>CM061188.1:7500-5007500 GCA_030763345.1 Mythimna separata | reverse complement strand
GAAACCAGCTCTTGGGTAAAGTGTTAACTAAGCTTTTGGATGATTCTTTAAAATGTAGCGATTCCACTTTCCAGTCGACAGTGATGCGGAGGAATTTTTTGACGTCATATTTTATAGTTAGGTCTTTACTTTAGTGTATACTGATATCATATTCTTTTTCGGTCTTAGCTGCCGCTATTCCAACAAGGATGGACAGCCTTGCACTCAGCCAGCGCCCGCGCACAGCACCACTGTGTGCAGTTACTCCTCGCAGCCGGCGCTGATCCAAATGCTCAGGACTTGCTCTGCAGGACTCCACTGGACGTGGCTGGCTATGCACATTATATGGGCTACAATATCGATGTGAAAAAGTAAGTCCTTCTTTTTTATGCACCTACTATATAATCTCTTCACCGCCCTAGGTTGACTGGTAGAAAATACCTTCAAATTCAAATTGATTTTATTTTACATAGGCCTACATGGGCACTTATAAAACGTCAAAAACTAGTGCACGGTTCCAAACAGGTCGTTTCCTATGGAGAAGAAACTCCATGGTTACTTTTTTCAAAAAAACTATTGGGTCTTATAATATACTTCCATATTAAAACACATATACGAGGAAAGTGTAGATAACCCTATAGCACAATAAAAATAAAATTAGTCAAAAAGTGGGTTGAAAAAGTTAGTAATTAAAATCTGTTGTGCCTAAGGCATTAAGCCCCCTTTGTATTTTGTGTTGCATAAAGAATAAATAAATAAACTACCATTATCATAACCAAAATGTGCCATTTAACTTTGAATGGGCTAAAATACAAAGTTGCGCATGTAATATTAAGGTAGAATTACATTGCGCGGATGTGGGCCACGTGCGCCGTTTTATATGGCAAATAAATTTGTTGAGCCATTAAATTATTCACGTACAACACACACAGCATAGATACACAACAGACGCACACATAGAAACACACATTACACATACACAACACACACACACACATATTACACACGACACACATACACATAACATACACATATACGTTTTATTATTTTTTATTATTAGATACACGCCACGCGACGTGATTCTACGTACAAATCAAGCATGGCCCACACGTATGCGTTGGTCTGATGTAGTTCCCGCTTTATTGTTTTCAGTTTCAAAGAAACGGTAAACTTACTACTAAATGCTGGTGACAAGTTCCAGAGGTGTTGTCATAAGAGTAATCCTCTGGACACCCCGTTGCATACCGCTGTGGAGCTAGAAAGCGAGGAGGTGGTGGAAAAGATGCTGCTAGCTGGAGCGTCTGCCACCACATGGAACAGCCAGGGGCTTACTGCCATGCACCTTTGTGTTAGGAAGCGGAGTAAGGAACTGTTGCAGGTAATCTAGCACACCATAATTTTAAGATCACCAAAAGATATGTCACTAATTTGCTGTATTCAAATTTTCATTTAAATGTTAAAGGAGAATGCCACGGGGCAGGTCCCTTTTGTGCTGTCGTGTACCTGTTTGGAGTAATAACCTAAAAATATTATTTATTTTTTTGTGTGCAAATTATTTTCTATATAATTTTTCATAAACTAATGGAATTAAAGTAATAGAGACATAATTCTATGCTCATGGTGATGTTTAGTCTGTCAATATGTAATTTTAACCTAGATTTTTAAAACAGAAAAATAATGATATCTCCTGAACCAGGGTGGCACAATGAAAAAAGGTTTCCGATTATGAAAATGCTATGTTTTTACTATTAGGTAAAATAAAAATCTTCAGGGCACAAGCATTTTCCACTGGGACCCAACTTCCCTTACAAAACGGGCAATCTCCTTTTTCTTATGACGCAGACGTCATAAGAAAAACAAAAAAAAAAAAAATTAAATAACTTGCTTTAAATTATATCTTTTTAAAATAAACAATATTGATTCAGCATCAATAGTCGTTACATATTATGCAACATCTACTGTGAGGCTTTGTGAGGACATTTGATAGGGTGGCTTAAACACTTCTTTAAGAAAATAATGACTTCAGCGGCGTAGGTACATGATCTGCGTGATTTGATAGTTGGTTTCATACATTTTGAACAAAACCCAAAAAAAGTTCATGTTTATGAGTCCAACCTTATGGTTGATAAGTCTGGAGTCCCACAAGGAACTATTTAAGGTCCTTTTCTTTTTATAATAATGAATAATAATATTAAAAGCCTGTTTTGTTTTTAATATATTTCTTGTAGTGTATATAAAAAAATATGCATATGACGAATCTATGGACCCTGAAAAAAAAAATATGTCTGAAAAAGATTATTTTGTAGTAATGGCATTTTATTTACAGTTGTTAGCAAATCATAAATCTGGCAATGACGATCCATACTTAGCAACTGTGGACGTAAAAGATCGGACTGGCACCACTGTACTCTGTGCTGCTGTCAAATCAGAGTGGCTGCAAGGAGTCTGTATAGCTCTCGGTGCAGGAGCCAGCATCACCATGAAGGTTCTTATGATATTACCACATCAAAATAAATATTTACATTATTACGAAGATTAATCTTAAAATTCTGATAAATTACAAACAAATTGTGATTACAGACTGACGGAGAATCACCGATCCACATTGCAGCACTATTAGGCAACATAGATATTCTCCAAGAAATATTAACCGTCGCAAAATACAACAGCACCATTGATTTTCGCAACGAAAAAGGAGAGACAGCTCTTTTTAAAGCAATCAGTCACAATCAATTGGATGCCCTCAAGTTGTTGCTAGAAGCCGGTTCTAGTATAGAAGTAGAGATATCAGATAAAGCTAACGTGTTTCATGTAGCTGCTCAATATGGCAATAGAGATGTACTAGAATATTTACTCGAATATAACAGCAACATTACAGCAAAATTGATCAACAGGTTTGATAACATGGGTCCACCGTTACTCCATGCTGTATCAAATAATCATTTAATATGTGCAGAACTACTTATTTGTAAAGGCGCTCAAGTTAATGCTTTTCTGGAATGCCGTAATTTCATCGATAAAGATCTTTTAACGTGGACATCACTTTTGCATATAGCTGCAAGTAAAAACCATTATGAAATAGCAGACCTGATTATAAAACATGATCGTGAAACTGTACATGCTCTTGATTCTGCAGGGCGGACACCCTTGCATGAAGCCTGTCATCATGGAAACAGAGAAATGATTGTATTACTCCTACGTAAAGGCGCTGACCTTTCGGCAGCCAGCAGAAATGGAGTTAATAAACCGATATCAATTCTAATGAATAACTTATCGAAACCAACTGAATTCATGCAAGAAATATTTGATTCGTATATATCTAGCCAAGGTGTGAGTCTTCAAGAATCTAATTGTGAGGTTGTAGTTGACTACGGAGTATTAGTCCCTAAAAAATCTAACATGAAACAAATGAGGGTGATCAACGCTCTTATTAATACTGGAAACAGATACGACCAGGACAGGCTACTCCTCCACCCTTTGGTGCAAAGCTTTTTGTACTTAAAATGGAGATCATTATTGCCATATTTCTATAGTATTTTGGTACTACATGTGTGTTTTGTATTATCTCTCAACGTATACGCAATCTCTGTGTTCTATTATAATGATAAAATGAAATATGTGCCACTGGTGTTGCGCAGCGATGTATGGAAACATATTATTTACTTGACTGTATTTTTAATTGCAATACAGGTAATTCTCAAACTCATAATCATTACTATTTAAGTTTTTATATCGAATGGATATTAACTTTTGGTATTTTTTTTTGCCAGGAAATCATCTTTATCAAAATAAAAAGCAAAAGACATCTTCTATGTTTGGAAACATGGTTGAAATTCTGGTCGATAGCGCTAGCATTAGTGTTGCCTAGAGTTGTGTCTTGGGACACAGAATACAGCCCAGAGTGGGCGCGTCTCATTGCAACAGTGGGTTTGCTCTTAACGTGGTTTGAAATGATGTTCTTAATCTCCAGGTTCCCTAACTGGGGATATTATGTTCTGATGTTTGGAAAAGTTGCAAACAAAGTATTTAAGGTAAGACTCCATTATTTTTGCAATGCTATTGCTAAGGCTAAGTGGGTTGCTATTTGTTGTATGTGACTGCAAAATCCCTCCGAAGCTCAAAGGGCAGATATATAAATGCATCATATGGCCTATCCTCCTGTACGTTGGCGAATGTTGGCCGGCACTGGGCAGACACACCCAGGAGTTTTGTTTTTACGATGAGCGGCGTTAGGCGGTCCGATCGTATACGCAACTCATTTATCCGAGGTAGTTTTGGTGTCCGTGACGTGGGGGAAACACTGCCAGAGTGTCGTCTGCGATGGTTTGGCCACATCATGCGCCGCTCTGTAGAGTACGTTGGTCGGAGATGCAGGAATATGGCTGTCTTTGGGGCTAGGTCCGATGGTCGCCTCCGCAAGCGCTGGCTGGACGTCTTCAAGTCCGACATGAGAGCCAATGGAATGACTGAAATGGATGCAAAAGATGGGTCAAAGTGGAGGAAGCTCAGTCAGAAGGCGGACCCTGGCTATAGCCGGGATTAACGCCAGGTGGAATGAGATAGGTTGCTACTTGCTACCACATCCATATTAAGATTTATTATAATTTTTGTTTTTATAAAACACTTAATTATTTGTTACAGATTCTGGTTTCATTCGTCTTTCTCATATTTGGGTTTTCTGTAAGCTTCATGATACAATTTCGAGCTGAACCACCATTTGAAGGACCTTGGTCCGCTTTTGTCACCACGATGGTTATGATGACATCAGAGTTTGATTACAACGACACAATAAGCGAAGAGAATACTGTTAACTCATCAGCATCTATCATCATACTACGTTTAATATTTGTATCATTTCTCATTCTTGTTTCAATCGTTCTAATGAACCTCTTAGTTGGCGTTGCAGTTAATGATGTCAATAATTTAGAAATTATAGGAAGCATAAAGAGATTGGAAAAACAGGTTGAATTTATAACATCACTTGAAGACATCGTTTTTAACAAATTCATCAAAAAGATAGTCCCGAAGAGACTTTATAACAAATGGTGGAAGAACAAAAAATGGGAGAATGTAATAGTTTTACGACCACGCGAAGCTACATGCAGTAACTGTAATCGCTTGCCTGCTCGATTGAGAGAAGCCATTTTCGAAAAGGCTCAATCTCAAAAGAAGCAATCGGACGAAGAACAAGGGACAATGCTGTATCAAATGAAACTGGATGAAATATACAAAGTTATTGTCCAAAAAGATGGTGAACCGCCGAAGTCAGAGAACCCAGATAATGCGTTGAATAAGGTGATTGAAAGTATCGATAAAATACGGAGCGATATAGAATTGATTAAAAAATATATCGATGCCACTAAACGTCGTTCGATGTGTAGTAATAAGTCTGTTCCATTATTGGTAATGAGTCAAAGTAGAAACTAGATATTGAGTATAATATGTGCAACAGTATTAATGTAATCTTCTCTTAGTTTAAGTAATATTCTTGTCTTTTTCTAAATACGAGTAAAATTATGAATTACTTCTTGTTTGTATTTTTCTAAATAAAAGAAAATGATTTATAATTGCGAAACGCACGAATCTATATATACTTTCGCATCATGGACCCTGGCACAATAAGTAGACAGAAGTCGGTAAAAAAAACGGGATTGAATCTAAAAATTAGGTTACCATAGGCTCAATTTTGCATACTCTAAGGCAGGATTTTTACTATTCTGTGAGTGTGAGCACGTTAGGATAGGATCGACCACGGTATAGAAGTACGGAGACAGCGACTACTGTATCAACCTAGTGTTGGGCACACGTGGTAGGACCCCTGTACATAGAATGGTTTCAAAGGCGGACCTTACCGGACAGGACTAGATTCCTGTTTCGGAACATAGCTAGTTCGGAAGGTTCCTGTATCGCATTCAGGCGTTAGGAAAAAGTATTTATTTTTAGTAAGTATACCAGCACTGAGTATCCGTCTGTTATGTTACAAAAATATCCATAGAAAGCGGAAGAAATCCAACCCATTTCTAACCTTACAAAGCACTTTACGTCAACAACCTACCTGATACTTCTAACAAATTCCGCCATTAAAAATAGGGGCTTTGTTTTAAAATGTACGGAGACAAAGACTGGGGTCGCTTCCATCAAATATTCAGGGGTCCTGCCTGTGTTTGAACATAAATTCGGATCAAAATTTTGTGAAGTGCGACTCGGAGTGGCTGATGCATGTTTCATTGGTGTAAGGCCGTGCGAGAGGCCGCATGCCTCTAAAAGAGTACATATTTTAAAATGTCCGACACTATTTGATCTGGAACGCTGTAGTTTTGGCTCTTGGGCGTTTTTAGAGGATATTTTACGCTTTTGGTGTACCTGGGACTTTATACGTAGGTATTGGAGTATATTTTTATTGTATGTGTAAGTCCAGCGCGTTTAAGCCATCAAACCTAAGATTTTTTTAGTAGAGGAAAAAGTAAGTACGAGTATGTTTAGCTAATGATAACTATTATAATATTTTTTTTCGAAATCAAAATCAATATTTTTATATAGTCTGCAAGCCTACACTTACGAGTGTGTAACAGGGTTAGATTTATAAAGACCCAATTTAATTCATGAATCCCCGACCGGTCATATGAGACCGCGCTGTTATTGTTTTACTATTGTGTCTCGTTTTTCGGGTATGTGATAGGTTAATAAACTACTGACGAGCAAGTTGTATTATTAGCTTCCGATTTGTTGTCTACCTACCTACATTATCCGTAGAACTAATTTCTGTCAAATCTTGCATCGGCGTCACATTATCAAATTGCGGATGTCCAGTAGAATGATCTTCAAATAAAGAGTCATAAGAGGTCGACTCAAAACCGCTTGAGGAGTTAAAAAAAAACACAAAACAATAATAGTTGATGTGAAAAATGAATAGAGCGGTTAGTTCAAGTAGATCTTCAAGCAAGTAAGATTAAACCAGGATAAATTCTCCTGTGGATTAACTTCGGCCTGCCCTCATCATCGTGGTTTGTTACTAAGGGAACCAGTCGGAGTGAAAGTCACTTAGAAGTCGTGTGACTGCTGCAGGAATCCTCAAAGAATTTCTAAATAAATAATATTATTATTTAGAATATTGTAAAAAAAAACTATTTGTTTAAAGCGTAACCGTGGAGTTTTTTGCCAGTTCATCTTCATAGGAAACGACCAATTGGAACCGTGCTCTGGCTTCTGACGTTTCATAAGTGCTCTTGTAGGCCTATATTAATATCGAAGTATTGTAAACCCAATAGTTTTTTTGAAGCCATGGAATTTCTAGCAGGTTCTTCTCCATAGGAAACGCCCAATTTGGAACCGTGCACTAGTTTTGACGTTTTATAAGTGGCCTATATATATATAAATAAAAATAATTTTGATTTTTTGAACTATGTGAATCAAAAAGTATGAGGCCCTAGAACGTCAAGGGTAACTGGAGAACTGAAACACAGATGAATTTTAGCACGTAAAAGTCTGTCATTCCATCTCGTTTCACCCAGGGCTGCCGAAATCATTTGATAATAAATTTTTTTACAATGTACACTGTAAATTGAGTTTTTCAGAAAGGTTCAGTTGAAAACCAATGTGAGGCAACTGCTACGTAGTAGTCTGCCATTGTGCTGGACTGGACCTATTTGGCACAGCCGTGAGACATAAAGTTAGTGTTGATTTTATTTTATTTTTTTAATGTTCATTTTACTTGTTTGTTGATGAATCATGGTGTGCTAAATAAACATGTTCCCTTTATTTTTTTCTTTTTCGAGATTCCGAGTAAAAATCGAGTTCCAATAGTAACATCCAGTTTGTAGTACAAAGTTTACGCTCAGAGGCCGATGTTTATCTTTACAACAAATAAAACGGACTAAGTTCCCCGAAGGTCTCAATAACTTAGAGCCCACTATATCTAGAGACCATTATAACTAGAGCCCCACTATAACTAGAGCCCACTATAACAAGAGACCAATATAACTAGAGCTCCACTACAATATTTTGTAGGAGAGCGCTGTTTTCCCTTGAGAGTGGTCAGGGAATATAAGAGATCAGGGCTACTTATCTATTAAACACAGAAGTAAACCATTTAGTAGAAATAGAAGATTTACACGCTTTTTGATGCGTTTGTGAAAGTTTAATTTTATCTAGAAAAGGGCTAAGTATGAACAATGTCTATCACAAATGAATGGGGCATTGTTTTTTTGTGAATTCAGAGGTAGGTAGTCTCTACTAGGGCCATACGTTATGTGAAAATGAACCCGGGGACCCTGGAACGGGGTAAAAAAGGAACAGGAGTGGCTCTTAGTCAATAAAACCTGACACGCCCGCCCGTCATCAATCATCAATCATCTAATGAATTCTCACTCTAGGCATCCGCCTAGAGTTCCCGTCATTCGATGAAAAGTCATTAGATGATTTCCCATCTAAAAAAACTCTCACTTTTAAAGTTATTTTTACAGGTGATGAAAATGTCTTTTTAATGAAATTGCTTCATTTTCAGATTTATGGTAAACAAAACCAAGGTTGTATAGCATAATTGTGATTCTTTGATAAGCTAATTGTGATTAATATGCCAATTTCTCTAATTGCTTGAAATTCGATTAGAATCAAGTAAAGTGAGTCTGTGCGCCGCTAATGAAGACAATGACACAGACAGACTTACTATACTCCGTCGGTTTAGGTAGTTAACTAAATGTAAACAATCTTGGCATGTCTTTTTATCTAAAAGTTGTCTATAAATTGTATGTAAAAATCTTTGCAAATAGGTATTTACCTAAATCGATGTTAGCTAATAAACTAAATTTAAATAATCTTTGTGTATATTATATACGACCTCTTTAATATAAAAAGACATACCAAGATTGTTTACCTTTAGTTAACTACATAAACCGACGGAGTATAAGTAATCTTTAGCAGTATCTTAATTCACAGTGTAGGTAGGCACCTTGACGACCTGGCGAGGGTCGCGGGAATCCGATGGATTGGATGCGAGACGCACAGGACCGCTCGCTGTGGCGACGCTTCTTGGGGGAGGCCTATGTCCAGCAGTGGACGTCTTTCGGCTGAGATGATGATGATGAGGCACCTTGATAAATCATATTATTATACTAATATTATAAAAGTGAAAGTTTATGAGTGCGCTTCTTCATGCAGACGCACACGGGCAGACTTTACCCTGGAAAAGCTTTTGCTTTTGCTTTTGTTTTTTTGGAGTTTTTTATATCTATTTACCTATTTAGGGTTTTTTGGAACAATTTTCTTTTTTCACGAAGCTGCTAGCAGTTATAGCGAATGTAAAGTCGAAGTCGAAAACAGATAAAAAGTAGCCTATGTCCGTCCTTGGGGTTCAAGCTAGCTCTGTGCCAAATTCCGTCAAATAATCGCGTCTGGACCGTCCGACGCGCATGTAAGGGTCTTCAATTTAATTTTAATTAACGAATAATAATACCAACCCGCACTGGGCCCGCGTGGTGGATTACGGCCCATTCCCTCTCCTAGAGAGGCGGCCTGAGTCCCAGCAGTGGGAACATTATAAGGCTAATGCTATGCTAAACGAATAATACTTCGAGACAAGCGCCCACCATCGTCGACCACTTTATCGCTTACCATCAGGTTAGATAGTGGTCAAACGCGAGCCTATCAATAATAATAAAAATCAAAACTTCTAATAAGAAAAAAATCTTTTCAACTATTTTTTTATTTGAATGTAAGAAAACTAATGATAGATGTACACAGTTCACAAGCAATGATGTGATTTTAACATATAATCTGAAGTTTATTAAATAAATACATAAGAGATTAAGAAAATTGCGAAGATACCAAACAATTATATTTTCGTTACAGCAACGTTTAAATTCCTTTGTAATATTATCTACTGGCCCTTATCAGTTGATAAGGCTGACCGCAAAACAGACTTATGAATGATCTAGACAAGACATTGTACAGGTTGCTATTTTTGTTTTTTTATTTGTTTTTTTTTTGATTATGTAATAGTGCTCGAGTTTCTTTTTTTTAGGAGAATCATCAAAATTACGTCTCCCGCTTTGGGCGGAGTCCCGCTCCGCCCAAAGCGGCACACTTTTATTGACTAAAACTCACTCCTGTTCCTTTTTTACCTTCATTCCAGGGCCCCGATTTTCCAATCCTAGAAAAATTGGTCTGCTGCGGTCTTTGTGGTACATTGGTAGTGTATAGATCTCCATAGGTATCTAGCTAGTAGCTATGTCTGTTATGCCAAGAAAGAAGAGTACACACATGGTTGTATGCGAAGAAAAAAGGTACAATATTGCTCTCCTCCATAGAGTTAGAGAGATATTGTAACCTGATTTTTGCATAACCTAAAAAATATAATTTATCTATTAAAAGGGCCCTTAACAAAGAATGGGTTGCAACGGAATTTGAACACTATCTTGTAAGACATACAGGGTGTAAAAAGACCGATCACAAAGCCGATAACTACACATTCTGTACATGTAATTAAGTACCTTAGACCAAAAAATATTGCTGGGAATTTTTTTTTTTTCATCCTTAAAAAATAATTAATTATTAATAACTTCGATCAGCTGTGCGTTCGGCCACTCGCGCTTGGTCGTTGAACTGATCGCTCTCTTGTGTGTGTGAGGCGCTCGTTGTGTTTAGTTTTCATTGCATTTTTGTGACTTCAAATGCGTAATTTGTCATGAAAAATTGATAATTTTGACAATGTTTGTTCGGAAGAAAGTTTACTAATGATACTTGGAATACAATTCTAAAAAAAAAACGAAAAAAAAAAGTTGACTTTGACCTTCAATATCTCCAGAACTAGTGAATTCCCAGGTATGGTCTAGAAGAAAAAAACTATCCCAGTGATGAGGACTATTTGGGGTTTTCATTTTCGTTAAGGGTCTTTTTACACCCTTTAGAGTATATTGTTCCATTTATTATCTGGAGTACTGAATTCAAGTACCTATTAATTAATTACAGACAATTAGAGTGTTGAGTTCAAGTGATTTGAAGTGATTATGAGAGAGAGTTAGAGAGCAGAATTTTAGTTATGTAAGTTAATGAGAGGCCAATAGAGTAATGTACAAAATGTATAGACAGTTGTATCATGTTGAAGTCTTTATGACGTACCAATAGTTGAACACATTCATTGTGCGTGGAAAACCTCGCTGGAGTCTGTTTCCTGATAGCTACAAGAGTGAATACGTTACTTCTAGGCAAGCGTGCTTTCCATTGTAGTAAAATCGCATCGCATATTTTTTACCCTATTCTGTCCCAATCCTGGGCAAAGGTCCCTCTACTCTTTCCATTACCGAAAGCATTTACCAATCAAAAATAGAAAATTATAAAGTAAGAGTATATTATTATAAATAAATAAATAAAATGTCAGTATTTTTAGGGTTGAGGACTTTTATAATCGTGTAAATTAATGTTAGGTACGTCACGTCTGTCTGTAAATTGCAATGAGTCAATAGGACGTCAGTTAACCACCGTTAGGTAAGTGATAGTTATTTCCTTTACTTTATCCTCCCTATAACATAACTAGTCGATCCACGCGGTTTCATCCGCGTTTTTGGTTACGACTCCACTTCTTTTGATTGTAGCGTAATGTTATACAACGTTGATACGACAGAGGGGCTTTCTTTAAAAGGGGTTGTTCTACTCATCAATATGAACATCAAAAAATCCAAACACTGTTTTAGGCTATCACGGTTTATTTCATAATTTAAATTGTCACTTACGGGATATCTTCCGTGATTGTTCATTGTTATGAGTTCCCGATATTGCGTTATTGATTTTTGCTATTGGTTTGCGGTTGCAACAGCGTCGAAATATCGGGAACTCATCACAGTGAACAATCAAGGAAGATATCCCGTAAGTGACAATTTAAATTAACAAATAATTCGCTACTCCGTACATTTATGTTCACATAATTTGACAAAATGTGAGAGGAGTGGATTTTTTTTTCGTGATTTTCAGGTTGGTAGAATAGTAAAAGTTGTTCATATTAATAATGAGTAGAACAACCCCTTTTAAAGAAAGCCCCTCTGTTGTATCAACGTTGTATAACCTGTATCCTTTCCCCAATAAATTGGGGGATTGCAGTCAAGCACTAGTTGATGGTATAAAAAAAAAATGAACTATTCCATACTACAAGCACGACCATTTTCCAATTTAAATCAGTAGTTTCCGAGATTAGATCGAACGAACTCTTCGACTTTATAATATTAAGTATAGAAGTGTAAATTACGTCATTATGACGTTACAACCTAATCATTCCTATTGGATGCAAAAAAGACCCTATTCATTCAGAGCTGTATTGCTTACTAGTATTTTCAAATATACTGTCTATTGCAGACGTGTGTTGTGTGCTAAAAGTAATAATAATATAGCAATACGTTTAACTGTCACTACGGAGTCTGAACTTCAAAAATTTGATTGGTTTTTACCCATGGCAAGATTTAGATAAACCATCGCGTCAAATTACTGGGATTCAACTTAATTCTTCAAGACGGACCTCTGAAACGCTGACCGCCGAAATATGTTGGGAGTCCAGTCCCAACATATTTTGAAAAAAATAAAAGGTACAAAAACCATTGATTTTTTTCCAGATAATAACTTCTTGTCAGAGTTATGAGTAATGAGTTTGCATGTGGATGGGTGGAGAGGGAGAGGGAGGCCAAAGAAAAGATGGATGAATTGTGTGAGAAGTGAAATGGAAGAAAAGGGAGTAAGTGATAGCGTGACGAGTGACAGGATAGAATAGAAGAAAAAAAAATGTTGCGCCGACCCCAAATAAAACGGGACAAGAGCAGGAAGATGATGATGTTGAATAACGTCTTGTCAGCTTTTTTCTCTCGTCCTTCTACAAGGTCGACCGATGACCGGGTAATGATCGTGAAAATCCGATGAATGCAAGACTCACAGGACTGGTGTCAACACTTGGGGGAGGCTTATGCACATTAGTGAGCGACTTATGTTTGAAATGATGATGATAATGAACCTCTATTTCATTTTACGATATGACCGTGACCTTCATCAATAGAAAAACAGCATAGAACATTTTGACGCCTCTACAAAATTCCTATGTCTGAGTATCTTTTTTACGACAACAGCTTCAAACAGTGCCAAACTCCGTCTCGATTTGTGTTATGACTGTTAGCATTAGCAGCCTTGTCCCACTGTTGGGACTCGGGTCTCCTCTCTAGGAAAAGGAATGGACCATAATCCACCACGTGACCCAATGCGAATTTATGACTATCGGTGGTGTCTGTGATCCTTACCAATAACAAAACTGTAAAAAAGAACATGTTGCCACCTCTATAAAATTCCTAGGTCTGTATGCCGATATTTGAAAAGGAAATTGATAGTGATAAGGCACAATTATCGGCTGTAGACGTTGTGCTGTGTCCAGTGAGTGTGGTGTGTGTGAAGTGCTGTGCCCTAAAATATGTGAGGCGGTGTAATCATGCCTATTATTAAAGGTAAGTTTGTTTTTTTGTGTAAGGAGAGAGAACTGGTAGTGAGGGGTGGGATATTTTTTTCTTCTTCTTTTCGTATCGATGCTGTCATTAAACTTTTTCTGCCCAGTATTTGGCAACCTGTATGGCTTTAGCATTGGCCTCGTTTAGATCCTGCAAAGTACAGGTGGTTGTGCAGGATGGACAGCATAGCAAGTGCCGCATGTCCTGGGTAGCTGCTCCACACTGGCACTGCATGAAGGATGTTTTTTAAGAAGTAGTTATTTTTCATATAATTTATGTTATTTATACAAGGTTACAATACCTGTTTCAAGATTATTATTTACTAGGTTTTGTAGGCGGCTTTGACCGCATGAATGTTGGTTATTGCGGACGCGAAGTTGAAGTCAAAGGCAGATAAAACGTAGCCTATATCTATCCTTGGAACTCAAGCATGCTCCTTACCAAATTTTATCAAAATCGGTTCAGTTGTTTAACCATGAAAGCATAACAGACAAACAAATATTGATCAAGTTTAAACAGTGTTTGTGTGTCAAAATAGTTTAGTGTAAAATTAGCTATCTCTAGTAGAAATGCTATCTACATAAATTATTATGGGGATCAAAGATTATAAAAAGGATTATGCGCATATTAGTGCAGGATTTATTTCTAAGAAATGAGTTATACTAATAAAATTCTTGAGCGATTTTATTTTTATGAATGTACGAGTATGACTCATTGCTCAATTCTACATGAATGATATTTGTGAAAGAGATAAGACAATTTTACCAATAACATGTGCAAACTATTAATAGACCACCAAATATATATATATCTATACATATAATAAAATCGTAGGAAAGTCAAAACTGTACATTGAATATTTTTTTTAAAGAATACTTGGGGCGTGATCTACAATCGATACCGAAGCCAAAAATATAGTTTTTAGAATTCATGTCTGTTTGTCTGTTTGTCTGTTTGTCTGTTTGTCTGTTTATCTGTATGTCCGGGCTAAACTCAAAAAGTACTGCATGGATTTACTTCAAATTTTGCATGAATATTACTGAGAGGTCGGGAAAACAAATAGGCTACATATTATCACGCTATCACCTACGGGGGAGGAGCTGTGAATCTTTATTTTTCTTACGCATTATGTGGCAGCGTGTAATCTAACGACGCATATATAAATGTTGTTTTTGAGTAAGTCATGCTATTATTTAGCTTTACAATATAAAAACTACGCCATTTAAGTAACTTGGGCAGAAAAACATAATTTAAAGAATGTTAGTAGTATAAAGGAAATTTTAAAGCAGCGCCATCTATGACATTTCATAAAAATCAAATCAAGTAACATATTAATACTTTTTGGAAATTTATAATTAAAATTTTATCATGTTGGCGAGGTTAGTAGTTAGTTATTCTTAAAATTCATAGATGGCATTTTGCATTTTCTTCATAACAGTTGTATCGTATAGTTGGTTTGACAAATACAAGTTCCAACAAAACCCTCAAAATCTAGAGCAGAGTTGAGGAAGACAATTTAAAAAAAATGCGGTGTTAAGTATTACAAAAAAGTGATGTTCATTGATGATGAAGTGACATTGAAGCTCATTTATCGCAAGAACGTGACAGAATCCAAGAGAACAGCGTGCGGCACAAATAGAATAAGATCGCCTGTGTCGTGATATAAATCAACTTTCGACATCTGATGATGAATCCACGGTTTACGATATCAAAGAGCAAACGGCTAAATAAAGAAGGAAGTGGATTTATCTACAATATCCTGATTAACTACGCCGCCCATGGAGATATGGTTGCTTTAGAAGAAGTTTGTACCCACTGCCAAGTCCGCAAATGGAAAAGGGGACTAAATGGCGAGCATTCGAAGTCCAGCCATTTTTTGAAATACATTCGAGCTTATAACAGCGCCTTTCAGATGACTTCGTTTGATGAACAACAAGCAAGTGTTGAAGTAGACACATCCTCAATTTGGTCTGGTCTGTTCAAAGGATTGCAAAGTATGTTGCATAACGTTAATCCGCAAATTAGCAACTTCAAAGCAGCCCTCGCGTCGGTGCCTGAGAACGAGCGCAACCACTTTAAGTTTGTCATCAGAGCAGAAGAGAAGGCCGATCACAGCCCATCTAGGGTGGTATAATGCTCCAACGACGAATGAGGTAGCTGTTGTGTTAGTCGATCAGGAGTGTGATAAAAGTAGTGTCCGACCGAAGCTTCGGCTTCGGCTTCGGCTTCGGCCACCTTCGGCCACAAAAAGCAACTTCGGCTAAACCTTCGGCTTCGGCCAAAAATTAGCCGAAGCTTTTGCCGAAGCCGAAGGTTTGCAAGTTGTCAAAATTTGAAATTTACTGAACGACGCTAGAGCGAGACGAATAGTGCGCAAAGCAGAGCAGCGTTTCGCCGCACCACCGCACCAGCCCGAACGCATCGCAGTTAGTAAACAAAACAAGTCGAAACCAACTTTTAGAGCGCGAATCTAATTTAGTGCTTTTATCATCACCTTCGGCTTCGGCTTCGGCTTCGGCCGAAGGTTTTGGTGAATACCGATTAATCGGCTTCGGCTTCGGCTTCGGCCAGAATTGCATCTTCGGTCGGACACTAGATAAAAGAGACATCGTCATTTCACGCACGCATGATGACCGGCTTCTTAGGATCAGCGAGACTCACCGTGCGTACGATTCTCTTCAATATCCTCTCATTTCAGTTCTGTCGCGGAGAGGTTGGCTACCATTTTGCCCACTATAATGTAGACCCCCAGACAGGCACCCCAAATCATAAAAAAACCATCCACCATGCATTTCTACAGCTTCTTTATTCAGCTCAGGGTAAACAATGGTTCTTATCTCCGCCATTATCGTACGCTCTTTACTCAGTTTCTTAGGACATGTACACCAAAATTGAAACAGAGCGTTTGGTATTTATAAGGTCCAACCAAAGAAAGCTCAAAGCTGAGAACTACGTCTATCTCTATGCAGAATAATACAAATGCTCATTCATGGTCATTCTCTTCTCCACCTTTACAAAAGGTCCGTGGTACATGCACGAGAGGACCCAAGATGCATTTTGTTACGTGCGAAAGTTTGGTCGCCCGGACCTCTTCACTATCATCACTACCAACCCAAAGTAGCCTGAAATAACAGCTCAACTCCTTGCAGGATAGGCTTCGTACGACAGGCACGACTTGATCTCTCGCGTATTCCACCTGAAGTTAAGTTCAATTATCGTTTAGAACGAATATTCCACTAAAGTTTTAAATTCAACAAATAATATCAACCTGGTGCATCAAAATATTCAAGGTCTTATGAACAAAGATTTAGAAATAGAACTTTTCTTAAATTGTAATAATATTGATATTCTTTGTTTAACTGAACATTGGCTTAAAAGCCAACAGTTAATGTTTAATTTTAGTAATCACCAGATTGATAGTTCGTTCAGCAGAATTAATGCTATACGTGGTGGCTCAATGATTATTGTAAATAACCACCTGAAATATAAAGAACGGCAGGACATTGTGAGTTTATCTGTTGAGCGGTCAGTTGAAATAGCTTGCATTGAACTGGATCAATTTATTATATTAAGTGTTTACAAACCCCCTTCCGGATTGTATGACTGCTTCGAAAAGGTAATGGATGAAGTGTTTCACAAGATTTGCAATTCAAATAAGTACATAATCACTTGTGGTGATTTTAATATTAATCTACTAGAAAACTCAAGCTTATGTAGTAAAATTTTAAGTCTATTTAAGTCCTACAATCTGGTTAACCAATTTTTGGAGCCCACTAGAATAACTCCTAATAGTGCCACATGTATAGATAATATTTATACGGATGTTGTACCCAGTCGCAAAGAAGTCATTAATTTATTAGATTCTGATCATTGTGGGCAATTAATTACTTTTCAAAACAAGCACAGCATAGTGGCTAAAAAGAATATCACTGTTAACCCTAAAACTGCAAGTCGTTTAGAAAGTTTTAAAACTAAACTTATTAATAATTTACCCGACTTGTCTACATATGATGAACTCAATCATCAATATGAAGGTTTCTTTAACATGTACTGTAATCAATTTAATTCTACTTTCATACCTAAGACTCTCTCGGTTAACAGTAATGTGTCGTTCAGTGAATGGGCTACCACTGGTATTCATAAAAGTAGAACTAGGCTTTACGAATTGTATGACGAAAGAATTCTTGTTAATACTGCTGAATTTAATTTATATGTTCGAAATTATTCGAAATTATTTAAAAAAGTTTGTTCTCTAGCGAAATCGCGTTATTTGTGTTCCAAAATTAAAAACAGTAAAAATATAATTAAGACTACTTGGAATGTTATAAATAGTGAAACTGGAAGGTCTACGAGACCATCTAGTGACTATAAACTTATAATTGATGACAATGTGATCACATCAGACTCACAGGTTGCTGCGGCTTTTGAGAACTTCTTTTCAGAGATCCCTATATCAACAACAAAATCTCTGAACTCATCACCCACAGCTGCAGATTCTCTGCTTAAAGAAAACGTTAAAGTTTGCGATTCTGTTTTTAATTTCGAACATGTTACTTGTGCAGATATTGTTAAGACCTTTAAGTCCTTAAATGTAAAAAAGACTGCAGATTTATGGGGTAATTCTGTGGACGTTGTTAAGTCTATAATCCATATTGTGGCTCCTTCATTAGCCTTTATTTTTAATAATTGTATCGATCGCGGTGAGTATCCTGATTTAATGAAGAATAGTAAAATTATACCTTTGTTCAAAACGGGTAGTACATCTGACCCCACGAATTACAGACCTATTTCAGTGCTACCCACTTTTAGTAAAATATATGAAAAACTCATTTTAAAGCAACTACAAAAGTTTTTTAATAGACATAAATTATTGCATACCAAACAGTTCGGTTTTACAAGGGGTCGTTCAACAACCGATGCTGGTGTTGAACTTTTAGGACATATTTTTGATGCATGGGAAGACAAATGCGATGTCCTGGGTATTTTTTGCGATTTGTCTAAGGCCTTCGATTGTGTTCCCCATGAAACATTAATCAGGAAACTACACCATTACGGAATCCGGAACTCCTCCCTGGATCTTCTTGCATCATATCGATTCAGAGAGTTGATGTAAACGGAAAAAGATCTCCTGGGTCTGTAGTAAAAATGGGTGTCCCTCAGGGCTCAATTCTTGGTCCATTTTTGTTTCTTATTTATATTAACGATTTACCTTACCTCATGAAGGATAACGATAATATAGTGTTGTTTGCAGACGACACTTCACTTTTGTTTAAACTGAAACGTCAGCAGTCGGTTACTGACGATATAAATATAGTTATCTCTAAAATAGTACACTGGTTTAATGTAAATAACCTACATCTGAATGAAAAGAAAACTAAATGCATAAAGTTTACGATGCCCCATGTTAGGCAAGTAGAAACTAGTGTGCTAATAAAGGGAAAGGAGTTGAGTCCTGAAGATACTACAGTGTTTTTGGGCATAACTTTAGATGCTAAGCTTCAGTGGGGCCCACATATAGACAAATTATCTAAAAAACTTAGCTCTGCAGCATATGCTGTAAGAAAAATTCGAAATTTAACTGATTTAGAAACAGCCCGTTTAGTTTATTTTAGCTATTTTCATAGTGTCATGTCGTACGGTATCCTACTGTGGGGAAATGCCGCC
This sequence comes from Mythimna separata, assembly GCA_030763345.1. Classification (NCBI taxonomy): domain Eukaryota; kingdom Metazoa; phylum Arthropoda; class Insecta; order Lepidoptera; family Noctuidae; genus Mythimna; species Mythimna separata. The sequence goes on along the minus strand of CM061188.1, from coordinate 4,988,388 downwards.
GATATCCAAACAATTTTCATTTTACAGAAAAGGGCTATTCGTTCCATTTATAATTTAAGTCCTAGATACTCCCTCAGATATAAATTTAAGGAGATCAAGGTAATGACTGTGCCTTCACAGTATATTTATGAGAATATCCTGTATGCCCATAAGAACAAAAACATGTTTAAAAAATACAGTGATATACATAATTTTAATACTAGAAATAAACACAAATTTGTAGTTCCTGCAACTAGGCTCAAAAAAATAGGGGGCTCATTTAGATGTCAATGTGTACACTTCTATAATAAACTTCCCAGTCATATTCAAGAACTAAGCCTCAATAAATTTAAATCATTTGTAAAGCGTAAACTTTGCCAAAAGGCTTTTTATACTATAAAGGACTATGTTGAGGACAATAAGGCTTGGGATTGACCTGCTCCAGTACTCGCTGTACTGTCGTTTATTCTTTTAACTTATGTTTCAATTTGACATTGATATTCTCTTTTTTTTTTACAATCCGACATTTTTTTTTTTTATATATACAATTCGACTAATTTCTTTTTATTCTTTAATTTTTTTTTGACAACAATATTTACTTTGTTAAGTATTACTTTTTGTAAATTTTATTTATATCTTTTTTTATTTTATTTTTTTTGTGAATGTGAGGACTATGTGGATAGCTTGCTTTTTCCTCTCGTTTCAGTCACTTTAACTTATGTCTGGCAATTTGAGTATTTTCTACGGCCTAACCAAATGTCCTTTCCTTTGCATTGTTCGTCAAGTCGTTGAGCTCCTTAGTAGCCCCGAGTTGAGCTTTACGAGGAAAATGACAAATGCTTGCACTGACTGGACAGGTCCGCTCAAATCTGCATGGTTCTTTCTTTAAAAGGCCATCTCAGACACCAATCTGCATAGTTCGCATATGATTTGACCAATACATTTTGTATGGATATTTTTTATTTAAAAGAGACTGTGACCCCTGAGTTTGTTTCGGTGTTTCTTCTCAGGGTAGTCAGTTAGGAAACACCGGCCTCATCTAGATTAATAATTTTGACAAAAAAAAAATTGACGTGTAAAAGTGTTTCGTGAAACCTATTTGCAAAATAAATATCATTTATCATTTATCATTTAATTAGAAATGCTAATTTTTAATGCTCAGCTTGGAGACAATGCACGTGTTCAGGAATTTTACGATGTCCTTCTAAGTCATGGCAAACGCACACAAGAAGAGAGAGGTGGACAGGTGGTGCTGCTGGAGTCTCTCGGTAGAGTGGTACACTCTCTTGGTAGAAGTACAGAAGCGGACTTAATGCCTTAGGCATTTACTACCAGTCAACCTTTGGGTGATACAAAAAAAATAGTATCCAGCTTAGAAGAACTCATTCGCTGTGTGTACGGGGATGTCAGTCGTATACTGCACCAGTAGAATTCTTGGGTGTGTGAGTAGGCCATTTAGATGCCCATAAATGATCAGGCTGCAGCAATTAACGAATGCATTATCTGGGAAATTGAGGGGAATGATGTGGTCTACACCTCGATAAACACTGTTGTCGAGAAATTTCACGGAATAATGTGTAGCGTTATCTTACGCTACACATTATCCCGTGGAATTTCTGAACACCCTGTCAGCAAGTGAACTTTCAGTGCATATCATCCAGCTGAAGGTCAGTGTCCCAAATGTGCTTCTTCGGAACCTATCTCCTCCAGAGCTGTGTAACGAGACTCGCCTTAAAGTCGTCTCACTCCACAGACACACCATTGGAGCAGAAATTCTTATGGTTGTGGCATCGGCGAGGCAGCATTTATACCACGCATTTCCCCGCTACCTTACAACTTCCCGTTCCAGTTCAAGCGCGTACAGTTCTCAGGACGAGTTGCTTCTCACAAAGGCAACTGTACGGTGCTCGCTCCCGCGTCACCAGTCCTGATTTTCTTTACATTTTGACACCTGGTAACGTAATTTATAGGGAAGTGTTGTAAGGTACGATATCTTTGTACGTATTTTTACACTTTTGTGTCCTGGAATGGAATACATTCCACACATACATCACCATCATCATCTGCCTAGCCTTTTCTCAACTATATTGGGGTCGGCTTCCAGTCAAGCCGGATTTAGCTGAATACCAGTAGGTATTTTACGAGGAGCGGCTGCCTACCAGACCTCTACAACCTATTAACTGGGATAACACGGTACTTCATGGCAAGACTGATATTCCACACATACATCATTTTCTCTATTTCCTTCAGTCACAACTTATGACTGAACTCAGCAGGATTCCCATATAATTCTCTAAACTTGCTTCGCTTGCAAAAAAAACATGTATTTTAATGCTATTTTAAAAGTTGTTTACTTATAATGCTATAGCGACATCTTAAGTATTTTTGGTGCTGTAGAGCCTTCACGCAGACGACGTCGCGGGCAGCAGCTAGTATATAATAATAATATATTTAGCGAGTATTAATAGTAAAAAAAAATATTATTAGAGTTTAAAATACAATATTTTATTCATAGATATGCTCAGGCCTAGCTTATGTTTTAACTACATAGATACTTTGACTCTACTTTCTTCTTTTTGTGTCTTTTCTTTGTTGTCCCTTCCTCTTCTTTATTTTCTCTTTCTTTTTCTCTTATTTTTCTGAGTTTGGTCTTCGCTTTTCTTTTTTTCAACTTATTTGATTAGTTTATTGTTTCTTTTATTATTGACAGGGTTGTGTTTGACCATTGTCTCACCTGAAGCGATAATGTCGTCAACATTGGAGCATACTTGCTTCGAAGCAACTTATTCACTCTTTGCCAAGATTTTGGTCAGTGATCAGATGTATTATTACCAAGTATAAATAGCGTTCCTTTATCTATTATATTATCTATATATTTTATAACTGGATTAGGTACAATCCGATGCTCTGGCCTCGCTACCCTAAACTTTTATCGTTAATCTTCAAAGTAAATAAACTATTAGATGTTGAAGTTTGATATTACTTCAGGGAACAGTTCTGACCCTGCGGTTTATCAAGGTCTTAAGATGTAATGTTGGTGCCGTTATCTACCTTATTATTGTTGAAGACTGATAAGAAATGCTTTATAAAACTGTTAAATAATAGTTGGACAGGTTCCTTTATTTGTTTTTCTAAGACTCGAAACTTGACATCATTTTTTATTGAGATAGAAGCTTGTTCAATACAAGGTGTAACGAAATTACTCTTTGGGCCTCGTTCACCATCTCCGAGTAGGCACTACTCACTGAATAAATTCAAAAATGTGACAGAATTCGTATGAAATTATCTGTCAAGTAAGATACTCGAAATCATAGGTGGTGAAACAGGCCCTTTATCTATGAAGTTATTGTTTTTTTAAACTGTAACTTTTTATTTGTGGTAACTTCGTGTTGCATTACCTTGCTAGTTCAAATAAAATGTATGCATACATTGAAAAAAAATATTCCTTCATTTTTTTATTGGTTCCTGGTTTTCATTTGTTTATTTAAGAATTGATTTTTTATATAATATGGAATACCTTATACCTAATCATAGAAAAATAGAGTTGGTTTGTTTGAACGTGCTAGTCCCAGGAACTACTGCATTCGAATTAAAAACTCTTTTATTTTGAGTAGTATTTGAATAGTCAGTAATTTATTGAGGAAGATTGGAACGATAAAAAAGAGTGGATCAGTAACTAAGGAAGCTGATGAAACCGCACGGGACAGGAAGTTTATATGTCATTGTATAATATTATAACTTGCATAGGTATACTTATTATATGTAATTTATAATAGGTATACGAGTATTTTATCTCTGTAGGTATGTAATTTTAAATAATACGCCCATAATTTACATATACGAGAGTAACAATGTAATTTGATACTCAACACGCCAGGAAATGGCTAGAAAAACACAAGCCATTTGATAAAAAAGATTTATCTAAGTAGATACTCTATCAGATCATTTCAACTACATACTTAATAATATTTTTATCCATGACTAGGCATCGTTTCTTAGAGGTGTATGCTTATCTCTGATCCACATATTATTATTATGACTAATCTTTTACTGAAAGATTATCTACCCAATATTGTTGATACTAGTGTATGAAAAAGAAGGGCGCTTGTAAAACGTCAGACACAGTTTCCCTCTTAAAAAAAAACTGCAAGTGCGAGTCGAACTCGTGCACTGAGGGTTCCGTACCAACTTGCCTATGAAAACAGTTCAGTTCCCGAATCGAGTCTATTCCTCTAATTACAAATATTCAGACTTTTTCCTACTTTATGCCTAATTCAGGATTCTTGTTTCTAATTTGGGATCGCAGTCAAGCACTATTTTATATAACTTAAAAAAAAATCTAGGTCAACCGGAAGTACCCTATGAATTTTGATTCCCATGAGAGTGGTCAAAATGTATGTTTTTGCGACACAAATGGCCGTATCTTTTTTTTTCGTTAACCTGTATGTGTGAGTTTTTGCATAGCTTCAAGGGACCGCAGACTTGAGTAAGTATATGGTTTTAATTTGAACTCGATAACTTCACGCGTTCCCGAAATAAAGGGTCTTGATAGAAAGACAGACAGACAGACAACAAAGTGATCCTATGAGGGTTCTGTTCTTCCTTTTGAGGCACAGAGCCCTAAAAATGATAAATAATATTTTTTAAGTACGAGGGGACAGTGTAGACCACTCAACATGTAATTCCGGGATTACACTGAACTACTTGACTAAGATCCTACGTCCCCTAGCTGGGGCAGAGGGCGTCCGTAGTAGATTTTCGTTTAATCCGGGATTACGCTCCCTTGGGCTAATTTTCGACATTCACGCACGTTACCCGCTGGCAGAAGGAAGCAAGTTTAAACTTACTACTATTCAATACCCACGGCATTCTATGTCATAGTATTCGATTATTTATTGCATGATCAGCAGTGATAGGAATAGGTAGTGCCTATTTGCCTAAACTTCGAAGAACAGAGACAAGAAACGGAGACCTCCTTAGGACTAATTTTTTTCCGAGACTCCCGAAATTTCGAGATAACACTTAAAATACATAAAAAAATTGTTATTTGGAATAAGTAATTCGTCAATATTTACCAAAAATTTGCGACTATCATAATAAATAACAGACACAGTCGTTACAACAATAAAATTTTCAAAAAAAAAAAATTGAGAACGTTTTATAAATGACTTGTTGATCGTAATAGGTATTACTTATTCCAAATAACATTTTTTTTAAATGTATTTAAGTGTAGTCTCGAAATTTCGAGACAGGTGTCTCGGAAAAAAATTTAGTCCTAAGGAAGTCTCCGTTTCTTGTCTCTGTTCTTCGAAGTTTAGGCAAATAGGCACTACCTATTCCTATCACTGATGATCAGGTTAGATATTTTTTTGGACATTGTGTCCAAGAAATATTGACCGTGTAGTAGATAGAGTGATGCAGTTCTATGATGATCGAGTGACGTAAACGACCCTATAGAAAGAAGAAAGAAAAAGAATTATAGCGACAGACATGGCGCATATTATTATGAAAAAAAAATAACAATAACAATACAATACGATGTGGGAAGATATGTGTTACGTCCGCGCATAAAGGCCAGTGCTCAGCGAAATGCTGTGGCTTGTGCGCTAGACAGAGTCTCAGCGCTGATTTTCAGCGCCAGCCATCCCAGCCCAAATCCGTTCAGCCATTCGATTGTAAAGAATAAACATACACAATCACTCGCAAACTTTGGTCTTTATTATATTAGTGCGATAAGTACTAGAAATTTATCCCAAGGTAACATACTCCCAAAATCAAAATATCCTATGTGCTATTCCTTTAGAACCTACCAAGTTTCATCAATATCCGATCAACCATTTTCGAATAATGCTGTCATTCTGAGCAAAATAAGTCACTATGTCTTTTAAAATCATTTGTGCAGTTATTTTCAAGACAATTGCAGACAATTTATATAAGACTGTAAGTATGCAGGTAATTCTATTGTTAGCTACATGAGATTGCTAAGTCTTGGGTAATGTACTGACATGGGGAGTTTACCCGGAGTTACCGACACAGTTACTAAGTGACGCCTACTTGTAGTACTTTGATATAAAGTAAAATATTGAGTACTAGCTGTCCCCTGCGGTTTCACCCGCATTTTTCGTTACTACTCCGCTCCCGTGGGTCGTAGCGTAATGGTATATAGCATTCCTCGATAAATGGGCTATCTAACACTGAAATATTTTTTTAAATCGGACCAGTAGCTCCAGTGATTACCCCCTACATACAAACTTACAAATTTTACCTCTTTATAATATTAGTATAGATCTAGATAAACAAAGCAAATTTACTTGTTACGACATTTCTGCTATAATCCTATGAGTTCCGTTCCATAGCTTCGAAGTTCATCTTCAGGAAGTATTCCTGTTTCGGCACCAAGTTTTTCAGCACCAAAGCTGTTTCTATTTCGACACCAATAGGTATTTGGGATTGGTAGTTACCATTAGTAGGGAGTAAGCACTTAAGTACTAATCCAAAATACCTATTGGTGCCGAAATCTTGGTGCCGAAACAGGAATATTTCATCATCAGATCATAATAACTATGGAGTTTAATTTTTCAATTTAAATAAAAAAATCAAACAATTTAAATAAACCCAATTGTGGGTTAAGCTCGCCTGTGTACATCACATGTCCTATTTTTTATTATTGTAAATGTTGTGTAAATAAAGAATAAAGAAAAATCATAATCGGTTTCACAATTGACCGACAAATCGGTGAACATACCTACATATAAAAAATACATACAGTACCTACATATATTTATGTATGGGGAGTTCCCATATTTAACCGACATGTTACTAAGAAAGAAGTTATGCCATGCAATTAGTACTTTGATACGAGATCTTTGCTTATCGGTGGCCGGGTTCGATGTACGAATTCTTTCATCATGCCGATGAAGCGTGTTTAAGTGTTAAGTGACAAACATTTAAACATACAAACACTTCCGGACACAGGAGGAAATCCACGTGGATTTCAACTGCGAAGAAAAACAAAAAGGTTGCGGATGATGAGTAATAGGTAGCCCGTCGTCTGCCCTTCCGGTAAGGGTCACTTTACACCGAGACGCGACGCGATGCGAAGATACTGGAAGAGGCTAGTGATTTAGAGCTGCGCCACGAGACGCATCGCAACGTTGCGAGGCATAGTAAAATCGTCGGCAACACGACGTCGCGAATGTAAAGACGTTCTGCTCCGCAGCGAGACGTCGCGCGGTTTCGTGTAGTAAATAAAGTTCTATTTCGAGTCACTCTATTAAAATGTGCACGCAGCGTCGCGTCGCGTCGCGTCGCGTCTCGGTGTGAGCTGACCCATAGAACCAATATCAAGTCGTTCATCGAAGGGGCAAAGTAGGGTTGATGCCTGCGAAGCGAGAGCAACGGGGAATATCTTAACAAGGAAACCCGCGGTTCTAGAACGCAAAGGGCGACTTGTGGGTTTTAGTCAGTAAAAGTCTGACACGCCCTCTCACTCCATCCTAGAGCAAGAGAAGTAATTGGATGATTTCCCACCTCAGAAAAAAACCCTCTATTTGCTAAATTCGATTTAACTATGAAACAGGCTCAGCAGGTTCTCTCTCCTAGAGAGGAGGCCTGATTCCCAGCAGTGGGAACATTATAAGGCCGATAATGCTAATGCTAAAATGAAACAGGCTAGTGCAGTTAGATCCATTAGGAGAGACACTATATTAGGGGAGATTCCATTATCTTTCACACAGATTCTTAAAAACAACAAAGTTGTATAATCATTATTCGTCATTCGTCATGCTCTGACCTTCGACTAGTTTGTCGACACTTTTAGCACCAACATGGACTGTTTAGTTCACACAACCAGTTTAGTTCAGTCACGCGGTATTCGGCTATGTGAACCGGCTAAACACCGAAAATTTTGTTAAAGAAAATGTGAAAAAATCGTGTGAAAATAGTTGGTGACTTAAATGTGGTTAAAAAGTGTATTTTGTTAATCTTTTAATGAGTTTAGTTATTTTAGAGCCGATTTTTAGTAGTCTGATAACTATCATAAGAATAAATATAGTTGTTTGACATTATTATCTATGCAAAAACTGTCAAATCACCTTTTTTATTCCTCAATTAAGAGTTCTATTGAACTTTTATTTGGCCATTATTATAAATAGTTAATAATAGTCAAATCCATTAAAATATATTAAATAGTGAGTGTGGTGTCAGTGGCTAAAATAAAAGTATCTAAGAATATTTCCGTGTTACGCAGTCTCTTGAAAATTAACCGGGTAGTGTCAATATTGATACACAATTTAGGGAAGTGACGATTGTCCAAATATACGTACTATTTGTTTTATTATTTTTTTTATGTTTAAAAATTTGATAAACAACGTACTAAAACAAGAAAAGAAAGAACGTATATATAATTTTAAACTAAAGACAATAACAAGAGACAAGGAGAAGGGAGAGGGAGGCCTTCGCCCAGCAGTGGGACTGATAATAACAAAAGAACTCCTAGTTAAAATATGGCGTCAAAAAGTTCCTCCGCATCGCCATGGACTGGTAGTGTGCCCAAAAGACTGGCGGTATTGCAACGTCGTACGGCAATGCCGGAAGACGCAGCGTTGGAAGGCCTCCTACCAAGGTGGACCGACGACCTGGCGAGGGTCGCGGGAATCTGATGGATGCGAGACGCACAGGACTGGTCGCTGTGACGACGCTTGGGGGAGGCCTATGTCCAGCAGTGGACGTCTTTCGGCTGAGATGATGATGATGATGACAATGCTTGATCCCTGACCGAGGTTAAATTAAAAGCCAGCCAGTTAAATTCCATGAATTGTTTTGGCAAGTCGTATGTTCATTGATAACAATCATGAACCGTCTAGAATGCTGTCTCGTCATCAGTATTAGTGTAATGTTTTGAGAATTGTCGGCAATCTGATTATTCTTATCGAGGTCTTATCTTCAAAACGATTTCGGATTTTAAGTACTTCGTTTTAGATATTAATATACAAGAAACAGTTGCTAGTCTATATCTGCTCCAATTCTATAAATATTTGTCCATTAATTATGGGTATAACTAAGTTGACTAACATTAGATAGGTCCACTACAATTTTTCATTCGCGTGAGAGTAGAAAATTATCCCGAGGGAACACCCGGCATAAAATGAGCATACGGTAGAGGTGTGCCCCGCTTAGGCGGAGCACCGCCGTCTTACCGCCGTGTTATCGAAAGGGCGATAGGCAGCAACGACCTCCCATGCCGAGGCCTTGTACAGACCATGGTCCGGAGTGAGGAGGAATGGCAGGTGGTCGCTTCCATCTGCAAAGCAGTAATGTTAGTAAAGGAGACGGCCGTACAGACCGAGACGAGCGACCGGCACGAGAGGGCATGATTTTCGCGCCCAGCCTTCGGGATCTCGACTCCAATTTCCAACCATAGGCGTGGGCAAGCCATGGGTAGCTCACCGTCCGGCCGTCTGACAACCATTCGTACAGAGCCCAAGTCGTTTACGGTGCGTAGTGTTCCAGGAATACCTCAAGGACATGTCAACAAAACCGTAGGGGTACAGCAGGATTGAAGCCTACTGAAGTCAGGAACATAGAGAGTGGGGTTTAGTCAATAAAATCTGACATGTCCTCTCACTCTGCCCAGCAGGAGAGGTGGATGATTACCCACCTAAAAAATAGCCTTGTAAAAGAGAACGGTGGTGGCCCAGTGGTAATGGTAAATGCCTCGACTTACCAAGTTGTAGGTCGCGGGTTCAAACCTAGCCAGGCGCATTAGGTCCGGCGCCCACTTCCAGCATGGCATGGCGTGGCACGCACGGCATGCCGTGACGTCTCGCGGCATGCCGTGGCATCTCTCAGCATGCCGTGGCATCCCGCGGCATTCCACGTAACCGCTGCGCAAGTTTCAACCATATTTCAACCAACTTAGCAATCAATTCCTCAACACAAAATTACCCATCATATCTCGCGGAATACAACGGCGCGCCGCGGCATCTCATGGAATGAAACGGCATGACACTTCTTGCCGCAGCATGCCGCGATATCTTGGTATCGAAATAAATTAACATGAATTTTAAACTCATTTGAATAAGATTCAAAATAAGTTGATTAGTGATAAAATCCTTTGCCATGACACGCCGTGCCTTGCCGGCAGTGAGCGCCAGGCCTGACTTTGTGTAATTAATTCAACACCTCTGTCATTGCCACTACATCAAAACGGGATAACATCGTGTGGAAATCGGCATGTACCAATAAATGTGACATCCACGCACCCGCGCGGTTGATTACGGCCCATTCCCTCTCCTAGAGAGTAGGCCTGAGTCCCAGCAGTGGGAACATTATAAGGCTGGTGCTATGCTAACTGTGACTGTACTTAGCAAAGGATTACCTTACTATCTTATCTCCTCAATAAAACCCAATGTCACGAATGTGATCCGTTCGCAAGTACATCGACCTAATTCAGAAGATAGACATTTATAGATACTAATGTACTGATAACTTGTAATATATTTACTCAGTAATGTTATGCAAATAAGTTTGAAAGGGTGTGGAAATGTACATTTGTAAAAAGTTTGATAAGATCCAAAAAAACTGATTTTTTGCCCTCTATTTTTATCTCAAACTACACACATCAAAAGTGTCTAGGGATCAAGCATTTTTATGCGGATTTCTTGAGATTGAGATGTGGCTTTGTAATAAATTTATGATTTTATAAATTTATATGGATCCTTTTTGGTGCATTTCATAATTTGAATTAGGAACTGTGAATCAAATTCGAGTAAAAGATGAAAATCAGCTGTCAATATTTTCCCTATAAAAACATACAACGCATTGAAGACATTATTAGTGCTACTGTTTCCCTACTACTGATTAAAACCAACGTTATCATGGAGCGGCGACGCCATTTAAGCAGAGAAGAAATGCTCAGAGCCGTGGGAATGATAGAAGCTGGTTCCCAGCAACGTACTGTGGCTTTAGCTCTGAATACAAGTCAGAGTGTTATCAGTCGACTTTGGACACGTTACCGAAGCACTGGTACCGTGGCTGAGCGCCATGGAGGACGGTATCGCTGCACCACACGGAGACAAGACCGATACATTCAAATCTTAACTCGAAGAGCTCCAACAATAACCGCCATGATGTTAGCCGTGAGGCTTCATCACTCTTCAGGGAACTTAATTAGCGACCAAACAGTCAGAAACCGCTTGCATGAAGTGAACCTTCATTCCCGAAGACCGCTACGGGTACCACCAATAGCAATGCACAATCGTAGGATTCGATATCAATGGGCTCTTGAACACAGGAATTGGGCAGAAGAACAATGGCGTTTCGTGTGCTTTTCTGATGAGTCTCGTTTTGGTATGAGACCGGATACAAGACGTATACGACACTGGAGAACCCCTGGACGCCAACAGCGATTAAAATCCTGCCAGGAAGTCCATCCTTATAGTGGTGGAACCATCATGGTATGGGCGGGTATTTGGATCGGCAGAAGAACTGAGTTGATTTGGATCAGAGGCAACCTCAACGCTCAAATTTATGCTGAGACGATTGTATCAGACGTCATCGTTCCTCTACAAGTGCAAATCGGTCCCTTATTTCAGTTAATGCATGATAATGCACGACCGCACACCGCAAGAGTTGTAAGACAGACTCTCGCCGCAGCTAACATCAATGTCCTGCCCTGGCCTGCTCAGTCGCCAGACTTGAACCCGATTGAGCATGCATGGGATATGCTACAGAGAAGAGCTCTGCCGAATATGGAGGGTATCCAGTCGCAAGAAGACCTTTTTTTGTTGTTGCAACGAACATGGGCTGCCATTCCACAGCGTGATTTGGATGAACTCATTTTGAGTATGCCAAACCGATGTTCTTGTGTTGTTAGTGTTCGCGGTAGAAACACGGATTATTAATTGTTTAAGTTACCCAATAAAATTTTAAAGAAAACTGTTATTGCAGTCTTTTTTTCGAACTTTAATGTTAGTGGTTCAAATGTCAAAAATCCCTTTATTAGGAAAATGGCAAATTTCTTTATTAATGCAAAGGTGACTTGGTTTATCGTTACTGTGACAAACGAAAACACTTTATTTGATGAATCCTTAAAGAAAATTTTAATTAATATCAATCAGGAGAAAAGTTATTGCAAAAATATATGTTGATCCCTAGACACTTTTGATGTGTGTATCTGCTGCCTTTGGTTTCACCTGCGTGGTAGCAGAAAACTATTCCAAGAGAATGCACTCCCAGAAAAAATCCTATATCGATACCAGAAGGATCAAATCATAACTACGTTATGGGATTGTAATGTGGGGTAACAGCACCGACTTCCAAAGAGCATTCATCGCTCAAGAAAAGTGCATGAGATCAATTTGTGGACTAAAACCTGATGACTCATGTCAACCAATATTTAGGAAACTTGGTTTGATCCGTTACAGTCACTTTATATTTACGAAATATGTATGTTTGTAATGAAAAATAAAACTGCAAATGATGTCAATCCTCGGAACGGACGAGATCTCTATAAACTTGTGTTGAATGATCTGCCTCGACTAGTATAGCTAAGTATAATAAAACCTGCCTAGCAATGTGTGTGCGCATTTATAAATAAAAATACCGAGGCAATTTCAAAACTTACATTTAAAATTGTTTAAAGTTCAATTTTACAAATGGATGCTCGAACATAGTTTTTATAGCTTAAAGGAATTTGTTGACAAAAAATTTTTGATGTTTTAAACTATTCACTATTGATGGCTCCTTATTTACTTGCTTAATTTTAAGTAGTATGCAAAATACTTAAAATTTATGTTTGTGCTATATAGTATTATTTAACACCTTTTTATACCATGTTTTATGCAAATAAACATATTATTATTAATAACGTAAGGGTCATTTACAAGAACTGTAAAAGTGTACCTTACGACTATGGACGTAAGGGCCATTTACCCAAAACGTAAAAATCAGTCTTAGGTTACTTTTTTATTGTTATAAACTAGTGCTTGACCGTGATCCTGCCCGATGGTAAGCAGTGATGCAATCGTCGATGGTGAGGCGCACTAGTTTATTAAGAGCCTATTCACTCTAGCCTTGAAGACACCCAAATTATAATCAGACGGGAAAACCGCAGCAGGCAATTTGTTCCAGTCCTTCGATGTACTTGATACTTCTGGTATAGCTAAGATATTCTCCTCAAAGAGTGTACCGCCGCGACAATGGCGTTGGCGTGTCCAACGCTGTAATTTGTAGGTCAAACAGACAATTTTATTGCTACGTACGGAAAATTTTCAACACATTTTAATAAATACCTACTTAATTTATTTCAAAAACAATCCAAATTAATTTTATAGAAACCAAATCAATGTAGACACTACCCGGTTAAAACTCGGAAACCACCCGGTTAATAACCAAACACTACACTACCCACGATACCCGAGTAAAACCCGGTTAATACCGCCAACCAAAATTCAAAATGCCGGACGTAATGGATTGGAAAATGGACTGTAAAGGCTGTAAAAAAATAGCTAAATTATTCTCCGAAGGCAAGTATAACGCTATAACTCATACATGGGTAGGTAGAGGCGTAAGAGCTGTAATTTATGGATATCTTCACGTGTGGATGTACTTGGAGATAGAATATTGGTAGTCAGTAATTCAATTAACGCCCGTTTTCAATAACCTACCGCAGTTCATAAGTAGATAGCTATCTCCGATAAACAGTAAGATTCTAGTTGTCAATGTCAAACTTTTGGCAGAAAATGCTAAGCCCGGGCGCGCACTAGCGGCCAGTCCGCAGGCGGCCAGGTGAAACAAATGAAAGCGCCATAGAGCGCGCGCTTCTGTCCGCACGCGGCCAGCGGCCACAGGTGCGCGCGCTCTATGGCGGTTTCATACTAATGTATGTATCTCGATGGCCGCCGCGTCCTGGCCGTTGGCCGCTGGCCGCAAGTGCGCTATGGGGCTAACCGTCGGTAGGTTATAGGAAAGCAAGTAAGGGCTAAAGGATAGAATTGTTTATCTTTAGTAGCTGCAACTTTAGATAGGTATCTTATTGAAAATGGGCGTAGATCATCCGATGGATGAAAGACGCACGGGACCGGCCGTTGTGGCGGCGCTTGGGGGGAGGCCTATGTAAGCAGTGGACGTCTTTTGGCTGAGATGATGATGATGAATTCATTTAGGCTTGAAAATATTGTATCATTTTGTAAACGATACAGTGTTGGAATACCTCCCACAAGGTGGACCGGTGACCTAGTATAGCGCTATAACTCATACATGGGTAGGCAGAGGCGTAAGAGGCGTAATTTATGGACATCTTCACGTGTGTATGTACTTTGAGATAGAATTTGGGTAGTAGAAAGGAGCTTTTCGTTCGTAATTCGTTTAGGCGATTATCACTTATAGTAGGGGAGCCCCAGAAGGGATTTCGGGATTTACTAAAGCGCGGCAGATTAATATACAGGGGGATACCTTGCACCCAGTTAAGTACCTCCACCAAATATGAGGCCCATATATAAAGCCGCCCGTGAAGGATACAGGATCAGATTAGTAAAAAAAAAATGACCCTCAGACATTCTCGAGCGCGTCAGATTAAGGTAGGGTGAGTTAATTACATTTTAAAAAGTGTATATTCCACTAATCTGACAATTTGAGAGAGACGTAAAGAAAGGGGAGGGCAGCAAAGTTGTAAAAAAAAACGTCATCTCGACATTCTCGAGCGTAGCTAATTTTTTTTTATTTTGAAGGAAATAATTCAAGAATAATGAAATATATATAATCTGACGATTTCCGCAAGCCGAAATAACAAAAAATCGTCGATAAAGTTAAATGCGTGCAGTTGTGTGATGGGTAGCCATAGGAAATGTAGATTTCCTTCTCCGATTTTCTAAAGAGTTCCCTCAAAATTAGATTTCGTGGGAATTTGAACTGATTCGGACCGTTAGATTTTGAGAAATTTTTAAAAATCTCAAAAAAATAAGTTTTATATTTTGAAAGTGGTTTTTTTTTAAATAACTTTTAAACGGCTTTATCGATCAACTTCAAAAACTAATCCGCCTTTGAGCTTGAAAAACCACGTCGACCGCTACCAAGCTGGTCAAAATCGGTTGATTCGTTCGAGAGATATCGTGAACGAAAGAAACCCGAAAAAGTGATTTTTCGGGATTACTTCGAAATTTTTGGTTCGATAAATTAAAACTAGAAAATAACTTATGAGGATGATAAAACTGCGTTGAATGCCGCAAACCGCGTGAAAATTACTTGATCCGTTCAAAAGTTATTGCGGTTTGAAGATTCCAAAAATAGTGTTCTATGAAACTTTTATCAGACTTTCGAGCTGGGAGAGCTCAAATATTATCTCTTTGAACTCAGCGAGCTCAAAATATCACATAAAATATATTTTGAGCTCAAAAATGATATAAGTACAATTTTAAGCGCCCAGGAATGCAATTAGCTGGAAGTTGCAGGGGTTTTTTTGTCAGATCAGGCGAATCCCTCTAGATAATCGTCAGATTATGAAACAGTACGTTTAGAACATAAAGATGAACCATATATATCTTAATCTGACGCGCTTGAGTATTTCAAAATGGCGAATTTTTTTTGCACTTTATGAAAGTGGCCACGAGTTTGCGTCCCATCGAAATGGTCAGATTAGTGAATGAGATCTTTTTTTTTGGTGCACTTAACACTCCCTTAGAAAATCTGACGCGCTCGATTAAATTATTTTTTTTTTCCATTTTCAACCCTACCATACAACCACCCCCATCATGCAAACGATCAGATTAACATACGTACATTATTAAAAATACGTAGGGCATTGATGCTATCAATATCTGACGCGCTCGAGGATGTCCATGCAACAGTTTTTTTTTACATATTTAAAAATCTATAGCCGCTTCCCCCACCGATGAAAAGGTATAATCATAGAACATTTTTTTCTTCTTATCATCTAAGCTTTGCAACCCAATAGGTCTCTACGACGCTCGAGTAAATCCCCATTTAGCATCGTGGCCTCCCCTACTATTATAATAATCAATTTTTTCAAGCCTAAAGCTTAAAAAATTGATTAAATTACCGTTTTATGTAGGTATAAACAATGCGTATATTGATTGATCAAAAAGATTAACGCTCTGGAAATGTGGTGCTAGAGAAAAATGTGGTGTGAATTTTGGACAAATAGAAGACATTGTTTAGTATTTTTTAAAAGTAGACATTTTTTAGTTTTAAAAATAGAAGAGACCGTTTTTTTTATGTCCGTAAGGATTGAGGAGCCACATCAGATTTTTTAAATCTGATCTCACCATTATTTAGCAGCAGTGTAGATTATTTTGCAGCACGAATTCTAGATTTAGCAGCAAAATATATCACTAGTTATTTTAATGCAAAGGTGGCTCCTCAATCTAAACGTCTGGATTGAGGAGCCACCTGAAAACTCGTTAAGTAATGGATGCACATTTATGAAAATTTTGCAGCATTTAGCAGCTATTTAGCACATAACCGTCTAAAAATTTCGCTTCTGTAGCACTAAAATGAAAGAAAATTCAATACTTTTAATATGGCTCCTCAATCTAAACGTCTGGATTGAGGAGCCACCTGAAAACTCGTTAAGTACTGGATGCACATTTATGAAAATTTAGCAGCATTTAGCAGCTATTTAGCACATAACCGTCAAAAAATTTCGCTTCTGTAGCACTAAAATGAAAGAAAATACAATACTTTTAATATGGCTCCTCAATCCTGACGTTCTAATTATATATGTTTGACTGTAGCCACCTGAAATCTCAAGGTAATCTAAAGCCAGATATACTAACATTTAGCAGAAATTTCTGCTAAATATACCAGTACAATTCAGCAATGTATATGCTTTAGATTCTGAAAAAACCATCATTAACTATTTTCTTGTAAATTCAGTGTGTAGGGTGACCACATTTTGGGGGTACCTACAAATTAATATTTCACTTACGTACGTGCATACACACAATAATATTTATTTAGTAAAGATTGACAGGATATAATAGAACAATAAAATGCGTTTGTTTCACCGCAGTGCTTGTTCCGTGAATGCGTTTATTCCACCGTACGGTAGAATATACGCACCACATTCCACCAAAAGTGCTAGGCCCAATTCTTTTTCGCAGCCTATGTACTCCTTATAACATATCAGCTGTTTCCATCAACATCAGTCCAGCCGTTTCGGAAATAAGCTGGAACAGGCGGAGACTTTCATATTACAAAGACGCTGCATTTAATTCTTCAGACGTTTTATTTATATGTAGATAAACAAATTTAAAGAAAACCATTAAAATCCTTAAAATATTTAAACCGGTAAGTTAATATTTGCAACTTGAACAAAAAAGAAAGTACTTTCGATAAAAAATAATAATTAAAACTCTGTTCTAAGTTTTATAAATTACATCGTCTAGTAAAAAAATATAAACAAACTAACACAAAGTTGGTACCCTGAAACATGAGTGCGACAGAACAGGCTAACAAAAAAAAAACACCATTGTTGACATTACATACAATTAGATTTAATTTTGGAATAAATAATTTTGAACACATTTAAAAATGAGGTTTGAATTTCGAATGTCATTTTTAAATTGAATGATTCTACTTACTATTTAAATATAGAAGGTCTTAAATACAAATATAACGCAAACGATATTAAAGTTTATAATTGTTCCATAAGATTTATAATTAAGTAATAGAAGTTAATATTGTTATTTTATAACTTTTTTTTTTATATAGGTAAATATGTTTACGTTTAGCATTTTGGTCCATATATGCGACATGGTTTTGTTCTCAGTCCTTAATGTACGAAATAAATAATTAACTTGGATTTCTTATATTATAAAGTTAATCATCATATTTCTGTCATCATAATTAAATTGTGGGGATAATAATATCGTGCAGTGACTGATAATTAAGTGAAGTTTGATAGAGTGCGATTAATGAAAGCGCGACCTGGAGTTTTTTTTTCAATTTAATTGGAAACATTATTCAGCCGCTTTTGGCGGATTGACTTTGGTTTTGTGTCAGATTTGAAATATTATTGTGTGTATGCACGTACGTAAGTGAAATATTAATTTGTAGGTACCCCCAAAATGTGGTCACCCTACACACTGAATTTACAAGAAAATAGTTAATGATGGTTTTTTCAGAATCTAAAGCATATACATTGCTGAATTGTACTGGTATATTTAGCAGAAATTTCTGCTAAATGTTAGTATATCTGGCTTTAGATTACCTTGAGATTTCAGGTGGCTACAGTCAAACATATATAATTAGAACGTCAGGATTGAGGAGCCATATTAAAAGTATTGTATTTTCTTTCATTTTAGTGCTACAGAAGCGAAATTTTTTGACGGTTATGTGCTAAATAGCTGCTAAATGCTGCTAAATTTTCATAAATGTGCATCCAGTACTTAACGAGTTTTCAGGTGGCTCCTCAATCCAGACGTTTAGATTGAGGAGCCATATTAAAAGTATTGTATTTTCTTTCATTTTAGTGCTACAGAAGCGAAATTTTTAGACGGTTATGTGCTAAATAGCTGCTAAATGCTGCAAAATTTTCATAAATGTGCATCCATTACTTAACGAGTTTTCAGGTGGCTCCTCAATCCAGACGTTTAGATTGAGGAGCCACCTTTGCATTAAAATAACTAGTGATATATTTTGCTGCTAAATCTAGAATTCGTGCTGCAAAATAATCTACACTGCTGCTAAATAATGGTGAGATCAGATTTAAAAAATCTGATGTGGCTCCTCAATCCTTACGGACATTTTTTTTTAATATTTGCTAACCACATCAGTTAATCCACACATATACCGACAGACATTTTAAATTAGAACTCCAGTAAAGAAAGTGATTAAACCATTAATGACATCATGAACTTTCCTCCACAGATGTAGAACGTGGTCAAGAGGATGAGGCCACTCATCCACTCCTCAACCCCGAGGCTGGTGACCTTCGGACCCTCAGGATGCCGAGGCCGAGGCATCTGGGACTCTCCATAAACCAGTACGTATATTAATGAATCTAATCTCATTCACTTCCGTATAGACGTTTGTATGTGCCACGAGAAATGGAGTCACAAGGGCAATGTAGGAACGGGGTTTAGTCAGTAAGTCTGACACGCCCTCTTGCTCCGCCCAAGAGCAGGAGAAGTCATTCTGATGATGACCTAAAAAAATAAAACCGTTTAAAAAACGAGGATACTGGTCAATCTGAATTTTTAGATATGAGTGAGGCAAGGTGCTGGAATTTAGATGAAAAACTTTAGATTATGAATCCAGAAAGCCATTCCCAATGTATGAGGTAAGCTGTTCTGTAAAATGTCACTTACAGCATTGGTAAAAAGGGCACGCCAGCATAATTATTATGGCGGTAGATATGGTCTGGGTCAGGATGACTGGACCAAGAGAGATTTTTGAAGTTTGAGCAATACCAAGTTTAAGTACCTATTTGATACCATTTGGTACCAGACATCAAATAATTCGTACCTCGCTATAGAGGGAAAACTATTACGAGGAAAGTGGCCAGCCATTCTGACATCAGAATGGCTGGACCAAGTCAACTTCACCTAGTTGTAGGTGTTATAACTAGTTCGTTGTTTCATTAAAATTAAGTACCTCATTGGTACCTCAACATATGTTTTTCTTAATTTTTTTCGATAAGCCAAAAAAAAGTTACACCTGGAAGGAATTTTGCATGTAATCTGGAGCACGTTGATTTCACCTAGTTGCAGGCGTTATAATTAGTTCATCTTTTCATTAAAATGTAGTACCTCATTGGTACCTCAACATATGTTTTTCTTAATTTTTTTCGATAAGCCAAAAAAAAGTTACACCTAGAAGGAATTTTGCATGCAATCTGGAGCACGTTGATTTCACCCAGTTGTAGGCGTTATAATTAGTTCATCTTTTCATTAAAATGTAGTACCTCATTGGAACCTCCACATATGTTTTTCTTAGATTTTTTCGATAAGCCAAAAAGTTACGAAGTTTTGCATATACATATAATAGTGTTTATTAGGGTTCCGTAGCCAAATAGCAAAAACGGAACCCTTATAATTTCGCCATGTCTGTCCGTCCGTCCGTATGTCCGTCCTCGCTTAATCTCTGTGACCGTTAGCACTAGAAACCTGAAATTTGGTACTAGTATGTATATCAATCACGCCGACAAAGTAGTTAAATAAAAATTGGAAAAAAAATTTAGTAGGGTACCCCCCCCCCCCCTACATAAAGTGGAAAGTGTTTTTTTTTTATTTCAACCCTAACGTGTGTTATATTGTTAGATAGGTAGTCAAAAATGAATAGGGGTTCATTACCATCATTTTTTTATAATATCAATAATTTCGGAAATAATCATAAAGGACATTGAAAATCCTTGAACGGAAGTTGGACCAAGTGCTGCCCAGAATGAAGACCTAGTGCATTTTGTTCCTCAGGCCAATACTAATCATTAAACCGAAGCGCTTCAAAATCGGCTCCTGGAGTCAAGAAAAAAAAGTGTTTTTCTAACCTAACCTAAGTTAAAAATCTTTGTGTGGAAGTTTGACCAAGTGCTGCCCAGAATGAACACTTAGTGCATTTTATTCCTCAGGCCAATACTAATCAGTGAACCGAAGCGCTTCAAAATTGGCTCCAGGAGTTAAGAAAAAAAAGTGTTTATCTAAACTAACCTAACCTAAGTTGGAAACCTTTGTGTGGAAGTTAGACCAAGAAAAGTGCTGCCCAGAATGAACACCTAGTGCATTTTTTCTCAGGCCAATACTGATAAATGATGATGATAAATGATATTTATTTTTGCAAATAGGTTTCACATAACACTTTTACACGTCAATTTTTTTTTGTCATAATTATTATTCTAGATGAGGCCGGTGTTTCCTAACTGACTACCCTGAGAAGAAACACCGAAACAAACTCAGGGGTACTAATTATTAAACCGAAGCGCTTGAAAATCGGCTCCTGGAGTCAAGAAAAATAAGTGTTTTTCTAACCTAACCTAACAAAAGCTAAAAATCTTTGTGTGGAAGTTTGACCAAGTGCTGCCCAGAATGAACACTAAGTGCATTTTGTTCCTCAAGCCAATACTAATCAGTGAACGGAAGCGTTTAAAAATCGGCTCCAGGAGTCAAGAAAAAAAAAGTGTTTTTCTAACCTAACCTAAGTTAGAAATCTTTTAGGGAAGTTTGACCAAGTGCTGCCCAGAATGAACACCTAGTGCATTTTGTTTCTTAGGCCAATACTAATCAGTGAACCACAGCGCTTCAAAATCTGTTCCAGGAGTCAAGAGAAAAACAGAGTTTTTCCAACCTAACGTAACCTAACGTAAATGCTCCTATTACCGCCAGTTTTAGCTGTCTTCGGATTCACTTTAAAAAAATAGATATATGCTGTTATGTTAGGAAAGATGTTATAATTCATAATTAATCTCAACGAAGTATTCTTCGCAATTCAGTACTTAAATTCAATATTCAATAACACAATATTTACTAAATAATTATTTAATCCAAAAAAACCGACCCATAAAAATTCTATTACCGACCCATAGCATGCGGCAAGATTCTATTACCGATTTTTCTACTTCTTTTACCGACCGCTACGAAGTTGTCACTTCTTCTATACAATTAACTAAAATAAAAAATCGTTTTTAAGGTATTTATTATATAATAATAATATTTATGAGATCAACATTTTTACAATATGAATATAATTATTTATTGCAACGCTTAGACCACTTATTTTTTGTTATTGTAATTAATAAAAAATATAATCAGTCTCAGAATTCAGTTACAGTTTTCGATAATTAGATATTATAAATCGCTAACAAAACTATTTTTATCTGTAATACAATCTCAAAATACCTTTATAATAGGTACACACATTTACAATTCACTGAAGCTTCGTTTATGCTGATTCTTTCAACTAACTAGAAGCGCAGCTTCTAGTTAGAGGTTGGTTAGAGGCGTACTGCTTGCGCTTCAAATCTTTAAAGAGATATAGAATTTAATTCTTCGAAAGAAGCTTTAAGAAGTTACATGGCCCCCATTCCGTCCCGCCATTTTTATTTGATTTGAAAATCTATGAAATAAAGCCATGAATGAAACTGGATAGCAAATATTAAGTATTTATCATTAATAATAAAGCCTGTGACAAAAATCTCTCAAAACGCCACGTATGCAAGCAATAAGCCAATTTTTTCAAAAAAATGCTATTTGTTTTTGTGTACTGTAATAGTACCAAAAATATCGTCACAGCTGTGAGTCGGTAATAGAATCAAATATAAAGGTTACAATATTCTATTAGCGCCATGGGTCGTTATTAGAAACAAATTTTGAAATTTGGATTCTATTACCGCCTTAAATTAAAACATGATTTTATAATACAAAAACCAATAAAAAGTATTATATTAAGAGTTAGTTTAGAAAATGAATATATACGTTACAGTTGTAATATGATTGCCAGAAGACAAATCCATTTTAAGTGTGTTATTTTCCTTAAGTAATATTTAGGTGTTCTTACGTGGCTGGAGACGCGACACTATGAAAAGTGCGTCCGCTTCGGGCGCGTCCCACTTATTGTCAAATTATTTAATTCACTGGCTATTTAAACACACAAACTTTACTCTTTTTGTTTTCCAACAAAAATACGTAACAAATTTTTAAGGTATAACTTTTCTGGAACCCTATATTATTTCTAATATGAGTGATTTAAAAATTAGGTCGTTAATAGAGTACGATTTTAGGGGGTCGTTAATAGACGCTTTTACGTTAAGTTAGAAATATTTTTTAGGAAGTTTGACCAAGTGCTTCCCAGAATGTATTTTGATCCTCAGGCCAATACTAAACAGTAAAATACTAATTAGTAGTAGTAGAGGAACAAAGTGCTCTAGGTCTTTATTCTGGGCAGCGCTAGGTCAAACTTCTTTCTTTCTTCGTCAAAGATTTCTAACTTAGGTTAGGTCAGGTTGCAAAAACTCTTTTATTCTCTTGACTCCCGATGTAGATTTTGAAGCAGTTTGGTATGCTGATTAGTATTGGTCTGAGGTGTGAAATGCAATAGATGTTCATTCTGGGCAGCACTTGGTCAAACTTCCACACAAAGATTTTTATCTTAGGTTAGGTTAGAAAAACACTTTTTTTTCTTGACTCCAGGAGCCGATTTTGTAGCGCTTCGGTTTAATGATTAGTATTGGCCTGAGGAACAAAATGCACTAGGTCTTCATTCTGGGCAGCACTTGGTCCAACTTCCATACAAGGATTGGCAATGTCCTTTATGATTATTTCCGAAATTATGAATATTATCAAAATATGATTGTAGTGAACCCCTATTCATTTTTGACTACCTATCCAACAATATATCACACGTTAGGGTTGAAATAATAAAAAAAATCGCTTGCCACTTTATGTAGGGGGGCTACCCTACTAATTATTTTTTACAATTTTTTATTTTACTACTTTGTCGGCGTGATTGATATACATATTAGTACCAAATTTCAGGTTTCAGGACGGACAGACATGGCGAAATTATAAGGGTTCCGTTTTTGCCATTTGGCTACGGAACCCTAATAAACACTATTATATGTATATGCAAAACTTCTTAACTTATTTTTGGCTTATCGAAAAAATCTAAGAAAAACATATGTGGAGGTTCCAATGAGGTATTACATTTTAATGAAAAGATGAACTAATTATAACGCCTACAACTAGGTGAAATCAACGTGCTCCAGATTAAATGCAAAATTCCTTCTAGGTGTAACTTTTTTTTGACTTATCGAAAAAAATTAAGAAAAACATATGTTGAGGTACCAATGAGGTACTTAATTTTAATGAAACAACGAACTAGTTATAACACCTACAACTAGGTGAAGTTGACTTGGTCCAGCCATTCTGATGTCAGAATGGCTGGCCACTTTCCTCGTAATAGATTTCCCTCTATAGCGAGGTACGAATTATTTTATGTCTGGTACCAAATGGTATCAAATAGGTACTAAAACTTGGTATTGCTCAAACTTCAAAAATCTCTCTTGGTCCAGTCATCCTGACCCAGACGTAGATATGTACCTGTCTTTCATATTGTCCGGCCCGATATCGGATATCGCAGCACGACATTTCATACATTTTACTTACCCCGGATATCGAATCGGCGTCCGACACCGATATCGGATCGGATAATGTGAAAACGCTCTCAGCTCTTTGAGGAGTGGTTGGAACTTAGAAAGACGCCACGGCGTCCTCACGTTCCGTATGACGCAGGTCCTCACCGGACATTGTAAGCTCGGGAGGTTGATGTATCGTATTCATGCGGCCGCCCGGGTGTCATGGCCCTCATGACCCACCTCAGAGATGTCAGGAAAACCGTGGCCCAGCTGGGTCGAAGCCTCTGGGGCCATGGGTTATGGTCATGAAGGCAAAGAAGAAACAAAGGAGTGGGGGTTTTAGTGGGTTATTCCGATCTGTCACCCCGCTTTGTCCCCTTAGGGATTAATTTTTAATAGTAATGCCACACATATTGCAACATTACATTAAATTAAAGACTACTGGTTTAGGTTTATAATCATATGTATTTAAGTAAGTTACAAACAGGGGGACAGATCAAAGTTTTTTTCCGATATGTACCCCTAAGGGGACAAAGCGGGGTGACAGATCGGAATAATCCGTTTAAGTTCAATAAAAGTCTGACACGCTCTGTCCAAGAGCGGGAGAAGTAGTCATTCTGATGGCGTTCCACTTAAAAAAATAGATACTAATCACAAGGTTGCAAATGAACAATCAAAGCTTTTTAGGCGATATCTATGACCAATAAAAAGATAATACCTACTTATATGATTTTGATTTGATTCCCCACGCATTTACCAATCGGTTCAAGATAAGTAAACAGGAAAGTGAACGTTGCATTTACCACCATAATATCAATACACATAGCTTTCACTGCTGGATTTTTTTTTGTGGTGGGATTATCATCTAATCGTCGCTGTAGAATGAAAACCTCGTATGTCAAAAAATCCTTTTTTTGTTGTTGTAAAAATCGTATGAAAACCACGTATTTTATAATACAGCGAAACTGTGAACCCAGTATATGACTACTAGTGCCATCTATTGAGTATAATAAATATTTCATACATTGACGAAATAAACAGTTTTTCGTTTTCTGTGTGTTTGGATTTCTGGACATACGAGGTTATCATTCTACAGCGACGTAACGTTTTGTCGCGCTCTAGAGTGGAGCGAGAGGGCGAGTCAAACTTCCACTGACTCACACCCACCTGCCCATCAGTTACCCTTTGCATTCTAGCACCTACCACGGATTACTTTTCAGAATTTCCCCAATGCCCCTGGCAGGGTCATCGGCTTTCATTTTGATAGGCTGCAGGAATGTACCATAGAGTTTAGTTGACCTAGAACGCAAAAGGCAAATGAACACCACAGCAGGAAAAGTTATTTGATGATGGTTTCACCTACAAAAAACTACATTAGTAAAAATTATCCATTTTCGCCCGCAGTGCCTCTGAACGCCCACCGTTACCCAAGCTGATGATGCCAGACCTGACTCCATCATCGATGGGTTCCACCGTCAACAGCACGCCGATCCTGGAGTCCGGCGCCATGATGTCCAAACCCTGGAGACGCGGAGACAGGCGGCTGCAGAGGCTGAATACGGAACTGCTGGAGGCTATTGAGGCTCATGATCTTGAAGAGGTGGAGAGGTAAGTGTTTTTTGCCTCTGAAAGTTATTAAGAGGAAAGCTATGGCCTCCTGCTGTACACCGCATATTTTTCGCCGTGTTTAAGCACGGTTAATACAAGGTATCATGTACAAGTTGGCCATAGACTGCGATGACTGATAAAACTCAACGCCGGTGCCGTCGCGCCGCAAGCTTCCCCAGTGCATACAACACTGACAGAATTAACCATGCCTACACACGGCAAAAAATATGCCGTGTAAAGGAGGCCTAAGAGCTCAAACACACGAGCAGCATGTTACCAACGGCAGAGATAACTCATCATCTGCCTAGCCTTTTCCCAACATATTGGGGTCGGCTTCCAGTCAAGCCGGATCTAGCTGAATACCAGTATTTTACGAGGAGCGGCTGCCTACCAGACCTCCACAACCCATTAACTGGGGGTAACACGGTACTTCATGGCAAAACTGGAGTAAGATTTAGTGGCTTTTGACTATCCGTAACGACTGCCAAAGATCTAAGTTAAGAAGTGGAATTCCCTGCCCGTGCTTCCCCTAAGTACAACCTAGGAATCAAAAGTGGTGGTGGTGGTGGTGGTGGTAGTGGTGGTGGGTGGTGGTGGTTAGGCGACCTCAACATTAATGGTAAGAAGATGAGATGACTTGCCAAGCTGTCTCCAGCTAGATATGAATGGAAATTATGATAATCCAAGTCCTCCTCTGTTACTACCAGCTGGTATATAATTTGCGATGAGTGTATGTTTGTTTAGGGCCAAACTAGCAAATGGATTTTGAAACAGTTTACCCTTAACAGATTTGGCCAATATGTATATACCTATATTGTACATATAAGGAGACACTGACTTGGCTGATATTAACGCACATTCGAATCTACTGGGACTAGGAACGTGAAATTTTGCACAAGGTTTCCTTTTATGACGTAGGCGAGCACTAAGAGAGGAATTTCCAAAATTCACTATAGCCTAAAGCGCTTCCTACACATTTCTAAAACGAAAATGTTATCAACATTATTAATTTACTTCTAAATTAGTTTTAAAAAATCAATGGAAAATAACCCACTGGAAGCATAAATTCCATGTGGATATTTTGTTAGTTCAGGCACGGCTTATAAGATTCACTCATTAACATATTTCTAAACAAAGAACAAACGTTTGTTAATATGCGTGGTAGTACCTAGTCCTTCTAGTAGAAACAATTGTTGGAAATTGTATTGAACAACTAGCTTTCGCCCGCGGCTTCACCCGCGTGGTGTGTTGGTAAAAAGCAGCCTATAACAAAATTGAAGAATAAATAAGATTAAGTTTCATTTTTTTTCCCTTTTGACCGGGATAAAAAGTATCCTATATGTTAATCCAGGGTATAACCTATTTACGTACCAAATTTCAACCGAATCGGTCCAGCCGTTTTTGCGTGAAAGAGTAACAAACATACATCCATCCTCACAAAATTTCGCATTTATAATATTATATATATATATTATTAAGTAGGATAGGATGGAATCACACTGTAATAATTATTGTAAAGGCAAATGTTAATGTGTGTGTTTATTACTTCTTTACACTGGAACGGTTGAACGAATTTCGATTTTGGCACAAAGGGTCATGTTTCAGAAAGAGTTACTTAAAGAGTTATGAGTATACATGTAGATAAATGGAGAGAGGGAGAGAGAGAGAGAGAGAGACCGAAACCAAAGAAAAGATGGATGGATTGCGTGAGGTATGATATGAAAGAAAAGAGAGTTAAGCGTGACAGGCCAAAAGGAAAAAAAACCGTGTTGCGCCAAATGTGAGACAAGCAAGGGCAACAAGAAGAAGAACAGGTGTCAGCTTTGTTAGTCTAGGGTCTGGGTCAGGATGACTGGACCAAGAGAGATTTTTGAAGTTTGAGCAATACCAAGTTTTAGTACCTATTTGATACCATTTGGTACCAGACATCAAATAATTCGTACCTCGCTATAGAGGGAAAACTATTACGAGGAAAGTGGCCAGCCATTCTGACATCAGAATGGCTGGACCAAGTCAACTTCACCGAGTTGTAGGTGTTATAACTAGTTCGTTGTTTCATTAAAATTAAGTACCTCATTGGTACCTCAACATATGTTTTTCTTAATTTTTTTCGATAAGCCAAAAAAAAGTTACACCTAGAAGGAATTTGGCATTTAATCTGGAGCACGTTGATTTCACCTAGTTGTAGGCGTTATAATTAGTTCACCTTTTCATTAAAATGTAGTACCTCATTGGTACCTCAACATATGTTTTTCTTAATTTTTTTCGATAAGCCAAAAAGTTACGAAGTTTTGCATATACATATAATAGTATTTATTAGGGTTCCGTAGCCAAATAGCAAAAACGGAACCCTTATAATTTCGCCATGTCTGTCCGTCCGTCCGTATGTCCGTCCTCGCTTAATCTCTGTGACCGTTAGCACTAGAAACCTGAAATTTGGTACTAGTATGTATATCAATCACGCCGACAAAGTAGTTAAATAAAAATTGGAAAAAAAAATTGTAGGGTACCCCCCCCCCCCCTACATAAAGTGGAAAGTGTTTTTTTTTATTTCAACCCTAACGTTTGATATATTGTTAGATAGGTAGTCAAAAATGAATAGGGGTTCATTACAATCATTTTTTTATAATATCAATAATTTCGGAAATAATCATAAAGGACATTGCCAATCCTTGTATGGAAGTTGGACCAAGTGCTGCCCAGAATGAAGACCTATATTCTGTTCAATAATTCCGGAGACTAAAATGACATTTCAACACCAAAGAACTGGCGTCATTCCTATAGAAATTTTGACATTACTTATGTCAATTTAGTCTCCGGGTTTATTGAACAGAATATAGTGCATTTTGTTCCTCAGGCCAATACTAATCATTCAACCGAAGCGCTTCAAAATCGGCTCCTGGAGTCAAGAAAAAAAAATGTTTTTCTAACCTAACCTAAGTTAAAAATCTTTGTGTGGAAGTTTGACCAAGTGCTGCCCAGAATGAACACTTAGTGCATTTTATTCCTCAGGCCAATACTAATCAGTGAACCGAAGCGCTTCAAAATTGGCTCCAGGAGTCAAGAGAAAAACAGAGTTTTTCCAACCTAATGTAACCTAACGTAAATGCTCCTATTACCGCCAGTTTTAGCTGTCTTCGGATTCACTTTAAAAAAATAGATATAAGCTGTTATGTTAGGAAAGATGTTATAATCCATAATTAATCTCAACGAAGTATTCTTTGCAATTCAGTACTTAAATTCAATATTCAATAACACAATATTTACTAAGTAATTATTTAATCCAAAAAATTCTATTACCGACCCATAGCATGCGGCAAGATTCTATTACCGATTTTTCTACTTCTTTTACCGACCGCTACGAAGTTGTCACTTCTTCTGTACAATTAACTAAAATAAAAAATCGTTTTTAAGGTATTTATTATATAATAATAATATTTATGAGATCAACATTATTACAATATGAATATAATTATTTATTGCAACGCTTAGAGCACTTATTTTTTGTTATTGTAATTAATAAAAAATATAATCAGTCTCAGAATTCAGTTACAGTTTTCGATAATTAGATATTATAAATCACTAACAAAACTATTTTTATCTGTAATACAATCTCAAAATACCTTTATAATAGGTACACACATTTATAATTCACTGAAGCTTCGTTTATGCTGATGCTTTCAACTAACTAGAAGCGCAGCTTCTAGTTAGAGGTTGGTTAGAGGCGTACTGCTTGCGCTTCAAATCTTTAAAGAGATATAGAATTTAATTCTTCGAAAGAAGCTTTAAGAAGTTACATGGCCCCCATTCCGTCCCGCCATTTTTATTTGATTTGAAAATCTATGAAATAAAGCCATGAATGAAACTGGATAGCAAATATTAAGTATTTATCATTAATAATAAAGCCTGTGACAAAAATCTCTCAAAACGCCACGTATGCAAGCAATATGCCAATTTAAAAAAAAAAATGCAATTTGTTTTTGTGTACTGTAATATTACCAAAAATATCGTCACAGCTGTGAGTCGGTAATAGAATCAAGTATAAAGGTTACAATATTCTATTAGCGCCATGGGTCGTTATTAGAAACAAATTTTGAAATTTGGATTCTATTACCGCCTTAAATTAAAACATGATTTTATAACACAAAAACCAATAAAAAGTAATATATTAAGAGTTAGTTTAGAAAATGAATATATACGTTACAGTTGTAATATGATTGCCAGAAGACAAATCCATTTTAAGTGTGTTATTTTCCTTAAGTAATATTTAGGTGTTCTTACGTGGCTGGAGACGCGACACTATGAAAAGTGCGTCCGCTTCGGGCGCGTCCCACTTATTGTCAAATTATTTAATTCACTGGCTATTTAAACACACAAACTTTACTCTTTTTGTTTTCCAACAAAAATACGTAACAAATTTTTAAGGTATAACTTTTCTGGAACCCTATATTATTTCTAATATGAGTGATTTAAAAATTAGGTCGTTAATAGAGTACGATTTTAGGGGGTCATTAATAGACGCTTTTACGTTAAGTTAGAAATCTTTTTTAGGAAGTTTGACCAAGTGCTTCCCAGAATGTATTTTGATCCTCAGACCAATACTAAACAGTAAAATACTAATTAGTAGTAGTAGAGGAACAAAGTGCTCTAGGTCTTTATTCTGGGCAGCGCTAGGTCAAACTTCTTTCTTTCTTCGTCAAAGATTTCGAACTTAGGTTAGGTCAGGTTGCAAAAACTCTTTTATTCTCTTGACTCCCGAAGTAGATTTTGAAGCACTTTGGTATGCTGATTAGTATTGGTCTGAGATGTGAAATGCAATAGATGTTCATTCTGGGCAGCACTTGGTCAAACTTCCACACAAAGATTTTTATCTTAGGTTAGGTTAGAAAAACACTTTTTTTTTCTTGACTCCAGGAGCCGATTTTGTAGCGCTTCGGTTTAATGATTAGTATTGGCCTGAGGAACAAAATGCACTAGGTCTTCATTCTGGGCAGCACTTGGTCCAACTTCCATACAAGGATTGGCAATGTCCTTTATGATTATTTCCGAAATTATGAATATTATCAAAATATGATTGTAGTGAACCCCTATTCATTTTTGACTACCTATCCAACAATATATCACACGTTAAGGTTGAAATAATAAAAAAAATCGCTTGCCACTTTATGTAGGGGGGCTACCCTACTAATTATTTTTTACAATTTTTTATTTTAATACTTTGTCGGCGTGATTGATATACATATTAGTACCAAATTTCAGGTTTCAGGACGGACAGACATGGCGAAATTATAAGGGTTCCGTTTTTGCCATTTGGCTACGGAACCCTAATAAACACTATTATATGTATATGCAAAACTTCTTAACTTATTTTTGGCTTATCGAAAAAATCTAAGAAAAACATATGTGGAGGTTCCAATGAGGTATTACATTTTAATGAAAAGATGAACTAATTGTAACGCCTACAACTAGGTGAAATCAACGTGCTCCAGATTAAATGCAAAATTCCTTCTAGGTGTAACTTTTTTTTGGCTTATCGAAAAAAATTAAGAAAAACATATGTTGAGGTACCAATGAGGTACTTAATTTTAATGAAACAACGAACTAGTTATAACACCTACAACTCGGTGAAGTTGACTTGGTCCAGCCATTCTGATGTCAGAATGGCTGGCCACTTTCCTCGTAATAGTTTTCCCTCTATAGCGAGGTACGAATTATTTGATGTCTGGTACCAAATGGTATCAAATAGGTACTAAAAAACTTGGTATTGCTCAAACTTCAAAAATCTCTCTTGGTCCAGTCATCCTGACCTAGACAGTCTAGGGGCCTGTTTCACAATGTCTGAGTAGGCACTACTCACTGAATAAATTCAAAAATGTGACAGATTTTGTACGAAATTATCTGCCAAGTAAGATACTCGAAACTTAATCATAGGTGGTGAAACAGGCCCTAGAACTTCATAACTATTTGAGCCATCTTTTGTCGATAATGATGGCTTATTTAAGTCAGGTTTTGTCTACAATGATGGCTAGTCTCATTAAACTGTCAAAAATCTTAATCCGTTTTATTTCCAACTTGAACGTTACCCCAACAGGAAATTTGCACATAGAGCAATATGAGTAGTGCGTAATCGTGTCATGCTCCGCAGCAGAACCAGTTTGACTACATTATGTACAAATTACAGGATAAAATGTAGATAATGTCTATATTTTTGTAGCTTAATATCAAAAATTGTATATTGTTAGTTTCTTGGAAAATATCAATTTAAAGTGGTCATGCTACAGAGCATACTCTCCGGCAGGACCACTTTAAAATAACGCTTATTTCACGCTGATTATGTACAGGTTATAATATAAACAAATGTATATTTATTGTATATCAAGATAACATCTACAATTTTAGATATATACTTATTGATTTTAAGTAACATGTAAATTTTAATTTTATCGGAAAGCGCCTGCTATGATTTTCTTAGCAAAACACAAGATACCAATATATATACAGGGTTATTTTTCAATGACCAGCCAAATTAAGAAACTTTGACCCCCGAGTTTGTTTCGGGGTTTCTTCTCAGGGTAGTCAGTTAGGAAACACCGGCCTCATCTAGACTAATATGACAAAAAAAGAAATTGACGAGTAAAAGTGTTGTGAAAACCTATTTGCAAAATAAATATCATTTTTTAGGGTTCCGTAGCCAAACGGCAAAAACGGAACCCTTACAGTTTCGCCATGTCTGTCCGTGCGTCCGTCCGTCCGTCCTCGCTTAATCTCTGTGACCGTTAGCACTAGAAAGCTGTAATTTGGTACCAATATGGTATATCAATCACGCCGACAAAGTAGTAAAATAAAAATTGGTAAAAAATGTTTTATTAGGGTAGCCCCCGTACATGTAAAGTGGAAAGTGATTTTTTTTTTAATTTCAACCCTAACGTGTGATATATTGTTGGTCAAAAATGAATAGGGGTTTACTAAAATCATTTTTTGATAATATCAATAATTTCGGAAATAATCGCTCCAAAAGTAAAAAACTGGGCAAGTGCGAGGCGGACTCGCGCCCTACGGAACCCGTACAAACTTATTTATGAAAACAGTTAAATTCTCGAATCGAACTTGGAAGATTCTTCAAATTCTAATCTAACTAAGAATGTTCAGTTTTCAGACTTTTCCCTATATATGTGCTATAATACCTTGGTTCATGCCAAATTTCAAGATTCTAGGTCAACGGGAAGTACCCTATGAATTTTGATTCCTTTGATAGTGTCGAAATGTACGTTTTTTGCAACATAAACGGGCGTATCTGTTTTTTCCGTCAACTTACAAGTTTGATTTTGGCACGGTTTCAAGGGACCGCAGTGCCGCAGATTTGAGTATATAGTTTTAATTTCAACTTGATACCTTCACGCGTTCCCGAGAAAAAGGGTCTTGACAGACAGACAGACAGACAGACGGACCACAAAAGTGATCCTATAAGGGTTCCGTTTTTTCCTTTCGAGGTACGGAACCCTAAAAACAATGTGTGTGTCCCCTCTAACTTTTGAACCATAAGTTTAGAAAATATGAAAAAAATCTGGAAAGTAGAGCTTAATAAAGACTTTCTAGTAAAATTATTTTGAACTTGATGGGACGAATAGTTTTTGAAAAGTTGGGGACACTTACTGTGAGGGCCGGGAAACTTCGGAACCCTACACTGAGCGTGGCCCGACACGCTCTTGGCCGGTTTTTTTAAGTTATACAACTAGTGCTTGACTGCGATCCCACCTGATGGTAAGCAGTGATGCAATCGTAGATGGTGAGGGGCACTAGTTTATTAAGAGCCTATTCACTCTAGCCTTCAAGATACCCAAATTATAATCGGACGGGAAGACCTTCCTTCCTTTGATGTACCGTCCTTCGATGTACGCAGTATAAACGACGCCGACGAAGCGAAGCGCTTAGTCCGGACCGTAGAGGTTTCAACAACGTAAGTATGGATATTCACCGTACGACGGACTGTCCGATGGCCCGATGGTAAAAAGGGGGAAATTTTTTATAATCATTTATCATTTATATCAAGAAAACTGATTCATAATCTTCGATCAACAAGTACATTTGTTGATCGAAGTTCATAATGATCAGTTTTCTTGATATACAATTTATTTATCGAAAAGAAATAGATGTCAGGGTTATTTTTCAATTATCTTCAATTTTCATACATTTTAGTCGAGTAGGTATTGAACTTTTCGTGATTTCAGAGTCGGTCCCATAGTAAAAGGTTTTCATTTTTATAGGTAGAACACGTTGTGAAAATTTGGCCAGTCATTGAAAAATAACCCCGTATTATACATATTCGTATCTTGTGTTTTGCTAAGAAAATCATAGCAGGCGCTTTCCGATAAAATATTTACGTGTTACTTAAAATCAGTAAGTATATATCTAAAATTGTAGATGTTATCTTGATATACAATAAATATACATTTGTTTATATTATAACCTGTACATAATCAGCGTGAAATAAGCGTTATTTTAAAGTGGTCCTGCCGGAGAGTATGCTCTGTAGCATGACCACTTTAAATTGATATTTTCCAAGAAAC
This sequence comes from Mythimna separata, assembly GCA_030763345.1. NCBI lineage: Eukaryota > Metazoa > Arthropoda > Insecta > Lepidoptera > Noctuidae > Mythimna > Mythimna separata. Next base: position 4,954,149 of record CM061188.1, on the reverse strand, counting down.
TAACAATATACAATTTTTGATATTAAGCTACAAAAATATAGACATTATCTACATTTTATCCTGTAATTTGTACATAATGTATTCAAACTGGCTCTGCTGCGGAGCATGACACGCGTAATCTGCTGTAAATGTGCGTCGTAATTGCCTTTCCCTGGTTTTCCAAAACGGCAACAGGGACAGACAACCGTTTCGTCTCTTATAAAATGTCATGAGCGCGCTGTTTCAATTATTGGTAGTACTAGGGAGAAGAACCGGCAAAAACTTCCATGTTGACTTTAAAAAAACTTTGTATTTTATTTTGAAATTTAACATATCTCTGCTCACCCCCAGGTTACTGAACGCCGGCGCCAGCCCCAATGCCACATGCCGTCTGGGTCTGGTCTCCGCCTGCCACACGGCCGCCCTCATCGGAGGAGACGCCCTCAGTCTGCTCATCAAGTTCGGCGCCGAAAAGCTGAGGATCGACAAGCTTGGCAGGACTCCTCTGCACTTGGCAGCGTGGGCAGGAAACGCGAGGCAGGTTGCTCTGCTGTTGGACTTTCCTGAAGGTAACCTGCTTTAACTTATACTAGCAGTTCCAAGAGACTGTCAGTGTCAGCAAAACTGTAGGGACACGGTAGGGTCGAAGGCTGGTCAAGTGGGTCCCTGGGTTGAACAAAAGAGCTCTGGGGCACTGGGTTGAACGAAAGAGCCCTGGGGATCCTGGAATGAAGGCAAAGAAGTAACAAAACTTGTTTTTAGTCAGAAGTCTGCCCTCCCGTTCCGTCTAGAATGAGAGAAGTCATAATCGATGATATATCCAAAACAACAAACCAAAAATGAAACAAAAAACCTATAAATTTTCCAGTTCTGTAAAATTGCTGAAAACATGTTAAAGGCACGCCTTACCATGACGTGCTAAAATGATAGGCGTGCGAGTGGGAAAGCGGGATGGAGCTATACTCCCTATATAACTCATCCTTTTAAAGATTCAGTTTAGGTTATCAAATGGATCGCGTTTAGAGCTCGTGGTAGGACCTCTATTCTTTTGCATGTGCCTTATCATAGATAATTTAAAGACAAGGGTATTATATATTCATATTTATTACAGTAATCATAAAAACCACACAGGGTAAGACTAGCTATAGCTACATTTTGTTTGCTATGATTCACGATATAATTTGCTTTACTGCTCTTAAAACATGATGAGTCAAAATAATTGTCACTGTCATGACAAAGTCACTAAATAATTAATTGACAATGTATAATAATTATGACCCAAGTGACTATCATAGAGTCAAGTTATTAAATTACACTTGTATTGAAATAAAAATACTCCACTACGAATTAAATAAAACATTTGATTAACACACCTCGTTTTTTCGTTTTAAATGAAAAGTTGATTTATTTATTGGTTTTTGAAAAAAATCAATAAAGAAAGATGAGCTTTGCAATTAAAACGAAAAAACGGTTCGTGTAAATAAAATTCATTTAATTTATAGTGGCATAGGTATTCTTTTGGATTTTTGCATAAATCCTATCTTTAATTGATGTCCGATAAAACTTTGGATTGTGAAAAAAAAGTTCATTTCACTCGCATCACTCTCCGTGTGAGTGAATTGATCTTTTTTTTACTGGAAAACAAGGGAGTTAATAAATACAAACAATAATAAGAAGAGATAATAAATAAGAAAAAATAATAATTAGAAAAACAAATAAGAGACATTCACGTTTTCAACAATATTTCCTATAAATTAAGTACCTACCAATAAAACTTTGGATAGCGATATTTTGGATGGTGATTAAAAGTCAGGCACTTCATTCACACAGGTGAAAACGACTAACTAACGTAGGAATGGAAGATTTCTATCATTTAAGAATTCCAATTTACTCATTACCAGCAATAAAAAAGCTACTTTTCCTAATCAAAGTTATGTTACAATAAAACTTTCGACCCATAGAAAAAAATCGGATGGTGATAAAAAAACAGGCAGTTTTGTCAAACAGGGTGAAAAGAAACGCAGGGGGTCAATTATTAGTATTAGTAGTAGAAACAAAACTGAAAGAAATATAATATTAATATACAACATGTAACTTAAACGCACATCCTAAAAGTACTATGTTCAGAACCGGTTACTGAATCGATTTCAACTATTTTTAAATTAGGTTATTTTTTATCCTAAAATCAAGAATTATTTTAGAATAAAAAAGTATCTATTCTGATAAATTCTTGAGACGTGAAAGTGAAGTTCTGCCTAGGGATGAAAAGTATTGTTTTCAACCTGCTAACTTACAGTATGGGTAGTGACGTAAATCATGATTGAGCGACTAGTGTGTGTGCGTGTGTGTGTGTGTGTGTGTGTGTGTGTGCGCGCGTGTGTGTGTATGTGTGCGTTCATGCGTGTGTGCGTGTATGTGTGCGTGTGTGTGTTTGTGTGCGTGTGTGTTTGTGCGTGTGCAGATACCAATACCGATACGCTACCTACGGTATTGGTATCTGCTGTTCGTAGTTTTCTATATGATTGGCCTATAAGATAATATAGTCCGTCTAATGAAAGCGCGACCTGAAAAAAAGAGGTTGAATCCAAAAATTTTGTATGAATGTAATGTAAAATTTTGACACTTCACAATTTTTTTTTATTTCCTACAATTGCGGCTGAATAATGTTGCCAATTAAATAAAAAAAAAAACTCCAGGTTGCGCTTTCATTAGACGCACTCTATACATAGCTATTATTAAAAAGAAAACACTGCCTAAATGCATTAAAAAAAAAACAATTGTATTGCTTGAATTATGATTATAACTTAATCTTCTTATTAGGGTGTATAAGGGTGTGAATCATTTGAGTTACATGTATAAAAAGCAAAGTAAAAATCCTGTTTTGTTTCTACATATACACCCTTGCGATACTCGGTACCCTGGAACTTGGGCAAAGAAGGAACAGGAGTGAGTTTTAGTCAGTAGAAGTCTGACATACCCTAAAAAAAACCCCTGCGGTACAAATCACCCTGTTTGACGGTTTTTCGATATGGCCTTAGTTCGGACGGCTGCGGCCGTAAGACTGCGTACCTCTCTACAGATGTTACTTTTAACATGCGTTATACTTGGCGCAAAATAAACTCGTTTTCTTCCTTTCTTTGACTTGTCGACATCTCAACGACGAAAATTAGGAAGTTAAAACGCCTTTACAGCGTGCGGCAGTCAATAACTGTCATATTTTGACGTTTGTTCCGATTTACCCGCAAGAGAGCGCAGGCCTACGATCCTCCAAGACCAATAGCGCACTAGCGGCCAGCGGCCAGGTCGCGGCAGCCATCGAGATACATTCGTATGAAACCGCCATAGAGCGCACGCACCTGTGGCCGCTAGTGCGTGCTTGGCCTAAGAGAGCGTAGGCCTACGATCCTCCAAGAGAGCACGGGCCTACAATCCTTTTTCTTTCTTTGACTCGACAGTGCACGATGCGAATTGAGAAGGGTAAAACCGTTGAATAGCGTGCGGCAGTCAATAACTGTCATATTTTGACGTTTGTGCCGATTTACCCGCAAGATAGCGTCAAATTTGGAGGGCCTACGATCTTACTTTCTTTGACTCGACCGCACACGATGCGAATTAGAAGGGTAAAACGGCTGCATAACGTGCGGCAGTCGTTAACTGCCACGTTTTGAAGTTTGTTCCATTTTTCCGTTTAGAGAACGCAACTAAACTTTGGAGGGGCTACTACTACGATCCTTCTGTTTTTCTTTGACTGGAGACCGCTCACGATTCGAATAGGGTAAAACGGCTGCATAGCGTGCGGCAGTTAATAACTGTCACATTTTGACTTTTGTTCAGTTTTACCCGCAAGATTGCGTCAACTAAACTGATGGGCCTACGATTACATAGAACGCCCGGGTTTCTGAATCTACTTTTCCTATTCGATTCAGGTCCAGGAGTACCGTGCTCACCGTGATATTATCCCACTACTTTGTAGCAATTTCCGTTCTTTCTTTTTTTTCTGTCTTTTTCTTTCCATTCTCATAATGCTGTCAACATTTAGTAGAAGTTGCAGAAAAATTGTTAAACCTAGTCAAGGCGAGCCAGGTCCTGGTACAGACCACGGCTCGGAGCGGGGAGGAATGGTAGACGATCGCCTCCTTCTACAAAATGCTAGCGAAGGAGGCGGCCGCACGCGAGAGGGCATGGCCCTCACGGCCCAGCCGTCTAGATCCCGACCCCAATTACCAACCACCATAAGCGTGGATTTGCGGACGGCGAGCAATGGATAAGCTCGCCGTCCGGCAGTCTGTTTATCATCTTGGACAGAGCCCAGTAGTCAGTAGTCGGCAGTCGACGGCGCGTAGTGTGCCACGCGCGTCTCAAGGAGATTTCATCAAAACCGTTTAGTCCAGCAGGGTTGAAGCCTCTGGAGACATAGGTTCGCTTCTGGAAGGCAAACCCGGGCCCTGGGACGAAAGGCAAAGAAGTAACCTACCAGTGGGTTTCAGTTAGAGAAGGGAAAAGTCATTCTGATGATTTCCCACCTAAAAAAAGACAAATGCTTAAACCCGTGAAATTATTTTAAGTCCGTGTAAAGTTGAACCGGTTCATTGAAATATAATTTGCAGCCGTAACACGTACTTATTTCCGGAATTATAATCATTAAAATCATTATTACACCCTGTTCGTTTACTGTACGGCTATTGTATGGAGAAGTCGTTCAAAAGGGTTAGATGACACTGACTTGCAAAAATCTTTCTCACATAATCTCGCAGTCTCGAAATATGGCAAACCCGTTCGGAGGCGCGGAATTCGAGATTCATTCCAGGTTTTCCTGAGCAAATTAACATGATTGTATATTTGCACATATACGTCAACGCTATGTTTTTATTATTAACTGACCAAGGTAAGCAGTCTTACAGCCGCCGTCCGAATAATCTACTTAATAGCAGCTGTGACTTACTTTAGGACTCGCCTTTTCTTCAGAACCGCCATTTACTTTAAACGCTGCCCGCCCACGACAGACTTTTCGTAGGACCGATAATCGTCACAAATTATAATCCTATAGAATATTCTGACCGACTTTTTGTAGGCCGTGTGCTATCAGTGTGTTCTATTTTTACCTACATAAAGTCGGTATCGATTATCGGTCGTGGGCGGGCCGCGTAAATCGAACACAATATATATTAAAAAAGTTGATGAAATCAGTCACCAAAGTATCGTCAACTGAATTTTGGCGAATGGTTGTCGCCAAAATCCAGTTGACGATACTTTGGTTTTATTATACCATTTTGACCTCTGTTTTAATGTAATAAAATACAGTTTTCTATGCAGTAGTCTGCTTGTGTGGTCACGTTTGCGTGGCATCGCTGTCACATCGCCGATAGGTCACTTAAAGGGCAAGAATATGCAAGTAGCTTGCATGCCAGTGAGCCTTGCTAACAAATTCTGATTGGTTGATGTCACTATGGAATACAAGCTATCATACCAGTTACTCGGTTTCTTATAAGGCAAAAATATGCAAGAAGCTTGCATGTTACTTGCATGCCAGTGAGCCTTGCTAACAAATTCTGATTGGTTGATGTCACTATGGAATACAAGCTACCATACCAGTTAGGTACTCGTTTTCTTATAAGGCAAAAATATGCAAGAAGCTTGCATGCTACTTGCATGCCAGTGAAGCCATACTTAAATTCTGATTGGTGGATGTCACTAAATAGCATGCATGCTAGTTGTACACTTTTGTACCAGTTACTGGTATGTGTATTTCGGCCTTTATATAAATAACTAAGGTCCTTCAAGAGCGAACCACCATAGAGTGTCGTTCAGTCTTGTCGGTTACCAAACAGAGGCAAAAATATGCATGTAGCCTGCCTGCATGCCAGTGAAGCCATACTTAAATTCTGATTGGTGGATGTCACTAAATAGCATGCATGCTACTTGAATACTTTTGTACCAGTTACTGGTATTGTGTATTTCGGCCTTTATATAATTAACTAAGGTCCTTCAAGAGCGAACCACCATAGAGTGTCGTTCAGTCTTGTCGGTTACCAAACATAGGCAAAAATATGCGTGTCTGCCTGCATACCAGTGAAGCCATACTTAAATTCTGATTGGTGGATGTCACTTTGGAATGCAAGTTACTTGCATACTTTTTTACCAGTTACTGGTATGTGTATTTCGGCCTTTATATGTGTAAATAACTAGAATGCAAGAGAGCGAGCCACCATAGTGGTGTCTTTTAGTTTAGTGCTCATGTTGATACTATTTTCCCATCACTTCATTCTACAACTTCACATATAAACGGTTTTTACAAGTTTAACGTCTACACTATATACAGTCATGATCGATGATTTACATACATGATTGTTATTTATTCATTAAAAATTTAAGTAATACTACAAATAACGGATTTTTTTTCTACTAGTCTAAATAAAATATATATATAGATAAAATAAACGATATTTTGAAAAAAAAAAATGGAACCCATCATAGTGATGATTCTATCAATTTCTTGCGAATGTGTTCACGTGCCTTCGTCTTATGCCGCCCGTCCACGACAGACTTTTTGTAGGTCCGATAATCGTCCCGAGAATCGTCACAAATTACAATCCTATAGTATATTCTGACCGACTTTTTGTAGGCCGTGTGCGTTGTCACCCACAAAAAATCGTTCACCGTTTGTCGGTCGTGGGCGGGCAGCGTTAAATGAAAATTGGCCATCATGATGTCCAGAGGGATAACATTTCAAAGAGAAATCGCAAGGACGAAAAGGTACAGGTGGATGAACCCCGGAGGAGAGAGGGGACATCGTATAACACGATACATACATATACTTCTTTCTCTTTCTACTGGGCCTCTTCAGTTTTACCGACATCTCTTTGAGGCGCGCGTGGAACAACGCATTGTAGACATGGGCCGTAAGGACTAGTCCTTAAGGGACGATTGGACGGGGAGCTACCAATTTTGCTCGGCGTCCATATGCTCGAGCCCTGACATGCAAACATCACCATCTGCCTAGCCTTTTCCCAACAATATTGGGGTCGGCTTCCAGTCAAGCCAAATTTAGCTGAATACCAGTATTTTACGAGGAGCGGCTGCCTACCAGACCTCCACAACCCATTAACTGGGGTAACACGGTACTTCATGGCAAGACTGGAGTCAGATGTACTGGCCTTGACACGCAAACCTTGTGAATTAAAAGCTTGTGGAGGTGACTTAACACGTGCCGGTAGCCGGTTCGGCTTTGAATGACCGGCATGTTTTACCGGTAGCCAGTGTTCTAAGATTTCTACTTTAAACTACGACTCACGGGAACAGGTATAGTAACTAAGGATGCAGGGGAAAGCTAATAGTGACAAAATTTTCTAACGTGACTGACGATGCGACGTAAACGTGACGAGTGTGATGTAAATATACAAACGTAAAACTACTGAACCATAATTTTTGACGCAAGTAATCATTCTAAAAATGCGATGGATGCGAGACGCACAGGACTGGTCGTTGTGGCCACGTTTGGGGAAGACCTATGTCCAGCTGTGGACGTCTTTCAGCTAAAATAATGGTTATAATGATTTAAAAAATGTCCTCTACCTACCTATAAACCAAAACTATTATTACTCTGATTTAAAAGCCATTGAAACCCTGAATTTTGAAGAAAAACAAAAAGCTATTACAAAATTCTTTCTTTCCAAAACTGGATCAACCTGGATAGAGCTTATTTCTTCTGCCTTCTCATGACCACAACCAAGTGGAACTCCTCATCGGGCGCCACCACTGCCTCGGTTTTCTTGGAGACCAGTCGCAGTACCCTGAGCTGGTCAGTCACATCCTGAAATGATGAGAATGCTTCGTTTGTATATGAAAGCTGAGAACCCTATAAAACACGTAGCATTTTGCAAATTCCATGACGATATCAGATCATAGCTCTTAATTCATGAATCCCCGCGACCGGTCTCATTGGACCGCGCTGTTATTGTCTTACTATTGTGTCTCGTTTCGCGGGTATTGATAGGTTAATACACAAAAAAAGACGTCTTATATAGATCTCTTTCTCTCCCCGTAATACTCGTAGGTATGGTTTTTAGGTGTCGTAATAAGATCTCTGTTCGTTGGCAGTACAGTACCCGGCACGTAACTTGGCAAGATTTTGACGTAGTGGGGGTAAATTCGCGCATGGTGCACAAAAAAGCGAATAAAGGAACGGGACGTAGACGTAAAGCGGGGCCAAAAGTCGACTAACACACCAATCATAGACTACTATTATAATAATGCACCAATCGCGCGCCGGATCGGCGCTACCTCATACCCCGCGTCCCGATTGACCACCAAATCGATCTAAAAAACGATTTCTGCGCAACTAACGACTTGCCAAGTTACGTGCCGGGAACTGTAACACATGGAAACAAGTTGAGAACAGCTGAACCGATTCGGATTTATATTCGTAGAACTCGAGAAAGTTTCTCAAGGAAAATAAAATACACTCTGAAAATGGCAAATTCGGGAAAAACAGAATTACCTTAAGGGGGATGCTTCAGGTCAGCCCGCGAAATTCAAATTTTCTTACGTTTTTTGCATTTTGCAAGCCAGTGGTAGGTTGTATGAAGTTAAAAATACTTAAGCGACTATAAAACGTAACTAGTTATATAATTATAACAATAAAAATCATCAATACAAGTCTCAAAGCTCACCTAAGTGTTGGAACGATTTTTTCGAGGTCAAAAACGTTCCTGCAACTAAGTGAGCTTGGAGGCTTCTATTATAGATTTTTATGGTTATAATTATGTAACTAGTTACGTTTTACAGCCGCTTAGGTATTTTTAACTTCATACAACCTACCAATGGCTTGCAAAATGTAAAAAACGTAAGAAAATTTGAATTTCGCGGGCTGACCTGAAGCATTCACCTTAATGGAATTTGGATAGGTTAATGTCTGCGGGATCAGTTACTAAGTTTAAATACAACATGGTATTTTTAAAGTGGCAAGATATCAAATTACTTCTCCCGCACTGGGTGGAGTTAGAGGACGTGTCAGACTTTCACTGACTATTATGGTACTGGTATCAGACCCCCCCCTGACCCTTTAGATACTTTCGAACACCTTTATAACGGGCAAAGGGCCTGATTCTCTGACTCATTATCAACGCCCAGTTCAGACCCTTGGACCTAGGATGCATAATATTACACAGAGGTTTCATTTGTGATCTATACAAAGAATAAGGATTTTTCAAAATTCATCTCTTAAAGGGATTAAAGGGTCCAAAGTTTGTAAAGGCGCTCCCTCACCGGGAGCATTTGCGTGCAATGTAACATATGTAGATTCGATTTGGAGCATTACCTTACAATACTACATTCCCTTGAACGACGAGCGTTCGCGTGTAATGTAACATTATAGATTTGTTTTCGAGCATTACATTACAATACTATCTCCCTGACCGACGAGCGTTCGCGTATAATGTAAAATAGATTTAAATTTGCAAGCATTCTGATTTAGTTGTTTCCCTAATGTGAGACGCCATAAAAAAAACGTATTGATGTATAGTTAGTAGTTATATCAAAATATTACACATTGTATCATTACAAGGTGCGCATTGTATTGCTCGGTTCTCCTTCCTCACCGATGTAATGCTCGACTCTGTAACATTACATTACACGCGAATGCTCCCGGTGAGGGAGCGCCTTTAAGAAAAACCCTTAACTTTCACACAGACAAAGCCGCTGGTATAAACTAGTCTATCTATAGTTTACTTACAATTTCCTTGAGAGCATGGGATGCACTGGCCGAGAGGTTTCTCATGTGGTTGGAGTAGGTAGCGGCCGTCAAGCTGTCCAGGGTTGTGGTCTCTGGGAAACCTGTGGGCAGGGTAAACTCAATTTTAAAAAGACTTATTGAGGTGCTAGACTCGCGCTAGATAATACCAGCTGCGCGGGTCGATCTTCAAGGTTAAGCAACTCTTGCCAACGTTGGTCTGTGGATGGGTGATCATCTTAACATACCGAGTTTCCTCCGTGCCTTGGAAAGCATGTTAAGCCGTAGGTCCCGACTGTCATTTGTAGATCTTTGACAGTCGTTACGGATAGTCAGAAGCCAGTAAATCTGTATTACCCCATTTAATGGGTTGTGGAGGTCTGGTAGGCAGCCGCTCCTCGTAAAATACTGGTATTCAGCTAAATCCGGCTTGACTGGAAGCCGACCCCAATATAGTTGGGAAAAGGCTAGGCAGATGATGATGTAGTTAGTTTCTCATACCTTCGCAGTTAACTATGATGGTCCCGACGACACTGCCGTTCTCATTGATGCGTACCATCGTGTTGGTGGCGCCTGGGCCCTGGGAAGAAACATGTTCTATTAAAAGCTATTTCAGAGAAACCACGACTTGTTCCTTGTACCAGGGTTGTGGATGTCAGGCAGTAGTTTGCTGCATCTAGTGAGGGTCAGTTCACACCAAGACGCGACGCGACGCGACAGGAAGAGGCCAGTGATTTTGCATTGCACCGTGCTGCGCCGCGCGCCACCGCGAGACGTATTGCAACGTTGCGAGGCACATAGTAAAATCGTTTGAACACGACGTCGCGGTCGTAAATGTAAAAAAGTTCCGCTGCGTAGTGAGACGCCGCGCGGTGTCACGAGGCGCAGCGCTACATGAAGCAACGTATTCTAAATTCTCACAATGAATGTGTATCTTTTCGTGTAATAAATAAAGTTCTATTTTGAGTCACTCAATTAAAATGTGCATGCAGCTTCGCGTCGCGTCTCGGTGTGAGCTGACCCCTTAGCCTTTGTTTTTTACGCGGGAATCATCATTTTGACCACTCCCGCTTTGGGTGGAGCGAGACGGATAGTCAAGACTTTTACTTCATTTGTCCCTTTTAAGGGCCACTATATCTCTTTCGAACAAGTTACCTAGTTAGTTATTTTTTTACAAAAAAAAAACAAAAGTTTAAATATCTATGAACATGTTTTGGGTAGGTAATAGTTAAAAATGAAAAAAATACGGTAAAGTTGCCACAGTTGACGGTACTAAAAGAGATGATAGAGAGGTAGAGAGGCCAAAGAAAAGGTAGATGGATTGTGTGAGAAGCGACATGAAAAAAAAAGTGATAGCATGATGGGATAGGGCAAAATGGAAGAAAGAAACGTATTGCACCGACCCCAAATAACACGAAACTAGGGCAGGAAGATAAAGCCTCCTGTAGGAGATCTGAACACGATAAAAAGGCCCAATGAAGCTCAGTACCTAGGTGCTTAGTTTTCGTCATCACTATAGCATAGCATCAGCCTTATAATGTTCCCACTGCTGGGACTCAGGCCTCCTCTCTAGGAGAGGGATGCTTAGTTTTCGTTATCACCAATATAAATACAAAGTATTAGGTACCATGAATTTGCTGGCGATTTCCATAGCTGTGAAATTATCGAGGTCTTTCCAATTGAACTCTCACTGAAAGAAAGCTTGAAAAATAATTTCAAAAAATCAGTCAACAACAAAAGACGACTGACAGAATAATACTCAATTTCTAGAGAATTTAAAAAATCGAAAGCAGTTTTTTATATCCGGCCAGAGTTATTCTTTTTTATCATGAAGTTTAGTTTCTAAATGTGGTTTTTTAATTGCGTGATTTATTTTGCCTTGCAACGGGTGGTTGGTTATTTTTAGCAAATTTATTTTTTAACGATTCATATATTGGTTTGAAAGTATGTAGAACAGAGAGTAATGCTATAGATGTCGCTACATAGGTAAATAAATAAATAATATATTATGTAAATACGGGTGGAAAATTATCAAATTATACCATGACTTCTCCCACTCTAGGACGGAGAGGGAGGGCGTATCAGAATTTTACTCTCTAAAATCCACTCCGATGTTCGTTGTTTGCCTTGCGTTAGAAGGAGTACCTTTTCGGACAACACATGATGGATGGCCCATGTTTTGTGATGTATAATAATTGTTTGGGTTACGATGGGACTGACGTAAAAACCCGTACAAACTAATAAAGAATTTAAACTCATTCTAACCTAGTCTTCAACCTTCCAGACATCCAAGAGAGGGTGGGCACAGAGAGCATGTCCTCTGAGACGGAGGAGGACGTGAGGAAGCTGTGCCCCAACATCAAGGAGCTGACCAACGTGCGCTGTGACCTGGGGGACGTCGACATGACCCTGCCCAAACCCTGGAAGGACAATATTGATCATAACTGCCGGGATATTAAAGGGAGTGTAAGTAGACCTTTTTGATTCGACCGTGGGTACGGTTATGTATTTTTTATAGGTGGTAAATTATCCAATGACTTCTCCCAGTCTAGAGCGGATTGGCAGGGCCTGACAGACTTTTATAGGGGGTTGGGCCTGAGGAAGTCCGTTTATAATGTAAGGTAATCGTTACCTTATTAAACAAAAAACCTAAAGTACGTAAAAAAAAAACTCCAGGTCGCGCTTTCAATAGATTGAAAGCGCGACCTGGAGTTTTTTTTTAAATTTCAATTGGCAACATTATTCAGCCGCAATTGTAAGAAAAAAAGAATTGTGAAGTGTCAAGACATGATTCTCCTACTAGTTAGTAATACCACATACAAAATTTTTGGATTTAACCTCTTTTTCTCAGGTCGCGCTTTCATTAGACGACTTCTCCCAGTTTAGGGCGGACCGGGAGGGTCTGACAGTTTTTTACTACGGCTGGGGAGTAAGGAAATCTGGTTCCTCATGTGTGTAGCCACCTCCTTTGCTAGGATTACTGCGTTGCAGAAGGAGGTGACCGCTTGTCATTTCTCCTCGCTCCGGACCATGGCTTGTACCAGGACCCGGTGCGAGAGGATTTTTTTACGTCATGGTTTTATTGTTTTTGCTCTCTTTATCATGTGATGGAAGAAAGGCATGCAGAGCACTGTATTCACGATCCATCTTACTGTACTTTAGTAGACAGTGTCTATTGTCTTGTTGAGGCTTGACGTACGTTAAGACGTTCGTTATGAGTTTATGATTCCTAGTGGGTATTGTGGTGTAAAATTGGTGTAGTTTTGGATCTAAAGTGTCTTTACAACTGGCCAATAATATGTAGAATCATTTAAACAGGCGCGCTAAGTTTAGAGGTATGTGGAACAGAGAGTAAAGTCTCGCCAACCTCCGTTGAAAAGGGAGGATCCTCTGACCTCAGAAAAAAATTCGGGCTTTTCAATACGTTCAAATCGCGATGCACGCTCTCATGCTTTAGTTCATAATTATATGGCGCCATAGATGTCGCTCCACAAAGTAACGTAACGTTATTCTCATGTTGGGAATACGCGATCCGGTATCTTAGCTAAACCCAAACTAACAAGATTAACTAAGTAGGTGATGTAATTCTGTGAGTAGTTCGAAACACTCGCAAGATTGCAGCCGCTATTAGATTGTGATGGCGAAGTTTTAATCATGTTTCGTTGGCTGACATGTGATTTTTAGGGTTCTGTATCCAAAAGGTAAAACGGTACCTACCCCTATTACTGAAACTTCGCTGCCGTGCGTTTCCCTGTCTGTCTATCTTTCTGTCGGATAGTTGGGTTTATCTTATGAATAGTGATCATTAGATAGCTGAAATTTTCACATATGATGTATTTCTGTTGCTGATTATATCAGCAATAGAAATACATATATAACAACAAATACACACATCAAAAGTGTCTAGGGATCAAGCATTTTTATGCGGATTTCTTGAGATTGAGATGTGGCTTTGTAATAAATTTATGATTTTATAAATTTATATGGATCCTTTTTGGTGCATTTCATAATTTGAATCAGGAACTGTGAATCAAATTCGAGTAAAAGATGAAAATCAGCTGTCAATATTTTCCCTATAAAAACATACAACGCATTGAAGACATTATTAGTGCTACTGTTTCCCTACTACTGATTAAAACCAACGTTATTATGGAGCGGCGACGTCATTTAAGCAGGGAAGAAATGCTCAGAGCTGTGGGAATGATAGAAGCTGGTTCCCGGCAACGTACTGTGGCTTTAGCTCTGAATACAAGTCAGAGTGTTATCAGTCGACTTTGGACACGTTACCGAAGCACTGGTACCGTGGCTGAGCGCCATGGAGGACGGTATCGCTGCACCACATGGAGACAAGACCGATACATTCAAATCTTAACTCGAAGAGCTCCAACAATAACCGCCATGATGTTAGCCGTGAGGCTTCATCACTCTTCAGGGAACTTAATTAGCGACCAAACAGTCAGAAACCGCTTGCATGAAGTGAACCTTCATTCCCGAAGACCGCTACGGGTACCACCTATAGCAATGCACAATCGTAGGATTCGATATCAATGGGCTCTTGAACACAGAAATTGGGCAGAAGAACAATGGCGTTTCGTGTGCTTTTCTGATGAGTCTCGTTTTGGTATGAGACCGGATACAAGACGTATACGACACTGGAGAACCCCTGGACGCCAACAGCGATTAAAATCCTGCCAGGAAGTCCATCCTTATAGTGGTGAAACCATCATGGTATGGGCGGGTATTTGGATCGGCGGAAGAACTGAGTTGATTTGGATCAGAGGCAACCTCAACGCTCAAATTTATGCTGAGACGATTGTATCAGACGTCATCGTTCCTCTACAAGTGCAAATCGGTCCCTTATTTCAGTTAATGCATGATAATGCACGACCGCACACCGCAAGAGTTGTAAGACAGACTCTCGCCGCAGCTAACATCAATGTCCTGCCCTGGCCTGCTCAGTCGCCAGACTTGAACCCGATTGAGCATGCATGGGATATGCTACAGAGAAGAGCTCTGCCGAATATGGAGGGTATCCAGTCGCAAGAAGACCTTTTTTTGTTGTTGCAACGAACATGGGCGGCCATTCCACAGCGTGATTTGGATGAACTCATTTTGAGTATGCCAAACCGATGTTATTGTGTTGTTAGTGTTCGCGGTAGAAACACGGATTATTAATTGTTTAAGTTACCCAATAAAATTTTAAAGAAAACTGTTATTTCAGTCTTTTTTTCGAACTTTAATGTTAGTGGTTCAAATGTCAAAAATCCCTTTATTAGGAAAATGGCAAATTTCTTTATTAATGCAAAGGTGACTTGGTTTATCGTTACTGTGACAAACGAAAACACTTTATTTGATGAATCCTTAAAGAAAATTTTAATTAATATCAATCAGGAGAAAAGTTATTGCAAAAATATATGTTGATCCCTAGACACTTTTGATGTGTGTATATACTTACAACAAATAAAACAGAAAACAAAATAAAATAAAAACTGAATAAAATAAATATTTAGTTGGGCTTCTTATATAACTACCGTGATTCTTTTGCATTTTTTTATCACGGACGGTATGGAACCATTAGTGCAACTCGCACCTAATTCATGAAATTCAGCCTTAACATTTGGGTCCCATTTTTACCACCCATTTCGAACGCCTGACAAAAAGTAAATCGCAATTAGTAGTACGCCGTCAATAGTATAATAAAATTATGGTAGGCGTGAAAGTTGGTTACTAAAGCTTTAGCTGCTGCCCGTGTGATAGTAAAAAATATCCTATCCTAAGGGAACATACTCCCGGGATAAAAAGTGTGTTATGAAATGTGTGTCAAGTTTCATTTAAATCCTTTCTGCCGTTCGAGCATGAAGAAGGAACAAAATACACACACATACTCACATACTTTCGCATAATCGGACGGGAAGACCGCAGCAGGCAAATTGTTCCAGTCCAAGGCTTCAAGTCTGCTATTAGAATTGTATCTGAATTGTCGATCATTGGCTTCATAATTGTTGATTTTGACAAGTTACCAATAACAGACTTGAGATAGGACTGAAACAATTTGTGCTGATGACTGAAAATTATCTGCTATCACGTCAGCATCTCCATATTTTCGGCCTCTGTGGCTGAGTGGGACACGTACCGCCGATAAACTATGCAACGTGGCATTAATCACTGCTGAATAATTTCCACGCGCTCTCATCGAATAGTATCGGAATACAATTTGCTGATGGCTTTATTCGACAAATTAATTTTGGTTCGTGGGTTGAATACGTCGATATATGTTTAATATATATCCAATTAGTACTTTGCAGCTTGCTTAGTGGCTTAGAAATTGTAGGGCGTGGGTTCACACCCAGCCAGGTGCATTACTTTGGTAAGTATGGTGCAGTAGTTTTTTATGGTAGTGAAATCATCAGAATGACTTCTGGCGGAGCGGGACCGCCCAAGAGTGGGAGAAGCGGGTGTGTCAGACTCTTACTGACTAAACCCCTACCACGTTCCTTCGTTGCTTTCGATCTGGGGGACACGGTGACAACCTTTCGGATTACCAATGTTCCCAGAGGCTTCGGCCCTGCCGGGCCCCTACAGTTTGCTGACTTCTCCTTGAGGCGCGCGTGGAACAGAACGCGCCGTTGACGACTGGGCTCGGTCCAGATTATTACCAGACAGCCGGACGGCGAGCTACCCAGTGCTCATCTTCCGCGAACCCGCGCCTACGGTGGTCGGAAATTGGGGTCGGGATCTCGGCGGCGGTGGCGTGAGGACCGTTCCCTCACGCGCTCGCGGTCAGCAGCCACCTTCACTAGCATTACTACTTCGCAGAAGGAGGCACAGTGGGAACATTACAAGGCCGATAATGCTAATGTAATGAGTTCATTCGCGAGAATGTGTTCATAAAAACTTTAACAGTAAGCTTAATTAGAGTTTATATTATTCATTTTGATTATAATTTGTGCCAAGTTTGAAGTTTCTTAACCCAAGGAATTAGATTCTTCCATTTAACCTTTAATACCCCTAAACCGGTTTATAGGGGTTTTAAAGTTATGAAAAGCGAATAATTAAAACCTTTTTAATTTACTTGAGTTATTATTTGACTGATTGACTGGCCTGTTGGTCTAGTGGTTAGTGGCCCTGACTGCTATGCCGTGGGTCGTGGGTTCGATTCCCACCCAGGACAAATGTTTGTGTGATGAGCACGTTCATTTGTTCTGTGTCTGGGTGTCATTTATCTATAATATGTATGTATTTAGAAATATATAAGTATGTTTATCAGTTGTCTAGTACCCATAACACAAGCTCTGCTTAGCTTGGGACTAGATGGCGTTGTGTGGAAAGTTGTGGAACATACATATATATGCTAGGTTTCCCGTTTGCCTTTTATAAAACAGTAAAAATAGGACAGTTGGTGTACACAGGCAAGATTCATCTACAATTGTGTTTTCTTATAGCAACCATAAAAAGAAGCGAGAAATCTTTCACTTATACCTTGTGTGGTGCCTGATAAATTCATTTTCTTACTTTCTTTTCAGTAATTTATTAACCTAACCTTTTTCCAAGGTCTGCTTCCGCATTTTTACCCGTACTTCCGTCACCTTAAGGTGTGGCTACAGTACCTCTATCTGCGAAGTAGTAAAACGGGAACTACATTAGACTGACGCACACGTGGGCCACGCCTGATTTGTACGTAGAACGATGTCGCGTGGCGTGGATTAATGTAGCTCTACAAGTCTAGTTGCCATATAAAATGTTTGGAGACCGACGCGCCCACGTGAGCGCAATGTAGTTTACCTTAATGTTAGCGCAGGAGGTGCTGGTCCGTGGGAAGAGGACATTCTCGCACCTCAGTTATTACCGCTGGAGACGCTCCGGGCGCTGGGAGTCGTAGGTCGATTCCCAGCCCTGTTGCGGAGTGGTCAGTTGCCTTGGCGGTAGTAGCAGAACCCTACGGCCTTACAGATCACCCTCGCTGGTTCCGAGACGCCGTGGACTCTGTTGCCATTTATTGGGCTAGTGGTAGCGGTCGGCTTCACTGTTGCCTAATAGACAGGGGGCAAGGTTTCGTTGCGGTGGAATGGGGATCACTAGCTATTGTAGGCTGCTACGTGTCTCCCAACATTTCCCTCACCGAATTTGAGAGATATCTTGACGGGGTTGCGAATTGCATTCAGTACAAATGCTCACCTCGTCCGGTGCTCGTTTTGGGTGATTTTAACGCTCACTCCAGAGCTTGGGGAAAAACCCGGGATACGCCGAGAGGACGCGTGATTCAAGACTGGGCGGCAACGCTAGATCTCCGACTTTTAAATCGGGGGTCAGTGTCCACATGCGTTAGGTGGCAGAGGGAGTCGATTGTGGATCTCTCATGGGGGACTCCTTCTGCTTGCAACATGGTCTCGGAGTGGAGAGTGGCGGAGGATATTGTCACACTATCCGACCATCGCCACATCATTTTCGATGTAATACTACGTGCCACCGACAGCCCGAGCCGTCTAGGTTCCAACCCACCGGCGCGACGTTGGGCCCTTAAGCGGCTCAATCGAGACATGCTCGTTGCAGCTGCTAACATCGCGGCGTGGCCAGAAGATATCCGTTCCTCGGGGATCTCACCCGATCCAGAGGAAGAGGCGGCTTGGTTCCGGGACAAGATGACGTCGATTTGTGACGCTTCTATGCCCCGAGTTAGATGCACCCAGCGCCCTGGTGCGGCTTACTGGTGGTCGGAAGATATTGCGCAAATGCGGCTCTGCTGTCTGAGGGCGCGACGTCAGTTTCAGCGCTTTCGACGTAGAAGAGAATCAAGACCTTCGGATGAGCAACTAGCCACAGCCTACAGAGCGTATCGGGAAGCGACAATGGAGCTCCAACACGCAATCGCAGATGCGAAGTCAAGATCTTGGAAAGAACTCCTCGAAGGGCTGAACAGGGATCCATGGGGTAGACCATACAGATTGGTTATGACTAAATTACGTCCTTGGGTTCCTCCCATTACAGAAACCATGGATCCGAGGCTGCTGGAGAGAGTCATAACAACGCTTTTTCCAGTAGTAAGGGACAATCCTTCGTCGCACCTGCCACCCTCGGATTGGTCCGATGAATTGGGCATCACTGAAAGTGAAATGGATCGAGCGGTAAGACGCATGGGGGCTCGCAATACCGCACCAGGCCCGGATGGCATTCCTGGCCGGGCGTGGGTTCTGGCTATGGATGCTCTAGGGGATCGCCTAAGACAGCTGTTTAACAGCTGTCTCTGTTCGGGCGTGTTCCCTACCGACTGGAAGGAGGCTGGATTGGTCTTGTTGAGAAAAGAGGGCAGGGACTCAGAGTCTCCCTCTGCGTACCGTCCCATTTGCTTGCTCGATGAGGTCTCCAAGCTATTCGAACGAATAATTGCCGAGAGGCTCGTCGAGCACCTGTCGCGTGTTGGTCCTGACCTTGCAGATAGTCAGTATGGCTTCCGACGGCAGCGCTCTACTGTCGACGCAATCCTACGCGTTCGCTCATTGTCGGAGCAGGTAGTGTCCCAGGGTGGGGTGGCGTTGGCGGTAAGTTTAGATATCGTCAACGCCTTTAACTCTTTGCCCTGGAATGCGATTAGAGCGGCACTTGTACACCACGGAGTGCCGCCTTACCTGCAGCGCATTATTTGGGATTACTTACGCGACAGGCACATTCGCTATGTGAGCCGGGACGGTACCGTTCATAGGAGGGAGATAACGTGTGGGGTTCCGCAGGGGTCAGTCCTGGTGTTGGCCGGTGGGGAGACATTTGATGAGACCATCCAGCTTTCTGAGCTTGGTGTAGCAAAAGTCGTGGCTTCGATTCGCAGGCTGGGTTTGGAGATAGCGCCTCATAAAACTGAGGCGCTCTGGTTTCACAAACTGCCGAGGACCAGAGAGCCACCCAGCTCATCAGTCACAGTTGGAGATGCGCAAGTCGAGGTGGGTCAACATATAAAGTATCTTGGCCTAACTCTGGACGGTCGGTGGGGCTTCGAAGAGCACTTCGAGCGCCTGGTCCCCCGCGTTGGTAAAGCAGTGGGTGCTTTGCAAAGGCTGCTGCCCAACCTCGGGGGCCCTCGTGAAGAAGTTCGCCGCCTCTACGCGGGTGTTGTGCGATCAATGGTCCTTTATGGGGCACCTGTGTGGTCAAACAGACTCTCAGGTGTCCGTCGCTGCAGGACAAAAATTAATAGTCTGCAGCGGAAAATGGCCATTCGCATCGCACGTGGGTACCGAACGGTATCCTTCGAGGCGGCAACTCTCCTGGCACGCTTTCCGCCATTAGACATCCTGGCGGATATGGACGCCAGGGTGTACAAAAGGATTCGCGACTTACGCCAAAGTGGTAATAGCGTGCCAGGAATCGTTGTAGTAAGGCTGAGGCGGGAGGAACGGCGACACGCGCTCGAGAGGTGGCGCGAGCGGCTACAGCAGCCGCAATTCTCGTGCAAGCGCGTTGTCGAAGCCGTCCTACCGCACTTCGAAGCCTGGCTGAAAAGAAAGGAGCGCATCTCCTACAGACTGACTCAGATACTGACCGGGCATGGCTGCTTTGGCCAGTACCTCAATAGGATTGGGCGAGAGGCCACGACGAATTGCCACCATTGCGGAGGCGCTATAGATTCCGCACAGCACACGCTAGAAGAGTGTCCAGCGTGGAACACTGAGCGACGAGTCCTGGTTGCCAGGATCGGGCAAGATCTGTCTCTACCAGCAGTAGTGAGGGCTATGCTGGTGGAGCCAGAAAACTGGAAAGAAGTTGCCTCCTTCTGTGAGACCGTGATGGTTCAGAAGGAGGCGGCCGAGCGGGATCGCGAAAGGGCCGATCCCACTCGGAGAAGAAGGCGACGGGGAGGCAACCGCCTCGCTGCCTAACACGCCGAAACCCCGCTTGCATCACCCAATGTTGGTGGGACTTTGGAATCACGGGCGCTCAGAGTGGGGACTCTGCTCGCCCATCGAGTGATTCCAAGGAATACGGTGGCACAGTGGTCACGTGCCGCCGTGCACAATGAGGCTAAGGGGAGACCATTGTACAGTCTCCTCAGGGATGTGCCTTAACAGGCGATGCACAGAGGGGGTTCCGGAACGGTCTTTTAAGAGGGAACGGCGCCCCCTCTATGTGTGGATGGTGATCACCGGGGTGGTTTTAGTGAGGTAAAAATCCCACACTCCCCGAACTAATCCCCAGAGTTCGGGCGCCTTTTGAAGGTTTCCCCCGAAAACAAAAAAAAAAAAAAAGGTCGATTCCCAGCCATGGCAGAAATGGTTTGCGAACGGCAAGCAATGAGTAGCTCGCAGTCTAGCCGTCCGGTAAGAACCAAGCCTAAGCTGATGGGGCGTTGCCTTTCACACGCGCCACAAAGATATGTCAGCAAAATGGACAGAGCCCTATAAAATACTGACATTCTGAGTCCACGTATGCTACGCATGATTACATCTAGAATTTGAAAACAGATGACTTACTATGAAATATACTTGTTGTAATATATGCGCAGTGCTGTCACTCGTGTCTCACGTAAACGTAAGGTCAATAGTATAGATCTCAAATGCATAGCATACGTGGCATACGTGTGCTCAATTTGCCTTAAGCTTTATTGCATGTTCTTGACATAGTCAGTGTTAACATTACCTTATCCCGCTGCTCGCTACCTCTTCCTCCACTCAGTCCTCAGTCTGTCAGTAAAATAATTTGGTATTAAGGCAAGCTGCGGCCACAGGCTAGTTACGCCGACATGTTTGATGAATAGCGCGGGAACGTGCCGCCAATGTCTCGGATACTAGCGGACGTGTGGGTGATGGACTGAGCTTTTTTTTATCAAATAGAATAATTATATGGAAAAAAAAATACAAGAAAAAATCTTTTGACTTAGACTTTAAGTCAAGAGTAAATAAGTTATTTTTAAACAAGCGTTTATTATTTTGATTCGTACACATTGCCGGGTGCATAAAAATAACTAGTCTTGCGAAATTGGATTTAGGTTAATGTCACTTAGATAACCATGCCACATTCATTTTTGACCATTACATATTGCTATAAGGACTTCAAAGGAGACTTGACCTCTGGGTTTGTTTTGGTGTTTCTTCTCAGGGTAGTCAGTTAGGAAACACCGGCCTTATCTAACTTAAATTTACTAAAAAAAAATACGTGTAAAAGTGTTTTTGACAAACCTATTTGCAAAAACAAATATTAATATCATCTAAACATCTGCAAAGTATCAGGTCAATCGGTAAGAAGTAACCTTTTCAACATTTCAAGTTAATTAAAAGCTCGTAATATAAAAAAAAAACACAACAGGAAAGAGACAGGTATCACCCACACAGTTGCTCTGTCTCTTTCTACACAGCGGTCAACGTTCTGAGAATACCACTCAATCCATCCTCCATGCTTCGAATACGACCCCCGGCTAATGAAACCACGGATATTACGACACACCCGGATCTCTAGATGAAGATTGAGTTAGTTTTGCGTTGATTTGGATGAGAGAAAAAATATTAAGTAAAGAATACAATGTGGAGAGATGATTTAGATATGTACCATGATGATTGGTTCAAGACGGTACGGGAGAAGAATATCTGGAAGGATCTAAGAGAAGGCATTGCCCAGCAGCGGGAGAGTAACGGAAGAAAAAATGCCGGGCAAGTGCAAGTCGGACTCGTGCACAGAGGGTTTTGAACTTGCCTAGGAAAAAATTTTGATCCCCGAATCGAGTCTAGAAGATTTTTCAGAATCGCATTTTTTTTCTCTTGTGACTTAACCACAAACGGTTTTCAGACTTTTTTCTATATTTGTGCCCATTCTAGGTCAACACGAAGTACCCTATGAATTTTATATCCCTTTACAGTGTCGAAATGTACGTTTCTTGCGATATAAACGATTATATCTTTTTTTTTCGTTAACTTACAAAATTGATTTTTGCACAGTTTCAAGAAAGACTTGAGTAAATTATTATGGTTTTAAATTTTAACTCAACCCTTTATCTCTTGGACGCGTGTGAAGAGATAATAGTACATTATGATACAAGTGTGTAATGTGGGTCGTTATCGTCGCGGTGGTATTAAGATCCGAGCCATGGCGAGGGTCTTAAGAGAACCAAGAACGATAACGACCAATTACTCACGTGTATCATACGACGTTTTTCGACACACTTGTGAAGAAAATAAATAAAAAATCAACTTTATTTAGTAGGTATATGAAAAGTTTATCTAAAGAAACCGTTCGTAAATGTGCAGTCAGTTAAGTTATAATTAACTATTTTAACTGTATAGTGGTCCCATGACATAGATTTTCTTGCATTCAGCACTAATCATGTTCCTCATTAATAGTAAGGTATTGTATCGTCTGTTCAATAATTCCGGAGACTAAAATGACATTTCAACACAAAAGAACTGGTGTCATTCCTATAGAAATTTTGACATTACTTATGTCAATTTAGTCTCCGGGTTTATTGAACAGACGATAGACATTATTTATAAAATCTGCATTTAATTTTTAAATATGGCGGCTAAAAAATTGACTTTTCTTAAATGCGCGCATGCGCAAAATGGTGGCCATAGACTAGCTACTCTAGCTTGGTTGGTTTAGAAAAAATAAGAATGAGGTTGCATATAAACAGAAAATACAAATTTGATAAAAGATTAATTAATTAAATATGTACAATTTTAAACAGTTTATTTAAACACGAAATTGCATGAAATAAGTAAGTAAAACACTAATTTATGCTATTGAACGCAATAACAAATTTTATTATTTTTTGTCTTAAAACTCTTTTTGACAAAAAAGAGGTTAAACAAAAAGGTTCTAACTACATTACCGCACATGTGCATAATAGTAATCAAAATGTCACAGTTTGGTAATGAGCCCCTTTATATACCTAAGTGCAGTGCAATAACAGCCACTTTATGAGCAAGTGTGTCGAAAAGGATCTTGACAGACAGACGGACAACAAAGTGATCCTATAAAGGATCCGTTTTTTCATTTTGAGGTACGCAGCCCAAATACTAAAAGTCTTAGAAAAAGCTATTCTATTCACCAATATCTCTTCATTCCCCCCAGATGCCGCTCTTCCAACCGGGCTGGACCCCCCTCCACGTTGCCAGCTCATGCGCCCGCAAGCACTGCACGCGCCTACTGCTAGCAGCTGGAGCCGACCCGAACATTACAGACCTGGAGGGACGCACGCCGCTGGACGTGGCGGGCTACGCCTACTACTACGAGCAGGACATCAATGAGATGCAGTGAGTGGTTTCATCAGCATCTAGACATTTTGATACCAGTGGAGATACTTGATCATTGCAACCGAGGCGGAATTATGTTATGGAGCCGAATACCTTATTACTTGGGGTCGGCCCAACACGTTTTTTCTTCCATTCTGTCCTGCCACCTGTCACAATATAACAATGCTGAGTATCTACTGCAATGAAAAATTTGCACTTGTACCAAACGACGTTTTTCAATACAGTTACAAAGAAATAAATAAACGGGGGCTGCCCGGTGACTCCTGAGAGCTGCTTGGCGACCAGGCCTGATGCCATAATTACGATAATCACAATTTTTTTGGAGTAAGCTCAAGTACGTTTGCGCACTAGCGAAGATTAATAATTGCGTACTTCTAGGCAGTAGGGATTTTTTTACCGTCCCGTGTTATAAACGCAAAAAACATTTGATTTTAAACATGTAATAACTGGCTCACTTTAGTCAAAATTAAGAAATCTTTTAGAGTCAGAATTTCCAAAATTCCACTTGTTAAACTTTCGTTACATTTAATAACTAACTTCCTTACATATATTTTTTTTGCCACTAGACCCAGTAGTCTAAAATATTAAACTATAGACTCAACTACAACCTCGAATCCGTATTCCACAAGGTTCGTTTAAGACGCAACCTTCTCAGGAAACAGCACTTCTCAACCCGCCTCACCTCCATTCCAGTACCCATCCGAAACCTAGCAACGAGCTACTCTGTCCTAAATTAAGTCCTAATTAGACATTCTCTCTGTAATAACGATATTATTCTAGCTTTAGAGGCATTTCTTATGCTTGGGCCTTACTTGCGTTATCGTCGAGAAGTGCGATGACTAACGTTAACGTTACACGCAGTTCAAGTCTTATTAGCTATCGTAGTTAAAATTGTGGTTTTGGTGACAATGATACTGCTTCGTGACCGCTTGGTTTTGAAAAAAAAAATAATGTTAGTAGTTTTTTGTAATACTTAAGCTAAATAGTCGCTTGATCAATCACTCCCCAAGAAGTGGTGCGCAGTTGTTTCATGTACACCCTTATATGTACATATATGCAGTTGTTAGTATAGATTATAAGACCAGGCTAGTAATGGCGATTTGATACCAGTCGGAGATGCACGAGAATTCAATTGTCCAGTAAAATCTGGGGTCTATCTTGTGGTGACGATAGCAACTCCGATGTTTTAGACGGTAGTTAGGAGTCCAACATAACTCTCTGTTCTCCCCAGAATAAAAGTAAACCCTAAATAAAAAAAAACCGGGCAAGTGCGAGTCGGACTCGCGCACTGAGGGTTTCGTACCAACCTACCTATAAAAACAGTTTAATTCTCGAATCGAGTCTTGAAGACTTTTCAATTTTTTTTTCTTGTGACGTAACTAAAAATTTTCACTTTTCAGACTTTTCCCGATATTAGTGCTATAATACCTTGCTTCGTCCCAAATTTCAAGATTCTAGGTCAACGGGAAGCACCCTATGAGTTTTGATTCCTTTGACAGTGTCGAAATGTACGTTTTTTGCAACATAAACGGGCGTATCTTTTTTTCCCGTCAACTTACAAGTTTGATTTTTGCACAACTTCAAGGGACCGCGGATTTCAATATATGGTTTAAATTTCAACTTGATACCTTCACGCGTTCCTGAGAAAAAGGGTCTTGACAGACGGACAGACGGACAACAAAGTGATCCTATAAGGGTTCCGTTTTTTCCTTTTGAGGTACGGAACCCTAAAAAATGAAGAATGCATAAGTACTTGAGGTGATATTATATCTTTTATTTTTTAACGAATATATGAGACAATTTTGTCTACAGTCGCTAAAAATTACTTGTATTTCTTCGTGACAATAGTCGCAGGTGTGGCCCAACCGTAACAAAATTCAGTTCTGTGTTAAGTGTAGTGTAAAATCTCTCATGAACATAGAGCATTCTAATTATGCGAAGATTATTCTTTAAGGAAAGATGTATGGAGCTCCGGGGAAATAGCGGGTTTAAGAATTTTTTGCCGTAATTTGGGATATGGAATAAAAATAAAATTTTGTAAAAAAAAAATGAGAAATTGTCGTCTTTATTTAAGAACAGGTAAATTCCCGTGTGGGTTGATTGGTGATTGATTTTTATTTTAGGGTTATTAAAGAAAAGGTTAGGTACAATCTTTATAAGTAATGTCCCTATATATTAACAAAAATTGCTTGTGCTGAACATGAGTTTTTGAAATTACTTGATAGAAAGAAAGAAAGAAAGAAAAACATTTTATTGATGAGTGATAAACATAATTTAACCTTGTATGGCCCCCATTAGCACAATCTTGAACTAAACATAGCGTCCGTTGAAAGTTTACTGGTGATGTTCTTTCAAAATTATTATAAAGAACTTTGACCTGTTGAATGTAAATTAGTTAGTTGTCATTAATTGCCTAAGCGATGCCCACAATTAAGTCACTTCGGGACTTGAGGCATCTCGAATCGGTCAGGTTAGGTTAAAAGGGGAAGGCGGGGTCGGGGTTTTAGTTGGCTTGCCTCGCTCGCTCGTCAGACCCCGCCATCCCCTTCATGCCAATTTTTGTTAAAACACACAGAAGTACAACGGATAATAATTTTATTTAAAAAACTCTCTCTTCACCAGCCTCGTAGAAGTAATACAGATGCTCCTAACTGCGGGCGGCAACTTCAACACGATGAAGCCGAACAAGTTAAACAACATGGACACTCCTCTCCACACAGCTGTGGAGATCGAAAGCCTGGAGGCTATACAAGAGCTGTTAGATGCTGGAGCGGCTGTGACTTGTCTGAACCGGGCGGGGTTGACACCGCTGCATGTGTGTGTGAAGAAGAACCTGGAGGAACATTTGCAGGTGAGAGTCAGGTTGCGGTAGTTCAGTTAGATGATACAGTGGTGGAGATTGAGAGCCTGGAGGCTATACAAGAGCTGTTAGATGCTGGGGCAGCTGTGACTTGTCTGAACAGGGCGGGGTTGACACCGCTGCATGTGTGTGTGAAGAAGAATCTGGAGGAACATTTGCAGGTGAGGATTAGGTAGTTTAGTTAGTTAGATGATGAATACATTAAAATCCGCTCCACACTGCGGTGGAGATCGAGAGCCTGGAGGATATACAGGAGCTGTTGGATGCTGGTGCAGCGGTGACTTGTTTGAACAGGGCGGGGCTGACGCCGTTACATGTGTGTGTGAAGAAGAACCTGGAGGAACATTTGCAGGTGAGGCTTAGGTGATTACGTGGGACATGAAGAATAGGTTAAAATCAATATAACTTTTAAGTGATTAAATAGGAAGTAAAACCGATGGGTAAAAGTAAACCTTTAATAAAGGATATCTTTCTCTATTGTACTGCTTCCTGAATAATAATAATTAAGATAGGTAAATAACTCTAAAATAAAAAAAATATATATTAAAATGGTAAATATATTAAATCTTTTCTGGTATTGTAATATCCAAGAGTTGATAGATCAAAATTGAAGTATTTGTTGCCGGTTCCACTAAGAACCCCTAAACCAATCCTCCAGGGGAATACACATTTAATGTTCTACTACGAACCCTTATGCTTAAGAATCTCAGAATACCCATCATAGAGAATCGTAGAAAGAATCTCGAGAATCCCTTGTACATTGAGTGCTATGTAGTAGTCCCCTTGAGGATTGGTTTAGGGGATCTTAATAGAACGAGCGATAATTGACAGTACAAAATTGTTGTTTGGCGTACGAGTAAAAACGAAATTACAATTAAAATCTAACTTAATCGATATAATAGGGAATATGCATAAAAAATAAAATGGCCTGATTTTTTTTTCCCTATGCTTTTAAGGTCGTAGTAATACACTTAATCCGATATTTTCTAATTTAACATGCATTTAGTTATTTAAAACATAAATCAAAAAGTGAAAAATTTACGAGCGAAATTCAAATTTGTAAAACGTCTCACCATTGGTCGTGTGAAAGCAACCAATGGTGAGACGACGACGGCGACGACGTTGACGTCATAGGGCACAAAACTGACAGGAATGGTGAATTTATTTGGTGTACTTTTTATAGTGTTAGTACACATTGGTATCATGCAATATCTATAAAATGGCTTTTTTTCTTCTTCCATGATTATTACGCGACTAAAACACCTTGTTATCTATCAAACTAACTCTCAATGCAAACTGGTTGCTGCGAAACTTGGAGTCGCCGTCGAGGCGCGCGACATAGTAAGCGCCGAGCGAGTCGGAGGTAGGCGCATCAACGCGACGCAGGCGACGGCGCCGGTGGAGTCTCGTCCCCGCTTCCTCGTCGTGCGCCTCGCGCGCCGCGACCTACGGGACGAGCTGCTGCAGGGGGCGCGAGTGCGGCGCGGCATGACTACGGCTGACCTGGGCATGCCTGGCTCTGCGAAACGCTTCTACGTTAACGAGCGCCTAACAAAAATTAATAGAAAGCTTTTTCGTTGCGCTCGTGAAGCGGGCAATCGCCTGGGCTGGCAATATGTGTGGTCGAAGCGCGGCCGTATTCTTGCCCGGTACAAGCCCGGGGACGCAACTTATCACATTCGCTGTGAGGCGGACTTGCAACGCGTCTTCGCGGCGGCACCGAGTAACGACGGCGGCGCGGGCGGCAGTACACTTTAAAAATTTAATTTTTTCCTCGACACTGCGACCATATAGAAAGGGTTATGTTTTTTTGTTTGTGTTTCAGATATTTTTTTTTGTTGTTCAGGATGAATTTTTAATAGTGCTAATCTCCAAAGCCAAGCAAATATATATTATTATATTAATTTTAAATGTTACCATACAGATTTTTAAAAGAAATTTTGTTGTATTGAGTCTCGCTACTTCAACTATTTCATCATTGTTTTTGTTGTATTACAGTTGTCTATTTCGTTTCTTAGTAATAGGTATATTATGTCTCACGGCACACTTTTGCAACGTACACGAAAATCAGTTATATAACACTACACATATTTACATACATCAACTTATAACTAAACTATACACAATTTACATAATATTATTTACAATACGACTAAATCGCATACTACTATTTTACGTAATTATTGAATATAAAAGTTTTACTATATACTATTATAATGATGACTAAGGGAAATAAGTTTTTGAAGGTTGGCTTTCTAAATGCTGGATCGCTGGGTACGGGTCATGACGACCTTATTAGCGTACTGGACAGGCATTGTTTCGATGTTATGGCCATTAACGAGACTTGGTTGCGACCGTCGGATGGAGAGCGCGCACCCGTGGTGCCGGGCTATCGACTGCGTCACACTCCGCGGCCGGCGAGTGTCCGCTCTGGCAGAGGTGGGGGTGTAGGCTTTTATCTCCGACGCGGGCTAAGCACGCGTATTTGTGCTGCCACGATCGATCCCAGGTTCGAACCGGTGGAACAGATGTGGCTAACAATCACAATAAACGGCAGAAAAATTGCTATTGGTACCGCTTACCGTCCACCTTGGCTTGATCTTGTTCTTTTTCTGGACGCTATAACTGAATATCTAAGCTTATTGGGACATTGTGACAACTACATATTGCTCGGTGACTTTAATGTTAACTTGCTGGACACAAACGGAACAAAAACAGGAAAAATTAATGAATTTCTGCATACCCTCAGCCTTACTCAACTGGTCACAACTCCAACACACTTCACGGCTACCAGTGAGACACTCATTGATTTAATTTGTACAGACTTGGTAGCTAGATATACGTCAGTTGAATCTTTTGGTTCCATCAATGGCCATTCAGTTATAATATCGGAATTTAACGTGAAGCGGGACAAGTTTAAGCCATACGTTGTTAAAATTAGGCCACTTAGAGACATTTGCTTGGACAGCTTTAATAGAGATTTAGGGCTTTCATGTTTTGAAAATGTTTCAATGTTCGAAAATGTAAATGACATGGTTTATTTTTTTAACCATCACATTACTGTCTTGTTTGATGTTCATGCACCAATCAAGACAAGCACTATAAAAGAAAAGTCGTACCCCTGGTTTACTGACACCATTAAATTAATGATGCGTTTGCGGGATAATGCACTAAATGATTACCGGAAAACAAAATCAAATTCAAAACGCAAATACTACAAACAATTAAAAGCCTTAGTGGTAAGATCTTTGTACAGTGAAAGAATGGCATATTACAAGCATAATATAAATAACCAAATTAAGAACCCTAAATTACTATGGCAAAATCTTAAATCCACAATATTGACTACAAACTCTAGACAAGACCTTCCGTCACACTTTGCAGATCCTGATTTAATTAATAGCAACTTTTTGACCGTTCCTGGCAGCACTATGGCAAATGCGTCACTGTTGAAGTATTATGATGAACACAAACACGGTGTGGCGACATTTTCAATCGTTCCGGTGGAGCAGGCTGACGTCTCTCGAATCATATCCAACCTTAAGAGCAATGCCGAAGGCTCAGATAACATCACCCTGGACATGATTGTCATGACTTTGCCTCACACGTTAAAGGCTATTACAGATATAGTAAACTGCTCAATAGCGACTTCAACTTTTCCCGAAGAATGGAAGATTGCCTCTGTTAAGCCCTTACCTAAAATTCCAAATCCAGTTGATTTGAAAGATTTACGACCTGTTAGCATCTTGCCATGTCTGTCTAAGGTGCTGGAGAAGGTCGTTGCCAACCAATTAACAGTTTTTTTGGAACAGAACAGCGTGTTACCAGACTTACAATCAGGTTTCAGAAAGCAGCGAAGTACCGCTACTGCTTTACTGGATGTGACTGATAATGTGTTGTCTGCCCAAGATAAGGGAATGTGTACTTGTCTGGTCTTACTTGATTTTTCCCGGGCATTTGACGCAATAAATATACCACTTTTATTATCGAAGTTGAGTTATTACGGTTTCGACCCTGACGCTGTGCAATGGTTCCGTAGCTACCTCAGTGATAGGAAACAATTTGTAGACTTACGCATGGGGGATGGCACCACTCTAAAATCAGCTTTAAGTTCACTACAGAGAGGAGTCCCGCAAGGCTCTATATTAGGTCCAATTATATTTATATTATATTGTGCAGATATAATTAAATGCCTTCATAAGTGCAAATACCATATATACGCCGATGACGTCCAACTATACATATCATTTTACCCCAACGAATATGATACTGCCATAAGGGACCTAAACGACGATCTTCGCAGAATTGCCGCATGGTCCGAGGATAATTGTCTGTCGCTAAATCCAAGCAAAACCAAATTCATGATTCTTGGCTCTAAACAACAACTAGCAAAGCTACCCTCAACGCTTACACTCGAACTTATGGGCAAGCCGATAGACAGAGTCTATGAAGCGAGAAACCTTGGTCTTGTTATGGACAAAGACCTTCGTTACGAAAAACATATCGCCGACTCTGTGAGAAACTGCTTTTATCGACTAAAAGTACTTTATAAAATGAGACCTTACTTATCGGAAACACTTAGGGAGCAGCTCGTTGAAAGTTTGATTTTATCTAGGCTGAATTATGCAGACACGGTGTACGGTCCGCGTCTACTAGCTCGTACGGACCGGCTCATTCAAAGGGTGCAAAACGCTTGCGCTCGGTTTTGTTATAAGATTCCTCCTAGAACTCACGTAACGCCATTCCTAAATAAGCATTTTAGCCTTAAAATGAAGTCGAGACGCAAGCTTCACTTAGCCTGCCTTCTATTTGGGGTGATTAAATTTCAGAAGCCAGATTACCTCTACAACAAACTTAGTTGGATCACTGGTAGGCGAGAATGCGGAAGAAGGCAATGTTCACAGCAACTCTCATCGCAGCCCCATAGTACAGCAACATTTAGAGGCAGTTTCCGTTACGCCGCATCTAAAATATGGAATAACTTGCCACCGCCTATTAGAGAATTAAAAACGATGAATACTTTTAGAAAACGTTTACGGCAGTTTTTGATTGACGCGCAGCGGAAACTAGACCTGACCAATTGGAATGTTTCATTGATATGATTGGGTATGATGCAAAATAATAATTTAAGGGATTATACATAGCTACTTTGTGTGGCTGTTTAAGATTCCTTGGGCACCGGCGTCCCTTACAGCTGACTCGTTTCCTTGTATCCGAGGCTCGGAGGTGCAAACGTGTCATGCGCGACACCAACGTTCTCGACGTTCACGACGGACCTGGGTGAAGCGAGGGACGCGTCATGGGGTTTTTTATGTAACAGTTGTCTTGTTGTTGTGGTTGTTTGGTCAATTGCATTTATGGTTGCATACCCCATGGGCCTGGTGGGTAGGTACTTGCGTTCGGTGTCTGCCTCGCCATTCATCCTCATTTATTGCAACGAATACTCCTTTTGGTGGCATTATTACCCACAACTGCAAAAAACAAAAACACACTTATTGATCTTACTCATTTCGTAAATAAATATACGCACTTGTTTTTTTTTATTCTAGGAATAAGCGACACTTACCTTTTGCCATTTGTGTCCTCTTATATTTCACTATTTAGATTCACTTTACTGACAACGTTATACTACACATTATAATCTGACCGAGAATGTATAAAAATATTTTAAAACCCCGAAGTCAATCACTTTTTCTTGAAAATATAAGGTTTGTCGTTAGTTGCTACCCGTCTACCGCGCTCAGTCGCCAAATGCATAGTAAATATAACTTGCATTGTATTGACGGCGGTGACTCGAGACCGGTTTCCTTTTGATCGTTGTATAGGTACATACAACCAACAAAAAGTTAAACCTATAAAAAGTTTTGAAGTTGGCGATATTATTATTATTTTTATTCTTATTACACACCTACACATCTAACACTAAACATTTATTTATGATTTATCCCTTTTTACACATTAATATAAGTATGCATATATACATATATATATTCTTATGAACCTATTTATTTATTTAATTCACATATACAGGGTGATTGGAAGATCGATGCAAAGCTTTAAAGCGAAGACCATTTAGAACCATTTAAGACATGATTATGTTCGGCGAAGTTTTATCATTTTTTTTTAAACCTACTTTTAAGATTTTTTTCAAAACTTCCCAAAATTTTATATAAACTGCATATTTTTAGCCAAATTAAATGATAAATGAATTAACTTTTATTTTATTTTATTAAAATAATGTCTAAGAAACCCGAAAAAACATGTTTTAGGCTTTTCTGCCATAAGAATTTTTTTTTACGGACATTTTAAGTTCAGCAGAAACTTAGAAAAAATTAACAGTACGTTTTTTAAACCTTATTAAAAAAATAACGAAGGGTGCTTTTTTTGTTCAAACCTTTTTGAATACATGTTAGATTTGCGTTCTTTCTTTTGAGGTATCATTTACGCGGATATCTTACAAATTATTGAAGTTAGGACCTAGAAACCAATTGGAGGGAGATTTTTTAAATTTCGGCAGACTACTTAAAACAACATTAAAATTAAAATTACTTATTTGTCATACATAAAGCTGTAAGGCGAAGATAGTACAGACAATTTAGAACCATGTAAGACATGATTGCCTCAGACGAAGTCTCACCAATTTTTTTTTAACCTACTTTTGTATTATTTTTCAAATATTCCCAAAATTTTAAGTAAACTGCTTATTTATGGCCAAATTAAATAATAAATGAGTTCATTTTTATTTAATTACAGTAATATGTGAGCAAACTAGCAAAGTAGGTCTTAGGTTTTTCTGTCATATTGATAAAAAATTTACATTTCTTCGGAACTTTAAAAGTATGTAAAAAAAATTCCAATGTTAATTCTTACCTAACCTAACCTAAGACATACTTTGCTGGGTTGCTTACACATTACCGTAATAAATAAAATAAAAACCGGGCAAGTGCGAGTCGGACTCGCGCACTGAGGGTTTCGTACCAACCTACCTATAAAAACAGTTTAATTCTCGAATCGAGTCTTGAAGACTTTTCTTTTTTTTTTCTTGTGACGTAACTAAAAATTTTCAGTTTTCAGACTTTTCCCGATATTAGTGCTATAATACCTTGCTTCGTGCCAAATTTCAAGATTCTAAATCAACGGGAAGCACCCTATGAGTTTTGATTCCTTTGACAGTGTCGAAATGTACGTTTTTTGCAACATAAACGGGCGTATCTTTTTTTCCGTCAACTTACAAGTTTGATTTTTGCACAACTTCAAGGGACCGCGGATTTCAATATATGGTTTTAATTTCAACTTGATACCTTCACGCGTTCCTGAGAAAAAGGGTCTTGACAGACGGACGGACGGACAGACGGACAACAAAGTGATCCTATAAGGGTTCCGTTTTTTCCTTTTGAGGTACGGAACCCTAAAAATGAACTCATTTATCATTTAATTTGGCCATAAATAAGCAGTTTACTTAAAATTTTGGGAATATTTGAAAAATAATGCAAAAGTAGGTTAAAAAAAAATTGGTGAGATTTCGTCTTAGGCAATCATGTCTTACATGGTTCTAAATTGTCTGTACTATCTTGGCCTTAAATCTTTATGTATGAAAAATAAATAATTTTAATTCAAACGTTGTTTTAAGTAGTCGGCCGAAATTTAAAAAAATCTCCCTCCAATCGGTTCCTAGGTCCTAACTTCAATAATTTGTAAGATATCCGCGTAACTGATACCTCAAAAGAAAGAACGCAAATCTAACATGTATTCAAAAAGGTTTGAACAAAAAAAGCACCCTTCGTTATTTTTTTAATAAGGTTTAAAAAACGTACTGTTAATTTTTTCTAAGTTTCTGCTGAACTTTAAATGTCCGTAAAAAAAAATTCTTATGACAGAAAAACCTAAAACAAGTTTTTTCGGGTTGCTTAGACATTATTTTAATAAAATAAAATAAAAGTTAATTCATTTATCATTTAATTTGGCTAAAAATATGCAGTTTACATAAAATTTTGGGAATTTTTGAAAAAAATCTTAAAAGTAGGTTTAAAAAAAAATGATAAAACTTCGCCGAACATAATCATGTCTTAAATGGTTCTAAATGGTCTGTACTATCTTCGCTTTAAAGCTTTGCATCGATCTTCCAATCACCCTGTATAACACAACTGATTTTTATCCGTGCCGACACTCGAAGGTTCAGTTGAAAATCAGCGTCAGGCAACTGCTACGTAGTTGCCTGGCATTATGCTGAACTGGACCTATTTGGCGAAGCCGTACTTAATATATTGTTGTATTTTTATTTTTTTTTGTTGTTTTTGATTTGTTTTTTGTGTAATTTAAGTATGCAATTACTTGTACTGGTTTGCCAAATAAACGTGTTTTCTTTCTTTCTTTCTTTTTCTTTCAAACAATAAGCTGACAGGACGTACCCTATGACGTCACGCCTCAAGCGCGCGAGAAATAGGAGCGTTTGAACTCGTCAAATTAAACCAATATTTTTAAGATTTTATAAAAAAGTAATTACTACTCTTAGAGCTATGGTTTATTTTTTTTCTACATCAAAATGAAGTGAATATTGAATAAAAAAAATAAAAAAATTGCCTGCATATTCCCTATTCTTCGTTAAAACATAAATAGGTAGTTCATTTTTGTAACCAACCATGTGTTTTCAGCTTTTAGCCAACTACGACTACATGAACGCGAACCCACTGCTAGCCATAGTAGATGTGAAGGACAAAGAAGGTCATTCAGTGCTGCAGGCTGCTGTCGAAGCTGCCTGGGTTCCAGGAGTTTGCATCGCTTTGGAAGCAGGAGCTGATGTTACTTCTAAGGTAAGCAATATTTTTATACTTGATTAAACCTGACCTATAAAAGAAATGGGAAAGCTGACAAAAATTCCACCACTGGGTGGTTTAGAATCATATCATGGTAGTTTGTGCGTCAATATCTGACACAAGGCGGATATTTTAAGCAATGTTCTTTCTGGTGCAATAGAAAGAAAATTGCTTACACAATTATCACCATCTTCTATTACGTCATAAAATTTTCGGTTAACTACTCTTAGAGAGATATTGTATTGTACGTACCAATTTTATTGATTTACAGGCTAACGATGGAGAGACACCAATCCACTCAGCAGCTGCACTAGGTAACCTAGACGTCCTCAATGAAATCCTCAGCATCGCTAAACAAAGAGATGCACTAGACTACCAAAACGAAGAAGGAGAAACTGCACTATTTAAAGCTATCATTCACGGCCATGTAAACTGTGTGAGACAAATTCTGAATGAAGGAGCTAATCTTAAAATAACTCTACCAGGAGAAGTAAATATATTCCATGTAGCAGCGGACTATGGACATCTAGAAGTATTAAGACTACTCCTAGAATTTAATGAAGCAGTAACTGAAGCTTTGATCAACAGTTTAACAGCAGCAGATAGAAGAGGCTTCGGTCCAATACATTTCGCAGTATTCAACAACCATCCAGATTGCGTAGAACTACTCCTATCAAAAAGGGCCGATATAAGGCTCAGGACAACTTGCAGTCCGCATAAATCTTCAACGCCGTTACATTTAGCAGCTGTCAAAAATACTGTAGATATCGCAAAAATTATTCTCAAATTTGACAAAACTACAGTTCATGAAGTAAATAGTATGGGATGGTTCCCACTACATGCGGCAAGTCACCACGGAAGCAGAGATGTGATAACCTTATTGCTACGAGAAGGAGCAGATCTGTCAGGGTACACAGATGGTCCAAAGAAATACAGAAGAACTGCTATAGATATGATTATCAACAATCTATCGAAACCTACAGAGTTTATGGAAGATGTTTTCGATTCGTACATATCTAGTAATGGGCAAGATTTACAGGATCACAATTGTGAAGTAACTGTAGATTATGGTATTCTAATGCCAACAGTCTGTGAGATGGAACAAATGAAAGTAATAGAAGCTCTTTTAAAGACTGGGAACAGATATGGACAGAGAAGATTACTCGTCCATCCATTAGTCGAAAGTTTTCTGTTCTTAAAATGGAAGGCGTTGTTACCATTTTTCTACACCATTATTGGTTTATATGCAGTTTTCTTGTCGTCATTGACGATCTTTATTGTGTCAGTATTCTTCTTTAGAGATACGAAGGAAAAAACTCCAGAGTGGTTAAATCCTGCGATCTGGAGTTATATAGTTTATGCTACAATAGCGTTGATACTTTTACAGGTTAGTAATTTTGTGTCACCTTTATTTTTCTATTGTTGATAAGTTCGCATTTGACTACTATCTCATTAAATAGTAAGCGATTATGTGGTCGACATTGAATCACGTATGACTAGAAATAGCATTGATTGTTTGATATACATATACTTTATTGTACACCATACAAATAATTTTACAAGGAGCTTAAAATTAGTACGGTGTTACAATGGGCGGTCTTATCGCTAACAGCGATACATTATTTGCTCTTGATTTAAGAAACCCCGAATTATAGCTATCAGGGAACACAGATTTTGGCGAAGAATTCCACTTAACTGTATGCGCAATAAATGTGTTTCATAATAACGTTTTGTACGTATCGGTGATATGTTCACCAATATCTTTAGCACGTTCCAAACGTAACATAACGTAGTTTGTAACGTTACCGACGCCTAGACATCCTAATGAATCTAGTGATCTGATGATCTATCTGTGTTCTGTAGTTTTGAAATAAATATATAACTGACTGAAAATCGACAGTCTACCAAGTCGGAGTTTATTATTATGCAAGATAGTTGTGCGCTAAGCTTATAAATACTTCTTTAGTTTTTATACATCTCTTAGAAAATATAATACTAATTTCTAATTAAAATATAGCTGTTCTAATGCAGTCAAAATCTATTTTCCACTAATAACAGTACATTCTAGGACATATCCTTCTCCCCATTAAACTCAATCCATTTTTATTACAGGAACTTCTCTACATGAACGTAAAAAGCAGTAGATACTTCTTACAACTAGAAACCTGGGTGAAGTTCGGGTCCCTTGGCTTCGCAGTCATCCTCCCGTACACAGTGGTGGTGGTGAACTTGAATGATGATGAGTGGCCCCGACACGTGGCCACAGTGGCCCTGCTGCTGTCCTGGTTGGAGATGATGTTCTTGCTGTCCAGGTTCCCCAACTGGGGATACTATGTGCTGATGTTTGGGAAGGTCGCGTCTAATGTTGTGAAGGTGAGTTTTGAAAAAGGACTTCGTTTGTAAAACTGGTAATGATTCTAAGAAAACTTAATAAAAAGTAGAACGATTAATGAAAATTTTTGTTAGAATTTCATGACATTATGCACTGTGTTTCAAATATCGACCCACAAACGAATACCATGCTTCGTTCCATGATTTCGGATGCTTTCGTGGTGGATATTTTCGTAGGGGATTAGAATAACGATTTAATATAGTCTAAATTAAAAAGGTCAAGTTTTTTTTATCGAAAAGTCGACTAAAATACTATTAAAGGTCGAGAATTATGTATTGGATCCATGATATTCGTATGGGCATTAATGTCTGATACACAGTGTATTTTATTTTACCTTACAAGCTATACATGTATCTTTTAAAACCTTAGCGATATTCTAGAAATATAAGATGCTAACAGACTCATTTATTTTGTTTCAGATCCTCCTAACCTTCATGTTCTTAGTCGTCGGATTCTCCCTTAGCTTCATGATACAGTTCCGCTCACAAATACCGTTTGACGGTCCCTGGGCTGCCCTCGTCAAAACCATTGTCATGATGACGTCAGAATTTGACTACGTCGCGCTCTTCGACGAAGCGCATTCCAAGGAACTCGCTACCTCCCTTATCATCGTCAGAATCATCTTCCTAGTCTTCCTTATTCTAGCAGCTATAGTATTAATGAATCTACTAGTCGGTGTTGCAGTTAACGACATCAATGATTTAGAAATCCTTGGTAATATTAGAAGATTAGTTAAACAAGTAGAGTTCTTAGGGACTTTAGACACTTTAGTTTATAATAGAATTTTTAACGCCATCTTACCGAAGAGAGTGAATACAAGCTTGAAGAATAAACGGAATGTCCTTTCTGTAATGACGTTAAGACCTGGAAAACCAAGATGGAAGCATTCAAGATCACTACCATCAAGAATTAAAGACGCTATTTTCACTAAAGCGCAAACACAGCAAAAGCAAATTGAAGACGAAATGGGTTTACAAGCATTTAAAACAAAATTAAATGATATGCATGAAGCAATTATGAACATAAATAAAATGAAAGAAGAAAAAGTCGAAACTATTAAACCTGAATGTAAAATACCTGCTGTTGAGATTCCTATAACTAAGAAAAGAGAAGAAGTGAGAAATTTCGATGAAGTAACGACTACTTTACATGAGTTAGATGATGCTGTGATAGAGATGAAGCATCAGAATCAGGAATATGTTGAGGAGTCGAAGTCAGCGATGGAAACACTGAACGTTAAAATAGATCAAGTATCTGTGGAAATTGAAATGATTAAACAGTTTTTGAGTAGGTTAGAGAGTAAGTTAAGTAGATGATTATTGTGTACTGTTTTTAATAAAAGACTAGATGATAAATGTGTGTTTTCTTTGAAGTTGCGAATTTGACATAAATGATGTGGATTATTTTAAAGAGTTACCGTCGCCCTGGAACGCAAAGGACAACTGAAAGAACATAGTTAGGCTCTAGTCCGTAAGATTAAGTTATTATATATTTCCTACCTCAAAAAAGGGCAAATAAGTATGCTCAACTAGTTTTAGTTTCGTAGCTTTGTCCGTGTTGTGGACGGAAACTACGACATTTCAGAAATAGTTGTCTTAGAAACGTACCGCCAGAATAAAAAGTAACCTAATTCTAATAACGATGATCCCGTGAATGAATAAGTTCAGCTGTCACGCCATGCTTGACTTATTAATATGCAGAGATATGCAGAAATTATTCAGTGTAGCACTTGTTATCAGAAGCTAAGGTCAGCTTATGTGCGTCTCTGCCAACCGATGGCATGTAACTGTCAACTGTGACTGGCCCTATACTCGAGAGAAGTATATTAACACTACAATCAGAAAGGAGAATGAAAATATTGCAACATCATCAGCCCCCGAGAAAAAAGCACAAGTCTTCGACGTAGCCTACATTTTTGACCCAATTAACCGTAATATCAAGTAATATCACGTTCGTAACACAGAAATAACTTCACATTAATAAGGTCTTGCACACACTAAATACTCTGCTATAAGAATCACTATGATTTACTCCAAGCCCAGTGCCTAAACAAACCAACATACCTTGACTCCTGATCTTTCTTACAAACTCCTTTTGGTCTGTATATTTTCTTAAGCAACAGGGGAGGGTGGCAGGTCAAGATATAAAAGATATGAGGTGCGACGTTGGCAGAATAATGATACATGGTTTTGTTGGCATCAGAGGAAAAATATGGCTTATTTTGATACGGAACCCTGATTGGGTATTGTTATTTTGTGAAAGGTTTGTTGATATAGTAAGTTCTCTGTGTTAGTTTTTCCCTTAGTAGACACGAAAAAATGAAGCCATCTAGAAAATAAATACTAGGCACTTAAACTTGTAAAAATAATTTGAGATGACTTCAATCTATCAGCAAATATTGACTTAGCGTTATGTATTTTTTTTCACGAGTTTCCTCCGTGCCTCGGAAAGCACGTTAAGCCGTAGATACTGGCTGTCATTTATAGATCTTTGGCAGTCGTTACGGATAGTCAGAAGCCAGTAAATCTGACTCCAGTCTTGCCATGAAGTACCGTGTTACCCCAGTTAATGGGTTATGGAGGTCTGGTAGGCAGCCGCTCCTCGTAAAACACTGGTATTTAGCTAAATCCCGCTTGACTGGAAGCCGACCCCAATATAGTTGGGAAAAGGCTGAACAGATGTTATGTATTTTTTTTATTTTTCTTCAGAGGTGGTGACTTCTCTTGACCTGATCAGGCGCCTTCCTTACCATGACGTGTTTCTTTTTTTAGCTGGAAAATCTTCAGAATGACTTCTCCCGCTCTTAGGCCGAGTGGGAGGGCGTGTCAGAGTTTTACTGGCTATACCCCACCCTGTTCCTTCTTTACCTTCGTTCCAGGGTCCCGGGTTTCTCTTTCGTTCAACTCAGGGCCTATACTAATGTATAGGCTTATGTTTATCAGCTGTTTAGTACTCATACCACAAACTCTGCTTAGTTTGGGACAAGATTGCGCTGTGTGAAAGTAATAGAAAAAAATGGATGAATGAAATGAAATGATAGAATGAAATGAATGGAATTCATAAACACTTCTATTTACCTCTTCAAATCTGCATGGTTTTTTCTTTAAAAGGCCATCTTAGATACTAATCTGCGTGGTTCGCATATGATTTTACCAATACAT
Source organism: Mythimna separata (assembly GCA_030763345.1). NCBI lineage: Eukaryota > Metazoa > Arthropoda > Insecta > Lepidoptera > Noctuidae > Mythimna > Mythimna separata. Next base: position 4,912,986 of record CM061188.1, on the reverse strand, counting down.
TGTGTATGGACTTTAAAAGAGACTGTGACCCCTGAGTTTGTTTCGGTGTTTCTTCTCAAGGTAGTCAGTTAGGAAAAACCGGCCCGGGTAAAAAAAAAGTCCAAAGAAAAATTGATGAGTAAAAGTGTTTGTGAAAACCTATTTGCAAAATAAATATCATTTATGATTTATAGAAACACCACGGAGAGGTATGCTATATTTATCCTGTACTCGTAGGCTTTCTCAACAAATTAATCAAAGCTCCTGACATTTGAAAATAAAGTGGGCGTTACTAATTATATTAATTAGGTATATTTGATTAGCGAGTAAAGTGATTGGCACTAATGATTTCGTAATGAGCGCTGTAATGGAACTGTTGTGTTCGCCATCTTAAGGAGAGGGAGAGACCCTAGGAAGATGTGGGTCGTGCCAGTTTTACGACACCTAATGTAAAAGAGAGCAGTGGTGGCCCAGTGGTAACTGCCCCGACTTGCAAGTTGTAGGTCGCGGGTTCAAACCTGGTCAGGCGCATTACTTTGTGTAATTTATTTCATCACCACCGCTCTCAAAACGGTGAAAGAATACATCGTGAGGACACCGGCATGTCCTAGAACCAAACATTTTAAGACATGTGACATCCACTATTCCGCAATGGACTCGCGCAGTGGCAGACTGTTTTTTTTATAGAAAAAACGGTCTTTTATAATAATATGAATTGAATTAAAATAAGACAGGAAAAAATAGATAACTTGCAACCTAATATAAACACAAGGATACAATACGAAAAAACAATACAATAAGAAAAAAGCTTTTGTACGCATTCTTAGTAAAAACAACTAGTTTATGAAATAATTAAATTACTTTAGTCTACTAGCTGTCCCCTGCGGTTTCACCCGCATTTTTCGTTACTGCTCCGCTCCCGTGGGTCGTAGCGTGATGGTATATAGCCTATAGCATTCCTCGATAAATGGGCTATCTAACACTGAAAGATTTTTGCAAATCGGACCAGTAGCTCCAGAGATTACCCCCTACATACAAACTTACAAACCTACAAACTTACAAACTTACAAATTTTACCTCTTTATAATATTAGTATAGATATACGAGGCTTGATCCTAATAAGACTAGGGTCTAGTTATAGTCTATTTATACGTACTAAAGGCTAAGAAAAACGAAACGTAGACTAGCGAAGGGTGTTTCCGAGATGGTTATAACAATCGAAAGAATCGGTTGAGAAAGTCGTAGAAATAAACCATCGAATCAATCATCGACTTGCTTTTCTACAAAATAATCGAGATATTTTTCGATAGTTTCGAGTCCAAGCAATCGACTGCTTGTTTTCGATTGTTCGAATCAGTCACTTTCACCTAACCACCGAAATACAAACTATTGGTTCAGTTTTATTAACGCTTGCCTAGGTTGGTCTGTGGATGGGTGACCATCTTAACATAACGAGTTTCCTCCGTGCCTCGGAAAGCACGTTAAGCCGTTGGTCCCGGCTGTCATTTGGAGATCTTTGGCAGTCGTTATGGATAGTCAGAAGCCAGTAAATCTGACTCCAGTCTTGCCATGAAGTACCGTGTTACCCCAGTTAATGGGTTGTGGAGGTCTGGTAGGCAGCCGCTCCTCGTAAAATACTGGTATTCAGCTAAATCCAGCTTGACTGGAAGCCGACCCCTATATAGTTGGGAAAAGGCTAGGCAGATGATGATGGTTCAGTTTTATTGTACTAAACCCAACACTTTTTTCAAACAATAAAAAGTCCGTGTCACATGTAATTTTATAATTTTACACTGGTTCTTACCCTCTATTGTGACTTCTCTCTATCACTCAATGGTTTGCTGGAAAAAAAGTTAAAAATGTTTATGATCTGTGTTATCCCCTTATATTATAAGTAGGTAATCAAAATAATTACCAAGCTAGATTATGATTAATTAAAACATTAATGTAAAAGAACAATACTTTTATATTTAGTATAAAAGTGCTATTGTAAAAGTAGTGTTGTGTAACCTAACTTAACCTAACAAAAAAACACAAATAAACACAGGCGTCGAAGTACTCCTCCACATTGCTGTCATACAGAAAAGGAATTCAAAAGGCTAGCGGCAGTGCCACGTTGAAAGGCAATGCTAATTTTTGGGTGGCGAACGAGCCAGTCACGCAAGGTCAGTCAGTCGACGTGAAATTTCTTTGAAAAAGAGACGCGCACTCAAACTGGTATATTTTGTACGGTTACTGCCTGTCCAAAATACCGAATTGGGAATAGCTTGGGTGTCGAAACGGGAATAGGTACTCCAGCGTTTCGACTCCAAACGGCTCAAAACTGTAATTACCAATATTATAAATTGTTATGATGTACTTACTATAAAGAAATAAATAATAATAAACCATACGTTCTACCATTTTCAAACAACAAGTAATAAAAACCGACTCTTCCACAATATGAAAAAAAAGTACTTTCATTAGCCCATTTGTGAAGATCTAATAACAGGTATCTTGAGCAATATGGAGCTTGTAATGAGCAATTTGTTTTGATTTACCGCCGAATATACGGGATGTTATTGCTTACTGACTGCCGTTGAGTTATTTTTTATGTATGGACTTGGGCATCATTTTTTATTTTATTTAATAAGTAGGTTTTGGTTTGGATAATTAGGTCTTAAAAATATTTTTTTGTTATTAACCCTGCTTGGGAGGGTACTGTGAAGATTGGAAATAGTGCAAATGGCTTATTTACGCGTTTTGGATGAAAGGGGTCTCACCCACGGCGAGTTTTTGAAATGATGCAGTAACGCGTTAGTAGTGTGTTAGTATCGCTTCTGTTGCGCGTCGCAAATGCGACTGCAGCGTGTTAGTAGCACTGCTGCTATAGAAAGTCGCCGTGTGCGAGAGCCCTAAGCTCATAAGCTCGCTTTTGTACATATGAACAATCTATGTTGTTTGTAATGTTTTTTGTGTCCAATAAAGAATTAAACTTTATTAGGCTGACGCACACGTAGGCGACGCCTGATTTTTTCCTAGAATCGTGTCGCGTGGCTTGAGTCTAATGTACTTCTACAAGTCTAGCTGCCATATAAAATGTATGGAGATCGGCTATGTGGCGCAATGTAGCCTTGTACCTTTATTTCTATAATAATTTTCTTTTACTTTATTACAAAAGTCACTGACGTCTTACCGCTCGAGAACCATCCTTTTTGGCTGTGGGGTTATTTGAAAGAATTAACGCGTAATGTTTTTTTATTTAGGTGGGAAATTATCCAATGACTTTTCCGGCTCTGGGCAGACTGGGAGGCCGTATCAACGCTCTTCTGTTCTTTCTTTGCCTTTATTCTTTCCAGGGATTCACTTTCACACAACCCTTTTTCACGAAACGCTAAAAACCACTAATAAGTACACAAAGCCTGGCTTAATCCAATAGAAACAAATGAGCGTGCGTTTAATTGGACAAACTTGAGGCAACACACGCGGTACAAAAACACTCGCCGTATTAATACAAGTGTTACAATTATTTATGTTACTGCCTAAAAGCATATTAATTTTGGTTCGGGTACTTTTGTGTGGGACAAGTTACAAGAAATTCCGAGTTTGATTCTTACACCATGTGGGTGTTTTGTACACGCATGCAGGTTCGCCACGCAATCGTAAAACCCGCAAATTTTCTTTTCACACAAGTAGGTATAATATTGTAACGCACGCGGGAAGCGAGGCGTAATCCCGCGCGGGGCCCTCACGGATTTGTCGTCCATTGTACGTATCCATAACGCACAGGACCACGCAGAAAAGAATATCGTAGGCTATTAGCGTGTCTTTAACGCGTATTCTCCACCGTGTCCTCCGGGCTTAAGACAAGCTACTAAATCATGTCGATTTGGAGTGAACAGTTTTGTGTAGATTAATTATTGCTGCTGTTTGCAGCTTTACCCGCGGGAAAATAGTCCTAAAGTGCCATACTCCCGGAATGAAAAGTATACACTATGTGCTATTCCAGGGCATGTAGCCCATTTTCAACTTTTCATCCGTTCAACCATTCGAGCGTGAAGAAATAACAAACATACACACTCACAAACTTGCGACATTACAATATCAATAGTGTGATTCTGTTGTAAACAAAAGTCCTAAACATAAAATAAAAAATTCGTCCCAGCAGGTTTAAGGCCCAGTACAGTCAGTGTTTCTTATTATCTGACTCATATTTCTGTCTTTATATTTCTAAGATGGGTCAGGTAACATAGGGCACAGACTGTACCAATTATCTCTAGTCATAAATACCTACGAGACTAAGACAACCGCCTTTGCCTTGTACTCGTCACAACACCGGATTTTAATCAAACCCGTACAAATTTACAAATGGTTCCTGTATCGTTTACAGTTTACTATATTTTTTACAGCTTTCCAATAGATTCACGATAATATTCTCCTTAAAAGGGACTGTTAATAAAATTAGGGTTGAGCTGGAGGGATGCTGTTTCATGCGGTTACTGAAAGGAGTGAAAAAAGGTTTATTTGTCGGTTTAAAAGAGACAGTGATAAATCTGAATTAGTTCGTCATTTTTCCACTGACTCATGTTAAATTTTCATGATCACACTAGTATTATAAAGGCGACCGTTTTTGTGTATGGATGTCACATATTTGCATTAAAACTGTCATAAGGGTCTACCCATGTCCTGGAATAGTTACATAGGATTTGTTTAACGTGGGATTTTGTACCCTTGAGATTATTTTTGGGAGTAGGTATATCCAGTAAAAGTCTTACAAGATCTCTTGCTACACCTTAGAGAAAGAGGAAAACTCGTCAGATGATATCCCATCTCAGAAAAAAAATGTTATTTTGATGTCTCTGAACAAATACTATAAAGATTTGTATTTTAGCTTTTAATTAAAAAACTAATTGACCGATTTAAAAAAATCTTTCACCATTAGAAAGCTACATCTTTACTGAGTAACTTAAGCTATTTATTTTTTACGCTCATGCATAGGAAACCGCTGGAAGACTGTCGAAACTTTACAATAACATGACTTAGTTAAGTTAACTTACTAGCTAAGTAATATTATAGTTAACACTTACGTCACGCCTAGTTGACACTTCGCGTGACCCAAAGGCTGGCTTTTACTTTGGACAGAAAATAAGCATTGCCATTCAGCGTGGCAATGCTGCCAGTCTTTTGGGCACTTTACCAGTCGACAGCGATGTGGAGGAGTTTTTTGACGCCATATTTTAGTTTGTTTTAAGTTAGTTTTAATTAGTTTAGAGTTAGTTTTTATTATACTGTAAATACCTTGCATCAAAAAAAAAAAAAAAAAAAAAAAAAAAAAAAAAAAAAAAAAAAAAAAAAAGTAATATTATTGTAAAATTTCATCAAAAGCCGTTCAACAATTTGGGCGTGAAGGAGAAACAATCACACACACATATTAACAATACAAACCTTTACTTTTATAATATCAATTTGATGTAACCACAAGTCCTCCACTGCAGCGGAAAGCCAGCCCGTAATCAATAATTCGTGTAATCAAAGGATAGCGTCGCATTACCGAGTAATCCATTCACTCTGTCAATACGATTACACGGCTATCCATAGAATGCTTAATTGAGTAATGCCGTTTATATTTAATTAGTGCCCATGTACCGTCCTAGTAATTAATTTCAACGCATGTATTGGACAACCCGATTTTAGGCTTGAAATGTATGCTGGATTTTTTCAATTTCTTGAAAGCAAATTCAATGTCAATGTGTTCCGTATATAAACTATCTTGTTGTCAAGTTCACAATTTTTTGAAGAGTTGGAACGTTTTTCTTTACCGCATAATAACTATGAAGGTTGCCTGGAAGAAATCGCCAAGTGCAATAAGGCCGCCAATTGTATGTTTTTTTTACTATAAGGTTTCCTATTATTTGTTATCTTGGTGTACAATAAATAAATAAATAATAAATGTGAATTCTCGTAGTCGTTAAGCTGTATTTGCAAAGGTCGCCCTGATTTTGATCCTATATCTTCTTTAAGTGTTCGCCATACTCACTGGCTGGTGGAGACCCTATTTTTTTTTATTTAAATGCTGCTGAATGCAGGGTCCTGAGTTTAATTCTCAGTTCGGGCAAAATTTTTCTGTTTCGATTACAGTGGCCAATCTATTCGACATTCATTACAAAATTGCTTTCAGTTTCAGACGTCGACATAGAACTTTTTTATCCATTTGCCCAAATATTCAATAAATTATTGTAATGCTGAGCAAAGAATAGTATTTCCATTTATTGATAGAAAATGCCACAGTAACCTACATACCAACCGCTCAAACATTTCTACACTATTCTACAATACTCGGTAACAACCCCTGGGTATACAAGATCCTTGTCCGGCCCGCAATATACGTCAAACAAATATCAACGACAGGTGATGTCAAATTCATTAGATGCATGTTCACTGCCTAGAGGCGGATGAAATTGTAAGGGTCAGTACACATCGAGACGCGACGCGACGCGACGATACTAGAAGAGGCCAGTGATTTCGGGCTACGCCGCGCGCCGCTGCGCGACGCACCGCAACGTTGCGAGGCGCATAGTAAAATCCACGTAAAATCGTTGGCAACACGACGTCGCGAATGTAAAAACCGCTGCGCAGCGAGACGCCGCGCGGCTTCACGAGGCGCAGCGCTGCATGAAGCAACGTATTCCAAATTCTCACAATGAAATGTGTATCTTTTCGCGTAGTAAATAAAGTTCTAGAGTCAGTCGCGTCTCGGTGTGAGCTGACCCTAACCAAGCAGGTCCATCAAACATTCACTGTTGAAGTTGACCTGGAGACAAGACTCGGTGCATTTTTACCAATTCTTTGTGACTGAAATATTGAATTTTTGTAGAAGGTAGACGTAATATTGACTAGCTTTCTGTTATGAAATATTCTACATAACTCTGAATTCGTAATTTGAAAGACAGATGTCTTGCGATTTTTTTTTGAGTTGAGGCACACTCAACGAACGCAAAGAAGGAACAGAGTCGATTGTAGTCTGTAAAAGTCTGTCATGCCCTCCCGCTCCACCCAAGAGCCGGAGAAATCATTCTGACGATTTCCTACCTTAAAAAAAACAAAAGACGTAAGCTGTTGGACCTAGTCCTCCTCCAAGAGTCTCCACAACGATCGGTCCTGTGTCTATCTATCGGATTTCCGCGACTCTCATCAGGTCATCGGTCCACATTGTCATGGGAAGTCCTTCCGTCTCAACACAGATATTTCGAAAAGACTGTGGTAGCGTTAAAAAATGTTGTTTGTTGGCACTCAGTGTTGAAGAAACTTTTTTTAATTTTGAAAGAATTTTGAAAATCGGTAGCAAGAAGAGGTAAAATTAAGTTTAATAACTAAGATATACTCATATTTTTCTAGCTGTCTCATCCATGTAGATAGCTATAAATGCATGCCACGTTGCCAGTTAGTAGGGCAAATGCAACTAGAATACATCCGTCGCCCCTGGGCTTGATGACGGAACTGCCGACTGAATCGGTTCCGTTAGTTCGACCTTGCTCCCGATACTTGTGATCGAAGATATCGGTTTATAGGTTTAAATATACTGATGTCGATGACGACAAATCTGTGCTTGAATTAAAATGCACCAGACTTTAGAATTTTTTAGTTGTTTTTTTAAGTCGTGTTTTTTGACACCGTCAAAATTTTTCTTCCGGTACGTGATCGCTAATCTAGAACCTTCCGTCCTCATCGATCATCCGTTCTACGAGCAATGTGCTCTGCCCACTGCCACTTAAGTTTGGCGATTCTTCGGGTTATGTCGGTTACCTTGGTTCTCTTACAGATATCTTCATTTCTGACGTGATCTCCCAAGGAAACTCCGAGCATAGACTTTCCATTGCTCTTAGGGCGACTTTAAGCTGCAGCGTTGGAAGGCCCAGAAGGTAGACCGATGACCTGGCGTGGGTCGCAAGAATCCGATGGATGCGAGATGCACAGACGCTTGGGGGAGGCCTGTGTCCACCAGTGGACGTCTTTCGGCTGAGATGATGATACTGGCATTTTGTACCAGAACTCTATAACCGTGTACAAGTGGCCTAACCCAAGGAGCATTTCCTCACTCAATAACTTACAGTATTATAACCCACAGACAATACTCTATACATTTGCATGATAAGCAGTTATTTAGTGCTATTATTTGAGACAATGAGCCGATTTATAGGTTTCGGTCATCCCGGCGAGCGAATATATCATATGTGATGACGTCGGCGATAGCTCGGTGTTTATGTTTGTTTTACGGCCGAAATTAATAATCAATCTAATCTAAAATCTTTCGATTGAAGATCGAAAATAAAATCCAGATATGTAATAAAGTGTGCCAATAAGCTATCCACGAACTGAAAGCGCAATCTTTAAAACCAAGCAATCCTGTAGAGGTCGGATCACTGATAATAGAGTGACTTCTTTTCGGAAATGACAGTTTGAGCGTGTCAATAACCAATCCGTTGAATTTGACATTTGCTTGGATCGGTGAAAACAATCCAAATTGTGATCTTAGAATTTTGGCAGATTTCATATTTGCTTTAGGTACAGATTTCATTTAATTTTGTAAAAATAGCAGTGTCGGTATTCTCTAGCTGTTTGAGTTATTAGATTGGGATAGCTCAGATAGTGAAGCGGGTGAAGAGCTGTGACGCCGATGCGTAAATTCAAGAAGGATGAAAAGGGTGAACTATATGCAGAGTCTGGATGATGCAAACTTTACATTTAGGTTCAGTTTATCGAAATCTGCATTAATTTGTTGTTTACTGAAATTATGCCGGTTGTCCGTGTAACCTCATCAAGGTGAGTTCAATAGTTAACAATATAAAATGTCTAGTAAAATAGAAAATTTGTATTACAGTAGATATAAAAATATGTAAACATGATTGCAGAAACCATGGAGTGAAAGAATTTTAATGAAATTAGGCACACAGATCAAATCTTACATTAACTATGATAGTCCATATCAGAGTATTTCCTTCTAATGCATTAAGTTAATGTACCCATATTATTGCCTTGGTACTTATGATCTAATAAAAGTGTATGTTTGTTTACAGAACATTTGGTGTTTGGAAACGTAGATTTCCAGTTGTGGCACTCACACTTCGTGTATCATTGCCAGTTGTCCAGGCTATATACCAGCTACTGCAGTATTACATAATATTTGTACAAATAATAATATTGCAAACGTTCCTCCTGAGGAACCAAGTCAAGGATACAACACATACGAGTGATGATAATAATAGCCAGAATACAGATGACCATGATATCCAAACTAGAACGGATCCTATTGCTAATTATTTTACTTAGGCAAATAAAACATTATGTATCCACATAACAAATTAGTTTTATTATTTTTTCTTTATTATTTATTCTTTATTTGATAGTAGCTGCTGTTTCAAGGTAACACAATGCTTTCTGGAATAAAGTATCCTAAATTCAGTAAAATCTATTCAGCTACATAAGTAGCTCAAGGTCTAAACCTTGTCCAGAAAAAGCGAATTCAAAATACGCGCGTAAATCGTATGTACAACGCCAGATCCTCGACACGCGCGTGATTCGCGCGTATTGCGCGCGAGTCGAGATACTAGAGACCCCTTGTTGCGTCCAGTTAACGCGCGAACTCCAGAGCGAGTGCACGTATCCAGGGAAGTTGAGCGCCAAAATTTTGAACCGGACTTTATTGTTGAATGCTCCCGCGTTAGTACGCTCTTTCTGGGCGCAACGGTTGCGCTTGATAAGCAAGAGAGAATCGCGACGAATTCGCCCTTTCTGGACAAGCCCTTAAGAGCTAAGCAGCGATAATAACAAATCCAAAAGTAAATAATAATCTTTACCATTTCATAAACTAACTTTATGAAACGGTGAAGGTTACATTAAATTACATTGTAATTTCAACGGCTTATAAATAATTATTAAAGAATAACCATTACTGGTTCTTGGTGTAGGTATCACCACTACCATCACCATTACCAGCAAAATAAATATATGGTTCCTTATCACCACCAAATGGCACAATATATAGTTAAATAAATATATCAATCGCTTGATATTGAACTTCGAAAAAAGCAATTAAATAAGACCTTCTTTGATCCAGTTCATTCTTATTTTAGTACTGGCAGCCAGCAGTGACCAGACGCGGCGTCAACTTGGAAAAAACAAACATCCGTCAAACTACCACAGACTAAAAAAAACGGGTCCTTTTGAGTCCGTTCTACGGAGTTTGTTCCATTTTAACCAAAACATTTAGAATTTTGTCACCATTTAAATGTGCGTTTGAGTCTTATACAATAAGATATGTATACAATAAAAAGTACCTACAATAAATTAGAACAACTGATAATAAATAATTCTTTTATATTTTGTATAAAGTAACAATGATTTTGATCATAGCGATTGCATAAAACGGATTGAGCAAGAGGGAATGGATTTCCACTTATCTACGGATTGAGCAACAGCGGGATTGCCTTTTTTCGATATTGGGACCTGGATTGGAGATCGATTCATAGATCGGTGTATGTCTGCGATCGATTTCGATCTTGGGTTACGGATTGAATATTAATTTCGGCCGTAAGACTACTCTACTTATAGGTAGTTAGGAGATATATACCAGGGATGTTACGAATATGATATTTCGAATCTGGATACGGCGGTCGGGCCGTCCGGTATTAAATATTGCGTTTTCGAACCATGATTTTAATTGCACCTTTAATAATATTGTTACGCCGTGAAACTTGAGTACGCTATATCTTCGACGAAACCAAGAGTAGCATCAAATAATTAAAACGCATTGCTATGCGAAGCTTCTAGAATAGGAGTACATACTCAGCCCTGGCAAATTCCAGAAAAGTCCGACATACACTATTATTATTAGATAAGATTCAGTAGGTAGTTATGTGGGTGGATAAGGGAATTTGTACCTTCCAGTATTAGCAATAGAGTCGAAATTCACATGTAAGGTGGTAGATAAGTACCTACTTACGAGAGCAATAAAAAAATGATTTATGGCGTCCCGATGCGACTGTGTTGTTCTAGAATGTCCTTGAAACGTCGGTGTCGAGAGGTTTCGGTGGCTTCGCATATAAATACGGGTCCCCGGCTGGAAGGGAGTTCAGTTGGATTTCTACAGCGATACAGAGCGAGCTACCTAAGTGTTTGAAGTGATACCTAGCGACCTAAGCGATACTAAACGGAACTCTGAGTGTTTATAGTGATTGGTTATTTGTTGATTGGACTAATTTGTCATTGTTTTGTGGTGAATAAAGTTATCTGCTAGTAAACCGGCATTTAATTACTCACGTTCGCAACAATATTTTAGATTTGGTTTAATCTTAGGCACAATAATTGTATGGAAAATCTTCTTAATTTTAGCTTATGCTCATTTTTGTGATCGTTGTTATTTGAATAAAAATTTATTATTTATTTATTATTTTATAGAAATAATATTATATCGATTATGGAGGTGATTACGGAAATTAGTTCATGAATCTCCGACCGGTCCTATGAGACCGCGCTGTTATTGTTTTACTATTGTGTCTCGTTTTGTGGGTATGTGGTAGGTTATAGTATATTTCATTACAAGTGCGGAAAGCCTGTCATTGCAAAGAGTTTCGACAAATGTTAACCCAAGCCGAGGCGCAGCCGAAGGTGAGGGTTGACAGTCGGAACAAGTTGCAAAACGGTTCCGCACGTGTACTGAACGACTATTTTTAATACAGTTGCGAAAAAATGAAGCAGTTTAATAAAATAATAAAAACACAATAAACTCAACTGACTAATCAAAATGGCGCCAACCGTAAAAAAATATAAGCAGTTTTTTTTTTCTTCACCCATTCTGGGTAGACAAAGGGAACTATGCCCCATACAGCCAAGTCTTCAGTATATTTTTTTATTGATATGAAATGAAATTTAATGATATGAAATGAAATCTAGCCTAACTTATTGAATCAAATCATTAAATCTGATATTGAAACAAATTAGTAGCGTATTTTTAGAAATATTTGCACTAAAAACTTTTTTAGTAAAAACTTCGTGGTTGATTGTTTCTTTTTCATAGATATTATTTTGACAGTTGGGAAAGAAAAAGCACGAGTTCGGTAATGGTAAAGAAAAAGCACGAGTGTGTAATAGCCCACTACCCAAACGCTAAACGTCCCTGCAATACGCCACTTTTTGAGCAACTGTATTAAAAAATTATATTCAGATTATCCGCTTGTTTCTGATAGTTCCGGTTACGGATTTATTATGATTTGAAGATAAGGGGCTATGCATCACCCGTAGTGTAGGGGATGTAGTCACTGCGACCAAAATGATCTATTGTGACTCGCCACCTTACTAAAGTAACTCTTTTAGCCTCGCCCGGTTACGGATTTAACGTTTGAATCCCCAACCGGTCCAATAAGACCGCGCTGTTATTGTTTTACTATTGTGTCTCGTTTCGCGCGTATCTGAGTAAATAAAAAAAAATGAACTATGAAAGTGTGTCAGACATCAACGCACAAACGAATACCATTCTGGATCCCACCCAGGATATTATCGTCGGTTTTTTTTCCTAATTTTAGAGCTCCGTACCTCAACGGGAAAAAACGGAACCCTTATGGAATCACTTTGATGTCCGTCTGTGTGTCTGTCTGTCAATTCCCCGTCCCTTCATTTCGGGAACGCTTTTTGGCCTCGCACAGGTTTTCTTATGCTATTATTTTTCTTCAGTTAGTTTACGTTTAGTTAATAACAGTTATGTCCTGCACGACTTTTCCTATTCATTAAACTATATTCAGATTCCTACCAAATCGAAAACGAACACTAATTTCGGCATTCACTAGACTCAAAGACAGTTCTCAATAAGCCGACCGCAGCACGTTCGCCTTAGCTTCGTCGAGCGAATTCACGAATTTCCCATCACTATTGCCGAAAATGTTTGAAGTCCGTTCAGGCGTGTCCAAACGGCCACAAAGACTAAATTGTGTTGCGGTATTTTTGAATCGAAATGGAATGTGCTCGTAAATAAGTGTGTTGAAAAAGATTTTAGTTCTTTTATTTTTAAATTTTATTGATAGACTCGTGCTTAACCACGATCTCTACGAGTGTTTTAGCAGTCGATTCATGGCCCCAGTAGTCATTACGTTTCGGCCATGCGGTTTTACTGACATCTCTTTTAAGTGCGGTTGGAACACTACGCACCGTCAATGACTCGATCCCGATATTATTAGACGGCCGGACGGCAAGCTACCCATTGCTCGTCATATGAAATTATCATCAAATAACTTTTCTTAGGGTGGAGCAAGAGGCAGTCTCAAAGTTTTACTGATTACCGTACCAAAAGTAGAACTGACTAATTTTGTTTTATGCATTTTAGTTCACACGCTCTCGATAGATGGCGTTGTATATTTTTGACCATCAGGCTGAATCGCGATGTTAAGATTCTCCGCGATGTACATTGTAAATAAATTTACTCGATCTGAGCTTGGCGTTCCCTTATCATTGTAAATGCCTTACCGGAATCTCAGTCTCTCAATCTTATCAGAATTCCTAAATTATTTGAGGTGCCGACCTCAAATAATTTAGGAATTCTGATAACTCGTTCACCGTCTTTCAAGAATTCAACAGTTTATTCCACATAGTGTGTTCCACACAGTATATTCTACATAGGCTGGAGAACCAACAAAGTATCATTTCCTTCTGATAACCAAAATCGTGACACACAGACACGACAAAGTGCCAAGATTACTCTGCCCGCCCACGACCGACAATCGGTGAAAATTTTTTTGTATGTACGCACAAAAAATCACTACAAAAAGTCGGTCAGAATATACTATAGCATTATAATTTGTGCGAATTATCGGGACGATTATTGGACCTACAAAAAGTCTGTGGTAGGCGGGCAGCGTAATCCGTCAACGATGCAGCCATAAACGTAGGGTCTGACTGAAAGTCCTCATAAACTGATATCGGCAGCCCTGTAGCAGGAAGATGAGGCAATCAGGGCATTATCACGAGTCAGGATTGGTTGGGACGAGCGTTTTTGTAAGGTTTTGTAAGGGTTAGATAAGAAAAAAACTACAATATAACCACAAAACTACACTAAACTTTTTTTTATACATAAGCGTAATTTAAAAAGATTAACTTTTTTTGGTCCAAACACTTTTTAACAGACTTCTCGTAACTTGGTAAATTTCTTTCGACATCTTTTAAGAAAGCAACAATTTTTTTCACTTACGCTTGAAATCCAAAAAAAACATCATCAAATCGTGACAATCAGACACGACAAAGCTCCAAGATAATCCGTCAACGATGCAGCCATCAGGGTCTGACTGAAGGTCCTCATAAACTGATATCGGCAGCCCTGTAGCAGGAAGATGGGACGAGCATTTTTGTAAGGTTTTCTAAGGATTACCAATCTGTGTTCACTCAAAACACCTTAAAACTTAAACTAACTTACCTATTTCAACCCAGTTTTTGATTTATTTTATTTTTATTGTGCTTTTGGGTACATTATTGACTGGTCTACTCTGTCCTCGCTTAGGTGTGTGTTGTAATATGGAAGTATTGTAATCCCAACAGTTTTTTTTTAAAAGAGTAACCATGGAGTTTCTAGCTAGTTCTTCTTTACGACCCATTGGAAACGTGCACTAACTTCTAACGTTTTATAAGTGCCCATGTAGGCCTATGTGAAATAAAAAGATTTTGACTTTGACTTTGAATCAAAGACGCGAGTAAAACCGCGGGAGATAACTTGGGAATTAACAGAATGACCACCTTTACAAAAAAGACGCCTGTCATACCGAAGGCTTTTTTAACTGGGAAGTCATCAGAATGACTTCTTCCACTCTGAGAAGGAGTGCGAGGGAGTGACAGACTATTTACAAACTGAAACACACACCTTTGCTCCACCTTGGCTTCGTCCTAGGGCCCCGGGGTTTCCTTTCAAAAGCCAACCCATGACTCCGGAGGCTTCGACCCTGTTGGGCCCTACGGCTTGGAACATCTCTTTGAGGCGCGTGGCGTGCGTGGAACAGTACCTACGCGCCGTCAACGACTTTGGCTATTCGGTCCGCATGATTACCAGATTGCTGGACGGAAAGCAACTCATAGCTCGCTGTCCGCAAACCCGCGCCTACGGTAAACCGGAAACTCGAGATATAACTCCATAACTCGCGAAAACAAACAAATGCTCATCCATTATAAAATAAATTCATAATAAACTTTGCCAACAAGTAATTCGAGTCGTCTGTAATATTCTTAGAAACCTTGCAACCTTTGATTAAACTTCGCCATAACTCATTCAATCAGCTCCATCAATGTTTTCGTTTTTTAGGGTTCCGCTCTCCAATCGATAATAACGGAACCCCTATAAAGAATAGAATAAACTTTGTTGTACATGAAAATGGTAACAATATTTTTCCATCCTTTTCTATTTCATACGATTACTCTGATATCTGTCCGTCTGTTTGTCAAGCCTCTTCTTCTGGAAAACATGAACGCGTTTTCTACCCTATTTTTTTTAACTTGTAAATCATCCAATGACTTATCCCGCTCGAAGGTGTAGCCGGAGGGTATGATAGACTTTTATCGACTAAAACCTACTCCTATGTTCTTTTTTGTCTTGCATTCCAGGACCTCGGGTTTTCCTATCAGAAGCAAACCCCCAGAACGCTTTGATCCTGTTGGCCCCCACGGTTTTGCTGACATCTTGAGGCGCACGTGGAAAACTACGCACTGTTGACGACTCGGCTGGGTCCCCATGATTACTGGACGACTGGACGACGAGCTACCAATTGCTCGCCATTCGCAATCCCACGCCTACGTATCGTCTGTTTTTTTATACTCTGAGACTAAAATGACATTACAACACAAAAACACTGGCATCATTCCTACATATAGTAAGTTTGACATTACATGTGTCAATATAGTCTCAGGGTATAAAAAACAGACGCTAGGTATTACCTACTCCTGTATCGTGGGTGCGTTCACAAATATGTAAACTCACATACTCAAGATACCCTGAAACAACCCACTTTCTGTAGGCCATACAAATATTTCCGCATGGGAATCGAAGGCCACGACACGCATCGCAGCAGTCACTCACTCAACCACTGAGCCACCCATCTTTGCCTTTCATCTATTATTGATTTCCCATATTTTACAAACAGGTAATAAACTATACACACATCCTCATATTCCCTCTTCATTGGTAGCGCAAATATTACATTCCCTCTCTTCCTAACGCCATAAAATTTTACTGCCCATAGGAATAAGTTTTTGTCATAACATTGGATTGTAGTAGGACCCTTTTTATGACCGTTCGAGCGTTGTTATAAGGACTTTATCTGGAGGACAAATATTGTCGTTTCGACACCGAGTCTGTGAGCACTGGGATAATCTAGTTCGTAACTTGTTACTCGTATTAGAAGGTAGTATGTGCTATATGGTGGTAAAAATTATGTGTAGGGTTATATTGGAAGTATGTAGAACAGTGAACAATCCTTTGAGCTTTCATTTAAAAAGTCCCTGTAAATTGTTTTTTGAATTGATTCTTCAATGCAGTGTCAGTGCATGTAGCTTTCAGGCTAGCAAAAGTCAAGTTTTTTTTTAAATCCCACATTAGGTTTTTTGTCGTTTATCGGCATCACTCCTGTATCGTCGGGTCATTTACAAACATGTAAACTTACAATACAAGACACTCAGACCCGGGACACACCTGTTAGTCCATTCAAATATATGTTTCGTGCGGTAATCGAACCCGCAACCCGCAGCGCAGCAGTCAATCACTGGGCCAACCGTGCCTCCGTTACTAAATTTATATCTCCGCCTGGGTCTTGGTATGCTATGACGTCGTCTTTCGTTTATTGGGACCCAATAAATGGCTTTTCCAGTGTTTTTGACTGTCAGAAGACCTGTGGGCTAAAATAGAAAAAAATGAAACACAAAAATCTTCTATGATCGTATTTATTTCTACTCATGTTCAGTGCACACTCGTAAACAAATCATCTTAAACATAACATAGTTTTTTTATAACTTAGTGACTGAAACGGTGTTTTTAGGATAGAAGGAAATCAATTCTTTGGGCAATAAATAATTTATTATATTATAAAGAATCATGAAATATGTGACATTCACATCCACATTAGACCCGCGTGGTGGATTACGAGTTACGACCCATCCTCGCTCTTACACATATAAAAGCGAAAGTTTGTGTAAAAGTAAAGTAAAAGTTTAACCTTATTAATCTTTCTCTTGCTCTCTCCTCTTCTTTTTACAAGACAGTCTTTGTTCTGTACATCTTGTTGCCTAATGTGTCAAGCTATTTCGACAATTAGTTTTTATCCAAAAAAAATTGTGTACGTTTTGTCAAGTCTTATAAACAATGATGTTATATCAGTACACTTAAGAACTTCCTAACTTTAGAAGCTTTAAATTTTTTGCTATTTACCATCGTATGAACTCAATTTTCGATGCCTACAAAACTGTTTCAGCACGTCATATAAACCCCGTTGACACCACAAATTGAACAAACAAATGATACTGAATTGATGCAATTCTATCATAAACACACTGTTTCAGCCGAACGCAGGTTAACCTAAACAACCACAAAATAACACATAATAATTGAACCACGTAATTGAAACAAGCTTGCATTGCATTTTAATGGAAGACTTAATTGAAACTATTCAATTAAACAGTATTAGGAAAATTATACATGTACAATTTTGTTTTTAAATTCATTTATGTACCTATGTATTTGAAAAAGAAATTTTGAGTTTTCTTTTCATTTAATATTGATTTATAATCCAAATTTTCGGCAAGTACAAAAAAATGTAAAATTCATATTAGACATTTGAAAATGTAAAATTTATAGTATTTCTTTTCAAAAAAATACTTCGAATACATTGTTTTGACTGGTGAATTTATTTTTAAACTAGTATTAATATAATAATATTCGGTGTAAATAATTAACCTAATAGAATACACAACATAACCAAACTTGAACACAATTATATTAAATTATTTATGACAATGATGGCGTAATTTTGTAATACAAATCAGCAAATAATGTATAATAAAACATCATTCAGCAATTTTTATAATTATTTCATGTCAGAATTAGCATAATTAAAATTATAACATAAACTTCACATAAGCCCTTAATATAATATAATTTAATTTCCTAAACGAATGTTTTTCGCTTGAAATGATAATTATGATGAAACTTCCAAGAAGTCAGTTTAATTATATTTAACAAAATAATTCCAAAATCATTGCCCTAATAACAATTATGTCGAGAAAAAAACCAAAATCTCAATAAATATTTGAATTTAGAATCTGCTTCGTAAATGTGACAGAATCCAGATTTATTTATGAATTAATATATTATCACTACGTTTAAATTTTTATAAATATGAAAATGTCGATATCTAAGCTATAATGCGATAAATATACATAATTCAAACATGAAATAAAAACTTGCAACCGACACCACGCCCAAACATGTGAATTTTTCTAACTACCTAATATATCACAAAACACAGACGAGATTTTTAAGCGATTAAACATTATAATTATTTACATTAATTTATATTATAATACTTCATTGTTATTTTATTATTTACTTAGGATTTAAGCTTAGGTACATTACGTTAAAACTTAACTTTATAATTATTTGACACTCATTTAAAATATTTTTAGACATATTATTTTTAAATATCTGAAAATGACATTTTAACGTCATTATTTCCGCCATTTTGAAGAGTTTCCCGCTAATAATGAAATAGAAAACAAAGATTTGCAATTTAAATTGCGTTTGCAGAAAGATTATACAATAATAAGTATAATAATAAAGTATAATAGTAACATACATAACAATAAGTTCTATTTTTAGTGGGAAATCCTTGTGACTTCAAGTTTCGTTTCGTTGTACGGGCGCCATTTCCAAATATTTCGATTTGCAACTAATTTTAAACGTTACAATTTGAACTGCACGTGGACGTCGCTTTTATCGTTCGTTTTTTAAATTTACAATCGTTAATTTCGTAATTAATTATAATCATAATTATTTATAATTATTATCTACCATTTAACATTTATTTTTAAAGTTCCATTTATTTAATACATTTCAAAAAAGTCATCGACTTTTTTTTACTAAAGCAGAAACATGGAACTTTTATTTTTATATTACATTATAGATATTAAACTTTTTTATTGGTACTTATTTATTTAAATATTTCGAACTTGCTATTGGTAAAAACGTGTGCTTTTAAACGATTTTATTGTGTGCCTGACATATTTTTTTAATTTTATTTTAATACTGTAATCCGATAAAAGAATTTTCAAACCATGTGCACTGTGCTGTAAATCCGTTTTTTCTATTATTCGATACGGTGATATTAATTATTATTATTAAAATATAAATATCATTATGATTATGAATCGGTTGTATTTCAAATTATGTTCTGTCAAATAGATTTTTATTATTAATCAATTTGATTGATGATTTTATAAATACAGGATGTTTATGTTTATTTATGTATATTATAATTTGTTAAATTAATGTCGAAATTTGACAATGAACCTTTTCATCATCCAACATTTTTATCATGACAGCAGATATTAAATAGACCAATACGAGTGGTCACATAAAAAAATCTATTCGTGTGTTTTGTAATCCCTTCTGTTTGATTTACTGGGACATTTTGCGGATTTCAAGTAATTTATTTGACACTTTTAGATACTTAAGCTTGAAGCTCAATTGCAGTGGCAGGTGGAAAAATTTATGGAAAAAAATGGGTGTGTGTGAGTTAATGACCATTTTGCGTGTGTATTTTGTGTGTGTGCTTTGTGTGAAGTGTTCGCATGTGTATTTCACCATTTATACAGTACTTATAATTTGAATTAAAACCGACATTAAAAGTTTTTGAAACATTTTATAATCTGATATATAGATTAATTATATCATCGTCTGCTAAAATTTGGCTTACCGCTATATATAGTGATATATTCTCTATATACAATATTCCCCTAAAAGGCATAGGATAATAAATACACAGTGGTCCGTTAATTATTATCTAAAAGCCCTACTTTTATGGGGTTTTTCAAAAATAGTTATATACACTGGTCAAGAAATTTTTTACACCTATGTACCTAAATGGTCCAAAATTTTTATGTTTTGTGGTTCAAGGAAAAATGTTACTAAGCGAAAAAATCTTTTGATCAGTGTATTAGGCCTGCCTAGAATGAAATTATTTTAGGGAATGAAAAAAATGTCGCAGGGTTTTTTTTTGCAAGTTGATTGACATCGATGAATATTATAAATAGTGCCTCAGAATCTTGAGGTTTTAAATCTCATTTCCAGGTTGTGCCAAAGTGCAATTAGATTTTTATTTATATTTTTCCTGAACTGGTCTACATATTTCATATCAGCTGAGCCGATTCCTTTGCTTATTCCCATTGAAAAGTGTAATCAATTCTGTTATTTTCCTAATGATTTTCATTTACCTCCTTTCCGTAGAACACATATTGTCCTAAAATAATATTTATTCTTATTATTTAATTATAATTACATATATTTTTACTTAAAAAGAAACAAAACAATTCTTTCTAAAATACAACAAACATACTTTCGAAAAATCCAGAAATTTTGTTCTATTTCATAAATAATCTCTTTTTTTCTTATACTTTTTCAATCAACCATACTTTTCTACGATAGATCACTCTATGCACATAACGATTATTTACTAAATAGCACATTTTTATTCTGGCATCGACAATATTTTTACTCATTTAAAAAGTACAGCGTAAATTATTATTTTTATTTAAATAAAAATAATTTCACCCTTTTCATCCTTACAAAATGAACGGAGCTACAAAATCGAGCGTCATTATAAATTAAAAAACGGGTGGTAGGGCTCTTCGGACCTGGACCGCGGTCTCAATTACCACCTATAAAATATATTTTGTTTGTAGTATTTTAGGACCAAAAATAAAATGAAGGCAGTTTTTTGCCTAACTGTACTTTAATGCCTTCTTCCTTGTGGCCGCAAAATACTACTTAAAAATCAATATTTTATAAGTAAAAGTTGGGACCGCGGTCCAGGTCCAAAGAGGCTCACAATTCTTAAAAACAATGCCACTAATAAAGATGGATGAAATAAATAAATATTTAGGAATTTATTTCCTAAACATTTAATATTTTATTTTACTTGGCAACTTATTTTTACACTCGATTCAGTATCCAGCTTACATTCCACAATAAATATAATCTTACTCATTCGAAAACACAATTAAAATAATTGTAATTAAAAATAAACACATAATATTTGTTATAAAGCAGGTACGAATTAACAGTTACCTTAAATTATACTAGAATTAATTCGATTTATTGATTCGACTAGATACAGACTAGGTTATCATTTGACTAGATATAGTAAATTATGCTAGGTTGATATTGACACCCACGCCGGCAACGAATTCGTCCCTTATAAGTGGTAGAAGGGCTGTGTGCCTGGAACAATAAAATACACATTTTTAAAAGGTTAAATTTTACTTAGGTACGAAATTATATTTTTTTTTTAATTGCGTGAGAATTCGATCGCTCTGATACTAACAATATCACTGGCTTAAGTTTGAACTTATATTTAATTATTCTTATATTTTTGAACATAATTGTCTGTAAAATGTTATTTGTGTAATAGTAAGACCTTTAATAGAAAAAATAAACAACACAACGACAACAACAAATAGAAATAAACACAAAACCACAACACAACAACAATAGTTAAATTCGATAAAAAGGACAATTTAATAAGCATTATATTAAGATCACGTAAAAGTATTAGAAAAAAAATTATTTGATTATATTTGACTATGCTGCCTGTACCAAATTTAGGTTGTTGATATTCGTTTGCAAAGGAAAATAAATAATTACGATTTCAAAGAAATACGAGTGGTAATAGTTTTTGATATTAAATCGGAATACATCGAAAAATCGTTTTATATTTTTGATAATATAAAAATTGAGACATGCTGTTAATACATTGGTAGGTCCAACATATGGTTAAGCTGCTGCCAGCAATTTCTCCCTCGTGAAAGTAGGCTTCTATTCAAACTGTGCTACTTTATGTAAAGATCTTAATTTTTAAGTGTATTGAATGATGTAAACTGGTCAAATCACTTTACATTGATAATATAGCCTATGTTACTCAATGAAGATGTAGGTAGCTTATAATGGTAAGGGATTTTTTAAATCGTTCAAATATTTTTTAACTTGTAGAGCCCCGTGGCACAAAAACGTGCCAGTAAACAAGTAATTACCTTTTAACTTTGAGAACCGCTGGAAAAAAATTGTGCCACCAAAACCTGACCGATTAAAAATTATGCTCTAGTAGTATAATTACAGAAGCAACAGAAACAGAGCAATAACAGTTTATATTATTAATATTATTTATATTAATTTATTAATATTAAATAAATAATAAAAAATGGCGGTCCCCACGGGGCGCCACAGGATTAAATCATAACATACAAACAAACAAAAAATCAAATCTTTCTTTTTTATTTATATTATAATAATTAGTTTAGATAAAAACCGTCACTTTTTCATTTGTTAAAATAAAATTAAAGCAACATTCTGCATGCTGGACACATTTTTTTTTTAATGATAGTAAAATAAGGCTTCGAAATGAGTTTATTAGCTCTTTCAATTATTCACAAATTAATTCCTAGTAAATTGTGTGATGATAAATTGATGTAGTTTTATAAAACTTGGCTTGTTAACTTTCAGTTTAACCAACGAACGCGGCTAAATTCCAGTGTTTACATAGAACGATTGCCTATCAGACCTTCACAACCCAGTTAGGTACTAGACAATGTGATACTCCTTGAATAGACTGACCATTTTCTGGTTTCCGACTATCTGTAAAGACTATCAAAAATCTACGAATGGCAACTGGCTTTACGTGCTTTCTGAGGCACGGTGTCAGTATAATGTCTAAGGTATATCTGAACTAAGCCATGACAATGACACCATCACTTTAATGATTTGTATATTTTGACAAGTAATTAGTAACCAATATTTAAACAATATGATAACAAACAATTTTTACTGCGGGAACAAACCTGAATCTGTGAATATAAAATACAGTGGGTGGCCAAATTATTAGGGACAGTACCTGAATTTCTTATATTAGTATCAACTTTGATTGCATTTTGCAGGCAAATGGTTAGTTGTAGGTCCAGCTAATATTTTTTATTTAAAGACTTTATTGATTGAGTTACTAAAAACATAGAAATCAAATTCTTTTATATATTTTTGAAAACGAAAGATACGATCGACGATACTGTCCCTAATAATATGGCCACTCATAGTAAGTGGTCAAAATGTACCGAATAGCAGATATTTTTTTCTGACACAAATGACCTATCAACCTATAGGATCTACGAAAGACAAAAGGGACCAACAGTTATATGTACTACATATTCACACAAGGAAAAATGATTCCTTCCTTTCCGCAAATAATTAGAACAGTTGCTGTTTTAATTATTCACAAATTGCTCTTTACTCGATGAAATCTTGCCCATCCGTTAAGCTCCCACCTACTCTTTAAATAAATATATTCAAATACAAATACTGTAGACTCCATACACGAGGCAAACGGCACGTGTACAGAGATTATACTGCCGTTACTATTTATACAGGGTGTAAAAAGACCGATCACAAAGCCGATAACTACACATTCTGTACATGTAATTTAGCAACTTTGACCAAAAATTATTGCTGGGAAAAATCTTTTTTTTTTCATCTTTAAAAAATAATTAATTAACAATAATTTCGACCAGCTGAGCGTTCGGCCGCTCGCGCTTGGTTGTTGAACCGACCGCACGCTTGTGTGTGTGAGGCGCTCGTTGTGTTTTGTTTTCGTTGCATTTTCTAACTTCAAATGCGTATTTTGTTATGAAATTTGATAATTTTGATAATGTTTGTTCAGAAGAAAGTTTACTAATGGTACTTGGAATACTATTTTGAAAAAAAAACGAATTTATTTTTGACTTTGACCTTCAATATCTCCAGAACCAGTGAATTCCCAGGTATGTCCTAGAAGAAAAAAAGTATCCCAGTGATGAGTAGAATATGGGGTTTTCGTTTTCGTTAAGGGTCTTTTTACACCCTTTATATTCTATGTAGAAAAATCAGGGTATTCAGTTTACTTTTATGTCGTCTGTCTGAGGCTAGACTTTAGTTCTAAAATACATAAAAGAAGCCCCAAATAATAGTGGGTTTATCGAATGGTTTTATTGAAATAATGTATACTAGCTTTTTTATTGAAATAAGGAATACTCAGATCTACCAGCGGCTTTGCCTGAATAAGTAAAAAAAAATAACATTCTACGATATGGTCTACTCGTGTGCCAAATGTAATGTTAATTTCTTCAGCAGTTTCAGCGTGACGAAGTAAAAAAACTCACACAAACTTTCGCAAAATGTGTTACTAACTGTATCATTGACTTTGTCTGTATGATAGTGGAAAATTATCCCAAGGGAACCACCACAAAAAACCACCTACTCATCATCTGCCTAGCCTTTTCCCAACTATATTGGGGTCGGCTTCCAGTCAAGCCGGATTTAGCTGAATACCAGTATTTTACGAGGAGCAGCTGCCTACCAGACCTCCACAACCCATTAACTGGGGTAACACGGCACTTCATGGCAAGACTGGAGTCAGATTTACTGGCTTCTGACTATCCGTAACGACTGCCTAAGATCTACAAATGACAGCCGGGACCAACGGCTTAACGTACTTTCCGAGGCACGGAGGAAACTCGTTATGTTAAGATGGTCACCCATCCACAGACCAACCTAGGCAAGCGTTGCTTAACCTTGAAGATCGACCTGTGCGGCTGTTATTATCTAGCCACGAGCTCCTCACAAAAAACCACCTACTACCTACAAAAAATATGCTATTCCAAGATATGGTGTACCTATGTACCAACTTTTATCGAAATCCTTTCAGGCGTTCGAACATGAAAAATTACAACCATACACAAAAACTTTTGCCTTTATAATATTAGTGTCATATGGTTAGTCATTTTCCTTTTATACCAGTGAAACACAGACTCAAATTAGTCACTATACAAGGATGGGCTTTCCACAAAATACAGTTTCCTGAAGCCGGCCAGTCAAAGTCATGAAATTGTCCAATTGGTTGACAAATCCGTCCGGTTCGTCGGTCAAACAGAGCTATGAGAGAAAGCGACTAATCTGTGTGTGTTCAGAAGCTAGCTGGAGTTGATTTTGTCGTTTCATTGTATATGGGAAGTATTCAGTTTTGGTTTTAAATGGTGTTTTTTGGAGCAGTGTGAGTAGTTTTCTGGGTTTGGTGGTGGTTGGTAGTAACGTCTGTGACTTACGAATATATTGACTTAACCTATCACATACCCGCAAAACGAGACACAATAGTAAAACAATAACAGCACGGTCTCATAGGACCGGTCGGGGATTCATGAATTAAGGGGGAAGCGTCAGGGTAACCCGCGAAAAGAACGTATTTGACCGTGAAAAAATCGTTCCTGCAACTAAGTGAGCTTGGAGGCCTGTATTGATGATTTTTATGGTTATAATTATGTAACTAGTTACGTTTTACAGTGGCTAAAGTATTTTTAACTGCATACAACCTACCAATGGTCTGCAAATTGCAAAAAAACGTAAGAAAATTTGAATTTCACGGGCCACTCTGAAGCTTTCACCTTAAGGAATAAGATTTTGCATACAAACGAAATTCCTCCTTTTCACTAACTTAAAGGTTCAATTTCCTAAAATACCTTAGGTATTTTATTTATTTGTTAAGCAAGAAGATAAGACTGTGATTTTATACTGTTCCAATTAAAAAAGGACATTAAAAAATATAGGCATAGCGAAATGGGGAGTCCAGAATCATGTACTGGATTACGAGAGCTTTACATCCTTTTCCGTATACCTTTATAAAAAAAACAGTGTACTTTGTTTCAAAATACAAATCACCAATGTAGGAAATTCTCCCTGAACTCCCGAACGGAGACTCGGGAAATTCTCCCACCCTGAATTTAGCAAGTAAGATAAACACACTTTTACTAAAAGCCCACCCGTGTTCACTCACTTGCCTTTTGCTTTCCAGAGCCAAGATAAATCTGACAAATAATCCCGCAGCCCTACTTTCAAAAACATCTAATAATAATAAAAACGATGCCATAGATTTCGATACTTTGAAAGATTCTAAAACGCACAAAATATTTCCCCTATAAATATTATGTAAAAACAAAAAACCCTGTTTATAATTTGACTAAGGCAGGACATAAACTGTTCGCTGTAGGGATGTCACGTTCCGTCAGATTCTAGCCTGGTCGATTATACTAGTTGAGCCGGCCGGCGCGTTGGGTGGCACGTATGTGATGTTTGTTGACAACCCTGTGATTTGGTAGGGCTGCCTTGAGGTTTTTTTTTAATATCGTTACATAAAGGTTGTAGTTACTCAGATACCCGCGAAACGAGACACAATAGTAAAACAATAACAGCGCGGTCTCATAGGACCGGTTGGGAATTCAAACGTTAAGGTGGGAAAACATTTAATGACTCCTTGAAATCTGACAAAGTCTCCTGTTCCATCCTAGAGTGGTCTCTGGGATGGAGCAGGAGACCTTGTCAGATTTTACTGACTAAAACCACACGCGTGTTATTTCACGATGAACAAAAAGCAACTCAATGCTGTTGCCTTTTCCATTCTACGAACTTTTTGAACTGTTCATAGTTCTCCCCATTTCCCAAGGGCCACGAAAAATTTATGAAAATGAAACCCGTGGTTCTAGAATGCAGAGGGCAACGCAATGACACAGGTGTGTTTATAGTCAGTAAAAATCTGAGACGCCCTACCGCTTCACTCTAGACACCCCCCATCACCATCTCTCTCTGACTTTTGTGGACCACAAAAGTGAGAGGAAATTGTTCGAATACACAGCCGACAGTGAAATAAGAACACGAATCTTGGGAGCACCAAATTCACTCAAAGACACCGGCTGTTTGAAGTGAAGGTCGCCATGACACACGCACATTGGTCCACTAAGGACTGAGTGCTGAAACCAGACCATGATAGATAGAAGCTCATTCGTGGCAACCCTAACTAGATCATACATAGAGAGGAGAGCGAAACAAGTTTACCAACACACCGGTATCAACTACTCATTTTACTTGGTAATGTTGGTGTCAAGCTATGTGGAGCGACCTGCTACTACTAGCTGGGTTTAGGACTTAAAACATAGGCGCGATTTGTGCAATAAGAGGACTATCATCTGTTTTTTATACCCTGAGACTAAATTGACACAAGTAATGTTAAACTTACTTACCATCAGGTGGGATCGCAGTCAAGCACTAGTTTATAAAAAAAAAAACTTACTATAGAAATTATGCCAGTTCCTTTGTGTATTACTACACAAAGGAACTGGCTGAACTGTTTTTTTATTTTTTTTCCAGGGTTTAAAAAACAGACCATAATTAGTACTTTCGTACAAATGGAAGTAGAAGCGGTATGGCGTGAAAAGTCCTGTTTTGTATCCACTACAGTATAGTTAATTAAAAAAAATTGGGATATGGAGATGATTCTGCAAAAAGAATATCTCTGTCTGTCATCTCTTTGAGGTGCGCACGTGGAACGCTACGCGCCATCGACTACTCGGGTTTCGTCCCTTACCGCACGGCTGGCGGCGAGCTAACCATTGCTCGTCGTCCCCAAGCCCACGCCTACGGTGACCTATTTTTTTGATAACATTTTGTTTGAGTTACTAGCGGGTTTATGTGTGCGTGTGTAGACGGCAATACTTATGCGATGCGATACAATGTGATGCATCAATGTCTTAATTATTTGTCTACAGATAGGTAAACTAATTTCTTAAAAATACTTAAGAGCAATTAGGTAAACTAATTCTCACTTATATTTTTTATTTTTCTAATATTTATTTGATCTATTTTATTTTATACACAATGTTACATGATATATTGTTTAGAAAACTCCATACACAACGATATACTGAATCGAACGTAGTCTTTACGTACACACTTAGTACGTACAAGTCGGTATTGCTCTCGGCGAACCCTTGACCTAACTACATAACAAGGGCCTGTTCAGGCGTCAGTTGCTCCATGCTTTAGGATATTACACTATTGGCCATTACAATTACTGATATGTAGGTTCTCTGATATTGAAGGAGGTTATATGAACACGTAAGTATAATACCCGGCAAATAAGTTGGCAAGTTACGCGCATGGTGCACAAAAAAGCAAATGAGCGAACGGGACGTAACGCAGTGCGGAGGCAAAAGTCTTCTAACGCACCAATCATAAACTACTATTATAATACTGCACTAATCGCGAACCGGATCGGCGCTACCTCATACCCCGCGTCCCGCTTGACCACCAATTAGATCTAAAAACGATTTCTGCGCATTGCCAAGTTACGTGCCGCCATTTATACCTTGTGAGCTTATCTGTTGAATATACTTTTAAATGTTGTGCAAAAATGAAAGAAAACATGTTTATTCTGTTCGAATAGACGCCTTGTGTGTTGGTTGTAAAGTTCTTCTTGCCCTTATCCCATATTACTTGGGGTCGGCGCAACACGTTTTCTTCTTCCATTCTGTCCTGTCGTCCGTCACACTATCACTAACTTCTTTTTCTTTCTTGTCAGTCCTTACGCAATCCTTCCATCTTTTCTTTGGCCTCCCTCTCCCTCTCCACCCATCCACATGTAAATTCAGAACTCTTTTAGTAACATGCGTTTCATTCGTCCTCTTCACATGACCATACCAAGACAAACGATTTCCTTCAAACTTTTCAGTTACTGGCGCCACTTTCAAACTTCCCCTAATACACTTATTTCTCACTTTGTCCATTCTTGTTACACCACACATCCATCTAAACATTCTCATCTCCGCTACATGCAATCTTTTTTCTACCAACTTTTTCACAGCCCAACATTCTGATGCATACAGTATGACAGGTCTTATCACGGACTTGTAGATTGCACCCTTCAACTTGAGGGGCATCCGTGGATCACAAGTTGTTCCCGTGACCTGTCGCCATTTCATCCATCCTGCGTCCGGGTCTACCTCACCATTTCCTTGGACGAGCGACTCGAGGTACCGAAAGTCGGAACAAATCGGTATGAATGTCCTAGCGAGAGCTAAAGGCGAAGGATTGGAGGGACCGCCGAAATCACAGAACAAGTACTCTGTTTTGGTTCTACTCAATTTCACACCAACACTCTCCAGTCTATGCCAATACACTTCCAATCTGCTCTGAACCTCTAGGTCACTCTCGGCAACCAGCACAATATCATCGGCAAACAGCATACACCAGGAGGCCTCTTCCTGAATGTCTAACGTCTAAGCGTCCATTATCTGCAGGAAGAGTTAAGGGCTGAGAGCCGACCCCTGATGTAGGCCGACCGCCACATTCAAACTGCCACTGGTGCCTACTGTAGACCGGACTTGGGTACTACACCGACTATACATCGCTCGGATCAACTGCACATACTTCACAGGCACACCTAAGGGCCCACCACAGAACCTCACGATGTACCCGGTCGTATGCCTTTTCGAGGTCAATTAATACCATGTGCCAGTTTTTATGTGCACCTCTGTATTTCTCGCACAGCCGGCGTATAGCAAAAGTGGCATCCGTTGTACCCCGACCAGGCATAAAACCGAATCAGTTCTGTGAAATTTCACTCTCTTCTCTCAACCACCTTTCAATACTTTTTCCTCCCAGACTTTCATAGTACGTACATTCGCTTTATTCCTCTATAATTGTTGCACTCAAGAACATCACCTTTCTTTTTAAAGATGGGCACCAAAGAACTTTTGCACCAATCATCAGGTATGAATTCTTCTATCAACAACTTATTGAAGAACATAGCTAACCACATCCGTCCATCCACTCGCAGTAACTTCCACACTTCAACTGGTATTCCAAACTGGGCCAATAGCCTTACCATTCTTCATTTCATTTACTGCTATTCTGACTTCAACCATACTAACTGTTCTCACTAACCCCACATTTTCTGGTTTTCTTTCTAAAATCCCACTCCAATCATTTTCCTTATTCATTAGGCTTTCAAAATATTCCTTCCACCTCTCTTTGATTTATTCATCATCTAATAGAACCAGTCCAGGTTCATTCCTTACACATTTTACTTGACAAACATCCTAAAGTAAAGTGCGACTTGCAATAATCATGGTTTATACACCAACGTTGCGAACTATCTTTGGATTTACGACGTCGATTTTAACCTGGGTTTAAGTAATGCATTTAACACTTTAGGGCGTATAAACAATTTACAATTAATGCATTTAACACTTTAGGACGTATAAACCATTTACAATTAATGCATTTAACACTTTAGGGCGTATAAACCATTTACAATTAATGCATTTAACACTTTAGGGCGTATAAACCATTTACAATTAACGACTATTTTTACACCCTCCGTTAATATAAATTATGGTCATTACGTCATAACAAAATTACAAAAAAAATATATTTGGCTTTTACATTGAAAATTTACCTTTTTTAAGAGACTATGACCGAAAATTTCTGGGTCGTATTAACCATTTTTGAGCGAATTTTTACATTTCGTATATACAGATCGATAGAGAAAAAAATTATGAGAAAAATGGTATATTTAACTCAATTTGGCCAAAATGGTTTATACGACCTTTCTACCCAAAGGTATCGATATGCAATTAGCATTATTTTTCTGACAGACTGACTTTTTGACAATTCAAAAATACCTGTAAACGTTTTGACTTGATATGGTTTGCATTCCCAGTAGTAAGGTACCTTAAATCGTCGAAGATGTAATTTTACCCTAAGATAACGCTCGTCGGAACGCGTTTCAACGCGAGCCAATAACGTCGGCAACTTTGACAGCAACCAAAAAGGCCGGTCACCACATAAAATTTAACTATATAATACTCACATAATCTACATCCCTTTTTGGAAGAGGCTCATATCTAGCAGCGGACTTGGATACGCGGAGTAGTAGAATGATTGAATATGCAAATAGCATAATTTTTCTGACTGACTGACTTCTTGACAATTTAAAAATGCCCGTAAACGTTTTGACTTGATATGATCTGCATTTGCCTTAATTGTAGAAGATGTACTTTTACCCTAAGATAACGCTGGTTGGAACGCGTTTCAACGCGAGCCAACAACATCATCGCGTGCTTTTTTTGCAAGGCCGCTCATCACATAAAAGTTAACTATAAAATACTCACATAATCTACATCCCTTTTTGGAAGAGGCTCATGTCTAGCAGCGGACTTGGGTACGCGGAGTAGTATGTCAGCTGCGGTCTACATAGAAAGGTTTAAACTGTTAATGTAACACAAACCATGCCTGATAAAAAACCACTCTGAAAACTGACGCAACCCTAGCGTTAGGGCTGTACGGAATATAGAGCACGGATACGCTAGACGGTTAGAGGCGGCATTGACGTTTTTGTGTACAAATCATGCGTGTTACTGTTAAAGATTCATTTCATCAATTGCGCAATGTTTCTGTCAGTTTCTAGACGTGTCTAAAGCGTCGCGATAATAATGAATTTTTCAGTAAAACCGAAAAGCGCTCTCTGTCGGTGGCATGACGTAGTTAAAGGTTCATATACACAAACCAGTAGCATCACCATCAAGAAGAGGATTCAAAATTGGTTCTTTTAACGGACTTCTTTAAAGTTAATCCTGAGATTTCGGAATATACCCTGTTTCAGCTTCGTCAACAGAGTTTTGCATACAAGCTTCACGCAGGCGTACACTAAACATATAAAGATGAAAACGCATTCGTGGACAGTAGGCTTTACTGTGACTTGACTTGTGTGTTTCAACTAAGAACTTTCCGAACTGACGTTTACAAATTTGTCAGAAACGTGACAAAAACAAAAGCTGGGCGCTTCACGAAAATGCAATACAAAAATCAGTGCCAACCCTAAACGCTGCCGCCTCAACGCTTCCATGCTCTACGCTATAGTACTCATAATACTCACTCATGCGGCGCCGGCCACGCGGGCGCGTGCTTATGCGTGGCAGCCCTAGCGCGCGCGAGCAGGGTCATCACGGCGCGCTTAGTCGGCGACATAGCGGCCCGCGCCCCGCCGAGCAGCGGCCGCTTGCGAGCTGTACTCGCAGCCCCCGCCCCGGCTGCACCTGCCGTGTCAAACGTTGCTACTTGAATTCAGAATTCGAGATAATTGAATACTAACCCTATGTCTTGAATGATAAAGTTCAAATTCCAACCCGCAGTTATTAAGGTAGCATTCGGTTCTTAGCGACGAGCGGCGATGGCACTGTTCGAGCGATGCTTTCGACTGGGCCTCAAGTCTGCTATGCGAATTGTATCTGATTTATCGTTCATTGGCTTCGTAATTTTTTATTTTGACAAGTTTGGTAATGTTAAGTGTTCAAAAATCAACAATTATGAAGCCAATGATCGACAATGCAGATACAATTCTAATAGTAGACTGGAAGCCCTGGTTTGTTTAGTACTCCATACAAATTGATACTAAGAAGTGGTCGTGCGTCGCGGGCGCTAAGAATTGAATGCTATCTAAAAGGCTTTTTTTAATTTTTTGAAAATTAACTTACAATACACAGCAATAAAGTCGATATTTAAGTTTGTCGAAAATTGAAATATCTCGAATTGTGAATTCAAGTATACATGCGTTTTGTAGTTGGGTTCAGTCGGTTGCTTGATTGTGGCAACCCTGGTTAATTTTGGGGCATAGACGAGGTCACTTTTTAGAATCGAGCAAAGTTAGATAAATTAATATTTTATAGATATGATTCATTGATAACTATTGACAAGATTCCAAAATGATTGGAATTAATAACCACGTAATTTTCCAGTTTCCATGGCCTCCATCTGTCATGACGAAGGAGCCAGAGAGTGTGGGATAGTGTAAAAGAGTTACTGTGGCCCTGGAACGCAAAGGAAAACGCAAGGGTTTTAGTCAGTAAAAGTCTGACATAACCTCTCGTTCCCTGCAGAGCGGGAGAGGAAAAACAGAGAGGAATAATAACTAAAAAAAAAAACGAAACACAAGAAGAGGATGGAGGAGTGAGGAGTTTCCACTTTCAAACTTCCTCACGTTTGAAAGTGGAAACTGAAAAGATGAAATGCAACCGTTTGTCTTGGTATAGTCATGTGAGGAGGAGGGATGAACCGTAAGCTTTATGAGTATACAGAAGAGAGTGAGAAGCAAAATTAAATGTATGGATTGTGTGAGGAGTAATAAGAAAGGAAAGGGAGTCAGCTATATCATGACGGTTGAAAGGACAGAATGAAAGAAAAACATAAATCCCATTGATTCTTCGTTACAATTTCACTTAATAGTCCGGTCAAAATAGACTAATTAATTGGGGTGAGGTTACAATAATTCGCACTTGGCTGAAAATTGGTAGGTTTGTTCAATACACTATTATAAAGGAAATGTCAAAAGTCCTCATCGATCCGGCACGTGCAAAAAAATATACACGCGGTCAAAGGTCACAAAAATGGGTTTTTCGCGTTATTAAGCAAAATGGTAAGTTTTATCATAAAATTAGCTCAGACAAAAATTATAGATCAGACAATTATCTATAAATATGTCTAACTACTTTTTTCCTAAGAGCCACCGTTTTTGAGATATAACGATTCAAAATATTGAAAGAGTTGTAATCGTCAAAATATGAATAAGTACACCACGTATATACTCGTACATCACTGAAGCCGTAATACAAGCAAAAATATCGTTCTATCGGTCAGTGTGACTAACACATATAAAATATGAAAATTTGGGGTAAACAAAAACCCATTCCCTTATCTTCTACACCAGTGTAACCTTCAGCAACATCTGCCTCCCATTCAATTGTCTGCGTGGCTAGGGTCGTATACCTGCTTTATTTTACTATGCCGAATACATTCAATGCTATTAGAGTGCGTCTAATGATAGAACGACCTGGAGTTTTTCATTTAATGGGCCACATTATTCAGCCACAATTGTCCGAAATAAAAAAAGTTGTGAAGTGTCAAGACATGAAGAATCATGTCTTGACACTTCACAACTACTAGTTAGTAATACCACATACAAAATTTTTGGATTCAACCTCTTTTTCTCAGGTTGCGCTTGCTACTGTTTCAACTTTTTGAATCGTTGTATCTCAAAAACGGTGGCTCTTAGGAAAAAAAGTAGTTAGACATTTTTATAGATAATTGTCCGATCTACAATTTTTGTCTGAGCTAATTTTATGATAAAACTTACCATTTTGCTGAAAATCGCGAAAAACCCATTTTTGTGACCTGTGACCACGTGTATTTTTTTTTGCACATGCCGGATCGATGAGGACTTTTCACATTTCCTTTATAATAGTGTATTGAACAATCCTACCAATTTTCAGCCAAGTGCGAATTATTGTAACCTTGGATGTCTAAATTGACCGGACTATTAAACTCCAGTCTCAAGATGTTTGTAACATTTTGATATCAAATGCGTCTGTGATTACCTATAAAAAGTGACCTTGTCTTCGGGGGCTGGGAGCACAAAAATATTAAGTAAAATATTATACTATAGTAATATTACATACAATATACCTTAAATAAAGATCTAAATAATGGTATTTCTAGACCTAAACTGAAACAACCTGAAAGTAGCAAACTTAGACTAAAGGGCCTGTTTCACAATGTCTGAGTAGGCACTACTCACAGAATAAATTCAAAAATGTGACAGATTTTGTATGAAATTATCTGCCAATTGTAAGATACTCGAAACTTAATCATAGGTGGTGAAACAGGCCCTTAGACTAACACGTCGTAACTGTCACGTCTGACGCAAACTGTCGAAGTTAGTCAACCCAAACAGTGGGATGACTAGGCAAAAAGAGAACCCAAAATCATGAGTTTCACACGGTTTGGTTCTTGATACAGTATACTATACAATCAGTTTATTTTTTATAAGAATATTTTTGCAGTATTTGGCAGCATATAAATATATAGAGTCAATTTTTTTGGCAAGATTTGCTGAGATAGTGAATCTAAAGTAAATCTAATGTTCTAGAACCAAAATTCGAGGACATATGACATCCACCAATCCGCACTGGGCCCGCGCGGTAGATTACGGCCCATCCCCTCTCCTAGAGAGGAGGCCTGAGTCCCAGCAGTGGGAACATTATAAGGCCGCTAATGCTAATGCTAAATCTAAAGTGATAAAGAAGGAACCTCATTTGACAGTGTTTCTTATCGAACTCTTCTGAAACGGCATGACCGTTTTTTAATAAAATCTTTAGTGTACATTTGGTAGATCTGAGAATAAGTCGCTTTTTGTTATACCCACAGGTGATGAGTCGATAAGGCTGAAGACACGAAACTACTGGCAGCAGGAAATTTGTTTTTTTTTTGGGAGGTGGTTTTTAGGAATCAGCTAATGACTTACACCTTTAGAGTGGAGCGAGAGAGCATCTCAGAAAAGTTTAAGTCAGTTTTTGTTTTTTATTGATTGTAACAGCACTTTCAGAAGCGCTGTTACAATCAATAAAAGCTGAAAAAAAAATTACAAGTAAGGATCTGTACATTTTTTTAAAATAACATAATCTAATACTTGACCGCAGTCAACCTTCAGCAGTCAATCTTATTATTAGGTGGGAACACAACCTACCTGATAGTAAGCAGTGACACAATCATCAATGTCGAAGCGTACTAGTTTATTAAGACAGACAGACCATAATCGAATTCGATGGCGTCCCCATCAACCAATCAGAGGCGCTCATGTGAAGTCACGTTACATCAGCGCTGATTCAATCGCGAGTATTAACTGGCTTGCGGCTAAATCAATACATTCGCACTGATTTGATTGTGTGAAGTTGGGCAGGTTACGTTGATTTTGCAAATGGGCGAGTGTTTGGAGAATTTATCATTATTTGTCTAGACTTTCTCTTATAATAGTTTTGGTCTTATCGGATATGAATATGGTTGTGGATACTAGGACTTTACAAGGGTTTTATTTAGCTTTCATACCCAATAGTAGAATGGTACACACACAGCAGGATTTAGGCCTGTGGGGCCATGGGTTCGCTTCTGAAAGGAAAACCCGGGGCCCTGGAACGAAACACAAAAAGGAACGTATGTTCCTTCTTCGCGTTTCGCGAGAGTCGATTTAAATGCGTAAAAATCTTTAAAAAATAATCATGTCCTAATCAGCTAATGATGCTCCCACTGCTGAGATTCTGGCCTACGAGGCATCTTTTCTATGAGATGATATAGGCTGTAAGCGCGTACCATACAAACACTAGGCGTTACAGCAGTTGTTAGTTTAAAAAAAAAAATTCACAGTTCTTGTCTATCCGTACATACTTCGTTACTCAAACTTATTTTTTTTTCAAATTCCCAATAAAGACGCAGACCAAACCAATACCAGAAACTAGTATTACAAAAAACTTATTCTACTTAACAACAGAAGACCACCCACCCACATAATCCGACCAAAAACCACGAACGGCAAAAGCCAGTCCAAAGTTTTGACTACAAAGTTTTGATTCGACTAAAACCCTCTGTCATCGTCAGACTTGAGTCTCAGATCACGTCACAACAAACAATTAAGTCAGTTGAACCAATAAAATGCAACTGAGCATTGCCTTGAGTCTTAAGACACGATTAAATGACGTCTAGACGAATCGCTCAACTTTGCTCAATTTACGACGCTGTTTTGTTGAGTTTAAGTGAGGAGCGGTGAGCGGTTTTAAGAGCTGAGAGCATTATTTGTAGTACATCTAAACTAATATTATACAGAGGAAAGATTGGATTTTTTGTGTGGTCAACTCAACTACCAGACCGAACCAGTTAAACAACTTTTTCACTAATTGAAAGCTTATTATTTTCGGAGTAACATAGGCTATAATTTTCTCACGAGCACAGGATTACCATGTGGTAGTTCCAGGCTGATAAGATAATGATCATCCACACGAATTACAAAAAAATCTGAAGTCCCACGAATCCTACTTCGCACTTGAAAATATACGACACCCAACACCAAATATCGGGTAGTGTCTTACCAGTAAGCACTCGTCTAGTTGGAGTATCCTCGTTTATTAATGGAGGTTACTTTTTTGGTTATTGTGTTCCACAGGCCTCTGTCGCTTGAACTAAGTTCATATTGCGAATATTTTAAAAAAATAACATAACTGCATTGCAAAAAAAAAGTGCTGGTATGACGCAAGCTCCAAGATTTTATCAAACTACCTTTAATACCACCACCTAAAGAAAAGCTTAAACTATTGCATTGGATTGGCAAGTATCGACGCTGAAGCCAAGTGTTGAAAACTTAAAACGCGCAGATTTATCTGGTGTTAGTGAAAGTTGGAAAACGCTATAGAAATAATTGTAAATAGGGCCAGATTTACAATTAACACTATTTTGTTATAGCGGACACTGGAAGGAGGTGAGTGTGTGTCTGCATTCTTTTCTGAGTTCAAAACTATGCACAGAATGTGGTCCTCGTATTTTGTATACTCAATTTCCTTTAGCACCAGCACTAAAATCGAATGAAAAACTCCTATCTCTAATTTTCTAAATTGAAATTACTTTCCCACAAAAACAATAGAAAACAATTCTCTTCATTGTCAAAACATTTCAAAGCGAACGCTTGTCACTTGTACCACGCGACAACCCTTCAAAATGTCGTTTTAACTTTACAATATTCAACGGAATACTTTGGAATGGTTTCCAATTAACGGTCCCCGTGGTCTCAGACGTTTCAATTAAAACCCTGTCTTTGTTCCGAATGAGCCTAAACAATTAGCTTAGTTTTTAGATTAAAACAAATAGAGAAACCATTGTTGCGGCTATCGTTTAGTTTGAAGTAAGCTTAATTGGTTTTTGGAAATGATTTTGAGCTTAGTTTCGGTCGGACTGTGGTTCTTTTGAATAACGTGACGGCAAAGGAATTGTGCTGGGTATTTTTGGAGCGTGTGCTGTTGAAAATACAGAGACATTTCTGAATAGATTTTTTCGGAGTTTTGAAGCAGATTCTGTTTTGTTTTTGTATAAGTTTTGAGTTGCATGGCAGCTGCCAGCTATAACGGTTATTGCATATTTATGAACTATATTCGCGTGTAATGTCTGCAAGAAATAATACTATTTACTTTTTTTAGTGGGGGGGGGGAAGGGTCTATTCAGACTTACCACTACTACAACACAGCAGAAACACGTAGTTGGGTACTGTTTTATAAAAAAGAATTGTTTCATTCACACTGATCACATTTTGACGTCAAATGCCAGTAATGTGAACTATTGATATCGACTACACCGCTACTACATAGCAACCAGCAACATCGCGAATTTGTCTACAAACACTGGTTACAACGTAACCACAACGCAACCACAACGCAACCACTTGGACATTTGTAGTTACTTCAACGCAACTACAAGAAACTGCAGCGACACTATCCACACGTAACCACTTTTAGTCGCTGCGATGTAGTATGTTTGTGGAGCGTGTGTATAGAGCCTTAGAAGTTGAAAAACAATTCATTCTTAAATTACTCGACGTTCGAATACTCATAATATTTATAAATGGTTTAAATATAACGACTTCGATTTCGAAATTCATAGTTATTGCGATTTTATTAGTATAATTAGTAACGCAGACGACTAACTTTCAAAGCGAAACTCTGTTTTAATTGTAGTCAACTTAGGGCTTAAAATTTCTCTTTACAATGGAAATTTTGGAATAATATTTCTGATTTTATAATTACTACTAAGATTTATTCAAATCCTTCGAAGTATATTGTTGACTGTAGTAAAGACGGTGGAAATGCTATGTGAATATTAGTTTTTGCTTTTAATCAAAACTTTAGCGAATTGGAAACAAGATTTACAGTCACGATTGTATTTAACTCGTGTATTAGCAACTGGTTAGAATCGTAAATCAAATGTTTGGTAATTGTTTGAAAAGGGTCCACAGTTTTGTTTTATTTAACCATCCAAAGTTTCGTACTAAACACAAACAAGTTGAAGTGTTTATTCTTGTTGGCCTAGTACAGATGTTCTTTTGTGTTTCGAAACATAATTAAAGAAATTAGTATTGAAAGCACTCTGATCTGGAAGATTATATTATGTTTTGACAAGAACTAAATTAAACGTTAATGTGATTTCATTGATAATGTAAGCCAGTGTTTGACTTGAATGTTCCATTCGTCGATGATCAGGCACTCTAGTTTTTTAAGAGCCTTTTCACTTTATAATTTAATCATTTGGGTTCCTTGAAGGCATCCAAATTATAATCACACAGGAAGACCGCTGTAGGCAAATTGCTCCAGTCTAAACATACCTACGGTATAATGTGTATATTGCACGTGATGTTTTAGTATTATTTCTGAACGTAATAACACTCATTTTATGTGATTTTAAGTTTTGTTCTAAAATCTGTGCTCAGTTGAAAAAAAACAGGCCTATTTCCTCTTTAAAATTTTGTGCTTAGTTCTGGGAGCTAAATAAAGTGCGACGTACCGACCTTGCGTCGCGAGCGCGTGCACCGCGGCCGGCTTCACGCCTCGCAGCGCAGGGTGGGCATGCAACACGCCGCCCAGCACTGGGCTGCTGAGCCCCAGGATGTCGCCTCCACCTGGTCAGTTAGTGTCTGTTAGTTTTTGTTAATTTAGCTTTTTATGACTATACTAGTATGCTATTCTCTTAGCATAGGGTAATTTGATAGTAAGCTTCATTTAAATTCTTTATTGTGCTTAGTTTTGGGTTGATAGGTGTCTTATAAGCCTGTACCCTAAGATGTCGCCTCCACCTGGTGAGTTAGTGTCAGATAGTTTTTGTTAGCTCATATGCAGCTTAGTATAGGATAGTTTGATAACAAGCTTCATTCAGATTATTTAGTGAGTTTAGTTCTGGCCTTTTGGGTTACTAGGTGTCTTATAAAGTTAATTAGGCTGGCAGTTTGGGGTTGCTGGACCCCAGGATATCGTCTCCAGTATCGTCGTCAGTTTTTGTTAATTCAGCTCTTATACTGCTTAGTGTAAGAGCTAGGGTAAAGGGTACTTTGACAGTAAGTTGAATCGAATTATTTATTCAGCTTAGTTCTGGGTTACTAGGTGTCTTATAAAGGGTACGGTAGCTAGCTACATAGTTAGACACCTTGCGGTGAACTTTAAACATTCTGGGCCAGATAGCCTAAGGCTGCTGTATCCCAGGATGTCACCACCACCGGGACAATTAGTTACTTGGGTTAGTTTTGTTAGCTCTTGTATTTAGCTCCATTCTAATTTACTTAACCTATTGAGAAGCTTCATGCTTCACCTTCGATCTCCGCATCCTGATTTAAGTTTTTTTTACAATATAGTAAATAACCGTGAGAAGGTTTCAGACACAGGAAAGCGAATATTAGAACGCAAATGGTGCTGCGTTCAAGAATCCATAACAGAAATGTTGGTCACCTGAAATTTTAGGTTTAGGCCTGCGGACGCCAAGCGATGGGATAATCATCATCTGCTAGTCCAACCAAGCCAAAGTAAGAACCAAGCCTGACTTGATGGCATGAAGTGTTTGTAAAATTGAGGCCCGACTGGGAAGGGCCCATGCCTGCTAAGAACGTTTGAAATACTGACCGTGGCCCTAGAAAGCAAAGGGCAACTGAAAGACATAGGTGGATTTTGATAAGAAAAAGTGTAAGATTCTTTTCGTTCTTAAGACCGTTTTCACATTATCCGATCCGATATCGGTATCGGACGCCGATACGATATCGGGGTAAGTAAAATGTATGAAATGCTGTGCTCCGATATCCGATATCGGGTCGGACAATATGAAAGACAGGTACATATCTCAAACATTTACCTTACCCCGATATCGTATCGGCGTCCGATACCGATATCGGATCGGAAAATGTGAAAACGGTCTTAGAGCAAAAAAAAGTCATTGGGTAATACACACCTCAAAAAAAAAACACTGGTGAGATAATTATATTTCCGGAAATGTAATCCTTATTTAAAATTCTAAACGTTTTAGCTACAATGTTTACAAAAATAAATCTCAAGTTACCCGTTTCAAGCCCTACAAAATTTATTTACCTACCTTCTGTGAAAAGTTTCTGTAACATATTGCCAACCCCTTATTTAAGCTTTCCTGTGTTCAAATACACACTATATTTTCCGAGCTTAGTTCTGGAGCGTTGCTTTGTGCTTAGTTTTTGAACTGTGCTTAAGTTTGGAAAGTATCGTTGCACTTAATGATCAACAGTTGAAAGTTTGTTCGGAATTGTTTAAAAGTTAATGGTCCGTTGTTTTCTGAGAATACTGGCAAGTTCTATAAAGAGTCGGGAAAAAGAGGGTAGTTTTCACTTTGCTTTACGTAAATACTGCTGCTTATTGGTGAATAGTGGGTGCTGTGAAAATGTGCTTAGTTTTTTTAGTTTCGAATATTGTAGT
The DNA here is from genome assembly GCA_030763345.1 of Mythimna separata. NCBI lineage: Eukaryota > Metazoa > Arthropoda > Insecta > Lepidoptera > Noctuidae > Mythimna > Mythimna separata. Next base: position 4,871,544 of record CM061188.1, on the reverse strand, counting down.
CGAGCTTCGAGGGATTGTTATAATGTTGCGTTAACTTTGAATGTAAATAAAGCTTATATTATTGAGCAGTTGTTTTTTTTTTCATCAAGGTATGCTTCGGTTTGTTGGCTACCAAAAAATATTTTTATTTTAAAACGCCATTTGTTGTAAAAATATATCTAGATGGGTTGATTTCCTGGAACTCACACTTGGATTCTCTGAGTCATGAGATTGAAGCTCCTTTGTCATTGTGAATTGTTGCTTTTAATATTATAACATTTTAGTATCTATAAATAATAAATCTTAGTTTAATTGAATCATAAAAAATACTTCAAAGAGTTCATTGACACGAAAAGAAGAAGAAGTTTCTTAGTCTAACTGTCAAACGCCGATTGTACGTTCGGCTGAACAACTTGAATGGCTTTGAAAAACGCTTAAGGCTGTACACAGGTGTACAAAATTGATTCTGCCGAATTTCGGATTGTATGTCTTCGTTTTTCCTAAGGTTTAAAAAACATTTTTTTTAGTAAAATATTGTAATTTTGGGTATTTATTAAAAAACGCGCAATGACTTAATACTATTAAGTGTATACGCGTTTTTATCGACAAATAATGTAACGATGTTATGATATTGCTCCGCTAATCTTTCACTGCAACTTAAACCTCATACGATCCTTTTTGGCTCTTCCAATAGCCAAAAATGATTTTACCTAACTCTGTACCTTGGCACAGTCAGCAACGTTATTGAATAATATAAATGAAATCTAAGTCTTTCAGTATTTTCTATTATGAAATAAATTGTAATGAAACCGTCCAAATTAACCGGCCGCATTAAAAAAACCTCTGCTGTTGAAATTATTGCTGATCATATCAGCATAAATCATATTATTGGAATTTTAAAATTAACTTTCCATAATGTTCAAACCAAATAATGAAACTGATATATTTGCTCGCTAGATATCTAGATGGATAGATTTTGACATAAACCCAAGTATTGTGAGGGTTGCTGGAATGTTCAAAAGAGGGGGACACAAAGAGCAATTGAAGGAATCCGAATGGGTTTAAATCATTACTGGTATGACACTCCCTTTTGCTTCACTAGAGCGAGAAAAGCTATTTGCGATGCCCCAGCTTAAAAACGGCCGATTAACGGCCTATCCTATTTGTAAGGTTTGGTCTTTAATCTGCTAACGATCCTAACCATGGTATACCAGTATATATAGTACTTACCAAGTATGGAGTTCTGAGTGAGCAGATGATGTGTGGGGGGTTGCTGCAGTACCCCTCCTCCGACCAGGACGCCGTGTCCTGTGTGACCGGCTGCTAACTGTGAACAGATGAGAAAATAATTTGTATTACATCATTGGCCATCATCATCAAAGCAGCTGCCCCGCCCAAAATTTGCTGCGGTAAAACCTAACCAACAGATTAGACACCGCAAGTGGAACTGGATCGGCTGCACGATCCGAAGGGACCCTGAGCATATACCAATGCAAGGCTTAGACTGAAATCCTCAAAGAAAGTGGTTGCCCTAAGCAGACCTAGTGACGAACGGTCACCGCAGAGGCAAAGAACAGGGGAGAGCTGGAGCAAAATAAAGCGATCAAAATCGAACGGGATGGCAGTGTACTGTGGACGCCCTCTGTTCCATCTAGGGGACGTAGGACCTTATCTTTAAGTTAAGCAAGTCATCATATCAGCTGATAGTAGCCATTACTGGTACAGTAGTGGCCCAGGCATAGAGCTCCTCTGAGTGTCACCACATTCAATGGTCCTGTGTGACTCGCATCCAAAAGATTTCCACGACTTTCAACAGGTCTTTTATGAGACTTTCTAAAGCTGCGTCTTACGATATGCGGTATTGCCCAGTATTGCCCTTTCTTCCACTACTTACAATTTTCGAAAAACTTAATGGGTTAAGAAAACCATTACAAAATATACAAATCTAATCTTCGTCCCAATACTTTATTAATATTTTAAACGCGAAAGTTTGTACGAGTACGTATGGGTCATTATTACTACTACTACTACTCGTTCACGTAAAATCTACTTAATGGATTTCAAAGAAACTTGGTATATAGTATATAGTGCTAGGATAGGATATCCTAGAACAAAACAGAATTTTTATCTCGGAAATATGTTCCTTTGGAATAATTTTCTACTATCACGCGGGCGAAGCCGCTGGCAGCAGCTAGTAATTACATAATATAGTTGCTTCATTTGGTTCTTCTACTCCAGTTTATCATCACTACTCATAGTGGATGCCACTACTTTTTGTATCCACAGTTACCGGACAGGTTTTTCGCATGTAAAAAGCAAGCAAAAAGGTTTTATTCCCGTCAGAATCCGATTTCATTGAAACAGGAAGTCGCCCAATATAGCTCTGCCCTCTATAACGTGCGTTGCACTGCACAAATATGTTCTCTCTGCTGTATTTCGGAAACCTAAAAATCTTTGTGAAGCCAAAAAATTCATGGGAAAAAATATTTTTTCTTTCCTCGAAATGTGCTAGAGAAATTGATCTGACATTAGCCAGAGAATGGATTAAATAATATCATTACAATAGAGCAGTGATGGCTCAGTAGTAATTGCCTGGACTTACAAATTGTAAGTTCAAACCCAGAAAGGCGCATTGCTTTGAACGATCTTGTACGTTTCGCATCCATTGGATTCCCGCAAACCTTCTCCTTTCCAGCGCTGCGATTTCCGGTACGCGGTCGCAACACCAGAACCTTTTGACCTTAACGGCCATCTGTTCTACGAGCAATGTGCTCTGCTCACTGTCACTTAAGTTTGGCAATTCTTCGTGCTACGTCATAACCTTGGTTCTCTTGCGGATCTGATCGCATCTTCATTTTTTATTCGATCATGCAAGAAAACTTCGAGCATTGCCCTTTCCATGCTTTTTAGGTGTCTTTCGATGAGTCCTATCAATCAATATCTCAATAGCTAGGAAATACCGGTCTCATCTAGTTTAAACTGTGGAAAAAAAATGACGTGAAAAAGTGTTTTTAAAAAAAATCTATTAGCAAAATAAATATCAATTATCATTTACTCGGTCGTTCTCACTTTTTTCACTTAAGGCTGGCGCGAAGTGTCGATTTTCCATACAAACGTAATACCAAAATCATTTGCAGTTTAAGCATATTTACACCATAATATGATGTTATTCGGATTCAGACAATAATTATCTAGGTTCCTACGCTGTCTTTTTGTTGAAAAACTTACCCCAAACGAAATTTAAGCGAATTTAATTTTGTACATTTTCACAGCGAAAATGTCATGTTTTTATATAGTTTTTTCTATATTATAAACATCAATATTTCAAGATATCTCCCCGCAGGAACACAAATATTATTATCAAGTTATAAAGAATTGAAAAGAAATTGGAAAATCATTAATTTTTCATTCTTCATTTTTGGTATTACGGAATACATCCAAATTTCTCCCAAATTTTCAATAGTTTTTATTGCTATCGCAGCAAGCAAATGTCAGTGTGTGGGTGATGACATCTCCAGTCAGTGTGTCCAAGAATTGTTTATACTATCTGGATTGATTACGTCAACCTCAAAAACGTACCCACAAAAGGGTATGTTGTCTCTTTCTACCACGGTGTCCATAGACGAGTAAGAAAGGGACACGCTACCTCTTTGTATGCTCCGTCTTGCTGGGTACATTTTTTCCATTTTTGCTTGTCAATTTAAAATATGAACTTAATGGCAATGAATTTTAAGTACACTTCAGATTGTGTGATATTACTTCGTAATCATTCCAGGGTACATAAGGTCCTTGCGTGTGTGTCGCTCCTACAGGGTTACCTACTTATCTATCATAGGTTCATATTTGATCGAATTTCATTTCCTATAAAACTTTTCAACAATTATCGTTTCGTTTTAAGGATTCCGTACCGCAAAGGGGAAAAACGAAACCTTTATAGGATCACTTTGTTGTCCGTCGGTCTGTTTGTCAAGACCCTTTATATCGGAAACGCGTGGAGTTATCGAGTTCGAGAATAGGCCCGCGATCCCTTGAAGCTGTGCACAATTCAAATAATAAGTTATCGAAAAAAAAAGATACAGCCGTTTATATCGCAAAAAACGTACGTTTGATACTCTCTAGGTAATCAAAATTTATATGGTAAAAAAGGTCTTATAGCAAATATGGGAAAAGTCTGAAAACTGAAAATTTGTAGTTACGCCACTAAGAAAATCGGTTCCCCTCCTACAGGCTTTCATACTAGCGTGAAACTATTGGTCATATTGTACAAGCGGTTTGCGAGCGTTTGTTTCTTATATTAGATCTTAATAGACGTGAGGCATAAATATTGGAACAGGTATGTGGATTAGGTATTTTTCGATACGGATCCGTACCTAATCCAAAGCGTCGAAGATTAGGTATGGCACAAAGTATTCGTACACAGTCTACACACAAGATATTCCAAACTTTTTAAATGTGTAGGCTAAGTTTCAACCTAATCAACACTGGCTCGTAAATACTTTCAAAGAAAAATAAAAACTTACTCGTAATAATAACCATGACTAAAATGCAGTCATATAATAATGTTCTGGTTACTATACCCAGTTATAAATTTAAGCCTTTAAGAATGAAGGATAATAATTGATATCACTACATTAGACGTTGAATACCAAAATATTCTAGTTAATGTTTAAGTATCGTTAGCCCATAAAAGAGGAAATTAATATAATCCTTCGTTCCACAATATATCAGAAACGGAAGGTTCCGAATATTTCTTACCCAACCCACATACGCTACAGAATATTGATATCGATACAAAATATTCGGATTAGGTAAATGGATTAGGTATTTTATAATATTAGGATTAGGTGGAACAGATATCGTTTTTACCTAATCCGTCCCATGTCTAGATCTTAATCACCTTAAATTCATTAAGTCGTGATTTATTTTTGTTAACATCTCATGTTGATAGGTTTGATTTTTTTTCTTATATTTACATTTTCTCTTATGGTGTGAATGTGGGAACACCGTACCCGTAGACTACGATTTTGATTACTAGTATTTCGACAGTTTTTTGATAAAAAATATTTTTATTATACTTTTGGGTACAATCTTAATAATCTGTCTGTTAATATAATATTGTAATATATACTTATAATACATTTGTAGAAGTAAAAATTCTGTATATTGAAAATATCAAAAAAATTATGGCAGAGGGGGTGTTACGAGACCGATACCGAACCCATTTTTTTTAAATTAGTTAGGTACTTAGGTTTACTTTTATAGGGCGCAGACCGTGTAGATTTTAATTTCAAGTATAGGTAGTACATTTGATAGTGTGTAGGGTATTTTTAGTACTCTTAGGTAAGATTAGTAATTCGTATAGATATTAGTTTTTAGGGATTTTACTTATTTATTGATATACATACAAGAAAAGTTTTTAACCACTGCGTAAATTTTTTTTTTGTGGCTCAGTGTAAGTAATAGAACACAAGTCGACTTCAAGGTTAAGCAACCCTTGCCAATAGGTTGGTCTGTGGATGGGTGACCATCTTAATATAACAAGTTTCCTCCGTGCCTCGGAAAGCACGCTAAGCCGTAGGTCCCGGCTGTCATTAATGCCTAGTTCGCACTCAGCTAGTAATTTAGTTTAGTAACGAGTAATTTAGTAGCTATTTAGTTTCTTTATTAAACTAGTCGACTAAATTTTTGGTGTTCAGACGCGTTTAGCTACTAAATTACTCGCTACTAAACTAAATTACTAGCTTAGTGCGAACTAGGCATAACAGTCGTTACGGATAGTCAGAAGCCAGTAAATCTGACTCCAGTCTTGCCATGAAGTACCCTGTTACCCCAGTTATTGGGTTGTGGAGGTCTGGTAGTCAGCCTATGCTTTCCGAGGCGCGGAGGAAACTCGTTATGTTAAGATGGTAACCCATCCAAAGACCAACCTTGGCAAGCGTTGCTTAACTTTGAAGATCGATCTGTGTTTTATTACTTACACTGAGCCACCAAAAAAAATTTACGCTGTGGTTAAAACTTTTCCTGTATAAGTGTAGATACTACACTAAAAACTTATTGATAAGTTTTTTCATACACGTAACGAAGTCGCGGACACAGCTAGTATGGAAATATTGTAAACCCAATATTTTTTTGAAAAGAGTAACCATGAAGTTTCTTGCCGGTTCTTCTCCATAGGAAACGACGAATTGGAACTACGCACTAGATTCTGACGTTTCATAAGTGTCCATGTAGGCCCACGTAAAATAAAAATATGATTTCAATTCGATAGATTGATCACTACAGAACACTGTCTTTTTTTGCATTAAATTTATTTTTAGGATAACATTAAAAGTGACGACCCTATTACTTCAATGGAGTATAGGTAATCTGAGGGCACGGTAGTGTCACACCCACCAAGTCGCGCAAAAAAGTGCCATCCTTATCTCGAAACATTTCGAGCCATTTTCAACCTCTTATAAATCCGTTGTGGACGAAACTAGATCAAGCAGGCTTCATAAAAAGACTATATACATATTTCAAATTTCATTAAATTTTCTAAATTTTGTCACTCACTGACTGAACGAACATAAAAAGTCTAAGGCACTTTTAGCAGCAATAGAGACAGAAGTTTCAAATTTTGATTACAATTAGTGTTTAGTGTACAAACCAAGGGAAAACTAAAATATTTTGCAATTTCGACCTAGTTTTCTAGATACACCAACTGCATATATAACTTAGTAATCCCATATAAATGTATAGGATTACAAAGTTACATTTTTAAGATTTGACTTGGTAATCGCACTAAACGATTTACTTAATTACTTTTGAGATACATTGTGTTTTCATGCGATTAAAAAGCTAAATTCATTTATTTAAAACATACAAGATATTTTGACTTGGAATAACATGGATCTCACATATTTTTACGGTAGAAGAGTAGTGTTGCGAGACTTGAGTTTTTTTACTAGCTGTGTTTTTGATGGAATTATTTTGTCAAGTTCAAAACTGTTCTATATTATGCTGTGAAGATTGTCTGACTCACACGTACACACACATATGCAATTTCGCATTTGTTTTTGCCAAACAAAGATAGCAATATACCGCGAACGTATTTTATTTTCATCTCAACTTGAAGTAGCGAGCGATCTCCGCTGGATCCTTAACAACTGAAACGTTCAGACCATTCCTCCATACTCACAATTCAACAAACACTGCAACGTGACAATCTTTCAGCAGCTTAACATTTCAACGTACAAATTCTCTCCGAATATTTTTTTTTTTACTTCCCAAAATCTGCAAAAGAGAAGTATCCGGGCTATTGAAGCGAAGCATTTCGTTCGATTCATTTGTTTCCTTTTACTTTGCGGTCTGGGACTAATTAGTGGGCTTTGGTCAAAGGAAGGTAGAGAGGAACGGAGGAACGGAGGTTTTTGACTGTGAATTTGTATGGCGTGCTCCACTTTTGGATAAAACACGAAATACTTTCAGAGGGGCGAGTGTGGAGTACGAAATGTTCTTGCATTTTTTTTTTTTATTAATAACATGGTTTTATCTACAGGAAAAGTTTGGATTTTGCAAAATCTAGACGCGCAAATTATATTCAGCAGAAAAAAAAGTTAAATCTCTTTAAAAGGAAATAAAGATAAATGGAGTCTTTAAATATTTTATATCACCAATTATCTCCTTAGTCGGAAGACTATGACTATACTCTAAATAATAAATTAGAAGTAAAGATTAAATATTAATTCACTAACAATAATCACTTCAAATACTATCAAACCAGTCTTTATTCTTTAGTTGAACTTGTAATAAGTTGCTACAGATAGATGCTACGCGAGTGCTACGCTTGCGCGGTAGCTACGAGTACATATGCTACGCCGTAGCACATAATGTAGCCCAAGCGTAGCAACAATGGTAAAAAATGTATATGAAATGTAGAACCACGTCAGTTAGTTATTAAGGTCTAAATTAAAACAGTGCAGGTTTTCAGCACCAAACGTTTTAAGAAAGCTTTCCTATTGCGTATAACTCATATATAATTTAACTTTTTTCGGTCGGGTAGTGAATTGGTAAACACTTGTAATTCATCGTTCCGTAAACAAAAAATATTAACACTATTAAAACTTGCGTACAATATAAACATTGTGCAGAAACTGTAACTAAGTGCACGTGACATACGTGATATCGTTCGCAGAGTGTACAGTGATTGTATTTCAACAAAAACTTAAATTAAAGATTTTCAAAAAGTGACTTTGCAAAGTTGAGTTATACAAGAGTGGGTGTTTTGAAAAAACTTTGTCAACGAAACTATCAATATAGTTTACCGTGATTACTGGCAGACAACAGCCGTGCGGCTAACAAGAACGTATTTCTCGAGACAAATTACAACGCTTGTGGCCGAGTTTGACGAGCAGTAGCTGAGGTTGGCTTGGGCTCGAGTTCGATCCCCAGAAGAAGATATTCTTTTTGCATTTTTTCTTTGCCAAAATGATTTGTGCTTGTTGCAATGCCACTATTCTCGTAAAAGAGAATAAAATGTAGTTTGGGCAAATGGGCCCTCCAGTACCATTTGGAGTGTGTAAAGTACGATGAAGCGTCAGCACCTAGGACCAAATGGACTTGTCCAATTTGCGTTTCTAGTCGACCTAAACTGGACAACACAAACACACCAGTCCACGCCAAGAGCCACGCTGCTCATACTGTACAGCCCGCTGTGGAGCCGGTTCCAATGCTTTCCCCTAAATCGGGACCACTTAGCAGCCAAAACAAAATGGTTATTCAGAGACCTACGGCAGCCGAGAAATCACCACCAGTTACGCCTCGAGTGACTCAAGTTGGCACTGAAGTCAATTTGCAAGACACGATCCTCATAGAAATTCGTAAATTGCGCCGAGAGATAAATGAAAAGTTTAATAATCAACAGGCGTCTCTTGACAAATTTGAAAACAGTCTTGCTGTGGTGCAAAAGGATGTGAATGACTTAGCCCTTAGATTTTCCTCAATGTACAAAGACTTGGAGGAGGTTAAAAAGACTGTTTCTTTCCTTTCCGATGCTTTTGATGATCAAGTTCAATTAAATGCTAAGAATAAGAATTGTAATGCTGAACTTCTTAAAAATAACACCCTATTAAGCGCTCAAGTAAGGGAATTAGAAACAAGATTTCAGCAGATGGATCAGGTGGCTCGTGAGAGCAATGTCGAGATACAGTGTGTTCCTGAACACAAAACCGAAAACCTATTAACGGTAGTACAACAGTTGGGCAGAGTTGTAGGAAATGAACTTCATGATACCGAAATTCAGTCATTTCATAGAGTTGCCAAATTAAATGCAGAAACAAATCGTCCTCGCAGCATAGTCGTCAAGCTTGCCAGTCCTCGCGTACGTGACAATTTACTTGCTGCAGTAAGGAATTTTAATAAAAAGAATGCGTCAGAGAAGTTAAATACTAGCCATGTTGGCATTCGTGGAGAAAAGCAGCCGATTTTCGTAGTGGAAAATCTGACTTTAGCCAATAAAAAACTGCATGCAGCAACAAGAATCGCTGCTAAGGAAAAGAAATACGACTTTGTGTGGGTTCGGAATGGTCGCATATTTGTGAGAAAAGATGTTACAACCAAATCTCTGGTAGTTAAAAATTTTGAATGTTTGGCATCTTTGTAACTGTATTAGTTATCATTTTCTGCACGCACAATAGTGTTTTAAAATTTCACATTCAATTTTAAAGTTTATTATCCAAATGTAAGAGGCTTACGTACCAAGACAGAGGCTTTTTATACCGCGGCTTTACATCTAAATTACGATGTAATAATTGGAACTGAAAGTTGGCTTAATGATACGGTGTTTGATCACGAAATCTTTGATAACACATACAGAGTGTTTAGGCGCGACAGATCATCTACGGTGTCCTCTACTACAAAGAGAGATGGCGGAGGGGTATTTATTGCTACTTTAGACAAATATGAGGTCTTACAGAGAATCAATTGGGAGTCCCATTGTGAAGAATTGTGGATTACGATTAAGTGTGAGGGTGGTCTAAATATTAATATTTGTGCGGTTTACATCCCACCCCCAATCAAGCATGATTACGTCGATGTTCTATTTCGAAACTTTACAGAAGTCATTAACAAAAAGAGCAAAAACAATTCTATTAACTTACTAATCGGGGATTTTAATATGGGTAATATCGTCTGGGAATATGATGTAGATTCAGCCCATTTAATCCCCAAAGGATCAGGTAGTAGTCAGGAGGACATGTTTATAGACATGCTAGCATTTAATGACCTTCACCAGTGCAAAACAATAGTCAACGCTTCAAATCGAATTTTAGATCTAGTTCTTAGTAATAACAAAAGTACAGTGCTAGTATCTCAGGCCTCTTGTCCATTAATACCTATAGATCCTCATCATCCAGCGTTAGAAATATTGTTTAAAACTGGTCATGCCAATCCTCTAATGCAAAGCAAGGTTCCATATTTAAACTTCTATCTATGTAACTACGACGCGGTCAACGCTGAACTTGCGGAAATCCCTTGGTATGATGAATTGACCTCTACAACTAATGTTAACGAAATGTTGCAAAAATTTTATGATATTCTTATGCCAATTATAAACCAGCATACGCCGATTACAAAACCACGAGATGAACGCTATCCTGTCTGGTATACCCGAGCTTTACTAAAGGTAATTAAAGAGAAGGCTAAATATCACAAACTTTATAAAAAATACGGTAACCCTAGGGATAAAATTACTTTTGAGTGCTTAAGATCGCGTTGCAGTATTATGATTCGAGACTGTTATGCGAATTTCAAAAAAAATATAACTGAACATCTGCGTATCAATCCGAAATATGTATGGAGCTACTTAAAAAATAAACGGGTAGGTGACAATTATATTCCTAATAAAATGACTCTAAAAGACAATAAGTTCGCCCGGGGTGGTCAGGAAATTTGCAATCTGTTTTCCGATCATTTTCAGTCCATATATGTACAAAATAAAAATACACACTCTTCAACGTCAGTTGACCCTACTTCCTCAAATAATAATACTTTCAGTCACTGCAAACTTGAGGTAAAGGAAGTTTTTGATACCTTGTCTTCCCTCGACTGTGATAAGGGTCCAGGACCTGATTCAATCCCTCCTCTTTTTCTCAGAAAGTGTGCAGCAAACCTAGCTGATCCTCTGACTACAATTTTCAACTGCTCTTTATCACAGGGCTGTTTTCCTGATCAGTGGAAAATAGCGCATATCACGCCAATTTTTAAATCAGGTAGTGTTGATGATGTTGCTAATTATAGACCAGTGTCAATACTTTCCACGTGTGGTAAAATCATTGAATCGCTTGTGCAGAGAAAAATGTTTTCACACATTAAAAATATGCTCGATGATAACCAGCACGGTTTTCGACCAAAGAAATCGACTCAGAGCAATTTTGTTGAATACGTTTCTTACATATCATCAGCATACGCATGCACGATTTGCGCGTGGAGATGCAACGCCGGGGCGAAACTCCGCTGCCGCGACAAGTCGCGGCATGGCGGACAGAGTTCCGGCGGGATCTCAGGGTGGCATGGCGACTGCGACTGTCGCAACCCAGTGCTGGGCACGCCGTCATTGAGGCGGTTAGGCCCCTCTTTGAGGAGTGGTTGGAAAGAGGTCACGGCGTCCTCTCTTTCCGTGTGACGCAGGTCCTCACCGGACACGGTAAGTTCGGGAGGTTCCTGCATCGAATCAAGCAGGAGAGGACGCCCGGGTGTCGCCACTGTGTGGACCGCCCGGAGGACACGGTGGAGCACACGGTAGAAGTGTGCCCCGCTTGGGCGGAGCACCGCCGTGTCCTCGTGGAGACTATCGGGAGCGGCGACCTCTCGCGCCGGGCCCTGGTTCAGGCCATGGTCCGGAGCGAGGAGGGTTGGCATGCGGTCGCCTCCTTCTGCGAAGCAGTAATGCTCGTGAAGGAGGCTGCTGACCGCGAGCGCGTGAGGGAACGGTCCTCACGCCGCCGCCGCCGAGATCCCGATCCCGATTTCCGACCACCGTAGGCGCGGGTTCGCGGACGGCGAGCACTGGGTAGCTCGCTGTCCGGCAGTCTGGAAATAATCTGGACCGAGCCCAGTCGTCAACGGCGCGTTCTGTTCCACGCGCGCCTCAAGGAGATGTCAGCAAACTGTAGGGGCCCGGTAGGGCCGAAGCCTCTGGGGGGAACATGTGGTATTCCTAACGGTTGATACCGAGTCCCCCCCAGAACGAAGGCAACGAAGGAACGGGGTAGGGGTTTAGTCAGTAAGAGTCTGACACGCCCTCCCGCTCCGCCCAAGAGCGGGGGAAGTCATTCTGATGATTCCCCTACCATAAAAAAAAAAAAACATATCATCAGCATTAGACGAAGGTAATGAAGTTCATGCAATATACACCGACTTTAAAAAAGCGTTTGATTTAGTGGATCACAGCTTACTTATCGCAAAATTGGAAAGTATGGGTGTTCATGGGTCGTTGCTGCGCTGGTGTGAGTCGTACTTAAGAAATCGTTCACAACTGGTGTATATTAAGGGTTTTAAATCTAAGCTGTGTTGCATACCATCCGGAGTACCTCAAGGATCACATTTGGGGCCATTATTTTTCTTAGTTTTTATAAATGATCTGGGTAGAAATATTAAGTCAGAATATAAACTTTTCGCCGATGATTTAAAACTATATCGAACTGTGTGTAACGATTCCGACATTGTTCAGCTTCAGCAAGACTTGGATAACGTATTCAATTGGTGTGTAGAAAATAATATGTTCCTAAATAAAGATAAATGTTTTTTTATTAAATTTAGCCGAAAAAGAAAAACGATTCAAGCTTTTTACGCGATTAATAACAGCCCACTCCAAGAAGTTAATACTATTAGGGACCTTGGTGTCTTAGTAGACAGCAGTTTAAATTTTAGGAGTCATTATGACCAAATTATTAGTAGGGCATCGAAATTGTCAGGTTTCATCGTCAGAGAAATGAAAGTTTTTAGAGAACCCGCCCTGACTATTTCCATTTACAATAGCGTTATTAGAAGTATTCTGGAATATTGTAGTACAGTATGGAACCCGTTTTACCAGGTACACTCTGATCGGATCGAGCGCGTTCAGAAACGGTTTCTGTATCATCTGTGCTACTCAGATAACAGATGTCGTAGTCTGAACTCTTATGTCTCTAGATTGAGTCATTATAAAATAACACCATTAAGCGCACGTAGGAAATGCTTGGATTTTATGTTTCTGTTTAAATTACTTAATGGTCTAGTAGATTCTGCCGAGATATTAGGGAAAGTTAAAATTAGTATACCTCGTAGTAGTAGCCGTTTAATAAACCGAAGAACATTCGTCCTGCCTCATAGTCGAACTAATATGGGTAACTCTTCTCCCATACACCGCATGCTTTCTTTTGCCAACTCTATTCGTAGCGAAGTAGATGTCTTTGCTGGGTCTGTCGCCTCAATAAAAATTAAACTCAAAAAGTTAATGTTGTAATTATTTTTAATTTAATTTATTTTGTAATTTGTAATTTAATGTAATGTGTAATCTAATTTAATTTGTAATTTGATTTAATTTAATGTGTAATTTGATTTAATTTGTAATTTAATTAGTAATTTGATTTGTAATTTTACTTGTGATTTGATTTGTAATTTAATTTAATTTGTAATTTAATTTAATTGTTATTATTATGTATTATTATTTGCCTCATATAGATTTATAAAACTTACTTACACTACCTAAGTGGCTTATTTTATGTATGCATGTAAGATTCACATCCAGTAGGTGTCAATCAGATATTTTATGTTGTGATTTATTTTTGTATTTGCGTGATTGTTCATCAGTTTTGTGAATTACTAATAAAAAAAAAATAATAATATGCTTGGCAAATTATATTTTTTTTTGTGTTGAGATTTATAATTAAGATTTGATTGAGTCGAGGTTGAGACAAGTGGAGAAAGTTACTTAAATTATACTGCTTATCTATATTTTATATCAAACGGACGAAACCACTCACATTAGCTAGTATATAATATACAAAAGACCAGTGACCACCATCGCCACGCTATGACGCAACAACTATAGTAACTTTGTTAGCAAGAGATTTGGCAGCGACGTACAACTTTGTAAGTTACTATTTCAGAAGTCGGCCGATAAACTAAAGAGTATTAAAGGCTATGCGAGGGAACTAGGTTTTCAGATTTAGGCCAGAGCTTTAGGAGCAATAGCCGAATTTATGAGCGACTACAAGGGCTTGGAGGAATCAATAGTTAGATGTAAGCTTTGTTAAGGAAGAGGTTGGCGCCGTGACAGCGAAATGAAATCGAAACAGGAGACAGATCAGACCATGACCAATTCTTATCATTGAGAGGGTCCTTTCCGTGCCGTCTATCGTCAACCTGAGGGCTGTGGATTTAATCTTTCCTACCGTAATTAGAGACATAACAGAAAGACAATAAAATGTAAACTAAAGCAATATTACTTGTGTACCATTTAGGAATGTATTTTACTAATCTCAATAACTAAAGATTTTATCGACAATAACGTACGCATTTACAAAAAAAAAATTTTTTGTATAGTTTTCGATATTAAGATTGACTCATGATAGTACAAGTTTAAACTTTATTGGTTTTTGGTTGCCCTTTAAGATGTATTATCCTGTATTCTTTTGTAAATGATAAATTTAAAAAAAAACAGTGCGGACGCCGGCGTCCGCTCGGGGCTCATCAGATTAAAAGCTTAAGCTTATTGGTTCATCTAATGCAATCTATACTAATATTATAAAGAGGTAAAATTTGTAAGTTTGTATGTAGGGGGTAATCTCTGGAACTACTGGTCCGATTTGAAAAATTCTTTCAGTGTTAGATAGCCCATTTATCGAGAAATGCTATAGGCTATATACCATCACGCTACGACCCACGGGAGCGGAGCAGTAACGAAAAATGCGGGTGAAACCGCAGGGGACAGCTAGTGTTTGATAAAGAAGCAACGCTAAAATATCAAGATAACACCTGACCGCTCTCTTAGTGAGGCTATTCCGTCATTCACATGAAAATTTTACAAAACTAGTTCCAGGTTATAGATTTCTAACTCAAAATTATTTTATTTCACGTAGGCCTGCTTGGTCACTTATAAAACTTCAGAAGTTAGCACACGGTTCCAATTGGTCTTCTCCTATGGAAAAGAACCGGCAAGAAACTCCATTGTTACTCTTTTAAAAATATTGATTCTACAATATTTCATTTTACAATATTAATAGGCAAGTGAGGACAGTATAGATCGGTCAACTTTGTAAAACCTAATAAGAACTAGTAATCTATGAATTCAACATTACGAGTACAACACATGCAATATTAAATTACTAATGAAGCAAAGTTAGCTGTGGTTTATATACGAAATATTGCAAAAATAATGTCACATAAGAGGAAAAAGTATATCGAAGTAACGAAATGAATACAATAAGCAAAGATACAAAAACGGACACAATACCATAATAATTATGACATTGAGTCCGCCTTTGTATCTTTGTGTTACATGAAGTTTTTAATAATTAATTAATTAATATGAATTTGTTTTTAATAAAGAGTGAGTTAGTTACTTTTAGGTAAGCATGCTTCATCATCAGCAACATCATCGTTTACCATCAGGTGGGATAGTGGTCAAACGCGAGTCTATGCGTTGACCACTGCGTGCGTTAATCAACCATAAATGGTTTACATTAATTAGGTGTAGTGCACACATTAGTTGCTGTTTAAATAATTTGAACAATATTCGTACCCAATAGTGGACCGAACTCATCGTCAAAGCAGAGCTTGACATGTTTTATACTCTCTGAACTGAAATACTCAATTCAAAAACACGCTTTTAGTAACTTTAGGCATCACTTTTTCAAACGCACTTTGGATGACAAACATTCAGAGTTTTATCGGTTGGTCTTCACCAGAAAGAACTTTGTCCGTTTCATATCCTTAAGGCAGAGCTATGACTGTCAGAATTTTGACATTATCATCTACAGTTCAACAAAAATAACAATCTACCTTTATACTTTATTACTGGAAGACACAGCATTGGAAGGCCTCCACAAGGTAAACCGATGACCTGGTGAGGGTTGTGCGAATCCACTGGATGTGAGACACCTATACCACACCCATATCAAACATTGCAGCTTTAAAGTACTCGTAAAACTGTTACTAAACGAAAACATGTGCACAGGACCGTTCGTTGTGGAGACACTTTTGGAGCTATACCAACAGTAGACGTCTTCCGGCTGAAATGATGACGTTGATGATGACACTACTTTTAAACAAATTATATTTTGTTGTCCCAGAACACCATTGAAATATTTTCCCCTTCCTCATCAAAATCTCCTCATGGTTCATTAACCATCATTATGCATGGTGATGCAGGACCATCAGATTAGAGCTGATGGTGGCATTCCTGATAGCTAGCTAGTGACCAACAAGGAGTTCTCACCTGATGATGAGCAGCAGACAGATGGTCTGGCGCTGGGGTCGGCGCCGGTGGGGAGAAGTCCCGCGCATTGGCGCCGTGGTTGATGGTGATGCCACCTGGTAGAGCAGCCGGGGCTGGTGATGGTGGTATTCCGGAGAGCTGGGGAAGGAGAAAAACGTGTTATTTGAGTTATTGGCGCCGATTTTCTTGTACACTCAACTAAACTTGTTTTTAAACTATCCCTCTCTTTTACTAATCGTGAAAACTAGAAAGAGATAGTAAAATGTTTACTCCTATCAAATTAGTTTACGTGTGCACTTCTTAATCTAAACGTTCATCGTGAGAGCTGTAAAGACAACATGGCCAAATGGGGCTTCGGGGCTTCCTCGAGCCAGCCTTAACGCAGTGCCAGTGTGCAGCAGCTACCCAGGACATACGGCACTTACTATGCTGTCCATCATGCACAACCACCTGTACTTTGCAGGATCTAAACGAGGCCAATGCCAAATCCATACAGGTTGCCAAATAGTGGGCAGAAAAAGTTTAATGAGAACATCGATACGAAAAGATGAAGAAGATCGTGAGAGTGGCTTGGTGGAGGTCACATGTCTTCTAATTTTTGGTTCTAGAACATGCCGGTTTCCTCACGATGTTTTCTTTCACAGTGTGTTCACCGTTTTGAGAGCAGAGAAGTTGAATAATGATATTACACAAGGTAATGGCTTGTACACGGCTTGGTTTGAACCAGCGATCTACAACTCGTAAGTCGGGACCGCTAGTACAAGACCACCACTGCTCGACTCTATAGCGTTCATAAAATTATAAGGCTCATCATCAACGATTGCATCACTGCTTACCGTTAGGTGGAATCGCAGTCAAGCACTTTTTTATGTTATATAAAAAAAAAATATTATTATTATTATTTGGGTTACTTTTTGCTATTGAAAAAAATCGCAAGGTTTCCTGACAATAGCAAAATTTTGTAAGAAAGTCATGGGCCCATTGAACGCGTCTATAGACCCCTAAATGACGGACAATCCATTTAAGCCTTACATAAATGGATTACAGATGTGACTACCATGGACAAAAGCTTACAAATCGAACCCATACATCAAAATTCACATTCTCTACCCTGACATTTGCAAATCAATGCCAATTTCTATGTAACTCAACTAGCATCTGGCTTCCGACTTTGTTCGCGTGAATTTGTTTTTTTTTTAATTTATCATATCAAGTTTCACAAAAAGAGTGATAATATTTGATAGATATTTAACACTCCCTAATCAGTTTTAAATGAACTTTTGTAACACAAGTAATGATCATTTTTATTATGAATCGAGGTAACCCGAAATAAAAAAGTCTTATTTGTGCCCAAGTATTAAGTTACTTAAACAAAACGTAAAAGGCTTAAAACATACAATCTTTAAAACACCCTAAATGCACTATTTGGGTGCATTTAGGCACTTATGTTTTGATAAACAAATAGTGTACTTAAAAAGTTTTTATAACTTTTATAAGGTCTTTATTTACTAAGGTCACCATTCATGGCAAGTTTTAAGGATTTTCGCTCTAGAAATAAGATTTTGCATAAAAATGAAATCTCCAATACCTTCTTAGTACTCGCTTCCATCACAGAAAGAAGCATTTTTACAAAATTTCATGTTCCTAGTCTCCATAGTTCTGGTATGTCAGTCACTCAGTTCCTCTTTTTATATATAACTATACCTTAATAATATAGATACGTAAAAATACTACTTATATAGATACGTCTCAATATAATTTTTCATCCGGCAGCTCTGAATAGCCTAATAACGGATCACTGGACCCTTCCGAGTACGTCACCAGGACGCGTTCAATCTACGGCCTATTGTATCCGCGAACTATAACAATTTTGATTCGAGCATGGATCTGTATGTAGTGTAGATGTTATGGACCATAATATTCAGAATGGAGTACGATGCTCTGTGATTTGCTTTTGATTTTCAGGTGGGTGTGGGTTCATTATGATTGAGATCTTTAAACCTATTTATTCACTCAATGTTAGTTTTATTTTTATTTATTTGTAATCTTAAGTTTCTATACAGGGCGTAAAAAGACCGATCACAAAGCCGATAACTACGCATTCTGTACATGTAATTAAGTAACTTAGACCAAAAAATATTGCTGGGAAAAAACTATTTTTTTTCATCATTAAAAAATAATTAATTAATAATAACTTCGATCAGCTGCGCGTTCAGCCGCTCGCGCTTGGTCGTTGAACTGATCGCTCGCTTGTGTGTGTGAGGCGCTCGTTGTGTTTAGTTTTCGTTGCATTTTTGTGACTTCAAATGCGTAATTTGTCATGAAAAATTGATAATTTTGATAATGTTTGTTCGGCAGAAAGTTTACTAATGATACTTGGAATACAATTCTGAAAAAAAAACGAAAAAAAATTGTTGACTTTGACCTTCAATATCTCCAGAACCAGTGAATTCCCAGGTATGGTCTAGAAGAAAAAAACTATCCCAGTGATGAGGACTATTTGGGGTTTTCGTTTTCGTTAAGGGTCTTCTTACACCCTTTATGTTTGTCCTAGACTATGTGTGCCAATTCAAACATTTTTATTTCTTTCTTTCTATGTATGCACTGCTGAGTGGGTCGCAAACACACCTTTTATGTTACTATGAAATAATGATTACTGTTAGCCAAAAAAGATCTGATTGATTGCGTAACCTAAACTACTACATAACTTATGATAAGTATATGAATGATCGCTATTGAGTACAGCAGTCTGTGAAACTTGTGTACTGTCGCTTAAACCATTTAATTCGTGCAAGGCGACGAAATAGTGCTGAACTGCAATCCGCGAGGGCCATGTACGACATATGATTCGTACAAATTATTCAAGACGATGACCAATTTGCAGCTCGCAGTCTAGCCGTCCAATAAGAACCGAGTCCAAGCCTTCGACGGTGTGTAGTATTCCACTTTCAAAGAGAGGTCAGCAAAACTGTAGTTGTCAGGAAAACAGTTGAGCTGATACCTGCTAGTGTCTCGGTAATTTAATGGTATATACTCACCCTCTGTTTATGTGTAGTGTCCCTCAGTGGGAGAGCTTCCTCGCTGCCACTCCGAGAGGACTCGGGAGGAGTGAGGCGACGCTGTTCACTCTGGGAGGAGAGGATCTGCATCTCCAGCATCTGTTCCTGCCTGATGTCATCGTTGTAATCCTGTAAAAAAATATTGGACGTTTAGAAATGGTTTTGACAGGTATACATTATTTTGCGAGTTTCGAAACTTACACATTTGATCATTGTCTCATTTGATGGTAAGCGATGTTATGGTCGACGATAAAGCACCCTTGCTTAGAAGTAACCTATAACCACTACGAAACCCAAACTCTGGCAGGGAATTCCACTCCTTAGCCACACACACATACACAGCTTAACACAGTGTTCGGTAAATGGGACCACAATGGCTGTGGACAGACGTATGTGGAAAAGAGAGAGAGGTCTTCAACCAGCAGTGGAACATAATGGATGAACTAGCCAATTACTTTGTATCCAAGGAGTTTGGATAATTTTCTACAATCACTCGGGCAAAGCCGCTGGCAGAAGCTAGTGTACAACGCATATAACTTATCAGTGTTCCTTCTCGCATATCGGCAATACAATTTAGTACGGTCAAAAGAAAATGGATTTAGGCTTAACAAAACCGTTGCTCCCAAAACCCAGGCCCATAAAAATAAAAACTGCTTCCACAGACAAAGGTCCTTCCGCCAGCTCTACAATCATAAACAAAGTACTTCTATTCATTTTTGGCTATTTGCAAAACAACACTGTTATAAATTTCGTCTTAATCGCTCCTGTCCAGACTTTTTGGTCGTAACAAATATTCTAAGAACGTTGGCGTCACCGATAAGATGTACTTGGACTTATTTATTGCCTTTACTGCTGAAATAATACGAAAAGAAAGTTCTTGAGACTGGGTTAGTTAGTTGTTCTGGGTTAGAATAGAAGGAACAATAGAATATAAATACTTATTCGGGGCAAAGATAGCACAAAGAGTGACCATGGAGTTTCTTGCACGTGAAGTCCATAAAAATCTACGCTTTGGAATGCTTTATGAATATGTATCATTTTTTCTTACAGACTGACTTCTTGAATCTTCAAAAGTGCCTGTAATGGTTTATTTCAAATTAAATACTTTGATTGTTGATTTTTCAATGAAAGTAAAAAATAACAAAAGTACAGAATGCCACGCCTGCTCGTACCAAAAGGATGATCACCTCAGCAATTGCTGGTAGTCAGAAACTAAAAGGTTTTTAGTTATTTTAATTTTTTCGACGATGTAGTGTAATGGAGGAGCTCAGGACAATATTCGATGACCTCAGTAGAAGTTCTGAAAGAAAAGATCTTAAAATGAACGTGGACAAAACTTAGGTCATGCAATACCCATGTAGCATCAAGATCGGATACTCTACACTTGGTAGTGGTAGATCATGTAGAATATTACCACCACTGTACATGAAGCTTAAATAAATAAATAAATATAACAGGGACTAGGCTCGCAGAATCGATGGTTGATGGATTAGAAAGTTCGTTGATTGGTTTTAAAGATGCGATTGCATATTGGAAGACACAAGTGAGGGTTTTGGAAATCTGATGAAAGTGAACGGTTTTTTTTGAGGTGAGTAATGTACCCTCCGTCAATGAATCGGGATTGATCCAGACAGTCACCAGATAGCTGAACAGCGAACTATCCTTTACTTGTTCTACGGTGGCCGGGGCATGCAATTTTAATTAAATGCGTGGTGAAATTGTTCGAATCAGTCATCGTGGCCCTAAAACGCAATGCAACCAAAGAAACACCGATAGGTTTTAATTAGTAAAAGTTTGACACTTCCCTTCCATACACCCTCAAAAAAAGTAATGTAATTAAAGTACTTCCAAACAATAGCTTAAATTAACCAAATGGAAACGACTAACATATTTTACTATTCCAAACAACAGTTCGACCAGCCAATATTTCATCCAGACTATACCCCCCATATATCTTCGTAGACCATTACTGTACATCCCAGTAACAATCCACCTCACGAAACACTAGTAAACACATAAGTCACGATGCCAATACGTTTAAATATAGTGCAAGTTGAGATATTGCATCTGGTGTAGTTGTTGCATTAGAAGTTTAGAACATCAGTCTTTGTAATTGAAACCTTATGTTAAAGTAGATAAATGTCATAATATATTTCATGATGTTTTGTTTTTTAGATGGGAAATTATTAATTGATTTCTCCCGCTCTTGGGCGTTAGGTAACTTTAACTAAATAAAATCTACTCTTATATTCTTTCTTTGCCTTTGTTCCAAGGGCCCGGGGATCTCTTTTGCATAACCCAGTCATGGCCTAGTAGGCTTGGACCCTGCTGGAGCCCTACCGTTTTCGCTAACATTTTCTTGAAGTGCATGTGGAATATTACGCGACGTCGAAGACTCAGGCTTGGTCCAAACGATTACTGGACGGTCGGACGTCGAGCTACCCATTGCTCGCTGTCCACTCAAGCCCACGCCTACGGTAGCTGGAAATCGGGATCGCAATAACTATATTGACCTAGAATAAATTTTACTTTAGGGACTTTCGGTAAAACAAATGGGCTTAGATTTGATAAATGTCCGCGCGAATTTATTACCAAAACTATCTTTCTACGATATTTCTAAAAGGACAATATTTTATCAGAGTATTAAAGCATAAATTATGAAGGACCAAATTTCACACAATATAGCAAAGCTTTCAGAGGTATTTACTGGATTACTTTTACACAAAATGTTTTAATTTCAATAGCAACCTAGATAATAATTATAATTAAAAAAAAATAGGAGTAAGTTTCTACGATCAAAAGAGTTCTTCAACGATTTCAAGAGGCATGAATATCAGAAGGCCTAGAAGTAGCAGTAAAATTATTGTAAGTCTTTAGTATTTCTGTTTTCAACGTTATTGTTTTCTTGGAAAATACCATTGGGGAAGACACGGGAACTGAATTTGAACCCGTGGCATCCCCAGCTCCTCAATCCCATACAACGTATCACGGGTACTAATTCCTAGTTTCCATGGATCTAATGATCGTATAGTGATGGTTTATAATACTCATTACCAAAAGTTATTAACTACTCCAGGACAGTGTTGTTTGATTTGATGTGTATGACGACCCAGCTATAAAAGGTTTACTCGTATACTACAGTTGTGTACGTAATGCATGGTTTTATAGTGTCCGACCGAAACATAATTTGCAGCTGAAATAACATCGGTTACCGGGTAATCTAATTTTCGGCTATTCTTTAGTTACGGCCATAAACAAAACTGAATCACAAAAACTATAGAAAACTGTCTTAACTTTAATATAATATTCCGATGTTGTTATTCTTAACTATGTTTACGTGTAGGTATGTGTTCACGATACAGGAGTAATTCTTAGTATGAGTTACCAAATTAATTAAAAAAAGCCTTTCCTAATGTTCACATTAGCTTTATACCTATTATCACAAAATTCCAATATCCCCCACCTATGTAAAACCTATTAAAATATCTTGATATAATTTTACTATAATCTATATTTTACGATGAACCGGCGTCGGAAGATTTTATGACATTTTCATAGCGTTCATAGACATTAAAATTAAATTGATTTTAAAGTTTATATCTGGAGGGTAGTTCAGCCGTGGCTTGCCTGAAGAGTTGTCGTAAAAAGTGCTACTTCTCAGGCTATTTATTATACAACAGGTGGTTTTTTTATGAGGATGAGCTCGTGGCTAGATAATAACAGCCACACGGGTCGAACTTCAAGGTTAAGCAACGCTTGCCAAGGTTGGTCTGTGGATGGGAGACCATCTTAACATAACGAGTTTCCTCCGTGCCTCGGAAAGCACTTAAGCCGTGGGTTCCGGCTGTCATTTGTAGATTTTTGGCAGTTGTTACGGATAGTCAGAAGCCAGTAAATCTGACTCCAGTCTTGCCATGAAGTACCGTGTTACCCCAGTTAATGGGTTGTGGAGGTCTGGTAGGCAGCCGCTCCTCGTAAAATACTGTTATTCAGCTAAATCCGGCTTGATTGGAAGCCGACCCCAATATGGTAGGGAAAAGGCTAGGTGATGAGGTGGTTTTTTTTATGGTTGGTTTCGTTTGTCTTGCTATGGTCATGTGAAGAGGAGGTATGAAACGCGTGTTACTAAAGCAGTTATGAATTTACATGTAGACGGATGGAGAGAAAGAAGGAGACCAAAGAAAAGATGATTGGATTGTGTGAGGACTGATATGAGGGAAAAGGGAGTTAGTGATAGCACGACGAGTGACAGGACAGAATGGACGACAAAAACGTGTTGCGCCGACCCCAAGTAATATGGGATAAGGGCAGGAAGAAGATGAAGAGGTGGTTGTCTATGATTTCCTTTGCAATGCTGATGTAACGGGGAGTCACATTTTTAATTAACTTAAAAAAGAGGAGGTTCTATGTTTATTTGTGTGATTTTTTTTTCTTTTATGAATGTTCACCAATTTTTTGATCCATTGTTGACCGAGTTTGGAATTATTTTTTTGATTAGGTTATTCTCTCGAGTTGATCCCATGGAAATATTGTTATGATTTGATGATGAACTTCGAAGATATGGACGGAAACTCCTCATAGAATCATAGCAGAAATGTGGTAACAAGTAAAATTGCTTTGTTTATACGTGCAGTCGATGACTGACCAACGGAAGAACAGGGGAGGAAGTAGGAGGGGTACCACAATTAAAAAGTGTGTACTTTTTCGTGAAAAAACTTTTTAGAAACAATACAACTGATTACAGTATTAAAAAAAAACACAAAAAGTACATAATAACTGAATCTCGAAAATCGGTGTTAAATAACCAAGATTTTATATCTGAAGGGTAGTTCAACTAGCGGCTTTACATGAAGATTTGTTGTAAAAAGTCCTATTTCTCTGCCTACTTATCATCCTAGTCCAACAGGTGGTAGTTTATGTCTCCCACTGCTGAGCTGACGTGGGTCCCTTTTGTAGCTACTTTAGTTGTCATGTAGAGACTATCGTGTTTAAATTATGGCCCTATGGAGGTTGTACTGTGCCTTAGTAAGAAGATAAAATGATTTAACTCTGCAGGATTGGTCGAGTGAGTTACTATGACTTTGTAATGCAAAGGGCAACTGAAGGAAACATGAACAGGTCAATTACTTAAAGTCTACTTTGGAACGCATAGGGCAACTGGAAGAACACAGGTTAATTACTTAGAGTCTAATGCTTCGTTTTGCCTCACTCAGAGTGAGTAAATTTATTTGATGGCAATACCTTAAAGAAAGAATTAACCGAATCTTTTTTAAATTGATGGCAGATTATTTTGCAGAGGAAAATAAATAAATATAACCAAATTACAGCTAGAGCGGGAGAAGTTTTTTGATGATTTTCTACCTCAGAAAAAAAACTTTAGATCATGTAAATCTTTGCATTTATCATTTTTGTTCATTATGCTTTGGTAGCATGTCGCATTGTAAATCTATACTAATATAATAAAGAGGTAAAGTTTGTTTTTTTGTTTGTATGAGGTAATCTATGGAAGTACTGGTCCGATTGCTAAAATTTTTTCGCCAATAGAAAGCTGCTGTTTTCCTGAGTGACATAGGCTGTATTTTATGTGCGCGGGCGAAGCTGCGGGCTAAAGCTAGTATATAATAAAATCAAGATTGTTTGGAATCGTTAATATGTCACAACAATTTTAGATTAATTCAACCTCTAAACCACAACAAGCGTTTGTGCTCGAATCTGGCTGAAATCTAACATTGAAACTTGTCGGCCTGGTAGTGAACGTATAGAATCATTATTCATTCTCGTTTTTACCAACACTAGGCGACACTTTAATGTAGGCGAAACAAAAGCGCGATGTTCTTACAATACGCGTCTCTGCATAATTTTATTCAAGTATTCTCTTTGGATAGCCGGTAGTGAAAACGGATACTAGTAATCTATTGAAAGAGCAGTTGTTTACTTACGGACTCAATGAGTGTCAGTGGATGGCATTGCCGTAGCCGAATACTGGACCAGGCAAGGAATTTAACATGTTTTGCAATCGACATGCTAAGAAGAAGAATAGAGCAGTGTCAAAGCTTAGGACAATACAATATAATATACATATATAGAGCAACAAATAAAATGTTACAAAATGGTACGAACGATCGCTTAAATGAGTTCAGAGATGATCACTTATTTATTTTACTTAGTAACAGTTATACAAAATGGTCGTGCGTGTGCAAACGCTGACATTGCATAACCTTCTTAATTGTACGAATGTGTGGGTTCACCGTACAGAGTGCTGAGAATTTTGACTCTAATTCCTGTTCCTATATCGATAACGATTTCAGTGTCAATAATATCCTGGACAAACTAGAAAAAAAAGTAGATAAATATGAATTTAGAAATGCACATTGGCGCTTGCCCCGTTTTGAAATCCGAACCTCATGCATGAGAGGCCTGTGTCTTAACCACTGGGAAATAACCAAGCAGACATTACTGACAGAGAATAAAAACTCACGTCCATAAACCGGAGAAAATATTTCCACCACTGACATTGAAAAATTAAACAAAACGCGTACTACGCAGTTGCTTCAAAAAATTCCTTGCAAAAACTCCAATTTCGACAGGCAGATTTTTACCTCTGCGTACCAATATGGGCTCACTACATAAATGATCACGCCACCAATGCTTTTGGCACATACAAAGAAACGCCTTTGAGATATTAACTCCTGAATTTTAATACGCCGCGTATCGTGCGTGCGTATTTTTTATTTAATGTTAGTGTGAGAGACACTGCTGTCTGCGTATTTTCTGACATTTTAGTGTCTGCTTATTTTTTTGGAGATGTTGCCTACTTTGGATTTATAAGACAAATGTATCAAAGTATTAAATAAAAACTGTGAGGTGTAATTGCTAAAAGCCATATTTTCTATTCTTTCTCTCATTTTGTATTCTACAAACATAAGTTTTGGATTTTTGGTATTTAGTTGAGTTGAGTTTTAGTGTCGTCATCCATATTTTTTTTTTAATAACATTACTTTTTTTGGGTTGCTTAGAATACCGATTTTATACAGTTTAAATTACTAAACGTATTCTTTTTTCATTTGGTATATCCGACGATAAATTCCACGACTGGGGCGGTTCAAAAACATGTACTGGATCCTGGATCCATGGCATTCGTTTGAGCGCCAAAATCTAACACACGGTGTATAGTGGACATTGCACCCATACGCACAGAAAGTTTTGGGGACTCATTTATTGTGCGTTCACCTAAGGAGTAGAATTCTCTGTCAAAGGTTTTGTTTCCTAGATAGTGACTATCTTTTTCTTCAAGAGGGTCTTTAAGTCGAGAGTGAATAGGTTATAATTCTGCGCAAGTGTGCTCCATCGTCGACTACATCATCGCTAACTATCAGCTGACATAGTGGTCTAACACGATCCTATCAATAATTAAAACATAACGCTCTTTTTTTCGGGCAGTTGTGTAAAAAAAAGAACTGGTCCTTCCACTCACCGGTACTAAGAATCTCCTCAGCTCAGCTAGCGCGTACGCAATCCTGGCGTGTGCCTCAGCTGGCGTAGCAAACGCGCTGATCTCGACGTGAAGCTCATCGGATAGGTGTGCGAACTTCGGGTCTCCTGATACGCGGAGTTCTTCCTCCTGGGGAGAAGGTTGTGTTAATTTGGCTGCTGTTTTCTTCCAAAACTATCAATAGAGTGGGCAAAAAGACTGGCAGGGTCAAATCGAGTTAAGGATGTCACGTTAGGCCGACACCCACTGCCGGCATGGCATGGCATAGCACAGCAGATTGTGCTGCGGTATCCCGCGGCGGTCCGTGGTATGCTGTGGCATGCCGTGGCATGGCAGGTTGTGTTTCGGAATGCCACGTCATGGCACAGCATCCAGTGGCACGTCGCAGCATCGTGGTATCGAAATAAAGTAACATGAACTGTAAATTCATTGATATAAGATTCAAAATAACTCAAACAGCAATTTGTCAGGACGGCCATTTTAATGTTTTGAATTGCGTGCCGTGTCATGCCACAGCATCCCACGGCGTGCCACGTCATGCCACAGCATCCCGCGGGGCGTCGCAGCATCGTGGTATCGAAATAAAGTAACAAGAACTCTAAACTCATTGAAACAAGATTCAAAATAACTTGATTAGTAATAAATTGCTTTGCTATGACATGCCGTGCCATGACGGCACTGGGCGCCGGTCCTTAGTCGCCTACATAATAAACTAGCAGAATTTACTGTGCTGTGTCTAAAGAATGAATGCAATGGGTTCCTAAAATTATGTAATGCAAATGGAAAACGCTGTCGAGGCCAAGAAGGAGGTTACAAAATGATGTAGACACGTACCAAGAGGACTGGTTCGAAACGGCCCGAAAGAAGAATATTTGGAAGGACTTTGGGGATGCTTTTGCATAGTGACTGTCCACTTCCATTTCAAAAATTGGGGGTGTCATGTCAGCCATCTGAACGGTAATCGCTGGGCAAGAGTGTCCACGCAGTGGGTTCCTGCAGATGAAAAGCGCCGTCGAGGCCCAGAAGGGGATTGCGTAGAGTAGTTCAATACGGCGATGGAGCAAAATGTCTAGAAGAACTTAGGGGACGCATTTAGAGAAATAGCGCACTAGCGGCCAGTCCGCAGCAGCCAGGTCGCGGCGGTCATCGAAATACATACATTAGTATGAAATCGCCATAGAGCGCGCGCACCTGTGCCGCGACCTGGCCGCCTGCGGCCTGGCCGCGAGTGCGCTATTGCTCTTACCCAGGGCCCTTTGCTCATTGTTCAGTAATGGGTAGAAAAAATCATACCTTCTGTCGATCCTTCATGGATCCTCGTCCTAGTACTGCCATCTTGCACATGGTGTCTTCCTGTAGCCTTTTCAACGAGTTGCCTTTGGGTCCTAGCAGCTTGCCCACGAAATTGAACTGTAACAAAATAATTCTAAATTAGTTCATCTGTTTCCAGACGGACGGCAATATACATGCTTCCTCTCAGAAGGAACTTTTATCATCTACCATCATCATCTGCTAGCCTTTTCCCAACTATATTGGGGTCGGCTTCCAGTCAAGCCGAATTTAGCGGAATACCAGTATTTTACGAGGAGTGGCTGCCTACCAGACCTCTACAACCCATTAACTGGGGTAACACAGTATTTCATGGCAAGACTGGACACAGATTTACTATATTGGGGTCGGCTTCCAGTCAAGCCGAATTTAGCGGAATACCAGTATTTTACGAGGAGTGGCTGCCTACCAGACCTCTACAACCCATTAACTGGGGTAACACAGTATTTCATGGCAAGACTGGGCACAGATTTACTGGCTTCTAACCTGAACTGTTCTGTGCTTCTAACTATCCGTAACGACTGCCAAAGATCTACAAATGACAGCCGGGAGGAAACTCGGTATGTTAAGATTCATCCAGAGGCCAACCTTGGCAAGCGTTGCTTAACCTTGAAGATTGACCCGTGCGGCTGTTATTATTTAGTCACGAGCTCCTCAGAAGAAACTTTAATATAGCGAGTAAAACATGGGTGGAATTGCTAAACGGTAGGGTTACGGAATTGTTGGAGAGAGTTTCCGAGACTCTGGGACGCCAAGAACTGCAGCCAAAATTGAAATAACATACGCAGGTTTTAGTCAGTAAAAGTCTGATACATATACATATGTATCTATGTAGTTTATATTCGTAGTTAGTTTTTTTATTATTATTATGTATAAGCTCGCGTTTAACCACTATCTCACCTGATGGTAAGCGATGATGTGGCCGACGATGGAGCACGCTTGCCTAGAAATAACCTATTCACACTTGACTTGAAGACTTCTAATTTAATATTTAAGTCATTAATGTACATAAACATAATCAGTCTAATAATGTTCCCACTGCTGGGAACCCCTTCTCCCTACCGTTATTCATAAATACCCCTATAAACGGTTTAGGGTGTGTCAAATATTGTATGGGTGAAAATTATTCCTTAAGTTACTAAACTTGAAACTTGGCACAGTTTGACCAAAATGAATAATAAAAACTACCCTCAAATATTGTTTAAGGGATGTTGTATGTTGTATGTGTAGTTTTTGTGAAAATATTCTCGCGAACAAAGTTACGGGCAAAGTGCTAGTGTACATGTATTTTAAAATATTGAATAGTTTTAAATAATTCATGACTGTATCGCAAAATGAATTCTCCATTTTAAATTTATTCTTTCCTGCTGCTAGTTCAACAATCTTTTCTCGTCGTCTATTCTTTTGATTTTTCTTATAAACTTAGAATTATCTGAAACAAGGGAAGCTTCTGTAATAATGTAAAATTCTTTGAAATAACAGCTTGAAGTTTCTTGTTGTGTTTCGTTCTGACATTCATACTTTTAGTTTCACAGAGATACGAGTATCTTTGAGTTTTTTCTGAGAATTCGCAATTATAGTTGATAATAGATTCTCGATGTTCAAGTTACATAAAGATCTGAAGTTTCTGCCTCGTGTACAGTGTGGTGACCTCTTGGCGAGGCATGTCTAATGATGGGTTCAAGTCAAGTTTGACTAGAAAAAATTGTGCGTAAAATGGCAATGATTTTATTGCTAGTTTATTTAATTTCGCTTTTTACTAACATAATTTGTTAATACTTACCAGAAATTGCGAAATAAACTAAAAATTGTAGATTTATTTTGTTTTAATTTCAATTCACATTTTTTAAAATCTAATTTGTTTGTTTCGGACATGTTTCATTGAAATTATTGAATTCATTATTCATTTCTTTAGATTTTAATAATTACACTTAACTAAGCAGAATGACATAATAAATTTGACTGGCCTGTTGGTCTAGTGGTTAGTGACCCTGACTGCTATGCCGGAGTCGTTTCCACCCGGGACAAAATGTTTGTGTGATGAGCACGATCATTAGTTCTGTGTCTGGGTGTAATTTATCTATAATATGTATGTATTTAGAAGTATATAAGCATATTTATGAGTTGTCTAGTACCCATAACACAAGCTCTGCTTAGCTTGGGACTAGATGGCTTTGTGTCAAAGTTGTGAAAAAAAAAATAGTGTTTTTGGTGGAATATTCTGCAGCAAACAGAGGAATTCATAGTAGTATCGCCAAGGGAATATTTATTCGCTCTTTGCTTAAACTCAGCGGTGACCAACAAGCGAGAGATTTTTGACTGTTGCCGCAACGAATCGCAAACACTCTCGAGAATTGTTTGGAATAGAGAAATATATGGACACGACTTTAAGAATATTCCTATTTTTATTTTATACTGACTCGGCAAACGTTGTTGTGCCATATAAATTATATGTAACATGATTTTTTACATCTGGTGTCCGAAAAACCCAAATATCTTACGGAACACAATTTTTTTTCAAAATAAAATTTAGCCTATGTTACTCGTGGATAATGTAGCTTTCGAATGGTGAAAGAATTTTCAAAAACGGTCCAGTAGTTTTTAAGCCTATTCATTACAAACAAACAAACAAAGTTTTCCTCTTTATAATATTAGTGTAGACTTTGTACTTGTGAATTTACAAAAATAATTTCAAAACGAGTCCTTTTTGAAATATCTAAGTAAGTACGAGTATAAGAATGTTTTAACCTCCTTAGGCATAATTCCGTTCTACTGAATCGACATCGCATTAATATTATAAAGCCAAAAGTCTGTGAATTTATGTGTATGTTGGTTAGTTCTTCACGCTCGGAAGACTCGACGGATTTTGATCAAAACTTGGTACCTACACAGGTAGAGCAAATCCTAGTAGTTATATTATAACACATAAAATATTTTTATCTCGAAAGTTTGTTCGCTTGGAAAAATTTTCTAATTCCATACAGCCAAAGCCACTGGCCGCTCCTAGTTCTCTATAAATTCAAGACAGATTCCGTTACATCATTTACCTTCAGACAGCAACAAATGAAGACCATATATTTGCTATTCCGTATAATTGTGCATTTCTCTAGCTAGGAGTCCGAGGTTCGTTGCATCGTATTACTTGGTAATTGTTATAGGGCATAAAAATAAAGATGGAAGCAAAAATTGATAAAATAAAAAAGTGGTAGTAAGGGTGCAGAGGTGAATAGAGAAAAAACTTGAGTATTTTCTTGTTATTTTAATACTAATTGTTGCTAACGGCTTCACCCACTTCTTACAGCCGAAACCAATAATCTATCTGTCACATATCGGAGATAGAAAAACAAATGAAACAACAGAAAACATGATAATTTTTGAATTGTATCATTTGTTTTACAATCTCCAGTATGCCAAAACTGGAGATCGATAGGTTATTGGTTTCGGACGTTAGTCGCAGAAAATAACCCAAGGGAACATACTTCCAGGATTAAAAGTATATTCTATGTGCAATTCCAGGACATGGTCTAGCCGTTGGAACTTGAAGCAGTAATAAATATACACATACATGGGTTATCTTCCATAATGGAAATTTGTGGTCCTCGAATGCAAGGCAAAGAAGTAATATAGATGTGGTTTTCTCAGTAAAAGTCTGACACACCCACCCGCTCCGATGAATAATCCAAAGACAGAATTAGAGCTAAAAAAGTCATTGCATTAAGGTCGGAAATATCCGACCTTAAAAAGAAAACACTCATTTTTATCATTCTATTTTGCTACTACTGTAATAGTGTAATGACGTGCCCAATTAGCTAGATATTATACACAAAGAATAACGATTATAAAGTAAAGAAAAAAATTACATAAAATAAATATTTTCTGTCTCCGTTCCCATCTTATTCCCTCCGCACAGATGCAGAACGGCGTCACTAATTGTGGGTCAGGCCACAGTGTACACAGCCAACTTGCACCACTGGCGAATCGATCAATTACTTGTTCGCAAGTTTTCTACTCTGTGACCTTAATTGGATTGGACCTTAGCGTGTCTAGTAATTGGTTTCTGAAAGCCTGACCGTCTCATGTTTGTTTCTGATTGGTTGACGGAAATATACTTGATTGTTATTGGTTGATATAATGTAATAATAATAGTCAATCTTGTTTGTTGATGCCCGCTGGGGTTATCGAGAGTTTCTGAGAGGGAAGTCGAAGATCCAGGGATTGCCGTGACAATTATGTCACCTGTAAGTTTTATAAATAAACGTGGCCCTAGTGAAAAAGGATACAGGGGCTCGATTTTGTGAAGAATGAGTTAAGTGACCAAAGGGGTCAGAAAGAATTGCTCTAACGTTTGGTAAAAACGGATCTAAGCTATCTCTAAAAAATAAAGAAGTTACTTTGTGTAAAAGCGTATGATTGACACAAGAAAATATCTAAAAAAGTCGGGTTCAAGTACTTTTGTGATCTTTCAAACAGAAAAATTGTCATTGTAGTTTTTCACATACTGGTATGTCAGACTTGTCCGATTGTCAGCTTAATAATCAGGACCCTGGAATGCAAAGGGTAAATAAAAACACAGTGTGTGGTTTTAGTCAGTAAAAGTCTGAAACGCATTCCTGGAGCGTGATATAGAGGACCAGCAGGGTCGAAGCTTTTGGGACTTTGGCAACCCTAAACCTCGGGACCCTAGAACGAAGGCAAAGAAGGAACGGGATGGGGTTTAGTCAGTAAAAGTCTGGGCGTGTCAGACTTTTCTGCTTTTCCCAAGAGTGAGAGAAGTCATTCTGATGATTCCCCAGGAGAAATCATTGGACGATTTTTCACCTCTAAAACAAATAGACATAGCTACTTCAATAAGTGTTTGTCAATACCTCACTACACAAGAACTAGCTACAAATACACGCCACAAAACAACTGATTCCCAGCCGACACAATTAGCTCGCAAAATAAATCACCCGTGCTTTACTACTCGATTGTTGATTAAGAGCTTTAAATCCCTTTAATTGGCGATCCCTGTTGATCTGTTGTTCGCTGGAACTATTTACCCCTGTAATGGGTACACGAGATTTATTGTGTAAAGTCTTATTCTGCTATGTGATCCTGGTACTTTTGTTTTGTAGTGGTTAGTTCGAGGCATGTATGGAATCACCAGAGCTGGTAATTATAGCAATTATGAATGTATTTTATAGTGGTACATTACTTTATGTAAATAATAATTATGCTTTAAATCCCTTTGATTGGCGATCCCTGCTGATCTGTTGTTCGCTGGAACTATTTACCCCTGTAATGGGTACACGAGATTTATTGTGAAATCTTTTAGTTTGTTATGTTGTCCTGGTACTTTTAATTTGTACAGTATTTAGTTCAGGAGGGAAAAGGTGCATGGATTGTGTGAGAAGTGATATGGAAGAAAAGGGAGTGAGTGATAGCGAGACGAGTGACAGGACAGAATGGAGAAAAAAGCGTGTTGCGCCGACCCCAAATAAAACGTGACAAGGGCAGGAAGATGATGAGTTTTAGTTCAGGGCGTGTAAAATGTATAGTATCATCAGAACTGGTGGAAATTATAGCGATTATGAATAGAATAGAATATTTTATGGTGCATTACTTTATGTAAATCTATATGCTTTGAATCCCTTTAATTGGCGATCCCAGCTGATCTGTTGTTCGCTGGAACTATTTACCTCTGTAATGGGTAAACGAGATTTATTGTGAAATGTCTTATTCTGTTATATATGATCCTGGTACTTTCGTGTAGTAATGTTTAGTTCTGAGCGTGTAAAGTTTATAGAGTCACCAGAACTATTGGAAATTATGGCAATTATTCATAATTGCATTAGTGCGACTTTATGTAAATCTATATACTTTTTTTTCAGGTAGGGGAATCATTAGAATGACTTCTCCCGCTCTTGGGCGGAGTGGGAGGGCGTGTCAGACTCTTACTGACTAAACCCCATCCCGTACCTTCGTTGCCTTCGATCTGGGGACACCGAAATCCCTTTAATTGGCGATCCCTGCTGATCTGTTGTTCGCTGGAACTATTTACCCCTGTAATGGGAACACGAGATTTATTGTGCCATGTCTTATTCTGTTATGTGATCCTGGTACTTTTGTTTTGTAAGATTTGTTCCGTGCGTGTAAAAATTGATTTTTATTTAAGGTGGGGAAGTCATCGATATGATTTCTCCGGCTCTGGTCTTCTGACTGACTAAAACCTACTCCTGTGTTTTTGCCTTCATTCCAGGGTCCCAATCCTCTTTTTCATTTCTAAGGCGTGTCAGACTTTTATTAAGACCCACTTATGTCCTTCAGTTGTCTTTTGCGTTTGAAGGTCACTCTCTCAAATGTTTCCTTAGCTCTGATCGACTAGACGGTGAGCTACCCATTGCTTGCCGTCCGCGAGCCCGTGCCCAATTCTTCCTTTAAAGCAATGAAACAGGGATCTAAAGCTTGTACAGAGAAACCTACTTTCACGCGGACGAAACCGCAAACAGAAGTTAGTCAAAAACATAAATTAAGCAACAAAAGTTGCATCACTGGAAATCATCTGAAACGTTGGGAAACTGTTTTATGATTTCGGTTCCAGTGTTGCGGACAAAATGTTTTTATTAATCCCTAGGGATATTCGCTGGATTTCGGATGAAAGATATTCTATGTTCACTTTTATAACATCGTTATTTATTCCTAGCTTTGTTCAACAATGTAATAATAAGAACTTTTTAATACAGTTGCTCAAAAAGTGGCGTATTGCTGGGACGTATAGCGTTCGGGAAGTGGGCTATTACACACTCGTGCTTTTTTTTACCATTCCCGAACTCGTGCTTTTTCTTTCCCAACTGTCAAAATAATGTCTATCAAAAAGAAAAAACCAACCATGAAGATTTTACTAAAAAAAGTTTTTATGATGAATCATAAAAACTGTTTTTATATATTTCTAAAAAGAAGCTACTAATTTGTTTCAATATCATTAGTTTAGGTTTAGTTTTTATTATACTGTAAATACCATGTTGTAAATAATTGGAATATATTTTTAGTATTTTACATTAAAAAAAATATATCAGATTTAATGATTTGATTAAATCAATCAAAGGTTAGGTTTCATTTCATTTCATCTCATTAAGTTGCATTGTCATTTCATATCTATAAAAAAATTCTACTAAAGACTTGGCTGTATGGGCTGAGTTCCCTTTGGCTACCTAGAATGGGTGAAGAAAATAAAAAAAACTCTGTTTATATTCTGTGACGGTTGGCGCCATTTTGATTAGTTATTTGAATTTATTATGTTTTTATTATTTTATTAAATTGCTTCATTTTTTCGCAACTGTATCAAAAATAGTCGTTCAGTACACGTGCGGAACCGTCATTGCAACTTGTTCCGACTGTCAACCCTCACCTTCGGCTACGCCTCGGCTCGGGTAACATTTGTCGGAACTCTTTGCAATGACTGGCTTTCCGCACTCGTAATGAAATATAATATTATGGTTTAAAAATAGAATGCGGAATTGAGGATGTTTCAAAATGACGTTCACTAGGTGGCAGCACTGAGGCGTTACCTAAGTTTAGACCTGTCAAAACGCTTATGTTTTTTTTATTGGTAGAAACTAGTGCTTGACTTGCCTGATGTTAAGCAGTGCAATCTTTGACGGTGAGGCACACTAGTTTATTAAGAGTCTATTCACTCTAGCCTTGAAGACACCCAAATGATGACATTGACCTCAATTCATTGTCAACGTAAAACGTTATTTTGTGTTTAATTTTTTAAAACCTGATCATTTTTGAACATATGTAATGAATTAAAAAAATTAATAAATAATAATAAGAGTTGTGTAATGAATTATGAATTTCAATTGTTATTTTTTAATTTATAGCTTTTTGATATCTAATAAGAAAAGGTTATGGTACGTATAAGTAAATGATAATAGCTATTTTTATCGGGTTGCAGCTATCAAAATAAATAAGTCAAGAGTGAATAGGTGAATTTTAGGCAAGCCCGCTCCGTCATCGACCAAATCGTCGCTTTCCATCAAGTGAGATAGAGATCAAGTGTCCGCCTATCAATATCAATAAAAAACGACAATAATAATATATGTATAAACTTACAGCAAACAATACAAATACTCATTGTAAACGAAAAACAAAAAAACCAGAACCATCACTAACTTGTATAAAAAACAATGTCCCCAAACAAAAAAAACACGATAGTAAATTGTCAGATCGGATATCAAGCGAACCAGAATTATCGGATATAACATTAAAATTATCTTTATCTTCCCTTAATTGTTATTCCAATTACCGCTCCCCAGCGATAAATTTGGCGATATCCGGCGATTTCGGCTGAAGTCAACATAACTAATTGGTCCTCATAAAAATTAAAACATTGCTCTTTTAACTGCCTTTCTGATTCCCCTATTATTGTCGAGGGAGTGAAGGGGAATGGAAGAACGGAATGAATGATTTGCTGTTCAAAGATGGTTAGAATTAATGAGTTTATTGTACTTATACTGGATGGTTCGGTAAACGTTCTGTTATATCTAAACTAATATTATAAAGAACTAAGATTTGAGTTTTTGTTTTTTTGTATGTTAAAATTTAACTTAAAAACTACTAGACCGATTTCATAATTGTGTGCAGTTTAGCTTCACTTTTTGACTGACATTAAGAGGATTCAAAAGTGCTTTTCTTTAGGTGGAGAATCATCAGAATGACTTCTCCCGTTCTTGGAAACTTAGCAAAATTAGTCTAATCTCCACCCCGTTCCTTCTTTGCCTTCGTACCAGGGTCCCAGGTTTTCCTTTCAGAAACCAACCCATCACCCTAGAGGCTTCGACCCTGCTGAGCCCCTACAGTTGCTGACATCTCTTTGAGGCGTGCGTGAAACAGTACACGCCGTTGACAACTTGGGCTCGGTCCGGATGATTACCAGATTACCGGACGGCAAGCTATCCATTACGTCCGCAAGCCCGCGCCTACGGTATACAAAAGTGCCTGTAAATGGTATAATTGAAATAAACGTGTATCTGTTTCGTTCAGCATTGACAGCTACGTCATGTTCACTATGTAACATAGGCTATTTATTTTCTACTTTCATGCAAGCAAAGCCGCTGGCAAAAACTAGTAAATTATTATAGAAGGGTAAAAAATACTGGTTTCCGTTGACCTGTCCTGACAAATTAACATAGGTAATTAATTTTGAATCATAACATATAAACAAACAAAAAATCAAATCTTTCCTCGGAATAATATTAGTACCTATAGATGGATGTATCCGTGTATCCATCAGAGTACATCGTAATAAGTATTGATGTTTCTTGTCAAAATTATGACAGCCCCATATCATGTTCTGTCAATTACTGTCAATTCTAGGTTAACCGGAATGCGATAAGGCTTCCCATCGTATGTGTTTTATATATAAGTTATTCATTGTTATGTATTTTGTTTTAAGTTCAATGAAGTATTTAAAAATCTAGTATAATTTTTTTAAAGAAATATTCAAATACTTATTCGCTCTTAACCCAAAAGCTGGCTATTACCTCGGTCTGAGATTAAGCATTGCTTTAAAATTCCGCCAGTTTTTTCGTCACATTTCTATCGATAGTCCTTTTATATACATAGATAGGACTAGGAGCGTGAAATTTTGCCCTTCCTTTTATATAGAAGGTGACCATTAGAGCGCCTTCACATTATCGGATCCGATATCGGTGTCGGACAATATGAAAGACAGGTACATATTTCATACATTTTACTTACCCAGATATCAGATCGGCGTCCGACACCGATATGGGATCGGATAATGTGAAAACGCTCTCAAGAGAGGGATTTCCAAACCCCTTTTGGGTTTTCCAAAATTCACCCCCTAAAGGAAAGAAACAGGGGTCCAAAGCTTTTATAAAGAAACCTTCACTTTCACGCAGATAAAGCCGCTGGCAGAAGTTAGTATACCTATACGAGAGTACAATGTTAAAAACACACACACAAGAGACGAAGGTCATGCGGAACCCACAAGTTAATCAGTGTGGTATTCACAATACAGAGCTGTGATAAGGGTCAGCGGCCCGCATATCGGTGCGGGTACTCTCACATGAGTGAGTATATGGTCGGCAGTACTCATGGGCGGGTTACATTTGTTATGCGGACGATCAGGCTGTTTGTTCGTGGTTTTACTGTACTTGTTGGTACATATGCTAGTTTTTACCCGACTTTCAGGACGCTTCATTTCGAAGTGGAGAACAGGACAGGGTCGGGCAGCGAAGTGGGTTGTGGGTGACGTGCACATAGCGTGGGTGTGGTACATACCCACGAGAGGGGTGCATCGCCAGATGCCGCCCCAGACGGGGAAAAGGCACAAAGGGATAGGACGGAGAAATTCGTAAAGAAGTCAAAAAGCGACTGCGGTGATGGCGCGTTCATATTTATATGGGTGGGCCATGTCCTTCTGCAAAAGTTGATAATATACAGAGCAGTGATAAGGGTCAGCGGCCTGCATATCGGTGTGGGTACATTTTCACATGACTGAGTATATGGTCGGCAGTACTCATGGACGGGTTACATTTGTTATGCGGACGATTGGGCTGTTTGTTCGTGGTTTAACCTATCACATGCCCGCAAAACGAGACACAATAGTAAAACAATAACAGCGCGGTCTCATAGGACCGGTTGGGGATTCATGAATTAACTGTACTTGTTGGTACTTATACTCAAGGGAGTCGTCAGCTTATGACTAAAGGGAGGGGGTGCAAAGGGGCAATATTATGGAGGATAAAAAATATGAACGCCGAGAGCATGAAGCATTACACTTTGGAAGTATTTGCCTCGATGCTGATTGTAATAAGAACTAGGCTCGTAGGCTCATGAGAGGCGAGCGCTGAGAGATACAGACTACAGACTGAGACAAAATGAGTTCAGTCTGGTTCTGTCGGAATAGAAGGAAGTTTCTGTAGGAAGACACAATACAAAAATAATTAGAGAGCGAACGCTGGCATTCGATGGGGGTTTAATGAATAAATAGAAATTCCGAATGACGTTTCTTTTTTTCAAAAACTCTTCAATTTTTTATAAAATAATAATATTTCCTATACCAAATTTTGTAAAAACGCTCGGGCATTATATCTGTTTTTTCGCTCGTGGCCTCTTAATCAAACATTGCGTCGGAAACAACAAGTTTTTAAACCATGCTTACGTTGTAGATAAGCTTGGAAAGGGACCTTTAACTTTGGGATTATAAAACAAATAAAATCGCAGGCTCCAGTCAATACATAATGAGTTCAGTCAATAATGACTGGCATAATACCAGTATCGATACGAACGAGTGCTCGTATGATAGGCTCGTGAGAGGCGAGCGCTGAGAGATGAACACACACAGACGGAGAGCTATGAGTCACTTGCGTAGGGGTTATAGAGGGAGAGGACAGCGATTTTGTATC
Organism: Mythimna separata; assembly: GCA_030763345.1. Taxonomy (NCBI): domain Eukaryota; kingdom Metazoa; phylum Arthropoda; class Insecta; order Lepidoptera; family Noctuidae; genus Mythimna; species Mythimna separata. Next base: position 4,831,815 of record CM061188.1, on the reverse strand, counting down.
AAGGTCATGTGATATTTTATTCTAGCTTCTGCCACTGATTTCGCCCGCGTGTAAACAGAATAAATAACCTATGTTACTCAATGAAGATGTAGCTTTCTAATGCTGAAAGAATTTTTGAAATCGGTTAAGTAGTTCTTGAGTTCAATCGTAACATACAAAAAATCTTTCTTCTGTATAATATTAGTATAAATGTCTTCTGTCTAACTTCTTGTCGGAATCTGTGTTTCCTGATAGCTATAACTGGGAGTCTTCAAGCCAAGAGTGAAGTTGGTTCTAGGCGACTGTGCTCCATCATCGCTTCCTACTAGATGAGATAGTAGTCAAGCGTAAGCCTATCAGCAACTAAACTAAAACTAAGATGTATCTTTTTAGGGTTCCGTACCCAAAGAATCAAAACAAAACCCTATTGCTAATACACCGCTGTCCGACTGTCTGTCAAACTAAATTACTATTTAATCAAACATTGCGTCGGAAACAACAAGTTTTTAAACCATGCTTACGTTGTAGATAAGCTTGGAAAGGGACCTTTAACTATGGGATTATAAAACAAATAAAATCGCAGGCTCCAGTCAATACCATACATAATGAGTTCCGTCAATAATGACTGGCATAATACCAGTATCGATACGAACGAGTGCTCGTATGATAGGCTCGTGAGAGGCGAGCGCTGAGAGATGAACACACACAGACGGAGAGCTTCGAGTGACTTGCGTAGGGGTTGTAGAGGGAGAGGACAGCGATTTTGTATCAAGGTCATGTGATATTTTGTATAGGTCGTGAAAACACAGACGCTGGCAGGGAATTTTGCTTCTTAGCTGTACGCTGTACATACAACTGTTCCTACTCTGTGGGAGAGAGAGGTAGTGTCAGGCTCTTACTGACTGAAACCCACCAGTATCCTTCAGTTAACCTTTGTATTCAAGGGCACACAAAAGTGATATACGTTCAACTACTTACCTATATATATTTTTTTAAGTTCACAACGCAATGTCAAATTATTTTGGAGGTCCCACAAGCCCCACATTCTTCTTCGTAGTCCTATAGTCAGATTTTTTTAAGTTCACAACGCTATGTCAAATTACTTTGGACGCCCCACAAGCCCCACATTCTTCTTCGTAGTCCTATAATCAGATTTTTTTAAGTTCACAACGCAATGTCAAATTACTTTGGACGCCCCACAAGCCTCACATTCTTCTTCGTAGCCGTGTACTCTTGATAGAGTGGACGTGGTCATAAGCACCACATACCTCCCTTGAAAAGAGAAGTTCCTCTAACCAGACGAATGTTATGTCTGGCGTACAACTGCTCGAGAGATGATTGCAGATTGTTTCATATGTTCTAATCGCGCTGAAACTTTAATTGCGCGATACATGAGAGATGAGTTGTACAACTATCTGAGGGACTGGCCTGCAATGGCTGAAGATAGGCGTGTGGAAAAGGGAGAGGGAGGCCTTCGCCCAGCAGTGGGACACAACAGGCTAATTAACTAGGATTAGCTCTTATGTGGCGTCGTACATGTCGCTACATAACTATTTAAGCTTTCCTATCAAATTATCGGTTACATAAGCAAGTACCCGCGTTTCACTTAAGCCTTACACCAAAATCGATCGTAACTTCGCTGATATAAAGTGGCCTCCTAATTGTCATTTACGGCCTTATATCAGCCCATTATAGTTACAATAAAGTACCTAATGTGATTGGTTAGCGGCCGTATTCTGAACGACTAGTGATGGGCCTTCACGGGAATGGACGGTCGATTATACGGGATTGAGAATGTTAATATTTTGTTATGAGAGTTTTGTATGTGAAAGAGTTCTATAACTCTGTGGCTCTGAAACAAAAAGGGTAACTGAAAGAACATAAGCAGATATTGATCAGTAAAACTCTGACACCTCCTCTCGTTCCAACTGGAGTCCTTCGATATCACAATATTCACTAGAAATAGAACCGTTAAGTAAACTAAGATACTTTATAGTTACAGTAGAATATTTAGTTACAAAATTATGCGCAAGAATTGCATGTTTCACGGGAATATCTTAAACAAACTTTACTTAGACATACAGCCAGCAACAAAACATGAAAGTCAAAAGTCAAAGTCAAGAGCATTTTCTTCATATAAACCAAGACATGCATTTTTGAAAGGTCAAGAGGTCTGTGTGTCAGAAAAAATGATGCTAATTGCACATCGAAAACCGTAGATCTCTATGGAGAAGAATGTGCAAGAAACTCCATGGACACTCTTTTCAATTCTTCTTCTTCTTATCGTACGGTTAGTGGCCAACCTGGTGGCCACTCTTTTCAATCATATTATGTATTACATTAAGTCATAAAATCCCCAGAATGACGACAACGAAGGAATGAAATGGGGTTTAGTCAGTAAAAGTCTGGCACGCCCTCCCATTCCACCCAAGAGCAGAAGAATTCATTCTGATGATGCCTCACTTGAAAAAGATATAAGTCATAACATCCCGGGATTTCCTTCAAAAATCCCGGGCTACATGACAACACTAATAACGACTCCACGGTGGCCTATTAGCTCTCTATTTGTAGCTCCGGGATATCGTCTGCTCTCTACGTGATAGAGATTCTATATTTGTGTACTTAGGATGTAGAGGGTAGTTTGGGACTAAGTATAGAATTATCAAGGTTATATTAAGGTCGTAAGAAGGATATTTCTATTCAAGGAATGGGAAGTAAGGGTTTATTGGATTCACTGTGGAACTTTTCGAAAGATTTTATTGAATTTTGCTCCGAAAATTTTGAAATAGATCCGGGATGGCGTATCTACAAAGAGTTTTAGGAACACGTTTATTGTGCGTACACTGCAGAGAAGTTTTTTTTTCAAGGGGGGTATCCTCAGGGTGACTTTTCCCGCTCTTGGGCGGAGCAGGAGGGCGTGTCAGACACTTACCGTTCCTTCGTTGCCTTCGATCTGGCGGACACGGCCTCATCTTCCGGAATTTTCGTGTTCCCCAAAGGCTTCGGCCCTGCTAGGCCCCTACAGTTTGCTGAAATCTCCTTGAGGCGTAGTTTGGGACTAAGTATAGAATTATCAAGGTATTATAAGGTCGTACAGTTAAATGTAAGAAGGATATTTCTATTCAAGGAATGGAAACGAAGGGTTTATTGGATTCGCTGTGGAACTTTTCGAAATAATTCCATTTCACCCGAAAATTTTGAAATAGATTCATCCCACTCATACGTACAAAGCGTTTTGGGGACACATTTATTGTGCTTATGGCTAAGGAGTGGAATGCCTTGCCGGAATCTGTGTTTTCTGATAGTTACAACTTAGGGGTCTTTAAGTGAAGAATGAGTAGGTTACTTCTAGGTAAGTGTGCTCCATCGTCGGCCACATAATCGCTTACTATTAGGTAAGATATTGATCAAAAGCCGGACTAAGAAAACCCAGGAACCCTAAAACGAAAGGCAAAGTAGGAACAAAGGAGTAGGTTTTTGTCAGTAAAAGTCTGACACACTCTCCTGCTCTGCCCTAGAAGTCATTTTGATAACTATACAGGTAAAAAGTAATAGTTTGATTATCATTTCCCCGGAAAAAGCATGAGCAGAAGTTATTTGATAATTTTTCACCTCTAAAAAAGGTTTTCTAAATTCAAACCATTTTATTTTTACGCACATAAAAATGCACTGACGTTTAGCACTTCAAATAACTTCCGACACGTCAAAAACATCACAAGTACCCTTCACACACAATCCCTAAAAACTCAACTCTATTATCTATACAACCCCACCTTTTTACACGATCCGTCAAAAACATTTCGCGAATTCACAGCCGCGTCAGGTTACCAGAAATTGGCGCAATTTTTTTCTGTTAACAACGACGGGCTTAAAAGGGAAATTGGTTATGGAAGCTGTGTTATATATAGACAGATTTCTGTGTAACATGAGATGTAAGGGCGAACGTATATTGGGCAGGAATTCAATGACTAAAGGCGACCGTCCACGGTTAAGAAGGATCTGGGCGATGTGTGCTATGTTAGCAGCGTGGTTCATTTTGTTTTTAAGCTACGCATCCGTGTGTAGCGTGACCATGGTAGTACAATGGTCCCAACGTACATTTTGTAGAAAATCACTGTGTATGTGCTTTTATGTTATTTATTTCATCATTATTTGTTTTAAGATTATGAAGAAAAATATCGAGAAGAAGGCGCGGAAGTGGGTAAAACGGTTGAGTGATTAGCTACTAAGTTGCGTGTTGCGCATACAAAAAATATTTTACGGGCTACAGATACTTGTTTATTATATTAATAAGTTTTTTTATTGATTTGAAGTTTGTGCTCCCGAAAAGCTGCAACTTTAAACTGCAGCAGCAACGTGGAACAACGGACACAGGAGATCTGTTACTCAGTAGTAAAGCGATAAATTACGTATTCATTTTGAATGTGGCATATCAATACATGTCATTTAATGAATTATTTATTGGTATCGTAATAATGTGAGTCTATTCACATTTGATCACTAATTCAACTGATATCCTACTTTACTGTATGTAATATGAGTTCATATAGAGAGGTGTTGAAGTAAAAGATCCGACCTAAAAAAACATATAATGCGAAGCTGTATAAACGCGTACTATAGCCGCAGCCACTATGGAATAGTACCTTATCCTAAGTGTAAAGGTGTTGAACGTAATCCGACACGTGACACTATTGTTAGTCGAAGGTGCGAGGGGCGGTTAACAAGGGAGCCCCTTTGATTTGAGGAAATTGGTGTAGAATTGTTATGTTTGTAATTTGGTATACCTTTGATTTTGGAAGACTAGCTACTGAAGGTAGTTTTTGATGACACTGAAGATGAAAACTCATTGACATGCGTATACTGCTCATCTTAAACTACACAAAGTTGGTCACTAACTGAATAACAGTAGTCCAAATTAAAAAAAGAAGAAACAGACGAGCTGGTTTTAGCCAGTAAAAGACACGCATTTCCGCTCCGCCCAAGAGCAGGAAAAGTTATTCTGATGATTTCCGACCTAAAAAAAAAGTCGTAGAAAAAACAGCCAGCTTAAAGAGGGTGTGGACGGGCCACGTTGCACGAATGCACACGGACAGATGGCCCAAAATTATCACTGACTGGACGCCTAAAGGAGGTCGACCGCGGCGTAGAGTATTCTCACTAACGATATAATAATAATAATATATTCCACAACTTTCACACAACGTCGTCTAGTCCCAAGCTATGCAGAGCTTATGTTATGGCGGCCACACACGTAGCGTTATACCTGAACGGTATACCGAAACTGAAGGCTTGTGCAAGTATACCGGAGCGTATGTGTGACAAAACTTGCACAAGTTTCCTGACTTGCACAAGTCTGGTAGGCAGATCAATACTACGATCTTTATACCTGCGCAAACTAGTTTGTGCAAGTATGCATGAGCGTGTGTGTCGGACGCGCATGCATGCACGCGCGCCAGTGCTTCGGTCGGTTTGTGTGGTTATTTTCGCGCCAAAATGTCTGTCGATTCACGCCGCAGTAATAGAGAGAAATTAGAAGAGTTTATAGATTTATACAAAAAGTTACCATGTCTATGGCAAATAAAAAGTAAAGAATACCATATTTGCGACAAAAAGAACGCTGCATACTTATTTCTTTTTAGTAACCATTCTTTACATCATACAGAACGTTTCTTGTTACAATTCTCTTTTTTCTTAATAGCTAGCACCAAACCAACAATAGCCAAAACGTCATAATTTGTGGGTGCCGGTGGCATATTTCACAAAATACTTATTGCACAACACGACTTCTTCGGTTTGTCACAGGCGCAGAACTGAGACTGCACAGGCATACTTGAATCGTGTGTGGTCACTATGGACGTCAGGTATACTTGCACAAGCCTTCAGTTTCGGTATACCGTTCAGGTATAACGCTACGTGTGTGGCCGCCATTATGGGTACTAGACAACTGATAAACATACTTATATACTTCTAAATACATACATATTATAGATAAATTACACTCAGACACAGAACAAATGATCGTCATCATCACACAAACATTTATTTTGTCCTGGGTGGGAATCGAACCCACGACCTCCGGCATAGCAGTCAGGGTCACTAACCACTGGACCAACAGGCCAGATATAGTTCACTATTTATCTTACAAACACCCTTATTGTCATTTTCATATCCAATATTACTTTGCCCACTTCAATTGGTCCAAGAATATCACACAATATTTATACAAGATACAATAAATATAATCTATCTGCCCAGCTTAAGCCAATTATGTTGGAATCAGCTTCCAGACTAATTTGATTTAGGAGTGTACTAATATTTATATGGAGTGCCTGCTTATTTGATTTCCACAACCCAGTAACAGCACTTTATGAGATGGGTAAAGTCTAGCAGGCTTAGCCAAGTCTTTAATGTACAATCTAGGGATGATACCGATACCGAAACCGATATTATATCGGCAATACTTCGGGTTTGCTGATATATCTGTATCGGCGATATTTTTATGGCAGATTCAACGATACTTTTCAAATTTTGCGCTTTAATGTAAACGTTCGTTTTCCGGCGCCATGACGCAGAAGTACTTTAGTTTCCAAATGAGTTCCGAAATCGCCTTTACCCCCAAAGCTTGAGAATACTTTGTTTTTTAAATAACAATTTTATAAATGTAAATTTTGATTACTAAAACTATTAATTAGTTGTGTTTTATTTATTCTATCTTAATACTGGTATTCAGCTAAATCCGGCTTGACTGGAAGCCGACCCCAATATAGTTGGGAAAAGGCTAGTCAGATGATGATAAAGCGTATCAGTATCGCTATTTTTGTAGGAGTATCGGTATCAGTAACGAATCGACAAAAAGGCGTATCGAGGCATCCCTAGTACAATCGTTAACGCTGTTAGAACGTCTCTTTTCAACGTTAGTCCTGTGGTTAGAATTCTGCCTCTCTGTACTAATGACAAAGTTTCTCCACTTGTATCAAAATGTACTATGTATTTCTTTTCATAATTGTATTATTACTAACTTCCGCCCGCGGCTTCGCCCGCGTGGTGTTGTGATAAAAAGCAGGCTAAGCAAAAATAAAAAAATCGAATAATAAATAAGATTACGTCTCATTTTTAAGGTTACGTATCCAATGGGTAAGAACGGGACCCTAAAGAATTTGAATTTGAAGAATTTGAAATTTTTTGTGAAGGATAGATAGGTACGAATATGATGATTGATGGTGATGGTAATACAAAAGTAATAGTTACTGCAATATACTCCTATAAACTACATTAAAAGATTTATTTCGGTCAGCAAAGACATGTAGATTTTGCACGAATCGTTAACGCTGTTAGAACGTCTTTTTTCAACGTTAAGTCCTGTGGTTAGAATTCTGCCTTTGTCCTAATGACAAAGTTTCTCAACTTATATCAAAATGTAAGATCGATGTATTTTTTTACATAATTATACATACACTAGCTGTCCCCTGCGGTTTCACCCGCATTTTTCGTTACTGCTCCGCTCCCGTGGGTCGTAGCGTGATAGTATATAGCCTATAGCATTCCTCGATAAATGGGCTATCTAACACTAAAAGAATTTTTCAAATCGGACCAGTAGTTCCAGAGATTACCCCCTACATACAAACTTCCAAACTTACAAATTTTACCCCTTTATAATATTAGTATAGATAGTATAGATTTCGCACTCGTAAAAAATCGAGTTAGATCATTAGATTGGTCTGTTGGTCTAGTGGTTAGTGGTCCTGACTGCTATGGCAGAGGTCATGGGTTAGATTCCCACCCAAGAAAAATGTTTGGGTGTATTTTTTTTATTAAATATATGTATTTAAAATATGAACGTAGTTTAAATACGTTGTTTAGTATTCATAGCACAAGCTTTGCTTAGTTTTGGACTAGATGGCGTTGTGTGGAACAGAACAAAAAAGTACACACGTCATCATCTACGTAGCCTTTTCCTAACTATATTGGGGTCGGCTTTCAGTCCAGCCGGATTTAGCTGAATACCAGTATTTTACGAAGGGCGCCTGCCTACCAGACCTCCACAACCCATTAACTGGGGTAACACGGTACTTCATGGCAAGACTGGAGTCAGATTTACTGGCTTCTGACTATCCGTAACGACTGCCAAAGATCTACAAATGATAGCCGGGACCGACGGCTTAACGTGCTTTCCGAGGCACGGAGGAAACTCGGTATGTTAAGATGGCCACTCATCCACACACCAACCTTGGCAAGCGTTGCTTAACCTTGAAGATCGACCTGTGCGGCTGCTATTATCTAGCCACGAGCTCCTCAAAAAAAAGTACACACGTACTTTATAAAAACACAGATTTTCTCATTTATCAAACTACGTAATACTATGGTTCAATCAATTTCTGTGTGTTATCGTTAATGTTACTTTTTTGTGGATTTTATCGCCCTAAGGGAGCGATTTGATTTATCTTCGATGGGTTTTTATAGCCATGAGATTTTAATCCTTATTGATTGTCATTGGGATACGGTTCTTAGTGAGTTTGCTTTCCATTATCATGTAGAAAGATGGTGTTTTTATTGAGGGTAATTTTTTGTTTTGTGTTTTAAGACCCGGATTGAAATAAAGAGCCAGGTATATGTGTATGTAAGAGAATTAGTTAGGTCGGATATCATCATCATCATTATCTCAGCCGAAAGACGTCCACTGCTGGACATAGGCCTACCCCAAGCGTCGCCACAAGGACCAGTCCTGTGCGTCTTGCATCCACCAGATTCCCGCGACCTTATTTTATTAGTCTGACTTATTCGTATTATCGGCCTTTGAATTTTTCCACTGTTGGGACTCAGGCCTCCTCAAAAGGGGAGGGAATGTGCTGTAATCCAGCACGTGGTCCCAGTGCAGATTGGTAGATGTCACATGTCTTCAAATTAGTTCCAGGACATGCCAGTTTCTACACGGTGTTTCCCTGTACCGTTTTGAAAGCAGTGGACTTATTATTAATTGTTCGCAGATATACAAAGGGCACCAAATGACTGTACAAAAAAAAGGTGCCTAACTCAATGAATACATCTTTTTTATATTCTAAGGAAATAATTTCCCAAGACTGCCTACATACACAGCCACGGCCAAAGCCTCCAAAAAAATCACGTAATTTTTCAACGTGTAATAGCGAGGAAATACTAGATAGCCATATTCGTACGTGGGGTACTTTTGTTGTCACGGAATAGTAAACCAATGGAGTGTTTGCAGAATGAAAGCTAAAAAAAGAATTTGTAAAGTGACATGACCCAGGAAAATGGGTAAACTTGTTGTGTACTACGTACTAGTTACATGAGTTGATGATGTTTGTCATTTTTTCTCGCAAAACGTTCTGAGCAGATTTCGATTAGAATTTATAGTGACCAATATAACTATACAATGTATAATTATCATAATTGTAAGTTATAGTGGGGGCATATATTGATTGTACGCAGGCACAGCCGCTAGTAGAATGTATGTTTCTTTTTTATATTTTTATAATCAGTTAAAGTGGTAATCCCCACGCTTTTCACAGAGATGTCAACAAACATTAGGGGCTCAGTAGGGCTGATAGAAAAAAGAAATCCGTGTGGTTTTAGTCATTAACCTATGGTATGTGGGTATGTGACCCACAAAACGAGACACAATAGTAAAACAATAACAGCGCGGTCTCATAGGACCGGTCGGGGATTCATGAATTAAAAGTCTGTCACATCCATCCGCTCCGTACCGTACCGCACGTTCTGGGTACGTGAAAAGTCATTGGATGATTTCCCACCTTTTCCCAAAAAAGCAACGAACAAAATATCTCTCAATATTGATTGAGCCATCTACGTCAATCATTCAAGTTCTCACTCCATGTCCTACCTACTCTACATTCAGTAGCAAGAGTGATGCTTTATTTATCGCACGCAGAGCGATGGAATGACTGGGGTAGTCGCTCATTCGAGCAAAATTGAGCGCTGAAGCAAACAAGAACGGGTTCCGTAGGCCTCCATGATGTTTTCATTCCAGTTTCATAAGATTGAGAGAAGAAAAATGGCGATTGCGCAAACATTTTGTTTAGGTGGGAGATAAACGTTGGAAATGTGATGCTGTTTGTTTAATAGAGGGATTCTGTGTTTTTTGGGTAAATGTTGTTTGTAGAAGTTAAGTGAAATGTGTGTTTTTTAATTCGTTTTGTTTTTGATCTGGTCATGAGTGAAATCAAAATGAATGTTTTCTTTGAGTCTGATCTTTTCTTGAGTGAAATCGGAACGAATTGAGTCGCATTTTTTTTTTGCCGGTTTATTAGGTAACATTTACAACTAGCTGTTGCTAGCGGCTTTGCCCGCGCGATAGTAGGAAATTGTCACAAAAGAACATACTCCCGAATTTTAAAATTATTCTATTCCAGGATGTGGTGTTACCTGTGAGCAAAATTTCATCCAAATTCGGTCAGCCGTTTGAGTATAAAGTAGTTGAGCTAAAACTTTCAGTTTGAGTCTGACAGGCTTTTTGCGCAAGTTTGTTATGCTCGTTTTAAAGTGCTTATTTCGTATTCACTCTGTTTTTTTTACACCTAGAATTTTGCTGCGCTCCATATCTCTTTGGGATACCCAAATAGTATGAAAAAGTAAATAAGAAATTGAGCTATTAAAAATAAAATAAAAATAGCCTTTATTGCTTTTTTTCTCCTACTACAGTAGATATTTACATGCCTTAAAATTAGTTTTTAAAATATACTTAAGTATTACAATAAAATCTGTAAAAAATTGTAAAACATTTGTAGGTCTAGGAAATGATAACATAAAAACCAATTTATAAGGCAGTCTCCATGTAAAAATACTAGTAGTACCCTGACATGAGGCTAGAATAATTATATATTATACTAGCAAAATTCTGAAGGGTGCAAATCGAAAACAGGTGCAAATTGAATGCGATAAACTCCAAGACTAAAGAATGAAAGAATTTTCATGTGGTTTTCACTAATAGACAGACAAATTCATGGGAAAGTGGGTTTGTGTATTATAAAAGGAAAAAGCCTGGGGTTTCGACGATGGCTAACACCTGTACCTACGATGCTGCTGCTGGCGCGATTCTCTAGTAAAAACAAACTTATAAAGATACATTTCTCAGTAAATACATGAATTATATATATATATATATATACATATATTATTTTTTTATAACTGTTAGTCTCACGCTTGACCATTATCTCACCTGATGGTAAGCGATGATGTGGTCGACGATGGAGCACGCTTGCCTAGAAGTAACCTATTCACTCTTGACTTAAAGACCCCTAGATTGTAGCTATCAGGAAACAGACCCCGGCAGGGAATTCCACTCGTTATATCGCATAGTAAATGTACTTCCAAAATGTATGTTCACTATGAAGGACAATTAATCTTATTATGTTTTCATTGCTGAGACTCAGGCCCCTTCTCTAGGAGAAGGTGGGTCCACCACGCGGGCCCAGAGCAGGTTAATGAATGTCACATGTCGTCGAATTATTTGTTTCTTACCGGTTTCCTTACAATGTTTTCCTTCACCGTCTTGAGAGTAATGGTAATGAAATGAATCTCACAAAGTAATGCGCCCGATTGGGTTTGAACCCGCAAACTACAACTCGTAAATTACGTTATTATATCTATAATTACGTTATCAGCTTTTATCACACGTAATTGCATTTCTTTGCCATTTTATACAATCTATACTTCTATACTAATATTATAAAGAGGTAAAATTTGTAAGTTTGTATGTTTGTAAGTTTGTATGTAGGGGGTAATCTCTGGAACTACTGGTCCGATTTGAAAATTTCTTTCAGTGTTAGATAGTCCATTTATCGAGGAATGCTATAGGCTATATACCATCACGCTACGACCCACGGGAGCGGAGCAGTAACGAAAAATGCGGGTGAAACCGCAGGGGACAGCTAGTTTATTATATAGTTATTTTTAACCTCCGACGCAAAAACGACGGGGTGGTAAATGTGTACGTGTCTGTCAAACGTAGCTCCCAAACGGATGATCCGATTTTAATGTTTTTTTTTTTCATTTGAAAGGTATATCAGTCGAGAGTGTTCTTAGCTATGTTTGCTGGAAATCGGTTCAGGTCTTCAAGGTCATCAGGTCGTTTGTTAGGAGTGATAGGTTACACGCTCAGTTTGCTTGCAAACATATATGGGGTCCGACATTTGAAACACTAATGTATTCTGGAACCATTGGGCTGGCCTGCTGTTATTTGGTCAGGAGTTGTTTTAAAATTTAATTTTTACACACGTCATATTAGCAACCTCCACACACAACCAAAACAAACCCGCTTCACAGCAGAAATAGTAACAAACTAAACGCAACGTCACCATTCCACCGATTACACTAATCCGAATAACCAATTATATTTTATGGAACCCTAAACGTTTAGCGTTCCGTACTCGTGTATTAACGCACGTGATATTCCGTAGCGCGATATATTTACGTCGAAACGTTTTCAATTCGTCTGCTGAACGTGACTGAACTGGCCTTATTTACGTAGGCGAACAGTATTAGCTATTTACGTATTTATATACAGAAGCCAGTGCCAGAAAAGGGTAATGGGTAACTAAATAAACACAGTTTTTTTTATGTGGAACATCAATGATTCGAAGACTTCTCCCGCTTTGGACGAAGCGGGAGGCCGTTTCATACTTTTACTGATTAAAACTCACTCCTTTATTCCTTCTTTGCCTTAGTTCCAGGGCTCCAATCCAGGGCCCCAGACTGAACTGCCCTTATTTACGTAGGTGAACAGTATTAGCTATTTACGTATTTACGAGTAGATTCAGGACTTCAGAAGCAGCTATTTTGTGGTGGGAAAGGGATTGGTTCTATTTTGAGGAGAAAAGAGCAAGGGTTACTGAAGCCATAGAACGCAAGGGGGCCACTAAATCTCTGGGGAACAATGAAATCTCTGGGGCACAATGAAATTCCGAAAGGTAAGTCCATATCCCCCAGATCGAAGACAACGAAGGAACGGGGTGGGGTTTAGTCAGTAAGAGTCTGACACGTCCTCCCGCTCCGCCCAAGAGCGAGAAAAGTCATTCTGATGATTCCCCTACCAAAGAAAGGGGCAACTAAATAAACACATTAGAATGACTTTTTTTGCCCTTGGGCGGAGAGGGACAACTATCTGTAGACCATACCAATATTTTTTTCCGTGGAAGCATCGAACTGACACCACAATACACAGCAACCAATCGGTTAACCACTACGCTCACCATATTGTGTACTTTAATTGAGTCTTCGTCGATGCAGGTCTATAGACACTTGGGTACTTTAATGGTTTGGGAATTTTATGATTTGGATACAAGAGAAGCATAATTTTGGGTTTGTCGACTGCAAATATCCAACAATACTAATAAACCATCAAAACAATAGCAATAAGACGAGTTTAAAATAGGCACAATCAGCCTTCATCTCAGGCCTTCTCTCTAGGAGAGGGAATGGGCAATAATACACGAACCCAGTGCGGATTGGTGGATGTCTTTTAAAATTTTTGGTTTAATACTAAAGTAGTAGTATGCTTAGGTGGTTAAAATTATAAAAAATAATGCGCAACAGAACTACTAAAAAGTTGTGTCGTTGGTATTGAAAGTAGTATTAGTGCGAACAAAATATCCCATTAGTTCTACCGATGGAACAGGTAGAACAAGTGGGAAATAGAGAATCCCAATAGTTCTACTATTTTGTTATACCTACATAATATCGTAGTAATAGTGAGAAAAAGAAAATCCCATTCGTTCTACCGTAGAACTGTTCAGTAGAACTAGTGGGAACAAACGGTAAACATTTGTCAAAAGAAACAATTATGGACCCTGTCGGGCACAGCAAAAGACGGATATAATTATGCGTTCTAGAACGTGTTGGTTTCCTTACAATGTTTTCCTTCACCCTTTCCAGAGCAATGGTGACAAAATGAATTACACAAAGTAAGAGAAAACAAAATCCATATTTAATCGTGTAGGACTTTATACCGAGAAAGAACAAATAAAACTATTTGCCCCTGTTTACCTTTCCTGAAATATTGCGTGGTAACACAAACAAGAACTACATTTCACGAGATTTTTTCAGTTCAAACATTTTCGGCGTTCTGCAGTCCAGTTATAGTTTGGTACACAGGGCGGTCACCACATTCACTGACCGTAGCGGCCGAAAGTTGCCAACTATTACTTTGTAGGCACAGTCTGTGTGGTGAAAGCCTTATTAATAATGTATGGATATGGAGACCGCAGGCTAGAATGGGCTGCGTGAATTTTAAGTTGTGTAGTGTGTGTGGGAGGGACCAGACTTTTGAAAGTCCTACGCAGAGGTAAATAATTAAAGGGGGAACTTCATTAGACAGACGCACACGTTTCAAGCAGACGACGTTTAAGTTTCACGTTTTAGGTTACGTCTAGGCAAGCGTACTCCATCGTCGACTACATCATCGCTTACCATCAGGAGAGATAGTGGTCAAGCGCGAGCCTATCAACAATGCAAGCGTGGCGTGGCAAAAAGGTTATAATCCACTATGCGGGTCCAGTGCGAATTAAAAAGATGTCACTTGTCGTAGAATTTTTGGTTCTAGAGCAACTCGATTTCCTTATAATTTCCTTCACAGTTTTAAGAGCTGTGGTGATAAATTAAATTGCAAAAACGAATGTGCCTAGCTAGGTTTGAACTTGCGTCCTACAACTCGTAAGGCTGTTACCACTGGTTTATTTAATGATATATCTCATCTTCTCTCATCCTAAATAAACAGGAAAAGGAGAAGATGGATAATGTCTGTCTCTGTCTCTTATCACTCGTTCTTTTTTGATATTCGCCTAATTGTATATTTATAATGTAAAGAACGAATGGAGCCTTAAACTACAGGCATTCCTATGCCTATAGACACTTGGGTACTTCAATGGGTTATGATTTGGACATGGGAGAAGCATAATTTTCAGTTTGTCGACTGCAAATATCCAACAATACTAATAAACCATCAAAAAAATAGCAAAAAGACGAGTTTCAAATAGCCAAAATCAGCCTTCATCTCAGGCCTTCTCTCTAGGAGAGAGAATGGGTAATAATACACGAACCCAGTGCGGATTGGTGGATGTCTTTTAAAATTTTTGGTTCAATACTCAATTCTTTATTGCATTCCACAATGTAGGCTTAGGTGGTTGAAATTATAAAAAATAATGTGCAACAGAACTACTAAAAAGTTGTGTCGTTGGTATTGAAAGTAGTATTAGTGCGAACAAAATATCCTATTAGTTCTACCGATGGAACAGGTAGAACAAGTGGGAAATAGAGAATCCCAATAGTTCTACTATTTTGTTATACCTACATAATATCGTAGTACTAGTGAGAAAAAGAAAATCCCATTCGTTCTACCGTAGAACTGTTCAGTAGAACTAGTGGGAACAAACGGTAAACATTTGTCAAAAGAAACAATTATGGACCCTGTCGGGCACAGCAAAAGACGGATATAATTATGCGTTCTAGAACGTGTTGGTTTCCTTACAATATTTTCCTTCACCCTTTCCAGAGCAATGGTGACGAAATGAATTACACAAAGTAAGGGAAAACCGAATCCATATTTAATCGCGTAGGACTTTATACCGCGAAACAACAAATAAAACTATTTTCCCCTGTTTACGTTTCCTGGAATATTGCGTGGTAACACAAACAAGAACTACGTTTCACGAGATTTTTTCAGTTCAAACATTTTCGGCGTTCTGCAGTTCACAGTTATAGTTTGGAACACAGGGCGGTCACCACATTCACTGACCGAAGCGGCCGAAAGTTGCCAACTATTACTTTGTAGGCACAGTCTGTGTGGTGAAAGCCTTATTAATAATGTATGGATATGGAGACCGCAGGCTAGAGAATGGGCTGCGTGAATTTTAAGTTGTGTAGTGTGTGTGGGAGGACTAGACTTTTGAAAGTCCCACGCAGAGGTAAATAATTAAAGTGGGAACTTCATTACATAGACGCACACGTTTCAAGCAGACGACATTTAAGTTTTAGGTTACTTCTAGGCAAGTGTGCTCCATCGTCGACCACATCATCGCTTACCATCAGGTGAGATAGTGGTCAAGCGCGAGCCTATCAAAAATAATAAAAAACTTAGTAATATAGAACTGCCTCGCGTGGCGTAGATCTGAGAGCAATTGGGTCATAATCCACTACCGCGTAGTGGAGCGTAGTGGATTAGGCGCATATGCCCAGTGCGAATTAAATCATGTCACTTGTCTTAAAATTTTTCGATCTAGAGCAAATCGGTTTCCTTATGTTTTCCTTGACTGTTTTGAGAGCAGTGATGATGAAATAAATTACAGAAAGTAATGCGCCAGATTGGAACTCGCGTCCTACAACTCGTGAGTCGTGGCCGTAACTACTGGGTTATTTAATGATATCTCATCTTAAATAAATAGAAAAAAAACTGTATTTTTTTCCAAATTAAAGTTATTTTATAGTTTTTAGTTTCTTGATTCGATGAAAAAACATAGAAAATAAAATATACTGCCGAACATAGAACCTACTCCTTTTTGAAGTCGGTTAAAAAGGAGAAGGCATTAGCCCATCACGCGAAAAGCCGCGGGTTTTTTATTGGTAATACTTGACTAGTCAAACTATAACCAATTCGCTTAATAAAATCTTGTACTCACTTTAGGATGATCTCGCACAGGCACCACGACTCGCACGCAGACTTTGACCGGCTTGTCTCTTGTGATGTCCAGCATCCTTCGCTCTCCTCGCCATTCACCTGCAGACAAAGAGACAGTACTCATGAATACTCTTAAATCAAACTACTGTGTGTGTGCTACTAAGTAGTATCAGCTAGTTAATAGCATAGTATAATCAACTTTATAATGAATTAGGCTAGTCTGTAAAAGTTTGATAGTTCTCCCGCTTCATCTTAGAGCGGGAGAACTCATTGGATGATTTCCTACATTAAAAAAAACCCTAAAGATTACTCTCAATCTGCGCGCAGTTGACAGCAGACCCTGGTGAGTCAGACCTTAAATTGGAACGGAAAGAACAACTGAAGAAGCACAGGTACAATAGTGTCTTATCGTTGCGCCAAATAGGTTTAACATAATGTCAGGCTAATACGCAGCAGTTGCCTGACGCTGGTTTTCAATTAAACCTTACGCAATGAGTAAAAGTAATGAAAGAAAAGTCCCCTCGCTCCACCTCTGAGCAGGAAAAGTAATTTGATGATTTCAGTTAATATCATTCACCAGTAATAATATACTTTTTTTATTATGGACACGCTCGCGTTTGACCATTATCTCACCTGATGGTAAGTGATGATGTGGCCGACGTTAGAGCACGCATGCCTAGAAGTAACTTATTCACTCCTGACTTAAAAATCCTTAAGTTATAACAATCAGGAAACACAGACTCCTGCAGATTAAATACTGATTGAACTATAGATTAAACCACAAATGACCAAAAACTTACCATTTAATTAGTGAATTAATTATGAATTTTAATAATCATTTTATGTTGAGAGTGAAGCCGCATCACGCTTGGTCGCGTGGACATAAAGAGAATATGTAATAATGATATGCATGAAGCGGTGCTATTTTAATTATTTTTAATGCTTTCCATTTAAGGTTGCGGCTTCATTACTCTCAAAGCATGGATGATTAAACTTTTAAAAGTAACAAAGTGTGGTGTGTGTGTTTTTAAACCAACTGCAAAAATGCATGTTGAATTCCAAACGTAACAAAGACTGATTTAGTCCCGAACGCAGTGAGGGATTTATATAAATAACTCCCGAGCACTGAGAAGGAGTTAAGCGTCTTGAATACTTTTCTTTTTACACCTTCTGTCAGATAAAATTATTGCCTAGGTGTCACTTATTCACTCTTGACTTAAAGACCTAAGCTTTAGCTATCAGAAAACACAGACTCCGACAGAATACTAAAGATGAAACACTGATTGAACTATAGATTAAACCACAACTGAGGAAAAACTTACCATTTAATTAGTGAATTAATTATGAATTTTAATAATCATTTTATGTTGAGAGTGAAGCCGCATCACGCTTGGTCGCGTGGACATAAAGAGAATATGTAATAATGATAGGCATGAAGCGGTTTTTTTTTTTTTTTTTTTTTTTTTTTTTTCCGGTAGGGGAATCATCAGAATGACTTCTCCCACTCTTGGGCGGAGCGGGAGGGCGTGTCAGACTCTTACTGACTAAACCCCTACCCCGTTCCTTCGTTGCCATGGATCTGGGGGACACGGTGACAACCTTTCGGATACCGTGTTCCCCAGAGGCTTCGGCCCTGCCGGGCCCCTACAGTTTGCTGACATCTCCTTGAGGCGCGCGTGGAACAGAACGCGCCGTCGACGACTAGGCTCGGTCCAGATTATTACCAGACTGCCGGACGGCGAGCTACCCAGTGCTTGCCGTCCGCGAGCCCGCGCCTACGGTGGTCGGAAATCGGGATCGGGATCTCGGCGGCGACGGCGTGAGTTCCGTTGCCTCACGCGGTCGGCAGCCTCCTTCGCTAACATTACTGCTTCGCAGAAGGAGGCGACTGCCTGCCACCCCTCCTCGCTCCGGACCATGGCCTGTACCAGGGCCCGGCGCGAGAGGTCACCGCCGCCGATAGCCTCCACAAGGACACGGCGGTGCTCCGCCCAAGCGGGGCATACCTCTACCGTGTGCTCCACCGTGTCCTCCGGGCGGTCCACACAGTGGCGACACCCGGGCGTCCTTTCCTCCTTGATCCGATGCAGGAACCTCCCGAACTTACCGTGTCCGGTGAGGACCTGCGTCATACGGAACGAGAGGACGCCGTGACCTCTTTCCAACCACTCCTCAAAGAGGGGACTTACCGCCGCAATGACGGCATGCCCAGCACTGGGTTGCGACAGTCGCAGTCGCCATGCCACCCTGAGATCCCGCCGGAACTCTGTCCGCCATACCGCGACTTGTCGTGGCAGCGGAGTTTCGCCCCGGCGTTGCATCTCCACGCGCAAATCGTGCATGCGTGCAAGGACTGTTGCCTCCAAATCCCACGGTGGCAGGCCAGCAAGGAGGCTCGCCGCTTCGCGGGAGATCGTGCGGTATCCCCGCACCATCCGGATGGCCATGACCTTCTGGGAAGCGTTCAGTTTGGCCGCTGGTCGCTTACCTAGCGATGGCGCCCAAACTGGCGCCCCGTAAAGAGCCATGGACCGAACGATCCCCGCGTAGAGCCTCCGGCAGGGGGCGTCTGGACCCCCCAGGTTGGGCAGGAGCCGCTTCAGAGCGGCACCAGTCCTGTCCAGTTTGGGGGCCAAACGTCGGAAATGCTCCTCGAAAGTCCACCGGCTGTCGAGGACGAGTCCCAGGTACTTCATCGTCGACCCGACGCCGATGTGAACCCCCCCTACCGTTATTTGGGAACCCGGTGGTGGCGCGGTCCGAAGGCCATGAAAGCACATAGCCTCGGACTTGTGCAATGCCACCTTGAGTCCCAGTTGCTGGATCCTCTCCACGACTGTCGCAACCCCGCGTGTCGCTGTTTCGGCCGCCACCTGGTACGATTCTCCCCGCGCCAGGACCAGCGTGTCGTCTGCGTAGCAGACCACGCTGACCCCGTCGGGGAGGTCGCCGCGCAGCACGTAGTCGTATCCGATGTTCCACAGGGGCGGTCCTAGTACCGATCCCTGCGGAACACCGCACGACATCTCTCGCCGTCTCCACTCTCCCTGGTGACCGGGATAGATGATGAACCTATCCGACAGGTAGGCCTCGATCACACGACGGAGGTAGGCGGGCACCTCATGGTACTGAAGTGCCGCCTCGATGCTACTCCAGGGCAGGGAGTTGAAGGCATTGGCGATGTCCAAAGACACCGCCAAGACAACCCTGCCCCGAGTCACCGCATCCCCCGTCGTGAGGGCTCTCACGCGCATGATGGCGTCCACGGTGGAGCGCCCCCTGCGAAAGCCGAACTGGCCGTCAGCAAGATCCGGCCCCACCCGTGATAGATGCCCGACGAGGCGGTCTGCAATTACTCTTTCAAAGAGCTTGCCCACCTCGTCGAGCAGCACGATGGGCCGGTACGCGGATGGAGAGTCCGCGGGGCGCCCCGGCTTCGCGATGAGATGCATGAAGCGGTGCTATTTTAATTATTTTTAATGCTTTCCATTTAAGGTTGCGGCTTCATTACTCTCAAAGCATGGCTGATTAAACTTTTAAGCTTAATAAGGTGCGGTGTATGTGTTTTTGTTGTTAACCGACTTTAAAAAGGAGGAGGTAATATGTTCAGCTGTATGTATTTTTTTGAGAGAAAGACAGAAAGAATACGAGTTTATACACGTTAAACATAACGCATAACTTAAAAAAAAATAACAACTTTATATAATAATGAGATATAGGTATATCAAATCCGCATACACATGGAACGTTACTCTTCATAGGATAATAGCAGAATTGTCCCAGAAAGGTTTGTTTGTTTTTACGTGTAATCAAACTGATAGATATTTTAAAAATTTGACAGCTGTCAGCTGAAAGCGATTTTCCCTAGGGCTGAAAAGTATTACTTTTAATTCACTAATTGAAACCCCTACTTATTTATTATCTACTTACTTATTTTCCCTAGGGCTGAAAAGTATTACTTTCAATTAGTGAATTGTAAGTAATATTTTTCATACCTAGTTTCTTTTTTTCGGTCTTTGTTGCGTTTTTGCCAGAGGAGTGCCTCAGGTAACAGACCCATTATCGGAGTATGAGTAATGAAAAAATATATTCAGATCACCTGCCCGCAAATGACAAATTATAATTATGTAAAGTCGAACAGTTTAAGCCCTAGGCACTGGCCGGGCAGTAATTATTGAATTTAATTACTGCTCGCTGGATGATAATGTGATTTTAATTTAAACCTTAAATAAAAATGAGCTTACACATTACCATGGCGAATAAAAATAAGAACGAAAATTAAACTGGCCTAGTATAGCCTCTATTAAGCCAGTTTTAATTTCGTTCAAACACAAATAAAAGAAAAATAGAACACACGGATTAAAAAAAATTGCGTGGACCTAGTACGAATTATAGTTTTGTTTAACAATGTTATTAGTTTTATCTTTCAACAACTGTATTTTTTTTCATCGAGTGACTTGACTTTTACTGAGTAAAAACCACACCTGTGTCTTTCACTCGGTTTTTGCGTTTTACGACCGCCGGTTTCCTTTTCAGATATCAGGGCGGCAGGGGCGCTTTTTTAGGGTTCCGTAGCCAATTGGCAAAAACGGAACCCTTATAGTTTCGCCATGTCCGTCCGTCCGTCCTCGCTAAATCTCTGTTACCGTTTGCTCTGGAAAGCTGAAATTTGGTACCAATATGTATGTCAATCACGCCGACAAAGTGCAAAAATAAAATTTGGAAATAAATGTTTTATTAGAGTAGTGTGGTATATTATTGGATAGGTATTCAAAAATGAATAGGGGTTTACTAAAATCATTTTTTGATGATATTAATAATTTCGGAAATAATCGCTCCAAAAGTAAAAAACAATCCGTCCCTCTAACTTTTGAACCATAAGTTTAGAAAATATGAAAAAAATCTGGAAAGTAGAACTTTATGAAGACTTTCTAGGGAAATTATTTTGAACTTGATAGGATGAACAGTTTTTGAAAAGTTGGGGACACTTATTTTGACGGACGGGCAACTACGGAACCCTACACTGGGCGTGGCCCGACACGCTCTTGGCCGGTTTTTTTTTTAAATAACAATGACTTCTGCCGACGACGTGAGATATGTCAGACTTTTACTGACTAAAATAATACATATTTGTCTACCCACACCACTAAAATTACACTTTTTCGCTTGGTGAAACACTAAACATATTATCAAATTCCCATGAAATTATTTGAAATTGCATTGACAGACATAAAAATTGTATTGTCAGGTTCAGTCATTAGTGTTAGCATTATTATTTTAGAATATAACATGGCGATCATCAATCATATTCATTTAAATATATACTGCATCAAATAAAATATAATTGTATTTTATACCATCGACTTTTCAGAGCGGTTCCGCCATATTTAATTCCCGTTTCACAGCTGTCATTTTACGCGTCAATTTTATCGCCGTGTGAAATCATATAGCTTACTGACGTAGATTTTATTATGCGTAGTTTCATTTGATAGAATTAAAAAAGTATGATAATAGAGGATGCTTGATACCTCTGTTCAGAAAAAGAATCTTACGTTGGAGTGAAAGAAAGAAAGACTTTTATTTGTGACTCGCACAGGACAGACAACCAAAAATATGTGTTTAACTAACTTATAAATAGGTCACCTAAAATAAAACTAACAAACAGCAATAAAAAATACAAAAAATAGAAAAAGATCTGCGCGTGGTCAAAGGCCCTAACTCAGCTAAAGAATAATCGTTCTGATTGATAATATTAGAGAAAGAGGAATAGAGAGAGAACTAAAATCTCTACAGCTCCAACCCATTAACAGGTCAGTTTAGGTCGACCAGTGGAATACGAGCTCGTGGTAAAACTTTCTATCTGGAGTAAAACGATATGCAAGAAACTTCATTCTAAAAAATTCAAAGTATCTATCTTCGAATACAAAACCAAATAAATATGCCTTGTCAAAATCAACACCAACGCCCACCTCTTTCCTATCGTTCTATTCAACCCACATCCTCCATATTTAATTCACATTTGACACCTGTCATTTTGCCCGCCAATTCGACCTTTGTGCGTATATTTTTCACATGACAACATAATCCCGTGTCAAAACTAGAAAACGTGACTGTGAAAATATAAAGGATTAATTTTGACGTGGAAAGGATTATTGATTTATTATTTGAAGGCTTTAGTTTTTATTATCAGAGTTATAAATTTAACTATTTAAATTTTATAATAAATAATATTAGGTAGATTTTTGATGTCGATAATTTATATCGACATCAAAAATGATCATCAAATCTCGATGTATTACATATGGTTAGTCGATCATCAAGTGATATAAAGAATCAAAATTAGGCTACAGACAAATATATATTCACTGCTGTGAGCATATCTAGGTGTATAAAAGGACATACTGATTGACTGACATATCAACGCACAGCAGAAACTACTGGGATTAGTTCATGAATCCCCGACCGGTCTCATTGGACCGCGCTGTTATTGTCTTACTATTGTGTCTCGTTTCGCGGGTATTGATAGGTTAAGGTATTTTTTACATAGCATAGTATTATAACAGCAGGACGAAAATATGCAGCTTTAAGATGAAAGAAGAGGGCAAGTCTTTAAGATGAAAAGACTAGGGAAAGCACTGACTGGATCACGAACAGCAAGAAGATGGCATAACGAGTTGGACCATTTTACATAAACTAGCACTTGACTGTGATCCTACCTGGTGGTAGGGAGAGAAGCAATCGTAGATGGTGAGGCGCACTAGTTTATTCAGAGCCTATTCACTCTTGCCTTGAAGGCACCCAAATTAAAATCAGATGAGAAGACCTAAAGGATTTCCCGGAGGTAGCTAAGAACAGCCAAGAGTGAAAGAATGGAAGGGGCCTTAGAGAAACAGTGGGACACCACAAGCTCATAATAATAAAATAGAATGAGTCCAAGCAATTATTTATAAAACCAGAGTTCCTTCAAGTAATATAAAACTGTTTACTACAGTTTACTCCTAGAAGTAAATTAAAAAAATAGTTAAGTTCTTGACTTAACTAGCTTTTTCTAGTTGGCAATAAAGTGTATTTCTGTGCACTAGAGATTGCGTGCGTCTCATAATAATATTTAATTAAAGAGTTTATATACTTTAGTTATTGTATTTTTTTATGTATTATTTTATTGCGAGGTTGGCAATTGAACTAGTATTTTTATTTTTAAAATTAATGTTTAGTTTGAAGAGTTTTACAGATTGAAGATATAGATGGCGTTCTTTTTTTAAAAGTAAATTGTTCTTTTTTTAATTAAAATCTATTTAAATTAAGTAAGTCATCTCCTTTCCTGCCCAGCATGCCCAACTACCTGCACGTTCAACGATCTATGCGAGGCCAACGATAGAGCTGTCCAGGTGGCTAAATTAGTTTCTGTACAATTTATAACTTCTTTTGGTGTACAATAATGTTTATTCCATTCTAAATATCGGTCGGACAAAATTTGAGTTCAATCGACACGACAAGAAGAAGAAGAAGAAGTAAGTAATGTATCTTTTTTCAAGCAACAGATTTCGTAACTCTTCAAGTCAATAAAGAAATAAGGTTTTTATCTGTATACTTTTAAGGTATCATCTTGGACTACTAAGCAGGCGTAGCCGTTGATAGAATACGGCACTTTTTAAAATAAATAGTTTTTTTTTTTATTAATGGATAGTCGGAAGCCACTAAATCTGACTCCAGTTTTGCCATGAAGTATCGTGTTCCCTCAGTTAATGGGTTGTGGAGGTCTAGTAGGCAGCCGCTCTTCATAAAATACTGGTATTCAGCTAAATCCGGCTTGACTGGAAACTGACCCCATTATAGTTGGGAAAAGGATAGGTAGATGATGATATGCATCGACCACTATTATTTGTCTCCGTATCATCAAAAGATCGGAGGTAGGGATTGCAATTGCTGGATCCAGCATACAGCGATCCAGCTGGCATTCAGCGCCTTTTTAAATATGCTGGATCCAGCATACAGTGCTGGATCCAGCGATGCGGATTCGCAGTGGAGTGCGTTTTAGTTAGTAAAAGTCGCACGCCTAGAGAGTGGGAGAAATCGTTGGATGATTTCCTACCTAAAAAAAATCATCAAAAGATTAACTGTTAGAAAATGCTCATCCGCAATAAATCTAGTCGAAACAAAATATGTCCCTTTTAGAACTAAATCAACTAAACCGGGGAATACCTAATATCTGTCCAAATAATTTAAACCTATGTACAAACCGTGTCTAAAGGGAGTCTAAATGAGTAATGAGAGTGATATATCTCTGTGGACCTTTCACATGACCCTTACCCGGAACGGTCCTTGACATTTACCCACGCTGAAGGTATCAGACATGGTATATGGGTAGCCCGGTGTCAGATTTGGTAGCAAAAATGTTGTAACCTTATCAAAGAGGAGTCAATTAACTTCCTTCGTAAGTTAGTACTTGAAAAAATTGGGCTACCTACTTGTTTAAGAATAAAAAGGGAACTACATTAGATTGACGCACTTGGGCGACGCCTGAATTGTACGTAGAACTGCATCGCATGACATGTGGCTAATGTGGCTCTGCAAGTGTAGTTACCATTTATAAAATGTGTAGAGACCGACGCATCCAGATCTGCGTACGTGGCCTATGTGGGCACAATGTAGTCCTACCTTCAGAGATTGGAGATTAGTTTTGATTTTATTATCCAGTAACATAGAACAATTTTTTTTTCTTTTTACAAGCCTGTGATTATTGT
Organism: Mythimna separata; assembly: GCA_030763345.1. Classification (NCBI taxonomy): domain Eukaryota; kingdom Metazoa; phylum Arthropoda; class Insecta; order Lepidoptera; family Noctuidae; genus Mythimna; species Mythimna separata. The sequence continues at coordinate 4,806,447 of CM061188.1, read as the reverse complement.
ATCCTATGGTGTCTGGTCGTAAATAATATCTTTCGTGAAGGAGGCTGCTGACCGCGAGCGCGTGAGGGAACGGTCCTCACGCCACCGCCGCCGAGATCCCGATCCCGATTTCCGACCACCGTAGGCGCGGGTTCGCGGACGGCGAGCACTGGGTAGCTCGCCGTCCGGTAGTCTGGAAATAATCTGGACCGAGCCCAGTCGTCAACGGCGCGTTCTGTTCCACGCGCGCCTCAAGGAGATGTCAGCAAACTGTAGGGGCCCGGCAGGGCCGAAGCCTCTGGGGGGAACACGTGGTATTCCTAAAGGTTGACACCGAGTCCCCCCCAGAACGAAGGCAACGAAGGAACGGGGTAGGGGTTTAGTCAGTAAAAGTCTGACACGCCCTCCCGCTCCGCTCAAGAGCGGGGGAAGTCATTCTGATGATTCCCCTACCATAAAAAAAACGATCCCATTTCTTCTCGTGGATGTCGGAGAGATGGGAGGCGACTATGAGACACACCAGAGAATGGGCAGCATTCTCTGTGCAACAACAACACTGCACACAAGTGTGGCGGCTATGGCATACACTTCCCAAAATTTAAAGCACAACGAAATAATGGTCCTTAGTGTCTGCGATGGCCGGCACTAGGGGCCATTATTTCGTTGTGCCTTCCCGGCTACGGTGAGGCAGCGGGTACTAAGAATCTCCGGAAGAGATCCGGCTACTGCTGAAATAATGACTGGACCATTTTCTACCATCACACGGGTAAAGCCACTGGCAGTAGCTAGCTAACTCAGCAAACGTTGTTCTGCCATTTAAATTAGTAAAGACTAAATTGGGGCGTAAAATATAGTTTACATCCTAATCTCAAACTCCCTTACCATATGTTGTGTGTATACACAACATATGGTAAGAAGTGGTCAAACCTTTTCGGAGGAGTTTTTTTTACAAACACGGTGTTAGGGGATTTTTTTTCCATATAAAGGGAGATACTGACTTACTGACATGTCAACGCACAGCCAAAACTACTGGGACTAGGAGCATATTTTTCAAAAGATTTTTTATGGCGTAGATGACCACTAAGAGAGGATTTTCCAAAATTCACCTCTAAGGAGAAGAAACGGGGTTCACAAAATTTGTAAGAAGAAGAACTTTCACGCAGGCAAAGCCGCTAGCAGAAGCTAGTTTCAAGTATATAAAATAAGAAAACATCATCATCATAATCATCTCAGTTGAAAGACTTCCACTGATGGACATAGGCCACCCCAAGCGTCAAAACGACCGGTCCTGTGCATCTCGCATCACTGCGATTCCCGCGACCCTCGCCAGGACGTCGGTCAAACTTGTCAGAGGCCGCCACTCCAGGACCTTCCCCATCGACCATCCATTCTACATGCAATGTGCCTTGCCAACTCCCATTTAAGAAAACAATAATCAATAGACAACATAACACACACGTAACACACCGGCTTTCTAAGCTTAGAACATACATACTACATACCCTAGGGACTCAAGCACTGCAACTTTGCCTACTATCCAAACCGGACGTCAGTGTTGCCAACACATGAATAAATTATATTCTTCGCTTCCGGTTAAATGGAGGAGGATCTCTGGTACAGATTTTCTGATAGGGTTGTTAAGAAATCCATCTGGGTTAAAAGCAGGATGTTAGAGATCTGTAACTGTAACTGAAATATTGAGGGTGTTCTAAAAGGACATGCTCTAGGTTGCAGCACAGAGGAGTCTGGTCCTGTCATCTGTCAACATGCTTAAGATTAATTTACGCGTTGACCTTAGTTAAACATTAACGTCAACAGTGAAAATTTCCTGAGCACTCTCATTGGATATCTATAACCAAAAAAAATAAAGTTATTTTTTTTTTATACGCGCACAGTTTGGAAGGCACAAGAATCCGATGGATGGGAGACGCACAGGAACGATCGCTATGGTGACACTTGGGGAAGACCTATGTCCAACAGTGGACGAACTTCGGCTAAAATGATGTTGATGAGATTTCAGCAGCTGCCTTTTGCGATCCAAGGTCACAATAACTTTTTCAAACCCTACATCCTTCATTACATATTAACTCCATCCCCAGTTTTCGATCATTACTCCAATGTAGAGAAGCGGGGGAAGTCATTCTGATGATTCCCCTACCAGAAAAAAAAAAAAAAAAAAAAAAAAAAAAAAAACTCCAATGTAGAGAAAAAATGCATCCAAAGGCGGGGTTCCCTAGATATCTCGATCCCTAATGAACGAACCGCTTAGCGCTAATGCAAGCAGATAGTCGACTAATGACCGTTGTGTATATGGCTTTATAACCTTGTTTTTGGTCATTTGTATGTGTATCGATTTTGTGGATGTATTTACAATCAACTCGTGGCTCGTGGCTAGATAATTACAGCCGCACGGGTCGATCTACAAGGTTAAGCAACGCTTCTCAAGGTAGGTCTGTGGATGGGTGACCAGCTTAACATACCAATTTTCCTCCATGCCTCAGAAAGCATGTTAAGCCGTAGGTCCCGGCTGTTAATTGTAGATTTTTGGCAGTCGTTACGCATCATAGTCATAGCCAGTAAATCTGACTCCAGTCTTGGCATGAAGTACCGTGTTACCCCAATTAATGGGTTGTGGAGGTCTGTTAGACAGCTGCTCCTCGTAAAATACTGGTATTCAGCTAAATACGACTGGACTGGAAGCCGACTCCAATATAGTTGGCAAAAGGCTAGGTAGATGATGTGTGATTGTGTTTCGATTTTGAGAAATGTATTTGCAATCAACGGCGATAATAACTAGCTGCTGTTACTGACTTTGTCCACCTGATAGTAGACAATAGTCCAGTCGTTATTTTTTAAAGAGGTAGTCGGGTCTCTTCCGGAGATTCTAAGCACCGCTTGCTTTGAAAATTATCTCAAGGACACATACTCTTGTGGTAAATGGTCAAAACATTGTCTGCCCACGTAGATAGTAGTAGTAAGTATCTAGCATGTTTCGTCGAAAACCGTTCGAACGTGAAGAAGTTATAAATACACACACACTCCCACAACTTAAAGGCGAAAGTTTAGTAATATTATAATACTCTTGCTAGCACTTTCGCCCGCGTGATTATAGGTTTCTCCATACAAACTTTGGAACCCCCGTTTCATCCCCTTAGGGTGTGAAATTTGCGTTGCGATAATTGACTGGAAACCGATCCCTATATAGTTGGGAAAAGGCTAGGTAGATGATGATGATAATGAGTGCGCGTCTACGTCATAAAAGTAAACCTTGTGCAAAATTTCAAGCTCCTAGTACCAGCAGTTTTGATTGTGCCTTGATATCTCAGTCAGTCTGTTTCTCCTTTTATTTATTTATTCATGAATCCCCGACCGGTCTCATTGGACCGCGCTGTTATTGTTTTACTATTGTGTCTCGTTTTGCGGGTATTGATAGGTTAATTCATGAATCCCCGACCGGTCTGATATGAAAGAAAAGAGAGTTGATGATAGCATGACGGGTGACAGGACAGAATGGAAGAAAAAAACATGTTGCGCCGACCCCAAATAAAATGGGATAAGGGCAGGAAGAAGAAGAAGAATGCGCAACCGGTCCTATGAGACCGCGCTGTTATTGTTTTACTATTGTGTCTCGTTTTGTGGCTTTGTGATAGGTTAAGATTAGTGTGATAATCGGGAGGCGTTGCAGTGATTGTTGACACTATCAGTCCCGCATATCAAGAACTTTGCGGAAGCTGAGAAAGATAAACAAATCTAGCAGATTTGATTTACGAGGTTGTCAACACGTATCAATTCATAATCAACTTATACAAATTAGATAAGATTATTAACGTTTGAATCCCCAACTGGTCCTATGAGACCGCACTGTTATTGTTTTACTATTGTGTCTCGTTTCGCGGGTATCTGAGTAACTACGACGCCATGGACCATGGTATTAAAAGAAGAAATACAAGTAGAGGTCGAGCAGAGGTAGGTAAGCCTTTTTGCTGCCATACCTGAGAATCGAGCCCCGGACCCAGAGCTCTGCAGTTGCATTTGGAACGATAAAACCAACAAAACAGTAAATCTAGTAATTACAGTTCTAAACATCACTAACCACTCCATAAAATTCACAAAGAGTAAATAACCAATGAAGCACACACCACATTTACACATGAAGCCAAAAATCTTCATCAAACACCGTTTTTTTTAAAACATGCTAATTGCCACTCTAATATGGCGGCGTTCCGTATTCAAAATGTAGATTCAAATATGTCGGTAGATGAAATTTTTTTCCGCGTCGAATGAAAACGTACCCTCAGAAGTGAATTTTAAAGAATCGTGTCAAGAATTGACTTTTAGATGTACTGAATATATTTTCAGCTTACACTGTATTTAAATTTATTTGAATAATGCATTATTTTTTATTAAATTGGCGGTTTTTGAATGATGTGGCTGTAGTTTTTAAATGGCTTTTTAATGTTTGTAGTTCATGAGTTATGAGTACATAATGTCATGTAAATGCATAAAGAGGGAGATCTCAGGCCAAAGAATTCGTTTATTTTGATGTATTGTGTGAGGTATGAAATTAAATGAAAAAGGAATGTATCTTTTTATTATTGATATACTCGCTTTTGACCATTAACCCACATGATGGTAAGCAATGATATGGTCGTAGATAGAGATACCTAGAAATAACCTATTCACTCTTTACTTAAAATCCGTATGATTAGGAAAGAGTGCCACTTCCTAACTATACGCACAATATGTTCCCAAAACGATTCATTGAATAAATCAATCATAGCGTAACTTCTGACAAGATAGAAAGGAAGAAAACGCTTTATTTGAAAATCTCAAAGACCCATCCATAGACCGACCGGTACGGGCGGTATACCGAGATACCGTGGTCTAGCGGCCGAATCCAATAACATATCGGCCGAATCCAATAACAAATGATTATTTCTGTAGTTTCATTTGTTTTTCTATCTCCGATATGTGATAGATAGGTTATTGGGTTCAGCTGTTAATTGTGTTACCCAGTAACTGGGTCATGGAGGCAGATAGGCAGTTGGTTTTGTATCGGTATCATCAGTCAAGGTGAAAGACGTCCACGTCATGATGACGTTGATGAGCAGTCAGTTCATTTAAAAGAAAAAAAAAATGATGCTGGAAGATGAGATGCTAGACTGGAAACCGATCTCAATGGGATTGGGTTCCTCAAACTTCAAGAAACTCAATAAAATTGAAATAAAGTCTTTTTCCTGAAGTAAGACTTCACAAGCTGTTAAAATCAATTGAATCGCATCGAATGAACAGCGCGAAGCAATTCAATTAATTTAATGGACTCTTCTAAATGTTTCGCAGTTTATTGCAATCGCTATGCAATTGGTCGTGGCGATACTTTATTTAATTGAAGTTACCAACTTCTTTAGGTTTGCCAACGCTGTGGTGCGCAGTATACTAGGTGTTAAACTAATGGATCACGTTCGAAACGTTATACTGCGCTCTAGAACACAGGTCGTTGATGTGACTCAAAAGGCTCTCCAGCTATAGTGAGACTAAGCTGGCCATATCTGGCGAATGATGATCGAGCGGTAAGCCTAACACACAATTGCTGACTAGAAATTGCAGGACGGGGTTGCGGCAGACCAAGAAGGAGATGGCGAGTCGACTAAACTGGTTTCCTTTGGACTGGTTTTTTGAAGAAGAGTCGAGAACAATTTGAGCAATGAGTGAAAAATTTAAGAAACGCTTTGGAATGAGCCATTAGCATCATTTTTTTCTGACAGATGTCTTGACTTTGCACGCGTGCCACAAAAAGATGTCAACAAAACCATGGGGCTCAGCAGGTCGGAAGCCTACAGTGGCTATGGATTGACTTTCAAAAGGGAAATCTGCCTAAAGTCTGACAGGCTCTCCCGCTTCGCCCAAGAGCGGTTGAAGTTATTGGATGTTTTTTTTTAATTTGTTATAAACTAGTGCTTGACTGCGATCCCACGTGATGGTAAGCAGTGTTGCAATCGATTTCCCACCTAAAAAAAGTCATCTAAGTAACTGGCTAATTTAACCAGTTAGCTGCAATATAATATTGTGCACCATTCTGCATTTCTATTAAGACAAACATTTCAAGCGAATTGAAATTCAGTGTATAAAGCTAATCAAATAAACAAAACGTGGCCAACACACAATCAAATTCTAAACAACTCAACTATTAGCAAACCATTGCTTCAAGCTTAGAATCTCTAATTCTATATGCCTCATACTAATCCGACGTCCAACGCCTGTCAAACTTCTAAAGCAAACAGTTAAAGGAAAACCAACCGTGTTAGTTGAGTGGTAAAGACTAGTTTTGGGTGACAAATTAGTTCTAAATTTTAAAGTGGATCATGTGAATTGGGGATGGGTTGTCGGTTGCAGCGGATGGTAATAATTTGTTTTTGTTTAAGATTGTTGTTATAATAATAATATATTTTTAATTTCAGATATATTAGAGGAAGTTTGAAAGTGGCGCCAGTGACAGAAAAGTTTAAAGGAAATCGTTTGTCAAGGTATGGTCATGTGAAGAGGAGAGATGAAATGCATGTTACTAAAAGAGTTCTGAATTTACATGTGAATGGATGGAGAGGGAGACAGTGGCGAGGGGTAGACTTGCGTGCGAGTTAATCCGCTACTTATTCCAAAAAATATTATAAACCTGACCTAATTAAGCGACGGCGAATCTTAACTGCGAGATTCAGAAACCGTCGCTCAACTAACAACGCCATCTAGTGACCGCGTTCTCAACTTTTTTCACAAATTCACAATTTTCTCAAAAGATGACGCAGTGAACCAATATTTATGTAAGCGCAATTTTAAAAATAGTATGTAAAATATATTATTAAAGTTCACTCACCAAATGCCGTTCGCTCAATGATGCAATAAATCCAAACCGGCGTTTTTATTAATTGTCGTAACACTCGTAACTTAATTTTGGGAACAGGATTTCGTTGCAATACAAAGAATCTATTAACAATATTATATCTCTACCATGAATTAATGCCATTACTAAATAGCACGAAATATATGTACAGTAACGTTAAAAACAAAAAAAAAAAACAACTACAAAACAGAAAATGAAAGATAACCGCCATGATAATTCGGTTGTATAAAAACCCTACCAAATAAGATGTATTACTCGCCAATATCAGTTATTATGCAGTGAAATTCATTCTTATTTTGGAATCATTATAATTGCACAATGAATGAATTTTTCTTTCTCGCTTGCACCTATGCAATGTTTACTGTCTTCTTCCTCATAACTCGGTCCGGATCGAGTTATATTGAGTTCAATTTTCTACGTGCGAAAACGAGACGGCAAGAGTTGGAGTAATAGGCGTTAGTTTATAGGAAAGAAAGAGATAGATGCGTATTATGGGTTTTAGTTGTTTGAAAAGGTAATCCGGTAGTTTTCGGCTTATGATTTTGGCATTGACGACAAATGTTGTATACATTTAAAAAAATCGAAGTAATTGAACAATAGAAGGGTTGTTGACCTATAGATTTCTGTTTCAAAGTGAACTCGAAAGGAATGGGGTTATATGAAGGCTTCGCGACTGGAGGGAGAGGGAGACCAAAGAAAAGATGGATGGATTGTCTAAGGACTGATATGAAAGAAAAGGGAGTTAGTGATAGTGACGGACGATAGAACAGAATGGAAGAAGAAAACGTGTTGCGCCGACCCCAAGTAAAATGAGATAAGGGCAGGAAGAAGAAGAATTTCAGATACATTTTGCAATTACAACCATATTTGTTAGTACAATTGTGAGCTTGCAAACTAGTGTTAGTAACAAATTGATTAAACCAACCATTTTGGTATTGAAACAAAATTTATGGAACGATTTAATAGAAATTGAAGATTTTAGTCTCTCTGTTCATATAATTGATGTCAAATATAATAAATTCGATGAATTGAAATGGAAAGCATGCGGTTCCAAGGACCAAAATATCGTAGTATCCGGCTCGAAGATCATGTACATTGTGGATGGGTTTTCGGTTACAGCGGATGGTAATAATTTGGTTTTGTTTAAGATTGTTGTTATTAAAATAAAATATAAGAAACGGTTTAACGGGAATTTTAGTTTTTTTATTCGTATAGATTAGTGAACAATGCATGTAAATATAACGCAAGTAAAACTTTCATTGTATTTTTAAAGTTTACATCGCCGTCAATTTAATAATTCTAGGTCGACACCTTTTAAATGCGTGTTTTAAATTTTCTACCCAAGTGGGCGCCACGCGACGCGGTTCTACGTACAACTCAGGCGTCACACACGTTTTCGTCGGTCTAATGTAGTTCCCGCATTACTTTTGCAAGTTGGGCACGTTACCGACTGGGGCACGTATGTATGCCTGGTTTAGAAAAGTAGCAGAAAGTAAATAAATGTAAATATTTATTTAGAAACTTCAATAAAGGATTTAACCAATATCATGTCCAATATGTATGAGTGTGTAATATGAATCTTGCTAGTAGTAATGCTAGCAAAGGACTGGTCTGTTACTCCAGCTTCAAAAATGAGTGTGGCTAAGGTCTTCTCCATATTGTTCCACTTAATTCTATTCAGCGTTATCCTCGTCCATATTTGTTTTTATTTTGTCAAAAATAGGAACGTAAATTAGATTAAATGAAAATAGCCTTAATTTAAGAGCAGCCATTAACTTTAAAGGTTTAAAAACCGAACTCATTCTCCACATAGTCGGACAAGACCACTCAAAGTCTTACTCTAACAACCACCTAATTTCAATGTCCATGAGCTAGTAACTCAAACAGCATCTGACCCACCCGAGCCGCGCTAACTAGGGCCCTGCACTGAACAAACCAATTCATCTACCTAGCCTTTTCCCAACTATATTGGGGTCGGCTTCCAGTCAAGCCGGATTTAGCGGAATACCAGTATTTTACGAGGAGCGGCTGCCTACCAGACCTCCACAACCCGTTAACTGGGGTAACATGGTACTTCATGGCAAAACTGGAGTCAGACTTACTGACTTCTGAATATCCGTAACGACTGCCAAAGTTTTACAAATGACAGCCCGGACCTACGGCTTAACGTGCCTTCCGAGGCATGAAGAAAACTCGGCATGTTAAGATGGTTACCTATCCGCAGACCAACCTTGGCAAGCGTTGCTTAACCTTGAAAATCGACCCGTGCGGCTTTTATTCTTTATTTCGTCAAAAAAGGCACCTAAATTAGATTAAACTAAAATAGATTTAATTTTAGAGCCAGCATTAAAGGTCTAAAACCCGAACTCATTCCACATATAGACGGACAAGACCACTCAAAGTCTTACCTTAACAACCATCTAATTCAAATGTCCAGTTAGCAACTCAAACACCATCTGACCGACCCGAGCCGCGCTAACTAGGGCCCTGCACTGAACAAACTAACTCATCTACCTAGCCTTTTCCCAACTATATTGGGGTCGGCTTCCAGTCAAGCCGGATTTAGCTGACCAGACCTCCACAACCCGTTAACTGGGATAACACGGTACTTCATGGCAAGACTGGAGTCAGATTTTACTGGCTTCTGACTATCCGTAACGACTGCCAAACTTCTACAAATGACAGCCCGGACCTACGGCTTAACGTGCTTTCCAAAGACAAAGGAAACTCGGTAAGTTAAGATGGTCACCCATCCACAGACCAACCTTGGCAAGCGTTGCATAGCCTTGAAAATCGACCCGTGCGGCTGTTATTCTTTATTTCGTCAAAAATGAAACTTAAATCAGCTTAAATGAAAATAGCCTTAATTTTAAAGCAGCCATTAACTTTAAAGGACCAAAACCCGAACTCATTCCCCACATATAGACAAGACCACTCAAAGTCTTACCCTAACAACCGTCTAATTCAAATGTCCAGTTAGCAACTCAAACACCATCTGACCGACCCGAGCCGCGCTAACTAGGGCCCTGCACTGAACAAACCAACTACTGGTCTATATTACCCCGTAGTTGTTTGACTTGACAACTTTCACGATTGGGTCAATCTACAAACCTAGGCTAACTATGTACTCGTAGTAACACTGTTCGTAAAGTCTGGGTGTGGCTGCAATTGATTCTAACAGTTTCGAAATTTATTGTTTGATGTTCGTGTTTTTTTGCGGGTAGTTTGCAGTTTTGTTAGTGGTAGTGTGACGGGTGACAGAACAGAATGGAAGAAAAAAACGTGTTGCGCTGACCCCTTTGGTCTTCAGGGAGAAGGATAAGCAGTGGTAACAGCTCCAAGTTATGAGTCGCTCGCGAGTTCAATCCCAGCCAGGCGCATTACTTTGTGTAATTTATTTCGTCACCACTGCTGTCAAAACGGTGAAGGAAAACATCGTGAGGAAACCGGTATGTCCTAGAACCAAAAATTTGAAGACATGTGATCGTTGTGGTGGATTTTGGCCCATTTTCTCTGCTAGAGAGGAGGCCTGAGTCCCAGCAATGGAAACATTACAAGGCCGACAATGCTAAAAAAATTATTGGTGCATTTAAAATACTCAGGGGAATTATAGATACTACCTACAAAACCTTATCTGTAACTTGTATATGCCAAACAACTATAGCCGTAGCGGGACACATCGGCTCCTGGCAGTTCCGACGTGTCGTACAATTGTGCACTCAAATCACTCATAGTTTGGACACTCTCTGTGCCTAGGCTCTCCTAGACTAGAACATAGATTTATGTTTGGGGAAGGATGAAAGGCCGTACTATTAGAATGTGTGAAATTTTGTGAGATGAATGTGTTGTTATAACTTATAATACACATATATATAGGTACTGTAATAAAACTACCACGCGACTTATAAGTTGTGATATGTGTCTAGTTTTAATTTTAATTCATGAATCCCCGACCGGTCTCATTGGACCGCGCTGTTATTGTTTTACTATTGTGTCTCGTTCCGCGGGTATTGATAGGTTAAATTAATATTGTACCTACGTTCGTGGTGTTCAAATGCACGAAATGTTTATTAAGGAAACTGTTTATTTGTGCCAATTCATTGAAAGTGAAATAAAGGAAAAAATATTGTTTGATGTAATTGATGTTTTCAATCCTAGTGAAGTTTTTTCATACAAGGCAATTGGAAGTGTGTAAAAGAGTACGCAATTCTTTTCCCCTTTAATATAGGAAATCCACAAATAACTTCACTAATTACGAGTACACCTTTTGCGTTTCAGGGCCACGGTAACTCTCTCGAACAATTCCCTTCCCGGAAACAATTAATTTTACTGAATTTAAATTTTCAGCTGACCTTAAAATATCACAAAACCATCATGAAGATTGAGCTAAATTCAAGTTTACTACTTTTACGGTACCAATCCCATTCCTCTTCATAATTCTAGCATTTTACCAACCAAAGCATGTAGTTTGTTCAGCAAGCGTATTAAAGTGCAATTTTATGGCACTGAACGAATATACGTGATAAATAAATTCAGAATTTCTGACGTAAAAATACATCTACGAAGTCGACACTCGCCCATATTTCCCAAATAGCTTAGATAACAGAAAACGTGACAAATCCCTTGTGTCACATCGATGGCGGACTTATCCGGTGCGCACCGCCGTAAAGCAGTTCAAACCAGTTCGATCCGGTTCAAACCAGTTCAATCCGGTTCAAACCAGTTCAATCCGGTGCGGGAGAATAAAGACTAGTTTGATGAAAGTGGGAATTTAGAAGTGCGAGTGTCCTAGTTGTGGTTTGGAAGGAGGAAGTCTCTATTTTGATTAATGTGGAAAGTTTTAGCGGGAAAAGCTCGTCTTTCATCAGAAGGAAAAGTGTGGTCAATGTAGTAAGTAATATATTAGTTGAAACATTTTTAAATTATAGTTATCTTAGTATTAAAGTTATTTTGTATAAAAACTTAAAGAAACCAACTTCATTACTTTACACACTACGTTATTTACATAAATATTGAATTGAGAACCTCCTCGTTTTTTTGAAGTCGATTGAAAATACAAGGTGTGTCCCGTGTCTTTAGTTACTGCTGCATTCTCGTGGGTTTCATGGGTGGGCGTGATAATGTGTATCCTACCTCAATAAATGGGTTGTCAACACAGAAATCTAAATGACATTATTTAGATTTCTGTGGTTGTCAAACACTACTTTTCTATTCTAACCAGTAGTTCCTGAAAAAGCGCGTTCAATCAAATAACTTTTCGGCTTTACAATACGCCTAACTAGTAACAAAACATATTATTATACACAATTATACATCTAAATAGTAACAAAACGTCAATATTTTCGCAGTATTTGGCAGAAAACATATCGACCTTTAAACCCTCAAAACTAAACCATCAAAAATAAAGTAAGAACTTCTGATAAGCAACCGAAAATATAGTAGAAGCTAAGCTGCAATAGTCGGAATGATCGTGGGAAATGGTGTCGAACGAGAGGAAGCTATGCTTCGGGCAGCTGCGGGCTTGGGTCAGCGCCAACTGATAAGCAGCCCCGGAAGTTTTACGTGGCGCCACGGAGTAGGGGGTGGATGGAGAGCTCGTTTGTGAGTGAATTTGTGTCACGTTTAAGTTTTAAGTCTAACGACTAGTATGTTCGCTTTTATAGCATACTATTTAAAAAATAATAAGTTCGAAGATCATAAAATGTAAAAAAATCATGTGCTTTATTTGGCAGTGGATTAACTGTTGGTTCAATGGGATCTGCTAAGATCGATGCTTGTCAAGGTGCGGGATTGTTCGAATGAGTATCTTTTTTCTTGGAATGAGGGCAAGTTAAGGAACGCGGGTGGGTTTTAGTCAGTTAAAGTCTTCCACTTCCCTTCTCTTTACCCACTGCGGGAAAAGCTATTAGGCAATTTTTCTATAAAAGATGTTTAAAATAATACATAAACTTTTCGTTAGTTTTTGTAAATATCTCTTTGTGGCAAATCCGGTGGAATAAGCTGGTTGTATGCTGTTGCTGTGGGTCTGACAAAAACATCATAAAAGTGAAATCTCCATTTGTGTACTACTCTGTGAAAATTACCCCTTTCATTCTGTGTGAGTTTCAGACGATAAAATCTCAGGATGAGGGCACACTATCTGTTGCTAAATATCCACTTTTTACACTACTTTTTAACTTTACAGTAGGTATATAGAAACTAAAACATTTGGGTAGCCAGATAGTGTAGGAGTTTTGGATACAAAATTCGGAAACTCGTGATTTCGATACAAATATCTTTGTTGGGGATAGAAATTTTTAATTGATTGAAAAACTTTGTCGTATTGCCTATGTTATCGTAGAAACTGAGTGATGAATTATTGTGGAATCGTTTAATTGATGGGATTTAAATGATTATTTTTAATGGTTGGTAGGCTCGCGTTTGATTACTAGCTCTCCTCATCATCATCATCATCATCATCTGCCTAGCCTTTTTCCCAACTTTATTGGGGTCAGCTTCCAGTCAAGCCGGATTTAGCTAGCTTTCCTAATGGTAAACAATGATGAGGCCGATGTCGTATTAAATAAAATAAATCTGATGTGGTGAAATAGGTACATAATCAGCCTGGAATATTATTAATTATATTTTCATGTATGTAGAGTAGTGTAGTTTCAACAATTCGTATTTAATTTTAATCGACTGGTGCAAAGAAGGTTTATATTTTGTGGGGGTTTTGTTCCACAGAGGGCTAAATAATAACGTATTATTTTTTAATTTATTTTACGTTTTGAAATTACTATCAGTATGCAAAACTGATCGACTAGGGCTCTCGAGAGAAACCGGCATGTTCTAGAACCAAAAATTCAAAGACGTGACCTCCACCAATCTACAGTGGGCCCGAGTGGTGGATTACGACCCATTCCCTCTCTTAGAGAGGAGGTCCAACAATGGAAACATTAGAATGTCATGTTTAGTAATACCATTAAATCTACACACTTCAAAGCCATAACACTATCATTAAGTAAAACAATGTCCATCACAGGCGCCACTTGGAACTTTGCCTACATGACTGTGCCACAGTCGCGCAACGTTCCGTCACCCACATTGTGTTGTAATTGAGTGCCACAACGATTTAGTTGTTAGTTTGAATACACTGTGGCTTTGGAGTGGCGAACAACTGAATAGCAAGAAGTACGATAGTTTGGGTGTTGTGTAGTGAGGATGTTTGTGTTAGTTGCTGTGACTTTGCCTTTAAATCTATTACGATTTGGTACATGACTCATTTGTTCTAATTATCTACTTATGAAATTAATTTTTATTTTACACCTAAGCGAGGGAGCGCTTAGATGTAAAATGTAGTGGTTATCCTCATCGCTGCCACTGTGGCGAAGTTGTCAACAGCCTCGGACACCACGGTCTGTCATGCAGCCGAAGTGCAGATCGCATAGCGCGGCATGCGAATATCAATGACATCATCAGACGCGCTTTTGTCAGCGTCGGCTTTCCGGCCGTATTGGAACCTCATGGCCTGGCACGCGACGAATGGCAAGAGACCAGACGGTATGTCGTTATTCCAATGGAAGATGGGTAGGCCTTTAGTATGGGACGCTACTTGTGTCGATATTCTTGCGCTATCCCATCTTCTAAGCTTGTCGTGTTGTACTGGTGCTAACGAGTCGTCTGGCATTGAAAATCTTGGATTGCAGAGTCCGTGTGCTCACAAGTTGTATAAAGATCTTTTGAAACGTCTTGTTGAGACTTTGCGTGACCCATTGTAGTGTATTTTTAGTATATTTATATTATACCTATAATTAATTCATGAATCCCCGACCGGTCCTATGAGACCGCGCTGTTATTGTTGTACTATAATTGTGTCTCGTTTTGCGGGTATGTGGTAGGTTAAGGTATATAATTCTAAATAAAGAAAGTTAGTAACCTTTCCGCTTACCGTTTCGTGACTATGCCCTTAAAATCTTCCCACACTAATTTCTAAATTAATATTTCTTTACAATTTCTCATTAAAGAACCCAGACCAGACTCAGGGATCTACCACCCACGTATTGAATTTTTTCTCCATCTTTCAATAGAACCGTTAAAACTAATTAAAAATGTAAATGGTTGGAAGCCATTAGTTCACGTCGGGGATCGAAGTGAGGGTGACCGCGTTTTTGCTCATCTCCGGCTGTTAATGTGACACCGCACGTACCTAATAACGTTGAAGAGTTCAATTACTAGAAGTTTTGATAGATCTTTTTATACACTGATCTGGTGGTTCTGATAGCCAAACTATAGTTTGGCTATTATTGACTTCAGTAAAGTGAAGCATTATTTATTTATTGTACACACAGTCATATTTTAATAACAATATAAAAAATACAGATCGGGGAGTACAAAGTTACTACTTATTTCTAACGAAATTTCTTCCAGCAGACCTGCGACTGGAGAAAATATAATTACTACTGGACTTGAGAATATATAAATTATAAGGTATTTAGATTAGTTTTCAAACCGAGCAAAGCTGATACTTATCAGTTTACACTAACTACTGCCAGCGTTTGTGCTCGTGTGATTGTAGGAAATTATCTCAAAGAAACAGAAACATAACCATTATCATACTAAGAGCTTTTTCACATTATCCGATCCGATATCGGTATCGGACGACGATCCGATATCGGGGTAAGTAAAATGTATGAAACTCCGCTATCCGATATCCGATATCGGGTCGGACAATATGAAAGACAGATACATATTTCATACATTTTATTTACCCCGATATCGGATCGGCGTCCGATACCGATATCGTATCGGATAATGTGAAAACGGTCTTAGCCTTACAATACATACTGTTGGAACTCAGGCCTCCTTCCTAGAAGAGAGAATGGGCCGTAATCCACAACGCGGGCCCAAAGCGGATTGGTAATAAGGGAACATACTCTCGGGATATAAACACATCAGCTACCAAGTATTCCTTTTTACTTACAAAAATGCTATTAATTGGTTTCTAATTTAAATTGCTGATCGCTGAATAATTAATATACTACTTAGCAATTTCGTTGCTCATAAGGGTTACGCCACAATGATAGCGATCACACATTGAGCAGTAAATAGTTAGAGATATTTCCAGAAAGCTGCGAAATGTGTTTGAAAGAGATACTGCAGCCCTGAAACGTAAGAACGTAACAGAAGGAACATAAATTGACTCCTCTACGGTCATACCTAAGCGTTTCGTCTCGTAGTTTACACCGCGTACATCGAAGGACTGGAACAACTTGCCTGCTGCGGTCTTCCCGTCCAATTATAATTTAGGTGTCTTCAAGGTTAAAGTGAATATATTATATGCTCTTAATAAGCTAGTGTACCTCACCATCAACGATTGCATCACTGCTTACGTTGAGGTAGGATTGCAGTCAAGCACTAGTTTATTTCAGTTGAAAAAAGTGGTTTTTAGTTAGTAAACGTCTGACACTCTCTTACTCCAGTCAGGAGTCATTTAATGATTTGTCCTCAAAAAAGAGAACGAAATTTCCCCAAAAACAAAATACTTTCAAAACCTTTCCACAATAAAATAATCTAGTTTCCCTAAACAAAACAAATTCCACATCATACCTGTTACCATCAAATGGACCCGGAACTTCCGTCGGCCATATTGTTCGCCGGATCTAACTAGTTCCAACTGGTTCAATCGAGTTAGCGTCGCTCCAAACCGGACGCCGCCGGACGCCGTTGGACGTAACCGGACGGGATCGGATACGGCCCGCGCCGGTCAATAAAAGTTAGTTCCGCAACCATTACAAGATTCCGCGTGAATTTTTCATGGAATTAGTTTGTTACTCTGGTTTTCAATTTGGGTTGTTGTTTTGTTTAGTTTTGTAATTGATATACTTATGTTACAGTGGGCAGGGCACATTGCTCTTAGAATGGATGGTCGATGGGGACGGCAGGTTTTGGAGTTGCGGCCACGTACCGCAGCGTTGGAAGGCTTCCCTCCCACAAGGTGGACCGTCGACCTAGCGAGGGTCGCAGGAACAAGCACTAGTTTATATAAATTTAAAAAAAGTTCAAAAGATAATTTAAACTACCCATAACTTATTAATAATTAATGTAACATTGTTTTGATTTTAATTTTCTTAGTTGGTAAACTTACTCAATAAATTTTTTTTTGAGTAATTATTTTGTTAAGGATCTTAGCTACTGGCTTGAATTTTTTGTTTATTAACCCTGTTAGTATTTTAGACAGTCTCAAACTTTAAAATTACCTCTGAAAGTAAAATTGCAGAATAATTTATAGTTTACAAGCGAACTATATTAATTTGAATAAAAGTCTGTTAAACTATTTAGACAAGAACATTTCTTGTGTAGTTTCGAATACACGGGGTGTTTCATTAATTACTTGTTTATGCAATAAACAAGTAATTACTTGTTTATGCAATAAACAAGTAATTAATTATTTTTTAGTTTACTTTTAGTTAGTTCTTTAGGGTTTTTTATTTTGTGTAAATATTTATTTGTAATGTTATTAGTTATAGTATATTTTTTATCCAATTAAAACCGAATAAAATAAACATTACTCAAAGATTTAGTTAATAAGTTATGCAATAAGTCATTAATTGAAAAACCCGTTTATAGGTTTCAAAATAATAGTTTTTGAGCCAAATAACACGCAAGCGGTAGTGAACACTCATAAAGCAAGTGGCCACTATAAAGAGATTAATTAGTCAACACTAAATGCCCAGTACACGAAGAAAAAAGGCTTAAACCATCATATCGTCGTCTAAAAGTGTTAAACTGCTAACTCCCTTTTAGCTAAAAGGGAGTTAGCAGTTTAACACTTTTAGACGACGATATGAAGGAACCTCTTTTATTACGAAAACAAACAAAGGTATAACAGGCACGTTACAGTAATGGGTCATTGTATTTCCTCAAGACTACTCCTCATCTTATTCATTCCCTTCACTCTTTTGTCCCAAAACCTTTTGTATTACGTTAGTTCAGTACAAAACCTTCACTCGTTCTTCATTCATGTTTATTTAGTTACAAAAGCGCACGAAAACAATGTGTCCTTTGATAATTATTTGCGTTCATACAGTGGGCGCGTTCGTTCATTTGACTAACGAGCGGTGCGTCGTTCACAAGCGCTTACGTTCACTTGTTCGTTCGTTCATTCATTCGTTCTTTTAGTTGAGCGATAAGTTTTAATGAAAATATTTTTGTTTGTATTTGAATTTGTTGAAGCATTTCTGGTGTTGTGTTAAGTCTTTTTTTAAAGGTCAGTGCTCATTAGGAAATGCGTGACTGGAATCCTAATTGCTTTTTGAGGGAGAACTTTTGTGAATATTAAGGATTAAATTTGACATTCACGTTGAGTTGACGTGTTCATCTTAAATAAGTAGTGGCCCGAAAAATATTTGTGTTTTGTATTATTTTGAAGTTCATGGTCAAAAACCATACTTAAAATAATAATAAGGCAGCACCAAAATGAAAATAGATTACACATTAGCATATACGTAAATGATAGATACACTAGTACACAAAACATATGACAATATTATAATCTACAACACTGTTTACAGATTAGCTGCAGGATTCATAAATCATATCACTAGGATGATAAGTAATGCGTATTGATGACGACGGCAACCGTCCGGACTGAGCGTAGTTACTCAGATACCCGCGAAACGAGACACAATAGTAAAACAATAACAGCGCGGTCTCATAGGACCGGTTGGGGATTCAAACGTTAAGAGGCCTGCGGAGACCGTGCGCTATCTCGAGTTGAGACGCAAAAAAATACGTTTTTGAGGTTGATGGAAGCAATCCAGATAGTATAAACAATTCTTGGACACACCGACTGGAGTACAGTCATCATCCGCACACTGACAGTTGCTTGCTGTGATAGCAATACAAACTATTGGAAATTTGGGAGAGGTTCCGTAATACCAAAAATGATGAATGAAAAATTAATGTATTTCCAATATTGTTTCGAGTATTTATAACTTGATAATAATATCTGTGTTCCTACGGAAAGATATTTTGAATTATTGTTGTTTATAATATAGAAAAAAACAAATAAAAACATGACATTTTCGCTGTGAAAATGTGCAAATTTAAATTCGCTTAAATTTCGTTTGGGGTAAGTTTTTCAACAAACAGACGATGTAGGAACCTAGATAATTATTGTCTGAATCCGAATAACATCATATTATGGTGTAAATATGCTTAAATTGCAAATGATTTTGGTATTACGTTTGTATGGATAATTCTAACGTCGCGCGCGCCTTAAAATAATAATAAGGCAGCACCAAAATGAAAATAGATTACACATTAGCATATACGTAAATGATAGATACACTAGTACACAAAATATATGACAATATTATAATCTACAACACTGTTTACAGATTAGCTGCAGGATTCATAAATCATATCACTAGGATTATAAGCAGTGATAGGAATAGGTAGTGCCTATTTGCCTAAACTTCGAAGAACGGAGACAAGAAACGGAGACTTCCTTAGAACTAATTTTTTTCCGAGCCTCCTGAAATTTCGAGACAACACTTAAAAATACATTTAATTTTTTTTTATTTGGAATAAGTAATTCGTCTATATTTACCAAAAGTTTGCGATTATCATAATAAATAACATACACAGTCGTTACAACAAATATATTCAGAACTTTTTTTTTGGAGAACATTTTGTAAATTACTTGTTGATCGTAACTTATTCCAAACAACAATTTTTTAATAGTAGATTATGATACAAGTGTGTAATGTGAGAGATTACCGTCGAGGTGGTATTAAGAGCCGAGCCTTGGCGAGGCTCTTAAGAGAACCAAGAACGGTAATCTCTACTTACTCACATGTATCATACGACGTTTTTCAATACACTTGTGAAGAAAAACAATATAACTATCACCAAAATAGTACCTAACACTAGTAAAAAACATAACAACACAAATGTGTCATGGCGGTAAAAATTAAATGTTTTTTTTGTGCCTTAAAGGTGAAGGCTAAGGTATTTTGATCATATTGCCTAGTTTTATATTATCCTGCGTCAATTTTTTTTACGATAAGTAATGTCTTTCGTTGTGACAATAATACTCCCCCGACCGAATTTCGATCACGGTGGCCAATCTCAACAGAGATCAGCCAAGTACGCAGGAGATATTATAGTGCACAAGTGTGTGCGCAAACACAGGTGCACTCTCTGTTCCTTTACTCTCATAGTCCGATGGGACGGCAACCCGACACGACCGGAGAGAGATCAGGCGCAGGACCAACGGCTTTACGGTTGTGACAATAGAATGCGGATGTAACAGTTTTTAATGATTGAATTATATACTAGGTACAAAGTATTTAATGTTATTACATTAATACAGCCCCTGAACGTCATTCGAAAAAATTACTTCTAAAACCGCGCGCATCTTAAAATGGCGGCCATAGACCACAAACAAAAAAAAAACAATTTTATTTTAATTATTGATTTATTTATTAAATATTATTTAAATAAATCGTTAAAATGGACCGTTATTGCATGAAAATAAGCAAGTAAGACACTAATTTATACTATTGAAAGCAATACAGTAATGAATTTTTATCCTGTTAAAACTCTTTTTGAGAAAAAAAAGGCTTAACAAAAAGGTTTTAATTACATTACAGCACTAGTGTATAATGGTAATCAAAATGTCACAGTTTGGTAACAGGCGCCATTATATGCCTTAAATTAAAACCTTTTTGTTAAGCCTTTTTTTTTCTCAAAAAGAGTTTTAACAGGATAAAAATTCATTACTTTATTGCTTTCAATAGTATAAATTAGTGTATTACTTGCTTATTTTCATGCAATAACGGTCCATTTTAACGATTTATTTAAATAATATTTAATAAATAAATCAATAATTAAAATAAAATTGTTTTTTTTGTTTGTGGTATATGGCCGCCATTTTAAGATGCGCGCGGTTGTAGACGTAATTTTTTCGAATGACGTTAGGGGGCTGTATTATGTAATAACATTAAATACTTTGTACCTAGTATTTAATTCAATCATTACAAACTGTTACATCCGTATTCTATTGTCACAACGAAAGACATTACTTATCGTAAAAAAAATTGACGCAGGATAATATAAGACTAGGCGATATGATCAAAATACCTTAGCCTTCACCTTTAAGGTACAAAAAAAAACATTTAATTTTTACCGCCATGACACATTTGTGTTATTATTTTTTTTCTAGTTTTAGGTACTATTTTGGTGTTAGTTATATTGTTTTTCTTCACAAGTGTATTGAAAAACGTCGTATGATACATGTGAGTAATTAGAGATTACCGTTCTTGGTTCTCTTAAGAGCCTCGCCAAGGCTCGGCTCTTAATACCACCTCGACGGTAATCTCCCACATTACACACTTGTATCATAATCTACTATAAGTATTATCTTGAAATTTCGGGACAGATGTCTCGGAAAAAAATTAGTCCTAAGGAAGTCCCCGTTTCTTGTCTCTGTTCTTCGAAGTTTAGGCAAATAGGCACTACCTATTCCTATCACTGATGATAAGTAATGCGTATTGATGACGACGGCAACCGTCCGGACTGAGCTTAAAACCGTAGGGGACCATCAGTACCGAAGCCTACTGGGTAGTCCGAAATAGAACCTTGGAACGCAAGGCAAAGGCCTAATAAAAAAAAATACACTAGTAGTTATTAGGCTAATAAAAAGACAAGTAAAAACAACACAGCTCAAAAAACAGACTTTAAAACCACATGAGAGAAAAACCAGAAACACTTGCACACACAATATTGCATTGCAAAACAAATAAAAATCCACGAAATGGCCCAGCATGTATTCTCCCGTCCAGAATAATTAAAATAGTGAGCGCTTCCCACCGTCTCTGTGCAGACATGTTCTTATAAATTGCAAAACTTCAAAGACATCTTTTAGCTTCGCAGCCAAGCGTGGCAGTTGAAGGTTTGATAGCGGTCCAAGGGAAAAGAGCCTAGCGATTTTTCATTAATTCTACATATAATAAAACAATTTTTTGTGTAGTCAAGAAAATACAAATAATATGTTATTTGGTATGAATAGTTCATAACTCACAGATATCCTTGTCCTGATATCCTTGTCCTAAAGAAAGAATCAAGCTATCGTAAGAACTTAATCTATCATTATTCGACTTCTTTATCATCATCTGCCTAGCCTTTTCCCAACTATATTGGGGTCGGCTTCCAGTCAAGCCGGATTTAGCTGAATAATAGTATTTTACGAGGAGCGGCTGCTTACAAGACCTCCACACTAACACGGTACTTCATGGCAAGACTGGAGTCAGATTTTCTGGCTTCTTCTGACTATCCGTAACGACTACTAAAGATCTACAAATGACAGCCAGGACCTACGGCTTAACGTGCTTTCCGAGGCACGAAGGAAACTCGGTCTGTTAAGATCGTTACCCATCCACAGACCAATCTTGGCAGACGCTGCATAACCTTTAAGATCGACATGTACGGCTGTTATTATCTTCTTGATACCCCAAAAATGACATCTTTCTGGACGGGAATTGCAGTGGACTGCATGGAAAGCACTAAATCGATGGTACACCCAGGTTGCCAGCTGCAAACAAAATTTGGCGAAATGGGGTTAAAAATAGAACCTTCGGATATTTAATGTGAGTGCAGTGCTCCTGTTTAAAACATGAACCATACGTTGGAGTGCCCCAAGCATCCTATACTGACTTACTTATTCTTTATTGTACACAACATTTACAAAAATAAAATAGGACAATTATTGATGTACACAGGCGAGCTTAACCCACAATTGGGTTTTCTTACAGCAAACCCTAAGGTTTACAAATTTCTTTTATGTTTCTAAAAACATTAAAAGAAATTTGTAAGTGAGGGTAACAAAACTAACAACATTATAAAACCTATCCCTAAATCCCTAACCACTGGTAACTTGGAACCTGCTCCCGATACTAGTGAACTACCTACTATATCTTAATGTTTTATTAAAGATATTTTTATTAAATATTTAGGAATGTATTAAAATGTAAAGAAACATAAATAAACGAGAATGTAAATATAATGGCAATATTAAAATAGAACACATTAAACGTTACAAAAAACAATTTTCACTTTGTCTGTGGGAAAGTGGAGTATTTATAACTATGTTATACGTTAATTTGTAGGATGAATATACGTGTGTTATTATTCTAGTTCTATTTACTAGGTGTTATGACAGTCATATTCCATGAAAAAGGCGAAGTGCTTGAAATACAGAAATTTATTTCAATTTTGTTTACAGAGACAAAATAATAAACATGTATCTTCAAATAGATATTCAAAATTTATTATATGACATGCTTTTTTAGAGCTTATCCGGACAAAGTAACATTTAAACACACCTACTCCTTTTTGAAGTCGGATAACTAATATAATGGTCTTGGTCCGGACGGCGAGCTACCCATTGCTCGCTCTCCACAAGCCTACCGTACGACACAATACGTGGTCTGAAATCGGGATCAGGATCTCGGCGGATGAAGCGTGAGCGCCATGCCCTCGCACGTGCATCCACCTCCTTCGCTAGCATTACTGCTTCGCAGGAGGCAACCGCTTGCCACTCCTTCTCGCTCCGGACCAAGGTCTTTACTAGGACCCGGCGCAAGAGGTCGCTGCCGCCGATCGCCTCCCAGGACCGTAAGACTAGGGTACTAATCTTAGTTTAATTAGCCCATTGTGTCCCACTGCTGGGCGAAGGTCTCCCTATCCCTTTTCCACACACGCCTATCCTTAGCCATTACGGGCCAGTCCCTACGGTAATCGTCCAGCTCGTCCCTCCACATTCGCCTTGGACGATGTCGCCTTATATGACCCAAAAAGTGGATCTTTTTGCCCACCGCTCATCTGACATCCGGCCGATATGTCCGGCCACAAAATTATCAATACTAACCGCTACCGCTTACACTTAGACCACAAAACCGTTTATACCATGGTACTTAAGTTCGCACTCCAGCTCACACGCGCACGCATCAACTTGCACTAAACTTTAGGACAAAACATTTCATGGTCCGCCTTGGTTTAGTGCAGTTATGCAATAGTATTATTTATTATACTTATTGTTATGTGCCCACCGCAGAACAGATTGATCGACGCAATAATAACAACGATATTAAAATAATGGAGAACCAAAATGAATAATAGGGATATATTCGTCATGATCGTCGTAATTTATTTCATCAACACTGCTCTCAAAACGGTGAAGGAAAACATCGTGAGGAAACCGACATGTCCTAGAACCAAAAAATTGAAGACGTATTGTGACATCCATCAATCTGGGCCCGCGCGGTGGATTATGGCCCATTCCCTCTCCTAGAGAGGAGGCCTGAGTCCTACCAGTGGGAACATGATAAGGCCAATAATGCTAGTGCTAATTTGTCATGATCATAGAACAGTGACGGATCTAATAAATGTCGAATTTAACTGGGCAGCCATTTTAAATATTTTTTATTGTTTTTACGCTTAATAATTTATGTGTAGTATTGAAGTTTTGTACAAATATTTGATTAATAGGGTTTTTTTTATTTAGCATCCAAATATGGTAAAAAAATATTTTCGTGTTATTTTCAAATCCGACATTATCCTACGACCACGACGAATTATGGCGTAAGCTAGAAGAGGTTTATTCCAGGTATAGGGTTTTAATAAAAGATAGAAATTATACCACTATGTATCAGACATCGACGTGTAAACGAATACCGTGGATCTAGTACATGATTCTTGACCCACAAATGTTGAAATTTTTCGTCAGTTATAACTAAATTTAAAAAAAATTACACATTTTTAAAATTTCTGTCTCAGTTACCACAATAATTTCAGGAAAGCAAATAAAAATTGCAAGAACAAAAATAAAAATTCCAACTAATAGAACTGCAGCAAATATCGAAATAATGGCATCCAGAGTCCAATCATAAATTCTCTGGACAGCAAACATCTGATACTTTCCGCATTTCCTTTCTTTTTATGAACCTGGATACAAGATATTTCAATATTATCTTCGAAAGTCATAAATTAAGCGGAATCCTCCTTGCAAATACTCTTGCATTAAATCAAAATATGCACTTGGACATTATCCAAATTGCCTGGCTATTTCGGAGTTTGTATTCTGTGATTGTAATAGCTTTGCAAGTGTTTGCGGTTGTTGAAAATTTTATTGTATTTATTACTTTGACCTATTAGTAATAGTGCTCGGAGATTTCGTAGATTAGCTGTGAAAGTGCATATTTTGTGAGGTAGAATTTAATTTTCGTGACGGGTTTGCCACAGAACCACCTACACCTTACAGAATTTGCACTAGGCCAGTAACAGATTTGTATAAGTTACCAAATACTGCTCAATGAAAATTTTAACAGGTAGAGTTTGGTTAAAAATCGAACGCATTACACAAAAATGAGAACAACATTTTAAACAATTTCTGCCATTTCATATCATTCTCATAATATAAGCCGAAAGACGTCTACTGTTCGTCATAAGCAGTGATAGGAATAGGTAGTGCCTATTTGCCTAAACTTCGAAGAACAGAGACAAGAAACGGGGACTTTCTGAGGACTAAATTTTTTCCGATACATCAGTCCCGAAATTTCGAGACAACACTTAAATACATTTAAAAAAAATGTTATTTGGAATAAATAATACCTATTACGATCAACAAGTCATATACAAAATGTTCTCCAAAAAAAAAATTCTGAATATTTTTGTTGTAACGACTGTGTATGTTATTTATTATGATAATCGCAAACTTTTTGTAAATATAGACGAATTACTTATTCCAAATATTTTTTTTTTAATGTATTTTTAAGTGTTGTCTTGAAATTTTGGGAATCTCGGAAAAAAATTAGTTCTAAGGAAGTCTCCTTTTCTTGTCTCTGTTCTTCGAAATTTAGGCAAATAGGCACTACCTATTCCTATCACTGGTCATAAGCCTCCCTTAAGTGTCACCATAATAAACGGTTCATTATATCCCGCGATTCTCACCACGTCATCGTTACACCTTATGGAAGACCTTCCAACGCAGCATGGTTGACAATTTACAAACCCAAAAAAAAGCTATCGAGAATACAGCAATGACTGCCTTGAAAAAAAAAGAGTATACTGTTTTTATCACTCCGGTATAAACATTAATCATTTCGGCATAAAACACCGTTGAGTGATTTCCATAAAGCAATATGTTCGCACCAAGGATACATGCGTCATTCATCCTTATCAGGGTACAACACCTGCAGCCTCCGGCATTTCTCATATGTTAGGTGTTTTTCTTCAATCCCAGGTATGCATAGAATATTGGAAAAATTCCAGGCAAGAGCGAGTAGCAGATCGGGAGTTCCGTATAGTCACGAGCATTAAGATACGAGCATAAAACTTTATTCACTCAAAAGAAGAATAACATATTAACATCAGTGAGGAAAACAAAAATAAATTATGGAATTAGTTCACCGACGATATCGAAAAAAGAAAAAATCAAAAGTAAGAGTGACGAGTAAGAGTATATGTGTGGTTAAAGAAACTATACAATCAAAAAGAATAAAATATTCGCATCAGTGAGGAAAACAAAAATACGAGTAAATTATGGAATTCGTTAAGCGACGGTATTGCAGGAAGAACAAATTCAAGTAATAATACTGTGAAATTAACATTGAGTACAGCAGGGCCAATGCCTGCAAGGGTCACAAGGAATTTCTGAAAAAGAAACTCGTGGTGCATAAAGGGCATTCCAAGGACACAGGTGTGGTTTTAGCAAGCAAAAGTGTGACACGACCTCTTACTGCAATGTAGAGCGGAAAAAGTAATTGCATGGTTTCCAAAAGAAAAAAACCTTAACAGTTTCCATCCCTATATTTAGTTCATTTCTCTTTGTTACCGACGGAACCCTAGACTGTAGAGCGGAAAAAGTAAGTAACTGGATGCTTTTCCACCTCAAAAAAAAAGCGTAGCGGTTCCCATATATCCAGTTCGTTCCTCTTAGCTACCAACGGAACCCTAATTTCGGAGCGAAACCACGCGAGTGAGCCAGTTAAAATAAAAACAACACAAGCCAGGCTTGCAATATTAAATTTTATAGTTTCCGATGCAAGCTGCGGGCGGCGTGGTTCATTTCTAGGATTTTTCTTAATATATTGCTTTATTTTATACTGTGTTCTGGTCTGGGTGTTATTTGTGTATTGTTGTTATAGATACATATGGAACGTAATGTGTATTTATTAAATACCTATCAGAATTGGAATATAAACAATTAATCAATGAGTCTATGGGGTGTACAGTGATCTCATCTGCGCATAAAGAAATTATTACGTGTACTTATCATGCAACGTCGCCGGCAGAAGTTTAAAAAAGTTTATCATATTACCTATAACTGAAAAAAATAAATAAATAAAAACAACGTTCCATGTCTCACGACTGCACCATAATAACTTCAATTCAGCATAAATGCCAGATCACAAGACAGAAGTTGCCTGACACAGGTTTTCAACTAAACATTACTTGTGAGTGTACGGACGTAAATAAGTTTTTTTTAGCTGTTACAACACTAGAGCTAATACTTCTTAAGAAGCGCTCACAAAGAAAAGATTCAAATCATACGTATTACATACAAGATTTAAAAGCAAGATCCTCGGAGACCATACATTAGCCAATATCACTTCAAATATATTTGAAGCGTCCTCGATTCTATTTTACTATCAAATACTCTCCGCATTTTTTAGGTTTCCACACAAAAAACTTACGTGTGAAACGGGCCATAAAACGCACATTATATGAGATAGATAAAAGCATCTTTTCTTTCCCCATTCCAAAGATATCACCGATTTTCTTTTGCGAAAAGATTATCAAAAAGACAACCACGGTACGGTTGAGTTATGCCGTAATTTTAACTTAGAGGCAAAAATCTGTTAAAGAACACTAGAAATACCAAGATTTTTCTTTTTCGGAATCATAATAATATCATCTTGACTTTTTAAAAACCGAACTAGGTGTGAATGTGACTCTGCCTGCCCAAGTCCTATTTTAGAAGTAGTAGCTAGTAGCAGAGAATATCATCCCAAGGGTACCGTCAGCATGCCGTCCGAATGTCCAGAAACAGTCCAAGAAAACCCTGGGGCCTTCGAGTTAAGGCAAAGAAGGAACAGGAGTATCTTTTAGTCAGTAAAAGTCTGCCCCGCTCCGCCCACGAGCGGGAGAAGTCATTATGATAATTTCCCGTAATTGTCGGACTTTTTCATGAAATAGCTATTCAATTGGTTTAGATCAACTAAGAAAGTTGTATTGATGAGTCTAATTATTATAATTTCGTAAATAAATTCATGTTACGATCGCGTGTTACCCCAGTTAATGGGTTGTGGAGGTCTGGTAGGCAGCCGCTCTTCGTAAAATACTGGTATTCAGCTAAATCCGGCTTGACTGGATGCCAACCCCAATATAGTTGCGCCGGGCCCTGGTTCAGGCCATGGTCCGGAGCGAGGAGGGTTGGCATGCGGTCGCCTCCTTCTGCGAAGCAGTGATGCTCGTGAAGGAGGCTGCTGACCGCGAGCGCGTGAGGGAACGGTCCTCACGCCGCCGCCGCCGAGATCCCGATCCCGATTTCCGACCACCGTAGGCGCGGGTTCGCGGACGGCGAGCACTGGGTAGCTCGCTGTCCGGCAGTCTGGAAATAATCTGGACCGAGCCCAGTCGTCAACGGCGCGTTCTGTTCCACGCGCGCCTCAAGGAGATGTCAGCAAACTGTAGGGGCCCGGTAGGGCCGAAGCCTCTGGGGGGAACATGTGGTATTCCTAACGGTTGATACCGAGTCCCCCCCAGAACGAAGGCAACGAAGGAACGGGGTAGGGGTTTAGTCAGTAAAAGTCTGACACGCCCTCCCGCTCCGCCCAAGAGCGGGGGAAGTCATTCTGATGATTCCCCTACCATAAAAAAAAAAAAAAAAAACCCCAATATAGTTGGGAAAAGGCTAGGTAGATGATGATGATGTCGCGCAAATCATATTTTAATAATGTAAAGAGAACTTAAGAAAATTTGAAGTTTACCCAGCCGATCTTGGAGCACTGAGCATTTACCTTAATTTGACAGACATTTTCAACCTACGTGAAATTAATAACTAATTATTAAGTAATTTAGTAGAAAGGTACAGGTAGGTAGGTAGAAATGACTGTCAAATGTGTTCTACAAATATTTTTCCTGACTTTACATCACTATTCATCGCCAAATATAGCTTATTAATTTATGAATCCCCGACCGGTCTCATAGGACCGCGCTGTTATTGTCTTACTATCGTGTCTCGTTTCACGGGTATTGATAGGTTAAATAATTTCTAAAAGATAGGTACGGATCGCGTTCGGAAACACTGTACTGCGCTGCAAAACGCAGATCGTTGACGTGGCTCGGAAAGCTGCCCAGCTTAAATGGGACTGGGCCGGACATGTCTGCCGCATGCCGATCGAGCAGTGGACCAGTAAAACACAAGGCTGGTGCCCTGAAATCGCACGACGGGGTCGCCGCAGACCAAGAAGAAGATGGCGGGACGACTTGGATGTCTTCCTTAAGAATTGGCAAGAAGTGGCTCAAAGCCGCGAATGATGGAAGGAATGGAGGGAGGCCATTGCCCAGCAGTGGGACAATATATAGGCTAGATAATAATAATAAATAATAGGTATAGGTACTATAGGTAGGTAGGTAGAAATGACTGTCAAACGTGTTCCACAAATATTATTTCTGACTTTACATCACTATTCATCGCCAAATATAGCCTAGAAAATGCCGCATTGACACATTTGTCACATGCTGTTCAAAAAACAATGTTCTATGCATACAAATACGGACAATTTGTATTCCGATCGCAGTTAAAATCTAACATATTGCATTTCAAATGTGTAAAACATGGAACATGTTTTGATTAAACGAGTTTTTTGATTGGTGTATTAACATATATATTAACATAAAACGCACATTATATGAGATAGATAAAAGCATCTTTTCTTTCCCCATTCCAAAGATATCACCGATTTTCTTTTGCGAAAAGATTATCAAAAAGACAACCGCGGTACGCTTGAGTTATGCCGTAACTTAGAGGCAAAAATCTGTTAAAGAACACTAGAAATACCAAGATTTTTCTTTTTCGGAATCTTAATAATAATATCATCTTGACTTTTTAATAATAATAATACTAGGTGTGAACGTGATTCTCCTTTCGTAAGCTTTTTTAATTGTTGACAGGCTTTTGCTTGACGACTATCGGAACTCATGGAAAGCGACGATGTAGTGGACGGTGGAGCTAGAAGAAAACTATTTAGGTACTAATGTCTATTAGTAAATAGTAGTATTTACATTATTTTTTTTATTTAATATTCGTTTTTTTTTCTTTTTGTTGTTTAACTGTTAGTTGCACCTACTAAGCCGTGTTTCTGCACCACCCTAAGGTCGACTGGTAGAAAATGCCTAAGGCATTAAGTCCGCCTTTGTACAATGTGCATAAAGCTTTTTAAAATAAAAATAAAAAAATAAATTTGTCACTAACCTAGTGACATAATGTAAATATAGTAGTAAATATTAAGCAGGGTTTTGAAAAGCAAGTTGAATAATTCTAAATGAAACGAAAGTTGCTATGTTTTAACCCTGAAAGCAATGAGGGATTTATATAATTAACTCCCAAGCACTGTAAGGGACATAATGTAGAAATCTAATTGAAGTGAGGAATGTTAAAGTCACACATTTTTGATTCCCGGACAATCCTGGAGCTGCTCAATGCATTCACCTTAATTTGACGGACAATTTTATTTGACCTACGTGAAGTTTTAATTCAAATACCTACTAGAAATCATAGCCAAAAGTGGTACAATATTTTTTTGTGACTTTACATCACTATTCATCGCCAAATATAGCGTAGAAAATGCCGCAATGACACATTTGTCACATGCTGTTCAAAAAACAATGTTCTATGCATACAAATACGGACAATTTGTATTCCGATCGCAGTTAAAATCTAACATATTGCATTTCAAATGTGTAAAACATGGAACATGTTTTGATTAAACGAGTTTTTTGATTGGTGTATTTGATTTTAGATTGGAAACGGTAAGCAAAGTTTCAGGCAAATCGATGTTTTGTGTTTGACTTGAAGGAACTATCGTTAGTTTCAGAACTACGTTTTTATACTACCACTTTCCACGTTTTTGTTGCTGTTGTATGTAATGTGTACGATTGTGTAACGTACGAGTAAACTTTCTTTCGTTCTTTCTTTCTTCTTTCGAGGCAGAAGTCATTTTTTTTTCCAACTAAAAAAAAATAGTTTACTGAAACACCACACGGTCCTGAACTTCTCACTAGGTTAACGGAAATCTTCATTTAGTTTAGGTACACTGTCAAAAAAACAATAACAATAGTGTTTTTAAAAACCTATTTGTAAAATAAATATCATTGCTATCGACCATAATTGCACAATTCTATAATTAAAGACAAGGAATCGTTTGAACTAGTAAAATAGTAAAATCTAATGAGAAAACATAAGTTCTCGTCAAAATTAATAGCTGTAGCTACAATTTGTAAGACATTTATCTGCGACTAGTCCTGAGTGGCCCGGAAACATGACGGTTACTATTTATTAGCTAACCGCAGCTTAAGGTGCATACACCAGGATAGTCCACTACAAAATAATCTTGATTTTAACTTTCGTTTAATTCAATATTTGTTTTTGCAATTACATATATTTAGTTTTTGCTACACAGCATTACTTTGATTTCATTTCATACAAAACTGGTTATAAATACATCGATATTAACGAAAATAAGAAACCTAAAGAAACCATTGTATAATTATTACTAAATATGGAATAACGTGCCTTTAATATAAAGTTTATTTGAATTTACAATTAAAAATCGATCCAAAAATATCACAATTTAAAGTTTTCTGTTTCAAAAAACGGCAATTTCATACGTAAGACCTCTCGTTATATTAATATGTTATTTTTTTTTAAAAGTTTGTTGTAGTTATTGTTTTATGTTTGTTTCTCAAAAGGAAAACAACGGAGCTCTTATAGGATTATTTTGTCGTCTATCTGTCTGTCAAGACCCTTTATTTCAAGAACGCGTAAAGTTATCGAGTTGAAATTAGACCCATATACTCAAGTCTGCGGTCCCTTGAAGCTGGGCAAAATCTCGTAAGTTAACGAAAACAAAGACACGGCCGTTTATGTTGCAAAAATGCAAACTTCGCCATTCTCAAGGGAATCAAAATTCATAGGGTAGGCACTTCCCGATAGCCTAGAATCCTGGGTCTCGTTTTTTCATTATGAGGGACGAAACCGTAAAATGTAAGTAAATGTGGATTCCACGTTGTAGACGAGCGTATCCCCCTTAACGTCATTTACGACTAACCCACAGTTTAGTGTGCAGTTAAAATAGTGGAAAATCTGACTAAACGTCGTGCGCTGCTTGTAAATCTAAATAGATTAAGATTTATTTGCACGTAAAGCAACCGTGATTTTGACGACTAACTGTTTAGTACAGTTTTGCTTGTGACTAAAATAAAATAATTACAACCGCCTAGTTTTATCCGTCGGTTCAGGCGGAAGAGATGTCCGAGTGTGGACCGCCTAGGGGACACGTGGGGGACACGGTAAAGCATACGGTGGAAGTGTGACCCGCTTGGGCGGAGTACTGCCGTTTCCTCGTGGGGGCGATCGGTAACGACCTGTCACGCTGGGCTCTGGTACAGGCCATGGTCCGGAGCGAGGAAGATTGGGAAGAGGCCGTCAGCTCCTGTAAAGTAATGCTAGCAAATGAGGTGATTGCAAGGAGCCTCACCCCGATTTCCAGCCGCCGTTGGCGTAGGCTTACAGACGGCGAGCAATGGGTAGCTCACCGTCCGGCTGTGGTACCCGTCCAGACAGAACCCGAGTCGTTGTCGGTGCGTAATCGTGCGATGCGCGTTTCGAAAAGATGTAAGTTGAACCTTAGGGTTCCAGCTTCATAATACCTTTCAATATATTTATAATCATACTGTACGAGTGTTTGGTGTTACCCCAGTTAATGGGTTGGGCAGGTGCCTACCAGACCTCCAGTCTGGTAGGCACCTGCTCCTCGTAAAATACTGGTATTCAGCTAAATCCGGCTTGACTGGAAGCTACCCTAATATAGTCGGAAAAGGGCTAGGCAGATGATGATGACTGTACGAGGGTTTGTTGCCAATCTTCTCCTAAACGGTTTGAGTGAGTGAGTCCCTGGATGGTTTGAAAATAAAATTGGATCCTTCAGACGGTGCTGCAATTGAAACGAAACTAAGTCACTACCTAAATTGATAATAAAAAAACACACCATATCTTAAGAAAATATCCTTCTTTACGGACTGTAAAGTTAATACCATCATCAAATGGAATATAACCTTCAGTCGCTCCATTTCTCAGCGAATTCACTCAATTCCTTACAGTGTAAGCCGTTATTTAGTGGCCCAGTGAGACGGAAGCCCAGATATAAACTCGTGAATGTTTCGCAAGCTATGTGTACAATGTGTGAGATATGAATTGTTGGGAGGCCTCTTACTTTGTGCTTACAGTGTCTGTTGTTAGTTTGTTGAAATGTAACGTTTGATTCGGAAAATAAAATGAGAATTTAGCAAACATGTTTTGATCTCGCTGAGTTTGTGTAGCCGCTAGCTTATCACTGAAATACAGTTCGTAATTTGAAACTAAAAAGGAACTAAATATATACTTGTACCTATTCGATTTTTATACACAATTCCTTTGCTGGATTAGCACGCGATAATAATGGTGGTAAGCCCCTTCTACGAGGGCTGGCTGGAAAGACGTCATGACGTCCTCACTTTGCTCTCACTAGACAATGATTTCGGGAGGTTAGTGCACCAGATTCGTGCGGAGGAAACGCCCGTGTGTTACTGGATTCTGGTGCAGGCCATGGTCCCAAAACGAGGACGAATGGTAAGCGGTTGCCTCTTCTTTTTAGCGTGTCGATAGCAAAACTCTTCAAATACCTTGCTTGGCTCAGTATTCGGCCATGGCAATGCCTTTGCCTCTTTCTACGAAGTAGTCATGTTAATGCAAAGGAGGCGGCCGCATGCGTGAGGGAATAGACATCCTCAATGACCACCCAGACCGGCCCTGACTACCACGCGCGCAGGGAGATGTCAGCAAAACTCTAGTAAAGCCGAACCCTTCTGTGGCCATGGGTTGACTTTTGTAATAAAAGCCCGTGGTCCTAGATCGCAAAGGGAAACTGTACAAACATAGGTATGGTTTTAGTCAGTAACAGTTTGACACGCTTTCCTGGTCCGCCCTAAAGCCAGAGAAGTCATTAGATGATTTCCCTACCTCAAAAAAAGTTAGGTGCCTCAAATTCAATAACACCAGATGACGTACTTAACTAGTACGATGACGTAACAGTCAATTTACAATCGCCCATAAATTATAGAACCCTAATGATCTAAACAGAGCGGTCTAATTGAAACTTCTCATTAGAGTTGCATAATCATGACCATACCACATGAAATCGAACCTTATGCGTAACCCAATTAAGTTCAAAACTGATTGAGATAATCAATCGTATGTTTGATATGCAATTTGCAAGTGATTTTGATACTTGTGGTGTTGGTAGTAAAGATGATATTTGATTGTGTGGTTGTAAGTAGTTTAGGTATCGGACTACCTACTAATCAATTATAGGTGATATTGGTTGAAATACCATTACTCATGTTGGAATATTGTCACTTAAGTACATACCGTTGAGTACATTAGATGAAACTGAATTATTACGTAATGCATATCTAGAGTTATTGATGTAATATTGATAGATTTCTAGTTCAATTGAACTACCTGGTTCTGGCCATGGTCCGGAGCGAGGAGGGTTGGCATGCGGTCGCCTCCTTCTGCGAAGCAGTAATGCTCGTGAAGGAGGCTGCAGACCGCGAGCGCGTGAGGGAACGGTCCTCACGCCGCCGCCGCCGAGATCCCGATCCCGATTTCCGACGGTTCGCGGACGGCGAGCACTGGGTAGCTCGCTGTCCGGCAGTCTGGAAATAATCTGGACCGAGCCCAGTCGTCAACGGCGCGTTCTGTTCCACGCGCGCCTCAAGGAGATGTCAGCAAACTGTAGGGGCCCGGCAGGGCCGAAGCCTCTGGGGGGAACACGTGGTATTCCTAAAGGTTGACATCGAGTCCCCCCCAGAACGAAGGCAACGAAGGAACGGGGTAGGGGTTTAGTCAGTAAAAGTCTGACACGCCCTCCCGCTCCGCCCAAGAGCGGGGGAAGTCATTCTGATGATTCCCCTACCATAAAAAATAAAAGTTCAATTGAACTAATCATTTATACGTGCTTCTAAGAGATGTCAGTAAACCGTAGGAGCCCAGCAGTGGAAGCCTACTGGGGCCATAGGTTGTGTGAAAGCGTACTGCGAGGCATGAATGAAAGCAAAGAAGGAACAGGAGTGTGCTTAAGTTAGTTAAAAGACTGACACGCTCCTGATCCGCCCAAGAGCGAAAGAAGTCATTGGATGACTTCCTAGATAAAAAAATATGTATCGTCAACATTTCAGCCGAAAGGCCGAATAGGTCTTTCTTTAACGTCACCACAAGGAACGTCTCGCATCTCGGTCGGATTTTCGCGACCCTCGCCAGGTCATCAGTCCGCCTGTGGGAGGCTTTCCAACACTGTGTCTTACAATACGCGGTTTTCAGTTCGCCACTCCAGACTCTAGTGTGTACACAACTATAGCCTATTCACCGAGGCTTGAGCCAAACGGTAAACAAACCATAAAAAGGGTTCTTTATATGTCACGATTGATGTAGTGAACATATTTTATAAAAATAACTACGGAATTAATACACTGACAACGTTAGAAATTATATTTTAGAATGATGTCTGTGAAACTTATGTTATCCTTTCAGTTTTATATTATATATTATACTAGCTTTTACCCGCGGCTTCGCTCCCGTCAAATGTCTACCCTACATATCCTACACTACCCTACCCTACCCTACACTACACTACCCTACACTACACTACACTACACTACCCTACACTACCCTATACTACCCTACACTACCCTACACTACCCTACACTACCCTACACTACCATACACTACCCTACCTACCCTACACTACACTACCCTACCCTACACTACCCTACACTACCCTACACTACCCTACACTACCCTACACTACCCTACACTACCCTACACTACCCTACACTACCCTACACTACCCTACACTACCCTACACTACCCTACACTACCCTACACTACCCTACACTACCCTACACTACCCTACACTACCCTACACTACCCTACACTACCCTACACTATCCTACACTACCCTACACTACCCAATACTACCCTACACTACCCTACCTACCCTACTTTACCTAACTTTTTTTTTTAGAATTTTTCTCTGCGTAAGAACCATCACTGAACTTCAAGGAACATTATAAAAAAAAAATCAGCCAACTCGGTCACGCCGTTTTCATGTGATGTCGTGACAACGAAAAACGGGTTTCATTTTTATATATATAGATATTTTATACCTGCCAGTTTGAAACATTGATTTCTTTGTTAACCTTTTGGCTCAAGCCTCGGCGAATAGGCTATAGACAATACGAGTATGACGAAGAATCATTGAAACAGACAAGGTCATGACAAAATGGAGCAAAAAAAATTATTTTGGTATTGGTTACCTTAGCGAAGCTTGCCGAGAAGGCTGACTTGATACATTAGCTGCCAAATACTATAACAAAAATATTGGACTGTGTTGGATGGAGGCGTCCATTCTAACAGAACTCAAAACGGTCATTCTCCAATTCGGAGAGTGGAAAATGAATTTGGAGAATGGCCGAAGCCTTAGCCAGCCCAACTGGGGCGAAGATAAAAATTAAATGATTGTTTGTTTCATGCAGAATAGACTTACTACCAGTTAGTAAGTATATCAATCCTAACTAAATTCTTAAACGTTTTTCCCGGTTTTGCTTGACACCTCGTTAAGTCACCGACTTTTCCGCCTTCATAAATGATCATCAAGTATTTAAATACCTTCAGCCATTCTTCCAACAACCACTTACCAAAAGGGTTGCCTTTACTTAAGGCGTATAGTCCCGCCAACGATTTGGACGAGTTAAATGCATATTCGTACCGCCAAACACAGAGCTGCATGGCGTCGTATCGCGAAAGAAGCGGTGGCACAGGACTCGACCGAAACATGACCACGACCACTCTTTCAAGAGTGCAAGAAGAAAAGAAGAGATACTCGTATGCTTCTTATGCCCGTACACAACCCCACTGAGTCAAACTTTGGGTGATGCAGAGAAAAATTGTAGTAGGTACAATAAAAGAGAGAGAAGCGGTGAATACAAGAATTATACCATAAAAAAGAGACTGTTTAACACTAAATGGGAGGGAGGGCCTTAAAGAAAATATTAATGAACTCAATATTTTACGCCTAACATCATTCTGGGAGGTTTCCACGCGCATAAATTTCAAGCTCCATAAGAAGGGTTCTGTTTACGGGAAAAAAGGATAATTTGAGCCACAAATTAAGATGTTACTCCAAAAAGCGGATTACCTTTTTTATGTTGCGCTGTTAAAAGTTAAGAGTGTTGTGAGAAAAGGGTTTATTTTATTTATTTTTTTAGGTTATTTATGACCGCATATAAAATATGTCGGCGAGTTGAAATTGAAACAAGTTACTTGCACTTAGGTGAATTTCTGACTAATATCGTAATAATATTTGTGGAATAAAAGCAGTGGTGGCCCAGTGGTAATTGCCCCTACTTGCAAATTGTAGGTCGCCGGTTCCAACCCGATTAGGCGTATTACTTTGTGTAATTTATTTCATCACCGCTGCTCTCAAAACGGTGAAGGAAAAACATCGTGAGAAAACCGGCATGTCCTGGAAACAAAAAATTCGAAGACATGTGACATTCACTGATCCGCACCTGGCCCGGGCGCCGTGGATCACGGTTTATTTTCTCTCCTAGAGAGGAGGCCTGAGTCTCAACAGTGGGACCATTACAAGGCCGATGCTAATACTAATTGGTGGAACATTTCACACAACGCCAACTAGTTCCAAACCAAGCAGAGCTTGTCATCTGAGTACTAGGCAACTGATAAACATACTTACCGTCTGATTTTTATACCCTGAGACTAAAATGACATTACAATACAAAAGAACTGGCATCATTCCTATTGTAAGATTCACATTACCTGTGTCTCAGAGTATAAAAAACAGACGATATATGTTTCCAAATACATGAAAGAAAGAAATTACTGGTATTCTGCTAAATCCGGCTTGACTGGAAGCCGACCCCAATATAGTTGGGAAAAGTCTAGATAAATGATGATGAGTACGCACACCGCACAAATATTTTTCTTGGGTGGGAATCAAACCCACGACCTCCGGCATAGCAGTCTAAGCCTTTAACTACCAGACGAAGAGACCAACTAATTTTATTCTTTGTATACTCCAGTCCAACATACCAAGTAAATTCAATGTTTTTATAATGTTTATTTTACGACAAAAATGTAATCTCATACACTGACTTTTTCCTTTATGAAATTTCTCTTCCGCGATGACAAAGTGCTTATGTGTTTTGTATCTTTTTTGTTCACAAAATTAAAGTTATAAAGTATAATAATATTACTTGTAACATACACGTACTCTTTTTTTGTGTTAACGGAACAAAATTTTCAGGGAAGTCAGCGTCAAAGAGCTTTTTTCCTCTTTGCAGTTCAGCTAAATTGGAATTGTCGTGAAAAGACGTTCAACAAACTATCGTAGTCGCCTGTAATAATAGTGTGATATTTTTTTTTGCCCCGTACCGGAAGACGCAGCGTTGGAAGGCCTCGTACAAGGTAGACTGACGACCTGGCGAGGGTCACGGGAATCCGATGGATGCGAGACGCACAGGACCGGTAGCTGTGGCGACGCTTGGGAGAGGCCTATATCCAGCAGTGGACGTCTTTCGACGTCGCTGAGATGATGATGATATTTTTTTTCAGATTCTTTAAACCAGCCATTACCATTCAATACTTCAGGGTAGCTAGCCTTTCGGTATTTTACAGGATGCATTTTGAGTGTGCACCGGCATCAACACTTTTTCGGTCTGGACTAAGTGTTTTGCCTCGTCGTTTATACCACGTACGAGTACATCGAAGGACTGGAACAATTTGCTTGCTGCGGTCTTTCCGTTCGATTATAATTTAGGTGTCTTCAAGGATAGAGTAAATAGACTCTTAATAAACTAGTGCGCCTCGCCATAAACGATTGCATTCCTGCTTACTATCAAGGGGGATCGCAGTCAAGTACTAGATAGTTAGCCTATTATTCACTGCTTAACATCTCACCATCTCTTTCTTCTAGCTCGCCGTCCGGCACTCTGGTAATAATCTGGACCGAGCCCAGTCGTCAATAGCGTATTCTGTTCCACGCGCGCCTCAAGGAGATGTTAGCAAACTGTAGGGGCCCGGCAGGGCCGAAGCCTCTGGGGAACATGGAAAATCCGAAAGGTGTTCACCGTGTCCCCTAGATTGAAGGGAACGAAGGAACGGGGTAGAGGTTTAGTCAGTAAGAGTCTGACACACCCTCCCGCTCCGCCCAAGAGTGGGAGAAGTCATTCTGATGATTCCCCTACCATAAAAAAACCATCTCTTTCTTATCTTACCAACGTCTTCCTTTACCATTTCAATGATGAAATAAGTG
This sequence comes from Mythimna separata, assembly GCA_030763345.1. Taxonomy (NCBI): domain Eukaryota; kingdom Metazoa; phylum Arthropoda; class Insecta; order Lepidoptera; family Noctuidae; genus Mythimna; species Mythimna separata. The sequence continues at coordinate 4,766,877 of CM061188.1, read as the reverse complement.
AGAAGTAGATTTCGAGTGAACCAGAAGATATATCAGCCAAATCAGCAATTTAAGGTAGGTGGAGTCGTTAGTAATTTGCTAAGCTAAGCCTACGTCGCAATAAATGCGCAAATTAATGCTGCACATAAATTTCAGGAGCGTCTTGAGCCGAGTGTAAATAAACCGGTACTTATTTCACGGGTTGAGTGTGGCGCAAGTGAAAAGATAAAATGATTGTGTTTAAAAAATTGAGCTTTCCAATAAGATTTTATTGCAATGAGGTCTCCTTTCCTCCTCCTTGCGTCGTATTCCTCAATGCTGAGGGTCGCGACCTCCCTGCTTCATCACCTTAGCCTTTATGATGTTCCTCCATCTGTTCCTGTATTTGACGTTGTAAAGGGCATCGTAAATCGTGGAATTAAAAGCGGCGCGGATCTAGTCGGACCAACGAATTGGGCTGCGCCCACGAGGCCTTTCCCCATACATTCCGATTTCCATTGGCCATTTCTTTTGCCATCTACTTTACCGATCACAATGAGCTTTCGAGGTTGCCACCTTCAGCCTTTCAGCTTTTCCTGCCAGATCCTTTAGGCAAGCCATAATTGAGGCGGTAAGTCCCCTCTTTGAAGAATGGTTGGAAAGACGTTACGGCGCCTTCACCACCCGTATGACGTAGATGAGACACGCAGGAACCTCACGAACTTACCCTGTCTATTGAGGTTCGAGAGGTTCCGGTGGAAAAACCATCATTGTGTGGACTATCTGGAGGACACAGTGGAGCATACGGTAGAAGTGTGCCCCGCTTTGGCGGAGCACCACCGTTTCCTCGTGGAAGCCATCGTCGGCAACGACCTATCGCTCGCATAAAAATCTGACAATGAATCCCATTTTTAGCTGAAGTTTTGTTACATTCATAAAAAAAATATATAAATATTATTCTGAAATGTGACCCTAAACACACATTTAACACACACAAAGTAGTCCCAATTAACTCACACTCGAACAAGCCCAAAAACCGCTTCTCAAGAACTCGCTTCAACTCCTAACTTATCACTACCCTCCCAAGCATAAGGCTGCAACCAACGGACTCTCGATATTTGCATCCGCGAGATGGTGCTGCAAAACCATGAATAATTTAGTAGCCTGAAAATATTTACACAGAGACTTCACCTGTGACATTGCGGAGGAGCAAAGGGCGTAGCTACCCCCGTACAATTTTACTGGGCCCCCAGGCTTCAGGAGCCCCGGTTACAAGTATTAATTTACTGTTCGAAAACTCAATTTCTTACTAGTGAGAGGCTCTCAGGCTATTCCATAAACCTCTGGAATATGCTTCCCCTTGACATCAAAAAAGCTGAAAGTAAATTTTCTCTCTCTTACACCACTCACTCACTCTTCATACCATTTTTTATAAATAATATTGTATTTATTCGGTGTTCACCTAGTGTTCCCAAAAACAGTATTGGCTTTTTAACCCAAAGGTTGACTGGTAGAGAATGCCAAATGCCATAGTGCATAAAGTTCGCCTATGTACCACTACTGTACATGAAGTTTAAAAAAATAAATTGCCGAATTGTCAATATTGGGGTTTATTTCTTAATAATAAAAACCACAATCAGATTAACAAGAGGCCCCCAATTTTTTTTATTATACGGGGCCTCTTAGCCCCCCTTTTGGGTCTAACTACGCCCCTGCCGAGGAGGTGGGCAGAAGTGCAGGTGGGTAAGAGATATTGTTATTTGTATTCGTTTCGTTTTATGAGCATTTCGCGAAAGAGTTGAGGTTGCAGGTGGATTTTGGGGAGTGCTTGTAATAAGGTATATGGAAAATACAGTCGTACAACGGCATTGTGAAATAATTCAGCTGCAGCAGCTCTAAGGGTGGTTTTAGAGTCACACTGGCGGTAGGCGTTGACTGGTTAGCACGTTCATTTTTGTTTTGTATCATCATCTGCCTAGCCTTTTCCCAACTATATTGGGGTCGGCTTCCCGTCAAGCCGGATTTAGCTGAATACTTACCAGTATTTTACGAGGAGCGGCTGCCTACCAGACCTCCACAACCCATTAACTGGGGTAACACGGTACTTCATGGCAAGACTGGAGTCAGATTTACTGGCTTCTGACTATCCGTAACGACTGCCAAATATCTCCAAATGACAGCCGGGACCAACGGCTCAACGTGCTTTCCGAGGCACGGAGGAAACTCGTTATGTTAAGATGGTCATCCATCCACAGACCAACCTAGGCAAGCGTTGCTTAACCTTGAAGATCGACCTGTGCGGCGGTTACTATTTAGCCACGAGCTCCTCCTTTTGTTTTGTATATCATACTGATTTTAAATTCTTATAACTATTGTTAAAGAGTATATGCCCAATGGGCGGTTTTTAGAGTTTGCATAAATCAATTGTAAGACCTCCGGTAAAAGCAAAAAGTATACGAATAAATACTTTGATTTTGACTTAGAAAAACGTCCACTGCTCCTATCCAGTCCTATGCGTCTCGTATCCATCGGATTTCCTTCACCAGGTCGTCGGTCCACCTAGTGGGAGCCTTTCCAATGCTGCGTCTTCCTGTACGTGTTCACCATTCCAGAACTTTTCATCCCCAACACTGAGTACGAAACACTGAGTGACAACTTTATTATAATATGTAAATTACATACAGTGGCAAGCTATTGAACTGTAAATATTTATTACTATTTTTTACACCTCAATGAGTATAAATAATGTTCATCTTCTGTATAATTTCCTGTATTTCTCTCCGGATAGCTTGGGAGTGTCGTAGCAAACATATTTTAAATCAACACCGGTAGTAACACTATTAATTTTGTCATTGCGCTTATATCCGATTTTCTGAAGAGGAGAATAAAATTGTAGGATTTTATAGAAAATAGGAAATGTCGCTCTTTCTAGAAAAGTAGAAATCCCTGATGGAGTCTGTGTTTACTGATATCTCAACCTTTGGTCTTTAAGTCAAATATTTTTACAATCAAACATACTCTCACAATAATTAGTATCCTATGTGGTATTCCAAGATATGGTTTACCCGTGAGCCAAATTTCATTAAATTATTATTTAAACTGTTTAGGCGTGAAGAAGGAACAAACATACACGTATAAAAACTTTCATTTTTATAAAAGATTTTTATTAAAAGAAGCCGTTGGTTGTGATGGAAAAAAATGGGTAGAAGAGATGTTGTAGAGTTTCAATTCCGATTCCGAAAGTTATCGAAAGTACTCCTAATTGACATCGCACCTCCATCTCCGATTCCGTTCCAATTCCGAAAAACCTAACTATTAAAACAGATACAACTACTTCTGTTCCATCCCTAGTACGCAGAACTAAATCCCTAACTTCATAAAACTAGATACGATTTCCAAGTCATTTCAATATTAATCGTGTGCGCGCTAGGCGTAATGCGTTTGACGTTTATTGTACAGCCGGGATGTGCACCTGGGCCCAGCACTGCTTGTGGGGAAAACTGAATTAATGGCCGCCAAGTACACTCTCTTACTTAGTTCGCGTAGCACCCCCACACTAACGTGTTAAATGTATGTGTAAACGCAAGCGCGTGAAACACAACAGGTATTATCGTTGTGTGCTACAAATTAACTCGTCTGCGCATCGTCATCCCATCGAGCCTTTACGATTGGTCGGCCCAGAGGGGAAGTGCGGGGCTTAGTTCCGTTTTCTTACGCGCGCGCCGCCACTGTCATTCCGCCATTATACCGGTAAACGAAACGCACACGCAATTTTGTAAAAACTATATTCTCATGATTATACGCCTAAATTCTATCGAAGAAGTATTTTATTCATCTCCAAAACAGTAGACGATGGAAATATAGCAAAAATTGGCTTCTGTCGTTAACGGCGCCGTGGCGCAATGCGTATGATACATGTCTGACGAGTAAGAGGTCCCAAGTTCGATTCCTATCGTCTGATAAATATAATTTTGTAATTTTATGCATATAAACTATGTATATTTACGAAATTAATTAACGAAATTTTTGTATATAACTTGTAATATAAATAATTTTATAATATATATATAAAATATATATATAATAATACTGCATATCTATGCACCCAAAACTGTGCAGTTTTGGGTGCATAGATATGCAGCTGAAGGGACAATCGATGCCAAACGTCCAGGTCCAAAAGCAATCGCATATACGGATGCCAACCCACTGCATCGAAATATTGTTGCTACGTATAGCGCTGACGGCTTTGCTACAGCAAGAAACACTGCAATTATGCACGACGTGTCTATGACAATTGTTCGACGCCACTTACGAGCAGCAAAAATGTCGCAAGCCCGCGAAAAAAAATTTACTGACGGCGTTGTATAAGGAAGAAAGGATGCGGTTTGCAAGAAAATTTATAGATTTTGATTGGTGCAATAACATAGTTATATTTAGTGATTAAAAGTGTTTTAAGTCAGATAAGGATGGGCGTAAAATATTATGGAGAAAAAATGGAGAACGTTACCATCACAAAAATATTCTCCCATGCAGGTCTAGTGGTCGCATTACGTTAGGTTATTGGGGCTGGATGTCATCGATGGGTCCCGGTGAGTTAGTGGAGGTAGGGGGTCGCAATACCAGTCAAGGTTACTTGGACATCAAGAGTTACGACACCTAACCTTGGGACCTCTTACTCGTCAGTCACGTATCATACGCATTGCGCCACGGCGCCGATAACAGCAGTAGCCAATTTTTGCTGTAGGTACTTTCATAGTTGTGTACGGTTACTAATTGCTTTTTGCAGGAGTGTGAGTGTAGAAACGACGAGTTACTTTGTAGCACACAACGATAATACCTGTTGTGTTTCACGCGGTAGCGTTTACGCACACATTTATGACCTGCTACGCAATCTCCGCCACCGTGTGTACCTACTGGTGGGGACAGAAGTCTGTTGATGGGATGAAATAAATAGGGTAGATGTAAAGTCTAATTTTTAATTCCTGAGACTAAATTGACACAGGCAAATGTCAAACTGAAAGTAATAATGATGCCTATGAATGATGATAAGTGTGACAATCCACGTAATGTCATTTTAGTCTCAGAGATTAATTTTTTTTCGAATTTAGGTAAGTACTAAATTGTAAAAAAAGTTATTTATAATAGGAATCACATTAATAGCTATTCATAGCTACTACATAGGTGAAATTTTGTAGGTATGTGTACGTGCCTGTGAATGCGTGTGTGGATTTGTATGCGTGTGTGTGTGGGTGTGTATACGTGTGTGTATGTTTGTTGACGGCGCACCTGTGCCCGGCACTTCCTGTGGATAAAACTGAATTAATGACCAACGTGTACTGGCGGGAACAGAAGGTGGAGTCGGTTGCGGTAATAAAATAAGTAGGTAAGTGTATTAACTAAATCGTAAAAAAAACAGATATATTTAATGGGGATGGATCACATAAAGATTGTTTGTGTATGTACGTTTATTACTTTTTACGCTGGAAAGGCCGAACGGATTTAAATTAAACTTGGCACATGGGTCTTTTTAAAAGATGGGGAGTCATCCGATAACTTCTCCTTAAAAAAGAAAATGATCTTTTATTCTTTTCTAAGGCAAGATCTACATGTAGACCAAGCTTTATCGAAATCAATTCAGTAGTTTTTGCGTGAAAGATTAACAAACATAATAAGATTAACATCACACATAAATATTATTATATCCATAATTCCATATATAAAAACTTTTACGTTTATAATATTAGTACATACATAGGATTTTTGCGAGCAAAGTCGCAGGCAAAATGCTACTACTACATAGTATAATGGGATAAGTTATTAATAGGTACTTTCTTTGAAAAGTAACTTCTGTTACCGAATATACCCCGCCCCTCTCCTTTACAACCCTTTTTAAACGATTACTTGGGACAGGTAAAGTTACTGATTGTTATCTCAGTTGAGGCAGTATTATGATTTTAATTACTGATAACGATCAAATTGACGTCTATTTTTAAAGGCTGATAAAATCTTGGAAAAGTATAGTTTATTTTTATTTTTATAAGGCTATTTAGTTTAAGTGAGGCTGGGTTTCAGACACATTTAAAGGTTTTTCATAGTTTAATGTTACAACTAAAACTGTAATAAAAGCAGTCAACTTGAATTTTAAAAGTTTAAAGCATAAATTAATAAACTTGCTTAACTTATGAACCAAAATGAAAAAAAAATAAGTCACAATAAGAATTGAAAAAATAAATTACTTGAGTAATTTTTTGCTCACTCACGCCATTGAGGTCGACCACGGCAAAGATGGTGTTACGATCTAATCATGTTCACGTGGCAAATTTGGCCAGAGATCGCCAAAGACAGAGAGGTTTGGAACGAGAAAGGGTGCCTTTGCTCAGTAGTGGTACATAATAGGCTGATAGCTTTTCCCGCGACTTCGTCCGCACATGAATGTTGGTTACGGTGAACGCGAAGTCAAAGGTAGATAAAAAGTAGTCTATGCCCATCCTTGGGTTCAAGCAACCTCTGTACAAAATTTCATCAATATTGGTTCAGTAGTTTAACCGTGAAAGCGTAACAGACAGAGTTACTTTCACATTTATAAGAATATATATAATAATATATAAACAAAATAAAAAAAAAACTGATACTTAAGCCCTAGATAATGAAATTCGGTAGACGCGTGTTAGATCCTTTTTTCATGTGGTTGAAGCCACTGGCACACGTAAAGTCGTCCTAATTTTCTCATAAACCTATGACAAAAAAAAATACGAAACATCACCACAAATTCCTACCACCTCTTGAATCATTCTTCACAAAAATAACCCAGTAAATAATACGCCACTCGTACATACTAAATGTGTTCAATTAGTGACACGCTCCCATTTCCCAGTACTGGGAAAGTAGCGCAGAAGTGCCACAGATAACAAAAACAACAGTTGGTAAACCTCAAGTGTCGTCGGTAAAACAAAACAGAAAACTAGATAGTTAACAGCCGTCGTGTGGGGCTAGGAAATGAGCGGGTGAGAGAAGGAAAGAAAAATATTTTATTTGGCACACATAGATAAATACAGCTGACTCCAGTCTTGCTATGAAGTACCGTGTTACCCCAGTTAATGGGTTGTTGAGGTCTGGTAGGCAGCCGCTCCTCGTAAAATACTGGTATTCAGCTAAATCCGGCTTGACTGGATGCCGGCCTCAATATAGTTGGGAAAAGGTTATCAGGCAGACATAGATACATACACATATACGCACGCTCACATATACTCATAGATATACATAAACACAGATTAGAAAACAACATTTAGAAAACTTAAGAACCAAGAACAAAATATGTGACTCACGGCTGTATCAAATAGGTCCAGTTCAGTAAAAATGTCAGACAACTACATGGTAGTCAGTAGGTAGCCTGGCGCTGATAATTATGCAAATGAATCTTACTGAGAGTGTACGATTTGTCGGGGGCAGAAGTGCAAGCGATTTTTGTACAAATACTTGCGGTTGCTAGCGGCTTTGCCGCGTGTTTACGAGTAATAGAAAATTATTCCAAGGAAACATACTGCCAGGATATAAAATATTCCAGAAATAGCACTATTCCAGAACATGGTTTATCTATATACCATCTCTTTCATCTAAGTTAATTCAGTAGTTTTTGTGTGAAAGATTCATAGACATTCATAAATACACACGTATACAAAGATTTAGAAAAGCGTTTTGCACTCAAGTATTCCTAACCCTCCGTGAACCACGTGCATAAAAGTTACACCGTGAACCACGTGGGGTCTCTCAGACCCCAATAATGTTCGGGGCAAGGAATGTGTAGTTTTCAATTAATTGTTTGTTTTACTTCAAAATATTGATTTTCGTTTATTTAAGAGTAAATATAAAACCAAACCAAGTAAAATAATCACGATTTGTATTATTTTACAACAGAGGAAAAAAATATTGTCATTTTTTATGAATTAAAACTTCACCTTTCCTTTGGTCTAACTTTTACAATAAAAAAGTAATGAAACACTTTTAATAACCTTAAATATTGAAAATTAAGAGTGTAGAGCATATTGAATTTATAAAAATAGCTTGATTTTAAGTCAATCTTCATGACATTCAGGCTGATGAAGTTTACTATTTTTTTGCTGTATAAATGAACATGTTCTAAGACTTAGAGCTATATACTTACAAGTGTAAGTATATAGGTATATCACAGGACTCAAAATTCCTCCTGGGCACTAGCCCAGGCAAGCAATTATGAGTTAGTTCACCTACACCTACCCTTGCTCTGGACTATAGCATGTACCAAGTTACAGGCCATTGTTCAGAGCAAGAGGGAATGGATGGCGGTCGCCTCTTTCTGCGAGGCAGTAATGTCGGCTTGCGGACGGCGAGCAATGGGTAGCTTGCCGTCCAGCCGTCCGGTAACCGACCGGACCAAGCCCTGCTCCGAGTTATTTCTCCTATTACATCCCAAGTATCTTGAAAATTCTCAATATTCCACTTTCATTTTCAGAAAAACCCTTATCTATATTACAATCACTTTCAGCCATAAAAGCTTCTGATATTTCAAAGTTTATACATTCCCCTAGCTATTATAAACTTTGTAGCTGTAAAGATATGATTATTATTGAAATAAATCGAAATTAACACAAATATTCCAAAATTACAGCATTTTACAACAAAATCACAACTTACTTTTTAGACGACGTCCCGAACCACGTGGGGTCTGTGGGACCCGAACGCGCTTTACGCACGTCTATTTGCTATATCGGTGACGAAATTACAAAACTATTGTCACAAATCTGTGTGGCAACGTCGTAACTTCAGCTACCTAGAGCGTCAAAAACGCCTCACGAATTTTTAAAGAGATACAAGGATTTTAGTGTGACTGGGGTCTATTAGACCCCACGTGGTTCACGGAGGGCTAAAAGGCTGGCAGCATTGCCAACACTGTATAGTGTATAGCAATGCTTATTTTCTGTCCAAGATAAAACAACATTGTGAGGAAACCTAGTCCTGTCCTAGAACTAAAAAAATTAAGACAAGTGACATCCACCAACCCGCATTGGGGCCACCTCTCCTAAATAAAAATACAATTCTCAATATAAACATCATTCCCATTCACCTACTTCTCCCGCCATCTTAAAAGCCATACTCCACGCAATACAGTACACCAGTGACCGCGCTATCGCTTACACAATATCGCCACATTTGGATCATGATGATGATTATGCTATACCTAATTACAAACTCCTCTGCATCGCTGTCGAATAGTAATATGTCCAAAAAACCAGCGGCATTGCCACACTGTATATCAATACTTGTTTTCTGTCCAACATAAAAGCAATTTACTATTTATTTAAAACTACATGTACAATGGTTACCACCAATGTCGTACAATACCATAGGCGGACAATGCATTCTCTACCAGTCAACCTTTGGGTTTAATTTGTTGAGCCCCGAGCGGACGCCGGCGTCCGCACACCTATTCTCTCGTCTTTTTATTACGTCTGTAATTACGGTACTCGAAAGATTAAAAAAGACAAAACTTCTCCACTTCTCCCGCCATCTTCAAAGCCACACTCCACGCAATACCGTACACCAGTGACCGCGCTATAGCTCACACAATATCGCCACATTTGTACCGTCTGCTAGCAAGAGATCACTCCTTGTCACTACGAAATAACAAATGCACTCATGTAAGTGTACTCGTTTCGAATTGTACTGCAAATGGCGAGCGCCAAGTGAGAAATACGAAACTACGGAGAAAATAGAAATAGAAAACTGTGTGAGTGACAAACTGGCAGACCGGTGGTGTTGTGTAGTAGATAGACAAGTTGTGTGTATGAAGAATGTGTTTTGTTGAGAGTTGGGCAGTGAGAGGATTGTTAGAAATAAGTGTTGGCCGTTTCAAAAAATTTGACCGCAAAAATGGATAAAAAGGTGGTAACTAGAAAAGGGATTTTACTGTCTAAGTTGTGGCTTTCTGTTTATGATGTCAAATCTATGATTCAATAAAAGTAAATTTTATGAACCGCATTAGACGGCTTAAAGTAACTTGTTTCCAAGTTTTTAGTCGTTTTGTTTTTTTTATTCACATGCCTTCGGTTAGACTGAAACCCCAACGTAGTAAAAAGTTTGGGAGAGTGATTGAAAGAGTGAGATCAACAATGATCTGAAAACAAACTGGCAGACCGGTGGCGTTGTGTAGATAGATAGACGAGTAGTGTGCATGAAGAATGTGTTTTGTTGAGAGTTGGGCAGTGAGAGGATTGTTGCAAATAAGTTTTGGCCATGTTGAAAAACTCAACCGCAAAAAACAACTCTAAATTTGGAAACTAAAAGGGATTTTACTGACTATATTGAGGATAGATTCCAGTTGATGGCATCAAATTTATGATTTAACTAAAATAAATTCTACTAATTGCATCAGGCTGCTTAAAGTAACTTGTTTCCAACTTTCTGGTCGTTATATTTTTTATCTTCAGATGAATGTGGTTAGAATGGAAGCCAACCTTAACATAGTAAAGGCTAGGGACAACTTTTCGAGGTACAATTTGCTAGTATCAAAAACAACTGTTACCACCGAAGGACAGCGGTATTACCAAGTATTTACTCAGTTGAGCTCGTAATTAATTCGAGAAAAGACTCATTAAGTTATTGACTTAATTATACTTGTATTAAAAACAACAAAATAAAATAAAAATTAATATTTTTTGCTGGAAAGCAGAATGGCCTATATGTATAATGAATCCGGTGCAAAATAGTATTAGTCTCTGATTCCGTTATTAACCAATATTATTCAACATTTTGAAATCTAAATGTTAAAAGATCACCTTTTAGTCAAAATCGTAAAGTTTTGTCATTTAGAATCATTTGAGAAGTCTAAGAAAAGATTGTGATAGCGGAATGATTAACAGGACAGAATGGAAGAAAAAACAAAAGGTATTTGTTATGTTACATGCACAATTTCATCAACATAACAGACACTTAGATACTTCAAACGTACTGGAAGTTTTGTAATTTCACAATTCCAGTCAGCCTTTTCCCACTAATGCACATCCAATCCAATTGCATTACCACTAACCAATGTTATTGGCGAAAAGAACATCCAGAGAGGTGCAAAACACACAATATTTCTCTTCGAAGTCGGTCAAATGCTGCTCAGTAAGCAGCTCACGAGCACCAATCATCACAATAGCTTGAAAAATAGCTTGTAATAACAGCATGCCCAACTCTCAGCGGGGCCATAAAACCGGCGGATTTATTTGGAAAGTTTTACCCTAGGAAAAATTGTGAGACAGTGGTGTGTGGTGAGGTATAAGAGTTTTTAAATCATGGTGAAGTTGACAGATAGTTATAGTTGTTAGTTTGTGGAGTGTGGTTTTTAGTAGATTGGAATATGGGTGCTTTAAGCGAGTATACATAAGAGACTGCCTCGTTAATGGGTTGTGGAGGTCTGGTAGGCAGCCGCTCCTCGTAAAATACTGGTATTCAGTTAAATCCGGCTTGACTGGAAGCCGACCCCAATATAGTTGGGAAAAAGGCTAGGCAGATGATGACATAAGAGACTGCCTCGTTAATGGGTTGTGGAGGTCTGGTAGGCAGCCGCTCCTCGTAAAATACTGGTATTCAGTTAAATCCGGCTTGACTGGAAGCCGACCCCAATATAGTTGGGAAAAAGGCTAGGCAGATGATGACATAAGAGACTGCCTAGTTGGTCTCGTGGTAGCATTAAATCTTGCAAATGAATTTTAAAAATGGCCATTTTGATCTTAAATTACAATGCATATTTTGACCAAATCCAATAAGGCAGCCTAGTTATTTTTTTTTGCCTGCAGCTGTCTTCTAGTACGATTATAATTAAAGTGTTTTCAAGGTTGGAGTGAAAAGGCTCTTAATAAATAGTGCTCCTCAACATCAACGATTGCATCACTGCTTACCATCACATGGGATTGCGGTCAAGCACTAGATTATAATGATCAATTTAAAAAATTAAAGTTTTTAATATCTACATCATAACTTTTCATAGTGAACGTGTAGAAACTGAAATAAAGTCGGATTTATTTCTATATTCTATTAATAGCAGTCTTTAAACGAAGTGCGTAATTTTTATTTGAATACCAGAGTCCTCATAAAAATTTCTTAAACATCTGAAATTATTTCTGCCCCATTTTTCATTTTACGTCACCACAACTATTTAAAATACACAAAAAAATCTCATTTTACCACTTTTTAAACATCTGATAAATTCTTTATTATACCAAAAACATTTTGAGGAACAAAAAAAAAACTTTATGATTTTCTTTTATTTAATTAAATGAAAAATGTCTAAAGTGACGTAAAAAAATAAAACAATGTCTATGATTCAACATTTTCTTTTTGTCTCTAAATAAATAATAACTTTTTGTATGACATGTATTTGTGAGAACATTTTTTGGCAAGCACCCAAACATTTATTACGCCACTGCCCTTACTCAAATATTTAAAACGAGTATGATTTATATCTAAATTCTTGACAGAAATAAATGATCAAATAAACTGAAACATTTTTAGAGAGAACGTTATTTTCTTATTTATTTAGTAAAAGACTTTTATCTTAGGAGAGTTTGTTTTTAACAAAAAGCTATTTCGGTGGACAGGCAGGCACGTTTAAAAGTTTTGACTTATGAGATAAATGAAATGTGGAATTTGCGTCATAAAAGTTTTGTATTTGAACTCGAGATACCTTGACTTTTAAATGTATTTCCCAATTTTCTACAACGTTATTTCTGAGATTTGTTACCTTATTTTATTTTGACCTATTAGCATTAGCGGCTTTATAATATTCCCACTGCTGGGACTCAGGTCTCTTCTCTAGGAGAGGGGATGGGCAGTAACCCACAGCGCGGGCCCAAAGCGGATTGGTGGATGTCACATGTCTTCGAATTTTTGGTTCTAGGACATGCTGGTTTCCTCACGATGTTTTCCTTCACTGTTTTGAGAGCAGTGGTGTTTTTGGGAATTTTTAAAGTGAAATGGGGTTTCAAAGTTTGTACGGAGAAACCTACTTTCATGTAATCGAAACCTTTTACAGAAGCAAGTTCTATTATATTTGGGTGGCTTACAGTGAACTATGTTGACTGTTAGGGAATGCCTAAGACATCAAATCCGCCTATGTACTTTGTGCATGAAGATTAAATAAATAACTAAAAGATATAACAGCAGATTAAATCATGGAGTGCCATTTACAAGCATTCACATAATAACATAACATGGATATATTGTTGAAGCATTTGAAAAAGTAATTGAATAACATACAAATATATAAAAGTATACAAAATGGAAATACAAAACAACGCTTTTATACTAAGTGCTTGAATTGTGCATTTGAAGTAAGCTCTTTAACAAAATGAGTAAATGCTCTTATTGCACGAATCATGTAAGACTTAAGAACGTAAAGGAGAACTCATACGACAGTTTCAATTCAAAAATTCAGTTTATGCTTAAAACGTCAAGATAGTATATTATTTGTCTACAATTAGGATAATTAATTTATCAAAAAAACACTACCTGAGTACTTTTAAATAAAATCTTAGAGCTTATATTATGATTATGATTGTACCTTAATTTTCCTGTTCTCCTTCTTTGATAAGGTTAGGCACGGTTGCCTAACCTTATCCTATTTTCCGGTACCGCATACCGGAAAACCGGTTCCGGTTCCGGTTCACCTCGTCATTTACTTGGGCTATTTTTAGGTCATTGCTAATTACAGACATCCAACTTAGATGGGGTCTATCACCCTTTTGGACCTACATTTACGTGTAGGACTTGCCCAGTCATATGTTCTTCAGATATTCTCATTACATGACCAATATAACCATATCGTCAGTATTTTTTGTAAGACGTCCTCTGTTGGACATAGGCCACCCACAAGCGTCGCCACAACGACCGGTCCTGTGCGTCTCGGATCCATCGGATTCTCGTGACCCTCGCCAGGTCATCGGTCCACCTTGTGGGGTTTCATTACATGACCATTTCCAATTAGTATGTATTATTTCAATTACTATTGATTAAAAATCCGCTGGTTTTATAGCCACCCACAGAACGAGAGGTAACACTATTTCTATTGTACGACAGTTTCAATTTAAAATTGTGCAATAATCGAAGCATTCCGTGATGGCAGCAAGGAAATTAAGTTTCGAAACATAATGTGAGGAAAATTGGAAATTTCCAGCGAGATTCGATGGAGGAGGGAATAAGAGGAATCGGAGGCGCTAATATCGTTGTAATGGAGGTGTAAATGAGAGGGTTTGAGAGGGTTAAGTTTTTTGTAGTTTTTTTTTTTTCTTTTTTTTTTCTGGTAGGGGAATCATCAGAATGACTTCCCCCGCTCTTGGGCGGAGCGGGAGGGCGTGTCAGACTCTTACTGACTAAACCCCTACCCCGTTCCTTCGTTGCCTTCGTTCTGGGGGGGACTCGGTATCAACCGTTAGGAATACCACATGTTCAAGTTTTTTGTAGTTGATTTTTGTATTGAAATTGCACTGATGGCGCTGCTTTTTCGGCTTTTCGACGCTTGATTGGTGTAAAATGTTTGGGTGTCCACTGTTTTTTATAGGTAGGTTTTGGCTATGTTCACATAAATGCAATCAATTATTATTTTTCAATACACTTCCTCGGAAACTGACTCTTATCGCACTGAGATTAAATTCAGCATACCATGAGAAAGATAATTAAATCTTATTAACTTATTGTCCTTTTTTTTTGTTTGTTTTTTGATGACAATTGATTAAGGCAGAAAATCCTTGCAATAGCCTGTGGCTACGTTTAAAAAATTTCTTCTATAGAAAATGCGTCGCAATTTTCAGAGAAAGTATTTTTTCATAAGTGTATTCAAAAAGCGACGTTTGACACACGTGGAAACTTTTATGAAAATTTACTAATTCCTCTTCAAACTTTATATTCCTCACACTTTAATTTCGCCTATTCAAATTCTCCAACTATCAAATACTGCCTTCTATAAAAAGCCGTACTGGCAAAATCCATTGACTTCCCATCAGGTGGGATCGCAGTCAAATACTACATAGTTTATAACAATAAAAAAGTATTTATTTGTTTATTAAAAAACGACGCTACTCTTATCATCACTTTTTTATTTGACTTTTTCGAATCATTTCGTCATCACACTTTATTTTCACCTATTCAAATTCCAACTATCAAATACTGCCTTCTATAAAAAGCCGTACTGGTCTCAAAATCTATTGCCTTACCATCAGGTGGGATCGCATTCAAGTACTAGTTTCTAAAAACAAAAAAAAAGTATTTCTTTGCTTATTCAAAAGCGACGTTTGATAAACGTGGAAATATGCACGAAAATTTACTAATTCCTCACCAAACTTTAATTTCACCTATTCAAATTCCAACTACCATCTATAAAAAGCCGTACTGGTCTCAAAATCCATTGACAGTCGCCACGAACCTTGCTGACCACGTTATCGACAGCGATCCCGCCTGATGTTAATAAGCAGTGATGCAATCGTTGATGGTGAGGCGCACTAGTTTATTAAGAGCCTATTCACTCTAGCTTTGAAGACACCCAAAATATAATCAGACGGGAAGACCGCATTACTCATCACACTTTAATTTTACCTATTCTAATCATTTCCTCATCACATTTTTATTTCACTTTTTTGAATCATTTCGTCATCACACTTTAATTTCACCTATTCAAATTCTAACTATCAAATACTGCCTTCTATAAAAAGCCGTACTGGTCTCAAAATCCATTGACAGTCGCCCCGGACCTGACCACGTCGCTGGAATACGTAATGCAGTCAATTCGGGTCAGTTCAGCTAGCCGGAGGGGTGTGTGATGGCTCATTTGCATAGATCATATCTTGGGCACGTCATATTTAGTTTTGGGAATATTTTTTGGGTAATAACAGAGGATTTTTTGGTGTTTGTGTTGGTTAATACTAGACTATGAATATATCTACCTATATACTTGTATGTATAAAAAGAGAGGGGCTCGTGGCTAAATAATAACAGCCGCACAGGTCGATTTTCAAGGTTAAGCAACACTTGCCAAGGTTGGTCTGTGGATGGGTGACCATCTTAACATAACGAGTTTCCTTCGTGCCTCGGAAAACATGTTAAGCCATAGGTCCCGACTGTCATTTGGAGATCTTTGGCAATCGTTACGGATAGTCAGAAGCCGGTAAATCTGACTCCAGTCTTGCCATGAAGTACCGTGTTACCCCAATTAATGGGTTGTGTATATCAAATACGTGGAAATTTGCATAAACACTAATTCCTCACCAAACTTTATATTTCTCACACTTTAATTTCACCTATTCAAATTCCAACTACCTTCTATAAAAAGCCGTACTGGTCTCAAAATCCATTGACAGTCGCCACGGACCTGACCACGTCGCTGGAATACGTAATGCAGTCAATTCGGGTCAGTTCAGCTAGCCGGAGGGGGTGTGATGGCTCATTTGCATAGATGATATCTTGGGCACGTCATATTTAGTTTTGGGAATATTTGTTGGGTAATAATAGCGAGTTTTTTGGACCATCTTAATATAATGAGTTTCCTCCGTGCCTCGGAAAGCACGTTAAGCCGTAGCTCTCGGCTGTCATTTGGAGATCTTTGGCAGTCGTTACGGATAGTCAGAAGCCAGTAAATCTGACTCCAGTCTTGCCATGAAGTACCGTGTTACCCCAGTTAATGGGTTGTGTATATCAAATACGTGGAAATTTGCATAAACACTAATTCCTCACCAAACTTTATATTCCTCACACTTTAATTTCACCTATTCAAATTCCAACTACCTTCTATAAAAAGCCGTACTGGTCTCAAAATCCATTGACAGTCGCCACGGACCTGACCACGTCGCTGGAATACGTAATGCAGTCAATTCGGGTCAGTTCAGCTAGCCGGAAGGGTGTGTGATGGCTCATTTGCATAGATCATATCTTGGGCACGTCATATTTAGTTTTGGGAATATTTGTTGGGTAATAATAGTGAGTTTTTTGGACCATCTTAATATAATGAGTTTCCTCCGTGCCTCGGAAAGCACGTTAAGCCGTAGGTCCCGGCTGTCATTTGTAGATCTTTGGCAATCGTTACGGATAGTCAGAAGCCGGTAAATCTGACTCCAGTCTTGCCATGAAGTACCGTGTTACCCCAGTTAATGGGTTGTGTATATCAAATACGTGGAAATTTGCATGAAAACTAATTCCTCACCAAACTTTATATTCCTCACACTTTAATTTCACATATTCAAATACGAACTACCTTCTATAAAAAGCCGTACTGGTCTCAAAATCCATTGACAGCCGCCACGGACCTGACCACGTCGCCACGGACCTGACCACGTCGCTGGAATACGTAATGCAGTCAATTCGGGTCAGTTCAGCTAGCCGGAGGGGTGTGTGATGGCTCATTTGCATAGATCATATCTTGGGCACGTCATATTTAGTTTTGGGAATATTTGTTGGGTAATAATAGAGGATTTTTTGGTGTTTGTGTTGGTTAATACTAGACTATGAATATATCTACCTATATACTCGTATGTATAAAAAGAGAGGGGCTCGTGGCTAGATAATAACAGCCGCACAGGTCGATTTTCAAGGTTAAGCAACACTTGCCAAGGTTGGTCTGTGGATGGGTGACCATCTTAACATAACGAGTTTCCTTCGTGCCTCGGAAAACACGTTAAGCCGTAGGTCCCGGCTGTCATTTGTAGATCTTTGGCAATCGTTACGGATAGTCAGAAGCCGGTAAATCTGACTCCAGTCTTGCCATGAAGTACCGTGTTACCCCAGTTAATGGGTTGTGTATATCAAATACGTGGAAATTTGCATAAACACTAATTCCTCACCAAACTTTATATTCCTCGCACTTTAACTTCACCTATTCAAATTCTCCAACTATCAAATACTGCCTTCTATAAAAAGCCGTACTGGTCTCAAAATCCATTGACAGTCGCCACGGACCTGACCACGTCGCTGGAATACGTAATGCAGTCAATTCGGGTCAGTTCAGCTAGCCGGAGGGGTGTGTGATGGCTCATTTGCATAGATCATATCTTGGGCACGTCATATTTAGTTTTGGGAATATTTGTTGGGTAATAATAGTGAGTTTTTTGGACCATCTTAATATAATGAGTTTCCTCCGTGCCTCGGAAAGCACGTTAAGCCGTAGGTCCCGGCTGTCATTTGTAGATCTTTGGCAATCGTTACGGATAGTTAGAAGCCGGTAAATCTGACTCCAGTCTTGCCATGAAGTACCGTGTTACCCCAGTTAATGGGTTGTGTATATCAAATACGTGGAAATTTGCATGAAAACTAATTCATCACCAAACTTTGCATTGCTCACACTTTAATTTCACATAATCAAATTCCAACTACCTTCTATAAAAAGCCGTGCTGGTCTCAAAATCCATTGACAGTCGCCACGGATCTGACCACGTCGCTGGAATACGTAATGCAGTCCATTCGGGTCAGTTCAGCTAGTCGGAGGGGTGTGTGATGGCTCATTTGCATAGATCATATCTTGGGCACGTCATATTTAGTTTTGGGAATATTTTTTGGGTAATAATAGCGAATTTTTTTGGGGTTTGTTTTGGTTAATTGTGTAATAAGACTATGAATATATTATTATCTATATACTTATTGATATTAGTATTGATTGACTGACATAATATCAACGCACAGGCGAACCCCAGTGACTCGAATTTTGTGGAGTTTGTTTAGGTTAATTGTGTAATAAGACATTGAGTATTTTTTTATCTATATACAAAAGGAGAACCTGACTGAGATATCACAAGCAAAGCACAGCCAAAACTACTGATACAAGGACTGTGAAATTTTGCACAAGGTTTTTATGACGTAAGCGCGCACTAAGATAATATTATGAAAATTTGACCTTTTATGGAATGAAAAGGGGGAATTTTGGTTGTATGCAAAATCATATTAATTGTACCGTGTATATACTTGAAAGTTAGCACAAATAGTAAACTAAGTAAATAATAAAGATTGTCATTATAAAACCTCTCCTAGAGAGGAGGCCTGAGTCCCACAAGTGGGAACATTATAAGGCCGATAATGCTAATGCATTATACAAGTAGGTACGTTTTCAGAATTGGAGATAGTGTAGTAAACAAAACTTGGGGTTTTAAAGATTGCCTCAAGGATTCTTATTTCTCAGGTTAATGAAATTGAAACTTGGCACTAATTTTAATCAAAATTAATAATAAAGACTGTCATTATTAGTTTTTAAAAACTACCCTCAAAATACAGTTCAAGGGTTGTTAAAGTTGCTAAGAAAAGTTTCTCGCGAACAAAGTCGCTGGTAAAGTGCTAGTTAAGTATATTGGAGAAAGTTTGAAAGTGGTCAGACATGACTGAAAAAGAATGAAATCTTCTTCATTCTTTTTCAGTCATGTCTTGGTATGGTCATATAGAGAGGAGGGATGAAACCCATGTTACTTCTTCTTAGCATGTCGATGGCAAAACTAGTTTTATTTACTTCTTTGCCTAGTCCAGTATGATTCTAAAGAGTTATGAGTGTACATGCGGATGAATGGAGAGGGAGAAGGAGGCCAAAGAAAAGATGCATGGATTGTGTGAGAATGTAGGAAAAAAAACGTGTTGCAGCGACACCAAATATATTACCGTATAAGGTATTATATTACGGGAAGATAACGATACGGGAACGTAATACGGTACGGGAAGATAATGATGTATAACATAACAAGCGTAAAATAGTGCAGAAGAAAGTAAAACTTAGCGTGATTTGTAGTACAACTATACACGTGATTTGCATCAATGTTGATGTATGAACCTTACGGGAAATACTTCAGAGCAACCCACAGCTATATACTAAATAACTTTGATTTTGAAAGTCGGTGTTAAATAACGAAGAGACAAAACTATTATAGAAACAACGACTTTCGAAATTAAAGTTATTTTGTTCATTTTAGTGTGTTTTTGCAGTTTAAAATTATCACTTCACCAATAAACATTCCATTATAACAAGTGCGAACCCTTAATTCTACATAAAGGCGACTGCACACTTCCCCGTAAAGCTAAGCCCAGTGACCACACGTAAAATTGCAGGCCCGCGGCGCACACAAATACGTGCAGGCCATTCTGAATCTGTTCTGCCTATTTGCCTAGCGCGAGGGGTGGTAAAAGAACAAAGGGAACACGTGTTCTGTGGTCGTACTGGTGGATTGAACGAGTAACTGAACAGATGAAAAGAGGAGGGATGAAACGCATGTTACTTTTTCTTCTTACGCCCGTTTTCAATAAGCTATCTACAGTTGCAGCTACTAAATACAAACACATCTATCTTTTTGCCCTTACTTGCTTTCCTATAACCTACCTACGGATAGCATTTCCTACCAAAATTGTGAATGGATATATAGAATCTTACTGTTTATTGGGGATAGCTATCTATCTATGAACTGCGGTAGGTTATTGAAAACGGGCGTTAGAGAATCGATAGCCAAATACACACACGCCGAGATTCAAGGTAAATCTTGCTCCAGTCTTGCCATGAAGTACCGTGTTACCCCAGTTAATGGGTTGTGGAGGTCTAGTGGGCAGCCGCTCCTCGTAAAATACTGGTATTCAGCTAAATCCGGCTTGACTGGAAGCCGACCCCAATATAGTTGAGAAAAGGCTAGGCAGATGAAGTAGAGATTCTAGGTCAATGAGAAGTACAAAATCAATGGGAAGCTAAGCCCAGTGACCACACGTGAAATTGCAGGCCCGCGGCGCGCACAAATACGTGCAGGCCATTCTGAATCTGTTCTGCCTATTTGCCTAGTGCGAGGGGCGGTAAAAGAACAAAGGGAACACGTGTTCTGTGGTCGTACTGGTGGATTGAATGTTGGCAATGGATTATAGATAGACCAATATGACAATACTGAGTTAAGGCTGGCGCGAAGTGTCAATTTTCCATACAAACGTAATACCAAAATCATTTGCAGTTTAAGCATATTTACACCATAATATGATGTTATTCGGATTCAGACAATAATTATCTAGGTTCCTACGTCGTCTTTCTGTTGAAAAACTTACCCCAAACGAAATTTAAGCGAATTTAATTTTGCACATTTTTACACCGAAAATGTCATGTTTTTATTTGTTTTTTTCTATATTATAAACAACAATACTTCAAGATATCTCTCCGTAGGAACACAGATATTATTATCAAGTTATAAAGAAAAGAAAAGAAATTGGAAAATAATTAATTTTTCATTCATCATTTTTGGTATTACGGTACACATCCAAATTTCTCCCAAATTTTCTTTAGTTTTTATTGCTATCGCAGCAGGCAAATGTCAGTGTGTGGGTATGACATTACCTCAGTCAGTGTGTCTCAGAATTATTTATACTATCTGGATTGATTACGTCAACCTCAAAAACGTACTCACAAAAGGGTATTTTATCTCTTTCTACCATGGTGTCCATAGACGAGTAAGAAAGGGACACGCTACCTCTTTCTATGCTCCGTCTTGCTGGGTACATTTTTTTCCATTTTTGCTTGTCAATCAAAAATATGAACTTAATGGCAATGAAAATGAAGTACACTTCAGATTGTGTGATATTACTTCGTAATCATTCCAGGGTACACAAAGTCCTTGCGTGTGTGTCGCTCCTACAGGGTTACCTACTTATCATAGGTTCGAAAAATATTTGATCGAAATTCATTTCCTATAAAATTTTTAAACAATTATTGTTTCGTTTTAAGGGTTCCGTACCTCAACGGGCAAAAACGAAACCTTTGTCAAACATATAAGTTATCGAAAAAAAAAGTTACAACCGTTTATATCGCAAAAAACGTACGTTTTGATACTCTCTAAGTAATCAAAATTTATAGGGTACTTCCCGATGACCTAGAATCATGAAATTTGGCATAAAAAAGGTCTTATAGCAAATATAGGGAAAAGTCTGAATACTGAAAATTTGTAGTTACGCCTCTAGAAAATCGGTTCCCCTCCTATAGGCATTCACACTAGCGTAGGGGTCATATCGCACAAGCGGTTTGCGAGCGTTTTTTCCTTATATTATTTAGATTTTAATCACCATAGATTCATTAAGTCGTGATTTATTTTTGTTAGTTACATCTCATGTTAATAGGTTTGTTCTTTTTTCTTATATTTATATTCTCTCTTATGGTGTGAATGTGGGAACACTAGACTACGATTTGATTACTACTATTTCGACAGCTTTTTGATAAATATTATTTTTATTGTACTTTTGGTTATCAATCTTAATCTGTCTGGTAGTATTGTAATCTATACTTATAATTAATTTGTAGAAGTATAAATTCTGTACAATGAAAATGTCAAAAAAGATAATGGCAGGGGGTGTTACGAGACCGACACCGAACTCATTTTTTTTTAATTAGGTAGGTACTTAGGTTTACTTTTATAGGGCGCAGACCGTATAGATTTTAATTTCAAGTGTAGGTAGTATATTTGATAGTGTGTAAGTAACGTAGGGTATTTTAGTATTCTTAGGTAAGATTAGTCATTCGTATAATTATGTAGATATTATTTTTTAGGCATTTTGCTTATTTATTGATATACATAGAAGTGAAGGTACTACACTAAAAACTTATTGATAAGTTTTGTCATCCACGCGAACGAAGTCGCGGACATAGCTAGTATGGAAATATTGTAAACCCAATATTTTTTTGAAAAGAGTAACCATGAAGTTTCTTGCCAGTTCTTCTCAATAGGAAACGACGAATTGGAACTACGCACTAGATTCTGACGTTTCATAAGTGTCCATGTAGGCCCACGTAAAATAAAAATATTATTGATTTCCATTCGATAGATTGATCACTACAGAACACTTTTTTTTGCATGAAATTTATTTTTAGGATAACATTAAAAGTGACGACCCTATTTCTTCAATGGAGCATAGGTAATCTGGGGGCACGGTAGTGTCCCACCCACCAAGTCACGCAAAAATGTGGCATCCTTTTCTCGAAACATTTCGAGCCATTTTCAACCTCTTTTAAATTTGTTGTGGACGAAACTAGATCAAGCAGGCTTCTTAAAAAGACGATATATTTCAAATCTCATTAAATTTTCTTATCAAAGTTTCTAAATTTTGTCATTCACTGACTGAACGAACATAAAAAGTCTAAGGTACTTTTAGCAGACATAGAGACA
Organism: Mythimna separata; assembly: GCA_030763345.1. NCBI lineage: Eukaryota > Metazoa > Arthropoda > Insecta > Lepidoptera > Noctuidae > Mythimna > Mythimna separata. Next base: position 4,743,763 of record CM061188.1, on the reverse strand, counting down.
GAAGTTTTAAATTTTGATTACAATTAGTGTTTACTGTACAAACCAAGGGAAAACTAAAATATTTTGCAATTTCGGCCTAGTTTTCTAAATACACCAACTGCATTATATAACTTAGTAATCCCATATAAATGTATAGGATTACAAAGTTACATTTTTAAGATTTGACTTGGTAATCGCACTAAACGATTTACTTAATTACTTTTGAGATACATTGTGTTTTCATGCGATTACAAAGCTAAATTCATTTATTTAAAACATACAAGATATTTTGACTTGGTATAACATGGATCTCACATATTTTTACGGTAGAAGAGTAGTGTTGCGAGACTTGAGTTTTTTACAAGCTGTGTTTTTGATGGAATTATTTTGTCAAGTTCAAAACTGTTCAATATTATGCTGTGAAGATTGTCCAACTCACACGTACACACACATATGCAATTTCGCATTTGTTTTTGCCAAACAGAGATAGCAATATACCGCGAACGTATTTTATTTTCATCTCAACTCGAAGTAGCGAGCGATCTACGCAGGATCCTTAAAGGGCGGTGCTGAAATGTCAAAGTTCGGGTTGTTGTGTTGTATGCAGTGAATTGTTGTTGCCTCAATATTAGATTGATTGAATCTGGGTTTAAGAACAGTCTTTAAGTCAAAAGTGAATAAGTTAATTCAGCTGAACCATATAGGAAGACTTTTTTGTCCATCTGTCTACTTCTTCTTCAAGATTCTTTATATCGTAACGCGTAAAGGTATCGTATCGAAATTAAAACCATATACTCAAGTCTGCGGACCCTTGAAGCCTAGTCTATAATTGTTATATCGTATGCGACATGTTCGAAGTAAATAAATTGTTTCTCTTTCTTTTCTAAATCAGGGCGACTGAGCCACCACTGCTCCAGTCCCAATTACGTTCGCATAATATTTAAGTATTTATTTATAAATTCAGTCTTAGATCATTATCACGCCGCCGTTAGACCACCGTACAGAAACCATAGACCGTTATTAAGGTTCATTTTAGCGCAATTATTGGGCTTACAATTTTAATTAGTTGTAGCGGTGATACTCGTTCACGCAACTCAATTATATTTGAATAGCTGAAATTTAAGTTGGATCTAGATTTGAGATATTTTTTAACTTTTAGAGGATTATATTTATAATATACTTTGTTTTTTTTTATAAAAAATAACGGATCAATCCACGATTTCTGATTTAAAATTGAGTATTTCTCTAACTCTGGCCTAAGAACCTGTATTTTTTTAATCGGTATAAACTAGATCTTGATCGCGATCCCACCTGATAGTAAGCAGTGATGCAATCATTGATGGTGAGGCGCACTAGTTTATTAAGATCTTTTGATCGATTGGATCTAGATTTGAGATATTTTTTAAACTTTTTTTTTATTATGCATAGGCTCGCGTTTGACCACTATTTCACCTGTAAGCGATGATGTGGCCGACGATGGAGCACGCTTGCTTAGAATTTACCTATTCACTCTTGACTTAAAAAATCCTAAGTTGTAGCTATCAGGTAACACAGACTCCGGCAGGGAAAATTAATGTAATTTATGCACTTTGTTTTTATTTTTGTAAAAGTAACGAAATAACCCCCGATTTTTGATTAAAGCGATTATTTGATAAACTTTAGGCTAAGAACCTGTCGAAATTGTTAATTTAAGTTATATTTGAGACGTTCATAACTAAATATTTTTTTTTCAAATATTCAATTCAGAAACCCAACCTTATATTTTTTGGTGTGGTGGGAAAACATCTAATGATTTCTTCTGCTTCACCTGTGTTCATTCAGGTTGGCCTTTGCGGCATTCTTTTAAGAAAATCCCCGAAGCCTTAGCGGGCATTGTCCTTAATTACTCAGATACCCGCGAAACGAGACACAATAGTAAAACAATAACAGCGCGGTCTCATAGGACCGGTCGGGGATTCAAACGTTAAACGCTTTTATTAGAATTGAGAAAATGAAGATTTTTATTATAAAACCTAAGTTTTGAAATAAAAATACGTCTGTTTTTTAATCTCTGAGACTACAATGACATTACGAGGGTTGTCATAACATACAAAAACTGGCATCATTAATATTGTAAGTTTTAACATTGGCCTGTGTCAATTTAGTCTCAGGGATTAAAAAACAGACTTTATTATGCTGTGTCCTAATTAAACCTTTAAGTAACATTTATAATGTACTGCAATAAATGAATATAAATATATTATTTCCGCAGACGCGGTACGTGGCAATACGTTAACGATGTAACATAGAAAAAATGTTCGAAAATAGATCTACAGTTCAAACTAATTTCCATACATAAGCTTTATTGCATCGTTGTCACTTTGTCGCATTGTCACATCACACCATTCTTTGGGAGTCTTTAGAGGCTAAAATAAAGGTTTTATCATTCATCTTTGAATCTTGTAAGCTTCATTAAATGAAAAAAAAAGTATAATAGAAACAAAAATAAACCAAAAGAATATTTTCTTACCACTTCCCGAAAAATATCACCTCCTCACCCATTCTAATTATGACTCTATTTCAAAAACATTAAGGTAGCTAATCGTCTGCGTGACATTCAAGGGATGTCTTTTATTCTTTTGTCTCAAAAGCCCTTGTGTATTCGTTAATGTCAGGGTAAAGTGACAATATTTTTTGCTTCTTTCCTCCTCAGCATAGACCACTTACACCATTAATCACCTATACGTAGCATTTTTTGTAAGGTGGGGAGATCATCAAAATGACTTCTCCTGCTCTGGGTGAAAAGGGAGGGCGTATCAGACTTCTACTGGCTAAAGGCCCCGGGATTCCCTTACGTTAACCCTGACCCCAGTAGGCTTCGACCCTGTCAGGCCCCTACGTTTTGTTGAAAGAACAATCTTAAGTGGCTACTTAATGTTTTTTTTAGCGGATGAGCGTGCCTAAAACTCACACCTGTGCCTTCTTTTCCGCCATTCACGAGTACACCAGGGTTCTTTTTCGTTTAACCCAGAGCCCTAGAGACTCTACCAGGACCCTAAATTTTGCTGTCTCTTTTAACAATACGCGCCGTCAATGACATGGACTTGGTTCCGCCTATTACCGGACGTCCGGACGGCGAGCTACCCATTACCCATTTTGGAATTGTGTAACATGTGCAGTGATACAAATTTTGAATGTAGGTACTTCTTATTGTAAATAGTTATAAGGAATAAAACTTTCATAGTTGATAAGTCATTCGTTTATTTTAAACTAGCTGTTGCCCGCGACTTCGTCCGCGTTAAGTTCGTAAAACTGCACAAAAGTAATCTAAGTATCTAATCCTATACTTCCGAAAAGATCTGATTAATTAATTTTACATAAAACTATTTAAGTTAAAACTCCAATTAGTACTTTTTTTAGTTGGGAAATCATCTAATGACTTTTGCTCTTGTGTGAAGCGGAAGTGCGTGTCAGATTATTACTGCCTAAGACTCACTTCTATATTCCTTCCTTGCCTTACGTTCCAGGGTCTCCCTTTCAGAAGCGAAACCATAGCCCCAGTAGGTTTCTTGTTTAGGTTTTTTTATTCAGATGGGTAATCATCAGAATGACTTCTCCCGCTCTTAAATGTCAGACTTTTACTGACTAAACGCCACCCCCGTTCCTGTGTTGCCTTCAATTTTGGGACACCGAGCTTATCTTTCGGAATACAGATCCACGTGCTCAGAGGCTTCGGCCCTGCCGCGCCCTACAGTTTGCTGACATCTCCTTGAGGCGCTGAGACTGCTGGACGGCAAGCTACCCAGTGTTCGTCCGCAAGCTTGCGCCTACGGTGGGCGGAAATCGTTCTCGTGATCCTGACGGTGGGGGCGTGAGGGTCGTTCCCATTCGCGCTCGCGGCCGGCCGCCTCCTTGGCTAGCATTACTGCTTCGCAGAAGAAGGCGACCGCAATACCTCTACCGTGTGCTCCACCGTGTCCTCCGGGCGGTCCAGACAGTGCGCCCAAGTCTGGCTGGGGCGCCCTTTACCCCTGAATCCGATGCAGGAGCCTCCCGAACTTACCGTGTCTGGTGAGGACCTGCGGCATACGGAACGTGAGGACCTATTTCCAACTACTTCTCAAAGAGGGAAGTTACCGCCGCAATGACGGCGTGCCCAGGTTTCTTGTTTAGGTGGAAAATCATCAGAATGACTTCTCAGAGGGTGAGTTAGACTTTTACTGAATAAACCTCACCCCGTTCCTTCTTTGCCTTCGTTCCAGGGTCCCGGGTTTTCCTTTCGGAAGCTCACCCATGGCCCCAGAGGCTTCGAACCTGCTGGGCACCTACAGTTTGCTGACATCTCTTTGAAGCACGCGTGGAACAATACCCACGGTTGACCGTCTGGATCATTACCGGACAGCCAGATGGTAAACTACCCATTGCTCGCCATTCGCAAGCCACTCCTACGGTGGCTCTAAATCGGGGTCGGGATCCCAGCGACTGGGGCGTGAGGGGACTATTTGCCACTACTCCTCGCTCTGGATCATGGCCTGTACCAGTGCCCAGCGCGAGAGGTTGCTGTCACCGATCGTCCCCACAAGGACACGGTGGTGCTCCGCCTAAGCGTGGCCCACCAGTGCTTTATGATCTAACGTGTCCTCCGGGCGATCCACCCAATGGTAACACCCGGGTTTTTCTTCCGCACGACGTCAATTGCCTTAAAAACATCAACGAAGCACAGAGCCGCAGAGTTCACGTTCTAAATAGTTAATTGCCTACTCTATGGGTAAAGTCGTTAGTTTACTTCATATTGCGATAAAACCAAAATGAAAATGATTTGTTCTTCAAAAAACCAAATTAGGGCCGATAATCGCCTTTAGTATTTGCCTCTTTTTTTGTTGGGTAACCACCAAATATCTTCTCCCACTCTAGGTGGACCGAGAGAGAGTATCAGACTTTTATCAACTAAATTCCACAGTGTTCTTTTAGTTGCAATTTGCATTCTAGGGCGACTAATATTGGCACACCATGATTATTACTATGATAAATTCACTCTAAGCGCAAGCGCTTTACGCAGGTCCTAACCGAACATGAGTGTTTCGGGAGGTATATGTTTTGGATTCGGCGGAAAGACACGGTGGACCTTACGATCGAAGTTACCCCGCTAGGGCGGATTACCGCCGTACTGTTTGCGGGTCAAAATCAGAATCCTCCTACCCTAGTTCAGATCATGGTATGAGCTGGGAGGAGGAATGGAAAGCAGTCACCTCCTAGAGTGAAGCAACGTGGCTAAAACCGTGCGAAACAGGACATCCTTAGACCCCTCCCATCGCCACTTGGACACTTCCCAGGTGTCATATGTATAGGGCGTTTACCGATCGCCATCATTTTTTTGTGTTTATATTACCTGTTTATTCAGGCAGGAATTTTCTGGTGCGGTATTTGACTGACACCCTAATACACCAAATAAATGTTTTTCTTTAGTGAGAATAATAAACGAATTCTTGTGTGCGAGTATTTTCACCTAGTCGACTTCACATGCTGATGATCGAACGCAGTCTGTATACTCTCGATTTTTACGGGTAGAGCATGCAGAGCAGTAAAAATACCCACTTTGTTCCTTTAGAATACGATCAATTTTCCAGCTATCGAAGCCCGTCAGGGCCGTTCTCTTATGCGTATCTCTTTTAGGTGCGCGTGGCACATAACGCAACGTCAGTCGACTAAGACCAGTCTTTATTCAACAGCGAAATGCCAATAGTGCACCGTCCAAAACTCCGCGCTAACAGTATCATGGAATCGCCCTGCGACTCGTAATGCCAAGGGCATCATCTTTGCGCTTTCTGCTACCTTCTTCGCTTCATTTGCGGAAGGAAGTGATGACTGCTTTCCATACCTTCTCTCTCTGTACCAGGACCGGACGTGAAAGATCGTTACTGCTGATCACCTCCACCCGGAGTCCTGGAATGCAAGGCGAAGAAGGTACATACAAAGGTGTGGGTTTTGGTCAGTGAAAGTCTGACATCCCCTCGTGCTCCTTCCTAGAGTGGAAGAAATCACCTAAAATATAAATCGCCTTTAGTTAAAAAAATTAAATGGATGTTTGTATTTTGAAAGGAAATCGTTTGTCTTAGTATGGTCATGTGAAGAGGAGGGATTAAAAGCACGTTACCAAAAGAGTTCTGAATTTACATGTGGATGAATGGAGAAGGAGAGGAAGGCCAAAGAAAAGATGGATGGATTGTGTAAGGACTGATATGAAAGAAAAGGGCAGATGATAGTGTGACGGACGACAGGACAGAATGGAAGAAGAAAACGTGTTGTGCCGACCCCAAGTAATACGGGATAAGAGCAGGAAGAAGAAGAAGGATGTCATTGTTTGTATTTTGAAAACGGGGTGCAACTCCGCAGTTGTAAAATTTGTCACCATGGTTTTTTTTTGGTTAAACAATAATAATAATATTTTTAGGTAATATTTTTGTTAAAAAAATTGTGAGAATGCAAAAATATGTGATAAAAAAATATACAAAAATAAAAAAAAGCTTTTACTAAAACACCTCCTGGGATTCGAACCACCACCGTGTTACGTCCCAGTCTAGTCATTAATCAATCACGCTGCAGTGTTCGATGAAAACTAAGCAAAATAGACGTTCTCATATAAATGTCATAAATGACTGCCCCGCTCTTCGTCGATGATAGCGTGATGATTTTCATTTCAGTAGATAAATTTGCAGCTAAATGGACTAATGTAACATTGTAGTATGTGAATTTCGTGGACGTTTGGATTTTATAACGTGTTTTGATTAGTTTTTACAAAATATTTGGGAAAAATCAAATAGGAATGTTGATTTTTTTATGAAAAAATGGTAAAAGTATTTTTTTTTCCAAAAACAATAAGATAAAACATTGACAGAAATATAAATTGTAGGTGGGATTCGAACTCGGGGCAACTCGTTCAAAACCGACAAAATGCAATATTGCTCACCCCCCATAGCAAATAGCGTGATAAAATATAGCCTAAAGCAAAAAGGGTCCTATAAGGATTATGTATGCAAAATTTGAACAGGATCGGTTCAGTAGTTTTGGCGCCATTTGCGGCAAACGATGCACAATTTTACTGTTTTATTATATGTATATAGATAATAACCACTTCTGGTCCTTAATAGTAGATTTACATATACAGACAACGAGCGTGTCAGACACATAATACATTGTAACATTTTTGTAGTATTTGGCAGCAAATGTATCAAGTCAGCCTTCTTGGCAAACTTCGCTGAGGTAGGACGTCAACACTACAATATAATTCTCTGCTCCATTTTACCGAGATCGCGCCTGTTTCAATGACTCCATATATTGTTCAGTTGTGTATATAGACACCGTGTTACCCCAGTTAATGGGTTGTGGAGGTCTAGCAGGCAGCCGCTCCTCGTAAAATACTGGTATTCAGCTAAATCCGACTTGATTGGAAGCCGACCCCAATATAGTTCAGCGGCGGCAGCGGCGCAAAAAGACGGCCACAGAGGCCAGGCTTTGCGCCCCGGAGGCATCGGCTGTAGTGATCACATTGCTGCCGGATGCGGAGAAAAGGGGCGTGACCTGGAAAAAGGTCATCGGGGAGGCGAAGCGGGCGGTGGACCTCGCAAAGCTCGGAGTCCCTGGGGGCTTCCGAATGCGGCTCACCGCGACCGGAGCCCGTATGTTGGAGGTCCCCGGGGCAAACAGTGGCCCCACTGCGGACGCCGTGGCTGACGTAATCAGGGCGTCCCTAGATGTTGAGGAGGCCCGTGTATCCAGGCCCACTAAGTGCATTGACATGCGCATCATGGGCCTGGATGACTCCGTGACGGAGGAAGAGGTTGTGGCCGCTGTCGTCGGGGCGGGTGGGTGTCTTACCGACCAGGTCCGGACGGGCACCATCCGTGCTGACGGCACGGGCATGCGAGCCGTTACGGTAAGCTGTCCCGTAACGGCGGCCAAGGCTATCACAAGGGAGGGCCGACGGCTTCTGGTGGGCTGGGTCTCCGCACAGGTAAAACTGCTGGAGCCCAGACCTCTGCGGTGCTACCGCTGCCACGTGGGGCACCACGTTGGGGCTTTCTGCAAAGCAGAGGTGGATCGCAGTGACCGCTGCTTTCAGTGTGGCCTGGCTGGTCACCAGGCTGCCGCTTGCAGCGCTGCACCGCATTGTTATGCGTGTGCGGCGGCGAACAAGTCGGCAGATCACCGGGCTGGGAGCAGGTCCTGCGACCCCCCCGACAAGGCTAAGGGTAAGGTCCGGAAGGGCCCTCATCCCACCGCAGACTCAGCCACCGCTGCTGCCGCCATCGCCACGGCAGCCGCTGTGGCAGAGCCCTTAAGGGGGACTCGGGAGGAGACTGTAATGGATTGCCAATAACGGCCCCACTACGTCTCCTCCAGGCGAACATCAACCACTGCGCCCCCGCTCAGGATCTGTTGCTCCAGAGCATGGCGCAATGGTCGATCAATATCGCCGTGGTCTCCGAGCCGTACTTTGTCCTGCCCAGGGAAGACTGGGTCCAGGACCTGAGCGGCTCGGTGACCCTAATTTCGTCGGCCGCCGCCGGTACCCCGCCTCTCGAGGCCGTCACGAGAAGGCGGGGCTGCGTGGCAGCACGGGTCGGGGACATTGCAGTGGTAGGCGTCTACCTGTCCCCGAACCGAACTCTCGCCGATCTCCACAACTCCCTCATGGAGCTGAATGCCGTCGTCGCTGGGTTCGGATCCCTCCCCGTGGTCGTTTGCGGGGACTTCAATGCCTGGAATCTGGCTTGGGGTTCCCGGCTCACGAACCAACGGGGTCGGATGGTGGAGGACTGGGCTCTGGAGACAGGCCTGGTCGTCCTCAACCGGGGTTCTGTCCCCACGTGCGTGCGGATGCGGGGAGAGTCAGTGGTGGACATTTCGTTCGCCAGCCCCGCTCTGTCGCCGCGTGTCGTCGACTGGCGCGTAATGGAGGGGGTGGAGACGTATTCCGACCACCGGTACATCCGGTTTGACGTCTCCGCCCGGACCTCGACCGCGCCGGTCAGGGAGCAGACCCCGTGTGGTCCGCGGTGGGCGCTGAGGCAGATGGACCGGGACGCTTTCCTGGAAGCCGCGAGGGTACAGGCCTGGGTGCAAGCACCGGACAGACCTGTCGACATCGACCTCGAAGCAGAGTGGTTCCAGGAGGCAATGTCGCAAATTTGCGACGAGGCGATGCCCCGAGTCCATCCAGGACGTGCTCGGCGCCAGGTGTACTGGTGGTCGCCGGAGATTGAGGCTCTGCGCGAAGCGTGCAACGCCGCGCGGCGCCGGTACACCAGGTACCGCAGGCGCCGCATTCGTCCGCCGGATGCGGAGGCCAGAGAGGCGGAGCTGTACGAGGGGTACAGAGCGGCAAGGCGCACCCTCCGAACGGAAATAAAGCGGGCCAAGTTGGAGGCCCGCAATGTGTGGCTGGAGATTCTGAACAGGGACCCATGGGGACGCCCTTACCAGGTGGTGCGGGACAAGCTCCGCCCATGGGCTCCCCCGCTAACTCAGAGTCTCCGGCCTCAGCTTGTGGAGGGTGTGGTGGCCAATCTGTTCCCTGAGCGAGGGGAACACTCTCCCCCGCTCATGGCTCCGCCATCTGCGGTGCCCGTAGCGGACCACACCAGCGACGACGACGACGATACTCAAGAGGTGACCGAGGTGGAGATGAGGGCGGTGGTACGAAGACTTAGTGTCAAGAACACCGCCCCAGGACCCGACGGCGTGCCTGGAAGGGCTTGGGTCCTGGCCATGGAGGCTCTCGGGTCTCGATTACGGGGGCTCTTTAGCGCATGCATGGAGAGAGGCCAGTTCCCCCTTCGCTGGAAGACTGGGAAACTGGTCCTCATCGCGAAGCCGGGGCGCCCCGCGGACTCTCCATCCGCGTACCGGCCCATCGTGCTGCTCGACGAGGTGGGCAAGCTCTTTGAAAGAGTAATTGCAGACCGCCTCGTCGGGCATCTATCACGGGTGGGGCCGGATCTTGCTGACGGCCAGTTCGGCTTTCGCAGGGGGCGCTCCACCGTGGACGCCATCATGCGCGTGAGAGCCCTCACGACGGGGGATGCGGTGACTCGGGGCAGGGTTGTCTTGGCGGTGTCTTTGGACATCGCCAATGCCTTCAACTCCCTGCCCTGGAGTAGCATCGAGGCGGCACTTCAGTACCATGAGGTGCCCGCCTACCTCCGTCGTGTGATCGAGGCCTACCTGTCGGATAGGTTCATCATCTATCCCGGTCACCAGGGAGAGTGGAGACGGCGAGAGATGTCGTGCGGTGTTCCGCAGGGATCGGTACTAGGACCGCCCCTGTGGAACATCGGATACGACTACGTGCTGCGCGGCGACCTCCCCGACGGGGTCAGCGTGGTCTGCTACGCAGACGACACGCTGGTCCTAGCGCGGGGAGAATCGTACCAGGTGGCGGCCGAAACAGCGACACGCGGGGTTGCGACAGTCGTGGAGAGGATCCAGCAACTGGGACTCAAGGTGGCATTGCACAAGTCCGAGGCTATGTGCTTTCATGGCCTTCGGACCGCGCCACCACCGGGTTCCCAAATAACGGTAGGGGGGGTTCACATCGGCGTCGGGTCGACGATGAAGTACCTGGGACTCGTCCTCGACAGCCGGTGGACTTTCGAGGAGCATTTCCGACGTTTGGCCCCCAAACTGGACAGGACTGGTGCCGCTCTGAAGCGGCTCCTGCCCAACCTGGGGGGTCCAGACGCCCCCTGCCGGAGGCTCTACGCGGGGATCGTTCGGTCCATGGCTCTTTACGGGGCGCCAGTTTGGGCGCCATCGCTAGGTAAGCGACCAGCGGCCAAACTGAACGCTTCCCAGAAGGTCATGGCCATCCGGATGGTGCGGGGATACCGCACGATCTCCCGCGAAGCGGCGAGCCTCCTTGCTGGCCTGCCACCGTGGGATTTGGAGGCAACAGTCCTTGCACGCATGCACGATTTGCGCGTGGAGATGCAACGCCGGGGCGAAACTCCGCTGCCACGACAAGTCGCGGTATGGCGGACAGAGTTCCGGCGGGATCTCAGGGTGGCATGGCGACTGCGACTGTCGCAACCCAGTGCTGGGCATGCCGTCATTGCGGCGGTAAGTCCCCTCTTTGAGGAGTGGTTGGAAAGAGGTCACGGCGTCCTCTCGTTCCGTATGACGCAGGTCCTCACCGGACACGGTAAGTTCGGGAGGTTCCTGCATCGGATCAAGGAGGAAAGGACGCCCGGGTGTCGCCACTGTGTGGACCGCCCGGAGGACACGGTGGAGCACACGGTAGAGGTGTGCCCCGCTTGGGCGGAGCACCGCCGTGTCCTTGTGGAGGCTATCGGCGGCGGTGACCTCTCGCGCCGGGCCCTGGTACAGGCCATGGTCCGGAGCGAGGAGGGGTGGCAGGCAGTCGCCTCCTTCTGCGAAGCAGTAATGTTAGCGAAGGAGGCTGCCGACCGCGTGAGGCAACGGAACTCACGCCGTCGCCGCCGAGATCCCGATCCCGATTTCCGACCACCGTAGGCGCGGGCTCGCGGACGGCAAGCACTGGGTAGCTCGCCGTCCGGCAGTCTGGTAATAATCTGGACCGAGCCTAGTCGTCGACGGCGCGTTCTGTTCCACGCGCGCCTCAAGGAGATGTCAGCAAACTGTAGGGGCCCGGCAGGGCCGAAGCCTCTGGGGAACACGGTATCCGAAAGGTTGTCACCGTGTCCCCCAGATCGATGGCAACGAAGGAACGGGGTAGGGGTTTAGTCAGTAAGAGTCTGACACGCCCTCCCGCTCCGCCCAAGAGTGGGAGAAGTCATTCTGATGATTCCCCTACCGGAAAAAAAAAAAAAAAAAAAACCCAATATAGTTGGGAAAAGGCTAGGTTATGATGTGTTAAGATGATGAAGTGTAGACACTTGAGAAAACTATACCAGTTTACATCAAATATCTAGTAGGAATCAATTTGAGAATAATTGGTCTCAAGGACTAGTCAGCAAAACAGTAGAGACCCAGCAAGGTCGAAGCTGACCTTGGGTTGTGTCAAAGAGTACTCTAGAACGAAGGCAGTAATGAAACACAGGAGTGGATTTTAGTCAGTAAAAGTCTAAAATAACCTCTTGCTTTGCCCTATAGCGGGAGAATTCATTAGATGATTTTCCAATTTAAAAAAAACTTCACTCAAAAAAAATCCATGGGATCTTGGGTTGTGTGAAAGAGTATCTGGGTCCTAGAACAAAGGCAGAGACAAAACATAGGAGAGGGTTCTAGTCAGTAAAGTCTGAAACACCCTCTTGCTCTGCCCTATAGCGGAACAATTCATTTGATGATTTTCCAACTAAAAACCACTTTACTCAAAAAAAAATCCACCAAAAATCCAACTATGTATGTATGTATACCTACCAGAATTTATTAAGCTTATTTATAGTTACACAAAAACCAAATCATCATCATCATCTGCCTAGCCTTTTCCCAACTATATTGGGGTCGGTTTACACAAAAACCAAATGTTACAAGAATTTTCACCGTTAAATCCACATGATTTTAAAAGGCTTTAGAATACAAAGCCGAATCAATTTTAATATTCATAATTAATAACCGGCCAGGACAGGATCCGTCAAAAAGTTTAAGCTACCCTTCATATTCCAATATTGTCTTTTATTTCCCCGTTGTTTTCTGAGTGCTATTGAATTAAATACGAGGCCCATTTATTAATTAGCCCAATAAACAATCGGACGATGTGATATGGAGCACAAGAAGAACATGGATTCACTATTTTGTGGTAATGGAGAAGGTAGTCGAATAATAAAATTTTAATAATAATATAGCAAAATTTTCTCACAACGATGACAATAAGAGAAGATTTGCCATAATTTACATTCATAAAGGGGTAGGCGGTCGCATCCTTCTGCGAAGCAGTAATGCTAGCGAAGGAAGCTGCCGGCCGCGAGCGCGTGAGGGAACGACACTCACGCCGCCGCCGCCGAGATCCCGATCCCGGGTTTCCGACCACCGCAGGCCAACGGTAGGCACGCGCTTGCGCGCGCTCGCGGATGTCGACCACTGGGTAGCTCGCCATCCAGCAGTCTGGTAATAACCTAGACCGAGCCTAGTCGTCAATGGCGCGTTCAGTTCCACGCGCACCTCAAGGAGATGTCAGCAAACTGTAGGGGCCCGGCAAGGCCGAAGCCTCTGGGGAACACGGAAAATCCGAAAGGTGGTCACCGTGTCCCCCAGATCGAAGTCAACGAAGGAACGGGATAGGGGTTTAGTCAGTAAGAGTCTGACACGCCCTCCCGCTCCGCCCAAGTGCGGGAGAAGTCATTCTGATGATTCCCCTTCCAAAAAAAAACCCCTAAAGGGGTGAAAGTGGTGTCCACATTTATTATGGAGAGACCTAATATTTGCTACTGTTTGCTGATTTTCTACTCAATATACCTAAAAAAAATTAACCATTATTGGATGTGTCACAATTGAGCACACTAATCGAGGAAAGTTTGTATACTAAAAATCAACATAAATCAAAATACCTTCTCCAAAAAACCCATCGTGAATCTTCCTGCATATCCATTAATCCAGAAATGAATCCGCAACAAAATGTTATAATAAGCACGGCCAGACGGACCAACAAAATAAATGAAATTATACGGAACCCACGTAATTTGCTGACGTAATTACTTTTTGGGGATCAGCGAACAATCGGATAGAGGAATGCAGAAGTTTCAGTGAGTGTTTCTATTCTGACTGGTAGTCGTGTAAAAACAGTTTTTTTTAGGTGAGAATCATCCAATGACTTTTCCCACTCTAAGGTGGAGTGGAAGGGCGTGTAAGACTGAATAAATCATATCTGTGCCCTTCAGTTGCCCTTTAGGTCTTAGGGCTACGGTCACTTTTTTTTGACTGCGATCTTACCTGATGGTAAACAGTGATGCAATCATTGATGGTAAGGCGCAATAGTATATTAATTTTTTCAAATATTTCCGCAGCCCGTGTATTTACAGTGCTGTAATGATCTAAGCCTGCCCTCGTCGCTTTATGTGTGAGGGCATGGCATTTTACTGAGCGTTCGGTCGCGCAAAAGCGCGGAACTGAGACATATTATTCCCATTTTATCTTTTTTTTCATTATTATTATTTTGTTTTGTCTATCCGTGTAAATAAACCGTTTTTCTTTCTTTCTTTTTTATCAAAGATTCGAAGGCTGCTCATACAATCAGGTTTAATGAACTCGTTAACATGGGACGGACAATCACGAGAGTTTCTGACATCTGATGTCAGATAGTCACAGTATTTGCCAGAAGGAGGTAACTTCTTCGAAGCGGTAACGCGAGCGAAGGAAGTGGTGGAAAGCATAAGGAAGAGGTAACCCTCACGTCTCAGCCGCAGGACGATTCCCGGCCACCAAATACGCGACTTTGCAAACGGCGAGCAATGCGTAGCTTGCCGTCTGATAACAACCAGACCCGGATCAACGACACATTATATTCAACGCGTGCCTCAAAGGCTTTCAGTAACATTGTCTTTACCCGCCAGGCCCGTTACTAGAGGCCAGGACTGCCGGAGTGTTGGAAAGAAAAGCGCAAGAAAGAGCATGAGTTTTTTTATGATAGGGGAATCATCAGAATGACTTCTCCCACTCTTGAGCGGAGCGGGAGGGCGTGTCAGACTCTTACTGACTAAACCCCTACCCCATTCCTTCGTTGCCTTCGATCTGGGGGACACGGTGACAACCTTTCGGATTTTCTATGTTCCCCAGAGGCTTCGGCCCAGCCGGGCCCCTACAGTTTGCTGACATCTCCTTGAGCCGCGCGTGGAACAGAACGCGCCGTTGACGACTGGGCTCGGTCCAGATTATTACCAGACTACCGGACGGCGCTCACCGTCCGCGAACCCGCGCCTACGGTGGTCGGAAATCGGGATTGGGAACTCGGCGGCGGCGGCGTGAGGACCGTTCCCAAACGCGCTCATGGTCTGCACCTCACGCGCTCGCGGTCAGCAACGAAAGAGCATGGCATTTAGTCAATAAAAGTCTGACACTCTCGCTTTACTCTGAAAGAAATTCAGGAAATCAAACATTGTAGTGGTACTTCTCACCTTCCCTGTCGTGGGACTAGAGGGTGCTATTTTTAAACAGGGTTCAATTTGTATGGGATTATGTAAGCTTAGCGCTGTAACACATTAAGGGTGGTCAGAGTTTCAAGGGTGAGGTAAACTTCTGCATGTAAAATTGGCAATGTTTAATAGAATTTCCTGTTTGATGGTCTAACGAATACGGAAAATGAAATACGTGTAACTGACACTTCGTTCCACAAAATAATTATGTTCTTTCTATTTTATAAAATAATGATATATCTTACGTACGTTTGGTTTGTTTTTATTTTTGTCTATTTCGGAAACCTAGGTACCCTAACCTCTGTGAAATGGTCAGTAACACCAAGGCGCTACTGGTCTTCCTTGAAGAGCAGGCGTGGATTGAAGTGACATATTTGTCCCAGAATATGCGCTTTAGACGTGAAGTTGCGCATACCAGCCCCGTATACAAGACAAACATAACAAGAACCAGCTATTCTTATGTTACTGTATATCGGACTGCCTGGAAAAGCATTATTTTTAATTTTTAATTTATTTATCTTTATTACAAAAGGGGTAAGTAACTTATAAGCTAAGCCCCACAAAACCGTTGCAATGGTTTGACTGTGGGGTCAATGAGTCTCTAAACATTCTTATTTGTACTAATTAAATCATTATTAACTTACAACATTTCTAAATAATATGACTTTAACTTACGACTAAATAATGTGTTTGTTGTAAATGATAATTATAACCAAGTGCTTGACTGCGATTCCACCTGATTGCTAAACAAATATGCAAAATGGTAAAGCACAGTGGTTTATTAAGAGCCTATTCTTGAAGACACATTGATCATAATCGGACAGGAAGGCCGCAGTATGCATATTGTACCAGTCCTTCGTCCGTACCATAGAGATGTCAACAACGTAAGCCAGTATGTCAGGTTATCCGATGGTAGAAAGTTGATGGCGTAATCAATTCATGTAATTCCTGCACACATTCACCAAAATGCACCCTACAAAATACCGTAAGGTTTATTTTGAGGTTTATTCTGAGAGCCCCACAGTTCAGCGAAGGAATTACTAAATAAAATCCAAGTTAATACCGGCTACTACTTCATTAAGCTTACATTGTGTTAAAATTGCGGAGAGTGCACTTAGCGAGAGCCAGCTAAGAAAATATATTAAATTGGAAACTACATGGGGTCTCGATGGAATGCCTTTTTAGTGGAGAAAAGAGTGGTTTATGTTTCTGAATAGTTTTGGTGGAAATAGAATCACTATACCGCTAATATAAAGTAAAAGCTAAGTGCGTATACATCTGTGCCTTGGAGGATTTAGTTCATGAATCCCCGACCGGTCCTATGAGACCGCGGTGTTATGGTTTTACTATTGTGTCTCGTTTTGTGGGTATGTGATAGGTTAATGAGTGGCACAGATGCTGCAGTTAACGTAACGCGTTGCATACCTACTGACCCCAGACTGGTTAATATTGTTTTGTAAAAAAGAAGAAATTAGTGAGGTTACCATCAAATCTTCAGCTGTTAGGCGGAATGAAAGGTTTTCTTATGTCAGGTTTTTCTTTTTCCTTCTATTACTGTTTGCGTTCTAGGGCTATGGTTACCCTTTCAAACGTTATCGCAGCCCTAGCAGGTATCGACCCTACTGAGTCCCTCAGTAAAGCTTAGGTCCTAAGTTAGGACTACTTAAAGGACTGAAACAGTTTAATCCGCTATCTTGGAGAGATCTTTGCAATACTGGCTGACAAATGGGAAGAGAAAGTAATAGAGGAGGGGTGGTGGAGGTGGTATTGTCATTGGCAAAGTGAAATTGACCAATCTACATTTGGTTGATGACACTGTCCTGTTCTCTCCCTCAAATACAGACATAGTAAATATAACAAGACTTTAGCGACACGAGTCTTGAGGTTGAATTTCAGTAATTTTATGTTGTTTCCAACATAAATTGAAGTTTGTATAAAACTTTTATTCCTTCTCCTAGAGAGCAGGCCTGAGTCCCAGCAGTAGAAATAGCAGTACCAAAATCATAGGTAAAGACGGAAAATAGGTGTGGTTTTAGTTAGTAAAAGTCTGACACACCTTCTCGTTTCGCCCTAGAGTGGGAGAAGTCTTTGCATTATTTGCCATCTAAAAAAAATCGCTATTGTTGGAGCGAGAAGGAATTTCAGACCAAAAGTCCAATATAATTTAAGATCCTCACATCATAAATAAAAATAAACCATTCTTATTAGTTTACTCATAACTAATACAGTTTCACCCTCTACATTATTACTATTGTTCTAGTCCTGAACAAACAAGGCCACTTAGGAACTCCTACACAATAGGTATTCGCAGTGGAACGATAAAATTAAAGACATTGTATGGTAACTTATCTTGTTTGGGAGCGCTTTGTTAGTTCGGGGTAGTGGTTAAGCCTGTGGGTTTGCTTGAAAGGGAAGATTCTTACGAAATTAAATGGATGCTGTCTTAGCATATAGCGTCAGGCCTGTATTTGAGAAATGCTTCAGCAGAGGTGTACTGTCTCGGTCAAAAGTGCAGTTGCACTCAAGCAATGCTAGTGTCTATTTTATTTAGCTATCTTATGCCACTGCTTTCGCCCACGTTAAAGTGAGTTTCTCCATGGACCCCTGTTGCATCCCCTTAGGGAATGCATTTTAAAAAACTCTTCTTATTCTTTGTACACATCATAATAGGAAGCTCTGTGCTAAATTCCTGCGTTCTAGGTCCAAAAGTTTGGGCTTTGCGTTGATAAGTTAATAAGTGAGTCACAACTAAGACTTTTATATGAATAGCGATAATTTTTTTATTTTTTATTTATTGATAGGTTCGCGTTGGACAAATTATATCACCTGATGGTAAGCGACGATGTGGTTGACGATGGAGCACGCTTGCCTAGACTTTAGAACTTTAAGTATTCAAAAAAATAGGAACACAGATTCATACTCTGTTACATAGCAAAACAGTGTAACTATCAGTTTTTCTCATAATTTCATCTTTTATTCCAAAAATAGCCATTAAACCTCCGAAAATGAAACCAAAGAAACAAAAACAAACAAAAACACTTGACAGTCTTACACGGAATCACAGAAATCCAACAAATTCTCCAAACCGATAGAAATAAACCAACAGAAGAAAACAAAATGATCAGCCACTAGATTACGTCTGAAACTAAACCAAATAAAGCGAATGTCTTCCACGAATAACATTTTGTAACCGAACCAAAGAAAACTAAACTCAATCGCTTGAAACATAAAGTTGAGAGTCTTAAAACCGAATTGGTAGGTGCTATACACACTGTCAAATAATTCGTCGAATATTGTAATGTATAAATAAGATCGTCGAGATAAATTGTAGAAATATTATTGAATCGGATAAAATGTATTATCGAAGGTAGATATTTTTCTATTTTTGGAGGTTTATGCGTAATTCTTTGGGAGATGTTATTTCCAGAGGAACCAAATTAAAAAAGGTTTTTTATTGCCCCCTTGTGTATGTTTGATTGATTGATGGGCGGTCTTATCACAAAAAAAATTACAAACAACTTTTGAAGGGATTTGCCAGACACTGTGTAAATTGTGTAGATTAGGTTCTAAATTACGTAAGTCTTTGACAGTTTTTACATGTAGCCAGAAAAATCTGACCATCAGTCTATTCAAGGAGTATCGTGTTGACCAGTAGGTTGTGGAGGAATAGTTGATCGCTCCATATAAAACATTATTCAGCTAGTTGGAAAAAGTTTAGGGAATGACAATGATGAGGTAACCAGTCAGCAGTAAAGTGGTAACAGCCCTGACTTAGAAGTTGATCGTTGGCTTTGTGTCATTTATTTCATCACCGATACTCTCCAAACTATAAAAGAAAATATCGTGAAGAAACTATATCCTAGAACCAAAAAATCGAATAAATGTGACATTTTTTGGTTTCATTCATTCAATTTGTATTAAGCCTGCGTGGATTTAGGTTAATAGCAATGGGTCCGCCACTTATAAAATACTATACAAAATTTAACTGGAAAAAATCGGGTATTCCTAATTATATATTTTAGAGTTAACAGTACTATTTTAAGTTATAACTTCAAAACTACAGCTATGCAAACACTCTCAATTCACAAACGCAAATTCAAACTCTAAATTACAATTTGCTACCCAAAAAACAGACCCCTATGTCTCAAAACTATTACTTACCATCCATTCATATTACGCGGACGGTGATAAGCCCCCAAAGGGGCCCGGGGGCGAAGGCCTAAGCCTTCGAACGACGGTGGACTCCAAGACTTTGTCTCCGCCATCTACACAATGGTCACCATTTATCTTGTAGTAGGATTTATGAATGGAATTGAGTGTTTTTGCTCGGTTTCTCGGTTATGGTGTAGTGTTGGCTCTCACGTTGATTTGAAATGGAATATTTATAGATTATCGTGTGGGATTGATTTGTTTTGTTTTGTGTCTTTCTCGATTTCCTGGGTTTATTTATTTAAACTTCATGTACAGTGGTGGTACATAGGCGGAATTAATGCATCAGGGCCTTGTCTACCAGTCAACTTTAGGCTAGGCCTTAGGCTTAGGGTTTAACCAGGAAGCTAATATTAGGTCCTTACATATGAAATTAGCGTTTTGTCGTATTGACCACTTTGATCTGAAATATCTTCTCTTTGGTTAAGAATTCCAAATTGAAATTTATAAATTCATTAAGCTGGTACAGATAGTTTATTCAAAGAGGAATTCCCAAAGTTCACCGCATATGGGGTTGAAACAGAAGCCAATGTTTGTATGGAGAAACTTACTTTCTAGCGGGTAAAACCGCTGGCAGAAGCTAGTCGATTATAACTTTGTAAAGCATACAAATAGCTGTATAAAATTGTACCTGGATAAATAAAATGTATGAATTGGATTGAGTACTTTTGCTCGGTTTCTCAGTTATGGTGTAGTGTTGGCTCGCACGTTGATTTGAAATGGAATGTTTGTTGAATGTCATGTACTCGTGTGCAACTGATTGGTTTTGATGTTGATTTGTTATTTGTTTTGGTTCGCTACGTATCTTTTTTGATTTCTTGGGTTTAACCAGGACGTTAATATCTATTGCAGATTCAGATATCATGCTTTGTTTTTGCTAAATTAACCACCAGTTACTTACTTTTACTTTGCTTACTTTTTGTAAACTTACATGTATTTCTATTTAATAAATTAACTCTTTCGGAAGATCCGACTATATACATATAATGCGTATCTACTAATAACAGAAACATTTGGTAGTTCTTTGGATATTATACATTGTCAAGAATATAATTATTTAATTGTTACACATAAGTATAATAATATAATGTACATGGTGTTAATTACAAAATTTTGACTCACTATGTGTTGCCTTGCTGGGCAAACAAATATTATTTATCAAATGGTGAACTGACAAGAACTGTGTTATTACAGTCACATGAGATAAAAACAATTAATTATATTATATTATTATTTTATATATTATTATTAAAAATATTAGCCCACAGGCAATATGCCAGGCCGATTATGATTTGGGTGTCTTCAAGGCTAGAGTGAATAGGCTTTTAATAAACTAGTGCGCCTCACCATCGACGATTGCATCACTGCTTACCATCAGGTGGGATCGCAGTCAAGCACTAGTTTATAACCATAAAAAAAAAATATTAACAAGCATTCATAACATTGAAAAACAGAAATAGACGTCAATGAAACTTCTCACACCAGCCTCATTTGATTCTATCCCAAGACTACACACACCAAAACAATCCCTATTACCGTTCTCCAGACGCCATCTTGTTCTTAAATGACAGTTTAATTCAATTTTAGAACACCCAAAAGCGCGGGTTTTGACAGTAAATAACTGCGGTGAAACGAAGTCGTTTGCTGAATTTCAAAGTGTTAGGGTAGTGCCATACTTTGTTACGCAATACGCAAAATGTGAATGAATAATAATGAATAAGTAATATTTGCACAGTAAACATCATATATCAACAATAATATTTATTGATAAATGATAAATCATATTTATTTTGCAAATAGGTTTTTTCCAAACTCTTTTACACGTCAATTTTTTTTTGACTTTTTTTTTTAACTAGATGTGCCGGTGTGTATTAATTTTATTAAAGGTAAAAACATGTAAAATAAAAACACTTAACTAATTAAAACTACATATACACCGACTCTTACTCTAAACTAAAATATGGCGTCAAAAAATTCATCCGCATCGCTGTCGACCGGAAGTGTACCCAAAAGATAGGCAGCATATTGTTTCATGATGTTTATTTTGCAAAAAAAAGGAATAGTATGTAAAAAAAAGTAATATTTGTGACATTTTACATTAATTCAGTGTATGTTTATAGAAGCCTCATCCAAAAGGTAATGGAAAATGATGGGTTATGCTTGGAGTGGCCTTACTTGATTGCTTCTCAACTGAAAATGTCCGCAGAAAAGCCAAGGTCACCGACAAGGGCTCAAACTATAACCGAATTAAGTGATTTGAACACTGTTTTTTAAAAAAGTTTTAACAGGAAAACACTTTCATATGTAACATTTATAATAATGTTACCGAATCAAACTGTAACCTTTTATATGTGTTCATATGTACATGTACGTGTATGTACGTATATGTACGTGTTGAACATGGACAAAACCAAAGTCATGGTAAACATCCATGTAGCTCCCACTCCTATCAAGATCGGAGACTCAACACTCGAAGTTGTGGACGACTACGTCTACCTGGGACAGACGGTCCAGTTGGGTAGAGCTAACTTCGAGAAAGAGATCAATCGTCGAGTCCGACTCAGCTGGGCAGCGTTCAGGAAGCTGCACGGTATCTTCTCGTCCAACCTACCGCAGTGTCTCAAGACAAAAGTCTATGACCAGTGTGTGTTGCCAGTGATGACATATGGCTCGGAAACGTGGTCGCTCACAATGGGCCTCATCAGAAGGCTTAAAGTCACCCAAAGAGCAATGGAAAGGGCTATGCTCGGAGTTTCCTTGCGCGATCACATCAGGAATGAAGATATCCGCAAGAGAACTAAGGTTACCGACATAGCCCGAAGAATCGCCAAACTTAAGTGGCAGTGGGCAGGGCACATTGCTCGTAGAACAGATGGTCGATGGGGACGGAAGGTTCTAGAGTGGCGGCCACGTACCGGAAGACGCAGCGTCGGAAGGCCTCCCACAAGGTGGACCGACGACCTGGCGAGGGTCGCGGGAATCCGATGGATGCGAGACGCGCAGGACCGGTCGCTGTGGCGACGCTTGGGGGAGGCCTATGTCCAGCAGTGGACGTCTTTCGGCTGAGATGATGAATATGTGTAACAGAAATAATCAGTTGCACAGTAAGTATGGCTTCGTTTACCTGTTATAATTATTAACAATGTTAACACTATTATAAGTGTTTTGGGTTAACTAATATTTGATTCGGTTACAGATTCTACGTGGGCAGAGCAGACGAGAGTTTAAGGCAGAATACACCACGGGGGCCAGTGCGCGTTGGTAAATGACGTATGCTTTTAAATTTTTGGTCCTCAGATATGTAAATTTCCTCACAATGCTTTCCATTGCCGTTTTGAGAGCAGTGGAGATGTAATAAAATACTATGCGAGGCCAACGATAGAGCTGTCCAGGTGGCTAAATATTGGTCGGACAAAATTTGAGTTCAATCGACACGACAAGAAGAAGAATAAAATACTAATACAAAATGAAAATAAGCAAATCTGAGTATGAAAACTTCAGAAAACTCGTTAAGTTGGACCAACACTACTCATATCGTATATAAATCTGCATCTCTAATAAATAGCTTACAAACAATGGGTCTCATTACGCCACTACGCTCCCCACAGTGTGGCCCAACCCTAAGTGCGCCCAAAGCCCCAATTTCAGCAACAGTCGGTGATTATTCAGTCCCATCTAACATCTCAGTGTTTGTCCCTTTAATATAATTTCTCTAGATCGGCACAACTTTGGGACAGCGACCAATGAGAACACAGAGTAAGCAAAGGACTAGAGACGCCATAACAATCCTAATTAATAAAAAAAAAACCGGCCAAGAGCGTGTTGGGCCACGTTCAGTATAGGGTTCCGTAGTTTCCCGTCCGTCACAATAAGTGTCCCCAACTTTTCAAAAACTGTTCGTCCCATCAAGTTTAAAATAATTTTCCTAGAAAGTCTTTATAAAGCTCTACTTTCCAGATTTTTTTCATATTTTCTAAACTTATGGTTCAAAAGTTAGAGGGGGGGGACACATTGTTTTTTACATTTGGAGCGATTGTTTCCAAAATTATTGATGTTATCAAAAAATTATATTTGCAAACCCCTATTCATTTTGAATACCTATTCAACAATATATCACACGTTAAGGTTGAAATTAAAAAAAGAAATCACTTTCCACTTTACATGTAGGGGGGCTACCCTAATAAAACATTATTTTCCAATTTTTATTTTACTACTTTGTCGGCGTAATTGACATACATATTGGTATCAAATTACAGCTTTCTAGTGCTAACGGTCACAGAGATTAAGCGAGGAGGGATGGACAGACATGGCGAAACTATAAGGGTTCCGTTTTTGCCATTTGGCTACGGAACCCTAAAAATGAGAGAGAAACTTGTTGATTTATTAGTTCCTTTTTCAACATTCTTTTTTATTGTGAAAAAGAAAACTCATGTTTATGGGATAAAATATCTTGGAAAAGTTCTCTACGGAAATTCGTTGAACTAGTTATTAATAATATCAGACCAATGTGTCTGAGCTGCCATAGCTGTAGTCAAAATTAAAAGCTTGCTAGTTGATACCTGGGTCCGTCAGGACTGATACTTGTCAGGGTTGCTGGATTATGCGAAAGACTTGTCGCGGCCCTGGACCGCAAAGGGTAACTGAAGAATTACAGGTAGGTTTTAGTCAGTAAAAATCTGTTCTTTTTCGTTCCATCCAGAACGGAAGAAGCTGTTTGCTGATTTCTCACAAAAAAAGCTTTTGTCTAGAAGTCTTACGGACCGGTATTGACGAAGGTAACACCAAGAGTCGGTGACGTGGACCAATCATAACTCGGGAAAAATACAACAACTAGTCGCACGATCGCTTTGTCTCTCTCGCACTTTACTGACCGTGTTCACAGCCAAATAGGATATGAGTAATCTACATAGAGTGCGTCTTATGAAAGCGCGACCTGGAGTTTTTTTTATAATTTAATTGGCAACATTATTCAGCCGTAATTGTAGGAAATAAAAAAAATTGTGAAGTATCAAGACAAGATTCTCCTACTAGTTAGTAATACCACATACAAAATTTTTGGATTCAACCTCTTTTTCTCAGATCGCGCTTTCATTAGACGGTTTATAGTTCTACATGTCTATAACTTCTGTGATCTATAAACGAGACAGTTTATAGCTTTGGCAAAGTTTTATCTGTGCATCTCTGTTTTTTATTTGACTCTCGAGTCTTTTAAAAAGGCAAGCGTGAGCTGAGCTTTTTTCCAGGACCTGATTTAATTTTCTTTTTTCATGTCTGTTTAAAACTGTACGAGAGTTAATTGTTTGCATGTACCGCATGTACTCTGAGGCGTTGAATTGAAAACGCTTTAATTTGAAATGGCGAATACTGAGAAGTTTTAGTTTTGTTAAAAAGGGCTTTTTGTCTAGCTTTTGGACGTAACGTGTGTTCAAAAGTTTTTTTTAATGATATAAACTAATGCTTCAGCGCGGAGTATTTTGACGCCTCAATGGATATATGTTTTTATATTATATGCACTTGCACTCGTACATATTTAGGTTTTTTTTCCTAGTATAGTTTAGTTAATATTTCAATTTGTTACGTAGTTCGTAATTATTTAATTATTTTGTTTAAATAAACTAATACTTGGACTGAATTGTAGTGAATTGGACAGATTCCGCCAGAACTGGCAAGAGGAAGCGCAAGCATGCGAAAGATGGAAGGAGTGGTGGGAGGTCTTTGCCCAGGGGTGGGATAGAACCGGCTAACAAAATTCAAATTCAATATTTTTATTTCATATATGCCCACTTATAAAACGTCAGAAGTTAGCCCATAATTCCAATTGGTCGTTTCAAAAAATGCAAAAAAAATACTAGTGCTTGTTTGCGATCCTACCTGATGGTAAGCAGTGATGTTAGTTCAAATAGTTAAAATCTTACACTCTCTTTCGCGCCACCCAGAGCGAGAGTAGTTATTTGATGTTCAGCCACCTCAATAAAAAAGCTTTCTAACAATATTTATCTCACTCCATAACTAATGCAATATTATAAATCAGTCTTAAGCATTAGATTTTTATTGCTTTGTACATTATTCGTGCAATGTCATAGGAAAGTCGCAAGAATTAACTAGCTATGAGCCAAAAGAAACATTGTAAACTAGATTTTTTATGTACTCATAAATTTTGCAAGATGTACAAATCTAAATGGGTTGCAGTCTACTGAGATTTTATTAAACACTATGTTCTGCCAATAGAAAGTAGCTTTCTTTATACAAACTTTAGATCCCCGTTTTATCCCTTAGGAAGAGGATAATCCAAAATACTAGGGGCTGAATTTTGAAAAATCCTCTCTTAGTGCTCGCTTACGTCATAAAAGGAAACCTTGTGCCAAATTTCACACTCCTAGGTCCTATACCTTCAGTTTTGGGTATATAAATGCAGTCAGTCAGTTTCTCCAGAAATCTCAATCATCATCTGCCTAGCCTTTTTCCCAACTATATTGGGGTCGGCTTCCAGTCAAGCCGGATTTAGCTGAATACCAGTATTTTACGAGGAGTGGCTGCCTACCAGACCTCCACAACCCATTAACTGGGATAACACGGTACTTCATGGCAAGACTGGAGTCAGATTTACTGGCTTCTGACTATCCGTAACGACTGCCAAAGATCTCCAAATGTCAGCCGGGACCAACGGCTTAACGTGCTTTCCGACGCACGGAGGAAACTCGTTATGTTAAGATGGTCACCCATCCACAGACCAACCTAGGCAAGCGTTGCTTAACCTTGAAGATCGACCTGTGCGGCTGTTATTATCTAGCCACGAGCTCCTCAAATCTTTTCTCCAGAAATCTCAATATAGATTTAAATATACAGCAAATATTCAGACATCAAAAGTTGTTTTCTATTAGATTGTATAATTCATTTTATCTATTTACAATTTGCGATGCGAATCAATTCATAAGTTCTTGCGATGCGTCGTGCGAGCATATAGACTGTTTTCGATGCCACGTCTCATCGCAGTTTTGTGTATCTGCTCCTATTCACTGCTAGTCGAGGACATATTTTGTTATTAGAAATCTTGTTTACGCGAAAATATGAAGCCTTAGTAACTCCTTGTAACATCAGCTATCCGTCCCGTCAAAATCGGTCCTACCGTTTCGGAAATTTTCCGGAACAAACATCTCCATAAAATTTTTAAAAAATTACGTTTTGTTGAACGAGTCAAATATTCTGTGTGGACTTAGCCTATTTAGTAATCTGTGACCTAGCTCTGGTAGATAGACCTTGGTTTCCGGGTTGTGTGTTCGAATTTCTTTGCATTTAGTGAAAAATGCAACGAATGTTATTTTAATATTACAAACAGACCAAGAATTTAATTTATATTTGTAGCTTCATTACTGAACCCTGAAAAAACTTTTAAAAACATTTTTTAGCAAAACTTTGTTGAAAACAATGGGGTGGCTCCCACCGGGGTGTTTTCCTACCAATGATAATGTATTTTTTTCCTAAACTTTAAAAGTCAAAGGACGTTAATGAGTTTGTACTTGTTGTTCACGTTTTAAGGAACAGGTGGGCTTATGGTCTTTTATGTTTAAATTATTTAATCTAGTAACATATTTTTGTTAACACGTTTCATGTGTAAAGGAGCTCGTGGCTATAGAGGAGCTTGTGGCTATAGAGGAGCTTGTGGCTATAGAGGAGCTCGTGGCTATATAATAACAGCCGCACAGATCGATCTTCAAGGTTAAGCAACGCTTGCCAAGGTTGGTTTGTGGATGGGTGACCATCTTAACGTAACGAGTTTCCTCCGTGCCTCGGAAAGCACGTTAAGCTGTAGGTCCCGGCTGTCATTTGTAGATCTTTGGCAGTCGTTACGGATAGTCAGACGCCAGTAAATCTGACTCCAGTCTTGCCATGAAGTACCGTATTACCCCAGTTAATGGGTTGTGGAGGTCTGGTAGGCAGCCGCTCCTCGTAAAATACTGGTATACAGCTAAATTCGGCTTGACTGGAAGCCGACCCCAATATAGTTGGGAAAAGGCTAGGCAGATGATGATGATGTGTAATGAGGTCTAATACGCCTCGTACGTGTTTTTCTCGTGGTGTGGCTAAGCAAAACATCGTTTTTGCCGTGCTCCACACGGCATCATAATTCCATTAGGTTAGTTTAGTAAAGAGATGAATAACACACACCTGAAATGCTCTATTAAAACATTTCAATCACTCTAACCGCATACCTAGTTCGGTTAGCAAAAAAAGCTGGTAGCTTCTTAAACGTTCCGGGGTCTAATAAGCTTCTCATCGTCATATTGATAGTTTTCAAACGAGGTTTTAAACGCCCCATACCTACTATTTCTATTCGGGAATGGAAATAATACAAAAATTGTCCACGAGTGAAAAGTGATAGTCCCACGAGACATCGGTCAACCCCCGTTTATTAACCGTCCCGTCCCGTTTTGTTTATAAGTGTATTGTTTCATACGTATTTTTATTTATTTATTTATATACTCTTTATTGTACAACATAAAAATACATATTTTTTTAAAAGAGCTTATGATACGTAGTGTATCACTTCAGTACTCACTCAGTTTTATTTAAGTACTAGCAGCCCGTCCCGGCTTCGCACGGGGTAGACAATTATTTATTTTTGGAATTTTTCCCGTCAAATGACTACCCCACATATCCTACACTACCCTACACTACCCTATACTACCCTACACTACCCTACACTACCCTACACTACCCTACACTACCCTACACTACCCTACACTACCCTACTTTACCTAACTTTTTTTTTTTTTTTTGGATTTAAACTATCCTATCTCTCAAGTTGGATCGAACTGCACATGGTGTGCGAATTTTATTATAATCGGTTAAGTGGTTAAGGAGTCCATTGAGGACAAACATTGGGACACGAGATTTATATATATTAAGATATCAAAAGGTACTATATGTTTCAACTCAATACCTTTCTTTGCAAAAAGAACAAGGATCTCGCAAAGATTTATTTGTGGAGGGACATACCCGTAGAATAGTAGGTTCAAAAAAAATATTTTTTTTAGAAAGCTAGTGTAAAAGAATATAAATTATAGTTACAATTTTAATAAACATAAATACTAAAGATCCGCTCCCCAAGGTAATATAACGGTTAAGACCATCCCTGGCTAAGATAAAACTGCTGTAAGATACAAATAAATAAATACTCAATTTAGAAACCCACCGTATGTGTAAGAATAAGCGGATTTGTTATATGTATACAATGGAGTGTAGACACTATTGTGTCTACATAATCTAATCCTGCTTTTTCAGATACTATTTTAGTTGTCTATTCTTTACTTTACCGACACAATAGTGAATACAGAGGCGGCCTTTAGTTGGACTATGAGATTTTTCAATAAAAAAACGAGCGTTGACTTTTTTTGTGCGGAAAAATTATTTAAAAATGTTTCAACTCAAAGTTTGTTCACCTTTTTATACATTTTTGTATTTCTCACATATCATAAGAAATACCAAGTTTTAATTTGATCAGGTGCCTCACAAAGAGCTGCCGGAGGCTTCGAAACGGTTAAGATCACTCCTGGTTGATAGGTAAAGAAGAAGAAGAAGAGTTGGGGCCCCAGAACGAAGACAACGAAGGAATGGGGTGAGGTTTTGTCAGTAAAGTTCTGACACGCCCTCCCACTCCGCCCAAGAGCGTGATTCTGATGATTCCCCACTTGAAAAGAAAAACCCCAGGTTGGGATAAGACTGATGTAAGATACAAATAAATAAATACTCAATTTAGAAACCCGCCGTATGTGTAAGAATAAGCGGATTTGTTATGTTTACACAATGGAGTGTAGACACTATTGTGTCTACATAATCTAATCCTGCTTTTTCAGAAACTATTTTAGTTGTCTATTCTTTACTTTACCGACACAATAGTGAATACAGAGGCGGACTTAGGTGGGAAGAGGGAATTTTCAAGAAGAATTTTCTTGAAAGAGTCATCGCGGCCCTGAAAAGTAAAGGGCAACTGAAGGAATAGACCCAGAGTGAGAGAAGTAATAATAATTTTCTCACACCTAAAAAGAATAAGAGGCAACCTATTTACGTAGGCAAAATATTTTAACTCTAGCCAGGGCGGGACAGTTCGAAAAAACTTACAGGTAGCACAATATTATGCGCTATTTCACAACATTTAGTAACATTTATGACACATGGCGATATAAAAGTTAACCGCGCGATTAGAACATATTCGTATAGGCACTGCAGTCCGAAATCAACTATCGGGCAGTTATCCGGGCTAGGCGTAATATTCGTCTAGTCAGAAGGTCCATCCTTTTTCAACGTAGGTTTGCCGGACTACACTCTGTTCCGTATACTTCTCAACGAAAGAACGACGAAGTCTTCTTCACGTTCAAAGCCGCTATGTCTAGCGTATGTCGGGAATTTCTGGCAAACGTTATCGCGTTTATTCCGCCAGGGTCACATATCCACGACCAAATTCTCCATTTTGTCAGTTCTTCTGTCTCTTACTAGGATTGAAGAGCTAAACGAAATGGAGTACCTAGTCACAAACACACGACTTTGGCGAATAGGACACGAAAACGTTGGTCGGACCAATCCGACGCAAGCGGATAATAAATACACAAGGGTCAATGATCTCTGTTTCCTTCTAAACTCATACTAATCTTTTTACCTTAAATTATTTAAATCCATCATCTATAAACCTAACTTTTATTATTAAAAGAGGCAAGTTAATTAAATTAATTAAATCAATTTACTTTCGATCTTCTTCACAGTCGCCATTTTACACTGACAACCCTCCGTTCAAGAATTAGCATTAATTATGAGCCTTAACTCGCTTAATTTTATCTAATTTACCTGGCGTTTGGAGATATTCGAACAGCATCTTACCTGTAAATAAAATAGAGTGAGGTTATTTAACCTATCACATACCCGCGAAACGAGACACAATAGTAAGACAATGACAGCGCGGTCTCATGAGACCGGTCGGGGATTCAAACGTTAAAGTACACTTTTTAAATGTTAGACCATATTAGGAATGGTCCCGTATCATGGGTGCGTTCATATGTAACAATAATCGTTTATTTTTCTCATCCACAAATAAAACAAATGAAAAACTTAATACTAACAAAATAAAGGAAAATCATAATAACTTAACTTGGTAGGTAAGTATTAATTGGCTAAATAATGATATGGCTTTTAAACAATATTTTATTTGTGGGAGACTGGTGCCTAAACTAAGCCGAGGCCTGTATTTCAGGACACCAGGTCCTCACCTAAAATGCTTGAGATTATATTATTATGAAGAAATAGTAGTTATGCTCGAAAATTATAATAATAACCGAAGAAAAGTACATTTAAAAATTTCCAAAACTAAAATAAACAAAAACTAATAAATAAACTTCAAGAACGACAAGTAATACATAATGTACGTGTAAGTTTGCAGATGACGAGCAATGGGTATCTAGGTATTCAGCAGTCTAGTAATCATTTGGACCAAGCCTGAGTCGTCGACGGCACATTTGTTCCACGGGCGCCTCAAAGAGATGTCAGCAAAACAGTAGGGGCTTAGCAGGGTCAAAGCCTACTGGGGTGGGGCCGAAGCCAACTTGGGCCATGGGATTACTTCTGAAAGGGAAACCCGTGGTATTGCAAGTATGCTGTGTAATGCTGTAGGAAGTTTTAAAGGTCATATCCTACTAATATTGTAAATGTGAAAGTTTGTGAGAATGGATGTGTGGATGTTTTTTACTTTTTCACGCAAAAACGGCTGGACCGATTTGGTTGAAATTTGGTATGTAGATAGGTTATACCCTGAATTAACATATAGGCTACATTTATTTATTTATTTTTTCGGGCGAAGTCGCGGGCAGATGCTAGTGGCTCCATACATTTGACAGTTTAGATAGTCAAATGGTCGCGTTAATAGTGCATAATCACTTACACGCACACACAAACACACACACACACACACACACGATACATAATAATATATGGTTGATTGTGGTAACCAGGGTTTTCATTAATCTCCGAATTAGTTGCTAACTCGAGTTCATTATAATATATATATATATAAAATATTTATTATTTACTTAACTTGATGTTAGCAACTAAGTCAGAGTTGATAACTTAGCCCAAGTTTACGCAAATAGGCCACAATTTATTTATTTCAGTTTTTATGTAGACTTCGACAGTTATATACAAGAGGGAAGCATCACATAAAATATATCTTGTGAGGTCACCCCAGAACTTTTGTGTGGACAATGCCAATTTTTCACAGACATTGTCCTCTGTGACCTTCATAATAATTTATTGTAAGTTTTGACCTCCTTTAATAAGTAAGGGGAGATGAAGTTGGCTGGTTAAGGGACAATTTGTCTGCTGCGATCTTCTCGTCTGATTATAATGTAAGTGTTTTCAAGGCTAGAGTGAATAGGCTCTTAATAAATGAGTGCGCCTTACAATCAACGATTGCATCACTGCTTACCATCAGGTGGGATCGCAGTCAATCACTAGGTACTTTATATTAATAAAAAAATCTTTGGTTTTATTCATTTGCTTTTTTCCCAATTTGTATAGCTATAATCTCGAAAAACAAGTAAAGCTGTTATTCGTAGATCTTTGAGTAATTACTGGTAAAACACCAGAAAGTCTGGGCATCAGTCAATCCAAAAAGTATCGTGTTGCTCAGTGATAGGATTGTAAATCCCTCTACGTAAAACACAGGTTTTCTAAGCCAAACTAGAAGCTATTTAGGAAAACGCTAGGGAGATGATGATTCAGTTAAGTATAGAGCTTTACTAAAACAATATATTTTATGAAAGAAAGAGAGAAAAGAAAGCAAAAACGTTTACTACATAAAAAGTCACAGCACATAGGTAGATTTTGAGCCCATAATTTGATTTAGTTCAATAAAATGTACTACTTCCCAAATTAAGAAAATAATGCACGGTTCCTGTTTACTGGATTACAGAAGCAAAACTAAGTTGAAAACCTAGTCCCAAATACTGCTGAAAGATATAATTCCTTTACCAAAAAGTTAGAAAAACTTTTGTCTGACCTTTAATGGAACTAAAAATAAACATTGTTGACATTTATTTGGTTAGCCATGACTTTAACAACATTACCTATATACCTAACTAGCTGCTGCTAGCGGTTTCGCCCGCGTGAAATTAAAAAATAATCCCAAGGGAAGTTTTTTTTAGGTGAGAAATCATTGGAATGACTTCTCCAGCTCTTGGGCGTAGCGGGAGAGCGTGTCAGACTTTTACTGACTAAAAGCCACTGATTTATTCTTTCTTTGTCTTTGTTCCAGGGTCCCGGGTTTTCCTCTCAGAAGCCAACCCATGGCCCCATAGGCTTCGACCCTGCTAGAAGGGAAAATAGTCCCGGAATAAAAAGTATCCTATGTCCTATTTTAAGATAAGGTCAATCCGTGTGCTAAATTTTATTCAAATATGTTAACAGTCGAACCCAATAACCTATCTATCACACACCGGAGATAGAAAAACAAATGAAACAACAGAAAACATGTATAATTTTTGTATTGTATCATTTGTTTTACTATCTCCAGTATGCCAAAACTGAAGATAGATAGGTTATTGAGCTCGACCGTTAGTCATTCGAGCGTGAAGAAGCATCATCATCATCTACCGAGCCTTTTCCCAACTATATTGGGGTCGGCTTCCAGTCAAGCTGAATTTAGCTGAATACCAGTATTTTACGAGGAGCGGCTGCCTACCAGGCCTCCACAACCCGTTAACTGGGGTAACACGGTACTTCATGGTAAGATTGGAGTCAGCTTTACTGGCTTCTGACTATCCGTAACGACTGCCAAAGATCTACAAATGACAGCCGGGACCTACGGCCTTAACGTGCTTTCTAAGGCACGGAGGAAACTCGTTATGTTAAGATGGTCACCCATCCACAGACCAACCTGGGCCAGCGTTGCTTAACCTTGTAGATCGACCCGTGCGGCTGTTATTATCTAGCCACGAGAAGAAGCAACAAACAAAAACTCTCACAAACTTTCGCCATTTTATTATAAGTAAGTTATACAGTATTTCTTAAAAAAAAGCTCAAATAAAAAAATAAACTAAGCAACATTGAGACAGCCACGACAATTCGGAACAGTCAATAAATAAACTTGTTTATACAAGAAGGAACCACTCACACGTACCGTCAGCAAATACATTGGATAAATAATGATCTTTACTGTAAAAAAGTCTTGAAGAAATAATGAACTAACTCCGCTGAGAAAAGATACGACGTATCGATAAAGTTGCTTGTAAGTAGGTTTTAGATTATCAAGCAGTTTTAGAACTGAGTAAAATTGGCTAACACATCTTTTCTTGACGGTTTTTCTTCTTTTTTGAGGATAAGAACATCAAATAATTCTTGTTGCTCTGGTGAAAGAGGAAATCCGTCAAATAGCTTCTCTCCCGCTCTGGACGGAGTTTGAGAAAGTCAGACTTTTACTGACTGAAGCCCGTCACCTACATTTCTTCAGTTTGCGTTCCACAGCTGCGATAACTCTTACGAACAATCCTGCAGTCTTGGCAGGCCTTGTAAATTTCGCTGACAGCTCTTTGAAGCGCGCGTGAAACACAACGGGCTGTCGACCCTACATCTATCTATCTGTGTACTGGAGTCTAGATTCCTCATTTAATCCTATGTAGATCTTTGTGCGTGGGCCCTTTGGATGGATTATTTAATCTAGCACACCTCCAAGAACAGATTAGGTTTCCCAGGTTTTTAAGGCATCTGTACGTGAATTTGGGAATCCTATATCTTATGTGTATGTATAAGTGACACCTATGCTGTCAAGGAGCATAATATGCGCAATCGTCTTGTACTCTAAGCATGCTCTGCACAGGGTCTTGGTCTAGGCAGATTCCTATTGTGTGGAAGTGATTGTTTATTGTACGGTGTTCAGTGATGGTATCCGCTACTAGGATAAGACTGGACAGTCAGCGTCCAGTCGCAAAAGGCGCATTTAGTGAGGGATTTACTCAGACTTACTAGACCCGACATAAGATCCTAGAATCTAGATAAACTAATCCAGGGAATTATTTACCAAGGTTCCTAATAACACCTAAACTCATTTATCTTGATGCGTGATTAATTAACAAAGAACTAGATGTCTATACGTTCAGACATTCACATTTGTTACAAGTTACATCGAGTCTTATCCGAAAGAAAAGACGGGATTAATCGAATCATTCATTTGTACAGAATCAGTTTGCAGTTTCGTTATGTCTCATTAATCGATCTGCGTTATATGCCTTTTTTATTGTTGGGTGACTCGCGTTTAACCACTATCTCATCCGATGGTAAGCGATGATGTGGACGACGATGGAGCACGCGTGTAAGTAACGTGTAAGTAACGTTTCCAGTCTTCACTGAAAGACTCGCTAGGTTGTCGCTATCAGGAAACGCAGACATCGATAAAAAATTCCACTTCTTAGCTGGCCTGTATTCGCCGCAAATGTGTTCCCAAAAAGTTTTGTACGTAGGAGTGGGATGTCCACCATGTACCGGTGGCGCAACGCCGTACGTCTATATCTGTAGTGGTCTGATTCTCGGTCGAAAATCAATTTTGCAATGCACTTTCCGAAATAGAAACGATAAAAAACCAACAGGCTAACAACTCAGCGCATACCCTGTCGAAAAGCAATGCCCCAGACTAGGAACTACTCCTGTATCGTGAATTCACTTACAAACACGTAAACTCACATACACAAGAAACCCAGACCCGGAACACCGTACACCATACAAATATTTCTTCCATACTGTACTAAAATCTGGGTTACCTTCGTGGCATTTCCATTTATCTCTAACAAGAAATATGGGTACAGCAGCTTTTGCTTTTGAACACCTTCGTGCAACAATATTAGCACCACGAGAAATTACTACCAGAGTCATGATGATAAATTGAAAGATATGGGTGCGGCGGGTTGCACCGGCATCGTAATGTGTTTACCATCCATCTTTTGCTAAACTGTCGTTAAGATAACGGAGACATTGTCGAAGCGTAACGTATACTATGCTGTAGGTATGTTTAATATTGATCGAACTGTAAGGCCTTTTGTTGTATGTAGGGAATAAGGAATATTTCTGACATTACACAAAAAAAGGTATGTTATGTTTTTTATTTACTAATTTAAATCGCCGAAGTAGCACGAAAAATCGCCAAAATTAAGTGGCATTGCTCCTACAACGGATGGTAGACGGGGTCAAAAGATGCACTATTGGAAGGCCTCCCATAAGGTGGACCGATGATTTGGTGAGAGTCGCGGACTGCAATGGATGCGAGATGCACAGTACCGTAACGATATTTGAGGGAAGCCTATCTTCTACGGTGGACGTGCTGTGGGTGAGATGATGATGAATGTAAATAATTTTTGGCATTAACAAATAAATATACAATACATATAAATATCTTTATCGACAAAGAAGTTAAAAAGCTTTAAAACTGCTAATAAGAAAGAGAAGTCCGACACGGACTTATGACTACAAAAACCATGCTGAAGCAAGCTCATACGATCGGAAAAAATACGATGCCTTGGCGAGAGAGATAGATATATATATATTTGTTATTTATTGATAACCTGGTTAGATAACAAGTTTTAGTTATTTTTGTATGTATTTAATGGTGTACTTACAATAAAGAATATAATAAATCTTTTTTTTTCATCCCTATTAATATACGAGTCGAAACGTAATCATAACTGCTTTACACGTTACACCCCTCCCCCATGTGAGACACTTGGACGTTAAGTGTCTCAGGGTGACTCCTGGTTACCATAGGTAAGGGGTTTTCGAACGGCGAGCAATGGACAGTTCGCCGTCTTATAAGGACAACACTGGTCGACAGCTCATCATGAAGAGTAATCTATCACGTTATTCACTCCAAAAACCTCATAAAGACTCCAAGAAGGATCACAACAGAACAATAAACAAAAAAATAAATGACTGCCTCAACAAATACTGTCAGCATAAAAAAAAGTCGAAAGTCGACCGCGACTTCGCATAAGGGTCAGCTCACAAGACCGGACGCGACGCTGTGTGCACATTTTAATAGAGTGACTTGAAATAAAACTTTATTTACTACGCGAAAAGATACACATTTCATTGTGAGAATTTAGAATACAGCATTTATTTCATGCAGCGCTGCGCCTCGTGACACCGCGCGGCGTCTTGCTGCGCAGCGGAACGTTTTTACATTCGCGACGTTCGTGTTGCCGACGATTTTACTGTGCCGCCTCGCAACGTTGCGATGCGTCTCGCGGCGCCGGCGGTGCGTGGCGCAGCGCAAAATCACTGGCCTCTTCCTGCATCTGTGTGTACTGACCCTAAATGTGGCAAAAAAACCACGAGCCCAACCAATACAAAGTGGGAAGCATAAATTCACGATGTTCCGTTGTTTTTTGCCGACCGTACCTACGCAAGGAAACGAAGTTATTTTTCATTCTATATTATGTTTTGAGGCCCTGTTGGTTTAGGATGGAACAAGTGACATACGAACATACAGTCTCGGTTCTTGACTTTTGACGTTTTTGGTAGCGTTTGCTTTTTGAATTATATAGAAGGTACTGTGAGTTGGAAACATAATGGTAATTTATTTTTGTGTGGGCTGAGGAAAATTATAATGTTTTCTATTATTAGTAAAATAGTTTTGCTTTAACTAAACAAAATTAAAATATAACCGTAATTATCTTCTGCCAGCGCTTTCACTTGCGTGAAATTAAGTTTTTCTATAAAAACTTTTGAGAAATTTTAAATATTTAAGTGAGTCATGAGAATTATAAATGTCAAAAATTTAGTAATTAATGTCTACACCAGAAGTCTACGACATAACATAAATACTCGTAACATGATAGTTTCAGCGCCTATGTTTGTTTGTATAATTTTTTAATTGTTATTTTAATAAGCCAATAACGAGAGACTACGATTCATTTTAGCTAAGTCACAAATCAATTGTGCAATTCTATCCTAAACTTCGATGAAACATAAACAGTTTCTTCCAAATGTAACCACTTCTTCCTTGTTCACTTAATCTTGAACAATTAATTATTTACTGGACCCCATTAAACGCAAGACGACATCGTGGCAGACCGAGGCTAAGGTGGAGAGATGGGTTGGATAACTACCGGAGAGACTGGCCTGCAATGACTGAAGATAGGCGTGTGTGGAAAAAGGAGAGGGAGGCCTTCGCCCAGCAGTGGGACACAACAGGCTAACTAACTAACTAATTAATTAATTTAATTATTCATGAAGTCCTGTATACAAGCTTTCAGAAAAGTCGTCACTAAAATATATTTAACTAAGACCCCTGAATTCACAAGACAAATATACAAAGACATATTTACACTACACAACAAAACAGCAATTCTTAACTAGGGTCCAACAAACACA
Organism: Mythimna separata; assembly: GCA_030763345.1. Classification (NCBI taxonomy): domain Eukaryota; kingdom Metazoa; phylum Arthropoda; class Insecta; order Lepidoptera; family Noctuidae; genus Mythimna; species Mythimna separata. The sequence continues at coordinate 4,706,090 of CM061188.1, read as the reverse complement.
AAGGAAAAACCTTTTCTTGTCCCCGTAAGTAAATTACACGGACAAAGGCACACGGAACCCTTCAAATGAAGTCCGAGTGTACCTTGGTACAGCCGCATTCACTTAAGTGGCTTATCCTTAGTATCTTAATATATTACGGACCACAGCTGAGGGTAGGAAGATGGGGTAATATATGAAAGTCTATTTAGTATGATCAAAAGTAGCATAGAAGGCGATTTTGAAATTTTTAAAAGGACAGAATTGGAGGAGCTCGTGGCTAGATAATAACGGCCGCACAGGTTGATCTTCAAGGTTAAGCACCGCTTGCCTAGGTTGGTCTGTGGATGGGTGACCATCTTAACATAACGAGTTTCCTCCGTGCCTCGGAAAGCACGTTAAGCCGTTGGTCCCGGCTGTCATTTGTAGATCTTTGACAGTCGTTACGGATAGTCAGAAGCCAGTATATCTGACTCCAGTCTTGCCATGAAGTACCATATTACCCCAGTTAATGGGTTGTGGAGGTCTAGTAGGCAGCCGCTCCTCGTAAAATACTGGTATTCAGCTAAATCCAGCTTGACTGGAAGCCGACCCCAATATAGTTGGGAAAAGGCTAAGCAGATGATGATGAAAAGGATAGAATTTACTGTCTGAAAAGAATGTCATCATCATATAGTATTTTTTCGGGTCTTAGTACAGACTATAGTTTGGAGCAAGGAGGAACGGCGCGCAGTGGCCTCTTTCTGCGAAGCCGTAATGCTAGCGACGGTGGTGGCCGCACGCGTGGCCTTACTGGGTCTATGGGTTCGTTTCTGAAAGGAAAACCTTAGACAAAGAAAGAATATGGGAGTGGTTTTAAGTAAGTAAATGTCTGACACGCTTTCCTACTCCGCCCTAGAGAGAAAAAAGTCATTGGATAATTTCCCATATAAAAAAAACCTTAAAGTAATGTGGTACTTAAAGTTCGGTTGAATACAAATGAAAGTGAAATACTTTTCTTTCTATTTTCTTCCTATCACCATATCAAACCTCTCTCATAACAAACTCCACGTTATTTCCAAGATCTAGAGCAAACACAGCACGGTCCCAGCGGCCACAAACCAGGGTATCAGGGCACTCCACCCTTCAACTGAGCTGCCTAACTTAACGCGCTAACTTACCAACTGGCTATTAACTTTAACTACCATTACTAGCAGCTAGTGGATGATATCCCACCTCCTGATTTCCAGCTATCGTTGGCCGTCCGTCCGCCCCTTATAGGAACCCAAGTCTTCAACGGCGTGTAGTGTTCTAGGAGTGTCTCATAGGGGTGTCAGCAAAACCGCAGTGGCCCATCAGAACTGAAGCCTTCGAGCCATGGGTTTGCTTCTAAAAGGAATACCCAGGGTCTTGTCAGATTTTGAAGTCGGGCAGAGCGGCTGCTCCGCCCTAGGCGGGGGCGCCCGGAAGTGGCTTAAAAAAACACCCTCAGAAGAAAAGGTGATACTTAATAGTCGAACCGATACAAATGCAAATACTACTACTTTTCTTCCAAGCACTACACCATATCAAACTTAATCCCTATAATCTCCAAGATCTAGGCCAAACACAGCCCTTCAACTGAGCTGCCTAACTTAACTCGCTAAATTACCAACTGGCAATTAACTTTGACTACCATTACTTAGGTGAAGTTTTAGAAAAACACGCAAGAATTTGAACTTCCGCTAGTTGAAAAGGTTTGGAAATAACTTGTGCGTGTAATTAAGTTAGGAAACTATTTCTTTTTAATTTATTAAAGTACTAGCTCCGGCTTCCCTTTCTTACATTTTTTTTATTTCGTCTTTATAATGAAAAAGAAAGAAAACACTAGGTTTATTCGTACCTAACATATTCGTATACAATAAATATGGACTATGTGTTAATGCTGATGTTTAAACTATGTATAATAGAAGGAGCAAAGCATTTTCTGTAAAAATAAACTTTCACGTTTATAATATTAGTTGGATATTATTTTCACATAATAATAGCGACAAGAAATATATTACTGGTATTCAGCTAAATCCGGCTTGACTGGAAGCCGACCCCAATATAGTTGGGAAAAGGCTAGGCAGATGATGATGATGATGATGAATAGCGACAAGAAATATGTGACCACGATATTTGTTATTTTTATAATATAACTTGATTTAAAAGAGTTTTCAAGGAATTTCTTGCACGTTCTCCGCAATATACCTACTCGTAGATCTAGGTTTTAAAATTTCCAATTAACCTCATCTTTCTGATTGACCTATAAAAGCTTTTTTTAATAAATTCCTTCAGCTTGTATAAAGTGACTCCGGATTTCTGAATAAAAACAATTCAATTGGGTCCTTATTAAACTTTTTTTATTAAGTCTGAAAAACCTGTAAATTTTCTGCGTTACCATTAATAACCTCGTTCATAACAGCAAATTTTAATATTCAATTCAGGAATCGACTCTAAGTGTTGTTTATTTAGGGTTCCATAAGTCAGTTGGTAAATACGAAACCCTTATAGGACCACTTTATTGTCCGTTTATCGAGACCCCTTTTTTTCTCAGAAACGCTTGGAGATATTAAGCTGGAATTAATATCAAATACTTAGATCTGTTAGCTTCTTAACCTATCGAATAACCACAAAACGAGACACAATAGTAAAACAATAACAGCGCGGTCTCATAGGACCGATCGGGGATTCATGAATTAAGTAGTGAAAAACTCAAGCTTCTAAGTCAATGTAATCTAAAGATAAGGCCTACTCGTAAGTCAGAAATAGCGTGTGTTGGGTTAAGCAAATAAATAAATTGTTAGTCACTGAAAATGTGATGCTTACTACAGTAATTACTTAGTAATTTAAATTATCCGTGACGTGTCAAACAAAAGTTTAGGTCACACGATTACTTTTTACCGACTTCATGAAATAATTTGATTTCATTATTTTAATGAAAAAAAAGACGTGTGGCACTCGGAGACTGCCGCGGTAAAGCTATTGCATAGCATTTTTTATGCCACCTAAAGGCGGGTTGCTGAACTAAAGAGACAAGCGTGATATTTCAAAAAGTCATTAAAAGTTCTGGTATTTATCGATAGATGGCTGTGCCGGTCGGAGTGGGGGGTGTTAGGTTTTTTTCGTTACAGAATTTCTGCATTCAGTCCCTACGCTCAAGGCCCGCGATAGAAGCTATGCAATAGCTTAATATACCGGTACCTAATTATGTTTTTTGACATCTATATATTTAATAGAGTGTCGTGATGGTCCTGCGGTTAAGGCTAAGCATAAGGTTGTGAGTTCGAATGTTTATGTAGGACTTTACTGACACCCGTGCCTCAGGAAACACGTAAAACCGGTGGTTCCAATTGTCATTTGTAGATCTTTGACGATTGTTATAAATAGCCAAACTAGAAAGTCTACCCAAGAAGTACCTACCGTGGTTCCCAGTAAATGGGTTGTGAAGGTCTGATAGATAGTTGCACCATGTAAAATAGAAATTTGACTGGAAGCTAGTTAGGAAAAGGCTAAGAAGATGATGATTTAGTAAAGTATAGCGCATTAGTTAAGCATTATAGTTTGTGACATGAACAGTCGGGAATAGGCAGAATCTGAGGCAGTAATTTAAATCTGATAAATTAAATGTTGTCTGGTAGAGAATGCCTTGACGCAGTAAGTCCGTACCTACCTACATAAAACCGATTATGATGAATTTTCCTCACATTATAACACGTAGTCCCATCATTATGGACACATTTTGTAAATCACACCCTGTGCTCAAATAACGTCTTTTTGCCATTAACTTTGCCATTATATTTTATTATACAAATTAGTATAATGACAGGAAGAGAGTCATGAAAAAGTTTGCTGTAAAAATATTAGTTACACGGTATGGGTAAATTGTTTTTAGCTTACTTAGTAAGGTTAAAACTTGGTGTGCTTTCAATCAGTCTTTTTTAGGATTGCAGAACTATTTTGAGTGCAAAATAGTTTTTTTTTTTGGGATATTATCCAATGACTCTTCTGCTCTAGGGTGGAGCCCGGGCGTTCTGACACGCCCGGGCTCTCCACCCTAGAGCAGCTTTACTTTTTTTTTTTGCAGCTTTTACTGACTAAAACTTTTTCTGCCTTCGGCCCAGTGTCCCGGGATTGTATTTCGCATAATCCGTGGCCCCAGTAGGCTGGGACCATGTATGGCCCTTGCTTTTTACTGCTTGGCCCCTACGGTTGGGAAAAAACGGCTAAAACCCCGCTGATTACTTTATTTCTGATGACCAAATATTAACATTTTGTTGAATAAATTAAAAAGAAACCTATATGGGGCAGCGCAGACGACTGACTATCCGTGACGCACTTTTTAGTCTGTGAAAATAGAACCTACACATTTATAATTGCTATAAATGCATATAATTGCGTAGGCTTTAGGTTAATTGCTATATCATATTTAGAGGAATGAAGTGCTTAGCATTCAGGCCAATTTCCTTTAAAAGGAACACTGTATTTTCATTCCATCATCATAAACCACAACATAAACTAAAACTTACAAAGTATTACAACAATTCAATTCTCAAACAAACTCCTCTTCACGTCGAAATATAAACTACAATAAGTTTTGCATAAAAACAATTTAAATTTCAAAACATTGTTGGGTAAACGGAAGTTCCTACTGCCATGTCATAACATTTCATGACTGAAAGACATTCATGTTTACAAAGTCTGGCTTTACTGGCCTTTTTGGGCATGTCTGAGTAGTTTCAAACGTAATATTCAAGCGAGCACACATACTTAAAAACAAACAGAAGCACAGATTAAAAATTTTGCAGTTAAAGCCTGGGTGTATACGGGCAACAGACTGCAACTACAAGACGTTGCTACCGTTCTATTTTTACATTTTATGTGGACTCGACGCATCCATTGACGCCAGGGGTAACAGTATGATACAATTCGTCGCTACTCACTTCTTGGCACCGAGTACTATACATTAAGACTTAATGCTGACATACGCCTCTCACGCTATACTCCACCTCTTTCTCTTTTTTTTCCATTTTAACATTAATTGGATTAATGGTTGTGGATTTAGAAGGACTTATATCAGTTATTCAATCCCGACTAGCATCGATTGATAAAAGCGACCACTGAGTGCTTGCATACTAGTATAAGTGTCTACCATCAACTACAAGTGGCTGTCGCGTGCGTTTGCTACCTTTGCATCCGCTTCTAGTTTGAAATGGCAACTTTTGAAGCCGTCGCGTGTGGCCCGTGTGTAGCCAAGCAAAATGCTTTTTTCTACTTTTCGTGTTGGCAAAACTGACCGTTGAGAATTCTTTTAGCATAAAACTGTGTTTTGATGTTGTCTTTGACAACTTTGTTAGCATCTACACGGCTTTTTCACAACTGTGTTGCTATTTTTTGTTTTTGGGGTGGGGAATATTTAAATAGGTTTTTTTATGGTAGGGGAATCATCAGAATGACTTCTCCCACTCTTGGGCGGAGCGGTAGGGTGTGTTAAACTCTTACTGACTAAACCCCTACCCCGTTCCTTTGTTGTCTTAGATCTGGGGGGCACGGCGGACACCTTTCGGATTACCCATGTTCCCCAATAGTTAACTTTTACCGCTCTGGGTGGATCTAGAGAGGAAGTCAGCATTTCCTCTATACATATAACTATATTGAGTAAATTTCACCTATGATCCTTTTGCCAGCCTTTGCGTTTTGGGCTCGCAGTGACTTGTTCGAATAATTGCAGTTAAATTTATATTTTACGAGTACATCGCCGGAGAGATAGTTTTAATTTATTTAATTAATTTACAAAACTCTGGTTTTAATTTATTTAATTCTGATTGTAATTTGTTTCATTTGGTTTTAATTAATGGATTTGGTATTGATTTTGGAAGAACAGTGGTGGCTCAGTGGTAACCGCCCCAACTAACAATTTCTAGGTCTCGGATTCAAACCCAGCCAGGTGAATTACTTTGTGTAATTTATTTCATCACCGCTGCACTCAAAACCAGTGAAGGAAAACCTCGAAACCTCGTGAGGAAACCGGCATATCCTAGAACCAAAAATATGGAGAAATGTGACATCTACCAACTCGCACTGGGCCTGCGTGATGGATTATGGCGCATTCGCTCTCCTAGAGGGGAGGTCTGAGGCCCAGCAGTAGGAACATTATAAGGCTATCAGCCTAATTAGATCCAAATCAATTGGATCATAGCATATCATGCTGTAATTGATTTTAATTAATTTAATTTGTTTTTGTTTTTAGGGTTCCGAAGCCAAATGGCAAAAACGAAAGTAGAGCTTTATAAAGACTTTCTAGGAAAATTATTTTGAACTTGATGGGACGAACAGTTTTTGAAAAAGTGGAGAAACTTATTGTGACGGACGGGAAACTGTGGAACCCTACACTGAGCGTGGCCTGTCACGCTCTTGGTTACTACTCCGTCACTGTGGGTCGTAGCGAGATATGTTATCTACACTAATATTATAAAGAGGTTAAGTTTGTTTTTTTGTTTGTAGGAGGTAATATAATCATAAAAAAATATTATAATATATTAAATAATAATCAAGATCAGATAGTTGATAAAAACTTTGTCAAGTAAACCAGGGATTATAGCAGAGGCGCTACCGTGAGCTTTTAACGCGATCCATTTGACGACTTTAACTAAACTTTTAAAGACATGGAATTAATAGCTTCCATCCCTCTTTTTCACTCAAACGCCTGTCATTTTAACATGCCATCTTGATCGAAGTACGTCATTGCAAGATCGTTCCAAAAAACCTTCTACAAAAGTATGTTCTATAAGAACACGAGAAACGGATTAACCTAAAAACTCCGCCAAAAAGAAAAACAATCTTTTACGTCACAATCGTGACATGTGTGTTATTTCGAGAAGAATATACAAATAAATTCAAACGGACGACTTTTTATATGAAAATCATCTCGATCAAAAAAACATGTTATATTACATACAGATAAGATGGAGACAGAAGGTTAATTCAATATATGCCTGACCAGAATATTTAGAATTCTTCCCCAGTTAATGGGTTGTGGAGATCTGGTAGGCAGCCCCTCCTCGTAAAATACTGATATTCAGCTAAATCCGGCTTGACTGGAAGCCGACCCCAATATTGTTGGGAAAACCAAAACTTTTAGGCTTACTGTCCAGGGATACGTATTTTCATAAACGCATAATTATTCGTCACTATACGCAGGCTTACCTACGTGCAGTTTGCATTCGCATCGCAACAGTCGTTACTTCATCGACACTTTGTCGTTATTTCATCAACAGAGAGTCATAGTTTTGTTTTTTTTATCTATACTAATATAATAAAGAGGTACAGTTTGTTTTTTTGTTTGTATGAGGTAATCTATGGAAGGGTCTGGTCCGATTGCTAAAACTTTTTCACCAATAGAAAGCTGCTGTATTCCCGAGTGACATAGGCTATATTTTATGTACGCGGGCGAAGCTAGTATCACATAAACCAGTGCTTGACTGCAATCCCACCTGATAGTAAGCAGTGATGCAGTCGTTGATAGTGAGGCGCACTTGTTTGCATGTAAGCTTCTTGTCGCACAAAATTATCAAAACAACTAATCACGTCTGGCGCCGCACCGCACCTACGTGCAGTTGGTGAAGTAGGCAAGCAATACAGTATCAATTCTTTGTTTTATTCGCGCTGCATTGCTCTACAATCTCAATCGCGTTGAATCGCCTTTATCGTACTTTTTATGAAGCTGACGTTATTTACCAACCTGGTTTGTAAATCGTTTTCAGTGTTACATATTATTGCTTTAGTCACTATGCCAACATCACATGATTGCGACCGCTTCGCTTTGCTCGTCGTCGCACCGTACCCATGTGCATACAGAATGCATACATGATTGCTTGCCTCTGTAACCAACCACAGAGGCTAGCAATTCTGTATGCAATTTCGTTCTTTGTATAAACCCAACCTTCTGTTCCCTCCCTGTTTAGTGATATTGCTTTCAGCCACACAAAGGAATAATCTAAGCATCTAATCAATCAGGCATTCTACTGAAGGCTTGGAGCACAATACAAGTTTGTCAATTTAAGAGAATATTGAACAATCACTTCTATCTATCAAACACATTGATGTAGCTTTGTCTCCGTTCATTGAGAATATTGGCATCTAAATTACTGATATAAAAAAGCAATATAGTTGAATATGATATATTTTTATTTATACAGAACTGTGTCTACATCTCTCATCTAACTCTTTTGTCAGAGGTCTGCTGAAAACAATTGAAATAAGTGGCATTTTTGTTTGTTTATTTATTTTTTACAGCTTGAAGAACTTACTGCTTATAAAGAAAAACCGGGCAAGTGCGAGTCGGACTCGCGCACTGAGGGTTGCGTACCAACTTACCCATGAAAACGTGATGTACCCGACGATGGAGCACGCTTACCTAGAAATAACTTATTCACTCTTGATTTAAAGATCCATAAGTAGTAGCTATTAGGAAACAGACTCCGGCAGAGAATTTCCACCAATAAAAATAAAATACAATTTAATTTTATTGTGAAATAAAATCGATGTAGTTTAGTATCTCAATTATAAGCATTAAAAAAAGCTAAAATCCTTATACAAAATAATTTATGATTCAAAATTAAATATACTAAAATCACAAAATAATCCATAGAATTTAATTTACACATTATTAAAACAGCCACTGAACTTGATATAATCCTGGCAAAAACTCCGCTATGCTTATATACGGTTAATTGACATCAAACGTCAACTTTGACACTTCCCATGGCGGCCATTTTGAACGCCATGACACCTCATTCTTCCCAACTCACTTAGTACCCACCGCACGTACGTTCGCATGAGCATAGCCCGATGTTTTATGCCCTTTCATACGGGTTCAGTGTAATGTATTTTGAATGGGCCTCGTCACCTGTTACCTACTGATGCTCATTTGATGGCTTGTGTGGAAAGCCTTTATTATCTGAGAGATTTATTGGTTTTCGTACGTAGCTATTGTGTGGTGTCATCTTTAATGGCGTACTGTGATGGGTTGGCGGCGTTTTTTATGTTAATGATTTTCATTTTCGTGTTTTATGACTTTATCTGTTATTATAGGCCTTTGCTATTGGGTATTTTTTTTGTGTTTATGTTTGTACATTTTTTTTATAATAAATAGAAAATACTACAAGGCGAAATATGTTTTAAAAACAGCATTTAATTGGGTAAGTACAACATTATACAAAATAAAAACATCTTTGTAAAAAGTTGTTCTTCCAGCGCGGTAACTCTTTCGAACAATCCCGTAATTAACCTCCAGAGTAAGGTTTTGATCTCGTGTATATTAGTTGTGTAGTCTAAAATGTATGGTATAGATCGGAAGATTATCTTTCAGAGCCAGATACTAGCTTGATGTACTCGTACTTCAAGGGTCAATTGATAACTGAACCAAGAAGATCATTGAGGAGATGTGTGAAGAGCTCGTGGCTAAATAATAACAGCCGCAAGGGTCGATCTTCAAGGTCAAGCAACGCTTGCCAAGGTTGGTCTGTGGATGGGTGACCATTTTAACTTACCGAGTTTCCTCCGTGCCTCGGAAAGCACGTTAAGCCGTAAGTTCCGGCTGTCATTTGTAGATCTTTGGCAGTCGTTACAGATAGTCACAAGCCAGTAAATCTGACTCCAGTCTTGCCATGAAGTACCGTGTTACCCCAGTTAATGGGTTGTAGAGGCCTGGTAGGCAGTCGCTCCTCGTAAAATACTGGTATTCAGCTAAATCCGACTTGACTGGAAGCTGACCCCAATATAGTTGGGAAAAGGCTAGGTAGATTAACCAAGAAGATCAGTGATGATGCTTTGCAGTCGAAGCTTCAAGATCTTGAGCAAGGACGCGTCGCATTTCGGAGACTATGTGTCGGAATTGCATAATCGAATTCCGCACGACGTGTTCCATCTTCGGAACACCAGATATACGGCGATGCATCACCGGTGCATGGTAGACATCCTAGCCTTACGCAAAAATCATTTTTGGAACATATTCATTGCGCGTACAGCATGGAGTGGAATTCCCTGCCAGAGTCTGTGTTTCCCGAATTCTCGATAGCTTCAATCTGGGGATCTTTAAGTAAAGAGTGAAAAGATTACTTCTAGGTAAGCGTGAGCAGGCTTTCCTAGAAGTTACCTAGTTACTTTGTTTACCTAGAAATGATGATGGCGTCGACGAAGGTAAGCCTGCTTACATTCGTCGACAACATCATCGCTTTCCACCAGGTGAGATAGCGGGCTCGCGGACGGCGAGCACTGAGTAGCTCGCCGTCTGGCAGTCTGGTAATAACCTGGAACGAGCCTGGTCGTTCTGCTCCACGCGCGCCTGAAGGAGATGTCAGCAAACTATAAGGAGCCCGATAAGGCCGAAGCCTATGGGGAACATTGAAACTCCGAAAGATAAGTCGATCTCCCCCAAATTAAAGGCAACGAAGGAACGGGGTGGGCTTTAGTCAGTAAGAGTCTGATACGCCCTCCCGCTCCGCCCAAGAGCGGGAGAAGTCATTCTGATGATACCACTTCCAAAAAAACCAGTTGAGATAGAAATCAAACGCATGTTTACAAAAACACACCCGAAAACGTTAGAACAACCTTACCATTAATTTTTAACTTGCAAACACAGATATTCTCTAAAGCGAAAGTTGTAAAAAACCCTCAAACTTGTAAAAGTCGTAAAAATCTTCCACTATCCTACAAAATATTTGTCCTAAAGAGACATTTGCTTAGAACTAGTGTAAAATTCAGTACTTACGACTAAGTTTCTTACGGCATTTTACCCTATGAATTATTTGTTAAGACCGTTAGGCTTAGTTTACACAAGCCGCTTGTAAACATACAATTTCGTTCCACGAAAATCGTGTTGGCCGAATCCGCGTTCAAAGCTGAATCGGGGCCAACATTGACTGAATTTCATGTAAACAACGCTTATAGAATTCATGTGAATAATTAAACTGAATAACTGTGAATTGTTACCAGTTTTCGGAATCCCAATTACTATTAGTGAGGTTTGTATTCAGATGCATTTAATTAGTGCGAGTCGGAAATATTTGTTTATGTGTAGCCACTGAAATGTGAAACCTTGCCTATACATGCTATAAATCCATAATTCTACTAAATGATAAACGCGGATATTTGAATGTTTGTTACTCTTTCACGGAAAAACTTTTGAGTGGATTTTCATGAAACACGGTAAAGCCATATCTTGGAATATAGCATATAGGATACTTTTCAATTTGGGAGTATATAGCAGCTAGGTAATATATTTGTACAGATCATCAACGACTGCCACCGCATCTGTTTGTCTGCTCGCGATGAACTCAAGAACTACGAATGGATTTTCAAGCGGTCTTCAAAAATAGATGGTTCATAAAGAAGATTTAAACGCATATAATTGTAGAGAAAATCAAAAATTTCAAAGATTTCTAACCACCTTGCGCAGCTTGGGCGGATCGCTAGTAGGTATATAAAACGCAAAAAGTCTGTTACAATATTCTTTAATACAAGTGGACAGCACATTCTACCGTGTCAGTGCGAGAAAAACCGCAAATTAACACGTCGATCCCGCCGGCCTACATCAAATGTGGTACTGCGGTTTCGGCATCCGTCTCGGCCTCTCGGCTTTCACGCTGTCTACTCTCACCCTTACAAACGAAGTGTATATCGCAACAGTGGTTTCGCCAAAAGCCGAAACTTTGTAGTTAATATGGTCTTGTTTTAATATTTATAAACGAAGTGTGGTCGCAGGAATTTTTGGTCTACGCAGCGAGTAAAGTTTGGGAAAATATTCTTTTAGGTGCACCGTTTGATGTTAAAGTCTGTTTGGGGATTATAATAAATGTTTCAGTATAACTTTTCAATGTTTTGCGTATAAAAGTAGCTGTGAGAAAAATCAACTTTGTGGTCAGTTCGCCTTTGTGTATGAACTATCAAATAACTGTGTACCAGAATAGTTGATTCTGTGAAAATTTCTTTGTTAACAGTATCGAGAATTTAGTGTTTTTAGATTTATCTATTTTTATGGTGAAATTGAGGTTGGAGTCGTATTTCCATGTACTAGGATCAGTATTGATCATCATCATTTCAGTGAAAAGACGACTGTTGGACATTGGTCTCCTCCTAGTATCGCCACAACGACCGATTCTGTGCACCTCGCATCCATCTGATTCCCGCCAGGTCATCATTGCACCTAGAAGAAGAACTATCAACGCTGCGTCTTCTAGTACGCGGTTGCCACTCCAAAGTCTTTTGACCTCATCTACCATCTGTTCTACGAGCAATATGCTCTGCCCACTAGCAAAGCGAAGTTGGCAACCCTTTCGGTTCGGGCACGCTCAGCGCAATTGTATTAGTGTTGTTGCTCATAGTAATGCCTGTGAACAAATTCTATTCTATTCTACCACTTAAGTTTGTCGATTCCTGGATCATTATATTTTCCTAAATGCGTGTATAGGAGATTGGAGACCTTATATACCCATATAAGGTCTCCAAAGAACCTACGAGTACATCTTAAATCACAAAAAAGTTAATCAATCTTGTACCCTGTCCACCCCGGGGCGTTCAGATAAATTCGTACCTACCTAGTTCCTTCTCGATCCTTCAGCTTGAGTAACATTCATCAAGTTGTATTCCTTTAGGAAACGTAAGCATAATAGAACTGATATTATCAATTTACAGATTTGTAAAGAACTTTTACTGAGAACTTATGGAAATGTTCCCTTCATTTTTCAAATTCGTTGTTGAAACCTCTACGGTCCGGACTAAGCTTTTCGCCGTCGTTTATACCGCGTCCATCGAAGGATTAGAACAGTGCCGCAGTGCCAGCTGCCGACTTCCCGTCTGATTATCATTTGGGTATCTTCAAGCCTAGAGTGAATAGGCTCTTAATAAACTAGTGTGCCATACAATCAATGCTTGCATCACTGCTTACCATCAGGTGAGATTGCAGTCAAGCACAAGTTTATGTTACATAAAGAAATCCTTACCAGTTTGAAGGTTGTAAGCGCGATCCAAAAGGCAATAAAAAAGGCTTAGTTCAAAGTTTTCTTCTTCTCTTAGAGAATCAAAGTTACTGACATAGCCCAAAAAATCGCAAAACTTAAGAGGCATTGGACACCTACATTGATCGTAGAATAGATGGTCGATAAAGCCGAAAGTTTCTAGAATGGCAACCGTGTTCTGGAATTCAAAGTGTTGATAAGCCTCCCACAAGGTCGACAAATGACCGGGTAGGAAATCCGATGGATACAAGATATACAGGATCGGTTCATGTCACACACGAAAATATTTTCATCATTAGATAAACGTGTATTCTACTGACCATTATTAAATATTTTGATATAAAATTCAAAAATATAAAAACTAGTATCGGGAAAAAGGTCAAAGCAACCAGCGGCCAGGAGCTTCAGAGAAAGGAATGTCCTAATTTTACGAACCGTGTCCAGTAATATAGCTTTTTGGATCGTATATTATTATAGCTTATAATATGTTTTTTTCAGTATACATTTTATATTTAGGTACTTCTGCAAAATTATTTTAATTATTTATTTAATTACCACTGCTCTCAAAACGGTGAAGGAAAATATCGTAAGGAAACCGGCATGTCCTAGAACCAAAAAATCGAAGACATGTGACATCCACCAATCCGCGCTGGGCTCGCACGGTGGATTACGGCCCATTCTCTCTCCAGAGAGGAGGCCTGAGTCGTAACATTTTGAACATTATAAGGCCAATAGTGCTGCAAAATAGAGGCGTTGTATGTATTTTCTGGAGGGTTGCCGTAACTTATCAAGCACTCTTGTACACACACATCTTACAGTGAAGTAAGATACGGTCCCTATAACATCTGGAGTGTGATGTGTATGGCGCGCGGTTGAAGTTACCAGCGATATATCAGCGAAGATATCTCAATGTAGCATTTTTGTTGGGGACTCACTGTTCTGAAAAATGGTCAAATGACTTTTCTATGGACCGAACGTTCTAGGTATGTAGAACTAACCTGTAGTTAAATTAATGTTAAGTCGTTGATTGCGGCACTGATTTTAGTAATATTTCAATTGCTGCAATACGGGGCACTTAAGACCCCGTTTGTAAACCGTTATTGTAATAGTTAGGGCTTATTAGACCCCCCGTAACGAGGTCAAAATGACCCCGTATTTGAGTTGTATCTACTGAAATACCATTGCATTTTATATTAATAGTAGGTTTGTATATTTCTCTGGAAGGTTGACATAACTCGTCAAGTACTACTTCTCAGTAAGATACGGTCCCTATAACGTGTGGAGTGTGATGTGTATGGCGGGCGGTTGACGTTACCAGCGGACGTATGTCAGCGAAGATATCTCGATGTCACATTTTTGCTGGAGACTCACTGTTCTTGAAAATGGACATTTAACTTTTTTGTTACCCACACAATCTATGTTCGTATGCAGACCTTCCATGTAGACTGTGTTCTCACGGCTGCGTGTCTGTCGATGAAGCGGCAATGTTGACAGAGTTTCATAGTTTTGTATATAAGCTTCACGCAGGTAGACCAAGCGTATAGTGTCTATGAAGCTATGCGGTCATGGTCAGTACTCCTTACTGTTAATATGTTAACTGCGGCGCCCATTTTCGTATTAATTCTATTCCTTGGGTGAATAAACGGGGTCTTAAATCGAGACGAAATCGGAGACCCCGTTTAAAAACTATCATTATGACGGTAAGGGGCTTATTAGATCCCGTAACGTTTAAGAAACTACAAGTTTTTTTTGGCTAACACTGACCTCGACCACACTGTACGTGTCGTTAACTAGCCGAGCACAAGTATTCGTCCCGTCGGCGTCGATCGTACGTCAATCCCCCTCCTCCTGATAGATGCCAATAAAATCATCTTTTTTTCATCCGTAAATAGATCATTTATTGCATGAATCCAAGATATTGGAGACTGAACACGGGCAACAGTGCGACTCTGAGGCACAGCAAACATTCTTAATTCTATATTCTTTATTGTACACAAAAACTTATTATTTAGGCCCGGCGCCCACTATCGGTGGGCATCGGTGCGGCTCGGTACAGCTCGAGCGCTTTACGCCGGCTTCGAGCGGCTTAGGGCGCCCTAGAGCTCCGTCGGGCGACTTCGGGCGGCCTCGGCAGCCGTAAGCATGGCTAAGGATGCCGAGGCGGTCTTCGGGTAGCTCGGGTGGCATTTTCGGATCAGACACGTCGCAGAACAGTCATTTCTATCACCGCACGCGCCTTCATTATCGTATTGTACAAGTAGACGCAAAATAACTTGGCAGTCCTGAACATAGGCTCTGCGAACTTCTGCGCATGTACATTCGTAAAGAAAACTGTTATTGGCATTTTTTTTTTAACCAAAATTCTAATAAAAATGTCCTAATACATTCACTCATCCAAGCTGACAATAAGCTGAATTAAAAATGTTTTTGATTAAAGCTGAATAAATAATTAAACCTAAATGAAAAAAAAAACATTATTATTTACCTTCAGCACACATAATCTTCAACAGATATACATGAACGGAAAGTAGATGGTTTTTTCATTATGTAAGGACGGAGCAGAGCAACCAACGCTTCAAAGTTTTCATAATCCATCCTATAGTAGTCGTAAAATTAGCGAACATCATATCGTAAGTCATTAAACAAGTTATGAAATTCACCGAAAGTACATCATTGCTTCCAAAGCTTATTCACCCAAAATCTTCTTCTTTGTCTTAAGGCTCCAAGTTTCTCTTTTTCTTCAGCAAGATGAACAGTGAGAACTAAGTCCCAATCCACCATTATAAATACACACACATAACTGTTTTCACGGAACGTTACGAGTGACTGCTCTGTGATGTTTCTGCAGCCAGAACTATTCTTAGGCTACCCAAAATCAGCTACGGCGTCCTTAGGCGTGTTTACGACTGCCGAGGTAGCTCTCAGGCGCCCAAAGCCACCCGAAGTCGCCCGACGCAGCTCTAAGGCGCCCAAAGCCGCCGGAAGCCGGCGTAAAGCGCTCGAGCTCTACCGAGCCGCACCGATGCCCACCGATAGTGGGCGCCGGGCCTAAATACAGTGATTTTGACAATGCATACATGCATAAAAGGCGAGCTTAACTCAACAATGAGTAATCGCGCATTTTCATTAGTCGATAGGGCCCGCATGCCGGGTGCGAGAGACTACTGGAACGCGTGTCACATGGCCCGCATTCGGGGAACCGTATGCGGTATAACGACCATGTTACTTTCATTGGTTGTTATCCCGCATGCGGGGACTCCCCGCATGCGGTACACCGAACGAGTTAACGACCAGTGAAAATGCGCCATAAAGCTCGCTCAACATTTAACTTTTCTATTATTTTTCTTTGAGAAATTATAAGATAATTCTAGAAATAACAGTGCCCAAGAAAAAAGCCTTGGACTTTACAAGCTAGACAAAAATGTCATCTGTATGTCGCAACCTCTTCAAACGCGTTCTCAGAAACGAATTGCAAATGTCTTGCTCGTTTTGGCGCGAAACTCGTTTTGGCGGGAGACTATCGGCGGCCATTACTATAATCGTAAAGAGTGCTTCTCTTTTGTGATATTATTTTAGTATTAGTGGCGAATATTTTTGAGAAAAATGTTAGTGTTTTAATCTATTGTTTTGTAGGGACAGCGATAAAGGATATTTTAGAGGTAGAAGCAGGAATAGGGTATAACGTTTTGAAAACAGACAAAACTGGAGGTTTCAGTTGTTGTTTCTAGTCCTAGCAACTGTCCAATAGTAGGTAATTGATTCAAATTGCTTTATTGCTCTAATCACGCGGAAAACTCTGATACAGCTGATGCTGCAACAAATTGCTTAGGTTAGCTTTAGATAAATCTAGAAAGCATCATATACAATATAATTATACTGTAGCTCTTTGAGATCGTTTGAAAGAGTCACCGCAGAACCACTCTGAAACACAGATGGGTTTGAGTTCTGTTGTTTTTCCTCTGGTTTTAAGTGTATTCGCCTAGTCTTCACTTCTGTTACTAATATAGGTTTTCCTATCAAATTCAAATCCTGTTCTAAATTGTACAATCTTTTTAAACCTATATTTGTTTAATAAGCCGGCTCTCACGAGGGAGTTAGTGATAGCATGACGATTGACAGAACAGAATGGAAAAAAAAAAACTCGTTGCGCCGACTCTACATAACACGAGACAAAAGCGGGAAGATGATGATGCATTCATATTCGTACAGATAGATAAACTTGGTGGGGACTTTATTATAACTATGTAAAGATAATTGATTAAGCCGTAGGTCCCGGCTGTCATTTATATATCTTTGGCAACCGTTACGGATAGTCAGAAGCCAGTAAATCTGACTCCAGTCTTGCCACGAAGTACCGTGTGTGGAGGTCTGGTAGGCAGCCAATCCTCGTAAAATACTGCTATTCAGCTAAATCTAGCTTGACTAGAAGGCCGACCCCAATATAGTTGGGAAAAGGCTAGGCAGATGATGATGATGTAAGGATATTGATGAGGACTAGAAAAATTCACCTAAATGTTAAATCTAAGGAAAAATTAAAATATGCTTCTTTAGAATAAACATTAACAAAATTAAATTCATGTAATATTTTACGAAGATTTTCTCAAGTTTCTACATTACATCTAAATGTTTTGGTCATTAGTTTGATAACAACCTCGATAAGGATAATCTTATTTCGCTAACATTTTCCTTAGAGATGAATGTGCGAGTAAGAAGCAATCTATTATACTGTCGAGTCAACGAAATAAATACATTAATAGATAATCATACCGGTTATATTGGAGACAGTAATAACTTCGCACACGATTCTGTCAATATTTTTAGGGTTCCGTACCTCAAAAGGAAAAAACGGAACCCTTATAGAATCACTTTGTTGTCCGTCTGACTGTCTGGGATTTTTTTTATTTTTTCAAGACTCGATTCTAGAATTGAACTGTTTTCATAGGTAAGTTGGTACGGAACCCACAGTGCGCGAGTCCGACTCGCACTTGCCCGGTTTTTTTTTATACCCCGCCTGATGGTAAACAGTGATGCAATCGTTGATGGTGAGCTGCACTAGTTTATTAAGAGCCTATTCACTCTAGCCTTGAAGACACCCAAATTATAATCGGACGGGAAGACCGCAGTAGGCAAATTGTTCCAGTTCATCGATGTCTGCGGTATAAACGACGAAACAAAGCGTTTAGTCCGGACAGTAGGGTTCGAACCCGTACGGGACGTAAGGGATACTAGCCGTCCGACGGTTTGTCCTTTGGTAGAAAGAAGATGGCGGAATCAAATCATAGATTACTTTGATTATTGGGACGTATCCCATGCAGGAACCTACCGAACTTGCCAAGTCCGATGAGAGCCTGCGTCTTGCGGAAGGTGAGAATGCCGTACTAGACACTTCTCAAAGAGGGGCCTTGGCACCGTGTTTATTTATTTATTATGGCATGCCTAAGCATTGCTCCTGTGTGAAGCCGGGGCGGTTCACTAGTTAAAGATAAATAAACTTACTTCCCCAATATTATTTCGCATATAAAACACAACTTTCATTCAAATAAACACTGAATAAATATCTCAAAACATTCACTGAAAAATCATGAAAGAATTTTACCATAATTTATTTTTTCGGCATTCAAAAATATTTGTGTTAAATTCAATCTCTTTGGAGAATGACCTACTTTTTAACTGTGAATCGGCACGTTTTTTTTGGTTGTACCTATGGGCCTGAATTTGCTGGATTTTAATACATTTTGTATTGAATATTTTGTTGCTATTAGGCTGTAAATATCTTCTGTCGTATATTTATACAATAAAGCAAAGGTTTAATAATCTGTTTTCGATAACGTCGTTAGCAGTGTATATGCCACTTCTATTGATTAAATGCTGATATTAGTGTATCGTATACTTTTATTAAGATGGGAAATCACTGACATTTTTTTGAGGCGTGCGTGGAACAATACGCGCCGTCGATGACATTCTGAACGCTTTGGCGTGGTTCACATTGCTCATTGTATGGTTTACTGCTGTTTGTTATCCCTATAAAATAATGATTAAGAAAGTGATACACCAGGGAGATCACGACCCTTAGCATTGAGGAATACGACGCGAGGAGGATGTAGCAAAAAGCATCGAAAACTGACTCTAAGACTCTAGTTGTTTTATTTTGTAACGAAACACAGAATTATTCCAGTATTGTGAGTGCATTCACAAACATGTAAACTCACGCGGTCGCCTCCTTCTGCGAAGCAGTAATGCTCGTGAAGGAGGCTGCTGACCGCGAGCGCGTGAGGGAACGGCCCTTACGCCGCCGCCGCACAGTAGATCGACGCCATACAAGCGTTGGGACATAGGCTATTTAAATATCCAAATGTCAATTTTTGAAAAACGAGTTATGCCATCGTATTTGTCTTCTTATTAGCTGTTAAAAATGTTACTAGCATTTTCCGATTGGACTCTTACATCGAGAGCTATAGCGCAAAATGTGATTTATTTGTATGGGAAGTGACTTAAAAACTGATGTATCTCGAGATTCCCTTCTCCTTTCGACTTGATTTTTTTATATGGTAATAAGACATATATTTACCACATTTTCTTCAAACAAACATGGTGCGACAAATGTGCCCGTTTTGAGATACAAGTATTGACCGATTTTTGTAATATCATCCACATATAAGTTATCACTTTCACATATTTTATCTCAAAATCTCACTTCAGTGGTGACTCACTGATATGGTCAGGCCATAACTCGTCGATGCAACGATAACAGATTACGGGTAAATATTTAATTACCCTCTTAATCTCTGGGCAGGATTGTGCTAATGAGGCTTAATACATATTGGTTAACTAAAATTAAATTAAATAAAAGGAGTCGTTTTTTATGAAAAACCAAAAAAATATTTTATTGTCACGCTTAGTTACCAAAAAAATTACAAATAATAAAAAATGTAAAAAACATCAAAATATACATATAGGTACCTAAATCTCTATTACTTACTAAGATGTTTATTGAAGTACTTAACTACAATTTACTAATAACTAACTATTTTATAATGATAAAGTAAGGACAAAAATTAAAATTGGTTGACACAAATATTTAGATATGATACAAACAGTAAAACCAAATATTCAATATAACAAACAAAACAAAGAACAGCATCATAACAATCAATAGTCAAAAAGAAAGTGTTAATCACAGAAAATATCATCATCAGATTCTATTTCAGATTCTTCAGAATCGCTATCAGGTATTAACGTTTGAATCCCCAACCGGTCCTATGAGACCGCGCTTTTATTGTTTTACTATTGTGTCTCGTTTCGCGGGTATCTGAGTAATTAAATTCATAACGTCACAAAATTCTACTTGATTTTCTTCTGTGACTATCATTTCATAAACTTCTTAAAACATTTAGAGATAAAATATGTGAAAGTGATAACTTATATGTGGATGATATTACAAAAATCGGTCAATACTTGTATCTCAAAACGGGCACATTTGTCGCACCATGTTTGTTTGAAGAAAATGTGGTAAATATATGTCTTATTACCATATAAAAAAATCAAGTCGAAAGGCGAAGGGAATCTCGAGATACATCAGTTTTTAAGTCACTTCCCATACAAATAAATCACATTTTGCGCTATAGCTCTCGATGTAAGAGTCCAATCGGAAAATGCTAGTAACATTTTTAACAGCTAATAAGAAGACAAATACGATGGCATAACTCGTTTTTCAAAAATTGACATTTGGATATTTAAATAGCCTATGTCCCAACGCTTGTATGGCGTCGATCTACTGTGCGCCGCCGAGATCCCGATCCCGATTTCCGACCACCGTAGGCGCGGGTTTGCGGACGACGAGCACTGGGTAGCTCGCCGTCCGGCAGTCTGGAAATAATCTGGACCGAGCCCAGTCGTCAACGGCGCGTTCTGTTCCACGCGCGCCTCAAGGAGATGTCAGCAAACTGTAGGGGCCCGGCAGGGCCGAAGCCTCTGGGGGGAACATGTGGTATTCCTAACGGTTGACACCGAGTCCCCCCCAGAACGAAGGCAACGAAGGAACGGGGTAGGGGTTTAGTCAGTAAAAGTCTGACACGCCCTCCCGCTCCGCCCAAGAGCGGGGGAAGTCATTCTGATGATTCCCCTACCAGAAAAAAAAAAACCCATACCCGGAACAAACTATCTGTAAGTTGTACAAATATTGGTTCTGTATGGGAATCGGATCCACGATATGGAGTGCAGCAGCCAATTGCTCAATCACTGTGCCAACTGTGCCGAAAGCGAAGTTCTTTCTGCGAAAACTGGCGCTTGTCAAAAGAAGAAAATATTTGAGTTTTTAGTTATTGGCGGTGAAAAAGACGATTGAAAAAACCTTGCATGTAGCGGAGATGAGACTGTTGAGATGGATGTGTGGTGTGACGAGAATGGATAAAGTGAAAAATGTTTGAAAGTGGCACCGGTGACTGAAAAGCTGAAAGGAAATCGTTTGTCTTGTTATGATGTAAAGAGGAGGGATGAAACGCATGTTACTAAAGCAGTTATGAATTTACTTGTGGAACAAAGAAGAGGAAGAGGGAGACCAAAGAAAAGATGGATGGATTGTGTGTGATTTGAAAGAAAAGGGAGTTGATGATAGCATGACGGGTGACAGAACAGAATGGAAGAAAAAAACATTTTGCGCCGACCCCAAATAATTATGAGATAAGGGCAGGAAGAAGAAGAAGAGTTATTGGATGTTCGAGTCAGATGTCATGTATACCAGTCCCATATATTTCAGACATTTTGCGTTGTTGAAAATAGTTCTTTTTTATATTGATTGGTTTGCGTTTGACCACGATTTTAGCAGTAAACGATGTTGGGGTTGCTAAATCAAATCTTTAGATTGCGTAAACTTAAAAGTTGGATTTTTCGCTGCTCCAAGAGGTAGCAGAACTAAGCATTTTGTTAGAATTTTAGCTTAATACGTCCACACTTTCCTAAGAAATAGGGTCTTGACTTATGGACAACAAAGTGATCCTATAAGGGTATCGGTTCTGCCGATTGAGGTATGGAACCCAACAAAAGGTGGAATTAATGCCTTAGGCATTATCTACTAGCAAGCAATGGTGGTGGACAGATAATAATAATTATTATTATGACAAATGTATATAAAATGCAACGACAAATATCTTTATGGAGTTAAAAACAAACATTTCAGATATATTTAATTATAGTTTTGCCACATCTTTATACTGTGATAATAATACCGTATTAATTAAGTAAAAAAGCAGAGGTCAATGGAATGAGCTTTTACTTCTCGAGAAATTTAAACACCTATGATCCTTAATTGAATATAAATTCAAGCTCACATATTTGCATAAAAAAAGGAAACCGAAAAGCGTTTCAGTAAAAACAAAACGTAGGTACATTTATTTTTATTTATTTGGTTCAAACATATCAAAATAATTACGCTTTTTCAGCCTATATAAGTCAGATTACCGTTCAAGTTTTTTTATAATTTTAGGCTCTTAATAAATAGCTCCTCACCATCTACGATTGCATCACTGCTTACCATCAGGTGGGATCGCAGTCAAGCACTACTTTATATAACATAAAATAAAAAAAATATCGAACATCTCCTTAACCAAAACAAAACAAAAGCACATTAAGGCATTCGAAATTCAAAAACATAAACCAACATTCTAAATTCGAAGTTCAACCATAAACTCTCTCCCTCAAACCACGCAGAGTTCCGGAATTCACTCCAGCATTTAAGATTTTATTCCGATATTACATTACTTAACGGACTATTAGGGCTGGCAACCCGCCATGGGCAACCACGCGTTGCCAGCTCGCCTGCGGAACGGCAACAGTGCCAACACACCTGTGCCTTTGATTATCATCAGATCTTTGAGTTTCAGTTTGGAGATTGTGATGTGTGTTTAATAGATGTGTGGATTTCAGATTAGTCTTCTTGCTGGTTTTTTTTTTTCATTGCTTTTTCCACTTTAGGTTGAAGCAGGAGGGAGTGTCAGACTTTTACTGACTAAAACCATACCTGCATCTGTCCGTCTGCCCTTTAAGTTCTAGGGGTTTTCCTTTACAGAAAATCCCCACTGCCCTAGTGGGCATCGCTCTTTTAGGTGCGCGTAGAATATAACACGCGCTGTCAACGACTTGGACTCGATTCAGATGGTTACCGGACGGTCTAAGACCGTTTTCACATTATCCGATCCGATATCGGTATCGGACGCCGATCCGATATCGGGGTAAGTAAAATGTGTGAAATATGTACCTATCTTTCATATTGTCCGACCCGATATCGGATATCGGAGCACGGTATTTCATACAGACCGTTTTCACATTTTCCGATCCGATATCGGTGTCGGACGCCGATACGATATCGGAGTAAGTAAAATGTATGAGATGCCATGCTCCGATATCCGATATCGTGCCGGACAATATGAAAGACAGGTACATATTTCGTACATTTTACTTACCCCGATATCGTATCGGCGTCCGATACCGATATCGGATCGGATAATGTGAAAACGGTCTAACGGTGAGCTACCCATTGCTCGTCGTCCGTTAGCCTGTGCCTAGCGTGGCCGGTAGTCGGGGACGTAGCGGTAGGGTCCCAAGCGTGAAGATGACCATTCCCTCACGCATGTAGTCTTATGGCTGGTAGAAATAGTCATTTAATTATCACAATCATCAGACACACAACATAGGAACACCATTTCAGAGGACGCCCGACATATCTCCCCAACAAAAACTGACCTGCAGGCCGAACCTTTTAAAATCTGTTTAGTAGAAGTCTCATATTAAAAAGTAAGGGATATTTTAGGAAAACCGAACATTTACTAATTATGCACTAAGCTAGTTTTAATTGTGGAAGAGACCATATTTCAGCAAAAAATTGTCGCTTTCTTCAGTTTTTGCCTATAGTTTCGATACATTTCCAACCCACTTGTAGCTCGACAAGTTCCAGAATACCTCACTATGTCTACGGCCTAACAAGCGTGCGGCAAATGAGAACAGTGTAAACTGATTGGTTTACAAGATTAAACATTGCTATTGCCAAGCCTCAACGGCTGATGTTAATCTGTGATAAGACGCACGATCGTAAGACTGAAATGTCCGATGACTAAGTGGATTGAGCGATCGTATCTGATTTTTACTAAATAAAATCTATGCTCGTCCGTTTTTTTAGGTGGGAAATAATTCGATGATTTCTCCTGCTCTATAGCGGAACGAGAGGACGTGATGATGATGATGGTGGAACGAGAGGGCGTATTTGACTTCTAAGATCTACTTTGTCATGCGTTCCAGGACCCTGTGTTTTTCTTTCAGAAACGAACCCATGGCCCCGGAGGTTTCTACCCTGCACTATTGCCAAGCCTGAGCGGCTGATGTTAATCTGTGATAAGACGCACGATCGTCAATCTATCGTAAGACTGAAATGTTTTATGACTGATATAATATTTTATTTTTGAGGTAGAAAATTTAAATCGTCTATACTCTATTTATAATAATATTAGACATTTAAAGAAATTTATTTTACTGTCTGTTCAACAGATTTTGACTTCCATTCCGTAAACATAAGGATTACATTAAAAGCAAAAAAGTGGTTACAATACCAACTATTTACTGCAGCCGAGACGCCATAGTTTATGACCACAGTGACTCACGAGGCATACATACACAACACAAAATCTGAACTATTAGACGCAACCTCCAAAATGGGTATACGTAAATAGAACAACTTTTTTACGCTCTCGGGCATAGCATAGAACGCTTATTATCTATTTTAAGAATGACTATTCACCTATGTTAAACAAATTAATAAACGATAAATGATTACAAAAATAGCGGACTGTCCGCTTACGATGTTTTTCCTGAAAAGGCTCGATATTTAGGCTACGATCCCCTCTATACCAACTCGTAATTTGACCACGATGTACCGTCTGTTTTTTATACCCTGAGACTAAAATGACATTACAACACAAAAGAACTAGCATCATTCCTATAGTAATTTTGACATTCATCATCATCTACCTAGCCTTTTCCTTGGCTCGGCTTCCAGTCAAGCCGGATTTAGCTGAATACCAGTATTTTTACATTACCTGTGTCAATTTAGTCTCAGGATAAAAAAATCAGATGATACTCTCTACCAATTAACAAACTGACATCCTCGCTAATATTCTAAACGAGAATTTCAATTCGTTTTTGTTTTTGTTTGCTCGCCCTTTCACGTCTGAACGCTTCAGGCGTAATTTGGCACACGAATAATACTCGGAGCATTTTATATGATTGATTGCAACACTATGCTAATTGTGGTTCGAGGTGGCTATTTTGTTGTTAATTCATAGAACAAAATTGTCGATCATTGAGTGTCTTTTGTCTACTATTGTTCTTAGAGAACTATAATTTGAAGTGGTTTCAGTTTTAATTTTACCAATATTTGTTGCCTGCCGTGCCTGCAGTGGCAATGCGTGTCAGGCATTTTCTGACTAAAATCACACCTTAGTCCTTCAGTTGCTCAATGCGTTCTAGGACCAAGGGTTTCCTTTTCAGACATTCCCAGTGGTCCTAGCGGGCATCGGCTCTCCCGAACGAACCATGTCCGGTGAGGAACTGAGTTGTACTAAAGATGAAGACGCGATGACCCCTCACCAGTCACTTCCCCTAAAGCGGACTTCCTTAAGGCATAAGTTAATTTTAAACGATCTCACGTCAGATTAGGCGGGGATCGAGCCAACTCTCACGATATCTCATCACGAAGAAAGAGGGAGGAGGTCGAAGAAACGCCAAAATCATCTCTAGTAATTAATACACGCCCTCTACAGACAATCTCTTTGTTCAAAGACACGAAGTCTTTAACAAAAGCTACTGAATGTATAAATAGAAGAACTTTCTTACCAAGGGACCACACGATATTAGCCGTGACAACACTCGGGAATTCTCGACGCGAGATAAGTTCGAGACGGTTCCACATGATTAGTGTTCCGTACATTGCACATCAAAGTTGGGGTGGGCACTAATTAAACATTTTGAGAGGTGGCTTGCCTAGAATGTCTGGATGAAGTTTGGGATACGCTAAAAGGTAATTTGGCGTTGGAAGTCGAAGGTAGCTGGGGTAAGGTACCTAAGGTATTTAGTAGATCTAATGAGAATTTTGCTTAAAATATTTAAGTTTTTTTGTTCTGTGGTTACTGGTGTTTATTTATCTTACCGAAAATATGTTGAAAATACCAAAAAAAAAAACAAATTAAAAAGTTCAGAAAACTGCAAGATTCATGACGCAATTTTTAAAGCTGTTAGTTTTGAGTTCAAGTTTATCTTATGATAAATAATAACTTACATTTAAATAAACCTGCACTGGGCGATCCTTTTGGATCGGACATACTCACCGCTGTATTGTATTTCAGTACTGTTTTTTTATTATTTTGCGTTGTTGCTGTTGTATTGCATTGCCTGCGTTGAATAAATTCTATTCTATTCCAATATACCATTGTAATTTATTATAAGACTGGAAATAAAACTTTTACATGTTCAAAATGATAATGATTTTGATACAGAACTGAATCCAATCGTTTTACCAACACCACAAAAGAACCCCAAAACTAAACTGAATCACAAACTACATAAAACCATTTCGTACTATAAGAGAGAAAGTTATTGCTATAAAGATATTAAATGTCTCCCGATGTCCATTTCTTTTGTGAGACGAAAACAATTTGGTCCAGCATTAGTTTTGTGAGAGAACATGTCATTTGTTAAGATGTGGCGTTAATGGCGCGTGTAGTGTGACATGGAATTTTCTATTTTATTGTACTGTTTTGGTGTGTGACGAAAACTATTTTTTTTACCTTACTATGGCGTGTTAAAAAGACGAAATGAAGAAAGAAAGATGGACCACAGATGGAGTTATATAGGCTGCATAACTCTATCTTTCTCTCTCGCAGCTCCATCCTTTTGAAAATTCAGTTTAGGTCTTCAAATGGATCACCTTTAGACCTCGTGGTACTCTGAGCACTTTATTTTATGGCTATTGAATAAGGCTGAACCGTCACGCTCGGTTGTGTAACGCAACAATTTGGTCTAGCATTAGTTTTGTGAGAGAACATGTCATATTTTGTTAAGATGTGGCGTTAATGGCGCGTGTAGTGTGACATGGAATTTTCTATTTTATTGTACTGTTTTGATGTGTGACGAAAACTCATTTTTTGACGGGCTGGAGCCTTACTATGGTGTGTTAAAAAGACCAAATGATGAAAAAAGGATGGACCACAGATGGAGTTATAGAAGATGTATAGGTCTATCTTTCTCTCTCGCAGTTCCATCCTTTTAACAATTCAGTTTAGGTCTTCAAATGGATCGCGTTAAGACCTTGTGATACTCTAAGCACTTTATTTTGTGGCTATTCAATGAGACTGAACCATCACACTCGGCTGTGTAACGCTCATTCGAGTAAGATCGGCTAGAGTCGGCCGATCTTACCCGAACTATCCCGATGTTGTCTAGCAT
Organism: Mythimna separata; assembly: GCA_030763345.1. Taxonomy (NCBI): domain Eukaryota; kingdom Metazoa; phylum Arthropoda; class Insecta; order Lepidoptera; family Noctuidae; genus Mythimna; species Mythimna separata. The sequence continues at coordinate 4,678,611 of CM061188.1, read as the reverse complement.
TGACGAAAACAATTTGGTCTAGCATTAGTTTTGTGAGAGAATATGTCATTTGTTAAGATGTGGCGTTAATGGCGCGTGTAGTGTGACATGGAATTTTTTGTTTTATTGTGCTGTTTTGGTGTGTGACGAAAAGTAATTTTTAGACGCGCTGGAGCCTTACCATGACGTGTTAAAATAACAGAAAGAGGGAAGAAGCTGTACACACTATATAAAGCTCCGTTTCTTTATCGATTCAGTTAAGTTCGTCAAATGGATCGCGTTAAAACTTTATTTTGTGGATATTTATTGAGACTGAGCCGTCACGCTCGGCTGTGTAACGCACGTTCGGGTAAGTTTGGCTCGAGTAGGCCGATCTTACCCGAACGATTACGATTTTTTATTACCAAACGTGTCTTGAAAAGTTTTTACTTCGATTGTGTGATCTTAGCATACGCCTTTTATTTCTCTAATGTTTAATTAAAGTTTGTGTGGCCTTCAAATTCAGAGACTGGATTTCTGAAGATGGAGGCACTTCGACGCCTGAGTGTATTTTGTGTTTTGATTTTGTACATACCATTGTACACAGTTAGGTTTAGTATAAATATTTAGCTTAGTTATTATTTACCTATTGAATATTAATTTTTTAACAAATTATATAATGATAGAAACGTCTGGCCAGCAATTGATAGAGCACGCTATGGCGAAGATCTGTCAGGGTTACCGAGGAAAAAAGCTCGCTAGTCTGATTATACTTGTTGATACTAGTTACGACCATATTTACAGCCCCCACTCAAAATGCACAGAGTTCAGACATTTGATCCATAAAAACTTTGAAGTTCAGCCACCTTAAAACACCTTTTTTTTTATTATTCAAACGAAACTCACTCGCAAGGCATAAACCAAGGCTCGGGGCGATAGTAAAAAGGTTTTACTACGGCCTATCCAATACGGTGTTGCCAGAATTAGAGGCAGATTGATGTATTGTGTCTTCCAATGTAGGTAAATAAAGAATGAAATCTGCTCGTAATTTAGACGGGTACGAAATTTAGTGTTGTTTGTAGTTATAGTTGATTTTAAGTGTGGATTGTTAATTTATTGTTATTTTTATGTGTTTGTGTATCTCTAAATCTTTTGGAAGAAACCTTGGGAAGGCGAATGAGGTACTGAAGCCAACTCGCAGATGCTTCTTAGATTCTGGCACTCCCTTTAGCTACTCCTAGAGTAGGAGAAGTTATTTTATGATTTTCCTACTTAAAAAAGGCGCCGTAATACTTTTTAAACTCAACTTTAAGAAAGTTGTTTCCCTTTTATTTTCTTGATGATAAATACCTATTACGGTTACTGTTTTTTTTATAAAAAATATTGCATCTTTCTCGTAGGTGGGTTTATAAACATGTAAACACAAGTCACCTAGGCCGCAAAAACTACCTATGGGTCTAATAAAGTTAAGAATAACTAGGTTACTTCCAGGCAAGCGTGCTCCATCGTCGGCCACATCATCGCTTACCATCAGGTGAGATAGCAGTCAAACGCGAACCTCCCCATAACTAAAAAAATTGTTCCAGGCGACAAACGAATTCGTACAATTCCTTTTGTTAATGGTTTTCAATTAAAACCAAGTTTAAAACAACTGCCAATGTTTCCCAATCAAAGCCAGGGCTTTATGGGTCTTCTTAAGGGTAACGCAGACGGAGCAGTGGTAAGTTATTTGCTTACAAGTTTTGTGAAAAAAAAAAACAAAAACGTACCACATGTTTTATTTTTAATTTTTTAATTTATGGAATATCCTCTTTAACGAAAAAACTCCAGGCTCGAGCATTATAGCTGACACCTTATATAATGTTTCTACTGCAGCAGCTGGGACTCTCCAGGAGGAGAAATCGGCCGTAATCTACCACGTGGGCACAGTGCGGGTTGGAGGATGTCACATATTTTTGTCACTTTGAATTTTTGGTTTTAGGACATACCGATTTCCTCACCAGTTTTCTTTCGCCGTTTTGAGAGCAGTTATGTTGAAATAAATTACACAAAGTAATGCGCCTGGCTGGGATGGAACCCGTGACCCATAACTAGAACTTGATTTGATGATTTTAGCTCTCAATAAAAAGAAAACTTTACAACTAGTTCAGTACCGTCCGGTAACCGTCCAGACCAAGCCTGAGTCGTCGACGGTGCGTAGTGTTCTCAAAGATCTCCTTTCTACGCACCATCGTTTATTGACATCTGTCAGCAAACCGCAGGGGCCCAGCAGAATTGAAGCCTCCTAGTGGCCATGTGTTCGCTTCTAGAAAGTAAAACCGGGGCCCTGGAACGCAAAGAGCAACTGAAGGAAACGCGGGTGTTTTATTCAGTAAATCTAACACTCTTCTTCTGAAGTTACTTGATGATTAGCTATAAAAAGAATCATCTAGAAAAATCTCTACATCAAGTTCAGTAGGGTAAAAACTTGAACCCTTCTCTCCGATAACCCTTAGAAGTCGTTGTGTCGAAATTAATCAAAGTTGTTCAAGGTTGCGCCGGACGTTAGAAACAGATGTTACCGAGTTCAAGACGGGTTAGGAAATTAAATCATTTTTAACTCCAAACTTTAAACTTTTAAACAATTTGTTTCGCAGCTCGTTTGGCTCTAGTTTTGGAATTAGCTTCCAGTTTGGGTGCTTTAGTTTATTTTTGAATACTTGTGTAAGAGTTTAGAACTTAGAAGTGGGTACAAATTGCTTTTCCACTACAAATTAGAATTTAAAGTAAAGTAGTGAAGTATTGATAGTAGCCTTTTATTTATTTAGAAAGAAAAACATTTTGTTTTTGAGATATTCTGCAATCTTAAAACTTACTTACAAATTATAAACATTCTATAAGGATAATACGACGAGTTCACGGCGCTGGTTTCAGCGTGGGCCGGTGACGTTGTCGACACAAAGACGTTGGAACGTATTATATAGTATGATAATAGATTTGAGCGAAATAATTACAAAGATATTATCAAATACAGCGCGGCTCTTAAAGCAAAGGGCAACTGACAGAACAGGGGTAGGTTTTACTCAGCAAAGGCTTCATCATCATCTGCCTAGCCTTTTCCCAACTATATTGGGGACGGCTTCCAGTCAAGCTGGATTTAGCTGAATACCAGTATTTTACGAGGAGCGGCTGCCTACCAGACCTCCACAACCCATTAACTGGGATAATACGGTACTTCATGGCAAGACTGGAGTCAGATTTACTGGCTTCTGACTATCCGTAACGACTGCCAAAGATCTACAAATGATAGCCGGGACCTACGGCTTAACGTGCTTTCCGAGGCACGGAGGAAACTCGTTATATTAAGATGGTCACCCATCCACAGACCAACCTAGGCAAGCGTTGCTTAACCTTGAAGATCGACCTGTGCGGCTGTTATTATCTAGCCACGAGCTCCTCACTCAGCAAAGGCTTACACACCCTTTTATTTCGGCCAGAGGAGGAAAAGTTATATGATGAATACTCAGTTATAAAATAAATAAAACTCATTTTCCGAGAACATACCTATTTAAAAAAGAAATGTCTGTTTAACCGAAATCGGCTGAAAAAATCATAAGAAATCCTATCCAAAGGGCAGGTTTCTGAGTTGAGTATTCTCTAACCCAAATATTGACGGGTTTGAAAATGATTTCAGGTTAGAATTTAAGAAATACTCAACTTAAAATGTTTAAATCATAAATCGAGGGTAAATTGGCTGAAACTGAGCCCCTGGAACGCCAAACGGATTTATTGTTTTTTACGTTCCAAGGCCTAAGTTTCAGTCAGTAAAATTCTGACACTGCGTCTTGCTCCACTTTGTTCGGGATTAAACTAAAATAAAACCTTTTCCGAGTAAATATTTAAAAAAAGTCTGCTTATAAAAAATCTAATGACATCCCATCCTAAAGCGGCTGAAAGGTAGCACCCTCTATAATCTAAGTTACAATAGAGTCTTCAATAATCCTACCCCTTACCGTTTCAAGCGTCACTTATTTTGGTGCGTGTGCTTCTCAGAATTCGAAATTAGGATTAAAAAGTATTCGAAGGTTGAAAGTTACGAAAGACGGTCTCTAAACCAGTGGCGTAGCTTCTCTAAGGGGCCCAGTGGAAATAATAAAAAAATGGGGCCCCTCTTTTGTGTGATTATGATTGGTAAAGACCAGTGCTAATTTGGTTTTGTTAGTTAGTAATAAAAACAAAATAAAAGGGATATTGTTGTTAAAACCCAAATAGCATATATATATATCATTGGGGTGGTTTTAATGATGTAAAAATCCCACACTCCCCGTACCGGACTTATCCCCAAAGTCCGGGCGCCTTTTGATGGTTTCCCCTTAGTTTATACAAAAATTTCATTTTTGTATAAACTGTACTGTTACTTTTTTGCACAATAAGTTTATTCTATTCTATTAGCCTGAGAGCTTCCCACTAATAAAAAAATGAGTTTTTGAACAGTAATTTTATGCTTCCAACCGGGGCCCCCGTAACTTAGGGGCCCTGTATAATCGATACGACTGATACAACGATAGCTACGCCTCTGCTCAAAACGTCCAAACTCCTGTAGATATAGAGAACGAAACTCCCTAAGTTGCATAATCGGTCTATAGTGTTCACACAGCTGGGACAAAGGTTGTTTTATGGGCCATAATCCACCAGGACGCGCGACGGCCCAGTTTTTTAAAATCTTGCTCGCGTTTTTTTTTTTACTTGCTTCTGTCACTTGCGTAAAAATAGGTTTTTTCATACTAACTTTTAACCCCCGTTTATTTATTTGTTTCATATTATTTGCTAGTAGTATGCACCAAAGCGTATATTATTATCAAGCCAACAATCTACGAACTAAAGAAAAAAAAAATGAGGAAATCCTCACTTAGTAATCGCCTACGTCATGATAGGTAGCCTTGTGCAAAATTTCACGCTCCTAGTCCAAGTAGTTTTGGCTCTGCGTTGATATGTCTGTCAGTCAGAGAGAATAATTTGGTTCAACCACAGGCTGCAAGTTAGTATGGTAAGAGAACATCTAAGTATTTGGTACCTAAAGTGTTTAACAAAATATATTTATTGAGATGTAAAACTGAGTAAACAGTCACTCGATTGTGAACATTATTAATATAATATATTATTATTAATTATTTAGGATGTAATTTTAACTATACGGTAGTGTGTAGGTACACTGTTATCTTAAAGAGCGCTTCTCGCCTTCAAACGTCAAAGTTTGGCGAGATTTAAGGTAACACCTGTATTTTATTATTTCAAGAAATGTTTTTTATTAAAAGTCAGTTTTTCATTTTATATTATATCTAGATAAATGCTTTGATTGATTGATATAGGTACCTATCCAACCTACCAAAAAGAATGAAAAATAAACAATAACGACAAAATTATTCTCTCTTATTACATCAAAATATATCCTCCATCAAGCACAAACAAAATATCTTCAGCAACTTTCAGGCAACCTATTTCCCGGCCGAACTCATTCAGATTCCAACATTACGAAGAGAAACTTGGTTCCGTACTAGGAGCTCATGAAACAAGAAGATGGACGCGAAGTGCGAACTGTATCAGAACTAGCAACTCTATGGATACCTTATAAAATTTCTGGAAAGTTCGCCGCGGGTGTTATCTTGTATTCATATTGATGCTGTTGGTTGGAGCTGGGAGTTTGTTTTTAAGATGGTACGGATGTGTTCTTTGAGTTTTGACGTGCTATGGTCTTCAACTTACTGTTACTATTTTATTCGTTTTTACCGTAATCATAATCAGCCTTATAATGTTCTTAGGGCGTTGTTCACCGACACCAAATCGACTGTTTTAATATTAAAACGGCTGTTTTAGCAATATTTCCTGTTCCTTATCGTCGGTTATTGACGTTAATCAGATGGTTATCTTAAACTTATGTCGGTGCACATGGCCCTTAATACTGTGACTCAGGCTTCATCTCCAGGAAAGAGAATGGGCCGTAATCAACCACGCGGGCCCAGTGTGAATTATTGGATATCACAATGTCACATGTCTTCGAATTTTCGGTTCTAGAAGGCACGGCTTCATGTTTCCTCATAATGTTTTCCTTTACCATTTTGAGAGTAGTGGTGACGTTATCGTATTATTTGTAATATATAAAGGCGTACTAGAGCTTACTCTCTATTTGTGATCTCGAACTGTATCAGAACTACCAACTCTATGGATACCTTATAAAATTTCTGGAAAGTTCGCCGCGGGTGTTATCTTGTATTCATATTGATGCTGTCGGTTGGAGCTGGGAGTTTGTTTTTAAGATGGTATGGATGTGTTCTTTGAGTTTAGACGTGTCGTGCTTTTTAATTTACTACTAGTTATTATTTAACTAGTTGCTGCCAGCGGTTTTGCCCACGTGATAGTGGAAAACGACCCCAAGGAATGGGCACTTGGCCAAACCGGTCATAATACCCTTCTGATTGTAAAATCCTCCCTTTTTAACGGTAGTTTGCGGCACTTTATACTCTGTATTGCTTACTTCCAAATAAAAATTAGTACGTTAAATTAGTTAGTAAACTACGAATGAGGCTGAATGAATAATATGGATTAAATTCTATTTCCACGCGTGATTAAACCTATAATTTATTTGTACCACGCCTCCACTTAAAAATAGTAATCGACAACAATGACTACCTTTTAGAATTTTAGATTAATTGAACCAAAAAAAAACTGTTTCAATTAAAATTGGTCAATTATTTTGTGAAACTAACCACTATTCGATAGCAATTATTTTCGCTCCAATTCCCGATTCCAATGAATCAAATAATAGAGATTTCATATTTATGTGTTGTCGCTAGCCGCCATTAATTTCATATCTGCACTTTATTGTTTCAAAAATAGATATTAATAAAAACGATGTTTGGTACGTATAAGGTACAAAAAGTGGTATGGCTCGTAAAACGGATTGTCGGTGAGGCTGAAAGGTACTAGAGTGGCTACCACGTACTGGAAGACGCAGCGTTGGAAAACCTCCATAAGGTGGACCGCCCACCTACCCACTGCCAGTTAAATTTGGGTATTTCTCGGGCTAAATCAATCGAACCTTCAATCAAACCTTCAATCTCAGTCAACCTCTTGTTTGATATCGTTTCTGATGTGATCACGCAAGGAAACTCCGAGAGTTATAATATACAGTAAATAACACTAATAAAAATTAAAAACCTTGAATAACAAAAAAGGCACTCAACAACTGCTGTAACCAATATTGGCCCCAACTACTTCAAACACCAATATCAATCACTACAAGTGCCAACCTACTCTATAAAATACTCTATGGACTAATTTGTTCCAATTAATAATTATTAGTCGCCAATCAAAGCAGGCGAAGTAATAAATTAATGCGTTTCAATGGGTTTCAATTAAACTGGAATATTAATTAATAATTCCATTGTTTTGGGTGTTCAGTTCAATTAATTATGAAGGTTTAAAGTTTGATTTTGGGTGGCTGTTTACGGATTGATTTAGTTGTATTTATACGAGTATATGGCGGAAAATGGTCACGGGATTCAAAGGCCGAAATACTCGTATATTATATGTAAAATCTTGCTTATGATATAGATATATGTTAAAGGGTCCCTGACTAACTCACTCGCTCATTAAAATCTAGGTTTCTTCTTATTCTTCCATCATCATCATCATCTGCCTAGCCTTTTCCCAACTATATTGGGGTCGGCTTCCAGTCAAGCCGGATTTAGCTGAATACCAGTATTTTACGAGGAGCGGCTGCCTACCAGACCTCCACAATCCATTAACTGGGGTAACACGGTACTTCATGGCAAGACTGGAGTCAGATTTACTGGCTTCTGACTATTCGTAACGACTGCCAAAGATCTACAAATGACAGCCGGGACCAACGGCTTAACGTGCTTTCCGAGGCACGGAGGAAACTCGTTATGTTAAGATGGTCACCCATCTACAGACCAACCTAGGCAAGCGTGGCTTAACCTTGAAGATCGACCTGTGCGGCTGTTATTATTTAGCCACAAGCTCCTCGTTTCTTCTTATTCTTCCACATTTGGCGTTAATCCCGACTATTGCCAGGGTCCGCCTTCCGACTGAACTTCGTCCATTATGCCCGATCTTCGACATCTTAGTTAAAGTCCTACTTCGTCACTGGTGAAACCACGGAGGACAGTTTTTTTTAACGTGGGAAATCGTTTAAGGCTGTCCCCACATTAGGCGCGCGCGATCCTCGAGCGTGTGAGAAGTCGCGTTTTGCTGTCCTGCGTCGTGTGTGTATGAGAGAACGCATCGGCGCACGCGCGGCGCGCACGCGGTCGCGTTCTTACCCCTCCACCCGCTATCCCCGCAGCCCGCTACTGATTCCCCAATTAAACGCCAAGGCGTGCGACGCGTGCGCGCCGCGCGCTCGCTGCACACACGTCACACGCCTGCAACACGCGACAACGTAAGTAGTGTGTAAGTGACACAGCGCGCTAGCGACGCGCGCGCCGCGCCAGCGCTACTCACACGCCCAAGGATCGCGCGCGCCTAATGTGGAGGAAGCCTAAAGGCGTGTCAGACTTTTACTGAAATAGTGCCCTGAGACGGAGTTGTGGTAGACCACAGAGGAGATGGCAGGATAAACTGGATACATACTTCTTACTCTTTGCGTGAAAGCTGGAAAGACTGGAGAGAGGCCTGAGCCCGGAATTGGGACAGAACAGGTTAACAACAAAAGTTTATCTAACAGCAAATCATAAACGCCAGAATCAACAGTGTTGACTGGAGATCAGATCAGAAGACCGGAATCAGACAGCCAATTTTTAATATAATTTAAGCGACAATCAACATGTAAGAGAATTGAACGTGTTTTTGCCAAATTGCAAACGATGCTTAAGCCAACGGGAATTGCCTTTTACAATTAAAAAGCCGTGAGGCTTATTTATTTTTAAAATAAATAGGTATTTGGTAGAAAAAACATGCACTCAAATATAAAATTAATGAAAAGGTTTACTTTGAGCGTGAACATTCATTTCATTTGGATTAATCCAGTTCTATAAATCGAATACTTAATTTGCATTCAAAATAAATCATGATATACAAAATCGAATTAACCGGGTTAAATTACCTAACCGAATACAAATACGACACAATATACAACGAACGTTACGACATTTTCTCGTAGCATGTTTTGATACCGTGTCATGTTCAACTTCATGTCGTAGAAAATTATGACATGCATGCTATGCAAATTACAACTTGACGTCGCAACATGCATGTCGTGCTTGCATTGTACTTCAATCATCATTCCAATTGCAAGACGTCCACTGTTGGACATAGGCCTCCAGTGTCGCCATAACGACCGGTACTGTGCGTTTCGCTTTCCCGTAACCGTGAGATCAACGTTCACCTTATGAGAGGCTTTCAAACGCTTTTTACGCTGCGTTTGTCATATTTACTACGACATAACTTACATACTTATCATGTCACCCCGAAGTGTGCCATAACGAACGATCTTATGCATCATGCATCCATCGAAATCCCACGATCTTCACCAGGCTATCAAGCGGCCTTCCAACGATTCGTACGCTGCGTCTGTCGTACTCACTACGACAGAACTTCGAATCATACGTATTATGTTTTGACCCTCGCTCTTTCATAAAATTGACCGCTTGATTATCCTCCAATCACAACGCTCCGTGGTGCTGACGTCATTACACGGATGGGCTGTATTATGCAAAATATGCAATGAAAATTCCAGCTCCGTTTAATTCGTATGCCAATAATTTTATTTGCCGGTCCTTGATTGTATGATAATTAGTATAATATTGGTTAGCTCAGAGTAATTTTAAAACCAGATGTATTACGGGAATTTCATATTTGGACCGAGTTATTCGAGTGAATTATTCCTGTATGAGTTCGTGTTTGTTTTCGTTAATTATTTGTTTGTGTAGTTAATTGTTTGTGGAATTTAGAACTAGTGGTATTTATTGGTATTAGTAAATGTATATCCAAATGATTAACGCTCTATAACAATAATGCAATAGAAAGAAATGTTAGGTATTAATTTAGTCGTATAGAACTTAGACATTTTGAAACGCTAGATGTCGCTACGTATCTTTTGAATTGTGATTATAACTCAGTCACTTTCATCACTTGAATATAATAATAAACTAACAATAATTAAATGTAAAATGAAAAATAAAAACACTAAGGGCCTGTTTCACCACCTATGATTAAGTTTCGAGTATCTTACTTGGCAGATAATTTCATACAAATTCTGTTTCATTTTTGAATTTATTTAGTGAGTAGTGCCTACTCGGACATTGTGAAACAAGCCCTTAACAAATTAAAACTACGCATACTCGTACACTAACTCTTACTCTAACCTAAAATATGGCGTCAAAAAATTCTTCCGCATCGCTGTCGACCGAAAGTGTGCCCATATGACTGGCGGCATTGCCACTTTGTACAGCAATGTATTTATATTTTTTGAAGAGATTTTACCATTCAGATTTATAATGACGGCCCCATGTTTGTACGACATTTTCTCGAGTGAAGTTCAGTACCTACATGTTTTCATTATGAGCAAATTGATTCCTATTGGATATTGCGATGTAAAATTGATATTGTTTCTACGAGTATCTTAGTGTCTACACAACTGAATAAATGTGGAATCATTGAAACAGCAGCCAATTCAATAAAATGGAACTAAGATTGATATTGTAGTATTGAGAACTTCAGCGAAATATGCCGACATGGCTTGATACATTTGCTGCCAAATGCTACAAAATCATCATAATAATTATGTATCATCATTGAAGCTGAAAGACGTTCACTGCTGCACATAAGCCAAAATTACTGTATGCTGAAGTGAATGTGTGAGTGACGGTCCGGTTACCGGATTACCGAACTAAGAGCTACCTAATGTTTGCCGTCCGTGAGCCCACGCTTACAGAACGCTTATAAAATAATGATAATATACTTAATTAAGTTCAGAAACTTAGTTATATCATTATTCTATACCACATTACGAGCTTATTTGCCGAAAAGTACAAAGTATAAGTATAGAAAACATTTCTTGTACAGCTCCTGTCATCTTCAGAAAGGAAAAATACAAAGTTTTCCTTTATTAAGTACATAAGAAAATATAAAGTAAAATAAACTCTGAGATATTTACAGAATTTTTATGTAAGAGCAACATCTGCTCTTTAACTTTTATTACACAACCGTGTCTTAATTTCTCAAAATTAATTCTGTCTAAACGAGAAAATACATCATGTCACATTTTTATCGTCCTCCTCGAAATTCTAATCCATTTTGAAATTACGCTGACGTTCCAATTTATTCAGTCGTTTTAATTTTACGAAAAAATAATAAAACGAGCTCACGGTGTATTCTTATTACGAATTTGTTATGCATAGTAAAAATAATATAAGAAAACATTACGTATTATTTTATGCTAACGACAGCTATGAAGGCATATTCGACGCCAATTTTAACTTGAGCTCCAAACACGTCAAACTGTTTAAGAAATGAGAGGTTAAGTTATTCGGTCGTTTAACATTCTGTTGGGGAACGCAGTACGATGCAGATTACAGAGAAATTTTGTCTTATTTGAATATAATAAAGCGTAAGATCGACGGTTTGTAAATATTCATACAATCAGAGTGGTTTATGTTAATTTACTTGTGTCACGACAACATTTTCAATATGGCGGGTTTTGGCGCCAAAGTGGAGTATTATGCGGCTCGTTTGATATTAATTCGGATGTTTTGGTAAATTATTTTATTTTGAATTTGAGTTCGTTGGCTTTTATATTATGGTGAATGAAATTCCGAGCAGTTTTATTTACGTTAAATTGGGTTCTTATGTTATGAATGAGTTCTTATTTATTTAAGGTATGATGAGGTAAACCGCCATCTTTGAATGAAGTGGTCGGCCATTTTGATTACAAATTAGATTGTGTGCTTTATGTGAATGACTAGATTCTTTTTTGTGGTATTTTATCGTAATGCTTTTAGGTATGCTAATTTCTTTATGTAAGACTAGCTGCGCCCCGCGGTTTCACCCGCGTAAGTTTCGATTCCGTGGAAATATCGGGATAAAAAGTAATAGCTGTTGACCGATTGCGATGAAACTTGATGGGTAGGTACATAGATGTTACCTTTTTAGGTGACAGTTGTGGGTAAAAAGGGTAAAAAAGAAAGAAAATAAAAATTTAATGTAAATACCTATAAAGAATGTATGCATATATATTTTATGGCTTGTACGGAATGACAATATTCAATGTTTATATGGGCGTTGAAAGATCGACATAATATTGGAGAATAAGGAACTACCCATCTGTTGTCTATTGTAACCGTCCTACCTCGAATGTTTATGGTCGCAACTTGTCCACCGTTATTAATATCACGTCGTCGATAAACGGGATATCCATCCTCACCGGTCTGTGTTTCACTGACGAATCGCCGCGGATATTTTTTGGAACATATGCCGTTTTTCATACACGGTGACGTGACGTTTTTTTCGCCGCATGGCCCATGTATCATATTTTTAGTGACTATTTCAAACAGCGTTGGATCCTCCTCTTTATTGGGTAGTTCGGCAACTATCACGTTATCAATTTCATCGGGCTGTATTTTCCTTTCTAACCAAAACAACATATTATGACAGTGCGGCAAACCTCTTTTTTGCCACTCTACACTGAGCATATGACATTTAACTGTACCAAAAATCTCGTCTTTTGTAATCAATTTTTTATTTTTTTTTTTTGTTTGGAAATTGGTGATCTTCCTGTCTTAGGCATACTTACCGTATCAAAATAAATATAAGTTTCAATGAAGTAATTTAGTTGAGAATAATTCAATGAGTTGTTTTAATTCAAATAAAGATACTTAAGGTGTAAAAAGTATTCAATTTACGTGTAGTTCTAAAGATATTTTTATGTTGTGTGTTCTATTAAAATTTATTTAAAATTTAAATCAGGTGTAGTTCTAAAAATAACTTTAAAAATAAATAAATAGGGTGTACTCTGAAAAAGGTTTTTTTCAATTAGACGTAACTTAAAAAAAAATATGTTTTGTAATAACTTCAAAAAATAAAGGAATAGGGTGTAGTTTGAAAAAGAACTTTTTCAATTAGGCGTAACTTTAAAAAGAACTGGTTTGTATTTCAAATCTTATAAAATGTTAAAATTTCAAGGCAATATCGCTCGCGTCCGTTACGTAAGGAGCCGACCGCGCGACGGTACCTTACTCATATACGTAACCCCTCCCGCACCTCGGCAACGCCCACGCGTGGAACGGTTCGCGTATTGCATTTTTATACTTGTTATAACTTCGAAATTAAATGTCCGATTCGAATGAATTAAAAAGTATTTTACTGCTACATAAATGCCTAATTGATTATAAAACTATTTATTTGAATAAGAATTAATACTACGATACGAATGTAACCAACTTTTGTTTCTACCGGCGATTTAATTAAATTTTAGAACACAAAAGCTGCTATTGTGACTTAACTATGGTAGTTAGATAATTATATTCCATCGCGGACTTTTATGTAGGTAATAATGAGTACTTTAATCATGTAGTACATAATTTTTATGTATCATCAATAGTTTTCTCAGCGCACGCCAAATAATGAATTTCATAGGCAAAATTTTGCTACTCTGGGATTCATTATTGCAATTTTCTTATGGATCTCTTATTTTTTTAAAATAAATTATAGCCTATGTTACTTCCTGACAATTTAGCTTTCTATTGGTGAAAAAACGGTTGAAATCGGTCCAGTAGTTTCGGAGCCTATTCGGTACAAACAAACAAACAAACAAAAAAATCTTTCCTCTTTATAATATTAGTATAGATATAGATAAGTCCTCTCTTTAAGGAGTGCCTGGAGAGACGTCACAGTGCTTTCCTCATGATGCAGGTCCTCGCAGGACCTGGTAAGTTCAGCAGGTTCTAGTATCATATTCAGACGGATGAAATGCAGGTATCATCATCGTGTGTACCGCCCGGAGGCGTATTGCCAAACTGTATGCTGACCCAGACCGGGGTTGCTCTGAGTTCGATCGCAGTTTGCCTTTGTAGTTGAAGAGCAAACTGTATACCTGTTCAGAGAATGTCTGAATCAAAATACATTTTGCTTTAAAATACTAGAGCAAAATACATACGAGACCAGACGTTCAGCGTCTCGTGTAGTATGTAATATGGTATTGATAATTTAGAGCAAAATGCATGCGAGTGGTCTACATTTAATAAAGTGTAAAAATAGAGTTACTTTAAAAAAAGCGACTTCAAAACTGTTATTTATAGATCGATGTAAGCCTTAATAATTTGAATAAGATTGTCACTTGGCTAGTTGGCGGTACGATTATGCTGGTAGGAAAACAGTTGACATTTTTACGTTTCGCACTTTTGCGTTATTAATTAACCAACCCAATTACAGTTTTGAAGTCGGTTGAAATTACTTACCTATTGAGTTCTTTTAATTCCTTTTTTATTTCTTCGTTTTTATATTTGTGCTAGGTATTTAAAATTTTCGATTGGGAAATAAAGCACAAAAGGCGTGGCGTGACGCCATCCCTTGCTATTTGAGGTTTTGTTTTTGGCATTCAATGCAAATCGCCATTTTCTGTTCTTCTTTTATTAATTTACTTTGTTATCAATCACTTACCATATCGACTCAATTGGGTTATTATCTTACCGAAATTACAAACAGGTAAAATTTATTGTGTCAGTACATCTTTCTTATGAAAAATTAATAAATACTGTACCTAATTGGAAACACTTATAGTTTTTTTAACAACCTGTATAACTAGTTGTTACAGTTCAAATTATTTTTAGTCATACTAAGGGCCTATTTCACCACCTATGATTAAGTTGCCAATATCTTATTTGGCAGATAATTTCATACAAATTCTGTTCCATTTTTGAATGTATTCGGGAAGTAGTGGCTACTCGGACATTGTGAAACAGGCCCTAACAAAGGGGTTTTTTTAAGTTAAAACTTAAATTAATTCACAAAAGGTATGTTTTTTTATGGAAAGTTGTTTAGTTTCACGGATAGTTATAACAACCGCAGCAGTATAACAAAAAATTACGGGAAATTATGAAACACGTTGTCATGAAACACGTTAGTCAGAGATATTCGCATGTCACAGTTTGCTTAACATACAAACGAGCAAAGTGCATACAATCTCAGAATGCTCTGAGCTCGTATGTACTTTGCTTCAATTTGTTTGTGATTTCAATGAGCATGACGTAGTTCATTACAGACTATGGGTGTCTGGGTCAGCATACAGTTTGGCAATACGCCGCCCGGAGGACGAAGTGAAGGTGTGCTTCGCTTGGGCGGAGCACCGCCATGTCCACGTGGACGTTCAGACCTTAGTCCGGAGCGAGGAGAAATGGCAGGTGGTTACCTCTTTCTGCGAAGCAGTAGTGCTAGCAAAGGAGATGGGCTCACGCGTGAGGAAACCTCAAATTGTTGGAGGGTAAGTTGTGATACATTGAACATCGTTACAGCGTCACATAGCAGAGCGCTTCGCGTCATATCGGGAACAAATTGTCCCCTAATCTATACTAACATTATAAATCTGAAGAGTTTGATTTTTTGAACGCGCTAATCTCAAGACCTACTGGACCGATAAAAAAAAACCTTTAGTGTTAGATACCCTATTTATTGAGGAAGGCTATACTAGTAGGTTATATATCATCACGCTAAGATTAATAAGAGCGGAGCATCAATGAAGAATGTTTCAAAATCGGGATTCCACGCGGACAAAGTCGCAGGTGGAAGCTAGTATAACATGAAAATAGGTCTCTACACGTGGCCACATACTTGACCTACATAAAACACATTTCATGATTGATTTCACACTTAAATCAAAAACTTCCTCGTTTTTTAACTAACTACATTATATTAGCACAGCTTGTCCAGTGCCGTAATGTTCAGCCAATCAATCAAGCTAGCACTTTTGCATACTACCCACAAAAAGTTAACGGGCTTGAAACACGCAAACGTTATTGGTGTGTTAATAAAAATACTCGTAAATGTTTACTAGGAAACAGCGTGGGGATTTTGTTGTTGGTAACTAAATTTGGTGGAAAAGTCATGGTTATGGCTATTGGATTTGAACTTTAAGTTGTGAGAGAACTGACATCCTCATGCCCTGGCCACCGCCACAGAAGATGCTCAGAGCATCGGAATTCGCAAAGCGATCCCTGTGGGCGCGAACTTGCTGACAACGATCAATGGCCTACCCATTATTCCAGGACCCCGTGATCCACTTTCACATACCCCATAGCTTCAGCGGGCTTCGATTCTGCTGGGCCCCTACGAATTGCTGACATCTCCTTGAGGCGCGCATAAAACACTATGCGGCGTCGATGCTTACTTGGGATCAGTCTGGATGGTTAGGTTGGTTACCGGAAGGCGAGCAGACGCCTTCCCGCTCTAGGCAGAGCGGCATGGCATGTCAGACTTTTACTGACTAAAAGACACTCCTGTTCCTTCTTTGCTCCCATTCCTTCTCTTTAATACTTTCAGGAAATGAAAGGTTTTATCATAATTATTCTTGTCCAACGCATGTTTCAGTCGACAGAAATCCGACAAAACCCCTTATTCAACAGATAGTTAATAGAATATTCATTTCCTTTTAAACATACAAATATATTCTCCACAAGACTGATGATACGCCTAATGATCGTCCGTGATAAATCTTATCAGTAATGATTTAAACCTTGATGAGCAACTATCGCAAGCCAAGTGCAGACGCCAATGATTTTATATATAGACTGAGATTGTTTATCTAGTGTTTAAGCTCCTAGTTTAAATTTATAATGTACAATTAAATGTATTATCTATCTGTTTATCTGCCTAATAGATTTTTAAAAGAAATCGTACTCGGTGATATTATAAGGCCAAAAGTTTGTATGTGTTTATATTTGTTACTCTTTCATACTCTAATAATTGAACGAGAATGGAAACCAGATAAGAACTTGGAAAATTACACATAGTACACATTCGTGTATGAGTGGGTCTGTCCGGGTGATCATTGTGGCGACACTTGTGGGAGATCTATGTTAAGGCCTAGACGTCTTTTGACTGAAATGATAAAGGTAGATCTATATTAGGTCCACTTGGGCCAATGGCCCACCTGGGCGCGTCAGGGCGGGTGGGCAGTTTCCAAACATCTTGTATGGCAACTAAACTTTTAGAGCTACATTAGCCCCACGCCACGCGACGCAGTTCTACGCCCATTACTCAGGCGTCACACACGCATGCGTTGGTCTTATGTAGTTCCCACTTAATGATGATGATCAGGCCACATCCAGGAACTGGACATACATATATTATATACTAGCAGCCCGTCCCGGCTTCGCACGGGGTAGACAATTATTTATTTTTGGAAATTTGGATATAAAACACTTTTTTTTTTTTCAAAATGAAATGTAGCCTATGTCAAATTGTAAGAACGTAGCATTCTATTGGTGAAAGAATTTTTTAAATGGGCCCAGTAGGTATTTTTTGAGCTTATTCATTACAAACATACAAAAATAGGTACAAATCTTTCCTCTTTATAATATTAGTATAGATAGGCTTTTTTATTGCGGGAGGTGGTATGTTCCCTTAGTTCATGAATCCCCGACCGGTCCTATGAGACCGCGCTGTTATTGTTTTACTATTGTGTCTCGTTTTGTGAGTATCTAGAGAGTTAACATAATTTCCTACGCGGGTAAAACCGCTGGCAAACTCTAGTTCCATCATAAATAACAACATACGTCACATACATTGTTGCAGAACACACAATAATATTAAAACACCAGTACAATAATAATGAAACAACTGCCAGCGGTTCTAACACAACTAATTACAATAATTTGTCACAGAGAGTATTTATCCTAACCGTGTCAGTTGATACAAAATAAAACAGCGAAACAACCGTTTGCTGTAGCTAAAACAATGTGACATTTATAGTTTTTATAGCTCAATTATATTTAGGCTGTAAATATCAAATTTTTGGTAGTAAATCTCTGTAAAGATTGCTGAAAATTCCACTTATTATTACGCAATTTTATTATGTTTAGGGTGATTCCGTCGTTTCGTGCAAATTGCGTCGATCCGCGGAATAAAAAAAAAATGTTAGATTTAACATATTTATTTTTTTAATTCGAGTTAGAAACGTCGTCACATTCATAAAAAGTGGAAGGCACTTCTTTATATTATTAATTACTGAAATATGGACAGTTGAAAATCAGTAACAGGATGGTGATGAAAACTGTCTGGATTGTAATGAACTAGGGTAACTGTATGTAACTTACTAACTAATTAATAATTAATTCGAAGTACATATACTAAAAATCGAATCGTCATGTTTCGCAGTGACATAAGGAACCCGAAAAAACATGTCTCATATAGATAATACACTATACATACTGGAACACATTCATTAAAAAAAAAATCTTCATTCCCTTCCAAAATTATTCATTACCTTCCCGCAAAAAAATGGACGGAACGGATGGTAATGCAGAGGAGATGAATGAAAAATTTCACCTTTTTTATTGATAACTTCGTTGCACAAAACATTAAATATTTTATCTTAAAACAGGTCTAATATGACTTTAAGAAATATACATATTACGTATTTATAATAATTTATTTATTACTGTACCTTGAGAAATCGAAGGAAGGTGATGAGCTGATTTACTGACGAAACACCGGTTACAATTAGAGGATCGTAAATATTTTTTTCCACAGTGCGCGCAACATCCACTCGTCTCTGTTACCAGGGCCGACTAACTAGTATAAACGCGTTTTGACGTGAATCGTAACGGAGAACGTCTCATATTCTCTTAAATTAAGAAGTTTGTGTGTACGGATGGTGATGATTTTTTTTTTATGACAATTCGAAAAAGGAGTTTTTTACGTATCGACGGTGAAGTGCCAATACCTCCTAACTGTTTTTTTTTTAGGAAAATTACTTTTTCGCTTTAATAATTTATATGTATGTTTCCGCATATTTTACTGAAATCTTCGAAATAGATATTTAATTGCAACTACATGAAGTTAAATTGTAGACACTTCTCCAACTAATCCAACATATCAATTTATAGTATTACCTCCATACGTAATTGGGTCAGGAAATTTTTAATTTTACAGATAGGAGGTATTGGCACTTCGCCGTCGGTATATAGATTGCAATAAATTGAAAACTAAATTACATAAATTGTAGTTCAGTCCTTTAGCTTTAACATTGGGTTTTATTTAAAGTCATAATTTCGAATTTAGATAAGTAAACATCGAAAGAACTGCCGAAGTCCCTAGTTGGAAACGGAGAGGAATGATTTTACAGGCAGTTTTAGATTTTTTTTTAAATGTTTAATAAAAAAATATGTAATATTAGCGATATTACTTTTAAAATTATTATATCTTTATTCTCTAACCAAAAATCAGTTCACTTTTTCTAATAAATACATGGGTATTTTCGTCTGGAATTGCTTTTTGCACAAAACCACGGAATGACCCTTTACAATGGTACTATGCCATGCCACTGCTGTCGTATATTTAGACTTTCTAACAAGGATACTCTATTTCATGTTTACCGAAAAACACGTAAAGCTTTTGGTCCTATACCTGATCTCTCTCCGGTCGTATCCGATGTTTATATCATCAGACTATGAGACTGTATGGCGAACAGAATTCCGACGAGATCGGTGACAGTGACACATGCAATCCAGTGCTGGGTACGCCATAATAATGGCAGTAAGTCCTCTCTTTGAAGAGTGGCTGAAAAGACGTCATGGTGTCCTCATCTTCCACATAATGCAGGTCTTCACCGGACATGGTAAGTTCGGGAGTTTCCTACGTTGGATTCGTGCGGAAGAAATGACCGGGTGTCACTATGGTGTAGACCGCCCGGAAGACACGGAGGAGCATAAGGTGAAGATGTACTCCGCTCGATCACTGCACCATGTCCTCATGGAAGAGAGTGTGCACCTCTGTTTACGTACACATTTATGGACTATAATATCTCACTTTTTTGTAATTAGCCTGGACGGTTTTTGTCAGTTAATTTTAATTTTTCATTCTTTATAAATAGCAACATCATACCTATTGAAATCCGTAAATAAGACTGTCACAGGTAAATAGGACGCTGTGGCGTTAATGATTCATTGTGATGAATCTTTAAAAAAATATCTATCTTTAGAACATCGTTGGTACATTGTCACGTTACACGTGTTCCTGGAAGCTTTTAATAAATTAGTGACTAAGCGTCAACAAAATAAAACGTGTTGTACTCAGACTACAAAATTGAATACAATATTATATTTTTTAGGGTTCCGTACTTAAGTCAGCAAATGAAAAACCCTTATAGGGTCACTTTGACCTACATCTAAATCCGTCCCTCTGTTTGCCTGTCCATCTGTCAATACTACATATCTTTAGCAGAGAAAAACAAGCTTCTCAGTCAACGTAATTTAAAGATAAGACCGTATATGCTCCGTTCAGGCACATGCTACACATTCGCTAGGAAAACAAAACCTCTATGGTACATTCTAGGATTCTAGATCAATGGAAGGTGTCCCATTTGACCTAGAATTCTGAAATTTGGTCATTGCCAGCAACTCTCATAGTTACGTCACAAAAAAATACATATTTGCGATTCTGAAAAATCAAGACTCGATTTCAGGAATCGACTATTGACTACCATTTCCTGAATAAGTAAATTTGTACCAGACTTTCAGTGCGTCAGTTCGACTCACACTTGCCCAGTTATTTTTTTTCCTAATATCTCTGTTATAAGTAACTTTATTACCTACGAACTTGAAACAAGAACTATTTTAAAGTCTTTAGCAACACAATTCGACAAAATAATAACTCCGAACCAACACTTAAAACTATTAATCTATATCTTGGCCGGTAACAATGAGAAATGACCGGTTACCTAGCTTATGACGTAAAAACCTTGCGTGACCATTCAGTCGTTGTTAAATTGTTATTTATTAGTTTGTAAAAAAGAATATGGAGGTATACACGCATTCATACAAGAAATTACATAAAAAAGCAAGGCTTTATGACGTGGAAAAACTGTGGAGTTAAATGATAGGGGTACTTGGTTATGCAGTCATGCATTCCAGTCATGGCTAGAGGTTGGTGAACCTCGTTTTAGAATACTTATAGTGCGTATAGTAAATACTTATAGATTTGAAATGAGAATGGGATGAAAGAAATCTGTAATGGACTCTGAAATAGAGGAAAGTTACTAAAAGGTAATTTTTAGTTTTCTTCCAATCATAATATTAATTTGTTAAATGCGGCGACACTAAAATAAAAAAAACTTAAATTCAAAAAATTGTGAACAAATCAACAAAATCAAAATATGATCATAAAAGAAGGAAATATAAAATAATATTAATAGATTTCAGTCTAATTTGGCAGGAATATCCACCATAATATTCCTAACTTTTACAGCATTGTCATGATCCTATTTCATAAAAATATGTAAAAAGCGTACATTAAAAAAAAAATTGGCGCCCAACTGGGACTTAGACAACTACCTACATTTATAGAAATTCTAAATAAAATAAGTCTTAAATATTCATAATTAACAAATAAATGAGTAAAACGTCTTTGGAAACCACTGTTTTAAAATTATTGGTGGTTACTGCGAAACAAGTCTTTACCAAACTCAAAAACAAAGGAGCTATAAATTACTTTTGACATATACACGATAATTAATTTACATAATAATTATCTCAGCAAACCGTAAACACCAACAAGTGAACGTCGGAAAACAACTACCCACAGATATGATAAATATGCTAAATTTGCCCTTAATATTAATTAATTATTCTTGTAGAGCTCAAAACACATACATTTCTAAAGGTCTAGTCGAGGACTTAGTTGAAAGTATCTAATTGGCGCCCAGCGCGGGACTCACGTACCGAGCCTTACTATTTAAAAGAGCTCTATAAATAATTATTCTTACAGCATCTCTATAATTAATTTCAAGTAATTAACAGAGTAAACCACAAACATCAACAAATAAACTTCAGCGGTGTTGGCGGTCGTGAGTGAATGAAGTTGGCGCCCAGCACGGGACCAACTCAGTGAGATTTAATGGAGCTGATAATAATTATTATGTATCAGTAAAATTCCAATAATTTGCATCATTATTTCCTTAGGCTTTTCCCGACTCACTTGGAATCGTTTTCCAGGCCCGTAGTCCCTCTATCCAAATATCTGGCAACACGCTAGTCCAAAATTCTAATAACTTGCGATGCATGCAAGGTTGGGATATGGTATATGATATACAATTATATAGTATGGGATGACCTGATGAGGAATCCGATAGATGCGAGACGCACGTGTTTGTGTGCCTTCCCGATGACCGAACACGTTCAGTCATCGTGGCGACACTTGAAGAAGGCTGCTATATTCAGAAGTGAATCTTTCAGCTGAAATGATGATAAAGATGCATGTAGGCAGTGTTCTTAATCATGAAGTTAAGTAACGAACAAATATTTAATGAGTTATCTGTTTTTCTTAAAAATTTAAACTTATACGTACTCTTACAAGCATACTTAATTCGTACAATAATAGCTCCAATTTATTTTAATCTAAAGGATCCAAAGATCACAAACTAAAATCAGCATTGAAAATCTTCAATTCCAATTTAAAATCCACTCCGCATAAAGGTTTATCAATGAATGACGTCCATGGTTCGCAGTCGCTCTGATTAAAGGGTTGCGATTGACCCACATTCTCTAGGGGAGGGGGTAAGTGAAGGGGGGGGGGGGGTCACATGATTGTGAACACAACTGCGCACCAATTGCCAAACGAGGGATTATTGTTTGTACGGTCTGTTTAAGAGCGGCCAACCCGGGATAATTTTTCTTTGTTTTTCATTTGGTTGCGTGGTTATGATGTTATTATACATGTTTCTCGAGGTATTATGAAAACCTCTATTTAAATATGTTGTGGTTATTTTCTGCATTGAAATCAAATCATACAATTGTGCTGAATTTTGCTATTTTGCGTGAACTTTGGTTTGACTTTGGTGAACTTTGTATTAAAAATATAATTATATCTATAGAAACCTTGAATATTTACATCTTAATTCTAAATTACGTTTTTTTTGCAAAAACTTTTAGGGTCTTTAGATGGTTTTTTCTAAAGACCCTACAAGTTTTGTGAAAAATTCGAGTGAATGATCGAATTACCGAATGCCAATAGAGCGTTTTCCGCATGGCCTCTTTATCAAACTTTGTGTTGAATTGCTTTGGATGAAACAACAAGCTTATAAAGCATACTCAGGTGGATGATAGACGGGTCGGGGAGGACACTCTTAACGTTTGAATCCCCAACCGGTCCTATGAAACCGCGCTGTTATTGTTTTACTATTGTGTCTCGTTTTGCGGGTATCTGAGTAATTAAGAGGAATAATTGTAAGGGGAATTAAAAACGTTTTATTCCAGTGAATAAAAGGGTAGGAGTGTTTATCAAGTGCAGTACCGCAATTTATGGTAATGACTTTATATTAATAATTTTATCTTGTAGTTGGTTTTTATTACCAGTATTTTTTTGAAACACACACATTTCCAAAAATACAAAATGCATTTAGGTGTCCAAATTCCCTTACACATCGCTGTCATCCGGAATTGTGCCCAGAAGACTGGTAATATTTCCATGTTTATTTGCAATGTTAATAATTCTTTGGGCAAAGAACGAGCCAGTACTCTGACCGCACATTCGGACCGACAAAAAATTCCACCACTGAGGGTCCAGAATCATGTACTGGATCCATGGTATTCGTTTGTGAGTCGATGTCAGACACCTGTTATAATTTATATTCATCATCATCATCATCTCAGCCGAAAGACGTCCACTGCTGGACATAGGCCTCCCCCAAGCGTCGCCACAGCGACCGGTCCTGTGCGTCTCGCATCCATCGGATTCCCGCGACCCCCGCCAGGTCGTCGGTCCACCTTGTGGGACGCCTTTTTAATTTATATTGTTTATAAAAATTATCATCTTTTGTTTGAGATATGAAATATAATATCCAGATAACAAAAACGTACAGTATTTTTTCAGCTCCCCACAATTTTCACCACCATGTTTACACAACTGGGTGATTTTCAACACCATTTCTCACAGAACACAACAAAAAAAACAAAAGAATTAAGAGGCAATATAGTAGAGTAACTACCGCCGATGCGTATCCAATAATCCCTTGGGACGATGAGGGGCCTTATTGACCAATAAACGTTTTTTATTTCAGCTTCAGTAGACAAAACAATTCGTCAACGAGACAGGAATTTGTTATAACCCTATAGATTTTGTTTTGTTGACTAGACTTGATATTTTTGTTTTTTTTTCTTGTTTCAATATAAGTAAACTATCTTCTGGCAGCAGCTTCCCTCGCGTGAAAGTAGATTTCCTTATAATTTTGGAAACTACGTCAAAAGCCTTGTGCAAATTTCAGGCTCCCAGTCCCTGTAGTTTCGGTTGTGTGTTGATATGTCTGCTAATCAGTTTCTCCTTTTATAAAAAATATAGATTTAGGTATATTGTTCTGTTTATTGGATTATTTAACGGCTCCAATAGAGCGACATTCGCGTGACACAAAAGCTTCAGTCGACCGCTGGAAAGCCACTGACAGGTGTCAAATTTCAACATCATGTCACTATGCTTGAGATCACCCACGTAGCCATCACACCACAGTAGGTGCAGACTTGCTTGAAATAATTATAGTTCTCGTATACTGTACTATTTTTTTGTGTTGCCATATCGTTTCAAAGAGCGGCGTGCTGACCCTTGCTCGCCGTTTTCGAACCTGCACCTAAGGTGGCTGTCTACAGCAGTTTTCTTCATACAATCGTAAGAACTCCGTTTCATCCTCTTAGGGGGTGCATCTTGGAAAATCCTATCTTAAGGTGAATGCTTCAGGTAGCCCGCGAAATTCAAATTTTCTTACGTTTTTTGTTATTTGCAAGCCAGTGGTAGGTTGTATGAACTTAAAAATACTTAAGCGACTGTAAACCGTAACTGATTACATAATTATAACCATAAAAATTATCAATACACGCCTCCAAGCTCACTTAGTTGCAGGAACGTTTTTGACTTCGAAAAAATCGTTCCTACACTTAGGTACGCTTGGAGGCTTGTATTGATGATTTTTATGGTTATAATTATATAACTAGTTACGTTTTACAGCCGCTTAAGTATTTTTAACTTCATACAACCTACCACTGGCTTTCAAATTGCAAAAAACGTAAGAAAATTTGAATTTCGCGGGCTAACCTGGAACATCCCCCTTAATGCACAGCTACGTCAGAAAAGTAAACCTTGTACGAAATTTCACGCTTCTAGTCTCTGTAGATTTAACTGTGTATAAGTGAGTCAGTCAGTTTTTCCTTTTATACTCGTATATTTAGATGAAGCCAATGAGCAAAATAAATGACCCTTATTAGATATCTTTTGAAGCTATTTTCAATAGGATCTATTAGAATCCTTTTGCTATTTAATTAGGTATGATAAATCGATTGAATAAGTTTTCAGAACAAACCAACAATAATTACACAGAGAAACATATTCGAGATCTCTCAATCGTAAAAGCGTAACACAATTATTTTAAACTCTATTTTATTGCCCTTAAGATTTAAAGTTCACTGAACAGAATAATGAAGTCTATATTCTTGATACTTTTCGAATAACCGCCACTAGTTATGTTGAACTTTAATTCTTTCAAGATAGAGTTGAATTTAGAATGTTCGGTTTGATTATTCTTTCTTAATATTTCAACATGGATATCTTTGAATTTAGACAGTGAAATATATCACGAATTCAGTAAATTGCGGGAAATTCTTTGATTTTTATTGCCCATTAGTTGAAATAACTTATGGGATTTTTGAACGTCCATTGAAGCCGTATTTTGTACTAATTCAATGTTATTTTACTATTGAATTAGTACAAAATACGGCTCTTCGTTAGTAATGATCCAATTAATTTGGTTGAAATAAACTTTATTTATTTAAACTTGACGTCAATTCTGTTTGAAGATCGAAAAGTTACGTTTTTGTTAAAAGAAATGTCGAATTGTTGGAGAAAATCGAATTTTTATAACACAATTTTAGACGAAATTATATTTTCTTGCGACTTTTTAGGGTTCTGTACCCACAAAGTAATACGTAAGTTACGTAAACTGTCCTTCAGTCTGTCTGTCTGTTTGTCCGTCTGTCATCAGGCCACAATAAATTTTCATCGATGATGTATTTCTGTTGCCGCTACAAAAGCAAATACTAAAAACAGAATAAAATCAATATTTAAGCAGGGCTCTCATACAACTAACGTGACTTTTTTGCCTGTTTTTGCTACGGACGGAACTCTTCGTGCGAAAGTCTGACTCGTACTTTGCCGATTTTTTCAAACATTTTCCTGGTAACTACAATAGGTCGCTATAAATAAAGTAAAAAGTAGGTTCACACGTGTACGTTTCAAATAATATTTTCTGAGAAAATATTTTATTTATACTATTTTTGTTTGGAGTTATATTTAGAATATGTTAAGTTACTATTTTTGGGTAGATCTGTCTATTTAAAGATGTTTATACTGGCAAGAAGCTCATTTAAATGTTATTTTTACTGAGCTAAAAATAACCAACGTAGGTGTTTCTACCACAGATTTTCGTCTTAAAGAAAGTATTCTTATATTTAGTATTCTTAATATTCATTTCTTTTTTTTATGCACCTGCCATAGTATCCTCTTTACCACCCTAGATTGGTTGAGAATGCCTATGGCATTAAATCCGTCTGTAAACCTTTTATGTGCATGAAGTTTTAATAATAAATAAATAGTATACTCCAAGAACTTTCTTTTTAAAACATGACATTAGTTTGTGTGCAAGTTTGTTACTTCTTTAAACTAAACGGATTTCGATTAAACTTGGTGCAGGGATAGACCTTGTCATGAAATAGCATATAGGATAGTTTTCAATCCTAAGAGTATGTTCCCTTGGGATAATTTTTGACTGCTGACTACTCAATGTTTTTGACTTAAGAATTACCCTTACGGTTTCAACCAACTCTTTGCTCCCATTCCTGCTTCACTGAAGAATGTGACGGCTTTCCATTCCTTCTCGCCCCGTGTCATGGCCAAACTGGACACCTCCAGTTGGACACTCCTCCACCATATAATATGCTCTACCGTGGCTGTATACCCCAGCGTTTCATCCCGCCAAATTCATGCGTCGTCTTATGGCGCAATTTCATTAGTCGATAGGGCCCGCATGCGGGGTTCGAGAGATTTCTGGAACGCATGCCACAGGGCCCGCATTCGGGGAACCGTTTTCATTAGTTGATAGGGCCCGCATGCCGGGTGCGAGACATGTCTGGAATGCGTACCACAGAGCCCACATTCGGGGAATCGTAGACGGTATACCGAACATGTATCGACTTGGTAACTTTCATTGGTTGTTATCTCGCATACGGGGACTCCCCGCATGCTGTATACCGAACGAGTTAACGACTAATGAAAATGCGCCATTACTCTTTAAAGAGGGCTCAGGTGAACCAGGGTAGGAAGCGATGCGACACCGATGCCACCAATATCCTTAAAACAATAACCTCCCATTTTCATGATTACCTCTAAAATAATCAAGGGAACAGATCCAAAAGCCATTAGGCTCAGGTGTTGTTCCGTCGCACTACATTAATCTCTTTGAAAATTTGATATCAATTAGGAAACCATCCATTTGGGACTTTTATTTAGTGGTCCATTGTTCAGGTGGGAGAGAATGTGGTGGTGTTTCATGGATCATTTGAGCTGGTTTAAAAGAAATTAAGTGTAGGCTAAAGTTTTTGTGGGTAGTAATACCTAAGGCAATAAGTCCGCCTGTGTAATTTTATGTTTAATTAAGTTTTACAAATACTTTTGTAATGAATTTTAATGCTTTTTTGGTAGTATGTTATCTTAATTCATGAATCCCCGACCGGTCTCATAGGACCGCGCTGTTATTGTCTTACTATTGTGTCTCGTTTTGCGGGTATTGATAGGTTAAGTGTCGTGATGGTCTAGTGGTTAAGGCATTCGCTTCTCATGCATGAGGTGGCGGTTTTGAAACTGGGTAAGTATCAATGTAAAATTTTCAATTCATATGTCTGTACTTTCCTAAGTCGTCGATGTCGACTATTCTGCCGAAGTCAATAGTGAATTGTATCAGAAAGAGTTTATAATATATTTTCATTAACGGAACTACCTATAGAATTTTAGAAACATACGAGTAGTAACAGTAGTATGCATAAAAAATCTTTGACTGATACAGTTGAACTTGATGGATTAGTAAAACGCTTATGTCTTCTTCTTCCTGCCCTTATCCCATATTACTTGGGGTCGGCGCAACACGTTTTCTTCTTCTATTCTGTCCTGTCGTTCGTCAGACTATTACCAACTCCCTTTTCTTTCATATCGCTCTTCACACAATCCATCCGTCTTTTCTTTGGCCTCCCTCTGCCTCTTCATCTATCTACATGTAAATTCAGAACTCTTTTAGTAACATGCATTTCATCCCTCCTTAGTAAAACTCTTATGTCAATAACATTAATTACATATCAACGTCAACGTTAAACGTCAGATGTCAATGTCATGTACACGGTTTCAAAAGTAGCCGACTCATTGATCATATAGTGACAGATCCCTGATTAAACGGTATGTTATTCAAGGCACAGTCAAAGGCACATCTAGTGTTTTGATTACAATTTCAATCTCTGTGTATGTTTGTAAATAACCCTTCATTTCTGGGAATTATGTTGTAATGACGCCAAGATTTTGATCACGATTTCCAGCCACTGTAGGCGCAGGCTGGCAAACGATGAACAATGTGTAGCTCGCTGTCCGGACTTCCGGTAACAGTCCGGACCAAGCCCATGTCGTCGACGGCGAGTATTGTTCCACGAGCGCCTCAGAGATGTCAGCAAACCGTAGGGGCCTGATAGGGTCAAAGCCTACTGTACAAGTGCCCCTGGAATTAAGGCAAAAAAGGAACAAGAGTGGGTTTTGTCAGTAGCGCCTCACCATCAACAATTGCATCACTGCTTACCATCAGGTGGGATCGCAGTTAACCTCCTTGAACCCAACCGGTCCTATGAGACCGCGCTGTTATTGTTTCACTATTGTGTCTCGTTTCGCGGGTATCTGAGTAATTAAGCACTAGTTTATAACAATTAAAAAAAAAGAAAATAGAAATCTGACACGTCCTCCCGCTCCACTCAGAGCGGGAGAAGTCATTTCGATGATTTACTGCTTTAAAAAAAGTGTTTTGATTACAATTTCAATCAATCTAGTGTGTATGTTAGTAAAATAACCCTTCATTTCTAGGAATCAGTGGTCATCATAATGTCGTTACGTCGTCGTAATGATGTATGAGTATGAGTCATTACGGCTTTGTTGGTCAAAGGGTAAGCATAAATTATATTTCAATATAAATATTTATATAGACTTTGCCTGTGCGAAAGTAAAAATTTACCCTAAGGGCAAACACATTCGCACGTATACTCTATATAGATCATCATCTGCCATCATCTGCCTAGCCTTTTCCCAACTATATTGGGGTCAGCTTCCAGTCAAGCCGGATTTAGCTGAATACTAGTATTTTTTGAGGAGCGGCTGCCTACCAGACCTCCACAACCCATTAACTGGGGTAATACGGTACTTCATGGCAAGACTGGAGTCAGATTTACTGGCTTCTGACTATCCGTAACGACTGCCAAAGATCTCCAAATGACAGCCGGGACCAACGGCTTAACGTGCTTTCCGAATACTCCGTAATAAATTTCCGTATACTCTATATAGATAAAAAGTATATTATGTGCTATTCCAGGATATGGATACCCGTGTGCAAACTTCATTGAAGTTCGTTCCGCCGCTTGAGCATGAAGAAGTTCCCACACATTCACAAATTCTTGCATTTAAAATATTAGTGTGAAGTGTCTCTTTTTATAGAGGTTTTTTTGGTTGATCTTTGCTTTAGAAAGTTAGGTTACAATGGGACATCAAGTGTTTTTGTTACTGGTAACAAGGTTTTCCATTACATAAAAAATAAAAATAAAACATAACATCATATAATCAGGCTTATAAACTTCCCATCATCTGCCTAGCCTTTTTCCCAACTATATTGGGGTCGGCTTCCAGTCAAGCCGGATTAAGCTGAATACCAGTATTTTACGAGGAGCGGCTGCCTACCAGACCTCCACAACCCATTAACAGGGGTAACACGGTACTTCATGGCAAGACTGGAGTCAGATTTACTGGCTTCTGACTATCCGTAACGACTGCCAAAGATCTCCAAATGACAGCCGGGACCAACGGCTTAACGTGCTTTCCGAGGCACGGAGGAAACTCGTTATGTTAAGATGGTCACCCATCCACAGACCAACCTAGGCAAGCGTTGCTTAACCTTGAAGATCGATCTGTGCGGCTGTTATTATCTAGCCACGAGCTCCTCCTTATAAACTTCCCACTGCTGAGAATTAGGCATTCTGTGTAAGAGACGATCGTCAGGTGGGATCGCACTGATCACAGTTAAGGTCACGATGTTTTCCTTCACCGTTTTGAGAGTAGTGGTGATGAAGTAAATTCCAGAAAATAACGTACATACTCGTAGCTGAGTTTGAACCCACGACTTTACTATTCGTAAGTCTATAATCGCTTGCTGCTGTAAGGACAAGTCCAGGAGTTTTTTTTTTTTTAAACCGTTGTTCCTTAACAACCCTCATGTTTCCCAACCCGTAGCGAATTAAAGCCATTTATCAAATACCAAATCTTTCACAATTTCCACGCACTTCCCTTGAACGACATTTGGTGACGAAAATTCGACCCGAAAACCGTATCGGCAACAATCTTGAAATCTAGCGTTAAGGTGCGATTCCACTGCTGCGTTGGTACTGAGAGATGGAAAGGTTTACCACACCACGTACGGCATAAATGGTTAGCCACGTCACGGTAAGTAAACTACGACACGAGATGTTAGCCAAGTTATGAAAAGTTAGCCACGTCACAAGAAGTCAGTCACATCACAAGGGATTAACCACATCACGACAGGTTAACCACGTAACGAGAAGTTATCCACTTCGCAAGAGCTTAGTCACGTCACGAGAGGTTAGCCACGTAATAAGCGGTTATCCATGTCACGAGAACTTAAAAACGTTACGAGAATTTAGCCACATCACGAAAGTTTAGTCTCGTCACGAGAAGTTAGCCACGCAACGGCTGGCTAGCCACGTCACAAGAAGTTAGGCACGTCACGAGAAGTTAACCTCTTCAAGAGAAGCCAGCCACGTCATGAGAGAGATTTTCTTTCTTTCTTTTCTTTAAATCCCTCTTGGGATACAGCGAGAAAGTTTTAGAGTTTTACTGACTAACTCCATCTTCGTTCCCACAATGGAACTCCACCCTTACTTCATGGCTCAGATTCGGTCACAGAACTCATAAAATATAAGTGAATCAGATAAGTTGACTTTGTGTTGACTTTCAAGTTATTTACAACAAAAGTCGCCACATAGTCTGTCATTATGTTAGTTTTCGGGTTTCAGAACGCGTAATCTACGGTTTTCGTAATTATTCGTCGGCATAATCATACTTAAGTCTGTTATAATGACTTGGATAATCATACTTATGATACGCCTACGTTCGAGTAAAGCAGTTTATAATAATGTGGGGGTTCGTTTTAAATTTTGGTGCTTGTAAAAATGAAGAAAAATAAGTTTTTTTTTAACTTTGTGTATAACCGGCGGCACGTAACTTGGCAATGCGCAGAAATCGTTTTTTAGGTCTATTTGGTGGTCAAGCGGGACGCGGGGTATGAGGTAGCGCCGATCTGTCGCGCGATTGGTGCAGTATTATAATAGTAGTTTATGATTGGTGCGTTAGACCGTTTTCACATTTTCCGATCTGATATCGGTATCGGACGCCGATACGATATCGGGGTAAGATAAATGTATGAGATATGTACCTGTCTTTCATATTGTCCGACCCGATATCGGATATCGGAGCACGGCATTTCATACATTTTACTTACCCCGATATCCTATCGGCGTCCAACACCGATATCGGATCGGATGATGTGAAAACGGTCTTAGACTTTAGCCTCTGCACTGCGTTACGTCCCGTTCGCTCATTCGCTTTTTTGTGCACCATGCGTGAAACTTGCCAACTTATTTGCCGGGTATGTAGTGGTATAAGGGGTGAAAGCGCCAGGGAATTTATTACAGTACCCGGCGATAAAAAATGCACATCGACGATACAGACAATCGGCTAATTTCGGCTTCGTAGAGCGTTATCTCTGTCGCACGAAATACAAATAGTCCGATATCTATTAGGAGCTGTTAAAACAATTATGATTTGCTTCTTTCGATTATTCTTTGTGTAAAGTACAGCAATTATTCTATAAGGTTGATGTGCAAAATTTATCGCCGGGTATATACTTTATTGTACGTTTCATTATTGTGAACGGGATAAACGTTTACAAAAACTTAGTCTACAATGGGCGCCTTTATCGCATAGGGCTTTTACAGATAGCCTTAGAATGGACTGAACGAAAGGAGATGGATTTAGGGTGCCCGCGAAATTCAAACTTTCTTAAGGATTTTGAATCTTGCAGCCCTATTCAATGACTTTTTCATCTATATCTATACTAATATTATAAAGAGGAAAGATTTGTACCTATTTTTGTATGTTTGTAATGAATAGGCTCAAAAAGTACTGGGCCAATTTAAAAAATTCTTTAACCAATAGAATGCTACATTCTTCCAATTTGACATAGGCTACATTTCATTTTGAAAAAAATTAGGGATCCTTGGTAAAATTTGAAAAATGTAACCGAAGGTGTAGAAAAATTGCCAAAAATAAATAATTGTCTACCCCGTGCGAAGCCGGGACGGCCTGCTAGTAAAGTATATATTCAATAGGGTAAGACGACCTGAGAGGGTAAATACATACGTGTTTCGGCCGCCAATCACAATTTAATTGAAATAGACAGCGTCGAAACCTTAAGCAATTTTAATTTTTCGGCCTAGCAGCGCAATTTTTTTTCTCATATCAATCAACCTTTTTTTAAAGTCAGGTATTTAATTTATTGATGCACGCCTAGCCTCAATAAATTAATAATATTTGAAATACATATATTTTTTTCAAATTCAACACAATAAAATAAATACTTAGGATTCATGATACTCCTTACCGTATGTATTAAACGTAATAACAAAGGGGCCTCGGGGTAAATAAATTGGCTCGTTACGTCAACAGCAGTTAGAGCCAACGCGTGTGCCTCCGTCAAAGGCCTGTGTGCAACTGTCACCTGCCACAACCCGTGCAAGGTTGTCTCGACAAGATATCACTACACAGTTCATAGTCAATTCTACTTCCAGATACTTGTGTGGGGACACATACGCATAAAGGTGCAAATGTATAAGTGTAGGAAATTCATCATCTGCCTAGCCTTTTCCCTACTATATTGGGGTCGGCTTCCAGTCAAGCCGGATTTAGCTGAATACCAGTATTTTACAAGGAGCGACTGCCCACCAGACCTCCACAACCCATTAACTGGAATAACACTGTATTCCATGGTAAGACTGGAGTCAGATGTACTGGCTTCTGACTATCCGTAACGACTGCCAAAGATCTACAAATCACAGTAGGGTCCTACGGTTCAACGTGCTTTCCGAGGCACGGAGGAAACTCGTTATGCACACCTAGCATCAATAAATTAAAAACATGATTTTCTGAAATTCAACTCATAAAAATAAATACTTAGGATTCAGATTCATTATACTCCTTACCGTTTGTAGTAAACGTAATAACAAAGGGGCCTCGGGGTAAATAAATTGGCTCGTTACGTCACCAGCAGTTAAAGCCAACGCATGTGCCTCCGTCAAAGGCCTGTATGCAACTGTCACCTGGCACAACCCGTGCACTCAAGACAAGATATACACTACACAGTTCATAGTCAACTCTACAGTAGGTACGGCCGTTGTAAGTTGGCGAGTCTGAAGTTAGGCTTTGCGAATTTTGGCGCTTGAAATCTCGTACAAAAATAAAGGTTTTAAAAAAATAAATGCAATTTGCAGTTGTTATTGCTGTTAAAAACTGTTATTGGCCTTTATTTTTTAAGGGCGATGTTCACCAACACCAAATCGACTTTTCTAAATATTAAAACGGCTGTTTTAGCAATATTTCCTGTTCACCACAGCCTTATCGTCGGTTATTGACGTTTATCAGATGATTATCTTAATCGAGCTACAAGATGTTGTTTAGACGTTGGTTACTGTCATTTGACAGAACTTTTATAGGTTCAAAGTCAAAGTCAAATATTTTTATTTCACATAGGCCTACATGGGCACTTATAAAACGTCGAAAACTAGTGCACGGTTCCAAATTGGTCGTTTCCTATGGAGAAGAACCGGCAAGAAACTCCATGGTTACTCTTTTCAAAAAACTATTGGGTTTACAACATTTCCATATTACAACACAGACACTTATGCGAGGACAGTGTAGACCAGTCAATATTGCACCCAAAACCACAATAAAGATAAAATTAGTCAAAAACTGGGTTCAAAAAGGTAGTAATTAAAATCTGTAGTCTACAGTGCCCACTCATTTACATTATACGAAAGAAGCTATATAAATATAAGAACAAAAAAACAATTATAAAACTTATCAACGAATGAGATGTTAACACAAAAAAAAAAATCACGACTTAATGAATTTAAGGTTATTTTGTTGGATTTACAAACGAAGTACTTATTTATGTTTGAGAAATAATGGCTTTTAATTTTATACTGTATGGTGTTCATACAATCTGAATATGCTAGATTATTTTAATGAGTTAAAACGATGACGAGAAGACTTAACTAGTATCTTTCAACATCCTTTTACTTACTTGTTGAAATAACCAATCGAACACTATCTTATTATTTCCACAGAACTTGAAAACCTCATACGCTACACATTCACACTCATTTACTCTAAATCGTTAATTTTTCATTTACGATTCTTTATTGGCACCCGTCGTTTTGTTTATAATATTACAACAAAAAAACCACGAAACTTTATCATAAAATTAAAAAAAATGACAGCCATAGATAAGAAAGAGCGCGTTGATAAACCTTCCAACATAAAATGTGTTTCCCGTAAACAATGAACAGCAACTTTCACATTTTATGGCATAAACTATTATCTGGCCATGTTAAAAAGTTGTAAGCATGAACGAAATTTCAAGATGTAATCTTATATTTTATTTAGTAGTATTGCATTACTCCCTCATTCGTTCAAAAACGCTCCGTTATGTTTCGATTAAATAATCGAACGCTGAAAGATGATGGTGAACACAAAAAAACCGCTTCTTGTTTAAATTTTCTATTTTTTTTTAGCTTCTTGTTTACATTGCTTAAATTTTAACGGGTCGATTACTAAATCAATGTTTAAACTTATGTCGGTGCACATGGCCCTAAAACTTTTATTTTTGTACGGTATTTCAAGCGCCAAAATTCGCAGAGCCTAACTTCAGACTCGTCAACTTATAACGGCCATACTGTACTTGTGTTGGATTGGGGACACAAAGTTGCGCAAATGTGCAAATGTATAAGTGTAGGGAATATGAAAAAATAAATCAGTTGGCATTGGACTCTCGAGCGTTTCACTAGTCTCCCTAACAGGCACCCACTATACCTACTTGTTTTATTGTGATACTAGATTTTTTTTTTAACGGAGATAAAAAAAAAAAATTAATCGTGTTTCCAAATTAACCACTTACCGTTCTTATGCGCATAGTAGCCCGTTCCCGAAGATGACCCACTGCCAGTGGAAGAGCCCTGCTGAGGGCGGCCCTCCTCATCCACTTCGAGAGGGAGTGGAGTCGCCTCCATCACAGCACTCACTCACTCACTCACTTGGCACTCATCACTGTTCACTCACTGACACTACCTGGAAAGAAGAAAAAAAGTTTTGTTAGAATTGGTGACATATTTAATTAGGGTCGTGTTAGAATTGGTGAAATATTTAACTATATTATTAATACGAGGGTAGATAGAAAAAAACTTGGCCTTATACAGATCCATTCGATTTTAAAAATCAAAACTATCGAGATTATTAATCTCAATTCAGACTATGGTCTATCGGTTTAGGTAGTTAACTTAATGTAAACAATCTTGACATGTCTTTTTATCTAAAAGTTGTCTAAAAATTGTATGTAAAAAAGTTTGCAACTAGGTATTTACCTAAATTGATGTTAGCTAATAAACTAAATTTACCTATATTATGCCTATATTTTATACGACCTCTTTAATATAAAAAGACATACCAAGATTGTTTACCTTTAGTTAACTACCATAGGTGTTATGTGAAGTTGAAACGTGTACGAAAATTAGTTGTGATTTTATAAAATTTATCAGGCGTCGTAAATTCTGCAAATAGAGTAAATTGAGTAGCGTGCTGTGATTAAGTACTTGAATCTGTAAAATATAAAAAAAACCTAAGATTTTTTTTATTTCGCTGGGCCTATTTTATTTGTATTTTACAAATAAAATAGGGCCACCGAATTAATTTTTCCGCTCTAGGAGTAGAAAAAAAAACTGCGTTCTAGGACCACGAGTTTTCTTTTCAGATAATCCTCGTGATTCTAGCGGGATCGACCCTGTGACTACGCACTGTCTATACGACTTGGGCTTAGTCTGCAAGGCTATCTAAACTGAAGCCTACTTTCTAACCTACTCTTCAAAATAGCTAATCCACACTTCAAATAAACCGGAAATCAATATAAACTCATTATATCCCTTTTCACAAAACATGTTCAAGTATGGATCAAAATATCGAAAGCCTATCTGAAGGGCCGCAACTTTACGGACTTTTCAGGGAAAAATATTTGTTTATTAAATTATCAAATTAAGTGTAAGCCAGAAGGGTCCAAACATAAAGCTGCACTTCCTGTGAAAGCATTATCATAGCATTTATCGCTTTCATATCATTGCGGGATTTCTTATAAAAGAAAAAAAAAGAGTTGCGTGTATCAATACTATCTGCCCTGGTAAACATTTTTCTAACATACGAGTATGAATAGTTATCAAAGAAATATCGCTTTAATAAAGTGAAGGATGGAGGTAGGGAAACTGAAACAGTTTACCAACAGTCGATTAGTCCATGAACTGTTGATCAACATTACGAGTATCTTTAACCCATTAACTTTTCGTCCAAAGAACTTTTCATCCACGAACGTTTCGCCAGCATTACTGTACGCCAGTGAATGCTTAACCAACAGAATGTTTTGACCAATAATTTTAACTTACACCCAAAGAACAATGGTAAACCGTTTCAGTTTCGGAGGTAGGAGGGTAAAAAATACTTTACTTTTAGCCTTGTGATGAGGCCCATTGTAAGCAACCACGTTTCAGAGCCATATGCCATCATTGGCAACACTATATTATGGCAACAGGCAGAAAGATAGAATAAACATCAAATTTTATTACCTACTACATACTCGTAAATAAGAGGTAACAATAATAACATAAACAAGACAACAGATGTGTCTCCCAAGAACATCTTCCTGTAAGGTGCAAACTTCACGTGTCACCTGTGCTCATAAACTTCAGTCATAATACCCATGCATTGTGCCAAAAGATCGTTAAAATATTATGACTATTATTTGAGAACACCTCTAGTTTGTGGTCACTGTCAATGTTCTAGTTACCTACAGTTTTACGGTCCTATTTGTTGAGATTGACTTTGAGATTTAGAAGTAAGGTCATGGATGAATCAACGGATATGTATTGTTGATTTTATTGATTACAGATATTTGTTTTGATAACTTTATTGATTTACCGGTATTTATGATTCTCTAAAAAAAATAGAGTGGCCCTGTAAGGCGAAGGTAACTGAAGAACATAGGTAGATTTTAGTTCGTAAAAGTTTGAAACACTGTCTTGCTCCAACCTGTAATCGTTTTTACTTAGCATGAGTTGGGTGACAGCAGGTCGAAAATATGCATCTTTAAGATGAGAGAAAAAGATAGCTACATTTTATGAATCTGACAGCTGTCACCGAAACCATCCTATAACAAATTTAGTATAGTGAAGAGTGAGAAGTCGATTTATGAATAGCAATACCATTAAAAATATGGGTTGAAAATAAAAATAAAGATTGGATTTTCAACCCATTTTTGTGGTAGCGATTCATCAAACGACTCTGTTTTTCCGGAAGACTGCCCGTAAATGAAAGAAAGCAAAAAAAAAAAATTTGTTGCCCGTGGCATCACAGGCCCTATCAGTATAATTATCAGCCCCGCGTTTTTTTTAATATTGCGACAGATACAGACGCAAGAGCTATTTGGCCTCGCACTGATTTTTTTTTTGTTCTGTTTAATATTTTATTTTTGTAACATAATTATTATAAATGTTTTATTCGGTTCTTAAACCTTTGCAAGTCTGAAACAAACGTATTTCTTTCTCTTTCTACCAAATGCATGACTCCTCGCGTGCTAGCTTACGAAAAACAATAACCAGTACACTAAAATTATAATTTACGACAACTCAAACGAAAATAACGTAAACCTATTTCAAACTAAATGCTCCTACCACGAAAACTACTAATAACAATAGTACTGAGATTTGAATGGACGCAGCGTGTAATATATTTAACCGTATTAAATGTCCGTCTGTCGGTCATAAACTAAGAGTCGGACACACGGTCGGACATCACACATACACGCCTTGCCAAGTGCCACTGACTGACATTTCCATTGCTGTGTTGTTTTATTTTTTACTAGGTTCTGCCACTGGCTTCGTCCGCGTGAATGTAGAATGGTATGTTTTGATAAAAGTGGAGAAACTCTGTCGTTGCAACCGAGGCGAAATTTGCCCGAGCTGCAGGTGAGGGTGTTATGGAGCCGAGTGATGCAGTAACAATTTTCTGCATGGGAGGAGGCGATGATCCCGCCCAAGCGGAGCAGATTTCAACCATATACTTAAGCATATCCTTCGGGTAACCATCTTTATTATCTACGACACCAATAACAATGTTGAACGCAATAAAAATATGTCTCCTAAGAATGTCTTCTTGCAAATATGAAAACTTCACGTGTCACCTGCGGTCTGGTCATA
Organism: Mythimna separata; assembly: GCA_030763345.1. Classification (NCBI taxonomy): domain Eukaryota; kingdom Metazoa; phylum Arthropoda; class Insecta; order Lepidoptera; family Noctuidae; genus Mythimna; species Mythimna separata. The sequence continues at coordinate 4,639,528 of CM061188.1, read as the reverse complement.
AACCCTAGTCATAATATCCGTTACATTGTGCCAATAAAACGTTAAAATGTCAAGGGTATTGTAAGTAGTAAGTTGTATGGTCGGTGTAAGAAGCCAACCTGAATAAAATGGATAAGACTACACAAAGACAGGGATAGAGAATCATGGAGGAGAATTGGGGCTGTACCATGAAGTGTTAAAAGTTAGTCGTACATGCGAGAAAGAGGGATAGAGCTATACATTCTACATAGCTTCATCTTTTTAAAATTTCAGTTTAGGTCGTAAAATGGATCGCGGTAAGAGCTCGCAGCTATGGATATCCTCTGCATTATATCTATAAACATAAGTCGTGTCAAATTCGCCATTTTTAGCTTGACGATAGATGAGAATCATCACGTGAAATTATGCCTGATGCCCATTCGTTGGCCTTCATTGACTCATATTGCACATGACACCCATTCATAATAAATGTCAATTATTGTTTGCAGTGTCATCGTCTTGGCCAGAGAAAATTGAGGCGCCTCGTCGAATACTGGTGGAGACTGCGTTGTGACTTTCTATGCTAATCGAGCGTTTCAATGATTGTCACCGTTTTCTCATTATTATTGACGGCCCGTTATACAAGAATTCTAACATATTAGACTATGGTTTTTTAAATGCTATCAATATTTATGTTCTGAGAGCAATTCAGTAGGCAACGTATCCTAAAATGACGTTCACTAGGTGGCAGTATTGACGCTTAGATATTAACGTCAACGTCAAACGTCAACGCCATGTATGGTTTTCAAAGAAAAAGTCTTAAGGTGAAAGGTTAGGGTAACCCGCGAAATTCAAATTTTCTTACGTTTTTTGCAATTTGTGGACCAGTGGTAGGTTGTATGAAATTAAAAATATCTTTTGCGATTGTAAAACGTAACTAGTTACATAATTATAACCATACAAATCATCAATACATCCCTCTTATTTCATATAAGTCGAGGACCGATTTTTTCCAGGTCAAAAATGTTCCTAGACGTGAGCGCGAACGAGACGTGAGCTTGGAGGCTGAAAAAAGTTAGAGTCAGGAGAGAATGGAATAAAAATGTGTTGAAAAAACGCAAAAAGACGATTTTAATTTTTCAGACAAATTATACAAAAATATACGTCAAGTTATCAACTATACGGTCTCAAAAGCGTGTGACATTCCGTGTTCTATGGTGCCACATATCGTCTTGCCATTTCAGTTGGCGACAGAGAGCGCGGTCGTGTCACTGGGCATGAAATGTGTGACAGGGATAAATGATGCGCCAAGTGGTCAGTAACTGACGGGCTGCTCGTGAAGATCGGGTTTCCTTGGTGGTGAATGAAAAAATATGAGGATTGGTAAATAGTTTTATTTAATAAACTAGCTTCTGCGACTGGCTGAGCCCGCGTGGAAGTAGTTTTCTTGATACAAATTTTGGTCCACCGTTTCATTCCCTTATAAATAATATACCTTTTATATTATGTATTTTGTTTGCTTTGTATGAGTTTCATTTAAAAAAAAAAAGTAGGAAATCATGAAATGACTTCTTCAACTCTAGATAGACCGAGAGTGTCAGAGTTCTACTGATTAAAACCGATCTGTTTTCTTTCAGTTGCTGTTTGTGAAGGTCATGATAATACTCTTGCGTAGGTACGTACCTATGTGTGACTAGATGCTAACAGCAGCTTCTCCATACAAACTTTAAACCCCCTTTTCCTCCTCTTAGGCGGTGAATTTTCGAACATCCTCTCTTAGACCTCTTTTACATCATAACAAGAAATCTTGTAAAAAATTCCACGCTCCTAGGCTCACTAGTTTTGCCTGTGCATTGACATGTCAGTCAGTTAATTTCTCCTTTTATATATAGGGAATACATATTCAGAATGTTTTTAATAGCTTTTTAGTGGTCACAGGATGCCAACGCTGCCAAAAACGATGACACAAGTCATTGTTAATATCTGTCATTTGTGTTTATCTCGGTTACTGTAACAGACAGCTAGTCAGATCAATCACAGGCTTCTTGGGAAATATATCACAATCATATTTTAGAGGCGAAAGTTTGTTAGTGTGTGTGTTTGTTACCTAGCTCTTCACGTTCGAATGGCTGAATGGTTTTCAATGAAACCTGGTACTGGCTAGACTATGTCCTAGAGAATTAGATAGCTTTTTATCCTAGGAGGATGTAGAAAATTATCCCAAGTGAACATACTCCCTAGATAAAAAGTGTCATATAATGTGCCATTTCAAAACATAGTTCCATCGATATCCATTCAGTAGTTTTGCTTGCGTAAACATCTAAACATCCATACATAGAAACTTTCGCTTTTATAATATTAATAAGATGTTTTTTCTACACTGTGTATCTATACGAGTATGTGAGCAAAATAAAATATTTTTCTTTTTATTATAATTATACCGTCCACAACAACGTTAATTTTACTCAACCAGTCACGATCGCCTCTCTTTCTATACACCAAAATCTTACTCAAACATTTTTCTCTTCATTCCGTCTGTCCCTTCGTCTAATGAGACAGATCGGTCCTGTACGTCTCGCATCCATTGAATTCCCGCGACCCTCGCCAGGTCGTCGGTCCACCTTGTGGGAGGCCTTCCAACTCTGCGTCTTCCGGTACTTATGACCATCCGTCGTCCATCTGTATTTTGGTGCGCAGTAAAGTAAATTTCGATTTCTAACCATTTGTAGCTTCATTATCGCCATCGCTCACCATCGCCTATCTTTCTATACACCACAATCTTACCCAAACATTTTGCTCTTCATTCCGTCTGACCCGTTCGTCTAATGAGACATACCAAATAAGGAAATATTCGCAACATCCTTCTCCACCTAAGAAATGTACCCTAATTCAGGGAATACCGTTTTTTGATGGTATTAATTTACTTATTGCTCGGCGGGGATATTGCTTTGTGGGTTTAGTAAGTGGCGTGTAAGTGGGTGGCAAAATTTTGTATTTATTTTTTTGGTATGAAGGGCTCCGCAAAATTGATCCATGGAACGTTGCAAATTAAGCGGGAACTACATAAGATCGACGAACAAGCGAGCCACCCATGCTTGATTTGTACGTAGAACTACGTCTCGTGGTATGAATCTAATATGGCGCTGTAGGTATAGCTTTTTTTTAGCATTAAAGGCTTAATAATGTTCCCACTGCTGGGCCTCAGGCCTCTTCTCTTGGAGAGGAAATGGACCATAATCCACTGCGCGGGCCCATTACGGATTGGTGGAGGTCACATGTCTTCGAATTTTTGGTTCTAGGACATGCCGGTTTCCTCACGATGTTTTCCTTCACCGTTTTGAGAGCAGTGGTGATGAAATTAAATTACACAAAGTAATGCGCCTCACTGGGTTTAAACCCGTGACCTACAACTTGCAAGTCGGGGCAGTTACCACTGGGACACCACTGCTCATAAGTAATAGTAGCCATATAAAATGCGCTCAGATCAGCGTACGTAGCGCAAGTGTGCGCAATGTAGTTCTAGGTTTAACGTCTACCACCACCATTTCTAGCAGTTTCGTGTCATTCTAAACGTTGATCGTAAAATAAATCGGATCCTGTAACATCATACTTGGAATTTAGGTAAAAATATACAAAATACGTCATTCACTATATAAGACAATCACTCGCATTCCATTCAGTCTTAATAATATATTCCCGCTAATTCATTGAGAATAATATTTATTCTTATACCTACAATAATGGTAACCGCTTTAATATTTCTCCTCTAGCATTTGAATAGTATAGGTAAAAGTACAACGAGGTCCTAGAATACAAAGCGTAACTGAAGAGCATAGATGTGTTTTAGTCAGTAACAGACACCTCTGGAGGTGTATATTACTGGCTCATCATCATCTCAGCCGAAAGACGTCCACAGTTGGACATAGGCATCCCCCAAGCGTCTCCACAGCGACCGGTCCTGTGCGTCTCGCATCCATCGGATTCCCGCGACCCTAAAACTAATTGGATGATTTACCACATAAAAAAATAACCTATACAACCACACAAGTCTTAAATCAGCAGTTAATAAAGTAATATTGATTTTAAACGAAAACCAAACAATTTAAAACCAACTTCAGTCACCGAAAAAGATTCATAAGATTATGAAGCCGTCACACACAAAACTCTTTGAAAATAATTTACGAAGAATTAAAACTTTTCCACCACCGGATGGCACGGAACTTCTAAGAAAGTCTAATATAATTTGTATGTCAAGAACATCATTTGTAATATATTCTGATATTCTGAGAACGGAAGATGAGACGACTTATGAAACACCTGTAGCGTTCCAGGAGATTTCAGACAAAAAATAGAAATTTCTATTTAATTTTGAAATAGTCTTTTTCGCTTTTGATATGAGAATTTTGTAATAACGATGAGGTTTTAATAATCTTTTAGTTTACAAAGTCTTCATTATTTTCATGCCCTAATACGTAATTGATTTTTTAATTTCTGAAATTCCTGATAAGTTCCTACAATTTTATACAACCTGTTTTATTTGAGATCAGAGCATTACGGTTCTTTCTTCCTTTCTGTCCTGACAATCGTCACGCTTGTTTTTTATTATTGATAGGCTCGCGCTTGACCACATCTCACCTGATGGTAAGCGATCATGTGGTCGACGATGGAGCACACTTGCCTAGAAGGAATCTTCCATTCTGTCTTGACAACCGTCACGCTATTACAAATTTATTTTTCTTTCATATCATTCCTTACACAACCCATCTTTGCTTTGGCCTCTCTCTCCATCAATGTGAGTACTCATAACTCTTTTAGTAAGTACCTAACATTTGTTTCATCTCTCCTTAACAGATTCCCTTTCAATTTTTCAGTAACTGGCGCCACTTTCAAACTTCTTCCAATAGAATCATTTATCAATTTATCCATTCTCGTCACATTACACATCCATCTCCTCTGGCTATAAATATGTATTTTTTATCATGGTATTACTATTATTAATCATTTGCGCCTTAGTCCAACCTCCTGATCTCTACAATAGTATGATAGTAGATTACGGATTTGTTGATTTCACCCTTCAACTTGGAACATTCAAAATGAGCTGTGTCCATAGATTTCGTAAAACTGAATGGAGGAACTGCGGCTTCGTGGAAGATGAAAGCAGGATTTTGCCTAGGGGTGAGAACAGGATAGCAAAAAAAAAAGCTGAGCTCTGTAACTGTTTGTTGTGTAATAAAGTAATTTTCTATTCTATTTTATCTCCTAGTTTGCCGAAAAAAAACGTAAGTATTCTTATATTTGATTTTTTGAAAGGTTACTATGTTGAATATATCGTCGCTTATTATCACGTGAGAAAGTGGTTTAACGTAAGCATGTCAATATAAATAAAAAAATATGGAAACATATTCTTATAACAGTCGTGATTCTCACGAAATCGATATTTTATCAGCTACCTGTCATTTGCCGTCAGTAATCCGTAATTGTTTGATAAATCGATAGAGACATACTTTACACTTATGACAGTTACAGATTACGGCCTATTTCCTTCCTAGTAAGGAGGCCTGAGTCCCAGCTGTGGGAAAACTGTAAGGCTGAATATATTATTTTTTACTATCACTAGATTCTGAAATGAATAAATAAAATTACCATTTAGTTTCCTTGATTGCCATGTAATAAAATGCTATTTTTGTTTAGGCAAAAAAAAACTCAAAGTATGATTTTATCAGGTAACGGAATTTTATAAGTTATGGACGGCAGTCATTAAAAAGTTCTAACTGTTAAACATGGCCTTTCAGTAGGGTACGTACGTCAATATCATAGATGATGTGTTTGACGAATATTGTCGCTAGTAAAATCTATAATACCATTTCAATTTAATCTTTTGTAAAAAACACTCATACATAACAAGTCAAAGAACTCTTATGCTAACAAGAAAATACGTTAAAAAACACAGAAAACTTTCACAATATCTCCTTATTTATTCAGAGCCCAGGGCTTAAAGCAGACTATTACCTCTAAATCCCGTTCTGACGGGAACACTAAAGGCATCTCGGAATACAAGTGCGATTATGTATTTTCTTGTTTATGTTGCTTGCATAAACAATTTCTTGGAACAGTATAATCAAAGGAGCGTCTTGCAATCGCAGCCAACGGTGGTTGGCTACTGAAACTTGTATTGTTGTAGTAAATATCTTTAGATCTTTTGTTGGATAATGTTCTAATAAGCTTGCAGGATCGTTATTTTAAAACAGGTTTAAGATATACTACTTACTTATTTACGATGAGTTTGTCACTATAGATTTCTTTCACTCAACCACACTTTAGCACTAAATTTCTCAAAAAAAACCACACACTAAAAACACAAACAAAAAAAAAATCTTGCAAAAAACTTATCTTCAAAAACCTTTTTCGAGAACCACGTCTTGACACTTCATAGAAAAAAAAGCTAACAAAAAAAAATACACTTCACAATTCGAATTCCGAATCCGACTATTCAAATTTGGCACGGCGGGAAAGTCGTTTGCTTTCCGCCTGTGGCCTGCAATATACTGAAGTCGCGTTTGGTTCGACTCGCCACTATTTTTACAAATGTCCGAATAGCTCAGGAGCGAGACTTTGTTTATTTCCATTTCATTTTACATTTACCGATCGTAAAAGTATTTAGATGATGTTGATGGAAATAAAAGCTATAAATTCGTATTTAATAACGTATAGACGTAACATAAAAACCGTGTTTCTCAAAGGGATGAGATGTGCAAAAGCACACGTAAAGTTTAACGATGACCGTTTTATGTGTCGTGTGAATAAATTGGGCATTTTATTGGGCACAGTTTCTAGTTGAGAATTTACTACGGAATTTGGAATAACCTCATTTAAATATGTGAATAGGCAAAACTAAATGTATTAATGTAACATTTGCTGTTCTATGGGAGAAATTATTTGTCTACCGAAGGAACACGAAAACAGAAATGAAACAATTTGATTGTAAATTGGTCACTGTTCACGCAAATAAAAGGTTTTTCTTTATTTTCTAAACACATTTCATAGATTTTCCAAGTCTTCATTTACTGACTAACATATTTTGAAGTTTGGATAATTTTAAGAGTTAGCACTAAGTATACACTCAATGTTTAAAACTACAACATAGAACTAGGCAGAAAACTAGTTTTGAAGAGTTGCTTGAAGATAGTTTCTTAATCTTAACTCTTGAACTTGTTTTCATTAGGCACCGTTTCAGTGAGTTCTGGGTACTTAACAGTTTTCCTAATAAGATTTCGTTCATGTACTGATAAAAATCACTAACGAGGATGTCCAAAGTTAGTTCAAATTTTAGTTCAAAATTTTAGTAAATTTCTTTGCATTTGGCAGTTCAGTATCAAGTTGTATGTGGATTTTGAATATGATTGGTAAACGTAACAATACGATTCTGCTTTTTGGTTTTACCATACTTAATTTTAATGTCTTTTTCATGAAATTGTAAGTTAATTAATAATGCAATGTGGCAATTTACCTTCGCAATTAAAAAACATGATTGTTGAGCAATGAATAGCTCGCTGTCTGGCCGTTAAGTAATCGTTTGGACCAAGGCCGCGTCGTTGTCGACGGCGCATCGTTGTTCCAGACACGCCTCAAAGAGATGACCGCAAAATCATAGGGGTTGTTCCCGTTCGTCCACACCCCGTCGTCCACACTGCGGACGACTGGGAATGATGCGTTCCGTTCGTCCACAGTGTAGACGAACAGAACGCAACATTCTCACATTCCCAGTCGTCCGCACCTCATTTCATGTTTAGTTTAAGAGTCAGTGTAAAGAAATTTTAAATTAAATAAATGATTTAACGGTTTAATTAATTTAAAAACAACATAACCTATAATATTTAAAATTTCTTTACACTGACTCTTAAACTAAACATGAAACGAGGTGCGGACGACTGCGAATGTGAGAATGTTGCGTTCTGTTCGTCTACACTGTGGACGAACGGAACGCATCATTCCCAGTCGTCCGCAGTGTGGACGACGGGGTGTGGACGAACGGGAACAACCCAATCATAGAAGCTTAGCAGGGCCAAAGGTAACTGAGGCCATGGGTTGACTTCCGAAAAGGAAACCTTAGGAACGCCAAGGCAAGGAACATAGAAATGGGTTTTAGTCAGTGAAAATCTGATAGGCTGCGTCCTAGAGCGAGAGAAGTCATTAGATGATTTACTACCAATGCTGCCAAAAAAAACATCCTTTTTCAAAACCAAAGTAAAATGTAGGACTAAGCCTTTTATACCTTTATTTTTTAAAGTAAATTGATCATTACTGAAGTTTTCTGAAGACCTAAAGTCTAATGGAATTCGATAAGTTAGATTGGTAGTTCACTGTCAAATTAGTTCTACGCCGTTTGGTAACCAGTAGAATCTCAAGCTATGAATATATTAAACGGAATTTTAGACAAAATGGTACCAACGTTAATAATAGTCAAAAGTCTAATATGTTTGGGAATTACTTGAGTTACCGAAATATCACAATGTCTATGACAAATGCTTTTGACTATGATAATGAAAGCGCGACCCGGAGTTTAAAAAAATTTAATTGGCAACATTATTCAGCTGCAAATCATGTCAAGACATGATTTTCCTACTAGTTAGTAATACCACATACAACATTTTTGGATTTAACCTCCTTTTCTCAGGTTGCGCTTTCATTTAGACGGACTATATTTTTGACTAAAACTGGAATCAATTTCAAATTTTTTTAAAGTTTTTTTTTGATAAGTTTAAGGTGCATTTAATCTCTATTTTACCTGATCTGGCGGCAATGATGTGGCCACCGATGGAGGATACTTAGCTACAAGTAACCTATTCACTTTTAACTAAAAGACGTAGGCCTATCTATCAGGAAATAGCCCAGCTATCAAGAAAATCCTCTCGTACAGGCTTGAAAAAATTACTTTTCCAGGTAAAGTCACGTCTATACATTTTATCCTTAGCATTTACCTACCAAGAATTCTAACAGAAAATTGATTTGTCTCTTCATTTGTCGCAGCTTCTCTCGTTTGTCTAGAACCAAAGCTATAAATGAATACATTAGATGTAGATTGGCCAATTTCGACACATTGAATTGGCATCCCAGATTTCTGTGTATATTTACTACCGGTAGCATCTGCCATAGCTTTTATTGCTCCAGTCTTGCAATTGTCTGCACGTCATAAAATTTTAAGAGAGTAGGGATGGACCAACTTATTGGAGTGCCAACTATTCGGTAACGTTTTTAGTCGGCGACTAGTTGGTGATTAGTTCGCACTAGAAACATACTAGTCGGCACTTAGATAATTAGTCACTATAAGAAAGGTGTAATATACACCGCGTGTACGTATATACCTACAACAAGGTTTATTGTTTTTAAGAATCAAAACCTGATAATCAGACACCAGTTTTGATAAGGGATATCGTCTTTTTAGTTGTAAAAGTCAGAAAAGCAGTCTTTTCGTGTAAAATATTGATCTTGAATGACGATCCGACACGACTGGGGAAGATAGAGCGCAAGACTAAATACTTATTAGATGCTTTCTGAGGCACGGGATGTCACAATTCTAACTTGGAATCCCTGGACATTAGCATTAGCGCTATCGGCCTTATAATGTTCCCACTGCTGGGACTCAGGCCTCCTCTCTAGGAGAGGGAATAGGCAGTAATCCACCACGGGTGCCCAGTGCGGATTGGTGGATGTCACATGTCTTCGAATTTTTGGTTCTAGGTCATGCCGGTTTCCTCACGATGTATTATTTAATCGTTTTTAGAGCAGTGGTGATGAAATAAATTACACAAAGTAATGTGCCTGGTTGGGTTCGAACCCGCGACCTACAACTTGTAAGTCGGGGCAGTTACCACTGGGCCACCACTGCTCTTATCCCTAAACAATTACGGAGTAACGAAAAAACCCAATAACTATTTTTCATTTTTTTTTACTTTGCCTTCATTAATTTGCTCTTATATCGTGGGTATGTTTAAAAAAACATGTAAACTATCGTACACAAGACACAAGTAACTGTAAGACATACATGTACATATATGCTTCGTAAGTAAATCAGAACTAGTTTACTCACTACAACTAGTCGCCCATGTAAGCAACTATTAGTCTTCTAGTCGGACAGTCGGCCAAAACCATCGTCGCCGAGTCAGCCCATCTCTTAAAGAGCACTATTTCAGTCGCTCAGTGGAACGTCAGATAAATTACTTTGTGATCTGGGACAATGTGTTTCTATGCTAATTTAAGGAGGCTATTTAGGATATACTGCTGTTTCTTGAAGCCACAGTGAGAGACTAATACAGAGGAATAATTTATAGTTTTATTCTTGTATGTTAGTAGTGGTTTTTACTAAGAAATGTGGCTAAAATCTACTCGATCATTTTGATATTTGACCAGTCTATGTAACTTACTAAGACCACACAAAGTAACTATCATCACGACATCAGGTTCCAGGGGTTTTATATTAAAATTGAGTATCATTTGAAGGCTAAAAAACTTTTTAAAGCAGGAAAGGAAAAAACATTTATGGCCAACACTGCATACAAAAATATTAAAAAAAAAATATAATTTAAGGCGGGCGCGACGTTAGAATTATCCATACAAACGTAATACCAAAATCATTTGCAATTTAAGCATATTTACACCATAATATGATGTTATTCGGATTCAGACAATAATTATCTAGGTTCCTACATCGTCTTTTTGTTGAAAAACTTACCCCAAACGAAATTTAAGCGAATTTAAATTTGCACATTTTCACAGCGAAAATGTCATGTTTTTATTTTGTTTTTTCTATATTATAAACAACAATATTTCAAAATATCTTTTCGTAGGAACACAGATATTATTATCAAGTTATAAATACTCGAAACAATAATGGAAATACATTAATTTTTCATTCATCATTTTTGGTATTACGGAACCTCTCCCAAATTTCCAATAGTTTGTATTGCTATCACAGCAAGCAACTGTCAGTGTGCGGATGATGACTTTACTCCAGTCGGTGTGTCCAAGAATTGTTTAAACTATCTGGATTGCTTCCATCAACCTCAAAAATGTGTTTTATTTCGTCTCAACTCGAGATAGCGCGCGGTCTCCGCAGGCCTCTTAAGATATAATCATAAACCATTACATTTTAAGATTTAACCTTCAATTATCTTATTTTTCACTTATTTTTATTCATGACAAAACATACAAAATAGCAGGCTCAGAAAATATGAGTAACGGAGACCTTTAAGACCTTCTGTCTTACAAACAACACTACAACTACTGTCTACTGACTTACAATCTCCCTCTCCTCAGTCCGACATTTCATAAACGGAAGAGTTCAGCCTCTGCTCACAAGAATAATTTCAGTTTTATACTTGTTCCTTTTTGTGTCAGAATTTGCATCGGCGCACAGAATATTCACATAGACGTATGTGCATATTTTGGGCATACGCGATCGGTTGCCTTATTCATGAAATCATGACTAACTTACGCGTTCGTGTGACCTAGTAAAATTTACTGCAGCGTAAAGGTTTACGGATGAAAGGCCCAGGCACAATATTTGTTAGTGTTATGAAAGTTAAAATCAACAGTGGTGACCACTAGAAAAGAATTAAAGAGATATAGCTCTATTGTAACGAAGTAAATCAGAAAATAACAACAGAGGTCTGCCCCGCTTGGGCGGAGCTCCGCTGAGGTATCGCGAAGGCGATGGGTAATTGCGACCTATAGTGTTCAGCCTAGTTAAGGCCATGGTGAAGAGTGAGAGGGAATGGAAGACATTACACATGACAAACTATAATGCAAACAAAGAAGAACCGAAATCATGCGGCTAAGACTAGCTTTTCGCCCAGGCCCTCGTCGCAGACACCCAGGGTGTCAGAGGTCGCAGGATGATTCCCGAACATCGTAAAAGTAAGCTTATAGATGGTGAGCAATAGGTCCGTCCGATTATAAGGACCTAGTCCAGGTCAATGGCACGTTGTCTTCTAAGTCGCGCTTTAAAGACATGTCATCAAGATTGTCGGGACCCAGAATTGGAGCTGATGCTTGCCTTAACTGCGGGATTGTTCGAGAGAGTTACCGCCCTCACAAAGAGTAACTGCAGATACACAGTGGGTTTTAGTTAGTAAAATCTCACACTATCTTATACTCCACTAAGAGCAGGAGAATTCATTTAATGATTTCCCACGTGAAAAATAAAAAGGATTACAAAACAAATTACATTTTTATAGATTACGGAGAAAATCTAGAACCTCAGCTTTAGCCAGCGCGTGCCGTTAGACCAATGAGGCAGGAAATTAGCTCTGAATCTAGGACAAAACATTTCTATGCTAATATAAGAAGCTTACGCAAGAGTCAATGGAGAAATAGATTAGGTACGAACATAGAGCTAGGAATTACATCGTCGGCAGTGGCTACAGACGTCATTAGTAAAATATATGTTCATTGATCACAATATTTGGCAATCGTTTGTCATAGCTGTTATTATGATGATGATTTATCATTATTTTAGCCGAATTACATCAAATATTAGCCATAGGCCTCTCCCAAGTGTCGGCATAACATTTTGGATCGGGTTACCGCAATCCTTACCAGGTCGTCGGTCCGCCTTGTAGGAGGCCTTCCAACGCTGCGTCTTCAGATGGTTATGGTCGATGAGAACGAAAGGTTCTGGAGTGGCGATCACGTACCGGAATACGCAACGATGGAAGGTGGGAGTCCTTTCAACAAGGCAGACAGATGACCTAGTAAGGGTGGCGAAAATCACATGGATGCGAAAGGCACAGGATAGGTCGTTATGGCAACGCTTTTCAGCTAAAATGATGATTATGATGTTTACTATAAGGGAATAATTCTATTTATCTTGTTCTTTGTTTTGTGTGAGTCTTAAGTACCTTTTTTTCTTTAAATACTGGCCGCTGAGGCATTCCTTGCTCTGTGGTTTTGAACGTTTGTGCACTGAGCCGTCATCTTCTTTGTACGCGGACACAATAAATTATATTCAGGCGTAAGGACTTTGTATAAAATGTCACTTTAGTACAAGTTTGAGACAACAATATCCAACACTGGAATAATTTAGTCTTGACATAATTTCCTTGTCGTGTGAAAAATCTGTTTTCAGACTTTAAAAAAAAAAAACATAAAAAGTCCTTGATATCGGCAAAACTACCCAGCCACCTTTACCATAGTCGCAAACCGCGTGTCAACGAAATGAGAATAAAAGATTTTCAAAAGAGATTTGTACCGTTGTTCGGTAACGCAAAGAGTAACTGAAGGACTTTTGAAGGGTCCATAAAAGTCTGACACACCCTCTTGTTCCAGTTTAGATTCGATATATCACTTGATAATATCTAACTTCAAAAAAAAAACAAAACAAATGGGCTAAACTAGAAACACCCAATCTCATTAAATCTAACAGCTTTATTAAATCCAACACATTTTCGTGATCCCAGCTCCCGAGCTAACAATCTTGGCATGCTTCCCGAGACACATTTTGACGGCTAGAAAAAAAGAGTGCTATTTCTCTTAATGCTTTTATTAACAAACGTATATCATCTTTTCGCTCCCATTTAGACCGAGACGTACATGTCATTATTGCCCTCCTTTTTGTTCAAAAGAATTTATTGCCTCGCTGAAAAAATATTTTCTTTCATTGATATTGTTTTTTTTTGCGGCAATTTTGTTTTTCCTAATTTTATTTGTCATTGGTTTTGTAATTTATTAACTAGTCTGCTGATGGGATAAATGGTGTAATTTATTTTAAATTGGGGCGCGGTTTAGACTAGGTTTTACTGTTTTGTTTAAATATTGTTTTGATGTGATTTCATTTAGGTATATTTTTTTAATTGTAGTTCAATATTGGAATAGATTTCATTAGTTTTTGTTTGAAATAAACCCAAATAATCGCATTGAATTGAGTATTAGCCCGGAAATTTTGTAGCATCATCTTCATGATCATTTCTGCTGAAAGACATCAAATCCGGGTCCTGTGCGTCACGCATCAATGAGATTCATCCTCAAATGGTCACTGGCCCACCAATTGAAAGGCCTTCCAACACTGCGTCTTCAGCTATGTGGTCACCTCGTGAAATTTGAATATTTTCCCAAAGAAACATACTCTCGAAATAAAAATTAATTAAAGTCCTATTCCAGGACATGGTCTACTCGTGTGCTTTTCATCAAAATCCCTTCGTTTGATTGAGGGCTGAGGTACTACAAATATTTTCACACAAGCCCTTATACTCTCCAATTAGAAAATAAATTACAATCATAATTCGAGTTCTAAAACTTTACTTATAGACAATCAACGTGTTTTTTCTACAACGTGTATTAAAGACAAATAATATGGAAATCGACAGACTACACTATACTGGTAGCGTATTGCCTTGGTGTCTACACAGGCACACACATACACCCTAATGACGCAATCAAAATTTATCAACAATTTATCAAAATAGGTTTTTTATTCTAAAATTATCTTTGATTATTTTAAAATAGCTGAAATCGATTCAGTAGCCGATTGTGAACATAATAACTTTCAGAATTGCCTTCATAATGTTACATGTTTTATAAATCTACTACTTAATAAAAACTTTGCTTTTTATGATATTAATGTGATGTGATATCTTTAGAAGGAGACTGACTAGGAAGGTTGACTGGTAGAGAATGCCCCAAGGCATTAAGTCCGCCTCTGTATCTTGTGTGCATAAAGAATAAAATAAATAAATAAGGAGAAACCGAGTGACTGAAATATCAACGCATGGCCGAAAAAACTAGAAGTAGACGCGTGAAATTTCGCACGAGGTTTCGTTTTATGACGTAGTCGTCTACGCTAACAGAAGATTTTTCAATTCAGAAGTCAGTACAAGTCTAACACGCCTTCCCGCTCCACCCAGGATGGGAGATATAATTTGATGATTCACCTTCATGACCTCACAAAAAAGGGGATGAAACGATGATACAAAGTTTGTATGAAGGTACCTATTATGACGCGGGCGAAGCTACTAGCAGAAACTATTATTTTATAAATCTACTTATAGAAACTTTGATAGTAATCTGATATGATTAAAATAAACAACAAACTGACTCCGTAAACACGCGTGCATATTAAACAGAAAATAAAGTGACAACCTGTCATAGTACACTCGACTACACAAGTGGTTCGCTATTTAAATTTTACATAAAAAGGCATTTGACGTGTTTTTTTTTTAATGAAATTTGCTATCGTAATTGTAGATTTTTTTAGGCTGTTATTATCTAGACACGAACAGCTCGTGGCTAGATAATAACAGCCGCACGGGTCGATCTTCATGGTTAAACAACGCTTGCCAAGGTTGGTGAGTGGATGGGTGACCATCTTAACATACCGAGTTGGAGAGAGGTTTGTTATTAAAAAAAAATCTACAATTCATCATTATCTACCTAGCCTTTTCCCAACTATATTGGGGGCGGCTTCCAGTCAAGCTGGATTTAGCTGAATACCAGTACTTATTTTACGACGAGCTGCTGCCTACCAGACCTCTACAATCCATTAACAGGGGTAACAAGATTTACTGGCTTCTGACTATCCATAATGACTGCCAAAGATCTACAAATGACAGCCGGGACCTACGCGGCTTAACGTGCTTTCTGAGGCACGGATGAAACTCGGTATGTTAAGATGGTTACCCATCCATAAACAAACCTTGGCAAGCGTTGCTTAACCTTGAAGATCGACCCGTGTATCTAGCCACGAGCTTCTCCTCCTACTTTGATATGAATCTGATATGATTAAAATAAACAACAAACTAACTCCGTAAACACGCGTGCATATTAACCAGAAAATAAAGTGACAACCTGTCACAGTACACTCGACTACACAAGTGGTTCGCAGTTTAAATTTGCACGCAAATTAATGACATGCACGCCGTCGAATTGACGGCTCACAACCAACCATTACCGAATTCATGGCGCCGTCGGGACCTGGAGGGGATCGCAATTCGGATAATTAACGCGAATTTGACTGAATTAAATGCGAAGGTTATATCTGTATTTTCTGTTTTGATTAAGAAATTAGTTTTTGGGTTTCGTAATTGAGAAAAACAAATGGTGAATTGAGAAAAACAGCAGTAATTTCTTTGTTGATCCTGTTTAATATAAATGAATTTTAAAGTATGATTGGTTGGATCTAAAAATGAGTTCTTATACTATAAATGAGGTACATACCAAATTAAATAAAGAAAGAAAGAAAGAAAATGAATTTATTTTGCCCAAATGGATGCACAGTCAGATCGAGATTATTAGACACAGAAAAGGTATAAGACAGAATAATCTTTCTCCTGGTCTTATGCCAACTAATTTTCGAATTACGCAGCATGACATCATCTTTCATGCATCAAATCTTTATTTTTCTTTCACCTCATTACAGTTTGCTGAGTCGTTGACACGATCGTTCCACGCGCACCTCAAAGAGATGTCATCAAAACTGTAGTTGAGATTCAAAACGCGCAAAGCCTACTGGGGCCATGAGTTGTGCGAAAGAGAACCCTAGGGCCTTGGAATGAAGGCAAAGAACAAATAGGAGTGATTTTAGTCTGATTCGCCTTCCTGCTCCACCCAAGAATGGAAAAAGTCATTGGATGATTTCCTCCTAAAAAAATCTCATGGCAGTTTTTTTTAAATAATTTCGCCAAAAAAGCCTAAAGCTCTAAAAAAACAGGGCAAGTGCGAGTCGGACTCGCGCACTGAGGGTTCCGTACCAACTGACCTATGAAAACAGTTCATTCTCGAATCGAGTCTTGAAGACTTTTCCTTTTTTTTTCTGGTGACGTGACTAAAAATTTTCAGTTTTCAGACTTTTCCCTATGTTAGTGCTATAATACCTAGCTTCGTGCCAAATTTCAAGATTCTAGGTCGACTGGAAGTACCCTTTAGGTTTTGATTCCTTTGCGAGTACTTGCGAGTTTCAAAATATGCAGCTTAAATTGCTGTTTCTTTTGATTGCGTTTATATAGAAGTTTGATTTTGTTACAGCTTAAAGGTATTATAGATTTGAGTATTTGGTATGAATTTGAATTTAATACCTCTACGCGTTTATGAGGAAATGGGTAGTAAGTTTAAAATTATTAAAAAAAAAATATTATGTGATGTAACTAAAAATTTATGGTTTTCGTAATTTTTCCTTTATCTATGCTATAAGACGTTGCTTCGTACCAAATTTCAAGATTCTGAGTTCACGGGAAGCACCCTGTAGGTTTTGATTCCCTTGCAAGTGTCGAAAATTTGCGGCATAAACGGCTGTATCTTTTGATTGCGTTGGCTTAGAAGTTTGATTTTTTCACAGCTTCAAGGGACAGTAGACCTGAGTAATTGATATAAATTTCAGCTTCATACCTCCACGCGTTCCTGAGAAAAAGGGTCTTGACAGACGGACGGACAGACGGACAACAAAGTGATCCTATAAGGGTTCCGTTTTTTCCTTTTGAGGTACGGAACCCTAAAAAGCTTGTATTCATTACTAAGGAGTACATTATGAGCAACGCGAACTTACTCAAAAGAAGTACGGAGCCAAAAAGACGTGTTGAAGTGGTAGCATGTGGCATTCAGCACCTCTTAACACCCCTAGGGTAACACGACACGAATTTATGTACGTATATTTTAAAGTTTAAAACCTGTGCCCACGTTGTAACTAGTGGTAGCTTGAAAATTCTACTAATATTAATATGTAAGTGGAAGTATGTTTGGATCTTTATAAAAGAACCATGCAAGGTTACGGATTTGGACTTTAGATATTCAGAAAATGCGAAGATATTGGCTAACATGAAGTACCGTGTTACCCCAGTTAATGGGTTGTGAAGGTCTGGTAAGCAGCCGCTCTTCGTAAAATACTGGTATTCAGCTAAATCCGGCTTGACTGGAAGCCGACCCCAATATATTTGGGAAAAAGGCTAGGCAGATGATGATATTGGCCAGGAATACGATATAGTATGTCATTTATATGCTGAACTGCAAAAAGCAACTGAAGGACCGAAAGGACCCTCAGTTATGAAAAATCTAACTCTCCCTCTCATTCTACTCAAGCCGGGAGATTTTATTTATTGTTTAAAAAACTACTTCAAAAAAAGAGATAGATCAACAGTTACATTTCACATTTTTCAACATCCACATGTACAAAATCGCTGGCATAAACTAGTTTCAAATAATGCAAACGATACTTTCAAAGTATTGAACGTACATTTTTATTATTTTTAACACGTTTCAATATAAATATCGATAGGCCAGTTCACAATTTAAATTTCACCTAAGGTAAATATTTGTTTTAGCTAGCACTTTGCTCTGTGAGTGTACTTTACTCTGCGCATTCAATTTGCAAATAATAAATATTTATCTCATAGAAATTCAGTATATTATCATGGGTACTGTTGATTGGTGTAAAGCATTACTTTCACTATATTATTATTGAGAATGTACTGTATACCTATTTAATTAGAGAGATAAGTTTTTTTTCTCGATTCAATAATGGTGATGATTTTCTTTTCTTAATTGTTATAAACTAGTGCTTGACTATGATCCCACATGATGGTAAGAGTGCAATCATTGATGGTAAGACGCACTAGTTTATTAAGAGCCTATTCACTCTAGCTCTGAAGACACCCAAATTATAATCAAACGTAAAACAGCAGCAGGCAAATTGTTCCAGTCCTACAATGAGTAGGTAAATACTGATTTTTTAGACATAATTTACGATACATAAAGAAAACCACAGAATCATTGTATCCTTTGTAGGCAAAACTATCAAGAGTGAAAACTGACATTCGCGCAGTCAACCGTACGTGACCGCAGGGTTGGTACCTGTCTGTGTTGTATATAAAATGACGGACCATTTTTTTTATTAACTGTTTAAATCCAGGAAATTGAATAATGTCCGATTGACTGATCTGTTGGTCTAGCAGTTAGTGGCCCTGACTGCTACGCCGGAGGTCGTGGGTTCGATTCCCACCCAGGACAAATGTTTGTGTGATGAGCACGATCATATTGTTGTTATTTTAAAATTTCAAAATAAAAAATCAACGATGTTTTAATTTTAAATAGGCATATATCTCAAGAAACTCCATGGTTACTTTTTTCAAAAAATTATTAGGTTTACAAGATTTCCATATTACAATACAGACACATATGCGACATCCTCTAATACCTACATTAAATACTACAATAAACGACAGTTTGGCAAAATCAGGTTTCAGGATTGCTTTGCATTAGCTTACTGTGTGCGTTAATTTGTAAATGTCGTTCTATAAGCCAGTACATAATTCGCAGCTTTGTGCCTAATTATTTCTGCTTATCCCACAAGTGTCTGTCACGTAATACCAGCCGTATGTCTAAGTGCTTAAACTTAGCGATTTTTCCGAAGGAGTTTTCTTAGCCCTTACAAAGGTCAACTAAAGAAACGATGTAGGTTTTAGTCAGTACAAGTCTGATACACCCTGTTGCTCCACTCGAGCTGGAGAAATCATTTAATGATTCCTTACGTAAAACTAGGTGCGTCCTGATGAGTCTACTGAATTTCTACTTTTTTCTATTTTTTTTTGTGAGTAAACTCTTTTCTTCCGAGGGTTGTGCTTAAGTTGCCAGGTATTAAATCTGTTATTTTAATTTCATTGGCAGGATATTAAAAGTACTAGAAGCTTGGCATTATGTATACCTAATAAGGTTGCGTTATCCATGTAGGTAGCAATTAGTGTTGTCTACTATTGGTATTATCGGAAGTATTATAAAGAATAGAGAACAGGCCCCAACACACTTCCCTCAGGTAAACCTAGCCTTATGCCACATAACTCTGAACATTCACTTTTGAATTTCACTTTAAAATATCTGTTATAATTTGAAAGTTATAACAGTGTTTAAAGTGTGATTTTAGCATCAACAAGAATTAATGTGGAAGAACGTTCTATATTTTGTATAATAAGCCTTCGTGCTACATTCTGTCAAAGGCCTGGCTTATGTCCAATAATATTGCTGAATTATACTGTTTTGTCTCCAGTGACCTGCTTATAATATCGGCAATACAATGGACTTGTTTAATCGTTTGATACTGCTCACAAAAGCTGAATTTATGAGAGAGTATTATAATGATTAAAAGAGAAAACTTATTGGAATAATCGCCGACAGTAGGAGGTATCGACATAATTTAATGAGTAGTAGTAACGGCCTGGACTTACGAGTTGTTTCAAGTCCAGGCAGACGCATTACTTTGTGTAATTTATTTCATCACCACTATCTACTCTCAAAACTGTGAAATACAACATTGTGAGATAACTGGCATGTCCATGCACTAAAAATCAAAGGAAATGCCGCATCCACCAACACGTACTGGGTCTCCGTGGTGGATTACGAACCGTTTACTCTCCGAGAGAGGAGGCCTGCTGAGACTCAGCAATGGAAACATTATTAAAACGCTGACTATGCTAGGCTTCATCATCATCATCGTTCTGTCGCTGTCCCGTTTTATTTGGAGTCGGCGCATCACATTTTTTTCCCCTCTATCCTGTCACTCGCCACGCTATCATTAACTTCCTTTTCTTTCATGTCACTTCTCACACAATCCATATGTCGCTTATGATATGCTACGCTGATGCTACTCAAAATATAAACTCAACCGCCAGAATAACATCACAAATAAAACGACAAACAATACCAATGTTTATATTCACCTAATTCCCCGGAGTCCACACTCTCACTTCTCTGAAGTGTATATCAAGATGCAACACAAATACTCGATGCTTGTTGAGCGCACCACAAACACGTGAACAGTTTGTTCTATGTTTATTTAATAATAGAGAACTGTTATTAAATTCACATTGGTATTTAGATAAACAATAATATCGGCCAGTAAATGTGCTATTGCAGAGTAAAATGTCAAATGGTCAGCGAGTGGTTGAGCGATTAACTGCTGCGCCATTTTGCGTACATCCACGCAAAATGGCGCATATTTTAAGTAATGCTTTTTTTTAAATTATATAATTTGTTACTAGTCTTCAGCGTTATTATTATTGCGTCATTAGAGATGTTAACAAAAGCTTCGAATGTCAAAGCTTCTGGGGCAATGGGTTGGTTTCTGAAAGGAGAACCCGAGACCCTGGAATGAAAGAAGAAACTTAGGAGTGGGTTTTCGTCAGTAAAAGTCTGACAAGCCTTCCCGCTCAAGAGCGGGAGAAGTCATTTAGATGATGACATTAAAAAAACCAGCGAATAAAAACTTTTTCTTTCTGTGTGCCATGGCTTTCGGTTCCTTCTTGGAACAAATATTTATATAAGTATATAACCTACAGATGGTTGTTACAGTACTGAGTGTTTTGGGTATGTATGTTTGTGAACGCATCGATACAGGAGTAATTCTTTGTGCAAGGCAACGTTTTTAAAACCCGAAAAAAAATCTGCACTTTAGGCTGCGGGAAACTTTAAAATAATCTCTGCAGTCCTTGAAAGGTAAAAAAAAAAATTGAAAGATTTTAGTCAGTAAAATTCTGATATTTTTTCTCACTCAATTCAGAATGAGAGTTGTATCTCTCTGATTCTATGTTCTCAAATCAAAAAAAATATCTGTCAAATGAACAAGCATGAGGATTAAGGTGTTATATAATCCAAAACTGATGAATTTATTACTTATCCTCGATTTTTCTAGCGCAATTCCTAAATATTGCTAGTAACACAGTCTCCTAGACTCTGCCGTATATCTACAGGAAGGCAGGTACGCACAGGCAGACAGTTTTATAGCTTCCTCCACGATCGTATACATTAATATTAATCCACAGTTTCTCCACATCTTACGAGTAATAGAATTAATGAGATAATTTCATCTGCCTGTTAGTGTTTAATATATTCCGGTGGCGACAGCTTACCGCAGAATTAAATTAGACTAACATAATCTGTACCTAGATTGTTAATGTAGGATACTATATTGGCAATTCAACGTGACTGCAATTTTGAAGTAATCTGATGCATCATCATCATCATACCAGCTGAAAGACGTCCACTGTTAGGCTTCCTGCAAGTCATAATGACGATTCCTGTGCATCTCGCATGCATCAAATTCAAGACTCTTTCTCTTCTTACAGGACATTGGTCTGCTTTACGTAAGATCTTCCAACGCTGCGTCTTCCGGTGCGATATCGACATTCTAAAACCTTTCGTCTCCATTGACCATCATTTCTGCAAGCAATATGGACCCTGTCTATTGCAACTCGATCAGGAAGTATTCTCTCAGTTTACATTTCCAAGCGAGTGCCAAAATATGCGCCAGAACGGAGCGTAAACGGCCTTATCTTTAAAATACTTTGATTTAGAAGTTTGATTTTTTCACTACTGCTAGAGGTAACAGATTTGAATACCTATCTGATATTTTTTTCAGCATTCTTGACAAAAAAATAGGTGGACAGATGGACAAGAAAGTGATCCTTTAAGAGATCCGCTTTTGTCGACCGAAGTTAAGCAACCAGAAAAAAAGACTATTTATCAAACCCAGAGGCCGCACAATGTTAGTAAAAAGAAAATAAAACTATTAAGCACTCTGATAAACTGTACAAAACAATATGTTAAGGCTCCCACTGACAGGGGCGACAACGTGACAACGATGACATGAACGATCATTTGTCATAGTTTGTTCTAGAGATAATAACAGTAAGTACTCTGGAACAATTTCTATAAAACTGTAGCTAGTCTGGGACTCATCTGAAAATTGTTTCAAGTACACGAGCCGTGTGTCTTGAAGGAGCGGGAATTACTTACATAGAATTTATGTTTTACTGATTTTTACCTGCGTTAAAGCTTACAAGAAAGGCGAACGTTATTCCATTACTACCTAGCCTTTTCCCAACTACATTGGGTTCGGCTTCCAGTCAAACCGGATTTAGCTGAAAACCAGTATTTTATGAGGAGCGGCTGCCTACTAGACCTCCACAACCCATTAACTGGGGTAACACGGTACTTCATGGCAAGACCGGAGTCAGATATACTGGCTTCTAACTATCTGTAACGACTGGCAAAGATCTAGAAATGATAACCGGGACCTACGGCGTCACGTGCTTTCCGAGGCACGGAGGAAACTCGGTATGTAAAGATGGTCACCCATCCACAGACCAACCTTTGCAAGCGTTGCTTAACCTTGATCGACACGCGCGGCTGTTATTATCTAGCAACGAGCTCCAACGTTATTCCTTTACTACCGGGGTAAAAAAGTATATCGGTGGCTTATCGGTGGCAATGACGTCTCGCGCTGAGCACGGGTGCAGGCCATGGTCCGGAGCAAGAAGGAAGGTAAGGCGGTTACCTCCTTTTGCGGAGTAGTAATGTTTACAAGAGCGGTGGTTGCATTTGAGAGAGAATGGACTTCTTCAAGCCCCAGTTACCGGAGTTCCAACCCTGAGTTCCAGCCACCGCAGGCGTTGACTTGCGGACGGTGAGCAACAGGTAGCTCACCGTCCCAACCTAGCCCCAGTTGTCAACGACGTATAGTGTTCCACGCGTGCTTCAAGGAGTTGTCAGATAATCTTAGGGGCCCAGCAGAGTCGAAGTCTACTGGGGCCATGGGTTATGTGAAAGCAAATCCCTCGGGATTTGCTTAAAGCCCACTTCTGTTCCTTCCAAAGCCTCGGCTTTGGAAGGAACAGAAGTGGGCTTTAGTCAGTAAAAACCTGACACTCCCTCCCACCCCGCCAGGAGCGGAGGAATTTATTGGATGATTTCACAGCTAAAAAAAGTAAATGAAGTTAGTGACAATTCAAACAAATGAATGGTTCTGAATACACTCGAGAGCAATAAAATCGCACATCAGGACTTGTTATGGTTAAGGCAGATTTTGTCATGAATATGAAAAGATTTTGAAAGACAAGTTTAAAGACCATTTCATTATTTTTCTAATGATATGAAATACAGTGTAAAAAAATACCCATGAAATGTGTTTACAGCACAATATCCAACATAAGGGTAAAATTACCAAGAGTCAAACTTAAAATTCTTGGTTAAGTAACCAGTTTATTAATAAAGTGTATTCCCTCTCTTAGTCTTAATTACAGCTGTTAATCGATGTCTCATCCGACCGTATTAATTTTACCATGAAGTTGTATGGTATAACCTCCCACACCTCGTCAATGATAAATTGACACTCTTGGAGTCGCGAAGAAGCGAGTTTTTTGCTGTAACTCTTCTTTTAAGATCATTTCAGATGTGTTCAATTGAATTAAGATCAGAACTACGCAAAGACCTTACTATCGCGATGATTTCAAAGTTTTCCATGTAGTGAAAAACTGTTCTAGTGACATACGATCTGGTATTGTAGTGCTTTAAGAATTTTTTTTACCAATAAGCTACACCAGCAGCTTCACAGATTCTCCGAGCATTTTTTTGACGTAACGTGAAGCCATCAACCCTCTCGATATCGGCCAGGTATTAGCTCCAGTGTATGAATAAAAGTCAGTTTTACTGTATAACATTATGCCACCCCTAGACTCCTCGAAAAGCAACATGATGTCTTATGTAGCATTGATAAAATTAGCCTGACGACTTTCTGTAGATCCTAAGGCGTCCATCATGGTCATGTAAGTCATTCTGCACTTATCAGAAAACACCACAGCCGGTCAATAGTCATACACGTAATTTAAGTGATCCGTGATAAATTGTCGCTGGGCTTGTCGGGGAGCTGTGGTCAGTTTGGTACCAATTGCTGGATGATATGCAGTCAGACCTGCTTCATCCAGTCCTTTTCTAAATGTCCGCTGATTTATACTGACATTGCAAATTTCTAAAAGCTTTTGTCTCAGTTCAATCGCGTTCGATAGCCAATTTCTCAAAGTACTTGTTAAACAAAGCGATCATCACGCCCTGATCCCATGCGCCATCGGCCAGGACCGTCCTGGTCGCCGAATGTACCCACTGGTCTCTTGAAACCTTTGGTATACCCGAAGATCAGGGAAACGGCCCAATGTTGGCTGTCAAGCAACTTTATTTGTTCTATGGCCTGTTTTGGGCAAGGTAATGACTTGAACAGCTTCTACGGGCGTGGTATCCATATTTTTCCAGTAAATTTGTCTGTTTCCAATTGAGACGTTATCACGTTGACGGAAACAGAGTAAAAAATAAAAAAAAATACCCTTTTTGTAGCTTTGGGTAAAGGCGAAAGTTGTGAAATGCGAATGAGTGAATTTGGGGAATTGGGTGTATGGTTGATTTTTGTGAATTACGTGAAGGTCAATGATCTTAATTTTGTGTTTTTGTAAAGTTAACCTTGTATGCTTTAATTTTGCTTAATAATTTATACTCGATTTCTATAGATTTAAGGGGATATCAGCATTAAACCAATTTACAAGCCATGTGCGATTTTTTTGCTCTCAAGTGTAGTTACATTGAAAATGGTGTCATCGAACTGATTTTAGACATAGGAACTTCTATAAGATTATAATATTCATTTACTATGTTACGTGTTTTATAGGTACATACTGGCACACAAAGCTTCGCCTTTTTATAAGATTATAAATAATTGTGACGAAACCAGTAGGTAGTGTATGTGTAGGTACATATGTTTTCAAGCGAGTAAGTAATAAAAACGTTGTTTTTTGCGGTTTAATGTAGAAATTTTATGATAACGACGTATTTTAATGTCCTACCTTTGTAATTGGTAAAGTCTGGATAGTAACAAAAAAAAAGTCTGAAGTTGCAAATGTATGACGTGCCTTTTCCCGCATCACTTGTTTTTTTTTAAAGATGCGTCACCGTTCGTCATCATCATCTTCATCATTACAAGCGAAAAACTGCTACAGGACATAGCCGAATTATATAGACGTCGCAAATGGAGTTAGATTGGTCACACGCTCAGGAGGGATCCCGATCATATACCTAAACTGGCGCTGGGCTGGATTCCCCAAGGGAAACGGAAGCGTGGCCGTCCCCGGCAGACCTGGTGACGCACCGTATTGGCAGAAGCGAAAGCCATCGGACTGACGTAGAGCGAGGTCAAGTGTAAAGCGTAAGACCGTTCGCGATGGGTGACTACTGTTGACGCCCTCTACCCCAGTTACGGAATATAGGATCTTAAGTAAGTAATGTTATACGGTACCAACGCTGTGTCTTCCAGTACGCTGTCACCGCTTTGAAATCTTTCGGCCCCATCAACCATCTGTTCTGTGAGCTATGTTCCCTGCCCACTGCTACTTAAGTTTGCGCCGGTAATTTTGATTCCCGTGCAGATATTTTCATTCCGGATTCGATCACGCAAGGAAATTTCCGTGCATAGCCCTCTCCGTTGCGCTTTGGGTAATTTTTAACTATCTCAAAAAGACCTCATTCTACGCAAAAAAAAAAAACACTGATGTCAAGATAAGTGTAAAGGTACAAGTAATCTTTATTGTACACCATTAAAAATGTAGTAGGACCGATGGAGTATTGTTACACCTCATCAGGCGATCAAACAATTGTAATAACAGTACTACTACTTACGATTCATCCTAAAGTTGTCTGGTAGATATCGTTGTCAGCGATAAGACCGCCCTTGTACCGATAGATTTAAGATTTTATATAAAAATTCTTTTTTTTTTGGGTCCAATAAAGTTTACACTATTCTATTCTAATATGATAATCGAGATTTCCAAGAACTCTCGCAGTAAAATATTTCCGGAAACTTCATAAATCCATCAACTTTTTGATAAACAAACCGTAACTTCAACTTCTTTATGAAAACAGCATATTACATACTACTATAGAAATAGGAAAAGTAAACATAGTTACAACATCGTTCTCAGAAACTTGTATTATTTCAAGTCACTCAGTACTCGAGCACAATTTGTAAGACAAACATACAAATATTTAGGCTACGGTTCCACTAGAGATGTTTGGGGTAGCTAAGCGGTGAAACTAAGCTAAGCTTTGAAACTATGTGTGATGCGTAACTGTATGAGTAAGATGCATTATGAAGATTATCGCTCCGTATTTTATAAAGCTAGACACAATTTGCATGTCCTTAGTTGACATTCTATTGCATGGGCCAAACAGATATAATCCAGCATCCCAGTAGTGGTGACCTTACTTGTTGTAATCCGTGTAGACTGCAGATGTAATCCAACAATCCGACAATTAACACGATGGTTGGCTTGGTTTACAATCCGCAAGTTCCAATGAAAGTGACTTCTGTAGAGATGCTTACATCCGTGTGGCCTACGTTTTAACATACATCAGGCATACATGTTCGAACTTAGATTCGTTGAATTCGGTTGCAATTAAGGTTTAGAAATTGAGTTACCAAACAGAAAGGCTTTGGTAAGCAAACGAATGTCTCAATTTAGTCAGTCTTCAAATAGGGCAAAACCAATTTAGTCGTAGGATTTAATGCCACCAAAACACAAGCGTGTTTGATATTGCCAAAAGGAGCCCGTTAACTTTGGTTCCTGCTTTTCTGAATGTATCGAACAACCCGAAGTAAGGCGTGTGTCCATTTTTAATACATTTACGGTTCGGACTAAGAACTGGAACAATTTGCCTGCTGCGGTCATCCCGTCCATTTAAAATTTAGGTTTTTTCAAATCTAGAGTGAATAGGATCGTAATTAACTAGTGAGTTTCATCATCAATGATTGCGTCACTGCTTACCATGGTAGCGAAAATCAGACACATTATTAGCTCCTCAGCTCAGCTCATCTCTAATAGATCCACAGCCTTATATACGCTAGCAGTACATTAGCTTTTAGACTAACCTGTGTTCTATGTGTACTTTGTGTACTTGGGTACACAAACACTGTGTACGTAGGTACTGTGTATACTGTTCATGTACTTTGCCATTACACTGGAGTAGTTCTCTGGAGGTTGCATTAGTAAGGGATACGTATTGTAAAAAGTAAATTAAAGAAAGGATATGTACACGAACTCTCGGTCTTAGGGTTTCCACTCAAAACTGCAATGAGATGCGATACGGCACTGCATCGTAGAAACCTTCGATGTGAATTGTTGCAAGGCGATTTCGTGCGGCGAAGCATCGGTTCTGTTGATAACGGCCATACAATATGCGATACAAATCAATTTGCAAGTTCTTGCGATGCGTCGTTCCAGCTCGTAGGTTTTTCGATGCAACGTCGCATCAGTTTTTTATTTGGGCGTTATTGAAGAAAGGGTAATTTAAGTTTACTGGCAATCTGTTAACAAATTAAAAGTGAGATGAATCTGATGGCATGATTCGCTCAGTGGATCATTGGAACGCGACACGCAGTGGCAGCCAGTTGGGTCCACGTAGGCAACTGTCACCGATCTGGCCGCGTTGATCTTCATATAATAAATATATCACAACTAGATTTGTAAAGAGGAGCTCGTGGCTAGATAATAATAGCCGCACAGGTCGATCTTCAAGGTTAAGCAACGCTTGCCTAGGTTGGTCTGTGGATGGGTGACCATCTTAACATAACGAGTTTCCTCCGTGCCTCGGAAAGCACGTTAAGCCGTTGGTCCCGGCTGTCTATTTGGAGATCTTTGGCAGTCGTTACGGATAGTCAGAAGCCAGTAAATCTGACTCCAGTCTTGCCATGAAGTACCGTGTTACCCCAGTTAATGGGTTGTGGAGGTCTGGTAGGCAGCCGCTCCTCGTAAAATACTGGTATTCAGCTAAATCCGGCTTGACTGGAAGCCGACCCCAATATATGTAGTTGGGAAAAGGCTAGGCAGATGATGAACTAGATTTGTAAAGCTACAATTGTAAGTAGAACCATGCTTCGCGACGCGGTTCTACGTAGAATTTAGGCGTCGCCCACGTATACATCGGTCTAATGTAGTTTTCGCTTTGTGTCTTGTGTATGTAAGTTTACATGATTGTAAACGTGATACAGGAATAACTCTTAGTGTGAGGTAATGTTTGAAAAAAAAGAAAATGTAATATTTATTTATTTTGACTTCATTTCTAACGCAATTGCATTTAACGCCACATTTCTAGCAGCAATATTTTGACACCTACATTTAAAAGCATTCTTTTATTTTTTTAGTTTTCAACCACATTAGCGCAATAGTCAATGGTAACGATGCAAACAGTTGGTATAAGAATAAAAAAAAACTTACCAAGATAGTTTAGAAAAAGGGAACTAAAACAGAATGTACCGATATTGGCAAACTTATGACGTTTTTCTGTTGCATGTGGCGCCGCTTTGGCAAGCATGGATAAGTTTGTTATGTCAACTTTTTTTTGTTTTCTCTAGTGACGTAATGTCACTGTCACGTTTAAACGTTTTATTTATTCATGAGCGGATGGTGTGGGAGGCAAACAACGCAGGAAGTAAGATGAATTTTTTTTCGCAAATATCTTGGTACCCATCCATTATAGATTTTAGAATTTCTGAAAAATATTTGTGTGGCTCTGACTTTACTTTAAAATTTATCTCGACACACTGTACTAGTTTTCTCTTATTTTTTTCTCTTTTTTCAAATCTCAATGTGTTTGCTCCTTTTACATTGTGTGTGCCTATTTTGTGCCAAATAAATATTTTTCAATCTTTCTTCATTTCTAGTTGGACGCACTTAACTTTTTTGTTTGGTCGGTTCATTTTAGATACAATCTAGAGGATTATAAGTCAAGAGTGAATAGGTTACTTCTTGGCAAGGGCACTTTATCGTCGGACACATTATTGCTTATCAATAGGCAAAATAGTGGTCAAACGCGATTTTAACCATAACAAAAAACAACAAATAAAACACCCGAACCTCCTCGTATGGGTCAGCACACACCGAGACGCGTCGCGATGCGACGTTGCGTGCACATTTTAATAGTGTGACTCAAAATAGAACTTTATTTACTACACGAAAAGATACACATTTCATTGTGAGAATTTAGAATACGTTGCTTCATGCAGCGCTGCTCGTGACGCCGCGTGGCGTCTCGCTGCGCAGCGGAACGTTTTTTGATTCGCGACGTGCGTCGTGTTCCCGACGATTTTACTATGCGCCTCGCAACGTTACGTACGATGCGTCTAGCGGCGCGCGGCGTCGCGCGGCGCAACGCGAAATCACTGGCCACTTCCAGCATCGTCGCGTCGCGTCGCGTCTCGGTGTGAACTGACCCTAGCCTGTAACCTGTGATTACAACTGTATTTTCAGAGAACTGTTTTTTTCATTCATCCAGTTTTGTATTTCAAATAACCGTATTTAAACCCAGTCTACCATTACATAATTAGCCCTCAAAATATACACATTTTAACTTTAATTGGTTTTGCAAGCTAACCCTAGTATTCATAAATACTACCTCGAGAATATAATATTAATAAAATTGTATATTTAACAGCCACACCCATTGCATTGTAGGCGGTAACCCACGTCAGTTCCAACGGGCGTTAATTTTAAACGAAAACTTGGACAATATTGCTCGAAATAGAAGTTTTTATTCAGTCTATAAAAATAGAACTGAATAGGACTGTGAGGCAATGTTCTATTTTTAAAAAGGGACGGGATTTCGTCACGTTTTACCGATGTTTTGTTTGCGATTCTAGACCAATTAGTCTTTTACGTTGTGTAATTATACAACGCAAGTTTCCGTATAATGATTCTTTCCAATATTCTGATGTTATTCATTTGAAAATTTGAATTTGGATACACATATTCTACCATTGGATATCCAGGTAGGTTGAAACCTCTACGGTTCGGTCTAAGTGTTTTGCCTCGTCGTTTATACCGCTTTCATCAAAGGACTCAAACAATTAGCCTCCTGCGGTCTTCTCATCTATACTAATATCTGTACTTCTATACTAATATTATAAAGAGGTAAAATTTGTAAGTTTGTAGGTTTGTTAGTTTGTATGTAGGGGGTAATCTCTGGAACAACTGATCCGATTTGAGAAATTCTTTCAGTATTAGATAGCCCATTTATCGAGGAATGCTATAGGCTATATACCATCACGCTACGACCCACGGGAGCGGAGCAGTAACGAAAGGTTGAAACCGCAGGGGATAATTTGAATGTATTTAAGGTTAGAATGAAAAAAATCTTAATAAACTAGCACACCTCACCATCAACAATTGCATCACTGCTTACCACCAGGTGGGACTGCGGTCAAGCACTAATTTATATTACAAAAAAAAATAACAACCTGGAATTCCCATTACAAAAAAATAAAATAAAAACGTTATTCCCTTTCATTAATTCCTGCTACCCGCAATACCCCGTATTCACATTACTACTGTAATTCCACCCCGGGATTATACCGAGTAACTATAATTGTAGGTACGGTCATTATATTAATAGCTTCAGTATGAAAATGGCATTGTTTTTTTTTTGTTTTTAATTAATGTTTGGTGGCACGTAAGTAATGCTTGATTACGATGAATACTAATTTGAATCATGATTCTTGGTAAAAAATACTTTATAAATATATAATATACAATGTGGATATGACAATACCACAATAAATGCAAACACTGGCAATACTCATCATTACGAATAACTTTTACTGTGGGACCAAAACTGAAATCGAGAAAAAATAATCAGCTGTTCCATAGATTTTGACGAACGGCGAACATAAATGTATGGAACAGCTGATTATTTTTTTTCGATTTCAGGTTTGGTTATGTTACATGTTGTATAAAATATAATATGGCAACCAATCGTTATGCAATATTTTTTATACTATTTAAACCTAAACCCATTTTTTCTCCATTAGTAATTTATTATTGTAGATTCATTCACACACATCACATTTAAAACTATTTCTATTTTGTTAGATATTATAAATTAATAAAGTCTGATTATAATTTAGGTGTCTTCAAGGCTAGAGTGAATAGAATCTTGCCTTGCACTATTGCACCACACCATCAACGATTGAATCACTGGTCAAGTGGAATCGCAGTCAAGCATTAGTTTGTAATATTAACAAAAACTGTCTATCTAATCATGATATTAATTTCTGAAGTCAATTACCAACAACACACTTCCAATTCGCTCCAATTTTACCTCACAGTATGAATGTAGTAGTAAGCCTGGATCCCTGTATAATTTATACAGTTGATACGGCAGTAGCTACGCCTCTGGTTTTACCTTACAATCATACTAACATTCCAGCCTGACTAATCAGAACGCCAGTCTTTCCCCAGCTCTGTAGACGCGGCCATTCCGACCAGATGCGGCCACTCCGTCATATATCAACATATTTCTCGCCAATTACGAATACAACTGTCTTCCTTTCAACATTACTCTTCATACTACTAGGTTTTCTGTATATTATTAAGTGCTTCATAATTCATTTTCAATAAAAACAATCTCTTAATACGAAAAGGGGGGTACTCTTCTATCTAATCGCGGTAAAGCCCAGTACTAGTTAGGTTTAGGTATTTTGTAATAAAAACAATATTATCCCTTTTATATTGTTTTTATCACAAAAGAATCCAAAATTGTATCTGACAATTCGGCAATTTGAAAGGCCGTAGTCTGAGTCTTTCATTAGTAAAAATATGAGTTTTTGGACAATAATTTTATGCTTCTAACCGTTGCCTCTAAAGCCTGGGGCCCCTTTTTTATATAACATAAGCCAGTGCTTGTCCGCGATCCCACCTGATGGTAAGCAGTGATGCAACTGTTGATGATGAGGCACACAATTCATTAAGAGCCTATATTCACTCTAGCCTTAAAGATACCCAAATTATAATCAGATGGGAAGACCGCAGCAGGCCGTATAATTTACACGGTTGATATGACGTAAAATCATACCAACATTCCAGCCTGTCTAATCAGAATGCCAATCTTTCCCCAGCTGTGTAGACGCGGCCATTCCGACCAGATGCGGCCACTCCTTCATATATCAACATATCTCTCGCCAATTACGAATACAACTGTCTTCCTTTCAACATCACTGTTCATATTACTGGGTTTTCTACTATATTATTAAGTGCTCCATAATTTATTTTCAATCCTAGAATCAAACTGTTTGGCGGGGAGCCAACGATAATATCGTGTTCCTAAGATAAGAGTACAGATGTGAATTTTAAAAGAGTTGTGGATTTTAAAGTTCAAAGAAAATATTGGGGCTTTTTCTTTTTTTTTTTGTTCTTTATTGTTATTGCACACACTGCTCTACTATAGATGGTCGATGGGGCGAATCGTTCTGGAGTGGTGACCGCAAATCGGAAGACAGCGTTGGAAGGTATTCCAATGCTGCGTCTTCCGATTCGCCAGTCGGTGGTCGTCACAAGGTGGACTGACGACCACCTCGTAACTTAGTGAGGGTCGTGGGAATCTGATGGATGTGAGACGCACAGGACCGGACCGGGACGAGGTCTTTGTCCAGCAGTCGATGTCTTTCGAATGAAAATTATGATGTGACAGGTAATTCCGTCATTGACTTAAGGATCCTGCGTAGATCGCTCGCTACTTCGAGTTGAGATGAAAATAAAATACGTTCGCGGTATATTGCTATCTCTGTTTGGCAAAAACAAATGCGAAATTGCATATGTGTGTGTACGTGTGAGTTGGACAATCTTCACAGCATAATATGGAACAGTTTTGAACTTGACAAAATAATTCCATCAAAAACACAGCTTGTAAAAAACTCAAGTCTCGCAACACTACTCTTCTACCGTAAAAATATGTGAGATCCATGTTATACCAAGTCAAAATATCTTGTATTATGTTTTAAATAAATGAATTTAGCTTTGTAATCGCATGAAAACACAATGTATCTCAAAAGTAATTAAGTAAATCGTTTAGTGCGATTACCAAGTCAAATCTTAAAAATGTAACTTTGTAATCCTATACATTTATATGGGATTACTAAGTTATATATGCAGTTGGTGTATCTAGAAAACTAGGCCGAAATTGCAAAATATTTTAGTTTTCCCTTGGTTTGTACAGTAAACACTAATTGTAATCAAAATTTGAAACTTCTGTCTCTATGTCTGCTAAAAGTACCTTAGACTTTTTATGTTCGTTCAGTCAGTGAGTGACAAAATTTAGAAACTTTGATAAGAAAATTTAATGAGATTTGAAATATATCGTCTTTTTAAGAAGCCTGCTTGATCTAGTTTCGTCCACAACAAATTTATAAGAGGTTGAAAATGGCTCGAAATGTTTCGAGAAAAGGATGCCACATTTTTGCGTGACTTGGTGGGTGGGACACTACCGTGCCCCCAGATTACCTATGTTCCATTGAAGAAATAGGGTCGTCACTTTTAATGTTATCCTAAAAATAAATTTAATGCAACAAAAGTGTTCTGTAGTGATCAATCTATCGAATGGAAATCAATAATATTTTTATTTTACGTGGGCCTACATGGACACTTATGAAACGTCAGAATCTAGTGCGTAGTTCCAATTCGTCGTTTCCTATTGAGAAGAACTGGCAAGAAACTTCATGGTTACTCTTTTCAAAAAAATATTGGGTGTACAATATTTCCATACTAGCTGTGTCCGCGACTTCGTTCGCGTGGATGACAAAACTTATCAATAAGTTTTTAGTGTAGTACCTTCACTTCTATGTATATCAATAAATAAGCAAAATGCCTAAAAAATAATATCTACATAATTATACGAATGACTAATCTTACCTAAGAATACTAAAATACCCTACGTTACTTACACACTATCAAATATACTACCTACACTTGAAATTAAAATCTATACGGTCTGCGCCCTATAAAAGTAAACCTAAGTACCTACCTAATTAAAAAAAAATGAGTTCGGTGTCGGTCTCGTAACACCCCCTGCCATTATTTTTTTTGACATTTTCAATGTACAGAATTTATACTTCTACAAATTTATTATAAGTATAGATTACAATACTACCAGACAGATTAAGATTGATAACCAAAAGTACAATAAAAATAATATTTATCAAAAAGCTGTCGAAATAGTAGTAATCAAATCGTAGTCTAGTGTTCCCACATTCACACCATAAGAGAGAATATAAATATAAGAAAAAAGAACAAACCTATTAACATGAGATGTAACTAACAAAAATAAATCACGACTTAATGAATCTATGGTGATTAAAATCTAAATAATATAAGGAACAAACGCTCGCAAACCGCTTGTGCGATATGACCCCTACGCTAGTGTGAATGCCTATAGGAGGGGAACCGATTTTCTAGAGGCGTAACTACAAATTTTCAGTTTTCAGACTTTTCTCTATATTTGCTATAAGACCTTTTTATGCCAAATTTCATGATTCTAGGTCATCGGGCCCTATCAATTTTGATTACTTAGAGAGTATCAAAACGTACGTTTTTTGCGATATAAACGGTTGTAACTTTTTTTTTCGATAACTTATATATTTGATTTGTGCACAGCTTCAAGAAATCGCGGGCCTATTCTTGAACTCGACAACTCCACGTGTTCCCGAGATAGAGGGTCTTGACAAACAAAGGTTTCGTTTTTGCCCGTTGAGGTACGGAACCCTTAAAACGAAACGATAATTGTTTAAAAAATTTATAGGAAATGAATTTCGATCAAATATTTTTCGAACCTATGATAAGTAGGTAACCCTGTAGGAGCGACACACACGCAAGGACTTTGTGTACCCTGGAACGATTACAAAGTAATATCACACAATCTGAAGTGTACTTCATTTTCATTGCCATTAAGTTCATATTTTTGATTGACAAGCAAAAATGGAAAAAATGTACCCAGCAAGACGGAGCATAGAAAGACGTAGCGTGTCCCTTTCTTACTCGTCTATGGACACCATGGTAGAAAGAGATAAGATACCCTTTTGTGAGTACGATTTTGAGGTTGACGTAATCAATCCAGATAGTATAAATAATTCTGAGATACACTGACTGAGGTAATGTCATACCCACACACTGACATTTGCCTGCTGCGATAGCAATAAAAACTATTGAAAATTTGGGAGAAATTTGGATGTGTACCGTAATACCAAAAATGATGAATGAAAACTTAATTATTTTCCAATTTCTTTTCTTTTCTTTATAACTTGATAATAATATCTGTGTTCCTACGGAGAGATATCTTGAAGTATTGTTGTTTATAATATAGAAAAAAACAAATAAAAACATGACATTTTCGGTGTAAAAATGTGCAAAATTAAATTCGCTTAAATTTCGTTTGGGGTAAGTTTTTCAACAGAAAGACGACGTAGGAACCTAGATAATTATTGTCTGAATCCGAATAACATCATATTATGGTGTAAATATGCTTAAACTGCAAATGATTTTGGTATTACGTTTGTATGGAAAATTGACACTTCGCGCCAGCCTTAAATATTTCACAAAATTTGTTCCAGAAAATATGCGTTATTTTTTAAGTTTATGAAATATATATTTACATTTAGAGTTTTGATTACCTAAATGTGTGAGGTTTCTATAATATACTCGTATATCTTAGCTTATATTGTCCCACAGCTGGGCAAAAATTTTAGGAGCCAAAATTCACCCAAGATATCCCATTTTCTAGATTAGTTTAAACAATTTAATGATTTAATTATATTATAATATAAACCTAGATAATATGCGACAAGATACTGAATCGGTATTTCCAAAATAACTAGAGAAAGATCTATAATAACGTCATACTCACTTAACTATCTGTGAAAACTTGTAATTGGCCTTCTTTCAATATTTTTCAACTATCTGTATCCTAGCTGTAAGTTTTCCGAAAACAATAAAATAAAATAAATAAATAAAATAAAAGCGATTGTTTTAAAATGTACTTCAGGTTAAACGCTCTTAACTTCCAAATCTAGACTTTCATCAATCGAATATCAGTACTAAACACAATCCAAATTAAGATTCAAACCGACATTCATGTCTGTGTACCTTAAGAAAATACGGCTCTAGATAATATGAGTCAAAAGACCAAGACCAAGAGCAAGTGGGTACTCCGTTATCAAAGAGGTCTCGTTTACTTGAGAATGAATAGCCTGACATTTGTTTGCTAACGCGAGAAAGTTGGAAGGTGTATGAGAGGGAAATGATTTAATTTTATACTCTTGGAGGTTAGAGGGAGTGGATTTGTGACTGGTGTAATGTAGAATCTTTCTGTTATAGAGAGCAATGGGAATTTTTGACGCAATCTTACTTAATTTCCTAGATAGTTAGCTTAGTTCCTAGTCTCTGAAAGACATACACATACACAAATCTTATTGATAGCATTCATTAAAGTACGGTCTACGAACTTAGACTAGGTTCGTACACAATGTTTTATATCGCAAAAGCTTTAAAAAATATAGTGCCAGTGTGTGTGGGTGTGTGTTTAGTGTGAGTGTGTTAAGCCTCGTATTCATGGTAAACTTTTCTTTAACAACAGTTGATCAACGTTGTTGATGAACGGCAAGAATGTAGCTGGAAACTTTGTTTAAATCAGTATGGGTTGTCCACACGGCAGTCCGCTCATCGAGCGAGAGCTTGTCAACATGCTGTTGTCAACTCTGCAACACACAGTGTTGCCAGCAACATGTTGACAGCAATTCCGCAACACGTTGATTCAACTTTGTTGCTAAACAAATGTTTACCATGAATACGGGGCTTTAGTGTCTTTAATTTCTAAAGTTGGTGTTTCTTTTATAGTGTTGTCTCCTCCTTATTTATAACGGACTTCTAACTTTGACTCAAACAAATTGAGATCAGAAGAAGAGATGAGATTTTACCGAGTAAAGTTTTGGAGTAGTTTTATATTATTATCAAGTATCTGCACAGAACTAGACAATGTGGGGAAAAATTAAAACTGGCGCGATCTCAGTAATATAGAACTGAGTATTTAATGGTAGCATTGACTACTTTAACGTAGCTAGCCGAGAAGTTTCACTCGATATAATTATATTTGCTACCGAATACTGTAAAAATGTTACTATTTTTTTTGTAGTTCTGTATTCTAATATAAAAGAAACTGACTGTTAACTGTGAAAAATTAAAAATTTCTTACCTTTACACTAGATTAACGCTTAAATCGTACGAAGTAAAAGAAAAGTCAAGTCAAAGATCATGCTTACGGCCACGTACGAAACACCTGTTTTTGAAAGTACCTGAAATGAAACAAAAAGAAATGTTTAGCATTTTGAACATCTTTAAACCTTTTTATCTTGAACATGACCATATTATTATTAAACAAGATATAATAATTTATAATTATAACAATACTTGTCAAAGTCCACGTCAGACTTCTCTTTCTTATTAGCAGCTTTGAACTTTTATAACTTTACTAGCTTTTACCCGCGGCTTCGCTCCCGTCAAATGACTACCCTACATATCCTACACTACCCTACCCTACCTTCCCTACTTACCCTACACTATCCTACCTTCCCTACACTACACTACCCTACACTACCCTACACTACCCTAAACTACACTACTCTACACTACCCTACACTACCCTACACTACCCTACACTACCCTCACTACCCTACACTACCCTACACTACCCTACACTACCCTACACTACCCTACACTACCCTACCTACCCTACTTTACCTAACGTTTTTTTTTTTTTGAATTTTTCTCTCCGTAAGAACCATCACTGAATTTCAAGGAACATTTAAAAAAAAAATCAGTCAAATCGGTCAAGCCATTTTCATGTTATGTCGTGACAACGGAAAACGGGTTTCATTTTTATATATATAGATTGTTGAAGATATAATTTTTTTTTTATTAAGTTTGTTTATTGATACTGATTTTTTTTAATTTATCAAGTAAATAAAAATTGCATGCACATTCCATATAATCGAATTCACTTTGTACAGCATAAGCAATGCAACGCCACAACATTTACTTAGTATATCAGAGGTAAAATATCAATATCACCATAAAAATCACAATACGCTCTCAGAAATCACATAATTTTTTTATTGTCTGTCCAAATGTACGAGCCGGACTCGAACCCGGTTGTTGCGTAAACTCTTTTGGCACTGTGCCAAAAGGGCTGGCGGCTGTGGGAGCGAGTTACTGGGTCAGCAGAATCGTGGGTAAATGGGTGTAAGGAGGTAAATGCCCTGAGAACATGGGTCTGGCCTAGACTATTAACAGTTCGCTTTGGCAGACTGTGTTAATAACACTAGGGAAAGACCGAAATGCGATTTTTGAAACTGCAACCGTAACCGAATGTTTGGCCCGTTTTCCAGTTTCAGCCTTAACCAAAATTGAAACTGAAGTAGTA
This sequence comes from Mythimna separata, assembly GCA_030763345.1. NCBI lineage: Eukaryota > Metazoa > Arthropoda > Insecta > Lepidoptera > Noctuidae > Mythimna > Mythimna separata. The sequence goes on along the minus strand of CM061188.1, from coordinate 4,600,489 downwards.
ACAGAGAAACTGACTCTTTTTTTCTATTGTCTAGATATTTTTTTAACTATGCATTGGATCGCGTTTGACCACTATCTCACCTGATGGTAAGCGATACTATTGTGGCCGATAATGGAGCACGTACTTTTTATTTTGTGCCATGTCGGTATTGAGATGATTTGACTTTATCGACTATACAGCTATTTGAAATACATGGTGCATTACTAGCACTTTTGAAATGTCAAGAAGTCAGTCAGTCATCATCATCATCTACCGCTGGGTAGATGATGGTAACAGTAACAAGCCCATGACGTCGACGGCGCGTATTGTTCCACGAGCACGTTCAGCAAACTGTAGGGGCCTGGCAGTGTCGAAGCCTTCTGGGGTCTTAGGTAGAACGAAAGAACCTGAACAGGAGTGAGTTTTAGTCAGTAGAAGTCTAACACGGCCTCCTACTCCGCCAAGAGCGGGAGAAGTCATATCGATGATATTACAACTTCATCATCTGCCTAGCCTTTTCCGAACTATATTGGAGTCGGCTTCCAGTCAAGCCGGATTTAGCTGAATACCAGTATTTTACGAGCAGCGGCTGCCTAGTAGACCTTCAAGTCTGTCAGTCAGTCAGTCAAATGGTGCTATTTACACATTCCAAAGCGTAGATTTTTATTTATGGAGAAGAATGTGTAAGAAACTTCATAGACACTCTTTTCAGTCACGTTTAGAAAAAACGAATGTAGGTTATCATGTTTATTTATGTAATAAACGTCTATCAATGGCTTTCCTTTATAAATCATTCGTTTATAATCCCATATTCCTTCTAAAAACCCATTACATTACTCAACTTTATAACTGCTTTGACACAAATATAATACTCGATACATCGTGTAAAAACTACATTCTCTATTCTACACATAATAGTTTTTATGTTAACAAAATAAAGTATTTGACTTCTTAATATAATAATAAATAACTTGATAATGGAACTATTTTGTAGATAATCTATGGCTTTAAATCAGGGAATAACAAGACATCATGTGAATCGAAAAAACAAAGTAATTGAGGTTCTGTAGATAGGCTACACATCATTTTCCATGTTTATCGTGAATATGATGGAATAGTAACGAGTTGCGCGGGGCAGTGGAAACAATTTCTTATAGCTATAACTATTGTTTTTTTCTGTTTCACTCCTGGTAAGACCTACCACTCCTTTCATCTTTCCTCTAGTTCATCATCATCATTATCACCACCTCAGCCGAAAGACGCTCAACCAAATTAAATATTTTGGTTTAGGCGGTATAAAGTTTCATGTGTATACGAGTAATCTTTAAGTTTTGACTGTTAGATGTTAGTCAAAGATTGGTCTATGACTATGTCACACAGACTTAATTAACATTTGCTGATTTTCTACTGATAGAAAAAAGGTATGAAAGTGCTCTGATAGCTACTACCTTTAAGTCAATAGATAGTAGGCTACTTCTAAGCAAGCGTACTCTATCGTCGACAATATCATTGCTTACTATCGCTGTAACAACGGTAACGTAATGGTCAAGCGCGACCCCATCCATTAACAAAAAAAAATCCGTTTCGTCCGTATGTAAAAGTCCCAATACCCACCGCACGCGGTAATTGGCACCAAACCCTACACTCTAAATATCGCTACAGATAAATCTCGCAGTACATCCGCCCGTCAGCGCGGAATGATTGTCGTGACACCTACTAATGAATTACAACTAAATTGAAAAAATGTCCGTTAAGGCTTGTGTCGTACTGAATAATGGCCGCGATTGAGGTATTTTTTCAATTATATTTTACTAGCTGTTATTATTCAGTATCCCGTGCACTAGTTTTCGACGTTTTATAAGTGCCCATGTAGGCCTATGTGAAATAAAAATATTTTGACTTTGACTATGCCAAATTCTATCGAAATCCGTTTAATCTTGAGCGTGGAGAAGTATCAAGCATACCCACAAACTTTCACCTTTATAATATTAGTGTGTTTCAATTTCCAGCTAAATACCAACATTTTAATTGGACCATGATTGCCTACATAGACTGAAGAATCGATGGGGCCCAAAGGTTCTACAATGTCGACCGCGTACTCGAGAACCTGAGAGTGTTATGTTTGTTACTCCTTCACGCTCAAACGGTTGGACGGGTTTCGATAAAACAGCGGTAGACCATGTCCTGGAATAGCAGATAGAATCCTACTTAATATTATAAATGCGAAAGTTTGTGAGGATGGATGTATGTTTGTTACTCTTTCACGCAAAAACGGCTGGACCGATTTGGTTGAAATTCGGTATGTAGATAGGTTATACCCTGGATTAACATATAGGCTACTTAGTTTTTATTTTTATTTCTTTCGGGTGAAGCCGCGGGCGGAAGCTAGTACTTTATATACCGGGAGTATGTTCCCTTGGATCAATTGCACGCGAGCGAAACCACTTCCAGCAGCTAGTATTAAATAAAATAAATGATCTCATCCACATATCATAGCTCCGACTACACAACAAACCTAACCACATACACTCATTTAAAATCTATTCTAGTCCCTCGTGTTTCCGTCCCACATAAAATAAAATACAACATAAAGCCGAGCGTCACCGAGGTCGCAAACTAGTGATCTTGCGATAGATGACTTGAGATCTGAAATGACGGCTGTGTCCGCGTCAGTAGATACAGAGATTTTGTTATGACGGGAGATATTTGAGAGAAAATAACATTAGGTATATTTATTTGTATTCTCTAAAGAAGATGGCTGAGGTCGAATTTATTAACCGGTAGCTGCTGCCACGTGTTACCCCAGTTAATGGGTTGTGGAGGTCTGGTAGGCAGCCACTCCTCGTAAAATACTGGTATTCAGCTAAATCCGGCTTGACTGGAAGCCGACCCCAATATAGTTGGGAAAAGGCTAGGCAGATGATGATGACAATGGCTGCCGCCACGTGTGAAAGTAGAAAATTGACCGAAGGGAACATTTTCTTAAGATAAAAGGTAGTGTGGTAGTGTAGATATTACAGGAAATGGTTTACGCTTGTGCCAAATTTTATTCAAATCCATTCAGCCGTTCGAGCACTAAAAAGTAACAAACACCGTCAGGGGGGGGGGGGATTTGCGGACGGTGAGCAATTGGTAGCTCGCCGTACGGCCGTCCAGTAACCGTCCGGACCGAGCCTTCGACAGTGCGTATTCGACGCGCGTCTCAAGGAGATGTCAACAAAACCGTAAAACCTACTAGGGTCATGTGTTGTGCGAAAGAGAACTCGGAACCCTAGAATGGAGATAAAGAAGGTACATAGGTTTAAATCAGTAAAATTCTGAGTCCTGCTTTACGCTAGAGATAGGATTTATTCAATACGGCTAGAGTGACTAGGCTCTCAATAAACTAGTGCGCCTCACCATCGACTATTGCATCACTGCTTACCATCAGGTGGGACTCCAGTCAAGCACTAGACTATAACAGTTAAAAAAACCACAAAAAAAAAATAGCTTGGAGTTGATTTTCAGTCAACCGATGAAGATCGATCCCTGAGACCTCTATCCATTTTGCAACAAAAACAACTAAACTACATCAACTAAGAATAGTTAAATTAACTTTTAACGTAACGACATTTGCTAATTAGGTGTCGAAAAGCAACGTTCGTGAGTAATGCTCTTGTTTGTCTCAGACAAAGTTAAAAGAAAAATTTCTAATAAAGATCAGAGTAAAGTGCGGAAGTTGCGACTTAAGGGAAAACGGCTAAAAAGAAAGATTAGTCTTAATCTAGAATTGAAAGAAAAGTTGTGGAATTTAACAGCTGTGTTAAAAGTTTTAATTTTTTTATTGAGCAGTCGTGACTTCATTCATTTGAAGTAAGTTTTTATTAAAATTATGCAGACGGTAAGTACGACATTTTTCTCAGGGCTATTTTTTTCATACTTGGGACCATGATATCCACCAATAATGTAATTTTTCAGTTAAGACTTTCAGTTCACTTTCATCTTGCATCGTGCAATTAAAATTTGCGATTGAACGCGCGATTTGAACATATACGAAAGCCCGAAAACATAACTCGGGCAATTGCCCAAACTAGACGTAGCACATGTGCCATGGTCTACTCGTGTGTCAAATTTTGTCTAAATCCGTTCAGCCATTTGAGCTAAAAGAAGTAACCAACGTACATACACGCACTCAAAAACTTTCGCCTTTATAATATTAGTGTCATTAATTTAAAGATAAAAATATTTTTGGCGGTGCTCAACCTTCGGTCCTTCACAATAATTTTATTCATATAATACGTTCTATTTAAATAAAACCATTAGAACTCCAACAAAGCCATGTCATTAAATAAATCAGATAAATGAATATGCAACTTTATATCTCTACTCACAAACAAACGAATAAAAATTAAATGTAACCAGATTTGAACTTGCGACCTCTCAATTGCCAGTCAACGACTTATCCTTTGAACAATAACTGTTGGATGACCTTCGAATATTTTTGACCTTAGGAGGTGAAAGTAACGATATAATATTTATAGCATAGCATAGCATCGGCCTTATAATGTTCCTACTGCTGGGACTCAGGCCTCCTCTTTAGGGTTTGGTCGGTAACAGATATAATCCTATCAGATTTAAAGTCTGAACTATGGCTTGAGTGCATTTCATTTAGACTTTTTTTGAGCCATGAACTCATCGTATGACGACTCCGGTCTAGGGTCGAGCGGGAGAGCTTGTCACATTTTTACGGACCAAATCCAGTTGCTTTGTGCGTTTCAGGACCATGAGCATATTCTTTTCAGAACCAATCCAATATCCGTAGCAGGTTTCGACGCTGCTGCTCGGGCCCTGCAGTCTGCTGACATCTTTGAAGTACAGTACGGCCGCTTTAAGTTGGCGAGTCTGAAGTTAGGCTCTGCGAATTTTGGCGCTTGAAAACTCGTACAAAACTAAATGTTTAAAAAAAATAAGTGCTATTTGCAGTTGTTATTGCTGTTAAAAACTGTTACTGTCATTTTTTTAAAGGCTTGGGCACACCAAAAGCAGGACAAGCGCAGCACCTTAGCAGGGCAGGGCAGTTGCGCCGCGGTTGATGTCACACCAGAAACGTGAGCAGTCAGAAAGCAGTTTGAATGCGGGCCTGCTTTGTAACTGCGTTATGTGTGTCGTATCGATAGCCACACTCAGTACACTTCAAGATGTTGAACGGTTCTGACTCTGACGAAGAGGAGCTATTGTTGCTTCTAGCTTTAAGTAAAAAAAAAAAAACTATAGGTTCACGATGTAAATAAGAGAAGAGAAGAATATGGGGAGTACCATCGTCTATGTCGGGAATTAGAATCTTTTGAAGATAGGTTCTATACTTATTTTCGGATGTCGAAGAGTTCTTTTGAAGAATTGCATGAAATGATACGATTGAAAATAATGAAAACTGATACAAGCTACAGAGCGTTTCCATGATAAAGTTGTAAAAAATCACAACCGTTTACGACCCGCGCTGCGTCTGTCCCGCGCAACTACTTTGGTGTGACTAGTCAATATGGCGGACGTAGTAATACAACGTGTACTCACTGCGGCCGCCCCGCGCCCGCGCTGCCACCGCCCCGCGCCTGCGCTGCTCCCGTCCAAAAGTTTTGTAGAAGAGCAGTGCGTGCGCGGTGCAGTGGCGGAGCAGGTAGGATCAGCGGGCCCGCGTTTGTTCAGTGTGTCATCCCTCATATAACTACATTATTTTCTAACGGAGACGCACTGCTACCGCACTGCAACTGCTTTTGGTGTGCCCAAGCCTAGGCTTGGGCACACCAAAAGCAGGACAAGCGCAGCACCTTAGCAGGGCAGGGCAGTTGCGCCGCGGTTGATGTCACACCAGAAACGTGAGCAGTCAGAAAGCAGTTTGAATGCGGGCCTGCTTTGTAACTGCGTTATGTGTGTCGTATAGATAGCCACACTCAGTACACTTCAAGATGTTGAACGGTTCTGACTCTGACGAAGAGGAGCTATTGTTGCTTCTAGCTTTAAGTAAAAAAAAGACTATGGGTTCACAATATAAATAAGAGAAGAGAAGAATATGGGGAGTACCATCGTCTATGTCGGGAATTAGAATCTTAAACCGTATTTCTATAATATTTATCCTTTAAATCATAGAAACATTTATATATCCTCACCAACTCAATCAATTTTTCATTAGTTTCCATGATAAAGTTGTAAAAAATCACAACCGTTTACGACCCGCGCTGCGTCTGTCCCGCGCAACTACTTTGGTGTGACTAGTCAATATGGCGGACGTAGTAATACAACGTGTACTCACTGCGGCCGCCCCGCGCCCGCGCTGCCACCGCCCCGCGCCTGCGCTGCTCCCGTTCAAAAGTTTTGTAGAAGAGCAGTGCGTGCGCGGTGCAGTGGCGGGGCAGGTAGGATCAGCGGGCCCGCGTTTGTTCAGTGTGTCATTCCTCATATAACTACATTATTTTATAACGGAGACGCACTGCTACCGCCCTGCAACTGCTTTTGGTGTGCCCAAGCCTTTAATCTTTATTTTTGTACGAGTTTTCAAGCGCCAAAATTCGCAGAGCCTAACTTCAGACTCGCCAACTTATAACGGCCATACTGTATGCGTGGAACAAATACGTGCTGTCGACGACTCGGACTCGGTCCGGACAGTTACCGGACAGACAGACGGCGAGCTACTATTATTAATCTAGACAAAAAGTTATTTATTAACGCCCGTTTTCAATAAGCTATCTATCTAAAGTTGCAGCTACTAAAGATAAACAAATCTATCCTTTTGCCCTTACTTGTTTTCCTATAACCTACCGACGACGGTTAGCATTTCCTACCAAAAGTTGTGTATTGATAGATAGAATCTTACTGTTTATCGGGGATAGCTATCTATCTATGAACTGCGGTAGGTTATTGAAAACGGGCGTAAGTTACTAACACTGTACTTATGGATATTTTTGTGTATGAAGTACAATAAATTCAATTCAGTTTAATTTTCATTTATGAAAACCTTTTTAAATTGCCTATGTATGAATACCAAGTTCTTTCAATGAATAAAACATATAATTTTCAAAAATATACTGAGCTTTATTAACCAAGATTCTGCAATGGTTTACGTATCATAATATTTAAATTATATTTTATTGCGATTTTATTGGAATAACCGTTCGGCGTGGAAACTTTTTATTATGATTGAAAGGCTCGCGCCTGACCGCTATTATGCTTGCTGTTAAGAAATGGTAGAAGTTGGAGTACACTAGCCTAGAAATACCTTTTCTATCATCTATTATTTAATTATATTAATTGATAATTAACAAAACGAACATTTGTATTAACGCACAAGATAAAAATGTCCCTGGACTTTCTCTAGTAGGTATTTATTTTTGAAGTGGCAAATCATCAAAGAAAGGAATTCCCTGCCGGAGTCTTTCGAAGATCTTTTCGCATAGCTATCACCTAGGTGTCTTTAAGTTAAGCGTAAATAGGTAACTTTTAGGCAAGCTTGCTCCACCATCGACCGCATCATTGCTTACCATCAGGTGAGATAGTGGTCAAGCACGAGCCTAATATCACCGAACACCAAAAAAAGTGAGAAAGTGTGTAAAAACTTTTACTCACCAAAAAACGACTGAATTAAATCCTTCATTTGCCCTTTGCAACCTAAGGTCATGATAACCTCTTGGAATATTCCCGCAGCAAACAAAAAGTTATAAAAATAAGGTGTGGAAAACATTTTGCAAACTTTCTGGCTTGACTACCTAACTTGTTTGTAACTTTATCAGGCATTCCTAAGGGTACTTAAACAGGAAACAGGCTGATAATGTTGAGCAAATCTTGAGAAGTCAGAATTAAATACATTTCCTCATAAAATTCGGCAGGTTTTTTAATGTTCTGTTAAAAAAAAGGTAGAATAAGGACTTCGACGCCTGGATGTATTGTGCCTGGTGGGCACAATACACTGGTATAGTCCGTCTAATGAAAGCGCGACCTGAGAAAAAGAGGTTAAATCCAAAAATGTTGTATGTGGTATTACTAACTAGTAGGAGAATCATGTCTTGACACTTCATAATTTTTATAAATTCCTATATTGTGGCTGAATAATGTTGCCCATTAAATTAAAAAAAAAAAACTCCAGGTTGCGCTTTCATTAGACGCACTCTAATAAAATACGCTATGGATTGTGTAGTGGTCTAGTGGTTTTACGCCCGTTTTCAATAACCTACCGCAGTATGAGCTGCGGTAGTAAAAACCCCCGATAAACAGTAAGAATCTATGTGTCAACCCACAATAATTATTGGTAGGAAATACTATCCGTCGGTAGGTTATCGGAAAGCAAGTAAGGGCAAAAGGATAGATTTGTGTATCTTTAGTAGCCGCAACTGCAGATAGATAGCTTATTGAAAATGGGCGTTAGTGACCCTGACTGCTATCCCGGAGGTAGTGGGTAGTACCCAAGACAAATATTTGTGTGATGATTACGATCATTTTTTCGAAGCCTGGATGTTAAATTACATCCAGGCATCGAAAAAATCTACCTATCGAAATCGATTGGCGATCGCGAAGTTGATTTAAAACTGTATTTTCAATTCACAATAATTTTGTAGCCGCCAACATTTTCCAGTTAGATATTTTATTACAAATTCTACAAACTAGCTATTAATGTACTCACAAATGATAATTATGCTGAAATACTAGAACCCCACATTTTATGAAGTACCGTGTTAACCCAGTTAATGGGTTGTGGAGGTCTGGTAGGCAGCCGCTCCTCGTAAAATACTGGTATTCAGCTAAATCCGGCTTGACTGGAAGCCGACCCCAATATAGTTGGGAAAAGGCTAGGCAGATGACTAGAATCCCACAATTTAATAATAGTTACTTCAACATTATTCTTCTGCTACTAAAAAAAAGGAGCAAAATAAAATATTATTGAGTGGGCTGAATGGCTAGTATCGTGTTTTTGAATGAAAAAGCCAGTTTTAATCTACCAAAAACAACTAATTAAAAAGGTATTTTTGCTACTGCAAGCACGAAATTTGTAAATTCTTTTTTACTTTTACATTCCAAAAATATTCCGATGTATTAATTGCAGGCAGGCCCAGAAGGAGATGGCGTGACGACTTGGACTCCTTCCTGGAGGATTGGTCAGCAGTGGCTCAAGATCGAAATGAATGGAAAAATGGAAGGGAGGCCTTTGCCCTGCAGTGGGACACGACGGGCTCATAATAATAATAATAATAAACGGGGAATATTCCAGGGCGACAGTCTGAGTCCACTTTGGTTCTGCTTAGCTCTGAATCCTCTCAGCACAATGCTGGAGGAATCAGGCTTGGGCTATCGGTTGAGAAGAGGTGGTCAGGTTTTATCTCACCTTCTTTACATGGATGATCTGAAACTCATTGCCTCCAACAAGTTGCAACTAATGGAACTACTGAAGGTAACTGAAACTTTCAGTAGTGCCATCAGGATGGAATTTGGTGTGGACAAATGTGCAGTCATGCATGTAAAGCGAGGGGAGATTGTGGAATCTGCGGGGATTCAACTCTCGGATTCCATACACCTTAGATCCCTCTCCTCGACCGAAACCTATAAGTATTTGGGTATGTCGGAAGCGTTAGGCATTAACGTCGCTGACATGAAGCAATCATTGAAGGAGCGCTTCTTTGGCCGCCTGAAGAAGGTTTTAAACAGCCTTCTGTCGGGTGGAAATAAGGTGCGCGCCTTCAATGGTTGGGTCATGCCGGTCTTGATGTACGCTTTTGGCATACTCAAATGGACTCAGACTGAGCTAGACACTCTGGATAGGCGAGTTCGTACATTGCTGACCGCAAATCGGATGCATCACCCACGATCGTCGGTGATGAGACTGTACATCCCGCGGAAGTGTGGAGGTCGTGGCTTTTTAAACGCCAAAACTCTGCACAACCGCGAGGTGTGCAGTCTCAGAGAGTATTTTCTCAAAACCGACGTGGGTATGCACCGAGATGTGGTAGCAATGGACGTGGGCCTAACCCCGTTGTCCATGGCTAAAGAGAACTGGCACAAACCTGTAGTACTAACTACTGATGACCGCAAGGAAGTATGGAAAAGCAAGGAGCTCCACGGGCGCTTTTATCGGGCTCTCCATGAGCCCGATGTAGATTTCTTAGCGTCCGTGGCCTGGTTACGGTTCAGTAACCTCTTTGGGGAAACTGAAGGTTTTGTCTGTGCGATTATGGACGAAGTTATCCTGACGAATAACTACCGGAGACATATAATTAAGGACGGGACGGTTGACGTGTGTCGGGCATGCCATCTTCCGGGAGAGTCCATTAGACATATTATCTCTGGTTGTTCTCGTCTGGCTAACGGCGAGTATTTGCACAGGCATAACCAAGTAGCCAGGATTATTCATCAGCAACTTGCTCTGAAATACAAACTTGTGGAATCAGAGGTACCGTATTACAAGTATGTGCCCGACCCAGTTCTCGAAAATGACCATGTCACGCTGTACTGGGATCGGTCTATCATCACTGACCGGACTATTGTAGCCAATAAGCCGGATATAGTGGTGATAGACCGATTAGCGCGCCGCACAATGATAGTCGATGTCACCATCCCGCATGACGAGAACCTCGTGAAAGCCGAGAAAGAGAAACAGATTAAATATCTCGACTTGGCACACGAGGTTGTCGACATGTGGAATGTGGACTCGGCTGTCATTGTGCCGATTGTTGTGACCGCCAATGGCCTGATGGCCAAAAGCTTCGACGACCACCTGTCGAAGCTGTCGTTACGCGGTTGGATCAAGGGCCTGATACAGAAGGCAGTACTCCTGGATACGGCTCGTATCGTGAGGAGGTTCCTGTCTCTGGAGCCCTAACCACCGGTAGCTTGGACCCTGCTCCCGCTAACGGTGGCATTCTATTTTTTATATTTTTAAATGTTTTTTTTAATTATTTTTGTAAGAAATATTTAAAAATATATTTAATAAGTATTTTAAAAATAAATAAAGAAATAATAATAATAATTAATTGCACAAATTGATGAAAACAGAGTATGCATTCATTATAATTTTATGTTTATTACTGATTTATATTTGATCGTAATAAATCTACACTAATATTATAAAGAGGTAAAATTTGTAAGTTTGTAGGTTTGTAAGTTTGTATGTAGGGGGTAATCTCTGGAACTACTGGTCCGATTTGAAAAATTATTTCAGTGTTAGATAGCACCTTTATCGAGAAATGCTATAGGCTATATACCATCACGCTACGACCCACGGGAGCGGAGCAGTAACAAAAAATACGGGTGAAACCGCAAGGGACAGCTAGTAGTACATAAATAACTTGTTCATTTTACTAAAATATGTTTCATTATGTTGGATTAATTGTGAAATTCTTTGCTAATTATTAATAAAAGCGAGCCAATTTAAAACAAAGACACGCTTTTATCTTGGTACATCAATATTCTTCTTTGTTTTTTTTTTTTGGTGTTGCATAGCATCAGCCTTATAATTTTCTCACTGCTGGGACTCAAGCCTCCTCTTTAGGAGAGAGAATTATTTTATGGTAAATGTGTAAAAAATAAACTTCATTTTACACATGTGGAAATCGCAACAGATCGTCCGGTCATCCGGCAAAGACCCCTAGGTCTTTGCCGGATGACCGGACGATCTGTCCCTAACTCAATTCAGGTCGACGTTGCGTTATCTTCTACGCGCGCCTCATAGATATATACCTATGTCAGCAAAATTGTAGGAGCCAGTTAGGAAAGACGCCTGTCAAGGCAAAGGATTATTCGAATGAGTTACTTTGGGCAGCCCTCTCAATAAAGAACAACTGAAGGAATATGGGTTTTAGTCAAAGTAGAAGTCTAACATGCTCTCCCCCTCTACCCAAAAGCGAAAGAAGTCATTGAACGATTTCACTTCCCACTTTTAAAAAAAAGCCTAGAAAACTAGGTTATGTCCCAGCTCAAATACTCTTAGGGTGAATGTCTCTCGGACAAATCGATGTCTCCTTACATTTTATTGTCCTTGATGACGGCCATTTTTCTTAATGACAGGCCCAAAGGACACTAAACTAAAATGAAATTGTGTTCGAAACTAGAATACCTAATGTCTATGGGTCGATGATCCGGGAAAAACTTTGGGTAAAAGAACTAGGGTTGGAAAAATATGTAAAACTAGCTTTAGCCCGCAGCTTCGCCCGCGTACATAAAATGTAGCCAATGTCACTCAGGAATACAGCAGCTTGCTATTGGTGTAAAAATTTTAGCAATCGGACCAGTACTTCCACAGATTACCTCATTAATTCATGAATCCCCGACCGGTCCTATGAGACCGCGCTGTTATTGTTTAACTATTGTGTCTCGTTTTGCGGGTATGTGATAGGTTAAACTAATATTACAAACGCGAAGGTATCTTAGTGTGTGAGTATGTTTGTGGCGTCTTCACGCAGAAATGGCTGAATCAATTTGGATGTAACTTAGTACCTTCACAGGTAGACCATGTCCTAGAATAGCATGTATAGATATACTTTCTATCCCGGGAGTATGTTCCTTTGGGATGATTTTCTGCTATAACGCGGGTAAAGCCGCTGGTAGAAGCTATCATATGAGTAAGTAAATAGATCGAAAGTTTTCGCAGCAAATTCTTATTTAAATATGACAGTATGCTCCACTTGGTTTTTTCTCACTATAAGCGAATTTCTAAAGCTTGTGATTAAAATTTTACTTTATAATATTTTAGGATTGCTAAAACTAAAACTGAAAAACAGTAAAAAATCCAATCAAAACTATTTTTTTTTGTTAGTTCCATAAATATAAAAAACCATTGCGTGTCAATTTGACAGATCAAACATTTTCGCGCCAAATAAATGCTATTGCATTTTTGTTTGGTCTGTTTTTTTTTTGCTATTTTTTTCGTGTACTCACTCATTATTCTATTTTTTTTGGTAGAGTTGTCAAAAAATAATGACCCGATCTGACATTTGAAGAAATTGCAAGCTACTATAAAGTAAGCGCGAAATGAATACTCACAATGTATATTCCATCATAATTATATTATTTAACGCTAATTTAATAAAAATATGTAATTTTTTGCGAGCATTCTTTTTACGCTTACTTTACAGTAGCATGCAATTTCTTCAAATGTCAAAATTGGCCTATTACTTTTTAACAACTTTAGTCAATTATTTGCTATATCTAGGCGGAAATAGCTGATAAAAATATTTGTGGACACCGTTCACCTCTATTTTCGTCGGAAAAAGGGCAAAACTGTCAAAACAAATCTCATGCTAAGGAAAATATTAACAGCCCTCGGGAAATCAGGATAATCACAGATAACATCGCTCGAAGACTTCTATTACCAAAGACAAAATCAATACATACGTATCACCTTAATGTTCTTACAAAACACAGGCAAAAATAAACTTTAAGACTTTCATGAAAGAGTCCATTTTACAAAAATAGAAAAACTCATTAATGAAAGAAGGTACCAAGATTGTACCGATTTGAAACGAAATGAATTCTTAATACGATCTTTAAGTCAATATTAAACGTTGAAAAAACTAAATGATTTCTTTTAGGCTATAGTTTTTACGAGACCGTTTTGTAGTTCGATTCGAAGCGATAATGTTTCATTTAATTGAAAAAGAACGGGAATGGATTGGCGATCGCTTTTTGTTTTTTTTTTCATTCTGGCATTTTCTTGTAAGTTTTCGAAATTCGAACATTGTTAAGGAGAAACACTGCGATAAAAGTTTTTAGAGAGATTTTTTCGGGTAAGGGCTTGTTCCTACTGTGGCCTAACGATTTATTTATCGTTGGACGACTATCGTCTTTAGCTGTTCCCATTATAACGACTGTTTGTTGTCAGATTTTTTTATCGTTTGACTGACTATCGTAGTCCAACTGCTTTCATTGGAAAGCGACGACATTTTATCGTTTCACGGCAGTCGCTTTATCGTCTGCACATCAGTAGCAGGCTACACAACATACAGCTGACAATTTTTTATCGTTTCGCGACTGTCGTGCTGGCCGTTTGTATTGTGATGACAATCAGTTGTCACCGCAAAAATATCGTAGACGACGCCAAAAAGTCGTGTCGTCCTATATTTGAACACCTCCATTTAATTATATAAGCCACAATACTTAAAACTCCACAATTTTATTCTCTATCGTCACGATAAAGTGGGAACGCGGCCTAATGGTAGTAAGCTATTTTAATTATTTGCAAATTGATGCCTAATGGATATTGTGAAGTCATCATCATCTGCCTAGCCTTTTCCCAACTATATTGGGGTCGGCTTCCAGTCAAGCCGGATTTAGCTGAATACCAGTATTTTACGAGAAGCGGCTGCCTACCAGACCTCCACAACCCATTAACTGGGGTAATACGGTACTTCATGGCAAGACTGGAGTCAGATTTAATGGATATTGTGAAGTAAAATTAGTTTTGCTCTGTATCTCAAGTGTCTACAAAAGTAGACAATGTGATACAGAACAGAAGACATGGTGCGTAGTTTGCTGACGTCGGTATGACATGTTTTTTATATGACCTAACTAGCTGTCCCCTGCGGTTTCACCCGCATTTTTCGTTACTGCTCCGCTCCCGTGGGTTATAGCGTGATAGTATATAGCATTCCTCGATAAATGGGCTATCTAACACTGAAAGAATTTTTCAAATCGGTCCAGTAGTTCCAGAGATTACCCCCTACTTACAAACTTACAAATTTTACCTTTTTATAATATTAGTATAGATAAACTGTAAGCAATGATATAGCCGATGCTGGAGCATGCTTACCTAGAAGTAACCTATTCACTCTTGACTTAAATATCCCTAGATTATAGCTACCATTTCCGTAAATACCAGTATGTTGAACAGCTGTTCAGGTTCGCAGGAATCCAATGGATGCGAGAGCAAGACGCACTGGAGCGGTCGTTGAGCCGATACTCCTTTTTTTCATAATATAAACTAGTGCTTGACTGCAATCCTACCTCATGGTAAGCAGTGATGTAATCGTTGATGTTGTAGGGCAGACTAATCTATTAAGAGCCTCTAGCCTTGAAGACACCCAAATTATAATCAGACGGGAAGACCGCAGGCAAATTGTTCCAGCCCTTCGATGGACGCGGTATAAATGACGAGGTGAAACCCTTAATACGTCCAGCAGTACACATCTTTTTCGCCTAAAACTGCTACCAAACAAAATTGCCAAAATAACCACTTACTTCCCCATTATCCTAAATTTATTTTTACATCTAAATTAAATCCAAAAGGACCCCAGTTTTTGCTGAAATATTTTATGCCAGATAACCCAAACCCCTTATGTCCCTAAAGGGTTTCAATCCTGATCCTCTCTCGTTATGCAAAGTATTTTAGGACGTCAAATGGCATTTTGATGAATAGTTTTTATTTCATTAGGTATAAGGGCCCTCGTCCACGGCGACTTTTTGCAGCGCTACAGTCGCATCTGAAACGCGCGTCAACAGCGCTATTAACGCACTACTGCATCGCGACTGTAGCGCTGCTAATGCACGACCGTGTCAGACGACAGCAAGGAGACGATGGAGGGAGGGTAGCATGTGAATGAAAAACATAAACAATCTACACACAAATGGTACACGGTTACGTGTTAGCAGCGCTACAGTTGCGATGCACTAACGCGTTAGTAGCGCTGCTGACGCGCGTTTGCATCGCGACTTAGAATCGTGGCGTGGGTGGGAGTAAGCCGCTAGCAACTGCATCGCGGCTGTAGCACTGCTAACGCGCGGTAGCCGCGTTACTGCATCGCTTATCGCTTCAAAAAGTCACCGTGGGCGAAGCCCCTAATGTGTTTGGGGTCTTCGAGGATTTCATTATAAAAGATATGTCTTTAGGGATTTAGTTAAATTCGTGTAATTTTCCTTTGTATTGTTAAAAGTAATTGATTTTGTTTTTGTTTGAGACTTGCCTGTCTACATTCTTCTTTGAATCAATTTACACGTTTTAAATTCTTAGTATTTTCATTAGATGTTTTATTTACGAGTTTAATATCCAAATATCGCTGGCCTGTTCAGTGAAATAGGAAAAGATTAGATATAGGTTTAATTCAGACGATATTATCATATCCTAAGTCTAATCTAGCAAAAGAACTTTGTGGTCTGACAGTAAGTATCAGCATCCTGAGTGTCATAGCCAATAGATACGATTGTCCTCTAATGTGGAAATTAGTACAGCGGACAAATATTCCTGCTTACTATTGTTTATTAGTTTTACTTTGTATGAATTTCAGTTATTTGAATAAATAAATTTTATTATCATTATTATAAAATTATCGTTAAATGTATTTATATTGTTTAATAGGGTTGACGTTGGAATACGTGAAAGTTTCCTTGTGGATTAAAACCCCCAAACTAATAACAAAGAATTTAAAAAATCATGAAACAAAATTTAAACAGAGTTGAAATAATTTTCACAATATTTAAAACCTTCACCAATATTTATTATCCGGCCTTATAATATTCCCACTGCTGGGACAGTAGGCCTAGTCAGGCCTGCTTTCCAGGAGAGGGAATTGGCTGTAATCCGCCACGTGGGCCCGTAGCACTGGGGCAGTGGCTTGGGACCTGGGGCCCGCTTAGTACGGTTTGTCACATGTTTTAGAGTTTTTGGTTCTAGGACATGTCGGTTTCCTTATGATGTTTTCCTGCATCGTTTTGAGAGCAGTGGTGATGAAATAAAGTACACAAAGTAACCCGCCTGGCTAAGTTTGATCATAGGTCCTACAACTTTCAAGTCGGGGTAGTTTACACTGGGCCACCACTGCTCTCTTTATGCTCAAAATATAGGTTACTAAAGAGCAAACAAACACAATAATTTACAAGTACCCCACAAATCAGCATCTAAACAGGCTGGAAACTCCTTGACACGGATCTTCTGACCTATTTCCCGTGTACGTTCTAGCTCAGGTCTAGCTCATTGAAGACTAGGCGCCGTCAACCACTCGGGCTCGGGATGGACAGTAACCGGACGGGGAGCTACCCATTGCTCGCCGTCCACTAAACCACGTCTACTCTTGATTTAAAGACCCCTAAGTTGTAGCTATCATCATCATCATCTCAGCTGAAAGACGTCCACAGCTGGATATAGGCCTCTCTCATAGCTATCAAAAAATATATAATCGGACAGGGAATTCCACTTCTTTTGTCTCCACATGATACGATGGCCCTAAAAATATAACCTATATTATAACAAGAGCAAACAAAGATAATAATTTACAAGTACCCCACAAATCAGCATCTAAACAGGCTGGAAACTCCTTGACACGGATCTTCCGACCTATTTCCCGTATACGTTCTAGAGCCTCGAGGTTCTCTTTCGCACAACCTACCGTTACATTTACTAATTCTCATTGACGCGGGCACGGAACACTAAGCGCCATCAACCACTCGGACTCGGGCTGGACAGTTACCGGACGGCGACCCATTGCTCGCTGTCCGCAAGCCCATGTCTACGATGAACCTATTCACACTCGACTCTAAAACCCCTAGGTTGTAGCTATCATCATCATCATCTCAGCCGAAAGACGCCCACAGCTAAACATAGGTCTCCCTCAAGCAACGCCACAACTACCGGTCTTGTGCGTCTCGCATCCATCGGATTTCCGCGACCCTCGCCAGGTCATCGGTAGGTATCAAAAAATATAGAATCGAACAGGGAAAGCAACCACATGATACGATGGCCCTCAAAATATAACCTACATTATAACAAAAGCAAACAAACATAATAATTTACAAGTACCCCACAAATCAGCATCTAAACAGGCTGGAAACTCCTTGACACGGATCTTCCGACCTATTTCCCGTACGTTAGCTACACGGTAACATTTGAGCACGCGTGCGCTGTGCAATCAGCCGGACGTCCGGCTTCAACGCCGTCCGGGATATCATTGGGCCTAGATCTGGGGAAAGTTTCAATTGTATGTATGTTTTTAGATTATTATTGTAATTTACATAAATGTAATTTCAATATTAATAGTTGTCAATATTAAAGGTTGTCTGTAAAAAATCGCTGTTAGCGATAAGACCGCCCATTGTAACACCATACTAATTTTAAGCTCCTTGTAAAATTATTATTAAGGTGTACAATAAAGTATATGAAAAAATAAAATAAAAATAAATTGTATTTTTGTAATTTATGTTTTTGTAGTAGTTCATAAATAATTGGGAATAATTTCGAAACTGAAAATGTATTTAGTTGTAATGTGCTAGCCGTAAGATGCTTTATATTGTACTTTTTAGAATATTTTTTGTGCATTTTTCTGTAAACCACACTGTAGCATTGGGTTAAGCCTGTAAGGATAGGGTGTATGTTTTTAATAAATAAATGATTTTTAATTGGAAATGAGGTGTGGGCTTGAGGATATCTGCTAAAAGGGAACTTCTAGAGGGTTGTGGCATTGTTCGAAATAGTTAAGTGGCTTAAACATAAAGGGTAACTGAAGGAGCAGAGGAGGGTTTAGCCAGTAAAATTTTGACACGCAATCTATCGCCGGTTTGATTGACTTCTCACCTGATGGTAAGCAATGATGTGGCCAAGGATGGTGCACACTTGCCTAGAAGTAACCTATCCTAAGCTACACGGGAACATTTGAGCACGCGTCCGCTGTGCAATCAGCCGGACGTCCGGCTTCAACGCCGTCCGGGATATCATCGGGCCTAGATCTGGGGAAGTTTGGAGCGTATGAATGTTTTTAGATTATGATTTTTAATTGGAAATGAGGTTATGGTAGGTAGCCGCTCCTCGTAAAATACTGGTATTCAGCTAAATCCGTCTTGAATGGAAGCCGACCCCAATATAGTTGGGAAAAGGCTAGGCAGAAGATGAATTGGAAATGAGGTGTGGACTTGAGAATATCTGTTAAGGGAACTTTTAGAGGGTTGTGGGATTGTTCGAAATAGTTACAATGGCTGATATGCAAAAGGTAACTGAAGAAACACAGGTGGGTTTTAGTCATTAAAATTTTGACGCGCACTTTCTCGCCCCAATATGTTTGATCACCTCTCATCTGATGGTAAGCAATGATGTAGCCAAGGATGGTGCACACTTGCGTAGAAGTAACCTATCCTAACCTATTATATAGTGAGAGACGTTATTTGATAATTTCCCAACTCAAACAAAACGTATATTGTTTTTATTAGAAGTAAAGGCGATACAATCTAATTACATCTAAAGAAAGTGTTCTAAAATAACGTTCACCAGGTGGCAGCACTGAGGCGTCAGGTCCAGGCACCTGTCAAAACGCTTAATTATGTTAATTACATTAGTTAGATATCAACGTCAACATCAGAAGTTACTCGTCAACATCATTATAAATACTTTCAAAGGAAAAGACCTGACGGCTAACTGACACCTACAGGTGGTGTGAATTTTCCTGAACACTGTGATTACTTAATTATGTAATAATAATATAATAATTAGATTGAAAAGAATAGAAGATTAGTATATTTTGTAATGATTTTCAAACCTGATCAAAAGTTTAAAAAAATTTTAGCCCTTTATTTTTCAACTATTTTTTGCTCGCTGCTTTACCCGTGTTCATAAAATATACCTGCATTATGCAGCCTGTATCACTTATGAATAAAACTTTCTAACGGAAAAAAAAGTTAGCATTCGCACCAGTACTTTTACAGCAGTTTTATGGCGCAATTTCACTGGTTGTTAACTCGTTCGGTATACTGCATGCGGGGAGTCCCCGCATGCGAGATAACAACCAATGAAAGTAACATGGTCGTTATACCGTCTGCGGTTCCCCGAATGCGGCCTATGTGACAAGCATTCCAGTAATCTCTCGCACCCGGCATGCATGCCCTATCGGCAATGTAGGTATGCTCTCAATGCAACAGTATTCACCATCGATAAAAAATTACAGCTGCAATAATAGAAATTGAGTTTAGTTTAAGATTATGTTATATAGGTAGGTACATGAATGTTTAGTTTAATGTATTTATTCAAATCTAGTACTTGTTATCTATTGTGTTATGTTGTTGTAAGTAATGATTGTTCGTGTGTATTTAATTGATATAATATGTATACTAACCTGCCGTATACATCTATAGTTTCATGGAGCGGACGCCAATTTGTCACACAGAACGGTGGTTGCTGAAAATCAGCACCGTAGATTGTTGGAATTACCCAGCGTCACGGTATACGCTGAGCAACGACCTATTTTCGCCTAGATGCGACGCACAACTTGGATTTATTTTATTTTTTCTGTCTTGTTGTTGATCATATTACTGTTTATATTTTATATATTTTGTTTGTCTTGCAATAAACCACAGATCACAGCTAAACATAACTTGCCACAGATTATCTATCTATGTGTTAATAACTTGACAGCTGGGCAACTGTGTTCTCTCTAGCTCTAGTGTCTATGATGCTATAAAATAATGCCGGGTTCACATAGCCTGACAGTTTTTGTATATTGTTACTATAAATTGTACTGTGTGTCCATTTGGGCAGAATAAATTCATTTTCTTTCTTTCTTTCTTTCTTTCTTTCTTAATGAAAACGAACCCCCCCGAATGCGGGTGGTGTGGCATGCGTTCCAGAAATCTCCCGCATCCCGCATGCGGGCCTTATCGACTAATGAAAATGCGCCATTATAGTTGTAAAAAAAATCTTTATAATATTAGTGTAGATGCCCTTTGCATTTTTTTTAAGGCGAGATTATAAGGCATAAAATATGAAAGGCGATATTATAATAATTTCGTCGGCCACATTATAGCTTGCCATCAGGTGAAATATAAACGCGAGCCTGTCCTAGATAAAAAATATACTAATTTCATAAACTGTCGCGCGTCGTTTTAGTCTTCATGACTAGCTAACCTCAAAATCTAGCCCACTATCTGTGATCTAACATAGCATAGCATAATCGGCCTTGTAATGTTCCCACTTTAGGGACTCAGGCCTCCTCTCTAGGAAAAGAATGGGCTGTAGTCCACTACGCGGGCCCTCTGCGGATTGGTGGATGTCACATGTCTTCGAATTTTTAGTTCTAGGACATGCCGGTTTCCTCACAATGTTTTCCTTCACCGTTTTGTGATCTATGCACACCTAATTTAACACAAAATTTCCAGCAAAATATTCATACTTACATTTCCTTACTTCTCCATAAAACCAGTGTTATTTCTTACAGAAACAAGTATAAAAAAACTTATAAGTTCTGAGTTTGTACAGTCATGGAGTTCAAAAGCCTACTCCTCACACCCAATTGATTCAACCGCACAGAAAGTTGTAATACAACATTTATTTGTTATATTTGAGGAAAAAGTTATTCCTCTTCTTTAGGGGAAGACTTTTTGATGTAGTTTTGCCAATTTTCGTACAACTTTGAAGGCGTTGTGCTATTGGTTTGGAAAAAATAATAGGGGCGCGTTTTATAGATGTTCTTCTTCTTCCTGCCCTTGTCACATATTATTTGGGGTCGACGCAACACGTTTTTTTTTCTTCTATTCTGTTCTGTCACCCATCGCACTATATCCCTGACTTCCTTTTCTTTCTTATCACTCCTCACAGAGGTTATCAAATGAAAGTGTGGAAGAATGAGTCAGTGTTTCCTGATAACTATAACCTGGGAGGTTTCAGTCAAGAGTGGAAAGGTTCCTCCTAGGTCACGCTTCATCGTCGGCCTACTATTACCATAGTGTTTGTTTTAATCCAAAGCTTGAATAGTGAATGCCTTGTTGCATTCAGTCCGCCTATGTATCACTACTAAACCGCCTATGTACAAAACTAAAATTTAAATAAACAGTGGCCCAGCGCGGGGTCACTATTTATTTAAACTTTATGTACAGTCAACCAAGCTAATTACTATTAAAAAATTGTTAATAGCCAGATTTAAACCTAAATCATACTAATATTACAAAGACAAAAGTTTGTGAATGCATTTTTATTGTTCTGCGTATGTCTGTTACTTCTGGTTTTTAAGTTATGGCAATCAGAAATATTGTAGAAAAATAATCAAAATCTGATCAGTCCTTTCATTTAGTCTTGTTTTACAGTCAATTTTACCTCTTTACAATATTAATACAGACAGATTGAATTCAGAGCAGACACCTCAATCAAAGCCTCTATTATGTACAAGAGTTAAAACAATGTTCGAATCAATCCTCTTGATTGCAAACTTAGTATTTCAATAGAAAACTTTCTTTAC
This sequence comes from Mythimna separata, assembly GCA_030763345.1. Lineage (NCBI taxonomy): Eukaryota > Metazoa > Arthropoda > Insecta > Lepidoptera > Noctuidae > Mythimna > Mythimna separata. Next base: position 4,578,356 of record CM061188.1, on the reverse strand, counting down.
AATCTGTTTCATTTGAAACAATCTACTTTGAAATTTATGAAAGCAAAACTGAATTTGAATTTTTTTTTTTCATTACAGTCCTCATTCTTGGCCCTTTGTGAGTCACAAGACGAAAATCTATGACCGAACGTTTTACCAGTGATGACATATGGCTTTGAAAAGTAATCGCTCACAATGGGCATCATCAGAAAACTTAAAGCTACTCAAACGGCAATGGAAAAGGCTACGCCCGAATTTTCCTTTCGTGATCGAATCAGGAATGAAGATACCAAAAAGCAGAAGGAACTAAGTGCGATATAGCCAAAAGAATTGCCAAACTTAAGTAGCGGTGAGCAGGGCACATTGCTCTCAGAAAAGATAGTCAATGGGGCCGAAAAGTTCTGGACTGCCGACCGCGTACCGGTAGACGTAGCGTTGGAAGACCTCCCATAAGTTAGACCGATGAACCGATGAGGGTCACGGATAGGACCGATTGTTATGTAGACACTTACGAAGACATAAGTCCAATATAGTGGATGTCAGTTGACTGAAATGTTGATAGAATAATAATAATATTTTATCGTTCACTATTCACAAAGGTTTCCTTAACTAAGGGCCTGTTTCACAATGTTTGAGTAGCCACTACTTCCCGGATAAATTCAAAAATGGAACAGAATTTGTATGAAATTATCTGCCAAGTAAGGCAACTTAATCATAGGTGGTGAAATAGGCCCTAAGTGATCTATTATACCTAAATAAGTATGAAGCTCTTTTATGAGAGACAGGAGTCCATACTCATACGTTTTTTGGCTCAAATAATGATAATAATGATTCGCCTATACACAATTCCCTGATTTATTCCGTACAATAAAAGAAACCAAATTACATAACATACATCTTTATTTCCCCATCTCTCTAGCCCATTTGTTTCCGCCTGAAATACTTTAGAACTGTGAAATGAAACTGCTATTCTTATTATTTTGCCGCAGCCGACATTAATAACAAGTCTGCCAGCGTTTAGTCAAAGTCAATTAGAATAGTTTCAGCGATTATGCACGAAATGCTATTGTTTAATTTAAGCTTTGCTGTAATTTAGTTTTTACATAAATTTAATTACAGCAAGGTTTGCATTTTTTTTCGTGAAAAATAAACTGCCAAAGTTTTTTTTCGAGGTGGGACCATTAATGGGTGGGAATCATTAATCATAACTTTTCTTGGTTTTTGTGTAGACTATCGTCTCTTTTTTATACCCTGAGACTAAATTGACACATGTAATGTCAAAGTTACTATAGGAATGATCGCAGTTCTTTTGTGTTGTAATGTAATTTTAGTCTAAGACCGTTTTCACATTATCCGATCCGATATCGGTGTCGGACGCCGATACAATATCGGGGTAAGTAAAATGTATGAAATACCGTGCTCCGATATCCGATATCGGGTCGGACAATATGAAAGATAGTCACATATTTCATACATTTTACTTACCCCGATATCGGATCGGCGTCCGATACCGATATCGGATCGGATAATGCGAAAACGCTCTCAGGGTTTAAAAAGCAGACGATAGAACTTTTACTGACTAGAAGGCATAGGATAACTAAAGGTACTCAGATTGGTTCTAGTTAATAAAAGTGTGACACTAACTGTTATTTCACCCAAATCGGGTGGAGTTCAACAGTTTTTACTTTTTGGTAGCGGATCCCTATATAGACGGATATGGTATATTTTAAGCCTCCAGTTTTCCTTTCTAAACTAGCCTTTTAGATCGGTGAGAATAAAAATAAGAATAACTAATACAAAATTTGTGTATTGTAAGAAAAAATTGTATATTGTAATATACAAATTGGTTTTGTATGTGTATTTATCTGGTTATTGTTTGTATTTATAGCATCTCATCTAAATCGTAAGTCTATGCAAGCTACAAATTATTCCAACTGAATGTACTCCCGAGATAAAAACTTATCTACTATTCCAGAAAATCTTTGTGGCAAACAACCAATCAACCATTTAATCGTGAAGGAGTAACAAACATACGCGCTGTAGCACACACTCTCAAACATGCATACGAACTTTTACCTTTTTAATAATTGCATGATTAACTAGCGTGGTACGACTTTAGATCACCCTCAAATCACAAAAAAAGCACGGAATAAAACTAAAACTAACCGAAAGAATACACAATTATTACAGTACAACAATAGATCGGTGGAACTTTTCCAAGAAACAGCATAACGTTTTTAAATGAAGTATAATGCAACAGCTATTCGTGTAGTTCATGCCAATTGCTCGTCTTTTGGGAACACTCCAATTTTTTGGTGCATCTGCGATTGTTGGGACCTGTTGCCCTAGGTTGGTGGAGCGACACGACGGATGTAATGCTGGATTTACACGCTCGTGCAAGTGACAAGGCGAATGGTGCGGCGAGTGGCGAGGCGAATGGCGTGGCGAGTGACGAAGCGAATGTCGACTGTGTAAATGCGAAGACGGAGGCATTTGGATTTTTTATTAAAACAATAGCTACATACTTTTAAAACACTACCATCTGCAAGCGCCTTGTTCCCCATAATAGTAGAAAATGAACCTGAGATAAAAAAAAAAATCCATAACATAGTCTCCTCGTGTGCACATTATCTTAATCCTTTTAGCGGCTTAAATGATTTGCCGTTTTATCGTTAAGCGTATACACTCAGACAAACTTTCCTCTTTATAATACTCGTATGTCTTGAAACCATCTTTGATTCATTTGATGTTGATCCTATAATAAATTGTATGAGTTTTTGCAAACACTATTTAGACTATCTATATGTCCTGAATAGTATACCTACGGGATATTTCATTTTAGCAACAAAAAAAAAAGATATAACCATTACTTGGCAGACGAATGTCATTATAATTTTGTAGTAGGATAAGAGAAGTCATGTCAAAACAAAACAGTATCATAGCTGTATTCCCCGACTTTCAGACGGTGAGTAATGAGTAGCTCGTCGTCCGGCCATCCGGTAAGGATTGAGTACTGGTCGTCGACAGAGCGTAGTAATCCACGGGCGCCTCAAAGAGATGTTAGAAAAACTGTAGGGGCCTAGCATGGCAGACAACTACTAAAGCCATGAGGATTTTTTGAAAAGGAGAACCTTGGTCCTAGAACGCAAAAGGCTATTATACTAAAGGTATCATAAGTGATGCATATTATTATCTTCCCAGATCTTTTATTTTGTATGCTATGTGCCATGTTAAGCACAAATACATTATTTTTCTTCCTTTTTTTTATATGACACTAGATTTGAAGATTCATAGCATTTAGTAAAAACCATTTACAGACACTTTCCAATTGTCAAGGCTTAGGCACTGGCGGAGACGCACAAAATGATGATCTGGCTAAATGTTATGATGTGCAATTGTGCAGTTGCACTGCTGTTGTGCTGTTGTGCACTGCTTACCATCAGGTGGGATCGCAGTCAAGCACTAGCTTATACAATTTAAAAAAAAAAAAAAAAAAGTTCGCCGTACAAAGGATTTCCGAAAGGGAAGCTCGGTGTCTCCAGACCAGATCGAAGGCAACGAAGGAACAGGGTGGGGTTTAGTCAGTAAATGTCTGACACCCGGGTTCCCGCTTCGCCGAAGAGAGGGGAGAAGTCATTCTGATGATACCCCACAGGAAAATAAAAAGTCTGTCAGAAAAAATATGCTAATTAGTGACATTAGAGGAGGCTTTTGTCCAGCAGTGGACGTCTTTCAGCTGAAGTGATGATGATTCAGTCAAGACGAGCCCGCTACATTACACCAATGAGACACAAATGTTATTTAAATTCAAATAAATCTTGATTTAGTTTGTAATTAATGTCTCTCTTGTTTGAGAAAATAAATTAGTGTGTCAACGTATGTGGAGCTTTATGGCGGAAAGTAGGGTTGACACAGCGTTACACTAAAAATATAAATTAAAACGAAGCTGTCCCGTTTTTAAAACGTCTCGAAATAAAAAGCATTGTAGTTGCGTTTAGTCTTTGAACACTATTCCTTTTTGAGTTATTTAATCTATTTACTATAGGATTTAGAGAAACTAGTTTTACTGTTCGTCCCATCGATTTTGACTGTTATTGCGTTGGTGACATGACAAATGAAGGCTGCAGTAAATAGTTCGTATTGTAACCACTTTTTTGCTTTCAGTATCATCCTTATGTCTACGGAATGGAAGTCAAAATCCGTTGAACGAACAGCAAAACAATCTAATCTTATAGTAAATAGAGTATAAGTGCCCTTAGTTTTTGTTGAAAACATAACAAGTGTGAAACATACTCCATCGGACATAAATATATTGCATACAGGAACTACATCTACCAACAAACAGATTTACAGTATGGTGTAAATTGTAGCGAATGTCATCATATTAATATAAAAACACTTTTTTATTTATTTTACTAGAATATTAGCTACGACTAGCAATGGTGTGATGGACGAAGATGCACGTTTACCTATAGCTGACCATTCACATGTATACTAATAAAAATAATATACTGCAGAATGCATGGAGCGTAAATTTTGTAATAGTAGTACAGTACGGCCGTTATAAGTTGACGAGTCTGAAGTTAGATTCCGCGAATTTTGGTGCATAAAATATCGTACAAAAACAAAGGTTTTAAAAAAATAAATGCAGTTTGCAGTTGTTACTACTGTTAAAAACTGTTATTGGCGTTTATTTTTTTAACGGCCTTACTGTAGGTGTCTGCGTTAGGTATCTGCCCAAAGACGTACAAAAATATAATCGAAAATTGGTAACACTTTTTTTTATTTTTTACTGTATAATACCGTGTTACCCCAGTTAATGGGTTGTGGAGGTCTGGTAGACAGCCGCTCCTCGTAAAATACCGGTATTCAGCTAAATCCGGCTTGACTGGAAGCCGACCCCAATATAGTTGGGAAAAGGCTAAGCTGATGATGATGACTGTATAATACGAACAGAATATTTGTGTTAGGTTTATAGTAAAATCAATCATGTTTTCGAAAGAGTAACCAAGGAGTTTCTTGCCAGTTCTTCTAAATAGAAAACTACCAATAGGAATCGTGCACTGGCTTGTAACATTTTTTAAGTGCCTACGTGACTTTTTAAAATTTTGTTTGTGACAACCCTATTATAAGGAAAGTTTTAGTGTGATTAGTCTAATGTTGGCGCGAAGTAAATGATTATGATTGTACCTATATTTATGTACGTTATATACGACTGTATGTTGAACTAATAAGAGTGTATTATCTTAGATACGAGTATGTACGTATGAACAACTGTCGTAAGTGTGTCAGTGTAGATTTTGTAATTTGTCGTCACAAAGAATTATAGTTTTTTCTTTGTTCGTTCGTTCGTTCTGTAAGTTTATTTAGAGTTAAAAATAGGTACATGTGTTCAAAATTATGCGGTATTATGTCTTTGTGCCAGAAAATATTTTTGTTTTATAGGACTAGAATAAGAAATTACGAATTTATGCTAAGGCAAAGAACAACTGAAAGGTTGGTCCTATCAGTTGGTCTTTTTACAAGTTTAGTCAGTAAAAATCTGATATTTCTTTTTACTCCTTCTAGAGAGAAATTATTTGATGATTTCATATCTCAGAAGGCTATTGTTTAGATATTTTCTTTCACGAAGATAGGTTAGTCTTGTATGTGTGAGAAGATCAGACATTTTTGCTGTCCGCTTTGACGCGTGGCTGTGCTAATAATGAAAGTGGACAGCGATCCGGTTGACGTCTTCAAAATATGATTGGGGTGAACAAAACTTGCGGATCCACTGCGGGCTCACCCAGTCGACCAAAATAGACACATTTGAAATGGACCGTATCTATTGCGATCTTATTTCTGCACTTAGTCCCGGTGGACCATTGTACGTAGGTTATGGCGAGGTAAACCCACATTGAGCACCCGTTTTAATAGCACCCGAGCTAATTGCACCCAAGGTATGGCAGTCTTTACTCCAACCAGCTCTCCTCACTCCAGAAGCAAACTATTCCGGATGCAATGTATATGTAATGGACCCATAGTAACTCTCCCGAACAATTCCGTAAGTAACAGAAGCCTACTAACTAAAACAACAGTGTGTCTATCTCACAAATAGCTTGAAAATGCACCTGTATCCCAATTTTAGCAATGGCTGAGCCTCTAAACCATCCCCAGGGAACTTCAACTTGTTCGGAATATTCTCCGCAGCCTCTCCGGCTATTAAACGAATGTCAAGCGTGTACCGAAACACTCTACATATTGAAAATTAATTTCCAATAGCGTACTGCGTTCGATGTAGGGATGGTGATTCTTCCTAAAGAGTATAGCTTTTGAATCGATTCATCAATACATCGATTTCTAAATCGATTCAATAATACATTGATTTTCTAAATCGATTCAATAATAAATAGAGTTCTAAAAAATCAATTTCCTAAAGATCGATCGATTGGTTACTGTACTGACTGGACAGGTCTACTCAAATTTGTATAGTTTTCCCTCAAAAGGCCATCTCAGACACTAATCTACATGGTTTTTATGTGATTTGGCCATTACATTTTGTATGGATTTAAAAACGACATTGTAACTACTGAGTTTGTTTCGGTGTTTTTCTCAGGGTAGTTATCTAGGAAATATTGGCTTCATTTGGTTTAAACCATAGAATTTCATATTTCTGCGGTTTAATCTGACGAAAAAAAATTGACGTGTAAAAGCCTAATGACTAAACACTGAATCACACTGTGCCTATCTTACAAATGGGTAGAAAATGCACCTGTATCCCAATTTTAGCAATGGCCAAGCCTCTAAACCCTCCCCAGGGTACTCCAACTTGTTCGGAATATTCTCCGCAGCCTCTCTGGCTATTAAACGAATGTCAAGCGTATACCGAAACACTCTACATATTGAAAATTAATTTCCAATAGCGTACTGCGTCCGTAGTAGGGATGGTGATTCTTCCTAAAGAGTATTGCTTTTGAATTGATACATCGAGTCGAATCGAAGTAACGAATCATCCCACAAAGCACACGTGTTTCATGGCTGATGATTAAGCTATCTGGTGTTCAATTTTCAGATAAAAATTAATTTGAAGGAAAGAAATGGGATTATGAACATGTTTAAATAATAATATAGTTGCGGTATACCGTAGGTCCCGGCTGTCATTTGTAGATCTTTGGCAGTCGTTACGGATAGTCAGAAGCCCGTAAATCTGACTCCAGTCTTGCCATGAAGTACCGTGTTACCCCAGTTCATGGGTTGTGGAGGTCTGGTAGGCAGCCGCTCCTCGAAGAATACTGGTATTCAGCTAAATCCGGCTTGACTGGAAGCCGACCCCAATATAGTTGGGAAAAGGCTAGGCAGATGATGATCTTCTCAGACAACATACCATAGTGTCTCAAGACAAGTCTATGACTATTGCATATTGTCAGTGACAATATATGATACAAAACGTGGTCGCTTACAATGGGCCTCATTCGAAGACTTAAAGCTACCCAAAGGGCAATGAAAAGGAGAGGGAGTTTGCTTACGTGATTACCTCAGAGATGAAGATTTACGCGGGAGAACCAAGGTAACCAACAGCTCGAAGAATGGCTGAGGACACCCACATTACTCGAGGAACAAATGGTTTATGGCGACGAAATATGAAAGACGTAGAGTTGAGGCCTCCCATAAGGTGAACCGATGACCTGATGACTTGATGAGGGTTGCGCGAATCCGATGGACGCGAGACGCACAGTACCGGTAGTTATGGTGACACTTGGGGGAGGCCTATGTTCAAGACATCTTTCGCCTGAAATTATAATAATGATGATGGTTGCAATTTATTAATTAGATCGATTGTGTATATGAGCTTTAAAATCGATTCTACGATTAATCGATCTATCACCATCCCTATCCCCGCGGCCATTTTGCATTTCAGGGACCAATCACACTGATGGAAGCAAGATACTGTTATTTACTGCGCGTTGTCAACAAGTTAACATTTTCCATTTCCTTTTTATTATAGAGTTTTTTTCAGATGTAAAGGATGTTGGGATAAAAGTTTGATTTGATATTGTATCCTGATAATGAAATGAATGTTGATGTCAAAATTTGGGATTGTTGATCCTAATTAATCTACTTGTTTATTGGTTTTTTTTTTTTGGAAGCTATTACTCAGTTGGCCAATATGGAACTTTTATAGGATCAGTTTGTTGTCTGTCTGTCCGTCGTCAAGACTCTTTTTCTAAGATATGCATGGAGGAATTTATCTATACTAATATTATAAAGAGGTAAAATTTGTAAGTTTGTAGGTTTGTAAGTTTGTATATAGGGGGTAATCTCTGGAACTACTGGTCCGATTTGGAAAATTCTTTCAGTGTTAGATAGCCCATTTATCGAGGAATGCTATAGGCTATATACCATCACGCTACGGCCCACGGGAGCGGAGCAGTAACGAAAAATGCGGGTGAAACCGCAGGGGACAGCTACTAATAGATATAACACTCAAGTCTGGTACTCTTCGGAGCAGTAAAATTATACAAAAATTATGAATCAACGCAATCTAAAAATAAGATCGTTTATGATCCGCTTAGGCGCATATTTTTACATTTTCAAAGAAATCAAATCTATAGGGTACTTTCCACTGTCTTAGAATCCTGTTTGGCAATGAGCAAGGTCTTTTATCACAAGTAAGGAAAAAGTCCGACAACTGTACAATATTTACTAGAAATTAATTTGCAAACAATAAAAACAGCCATTGAATTCCAATTAAACATAGCATCAAAAATCTGAGGTGACCATTACAAATCAGCGCTGTGTGTCTGTCGCAAATATAGATAAATGATGGTCATACCTATAGTCTAGGAATGAAAATGGTAAGCACGTTAAATTTTAATTATCTTTTTATGTATTTAATAATGAACTTGCCAACATGTTAAGTGAAAATTTCAATTAAAAAAATGACAGGCTCCTGTTAAAAACGAAGTGCGAATAATTGAACTGTTACCGTTTCACAATAAGTGTTTAAAATTGCTTTACATTTTTACACCTCTTCACAAAGAAAGAAAGAAAAAAATAAAGAAAGAAAAATATTTATTTGACACCCGAAAGACAGAAGACACAAAATATAGAAATAACAAACTAAGTTACAAGACAAAAAGTCGCATATTAAACCTTTTTTATAGGTAAAAAAAATCTTTCCAAAGGGACATAAAAATAAAAACATTAGTATATTTCACTCAAAACCTGAAATTTTCTAAAGAAAGACTTTATCATGGCATTAATCAACTAAAACCCGTCCATCTTGAAAATACTCAAATAACAACGTTTAAATTTTCTATAGACCTCATCAACTGTCCAATTCGAAAGTAATTATTACGTTTCATCAGGCCATAGACTTTCATAATGAAACGCAGAAACGGGTCCAATACGCCCCGGCTACCAAATTGTACCGTATTGCCCCAGTCAAATGGGGTAATACGGAACGTCGTAGCGAAGCGTATTGCCGGTTCCGGCAACGTAATTGTATCGACGGAATAATGACGCCGTCAATTTTGATTGTGGAATTATATTCTAAAATATTCTTTTGTTAAATATTTTTGGATATTTTATGCAGACTTTTTAAAAGAAGATTAATAAAAAAAAATTTTCGATGGCGGAGGCAGTGATATGTCTCAATGGGGGTACATTTATCAGCTGTATTAATTTTCTGTACTAGCTATTTCTCACAATTTCGCTTCCGTAGCAAAACACTTTCTGGAATCCATATCAGTAAAAGAGCTTTTGTAATCAAAATAGATTTCAAAGAAAATGTTGTAATTATCAGTGGCAACGTAGAGCCACTGAAAATATTCAAATGGAAATTCTGGGATATGGTAGACATCCCACCCATAAAAAAACACACACCACATTCATTGTACATAGAGCTAAGTGGTTGAATTTCCTTCCACAGTTTGTGTTTCACAGGGATCTTTAAAACAAGAGTGATAAAGTCACTTTTAACAAACGTACTCAAACGTCGACTACATCACCGCTTACCGTTAGGCAAAATAGTGTTTAAACACGAGACATCCATAATAAAAAAATAACCTTACGCTTGAATAGTTCAGGTGGTTGTGCATGTTTTGTGCAGTGATTCCTCACAGGCACTGTGTTGGAGATGAATAGAGGAAGGCTCATTTGGCCAAATGGTTTTTGCAGCGGCTAACTTGACTTTGCAGTCAATTAGGATATTACAGATTGACCAACGACCACTGCAATTAAAATATTATCTCTAATTGCTCTATACGTCGAGTTTCAATAGCTCGTTACATAGTCTGCGACTTCGCCCATGTCAGAATAGTAAATTATCCCAAGGAACATACTCCTGGTATAAAAATAATCTCATTTACTAAAATAAATTCAAATCCGTTCAGACGTTTTAGCGTAAAGGATCAAAAACATTCACATAAACAATATTAGTGTAATCTCTTAAAAAACCTAATCACAGTCACACAAATCCTACCATACAATAGTCTGACAATAGAATAATTTCCAATCTAAAGCGTTTTCCAATAGTCGTTACAGACGCAATACTACACGAAGTACGTTCGTACGCGATCGGCGATGGCTTCGGGCATTAGATTGAGATGGTATCATGAGGTGCTCGACCCGAGCTAGTAATACAGTTTTGTGGGGCTATGTGGTCTCGTTTGTCTTGGTATGGTCATGTAAAGAGAAGGTATGAAATGCATGTTACTGAAAGTGTTATAATAATAGTATACATGTGGAAGGATAGAGAGGGAGAGGGCACATTACTCACCGTTGGGGCTAAAAGGTTCTGGAGTAGCGACAGCTTAGCACAGGCCGCAGTGTTGGAAGAGCTCTTAGAAGGTAGACCGAAGACCTGTTATAAGTTACGGTAATCCGATGAATAAGAAACGCACAGGACTATTAATTGTGTTGAGACTTGGGGGAGGCTTGTACCCAACAATAGACATTTTTTGACTGAAACGAGGGTTATGATGATGCACCACAATTGTACATGTAGTTTAAATAAATAAATAAAACCATCAGCTAACTACTATTTATGACTAGCTTCCGCCCGCGGCTTTGCCCGCGTGAAAGTAACTTTTTTTACATAAAATATAGCCTATAGCACTCAGGAAAAAAGTAGCTTTCTATCAATATATACATTTATGTAATCGAATCAGGATCTTCAGAGATTATCCCATACAAACAAAAAAACAAACTTTACCTCTTTATTATATTAGTATACATTTACTTTATCCAGTAAACCAACTATGTCAAGAATACCTTATTATTCATTTTAGTTACCATTCTTGCTTATACGACTAATACAAACATTGCACCCTAATTTATGCCAAAATACTAATAGAGGCCGAATTGCCCCACGAATAATTATTTCACCGCATTATTATTATAATTGAACCGAAACGCACACAAACCACGTGTCTGTCCATCAATATCTAATTGTTCCTGTGGTCACCAGCCGCAGCCGTCAATTGTTTCTGAATTTAATCATCACGACAATTATTATAGGGATGTTAGTGAATTTTTGGGACTGTTTTCATTTTGTAGATAGAGTGCGTCTAATAAAAGCGCGACCTAGGATTTTTTAAAAAATTTAATTGGCAACATTATTCAGCCGCGATTTGCAGGAAATAAAAAAATTGTGAAGTGTCAAGACATGATTCTCCTACTAGTTAGTAATACCAGATTACATTTTTTTTGGATTCAACCTCTTTTTCTCAGGTCGTGCTTTCATTAGACGGACTATAGACACGTAATTATTTATTTATTTATTTAAGCTTCATGTACAGTGGTGGTACATAGGCGGACTTAATGCAACAAGGCATTCTCTACCAGTCAACCTTTGGGTTTAAATAAACAACAATTATTACAAAGAGACGTATTTAAAAATATTAAACAATTTGTAATAAAAAATCATATTTAATTAGTTTATTGTTAAAATATTCTGTATTCATATTTTAATATAGAATTACTGTAAAATTTGGTGGTGGTTTTTGCCATTTCTTCTCCCAAGAAAACTATTAGTTGGAACTGTTTTTTTTTTCTGGTAGGGGAATCATCAGAATGACTTCTCCCGTTCTTGGGTGAAGCGGGAGGGCGTGTCAGACTCTTACTGACTAAACCCTTACCCCATTCCTTCGTTGCCTATGATCTGGGGGGGACTCGGTGTCAACCTTTCGGAATACCCATGTTCCCCAGAGGCTTCGGCCCTGCAGGGCCCCTACAGTTTGCTGACATCTCCTTGAGGCGCGCGTGGAACAGAACGCGCTGTTCACGACTGGACTCGGTCCAGATTATTTCCAGACTGCCGGACGGCTACCCAGTGCTCGCCGTCCGCGAACCCGCGCCTACGGTGGTCGGAAATTGGGATCGGGACCTCGGCGGCGGCGACGTGAGGACCATTCCCTTACGCGCTCGCGGTCAGCAGCCTCCTTCACGAGCATTACTGCTTCGCAGACGGAGGCGACCGCATGCCACCCCTCCTCGCTCCGGACCATGGCTTAAACCAGAGCCCGGCGCGAGAGGTCGCCGCCGCCGATAGCCTCCACAAGGACACGGCGGTACTCCGCCCAAGCGGGGCACACCTCTACCGTGTGTTCCACCGTGTCCTCCGGGCAGTCCACACAGTGGCGACACCCGGGCGTCCTCTCCTGCTTGATCCGATGCAGGAACCTCCCGAAGTTACCGTGTCCGGTTAGGACCTGCGTCATACGGAACGAGAGGACGCCATGACCGCTTTCCAACCAGTCCTCAAAGAGGGGCCTTACCGCCTCAATGACGGCGTGCCCATGGAACTGTGTACTAGCTTTTGACATTGTATAAGTGCCCATGTAGGCCTATGTGAAATAAAAACATTTAGAAATTGTATTTTTGAATTTGTTGTGGGACTGGTTGGCTTAAGTATATGGGTTTACATGTTTGTAAATGCACCCATGTTCAAAAAGGAATTCTTATAAAAATGCCAGATTCGAGGCTGGAGTAATTCTTAGAAGGCCACGTTAAAAAAAATCTTATTATATTATATTATAATTATTATTATACCTAGCCTATATTGTCCCACTGCTGAGCAAAGGCCTCCCTCCATTCCTTCCATCGTTCGCGGCTGTGAGTCAATTCTTGCCAATTCCTAAGGAAGACATCCAAGTCGTCATGCCATCTCCTTCTTGGTCTGCCACGACCAAAAAAATCTTAAACAAAATAAATCTATAGGCGATAAAAATATCCACTTTAATCCCAAAACAAGTACATACACGTGTTCAGAAATCCATAATCAAGATTTCGTTGAAAGCGACGAAAAAAATATACTTTCCCAATCTCGTCCGCGAACAAAGGACCTATCTCTATTTCTAAACAAATGTATCGGGGGACAGGAGGGGGCAAAATGGGGTAATACGAGCAAATTCCCCGGTCCCCAACGTGTCTGTGTATTCTGACAGAGAAGAACTCCTTTGTTGTGTCGTCGTTGGGTTCCTACTAAGTGTTGATGGCTAATTAAATATTGATCATCATCTCCTTAGCCTTACCTCTCGCACCGGGTCCTGGTACAGAACGTGGTCGCTTCCTACGGGAAGCAGTAATGCTAGCAAAGGAGGTGGTCACAGGCGAGAGGGCATGGCCCTTCCGCCCCAGCCGGCGGGATCTCGACCCCGATTTCCAACCACCGTAAACGTGAATTTGCAGATTTCAAGCAATGGGTAGCTTGCCGTCGGGCCGTCTAATAATCATCCCCAAGTCATCGACGGCGCGAAGTAATCCACGCGCGCTTCAAAGAGATGTCAGCAAAACCGTTGGATCCCAGCAGGGTCGAAGCCTATGAGGCCATGGATTCGCTTCTGAAAGGAAGACCTAGGGCCCTGGAACGAAAAACAAAGAAAGACCAAAGGAGTGGGTTTTAGTTACAATGCAGGTGACACCTGGGCGTTTCTTCCACATGAATCCGATGCAGAAACTTCCCGAACTTGTCATGGCCGGTGAGGACTTGCATCATGCGGAAAGTGAGGACGCTATGCCGTTCCAGCCACTCTTTATTTTTTCCTACTTTCTTTTTTTTATCGCCGTGATTACAGGCACCTAAGGCGTTACCCACGTGTGCGTCGGTTTAACGTTATTCCCGCTTTATGCTATTATGCTTATAATACTGGATACCAATAATTCCTTCCGGGAACCTGCATGATTAGAACATAATCCTAAGCTTTGTGGTTCAAAACTTAGCGGTACATATTATGCATCCGGTAATACTAAAAGCCGACCTCATACAGTTAGGACAAGGTTAGATAGAGGTGCCATGAATGTAGGAGTATGTTATGGTGCTTGGAGGTAGATATGCGGAACAGAGTGTAAATTCCCGCAAATCTCCGTTGAAAATAGAGGATGCTACGACTAGACAGGTGATATAACTGCCCAAGAGACGATTTCGGGCTGTTGTATATATATTCAAATCGCACAAAGAACTCTAATTTTACGCGATGCAGGATTTCATAGTTCAGTTCACAATTATGTAGAGCCATAGATGTCGCTACAACTGCGTATGCTGAGTTTTTAGAGAGCCTTTTTGGTCTTACTGCAGATCTTTTTTGTAATTTATTGTAGTTAGTTAGCTATGTAAAGCAGTGTTGGCCCAGTGGTTTCCTTCGCCGTTTTGCTTACAGCAATAAAATAAATGATACAAAATATTGCACCTGGCTGGGTTTGAACCAGCGAGCTACAACTCGTAAATTGGGGCCGTTACCACTAGGCTACTACTGCTTTTACCTGCTCTTTGTCATGAGCGAGTCACAAATAAACGTTTTTCTTTCTTTCTTTCTATAACAACATACACAGTGATTTCTGATCGAGAACCAGTAGTAGTATCTATTGCCTCTAACGTAACATTGTAATCAGAGATCGCTCAGTAAGTGAATCAACACGTACCATTATTATATCAACACATTGTCACGCCCCATGGGTTTTCTCACATTTCACCTCTCCAAGAGATTGATTGAGGATATTTTCTTTTTAATATAGGTTAAGTTTTCCACATTGCAGACGGTTGATAGGGTTGAAAGTTTTTGGGGTGGTGAGTACGATTCGGAAGACGCAACGTCGGTAGGCCTCTGGTGAGGTGGATTGAGTGATTTGGTCAGGGTTGCAGGAATAGATTTGAGACACACAAGACCAGTGGTTGTAGCGACACTTGGAAGAGGCCTATGTCCAGCAGTGGACCTTTCGGCCTTTCGGCTGAATTGATGTTCTTGGTGATAAAGTTTCATAAATATCTAGGCATCGCCCTGAAAGACAGTAGCAGAAACTGCTCTTAATTCAGGCATCTAACAACTTCATAATGACGCCGGCAGAGTAACCAAAAAACCCCAAAAAATGTTGTTATATGTTAAAGACATATCGTTGTAGAGTGGAGCAGAGAAGAGTAGTGAAAAGTAGAAAGTGTTTCCATTAATGCAGAGAGGAGTTCAGTGGAGTTGAGCTACCCTTCACTTTATTCTCTCCTCTTGGTATTCGACTCCTCTCTGTCTGGTTTTGAAAGACCGTTCAATTCCAGTCCTCTCCACTTACACGGTTCCCACTGACACAAAGTGGAGATTTCAAGCACTATAACTACTATCTACTCTGCGTCAATGAAAGCACACCCCAAACAGACATGGAATTACCAAACTGTCGCGCCAATCAGTGTACAAGGCCATAATTAGCTGTCAAACTGGTGGCGGCTGCTATAGACGTCTTTGTGAGGCCGTAATTTGGGATGGCCTCAGGCTAGTGCGGGGCGATAACCTTTGCGGGAGTTTGTTTTGAAGGGTGAGTGTAGTGCAAGTTTACTAACAGACATGTCTATAAAAAAATCTAAAAAAAGGCCGATTCATGGACATTGTTCATTCTTAATTCTTTATTGTACACACAATAACTTATTTACCCACATTCATTTCATTCATTGCTTTTTTTTAGATGGAACATCATCATAATGACTTCTCTGGCTCTTGGACGAAGTAAGAGGGCGGGTCAGACTTTTACTAACTAAAACCTACTCTTTTATTCCTTATTTGTTTTTGTTCCAGGGCCCGGGTTTTCCTTTCAGAAGTCAACTCATAGCCCAACGGACCTTCAAAAGACTTCGACCCTTCTGGGCCCCTAAAGCATTCTTTATTCTTTATTGCACACAACATTTACAAAAATATAATAGGACAATTGATGTACACAGGCGAGCTTAACCCACAATTGGGTTTTCTTACAGCAAAGTGCAAACCTTAGGTAATTGGTAAAAAGAAATTTTTAAGTGAGGGTAACAAAACTAACAACATTATAAAAGTATTAACATAAGCACTTGAAACTAAAAATAAACTACATAAATATATGCACAGCACAATACATAAACTGTGCTGGATGGCTGGATGATTACCGGACTGCCGGACGGCAAGCTACCCATTGCTCGTCATCCGCTAGCCTGCGCCTACGGTGGCTGCAAATCGGCAGGCAGGGGCCAAGAGAGCGGTTTCGCAACAAAACTGGAGAAGAATGTCTGGAAGAATTTGGTGGACGCCTATGCCTCTATTTTTTCGAAATAAAAAGAAAGATGTAAAACCTTTATGTCAACAAACTTAACTTTACTGATGGCCAGTAGCTAATGAAGACAATTTACAATCAAGCCGTATCTCCAAGTCGTCTTTCCTCAAACTGAGGGTAGTAAGAGCCCGTCACCTAATACATGCAAATACATTCAAATTCCTTTCCTAAAACCTCCCTAGAGTACATTTACTTTAAGTAAATAAAAAAGTTGTTCCAAATTCGACCTTAAGGCCGGGACTCCACCAAAGCAGAGATATGTGCGGTGTGTTGTGTGCTGTGTGAGAAGAGATGTTTTTCAGCTCGGGGGACTCCCTAAAGCGGAGATGCGTGCAATACTATACATTATTACATCTCTCGTCTCCACTGCGCGTCGTCCGCGCACAACTCACATTTCCGCTTCTATCTTCCATCATTAATGGAGTTTCTTGCCAGTTCTTCTCCATAGGAAACGACCAATTAAAACCGTGCACTAGCTTCTAACGTTTTATAAGTGCCCATGTAGGCCTATGTGAAATAAAAAGATTTTGACTTTGACTTGACTTTGACTTTGATATCGCGCCATACAAATATTACACATCTCCACACAGCAATAGGTATCCACTGAAGCTGAGTGAAAAGGAGATGTGTCAAAAACACAATTATATTGGTTGTTTAAAAAACATCTCTCCGCTCGTCTCGTCTCCGCTTTAGTGGAGTCCCGGCCTAACTGACAGATAAGTTGAATGGCGTAAATTTGAGAAGCGGTGACATCATCGCGTTCGGCTTGATCGATGGCGACATCAGTAAATAATGTCAGTAATGCTTGATGATATCTATTACATACCTTTGGTGACACTTTGATGGTTTTGGTGGTTTGTTTGCTCGGGTTATTTTTGTTGGTTTGTGTTGGAAATGTGCTAGATAAGTCATTTGACTCTGCATAATTCGGAATTTTATCACTAAATTGGATGCTTTCTTTCATTGGAAATTTTATTCATAGCAGCTTGTTTCTCCCGTGGTTTCGCACGTGTAAAGTAGAAAATTGTTTCAAAGGAACCTACTCTTGAGTTATAAAGTATGTGCTTATTCAGGACATGGTCTACTCTTCTGCCAAATTTGATCCAAATCCTAAACGCCAATTGATGGTGTTTGTGCCCCGAAAACTGGAACGTGCTAAGCTGTGCCGAGAACTAACCAGAAATTGTGTAAACCTTCCTTTTAAGAGACAAGCTTCTCTGACCTGTGTATTACCAACGACTGGATAATTTCAAAAACTGCAACTAACCGAATTTTTAATACTTCGCAATCTTTTGGCAAACACATTCGTAACGCAACGTCAACGGCGCGTAGTGTTCTACACGCACCTCAAGGTGATGTTAGCAAAACTGAAACCCAACTGGGTTGAAGCCTATGGGGGTCATGGGTTCACTTCTGAATGGATAGCCCAGGATGCTAGAACGTAAGGCAAAATAAGGAATTTAGGAGCGGGTTTTAGTCAGTAAAAGTCAGATACAGTGCGTTCCGCCGTTTTGTCTGCTCTAGGAGGCAAAAAAACATGTTTAGTTTTTATGAATAAAACAATGTTTCATTCATAAAACAATATTTCATTCATATAACAATGTTACAAAAATACCTCTAATCGTATCTTTCCAATACGAGTAAAGAGAGAATAGTCCGAACAAAAGAAACGGTTCCGCCTATAAATGATTAATATAATGGCCAGAGGCTTCTCATCGATTTTCGGACAAAACATTTTTAATGGTTGCAGTAATAGTTGTTCTGATCATTAGGAAAGTTTTCTTTATTAATCATAAGGATTTTATGGTTGGATATAGTTCGAAACATCACTGGACAAGGAATTAAATTTTATGATAAGCCTTACTAATAAAATCATTTCACATGTATTTTCTGAAAGGTTTACATTCGGATGGTGCGAGGATACTGCATGTTTATCCGCGAAACGCCAAGCCTGCTTGCTGGCTTGCCATCAAGGAATCTGGAGGTATCAGCCCTTACACGCATGTACGATTTGTGCGTGGAGATGCAACACCAGGGCGAAACTCTGCTGCCGCGACAAGTCATGGCATGACGGACAGTCCCCTCTTTTAGGAGTGGTTGGAACGGCAACAAGGTGTTCTCAGTTTTTCAGCTTTTGCATGACGCAGGTCCACACCAGACATGGTAAGGTTAGAAAGTTCCTACACCGGATTCTTGTGGAAGAATTGCCCAAGCATGAGCATATGTTAGAGGTGTGCTCATCGTGCCCTCGTAGGGGCGGCACGGCCGTCCGGTAACTGCCCGGGCCCTGGGGTTCTGGAACGAAGGCAAAGTAGGATCTCAGTCAGTAAAAGTTGGACCAGCCCTACCGCTTCATCCAAGAGCAGAAGAAGTCATGGGATGGTATCATTGGTATCCCACCAAAAAAAAAACGCACACTGTTTTCAGTGTGCGTTTTTATAAAATATCACGATAAACTTATAGCTCCATAATATTTCAAGAAAACTTGACAAGCAAAAAATGATATTAAAAAAGAAAACTAATACGAATGAAACACGTCATCTTTCGAGGGAGAATGCTGGCTGAATAGACGTATAAATAAGGATGAAAACCTGTTACCTCCGTAATCTAATCAATTGGCTTTGAGAATATCAATATTAGCTATGAACTCAATATCCGAGGGTCACTCTGTGGATGGGTGACCATCTTAACATACCGAGTTTCCTCTGTGCCTCGAATAGCACGTTAAGCCGTAGGTCCCGGCTATCATTTGTAGATTTTTGGCAGTCGTTACGGATAGTCAGAAGCCAGTAAATCTGACTCCAGTCTTGCCATGAAGTACCGTGTTACCCCAGTTAATGGGTTGTGGAGGTCTGGTAGGCAGCCGCTCCTCGTAAAATACTGGTATTCAGCTTTATATGTATATAGGTAGCTTAAAAAAACTTGACAAGCAAAAAAACGTTAAAAAAAACTAATACGAATGAAACACGTCATCTTTCGAGGGAGAACGCTGGCTGAATAGACGTATAAATAAGGATGAAAACCTGTTACCTCCGTAATCTAATCAATTGGCTTTGAGAATATCAATATTAGCTATGAACTCAATATCCGAGGGTCGAATTTATGAGTACGGATGAATGGCAGGCTTTTTTTTTCGGTAAAAAGTATGGAGTGGGGTTCCGTAGAGGATGAGTTGGGTATTTTTCTTTTTGTTTGTTTTTTTTTTCTGAAAATGGCTTCGAAATTGGTTGGGAAATGAAGCGGCAATTAGCAGTTTTAATATTGATATGAGGAAAAGTGGGGGTGTGGTGGGAACATTTGGTTATCTCTTTTATACTTTGATAACCGAATGATAGTGACGTCACATGTCATTATGTACATCCTTTTTATGTTACTTGATAGTTTCTTGGTCTGCAAAATCATTGAAATTCTATAAGTTTACTTATTTTTTAACAGATTTCATAAACTCTTTCTGTTTATAATATAGTTTTTCTTTTAAAAATATTAAGTCAAAACTTATGAACCTGGCGTTTCTTAAAAAATGTTTTTTAACTGTGATATTCTCAGATTGAATTGGAATTATAAATTCAAATAAACTTGTTACAATTAATGTTTAGGAATTTTTTTGGTGGATATTTTTTATTTTTCATTCGTATTTTCTTTAATTTCGCAGTATTTCCAAAAACTTTAAATTGTATGAAAACTAAGTATTTTTGCTCCAAAAAAAACACCAAACAATTTATCAATTAAAATAATAATTACTAAAATAACCAGAAATATTTTCTGCCAAACCGCGTCCCCATTTTATTATTTCACTGCGGCACCCTAAAAAAATAAGGAAAGACCTTCAGTGAACATAATTTAATTTGATTACAGCTGGACCGTGAAGTTATCTTGAAGATTTAAAATGATGGGAGGCGGAAAATAATCGATGTTAATTCAAGTGATAATAAGGCAATTGGACAGAAAAATGGCAATAATAATACTAGCACTTTACTGTCCCGGGAATGGGAGACCTTCGCCTCGGCAGCACTCGTGAGCAAACGGACATTCTGACGCCCCAGCTATCGGGCCCCTACTAGCCTCCGCAATAGGACGACAAGCAATGGGTAGCTCTCAGTCCGGCTGTTCGGTGCCTAATCGTTCGGACTGAGTCCGAAAGTTGACGATGCGTGTGTATTTGAAAAGATCCTGTGGACTAACTTCACGGAGGGTGTAAAATAATCGATGTTAATTCAAGTGATAATAAGTCAATTGGACAGAAAAGTGGCAATAATAATACTAGTAGGTACTTTACTGTCTCGGCAATGGGAG
The DNA here is from genome assembly GCA_030763345.1 of Mythimna separata. Lineage (NCBI taxonomy): Eukaryota > Metazoa > Arthropoda > Insecta > Lepidoptera > Noctuidae > Mythimna > Mythimna separata. Next base: position 4,557,542 of record CM061188.1, on the reverse strand, counting down.
GCAGCCTCCTTTTACGAAGTAGTATTGGTAGCAAAGGAGACGGCTGCACGCGTGATGAAACAGACATCCTCACAACCCAGCTTCTGCGACTCTGATCCCGACTACCAGCCTCTGCAGGTTGGGGCATGCGTACGACAAGCAATGGGTAGTTCTCAGTACGGTCGTCCGGTAACTATTCGGAATGAGGATGTCCGTTCGCTCAAAGGAAACAGCTGCACGCGTGATGAAACAGACATCCTCACGCCTCAGCTTCCGCGAGGCTGACCCCTCTACCGCAGGCACGGGTTTGCAGACTACGATCACTGGGTAGCTCTCAAACTGGCCGTCCGGTTACCGCATGTTCTGTAGGCTACCGTCTGGATCGAGACTTGACGGCGCGTAGTGTTCTATACGCAACTTATAGTGTGTATTGGATAAGGTCCTTTTGACCGATTTCAATATATTCCCAAACTTTTTGTAGTATGGATCAATTTCCAGTCACTCCTAAAATTCATAATTTTCTTTTTGAGTATTATTTAGAACACTAAAAAAGAAAAATCTAATAAAAATACTGAAGGCATTGACCCGACTAGCTTCATCCCTTTTGCTCATATCTCTTTGAGGCACGAATGGTCAACGAGTCATCGACTTGGGCTTGGTCCGCCCTCCACAACCCACTAACTGGGGTAACACGGTACTTCATGGCAAGACTGGAATCAGATTTACTGACTTCTGACTATCCGTAACGACTGCCACAGATCTCCAAATGACAGCCGGGACCTACGGCTTAACGTGATTTCCGAGGCATGGAGGAAACTCGTTATGTTAAGATGGTCACACATCCACAGCCCAACCTTGGCAAGCGTCACTTAACCTTGAAGATCGATATTATAGTCTGACTTATTTATAATTACAGTATAAATTGTACCACAACTCAAACATGAAATCAAAACCATGTAATTAGAACGTACCCAGACGTATTTAACTCATTGTCTTGTCTCAGACCTCTCCTTCCCAATCGTATCAAAGGTAACACAATAAACATTCGGTTACAACACCGAACAGAGGTGACAATCAAAACGGTGTCTTCACTTTGTATTCTGAGTCGCGCACTCATTACACCGTGTCGCGTTCCGTTTGGTGCAAGGCACAAGAAATAGTTGTCTGAAACGTTATCAGGATCTTAATTTACCTCTCTTCCTTCTGCAAACGACTTAAAACTATGTTCGTAACACTTCACTTTGCACTACACTTTCTTGGTGCTGTCCTGTGGTACTTGTCCGCGGAAAAACACCACGCCCTGAGGCCAGAAGCCTTCATCCATTGCGAGGTTCAGAAAACAGTTCGGTACTCCCATCACAAACGCCTTGAAATTGACGTTCCGGTGTGACTCCAGCAGCTGCGCCCTCAGCGTGTACTTCAACTTCTAGTGCTAGCAAAGGAGGTTTGGAGGTATGCGGTACAGAGAGAAAAGTCCCACATAGCTCCGTTGAAAAGGGAGGATCCCCTGACCGCACGAGGTGTTATGTCCGGTGGGCTACTGCCCAATAGATGATTTCGGGCTGTTGTATCTATTCAAATTGCGCGGAAAACTTTGTTTGCACGATGCAGGATTCTGTGACGTCATATGTAGTAGATCGTAGTCGCTACAGAGGCATGGCCCTCACGCCCCCGCAATCCGGATTCCAAGGTGTAGGCTGGTGGGTGGCAAACAATGGATAGCTATGGTAACTGGAAATTGGGGACAGTGTGGGAAGATTAAAATGCTACGTCTTCCAGCACGTGATCGCTACTCCAGAACCATAATTTGCGGACGAAAAGCAAGGGTAGTTCGCCTTCCGTCCATCCGGTAACCATCTGGACTGAGCACAAGTCGTCAACGGCGCTTATGCCCGTTTTCACCAACAGCCCCTAAAATTTAAGTGTCTCTTACGCCAATATAATCACGGTTTTTGCATATTATAAAGTTATTATTCTGAATCAAAGTATGAAATCGAACACTTTTAAAGATGTCATACTTTAATTCAGAATAATAACTTGCAAAAACCGTGATTATATTGGCTTAAGAGACACTTAAATTTTAGGGGCTGTTGGTGAAAACGGGCATTAGTGTTTTAAAAGCGACTCAAAGATAATCAAAGCCGTAGTAGCCCAGCAGGGCCGAAGCCTACTAGAGCCATGGTTCGCTTCCAAAAGGTAAACCTGGGCTCGTGGTACACAAGGCAAAAAAGGAACATAGGGATGTATTTTAGCCAGTAAAAGTCTGACACACCCTCGCACTCCACGCAGGAGAATCAATAGTTTTTTTTTAATTGTTATGAACTAGTGCTTGACTGCGATCCCACCTGATGGTAAGCAGTGATGCAATCGTTGATGATGAGACGCACTAGCTTTATTTTAAGATGGTTGAAAATAAAGTATGATACTATGAATTTCTTATCACTTAAACCCATTAACGCTGTAATGATGGAAATTCACGAGTACCTCATCGATCCCTCTAACGAACGCGCGAAATTAATATTTCTTTCTGTTTTTACGTTCAAATACCAAAGTTAATATCTCGGGAACTTGTATTAAAATGTGTAACTTTCTGCGAAGTTCGGGAGTTTGGCAAATATGAGTGGGTACTGGGCTTTTCCTTTATTTATTTAGAAAGTTCAGCTGCTTATGAAAACGTTGAGTAAATTAAGTGCAAGAATATTAGGAGTGTTTATTTATTAATTTAAGGGAGTTTGTGAAGTTTTAGGATAGGGATCTGTATGGTGGAGGGTGAATAAGGATTTGTTTGATTTTGTTGAGTAGGTACCTGTATAAGTTTTTATGGAGTGAAGTATTCTCGGAGACAAATGAACAGACCGACAAGAAAAGAAAAAAATGTTAAGCCGTAAGTCCTGGCTATCATTTGTAGATCTTGAGCAGTCGGTATGGATAGTTAGGAGCCAGTAAATCTGACTCAAGTCTTGCCATGAAGTACCGTGTTACCCCAGTTAATGGGTTGTGGAGGTCTGTTAGGCAGCCGCTCCTCGTAAAATGCTGGTATTTTGCTAAGTCTGGCTAGACTAGAAGCCGACCCCAATATAGTCGGGAAAAGGCTAGATGATGATGATGAAGTATTCTCGGGGACAAAACAGATAGACAAGAAAAGAAAAAAAACGTGTTGCACCGATCCTTAGTAACTCTGGACAAGGCCAATAATAAGATAATGTCTGTCGCTCTTCTACCAGTTGTATCTCAGGGAGTATGCGTCAGAATTGCATAGCCTAATTCCTTCAAATCCGTTCAATCATCGGACCACCAGACGGATGGTGATGCTCCACCAATATACACCACACACACACACACACACACATAATACACACACACAAAACACATAATACACACACACACACAACACACAAAACACACACACATAACACACACACACACACACACACAACACACAATATGATGGAAATCCCAATCATACGCACATTACGTTTTAGGAGCATAATTATTCATTTTACGTATGGCTTAGAAGTGGAATTTCTAACCGGAGTCTGTGTTTCTTAATAGCTACAACCCGGAGATCTTCAAGTCAAGAATGAATAGGTTACTTCCAGGCAAGCGTGCTCCATCATCAACTACATCGTTACCATCTAACTGGTGAAATAGTGTCATCATCATCATCATCATTTCAGCCCAAAGACGTCCACTGCTGGACATAGGCCTCCCCAAGCGTCGCCACAACGACCGGTCCTGTGCGTCTCGCATCCATCGGATCGGTCCACCCTGTGCCCGGTCTTCCAACGTTCCAACGCTCTCAAAATCTTCCGGTACGTGGCCACCACTCCAGAACCTTCCGTCCTCATCATCCATCCGTTCTACAAGCAATGTGCCCTGCCCACTGCCACTTAAGTTTGGTGATTCTTCAGGTTATGTCGGTAACCTTGGTTCTCTTGCGGATAACTTCATTTCTGATGTGATCACGCAAGGAAACTTCGAGCATAGCCCTTTCCATGAGATAGTGTAATCAATCATAATAAAAACTAAAAAAATGTTACCAATTTTTAACAGCAAGAGCCAAACAAAAACCAAGGCCACTTCATAATAGGATTATACTCCACACAAAAAAATCATCATACAAAAGAGCCCTCTCAAAATATTCCATTCACACTTGCAAATTTCTTACAATACCATACCGGCTATAACAATAAAATACGCCCGGTTCGGTCCGGTTATAAATCAGACGTGCGGACCGTACCCGGTTCCTCCCGGGTAGCACGCTAGTAGTCATTTGTATTCCAAGACCGAATCGAAGGCGTTTTGCATCGAACGTGTTAATTCCGAACGAATGCTGAATTCCTGGGAAATCGGTTTAGTTGAATGGAAAACGATTTGCATTTGGAGGTAAATTGTTTGTTTCTGAGTTTTGATTTTGTAAGTTTTGTTGAAGATCGTGATTGGTCTTTTGTTTGTTCATTGTCAGCTAATGACTTAAGAGTGAGAATGGCTATTGGGCACCAAAAAACTCATCATTAGAAGGCCTCCCATAAGATGGACCGATGATCTGGTGAAGATGAATGCTAGATGCACAGGACCGTTCGTTGTGGCAACACTTGGAGAAGGCCTATATCCAACAGAATGATTATGACTTGTCCTACTCTAGGTTGGAACGAGATGGCGTGTCAGATTTTTCTGACAAACACCTACCTATATTTTTCTCTTGCCCTTTGTGTTCTAGGGCCAAAATATGATTATAAATATTGTACAAATACTTTTATTTACCAAGTATTTTTTTGAGATATTAGCATTTTTTCAATTCTCGGTAACAAATTATGTAAATCGCGACGTCAAAATGTCAAATCATAGGTCGCCTAGCCCTTTGAATGGGTGAACGAACGCCATTTTTCTCACGAAACGCTTCCGCATTTTCGTAGATTTATCGTTCAAGGTTAATAACATTATAGGGGAAGAGGGGTCAAGGTCATCGGATAATAGAAGCCCCTTTAACAAGTATCTACTATTCATTATTTAGGAACACAGACCGGACTGTCCCTTGCAGAGGGGCACACTAGGTTAGAACTAACAATACTTACTAACCTAATTTAAGCAATATTGTTAGGTACTAACACACCTATACTAACAAAACTACGGATGTAAAATCTAAAAATAAACTTATACTATAGCTCGCACATTACACATCTCAAAGAGCTGTCAGCATTAGCGAAAAAGCCCATTAGGGCTGATGCCTGCTATGGCTTTGGGATTGGTCAAAAGAGTGTTGATTTATTTTGGTCAATGTCTGACTCTCTCTCGCTTCACCCAGAGTAGAACAAGTTATTAAATGATTTTCGAATAAAAAAGATGCATATATGGTTGTAAAGTAAAATACGAGTTGGTAACTAGCGGCGAGATAGGGGTCAAGCGTGAACCTATATATAATAATCAAAAAGGTACCTAGGACATAACGAAGTGCTAACGAGTACCTACAACCTTTTTCAAGAAATACATAAGTCATCATCATCATCAATTCAGCCGAAAGATGCCTAGGTTGACTGGTAGAAAATGCCAAAGGCATTAAATCCGTCTATGTACTTTGTGTTGCATGAATAATAAATAAATGTCCACTGCTGGACACAGGCCTCCCCTAACCGACGCCACCATAAGTCGTAAATACCATAACATAATTTAGACCCTCCTCAGTCCATTACAACCTGTCACAAAACCGACGGTCCCTCAAAAAGAAAAATTAAATTATATTTTTTTGTTTCCTCAATTTTCCCCAAAATTAACTGACAACCGCAACGGCATTTCGTCTGTTCTTTTCTTAATTTAAAAAAAAAAACCTCATTTTCCCTTTATTAGGGGAGGTCATTATTTGAACGACATGGTGATATAAAAAGTAATGAGTTAATCTCTATAGAGAAAGGGAATTCCTAATACAGGGGACCTTAGAGGATTAAAAAGAAGGCCTTATGCAACATGTAACAAAATAAACACACATCGGCGAACGAGCGGCCAAAAAGGATGGAGGTATACTTCCCCTTATATAGCTTCATTCCTTTATCGGTTCAGTTCAGATCGTCAAAATATGGATCGCGTTAAGAGCTCGTGGTAAGACCTCAAAATCGGCTGCTGAATCGATTTTAGCTGTTTTTTTAAATAATGTTTTATTTCCTTAATGCAATTTTGATTGTATTTAATGTTGTTTTTCATGCGAGCTTCAAAGAGAGAGCTTTAGTAAAATTGTAGGGGCCAATCAGAGCATCAGCCGACGCCTGTCAAGGCTGCGGACTGTTCGATAGAGTTATAGCTAGGCTAGAGTGAATAGGCTCTTAATAAACTAGTGCGCCTCACCATCTACGATTGCATCACTACTTACCATCAGGTGGGATCGCAGTCAAGCACTAGTTTATGTAACTTATAAAAAAACCCTCGCAATAATGATTAACTGAAGGATCACTGTGGATTTTTGTCAGTAAAAGTCTGAAAGTAACTCTCGCTCCACTCAGAGGTGAAGAAATCATATAATGATTACAAACCCCATAAATAGAAATTAAGTTGCCCGAGCATATTATTTAATCGAACAATAAGCTACCTATAGTCTCCCATCCACAAACTTGATGCCCAAAGGTGTCTTTATTTTTGAAACTTATATTTAAAGTTTTAACGATTTAACAGTAATATATCATTACAAACATGCAAACATTTATTTCGAGTTACGATAATGTATAGATATCCCGATTATACTTTTACGACAGTGACATGGGTTCATGAATAATGCTCTTTAGTATGCTACATAAAATCTAGCTGGACATATACATTTATATGATCATAAAATCCGAAACTTCACGATCACCGCTATCAACCCAAACAATAAAACGACAACCATATAATAATACTCGAAAAACACAATATTATTATTTTACAACAAAAAAAAAATACAAAATAAAAAAAGATAAGCTAAAATTTCACACCCTTTTCCAAACATAAGTGTTGTACCTATCATCAAAAATATCCGACACATCGGCCACATTATCCGCGTCGTCGGATCCGGCTACAAGGCACCATTGTACCCAAGCATCGGCCACACACTATTGTAACCAAAACGACGTAATGATACCGAAATTGCCTTTTAAATGTTCCGACACAATGCTTTTTTTCTCGCTTGAGCGACAAACTAGGGTTTTGTGAGGGAAAAGTCTGAGAGATATCTTGTTGGCCCTTGACTGACGCTGACAAAATGTGTTTATATTCTGAGGCTTTGAATAGAGTGAGATAAAAAGTCTTGGGCATCAGTGGGTTGATGTTTGTGGAGAGTTTTTGCATGACCATTATTTTGGGCTTGCAAGACTAATTTTGGACTATACTGACCCTTGTAAGTTAGACGTAAACTGACATGTGGATGTTTTCCTAAAGAGTTGGGTGCTACCCAAAATAGATGTTACAAAACGGTAAACCAATTGCGCATTGGTTATTAGATCCCAAAGGGGAAGATTAAATGGATTTAGGTGACATTTATGGCACATTGTATTTGAATTTGAGTCATGTATGAATTCAGGAGGGACGTGGACTAAAAAATAAATGACATTAATAATTTTATGCTGTTTCTAGCATCATAAAGATTTTGGACCTCAGTAACCTTTTTTTATCAAAAAACTATGTTAGTACAAATTTAAACGAATGCTTAACTGAAAAAAGACCAGTATCAATGATACTGAAACCTATATGTTTTTATTTTTCTCAGTTTCATTTAAGAATAAAAAAATGCAAGATAACTTATTACTTAACTATTATGATAAAAGAATTTAACTGTTATAGTAGAAGATGGACATGACTTGTTGAAAAGTAAAATAATTATGGCAGAATTTTACTGTCTTTACTTTATCACTGCGCAACTAGACTGCGAAAACGTTTGAAAGAGTGGTCGTGGCCCTAAAAGGTAAAGTGCAACTGACAGAAACTAGTGAGTTTTAGTCAGCAAAAGTCTGACAAACCCTCTCTACCAGCTTAGAACAGGAAAATCATTTATTGATTTCGCACCTCAAAAGATAAAACCGTACAATGTGCCCACAATATATATTTGCAAATTGATTAACTTACATTTAATCAGTAGGCAGTATAAAGCCTCAGTAACTTGATATTGACCTTTAACCCTCTTCACTTCATAGCAAACCAGAAAGCTAATTTAATTAATTAATGTTTAAATTACATTTTAGAGTACACGAAACTAGCTTACAAACGTAATCCCGGATATTCGCCAAGTTTTAGAGTCGTCCGGATCCGCGAGCCCGTATCCGCGGGACCGCGGTGCGGATAACGGTCCCCTCCCTAGTCTGTTCCTGTTTCAACATTTATCTATTTTGAAAATGGGGTTGATGGGGATGAATATAGCTAAAAATAGAACGGGTTGAGTGATTTAGGGTTTATGAATACAGATATAAAATTATTATACTTAATAATATATTTTTTAAGATTAAATGTTTAATTTATTCGAAAACAATGTGATATTTAGAAAGAAAAAGTCTTTATTTGCACAAAATAGTGGCAATTTTACAAATATCAAATAAAAGAAAATAAAAATAGGAATCTGCACTGGGCCTGCGTGGTGGATTACAGCCCATTCCATCTACTGGAGAAGAGACCTGAGCCCTAACAGTTCGTATATTACAAGGCCGATAATGCTAAAGCTAAATATATAACATTAAGCGACAACTAACGCTGAATTGATCGGGAGAATAATAGTGGCCTAATGGTAGTGATAGGTTTACGCCCGTTTTCAATAAGCTATCTATCTACAGTTGCAGCTACTAAAGATAAACAAATCTATCCTTTTGCCCTTACTTGTTTTCCTATAACCTACCGACGGATAACATTTCCTTCCAAAGTTGTGGATGAATAGTTAGAATCTTATTGTTTATCGGGGATAGCTATCTATCTATGAACTGTGGTAGGTTATTGAAAACGGGCGTTAGAGTGCGAGGCGCACGAGTTAACAAAAATTAAAATAAACTGTACTCTATTTTAAATTCAAATATCTTTGAAACCAAATATTGATTTAAAATAACCGATCAATCAAGTTAACTTCGATTTAATTTCACCAAACAATTTTTCCGGAAAAAAATGATAAATTTCCCCCAAAAATATCAACTCGCTATCCCTTAATAACGAAACCAATTTATTTCGCTAGCCGCAGGAAAACCGTAAACCTAACCTTCGATTAACGATAAACATTTCGAATTTCCCCACCTTTTCGCCGTAAAATATTATTTTTTTATTCCCGCTATTCGCTCAGCCTCTTGTTCTAGCAATCATTTTCGGTGTGGAAAACTGTTACGACTCAATTTTCTTCGTAATCTCGTGAAAAAAGTAATTTTCTGTTTAAACTACCGTTAGGGTTGGTGCGAGTGTGCCAAAACTCGGTTTTAAAATGTTGTGCAACCCACTAGAGGTCGATTCGGCGATGCTCCCGGAATCGCAAAGTTGGTTTATTGTTTATAAATATTAAAATAAAAATAGGTTTTAAATTGAACTGAAAATTGGGAAAAATTTCGGAGAAACCGTACCAAAAATAAATTGAAAATACTTGGAATAACTATATAGTATGTTTTTGGCTGGATTTTTTCGAGTGAAATTCAGTGGCTATTTTTTAACCAAAATACTTAGAATAAAATACAGTTTTTGGCGGGATTTCTTGGAAAGAAGTTCAGTGACTGTTTTAGTTATTCGCAAATTGATTTTTAGGGGATATTATAATATAAAATTGTTGTAGTTTTTTATATGTCAAGTGTCAGCGCAACTGAACATTAGGTTGAAACATGCAAGATCTCTGTAAAGTGAAGATAAAAATGTTTTAGTTTTATCTACTTCAGCAAACTTTGCCGAGAAGGTTGACTTGATACATTTGCTGCCAAATACTACACAAACTGTGTACTGCGTATCGTGGGTTCGATTCCCGCACCGAACAAATATTTATTTGGCCTACATTATAGTTATATAATAATATAATTATAATATTCCACAACTTTCACACAACACCATCTAGTCCCAAGCTAAGCAGAGCTTGTGTTATGGGTACTAGACAACTGATAAACATACTTATATACTTCTAAATACATACATACTATAGATTAATTACACCCAGACACAGAACAAATGATCGTGCTCATCACACAAACATTTGTCCTGGGTGGGAATCGAACCCACTACCTCCGGCATAGCAGTCAGGGTCACTAACCACTAGACCAACAGGCCAGTCAGAAGTTGTTCCGAGTATGGCTGGATTGTGTATATGAGTTAACACAATAACAGTGAACGCACACACAATACAGAAGTAATTCCTAGTGAGGAGCAAAGTATAGCTTAACAAAAAATTAATCTAGCAGCCCTAATTCATAATAATAAAACCTTAAGCACCATTTTCTTGCAAAACTCAATAAATTTTAACTACATATGGAGTCGACCTCAAAACGCTCGACTCGTCACTAATGTTTAACTTAAGACGAGGTTTAATTACGTTAAACTACAGTTAAGGAATTATTTGGGGCCTCATTAAGATGATAAAGGACTTTTGTAAGTACTCGTAAGAAAGATGTAAGGAATCTATGTTGTGGAATAATTATGTTAGTTGAGAATGTATTTAAAATGGTTGAGAGTTATTAGGGTTCGAGAATAGGAAGAAAAAAAGCAATGAAGAAAGAAAAAAGAAAAGATTAAAGAAAAAAAGAAAGGAATGAAGAAAGAAAGAATTACAATTTGGGTGTCTTCAAGACTACAGTGAATAGGCTCTTAATAAACTAGTGCGCCTTACCATCAACGACTGCATCACTGCTTACCATCAGGTGGAATTGCAGTCAAGCACTGATTTATGTGATATAAAAAGAAATGGAAGAAAGAAAGTAAGAAAAAAAACATTTTATATGGGAAATGCCGCAATTTTAATATAATCACATCCACACGTAACGGCCGAACGCTCAGCATAATGCCGTGGTCATACTCATATTTCGACGCGTCTACAGCGCTGGTTTTCAGCGTGGGCCGGTGATAGAGTCGACACAAAGATGACGGCACGATATAGTGTGCTATTAGATTAGAGTAGAAAAAAGTTTTTTTCACGTTTTGGTTGTTACATTTGCTATTTCATAATTACATTATGCAACATTTCTGTTAGCTTAATTAATGTGAAAACGCTAGGACAGCGTGTAAATTTAAAATATGTTTTTTTTTTTTTGTATTTTGCAGGTCAGTATAACAAATTTTATAGCTACCTTTAATTTTCACTCTGGTGTTCAAGCCTCGGTGTACATACCTGAAAAAAAGAAATATACTATATAAATAATTATTACTTAAAGATTCCTTACAGTAAACAATTTTAATTGCCGTTTAATCCTTGTTAACTTTACATATTTTATAAATTTTTAAATATTTCTTAAAAACACGTATCAAAAATTAAGGATATAAAAAATAGTCCGCCGGTGTTGGGAGTAGTGTCCAAGCTACCGGTGGTTAGGGCTCCAAAGACAGGAACTCCTCCTCAAAATGCGGGCCGTATCTAGGAGTACTACCACACACGACGGCTTCGACAGATGGGCTTTGAAACTTTTGAATTATTATCTATAGGTGCTAATATGATAAAGAGGTAAAGTTTGTTTTTTTGTTTGTATGAGGTAATCTGTGGAAGTACTGGTCCGATTGCTAACATTTTTACACCAATAGAAAGCTGCTGTATTCCTAGGTGACATTGGCTATATTTTATGTACGCGGGCGAAGTTTCGGGCTAAAGCTAGTTTCAAAAATATAATTAAAGACTTGTAGTTACTCAGATACCCGCGAAACGAGACACAATAGTAAAACAATAACAGCGCGGTCTCATAGGACCGGTTGGGGATTCAAACGTTAATATTCGCGCGTTGTCAAACGTCAATTCGTGCATTTGACAGTTAGGGATTTGGCTATTAGCGCGTCGTGTTTACTAGTTTTAAAACAAACCATCATCAGGAGATGTCAGCAAACTGTAGGGGCCCGGTAGGGCCGAAGCCTCTGGGGGGAACATGTGGTATTCCTAACGGTTGATACCGAGTCCCCCCCAGAACGAAGGCAACGAAGGAACGGGGTAGGGGTTTAGTCAGTAAGAGTCTGACACGCCCTCCCGCTCCGCCCAAGAGCGGGGGAAGTCATTCTGATGATTCCCCTACCAGGAAAAAAAAAAAAAAAATCTCATCTGCCTAGCCTTTTCCCAACTATATTGTGGTCGGCTTCCAGTCAAGCCAGATTTAGCTGAATACCAGTATTTTACGAGGAGCGGCTGCCTACCAGACCTCCAAATCCATTAACTGGGGTAACACGTTTTAAAATAAACCACTCATAAAAAATACCCGAACTAGACTATATATCTATATATATAAAAATGAAACCCGTTTTCCGTTGTCACGACTTAACATGAAAACGGCTTGACCGATTTGGCTGATTTTTTTTTTAAATATTTCTTGAAGTTCAATGATGGTTCTTACGGAGAGAAAAATTAAAAAAAAAAAAGTTAGTTAAAGTAGGGTAGGTAGGGTAGTGCAGGGTAGTGTAGGGTAGTGTAGGGTAGTGTAAGGTAGTGTAGGGTAGTGTAGGGTAGTGTAGGGTAGTGTAGGGTAGGTAGGGTAGTGTAGGGTAGTGTAGGGTAGTGTAGGGTAGTGTAGCGTAGTGTAGGGTAGTGTAGGGTAGTGTAGGGTAGTGTAGGGTAGTGTAGGGTAGTGTAGAGTAGTATAGGGTAGTGTAGTGTAGTGTAGGGTAGTGTAGGGTAGTGTAGAGTAGTGTAGGGTAGTGTAGTGTAGTGTAGGGTAGGTAGGGAAGGTAGGGTAGGGTAGCGTAGGATATGTAGGGTAGTCATTTGACGGGAGCGAAGCCGCGGGTAAAAGCTAGTTATATAATAAAAAGTAAACCAAGCGGTCGCAAGTTAAATATTATACGTTGAAATTTAATTAAACTGTCCAACGCTATGTTTATCTGTCCGTTTATTACTATAAAACTAGACACAGTCATATATTTTAATGTTAAGGGTCTGACCTGGTTTTATTCGGTTTAGTGGGTACCTTATATAACTTTGATAACAATATTTGAGTACCCTAAAACGATGTTCAAACATAAACCTAGATTTTAGTATCGATAGGTGCAAAATGCGACAGTTTTAAATCGAGATTTATGAATATGACAGTGCCATCGTCCCTTCGAAAGTGAAGTTATCTGACAGTTGCGTAATATTGAGACAAATGTCCTTTGGCCTTTTCTAGGCCATGGTCTACAAGTCGCACCTTTAGTGGAACAAAGGTAAATTTTGACTAGACACGCTACAATTGTACTCTTTTTAAGGAGTGGTTGAAGAGACGCAACGGTGTCTCCCCTCCTCTTTCAGATTCTGGTCGAAGAAATACCCTGGTATCACCACTGTGCCGAACGTCCTGAGTACAGTGTAGATGTGGAGCATACAGTGTAGATGTGCCCTGCTGCACAATGCACGTCTGAAGGCAATCGGTTGCGGTGGCGACGTGTCTGCCCCAGTGTCGGTTCAGGCCATGGTCCAGATCAAAAGAACTTGGTATACTGTAAGCTCGTTCTAAGAAACAGTAATGCTAGCGAAGAAGATGGTCTTATACTTGAGGGAACAGACATCCTCATGCCCCTGATGCCACGCCATGAGACGTCCCGGGCGTCAGGATTCACAGGGCTACCGTAGGAGCCGGCTTGCAGACGACAAGCAATGGGTATCTTGTCTAGTGACGACCAAACAAGAAACCTCCTGTGGATATCTTCATTTCTGATTTGGTCACGTAAGGAAACTACATGCATTGCCCTCTCCATTCCCCTTAGGACTTTAAGCCTTCTAATGAAGGTCACTATGAGCGACCTACTTAAAACTACTACTTCCTTATTCTACTTCTAGCTAATACTACAGCTACCTAATGATTATGTCAACAAGCTAATTCTCATCATCATCTGCCTAGCCTTTTCCCAACTATATTGGGGTTGGCTTCCAGTCAAACCGGATTTAGCTGAATACCAGTATTTTACGAGGAGCGAGCGGCTGCCTACCAGACCTCCACAACCCATTAACGGGGGTAACACGGTACTTCATAGCAAGACTGGAGGTCAGATTTACTGGCTTCTGACTATCCGTAACGACTGCCAAAGATCTACAAATGACAGCCGGGACCTATGGCTTAACGTGCTTTCCGAGGCACGGAGGAAACTAGTTATGTTAAGATGGTCACCCATCTACAGACCAACCTTGGCAAGCGTTGCTTAACCTTGAACAGCGACTTGTGCGGCTGTTATTATCTAGCCACGAGCTCCTCAATGAAGGCCACTATGAGCGACCTACTTAAAACTACTACTTACTTATTTTACTTCTAGCTAATACTACAGCTACCTAATATGTCAACAAGCTAATTCTATTACTTCTTAATACAACCACGACACTGCTGCGGATTGTTCGGAGGAATAACCGCATCCCTCGCAATTAAAGGCAACTGATAGAACACTGTTGGTTTTTTTAATTAGTAAAAGTCTGATACTTCCTCCTACTCCGTCGGGAGCGGGAGAAGTTATTTGATGACTTCCCACTTTAAAAAAGCTAATAATACTCCTATCTACTAGTAGTTTGATAACTACTTCGAGGCCTCTGCACTCTCTGTCTCTGCATGCATGCATGGTGTTTTTTTAATTATTATTGATAGGCTCGCGCTTGATCGCATCTCACCTGATGGTGAGCGATCATATGGTCGACGATGGCGCACGCTTGCCTAGAAGCAACCTACTCACTCTTGACTTAAAGACCCCTAGGTTGTAGCTATCAGGAAACACAGACCCCAGCAGGGAATTCCACTCTTTAGCTGTACGCACAATAAAAGTACTCCCAAAACGCTTTGTACGTATGGGTGGAATGTTAACCGTGTACCGGTGGCGCATTGCCGTAGCCGTACGTCTAGTGGTTCGATGATGAAACGGTCATTTTACAGCTAAGTCTAAACGTCAAAGTTCAAGCTTTGGCCTTTAACGTTTGGACATGTACTCGTAGCTCGAGTTACGAGCCATTACCATTTCAGGCCAAGATTTAATAAAACTGTTTTGTCTGTTTTTCAGTTATTAACCAAGTAACTGCAGGGTTCCAGTGGCAAGTAATTAGAGAACAATGGTGTCGGGTCTGTGTATATTTTATTGTATTGTTTTGAGCAGCTTTGATTGTTACTCTTGGAGTATTTAATTCTGGTACAAAAAAAAAATATTAATGCTTAAGAAAGAAGTTGATTACTAAAATGAGTGTAGGTTTCTCAACGTTCCTATTGGTGTCAGACAAAGTGATGATTTTAAAGTCTAAATGAAAACCAGCTGCTCTTTTCAGAATCTATACGAGGCCAATATTTGTTATTGGCCTCGAATAGATCCAAACAGGTTTCGAAATATTTGTCAGAAAAAAATTAAGAAGAGTCTAAATTCTTATATGTCCACTAGATTCTGCACAGCTCTAAAACACAAACATCAACTGCAGTTTTAGTCAGTAAAAGTCTGACACTACCTCTCAATTCACTAGAAAGGTGTAACAATGAGAAATGCTTCATCTAAACTTCATAGTACCAGCAACTAACACCTCTTCCCAGCAAACGCAAACACAGCAAAGCCTCTTGTCATCACAACCTATGAATATGCCAACCATAACACAAGGCAATGCCTTTATGAATACCGAAACCGGACCGGTACATTCATCTGACCATCACAAGCAAAATATTCACAACCGTTCCATACACTTCGCACCAAAAAAAGGGGACCAGTAATAAAACTACACGGAACTACGAAAGCCAACGAAAAGGTCAGATTTACTACACAGAATAGCTGTGCCCGGGTGATTTAATATGTATGTAGTGGAGTAGTGTCGCGATAGAGATACGGTTTATGAATAAGTGAAGTGGAAAGCTATGGTACCTGTATTATGTAGACGTGAATGTTATGCTGGGTCTTTTAATATGCACTATGTGTATAGTTTTGGTAACACTGGTTTTGTTTTCCGCGCCCCGGGCGTTTGGTGTCGCAGGGCGATTCCTAGCTACTTTAAGCATGCGCACGTTTTTAATGACGAGCAATGGGTAGCTCGCTGTGTAGAATTGCGGTAAGGACCAAGCCCGAGTAAGCAACGCGTAGTGTTCCACGCATGCCTCGAGTAGATGTCAGCAAAACCGTAGGGGCTTAATAAGGCCGAAGTCAACTGTAGCCATAAGTACCGAAAGGGAAACCCGTGGTCTTGGAATGCAAAGGCCAAAGAAGGAACATAGGTATGGTTTAAGTTGGTATAAGTCTAACATACTTTCCTCCTTAGAGCTCCTGCTGGAACAATCAGTGGAAGTTTTCCCAACATAAAAAAAACTTCAAATAGATTCCAGTTAACCGTAGGGGCCAGCAGGGCCACAGGAGATTCCTGAATGGAAAACCGTAGTCTTAGGATGCATAGTTCTATACCTCATAAAAAATTGAATCCTAAATAAAACTACATTAAAATTACTGTCCCAGTCCTTTCCCTATTAACCTAACTATAACCTAGCTCCTAATTTAGATACAAAAGACATGGTTGCAGCTAGTTTTAATAGACACATTCTTTCCTACCCTACGAGAGAACCTAATAAACATTTTCAAGAGCGCCGCGTTCCTCTAAAAATATAATTACTAACTCATACCGGGCACTCTATGAGAATATTCTAGACTTAAACTCTCGCCCAAACAAGCTACTTGATTTTACTTGACATGTATGTTTTAGACAATTTTTGAAAGATTAAGTTTGGTGCGGAAAAAAGAAAGAAAGTTATGAAAAATATTTGAAAAAATTGTTTAATAATGACGTAAACTGCGTGTTTGTATTATAAAGGGTGTAAGGCCCTCCACAAACTTTAAGGGCTTGCTCAGTAGACGAATCTGAACATCCACCCACAATTTTTTTTTCAGGAAACGAATTTCAACCTCACCTTACAAAATTATAAATTTTATCGGACAGTTTGTCGGATGGCTGTCCCTTACACCCTGTATAGTACGTATACTAGCTAACCCCAGCGGATTTTCTAGCGTGTTTAGTCCCAATCTCGCAGCCCTATCTATTGTTGGGCAAGCCAATATCGAGACGATTAGAAGGAGTAACCACTGAACACAGTTGTTTCGGGCGATTCTTGTGTCCTGCAAGAATCACCGGTAAGAAAGGCCTAGGTATTACCATGTGTACGGAGGACATTTTGGAGGTACGGTGAAGATTTATCTTACTTGGTACCATTATTCACGAAGTGTAGTATCAATATTTACTGAAACACAAAATCATAAACTCCAAACTAACATCAAATCTTTTACAAGTTTGATACATCACAAAAAATTTCGTTCAACAAAATTCTAAAAGCAGATGAAAACACCTCATTCTGGAGCATTCCAGCTTATCTATGGGCTATAGAAGGTTCCAGAGCCTTCGAGATACATCGAGCTATCTAAATAATGGCCTCAGAGGTACCTAAGTGCGGGAGGGAGCCATTTTTACCCAGAAAAGCGGAAATTATTCGTCATAACGAGAAAGTCTGATGCCTCGAATTTTGTGTGGAAGGTATTTTAACCAGTTGGGTTAAAATCTAGATGTTTATTTGGGGTTTTTGAGGTGTTTTATACGTGTTTAGAGGTTATCTCTAGATAGCACTAGGTATTAATTTTCTTATGCAGATTTTGGTTTAATTCTTTTTCTATGTTACTGTACTATGGATTAATT
The DNA here is from genome assembly GCA_030763345.1 of Mythimna separata. Taxonomy (NCBI): domain Eukaryota; kingdom Metazoa; phylum Arthropoda; class Insecta; order Lepidoptera; family Noctuidae; genus Mythimna; species Mythimna separata. The sequence continues at coordinate 4,539,814 of CM061188.1, read as the reverse complement.
TCAACTTAGCTTGCCAAGGTTGGTCTGTGGATGGGTGACCATCTTAACATAACGAGATTCCTCCGTACCCCGGAAAGCACGTTAAGCCGTAGGTCTCGGCTGTCATTTGTAGATCTTTGGCAGTCGTTATGGATAGTCAAAAGCCAGTAAATCTGACTCCAGTCTTGCCATGAAGTACCGTGTTACCTCATTTAATGGGTTGTGGAGGTCTGGTAGGCAGCCGCTCCTCGTAAAATACTGGTATTCAGCTAAATTCGGCTTGACTGGAAGCCGACCCCAATATAGTTGGGAAAAGGCTAGGCAGATGATGATGATGATGATTTTTTATTTGGTGAAAGGTTAGCTCTATCTCACCTGATGGAAAGCAACAATACGTTCGATAATGGAGCGCACTTACCTAGAAGTACCACTCTTGACTTAAAGAGGTTATAACCAAGAGGACTATGTTTCCTCTTACCCCGACAGGGAATTTCACTCCTTAGACGTACAGCCGCAATTTATATTTATAATAACTATTCTCCGCGAGTTCAGCTGCATTTTTGGTTCGCGTGTTTTTAAAGCTAAAATGAGAAAAATCAAAATGTGCCATTTTAATATAAACTGGACTTTTTACCTCCTCAAAATTAGAGAGTTCTAATGATAGTTTTAATGAGTATAGTTGTGTAATTATATAGGAGGAGGAGGAGCTCGTGGCTAGACGTTTTTCTGGCCGGCAGTGTACGAAATGAAATAGGGAATGCCAACAGAATTTTTAGTAGTGGACTTAGAGCCGTGTCAGATGACTTTAAAAATATTGTTGGGTGTTTTAAAATGCCATCCGGTGTAATGGATGCTTCGGTCGGAATTTAGAACAAGTGAATTTTGAAGCAGTGTCTTGTAAAGAATGTTGGAGTGGTACTTAAGATTACGGTGTGTTTTTTATTTGAGAACAGAATGACGGTAATGCCGAATATATTTTTTCAAATGCATTTACTCGAAAACCCGCATCTATATACATATAACTCAATAATATAAATAACAGCCGTACGGGTCGATCCTCAAGAATAAGCAACGCTTGTCAAGGTTGGTCCGTGGATGGGTGACCATCTTAACATATCGAGTTTCCTCCGTGCCTCGGAAAGCACGTTAAGCCGTAGGTCCCGGTTGTCATTTGTAGATCTTTGACAGTCGTTACGGATAGGCAGAAGCCAGTAAATCTGGCTCCAGTCTTGCCATGAAGTACCGTGTTTCCCCAGTTAATGGGTTGTGGAGGCCTGGTAGGCAGCCGCTCCTCGTAAAATACTGGTATTCAGCTAAATCTGGCTTGACTGGAAGCCGACCCCAATATAGTTGGGAAAAGGCTAGACAGATGATGAGTTGTGAAAATATATACAAGTCGCTACCACAAATATAGTTTTTGTTACCATACTATTCGATACTCAGCTACAAATTGCAAAAAACTTTCGAATATTTCAATTTTGCTGGCTAGCCTCGAGTAAAGCAAAAAACTGATTTATTAAGGCCTTAATAAACCAGCTTTTTGCTTGCAAATTTTCTGTATTTTAGAGTAAGACATTTTGATACAAGTGAAGAAGTTTGTCATTGTGGCCGAGGCGAAATACACCCGAGCCACAGGTGAGGGTATTACGAAGCCAAGTGCTGCAGTGACAAATTGGCGTGAATTTATATCAAACAACGTTTTTCAATACACTTTCGAAGAAATAAATAAATGGGGACTGCCTAGTGACTCGTAGGGTTGCTTAGCGACCAGCCTGATTCGATAAATACAACAAATTGTAGCAGGGGCGAGCTCGCCTACTTTTCCGCACTAGTGCAAAAATTAAATTACGTGCCTGAAAGCGGTGAGTTATTTGTATATAATCATCATCCTTTTCTCAACTATATTGGGGTCGACGTCCAATCAAGCCGGATTTAGCTGAATACCAGTATTTTACGAGGAGCGGCTGCCTACCAGAACTCCACAACCCATTAAATGGGGTAACACGGTACTTCAAGGATTTACTGGCTTCTGACTATCCGTAACGACTGCCAAAGATCTACAAATGACAGCCGGGACCTACGGCTTAACGTGCTTTCCGAGGCACGGAGGAAACTCGGTATATTAAGATGGACACCCATCCACAGACCAACCTTGTGAAGCGTTGCTTAACCTTGACGATCGACCCGTGTGGCTGTTATTTATATTATTGAGTTATTTGTATATAGAAGCGGGTTTTCGAGTAAATTGTTCGACATTTGAAAAAATATATTCGGCATTACCGTCATTCTGTTCTCAAATAACAAACACCGTGATCTTAAGTACCACTCCAACATTCTTTACAAGATACTCCTTCAAAATTCACTTGTTCTAAATTCCGACCGAAGCATCCATTACACCGGATGGCATTTTAAAACACCCAACAATATTTTTAAAGTCATCTGACACGGCTCTAAGTCCACTACTAAAAATTCTGTTGGCATTCCCTATTTCATTTCGTACACTGGCGGCCAGAAAAACGTACCTACAGGAAAAGTTTAAAGTTACCTTGAAGAACGTGCCTTTAAAAAAAAAACGGTTCTGCGATAAAGAAGGCTTTGTGTAGTTTTAAGATTAAATCCTCTTAAACTTGGCCGGATTGGTCTCCGATAGTAGAGGAATAGAAAACTTTAATTAAAAATTGTTAACAGTATTGGACCACAGCAATACCATTTGCTGATGTTGTCATCAGATCCTTACATGAACAGGTAATAGGGTACGTGTTGCTGGATGGAAGGTGGGACAGCTAAACAGGCTCCGTACCCAGGTTAGGCGTAGCAAAAACCATCTCCACATGTGGGAGTTCTCAAATGGTTACAATCTTCGGTATTTGTGCGGCCCCTCTCCACAGACCATGCTGCGGATCTACTAAATAATATCACAACAAGTGCTTGACTGCGATCACACCTGATGGTACGCAGTGATGCAATCGTTGATAGTGAGGCGCACTAGTTTATTAAGAGCCTATGCACTTCGCCTTGAAGACAACTAAAATATAATCAGATGGGAAGACCGCAGCATGCCGTTCATAAAAGAGTTTTTGGATTTCTCTAAGTATTCAAAGTTAATTTGTAAAAAGATTCTTTTTACAATTTTTTAGAACTACTTTTTTTTTTAAACACAAAAAATTCTCTTTGACATAGTAATTGCAATTACTCTTTCCTCTTTCATTCAACACTCCAAATTTACAAAATAATATTTTTAAATCCACCACATATTTCTACAACTCTATTTTCAAAGAAAGTTCTTTATTTTTTTACACCAAGATTTAACTGGAGACAATTAAAGAACTTCATTTTAAAAAGTTCTGGTTAGTCGTTCGTTCAATTTTATAGCTACTTTTATGGTTGGAGAAGGTAGTTCGAGAGTTTTAGAGTATTAAAAGACGGAATGGTTTCTATCGGAGTTAAAACCGCAGTTTAATACGATACCAGATGATTAAACCTAGAGTGTGTGTTGTCAGTTTTATGTGTTGTTCAGTACTTAACACATTATTTGGTATAAAACTGCTGATATTTCTGTTTAGTGTTTTATCTATATTGGTTGGGTTAACATTACTTATTTGGTATTCTATTAATTAAATAGAAGTCCGATAATATCCTTACATTTAATAACTAACGCAACAGAAGTACGTTTTTTATGTGGATGATCCTCTAATGCGTGTCCAAGAGGCTAGTCAGATATTTACTAACTAAACTTACGCCTGTGTTCTTCAGTTACCCTAGCGTTCTGGAAACGGAGGTTTCCTTATCAATATTATCCTGTGGACCCAGCGGACGTAGGCCCTGCTCGGCCCCTAGGATTTAGCTGATATCTCTTTGAGATGGGCGTGGAACATTAAAAGTCTCTTGGTGACTTTTGTTACCTTCCAAGACTTGCACCCATTGGACCCATTATAGATTCGAGTGTTATTTCTGGAGGCTTTTTGTAACAACCAGATAAGTACTTTTTTAAGTATTTGTTACATTCTAATCCTGCGCTCATAAGCTATTTTTATTTTAATTACCAAAGATTTACTTCACTAAAATAACATGACTTTATGAAAACGACTCAACAATTACAAAAGATTAATTTCCGAACGCCAACAAAGTTCCAAATGGCTTCTTAAATTCAAAAATACATTTCGAGTCGTAACTTCATTTAAACGATCAAAATTGACAACTTAGTAAAACGGTTACACAGTGATTCAATATTTAATATTTTTCAGTAAAAGATTAAGAGTGAAATCAAAAGATAATGAAGATTTTATCCTCGTTGTAAACTGAAATGGCTGATTTATAGGAAAGATTTAACGAAAAGGATTTATTGGAGAAATAAATGGTTGTGAAGCTGAAGAAGAGAGAAATTCGTTTCTTTTTTGGTAATTTTATTAGGAAAGGCAAAATGTTATTAAATGCGCTTACGATGACTTCTGCTAAAAGGTCACAATCAGTTAATAAGTCAAAATGACTGATAAACATGATTCATTTGTGTTTACAATACAGCAATGGATTAAAAAAACTTTTTCTGCTACCAGCAGCTTTACCATATCAGTCGAGAGACGTCCACTGTTAGACGTAGACCTCCCCCAAGTCTCATCACAACAACCAGTCCAGTTTGTCTCGCATTCATCGGATTCCCGCAATCCTTATCAGGTCATCGGTCCACCTTGTGGGAGGCCCGCGCTCACCAATGTGATACTAAAAAAAATATGCCAAAGGAACAATCTTTTGGAATAAAAAGTATCCTTGCCCGTATATTAAGTTACATCAAAATCCGTATAGTCGTTTGAACGCGAAAAAGTAACAAATAACACAGTGAGGCAGTGTGTGTTTACCTATTTGGCACAGCCGTGAGACACATAATGTTCATGTATTTAAGTGTCTATATTATAATTGTCACTTCATTCTTTGTATTTGTGTACCAAACAAACCAGTTATCTTTCTCTATTTCTCATCCCCTTTTTCTAATACCTACAAACATTACTTACAACCGTCTCCTCTGACCGACTGACTGCCAGTTGATTGATTGATTTCAGTTGAAATTCATGCCGTGGACCAATGCTAGTAAGCCGCCACCGTTTGACTGATGATCTGGCATTCCGTTTGAGACGTCTCCGTGTGTTGTCTCAATGAAATAGTCACTTTATCTCTGTCCTTCTTAGAGTATCATGGCAATTGATTTGGGAGGTATTTTGATGAAGTTGTAAGTCATACTTGAGTTTAAATTTAGGTGAATGCTCTCCTAGTGGACAGTGATAATTAGGCAGTTCGCCATTCGTGAGTCCTATAAGGATCGAGCCTGAGTCATAAACAGCGCGGTGTGTTCCACGCTCGCCTCAATGACACCGTAGGGGCATAGAAGTTACCTGTCAGGACCAAGGGTTGATTCCGAAAGGGAAACCCGTGTTACCGAAACGTGATAGAGGACTTTGTTTTATAATATGTGAGGGTAATATTAAAACTAATTGAACTATTACTAGTACAATTTTTAGGCCAATTTTGTCGAAAAATCATTAGATAACTTCTCTTAATCTGGAGCCAGAGGGCATATCGAGACTTTTGCTGACTAAAGCTTACCTATAACCCTTCAATTAGTCTTTACATTTCAAGGCCGTGGTAACTCTCTCGACCGATCTAGTAACCCAACATAATTTAGGCTCAACACTGTAATATCATCGTAAAAATACGACAAAAACAAATAAAATTTTACTGGCCAATTTTTTCTGTTCCCTCCTGTACATTTCTAGGCGGAGTTATAACAATGTTGCCAGAGTAAAAATACTTAAAAAGTTTTCGACAGTTGTGGGAGCGTGAAAAATAAGTAGTACGCGGTTAGAGTGGCAACATCTAACGTTTGTTGACTTATGAAATATTTTTATTGTTGTCAGGATAACTTTTGTGTTTCTATATTATTGTAAAACTTTTTGATGTTCTGTAGCAAAAAGGTGAAAAGACAGAGCCGTATTACACATTCATTGTGCGTACAGTTTAGGACTTAAATTTTCAGGTGAAGTCGCGCCAGTTTGAATGTTTCTACATATTGTCTAGTTGTGTAGACACTTGAAATACAAAACTACACATCAATCATTATACGAAAATAAATTCCTAGAGAATCAATTTGCGTATAATCAAAACAGCCCCTGATCATCACTCGTTAAAATCCCGCCAAAAATACCTCATGATCAGTAAGTTCGTCAATCGTCATTCATATTAAAAAGATCAGAGACACTTTTTGTGAAGAAAAGTTTTTGTAGTTTAAAAACGAGATGACTATAAATGCTTAATACACGGACAATCAAACATTATAATCACACTCTAAATATTATAAAGACGAAAGTATGTTGGTAACATTTTCAAGTTCAAACGACTGAATAAATTTTGATGAAACTTAGTAGGTACATGGGGAGGCCATGTCCTGAAATAGCACATCTAGGATAGTTTTTACCCGGGAAGTATGTTCCACGGGTATATATTTTTTAATATCAAAATCCAAATGTTCTTAGTGGTGATGATTGATATAATATTAGATTATAATAACGCGGGCAAAGCCGCTAGTAACAACCAGTTAGCCAATTACTACATCAACAAACACAATAGCACCTGGCCTCAATTCTTTAAACTGTTGCCAAAGTATTCTTCAAAGTGAACTTCAAAGATATAGAGTTGCCACGCAATAAAATACCGGGAACCCACATAATTCTCCCTAGAGCTCGTAAACTTGGTATCAATGGGATCGGTACCGAAATACCGACAGTATTTCACTATGGACATCACTAAATTAAATTGGTATGTAAGCATTTATTTATCTTGCCTTGCCTTCTTCTTTAAAGGAGTAAAAAATCCATTTTTTTTATAATGATTACGCTTAGTTAAATAATATTAACTTATTAAAGTAACGAGTTAATAATTAAGATAATGTATTAATATAATAATTATAAAGGGTGTAAAAAGACCCTTAATGAAAACGAAAACCCCATATTCTAGACCATACCTGGGAATTCACTGGTTCTGGAAATATTGTAGGTCAAAGTGAAAAAAAAAAACGGTTTTTTTTTCAAAATCGTATTCCAAGTATCATTAATAAACTTTTTCCGAACAAACATTACCAAAATTATCAATTTTTCATAACAAACTACGCATTTGAAGTTACAAAAATGTAATAAAAAATAAACAAAACGAGTGCCTCACACACACAAGCGTGCGATCGGTTCTACGACCAAGCGCGAGCGGCCGAACGCGCAGCTGATCGGAATTATTAATAATTAATTATTTTTTAAAGATGAAAAAAAAAAGTTTTTTCTCAGCAATATTTTTGGTCTAAGTTACTTAATTATATGTACAGAATGTATAGTCATCAGCTTTGTGATCAGTCTTTTTACACCCTGTATGTATTTTTAAGGTGGAAAATCATCAGAATGACGTCTCCCACTCTTGGGCGGAGCGGGAGGGCGTAACATAATAAAATTTACTTAATAAGTAGGAAATAGATAAAAAAATTAACAAAATATGTAACGAAAACATAAATGAGCTATTAACAAACCTTCTGCCTATTTCACAAAGAAAAGCAAATAATATTTACCTTAAAATACTTACCTTTGAAACATTTGAAATCTCATCAGACTCAAAATAAAAATGAAATTGTAATAGCAAATATCTTCTTAATTCGTGAAGATCTCATTACGCAGGATAATTTGTTTTCTTACAATTCACAGTGATACAGATAAGGTCTAATTAAGAAAATCATATTTAGGCGGGAAAGGAAACGTTGGTATAGTTAAATGGTGTTGGTGGGTTTCAAATACTTTACGTAATATAGTCAGTCTAATAAAAGCGCGACCTGAGAAAAAGAGGTTAAGTCCAAAAATGTTGTATGTGGTATTACTAACTAGTAGGAGAATCATGTCTTGACACTTCACAATTTTTTTTATTTCCGACAATTGCGGCTGAATAATGTTGCCAATTAAATTTAAAAAAAAACTCCAGGTCACGCTTTCATTAGACCACCAGATAGATTAGCTTTAGGTATAATGTTTCCACTGCTGGGACTCAGGTCTTACGGACCTGCGCGTGGCCAAAAAGACTCCTATCCCAGTATAATACTGCGATATTTAGACAAAAAAGCAAAATAACTTTTGACTATCATAATCGCTGATAGAATCACACTTAGTCCAGTACCCAAGACCATTTAATCGAATCGAAATCCTTTCGAATAGACCTGAGAACAAATCGGGTCCAATAACATGCGTGTCCAATTGTTATATGCGACTATATCTCTGGTACGTGTTACGATCAATGGCGGGGTCGAACCGAAACAATTGTGCGACCCTAGTCTTATTTTATTTATTTTCGCTGACTCCGTTATGGAGGTTTCAGTTTAGTTAATTGTGTTATTTTAATTGGTTACTTTTTGTGGCTTTTGTCTTAGAGACGGTAGTAAAACTTGAGGAATATAGTAGTGTCTGTTAGAGTAGGGAGTGTCATCCTGAATTTCGACAGTTAATTATTTCGACACAGTCTGAATGACGAACCTAAGACCAAAACTGAATTTAATTATTACCTGATTATAGTATTTTGTCGAACGTGATGGTGCATGTCGAAGAAGGGATCTGTCGAAGTAGTAGTAGGTTTCGAAGTTGTGTGTTGTCGAAGTATGTTCTGTCGGACTAATGCTTGTCGAATAAATTAATGTCCTGTCTAAGCAGTGAGTAGTCGAAGTACTGCTTTTCGAAATTCAGACTGTGTCGAAATAATTAAATGTCGAAGTTCAGGATGACTCTCTTTCACCGTTTTAAATGATGAAATAATTTACGCAAAAATTATTACGCCTGGTTGTGTTTAAACCCGCAACCTACCACTTGTAAGTCAGGGCAGAGACCACTAGGTCACAACTGCTCGCTGCCAAGTCGCAACATGCAATCTTTGCACTACTCACGTACCTATAACAATTTCAAATTGTTACGTTACCAATTTAAAGTTCAGCCAAATATTGTTAAAACTCTCCGTACCTACCCATGTTTTCGCAACCAACTATTTTGTAAACCCCTAACGAGCTAAAAGTATCAGAAAACCATAACAAACTTTTTCTAACAGTACGGCCTTAATTACACCGCGACAAAAACAGATTTAAACTTTTGAAAGGCTTGAATTATTTTCGAATTCATAAAAAGTTTTAACGGTGTGACATGTTTCCAATTAAGTTAACAATTATGATGTGGTCACTCATTTACATATTTATTAAAATTATGAAACTGATTCGGGTATGGATTAAAGTAATATCCACATTACTTTTGAACTTTAGCATATTGGCCAAAAGCTTATAAATTATAAAGGAAGTTAATTATTTCATTTAATTTTAAATTAATATTATCTAGCCCAGCGCTACAGGAATACTGAAAAATGCTTGCATTGACTGGACAGATTTAAATCTGTATGGTTTTCATACAGATACGAGTGAGTGAGCAAGAACAGTTGAAAATTAAAACGGGGCGCACATTAAAATTTTCAGAAAATCATTTTTGTTTTGTTTTTTTGATGAATTATCTGTAAAAATGATTTTTCAGTTATGGTGTATGGTACATCCAATATATTCTGATTTCTTAGTAGAACAGTGAGCTAGGAAACACCAGCCTCCATCTAGTATAAGTAAACAAAATTTACGTGCAAAAGTGTTATTTATGATAAGACAATAGAAATACGTAAAACAGTAAGTATTTTTAGAACAGTATTAAATAATTTAATTAAAACGTATTTTCGTAACCTAACACGATGAATTATGCAAATGCACATCTGTCCCTATAATCTACTAATGCCTGATCCTAAAAGGGTTTTAAGTACTCATAATTCTTTACACACACGCATATAAAGAGATGGATCTTAATCCACCCTCCCTCAATAGACCGTTTGGATGTTGAGATAATCGCTGCTAGAGTGACAAAAACAGTCAAAATTTATGATTAATTTATTTCACCTACCCGCAAAACGAGACACCTCCTCCTTGCGTCGTATTCCTCAATGCTGAGGGTCGTGACCTCCCTGCTTCATCACCTTAGCCCTTACGATGTTCCTCCATCTGTTCCTATCTTTGGCGTTGTGAAGGGCATCGTAAATCGTAAACGAGACACAATAGTAAGACAATAACAGCGCGGTCACATGCGACCGGTCGCCGATTCATGAATTAAACTTAACACTAGTAGGTTTTTGTTTTTTTTTGGAAGGGGAATCATCAGAATGACTTCTCCCGCTCTTGGGTGGAGCGGGAGGGTGTATCAGACTCTTACTGACTAAACCCCACCCCGTTCTTTCGTTGCCTTCAATCTGGGGGACATGGGTTTATCTTTTCGAATTTCAGTGTTCCCCAGAGGCTTCGGCCCTACCGAGCCCCCACAGTTAGCTGAATGCTTAGCTTACTGGTAAAACTAGTAGATATCAATTATTATAATATACATACTTGACATCAATCTCACTGCTAGCACAGCAATTTCGTACTTTGTGGTCGTACTAACAGCCCAATCCACCCAAAATACATATTTATTTTAGCTAAAGCTTAATTATAACGTGCTTAATGTAATAACTACGCCAATTTTAACGGGAAATTATAATCCTGACAATCCTAAATACTGTGGATATTAAACGGTTCATAATCCTGGTTAAAGTTAGCGTTACTAAATAGGTGACCTGAATCTGAAATTCATAGAAACTGTTGGTCAGTAGTTCTTGGAATGGTCTCTGTTATTTCAATGCTGATATTTGCTCTAGTAACTAAACGTTTATTACATAACTAGCATTATATTTGCTAGTGAATTTGTCTTCATTTTGATTAAAATATGTGCTGAGTTTCTTGTTTATTAACCCAAGCAATAAGATTCCTCCGAACAATAATATTTAAAATCCCTAAAATTGTTCTATTTGGGTTAGTTCTGAAAACGAATATTGAGAACCTTTATTACTTTTAAGTACACATCACCTTGAACATACATAGGTGTGATTTTGATTTTAGCCATAAAAATTTAGACATATTCTCTTGCTCTACCATAGAGTGCGAAATGTCATAGGATGATTTTCCGCCTCAAGGAAAAACGTGATCACGTAGTCGGGCTTGACCGTTATCTCACCTGATAGAAAACGACGCCGACAGTGCGGTCGACGACGGAGCTTTCTTACCTACAAGTAACCTATTCAGTCTTGACTTAAGGATTCCCAAGTTGTAGCTATCAGGAAACAGACTCCGGCTGAGAATTCTACTCCTTAGCTGTACGCACAATTTGAGTTCCTTTTCTACAAGAAAGCTTTTCATAACTAAGTATATTAAACAAAAATTTTATTATGATACTCCTACCATCTAACATTGTTCAACAGCATAAAAATCTCGTGGTACAGTCACTCATAAAAGTCGTTTGCCGGAGTTTGCTTTGTTGATTGACATTTTTACGCGACAGTACGAGTTCAGTACAGTGCCATAAAAACGTTGTATAATATTTTATAATGATATTGCTTTGACCGCGCAGTTGTTTGAGCAAGAAATTGGTTTAGTTATGTTGGTTTCATAATATTGGGATCGTAAAGTCCCTTCGGTCGACGAGCTGCCTTGCTGTTTTAGTAAGATCGACAACAATGCAGAGTTACAAACAATTTAAAGATTTTCGTTAAAACATAGAACTTTAAGTCTATTTTTTAATCTCTGAGACTAAAATGACATTACATGGGCTTGTCACAACACAAAAGAACTGGCATCATTGCTATTGTAAGTTTGACATTTGCCTGTGTCAATTTAGTCTCAGGGTATAAAAACAGACTTTAGACATAATTTAATGTACCTATTTAAAGTATGAATTTATGTACGGTGATTGATTTTTTTTTGCATATATGAACAGATTGTAATTAAAAAAATCTAACTTAATATTATTATACACTATCTCTACACTTCTCATCCAACTCTGCTGTCACTCAGTACAGTACCATAAAAACGTTGTATAATATTTTATAATGATATTGCTTTGACCGCGCGGTTGTTTGAGCAAGAAATTGGTTTAGTTATGTTGGTTTCATAATATTGGGATCGTAAAGTCCCTTCAGTCAACAAGCTGCCTTGCTGTTTTATAAGACCGATGGCTAATACTCTAGCAATATAAAGAACATTGCAGAGTTGCTAATTAACTAATTAACTAGCTTTTACCCATGGCTTCGCTCCCGTCAAATGACTACCCTACATATCCTACGCTACCCTACCCTACCTTCCCTACACTACACTACCTTACACTACCCTACACTACCCTACACAACCCTACACTACCCTACACTACCCTACACTACCCTACACTACCCTACACTACCCTACACTACCCTACACTACCCTACACTACCCTAAACTACCCTGCACTACCCTACACTACCCTACACTACCCTACACTACCCTACACTATCCTACACTACCCTACACTACCCTACACTACCCTTTTACCTAACTTTTTTTTTATATTTTTCTCTCCGTAAGAACCATCACTGAACTTCAAGGAACATTTAAACAAAAAATCAGCCAAATCGGTCAAGCCGTTTTCATGTGATGTCGTGACAACGCAAAACGGGTTTCATTTTTATATATATAGATTATCTTAGTAGGTACTCGTATAATTGAATTTATATATTGTATGAATTTATGCACTGTTACTGTTTTTTTTTTGCATGAATGAACAAATTGAAATTAAAAAAACCAGCTTTATTATATTTTACACTATCTCTACATCTCTCATCAAACTCTCCTGTTGCAGGTCTGCTGAAAGAAATTTCATTTGCAATGAGCAGCGTTGTCGACATTTTTCAACATTAGTTGAAAATTGGGTTTCTTTTGCTGGTGAAAGGAGCTCGTGGCTAAATAATAACAGCCGCACAGGTCGATCTTCAAGGTTAAGCAACGCTTGCCTAGGTTGGGCTGTGGATGGGTGACCATCTTAACATAACGAGTTTCCTCCGTGCCTCGGAAAGCACGTTAAGCCGTAGGTCCCGGCTGTCATTTGTAGATCTTTGGCAGTCGTTACTGGTAGGCACCCGCTCCTCGTAAAATACTGGTATTCAGCTAAATCTGGCTTGACTGGAAGCCGACCCCAATGTAGTTGGGAAAAGGCTAAGCAGATGATTTGCTGGTGAAAAAAATAACAGAAGCTGATTGCTGGCCTCATTAAAATTAAATAGTGAACATCTATACATATAATAAAACAGTAAAATTGTGCATCGTTTGCCGCAAATGGCGCCAAAACTACTGAACCGATCCTGTTCAAATTTTGCATACATAATCCTTATAGGACCCTTTTTGCTTTAGGCTATATTTTATCACGCTATTTGCTATGGGGGGTGAGCAATATTGCATTTTGTCGGTTTTGAACGAGTTGCCCCGAGTTCGAATCCCACCTACAATTTATATTTCTGTCAATGTTTTATCTTATTGTTTTTGGAAAAAAAATACTTTTACCATTTTTTCATAAAAAAATCAACATTCCTATTTGATTTTTCCCAAATATTTTGTAAAAACTAATCAAAACACGTTATAAAATCCAAACGTCCACGAAATTCACATACTACAATGTTACATTAGTCCATTTAGCTGCAAATTTATCTACTGAAATGAAAATCATCACGCTATCATCGACGAAGAGCGGGGCAGTCATTTATGACATTTATATGAGAACGTCTATTTTGCTTGGTTTTCATCGAACACTGCAGCGTGATTGATTAATGACTAGACTGGGGCGTAACACGGTGGTGGTTCGAATCCCAGGAGGTGTTTTAGATTTTTTTAATTTTTGTATATTTTTTTTTCACATATTTTTGCATTCTCACAATTTTTTTAACAAAAATATTATTATTATTGTTTAACCAAAAAAAAAACCATGGTGACAAATTTTACAACTGCGGAGTTGCACCCCGTTTTCAAAATACAAACAATGACATCCTTCTTCTTCTTCCTGCTCTTATCCCGTATTACTTGGGGTCGGCGCAACACGTTTTCTTCTTCCATTCTGTCCTGTCGTCCGTCACACTATCATCTGCCCTTTTCTTTCATATCAGTCCTTACACAATCCATCCATCTTTTCTTTGGCCTTCCTCTCCTTCTCCATTCATCCACATGTAAATTCAGAACTCTTTTGGTAACGTGCTTTTAATCCCTCCTCTTCACATGACCATACTAAGACAAACGATTTCCTTTCAAAATACAAACATCCATTTAATTTTTTTTAACTAAAGGCGATTTATATTTTAGGTGATTTCTTCCACTCTAGGAAGGAGCACGAGGGGATGTCAGACTTTCACTGACCAAAACCCACACCTTTGTATGTTCCTTCTTCGCCTTGCATTCCAGGACTCCGGGTGGAGGTGATCAGCAGTAACGACCTCTCACGTCCGGTCCTGGTACAGAGAGAGAAGGTATGGAAAGCAGTCATCACTTCCTTCCGCAAATGAAGCGAAGAAGGTAGCAGAAAGCGCAAAGATGATGCCGGTGCATTATTGGCATTTCGCTGTTGAATAAAGACTGGTCTTAGTCAACTGACGTTGCGTTATGTGCCACGCGCACCTAAAAGAGATACGCATAAGAGAACGGCCCTAATGGGCTTCGATAGCTGGAAAATTGTTCGTATTCTAAAGGAACAAAGTGGGTATTTTTTACTGCTCTGCATGCTCTACCCGTAAAAATCGAGAGTTTATAGACTGCGTTCGATCATCAGCATGTGAAGTCGACTAGGTGAAAATACTCGCACACAAGAATTCGTTTATTATTCTCACTAAAGAAAAACATTTATTTGGTGTATTAGGGTGTCAGTCAAATACCGCACCAGAAAATTCCTGCCTGAATAAACAGGTAATATAAACACAAAAAAATGATGGTGATCGGTAAACGCCCTATACATATGACACCTGGGAAGTGTCCAAGTGGCGATGGGAGGGGTCTAAGGATGTCCTGTTTCGCACGGTTTCAGCCGCGTTGCTTCACTCTAGGAGGCTTTCCATTCCTCCTCCCAGCTCATACCATGATCTGAACTAGGGTAGGAGGATTCTGATTTTGACCCGCAAACAGTACGGCGGTAATCCGCCCTAGCGGGGTAACTTCGATCGTAAGGTCCACCGTGTCTTCCCGCCGAATCCAAAACATCTACCTCCCGAAACACTCATGTTCGGTTAGGACCTGCGTAAAGCGCTTGCGCTTAGAGTGAATTTATCATAGTAATAATCATGGTGTGCCAATATTAGTCGCCCTAGAATGTAAATTGCAACTAAAAGAACACTGTGGAATTTAGTTGGTAAAAGTCTGATACTCTCTCTCGGTCCACCTAGAGTGGGAGAAGGTATTTGGTGGTTACCCAACAAAAAAAGAGGCAAATACTAAAGGCGATTATCGGCCCTAATTTGGTTTTTTGAAGAACAAATCATTTTCATTTTGGTTTTATCGCAATATGAAGTAAACTAACGACTTTACCCATAGAGTAGGCAATTAACTATTTAGAACGTGAACTCTGCGGCTCTGTGCTTCGTTGATGTTTTTAAGGCAATTGACGTCGTGCGGAAGAAAAACCCGGGTGTTACCATTGGGTGGATCGCCCGGAGGACACGTTAGATCATAAAGCACTGGTGGGCCACGCTTAGGCGGAGCACCACCGTGTCCTTGTAGGGACGATCGGTGACAGCAACCTCTCGCGCTGGGCACTGGTACAGGCCATGATCCAGAGCGAGGAGTAGTGGCAAATAGTCCCCTCACGCCCCAGTCGCTGGGATTCCGACCCCGATTTAGACCCACCGTAGGAGTGGCTTGCGAATGGCGAGCAATGGATAGTTTACCATCTGGCTGTCCGGTAATGATCCAGACGGTCAACCGTGGGTATTGTTCCACGCGTGCTTCAAAGAGATGTCAGCAAACTGTAGGTGCCCAGCAGGTTCGAAGCCTCTGGGGCCATGGGTGAGCTTCCGAAAGGAAAACCCGGGACCCTGGAACGAAGGCAAAGAAGGAACGGGGTGAGGTTTATTCAGTAAAAGTCTAACTCACCCTCTGAGAAGTCAAGGAGGCTGCCGACCGCGTGAGGCAACGGAACTCACGCCGTCGCCGCCGAGATCCCGATCCCGATTTCCGACCACCGTAGGCGCGGGCTCGCGGACGGCGAGCACTGGGTAGCTCGCCGTCCGGCAGTCTGGTAATAATCTGGACCAAGCCTAGTCGTCGACGGCGCGTTCTGTTCCACGCGCGCCTCAAGGAGATGTCAGCAAACTGTAGGGGCCCGGCAGGGCCGAAGCCTCTGGGGAACACGGTATCCGAAAGGTTGTCACCGTGTCCCCCAGATCGATGGCAACGAAGGAACGGGGTAGGGGTTTAGTCAGTAAAAGTCTGACACGCCCTCCCGCTCCGCCCAAGAGTGGCAGAAGTCATTCTGATGATTCCCCTACCGGAAAAAAAAAAAAAAAAAAAAAAACCCTCTGAGAAGTCATTCTGATGATTTTCCACCTAAACAAGAAACCTGGGCACGCCGTCATTGCGGCGGTAAGTTCCCTCTTTGAGAAGTAGTTGGAAAGAGGTCCTCACGTTCTGTATGCCGCAGGTCCTCACCAGACACGGTAAGTTCGGGAGGCTCCTGCATCGGATTCAGGGGTAAAGGACGCCCCAGCCAGACTTGGGCGCACTGTCTGGATCGCCCGGAGGACACGGTGGAGCACACGGTAGAGGTATTGCGGTCGCCTTCTTCTGCGAAGCAGTAATGCTAGCCAAGGAGGCGGCCGGCCGCGAGCGCGAAAGGGAACGTCCCTCACGCCCCCGCCGTCAGGATCACGAGAACGATTTCCGACCACCGTAGGCGCAAGCTTGCGGACGGCGAACACTGGGTAGCTTGCCGTCCAGCAGTTCGGTAATAACCCGGACCGAGTCAAGTCGTCAACTGTTCCACGAGCGCCTCAAGGAGATGTCAGCAAACTGTAGGGCGCGGCAGGGCCGAAGCCTCTGAGCACGTGGATCCGAAAGATAAGCTCGGTGTCCCAAAATTGAAGGCAACACAGGAACGGGGGTGGCGTTTAGTTAGTAAAAGTCTGACATGCCCTCCCGCTCCATTTAAGAGCGGGAGAAGTCATTCTGATGGTTACCCATCTGAATAAAAAACCTAAACAAGAAACCTACTGGGGCTATGGTTTCGCTTCTGAAAGGGAGACCCTGGAACGTAAGGCAAGGAAGGAATATAGAAGTGAGTCTTAGGCAGTAATAATCTGACACGCACTTCCGCTTCACACAAGAGCAAAAGTCATTAGATGATTTCCCAACTAAAAAAAGTACTAATTGGAGTTTTAACTTAAACAGTTTTATGTAAAATTAATTAATCAGATCTTTTCGGAAGTATAGGATTAGATACTTAGATTACTTTTGTGCAGTTTTACGAACTTAACGCGGACGAAGTCGCGGGCAACAGCTAGTTATATCATAAACCTGCTACAGAAAGCCAGAACTTGCATAGAGAGCATACCAAGACAAATGGATGCTGTCATAAAATACTAGTAATATTCATCCATCTTATTACGTGTTTTTTTTTTTAATGTATAAATGATTTTGACTTTTAAATTTGATGTTTTTACTATCTCAATCAATAAAGTCTTTAAATAATAAATAGTAACCGGACCTACAACCAACCATTTTCCTGCAAAATGCGATTATAGTTGATAATAATAAGAATCTAGGTACTATCCCTACTAATTTGGCCACCTATAGGAACTAATGATTCCTCCCACCCTTCATCACATAATATCAGACTTCTTCAAAGGGGGTGGAATCGCCTCATCCCTAATATGTGACGTAATTTATGAATGGCCTCTTTTTAGGCTAGGAATTTATCTAACAACTTCTCCCACTCAAGTTGGAGCGAGACTAAGCAATATAGCGGTTTTATAATGTATCCATTTCTGGGACTTAGGCCTCCTCTAGGACAGGGAATGGGCCGTAATCACCACGCAGGCCCAGCGCGGGTTGTCACATGCCTTCAAATTTGTAATCCTGGGACATACCGATTTCCACACGACGTTTCTTCCGTCATTTTGAGAGCAGTGATGACAAAATAAGTATTGCATCTGGCAGGGTTTAAATCCACGACCTACCTCATCATCTTTCTACCCTTGTCCCGTTTTATTTGGGGTCTGCGCAACACGTCTTTTTCTTCCATTCTGTCCTGTCACTCGTCACGCCATCACTAACTCCTTTTTCTTCCATATCGCTTCCCACACAATCCATCCATTTTTTCTTTGGCCTCCCTCTTCATCTTCCTACTCATAAATCAGGGTCGTTACCACTAGCCCACCACTGCCCTCAGAGGGAGAGAGTAATCTAACACAATCTAGGCACCAACTGATCGCGCGTAGGACCGCAGAAACGACAATTGCACAACGACCCACAATACCGTCTCGTGGAAGTCAAAGCCTAGAAACTAGAAAGAAAAATTAAACAGCAATTGCGAACAAAAGGTAGGAAAGTTCCCATAAAAAACCAGGCAAGTGCCGGTTCGCGCATTAAGGATTCCGTACAAACTCACCTATGGCAGAGTTTTATAATCAAGTCTTAAAGATATTTTGAACCGCAATTTTTTTTTTGTTGTTACTTTACTAAAAATTTTCAGTTTTCAGACTTTTCCTATATTTGTGTAATAAGACCTTGCTTCATGCCAAACGTCAGGATTCTAGGTCAACGGGAAGTACCCTATGAATGCTGATTCCCTTGAAACTATTCGAATATACTTGTACGTTTTGCGCGAAGAGTGTTGAAATGAACGTCATGTACGACCGTATTTTTGTTTTCGTTAACTTACAAGTTTATTTTTGCACAGCTTCAAAAGACCGTATATGTTTTTAATTTCAACTCGATACTTCCATCCGTTCCCGATATAAAGGGTCTTGACAGGACAACAAAGTGATCCTACAAGAGTTCCGTTTTTTCCCTTTATACCGGAACCCTAAAAAAGAAGCCATTCAAACTCCATGCCAAAACTCACCACCTTCAACCCCTCCACACTTAAGGATCCAGCGGAGATCGCTCGCTACTTCGAGTTGAGATGAAAATAAAATACGTTCGCGGTATATTGCTATCTTTGTTTGGCAAAAACAAATGCGAAATTGCATATGTGTGTGTACGTGTGAGTCGGACAATCTTCACAGCATAATATAGAACAGTTTTGAACTTGACAAAATAATTCCATCAAAAACACAGCTTGTAAAAAAACTCAAGTCTCGCAACACTACTCTTCTACCGCATGTTATTCCAAGTCAAAATATCTTGTATGTTTTAAATAAATGAATTTAGCTTTGTAATCGCATGAAAGCACAATGTATCTCAAAAGTAATTAAGTAAATCGTTTAGTGCGATTACCAAGTCAAATCTTAAAAATGTAACTTTGTAATCCTATACATTTATATGGGATTACTAAGTTATATATGCAGTTGGTGTATCTAGAAAACTAGGTCGAAATTGCAAAATATTTTAGTTTTCCCTTGGTTTGTACACTAAACACTAATTGTAATCAAAATTTGAAACTTCTGTCTCTATTGCTGCTAAAAGTGCCTTAGACTTTTTATGTTCGTTCAGTCAGTGAGTGACAAAATTTAGAAAATTTAATGAAATTTGAAATATATAGTCTTTTTATGAAGCCTGCTTGATCTAGTTTCGTCCACAACGGATTTATAAGAGGTTGAAAATGGCTCGAAATGTTTCGAGATAAGGATGGCACTTTTTTGCGCGACTTGGTGGGTGTGACACTACCGTGCCCTCAGATTACCTATGCTCCATTGAAGTAATAGGGTCGTCACTTTTAATGTTATCCTAAAAATAAATTTAATGCAAAAAAAGACAGTGTTCTGTAGTGATCAATCTATCGAATTGAAATCATATTTTTATTTTACGTGGGCCTACATGGACACTTATGAAACGTCAGAATCTAGTGCGTAGTTCCAATTCGTCGTTTCCTATGGAGAAGAACCGGCAAGAAACTTCATGGTTACTCTTTTCAAAAAAATATTGGGTTTACAATATTTCCATACTAGCTGTGTCCGCGACTTCGTTGCGTGTATGAAAAAACTTATCAATAAGTTTTTAGTGTAGTATCTACACTTATACAGGAAAAGTTTTAACCACTGCGTAAATTTTTTTTGGTGGCTCAGTGTAAGTAATAAAACACAGATCGATCTTCAAAGTTAAGCAACGCTTGCCAAGGTTGGTCTTTGGATGGGTTACCATCTTAACATAACGAGTTTCCTCCGTGCCTCGGAAAGCATAGGCTGACTACCAGACCTCCACAACCCAATAACTGGGGTAACAGGGTACTTCATGGCAAGACTGGAGTCAGATTTACTGGCTTCTGACTATCCGTAACGACTGTTAATGACAGCCGGGACCTACGGCTTAGCGTGCTTTCCGAGGCACGAAGGAAACTTGTTATGTTAAGATGGTCACCCATCCACAGACCAACCTATTGGCAAGGGTTGCTTAACCTTGAAGTCGACTTGTGTTCTATTACTTACACTGAGCCACCAAAAAAAATTTACGCAGTGGTTAAAAACTTTTCTTGTATGTATATCAATAAATAAGTAAAATCCCTAAAAACTAATATCTATAGGTATTACTAATCTTACCTAAGAGTACTAAAAATACCCTACACACTATCAAATATACTAGGTACCTATACTTGAAATTAAAATCTACACGGTCTGCGCCCTATAAAAGTAAACCTAAGTACCTAACTAATTTAAAAAAAATGGGTTCGGTATCGGTCTCGTAACACCCCCTCTGCCATAATTTTTTTGATATTTTCAATATACAGAATTTTTACTTCTACAAATGTATTATAAGTATATATTACAATATTATATTAACAGACAGATTATTAAGATTGTACCCAAAAGTATAATAAAAATATTTTTTATCAAAAAACTGTCGAAATACTAGTAATCAAAATCGTAGTCTACGGTGTTCCCACATTCACACCATAAGAGAAAATGTAAATATAAGAAAAAAAATCAAACCTATCCACATGAGATGTTAACAAAAATAAATCACGACTTAATGAATTTAAGGTGATTAAGATCTAAATAATATAAGAAACAAACGCTCGCAAACCGCTAGTACAATATGACCAATACGCTAGTGTGAAAGCCTGTAGGAGGGGAAACGATTTTCTTAGTGGCGTAACTACAAATTTTCAGTTTTCAGACTTTTCCCATATTTGCTATAAGACCTTTTTTACCCTATAAATTTTGATTACCTAGAGAGTATCAAACGTACGTTTTTTGCGATATAAACGGCTGTATCTTTTTTTTTCGATAACTTATATATTTGATTTGTGCATAGCTTCAAGGGATCGCGGGCCTATTCTCGAACTCGATAACTCCACGCGTTTCCGATATAAAGGGTCTTGACAAACAGACCGACGGACAACAAAGTGATCCTATAAAGGTTTCGTTTTTCCCCTTTGCGGTACAGAATCCTTAAAACGAAACGATAATTGTTGAAAAGTTTTATAGGAAATGAAATTCGATCAAATATGAACCTATGATAGATAAGTAGGTAACCCTGTAGGAGCGACACACACGCAAGGACCTTGTGTACCCTGGAATGATTACGAAGTAATATCACACAATCTGAAGTGTACTTAAAATTCATTGCCATTAAGTTCATATTTTAAATTGACAAGCAAAAATGGAAAAAAATGTACCCAGCAAGACGGAGCATACAAAGAGGTAGCGTGTCCCTTTCTTACTCGTCTATGGACACCGTGGTAGAAAGAGACAACATACCCTTTTGTGGGTACGTTTTTGAGGTTGACGTAATCAATCCAGATAGTATAAACAATTCTTGGACACACTGACTGGAGATGTCATCACCCACACACTGACATTTGCTTGCTGCGATAGCAATAAAAACTATTGAAAATTTGGGAGAAATTTGGATGTATTCCGTAATACCAAAAATGATGAATGAAAAATTAATGATTTTCCAATTTCTTTTCAAATCTTTATAACTTGATAATAATATCTGTGTTCCTGCGGGGAGATATCTTGAAATATTGATGTTTATAATATAGAAAAAACTATATAAAAACATGACATTTTCGCTGTGAAAATGTGCAAAATTAAATTCGCTTAAATTTCGTTTGGGGTAAGTTTTTCAACAAAAAGACGACGTAGGAACCTAGATAATTATTGTCTGAATCCGAATAACATCATATTATGGTGTAAATATGCTTAACCTGCAAATGATTTTGGTATTACGTTTGTATGGAAAATTGACACTTCGCGCCAGCCTTAATCCAAAGTATTTTCCGTAAACATTCAAGGTACTACTTAAAACCCAACTCACACCGCAACACAAAAACTCAGCCACTTATTTACCGTCACGTATTACGGTACGGTGTGACAAACTCCTTGGTTGGTACTCGAAACAAACCGGAAAGTGGGCCAGTTAGCCAAGTTAAATTGGCCAAGTGGAAGCAACTTTTTAACAAGTGTTTACCCACTTTGTCTGAAATATTGCTTTTGTTGAGACATTTTCGGCTGTGAGGTACATTTGTAAATAGGTTGTAGACGAATGGACTAAGCTGACCAGTTTGTAGAACAAAAACGAATTCCTTATTGGAGCATTTTTGGAGGCTAGAGTGAATAGGCTCTTAATAAACTAGTGCGCCTCATCGTCGATGATTGTATCAAGCACTGGTTTAAAACAATTTGTGTTTTTCAACTATTGTATCACTGCTTACCATCAGGTGGGATTGCAGTCAAGTACTAGTTTATGATATATAAAAAAAAAACTTTGTTAACCATCTGTCCGGCTGTCAAGACCCTTTAAATCAGAAATGCATAGTTATCAAGCTGAAATTAACAACAAATATTCAAGTCTATTATTCTCAAAAAATACTAACTAATATCCCCTTTGAGTTGTGAAAAAAACAATCTTCTGAGTTAACGCAATACAAAGATAAAGCCGTTTATGCTCGCTTCAGATCGTTTATTTTGACGCTCTCAAGGGAATCAAAACCTATATGGGACTTTTTTCTTTGACCGCAATTCATGGAATTTGGTAAGAAGCAAGTAAAGGAATGAAATCTGGAAACCCATCACAATAATTATAATTATTTTTTGCGATTCACATAATTCTTGGAAACTCGATTCGGGAATCGAACTATTGTTATAGTGCGCGAGTTTCCCTGGAGCTTGACCGATTTTCATTATTATTGATAGGCTTGCGCTTCACCTCACTTGATGGTAATGTGGTCGACGATGAACCATACTTACTTTAGTCTATTCAATATAGACGTATTTACTCAGATACCCGCAAAACGAGACACAATAGTAAAACAATAACAGCGCGGTCTCATAGGACCGGTTGGGGATTCAAACGTTAAAGACTAACAGTAAACATAACTATCATTCCTTTGTAGTACGTAATCAAACATGACGTATAAAAATGTCAGTCATGCAAACGAGAAAGAAGGATGGAGGTATACACCCTATACAGCTACATCCCTTTAAGAGGTCAGTTTAGGTCTCATAGTAAGGCCTCTGGAAAAACTATCTGTAAGCCATCATCTCAGCCTAAAGACGTCCACTGCTGGATATAGGCCTCCCCCAAGCGTCACCATAGCGACCGGTCCTGTGCGTCTCGCAACCATCGGATCCCCGCGACCCTCGCTAGGTCGCTGTAAGCCGTGCAAATAACTATTCCTGTTTTGTTAGATAGTAGGAATAGAACCCAAAACACGCAGCACAGCTGCCACTAACTCAACTACTGCTCTAACTTCGAAACTTGGAAGCCAATAAAGTGTGATATTATGTTCCTACCTTTAGTACACTTGTTAGTTCTAGTGTATGTTACGTTGTACCTAGAATTTGTTACACGTGAAGTTCCAACTTCAATCCACGAGTCTAGCAAAGTATTATTGAGCTTTCTGGGAAACGGTCTGGAAACCATATTTCTAGTTTGATAACAATATGTAGGTAATACTAGCTTCTACAAGCGGCTTCGCCTACGTGGGCGAATTGCTGTGTAGTAGGTGGTGAGAAAGTTTGCATGGAGAAACCTACATACACGTGTATGTAAGTTTCTCCATGCAAACTTTGGAGCCACGTTTCTTTCTCTGTGGGGTTGAATTTTAGTTTTAACAACACACAGTTGAAGATTTGCTGAAACTCATCATCATCTGCCTAGCCTTTTCCCAACTATATTGGGGTCGGCTTCCAGTCAAGCCGAATTTAGTTGAATACCAGTATTTTACGAAGAGCGGCTGCCTACCAGACCTCCACAACCCATTAACTAGGGTAACACGGTACTTTATGGCAAGACTGGAGTCAGATTTACTGGCTTCTGACTATCCGTAACGACTGCCAAAGATCTCCAAATGACAGCCGGGACCAACGGCTTAACGTGCTTTCCGAGGCACGGAGGAAACTCGGTATGTTAAGATGGTCACCCATCCACAGACCAACCTAGGCAAGCGTTGCTTAACCTTGAAGATCGATCTGTGCGGCTGTTATTATCTAGCCACGAGCTCTAGAAGATTTGCTGAAACTACTGGCACTAAAATCATTAATTTTTGCACAAAGCTATTAGGATTTTCCAAAATTCACCGCATAAAAGGATGAAACGGGGCTTCAGAATTCGTATGGAGAAATTTACTTTCACGTGGGCAAAGCTGCTGGCAGAAATTAGTCTTCTTATATAAATACTCTCTATTACATGGGACTTATAACATAACTTTTCAAAAGTATGTGGAACAGAGTGTGAAGTCCCACATACCTTCGTTGAAAATGGAGGATCCTCCGACCAGACAGTTGTTTTGTCTAGTCCAGGGAACTGCACAATAGTTTATTCCATGCCATTGGATACGTTCCAATCACATGGAGAACTCTGAATACCACGATGCATAATTTTGTATTTATTTGCTATAATTATGGCGTCATAAATGTCACAACAACTTATTTCTGATCACTGCTTCGAAGAAATAGTAAGTATTTAGTAAGTTGATAGATAAAACATTTATTCAATGCAATACACAGAAAAATGCACAAACAGTTCTCGTTTATTTTAATTTCTCCGAAAACCATGCAAAAGAGAAATAGACAAACAGTCTATTTCTTTTGTAAATAGTTTTAGAAGATTTTGCAAATAAATACTGAAAGCCAAATATCGATGGTACGGTTTGGCGCAGAGGGTGAGCAATTGGCTGCTGCACTGGGTTGCGGGTTCGATTCCCGAACGAAACAAATATTTGTATGTCTTGCAGAAAGGTGCTCCGGATCTGGGCGTTTTGTGTATGTGAGTTTACGATATCTTGTTTGTTTACGCACCTACGATACAGGAGTTACTTCTAGTGAGGCCAAAGTTAACAAAACGTATGTAAAAAAGTAAGCGTGTAATACAACGCTATAATTTTTGGCAGTGTGCGCCTTAAAATTACACTAAATGGAAGTCCAACTCAGCATGTGTTTGACCAACATAACTTTTTTTTAGGAGAAGTTTTTGGATTGTGTCCCATGATCCAATAACTTCTCCGGCTCTAAGGTGGAACAAGAGGGCACGACATACTTTTACTGATTAAAACCACGTATATGTCCTACAGTTGCTATTTGCGTTTTAAGGCCAAGCCTGTGGCCACTCTTTCAAACGTTGCCGCAGTAGAATCTATCGCATCGAATATTTAGTTATTGAAACTTTATACACAAACATTGTACAAAGGCGGACTTAATGCCTTAGGCATTTTCTACAAGGCGACCTTAGTGTGGTGCAGAACCGTGACGTAGTAGGTTGGCGAATACCAAATTCAGGTAGATATACTCCTGTGACTAGAATGGAAAGCCATTGGTGACACAATAGGCTACAGGCACCCGGCTTTCCGGAGCCTATTCAATCTAAACTCAAGTGATTGGATTGCTTGTTATTCCGGTCAACCAATCACAGCACCTAACATGAATTTGCCTACAGTTACTGTTTCGGAGATTGCGTAGAACTTGACATTTTTTATTATACGCTTTTGTGGAAGTGAGCAGGGCACATTGCTTGCAGAATACATGGTCGATGGGGAAAAGGTTCTGGACTGGCGACCACGTACTGGAAGACGCAGCGTTAGAAAACCTCCCACAAGAATAGAATAGAATAGAATAAACTTTATTAAGGTGACCTAATGGTCGCGAAAATCCGATGGATGCCAGACGCACAGGATCGGTCGTTGTGACGACGCTTGTGGGAGCCCTATGTCCAACAGTGGTTGTCTTTCGGCTGAAATAATGATGATGATGATGTGCGTGGTTGTCCACTATTTCACCTGATGGTAAGCGTCATTGCTTACCATTTGTGGTGATTGATGAAAGAAGAAAGAAAAATATGTTTGCTGGAAATGACACAATCTTAGGGCACGTCTGAGTAAAACGGCCAAACGCAAAGCGTTATGCCGTGGCCACACACATTGTGCGACGTGTCCACAGCGTTAGTTATCAGCGTAAGTTGGAGACGGTGTCGACACAAAGGCATCAGAACGGTATTATGTGCTGATAGGTTTAAGTAAGATAGTGAAGGGGTTTTTTAAGGTGGGAGATCATCAAAATGACTTTGAAGGGGTGGAGCACGAAAATCATTCAACCGTTCGATCATGAAGAAGTAGGTAACGAACATACAGACACAAACTTTAGTTTTATAATATAAATATAGTACCCCAAAACTTTATTAGGTATTTCTTTTATACTCCGTCGATTTAGGTAGTTAACTAAAGGTAAACAATCTTGGTATGTCTTTTTATATTAAAAAGGTCGTATATAATATACAGAAAGATTATTTAAATTTAGTTTATTAGCTAACATCGATTTAGGTAAATACCTATTTGCAAAGATTTTTACATACAATTTATAGACAACTTTTAGATAAAAAGACATGCTAAGATTGTTTACCTTTAGTTAACTACCTAAACCGACGGAGTAGTCATAAAAATACCAATAAAACCAAATAATACTATAACCCTGAAATCAATACATAGTAAATTATTCCTACCGGCACATCGACCTATCACCATCAGGGGCCATTGTGCTCGATACGACCTAACACAAGTCAGTTATTGTAATTTTACGGAGCTTGTTATGAAGCACTTAAAGCCTTAAGCCTGGCGACATGGTTCCGCTTAATTTCTGATATTTTTTATCGTGACTGGTAACTGGGTACTAGTCTGCTTTTAAGGAAGTAGAAATCGCTAAATAAAAAACCTCTACCTGAAAGGTTGTGGTAATCTCCTTCGGTCACGTTACAAACCCGACTTTTGCTTCGGACCATGGCCTGAACTAAAGCCGGGCGCCAGAAGTAGCCACTGCCGATCACCTCTCAAAGACACGCTGGTTCGTCGCCCATGTGGGGCAGACTTCCACCGAAGTAGTGTAAACGGTACTTCACACCGAAACAAAGGTTCGATCTTTATCAAGTGCAAGTTTGATCGGATATATAGAGTATTGCTTTGATCCTAATGATGGATCTCCCAAATACCGGCTTGATGCCCTTTAGCTCGTTTTCAATAAGCTATCTATCTACAGTTGCAGCTACTAAAGGTAAACAAATCTAGCCTTTTGTCCTTACTTGCTTTCCTATAACCTACCGAAGGATAGCATTTCCTGCCAAAGTTGTGGATGGATAGATAGAATCTTACTGTTTATCGGGGATAGCTATCTATCTATGAACGGCGGTAGGTTATTGAAAACGGGCGTAAGAAATTAGCTAATGAGATCATCGGCAATGGTGCACTTGTCCAGTCAAATCTCCAAAGACATCAGCACCGACATCGAGTTCCTAGCTTGTTTGGTTTCTATCATTTACAGAAGTGTAGAGATATTTCGGAATTTCACAATTTCATTCTGCTAAGCCCGTCAAGAGGTCCCTAGACGTATGGCATTACGGCACTGGCGCATGGTGGTCATGCCACTGCGTACACCACAGTTGACTACTTCGCAAAATATCAAGTTTGATTGTGGTAAAACACGAGACTTTTTGGTCACTTTCTTTTAATATCCCTATAGGCCAGTGAAGGCCACCAAATAAAAAATCATTTTAATGTGACCAGCATTTAAAAGCTTTTTTAGCCACTTGCTTATAACAACTTCAAAATAGCCTTCAAAACAGCTCAGAACCTATAATGTCTAGTCTACGCCATCTAATCTTCAAGCTAACGACCATACTTGAAACTTATACGTTATTGAAGACCTATCATTAACGATCGATGACTGCCTTCGAAGAAAAGTATCTGTTATTATCATTATAAACTATGTTCTGCCAGCGTCTTTACCCGCATTAAAGTAGGAAATATATAGCATGCTCATACTCCAGAGTTTTTTTTAAGGGTGGAAATTATGTAATCCTAGGTGGAAGAAGAGGGAGTGTCAGACTTTTACTGGCTAAAACTACACCTATGCTCCTTTTTATTATTATTACTCTTTCCCAATCACTCAGTGATAAATTCATTTTCTTTAAGGGTGACGACGGTGAAAGAAATTTTGTAATCGGTTCATATCAGTAGTTTTTGAGTTTATTCATTGCAAACAGAAATATATTTTTTTTCTCTTTATAATATTAGTATAGAAGTATAGACTAGAAACCAGACCTGACTCAGTACGGGTGCAAATTATATACTCGTACATAAACCTTCCGTGTTTATTCCCCTTTTTATTAATGGAAATCGCAATAAGATCCGTTCCGTGATTTACGAGGAGTTAGTAGCGCGGATAAACGGACAAACATGGAAATAGACTTTGTTCTATGTATACATTTCTATATACAGAACAGTTCAACTGTTCTGTGTTTCTATACATACATATATCTATCAAATATGTTTATCTGTTATCCATTTCACGTTGCCTGGAAGAGATTACAGAATGCGATAAGGCCGCCAATTGTATTTTTTTAATTTAAGGATGAGCCTTGCATTTGTAGCAATATATTTTTTATTGTATTACTATTACTTTATGATAAGAAAGAAAAAGGAGTAAGTATGGGTGCGTCCACAGTGAATGCGCGGTGGCGGGGGCCTGTGGCGGGTGCGACAAGCGATGCGGTATGGTGGCTACATTGACGCGCGAGCTGTTGTAGCTTTTGGACTTTATTCAGGGGTATTATTATATTACCATAATCGACCTTGTATTGTTCCCACTGTTGGGACTCAAGCCGCTGCTCTAACGCCGAGCGACAAGACCGAACTGGTTTGATATCACCGCTACCCGCGCATCAGATCGCCTGTTGACTAGGCCCGTAGTGCGGTCATAACGCGCGGATAGGAACGTTGGAAAACTACGCGCGCTAACTCGCTCATGACCGTCGCGCTAGGCTCCCGCCTTAGTCACTGCACTATGGACGCAAAGGGGCGTTTCATATGTTTGATATTTCGCACCCGTCATCGCAACCGCGTTAGGCTTTTAGTGTGGACCCGGCCTATGTGTTTCTGTGGCGAGTATTAAAAGGACAGAATGAACGAAAATAACGTGTTGCGCTAACCCCTAGCAAGATGATGAGTGATATTCCTTTAAAGGCAAAGTTTGTGAGTGTGTGAACACGTTTGTTACTTCATCACATTTGAACAGCTAAACGAGCTTGGATGATATTTGGTACACACGTGGACCATAGCCTGGAAACGCAAGTACGTTTTACCGTGAGAGTCTTCTTATGCAATAAATTTCAAATTCCACGTGAGTACAACCGCTGACAGAAGCTAGTATAAACATATAATTGGTAATATCAGTCAGTCAATATTTCCCCATAATCGATGGCTATACGGCTTCCTAGGAATCGTTATAATGCACCTTTGAAGTGAGTTCAAAGAGAAACAATTGCTGCGTGTGTTGTTATGTTGATATTATGTTTGTATTTCCTGAATTGGGGGTAGGCAGGGGTGTAAGTGAAGTGTAGGTAGTTATTTGTTCGAAGTTTATCATCGGAATAATATTATGAAGATGAAAGTTTGTGTGTACTTAAGTGAGTATACACTCATACACGTGTGTATTAATTACCATAGTTCTGATTTACATTTTACAAATTCATTTTCAGTGAACAGATTGCGCTCAAAATTAATTTTCTGTGTTTTTCTACATAAGTTGTTTTTTCTTCTGTGTGCAAATGTATTTTCTTTATTTTTTTTCAAATATTCCCAATACAATATTTATATTTTTAGATTTTCTAGATACAAAATAGGTAAACTCTGGGCCCATCGCTATATAAAGATGTCAGGGCTTGTTTGAAATGTTAAACTAACAGTTGTTTTGTATATTCTTATTTTATAAAGTAGACTTAATGATTCATGACATAGTATCTAACTCTATTCCCGATGGCTAATAATCTCAATCCAATCCAATCCAATTTTAGCAGATTTAGACACTATATCTGTGTCTAATAGCTTTCTTTGCGACCCTGAGACTTGTAATTCCGTATTAATGAGTTCTGCGACGAAATCTCTAAAAATCATAACTCAGAACATTCGCAGCATCTACAAAAACCTTGATCATTTTCAAGCACAACTAGCCAGATTCTCCTTCGACATTGACATTATAATTCTCACTGAATGCTGGCTGAATGAGCATAAACCAGTTCCTACTTTAGAGAACTATGAAACACTTTCTTCTAAGACGAGGCTTAATCAAAACGGTGGCATCGTAATTTATGTTAAGAAAAGTATTAAATGTACTGTTGAAGAGCCAGAGTCAAATGACGCCAGTTTTCTATTGCTTCAGGTTCATCCTGATATTAATATATTAGCGGTATATAGATCCCCATCCACTCACAGTACCAGTAGTTTTTTGAACTCATTGGATGCGATTATAAGACCACTTAAAACTAAATACATAGTTATTGCTGGAGACATTAACATCGATATTAAACCAAATAATAGTGATAGAAACAGTCCAGCATATCTGAATTTGACTGCAGAACTGGGTCTACTACCGGCTCATAATTATCCAACAAGAATGTCCAACTGTCTTGATCATATTATGATAAACACACCCGACTCTGCTACGGCCTTCGTTATGGATTCTACTGTTACTGACCATGCCTCTGTTCTCTTAAGTCTATGCTACTCAAGTCACAGATCAAGTAGAAACGATGTTTACAAGAAAATCGATTACGAGTCAGCCCTTGCACATCTACAAACTATTGACTTCTCTTTCATAAACAGTGATGCGGATGCAAATACAGTCGCTGCTCGCTTTGTTGAGCACATTTCAAGTACTTTATCGCAACACTCCACATTAATCTCAAGACCCTGTAGGAAAAGATTGCTTAAACCATGGGTCACCCCTGGATTGCTACGATGTATCCGCCATAGAGATAAGCTTCATAAACTCTCCACCAATAGTCCTCAAAATGAATCTGCGCGATTGGTATATAAAAGGTACAGAAATTTCTGTAACATTCTTCTGAAAAAGTTGAAAAGGAATTATGAAAAATCATTGCTCGAAAATGCAACTTGTAATAAAGATAAATGGCATGCTGTCAAGACCATTATCAATTCTCCTAAACAAAAATCAGGTGCGGACCACCTACTGGATCCTCAGAAAAGTGAGTCAAGTTCTGTAAACGACATAAATACCTACTTCTCTAATATTGGAAAACTTCTTTCAGATAAAATAGTGCCGCAACAAAATAATTATAAATTTGAGGTAACCCCCGTCTCAAACTCAATCGTGTTACTACCACCAGATGAACAAGAAATTGATACATTGATAATGGGTCTCAAGAATGACTGTGCCATAGGCTGGGACTCTATTCCAGCCAATTTTCTCAAAATTGCTAGACATATTATAGTTCCCCATTTTACAAAACTAATAGAAATCTGCTTTACCCAGGGCGTTTTTCCAAAGGTTTTTAAAAAGTCCCTTATTACTCCTGTCCACAAGGGGGGGAAGAAGGACGATGTTGGAAACTATAGGCCCATTTCAGTTCTTACGACCATGTCCAAAATTTATGAAAAGGTTTTAAATAATAGACTTACGAACTTTCTGCAACGTAACAACATACTGGCTGACGCCCAGTTTGGATTTAGGCCTGGAAAAAGTACGGAAGACGCCATAAGTCAATTGGTAAATCACGTCACACATAAACTAGACCAAAAACAGAAATGTGTTGGCATTTTTCTTGATTTGGCGAAAGCATTCGACACCGTCATGATTCCTTACCTTGTGGACAAGTTGGAGAAAATTGGTATACGCGGTATTGCTTTGAAAATTTTTAAAGATTTTCTTACCGACCGCACACAAAGAGTTAAGATCAAGGAGTATGTTAGTTCTGATGCGTCGGTTTCATACGGCGTCCCACAAGGCAGTATACTCGGCCCAAGTCTCTTCTTAATATATATAAATGACCTGTGTCAGTTACCTCTTTCAAACGGTACGATTTTTACCTACGCTGATGACACGGCATTAGTATTCCATGGGTTGACTTGGCACGAAGTTAAACAGAGTGCTGAACTGGGACTGCATAAGGTAGGGCATTGGTTAAGGTCTAACCGCCTTACATTGAACCTTACTAAATCAACATTCCTTCAATTCTCGTTCTCCAAAATTAAACCGGTAGACTTACTCGTAAGCATTAAGCTTCATGTCTGCGACTTAACATCTTGCTTGGAATGCTCGTGCACAGCAATCTCTAAGTCTACACATGTTAAGTACCTTGGTGTGATAGTGGACGAAAAGCTCGGCTGGCAAAGGCATATTGATATCACCACTTCACGTATTAGGAAACTTATTTGGACATTCAAAAAACTAAGACACGCAGCAAACTTTCAACTTCTTCGAACTGTGTATTTTGCGCTCGTTCAGTCAGTGTTGGGATATTGCATTGCTGTATGGGGTGGTGGGTGCAAGACTTTTATGATACATCTTGAGAGGGCCCAAAGGTCCCTACTTAAAGTCATGACTTTTAGACCTTTTAGATTTCCCACCAAGGTTTTATATGAGAAATGTGAGCTGCTAACGGTAAGACAAAATTTTATTTTACAGGTTGTTATAAAACAGCATTGTAGCACACCGTATAACTCTGAAATAAATAAGAGACGTACCATTACGAACGCTTGCATACCTGTGCTCTGCCATACGGCGCCTGCTAGGCGACAACAGCCCTTTCTCGCAACTTTTCTGTACAATAAGATGAATAAAATCCTGAACATAAATCCTCTCACAACTCATGAAACTAAAACCAAAGTTAAGACCTGGCTGCTGACAAAGGATTACTATGAAACTGAAAACCTGTTGCTACCGAGTTGATTATAGGAGTACAATAAGATTATTACATTGGTATTGATCCCCATGCACACTTACACAATTCACTCACATATACATCTGATACTGTTGTTCATTTTTAATCATAAATTAAACCCATTTTGTAATGACCTAATTTAATTTAATTTTACATTTGAATGAATTTTTAATTTTAATTTTTATCTGATTTAAATTTTTATTTTATTTGACTTTGACTTTGTAGTTCATTTTATAATAATAAACCAATTTTTATGAACTAATTTAATTTTACATTTGATTTAATTTCTAATTTTGATTTTGTTTTTATTATGAATTGTATTTTTTAATTTACTTTTATTTTTATTTAATTTTTCATTCTAATTTACTAACCATTTTATTTTGTATTTAATTCTATGGAGTTATTGGAATTGTATTTTAAATTGTATAAAGAGAATGGAAGAAGTCACTGGCTCCTGAAATACAGGCACCTAACCTAGCTCAGGAGTCAGGGTTTCACTTTTTTTGTCAAATTATCGCAACAATAAAGAATTATTATTATTATTATTATTATTAGTTCAAAAACGCGTAGCTTCGTAGACCCGTTTTCGTCATTATACATCATCATCTGCCTGGCCTTTTCCCAATTATATTGTGGTTGACTTCCAGTCAACGACGACGAGTCATTTTACGAGGAGCGGCTGCCTACTAGACCTCCACAACCCATTACCTGGGGTAACATGGTACTTCTTGGCAAGACTAAAGTCAAATTTACTGGCTTCTGACTATCCGTAACGACTGCCAAAGATCTACAAATGACAGCCGGGACCAACGGCTTAACGTGCTTTCCGAGTCCATTCCCAACCAACCTTGGCAAGCGTTGCTTTAACCTTGAAGATCGACCCATGCGACCGGTATTGTTCTTATAATGGTGAAATTATGTGCACAAAGCTGCAACGACACGACGTTGTCGTATTGTCAACTTTTTTTTAGGAACTCTGGTATGATATTATGTCTGAAAGTATGAAACTGAAAATAATATCAACTGCTCTGGATATTTCACCCCCATACCTCCACGCTTTCCAGAAAAAAAAGGGTCTTAATAGATGAACAGACGTACAAACTTATACTGAACACGAAATCAGTTACCAGTAGGTAATACAGCTACAATAAAATTAACAAATTTTAATATTCCCATCATCTTAATTGCCGAAGTTCGGTCAACAAGCCGTGTCTACAAATTAAATTGTTTATTTCATAATCTGACTTAAATATTGTTGACAAGGAAACAGGGGCCATAAGATTAAATCTTATTGAAATAATTCTTCGTAAATTATAAGTAAAATTAAATTTCCTGGAAAATCAGTTGCCAGTGGCTTATTTCTATTTTTTATTACTTTTTTCTTTTTCATTGTGCTCAAACAACAGTAATGAAATCTAAATCTCTCAATCGCTAATTACTAATCTCTAAAGCTTTTGTTTCAGCTAGGAAATTAACAAATGACCTCTCTAGCTCCAAGCGAGAGGGAATATCAGCGTTCCCATCATCGTCATCTCAGTCGAAAGGTTCCACTGATGGACATAGGCCTCCCCCAAGCGGCGCCACAGCGACCGGTCCTGTGCATCTCGCATCCATCGGATTCCCGCGACTCTCGCCAGGTCATTGGTCCACATTGTGGGAGGCCTCCCAACATTGCTTCTCCCGGTACGTGGCCGCCACTCCAGAACCTTCCTTCTCCATCGACCATCTGTTCTACAAACAATGTGCCCTGCCCACTGCCACTTAAGTTTGGCGATTCTTCGGGCTATGTCGGTAATTTTAGTTCTCTTCTCTTCAAAATTTAGTTGTTCTAAATTTCGAACGAAGCATCCTTTACATCGGATGGCATTTTAAAACACCAGAAGCTTCCTTCTCCATCGATCATCCATTCTGCGAGCAATGTGCGTCTAGTGCCAGCGTTCTAGGGCCGCGATAACTCTTCAAAGTAACCACGCAGCTCTAGCAACAATAAAAACGTGGGACAACAAGCTACATATCGCTCACCATCCGCAAGCCGGCACTTACGGAGGCCAGGACTAAAATTTGTTTATTTATTGAAATTTGTTATTCTAAGAAATATTTAATGATCAAAAATTTTTAATTTATTACTTTTAATATGATTGTTGTTGACATGCATGTAAAATCATTTTATGTACCTACACTTTATTGTACGCCCTAAGAATGGGACATAGATGCTCTCAAAACTGTAAATTAACATCAGCTGTAATTTGGACTCTTAGTCGTACATTTGATCCAAAATAAAATGATTGAAAAAATAAGGAACCGGTAAAGCTACCATTTAATAAAAAACTATTAATTGCACACATTCCGTATTCAACATTTAAACTGTACTAACTAAACAAACGTATTCAAAATTAAACATTTCTGCTCTGAATGCATAAAAACCCACAAGTGCAAATATGAATTTTGAACCCCACAGCGCTAATAAAGCCAACGGAATGTAACGTAAATGTTCGCTTGCAATAACCTTATTACCGCGTGCAGATTATTCTGATTACCGCTCTCGTAACCGTTCAATGTTTTGATTATGTAACAGCACGATGGCCGTGGCGTAGCTACCGTGAAGGGCTACGGTGCCCCCGGGGCCCCAAGGGCTCGGGGGGCCCAAAACCTGATAAAAAAAACATCTTGTTCAACTAGCGAAATTTCAGTACGTCAGCGAAAGTTTAGTCAGCATACGTCTGACATTTCCCGTCCCTCGATTTACAGCGTAAGATGTCATTTGATGATCACTCACTCACAAAAATGTAGAGTACAGAAATATACTTGGTACATTTGCGCTGAGCATGCCGGAATCGAAAGGGTCACCAACTTAGCAACTACTGGGCATCAGCCACCCTTCGGAAACATGATGAGGACAAGGAGTCCTAAGTCCCCCAGCAGTGGGAACATTATAGAACTCATAATTGAGATTAAAAGTCCTAAAGCCTACATAAACCGGGGCGGCATGGCAAAGGATATTTCGACCAATGGACATTCAAACATAACCCAATAGAAATACAACATGAATTCCTATGTTTAAAAAATATCCCGAGGTATTGAAAAAGATGTCATTGCATGGCATTGAAAGATGCTTTACGGACTCCTGTGGTGAGATACCGCGGGGCTCTGCGACATGCATAGGCATGCCGAAGGACGCCGGCGCCCGCCAATACATAGAGTATTGGCGGGGCAATCGCTACTTGTGATTGAAATGTGTATTGGATTCTGTGGCATACTTCGACGTGAGTTGACAAACAGTGGCAAAGCGCTGTAATGCTGTGGTATCTAAGCGACTGACTGGCGACGAAATCCAATGCCATGCCTGGTCATAGACCATGTTCCCTCAAGCGTCATCGCAACGACCGGTCTCACGCGTCTCGCAGACTTATCCATCGGATTCCCGCTACCCTCACCAGGTTGTCGGTCCACCTCGTGGGAGGCCTCTCAGCGCTATGTATTCTAGTGCTTTTTTTTAACTTTGCATAGGCTCGCATTTGACCACTATCTCATCTGATGGTAGGCGATGATGTGGCCGACGATGGAGCACGCTTGCCTAAAAGTAGCCTATTCACTAGGTTAGTAAATTAGTTTAGTAAAAGTACTACTCCTATTTTTCATGGCTAAGCTTAGCCTCATAGCCGAATATGAAACCGTGGCTACTCAATTACTCATATAAGTTAACAATAATCGTGGTAACGTGAGCGTGACGAAATAATTAGCTGTCGCCGGCCGAGCTCGCCACAATGCCGACCAAATTAAAGTTAGGAGTTTACTGTTCAATGGAATCTCGGTATTTGTGACGGTTCGATTTAATTGTGCTTCGATATGTTTAATACTGATCGTTGAGAATAATTCATAATTGACACATAATTGTGATTCTGTCTTAACGTTTGAATCCCCGACCGGTCCTATGAGACCGCGCTGTTATTGTTTTACTATTGTGTCTCGTTTCGCGGGTATCTGAGTAACTAACAAACAAAGATGAATCAAATGATTAAATCAACATCGTTTCAGCCGAAAGACGTTCACTGTTGGCATAGGGCTCCCCCGATTGTCGCCATAGCAGCCGGTCCTGTGCGTCTCGCATTCATCGAACTCCCGCTACCTTCACTAGGTCGTAGGTCCAGCCTGACTGGAAGCCTTCCAATACTGATGATGTCCTAATATCTTAATTTCTGAATATGGCATCACGCTAGGAAACTTCGAGCTTAGCCATTTTCATTGCCCAAGGGAAGCTCGATGACCCCAGATCAAAGCCAACAAAGGAATGCGCCCCATTCCTTCTTTGGGATAAGTTAGTAAAAGGTTGACACGCCCTCCCGCTCCGCTCAATAGCGGGAGAAGTCATTGTGATGATTACTCTTATTACAGGTGACTTAAGTTTTCTAATGATGTCGGTCTTTAACAGGAATAATAAACGCTAACCTCACTGTCTCTCTTAATAGAGACCTCCCATACTGTTTAGCCCGCGTTTTCTGATTACAACAGAACCGTTGTGCTCCGGTCATTATAATTGAGAGCATAACGTTCAACTAAAGCATTAGTATGCTACTGCTGTAGTATGATAAGCTAATGAAGCTGGAATGCTGTAGTTCTGATTTCATAATTACGCTGTATAATTGACCTTGAATTATAAAGTAGGTACTCGTGAATTGTTCCGCCTTTTCATGGGTGAAAATTATATATATAAAAACCTTGCTTGTTCACTGTTCTTTTTACTAGTGGAAACTGCGT
This sequence comes from Mythimna separata, assembly GCA_030763345.1. Lineage (NCBI taxonomy): Eukaryota > Metazoa > Arthropoda > Insecta > Lepidoptera > Noctuidae > Mythimna > Mythimna separata. The sequence goes on along the minus strand of CM061188.1, from coordinate 4,501,806 downwards.
CAAAAACCGTGGAAGACTAAAGTAATAAACAGACAGACAGTTAGTTTTCTGCTGGTTTTATTTTGGTCCCTATTGCATAATTTGATTTCGCCAAACTCATTTTATCATTGGTTACTAGACGTTTTCTAAGTGCCTCCTTTAAGTGTCACCAGGACGATCGGTCCAGTGCATCTCACATCCATCAAATTCCCGCAACTCTCACCAGGTCATTAATCCACCTTACGGTCACCTTATGTCTTCCAACACTACATCTTCCAATACGCGGAAAAAATTCTAGAGTGGTGACACTCTAGAATTTTTCAGCTCTATCGATCATTTTTTCTGCTTTATTTTTACCTGACCGATTTATTCTCAAATTAATTTCGTCAGATCATTATTTTTCATTATAATACAAAGACTTAACAGGTACCGATAAATCCAGGTTTTTGTGAAGGCATTGTTCGCTCGATCAAAACCTTAGTCAATACACCGCGCCTTTTAGGTCAAGCACTTATTATTGAACTCTCGATTTCTCCATTTATTCATTACTAGCTTCTGAAAACGGCCTTGCCTGTGTAGAAGTAGAAAATTATACTGTTTTGTCATATATTGTGTTCTACTCATATTCTAGATGCGAAAAAATCGGTTCTGTAATTTCAAAATTACCTCCAACATAAGAACTTACAAATTTTATCTATGTTTACAATATAAATGAAATACTATTACATTTCAGCCTTAATTGTACGTCTCATTTCTTTGTTAAATGTAAGCAGAACATTTGACACAAAGGAACTACAACATTCGTTAAAATCTATCTTGTGCACATATTATTACGTATTTTTCACCTGCTTTCCATTCATTTCATTTTGCACAATATCTAACCTTCGTTTGTTTATTTTTTTCTTCTTCCAGCCTTCTTAAAGCCATCAGTATTTAGATTCAGAAGTATTCTGACGACATAATACTTACGAGTATTATTCCTAATCACATATCCATCAACCCATAACCACACTACTTCTCCGTCTACTTTTTTATTGTTTGTCCCACTCACAGATCTAAATATAAGCCAAACAAATCTAAATGAAACTGCTTTGAACTCGTAATTAATAGTAATAAATTAGAACCGTCACATAGAGTCAGGCTGAATCACAGTGGCAACATTATTTATGGCTGGTCCACTGCTGTCCCATCTTTCATCGTTAGATTTATGGTGATGCTTCCAGGAATTTATCCCGAGGTTAGATTTTCAGGTGATCTATGATTTTTAGTGCGATCTCGTAAAATGGATGAGATTGTTTGTTGCACAGAACAGTTGAAAGAAGTTAGAATGGCCTTGTAGGCGGGGCAGGCGTGCCTCAATGTACGCCAAATTGTCATAGTTCAATTTTGGTTCAACCGAAATTTGATTGACACCGGTCGTCAATCGCGATCTTACTGTTATTGTGTATGAAGCTCCGTGAAAAATATCAGTTATGCCGACTTGCGCTATCGCAACGTGTCGTAAAAAATACCAAGTGTGTAGTGTAGCCCAAGAAGGGATTTCTTTTCACCGATTAGTCTAAAAACCTTTAAATACAATTGATATTTATAATTATAATGATAATATTATGGAATTTGTACATTATAACGATAAAATCGCAATGACATGCAAAATTATACATTGTGTGTAATTCATTGGTACAATCTTGTACTGAGTAAACAAGCGCGCAATGTAATGTGTTCATTGCGATATCACGTGTGGAGAACTATGTCTTGAATTTGACAACTTCACTCCATGGACATAGTGTTGTACCAAGTTGTAACTGTAACCATTATCGATCTATTAAAATAACTTGGTTTCTTGTAGCAGTTATTATTTTTTAAATATATTATTAGTAGTGCTATAATGTAGTGTAGTTAAAACGGTTTTGTTTCACCTATTCATCCTCGAACAGAGTTTTAATACTAATCAATAGGTTAAGTATTTTTCATTCAATAGTATAAATTAGTGTCTTATTTGTAATTTTTCACGCAATTTCGTCCAGTTTAATACAAATAAAATTTGTTTTACTTTGTGGTCTATGGCCGCCATTTAAGAATGCCCGTGATTTTTGGCGTGATATATTTGAGCGAAGTTTGGCGGCTGTATTAATTAAATTGAATTATATACAACAAAAAACTAGTGCGCCTCACCATCAACGATTGCATCACTGCTTACCATCAGGTGAGATTGCAGTCAAGCACTAGTTTATGGTATGTAAAAAAAAATACATAGAAAATGAATTTTATTCTATTGTCACTCTGAAAGACGTTAGGTATCATAAAAACTTTTTACGCAAGTATAAACATAAGACTAGGTAATATAATCAAAAGACTATATCTTAATTTTGATGTACGCATAAGAAAACAAATTTTATTTTTTACCGCTATGTTACAATTCTTTATACTAGTTTTACTGTTGTGTAATGTAATAGTTAGCTAAATTGTTTTTTCTCATAAATGTGTTGAAAAACGTCGTATGATACATGTGAGTAATTGGTGATGGCCGTTCTTGGCTCTCTTGTGGTATTCAACAGTATTGTATTCAACACACTTGTATTTTTAGCAAAAAATATGTTTATCTGTTAATATACTACCTATATACCTTGCTTGTGGCTATAACTTGTTTGACATAAAAAAGGAATGGTAATTGAGAGTTTGTTATGCTCACTCAAATGTCTCGGAGAGTGACTGGATCATTCCATTGCTTTAAAAAGGTTGAACAGAGTGTGCCTGAGCATGCGTCTTTTACTTTTTTTTAATTATTTATTTAAAGTAAAGTAAAGTAAAGTAAAGTATTTATTCGTGTGCTTTTTGGTGATACAACAGGTCTTACAATTATTAAACCAAAAAACCATAAAATAAAAACCATAAAAGAGAGTAACCGAGATTACGGAGATACGGAGTCTTGCACGTTCTTCTCCATAGAAATCTACGCTTTGGAATATGTAATTAGCATCACTTCTCTGACTGAACAATTTTTTGATAAATAATATTCAAATGTAGGCGTAAGAGGTTTTTCGGAACCAAATGTTTTAATTTTATAGTTTTGTTTATTTTATATTTTATTCTTAATATAACATTTATATTACTTTTTTATATAACCAGATGTACCAATAAATCCATCGTATTGGTACAGCACCTTAAATTATAACGATAACTAGTCGACAATATTATCCGTTATTTTTGAATTTCATCGATATGAATTATCGACCTTTTAGTCGCCCTAAATTGCTTTTTTGCATGTGTGATACAACCAATAGTAAAGTTGCGATCTAAGTGTGCGTTGTCTACTAGTGTGCGTAATGCGCGTCCGTATAGGTTTCTTGCCTGTAGTGGAGTTAAAGAGTGGGAGACAAACGGCGACACGCGTTCCGATACAAATCAGGAACTATTTCCTTTCTAACTTCCTTTATATGTTCTGTGGTTTGTTGGTTTTCGATTGTTTTTTGAATGTATTTTTACGGTGTACAATAAAGAGTATATAAATAAATAATAATAAATTGTTAGTCAATATGAGGTCATGAGAGAAAAATGGTTCAACTGTATTTTTTTGATACTGTTCCTATTTGAAAGATTTGCTCATTTCTGATAGTATGAAAAAAAATACGGTTAGACAGACTACTTTGGCTCTGAGGCAATTTTTTAAGGTGGGAAATTATCTAATGACTTTTTCCGCTCTTGGGTGGACCGAGAGGGCGTGTTTGACTTCAACTAACTAACACCCATTCCTAAGTTCCTTCTTTGCCTTGCGTTCCATTCCAGGACCCTGGGTTTTGCCTCAGGTTTTTCTTTCAGAAGTGAATCCATGGCCCCAATAGGCTTCGACCCTGCTGGGCCCCTACGGTTTTGCTAACATATAGATCTTTGACGTGCGCATGGAACACTACGCGCCGTTGACGATCCGGTTGGTTGCCAGACAGCAGCCCAAATGGATGACTCGACAAACCTGAATCAAAAGGAAAAGGTGAACCGAGCCCAAATGAAATGGTATGAGACTCGGCAGCGAGAGAATTTTCTACTTTCACCCGGCTTTTCTTATTAATTGGGAAATCATCTAATGACATCTTCCACTAAGGTGGTGTCAGACTTTTAATGACTAAAACCCACTCCTATGTGTCTTTTTTGCCTTCGTTTCAGTGCCCCGCTGGCTAATGCTAGCGTATCATTCTTACATCTAGTTACTAAAACAAATTGTATGTTAATGTTAAAAAACATGAATAAGAAGACCAATTAAAAACCAGACCACAGCAACAACTACATTTAAAATGCATAAAACTGTAGATAGTATTTGAGAATCTGCAAGCGAACCAGTCCGTAACGACTGAATTAATTTGCAAAAGACAAAATGACTTGGGATTAGCTGCTCGCGCTTATTTCGCAATCCGGGAACCGTTTCAATGTTGCTAAGCTGCGGTACAGCTAAATTAATTGTTTTTGCGATATACCTTTAGTATTTTCAGTTGTAGTAAGTTTTTGTATAACTAAAAAGAGCAAGTTAGACACGCGCACTAAGGGTACTGGTCAAACTTGGCTATATAAGTATTTCAATTCCCGAATTAAGTTCCGAAAAAGGATCTGGAATTGTATTCCTTTCATATTTTTTACTACACTTGTACCATTTTGACTTCTTTCATAATTTCCCTATAATTGACTGGCCTGTTGGTCTAGTGGTTAGTGACCCTGACTGCTATACTGGAGGTCGTGGGTTCGATTCCCACCCAGGACAAATGTTTGTGTGATGAGCACGATCATTTGTTCTGTGTCTGGGTGTAATTTATCTATAATATGTATGTATTTACAAATATATAAGTATGTTTATCAGTTGTCTAGTACCCATAATACAAGCTCTGCTTAGTTTGGGACTAGATGATGTTGTGTGAAAGTTGTAAAAAAAAAAAAATAAAAAAAAAAAAAAATTATGCTACAAGACCTTGCTTCATGATTTTAGGTCAATTGGACGGACCCTAAAGGTATATAAATTGCGGCTTCATACCTTCCTTCCGATGTTGATAGCCGGACAAATGGACGGTGGACAGACCTACGCATAGACGGGTGAAGTCGATGGCAGCAACTTGTTTTTTGCAAGTTGCTGCAAGCGGTTTCACCCGCGTGATAGTAAAAAAACCGGGCAAGTGCGAGTCGGACTCGCACACTGAGGGTTCCGTACCAATTTATCAAGATGAAAACAGTTCAATTCTCGAATCGAGTCTTAAAGATTTTACAAAAAAGAAAATCTTGTAATGTAACTAAAAATTTAAGGTTTTCGGAATTTTTCCTTTATGTGTGCTATAAAACGTTGCTTCATGCCAAATTTCAAGATTCTAGGTCGACTGGAAGTACCCTTTAGGTTTTGATTCCCTTGCGAGTACTTGCGAGTTTCAAAATATGCAGCTTAAATTGCTGTTTCTTTTGATTGCGTTGACATAGAAGTTTGATTTTGTTACAGCTTAAAGGTATTATAGATCTGAGTATTTGGTATGAATTTTAATTTAATACCTCTACGCGTTTATGAGGAAATGGGTAGTAAGTTTAAAATTATTAAAAAAAAAATATTATGTGATGTAACTAAAAATTTATGATTTTCGTAATTTTTCCTTTATCTATGCTATAAGACGTTGCTTCGTACCAAATTTCAAGATTCTGAGTTCACGGGAAGCACCCTGTAGGTTTTGATTCCCTTGCAAGTGTCGAAAATTTGCGGCATAAACGGCTGTATCTTTTGATTGCGTTGGCTTAGAAGTTTGATTTTTTCACAGCTTCAAGGGACAGTAGACCTGAGTAATTGATATAAATTTCAGCTTCATACCTCCACGCGTTCCTGAGAAAAAGGGTCTTGACAGACGGACGGACAGACGGACAACAAAGTGATCCTATAAGGGTTCCGTTTTTTTCTTTTGAGGTACGGAACCCTAAAAATTGTCTCAAGAACCATACTCTAGGGGTAAAACATGATAAAAAATATCCCTTATATTATTCCAAGACATGGTCTACCTAAATATCAAGTCTAAATCCGTTAAACCGTGAAGAAGTATCTAATACACTCACACATTCACGGATGTTTTTCCTATATAATATATTGCTGCGTGTAAAACAAATGAGTTTTTAAAGCTTAAAAGAGAAATAGAGCGCTTCTGTTTTAAGCTTAACAATTTTTCCCCAACTGTTTGGAAAAGGGGTAATCGTCCATAAACCTTTTTCGACGGCACATCATGAACCCCGCATAAATCATAGACTAACAAGTGAAGCTTTTTAAAAAAAGTGGGTGCAGAGCAATCGTACCATAAATTCATAGCACGTGGAACCGTAACCTTTTCGCGGCATTCGCTGCACAAAAATGAAAAAACAAAATGGCGACGCATCTGTAATCCTCTATTCGGTTCGTTTTTTGGAAATATGATCTGTGTTAGGTACCTTTGAATGTGCGTTCAATATTCATAGTTCGTTTCTATGGGTGAATCCGATATTTATGTTTTTTTTTTTTCAACTTATTTTATTTTAGGATTCCTTGACATACGTTCAAGTTGACAATCGTTTGTTTTTTACTATGAAAGATCATCATTATCATCGTTTCAGTCGAAAGATGTCCACTGTTTTACATAGGCCTTCAAGTGTCGCCACAACGAATGGTTCTGTCTATGTGTCTCGCATCAGCGCATTTCCGCGTGTCTCGCCAGGTCATAGATTCTCTATTGAGAAGCTTTCCCCAGCTGCGTGTCCAACTGCACACCCGTGCAGTTGAGAACTCTTTGGCCCTATCGACTTCTATTCAGCGAACATTGTGTCCTCTGCCCACTGCCACTTAAGTTTGGCTACTCTTTTGAGTGCTATGAGACCTTCCTTCACGACGAGGTGTTGATTTCCCGGCGAGAGTCAATTTTTTTTCGCGTTACGCAATTTTTCCCTACTTCTCTTACCAGACCTATTTTTTTTTACTTGTTGACAAGCTCGCGCAACGTTGTGGTCGAGGATGGCACACGCTTACCTAGAAGTATTTGCTCTTGACATAAAGATCATCAGGTTGTAGCTATCAGAAAACACAGACTTGGGCAGAAAATTTTATTCCTTAGCTATAACTAACTATCTTATAAGACCAAAACGTTTTTTACGTTTTGATGGAATACCCACCGTAATTGTACGTCTGATGGTTCAATAATGGAAAAAGCTGAGCAGAATTAAATTGTGCAATTCCTATGCACACCCTTTGAAATGAAGAGATAGATAAACGACAGCGTCTCAGGAAGGCAATTCAACTCCTTAGCTGTACGCACGATGAATGTGTTCCCAACCCGTTTTGTGCGTATTCCCAGACAGCTGCTTGACCTTCGACACGTCTCTTATGGGCCTACCACACGCACAAGCTTCACCACAGTTTTGCCTGCGCAGGCCAGGGTTAGTACATAGAACAGTATGCGTGTGGTTGGTTAAACTCATATAGTTTTACAGGGTGTTCCGTGTACAAAGCTCAGGCCAGATTGTGGTGAAGTTTTGCTTGTGGTAGGCCCCTAAACCTGTGTACAAACCGGCCTGTGCAGGCAAAACTGTGGTGAAGCTTGTGCGTGTGGTAGGCCCATTAGACCTCGTGCCAACAATTAGAAATGCTACTCACACGATCTACAAATATACCTTTTTCACTTAGCGAGGAGGAGTGGCAGACGGTCGCCTCTTTCTGCGAAGCACATAACATAACTACTAGCGAAAGAGGCGACCCCACGCGAGAGGGCATGGCCCTCACGCCCCTGCCGCCGAGTTTCCGATTTCGATTTCCAGCTAAATAAGGCGCAGGCTTGCGGACGGCGAGCAATGGGTAGCTCACCGTTCGAACGTCCAGCAATTGTCCGCACCAAGCCCGTGTTGTCAACGGCGCGTATAGTTACTCTTAACTTAAAGATTTCCAAGTTGTAACCTTCAGGAAAGACAGATTCCGGCAGGGAATTCCACACCTTAGCTGTACGTACCATGAATGTGTTCCCAAAACGTTTTGTGCGTATTCCCAGACGACCGTTTGACCTTCAACTCCTCTCGTGAACCTCGTGCCAACAATTAGAGATGCTACTCACGCGAACTACAAACGTACCTTTTTTTCACTTCCTTTTTCATTTGTAATTAGTTTTAGACCCTTTGACATATCAGCTGGGTTCTTTAGCTTTGGTATTGAAGTCACGTTTCTGGCGTGATGTGTAGGAACTAAGTAAAGAGGTAGAGGATTAAAATTGGAGAGTTTGGCAATGTTTTAACACTAGGTCTTTTTCGTCTTCTGCATGCAGCCCGTGTAGTGTTTAATCTTTAAGACGCGTGTCAGTGTAGCTTAAGTTAATCGTTTATATTGCATCCACGTTTTTGTTCTTTTTAGTTGGCTTACGGAAATCTGGACTGTATTTTTTCCGGATACATTGAGTTGAAGAATATTTTGTAATCTGATCATTACTTTCAGATATTGTTACCTTTTACTATTAGTTTTGGCGCGTTCTAACGGCCATGAAAACACATGGCCTTGGATACAAAGGGCAACTCTGAAGTACACAAAGTCGTTTTATTCAGTAAAAGTTTTTGTCCACCCTTTCCGTTCATCCACAGCTCTACTATTAACTCTTTTAGTAACATGCATTTAATCCCACCTCTCACATGACCATACCAAGAAAAACGATACCCTTTTAACTTTTCAATCACTGGGGCCACTTTCGAACTTCTAAAATATACTCATACTCACTTCATCCCTCCTCTTTACATGACCATACCAAGACAAACGATTCCCTTTCAACTTTTCTGTCACTGGCAGAACTTTCAAGCTTTCTCTAATATACTCACTTCTCACTCTATCTATTCTCGTAACACTACACATCAATGTCAACATTATGGCACATAATACTCCCAGCAATTGAACTATACAAATTAAGTTCTGTAACTCTAAAGTGTAGGTATTACAGCAACAGTGAACTCGTCTAATCAGGAACGCAACGCACGTCTCTCCAACGCATTCAATTCGTCAACGCACGCCTGAGGGACGCATTCCCTCCTTTATATTCCACTCCTCTTGCCAATCCTGTGTTCATTATCTTTTCATTTGTTACAGACCTCCTCTGCACTTGCTCCGTACTTTATTTAATAAGGAAATGTAAGTAGACATATCGTATTCTTAGAGTCACATGTACTAGTAATACTAGCTTCTGCCGGCGGCTTCGCCCGCGTTAAGATAGGTTTTTTTCCTGGAGTCACATATGTAACTTGTTGCTGCCAGCGGTTTTGCCCGTGCGAATGAAGGTTTCTTCATACAAACTTTGAACTCCTAGCTCTTTCTTCATTTTAAGGGATGAATTTTAGAAAATTCGGTTTTACTCTCTCTTTCTTTTTATTAAGTATAATTAACAATTTTTTAATATTACTAATTAATATAAGTACAATGGTAGTTTTGTAGTCAACGTGGATTAAGCAACTTTACTAACTCTATAGGCTATATACTAACTGCAAACCTGATCAGTTATCATAAAAAACCACTACTTTTTACGTCTCCAATATCATAAAAGACGATCACTATATCACTATAATATTCCTCATTTTCCAAAGTATCATACATAACTATATATTTTCTGATAGCCAATTTACGAAGCAAGATAATCGTAGCCATATCCTGATTGGTCATAAAAAGGCTCATAGATACAAAACAATATTGTCACCCTTGATTGTCACCATCATCTCCCTAGCCTTTTCCCAACTAGCTTAGGGTTGGCGACTGCTACTATCGCAACCCAGTGCTGGGCACGCCGTCATTGAGGCGGTTAGGCCCCTCTTTGAGGAGTGGTTGGAAAGAGGTCACGGCGTCCTCTCTTTCCGTATGACGCAGGTCCTCACCGGACACGGTAAGTTCGGGAGGTTCCTGCATCGAATCAAGCAGGAGAGGACGCCCGGGTGTCGCCACAGTGTGGACCGTCCGGAGGACACGGTGGAGCACACGGTAGAAGTGTGCCCCGCTTGGGCGGAGCACCGCCGTGTCCTCGTGGAGACTATCGGGAGCGGCGACCTCTCGCGCCGGGCCCTGGTTCAGGCCATGGTCCGGAGCGAGGAGGGTTGGCATGCAGTCGCCTCCTTCTGCGAAGCAGTAATGCTCGTGAAGGAGGCTGCTGACCGCGAGCGCGTGAGGGAACGGTCCTCACGCCGCCGCCGCCGAGATCCCGATCCCGATTTCCGACCACCGTAGGCGCGGGTTCGCGGACGGCGAGCACTGGGTAGCTCGCTGTCCGGCAGTCTGGAAATAATCTGGACCGAGCCCAGTCGTCAACGGCGCGTTCTGTTCTACGCGCGCCTCAAGGAGATGTCAGCAAACTGTAGGGGCCCGGCAGGGCCGAAGCCTCTGGGAGGAACATGTGGTATTCCTAACGGTTGATACCGAGTCCCCCCCAGAACGAAGGCAACGAAGGAACGGGGTAGGGGTTTAGTCAGTAAGAGTCTGACACGCCCTCCCGCTCCGCCCAAGAGCGGGGGAAGTCATTCTGATGATTCCCCTACCAGAAAAAAAAAAAAAAAAAAACTAGCTTAGGGTCGGCTCCCAGTTACACTGGGAGCCAGAAGCGGTTGAATATCTGTATTTTACGAGTACATGAATAGACTGCTTAGCAGACCACTACAACTCCTTCTAAGTGCAGTAAGGGGAGTGTGCGGGACAGCTTATAGTAATAGTACTCTAATGTAAACATAGGTTAAGAGTAGGTTCGGTACAACACTTTGAAATTCAAGATAATTCTTTTTGTGCGGTCCGACAGCCAATATTTATAGTAACACTACTCAAACGTAAATATAGAATTAAAATAGGTGCGGACCCATACTTTGAAATCCGAGGTTCTTATCATAAATAATTGTAAGTTATGACGCTCTAGAAAAATCGGGATCATAGCGCGTGAACAATTGTCCTTATTGTTATCCAGAGCTTTCGTTAACCGGACACCGAGGGCTCTAATTACTGAACACCTGTGTTTATGTTATGTTATAGTTTTATGATTAGCTTGCATTTATTATTGTATAAGTTTTATCGTGAATATTCTAGAATATTTTGTTTACAGTTAGCCGACTATAAAAGAGTCGATTTTAATCCCAGAAAGTCAGTATTCAATAGGAGCTCATACAGTACAGTTTCCATTCAGAGTTCAATTTTGACGCTCATACAGAATGGTTCTAACTTGAAGCTCATACAGTCTGACAGTTTGTAAATCTTCTTAATAGTAAACGCGCCCTTTGACTACTGTATAGTACGGTGGTATTAGAAGAACAGTTTCGGGACAGTTACGGAATAAACGTCGGTGAAGAAACTTCCAATCTTTCAATATCCCTTATCCACCAATCCCAGCAACAGAAGTGTGCCCAACGGTTCATAGTCTTTTGAGCCGGACGGTACATTTAATGGTCCTTCGAGCCGGATCAGTGGAGCCGCCGCCATTTGAAGATTGGAAATAGTGAAGATAGAAGACATCGGACGCAAGTATGGTAGTCACGCGCTCCCAAGGAAAAGGTCGCGTGCCAGCTGAAGAACTGGAGCTATCGTCGTCAGAAGTAATCGCCGCCACCTCGGAGACCCATTCCACGGAGACCGGCACCACCGCCACAGGGACTATAGCCACCACGAGGACTACCACAGCCACGGGTACCAAGGAATATACTGGAACCCTCCCGATCTACGAGCCCTCTGCAGTAGCTTCGTCCGCCATCGCCGCCGCCACCCCCTCCGTGATGCCCTCCACTTCAGCAACACTACTTGTCGACGTGGACACGAAATCACTGATGAAGCCATCTGTAACCGTCGCCGACAGCCGCATAGAAACTCGCCAGCATACAGAAACCTCAACAGTAAAGCGAGCCATGAATACCACCACCGGTCTGCCACTGCCGAGCGGACATCGGGACTCCCTCCTTCCTTGCAAGAAAGAAGGACGGACGGGATCCACACACAGCAAGACAAAGGCGTTAAAGATAGCAAGAGCGAAAGAAGATTTGCTTCGTCTTCAAGTCGAACTGGCAGCAGCGCGCCTCGCTGCTCTGGAAACAGAAGATACAGAAGATGATGAAGAAGATGATGTCTCCATCTACTCTGAAGAAGTGAACAGAAGAGTAGACGGCTGGCTGGAGAATCAAGCCAACAGTCCCGTGCCTACGATCACCCATGAACCGAAACGTCAAACAGAACCGGTGATTACAAGCACTGAAGATATGATCCCAGCTAGAATTACAGAACAACGTCATCAAGCTTCACATCCCCCACAGCAATTACCGGCGGGAGCTCCATCTGATCTCACCGCACTTGCAGAAGCTATTACGCATGCCGTCAACGCCGCTCAACGACCGAAGTTCATCGAGCTGCCTTTCTTCTCTGGATGTCATCAAGAATGGCTACCCTTCCGCTCCGCCTATTACGAAACAGAAAGCATGTTCACAGCGATTGAAAACATGAATCGCCTGAGAAGGAACCTCAAGGGAATAGCAAAAGAAGCAGTTGAAGGTCTACTGATCGCTAATACACACCCAGCAGACGTCATGAAAACTTTGGAGTCCAGATTTGGCCGACCAGAATCCATTGCAATGATGGAAATGGAGACACTTCGCGGACTTCCACGCCTATCTGACTCACCAAGAGACATTTGTATTTTCGCCACAAAGGTCTCCAACGCTTTAGCAACTTTAAAGACACTAAGCTGCATCAACTATCTGTACAACCCAGAGGTTTCAAAGACAGTTTTGGACAAGCTAACAGCAACGCTTCGCTACAGATATTACGACTTCTCAGCAACACAACCCAAAGAAGATCCAGATCTTGTGAAGCTAGAGAGGTTCCTTAAAAGAGAAGCGGATCTATGCGGACCTTACGCGTTACCTGAACAGATGACATCAGGTACGTCAGCCAGCACACAGAAGAAGACTCAGAAGGTCAATAACCTGACAGAGAAGATAAATACGCTGAAGTGTCCTGTATGTGACGAAACGGGTCACAACGTGATAGATTGCGAACAGTTTGAGAAGTTGGATGAAAATGGAAGATGGGACATAGCAAAGTCTAAACGCCTATGCTTCAGATGTCTTCGATATAGGAGCAAGACTCATAGCTGCCGACCTAAGCCATGCGGTGTAAACAGCTGTACATATTCGCACAACAGCATGCTGCATTACACTAAGAAAACAGACATGGCAGATTCAAAAGAAGACAAAGAGGAAGAAGCAACAGAAGTCATCAACTCAGCTAGGACCGTCAAACGGAAACAGTCATATCTGAAGATGCTGCCAGTACGAGTTAAGGGTCCTAGAGGAGCAGTAGACACCTTCGCGTTGTTGGACGACGGGTCAACGGTTACACTAATTGACGAAAGTGTAGCCAATAGCATAGGAGCAACAGGACCCACAGATCCATTTAAAATGGAAACCATCAATGGTTTGAAATCTTCGGAATCAGCCTCACGAAGAGTCACCATCAAGTTGAAAGGACTTAATGATCGTGACGAACAAGTGCAAGCACGTACAGTTAAGAACTTACAAATCTCTTCTCAACGAATATCACGAGAACTGATTGAAGGCTGCAAGCACTTAACAGACATCTGTGGCCAACTCACTTACACAGAAGCAAAGCCACAAGTATTAATAGGTCAGGACAACTGGCACCTCTTACTGACTTCAAAAGTAAGAAGAGGACACAAGAACCAACCAGTTGCATCTCTAACTTCACTGGGTTGGGTACTCCATGGAAGTTACGAGACGCGAACCTCCAGACGCAACGTCGACTTTGTGTCTTGCATCAGGGAGGAACCAAAAATGAAGTTGAACGTGGCAGGCAACGCGATGAAAGATATCCTGCCAACTTTCAATAAGGACCGAAGCAGTTGCATCAAACAGAAGGAATCACTAATCGGAAACAGTAACGTTGAACCAAGTTCGAAACAGAGAGGAATTAACTTGAAAGTAAAAGATTCCTGGCCGACAGATAAATATGCACCTGTGCCAGACAAACCCTCTGGCCAAGAGAAAATACACCACGTGAATAACAGAAGGTTGCGACTAGGGAAAAGCTTACCTGATCCCTACAGATTCTCCAACTGGAACCGGCTCCGATGCCCGACAGCGCGAGTTCTTCAATTGATTGAGCCCTGTAAATCTGCTAAACAGAACGTCAACTACAGCAGGACAAAAAAGAACAAAGAAGCGGATCCAGACTGGAGGAAGAAGAAGATGCCTGCCGCCACCAACCAGCAGGTAACAGCAACTAAACAGAAAACATCGCCGCACAAAGGAAAGAAGGTTCTGCCTATCTCTAACGAGCTACTCAAGACAGCTGTAGAGCTCCTGATGCGCGCCTCACACGGGGACTCCTTTATAGAAGAAGAAGTACTCACTACTCTACTAGCTGAGGTAGAGTACACAGTCAACAGCGGCCCGCTGACACATGTCTCTGTCAGCTCAGACGATCCAGAAGCCCTGACCTCCAACCACTTGCTGTTGGGTGGACCGGGGCGAGTGCCACAACCTGGCACATTCACCACACAAGACGACGTCTCCCGATCCAGCTGGCGAGCAGCCCAGAGGCTCGCTGACATTTTCTGGACACGCTGGGTTAAGGAGTACCTTCCCGAGCTCCAACGCCGGCGGGAGCCGCATGGACGAGGGCCAGCCGTACAGGTCGACGACCTAGTACAAATTGTCGACGCAAACCTGCCACGTAATACGTGGATACGAGGTCGTGTCATCGCAACGTACCCGGGGCCAGACAACATCGTGCGAACAGTGGACGTGTTGACCCAGGGAGGAGTGCTACGCCGGCCAGTAAGGAAACTGGTGATCCTGCCGCTGTCTGCAGACGTCGAGCCCGCACCGGCATACTGATGCAACGAGTTGCACGGCGGGAGAGATGTGCGGGACAGCTTATAGTAATAGTACTCTAATGTAAACATAGGTTAAGAGTAGGTTCGGTACAACACTTTGAAATTCAAGATAATTCTTTTTGTGCGGTCCGACAGCCAATATTTATAGTAACACTACTCAAACGTAAATATAGAATTAAAATAGGTGCGGACCCATACTTTGAAATCCGAGGTTCTTATCATAAATAATTGTAAGTTATGACGCTCTAGAAAAATCGGGATCATAGCGCGTGAACAATTGTCCTTATTGTTATCCAGAGCTTTCGTTAACCGGACACCGAGGGCTCTAATTACACTACTCAACACTTAAAAAATATCTGACCCAATTCATATTATTTCATAATAAGCTTGACCAATATAAAAATACTGTATGCATTTTATTTCGATATCACATCTGGTTATAGGGATAAATATTTTTTATTTTTTTACCTACCTACAAAAGTTAAAATGCGGGTAGTCCGGAAACTTATTACTTTTGCAAATGGAACATAGTGCATTTGTTAGTATATTAACTGTCTTCTAAAATGTCGCGAGTGTACGTTAACAGTCCTGATTTATTTTGCTATATTTGTGGCGAGTTTACGCCGAAATCGAAAAAAAAAACCACTTTCTAACTTAATTAAACAGTGCTATCAAGTTTATTTTAACCGTGTCGTAAGGAATCAAGACAAGTCATGGGTTCTTGACTTGTTCATGTAATCATGTTCTTGTTCTTGTTCATGACTTTTTCCCTGAAAATATGGGATCAGTCAGTGACGAACATGGCGAACGCTTTCATCAAGATGTTGTTGCATTTGAAAAGCGATTTCAAGGCAGATGGGAGCCTGCTATGCTCGCGGATTACTGTTGGAGCCTTATTAGAGAGACCCCTGCTACTGAGTACAAGAGAAAAGCCAGCCACTCCAAAAAAACTACGCCATTTCAATTAAAATTACAATAAAATTATGGAAAATTCGTGATTTCGGACATGGATGTTTATCTGGACATTGAGATGTGATGGTGTGTGTATATTTGCATATTTTTATTACTTAAGTGGCAAGAAATAGTAGTCACATAATGCGACCTCAGATAAAATCAAAAGTTGAAAATTTGTTGAGTAGTGTTACTGAACACCTGTGTTTATGTTATGTTATAGTTTTATGATTAGCTTGCATTTATTATTGGATAAGTTTTATCGTGAATATTCTAGAATATTTTGTTTACAGTTAGCCGACTATAAAAGAGTCGATTTTAATCCCAGAAAGTCAGTATTCAATAGGAGCTCATACAGTACAGTTTCCATTCAGAGTTCAATTTTGACGCTCATACAGAATGGTTCTAACTTGAAGCTCATACAGTCTGACAGTTTGTAAATCTTCTTAATAGTAAACGCGCCCTTTGACTACTGTATAGTACGGTGGTATTAGAAGAACAGTTTCGGGATAGTTACGGAATAAACGTCGGTGAAGAAACTTCCAATCTTTCAATATCCCTTATCCACCAATCCCAGCAACAGAAGTGTGCCCAACGGTTCATAGTCTTTTGAGCCGGACGGTACAGGGAGTGTAAGACGTTTACTGATTATATAAATCGACCTGTATTACACTGTACTTCAGTTGCTTTTTACATTTCAAGGCCAATATAACTCTTTCCCATAATCCCGCCATCCTGAAGGTTTATATGGGCTATAGGGAAAGTAATCCTTCTCCTGCTCAGAAATAAAAAAATATCAATAGAATGTTTTTAAAAAAATCAAAACAGAAGGGGCTATAACACCAGAAATCCAATATTACACCATTTTTTGCACTCTCCACATTCCAAGCGCGTGACACTAAATTGTCAGTGCCTGTATTGTCCCGTTTTGTCACTACAATCATGGACACAGCTCACGTACGGGACGAACACGCTTTTGTCTTCCAGTTCCTAGTTGTACGGAGCGACTGATACTGGTGAGGGATAATTTGATTTTTCTGACGAATATATTTATTTGTATTTTTTTTATGAGGTTAGAATTTATCCAATGAATTCTCACACTCTAAGGTGGATATAAGAGTAGGAGGGTGTGGCAGACGTTTACTATGTAACTTAGATGTCAATGTATACGCTTTTATAATAAACTTCCTAGTCATATGCAAGAACTAAGCCTTAATAAGTTCAAATCTTTTGCCAAAAAGCTTTGCCAAAAAGCTTTTACACTGTAAAGGACTACTTTTTTTTGTACCTAATGGGCAATGGTCCTACTAGGCCCCTACGGTCATGCTGATATCCCTTGAGGCACTCGTGGAACACTACAGGCCGTCGACGTCACAGGCTCGGTCCGGACAGCAATCTATCCATTGCTTGTTTTCAGCAATCTCATATTTAGGTACAGTAGCTAAGGATTGCCCTATGAATCCCGACGCCCAGGGTGTCTTATGTCGCGGCACCTATGGCGTCAGGTTGTCTATTTCCTGACACGCCATACGTGTCAAAAAAAGCCTTAAAAAAGAAATCTTCATAGCTACCCCTACACACACGCACGTGCCAGTAAAATGCTCAGTGGCCGTTTGGTCCCGTTTCACCGACAATCAGGACACAGCTCACGCGCGGGACTAGCGCCGCTTTGTCTTACAGCTCCTTGTGACGTGGTGTGTGTCACAGGAGTAAGGATCGTTTGAGTTTCTGGCGGCGAGCAATAGGTAGCTCGCTGTCCAGCCAGTTGGCCGTCCGTAAGCCCATGGCGAGAAAGAGGGATGAGCTATATACCCTAGATAGCTCTATCTCTTTAACAGGACACTTTGGGCCGTAAAATGGACCGCATTAAAAGCTAGTAGTAAGACCTCAATATTGAAAAATTAAATCAAAAAAACCTTTAAAAAAGAAATCTTCATAGCCAACCCTACACACACGCGCGTGCCAGTAAAATGCTCAGCGGCCGTTTGGTCCCGTTTCACCGACAGTAAGGACACAGCTCACGCACGGGACGAGCGCCGCTTTGTCTTACAGTTCCTCGTGGCGTGCTGCATCAACAGGAGAGGTGGAATATCATCCTATTCCTTCTCCTGCTCTAGGGCGGAGCGAGAAGGCCTGTCAGATTTTTACTGACTAAAACCCACTCCTGTTCCTTCTTTGTACAACCCAGGGCCCTAGTAGGCTTCGACCCTACTGGGCCCCTACAATTTTCTGACAATTACAACTAAATGTAAGCGTGTTTGTTATTTACACAGAAAGTTCATTAACTTCCTAGAATTCGCTTCATCTTACAAATTAGGCCGCTGCTCACTTTTCACACAATAACGTCTGGCGAAACTTTCAGCTAGTTTCGAATGTCCTACTATGTAAAACGTTATATTTCAAGTTTCCAACGGAAAACTTTTCCACTACGATTTTGTCCTTTTTTCTGCATTTATTAATCTGAGAAACTGGGACGTTTAATTTTAAATCAAAGTGCAGGTTTGGTTGCTAATTAAGGTTGTGGAGGTCTGGTCGGCAACCGCTCCTCGTAAAATACTGGTATTCAGCTAAATCCGGCTTGACTGGAAGCCGACCCCAATATAGTTGGGAAAAGGCTAGTTAGATGATGATGGTTGCTCATTAAGAAAGATAATAACCGATTAGTTGTTGTCGAGTTTAACGATGTATATTTTGTTTAAACCTACCATGTTTTCATTTAAACAGAGCCTTTTTAAGACAAAATTAAATAAAAAAAATGATTTTGATATTAGAAAATGAATTTGCCTCACAATAGATTTTAGATGATAGAAAATTATCCCAGGAGAGCATACTCTCAGGACAAAAATATCCTATATGCTATTTCAGGACATGGTCTAACACAGTATACAAAGTTTCATCAAAATCCATTCAGTAATTTTTGCGTGAAAGAGTAACAAACATTCATCATAATACATCACACATGTATGCATACTTCCACACATCCCTGCGTTCCAAATTGCCATAAAAGTGATTTTATCGCGTATCCGACCAAGGCACAACATCACAATTATGACTCAACAGCCCTTATATTTTGTGACTATTAAATTTGGTCGTATACGCGATAAAATTATTTTTATAGCTATTCAGAATGCTGGGCACACAAACTTTTTTTTTTCTTAAGTTAAATTGTGCAATCAGTCCTTCTGACTATGAGCAGATGCGTTTAGCGAAGAATTCTTGTGGAGTGATATTTCTCATTAGAAGTATCCTCCTTACTAATATAATGGCTCATATACTGCCTAGTTCCATGACTCCAGTCTAGTTTTAGGGCATAAAAACTTTCACGTTTATAATATTAGTAGTATGATCAGTATTAAATATATCGAAGCACAATTAAATCGAACCTTCACAAATACCGAGACTCCATTGAACAGTAAACTCCTAACTTTAATTTGGTCGGCATCGTGGCGAGCGCGGCCGGCGACAGCTAATTATTTCGTCACGCTCACGTTACCACGATTATTGTTAACTTATATGAGTAATTGAGTAGCCACGGTTTCATATTTGGCTATGAGGGTAAATTTAGCCATGAATTTAGTAGTTGTATTAAAACAACTACTGCTATATGCTATTCTCTAAAAGTAATTTTCATGGCGACGAGCTCGACGTCGAAACAGCCGTCAAACAGCGAACGCAAATATTTATGAAGAACTGTCATTGTCAATTGCGACTGTGAGTCAGGGAATTACACCGTTACTTTTAGAGGATAGCACCGCTGGAAGAAATAACATTGGGAGACCTCCCACAAGGTGGATTTTGGAGGACTAAGTGAGGGTCACGGGAATCCGATATTTAGCTATGAGGCTAAATAAAGCCCTGAAAGATTTAGTATTTTTACTAAAACAATTACTGGAAGACGCGGCGTTGGGAGGCCTCTCACTAGTTTGATCAATAACTTGGTAACAGTTGCGGGAATCCGATGGATGCCTACGAGACGTACGCGACCGACCGTTGTGGGTTACTTCAAAGCACAAAGCGGAGCATCATCAGAAGCTTCACAAAGCGACAGGAAACCTGACGGCTTCCTGCCTTTGTAGAGCAGTCATCTGCCTAGCCTTTTCCCAACTATATTGGGGTCAGCTTCCAGTCAAGCTGGATTTAGCTGAATATCAGTATTTTACGAGGCCTACCAGACCTCCACAACCCATTAACTGGGATAACACGGTACTACATAGCAAGACTGGTGTCAGATTTACTGGCTTGATTATAAGGACTAAACCTACAGTCACTTTACAAACCAGCAATAAGCTTTTAACGCTCTCACGATACAAGAGAAAGTTCAATTCAATTATTTATTTTTTTTAGATAAAGAAAAAACGTACTCCTGCAGTGTTCCTGTCGTGGTCCGTGGTCGAATCTGACCACGGTCGGTATTTTTGGGTTGTCTGTTTCATTTTGAGAGAAGATGAGGACTTTATTTTGGTTTCGTCATCATTCATCGTTTTCCACGTGCGGTCCAAATAATGTCAGCAGAATTGACGGGGCCCATAAGGGTCACACCTCTACTTTCTTAAAGATTTAAAAAAAATATGAATACTGTAGGTATTAATTTAGTACAAAACTAGACCGACCCAGCAACAATAAACGTCATCCACAAAAACTACGAACAGAACAAAACATAATTTCACCAAATTATTTTCTCTTTTCCAACGAAAATTACAGAACCATTCGCAACTAACAATTTTGAATATTCAAGGGTAATAAAAAACAAAACATTACGGTCTATATCTTCTTTGGTACATATTATCCACGATGCACTGTTGGCTGGCATGGGGCCAAAACCCGTAAATGATGGTCATCTCATAACATTTGATATCGATACCTTTGGGTAGAAAGGTCGTATAAACCAAAACCCGACTTTTCAGTAGAGCAGAAAAGCTATTTTTTTTTTACATAAAAATTCATAACTTTTTTCCTTTTGAAGTTATAAAAAAATGATCTATGAGAAAGGTTCTTACATTTTGCAGATGAAAAAGGTTAAATCATCAGAACCTAGCTATCTTCTTTAGTTTTAAAGTTAGCTTGCATTTACGTCTAAGAAAAAAACAATGTTTGGTTTATACACCCCATGAAAATGTACTTTGAAAAAACTGTGGGGGTCGTATATCCATTTTTGGTAACCATAAGGGTCATATTTAATGTCGTAAAAACCCATATATGTAATTTTTTTTGTATTAAAAACCATTTATAATCATAGATCAATTGAATTCTGACTAATAAATAATCCTGTTACACATAGAATTAATAGGAACTCAATTATTATTATTCTAATACCCAATAATGGTTGATTCAAATAAAATAAAACTACCTGAAATATGAAATCAACATTTATTAAGTATTATAATACATTCTAATCAATGGTATCTGTCCGGTACCTATCATTTATCGCGCTCGTTCTTCTGCTTGTCGCTGCGCGCAAATGCGGGCCTTGTATGTTGATCGTAAAGTGCTTCTTGCAATCTTCTTCTTCCTGCCCTTATCCCATATTACTTGGAGTCGGCGCAACACGTTTTCTTCTTCCATTCTGTCCTGTCGTCCGTAACACTATCACTAACTTCCTTTTCTTTCTTATCGGTCCTTACGCAATCTATCCATCTTTTCTTTGGCCTCCCTATTCCTTCCCATCCATCCACATGTAAATTCAGAACTCTTTTAGTAACATGCGTTTCATCCCTCCTCCTTTCATACCAAGACAAACCATTTCCTTCCAACTTTTCAGTCACTGGCGCCACTTTCAAACTTCCCCTAATACACTCATTTCTCAGTTTGTTCATTCTTGTCACACCACACATCTCAATATTCTCATCTCCACTACATGCAATCTTTTTTCATCCATCTTTTTCACAGCCCAACATTCTGATCCATACAGTATGACAGGTCTTATCACGGATTTGGAGATTTTACCCTTCAACTTGAGGGACATCCGTGGATCACAAGTTGTTCCCGTGACCTGTCGCTATTTCATCCATCCTTCGTTGCTCGGATGTGTTATGTCCCGGTCTATCTCACCATCTCCTTGGACAAGCGAACCGAGGTACTGAAAGTCGGAACAAATCGGTATGGGCGTCCTAGCGAGAACTAAAGGCGAAAGATTGGAGGGACCGCCGAAATCGCAGAACAAGTACTCTGTTTTGGTTCTACTCAATTTCAGGCCAACACTCTCCAATCTTTGCCACAACACCTCCAATCTGCTCTGAACCTCAAGGTTACTCTCGGCAACCAGCACAATGTCATCGGCAAACAGCATACACCAGGGGGCCTCTTCGTGAATGTCTAACGTCAAAGCGTCCATTATCAGCAGGAAGAGTTAAGGGCTGAGAGCCGACCCTTGATGTGGGCCGACCGCCACATTCAAACTGCCACTGGTGCCTACTGTAGACCGGACTTGGATACTACACCGACTGTACATCGATCGGATCAACTGCACATACTTCACAGGCACACCTTTCTCCTTAAGGGCCCACCACAGAACCTAACGATGATACCCGGTCGTATGCCTTTTCGAGGTCAATTAATACCATGTGCAAGTTTTTATGTGCACCTCTGTATTTCTCGCACAGCTGGCGTATAGCGAAAATGGCATCCGTTGTACCCCGACCAGGTATAAAACCGAATTGGTTCTGTGAAATTTCACTCTCTTCTCTCAACCGTCTTTCAATACTTCTTCCTCCCTTACTTTCATAGTATGTGGCATTAGCTTTATTCCTCTTTAATTGTTGCACTTAAGAACATCACCTTTGTTTTTAAAGATGGGCACCAAACAACTTTTTTACCACTCATCAGGTATGAATTCTTCTTTCAACAACTTATTGAAGAACAAAGCTAACCACATCCATCCGTCCACTCGCAGTAACTTCCACACTTCAACTGGTATTCCAAACTGGGTCAATGGCCTTACCATTCTTCATTCCATTTATTGCTATTCTGACTTCATCCATACTAACTATTCTCACTAATCCGTGTAAAGTGCCACTAAAGTGGGTTTTTAGAAACTAAACCAGAAAATGTGGGGTACATTTTCTGGTTTAGTCTCTAAAATCCCACTCCAATCCTTTTCCTCATTTATTAGTCTTTCAAAATATTCCTTCCACCTCTCTTTGATTTTTTCATCATCTGATAGAACCATTCCAGGTTCATTCCTTACACATTTTACTTGACAAACATCCTAAAGTAAGGTGCGACTTGCAATGAACATGGTTTATACACCAACGTTGCTTGGACTGTGTTTGGATTTACGACGTCAAATTTAACCTGTGTTTGGGTAATGCATTTAACACTTTAGAGCGTATAAACCATTTATAATTAATGCATTTAAAACTTTAGGGCGTATAAACCATTTACAAATAATGCATTTAACACTTTAGGGCGTATAAACCATTTACAAATAATGAATTTAACACTTTAGGGCGTATAAACCATTTTCAATTAACGACTATTTTTACACCCTGAGTTAACATAAATTATGGTCATTACGTCATAACAAAATTACAAAAAAAATATATTTGGCTTTTACATTGAAAATTTACATTTTTTAAGAGGCTATGACCGAAAATTGCTGGGTCGTATTAACCATTTTTGAGCGAATTTCTACATTTCATATATACAGATCGATAGAGAAAAAAATTCTGAGAAAAATGGTATATATAACTCAATTTGGCCAAAATGGTTTATACGACCTTTCTACCCAAAGGTAGCGATATACATATCATAGCGTATTATTTCCCTTCTGTCGTATTATCGTCGAATGAATCTGTTGAATAGACAATTTTGCTGTCATAATTATAGAATATTGCGGTATAATTTGTGGTCGTGGTCGAATTTGACCGCGGTCGGTATTTTTGGGTTGACAGTTTCATTTTGATAGGAGATGAGGACTTTATTTTGGTTTGTTAGTGGTGGGTAGCAAATGAGTTTTGAATTAATAAAATTTAACAACAAACGATGAAATAAAAAAGTTCTCAGTTTTTTTTTATTATCTGCATTCTTAATAATGGACTCAAAATTAGATTTTGAAATTAGGTTAGTTTTATATGTTATGAACTAGCTTTTGTTAGCGGCTTGTAGTTTTTATTTTGCTGGCTTGGTTTAGTTTTGTACAAAATTAAACAGTATTCATATTTTTTTGGATTTCTTTATGAAAGTGGAGGTAACATTCTACAAAGCTGAACCGCACGACAGGCTCCGTATCGTCCGTAGCGAAAAACGGCAAAAAATCACATTTATCGCATACAAGAATTCTTATAAGCCCCACTTAACTATTCTGTTTTTAGATTTAGTTGTTGTTTTAGTGGCAAAAGAAATACATCATCTGTGAAAATTTTAACTGTCTAGCCTTGGTATCTTAACTTAACTTCGTTAACGTTTCTTGAGATACAGTCTGTTGACGGTAGACAGATATTACGGACGACAGTGAAGTCTTATTAATAAAGTCCCTACCTTTTCTTCTTATTGAGAGGCTCGCGCTTAACCACTATCTCACCCTAAGCCCCAATTAGAATATTTTTATCAAATCACATAAATCGAAACCCATTTCCGATTCCCCAACTACTTACCTCCACTTAGCATTAATACCAAAACCATGATATCCAAATATTTTGCTGTCTCACCAACCGCATAAAAACTGGTCACTCGTTCGGAGTACTCCCGTTTTGGCACCCAGATTTTCGGCACCAAAATTTTCGGCATCCAAGCTATTCCCGATTCTACACTAAAAGGTATTTTGGACAGGTAGTCACCATCATCTACCTAGCCTATTCCCAACTATATTGGGGTCAGCTTCCAGTCAAGCCGGATTAAGCAGAATACCAGTATTTTACGAGGAGCGGCTGCCTACCAGACCTCCACAACCCATTAACTGGGGTAACACGGTACTTCATGGCAAGACTGGAGTCAGATTTACTGGCTTCTCACTATCCGTAACGACTGCCAAAGATCTACAAATGACAGTCGGGACCTACGGCTTAACGTGCTTTCCAAAGCACGGAGGAAACTCATTATGTTAAGATGGTCACCCATCCACAGACCAACCTTGGCAAGCGTTGCTTAACCTTAAAAATCGAACTGTACGGTTGTTATTATCTAGCCACGAGCTCCTCTGTTTTTGTATGGTTACTACCTATACAAAATATCTATTGATGCCGAATCGGGAATAGTTTGGGTGCCGAAAATTTTGGCGCCAAAAATCTGGGTGCCGATACGGGAATACCCCACTCGTTCACCCGACAAAGTTGCCAACATCGCAAATGATTGATCGCGTCATGCCGGAAAACATCAGCGACCGGCAAAGGTATTCAAATTACCGCGGACCCACTTATAGAAATATCAAATGTTTCTTCCGGGAGTTTAAATATTGTCTGAATTTGTTGAGAGCAATTATGAGTAGGAGTGAGTTGAATGGGAAGTCACTTTGAAGAGCTATCAACAAATTTGTCTTAGCGTATCGATGGCAAATATTTGATATTTAATTTTTATTTAAATTAAATTCGTTGTCTGGCCCAATATTAGGTCATGGCAATGTCGTCTACTGATGAGTGATGCTGTCATTAGATCTCTACGTGAATAACTAACGGGACACGAGACGCGAGGTGTGATGGAAGGTGGAACGTGTTCTTTAGATTTTTTTATAACGATGGCTTTTGACGGATTTAATGGCGTCGTTAGCGGCGAAGACAAAGATTTTTACATGTAGTTTTAGAAAGACAGAAAAGAAGAAAGAAAAACGGTTTATTCGCACGGAATGACAAATATAAAAATAATAATAGTGAAAAAAGAATGGGAAAATATGCGTCAGATTTATGCAAAACGGCCGAACGCTCAGCAAAATGCCATGCCCTCACACATAAAGCGAAGAGGGCACAGCGCTGGTCCTCAGCGTGGGCCGGTAGCGGTGTTGACAAAAAGACGACGGAACGGTGTGGTGCGCAAATTGATTCAAATACGTGTGCAGGATGTTACAAAATTAATGTTTCGTCCGTACATGTTTCACCCTTAACCTATCACATACCCGCAAAACGAGACACAATAGTAAAACAATAACAGCGCGGTCTCATAGGACCGGTTGGGGATTCAAACGTAGGAGTAGGTTTATTATAATGTTTACAAATTAATAAAAAATAATAATTCAGAATTAACATATCAAACTTCAATTTTAAATTCGAAATCATTATGTTGCTTCCTAAACAAAAAACATACCACATTATCTGCTACTTCACCAGTCCCATCTATTTCTTACCTGAAAAAAAAAACAAAAAAGCAAGATATTAAAATCTGAAACATTTCGGAGGCTTCAATACTAAAGATCAAACCTGCCGATTGCAAACAGTAACGAAGGGGCTGTGAAACAATTGTTCTTCAGAGCTACCGGTTGCGGATTCTGATTTCCGCCCCGCCAATTTATTTGTAAGGCCTACTGATATTGATCGGGATCTGACTATTTCTGTATGTATGATTTTGTCTGAAAAGCATTCACGAAGTAAGAGGTATTGTTTTGTCAACGTTATAATTGTATGTAACAATATCAGTGTATGTTTCTCTTAACCCAATTAGTTTGGAGTTGGCCATTATGAGGCCAATGATGGTCCAATGGTTCAAATGCAGCCAGGCGCATTACATTGTATTATCAGCACTGGTCTGAAAACGATAAAGGAAAACATCGTGAGGAAGGAAACCCTACATGTCATGGAACTAAAAATTCGAAGATGTGTCCACAAACCCGTAAGGGGCCCGCGTGGTCTATTACAGTCCATAAATTACAGTTCACCTTTAAAAAAATATTCGTTACTAGTACAAAAATTACATTTCAAAGCATTCTTGCCTTTTGTACATGATTATGTTGTTATTACAGCTCAGCCCGCTTGAATTCAGCTTATTTTTTATTTAACCTTCATAGTCCCACTACTGGAAAAAACCTATTCTATATTATCTTTTCAGCTCTTTTTGTATATTGTCACCTGCAGTCATCCCATCGCGTACTAGTTTATATCGTCTCGCTTCAGCTTTCTAGGCCTGCCTCGGTAACGACACCCGTGTTCTGGTAATCACTGTGGGATGATCGCCTGCCATCTGTCCTCATCCAGTCCAAAACTTTAACCTACTAAAATAAATAAAATAAAAAATGTTTTTATTTTACATAGGCCTACATGGGCACTTATAAAAAGTCGAAGCTAGTGCACGGTTCCAAATTGGTCGTTTCCTATGGAGAAGAACCGGCAAGAAACTCCATGGTTACTCTTTTCAAAAAAAATGATTGGGTTTACAATATTTTCACATTACAAAACAGACACATATGCGAGGACAGTGTAGACCAATCAAAATTGTAACCCAAATAAAAATAGATTCAATCAAAAACTGGGTTGAATTAAGTAGTAATTAAAATTCGTAGTCTACAGTGTTCTCTCATTCACACTTTAAGAGAGAGGCTATATAAATATGAGAGAAAAGAAATCAAACCTATCAACAAATTAGTTTTTATCAAAATGAAATCACGACTTAATGAAATTAAGGTGATTAATATCCAAATAATATAAAAATATTGCAAAAGCAACGTGTTGAGTAAAAAATAAATTTATGAGTAATAATATTTTATGAAATAAAACAAACATGGAGCAGTTAATAGACAAATTTACACAATAATGTTACCAGGGGGCCACATGTGCAGAAGCAGTTATTTCCAAACAAGCGCGTCTTCGACATAGTCTCTAACCTTGTAATATGCTTTTTTGGTTAGGACACGCTTAATATGGGTTTTGAACTTTCCCTCGCTAAGTTCAATAACCGACTTGGGCAACTTATTATAAAAGCGTATACTATTGACAAGGAATGACTTACTGGTCTTAGCTAGTCTCCATTTTGGTCCTCACTACTCAAACCCACTCCAGCCTTATAAAGTCTCTAACCCCAGTGATATTTGTCTTGCTTAACGGCCAGGCAAATTAATCTGTAGAATTCTACGCTCCATACCTCAACTTACCAAATAAAATCACATGCAACATTTTTCACCCCAGTTTATTCAAAATACTGAAACTGAAACCGAATTTAATTGCCAAAACCCACTTGGATAATATCGACGAGTTGCCTAAAAACGTTCGTTTCATATCTAGTCGGAATTCAACAGTAAAACGCGGTATTTATGGCTTGGTCCAATTAGACCCGATGCGGTCTAGCGGCGTAATATCGGTATAGCGGTACTAGAGGGTTAGGTGCAAGCGAAGTGAATGGGGGCGGTTCTGTTTTTTGCTTTGGGAAAGGTATGTGAGTCACATTGACTGTCTGGTATTGGAAGCTGTTTGAGACTATTGAGAGTAGTGGGATAGTTTTGTGAATTGAGTAGATTACACTACATATTTATTACATGGTACATTATGCAGGCCAATTTAAATCATTGTATTTTTTATAAAAAGATATACGAAATAGAATAGAATAAAGTAAAAAAAATCGAAATCATGAAAAAACAAAGAAAGAAAGTACGAAGAAATCTAAATTTGAAGCAAGTAAATGAAAGAAAGTACTTTCACCACTAATGTACATAAGGTTTAAATAAATAAATATGTTATAATAAAATCGCGCCGCTGGCAGAATAACTAATGAATACCTATAAAAAGGTAAAATTACTTGTTTGTGTAACAGAATTTTTGTCGGACCAGCAATTCTTTGAAATCACTAAACCGTCGACAAAAATTATACTCATAAAGATCTTCTCTGCTCTTATTTCACGTAACTATACTGGCAAATAGACAAAGTTAAGTCGTGTCGCGTTCTGTTTTTCAACTAAGAGGGATATGCTATACACCTTAGGTATATACCTCCATCCCTTTAACTGTTCAGTTTAAGTCGTCAAACGGTTCATATTAAAAACTTGTGGTAAGACCAAAACAGAGACCTGAATACTTGCAACTGATGCAGGAACAGGTGACGAGTCACCGCGCGAGTATAACACAAGGCGACGCACATCACCACGCGTTGTATTAAAAAAAACAGGTTGCAAGGCTTTAATTTTAAGTCTTTATCAGTATGAGTGTAAGCCTAAAACTCTAAAGTCATCATCATCTACCTAGCCTTTTCCCAACTATATTGGGGTCGGCTGGATGTAGCTGAATACCAGTATTTACCTAAAAGTCCAAAGGTAATACGAGTAAAATATAGAGAATAATGATAATTTATTCGGACGACACCGGCGGACCACTATTTTTTTATGTTTTTATCATATGTATGTGTTAATGTTTTAAGAAATATTTAAAAATGCATGAAATATGTACAAAAAATAAATGAAGCAAATATTTCATTGATAATACGATAGTACTCCTTCTTGGAGGATTGGTCAGCAGTGGCTCAAGATCGAAAAGAATGGAAAAATGGAAGGGAGGCCTTTGCCCTGCAGTGGGACACGACGGGCTCATAATAATAATAATAAATACGATAGTACAAGCACCCGTGTATTCATTGAAGTGTGAAATATTACACTTCATACGTGTCGGTGAGTATGAGGATATATTATGAACTTCTGCCATTTAATATCTCTCTCTCTAGCTTTAGAATAGTTTGATCGTAGGAGCCAGTCACGTATGACATTCTTGCACTTTGTGATAGGTAGAGGTATTGTGTGTTTGGTTCACTATGTTATATACAACTTGTAATTTATACACATCCTGAAAGTGTGCCTAGCCTTTTCCCAACTATATTGGGATCGGCTTCCAGTCAAGCCGGATTTAGCTGTATACCAGTATTTTACGAGGAGTGGCTGCCTACCAGACCTCCACAACCCATTAACTGGGGTAACACGTTACTTCAAGGTAAGACTGGAGTAAGAACGACTGCAATGATGACAAATGACAGTCGGGACCTACGGTTTTCATACGATTTTGGATCACCCAGTGGTGGAATTTTTCATATTATGCACAACATGTAGTAAATGTACATCCTGAAAATAATATTTTCAGAATGGGCCACTGTAGTTTACCAACGTTGTGGATATTTTGTTATTTGTGAAATAAAATAATAAATAGTTCAAGTCTCATATATCCAAACTCGATAGTTTGTGTATTCTGAGCTTTAGTGTTTGTAAACATATATAAGGAAACCTAGTGTGGTGTACTCAATTATATCCAGTTAATTAAATGTAGCATCTCAATCAGGTAGTTGATGTAACTGTAATATCAACTCAGCGTTAAATACTCGCTCAAAGGTCACGGGACCCGGTTTTCTAATGTGATGAAACCACAAGCCTATACAAACATTCTCGACCAGTGAAGTCGTAATATAATAGCTGTTAATTACAGTTGTATGATTGTTGTATAGACAGGAATAAAATAAATTTAAATTGTGTTTCAACCGGACTGAAAAACAGAAGGAAAGAAGGAAACATTTTTTTAAAAATGAACAAAAATACTACAAAATCTAATGATAAAAACAGGAAATTTTTCAGAAGGATTAAAACTACCACAAAAAGGAATCTAAACGGTACATGATGGACAACCCACCCATAACTACACAGCGTTTTCAGCACTCATTGATTGTGCGTACAGCTAAGGAGTGGTTTTACTACAATTCCACAATATTCCACAACTTTCACACAACGTCATTTAGTCCAGAGCTTGTGTTATGGGTACTAGACAACTGATTCATTGTTATTTAATTAAATGTGGCAGCACAGCAACTCAATCAGGTGGTTGGTATAACTGTAATATCAACTCAGCGTTAAATACCCGCTCAAAGGTCACGGGCCCCGGTCTACTAATGTGATGAAACCACAAGCCTATACAAACATTCTCGTCCTGTGAAGTCGCAATATAGGTACTAGTTGTTAACTAAAATTGTATGATTGTTATATAGGCTAAGATGAGTTTTAAATTGTGTTTCAATCGAACTACACACAGAACATACTTAAATATTTCTAAATTCGTACATATTACAGGTAAATTACACACAGACACAGATCAAATGCATGCAATAGCAGTAAGGGTCTATGGCTACAATTCATTGCTAGTTATCTGCCATCGGCAAACTGTCGTACGGCGAGTATCCATCCTTACGTTTTGTCGAAACCCGCACGGTCCGGACTAAGCGCTTTGCCTCGTCGCGCGTCGTTTATACCGCGTGCATCGTAGGACTGGAACAATTTTTCTGCTGCGATCTTCCCGTCCAATTATTTCTAGCAATATTTTCTAGGGGTATCTTCAATACTAGAGTGAATAGGCTCTTAATAAACTGGTGCGCCTCACCATCAACGATTGAATCACTGTTTACTATCAGGCGGGATTGAAGTCAAGCACTAGTTTAAGTTATATATTTAAAAAAACCTGCTTTAGGGCACTGAATCATTGTCACTTAATTACATGTGGCAACATGGTAACTCAATCAGGCAGTTGATATAACTGTAATATCAACTCAGCGTTAAATACCCGCTCAAAGGTCACGGGAGCCGGTCTACTAGTGTGATGAAACCACAAGCCTATACAAACATTCTCGACCGGTGAAGTCGTAATATAATAGCTATTAAATACATTTAGTTATGTAGACAGAAATAAGTAAGATTAAAATTGTGTTTTAATCAAACTAAAAATAAGCAAGAAAGAAAAAAAAAAACAAAGTATAAATTTAGTAGAATCGAATAAATTTTTAATTGTAATTTTCCCACTGTTGGGATTCAGGCCTCTTCTCTCGGAGAGGGAATCGGCTGTAATCCACCACACGGGTCCAGTGGTAGTTCTAGGACATGCCGGTTTCCTCACGATGTTTTCTTTCACCGTTTTGAGAGCAGTGGTGATGAAATAAACTACACAAAGTAATGCGCCTGGCTGGGTTTGAACCCGCGATCTACAACACGTAAGTCGGGGCCATTACCACTGGGCCACCACTGTTCTCTAATCTTGAATCGAGTAAATATTAGTAATAATAAATTTACTAGATATAGAATAGATAACTTTATAGATAATAATTAAGTTAAATGATTCTCTTGATTATAGGTGATGAAAACTGTGAAATATATAAAAAAAAATACTAGATTTCTTGTCGAGATATATAAAAAAATAATGAAAAATAACTAAGACTTTAATTTTTCAAAACATACCTCTAATATAAAAGCATTTCTATGTTATAAATATAATTACGATTTAATGTTATGCATATATTTACAATCAATACTAAATGTACTTAACATTTATATTTTTGTAAAACAATTTTTGTGCCTGACAGTACATTTGATCAAAAATTACTTTGAATTAAATTAATCGTATCAGGGGCGTCGGCCGCAGGTGCGTCGACCACTGGGGGCCTAAACCACGGACCCAACATTTTATCTAAACATAAGCTATCGGGATCTAGAATTATCTGGAAGCAAACAGGAACGGAGGTTCCTGTTTGCTTCCAGAAACGAAAGTGAACTAGCGATATCTGCCGAGGACCTGCGTCAGGCGGAAAGTGAGGACACCGTAGTGCCTCTCTATCATTCCCTGCCAGAATTTGAAAATTGTTTTATGATAGCTATAACCTGAGATTCTTTAAGTCAAGAGTGAATAGGTTACTTCTAGGTAAACGTGCTCCATCAAGTAAGATAGTGCTCAAGCATAAGCCTATCT
Source organism: Mythimna separata (assembly GCA_030763345.1). Taxonomy (NCBI): domain Eukaryota; kingdom Metazoa; phylum Arthropoda; class Insecta; order Lepidoptera; family Noctuidae; genus Mythimna; species Mythimna separata. Next base: position 4,469,399 of record CM061188.1, on the reverse strand, counting down.
TCTTCTTCTTCCTGCCCTAGTCCCATATTATTTGGGGTCCGCGCAACACGTTTTCTTCATCCATTCTGTCCTGTCATCCGTCACACTATCACCAACTCCCGTTTTCCTTCATATCGCTCCTCACACAATCCATCCATCTTTTCTTTGGCCTTCCTCTCCCTCTCCATCCATCTACTTGTAAATTCAGAACTCTTTTAAGCCTATCAATAATAATAAAAAAAACGCTGCATCGCTAAACCTTCAACCGTCCTACACATTTCAATACATAGCCACTATAAATAGCTAGAACACTGTCCCAACAAATACCTATATATGAATTTCAGGGAACCACTTAAGGTATTCCAACTGTGTACCAAGCGATATAAACATTAAACACAGAAAATATATTGGACCCATCGAAGGTCAAGGGTCAAACCCGATCTGGTCTGTTTATAGAGAAAATTGTAGAGTACACACTTCCACAGTGCCCACGCGAATTTTCACTCAGTTTCGTTATATAATTCTATTGATTGTTTCAGTTATTTCGGAAAGCACGTTAAGCCGTTGGTCCCGCCTGTCATTTGTAGACCTTTGGCAGACGTTACGGATAGTCAGAAGCCAGTAAATCTGACTCCCATCTTGCCATGAAGTACCGTGTTACCCCAGTTAATGGGTTGTGGAGGTCTGGTAGGCAGACGCTCCTCGTAAAATACTGGTATTCAGCTAAATCCGGCGGTCCCGAGCGTAGCGCAAGGGAGTTTTAGACTCTGAATGATGAAAACTTACCAGTTTTCCTTCAATTGCCCTTTAAAGAGAATAGAAAGAATAGAATAATTCCGTTTACCTTTGACAAATCTTGAGTTTGAACTTTTGTTGTTCAGTAAAACACCAACTTAGTGCATTGTAGGTTAATATGGGCAAAAAACAACACAAATATCAATGAGTTAACAAACGTCAAGACATAATTAAGCTATTTTATCGGAATATCGCAGTGAAATCATAATATGTCATCATCTGCCTAGCCTATTCCCAACTATATTGGGGTTGGCTTCCAGTCAAGCCGGATTTAGCTGAATATCAGCATTTTAAAAGGAGCGGCTGCCTACCAGACCTCCACAACCCAATAAATGGGGTAATACGGTACTTCATGGCAAGACTGGAGTCAGATTTACTGGCTTCTGACTATCCGTAACGACTGCCATAGATCTACAAATGACAGTCGGGACCTACGCTTTAACGTGCTTTCCGAGGCTTGGAGGAAACTCGTTATGTTAAGATGTTCACTCATCTACAGACCAACCTTGACAAGCGTTGCTTAACCTTGAAGTTCGACCTGTGAAGCTGTTAATTTGTAGCCACGAGCACCTCTCGGAATATCGCAGTAAAATCGTAATAATAATATGTAATACGTATAAACTTAAAGAAGTAGGCGATCCATTTAATTGCTAGTCAAGTTACAACTTAAGTTCCAAAACTCTTAATAAAGTCAGATTTATAAATCTGCATGATCCACATGGCTTTATTCTTTCTTTAATTGGACCTTCCCACGGTCCGGATGAGACCCCTAAGGAACTGAGGACCAACTTGTGTATATTAAAGTAGGCCACGGTCAAAAAGGTCAATGTACGTTAAATAACACAGAAGGAACTCTGAAAGAATAGTCGCCATTATTTTCATTACAATTGATATAGTTAAATGTAAAATAACTGAAATAAAATGAGAGTTAACCTGCCTCTTTAGTCTTGTGATTGCAAGGGCGACTGCTGATGGCAGAGAGAGTGACTTAAGGTCCTGTATCCCCTAGCTGGGGCAGAGGGCGTCAACAGTAGTCACCCAACGCGAGCGGTCTTGCGCTTTATGCTTAACCTCGCTCCACGTCAGTCCGATGTCTTTCGCTTCAGCCATAACGGTGCGTCGCCAGGTCTGCCGAGGACGGCCACGCTTCCGTTTCCCTTGGGGATTCCAGTCCAGTGCCTGTTTAGGTATATGATTGGAATCCCTTCTAAGCGTGTGACCAATCCAACTCCACTTGCGACGCTTGATCTGGTGGTCGATCGGGCTTTCGCGGCATTTCTCCAACAGCTCTACGTTAGAGATGGTCTCGGGCCAGTAAATTCCGAGGATACGGCGAAGGCATCGATTCACGAAAACCTGGATTTGTCGTGAGATCTCCTTTGTCACCTTCCACGTTTCGCACCCGTAAAGCAGCACGGATTTGACGTTTGACCTGAAGATTTTTAGCTTAACTCTTCGAGTCAATTTCCGTGATTGCCAAACCGGTCTCAGCTGTGCAAAGGTACCGCGGGCTTTGGCGATTCGAGAAACGACGTCTTCTTCAGTTCCACCAGTTTCCGCCACGACGCTTCCGAGGTACGTGAATTTCTGGACGCGTTCCACTGTCTCAGTGCCGATTAGCAGCGGCGCAGCATTAATCACCCCTGTACGCATTTCCTGGGTCTTCCGCGAGTTAATTTTAAGCCCAGTTTTCGCTGCCTCCTGACGCAGGTCGTTCAATTTTGCTTGCATGTCGGCGTGCGTATGACTTAGCAGGCATAGGTCATCGGCGTAGTCCAAGTCCTCTAAAACGCTGGACAATCCCCATTCTATCCCGCGGCGCCTCTCATTGAAGATGCGAAGCAAAATTCCGTCAAGAACGACTATAAAGAGAAGAGGCGAGAGGAGGCAACCCTGACGAACACCCGCGTGCACTGCGATGTCCTCCGAGATGAGACCGTCGTGAACCACTCTGCAGGAATATTTCCGATATATGCTCTGTAATAAGCGGACCAATTTTGGTGGCACTCCCATTTCCAGCAGGCGAGACCAAATGCTGGACCACTTCAACGTATCGAAGGCTTTTTCAAAGTCCACAAAAGTGAGATATATCTCCCTTTGCCATTCTGATGCCTGTTCAAGAATTATACGTAGAGTGTTAATTTGATCCGTGCAAGAACGACTCAAACGGAAACCAGCCTGCTCCCTGCGTAGTAAGGGTTCCAGGGCCCTCGAAAGCCTATCCAAGATTATCCTGCAGAAGACTTTAGAGGGAATTGACAGCAGTGCAATGCCTCTCCAGTTATCGCACTGACTTAGATCACCTTTTTTAGGCACGGTAATTACGAGCCCTTTGGCAGAGAGAGTCCTAGGTTCAATTCCCATGTTGGAAAAAAATAGTTTTTTTATAAAGAACTTTCCTGTAGCACCCCGAAGTTTGAAAGTTGGTTGTGAGATATGTGGGCGACGCTTGAGTTGTATGTAGCTCTACAAGTCTAGTTGCCATATAAAATGTATAGAAACCGATGCGTCCAGACATTCATTCATCTGCAAGTAATACTCCAACTAAAGACAACTCATAACCAGTTCTCTTAGAGCAGTTTTTCTTTAAGAGATACCATTTCCAAGAAGTATATCAACCGTCAAATTAAAGAACTACGAAGGGGTACATTAAAGGGGAGTCGTGAGAAGCTACCAGTTTATAATGATATTGATTTCCCACGATACCATATCATTAACTTGAAGCGTGCACTCACGTCTTACCGAGAACCAATAGTTCCTAGAAGCTTAGAAAGCATCGGTATTACATGTTTCAATAATAATTGTGGAGTATGCTTATTGCTTATGCGATATGTTGCCCTTATTTTCTATGAGTATTGAGTTGCTACGAGTAGTATTAGATATTTTTGTATTGTTGGCCTTGTAATGTTCCCACTGTTGGAACTCAGGTCTCGTCTCCTAGAGAGGGGAATGGGTCGTAATCCACCACTCGGTACTCACATCCACCCATTGCGGATTGGTGGATGTCACATGTCTTTGATTTTTTAGAGGGCATGACGGTTTCTTCACGATGTTTTTCTTCACCGTTTTGAGAGTAGCGATGATAAAAAAAAGTCACTTTGTCTTGGTTTTGTGAAATAATTGCTGTGACATTTATGTCTACACTTAGAAACTAATCAATCTATGCCCACACAAAATTCGCTAATGGTTGATAAATGATAAATGATATTTATTTTGCAAATAGGTTTCACGAAACACTTTTACACGTCAATTTTTTTTGTCATAATTATTAATCTAGATGAGGCCGGTGAGGTGAATCTAGATGAGGTGATCCAACCTATTTCAAGACATAAATTATACTACAAAATCTTATATCGCTGTTTCAGAAATTTCCGCGCTATTGAAACATAAACAACAGTCCAAAAACAACTATCGAGCAGTTGCTTGGACTAGACACAATACCCATCTGGTCCTACGAACCTCCTTTTACAGCAAAGATTTGCGGGACTTTACACCCTGTTCCAGAAACCTCTAAAGAACCACTCATTTCGTTCTCTACGTCTATGCTAAACCAAAGAGCACAGAAGTATGTCAAAACACTTACAACCTCTTTGCATAGCCAACAAAAAGCACCACAATTTTCTGTAAACCCAAACAGTTGACAGACTTCCATTTAAGACCACCGTCGAGTATAATGAACGACCGTCCGCTTAAGCACTAAAACAGAGACAAAATTAGCATTTTTTTCATATTTCTATATTAAAATCCTGAGAGCAACCCCCATTCTGTTGTTAATTAAGAAGTTTAGACCTGGTGTTGGTTTATGGTGATCCAGGGGATAAAAAAATGGCTGAGAACTTTTGGCCTCTTGGGATACGAAGATGGATTAGGTCTAAGCGTGGGGATATGCCACGTGTAAAAAAGGATGGATGAAAATTGTTGTATTTTTAGAGTTCCGCGCCTAAAGAGTAAAAAAGAAGGGTAAAACGGTACATTTTTTTTATTAAACATAGGCTTGCGTTTGATCACTATCTCATCGAAGGCAACGAAAGAACGGGGTAGGGGTTTAGTCAGTAAGAGTCTGACACGCCCTCCCGCTCCGCCCAAAAGCGGGAGAAGTCATTCTGATGATTCCCCTACCAGAAAAAAAAACCTGATGATAAGCGACGATGTGGTCGACGATTGAGAACGCTTGCCTAGAAGTAACCAATTTTACTCTTGACTTAAAGAGCCCTAAGTTGTAGCTATCAGGAAACACAGACTCCGGCAGGGAATAAACACTTATAAGTGATAATTATTTTGCAAATAGATTTTATAATAGGGTAGATGACGAAATCACCGAATACCAACAGAACGTTCAGCGTTAACTAAAATATTTAAAAATACTTAACAAGGACGGCAAGCTTCACATAGCTCGTCGTCTGTAGGCCACGACTGACCTGTCAACACTTTGCTTACTTACTATACTTTAGTTAACACGGTGAGATTTTTACGGAATATTAGTACTGAACACATAATACCAACACCCACATAATATAAATCCAATGCGCATACTTTGAATCACATTGTGCATTCGCATGACTGACATCCGACCTGCTACGCGCTACGAGCTACGGCGTAGCACAGTGCTACGATCGCGTAGGCACCACGCATTTGAAAGAATATTTTATAAGGCTTTCCTTTTGCGATAACTTTAAATATTTAAATTATACAAAAATCTCATATCAAAGTGTTATTATCCAAATCCACTGCAACGGTTTGACTGATTTTTATGTTTTTTTTTTGTGTCTACTTTGGTCTGAAAGGTCGAGGTTTTTTCGTTTCCCCTTCTTTCCCTACCTCTCATTTTTTTCTTTGATAATTTATATGGCAGAACAACGTTTACAGAGTCATCTAGAATTTTAGTTAGTAACAGGAATATCAAGATTTTTTTTTTCATACACAGGGTTAAAGACCGGAAGACGCAGCGAAGACCCATACGATATACCTTGTAAGAGTCGCGGGAATGCTATGGATGTGAAACACACAGAACTGTTCATAGTGACGATACTCTTTCGGGTGAAATGGTGATGATGAGAGCTCAGCAACTAGTGCCAAGTATCATAGTTGGCACTAGTGGCTGATCATTCACCAAATTCTAACTTAGTTTATCAAAAGATATTGCTACTCTATCCTACTTCATTATTAAGGTAAACATCTGTCTGTTTATACACGTCGAAACCAGTTAGGACTCAATTTGGCACGTGGATATAACCACGACCAGGATTAGAACATAACCGACGGTAGATTAAGTCCTATTCCCCTCCTAGTGAGGAGGCCTGAGTCCTAGTAGTGGTAACATTATAAGGATTAGAACATAGTATCAATTTATCCCATCATCCCACGGGATAAATTTCGCATACCACGCGAACTGACCAACCTACTGCCTTCCATACAAATCCAGCCCCACATAACCTAGAAATACACTTTTCAATCCCCAATTTGCCACGTCCCCGCAATACAGCCTCCACAGACACTCCAAACGCCCCAACTCATCACTTAAGTCCCATGTCAAAAATGTCTTTATCAAAATACCCTCTAAATAAGCCTCATCCCGGGAGACACACCTTTCAAAAGGGATTAGCCCTCTATCATTTCATTACTGTCCTATATAAACGGCTTGGACCTTAGGGTCAAGTCACAGTGAGACGCGACGTGACGTGAATATGACAGAAAGATGAAAGTAAGAAGGAAAGAAAGAAAGAAAGACTGAAAGAAAAAGAAAGAAAACATGTTTATGGAAATGACCAGTTGCTTTCAATGGCGTAGCTAGATGGACAACGGCCCTGGACCATGTGCCTCGACTTACTGCAGCTGGTCATTCAAACGGATCGCGACCCCGGGAACGCAAAGGGTGACTGAAAGAACACGGGTTAGTTTGAACGGTGAAGCAACTAATTCACTCTTGACTTAAAGATTCCCAGGCTTTAGGCATCAGGAAATACAGAATCCGACGGGGAATTCCACTCTTTAGCTGTACGCACAATTTCAATTGTTTGTTCCATTCGCGCCGCATTGCTTCGCATCCGCACTCACGTTGAACCGTCTGCGTGAGATTTTTTTTTTGTAACCTGCCTGCCTGCCGACCTGCCTAACATAAACTAGTTTTTGAATGCGATTCCACCTGATGGTAAGCAGTGATGCAATCATTGATGGTGAGACGCACTAGTTTCTTAAGAGCCTATTCACTCTAGCCTTGAAGACACCGAAATTATAATCAGACGGGATCATCATGTTAGTCGCGTCGCTTTTTCGTGTGAGGTGACCCTTAATCCTAAGCGTAAAAATAATGTTATTAAGCAGAAGGGCGACTTCATTTACTGACTTAACTAAGTTTTTGGGGTATGATTTAATTACTGATGACAGTTGCTATTTAGTTTGGCTTATGAAGAGTATGTCGCAAAAATATGGCTTTTTTTGCTTTGTTATAAGGTTTTATTAAACTTATTTGTATATCTATACTAATATTATAAAGAGGTAAAATTTGTAAGATTGTAAGTTTGTAGGTTTATAAGTTTGTATGTAGGGGGTAATCTCTGGAACTACTGGTTCGATTTGAAAAATTCTTTCAGTGTTAGATAGCCCATTTATCGAGGAATGCTATAGGCCATATACCATCACGCTACGACCCACGGGAGCGGAGCAGTAACGAAAAATGCGAGTGAAACCGCAGGGGACAGCTATATATTATATGTGTCTATTTGCTTGGATAGGTCTGCAAATTAATTTCAAAATAGTTACCCGAAATCAATTGAGCTAAAATTTTACAGACATGTTCAGTTTATATGTATACTTGTATAACATGATTGAAATTATCAATACAATCTAATATGACTGACTCTTAAAGATGGTGAACTAGTTATTTTTATGTATTCCCATAGTCAGTAATTGAGTAATTGCATTGAACATAGAAGTGCAAAAAAAAGAAAATGATATACTTTAAATAAAATCAAATATATCAAAGAATAGAATAGAATAAACTTTATTGTACACCAAAAAGTAACAGTACTATAAAGTATTACATTACAGGTACAATATTCATGTGATATAAAAGCTCCTGACGATTAATTTGTTTATTTATACATGAAAATCTTCCATCTATCTCCATCGTCGACTACATCGTCGCTTTCCACCAGTTGAAATAGTGATAAAGCGCAACCCTATAAATCATCATCATCATCACTTCAGCCGAAAGACCTGGCTTGGCGGTTCTCTGGGCTATGTGGGTAACCTTGGTTCTACTGCATATATCTTCATTTCTGATTCTACTACTGTATAATTAACTTTGAAATGTATCCGTAACAAAATTCTCCCGTAGTGCAATAAAAAAGCTATCACTCATAAGTAACAATTAATTACAATCATAATTAGGTTATTATCGTAAAATAATTAATGGTAATTAGCATATAAATTCTCCACCCTCCGTTATTTTGCGAAATTAACATAATTTAAATGGATGTGGGTACATAATTGAAATAAAATGGTGGAATGGTCGGATTGGATTTTTATTATGTAGCTGCTTTTGCTGCCTTTTATAAATTTATCGTATGCTGTATATGTATAGTGCCTTTCGTGTCATTGGAATCCTATTGATAAGCCCCTGCTGGTCGTTTGTCTGCCTGTCTGTCAGCAGGCAGGTATATTATCTCATACACCGTAAGAGATAGATAGATAGTTGAAATATTCACAGAATGTGTATTTTTATTGCCACTACAGCAACAAATAATAAAAATTAAAATAAAGATCAAAATTAAAGACACAATCCTTGTACAAAGGCGAGTTTAAATCTATAATGAGATTTTCTCTGAACAAACCTTCTTTTCTTTAATATTTTTAACGAAATTAATATTAATTAAAACGTTTTTTCGCATTAACAGAAGGTATTTTATAAATTTACTTGGTTTCGTTGGTCAATAAACCTGGCATGGTGTATTAAAGTAAGTCGTAAACTTAAAACCTAAAGTTTACAGCCCGCGTAATTTTAATGTAGGCTTAAAATTTCATTTATTTTTCAGAGGTTGCTGAATAAATTAAATAAATTAACATAATACGGTCTATAGCTACTACCTGAGTGATCTGTAGTGCTCTAAATAGTAACGAATGCCATATTTTTTATAATTAAAACTTAGATTCGACTTAATTACTCAGACACCAGCGAAACGAGACACAATAGTAAAACAATAACAGCGCGGTCTCATAGGACCGGTTGGGGATTCAAACGTTAACTAGGTCTTAATTTTGCCAAGTCGCCTCAAAAATCTAATCGCTGGACGTACGGCGCCACAGTACCGAGACATAGTGGACATCCTACCTATAATCTATATGCACAAAACGTTTTAGGAACACATTCATGGCACGTACAACTAAAAATTCCATTCTGGAGTCTATGTTTCTTAGCAGAACAGATAGCCAAAGACTTTCAAGTCAAAAGTGAATAGGTAACTTCTAAGCAAGCCTACTTCATCGTCGATGTTTGGATTAGTTTTAGTAACCCCAAGCTAAAACCATGAGCAAGAGGGTTCTCGCTCTACCCAGTTATTTAATCATTTTACAGCTCCAAATACAGCGAGTGTCAGGGCTGCGGGGTGGTTTAAGGATGCAAGATTATTTTAAAGCTATAGCAACGAAAAGTCAATTATTCAGTTTTTGCGTTAACGTAACTATTAGCACTTTAGCACCCATGGATTAATATTAAAAGTGATTTTGTGTTTAATTCTACTTACACACACTACTGTGTCATTCATGTAACCAAAATCCCAAAAAAATGTTTTAGTGCGCACAACTCATTTTAATAGATTAGGAGCAGTGTCGGTCCCATGATACTTCCCTGTGAAACTCCATAATTGCATAACAAGTGTTCTCTGCTCATGTGATACTTTATAATCACACTTTGCGTTCTGTATCCATAACTCTAATTGATACTTGTCTTAAAAACCCCCTGGTATATCACTAACAACAATTACAAACTCCGTCTGGGGAATATATTTTATTGCAGTACGCACAATGAGAGTGTTGTCAAAAGCTTTTGTGCGTATGATTGGTATGCCATGTAACAACGACAGACCTTGTATTGACAGCACGTGTTTGTAGATCTTATTCTCCAATTATAAAACTTGGAGACCAATTTTGCCAGACAAAACTTAAACCCTAAGTTGTCTCAATACCTATAAAACCTCGTAAGTAACCAAACTAAATCATAACTTATTAACCCAGTGACCAAATCCCCAATATTTACAGTCGCCGCCTGGGCTGGGTACTCGGGTTTCGCATAATTTCCAACGCTCTCAATTATAAACTTGCTAAATTATGTTGCACGTTAAACCAGCGTTGTTGTTCGCTGTGGAATTTATTCCGACATTTGCATACTTTATTGACACACTGGGCTCAGGTGAAGCGGTGGGTTGTGGCGTTTTTAATGAGTGTCGTTAATAGGACAGTTTAGTGGATTAGGTGCAAGTTTATTCTCAATCTCGTTGCAACATCATACTCCTCTTGCCATCTTTATGGATGGTGGAAATTCATTAAATAACTCCTCCGCACTGGATGGAGCAAAATGGGCTTCACGTTCCAAGAACAAGGTGACTCTTTAAACAATTCTGTTAGTATAAGAAACCAGGCACCCCGATCAGCATCTTTTTTTTTGGGGAGGGGGTAGAGAGTCGTTAAATATCTTCTTTTGCTCTGGGTGGAGCGAGAAATTGTGTCAGATTTTTAGTGACTAAAACCGACCCGTGCTCTTACAGTTAAGAAGTAGAGCAGAAATTACAATAGGAGCTTAAAATTAATATAGGCGGTATTATAACTAAACGCGATCTTTTACAGAAAATCTTTTGATGTATTTGTTAGCAAAATATATAAAAGACGCTGTTAATCCGTGTGTTTTTACCTAATTATAAAGGCGAAAATTTGTATGTATAGGTTTGTTTGTTACTCCTTCATGCTCAAACAGTTCAACGGATTTGGTTAATATTTGACACACAAGTGATACCACGTCCTAGAATAGCTCAAAAGATTCTTTTGATTCCTTGAGAGTGTTCCAATATAATAATAAATAAAAAAATAATGTTCCAATTTCACGCAGGCAAAGCCAATAACAGTAGCTTGTCAATACATAAAGCAATCAAAATATTCCCATACAAAACCCTTATATCAACCGACCATTGACACCAAAATAACTATTGTCGAAAATACAATACCAACTTTGATTAAACGTTTTCAAAGACTTACATTAAATATGAACAAGTCGATGTAGGTAAGGTTAAAACAATTGTACGTACGATCCAAGGGTTAGGCGCTCTCGATATATCGTCTGAATTAAATATCACCTAAGGATCCGATGTTTTATTGATGTCGATCGATTTGAAGATAGGGCCCTATTTATTAGTGTTAGTCTTGTGAAGGCCGAAGTCATATTTTAGTAGGTATTTATACAGGCTATTGCCAACGGTATTATCCCAGAGAAATGTACAGTTCGTCCGTTATAAGTTGGCGAGTGTGAAGTTAGGCTCTGCGAATTTTGGTGCTTGAAATATCGTACAAAAATAAAGGTTATAAAAAAATAAATGCCAATAACTGTTTTTAACAGCAATAACACTGCAAATTGCATTTTTTTTTAATAGTATTGACTGTCAAGATAAAAGTTTGTACGCAGTAAATGTTTGTAGACACATTCATTGTGCGTACAGCTAAGGAGTAGAATTCTCTGCTTCTTCTTTTTCTTTTGGATACGATGGTGAACTTGTTAAACAGTCTAGATCCAGTAGGTGGCTATGTTAATAGCAGCATAGGTGCAGAGGACTCATCTAAGATCAAATTCTTCATAGTACACCTGCATTTGGGGCGATCTAACTAAAAAATGTGGTTCATCTTTTGAACACGAGCGCTCACATTGAGTATCTCTTGGGTCTATAAAATCTGATTTCACCAAGTTGTGTTTGCAGCAGCCTACCTGGGTGCAACCGATTTAGTGCCTTTCATATAGACCACTGCAAATCACGCCCAGGCGGGAGAATTCTCTGCTGGAATCTATGTTTCCTGATAGTCACAACCTAGTGATCTTTAAGTCAAGAGTGAATTGGTTACTTCTAAGCAAGCGTACTCCATCTTCACCACATTATTGCTTACCATGAAGTGAGATAGTGGTTAGGCGCAAGACTATCAATCAGAGACACATACACACACACACACACAAACACACAGAGTACATACAGAGATATATGGGATATAGAGTGTGTGTTCCAAATTATGTTCGAATTAGTTCAGCCATTGTAGCATGATTGATTAACAACCCATTCTCACACATTTATATTTATTATTTATTAATGTTGTCTGAATTAAATATAACCTTAGGATGCCATATTTTATTGACATGGGTCGATCTGAGAACAGGGGCTAGGGGTTGTATTTTTTATCAGGCCTTTTGTGATCTGTTCACAATTTTTTGAGGCTTATGTCTGCTACGCTATCTGAAATTAGTTCTTCCATTAATAAATAATCAACCTTTCTCAATTAATCATTCTTTTGCTTTGCTTTTTTCTAGTGCTTAACGTAATTAATATATGTACATATAATGTACAATCATAATGTACAAGTACATATATACACATAAACTTTTTTTATGGTAGGGGAATCATCAAAATGACTTCTCCCACTCTTGGGCGGAGCGGGAGGGTGTGTCAGACTCTTACTGACTAAACCCCTACCCCGTTTCTTCGTTGCCTTCGATCTGGGGAACACCGTAGACACCTTTCGGAATACCCATGTTCCCCAGAGGCTTCGGCCCTGCCGCTGCCCCTGCAGTTTGCTGACATCTCCTTGAGGCGCACGTGGAACAGAACGCGCCGTTGACGACTGGGCTCGGTCCAGATTATTACCAGACTGTCGGACGGCGAGCTACCCTGTGCTCGCCGTCGCCAGTTCGCCGCCGATACTCATAAGCTTGTGTATTGTCCTTTATATAAAATAGATAAAACATCACCTAGCCTTTTCCAATTAGCTTGGTTGGCTTTCACTCTAACCTGAAGCAGAAAAATTATACATTTATTTTAACGAATCAAGATAATTAAGCGAACGAACGAACAAAATCTTAATTTAACGAATTAAGATGATTTGTTTACACTTTCTCACAAACCTTAATTAGATCTATTTAAGTCTAGCTTTAACAATTACTTGTTAAAGCTAGACCGTGGCACCGTGGTGACCGTGGCGTGGTATGTGGGCGAGGTTACCCTCGCCCACATAGAAATCTAAACATTGACAGTACCATCATCTGCCCAGCCTTTTCCCAACTATATTGGGGTCGGCTTCCGGTCAAGCCGGATTTAGCTGAATACCAGTATTTTACGAGGAGCGGGTACCTACCAGACCTCCACAACCCATTAACTGGTAATACGGTACTTTATGACAAGACTGGAGTTAGATTTACTGGCTTCTGACTATCCGTAATGACTGTCAAAGATCTCCAAATGACAGCCGGGACCTACGGCTTAACGTGCTTTCCGAGGCACGGAGGAAACTCTATGTTAAGATGGTCACCCATCCACAGACCAACCTAAGCAAGCGTTGCTTAACCTTGAAGATCGACCTATGCGACAGTTATTATCTAGCCACGAGTACCAAAACAAAAATAATCCTTATTCCAGGCCAAGATCTAATTATGTTCGAATTTGTTTTGCCGTCGAGGCGTGATTGATTAACACACATTCACACATGTTTAATATTAATATTGTCTGCCTGAAATATCACCTTGAGATGTCGAGCGATTTGAGAATAGGGCCCTATTTTACTGGCATCAAATCATTTGAGACCTATAGGTACGCCCCTTCTGTCTGTTAGCCATACTTAAATATTTATAGATTTAGGAAAACTAAATGTTTTTTGTTTTATTTTGTTTTGTTACTCATCATCTGCCTAGCCTTTTTCCCAATTATATTGGGGTCGGCTTCCAGTCAAGCCGGATTTAGCTGAATACCAGTATTTTACGAGGAGCGGCTGCCTACCAGACCTCCACAACCCATTAACTGGGGTAACACGGTACTTCATGGCTAGACTGGAGTCAGATTTACTGGCTTCTGACTATCCGTAACGACTGCCAAAGATCTCTAAATGACAGCCTGGACCAACGGCTTAACGTGTTTTCCGAGGCACGGAGGAAACTCGTTATGTTAAGATGGTCTTTTTGTTTTGTTACTATGCCACGGAAATAAAATACTAAAACTTGTCTAGGTATGTATATTTGTGACTATCTTTTGGTAACGTCTTCGCTAGCTTGAAAGTCTATTTAACTACAAGTATACTTACTCATCTTTTTATTCAAAGTGAAAAATCATCAAACAACTCCTCCCGCTTTGGGTGAACCGAGTGTAAGGGCCTATTTCACCACCTATGATTAAGTTTCGAGTATCTTACTTGACAGATAATTTCATACAAATTCTGTCACATTTTTGAATTTATTCAATGAGTAGTGTCTACTCGGACATTGTGAAACAGGCCCTTAGACTTTTACTAACTAAAACCCACTTGTGGACTTTCAGTTGCTTTTTGCGATCCAGAACCACTAACTCACGGACACTCTGTCTAATAATCCAGCGGCCCCTCCTTATATTATTTACGTGGGCAATCATAAAATAACTTCATCCACTATAGAGGAAACGGGAGGGAGAGTCAAACTTTTACTGATTTAAACTAGACAGACTGGCCTGTTGGTCTAGTGTTTAGTTGCCCTGATTTCGCTATTCCAGAGGTCGTGACTTCGATTCCCACCCAGGACAAATATTTGCATGATGAGACGATCATTTGCTCTGTGTCTGGGTGTAATTTATCTATAAAATGAATGTATTTAGAAATATATTTAAAGTATGTTTATACGTTGTCTAGTTAGTACCCATAACACAAGCTCTGCTTGGAACTAGACGGCGTTGTATGAAAGTTGTAAAAAAAAAACTTACGCTTAATGTTCTTTCAGTTATCCTTTTTTCGAGAGTTACGGTAACTCCTTCATACAATCCGCAGCACTGGCAAGCGATGTCACTAACTGGTCCCGTCAATTTTTTTGACATCCCTTTGAAGCGTGTGTGGAACAAAATGCGCCTTCGATTCTGTCCTACACAGCTAGCTATCACTGAACTTATCTACACCATCCTGAAATCCTCTGTTTATTTAAAAAGAAAAGAAAGAAAAGAAAGAGTAATTGTTTATTTACATGAACAAGTGGCAAATTTACAAAACATGTCCAATATATATATAAAAAAAAAACGGTATGTAATATGCGCCACGTCCATGCAAAACGGCCGAGCGCTCAGCACGATGCTGTGGGCACACATTATAGTGCGACTAATCCACAGCGCTGGTTTTCAGCGTCGGCCGGTGTGATTTATGGTTTTTTTTATCAGTTCAAAACTATACAAGAAACCTAATATTCTAATACAATTTTCGACCGATTGTATCAATCACAGGGGCCAATCCTAACAGAGATTAACCACGTAGGTACGCACGATATTATGTTATAGTGCACAAGTGTGTGCGCAAACACAGGTACACTCTCTGTTCCTTTACTCTCATAGTCCGATGAGGCGGTAATCTGACACGATCAAATAGAAAACAAGCACAGAACAAACGGCTTTACGTGCTTTCCGAGGAACAGGGGTGTTACACCACCAAGTTCCAAAGTCCAGAATGCGATAAATTAATTTCGTAATGATATGAAATAACCCAGGACCTCACGCTTAGCAGTCGCGCTTGTGACCATAAAATCAACTAAAAGCCGTCTAATTCTCTACTAAAACGAATGAATGACTAAATAAAGTATTCATTCATAAATAAACCGGGTAACAATGTTGATCAATTGGCCCATTCTCGCTCTACCTATTTAATATACCCCTAACTAATATTATTCAAGCTACAATTATTTGGATTTGATTGTAGTGATAATATATACAATGTGATTTGATTTGGTATTCCAGTACAAATATTAGTAGTTAGGTACTGAATGGAACTTGGTTATGAATATTTAATATAATTTTACTGTTTGTAAGTGGGTGGCGAATTTTGGGTAAATGATATACATTTTGTGGAGTGATTCTTTATTCTTTATTCTTTATTGTACACAGATAATTTACATATAATACAGTTTTTCTGCAATAACTCAGAGTAGAGAAGTACAAAAGGTTGATTGTATAATAAATTTAAAATAATCTTTTTTTTTGAGGGAAATCATTCAATGACTTCTCCCTTTCTAGTGTGGATAGAGAGGGCATGTCAGACATTTCTTTCAGTTTCTCTTTGTGTTCTAATACCATCATCATCTGCCTAGCCTTTTCCCAACTATATTGGGGTCGACTTCCAGCCAAGCCGGATTTAGCTGAATACCAGTATTTTACGAGGAGCGGCTGCCTACCAGACCTCCACAACCCATTAACTGGGGTAACACGGTACTTCATGGCAAGACTGGAGTCAGATTTACTGGCTTCTGACTATCCGTAACGACTGCCAAAGATCTTCAAATGACAGCCGGGACCTACGGCTTAACGTGCTTTCCGAGGCACGGAGGAAACTCGTTATATTAAGATACCCTTCCACAGACCAACCTAGGCAAGCGTTGCTTAACCTTGAAGATCGACCTGTGCGGCTGTTATTATCTAGCCACGAGCTCCTCTTTGTGTTCTAATACCACGGTGTCCTTTTCAGAAATCCCCGCGGCCTTAGCAGACATCGGCATCGGCCCGACCGAACCTCTACGGTTATGCTAACATGTTTTTAGTTCATGAATCCCCGACCGGTCCTATGAGACCGCGCTGTTATTGTTTTACTATTGTGTCTCGTTTTGCGGGTATGTGATAGGTTAAAGCGCGCGCGCAACACAACCGTATCTATGTGCTCGCGTGTTTTTTTGTATCATTGATAGGTTCGTTTGACCACTATCTCATGTGATGAAAAGTGACGATGCGTTCGATGACGGAGCGTGCTTACCTAGAAGTAACCTATTGCCACTCTTGACTTAAAGATTCCTGGGTTGTAGCTATCTGGAAACATAGAATCCGGCAGGAAAATTTTTCTGTTTCCATTCGTTCATATTTAGTTGACCTTCTCCACTTATATTTTAGTAGCAATAACTCTCATATTGCCTCTGGGATTAGACGGAACAAGTCAACTCTTGAAAGGCTGCAGCTGGGTCAAGGATTTTCCATTTCACTCCCAAGCCAATCAAAAATCTAATTGGAATTTTTCGCAAGGTTTTTAGGGTTCCATACCTCAAAAGGAAAAAACGGAACCCTTATAGGATCACTTTGTTGTCCGTCTGTCTGTCCGTCCGTCTGTCAAGACCCTTTTTCTCAGGAACGCGTGGAGGTATGAAGCTGAAAATTATATCAATTACTCAGGTCTACTGTCCCTTGAAGCTGTGAAAAAATCAAACTTCTAAGCCAACGCAATCAAAAGATACAGCCGTTTATGCCGCAAATTTTCGACACTTGCAAGGGAATCAAAACCTACAGGGTACTTCCCGTGAACTCAGAATCTTGAAATTTGGTACGAAGCATCGTCTTATAGCATAGATAAAGGAAAAATTACGAAAACCATAAATTTTTAGTTACATCACATAATATATTTTTTTTTAATAATTTTAAACTTACTACCCATTTCCTCATAAACGCGTAGAGGTATTAAATTGAAATTCATACCAAATACTCAGGTCTATAATACCTTTAAGCTGTAACAAAATCAAACTTCTATGTCAACGCAATCAAAAGAAACAGCAATTTAAGCTGCATATTTTGAAACTCGCAAGTACTCGCAAGGGAATCAAAACCTAAAGGGTACTTCCAGTCGACCTAGAATCTTGAAATTTGGCATGAAGCAACGTTTTATAGCACTCATATAGGGAAAAGTCTGAAAACTGAAAATTTGTTGTTACGTCACAAGAATTATTTTTTTGAAAAATCTTCAACGCTCGATTCGAGAATAGAACTTTATTCATAGGTAAGTTAGAGGTATTGAGTTGAAATTAACACCATATAATTGGGTCCGTGGTCCCTTGAAGCTGTGCAAAAATCAATTTTCAATTCAATTGGTAAAGTGACGGGAAAAAAAGATTCGTCCGTTTATACTGCAAAAAACGTACATTTCGAGACTGTCGAATTGTTCGATTGAACTGTTTTATAGGTAAGTTACTACGGAACCCTCAGTGCGCGAGTCCGACTCGCACTTGCCCGGTTTTTTTTGACAAAAGACAGCTATTGTGAGTACAGCTAATGAATGGAATTCCCTGCCGGAGTCTGTGTTTCGTGATAGCTACAACTTAGGCGTATTTAAGTCAAGAGTGAATAGGTTACTTCTGGGAAAGCGTACTCCATCGTCGGTCACATCTTCGCATACCATCAGGTGAGATAGTGGTTAAACGCAAGGTTATCTATACTAATATTATAAAGAGGTAAAATTTGTAAGTTTGTAGGTTTGTAAGTTTGTATGTAGGGGGTAATCTCTGGAACTACTGGTCCGATTTGAAAAATTCTTTCAGTGTTAGATAGCCTATATATCGAGGAATGCTATAGGCTATATATCATCACGCAACGACCCACGGGAGCGGAGCAGTAACGAAGAATGCGGGTGAAACCGCAGGGGACAGCTAGTGCATAATAAAATAAAAAACCTAGAATCCTGAAATTTAACATAAAGCAAGGTCTTAAGGCAAAAATATAGAATAGTCAGAAAACCGAAAATTTGTAGTTACCTATATCAAAAAAAATGCAATTCGAAAAAAAATTAATTACTCGATTCAAGAATTCAACTGTTTTTATAGGTAAGTTGGTACGCAACCCTCAGTGCGCACTTTTCACCAACAGCTACACAGGTTTTTTAGACAAAAGAACTGAAAATATTTTGTATAACAATAGACGTTAGTCAATTGTAATGGAAGGTGATTCCCTAGATAATGGGAATGTGTTATTTAGAGATTTTTCACTGGATACAAGAGTAATAAATCTAACGGGATTAAATTTTTCTGGATGAATAGAAATACGTTAGCGATAAAAACATACGAATGAGTCAATTCTACTTTTTCATGAACACTTACACAAAACCCACATGATGAATTGACAGCACTTTATATGCTTTAATTATTTATTTGTTTGAGCGTGCAGGACTTATAGCTTATAAAAAAAAAAACAAATTGAAGGGACGGAGCTTTATAGGGTACTAGCTTTAGCCCGCAGCTTCGCCAGCGTACATAAAATATAGCCTATGTCACTCAGGAATACAGCAGCTTTCTATTGGTGAAAAATTTTAGCAATCAGATCAGTACCTACTTCCACAGATTACCTCATACAAACAAAAAAACAAACTTTACCTCTTTATTCTATTAGTGTAGATGTTATATACACTCTACAGTGTGTCTATGGTATGTTTATGTTTTTTTATAACATAAACTAGTGCTTAAATACGATCCTTCCTGACGGTAAGCAGTGATGAAATCGTTGATGGAGAAGCGCATAGTTTAAGTAGGGTGTGTGTGTGTGTAGGGTGTATGTCATCATCATCATCTGCCAAGCCTTTTCCCAACAATATTGGGGTCGGCTTCCAGTCAAGCCGGATTTAGCTGAATACTAGTATTTTACGAGGAGCGGCTGCCTACCAGACCTCCACAACCCATTAACTGGGGTAACACGGTACTTCATGGCAAGACTGGTGTATGATTTACTGGCTTCTGACTATCTGTAACGACTGACAAAGATCTACAAATGATAGCCGGGACCAAACCAAACCAAGCCAAATCATCGAAAACATGTGACTTCCACCAACCCGCACTGGGTTACCCGCACTAATCCTAGAGTGTCCCAGCAGCGGGAACATTCGAAGGCTGATGCCATGCTATAATATTTCAAAAGAAAATGGTCGCTGCATCGATATCGCATAGACGAATTAGCCTTTATCAAAAAATCCTATCCGTATAATAAAAACATGGTATAAGCTGTCGTAAATCATTAAATAACGACCAAAATCAGAAATAAAACCTCCATGTTATGTTTAAATTCATTAACTCGTATCAGGATCATTAAATAATTACGAACGGCAATAAAATGCGCTTGAAATAATTACTTTTAATTATTTAATTATTCCGCAAGTGCCATAACGGCGAGTAACGGAAATTGACTGCGTTTTTATAACTATTGTTCCTATTTATATGTATAGTTATAAACAGGTTTTAAATACTTACAAACGTACTATATAATACCAAGTATGTATAAGCAGAGGTATATAATAATACGATTCTACAACTTTCACATAATACCATCTAGTTCTAAACTTAACAGAGCTTATGGTACGAGAACGTAATAACTGACAAACATACTTATATATGTAGACAGAGAAGATCGTGCTCGTCAGACAAACAATCGTTGCTGGAGGTCGTAGATTTATCACAGATATCGAAACCACGACCTCCGTTATAACCACTATTTAGATTTCTGTGGTTATAACACTCAGGGCCACTAACCACTAAACCAATAGGCCAGTCAAGGCCAGATATACCCTAAAAAATATAATATTTATAATAATAATACCATAATTATATAAATTAGTGCTTACCTGTGATCCCACCTTTTTTTAATTTATTTTTATAAATCATTATTGGTGAAGCGTACTAGTTTACTAAGAGCCTATTCACTCTAGCAGCCACCTAAATTATAAACGGACGGGAAGACCACTGCAGGCAAATTGTTCCAGTCCTTCGATTTACGCGGTATAAGCAACGAGGCGAAACGCTTAGTCCGGACCGTAGAGATTTCAACAACGTAAGGGTGGATAGGTACTCGTCGTATGTCGGGATGAGCGATGGTAAAAAGGTAATGACGGAATCAAGTCATGCAATTCCCGCGCACACTTTTTAAAATGCATCCTGTACAATACCGATAGGCTACCCTAGCCTGTGCTCTAGACTTTGAAAAGTGGACTTAACCAAATCTGCGCTAAAATATGCGCACAAACCTTTCCGTTTATTATTTCCTCTACTTATACCCGCTAACCCCTTAAAATCTGTCTCTTACCAGCCACCTTTGTCCCTAAACATATCAGGACTCAAATAAAAACACAGTTTAGACAGCTCCTATAAATAATTCTGGCTAAATCATGCGATTTAGCACTTTTTCCTGACACGGGTACCTACCTCCTCTGCCGCCGAAAATGATTAGTGAGCCGATCTTGTAATACGGAACCCGGGAAACGAGGAAACCGCAATGATGAGTGATAGCTTTTTTAACGTCTTGAATATCAATCGGGTTTTTGGGTTCCACGGTGAGCAAAAAAAAATTGGAGGAAAAATTTTGGAGAACATTTTTTTCGGGAGGAAAGTTGTCACACCTGGTGTGAAGCGATAATATTGGAGTACTATGGGTAGAACGTGCCGTATCCTTCTTTAGTATGTTGAAGATTTAATTTTTTTTTTAAATCTTAGAAAGTATGTACATGCACCTTTCGATCTTCGCTGCTTGGCGGCGAAAATAGAGTATTTTTTTTTGTTTGCATCTTGAAATTGTCAAGCAGAATTGAATCCTAATCCGAAGAAATCGGTTTAACTTCAAAATTTTGTTATGGTTTTCAACAAATTATTTTTTAGTTAAAAGATAGATGATGTCTGAATATAAAAATGAAAAAACATGTATTTTATCGGTTTGATAAGTTCCTGAAATCTCTCGGCGGTCTTTAAGGATACGCGCGACCGCTTTTGTTTCAAATAGTCGCGCGCCCGCTTGAAGGTTAAATAACTTCAACAGCTCTGGCCCGAATGAATGTCAGACTTTGAGTGTCAGACAGCATTATGCAATTCGTTCCAGACGTTTTTTTAGGTGGGAAATAATAAGCCAATGAATTCTCCCGCTCTGAGGAGGAACGGGAGAAGGTATATCAGACTTTTACTGACTAAAACCTACTCCTATATTTTTTCTTTGCTATGCTCTTCACGAGGTCCCTGAGTTTATCTTTCAGAAATGAACCTATAGTCCCAGTAGACTTCATTTCAACTGGGCACCAAACGGTTTGCCGATATCTCCCGCGTATGCGTTTATACAAACAAACAAACTCTTTAGCTATAAAATATTAATTATAAATGTTTTTGTATATGATAAACAATATAATGAACGCTATTCCTAACTAGAAATAATTTAATTATGATTAATATTGCCTACCCAGCAACCCACTTAGGCCCACCATACACCTAAGTTTTCTCACACCTTTATGCAAAACAGTCTGACCAACATACAAAACACAATACAAGTACTACCAACACAATAAACGAACATAAATAATTCCATCATGATTTGACTGAGCATTATCCCTCTCTTTATACCCTCAATCAGGGAGGGCGATGCATCAAAACCTCCCTTTGGACCGGCTTTATTTTTGTAGGTTAAAGAGTGATCGATCTGGACGAAAAGTGTTCCTTTGTAGAGATTCTTGTTGTTGATATCCGATATTCATTGAAAAGTAAAAACGTGATTTGTGACAGGGAACTTTTTCTGGGTTAGATGAATTAAAATCCATTGGATTTTTCCCCTAGCTGGGGCAGAGGGCGAGTCTACAGTAGTCACGTTTACGCTTGGCCTTTGCTTTTGCTAATACTGTACGGCGCCCGGTCTGTCGAGGACGGCCACGCTTCCTTTTTCCTTGGGGATTCCAGTCTAGCGCCTGTTTAGGTGTATGATCGGGATCCATCCTAAGCGTGTGACCAATCCAACCCCACTTGCGACGTTTGATCTGGTGGTCGATCGATTTGGGTTAGGGTCCGTAAAAAACTTTGTAGTCGATGGCCTAGCAGAGTCGAAGCCTACCGAAGCCATGGGTCGACCGAAAGGGAAGCCCGGGGTCCTAGGACTTAAGGCAAATAACGTACATACTTAGACGTTGGTTTTAGTCAGTAAAAATCTGACAAATCCTACGGATTCGCTCTAGAGTGGGAGAAATCATGAATGGTTTCCCATCTAAAAACAAAGTTTACATAATCAGCGTTATAATTTTTCCATGGCTGGTACTCGTGTTTCCTTTCAAAAACAGAAAAACGATCGTTGTCCACCAAGCGAGCTAAGTGCGTGTTGTTAGATGTCATGAATGTATTTGAAAGTCTTTTTCTTGTAAGACATGTTTCCTCACAATGTTTTACTTCGCCATATTGAGAGCAGTGTGGATAAAATAAATTATATAAAGTTATGCGACAGGATTGAAATCACGACCTATGGTCTATCGGTTTAGGTAGTTAACTAAAGGTAAACCACCTTGGTATGTCTTTTTATATTAAAGAGGTCATATATAATATACACAAAGATTATTTAAACTTAGTTTATTAGCTAACATCGATATAGGTAAATACCTAGCTGCAAAGATTTTTACGTACAATTTATAGATAACTTTTAGATAAAAAGACATGCCAAGATTGTTTACATTTAGTTAACTACCTAAACCCATAGACCATAGTCATAATTATATTGGATCCTGCTCACATTTCGGCGAATTTTAATAAACTTTATTAGACCATTACACTACAAATAATAATTTAAAAATTTCTATTTACAATAAAACAAGAAAAATTAAAACACTGAAATAGACACTAATAACTCTCCTAGCTAAAATACGGCGTCAAAAAATTCCTTCGAAAATATTTCATTAAATATTTAATACAAATTGAATATAATGAAATATTTGTCACTGAATGAATGAAGATGAATGAATAATAAATGAATGAAAAACTGAACTGAAAATTATATACTGTTTCTGACAGATTGTGACTGAGATAAAATATGAGTGTTCCTTAATAATACTACGAGAATTTCCCTTGTGATTTTCACTGCTTATGGAAAATATTGAATATCTGAAACTCCAAAGCTTTGTAAGTGCGAGCTTAATATCGAAATGTAGCTGAATATTCTCATGTGTTATAATTACATCATGCTTCTTTATACCAGAATACAGTAACATTGATAGGGCATGAAAATATTAATCAACATCATTATCTCAGCTGAAAGACGTCCACTGCTGGACATAACCTAAATTTTTTACATAGTTTGTTACTTATATTCCACCCGATGGTAAGCAGTGATGCAATCGTCGATGGTGAGGCGCACTAGTTTATTAAGATCCTATTCACTCTAGCCTTGAAGACACCCAAATTATGATCGAACGGGAAAACCGCAGCAGGCAAATTGTTCCAGCCTTACGTACACTCTCTTACTTAGTTCGCGTAGCACCCCCACACTAACGTGATAAATGTATGTGTAAACGCAAGCGCGTGAAACACAACAGGTATTATCGTTGTGTGCTACAAATTAACACGTCTGCGCATCGTCATCCCAGCGAGCCGCTACGATTGGTCGGCCCAGAGGGGAAGTGCGGGGCTTAGTTCCGTTTTCTTACGCGCGCGCCGCCACTGTCATTCCGCCATTATACCGGTAAACGAAACGCACACGCAATTTTGTAAAAACTATATTCTCATGACTATACGCCTAAATTCTATCGAAGAAGTATTTTATTCATCTCCAAAACAGTAGACGATGGAAATATAGCAAAAATTGGCTTCTGTTGTTAACGGTGCCGTGGCGCAATGCGTATGATACATGTCTGACGAGTAAGAGGTCCCAAGTTCGATTCCTATCGTCTGATAAATATAATTTTGTAATTTTATACATATAAACTATGTATATTTACGAAATTAATTAACGAAATTTTTGTATATAACTTGTAATATAAATAATTTTATAATATATATATAATACATATATTATTTACGTAATATAATAATAGATACGTTATTATTATAATTTCTTTATTTACTTTTTAAATGCATATTAAATATATTTTTAAATATTTCTTACAAAAACAATAACAAAAAACATTTAAAAATATAAAAAATAGATGACCACCGATGGCGAAACCAGGGTCCAAGCTATAATAATAATTGTTAGTTGACAATACTTTCATTGTCAACTTTTTTTTTATTTTCGCAAACATTCACTTATGAAATTATTATAGTTATTTAAAATAACATCAAACACTTACACTTAATCTTTGGAAAGTATATTTTTATGATATGGGTAGGTAATCAGTAATAATGTTCACAATAATCAAGTAGCTGTGGGTATAAATAAAAAATAAAGTAAAAACATACCACCAACCAATTCACCTATTCAAGTAAAATTATGTCTCCAGCTCAACTCGTAAACAAAACAAAACTCGTTTACTACTCGATATACACACACACATATTTGTATATGTGTTTGCTACGAATCAGATAAACAAATTCGCATCATTCATTAGATGGTAATTTAGCACTGATTATTAAGTGCTTGCTTGCCGTTAAAGGTGTATCGAGTTCGATCCTTGCCATTGACAAAACATTTTTTTTCTACTTTATTGTAGTATAATGATAACGAAGTTTAATAAAACTAAAACTTAGAATATTTGCTTTAGCGTTTGAATCCCCAACCGGTCCTATGAGACCGCGCTGTTATTGTTATACTATCGTGTCTCATTTCGCGGGTATCTGAGTAATTAAAAACTAAGTGTATGAATATTATCATCTACCCACTTTATTAGTTATTTACTAAGAAATGAGTCGGATAATAAGTTAACCTGGCATAACGCTTTTGCCTATCACGATCGTGTGTTCTACAACTTACTCCGTGACAAAAAATAATTAATCGTTGTGGAAAGTGATACTTTTTACAAATAATAAACAACATGTCTCATTATTTTGTCTACACTTTTGAGGTCTTAGATAATAGTATTACATAAACAAAATGTATCCATAAGTGAAATTTCGAGGAGATTAATGCTACCGGTAAGTAACAAATCCAAACTTAACATAGGTAATGCAAAATAATTTAACATTGTTGATATTTGTTAGGTTTTAACGTAATTTTGTGATTGTTTACAGAGGAAAACTGTGCAGTTTTGGGTGCATAGATATGCAGCTGAAGGGACAATCGATGCCAAACGTCCGGGTCCAAAAGCAATTGCATATACGGATGCCAACCCACTGCATCGAAATATTGTTGCTACGTATAGCGCTGACGGCTTTGCTACAACAAGAAACACTGCAATTATGCACGACGTGTCTATGACAATTGTTCGACGCCACTTACGAGCAGCAAAAATTAAATGTCGCAAGCCCGTGAAAAAAATTTTACTGACGGCGTTGCATAAGGAAGAAAGGATGCGGTTTGCAAGAAAATTTATAGATTTTGATTGGTGCAATAACATAGTTATATTTAGTGATGAAAAGTGTTTTAAGTCAGATAAGGATGGGCGTAAAATATTATGGAGAAAAGATGGAGAACGTTACCATCACAAAAATATTCTCCCATGCAGGTCTAGTGGTCGCATTACGTTAGGTTATTGGGGCTGGATGTCATCGATGGGTCCCGGTGAGTTAGTGGAGGTAGGGGGTCGCAATACCAGTCAAGGTTACTTGGACATCAAGAGTTACAATACCTATCATAGTTCATTTTTTAAAACATGTTGATTGATAACTTTGATAAGTAAAAAAAAAGACTAAGAATTAAGCTGTAGGTAATTATACTGTTGTTGTATTATGTGACATGATGTAATTGTTATTGAGATCAAGAGTTGCGATATCTATCATAATTCATTCTTGATAACATGTTGATTTATGTCACTAATAAAAAACTTAAAAAAAGTGACGTCCATCCTTGTCTGACTTAGAATATTTTCACTTTATATATTGTACTAGCTTTTACCCGCGGCTTCGCTCCCGTCAAATGACTACCCTACATATCCTACGCTACCCTACCCTACCTTCCCTACCTACCCTACACTACACTACACTACCCTACACTACCCTACACTACCCTACACACCCCTTGGGACCTCTTACTCGTCAGTCACGTATCATACGCATTGCGCCACGGCGCCGATAACAGCAGTAGCCAATTTTTGCTGTAGGTACTTTCATAGTTGTGTACGGCTACTAATTGCTTTTTGCAAGAGTGTGAGTGTAGAAACGACGAGTTACTTTGTAGCACACAACGATAATACCTGTTGTGTTTCACGCGGTAGCGTTTACGCACACATTTATGACCTGCTACGCAATCTCCGCCACCGTGTGTACTACATATGTACGCGACGCATACTACATTTTGAATTAAACATAGAAATTAAACTTAAGCAAATATAAACAGTACCTAATATAATTTTCTAGTCTCGTTCAACAAATCACAAAAGCTTACATTACTTCTGACATGTGTAGATTTAATCGGAACTTGATGACAGGCCTTCAAAATTCAAGGGTCAACGTTCTATCGATTCCATATATTACCACGGCTTTTGTTTCAATACCGTAATGTTAAAATCTATACGAGTAAACAATTTGACCGGACTGTTGGTTCAGTGGTTCGATTTCCACATAAGACAAATATTTGTGTAATGAGCACGATCATTTGTTCTGTGTCTGGGTGTAATTTATCTGATTAGTAATATAAGTATGTTAATTTGTTATCTAATAGTCATATCACAAGCTCTGCTTAGTGTGGAATATTATTAGTATTGTGAATTTCCTGAATTGAATTTCAGGAGCTCGTGGCTATATAATAACAGCCGCACAGATCGATCTTCAAGGTTAAGCAACGCTTGCCAAGGTTGGTTTGTGGGTGTGAGGGTACGCCATGTTAAACGGGTCTTAAGCTCCTTCTAACCATTCCCAAAATACGGTTTTTAACATAACCCATGCATACAGTATTTGGCACAGGGATAGAGACTGGCAAAAATCTTCGTCAATTATTTACAAGTGCCGTTTAAAATTCTCACACGGCTATCCCTTTTTTTTGGGGTTCCATATCGCAAAAGGAAAAAACGGTACCCTTATAGGATCACTTTGTTGCTCGTTTGACTGTATGTCCATCTTGGGAACGCGTGGAGATATCGAGTTGAAATATTTTTTTTTTTTTTTTTTTTTTAATTATTGATAGGCTTGCGCTTGACCACATTTCACCTGATGGTAAGCGATCATGTGGTCGACGATGGAGCACGCTTGCCTAGAAGCAACCTATTCACTCTTGACTTAAAGACCCCTAGGTTGTAGCTATCAGGAAACACAGACCCCGGCAGGGAATTCCACTCTTTAGCTGTGCGCATAATAAATGTACTCCCAAAACGCTTTGTACGTATGGGTGGGATGTTCACCATGTACCGGTGGCGCATTGCCGTACGTCTAGTGGTCCGATGATGAAACGGGCTTGAAGGAATCAAGTTGTGCAGTTCCTGTGCACACTCTCCGAAATGCAACCGATAGAAAACCGACAGGCTAGCAACTCGTCGTCGATGCTCCAGACTTTGAAGCTTCGACTCGAAGAGTGCATCATTACCTATGATCTTCTTGGCTCGCCTCTCAATCGACTCTAGCGCCTCAAGCTGGTACTTGGCAGATCCGTCCCATAGATGAGAGCAGTACTCCATACATGATCGAACTTGTGCTTTATAGAGGTTGAGCAACTGTTCCGGCGTGAAGTACTGTCTCACCTTAGCCAGAATCCCCAGTTTTTTGGCAGCCAGTTGAGCTTTCGCCTCTATATAGCAACCGAAATTGAGAGTGGATGATAGTGTTACGCCAAGAAGCTCAAGATGGTCGGTAATCGGTACGGTCACATCCCGAAAAGATGGAGCTGGGTGGAATTGGCTCCGTTTAGCAGAGAAAAGACACGCCTGAGTTTTAGCAGCATTGAACTTGACCAGATTGGCATCGCCCCAATCGGAGACCGCCTGCAAGGACAAGTTCAAGCGCTCAACCATAGCCTCTCGGAGAGACTGGACCTGTGACCCACTAGCACGTGAGTCGGATACGTATCTCTCAGCCACAGTGCTGTCGTCTGCATACCCAAAGGTACCGGGCTTAAGAAGGTCATTAATATGCAGCAAGAACAGAGTGGCCGAGAGCACCGACCCCTGGGGGACTCCGGCATTGACACCCAGTTGACCGGACGAGCTGCCGTCGATGACCACTCGAATGGGCCTATCCCTCAGAAAGTCCGCAATCCAATTACACAGACCAGTGGGTAAACCGAAGGAAGGAAGCTTAGCTATAAGACTTTCGTGCCAGACCCTGTCAAAGGCCTTCGAGATGTCAAGGGAGACAGCAAGTGCTTCCCCATGCCTTTCGATGGCCTCGCTCCAGATGTGAATGGCATACGCTAGAAGATCCCCAGTAGACCGATTTTGGCGGAAACCGTATTGTCGGTCACTTAGAATGTCGTTAGCTTCTAGGTATGCCAGGAGCTTCTTATTTATCACACGTTCCATACTCTTACATAGGATGGACGTTACAGAGATGGGTCTATAATTTGCTGGGTCAGCTCGACTGCCCTTTTTGGGCACTGGTTGCACGTTAGCCAGCTTCCAAGCATTCGGCACTTTTCCAGTCTCATATGAGAGACGAAATAGGCGTGTCAAGATCGGAGACAATTCAGGCGCACAAGTTTTAAGCACAATTGCTGGTATCCCATCCGGGCCACTAGCTTTATTCACGTCAAGGTTACGTAGTACCCTACGGACGTCCTTCTGATGGATACGAATGTCCGACATACTCGTCTCTCCACCATCAGGAGCCGCCGGGGGCGACGCATCACTAGAATCTAGACGCGAAGATTCCGCAAAAAGGGAAGCAAACAAGTTCGCTTTTTCTTCTGCGGTGTGGGCCAGCGACCCATCTGGTCTCAGCAATGGAGGCAGTGAGGGGCGACAGAAGTTCGATTCAACCGACTTTGCCAGGGACCAAAAAGCTTTACTACCTGCTGGGTATGATGCAAGTTTGTTCCCTATTCGGCTGATGTGGTCAAACCGAGCCCTCTGCATCACCTTCTTGCAGGACTTGGCAGCCCTATTGAAGGCCTTCTTCTTTTCACTAACGTCGAGCGAGTTGCGCGTACGAGAGTTGACCCAAGCTCGGTACGCCGCGCGTTTGAGCGCATTAGCGCGACCACACTCGGCGCTAAACCATGGTAGAGCCCCGCCAGACACTGATACGTCAGAGAATGGAATATAGTACTCCATCCCCTGCCGCAATACATCCGTCACGGCATCTGCGCACGACGAAGCATCTTCAGAAGAAAAGCAAGTGGGCTGCCAAGGATAACACGCGAAGAAAGATCGCATGCCATCCCAATCTGCCGACCTGTATCGCCACATCCGCCGTGTGCCTCTGGGGCTGGGATCGGGCGGGGAGTAGACGGATACAGATTTCACCAGACAGTGGTCGGAGCTACCTAAAGGTGCCGATATCGACACTGAGTAACGGTCTGGATCTGTTGTCAGCAGAAGGTCCAGGCAATTGGGCGTGTGCGAATCAACATCCGGTACCCATGTTGCCCCCTGGACCAGCTGGGTGAGATTTAATGTTAAAGCTAGCTTTCTCATTTCTCTACCAGCATGGTCTGTGCACTGGAACGGGAAAAGCCACTCTTGATGGTGGGCATTGAAATCCCCCAGTAACACTAATTGGGCGGAGGGGTACCGCTGCTGAGCCGCTTCCGCCGCCTCACTTAGATGCTGTGTGAGCCCGGTTGTCTCCTGATCTCCGCTGTGCGAGCGGTAGACACAAGCGTAGATAATTTTATCTAGGCCTGTGTCCACTAAGGCCCAAAGCGTAGAGAACCTGGAGTCCTCAAGGTTACGGAGACGCCGATAACAGATGTCGTCCCGGGCGTACATACATACACCCGCACGTGGTTTGAAGTTGTGCTCCAAAGTAAACCCTGGGTATAAAAGGTACGACACGTCGGACGGACATGAAATTAAAACCATATACTGAGGTCTGCAGTCTTTTAAAGCTGTGCAAGAATCAAACTTGTAAATTTACCAAAAAAAATAAGGCCGTTTATGTCGCAAAACAATCTTCAATCTCGCAAATCTTCAAATCGCAAAGAAATCATCAAATTCATAGGGTTCTTCCCGTTGACCTAGAGTCCTGAAATTTAGCATAAAGCACAAAAATAATTATACAAGTCTAAAAACTGAAAAGTTTGTAGTTACGTCACGAGAAAAAATAATGTTTCTACTAGGAAACATCTTCAAAATTAGATTCGGGAATTGAAATGTTTTCATATGTAAGTTGGTATGAGTGCCACCGATGCTGCAATTAACGTAGCTACCTACTGGGCCCAAATAATTTGAAGAGTTTGCCTTCGATTCGAAAAGAAGAAGAAGAAGAAGTTGATACGGAACACTCAATCCGCAAGTCTGACTCGCACTTGCCCCGTTGTTTTACGTTACCTTTCGAATGTTACCTTCCATATATGGCTTGGTTTTCGTTGATGACAAAGGTTTGCGTAATATTGCAAAGGAGTTCAAAGAATCAAGTTCAAATTAACTTGGTTTCGTCTTAATGTGTGCTTGAAAAGGGCAAAGGTGATAGATACCTTTGCCTCATATGAGATTACTTATTTAAACTTATGCACGAAGGTATAAAGGCAGATCTTGTGCCTTAAGCGTTCTCTGCTATATTCTTTGGAGTTATGTAGTGATGACATACCTACATTGATTATTATATTTTTCACTAGCTTCTGCCTGCAGCTTCACTCGTACATCATCATCTGCTTAGCCTTTTTCCCAACTACATTGGGGTCGGCTTCCAGTCAAGCCGAATTTAGCTGAATGCCAGTGTTTTACGAGGAGTGTCTGCCTACCAGACCTCCACAACCCATTAACTGAGGTAACACGGTACTTTATGGCAAGACTGGAGTCAGATTTACTGCAGCGTTACTCGTACATAAGTGGGAAATTATCTTAAAACAAAATATTGCCTGGAGTATTTTGTGTTGTAGTCTAGGACATAGTCACCCATGTATGCGAAAAACCCGATCAACTACGAGTAGAACTCACGCACCTAGAGTTCTGAATAGATTGAATAATGTACGAGTAAATGATTCAATTCTGAAATCCAGTCAAGAAAATGTCTCCAAGTTTTAAAGTAATTATTTTGTGACGTTCCTAACGGTTTTCAGAAGTTTGTTCCACTGCTCCTAAGGGTCCCAGATTCGAGTATTTGATATTAATTTCAGTTTGATATCTCCCCGCGTACCTGAGGAAAAGGGTCTAGACAGACGGACAGATAGAGATGGATAATAGACTGAGCCTACAAGGGTTGCATTTTTGCTGACTGATATATGGAACCCTAAAAACAGTTTTTACAACCTAATATAAATCTACAGCTCTAAATCATTTGTTCGCAAAGCTTTTCGTTTATTGCTCACAGACAAAAGGTCAGTGTAAGAAGCCTATTGTCATCATTTTGTAGGAATAATTGTTCTCGTGAAAGTAATTCAACACACACAGATCCAACTGTAGTTCAGGCCAAGGTCCGGTGCAAGAGGGAATGTGAAGCTCGAACGTTCTCACACCTCAAACGCCGTTGAAAAATGGTTTGGGTGCAGTAGCAGGGAAAATTTTGATCACTGTAGATCCAAATTTGCAGACTATGAGCAACGGGTAGTACGTTGTCCGGCCGTCCGGTAAGGAATAATTCAACACGCACCTCAAAGACATCTTAGCAAAACTGAATGGAAACAGTTGGTCTGATGCCTGCTAGGACCGTGAAAACATATATACGTATTTTAAAATTATAAACAAACTTTATCGATAAAACCTCTATTTGAATTACCACTTATTTATTTACTGTGCAGACCTACCACAGTGTTTTCTTTTTAACCCTAAGGTTGACTGGTAGAGAATGCCCTGATGCATTAAGTCCGCCTATGCACCACCACTGTACATGAAGTTTAATTAAATAAATAAAACGTTTTAAAAGCGTTTGATTCTAAAGCGTAAAGGATAACTGAAAGAACACACAGGTAGGTTTTAGGCATTAAAAGTCTGACACGCCCTCTTAGCAGGAAGGTTTAATGATTTCCTACCTCAAAAAGTGAATAAAAAGACTTCAACTAAGAAACAACTCGTATCTCTAGTTCGACTGACCTTTGAAATAAACATTCCTATTGAAAAAGTAATACTAAAAGTCCAGAAACATCTTGACCATCACGACTTTATCTCTTAAGTAGCCTACATAATACTCAGAACATTTAATCTCATCTACCCAAACACTAATGCTTTCTATCACTAAAAGAATCAACGAAATACTTGTCTCCAATCTAAATTGCACCCTAATCTGTTAGCTCTAGAGCATCATTTTAATTTCCGTTTGTAAGAAGGGAGATTTATCACCGGACTCTCATCTCGAGACGTGGGGTCAGGTCTTAAACTTGAGTTTTATGTGATAGTATTAATTCTTTTAGTTCTAGGGTCGTTTTGTATGAGGGATTGGGAATTCTGTTGAGAGGTTTCGAGGTAGTAAAGCTACTTACATAATATAAAAGGAGGAATTTGACTGACTGGCTTATCAACGCACTGCCGAAACTACTGGGATTAGTAAAATTAAGTTTTTCACAAGGCTTCCTTTTATTTATATATTAAGGCTGCCGCGACATTATAATTATCCATACAAACGTAATACCAAAATCAATTGCAGTTTAAGCATATTTACACCATAATATGATGTTATTCGGATTCAGACAATATTTATCTAGGTTCCTACGTCGTCTTTTTTTTATGAGAAACTTACCCCAAACAAAATTTAAACGAATTTAAATTTGCACATTTTCACAGCAAAAATGTCATGTTTTTAATTAGTTTTTTCTATATTATAAACAACAATATTTCAAAATATCTCTCCGTAGGAACGATGACTTTACTACAGTCAGTCTGGATTGACTCCATCAACCTCAAAAACGTATTTTATTTCGTCTCAACTCGAGATAGCGCGCGGTGTACGCAGGCCTCTTAAAAACATACACCCTATCCTTACTGGCTTAAACCAATGTACAAAAATTATTCTAAAAAGTACAAAAAAATCATCTTACGGTTAGCACATTTTATTTTTAGGGTTTGATCCTCAAAAGGGAAAAACGGAATCCTTATAGGATCACTTTATTGTCCGTCTGTCTATTTGTCTGTCTGTCTGTTAACACTTTTTATCGCTACAACGCGTGAAAGTCGATAGCTTTAGTTGAACTGAAAACCATATTCCCTTGAAGCTGTGAAAAAAATGTAATTTCTAAGTCGAAAAAAAATAATATAAATTCGTAGGGTACTTTCTGTTGGTCTAGAACCCTGAATTTTGGCATGAAGCCAGGTCTTATTGCACAAATATAGGAATAAATCTTAAAACTGTTTGTAATTAGGTACGTCGCAAAAAAAACACTTTTCGCTTCGGACTAATCTTCGTGACACGCTTTTTTATTAACTTTGCCTCTTATTTTTTTATTAAGATGCAAAGTTTCAAGCCAAGCCATTTGCAAAACTCCACACAATAGCAACCATATTTTCTAGCCGCCTGCACCTGAAACGGCTCATCACATAATAAAGCCATCTCTTATTCCGGCAAGTCACTCTTTCCGCCTGAAATTGAGCTTCTCTTTAAAACGGAGCCGAAGTTTGGCAAAGTTTTAACCGTTCCTACTTCGTAACGAGTTAACTATGAAACTGGTTGCGGATATTATATTTTGTTGTTCGCTTTGAAAAGAATTTGGTAATTTAAATGAAAATGAGAATTAGTTGGTAAGAAAAAAAAAAAGTGTTTTAATATTTCTCGATCGATACTTTGTGTGAAAAAGGAACTGGTTCGTTCTTTGCCAAAAGCATTAACATTGCCATTAAACGTGGCAATGCTGAGAGAGCTACGAAAGTTCCATTAAAAAATCGACAAGTTCGAGACGGACTCGCGCACTAACGGTGCTATACAATTTTACTTAAGAAAATTAGTAAAATTCCCGAATCGAAAATTGAAGATTTTTTTCGAATCACAAAAAAGGTTTTGTGGTGATGAAACTATATTTTTTTTAAATTTTCAGATTGTTTCTTAAAATAGTGCTATGAGACGTGCCAAACTTCAGGTTTATAGGTCAACGGGAAGTACCCTATAGGGTAATTATGATTCCCATGAGTATGTCGAAATGCTCGTTTTTTGTTCCGTTAACTTTGAAGTTCAATTTTTTACAGCTTCAAGGGACCACAGATCTGATCCGATTCCTCTACGCGTTCTCGAGACAAAACTTCTTCACAGGCAAATAGCCAGAGAGACAGACGAACAATAAAGTGATCTAATAAGAGTTCTGTTCTTTTCTTTTGAGGTACAGAACCCTATAATATTCCAAGTGTAATACACTGCAATGCGAATCTAACAGCGCAACAGCAGCTAAATTTAAAAGCAAAACATAACAAACAATAGACCCTAATAGTTAAGCTAACAAAATTATTACAAAAAAAAATTCTACGAGTAAAAAACGTCTTTTACAAAGCCTTGCTTAGACAATAAACGCAAATTTTCTAAGCCGATAGCCGTACCAAACTCCAATTGTTAGCACCTAGGTCAAACATTCTTTCCAACCGTCCAATCAAGAACCAGTTCAAGCGACTATGAAAAAAAACTACTACATTAATTTTCACCCTTTGCCATAGATCTTTGAGACTACTAGACACGGCATCTGTTAATATTGTAATAGGGAAATATTGTAAACCCTATATTTAGGGTTCCGTACCTCAAAGGGAAAAAGCGGAACCCTTAGAGCGTTTTCACATTATCCGATCCGATATCGGTGTCGGACGCCGTTCCGATATTGGGGTAAGTAAAATGTATGAAATGCCGTGCTCCGATATCCAATATCGGGCCGGACAATATGATAGACAGGTTTTCATACATTTTACTTACCCCGATATCGGATCAGCGTCCGACGCCGATATCGTATCGGATAATGTGAAAACGCTCTTATAGGATCACTTTGTTGTCCGTCTATCTGTCTGTCTGCCCTTTATCTCGGAAACGCGTGAAGGTATCGAGTTGAAATTAAAACCATATACAAAGGTCTGCGGTCCCTTGAAGCTGTGCAAAAGTCAAACTTGTAAGTTAACGAAAAAAGATGACAATTCTTGCCACACCATCTGCATTTTAGTCGAAGACCGTCACTTAAATGACTAACGGACTAGTTCAGGTAATGTTCTACCCATGCAGTTACAGACTGATTAATAACATTTCAACAGACTTTCATTGTCTGAGCGGGAAGCGAAATCATAGCACGATCACGTAAAATAATATTCGTTTCGTGTAAATTAGTACCTCTCGATTCCCTAGATGGCGTTTGGATCGAATTAGATCGCGCTATGGTTTCGTTACAGCGGTTTACTTAGGTCACGCCAGATTTTTTTACTTTTTAAGCAGCGCACCTACCGGGATTCAAGTGTAACTACCAAGTGAAGTGTGATACTAGTACACAAATAAACGGGAAAGTGACGTAGTAAAATCCGGTAGTGTTATTTCATATCCCTCCAAGTCGACCCCGCAGTCGAACATTCATACTTAATCATGGGAGAGGAAGTGCAGTGGAAGATTGGTGGTGGTTTAGTTGTAATTGCCTCGCCTTACAAGTTGAATAATCCTTACTTACATGAAAAGCACGTCTTATAAACCCCACTTACCTGAAAAAAAGGCATAAACATTTTACCAAACTTACAGTGTATGTATAGTGCGTTATTTAATCTTATTTGTGCGGATGTGAACTTTTTGTACAGCGACGTGGTCAGCAATAAGTTGTCGAAGTCCACTAACAGCCAATTTCTTCATCTAAGGTAACAGCCAAAGTAACGTCGTAATGTTAATGGTTTCGTTTCTTCACAATTTTGACAGTTGGTTTTACTGTTACTTTTGCCCCTAACTTTTGCTGCGCATTGAAAGGCTGTTAAATCCAAAGTCACTGTCACTTTTGACAAAATTATATAGGTTTCACTGGGTTTATCCCTACATCCTATTGCTATTGACAACAGTAATGGTCAAGGAAAAGTTAATACTTTTAGTGATAGTTTGAGCTTTTATGTAGAAACTGGCCGTATGTAGGATTTTCTGTTACTAACTGTTGTTTAAATCCTTAAGGAAATAATTTAAATTGTCACTTACGGGATATCTTCCGTGATTTATGTTTATTTTGAGTTCCCGATATTTAAATTAAATTATGAAACAAACCGTGATAGCCTAAAACAGTGTTTAAATCCTTAAGGGTTAGGTACTAGTAGGTTTTAATCCGGCTAGGTGCGTTATTTCACTATTGCTCTCGAAAACATCGCGAGGAAACCTACATATCCTAGAATCAAAGATGAGAAGACATGTGACGCCAACCCGAACAGGTCCTTCTTTTTCTTAGAGAAAAGGAATCCCATCTGTGGGAATATTCTAAAGCTGATTATATCGATCAGTGAAAGCACTATGCTTGGAATAAAGATGTCATCTCTAGTCACCACCTTACTCTACGTCCTTTACGAAGCGACCACACCAAAAATTTCAAAAGAATTTTCACCCAGAAACTTTTTCTTGAGGAATTTGATCTTCTAAAATTCTTTCATTGTTTATTAAACGCTACACCGGGCTCTTTATTAAGACAATGAGATGTTATGAGCGTAATTACTCAAACTTGAGCACTTGGAGGTGACGTTAATGGCCTTACGAAGGGTAAAAGGGATCAGGTTTCTTCAATTTTACAAGTCAGAAGTCTTTGTAGCGGTATTAAGGAAGAATTTTATTCAAAAACTGTGAGAGATGAGATATGAAATTATGTGGAAAGTACTAGTCATTCGCGTTGGTATAGTTGTTGCGCTTTAACGTGGTAGTATTAGCGGTCATTAACCTCATTATTTGCTAAAATGGGACATCTCAGAATGTCCCATTTTAGCAAATTTCTGGAATCTACTAGTCATTCATGTTGCTATTTTTGTTGCGTTTGACCTCGTACAAGCTTCGCTGAAACAGGACATTTTACTTTATTGAACATGGTCAAATTATATTGTGTCAAAATCAACCTAATTTTGAGTGTTCAAGGTAAGTGCTTAAGTATTACCTAAGTAAGGTAAGCACTATAATTAGAGTCAAAGCATGAAGCAGCTTCTACCAAAGGTGCTTCACGCACATGATCACGCTTGAGGTCATTGCTTTCACCTTAAGAGGGTCTATCGTCAACGAAAGCCTGGTTTAAAAGCTTAATTGTTACATCCAACGCACCGTTTGATAAAGACACCTGAATCTCGACCTACCTAAAGAGGTTCATGTTGGTCAGTTGAATCAAGGGCTTGATCCAGAACAGCACACACGGCCCGTAATAATTGTTCGAATATTTCTATCTCAAGAACCCTAGCCATTGGTAGCTTAGACCCTATTCCCGATATCGGTGTGATAACAGGTTTTTATGTACAGCGACCGCTGGGCAAGAGTTTTCACAGTAGGTACCTGAACCGGTTGCTGTGGCGACGCTTGGGGGAGGCCTATATCCAGCAGTGGACGTCTTTCCGCTGAGATGATGATAATGAGGTACCTGAGGATGGAAGACGCCGCTGAAGTCGAACCGGGAAGAGATGGTGGGGTGACTTAGATGCCTACCACACGAGCTGGTATGAAATGGTTTAAGAAAATAATTCCTGGAAGAAGTAGGGGAGGTCTTTGACCAGCAGTGGGAAATATAGGTTATTTTTTTAGACACGTAAATTATATGCTTATAAAAGTATGCTGTGTGTGTGCTTATATGTATGAATAGGGGAAGGATAAATATGATAACCATTATGTGTTGTTTTGTGTGAGGTATGGACTAAAAAGTCTGAAATAAAACTATTATTATTATAAATGCAACAACAATTAAATAATGTATCGTAAGCTAGGCCTAAATCACAAACAAAACCACTAAAATATGAACTGCGCCAACACCTAGATAATTCGCCATCTATTTGATATACACCGCGATACACATTATTACCTCCGAGCGCATTACATTTCACGCTCTGTGAAGTTGACAAATATGTACTGTTTGGGAAGCCAGTAATGTATGTGTCACTGTTTGGTCATGCCACTAATACTTTGAGTTTGTTTTGTTTAATATTAACATAATAATCTTTGTTGAAGTCAGCCTACACATCTGATTTCGGTATATCTTATAAAATTTTTGGTTAAACCGTAATGAATCATTTACTTGAAGTGGTCATTGAATGGTTTTTATTCACGACTAGCTCCTCCCAGCGGCTTCGCCCGCATAAATATAAGTTTTTTTGGAAAATCCTCTCTTATTGCTTGCCTACGACATAAAAAGAAACCTTGTGCAAAATTAAAGGCTTTTTGACCCAGTACTTTCAGCTGTGTGTGGATATGTCACTCAGTCAATTTCTCCTTTTATATATAGGTATAGATTGGAACCGATAGGTAGCGCTGTAAGCGGAATTTACTATTTTTTGATGACCAAGACAATACTTGGGTTGAACAAAGTTTTTTAAGTCCGTTAGTTGGAAGGAGTTAGTTATAGCGTTATGGTTGATCCTGTCCGATCAACCGGAACTGGAAGAAAATAACGTGTTGTCTTGACCCCCAATAACACAGGAAGATAATGATGATCTTACTCCTGAAAGAGTTTCAATTAATAAAAAATACTTCCTTTAGTACGAACTCGAGCATTTTTTTATTGTTTATAAGTTCGCTCGTAACCACTATCGAAACTGATAGAAAGCGACGATGCGGTCGACTTTAGAGCGCGCTGACCTAGAAGTAACCTATGCATATTTACTCTTGACTTAAAGATCCTCAGGTCGAAGCTATCAGGGAACACCGACTCCAGCAGGGAATTCAATAGAATTCCCATTTTTTTTAGAGTGCTTCTGTCTTAGCACAAAAAATGTTATATACCTATTGTGTTTATCTATGCTAATATTATAAAGAGGTAAAATTTGTAAGTTTGTATGTTTGTATGTAGGGGGTAATCTCTGGAACTACTGGTCCGATTTGAATTCTTTCAGCGTTAGATAGCCCATTTATCGAGGAATGCTGTATGCTATATATCATTACGCTACAACCCACGGGAGCGGAGCAGTAACGAAAAATGCGGGTGAAACCGCAGGGGACAGCTAGTGCACAATAAATGTGTTCCCAAAAACGTTTTGTGCTTATAGGAACCTATTTACTCTTGACTTAAAGATCCCCAGGTTTTATAGCTATCAAGATTCATCACAAACTCCAGCAGGGAATGCCACTCCTTAGCTGTATGCACAATCGTTTTATATAAATACTCGTGCAATTACAGGTGAACGTCCTAGCACGGTCTATCTTTTAATCAAGTTGTGGGCTATTCTCGTAAAGGCCCGTGTCGACACAGCAGTAGGAAATAAACAATTTATTTTTTTATTTATTGTTGCTTGCAAGCACATTGAGGTGAAGTATTTGACCTACATGGCGAATAATGATATGCACACTGTTATTTTTGTTATAACATAAATTAGAACTTGATTGCCAAATGGTATCCATTGATGCAATCAAGAGCCTATTCACTCTAGCTTTGAATGAATATACTAAAGCCAAAACCCGAAGACTGTCAGAGTGATGCAAGTTGCACCGCTTTTTTTTGATGTGGAAAATCATCCAATGACTCTTGCGGGATGACGTGTCAGACTTTCACTGACTAAAACCACACCTGTTTCCTTCAGTTACCTTTCTGTTCTAGGATCACCCAGCAGTTCTCGACCCCCGAGGCGTCTCCTGTCGTGTCAACTAAGATGTTCAGATATCTGTTCTATCGTAGGTGCCAGTTTGCAGACGACGAAGAATGGGTAGCTTGTCGTCCGTCTGACCGTCCGATAAAGACCGTCAACGGCACGTAATGTTCCACACGCGCCTTAAAGAGATGTCAGCAAAATCCAGTAGGGCCGATGCCAGCTAGGTAGATAGACAATTTCTAGAAGGGAAATAGTGGTTCTAGTCCTAACGCAAACGCCAACTGAAGGACACAGGTAAGTTTTAAACAGTAAAAGTCTGACACGCCTTCTCGCTCCTAGAGCAGAAGAAGTCATTAGATGTCTTCCCACTTAGATAGAAAAGAAAGAAAAAAACGAACCCGGCAACAAGAATACCCTGCTATCTCTCCACTATAATATTCTTGCTATTTCCCTAGGCTTGCAAAGGGTTACTAGAATACAAATCAATTCAATTCGCTGTCCAAATATCAAGTAAGCGTCTATGATTGTCTGACCCAAGTCTGACCAAAACACTAAGAACCAATTGTGTACAAATTGACACGAAATTCGACAATAGATTGAATCGATTAACTTATCGGAAACAGAACTTCACCCTAAGCGAATGAGCGCTTGGTAGTCCTATCTTTAAACGAATGAATTTTGATTATGTACCTACTGCAGTGCCTGAAAGTACTAGGATAGCCCGTGACACACCAGTTTTTTTTTGTAGGTCACAGTCAACTTAAATGTTGATAAAAAAATTATATGTATATGCATAATCGGCCTTGTTATGGTCCCACGGCTTGGACTTAGGCCTCCTTTCTAGGAGAAGGAATGGGTCGTAAATCACCACGCCGGCCCAGTGCAGGATAGTTGATGTAACATGTCTTTGAATTTTTTGTTCTAGGACATGCCGGTTTCCTCACGATTTTTTCCATCACCGTATTAAGAACATTGGTGATGAAATAGATTAGTCTAACTCATTAGTTAGAATAATTTATGTCGTCGCCTGATTGCGTTTGAACCCATGATCTGCAACTCGCAAGTCGTGGCAATTACCACTGGACCTCTACTGTTCTATGAACTCTGCAAATAACTATTTATATACAGATTTATCATTTAATTTATCAACATAATTTTCTCAGTTTGTCGTACTTGCCCTTATTCATGAACTAAAACCAAAGCAAAAAAATCAATAAAAAAACTTCACAACACCACTACCAACCTACCTTACTAACAAAAAAAAACCACCAATACTAACAGAATAGTGCGTCATTTTGTCTACAATAAAGGCTATTAACAAAGCGAGCATTCTGGCCAGTCATGATCTGCCAATTACCGAATAGTTTGCCATGGTACAACGTGCCCCTGCGTGGATCAAAGTGGCCATTATAATTTGCGTAGGTGAACCCCCTAGCGAG
This sequence comes from Mythimna separata, assembly GCA_030763345.1. NCBI lineage: Eukaryota > Metazoa > Arthropoda > Insecta > Lepidoptera > Noctuidae > Mythimna > Mythimna separata. The sequence continues at coordinate 4,427,625 of CM061188.1, read as the reverse complement.
GGGTGGGGAAAAGACGGGTTGGTTTGAAAATATATTGGTAGGTGATTGGTGAAGGGAAGGGTGTATATTGTATAGTGCAGTTTGATTTGAATGAAAAGTATTTTTATGGGTTTTGATAGCTTATATATGGTAACCAATAGGGTTATACAAATTATGTTACTTTCAGACCAAAAAAGAAATAATTTTTTTTATTTTTACCTCACGCAATCGTACACATTACATTTATAACAAAAAAAAATATTTAAAAAATAATATTAAAACTTAACTTAGGCTCCTAACTCAACACTTTACACAAATTAGCCATAGATTACTTTGGCTAATTCTTCAAAAATAATAATTTATCCTACCCTAGAGAGGGAGTTTTTTTATTTTTTTTATTTAAAAATAAAGCCTTCTGACGGAAAGGTTTTGTTGAGGTACTCAAAAAATAAAAGATGTCTCAGCTCTATCCAGCGGTTTCAAAGATTCCAGACATTTTCCTGTTTAATAGACTCTTAAGATATAAAACTACACTAGTTTTACATCACAATAACTAGGACTCAAATTACAAACAATTTAAAACAGTCACTACAACTTCACTTGAAAAAAATCCACAAAAAAACCACTCTAGCCTCTAGGCTTAACGACAAAAATAATTATGTCCACGAACCCAACGGCCTAAAATTATGACATGATATTTAAACGTAATTTTTGGTTAAAACAATCTCAAAATAATATTTAACATGAACATATTATTTCAATATTTTTTTTTGCATGAAATATTAGCAAATACTTTTTATAATAATTTAACCAAGAGCATTAAATTTGAACACTTTAATTTTTTGTACCTTTTATATCGACCTATTGTATATAGAAAAAGTATATCGAGAGCAGTGGTGACCCAGTGGTAACTGCCCCGTCTTGCAAGTTGTACATTGCGGGTTCGAACCCAGCTAGGCGCATAACTTTGCGTCATTTATTTCATCACCGCTGCTCTCAAAACGTTGAAGGAAAATATCGTGAGGAAACCGGCATGTACTAGAACCATAAATTCGAAGATACGAGTATGTGACATCTACAAACCCGAACTGCACCCACGTGGTGTTACGGCCCATACCCTCTCCTGGAGGCCAAAGCCCTTCCCAACAGTGGAAACATTACAAGGCCTATAATATTAATGCTATTAATATCGACCTATATTTAGGTTAGGTCTTACGAAGCCAGACTTGAAAGCTAGCAAGACTATCAAGAATTAGAATCCTAAACAAACAATTGCTGTATTCAAATTTAAATGTTAAGTTACTCGTAAGCTTGCCTTCAAAAGATCAATAGCACAAAATCAACGGATACCATTTCAGTACCCATTTACATTAAGGGTCAGTACACACCGAGACGCGACGCGACGCGACGATACTGGAAGAGGCCAGTGATTTCGCGCTGCGCCGCGCGCCACCGCGAGACGCATCGCAACGTTGCGAGGCGCATAGTAAAATCGTTGGCAACATAACGTCGCGAATATAAAAACGTTCCGCTGCGCAGCGAGACGCCGCGCGGCATCACGAGGCGCAACGCTGCATAAAGCAACGTATTCTAAATTCTCACTATGAAATGTGTCTCTTTTAGCGTAGTAAATAAAGTTCTATTTTGAGTCTATTAAAATTATATAGACTACTTTTTACATTACTAAGTTGGCTAAAAGTCCAATAATTAATTAATTTTGACTATATTTTATTCAATTATATTCATCCTCTCTCCTATATAAAATAGACTGCTGTGCCCGACAGGGTCCATAATTGAAACTTTTATATACTATCTTAACCAGGACATGTGGCTCCAACCAAACAAGTGGCTTATTGTTTTCGGACAGATTGCCATAGTGCAGAAAATACACCAAAAAAAAAAATATAATACCATCTTATAACACCTTTGTAACATTATGGAATGCAATAAAGTATTGAGTATAGAAAATGTGCGCGCAGCGTCGCGTCTTGTCGCGTCTCGGTGTGAGCTGGCCCTTACATTAAAACGAAATTGAACACGGACAAAGCCGACGCAAGAGCTAAGTATAATCTAATAATACAGACCCGATCAAAGGTCGGAGTCATTGTTAATGTTGTTTCAATACAAAGAACATAACATAAAGGAATTTCCATCAAATATATTTGGACTGGGGGCGGGGGGAACCGTTTCATGTCTTTTTTGAAAGCTTATTAGATTATTTTTTTGCTGTTTTCAGTTGATTTTTTTTTCTTTTTGCGTTAGGTAAGGAACTGGAAAGTAATATAATTTTGTTTTTTTTTGGGTTATGTACGCAAAGGGCAAGACGGACAACGGAGTCTTAGTAATAGGGTCCCGTATTACTAAGACTCCGCTGTCCGTCCGTCTGTTACCAGGCTGTATCTCATGAACCGAGATAGCTAGACGGTTAAAACTTTTTTAGATGATTTATTTTTGTTGCCACTATATTATAAACAATACATAAAATCAGAATAAAATAAATATTTAAAAAGGGCTCCTATACAACAAATGTGATTTTTTTGCTATACCGTCTAGCACGGTATAGATATATCGGAACACATCTAGACTTGTAGAGCTACATTAAATCCACGCCACGCGACTTCGTCTTATTTACAAACTAGACAAATCCCACGTATGCGTCGATCTAATGTAGTTCAAGCTTATGTGCTCTTTATAATCTATTTGTAAAATAAACATAATTTATCATCATCATCTACCTAGCCTCTTTCCAACTATATTGGGGTCGGCTTCCAGTCAAGCCGGATTTAGCTGAATACCAGTATTTTACGAGGAGCAACTACCTACCAGATTTCCACCACCCATTAACTGGGGTAACACAGTACTTCATGGCAAGACTGGAGTCAGATTTTCTGGCTTCTGACTATCCGTAACGACTGCCAAAGATCTACAAATGACAGCTGGGACCTACGGCTTAACGTGATTTCCGAAGCATGTTAAATAAACATAATTCATTGCACCAAAAATATATACTAAAGTGACGGCCAACATATTTCACACGAACTTACACATGATTAAAACATACCTATCACCTCAACTTTAAGCATTCCCTGTGACTACAAAGTTACAGGAAAACCCGGTAGACACTAGAGACTGCTGGCAAACTTGCTTTTGCGAAATAATGTTGTGAACTTTTAATGAACTTTCGAAATCTACACTGAGGATAAAAGAAAAATATTGAGTTCAAGTTACTTGGTAAGGCCATTGCACGGTATTTTTCTTTTTGTTTCTATAACGAGAGAGGAAAAGGAATCGTTTTTCTAATATACGTGCACTTTGGTAAGCATAATGACTTTTTTTCTTTATAAATTAAACTGGCTATTTCTTGTGTTTTACTTGGTAGAATTGGACAGTTTTAGTTGCATTTTAGGTGAATTTTTTTAGGTGTGTGTTAATGCTGAATATAGTTTTTTTGACGCAAGTAATTATCAAAACTCTTTTTCGGCGAGCACGTACCGGAAGACATAACGGTCGAACGCCTCCCACAAGGTAGACCGAGGATCTGGTAAAGATTACGGGAAACCGATGGATGCGAGACGTACAGGACCAGTCATTCGGGGCCATGGGTTGACTTCTGAAGAAAAACCCATGGTCTTGGAATGCAAAGGAAAAGAAGGAGAAGAATGTTCCTACATAGGAGTGGATTTTAGTCAGAAAAAGTTGATACGATTGCTAAATAGAGTCATATGTCCTGTAGTGGACGTCTTTCGGCTGAAATCATGATGATGTTTTACGGCCAATTTTGATTTTGTTATTATATCACAGTTTGTATAGGTACTATTTTTGCATATTTTAAGTGCCATTTTTTGTTTTCATGCGTTTTGCTTACTATAATATTAATGTAAAGGGTCAATTTACTCGATAGCTAGTTAGTTTAGTAGTGGAAGTTTCAAATTGAGCCGTTAGTTTAAAATAACTAGCTGTGGTAAATTTATATGACGTTAGCCTGACTTTGAAAGCAGTACGTGTAGTGAGTTTCACCCCCGATATCTGATTTAAGAATTTTAAGTTGAGTATATCTCAAACTCTAGTCCAAAAACCTGTCTATGCTTGGAACCAGGCCTTAAAAGGTTCCTAAGTCAAAATTTTGTCAATGAGGGTGTTCTAAAATGACGTTCACCAGATGGCAATACTAAAGCGTCAGGTCCAGGCACCTGTCAAAACGCTAATGATACTGACATTAGTTTGACTTAACGTAAACGACAAACGTTATACGTTTTCAAAGGAAAGGACCACAAAATGAAGTGCCACCTACTGGTGGTGAAATTCCTCTCATTAAATCATTAGTTATTATTTTTCTTAATTACAGGGTAGGTTTGGTTAGGCGGCTGGATTTTCTAAATAAATCTACGAGTATCTATACTTAAAATAAATATTTAAGCTAGTGTATTTCAAGACGCATTAACATTTGGAACTACACAAGTAAAAGCTGTTTTACTCATTGTAACCTTAGATTTCTTAACCTTAGACTTCTTTCCAGTCTAAAACCTTACTCCAAATAACACATTGCACCATATCATTTACAAAAACCGAAATTCGACTACCTACATCATATTATGGACACCGTTTTCACCAGAAACCCAGTCCCGAACTCTTGTATAGCTGTATTATTATTGCGAATAAATTATTACTATTGTCTGAGGTACGAATAAAAGAAGAAATGTTTTAATTCTTTCTTTCTTTCTTTCTTTGTTTCTTTCTTTCTTTCTGTCTTTCCTTTTTCCTTTTTTTTTATTCTTACTTTTAGTTTTTGTGTATGTTTCGTTCAAGACATGTTAATATTTTGAATAATAACAGCTATTTCGATCTTTTTACTCCTAGAAGTATAAAACTATCTTTTCAGTTTAAAACCTTAGCCCAAATAACATACCTACTGCACCATATAATTTATAAAAACCGGAACTTGCCTACATCATATTATGCACACCGTTTTCACCAGAAATCTATAATTTTCTCCAAATCGTTTCCCGCACCGAACTTTTGCATAGCCGTGTTATTATTGTTAATAAATTATTACGACTACACAATTAGGCCGTAAAGTTATTAAATACGGGATTATGTTTGACAAGTTGGCTGGTTACCAATAATTTTGGGAACAAAACAAATTAGCATTAGCATTATTGGCCTTGTAATATTCCCACCGTTGGGACTCAGGCCTCCTCTCTAGGAGAGGGAATGGGCCATAAGCCACCGCGCGGGCCCAGTGCGGATTGGGGGATGTCACATGCCTTCGAATTTTTGGTTCTAGGACATGCCAGTTTCCTCACGATGTTTTCCTTCACAGTTTTGAGAGCAGCGGTAATGAAATAAATTACACAAAGTAATGCGCCTTGCTGGGTTTGAATCCGCGACCTACAACTTGTAAGTAGGGGCAGTTACCACTCGGCCACCACTGCTCACTAATTTTTAAATTAAATTACATTTACCCATTATTTTTTTCGAAGGTGAGAAATCAGCTAATGACTTCACCCGCTATACGATGTAATGAGATGACGTGTCAGACTTTTACTAAGATCCAACTATATTCATTCTACTGCCTTCCTGTTGACCTAGATATTTATTTTGGCATAAAGCAAGGTCTCCTGGCACAAGTATAGAAAAACATCTAAAAACTGACAATTCTTAATAACGTCATACAAAGGAATTGCAGTTCTTTTTTTTAATTTGTTATAAACTAGTGCTTGACTGCGATCCCACCTGATGGAAAGCAGTGATGCTATCGTTGATGGTGAGGCGCATTAGCTTATTAAGAGCCTATTCACTCTAGTCTTGAAGACACCTAAATTGTAGTTAAAAAATCAATGATTGAAATTATAATTCACAATAGTCTTTTGAGTTTTGACAGATTTAAGAATCTTAAACAAAGGACAGCCTGTATTTCGTGTGAACCCAAACATTTATACTAAGTAATAAATTTGAAGGGTCCTGCTAGTGCAAGCTGACGGTTTTGGACAACTTAGACACTTTATAGGTATGCTCTATGAATGTTTAATAACACGATATCTTCTAAACAAATATATAAAGCCGGTCTAAAGGGAGTCGGACTCGCGCACCGAGGGCTCCGTACAAACTTGCCGATGTTAAAAGTTCTATTCCCAAATCAAGTCTCGATTTTTTTAACAACAAAGCATTGTTTTGTGACATAACTACAAATATACAGTTTTAAGATGTTATTTTATAATATGTAATTTATGTATGCTACAAGAATTTGCTTACTGCCTTTCAAGATTCCAGATCAACTGAAAGTATCCTACAGGTTTTAATTTCCTAGTGAGTGTCAAAATATGCACCTAAATGAAGCTAACGGCCTTCTCTTTAGATTGCGCTGTCTTAGAAGTTTGATTATTTCTCTAGTGTTTGAGGTAGCGGGCTTGAGTTCGAGTTACTTAGTTTCAGCTTAATACCTCACGCGTTCCTAAGAAAAGGAGTCTTGACAGACGGATAAACGGCCAGACAGACGGACAACAAAGTCTGAGTTTCATAAAAGTTACGTTTTTGCTGACTTAGGTAGGGAACCATAAAACGCAGTGTCTTTTGTATTTAGCGTGGGGTTTGATGCCCGGACTGAGCTCATAGTGCTATTAGGTTATTCAAACGAAAATAACTTTGTAGAAGCTCAGAGTTTAGAAGTTAGTGATGTGGCACCCTTGTGTGTGCCTCGGAAAGCACGTGAAATTGTTAGCTTTACGTCTAATATCAGATTTCCATTCTATCGGAATATACAAATAATAAAACAACGAGTGCACTTGTGTATCTATATTGTGTAGCACTAGCTTCTGACGTTTTATACGTGCCCTTGTAGGCCTCTGTAAAATAAAACATTTTTGATTTTGATTTGAATTTGATTTTGTATGTGCACACACTCACACTTACTATCTTTTCTGCCAGCGATTTCGTCCGTGTAAAAGAAAGTTCTCCATACAAATTTTGGAGCCTGGTTTTAGCTCTTTAGGAGGAGTATTTTGAAAACTCCTCTCTTAGTGTTTGCCAACATCATAAAAGAAAATTTTGAGCAAAATTTCACGCGTATAGTTTTAGTTGTGTCGGCTGTGCGTTGATATGTTAATCGGTCAGTTTCTCCTTTTTAGATAATATCTCCTGCGTATTTGGTTAGTCTCTAACTTTATACCTAAAGATAAACTTAATTAATCTATCACATACCCGCGAAACGAGATACAATAGTAAAACAATAACAGCGCGGTCTCATAGGACCGGTCGGGCATTCAAACAGTCGACTGCTAATGTAACCTAGAGACTGGCGGCATTGCCATGCTTTATGTCAATGCTTATCCTCTATCCAAGATAAGTTGGTGTTATAAGGAATTACTTAAATTATTTTATTAAAAAAAGAACTAGGGCTACGTTAAAAATTCTACTATCCTATTAAATTCTAGTTTATATTGTATCGAAATAAGTTTTGACATAGAATTCATAAAATAACGGTTCAAATATTGGCGTAAATACGTCCTCCTACCCTAAAAAATAACCATACAAAAATTTGCGTAAGTACGTCTACTCAGGAAACAAGAGTACTTATAATAGTAATTTTATCCTTGCGAAACGAGCGAAATATCCAAGTATAAAATTGTTAAAACGACACAGCCGGCCCTTACCGAAATATTACCTACTGCCTTCCAAATCAAATGAAATTTTAATTTATTTACAACTGTAATATCAAATTCTGAATAGACAACGCCGAGATAAAACTTGACTATTTAATTTTAAATTATTCTGACATCTGGTTGTTTTCTCAGAAATAGGATTCCGACTTTAGATAATAATTTCACTTGAAACCTGCTATTTAAATTACAAATTACGAGTACTATATTCTGTCTTTATTTCAATGGAATTTTCGAACAATGATATTACTTGGAAGTGTTCATAGATCCGGTTTTTTTCCTGCGGCCTCGTTACCGTGGTCTATATTACGTTTACATGGAAAACTATATTATCTACGAGTATTATAATTTTCCATGTAAACGTGATATAGCATCATCTATGAAAAGTGAAGCTGAATGATCAACATATCAACGCACAGTCAAAACTACTGGGACTAGGAGCGTGAAATTTTGCACAAGGTTTCCTTTTATGACGTAGGCGAGCACTAATAGCGGTTTTTTTTTAATGCACCTCATAATGGGTGGTTCAAAGTTTGAATGAAGAAACATACTTTTACGCGGGCTAACACGCTGGCAGAAGCTAGTTTAATATAAACCATCAAAGAGCGACGAAAAATTGTGAAAAAAATTGCCGTTTTTACAAAACAGAATTTTTTTTCACTGTTTTTTATGTTCGCAGACTAACTGGACAAAATGTACTGCACTGCTGATTTTTTTCGCGATTTCAGGTTTGGTTCTATAGTAAAAGTTGTTTGTTATCATGACAGTCACGTGTTTAAGTATCGGTCACTAATGAAATCACCCTATATACCTTGGTGACATACGTAGATACCAAATCATTTAGGTGTCTTCAAGGCTAGAGTGAACAGGCTCTTAATAAGAAACTAGTGCGCCTCACCATCAACGACTGCATCACTGCTTACCATCATGTGGGACTGTAGTCAAGCAATGTTTTATGTAATAAAAAAAAATAATAAAAAGAACACATTAGAAATACAAAAAACAGTAATTTTAGAAGAGTAAATAATCTGATTAAACGTATTTTAATAACCTAACACAATGAATATGCAAATTATGCACATCTGTCCCTATAATCTACTAATGCCTGATCCTAAAAGGGTTTTAAGTACTCATAATTCTTTACACACACGCATTTAAAGAGACGGATCTCAATCCGTACGTTTATACCGCTTACATCGAAGGACTGTAACGATTTGCCTGCTGCGGTTTTCCCGTACGGCTATAATTTGGGTCTCTTCAAGGCTAGAGTGAATAGGCTCTTAATAATAAACTAGTGCGCCTCTCCATCAACGATTGCATCACTGCTTACTATCAGGTGGAATCGCAGTCAAATACTAGTTTACAACAGTAAAAAAAAATCATCAACAATTTCCTCGCCGTTATTCTTTCATGTCTTCAGTAGCACTAGTTCTTTTTTTTATTTACCATAAGCCAGTGCTTGACTACAATCCCACCTGATGGTAAGCAGTGATGCAATCGTTGATGGTGTGGCGCACTAGTTTATTAAGAGCCTATTCACTCTAGTCTTGAAGAAACCCAAATTAAAAAAAATAGTTACCATCTAACTTAGAACATGTTTCTCATCTTCCCTCTCCTAGGAGTAGACAATATTTACTGTGAACCTGCACCTTCATATTATAATTATGTAGATTAAGCAACAGCAGCGTTTGCATACGCGCCACCATTTAGTGCACTTGCTAAGTAAATTAAACGAGTGCTATTTCTACACGTACGTAACTCGGGTGGTTTTCTTATTATTATCTCTGGCTTCTATGAGTTTATCATATGTGTACAGACTATCGTCGCGGCGTCGTATCATTCTTCGTTTTCTTAATCAACTACCTATAAAATCCTCATTAAATAGGGCGTGCTCCATAGTCGGCCACATTGTCACTAACCATCATGTGCGATACTGGTCAAACGCGAGCCTTTGTATAATAAAATAGCATATAATAATTATATGTCGAATATCTATACTTATAATATTATAAAGAGGAAAACTTTGTTTGGTTGTAATTAATAGGCTTAAAAACTACTGGACCGTTTTTAAAAATTCTTTCACCATCGAAAGCTACATTATCCACGAGTAAGACCGTTTTCACATTATCCGATCCGATATCGGTATCGGACGCCGATCCGATATCGGGGTAAGTAAAATGTATGAAATATGTACCTATCTTTCATATTGTCCGATCCGATATCGGATATCGGAGGACGGCATTTCATACATTTTACTTACCCCGATATCGTATCGGCGTCCGACACCGATATCGGATCGGATAGTGCGAAAACGCTCTAACAAAGACTAAATTTTATTTTGGAAAAAATAGGGTTCTGTAAGATATTTGGGTTTTTCGGACACAAGGTGTAAAAAATTATGTTACATTATAATTTCTATGGCAGAACAAAGTTTGCCGAGTCAGCTAGTAACTTATAAAAGGAAAAACTGACTGACTGACATATCAACGCACAGACGAGATAATTGGTACTAAAAGCGTGAAATTGTGCACTATGTTTTCTTTTATGATGTAGGCGAGCACTAAGAGAATAATTCCCAAAATTTACCCCTTATGAGGATGAAACAGGGGTTCGAAGTTTGTATAATGAAATTTATTCGCACGCGGGCGAAGCCACTGGCAGAAAGCTAGTTACAAATAAACCATTTATTTTGAATTGTCTAAAAGACAGTCAGTAATAAAAATACCCATAGTACGATATTCGAAAGCAGTGATCCCCATAGAGAAAAATGCACAAGAAACTCCATGGACATTCATTTACATCATGTTAAATATTACTAGTACATATTTCTTATCCCCTTTAAAAAGATATCAAATTCCTTGAAATGTGTTATTAATACTTTTGCTCATTACATCCCCTCCGGAAGTGAAGAAATTTCGAAAGATGCAATATAATTTACCATTACAGGAACCCCTTTTAATGGTCTTTAATTACTTGTATAAATATAAAGGAGTTTACTGGATACGAATAACGGTGGGGGAAGGAATAATTAGTTGAAGACTGGGGGGCATGTCCAATAGTAGTCGAATTTAGATAAAATTATTGTACACAACGCTAATGAATTCTTCTTCTTCTCGATTCAACGGTACACTCATTTAATTTTTTGGGCCCAGTAAGTGGCCACGTTAATAGCTGCATCAGTGGTGCTCATTAGATCCTCCAAAGTGCAGGTGTAGGGGCACTTGGGGCATTCCAACATGTGGCTCATGTTTTGGAAAGGAGCACCACTTAATTAATTATACTTCAACTATTTTTTTTTAAGTTCGCGGCGTCTTACACGGGCTATGAACCAAAGAACGAATACTTGTTAATATACTGCCTCCTAAGATATAGTTTTGTGTTGAGTTGACATGTTGAGTTTTTGCCTAGTTTGGGAGACAGCAGGCTATATCATCATCGTCATTTCAGTCAAATGATGTCCAGTACGTGGACATAAACCCCCCCAAGTGTCGCCACATAGTTAGACCGACTTTTGTTAAATTAACTGTCCAAGAAGTAACTATAAGTTACTTATTTTTCTTGCACTTATCCAATATTACTACTAATTCTGTCCTGTCTAAGGACTCCCACTCTAGGGTAGAGCAGGAAGACGTGTTAGACTTTAACTAACTAAAGCCACACAAATATTCCTTCAATAAGTTGTCCTTTACGTTCTAGAACCGCGAGTATCATTTTCAAAAGTTTTTCCATGGCATCGGCCCGGCTGGGCCTCTACGAAAAATATCATATTCCACAAAGTCACAGATATCGCCTTATTTTTATAATGGAATGGTTATCACGTAAAAGAGTTGCCATTATCATATTATACAGAATTTACAGATATGGCCTTATTTTATACACTTATATAACAGGTAAGAGAAGGATTATAATTTTTAGTAAATTACAAAAATTATCAGAGACTAGCTGTCCCCTGCGGTTTCACCCGCATTTTTCGTTACTGCTCCGCTCCCGTGGGTCGTAGCGTGATGGTATATAGCCTATAGCATTCCTCGATAAACGGGCTATCTAACACTGAAAGAATTTTTCAAATCGGACCAGTAGTTCCAGAGATTACCCCCTACATACAAACTTACAAACTTACAAATTTTACCTCTTTATAATATTAGTATAGATGAATCGTATAATTGCAGATAACTTATTCTCACTTTGCTCCCGTCGAAATCCTACTAGTTAATATTTTTCTTTGCATAATCCGTAAATATTATACATCAAAATTATGTAGGTACTTATTAATTATTCAGATACCCGCGAAACGAGACACAATAGTAAAACAATAACAGCGCGGTCTCATAGGACCGGTTGGGGATTCAAACGTTAAATTATCACTAAAGTTTGCAACGTGAAAGTTTGTATGTACTTATGGATCTTTGTTACTCTTTCACGCAAAAAATACTAAACGGTTTACAATAAAACTTGGTACACGGGTAGACCATGTCCTGGAATAGCACAGGATACTTTTTACCTCGGGATGATATTCAGCTAAATCCGGCTTGACTGGAAGCCGACCCCAATATAGTTGGGAAAAGGCTAGGCAGATGATGATGACACGGGTAGATCAAGTCCTGGAATAGCACAGGATACTTTTTACCTCGGGAATATGTTCCCTTGACTATAACACGGGCAAAACCGGTGGCAGCAGCTAGTATTAAAATAAAAAGGCCTAAAACACTTCCCAAATAGCTAATAAAATCAACGCTTTTCTCCGCCTAAAATAGAAATCTTTTCCTTTCGCTGACATCACGATTTTCACGATGATAAGTATACACATGCGACAGTTCCTTCAAGCAACTGAGCGAGAAAAAATAAATTTATCCGATATATAGAACAAATCCCTAACATCGGTAGTTTTACCGTCACGTTGCAAAACAGTCTTAGACGGAGTATTCCCGTTTGGGTACCCAGATTTTCGGCACCAAAGATTGAGATATTCCTCGTAGCGCTGCCATTTTGAGGCGCACCTTTTTTATTCCTCGGAGCGCATCTTTCAGTAACGCTTCCGATAGCAATTAAAAATATTATAACTGTATTCCTTGAAGCGCACCCACGTTTAAAAATAGGGAAGTTGCTTAACCAAAAGTACCCTATCTCTATTCGAAAGGTAATCAAAGGTAGGCTTCAAGGAAAAAAAGTAAATAATTTTAATTGTTATCAGGAGCGCTACTAAAAGGTGTGCTCTGAGGAATAATAAAGGTCCTCCCTAGAAGCGCCTTAAAATGTTGGCGCTTCGAGGTATACCTCCAAAGATCAAAGATTTCGGCTCCTAAGCTATTCCCGTTCAGGCAATAGGTATTTTGGATGGTAGTAACCTATACAAAATTTAATCCAAAATACCTATTCGTGCCGAAACGGGAATTGTGGGGCTTGGGTGCCGAAAATTTTGGTGCCGAAAATCTGAATGCCGAAACAGGACTACTGCAGTTAGACGGTCCCCTAAGTTATTTTGATTTAGGATCAATCCCTTTTTATCACATCTTTTGAATGAAATAGAAAATTTTCTTATAAATGGAGACTTTTCAGGAAAAATATCTTAAGTGACAATTCGCGTTTTTTGTAGGAATAGATTGTCTTTTCTATAATCATCATCACCATTTCAGACAAAAGAAGTCCACTGTTGGACATATACCTCTCAAAAGCATAATAAAAAGCATTTATAAGTATGAAAAAAAAATTAATAGCAACTTACTCTATTAAATTAGTAGTTATATAAATAACTAGATTTTTCCCCCGAAACTTCATTCTCGAAAAGGTTTTCATAAAAACTTAAACATTCGTTAAACCTTAGTCTCTATTATCCATTTCGGTTAGATTTAGTGCCAAGTTTAAAGTTTATCGACCCAAGGAATAATGTTCCCCTATACTACACTGACACCCCTTAAATCGTTTTACAAGGGTAGTTTTAAATAACGGATAATGAAAATGTAGGTACTTAGGTAACTATTTATGTTAAGTTCCAAATGTTACAAGGAGTTTAATTTTACATACAAACGTATTTTTCCTTTTTCACCCTCTAAAAAGTTAAATTCTCAAAAAGCTTTGTATACAATTTCACGCTGTTAGTCACAGTAGTTTTGGCTGTGTTTTATTTTATCTTTATAATTATTATTATTATGGAAGTCTATCTCAATCCTTTGAGTTTGACCAGTATCTCACCTGATGGTAAGGGATGATGTGGTCGACGATGGAGCATGTTTGCTTAGAAGTAACCTATTCTTCTATCTTTCTTGACTTATAAACCCCTAGGTTGCAGCTTCTAGGGAACACATTTTCTGGCAGGGAATTTGACTCCTTAGCTGTACGCACGATGAACGTGTTCCTAGATTACACATAATTTTTATTTATGGAAGAGAAACCGCATTCATATTGAAAATGAAAATTTTCGTTTGCGATCATCATCATCTCCCTAGCTTTTTCAAAACTAGCTTTGGATCAGCATCCAGTCTAACCGGATGCAGCTGAGTACCTATGTTTTAAATGGAACGACTGCCTATTAGACCTCCACAACCCAGATTTTAGACAACACGATAGTATTTGGACAGACTGATGGTCAGACTACCTATAACAAAGATCAAAGATCTAAGAATGGCAACCGGGACTAACAGCTTTACATGCTCTCCGAGGCACGGGGTTTCATGTCCTAGTTAAACTTAGAAAAACAAATGAATTGAACAATTCACATCAGTAAATATACGAGCCGTAATTGCCGCTTGTGATGGTTTTCCTAAAAACGCTCGATTTGTTGCCGGAGGCATGACTAAGCTAAAATCTTGTTTCATAAAAGTACTTTTAATTTGATAAAATTTATGGTATCATAACATTCATATGCATTTATATATTATACTAGATTTTTATATAATAGACCCTATGATGTTATCAAAAGTCAATCATATAAAAAACTTACATGTCCTCAAGTCGATTTGTAAGCACATCTTTAACAGTAGACCTCTCAACACAATTATCATCTGATGATATAGGAAAAAGAGTAATCTAATATATAAAAATCTCGTGTCACGGTGTTTGTTATCGAACTCCATCAGAGCAGTTTTACCTATTTTTATGTTGGTTTTAGGTAGGTAGGTCTGAGAATAGGTTGTAGGCTATTTTTTACTCACCTACCCCCAACCCACATGTTTTCTTTGATTATAATTATCTTTGTGGCAAAACAACGTTTGCCGAGTCTGCTAGTATTGTTTTAAGAAAAAAAAACAGTTGGATAAGCTATAAAAGCAAGCAGGAACAAAACAGAATTCTCCTGAAAATTCATCAATTATGTTTCACTCGAATTCACCATTTTCAATTTCAAAAACCTTCATTAAAAATACGTCACGCAGGAAAAAACAAAGTATTCAATCAAAAAACATTTCCTACTTTCATCCCAACTTCAAGAAAAATCCGTATAATTAACCATTTCAATACAAAATACATCGTTTCATTAAAACGAAAGTGAAAAGGACCCTTCGGAAACGAACGCTGCCGAAAGAAAAACTCTGAATAGAAAGTCTTACCTTTTTTCTAGTTGATCTTAGTACAACGAGTAGTTCAATTTGTTTCTTCTTACTTATAGTTTGAACAAACACTTCAAAAACACAAAAGTTTTACAAATTGCTTTTATTTTTCAGTAATAATTTCCACACGACAACTATACGAATATTATTTGAATACGCGAACACGAAAATCGGGCACCCGAAACGATTTAACACGACCGACCGGACTGAGCGTCAGGCGAAAACTGGCTACGAGAAAATGATGGAACACCTCTGTTCCTTCGTCTCGTTTCCAGAAAGACATATGCCACGTCACACGAAATTACATTTCCAACTTTTTGTCCTTCAAAATTGAGTTGATATTTCAGTGACTTTCAAATGAACTTCAGGCGGAAAGTGGCACAAATGTTAGCAGGTAGGTAACCAATGGTGCTCTTCGGGAAATTCGATTAGTTTCTTATGGAAATAATTAATGGTTGTTTATTAATTATTTATAAAAGAAAAGTAGTAGGAAGACCGCATTTGCCCCTTAAATATACCACTCTTTATATAGCGTGGATGAAAAGTTATTTTTTTTATAATAATATTTTAAAAGTTTGATGTTTTAGTCAGTGCTCAGGCAACTTTGTTTAGACTGCAATTGATTTTTTTAAGACTAAAATCTTATTTTCAGTTGAAAAGAGGTCCTTTTCCCTCGCTTTAACATCGTCTTGACATTCCTTTGTCATCCTTTATGACTCTAGGTCAAGACGAGGTCAATTCTAAATCGGCCTGGCATAGGTTTTAACATTCAGGCTTATGGTCTGGTAAAGTACGAT
This sequence comes from Mythimna separata, assembly GCA_030763345.1. Lineage (NCBI taxonomy): Eukaryota > Metazoa > Arthropoda > Insecta > Lepidoptera > Noctuidae > Mythimna > Mythimna separata. The sequence continues at coordinate 4,411,653 of CM061188.1, read as the reverse complement.
TTAATTTTGCATGGAGTATTTATAAATACATATCTTTAAGATCTAAACTAATTCTAGAGAAAGTTGTTTCTTTTATTTAAGTATTTACAAAGATATTTATTTAAAAAGATAATATTACTGAACGATATTTTTTTATTTAATTAACATACTCGTACATAACAAAATCAACCTTAAAATGTTCTCAATGCTGGGACTCAGGCCTCCTATCTAGTAGAGGGAATGGGTCATAATGCACAACGGGCCCAGTGCGTATTGGTAGATGTGACATTACGAATTTTAGGTTCTAGGCAGTGGTGATAAAATATATTACTTAAAGTAATGCGCCGGATTTGAAACCGCGACCTGTTACTACCGGACTCAATTATTAATTATACTTCGGGCCTATTTCACCACCTATGATTAAGTTGCCAATAACTTACTTGGCAGATAATTTCATACAAATTCTGTTCCATTTTTGAATTTATCCGGGAAGTAGTGGCTACTCGGACATTGTGAAACAGGCCCTTAGATTGGCTTTTACTAGCGGCTTTGCTCGGATGAAAGCAGGTTTCTCCATACAAATTTTGAACCTCGAATTCATGCCCTTAGAGTGTGAATTTTGGAAAATCCTCTCTTAGTGCTCGCCTACTTTATATAGAAAACCTTCTGCAAAATTTCACGCTACTAGTCTAGTCACACTGTTTCTTTTTTAAATTGTTATAAACTAGTGCTTGACTGCGATCCCACCTGATGGTGAGCAGTGATGCAATCGTTGATGGTGAGGCGCACTAGTTTATTAAGACTGTGTGTTGTTTCTGCGTTGATAAGTTAGTCAGTCGGTTTCTCCTTTTACATCTATATATATAAAAATGAAACCCGTTTTCCGTTGTCACGATTTGACATGAAAACGGCTTGACCGATTTGGCTGTTTTTTTTTTTTTTAAATGTTCCTTGAAGTTCAATGATGGTTCTTACAGAGAGAAAAAATCAAAGAAAAAAAAAGTTAGTTAAAGTAGGGTAGGTAGGGTAAGTAGAGTAGTGTAGGGTAATGTAGGGTAGTGTAGGGTATTGTAGGGTAGTGTAGGGTAGTGTAGGGTAGTGTAGGGTAGTGTAGGGTAGTGTAGGGTAGTGTAGGGTAGTGTAGGGCAGTGTAGGGTAGTGTAGGGTAGTGTAGGGTAGTGTAGTGTAGGGTAGTGTAGGGTAGTGTAGGGTAGTGTAGTGTAGTGTAGGGTAGTGTAGGGTAGTGTAGGGTAGTATTGGGTAGTGTAGGGTAGTGTAGGGTAGTGTAGGGTGATGTAGGGTAGTGTAGGGTAGTTTAGGGTAATGTAGGGTAGTGTAGGGTAGTGTAGGGTAGTGTAGTGTAGGGTAGTGTAGGGTAGTGTAGTGTAGTGTAGTGTAGGGTAGTGTAGGGTAGTGTAGTGTAGGGTAGTGTAGGGTAGTGTAGTGTAGTGTAGGGTAGTGTAGTGTAGGGTAGGTAGGGTAGGTAGGGAAGGTAGGGTAGGGTAGCGTAGGATATGTAGGGTAGTCATTTGACGGGAGCGAAGCCGCAGGTAAAAGCTAGTATATAGATAAATCTACTTTATTGTAAGCTATATACATATAACATATGAGTACGATGGGCGGTCTTATAGCATTCCGCAATTTCTTCCAGGTGACCTGGAATGGAAGGAGTTTGCCTTGACATAAAATTGAACTGTACTTGATGCAAATATGGAATATATTGTTTCTTTGTTTAATAAAATAAGCTACACAATATAGCTGAATCCTAGTGGTAATATTAAATACTCGTAAAATGCATTTTTAACCTATCAATACCCGCAAAACGAGACACAATAGTAAAACAATAACAGCGCGGTCTCATAGGACCGGTCGGGGATTCATGAATTAAGTCAGGGCTTCATGCCGTGAACTCTAAACGATGCCCATTTGACGACCTAAACTGTATGTTAAAATCGGTTAAGCAGTTTTTGAGTTAAATCGTAAGATCAACAAGCTTTAAAAAAAAGCAAACAAAAAATCTTTTTCTTCATAATATTAGTTAGATGTATAATAATGTTAACTAATGAATAAGTATAGAAGTGTAAAAAAGCCGACAAAATGTAGAAAATATCAACTTTATTGACATATTAAAATATATCGAAATAAATTAATGTATCGAATCCCTCAAACCCACTACAAGTAGATGCATCATGTAATTATAAAAGTTATATATGTATGTCTTTAGCAAGAAACTCTGCCGCGCGGTGGAACTTAAATTGAACGCATTTAACTTTACGCGCACACACCTCTGATAACATGTCATAGAATAAGATGAAGGAGAAGGGAAACTACTGTTTTGGATACATTGCAGCTTAAAAATGAAAGTGATTACTCAAAATTACTGTAAATTCTGATTTTGATATATATTAACCTTTATTAAATAGCTTATTCTCAAATCCAGTAGTAAAAAAGAACGCGGAAGAAATGCCCGGGTGTCACCATGGTGTGGATCAGCTGGAGGACACGGTAGAAGTGTGTCCTCGCGGAAGTGATCGGCAATGGAATGAGAGGTCATTTCTCGTGCCGGGCCCTGGTACAGGCCATGGCCCGAAGGGGTCACTTCCTTCTGCGAACCTCCTTTTGGTAGTGACCACTTCGCAACCACCAGTGACAAAGTGAATTGGTCTGCAAAGACTGACTACAACGTAACCACAACGCAATTGTAGTTTCTACAATGCAACTGCAAGAAGCTGCAGCGACACTACTCGACGTAACCACTTTTTTGTCGCAGCGACGTGGTGTGGTTGTGGTGTGTGTGTGTGTAGAGCTAGATTTAACTGTAGTGAGTCCCTAAATAACAACGTGCAGCGTCGTCTATGACATCGCATAAAAACTACGAATCCTGCATCACGCAATTAATTCATGAATCCCCGACCGGTCTCATTGGACCGCGCTGTTATTGTCTTACTATTGTGTCTTGATAGGTTAAAGTTCTCTACGTAATTTGAATACACACAGCAACCCAAGATCATCGTTCATCATTGACGTGTAAAATGTTTGTGAAAACCTAATTAATTCATGAATCCCCGACCGGTCCTATGAGACCGCGCTGTTATTGTTTTACTATTGTGTCTCGTTTTGTGGGTATGTGATAGGTTAACCCAAGATCATTTAGGGGGCAGTTGACCACCAGAAATAAAATGCGTCTGGTCGAAGGATCATCCCTTTTCAACGAAGGTATGTGGGACTTTACTCTCTGTTTCACTTACGTCTAAAAACGCAATTACAAAACGAAATCGACGATATTCACATCTACACTTATTCTTTAATCTGTGAACATGTTTATCTCGAGCGGCGGTGCGCTAGACTAGTTCGAAGCCTATCTGTTTTGTCTTGTTAAGGAGATACTGGTTTGTTTTGAAGTATCGTGTGGAGGTCGGAAGTTATTAGCGCTGCATGTTCTGTGTAGCGCCTTGGTTTTGAACTTTGGGGAGTGGTAAACCTAGAAAGGAAAAGGTATTTAAGGAAGGGATGGAATTCCTTTACTGTGTATATTGTATGTAGACAATAGACATTATATAAAATATGTATATGTTTATTTTAGCTGTATACATAATTTTGTAGTCCTTGTTTTTTAAATAATATTTTCTTTTTTTTTCACTTTTTTCACTCTCTACCACCCTAGGTTGATTGGTACTGGCATGAAATCCACCTTTTTAAGGGGGAAGCGTCAGGGTAGCCGCGAAATTCAAATATTCTTACGTTTTTTGCAATTTGCAAGCCACTGGCTTACCATAAAAACCATCAATACAAGCCTCAAAGCTCACTTAAGTCTAGGAACGTTTTTGTCCTTGAAAAAATCATTCCTCGAATTATATGAACTAAGAGGGATGCATTGATGATTTTTATGGTTATAATTATATAACTAGTTACGTTTTACAGTCGCAAAAGATATTTTTAACTTCAAACAACCACTTCCCACCACCACTGGCCTGCAAATTGCAAAAAACGTAAGAAAATTTAAATTTCGCGATCAGTTGTGTCAGGGTATCAACCCTGACACAACTGATCAAATGTGGTATCCTCGAAACATGTCTGATTTCGGTAAAATAGAGCTGAGAGTTTCGTTGTAGTACGGACTACCTCAATGATAGGCTCGCGTTTTACTACTATCTCCTCTGATGGTAAGCACTGATGTAGTCGACAATTGAGCACACTTTATACAAGTGCGAATTAACCTATTCAATCATGGCTGTCTTTACCCTTGATATTGAAAAAACAAACATATTTTTCATCATAATCGTTGATCTTCTTGCCCATTCTTCTCAATAAGAAACGACCAATTAGAACCGTGCATTAGCTTCTGACTTATGACAAACAAAATTACTATAAAAAAGACTACTTAACGTAATTGGTATTCTATCCAAAAATAAGACAGTATTTTTTACAGATCTTTCTCTATAAAAAAATAAGATAGCTTTATCTTTACAGATAAGAACGTTTTTAGGTAAAAAAAATAGTCAGCTTTAGTAAAAAGTGATAATGTCGTATGCCTCCCGGCGGTACCTAGGACCAAGATGAATGGTTGTGAGGAATCATTTATCAAAATACTTAGGACTACATACTAAAGGCCTTAGGGCTGAAAAAATATTTTGTCTCTTTGTAAAATGATGTTTAATAATTCCTTATTTTTCAGGCTTGGTGTTTTTCTGTTTAATGTTAGTTTGTGAGACAGGTATCATCTTCCACCTAGCCTTTTCAAAACTATATTGGGGTCGGCTTCCAGTCAAGCCGGATTTAGCTGAATACCAGTATTTTACGAGGAGCAGTTGCCTACCAGACCTCCACAACCCATTAACTGGGGTAGCACAGTACTTCATGGCAAGACTGGAGTCAGATTTACTGGCTTCTAACTATCCGTAACGACTGCCAAAGATCTACAAATGACAACCAGGACCTACGGCTTAACGTGCTTTCCGAGGCACGGAGGAAACTCGGTATGTTAAGATGGTCCCATCCACAGACCAACCATGGCAAGTTTAGCTTAACCCTTAAGATCGACCCGTGCGGCTGTTATTATCTAGCCAAGAGCTCCTCGCATGTGAGGCAGGTAGGTATCATCTAAATTAATTAAAACTTTTTCTAAAGTTAAAAGTGCTCTTAAAACAATTGGGTTGAGAAAAAGACTGTACAACCAAAATTTGGAAGATTTATTATTTACTAACTTTTTCCCGCGGCTTCACTCCCGTCAAATGACTACCCTACACTACCCTATACTACCCTACACTACCCTACACTACCCTACACTACCCTAAACTACCCTACACTACCCTACTTTAACTAACTTTTTTTTTTAATTTTATCTCTCCGTAAGAACCATCATTGAACTTCAAGGAACATTTAAAAAAAAAATCACCCAAATCGGTCAAGCCGTTTTCATGTCAAGTCGTTTTTATATATAAAGATTTATTTTATTAAAATGACTATCCCCCCTAATGGTCGAAACCGACATGGTGGAAGAAAGTCATTACCCAATTATTATGTTATAGCATAGCATCAGCCTTATAATGTTCCGACTGCTGGGACTCAGGTTTCCTCTCTAGAAGATGGAATGGGCCGTAATCCACAACGCATGCCCAGTGCGGCTTGGTGAATGTCATATGCCTTCGAATTTTTGATTCTAGGACATGCCTTGTTGTTTCCTCACGATGTTTTCCTTCAACGTTTTGAGATAGTACACAATTAAATAAAAATCTCCAAAAAAAAAGAAATAAAAACAAGAAATTATAAAACAAACAAAAATACTAAACTATACTAGACTATCGGTAACGACTGCTAAAGATCAACAAATGACAGTCGGGACCTACGGCTTAACGTGCTTTCCGAGGCACGGAGGAAACTCGGTATGGTAAGATAGGTCACACATCTACAGACCAACCTTGGCAAGCGTAACTTAACCTTGAAGATCGACCCGTGCGGCTGTTATTTTCTAGCCACGAGCTCCTTTTACCGCTACCTACAATAACAAAATCAATTAACTAATTACCCACACATACCTACTCCCACATTACCTACATACATAATTATCAATTAACAGATATCTTATTGCACCCAATAATCACTGGATCGCGTAGCGTATTGGCTAATAGATTAGTCCATCCGCTGCAGTTTACATCTCACTACATCCCAATTAAACCTAACTAGACATCGTATTTCAAGCGTGTTAACAGTGCTATCTACTTACGATATGACATAATGTATATGATAATATAGACTTGTAATTGCAACGGAGAAGCGGTAGGCCAGTGGTATCTAATATATGGCATGGCATACCATGGTCTCCCAATATGTAACGAAAGATAAGATTAATATTAAAATTATAATCAGAAATTTACGACGGCCACGGTCTCAGAGGCTTCGACTATGCTGGATCCCTAGGGTTTTACTGATATATCCTTGAGGTGTCAGTAAAACCAATAAAGGAGCTAAAAGCTTGATACGCCCTCCCGCTTGTCCTTACCGTAGGAAAAGTCATTGAATGATTTCCTACCTAAAAAAACAAGATCAGTGGTAACAAAGAAGATTCCGACTATGAGTTGGACCGATTTAAAGGTTTAGCCACGATATAGATCGCGAGCAACCAAGCATATTACTATAATATGTAATTAATTTTTAATCATCACTGTTCTGAAAATAGTGAATGAAAATATCGTGAAAAAATCGGCATTACACTAAACCAAACATTCGAAAACATTACAAGATATCCACCAATCCGCTCTGAGCTCTCGTGGTGACATGTTGCCTATTCTCTTACCTAAAGAAGAGACCAGAGTGATGAGTCCTCCCAAAACCGAAATATCATAAAGTGCTTATTTGCAAGTACTTTTCTTTTATATAACCAGGCCACACCATAAAATTATTGCAGAAATAAAGACTTAAATAAAACTGCCAAATTGGCGATTGCACAATCGATTACAAAGTAATGAAGCTTGCGACCACAGAGTAAAAATAAACAGTGAGTTTAACGAATACTTTTCCATAGCCCTTTTTTTCGGTGGGAAGTCATCCAATGACATATTCCGCTCTAGGGCGGAGTAGGAAGGCGTTCCAGACTTTTACTGACTAAAACCCACTCCTATGTTGCTTCTTTGCCTTGCTTTCAGGACACAGGGGTTCCCTTTCGAGTTACCCATGACCCCAGTAGGCTTCGGCATTATTCAACGGAGGATTGTAGGTATTTATTCTCTGTTCCGCATACCTGTAAACTATGTATATTAAATCCTTTTCACATTAATTTTTTCACTTTAATCATTATAACCATCATCTTTTTCGTCGAAAGACGTCCACTGCTGGACATAGGACTCCGTCAAAAATGTGGTCAAAACGACTGGTCCTCACACTCTAACCTAGTGTACGAACTTCAGCGGCGTGTAGTGCGCATGACAAAGAGGTGTTAGCAAAACTGAAGGGGCCCAGAGGGACTGAAGCCTACTTGCACCATGAGTTGACTTCCGAAAGTTAGTAAAAGTCTGACTAATAGTCCTCCCACTCCTCCCTAGAACGGGAAGTAATTAGCTGATTCGTCAACATAAAAAAAAATAACTTTGGTTTTTTGCATTTCAAAATAGCAAATTAGGTAAGCAAGCATTCATTAGCACGTAGTTAGCGTCCCAAGGCTATGCCTAGCTTAAATACCCTACTGTTACCCCTACTCTGTGCCACTAGAATGGCGTGCAAACATTGACAAACCATCAGCTTTCGTTACCGGCCCCGAACAGTGCTGATGCCTGCTTCCAAAGTCAACGTTTTTTGTTGTTGGTGCTATTTAGTTTACTAGCGGAAAATAGTGGATAAACAACCAATTGGGGAAAATAGAACAATGGTTCGGGTTGCTAAAACGATATCTAGTGCTTTTTAGGGTTCCGTACTTTTTTGAGGTGAAAAATCATCCAATGACTTGTGAAAATGAGTAAAATGACTACCATTTTAATGTGAAAAGAGAGGACATGTTAGATTATTACTAACTATAACCACACCTGTGTCCTTCAGTCATCTTTGGCGTTCTAGGACCACAGATTCCTTTTTAAAAATTCCTCGAAGCCCTAGTGGGTATTGGTCCTGCGGTGCTCTTTCAATTTGCTGACAACTATTTGAGGAGTCCATGGAATACTATGCGTTGTCGACGACTTGGAATAAAGTTTTAAAAAAGAAAACGAACTGTAGCATCATACACAGCATGTGACACAGTCAGTGGATGTCTGACCATTCTATAGACACTATAAGAGATCACACATAGGTACTCCTCATAGTATGATAATCGGGCTGTCATACGAATATTGATGACCGTCGTTATAGGTGCCAATGACATTGCAAACCTTAAATAGAAGCCCAAAAGTCTGACAAGTCGATTTCCTTGTAAAATACGTTTACTTGTTAAATGTCGTAGGTATTTAAGTAAGTAGATATATTTGGTACCACCGAAGTTTTTCGGTGAGGGATGAAGAGTAATCGGTAGCCTGGAACGCAAAAGGTAACTGAAGGGCGCAGGGGGGTTTTAGTCTGTATATGTCAGACACGTCCTCTTACTTCCTCCTCTCAATAAGTTTGTTCTGTTTTTTTTTTGTGTGTAATATGTGAGAGAGATGTCAACAAACCGTGGATTCTTACGATTTGCTGACATATTCATCATCATCGACAGCAGAGCCGATGCTCGCTTTGGCTGTGCGGATTTTCTGATGAGGAAACTCTTGGTTCTAGAACGCATCGCACTGAAATACACAGGTGTGGTTTTAGTTAGTCTTCTTCCTCTTCTTGCCCTTATCCTGGTTTTAGTTAGTCTTCTTCCTCTTCTTGCCCTTATCCTGGTTTTAGTTAGTCTTCTTCCTCTTCTTGCCCTGATCCCGTGTTACTTACTTTCTTTAGTAAACGTTTAATACACCCTCTAGCTCCACTCTAGAGTGATAGAAGTCATTGGAAAATATGCCACATAACAAAAAGGTTCTTTAAGTCAAGAGTGAATAGATTAATCCTAGCAAGTGTTGTGCATTGTCAACCACCAGTGTTATGTGTGATCAGAGTTGAGCCTTTTTACTAACATTATAATCGCGAAAGTTTGGATATATGGATGTTTGTTACTCTTTCACGTAAAAAGTACTGAATGGATTTCGAAGAAACTTGGTATACAGACCATGTCGTGGAATAGCATTTAAGATTTTTTCATCCCATCTATTCGAAAAGGACGACTTTGTTCGCCTTTAAGTGCGACCAAAGGTAGTGTTTTCTGTATCAAACTTTTAACGGGAAATAAAAGTATTTTTATTTCCCGTTAAATGTTTTATTCCCCGTTAAGTATTTTTATTCCCCGTTATCTGAAATAAGTGCGCAGCAATGAATTTGGAACATCTTAGTGTTTAGCGCCAAAGAAATTGAACGCATATATTGTTTGAATGATAAATACAACAAAAATGACTAAATTTTATAAATATGTCTAAAACCAAACAAAAATAGATTAAAATGACTAAAAATGACTAAGTATTACAAAAATGACTAAAAATAGACTAAAATAGATTAAAACGATTAAAAATGACGAAGAATTACAAAAATGACTAAAAGTAGATTAAAATGACCATAAATGTCAAAAAATGACTAAAATGACTAAATGACTAAACATAGATTAAAATGACCAAAACTGTCTAAAAATGACTGAAAATGACTAAAATGACTAAAATTACAAAAAATGACTAAGAATTACAAAAATTACTAAAAATAGATTAAAATGACCAAAAATTACAAAAAATAACTAAAAATGACTAAAATGACTAAAAATTACAAATATTGACAAATGATAAAATGATGAGGCGCCTTTTATTTCCTCATAGAGGGTGATGAAAAGTAGAGTGTATGACTCGGGCGCAAATATATTTTTGGCTCGGGCGACGTACTTTGAATCCCTCGCTACGTTCAGGATTCTACTAAAGAACCCCTCGCTACGCTCGGGATTCTACACAAGAATCCTTCACTTCGCTCTCGATTCAAAAAACGCCCTCGCCGTAAAAATATTACTTTGCTCCCTTATGATACAATCTACTATTTTTATCCTGGGAGTATGTTGCCGAGGAATAAGTTTCTACTATCACGCGGACGAAGCCACTGACAGCAGCTAGTTAATAATAAAAAAATAAAATAAGATGATTATGTTAATTACCTAAAATACTCTTTATGTTGGAAACCGTATACGTTCGATTGAACTTACTTCAAGCACTTTCAACTTAACAAATTAAATCTCAAACATGGAATGTTCTAGAAAACTCCTTAAAACAAATTCTGTAAGTGAACGTAAGCAGCAGTGGGGGCACAAACTATCCCAATATATTAAATGGCCGAAACTTTCATAAGTAAGTCGAGTGTGGACGCGTATTTTGTAACACTGTTTTATATTATGTACTGAGAGCGGGTAGGATTTCTGTAGAAATTTTACCATCATTTCATGCAGGCTGCATCATCATGCACGCTGTGGGAGCAGAAACACCCAACTCATCCACACTTATCACCATTATCTTTTTATTTTATTTTTTATCTATACTATCTATACTAATATTATAAAGAGGTAAAATTTGTAAGTTTGTATGTTTGTAAGTTTGTATGTAGGGGGTAAACTCTGGAACTACTGGTCCGATTTGAAAAATTCTTTCAGTGTTAGATAGCCCATTTTTCGAGGAATGCTATAGGCTATATACCATCACGCCAGAGGCGGAAGGCCAATACATGTAAATAAGCCCGGCTTGTAATGGCTAAATAATTGATACCTAACACCTAAAGCATAGAAAACAACAAATAAATTAATTTATTAAAAATCATAACTTTAAACTTCGCGCGCAATCTAAATTAAAACTTTAAACTTCGCGCGCCTATGCGGCTACGCTTAGTTGCCAATTCGTGTTCAATACGAAATTCATTCATTCAATTATGCAATGTTGCCGCCTTGAGCATTCTCTCCCATCTCACTCTAACACTTAAAAATAGAAAGAGATCACAACCACAAGACACCAGTGTGTTTCTGTCTCAAACGACACACTGGCTTCCGTATCTGGCTTAAATTCCGTCTCTGTCTGTTCTATAAAAACGTAAAAATGTGACTGAGTGTGGGTAAAATTTGATACTGTGTGCAAGTACAAATTTTTAAATTTGTTCTTGCGGATAAGCCTGACTTCAGATTTTTAATGAATGAGAATTTGTAAGTTCACGAAAATTACGAGTGTCTACTATGACATGCGCAGTAAACTTGCGCAAATTACGTTTTTGAAATGTTGCTAACTTCAATGTAGTTTCAATTGCTATTAATGGTTGTTTGTTTTGTTTTATTCAATTTTAAAAGTTCAGTCGTTTAAAGTTTTGTGTTTAGTTATTACTTACTGTAAAGTGTAAATTGCTTGGTTTTGAAGTAACTAAAGTTTTTTGAAATGAAATGAATCTATGAAATGAATTCGGAAACGCGTGTAATGTTCGATGTGAAAGAATGTTTAAAGACATTTGGAAATCAAAGTGTGTGAACTGTGTGACTGAGCAACGACTTTACTAATTGGCAAAATAAATACTATCAAGTTTTAGAGATAAATTGATGTAAAACGTTCATCGTCACGCTCATGTAACATCTTTTTTAAAGAAAGATAAGTGCCTACTATGAACTAGAATTCAAAAAGTATTTTTTCAATTCATGTACCTATAAAGTAAATCAAAATAAACTATAATGTGCCTTCTGTGTGTTCTGTTATCTGTTCGTGGTAAGAAACGAAGAAAAACTGCTTGTTTACATTGTAAGTACTAATATTATCAATATCGTAAATAATTTGTAGTTAGTTTACACTAGATGGCGCTCAAACGATGCAATTTGTTATGACCGCGATTGTAGCGAAGCAAAGGTTGCCGCAAAAAATCTATAGATGGCAGTACAATCGTACATTTAAGTTGACTCTATTAAATATTAGTTCTTAATTGCTCGATAGATGGCGTTGATCTATTACGTCACGAACCTGAATCGCGGTGTTAAGATTCTCCGCGGCTATATGACCTCCTCGTGTTTTTTTTTTCTTATCAATGGTATCAGGGTTAGTCTAGATTTCTTGGGCTTGCCTAGGGTCTAGGTTACACGCACGCGACTGCATCACGCTACAACCCACGGGAGCGGAGCAGTAACGAAAAATGCGGGTGAAACCGCAGGGGTCCCCTGCGGTTTCACCCGCATTTTTACATAAACCAGTGCTTGACTGCAACCAGTGATGCAATCGTTGATGGTGAGGCGCACTAGCTTATTAAGAGCCGATTCACTCTAGCCTTGAAGACACCTAAATTATAATCGGACAGGAAAACTGCAGCAGGCAAGTTGTTCTAGTACCTCGATGTACACGGTATAAACGACGAAGCGAAACTCCCCTTGGACGTAAACTGCAGTGGCCAATCTGGATTTTTTTTCCGACTGCGGAGCTAGGTTAGCCGCTGTAAAAATAATCTTCCAAAAGAAACTGCCAAAAAGGGTTCAATCCACACTTTATACAAAAATTTGTTAAATGTACCATTGATCCAAAAACGTGGTAATATTTACCCTACAAAATTATACCTGTTTTGTAATTTAAAACAAATACTAGTAAAAAAATACCTCTGGACTGGATCCATTTTGCTTAATAACGTCAATTTTTCTTTTTCTGAGTAAAAATCCCCTTTTGACCTGCATTCTTTGGAGAAGTATGAACACATGTGCGTGTTGTTGGAAGTACGGAAATATTTCTCATTACAATTCAGTGAAATACGGGGTAGCAGTAGGTATTTGTAGCAAGGAATTTTAAACGGTACATGTTCTGATGAATAGCTTGTTATTGCAGGATCAAATGTAGGATGTAATTATTCATATAGAAACAAGAATTTTCATTCCAATCTCTATAATTAGCACAATGGTTTAAATATGAGTACGTATTAAAATCCCGAATTTCAAAAGACCGAATGTTAAAATACCGATGGATGAAATCCCGAAAATTGAAACACCGAATGGTTGTTTGTCAAAAATTTAAAATCCCAAAGTTTATAATCCCGAAAGTTTAAAATCCCGAAGGTCAAAACCCCGAAATTGTCACTGTTTCTGAGAAAAACTATTTTTTATAAACCTAGCCTCAAAACACTTAAAAGTGCCTGAAAAGCGTAGTCGGTGACCTTTTGTTAACAAAAAAAACCAGAAAGGGTGTGGCGGAGTCTAGTGAGCGAACGAACATTTTTAACCCAACCAGTCTGTGTCAGGGTGCCCTGAGGTCCCGAGTTTCATTCATCGATATTTCGTTCATTCGAGCATTTGAACATCAGCTGTATTTTGTGTTTCGATATATCGACTATCGGCAGCCACACGCCGATATACAGTGACAGCCGGATGGAAAGTGATGGATGATGTCTACAAAAGATCAAACAAGCCTGTAAGAGGTCTGATCACTCTTACATTGTAGACGCTGACAAAGAGTTCATTGATTTTAATCGTTGGAGTAGTGGTTAAACAATTGGCTTTAGCGCTGCGTGTCGCAGGTTCGATACCTGTACGAGACCAATATTTGTCATCATCTGCCTAGCCTTTTCTCCACTACCTACCTATATTGGGGTCGGCTTCCAGTCAAGCCGGTTTTAGCTGAATTCCAGTACTTTACGAGGAGCGGCTGCCTACCAGACCTCCACAATCCATTAACTAGTGTAAGACGGTACTTCATGGCAAGACTGGGAGACCAATATTTGTATGGGCTTCAAATAGACGTTTCAGGAGTTTACATGAATCTGTAATTTAAAAGTTAGACTAAAGGTGAATCTTGAAATTGAGGATATTCAGTTGATTCCCCTGGCGCATTTTCTTAATTATTATTTTTTTACAAATTAAATTGTAGTATGATTTTTAGCCTAATAATAAACATGGGGTCCGAGTGCTCAGAAGTTGTACAAAGATCTTTCGAAGCGCCTTGTTGACACTTCGCGTGACCCAAGGGTTGGCTTTTACCTTGGACAGAAAATAAGCATTGCCATACAGCGTGGCAATACTGCCAGTCTTTTGGGCACATTACCAGTTGACAGCGATGTGGAGGAGTTTTTTGACGCCTTACTTTAGTTAGTGTTTAGTAAGTTATAATTAGAGTTTTTATTATACTGGAATTACCTAGTTAAGAAATAAATAAAAATAAGTTTCATAATAAACACATTTATCAAATAGAGGTTTAAAATTCGGCTCGAGTAAATAACTAATGTTCGATATTACGCATCCAAAATCGTGGGTAGTCATCGCAGGTGTAGTCAAATACGAATGATATATGACGACACAGTGTTTGCAAGACGAGTAGCGTTGCCGACGTAGGGCGGGAGTGTGGATCGCACTTTTACCCATTTAACCATCTGACGCAAGCACATTTGGGAGAACATTTATTATGCGCACAGCTAAAGAGCGGAATTCCCTGCCGGGGTCTGTGTTTCCTGATAGCTACAACCTAGGGGTCTTTAAGTCAAGAGTGAATAGGTTGCTTCTAGGCAAGCGTGCTCCATCGTCGACCACATGATCGCTTACCATCAGGTGAAATGTGGTCAAGCGCAAGCCTATCAATAATAAAAAAAAAGGTGAAAATTACGGTGTTACGGTGCTCCGGACCAAAACATGAGCCACATATTAGAATGCGCCAATTGCCTCTACACTTGCACTTTGGAGGATCTAATGAGCGTCATTGATGCAGCTGTTAACGTCACTTACTGGGCCCAAAAAATTTAGCGAGTTTCCCGTCGAATCGAAAAGAAGAAAAAGAAGCAAGCAAATCTGACAATTATCTTGGCTCCATTTGGTTACTACTACTACTACTGGAAGCCAATCTTGAATTAGTTGGGAAAAGGTTAGGAAGATTTATCTACACTAATATTATAATAAAGAGGTAAAGTTTGTTTTTTTGTTTGTATGAGGTAATCTGTGGAAGTACTGGTCCGATTGCTAAAAAATTTTTACCAATAGAAAGCTGCTGTATTCCTGAGTGACATAGGATAGTGGCATAGGTGGGGAGGAGGTTTTATGAACGCGGGCGAAGCAGCGGGCTAAAGCTAGTTAATTATATTTTAAAATACCCGCATGCGATTTCAGGCGTTAATTTTAAAGCAATATTATTAAAGTATATTAGTTCATGAATCCCCGACCGGTCCTATGAGACCGCGCTGTTATTGTTTTACTATTGTGTCTCGTTTTGCGGGTATGTGATAGGTTAAATAAATAACAGTTAGACTGTGTTGGATAAAGTTAAATGACAAACAAAACGAACGATAGCCTTAACGCTTGACAAAATCACAACAACAAACAAATAACCGAGTCATACCTCCACCTCATATCTTACATACACACGTCCCAACTCCCGGACTACGTGTAATAAACTCACTCGCGGCAAATTAATTAAGACGTGATTGATGTATTCTTGGAGACGACAAACATTGCCTTAATGAGTTTTACTTTCTAAGAAATTAAGGCTTCTTGTGTAGGGGACGTTTTTTCGCCGTGTGTGTGTAGGCACGGTTAAGAAATCGCGTGTAGGTACGGTTAATTCTTCGTGTGTAGGCACGGTTTATTCTTCGTGCGTTGGCACGGTTAATTCTTCGTGTGTAGGCACGGTTACTTCTTCGTGTGTAGGCACGGTTTATTCTTCGTGTGTAGGCACGGTTTATTCTTCGTGCGTTGGCACGGTTAATTCTTCGTGTGTAGGCACGGTTAATTCTTCGTGTGTAGGCACGGTTTATTCTTCGTGTGTAGGCACGGTTTATTCTACGTGTGTAGGCACGGTTACTTCTTCGTGTGTAGGCACGGTTAAGAAATCGCGTGTAGGCACGGTTTATTCTTCGTGTGTAGGCACGGTTACTTCTTCGTGTGTAGGCACGGTTTATTCTTCGTGCGTTGGCACGGTTAATTCTTCGTGTGTAGGCACGGTTACTTCTTCGTGCGTTGGCACGGTTTATTCTTCGTGCGTTGGCACGGTTAATTCTTCGTGTGTAGGCACGGTTTATTCTTCGTGTGTAGGCACGGTTTATTCTTCGTGTGTAGGCACGGTTTATTCTTCGTGTGTAGGCACGGTTTATTCTTCGTGCGTTGGCACGGTTAATTCTTCGTGTGTAGGCACGGTTACTTCTTCGTGTGTAGGCCCGGTTACTTCTTCGTGTGTAAGTACGGTTCATTCGACGAGTGTAGGCACGGTTAATTCAACCTGTGTAGGCACGGTTCATTCGACGAGTGTAGGCACGGTTAATTCAACCTGTGTAGGCACGGTTCATTCGACGAGTGTAGGCACGGTTAATTCGTCGTGTGTAGGCATGATTGTCAGTGTAGTATGAATCACCGGGGGAGCTTTTTGAGTATTTCATTAGTGTTGTACCTCTTGTACACGGTACGTTTTATTAACCGTGCCTACACGTGCACAGCGAAAAACGTGCCGTGTAAAAGTTGCCTAAGGGTATGAACTTCATAAAACAGTCAAGATAAACATTGTGAGAAAATATGAGGCATATCCCAGAAGAGGCGCAACAGGGCCGAAACCTACTGGGACCATGGATTGTGTGAAAGAGAACCCTGAACTCCTGGGATGAAGATCATCATCTGCATAGCCTTTTCCCAACTATATTGGGGTCGGCTACCAGTCAAGCCGGATTTTGCTGAATACCAGTATTTTACGAGGAGCGGCTGCCTACCAGACCTCCACAACCCATCAACTGGGGTAACACGGTACTTCTTGACAAGACTGGAGTCAGATTTACTGGCTTCTGACTATCCGTAACGACTGCCAAAGATCTCCAAATGACAGCCGGGACCAACGGCTCAACGTGCTTTCCGAGGTACGGAGGAAACTCGTTATGTTAAGATGGTCACCCATCCACAGACCAAACTAGGCAAGCGTTGCTTAACCTTGAAGATCGACCTGTGCGGCTGTTATTATCTAGCCACGAGCTCCTGGGATGAAGGCAAAACAGAAACATAGGAGTGGGTTTTAGTAAGTAAAAGTTTGTAAGATGAAAGAATGCAAAGAACCAAAAATTTTAAGTCATGTTACATCCACTAAATCAAACATTTGGCCCGCGTGATGAGTTACTCAGTTCCTTCCACAGACGGATCCTGTGTCTTAGAAGTTAGCAAAATCCACTGCTGGACATAGATCAACTCGTATCAGTGTCGTATCAACAAAGTATCGCCATACTCGCGGGTCGCGGGAATCCGATGGATACGAGACGCACAGCGGTCGTTGTGGCGACGCTTGGGGGAAGCCTAGGTCCAGCAGTGAACGTCTTTCGGCTGAAATGATGATAATGATGATGAAGTGTTGCCACAACGACTGGTCTTGTATGTCTCGCATTCATCGTATTCCCGTGATCATCTTCAGAAAAAAAAATAGCCTGATTATGCGTAAGTGTATAAAAGTTTTATTTTTCAGTCGTTATACTAATAACTTGGTGTTTTAAGTTATTAGATTCTATAATGACAGACAGAACCCTTCATTTTGTTTGTTTTGTTCTTCGTTTTGTTTTTGTTCGACGATTGCATCACTGCTTACCATCAGGTGGGATCGCAGTCAAGCACTAGTTTATAACGACTAAAAAAAAAAAAAAAAAATGCAGCGTATTATCCTCAATACGCCGTTTCGTAGTCCAACTTTCGGGTTAGGTTAATTAGTCATCAGTGAATTAATATTCCTTGATTGATATAAGACATGGAGCAGGGAACATAATTATATTGCCAAAATATTTAGTCGTATGGAAAGTGGTGCCAGTGATAGAAAAGTTGAAAGGAAATCGTTTGCCTTGGTGTGTCCAAGGTCATGTGAAGAGGAGGGATGTAACTCATGTTACTAAAAGAATTCTGAGTTTACATCTAGATGGATGGAGAGTGAGAGGGAGATCAAAGTAAAGATGGATGCATTGTGTGAGAAGTATAAATAAATAAATATGAAAGAAAAGAGAGTTAGTGATAGTATAACGGGTGACAGGACAGAATGGAAGAAAAAAACGTGTTGCACCGACCCCAAGTAATATGGTACAAGTGCAAGAAGAAGAAGAAGAAGAAGATTATTAGTATTTTTTTGTATTTATCTATGCTACCAGTATATCCTCATTTGATGTTGAAACACTATAAGGGCCATAGGGTCCGTACACTCATCGAATTTTTCAAGATATCAGTAAACTGCTGGTCGACCGTTCGCCTGATCAAAGGCTGGACTTTTCTTCGGTCAACGAATCAGCATAACGTGGCAATGCTGCCAGCGTTCCGGGTATTTTTTATTATATTTAGGCTCGCTTTTGACCACCTGATGATGTGGCCGACCATGGAGCACGCTTGCCTAGAAGTACTCGTGACTTAAAGACCCCTAAGTTTTAGCTATCAGAAAAGCTTTTTCCATTGACATCGTTCCTTCATCATTTTGAGAGCAGGGGTGATGAAATAAATAACACAAAGTAATGGACCTGGCTAGGTTTGAGCCCGCGACCTACAACTTGTAAGTCGCGACAGTTACCACTGGACAACCACTGCTCTTCGGCGTAATATTCCCACAATATTCTATTTCGTATCGTCCACTCTATTTACAAAAATATCACAACCAGCGTCAACACCCACTGTGTCGCTATTTTACATTCCCAACTCCTGGCGTATGGAAACTTTGATCAATAGTCATCAGTTACTGGCAATTTTGATTAATGTATAACGTAAAGCGGAAATCGAATATAGGCTTTACATTAATTTTTTTTTGGCTGTAAATACTCAAATGACTTTTTCGCTCGAGGTTGGAGCGGGACCCAATTGTGGGTTCAGCTCGCCTGTGTACATCAATTGTCCTATTTTATTTTTGTAAATGTTGTGTACAATAAAGAATAAGAATAAGAAGGCGTGTCAGACTTTTACTAACTATAAAACCCCTATGTTCCTTGGCCTGCTAGGCCCCCTAGGTTCTCTTTCGTACAACCCGTGGCCCCAGTAAGCTTCGCTCCAGTTGAGCCCCAACGGTTTTGTTGACATCTCCTTGAGGCACGCGTGGTATACTACGCGCCGTCAACGACTCGAGTTTGATCCGGGTGATTACTGGAAGATATCCGCAAGATAACTAAGATTACGGACATGGCCCGAAGAATCGCCAAACTTAAGTGGCAATGGGTAGGCCACATTGCTCGTAGAACAGATGGTCGATGGGGACGGAAGGTTCTAGAGTGGCGGCCACGTACCGGAAGACGCAGCGTTAGAAGGCCTCCCACAAGGTGTACCAACGAGCTGGCGAGGGTCGCGGGAATCCGATGGATGTGAGACGTACAGGACCAGTCGCTGTGGCGACGCTTGGGGGAGGCCTATATTTAGCAGTGGACGTCTTTCGGCTGAGATGATGATGATGATGATTACTGGACAGACGGACGGCGAGCTACCCATTGCTCGTCGTCCGGAAGCCCACACCTACGGCGGGTCTAAATATGACTTGGAAACAAAACTCAAATCCGCATAAAATATTCAGACCCCCAAACTAGCAGCAACCCGAAACAGCGTATAAAACCTGTATACTGTATAATAGGCGGTAAATCGTTCATCATTCCTTCTCCCGCTCTAGGGCAGAGTGGGAGGGCGTGTCAATGTTCCTTCTTTACCGTCCTTTTCAGGACCCTGGGGCTCCCTTTCGGAAGCGAGCTTATGGCCCCAGTGGCCTTAGGCCAGTCTAGGCCCCTACGGTCTTGCTGACATCTCTTTGAGGCGCGCGTGGAACACTACGCCCCGTAGACGACTCGAACTCGATCCGGATAGTTAACAGTAGGATGGCGAGCTACCCATTGCTCACCGTCATAATACAACATAGAAACAAAACTCAAATCCGCACAAAATATTCAGACCCCCAAACTAGCACCAACCCGAAACAGCGTATTAAACCCACAATAAGCCATTCCATATTTCCAACTCCCGTCGTATAGGAAACTTGGTCGTCACTGAATTAATATGCCGTGATTGATGTAATACGTCGAGCGGGGAGAAACAAACAGAGCCTTAATTAATTTAAAGTAGTTTACTTTTGAGCGAGGCCCCAATATGGCAACACTCGCAGGCTTGATTTACTTTGTGTGGACTAAATTGTAGACTGTATGAGGACACATATGGAAGGCTAATTTTAGTGCACATGTCGGTGAATGATTGATTGGATGAGGAGCTCGTGGCTAGATACATAACAGCCGCACGGGTAGATCTTCAAGGTTAAGCAACGCTTGCCAAGGTAGGTCTGTGGATGGGTGGGCCGCGGAAAGCACATTAGGTCGTAGGTACCGGCTGTCATTTGTAGATCTTTGGCAGTCGTTACGGATAGTCAGAAGCCAGTAAATCTGACTCCAGTCTTGCCATGAAGTACCGTGTTACCCCAGTTAATGGGTTGTGGAGGTCTCGTAGGCAGCCGCTCCTCGTAAAATACTGGTATTCAGCTAAATCCGGCTTGACTGGAAGCCGACCCCAATATAGTTGGGAAAGGGCCAGGTAGATGATGAGGTACATGAATGATTTTTTGACCATGTTTTAGGGTTCCATACCTAAAGAAAAAAATAAGAGTAAAACTTGACCCTATTACTAAGACTCCACGGTCCGTCCGTCTGTCCGTTTGTCACCAGGCTGTATATCATGAACCGTGATAGTGAGACAGTTGAAATTTTCACAGATGGTGTATTTCTGTTGCCGCTATAATAACAAATATTAAAAAACTAAATATAATAAATATTAATATTTTTGCCGTGTCTTGCTACGGTCGAGCGATGGGTCGAGTCCAGCTCACATTTGGCCGATTTTACGAACATACGGCTTAACGTGCTTTCCGAGGCACGGACGGAACTCGGTATGTTTAGATGGTCACCCATCCACAGATCAACCTTGACAAGCGTTGCTTAACCTTGAAAATCGACCTGTGCGGCTGTTATTATCTAGCCACGAGCACCTCATGAATATTTTACTAACAATGGTCAACAAAATCAATCACGTATAGTAAACAATTCCTTCCATTTTGTTGCACATTTTGTAGTGAAAACGCAAAGCGTTATGCTCGAGTCAACTCAAGCCGCTTATTTTGACGCTGTTTGTGATGAAATCCTCTCTTTGTGTACTCTTTGTGAGTTGCCAGGAATTATGGCATTGTGTTGGAAGGTTGGCAGGTTGGTAGTGTTTGTCACAAACATTGGTTACTGCCTTATTACTGCTTTTGTGAAGAAGCTTGTTGCTATAATGATTTGGTGAGGGATTTTTGGTGACCTATGTTACATTTTCTAACTTGGTTATGTTTTAAACTAGCTTCCACCCGCGACTTCGTCGGCGTGGAATCCCGATTTTGAAACATTCTTCATTGGTGCTCCGCTCCTATTGGTCTTACCGTGACGATATAGCTTATAGCCCTCCTCGAGAAATGGGCTCTCTAACACTGAAATAATTTTTCAAATCGGACCAATAGTTCCTGAGATTAGCGTGTTCAAACAAACATACTCTTCAGCTTTATAATATTAGTGTAGATAATATTTCTGTCGTTCATAAAAATGAGCGATGAGCAGTGTTGGCTAAGTGAGCAGTGGTGGCCCAGTGGTAATTACTCCGACTTATAAGTTGTAGGTCGCGGATTCAAATCCAGCTAGGCTGCATTACTTTGTGTAATTGATTTCATCACCACTGCTCTCGAAACGGTGAAGGAGAACATCGTAAAGAAAAGTGAAATCTCCTAGAACAAATCAAAGACATGTGACATCCACCAATTCGCACCGGGTCGCGTGGTGGATTACAGCCCATTCCTTCTCCTACAGAGGAGACTATGCTGTAAAAAATGTGCTAAGAATATCCACAATTATCTATTACAACATTCCGATTCGGGCCCGACATGCAAATAATGCCGTCCTCCCTTTTAAATAAAAGAACACTTCACATCCATATTTACATTTTAAACGGCATTTAGTCCAGTTTTTTCAAGCTCATTCAATTAGCATTACGAAGGCTTTGCATACGTTCTCTATGATTACCACTGACCGTTAATTAAGACATTTTAAAATACAAATTTTTTTATTGTGAAAAAGCGTGTGTGAAATTAAGTCATCATAGATGATGAATCTACTTAACATTTTCCCAACTATATTGGGGTCGGCTTCCAGTCAAGCCGGATTTAGCTGAATACCAGTATTTTACGAGGAGCGGCCTGAAAGACCTCCACAACTCATTAACTTTGGGTAACACGGTCACGGTCAGATTTACTGGCTTGTGACTATCCGTAACGACTGCCAAAGATCTACAAATGACACTTTCCGAGGCACGGAGGAAACTCGGTATGTTAAGATGGACACCCATCCACAGACCAACCTTGGCAAGTGTTGCTTAACCTTGAAGATCGACTCGTGCGGCTGTTATTATCATAC
Source organism: Mythimna separata (assembly GCA_030763345.1). NCBI lineage: Eukaryota > Metazoa > Arthropoda > Insecta > Lepidoptera > Noctuidae > Mythimna > Mythimna separata. Next base: position 4,389,273 of record CM061188.1, on the reverse strand, counting down.
TAGTAAAGATGGGATTCTTGATTATTTTTTTACTAAGTGTGGTGGCGGTTAGTTCGTTGACTTTAGAAATTATTTGTTTTTTCTAATTAATATGACCGATAATCTGGTGAGAGTCGCGGGAATGCGATGGATGTGAGACGCACAGAACCGGTCATTGTTTCTTAAATAATAACGCTTTTATGAATTTTAATTTTATTCATGAGTAGTTAATTTATTTTTAATTTAATTATTTCCATCGGTTAAACACTTTTGAACTGAAAACTTAAACTATATTTAAAGACATAGAAAAAAGGAAGAAAGTGAAGTAACCTTTATTGCCTGAACTTATCAAGTCATCTTGTCACCAATATTATCAATTTACTCAATATATAAACCAATATCTCTAGCCCTCCCGAGCGAATTTCGATCATCTCAGCCAATCTCAAAGGAGATTGGCCAAGTAGGTACGCAGGAGATATTATTATTAGCATTAACATTATCGAGAGCAGTGGTAGCCCAGTGATAACTGCCCCGACTTGCAAGTTGTAGGTCGCGAGTTCAAACCTTGTCAGGCGCATTACTTTGTGTAATTCATTTCATCACCACTGCTCTCAAAAACGGTGCAGAAAACATCGTGAGGAAACCAAGCGTGTCTTAGAACCAAAAATTCGATAACATGTGACATCCACTGAACCGCATTGGACCCACATGGTGGATTGTGGCCCATTCCCTCTCCAGAGGAGACCTGAGTCCGAACAATGGGAATATTTCAAGGCCGATAATGCTAATGCTAAAATTGTAACAGTGATTTTTAATGGAAAAACTTAACAGCAGTTTCAGTTCTAAGTATGGAGAACCCCAAAATTTGTTGCTTTTTTCTATTTTTGTGTGAAAATCTTAATGCGGTTGACAAAATATATCTTCTTACCAAGTACAGTTTTTATAGTTTCGGAAAAAAACCTGGCAGTGATATTCGAACGGACAGATAGACATGACGAATATATTATAAGGGCTCCGTTTTTTGCCATTTGGCTACGGTACCCTATAAAAGACCAACAAGGCAACCAACTTCTCTACCCATCTCTTAAACTGTAACCACGCTGAAGATACCGACATTTCTCCTCAGCAAAAACAAAGCGCCAGCAATTAGCCATAATTAAAACTTTTAATCAGGTCAACTATAATTTTGTGCATGTGTGGAGCGCGTTAAAATTAATTATTACGTCGACACTGTTACAATAATATGTATGCTAGAACATTGTTGTGCGGCTCAAGTTGGAAGCTTATGAACTGGAAAGAGAATTTAAAGTAAATTTCAAGGATGCGTTTGAATTAAAACAGAGCTAGGTGGAGTGGTGTAGAGAAGATCATCATCATAATCATTTCAGCCGAAAGACGTCCACTGCTGGACATAGGCCTCACCCAAGCGCCGCCACAACGACCGATCCATCGGATGCCCGCAACCCTCGCCAGGTCGTCGGAAGATCATTGAAAAGTAGGAAATGGCGGGATATTTTCAAGTAAATTTTCCCTATAGATGGAGCGTGAAAAAGAGTCAAACTTTTACTGACTTAACTTACCCGTGTTCTTACACGACTTGTCCCTTGCGTTAAAGGGCAGCGATTCTTTCGACCAATATCACAGCATGCTAATCCTCATATTAAATACAAAAGACTACTCATACAGCAACTCATCATCATCATTTCAACCGAAAAACATCCACAGTTGGACAAAGGCCTCCCCAGGTATCGCCACAAATACTGGTCCTGTGCGTGTCGCATGCATCGGATTCTCGCGACGCTCACCAGATCATCGATCCATCTTGTGGGAGGCCTTCCAACGCTGTGTCTCTCGGTACATGGTCGCCACTCCAGAACGTACACACAGCTAGAACCTACTCCAAAACTACTACTACTACTACTACTTATACAGCAACTGGCTTTCATGTTCTCCTTTTTGCAAAAAGAAATAAAACAAAGTAAGATTTAAAAGCAACGGAAAGAATAAATAGTAAAACTTACTAAAAATATTACTCTGTTTCAGATTTTTTTAATGATACGAGTAAGTCTGTTTAATTTACAATGTTTATGGTATTAAGTAATGAAATCGCTTTAAGCAATTAGAATAATTTTGCATGTCATGAGGCAGAACATACCGGAAGACGCAGCGTTGAAAGTCCTCTCACAAGATGGACCGACGACCTGGCGAGGGTCGCGGAATCCAATGGATGCGAGACGCACAGGACCGGTCGCTGTGGCGACGCTTGGGGGAGGCCTATGTCCATCAGTGGACGTCTTTGATGATGAGGCAGAATGTTCAAGGATTCCAAAATATTGTAACACCAAATTGTATTCATCATCTACATTCAAGCAGAGAGCAGTGGTGGCCCAAAGGTTTAAGCAGTAGTGGCCCAGTGGAGAGCAGGGATGGTCTAGTAGTAAGTACCCCGACTTACAAGTTGTAGGTCGTGGAGTTCAAACCGCGCCAGGCACATTACTTTGTGTAATTAATTTGATACCGCTGCTCTCAAAACGGTAAAGGGAAATATCTTGAGGAAACCGACATGTTCTTTTTTTTTGTTTTCTGGGGGAAACCTTCAAAAGGCGCCCGGACTCTGGGGATAACTCCGGGGAGTGTGGGCGACATGTCCTAGAACCAAAAATTAGAAAACATTCACCAATCCACACTGGGCCCGCGTAGTGGATTACGGCCCATTCTCTCTCCTAGAAGGGAGGCCCGACTCCTAGCAGTGGGTAACATTAACCTATGGCCGATGCTATGCTATGCTACATATAGCAACTTCGCTTATGACTCGCCCCACAAAACGACAGGGAGTAAACAATCTCAAAGTTGTGTGCGACCTGTTAATAATAGATATATTAATTTAACTTCAGATGGCGCTGTGTGACACTAGTCGCGCGGGAGAGATGACTGCCATAGTAGTGCTGATTACTTATGGGTTAGAACAAGAGCGTGTGAATATTCATAAAAATATCACTGGGGATTTCGCAGCAGTAGCCTGTAAGTTTGCTGAGGCGATAGGTTCGCTTCTGAAAGGAAAACTTTAGGTCCTAGAACGGAAGGTAACGATGAAAGATAAGAGTCGTTTTTATTCCGTGAGTGTGTAGAGCGAGGGCGTGGGCCCTCGCGCTCCGCCCTAAAGCAGAAAGAAGAAGTCATTAGATGACTTCGCTCCTGAAAAAAAACTCTTTTCGAGCATCCTATCGTCAACGTGAACACAATACTTTCAGGTTTTTTCCATATAAACTTTGGTCCCCCAACTCGTTCACTTAGGGCCATGTGCACCGACATAAGTTTAAGATAACCATCTGATTAACGTCAATAACCGACGATAAGGAACAGGAAATATTGCTAAAACAGCCGTTTTAATATTAAAACAGTCGATTTGGTGTCGGTGAACATCGCCCTTAGGGGGTGAATTTTTAAAAATTCTCTTTATATCAAAATAGAAACTTCTGTGCAAAATTTCAGCGTTCTAGGTACGTCAGTGAATGAGTCAATACTTTTACCACACTATACCACTATAAGGTAAACGTTTGTGAGTAATTACTCTTTTCAAATTTTGGCACCCTGGTTGACTATATCCTGGAATAACACATAGGATATTTTTATCCCGGGAGAATATTCCCTTGGGACAATTTTCTATTTTCACGCAGGCGAAGCCGCTAGCAGCAGCTCATACCTACCAATATATATACAGATAAATAGGAAGAAGGCAGTGCATTGTTGTGCATCTTACTATAAATATTTATAAAGAACACGATTTGTTGGCGAAATAGAGCGTAACGCCTTTCGCTAGTAATTTCCGATGGCGATAAATTGTCGACCTCAGATATTACGTAACATAGTGTTGTGTTGTGGTGCACGCCTGTTTTCCTTGAAGATATGTGGAGGTAAATCCCTCAAGGCAATGAAAAGGGGCTATGCTTGGAGTTTCCTTGCGTGTTTGAATCAGGAATAGAGATGGGAGCAGCAGAACTAAAGTTACCGATATAGCACAAAGAGTCGCGAAACTTAAGCGGCAGTGGGGGTTGCACGACATTGGTCAAGTTGGTAATTCGACAAATACGCAGTTCGACAAATTTTAAAATGGTCAAAGCTGTAGTTCGTCTAAAATTATGGAATTTGCCAAATACGCAATTTGTCAAGTAGTCATCTGTAAAAATGAAAGTGCCGTGGTAGTTTTTATTAACTTATTTATTTTATTCATATTTACACTCATGAACATAATAATCATCATTGCTACTTACTATATAGTATAAAAAATGGCAAATTCCATAATTTGGCAAATTCATGATTAGACGAACTACAGCTTTGACCAATTTCAAATTTGACGAACTGCGTATTTGACGAATTACCAACTTGACCAATTGTTTTTTACTTTTGGAGCGATTCTTTCCGAAATGATTGATATTATCAAAAAATGATTTTAGTAAACCCTAATTCATTTTTGAATACCTATCCAACAGTATATCACACGTTAGGGGTGAAATTAAAAAAAAATACCTTCCACTTTACATGTAGGGGGGCTACACTAATAAATTTGTTTTTCCAATTTTTATTTTACTACTTTGTCGGCGTGATTGATATACATATTGGCACCAAATTTCAGCTTTCTAGTGCTTACGGTCACAGAGATTAAGCGAGGACGGACGGACAGACATGGCGAAACTATAAGGGTTCCGTTTTTGCCATTTGGCTACGGAACCCTAAAAAGAAACAAGTACATCCGAGAACTTTTTTTTAATGTTTTTTTTTTTGTAATCTGACGAAATTATTAAATGCAGAGCATTCAGATGACTAAGTTATCTCTCTTTTTTTGCGTTGCCTCTTTATCAAACATTGCGATGGATGCAACAACAAGCTTTTAAACTATCACGTGGGCGGAACAACTGCCAAACCTGTGCAAACCTCTAAAAAAACACATTACAGTGACGCTCGTTTTCAATAAGCTATCTATCTAAAGTTGCAGCTACTAAAGATAAACTAATCTATGCTTTTGCCCTTACTTGCTTTCCTGTAACCTACCGACGGATAGCATTTCCTACCAAAAGTTGTGGATTGATAGATAGAATCTTACTGTTTATCGGGGATAGCTATCTATCTATAAACTGGGGTAGGTTATTGAAAACGGGCGTTAATCCACCAAAGGTAAACTCCGGCTAGTACTGGATTATTATTGAAAATTTTATTTATTTATCAAAATGTTTGCTGCTTAAGATAACTTATATTCCGATAGTACTGCGGTGATCTGGAGTTAAGAAAAAGCCGTTTGTTATGCGATCTCCTTCTCTAAAACAGTAAGTTTTAACGGTGAAGGAAAACATTGTAGGGAAACCGGCATGTCCTTGAACCAAAAATTCGAAGACATGAGTTATCCACCAATCCGCACTGGGCCCGCGTGTTAGACGACCGCTTATTCCCTCTCCTGGAGAGGAGGCCTAAGTCCCAACAGTGGGCACATTACAATGCCGATAATGCTAATGCTAAAAATGCAGACGAAGCTGCTGGCAAATAGCTAGTACAAAATATTTGATAGATATTTGCATCAGATGCCAGTAAATGCAGTTGGGGATGCTGCCCGCGGCTCTAAGTTAACATGCATCGAATCTCGGCGGGAGATGGCATTTTAGAGTAGTTGTATGTACTTTCATATTACAGGGACATTGGCAAGACGTTCTGGAAGATGTCCTATTTTGCGGTGCAGCAAGGAAAAATTATGCTGTACGAGTACTAGGTTTATAAAAGCCTCATCAGAAGGCTTAACGTTTAATGGCTTGAGATGGTTGATAGAGCTGGAGTAGCGACCTCATACCGGGAGACTCAGTGTAGAAAGGCTTCTGACCAGACTGGTGTTGTCTGGTCTGGAAAACTGCCCAGTTGATTTTAGACTCCTGTACCTATATATATATTCTTATCGCACTGAGAACGCAATGTAGGACTATGTATTTTAGTTTCTATGTCATTAGAAAACATGTCTTTAGAATGACAAAAAAAGAATTATTCAAAACAGTGGAAAGGCGTAATGTGTTGCTTCGAAAACCTCATCCATTAGAAAATATTACTAAAACATCACGTAAAAGCATTCAGATATTCTGCAACCGTAGAAGTACAGTCGTACGCAAATGACATGTTATTGGAAGTGAACCCGAATGATTTATGTGCTAAAGAGCATTGACAAAAAGTCTACTTTACGTTAGCACGGCGCGCCTGATCCGGTTGCGTTCACATTACTTTTGTTGATACATACGGGAGGGAATTGCGTAGAACATGCCTGCCTAGCTTTTTCCCAACTATATTCCCAACGATTTAGCTGAATACCAGTGTTTTACGAGGAGCGGCTGCCTACCAGACCTCCACAACCCATTTACTGGGGAAACACGGTACTTCATGGCAAGACTGAAGTCAGATTTAATGGCTTCTGACTATCCGTAACGACTGCCAAAGATCTACAAATAACATGATTTTTATACAATAGCTTGGCCTAAGTCTACAGCATCCATCATTATGGCGGTAAGTCCTATCTTTTAAGAGTATTTGGAAAGACGTCACGGTGTCCTCACCTTCCATATGATGCAAGTCTTCACCTCACGTGGTAAGTTCAAAAGGTTCCTGCATCAGATTCAGGCGGAAGAAACGCCCGGGTGTCGCCGCTGTGTTGATCGCCTGGATGACACGGTGGAACATACAGTAGAGGTGCGCCCCTCTTGGGCGGAGCACCGCCATGTTCTCGTGGAGGCTATCGGCGGCGGTGACCCCTTGCGACGGGCCCTGGTACCTATAGGCCATGGTGCGAAGCGAGGACAGGTGCCGGGCGCGAAGGAGGCTGCCGACCGCGAGCGCGAGAGTTCCCTCACGCCGCCCACTGGTAGCTTGCTGTCCGGCTGTCCGGTAATAACCCGGACCGAGCCTATTCGTCAACGGCGCATTCTGTTCCACGCGCACTTAAAGGAGATGTCAGAAAACTGTAGGGGCCCGGCAGGGCCGAAGCCTCTGGGGACACGGATATTCCGAAAGATAAGCTTGTGTCCCGAGATCGCAGGCAACGAAGGAACAAGGTGGGGTTTAGTCAGTAAGAGTCTCACACGCCCTCACGATCCGCCCAAGAGCGAGAGTAGTCATTATGATGATTCCTCTACCTAAAAAAAAGCGCTAGGTGTTTGACGCCCAGCATATACTGAAGTGGTCACCCTTTCGGAGCGGGCACGCTTGGCGCATTCTGTCCTTTTTTTTGTAATCGTTGTGCTGTGTCTAGACCTGTCCCGATTAAAAGTATTTCTATTCTTCTACTCTACTATCTCCATGCTCGTCACAACACCTCCCCGTATCTCCCGAAGCGTCTGCGTAGTATCTCCGTGAGTTTATGTGCGCGCTATAAGCCGCAGCCTAGGCGTAGGTAACGAGGCGTAAAGCCCGACGCACACGCGCGCCGCGACGGATCTCTACGCGTGTTCTGTCGCGTCGAGTCGTTAATTATAGCTGTGTTTGTTTACTTGCGTGAAAATGGTGGGAAAGGCCGCGAGATTCAAATTTTCTTATGTTTTTTTTTTTTGATTTTACAGGCAAAACCTGTTGGCTGCGGTCTTCCAATCCGATTATAAATTTTAGGCATCTTAGGCTATAGTGAGTTCTTCATCAACAAGTGTATCACTGCTTACCATCAGGGGGATAGCTGTCAAACATTAGTTTATAAAATTTTAAAAAATCTATATGATTTGCGACCGTAATACGTATTTATTTACGGAATTATGATTTTTCCCACTGCTGGAACTCAGGCCTCCTCTCTAGGAGAGGGAATGGGCCAGAATCCACCGCGCGGGCCAAGTGCAGATTGGCGGATGTCACATGTCTTCGAATTTTTGGTTATAGGACATGCCGGTTTCCTCACGATGTTTTCCTTCTCCGTTTTGAGAGCAATGGTGATGAAATATATTACACAAAGTAATGCGCCTGGCCTAAGTCCAAACAGCGGGAACATTACAAGACCGATAATGCTAATCCTAAAATACGTCTAATCGGGTTCGAATCCGCAAGCGACTTTATGATTATTAGAATCTAGGTAATCAATATGAACTTAGAAGGCTGTATTGATATTACATTATTCTAATACCGTAAATACACAACACACACACATCTTAGAATTTTTTGGTTCAAGGACATATAGGTTTCCTCACGATGTCTTGCTTCACTATTTTGAGAGATCCCACGTCGTATAACTTTCAAGTTAGAGTCATTACCACTGGGATTACAGGTGAAATATATATTATACAGAATTCATAAATCAAGTATTCAAATAAGATTTCAGCAGCATTTAATGAAGCATTCAAAAAGCCTCTGCTCCTCAAAAAACAAAAGGCTTAATTTCCACGATCAATATCTTCAATGCTTCTCAATTCTTGAACACTGCTTCGTTAAAATCGTCTTTGCTTCAAAGTTCTGTTGAAACGAAGCGACTTTCATTAAGTACAGTCAGTCGCGTGAATTAATAATACAACCCATTTATTAGTGACTCTGTTTGTGTCGACTGTCTTGATGTTTGTTCATTAACTGTACTCATTAGCAGGGGGTACAGAGTAGGTGGGGACAGAGAGTACAGGGGCGTTTGTGAAAGGGGGTGAAACACATGTTGATAGCGCATCTGTTGTGAATGTTACGTGTTGGATGAGTGGTGGTGTGTCTTGGATTAAGGTATAGGGGATAAACAATGCAGACAACTAAGTCGAACTTGCCTGTGAGGGCCTTAATAAATTAAAGCCATCTCAGCCAGAACTTACAATAACTAAAAACTAACTTACCAGTAATAATATACTGGGGTTGGTCCTGGAATGTAAAGGCGAAAAAGAAGCATATGTGTAGTTTGTCAGTAAACGTCTGACATACATTACATAAAAAAACAAAGTCGAATTGTCCCTGGATCAAACATAGCTTTATTATTTAGAAACTAATTTCAACAATCACATAAAACGACACTACAGTATCCATAAATTTTGCACATCAACCTTATAGAAAAATTTCTGAATTTTATACAAAGAACAAAAAGAATAATCTAAAAAAGCAAATCATAATAATTTTAACAGCTCCTTATAGATACCGGACTTTGCAGTATTTCGTGCGACAGAGATAACGTTCTACGAAGCCGAAATTAGCCGATTGTCTCTTTCGTCGATGTGCATTTTTTATCGCCGAGTACTGTACCTACGTTACCTACCTTGCAGCCTCTGTCCCACACTACTCTGTGCCCATGAATTAATAAGTGATTTCCGCGTGAGTGCGTCCGTCAGCATAGAGAACTAGCTGCTTACCACCGCTTACTGAGAACACCCTGTATCACTACTACTTACGTAATGGACCACGCTCAAAGTGAAACGGCATACGTTAGGGTAGGTTGATGAACCAAGTCTGACAACCATAGATTGGACTGGTTGTCATGCCATTTTACTGGGTGACAGAGTTTAGTGGGTTTTGCTAGTGATGTAGCTTGTTTTGCTTACACAATTTTGAGTCTTACGAGTATATATTGTTAGAATCCAGTAAATCTGACTCCAGTCTTGTCATGAAGTACCGCGTTACCCCAGTTAACGGGTTGTGGAGGTTTAGTAGGCAGCTGCTCCTTGTAAAATACTCGTATTCAGCTAAATCCGGTTTGACTGGAAGCCGACCCCAATATAGTTGGGAAAAGGTTAGGTGGATGATGATGAGACTCCTATTGTCTCAGTCTGTGATGCCTATAGTGTGAAGCTGCTTATTATTCCCAAACTCATTATTCATATGATAAACATAAGACGAAACCCCTCACCTTTATTCTCCCAAAACAGGCCATATTTCCCTATACAAGAAAATACAAAAACAAAATCGAGAGATTACCATAATCGCGTCATTTCTAAGCTCAAAATATTCCCGATCTTGCTCCGAGGCCCCTTGGCTTGTAAATCTTGAGCACTTAACTCAAAAACTAATATAAGTTGTTCGCCCTTAGGGGTTATTGGCAAAAAATAAAACTTCCCTCTAACTATATTCTGTTGACGTAAAAATGAATGTAGGGTGCCCAAGGACTCTGGATAAAGTGACTTTGGTCTGCGATTAGCTGTTGCTAGCGGCTTTGCCTGCTGAAAATTTTCCCAAGGGAATATACACTTACTCCCGGGATAAAAAAGTATACTTTATTATATTATATATTTGTTATAGTATTACTGTTTCAGGACATGGCCTACCCGTGGAACCAGTTTCATTGAAATCTGTACAGGTGTGCGAGCGTGGAGAAGTAACAAACATAACATACACACACAAAAACTTTTGCCTTTATGTTACAGTATCATCATCTGCCTAGCCTTTTCCCAACTATATTGGGGTCGGCTTCCAGTCATGCCGGATTTAGCTGAATACCAGTATTTTACGAGGAGCGGCTGCCTACCAGACCTCCACAACCTATTAACTGGGGCAACACGGTACTTCATGGCAAGACTGGAGTCAGATTTACTGGCTTCTGACTATCCGTAACGACTGCCAAAGATCTACAAATGACAGCCGGGACCAACGGCTTAACGTGCTTTCCGAGGCACGGAGGAAACTCGTTATGTTAAGATGGTCACCCATCCACAGACCAACCTAGGCAAGCGCAGCTTAACCTTGAAGATCGACCTGTGCGGCTGTTATTATCTAGCCACGAGCTTCTCCTTTATGTTACAGTATGATTGGAAAAAATCATATTACTTATCTTTATTTGGAAAAGTACGTAAGTCAAATTAGGAGTAAGATTATGATGGCGTTGGCCAAAGTAAATTGGACAGGACAACATGCAACACTAACCTGTAGATTCACCGTCAGCCCTTCGAAGTCTGGACTTCCTTGCTTGATAATACTGGGCAGCGCACGACGACGGGACGAACTGACATCTTTCACCACATACACACGCACGTTTCTTAATGTTTTAGACAATGCACAACACAATAAAACACAACATCACATACACAAACAACACATTTTTTACCATTATCGACCTTGAAATGTTCCCACTGTTGGGAATCGAGACTCCTCTCTAGGAGAAGGACTGTAATCCACCACGCGGCCCCAGTGCAGGTTGGTGGATGTCAGACGTCTTTGAATTTTTATTCTAGGACATACCAGTTTCCTCACAATGTTTTACCGTTTTGAGACAACACGTAGCACAACACTAACATAGTCCTAAGTCTTATTTTTTAACGATAAGTTGTATTTACACTATATACGTAAGTCTGTAATGTATCTATAGGCCAAGATGCTCTATAGTAAATGATTTATACTATTATTAATAATATTTCAGATATCACTCACGTTTTGGTTCGCAATCGAACAGGTAATTAAAAATAAATATAGTTGGTAAGTTGTAAAACGTTTCTCATGCAAAAGAGAGGTACTCGTATATTTTCTTCCAAGCCATCTCAATCGGCAAAACAGAGACGGCGCTTGCTAAAGTAATGATTTGCAAGGCATTTATACTTCTACCCTACATTATAATAGGTTTTTTTTAAAGATAGAAAACATAAATTATCTCTCATTTATTTATTTATGTAGACTTCATGCTCAAGTAGTGGTGGTACAAAGGCGGACTAAATGAATAAAGGCATATTCTCGACCAGTTAACAGTCAGCAGTCTCGTGCTCTGGGCGTAGCGAGAAGGTATGCCAGACTTTTATTGACTAGGACCTGTGTTCTTCAGTTGCCATTTACCTTTTAGGACTATGGGTTTCCTTTTAATAGGTGCAAAATCCAATAGTTATAAAGGCGAAAGTTTACAAACGTTTATTTGTGTGTATGTGGTACTTGGCCCTTACGCTCAAAAGGCCGAACGGATTAGAATGAAACTTGGCACATGCATAGCCCATTTTCCATAATAGTTCTTGAGACCTTTTTAAAAAGAAAGTATGTTTCTTTGGGATCAAATCTTCTAAGTTGTAGCTATCTGGACACAAATGTGTTGTGTATGTAAGTTTAGATCACGTTACAAGAGTAATTCCTCGTGTGAGGCAACGTATTGTTTAAAAAAGTATCGGAAACTCTGATAAAAATGTCTCCTTGGCCAAATGTTTTTGTTTTTTTTTCCTAAATAATCTCTTTTAAGGGCGTGCTTCAAGAGGTCAAGGTTACTTATTATGGTGTGTTACTTAAGAGGTTCCTACAAAATGACGGTGTAATTGGTGAACGCTTTTAGTAAATTAGGTGTGTTATAGACACTTTCTAAGTAAGGAGTTTGGGAATGGTGTTAGTATGGAACCTTTTTGTTAAAAACAATATGCTATACTCTATTTACTATAAGATTAGAAATTTAAAGAAACTTGTTTTACTGTCCGTTCAAGCGATTTTGACTTTTATTGCGTTGGTGAGATGACAAATGACGGCTGCAGAAAAAGTTGGTATTGTAACCACGTTTTTTGCTTTTAATGTCATTCTTATGTCTACGGAATGGAAGTCAAAATCGGTTGAACAGACAGTAACACAAGTTTCATTTGTTTTCTAATCTTATAGTAAACAGAGTATAGAAGCATCTTATTCAGCTTTTAGTCGCACCATATGGCCACACCATATGGTGCGACTAAAAAGTCAATACGGTTGGTGACATTCGATGGGGGTTCCTGCCGCAATATTCACCTGAAAGTCGAAGAAGAAAAATGATTTATTTATTTTATAATTTATGTACACACAGATATACAGATAAGAAAACCATTAAATATAGAAATATGTACAAAGGTACTGCTTATACTTAAAGGTACTGTTTTTACTTAGGAAAGTAACGTGACAATAGCCAGAAGGCTATTGCCGAACTAAGGGACATGACGGCGAGCAATGGGTAGTGCACCGTCTGACCGTCCGGTAACCGTATCGTGTTCCGCCGCGTAGTGATTCACGCGCACTCCAAGAAAATGTCAGCAAAACCGTAGGGCCCCAGCAGGGTCGAAGCCGACAGGGGCCATGGGTGAAAAGAGAACCCTAGAGACCTAGAAGGAACATAAGAATAGGTTTTAATTACTCCACCCAGAGTGGGAGGTAGCGAAAGGAAAAGACCAAAAATAAAGACTCTAAACAATAATCGTAATGGCAAGACTAAATAATTGACATATCTATTCCCACAACTTCTTCAGTCAATCGCGAGCCCTAGTCACCCTACAACAAATAGCGGCACATAAGAGAAATTGGAAAGTTGTTATAATGTGTTTTGGATAAATTGATAAACCGCTCAAGATAGACGATAACTTTGTAAAGACTGGCACACACCGAGTGTTTCCGTCAAACTTGTTTTCAACCGACTTCAAAAAAAGAAAATGTTTTTTTTTGTATCCTATACAGTAAAATTTTGATAATTCTTAAAAAAAAATGCATAATAACTTCCAAACTTAAAACTTATTTTGCTAGTTTTTTTTTGTTATTATTTTCTACACGTAAAATAAACCTAAGTGAACGTGTGATTTTTTTTTGTAATGTTTTATTTCGATGCACCTTACTGCAATATTTGACCGAATATCCGGCTGCAAGCTTAGCTATTTATCTGATATTCGGTATCCGAGGAAATAGCTATACAGCCCGCCCAACAACATCCATTGGGCAGTTGCCCAGATCAGACACAACACTCGTCTAGAAGATCCTTCCTTTTTAAAGGAGGTTGCGAGGCTTTCTGTTCTTTTCCACATAATCGACCAGTTTCTCTTAACCTATCAATACCCGCGAAACGAGACACAATAGTAAGACAATAACAACGCGGTCTCATAGGACCGGTCGGGGATTCATGAATTAATAAAATCTATACAAGAAGAAAATAAAATCTATACCTACATAACTAGTAGCTACTATACTTTGCCTACAATATTTCTACAACATTCTCTCAGCACTATGTTGGTGTAACTTATACACTTGCGTTCAATCTATCAACATTGTTAGATGTAAGTATTTTACAAGACACTCTACCTTCTATATTCTAACTAGGGCATAGTATGGGAGAACTTCGATATTCTTGAGTTGACAAATAGTTGGTTAAGAAACTATAGTGATAATGTTTCAGGAAATATCATTAGCATTTACCTTAACGTAGAGAATAAACCTGTGTTTATTCTGTGGTTACTACTGTGTATACAATATGTTTAGAAAAATAATATAAAAATAAATCACACCTGTTACATGTCGCAAGGAAATTGAGTGAGGTGGGAAGTCATCTAATGACTTCATCCGTTCTAGGGTGGAGCGGGAGGGCGTATTAGACCATTAATTATTAATACCACAACTCCACACTCGTGTACTTCTGTTGCCTCTTGTGTTCTAGGATCACGGGTTCCCTTTTCAGAAATCCCCTCAGCCATCGTGATAATATTGTGATGATTAAATGCCAAGTCAGTAATGTACTTTCCAAAACCATCATCACTTACATTCACAACAAAATTCCTCTTTATTTCCCACAGATTTTACCAACGGTGAACCCACAACCCACCCAGACTGAGCGCAGTCGGTTAACCCTCTTGAGTGAGACGAAACTTTTTCAATTTCCCCCGCGGGCACGTCGTAAAGCACCATTATCCTAAGCCAACATTACCTGGTGCCTGCTGTTTGTGATGAGAGTTTCAGACTCAGGAATGGGCATAAAAAACAATAATGATATGAGAATGTCTGTTGAAGGTTATCATTATATTGATGGCCGGTTTAATTGCAGTCAGAGTAGTGGTAGCCCAGTGGTTACAACTTACGAGTTACAACTCGTATTTTGGGGCCACTACCACTGACCAAACTGATCTTCAGGTTACGGGTGCAAACCCATCCAGTTGCTGTTCTTTGTGTAATATTATATTATGTATTATTATATTACATCGACTGCTGAGCAGAGGGTTCTAGGTTCGATTCCCGGTTCGGGCAAAAGGCTATTGGGTTTTTCCATTAGGAATTACTCTGTAGCTGCCCGCAGTTTGGAAGTTGGTGGTGTGATAACCCCGTGCCTCGGAAAGCACGTGAAGCCGTTGGTCCTGCACCTGATCTCACTCCGGTCGTGTTGGATTGCCGTCCCATCCGACTATGAGAGTTAAGGAACAGAGAGGGCACCTGTGTTTGCTTACGTACCTCTGCACTATAATATCTCGTGCGTACTTGGCTGATCTCTGTTGAGATTGGCCACCGTGACCGAAATTCGGTCGGGGGAATATATTACTTTTGGTAGATACAGTACAACAATTAGCTCTCATAGATACAGTAGGTACGTACATGACACTGTCTGTTATCTAGTCTTTTGTTACCAATCCATTGACTAGAAACCCAATACAAAGGACTTTTTCTAAGAAATAATTAAAGAAAAATTCAAAAAGAAATTGCCTGCTTGGTTGCCAAGCAGGCAATTTCTTTTTGAATTTTTCTTACGTGGAAGAACTTTAAGATGTTTATGTTTATTTTATTATGTTTGACCTTAATTTATTTTTTAAAAAGAAATCGTTGTTTGTGTTAGAGACATTATTAGCTCCGTGTATTTTCTGGCAACAGATACGGTCAAGTAAATAACATTTATTTATCAGTCTGACAGCGACTTTGCCTGGATGAAATAATAGCAAATAGGATATTTTAATATTTTTTGCTTATAAAGGTGCTACCTAAAGCATGTAAAATATTTCACACCACTTAATTATGTTCAAAGTATTCCTTATTAAGATTTAAAGTATTCCTATAAAAAATATTATCAACGAACAATCTGTTGTTTGATCAATTCATCATCATCTGCCTAGCCTTTTCCCAACTATATTGGGGTCGGCTTCCAGTTAAGCCGGATTAAGCTGAAAACCAGTATTTTACGAAGAGCGGCTGCCTACCAGAACTCCACAATCCATTAACTGGGGTAACACGGTATTTCATGGCAAGACTGGAGTCAAATTTACTGGCTTTTGACTATCCGTAACGACTGCCAAAGATCCACAAATGACAGCTGGGACCAACGGCTTAACGTCCTTTCCGAGGCACGGAGGAAACTCGTTATGTTAAGATGGTCACCCATCCACAGACCAACCTAGGCAAGCGTTGCTTAACCTTGAAGATCAACCTGTGCGGCTGTTATTATCTAGCCACGAGCTTCTCAGTTGTTTGATCAATTAATACGATTATATACGTACCGCCATAGTTAAGGAGCTTTTACTATATTTTGTTATTCGAGGGATTCCATTTAAATAAAGTCTAAAATCACGCCGATTTCTAGCGTTTACATCTGCTGCTGTCCTGAATAAATTTTTGTGTTTCCGTAAAAAAAATACATGTTTCATAAATACTCGTATGTATAGTGAAGGCAGTGGTAACAGACAGAGTTTAAAAAAAATGGTTGAGTAGATACGTCGTGTGGAATTCCCTGAATGGCTCGGTGTAAAATAAAATACGCCCGGTATAAAATATCCTATCTGCTATTCCAGGACATTATTTACCCATGTGCCGAGTGAGCATGAAAAAAATACACACACAGACCATCCATCTAAACTTTGACCTTTCGTCATCATCATCTGCCTAGCCTTTTCCCAACTATATTGGGGTCGGCTGCCAGTCAAGCCGGATTTAGCTGAATACCAGTATTTTAAGAGAAGCGGCTGCCTACCAACATACTCCACTTTGGCCTTTATTAGTGTGATAAAATTGATTGAATGATTAGGGTACTTTAACACCAAAGATGTACAAGGTAGCGAGGCGGTGCATGAGTTATTATTCTCTGCATTACCCAAAAGGTTGACTGGTAGAAAATGCCTAAGGCATTAAATCCGCCTTTGTACCTTTTTGTGCAAAAAGTATTAAATACATAAATAAATACCCAAAGGGTAAAATGGGACCCTATAATTAACACTTTGCTGTCCGTCTGTCTGCCATCAGGCTGTATCTCAAGAACCGTGATAGTTAGACAGTTATTTTATGGTAGAGGAATCATCAGAATGACTTCTCCCACTCTTGTGCGGAGCGGGAGGGTGTGTCAGACTCTTACTGATTAAACCCCTACCCCGTTCCTTCGTTGTCTTCGATCTGGGGGGACACGGTGACAACAGTTTGCTGACATCTCCTTGAGGCGCGCGTGGATCAGAACGCGCCGTTGACGACTGGGCTCGGTCCAGGTTATTTCCAGACCCGCGCCTACGGTGGTCGGAAATCGGGATCGGGATCTCGGCGGTAGCGGCGTGAGGACCGTTCCCTCACGCGCTCGTGGTCAGCAGCCTCCTTCACTAGCATTACTGCTTCGCAGAAGGAGGCGACCGCCTGCCACCCTTCCTCGCTCCGGACCATGGCCTGAACAAGGGCCCGGCGCGAGAGGTCGCCGCCTCCGATAGCCTCCACAAGGACTCGGCGGTGCTCCGCCCAAGCGGGGCACACCTCTACCGTGTGCTCCACCGTGTCCTCCGGGCGGTCCACACAGTGGCGACACCCGGGCGTCCTCTCCTGCTTGATCCGATGCAGGAACCTCCCGAACTTACCGTGTCCGGTGAGGACCTGCATCATACGGAACGAGAGGACGCCGTGACCTCTTTCTAACCACTCCTCAAAGTTGACTGCACAGGTGTCACTGTTTTTCTTTGTGCTTTTTCTAATTTATGAGTACATTATATAAAACCAAATATAACGCAAAATAGCAGATATTTTGAGGCTCTCACTGAATCAGTTTTACACTAATTTAAATTGGTTTACCTACTCTTCAACACCTCATTGCCCCATAAGAATATCTCCTCCACTTTATGCGAATTACAGTGGCCGATCTGGAAATCTCTTAACCAACTGCAGACCTAATTCCTAATAAACCTCCACAAGGATACGGCGGTGCTCCACCCAAGTGGGGCACACCTCTACCGTGTGCTCCACCGTGCCATACCGCGACTTGTCGTGGCTGCGGAGTTTCGCCTTGGTGTTGCATCTCCACGCGCAAATCGTGCATGCATAGTTAGACAGTTGAAAAATGTAGCTATGGCGTTCTCTACTAGTCACCCAAGGGTGAGTGTCAATTAAGAGAAAACATGGCAGATGATAGCTTTCGCAGAGACAGTAAGACATTGCCACAGCGCTTGTTCGCTCCACCTCGTTTTGCTCTTTGGTGGAAGGGCACCTTTAACCCTTCAAAGCAAACCCTTCTAAACAAGCGAACGCCTACTTCCGCTCACAAAACTAGACCCTTAGTGTATGATCAATCAAGATAAGGTTACAAAAATTACGTTTTTTTATATATATATTATATAGAGGCGCTCTGAATACCTTTTTTGATCCTTTATCATGGGAGTAGGTACTTCATCACTTTTATTTGCGTACTATATTCATGATCAAAGGGAGGCTCAATTTACACCCCCTCCCGCTCCACCCCAGAGTAGGAGAAGTAATTGGATGATTCCAAACCTAAAAAAACTGGATTGTGAAGGTCAGATAGGCAGTTATATAAAATAATGGTACTGAGCTGTATCTGGAAAACTGGAGAACAACCCTAACAAAGATGGGGAAAGGTTGGATCAAATGATTATTAATATTATTAGCAGTGAGATTACTGGTAGTACTGTTTTATATTTGATGATGGTTGAAGTATATCCCGACATAGTTCTTTAAAAAAAATACCTTAACAAGGTCATAATAAGGGGACCCATAGGTTTTTATCTTCTTTCTTTTTTGCACACAGCATCCCTATTATAAAAGCGGGCAGGCTAGACAATGCGGTTATGAACTTCTATTGCAAGGCTTATTGTTATTAAATAAGTTATTTTATTTTACTAAAATCAGCTTCTGCTTGCAACTTTGCCGTCGTGAAAGTAGAAATAGTTCTAAGGGAACTCACTCTCAGGAAAAAAAAGTGTCCTATGTTTTTCAAAACTATGGTCTGTCAAATTTCGTACAAATCCGTTAAGCTATTCGGGCATGAAGATGTAACGCACATATGTATGTACACAGGCCTTTTTATACATTTGGTGTATGTAGTATCCAAACGCAATAATAATGTATGAAATTTCTATGAAGCTACATTTCTGCGGACAATAGTCCTAACTCACAAACTATCACCAGAATAATGTTAGTGTGATGTTATTTGAAAATCAATTGGCTATGGCATACCTACACCGAAAAATGTTTCAAAGGGTGGTTCAAGGGAACCTACTTTAACTTATTTACCCATAAAACTTAAAAATAAAAACTGTGTACCTTCCGCCCCCACATTGATTACTATATAATTGTTTCCCCCATAATGCTGGTGACGTCATGGTTACCGTCATGGCCAAATCGATTGCCAAATATAATCCTAATGCGGTCAACTGCCTGAGCATGAAGGAGCTTAAAGTAACTCGTACATAGACAAACCTCAACCCATATAAAAAAAGAGTGAAAACCGATGACTACCAAAAACATCGATACACGAAGACGGCAAGCACTGGGTAGCTTGCAGTCTAGTAATAACCGGGACCAAGCCCAAGTCGTCAACGGCGCGTACTGTTCCACGCGTGCCTCAAGGGTAGGGGCCCAGCAGGGTCAAAGCCTCCGGGTCCATGGATTGGATTCCGAAAGGAAAGCTCATGACCCCAGAACGAAGGCAAAGAAGGAACGAGGGTGCGGGGGTAAAAGTCTGACACGCCCCCCGCTCCACCCAAGAGTGGAAGAAGTCATTCTGATGATTCCCCAATTGAAAGAAAATACCATACTTCCACATACTTACCCATGAAATTCTAAAATAAAAACCATGTACCTTCCACCCCTATATTGATTACTATATGATTGTGTCCCCCATAATGCGTGACGTCATGGATACGTGACGGTGACGTCATCGCGTCGTCTGAGCGACGTGTTGATAAATTATATGACGATAGCACTTCGTCAACGCGTTTTATTGTGAATTATCGCTGCATGTGGGCTCGTATCGTGTTTGGCTTCCAATTATATTCGGTCTCATAATTTAATTGAATTCATTTTGTTGGGTGAGCCGTTTTTGTATTGTTTTTTTTTTAAAATGTACTTTTAATGTTAAGTTATTTATATGAAAGTAAAAAAAAAACTGATTTTTTATTTTTTTAAATATAACTAATTATGTTGTTTATTATTCATATTTACGTACTTATATGTTCTACAATTAAAAACTTCACACATGCAACTACGATCAATTATTATTAATATATTAAATTACAATAAACTGTGTTTTTGTGAGAGAGACATACACAGTTAATGTATAAAACTGCCGAAAATATTATTTACAATTATCCCGTATTGCTTCAGTTATTGACTGATAATTCAACATGTTTTTTCACAAAGCAATATCTATTACAGTTCTCACAACACACGAAAAAAGAAAATCTATTATTACCCAAGACCCACACCTTCGTCCAAGAACCTTGTAAATTCTACTCTTACAACCCCACGTAAAAGTTTAAAGCTCCCTAACAATGTGGTTCATCCCTTAACCGCAAGCCTGCCTACCCTAAAGGGGATAATAGTCCGTCATAATAATACACATTGTTGACTGACGTAAAGATGTCATAAACTTAACGATGGACTCGAACTAAGACGTTTTACTACGGCAGACTACGGCGTAGTAAGCTACGGTGCTACGAAGTTACGCTCTTAGCCGCGTTGCTACGAGGCTACGAGATTTATGGTGCTACGAAGTGTGTTGCTATGAATTGGTCAAAAGGTCTACGGCGGTGTTACTAACCTATGACATATTTAATTCGGTGTTACTAAGCTACGAGGTGCTAATGTTTAAAGGTCTATGAAGCTACAAGATACATTATATGACTAGCTTTTGCCAGCGGCATCGCCCGCGTAAAAGTTAGTCTTGTTGTGAAGCTCGTGGCTAGATAATAACAGCCGCACGGGTTGATCTTCAAGGTTAAGCAACGCTTGCCAAGGTTGATCATTTTAACATACCGAGTTTCCTCCGTGCCTCGGATAGCACTTTAGACCGTTGGTCCCGGCTTTCATTTATGTAGATCTTTGACAGTCTCTTCGGATGGTCAGAAGCCAGTAAATCTGACTCCAGTCTTGCAATGATCTACCGTGTTACCCCAGTTAATGGGTTGTGGAGATCTGGTAGGCAGCCGCTCCTCGTAAAATGCTGGTATTCAGCTAAATCCGGCTTGACTGGAAGCCGACCCCAATATAGTTGGGAAAAGGCTAAGTGGATGAGGGCCCGGTTTGGGCCCTCGTTTCGTCTCCTTTAGGGGTGAATTTTTATTTTTGGTGTACAATAAAGTTTATTCTATTCTAATACTTACTTAGTACTCGTGTATGATATTAAAATAAGAATTTTACACTCCTAGGCTCTGTAGTTTCGGGTGAGCGTTGATTGTCAGTCAGTCAGTCGATTGTTTTATTTTACCATATCATGTTTTACCGTAAAATGGGGTGAATAGAGACTTAAGAGGCCTGCGGAGACCGCGCGCTATCTCGAGTTGAGACGAAATAAAATACGTTTTTAAGGTTGATGGAAGCAATCCAGATAGTATAAACAATTCTTGGACACACCGACTGGAGTAAAGTCATCATCCGCACACTGACAGTTGCTTGCTGTGATAGCAATACAAACTATTGGAAATTTGGGAGAGGTTCCGTAATACCAAAAATGATGAATGAAAAATTAATGTATTTTCAATATTGTTTCGAGTATTGATAACTTGATAATAATATCTGTTTTCCTACGGAAATATATTTTGAAATATTGTTGTTTATAATATAGAAAAAACAAAATAAAAACATGACATTTTCGCTGTGAAAATGTGCAAATTTAAATTCGCTTAAATTTCGTTTGGGGTAAGTTTTTCAACAAAAAGACGATGTAGGAACCTAAATAATTGTTGTCTGAATCCGAATAACATCATATTTTGGTGTAAATATGCTTAAATTGCAAATGATTTTGGTATTACGTTTGTATGTATAATTCTAACATCACATTTTCTGGTTATTTAACAGGTTTTAAAAGCATTTAAGCACTTTTATTTATTCAATAATTGTAACAAAAGACAATGCTTAAATAGAAATCATTATAAAAAATTAACTGAAGTAAAAATCCTAATACCTATGTTTAATTTTATTTTGTATAAATATCTTCTCCACTCACTTTAATATCTGGAGTTCCTACGTGAGTGCAATCAAAATTGTAATTTTGAAGGTGAGCCTGGAGTTCTGTCACACAGGTCTTGAACTCAGTATAGACTTTAGCTCTCACAAAGGATAAATCTTGGAATCAATTGTTACTGATAACCTTGTACCTTTTTGAGAGAAACAAATAAATATTATTATTAATCAAAATTTTGTCCCTATTCACCCCATTTTACTGTACTCAATCAAATCAATGTTTTGTATTTGTGCAGTTTCTCTTTTTCTGTATATAGATATTAAAACTTCTAAAAACACTCATTCTTAACGTTTGAATCCCCAACCGGTTCTATGAGACCGCGCTGTTATTGTTTTACTATTGTGTCTCGTTTCGCGGATATCTGAGTAATTAACCTACTAAAAATAAAAATAAAACGTCCACGTTCAAAAGGCTGGAGTTTCATCCCCGTTGTGATACGGCGCTGATATCATTGAGGCGGTATAATTTCCCCGGGGAGCAGCCAAGCGGCTGCGTCGAGGTGCTATTAAAAACTGCACCTCAATTATGAAGGAACAACTTGATCTTAAGATTGATGTGGAGATTTACTTCATTGCGTCACTTGTAAGTATGAAAACGAGATAATAAGGTAAAAAAAATTGTTGAAATGGATCTTAAAATTGTCATTGACAAACCAAAGTCATAGTCATCTACCTAGCTTTTTCCCAACTATATTGGGGTCGGCTTCCAGTCAAACCGGATTTAGCTGAATACCAGTATTTGACGAGGAGCGGCTGACCTCCACAACCCCTACCAGACCTCTACAACCCCTTAATTGGGGTAGCACGGTACTTCATGGCAAGACTGGAGTCTGATTTACTGGCTTCTGACTATCCGTAACGACTGCCAAAGATCTACAAACGACAGCCGGGACCTACGGCTTAACGTGCTTTCCGAGGCACGGAGAAAACTCGGTATGTTAAGATGGTCACCCATCCACAGACCAAACTTGGCAAGCGTTGCTTAACCTTGAAGATCGACCCGTGCGGCTGTTATTATCTAGCCACGAGCTCCTCCAAACACTTTGGTTTGTACTAAAATACTAAATACTAAAATACATAATAATGTCATGTAATATATCCATGTAACACCGACTTGTATCTAGATCGGAGACTGCACTCGATGTTGTGAACGGCTACGTTCTACCTGGGACAGACGGTCCAGTTGGGGAGATCTTACTTTGAGCAACAGGTAAATCGTCGAATCCGACTTAGCTGGACGACGTTCGGGAATCTGCACGGTATCTTCTCGTCCAACTTACCGGAGTGTCTCAAGACAAAAGTCTACTACCAGTGTGTGTTGCCAGTTATGACATATGGTTCCGAAACGTATTCCTTTACAATGGGCCTCATCAGACGACTCTAAGTCATCCAAAGGGCAATAGAAAGTTCTGTGCTTAAAGTTTTCTTGCGTGAACACACCAGAAAAGAAGATAATTATCCGCAAGAGAACCAAGGTTACCGACATAGCCTGAAGAATTCCAAATCTTAAGTGGCAGTAAATGGGCAGAGCATATTACTCGTAGAACAGATGGTCGATGGGGACGAAAGTCAACCACCTGCCGGTCGACCGAGTGTTGGAGGCCGAAAGGTAGACCGATGACCTGGTGAGGGTCCTGGGAATCCGATGACTGCGAGACGCACAGGACCGGTCGTTGTGGTGTTGCTAGGGGGAGGCTTATGTCAAGCAGCGGACGTCTTTCGGCTGAAATGATGATCATCATCTGCCTAGCCTTTCCCAACTATATTGGGGTCGGCATCCAGTCAAGCCAGATTTAGCTGAATACCAGTATTTCACGAAGAGCGGCTGCCTACCAGATCTCCGCAACTCATTAACTGGGGTAATACAAATGACAGCCGAGACCTACCGCTAAGACCGTTTTCACATTATCCGATCCGATATCGGTATCGGACGCCGATACGATATCGGGGTAAGTAAAATGTATGAAATGCTGTGCTCCGATATCCGATATCGGGTCGGACAATATGAAAGACAGGTACATATCTCATACATTTACCTTACCCCGATATCGTATCGGCGTCCGATACCGATATCGGATCGGAAAAAGTGAAAACGGTCTTATACAACCTTGAGTATCTCCAAAGAATTAATAAACTAATCACTAGAACTAAAGAACAAAAACAAAAGTTAATCGCCTTGGAACACTACTCAGCTAATTAAAAATGTCCATTACAGATTGACTAACTATCGTAAAGTGCTAACGGTTTACGAGGCAGGTTTATACGATCGCCTTTATTGCCACTTGATGATAGAAGGACTGCTTTATGTGGCTATGGAGCTTTAGGACAATGTTGGATATGTTGGTCCCAGTGTTGGAATTGGCGAGAACAGTGTCTGCCTAGTGGTAATTGCTCCGACTTACGACTTGTGGGCTCAGAATCCCAGCAGTGGGAACTTTAAAGGCTGATAGCATTATTATTTCCTCTTTATTCACTTTAATAAATACGTATAGATTATAACATTTTTAAATATTTAATACAAAATTAAAAATCATTTAAAAATGTAAAAATAGTAGCCCACCGGTATCGGGAACAGGGACTACCGGCAATCAGAGCTGCAAAGAAAGGAACCTCCTAACAATACGAGCTGTGTCCAGGAGTACCGCTTACCGCATTATTATTATATTATAGTTTGGTGGCACGGTTGGCTACCGCGCTGAGTGTTACAGGTCCAATTCCCGCATGGAACAAATATTTGTATGCCCTACAGAGTAGTAGTGTACCGAGTTTGAGTGTCATGTGTATGTAAGTTTACAGATTGACGACACTCTTATAAACTATCGAGATCTGTTCAAATAAGTATTCATAAATTTTAAATACGTATTACTTTTGCTAGTAGGACACGTTACCAACTGGTGTACCATTACACTTTTTGTTTTGTTACATCAACAGATCGGTCTCCTACATGTTGACCAACTCATAAATAAAAAAAAAATCCACTCCGAGAAACTACCCAATATTTTCCCACACAAACCAACACCAATATTGGCTCCAACATACACCCCCAATATTGGTGACAAACGCTATAAGATTAAGTGTCAATACACTTAAAACTGTTCGTTTTATATGTTTGTTAGAATTCAAACGTTCTTGGGGGAATACGTTTATAGACTGAATGGGAGAATACTAGAGCTTCGCGACTACATAATATACATAGGACGAGTCTGACATCGACACACAAACAAATACCACGCAGAACTATATACGCATCCAGCGTACATAGTTCTGTGGTGGAACTTTATCCTAATTAAAAAATAAACTTTTTTTTAAATGTCTGAATAATATAAAAAAAAATGTCATCACATATATGAAGAAAAAAAAAAATAACAAAAGTCATCGGGGTTGATAAAATCGTTCTTCTAATAATTATAAACGTACGACATTTTTAATTTAAAAAATAATTAATTCATTTTTTTACTCTAAAAATGTTATAATAACGATATTACACAGTTTCAATTTAAAATAGCAAAGGTATTTTTTTTTATTAAGTAAAACCCAAAAAATTCCCTCACCCTGGCCGCCTGGGTTTCAGAATCATGTACTGGATCCATGGTATTCGTTTGTGCGTCGATGTCAGACACCCAATATTTATATAAAAGAGAAATAGGGTAGTTGGATAAGAAAATGCAATTTTTCCGTAGAAGCTTCATGTGTCAATTCACTCGTCTCCAATAAAGTGGCTGAGCGTCACACCGTAGTGTAACATTTTTGAAAATGCCCGTTCTATCATTTGGTTCCTAGATGTACAGTGATGCTCTATCGGTACATGGGGGATGTCCCACCCACAGGTAATAAAACTTTTTGAGAAAACATTCATTGCACGTACAGCTAAGGAGTTGATTTCCCTGTTAGTTGGTGTTTCCTGTCAGATACAACTCAGGGTTTAAGTCAAGAGTGAATAAGTTATTTCTAGGTAAGCGTGCTCCACGCAAACCCCATCATCACTTACCATCAGGTGAGATACTGGTCAAATGTAGGCCTATCAATACTTAAAAAAACAGGAATTTTAAAATAATACACGGATAACCCGTGTATTATTTTAGAATTCCAAATTCGTAATCTCAAAATCCGTAAGGGGAAGACAGTTGAAATTTTCATAGAATGTGTATTTCTATTACCGCGAAAACAACACTCAAAATGAAGGGGAATCGCACACGAGAAACGTCACTCAAGAACCGTTTTTGCTCGATGTTAATAATGTAATACTTTGTGTGCGGGTCCAACGCACGAAGGGTTTGCACTTAGCCAGTTTTATTTTTAGAATAACTTGCAATCTCAACTCTTCTCACCAACAACACAAGTTCATCGACTTTGTGAAAAACTTATCAGTTGAAATTAAGCCTTTCTCTTTTCTTTTATGATTCCATAAATTATGTACGTACCAAGTACCAACGTACGTACGTAGCCAAGCCTCGGCTTACGACTTATACATCGCAGGATCTAACCCAAATTTATTTAATAACCCCAGCTCTCAAAACGTTGAAGCTCGTGGCTAGATAATAACAGCCGCACAAGTCGATCTTCAAGGTTAAGCAACGCTTGCCTAGGTTGGGTGACCATCTTAACATAACGAGTTTCCTCCGTGCCTCGGAAAGCACGTTAAGCCGTTGGTCCCGGCTGTCATTTGGAGATCTTTGGCAGTCGTTACGGATAGTCAGAAGCCAGTAAATCTGACTCCAGTCTTGCCATGAAGTACCGTGTTACCCCAGTTAATGGGTTGTGGAGGTCTGGTAGGCAGCCGCTCCTCGTAAAATACTGGTCTTCAGCTAAATCCGGCTTGACTGGAAGCCGACCCCAAAATAGTTGGGAAAAGGCTAGGCAGATGATGATGGCTCTCAAAACGTTGAAGGATGAAACTTTGAGGAAACCGTCATTGTTTATTGTTGTTTATCCTCACATTAGAACGCCATAACAGCAATTACACTAATGGAGCACATTTATAATAGTTCAGAATCTGCTGCTTTTCCATCATGGGCGCGGTGCAGTGGTAATAGTCATCAACGGCGGCGCGCGCTGGGTCGCGTTCGCTCGCAAGCCAGGGCGCCTCCAGAATTCCACACGTACCACATCCCACATCGAACACATTTTGTTTTATGATGAGTTATTAAAAGGAAATTGATAAAAATTGAAAATAAAAATACGGAAAATTTTCATGTCTCAGAACAAAAGACATGTGACATCTACCATCCCGCACTGGGTTCGCGTGGTGTATTATAAGTTCCAGCCAGCCGAACCCCAGCAATGGAAACATTGTAAGCCTAATTACGTGTCCAGAAAATTATTAATTGTTTAACACCAAAAATGTTACGGAAATTCGATTCAGATTCTGAAAGTTCGGGACTTTCGATTGATAGATCTTCGATTCCAATTTCAGTTCCGATAAATTGTATTCGTAACTTATATCTGAGGTACAAATAAGTTTATACCGTCCGATTATAATTTAGGTGTCTTCAAGGCTAGAGTGAATAGGCTCTTAATAAGCTAGTGCGCCTCACCATCAACGATTACATCACTGCTTACCATCAGGTGGGATCGCAGTCAAGCACTAGTTTATAATAATTAAAAAAATTAAAAAAATACAAATTACTCGGGTAGCCTCTCTTCACCCCTTCCCTTCTGCCGATCAATCTTTCATTTGTTGTATTACTCATTTGAGTTTTTAGTTTGATTAGAGTTTCATTTTACCCTTCTGCCTCCGCGTCCGATTTTAATTCTGAATCCGGTTGCAATTCCGACAAATATAATTTTAAATACCAAACTCTTTCGATATAACCACTGCGTAATAGAGATATTAAGTGCACACACACTTTACACATACAATTAACACTTTACACATACAATTAAATTAAACATCGTAAGCTCTATCGTTCCGTCCGTCGTCCGTGCCTCGGAAAGCACGTTAAGCCGTTGGTCCCGGCTGTCATTTGGAGATCTTTGGCAGTCGTTACGGATAGTCAGAAGCCAGTAAATCTGACTCCAGTCTTGCCATGAAGTACCGTGTTACCCCAGTTAATGGGTTGTGGAGGTCTGGTAGGCAGCCGCTCCTCGTAAAATACTGGTATTCAACTAAATCCGGCTTGACTGGAAGCCGACCCCAATGTAGTTGGAAAAAGGCTAGGCAGATGATGATCGTAAGCTCTATCGTTACACTACATTGTAAATGCTTTCAGCACAATATTAGAGAGCTCCAAGTCACTTGTGAGTTGCACATGTTTTTATTGGATAAAATATTGTTGGTATGAACTGTCGCGGAGGGAGGGATGGTGAGTGAAGCTTGTTGATATTACATATCGCTACCTTTGGGTAGAAAGGTCGTATAAACCATTTTGGCCAAATTGAGTTAAATATACCATTTTTCTCAGAATTTTTTTCTCTATCGATGTGTATATACGAAATGTAGAAATTCGCTCAAAAATGGTTAATATGACCCAGAAATTTTCGGTCATAGCCTCTTAAAAAAGGTAAATTTTCAATGTAAAAGCCAAATATAATTGTTTTGTAATTTTGTTATGACGTAATGACCATAATATATATTAACGGAGGGTGTAAAAATAGTCGTTAATTGTAAATGGTTTATACGCCCTAAAGTGTTAAATGCATTAATTGTAAATGGTTTATACGACCTATAGTATTAAATGCATTAATTGTAAATGGTTTATACGCCCTAAAGTGTTAAATGCATTACTTAAACCCAGGTTAAAATCGACGTCGTAAATCCAAAGATAGTTCGCAACGTTTGGTGTATAAACCATGATCATTGCAAGTCGCACTTTACTTTTGGATGTTTGTCAAGTAAAATGTGTAAGGAATGAACCTGGACTGGTTCTATCAGATGATGAAAAAATCAAAGAGAGGTGGAAGAAATATTTTGAAAGACTAATGAATAAGGAAAATGATTGGAGTGGGATTTTAGAAAGTAAACGAGAAAATGTTGGGTTAGTGAGAATGGTTAGTATGGTTGAAGTCAGAATAGCAGTAAATGGAATGAAGAATGGTAAGGCCATTGGCCCAGTTTGGAATACTAGTTGAAGTGTGGAAGTTACTGCGAGTGGATGGACAGACGTGGTTAGCGATGTTCTTCAATAAGTTGTTAAAAGAAGAATTCATACCTGATGATTGGTGCAAAAGTTCTTTAGTGCCCATCTTTAAATCTTTTTCTTGAGTGCAACAATTATAGAGGAATAAAGCTAATGTCACATACTATGAAAGTCTGGGAGCAAGAAGTATTGAAAGGTGGTTGAGATATAAGAGTGAAATTGCACAGAAGCAATTCGGTTTTATGCCTGGTCGGGTCGGGATGCTATTTTCGCTATACGCCAGCTGTACAAGAAATACAGAGGTGCACATAAAAACTTGCACATGGTATTAATTGACCTCGAAAAGGCATACGACCAGGCACATCGTGAGGTTCTGTTGTGGGCCCTTAAGGAGAAAGGTGTGCCTGGGAAGTATGTGCAGTTGATCCGAGCGATGTACAGTCGGTGTAGTACCCAAGTCCGGTCTACAGTAGGCACCAGTGGCAGTTAGAATGAGGCGATCGGCCTACATCAGGGGTCGGCTCTCAGCCCTTAGCTTTCCCTGCTGATAATGGATGCTTTGACGTTAGATATTCAGGAAGAGGCCCCCTGGTGTATGCTGTTTGCCGATGATATTGTGCTGGTTGCCGAGAGTGACCTAGAGGTCCAGAGCAAATTGGAGGCGTGGCGGCATAGGCTGGAGAGTGTTGGCGTGAAATTGAGTAGAACCAAAACAGAGTAATTGTTCTGCGATTTCGGCGGTCCTTCCAATCCTTCGCCTTTAGCCCTCGCTAGGACATTCATACCGATTTGTTCCGACTTTCGGTACCTCGACACATCCACTCTAACACATCCCATCACCGCAGGATGGATGAAATATAATAATATATAATAATATAATATTCCACAACTTTCACACAACGCAGTCTAGTCCCAAGCTAAGCAGAGCTTGTGTTATGGGTACTAGACAACTGATAAACATACTTATATATTTCTAAATACATACATATTATAGATAAATTACACCCAGACACAGAACAAATGATCATGCTCATCACACAAACATTTGTCCTGGGTGGGAATCGAACCCACGACCTCCGGCATAGCAGTCAGGGCCACTGACCACTAGACCAACAGGCCAGTCAAATGGCGACAGGTCACGGGAACAACTTGTGATCCACGGATGCCCCTCAAGTTGAAGGTTGCAATCTACAAGTCCGTGATAAGACCTGTCATACTGTATGGATCGGAATGTTGGGCTGTGAAAAAGATGGATGAAAAAAGATTGCATGTAGCGGAGATGAGAATGTTGAGATGGATGTGTGGTGTGACAAGAATGGACAAAGTGAGAAATAAGTGTATTAGGGGAAGTTTCAAAGTGGCGCCAGTGACTGAAAACATGGAGGGAAATCGTTTGTTTTGGTATGGTCATGTGAAGAGGAGGGATGAAACGCATGTTACTAAAAGAGTTCTGAATTTACATTTGGATGGATGGAGAGGGAGAGGGAGGCCAAAGTAAAGATGGATGGATTGCGTAAGGACCGATAAGAAAGAAAAGGAAGTTATGGTCTATCGGTTTAGGTAGTTAACTTAAGGTAAACAATCTTGGCATGTCTTTTTATCTAAAAGTTGTCTATAAATTGTATGTAAAAATCTTTGCAACTAGGTATTTACCTAAATCGATGTTAGCTGATAAACTAAATTTAAATAATCTTTTTGTATATTATATACGACCTCTTAAATATAAAAAGACATACCAAGATTGTTTACCTTTAGTTAACTACCTAAACCGATAGACCATAGTGATAGTGTGACGGACGACAGGACAGAAGGGAAGAAGAAAACGTGATGCACCGACCCCAAGTAATATGGGATAAGGGCAAGAAAAACTTTACGACTAACACACAAGGCTCGCAATTTGCGCGCAGCGACAAGCAGAAGAACGAGCGCGATAGACAGGTACCGGACTGACGGATTAGAAGGTATTATAATACTTAATAAATGTTGGTTCAGGTAGTTTTATTTTATTTGAATCGACCATTATTGGATATTAGAATAATAGTAATTGAGTTCCTACTAATTCTATGAGTAACAGGATTATTTATTAGTCAGAATTCAATTGATCTTTGATTACAAATGGTTTTTAATACAAAAAAAAATACATAAATTTGGGTTTTTACGACATTAAATGTGACTTTAAGCTTACCAAAAATGGATATACGACCCACACAGGTTTTTCAAAGCACATTTTCATGGGGTGTATAAACCAAGAATTGATTTTTTCTTAGACGTAAATGCATGCTAACTTTGAAACTAAAGAAGATAGACAGGTTTTGATGATTTAACCTTTTTCATTTGCAAAATGTAAGAACCTTTCTCATAGATAATTTTTTTATAACTTAAAGCAAAAAAGTTATGAATTTTTTTGTAAAAAAAAAATAGTTTTTCGGCTCTACTGAAAAGTCGGGTTTTGGTTTATACGACCTTTCTACCCAAAGGTATCGATATAGTAATTCGTCTGTACGTTATTACCATCAACTCCTCCGAAACGGCTTGACCAATATGACTGCGATCCCACCTGATGGAAAGCAGTGACCCAATCGTTGATGGTGAGGCTCACTAGTTTATTAAGAGCATATTCACTCTACCTTTGAAAACACCCAAATTATAATCGGGCGGGAAAACCGCAGCAGGCAAATTGTTCCAGTCCTTCGATGTACGATGTATATGTGTATTTTTGAATGGGTCTCTGAACGCTTTGAAAATACAATTAAACCCGGTAGGCAGCACTACAATCGGAATGTCCCGGAAAATGCAGAAAAATATGTGTGTAGCCTCAAAAAATATAGACTAGCTTCTACAATGTGGGTATGACACTACAACCATAAATTAAAACACTGGTAATACTCATCATTATGAATAACTTTTAGTATGGAACACCCTGAAATCGCGAAAAAAAAATCAGTTGTTCCATACATTTACGTTTGCATAAGTCGACAAAATGTACGGGACAGCTGATATTTTTTTCGTGATTTCAGGTTTGGTCCCATACTAAAAGTTATTCATAGTGATGAGTATTACTGTTTTCATGTATGGTCGTATTGTCATACCCACATTGTATTTTAGAGACGGAGAAGAACAAACTGACTGACTGACATATCAATGCACAGCCGAAAACTACTAGACCTTGGTGCGTGAAAAAACTTTCACGCACCAAGGTCTAGTAGCTCAAGGTTTATGTTTATGACAAGCGAGAACTAAGAGAAAATTTTCCAAAATTTAACTCCTATAAGTATCTTCTTAAGGTGGTGGTGGTGATACACTACAACATTTTGTGGAGCATTTCTCTGTAATGTAACGTTCTTACGAATGGTACAATACAGGCAAAAGCTCAGTTTCCAAAGCATTTTCATGTAATGTAACGTTCCTACGAATGCTCGGCGTTATGTTATGGTTAAATGCTCACAGCGAGTGTGCATTTACCAACATTTCGTTGTACCTTGCGTTCATTCTTTTTCATACTTTCCTCCACCGAAATGTTACACCAATACGCTCGACGAAATGTTACACCAATACGCTCGCCGAAATGTTACACCAATATGCTCGTTGGTTTGCAACAAAGAGGCGAGCGTGCTCGACGTTTAGTTCGTAAAAGGATGATACACTAGAACATATCATAGAGCGGCTCGTTGTTCTGTTACAAGTAAATGTTGTAATCTATACTCACCTTTAGAGGGTGAATTTTGGAAAATCCGCTCTCAAGCGGAATTCTAAAGATTATTCTCATGAACGAAGCCGTTAACAAAAGCTAGTCGTTCATAAGATACCAAGTTCACTTTGACTTTCAAGACACAAAACGCTGCAAGATACAGACAGATTCAATCAGAAACTGCCAGCGATAAAACTATCTGTGAATATGAAATATTCTAGCGAGAGTTTATTTATATTTTTACGGCAAATTTTACGTGTGTCTGCGACTGAAATTGGATCAGATTGAAAGATAAATGTGAAGAGATTGAGTATTGTTACTTGCACTGCAGAGGTTATTTAATTTGATAGTATTTAGAGTCCTTGCTGGAAGAGCTCGTGGCTAGATAATAACAGCCGCACAGGTCGATCTCCAAGGTTAAGCAACGCTTGCCTAGGTTGGTCTGTGGATGGGTGACCATCTTACCATAACGAGTTTCCTCCGTGCCTCGGAAAGCACGTTAAGCCGTTGGTCCCGGCTGTCATTTGGAGATCTTTGGCAGTCGTTACGGATAGTCAGAAGCCAGTAAATCTGACTCCAGTCGTGCCATGAAGTACCGTGTTACCCCAGTTAATGGGTTGTGGAGGTCTGGTAAGCAGCCGCTCCTCGTAAAATACTGGTATTCAGCTAAATCCGGCTTGACTGGAAGCCGACCCCAATTTAGTTGGGAAAAGGCTAGACAGACGATGAGTATTTAGAGTCCTGGCTGTCGGACTATTGCCTAAAAATCACTAATGTCTAGTCAGTCTCCTAGTCTAACTAACAGTCAGTATTTAAACCAATGACAGTATGGAGCCGCATCACAGGACATGAGGCGTATGCGTAACTGCTCCTCCTTCACTAGCACCTGTACTTTTCAGGATCTAAGCGAGACAAATGACAGATCCGTGCAGGTTAAATTCTGGTCAGAATTAAGTTTAATATTAGTGCATTGACACGAAAAGAAGAAGTCTGAGTATATGAGTTAGTAAGATTTTTATAGGAGTAGGTACTAGAATTCAGAAAGGGTTTTGGTCAGATTCAGCCAAAAAATCTGGTTCGTCCAGATTCAGGCAAAAACGTGGTTTCGGTTAAAAAGGGGCTGAATATTGGGCTCAACCGCGTCTTTGAGCTGTCAGTTGTGATAGATGTGCTTCAAAACTGACTAATTTGTCCATCCTAATTCTTAATTCTTTATTGTACACAAAAATAAACATTACAAGACATGGTGATTAAATAGTTAATGTACAAAGGCGAAACACCTAACTTAAGTGGAAGTTGGCAGGGCACATTGCAGATGGTCGTTGGGAACGAAAGAAGAAAAGACGCAGCGTTGAAAGGCCTCCCACAAGCTGAACCGATGACCTGATGAGTCGCGGGAATCCGATGGATGCAAGACGCAGAGGATAGGTCATTATAACGACGCTTGGGGGAGGCCTATAATGTTCAGTGGACGTCTTCCGGCTGAAATGATGATGATGATGATGAATGAAGATATATGTTATAATATTTATCTAATCATACTAATCATCGAAACAAGAATTATAATTTTCATAAAATACAAAATAACCGTTATTTTTATTTTTCGTTTCGATTTTACCATAGTCTCTACAAGAATGTTCGTGAAAGAAGTTCATGAAAGAAGTTGCAAGGAATCTTGAAGAAACGATTCTTAGATGCTTTTTTCTGATGAATAAGAAAGTGTAGAAGGTAAGATTTATAAATTAGGTCCTGACCTGTTTTCACGTTATGACATTCTAGATGTGGGAAGAGAATGTCGGGTCTAAGTTAAAGGAGGTAGATCTTTTTGTGATTTCATTAAATAAATCGATTTTAATATATTTGCAATCGTTACGGCGAAAGTCAACACTTTTCACCACATTAGTTATTTCATGAAGTCGTCATCTAGCGGAACTGAGAGGGATTTTTTAGATTGGAAATCATCTTCTCCCGCTCTAGGGTGGAGTGAGAGTATCAGACTAAATCCCACTCATAAGCACTACCTTTGCCTTGCGTTCAAGGACCCTGGGTTTTCCTTGTGGAAGCTCCGACAGGCTTCGTCCGACTGGGTTGTACCACGCATGTTCCACGCGCGCCTCAAAGAGATGTCAGCTAAACCGTAGGGACTCAACAGGGCCGAAGCATTTTGAGACCATAGTTTAGCTTCCGAAAGGGAAACCCAGAGTCGTGAAACGAAAGGCAAAAAAGGAACATGGAAGTCGGTTTTAGTAAGCAAAACTCCACGCCCTGTCGCGCCAACCAAGAGCTGGAGAAGCCATTGGCTGATTTCCAACATAAAAAAAACATGACGCCGACGAAAATTTACAAAAATTTCATTGTTCATTCTTTCCTAGTTTTCGGGATCGATAATAGTGCGTCAATATGGTACAATCAACAAATTGGTACGCACAATGGTCCAACGGGACTAAGTGCAGAAACCGGAAAGCAAGATAAGATAAGATAGTGCGTCAATATCTAATCCTACCCTCGCTACTGCTCATGCCAACAGCTGCCGCTTACCGCCACCGCTCATACCGCAAACCCCAAGTGTGTGGCCCAAGGAATTAATTCAATAGCAGCAGAAAGGTAGATTGCTTCGTGCGGAGGTGAGAATACGGTAACAACTTATTATTTATACATCGCCAAGTAATTGAAGGAAGGGATTGTTTACTTAGAAAATGGGTCACGGACTTAACAATCGTACTAATTATAAATACGAAAGTTTATATGAATGAATGTTCGTTGCCTTTTCACGCAAAATCTACTGAAAGAATTGTAATGAAACTATAATAATCACATCATGTCAGCCGAAAGACGTCTACTGTGAGACATAGCCCTCCCCAAGTTTTGTACAATGGACGGTCCTATACGTCTCGCATCCATCGGATTCCTACAACCCTCACCAGGACATCAGTCCACCTTGTTGAGGAGGCATTCCCACAGTATACGTATGTGAACCCTAGGATCCTCGAACTCCCTCACAAACGCCCTGAAAAACCTAGTAGGCCTAATCTTTTTTAGAGAGGTCGGCTGGTTCTAATAAACCCACTAAAGGTTGACTGCCATGACCGACGCACAATGGTCCACACAGGTTTAAGTGCGGCAACCACGCTTCTATAGATAGACAGTTACCCTTTTCTTTTTTATCCAAACAATTATTTTAAACCACAATGAACAGTAGGGTTTATTGTGAAAAGAATTGCTAAAGTTTTCAACAAACGAAAGATATAATATCATCGACATAAGGCTCTGTTCCTAGAACGAATAGCTCCACAGTTGAAGGCGTTTTATTTCCTCTTTTCCCCAGAGGCAAATAAAGTAGCTAGTAGGGTCTGCGTTATAAATCCACGTCTGACAAATTGATAACATACGTAAATATAAGTTTACTTATTATAGTTTTGCTTAGAGCTATTTTTTCGTAAAGAAATGTACTGTACTGTAAATGCTGGTATAGTCAAAAACGGTATGGTTGACGATGATTTGGCATGGTTCAAGATTATGCAACGCTTGCCAAGGTTAGTCTGTAGATGGGTGACCATCTTAACATACCGAGTTTCCTCCATGCCTCGGATAGCACGTTAAGCCATAGGTCCCGGCTGTCATTTGTAGATCTTTGGCAGTCGCTATGAATAGTCAGAAGCCAGTAAATCTGACTTCAGTCTTGCCATGAAGTATGATATTGATAATGAATCAAGATGATGATAATGAATCCGGTCAAATTAGACCAAAAAATGGGAGTGCAGTTACAATAATTCGCACCCAGCTGAAAATCGGTAGAATTGTTCAAAACACCATTATAAATTAAATCTAAAAAGTCCCCATTGATCCGTTACCTGGAAAAAAAATACTTTGGATCAAAGGTCACAAAAACCGGTTTTTTCGCTATTTTCAGCGAAACTGTAATCACGACGACGTTTTAGAAGATTTTAGCTAAATAGTCCTTTGTGGTAATATCAGAATTTGAAGGTCACTTGTCCAAAAGTTATAAGAGTTTATAGGTCGATCCAGAAACTGTTAATTGTACTCCAATCACAGTCAGATCACTTGACAACTACTTTTATACAAATAAAAAACACCAACTAAAATTGCATTAGACACCTTTATATTTGAAACTATGCATTGTATTTAAGACCCGACATAAATAATAATAGAATAAGAAATAAAGCCTAGCAATCGCCCCGACTGTGCCCGTCGATGCGTGTCCGTCGGTTCGATGCGGCCACACCGCGTCAGCTCACAACTCGTTACGAAATTCTGATGACCGAATCTTCGACTCAACTGGAAAAAATGAGTTGAAAATGTATATTTTAATTGTTTCCATCGAAACAATTAAAATATACATTAGTACACAGTAGGAAAAATAGATCAAAAATTTGAATTTCGCGGCCTATCCTGAAACGTTCGCCATAGGCCACGCCTTTGACTGAACTGGAAGTTGATTCACAGCCGCAACCAATAATCTATATATTACATATCGGAGATAGAAAAACAAATGAAACAACAGAAAACATGTATAATTTTTGTATTGTATTATTTGTTATAGGTTATTGGATTCGGCCGTTAGACAATAAAAAATACCAGATCAGCAATTATGGTGTTGCCATGTAACAGGCTCCTATTTCCAGTAAATGATTCCTTTCGGCTGAGATGCAATTTGACTGAACATTTTTTTTTTGTAATAAAAATAGACCATCTATTTGAAATAAATGGTTTCGACTTTGATTTTCTTTGACATTCTGAATAGGAATTCGCATACCTAATAAGACCGCTTCCTCACTAGCCGACGATGCCACGACTCTTTCTTGGCACTGCTTCTCTTGGGCTCAGCCGTCGAGCTCGGCTGGCCTTGGACAGCCTGAAAACAAAAACAAAATAGAACATTTTAATGTAGAAAACTATACCAAGGGAATATACCTACTCCCGGAATATAAAGTATCCTATAAATATGCAATTCCAGAAACAAAAACAAAATTTAATATTCTAACTTTACACTGATATTGTAAAGGTGGAATACATTTTTTTTAATAGATAGAGTAATTCAATAGGAAGGTTTATATGTATAATACATGTATAATATAGTAAGGAAACACTGATCATTTTGCACCCATACGAAGTCGAGGCGGGTTGCTAGTATAATATACAAGGCTAAGTCCTGACTCACTGACTCTTCAACACCTAAACGCTGGGCGTTGAAGAGGACATATATAACGCTGAAATTTTGTGCAGGGGTACCTTTTATGATGGAAATAAGTAATAAGAAAGGATTTTATTAAACTTAAATCCTAAGGGGATGAAAGTGTGTAAAATCCTAGAGCATGCTTAAGTCTTAGCAGTGGGAACCTATGCTTACCTATGCTTTATTATTTATGTGATGATAACACGAAGTGGCTAAAAACAGGAAAACAGGTACCTAGAAGAATGGAAAGGAGGCCTTTGCCCTGCAATGGGACACTACAGGCTAATAATAATGGAATAAAAAAGGGAATGAAAGAGGTTTAAGTCTAGTATTTTATAAATCATAATCCCGCAAACCCGCGGGGTTGCAAGCAATACGTATCATAATTTGGTCTTAAAATCGCAAGACTCGATAGCCGAGTAGTTCAAAGCCAGACCTTGCCGTGTCTCTAACATCGAGTTCAAATCCCAGATGACAATGTTTCATACTTTTTGCGTTTCATTGGCGTTTTAAGCGACGCAATATGGATCGTTATTTCATTCTACTAATCATCGGCCTCCGTAGCCAAGTGTTTAAGAGCTGTACCTACTTTCGTACCCGATAAAACCGGGTTCAAATCCCACAATTTTAACAAGTTCTTTTTGCTTATATTTTAATGTTAGTGTCGTGCAATATGTATCGCAATTTGGTCCTAGTTTCCACAAGACTCGTTAGCTCAGTAGTGTAGAGCGCCGCTTGGTCCTTGCTCACCGTATTCTCTGTTCATTTCTAGGGAGCGAGGCACCTCGGAGGACGGAGGTGCAAATCCTTCACGAGTCAACACTTTTTGGTAAACATTGGTTAGAAATAGTTTACTTATTTGTGTTTGTTTATTTGTGTGTGTGTTGTTTCTGTGTGTGTGTGTTCTGTGTGTGTGTGTGTTATTTGTTTGTGTGTGTGTGTGTGTGTGTATGTGTGTCTTATTTGTGTGTGTTTCTTATTTGTGTGTCACATCAAGAGAATATCATTAAAATAAACGATATTCAATTTTTTTTTTAAACCATAATATTATACTTTCGTACAAACTAGTTTTATATTTTTGTGTTTAGAGTGTGAGTGTGCAGTAAACTTATTTCATATTTACTTTACACACTCTAGAGAATATTAGTACGCGTATTGTAATAAGGGTAAGACGGTCTTCGACGGGGCTCGACGTTTCGAGTCTACGTAACGAGTCGATGTAACGAATAGTATAATAGGCTCTTTAGTCTGGGGATTGCAATTTTTCTATATAGGAATTTTATACTGAAATTTCAAACGGTTAATGATCAGAAATCAATAAGTAAGCGACAATCGTCACACTAGCGGTGGCGGTAAAGGAGACGAAAAAGTCTATAGAAAAAAATTTGCTCCGCGGATTATACAGAGTAAAAACTTATTATAATTAGGGTCTGTTTCACCACCTACGATTAAGTTTCCAATATCTTATTTGGCAGATAATTTCAAAAAAATTCTGTTCCATTTTTGAATTTATTCAGGAAGTAGGTAGTGGCTACTCGAACATTGTGAAACGGGCCCTTATTGTTTCAATCATTTATTTTAAATCGTCCGTTGTATTTTTGACGGGTATATCTCCTGAAAAAATGCACTTTATATTGTACAATTTTATGCGCAGGAAGCATCGTGTCGTGCAGGAATTGAATCCGCGATAAATAACATGATAAATGATAATTATTTTGGAAATAGGTTTTTAAAAACTCTTACGTCATTTTTTTTCGTCATTTTAAAATAGGTGAGGCCGGAGTTTTACTAGCTAACTACCCTGAAAAACACCTCAGGGTCGTCAAAGTCTGTTTTAAACTCCAAACAGTAAACATGTAATGGTCAAATCATATGAGAACCATGCAGATTGGAGTGTGGGATGATCTTTCGAGGAAAGAAGAGGAGGAATAGGAGGTGTTAAACCAAGTATGTTAGTCTATATTGTGCACTGGATCCCACCCTGGAATATGTTTTTCTCTATAACTCAAAGGTTAAGTTTACTGAAAGAAAACTACAAAAACTATTTTATATCACCATGTTGTATGTTTTGCGTTTGTGTACAATAAAGAGTTAAGAAAACCCCGCACAGATTTGACGCAGAGGGTTATTTCGTCCCTCCGTGTACAGACTCGTTAGCTCAGTAGCTGAGAGCGCCGCCAGTCTGGACGCTCGCCGCTTTCTATGACGTAGAGAGGTCTAAGACACTTCGGTTCGGGAGTGACGGACTGGCGGAGGTCGGAGGTGCGAATCCTTCACGAGTCCAACCATTTTGTTTATTTTTAATTGTAGATACTGCTGTCGTGCATGCCAAGTATGGTTAAAAATGTTTTTTTTTTTTGGAAAAAACCGTCCAATAACATCTCTTGCTCTAAATGGAGCAAAGGAAAGTTATTTAAACCCCACCTGTGCAGTGCCGTAACTAGGGCGGTGCGAGCAGTGCCCAGGCACAGGGCGCAGATCCTGGAGGGGCGCAGAAATGAAGCCTGGTTAGAGCATTTTTCAGGGGCGCAGTTTTGAAAGCTCGCACCGGGTGCATAAAAGGCTAGTTACGGCACTGCACCTGTGTAACTTTAGTTACCCTTGGCAAGGACGATAGTGACTCTTTACAATAATCCGTATCTCAGGCTATATTTTATCCGTAAATGGTTTAAAGTTTCTTTTACAATCTCTTGAATAAATGCACTTTTTGCCTTACGATCTCACGCGTAGGAGGCATCGCGTTGTTCTGAGGGCGAATCGCTGACGCGACACGTCACGCAGCTATCATTCGCTCAAGCACTGCGCCATTTTCCCTCTATCTCACAACCCGGAGGGATATTTCGCCCCTCCGTGAACAGACTCGTTAGCTCAGTAGCTGAGAGCGCCGCCAGTCTGGACGCTCGCCGCTTTCTATAACGTAGAGAGGTCTGAGACACTTCGGTTCGGGAGTGACAGACTGGCGGAGGTCGGAGGTGCGAATCCTTCACGAGTCCAACCATTTTTAGTGTGTTTGTATTGTAGATACTATTATTTAGGGTAAGTTATAAGGTGTTTAAAACCTTTGTATTTTTGGGTAGGAAATCATTCAATTACATTTCCCGCTCTAAGTGGAGCAAAAGAAAGTGTCCGATTTTTATCGACTTCAGCCCACCTTTTACAAGGGCCATAGTATCTTTTCAGAATAATTTATAGGCCTGGCGGTGAAGGAAAACATCGTGAGGAAACCGGCAAGTCCTAAAACCAAAAAATTCGAAGACATGGCACATCCACCAATCCGCATTGGACCCGCGTGGTGGATTACAACCCATTTCTTCCCGAGAGAGGAGGCCGAATCCCAACAGTGGGAACATTAGAAGGACTAAAAAGGTAATAGGCCTGGTAGGGATCAGTCTTAACTGGCCTCGTCAAAAGAAATATAACCTTAGGCTACATTTTAACCGCTTAAACGAAAAAAAACTTACTTCTCTCTTACTCTTGAATCTAGACCCTGTTATTAATTATTATTTTATCAATGGTAGAGGAAGCGCTACATATTTAGAATACCGAAGCTGAAATACATAGAAGTTTCTCGTAGTTTGAAATAAATGCTTTTGACTTACGGTCAGTTCACACCGAGACGCGACGCGACGCGACGATGCAGGAAGAGACCAGTGATTTCGAGCTGCGCCGCGCGCCGACGCGAGACGCATCGCAACGTTGCGAGGCGCATAGTGAAATCGTTGGCAACAAGACGGTCGCGAATGTAAAAACGTTCACGACACCGCGCGGCGTCACGAGGCCAGCGCGACGCCGCGTGGCGTCACGAGGTGCAGCGTTGGATGAAGCAACGTATTCTAAATTCTCACAATAAGGTTCTATTTTGAGTCACTCTATTAAAATGTACATGCACCTTCGTATCGCGTCGCGTCTCGGTGAGAGGTGACCCTTAGAGAAACAAGGATAGAAACGAAACAAACCGTATGAAATAATATTATTTGAATTCCAAATTATATTCACTCTCGGCATTTCAAATAAACAACTTGGCATTCTAACCTAAAACTCCTTGTATTTATTTGAAACATAATCAAAACGAAACTTTCACATTTTGATTATATATTTTTTTTCACATATACCAGTGCTTGACTGCAATCCCACCTGATGGTAAGCAGTGATGATGATGATAATGATTGGTAATAACTTTTTAAGGACTACATTCGCTCTAAAACAAAACCTTAAAAATTGAAGTTTCTTCTTCGAGTGAATATCGGTTGAAAAATCCAGATGTTGCAAAGATTTCAGTTTTCGAACAACGTGAATATTCTGATTATATTAATGGTGGAAACACATTATCAGACTTTCTAAAAATAAAGCATCAATCTATGGTTGAAAATAGGAGCTTGAACCGTGTACTGTTTTTACTAGAATCAACCCCGAAAAAAGTTGGTATGGTCATGTTAAGAGGAGGGATGAAACGCATGTTACTAAAGCAGTTATGAATTTA
Source organism: Mythimna separata (assembly GCA_030763345.1). Lineage (NCBI taxonomy): Eukaryota > Metazoa > Arthropoda > Insecta > Lepidoptera > Noctuidae > Mythimna > Mythimna separata. Next base: position 4,346,782 of record CM061188.1, on the reverse strand, counting down.
TATGTGGAGGGATGGAGAGGAAGAGGGAGACCAAAGAAAAGATGGATGGATTGTGTGAGGACTGATATGAAAGAAAAGGGAGTTGATGATAGCATGACGGGTGACAGGACAGAATGGAAGAAAAAAACATGTTGCGCCGACCCCAAATAATATGGGATAAAGGCAGGAAGAAGAACCCCGAAAAAAGTCAAAAATATTGAGTTCAGCGCCATCTATCTAGTAGCAACATATCCCTGCAAGCTTTCTCCTTAATACCCAAGGGTAACCGAATTTACGTTTCCCATATCAAAACGAAAATCGAATTAATACCGCTTAGCTGCGTTTTAAGCTTGTCCTATAATAGTCACCCGGATCAAATGAGGGGTCAAGTTGACAGATGCTAATCCATCCCTAGAATGGAGCGGGGTCATAGTGATATCATCTGTTTGTGAGGGTTCACTAATATTTCACCAAAACTACATTGATAAAGTTTTTGTTAATATCTAACGCTTTGTGTAGTGTATGTTTCACAAACAATTCAATACAATACGCAAATGTTTCATTTTACAAACATTTTTCTAAAAAACTTTTGTCTTGATATTTTTTTCTGATATTTGGTTAATTAATTAATATTTGGTTTCCTTTAAAAAAGATGAACACATCACGAAAATATTGATGCAAAAAGGTTTGCCAAACTAAGTTTTCAAAATGTTTAACAAGTCACTTGCAATCAATATAAGATAGCATATGTCTATTTTTTTAACCCTTTACAGCCGATTCTAATCAAAATAATAAAACAGACTGTCATTATTAGTTTTTCAAAGCTAAGAGCTTTTGCCGGGTCAAGCAAATTACTATACTTACAAAAAGTGCATAAAAAATGTCGCAGAGCAGAAACAAAGGTCCTTTTTTTAGTTAGGAGGCATGAGTCCTAACAGTGGGAGCATTATAAAATTTAAATTTTTATTCCGTTTTTATTTTAATTTTATCTTATTCTTATTTTAAATGTGATTATAATTCTAATTCTTATTTTTTATTTGATAATAGTACTTGCTCTGCTAATAAATAATTATTATTTATAAAGCTGATTACGGTGAAAAAAAAATACAAAATGTTGGATCCTAGCAAATCAGCACGTCTCACTGTAAAACCTCTAAACACTCTCAAACTTTACACTAAACATTACCATCATCCCCTCTCGTAAACAAAGATTACTCTAAAATACAGAAAAGTGTGAAAACATTTTTAAAATCCACCTCTATAACAATTTACACTCATCCTCACATAGTTTAGAGGTGTGACTGGGTTGGCCCCGCTAATATTATCGTCTGGGGACCCACTAAGTGTTACGTGCAGACTGGGGGCACCTCTAGTGGTGGCCAGACGTATTTCGCGCTTATTATAACGAATAAGAATTGTTTTTTTGTTATACGGAGTTGTATTTAACGTGAAGCCATCCTATGCGCTTATCGCGAAACTTATACGATGCAGCGACAAGGATATGTCAGCAAAACCTTAGGGACCCAGCAGGGCCGAAACCTACTGGGGCCTTGGGTTCGCTTAATAGGGATCCCCTTCTAGAACGTTTACTTTGCGTTCTAGAAGGAACATACGAGAGGGATTTAGTCAGTTAAAGTCTGACATGTCCTCTCACTCCACCCTAGAGTGATAGGTAGAATGATTTTCCACCTTAAAAGACACGATACAGTGACGCTGTCCGTGAAGTCACCGCTTCAGAATAGAATAGAATAAACTTTATTGCACACCAAAAAAATAAATTTTATGCAGAAACTGCAATAACAACAACCCACCGTACCGCAAGAGTTTGCGTGAAAATATCAAAGCAACTCATGGCGTCCGCTTCGCTTTGCTCGTCACTAGACCACACGCACGTGCGGTTGTAGTCACATGGACTACCGCAATAGAATATCAATTGTTTATTCTAACCGCTTCGCTTCGCGGTTGCATTGAATCGCTGTGTGTGCTAACCAATTTGCGCAATAAAGTGTCAACCGATGTCAAGGCAGTGAAAATGCGTTTAACTGTACTATATTGTAGGTATCAAGAACCTATGCTAATTATTGGCTGCCAGTCTAACTTACTGTTCCTTATCTGTTTTTAGCTATAAAGGCAAAGAAGGAACAGGAGTGAATTTTATTTTAAATCCCTCATCGAGTAAATAAATAACAAAAACGCTTCCCAACAAAAATATACAAAAATCATTTTAAAAATTTCCAACCAAAACCTCTCAAACGGAATATGTAGTAAAATGCCGTCGTATTGAACACTACGAGTACATCTTTGTCTATAAGTCTGCCGCGTGGAGTCCAATGCAGTATACGCCTGGAGGCAGTGTTGGCTGCCTGACAGTACGAGCGATCACTCCAGATCCGGAGCTTTGTTTTAAATACAATTTGAGGGAAAATTCTTCTTTAAACTGTGTTTGAGGAATATTTGTTTTGAACTAGCTGTTGCCAGTGGCTTTGTTCGGGTGAGTATTGGTTATGACGGATGTCGTTTTTCGCGTGTAAAATTGTAACTAAACTGTAATTTACTAGGTATTAGGTTTTCTCTACACCCAGAGTCAATGGAATTCAGTATTATCCTGTATTTTATAAGTGTGGACTTGTTACTGTCTGTGAGTCTGTAAGTCCTCCATCGTGTAAATAAATCGGAGGACACGGTGGAGCACACGGTAGAGGTGTGCCCCACTTGGGCGGAGCACCGCCGTGTCCTTGTGGAGGCTATCGGCGGCGGTGACCTCTCGCGCCGGGCCCTGGTACAGGCCATGGTCCGGAGCGAGGAGGGGTGGCAGGCAGTCGCCTCCTTCTGCGAAGCAGTAATGTTAGCGAAGGAGGCTGCCGACCGCGTGAGGCAACGGAACTCACGCCGTCGCCGCCGAGATCCCGATCCCGATTTCCGACCACCGTAGGCGCGGGCTCGCGGACAGCGAGCACTGGGTAGCTCGCCGTCCGGCAGTCTGGTAATAATCTGGACCGAGCCTAGTCGTCGACGGCGCGTTCTGTTCCACGCGCGCCTCAAGGAGATGTCAGCAAACTGTAGGGGCCCGGTAGGGCCGAAGCCTCTGGGGAACACGGTATCCGAAAGGTTGTCACCGTGTCGCCCAGATCGATGGCAACGAAGGAACGGGGTAGGGGTTTAGTCAGTAAGAGTCTGACACGCCCTCCCGCTCCGCCCAAGAGTGGGAGAAGTCATTCTGATGATTCCCCTACCGGAAAAAAATAAATAAAAAAATCGTGTAAATAAATAACAAAAACGCTTGCCAACAAAAATATACAAAATTCTTTTAAAAATTTCCAACCAAAGCCTTTCAAACGGAATATATTGTAAAATACATCTTTGTCTATAAGTCCGCCGCGTGGAGTCGACTGCAGTATACGCCTGGAGGCAGACTGTTGGCTGCCTGACAATACGAGCGATCTAGTTCGAGACCCAGCGCTTTGTTTTAAATACAATTTGAGGGAAAATTCTTCTTTAAACTGTGTTTGAGGAATATTTGTTTTGAACTAGCTTCTACCAGTAGTTTCGTCCGCGTGAATTTTAGTTATAGGCATTATTGTCACGTTCGATTGGATTAAAATCGGGAGAGGTTGTTAAATAAATCGGGATTTGAAATTTTAGATCTGGACAAATAAAAAGCACTTTTTATAAAGGCTTGGGGTGAGAATCATCAATGACTTCTCCCGCACTAGGGTGTTAATAAGGGAGCGTTCAGGAGTTATGCTCACCCTTTCAAACGTTTCCACATAATTAGCAGGCACGGGCCCTACTGGGTTCCTGCATTTGACTGAAATATCTTTGAGGAGCGCGTGGAACACGACGAGCCGTCGATTTGAGACTGTTCTTTACTGGACAGGCGGACGACTACTTTTTGCTCGTCGTCTGCAAGTCCGCGTCTACCCTGGCTGGCAGTCCTCCCCCTTCGCTAGCATTACTGCTTCGTAGAAGGATGCGACCGCATGCCATTCCTCCTCGTTTCGGACCATGGCCTGAACCATGGCCAGAAAACGCACTGCGGTTTCCGAAGCCCGAGGCTTCTTACGATTGCAGCCGACTCCTTCGCTCGCATTACTGCTTTGCAGAAGGAGGTGGTGACCGCTTCCTATTGCCTCTCGATACCTAACAACACTAGTTATAGGGGACCCGAACTAAAAGTCAAAAACAATATATAATAACAACATAGCTATGTATCCTTGAAAATCGACCTTGCTCCGTACAGTAACATAAAATTTGGTTCAGTAGTTTAACCATGGAAGCGTAGCAGACAAACAGACAGAATTTCCTTTTTAACTTGGATTATTAAATTAGGATTTTAACTTTATCTTGTAAGAAAAATCCTTACTTATCTATTAGTTTTCTAAGAACAATATTAGGAAAAAGTGAATGGCACGTGGAGGCCTATATATAGCCTGTAAGAGTTTTTAATCTAGTTTTTATATTCATTATTATTCAAATCAAAGACAATTTATCTACGACCAGAGGAAGGTCCGTGGATCGGAACCACGCTCTGCTACCATGTTAGATTCCGAACTGACAATGAAAAATATCAGACCAAGAGTGACATACGTCTATGAAGAGTTTACAATGGAACACATACAAACTTCTTTCTAACACTTCTAACAGCTAATTATTGTATTAGCTGTTAGAAGTGTTATATATTATATATTATTTGTTGTAGACTAGTGCTTGACTGCGATCCCACCTGATGGTAAGCAGTGATGCAATCGTTGATGGTGAGGCGCACTATCTAATTAAGAGCCTATTATAATAATATATTTAATATATAAAACTTCGCCATTATGAAATAAGGCTTCGCGTCACAAAGTTTAGACTCCTATTTCCTCAATAAAGGGGGTGTTTTTTGGAAAATCCTTTCTTATTCTTTGTTCCCATCATAAAAGAGAGCACAGAGGTTCTGTGCAAAATTTCAGCTTTCTAGGTCCATGGGTTTGAGCCGGGCGTTGATGACTCAATGAGTAAGGCTTATACAATGTGTTGTTTTGAAAGAGTACGGTATTTCGGGAGGTTGTAAAAAAAGTCACAAATAATCATATAAAAATACAATACTTGGCCAATAATTAATCGATAATATATTTTTTAAAAAATTTTAGTTGCTTTTCAGAATAACTCTCTAAACAAACGTGCGGGAAGTGCTAGTGTGCTTTGTGTGTGTGAAAGCGCAGTTATAGGGCGAGTATCAGACTAGCCGCGTTTTAATAAAGGTAGTTTACACATACTAATTTCCAAAACGAAAAAATAAATAAAAATATGACCTACTCATTTTATTATTGATTCGGGTCGAGTATCACTAACGTAATTACCTCCCGAAATGCCATACACTTTCAAAACAACACATCGTATTATTGGGGGCACACTTATGTGTGAGTGTGTATATGTGTCGCTCCTTCGTGATAAAACGGCTTAACGGATTTACATGAGTTTTGATACACGATTAGACTATGTCCTGGAATAGGATTCTTTTTTGTATCCCATAGTTTTCTGATCAGGCTGATCACAAACCAGACTGATTATGTACAATACATGACCCCCCCCAAATTTTAAAGTTACCCACTAGAAATAGCTGATTTAGTTGAAATTGCAAACCAACCTGTAAGTACTGTTAACCATAATAGAAAACATGTGCACTACTTCTTCTTCCCGCCCTTACCCCATATTAGTCACTTGGGGTTAGCGCAACACGTTTTTACCTTCCATTCTGTCCACACGAAAACGAGTAAACTTATCAAAAAAATAAATCTACTTAGAAAAACGTGTCAACACTCACGCTAACATTCTTCTTGACGATGATAGCGACTCCGCCCCCCCTTTGGCTTTGCCCTAGGCAGCCGGGGCAGGCACCGGTGGCCTTCTTCCCGCCTATATCCCATATTACATGGGGTCGGCGCAGCATATATTTCTCCTCCATTCTGTCCTGTCACCCGTCACACTATCACTAACTCCCTTTTCTTTCATATCAGTCCTTACACAACTCATCCATCTTTTCTTTGACCTCCGTCTCCCGCTCCATCCATCTACATGTAAATTCAGAACTATTTTAGTAGCATGCGTTTCATCCCTACTAATATTATAAATGTGAAAGTTTGTGAGAATGGATGTGTGAATGTTTATTACTCTTTCACAGCACAACAGCTGGACCGATTTGGTTGATATTTGGTATGTAGAAAGGTTATACCCTGGATTAACATATAGGTTACTTTTTATCCCGGTCAACAGGAAAAAAAAATGAAACGTAATCTTATTTATTCTTTGATTTTGTTATTTTTGCTATAAGCTGCTTTTTATCCACACACCACGCGGGCGAAGCCGCTGGCGGAAACTATGGTCTATTCGCCGGAGCATGAGCCAAAAGGTAAACAAAGAAATCATTTTTTCAAAATGGCGGGTATAACCCGACCGATGACAAAACGTCACATTTTAATGTAAAATGTTCGCTGTATCTGTGGTCTACAATTTAATTAAATAAGTATTAAAATGTATTTTTAGGTTCTTTTACATGTAAACTATTTAATGCATAATTAATAAACATTAAGAAATACTAAAATAATTAAAGGCATTATAAATTTTCTGTGTTATGTTTGATTTCAAATAAATCTGAAAAGATAACATAAGTTCCACAGACATAATTCTAAAATATAATTTCAAATGTTGTCAGTGTATTAATACCGTAGTTATTTTTATAAAATATGTTCACTACATCAATCGTGACATATAAAGAACCCTTTTTATGTTTTGTTTACCTTTTGGCTCATGCTCCGGCGAATAGACTATAGTTAGATAAAAATTCCACTAAGAAAAACGTGTCCAACACTCACGCTAACATTCTTCTTGACGATGATAGCGACTCCGCCCCCCCTGCCAGGCTTCGCTCCAGGCGGCCGGGGCACCCGCCCCACCAGGTACCGGTGCTGCGACCGCGGCGGGAACGGCTCGATGTCGTCTTCGTCTTCTGATGCTGTAGGAGACACAGAGAGGAGGTGAAGCTATAAAGTAACAAATAAGAACGAGCCGGTAGTTACTTAAAAGCAGAAGCCCTACCAGGAGTTCTTAACGCGATCCATTTTACAACCTTCACTTTTTTTAGCTATTTAACTTCACTTTTTTTTCGACTGTCCGACATTTTGACAATTCAAAAGTTCCTGTAAATGGTCTATCTATATATATAAAAATGAAACCCGTTTTCCGTTGTCACGACATCACATGAAAACGGCTTGACCGATTTGGCTGATTATTTTTTTAAAATGTTCCTTGAAGTTCAATGATGGTTCTTACGGAGAGAAAAATTCTAAAAAAAAAAAGTTAGGTAAAGTAGGGTAGGTAGGGTAGTGTAGTGTAGTGTAGGGTAGTGTAGGGTAGTGTAGTGTAGGGAAGGTAGGGTAGGGTAGCGTAGGATATGTAGGGTAGTCATTTGACGGGAGCGAAGCCGCGGGTAAAAGCTAGTTTTAAATAAATGTGTTTCTGTTTCTGCAACCTGAACCTCCTTCTTGCTGCCACGACTGATATTTTGACGTTTCATGGCCTCAGTTCACCAAATACATCACCAAACTGATGAAAAGGCCGCCGAAGAAAACGCTCCGGGTGTTGGGAGTCGCAGGGCGACGACGAGCTATAGGTAGTTCACCATCCGGCCGTCCAGTAAGGATCAAGCCCGAGTCGATACTAATGTTCTACGCGCCTCTAAGAGATGTCAGTAAAACTGAAGGGGTCCAGTAAGGTCGATGCCAAACCTTTGGAAGACTGACAGAGCCACTTAGAATGCAAAGGGCAACTGAAGGAAAGTCTTCCTTCCAGTTTAACCTTTAACCTTGAAGGTTAAAGGCTAAACCGGAAGGAATTGGGCCGGATCGCAGGTGGGGCAAAACTGATGGGGCCAGTTGACACTGATGCCTGCCAGCGGTATGGATTGTTTGAAGGAGTTAATGATTATAGACCTCGCTCTCACGAAGAGGTTTCATTTTACCCAATAACTGCTGTCGTAAAGAGCGCCTTGGCAGTCAAAGTCAATGCGCCCGGCTGACTGCCACCAGGCAAAAGTGGCGGGAAGTCACGCCGAGAACTTCTTTTATGACATCCACAACCACTCTGGCAAGAATGAAACGACCTAGAAGAAGAACTATAAAACTCAAGCGAGCTAGGACTCAAGCGAGGATTACATCCCTTTCAAAAAGATCACTCACTTTCTCTATTACTCTCATTGTAAGTCTTCTTCAGGATGCCGGGCAGCTTGTACCGCACGCGCTGGTTGCTGCGGCTCCTGCTGCTGCGGCTGCGGTAGTCAGAGTCCTCGGGCTCCGACTTGCTGTGAATCTTGCATTTCTTCTTCTTCACATTGCCGTTCGTGTACTTGAGGATGCTCGAAGCGAAACTGACACACAAAATAACATTTAGGAGTCATCATCAAAGGAACGTGTGGGGTTTAGTCAGTAAAAATCTGACACGCCCTCCCGCTCGGTCCAAGAGCGGGAGTCATTCTGATGATATCCCACTTAAAAAAAAATCATCCATCCGGATGGTGCGGGGATACCGCACGCAAGCGGCGAGCCTCCTTGCTGGCCTGCCACCGTGGGATTTGGAGGCAACAGTCCTTGCACGCATACACGATTTGCGCGTGGAGATGCAACGCCGGGGCGAAACTCCGCTACCACGACAAGTCGCGGAATGGCGGACAGAGTTCCGGCGGGATCTCAGGGTGGCATGGCGACTGCGACTGTCGCAACCCAGTGCTGGGCATGCCGTCATTGCGGCGGTAAGTCCCCTCTTTGAGGAGTGGTTGGAAAGAGGTCACGGCGTCCTCTCGTTCCGTATGACGCAGGTCCTCACCGGACACGGTAAGTTCGGGAGGTTCCTGCATCGGATCAAGGAGGAAAGGACGCCCGGGTGTCGCCACTGTGTGGACCGCCCGGAGGACACGGTGGAGCACACGGTAGAGGTGTGCCCCGCTTGGGCGGAGCACCGCCGTGTCCTTGTGGAGGCTATCGGCGGCGGTGACCTCTCGCGCCGGGCCCTGGTACAGGCCATGGTCCGGAGCGAGGAGGGGTGGCAGGCAGTCGCCTCCTTCTGCGAATCAGTAATGTTAGCGAAGGAGGCTGCCGACCGCGTGAGGCAACGGAACTCACACCGCCGCCGCCGAGATCCCGATCCCGATTACCGACCACCGTAGGCGCGGGCTCGCGGATAGCGAGCACTGGGTAGCTCGCCGTCCGGCAGTCTAGTAATAATCTGGACCGAGCCTAGTCGTCGACGGCGCGTTCTGTTCCACGCGCGCCTCAAGGAGATGTCAGCAAACTGTAGGGGCCCGGTAGGGCCGAAGCCTCTGGGGAACACGGTATCCGAAAGGTTGTCACCGTGTCCCCCAGATCGATGGCAACGAAGGAACGGGGTAGGGGTTTAGTCAGTAAGAGTCTGACACACCCTCCCGCTCCGCCCAAGAGTGGGAGAAGTCATTCTGATGATTCCCCTACCGGAAAAAAAAAAAAAAAAAAAAAAACTTAAAAAAAATCATCTCTGCCGAAAGATGTCCACTGCTAGACATAGGCCTCTGCGTGCAATACGACCATTCGTTATGGCGACACTTGGGGGAGGCCTATGCACAGCAATGGCCGGTTTTCGGCCGAAATAATTTAAATATTTATTTAACAACAACGGTTCACAGTTATTAATAAAACCAATTAAAATTATGTTTATATTACGATGATGATGATGATGATGATGATGAAACCAAGTTCTTATACAAACAAGGAATAATCTTAACGTATAAAATAAGCATTTTATAAAACGAGTAGTAACATTATACAATGGTAACTTAGGATTGAATTGGAATTACAAGTCCAAATATTACTCTTTTTCCAAAATTCAATACGGTAACGTCCACGTGGAATGATAAAGTTAATAAAAATATGAAGTTTTCTGTCCCCAAACGACTGTATGAGATCAGTAGTGTCCCAGTGGTAACTGCCCCGACGTGCAAGACGCGCTTAAAAAAAAAAGAAAAGAAGAAGAGAGAGTTTGAAGAGTCGCGTTTGTAAGGTTGCGGGTTCAAACCCAGCCAGATGCATTACTTTGTCTTATTTATTTAATCACCCCTGCTCTCAAAACGGTGAAGTAAAACATCGTGAGGAAACCGGCATGGCCTAGAACCAAAAATTCGAAGACATGTGAGATCCACCAAACCGCACTAGGACCGCGTGGTGGATTACGGCCCATTCCCTCTCCTTGACAGAAGGCCCAGCAGTGGGAACATTATAAGACTGATGCTATGCTATGCTAATATTGAAGAAAGAATTTGTCTTTCTGACCGATGACCTGGTGAGGGTCGCGGGAATCCGATGGATGCGAGACGCATAGGACCGGTCGTTGTGGCGACACTTGGGGATGACCTATATCCAGCAATGGACGTCTTTTGGGCTCGAGGAGCTCGTGGCTAGTATAATAACAGCCGCACGGGTTGATCTTCAAGGTTAAGCAAAACTTGCCAAGGTTGGTCTGTGGATGGGTGATATCTTAACATACCGAGTTTCCTCCGTGCCTCGGAAAGCATGTTAAGCCTTAGCGGGATCTACGGCTTACGGCTTTGATCCCGGCTGTCATTTGTAGATCTTTGGCAGTCGTTATAGATAGTAGATAGAAGCCAGTAAATCTGACTCCAGTCTTGCCATGAAGAACCGTGTCACCCCCTTTAACGGGTTGTGGAGGTCTGGTAGGCAGCCGCTCCTCGTAAAATACTGGTATTCAGCTAAATCCGGCTTGACTAGAAGCCGACCCCAATATAGTTGGGAAAAGGCTAGGCAGATGATGGACGTCTTTTGGGCTGAAATGATGATGATGATGATTGAAGAAACAATAAGAGGTACTTACGAAAATTTCTTTTTCTTTTTATTTTCGATGGAGCTCAGGGAATTAGTGTCATCAGTTTCCGAATCCGTATAAACGTATGGGGGTTTTCCCATTTTACTAAAATGGAACAATTTATTTATTTTGAATACTATTGAAAAGCGTGACTTTTTTCATTGGTTCTAAAAGGGATGGAAATTCTATTTTACGGTTTTATAATGTTTTTGTATTTTCTCCATTTTTTTTCATGTCACTGCCAACGTTGAAGTGACAGATTTGATTGTTATTTCTTGACGATTTCTTCTTTTTGTTGGTTTGTCATTTTTGGTCACATGGCAATGAGGTTAGTTGGTTAAAGAGTTCTATCGATAGACGTATTCAAGAAATCAAAAATAAAAAGTTTTCTTGATTTCGCTGTGGAATCCTGACGAAAGCAGTGGTTAATTTAAAAAGATATTACACTAAAATTACAAAGGCAAAACTTAATATGTGTGAGTATATTTTTTTGTTACTCCTTCACACTGAAACTGGGAAAGGGATGTTGAATGAATTTGACACACGAGTAAGCCATATCCTGAAATAGCATATAGGATACCTTTTATTTCGGAAGTAACTATGAAGCGACCAAAACTGCATGTTAAAGCTAGTACTATAATAAACCATGCCCATAACTACTCAATTTGCTAGTTCACTCCATAAAGCAGACACATTATTATATCCTTGGTTTTATTGGTTAACATAAAACCCGCCAAAGCAACTCAAAGATTTTCAAATCAAAACAGGAAAGAAACAAAGCAACAATCACTCACCCCCCAGAGATGTTGGATGGCGGATGCCTCCAGACGTCATGCGCCATCCCGACCATTATCATTATGGCGAGCCCATTCTCGAACCAATTAATAATTCAATTGCTCTAAAATAAGGCCGCCCAACTTATGTTGAAGATGGTCCGTAATATTGACTCCGAATCAGCGAAAGAAAGAAAGCAAATTAAGTTCTTGGCATGATACTAGGCACATACAATAGTAAAGTAAACACGAAACATAGGAATAAAGCAAATAAAAACATAAAATAAAATGGACCACTACATGGGCTGGTATAACTACTCCAAATCAGCTGGTGGGCCGCTACATGGGCCGGAATAATGGCTCTGTGAACAAATAAATGGTCTATTGATGCACAATGCTGTAGATTGAAAAGTCCATTTTGTAAGTCATTCAGGGACCTAACGGCAAAGCACAAGACATGCCGTCGGAAAGTATTCTTTGCATTGAAACTTTTTATAAAAACATTACTAAAGTAGCTCTTAACTGAAGAGTCAATATTACAGCCCACATGGTGGTTGCTCATTGGCTTACATAGGTCAATAGGCCAAATGGTTTATCTTTCCTTTGTCCCTCGCTGTTGTTTTCTAATTAAATTCGATACAAGATCCAAAACCGATACATCGTTCTGGTGATCAACAGGGTTCGTTGTCCTAGCTTCAAATATGTCAGTGACCAAGAATAGTGTGACAAGCTTTTCCCAATTAAAAAATCCAAATTCGTCGGTGGGCCATTCGTACCCCGCGGGCCTAAAGTTACACAGCCTTGTCTAAAATAACGGTCCATCCCGCCAAAATGAATCGCCGCCAATTAAAACGGCGTATCCAGTTTGAATATAGAACAGAACCTTTTTCAAAATTAGAACTTGGACAACTTTTGAATTTGGAATCTTTGAAACGAAATTCAGTTATGCGTTTCATAATTGATATTTTGAAGTTGATTGTTGGAAATGAAATTGATTGTGAAGAAAGTTTGCAATTGAAATACCTATTAAGTTTGTAATCAAGAGAAATGATTTGGTCATTGTTTTAAAGTTAAATTGTTATAATTCTTGTACACAATGGAAGTAATAATGACTTTGATAGAGGTGTCTTAACTCCGAATTTAATCTGTCTAAATTCATTTTATAAAAAGTATAGCCTCTACCAGTGGCTTCGCCAGCGAGTGAAACTCAATAACAAAGTAGCATACTATTGGTGAAAGAATTTTTACAATCGATCTAGGGACTGATTCTTCGACAATCTTTGGACATTTTACAATCTCTCGAGATAGGTTATATCTAACGGTATTTATAACTTTACAGTGACGTACATATATGTAGATATTAATTTTAATTTCGTGACTTTTTGTTTTTGCGAACACTTTCATAACCACATTTCTCTGGATTGTACGAAAGAAACCATATGAAAGGATCCCGGGGCCCTGGAACAAAAAAGAAACAGAAGTGGGGTTAAAATTTCAAATTGATTAAATTTAGTAAAAATTGTGGTGTGCCAAAGTTATTTGCCCTAGAATGTGAATTGCAACTGAAAATACATTTATGGAATTTAGTCAGTAAAAGTCTGACACGCTCTCCCGCTGCGCCCAGAGCAGGAGAAGTCATTTGATGATCTCCCATCTCAAAAATAAAATCCATATCCACATTTCCTAAATCCTCGTTGAAACCAAACCTACACGCATTACTAAGTTACATAGTAATTTCAATGCAGTGCCCCGTGCCTCCCAGAATCAATTGGTATACCCACAATAGATACCGGCTACCTACCTAGATAGTATAGGTCGGAATGGCTTACGGTCGACCGGGCTTGGTTAGCTTAGGTAAGTACATGTTTCGACGTCCTATGTGATTGGGAAGCTATGTTGATTTAGTCTTGCTATGCTCTTTTGTGATACTGGTAGCAACAGATCATTTGGAGTTCTAAGAAAGAGGTATATTGGTTCACGGGTGGCGGGTATAGAAAAATTATAATAGTTGAGTTGAAATATCAATGACACAATTTTAGGAGTCTTTAAATGCTGCCATATACAAAATGTAACATAATTAACGCACATCCTGTTGGGGGGTCATTGTACTCATCATTATGAATTCCATACATTTTGACAAATAAGCGAACATAAATGTAGGGAACAGCTGATTATTTTTTCTCTATTTCAGGTTTGGTCCCATAATAAAAGTTGTTCATAATGATGAGTGCACCCCCAAGAGGATGTGCGTTAATTATGTTACATTTTGTATAAACTTTAATAGATAATTCGTTGTATACATACATAATTATCTTAACAAACGAATAACAGAAACGCAGGACTGCGGCGATAGTTTATTGAGTACAGAGGCATCTGTTTTAACTTTAATTAATGTATTACAAAATAATTTATTTACGTTTAATTCAATTACATTTATATTTACATTTCATTCTGTTAAAATTCCATTATAAGCAATACAATTTATTTTAATTTTAATATAACCTAATTTTTTTTCTGATATGGAAAAACAAAATACCCTTGCCTAATGCTACTCTTACCACTTTGGAGTTGTAGGTCACGGGTTCAAACCCAGCCAACCAGCAAACTTCGAAGAAATGTGACATCCACCAACCCGCACTGGGCCCACGTGGTGGATAACAGCCCATTCCATTGCACAATGTTCCCAACAGTGGGAACATTACAACGCCGATAATGCTACTCTTTATACTTCTTCAATTCGGTCACTTTATTCTATGAATCCACACGTTCCTTACTCTTTATCTATACTAATATTATAAAGAGGTAAAATTTGTAAGTTTGTATGTAGGGGGTAATCTCTGGAACTACAGGTCCGATTTGAAAAATTCTTTCAGTATTAGATAGCCCATTTATCGAGGAATGCTATAGGCTATATACCATCACTACGCTACGACCCACGGGAGCGGAGCAGTAACGAAAAATGCTAGTGAAACCGCAGGGGACAGCTAGTCTTGATTAAAGACTCAATCTTTGTCGTTGAATTTGTATTTTGCCAACATATTACAGCATGGGGGAGGCCTATGTCCAGCTGTGGACGTCTTTCGGCTGCAATGATGATTAGAGCATCATCACTGTATCAACATAGGACTTTGCTTGAACAATACACGAACACACACAGCTCGATGAACGATCTATCAACGGCTTATTGTCAGTTACATTATTAATTTATTCTATCAGGATACTCGAGGAGCTCGTGGCTAGATAATAACAGCCGCACGGGTCGATCTTCAAGGTTTAGCAACGCTTGCCAAGGTTGATCTGTGGATGGGTGACCATCTTAACATAACGAGTTTCCTCCGTGCCTCGGAAAGTACGTTAAGCTGTCCCAGATGTCATTTGTAGATCTTTGACAGTCGTTACAAACAGTCAGAAACCGGTAAATCTGACTCTAGTCTTGCCATAAAGTACCGTGTTTCCCCAGTTATTGGGTTGCGGAGGTCTGGTAGGCAGCCGCTCCTCGTAAAAAACTGGTATTTAGCTAAATCCGGCTTGACTGGAAGCCGACCCCAATATAGTTGGGAATAGGCTAGGCAGATGATGATGATTACTAATGTATTCTACCAGGATAATTATTAACATAGCTGAATACACGTCAACGATACTTCGATCGAACGACTTTAAAATCGGTGTCGTTCAAGTTCGATTGATGGATGTGAGTAAGATAATGGTCTAAACGATTAAGGCCCCTTGCATACGGCGCGTACGTGGGCACGGTTAATTCGCCGTGCGCAGGCACGGTTTTCAATGTTGTAGCTTGTTGACATAAACGGCGGCGCTATGGCACGGCACCGCTGACGTGTTTTCATCAGTGTTGTATCGCAATTTATGGCGCCGCCGCGAGATGCATCGCAACGTTGCGAGGCGCATAGTAAAATCGTCGGCAACACGACGACGTCGCGAATGTAAAAACGTTCCGCTGCGCAGCGAAACGCCGCGCGGCGTCATGAGGCGCAGCGCTGCATGGAGCAAAGTATTCTAAATTCTCACAATGAAATGTGTATCTTTTCGTGTAGTAAATAAAGTTCTATTTTGAGTCACTCTATTAAAATGTGCACGCAGCGTAGCGTCGCGTCGCGTCTCGGTGTGAGCTGACCCTTAATCGTGCCTACAAATATATAGTAATTAACCCTTAATAGTAAAAAACGTGCCATGTACAAGAGGCCTAAGTCGCTGCGATATCGTTACGGTTTTGACTACGTGAATCGTACTATCTATCTATCTGTATAACTGTAGCTACCTATCTCTTTTGTGCAGTTTCACTCGATTACGTAGTCGGAACGCAAGCAGCCGCCGAGTCGCTGGAACGCGCCCAACTGACTGACCAATGAGATCATTGTTGACTGCATTTCGTAGTAGCTGCACTGATGGAACATTCGATGGTGCAGGACGTATGGACTGTTTGTTTAAGTCATGTGCTTTCATCATACGATGATATATGGCTGAAAATACGTTGGGAATTATTGTGACTCAAATGTTAAATATCTTATACTTTTGGCAATGAGCAAAACACATCCTCCTGTTCTTTCTTTGCCCTAATTCCGGGGTCCCGGGGTAAGTTACTGAACAGGGCTCAAACACAAACACGATACGACGTTACGTCGGACAACCATGCGGCGGCGACGTCGTTTCACGATACGACGTCGCGTCGTGGAAATCTACGATGAGCATCCTAAAAAAGTTGATGGCTCTCGTAGATTTTGTATACAGATCTATATTTGTCGATATTTGAGCATATGGCAAGAAATGTGCCTCAACCGTTTACAATAATTCAAAATTGAATAAATTACTTTTAAAAGGACAACTTCCTTTACCTTTACGTCGTGTCGTGACGCGTCGTGGAAATATACCACGACCCGACACCGACGCCGAATCGTTGTACGACGCGACGTTGTGTCGTATTTATGTGTTGGAGCCCTTAAGAGGGGCCCTTCCTCACTCATGTATCGTCAACGAGAGCATGGTTTAAAAGCTCGTTGCTTCATCCAACACAATCCAAAAAAATATTTGATGAAAAAGTAACTCGAAAAAAAAGAGATAGGTACCTAACGACCGAAAATTTTATAGGCATTCGGTGATTCTGTTATTTACACGAATATTTCACAAAACCTTTTTCCAGAAAATACGTGTATTTTTTAAAACCTTTCAGTTTTTGGAAAAAACCCGCTTTTAGAATCTCGATTACATTGTGTAAGGTTTTTAGGGATATATTTTTTTAGGAATACATTATGAAGAGCAAAAGTCCATGTAAAATAGCATATTTTCAGAGGTATTTACTGCCGATGACAGAAGCTAGTGAGATATAATTTTCCTTCCTTAATTCATGAATCCCTGACCGGTCTCATAGGACCGCGCTGTTATTGTCTTACTATTGTGTCTCGTTTCGCGGGTATTGATAGGTTAAGGGTCAGTTCACAACGAGACGCGACTATGCAGGAAGAGGCCAGTGATTTTGCGCCGCACCGCGCGCCGCCGCGAGACGCATCGCAACGTTACGAGGCGCATAGTAAAATCGTCGCGAATGTAAAAACGTTCCTCTGCGCAGCGAGACGCCGCGCAGTGTCACGAGGCACAGCGCTGCATGAAGCAACGTATTCTAAATTCTCACATCTATGTACGTGTATCTTTTCGTGTAGTAAATAAAGTTCTATTTTGAGTCACTCTATTAAAATGTGAACGCAGCGTTGCGTCGCGTCGCGTCTCGGTGTCGGCTGACCCTAAGCTGACTTTACAAAAACTTTATTATCATTACAAAAGTTGATTTTTACCTTAGGTTATTTGAAGGACACAATGCATTAGTCTTCAGACGTGTAGGTACCAACTTACTACTTAAGAACAGCACTTATCAACCTAGTACGACATGTGTTGGACGTGATTAATAGTATATTTTGATTCAAGTGGAGAAAGTTTGTCATTGCAACCGAGGCGAGAGTGTTATGGAGCCGAGTGCCTAATCTCCACGTGTATCAAAGGCCTTTTTTCAATATACTTACGAAAAAACACTTTCTCTGAAAAATACGATGTATTTTTGTTTATTTTGTACTGAAGAAAATTATCTAATATCGCTATATTATATTTTATTTAGTTCTGATTTAGATGGCATCAGGCTATCACAAGTATTTTTTACCTCAATCACAGTATTTGGCAGCGTAGCGTATCCCATTTTATGTTTTAAATTCTTGTTGCGTATTTCAATTTTTTTTTTGACATTGTTATTATCATTATTTTCTATTATTATTATCAGTCCCATTATTCACGATTCAATAATTCGTTTATACTTACTACATGTGCACCTATTTGTTAAACCTTAATATTGGCACACAATTAAAATTGTTTCTGAATAAATAAATCTATTTTTAAGGTTGTTACAGATGATCAGATATCGCTGTCAGCGTTGAGACTATAAAAAGTTATGTAACTATACTGTGTGTTGGCTAATAAATATAATAATATTAAGTTTATTCTATTCCACAAGCATCAGGTGGTAAAGATGTCTGTCTCATATAAACAGCAAAGTTTTGCTTGATTTATCTATCTCCTAATTAGTTAACAAGTAAAGTTTCAGGAGTTTAAAATATAATTGATGGATTAGTGCTACTCACCTGCGCTACGATACAAAGATGAGCACATCTCCCTTTTTAAGCTGAAATTACGTTATTCAGAAATCAGTTGTCAAGAAAAAATTAAAAAAGGAAAATAACTTTTTCGGAAATCGATATCAAAAAACTAAGAAACAATATAGAGACTCTAATTCGGCTTGTGTTTTTTTTTAAGTTATTTGTAGTGTATAGACAAATAGACTTATGTTTTTAATCTGTCGTCTCGAGAAGCGCATGCGCGGGCCGCGGGGCGCGGGAGGGGTCTGGCGGACCAACCGCCGCGGAGAAAAGACGCGGGCGCTTGCTGCGAGCCGATATCTATATACAGTGAAACCTGGTTAAGTGAGACATCAAGGGACCTGCAATGTCGTTTCACTTATAGAGGTATTTCACTTACCCAGTGTCTCAGATATACAGGTATAAATAAATATCTGTTTCATTTACAGAGGCTTCCAGTAATAGAGGTGAGAATACAGGTTATTTCAGTATATCATCAGCAGAATAATTGCGTAATAGAAGTGGTAGGTCTTCAATCCATTGGCTACATTTGTTAACATCAACGGCGTTACTTTCTCCACAAATTGCTTTGAAAACTATACCGTTTCTTTTCTTAAACCCTTCCATCCAACCATTGCTGCTACAAAAATTATGAATATCGAGCCTTCGCGCGAAATCTTGTGCCTTTTCTTTAATCATCGGTCCACTTACCGGAACGTTTTTGTTACGAAGTTGCTTGACCCATGTTAGCAAACACTGTTCATGTTCAGGATATTCTGATAAACGTACACGTTTTAGTTTCCCTTGTCCTTCGGAACATTGTGATTCAATTTTATGTTTACTCTTAATTATTCTACAAAGAGTCGATTTTGGCACATTAAATTCAGCACAAACTTCTTCGCGTGTCTTCCCACTTTCATAAACGGATATTAACTACAGTTTTTCACGTAATGATAACGATTGTAGCTTTCGTTTTGGCATTTTTCAAATAGACATCTGTATCATAGTAAAGCGAAACTAAAACTGAAGGTAATTGAAGCTCTAAATTTGTACTTACGTACTTGGAATTACGTGTGGAATTTGTGGGTAGAATAAGAATGAGTAAACAAACAATGTTATCTCAGTTACAGAGGTTTATGCATATAAAATTTACTCGCTGTCTCAGTTATAGAGGTAACTATAATGATAAATCGAAAGAACAAATCCCAGATATACAGGTTTGCCTCGTCCCACTAACAGAGGTAATTCAGTGCCAAAGTGTTGGGACCTCAGCATGAGTTCCAGTTATGGAGGTTTCTCACTTATCCAGGTCCCACTTAACCAAGTTTCACTGTATTTAGTATAGTTTGGTGTTACTTGTTACTAATATCAACTTCAGTCTTAGTGTACATTACATGTGGCGACGAGGCAAACTGTGAGTATTTTAAATAGATACTATATTTCATTACGATTTCGGAAAGCCATTGCAAAGAGTTCTGACAAAGGGCTACCCGAGCCGAGGTGCGGCTGAAGGTGAGGGTTGATAGTCGGAACAAGTTGCAATAACGGTTCCACACGTGAACTGAACAACTATTTTTAATACAGTTGAGGAAAATGAAGCAGTTTCATAAAATAATAAAAACACAATAAACCCAATTCAAAATTGGCGCCATTTTCCTCAAGCATTCTGGGTAGGCAAAGGGAACTATGACCATACAGCCAAGTCTTCAGTAGTTTTTTTTATTGATATTTATGAAATGAAAATTTCATTAAATTTGAATGAGATGAAATGAAACTTTGAATTAAATAATTAAATTTGATATTAAAACAAATTAGTAGCTTCGTTTTAGAAATATTTGCATGAATCACAAAAACTTCTATGATTTTTTTTTATTTAAAACTTTGCGGTTGTTTTTTTTTCTTTTTAATAGACATTATTTTGACAGTTGGGAAAGAGAACACGAGTTTTTGAGCAGCTGTATTAAAAAGATTTTTACATTTATAACAAAAGAAAAAGAAATGGATACTCAATTGGCCGTGATTTCTGTAGGTATTCTTATGTTCGCGGTTTAAGTATCTAGATTTCTATGGGTGTACACTAGGGGAGTGACATAGATCATATATTTGTCAACCATACTTACCTAATATATTAAAATTAAATTTTGAAGAATTAAAAATAAAAAGAACATTTAATGTTCTTCGAAAATCACCGTATAATGTGGCGAAAGGAACTAAGAAGCTACGAAGCATTAAATTGCGGATATCGATGAATACTTAGTGTACAACTTGCATTAAATTGCGGAGATTGACTGGTATAGCATTAAATTGCGGTCATACCTACAAGGCATTAAATTGCGGTCATACCTACAAGGCATTAAATTGCGGTCATACCTATAAGGCATTAAATTGCGGTCATACCTACATGGCATTAAATTGCGGTCATACCTACATAGCATTAAATTGCGGTCATACCTACATGGCATTAAATTGTGGTCATACCTACATGGCATTAAATTGCGGTCATACCTACATGGCATTAAATTGAAGTCATACCTACATGGCATTAAATTGCGATAGCGTGTTAGAAATCTATAAATATGCAACATAGTTACTTACCTTGTCAACAGGTAGCTCAAATGGCTCAGTACACCTTAGAGAAGTTCGAATGTGAAGGGGAAGTTGGTTCAGTCTCGGTCCGTTGGGAAAGATGGAAAAGAAGTCTAAACATTTACCTTGAGGCGGCAGGCATAGACACCGAGGCAAAGAAAAGAGCTAGTCTTTTACATTTCGGTGGCCCTGAGTTACAAGAAATCTTCTACAATATCCCGGGAGCTAATGCAACTGAAGGTGAACTTTTTAACATCGCGATCGAAAAATTAGACAACTACTTTGCACCTAAACAAAGCAAAGTGTATGAGCGACACCTGTTTCGTCTTCTTAAACAGGAACAAGATGAGAAGTTCGAAAAATTTCTTATCAGACTTCGACTGCAGGCTAAGAAATGTCAGTTTGGTGAAAAAGAAGACGAGCATCTAATAGACCAAATAACGGAAAAGGGTAAGACAGAAGAACTCCGAAAGAAGATATTGAAAACAGGGGACAAGATCACGTTGGACGAAATAGTTGCAGAAGCGAATGCGCTGGAAGCCATAGATCGTCAATTAGGTAATTTTGGTATGAAACCTGTGGAAAGTCAAGCAATCAACAGAGTAGGTACAGACACATGGAAGGAGAAGCAAAAAAATAAAAGATTGGAATGCAGCAGATGTGGAAGTTCCAGACATTTGGCCCGTGACAACAACTGCCCTGCAAAAGGAAAGGCTTGCCTTAAATGTGGCATCTTAGGACACTTCAGGAATCAATGTCGGACAAAACAAACTCAAAAGAGGAAAATGGAAGGAGAAGAATCATCGAACAGTCAAGGAATAAAGAAAAAAAACAGGACAACAAATAATATCGAAGAAACTGCAAACATTAGCACGGATGAAAGAAAAGTCGACTACATTTTCAATATAGAGAACGACGCAAGGGTCACATGTAACATAGGTGGAACCAACGTAGAGATGTTGATAGATTCGGGCTGCAAACACAATCTTATAACGGACCAAACCTGGGAAAGAATGAAGCGAGATAACGCTCAAGTTACCAATCAAGATCCGAATCCTGACAAAACGTTCGTAGCTTACGGGAGTGAAACACCGTTGAAGCTGTTGGGATCATTCAAAGCTACGATAAAACTTGCCGGTACATCACAGGACATCACAACATTCTACGTGATCCAAAACGGTACGCGTGACCTATTGGGACGTGTGACGGCAACCTCATTGGGAGTACTTCGGATCAATTTGGTTAACCAGGTGGAAACTGAGGCGTTTCCAAAATTTAAAGACGTTTTAGTTACCATTCCGATTGATGATTCAGTGAAGCCCGTTGCTCAGCCGTATCGGAGGATTCCCATCCCTCTCGAAGAAAAAGTAGAGAGAAAACTGGAAGAATTACTGAAAAGGGACATTATAGAAGTCGTGAAAGGTCCGTCTAACTGGATCTCGCCTATAGTCCCTGTGCTAAAAGACGGAGGGGATATTCGATTATGTGTTGATATGCGCCGAGCAAATGCGGCTATACAACGTGAAAACCACCCACTGCCAATGATGGAAGAACTGTTGCCAAAAGTTCGAGAAGCCAAAATCTTTAGTAAGCTAGACATACGAGATGCGTTCCATCATATTGAACTTCATCCTGACTCAAGGCATATAACGACCTTCATTACCAGCAAAGGATTATATCGATACAAACGGATGATGTTTGGTATCTCGTGTGCGCCAGAGATTTTCCAAAAAACACTGGAACGAATCCTTTTAGGTTGCGAAGGAGTCATCAACTTCATAGATGACATTTTGACGTTTGGGAAAGACAAAGAAGAACACGACTTAAGGCTTAAAAAAGTTATGGCAGTGTTAGAGGAAAATAACGTGATGTTGAGGAAAGAAAAATGCATTTTTGGAATAAGGAAGGTCCACTTCTTAGGGCATGAACTGTCAGAACATGGAGTTAAACCACTAGACAAGTATATCCTGGCTATAAAGGGATTCAGAGCCCCGACAAATATCGCTGAACTACAGAGTTTTATGGGCTTAGTGAATTACGTGGGAAAATGGATTCCCCATTTAGCAACGGTAACAGAACCCCTCAAGCAACTGTTACGTAAAAGAACGGGAAGAAACACGGACATTCAAGATGAGTGGAGAGAAGATCAAAAGAACGCATTTAACGATCTGAAGGCGGCACTTATGAAAGTACCGAATTTAGGTTACTACAATCCTCATGATAAGACTGTGGTGATTGCAGATGCAAGCCCAGTGGGTCTTGGTGCAGTGCTGGTACAAATCAACAAGAATGGGCCGAGAATAATTGCATTTGGTAATAAAACCCTCAGCAGTTGTGAGCGTCGTTACTGCCAAACAGAGAAAGAGGCCTTAGCGCTGGTTTGGGCAGTCGAACATTTCAACATGTTCCTTTATGGCAAGGTTTTCGATCTAGTAACGGATCATAAGCCCTTGGAGGTGATATTCGGCCCCAAAGCAAAACCATGCGCTCGCATTGAAAGGTGGGTGTTAAGGCTACAATCCTACAATTTCAAGGTGAAATACAGCCCGGGGAAGACCAATATAGCCGATCCACTATCGAGACTCTGTGAAGTGGCAATAAACCCGACGGCTTTATTTGAAGACCATGTTCATGCGGTTACCGAATCTGCACGACCCGTAGCCATCCCATTACAAGAAATCACTGAGAGTTCCCTTGGAGATGCAGAGATACAGAAGGTTAGAGAAGGCCTTTACAATGGAAATTGGGATGAAACAGTCAAAGCCTATAAACTTTTCCACAATGAATTATGCTTTCATGGCGATATTCTCCTCAGGGGGACAAAAATTGTAATTCCAACAAAATTACGCCAAAGAGTTCTGGAAGCTGCGCACGAAGGTCACCCAGGGATAGTAGCGATGAAGGGCAGATTGAGAACCAAGGTATGGTGGCCTAAGTGCGACAGAGATGCTGAGAACATATGCAAAGCCTGTAAAGGATGCATCCTGGTCTCTGCTCCCAGCGCCCCAAACCCATTAAAAAGAAGAGATTTACCTTCCGAACCATGGGTTGACATAGCAATTGATCTCATGGGCCCCTTACCTAGTGGAGATTATATCCTAGTAGTTGTCGATTATTACACTAGATATAAAGAGGTGAAAACATGCAGAACCATAACAAGCTCCGAAATAATTGAAATGCTTAAAGACATTTTTAGTAGACTTGGCAATCCGGTCTCGCTTACATCAGACAACGGGAGACAATTTTCCAGCGAAGACTTTAAGAGTTTCTGTGCAGAGAGAAACATACGTCTTTATAATACCATTCCCTACTGGCCGCAACAAAACGGAGAAGTAGAGCGCCAGAATAGGGACATCCTCAAACGCCTCAAGATTTCTCAGGTAGAGAAAAAGAACTGGAAGGAGGCTCTTCGTCAGTATATGGTGATGTACAATAGTACACCTCATACAGTTACAGGAAAAACACCTGCAGAACTATTCTTTAGACGACAATTTCGAGACAAGTTGCCTATGATTCAGGACATGACCCATCTCTCAGAGGATCTTGAAATGAGGGATAGAGATAAGGAATTAAAGGAAAAAGGGAAGGAATATGCGGATAGGAAGAGGAGAGCTACTAGTTGTGAATTTGAAGTTGGAGATAAAGTATACGTCAAGAACATGACTAAACAAAACAAGCTGAGCCTAAACTATGAACCCGAAACACATACCGTCGAAGCGAACAAAGGAGGGGACGTAAGTCTTCGAAACGATGAAACTGGTCAGCGAATCAGACGGAACGTCGTGCACCTAAAACGAGTGGAAGGACAATGGAAGGTGCTAGATGATGAGAATAATGTTAGTGATGCTCAAACAAACGGTAAAAATGATGAAAATGAATCACAACTCGAGTGAATAGGTGATGGTCAATAATGACAAAATAATTGTTGATTGCTGGTTAAACATAATTTGAATAAGAACTTGCTCATTGTACTTGATTTACTTTTGACAAAAAAATGTTCATTTATTAAATTACTATATATAGTTTGGTAATTATAAATGTATTTAATTTGTACGCTAACCTGATCACAGTCCTTTAACTGAATATTTTTATTAAGTATATTTATTAATAAAAAACAACAATAAGGGAGGGATGTAGTGTATAGACAAATAGACTTATGTTTTTAATCTGTCGTCTCGAGAAGCGCATGCGCGGGCCGCGGGGCGCGGGAGGGGTCTGGCGGACCAACCGCCGCGGAGAAAAGACGCGGGCGCTTGCTGCGAGCCGATATCTATATATTTAGTATAGTTTGGTGTTACTTGTTACTAATATCAACTTCAGTCTTAGTGTACATTACATTATTATTCGAAAGTAGCCCTGGATCTCAAAGGACAACTGAAGGAACACGGATAGGTTTTAGAAAATAAAAATTCTGTTACTCTCACTCGCTCCACGCAGCAGCGACACACACTGTGTTTAGTTTTCTTTTCTAAATTCCAAGTATTTATGTGTGCCAAATAAAATATTTTTCTTTCATTCTTCCCCACACAAATAAAACACTACAAGTTTCTATTCTCAAATCCCTAAGCCACATTGTTTCACAATCACAAAATACCCGTAGAACTCATATTAAATAACAGAATGTGTTCACAATATTATTGTAAGCCTCCAGTTGTCATAACGGAACGGTATTCATACGACATGTCAGCTTATTGAAATATCTCCGGGATACCCTCCGCGTGTAGATAATACAGTCTTCGAAAGTATTTTGTTTGTTTATTTATAAAGGTTTGTTTGTCGAGTTTATAAAAGTAATCTTTTCGTTGACAGCCTCTTTTGATCGTCTTTTTTTTTTGGGGACTATTCTTGCTGTGAATGGAGTGAAAAGGGGTGTTCGAGTTTTAGGCTCAACTCATACTGGTGTATAGTCGAAAGATGTTTTACGCCTATAGCATATTCATTTTTATTTTCTCATTATTAAGGGCTATTACGCACTGTCGACTAGTCGCCGGCGACTCAGTCCCTCGGCGACCGAAACATGGGAGACTAGGGCCGGAGACCGAGCCGAGCGACAGTATTCCAAGTACATTCGTGCAGTGTCAAAACTCATTGTGCGCGGCGTCCGGTCGCTACGACAGTTGCTCGCAGTGTGAACGCTCCCACTTGAAGCCGTGCTTCTATTGGTCGCCAGCGACCGCCAGTCGCCTGTGCGTCGCCACAACGCAGAGCAGACTGAGTCGCCGGCGACTAGTCGACAGTGCGTAATAGCTCTTAGGTACAAAGTGGGTAGAGGGCAGGGCACATTGCTCGCAGAAAAGATGGTCGATAGAGACGAAAGGTTCTAAAGTGGTGACCACGTACCGGCAGATACAGCGTTGGAAGGCTTCCTCCAAGGTAGACCGATGACCGTGAGGGTTGCGGGCATTCGATGGATGCGAAACGGAACTGTAATTGTGGGGTCTCTTGGGGAAAGCCTATGTCCAACACAGTGGACCTGTGTCCATAAAGTGAATCCTAATATGGTTGCCCCACACTAGGATATATCGAGGGTGCTTTCACAAACGTATAAACGCACACACACACACAAGACACCCAGACCCACAATAACTCATCTTCCTCATGACGCAGGTCCTCACCGGTCATGGTAAGTTCAGGAAGGTTCCTGCACCGATATTCGTGTGGAAAAAACGCTCGGGTGTCAACATTACGTAGATCGCCCGGAGGACAGACACGGTTCAACAACTATCTGTAGGCCGTACATATATTTTTCACAACAGCTAGTCGCTAAGCCACTCCACCAACCATACCGTAACACCGACTAAGATAGAACAGTCAACACACTACCTGGGATGGAGAAGTAGAGAGTAGTATTTAACAAATGATTGATATGTAGTCCGTGACTTTACGAGGTTCGCTTGCAGCCCGTTTATACTTGACGAACGGTACCGTTCGCAAATACAGGTAGAAAGAAAAGAAGAACAAATTATATAACCATTCTTAAGTGATTATGACATAAATAATTTATAATTTATTGTGAAATTTCTTTCTCTAGATATTTTGGACATACAGATATCTTGTACATCTCATGGTAGAATATCGACAGTGACTGTTGCAACCTAGTACTGGGCACACAATAGTTATGGCGGCAAGTCTCCTCTTCAACTTATTTATTCTGGTTGTTATTTATTTATTATGCAAACCTACCACATGTTGTTTTTTTAAACCCAAAAGTTGACTGGTGGAGAATGCCTTGTTGCATTAATTACTCAGATACCCGCGAAACGAGACACAATAGTAAAACAATAACAGCGCGGTCTCATAGGACCGGTTGGGGATTCAAACGTTAAGTCCGCCTATGTACCACCACTGTTAAATCAATTTCCTTTTAATAACTCATCAAAATAACTCATCTTAAAACAAAATGTGTTCGATGTGGGATGTGGTACGTGTGGAATTCTGGAGGCGTCCTTCAGAAATCAGCGTCGCGCCGCCGCCGATGATTATCACTCCACCGCGCCCAAGATGGAAAAGCAGCAGATTCTGAACTATTATAAATGTGCTCTATTAGTGTAATTGCTGTTATGGCGTTCTAATGTGAGGATAAACAACAATAAACAACAACAACAATAAACAATAAACTGTACATGAAGCTTAAATAAATAAATAAAGACGTCACGACATCCTCAACTTCTGCAGACGCAAGTCCTCACCGAGGACTCATGAAGGGAGGTTCCTGCAGTGAATTCGTACGGAAGAAACACTCAGGTGCCACCATTACGTGTATCTACAACTATCTGATGGTCACACATATATTTTTCACCAATCGTGGCTGTATTATTGAGTACATAAAGTTTGTGTCTAACGAGAACTTGTAACTAAATTAGAATAGCCTGCCCAAGTTGGCTTTCGAAGTTAAGCAATGCTTGCCGAGATTGAACTTCGAATGGTATCTATTAACGTTTGAATCCCCAACCGGTCCTATGAGACCGCGCTGTTATTGTTTTACTATTGTGTCTCGTTTCGCGGGTATCTGAGTAATTAAATGATGATACTCCACCATGCCTCAAAAAACCATACAAGTCCAACTCTAAATATTTTATATTTCTCCCACTGCTGGTCGAAGGCCTTTGTCCTACATTTCAACATAGTCATGCAAATTATTCCAAAGGTGTTCGGCAAAACTAAAATATTGACAAAAGAAAATAATATTTCTTAATTTTTCTGCTACCCCTACGCAACGAAAGTTAGAGGCATCGTTGACCCGGTACTAATACAGATGTACGTTTCATCCCGGGTTACCGCACTACCTACGTACCCCAGGGTACCGCACTACCTACGTACCTCGGGGTAACCGCGGGGCTGCGTTGCACACACTCAGTACGCTCTGTGAGGCGTATTGAGAAGGTGGATGCGGTACGCCGTTTATTTGTAAATGATGGTGGGGCTTGAAGATAGTCGCATTAAAACATGACATGTTAGGAGCACAGATATTTATATAATATTATATTTATATAGGGTGACTAATTAAACCAAATTTTGCAATGGCACTAAACCAGAAATCGCGAAATAAATGAGCTACATTTACTCATTGTCTACTCATCATCTGCCTAGCCTTTTTCCAACTATATTGGGGTCGGCTTCCAGTCAAGCCGGATTTAGCTGAATACCAGTATTTTACAAGGAGCGGCTGCCTACCAGACCTCCACAACCCATTAACTGGGGTAACACGGTACTTTATGGCAAGACTGGAGTCAGATTTACTGGCTTCTGACTATCCGTAACGACTGCCAAAGATCTACAAATGACAGCCGGGACCAACGGCTTAACGTGCTTTCCGAGGCACGGAGGAAACTCGCTATTTTAAGATGGTCACCCATCCACAGACCAACCTTGGCAAGCGTTGCTTAACCCAGAAGATCGATCCATGCGGCTGTTATTATCTAGCCACGAGCTCCTCTTTTCTTAACAGAAACTAACTACGAATATTATGGACGTCAAAGTTTGTATGTATCGATGTTTGTTTCAGTTTCACGAAAAAACTAATGAATGGACTTCGGTGAAACAAGACTTGGTATGCAGGCAGACCATAGGACAGAGACATAGGCATAATTATGTCAAACTAAGGGCCTGTTTCACAATGGCCGAGTAGCCACTACTTAATGAATAAATTCAAAAATGGAACAGAATTTGTATAAAATTATCTGCCAAGTAAGATATTGGGAACATTCATAGGTGGTGAAATAGGCCCTTACAATAGTAATGATGCCTCTTCTTTTGTGTTTTGACAAGTTTGACAACCCACGTAATGTCATTTTAGACTCAAGTTATAAAAAACAGACTTTAGACTAAATAAAAACAAAAACAACTGTTTACAGTAGCAATAAAAACTAACCAACCAAACTTTTTATTTCCTTTCATTTAAATAAAGCGAAACATTAAAACCGAAACTGAAAAGGCAAACCTAAGGTAGCAAAAAGTAATTTAAATTGAACATTAATAGCGATCCCTGTGATTTGTGTTGGCTAGCAAACGCAGCGGTTCCCGGCGGTGTTGCCATGTTCAAATAAATCTAATAAGCCCCGAACAGCTTATTTATGTGTTCCGGCTTCTTGAGCAAGTTACAAGTGTTCAGTTTTAGTGTTGCCAGGTTGGAAAAAGGGAATTTATAATAGATGGTAGAATTCATACCTTTTTTTAAGGTGGAAAATCATCGATATCTTCTTCCGCTCTGGGTGGTCAGACGATTAATAACTAAACCCCACTCTTGTTTCTTATTTGTCCTCTTTCCCAGGGTACCGGGGTTCTCTTGTGTGCAACCCACGGACTAAAGATGTTTGGAATACTTCCGTTAGATACAAAATATCACGACTTTAGATGTGGGATCGTGAAGGTCTAAGTCCGTCTTTCACATCATAGAGTTTTTTTTCTAGATGCAGTCAGTCTAAGTGTCAAAATGGCTAAAACGCGTGTTCCAGGACTGCGGTGACTCTTCCTCAGCCTCCTGCAACAATTCCTCAGACCTGACAGGCATAGTCCCTACCAAGCCCTATTAACTATGCGGGGTATAAAACTAAACACCAGTTTTCTAGTCAAAAATTTCTACCCTATAGAAATGCCTGAATTATACCAAAATACAATTTGACTTTATAAAACCCATGTATATCAGGGTTTTACAAAGTACAATAAAACAATGATGTCGTCCTAAAACCTGACATCTTTTAGCTTACCTTTTATCGTTCACCTCTATCGTCTGTTTTTTAAACCCTGAGACTAAAATGACTTTTCAACACAAAAGAACTCGTCATTCCTATAGTAAAATTTGACTTTACTTGTGTCAATTTAGTCTCAGGGTATAAAAAACAGACAATAGATGTGGAATACTTCTTAACCTTTGTCACTAAAACATTTACATTTTTTCTACCATTTTCAACAATATTTCCGCCTCTGGCAACACCGAAACTTTCACTAGTTTCCACTAAATGTTTACATGTTTCTTTATTAGGCCGTACATTTCGGAACCCTACTTTTTAGAGTCCCTTAAGTGTATTAGTGAAATCCTTATAAATCTTGCCATTGGTAGATATATTTAGAGCCGTATTGGTTCAACTACCCACGCGTTTGTAGACGATAGTTCTGTGGGTAGAAATAGTGAAACCTTCGTGTAAAAGAAGCCTTTAAATTGTTTAACGTTTAAATCCCCAACCGGTCCTATGAGACCGCGCTATTATTGTTTTACTATTGTGTCTCGTTTCGCGGGTATCTGAGTAATTAAGGGGGAAGCGTCAGGGTAGCCCGCGAAATTCAAATTTTCTTACGTTTTTTGCAATTTGTAGGCCAGTGGTAGGTTGTATGAAGTTAACAAGTATAGTTAAAATACTTTAGCGACTGTAAAACGTAACTAGCTATATAATTATAACCATAAAAATCATCAATACAAGCCTCCAAGCTTACTTAGTTGCAGGAATGTTTTTGAACTTGAAAAAATCGTGAGCTTAGTTGGCAAGTAGGTTTTAAATTTGACCCAAAGGTCTAGCTACAATCCAGTCTCGAGTGAAATGTCATATTTAACTCACCGGTGTCATTTTCTTTTCTCGTTTTGTTTCACCCTTTCTCTCTCTCTCTCATCTTAAAGATGCATATTTTCGTCCTGCTGTCACCCAACTCATGCTATGTAAAAAGGATAGTGTCACGTTGGCATAATATATATACTTATGGAGACAGAAGTGGCAAAAGTTATCCAATCTAAGTACACATGAATCTTTACATATTATGTAAACTAGCTTCTGCCAGCGGCTTCGCTCGGGCGAAAGTAGGTTTTTTCATACAAACTTTGCCCCAATTTTTCACTCCTTTATTGGTAGAATTTCGAAAAATCCTTTTTTATTGGATGCTACGTCAAACAAAGAAGTTCCTTCACTTCAAGTTTCAAATTTTTATGATCAGTGGTTTAGGCTGTGCGTTTATCCGTCAGTCAGTCATTCAAGACAAATCATTTTATACGTACCTAGGTCAGTTGTCATTTGTAGATCTTTGGCAGTCGTTACGGATAGTCAGAAGCCAGTAAAAATATGACTCCAGTCTTGCCATGAAATACCGTGTTACCCCAGTTAATGGGTTGTGGAGGTCTGGTAGGCAGCCGCTCCTCGAAAACACTGGTATCAGCTGAATCGGAATTGACTGGAAGCCGACCCCAATAGAGTTGGGTAAAAGGCTAGGTAGATGATGAGAGGTCAGTGACTCGTCGATAGAGAGCAGACGCAAAGGCTGGTTCAAGGTGATTCAAGAAAACCATACCAAGAAAAATTTGGGGAGACTGTGGCCCGGCAGTGGGAAAGTATAGGCTAAGTAAAATAGACAAAAGTTTGTGCCTAGTATCTCTATCCAATTGACAAAACAATTTTTCTACATTTCCTTTCTCGAATGCCGGTGACAATTCCAACAGGTATAACTGTTTGATAAACAGTGGAGAAAAGCCTTTGAGAATTATTTATCAAAGGAGCGAAGTAACGCTAGTTCTCTGTATCAAACAAATGTTATTGTTTATTATACAATACAGTGAACTTATGTGAAACGAAACTATGAATTTGATACGTACACACTAGGGCTTTCAATACCGGTATTACGGGATCCCGTAATACCGTGATCACGGATATATTTTGGTCTTTTTTCAATACCGGTATTGATTTGCCAATACCGTGATTACGGTATTACAATCTTTAATATACAGGGTGTTTGAGTGTGCGTTAGAATGGCTGGTTGTATGTGGCGTTGGTCTATGAGAGTTGATTTGCAAATTGCTACATAGATATAATAAATAATTGCTCTAAATAACATCCTTTATTTAACAAATGTTTGAAGTTACAACTAAATTAGACTAATGAAATAAATATGTAGCAATTATTATTACTTATTATATTATTAAAAAATATGCTGACGCAATACATTTCGGGAAACTCTGTATGTTTGAATTAAAACAAGGAGGTGACCAGTCAACCAAACGTCAGGATTGCTGGTCAAAAAAAAAATTTGTTTCTAAATACATATCACCAAATTAAAATGGTTCACTGGAAGGGTCATCTGCTATCCTTTAGGCCCTCTAAACACTACCCATCATCATCATCATCATCTCAGCCGAAAGACGTCCACTGCTGGACATAGGCCTCCCCCAAGCGCCACCACAGCGACCGGTCCTGTGCGATCCATCAGATTCCCGCGCCAGGTCGTCGGTCCACCTTGTGGGGGGCCTTCCGACGCTGCGTCTTCCGGTACGTGGCCGCCACTCTAGAACCTTCCGTCCCCATCGACCATCTGTTCTACGAGCAATGTGCCCTGCCCACTGCCACTTAAGTTTGGCGATTCTTCGGGCTATGTCGGTAACCTTAGTTTTCTTGCGGATATCTTCATTCCTGATATGATCGCGCAAGGAAACTCCGAGCATAGCCCTTTCCATTGCTCTTTGGGTGACTTTAAGCCTTCTGATGAGGCCCATGTCTTGTGAATTTTTTTCATCGACATTTGAATGTTTTTTGAAAAATGGACCAACATTTTACATTTAAATTCAAATATTAGAAAATGTATAAGGCGTAGACGTTAATTTTAATTTTATTTAAACGTATATTGTATAAGAACTTTTAAATCCAAAATTAGTAACATTAGTCATCTAGAAATTTTTCGCTAAGTTTCGGACTGAAATTAAAGCTGTTCATGTTACAGCTATAATTAATATATGGCTACAAAAAAAGGACCAAAAGTGACTGGAATCTTCAAACTCTCTCAAAAATTCTATACTCTATCCTCTTGTCTGATGTCTTGTTATCTGATGTGCCACATGCTACAAAAATCTTTTTACAACTTTGTGGATTCGCTAGTTTTGTGAATCGAGTTACATAAATTTAATATTCAAAATTATGAAAAAATTTTTTTTTCATATTTTGAATATTAAAAAATTTTGCTTAAATGGTACCTGAAACACCTATTTAATCTGTTATATCACTCTTATAAGGTAAAATCTGTCTCGTATCTCTCTTTTCGTGGGTTTTATTGGAAACAAAAAAATAAAATTGTGTTTTTAACCAATAATTTCATTATTTATTTAAATATTATTATGATTCGAAGAAGAAGAAGCACTAGTTTAAAAAATAAAAAAAATATACAAAAAACTTGAATTCAATACCGTGATCCCGTGATCACGGTATTGAGCTATTCCAATACCGGTATTGATACCGGTATTGAAAAAATCCGGTATTTGAAAGCCCTAGTACACACGGCGGCGGAGATTGCGTAGCAGGTTATAAATGTGTGCGCCGTGTACCGCGTGAAACACAACAGGTATTATCGTTGTGTGCTACAAAGTAACTCGTCGTTTCTACACTCACACTCTTGCAAAAAGCAATTAGTAGCCGTATACCACTATGAAAGTACCTACAGCAAGAATTGGCTACTGTTGTTATCGGCGCCCTGGCGCAATGCGTATGATACGTGACTGACGAGTAAGAGGTCCCAAGTTCGATTCCAATCGTCTGGTGTAACAGAAAGTTTGCTTGTTTTTATTTTCTATTTGACCTTTTTTTTAATAGTAATGTTATAGTTACTCTCATAATAATTAAAATATTTTGAAAATATTGTGACAAAGAAAACTGCGATAACGATCCAATTATGTTTATTACAACTTATTAATTACATACATTAAACGGAATGGTCACAATTAACGAATCTGTTCATGATTATCCTTAATACAATATATAAAGTGAAAATATTCTAACGGCCGAACGCATAGTCCAGCTAATGGTTCATTAGCGTCCATTAAAGTTAAGTATTGTCAAACCTTCACTGAAAAACTGTGTAAAACTGTCAATGTGACAATTTCTTAAGTGATGATTAACGTTAATGAATGTCCCTGAGTCGGGCCGTTAGTCAGACAAGGATGGACGTCACTTTTTTTTAAGTTTTTTATTAGTGACATAAATCAACATGTTATCAAGAATGAATTATGATAGATATCGCAACTCTTGATCTCAATAACAATAACATCATGTCACATAATACAACAACAGTATAATTACCTACAGCTTACTTCTTAGTCTTTTTTTTTACTTATCAAAGTTATCAATCAACATGTTTTAAAAAATGAACTATGATAGGTATCGTAACTCTTGATGTCCAAGTAACCTTGACTGGTATTGCGACCCCCTACCTCCACTAACTCACCGGGACCCATCGATGACATCCAGCCCCAATAACTAAGGTGAATGCTTCAGGTCAGCCCGCGAAATTCAAATTTTCTTACGTTTTTTGCATTTTGTAAGCCAGTGATAGGTTGTATGAAGTTAAAAATACTTACGCGACTGTAAAACGTAACTAGTTATATAATTAT
This sequence comes from Mythimna separata, assembly GCA_030763345.1. Taxonomy (NCBI): domain Eukaryota; kingdom Metazoa; phylum Arthropoda; class Insecta; order Lepidoptera; family Noctuidae; genus Mythimna; species Mythimna separata. The sequence continues at coordinate 4,312,076 of CM061188.1, read as the reverse complement.
AACCATAAAAATCGTTAATACAAGCCTCCAAGCTCACTTAGTTGCAGGAACGTTTTTGACCTCGAAAAAATCGTTCCAACACTTAGGTGAGCTTGGAGACTAGTATTGATGATTTTTATGGTTATAATTATATAATTAGTTACGTTTTACAGTCGCGTAAGTATTTTTAACTTCATATAACCTACCACTGGCTTGCAAAATGCAAAAAACGTAAGAAAATTTGAATTTCGCGGGCTGACCTGAAGCATCCCCCCTAACGTAATGCGACCACTAGACCTGCATGGGAGAATATTTTTGTGATGGTAACGTTCTCCATTTTTTCTGCATAATATTTTACGCCCATCCTTATCTGACTTAAAACACTTTTCATCACTAAATATAACTATGTTATTGCACCAATCGAAATCTATAAATTTTCTTGCAAACCGCATCCTTTCTTCCTTATGCAACGCCGTCAGTAAAATTTTTTTCGCGGGCTTGCGACGTTTAATTTTAAGTAAGTGGCGCCGAACAATTGTCATAGACACGTCGTGCATAATTGCAGTGTTTCTTGTTGTAGCAAAGCCGTCAGCGTTATACGTAGCAACAATATTTGCACCCAAAACTGCACAGTTTTCCTCTGTAAACAATCACAAAATTACGTTAAAACCTTACAAATATCAACAATGTTAAATTATTTTGCATTACCTATTTTAAGTTTGGATTTGTTACTTACCGGTAGCATTAATCTCCTCGAAATTTCACTTATGGATACATTTTGTTTATGTAATACTATTATCTCAGCCCTCAAAAGTGTAGACAAAATAATGAGACATGTTGTTTATTATTTGTAAAAAGTATCACTTTCCACAACGATTAATTATTTTTTGTCTCGGAGTAAGTTGTAGAACACACGATCGTGATAGGCAAAAGCGTTATGCCAGGTTAACTTATTATCCGACTCATTTCTTAGTAAATAACTAATAAAGTGGGTAGATGATAATATTCATACACTTAGTTTTTAATTACTCAGATACCCGCGAAACGAGACACGATAGTATAACAATAACAGCGCGGTCTCATAGGACCGGTTGGGGATTCAAACGCTAAAGCAAATATTCTAAGTTTTAGTTTTATTAAACTTCGTTATCATTATACTACAATAAAGTAGAAAAAAAATGTTTTGTCAATGGCTAGGATCGAACTCGATACACCTTTAACGGCAAGCAAGCACTTAATAATCAGTGCTAAATTACCATCTAATGAATGAAGCGAATTTGTTTATTTGATTCGTAGCAAACACATATATATGTGTGTGTGTATATCGAGTAGTAAACGAGTTTTATTTTGTTTACGAGTTGAGCTGGCTACATAATATTACTTGAATAGGTGAATTGGTTGGTGGTATGGTTTTACTTTATTTTTGATTTATACCCACAGCTACTTGATTATTGTGAACATTATTACTGATTACCTACCCATATCATAAAAATATACTTTCCAAAGATTAAGTGTAAGTGTTTGATGTTATTTTAAATAACTATAATAATTTCATAAGTGAATGTTTGCGAAAATAAAAAAAAAGTTGACAATGAAAGTATTGTCAACTAACAATAATTATAATAATAACGTATCTATTATTATATTACGTAAATAATATATGTATTATATATATATTATAAAATTATTTATATTACAAGTTATATACAAAAATTTTGTTAATTAATTTCGTAAATATACATAGTTTATATGTATAAAATTACAAAATTATATTTCGAATATTTTAATTATTACAAGAGAGTAACCATAACATTACTATTAAAAAAAAGCATGAGTAAAACAAAAAGAAAATAACAGATAATTAATTATTATGGGAGTAACTATAACATTACTATTAAAAAACGGGTAAATCAAATAGAAAACAAAAACAAGCAATCTTTCTATTACATCAGACGATAGGAATCGAACTTGGGACCTCTTACTTGTCAGACATGTATCATACGCATTGCGCCACGGCGGAATGACAGTGGCGGCGCGCGCGTAAGAAAACGGAACTAAGCCCCGCACTTCACCTCTGGGCCGACCAATCGTAGCCGCTCGCTGGGATGACGATGCGCAGACGAGTTTAATTTGTAGCACACAACGATAATACCTGTTGTGTTTCACGCGCTTGCGTTTAAACACACACATTTATTACGTTAGTGTGGGGGTGCTACGCGAAATAAGTAACAGAGTGTACGAGTATCTATAGGCACTTTTATTGTGGCGCTTACCTAACACCTATGGAGTCGAATTCCCTGCTGGAGTCTTTGATGCCTGATAGCTACAACTTGGACGTCTTTAAGTCTTGAGTAAATAGATTACTTTTAGGAAAGCGCCAATTTACTATCTACGAATATTTATAACGTAACTACGTAGTTCATTATGTTTATTCAAAAACAAATATTCGTACACTTTACTGTCATTGTGGGCACCTGCCCAAATGATGGGCTGCATTACTACGTGGAATAGCAATGTTAATTTTTTGAGCAAAGAACAAGCCAACCCTCTGTTAGAAAATCAGAATCCTTATACCACTAAATATCACTTTGTTGTCCGTCTGTCAAGAACCAGTTATCTTAATGCTTCGCCATTACGGGATCCGGAACTCCTCTCTGAATCTTCTTACTTCTTATCTGAGTAATAGGATTCAGACAGTCGATGTAAATGGGAAAAGATCTCCCGGATCCGTAGTAAAAATGGGTGTCCCTCAGGGCTCAATTCTTGGCCCCTTTTTGTTTCTTATTTATATAAATGACTTACCTTACCTCATCAAGGATAACCATAATATAGTGTTGTTTGCAGACGACACTTCACTTTTGTTTAAAATGAAACGTCAACAGACGGTTACTGAAGATATAAATGTAGTTCTTTCGAAAATAATACACTGGTTTAATGTAAATAACCTCCATCTTAATGAAAAAAAAACAAAGTGTATTAAGTTTACCATGCCACATGTTAGGCAAGTAAACACTAGTGTACTAGTTAAAGGTAAAGAGTTGAGTCCTGAAGATGCAACAGTGTTCTTGGGCATAACTCTAGATGCTAAGCTTCAGTGGGGCCCACATATAGACAAATTATCGAAGAAACTTAGCTCTGCAGCTTACGCTGTTAGACAAATAAGAAATTTAACTGATGTAGAGACAGCCCGTTTAGTTTATTTTAGCTATTTCCATAGTGTCATGTCGTACGGTATTCTACTGTGGGGAAATGCCGCCGATATCCAGACAATTTTTGTTTTGCAGAAAAGGGCTATTCGTTCGATTTATAAATTAAGTCCCAGATGCTCCCTCAGAGATAAATTTAAAGAAATTAATTTAATGACTGTGCCTTCACAGTATATTTATGAAAATATCTTGTACGCCCATAAAAACAAAAACATGTTTAAAAAGTACAGTGATATTCACAATTTTAATACCAGGAACAAACATAATTTTGTTGTTCCTGCAACCAGGCTCAAAAAAATAGGGGGTTCATTTAGATGTCAATGTATACGCTTTTATAATAGGCTTCCTAGTCATATGCAAGAACTAAGCCTTAATAAGTTCAAATCTTTTGTTAAGCGAAAACTTTGCCAAAAGGCTTATTACACTGTAAAGGACTACGTTGAGGACGTAAAGGCTTGGGATTGACCCGCTCCAGTGCGCACTACAACTGTTGTCTTATCTTCTTATTTTATTTTGTTTTCGATTGTACTATTTTACAATTTGAAATTTATTTATTACAATTTGACATTGTAAAATAATTTTTACTTTACAATTTGACATTTTTTAATTATTATTTTTTTTATTTCTGTTTGACAAAAATGCTTAATGTGTTAAGTATTACACTTTGTATTATTTTGTTTTTCTTTTTTGTGAATGTGAGGACTATGTGGATTGATTTTTTTTTAGTCATTTTAACTTATGTCCGGCAATTCGAGTGTTTTCTGTGGCCTAACCATTATGTCCTCTCTTTGGTATTGTTCGTCAAGTCGTAGAGCTCCTTAGTAGTCCTGAGTTGAGCTTTGCGAATAATGACAAATGCTTGCACTGACTGGACAGGTCCACTCAAATTTGCATGGTTCTTTCTTCAAAAGGCCATCTCGGACACTAATCTGCATGGTTCGCATATGACTTACTTACATGTTGTATGGACTTTAAAAGAGACTGTGACCCCTGAGTTTGTTTCGGTGTTTCTTCTCAGGGTAGTCAGTTAGGAAACACCGGCCTCATCTAGTAACAAAAAAAAAAGTCCAAAAAAAAAATTGACGTGTAAAAGAGTTTGAAAAAACCTATTTGCAGAATAAATATCATTTATCATTAAGAACTCGTGGTGTATAAAATTGAAATTATAATGAAACGATTTATGAAAATAATTAAATATCAAACTGCTACCCTTTGGAGCAGAGAAAAAAATTAAACTTCTTAGTCAACGCAATCCAAAGATAATGCTCCAGCATTTAAAGACTTTATCTTTGGATCATGGAAAATCAAAACCTGAATCCTGAAATTTGGCAAGAAGCAAGGTCTCATATCACAGCTTATTTTTTCTTTCTTCACTTTTCTTGTAAGTTCATCATTCCAGTTATCATTTGGAACCATGGTCGCCTGATCAGTAAGCGTTTGACTTCAGCTACACCAGTCCAATATTAAACTTTCATAGAATTATAATATCTCTGAGTGATTTCAAGTACTACTCTAAGTTGGAGTGGACGGTCTTCAATGTTAATTTAATTTCAAACCAGAATATTAAATTGCAAGCGAAGAGTACCGGAACAGAGATCATTCGACTTGAGAAGTTCTCAAGTTATTTATTTAAAGAAAGGTTGGGTTCCGCGGTAAAGTCGGTGTTCTATAAAGAAGACGGTATTTTTTAAAGGAGTAATTTGTTTTTCATGGGACATCCAATTGCTCGTTTTTATTTTTAACTCTAAATAAATAATTTAATACTTAATCAAAAAAAATATAATTTTTACTATTTATAAACATTAAGGGCCTGTTTCACAATGTCCAAGTAGGCACTACTCACTGAATAAATTAAAAAACCGGGCAAGTGCGAGTCGGACTCGCGCACTGAGGGTTTCGTACCAACCTACCTATAAAAACAGTTTAATTCTCGAATCGAGTCTTGAAGACTTTTCAATTTTTTTTTCTTGTGACGTAACTAAAAATTTTCAGTTTTCAGACTTTTCCCGATATTAGTGCTATAATACCTTGCTTCGTGCCAAATTTCAAGATTCTAGGTCAACGGGAAGCACCCTATGAGTTTTGATTCCTTTGACAGTGTCGAAATGTACGTTTTTTGCAATATAAACGGGCGTATCTTTTTTTCCCGTCAACTTACAAGTTTGATTTTTGCACAACTTCAAGGGACCGCGGATTTCAATATATGGTTTTAATTTCAACTTGATACCTTCACGCGTTCCTGAGAAAAAGGGTCTTGACAGACGGACGGACAGACGGACAACAAAGTGATCCTATAAGGGTTCCGTTTTTTCCTTTTGAGGTACGGAACCCTAAAAAATGGAACAGAATTTGTATGAAATTATCTGCCAAGTAAGATACTCGAAACTTAATCATAGGTGGTGAGACAGGCCCTCAGAGTTTTACACTAAGTGAAAATAATAATATACACAAACGATTAGAAACAGAACTCACAGGTCATCAAAAAATTTATCCATATGTGATCATCATCATCAATCATCGATGTCAATAGGAAAAGTATCCAAAACACTGGCAGCATTACCCCGTTCGATAGCAATAGACTACGCCTACGATTCTTTTAATTAGTAAAACCAAATGTTAGTTTTTAAGTTTATCACGGCAAAACAGACGGACAGACTCGGTGTGAGGCTATTTTATTATTAAGAAAAAATATAGAATAAGTTTAGCTTAATCACAAGACTATTTCTCACGAACATTTTCAAATAAAACACTCTTCTTACTTAAACATTTACTATCAATCTATACTAATAATTTATAAAGAGGAAAGATTTGTACCTATTTTTGTAAGTTTGTTATGAATAGGCTCAAAAAGTACTGGGCCGATTTAAAAAATTCTTTCACCAATAGAATGCTACGTTCTTCCAATTTGACATAGGCTACATTTCATTTTGAAAAAATTAGGGATCCTTGGTAAAATTTGAACAATGTAACCGAAGGTGTAGAAAACTAACACTAAAAAAAGTGTTTTATATCCAAATTTCCAAAAATAAATAATTGTCTACCCCGTGCGAAGCCGGGACCGGTTGCTAGTGTAATATAAAATAATACATCATCTTATTCAAAATCACTGGTCTCATGTCGATGAATGCTCCTGGTGCTGGTGACACTCGCGTAGAACCGTGCCGACTCGCGGGCGGAGCGGGTGCGGCTGACATCGGTGAAGTTCACGGCGTATAGACCGTATTTTGGACTGAAAATATTGTTTTTAGCATTATCGGCCTAATAATGTTCCCACTGTTGGGACTCAGGCCTCCTCTCCAGAAGACCTCCAGCGCGCGGGCCCAGTGCGGATTGGTTGATGTCACATGTCTTCGAATTTTTGGTTTTAGGGCATGCCGGTTTCCTCACGATGCTTTCCTTCACCGTTTTGAAAGCAGAGGTGATGAAATAAATTACACAAAGTAATGCGCCTGGCTGGGTTTGAACCCGCGACCTACATCTTGTAAGTCAGGGCAGTTACCACTCAGCCACCATTGTTCCGAAAATATATTACATTAAAAATAATTTGGTGTGCCATATCAGAGGGTATAATTCCGCTACTCTCAGAATGGTGAAGGAAAACATCGTGAGGAAAAACCCCGGCAGGTTTGTTCTTCGTTCGTCTCACTGCGTTCTGTTCCACATAAAAAAATCCTGGTTTGTCCCAACTCATATGCTTCGTTTGTCCCAAACTATTATTTTAATTATTTTATTCTCGATTCGACCCAGTTCATATTCCTTATCTGTCCCATATTTTTTTTGTATAGGCTTAATTGACGTTTTTGTACAGTCAACAAAACGGATATCTAACTATTTTATAATTACTATAGCTCTTACCAGCGGCTTCGCCCGTGTGATAATAGCAAATATTTACCTAGCTATCTAGTGGTGGAAGAATGTTTAAAACCGGTCTTGTAGTTTTATGTTTTATTACAACTTAATTTGTTTTTTTTTTACCAAAATACAATTTTTTTCTCTTTATAATATTAGTATAGAAATAGAGATTTAACGTCAATAAACTATTTAAATAATCGCTCCTCATTCGGATAGCGGAGGTATACATTAAAATTTAATGAAATATTTAATATCTCATCTGTAATTTTATAACATTCGTGGGTGATTCTAAAAGTTGGAGAAGAAGTTAGAAAAAAAATTGAATAAATATAGGTCGCAATGATACCGAAGTGTATGTATAGAAATGAATGGATGTATGTTTGTATACATGCGTACGTATATAAGTGTAAAGGAGTGTATGTTTCGTGGAATGGTATCTGGTGATTTTTTACGCAGTGGATTCAAATAATAGTTCCGTATTGTCATAATTCAATGAATTTAGAAGGTTAAAAATTTCAGTTTTAGAAGCATGTTTATTGAGATGGCGAATATGAGTCAAATAGTACGACTGTCATCAATGGAATCTGTGTAGAAGAGTTTACCTTCCCTAATGGTCAATCCCTTTTTTATTGCGTCCTTTGTTTTTTTGCTTGTAATGACTAATTTGATCAATAGTATTATAATTCAGCTTCAACTGAAAAGTGCTTCTACATTATGCAATATAATAATACTCTCAATTTTAAAACAAAAGTAATTGAATTGATCCAGTTTTTCTTTAATATGATAATATTTTTATCTGAAGAGTTGTTATTAATACAATGCTGCAAAGCTTCTAACGTTTTATAAGTGCCCATGTAGGCCTATGTGAAATGGAAAGATTTTGACTTTGACTTTTTAACTTGAATGAAAGTTTATTTGTACGTAATCGTTATTATATTGCTTACTAAAGCAAAAAAAGATGCAAACAATTTAAGATACTTAAACAAATTTATCATCTAAAAATTATGTGAGTTTATGCTACTACCTACGATTTAAAAATCAAGTATCACAGAATTTGAATGTTTGATACTTAATACCCGCTTTTTAGGATAAGTGAATTTACTTGATTTTTCGTTTAAATCGGCTTATGCTTGTGAGGAGCTCGTGACTAGATAATAACAGCCGCACGGGTCGATCTTAGAGGTTAAGCAACGCTTGTCAAGGTCTATCTGTGGATGGGTGGCCATCTTAGCACGGTAAGCCGTAGGTCCCGGGTGTCATTTGTAGACCAGTAACTCTGGCTCCAGTCTTGCCATGAAGTACCTACTGTGTTACCCCAGTTAATGGGTTGTGGAGGCCTGGTAGGCAGCCGCTCCTCGTAAAATACTGGTATTCAACTAAATTCAGCTTGACTGGATGCCGACCCCAATATATTTGGGAAATGAGAATTACAAATGAAGACAGATGATGAAGAATTACAAATAAGTACTTACGTGTTTTAGTTGACTGTACTTTTAAAGAACTTGGAATGTGGGACGAAACACCACATCAAAAGTGATGTGGGACATACGAGGAATTTTTTGGAATGTGGGACAAAAATTCGGGACGAACGAAGAACAAACCAACCGGCATGTCCTAAAGCCAAAATTTCGAGGACATGTGACATCCGCCAATCCGCACTGGGCCCGCGTGGTGGTTTACGGCCAATTCCCTCTCCTAGTGAGGACGCCTGAGTCCCAGCAGGCGAATTTTGAAAATATATTATAGAGTTGCGTACTAAAACTGTTAAATTAAAACTCTTTAATTTAACAGCTTTATTACGGAACTCTAAAAACAATAAGATTCTTCAATATTATATAAAGGGTGTAAAAAGACCCTTAACGAAAACGAAAACCCCATATTCTACTCATCACTGGGATACTTTTTTTCTTCTAGGACATACCTGGGAATTCACTGGTTCTGGAGATATTAAAGGTCAAAGTCAAAAATTTTTGATCGTTTTTATTTCAAAATCGTATTCCAAGTATCATTAGTAAACTTTCTTCCGAACAAACATTATCAAAATTATCATTTTTTCATACCAAATTACGCATTTGAAGTTAGAAAAATGCAACGAAAACTAAACACAACGAGCGCCTCACACACACAAGCGTACGGTCGGTTCAATGACCAAGCGCGAGCGGCCGAACGCTCAGCTGATCGAAGTTATTATTAATTAATTATTTTTTAAACATAAAAAAAAAGTTTTTTCCCAGCAATATTTTTTGGTCTAAGTTACTTAATTACATGTACAGAATGTGTAGTTATCGGCTTTGTGATCGGTCTTTTTACACCCTGTATAATATTTGCAATTTATAAAGAAAGAATGAGCACGTACATGTACCCAGTGACCCACTCGAAGTTGTCCATCATGGACCATGCCGTATAGCCCATCACGTGGACACCGTCGTTCAAGGCATAGAGTACCTGAAAATACAATAGAATACATAATATTGTATTCTCTGAAGCATTAAAAATATAGGTATCTTTGATACCTGCCATTTTTTTGTGTATTTTAGTACTTCGAAACAACTTGAACGTAACGTGACTAGAAAGTAATGTGTGCTTGTCTATACTCCGTCGGTTTAGGTAGTTAACTAAAGGTAAACAATCTTGGCATGTCTTTTTATCTAAAAGTTGTCTATAAATTGTATGTAAAAATCTTTGCAAATAGGTATTTACCTAAATCGATGTTAGCTAATAAACTAAATTTAAATAATCTTTGTGTATATTATATACGACCTCTTTAATGTAAAAAGACATACCAAGACTGTTTACCTTTAGTTAACTACCTAAACAAACGGAGTATAGTGTTCTGCGAGAGACAGTATGCGAGGGTGTTTTAGTTTGTTTGTTTGTGATGTGTCTAATTTATTTTACAATTTACCTACCTAAATAATTATTAATAATGTTATCTACGAATTGTCTATTTATCTGTGAATTTAATTTAATTTATTTTGTTTGTATTTTTTTTTGTATTGTACTTATGTTATTTCAATGCTTATTTAATTTTAATATTCTTAATTCTATGTTAATTAATATAATTGGACTTGTGCCGTTTTAATTAAAAAAAAAAAAAAAAAAAAAACTTGGTGTACAGATAGATCTCACTTCTTTTACCAGCAAAGTCGTTGTGAAAATCATAGCTTTCTTCCACATTTATAATTAGTGAGATATTATATTTCGTGGTTTGCCGTGGTCGCCACTCCAAAAACTTTCGTCCTCATCGACCATCTGTTCTACAAGCAATGTGCCTTACCTTAGAAGGCCTCCCACAAGGTAGGCCTATGACCTAATGACGGTCGTAGGAATCCGATGGATGCGAGACGCACAAGATCGATCGTTATGGCAACGCTTAGGGAAGGCCTACGTCCAGCAGTCCACAGCACACTTTCGGTTGAAATGATAATGATCATATCGAGGGTATAGTGTTCAAACCCAATAAGTGTCGAAAAATCAAAAATCGTTTTATTAGTGCATCTTAATGCATTTTTGACGCTCTTTCCAGTGGTCTAATCCAATAAGTGGAATTCGCAGTAGAAACAAAGTTACGTTAGGTAATAACCCAATAAAGTCACCGTGTTTAGCCAATACTTAAAAATTCGTACCCTATAAAGCGTGTTATCTTGTTAGATAATATTTTTATTTCACGCATAAACCAAATAAAGCTTATTATTGGCATTGAGTGTTCAATAATTTCAACTAAAATCACCCAACGGCTTCGAGGCAATAATCACTATTTGTACTTATTGGGTTTTACCTTTAAATACGTAGATAAAAAAAACAAACAAAACCAAAAGCTAAATCAAAACAAATGTATTTGTCGGGTTTTACTGTTCGATTATATTTAAAAAGAAACAAGTTATGTTTAGTTATATGGTACTATTGTGGTATTGTCCGCGTTAAGTTCGGAAAGAGTAGTACCAATCTGTGCTTGTAATTCATTCCGAAAGCATCGAAATTATTTATTTAACTTTCATAAAAACCGTTTAAAAGGAAAAACACAAATAACCAAGAGGAAATATGTTATGTACTCGTAATGTATTTCGTCCAGATTTACAAAAGTCAATGAATAGAAAGAGTATTTTGCAAGTATCGTAGCAGTTGGCGTTTCTGCTTAACCTTAGTGAAAAGTTAGGTTAATCTATTGAGCATGCCATCATTATGGCGGTAAGTTCCCGTTTTGAGTGGTTGGAAAGACGTTACGGCGTCCTCACCTTCCTTATGACGCAGGTCCTAACCGGGCATGGTAAGTTCGGAAGGTTCCTGCACCGGATTTAAACGTAAGAAACACCAGGGTGTCACCACTGTGTGGATCGCCTGGAGGACACGGTGGAACTGCTTAGGCGGAGCACCGCCGCATCCTCGTGAAGGCGATCGGCGGCAGGTACCTCTCGCACTGGTTTTCTGGTTCAGGCCATGTTCCGAAGCGAGAAGGAGTGGCAGGCGATCGCCTCCTTCTGCAAAGCAGTAATGCTGGTGAAGGAGGCGGCCGCATGTGAGTGGGAATGGCCCTCCTGCCATCGCCGTCGGAATTCCAATCCCGATTTCCAACCATCATAGCGGGCTTGCGGACGGCGAGCAGTAGCTAGCCGTCCGGCAGTCCGGTTATAATCTGAACCAAGCCCAAGTCGTCATCGGCACGTACTGTTCCATGCGCGAATTTAAGAGATATCAGCAAAACTGTACTGCTGTATGCACACCAGGATCGAAGCCTGTGGGGCCATAAGTTGGCTTCTGAAAGGAAAACCCGCGACCCTGGAACAAAGGCAGAAAAGGAACGGAGTGGGTTTTAGTCAGTAATAGTCTGACACGCTCTCCTGCTCCGCCCAAAAGCGGAAAAAGTCATTCTGATGATTTTCCATGTTGCCCTTTGCATTTCAAGCAAGTAAGCCACAATAGCGGCGGTAGTTTGAGTCACTTTGAGTGATTCAAAAGTTTTGTTTTGGATCCGGCTGGAAGTACCCTGATAGCAATATTATGCGGATCACCTGGAGAATACAATAAAGCATACGGTGGAAGTCTGCCCCACTTGGGCAGAACGCCGCACCGCCGTATCTTCGAGAACGCAATCGGCGAAGAAAAGTCATCCTGTCATCTCATTCGATGAATCACTAATGCGATCAAAGGAGGTGGGTGTATATGAGGGATAGGATATCCTCTCGCTCCGTGCCGCTCCGGGTGTCAAGCTTTAGGGAGATTCCCAAACACCGCAAGCACGGGCTTGTGATGGTGCCATCGAGCCGTCGAGTGAAAGCAAGCCCAAGTCGATGGCGTGACTCCAAGTGATGTCAGCAAATGGAAAGGCCCTCTACGGCCGATGTCTGCTAGGACTGCCAGACTTATATCAGAGTTACTTTCCATAAGAATTTTAGCTCCGATAATATTTCTCTGCAGAGATACACAATTTTGGCAGAAGACAATAAAAGAAAAAAATCGGGACACCAAACTTCAACTTTTTTTTTTCCGGTAGGGGAATCATCAGAATGACTTCTCCCACTCTTGGGCGGAGCGGGAGGGTGTGTCAGACTCTTACTGATTAAAACCCCTACCCCGTTCCTTCGTTGCCTTCGACCTGGGGGACATGGTGACAACCTTTCGGATTTTCCGTGTTTCCCAGAGGCTTCGGCCCTACCGGGTCCCTACAATTTGCTGACATCTCCTTAAGGCGCGCGTAGAACAGAACACGCCGTCGACGACTAGGCTCGGTCTAGATTATTACCAGACTGCCGGACAGCGAGCTACCCAGTGCTCGCCGTCCGCGAGCCCGCGCCTGCGGTGGTCGGAAATCGGGATCGGGATCTTGGCGGCGGCGGCATGAGTTCCGTTGCCTTACGCGCTCGCGGTCGGCAGCCTCCTTCGCTAACACCAACCTTCAGCTGGATACTGCTGGTACTGATAGCGCAAGGTCGAATTCAAAAACTACAAATATGTCGTATTAATTTACAACAGCACTCACAAAGAATTTAAAATGAATTTCGGCGAAATAGGTAAAGTACATAATATGTTTAATTTCTTTAGATCTAAAACCCAATAAGTTGGTACCCTTTGTAACTAATATTTTTATTACGACAAAATGAACTACCTCATAAACTCAAAAATACTGTTTTACACTAATTCAACGTATTCACTTTTACCACAAATACTCATTATAATGATATTATTTGAATAACATAGGTATTTTTGTCCATAAAACTTTAATATTGAATATCTCAAAAGTGTCAATTTCGTACTTATTGGGTTTGAGCACTATACCCTCGATATATCTATACCTGTTCTAAGTTATTCCTCATGTGATTTAGACGCTGCAAGTCGTACAGGTCTGGACTGGCGGACACTAGTCCATTCTCGGTTATCAGTATGTTGTTCACTCCATACGTGTTCTTAATCCAGTGCAGCTGTTTGTACAGACCTTCTGGGTATATCTGGAAGGGTCCAAAATATTTTATGAAGATCGGTGGTTAAGTTTGAGTTTGAGACATCGTGGTGAAAGGATTAGGTGGAGGTTGCCAAATACTGGTCAGAAGAGGTTTAATATGTATTTCAACATGAAAAGAAGAAGTATTTAAGTGAAATGGTAATGGGGCCAGTGTCAATACAATTAATCAAGGCCTCGGTGAGCAGCAATCAGTGTGCGGATGGGACCACCTTTTTTATTATTACTGAGAGGCTCGCTTCTGGGTTTGACCAATATCAACTAACCTAAACCTAATTGTAAGCGATGATGTGGTGCGGTGTTCTACCAGCATAAAAATAAGCATAATCGGCCTTATAATGGTTCCACTGCTGAGATTCAGGTCTCCTCTCTACGAGACGGAAGTACCTTAACCCACTACGTAAGCCTAGTGTGGATTGGTGGATGTCACATATCTTCACGTTTCCTCACGACGTTTACCTTCACCGTTTGGACCACTTGACAATAGTAATGAAAAAAAATACCACGAAAAATGGGCCTGGTTAGGTTGGAACCCGCGACGTTCTCGTCAATTGGAGCTGTTTCCACTAGATTATCACTGCTGCCAGGCTACCAAGGTGTTAAACAGTTTTAAAAGTAATTCTTGCCGCAAACCAGTCAGTGACTGCCGTCTTCCACTCAGGACGGTTGACCATGGAGACTCCAATCTCCTTGGACCCGTAGTACGGCCAGGCCCCAGCCGCTTCAGGGTCCACCTTCCGCACTAGTCTGGTCGTGTAGTGGTTTAAAGCGTAGAAGTCGTAGGTCCCTGTAAGTATCAAGCAATGTCTATAACTAGTTGATTGGTGATTAAGGTCTCGGTATTAACCAAAATAGTCTTTCTCTTTTCAAATCGTTGGTACAAAACGCATCTTATATACTCATCCTCATGATTATTTCAGCCAAAAGACACACTGATAGACATAAGCCAACACCATACACTTGCTTGTTTTTTTTGGGCCCAATCTAATTTTCCACAAAGAAAAAGTGAACAGTTGGTGTTGATTAGATACAAAAAGTGCAATAACGGTCACAACTAAAAACTTTCCTTTTTTGGACTAGTAACTTTCCTTCCCGTCCTTTTCCTCTTTCGTAAATCTACGTTTTTTGTTTCATTTTTCAAGTCAGTAACTACTAGGTACTACCCAATTAAAATATTAAAATATTCAGATAAATCCTTACCTTTGACAAATTCTATTTCTTCAGGAGTGAAAGGAGGTAGCCTTGGGTACGGGTAGCCTTCCTTCTTACTGTTTTCTGCTAAGACTTTCTCAAGTTCAGGTGGCCAGCCACCCAGTTTGGAGTAGATCGCATGGGCGTATCTGCCTTCCTAAAACAAACATCGCATTAGTAAGGTTTGAGCTAAAAGTTAAGGCATTAACGCAGACTGCCTGCTTTCTGTCTGGGCCTAATACCGGTCTTCAATTATTGACAGTCCAATCAATGGTTTCACGCAGTTATAGACTCTGAGCAGTTTAGATAACCCCCAAGCTCTTCTGACCAAATACCTCGACGGATCCGGCCAATAAGTCGGTAATCGCAGGAGTCAGTTTTTCGATTACCGACTTATTGCCTAAAGACGTCGACCTGTGGTCGATGGACATCAAGAAAGTGATAAAACATTGCTTACCCAGAATTGAATCGTAAGTTTAGTAGCTTCAGTATCTGCTGGTGTCTCCGGCTCGAACCAGAAGAAAATATTTGACAGCGACAACATACCTGCAGATAAGAGAAGCGAAATGAAAACACTGATTCCCAGTAGCTGCCCAGTTACGTTGCACAAAAGTATGAGACTCTTAGGCGGAGCACTGCCTTGACCTCGTGGAGGCGATTGGTTACCGCGAATTTTTGTGCCGGGCCTTAGTTCAGCCATTATACCGGAACGAGAGAAAACGGGATGTGGTTACATCCTTAGGCAAAGAAGTATTGCTGTCGCGACACGAGACGCAGTGGACTTAGGGAGTCATGGGGTAAAGACGAGCAATTAGTTAGCTACCTAATTACTCGTTGTCAGCGTCGAACTTTTTAGCAAACCGTATTGGCCCAGCAGGGCTAATGCTCACTAGGACCACGGGGAATATCTGAAAAGGAAACCTATGAACGCAGAGGGCAGCTGAAGGATACAGGTGTGATTTTAGTCAGTAAAAGCCTAAAACGCAACCTCGCTCCACCCTAGAGCGGAAGAAGTCATTGGATGATTTCCCACCTTAAAATAGGGTATGTGGCTGGTAAATGAATTACGTAGCTAACTTTGAAATCAACGTGCACATTATATAAAACAAAACATTGAACGGTGGACGTAAGATGCGATGAAACAAAACGCAGGAAACACTAGACGCCATCAAAGACTCGGAGCGCTAGTCGCATCTGTGCACCACCTATCCTTGGTGGGAAAGCAGCCCTAAGATCAAACAAACTTTGAACATTTCACAACTCACCATGATACAAATGCCTGAACTCCTCATCATAGATCCTATAAGCCTTAGCATGGGCCATCAGGACATGCTTATTGCACAAGTACAGTCCTATCTTCGTGTCGTCCAGGTATGGGGCAGCCATCTGGCCGTATCCTGCGTCACAGATGACCATCGGCTCGTTGAGGGTGAGCCAGTACTTCACGCGGTCACCGAAGAGGGTGTACAGGACCCTGGCGTAGTCGGTGAACCAGGTGATGATGAGGGGATTGGCCCAGCCACCTGGTAAATGGTTTGGTGTATTTATTGGTGCTTATGTGGACAAAGGAGGTCGCAATAGGCTTTATGTTTTTGGTAGCTTGTTGTTCCATTACGCCTTTTTTCGTTCTTTTTGCTTTCCGATTTGGAAGGAAACCTTGGAATTTATCCCAATAAAAAAGAGATTATCATCGGTATTCTGCTGGATATAGGTATGCTGAACAGGGTGTAACGTCCCACATACCTCCGTTGAATCCTGCCGATTTTGACGGGATTTTCACTGGTATATTATAAGGAGTAACTCTTATTTAAGAAAAAGAATTAGGGCACCGCATAAAAAAATCATCTTAAAATTGTGTCCATATTGCATTACGAGGCCTTACCATGACGTGTAAAAATGACGAGCATGCGAGCGTGAAAGAGGACTACAGTTGCACACCCTGTTATAGCTCCATACATTTAACAGTTCAGATCAGGGCGTCAAATAGATCACGTTAAGAGCTCGTGGTAGGATTTGTTTATAATATAAAATGCCCTTACCAAGGTCCTGCAAGGATTGCGGCAAGTCCCAGTGGTACATGGTCACAAGGGGCTCGATGCCCTTCTCCAGTAGACCGTCGATCAGGTTGTTGTAGTAGTTCTTGCCATCCTCACTGATATGGTTAGGGAAACCAGATGGAAGGAGACGAGGCCAGGATATTGAGAATCTGAGAAATTTATTTATTATTTATTCAACTGCTAGATATACTTATAGTATACACAAAAGTGTAAAGCAAGTCAGAGTACGTGACGGTGGGGCAACGAACAGGCACCTTATAGCATAGGTGCGCGATGGATATGTGGAATGACCCCTTAATAATTTCCTAATTTTGTGCGACTGACAATAAATGGGTTTGTAATGTTTTATCTACACACTAACTGCAACCAGCAGTTTTACGCCCGTTTTTAATAACCTACCGCAGTTCATAGATGGATAGGTCATCATCATCTGCCTAGCCTTTTCCCAACTATATTGGGGTCGGCTTCCAGTCAAGCCGGATTCAGCTGAATACCAGTATTTTACGAGGAGCGGCTGCCTGCCAGACCTCCACAACCCATTAACTGGGGTGACACGGTACTTCATGGCAAGACTGGAATCAGATTTACTGGCTTCTGATTATCCGTAACGACTGCCAAAGATCTTCAAATGACAGCCGGGACCAACGGCTTAACGTGCTTTCCGAGGCACGGAGGAAACTCGTTATGTTAAGATGGTCACCCATCCACAGACCAACCTAGGCAAGCGTTGCTTAACCTTGAAGATCGACCCGTGCGGCTGTTATTATCTAGCCACGAGCTCCTCCATAGAGATAGATGGATAGGTATTCCCGATAAACAGTAAGATTCTATCTATCGATCCACAACTTTTGGTAGGAAATGCTATCCGTACCCGTTATAGGAAAGCAAGTAAGGGCAAAGGGATATATTTGTCTATCTTAAGTAGCTGCAACTTTAGATAGATAGGTTATTGAAAACGGGCGTTAATCGATTCATGAGATTATTAATACCTTCGCCAATAACTCCTCCCGTTTTAAAATAAACTAACCTGTATATATTCAGCCCCAGTTCCTCACACATCTGGATGTCCCTCCTCCACAGGTGGTAGGAGTCACACGCCACGTCTCCGTTGGTGCCGTCCAGGACCACATCAGGTCGTGAGTGCAGAAGTCTGTCCCATACGCTCTCCCCTTTATCTGGAAGAAAATACCGATTACTATACAACGTGTTTTTTTTTATATCCCATAACTCTAGGGTATGATTGAGGCCATATCAAAGAAATGTTCCAATCCTACGTTTTTTTTTTTAATTTTTCATACAAAATAATTCGGCTAAGTCACGATTATTAATGTAAAACACCCTTACGTGAAATATGACAACATTGCATTTTCTTAGCTTAAATAGCTCTTTAAATATGAATGATTGGTTTGAATAAAAATGAATTACTTGTATTTATCAATGAAACTTAGATATATGATATCTCCGAAACGATGCATTTTTGGACCACCTATTCTGTAGAGTTTTAGAATTATTTTTACCTACAGAATATAACCCTAGAGTTATGGGATATCAAAAAATACAGATTGTATAAGGAGTCCCGAAAAAGTAAACCGATATTTCCAAATTATAAGCAATACTCGTACTCGTACACCGGACTGAAATTCGGTCATGGCGGCCAAGCTCAATCGAGTGCGTGCCAAACTACGCACCGTCAACTCACGCTTGGTTCTTAACAGGCCGCGTGCTAAGACTTCACTTACCACTAGCATTCCATCCGCCTTCAACTTGGTAAGCAGCTGTTGCAGCTCCAAACAAGAACCATGATGGAAACGTCAGGTTCTGCTCTCCGGAACCATTGATGATGAGGACACTGTTAAAGTTAAGTAATAATCTTTAATACACCATAACACCATCTAGTCCGCTTCGGGATTTTTTGTAAGAGTTGGTCCTAGAACGCAGAGTAACTAATAATAATAATAATAAGTTTTATCAGCACTTTCCGGCTTGCCGAGAATGTAAAATACATGAGGAAAATAATAATAATAATAAGGAGCCCTAACCACCGGTAGCTTGGACCCTGGTCCCGCCATCGGTGGTCATCAATTTTTTATATTTTTAAATGTTTTTATATTATCTTTTTGTATTCAAATATTTAAAAATATAATTTATATGAATTTAGTGAAAATAAAGAAATAATAATAGATAATAATAGAGGTAGGTTTTAGTCAGTAAAAGTTTGACACTCCCTTGCACTACGCTCAGAATGACAGGAGTTATTTGATGATTTAGGTACCACTTCAAAAAAAATAAAGGGTAGGCTGATCATGAACGCATCGCAGCGATAAAACATATAAGTACATTGCACAATGAAGCTACCCATCAAGTTAGAGTGCATTTTGATACAAGTGGGGAAACTTTGCCATTGCGCCCGAAGTAGAATTCATAAGCGAGGGTATTATGGAGCCGATTGCTGTAGTCAGTGACTACACTAGTATCAAACGTCATTTTTCAATACACTTACGAAGAAGTAAAATAAAAGAACAAAAATATTTTCCACTCACAAATGAATAAGTTAATTCGATTTAATAAGCTTATTTTCCGTGCAAAACAAATCATTGTCGTATAATAACGTGTGACGGAATAAGAAAATAAATAAAACCTTTGTTATGTGTAATAAATAAAAATACCGGCCAAGTGCGAGTTGGACTTCATTCTGTTTTTAGTATTTGTTATTATAGAGGCAACAGAATTATATGATCTGTGAAAATTTCAACTGTGTAGCTTTCTAGCTAGCTGTTTATGAGATACAGCCTAGTGATAGACGGACAGACAGACGGATGGATAGCGGAGTCTTAGTAATAGGGTGTCATCACAGAAATCTAAATAATAAGTCAAACTTGATTTATTCTTTAGATTTCTGTGGGTTTCATCTTACCTTTTTGGTGCATACCTAACCTTAACCTATCAATACCCGCGAAACCAGACACAATAGTAAGACAATAACAGCGCGGTCCTATGAGACCGGTCGGGGATTCATGAATTAAATAATAACATGAGGTTGATATATGTACATTGTACATTGCATATTGAACTTACTTGCAGTGCGATAAGAGTCAGTTTAGTAGGAAGTGTATTGAAAATGAATTTCTGTTTATCTTCTGTTATCTTATTGACTGGCCTGTTGGTCTAACGGTTAGTAGCCCTGACTGCTTTGCCAGAGGTCGTAGGTTCGATTCCCACCCACGAGAAATGCCACCCAAGACAAATGTTTGTGTGATGAGTACAATCAGTTCTGAATCAGCTTTTTTAGGGTTCCGTACCTCAAAAGGAAAAAACGGAACCCTTATAGGATCACTTTGTTGTCCGTCTGTCTGTCCGTCCGTCTGTCAAGACCCTTTTTCTCAGGAACGCGTGGAGGTATGAAGCTGAAATTTATATCAATTACTCAGGTCTACTGTCCCTTGAAGCTGTGAAAAAATCAAACTTCTAAGCCAACGCAATCAAAAGATACAGCCGTTTATGCCGCAAATTTTCGACACTTGCAAGGGAATCAAAACCTACAGGGTGCTTCCCGTGAACTCAGAATCTTGAAATTTGGTACGAAGCAACGTCTTATAGCATAGATAAAGGAAAAATTACGAAAACCATAAATTTTTAGTTACATCACATAATATTTTTTTTTTAATAATTTTAAACTTACTACCCATTTCCTCATAAACGCGTAAAGATATTAAATTGAAATTCATACCAAATACTCAAATCTATAATACCTTTAAGCTGTAACAAAATCAAACTTCTATGTCAACGCAATCAAAAGAAACAGCAATTTAAGCTGCATATTTTGAAACTCGCAAGTACTCGCAAGGGAATCAAAACCTAAAGGGTACTTTCAGTCGACCTAGAATCTTGAAATTTGGCACGAAGCTAGGTATTATAGCACTAACATAGGGAAAAGTCTGAAAACTGAAAATTTTTAGTCACGTCACCAGAAAAAAAAAGGAAAAGTCTTCAAGACTCGATTCGAGAATGAACTGTTTTCATAGGTCAGTTGGTACGGAACCCTCAGTGCGCGAGTCCGACTCGCACTTGCCCTGTTTTTTTTTTAGTTATCAACTACGTGATAAGAAGTAAACTTGTATAAAATTCCACGCTCTTGGTCCCAGTAGTTTCGGCTGTGCGTTGATATATCAGTCAGTCAGTTTTCCTTTTATGATATCATCATGTCTACAAATAGTTTCTAATGTATTTGGTTTAACTAATAGGTACTAGATCCAACTGCACTATTATATCACTTGATATCATGTTCGCGCGTGTTCAAATAAACTTTTCCTTGGAGAGACATACTTTTCCAAGTCAAACGCGAACAGAGAGAATAGAATAGAATAGAAAAAACATTATTGTACAACACCACAAAAAAAATAACAAAAACACTGCCAACAACACAACAACCGAACATCAACAACAACTGTGTACAACTTTATTGGTTGGGGAGCGGCCAGAGAAGTGTGCAGGATATCATCACAATGATGAAGAGCACCGATCCGGACGACGTGTCTGCTTTAGTGGCGAAGGACCTGCATAAGCTGCCCCCTGTCACGTTTGACCACGTCGATGTCATCAGGATGCTGAAGGACATAACATCCCTTCCCCCACCAGGAGCAGTAGTGGCCCTGACTTGCGAGCTCAAACCCAGCCAGGCACATTACTTAGTGTAATTTATTTCATCACCACTGCTCGCAAAAACGGCGAAGGAAAACATTGTGAGGAAATCGGCATGTCTTAGAACCAAAAATTCGATTTGAATTCGCTGGAGGTATCGAATACCACCAACGCTGCGCTGTTTCGGAAAGTAGGGCGCTTAACACCACCAGCCTGAATATTCGTCGTGGAGCGCAAAATGCATCCATCGGCAGCATCGATAATTATATAAAATCGGCAGGGTCAAGTCAGCGAGTTGTAGTGCGTCACTCGCTGCTGAAAATGCTTGCGGTGCATTTTGCCCCGCCACTGCCGTCGCTGTATTTGTCACCGGTCGAAGTAGTGATAGGTACATCGACCCCGAAACGTGCCTACTTTGCTATTGTTGCCGCAAATAAACCTGCTGTGTCGCAAACAACGCAGCAAGCAAGTAAAAGGATTTTGGGGTTACATCATCTGCCTAGCCTTTTCCCAACTATATTGGGGTCGGCTTCCAGTCAAGCCGGATTTAGCTGAATACCAGTATTTTACGAGGAGCGGCTGCCTACCAGACCTCCACAACCCATTAACTGGGATAACACGGTACTTCATGGCAAGACTGGAGTCAGATTTACTGGCTTCTGACTATCCGTAACGACTGCCAAAGATCTACAAATGACAGCCGGGACCTACGGCTTAACGTGCTTTCCGAGGCACGGAGGAAACTCGCTATGTTAAGATGGTCACCCATCCACAGACCAACCTCGGCAAGCGTTGCTTAACCTTGAAGATCGACCTGTGCGGCTGTTATTATTTAGCCACGAGCTCCTCCTGGTTACGCAGAAGATAAATAAGGGGAAGAAGCAGCGATAAGGATGACTTCATTCAAAGCTAGAGAAGAAGAAGAAACCAACTTGTCAGAACCAATGCGGTATCGGTTTGTTTCGGGACTACATCATACTACGAAAGTTGAGGAGATCGTGGAATATGTACGAGTGAAGACGAACCGGACTTTGAGAGTCATGTAGTTGGAGTCGCATTATAACAATAGTTTTAAGTCGTTTGTGCGGGTGCCAACTAATCATTTGGAGACCTTCTTCAAAGAAGAGTTTTGGCAGAAGGGTATCGTGTATCGACGATTTCGAGAAAGGATACCGACCTCGCAGCGAAACACGACACCCTCACTTCGTGTGCAGTGATGCAATCGTTGACAGTGAGGCGCACTAGTTTATTAAGAACCAATTCACTCTAGCTTTGAAGACACTCAAATTATAAACGGACGGGTAGACCGCAGCAAGCAAATTGTTCCAGTCCTTCGATGCTCGCGCTATAAACGACGAGGCAAAGCACTTATTCCAGACCGTAGAGGTATCAACAACGTAAGGGTGGATACTCGCCGTACGACGGTTTGTCCGATGGTTGAAAGGAGATGGCGGAATCAAATCAAAAATCATTAGACGTACGATTCCTGTGAGTAATAGCTGAGTAACTTAGATCGGGACCTATGGTTTCATTGTGTACTATATCACATTAACTATTTCTAATAATATAATTATTGTACTTACCTTAGCACAACCGCACTGATTAGATTCATTATCACGACTAATAATGACTTAACTGTAAGTATAGGTAATGAAATTGCAATGTAATCTAAACGTGAAATAGATACACTAATTATTTGAATTATTGTTTTTGTAAAGCCTAGCTGTCCTGGCTGTACAAACAGCAACTCATCATCATCATTTCAGCCGAAAGACGTATTACACTATTACTATTGGACATAGGCCTCCCCCAAGTGTCGTCACAATGAACAATCTAATCTATAATCTACTCTAATCTGTAAGTAAAACGTGGTCGCTAACAATGAGCCTCATTAGAAGGCTTAATGTCACCCTAAGGGCAATAGAAAGGGGCTATGCTCGCAGTTTCCTTGCGTGATCGAATCAAGAATGAAGATCATCATTATCTCAGCCGAAACACGTCCACTGCTGGACATAGGCCTCCCCCAAGCATCACCATAACGATAGGTCCTGTGCATCTCACGTCAATCGGATTCCTGCGACCCTCACCAGGTCATTGGTCTATCTTGTAGGAGGCCTTCCAAACACAACTGATTTTTAGTACATTTCTAATCTGAACTAACGTTCGTAAAATACTGGTATTCGGATTTAGCTAAATACCAGTATTTTACGAGGAGCTGCCAACCAGACCTCCACAACCCATTAACTGGGGTAACACGGTACTTCTTAGCAAGACTGGAGTCAGATTTACTGGCTTCTGACTATCCGTAACGACTGCCAAAGTTCTACAAATGACAGCCGGCACCTACGGCTGATCTGAACTAACGTTACAATCTATTTATGAGAGAACAGCAAAAATGGATTGCCTTGTCTAAAGTGCTTTCTAAAACAGGACATAGACTACTCCC
Organism: Mythimna separata; assembly: GCA_030763345.1. NCBI lineage: Eukaryota > Metazoa > Arthropoda > Insecta > Lepidoptera > Noctuidae > Mythimna > Mythimna separata. The sequence continues at coordinate 4,288,253 of CM061188.1, read as the reverse complement.
AAGTATAACATAGTCTAACATAGTGACAGACAGACAGTAATCTGTCTGTCTAATTTTCCAAACGAGTTATTGACACTTCGCATGACCCTTCTACCTTAGGCAGAGAATAAGCATTGCCATTCAGCGTTTCAATGCTGCCAACACTTTTGGGTACCTACATTACCAGTCGACAGTGATGCGGAGGAGTATTTTAACGCCATACCTAAGATTACTTTTAGTTAGTACATAGTTATGAGTATTTTTTTATTTAGTGTATGTTTGTGTGTGTGTATTTATTTATTTATGTATTTATTTATTTACTTTAACATAACACGGCCAAAGGCCAATTACATTAGTTAAAGACATTAAACAAAACTTAAATTGTACATAACTACTCTGCAGTCATACACTCATCTCACAAAACTCCAAACAAATAGACAAGATGTTCTTCCATTCATCCGCGAACACGTCACAATCAGGTTTGGCATCCAAGAGAGCGTTGAGCGCGGAGATTGCACGAGGGATAGGAGACTGGGCTCGGGCGACGGTACGATTTCCAGAAACAGCAAATAGTTGGTGCTTCCGATTACGGCTATAGTTGATCGGAGCAAACAGTTGACAGAGTTCGTCATGCAGTTCAGGAGCATCTATTTTCCCGTGGAATATTTTACACATATTAATGATCTGGTCATTTTTTCTTCGAACTTCGAGAGAATTATACCCTAAGCTCCCTAGAAGAAAGTTAGAAGGGTACAAGAATGGATAATACCCGTGAAGGCGTTTATATATGTACCTAAGATAAGCTTTCTGAACCTTTTCTAAAAGTAATATGTATTTCTTTTCATAGGGATTCCAGACACATGCACTAGACTCCAACTTACTGCGAACTAAGACGTTAAAAAGAGATTTAATAGCATTAATGTTTTTAAAGTCCTTAGCGTTACGCAGTATAAATCCTAATCGCCTAAATGAATCGCAATGAGCCTAAATGAAGTGTATATGTGTAGTGTGTGTTTTTTTTACCCAAAATGTAAATACTGTAAAATTTTAAACGCATTAATAACTAGGTAAATTCCCACCCAACGTAGGTAAACTACCAAAAGCTATTCATGAACTCATGAATAAAATAATTCCCTACACAGTTCTAATGAGTGCGGGAGCACTAACTAATCCTAGTGTGCTTATACAGTTTTGAAGTAAAAATTAATGCAATTACGAACAATTTGCTATGCATTACACTGTTACATGGTTAATTCTGTGTAATTGAGTAACTACGGCGGACTATAGCGGGACTTTGTGGAAAATGAATGGGTTAACGGTTATGGCATGTACCTAATTGGAGGTAGTTCGTGGATGTGTTTTTTTGTTGTTACCTAGTTAACATGGAAAAAATTTACTTCATTTGTAGAGAATTATTTGCGTTCAGTCCTAGTTTTCCCTGCAAAAAAAGCAGGTCCCTTAGCTTTAGAGTACATTGCTCGTAGAACAGATGGTCAATGGGAGCGAAAGGTTCTGGAATGATAATCGCGCACTGGAAGACACAACGTTGGCTGTTCTCCCACAAGGTAGGAGGAGGTGCCTCTTGGAGAAGGCCTCAATCCAAGAGTGAACGTCTTTCGGCTGAAATGATGATAATGAATAATTATTCAAATGACTTCTCCAGCTGTTGTGTTCTGTCAGGCTTTTACCGACTAAAATTACCATGCTCCTTAAGGGTCAGTACACAGCGAGACGAGACGCAACGCGACGATGCAGGAAGAGGCCAGTGATTTCACGCTGCGCCGCGCGGCGTCATGAGGCGCAGCGCTGCTTGAAGCAACGTATTCTAAATTCTCACAATGAAATGTATATCTTTTCGTGTAGTAAATAAAGTTCTATTTTTTGTCACTCTATTAAAATGTGCATGCAGCGTCGCGTTCCGTTGTGAGCTGACCCTATGTTACCCTTTCCGTTCCAGGCTCGCGGTGGCTCTCTCGAACAATCCCGCTGTTCTGGCAGGCCGACGTCTGGCATTTGTCCACCTGGACAGTGATCTATCTGGCTCGATTTTCTCATCCATACGACCTAGTGCCATGAACCCTTCTGACCATGCTTATGATATTTGAAAAGGCTGGAGGAACGCTCATGGCATTGCCGAAAGCCATTTGGTGATGCCCTAATTCATTCATTAGGTATATACTGGGTGTAAGGGACAGCCCTCCACTAACTTTAATTGCTTGCTCAGTAGACGAATCTGAACATCGTCCCACAATTCTTTTTTTTTTTCAGGAAACGAAAACAAAATTTCAGCCTCACCAAACAAAATTATAAATTTTATCGGACAGTTTGTATGGAGAAGTCGATTTTTTTTTCGGTTAACATTAACATTGTGGGAAGATGTTCAGATTTGTCTACTGAGCAAGCCCTTAAAGTAAGTGGAGGGCTGTCCCTTACACCCAGTATATACATTTTGACATTATGGCGAGGTGATCAGCTATTTCTGTATGAATAATCAAAATAAAATCCAACCTATTCAATACTGGGTGTTAAAATTTTAGCGAAGCTTATAAAACTAGGCAACGTCAAACAATAAAATATTCTGGCGTCCATTTTGTGGACGTACAAATACGATGCAAATCTGATTAGTGGACGTTTCGGCCGAATAGCGCGGGAATAATTGGCTCGAGCCGGTTTGATCCGGATTAAAACTAGTCTAAACCGGTAACTGGTATTCATGCTACGGTATGTAACATAGAGACTTTTGTTTGGGGTTAATGTAAAATTGTTGATGTTGGATTTACAATGTTAGTTTTGGTGAGACAGACAGACGAACGGCAGAGTCTTAGTATTATGCTACGGAACCCTAAAAAAAGAGCCATACATTCAAGTAGGTCCCCCTCAAGTCACCTCAACGAAAGGTCGTGCGCGCCTCGCGTCCATAGGATTCCCGTGACCCTCACCAGGTCATCGGTCTACTTTGTGGGAGGGTGCGCCAATACTGCATCTTCCAATACGCCAAGGTACAAAAAAAAACCTTTCGGCTTCTACAGCCAGGAATAATGAAAGGAATAAAGGGAGGTCTTTGCCCAGCAGTGGGCATATATTGAAGTAGAAAAAACTAAGTAGAGTCAATAATTAAATATTTTTTTATTTAATCAGCCAGTTTTGTCTACAATTTAACAACTATACCCATAGGTAAATGTAATACTTAAAGTAACATGATCTGTAAGCAAATGTTTGATTGTACAAAATATCTTAGTTAAGCTAAATAAACATAAAATTATTGCCTCTAACAATAACATAACAATTTACAATCTACTTAAACTAATATTTACATTTCATTTAACACTTTATCGCACCGAACACACTTATCGCTGTCATCAGTAACATTATATTTTCTACAACGCAAACACTGGCCATTTTTACTCTGTGACAGTTCAATGTGCGTATCTTTCCCGCCATTTTTAACTGTCAAACTGACAGCTGACAGTTCTAAAATCTCGCATAAAACACTGTCGTTTACACCATCAGACTTATTAAGAGCATTGAATTTATCATATAGCTCTGAATTTATAATAATATTGGCTTCAAACTTTTTTAAGTTTTCATTTTTCGCTATCACACATATTTCTCTCTTCAAATCCAATATGGCGTCCATTAGTGACGTATCCACGTCAGTTGGTAACAAAACCGGTAAGTTTTCGGTAAAATAAAACGGTTTTTCGTACAACGGATGGTGTTGCCATACTTCTTCGATCAAATGCGGTAAAATAGGTCCTAAAGCTTTGCACAGAGAGACTAGAATTGTATGTACTACTAATTGAGCTGAAACTCTTTCGTCTGAATCTTTTTGAGAGCAATATAACCTATCTTTTATACAATGGCAATACAAACCAGAAATTTTATTACTGATAAAGTACAAAATACTTTGTGCTACATGGTTATACCTAAAATTATTATAACTATCGTTTATTTGGTTAACAAATTCCTCGGTTTCTTTGACCATGTAACTGTCAAAATAGTTTAGTGTCGGTTTTCGGTTAAAATTGGTTTTTTGTACGTCGTTGACGACTCCTAGGAGGTATTTCATGATGTTTCTGATCCTGATGAGTTCTGCTTGACAGTCGTCGAGGAGTTTCTTGCTAATTATGATCTGGGAATGCTGGGTGGAGTGGCTGGCCACCCACCATCTGGGAAAGAGAAAGATTTTTAGAATATCTACTCGTATATATATAAAACAAAGTCGGGTTTGTTACAACACTTATAACTCGAGATCTGCTGAACCAATTTTCATGGTTATTGATTCGTTGGATTTGTCTCCGCCCCGTATAGCAGAATACATCTAAAAACAATGAAAACTCGATATGTGTAATTAGGTAGGGTAGTGTAGGGTAGTGTAGAGTAGGTAGGGTAGTGTAAGGTAGGCAGGATAGTGTAGGGAAGGTAGGGTAGGGTAGCGTAGGATAGATAGAGTAGTCATTTGACGGGAGCGAAGCCGCGGGTAAAAGCTAGTTTATGGATAAAATATGTCACAAGAAATGATAAACTTATTTTTAAGTTTGAATCCTTGATCGGAGGAAGTCGTTGTTAGAAAGATAACAACGGCACGGGTGGATCTCAAAGGGACAAGATGGAAAAGGCACTATTGATCCACCCGTTTATCAACTATTCGAAGTTAAAACTCAATTATTATTAGCTCAAGTGAAGTTGGGACTCAGCACTTAATGAACGTCTTTTTTTTTTAGATGGGAAATCATCCAATGACTTCTCCCGCTCTTGGGCGGAGCGGGAGAATGTCAGACTTTTTCTGGCTAAAACCCACTCATATGTTCCTTCTTTGCCTTGCGTTCCAAGGCCCCAGGTTTTCCTTTCAGAAGCGAACACAAGGCCCCAGTAGGCTTCGACCGTGGTAGGCCTTATAGCCTCTAAAATTGTACAGTAATATGGGGTGAATAGGGACATGGGTCATTCATTGTAATAAAAGTCGATGCTTAGATAGAAATCAATTTAAAATATTTAACTAAAGTAAAAATCCTAATCAAAACTTTGCCCCTATTCACCCTTAAGTCCCTAGTCACCCCATTTTACGGTACGAGTATTGTAGTGAAAGGGACATCTTACCTCAAAGTATCAACGCCATAGGCAGGTTGGTTATTTTTATCCTTGCCTCCGTGTATGATGATAGTGGGATCTATAACATTGCCAATAGACCTAGACATCTTACGCTTCTTGTGTATAGTTCACACGCGTATCCACACTATGAAAATATTGTTACATTGCATGTTACGTTACAGCAACCTGTACCCAGCTTTAATAGACATCTCACCTTTTTATTATTATTATTATCCTTAGGCTCGCGCTTGCCAACTAACTCACCTGATGGTAAGCGATGATGTGGCTGACGATGGAGCACGCTTGCCTAGAAGTAACCTATTCACTCTTAAAGACCACTAAGTTGTAGCTTTTAGTGTATCTTACCTTTTTTAAGGTGGGGAATCATCAAAATGATTTCTCCCGCTCTCACGGAACGGCAGGGCGTATCAGACTTCTTTTTTTTATATTTAACATAAACTAGTGCTTGACTGCAATCTCACCTGATGGTAAGCAGTGATGCAATCGTTGATGGTGAGGCGCACTGATTAAAACCTACTCCTGTTCCTCCTTTGCCCTAATTCTGAAGTCCCTTGGTTCGTGTATCTCACCTCACTGTAGCAACGCCGTAGGCAGGTTGGTTGTTTTTATCCTTCAGGGAGGCCTGTATGATGGTAGTGGTATCTATGACGTTGCCTATAGACTTGGACATGTATAGTATTGGTATGTATACGCTTATTGTGTATGTATAGTTCACACGCGTGTCCACAATATGAGAATATTGTTACATTGCACGTTACGTTACAGCAATCTGTACCCAGCTTTAAGAGACATCTCACTTTTTTTTATTATGCATAGGCTAACGTTTGACCACTATCTCACCTGATGGTAAGCTATGTTGTCACCAACGATGGAGCACGCTAGCCTTGAAGAAACTTATTCACTCTTGACTTAAAGACGCCTAAGTTGTAGCTATCAGTGTACTTACTAATAGTGTACTGTACCTTAGTATATCAACTCTCCCTGTATGATGGTAGTGGGGCCTATGACGTTCCCGATAATCTTGGTTGAAGCGTGTAGTGTGCACAGTTCGCACGCGTAGTGTGCAAGGTTTGCGGATTGCCACGCGTGTATACACTATGGAAACTCTGTTACAAGGCATGTTACGTTACAGCAACCTGTACCCGGCTGTAAGAACATCTTACCTCAATGTATCAACGCCGTAAGCAGGCTGGTTGCTCTTGTCCTTGCCTCCCTGTATGATGGTAGTGGGGTCGATGACGTTGCCGATAGACTTGGACATCTTGCGCTTCTTGTCATCTACTACAAAGCCGTGCACGAATATTGACCTGGGAACAATTAGGTAAGATTTATTTATGTATATAGCTTTTCCACCTAAAAACAACTAAAAAAAAAGTTTTCAGTAACTGGCACCACTTTCAAACTGCCTCTAAAATACTCGTAACTTACTTCAACCATTTTCGTCACACCACACATTCATCTCTTCAATTTTTCAATGATTATAAAACATAGTAAGTACACAAGACATTTGTTACACTGGATATGTAAACCCCACTATCGCTCGTTTTCAATAAGCTATCTATCTACTGTTGCAGGTACTAATGATAAACAAATCTATCCTTTGCACTTACTTGCTTTCCTATAATCTACCGACGGATAGCATTTCCTACCAAAAGTTGTGGATTGATAGATAGAATCTTACTGTTTATCGGGGATAGCTATCTATCTATGAACTGCGGTAGGTTATTGAAAACAGGCGTTAACCAAGTTTCCCACAAATGTTAGAACTCACTTATAAGGAGCAGCCTCAGTCAACGCCAACGAAGTCAGCAGCGACGCTTGGAACCAGCCAGTCAGTTGGTCCACCCCTTCAGAATACAGCCTTGCGGTCCGCCCTCCTAGGGTCGACCAGGACAGGCCTGAGTCCAGCCAGATGTCCATTATGTCCTGGGTGGGGAGAAAACAGCAGATATATTAAACATGTTTTAGCTTTGGAACCAGATACTAGCTTCTGCCAGCGGCTAAACAAGCGTATAAATAGGATTCTCCATTAAAAAAATTTAGTCTCCTGTTTCATCCCCTTAGGGGGTGAACTTTGGATAAACCCTTTCTTAATGCTTGCTCGTGACGGGTGACAGGACAGAATGGAAGAGAAAGATTTGTTGCGTAATATGGGATAAGGACAGGGAGAAGAAGAAGAATGCTCACTCCGAAAACTTGTTCAAAATTGTACGTCCACTCCCAAGTTCCAGTAGTATCGATAGTGCGTTCATATGTCAGTTCGTCAGTTTCTTCTTTTATATTCATCAGATGAACTAGCGGTTTCGGCAGCCGTTGTTTTGCATGAAAGCTGGCCTATCGTAAAAAACACAATTTAAAAGCCGATTGATGCGCCACTTACTGGGTTCAAACTATCCTTGGACCCCCTCAAATATGCACAAAAAGTCTCATCCAAATAGGTCAAGCTGTTAAGGAGAAAATAGGTGACAAACAGACGTACAGAGAATGATTTGTGTGTATTATTGTTGTATGTTCACACTTATTCTTGTAGACCTTCTTATCCAAAATAAAAAAAACAAAAAGTTAATATTTTTGCTATTCACTCTTTACTCTCTTCTTGTCATTATTCTTCTTGTATTTTTACAGCTGTTCGGTTCTAATTAAAATAATTTTATACTTTCGTCATTTTTCCTTTTGATAAGTTTAATAAACCTTCCAACAATTATGTCATCTAGCAGAAGATTTAAATTAACGACGCACATAATATATATATGCCGTAGCTATCCAATTATTTCTGTCAATAGTTTTTGCAACCCTAAATAGAACTTACTTCTCTCTTACAAAATAGTAAGAATTCATGCAATATTGTCCTTTATTACCTTTCCCTTAGTGACGTTTTTGGTGTCAATCTGATGATCTTTGACGACTTCATCAGGCAGCAGTTCTGTGACGTCACAAGTCCACCACACGTCAGCGCCGCGCGACTCTATCAGAGAGCAAAGCTTGTCTATGATGCGTCTGGAATTCAAGACAAAGTTCATCATCATCATTATTCAGAATTACAGACAAAAGAGGAATAATCGAAATGTTTTCGAAATCGGAATCGACCACTAATTTTTGATTTTTCGATTCAATCACTCTTACTCGAAACTCTAAACCACCGAGAAACAACTCGTGAATGAATGCGCCATGCGCCAGTGCCGGCATAACGGACCGAGTTGGACTCGAGTCAAAATCGAAATAATCGAGAACAATCGAGATGTTTGAACGATCGAATACTCTCCCTCTCTTCTCTAACTTACAACTATTACTTACTCGTCCACCACGACACTGTGTCCGCTATACAAAGCGGGTATGGGAACGCCCCAGGCCCTCTGTCGAGAGATACACCAGTATGGTCTTTTTTCTAGTTGAGCCCGGAAGCCTTGGCGAGATTGCTCGCTGCTAGATAGTGGTAGGATTTCTACTTTTTCAAGGGCGGCCTGTAGACAAAGGAACGAAAGAGATTATAAATCAACGATGAATTCATTTAAACCATTTATAGGCAAGGAAAGTCACAAAAAAAAGATGAATGACTATTTGCAATCCGTAGATTTCTATGGATAAGAACGTGCAAGGACATTTTTTAATCTTTGATAGTAGTTATTTTTAAATCTTGGCGTGATAAGTTCTCTTCACCGGGCCGCGAGAATATTTAAGAGTTATCATGCTCTTCTTCTTCTTAGCGTGTCGATGGCAAAACCAGTCAGATACTTTGCCTTGCCCAGTACGCGGCCACGGCATTGCCGTCCACTGATGCGCGAGGACCTATCATGCTCTTGAAACGCAAAGAGTAACGCAAAGAATACTTAATCTCGCTCCACCCAAAGCTAAAACTATTTGGTGAGTTGGCACCTAAAAACAAAGAACTTAAGGCTGGCGCGAAGTGTCAATTTTCCATACAAACGTAATACCAAAATCATTTGCAGTTTAAGCATATTTACACCATAATATGATGTTATTCGGATTCAGACAATAATTATCTAGGTTCCTACGTCGTCTTTCTGTTGAAAAACTTACCCCAAACGAAATTTAAGTGAATTTAATTTTGCACATTTTTACACCGAAAATGTCATGTTTTTATTTGTTTTGTTCTATATTATAAACAACAATACTTCAAGATATCTCTCCGTAGGAACACAGATATTATTATCAAGTTATAAAGAAAAGAAAAGAAATTGGAAAATAATTAATTTTTCATTCATCATTTTTGGTATTACGGTACACATCCAAATTTCTCCCAAATTTTCAATAGTTTTTATTGCTATCGCAGCAGGCAAATGTCAGTGTGTGGGTATGACATTACCTCAGTCAGTGTGTCTCAGAATTATTTATACTATCTGGATTGATTACGTCAACCTCAAAATCGTACTCACAAAAGGGTATCTTATCTCTTTCTACCATGGTGTCCATAGACGAGTAAGAAAGGAACACGCTACCTCTTTCTATGCTCCGTCTTGCTGGGTACATTTTTTCCATTTTTGCTTGTCAATCAAAAATATGAACTTAATGGCAAAGAAAATGAAGTACACTTCAGATTGTGTGATATTACTTCGTAATCATTCCAGGGTACACAAAGTCCTTGCGTGTGTGTCGCTCCTACAGGGTTACCTACTTATCATAGGTTCGAAAAATATTTGATCGAAATTCATTTCCTATAAAATTTTTAAGCAATTATCGTTTCGTTTTAAGGGTTCCGTACCTCAACGGGCAAAAACGAAACCTTTGTTTGTCAAGACCCTCTATCTCGGGAACACGTGGAGTTGTCGAGTTCGAGAATAGGCCCGCGATCTCTTGAAGCTGTGCAGTGTGCACAAATCAAACATATAAGTTATCGAAAAAAAAAGTTACAACCGTTTATATCGCAAAAAACGTACGTTTTGATACTCTCTAAGTAATCAAAATTTATAGGGTACTTCCCGATGACCTAGAATCATGAAATTTGGCATAAAAAAGGTTATAGCAAATATAGGGAAAAGTCTGAAAACTGAAAATTTGTAGTTACGCCTCTAGAAAATCGGTTCCCCTCCTATAGGCATTCACACTAGCGTAGGGGTCATATCGCACAAGCGGTTTGCGAGCGTTTGTTCCTATTATATTATTTAGATTTTAATCACCATAGATTCATTAAGTTTTGATTTATTTTTGTTAGTAACATCTCATGTTAATAGGTTTGTTCTTTTTTCTTATATTTATATTCTCTCTTATGGTGTGAATGTGGGAACACTAGACTACGATTTGATTACTACTATTTCGACAGCTTTTTGATAAATATTATTTTTATTGTACTTTATCAATCTTAATCTGTCTGGTAGTATTGTAATCTATACCTACTTGTAATAAATTTGTAGAAGTATAAATTCTGTACATTGAAAATGTCAAAAAAAATAATGGCAGGGGGTGTTACGAGACCGACACCGAACTATTTTTTTTTTAATTAGGTAGGTACTTAGGTTTACTTTTATAGGGCGCAGACCGTATAGATTTTAATTTCAAGTGTAGGTAGTATATTTGATAGTGTGTAAGTAACGTAGGGTATTTTAGTATTCTTAGGTAAGATTAGTCATTCGTATAATTATGTAGATATTATTTTTTAGGCATTTTGCTTATTTATTGATATACATAGAAGTGAAGGTACTACACTAAAAACTTATTGATAAGTTTTGTCATCCACGCGAACGAAGTCGCGGACACAGCTAGTATGGAAATATTGTAAACCCAATATTTTTTTGAAAAGAGTAACCATGAAGTTTCTTGCCAGTTCTTCTCAATAGGAAACGACGAATTGGAACTACGCACTAGATTCTGACGTTTCATAAGTGTCCATGTAGGCCCACGTAAATTAAAAATATTATTGATTTCCATTCGATAGATTGATCACTACAGAACACTTTTTTTGCATTAAATTTATTTTTAGGATAACATTAAAAGTGACGACCCTATTTCTTCAATGGAGCATAGGTAATCTGGGGGCACGGTAGTGTCCCACCCACCAAGTCACGCAAAAATGTGGCATCCTTTTCTCGAAACATTTCGAGCCATTGTCAACCTCTTATAAATTTGTTGTGGACGAAACTAGATCAAGCAGGCTTCTTAAAAAGACGATATATTTCAAATCTCATTAAATTTTCTTATCAAAGTTTCTAAATTTTGTCATTCACTGACTGAACGAACATAAAAAGTCTATGGTACTTTTAGCAGACATAGAGACAGAAGTTTCAAATTTTGATTACAATTAGTGTTTACTGTACAAACCAAGGGAAAACTAAAATATTTTGCAATTTCGGCCTAGTTTTCTAGATATACCAACTGCATATATAACTTAGTAATCCCATATAAATGTATAGGATTACAAAGTTACATTTTTAAGATTTGACTTGGTAATCGCACTAAACGATTTACTTAATTACTTTTGAGATACATTGTGTTTTCATGCGATTACAAAGCTAAATTCATTTATTTAAAACATACAAGATATTTTGACTTGGTATAACATGGATCTCACATGATTGGGTGATTGGGGTACGTTTACATCCTAAGGACCCAAGCCAACCTCACCTGCTAGCGGTGCACCCTGCTGTTCAACGGACGAGGCTCTGGCGATCCTGGTTTCCCTCTCGTAGGGTTGTGGGGGTCAGACGGCTGGTCGCCCCACGTAAAACCAACATCAGTCATATAATTATGGATAGTAAGTTGCGAATGGGTACTCGGGCTAGGGCGTCGCCGCATAACGACGCGCAGGCACATCGCCCTAAACCTGCGACAAGTGGGCTAGGGCTACCGTGTCATGTACGGGCACGGCTAAAGATGTCAGTACCCAAAAGGAAGTTCCGCTTTGCCACCTGGAACATTGGCTCTCTAAGTGGACGTTGCAGAGAACTCGCGGACGTACTTGCGAAGCGTCGGGTCCAGTGCGCCTTCCTTCAGGAGACGCGCTGGAAGGGGAATAAGTCCCGTGACATCGGGCAGGGGTACCGGCTAGTGTACGCCGGATCACCATCGGGCAGGAACGGAGTGGCCGTAGTGCTGTCTAAGGACGTTCAGGATGGACTCCTTGAAGTAAACCGATACAGCGACCGGTTGATGCGAGTTAGGGTGCTGATCGAAGGGTCGGTAACGAACCTAGTCAGCGCCTATGCTCCTCAAACTGGTTGCTGTGAGTCTGAAAAGGAGGCCTTCTGGGATGAGTTCGAGGACGTATTGCGCGCTATTCCGAATTCCGAAGATGTTTTGGTTGGGGGGGACCTCAACGGTCACGTAGGTCAGTTTGCTGGAGAGTACGGACGTGTTCACGGTGGTTTTGGTTATGGTCAAGTAAATGCAGATGGAGTTAGTATACTCAGGACCTGCGCTGTGTCTGACCTAGCCATCGCGAACACATTCTTTCAGAAGAAGCCCCAGCATCTTGTTACGTATCGTAGTGGTTCCTACTCAACCCAAATAGATTACCTGCTGGTGCGACGGTGCCATATTGGCAAGGTTACCAACTGCAAAGTCATCCCAGGGGAGAGCTTAACGGCTCAACACCGCCTCCTTGTCCTGGACTTGGCAGTTGTACCAAAGAAGAAAGTGGTCGAGAAACGCAAACCCCGCACTAAGTGGTGGTTGCTTAATGGTCCTAAGCAGTCGGATTTCATTGCGGAGGTCGAGCATCTCGAGATCAGTGCTCCGCGTGAATCCGCTCAAGAGATATGGAGTAGGATTCATTCTGCAATCACCGCTGCGGGTAAGCGCGTCCTTGGCACTTCTCGTGGTGGTAGAACCATAGACAAGGAGACGTGGTGGTGGGATGACGGGGTTCAGGGGGCGACCCGGAAGAAGAAGGCCTTATTTAAAAAGTGGCAGGGGTCCAACTCTCCGGAGGACAGGGAGGCATATGGAGCGGCTAAGCGCGCCTGCAAAAAAGCTGTAGCCAGAGCCCGCAGCAAAAGTTTGTCGCCCTTGTACGACAAGCTGGAAACTGCGGAGGGGCAGAAGCTTATTTTTAAGCTGGCGCGTGCCCGGGAAAAAGCTACACGGGACATTAGCAAATGTCTCTGTGTAAGGGACGCCGAGGGTAAGCTGCTCTACGATGCCCCCTCTGTTAAGGAGAGATGGTGTACATACTTTGCGGAGCTGTCAAACAAACAGCATCCCCATAACCTTCCTCCCGAACCGCCTCCTAACCTTGGACTTATTTCCCCTATTTCCCCCGACGAAACCCGCATTGCTCTTCGCTACATGAAGAACCGGAAATCGGTCGGGCCTGACAACGTGCCAATTGAAGTGTGGAAGGCGATGGGCTCACATGGTGTGGACCTTCTGACGGATCTATTTAACCGCATCCTGATCACCAAGGAAATGCCGAACCAGTGGCGATCTAGCCTGATCATTCCAATCTACAAAGGCAAAGGTAGCGTACAGGATTGTAGTAACTACCGCGGTATCAAGATCATGTGCCACACCATGAAGCTCTTCGAGCGCATAATTGACACAAGGCTCCGTACCGAGTGTACTGTCTCTGAGTGTCAATACGGCTTCCGGGCGGGTAACAGCACCATGGACGCAGTGTTCGCCTTGCGGACTTTGACTGAGGCGTACAGGGAGAGAAGGAGAGCTCTGCATATGGCCTTTTTAGACCTGCAGAAGGCCTTCGACTGTATTCTTCGGCAGTCTATCTGGTGGGCACTTCGCTTCAAGGGTGTGCCCGAGGCCTATATTGACATTATCAGAGACATGTACCGCGATTCCGTGTCCTCTGTCCAGACCGCGGTTGGCGAATCCAACGTCTTTCCAATATCTGTTGGCGTTCACCAAGGCTCGGCTCTTAGCCCGTTCTTGTTTAACGTTGTGCTCGATGTAGTTACGGCATACATCCAAGACCAGCCTCCGTGGCTAATGATGTATGCCGATGACATAGCCCTCGTTAACCAGAACAAAGCCCAACTAGAGCGCAAAGTCAACGTTTGGAAGGACACGCTGGAAAACGGCGGTCTGAGACTGAATGTGGCGAAGACTGAGTACATGTCCTATGGCGGCGCGGATTCGAATACCATCCGGATAGGTTCGGACCTGATTACAAGGTCCGATAAGTTCAGGTACCTTGGATCCGTGCTGCACGAGTCTGGCAACGTAGACGACGATGTCCAAGCACGCATAGGCGCGGCTTGGGCGAAGTGGCGCGAGGTTACGGGCGTTGTATGCGACCGCAAAATGCCTCCGAAGCTCAAGGGGCAGATATATAAATGCATCATACGGCCTGCCCTTCTTTACGGCGGCGAGTGTTGGCCAGCACTGGGCAGACACCCCCAGGAGCTTCGCGTCACGGAGATGAAGATGCTGAGGTGGATGAGCGGCGTAACGCGATCCGATCGCATACGCAATTCATACATCCGAGGTAGTCTTGGTGTCCGTGACGTGGGGGAAAAACTGCAAGAGTGTCGTCTGCGATGGTATGGCCACATCATGCGCCGCCCTAGGGAGTACGTTGGTCGGAGATGCATGGATATGGCTGTCCTTGGGGCTAGGTCCCGTGGTCGCCCCCGCAAGCGCTGGCTGGACGTCGTCAAGTCTGACATGAGAGCCAATGGCCTCACTGGGAAGGATGTTTTCGACCGGGCAAAGTGCAGGAGACTTAGTCGGAAGGCGGACCCTGGCAAAGGCCGGGATTAAACGCCAGGCAGAAGAAGAAGAAGATAACATGGATCTCACATATTTTTACGGTAGAAGAGTAGTGTTGCGAGACTTGAGTTTTTTACAAGCTGTGTTTTTGATGGAATTATTTTGTCAAGTTCAAAACTGTTCCATATTATGCTGTGAAGGTTATCCAACTCACACGTACACACACATATGCAATTTCGCATTTGTTTTTGCCAAACAGAGATAGCAATATACCGCGAACGTATTTTATTTTCATCTCAACTCGAAGTAGCGAGCGATCTACGCAGGATCCTTAATTACTATCTACTGTGGCAAGCAGAGGAATCTGTTACAGTATTACGTCCTTAAACTACATGGACTGCTTGCGCAGATCACCACGCTCCCCCGACCAAAATTCTACTAAACTGTACAATCTTGATAAATGGGACACATTACTATGCAGTTACTAGTGTTCCATGCGCTCCTCAAAGAGATGTTAGAAACCCGTCTAGGAGGGCCGATGCCCGCTAGGGTCGCGAGAACGTGTAAAGGAACTACCGTAATACAAACCCCCCACGATCCCCCCTGGCACTTGAGAAAAGGTATACAGAAGAACAATTCTTACCAAAGCCTTCTACTTTAACGCCGCCGTATCAATGAACCACTGCTGGCTAGCTCTGAGCCGCCAGTCCACGTGACCAAGATCAGAGTTATCGAAAGTTGATCATATTATCTTGTGTGAGCCACAACCGATAGGAACGAGCCTCCTCACGGCCCAGCCGCCACTATAGGAACTAATCATGCTTGCGGACGACGAACAATGGGTAGCTCGCTGTCCAACCGTCGGGAAAGGACCGAGCCCGAGTCGAAGCCACAGTGTTCCACGCGTAACTCAAAGAGATGTCAGCAAAACCATAAAAGCCTATTTATTAGGGCCGATGTCTGCTAGGAACACGGAAACGTTTGAAAAAGATAGAAGTACACAGAAGATGAGTAACCACACTTACCAAAGCCTTCTCCTTCAACGCCGCCGTATCAATGAACCACTGCTGGCTAGCTCTGAGGATGACCGGCTTCTTAGTGCGCCAGTCCAGAGGGTACGAGTGCACGAACTCGCCTCTGTGCGTCACGTCATCACCGAGACCCGAGGTAATCAGAAGTTAATCATATTATGTCTCTCCCGGGGGCCTCAACCAAAAGGAATGGAGATCCTCACGCTACAGCCACAGCTACAGGAGACCAAGCTGTTCCCGGTCACCGTAGGTGCATGCTTGCGGACGACGAGCAATGGATAGATCGTCGTCCAACCGTGTTTTTAGGTGGGTAAGTATACAATGACTGCTCCTACTCTTGGACAAACTATTCTTTACTCTATGTCAGACTTTTACTGACTAAAACCCACTACTGTTCCTTCTTTGCGTTCGTTCGGGAAAGGATCGAGTCCGAGTTGACGGCGCGTTCAGTTCCACACGCGCCTCAAAGAGATGTCAGCAAAACCGTAGGAGCCTAGTAGGGCAGATATCCACTAGATGCGCTTGAACATTTGAAAGAGTGAGAACAGTTAGATAGAAGACGAGTAACCACACTTACCAAAGCCTTCTCCTTCAACGCCGCCGTATCAATGAACCACTGCTGACTAGCTCTGAGGATGACCGGCTTCTTAGTGCGCCAGTCCAGAGGGTACGAGTGCACGAACTCGCCTCTGTGCGTGACGTCAGCACCGAGACCAGAGATATCAGAAGTTGATCATTAATCTAATGCAACTCTCGAGAGCCACAGCCGATGCTGAACGGAGATCCTCAAGGCCCAGCCGCCGCCACAGGAGACGCCCCGGACGTTACAAGGCAATCCAGCCACCGTAGACTCTACCACGCTGCTTTGAAGAGTTCTTACGGACAACGAGCAATGGGTAGCTCCCCGTCCGACCGTCGGAAAAGGACTGAGCCCGAGTCGAAGCCACACAGTGTTCCACACGCGCCTCAAAGAGATATCAGTAAAACTGTAGGGGTCTAGAAGAGTGGATACCCGCTAGGAACACGGTAAAGTTTGAAAGAGTTACCGTAAACAAACTTAAGAAAAGGTACACAAGAACAATTCTTACCAAAGCCTTCTCCTTAAGCGCCGCCGTATCAATGAACCACTGCTGGCTAGCTCTGAGGATGACCGGCTTCTTAGTGCGCCAGTCCAGAGGGTACGAGTGCACAAACTCGCCTCTGTGCGTCACGTCAGCACCGAGGCGGGAGATGATCAGCTCTTGGCCCTCGCCTAGGACTGGGAGGCCGTTGAGCTCGGCGTCTAGGTTGGTGTAGCGCCCGGATTCGTCTACGTTGCATTCCTGGTCAGAAATGGTAAATAAACAAGGGTATAAGTTGTACTGTTTTATTGTAACACTGAAAATGAGACAAATAAACAAATGAATAAAATTTCTACCGAAACATTCGCACCCATTTTTTCAAATTCTATGATTTTTTTTTTTCAAAACTGTTTCAAATTAAATAAGTTGAAACCTTTCATATATTGTTATAAAAGTAATAGAAAATGGATATCTAAACTAACATGCAAGTATGATAATTCGAAATTCTAATAGCTGCTTACTTTTATTTTTATGTTATAATTTTGACGCAATTTTTAGGAAAAAAAAGTGGGAGAATGAAAAAATCTTTGAAATCGGTCAAGTAGTTTTTGAGTTAAATCGTAACATACAAACAAACAAAACATCAAATCTTAACCATATTATTATCAGTTTAAATAATATAACATACCATGGCTAGTATTTCGATTAGTACTACTAACAAGGTTTTAACAAAAATTAACTCAGGCCAGTATTTACCCAATTGTACGAACTAAAAAGTAACCCACTCTCAAACGTACCACAGTCATATTATTCTTCAACGCGACGAGGAAGTCTTCAGGGCCGTGCGCGGGCGCGGTGTGCACCAGCCCTGTGCCTTTGACGTCGGTCACGTGGTCTCCCTCCAGGAACGGGAGCGTCTGGCGTACCAGCTTGTTGTGGTACGTCGCGCCGGAGAGGTGGTGACCTGGGGAGAGATGGGGTGACTGTCAAGGGTAAAACTCTGATGTATGTTACTTGAAATATAACTGACAAAAAGTCATGTGCTTAATACGCGAACCAATCCTATATAGTGTGCTTTGGATCAATGAAATAGTGTTTCTCTGCGTGAAAGTGCAGTTATAGGGCGAGTATCAGACTGACCGCGTTTTAATAAAGGTAGTTCACACGTACCGATTTCCATAATGAAAAAATAAATAAAAAATTACCGACTCATTTTATTATTGATTCGGGTTGAGTATCACTAACATAATTACCTCCCGAAATGCCATACACTTTCAACACAACACATTATAAACTCGTACTTGACTGCGATCCAACCTGATAATAAGCAGTGATGCAATCGTTGATGGTGAGGCACATTAGTTTATTAACTCCAGCCTTAAAGTAATCTAATTATAATCGAACGGGAAGATCACAGCAGACAAATTGTTCCAGTCCTTCTATGTACGCGGTATAAACGACGAGGCGATACGCTTAGACCATAGAGGTTTCTACTACGTCTTCTTCTTCTTGCCCTTTCCCATATTACCTGGGGTCGACGCAACACGTTTTTTTCTTCCATTCTGTTCTGTCACCCGTCATACTGTCACTAACTCCCTTTTCTTTCTTATCACTCCTTACACAATCCATCCATCTTTTCTTTGGCCTCCCTCTCCCGCTCCATCCAGGTTTCAACAACGTATCAACAAGTTTTAAACTGTACAAACCATCAAATTCGGCTACAACCGTGACCTCCACTTGCAGCAACTCCTTCAAAGCCTGCACCAGTCCACTGGCCACCACCAAGTGATCAGGTCTACTGCTCAGCGATACCACGCTGTATTTGAGCTGGGGGTTGTAGCAGATGGCGCGGTTCGCGATCAGGGTCCAAGGTGTCGTCGTCCAGATGATGGCTGAGAGTTGCGCACTGGAAATAGTGGATGAGTAGTTATTGTAGTGCATCCGCGTTGCCGATGCAAATGTCGATAATTTCTCGAGCATTTTATAAATAACGTGATTTTCAATAATATTCTGAAGGTAATACCAAAAAATCTATCTTTATAATTTGACGTAATTAGATCAGTATTTTACACAAGTTTGGTACCGTGTACCTACCAAAGCCACTGCAACCCAAACTTCATAATTGGCCGTTGTTGTTACCTGTGTTGGGACCATGCGCTGACAAACTTGCAGATTTTATAAAGTAACGTAGGTCTGGCGTTCACGGGCTTTTACTCTATATCAGATTTTTACTAATTAAAACCCAACTGTGTTCCATCATGAGGTCTTTACATTGCAGGGTCGTGGTGGCTTTTTAAAACCATCTCCCTTGTCAGCCCTGGACTATCAAATTAATATGATTTCAAAATTTATCAAAACATAGCAGTAATTTTAACAATATAGTGTACCTACCCCTTAGCTGCCTCCTGTACTACAGAAGGTATATTCTCCAGAGGGAATGTGACGTAGACTTCTTTACTTTTGTATTGAGGGTCATACTCCAGTTCAGCTTCTGCTAGTGCTGTTCTGAAAATATGATAAAAATATTTTTTAAAATTGGGTTGCTTCCAAAAATTTTAAAAAATATTAGAGAAATGTTCTTTTTTTCGACAATTACTTGTCCTACTTAAAACAACAAGGCCTGTTTAAATAATACTAAGAGAAGATTTTCCAAAATTCACTCCCTAAGAGATGAAAGAGGTTGGTGTCATCATCTCAAAATGCTAATATAATGGAATATGTCTTAGGAGTTCCATTAACACATGGACCAAATATTTTCCTTTGGGTACCCTATATAATTATGTGAGTATACATCTATGAACACACCCACAATTCAGCATTAATTCCTGGCAACATACTTAATAAAAAAAATACTCACTTTGAAGAAGGTGACCAATACACAGGTTTCAGTGCCCGAAATATCAGCCCAGACTTATACATCTTATGGAATTGTCTCAACTGATTCTGCACATATCCTTTATGTAACGTCAAGTAGCACTGTTGATCCCAATCGGCCATGACACCCCATTTCTTAAACGCATCTTTCTGTCTGTCTACCGTTTCTAAAGCAAACGTTCTGGCTATTTCTCTGATGTGCACTTGGTCTGATATTTGGCTGTTTTTAGATGTTTTCTTTGCCTTTTGTAGAGCTTTTAGCTCTATGGGTAGACCGTGACAGTCCCAACCAGGGATGTAGTGGACACGGTTGCCTTGGAGGACTTGGCTTCTGTTGTTTATGTCTTTGATTATCTGGAAAAGGTAGATAGATAGATATACTCTATTCTAAAAGTACCATAAAAAAAATTTTTAGGAGTTCCTAGGAAGTAAATTACTCAGATACCCGCGAAACGAGACACAATAGTAAAACAATAACAGCGCGGTCTCATAGGACCGGTTGGGGATTCAAACGTTAAAATTAATAGGGAGGGGCTTTATCACAGGGGTCTTATCACAAAAAGGAAATTTTAACGGTCTTTTTATAAATTTGACATAATTTTTCCAAGTGTAAACTGTTTCCCATCATTTTTTTTAATACCCAATTTCCCTTCCAAACCTGTCTGTGTGAGAAGAATTTTCCTGATTATAATATAATCAAGAAAATTCTGAACTGATATAGAATTATGCAATAACTTCCTGAGTGTCAATGGTTACTTTTTACATGTAGATAGGCCCCAAGATAAAAATAATCCGTTTTAAATACTTTTTTTTCAGTAGGAAGGCATCTAATGACTCCAACCGCTCTGGGGTGAAGAGGGAGGGCTTATCAAACAATTACAGACTAAAACCTACTCCTAGTAAAAGTCTGACTACTTTTATTTTATTTTATTAATTTAATGATTTCTGAAAGTTGTATACCTTATTTACAGCATGACCCATATGCAAATCTCCATTAGCATACGGTGGCCCATCGTGCAGTACAAACTCTGGACCTTTCAGGTTCTTCCTTTGCCAGTTATACAGCTCAGCAAACTGTGCAGTCTAAAATGTATAGTGGTAATTTTTATGAGAAAAAATACAAATAATATAAGTGTAAATGTTTTACTTTCTTCACTTTTACATCTATACGATGTTGTTTTTTATTAAAGAGTGCATATATATAAGTTTTTAAGTTATTTTACCTTATAAATTTGCTCTTTTATTGCATTACTTGACCGAGCTGGAAAATTAGTCTTTGGGGAAAGAATAGTATGAGAATATGTCTTGGTCTTTGGCGCAGCTGTACTTTTTGCACGCATACAACTTGTGCAAGTCCATTTTGATACAATTCTTCTGTATTTATAACACAAAATGTTTGAATTTTTCGCGAAATACATTTTTGAGGTTACTTTGTTATGACAGACACAGATGACGGTTTTTGTTTAGGGACACGAAAAAAGTATCGATTCTTTGTGGTATCGAGTACATTCCAGTTCGATACCGATACTTTTGTACTCGATACTTTGCATTCGATACTTTTACTCAATAAGTACTTTTTCCCAGGTATCGTATCGAATGAAAAATTTGATTTAACAGCACTTTCTAGCTCACTCGTTGAAAACTTTTTAAGACATTCTGTCTTAACTCATTCTTAACGGACGGTCGTTCGTAGTTCAATTCCTAATCAATCATTCTTCACCCTGTGCACTCGTTCACTTACTTGTTCAGTTTGTTGTTGTTTAACCTATCAATACTCGCGAAACGAGACACAATAGTTAGACAATAACAGCGCGGTCCAATGAGACAGGTCGGGGATTCATTAATTAAATACGGTACGATTGATCATTATTTTGTTTAATTACTAGTATTTGATTTCTTAAAGTTTATAAGTAGTTCTATTATTCTCAGTTGTGTAAGTGTAACTGTGTTATTACGAGTCTTGAGAAGAATGCCGCCTAAAAGTGACCTTTGGCAGTATTTTGTTAAAATTAATAACAACGAAGTAAAATGCAAGACATGCTTCAAAAACATAAAAACATCAGGAAACACTTCAAACATGAAGAAAGTAAAAAAGTACTCGATACCTTGAAGTATCGATACTTTTGTTTCGATACTTTAATGAGTGCGATACTTTGTTATCGATTCTACTCATGAGTACGATATCGATACTTTTGCTTCGATACCGTGTCCCTATTTTTGTTATGATGTTGGTATTATTTTCTTTTTTTCTAAGCTCAGATCTGTTCGATTTACAAAGAAAATTCTCAAAGGAACATTTTTACTGTGATGCTAATGAGTACTACTATCCCTAAAACAAAGTGGTGATTGCAAACGAGGACTAGCCAGTTGAACTGTGATTTGAACAAACTTTCAGTTTTCCGTTCAGAAATTTTAATTATTGACAAACGTGTTTATGTCCTACGACAAAGACGTTCTTTTGACGTACGCCTATTCAAAACAACACATGTTTTGCGCGTATTTGATACAAAATCCATAAATTCCACAATAAAGTTCGAATAAAACTACTTTAAAATGGTAAAGTATCGTGCCACTATTTTATAAACACGAATTTCATGACTATTATTTAGATAGCCTGTAGTAAACACGACATAACCTAATTTCAGCCGAAGACAAAAAAGAAGTTCATAGATCGTAAGAAAGCGGTGACGTTCAACCTGGTGCATCGTTCTCAAAGGGATCCCCTGGCTGCTGATGAGACTGCACCACAACGTGTTTTAGTGCCTGTTAGTGCTAATGTGCCACAAAGGAAGGATAAGGACCCAGTGAGTATGCTTATGTTTTGAGACCTGTGTGGTACTTAATTCCTGTTTACTTTCACTGGTAACAACTAACTATTACTACCTATGTACAGACTTCAAGATAGTATTGTTTCACAAAATTTTGAACTGCTTTCAAAAGTGGTTGGACAAACTAAACAATATTAAACTATGTATTTGATACACATACATCAGCTA
Organism: Mythimna separata; assembly: GCA_030763345.1. Taxonomy (NCBI): domain Eukaryota; kingdom Metazoa; phylum Arthropoda; class Insecta; order Lepidoptera; family Noctuidae; genus Mythimna; species Mythimna separata. The sequence continues at coordinate 4,265,582 of CM061188.1, read as the reverse complement.
ATAGCTGCTAACGTGCCTTACTAAATGATAATAACATAACCTAACATTACGTATGTTATTAAATCCTGTGTGGTAAATGTATGTTAATTAGCTTATATGGCATAGTGGATTAATAACCCATTTTGATGCTGTTTTCAATAATATGATTTTCTTTTATTTATAACACAGAAAAGTACCCAATTGTTTTTAAAGTAGATAAAAAATGATATAAATTAAACCGATCACATACCCGTGTAACGAGACACAATAGTAAGACAATAACAGTGCAGTTGCATATGACCGGTCGGGGATTCATGAATTAATGTATCTTTAGCATGTTATTTTCATTTGTAAAAGTAGGGTAAAAAATCAATAATTTTAGGGTCACAGGGCAAGCTTAATGAACAAACCTATATATAATAGTGAAACTCATCTTATACTTTGCTTAAATTTTACAGGAACTTACTCCAGAGCAGCGCAAAGAGGAACAGATCAAATATGGGATATACTTTGATGATGACTACAACTATTTGCAACATCTTAAAGACTCCCGGGAAGTCACACTTGTGGTGCAGCCTGTAAGTATTAATTTTTTTCGTTTATTCTGTTATCTTTTGACTGCTGATATTTTTTTTCAAGTGGGGAATCATCAGAATTATTTCTCCCGCTCTTGGCTGGAGCAGGAGGGTGTGTCAGATTCTTACTGACTAAAGCCCACCCCGTTCCTTTGTTGCCTTCGATCTGCAGGACACGGGCTTACCTTTCGGAATTTACGTGTTCCCCAGAGACTTCTGCCCTGCCAGGCCCCTTATATTTCATGTCCTGAAAAAGCTTGTAAGACAGTTTTTACCCTGGAAGTATGTTCCTTTGGGATAATTTACTACTAAAATTCAGTGGAACCTGCTGGCAGCAGCAAGTGAAATCATAATTTAACAAATTCACAGACTTTGATTTTGAAAAGTGAAATGAGACGTAAGAGCAAGTTGATTTTAGATCTACTCATAGTATTATTCATGACCAATAATCTTGTCTTCACATTTTCAAAGTCTTTCTGTAATTAAACAAACAACAACAATAACAATAATAAGCTAGTGCGCCTCACCATCAACGACTGCATCGCTGCTTACCATCAGGTGGGATCGCAGTCAAGCACTAGTTTATAACAATTAAAAAAACAACAACAACAAACACATCAATAACAATGTATACTTTCAGAAACCCATCCACAAACGCAAGGAGAAATCGTCCGAGGCCACAGAGGATGGTGAGCCTATCCAAGTGAAGGAAGCTCTCAACCTACCCAGCTCCGTGTTTGCTTCAGAGGTGGAAGAAGACGTTGGTCTACTGAACAAAGCTGCTCCACAAGGTAGGAACTAAAACCACTTTAATAAAAAATCAAATAGTTTAATTCATGAATCCCCGACCGGTCGCATGTGACCGCGCTGTTATTGTCTTACTATTGTGTCTCGTTTTGCAGGTATGTGATAGATTAAAATTTAAATGAGTGCTACTTATGCAACAGTAAACATAGCCACTTACTGGACTCAAACAATTTAAAAAGATTACCATATACTGAAAAAGAATAACATTAAAAAGATAATTATTTGTCTAGGGTCCAGATGATAGTGTTATTATACTTATTATATTATAGTGCCTGCAATATCTTTCAGAAGATCATCTTTAACTGACCTTGTCATATTAAAGTCTAGTTTTTACATATATTTTTTTAGATCGGAATGATTTCTTCTGCTCTTGGACGGAGTGGGGCAGCAGGTCAGACTTTTATTGACTAAAACCCACTCTGTTCCTTCTTTGTCTTGTGCTACAGGACCCAGGGTTTGCCCTTCAGGACCAACCCCATGGTCCCAGTAGGCTTCGACCCTGCTGGGCCTCTAGGTTTTGCTGACATCTCCTTGAGGCGCGCGTGGAACACTACGCCGTCGACGATACAGGCTCGGTCCCATTATCGGAAGGCCAGACAGCGAGCTACTAAATGCTCGCCGTCCGCATTCACTGGACCTTGAGAGTAACATCATTTGATTGTATTTTTTTTCAGGTCTGTGTCTGGATTTGGACCCAGAAGTTATAGCAGCATTGGATGACGACTTTGACTTCGATGACCCTAACAATGAACTGGAAGACAACTTCATTGATCTTGCTATGGGTGATGGTAAGTTATTGTATTCATTGTTATTTTTTTTAATGTATATTTTTGTAAATGTTATGTACGCTGTTCATTGTTCCATATATTAGACCACTATGGTGTATCGGTTTAGGTGGTATATAATATACACAAGGATTATTTAAATTTAGTTTATTAGCTAACATCGATTTAGGTAAATACCTAGTTGCAAAGATTTTTACAAACAATTTTTAGACAACTTTTAGATAAAAAGACATGCCAAGATTGTTTACATTTAGTTAATTACCTAAACCGATAGACCATAGCAAAATGTCGCGATAGTAAAGCATAGGCCAGACGGATGCAATGCAGCATCCCAACAGAGGTCACCTTGATGGGAGCTTGATTTGTACTACACGGCCTACACATTAGCAAATCAGGCACAAGGACGAAAATGGATTCTGTTGGACATCTGTTGTATACACGGATTGCAACAAACAGGGTCACCTCTGTTGGGATGGTAGATTACATTGGTGTGCTTAAATTAGAATAAATTGATTCAATTTAACACGCAACGAATGTTTTTTGCGATTTTCACGGCGGAATAGAACACTAATAGTGAAAACCAAAAAATTCGTTGCGCAATTTAAGAGTTAGCTGACAAACAGACGTCCGTAGAAAAGCGACTTAGTTTTATATAATGTAATAAAAAGATAATAAATTACAGGAGGTGAAGGGTCCGATGATGAAGATTATGAAGATGAAGATGGTGATAGTATGTCAGACGATGGCAATTCTGACAAGGCGTTTGTGTCAGATCTCGATTCTGACGACGACAGTGATGCGGTAAGCAACTCTTCAATCATTCTTTTCATAGATAGGCTACAAATCGGCCGATTCTTTTTTAATATTTAATTCTTTATGCACACAAGACTAGAGGCGGACTTAATGCCTTGAGACTTTCTCTACCAATTAAACTTTAATACTGGACTACCACTATCCCTAATATCATTAGAATTACTCAGTTTCCTAACTTTGTTGTTTATATTAGAGAGTAATAGTAACGGGCACCGACTTACGGGCTGTAGGACGCGGGCTCAAAACCATCCAGGCGCATTATTTTATGTAATTTATTTCATCACCACTGCTCTCAAAACGGTAAAGGAAAATATCGTGAGGAAACCGGCATATCCTAAAACCAAAAATTCGAAGACTTGTGACATCCACCATTCCGCATTTGGCAAGCGCACCGCACTCTCTCCTAGAGAGCAAGTCCGGGTCCCAACAGTGGGAATATTATAGGATTATAACTTATGCTTTTTATTATTTATATTTACCAGGACAACAGAGAAAAAGGCGGTCGCATGCCGAACTGGGACGCTCGCGACAAGGACGACACGAAGTCTCGATTCTCACAATACTCCATGTCTTCAAGCGTGATGAGGAGGAACCAGGGCCTCACGCTGCTTGACAACCGGTTTGAAAAGGTAAGTCATGGTTTTGGGAAGGGTAAAGTTCGTTAAGTTGAAGTAAACATTGTTAAAACTGTTGAAAGTAAATTGTATTTTTAAAAGTTAAAGTTATGCAACAGGGTCGTGACGTGTCACAATGCGAGGAGGAGTATTCATTATTATTTCTAGCATGTAAATGATTTTTCTATTTCTTCTTTATTTTAAACTAGCTTTTACCCGCGGCTTCGCTCCCGTCAAATGACTACCCTACATATCCTACGCTACCCTACCCTACCTTCCCTACCTACCCTACACTACCCTACCTACCCTACACTACACTACCCTACACTACCCTACCCTACACTACCCTACTTTACCTAACTTTTTTTTTTTAATTTTTCTCTCCGTAAAAACCATCATTGTTGCAAGTTTCAAGGAACATTAAAAAAAAAAACAGCCAAATCGGTCAAGCCGTTTTCATGTTATGTCGTGACAACGGAAAACGGGTTTCATTTTTATATTATTTTAAAAATGGTCGCGTTTGACCACTTTGTCACTTGATGGTTAACGATAATGTAATCGACGATGGAACACGTTTGCCTAGAATAAACCTATTTACTCTTTACTTAAAGACTCGTAAGGTTGTAGATGCCAGGAACATGAGATTCCAAAAAAGAAGTCTACTCAATGTCTAATCTCAATTAATGGGTTCCCAAAACTTTTTCAGCAGCATTTTGTCAAGTTCAGCTTGTAATGAAAACTATTTTGATATATAGGAGTGACCAATAAATAAGTCGATTTATAGTTTCATTTTCGTCAGTTCAAACAACATATTTAAACATATTCGATGTACACATCTTATCTTATCTTATATATATAAAAATGAAACCCGTTTTCCGTTGTCACGACATAACATGAAAATGGCTTGACCGATTTGGCTGTTTTTTTTTTTAAATGATCCTTGAAGTTCAATGATGGTTCTTACGGAGAGAAAAATTCTAAAAAAAAAAAATGTTTGGTAAAGTATTGTAGTGTAGGGTTGTGTAGGGTAGTGTAGTGTAGGGTGGGTAGTGTAGTGTAGGGTAGGTAGAGAAGGTAGGGTAGGGTAGCGTAGGATATGTAGGGTAGTCATTTGACGGGAGCGAAGCCGCGGGTAAAAGCTAGTTAATTATAAAAAGGGTAAAAAAGTTAAAAACTATTAACCATACCGATTTTGATTATAACCATAATTTTTCCTTTTTCTCATGAACGTAAATCCCCCAGATGTTCGCCGAATACGACGACACAGAAGTGGGAGCTCTCGACCTGGAAGAGATCGAGGGCTTCATGCCGGAGACGCACGACATGCTGCTGCAGGCTGCCGAGCACTTCGAGGAGTCGCAGCGGAGGTACCAGCTCGATAAGGAGAAGGAGATTGCCAGGTAAGACCAGTTAAACAGCCTATAATTTATTATTATTATTTTCTACAAATTTTAACAGCTGAGATTTGAATGAACCTAGTAAACCCAGGATTAATCAAATGGTTAATCCTGTGGTGTGATAGTGGTGGTTTAGTGATGGTTGTTATTAATCAAGTGGTTTACCTGAGTGCTGTTCTCAACTGTGCTGTGCTTAGATATTACCAGAAGTCGATAAAGGGTTATGTTATATTGAAAGGGCAAATTGTTTGGAATTTAGCACGTGACATTTCGGTACTGCATGTCAAACCATGCATTTTTGGGTTTTCGACAAAGCTTTCAATCATCATTCCATCAAGCCTTAGGTCATCCTGCCTTCCGTTCACTGTTTTTCGGTCCACATTTGACAACTCAAAATTAATCCTAACAGCTCTTTATTGTTGTTATCTAGTTTAATTTACAAGAATAGTAAAATGATTTCATAATGTTAATTTATTTTTTCAAATCTATAGTTTTATATTACCCAATTGCCACTCTAGCTAGAGCAGACCTACAAAACTTATACATCGCATAATATCCATGTTACAGAATGAAGCGCCTGCAAGAGATAGAGGAAGAGTCTGAAGAGGACCTGATGACCGTGGAAGTGGATCCCAAAGAGAAGTGGGACTGTGAGACCATTCTGTCCACTTACTCCAACCTCTACAACCATCCCAAAGTTATACAAGAGCCTAAGGTGAGTTACTTACTTATTACTAGACCTTGATAGGACTGATGTTTTCTGGACCAAGGATTTCTGACCACAAGTAATGTCTGTGAATCTTGTACAAATAAGCCGTTGATAGATCGTTTAGTTTCAACCCAATTGAATTGTCGTTCAACCGCATACCGTTCAAGGAACACGTGAATACCGATTTTGGGTAGAACTTTGACGATATTTTACTTGTTTGATTTTACGAGAATCAGGCTACAGATAAGACGAAGAGCTTATCGTGCTTTCTGTGGCATGGATGATTCGGTATGAATGGTGCCCTATCTTTGTACTAATCTTAACTACTAAAAAATCCAGCTAGTGACAAAACAGGAATAGAGCTATCGAACCATGACCCTTGCTATACAATTATCGTCCTTAGGTAAGTTTCGCTTGCGGAACTTTGCAAAAATCCTACATTGAGATTAACGGATGTTATTATATAGCCGCAAGGCTCTCTAACACTATACTATACATACCAATCTAAGCGAGGTTCATGAGCAGTATGTTCAAAATACCCTGATTTCTTTGCATTTAATATAAGGAGATAAGATAAAATAAAATAACTTATTTAAATGTCTCCCATTTTCACAGAAACCACAAAAAATCCAGCTCAACGCGCGCGGCATACCTAAAGACGCGCTCGGCAAAGACAACAAGCTGACTGCCAAGTCGCTCGCCAAGTTCAACGCTATGAACGACGATAGTGGCTCTAGCGGTGACGATGAAGATGAGAAGACTAATGCTGATACTGTGCTGTCGACTTTGAGCGTTCTGTCTTTACGGTAAGAGTCATTTTCGTTTGGCAAACAAGTCCCTTCACACAAACGAAAAATGTTGTGTTCAGCGCCATCTTGCGAGATAATGCCAATGCACTATACAACATGTAACATAATTAACGCACATCCTCTTGGGCGGTCATTGTACTCATCATTATTAACAACTTTTACTATGGGACCAAACCTGAAATCGAGAAAAAATAATCACCTGTTCCCTATATTTATGTTCGCTTAGTTCGTCAAAATGTATGAAACAGCAGATTATTTTTTCTCGATTTCAGGTTTGGTCCCACACTAAAAGTTGTTCATAATGATGAGTACAATGACCCCCCAAGAGGATGTGCGTTAATTATGTTACATATTGTATATGGCCCCTGGGCACGCCGTCATTGCGGAAGTAACACCCGAGTCACCACTGTGTGGATCGCCCGGAGGATACGTTAGAGCATTCGGAGGAGGTATGCTCCGCCTAGGCGGAACACTGCCGTGACCTCGTCAAACGATTGGTGGCGGCGACCTCTCGCTTAGACGCCTCCTTCTGCAAAACAGTAATGCTAGTAAAGGAGGCGGCCACAAGGGAATGGCCCTCATACTCGAGCCGCGGGGATCTCGACCCCAATTTCCAGCAACAGTAGGCATGGCCTTGCGGACGGCGAGCAAAAGGTAGCTCGCTATCCGGCCGATTGTCTGTTATTTAATTTAAAATCTGTTCATATTTATTACAGACCCAAAGACGAATCGCCAGAAGAAAAGAAAGAGCGTAAACGTCTCCTAAAAGAGTACAGGAAAGAAAGAAGAATAGAGAAAAAGGCGAACAGAGAGGCTTTTAAAGAAGAGAAGAAACGGCAAGAGAAGATTATGATGAACAACAGAAATAACGTGCAGGGCAATAGAATATTGTAGTTGTTCGTACTGTGTTTGTAATAAGTAATGTGTATAGGAATATATTATTTTATTTTTTAAGTGAATGTGGAGTTTTATTTTTTTAAGGCCGGCGCCTACTGCCGGCATGGTATGGCATGGCACAGCAGATTGTGCTGCGGTATCCCGCGACATGACAGGTTGTGCCTTGGTATGCCGCGGCGTGCCGTGGCAACATGAACTCTGAACTCATTGAAATAAGATTCAAAATAATTACTTGATTAGTAATAAAATGCTTTTTCTTATAAGATTGTGACCTGGGACATTGTAGAAGACGAATATTATTGAGGAAATACATCTGGTTAACAGATATTATAGGGTCACTATAGATGTAAGGGTCAGTTCACACCGAGACGCGACGACGCAGGAAGAGACCAGTGACTGCGCTGCGAGACGTATAGTAAAATCGTTGGCAACACGACACGAGCGAATTAGTGATGTTCCGAATATCCGTATCCGTATCCGTATCCGCGGATATCCGAGGCAAAAGAAAAATCCGTATCCGTATCCGTGTCCGTTACTTTTCACGCGGATCTTTTACGGATCTTTTTCAGGTGATTAAGTAGAATTATTAAATAAAAAACTATAAAATTCCAATCAGATTATTTTTATTTCTTAAAATCAAATATTTGGCACCTTTATATTGCAAACATTTCGATAGATAGATCTTTATAATGAAAGCAAGATAAAATATCACTTTCATAACAATGAAATAACTAAAACTTTAATCTTTTTTTATAATGTTAATGAGGTCTATATTAGCAAATTATAACATTTTTTTATGACAATGAAAAAACTAAAACTAAATCTTCTTTTTTATATAATTATAGGAACATTATAGCAAGTTATAACATCATGAGCACTTAAAAAACTAAAACTTAAACCTCCTTTTTTATAATTATGAGATTAATACAATAGAAAGTTATAAAATCACTTTTGTAAGTAAGAGATAATGGAGAAACACATTCTAATTAAATGATAATTCTAATAAAGTAAATTAATACTGCGTGTCACATAAAGTTTAAACATTAGCTTACATGAGTGAGTAAGGACAGGCAAAATTAAAAAAGCTTGAAAAATTGATTAATCATAATTGAAATTAAGTAATGGTTAATTGTATTTCAAAAAAAGCAACTTCCACCCCCCCTTCCCTCAAATGTCTGTTACGATGAGGATCATATACAATACCTGCTGCACTGAAAAATTGTTCACTTGGAACGCTTGTTGCAGGTGATGATAAATATGTGCAAGCAATGGAACTGAGACACCCAAACCTTTTACTGTTAATCTGCCAATACTTTAACTGGTCTTTAACTGGTTTTCTGACATTATTCTGCGAGCAAGTTAGCTTTTGCATCTGATATTTGATTTTCGGATTGCTCATCGTCATCACTATCTAACATATTAGCAATAGAGTCCTCTAAACTCTGGGAATGTTCTTTTCTAACAATAATTGGTTTGACTCCAGTACTTGTAGTTGCTGTGACATTTTCTTCAGTTTCTAAATCTGCACGCAGTTTCTCTTTTATATGTTTTATGAGAATATCGCTAAAGAATTTATTTTTGTACCGTGGGTCTAAAAATGTAGCTACTTGAAACAAAATATTTTTATCAATTTCTGAAAAACGATAATCTAATTCATTCTTCAAAGCAGACACAAAATCCAGAACAGAGGGTGAGACTTTCCTGGATTTCATCATAAATTTTATTCAATGCTCGTACTAGAGGAATAACGTCGGATATAAAAGAGTTCTGTGAGCTCAATGTTTTTGTAATATCGTCTAGAGCCTTCAGCACTTTTACTAAGTCATGAATCAAAGTCCAGTCATCAGCATTAAATTGTTCTATTTTGTTATTCGAAGCATAAAGCGACAGGGAATCTTTGATGCAATCAAGTCTTTCCAACATATGATAGCGCGAATTCCAGCGTGTCGGTGAGTCTTGCAAAACTTTTAAAACTTTTTGATTGAGTCGAACCTGTATTTTTTCTAGTTCTTGCTTTGCCATTGTGGAATGGTTAAAATGTCCTGCAATTTTCCTACATTTTGCGAGTAACACGGAGATTGTATCAACGTTTTTGATAGCCTCTTTAACCACCAAATGTAATTGATGTGCTGTACAGTCGATATTATGTATTTCAGACAAAAAACAGGCGCGCTTCATATTGGATCCCCCATCTCGTACCATACAGTGCACATTTTGTTTCTGAATTCCCCATTCTTTTAACATACTTTGAAATATTTCCGAAATATAATCTCCGGTGTGACGTTCTTCAAGAACTTTCGCTTTCAAAACGATATTTTTTCGTTGAAAGTCTTTAGTAATACCATGACATGTTAAAGATAACAATGACACTCCTGATAACGAATCTGACCAGATATCTGATGTGAAGGAGACTTTATCAAAATCTTGTAACATGTTTTTTATTTTTGATGACACTTTATCGTAAAGCTCGCTGCAAACAAGTTCCGTAAAATATTTTCTGCCTTTGAGAACATAGTTTGGAACAATATGATCCATCAATCGTCGAAACCCTAATTGTTCTACGTGTTGAAAAGGCAAATCTGATAAAGCCAACATTTCAGCAATCAAATAGTCAATTTTAATTGACTTGGGATTTGTATTGTTCCACATTCTAGTTTTTTCCATATATTCATCAAAAAAAGTTGGTTTAAATTCCCTTTTTACCTTTTGCAAAGATGTTCCCGGCCGTGGTAGTTCATCGGTACTCTTCTTAGCGGAGTCTTCTTTCAAAAATAAATCATATTCTTCGGGATGTTTTCTTTGTAAATGATTTTTTAAAGAAGTTGTGCCTTTACCCTTCCGCGAGTACTTTTCATCACAAATTTTGCACTTCGCACATTCATCATTTACTATCAGAAAATATTTCCAAATTACACTAGAAAACTTCTTAGTAGACATTATTTTCAATTTGTATCACAATAATACACAAACGTTATGTATGCGGCACAGTGTCACACTAAACCATAACCAAAACAAAACTAATACCCGCGCAATGCAAGTTAAAAGTTTTAACTTGCATTGCGCGGTTAGTACTAACTTAAAACGTGTCCTGCCTGACGTTGCGGCAAGCGAAAACGTCAACTATCGTTTCAAGGTCGCGGGCACCGACACCAATCCAATAATTTTGAATAAGAAAATAAAGATCCGTATCCGTATCCGTATCCGCGGATCTTTACACTAAATATCCGTATTCAGATCCGTATCCGCGGATATACATTTTTAACGATCCGGCACATCACTAGAGCGAATGTAAAAACGTTCCGCTGCGCAGCGCGACGCCGCGCGGCGTCACGAGGCGCAGCGCTACATGAAGCAACGTATTCTAAATTCTCACAATGAAATGTAGTCCAGTCAATATAGACATTCCAGTTTGCATTAATTCCCAACAAGCTGGATTTTTGTGCAGGCCTTGAATACGTCATTACGAATGATGTCAAAAGACCCAATTGATACCGCTTGTGCGTTGTTTTTTATTCGAGGTCAAAGATCACAAAATTGAGTTTTTTGCGTATATCTCTGAAACAACGAGAGCTATCGAAAAATAGGTCAGGCTAATTTTGTAGATCTGATCAGGAAAGTCGTATTTTCGACTATATGCACACATTTCCGCATCACCTCTGCGGTAGTGTACACGCCACTTTTTTTAACGTTGTTTCCCCAATATGAATACTCCATATTTTGATCGAGAGAATGTAATGTGACACTATTTTATTGATGTTTTTTTTTTAAATTACATCATCATTCATCATCAAACTCTTCATAGTCACTCATTTCTTCCTCTTCACTGTCCTCTTCCTCTTTTAGCTCGATTTGTGTAGACTGCTCCAAGAAGAGAGATATATCAGTAATATCCTCATCAATTTCGAAATAATCTTCATCTGTTGCATTTGATTCAATGTTGGTGCAAGATTGGTCTTGACAATTGGTAAATACATTAAAAAAAGCGCCGTATACACTACCTATATAGTCGAAAATACGACTTTCCTGCGGTTTAAAGTCACGATATCTCGAAAGCGCTACTTTGTAGAAGAAAAGTGTTAAGAGTCCTGTTCCTTTATTCCAAGGCCCGGGGATCTCTTTCGTGCCTGGGCCTTACCCTGTCGGGTCCCCACAGTTGGCTGACATCTCTTGGAGGCGCACGTGAAACAATACGCGCCGTCAACGACTTGGCCTTGGTCCGGACGTCCGGATGGAGAACTACCTATTGCTCGCCGTCCGCAAGCCTACGCTTACGGTGGCTGGAAATTGGGATTGGGATACCAGCTTCTGGGGCGCGAAGGCCAGAGAGATATTAGAGCAAAGTGCAATAAAATTCGGACAGTAAAATAAAACCATAATAAAATTAACACGAAATATAATATTGCTTCTATAAAACTTGCATTATTTACGTTAACTTAAATATAAAATACTTTATTTAATAATAATATTCTTAACTTATTTACACTTAACAGTAAAACATGAGATTTTAAATCAAACATTATTATTATTATAATAAAATAAATAGGAATGTATTGTGGTAACAAACATTCCTTTTCACCGAGTGTTGGCAGTATACCAAAATTAATATTATTTTAGAATTAACGCTAATACAGAGTGTGTAGTTATTGTGATATTTGAGTAGTTAAATATTTCTTTTTTTACGTTTGATATGCTAAACATTAATCGTACAACTACATTTTGGCTGAACCAACAACCTTTAAATATACATTTCGACATTGATCTCAAAACAAAGAAAAAAAATTGTGTTATTCGGAACCGAGTGTAAAGTCCCGCAAATCTCCTTTGAAAATCCTGCGACCTGTCAGTCTGATCTCGGCAACTGCCCAAGAGATGATTTTAGGCTGTTGCATAAGTTCAAATCGCGCGGAGAACTCTATGGGATGTAGATTAGTTCTCTGTTAGTTTAGTTCTTATATGGTACCATTGTCGCTACAAACACAATACTCTCGAAGTGGTGAAGGTAAATATCACATAATCTTCAAACTTTTTTAAGCAAAGTGTCTAAGTCCTAGAAATCTGGTGACATCGACCTACCCGTACTGGGCCCGTGTGGTGGAAATACAGCCCTTTCTCTCTCACAGACTGGACTCCTATGTTCCAGCAGCAAGGAACTTTACAGGCTGATTTAGGGTGCCCGCCCACGACCGACTTTTTGTATGTCCGATAACCGGCACGTATTATAATCCTATAGTATATTCTGACCGACTTTTTGTAGGTCGTGTGCGTTGCACTATTGCTATCAGGCTGAGGCTACAGTGGCCAGCGATGCGACTGGAAGAACGAATCAAATATCACTAGTAAAATTTAGCGAATAGTGTAGCCATAAACGTAATTTCAATTATTTGTTTTAATCGCTCATATATCGCAGGTTGCGTTGCTTTCCAATGTAGCCTCAGCCTTCGTGTGTTCTATTTTTCACCTACAAAAAATCGTTCACCGATTCCCGGTCGTGGGTGGGCACCCTTAAGGTACAACTACATAGCACACACATGGGCCACGTACGCCGATCTAGGCGCGTTGGTCTCCTGCCGACCGTTGACGACTTACAGCCGAAACCAATAACCTATCTGTCACATATCGGAGATAGAAAAACAAATGAAACAACAGAAAACGTGATAATTTTTGTATTACAATCTCCAGTATGCCAAAACTGGAGATCGATAGGTTATTGGTTGCGGCCGTTAGGCTCGGTCTGCATCACGCTTTATGCTCCCGCCACACTCCTCAAATACCACAAAACTGCACACCTCACCACCATCACCACATCTAAGCCAGAGTCAGTCCCTCATAGCCCAACCCGTCAGGGTCTGGCGTCTCCATCCTGTTCTTGAGGTGCTGCAGCGTGTTGTGGAAGTGCTTCGTGATCTGTTCCACTTCCTCCGACTGGTCTAAGTTGGCTAACTCTTCGCGGATTTTCTGGATTACCTGGTGAATAATGTAGGAGGGAATTAGTTTTTGGGTGGACTGAATGTTGACTCCAACATAATTAGGAAAAGGTTAATATTATGCCTGTATTAGATAGTATTAGTTATTTAGTTTCCAATAGCATTTTTTATTAGCATTAGCGGCCTTATAATGTTCTCACTGCTGGGACTCAGGCCTCCTCTCTAGGAGAGGGGAGGATCCAATAACATTCACATTATATGTGCTATTGAAAAAATAAATTACAAAACACTACTGCCATGTCAAAAAAACAAGATTTTTGATGTAAGATGTTGCTCGAAGGACCAAAAAGATGTATGGTTTGTTACCGTACGTCTTTTGCTGATTGATATTGATTGATAGGGATACTAAAAGTAACAAGTAAAACTATGTAATTCACTTGACACGTGTATTGAATCCACGACCTTAACTAACGATAAATGAGGTGTTGCTATGACGCGGTCCGAATGTGAACTGAAGTTCATATAAAATGTGTGTTAATTAATTACAATTCAATTTTGATGAGAGAGCATTTACGCAATGTGCGGTTGCACCGTACAGTTAATTTATAGAAAAGTGAAGTGAAACATGGAATTTCGATCTACAAAACTGAAATTTTTATCGCAGTCGGAGGACCATTCTGTAAAATGCTTTCTTACAGTATAATACACCCCAATTATTCTACCGGCACGGCACGTCATGGCAAAGATATTATATTACTAATCAAATTATTTTGAATCTTATTACAATGAGTTTAGATTTCATATTACTTTATTTTAATACCACAATGCGGCATCCCGCGAGGCGTAATGAGTCACTTTGCGTCAAGGAATTATCATTGCTAAGTTAGTTAAAATATGGTTGTAGCCTGCGCAGCGGTTAGGCGGGGTGCCACGGAATGCCGCAGGATGCCTACCTGCCATGCCGGCCGAGAGTGCCCTTAAAAACCTGCGCAGGTGATAACTTACCGCGTCTATAAGATTCTTAGTGAGACTGATCTCCCCAGCAGTTCAAATAAAACCTTAACACCTACACACAGAGCTCAATTTGCCTCAACACTTACCGCGTCTATAAGGTTGGTAGTGAGACTAGCGTTGCCTCTCTCCCTGAGCAGCGCGTATCGTCCCAGCAGCTCAGCCAGCAGCTGCGCCTGCACGCCGCCGTCCATGCACTGCTGTGCCACCCGCGCCGCCTTCTTCAGGCAGTCGAGCGCGCGAGACGCGTCGTTTAGAGGCCACTGGAAGAAGGAACATGAGTTTTAGATGAAATTAGGGTCGCGGGAATCCGACGGATGCGAGGCGCACAGGACTGGTCGTTGTGGCAACGCTTGGGGGAGGCCTATGTCCAGCAGTGGACGTCTTTCGGCCGAAATTATGGGTGATGGGTGATTTTAGATGTTAAAAGAACGGAAGGGACTCATTAAAGGGTATTTTTAATATATATAAATCACGCATGCGGGGTTGCCCCGCACGTGTAACCCCCGCAGATATGTGGAACAGGCCCGCGAGATGTCTGGCGTGATCCCGGGCAACAGCCCCACGCGGGGCCCCTACTAGTATATCGTCCATTGTACACAAGGACAACGCACAGCAGCCCGCAGAAAACTAGATCGTAAGCAAGCGTGTCTCATGCAACGTGAAATTTTCTGCATACGGAGTAATAACGCATGCATGATGAAATCCGCGTGATATTAAAAACACCCTATGGTTAATGCCTGCTAGGGCTGCGGGGTTGTTAAAAAGAATTATCGTCACTCAGAAACGCAAAAAAAATAACTGAAGAAATATGGGTGGGTTTTAGTTGGTAAATCTGACAGCTCCTCTCATTTCCCGCTCTGGATGAAGAGTGGTAAAAGGTATTTGATGATTTCTCAACTAAATAAAAATCGGTATTCGCTGACCGTTGTCTGTCCGAGAAAAGTAAATCCATGAGGTTGTCCAGGAAAATTCATACCATGGGAAATTTGAAAAAGAACCCCAGGTCTTACAGAAGTGAGTTTAAGTCAGAATAAGTCTGTCATGCCTTCCTGCACTTCCGCTCACACACTCTTGTGCGAGCAGAAGTCATTGGATGATTTCTCACCTAAAAAAAATCGGCCAAGAGCGTGTCGGGCCACGCTCAGTTACCCTACACTGAGCGTGGCCCGACACGCTCTCCCCAACTTTTCATCGCATCAAGTTCAAAATAATTTTCCTAGAAAGTCTTTATAAAGCTCCACTTTCCAGATTTTTTTCATATTTTCTAAACTTATGGTCCAAAACTTAGAGGAAACTAAACTGAAACTTGGATCAATTATTTCCGAAATTGTTGACATTACTATAAAAATATTTTAGTAAACCCCTATTCATTTTTTAATACCTATCCGGCAATATATCACACGATAGGGTTGGAATTAAAAAAAAAAACACTCCACTTTACATGTAGGGCTACACTAAAAAAAAATCCAATTTTTATTAATTTATCGGCGAGATTGATATACATATTGGTATCAAATTTCAGCTTTTTAGTGCTAACGATCACAGAGATTAAGCGAGCAAGGACGGACGGAAAGACATGGCGAAACTATAAGGGTTCCGTTTTTGCCATTTGGCTACGGAACCCTAAAAATGAAACTCACCTGCTTGCCGTCCTTGGCAGCCTTCCAGAAGAGATGCGCGCACAGCGCCACGGCGCGGCTCTGGTCGGGTTTTTTCAGCAGCTTGCTGGCGGCCAGCGCGCATTGTGTACGCATCGGCTCGGCGTTCTCCGCACCTGAGGGTAGTGTACAGATAGGATTTAGTCTCTGTTATGAAAATAGGTGCGATTATATTAGGATTTTATAGCTTTACTAAGATCTAGGCCGACCTAGGAAGAGGTGAAACGTCCTAGACGCCTACTGCTGGATAAAAAGAATATGTGAAAGAATTTGGGAGAGTTCTTTACACAGCAGTGGTGAAGTATTGACGAAATAAAATAAAAAATAACAGACGTAGTCTGTATGTTTGGATGTAGGAGGCTTTTCAGAATTTGAATGCTGGTCACCCATCCACAATCCGTGATCGACCCGTGCGGCTGTTATTATAAGTTATGCAACCCTTGCCTAGGTTTGTCTGTGGATGATTGACCATCTTAACATACCGATTTTCCTTCGTGCCTTGGAAAGCACGTTAAGCCGTAGGTCCCGGCTGTCATTTATAGATCTTTGGCAGTCGTTACGGATAGTCAGAAGCCAGAAAATCTGACTCCAGTCTTGCCATGAAGTACCGTGTTACCCCAGTTAATGGGTTGTGGAGGTCTGGTAGGCAGCCGCTCCTCGTAGAATACTGGTATTCAGCTAAATCCGGATTGACTGGAAGCCGACCCCAATATAGTTGGGGAAAGGCTAGGCAGATGATGATAACTTACCGAAGCAGTTGATCTGCTCGAAGGTGGCGATGATGAGTGTGATGGCCGCCAGCTGCGCCTTGCTGTCCGATATCTCATCCTCGTACAACGAGAACGCTTGCGAGAGGAACTCGTACGCTATCGTCTCGTGGTACCATTGATAGACTATTCGGAATTTTAATGTCAAACTGACGAAACGCGCGAAATTTCGGTCGGAACTCCGTAATTCGGAGAAAGAGAGTAGACTTCTTGTATTTGGCAACTTGTATGGCTTTGAGGAACTCGTGGCTAGATAATAACAGCCGCACGGGTCGATCTTCAAGGTTAAGCAACGCTTGCCAAGGTTGGTCTGTGGATGGGTGATCATCTTAACATACCGAGTTTCCTTCGTGCCTTGGAAAGCACGTTAAGCCGTAGGTCCCGGCTGTCATTTATAGATCTTTGGCAGTCGTTACGGATAGTCAGAAGCCAGTAAATCTTACTCCAGTCTTGCCATGAAATACCGTGTTACCCCAGTTAATGGGTTGTGGTGGTCTGGCAGGCAGCTACTCTTCGTAAAACACTGGTATTCAGCTAAATCCGGCTTGACTGGAAGCCGACCCCAATATAGTTGGGAAAGGCTAGGCAGATGATGATAACTTACCGAAGCAGTTGATCTGCTCGAAGGTGGCGATGATCAGTGTGATGGCCGCCAGCTGTGCCTTGCTGTCGGAGATCTCGTCCTCGTACAACGAGAACGCTTGCGAGAGGAACTCGTACGCTATCGTCTCGTGGTTCCGACGATAGATTATTCCGAATATTAACGTAACTGACGAAACACGCGAAATTTTACGAGGAGCGGCTGCCTACCAGACCTCCACAACTTAACTGGGGTAACACTATCCGTAACGACTGCCAAAAATCTACAAATGACAGCCGGGGCCTACGGCTTGACATGCTTTCCGAGGCACGAAGGAAACTTGGTATGTTAAGATGGTCACCCATCCACAGACCAACCTTGGCAAGCGTAGCTTAACCTTGAAGATCGACCCGTGCGGCTGTTATTATCTGGCCACGAGCTCTAAACAGCTAAATCCTGCTTGACTGGAAGCCGACCCCAATATAGTTGGGAAAAGGCTAGGCAGATGATGGTAACTTACCGAAGCAGTTGATCTGCTCGAAGGTGGCGATGATCAGTGTGATGGCCGCCAGCTGCGCCTTACTGTCGGAGATCTCGTCCTCGTACAACGAGAACGCTTGTGAGAGGAACTCGTACGCTATGTCTCGTAGTTCCAACGCTACATTATTCCGAATTTTCACGTGAAACTGACGAAATATGCGAAATTTCACGAAATTTTAGGACCTACGGCTTAACGTGCTTTCCAAAGCACGGAAAAACTCGGTACCTATGTTAAGATGGTCACCCATCCACAGACCAACCTTGGCAAGCATAGCTTAACCTTGAAGATCGACCCGTGGGGCTGTTATTATCTGGCCACGAGCTCTAAAATACTGGTATTCAGCTAAATCCGGCTTGACTGGAAGCCGACACCAATATAGTTGGGAAAAGGCTAGGCAGATGATGATAACTTACCGAAGCAGTTGATCTGCTCGAAGGTGGCGATGATCAGTGTGATGGCCGCCAGCTGCGCCTTGCTGTCGGAGATCTCGTCCTCGTACAACGAGAACGCTTGCGAGAGGAACTCGTACGCTATCGTCTCGTGGTATCAACGATATAATATTCGGAATTTTAACGTCAAACTGACGAAACACGCGAAATTTTACGAGGAGCGGCTGCCTACCAGACCTCCACAACCCATTAACTGGGGTAAGACTATCCGTAAAGACTGCCAAAGATGTACAAATGACAGCCGGCCACCCATACACAAATTAAACTTGGCATGCGTTGCTTAACCTTGAAGATCGACCCGTGCAGCTGTTATTATCTAGCCACGAGCTCCTCACTCCTGTATATACCCTGTAAAGTGCAGGATCCCCTTGTTGTACATTTTCTAACAAGACAAGTTACTATTATAACTTACCGAAGCAGTTGATCTGCTCAAACGTGGCGATGATCAGTGTGATGGCCGCCAGCTGCGCCTTGCTGTCGGAGATCTCGTCCTCGTACAACGAGAACGCTTGCGAGAGGAACTCGTACGCTATCGTCTCGTGGTTCGCGAAGCCTATCTCGCTTATGGCGAGCGCTCCTTGCAGGTATAACCTGGGGCGTAATAGGAAAATAATTAATCTAATTATATAAAAGGAGAAACTGACTGGCTGATATTTCAATACATAGCCGAAATTATTGGGACTAAGAGCGTGCTCAAGGTTTCCCTTTATATAGGTTAAAGGTTAAAAATAAATAATAAAAACAGATTGGTAAAATTGCTACTAATAGTGCTAACTATGAGATCAAAGCAACATAAAGTCCTACTAAGTACCTACGATAAATGACGATAACGTAACTACAAACACACTCGCAGTTCAGTTAAGTAATACCGTCGGTCGGTGAAATGCGCATCGAAAATATTATTCTTAATATTTTAACGCCGAACATTAGTCAATATTAATAAGGCTCAAAGTTCAATGCATCCTGCGCGAAGACTATGAGAGTCATGTCGGTACACGATCAAAGACCGCGTGTTAGTTATCTCTGTCACTTTCTTACACATTTTTTATGGAAATTATTGGGACTAACAGCCGAAACCAATAACCGATCTGTCACATATCGGAGATAGAAAAACAAATGAAACAACAGAAAACATGATAATTTTTGTATTGTATCATTTGTTTTACAATCTCCAGTATGCCAAAACTGGAGATCGATAGGTTATTAAGTGGCCTGCGTACACCGCGCGCTATCTCGAGTTGAAACGAAATAAAATACGTTTTTGAGGTTGATGGAATCAATCGAGATAGTATAAACCATTCTTGGACACACCGACTGGAGTAAAGACATCATCCGCACACTGACAGTTGCTTGCTGTGATAGCAATACAAACTATCGGAAATTTGGGAGATGTTCCGTAATACCAAAAATGATGAATGAAAAATTAATAAATTTGCAATATTGTTTCGAGTATTTATAACTTGATAATAATATCTGTGTTCCCACGTAGAGATATTTTGAAATATTGTTGTTTATAATATAGAAAAAACTAAATAAAAACATGACATTTTCGCTGTGAAAATGTGCAAATTTAAATTCGCTTAAATTTCGTTTGGGGTAAGTTTTTCAACAAAAAGACGACGTAGGAACCTAGATAATTATTGTCTGAATTCGAATAAGATCATATTATGGTGTAAATATGCTTAAACTGCAAATGATTTTGGTATTACGTTTGTATGGATAATTCTAACGTCGCGCCCGCCTTAAGTTATTAGGTTTCGGCCGTAAGAGCGTGCTCAAGGTTTCCCTTTATGATGTAGGCGAGCACTGAGAATCGTCTCGTTTAGGTGGAAAGTACTAATTTCAGAGGGGTGAAACTGCAGAGTCAGAGACGCTTACACATCAGCGGGGGTATTGCTTATCCCTGTTGACAGCTCAAATTATGATCACTCGTTACAACCAGGGTTCCGAATTGTGATAAAAGTATTTATATCACGAAAATTAATACGGCACAAAATCTAAGGGCTATTGAGTAATAATTGTGACGCTGCGCGTAATTGGTCGGATTCACGATATTATCACTTTTATCGCGTCTCGAAACGCAGGATATAACGAGTGATCATCATTTGAACTGTCAACAGAGATAGGGAATACCCCTGCTGTTCACACACATATGCTGATTCATCATCATCATCATCTCAGCCGAAAGACGTCCACTGCTGGTCATAAACCTCCCCCAAGCGCCGCCACAGCGTCCGGTCCTGTGCGTCTCGCATCCATCGGATTACCGCGACCCTCGCCAGGTCGTCGGTCTATATACTGATTGCGATGTGGTTACGTATCCTTAATAATTTACATAAGTATAAAGAAGTCTAAACACAAGAAGGGATGTGTTACCTCAAAGGCAACTCGGCTAGTTCAGCTTTGACCAGCATGCTAATCGTCTGGTGACAGAACTGGAATATCTTCTGACATTTCTTCTCCCACATGTCGTCCTGCAATCAATTTATTGTAATGTAAGAAAGAAACATATTTTTTGACGTTACTTCTAACGTCTCTGGTTTAGGTCTCTTTAAGATTAAGCGCGAATTATATCTGAGGGAGTAATCATGTGCCTGTTAACGCCTGTAAGTTATACTCCATGCCAATCTTATTAGATTAGACATTTAAATAAACCTTTTTTACTGTCCGTCCAACCGATTTAGACTTTTATTGCGTCGTTGAAGGCATGATAAATGGCGGATGCAGTATAAAATGATTTTATAAAAACTTTTTTGCTTTTAATACCATCCTTATATTTTTGGATTAAAAGTCAAAATCGGTTTTGAGGACACTAAAAAAAATTTGGTTATAATGTTTTACAACTTAGTTTTATTTTTTACTTTTGCAATTCTGCTTGATGGATAATGGCTAAAATATAGTACATTATATTTTATTATTCGAGGAAATGGCGCTGATAGCCGAAATACAGGGTTTAGTCTAGTTCTGCTACAGATGTCTAATTCTTTTGTGATACAATATATAGATATTAATATTATTGTATTGTATCGCCTACAAAATTGTTTGTATTTGAATAAATTAATTATTATTGTTTATTATTATTACCGTGTCCTTAAGCTCCTTGTAGGTGTGCGCGAGCCTGTAGGCGTGGAACAGTATGGGCGGGAACGTGTGCTGTATGCGCGTGGCTCCTCCCGCTTGCAGAGACTTGCGCGCGCCTGATAGTATGAGGTACTGCCGGTCTGCCGAGTCTGTGTAAGTTACATTACCGTGTCCTTAAGCTCCTTGTAGGTGTGCGCGAGCCTGTAGGCGTGGAACAGTATGGGCGGGAACGTGTGCTGTATGCGCGTGGCTCCTCCCGCTTGCAGAGACTTGCGCGCGCCTGATAGTATGAGGTACTGCCGGTCTGCCGAGTCTGTGTAAGTTACATTACCGTGTCCTTAAGCTCCTTGTAGGTGTGCGCGAGCCTGTAGGCGTGGAACAGTATGGGCGGGAACGTGTGCTGTATGCGCGTGGCTCCTCCCGCTTGCAGAGACTTGCGCGCGCCTGATAGTATGAGGTACTGCCGGTCTGCCGAGTCTGTGTAAGTTACATTACCGTGTCCTTAAGCTCCTTGTAGGTGTGCGCGAGCCTGTAGGCGTGGAACAGTATGGGCGGGAACGTGTGCTGTATGCGCGTGGCTCCTCCCGCTTGCAGAGACTTGCGCGCGCCTGATAGTATGAGGTACTGCCGGTCTGCCGAGTCTGTGTAAGTTACATTACCGTGTCCTTAAGCTCCTTGTAGGTGTGCGCGAGCCTGTAGGCGTGGAACAGTATGGGCGGGAACGTGTGCTGTATGCGCGTGGCTCCTCCCGCTTGCAGAGACTTGCGCGCGCCTGATAGTATGAGGTACTGCCGGTCTGCCGAGTCTGTGTAAGTTACATTACCGTGTCCTTAAGCTCCTTGTAGGTGTGCGCGAGCCTGTAGGCGTGGAACAGTATGGGCGGGAACGTGTGCTGTATGCGCGTGGCTCCTCCCGCTTGCAGAGACTTGCGCGCGCCTGATAGTATGAGGTACTGACGGTCTGCCGAGTCTGATTTGAAGTGGTGGATTAGTCTGGAACAAAGAATTATGTTATAGAATTATACAAGATAATTTATTTTTGTTTTAAAGAGCACAGTATAAGAAGATTTCAGTTTTATACGCGTTATAACCAAAAAAAAACTAACTCTTTCAACGAAGTTACAATGACACGAAAGTACGACACCTTCGCTTCGTCGACAGACTTTCATAAATTTGTATGTAAGCTATGGAGCTGGGGTGGATCGAATGACACTTTTGTCCCACCCGTATGCAAAATACGCGCTTTGGTCGTGGAGTTGCGGATACCAGCCCGTCATACCGTACCATACTATGTAAGCTTCACGCAGGCTTAAAATGAAGAATACGCGTCTATGAAACTAGAGGACTAATGAAAACGGGACCTGAAGTATTTTTTAAAATTTAATTGGCAACATTATTCAGCCTCAATTGTAGGAAATAAAAAAAAAGGTGAAGTGTCAAGACATGATTCTCCTACTAGTTAGTAATACCACGTACAACATTTTTGGATTTAACCTCTTTTTCTCAGGTCGCGTTTTCATTAGACGGACTATACGCGTCCGTAGTCAGTAAGACTAATACTTGGCCAGGAATTTAATTCTGCTATTAATCCTGGCATGTCGAATCTTTTAAGGAAGAATATACTAAGCGACTACTTCCTCGAAAGTAAAGAGTTTATCAAAACATTAGCTGGACCCCGCGGTTTCACCCGCATTTTCGGTTACTGCTCCGCTCCTATTAGTACTCGCGTGATGTTATACAGCCTATAACCTTCCTGAATAAATGGGCTATCTAACAGTGAAAGAATTTTTCAGATCGGACCAGTATGTCCTGAGATTAGCGCGTTCAAACAAACAAACTCTTCCGCTTTATAATCTATATATATAAAAATGAAACCCGTTTTTCGTTGTCACGACATCACATGAAAACGGCTTGACCGGTTTGGCTGATTTTTTTTTTAAATGTTCCTTGAAGTTCAGTGATGGTTCTTACGGAGAGAAAAATTCTAAAAAAAAAAAAGTTAGGTAAAGTAGGGTAGGTAGGGTAGTGTAGGGTAGTGTAGGGTAGTGTAGGGTAGTGTAGGGTAGTGTAGGGTAGTGTAGGGTAGTGTAGGGTAGTGTAGGGTAGTGTAGGGTAGTGTAGAGTAGTGTAGGGTAGTGTAGGGTAGTGTAGGGTAGTGTAGAGTAGTGTAGGGTAGTGTAGGGTAGTGTAGGGTAGGGTAGTGTAGTGTAGGGTAGGTAGGGTAGTGCAGGGTAGGTAGGGAAGGTAGGGTAGGGTAGCGTAGGATATGTAGGGTAGTCATTTAACGGGAGCGAAGCCGCGGGCAAAAGCTAGTATTAGTATAGATTTATTCGAACGTTGGCTCCTACCTAGCACTACACTAGAGCTGAAAAATGACAACACCTGCTAACTCCACCTGTATTTCTTTCGTCACCAATGACGAAATCATATGCATACACACATCTTCCCAATGTATACTCCTAATTTATAGATTTGTAATAGTTATTTTTTATGCTAGCATACCTCGCCAGCAAGCCCTGCTCCTCCATGAAGTCTTCCACGTCAGGCTCCGCAGTCGGCTGGTCGGGCTGGTCTTTCACTAGCACGTCCAGCATCGCTAGCACTGATTCCACCTGTTGTAACGAATCAAACATAAATAAATAATTCCCAGTCAAAAAACTGAAACTCCGACAATATTCTCGGAGAGGGCGTGTCCAAGTTTTGACATTGTAGGTGCTGACGTAACAGTATAGTTAATAATACTCTACTTGTCCATTCGTAGATGCTTCAACGCGATACGGTTGCGCGAATGGAACAAATACACTGTTGTGGTGACCTACGTGCAATCGTAAAAATCGTATAAACCGCAATCGATTGGCAATCGCGTGGAATCGCCCATGGTATACTGGTAGTAAGCTACATTTTTGACGACTTTGACTTCTATTCCATAGGCATAAGAATGGCATTAAAAGGAATGTGGTTATAATACATACTATTTCCTGCAGCCCCCATTTATCATGCCACCAACGCAATAAAAGCCAAAATCGTTTGAACATACAGTAAAAAAGGTTTGTTTAAGTGTCTAATGTTACTGCGAATGGAGTTTATAGTGTAGCCATTAGTGCTGTGCACTCCCTGAGGTATGTGCGCGGCGAGACGGGGGGGAGAATTGGCTGCTGCGCTCTGTCAGTGCGCCGTCAACGCTCGTGGCGGCAGGTAGTGTCATCTGTATCGGACTGTCTATGTCAGACGCACATGGGATAAATATTCAAAGATGGGTCGTGCGTTATCTCGTGATATAAAGACTGCCATTTTTAAGGTGGCTGAATATTTTATGAAAAGAAAAGCAGACAAAGAAAGCTTTGAATTTAAAAATGATGTGAATATTGCCAAAATCGTTGCGGAGGCTACGGGGTACAGCAAAAGAACCGTGCATAATGTGATTTCTGCGGGTTATTTATCAATTGAAAATTCAAGCCAATTAAAATTTCAATTTCCAAAAAAACCAAAAGTTCTAAAGAAAAACACGTTGTGGATGATTTTGACCTTGGAGTTATCAGAAGAAAAATTCATCAGTTTTACGAAGTTGACAAAAAAATACCAAGTGTCCGTAAGTTACTATCAAGTTTGAGAAAGGATGGCATATTGACTTGTGGACGGGAATATTTAAGACAGCTTTTACACAAAATGGGCTACCGTTTCAAAAAATGCAAATCAAAGAGACTTCTTCTTATAGAGCAGCCTAATATTACAGTGTGGCGGAAAAAATATCTAACACAAATCAGAAATTACAGAACGCAAAACCGCAACATATATTTTCTTGATGAAACATACATCAACGCCGGTCACCATGCCAGCAAATGTTGGCAATCATCGTCAGAACCCGGAATTCATGCTGATATTGGGAAAGGACGGCGATTGGTAATTCTTCACGCTGGTTGTCGAAATGGCTTATTGGATGATGCATTGACTATATTCAAATCAGATGCTAGAACCGGTGACTATCATGGAGATATGAGCGGACCTACTTTTTATAAGTGGGTAGATGAAAAGTTAAAAGATAAGTTGCTGCCGAATTCTGTAGTTGTAATGGACAACGCGTCTTACCACAGCGTTCAGGTTGAGAAGAAACCAACTATATCAAGCCTCAAAAGTGAAATGCAGAACTGGTTGCTACGCCATAATGTAGAATTTTCAGGAACCATGACAAAGGCTCAACTGCTACTTCTTATCAAAAATACACAAAAAGAACCCGTGTATAGAATTGACGAACTCCTGAAAGCCAGTGGACACACTGTTCTGCGTTTACCTCCGTACCATCCGGATTTAAATCCAATTGAGTTGGTCTGGGCTGATATTAAAAACAACATAGCCCAAAACTATATTAATTCTTCTCTAGACGAAAAAATAATCTTATTGGATAAATTGTTTTCGGAATTCACGGCGGAAAAATGGCAGAGATGCGACGATCATGTCCAGAAAAATGAAAACGATTACTGGAGTCGCGATAGTAGGTTCGATAATGTTATCGATTCATTCATAATAAATTTGCAAGACTCTGATTCAAGTTCCGGTGGCAAAGTGGAAGATGAAGATGATGACGAAATCGAAGATGAAGTTGAAACGGAATCTATGTCAGAATAACTTTCGTTAGAATATATAATTGTTTGTTAATATAAAAAAGTCCTGCTTTGAATTATAAGTTTAGTTCTTATTTGTCACCTGCACATTTTTAATAAAATAGGAGTATATTTGGGTTATATTTTAATCAACTAAGTAAGTATAATATATTACAGATAGCCTCCGACCGTCGTCCCGTCCCAAGTCTTGCTTTAGAAATGCACACTGAAATCGTAAGATCTGTCCGACATGTATCGATCTCATGTGAACTCATGCACTTTTTTCTTCGCCTCCCACCTCGCCGCGCATACCTCAGGCAGTGCACAGCACTAATGGCCACACTATAGTCAGATGACGATAATCAAAGACAAATTTACTCACATCTTCCGGCGTAGAAATCAAACAATCTGTTTCCAGTACATCATTGATGAGGTGGACAGCGATCATGATCCTCCCAGGATGGTTGAGGTGCTTGATCAGCGGCGCGTAGTTCTGCAGTTTGATCAGTGTGAGGATGTTCTTGTAGTGGTCTGCGGGGAGCTTGAGGATCTTCATCAGCTCTTTGAAGACTGCTGTGTTGTGTTCGAGGTGGGTTTTGCCGCTGGAACAATGTTGTTTGTTAGTATTTTAGGGTTGTTGAGGTAAGTGGACACGCGAGCTATGTAATAAAAAAATGATGTATCCTAACCACGTTTGGAAATATTAGATTTTTTTTTAAAAGACTGGCTACAAGGTACCATCAAGCTGATTTGATTATGGAAGGTAAGCACGGAAACTACGTAAGAAAGCGATGTATCTTAGCCGTGGCTTATTGGAATTTTCATGCAGTGTAGGTACTCTTACACTTCACTGTAAAACTCACACACTGTTTAAATTTGGCTGAGAGATACCACAACGAATAAGAGTAAAATGAAAAACTTTTTACAAAAAAAAAACAAATACAACCAAGTGCAAGTGTAAAATAACTTTAATTTTGGAAGTCACTATTATAGAAACACTGCTTGAACAGTTTCAGCATTAAGGAGTAACAAACATACTCTCAAACTTTCGCCTTTATAATATTACGGCCCGACTCAGGGACATTCATTAACGTTAATCATCACTTAAGAAATTGTCACATTGACAGTTTTACACAGTTTTTCAGTGAAGGTTTGACAATACTTAACTTTAATGGACGCTAATGAACCATTAGCAGGACTATGCGTTCGGCCGTTAGTGTTATTTTTCATTTCCCAAGAAAAGAACACTTTCATGAATGTTATATTTTTATTAATAAACTAGCTTCTGCCCGTGACTTCGTCCGCGGAAAATAATATATCTTACCTGGCCTGGTGTATATCAGCACAAATCTTGTCAGTATGGGCGAGCACTCTGTCGACGTAGTTCAGTTTGTCCGGGTGGCACCGCTGCGCTAGCTTCAGTAGTGCCAACTGCAGGGAGAGCATGTCTTCCGGAGGCATGTCTGTGCGACTCTGTTGATACAAGACTTACCTGGCCTGGTGTATATCAGCACAAATCTTGTCAGTATGGGCGAGCACTCTGTCGACGTAGTTCAGTTTGTCCGGGTGGCACCGCTGCGCTAGCTTCAGTAGTGCCAACTGCAGGGAGAGCATGTCTTCCGGAGGCATGTCTGTGCGACTCTGTTGATACAAGACTTACCTGGCCTGGTGTATATCAGCACAAATCTTGTCAGTATGGGCGAGCACTCTGTCGACGTAGTTCAGTTTGTCCGGGTGGCACCGCTGCGCTAGCTTCAGTAGTGCCAACTGCAGGGAGAGCATGTCTTCCGGAGGCATGTCTGTGCGACTCTGGGGAGAGAAATATACAAGATTATAATTTTATTTGGAAGACTAATGATTGCCCTGGTTTCGCTCGGGTGTAAAGCAATCAAACAAACCGAAACTGACTGCCACTGGCCTATTTTAATTTCAAAGTTCATAACTTTATTTATTTACTAGCTTCCGCCCGCGGCGTCGCCCGCGTAGTGTGTTGATAAAAAGCAGCCTATAGTAAAAATAACAAAATCCAAGAATAAATAAGATTAAGTTTCTTTTTTTTCCTGTTGACCGGGATAAAAAGTAGCCTATATGTTAATCCAGGGTATAACCTATCTACATACCAAATTTCAACCAAATCGGCCCAGCCGTTTTTGCGTGAAAGAGTAACAAACATCCATACATACATCCATACTTACAAACTTTCGCCTTTAAAATAGTAGTAGGATATTTATTGGGGCAACAAAACTACTATTGGTTTAGTCAGTAAAAAGCAAGGAGTGTCTCCTTTCTCCTCCACCCAAGAACAGGAGAAGTTGTTTCATGATTTCCAACGTAAAAGAAAAGATAGTGTGAAAATTATATTTTTTAAATTATACATATTGTACCTGTGTTATAGCGGCCACTTGGTCGGAGAACACTTCAAATAGCTGCACTTCCTGTTCCTTCCCGTCTTCCAGAACTACGCTCAGGTTTATATTACCTTCATTTCTCTGTAACAAAAGGTAAAACACATTATATTTAATATCAGTAATCTGTTAGATTCTTCCGGTTAGCGTAGACGCTGCATTGCGGGACTACAAGCAATGGGTAGTTCGCCGTCTGGCCGTCCGGTAAGGATCAAGTGCGAGTCGACAGTGTGCAGTATCGCGCACGTCTCTAAAAGATAAGATTCACCAAAACTGAACGGGCCCAATAACGCAAAAGGTAAATGAAGCAACATCGTAGTTACTCGGTCTGACACGGCAGACATCATTTGATGAATTCCAAGGACCATTCTCTATACTACACAGTTCTGCATAATATGCAGGCTGAATAAGCATAGTAAGGTGGACCGATGACCTGGATGTTCCACGCGCGCCTCAAAGAGATGTCAGCAAACTGTAGGGGCCCGGTAGGGCCGAAGCCTTCTGGGGCCTGGGGGGCCTGGGTTGAGGAAAGAGATCCTCGGGATTCCGGAATTAGGGCAAAGAAGGAATAGGAGTGGGTTTTAGTCAGTAAAAGTCTGACACGCCCTCCCGCTCCGCCCAGAGCGGGAGAAGTCATTTTGATGATTCCCCACCTAAAGAAAAAATGACCTGGATGGTCATTCGTTATAACCATAGTTCCGAATTGCGCTAAAAGTGATTAAACCCTATCAACAGCTAGGTTGACATATTATGATGATGATAACCATTTCGATAATATCATAAATATGAAGGCTATTCAAGATCCTCACCTGGCTATAAGTAGCAAGTCGTTCAATCAGTGCTATGATGATGTTCTTGATGTTAACTCCTGGCTGTAGTTCTGCGCAAGATTTGAGGAACGGCTGCAGATTCGCCAGGTGGAACTCATCAGGAAATACCTGGGGACAAATGTTAATATGAAGTTTCTGTTTGTAGGGTTCCTTATACACGTATTAATTTTGATGACTCTAAACACTAGAAGACGCAGCATTGGAAGGCCTACCGCAAAGTGGACCAATGACCTGATGAGAGTCGCGGAACCCCAAGGGCCTATCTTTCAAAGGGTGAACGCCTATACAAGGTATAGCTAACTTTTCAGGAAGTTATCAACTTTGCAAAGGATAGGCAAACTTTCAGGAGGGAACTTTGTAAGAAGAAGTCAACGTTTCAGGGCCTAATCATAATCAAACGTTGCAAGAAGAAACCGACTTTTCAGGGGAGTGATCAACTAAGCATGAGATAACCAACTTTTTAAGGTGTCATCGTCTTTGCAAGGGGTTGTCAAATTTTCTGTGGATGATCAAATTTGCAAAGGGTAACCAACTTTCCAGAGTTCGATCAACTTTGCAAGAAGCAGAAAACTTTTCATAGAGTGACGAACTTTGCAAGTACCTCACCTGTATAATACACTCCATGAGATACTCCTGCGCTATCGCGTCCCGGCAGCTGACGACCTGCTCCAGTATGCCGGGCAGCACGAGGCGCCCGTAGTCTTCCACCGTCACAGACTCCAGTAGCTAGCCAGTTGTTCATAAAGCTCACCTGTATAATACACTCCATGAGATACTCCTGCGCTATCGCGTCCCGGCAGCTGACGACCTGCTCCAGTATGCCGGGCAGCACGAGGCGCCCGTAGTCTTCCACCGTCACAGACTCCAGTAGCTAGCCAGTTGTTCATAAAGCTCACCTGTATAATACACTCCATGAGATACTCCTGCGCTATCGCGTCCCGGCAGCTGACGACCTGCTCCAGTATGCCGGGCAGCACGAGGCGCCCGTAGTCTTCCACTGTCACAGACTCCAGTTGTGACAGCCGTACTAGGTTGGTTCCTACCAAGATGCGCAGTTCAGACCTTTCGCGTTCACGGCGTTCTTTGTCTCTGTATGATGAGAAAAGCTTTAGAAACATTGAAATCTAAAATAGCGATAATTCATTCAAATAAAGCCTTATTTCAATCATTATTTAAATAACGTCGAAAATAAATTACAGAAACCTGGCTTGAATTGGCAAAATGTGGCTCAGAGGCGGGGTTGATCGCGCCTCTGAGCCACTTCTTGAACCGTAAGTAACGAAAGGACCTATACCCAGCAGTAGGACAGTATAATATGTTAAAAACAATAATAGTATTTAAAAAAAAAATTAAGGTAATTCAAATCATTCAGTGACTTCGCCCGCTCTGCGGAATGGAGCGGTACCCGGAAACCGGTAAGCTATCCATTGCGATGATTTGAGGATTCAAATCATCATTTCCGGAATATCGAAAGTTACACAAGACTGGCTTGAATTGGCTCAAAGCTGGGAACAATGGAAGTAATGGAGGGATGCGTTTACACATCAGTGGAACAGTCTAGGCTAGAAGTAATAATATTAATTACCTGGAGTGTCCCTGATGCTGCATCCTGACCCACAATTTGTTCATTTCAGCAAAGTTCATCAGCACAAAGTCGATAGCGTCTTTTACCTTAAACAATTATATCATGCTTGAAACATTTATTTCACTCACGACCACGTCACTAACCCTACTATTTAGGAAACTGTATAAATAAATGACCAATATAAGTGATAAAAAAAATGTCAAGTCCTTTGAACTCATAAAAATGATTAAAATCCTAGGTCTCATGAACCCTTAGTAATCCGGGTTTCATCGTATTGAATAACAACTCTCCAGTAGTAGTACGAGTATACCTTTATCTGAGCGCAGAAAAGTTTCGATTGCGTTAACGTAAAAACAATTAAGTTAACGCAATCGTTTATCGTGTTCAGCTCTCTGATTGCTTCCGAGTTATGAGCGGGCCAATTGGAGTGCTTCACGTAAAAACGTGTCGATCGCGTTAACGTTAAATAAACTCGCACTAGACACTCCATAGTAGAGTTACGTTATGTTATTTCATACTCACAACGCCTTCATTTTCGTTCTGTGCCTCCGAGGTGTCTGGTAACACATTTCTGGTGCACTGTAGCAGGTAGTTCCTCAAGAACAGTCCTCGGAGCGGATGCTGGACACCTCGGCACATCTCCACTAGATCCTGAAATATGAACATTGTTATGTTAAGGAGAATGGACAGTTGTTGGTTGACCTTAGTTGGAAGCAGAGAGTAAAATGTGATAGTTTGTGTTCAGCCGACAGACGTCCAGCTCATGACTTATGAGGGTCTTCTAACGCTGCGTCTTCCGGTACGTGGTCGCTAATCCAGAACTTTTCGTAAACCCTTGATTTATCTACTATAACTTAATTTTAGCGTATTACTAATAAGAAGCGATCATTGTGTGAGTACGCGAAAAGTTGTTTGGAAGGTGCTCTGTCGTACCTACCTACGACACCGCTTTCGAGTTCATTGCAGAAATGAACGCGACTGTTTTTCTTCTCCTTTCCCTCACCCTCACCATCAGCTCTCGAGGGAGAGTCTCGGGGGGGGGGGGAGATCTTTTGAGGGTCCTTTCGTTCTCTCTCTCTCTCTCAAATTTTGTCCGACCAATATGTAATTCCTCGTCCTACATTAGAAACAAATCCCTCCTTAAATTGGAGTTAGTCTTGATATAGACGAGCCCCACGGTGATGAGCAGGTACAGCCTCGGCACGATGTTGCCAGCGTACTGCTCCAGCTCATAGAGGTCGGCCACCTTGCGGCCCTTCTGGAACTCTTCGACGAATAACTGTTTTTCTGGACTATATTTCGCCATGTTGTCCTACCTTTGGTGATGTAAATGGCGTCGCAGACAGTGGTTTCCAGTGTAGCTAGTAACGGATTTGGTCTGACCAACGACTGCCTCTTACCTCTGGGTCTCTTGCCGTCTACTTTCCCTGTCAGCAGTAGCTTTTACCTTACTGGATGTTTTCTTGATCTTTTTCCATCTACTGGTCAACAGCAACCACTACTCTTACCTTCAACAAATCCCTCCTTAGATTGGAGTTAGTCTTGATATAGACGAGCCCCACGGTGATGAGCAGGTACAACCTGGGCACGATGTTGCCAGCGTACTGCACCAGCTCATAGAGGTCGGCCACCTTGCGACCCTTCTGGAACTCCTCGAGGAGGTACAGCTCTAGGTGACGGAGCTCGTCCGTTATGGCCATGTCTGGTAGGTGGGTTAAGGTGGTATGATCTTAGGGCTGTGGAATTGTTCGCAAAAGTCACCGTGGTTCTGGCCAACGCGAAGGAAACTTAAGGGGGAAGCTTTAGGGTAGCCAGCGAAATTCGATTTTATCAAGGTCAAAAACGTTCCTACACTTAAGTAAGCACTGGTTTATGTAATACTATACATAAAGAAGTGAGCTTGGAGGCTTGTATTGATGATTTTATGATTAAATCATGTAACTAATTACGTACGAAAATTTGAATTTAGCGGGCTACCCTGAAGCTTTCACCTTAAAGAGACACGGGCGGGTTTTAGTCAGTAAAAGTCTGACACACCCTTAAGCTCCACCGCGAGAGAAGTCATTTCATTTCATCCTCCTGATCATCTCAGCCTAGCTCACGGCGCAGTAAAATGTACAAGTGTGTGTGCAAACACAGACGCACTCTGTTCCTTTACTCTGCTAAGGCGATTAACACACGGCACCGCACACCGGAGCGGTAGACGGTGAAGTGGATCTCATGTCGCATTGGCCTCTAATAAATGCGCTGATGCCTAACACACGTATACCGTTCGAGACTGCGCGGTCGAACAGGCGACCTTCCCTTTACTGTCACCACCCTCCGCGGCGGTGCGCGGTGCTGTGTGTTAATCGCCTTAGGCGATAGACGGTAACCCAATTCGATCGGAGCGAGATCGGGAATTGTTACGTGTTTCCCGAGGCACGAGGGTGTCTCTGGTGTCTAACCCAAAAATTCCAAACTACAGGCAGCTACAGAGTATATTACTATTCATATTACAAAGCCTTTCTCTGTCCTAGGAATCGAGTCGGCTCATCATGTCATTAGTAAACATAAAACATTCCTAATGGCAAAGAAAATTAAATTCGAATTACGATCGAACTCATCATCTGCCTAGCCTTTTCCCAACTACATTGGGGTCGGCTTCCAGTCAAGCCGACCCCAATGTAGTTGGGAAAAGGCGAATTACGATCGAACTGATAGATATAAATTAACAAAGAACTTGAAGTTTGACTGGCCTGTCGGTCTAGTGGTTAGTGACCCTGACTGCTATGCCAGAGGTTGTGGGTTAGATTCCCACCCAGGACAAATGTTTGTGTGATGAGCCCAATCATTTGTTCTGTGTCTATAATATGTATGTATTTAGAAGTATATAAGTACGAGTATGTTTATCACTTGTCTAGTACCCATAACTCAAGCTCCGCTTAACTTGGGACTAGATGACGTTGTGTGAAAGTTGTGGAATATTATATTATTACTAGAATGAAAATACAAAACACCTTAATTTTCATTATAAGTGAAATCATTTGAAAATCCCATTACTGTAATACAAGAGTCAGAAATACAATATGGGTAGGTGTCATATTATTGTACCTGTATTCTGTATGGTTAGTGTTACACTTATCCAGTAGACTAGAACCCAGCACCAAAGTGAATGTACTCAGGTTGTATATTTTACTATAATATATTAGAAAACTGTGAAATAAGCTTTCACTTTTCAGCTTTTGCATTATTCTCTTTTTCAATTCCTTTTCTCATCAATTCTCAATTGTATTCTTGACATTGTATTTTAAACTAAGTATTTATGTTGTACAATGATAACAGTAAATCTATATCTTTTGAGAAAACTTTTCAATGGACTTAATAATATAATTGTTGAAAAGTTGTCTGTAAGATATAAAAATTGTCCACTTTACAAGTTTTTATGAGTGACCGTTTCAGTGTCATAAGTCTCTACTGGCATACTGGTCATAGACTTTCGTCTTGAGACAATGTGGTATGTTGGACAAGAAGAACCTTATCCATAACCAGTATAATAAATATTATTTCTTTTTCTGTATCCATATCTGAAATTTTATATCAATGATATCCTTTTAGGCCTGTGTCAAGCAGATGTCTTTTGACTGAGATGATGATGATGATATCCTTTTTACCAACCCCGTTTTTTTTCAATCCCTGGCTACCAGTCAAGTCACTGTTTAACTCCATCTTATTACATCTGCAGGAAGAGGGAAAGGCGAAAAATCCTGTTACAACTATCTAATAAAACTGTACCGACATCTACAACATATGACATCACAGAATCCTGCATCTTGCAAGCAAGGTTTTCTGTGCAAGTTGAATAGACACAACAATCCGAAATCATCCATGGTGCATTAGCCCACTGGACATAACTCCCGTCCGGTTGAGGGTTCTCTCTTTTCACAGGAGGTATGTGGGACTTTACTCTCCGTTCCGCTACTTCCAGGCAACTATTGAAATCACAACACATCTTACCAACATAAAATCATTATAAAAAGGATACAAAGCTCATAATAGCTCTTGGGGGACAGCAGAGAAGTCCTCAGCTCCCCCAGCATGGTGGAGGCGTGCTTCAAGGCGTCCATCAGCTTCGACTTGTCCAGGCATCTCTTCATTTGAAATGCCTGAAATTAATGGAGCATTTTGTAACTTGTGGTACTGGTGGAAATTGTTGGTTACAGTATATATTTTAGTGTTGAATAGATATTTTTTCTTTTTTATTTATCCCTGATGTACGATTTTTAAAAATATATCTTCTTTTTTAAATCCAAACTGTGTATAAACATTTCTTAAACATGTAATCTGTAGAGAATATAAAGTCCTGTTTTAAAATGTAAAATATTTAAGTTGTTACGACTATTTCTTATTGTAATTTTCGTTTAACAAAAAATTATATTTTAGTAACTTTTATTAGAATGAAAACTTTCAACACACATTGTCAAAATTTATAATTAAGTAAGTTAATTTAATCTTGATGTTAACTATCTTTCCACATAGAAAGAAATGACAGCAAAAGATTTATTTTAATTTAACAGTGTTACAGAAAAGTTTACTTTTTAAACCTTGATTAGGTCCAAAGATTAATTAACAAAAAATAACCATCAAAAAGTTTTATGCACCTACTTTAAAACTTATTACTTTGTATACAAAATTGCTGAATTGTATTTTATTTCTGCTCCAGTACAATAAAAAAAGAAAAAATATCTATTTAAACAGCAATGTATAACATGTAAAAAAGCGGAAACCAGCACCACCCACAAATTGTTGACCAATTAGATAACAAACAGAAAAACAAACCTGCACTTTGACTATATTTAAGGCTTCATCGAGGAGTTTCTCCTGCTCCTCCACCGGGGACGCCTGGTTCGTCATTTGTGCCTAAAAAAACAAACGATAAAGCACCGTGTTGATAAAAAATACGATAATTAAAGTACCTACGATTACTAACACTGGACCAAATGTACAAAAACGGATGATTTATTTGCTCCATAAGGACTGTTCAAGGTGTAAATTGACCAATAAACTTTGCGCAACGCACCTGCCTTGTGAACTGAGGACAAACGGAGCCGCCGATAAGATTTTGTAAGGAAAATTATTTAATTTTCTTCAGTGCAAGATTCTCGTAAGCGATTTCCAGCTGTCAAGTTTGACGTTTAATTTTAGAGTTGACATGTATTGAGTTGAATTGATAAAATGATAAAAAAAAATTGCAGTTGGTTAAATTAACAATTAGGAAACTTGAATTCATAACCCCATAAATTACCAGACAGAGTGGAAAATGTTATAGCAACATTAAATCGTTATGCGTTCAATTAAAAAGCAAAACCATTGAATTTAAATACTTTTACTCCAAATAAATAAAATAAATTTATAAAAGAACGGAACGATAGCAAATTACAAAGTTTACTGTCAGGTCTGTCGTTAAACTGTCAACGTCATTTGTTATCTGCGAGGAATTTTAGTGATAAAGCGAATTATAAACAGAAAAAATGGATAATAAACCGTCACTGAGTCAATATTTCGGTGATAAGGAAGTCCCTCCCGCCTCCCAGTTTTTCGATGAAATCGGGACATCGCCGTCAGACATGATACAGAGCATTTATTTAGGCGAACCCGAAGGTAACGTTTCGGTTGCGTTTAATAAATATTTTCCCATTAAAACTGATTGTTTTATGATCATAAAATAAAATTAAAGAGTTAATTTACATTTTGTAGGTAGTCAAACTTCAACAGGCAGTGTTTTTCCTCAAAATATGACAGCTTCATTTACACAACAAAAAATGTCTGAAGAGATGACTTTTACAAATGTTTTGCCGACTGTGAGTACTGCTGCTGCTGTGCCAGCGACCAGTCTACCTGATCCGTCGACATTCTTCGACACTATTGGTCCTGAACCTCAGATAGTGCCAGCTAAGACTGGAAGTGCATTAGCTAATCCAACTATACTTACTGAAGCTATGGATGGCTTAAGTATCAAAGTAAGTAAGACATTTATGTTCTGTTTTGTTATTAATACTATAAAGAGATAATGTCCATTTGTGAGCCTGTGCATATGTGGTAGGTTCATCTTTAGTATGCACTATTATAGTCAACACTACACCTAAGTATATTTCAATAATTCTTTTAGCTTTTGAAAGGGGTATGCCACTAGTATTATTACATTAGTGTTTTATGTGCCTGGTGTGAGCTTGTAAATATTCTTATGATTTTTTATCTAGCCAAACTTGCCCACTGCTAAACAAAACTTTCCCAAATCATTCTAGGTAGTTTATTCTTGAGCCTCTGCAAACCAGCCCATGTAACTAATATACATACATATTAATATAGTTTTTTCCAGGAAAACTTTCATCCATCCTCTGCGACTTTAAGTTTATTTTATATTTCTGTTACAGAATCAACCAGTAGATAAAGAGGCTGATAGAAGAAGAGATGCTTGGCTACCTAATGATGAGGCTAAGAAAACACTCATGAAGGTTAGTTTCAGATATTATAATTAAAATAGTAGTCATTCATTCATGAATCCCCATCCGGTCGCATGAGACCGCTCTGTTATTGTCTTAGGGTCAGTTCACACAGACCGGCTAGAGCAGATTTTTTATCATGTTGAAAACAGAGTTTTAAATATTTCTAGTAAGGTTTATTTTTGCATGTGCACTGCTTTTGTCATCAAGAATGCTTGAACGCGCATTGTACATGCAAAAGTAAACCTTACTACAAATACTTAGAACTCTGTTTTCAACGTGATAAAAAATCTGCTCTCCTCTCCGAGCCGGTCTGTGTGAACAGACCCTTACTATTGTGTCTCGTTTTGTGGGTATGTGATAGGTTAAGTAAAGAGTCAATAGGTAGCATGGTCAAGAATGAGTTAATCAATAATAAAAAATAAAAAAAGTAAAGTAAATATTTATTTCATGGCTTTTTTACCCACTTGCCAGGTATCCAATGCTTTTTGACATGATTTTTTAAAATAAATAACTCTTTCTACCCGCAGGCTCAATCTTCACCCAAAGGTTCTTTCTTTCCTGAACGAGAAGTGTTAACAATGCCTGGTTTAGTGCTTGAAGAAGAACTGGTGAGTCTATTCAATTTCTCAGAACTATAAAAAAATTGGCAAATAATGTTAAGTATTTTTTAGCCCTGTGACTGTTGTCTTACCCTATTTACTGTCAGCATATTACCAGCAGAGCTGTCTGCCTATTGGTCTCATGATTGTAACCATGACTGCTGACGTCCTGGGCTTGAATCCAGGTTGGATAAAAAATGCTATTGGGTTTTTCGATTAGGAATTACTCTATAGCTGCCCAGAGATTAAAAATTGGGGGTGTGATACCACTGTGCCTCGGAAAGCACGTCTTTACGTGCTTTTCAGGCATAGGCGCAGGCCCAGCATCTGTCTTCAGTTCGTGTGTTGCGGTGTAGAAGCCGCTACAATATCAATATTTCTTCTCAGGCAGATGCCCTCCAAGAAGTGGCAGTAAAGTATCTGGGCGTGAGCTCAGCGGGCAGTCGCGGAGTGGTGCGCGCGGAGCACGTGAGCCGCGACGAGGCGGGGCTGCGCGAGCTGCTGCGCACGGGCTACCTGCGCGCCGCCGTCAACCTCACGCATGTACTCATCAGCGCCGCGGGACAAGGTAACAGTAGCAGTCGCGGAGTGGTGCGCGCGGAGCACGTGAGCCGCGACGAGGCGGGGCTGCGCGAGCTGCTGCGCACGGGCTACCTGCGCGCCGCCGTCAACCTCACGCATGTACTCATCAGCGCCGCGGGACAAGGTAACAGTAGCAGTCGCGGAGTGGTGCGCGCGGAGCACGTGAGCCGCGACGAGGCGGGGCTGCGCGAGCTGCTGCGCACGGGCTACCTGCGCGCCGCCGTCAACCTCACGCATGTACTCATCAGCGCCGCGGGACAAGGTAACAGTAGCAGTCGCGGAGTGGTGCGCGCGGAGCACGTGAGCCGCGACGAGGCGGGGCTGCGCGAGCTGCTGCGCACGGGCTACCTGCGCGCCGCCGTCAACCTCACGCATGTACTCATCAGCGCCGCGGGACAAGGTAACAGTAGCAGTCGCGGAGTGGTGCGCGCGGAGCACGTGAGCCGCGACGAGGCGGGGCTGCGCGAGCTGCTGCGCACGGGCTACCTGCGCGCCGCCGTCAACCTCACGCATGTACTCATCAGCGCCGCGGGACAAGGTAACAGTAGCAGTCGCGGAGTGGTGCGCGCGGAGCACGTGAGCCGCGACGAGGCGGGGCTGCGCGAGCTGCTGCGCACGGGCTACCTGCGCGCCGCCGTCAACCTCACGCATGTACTCATCAGCGCCGCGGGACAAGGTAACAGTAGCAGTCAGATTAACAGGCTCCAGTTTGACCACTATCTCACATTATGGTAAGTGATCATGACGTGGCCGACGATGGATCGATGCTTGCCGAGAATTACCCTATTCACTCTTGACTTAAAGACACTCAGGTTGTAGATATCAAGAAAGATTCCGGCAGGGAATGCCATTGTTTAGGCTGCCTACCCACTTGCGTTTTTTCAGCGTAAACGATAAATGATATTTATTTTGCAAATAGGTTTTTTCAAACTCTTTTACACGACATTTTTTTATTTTTGGACTTTTTTTTTTTTACTTGATGAGGCCGGTGTTTCCTAACTGACTACCCTGAGAAGAAACACCGAAACAAACTCAGGGGACACAGTCTCTTTTAAAGTCCATACAACATGTAAGTAAATCATATGCGAACCATGCAGATTAGTGTCTGAGATGGCCTTTTGAAGAAAGAACCATGCAAATTTGAGTGGACCTGTCCAGTCAGTGCAAGCATTTGTCATTATTCGCAAAGCTCAACTCAAGATTACTAAGGAGCTCAACGACTTGACGAACAATACCAAAGAGAGGACATAATGGTTAGGCCACAGAAAACACTCAAATTGCCAGACATAAGTTAAAATGACTAAAATAGAAAAAAAAAGCAATCCACATAGTCCTCACTTTCACAAAAAAGAAAAAAAATAATAATACAAAGTGTAATACTTAACAAAGTAAGCATTTATG
Organism: Mythimna separata; assembly: GCA_030763345.1. NCBI lineage: Eukaryota > Metazoa > Arthropoda > Insecta > Lepidoptera > Noctuidae > Mythimna > Mythimna separata. Next base: position 4,225,699 of record CM061188.1, on the reverse strand, counting down.
TCAAACATAAATAAAAAAAATAAAGTAAAAATTATTTTACAATGTCAAATTGTAATAAATAAATTTCAAATTTAAAAAAAGTACAATCGAAAACAAAATAAAGTAAGAAGATAAGACAACAGTTGTAGTGCGCACTGGAGCGGGTCAATCCCAAGCCTTTACGTCCTCAACGTAGTTCTTTACAGTGTAATAAGCCTTTTGGCAAAGTTTTCGCTTAACAAAAGATTTGAACTTATTAAGGCTTAGTTCTTGCATATGACTAGGAAGCTTATTATAAAAGCGTATACATTGACATCTAAATGAACCCCCTATTTTTTTGAGCCTGGTTGCTGGAACAACAAAATTATGTTTGTTCCTGGTATTAAAATTATGAATATCAACGAACGTTCGAAGAACTGGAGGAACGTATGCGCAGCAGAGACGCAGCGACTACGTGGCGCTAGCGTCGCTTTATCGCGGCATCAGTGCAAGGGTAAATCAATAAATACGCTGCGTTAGCGTCGTGGGTGCACGAGACTCCAGAGGAAACGCCACAACAACGCGACACCGGCACGCTACGTCTGCGTTGCGCATACGTTTATCGAACGCCTACGCTGGACAAAGGCTAGTGTGAAATCAGATATCAGAAATCATTTATTTGCTAATAATGTAGGTATACATATAAGGTGGAATATTTCTTAAGGCGCTCTTAGCTAGGTATGTATATAAATGTTAAAAACTTTTTATACGTAACCGGTAATAACCGGTTTAGAATTTGCCTCTCAGTTGTGGCGAACCATCGAATAACTTGTCGGACATTTACCATCTAAAATCTGGCAGTGTTCCTTACTTAATCTCAAAGCCCACTATTCCTATCTAAGAACAGATCAGAAAAAAAACCTAGAATTAACATTACTTTCTTTCTTCCTTCTCCACCAGGTGTAGGCCGAATGCATCGTCCCACGAAGCACACGCCGCGCTCGCTACAACTCTGGCTGACGAGGTTCGCAGTCATGCTGCGGATCAGACTCAACGAGCCGCTGGTCAAGGAGGCCGAGCCGTTCGGAGACTTCAGCAAGCCTGATATGTTTTATGAGGTGAGAAAATGTTACTTGTTTTTTTTTCTGCTTTTCGGTCGTTCTGGAGGAGCTCGTGGCTAGATAATAACAGCCGCATGGGTCGATCTTCAAGGTTGAGCTACGCTTGCCAAGGTTGGTCTGTGGATGGGTGACCATCTTAACATACCGAATTTCCTCCGTGTCTCGGATAGCACGTTAAGCCGTAGGTCCCGGCTGTCATTTGTAGATCTTTGGCAGTCGTTACGGATAGTCAGAAGCCAGTAAATCTGACTCCAGTCTTGCCACCAAGTATCATGTTACCCCAGTTAATGGGTTGTGGAGGTCTGGTAGGCAGCCGCTCCATGTAAAATACTGGTATTCAGCTAAATCCGGCTTGACTGGAAGCCGACCCCAATACAGTTGGGAAATGGCTAGGTAGATGATGATGATGATGGTCGTTCTGGCTACGCCTTTGGAAGCTTCTGTCCTGATGATAATGATGATTTTCAGCATGCATCTAGATTAATTTGCCATCGTTTTAAATAAATAATTCCGCCTACGCCCTTTCCATCATCGGACCACAAGATGTACGGTCACCGGTGCATGTTGGACAATGGACATCTTACCTATACGAACAAACCGTTTTGGGAACACATTAATTGTGTTTATAGCAAATGAATGGAATTACCTGCCAATGTTTGTGTTTCCTGATAGCTCCAATCTGTGGATCTTTAAGTCAAGATTGAATTGGTTACTTCTAGGCAAGCATGCTCCGTCCTTGACCACATACATCACCGCTGATCTCTAAAACTGCTCAACCGAATCTGAAAATACTTTCGACTAACAGAATAATATAATTTATAATAATAATAATATGTAAAAATGCTGAATAAATGGAATAATAATAAATTATTTATTTGCGTAAAACATGGTATAAAATGGTGTTACATAAAATGGGAACAGTACAAACATGTTTAGCTATTTTAAGACAGCATGCAAAAATTTCAAATTTCAAATTTATGATAATTTACATAGTTAGGTACAAGCAAAAATGTAGGGAGACAATAAATCAACATTTCTTGTCCATAAACTCTTTTAAATTATAAAAACTATATTCACTTAACCACTGGTGCTATTTAATCTTAAATAATCTCGTACTCAATGTTTTAAAGTGGTTAGGAATATGGTAATAAATACGTACACACATTGCCAGGCAGTTTTGTTGTAATTGGTAAGTCTTGGTACATCATTCAGAACTAGTTTAAAGGGATCTCTTCTGTTACGAGGGCAAACTTCGTTTGCAGTCTTAAACAATTCGCTATTCTTAACTACGAACACACAAGTTTCATAAATGTATAGAGATGGTAGCGGCAGCAAACCAAGTTTTTTAAATATTGGTCGACATGTTTCATCAGGCTTAAGTCCATACATTGCTCGTATGCACTTTTTTTATAACTGAGTGAGCTGTATATATTCTACTAGCTTTAGCCCGCAGCTTCGCCTGTGTACATAAATTATAGCCTGTCACTCAGGAATACAGCAGCTTTCTATTGGTGTAAAAATTTTAGCAATCGGATCAGTACTTCCACAGATTACCTCATACAAAAAAAAACAAACTTTACCTCTTTATTTTATTAGTATAGATTACGCCGGTGAAAGCAAAAAAAAAAAGATTTTACAGATTAACAAAATGTATTTTTGTATTACAGTTCTACCCGGAGACTTATGAGAATCGTACGGGCAGTCTGGTGCCGTTCTCTCTGCGACTATTAGTCGCAGAACTGCCATCCCACGTTGGCAAGCCGGACGAAGCTGTGGACAGACTGTACGCTATGCTGGATATCATACAAACTGTAAGGACTTTGTTACATTTCGACGTCTCTGGGCAATAAAATGGTAATTGCAGGAATCAGTTTTTCGATTACTGACTTTATTACGCGGACAATAAGTCGGTAATCTAAAAACCGATTTCTGCGATTACCAACTTATTGCCCAGAGACGTGCCATTTGCTCTTTTACGCATTCCTAATTTGAAATGTTAACTTTTAGTTTACCAAGCTCATTGTTTTCGGCTTCTCAAATAAACCCCTCTTTTACTATAGATTTGACTGGTGATGATGACTCGAAATCAAATAAATCAATGAGGGTAGTCACTAGTAAAAATAAACTAAAAAAATATATTAAAATTAATAAATATATTGTAAAAACAAAGAAAATGGTAAAAAAACAAAAGTTCTTCATAAAAAATGTCAAATTAAATAGGGAAAGATTACATCTACTGAAACAATTGGATATGTATTCTCTAAATCTAGAAAAATGCACTAGGAAACACCAAAATGAAACTAAAGACTTACAATGTCAGTTAAACCGCCTCCAAGAGAAACTGAATTCAGTAACTATTAAATATACTGCCTCCGAAAACCAAATGAGGGAGTACGTATTGGCAAGGAATGAACTGGTGAGCTCACAAAAAAGCAATTGTGAGCGCTGTCAATTACCATCCATTGCTTCTGAGCCAGGGCATTCATTGCCAATATGTGATACCTCATTACTCCAGTCTAGTGTTAGTGTTCCAGTTGAAATCACTAGCTGTCTGTCACAACAGTTTATAAATAAAGAAATTGTTATTTATTCAGATGAAATTGGTAAAGGGTTAGGCCACCTTCTAACAAATGAATATCCAGGACACTCAATCATAAATTACTGCATGCCTGGCTGTTCATTAGTTGATATAATGGAAATTAGAAAAAATTATAAAATCTAAATTTAACCAAGACACAACACTTTTAATTTTTGTGGGTAATAGGGGTAATGTGAACAAAGCAGATTTACTGCAATATTATAGGACCTTAAGTCACCTAAGTGTAAGAAAGATTGTGATGTTCACATTTCCTTATAGTCATAGTTTGCCACAGGAAGAAAATATTCTTAGATTTAAGGTAAATACTACTTTGTACAATGTGACATTGAATAATCATCAATTATTTCATCTAATTGACACCAACAATTATGTTGGTACTAACTTTTATTTGACAAAAGATAGATATCTTAATGATAATTACTATCTTTCATTATTTTGTAGGAGACAAATAGCTGTGTCGCTATCCTATTATTTTATTATTACAGCCAAGAACTTGGCTAAACAAATTGCTTCTATTGAGCAATGCAATGTTTTGACAAATGATTTTGCCAATAACTTGGAATCAAATATTGATTTAAATTAGAATTTAAGACAACAGAGTCAATCTCTGGCATAAAAGCTATGAACACACTGAACGAATATTCCACTAAAGTCTTAAATTCAACAAATAATATCAACCTGGTGCATCAAAATATTCAAGGTCTTATGAACAAAGATTTAGAAGTAGAACTTTTCTTAAATTGTAATAATATTGATATTCTTTGTTTAACAGAACATTGGCTTAAAAGCCAACAGTTAATGTTCAATTTTAGTAATCACCAGATTGGTAGTTCATTCAGCAGAATTAATGCTATACGTGGTGGCTCAATGATAATTGTAAATAACCACTTGAAATATAAAGAACGGCAGGACATTGTGAGCTTATCTGTTGAGCGGTCAGTTGAAATAGCTTGCGTTGAACTGGATCAATTTATTATATTAAGTGTTTACAAACCCCCTTCCGGATTGTATGACTGCTTCGAAAAGGTAATGGATGAAGTGTCAAAGAAGTCATTAATTTATTAGATTCTGATCATTGTGGGCAATTAATTACTTTTCAAAACAAATGCAACATAGTGGCTAAAAAGAATATCATTGTTAACCCTAAAACTGCAAGTCGTTTAGAAAGTTTTAAAACAAAACTTATTAATAATTTACCCGACTTGTCTACATATGATGATCTCAATCATCAATATGAAGGTTTCTTTAACATGTACTGTAATCAATTTAATTCTACTTTCATACCTAAGTCTCTCTCGGTTAACAGTAATGTGTCGTTCAGTGAATGGGCTACCACTGGTATTCATAAAAGTAGAACTAGGCTTTACGAATTGTATGACGAAAGAATTCTTGTTAATACTGCTGAATTTAATTTATATGTTCGAAATTATTCGAAATTATTTAAAAAAGTTTGTTCTCTAGCGAAATCACGTTATTTGAGTTCCAAAATTAAAAACAGTAAAAATATAATTAAGACTACTTGGAATGTTATAAATAGTGAAACTGGAAGGTCTACGAGACCATCTAGTGACTATAAACTCATAATTGATGACAATGTGATCACATCAGACTCACAGGTTGCTGCGGCTTTTGAGAACTTCTTTTCAGAGATCCCTATATCAACAACAAAATCTCTGAACTCATCACCCACAGCTGCAGATTCTCTGCTTAAAGAAAACGTTAAAGTTTGCAATTCTGTTTTTAATTTCGAACATGTTACTTGTGCAGATATTGTTAAGACCTTTAAGTCCTTAAATGTAAAAAAGACTGCTGATTTATGGGGTAATTCTGTGGACGTTGTCAAGTCTATAATCCATATTGTAGCTCCTTCTTTAGCGTTTATTTTTAATAATTGTATCGATCGCGGTGAGTTTCCTGATTTAATGAAGAATAGTAAAATTATACCTTTGTTCAAAACGGGTAGTACATCTGACCCCACGAATTACAGACCTATTTCAGTGCTACCCACTTTTAGTAAAATATTTGAAAAACTCATTTTAGAGCAATTGCAAAAGTTTTTTAATAAACATAAATTGTTGCATACCAAACAGTTCGGTTTTACAAGGGGTCGTTCAACAACCGATGCTGGTGTTGAACTTTTAGGACATATTTTTGATGCATGGGAAGACAAATGCGATGTCCTGGGTATTTTTTGCGATTTGTCTAAGGCCTTCGATTGTGTTCCCCATGAAACATTAATCAGGAAACTACACCATTACGGAATCCGGAACTCCTCCCTGGATCTTCTTGCATCATATCTGGGCGATAGGATTCAGAGAGTTGATGTAAACGGAAAAAGATCTCCTGGGTCTGTAGTAAAAATGGGTGTCCCTCAGGGCTCAATTCTTGGCCCATTTTTGTTCCTAGTTTATGTTAACGATTTACCTTACCTCATGAAGGATAACGATAATATAGTGTTGTTTGCAGACGACACTTCACTTTTGTTTAAATGGAAACGTCAGCAGTCGGTTACTGACGATATAAATATAGTTATCTCTAAAATAGTACACTGGTTTAATGTAAATAACCTACATTTGAATGAAAAGAAAACTAAATGCATAAAGTTTACCATGCCCCATGTTAGGCAAGTTGAAACTAGTGTGCTAATAAAAGGAAAGGAGTTGAGTCCTGAAGATACTACAGTGTTTTTGGGCATAACTTTAGATGCCAAGCTTCAGTGGGGCCCACACATAGACAAATTATCTAAAAAACTTAGCTCTGCAGCATATGCTGTAAGAAAAATTCGAAATTTAACTGATTTAGAAACAGCCCGTTTAGTTTATTTTAGCTACTTTCATAGTGTGATGTCGTACGGTATTCTACTGTGGGGAAATGCCGCCGATATCCAAACAATTTTCGTTTTACAGAAAAGGGCTATTCGTTCCATTTATAATTTAAGTCCCAGATACTCCCTCAGAGATAAATTTAAGGAGATCAAGGTAATGACTGTGCCTTCACAATATATTTATGAGAATATCTTATATGCCCATAAGAACAAAAACATGTTTAAAAATACAGTGACATACATAATTTTAATACTAGAAATAAGCACAAATTTGTAGTTCCTGCAACTAGGCTCAAAAAAATAGGGGGCTCATTTAGATGTCAATGTGTACACTTCTATAATAAACTTCCCAGTCATATTCAAGAACTAAGCTTCAATAAATTTAAATCATTTGTAAAGCGTAAACTTTGCCAAAAGGCTTTTTATACTATAAAGGACTATGTTGAGGACAATAAGGCTTGGGATTGACCTGCTCCAGTACTCACTGTACTGTCGTTTATTCTTTTGGATTTTTGTTTTTGATTGCATTTTTCCATTGTAAATTTAATGGAGTAGTACACAATTTATATTTCAATTTGACATTAATATTCATTTTTTTTACAATCTGACATATTATTTTTACAATTTTTGTAGTTTTTATTTATATCTTTTTTTTTTGTGAATGTGAGGACTATGTGGATAGCTTTCTTTTTCCTTTCTTTTCAGTAATTGTAACTTATGTCTGGCAATTTGAGTATTTTTGCGGCCTAACCAAATGTCCTTTCCTTTGTATTGTTCGTCAAGACGTTGAGCTCCTTAGTAGTCCTGAGTTGAGCTTTACGACGAATGACAAATGCTTGCACTGACTGGACAGGTCCACTCAAATCTGCATGGTTCTTTCTTTAAAAGGCCATTTCAGACCCTAATCTGCATAGTTCGCATATGATTTGACCAATACATTTTGTATGGATTTTTTTTTAAAAGAGACTGTGACCCCTGAGTTTGTTTCGGTGTTTCTTCTCAGGGTAGTCAGATAGGAAACACCGGCCTCATCTAGATTAATAATTATGACAAAAAAAAATTGACGTGTAAAAGTGTTTCGTGAAACCTATTTGCAAAATAAATATCATTTATCATTTAGTTTGAAATTAGGGAATAATTCAAATCATAAAAAACGCAACCTTATTGAGAACCTCCTTCTGAACTTCTTTAAAAATTGTATTTTATAAGCAAAACTTTAACATTTTATTTCGCACTGTTGGATATAATATCAATCATCTAATAACTCCTCCCGCTCTGGATGGAGCGAGAGGGAGTGGCAAACTTTTACTGATAAATCTACCTGTGTTCCTTTAGTTGATTTTTAATTTCTAGGGCTGCGATAACTCTTTTGATCAATTTGGCAGCCCGTAAGTAGGTTTTCCGGGTCTGGGTGTTTTGTGTGTAAGAGTTTACATGTTTGTGAACGCAATCTATATCCAAAATACTCGATCAAACTAACCTTTATTTAATTCTCAGATGCTATCAAACCTCCGCGAAGGGAAGACGGAAGATGGTTCAGCCACCATAGCGGAGCAAGACAAAGCCGAGTCTATTCGTCTATGGATGGGCAGAGAGACGAGAGTCATGCATTCCCTTGTCAACTGCGCGATAGCTATGAAGGTAAGTCATTTATACTGTTCTTATTTCTCATTTGTCTAGTTTTTTTCTCAAGTGTTATGTACTATGGTCTATCGGTTTAGGTAGTTAACTAAAGGTCAACAATCTTGGTATGTCTTTTTATGTTAAAGAGGTCGTATATAATATACACTAAGATTATTTAAATTTAGTTTATTAGCTAACATCGATTTAGGTAAATACCTAGTCGCAAAGATTTTTTACATACAATTTATAGACAACTTTTAGATAAAAAGACATGCCAAGATTGTTTACATTTAGTTAAGTAACTAAACCGACGGAGCATATAATGTGTAGGGCAGGAGAGATTTTTAAAAACAGGTTTATTTATAGACCAAGGCAGATACTTTTTGAAACGGAACAAAATTATAGTAGTACGAGTATGAAACCTATAAGACTAACCTAACTATAACCCCGGAAGAGAATATAGCAAAAATAAAGGGATAAATACATGACGGGCGATCTGAGTTCCGGAAATGGATGGGAGTGAGCTTTTAAAGAGATAAAAACGGTATATCTCGATTTCCGACAAAACTACAAGTCCTACGGGAAAAAAATAAAAATGTTCCACAACTTTTTCACACCACGCCATCTAGTCCCAAACTAAGCAGAGCGTGTGTTGTGGGTACTAGACAACTGATAAACATACTTAAAATATACTTCTAAATACATACATATTATAGACTAGCAGCCCGTCCCGGCTTCGCACGGGGTAGACAATTATTTATTTTTGGAAATTAGGATATAAAACACTTTTTTTCACAAATATTTTCATTTATTAAAAAAAAAAATTATTAATTATATATTAAAAAAAAATCCCACAGTTATATTTGTATGTAAGTCTATTTATGTTCAATAGGGAATATGCATAAAAAATAAAATGGCCTGATTTTTTTTCCCCTAAACTTTTAAGGTCGTAGTAATACACTCAATTCGATATTTTCTAATTTAACATGCATTTAATTATTTAAAACATAAATCAAAAAGTGAAAAATTTACGAGCGAAATTCAAATTTGTAAAACGCCTCACCATTTGTCGTATGAAAGCGACCAATGGTGAGACGACGACGGCGACGACGTTGACGTCATAGGGCACGAAACTGACAGGAATGGTGAATTTATTTGGTGTACTTTTTATAGTGTTAGTACACATTGGTATCATGCAATATCTATAAAATGGCTTTTTTTCTTCCATGATTATTACGCGACTAAAACACATTGTAATCTATCAAACTAACTCTCAATGCAAACAATAAACTGACAGGACGTACCCTATGACGTCACGCCTCAAGCGCGCGAGAAATAGGAGCGTTTGAACTCGTCAAATTAAACCAATATTTTTAAGATTTTATAGAAAAGTAATTACTACTCTTACAGCTATGGTTTATTTTTTTTTCTACATCAAAATGAAGTGAATGTTGAATAAAAAAATTGCCTGCATATTCCCTATTTCTTTGATGGACGGCCACGGCGCTATGGCGGTTTTATTTACTGTTTGAATTTTTTAATTCGTAATTTCTTTTGAATGGACAGTCCAATTTAAATAATTTAAAAACTATTTTATAGGTAGTTAAATGGTCTTGACCATAAAATAATTTATTTGGATAAGGATTAATATAAACACATAAATAGCATGGTTTGAATTTGGTTAGCATTTTCATTAATGTTTAAAATGAAAAAAGTTATTGTAGTGACATAACTACAATAGTTGGACATATGCTACCGCGGAGTTTTTTGTAGGCATTATGATGTTCTTCAATATTGTTGTACATTATTTTGTTCTATCGCTAATAGTTTCGGCAGCGCATTCGACGAAAGACATTTTAAGACTCATTTTTCTACACCTTCGGTTACATTGTTCAAATTTTACCATGGATCCCTAAGTTTTTTCAAAATGAAATGTAGCCTATGTCACATTGGAAGAATGTAGCATTCTATTGGTGAAAGAATTTTTTAAATCGTCCCTGTACTTTTTGAGCCTATTCATTACAAACATACAAAAATAGGTACAAATCTTATATTAGTGTAGATAAATTACACCCAGACACAGAACAAATGATTGTGCTCATCACACAAACATTTGTCCTGGGTGGGAATCGAACCCACGACCTCTGGCTTAGCAGTCAGGGGCACTAACCACTTGACCAACCGGCCAGTCAAAAAAAAAATGTTAAAGTTGTAGGTAATAAAAAGACCTACAACTTTTTTATTTGCGCTTTTTTCACAAAACCTATTCTTGTTGTGCGTATGCTATGAGGAGACAAAAGAAACTACATAAATATCATTCTTCAAATTTTTTATCAGATTTTTCATCAGGTTTTTCGTCAGTTTCTTCATCAGTTTTTTTTATCAGTTCCTTCATCAGGCACTACAAAATAGAATGGTTCCCGATCGTGGGTAGTTGTTAGGTAATATGTCCCAGTCATGTTTTCATTGACAATGTCGCCCATATATCCAGTTTGGTTACAGCGTTGGTCTAGGAAATCTTCCCAGGTTTCGCACTTGCAGGCTGGATATATGTAGGGATGTTTTATCGATTGTAAGAAGTAATGGAAAGATATGCTGTGACTGCACGCGTCTGTAAAAGATAAATAACTAAATGTTAGTAATGGCTACCTCGCCCTGATAAACCCGATTAGTGGTAGTTAATCACATTTGAAATGAAGATGCTGAGGTGATCGCATAGGCAATCCTATCGCGCCAAAATGACTTCTGCTCTGGGTAGAGTGGGAGGGCGTGTCAGACTTCTGCTGACTAAAACCCACCCCTGTTCCTTCTTTGCCCTAATTCCAGGGTTCTCTTTCGTCAACCCAGGACCCCAGTAGGCTTGATAAGGTGGTCAGTCAGTTTCTCCTTTTATATGTACGAGGGCGGTCCGATAAGTACTTAGCCTACGAGAGAAAAATAAAAAAAATGAAAAAGTGGCGATGTATATCTCAACATAGTCTCCTTATAGCTCGATTCACTTAACCCGTTGGTGCTCCAACTTCTTTAACCCGTCTAAAAAAAATATTTTCTAGAGGTCTGAAAAAAGGGCTTCCGTGGCGACTATAATCTTCTAATTCGATTCAAATTTTTGCCGAGCGAGTGGCTTTTTCAAGTTTAGAAACAAAAAGACGTCGCACGGGGCCAAACCTAAAGAATAAGAAGGATGGAGCAACAGTTCATAGCCTAATTCAACCATTTTGGTCGTGGCGACGGAGGAGTGTGAGCCGGTGTGTCGCCATTGTGGAACAACACTTTTTTCGTCGCCAAATGAGCTCGTTTTTTCTGCAATCCGGCGTCGAATCGACCCAATTTTTCGGCATAGGAGAGCCCTGTGACCGTATTGCCCTTCTTCAGGTAGTCGATGTAGATCACTCCTTGCGAATGCCAGAAAACTGTGGCGATCACGTTTCCGGTCGATAGGACAGTCTCACCTTCTTCCGAGCACGTTCGCCAGGTGAAATCCACTGTTTCAAATGTTTCTTGGTCTCCAGTGTGTACCAGTAGTTTCATGCTTCCCTAACAATCACAAAATGTTGCAAAATCTCCTCCGTTTTGTGCTGAAACAGCATCAAACACTGCTCTGAAGTGTTCTTACGGTTGACATTGTTGTCTGAAATTAACAAACGCGGCAGCGATCACGCAGACAGCTTTTTCATGCCCAATAATTCATGGAGGATATGACCTATGCGGTTTTTTGAGATGCCCAATATCTCAGCTATCTTGCGCACCTTCAATCGATGGTCTACCTATACGAGATCATGGATTTTTGCCACTTTATCTTCTGTGGTAGCCGTTTTTGGGGCATCTGGGCGTGGCTCCTCAAAAGCGGACTGGAGCACACGTTCAGCTCAATAAACCAATTTTGCCAATCGCCATCGAAAGAGAAAAGTCACCGTACACAGTATCCAAGCGCTCTTTGATTTTGCTGCGCGACTTCCCTTCCAAAAAGAAAAATGGAATCACCGACCGATATTGCTCAATTCCATTTTTCTAAAATCCGTCGACACGCCAGTTTCCAGACGCGTTAAAAAAAAAAAACTACGAGTCCAATTTGGCTAAAATTTTGAAAGGAGCCCTCTAAGGAAATGTACAACATGATAAAAAAATAATCTTGCGATTGTGGCGCCATGGGGCGGTGAGGCTAAGTATATTATAGTTATCGGACTGCCCTCGTATATAGATAGAGAGATTTCTTATTCTTTCACGACCAAAAGTTAGTAAAGAATAGCCGATAAAAGTTAATTAAGCCCACCTATGTACCACTATTGTAGGTACATGAAGTTTAAATCTATGTGTATAAAAATCAATTGCTGTTCGTTAGTCTCGCTAAAACTCGAGAACGGCTGAACGGATTTATCTAACCTTGGTCTTGAAATGTTCGTGGAGGTCTAGGGAAGGTTTAAAAGGTGACAAAAATTCGAAAAAAAAAATCTGATATACGAAGTCTGCTGGGTCAACTAGTACCATCTACCTAGCCTTTTCCCACTATATTGGGGTCGGCGTTGAGCCAAGCCGGATTTAGCTGAATACCAGTATTTTACGAGGAGCGGCTGCCTACCAGAACTCCACAAGACCACAACCCATTAACTGTGGTAACACGGTACTTCATGGCAAGACTGGAGTCAGATTTACTGACTTCTGACTATCCGTAACGACTGCCAAAGATCTACAAATGACAGCCGGGACCTACGGCTTAACGTGCTTTCCGAGGCACGGAGGAAACTCGGTATGTTAAGATGGTCACCCATCCACAGACCAACCTCAGCAAGCGTTGCTTAATTAGTTTATGAATCCCCGACCGGTCCTATGAGACCGCGCTATTATTGTTTTACTATTGTCTCGTTTTGTGGGTATGTGATAGGTTAACCTTGAAGATCGACCTGTGCGGCTGTTATTATCTAGCCACGAGCTCCTCTGCTGAGTCAGCTAGTAAATAAATAAAAACGTACGGAGCCACTTGAACATGCGTCCGCATCCCGGCTGCGGCGCCAGGCCCTTGTTGGGGAAGAAGTCGACAGTTCCGATAGCGTAGCGATAGCCCAGCAGTCCGGCACATGTGTGTATGACGTCCACGATCACAGCGTCCGAAGGGTCCAGCCTTTCGGACGCGTCCTCGGGAGGTAGGAGGGAATTTTGGAAAATCTCTCTTAGTGCTCGCCTACGTCCTAAAAGGAAACCTTGTGCAAAATTTCACGCTCCTAGTCCCAGTAGTTTCGGCTTTGCGTTGATATTATTTTTCAGTCAGTTTCTCTTATTATACAAGGTGTGTCAGACATTGACGCAGAAACGTATACCATAGATACATGATTGTGGACCCCCGGTGATGGAATTTTTCGTTGGCTTTTTCACATACCCACAAAACGAGACACAATAGTAAAACAATAACACCGCGGTCTCATAGGACCGGTCGGGGATTAATGAATCCTATCAATACCCGCGAAACGAGACACAATAGTAGGACAATAACAGCGCGGTCCTATGAGACCGGTCGGGGATTCATGAATTAAGATGGTCACCCATCCACAGACCAACCTCGGTAAGCGTTGCTTGACCTTGAAGATCGACCTGTGCGGCTGTTATTATCTAGCTACGAGCTCCTCTGCTGGGTGAGCTAGTAAATAAATAAAAACGTACGGAGCCACTTGAACATGCGTCCGCATCCTGGCTGCGGCGCCAGGCCCTTGTTGGGGAAGAAGTCGACAGTTCCGATAGCGTAGCGATAGCCCAGCAGGCCGGCACATGTGTGTATGACGTCCACGATCTCAGCGTCCGAAGGGTCCAGCCTTTCGGACGCGTCCTCAGGAGGTAGGAGGGAATTTTGAAGAAGAAACCTTGTGCAAAATTTCACGCTCCTAGTCCCAGAAGTTTCGGCTGTGCGTTGATATGTCATTCTGTCAGTTTCTCCTTTTTATGTACGTGTTATGTGTGTGTTATATGCGTGTTTTTGTGTGTGCGTGTGTGTTTTTTGCGCATGATTTCTTATCATTCACGACCAAAAGGATAGCAGATAAAAAGATGATTAAAAACGTACGGAGCCACTTGAACATGCGTCCGCATCCTGGCTGCGGCGCCAGGCCCTTGTTGGGGAAGAAGTCGACAGTTCCGATAGCGTAGCGATAGCCCAGCAGTCCGGCACATGTGTGTATGACGTCCACGATCTCAGCGTCCGAAGGGTCCAGCCTTTCGGACGCGTCCTCGGGAGGTAACTCGAACCATGGTCGTGCTGGATCCAGACCTGTAAACATACATGAATAATATTATTGTAAGTTTTAACCGATGATCTGGCGAGGGTCGCGGGAATCCGATGGTTGCGAGACGCACAGGACCGAATATTGTGGGACGACGGTTGGCCTATACCCAGTAGTGGACGTCTTTCGGCTGAGATAATGATGATGAACCTATTTCATACGATTTCGTCCACTGTTATATATTATATATAAGTTAAGGGGAAGCTTAGGCTTGGCCGTCTTTCAGGTTTCTACATACCCGGACCGGAACGGTCCTGTGCGCTAACCTATTTATTCATTTTAATAAAAATTTCTTCAAATAAGTACTGGTATACTGGGTATAAGGGACAGGCCTCGTTGTGGTAGGATGTTCAGATTCGTCTACTGAGCTAGCCCTTAAAGTTTGTGGAGGGCTATCCCTTACACCCAGTATATTTGCAGTTTATTTTTTGAGGTAAAATCATCCAATGACTTAAACGCGATTTTAGTTATTAAAATCACATCTGTGTCCTTCAGTTGACCTTGTATCCTTGTAGAAGCGGCCACGAATGTCGCTTTTTGTTCAATTTACTGAACACAGTAGTGTGCTCGAACGACAGACTTCTCAGGCGACATATCAATCACCACTGGGTACCTATTGTGAACAAGGCAAATGACGTGCAATTAGCATTAGCATTATCGGCCTTGTAACGTTTCCTTGGGACTCAGGCCTCCTCTCTAGGAGAGGGAATGAGCTGTAATCCACCACGCGGGTCCATTGCGGATTGGTGGATGTCACATGTCTTCGAAGTTTTGGTTCTAGGACAAGCCGGTTTCCTCACAATGTTTTCCTTCAACGTTTTGAGAGCAGTGGTGATGAAATAAATTACACAAAGTAATGCGCCTGGCTGGGTTTGAACCTGCGACCTACAACTCATAAGTCGAGGCCGTTACCACTGGGCCACCACTGCTCTCCACTGGTCGTGCGATATTGTCCCGAAAAGTCGCAGAGTTATATTATCTCAATTTCCAGCAATATATCCCTAAGGCTAAGCGCGCACTAGCGGCCAGCGGCCAGAAGTGCGCGCGCTCTATGGCGTTTTCATACTAATGTATGTATCTCGATGGCCGCCGCGACTTGGCCGCTGGCCGCTGGCCGCAAGTGCGCTATGGGTCTAAGTCATATCTGCTAGTAAAAATGTGGCTTAAGAAAAATAAATTAAAGTTAGAATGAAGAAAATACGTACCAGTAACTCTATGCACTTTACTTTTCGTCATAGAAGCGGCCATACCCATAACATGGGCCCCAAGACTATGTCCGATCAGGTGTAACTGGTCACCAGTCACGTCATACTCCTCATTCAAGGCATCCAGAAACCACGCCACGTAAACCCCAACATTCTGAGTTCGTCCTGCGGCTAAACGGTATATAATACCACTAGCTGTTACACTCCAATCCACGGTTATAACATTTACATTTTGGACTTGTTTATAAGCTTTTGCTATGTTCAAAATGTTTTCAATGTCCGCTGAGGAACGCCAGCCGTGAGTTATAAGTTTTAGAGGCGTTTTTGAATGCAGCATTTTTGTTACTACGTCCTGTTCGCTGTCGTCGATTGCACGTCCTTCGTTGTTTAGCAAAATGTACGTCGTGTCGTTTCTATGTGATAGAAAATTGTAGTTTTAAGAACACACTAACAGCCGAAACCAATAACCTATCTATCATATATCGGAAATTGAAAAACAAATGAAACAACAGAAAACAAGTAAATTTTTGTATGGTATCATTTGTTTTTCAATCTCCGATATGTGATACATAGGTTATTGGTTTCGGCTGTAAACCTACAAACTATCTACTTATTAATACGATATAGTCCGTCTAATGAAAGTGCGACCTGAGAAAAAGAGGTTAAATAAAAAAAAGAAATGTGGTATTACTAACTAGTAGGAGAATCATGTCTTAACACTTCACATTTTTTTTTGTTTCCTACAATTGTGGCTGAATAATGTTACCAATTAAATTAAAAAAAAAATCCTGGCGCGCTTTCGTTAGACGCACTCTATTCGTTTTTGTCCGAATGAACTTTTTTGGGAAAATTTCGGATAAGCTGAGTTTTTTTCCGTCAGGAATTTAAACGGAACATTTCCGTCGTGTGAGCTTAAATAATAATAAATTAATGATTTATTTGCTAGAATACAGGTACATTTTGGTGGTAACAATTTCAGAAGGTTTCATTGTATTCGACTTTTAGGTGGTGCAAATATTTATATTTAGATTAGTTACATGCATGGTTATTACAGTTTAGTCATCGAAAATAATGTAAGTAGATAGAGAAATATTAAAATGTCAAAATAAAAATAATAATAGTTGGATATCTAGTAAAGAAATCTATTATTATTCTTATATATATATATATAAAAGAAAGTCGTGTTAGTTACTCCACTTATAACTCAAGAACGGCTGAACTGATTTAGCTGAAAATTTTCAGGGAGGTAGTTTAGAGCCAGGAGAAGGACATAGGATACTTTTAATCCCGAAAAATTCGAAAAAAAAATTCAAAACTTTTGGTCTTCTATTTATCGATTAGTGTGCTGTGGGTAGGGTAGTGTAGGGTAGGTAGGGTAGTGTAGGGTAGTGTAGGGTAATGTAGGGTAGTGTAGTGTAGGGTAGTGTAGTGTAAGGTAGTGTAGAGTAGTGTAAGGTAGTGTAGTGTAGGGTAGGTAGGGAAGTGTAGTAGGGTAGTGTAAGGTAGGTAGGGTAGTGTAGGGTAGTTTAGGGAAGGTAGGGTAGTCCTTTGAAGGGAGCGAAGCCGCGGGCAAAAGCTAGTTAATAATAAAATAAAATTTAGTGTCATACAGGTTTGAAATTTAAAAAGTCATCAATTGAATATATGAAAATGCGAGACGCACAGGACCGGTCGCTATGGCAACGCTTGGGGGAGGCCCATGTCCAGCAATGGACGTCTTTCGGCTGAGATGATGATGATGATGATGATGATGAATGGTTTCATTACTTACTTATATAATCTGAATTGAATTCCATTACTCGTTAAAGTAGAGAATGATCGTTCTGCAAAAGCGGCGTCTTGTTCAGGCTTTGTAAGGTTTACGTAATGTAGAACTCCGTTTCCGTCCGGAAAATAAATCCATTCAGTGCCATAGCCATCACCGTACTCACTTTTAATTTTATCTGTATCATTTTCTACGGCTGAACCCGTTGCTGAAAAATTTCAAAGAAAAACATTTTATTTCATATTACGTTGCGTCGGAAAGCACGTTAAGCTGTAGGTCCCGGCTGTCATTTGTAGATCTTTGGCAGTCGTCACGGATAGTCAGAAGCCAGTAAATCTGAGTCCAGTCTTGCCATGAAGTACCGTGTTACCCCAGTTCTTCCACGTCTGGTAGGCAGCCGCTCCTCGTAAAATACTGGTATTCAGCAAAATCGGGTTTGAATGGAAGCCGACCCCAATATAGTTGGGAAAAGGCTAGGAAGATGATTATTCAACTTCTATCAACGGTTTCGCCCGCGTGAATATCGACATAAAATTTATCTGATTTTTCGAAAGAATCACTACGGCTCTAGAAAATGGGAAGGGCAATTAAATAAATACAGGTTTTTTTTAAGTTGGAAGTCATCTGATGTCTTCTCCCGCTCTAAGGCAGAACTGGAAGGTGTCAGACTTTTACTGACTAAGACTATATAAGATTCTTTTTTTATATATATATTACATAAACCAGTGCTTGACTGTTAAGCCGACCCCAATATAGTTGGGAAAAGGCTAGGTAGATAGATAGATAGTGCATGACTGAAAGCAGTGATGCAGTCGTTGATGGTGAGGCGCACTAGTTTATTAATTTTAGGATTTCCCTTTCGGAAGGCCCCATTAGGTTTCGGTAACAATCTAACACTAACTCTCGTCCTACCCAGAGCGGGAGAAGTTATTTTATAATTTCCACTTCAAAACTACTATTTTGGAGTTTTTATTAAAGGAACCAACTCTGCGGCGAGCTACCCGTGGCTCACCGTCCGCAAGCCCACGCCTACGGAGGCTGCAAGAGTTTAGCCTACATATTTTGCCATTGGTCGCGTACACAGTAAAAATTTACATACTATGTATACACAAACATTTGTCAATAGTCCAGTCAATTTAGACATCCAAGGTTACAATAATTCGCACTTGGCTGAAAATTGGTAGGATTGTTCAATACACTATTATAAAGGAAATGTGAAAAGTCCTCATCGATCCGGCACGTGCAAAAAAAAATGCACGTGGTCAAAGGTCACAAAAATGGGTTTTTCGCGATTTTCAGCAAAATGGTAAGTTTTATAATAGTGTATTGAACAAACCTACCAATTTTCAGCCAAGTGCGAATTATTGTAACCTCACCCCAATTAATTAGTCTATTTTGACCGGACTACAAATACTGTTTTACATATATTAAGTAAGATAAATTATAATTTAAAATTTGACGAGGGTCGCGGGAATCCGATGGATTCGAGACGCACAGAACCGGTCGCTGTGGCGACGCTTGGAGGAGGCCTATGTCCAGCAGTGGACGTCTTTCGGCTGAGATGATGATGATAATTTAAAAATATATATTACATGAATATTTATAAATCCCTCGCATTTATACTTACCGTAGATATAATACATCACAATTATATTATTTATAAGCAAAACTTTAAATAAACCAAAATTAACCATTGTTTAAATTATTAAATAAAAAATTAATATTTAACACTATAAATATACTGTAGGCGTATAACCAACTTAAGACAAAACACGAAATGACTCAACTTATTGAACTGAAATACTATCATAATTATTAGAATGTGCAATGTGTGTGTGTGTATGTGAATTTATTTAGTTATGCTTATTCAAGCATACAGCGGCTTATCAAAAATCTCACTATTATTTACTAAATGTAGATTTCTGAAGTTCGTGAGAGCTCGTGGCTAGATAATAACACCCGCATGGGTCGATCTTCAAGGTTAAGCAACGCTTGCCTAGGTTGGTCTGTGCATGGGTGACCATCTTAACATAACGAGTTTCCTCCGTGCCTCGGATAGCACGTTAACCCGTAGGTCCCGGCTGTCATTTGTCAGATCTTTGGCAGTCGTCACGGATAGTCAGAAGCCAGTAAATCTGACTCCAGTCTTGCCAAGTACCGTGGTTCCAAAGTTAATGGGTTGTGGAGGTCTGGTAGGCAGCCGCTCCTCGTAAAATACTGGAATTGAGCTAAATCCGGTTTGACTGGAAGCCGACCCCAATATAGTTGGGAAAAGGCTAGGCAGAGATGATGTAGATTTCTGAAGTTCGTACTGTATTGAACTGACCTACAGTGTACCGCAGCTATGCGCGATGGCAGGAGGTTTTATTCGACTGTTTCGATCGTTCGAACATCTCGATAGTTCTCGATTGTTTTCTGCGGCCTAACCAGATGTCCTCTCTTTGGTATTGTTCGTCAAGTCGTTGAGCTCCTTAGTAGTCCTGAGTTGAGCTTTGCGAATAATGACAAATGCTTGCACTGACTGGACAGGTCCACTCAAATTTGCATGGTTCTTTCTTCAAAAGGCCATCTCAGACACTAATCTGCATGGTTCGCATATGATTTACATTTTGTATGGACTTTAAAAGAGACTGTGACCCCTGAGTTTGTTTCGGTGTTTCTTCTCAGGGTAGTCAGTTAGGAAACACCGGCCTCATCTAGTAACAAAAAAAAAAAGTCCAAAAAAAAATCGACGTGTAAAAGAGTTTGGAAAAAACCTATTTGCAAAATAAATATCATTTATCATTGTGCCGACTCTGACTCGAGTCCAACTCGGTCTGTTATTGTGACTGGCGTAAAGCGCGTTCATTCTCTAGTTGTTCCTCGATGGTTTAGAGGATCGAGTGGGAGTGACTGATTCGAACAATCAAATAAAATATTTTTCGACACACTTGCTCATAAAGTGGCTATTATTGCACTGCACTTAGGTATATAAAGGAGGTCATTACTAAACTGTGACATTGATTACTGTTATGTAATGTAGTTAGAAGTGTTAGAACTTTTTTGTTTAACCTCTTTTTCTACACTACCCTAAATACCCTACACTACCCTACACTACCCTACCTACTCTACACTACCCTACCCACCGTACACTAATCTATAAATAGAAGACCTACAGTTTTGTATTTTTTTTTTCCATTTCTTCTCACCTTTTAAACCTTCCCTAGACCTCCACGAACATTTCAAGACCAAGATAAGATAAATCCGTTCAGCCGTTCTCGAGTTTTGATCAGACTAACGAACATCAATTCATTTTTATTTATATAGATAGATAATAAAGAACCTGTACGAAATGTAACTACAACTTTTTACTACTATATTATATATGAGCATATGCCGTATCTCTGTTGGTAAAAGAGCCCACGCTTCATTCATTGTTGCCCATGGTTCTTTGTTAAATTATAAAAAAGACTAATTTCAATTTTTCAGTACAAATCGGCAATTTCGTACTTTAACCCCTAATACAATCCTCAGTTCGTCTTACGCAGTTTATCTTGAGGTGTAAAATCAGACTTCTCACACACTAGGGCGTTTATTGTCTAAAGCGCTGGCCACACAGAAAAGACGTAAGACGCAGACAGGGCGCAGGTGCGCGCAAAAGTACCAGCGTTGCGCCCGCGCCCTGTCTGTTCTGTATGTTTTGAGTCGCGACGCTTCTATACATTCTGTATGAAAGAGACGCGGTAGAGACAAATGCCCGCGCCCCGTCTGCGTCTTACGTCTTTTCTGTGTGGCCAGCGCTTAACACCATACCTATGGTCTTTTAGTTGCCCTTTGCGTTCTAGAATCACGAGAAACCTTTTCCTCTCAAACCCCTGGTAGGGTTTGGCCCTGCTGGGCCCCTACGATTTTTCTGAATCTCTTTGAGGCGCGAGTAGAACACTACTCGCCATCGACGAATCGGGATCGGTCTGGACTGTTGGGTATCCACTTAGGTTCGCCGTGGTTTGCGAACGCGTCCGCTCCGCAAACCAAACATAATGGATACGTCGTGATCGCGGAGCGCGCTGGAGCACGATCGGAGCACGGCGGAACGCTCGGGAAGCGGTTTTTTGCGCGATCTCAAAGGGGAGCGCAGTTTAAGCACTGATGTTGCAGCCTAAGTGTGTACACTGTACACGTTCGCGGAGCACACAGTGTTCGCAAACCACGGCGAACCTAAGTGGATACCCGGCTTTACCGGACAGCCAGATGACGAACTACCCATTGCTCGTTGTCTACAAGCCCACGCCTACGGTGCCAGTGGCTGGTAGTCGAGGTCAGGGTCTCAGCGGCGGGAGCGTTATGAAGTCCATTCCCTCACGCGGCTGTCTCCTTCGCTAGCATTACTTTTTTTTAAGGTGTGGGATCATCAGACTGACTTCTGAGGGTGCGTCAGATTTTTACTGACTAAAACCCAACCTGATCCTTGTTGCCTTCGTTCAAGGGTCCTGGGTAGCTTTCCGTTGAAAAGCCAACTACTTACCTTACTACCGCAGAAGAAGGCGGCCGCCCATTCCCCCTCTCGCCGGATCATGGCCTGTAGTTCACCTTAAAAACCCAGTTGTGATTATAAGGAAGCAAAATAAACTACATAAATATCTTTTATCAGTTTTCTTTATTAGATTTTTTGTAAAAATTTCCTTTAGTGTCTACACTAGCGATGTGCCGGATCGTCAAAAATGAATATCCGCGGATACGGATATTTAGTGTCAAGATCCGCGGATACGGATACGGATCTTTATTTTCTAATATATAAATATAGTCCAATGTTGTCGGCACGTGACCTTGAAAGGATAGTTGACGACACAGAAATATTAATAAAGACGAGAAATGGCGAGCGTGCGAATTCATGTCCGCAAGCCATGCGCCCGTGGGGCAATGTGCTAGGCAACGGCCATCACATAATAACTTGATCGTGACGAAATCCTGCTAATACATTGCTCCTTAACCACTACGTAATTTTGGCGCTCAGCAACTGAACAAGCAATGTAAAAATAACATAACGATACTTTATCAATGCGGTGTACTTAATAATACGGCCACTGTGGAGACACATGTTCCGATACATTTTTAACAACATCACATATCTCTTCCTTTCTGATATCTATGGTTGACGAAATGTTCGCCGTCGGCCGCAGCGACGGGTAGGACGAGTTTCGAGTTGCATTGCGCGCGTATTACTTATTATTGCGTAAATACGTAGTAACTTACAGTATGGCCGTTTTATCTGGGCGAGTCTGAAGTTAGGCTCTGCAAATATTAGCGCTTGAAAACTCGCAAAAAATAACGGCATTTTAAAAAAAAAATGCCAGTACAAAACGTTAATAACGATTTTAACAGCAATAACAACTGTAATTTTTTTGAAACCTTTATTTTGTACGAGTTTTCAAGGGCCAAAATTCGCAGTGCCTGTCTTCGGACTTACCAAGATAAAACGGCCATACTGTATTAGAATACAATAATAATATGTTTGCAATTTAAGGTACCAGATATTTAATTTTAAGAACCAAAAGAGGTTGTTTATTTTAAATTTTCTTAAATTTTTAATGGTAATATCATAACTTTCTAAGGGCCTGTTTCACCACCTATGATTAAGTTTCGAGTATCTTACTTGGTAGATAATTTCATACAAATTCTATTCCATTTTTGAATTTATTCAGTGAGTAGTGCCTACTCGGACATTGTGAAACAGGCCCTAAGGGCCTGTTTCACCACCTATGATTAAGTTTCGAGTATCTTACTTGGCAGATAATTTCATACAAATTCTGTTCCATTTTTGAATTTATTCAGTGAGTACTGCCTACTCGGACATTGTGAAACAGGCCCTAATGCCTAGTTCGCACTAAGCTAGTAATTTAGTTTAGTAACGAGTAATTTAGTAGCTAAACGCGTCTGAACACCAAAAATTTAGTCGAGTAGTTTAGTAAGGAATTTAGTCCAGTCGATCCATTTTACTCTATTTTTATCGGGCGAGTAGCACCTCCCACCACGCGTCCAAGACACTGGCGGGCGCACCGATTAAACGAGTCCGAACCTGTCGAATTAGTCGAGTTCATTAGTTGCCGCAAAAATGTCGTTTCGCTGGAGCGAAGAAACTTTAAATATTGTTTCCAAATATATAGAATATGAATGCTTATGGAATATTAAATCCTCACATTATAAAAACACAAACAAAATATGAAACAATCCGCATACTTGGATTTAGAAAATACAATGAATATACAGTAGGTACGGCCGTTATCAGTTGGCGAGTCTGAAGTTAGGCTCTGCGAATTTTGGCGCTTGAAATATCGTACAAAGATAAAGGTTAAAAAAAAGCCAATAACTGTTTTTAACAGCAATAACAACTGCAAATTGCATTTTTTTTAACCTTTATTTTTGTACGAGTTTTCAAGCACCAAAATTCGGAGAGCCTAACTTCAGACTCGCCAACTTATAACGGCCATACTGTATCTGGAATTGGTGAAAAGTTGGCAAGAAAATTGAAAATTAAAAAAATAATCCGTTTATTTATTTTATTGCGTTGTAGGCTGTTCATCTTGCAAAACACCACTCACTTATAAACTGTACTCGAACAAAGTGCGAACGATTTTTGGGCAGAAGCGAGTATTTTAGCTACTAAATTACTCGCTACTAAACTAAAGTACTAGCTTAGTGCGAACTAGGCATAATGCCTAGTTCGCACTAAGCTAGTAATTTAGTTTAGTAGTGAGTAATTTAGTAGCTAAACGCGTCTGAACACCAAAAATTTAGTCGACTAGTTTAATAAAGAAACTAAATAGCTACTATATTACTCGTTACTAAACTAAATTACTAGCTGAGTGCGAACTAGGCATAAGTGTAATAGTGATCTCATAAGATAATTGATTTAGTATCTTTGGCTTAGTTATATACTATTGGTATGAAAACTTACTATAATATAATATAAATTTTTGCAATTAAAGTTGACAAATATTTGATTTTAAGAAGTAAAAAATACTCTGAAGACATTATTTTTCAATTATACTACTTAATCACATAATCTAGAGTATTATGCAGCACTTTATCCTGTCAATTTAATATAAAAGATCCGTAAAAGATCCGCGAGTAATGTGGCGGATACGGATACGGACCTTATTTTTTCCCCGGTAATCCGTGGATACGGATACGGATGCGGATCTCCGAAACTTCAGTAGTAGTTTTCAATTTTTTCTTCCAATCCGGGTATCCTTCAGTATCTATAAAATTGAATCGTTCCTTAACGTGAGTAGTCGTTAAATAATATCTCCCAGTCATGGTTTCAGTGACACTGTCGCCCATATATCCAGTAGAGTGCTTACAACGGTGTTCTAGGAAGTGTTCCCAGGATGAGCACTTGTAGGCTGGATATATCGTGGGATTTTTTATAGTTTCTGTGAAGTATTTGTAAGCTATGCTGTGACTACAGGCTTCTGTAAAAGAGACAACTCAATGTTAGTAACAGCTACCTCTCCCTAAGGCTATATGTACACGCACCACAACCACACCACATCGCAGCCACAAAACGTGATAACTACAAATGTCAAATGGTTTTTTTTTCCGGTAGGTGAATCATCAGAATGACTTCTTCCGCTCTTGGGCGGAGCGGGAGGGCGTGTCTGACTAAACCCCTACCCCGTTCCTTCGTTGCCTTCGATCTTGGGGACACGGTGAAAACCTTTCGGATTTTCCGTGTTCCCCAGAGGCTTCGGCCCTGCCGACCCCTGCAGTTTGTTGACATCTCCTTGAGGCACGCGTGGAACAGAACGCGCCGTTGAAGAGACTAGGCTCGGTCCAGATTATTACCAGATTGCCGGACAGCGAGCTACCCAGTGTTCACCGTCCGCGAATCCGCGCCTACGGTGGTCGGAAATCGGGATCGGGATCTCGGCGGCGGCGGCGGCGTGAGGACCGTTCTCTCATGCGCTCCCGGTCGGCAGGCTCCTTCACTAGCATTACTGCTTCGCAGAAGGAGGCGACCGCATGCCACCCCTCCTCCCTCCGGACCATGGCCTGTACCAGGGTCCGGCGCGACAGGTCGCCGCCGCCGATAGCCTCCACAAGAACACGGCGGTGCTCCGCCCAAGCGGGGCTCACCTCTACCGTGTGTTCCACCGTGTGCTCCGGGCGGTCCACACAGTGGCGGCACCCGGGCGTCCTTTCCTGCTTGATCCGATGCAAGAACCTCCCGAACTTACCGTGACCAGTGAGGACCTGCGTCATACGGAATGAGAGGACGCCGTGACTTCTTTCCAACCACTCCTCAAAGAGGGGACTTACCGCCTCAATGACGGCGTGCCGATTTATCTTATCTTGGTCTTGAAATGTTCGTGGAGGTCTAGGGAAGGTTTAAAAGGTGAGAAGAAATCGAAAAAAAAAATATACAAAACTTTAGGTCTACTGTTAATCGATTAGTGTACGGTGGGTAGGGTAGGTAGGGTAGTGTAAGGTTGATAGGGTAGTGTATGGTAGGTAGGGTAGTGTAGTGTAGGTAGGGTAGTGTTGGGTAGTGTAGGTTAGTGTAGTGTAGTGTAGGGTAAGGGTAGTGTAGGGTAGGTAGGAAAGGTAGAGTAGGGTAGGATAGGTAGGGTAGTCATTTGACGGGAGCGAAGCCGCAGGCAAAAGCTAGTAGATAGACTGATAGATAGATTTCTTATTCCTTCACGACTAAAGGGTCAGTAGAGGATAACTAATAAATAGATGTTTAAAAACTTACCAAGCTTATACCACCAGCCCTCACATCCTGGCTGTGTAATTGTTCCCTCGTTTGGAAAGAAATCCACAGTTCCAACATCGCCCCTAACGCCCAGGAACCCAGCACACGTGTGTATGACGTCAACGATCTTAGCGTCCGTAGGGTCCAGCTTATCAGAATCGGCTTTTTCACATTTCGCGGGGAATTCGAAACATGGTCTTGCTGGATCTAGACCTGTAAACATATGTACATGAAAAATATTGTTAGGATGAATATGATACGATGATGAAATAGGCTTCAACGTCACGCACTCATTCTACAGATTTTGCAAATCATTAAAATTGTTTTGTAATTTAACAATGAAAACTAATAATATACACTAAATATATAACAATAAATATAATTGTCAAAAATAATCACAATTGTCAGCAATAATCATAAATGTCGAAAATAATCACAAATCATCATCATCTGCCTAGCCTTTTCCCAACTATATTGGGGTCCGCTTCCAGTCAAGCCGGATTTATTTATTTATCACAGGTACTCTCTGCACTAACAGTCGGAACCAAGACGTGCAGAGAGTCATTATTTTACACAATCAATCAATCTGGTATTTAGCTGAATACCAGTATTTTACGAGGAGCGGCTTCCTACCAGACCTCCACAACCCATTACCTGGGGTAAACCGGTACTTCATGGCAAGACTGAAGTCAGATTTACTGGCTTCCGCTTCTGACTATCCGTAACGACTGCCAAAGATCTACAAATGACAGCCGGAACCTACGTCTTAACGTGCTTTCTGAGGCACGGAGGAAACTTGGTATGTTAAGATGGTCACCCATCCACAGACCAACCTTGGCAAGCGTTGCTTAACCTTGAAGATCGACCCATGCGGGTGTTATTATCTAGCCACGTGCATCTCCGAAAATAATCACAAATGTCAATACTAATCACAAATGTCAAATAATTCCAACCTACCCTACACTACCCTACACTACCCTACCTACCCTACACTACACTACCCTACACTACACTACACTACCCTACACTACCCTACACTACCCTACACTACCCTACACTACCCTACACTACCTTACACTACCCTACACTACCCTACACTACCCTACACTACCCTACCTACCCTATCTTCCTAACTTTTTTTTTAGAATTTTTCTCTCCGTAAGAGCCATCATTGAACTTCAAGGAACATTTAAAAAAAAAAAATCAGCCAAATCGGTCAATCCGTTTTCATGTTATGTCGTGACAACGGAAAACGAGTTTCATTTTTATATATATAGATTGTTTTGAAAGCATTCAAACAAAATTAGAGGGTAGGCGTTGTAAAAAACAGAATTTGATTTTTTTGGGACACCCTACTCCGCAGGCCTAGTTTACTTAACAAAATATCATGGTCCACCTAGTCAAAGGCTTGCGTCATGTCACAATATATTGAGCACACAGGTATTCTATTGTCAACATAATATACATAACATATTCTATTGTCATAGATATACGACGGACAATACGTCGTATAATAGATATACGACGTATTATCTGGCGATTTCTCCTAGTGAAAACGCGGTATAAGAATGAGATACATTGTATGACAAATAATAAATTAAATAAACACATACCAGTAACTCTATGCACTTTGCTTTTCGTTCTAGAACCAGCATTACCCATAACATGGGCCCCAAGACTATGTCCGATCAGATGCAACTTGTCACCCGTCAACTTATACTTTTCTTTCAAGCTATCTAGAAACGATGCTACGAGATCTCCAACATCCTGAGTATTTGTTGCTGCTGTAGGGTATTTCAAAGTGCTAGCTGGTCCTCTCCAATCCACAGTTATCACATTAACTTTTTTAGTTTGCATGTACGCTTTTGCAACGTTCAAAATGTAGTCAGTGTCTGCTGATGAGCGCCAACCGTGAGTTATTAGTTTTACAGGCAAGTTGGCATGTAAGAGTTTTGTTACCAAGTCCTTTTGTCTTTTGTCTTTTGCCCGTCCTTTGCTGTCTAGCAAAATATATGTCGTTTCGTCCCTGTGTGATAGAAAAGAGTAGTTTAAAAAGACTTAGGTTATAAATCCTTAATTATTAAATTCAAGGTGTTGAAACAGGATGTGTGAGTGACAGAGTTCAAATTCTTCTGCAACCTTATGAGTGCTTTTTTCTAATGGTCTCCAAAGTAGTGAGATGAGTACAATGAGAACTCTCGTCTCTTACATAAAAATAAATAAATGATCTAATGAGTTGCTGTGCCCAAAATTCGAGGACTGGACCAATTTCGATGAAAGAATCTCAGAAAGG
This sequence comes from Mythimna separata, assembly GCA_030763345.1. Taxonomy (NCBI): domain Eukaryota; kingdom Metazoa; phylum Arthropoda; class Insecta; order Lepidoptera; family Noctuidae; genus Mythimna; species Mythimna separata. Next base: position 4,197,308 of record CM061188.1, on the reverse strand, counting down.
TTGTAATGAAGAAGAAATTGGAAAAATTGCCATAAAATCGACGCGGAGTCGCCAGCCTGTTGGTTTTCTACCGGTTGCATTTTGAGGAGTGTGCGTCGGAATAGCATAACCTGATTTCGCCAAGCCCGTTCCATCATCGGACCACCAGACGCACTGCGATGCGCCACCGATATTGGTGGACATCTCACTTATAAGCACAAAACGTTTTGGGAACACATTCATTGTGCGTACAGCTTAGGAGTGGAATTCCCTGTCGGAGTCTGTGTTTCTTGATGGCTACAACCTGGGGTATCTTTAAGTAAAGAGTGAATAGGTTGCTTCTAGGTAAGCGCGCTCCATCGTCGAGTCGACGGCATCGTCGCTTTCAAGTGAGATGGTCAAAAGATAGGTTTGAAATTAATGCATACAAACGAATTACCCCTTTTTATCCCCTTTAAAGTTGAATTTATTAAAACCCCTTATTAGTGCTCGCCTTCATCATAAAAGGTAGTTTTGTGCAAAATTTCTCTAATAGATTATAAATGGAGAGAAATAGAGAATGGGTTATCTCTGAAACTACTGAACTGATTCTGGTATTTTATTCATTAACTAGCTTTTACCCGCGGCTTCGCTCCCGTCAAATGACTACCCTACCCTACCTTCCCTACCTACCCTACACTACACTACCCTACACTACACTAAACTACCCTACTCTACCCTACACTACCCTACACTACCCTACACAACCCTACACAACCCTACACTACCTTACACTACCCTACCTACCCTACTTTACCTATTTTTTTTTTTAGGATTTTTCTCTCCGTAAGAACCATCATTGAACTTCAAGGAACATTTAAAAAAAAAAATCAGCCAAATTGGTCAAGCCGTTTTCATGTGATGTCGTGACAACGAAAAACGGGACACGGGGAAACTGCACTATTCCAAAATTATTTTTTGATCATGAGCTTTAAAGTATAATACCGTTTAACTGTTAGTGCGCAAAAGAGTATCACACCTACATACCATCGCTTTTATATTAATAAGATTTTCGTTGCTGTCAGAATTTAAATTTTAGGGGAAAATGTCGGAAAATTCCGTATAAGCTGGTTTAAAAAAAAATCCGTTTAAATTCCTGAATTAAGTTTTGTGTGTTAGCTTAAATAATAATAAAAACTTACTTATACAATCTGTATTGAATTTCCTCTTTGGATACAACTGGAATTTTAACTAGTTCTTTAGGGATTGTAAGGTTTACGTAATGTAGAACTCCGTTTCCGTCCGGAAAATAAATCCATTCAGTTCCATAGCCTTCACCGTACTCACTTTTCAATTTAGCTATAATTTTATCATTTACGTATGAACCTGTAGCTGTAATTTTAATTAAAATTTCAATAATAATTATCATACTCTCTCGTTAGGCGGCTGGATCAAGGGCTTGATTCAGAAAGCTGTACTCCTTTCTGGACACGGCTCACATTGTCAGGAGGTTCCTTTCCCTGAAGCCCTGACCGCCGGTAGCTTGGACTCTGTTCTTGATATCGGTGGGCTACTATTTAAAATGTTTTATATTTTAAAATGTTTTTTTTTTACTTATTTGTTTTGTGAAGATATATTTAAAAATGAAAAAGATATGTAAAAAAAATTGTAAAAGGAAATAATTATACTCTAGCGTCTCGTAGACTTAACGAAAAATACCAAGGAAAGGACATTTGGTTAGGCCGCAGAAAATATTTAAATTGCCAGACATAAGTTAAAATTACAGAAAGCAAAGGAAAAAAGCAATCCGTGCCACCATTAATTTAAAAAGAAAAAGAATCAATGTTAGATTGTAAAAAAATAAAATAAATATACACTTGAATGTTAAATTGAAAAAAAGTAAAAAAATAATTAAAGGTACAATTAAAAACAAAATCCAAGAGAAAAACGACAACAGTATAGTGAGTACTGGAGCAGGTTAATCCCGAGCCTTTTTGTCCAAGTAATTTTTTTTTATCTTAAGCCTCGCCCGCGGCGACTTTTCAAGCGTTGCTCTAGCGCGGCTGACGCGCGTTTGCATCGACACAGTCGCAATGCAGTCGCTAGCGGCTTGTTTCCGCCACGATTCTCAGTCGCGATGCAAACGCGCGTGAGCAGCGCTACAATTAAGATTTTGTATGTGGATTGTTATTGTTTTTCATTCACGCGTCACCCTCCCTCCGTCCTTTCCCTGTTGTCGTCTGATACGGTCGCGCGTTAGCAGCGCTACAGTCGCGATGCAGTAGCGCATTTCAAACGCGACGGTACATGGGCGAGGGCCCTAAAGTAAATAAATTAATGATTAAAAAATATAACAACAAACATACATCGTTCCCTAAGCATGTATAATATAAATGCAAAGATACTTACTGCAGGTAAAATATATTAATAAACATAAAATATTATTTATAAGTAAAAATTTATATAAACTAAAATTAGTCATTATTTAAATGATTCAGAAAGAAAATTATATGGAACTCTATATATAAGAGTATAACCAATTTAGTGAGAAACTCTACAAAATCAATTGTCGATATCGAAGTAAAATACTTATCGTAATTATTAGAATGTGCATCTACGTCGTTATGCTTATTCAAGCATTCAGTGGCTTATCAAAAATTTCATTAAGTTTTTTCTAATTCGATTTGTGTTTCTAAAGTTTGTAAAATATCGCTCCTCGTAAAATATTGGTGTTCAGCTAAATCCGGCTTGACTGGAAGCCGACCCCAATATAGTTGGGAAAAGGCCTAGGTAGACGATGATGTAAAGTATCGAATTGGCCTACTGCAGTCGGTGACTGCCTGTTGGTCTAGTGGTCGAAAGAGCGTTTCGGCCCTTAAGGCATCACGCAATTTCGAGCATGACCCTTTCCTTTGCTCTTTGGATATGCTAAAGCCATCTGATGAGGCGCATTGTGAATGACCAAGTTTCAGCGCCATATGTCATCACTGACTTGCGTTTTGAGACACTGGGTTGTCGGATGATTAAGTTGAAGTCAGCTGTGTTTTTTGTCCATGGGCCTGATAGTTTTAATAACTTCTGTCTCAGATACTGGTTATGGAGGCATCGAAGTTAGATCACGTCTGATAGCCCTGCAGTAAAGCTGTGTCTACATTTATTTTTTGACTCAGGATTATTTCGTCTTTACGACCGCGTTGAATCCACTCTACTAAAGTTCATCATCTGCCTAGCCTTTACCCAACTATATTGGGGTCGGCTTCCAGTCAAGCCAGATTTAGCTGAATACCAGTATTTTACGAGGAGCGGCTGCCTACCAGACCTCCACAACCCATTAACTGGGGTAACACGGTACTTCATAGCAAGACTGGAGTCAGATTTACTGGCTTCTGACTATCCGTAACGACTGCCAAAGATCTTCAAATGACAGCCGGGACCTACGGCTTAACGTGGTTTCCGAGGCACGGAGGAAACTCGTTATGTTAAGATGGTCACCCATCCACAGACCAACCTAGGCAAGCGTTGCTTAACCTTAAAGATCGACCTGTGCGGCTGTTATTATCTAGCCACGAACTCCTCCCACTCTGCTTAAGTTCGAGGGGACGAATTTTGATGAATTTCAGTGTAAAAATAGAAGGTTATAGATTTCCTTAGGAGAATACTAGTCACGCGGGCGAAGTCACTGGCTTAAACTATGGTCTATCGGTTTAGGTGGTTAACTATAAGTAAACAATCTTGGTATGTCTTTTTATATTAAAGAGGTCGTATATGATATATACAAAGATTTTTTAAATTTAGTTTAACGTCTGTTCAATAAACCCGGAGACTAAATTGACATAAGTAATGTCAAAATTTCTATAGGAATGACGCCAGTTCTTTGGTGTTGAAATGTCATTTTAGTCTCCGGAATTATTGAACAGACCATAGTAGCTAACATCGATTTAGGTAAATACCTAGTTGCAAAGATTTTTACATAATTTTTAGACAACTTTTCGATAAAAAGACATGCCAAGATTGTTTTCATTTAGTTAATTACCTAAACCGATAGACCTTAGTAAAGTTTTAAAGTAGTGTAGCCTCATAATACCTAACAGCCTCTTAATTCATGAATCCCCGACCGGTCATATGAGACCGCGGTGTTATTATTTTACTGTTGTGTCTCGTTTTGTGGGTATGTGATAGGTTAAGAATAAACTCGAACAAGGTAAAATACGTTGCAAAATAGCATGGATACCTGAATGTCTATTTTCCCGTGAACGTTTGAGTTCAAGTGTTCGAAAAATACTCATCGCGTCATTTCCCGCTTCACAAATTTTGTACAAGTAGATGGATGGAGAAGGAGAAGGAGGCCAAAGAAAAGATGGATGGATTGTGTGAGGAGTGATATGATGGAAAAGGGAGTTGGTGATAGTCTGACGGATGACAGGACAGAATGGAAGAAGAAAGCGTGTTGCATCGACCCCAAATAATATGGGATAAGGGCAGGAAGAAGAAGAAGACTATCCACGCAATTTTGCATCTGACTATACATACGTGCTTGCATACTCGTATGTCTCGTGTTTTGTGTGTCTATGAGAAAATTACTATGGACACCAGTAACCACGTGGATTTTAAAAGTTCAGTTGCGTGAAAAGACTACTTATAATGGGGCAATCCTAGGAGATCTTCTATTCTCTAGACATTTATTTATTGTTGGATAGGTATTCAAAAATGAATAGGGGTTTACTGGAATTTTTTTTTGATAATATCAATAATTTCGGAAATAATCGTTCGGAAAGTAGAGCTTTATAAAGACTTTCTAGGAAAATTATTTTGTACTTGATGGGACGAACAGTTTTTGAAAAATTGAGAACACTTTATATATATTGTGACGGACGGGAAACTACGGAACCCTACACTGAGCGTGGCCCGACACGCTCTTGACCGGTTTTATTTCTACTCTTGGTACCTACATGTCTAGTCCGACAAGTTCGTGACTAGATAATAGCAGCCGCACGGGTCGATCTTCAAGGTTAAGCAACGCTTGCCAAGGTTGCTCTGTGGATGGGTGACCATCTTAACATACCGAGTTTCCTTCGTGCCTCAGGAAGCTCGTTAAGCCATAGGTCTCGGCTGTCATTTGTAGATCTTTGGCAGTCGTTACGGATAGTCAGAAGCAAGTAAACCTGACTCCAGTCTTGCCATGAAGTGCCGTGTTACCCCAGTTAATGGGTTGTGGAGGTCTGGCAGGCGGCCGCTCCTCGTAAAATACTGGTATTCAGCTAATTCCGGCTTGACTGGAAGCCGACACAAATGTAATTGGGAAAAGGCTAGGTAGGTAGATGGTACGTGTCTAATCCGCAACTTGGAACGTCCTGATGGTTCTCGCTTGTGTCGACTTTGACTCGAGTCCAACTCGGTCGGTTATTGCGACTGGCGCATGACGCATTAATTCCCCAGTGGCTCCTCGATGGTACGGCTCGATGGACGTAGTAACTTACAGTACGGCCGTTTTATCTGGGCGAGTCTGAAGTACGAGTTTTCAAGCGCCAAAGCAGAGCGTATCTTCAGACTTGCCATGATAAAACGGCCGTACTGTACTAGAGTACAATATGTTTGTAATTTATGGTGCCAGATAAAGGGTAAAATCTTTGAGAGACTTTAAAATGAAATAAAACACATTAAAATCATGATAATGATTTAATAATAAGATTTAAGATTTATTTTCTCACCACAATATAACGTACATAGTATCACGACTAGAGTACATAACTTCAGTTTTACAAGTATATTGTGGGAGACTGGTGCCTAAGCTAGACAAAAGCCTGTATTTCAGGACACCAGGACTCCCTCTCATTCGGAAATGGTTACATTTTATAAATCATTATGTACCTACTTACACATTACTAAATGCGGCAAGTTATTAGTGACTTAGCATGTTTACAAATAGGAAAAAAAAAATGATAATAATAAATTAAATTAGTGTTGGCATGTGTGGGAGTGTGTTTGTATGTGTGTGAGGGAGAGAGAGAGAGTGACGAGGTAAAGTGTGGTTCCTATTTTTAAATATAGTAATTGTTTCGAAAATCATTAATGATTCCAAATAAAACAATCAATGATTCACCAATGGGGTTGATATTGGCTTCATTCGAAAGACATTTTATGCCATTTATGTTTTAATATGATTTCGGGCATATGTGCGTTAAAGTTCTATACCTCTAAAAAAACACCCGTTATTTAATTTTTAGAACCAAAAGACGTTGTTTAATTTTAATTTTCTTATATTTATAATAGTAATATCATAACTTTCTAAGTGTAATAGTGATCCCATAAGATAATTGGTTTAGTATCCTTGGCTTTGGTATATACTATTGGTATGAAAACTTACTAGAATATAATATAAATGTTTGCAAAGTTGACAATTATTTAATTTTAAGAAATAAAAAATACTCTGAAGACATTATTTTTCAATTATACTACTTAATCACATAATCTAGGTTATTATGCAGCACTTTATCCTGTCAATTGAATATAAAAGATCCGTATAAGATCCGCAAGTAATGTGGCGGATACGGATACGGACCTTATTTTTTCCCCGGTAATCCGTGGATACGGATTCGGATGCGGATCTCCAGAACTTCAAATTCAAATACTTTCAAATACTTTATTGCATTAACACATGTGTTTTATAAGATGTTACAAGTAATGGTTTAAAAGTGCACATAGACCCTGTCGGGCACAGCAATATCTGGGAAGTAGGTAGTTAGTATATTATGAACAAAACAAAGTCAAGATAGCGAAAAAAAGCGAAAAAATCAAACACAAATAGAATTAACAAGAAAAAAATTGAAATAGAAATGTCAATAATACAGTAGTTAAAGATAGTAAGTTTCAAAAACAGATTCATTAACAATTTCAAAATTAATTAACGTTTGAATCCCCAACCGGTCCTATGAGACCGCGCTGTTATTGTTTTACTATTGTGTCTCGTTTCGCGGGTATCTGAGTAATTAATACAATTATTGTCAAAATCATTTCACTTCACATGTCAAAGAAAGAATAACAAATGTCAAAAACAATTCATTGTTAGTGTCAAAATCAATCCATTACAAATGTCAAGATCTTTTTACTTCAATTGTCAAAAAATTTAAATGTCAAAAACAGTTCATATTAAATGTCAAAAACAATTAATTACAAATGTCAAATAAATAATAATTTAGGTATCAATAAAAATAAAAAATAAATTTTAAGCATTCAAGTTTTAATTATTAAAGAATTCATCCACTGAAAAATAACATTTATCGACTAGTAGTTCTTTGAGCCGTTTAATAAATAATCTCTCACATTCCTCGTTTTTGATATCGTTTGGTATCTTGTTATAAATTTTTATAGATGTTATGTGGGGGCTCGAACTGTGTAATTTTAATTTTGATGGAGGAATTACAAGCATGTTTACAAATTTTTAATGCGGTGCATGTCGTCAGCAAACAGTACGCACGGATTTGTCATAATCTTAGGGAGGTCGTTAATGTAAATCAAAAACAACAAACACCCTTAACCTTGCGGAATAGATTGTTTAATCCAAAGCCTATCTGAACGTTTTTTAGTTCATTGTTTTCTTTTTGTAATGTCTCTATATTCACATTTAGTGTATTTATATTACTTTTTACTTTTTCTTGCTCGCTAGTTAGTTTTTGAGTATCCCTTAAAATAATATCTTTCTTTAGTTCTGCAATGCTTTTTTGTATTTCGTTTTGGATTGTGTTCTTCAAGACAAGGAGTAGTAATTGATTATTGTTTTCCAGTTTAGAGTCTAGCAGTTTGCTAAGGCTATCTAATGTGACAGAAGGACCTGTGGTTGATTTTTCATGTCTAGTGAAAGTGTATTTTATGTTTTGGTCAGGGGTTTTACAGTCAGTTTTTGTAGTAGGGTCAGTATTTGGGTTATCATTTGCGTCGTCAATTGTCAAATTTCTATTATGGCCTAGTATATTGTTATCGTCTTCAATATGATCATCAATAGACATGGTAGTTTCATTTAGCGTAGGCAATAACTGGCACCGGATAGGAGTATCATCATTCCTTTGCATCCTATTTTTTGCATTTTGACATGACGGGCAGCACCAAGACATTATTAATTTTGGTTTAAAAAACATAACTACACAAAACATGACTACAGCTTTTTATATGGAAAACCATATAAAAAGCTGTAGTCATGTTTACACATCGATAATAGTAAATTTGTTTACAAGCGGAACAACGTAGTAACTCACCTCGTGCTATTTGTTGCTTACATGCTTCGCAATTCATTTTGAACTCGAATATATTTTTTATTTGTTTTCTGGTCGTAATTTATGCCGGTAGTATTGGTACTAAGATAAAATTGGATGTTCTTAGTAAATCATCGTTAAAAAAAAAGTATCGAAATTGGCGGGGCTCGAACCAGTGACCACAGCAGCGTCTAGCGACTTAAGCCACTCGACCATCTAACGCTTTAAGTGTGTCGTTGAAACTTGTGATCGCTATGCGCAAACGGATGACTAAGGCCCCTGCCTCGAATCTTGCGGGCAACGGGGCGGTGGCGGCAGCGGCGCGGGAGCGGCAGGATGTTATGCGTAAAATCAAATGGACCGGCCCTCGAATCCAGCGGGGTGGCGGCGGGCAGCGAGCGGTGTACTTTAGCCAAGCGGTGACCGCCCGCGCATCTGCGTTGCAGTGTTGTGCAATTTATTTTTGTGACGTATCGAAATGTCCTCTATAGTCAAGTATATTTTTCTTCTGGAAATATACCTCTATATCGTTTTGGATTAATTCCAGACTCTAAATCGTCTTTGATAGCTTCAAGAATATAGTCAAAAGTTTCTACACTTATTCTGGTGTAGTCGTAGAATTTGTCGGGACATTGTCTCCGTTTATGAAAGATGTTACCGCCATTGTTCAGACATTTCGTTCGCGAATAAAAACAAATAACTCTACGACACAATCATGAACACAACACTACGCGGCTATAGTGGGTCGAGATCTGCCCGCTAATTTCGAGAACGGGTCAGCGATGCCCGCTCCGCTCCCGCACCGCCGCCACCACCGCCCCGCTGCCCGCAAAATTCGAGGCAGAGGCCTAATGCGCAGGCGACGCCAGGCACAGCGGCGGTTTGCGTGGGAGGTATCGAGCGCTCGGCGGGTTGTCGTAGGTCAGGTATAGAGTTCGTTATCACAATTTTCAAATTTAGATTTTTTTCCACAAACTTAATTTTATTGTAACTTTGGATTAGTTAAGCCGATCACTGTAAGAATTGCACAGTTCAATAGGTCACTTCACTAGCTTTAAGTCAAGTAGAGTAAAAAGTATCAATAATAAAGTAAATATTCAATATATAATATAAGAATATTGTAACAATAATAAAGTATATTATTGTTACAATACAAACTTTTTACCACATTTATTATTTTAAAACTGAGGAGCAAAAACGCAACGTTCCGACTTCATGCAACCCTTCAAAACTTCAGTATTAGCCTTCACAAATTTTTTCATCAGTTCCGGGCCTTCTTCAGTCTCTATAAAATAGAATGGTTCCGTATCGTGAGTAGTCGTTAAATAATATCTCCCAGTTATGGTTTTATCGACAATGTCGCCCATATATCCAAAACTCTTACAACGCCAACGATAATTTTGGTAGTCATTCCAGGATGAGCACTTGTAGGCTGGATATATCGTGGGATTTTTTATTGTTTGTGTGAAGTATTTGTAAGCTACGCTGTGACTACAGGCTTCTGTAAAAGAGACAAACAACTCAATGTTAGTAACAGCTACCTCTCCCTAAGGCTATATGCACGGTACGGTACGTTCACACGGAGCCATGAATCTTATTTTCATCGGATCTGAACAAAACCGAATTTTATATTCGCACAGCACATCTTGCATTGCCGTATCCATAGCGTATAGCGTTTGCTAAATCGGCTCTGCCTTCGCGCTAAAATATAACATCTAACGTCATCAGCAAAATGCCAATAGCGGGGCCAAAACAAAAAGTAGAAAGTATTCATACAAATTTTGGATCCCCATTTCATTTCTATAGGGGGCTAAGTTTGGAAAATCCTCTCTTAGTATTCGCCTACGTCATAAAAAGAACCATTGTGCAAAAATTCACGCCCAGTCCCAGTAGTTTCTGTTGATGTGTTGTGTTTCCGTGGGTTGATATGTTATTCAGTCAGTCTTTCCTTTTAGGCTGAGGCTACAGTTGCCAGCGATTTGCGATGCGACTGGAAGAGCGAATCAAATATCACTAGTAAAATTTGACGTACAGTGTAGCCGTAATCGTGAATTTCCATTATTTGTTTCGCCCATGAATCGCCAATCGCGTCGCGGTCTAATGTAGCCTCAGCCTTATATTTAGACGCTATAGATAGATAGATTTCTGATTCCTTCACGACTAAAGGGTCAGTAAAGGATAAATAATAAATAGAGGATTAAAAACGTACGAATCCACTTCCAAAAGCCTATATCGAACAGGCAACATTCTGGCTGTGGTAATGTTCCCCCGTTTGGAAAGAAATCCACAGTTCCAACATCGCCTTTAACGCCCAGGAGCCCAGCACACGTATGTATGACGTCAACGATCGTAGCGTCCGTAGGGTCCAGCTTTTCAGAATCGGCTTTTGTAAGGGGCCAGGGGAATTCGAATAATGGTCCTGCTGGATCTAGACCTGTAAACATATGTACATGAAAAATATTGTTACGATGAATATGATACGATGATGAAATAGGCCACATCACGCACTCATTCTACAGATTTTGCAATTCATTAAAATTGTGTACACAAAATAATATACACTAAATATATAACAATAAATATAATTGTCAAAAATAATCACAAATGTCAGCAATAATCATAAATGTCGAAAATATTCACAAATCATCATCATCTGCCTAGCCTTTTCCCAACTATATTGGGGTCCGCTTCCAGTCAAGCCGGATTTATTTATTTATTTATCACAGGTACTCTCTGCGCGAACAGTCGAAAGCAAGACGTGCAGAGAGTCATTATTTTACACAATCAATCAATCTAGTATTTAGCTGAATACCAGTATTTTACGAGGAGCGGCTGCCTACCAGACCTCCACAACCCATTAACTGGGGTAACACGGAACTTCATGGCAAGACTGGAGTCAGATTTACTGGCTTCTGACTATCCGTAACGACTGCCAAAGATCTACAAATGACAGCCGGGACCAACGGCTTAACGTGCTTTTCGAGGCACGGAGAAAACTCGGTATGTTAAAATGGTCACCCATCCCCAGACCAACCTTGGCAAGCGTTGCTTAACCTTGAAGAAGACCCATGCGGCTATTATTATCTAGCCACGAGCACCTCCGAAAATAATCACAAATGTCAATACTAATCACAAATGTCAAATAATTTCAACTGTCAAATAATCATAAATGTCAATACTAATTACAAATGTCAATATTAAACACAAATGTCAATAATAATAAGGACAAACAATACACGTATTTCATTAACCTACCAAGAATTACCAGATTTTTGTCTGTTAAAAATTCCGAATTATTGTAATATGCTTTGGTCACTATGCTCTATCGGTTTAGGTGGTTAACTAAAGGTAAACAATCTTGGTATGTCTTTTTATATTTAAGAGGTCGTATATAATATACACAAAGATTATTTAAATTTAGTTTATTAGTTAACACTATGCAAAAAACACTTTTTCTTCTTTCACTCTTCTTCGACCGTTGAAACTTAAGTAGTTAACACCGTATTTGTATCTCCGTAAATTCTGTTGAAAAAGTGGTTAGAAGTTGCTCAATTATCTAGTGATATATATCATTGTAAAGCTTATGAAACTGACTAAATAGTGATATAAATAACGCTTCTGGACTCCATTGCTTCAGTGAGTAAAAACCAAAAAACTTAAAAAAAATATTAGCAACGATCCGTGTCTCTGACCTAGGGAAACCCGCGGATCGCTCGCTGCTACCCACACACGCACTCTATCGCGTTCTTAACCCTTTCGGAATTAAAGTGGTGAAGATCGCGTTTTAAGGACTTCGAAATCTGTCTATTGAGCTGCCAGTATCTTTGGCTTTGGATACATCCTCATACATGGTTTCTACTGCGTCGTTACAGTGTGTCGAGGTTGATGCATAAACCTGTATGACCTTCAACGAATATTTTGACGATATTCTGAGTATAAGATAAGCCACCCTGGTCGACACACTCTCGATCATCACCACATTGTTCACAAGGTACTTGTGGACGAAAAACCCGACACCACCCTGGGACTGCTGCACCAGCAGTCCTCCCGGAAATAGAGCAGATTACCGGTTTTGAGAATTATCGTGTCCTCCCCCTGACTTTGGACTTCGGATAATCCCACAATACTCCATAGTAACCTGCTCAATTTTTCCTCAAGTTCGGTGATCTTCTCGTTGGTCCGGAGTGTACGCGTGTTGTAGCCTTGACCGGTACCGTAGTCAAGGTTAGACGGGCTGCCGGGTACAAGAGGCAATTTTTTCTTTGTGCTGTTCATCTGTGTGGGTTTTTCCATAATCGCCACGCTTAGCATGCGGGTTGGCGATCGCAGTGTGGATGTTGAAAAATACACAGAAAATGCTGCTACCCATTCTCTGGTGTGTTCCTTAGCCGCCTCTTACGACACCCACAGGAAGAGATAGGATGGTGTAATTCTTTGCGTCCAGACACCATACGGACGATATATATCATTTATACTGGGTGTAAGGGACAGCCCTCCACAAACTTTCGTTTCCTGAAAAAAAAAATTGTGGGAGTATGTTCAGATTCGCCTACTGAGCAAGCTCTTAAAGTTTGTGGACGGCTGTCCCTTACACCCAGTATAGACTATAAATAGAGGAGGCCCTAAAACGCTGCTCTGGGGCACGCCATAACTAATTATTCGAAAATCAGATTTGTAGCTACGTTGACATTTATATTTAAAATCTATTTCAGATACTTCAACGTATTGTTTTCTGTTCTTCAAATAAGATTCTATTAAATTCAAAACATTACCTCTAACTCCGCAGGCCTAGTTTACTTAACAAAATATCATGATCCACCTAGTCAAAGACTTGCGTCATGTCACAATATATTGAGCACACATATACATAACATATTCTATTGTCAATATAGATATACGCCGGACAATACGTCAATACGTTCTCCTAGTGAAAACGCGGTGTAAGAATGAGATACATTGTATGACAAATAATAAATTAAATAAACACATACCAGTAACTCTATGCACTTTGCTATTCGTTCTAGAACCAGCATTACCCATAACATGGGCCCCAAGACTATGTCCGATCAGATGCAACTGGTCACCAGTCAACTTATACTTTTCTTTCAAGCTATCTAGAAACGATGCTACGAGATCTCCAACATCCTTAGTATTTGTTGCTGCTGTATGGTACTTCAAAGTGCTAGCTGGTCCTCTCCAATCCACGGTTATCATATTTACTTTTTTAGTTTGCATATACGCTTTTGCAACGTTCAAAATGTAGTCGGTGTCTGCTGATGATTGCCAACCGTGAGTTATTAGTTTTACAGGCAAGTTGGCATCTAAGAGTTTTGTTACCAAGTCCTTTTGACTTTTGTCTTTTGCCCGTCCTGTGCTGTCTAGCAAAATATATGTCGTTTCGTCCCTGTGTGATAGAAAAGAGTAGTTTAAAAAGACTTAGGTTATAAATCCTTAATTATTAAATTCAAGGTGTTGAAACAGGATGTGTGAGTGACAGAGTTCAAATTCTTCTGCAACCTTATGAGTGCTTTTTTCTAATGGTCTCCAAAGTAGTGAGATGAGTACAATGAGAACTCTCGTCTCTTACATAAAAATAAATAAATGATCTAATGAGTTGCTGTGCCCAAAATTCGAGGACTGGACCAATTTCGATCAAATAATCTCAGAAAGGTTGTAATGAAGAAGCAATTGGAAAAATTGCCATAAAATCGACGCGGAGTCGCTAGCCTGTTGGTTTTCTACCGGTTGCATTTTGAGGAGTGTGCGTCGGAATAGCATAACCTGATTTCGCCAAGCCCGTTCCATCATCGGACCACCAGACGCACTGCGATGCGCCACCGATATATGGTGGACATCTCACTTATAAGCACAAAACGTTTTGGGAACACATTCATTTTGCGTACAGCTTAGCATGAGCTTTAAAGTATAATACCGTTTAACTGTTAGTGCGCAAAGGAGTATCACACCTACATACCATCCCTTTTATATTAATAAGATTTTCGTTGCTGTCGGAATTTAAATTTTAGGGTAAAAGTCGGAAAATTCCGTATAAGCTGGTTTAAAAAAAAAATCCGTTTAAATTCCTGAATTAAGTTTTTTGTGTTAGCTTAAATAATAATAAAAACTTACGTATACAATCTGTATTGAATGTCCTCTTTGGATACAAGTGGAATTTTACCTAGTTCTTCTTTAGGGATTGTAAAGTTTACGTAATGTAGAACTCCGTTTCCGTCCGGAAAAAAAATCCATTCAGTTCCATAGCCTTCACCGTACTCACTTTTAATTTTAGCCATAATTTTATCTTTTACGGATGAACCTGCAAGTGTAAAATTAATTAAATTTTCAATAATAATTATTATACGCTCTCGTTAGGCGGCTGGATCAAGGGCTTGATACACACGGCTCACATTGTCAGGAGTTTCCTTTCCCTGAAGCCTCTGTTCCTGATACCGGTGGGCTACAATTTTTTATATTTTTAAATGTTTTTTCTTACTTATTTGTTTTGTGAAGATATATTTAAAAATGAAAATGACATGATTGTAAAAAAAACTGTAAAAGGAAATAATTATACTCTAGCGTCTCGTAGACTTAACGAAAAATACCAAGGAAAGGACATTTGGTTAGGCCGCAGAAAATATTTAAATTGCCAGACATAAGTTAAAATGACTGAAAACAAAAGAAAAAAGCAATCCGTGCCACCATTAATTTAAAAAGAAAAAGAATCAATGTTAGATTGTAAAAAAATAAATAGTACATTATGATACAAGTGTGTAATGTGGGTCATTATCGTCGCGGTGGTATTAAGACCCGAGCCATGGCGAGGGTCTTAAGAGAACCAAGAACGATAATGACTAATTACTCACGTGTGCCATACGACGTTTTTCGACACACTTGTGAAGAAAATAAATTTAAAATCAACTTTATTTAGTAGGTATATGAAAAGTTTATTTAGAGAAACAGTTCGTAAATGTGCAGTCAGTAAAGTTATAATTAACTATTTTGACTGTATAGTGGTCCCATGACATAGAATTTCTACTTGACGGCGTACAGCACAAATTATTTTCCTCATAAATAGTTGTTGTAGACATTTTTCTAAAATCTGTATATTATTTTTAAATATGGCGGCTAAAAAATTGACTTTTCTTAAACGCGCGCATGCGCGAAAAATGGCGGCCATAGACTAGCTACTCTAGCTCTTGGTTTAGAAAAAATAAGAATGAGGTTACATATAAACAGAAAATACAAATTTATTGAAAGATTTAATTAATTAAATATGTAAAATTTTAAACAGTTTATTTAAACACGAAATTGCATGAAATAATTAAGTAAAACACTAATGTATGCTATTGAACGCAATAACAAATTTTATTATTTTTTGTCTTAAAACTCTTTTTGACAAAAAAGAGGTTAAACAAAAAGTTTCTAACTACATTACCGCACATGTGCATAATAGTAATCAAAATGTCACAGTTTGGTAACGAGCCCCTTTATATGCCTAAGTGCAGTGCAATAATAGCCACTTTATGAGCAAGTAAGTCGAAAAATAAATTAATACTTGAATGTTGAAAAAAAGTAAAAAATAATTAAAGGTACAATTAAAAACAAAATCCAAGAGAAAAACGACAACAGTATAGTGAGTACTGGAGCAGGCCAATCCCGAGCCTTTTTGTCCATGTAATTTTTATTATCTTAAGCCTCGCCCGCGGCGACTTTTCAAGCGTTGCAGTAGCGCGGCTGACGCGCGTTTGCATCGACACAGTCGCGATGCAGTCGCTAGCGGCTTGCCTCCGCCACGATTCTCAGTCGCGATGCAAACGCGCGTCAGCAGCGCTACAATTAAGATTTTGTATGTGGATTGTTTTTGTTTTTCATTCACGCGTCACCCTCCCTCCGTCCTTTCCCTGTTGTCGTCTGATACGGTCGCGCGTTAGCAGCGCTACGGTCGCGATGCAGTAGCGCATTTCAAACGCGACTGTACGTGGGCGAGGCCCTCGCCCAATCATTCATTTATTTGATTTGAAGTAAATAAATGAATGATTAAAAAATATAACATACATCGTTCCCTAAGCATGTATAATATAAATGCAAAGATACTTACCGCAGGTAAAATCTATTAATAAACATAAAATATTATTTATAAGTAAAAATTTGAATAAACTAAAATTAGTCATTGTTTAAATGATTAAGTAAGAAAATTAATATTGAACACTATATATTAATATAAGTGTATAACCAACTTAGTGAGAAACTACAAAATCAATTGTCGATATCGAAGTAAAATAGTTATCGTAATTATTAGAATGTGCATCTACGTCGTTATGCTTATTCAAGCATTCAGTGGCTTATCAAAAATTTCATTAAGTTTTTTCTAATCGGATTTCTGAAGTTTGTAAAGTATTCAACTGACCTGCTGCTACTACTGCTTCGTTGGTCTAGTAGGCTCAAGAGCGATTGCTGAACATGGCGTCCTGGGGTCGATTCCCGGGTCGAGCAAAAAGTGCTATTGGGTTTTCCCCACAGAAATATTAATAAAGACGAGAAATGGCGAGCGGGCGAATTCATGTCCGCAAGCCATACGCCCGTGGGGCAATGTGCTAGGCAACGGCCGTCACATAATACAAGATATTATGTGATTATGTGAGTATTGTGTAATACAAGTTATTATAATTTAAATTGTCACGTACGGGATATCTT
This sequence comes from Mythimna separata, assembly GCA_030763345.1. Taxonomy (NCBI): domain Eukaryota; kingdom Metazoa; phylum Arthropoda; class Insecta; order Lepidoptera; family Noctuidae; genus Mythimna; species Mythimna separata. The sequence goes on along the minus strand of CM061188.1, from coordinate 4,180,410 downwards.
CCGTGATTTATGTTTATATTGAGTGACAATTTAAATTATGAAACAAACCGTGATAGCCTAAAACAGTGTTCAAGTTATTATGTGATCGTGACGAAATCCTGCTAATACATTGCTCCTTAACCACTACGTAATTTTGGCGCTCAGCAACTGAACAAGCAATGTAAAAATAACATCAGGATACTTTATCAATGCGGTGTATTTCATAATACGGCCGCTGTTAGTTGCGGTGAGTTAGCCCGGGATACATATGTGAACGTGCTAATACATTTCTCCTTAACCATCACGTAATTTTGACGCTCAGCAACAGGACAAGCAATGTAAAAATAACATAACGATACTTTATCAATGCGGTGTAGGTACTTCATAATACGGCCGCTTGTTGATGAGACACATAAATATTGCATATGAGCAATTACTCTGTAGCTGCCTGTAGGTTGAAAGTTGGTGGTGTGATACCCCCGTGCCTCAGAAAGCATGTAAAGCCGTTGGTCCTGCGCCTGATCTCTCTCCGATCGTGTCGGATTGTCGTCCCATCGGACTATGAGAGTAATGGAACAGAGAGTGCACCTGTGTTAGCGTTCACACTTGTGCACTATAATATCTCCTGAGTACTTGGCTGATCTCTGTTGAGATTGGCCACTGTGATCGAAATTCGGTCGGGGAGGATTAGTAAGCGAGCGCGAGTAGCGAATTCGACGACCCGTGCCAAGACCATATTTATTATTATAGACCAAATAAAATATTTTGTGTAAAGACTTTTTTTCCTAATTTACCGTACACACACGGAAAAACTTCGACAAAATTACTTTCTTTAAACGATACTAAATAATATAGTGCTTTTGGACAACCTAGATGATGATAGTTTTTTGCATGCCCCTGCGATCAAAGAAATAAAGATGAAATTCTATAAAACCTATCTCGAAAATTAGGCTTAGAACATTTGCTTACAGAAATAGGAAGTCTTTTTCTTTTTCGCTTTATGCTTTAATCATCATCTTCGGATAGGTTACATTTGGGTGCCCTTTAATTAATAATAATAATATTTTTATTAATTCATGAATCCCCAACCGGTCCTATGAGACCGCGCTGTTATTGTTTTACTATTGTGTCTCGTTTTGCGGGTATGTGATAGGTTAATTGGTATAGTCTTTTCGAGAGATATGGTCTCATCAACAGGTCAGCATCATCATCATTTCAGCTGAAATACGTCTACTGCTGGTCTAGAGAATGACAGACCTTTGACTAGCAGGAGAGTTGGGATAGTCAGAAGCCAGTAAATCTGACTCCAGTCTTGCCATGAAGTACCGTGTTACCCCAGTTAACGTTCGTTCCCGAGATAAAGGGTCTTGACAGACAAACAGACAACAAAGTGATCCTATAAGGGTTCCATTTTTTCCTTTTGAGGTACGGAACCCTAAAAACAGATCAGAACAGATCTTATAGTCAACATAAAAACATTTTCCTATAAGACCAATCATAAAACAGGCTATTCCATTTAGCTGGCAACTATTCACACGTACCGATTTCCATAAAAAAGAAAAAAATACCTACTCATGTTATTGTTGATTCGGGAAGCACTAGGTCCCGGCTGTCATTTATAGATCTTTGGCAGTCGTTACGGATAGTCAGAAGCCAGTAAATCTGACTCCAGTCTTGCCATTAAGTACCCTGTTACACCAGTTATTGGGTTGAGGAGGTCTGGTAGGCAGCTTATGCTTTCCGATGCACGGAGGAAACTCGTTATGTTAAGATGGTCACCCATCCACAGACCAACCTTGGCAAGCGTTGCTTAACCTTGAAGATTGACCTGTGTTCTATTACTTACACTGAGCCACCAAAAAAAAATTACGCAGTGGTTAAAAACTTTTCCTGTATAAAGTAACATTTTCACAGGACTACAGACAGGCAGCTACAATCCTGCTCACCCTGCAACAGCAGGCGTCGTCAGCGGGCCAACGGCGGGCCATCTGCAGTGCTCTGTGCAGGCTGTGGCTGCTGGCGGGTCACGTGAGGGCCGCCATGTCCTGTCTCGATGTTGCGAGGGAGGCTAGGCATCACATGTGAGTACTCAACACGATGTTAACAGCAGGCGTCGTCAGCGGGCCATCTGCAGTGCTCTGTGCAGGCTGTGGCTGTTGGCGGGACACGTGAGGGCCGCCATGTCCTGTCTCGATGTTGCGAGGGAGGCTAGGCATCACATGTGAGTACTCAACACGATGTTAACAGCAGGCGTCGTCAGCGGGCCATCTGCAGTGCTCTGTGCAGGCTGTGGCTGCTGGCGGGTCACGTGAGGGCCGCCATGTCCTGTCTCGATGTTGCGAGGGAGGCTAGGCATCACATGTGAGTACTCAACACGATGTTAACAGCAGGCGTCGTCAGCGGGCCATCTGCAGTGCTCTGTGCAGGCTGTGGCTGTTGGCGGGTCACGTGAGGGCCGCCATGTCCTGTCTCGATGTTGCGAGGGAGGCTAGGCATCACATGTGAGTACTCAACACGATGTTAACAGCAGGCGTCGTCAGCGGGCCATCTGCAGTGCTCTGTGCAGGCTGTGGCTGCTGGCGGGTCACGTGAGGGCCGCCATGTCCTGTCTCGATGTTGCGAGGGAGGCTAGGCATCACATGTGAGTACTCAACACGATGTTAACAGCAGGCGTCGTCAGCGGGCCAACTGCAGGGAATACCCTGAGAAGAAACACCGAAACAAACTCAGGGGTCACAGTCTCTTTTGAAGTCCATACAAAATGTAATGGTCTAATCATATGAGGAACATGCGAATTAGGGTCAACACACACAAAGATGCGACGCTGCATGCACATTTTAATGAAGTGACTTAAAATAGAACTTTATTTACTACGCGAAAAAATACACATTTCATTGTGAGAATTTAGAATACGTTGCTTCATGCAGCGAGCGCTGCACCTCGTGACGCCGCGCGGCGTCGCGCTGCACAGCGGAACGTTTTTACATTCGCGACATCATGTTGGCAACGATTTTACTACGCGCTTCGCAACGTTGCGATCCATCTTGCGATGCCGCGTTGCTCAGCGCGAATTCAATGGCCTCTTTCAGTGTCGTCGTGTCGCATCGCGTCTCGTTGTCAACTGATCCTTAGTGTCTGAACTGGCCTTTTGAGGAAAGAACCATACAGATTTGAGTGGACCTGTCTAGTCAGTGCAAACATTTGTCATTATTCGTAAAGCTCAACTCAGGACTACTGTATGCAATCTTATAAGATTTCTCTCATTCCTCAGCTGCCCAACGCCTGATGTTCGAGAGTACGTGGACCTGGGACTCATAGACATAGCGCACGGGAAGTACCAGGAAGCTTACAATAACTTCGCGAGAGCAGCCGACCAAGAACCTACTAATATTATGGTAAGATTCATGAGTTTTAAGGTACGGTTCACATCTGACAGAAACACACTCCGTCAAATTAGACCTTTCACATTAAGCTTCTAATCAGTTTGTCCGTTCAGTATCTACAGAGCGGTACTTATTTATTTTTATTGTAAACTCAAGAAATAGAAGTTGTTAGAATAGTCGCTCTATTTTTTTGTCGCTAGACAGATAATTTAAGCTAAGATTTAGCAAAAAAGTCTACCTAAGTCCTCACTAGCTCTTCGTCGACCGACAATGCGTTGACGGAAACGGAATAGACGCTGTACGCTCGACGCACTAACGTATCATCGGTTGAGTGTGAACGGTCAACTGTTTTTCTATACATTTGTCTGTTCTGGCGTTACGCGTCCGATAATACGCGACGCATGTTCCGTCAGATATGAACCTTCCCTTATACTTACCCATATTTGAAATTAGAATTCGAAATCTTTACAATTCAAATATTGAATTAAAAGAAACAAAGATTTTTTCTAATAATTTTGCTGTACCCAGTGCCATTCTTTCAACTAGGACAAATCTAACGAGCTTCAGGGTAACCCGCGAAATTCAAATTTTCTTACGTTTTTTTGCAATTTGCAAGCCAGTGGTAGGTTTTATGAAGTTAAAAATACTTAAGCGACTGTAAAACGTAACTAGTTACATAATTATAACCATAAAAATCATCAATACAAGCCTCCAAGCTCATTTAAGTGTAGGAACGATTTTATCAAGGTCAAATACGTTCCTACATTTATGTAAAGCAAGAAAATTTGAATTTCGCGCGGTACCCTGAAGTTTCCTTCTTAACCTAAAATACAATAAGCCGGTTAGGGCTTTGAATGAGTAAGAAATGGACACCTCTCGAGCTAAAATGTAATAACTTAGCCTAAAAAGTATCAAAGAAATGTACTTACATACACTCGAAAAATACAGGGTGTTTGGTTCATCGTGTGCCAAATTGATATGGTCGACTGGAGGGGTCATCTGCTATCCTTTCAGACCCCTAAACACTACCCATGCCCTGTGGATTTGTTTTCATCGAGTTTTTAGTATTTTTTGAAAAACAGACCCGAATTTTACATTCAAATACAAATATTAAAAAATGTATAAGACGTAGAGCCTGAATTTTAATTTTATTTAGACGTATATTGTAGAAAGGTACTTTTAAATACAAATTTAGTGATATTAGCCATCTAGAGTTTTTAAAATTTAATCGCAAAGTTTCGAACTTAAATTAAAGCTATTCATGTTACAGCTATTTACATGGCTGCAAAAAAAGAACCAAAAGAGATTGAGATCTTCAAACTCCCACAATAATTCTCTAGTTCATCCTCTTGTTAGTGATGTGCCACATGCCATAAAAATCTTTTTGCAACTATGTGAAATCGCTAGTTTTGTGAATCAAGTTGCATAAAATTAACATTCAAAATTGTGAATTGAAAAATAATTTTCGCTAAATTGGTACCTGAAACACTTACTTAATCTGTTATATCTCTCTTAGAAGGTGAAATCTGTCTCGTATCTCACTTTTCGTTGGTCTTACTAGAAACAAAAAAATAAAATTACATATTTACAGTAATTTCATAATTTTTATAAATACTGCTAAAATTTTGGCCTCTGTTGCAAATGCAGGCCCAACATCTGTTTTGTATTTTGACACGCAGTTGTTGTATGAAGTCGTTTTCCCTCCTTAATTGTATTGAAAGCCGTTTCAATGCTTTGAAGTAGTACTTTCCTAGTTGGAACCTCCGTGGCGTATACCAGCTCTTTGGCAGGTTCCCCAGATATTTCGTTCAAGTGTAGACCTAGAAAAACTGAGTGTCAAAATACGAAACAGGCCCGACAGCCAAAATTTTAGCAGTATTTATAAAAATTATGAAATTGCTGTAAATATCGTCGCCCTCCCCGCTAACTGTCGTATCTCACAAACTGACGTATCTGCACTAACATTACCTACGCGTTCTTAGCTATATTTCGAATAAGTTCTCTTTAATCGTCGTATCTGTATCGTTTACCGTTTAGGAGATAATCACGTATTTGGTTTTGCGAGACGTATCTGCTTCAAATTAATATGAATAAATAAATAGATACCTTAGGGCTTTAGGGCGACTACTAACTTAAAGAATAAGCCAAGAGCTATATAAAAAACTTTTTAAATAATTGATAAAGCCACAACTATCGCAACTACAGTAATTTGACTGTAACGCCCGACCCAAAAACAGTTGCCCTGGAAAAACATCAATTGCTAGTTAGGACAGTTAGCCGGGAGGGTGACGATATGTCATTTTATTTTGTTTGTTTCTGGTAAAACCAACGAAAAGCGAGATATAAGACAGATTTCACCTTCTAATAGTGATATAACAGATTAAGTAGGTGTTTCAGGTACCAATTTTGCCAAAATAATTTTTCAGTTCACAATTTTGAATGTTAATTTTATGCGACTCGATTCACAAAACTAGCGATTTCACATAGTTGCAAAAAGATTTTTATGGCATGTGGCACATCACTAGCAAGAGGATGGACTAGAGAATTATTGTGAGAGTTTGAAGATCCCAATCTCTTTTGGTTCTTTTTTTACAGCCATGTAAATAGCTGTAACATGAATAGCTTTAATTTAAATCCGAAATTTTGCGAATAAATTTTAAAAAATCTATATGGCTAATATCACTAATTTTGTATTTAAAAGTACCTTTCTACAATACACGTCCAAATAAAATTAAAATTCAGGCTCTACGTCTTATACATTTTTTAATATTTGTATTTGAACGTAAAATTCGGGGCTGTTTTTCAAAAAATACTAAAAACTCGATGAAAAAAAATCCACAGGGCATGGGTAGTGTTTAGGGGTCTGAAGGGATAGCAGATGACCCCTCCAGTCGACCATATCAATTTGGCACACGATGAACCAAACACCCTGTATAACCCTCTTTTTGGCGCGGACGGGTAAGAAAGAGCTTAAAACTTACCCAATATTTTTAACCTATGAATACCCGCGAAACGAGACACAATATTAAGACAGTAACAGCGCGGTCGCATGAGACCGGTCGGGGATTCATGAATTAGCGTTTGAATCCCCGACCGGTCCTATGAGACCGCGCTGTTATTGTTTTACTATTGTGTCTCGTTTCGCGGGTGTCTGAGTAATTAAAGGGGAATGAAACTTTTCCCATACATAGCTGGCATACTTATATTTTTTTTCTTTTCGCCAATAGTGTAACCTGAGCCATACCAGAAATATGAAATAACGCACCTAAGTGACATTTACTATACTCCGTCGGTTTAGGTAGTTAACTAAATGTAAACAATCTTGGCATGTCTTTTTTATCTAAAAGTTGTCTATAAATTGTAAGTATGTAAAAATCTTTGCGACTAGGTATTTACCTAAATCGATGTTAGCTAATAAACTAAATTTAAATAATCTTTGTGTATATTAAAAAGACATACCAAGATTGTTTACCTTTATTTAACCACCTAAACCGATAGACCATAAAACTGTAAAATTGTGCCTTACGATTATGGACGTAAGGGCCTTTTACCCATAACGTAAAAATGTCGCTTACGTTAATTCATATTTTCTGGTATCGAATTATTTTAAACAATTGTATCAGAAATCAATAGCAAAAAGAATTGTATCAACTAACCGTAACCGAGCGAAATGAGAAACTATTTAGTAAATTCCTATTATTTTTTTATCAGCCGTTACTTTTCTTAATTAGACATACCTATTCCACGCTGATATTTTAAATTTCCCATTGTTAATTATAAATAAATAAATAATATATTCCACAACTTTCACACAACGCCATCTAGTCCCAAGCTAAGCAGAGCTTGTGTTATGGGTACTAGATAACTGATAAACATACTTATATACTTCTAAATACATACACTATAAAAATATACTGCACATTTTCGTCCGTATGGTGTCTGGACGCAAAGAATTACATCATCCCATCTATTCCCGTGGGTGTCGTAAGAGGCGAATAAGGGACACACCAGAGAATGGGCAGCAGCATTCTCTGTGCTTTTCACCAACCACACTGCGATCACCAACCCGCATGCCAAGCGTGGCGATTATGCCAAAAACCCCCTTTTGGGGAGACTTATGTCCAGCTGTGGATACCTTTCGGCTAAAATAATGATGATGATGATGACTGCACAGCACTCTAATGAGTTATTCCGCATTCCCTGCCCAATTTAATATTTTATCAATGGAAACCTTCAACTAACAATTATAGTTACCTATTTCTATTGAGAATAAAAAAAATTGGTAACGCCTGACAAAAAGATGCTATATGTTTCTAATAGTATAGATCTCCGTTCGTCGACGTTGGAAGTGCTCCACGAAGTTCCAACAGCTGCATTCAATTTACAGAAAAAAAAACTAAAAAAAAAATTACTTGACCAATAGCGTATTGTCAAATTTCATAATTGGACGAATAGTAGTTTGTCAAATCGTATTTGACAAACTACAACTTTGACCAATATCTAATTTGACGAATTTCCGACTTGACCAATGTCGTTCACCCCATCTCCTTCGTGGTCTGTCGCGATACCGATTCGAGAGATCAGAAGTCCCTACTTACTATTGTTTATTCGTTTTTATATTTTGTACGGAACTCAGTTATCTGAATAAAGAAATTTTATTAATATTATTATTATTAAATCTTTACAGGTAGCCAACAACTTATCAGTCTGCCTACTGTACATGGGGCGTCTAAAGGAGGCCATTTCCGTCCTCCAAAAGGCCATCAACTCGGACCCTGAAAGAGGCCTGAATGAAAGCCTCCTCATCAACCTCTGTACGCTGTATGAACTGGAGTCCTCGAAAACGAATGAGAAGAAACTTAACTTACTAAGAATGCTTTGTAAATATAAAAGTGACACTATACCTAATGTTTTGGAATGTTTGAAATTGTAGTTGGGTACAAAACAACTACAACTTAGGAGTCTTTAAGTCAAGAGTGAATAGGTTACTTCTAGGCAAGCGTGCTCCATCGTCGGCCACATCGTCGCTTACCATCAGGTGAGATAGTGGTCAAACGCGATCCTATCAATTATAATAAAAAAATAATAATAACATTTAGGTAACCGCATCAAAATTAACATTTATGCTCATAAATGCACCAATTAACATCATCATCTGCCTAGCCTATTCCCAACTATATTGGGGTCGGCTTCCAGTCAAGCCCGATTTAGCTGAATACCAGTATTTTACGAGGAGCGGCTGCCTAGCAGACCTCCACAACCCATTAACTGGGGTGCACCAATTAACATTTCAAATATTTGTACAAGGAAGACTGAGCTCGTGGTGAGAACATCTCGCTAGCGATGCGCGATATCGAGAGGTTTTATTCGATTGTTCGACCATCTCAATGGTACTCGATTGGTCTGTTATTGCGACTAGCGCTTGGCGTGTTCATTCTCGGGTAAGAAAGAACTTAAAACTTACCCAATATTTAAAGGTTTCCCATACATAGCTGGCATATACTTTTTTTCTTTTCGCCAATAGTGTAACCTGAACCATACCAGAAATATGAAATAACGTAAGTGATATTTACTAAAACTGTAAAAGTGTGCCTTACGACTATGGACGTAAGGGCCTTTTACCCATAACGTAAAAATGTCCCTTACGTTAATTCATATTTCTGGTATCGAATTATCTTAAACAATTGTATCAGAAATCAATAGCAAAAACGTAATAAATCGAGAGGTTTTATTCGATTGTTCGACGATCTCAATGGTTCTCGATTGTTTCGATTTTGACTCGAGTCTAAATCGGTCTGTTATTGCAACTGGCGTATGGCGCGTTCATTCGATAATTGTTTCTCAGAACAATCAGAGTTTCGAGTGAGAGTGACTGATTAGAAACAATTGAAAACTAGCGGTCTATTCCGTTGACTCGAAACAATCGAAAAACATTTCGATTATTTAAAGAACGGCGAGTCGATGGTTGAATCGATTCATTTTAACGACTCCTATTCTTTCGATTGTTAAGACTTAAGACATCTTGGAATCGCCCATCGCTACATCTCGTATCTTTTCTATACTCTATTTACTATAAGAAAAGAAATTTAAAGAAATTTATTTTACTGTCCGTTCAACCGATTTTGACTTTTATTACGTTGGTGACATGACAAATGACCCCTGCAAAAAAAGTTGGTATTGTAACCACTTTTTTTGCTTTTAATGTCATCCTTATGTCTACGGAATGGAAGTCAAAATCGTCTGAATGGACAGTAACATAGGTTTCTTTTGTTTTCTTTTCTTATAGTAAATAGAGTACACGCGCATAGCATAATGGCGGTGACATCACATGTCAGTGAGTACATCCTGTTTCTGTAACTTGACAGTTTCCCCTTCCACTACATTTGAAGGGTTTGTATCTTCCTTAAAAAAGTGTCTGAAGTGTCCAACTGTTCTGTTGGCAGCTTAATTATCGCGCAAGTTTATGTATTAATATTTAATTCCATGTATAATATAATATTGTTAATTTATTTGTAAATGTATAATAAAATTTTGAATGTATAAATAGTCTATAGATGTATCGTATAAAATTATTGTAGTAACCTCGTTTTCCATTGCTGGCAACACTCACTATCAGCCGACATTAGATTAAATGTTGTCAGTATAAAAATATACTCAATACAAAAAATGTTGTCATATAATGTTGTGCAATTTTGTGTTTGTGTCTCCAGAAAAGGAAAATCTACAATCATAATACACCACACCATTTGTTTATTTGGGCTGCAGACTTGTAGAGTAACTCCATTAGCTCACTAGCGGCCTGCAGTCCGCAGCGGCCAGGTCGCGGCGACCACCGAGATACATACTTTAGTATGAAACTGCCATAGAGCGCGCGCACCTGTCCGCACGCGGCCAGCGGCCACAGGTATCTCGACGGCCGCCGCGACCTGGCCGCTATTACGCTATTGCTCTAATTCGAAAGAATTAGTGTGGGTCTAGAATCCCAAGGGCAGTTGAAGGAATTCAGATGGGTTTTAATCAGTAAAGGCCGGATACGCCCTTTTGCCCCACCCAAAATCTTGTATGACTTACCATCTCAACAAAATTTGAATGAAATTGTATTAGAATATAATTATTTCGTCTGTGATTATATTGTTTAACTATATATATCTTGAATTTAATATTGTTTAATGTGTAGTAATAAGTTTTAGTAATAAATATTTTGAGTAATGACTGTTTTTTAAGGCACACTCCTTCGTACCCAATAGTATAATATGAGAGGCACGACTGGTGCAGCGGTTAAACGATTGGCTGCTGCGCTGTGTCGCGGGTTCGATTCCCACACGGATACAGGTGTAATTCCTAATCACGGTTCTTAGTTTAGATACGGGGTCTCATCCTTTAGAGATAAAATTTTGTATATATAAATCTCACTAGATGGCGCTACATGTATCGATCTGAGGTTGAAATGTATATAATTTTCAATTTTTTAATTTTTTTTTTTACTCTATGTTTATTCATATAAAATCAACTCCTATACACACAAAATTTTGGAATAATTGGCTCTTATTTCAAATTTCAAATAATATGAATACGTAGCAGCAGTACAAAAGTACAGTGTACAGTGCGCTTTTAATGTCATCGATCTATATATATAAAAATGAAACCCGTTTTTCGTTGTCACGACATAACATGAAAACGGCTTGACCGATTTGGCTGATTTTTTTTTTAAATGTTCCTTGAAGTTTAGTGATGGTTCTTACGGAGAGAAAAATTCTAAAAAAAATAAATTAGGTAAAGTAGGGTAGGTAGGGTAGTGTAGCGTAGTGTAGGGTAATTTAGGGTAGTGTAGGGAAGGTAGGGTAGGGTAGCGTAGGATATGTAGGGTAGTCATTTGACGGGAGCGAAGCCGCGGGTAAAAGCTAGTTAGGAATAAAATTATAATGTAATCCTTCTTGCTAAGTCGCTGCTAACACCATCTATTGACAACGAACGCGATTGATGTACTAACAAAAATGGCCAGATGAAATCCGCTCTTTACGCTGGGACATTTTCTTTGTATGGGATGAGGCATCTGTATGCTAGTATATTATATTATCTGTGGTTTAGAAAAGGGATTGATCTAGCAAGCCGTGTTTCTGAATTTTGTTCGTACCTATTATTAGGAGGTTCCTCTCTTTCTGCTGATGACCTGTAGCTTGGACCTGTTCCCGATACCGGTGTCTACCATTTACTAAACGACGCCTAGCCAGTGCCGTAACTAGGGCGGTGCGAGCAGTGCCCAGGCACAGGGCGCAGACCCTAGAGGGGCGCAGAAATGACCAGACTAAGCCTGGTTAGAGCATTTTTCAGTGGCGCAGTTTTGAAAGCTCACACCGGGTGCATAAAAGGCTAGTTACGGCACTGAGTTGAACTAGCAACCCGAATGATATTATAGTCATTGAATGAAACAGCTAAGCAAGTAACTTAAATTGAATCGATAAATATGGTGTGAAACAATCACACTATACGTTAGATTTCATTGAATACTAGCTTTTACCCGCGGTTTCGCTCCCGTCAAATGACTACCCTACATATCCTACGCTACCCTACCCCACCTTCCCTACCTACCCTACACTACACTACCCTACACTACCCTACACTACACTACACTACCCTACACTACCCTACACTACCTTACACTACCCTACACTACCCTACACTACCCTACACAACCCTACGCTACCCTACACTACCCTACGCTACCCTACACTACCCTACGCTACCCTACACTACCCTACACTACACTACACTACGCTACACTTCCCTACACTACCCTACACTACCCTACACTACCCTACCTACCCTACTTTTCCTAACTTTTTTTTTTTTGAATTTTTCTCTCCGTAAGAACCATCATTGAACTTCAAGGAACATTTTAAAAAAAGAATCAGCCAAATCGGTCAAGCCGTTTTCATGTGATGTCGTGACAACGAAAAACGGGTTTCATTTTTATATATATAGATGTGAGTGAAGATCGTTATAGGCGGAAACAGATTATTGAAACGCGACGTGTCGACACTCGATGTTCATCGTGTACGTACATTATCAACACGCGATGCCGCCGCACACAAGCAATTTTCGAATAAATTTGTCAGGACAGGTCGTCATGCATTATTTCGTATATTATAAATAGAACAGGATTACGTCTAACCAACTCAATTAATTGTTCGACCGTCATTTTTCATTTTCGATCTGGATAGATTCGGTCGGGTGGTGTGTGTGCGCATCGCGTCTCGTAGGATGGTCATAATGTGATTCTGATAATAGAAAATATGTAGTACCTAGACTTCATTTGAGTCACACGTCGTGGTGCGACGAGTCGGTTCGCGTTTCAATAATCGGTTTCCGCCTTGAATTTGTTAAGTGGCAACACAAAGTGAAGGTTCGGGGATTCCCTTTGCATTTACGCCCTGTAGCAACCGTCACGAGACATGGAATAAATTTTTAACTCCACATTGTTGTTTTTGTTGATATTTAGTTTTAGGTAGTTATATCTGCTCACTATCGTTCACAATACACACGTTAAGGGGGTAGGTTTTAATCAGTAAAAGTCTAACACGCTCTCCAGCTCCACCTAAGAGTAGGAAAAGTCATTCGATGGCTTTCCACCAAAAAAAATTAATATAAAGTAAATACAGTTAAATCAACTTTCTATTTATTTTCTATAGTATCTCTCATTAATGATGATGAACGCTAGAGAGTTTATTGATTGTAGCATTCGTTGCGTAGCAAAAAAGTCGACGGGGCCATCCAAGGAACGCCTCAGAACATCTCAGCCTTCTAGACTAGGACAAATCTTGGAAAACCCGGACGGATGGCAACCCAAGGTAAGTGGCAACACAAAGCGACGATTTGGGGCATTACCATAAGCATTTCTAGCAGACTTAAAAAAGGAGGTTTTATTTTTGGCAGTATGTATTTTTTTTGCTTGTCAATTGTCTTGTCCCTTGAATTATTTTTGTTTCTTTCTTGTTACTGCAAGTTGGACTTTTGTTAAGTTTTCAGGTTCTGCTCATCACTTCACATCACACAAACTAGTAACCCCGACTTCAAAATAATGACACGAAGCGCTCATTATAATCGCAGTTACAAGTTGTATTCCTTTTTATCTTAACCTGTGATCTTAACCTGTCCGTATTGCCCCAAAATTTCGAGGAAATCTTAGAAAGCCAGATAAGCGAAGATACGTAAATCTATAGGTACATCACACGGTATAGTTTTTATGTCTGTTAAAATACTTCAGAGATAACATTTTTGATAAGATAGACAATGATAGAAATTTCTCGGGTCATAAAAATATAATTGACATAAAAATTTATGACGCAAGTCGCAAACGCATGCGGAATGCGGAAATGTTACCAAGTTTTTTTGCGTTTATGATTGTCGCCGGCTGCTTTGTGGAGCTATAAAGTTACCGTCCGTTAGAAAATATCTAATCAATCCTGAAATAGTGCTAAATATAATAGTAATTAAGAATCATTAATAATAAAATTTGAAAACGTCTAAACAATAAAAACTAAAACTTAAAATTTGCTAATCAGCACTCAGTTTACATTAATATCATGATTTGAGAAGTACATGGGAATGCTTGTTTTTACATGAAATTAATAAAATGTAGTCTAAATTGTACTACTAAATATTTACAGTCCTGGCTGTATCCAATTTATCAGTGCGTTGCAACAGTTTTCTTAAAAAGTCAAAATAAAACAGCACGCTGCCAACCATAGACAAAAGAGGGAGGAAGTTTGTGAATGATCGATTTTACGCCGGCCTCCTGAACTCTTCAACGACATTTTTCTTTGTTTGCCGTAACGTGTGTGGACAATATTAATTTTAGCCGCGAGTCCGCGTACACATTAATAAAATGGCGAACACGTTTCGCGCGGTGACGGTGTCGACGGTGAGTGGCGAGGGCATACTCACAGCGCGCTTCAATTTTCCAACAAACGTAAACGTGGATTACGACCCGCAGGGGTTGAGTGTAAAAGTGATTCGTGCGGACCCGGTGCTAGCACAGGAGGTGCTCGAGTTCCCTCTTCACAGCCAGAGTGAGTGTTCGCGAGTCGCGGGTCAATCGTACATCTTCACGATTGACAATGAAACGCTATTTTTCAAGTTCGCGTCAGACGCTGACTGCCAGGCCTTCCACCTGCTCGTTACTAAATGCAAGGCAGGCAGGTCGTCATCTGTGTTTACGGTGCGCACGGAGGACTCGTCGGCGATGCAGTACTTCCAGTTCTACGGTTACCTGAGTCAGCAGCAGAACATGATGCAAGACTACGTGAGAACGAGCACGTACCAGCGCGCCATACTATCGAACATCAACGACTTCAAGAACAAAGTTGTATTGGATGTGGGAGCGGGCTCAGGTATTCTCTCGTTCTTCGCTGCTCAGGCGGGTGCTCGTAAAGTGTATGCGGTGGAAGCTAGTAACATGGCTCATCACGCGCAGGCGTTGGTGAGAGCAAACGGACTGCAGGACCGCATCACAGTGGTCGCGGGAAAGATCGAGGAAATTGAACTCCCAGAGACTGTAGATGTTATCATTTCAGAGCCCATGGGCTACATGCTGTACAATGAGCGTATGTTAGAAACGTATCTTCATGCGAAGAAATGGCTGAAACCAAACGGTAACATGTACCCTACGAGAGGAGACCTACACATAGCACCGTTCACTGATGATGCATTATTCATGGAGCAGTATAACAAAGCCAACTTCTGGTATCAGACGTGCTTCCACGGAGTAGACTTGAGTGCGTTACGCACAGCGGCCATGAAGGAATACTTTAGACAGCCTATTGTAGACACATTTGATATTCGCATCTGCATGGCTCGGTCAGAAAGACATGTAGTAGACTTCTTGCATGCACATGAGACAGATTTACACAGAATCGAAATTCCCTTCAGATTTGAACTTACTCAGTCAGGGACATGCCACGGACTGGCGTTCTGGTTTGATGTCCTGTTTGCTGGTGCTACACAGCCCATATGGCTATCGACTGCGCCGACGGAGCCTCTTACACATTGGTACCAGGTGCGGTGCCTGTTAGAGACCCCGATCTTTGCTAAACAAGGTCAAGCACTCACAGGCCGTGTATTACTCCTGGCAAACAAACGCCAGAGTTATGATGTTACAATGGAGATTAATCTAGAAGGCACCAACATCTCGTCGTCAAACACTTTGGACTTGAAGAACCCCTATTTTAGGTATACCGGGGCACCAGCAGCCCCTCCACCTGGAGTGAACAGCAGCTCGCCCAGTGAAACATACTGGAACTCTATTGAGTCAACTGCTTCATTGAGCAACGGACAAGGAGTGATGCTCACAGATGGAAGCCAGCAGTACTGCTCTACCCCAGACCAGACTATTGCCTATGGGGCACACCCCAACATGATCAAAACTGTGATGCTGCAGGAGGAGTTCATCAAGAGGATCGGGATTAGTCAAAATGGGGACATATAATCCGAGAGGTCGCGCCGAGCGCGCCTTAGGGCAATAAGGAACCGCCGTAATCGGTTGTGAACTATCTTCCGTTCAGACTTTATAGTGTGTAAGCGGACTTATTTATTATGATACATCACAGTGACACAATCATGTAACTAGAGACTCTGCTGGCCTTGTAAATTAAGAAAAAGTGAAATGGTAATCAAAGGCAATAAGTTACGCCTTCTCGGTGAAATTTTAGTTTTGGCGGTACCAACGCTTATTAGTGTAATTTGAACACCCATAGAACGGTGAAATTCTGATGTAAATATTCTATAGTTGGACGTGAATCAGCGACTGGCCGGGCTTACCGTCTCCAGCAAGGCAGCTCTGCGGCTAGTAATTGTACTATTAATATAGTCCAAGTACATTTAGGATAAGCAATAAGTGCTGAATTTAAATGATAATGCTTATCATTGTCAATACTCATTTATCATTATTGGAGTCAGGCTCAATCATTAGTTAGGTAGACGCAGCCAGTGTTACAGTCCAGGATACCTTCTGTCTGCCAGTCAACACTAGACATCGCGAATTATGAAAATTTACTTCCGTCAAATATTTTTATACACTGCACTTTAGCCATAGATTGTGTAAAAATCCTTTTTGTAAATATAGGATAAAGTGATCAACATTTTTTCTGGAACATTGATATTGAGCAAATAATCAGTATTTTATTGTTCTTATTTCTTGATATACTTATGAATACTATGAATTTTTGTATTGTAAGGTCTTACATTATGGTAATGTGGCCTAGGATCTGCTATTTTTCATTGTAGTGATTGGTGCTTGATCCTCTATTGCACAAAAAATAGATGAGACAACATACTACCTCATGATTTGGCAGACAATTGGATCTCGATACTGCTGAGATTCTTTTACAAGCAAAATCATTCTTGACTTGTGGACGTAAACAATTTGCATGGAATACCAAAATTATTTAGTTAAATAAACCTTACCGAGTTGAGTAACGAGTTTGCTTGCAAAAGCCTTGGCTTTATAGAAAATAATTACATGACAATTTTTTATCATGATGATCACATTGAGTTGCCATAAAAGCTCTGTTTGCAAGTGGAATGAAGGATGTTCAGCTATATGTACTGACTGAAATGCTTATAATTATGTAGATAATGTAAAATATGCATTTTTGTTCAATATAAATTGTTTTGGAAGCTCAAACATTATTAAAACAAAATTCAATGGTTCTCATTACTATTATTTTTTACTAAATGGTAAAAACTTATCTTGAATAGATTGATAATGATGGACTTCCATTACAAAGAAAGTATGAGTACCTAAAAACTAAGAATTATTGTTGTAGACTCAACATCAATAATTTGCTTACACCAGTGCTTGAAAAACTGAAACCCAGTCTTATTCTTCCATATTTTTAAAATGATAACTAAGATGTCTACTTATTCATATTATATCAGCAGCAAGATGTCTATAATTAGCATGTCATCAAATAATAAAACTGGCTAAACAAAGTTCATTCCTCTTGTATTCAGAGCAATAATAAAATTACTTCCCATAAGATATTCTGGCAACATTAACGTAAGCGTTTTGCGCGGGCGGGGTTATCGAAATGTAAAATTGTAAGTGCTTTTAAAGTTTTGTAGTTCATCTACTGTATGACTAGGTGCTGTCAAAAATATAAGGGGATTTTAGCACTTGAAAATTTAGATAGGGACTTGAGAAGCAATCTTGATGACTTGAGCCATGTAGGGCTATAGTAGATACGTGAAAACATTGTGCGAACTGCGAAATTATGTGCGCTCTGCGGTAAAACTTACTTCTAATAAAAAGGCGGGAAACAAATGTCCCTGAATAAAAAAAAATGTGACTCATATTATTTTTTTATTTAAAATGTTGCCATAGTGTAATAATATGGCGCGTCACCCCGTCCCGCGGCATTGGTGTTTTAGTAAGAAGCCAATATCACTTGCCATTTTAACGAAATTCACTTTTATGTTACGAATATCATAGAGTCTATATTCCCTTGGCTAATTAGGTGTTAGGCCACTAATTAGAATAACACCAATGTTAGATCAGTGAGCTAAAAATGAAAATTTAATTGATTCAAATTGAAATCAATTTGTTTCGATGAGTTGGGGCTGTTGTGGTGATACTATTTAATCAATATGAATATTTGGGGCACTGAATATGAACTCATATATTCAAGCCCATCTTTGAAGGAAGTTGCTAGTGGTAAACTGTTACATAGTTTGCCAATAAGAAGTGATAATTAATTGCTGAACTATACAGTAATTCAAGTTGTATCATAGCTTACTCCATTATAGTATAAGAGTGATAATATTTGTAGTCATAGTAATGTATCTTCATTACGAGATAATGACTACTCTCGCGTTAAGAGGAAACGTAATTTTCTAGACATAGGCCTACCTTGGTCAGCCAATTAGGCTTAGGTAATAATTGCTAGGATCTTCTAATACCATTTGGTATAACTTATGATTGATATGTACCCTTATTACGAAAGGGATGACAGTGGTAGACGGAAAATATTGATAAACATACGCCGCCATTTAAACCCCAGTTTTTAAATAAAATAACTCATAATAAATAGCTCCTAATACCAAGCAATTTCTCCCTTGGGATTAAAATTAAATTTTCATTTCTAGCAACACCTAGAATACAGATTATGTAAATAAGAACAATTGTACCATTTTGGTTTTTTTTTCGTCGATTTGCATCACGGTTGTGTAATAAAATCATTATGTATGATATGAGAATAGCGTGCGTTGGTTGGGAATAAACTAATTTTACGGGTCCATTGGCCTTTCTTTGTAGAGGCCATAGTTTAGTCGTAATTTGGTACCTATATTTAGAGTCTAAACTTCAACAACAGTCTTCTTTAATGAACCATCTTTCAGCAGATGTAGATTTGTAGATAAACTACACTAAAAATATGCGAGATATTCCAAATACGTTCTCTTTTGTGATGCTCCGAAGAAAGATGTTATCATAATAAGAATAGGATTGAACAGAACTGTAATATTATTACGGCAATTAGCTGTAACAATAACTTCACACTTATGGTGAGGTAATATAAGAATAGTGTTTACCTACTCATTCAATTTCGTCTGAAGCAATTTTAGCCGAAATACGTCCATTGCTGGACAAAGGCCTCCCCAAAGCGTCGCTACAACGACCGATCCTGTGCACTTCGCAACCATCGAATTTCCGACCCGAATATAAATACCCAGTGTGATAATCCGTAAAGTTAGTTTATTTCCGAAGTTATAAATAAATTTGTCAATTTCTATGCATGCTAAATAAAATTGTAAGCGGTATTTTAACTCTTTGGATGTTGAATCTTATTTAGAATGACCTCCACACCAAAACTTCCTTTAAAGTTGAGATAAAAGTTAAATGTTCGATTCAACCGTGAAAAAACGGGCTCCTTGACTGGACTGTGTTATATTTTCAACGCTTAATAAAAATACTTAATAACTGTACCTTATAAATAACAAGAATAATATTAATTTCATAATTTTTTCATTCAAGAGTTAAAAGACTGTTCAAAAGTTAAATAACTTTTGAAAGACTGGTCAAGTGTTAAGAAACTAAAAAAAAACAGATTTTTGAAAAAGGAATCTACTATTTTATCTTGCATGTTAAAATGTATATTATGAAGAGGTTCTAAGCAAGATTTTTCTTTCGTTTTTCACGATATTAATAAGATTCTAGAATTGAAATTTTGGATGTTAGATGGCGCTACGAGCGATAATAAATGTTTCCGAGATATTGATGTTAGAATTAAAATAGAATAGGTGCATTTCTATGGCATTAGCCAGTCTTTCAAAAGTTCGAACTTCGATGAAGTTGTTTTATTTTTATCAGGAATCTGATTTTGTATGTAAGTAGCCTGTATGACAAGTATAGAACAATTTAGTTTGATTTTTATTTTTTGCGACAACATACCTAGCAAATTATGTTTTGGATATTGTTCCTATTCGCTGCGAAAACGTACCGACGGAAAGTCTTTCGAATGAGATTATAAGTCAATATTAGACGTACTCATGTATCTATGCGACTGAATTGATTCAAATTCTCAACGACTATCTTTAAAGAATTTATTATAAGTGCAAAACTTTAATTTTTATTTTAACTCATTAATATTCTGTCCAATATAGTAAACAAAATATTTATGAGAGACTTTTTTTTACAAAATATTTTTTTTTCAAGTCTTTCCACGGTTCGCTTCCGCAGTGCGTCTCAGTGGGTGCAGAGTAAAAAATTAAGTGAATTTTGTAATCATAAGGCGTGTTATCTCGGCCAAGCCACGGCCTATAGTGCGGTTACGTCGTGGCCTCAAATATTAGGTTCTATATTGCTTTAGTTGTCAGAATAGAGAAAATTATTGTAACAAATTGTCAAGCCGCTCTGTGATTGGTTGAACAGACAATCAGAGAAATTAAAACACTTGAGAATTTGTCACATTCATTTTCATTAAAGAACCATTTGATAAGTTATTTGTGGTCTAGAGAGGTGGTCTCAATTCAGGGAATTTTTTTTATTGAAAGAAGGTACCTTTTAGTCGTGATGTTATAATAAGCTTGGCATAAAAGAAATATAAGCAATAATTAATTTTAAGATGACATTCACGCGGAGAGTATTACCTTAAGCTAGTCGAATTACAAGGTCATAGAATGTATGGCTTGTTTAGGTCATCGACTTACAAGGTCATAGAATTGATGGCACTTTCGGGCCATCGAATTACATGGTCAGATAATGTATGGCGTTTTTGGGCCATCGACTTACAAGGTCATTAAGTGTATGGCATTTTAGGCCATCGAATTACAAGGTCATAGAATGTATGGCATTTTTGGGCCATAGCATGTACGGCCTCCAGTGCATAATTATGGCCTCATCAGGCTATCCTCGTGCTATAAGTCGTGGCCTGTACCTCTTACAATAAGTATTATTGTTTTTTTTTCACTGCACGTCCACATATGTTTTTGTAGTATACAATCAAAATGAAATGTACCTACTTCTAATTTTTATTATGACGACAATTAAATATTATGAAAACAAAAAAGTTTGGACGGCAATTTTCGGTAATTATATCAAATAATTCTAATCTATTCCTTTTCGTTTGATTCTAATCCTGTCCCGAATCCTAAATCACAGGCGTCTTGTGTTAGTTTTAAATACTAAGAAGTCTAGATTTGGCCCCAGTTAATCAATTAAAATGAAAAATTATTTAAATTAGGCTAAATGCCAGAACTTTTTGAACGTCGGTATCTTAAAGACAGCTCCCCAAAATGTCCGCCCTAGAGTGATAGTAATAGACATTTTTTGTTTCATTGTGGGTAGTCAACAAATTCCTCGACCCGAGGAAGATGAGCAATAGGGGAATTGTATCAAACTTTAATGACTAAAAACCTCTGTGTCGCTTCAGTTACCTTTCCGTTCCAGCCACGGTAACTCTTTCGAACAATCCTGCAATACTGGTAGAGGTATTGACCCTAGTAGGCTCCGTCAATATTGCCGTCATCTCTAGCGGAACACATCGCACCGTTGACTCGGGCTTGGCCCGAACTATGATGTTTAAAGTAATATTGTATTATTCTTATTCAAGAGTGAATAAGAGATGGCATTAGACATATTATGTATATAGCTGTCTCTTGACTCTTACCCAACTGGAATAAGAATAAAACAATCTTAGTTTAAAGTCATGGGTTGGGCCTTAGAGCAATAGCGCACCAGTGGCCAGGACGCAGGCGGCCAGGTCGCCAGGCCAGGCCGCAGGCCGCGTGCAGACAGGTGCGCGCTCTCTATGGCGGTTTCATACTAATGTATGTAGGTATCTCGATGGCCGCCGCGACCTGGCCGCTAGTGCGCTATTGCTCTTAGTCCTTATCAAACGGTGAGCTTGAAGTAGGCAAGCCTCCGAATCACAAAAATGCGGTATCACTAAAGGTACCTACTCTGCTCAAATCCTCGGGCATACCTGCGGGCGTGATGTTTGTATCAAGAACTTCATATATTCGCAAATCATAGTATCTCTTGTTTGAATACATCCACACGGCTAACCACAGTTAAGTAAGACAGAAGGAAAATATTTGAGGAAAACAACATCAAAACATCTACCTACATATTTACAGCCAAATGACCTAATCTCATTAATCTATATATAAAAGGAGAATCTGCTGAGTGACTGACATATCAACGCACAGCCAAAACTACTGGGACTTGGAGTATGAAATTTTGTATAATGTCTTATTGTGACGTAGGTGAGCACTATGAGAGGATTTTCCTAAATTCACCAATTAAGGGGATTTTTTATAAGTTGGGGGGATCATCAAAATGACTTCTCGACGAGTCAGAATTCATTCAGATTCGTTTATCAAAGGTGGAAGTTTAGCTCTTCAAAATATTATTATAACAAGTATCACTGTCACTTACACGTTGTAGGTCGCGGGTTCAAACCCAGTCAGGCGCATTACTTTGTGTAATTTATTTCATCACCACTGCTCTCAAAACGGTGAAGGAAAACATAGTGAGGAAACCGGCATGTCATAGAACCAAACATTCGAAGACATGTGACATCCGCCAATCAGTGGGCCCGCGCGGCGGATTATGGCCCATTCTCTCTCCTAGAGAGGAGGCCTGAGTCCCAGCAATGGGAACATTATAAGGCCGATAATGATAGTGAAGTATCACTGTAACAACTGTTCTACTGACAAAAACCCACTCTTATTCCTTCTTTGCTCTAAATCCAGAGTCCTGGGGTTCTCTTTCGTCAACCCAGGACCCCAGTAGGCTAGAACGGGGTCCCAAAGTTTGTACAGAGAAACCTACTTTTACGCGTGCGAAATCGCTGGCAGAAGTAGGTAGGTATGTTCAGTCAAATAATATTGTTTTAGATAGATACCTATAGCTCTTAGCTCGAAGAATTAAATGATTGATTGAAACTATCAAACATCAGGGTCAGAGTTCAAAAGATAACGATCCTACTAGCCTAAATATTATATCGCTAGGTTTCGCTAGACTAATAAAACTTATAAAGGCCGACCGCAGATAATAATAGCAGGCGAGGGTAACTTTGGCAGACGGCCAATTCACCGATTTCATAGATATTAGGTAAACATGTGATGTGCTATACCTAGGTACCTATATTATCTTCTATCTGATACGTTTATTATCACTCAAGATATGAAGTTCATAATTAGGTACTTTGTAGATGCAAAATAAATGACGAATTCGATGATTGATTTGTTTTTTTGTTGATAAACTCAAGATTTATTTTGGTAGATAATATATCTACCTATTTTTTTAAATTATCTAGACGAGTGCTTGTCTGCGATCCCGCCTGACGGTAAGCAGTGATGCATTGGTTGATGGTGAAGTGTGTTAGTTTTTTAGGAACCTATTTACTCTAGCCTTGAAGGTACCTAAATTATAATCGGACGAGAAGACCGCAGCAGGCAATCTTCCAATCTTATTTTACTGTTTTTTAACTCTTCTTCTTTTACCTTACCACTTTTGTTATTTTTTCTTCAAAATTACTTCTCCCGCTCTGGGCGGAGCGGGAAGGCGTGTCAGACTTTTACCGACTAAACCTTACTCCTGTTCCTTTTTAGTTTTTATGTCAGGGTCCCGGGGTTCTCATTCGTTCTACCCAGGGCCCTAGTAAGCTTCAACCTTGCCGGGCCCCTACAGTTTGCTTAGGTATATCTCTTTGAGGCGCGCGTGGAACTACCTTGATACCACTGAGTTACAATGCCCGCCCACGACAGACTTTTTGTCGGTCCGATAATCGTCACAAATTATTGAAATTATAATCCTATAAGTAATATATTCTGACCGACTTTTTGTAGGCCGTGTGCGTTGCACTATTGCTATCAGTGTGTTCTATTTTTTACCTACAAATAATCGTTCACCGATAGTCGGTCGTGGGCGGGCAGCGTTATTCATATAGTTCATTGAAAAGGCATGAGATAAAGAAAACGACGAAGTGATTGATTTAAAATAGATATAATAATGATCCTATTATTTTATTCACAAAACATGTCTGATGTTATTTCTGCTTCAATTTCTTCTGCAATTGCAGTAGAGGTGCGTTCTTACTTTTCCGTTTTTCTTTCTTCAGCTGGCCCGATTCTATCGCGTTTTTCATCACCTGTAACAACACAATATTTTAAATGGCACAGCTAGCGCAGTGGTTGAGCGATTGGTTATTGCGCTACGTGACGCGGATTCGATTCCCGTATGGAACAAATATTTGTATGGCCAACAGATACATAAGTGTTCCGGGTCTGGATATCTTGTATAGGTATGTAAGTTTACATATTTGTAAACGCACCCACGATATAGGAGCTATATTTAGTGTGAGATAACGTTTTTTTAAACAAATACATAAAGATCTCTTTGAAAAAAAAGCCCATGTAACTCCATGAACACTCTTTTAAATTATGTTTATGAATTACAAAAGTCTTGGTTACATATACCTATCTACGCTGTGGTCGTAAAAAACGTACCTATTACGTTTTTATCGCGAAAGCATCAATCCCTTTAGGTAATTTTCTATTTTCGCGTGGGCGAAGACGCTGGCAAACTGATTAGGGCAACAATCGATACTTGGGTTCTGAGAATTTTTCACTAATTCCCCTTATTACATTACTGCAGTAAGTAAGGAATCTTTCCTAGAAATGAACACTACTACGGCTAAAGCAATGACGTCACTAATAGATATAATCGCTGCAACATTATTATACCGAACTAGCTTCTGCCAGCGGCTTCCTGAAAACGCAGCGTTTTGTTACCTCCCACAAGGTGGAACGATGACCCTGGTGAGGTTCACGGGAATCCGACGAATGCGAGACGCACAGGATCGGTCGTTGTGGCGACACTTGGAGACTTAAGTTCAACAGTTGACGTCGTTTCGGCTAAAATTATGATGATTTAACCAACATACCTGCAAAGCGTTCTCCTCGCTCCCTCCGAACGCCACCGTGTCATTTAGCGTGGGGTACTTGAAGGAGAATCCTCGAGGGTATATGGGCCGCGACAGCAGGGAATCCAGCTGTCTCCGCTTGGCTTTTAGCGCTTTTTCTATGGAAGCGTCTACCTGTTTCACGGGGCTGCGGTGGAGTTAAGGAATTTATGTAAAATTGCTTGAGACTGTTTATAATAGATTTATGTTTGCAGTTTAATCTATCACATACCCGCGAAACGAGACACAATAGTAAAACAATAACAGCGCGGTCACATTGGACCGGTCGGGGATTCAAACATTAATTTTAGTCAGAAATTATAATACCTGGATGGTAAAATATGTAAAATGGAGGTCGTGTAATGCTAATGTATCTAGCCTGAGTCCCTTACAGCAGCCGCATTCGATCTTTTTTCTTCTCGGGCCACATAAAGTTATTATCATGAACTCTAGTACAATGAAAACAGGCCCTAAATATCCATACTAATATTATAAATATTTAATGTGAAAGTAACTCGTATCTGTCTGTTACGCTTTCAATTGGATTAGTTTTGCACAAATTTATATTTTGATTTCAATAAAACCCTAGATAATATCCACAAGAACTAAAATACCTACAGAAAGATGTGTAATAACGTCATAATCACGTAAGAGCGGTTGCATGGGAATACGTCTCAGGTTGGGTGCTTCTAAGCTAACCAAAGAACTAAAAGCAGTGGTGACCCAGTGGTAGCGGCCCCGACTTACGAGTTGTATTTTACGGGTTCATGCCTACAGGTAATTTAATCACCACTACTTTAAAACGATGAAGGAAAACATCTTAAGAAAATCGGCATGCCCTAGAACTAAAAATTCTAAAACACGTGACATCCACATTGGGCCTTCGTGGTGGATTATAGCCTATTCTCGCTCCTAGAGAGGAGGCTCGATTCCCAACAGTGGGAACATTATAAGGCTGACTATGCTTATTATTATTATTATAAGCTAACCAGATCAATGTTTATCATAATTAATAGCCACTCAGGATAAAACAATAAGAACAAAAGACGTTCATATTTTCATTAAACGCTTGATGGATAGATTACATTCCTCATTGCGTCATAAATTATTGAATCGAATCTCGTGGTATTTCTATTGTTTTTGTTACTTATTCTATATTGTTTATACATTTATTTTAATATACAACAATATACTAGTTGAACTGTTGTTTGTCTATCGGTTTGTTTTTGTTAATCTCCGAAACGGCTGGACAGAATTTGAAGGGTTTTTTGATTAGTAGATACCCGATGTTTTATGGGTAGGCTACTTTTATACAAAAAAAGAAATTAATTTGTGGCAAAATAGTATTGTGATCATTAACGAGTTTGATGCGGACGAAATAGCGGGCACGAGTTAGGGAATTATACACCGTGTGTTAGACATCCACGGACAAACGAATACTATGGACCCAGTACCCTCCTGATGCTGGGCCTCCCAGTAGTGGAATTCATCATCTGCTTTCTAATATTCTTTTTTTTTAAATTAATCCATACCAATAATATAATATAAATGTGAAAGTAACACTGTCTGTCAGTCTGTTATGCTTTCACGGTTAAACTACTCAACCGATTTTGATGAAATTTTGTACAGAGCTAGCTTGAACCAAGGATGGACATAGGCTTTTTTTTTTTCTTCGACTTCGTAAGCAACATTCAGGTGTGAAAGAAGTCGCAGGAAAAAGCTAGTCCTTTATAAATCGTTATTGTAATAAACCCCCATGGAATTTAGACAAGTCAGTAAACTATATCAAAAAGGATACACATCATCATCATCAATGATAATGTCCATCTCCCTCGCCGCCCGCTCGCGCCACCCTTGCGCCTGGGCCGCTCGTCTCTTCTTCAGTTCGAGCGCGTCCAGTTCCCGCGCTACGGTCATCAGCTCCTTTAGAGGCCCCAGTACGGCTGCGTCCACGGGGAATGTGGGGACTTCTGATGCTGGGGATAGAATAGAATGGGAATTGTTAAAAAAGAATATTTTGAGGTACCCCTAGTTAACCATAAAAAAAATACAGAAATACATATAACACAGTTGCTAGAAAAGGCTCAGCAATTGTTGGACGTCAGACACCCAGAGCTGATTTTCAGTTAGCACCCCGCATTAAAAACGAATATTTAAAGGGCCCTGCCCAAGCCGTCTATTGTCAACGTGAGCATGGTTTAAAAGCTTCTTGTTTCATCCAATGCAATTTTTCAAGGTTTGTGTGTTTTTGATTGGCTTTTTGATTACATACATTATGAAGGGCCAAAGTTTAAGCCAAATATCAGTAGCAGTTAAAAAAAGCTTTGCTTTATTTCAACAGACACCTAGGAAATATCAACAAAATATACGTGTTTTTTTTTATTGATATAAACTAATGCTTAACTGCAATCCCACCTGATGGAAAACGACGATGCGGTCGACGCTGGAGCGTGCTTACCTAGGAGTAACCTATTCTCTCTTGACTTACAATCCCCAGATTATAGCCATCAGGAAACACAGACACAAAGACCCAGCAGGGAATTCCACTCCTTAGTCGTACACACAACAAATGTGTTGCCAAAACGTTTTTCACTTACTTTTATTGAGCGTGCGACACATCTTCGCATAGAGATAAGCCTCGGCGGGCTCCATCATGAGTATGGTGAGGCCTTCCCTGGTGGCGCGCGCAGTCCTGCCGCTGCGGTGCACGTAGTTCTCGGCCGTGCGCGGCACCTGGTAGTGTACTACGTGCTCCACGTGAGGAATGTCCAGACCTCGGGCGGCTACGTCGGTGGCGATCATTACTCTTCAGTGGGTACATTTTGACCCCAGATTTAGACGTGGGGTACATTATAACCCACAAATGTCCACGTGGGGTACATTATAATCCCCAAATGACTACATGGGGTAAATTGCAACCCCAACATAACAATCCTTACTTTTATTGAGCGTGCGACACATCTTGGCATAGAGATAGGCCTCGGCGGGCTCCATCATGAGTATGGTGAGGCCTTCCCTGGTGGCGCGCGCAGTCCTGCCGCTGCGGTGCACGTAGTTCTCGGCCGTGCGCGGCACCTGGTAGTGTACCACATGCTCTACGTGCGGAATGTCTAGACCTCGAGCGGCTACGTCGGTGGCGATCATTACTCTTCAGTGGGTACATTTTGACCCCAGATTTAGACGTGGGGTACATTATAACCCCCAAATGTTTACGTGGGGTATATTACAACCACTAAATGACTACGTGGGGTATATTATAACCCCCAAATGACTACGTGCGGTACATTACAACCCTGATGGACTCCTTACTTACTTTTATTGAGCGTGCGACACATCTTGGCATAGAGATAGGCCTCGGCGGGCTGCATCATGAGTATGGTGAGGCCTTCCCTGGTGGCGCGCGCAGTCCTGCCGCTGCGGTGCACGTAGTTCTCGGCCGTGCGCGGCACCTGGTAGTGTACCACGTGCTCCACGTGTGGAATGTCTAGACCTCGAGCGGCTACGTCGGTGGCGATCATTACTCTTCAGTGGGTACATTTTGACCCCAGATTTAGACGTGGGGTACATTATAACCCCCATATGTTTACGTGGGGTATATTACAACCACTAAATGACTACGTGGGGTATATTATAACCCCCAAATGACTACGTGCGGTACATTACAACCCTGATGGACTCCTTACTTACTTTTATTGAGCGTGCGACACATCTTGGCATAGAGATAGGCCTCTGCGGGCTCCATCATGAGTATGGTGAGGCCTTCCCTGGTGGCGCGCGCAGTCCTGCCGCTGCGGTGCACGTAGTTCTCGGCCGTGCGCGGCACCTGGTAGTGTACCACGTGTTCTACGTGTGGAATGTCTAGTCCTCGAGCGGCTACGTCGGTGGCGATTACAACTCTTCAGTGGGTACATTTTGACCCCAGATATAGACGTGGGGTACATTTTTTTTTTTTTTTTTTTAATATACCATAAACTAGTGCTTGACTGCAATCCCACCTGATGGTAAGCAGTGATGCAATCGTTGATGGTGAGGCGCACTAGTTTATTAAGAGCCTATTCACTCTAGTCTTGAAGATACCCAAATTATAATCGGACGGAAAGACCGCAGCAGGCAAATTGTTCCAATCCTTCGATGTACGCGGTATGAAGGACGAAGCAAACCGCTTTGTCCGGACCGTGCAGGTTTCGACACGTAAGGATGGATACTCGCCGTACGACGGTTTGTCCGATGGTAAAAGCGAGATGGCGGAATTAACTCATGTAATTCCTGCGCACACTCTCCGAAATGCATCCTGTAGAACACCGATAGGCTGGCTACCCTACGCCTGTGCTCTAGGCTTTGCAGATTGGATTTAACCAAATCAGGGTCTCCAATTAGCCTCTTCGCACGCCTTTCCACCGAGTCCAAAGCCGCTAGATGGCATTTTGCAGCGCCAGCCCATATGTGGCTGCAGTACTCCACACACGATCGGACCTGTGCTTTGTATAGCATAAGAAGCTGTCCCGGTGTGAAGTACCGCCGGACCTTTGCCAGAACGCCGAGTTTTTTTGCAGCCACTTTGGCTTTGGACTCAATGAACCGCCCAAAGTTAAGGTCTGAAGAAACTTCAACACCCAAAAGCTGAAGACGGTCGGCGCACTCCAGTGACACATTCCGGAAAGTAGGAGTCAAGGTGAACGGACTCCTTTTTTGCAGTGACTAGACACGCTTGTGTTTTGGCAGCGTTGAATTCTACCAGATTGGCTTCACCCCATTTGGAGACTGCCTCGAGGGAGACATTCACACGCTCTACCATAGCCTCTCTTTCGGACTGGATTAGCTCCTTACTAGCCCGAGCACCCGGCAGGTATCTCTCTACAACTGTGCTGTCATCTGCATACCCATAGATACCGGACATTAGCAGATCGTTGATATGCAGCAGAAAGAGAGTTGCAGAGAGAACAGACCCCTGAGGAACCCCGGCATTCGTTGTCATGGGTTCCGATGAACATCCATCGATAACGACTCGGAGAGACCGTTCACTCAGGAAGTCTTTTACCCAGGTAATCAGACCAGGAGAAATGCCATACGCTGGAAGCTTACTCAAAAGGCTTGCGTGCCATACCCTGTCGAAGGCCTTCGAGACGTCTAAGGAAACGGCAAGACCTTCCCCATTCTTCTCGAGGGCCTCGCCCCACAAGTGAGTGGCATACACTAGTAGGTCCCCAGTAGACCGATTGTGGCGAAACCCGTATTGTCGGTCACTGAGGAGATCGTTACCTTCCAGGTATGCCATGAGGCGCGAGTTCAATACACGCTCCATAATCTTGCAGAGTATGGAGGTAATTGAAATCGGCCGATAGTTGGCAGGATCGGCACGACTGCCCTTTTTTGGCACGGGTTGCACGTTGGCAAGCTTCCAGGACTTGGGCACTATTCCAGTCCTATATGAGAGGCGACACAAGCGTGTCAGAACAGGAGACAACTCGGGCGCACAAGCCTTGAGAACTATCGCTGGTACACCATCTGGGCCACTAGCTTTATTCACGTCTAGACGACACAGCGCTCTCAGAACCTCTTTATTCCTTATGCGAACTTCGGACATTGAAGAGTCGCAATGAGGCAAACTCGGTGGAGTAAAAAACCCAAATGGCTACGTGGGGGTACATTATAACCCCCAAATGACTACGTGGGGTACATTACAACCCTGATATATTGTTTACTTACTTTTATTGAGTGTCCGACACATCTTGGCATAGAGATAGGCCTCGGCGGGCTCCATCATGAGTATGGTGAGGCCTTCCCTGGTGGCGCGCGCAGTCCTGCCGCTGCGGTGCACGTAGTTCTCGGCCGTGCGCGGCACCTGGTAGTGTACCACGTGCTCTACGTGGGGAATGTCCAGACCTCGGGCGGCTACGTCGGTGGCGATCAGTACTCTTCAGTGGGTACATTTTGACCCCGGACATAGACGTGGGGTACATTATAACCCCCTATGGCTTTGTGGGGTACATCATAACCACTAAATGACTACGTGGGGTACATTACAACCCTGATAAATTCCCTACTTACTTTTATTGAGCGTCCGACACATCTTGGCATAGAGATAGGCCTCGGCGGGCTCCATCATGAGTATGGTGAGGCCTTCCCTGGTGGCGCGAGCAGTTCTGCCGCTGCGGTGCACGTAGTTCTCGGCCGTGCGCGGCACCTGGTAGTGTACCACGTGCTCTACGTGGGGAATGTCTAGTCCTCGAGCGGCTACGTCGGTGGCGATTAGGACGCCGTGAGGATCGTCGCGGAATCTGGAAGGGAGTATGTGAAGTTATATCATTATTATTTCAGGCGAAATACTGGACTGACTGGGCATAGGACCTACTAACATTAGAATTTAAGTTAAAATAGATTTTTTTTTTTACTCACCCTATGGACTCCGGTCTGAAATAAAAGTATTCTATTCTATAGGCCTCCCACAAGCGTCGCCACAACAATCGGTATGTGCGCCTCCGGGATCCATGTGCATTTGAAGTTATATGAAAAGGGATAACGTTAAATTCTAAAAAAAATATACGAGCTGCTGGCTTCGAGATTTCGCCCGCGTGATAATCCATCTATACCAATATAACTCTGTCTGTCTATAACGCTTTCACGGTTAAACTACTGAATTGAATTTGATAAAATTCGATACGAAACTAGCATGAACTCCAAAAATTTACATTGGCTACTTTTTATCTGTCTTGGACTTCGTCGTATGTCGCGTCCGCTATAACCAATATTCACGCGGACGAAGCCTCTGTCAGAAGCTAGTAGAAAATATATAGCCAAGAGAAAAGTAGCTTACTACTGTTGAAATAATTCCAGAAATAAGAAATTATCTGCTTTTTTATCCCGGAAATATGCAGTTCGCTGGCAGCTGAAGCTAATTTGAAAAATGAACATGTAATAAAATATCAAATTGTAACTGAAGAGACTGTGTCTATTGGCTCACCTCTCCAAATTCTTGATTCTCTGTCGCTGTGGCATGCTGGCGTGTAGCGGTAGAGGGCGACACTTGAGCAGCGTAAGTAATTGAGCTAGTCTGGAAAATAAAATGGCAACATTTATAAATATTGTACGTAAAGTTTTGAGTTTCTTTAACAGTTTCTGAGTTCTAGGGCACGTCATTCCGTGCTTCGTCCTTATCGGACGGTGAGCTACTCATCACTCGTCATCTGCTAGCCCGCGCTAGTTTTGAGTAATGTTGTTAGCAAAATGTTCGCCCTTTAACTTCTCCATAACACGGCCGCGTAGATGCTGGTCATCCCCTTTTTTATGAAGTGGGAAATTATAAAATAAATTCTCCCGTTTTAGATGGAGCGAGAGGGAAAGTGAAAGACGTTTATTGAGTAAATCCCACCTGTTCGTTCAGTTGCCCTTTGCCTGCCTAGCTGGCCGCCTCCTAGAACCTTGCTTCTATGTGGATCACACAACCCGCATCACAAGTAAATTAGGCATTATCTATACCTACCTTTTCTAAAAATGAAAGCTTAAGACTATAGCTAGGTGACTGGGTTAACTAGGCTTTGGTTAGGCTTTGGTTAGGCTATTTAGAGGTATGAGGAACAGATTAAACTCCAACATACATCCGTTGAAAAGGGAGGATCCTCCGACCAGACGGGTATTACGTCTAATTTGGGCATCTACCCGACAGATGATTTCGGACTGTTCTATATGTTCAAATCACGTGAAAAACTCTAATTGCACTATGCAGAATTTCATAGTTTAGTTTTCATGTGGCGCCATAGATGTCGCTACAATATTAAGGTATAATACAAAACCGTATAGAATAGAATAGAATAGAATAGAATAAACATTTATTTGATACAACACAGAACACACACCGTATCTATAATATGTATGTATTTAGAAATATATAAGTATCAACGATTGCATCACTGCTTACCATCAGGTGGGATTGCAGTCAAGCACTAGTTTATGGTATATATAAAAAAAGTATGTTTATCAATTGTCTAGTACCAATAACACAAGCTCTGCTTAGCTTGGGACTAGATGGCGTAGTGTGAAGGTTGTGGAATATTAAACAAAATGACATTTGACCTACCTTTTAACACTGCCTATAGAGTTACAGAACACGATGGTCCTGCCGGGATGTCTCTTGATGATGTAGTAGAGGTATGCGTCCTTGTGCTCCATGGCGCAAGTTATGCGGGACTCGGTCAATGTTTCTGCTGTACCTGTAAGGGAGATGGGGTTAGGTATGGTTAGAAGTGAATGAGCGTCATGTCGTTTTTTTTTGGTTTGTCTAAATTGGAACCAGAATCGGAGGCAGAGGCAAAGTGCGTCAAGTGAAACACCACTAAAACTTATCAACAACTTGGATAAGAATAAATAAAGACCAAATTCACAACATTTCAAATACGAAATAGAACAACAAGCGAAAGAGTAAAGCGCTATAATAGACTATTTTTTGATGATTGTACGTAGACCCTCATTGCGTGGTGAAGGTCTAATGTTGCTTTACAAATCTAGCTCCCACATAAAATGTATGGAGCCTGACGCGCCAAGATCGGCGTACGTGGCCCACTAGAGCCCGTATTTAGTTCTACCTTAATCGACAGTAGACGCGGTGGAGGGAGATTCCCCGCGTGACAAGTATAACCATGTTTGTATAAGTTCCGATTAAAATTTATCGAAACCGAAATTGGAATCGGAGGTGTAAAATCAATTGAAAGTTCCAAACGGTTGGAATCGAACGTCCGTAACATTTCTAATTTCTGCTCAGGACCTCATTTCTCCCTTCTTACCTAAGTTGTGCGTGGTGATATCGACGACCTTGGTGTCGGACATGCCGATCATCTTGATGAGGCGGTTCACCTTCTGCTCCGGAGTCATCTTCTCTACCTTCCTGTTGCTGACTCTGTAACATGTCTGGTTCTTACCTAAGTTCTGCGTGGTGATATCGACGACCTTGGTGTCGGACATGCCGATCATCTTGATGAGCCGGTTCACCTTCTGCTCCGGAGTCATCTTCTCTACCTTCCTGTTGCTGACTCTGTAACATGTCTGGTTCTTACCTAAGTTCTGCGTGGTGATATCCACGACCTTGGTGTCGGACATGCCGATCATCTTGATGAGGCGGTTCACCTTCTGCTCCGGAGTCATCTTCTCTACCTTCCTGTTGCTGACTCTGTAACATGTCTGGTTCTTACCTAAGTTCTGCGTGGTGATATCCACGACCTTGGTGTCGGACATGCCGATCATCTTGATGAGCCGGTTCACCTTCTGCTCCGGAGTCATCTTCTCTACCTTCCTGTTGCTGACTCTGTAACATGTCTGGTTCTTACCTAAGTTCTGCGTGGTGATATCCACGACCTTGGTGTCGGACATGCCGATCATCTTGATGAGGCGGTTCACCTTCTGCTCCGGAGTCATCTTCTCTACCTTCCTGTTGCTGACTCTGTAACATGTCTGGTTCTTACCTAAGTTCTGCGTGGTGATATCGACGACCTTGGTGTCGGACATGCCGATCATCTTGATGAGGCGGTTCACCTTCTGCTCCGGAGTCATCTTCTCTACCTTCCTGTTGCTGACTCTGTAACATGTCTGGTTCTTACCTAAGTTCTGCGTGGTGATATCGACGACCTTGGTGTCGGACATGCCGATCATCTTGATGAGGCGGTTCACCTTCTGCTCCGGAGTCATCTTCTCTACCTTCCTGTTGCTGACTCTGTAACATGTCTGGTTCTTACCTAAGTTCTGCGTGGTGATATCGACGACCTTGGTGTCGGACATGCCGATCATCTTGATGAGCCGGTTCACCTTCTGCTCCGGAGTCATCTTCTCTACCTTCCTGTTGCTGACTCTGTAACATGTCTGGTTCTTACCTAAGTTCTGCGTGGTGATGTCCACGACCTTGGTGTCGGACATGCCGATCATCTTGATGAGCCGGTTCACCTTCTGCTCCGGAGTCATCTTCTCTACCTTCCTGTTGCTGACTCTGTAACATGTCTGGTTCTTACCTAAGTTCTGCGTGGTGATATCGACGACCTTGGTGTCGGACATGCCGATCATCTTGATGAGCCGGTTCACCTTCTGCTCCGGAGTCATCTTCTCTACCTTCCTGTTGCTGACTCTGTAACATGTCTGGTTCTTACCTAAGTTCTGCGTGGTGATATCGACGACCTTGGTGTCGGACATGCCGATCATCTTGATGAGCCGGTTCACCTTCTGCTCCGGAGTCATCTTCTCTACCTTCCTGTTGCTGACTCTGTAACATGTCTGGTTCTTACCTAAGTTCTGCGTGGTGATATCCACGACCTTGGTGTCGGACATGCCGATCATCTTGATGAGCCGGTTCACCTTCTGCTCCGGAGTCATCTTCTCTATCTTCCTGTTGCTGACTCTGTAACATGTCTGGTTCTTACCTAAGTTCTGCGTGGTGATATCCACGACCTTGGTGTCGGACATGCCGATCATCTTGATGAGCCGGTTCACCTTCTGCTCCGGAGTCATCTTCTCTATCTTCCTGTTGCTGACTCTGTAACATGTCTGGTTCTTACCTAAGTTCTGCGTGGTGATATCCACGACCTTGGTGTCGGACATGCCGATCATCTTGATGAGCCGGTTCACCTTCTGCTCCGGAGTCATCTTCTCTATCTTCCTGTTGCTGACTCTGTAACATGTCTGGTTCTTACCTAAGTTCTGCGTGGTGATATCCACGACCTTGGTGTCGGACATGCCGATCATCTTGATGAGCCGGTTCACCTTCTGCTCCGGAGTCATCTTCTCTATCTTCCTGTTTAATATCTTACCGCGTTTTGTTACCTGCAAACATGAATTGTTATCAGAATTCAGAATGAATAAGAGAAATACGACACGCCCAGGACCGGTTGCTATGGTGACGTTTGGAGAACGTCTATGTTCACACATGAACGTGCCATTTCAGCGAGATAATCCTACGTACCTTACGTGATGTTATGCTGGAAACATATTATTCATTAAGAATGTGTAGAGCTAAGGAAAATATCACGTAATCACATAAGGTATATAGCGCTGAGATGGCACAATTGCACGCGTAGCACACGGAAATGACGTCTATGTGTGCATAGGATAAGTCTAGTATATAAGATCATGTAAAATAAGGAATAAACCAGTCATCAAGTTGATTCCGACTTTGACTCAATACCCTTCCTCCACCTCTCACTGTGGCCAAGACACCTTTAGCCATCAACCGATCTGTCGTGTGAGTCTGCTCGACAGGCAGTGAGAAAACCCTCACCACCATACCCCAATTCCTACCCACATTCCGTCTGCCATCATAGGTCTCAGGTGGCAGATATCCAGCACCTATCTATATAAGTATATATAAATACGTATAGTAGGGCTAGGGTCTTGGGACTGTAGGGCTAGGACATCCAGGGACGTACTAGAGTTGGTCTGTATCACAGTATACCACAGTGTACCACGATAGTACGTGCCTTAGGTTTAGGCCTTAGAAGTAGGCGCGTAGAAGTGCTGGTCTGAAACCACAGAAGTACCAGGCCTATACGCGTTGTACGCTAGGCAACATAGGATCTAGGTTACAAAGGTAATTAGGCTTAGGGGAATTTAGGATAGGATACTATAAGGGTTAGATTATC
Organism: Mythimna separata; assembly: GCA_030763345.1. Lineage (NCBI taxonomy): Eukaryota > Metazoa > Arthropoda > Insecta > Lepidoptera > Noctuidae > Mythimna > Mythimna separata. The sequence continues at coordinate 4,143,975 of CM061188.1, read as the reverse complement.
TAGGATAGTTATTAGATTATCTAGGATAGTGTAGGATAGCGTTAGTTAGGTAGTCCTGTACAGTACGATCTCAGCTTAAGGTTGGGATCACACCGTACAGTCTATGTCCAGCAAAGGGCGTCTTTCGGCTGAAATAATGATAAGGATGATGATGAGAAATCCGTCAAAGTTGGTTAAAATAAATATACAACATTTAACTTTAAAAAAAATCGCACAAACAAGTAAAGAAAGACTGGGTGTTTTGTGTACGTAAGACCTGGAACAACTATCTGTAGGTCACACAAATACATATATATTTACTTCAGCGCATGTAATGAGAATCAGTTCCCACTTGCTGGAAGACCGGGAAACTGATCCTGATCGGAAGGAACGTAGGAGTGGGTTTTAGTTAGTCAAAATCAAGACATCAGATGATTTACCACCTTAAAAAATTAATATAACATAAATAGCTGAAAACTACTACAGTTACATCCAAACCTACCTTCTTTCCCTTCATATGCGCGGGCAAGTCATGCACCATAGTCAGCGTGGCCGAGAACACGAAGTTCTGGCGAGCAGCACGTCGCGTCGCTCGTCGTCCGCGTTCAGTCGCTCCAGCAGTGGCGTCAGCTCCTCGAAGTGACCGCGTTCGATCATGCGGTCTGTCTCGTCTATCCTATACATACCTTCTTCCCCTTCATATGCGCGGGCAAGTCAGGCACCATAGTCAGCGTGGCTGAGAACACGAAGTTCTGGCGAGCAGCACGTCGCTCGTCGTCCGCGTTCAAACGCTCCAGCAAGGGCGTCAGCTCCTCAAAGTGACCGCGTTCGATCATGCGGTCTGTCTCGTCTATCCTATACATACCTTCTTCCCCTTCATATGCGCGGGCAAGTCAGGCACCATAGTCAGCGTGGCTGAGAACACGAAGTTCTGGCGAGCAGCACGTCGCTCGTCGTCCGCGTTCAGTCGCTCCAGCGTTTCATTGTTAGCATGGTCTTAAACCTACCTTCTTCCCCTTCATATGCGCGGGCAGATCATGCACCATGGTGAGCGTGGCCGAGAACACGAAGTTCTGGCGAGCAGCACGTCGCTCGTCGTCCGCGTTCAGTCGCTCCAGCAGGGGGGTTAGCTCTTCGAAGTGACCGCGCTCGATCATGCGGTCTGTCTCGTCTATGGCGAGGAACCTGGTGGTAAATTTAGATTTAAAATTGTGCTCGAAAATAAGATGAAAATGAGTGCGATGGTATCGACATGCTTTGATACTCGTACTATGGCCGAATCTATATTTTTAATCTAACATAAACCCTAAAATTACTTGGAATTACGAGGAAGTGTCAGACTTTTACTGCTTAAAACCTCTGTGTCTTTAGTTGCCCTTTGCGTCTTTATTATTATTAAAAGTTTTGAGAAAATGCCCGAAGCCATGGCAGGTATCGCTTTTTCGGGGTTCCTATGGTTTCGAAAATTCTTACACATCTTCAGAAAGCTACATGATCTCTGAGTTACACAGGGTGCTTGTGATTAATAATGTTTTTTCTGTTAGTTCGTTTTAATTGGTGAGTAAAAACATGGTAACGAAATCGGATACATCTTCGAACAAAAAAAATCGAAGAGATGTAACATTAGAACATCAATACGGCCTGTATTGGTATTCTAATTTTTTGTTCAAGGACATGCCAGTTTCCTTACGAAGTATTCCATCAGCGTTTATGAACGACTTAATTGACTGTTTCTAACGTATGAGAGCAGGCTTGAGTCCTAGCAGTGGGAATATTAAAAAGCTCATTATACTAGTTTGTTTAAAAAATAAAAAGCCAAGCCGGGGGGCTTGGCTTTAAGTAAGGGGTTACTTGGCCATGTCCAACTGCTGCAGATAATAAATTTCTATAATAATAATAAACTTTATTGACACATAATTATACAGGTAACATACTTTTCGAAGCCCTGGCTCCTGAGCTAGGTAGAAACCTGTTTTACAAGAGCCAGTGTCTTCACCCAGTTGCATGTACAAAGGACCTATTAAATTTTGATACATACATATTTGATGAAAAAGTGAAAAAAAATGGTAAAATAAAATAAATGAATGAAAGCGCACGCATGCTTTGAGTAAATTAGTAGTAAAGTATTTATTGTGTGTGTTTGTATAGGTGTGTAGGTACGTTTGAGAGTGGGTGTAGGTGTAAGTGTGCGTGTGTGATAGTATGTTTGGGTGTGTGTGTGAGTGTAAATGAGTGAAAATCATTATTATTATAAACATATTCATGGATGATGATGCGGCTGTTCCTGCCCTATGAGCCGCCTGTGGGACGGCTCGGCGTCGCCACCACTATCTCAGGGCCTGCGCGGAGCACCCGCTCTTGTTTAACAGCCACCATACCACTGACTATGGTGGCTACAACCCGGTCACATTACTTTGACACGTCTCTGTAATGCGAGCATCTCTCCGCTTCCCCCTGCATTCCCTCAGCTCGCCCGGTAAGTGTCAGGTATGGTCAGCATCTTTGTTATCGATACGCGCGTCGATAATTAGCTAGTTGTCGGTTGTTGTTATATTGATTTTGGACATTATTTCATCGACGCCAAGCGTCAAGTTAATGTGACCGAGTTGTATGCTATTATTATAAACCCTGCCACTTACTTGACCATATCCAACTGCTGTAAATGCGGCTGTCCCTGTCCTATGAGCTCCCACAGGCGGCCCGGCGTCGCTACGACTATTTCAGGGCCTGCGCGGAGCACCCGCTCTTGTTTCACAGCCGCCATACCGCCTACGATCGTGGCTACTCTTATGCCTGGTGAGAAATAATTTATTAGGAATATCTGAAAGAAGTTTATTTCATAGACATACATAACCTTTCTAGTAAAGTTGTTTAAGCGTCTAAAGATGTTTTGCTTCACAGACGTTACCTAAGTTAAAAAGGGTCAGCTCAAATCGAGAAATGAAAATGCGCCATTTTTTCAATGAAACTTGGTAAGTATACAGGTAGACCATGTCCTGGAATAGTATAATAGGATTTGTTTTATCCCGAAAGTATGTTCCCTTGAGATAATTTTCTACTTTCACGCGGGCGAAGTTGCAGGCAGTTATTAGTAATACATAAATTTCTTGTAGGCTCAGTTGCAGCATTCATATCTTTTTTTTTCTCTTTGGTACTGCATATCTAGTGCATCACATATTAATAATGTTAAGATAACTAGACAATATGAATTCATCGTACAGAAGGTATTAATAAGATAAGCACGTAGCTTTACACATGTGTAAATAATATTGCATGTAGAATAAAGTGATCACTTCTTGCTAGGCATTAGTTACCTTAACTATACCTCAGCATGTAGTTCTGTGTTTTATTGACACGCCTACCCCTCATCACCACCTAAGGACCCTGCCTGTCGGAAGGTTGGCAAGCCCAACATCACATCACAAAAATTATTATTATTATTATATCTATCACTGCTGGGCAAAGGCCATCACAAAAATACAACATATATATATATATATATATATATTTATAAAACATATATACCTACAGCAAACCTATCAAATATCTACTGCTATCTAGTTCAGTCAGAATGAAGAAGTACAGAAGCTTGTCAGTCTACACAATGTAACATACCTGTATACTTAGCAGCGGCTATCAAATGCCTGCTGATCTGTATGGCCAGTTCTCTGGTGGGAGTGAGGATGAGGGCATACAGCGGCTTGCCTGTCTTCATGGAGACGTGGCCGGGGATCTCTATGTTGTCCACCACCTTTACACAGCCTATGCCTGCAATTAAAAGCTTTTATTTTTAGGATTTGGTCAGGTTTAGATGGAGAAAAGCATAGGTTGCCTGAGCATGGTAATATGGATATTTGCAAATATAGAAGTGTCACAAATGCATTGCTATTTCAAATTTGTTCACAGGACAGTTCATGCAGCGGTTGAGCGAATAGTTTTTGCGCTCACGACAGTTCTAATGATGGTCACTCGTTATACCCAGCGTTCCGAGATGGAATGAAAGTGTATCGCGAAACCGACTAACGCACACAATGTCACAATTTTTATCCATCTTGCCCTTATACTATTAAATTTGGATGGATTCGCGATATAATTACTTTTATTGCAATTCGGAACGCTTAGTATAATGAGTGATCATCATTTGAACTGTCAACAGAGATGCTGGTCAGGGTGTCTTGAGAATATAAGACTAGTTGAACCCCGCGGTTTCAACCGCATTTTTGGTTACAGCTCCGCTCCTATTAGTCCTTGCGTGATGTTATATAGCCTATAACCTTCCTGAATAAATGGGCTATCTAACAGTGAAATAATTTTTCAGATCGGACCAGTAGATCCTGAGATTAGCGCGTTCAAACGAACAAACTCTTCCGCTTTGTAATATTAGTATACATGTTTTGAAATAGGCAATATCAAAATATTATATTACCTTGTTCATTCTCGTTCCCTTCATCAGGAATATCTTCATTCCCGTCACTCTCTTCATCACCAGACTCCTCTGCTGCCTCACTATCATTTTCTTCATCTACTTCATCATCATCATCATTTTCTACCTCATCTTCACCACTTTCTTCTTCACTATCAATATCTTTTTCAATTTCATCACCAGATGCATTTTCACTGTCTTTCTGATCATCATCACTAGTTTCAGCCAAATCATCAGAGTCCAACATATCAGATAGATGTATATAGTTGTCATCATCATCACTGTCATTTCCTTCATCGGCTGAGTTATCTCTTTTCCTGACTGGAACTTCTATTTCTTCTAAGTAATCATCATCAGTATAATCTTGACTCTTGTCAGCTTTAGAGTCATCAGCTTCATCATTACTTTCAGCCCCACTGCTGTATCCATCTTCGGATGATTCTTTAGCCTTCAGTTCTTCAACAACTTCTCCATCTTTTTTCTTTTCATTAACCTTCCTATCTTTCCTCTTAAACCTTTCTTTTCTTTCTTCTTTAGCTTCAATATTCTTTTTCTTGGCTGAAGGCTTCTTGTAAGGTATGTCGTAGACATCTAAGCCTTTTAGCAGGGCTTTCTCTTTAAGTTTTAGTATACCGCTTAGGATGGGGAGGCCGAATGCTAAAGTCTTGCCGCTGCCCGTTTCTGCTGCGCCGAGGATGTCTCTGCGGCCTGTGGATAAAGCGATTAACGGAAATGTTATTTCATTCAATTTTAAAATTAGTCAAATATTGTGATGGTATACCGTCTGTTTTTTATACCCTGAGACTAAAATGACATTACAACATAAAAGAACTGGCATTATTCCTATAGTAATTTTGACACTACCTATGTCAATTTAGTCTCAGGATATAAAAAAACAGACGATAGTTGGCGCAGTACTAGAGCATTTGGCGGCTGCGCTGCATGCCGCGGGGTCGATTCCGCCACGAAACAAATATTTGTATGAGTAAACATTTCACATTCGGGGGTCAAGTAAATGTGAGTTTATATGCTTGTGTGTGACTAACAACACTGCTGTAGTTTTTAATGACGGGAAATGAAAGCCGAAACTACTGGGACTACGATTGTGAATTTTTGCACAAAATATAGTTTTTTGACATAGGTGAGCACTACGAGACAATTTCCCCAAATTCTTGCCCTAAAGCCTTTAGGGCAAGAATTTGGGGAAATTGTACCTATCCCCTTTAGGCTAAAGGGGATAGGAGGATACAAAGTTTCACGCGAGCAAAGTGATTGGCAGAAGTGAGTTTAAAATACAGAACAAAGATTACAAACCATGAATAGCAGCTGGCAGTGTCAACTGCTGTATCTTAGTTGGTTGTTTGAAGCCCAATTCAGTCAGCGCCTTTATGATGGGCTCTTGTAACTTAAACTCAGCCCACGGCAGCATATCTTCAGGGGTCAACTCCGTATTAGACTGCGGTAGGTCCCCTAGCTTCTGCTTTATTTTTTTAGGAGTAGGTACAGTCTCTTCGGAGGTTTTATTGGCTTCATTCTTTTTGGTTTTCTTCTTTTTATTTTTAGATGATTTTTCTTTAGTTTCATTATTTTGGTTGACGTTGCCAGTGTCATTGTTACTTTGTTCAGAACTTTTTCGTTTTTTATTTTTTTTCTTCTTATTTTTATTTTTTGATGTTGTGTCTGCGGTTCCATTATTTTGGTTGAGGTTCCCAGTCTCGTCTTTACTTTCTTCAGTATTTTTGCCTTTTTTATTTTTGGACCTCTTTTGAGAATTGCTAGCTAGTGATGGGGCTATACTGTTGCAGGATTCTACTATAAAACCGTTGTCTATTTTAATTTTTTTGCTTGGCACCTCCTTGGCTTCATTGGCTGAAGCTTTTCTCTTCTTCAGTTCTCTTCTTTCTTTAATTATTTCTTTTTGTTTATTCTGAAAAATAAAAACATCATGAATTTAATCCAAAATGTATACCGCTGATTACAAAGAGAAATAAATTGTCTTACAGTTACAATTATCGAATTTCGGTCATAGTTTGCCTACTAATTATGTATGTATTTATACTGCTCCCTACATTGATGGCCGCTTCAAAAAACAGGGATAAACCCTCTTTTGTGACTGACTAAACTTTAGTAGCAGTCACGGCCATTATAACTGGCCATGGTTGGAGGAATTTACATTTAGATACATACTTGATTAGTAGACAACCATGACCAATTTCTACAGACTGTTACAGACGACCCACTCTGTAGAGTCTTCTGCTGGCCTTCCTTGTGAAGATGGGGTGGATCAAATGACACATGAGCAAAACATGTATTTTAGCCATAAGCCAGAAAGACAAATACAGGAACCCTCTCAATTTCTTATGATGACATATTGACATGACAGTGAGTTTAAAAAAAAATTTAAGCAAAATATCAGCAATAATCTACTGTTCTGATTGTAAGTTAATGTAGATTGTATGGTTGTTAGTACGTTATGAAGCCTAACCTAAAGTATTATGCCTGCCTTATCCATTAGGGAACCAAAACACATCTGAGAAGGTGTCAAATCAACACATTTTATTCTAAGGAAAAATTATTGACTCGTCTCTTGTTTGGGGACCAAGGGGTCATGTTCCTATTCCAGCCGGCAGAATGGTTATTATTTAATCTTGTGAAAGATTACAGCAAGTACTACTACAAACTAAAACTAGAAAAAGTTTGTCCACTAACAGCAATTTAATACATTTAAACTGATGATGTATATAGTAGAAGTCTTCTTACAAAGGATAAAAATATAAAATCGATATAAACAAACCTTTTTAGCCCGTTTCTTGCTTTCTTTATCAAAACTATAGTCTGTGCACTCCTCTAAACCCACGAAACCGTGGAATTTGTCCATCATGGACGCCGGGAAACCATCCATCGCCACCGACTCCCATTTCATATTGTTTAGTTTCTTACTCATTTTAAAAGTTTTATTTAAAAATTCGTAAAAATCGTGTTATTTTGGCTAACATAACCTCAAAACGATACAATGCAATGCAATGTGACTTTGACGTTTTGTTTGACAAGACAGTGACATGTATTGAGTTCGTTCAGTAATTTCGTTCGACAGTGGTTCTCGTCCAGAAATATTTTTACATTATTTCGATAGTTCTAAAACGGACTTTACCTTGACAAGGAAGTTTTTCTAAGCAGCTTTGATACTAGCTTTATAGTGCAAAGTTGTAAACAGACAGTTATATCTGTAATCGCTTTAATATTAAAATTATTTATTTTTTAGTGATTGTTAACGTCACATGCATTGCTTGTATCGGGGATGTTCAATCATATCGGCCTATCTAGGTAAAGCAATATAACGAATATTGCAAGAGTACATTCTAGATACATTAGAGTTGATTCCTGGATTTTTTTAAAGTATAATTAGACCCTGTAACTGGTGCTGCAATCGGGTCCTTAATTGATATTTCTATTTTGCAAGTTAGTTTTTATTTACTAGATGAGGCCGGTGTTTCTTAGCTGACTACCCTGAGAAGAAACACCGAAAAAAACTTAGGGGTCAGTCTAATTTTCAGCATTCGGGCAAAACAACGTTTGCCAAGACCGCTAGTAGGAATTAGTATTCCTACTAGCAAGTTGCAAAACAACATAAAACAATTTCCTCAAGGAGATCAGTATCTTAGGAATGTAATTATGTCATGTGCCTGTTAATTACTTGTGCAAATAAATACCTATTAAAACATAATCTGACACACACATTGTACGTTCAGATAGTGGAATGCTTTTAATGCGTAAACTGGGTATACAAGAGTAGTGATCATGGATTGGTATCAGGCAGTTGTGTTGAGGTAGGTTTAATCTACTTAATTAAGATTAAAACAAAAAAGATAATTCGACTGTTAAGTAAGCTCTCGAATCTGAAAGTTTGCATTTTTTATTTCTGTTTTAAGCTTAGCTTATGGGGATATTTCAATGTGTGTAATAAAAAATCGGTAATTATTATCTCTTTGTAATACACATTAATTATATTTTTAAATATTTCGTACAAAAAATAATAACTATAAAAACATTAAAAAAAAATAGAAGGCCACCGATGTCAGTACCAGGGTCCAAGCTACAGGTGGCTAGGGCTCCGGAGACAGGAACCTCCTCACAATGCGAGCCGTATCAAAGAGTACTGCCTTCTGTATCAGGCCCTTAATTATTATTATTTTATATAACAAACTAGTGCTTGACTGCAATCCCGTCTGATGGTAAGCTGTGATGCAATCGTTGATGGTGAGGCGCACTAGTCTATTAAACGCCTATTCACTCTAGCACCTTCCACCTTTCCCTGGACCACAATTATCAGTGCTTATAGCTCTTTTGAAATCGAATAACATTATTAAAAGTGTTTGATTGATTGAAATCGTATAATATGGAACAAAAGTTAAGTAGCACCACGTAAGTACACGGTACTGGCTAGTGTGCAAACGATATGGAACTACTCAAACTACCGGTTTCGCCGCATACCGATACATTTTATTATACTGCGTGTCTGGTCGCGGTTTTACTTAAATTGTACAATAAGTTATAATAATAATAATAAATAATAATAATAATAAAGTCGTTTATTCCAAGATACCATCATTTTTTACAGTTCAAATGTTGCTTACGCAAGCTAGCCCTATAAACATTTTTTTGTATCATGTATCCAAACGCATCTCACACATTATAATCCTTCATATTGGACGACAGTATTGAGCCAATCATACTCCAACTTCCCATATCCTCAAATCCCATGCCGGCGAATGAGAAAGCTTGTTCGCCGCTAAGCCAATCAGGAACATTTCCGCCTACCGCTGCAAAGAAAGGTCGCCATCTTTTTTGGTTGACCGCTCTCTTCGTCTTCAAGCATCCGCCCGCACAGCACCACCGCTAAAAGTAACCCGCTGATCCAGGAAACCCGCGGCGCCGCGGTGATCTAATATAAACCTCCTAATTAACGTGTTGGCCGACACAAAGACACAGTGACGCAAAATATAACCGATCTGTTAATCGCGAGTGAGACCCGCCGAGAACACGTGTGCGTGTCGTCATCCACCCGGCAGTCCGTGCATCAACCTGGCTTCCAGATCTCCCAAGTAAGTCACAATACTCTTCCCATACCTACTTCCTTTTGCTCAATTTCTGTGTCGTCCAATACATCATCCAACGTAAAAATTATTTTCCCGCTAAACTTATACAACGCTAATCTGGTCCTTCGAGCACCGCAATTCTAAAACTTACCATAAGTTAAATGGTCCATTCGAGTCGGATTCATAGAATCAGCATTCATAGGTCTCATACCTAGGATTTAGGTTGAATAGGTACCTACTTATCTAACCTGAATTCGTAAAACCGCCATATTGAACGCATACTATCGTTCTTACATTCCCCGCTAGGTACATACCTACATCATTGGGAACTACTGTACCAACTTAATAGTTCGCCTGTTGCATTGAAATAGCATAGGGAATTATTAAAACCGCTAATTATCGTGAGTTAGTTCGGCAAACTTGCCTATAACATAAACTCAACCGCAATAATTTTCTTTCACCCGCTACTTAAATAAAAAAAAAAATATAAAATATTCTTGAAGTCTACCTACATAAACCTTAATTATTTTGTCCGCTATAGTTACTAGAACTATTCCAATATGGAAGATCTTCAAATAAAAGTTAAAATACTGCAAGCTAAAAACCAAGCAATCTTTGAGCGTTTATCGTCATTGTATGAAATATCAAAGAAAATAAATACGACTAGTATTGAGCTACGTTCGGCAGAGACGTTTATGGCAGACACGCAAATAATCTCAGTTACTCGTCAAGAGTTTATTTCTAACATAGATAAAATAAATACATATTCTTTACAAATAAATCCTGATCATAAAATAGATTATAATAGTCAAATATCTTTTGACGGCGTATACACGCGAGTAGAGAGATTACGCTCACTTATTGAAGCGAAGTCCTCAAGGTCATTGAAGGACTCAGCCTCTACTGATACCGCTTCGCAGTCAAAGTACTCAGTCAAGCTGCCACCAATTCAGATTCCGTTTTTTGATGGTAGAATTGATAATTGGCCTGTTTTTTATGAATCATTTAAATCAAATGTCCATGAAAATTCAAACCTTACAGATTCTCAACGTGTGCAATATTTAATAGGTAACCTAAAAGGAAACGCATTGCAAATTACCGCCGGAATTATTCCGTCAGGGGATAATTATACGTCTATCTGGAACAGTTTGGTTCAAAAGTATCAAGATAAACGAGCATTAGGCTCGCACTACATGTCTAATATTTTAAATATCAAACCCGCAATTAATAATTCCGCCTCTTTAAATAGTTTTATTGAAAGTTTTCACGCGTCTGTTTCGGCACTAGAACAATTAAAAATTAACGACCTAAAGGATTTCATATTATTAAATTTAGCTTTAAAAAAGTTAGATCCCGCTATCATACATTCATTTGAGATGCATATGAGAGATGTGGAGATTCCTACTTATAAGGGTTTCGTTGAATTTATAAAATCGCAAGTAAAAATATTAGATAGATCTACTTTAACTCGGACCGCATCCATAAGTAACAACAATAATAAAAATAATTCTTGTCGTAGCCAATCACGTGATAGTACAGTACATACATTTGTTGCTTGTGACAATAACCAAACTTGTATGTATTGTAGTAGCAAAGATCATTGGAAGCTTTATACCTGTCCAAACTTTCAAACAATATCGGCCGGTTCGCGTTTGGATTTTATTAAAAATAAACGTGGATGTGTAAACTGCCTTAGTACAACGCACACTGCCTCGCAGTGTAAATCTATACACACCTGTAGAACATGTAACAAAAAACATCATTCTCTTTTACATTTGGAACAAATTTCACAGCAGCGATCGATATCAGCTGACGCTTCCGCGCAGTCACAACAGGTGGCGCTTTGTGCATGTTCTCGCGTAGGAATAAGAACTCCACGTACTACGATTGTTTTGTCAACCGCACAAGTCTATGTTGATAACAAACATAACAAAGCCGTTTCTGTAAGGTGCTTAATAGATAACGCTTCGCAAAATAATATAATTACTACAGCCTGTTGTAAAAAACTGCAATTAAATATTATACCGCTTTCAAATTCATTTATAAAGGGTGTAGGAACCTCTTCGCGGCCTATCATAGGTTACGTGGAGATAACAGTTACTGCAAAAAATAAAACAAATTCCTTTAAAATAACCGCTCTTGTTATTGATTGTATAACTGATAAATTACCATCTCACTTGGTTGACACCTCTGCTGTGCAACATTTATTCGAGTTACCGCTAGCCGACCCCCTGTGGCACGTGCCCGGTGAGGTTGAATTACTTCTAGGGGCAAAACTGTTTCCGTATTTATTACTTCATAACAGAATTCTCTCACCTACCGCGCCATCAGCTGTTGAAACCGTATTTGGATACATAATTATGGGTGAGATACCCTCTAGTTTATATAATAACAATAACAGTCTCGACGATTTAAATACCGCTTCATGTTTTTCTACCGCGTTAACAGTAGATGATTCTCATTGTTTTTTGTCATTGGACGAATCTTTGCATAAATTTTGGAATATCGAAGAAATACCTTCAAAATCTTTTATGAGCCCCGCTGAACGGGAATGTGAACAGCTGTACGCTTCTACTGTGTCACGTGACTCCAGTGGTAGGTACTGTGTTGCCTTACCATTCTGTAAAAATCCAGAATCACTCGGAAATTCATATGCTGTCGCTTATCGACGTTTAATTAACTTGGAAAAAACTAAGCTTCGCGACCCTTCTTTGCGCGCTAGTTATAACGAAATAATCCAAGAATATATCGATCAAAATTATTTAACTGAAACTACACCTAGTTCTGTTGATCAGACTATAGGATATTACATACCGCATCACCCTGTTATTAGGAATGATAAACAAACTACTAAGGTGCGCATTGTCCTTGATGCGAGCGCTAAGTCTCATAATGGCGTTTCATTGAATGACTTACTGCATACGGGTCCTAATTTACAGGCTGACATATTTTTATTACTTTTAAATTTCCGTTTGTTTCCTATTGCAGTTACAGCTGATATAAAACAGATGTATCTTCGAATTAAGGTTATTGAGGATCATCGAAAATATCAAAAAATATTGTTTCGATTTAATACTACTGAACCTGTTCGCGAATTTAAATTTAACCGTGTTGCCTTCGGTCTCAAGCCCAGTCCCTTTCTAGCCATGCGCACTGTGCGCCAGCTTTCAGAGGATGAAAAACATCGCTTCCCGCGCGCGTTCATTGTCGCTTCTCATGAGCTTTACATGGATGACTTGGCTAACTCGACCCCTACTCTAGAAGAAGCCAAGATTCTCTCCGCTGAACTTATCGCCTTATTTAAAGCTGGGGGCTTTGACCTTACTAAATGGGCAAGTAATTCCTCGGAATTACTGGAGATTATTCCACACTCCAACCGCTCTTCTATTAATTTCTCTGACGGGGATAATTTAAAAATCCTTGGACTCAAATGGATTCCTTCCGAGGACTGTTTCACCTTTACTACATCTGAGTTAGATAAAGGTTGTACTAAACGCGTCATACTTTCCACTATTGCCCGTCTGTGGGACGTTCTCGGTCTAGTGGCTCCTGTAGTTTTATTCGCGAAATTACTCATAAAAGAATTATGGAAATTAAACACAGATTGGGATGAAACTCCACCCGATTCTATCGTACTTCTCTTTCAAAAATTCAAAGAGCAACTGCCTCTACTTTCTTCTTTAAAATTGCCGCGTCATGTAGCCGTTACTATGGGTTGCGTGACAAATATAGTAGGTTTTGCTGACGCCAGCTTGAATGCGTATGGCTGCGTTATATACTTACATGTCACTGACACAAATGGTAATACACACGTAAATTTGGTGTGTGCCAAATCTAAAGTTGCACCTGTTAAGGTCGTATCTCTGGCTCGTCTAGAGCTTTGCGCCGCTGTTCTTTTGTCTAAACTAATTAAACTAGTTTATGACACTTACCGCTCTCGCACCGCTATTAATAAAATATTTGCCTTTTCCGATTCTACAATTACACTTTCATGGATTCATTCCTCACCTCACAAGTGGAACATTTTTGTTAGTAACCGCGTCGCTAAATGTCAAGAAAATCTTGATCCTAAACATTTTTACCATATTAACGGAAAGGAAAATCCTAGTGACTGTCTGTCTCGAGGTCTTCTACCCGAACAGTTATTAAACCATGATTTATGGTGGCATGGCCCTGAATGGCTTCTGCGACAAACTGATGAGTGGCCTATTACTCCGTTTGTTTCCTCATGCAGCGAGCAATTGCCTGAGTTTAAAAATAAATCTTTAACATTAGTATCTACCGTATCAGAACTTAACTTGATATATAGCCTTTCTCAAAAATTCACATCGTTACATAAAATATTGCGCATAATTGTATACATTTTGAGATTTTTGCATATTATTCCTTACGACAAGTCACATAAGACAATTACTGTCCGTGAATTGGTTGCCGCTGAAATTTATTTAATTCATTGTATTCAACAATTTCATTTTTTAGATATTTATGACGAAATTAAAAATAAAAAACTTCGCTCACAGTTTAAGAAACTCGATCTATTTATAGACGAGCATAACATAATTAGAATTGGTGGCAGGTTGTCAAATGCGAACCTTCCTTATGAAGCTCAGCATCCCGCGCTTTTACCTAAACATGATAACTTTACACATGTTCTAATAGACTATTATCATCGCATTCATTGTCATGCCGGTGTAAACCTTCTTACCTCTCTGTTACGCCAAAAATATTGGATCATCTCTTCCAGAGGTGTCGTCAGACAAAGGGTACATGCTTGTAACTTTTGTTTCAAAGTTTCTCCTTCTCACCCCAGTCCAAAGATGGCTGATTTACCCGCTTGCCGCGTACAAGAGACTAAAGCTTCTGTTCATACTGGTGTGGATTACGCTGGTCCCATTAAAGTAACCTTATGTCGACGCAGAGGCCAAAGAAGTCAGAAGGCTTACATATGCTTATTCGTTTGTTTCGTTACCAAAGCAGTTCATATTGAATTGGTTACCGACGTGTCATCGGACACCTTCATTTCAGCTTTTAAAAGATTCATTTCCCGCAGAGGCCCCGTCTCTTATTTATATTCTGATAACGGAACAAACTTCGTTGGAGCCAAGGCTCAATTACAAGAACTACTTGCTAACCGCTACCGCATAGAGTGGAAAATGATTCCACCCCGCGCCCCCCACTTTGGAGGGCTGTGGGAATCAAATATTAAATCTACTAAAACGCATTTATATCGTGTTATCGGCTCTCAACTTCTTACTTATGAGGAGCTTTCGACTGTTCTCACTGAAATTGAGGCAGTTCTAAATTCCAGACCGCTCTGTGTCCTGAGTGAGGATCCGTACCCAGAACCGCTTACTCCCGCTCATTTTATAATGGCTTCTCCGTTAACTACGTTGCCTGTCGTGAACGTTCCCGAAACGACGAAACCTCTAACTTGCCGCAAAAAATTGCTTGACCAAATGGTTTGTAGCTTTTGGAGAAGGTGGCGTTTAGAATACTTACATAACTTGCAAGTTAGGCAAAAATGGTTGAATGCCGCCGACAATATTAAGATTGGTACAGTGGTTCTCATGCATCAGGATGATGTCCCTCCTCTACGTTGGCCAATGGGCATAATCACCGAGATTTTTCCCGGCAAGGATGGGATAACTCGCGTCGCCATGGTGAAGACATGCAGTGGCTCTTTCAAAAGACCCGTTGTTAAACTATGTCCTTTACCTTCTCAATAATACCACCGCGTAATTAAACATCTAATTTAGCTGTAGTTCACATATTTTCATTATAATTTTTCTCTTTTGTCCAAGTTAATTTAATTTCAATCCGCTTTAATTTGACTCCTTACTTTTTGAGTATACTTCATATCCTCGAAAGCCGGGCAGAATGCTTACGCAAGCTAGCCCTATAAACATTTTTTTGTATCATGTATCCAAACGCATCTCACACATTATAATCCTTCATATTGGACGACAGTATTGAGCCAATCATACTCCAACTTCCCATATCCTCAAATCCCATGCCGGCGAATGAGAAAGCTTGTTCGCCGCTAAGCCAATCAGGAACATTTCCGCCTACCGCTGCAAAGAAAGGTCGCCATCTTTTTTGGTTGACCGCTCTCTTCGTCTTCAAGCATCCGCCCGCACAGCACCACCGCTAAAAGTAACCCGCTGATCCAGGAAACCCGCGGCGCCGCGGTGATCTAATATAAACCTCCTAATTAACGTGTTGGCCGACACAAAGACACAGTGACGCAAAATATAACCGATCTGTTAATCGCGAGTGAGACCCGCCGAGAACACGTGTGCGTGTCGTCATCCACCCGGCAGTCCGTGCATCAACCTGGCTTCCAGATCTCCCAAGTAAGTCACAATACTCTTCCCATACCTACTTCCTTTTGCTCAATTTCTGTGTCGTCCAATACATCATCCAACGTAAAAATTATTTTCCCGCTAAACTTATACAACGCTAATCTGGTCCTTCGAGCACCGCAATTCTAAAACTTACCAAATGTTGTTAGTAGTTTGTTAATAAGTTTTCCTTAGACTATGTTAGTATTTGTTAGTTTTTTGGTATCTGGACCCCTTTTTGGGTAAAGGCCTCCTCCAGGTTCTTCCACATATACCTGTCCTTGCCTAGGTCTAGCCAGTTGTTCCCTGCTACTTGTGAAATATCGTCAACCCACCTTCTCATTGATCTAACAACATTCCTTTTCCCCTTTGGGCCTTTCCATCGTGTAGTCTCGATTGTCCATCTTTTGTCGGTGTACCGTGAGATGTGTCCTGCCCACTTCCACTTTAATGTGAGTGCATGTTCAAGAGCATCAGTGATTTTAGTTTTTTTCCTGATAATTTCGTACAATAAGTTATGGCATTCAAAATATGAAGGCCTCCCACAAGGGGGACCTGGCGACCTGGCGAGGGTCGCGAGAATCCGATGGATGCGAGACGCACAGGACCGGTAGCTGTGGCGACGCTTGGGGAAGGCCTATGTCCAGCAGTAGACGTCTTTCGATGATGATGATGATTCAAAATATTGAACAGTGGTGGCAAAGTTTTAACTACCCCGACTTGCAAGTTGTAGATTGCGGGTTGAAACTCAGCCAGACGCATTAGTTAATACTTTGTGTAATTTATTTCATCACCGTTGCTCTTAAAACGGCATGTCCTGAAACCACAATTCGAAAACATGTGACATCCACCAATACAGCCCTTTTCCTCTCCTAGAGAGGAGGCTTGTGGCCCAACAGTGGGAACATTGGAAGGCGAATATTGCTAATGCTAGTTCAAAATATTGGTTTTGGCCTTTTCTCAAAATGATTCCCAGGTGATAAATCGGATCTGGTAGTTCTGATATTTATAGGTGCTATAGTTTTTAAAAGAATATCGAAAAGCCGTTTCCGATTGTGAACGTGGAATTAGATAAGTGATGTAAACTGTCGAGTTTGGGTTTGAGTTCGATTGATAATGTCAGTTTAGTTACATAACTCATTTTTCAAACTATCCTTGCTCGATCCAACCCGTCCCTTGTTGCCCTTCCCCAGCGACGCCCTAAGCCGAGATCCGTATCCCACAGGGAGTACTCTTAGGGCCTGTTTCACAATGTCCGAGTAGGCATTACCTACTCACTGAATAAATTCAAAAATGGAACAGAATTTGTATGAAATTATCTGCCAAGTAAGATACTCGAAACTTAATCATAGGTGGTGAAATAGGCCCTTAGCGTAGTCACTTAGTTTTAGGTTGTAGTAAAGTAAGCCCTGGCTGAAGGCTTTGGTTTTTAATCGATGCCGCCACAGGCAAGTTCGGTTAAGCAGCCGACAACCTCATACGTTTACCTGCCTCTCGTCACTCCATATAAAAAAGCTCAAATACTATTCTAATAAAAAAACATGTTGGTCTAACGATTCTTAAGCCCAACCTTAATATGAAACCAAATTTATATACAGACTAGCTTTTGCCCGCGACTTCGCTCCCGTCAAATGACTACCCTACCTATCCTACCCTACCCTACCCTACCCTACCTTCGCTACCTACCCTAAACTACCCTACACTTTCCTACCTACCTTATACTACCCTACTACACTACTCTACACTACACAACCTTACCCTACCCTACACTACCCTGCCTACACTACCCTACACTACCCTACCTACCCTACTTTACCTAACTTTTTATTTTTTGAATTTTTCTCTCCGTAAGAACCATCATTGAACTTCAAGGAACATTAAAAAAAAAAAACAGCCAAATCGGTCAAGCCGTTTTCATGTTATGTCGTGACAACGGAAAACGGGTTTCATTTTTAGGGTTCCGTAGCCAAAATGGCAAAAACGGAACCCTTATAGTTTCGTCATGTCCGTCTGTCCGTCTGTCCGTCTGTCCGTCTGTCCGTCTGTCACAGCCGATTTACTCGGAAACTATAAGTACTACAGTGATGAAATTTGATGGGAATATGTGTTGTATGAACCGCTACAAAATTATGACACTAAATAGTAAAAAAAAGAATTGGGGGTGGGGCCCCCCATACATGTAACTGAGGGATGAAAATTTTTTTTTCAATGTACATACCCGTGTGGGGTATCAATGGAAAGGTCTTTTAAAATGATATAAAGTTTTCTAAAAAACATTTTTCTTAAAGTGAACGGTTTTTGAGATATCAGCTCTCAAAGTCGTAAAAAGTATGTCCCCCCCCCTCTATTTTTATAACTACGGGGTATAAAATTCTAAAAAAAATAGAGGTGATGCATGCTAATTAACTCTTTCAACGATTTTTGGTTTGATCAAAGTATCTCTTATAGTTTTTGAGATAGGTTGATTTAACTGTAATTTTGGTTAAGTTATTGTGCTTACACTGAAAACGATGGCTGAACCTTATAAGATAGATCAAAAAATATACTACAGTATTGTACACCTTTAAAAATCCGCGATGATATAATATATAATATTTGCTGCTACGGAACCCTTTGTGCGCAAGCCCGACTCGCACTTGGCCGGTTTTTATATATATACTAGCTTTTACCCGCGGCTTCGCTCCCGTCAAATGACTACCCTACATATCCTACGCTACCCTACCCTACCTTCCCTACCTACCCTACACTACCCTACACTACCCTACCTACCCTACTTTACCTAACTTCTTTTTTTTTTGAATTTTTCTCTCCGTAAGAACCATCATTGAACTTCAAGGAACATTTAAAAAAATAATTAGCCAAATCGGTCAAGCCGTTTTCATGTTATGTCGTGACAACGGAAAACGGGTTTCATTTTTATACAACGTGTAACGTTAAATGCGCAAAACCTGAAATTAGTTTGTTCAGAATAACGAGCAGAAGCAATAAAACCACTTTTTAATATAGGTCACATTTTTCAAAAAAAATTAATTAAAAATTTTGCTTTGTCTATTTATTAACAAATCAAGTCATCACTTGCATAAACCTGCGTAAATAGGTAAACAAACACAAATGGTTGTCATCCAATTTTGATTTTCTCATAAACGGGATAATAATCATACTCCTTTCGATGTAAATACGAATTTTAAACAAACTAAAACAGCACATAAAACCTTCAATTTTTTTTAAATATTTTTTTTTCTCTCAGTATTATGTCAATTGGATTAAAAATCGTTTGGGGTGTCTGAGGTTTTGCGCATTTAAAGTTACACGTTGTATATGTCGCAGGGATATGAGGAAAACAGGGAATTAATCAAATCTCTAAGCGATTTGATCAAATCACGGAGGATGTTAAAATAATAACACGTTTTTATCATTTCTCTAAGCAAATCTGGTGATTTGACAAATCCCAATAAAGAAATCTAGTGATTTGAACAAATCTCAAAATTGGTTCAGTGAAAGGACAAAAATAACTTTTCTGTGGTAATTTAAAGGTTTATTTTGTACTAGCAACCCACCTCGGCTTCGCACACAAAATGTAATATAGATCTCAAAAATCACAACTAGAACATAATTATTTGATTTATTTTTTATTATTGATAGGCTTGCGCTTGACCACATTTCACCTGATGGTAAGCGATCATGTGGTCGACAATGGAGCACGCTTGCCTAGAAGCAACCTATTCACTCTTGACTTAAAGTCCCCTAGGTTGTAGCTATCAGGAAACACTGACCCCGGCAGGGAATTCCACTCTTTAGCTGTGCGCATAATAAATGTACTCCCAAAACGCTTTGTACGTATGGGTGGGATGTTTACCATGTACCGGTGGCGCATTGCCGTACGTCTAGTGGTCCGATGATGAAACGGGCTTGAAGGAATCAAGTTGTGCAGTTTCTGTGCACACTCTCCGAAATGCAAACGATAGAAAACCGACAGGCTAGCAACTCGTCGTCGATGCTCCAGACTTTGAAGCTTCGACTCGAAGAGTGCATCATTACCTATGATCTTCTTGGCCTGCTTCTCAATCGACTCTAGCGCCTCAAGCTGGTACTTGGCAGATCCGTCCCAAAGATGAGAGCAGTACTCCATACATGATCGAACTTGTGCTTTATAGAGGTTGAGCAACTGTTCTGGCGTGAAGTACTGTCTCACCTTAGCCAGAATCCCCAGTTTTTTGGCAGCCAGTTGAGCTTTTGCCTCTATACAACAACCGAAATTGAGAGTGGATGATAGCGTTACGTCAAGAGTCTCAAGATAGTCGGTAATCGGTACGGTCACATCCCGAAAAGATGGAGCTGGGTGGAATTGACTCCGTTTAGCAGAGAAAAGACACGCCTGAGTTTTAGCAGCATTGAATCTGACCAGATTGGCATCGCCCCAATCGGAGACCGCCTGCAAGGACAAGTTCAAGCGCTCAACCATAGCCTCTCGGAGAGACTGGACCTGTGACCCATTAGCACGTGCGTCGGATACGTATCTCTTAGCCACAGTGCTGAATAAACACCACCACAGTGTTAAATTACCACAGAAAAGTTATTTTTGTCATTTCACTGAACCAATTTTGAAATTTGTTCAAATCACTAGATTTCTTTATTGGGATTTGTCAAATCACCAGATTTGCTTAGGGAAATGATAAAAACGTGTTATTATTTTAACATCCTCCGTGATTTGATCAAATCGCTTAGAGATTTGATCAATTCCCTGTTTTCATCATATCCCTGCGACATATATATAGATATAGATAGATATACCTAGTCTTAAATGACAAAGTTATACTTACATAGAATAAACTTTAGATCGCTCTCCTGTAAGCTTTTTCGCTTTCGATACTTTACTTAGGGACAGTCGAATTGTAGGTACAAAGAATTAATCTTAAGTTCTTAACTCTTTCGGTACGTAGGTACTTAATAAGCTAAAAAGTCGTCGATCATTTTATTGAGTTTTATAATCAACTTCAAAATGTGCCTTGATCGAGCTTTCTACATGACGCGACCGGCGGCAAAGCTGAACTCATCCCAGAGGGTTATGGGGCCATCCGGATGGTGCAATATAAAAACGTAACACTCCTTTTTTGGGTAGTCGTGTAATAAAATCTTTTGCAATAAATACATCCTAACCTGCTTTTATGGAAAGTCAATGCAGCACTCATCTATATAGTACGATTATGGTCCATTTTTAGGGTTCCGTAGCCAAATGGCAAAAACGGAACCCTTATAGTTTCGCCATGTCTGTCCGTCCGTCCGTCCGTCCGTCCTCGCTTAATCTCTGTGACCGTTTGCACTAGAAAACTGAAATTTGGTACCAATATGTATATCAATCACGGCGACAAAGTCGTAAAATAAAAATTGGAAAAAAATGTTTTATTAGGGTAGCCGTAAATGTAAAGTGGAAAGTGATTTTTTTTTTTGAGTTTCAACCCTAACGTGTGATATATTGTTGGATAGGTATTTAAAAATGAATAGGGGTTTACTACAATAATTTTTTGATAATATCTAATCGCTCCAAAAGTAAAAAACAATCTCCCCCCCCTCTAACTTTTGAACCATAAGTTTAGAAAATATGAAAAAAATCTGGAAAGTAGAGCTTTATAAAAACTTTCTAGGAAAATTATTTTGAACTTGATGGGACGAACAGTTTTGAAAAGTTGGTGACACTTATTGTGACGGACGGGAAACTACGGAACCCTACACGCTCTTGGCCGGTCTTTGTGACCTGGTTATCCGTATGTTATGGTGTGATGTTAAAGATGTTTCATGTAATAAATCAGACGCCTTGAGAAACTTCTTTTTCGGAATTCGGTTAAGAAAGAATCGTCAAAATTTGGCAAATATTATATTGCTGCATATAATTACGCTATATATAATTGCCTGATGTGCTGAACTGGACCTATTTGGCGTAGCTTAAAGTTTCTATACATTTAATTGTTACTTCATTGTGTGAGGAGCTCGTGGCTAGATAATAACAGCCGCACAGGTCGATCTTCAAGGTTAAGCAATGCGTGCCAAGGTTGGTCTATGGATGGGTTACCATCTTAATATACCGAGCTTCCTTCGTGTTCGGAAAGCACGTTAAGCCGTAGGTCCTGGTTGGCATTTGTAGATCTTTGGCAGTCGTTAGGGATAGTCTGAAGCCAGTAAATCTGACTCCAGTCTTGCCATGAAGTACCGTGTTACCCCAGTTAATGGGTTGTGGAGGTCTGGTAGGCAGCCGCTCCTCGTAAAATATTGGTATTCAGCTAACTCCAGCTTGACTGGAAACCGACCCCAATAGGTATAGTTGGGAAAAGGCTAGGCAGATGATGATGATGTGTGTACATGCGTGCCAAATACACGTGTTTTCTTTCTTTATTTCTTTAAAAATAATAAAGTTTGACGACTTGAGAAGCCGCATGAAATGTTAACAGTAAGAGCTAATTAGGTAACGTAAGATAAGTACTGAATACATAAAATTACTTGATTTTTTATTATACTAGAATTTTATTACAGGACTTGGGTTTTTTTTTGTGCCTATGACGTCTAAGTCGGTAATTACAGGGATCAGTTTTTCGATTACCGACTTTATTACCAGACAATAAAGTCGATAATTGAAATACAAATTTTTGCAATTACTGACTTATTGCCCGAAGATGACGCTATATTATGTTATATTTTTGATGGGATTTAATTTATCTTGAGTAAACCCACTTTTTTGATATATACTTTTATACATACTTTTATCTTCAGTTTGTATAGTCAAGTATTTTTAAAATGTAAATTATTCATGTCAATAAATAAGCTTTTCTTGAGTCTGAATATCTGCATAATTTACCAGATAAAATATTTCATCTCTCTTTTTATCTCTTATCTTACATAAGATAAAAACCGAGATGAGATATTTTATCTCGTTTCATGTTACTAGGGGGTCCAAGTGGGGGGAATACCAGACCTCTTCAAGATATCGAGCCTTTATCAGCAGTCGAGTACCTGTCAAATATGATGTGAAAAAGTGATTTAGTTTGTTGATAAATAAAACTGAATGATGCTTTGTTGTCTATTATCTATAAACACCAAACGAAATATTTTGATTGTTTAGTGTTAAATTCATACTCTGACTTGCACTTGGGCGATCTTTCAGTAGCTGTGAGAGACTGACTACAATCTTTTTTGAGGACTGGGTCTGCCCTTAATCCTTTCACTCATATTTCCATACAAAAGAAAGAGTGAGAAGGGAAAAGGAGGAGAAGGGTTTCCTCCCTTTCCGTTCTCACTCTTTCTTCTTTTTAGTTGAGTTGTGTACCAGTAGAATATACGATTGATGGTGAATGTGTTGAATGAAGTTTACTTACCATACGTCACAGGCTAGTTACGCTATATTTCTTTATTCTGCAGCACCGTGCTATCCGCGTCATGGAGTGCCGAAGACCTGTCCTTTCCACCGGGATTTATGTTTGGGGCGGCCACCGCTGCTTATCAAGTCGAAGGTGCCTGGAATGTCAGTGGTAAGCGTCAGAACGCCCGATTAAGATCTAGAAAGTTGTTACTAAGATTTTAGTCTCATTTTAGGCCCATAACCATATAAATGTAAACTTACTGTGGAGCTGAAGGTTTTGATATACGTAATATGCATGGATAAACAAAGAATAACCATGTCTAAAATATTTTCAAATCATCCACTCGAGATTATAAAGAAGCGTGCAATGGCGGTGAGCTACACTGGGTGGACACAGTATTGAGATGAATAAAATAACAACGGGCTGCCACAGAGTATTTTGGGCTGGCAGTCTATGAAGACACATGAGGTTTTTTGAATAGATATGACAACTTTCTGGATTGAGGATATTCTTTGTTCTTACTCTCTACGACGATGCGCTACCAGTACTTAGAAGACATCCCACACAATCACACAAAACATTTTGGAAACATTCATTGTGCTTACAGCTAAGGAGCCGATTCCCTACCAGTGTCTGTATTTCCTGTTAGCTAAAACGGGGGGTCCTATTACATTAGTATTACTAATGGGAGTTACACTCACGAGAGAATAGGTTACGTCTAGGCAAGCGTGTTCCATCGTCGACTATACATATTGTTGCTTTCCATCAGGTGAAATAGTGGTCAATCCAATTCCATTCAAACAATCGTCATCTGACACTTTGTTTCGTTATTTAAACTCCTGTACTTTTTCCAGATAAAGGCGAAAGTGCCTGGGACAGGTACACACATGAGCATCCAGAGAAGATCAAGGACCACAGCAATGGAGATATCGCCTGCGACTCCTACCACCTGTGGCGGAGGGATATTGAGATGGCAGTGGAACTAGGCTTGCATTTTTATAGGTGAGGTACTTATTAAAATATTTTCTAAAGAATTTATATGCATATATCACGGTGTATACATCGTGTGTCGATACTCCAGCACAAGGTGTAGTACACACGGTGTATAATCTATACACATGAAAATACAAAGGAATAACTGAACCATTGATCATGACCATTGACCGTTGATCATTGAATCATTGATCCATTGAAGCATAGGTATACAGGGAATGGAGTAGGGCTGACCCACTGTGTGTTTGACTTTATGTGATTTATTTAATCGAATCTCCACTGCTAAAATAGTGAAGGAAAATATACGTTTATGGTTAACAGCGAACGACTATATATGTTTTATCTTCTTAGACCGGACTCTAGGACCACAAGTTTCCGTTTCAAAAAATCTCCACGGCCCAACTGGGCCCCTACTGTTTGCTGACAGGTCTTTGTGATGTACTAGTGTAACTTTAGGATATTATTGATGGCGAATCCTTTGCTACAGCTTGATCTGGCTGGGTTCAACTTGGGGGGACCTAAGCTTTAATCAATCATGTTATTCATAAACTCTTACTCGCAGATTCTCAATATCCTGGCCACGTCTTCTCCCGTCTGGCTACCCCAACTACATCAGTGAAGATGGCAAGAACTACTACAGCAACCTGATTGACGGTCTACTGGAGAAGGGCATCGAGCCATTCGTCACTATGTACCACTGGGACTTGCCACAATCCTTACAGGATCTCGGTAAGTCAAATATTTTCGGCTGTGCGAAAGTTTTGGTTACTTTACACCGTGTGTCATCGACGCAAAAACGAATCGTAGGCTTTTGCCTAATTCATCATCATCATCATCATCTCAGCCGAAAGACGTCCACTGCTGGACATAGGCCTCTCCCAAGCGTCGCCACAGCGACAGGTCCTGTGCGCCTCGCATCCATCGGATTCCTGCGACCCTTGCCAGGTCGTCGGTCCACCTTGTGAGAGGCCTTCCGACGCTGCGTCTTCCGGTACGTGGCCGCCACTCTAGAACCTTCCGTCCCCATCGACCATCTGTTCTACGAGCAATGTGCCCTGCCCACTGCCACTTAAGTATGGCGATTCTTCGGGCTAATTAAAAATAAATTATAGGTCTGTACTCTTTTTTATTCTCCTCATAAGTAGCTCACCAACGTCATAAAAGGAAACCTTGTTCAAAACACGCTTTTAAGTCCAGGAGCTTTTTTTTGGCAGTACTACGTTAGCCGAGGCGGAGTAGATACGAGTATCTCGCGTCACAGAATTTGTTATCGAACTCTGCGAAAACGGCTTGGCACACTAGGAATTGCTCCTGTGTCGTAGATGCGTTCACAAACATGTAAACTCATATAGATAGATAAGACACCCAGACCTGTAATATCTATCTGTAGGCCATAAAAATATTATTTTGTTTCTAGTCAAAACCGCGATTTTCAGCGCAGCAGTCAATCGCTCAACCACAGCGCTAGGCATGCTTTTGACTCAGTCTGTCTCTTGCAGGTGGCTGGACAAACCCTCTCGTCGCAGATTGGTTCTACGACTACGCGAGGGTGGTCTTCACTCTCTACGGCGACCGTGTAAAATGGTGGTTAACCATCAATGAACCACTGGTCATGTGTGACTTTGTCTACAATAACGGTATTCTAGCCCCGCCCATTTTGAGCCCGGAGCTTGGGGCCTACTTGTGCAGTAAGAATGTGCTGGTGGCTCATGCTAAGGCGTGGAGGTTATATGATGAGGAGTTCAGGCCGAAGTATAATGGTGAGTAAAGCTCTTGTGCTAGTATCTTCTTCCTGCCGTTATTTTGGTTTATTTGGTCGGCGTAACTAATTAATAAAAAAATCTGCCTGTCATTGTCATGCACCAAAGATACTACCGTCAAACTGGGAATGAATAGGAACGCAGGGGTGAATAAAAACAAAACTTTAATTAGGACTTTCACTCATTTTTCCTTTACTGCTTTCTAGAAAAACCTTCTATTATTTTTATATTACAATGCAAGCCAAAAATGCAGAACGCGCTTGGCACTGTAAACAATTTCTTAATAAAGGGTTTATCACACTAACGGTTTGCGAGCGTCCTCATAGCGGAGAGGGTGTGCAACGAATATGTTACGGCCGCGCAAGCGAAGCGAATTTGTTACTGACAGGCAACGAGACCTCCGCGAATAGCAGCGTAGACGCCATTGTGTACTGTCTCGTAAAAACGCCGGCCAGTTTTCTTCCGCCTACAAACATCATCATCATCTACCTAGCCTTTACCCAACTATATTGGGGTCGGCTTCAAGTCAAGTCGAATTTAGCTGAATACCAGTATTTTACGAGGAGCGGCTGCCTACCAGACTTCCACAACCAATTGACTGGGGTGACATGGTATTTCATGGCAAGACTGGAGTCGTCAGATTTATTGGCTTCTGACTATCCGTAACGACTGCCAAAGATCTACAAATGACAGCCGGGACCTACGGCTTAGCGTGCTTTCCGAGGCACGGAGGAAACTCGTTATGTTAAGATGGTCACCCATCTTCAGACCAACCTTGCCAAGCGTTGCTTAACCTTGAAGATCAACCCGAATCGAAGTGCAGCTGTTATTATCTACCTATGAGCTCCTCTTCCTCCGCCTACATACATGCGACGAAAATTGCGAATTCGGCGCGCGTCCGCGACGTCTTCGCTGTGCAACCGTGGCGTGTTCGCTACGCATTCGCTGCTCGCCCGCCCCGCCCCGCAGCCGCTCGCAAACCGCTATTGTAATACGGCCCTAATGTGAAAATGTCCTTTACTAGAAAGAAAGAAAAAAAGATCATTTATTTCTCAAACATGCGTGTACGTTAACTGACGAGGCAGACATGCAAGGTATTGAGTTAATATTTTGTTGTGAGCGTCCATGTTTTGCCAATAGCAGCATAGCGGCGTTTGTTTCAATTCACCCCTGCATTACAATCCCCCCGTTTGACTGTCTTCATTTGATAACCAGGCAAGGTGTCGGTAGCCAATCATCACGTTTGGTTCGACCCTCTGACGCCAGATGACGCAGAACTTGCTGAGCTGGCGAGAGAGGACTGTGTAAGTTTCACTATTTATTTTGAAACAGAAAAACGTTTATTTCAAATTTTATAGACCACCTACAGACACTTTTGAATTGTCCTTTTGATTATTTTTTACTTAATTTCATTTTCAACATTTGGTACAGGGTGCAGCAATAGCAACACACATGCTGTAAAATATCAATTTCATTTCGTAAACCGTAATAGATTTTACGGCTAAGAGATACATTCCACTGACTGACAGACGAATGAATTGACGGAGGGACGGTGGTTACGGAACCCTAAACAAATAATATGCACCATTATTTCAGGTCGGCAAATACACCCATCCAATATTCTCCAGCGCTGGCGGATGGCCGCCATCTATAGAAAAAGTCATGGAGGAGGTTAGCTTAAAAAGAGGTTACAAAAGTTCCTCCTTACCAGCGTTTACTCCAGAAGAAATTGCTTTAGTTAGAGGTAATGTAATGTCTAAAATCTATGTAATGAATTGCATGAACTGATTCCGCCATCCCCATTTTACCATCGGACAAACCGTCGTACGGCGAGTATTCACCCTTACGTTGTCGAAACTTCTACGGTCCGGAACTCCGGACTAAGCGTTTCGCTTCGTCGTTTAAACCGCGTACATCGAGGGACTGGAACAATTTGCCTGCTGCGGTTTTCCCGTCCAATTATAATTTAGGTGTCTTCAAGGCTAGAGTGAATAGGCTCTTAATAAGCTAGTACGCCTCACCATCAACGATTGCATCACTGCGTACCATCAGGTGGGATCGCAGTCAAGCACTAGTTTATAACAATTTAAAAAAAAAATGTCATAATTATCATCATCATCTCAGCCGAAAGACGTCCACTGCTGGACATAGGCCTCCTCCAAGCGTCGTCACAACGAACAGAATGTTCTGGAGTGGCGGCCACGTACCGGAAGACGCAGCGTTGGAAGGCCTCCCACAATATCATAATACTAAACAAATAAAATTTCATTCTGTTTCATTAAGATAAGACTAATCTTTTTAGATGTTGTTAGAGAAAAATAAGATATGGTAATCCTAATCATTAACCTTGACTGCCTAGTTGGTGGTGCCACCGTATAATCTACACTGTACTGTAGGCCTTTTTTTGGTGGAAAATCATCAAATGATTTCTCCAACCCTAGATGGAGCTAATGGGCTTCTGACTGTCAGACTTTTCATCATCTACCTAGCCTTTTCCTAACTATATTGGGGTTGGCTTCCAGACAAGCCGGATTTAGCTGAATACCAGTATTTTACGAGGAGCGGCTGCCTACCAGACCTCCACAACCCATTAACTGGGGTAACACGGTACTTCATGGCAAGACTGGAGTCAGATTTACTGGCTTCTGACTATCCGTAACAACTGCCAGCCCCGGCCGTCATTAGTAGATCTTTACTTAACGTGCTTTCCGAGGCACGGAGAAAACTCGTTATGTTAAGATGGTCACCCATCCACAGACCAACCTTGGCAAGCGTTGCTTAACCTTGAAGATCGAACTGCTGTTATTATCTATCCACGAGCTCCTCGGAACTGTCAGGCTTTTACTGACTGAAATCCACCCGAAGCCAGGCAGGCGACCTTAGCATAACTCTTCACTCATGCATGCTGACATCTCTTTGAGGCACGCGTGCAACAAAACACGCTTTCTACTTGGGCCTGGTCCTTATCGAAGAGAACTAGCTACCCATTGCACTTTAGGGGTTGTAAGGGCGAAAACTGATCACGGAGGCATGGTTTCCATATCCAGATTGGACAATGTGCTTGGGATGTCAGTAAAAAATTCGACATATCAGCCCGTGATCAATCTTTTGATCGGTTTTCCTTTCTTTTCATTTACAAATCCAGATCTAGGTCTCATATTAGGGAAATGAAGAATCGAAGAATAGCTAAACTTATGTAAGTGGCAGAGGGTAGGGCAATTACTCACATAACAGATGGTCGAAGGTGCCGAAAGGTTGTGGAGTAGCGTTTGGTAGCGTTGGGAAGACACGGCGTTGGAATTGGAGGTGGATCGATGATCCGGTGAGAGTCGCAAAAATCCGATGGTTGCGAGGTGCATAGGAACGCTTAAGGAAGGCTTATGTCCAGCTATAGACGTCATTCAGTTGAAACGATGGTGATTAAGATGATGATTGGGAAAATAAAATTTTCGTTGTATGGTCTTCGATGTCATGTACGAGTATAAATCTTTACGGTAAACAAGCTAGAAAATATGCCACAAATCTTTCCAAGGGGTTTTATTCGGGGGATTCATCATCTGCCTAGCCTTTTCCCAACTATATTGGGGTCGGCTTTCAGTCAAGGGGTTTTATTCGGGGGATTATGGAGACCAAGAAAGTATTTGCTCCACGTAAGACACCAGTAATTGTACCTATCGGTTCAACCCAGCTGTTTATAACGGGTGATTTTTTAAGAGGTATAGGATTTGATTTAAAAAAAAATCACAAAAATTTTGAAAAATTTGATGAAATCTCTATTGGAATCGATAGAACGATCAATATAATTTAATGTTTGAATGTGATTTTATGCAAATTCTGGCCGCGGCTCCGGTTTATTGAAGAAAAGACGACAATGGCCGAAATGTTACTGTGAATGGCGAGCGCTACCGTGTGATGATTGGCGTTTTTTTTTGCCCAAAATGGAAGAATTGGACATGCCTGACATGTGGTTTCAACAAGACGGTGCCACATGCCATACGGCACGCAAAACTATGGCCCGATTGAGAGCCGCCTTCGGTGAACAGTTTATCTCACGTTTTGGGCCCGTCAATTGGCCGCCTAGATCGTGTGATCTAACGCCTTTGGACTATTTCTTGTGGGGCCATGTTAAGGCTCATGTCTACAGGGAACGATTGACGCACTGGGAGCCAATATTGAAGCATTAAATCGTGATATACCGGCTGATATGTTGCAGAGAGTGTGCCGAAATTGGGTTTTGCAAATGGGCCATCTAAACCGGAGCCGCGGCCAGCATTTGCATGAAATCATCTTCAAACATTAAATTATATTGATCGAATATAAAAAAAATCACCCGTTACTATCCTAGTCATATTTATTTATCCAGGGACCTATGACTTCTACGCCATGAACCACTACACGAGTCGTCTGATCCGCAAAGCGAAGGAGGGCGAGACCTTCACGGCCTGGCCACTTGGAGACGCCGTGGACCTGGGCGGTATTGTGCAGAGGAGGGCGGACTGGCCCTTGTCGGCTTCGTTCTGGTTTTACGTGAGTACTTAGACTTACCTATTTATTTTCCCATGTTCCGTCAGTCGTAACTTACTGGTAGCCCGTAACTAGAGCGTTAACAAGGCATAGGTAGACCCTGATGGAGGCAGAAATGATCAAACCAGGACCAAGTTTTGTATTTAATTAGAAGGTTACTGTTCTCAATTTTTTCTCGCACCGTACTACGATCTGTAATATATCCGGACGCTCAGGCTGGGGTCGTTGAACGCCTCTTTGAGGACAATATGGTTCTTCTAAAGGTTATCTGTAAAAAATTGCTTTCAGCGACGAGACCACCCATTGTTACACCCTATTAATTTTAATTCGTAGGTATGGTAATTTTATTTTTGGGTGTACAATAAAGAATATAGGTATCTAATTATTTCCGCCCAAGAGTGGCAGTCACAGGAACCGGCATGGGGTGTCTAAAAAGCTAGTTATGGCACTGATCATAACTGGCACAGACTGAGGGTTGCTTTGTACTCGTACGTTAAGGTAACAAAAACGTTTACCGTGTTTTGCTTTCGACGCTTGGGGCATCTCTGGTTATTTACTGCCTGAGTTTTAGTTTAAGATGAAAAAAGTAAAATATTTTTAGTCATAGTTTTAACAAAAACTTTTCCAGGTCTACCCCGAAGGTATCCGTCGGCAGCTAGTCTGGCTGAGGAAGCAGTACGGAAACTTGGAATTCGTGATCACGGAGAATGGGCTGTCTACCTACGCAGGGCTCGATGACCAAGACCGAATTGATTATTATAAGAATTACTTGAGACAGGTAAATAAATGATGAGGCATGGGAGGTCCAACTACTCAGCGAATAATGTTGGTCGGGCAAAATGTCTTTGGGTTTTTATTATGTTGGGAGGAATAGCATAATAATAAGTATACTCACTCAGCCTTATACCTAAAGTTACCACTGCTGGGACTCTGGGCTCTTATCCAGAAAAAGGAATGGGCTGTAATACAGTTTTTTTTTTTAAATTGTTTTGAACTGGTGCTTGACTGCGATCGCACCTGATGGTAAGCAGTGATGCAATCGTTGATCAAAGTGATGTTGCCGAAGTGTTGTTGAGGAAGTCCGTTAACCTATCACATACCCACAAAACGAGACATAATAGTAAACCAATAACAGCGCGGTCTCATAGGACCGGTCGGGGATTCATGAATTAAGGGATTAAGCATGCGGCCGACTCTTTAGCTCACAATATTGGGGTTGGCTACCTCAGACCGATTCGGGCTCTTTCTGTGTTTGCTGGCCAATTAAAAGACAGTGCTAGAGACTAGTTTAGAGAGAGACAGAGACACAAAAACGTACCTAAAGTTTCATTCTGCTTACAGATCTTGCTGGCCATCAAAGAAGATGGAGTAAACGTCACAGGATATACCGCGTGGACGCTCATGGATAACTTCGAATGGATGGATGGATACGCGTGAGTAAAGTCTCTACATCACCCAAAGGTTGACTGGTAGAGAATGCCTCAAGTCCGCCTCTGTACTGTTGTCTGCATGAAGAAATAAATAAATAAAGTAACCATTTTGATTTAACCGTAGATTCTTTTGGTGAGACAAAAAGTGTTAATTGCTTAGAAATTAAAATTTTAAACCCTACATCGTTTTCGTATAACATATTATTCTACAACAGTCTGAAATAATCAACTATTGAACATCAGACCCAGTACACGTCTGGTCAAAGGTCTACCCACCCGGACAGAGGAACTAAAGGTTTTTTACATTATAAGGGTTTGCTCGAATTTTGAAGTTGGTGGTATCTTCTTCTTAGCGTGTCGATAGCTTGGCTTGGTTCAGGTTATATTCTTGAGTAAGATCCCGAATAGGCGGCGATTGGCTCCCGCTGCGAAGTAGTAAGCAAATATGACGGCCACACACGACACGCGTGAGGGAACTAACTGACTGAACTGACTATCAGCTACCGTAGACTCGGGCTTATGGACGACGAGCAATGGGCGCTGGATCGCCATTCGTCTGTCCGTCCCATAACCGTCCGAACCGAACTTGTGTCGTCTACGGCGTGTTTTATATAATCTCTTTCTTTCTTTACCTTCCAGGACAAAGCTCGGGCTCTACGAGGTAGACTACTCGGTTCCGCAGCGCACGCGCACCCCGCGGGCCTCAGCGCGGTTCTACGCGGATCTCATAAAGAAACATGCACTAGACTCCGTCACGGTCGCGCCTCCGAACGTTACAATAGTCTAAGTTGTGATCTGATGTAATGAATATCTTGTTGTTTATTTACAAACACTTTCACGTAAAAAAAAGTAGGGGGATTTGTTTTCTTTTTCATAATTGGTAGGACTGCGTTTGAACCCTATCTCACCTACAGGCTTAGCCAAGTTGATAATCTGCAACTTAAACTGATCAAATGTACAATCCGGTCACATTAACTTGACGCATCTCTGAAATGCGAGTATCCTCCCGCATTCCCTTAGCTCGCCCGGCTAGTGTTACCGATACGCGCGTCGATAATTTGACTAGTTCTCTGTTGTTGTTATATTGTTTTTGGATATTACTTGTTTTATCGACGCCAAGCGTCAAGTTAACGTGACCGAGTTGTATGGGAATGACATCATCTCAACTTTAAGTCACGTTTACAAAAGAAATTATTAGAAAATTCGTAGCGAAATTCACATTGTTCCAAATGGTAGATTGAAATGTAATCGTTTCTACAATGTTCATCGCTAGACCTATGGTTTCATGGACTTAAAGTATAGGTTTTTTTCTAAAGACATTGTAAAACGAGCGGCCGATTCAGACTACAATCTTTGTGTGATTGTAGAAAGATTCGACACGAAACAATTGTAACTTGGGTAAGCCTGCTGATCTGTAAAAGTTCCGCGAAACCGAATACTTTGGAGGAGTATTCCCGTTTCAGTACCCAGATTTTCGGCACCAAAGTTTTCGACACCCAAGCTATTCCCGATTCGGCGACAATATGTATTTTGGACAGGTAGTACCCGTACAAAATACCAGTCCAAAATACCTATTAGTGCCGAATCAAGAATAGCTTGGGTATCGAAAATGTTGGTGCCGAGATAAGAATCCTCCACTTTGAAGGCCTGAAGCACTGTAACATAGGTGTAGTATTAGGTACACTGTACAGACTAGTACAGGCTTTTGTCTCCACAACATCGAGTTAAATGTAGGTAACTAAGTACCTACTGTAAGCAAGTATTAATTTTATGAATTTGTTATTTTTGCATTATGTGATGGAGAAATATTTGGTTTTTATTTTAATTTTATAATTGTTTTTATATTTAACTATTTGAAAAAACAAAAAAAAAATAATGAAGTTGTCCCTACTTTTTAATTGTTAAGAAACGTCCTCCATGATGAAGTAACATTTAAAATCTATCAAAATATCTTCTTTACATGATATCTACTAGAAATGCACAAGTTTGACTACTATCTAACCTGATAAAAGTAATAATGCACTAGAAGATGAAGCATGCTTGTCTTAGTAACAAAAATGTATCAAAATATTTTTTTTAAATGATATGGGTAATTGACAAGTTTGACTAATATCTCACCTGATAATAAATTATCCATTATGCACAATTCTTTCACGCAGGCAAAGCCGCTGGCTGAAGTTAGTTTGATAATAATCGAAGATGGAGATATATAGATACGATAGCTTTTTGAAACTTTATGTCTTAGCCTCTCAAGTTCTGATGACTCGGTAACCTCTAAGAGGGAGTTTCAGACTTTCAACGCCTAAAGTGGGTTTTATCGTGTTCGATCTTAGTCCATTACGTTCCACAGTAACTCTTTCGAACAATTCCGCACGCCGTACCTGCACTAGGTACTTGTAATTAGTATATAATAGTTTAAATATGTAGTTCCTAGGTATTATACTACTATTTCCTAGATATAATATTAAAGTCCCGTATAAAAAAAAAACCGCAGCAGTGGTAACCACTGGTTAACAAACAGGTGCATTATTCTGTGTAATCTATTTCATCACCACTGCTATCAACACGGTGAAGGAAAACATCGTGACTGAAAACCGGCGTGTCTTAGAACGAAAAATTCGAACACATGTGACATCCACCAACCCACACCAAGTCAAGTCAAAGTCAAAGTCAAAATCTTTTTGTTTCACATAGGCCTACATGGGCACTTATAAAAAGTTAGAAGCTAGTGCACGGTTTCAATTGGTCGTTTCCTATGGAGAAGAACCGGCAAGAAACTCCATGCATGGTTATTCTTTTACACCGGGCCCGCGTGGTGGTTTGCGACCCATTCCCTCACCTAGAGAGGAGTCCTGAGTCCCCGTAGTGGGAACACTATAAGGCTGATGCTATAGTATATCATAAAGAGCGAAATTACTTCCATCAATCCGGTAGGTATTACAAGGTTATCAGAATAAAAATCAAATACTTATCACATTTCAATAATATTTATTAAACAATCAAAATAATATCATCATCAATAAATATGTAAAGTCAAAATTAAAGCTCATTCCGTGTGGTGGGGACGTCGAGAGAGTGACTCTTGATGACGCTGGCGTAGTAATGTGCAGACGAGCGCGGCGTGCGCTTGCGCTCCGGGTCGTTGAAGTCCACTTCGTAGAGACCGAACTTGACGCTGAAAGATAGGAGAAAAGTTGAGTTTGAGTTTACTATTCAAAACATGCCACACTTTGGAGTGTCCCAAGCACAGAACATATAAAGGAAGTTTATATGTTCTGTGGTCCCAAGTGTCTGTAATATGTATGTATTTAGAAATATATAAGTATGTTTCTCAGTTGTCTAGTACCCATAACACATGCTCTGCTTAGCTTGGGACTAGATGACGTTGTGTGCCCAAAAGTGCCCATTCACCTTAACTTTCTGTGCAGTTAATGTAGCAATCTACTGGGCACAAACAACGAGTTTACCATTGAGTGGAAAAGAAGAAGAGAAGGAGAAAAGTCATGTTTAGATCAACGTCGATATGGTGTTGATGAAGTGACTGTAAGACGTGATAGAAGAAACCTGAAAAGTGTCATTACACATCGCTGTTTCAGTCCTGAGCTTTTTACAAAATTGACACTCGGAATTAAAAATCTGCGTAGCGGGAATGTTCTAACGAGTTACCGCAAAGTTGCCCTTTGCAGTTCAGGGCTACGATGCCTGTAAGGGCTACGAGATCAATAAAGCGTGAAAACACTTCCGGACTCCTAGGCCTCCCTCAAGTCGCGTCAAGCTTCCATCGGATTAAAACTTTATCGGATCCTTGTAAAAGGCCTTTCAACGCTGAGTCATCCGGTACGTGGTAGCACCAATGACCACGAGCAATGTGCCTTGCCCATTGACACTTAAGTTTGGCGACTTTTTGGGCTATGTCGGTAACCTTGGTTCTTTTGCAGATCTTCGTATCGTACCCAAGACTTCTAAACAAATTAAATGAAAACAAAAGGGTACTGACTTGTATCCATCCATCCACTCGAAGTTATCGATGAGCGTCCAGGCAGTGTAGGCTGTCACGTTGACTCCATCTTCTTTAATTGCCAGCAAAACCTGCAAAGAAAGGATCGTAGTAGTAAGTATGAAAAAACGAATGACATTTCTTGTAAAGTAATTCTATTCCAGTATTGGCTTTCATCTGACACGAATTCTGTCTACAGCCTTGCTTGTGTATATCTATGGGTGTCAATAAAATGACTGGAATGAGTTTTACAGCGTTAGTACCTATGAGAACAGTGACGGTGCAGAGCTAACTGCCCCGACTCGCAAGCTGTAGGTCGAGAGTTCTAACCCAACTAGGCGTATTACTTTATGTACTTAATTTAAAAGCATCACCACTGCTCTCATAACAATGAAAGAAAACATCATGAGGAAACCGAAAAGTTCCAAAACCATATTGACACAAGACATTGTGGTATAAGTCACATGTATTTTTTGGTTTTAATCAGCCGCATGGTGGATTACGGCCCTTTCTCTTTCCTAGAGAGGAAGCCTGTCCCAGCTGTGGGAACGTTATAAGGCTACTTATGCTAGGCTAAAAGTTTTCTTCATCAGTTAAACGTACCTGTTCCAAATAATCCCTGTAATACTGGATCCTGTCCTGATCATCGCGTCCGTCAAACGTAGCGAATCCGTTCTCGGTGATCATGAACTCCAAGTCTCCGTATTTCTCTTTCAGCCAGATGAGTTGGTTGCGAATGCCTGGGGGGTTCACCTGTGAAGTTGAACAACATTATCACTTCAGTGTTATGAAAAACCTGCTCGTGGCTAGATAATAACAGCCGCACAGGTCGATCTTCAAGGTTAAGCAACGCTTGCCTAGGTTGGTCTGTGGATGGGTGACCATCTTAACATAACGAGTTTCCTCCGTGCCTCGGAAAGCACGTTAAGCCGTTGGTCCCGGCTGTCATTTGGAGATCTTTGGCAGTCGTTACGGATAGTTAGAAGCCAGTAAATCTGACTCCAGTCTTGCCTTGAAGTACCGTGTTACCCCAGTTAATGGGTTGTGGAGGTCTGGTAGGCAGCCGCTCCTCGTAAAATACAGGTATTCAGCTAAATCCGGCTTGACTGGAAGCCGACCCCAATATAGTTGGGAAAAGGCTAGGCAGATGATGATGTTATGAAAAACCCGCCAAGTGCGAGTTGGACATGCGCACGAAAGGTTACGTACCATCATTTATTTTATTCTGTTTTTAGTATTTGTTGTTATAGCAGCAACATTAATACCTCATCTGTGTAAAATTTTCTATCTAGCTATTACGGTTCATGAGATACAGACTGGTGACACACAACAGCAGAGTGTAATAGGGTCTCGTTTTTACCCTTAATTCGGTACGAAACCCTAACGATCACCAAAGTTGGTGAATGTGTAGTGAAGCAATAGGCAGGACCAGGACACATTGCTCACAGAACGAGGTGCCAAGATCGATGAGGCTGAAGGGGTTCGGTTTCGTACGTTTTTCAGCTAAAATGATGACGACGAATATTTCTGTCAATGGTACTTCGACTTCAAGCCATACAAATGATCAGTTAAAAGCTCAGACTTACGAAGAACCAGGAAGAAGCTCCTTGGGCCCAACCTTCTCCTTTCTCTATCTTGAGGTTGAGGTCCACGGCGTCTCCTAGCGGCCAGGTGGAGATCTGCTCGCCTTCCTCTGCGTAGCGGACTATGCGGCTCGTGTAATGGTTGAACGCGTAGTAGTCGTGGGTTCCTGCGGAGGTTTATTTGATAAGTGTAGTATAATCAGCCTTATAATGTTCCCACTGCTGGGACTCAGGCTTCCTTTCTAAAAAAGGGTATAAGAGAGTAAACCGTAATCCACCACGCGGGCTCAATGCGGATTGGTGGATGTCACATGTCTTCGAATTTTTGTTTATAGACTTGCCGTTTTCCTCACTACATTCTCCTTCGCTATTTTCATAGTTCAGTGTGGTGAAGAAAGAAATTACACAAAGTAATGTGCTTGGCCGGGATTGAATTCGCAACCTACAATTACTCGTAAGTTAGGGCCGTTATTCTGGACCACCACTGCTCAGAGTCGTTTGAAACGTTAATTTTGATATCTAACTAATGTGTTTCATAAACGTTTTGACAGGTGACTCAATGCCACCACCAGGTGAACTTTATGTTAGAAAACCCTCATTTTAATTATTTTATATTATATTTATTTAAGCATTCAAATATACTTTAGAGGACTCATTGTAACATAAAATGTAGTTTTAGAACATAACAATCTTCTCTCACCTCTAATCAACTCAATTTCCTCCTGAGTAAACGAAGGGAACATGGACCTGGGGTATCCTCTCTTCTTGCTCAGCTCCTGCATGTGTTTCTCTATGGAAGGCGGCCAGCCACCCTCTTTGGAGTAGATTGCGTGAGAGTATCTGCCAGCCTAGAAGCGCAAGGGAGGTTAACTTTATGAATGAAGTTTTGATTTGGGGCCGTAAGGTGGAGGGACGTTTTGTATAAAGTCCTTGGTTGTCGTTTTAAATACCCTTAATAGAAGAATTGATTTATAGAGGCATTTTTTTCAAATTGGAATTCATCTAATATTTTTCCTGCTCTGGCTGGAGCGGATGTAAGATCATATTCTGTTCGCACTCTGGCCAGATTACGATCTTCTTCTAAGGTACAATATTAACCCTAAATTTCTGATTTCATCATTCGAAGTTGAGTATTTCTTAAACTCTTATGCTGATATCCTGTCTTCGTGACGACGACAGGATACGGAGACGTTCTTAATTAAAAAAAATGTCACGAACCACAATACACACCGAAACACAAAAAACACACATCGAAAGCCTACGGACCGTGTCTTTGTCTGAGTTTGAGTGAAACAGAAAAATTGTCTTAGAATATAGAGACAAATTTTTTGCTCTTCCAAAACAAATTGATTTTCGTTATAAGTACTTAGGTAATTATTAATAACTTACACAGTTCTCGATAACCAGTTCCGCAAGAGCTTCATCTTCTTTTGTTTTAGGATCGAACCACACTAGTTGATTCGCTAATGATACTTTACCTGAAAAATATAAATCATGACGTCATAATCTATGTATATTCATATAATAAAAAAGATAAACTGACTGATATCCATGCACAACCGAAACTACTAGGACTAGAAGCGCTTCTTGGTACAGGGTTTCCGTTTGTGATGTAGGCGAGCTCTAAGAGAGGATTGTCCAAAAATAATGGAACAGGTGTCCTTTGTATAGATACACCGATTTGCTGGTGAAGCCGCCGGTAGAAGCTAGTAAAGAATAGATATAGACACATTTAGTCTGATGAAAAGCATCCATTCTAAAGTAATCCACCAGAGGGTGATCAATCAATTGCTAAGGTGATTAGGGTTTACATAGCTTAACTAAAAGGAATTTGAGCTACATACTTTAAAACTGACTTCTTCCAGCGATTTCAAGCAAGTAAAAAATAATTGCCCAGAGAAGATGTAGATTATGAAGGTGTGTTTTTGAAATTGATCAAGAAGTTTTTGAGTTAAATAGTAACATTCAACCAAAAAAACAAACGTATCTTATATTTCCTCTTTATAATATTGGTTTAGATTAAGATAAACTTGAAAGAAACTCCAAAACTCACCATGATACTTAGGTTTAAACTCTTCATCATAAAGCCTCCAAGCCTTTGCATGAGCTAACAGCGCATACTTATTGCAATAGTAAGCCCCAACCTCTGGGCTGAACAGGCCAGGTGCGAAGACCCCAGTGTTGTACACCCCATCACACATGATCAGGGGTTCGTTGAGGGTCAGCCAGTGTTTAATGCGGTCGCCGTAGAGGTTGTACAGAACCCTGGCGTAGTCCTCGAACCAGTCTACGATGAGGGGGTTGGTCCAGCCACCTGAAAGAGATAAAATTATAAGTCAGTCGGTCTGGTCTTGGCTTAGAAATTCCTTTCCGTCACTAGTTCCTGAGAGGGTTAAAGCTGAGAAGAAGAAATGGTGCAATATACTTCCTAGCCCTTTAGTGCTCAATCATGACTGCTGAGAGAAGTAACTACGACTGGGATGTAAGCCTGGGATAATTTGTTATCCAGACTAAGGCTTATCTTTATTTCCTTGGAAGATGGGTAGGCCTTTAGTGTGGGACGCTACTTGTGTCGATACTCTTGCGCCATCTCATGTTCCTAGCTCGTCGTGCTGTGCTGGTGCTGCCGCTGCGACTGCGAAGAACCTCAAACGGCGAAAACACAATAACCTAGTAGGTAATTATATATTCGAGCCGTTTGGGGTTGAAACTCTCGGACCGTGGGGTCCGAGCGCCCATCAATTGTTTAAAGAACTCTCAAAACGCCTTGTTGACACTTCGCGTGACCCGAGGGCTGGCTTTTACCTTGGCCAGAGAATAAGCATTGCAATACAGCGTGGCAATGCTGCCAGCCTTTTGGGTACATTACCAGTCAAAAGCGATGCGGAGGAGTTTTTCGACGCCATTTTTTAGTTTACTTTTGGTTAATTCCTTAGGGTTTTTTATTTTTTGTAAATATATATTTGTAATCTGTAAATAAAATCTTCCTAGGCTTATAATGGTATACCACCAGCTTATAATGGTGTACGGGATAGTCCGAAAGAGTTACCGGGCCTTGGGACGCAAAGGGTAACTGAAGCTATAAAGGTGGGTTTTAGTAGGTTTAAAATCTGAGCCTCTAGCTCCACCAAGGCTAGGAGAAGTTATTAGATGATTTCCCATCACAAAAAGGAGAAGGTAGTGCGCGGTGTAAGACCGTTTTCACATTTTCCGATCCGATATCGGTATCGGACGCCGATACGATATCGGGGTAAGTAAAATGTATGAAATTCCGTGCTCCGATATCCGATATCGGGCCGGACAATATGAAAGACAGGTACATATTTCATACATTTTACTTACCCCGATATCGTATCAGCGTCCGATACCGATATCGGATCGGATAATGCGGAAACGCTCTAACACGCGTTCCTCACTGAGAGATTTTCAACATCATCATTTCAGCCCAAAGATGTCCTCTGTTGGACATTAGCCTTCCTCAAGCGTTCCCACATCAACACGATTAATTTGGTGTTGGTGCACCATATTTTGTTGTATTTTTCTTTCTTTATTTCTTTCTTTTCTTTCAGTAATGATCTTAAAGACTATGGGGGTGACCTTCTTAGTTACATCACCTTCTATACAGTCGATCTTTGGTTATTAGTCTTACCGAGATCCTGTAGTGATTGCGGCAAGTCCCAGTGGTACATGGTCACAAGAGGCTCGATGCCCTTCTCCAGTAGACCGTCGATCAGGTTGCTGTAGTAGTTCGCCCCCTCCTCGTTGATCTGGTTGGAGAAACCGGTTGGCAGGATCCGTGACCAGGATATTGAGAATCTGGATGTTAGGAAAGAAAGATTTTGACGAATTTTGTTCGTAACTGCTTGGGTTCGTTCATTTACTGATTGGTGAAATACTAACTTACACTTCATAAAATGACGAAGGTAAGAGATACTAATCGTCCTTCAAAGGGGTTTAATACGTGAATGAATGAAAATTCATCTTTGCGAGTTCCATTTTTGCTGGTATTACAAGTGATATGAGAACTGTTTTTATTTTAGTGTGCGAAATTTTGAAACAGCTTCTTTCACTCTAGTTAGAGCGAGAGAGAGAGAGTTAGACTTGTTTTGGCTACTAAAATACTACTTTAATGGCCACTGGGCTAACTAAAGCAACATGGGTGGGGCTAGAAGGCTCACCACCAGTTATTTAGACCCGAGAAATCAGAATTCAGAAAAAAAAAAATCAAACACATTAGCAAAATGCCAGTAAACCAAAAAAGTGAATCTAAATTGCATGTTTCAAAGCGTAGATCTCTATGGAGAAGAACGTGCAAGAAACACAATGCACTCTTTTCCCCCATAAAAAGATCAAAGAATTATGCGTAGTCTTATTCTTATAAAATTACCTGTAGAAGTGCAGCCCCAGTTCCTCAGCAATCTCGATGTCCTTCTTCCAAAGATGGTAGGAGTTGCAGGCGACATCT
The DNA here is from genome assembly GCA_030763345.1 of Mythimna separata. Taxonomy (NCBI): domain Eukaryota; kingdom Metazoa; phylum Arthropoda; class Insecta; order Lepidoptera; family Noctuidae; genus Mythimna; species Mythimna separata. The sequence goes on along the minus strand of CM061188.1, from coordinate 4,102,035 downwards.
CCATTGCTCTGATCTGCTACTCTCCGTGGGTCTTCGTGTACGAACTTATCCCAGGTGCACTCGGTTCTGCCTAAAAACAAGTTGGAAATGGGTATTGACTTTATGAGTGTTTAATAAAAAATACTTATTACTTATAAAAATAACTAGACAGAGAGGTTTGGATGAAAAAATGGGAGGCCTTTGCCCAGCAGTGAAACACAAATGAGGCTATTAAAAAAAAACCGGGCAAGTGCGAGTCGGACTCGCGCACTGAGGGTTTCGTACCAACCTACCTATAAAAACAGTTTAATTCTCGAATCGAGTCTTGAAGACTTTTCAATTTTTTTTTCTTGTGACGTAACTGATAATTGTCAGTTTTCAGACTTTTCCCGATATTAGTGCTATAATACCTTGCTTCGTGCCAAATTTCAAGATTCTAGGTCAACGGGAAGTACCCTATGAGTTTTGATTCCTTTGACAGTGTCGAAATGTACGTTTTTTGCAACATAAACGGGCGTATCTTTTTTTCCCGTCAACTTACAAGTTTGATTTTTGCACAACTTCAAGGGACCGCAGATTTCAATATATGGTTTTAATTTCAACTTGATACCTTCACGCGTTCCTGAGAAAAAGGGTCTTGACAGACGGACGGACGGACAGACGGACAACAAAGTGATCCTATAAGGGTTCCGTTTTTTCCTTTTGAGGTACGGAACCCTAAAAATAGCTAAAGTCGATTGAAAGAAATAAAGAAAACGATTTAATTTGCGTCAAACATAACATACCACAAAGCCACCAGCGCTATGAGCGTGATTCAGAGGCTACCACGAGCTCATAAAGGGATCGATTTGACGACCTAAACTGAACCGTCAAAGGGGTGGATTTGTATGTATAGTTCCATCCCCTCCACCCTCCGCTCTTTCATGTCCCTCTTTCTCACTAGTTCTCTCTCGCATGCCTGTCATTTAGGCCGAATGTGCGTTGTTTTTATGCTACATTTTGTATAAATAGTAATTAATAATAATAATATCACACGCTACATTTACTTGGCTTAGCCCGTAAATGTGGTTGAAACCAGCTAAAAAGCTGTGAAAATAAATTGTACCCGATAATAATATTCCACAACTTTCACACAACGCCATCTAGTCCAAGTTCCATCTTCCTACTACAACTAAAACTGGCAAGTGCCACTAAATAGTGGTTATTCAATTACTATTTAGTGACCATTGCCTGTTTTGGTCATTTTAACACATTATATCCTTACCGCCTTCATTCCAAGCGCCCTCGACCTGGTAGGCAGCGGTGGCGGCTCCGAACCTGAACCCAGGCGGAAACGATAGGTCCTCAGCGCCCCATGACACGGCTAGCACCGCACTGTGAAGTTAATTATTTATTTATTTATTAATTTATTTATTTAAGCTTCATGTACAGTGGTGGTACATAGGCGGACTTAATGCAACAAGGCATTCTCTACCAGTCAACCTTTGGGTTTAAATAAACAACATGTGGTAGGTTTGCATAATAAATAAATAACAACCTGAATAAATAAGTTGCACATAATAATAAAATACATATCTATACTAATATTATAAAGAGGAAAGATTTGTACCTATTTTTGTATGTTTGTAATGAATAGGCTCTAAAAGTACTGGGCCGATTTAAAAAATTCTTTCACCAATAGAATGCTACATTCTTCCAATTTGACATAGGCTACATTTCATTTTGAAAAAAAATAGGGATCCTTGGTAAAATTTGAACAATGTAACCGAAGGTGTAGAAAAATTTCCAAAAATAAATAATTGTCTACCCCGTGCGAAGCCGGGACGGGCTGCTAGTATACGATAAAATTATAAACTAATAAATACTATAATAAATATTTATCATAAAAAGAACTTAAAATATAATTATGACGAGGACCAAACTAAGATTGAGAGGACTGCAAGTAGAGGTTCCGCATTTTGCGCTTGAAGGAAAATTTACTCTCAGATTTTTTGATGTCAAGGGGAAGCACATTCCAGAGTTTAATGGTGGAGACAACGTAAGAATTAGACATAAAGCTAGAACGGTGAGAAGGAATATGGAGAAGCATATTTTTGGAAGCACGAAGGTTAAGACTATGAGAACTGCCCAACACCTTGAAATATTGTTTTAAATATTCAGGAGCACAAGGATCGTTCATAATGGTGAAGAGTGTACTGAGGGATCTGAGGGATCTCCTGTGACGGATAGGCAGCCATTTAAGCTGAGAACGGAAAGAAGAAATATGATCATATTTACGAAGGCCAAATATGAAGCGAATGCAGTTGTTGAGAAGTCGATCCAATTTGTTTAGAAGTTCCTGGGATAGATCAGAGTAGCAAACATCGGCATAGTCAATTATAGGTAACACAAGTGATTGAACCAAAGTAGTTTTTGTGCTTGACGGAAGGAAATTTTTGAATCTATAGAGAGATCGCAGCGTGAAGGTGACTCTCTGGCTAACCTGAGCAATCTGCTTATTCCAGCTCAACCTATCGTCAATGTATAAACCTAGGTCTTTAACATGTGGCGAGAGTGGGATGACAGTATTGCTGAAAATAAGCGGTGGTAGTCGGCTGGTGTCCAAACTCCGCAAAAAGTAAGAACTACCAATGAGGATAGCCTGGCATTTACTGACATTGACATTGACCCCAAATCTCTTAGACCAATCACCAATAGCCAAAAGGTCAGCATTTATTTGTGCGATACAGTCATCGAGGTTCACAATGTCAGTTTGTGCGTAGAGCTGCAGGTCATCAGCATACAGATGGAAAGAGCATTTGAGAATAGCTGTAATAGAGTTAATAAATAAAGAAAATAAGAGTGGAGAGAGTATACCGCCTTGAGGAACGCCGGTTTGCAGATCGCACCAGTCAGAAAATTTCTGATCAGCTCGAACCGCTTGCCGACGTTCACGAAGATATGATGAAAACCAATCCCGTGCCAACGAAGATACCCCAATTTGAGACAAGATAGCCAGAAGGATGTCGTGATCAACGGTGTTAAAAGCATTGGAGAAGTCTATTAAAACTAACACCGTTAACCTCGAGTACTCCAGGCCATTCCTGACGTCTTCTGTTACTTTAAGCAAGGCTGTGGCCGTACTGTGGCCAGGTCGAAAACCTGATTGGAAAGGGGATAACAGTTTGTTCCTAAACACAAAGGATGAAATCTGTTTAAGAGCAACTGCTTCAAGGATTTTGGAAAGGAAGGGGAGAATGGATATTGGTCTGAAATGATTTGATAAAGTAGGGGTGGGAATTTTGGGAAGAGGGATAATGAAGGCCTTACGCCAGCATGAAGGAAATACCCCAGTCTGGAGGGACGAATTGATGATATGTGTGAGAGTAGGGAGCAAATTTTGAATCAACAGGGATAACATGGTTCTGCTGACCCCATCACAGCCGACAGCCTTGGACTTAATCGCCAATTAATTAGCATTTATAAAAACTGGTAACGTTAGGAATTGTGCCTGTGACGTGACCTGGTTGTGCTTTTAACCACAAATGTAGGTTAGCTAACCTTCCTGTATTTTACTGGATACATTTTTGAAAGAGGGTCGCGGGAATCCGATGGATGCGAGACGCACAGGACCGGTCGCTGTGGCGACGCTTGGGGGAGGCCTATGTCCAGCAGTGGACGTCTTTCGGCTGAGATGATGATGATGATTTTGGGGAGTGTGCGCGGGAATTATATGACCTTCTTTTTGCCATCGGACTACACGACGACCGGCGAGACCTTTACGTTGTCGAACATCTACGGTCCAGAAGAAGCATTTCGCCTCGTCTTTTATACCTCGTACATCAAGGGACTGGAACAATTTGCCTGCTGTGGTCTTTCCGTCTGATTATAATGTGGATGTCTTCAAGGTTAGATTGGCTCTTAAGAGGCCGGCGTACGCCGCGCGCTATCTCGAGTTGAGACGAAAATAAAATATGTTTTTGAGGTTGATGGAATCAATCCAGATAGTATAAACAATTCTTGGACACACTGACTGGAGTAAAGTCACACATTGACAGTTGCTTGTTGTGATAGCAATACAAACTATTGAAAATTTAGGACTAAACTAGTACGCCTCACCATTAACGATTCCATCACTGCTTACCATCAGGTGGGATCGAAGTCAAGCACTAGTTTTTCCAAGTAGATAGTTTTTGTTTTCAATACACGCATAACTTTCATATCTCAAGATTATGTTTTTCGCAGCGTCGACTCATTTCAATTTGAATCAGCGCCATCTATCTTTCACTGGAGAAACTATGTAATTAGATTCAACAGCCTTAGCTGAAACTTTTCCAAATGAACCTGATCTTCCAAACCTTAGTTTGGGAACGTCAAGTAAATAACTTGGGGATGGTTAGCGTGGAGTAATGGCGACACCGAATGAATAGTCTGGCTGGAAGATAGCCGTATATTGGACATTGACAGGTGCCATGGACACAGTCAATTTTTATGGTTTTTCTGATTAACCTAGAACTGCAGCTAGGCACGGGTGTGCTGGAAGCTTGGAAACTGAAAAAGGCATTTTTGGAACCGGTCTGGCGGTCTGGATAGACAATCTCCAATACTCCATGCTAAACTTCCCGCGTTCCTAGATCTTGGATCGAGCCATATTGTGTGTAAGCAAATAAACAAAAGTGATACCGAAGACTTTGCTTTGCTTTCCTGACATATCACGACCCCTCTGATAACGAGACTCCGTTATGTTATTATTTGTGTTTACGCAATATTCTGAACGATAAGCCGTCGTGACAGATCTTGTAATAAGATAATGTCGACGATACTAATCACATCACATATAATATCGTAGATATCTATGCATCCATTGACATATATATTACTAGCGTAAGGACCAGGCTAACCGCGCGACTAAATGGCACTAGCGCATTGGCCCTAAAATAGCAGTTTAGGGCCAACGTGACTCATTTGACAGTGGTCCGTGAGCGAGAGTCAACGAGTATTTTGCTTGTCATAAAAATGCCTAGTTGTGTGGTAAAAGGTTGCAAAAATTATGATACAAACGTTAAAAAGGAACATGGAATATTGTATCATCGGGAAGTAATCTTACATTAATTTTGTTACCACTAAGCTATTAAATAATCACATTTTAAAGTGTTAAATATTTTACTACTGAATTCCACAATGGCGGCCATTGTGTGGCCGCACTGGACCATCGAAGTGCACGAAGTAAACTTGTACGGACGTATTGTTTATTATTTATTTCATTGTTGTCCTTAGTGCATGTAATTTTGAGTTTTGGTACCTATCTAATTTGTTTAATATAAGATTTTTAAAAATTAGAAGCTTAGAAACGATACCTAATAAAATTGAAAATTTTATTTTTAAAATATTTTTAAATGTATCTTTCATTTTCTTCACGCTAACTGAGATGAAAGGTCATCTCAGTTAGCGTGAAGAAAATGAAAGATAGGTACTATATTCGCCCACGACTACTTCCGTGTGAATTTCGAAAAAAGAGCTTACCTACATTTAATTTCATCGAAATTAGTTCAACAGTTTAGTTAGTCGTGAAAGCGCGATAGACATTTATTTTCTTATTTTTATTGTCCCGTATCCAAAGGTTAAAAATATAACACACTGTGATAGACCCAAATTTATGGCAAAAAGTGACTATATGTATCCTATCCACAAAACCTCTAGCAAAGTTTGTAGGAAAAAGCACTTTTACTATTTTAAACTTGCACTCTGTTGATCAACCGGATCTTGTTCGAGCCATCATTAAGAAATATATTTAAAATATCAGAATGCATCACGAGTCTATCACGGAAAACACGGGGAGAGGAACTTAAAAAACAAAAATTTTAAAAGAGCGTTTTATTCAAAGGACAGTAATTTTGCTATGTTTTTCACATGTATACTTATGCAAACTATTTCGTATTTTATAATATCTTTTACATATTCTAATACCTACCTATCTAAATATTTATTTTATATTTAAATAAAGCTGATTGAGACTCACTAAATTTGTTTTAATTACGAAAAAAATGCTTGACGCTCTAACAAGGTTACGTCGAAAACTTGTGCGATGCGGCTGTCACGTAGTTCGAATGAGTTATTACAGATGTCGCTATTTTTGCGTGTAGTATAAAGTTTTTTATGAAATGTTCAGTTGGGCGCATCCTTCCTTTTGAAATCATTGTATGCATCACTAAAATATTATACAGTCTAAAAATTATTTGTTTGTATATGTTTATTATTTCTTCACGCTTAAACAGTTGAAGGGATTTTAGGTGAACATGAGTTGGTAGAAGCAGCATAGACCTGCCAGCAGCTTTGAAGTCCACTTCTCCGTACAAACTTTAGACGCAAGCGACAGTAAAGGGGGAAACAGGGCACAGAGTTGAAATGTGTTAGATAGAACAACGAAATCTTGAAGGTTTGTATTTAGTAAATGCTTATTATGTTCTTTAAAAAAGTCATAGAACAAATAGTTGTTATTTATGATGTCAGTAATACAGTCCAGTGTTAGTGTTTTACAAATAACCCTCTATAATTTTGGCCCTGTCCTGCAATAGAACATAAGGGACTTTTTAACCCGGGAGTGCGTTCTTTAATTAATAATTTTCTACGTTCACACGGGCGAAGCCGCTGGCAGAAGCTAGTATTATACAGGGTGATTGGAAGATCGATGCAAAGCTTTAAAGCGAAGATAGTACAGACCATTTAGAACCATTTAAGACATGATTATGTTCGGCGAAGTTTTATCATTTTTTTTTAAACCTACTTTTAAGATTTTTTTCAAAAATTCCCAAAATTTTATGTAAACTGCATATTTTTAGCCAAATTAAATGATAAATGAATTAACTTTTATTTTATTTAATTAAAGCAATGTCTAAGCAACCCGAAAAAACATGTTTTAGGCTTTTCTGTCATAAGACGATTTTTTTACGGACATTTAAAGTTCAGCAGAAATTTAGAAAAAATTAACAGCACGTTTTTTAAACCTTATTAAAAAAATAACAAAGGGTGCTTTTTTTGTTCAAACCTTTTTGAATACATGTGTGATAAGCGTTCTTTCTTTTGAGGTATCATTTACGCGGATATCTTACAAATTATTGAAGTTAGGACCTAGAAACCGATTGGAGGGAGATTTTTTTAAAATTTCGGCAGACTACTTAAAACAACATTTGAATTAAAATTATTTATTTTTCATACATAAAGCTTTAAGGCAAAGATAGTACAGACAATTTAGAACCATGTAAGACATGATTGCCTCAGACGAAGTCTTACCATTTTTTTTTTAACCTATTTTTGTATTATTTTTCAAATATTCCCAAAATTTTAAGTAAACTGCTTATTAATGGCCAAATTAAATGATAAATGAGTTCATTTTTATTTTATTTATTACGGTAATGTGTAAGCAACCCAGCAAAGTATGTCTTAGGTTTTTCTAACATTGGATTTTTTTTTACATACTTTTAAAGTTCAGAAGAAATTTAAATTTTTTATCAATACGACAGAAAAACCTAAGACATACTTTGCTAGGTTGCTCACACATTACTGTAATAAATAAAATAAAAATGAACTCATTTATTATTTAATTTGGCCATAAATAAGCAGTTTACTTAAAATTTTTGGGAATATTTGAAAAATAATACAAAAGTAGGTTTAAAAAATTTGGTAAGACTTCGTCTGAGGCAATAATGTTTTACATGGTTCTAAATTGTCTGTACTATCTTCGCCTTAAAGCTTTATGTATGAAAAATAAATAATTTTAATTCAAATGTTGTTTTAAGTAGTCTGCCGAAATTTAAAAAAATCTCCCTCCAATCGGTTTCTAGGTCCTAACTTCAAGAATTTGTAAGATATCCGCGTAAATGATACCTCAAAAGAAAGAACGCTTAAAGCACCCTTCGTTATTTTTTTAATAAGGTTTAAAAAACGTACTGTTAATTTTTTCTAAGTTTCTGCTGAACTTTAAATGTCCGTAAAAAAATCGTCTTATGACAGAAAAGCCTAAAACATGTTTTTTCGGGTTGCTTAGACATTACTTTAATTAAATAAAATAAAAGTTAATTCATTTATCATTTAATTTGGCTAAAAATATGCAGTTTACATAAAATTTTGGGAATTTTTGAAAAAAATCTTAAAAGTAGGTTTAAAAAAAAATGATAAAACTTCGCCGAACATAATCATGTCTTAAATGGTTCTAAATGGTCTGTACTATCTTCGCTTTAAAGCTTTGCATCGATCTTCCAATCACCCTGTATAGTATTCATTTTATTTTGAAATTGCATATCACACATATCTTTAGATAGTGTTGATGTGTATTTATGCAATATTCTAAACGATAAGCTTTCGACACAGGCATTGTAATAAATTGTTTTATCAGTCTGTGATTTAATCATATCACACTAATATTCACCATAAAATTGTTTATTTATACATCTGTATTGATTGTCATATCATGCATATACTTTTTATTATCCGTGGAGTATTTATTTATTTAATCTTCATGCCACACAAAAGTACAATGGAGGACTTAACGCTATAGGCATTCTCTATTGATCAACCTTAGGTGTTGAATAGACAGGATAGTGCATGAAAAAGAAAATTATCTTTAGAAAGCAAAGATAAATCGTATGCAAAGTAGGTACCTATGCGAAGCCACTGGGAAAAACCAATAGCTTTATATAATGCTATCTGCTCACTTAGAAATGGTTTGATCCGTAACTGTCAACATATTTCGATATGTATTTAGATATGTACCTACTTATGTAACAAAAATTGCATTGCTGTCATGGGAGCTAAACAAAATAAAAAATGCAGTATGTACATTGTTTTTCTTACAGACAATCGCTTAATGTCCCACTTGAAAAATAATGATAAGATATTTACGCAAATAAGTCTTCCAATTCTACATAGCACTCTGCTTCTGCTTAGCCTTTTCCCAACTATATTGGGGTCGGCTTCCAGTCAAACCGGATTTAGCTGAATACCAGTACCTATTTTACGAGGAGTGGCTGCCTACCAGACCTCCACAACCCATTAACTGGAGTAACACGGTACTTCATGGCAAGACTGGAGTCAATTTTACATAGCACTATCTAGAAGAAATCAATTTGCAAATAATATTTATAAACGGCTACAAAATTTTACTCGAAAAAACCCACTTAAAAATTCAGGCAGATACCTAGTAAAAGAAAATTTAAAACAAATAAGGAAAACCGTAGCGAGAAAAATAAACATGATCGCTACGGCTAAAGAGTGGAATTCCCTGCCGGAATCTGTATTTCCTGATAGCTACACCTTAGGGGTATTTAAGACGAGAGTGAATAGGTTCTTCTAGGCAAGCGTGTACCCATCGTCGGCCACATCATCGCTTACCATCAGGTGAGATAGTGGTCAACCGCGTAAATATTAATATTAGCTTACGCCCGCGACTTCATCCGCCCATATTGGTCTTAGCGTGAAGGTATATAGCCTATAGCCTTCCTCGATAAATGAGCTATCTAACACTGAAATAATTTTTCATGTCGGACCAGGAGTTCCTGAGCAACACTCTTCAGTTTTATAAAATTAGCATAGATTTCTAGATTATTATAATACCTACGTGAATTCGCAATAAAATTACTATTTATTCAAGATTCTTCGATTTAATTTTTTTTTTGTTATTTTATAAAACTTAATTTTAACCAAGACGGCACTATCGCATTACGTTTTCACCTGTTATGATAGTTGGGAGGAATATAAAATAAATAAATAAAAATATTTTTTAGAATATTATGCCATTCATCCTTCCTCATTACTTGTCCCATAAACGTTAGTACCTAATCATTATAAAAAAATAACAGCTTAACAGATACCTTTAAGGTCACACGTGTTTTGCGATTAGACTAGCTCGAGATAGCCAATCTCATCTAGAGACTAAATTGTTGCTACAATTTGGTGCAGATAGAGATCACATACCCGCCTTCACTCAAGGTCTAGGTAGGATTATCTTTATTCTTCTATTTATATATAAAGAAAGCTATTGTTATTCCTGGTGTGCAATAAGGAGTATATAAATAAATAAGGTCCTGACTTCTCGTACCCAAGGTAATTACACTCTTGCATCCAGAGTTCTGTTTTGAGAAAGTGTAGAGTTTATTTGTTTGAACTCGTTAATCTCAGGAACTACTGGTTCGAAATGAAATAGTACATTTTTACTCTAGGGATGAAATTATTCTATTTACGCCCGCGAAGGAGTTTGGCATCTGATATGCTCAGACAAAGCAAGGGCGCACTCGACGTAAACAATATGATTTTCACGAATACAAGGAAATATAAAAACAAGAATTTAGGTAAACAATTTTAAGTATCTTTGTTTTGATTTAGGTGATGATTTCCTCATCTGCTTAAGCCTCTTCTGTTATGAAATCAGTTATTAAATTTATGTCTGAATCTGATAAACACATCGTGTTAATACAAGTCTCTGTTATACAAAAGTTTGAACAAATTAGGTACTACTCGAAAAACTAATGAAAATTGGATTGCCGCTTTTTCGCTTATTTTTCTGTGACCGGTAGCGTTGCCAGATGTTCCGCTTTTGGCGGGTCGTCCCGTTTTTTTACCCCCCTCAGGACGCGTCCCTCGGTCCCGCCAAACGCCTGAGCGGGGCGCCCAACATCCCACTTTTCAAGAAAGACTGTGTATGCGTAAGTTTTAATTTACGTCCTGATAATTATACAAGACCCGCTTTTTTGCGTTTGAGTCCCGATATTTTGAAAAATGGATCTGGCAAGCCTAGTAGCCGGCCAGTTGTTCAGCTGATAGGATAGAATGAAAGTAAAATCAATGCAGCACCGACCTCAAGAAAGACAAGGGCAGGAAGATAATGAGGTGAGGAGAAAGGTATTGTGTGAGGAGTGATATGAAAGAAAAGAGTGTCAGTGATAGCGGGACTGCTGAAGAATAGAATGAAATAAAAAGTATCCTGTACTGACCCCAAGTAATATGGTAAGAGGACAAGAAGATGATAAAGGACCTAATAGTGGAAAGGTATTGAGTGGGGAATGATATGAAAGAAAAGGGAGTTAGTGATAGCGTGATGATTGATTGGACAGAATTGAAGAAAAATGTGTTGCACCGACCCCAAGTAGGTAATATGGGACGAAGGCAGGAAGATGATAAAGGACCTAATAGTGGAAAGGTATTGAGTGGGGAATGATATGAAAGAAAAGGGAGTTAGTGAAAGCGGGACGATTGTCAGGAAAGAATGGAATGCAAAATGAGTTGCTCTTACTAAGTAACAATATGACTAAGACAGGAAGAAAATTATTTAGTAAACAAATAATATTAAAAGGATGACAAATTATAAATAATATTAAAAGGATGACAAATTATAAGTAATATCAAAAGGATGACAAATTATAATAAAGGTTTTTCAATATTTCAATTCGCATAGAAATATTTAGGGAATTTATTTTCCTGTGTGTTACGAGTACTAAGTATTAAGGAAAACCGGGTAATGTTAAAGTGCTAAGCGTTTAAAAATTCTTTCAGCTACACGAATAGGTGATATCTCGGTTGGGGCATTCCCATCAGTACAACGAAATAAGTGTGAATCCATCCATACTTTTAATACCGTACAGGTACTTATATATTTTTAGCCGAGATTACGACTCAGCATGAATGAATATAATATTCAGAGTAGGTTTTGTTTTTTTTTTCGTGACTTTATTTACATTGTTCTCAATTAGTAGCGACAGAAAACATATAACCGAGATATTTGTATCTATGGTCTATCGGTTTAGGTAATTAACTAAAGTTAACAATCTTGGTCGTATATAATATACACAAAGATTATTTAAATTTAATTTTTTAGCTAACATCGATTTAGGTAAATACCTAGTCGCAAAGATTTTTATATACAATTTATAGACAACTTTTAGATAAAAAGACATGCCAAGATTGTTTACATTTAGTTAACTACCTAAACCGACGAAGTATAATACGTAACATGATTGAAAAGAGTGCCCATGGACTTTCATGCACATTCTTCTCCATAGAGATCTACGCTTTGGAATGTGCAATTAGCATCATTTTTTCTGACAGACTGACCTCTTATACTTTCAAATTTGCCTGTATTGGTTTATTTGAAGTAAATGCTTGATTTTCAGTTTGAATTTTTTGAGCCTAAGCCTTCAAAGAGATGTCAGTAAAACCGTATGGGCCCAGCAAGACCGAAGCAGAATAAATATCTATAAAAAGTAAAGTGGACCGATAACCTACTTAGTAAAAGTTGTGGGAATCCGATGGATGCGAGACGCACAGAACCATTCGTTGAGCCGACACTTGGGGGAAGCCTATGTCCAACAGTGGACATCTTTCGGCTGAATAGATGATTTCCTTTCAGAAGTCGACCCATGGCCCCAGTATGTTTGAATCCCCGACCGGTCCTATGAGACCGCGCTGTTATTGTTTTACTATTGTGTCTCGTTTCGCGGGCATGTGATAGATTAATGCGAGTCTGAGTAATATTAAAAGTACCTAGTTATTTATAATGTTTTTGAATTTTACATAATATAGTTATTTTTCTGTAATTTATTGTATTATGTATGTGCTAGTTTTATAATTTAAATAAAAAAAACAAGAAAATATTATTCAAATATAGTACTTTATAAGTAATATAGCAAATGCTTTTACTTTTTTTTTATTAATTAACAAAAATGTAGTTTTTATTTATAGTTTCAAATATGATGTACTCGTAAGTAAATCGTTTTCAAATAAAATTGAATTGGATAATTTTAGCTCTTTGTAATATTAGTTTTAATTGTATCTTGAAAAAAAGTAACTAAATTGCTATTCCAGGACATAGCTTACTAGCGTAATAAATTTCAACCAATTCTGTTCAGTCGTTTATTCATGATGAATTATAGTCCGTCTAATGAAAGCGCGACCTGAGAAAAAGAGGTTAAATCCAAAAATTTTGTATGAGTTGTTACTAACTAGTAGGAAAATCATGTTTTGACACTTCACAATTTTTATTATTTCCTACTATTGCGGCTGAATAATGTTGCCAATTAAATTTTAAAAAGAAACTCCAGGTCGCGCTTTCATTAGACGCACTCTATTAAAAATGCACACACGTAACTGCAGGCGTAGGAAAATTCACATCTATTACAATACGAGTATTAGCCATGATTTACTCCTTTATAATATACGAATTAAAATTATATCAAAGTGTAAACATAATAAAATTGTCTTACCTTAACACAACTGCCTGAATCCAATCCATGATAACACTGACTGCCAACTCTATCCACTATCTAACACCTCGCTATCTTTTCTTTAAGATAATCAAAAAGATTACGATATAATAAAACTTTCAATCTGTGTCTGGTGATGATGGTCAGAAACTGAATGCACGAATTATGCATTTAAACTGAATGCTACCCACTCCGTTCTTAAGAGGACGCCGCGCGCTACTTAGAGTTGAAACGAAAATGAAATAAGTTTTTGAGGTTGATGGAATCAATCTAGATAGTATAAACAATCCTTGGACACACCGACTGGAGTAAAGTCATCATCCACACACTGACAGTTGCTTGCTGTGATAGCAATTCAAACTTGGATATGTTTCGTAATACCAAAAATGATGAATGAAAATTTAATGATTTTCCATTTTCTTTTCGATTGTTTATAACTTGATAATAATATCTGTATTCCTACGGAGAGATATTTTTAAATATTATTGTTTATAATATAGAAAAAACAAAATGACATTTTCGCTACGAAAATGTGCAAAATGAAATTCGCTTTAATTTCGTATGGTGTAAGTTTTTCAAAAAAAAAGGCGACGTAGGAACCTAGATAAATGTTGTCTGAATCCGAATACCATCATAATATGGTGTAAATTTGCTTAAACTGCAAATAATTAATAAACTAGTGCGCCTCACCATCTAAGATTGCATCACTGCTTACCATCAGGTGGGATCGCAGTCAAGCACTAGTTTATATAATTAAAAAAAAAAAGATTTTGGTAAGTATTACGTTTGTTTGGATAATTCACATGTCGCTGTCACCTTAACGACCGGAACCCGCGTTCACGACCCGGTCGACGGTCGCGCGACTCACTGCTTAAAGTATGGATTTCCCAGTGTGTGTGTTTGTCATCGCTATATGTATGGGTGCTATTGTTTGCCTAAAATAAATGCTTTTTTTAGGGTCCCGTACCTCAAAAGGAAAAAACGTAACCCTTATAGGATCACTATTTTGTCCGTCTGACTGTCTGTCTGTCAAGACGGGTTGTATGGGGTGTATGGGGTCCGCTCAGACCTTGAGGACCTAAGCCAACCTTACCTGCTAGCGGTGCACCCTGCTGACCAACGGACAAGGCTCTGGCGAACCTGGTTTCCCTCTAGTAGGGTTGTGGGGGTCAGACGGCTGGTCGCCCCACGTAAAACCAACATCAGTCAAATAATATGGAAAAGAACAAGACGAGATTGGGTACTTGGGCTAGGGCGTCGCCGCACAACGACGCGCAGGCACATCGCCCTAAACCTGCGACAAGTGGGCTAGGGCTACCGTGTCAAGTACGGGCACGGCTAAAGATGCTAGTACCCAAAAGGAAGCTCCGCTTTGCCACCTGGAACATTGGCTCTCTAACTGGACGTTGCAGAGAACTCGCGGACGTACTTGCAAAGCGTCGGGTCCAGTGCGCCTTCCTTCAGGAGACGCGCTGGAAGGGGAATAAGTCCCGTGACATCGGGCAGGGGTACCAGCTAGTGTACACCGGATCACCGTCGGGTAGGAACGGAGTAGCCGTCGTGTTGTCTAAGGACCTTCAGGATGGACTCCTTGAAGTAGACCGATACAGCGACCGCTTGATGAGAGTTAGGGTGCTGATTGAAGGATCGGTTACGAACTTAATCAGCGCCTATGCTCCCCAAACTGGTTGCTGTGAGTCTGAAAAGGAGGCCTTCTGGGAAGAGTTCGAGGACGTAATGCGCGCTATTCCGAATTCCGAAGATGTTTTGGTTGGGGGGGATCTCAACGGCCACGTAGGTCAGTCTGCTGGAGAGTACGGACGTGTCCACGGTGGTTTTGGCTATGGCCAACTAAATGCAGAGGGAGTCAGTATACTCAGGACCTGCGCGGTGTCTGACCTAGCCATCGTGAACACATTCTTTCAGAAGAAGCCCCAGCATCTCATTACGTACCGTAGTGGTGCCTACTCAACCCAAATTGACTACCTGCTGGTGCAACGGTGCCACATTGGCAAGGTTACCAACTGCAAGGTCATCCCAGGCGAAAGCTTAACGGCTCAACACCGCCTTCTGGTCCTGGACTTGGCAGTCAGGCCAAAGAAGAAAGTGACCGAGAAACGCAACCCCCGCACTAAGTGGTGGTTGCTTAATGGGCCTAAGCAGTCAGACTTCATCGCGGAGGTCGAGCATCTCAAAATCAGTGCTCCGCATGAGTCTGCTCAAGATATCTGGAGTAGGATCCACTCAGCAATCACCGCTGCGGGTAAACGCGTCCTTGGCACTTCTCGTGGTGGCCGCACCATAAACAAGGAGACGTGGTGGTGGGATGACGAGGTGCAGGAGGTGACTCGGAAGAAGAAGGTTTTATTTAAACAGTGGCAAGGGTCCAACTCTCCGGAGGACGGGGAGGCATATGGAGCGGCTAAGCGCGCTTGCAAAAAAGCAGTAGCCAGAGCCCGCAGCAAAAGTCTGTCGCCCTTGTACGACAAGCTGGAAACTGCGGAGGGGCAAAAACTTATTTTTAAGCTGGCGCGTGCCCGGGAAAAAGCAACACGGGACATTAGTAAATGTCTCTGTGTAAGGGACGCCCAGGGTAAGCTGCTCTACGATGCCCCCTCTGTTAAGGAGAGATGGTGTACGTACTTCACGGAGCTGTCCAACAAACAGCATCCCCATAACCTTCCTCCCGAACCGCCTCCTAACCTTGGACTTATTTCCCCTATTTCCCCCGACGAAATTCGCATTGCTCTTCGCCACATGAAAAACCGGAAATCGGTCGGGCCTGACAATGTGCCAATTGAGGCGTGGAAAGCGATGGGCCCACATGGTGTGGACCTATTGACAGATCTTTTTAACCGCATCCTGACCACCAAGGAAATGCCAAACCAGTGGCGACTAAGCCTGATTATCGCGGTTTACAAAGGCAAAGGTAGCGTACAGGACTGCAGTAACTACCGCGGTATCAAGATCATGTGCCACACCATGAAGCTCTTCGAGCGCATAATTGACACAAGGCTCCGTAGCGAGTGCACTGTCTCTGAGTGTCAATATGGCTTCCGGGCGGGTAACAGCACCATGGACGCAGTGTTCGCCTTACGGACTCTGTCTGAGGCTTACAGAGAGAGAAGGAGAGCTCTGCATATGGCCTTTTTAGACCTGCAGAAGGCCTTCGACTGTATACCTCGGCAGGCTATCTGGTGGGCACTCCGCTTCAAGGGTGTTCCCGAGGCCTATGTTGACATTATCAGAGACATGTACCGTGATTCCGTGTCCTCTGTCCAGACCGCTGTTGGCGAATCCAGTGTTTTTCCAATATCTGTTGGCGTTCACCAAGGTTCGGCTCTAAGCCCGTTCTTGTTTAACGTTGTGCTTGATGTAGTTACGGCAAACATCCAAGACCAGCCTCCTTGGCTAATGATGTATGCCGATGACATCGCCCTCGTTAACCAGAACAAAGCCCATCTTGAGCGCAAGGTCAACATTTGGAAGGACACGCTGGAGAGCGGCGGTCTGAGACTAAATGTGGCGAAGACCGAGTACATGTCCTGTGGCGGCACGGATTCAAACACTATCTGAATAGGTTCGGATCTGGTAACAAAGACCGATAAGTTCCGGTACCTTGGATCCGTGCTGCACGAGTCTGGCAACGTGGATGACGATGTCCAAG
Organism: Mythimna separata; assembly: GCA_030763345.1. Taxonomy (NCBI): domain Eukaryota; kingdom Metazoa; phylum Arthropoda; class Insecta; order Lepidoptera; family Noctuidae; genus Mythimna; species Mythimna separata. The sequence continues at coordinate 4,085,160 of CM061188.1, read as the reverse complement.
CACGTATAGGCGCGGCTTGGGCAAAATGGCGCGAGGTAACGGGCGTTTTATGTGACCGTAGAATGCCCCCGAGGCTCAAAGGGCAGATATATAAATGCATCATTCGGCCGGTCCTCCTGTACGGTGGCGAGTGTTGGCCATTAAGCAGACACACTCAGGAGCTTCGCGTCACGGAAATGAAGATGCTGAGGTGGATGTGTGGCGTAACGCGATCCGATCGCGTGCGCAACTCATTCATCCGAGGTAGTCTTGGTGTCCGTGACGTGGGGGAAAAACTGCAAGAGTGTCGTCTGCGATGGTATGGCCACATCATGCGTCGCCCTAGGGAGTACGTCGGCCGGAGATGCATGGATATGGCTGTTCTTGGGGCTAGGTCCCGTGGTCGCCCTCGCAAGCGCTGGCTGGACGTCGTCAAGTCCGACATGAGAGCCAATGGCCTTACTGGGAAGGATATTGAAGATCGGGCAAAGTGGAGTAAGCTTAGCAGGAAGGCGGACCCTGGTAACGGCCGGGACTAACGCCAGGCAGAAGAAGAAGAAGACTGTCTGTCTGTCAAGACCCTTAATCTCGGGAACGCGTGAAGGTATCAAGTTATAATTAAAACTATATACTTAAGTCCGCGGTCCCTTGAAACTGGGCAAAAATCAAACTTGTACCTAAGTTGACGGGAAAAAAAGATACGTTATGTTGCAAAAAACGTAAGTACGTTTCGACACCGTCAAAGGAATCAAAATTCATAGAGATCGGTTCCGTCTTAACATACCGAGTTTCCTTTGTGCCTCGGAAAGCCCGTTAAGCCGTAGGTCGGTCATTTGTAGATCTTTGGCAGTCGTTACGGAGAGTCAGTAGACAGTGAAACTGACTCCAGTCTTGCCATGAAGTACCGTGTTACCCCAGTTAATGGGTTGTGGAGGTCTGGTAGGCAGCCGCTCCTCGTAAAATACTGGTATTCAGCTAAATCCGGCTTGACTGGAAGCCGACTCCAATATAGTTGGGAAAAGGCTAGGCAGATGATGATAACGTAGTGTTGACAATAATTATTATACAATACCCACTAAATTACACAAATTGGTGACATAAAGCCAGAATAGAATGATAGCATTAACTTCTGATTGTTTATATTGCCCATGTACAATAAGCATATCTATACTAATATTATAAAGAGGTAAAATTTGTAAGTTTGTATGTAGGGGGTAATCTCTGGAACTACTGGTCCGATTTGAAAAATTATTTTAGTGTTAGATAGCCCATTTATCGAGGAATGCTATAGGCTATATACCATCACGCTACGACCCACGGGAGCGGAGCAGTAACGAAAAATGCGGGTGAAACCGCAGGGGACAGCTAGTGTGAAATAAAAAGATTTAGGCTAGGAATAGAATCGAGGAAAAGGATTTTTCAGAATTCACCTTCTAAAGAGATGAAACAGGAACCCAATATGTATATGGAGAAACCTACTTTCACGCGGACAAAGCCGCTGACCGGAGCTAGTTTTTTGCTTGCCTGACTAACACAAGACACCACATTTCCAAATATGGTTGCCAGATCTTAAAACTGAAAAGCCGGACAAACCAATCCAGTCCTGTGCGTCTCGCATCCCACGGGCTTCTGACTCTCATCTCCTTGTGAGGATCCCTTCAGTTATTGTGTGCAAAATATTAGTGCCAGGGAGGTAATCGTAATTTGTAAGATCATCATCAACATCATACACATCTTATCAGCCGAAAACCCATGCGACATTGTGTCTAAAATACCTAGGTGATGTAACTTTTATGTGGGTTCTTTATTTTTACTGCTAATTTCAAAGCCTTTTTAAAAAAAACCCATACGCGTATACACATATTATTATAACGTTACTGCGCGTTTTTTAATGAATCCTTAAAATTAGAACGAAGGAAAAACTCGTATAGAAACCAAAAATATCAGTAGAATCAATTTTGTACACCCGAGTGTACAAACGACCATTAAGCATTTTTAAAGGTCATTCAAATTTATTGATTTATTCACTTATTGAGTAGGCACCTCAACGACTTACTCACACACTAAGACAACATACACTAAAAGCAAATTACATACAGCTTTAGGCAAAGTGAATTCGTCATTCATAACGCTACAGACGTGCGTAAAATCGGCAAAATCGAGGATTAAATAAAGTTCACACTGTATGTATCATAATTTTTAATAAGAGTCCAATAAAATTCATGAGTTTCACGAGGTATAGTAAAGTCCTAAAGTGATCGCTTCTTGATAAGTTCGGCGTAGTACTTCGCTGACTTGCGCGGGGTGCGCGTGCGATTGGGAGCTGAGAAGTCCACTTCGTATAGCCCGAACTTTGATCTGAAAATGTATAAAACAATTGATCAAATGATACTCGAGATGATGTTTGGTATTCTGGCAGTCGTTATTGCAATCAATGAATGACTCACTACAAATCATTATAGTCTCGGCAGAAAGAGGTTCACATAGCTAAAATTGTTAACATTGAATTGGTTAATTGAAGAGTTAACATTGCTGGACATAGCTCTCTTTCAAGCGTTGCTACAACGACCGGTCCTGTGTGTCTCGCGTCCATCGGATTCCCACGACCCTAACTAGATCATCGTGTTAAACAGACAGGTTGATTCAGATAAACGTATAGGTATAACATTAAAAAATGGAAAACATCGAGAGAAAAAAGGCATGTCCTTGAATGAAAAACTTGAAATTATGTGGCATCCACTAACCCGCATTGAACCCTCGTGATGGACTAGGGCCGACTCCTAGAGACGAAACCTGAGTCTCAGGAGTCGATGTCAGCAAACTGTAGGGGCCCGTCAGGGCCGCAGCCTCTGGGGAACATGGGTAATCCGAAAGGTCGTCACCGTGTCCCCCAGATCGAAGGCAACGAAGGAGCGGGGTAGGGGTTTAGTCAGTAAGAGTCTGACACACCCTCCCGCTCCGCCTAAAAGTGGGAGAAGTAATTCTGATGATTCCCCTACCATAAAAAAAGCAGTCGGAACTGTATAACTTTGATTAGATATTTCCTGACAGAGAAGAATGTCTACTTACGTATATCCATCTCTCCATTCGAAGTTGTCCATCAACGTCCAGTACGTGTATCCAGTCACGTTGACACCATCATTGATAGATAAGATCACCTGGAAAAACCACGAGAAACATTAAATTAGAAGGTTAACCTTTAGTCGAAAGGATACTCAATACTTTATTGCATTCCATATTGAACATGGTACAAAATTATTGTCAAAATCAATATGGACCCCGTCGGGAACAGCAAAATTAGGAGAGAGGATGAGGGCTAGCATTTATTCGGATAAAAAAGGGTTCTTTACTTAAAATCGAATGGGTTAACTCGACAGTTCCCTATCTCTCGATGCCTCAATATTTCAAAAATCGAATTGAATTGTACTGAACTAACACCATCTTTTATAACTAGCAGATGGCGGTAGTTTTGTTATGTTTACGATTCATTTATTTCTATAAAATATCTTTTTTTAAAGTGGTACCTACTAATTTTTATATATTTGTAATTAAATCAAAACGTTTCAAATATTAACATTTTCGTACCTGTTCCAAATAATCTCGGACAAAAAAGATGCGATCATCATCGTCAATCAGGGACCCGCCGTTGGAGTATCCGTTCTCAGTGATGAGGATCTCTATGTCCTCTCCATACTGCTCTGCTATCCACAGCATCTGCTCCCGTATGCCTTGTGGATAAATCTGGTCGAAATGGAATATAACTAAGAAAAATTTTGCCAGGTAGAGCATTAATAGTGTGCAGTAAAGAGTGTAAAGTCTTGCAAACCTCCGTTGAAAAAATACAAAGAAACAAGAAAAAAAAGCAAAGATATTCTATATTTTTTGTAGAAAATTTCTAACCAAATGTGTCTTCTAAATATATTTACTTGAAGTGCATAACGGAAAAAAATATGATTTGGAATTGATTCTATAATTTTAATCAGTCAGATACTGTTGTAAAGCTATTATACTTTTTACACCACCTGCTCGATAATGACCCTATTATGTGTCATGTAACCTGCACTTAAAGCAACTCGTTATCACCTAGGGAGATAATACAGTATGGCCGATCCCTAGGGCATAATGGTTTTTTTTTAATTTAGAACGTCAAATACGCCTTCAGTCATTTAAAATGTACGTGCATCAAACAAATTTATTCAAAAATGAAACGGGCCACTAACAAAAAAAAGAATAATAAATGTGGTTACATACTGAGGAGGTTCTAAAAAAGAGTAAAGTTATAGAGTAATACTGAAGTATTGAATTTTGTTTGCTTCTAATTTGGAGTTGATATTAACGTGTAAATAATGTTGCATATTTTTTAATTTATTTATAATTTGTTTTATACGATATTTGTAGTACCTAGTTAATTAATCGTAGTAGACTTGTAATTATCTCACACATGGTGTAAAAAGTAGAGTATCCAACACGGGAGTAAAGCTGTCTTTGTCTTGGGCGGCTTTAATTCCTCACTTCACTCAGGTTTCTCTATTAACTCCCTCGCAATGCTCGGGAGTTAATTATATAAATCCCTCACTAACGTTCGGGATTAAAACTTAGCAACCTTCGTTTTGTTCGGAATTCAACACGCCGCCCTCGCCTTAAAGACACTGCTTTACTCCCTAGTCACATAATCTACTATTTTTCGAGATCCTGTAACTCCAAATTTTCACTCACTTACCGCAATTACCTTGCTATACCCGAAGGGCCAGTCTGGGTCTATATCCAGTACAGCATCCAAGTCTGCGATGTACGAGAAGACGGATTTCACGATGTCCTCCGAAGGTCGCGGCTTCCGCACCACTACTGGTGTAGTGGTTCATGGCAAAGTAGTCGAAGGTTCCTGGAGGAAGATAGGTCAATATTTTACCGTAAGTACACCTAAAATGAAATACCACACAACTTTTACGCAATTATCAAATGGTCAGCCATGTGGCAAATTTCATCCAAATCCCTTCAGCAGTTTCAGCATGAACAAAGATAAATCGATCGCGCGGAGGACACGGTGGAGCATATGGTAGAGGTGTGCCCCGCTTGGGCGGAGTACCGCCGTGTCCTCGAAGATTCAGTCGTCGGCACCGACCTCTCACGCCGGGCCCTGGCACAGGCCATGGTTTGGAGCGAAAAGGAATGGCAGGCGGTCGCTTCCTTCTGCGAAGCAGTAGGTAATGCTAGCGAAGGAAGCAGCACATACATTTTCAAAAGTGCTTAATTCGGTATTGTTTGTCAGAAAACGTTAAAAAAAAAATTTGATCTACGGCTCATTTCCTCCCTTGAAGAGAAGACCTGAGTCCTATTAGTCTGAAAATAATAGGCTGATTATCATGATTTATGAATTCAAGGTCTTTAACGATATTATTTTAACCTTTTACCTCTGATTAGTTCTATCTCTTCTTGGGTAAAGGCTGGCAGTCTAGATTCCTGGTAGCCTTGTTCTTTACTGACCTTCGCGACTGTCTCTTCCACCACAGCTGGCCATCCACCCTCTTTTGAAAATATGGGATGAGTATAGCGGCCAGTCTGAAAAATAATGATTTTTGATTACTGTTTTAGAATTATGATTCGACGTCGCATCGCCAAAATGCATAGCGATTTTGCAGTTGCGTTTAATCGTGAGAGTTAAAATGGTGGATGTACTACACTATACCAGCCTTTCAAAGTACACCAGTCATTCAAAGTCAAAATGGCTGGTGTACTGTAGTACACCCGCCATTTTGACTCCTACCTACGTCCAATCGCGTATATGCCATTTGCCAAAGATTAAAGACGAGTTGCATGACTAGTTTCGGCCACGATAATATTAATAATCCTTACTTACTATAAATTGTCTGGCTGCTTCTGTCAAATCCTCATCTTCTGTCGAGTTTGAGTATGGCTTTAGCCACATTAAGTTGTTTGCTATTGACACCTTCCCTGGAAGAGAATGAAAAGTTCGTTTAAAAAAAAATAAAGATTAGTGTGATCTTATTTTTTTTTAAATCCAATTTCAAACAAAATGAAACAAAAATGTCAGAAGTTAGTGTTCATATTATAGCACGTTTTAAATTTTTGAGAGGGGTTTGCCATAATTGACACGCTTGGCAAGTGGGTTGGCGATCGCCATGCACAATTTTAGTCGCCTCTTACAACACGTAAGAGAAAAAATGAGATCGGGCCCGAAGAATCGCCAAAAAGTGGCAGTGGGCAGGACACATTACTCGCATAAGTTTGACCGATGACCCTGGTGAGTGTCAAGGGAATCCAATGAATGCGAGATGCACAGGACCTGTCTTTATGACGACACTTGGAGAAGGCCTGTCTCCAACAATGGACGTTTTTCTGCTGAAATGATGATGACGATGATGTAATACGGAGTTATAGGTGTGAGTGTGAGAGCTGTAAGCCATAGCTCAGACTGCCAGGGCCGATATCTATAAATGAATTCAAAAAGAGAAAATTCAAATGACCTACCATTGTTATTATACCGGAATTCCTGATCATAGACATGGTAAGCCTTCGCATGCGCCAAAAGCAAGTTCTTATTACAAATATACGGCCCCACGAAGTACTCTCGTTCAGGAGTCAAAACCCCCTGCCCGTAGTACCAGTCGCAATCCGCTATAGGCTCGTTGATGGTGATCCAGGTCTTGACACGGTCACCATAGAGAGAGTATACAACTCTTGCGTATTCAGCAAACCAGTCTGAGATTTTAGAGTTGGCCCAACCACCTGGAATTTGAATGAGTGTTTTTTTTCCAATTTATAACTATCGTTGCAGGATAACCTGATGCGACTTACGTACTTTTTAATATCTACTAATTCAGTTGTAATAAGATTAGCTACAATAGCTGCAATTGTGCAGAGTGCTTGCGACAGTGGTGTCTCCCGTAACAAATTGGTACACACTTGTGCAATATAATGTTTCCTCTCCGCTTAGATTAGAGGGAAATTGATAGAAGAGACTTTTGCATATTTTTCCAACTAACCAAGATCTTGAAACATTTGTGGCATATCCCAGTGATAGATAGTGACCACGGGTTCGATCCTTTTCTCCAATAGACCATCGATCAGGTTATTATAGTAGTTCTTGCCATCCTCACTGATGTCATTTGCAAAACCAGTCGGAAGGAGTCGAGGCCAGGATATAGAGAATCTGGAAACAGTTTAGAAACATTTAGTGCAATTTTGTATGCAGTTAATCTCTATCTATTCCAAGTTATTTGAAAGAAATCACAGAATGTGATAAGGCCAGTAGCTGGAGTTAAAGGCATTTGGGCCCCCTAGGTTTGGTAGGAGCCGCTTGAGATCAGCTCCGGTTCATCACAGTATGGGAGCCAGAAAACGGAAATGCTCTTCGAAAGTCCACCGGCTGTCAAGGACGAGTCCCAGGTACTTCATTGTTGACCCAATGCCGATGTGAAGCACTGCTCCCGTTATTAGGGAACCCAGTTTTGGTTCGTTCCGAGGGCGATGAAAATATATGGCCTCGGACTTGTTCAGTGCCACTTCGAGTCCCAACTGCTGGATCGTCTGTATGTGTCGCTATTTCGGCTACCATTATTTTGTGTAATTAATTTCATTATAACTTCTTCTTTCTCGCAAAATGGTCATGGTAAACGTATTGAGGAAACCGACATGTCCTAGTGCCAGAAATTAGAAGATATGTGACATATTCGTTGAAAGGAAGTATAAGTCCTCGCTGTGAGAACATCATGAGGCTGATTATAAGAATAACTAGTATAACTACCTATTCAGATATACATAGTAATAAGAATAAACCTGTAAAACTGCAAGCCTAACTCGGCAGCCATCTCGATGTCTCTCTCCCACAGATAGTAGGAGTTACAAGCATCGTCGCCTTTACTGCTGTCTGCTATCAGTTCAGGATACCGGTGAGTTAGGCGGTCCCATTTGCTCTCCCCTTTATCTGGAAAACAATATAAGAAGACCGTCACAATTTTATTGTTCGTATATTCTTTTAAGCATTGGATGATCATCATCCAATGCTTTACTTTAAGTTAACGGTTTAGTACAAAAGAAATGTCAATATAACTGAAGGGGCTCAGTAGAGCTGATACTTTTTAGGGCTGCGGGTACATTTGAAAGATGTGTGATTGTAGTACTAATAAAAAGTATCAGGCTCAGCAGGTTCGAAGCCCGCTAGGGCCATAAGGTATTTCCAATTTTTGGTCCCAAAAACAAAGGGTAACTGAGAAACACAGGTAGCTTTCAATCAGTAAAAATCGGACACGTCTTCTCGCTTTACCTCAACGGGGGAAAAGTTTAATGATTCTCCACCTCAAAAAAACGGGGAAAAAGTAGACCATTTAAGTTAAGGTTAGAAAAAGTAGACCATTTAAATTTCATAATTTTTAATTAGGAAAGTTTACTTACCGCTGACATTCCAGGCTCCTTCCACTTGAAAGGCGGCTGATGCTGCACCGAATTTAAACCATGATGGAAACCGGAGATCACTGCAGCTGGAGTGACTTATTGCAGTCCTAGCAAGAAAATTGAAAGCGTAGGTACAATCGTCGCTCAAGGGGTTAATAATTTCTGATAAAGTAGTATAGGTATACGTACCAAAGAACAAATGCTGCTACCCACAGCATATTATCTGTCACTAAGCACTAACCGTATCATGCTTGCTTTTTATATGACACCCAATCAAATTTTTTATGCTGCGAGCAACTATTGACTTAGCTTTTTCACAAAAGTCCAGTTTTTTTGAACATGTAGTATTTTTAATTTAATTTCTTTTATCTCAAACCTTCCAGTCAACTAATTATACGATAGAATTAAATGACGGAAAAAATAATAAAAGTATTTTTTTTTCCTTTCATAGCTTGAGGAGTGGTTTCAGAAGCACCATCTTTACGGTTGCCGTCTTCACTTTTCACTTTTACGGTTAATTCTTTAAACTGTAGAATACTTCCGCCAAAAGAATATTTAAGGATGGACAGATACGAAATTTATTAAGCGTAATTTTAAGCCATTTACATGTCCACAAGAAAATAACGGCGAAAAAAGGGCATCCTCCAATTCATTATCGGCTCAATCAATAAATTAATACTCACCCAAATTCCCACCTAAAATTATAAGTCATCAATTCATCGAAAAATTACGTGCATCAAAATAAAATGGCCGACGCCTTCATTAAGGCGCAAATTATGCGCCCGGGGCGATAACGACGTATCGGGCCGGTCCGCAAATCGGTTCCAATAACGCCGATCGGATCAACAGGTCTGACAAGGCGGTAATGGAGGTTCTACCAATGAATGCGCTCGTGTTTTATGTTAAACTCCTCATTATACGACCAGTTACTGGGATGATAATCTGGATCTAATTAGAAAAGAGGTTGCTACTGGGAATCGAGATTGGGGAAGGAAAAGTAAATTCAGAAGATCTGGATCTTGTAAGGGAAGAAACACCTTCTTTTTTTCCTTTTTTCATAGGTATGCTTGACATAGCCATACCAGACCCAGTTGTTTCAAGGTTTTAAGAGGTTCTTGTTTCGGATTCGGTGGGAAGAAACACGCCGATGTCATCATTGATTGGGTAGACCACCATATGTTTCAGTTTTCTCCTACTAGGGCGGTTCAACGCCGCCACTGTGTCCTTGTGGTTTTGAAGACCCCACCAAAAAATCCAGTTACTACAGCGGCTAAAAGATGATAGTAAGTAAATTATAAAAGGTTTTTTTTTAAATTATGATCAGTTTTGTGTTTGGCCACTATTTCACCATAAATAAAAGTCGCATCGTAAGTAACCCGCTAAAGAAAGAGAGATAAGGTTATCTGCTTTTTGCATTCAGTCATAAATAGCCTATCAGGTGGGAGTTTAATGTAGATTTTTGGTTTAAAAGATATTAGAAGCGATCAGGGTATTTTGTTTATCGATTAACTAGCTTCTGCCAACGTCTTCACTTGCATAAAAGTTGAAAATTATCCCAAGGAAACAGGTAGGTAGGTGGAAGGAGCAAAATATTCACAGATACACATATCTTGTTCTAGGGATACCTTGTCCTTACTTGTAAAAAGGTAGTTCTATTATTACCAAGAAGAATAGTTAGATGACTGGTTACTTTTGGAAGGTAATTTATAAAATAAATAATGGATAGCAGAGGGACCAAAACCCTTCCTTGTGGGACGCCTTCTTTGTTTCTTGTTTCGGTGCTTACATTAGTAATTAATGTAGACTGCTTCCCATCAGTCAGATAAAAAGCTAGAGTACGTCTAATGAAAGCGCGACCTGGAGATATTTAAAAAAATCATTGGCAACATTATTCAGCCTCAATTGTAGGAAATTAAAAAAATTGTGAAGTGTCAAAGCATGAGAATCATGCTTTTACTAGTTAGTAATACCACATAATATTTTTTTGGATTAAGCCTCTTTTTCTCAGGTCGCGCTTGCATTAGACGGACTATATCAGCTCTAATGTAGTACCCTGAATCCCGTAACTGTATAATTTATCTAACAGAATTTGGTGATTTACGTAATTGAACGCTTTACTTAGAACCATATTCAATGCGCACACTGGAGTTTTGTTGTCTAAGTTGGTCATAACTGAGATAATCACAAACGGCCATATTAATAGTTTTATTTAAAAAAATTAAAACTTATCTAGTTGAAATTTTCAAAATAGTCATGAACCTGACATAAATAACTATTTCATATACCTTAGAGAGCTCCGGAAGTAGTGCTATGGGCCTATGACAATTTTTTTTTGGACCAAACATCTTTCTTGAAAAAGGGTTTAATGATTGTAAATGTTTTAGGATAATGTAAGTACGAGTATATCAGGAAATTAACCATGTAGGATTGACATATAAATGATATATGATTTAAAATGTGAGATATTTTGGATATTTGTTCAAGGGTTAGATGGAGACCAACAAAAAATTATCTTAATTAGATATGTGCCGATGATACATATCATGATGTAACCTACAGGTAAATTCTTTAAACTCTTTGTATAAATCATTGGTACAGACAGAACTCTAAAAAATCAGCACGTGATAAATATCTGATAGGATTACTTTATGAAATATTTATTTACAACCCATGAACTTTGTACATTCCATGATAATAAAGATACTTCTCTATTATCATTTAGTCATTGATTGCACTTGATTATTCATTTCTTACAGCCAGTTTCTTCATCTAAGGTAATAGCCAAAGTAACGTCATAAAGTAATAATAACGGTTAAAATCGTTTCTTACAATTTTAACCGTTGGTTTTGCCCTTAACTTTTGCTGCTCATTGAAAGGCTGTTAAATCCAAAGTCACTGTCATTTAGACAAAATTGTATAGGTTTCACTGCGTTTATCGCTACATTTTATTTTAGTTGACTTTTAATTTAGCTGTCACTTGGATGAAGACATTGAGAAGATGGCATTTGCTATTGACAACAGTAATGTTCAAGGAAAAGTTAATACTTTTAGTGATAGTTTTAGCTTTTATGAAGAAACTGGCCGTTAATCTTTCTTCCTGATATCTATTTGCTCTGTTCGGATGTGTGGCCGGTTACAAATAAAAAAAAAATATCTTTCAACCTGTTTTTTTGGCTTTAATTAAGCTGAAAAGTTATCATACTTAGCTACGAGTAAGTAGTTAAGGACACGCGCGATATTAATTTTTTTAACACACTTATTCAAAAATCCGCACGGTCTCCCGCGAAGCGGTGGACCATAGGACGGAGGCAACAGTCTTAGCACGCCTGCACGATTAATGCATGGAGATGCAACGCCGACAAATTTTCAGTGGGATCTCATGGGGAGTTTGCGACAACAACTGTCGGAACCCAGTGCTGGACCACCATAGCGAAGTGGACGGTCGCACGCATGAGGGAACGAACATCCCCACACCCTAGCCGCAGGGCACACGGTTAAAAAATAAAGTTTAGGCTTCAGGTATAAAAGTATTTATTAACAAATTATTACTTTTACGAGATAGTGGAATTTAAAGCGATCGCTTCTTGATAAGTTCGGCGTAGTAGTTCGCTGACTTGCGCGGGGTGCGCGTGCGGTTTGGATCTGAGAAGTCCACTTCGTATAGCCCGAACTTTGATCTGAAAATGTTTAAAGTAATTAATCAAGTTATGCTTGAGTGAGCTTGGTTAGGATCGTGAGAATCCGATGGATGCGAGACGTACAGGACTGTTATTTATCTATGTCCAATAGCAGATGTCTTTCGGCTTTCGGCGAAAAATGTCTACTTACGTATACCCATCTCTCCATTCGAAGTTGTCCATCAACGCCCAGTACGTGTACCCTGTTACGTTGACGCCTTCTTCGATAGATAAGAGCACCTGAAAAAATCACACAAAAAAAATTTGAAGGCCGAAGGCATAAAAAAAATTTTTGAAATATCAATCGTTCTTTTTAAGATTTTTACTGAATTCACAAAAAAGGATGATCGGTTTTCTGATTTTGGTTCTATTTAACGTAGGAAATAATAGATATGACTTCTCCCGCACTGGGTGAGCGGGAGGACATGTCAGACTTCTACAGACTAAAACCACTCTAGTTTCATCTTTGCATTCTCTTCTCTTTTTCGTTACCCCTCAATAGGCATCGACCCTGCCGAGCCCCTACAGTTTGCTGACACTCTTTGAGGCTTCTGGTTTGGGGTGAAGCAAAAATAAGCTTTCGGTCACGTTAAACTTGTCAAACAATTGCGTACCCCTGGGGCCTAGACATAAGCTCTATAGGGTCTTGTCTAGTGAGACCTGTCAAATAATTAAAAAATTTCAATACCTGTTCTAAGTGATCTCTGATAAAAGAGACGCGGCCATCATCGTTGAGGTCAGACCCGCCCGTGGAGTATCCGTTCTCTGTGATCAGGATCTCTATGTCTCCATACTGCTGTTTCAGCCACAGCATCTGGTCCCGCAAGCCTTGTGGATAAACCTAGTTGAAATAGGAATTTGAATTAGAAATACTTTTGGCCCAGTACTGCATTCAAGCAGCATGTTGCCAACGGCACAGTATACTGCAGTCGTCGACGCGTCAGCAGTAGCCCTTGAAGTGCGATGGCGGCCGTCGATATTCCAATAAATGAAAAGCAGGGCCAGCCGTCGTGTGTATCAAGTGTAGGACGATGGTTGTCACCGATCCGCGTCGACGGCCATGGCTCTATGCCGCTCGTGTCATTTATGAGCACTAAGGAGTAAGTAAGTAGCTCTAAAAACTCCAATCTCCGTTACGCAGATGACACCACCTTTCTGGCTATCAATGAATTGGAAATGGTTGAGACCCGTAGGTAGAATTAAGCGCATCAATCGGGTCTGAAGATTAACTATAAAAATTCAAGGTAACAGTGGTGGATCGAAGCAAAAAACTACAGGTCACGGGAACTCTTGTACTTGGTTTGGTTCAAAAATTTTCTATTATTATAATTACGAGTACATAGGTTTCTGTGAAAAGGATAAAGTGATTAATTTTCAACAAATCAGACTTATTCATTAGAGCTACAGAAACATGATTCGGAATTACCAGAACATCCATACTCGGAGGGTTTTTACTTGGGAAGATTTCAAAGTTATTTAACTTTAAAAACCTTCTGTCCCCAGCAATAACTTTTTGCACCCACTTACCACCAATAACTGACTATAACCGAAGGTCCAGTTCGGGTCCATTTCCATCACAGCATCCAGGTCTCCAATATACCCGAAGAGGGTTTTCTCCACATCCTCTGAGGGACGTGGTTTCCTCACCAGTCTACTGGTGTAGAGGTTTAAAGCAAAGTAGTCGAAAGTTCCTGGGGGAAAATAGGTTGATATTTTACTGTACATTGAAACTAGAATAACAGAGGCCCTAGCACGAGTTCTTAACGGGATTCATTTGACGACGTAAACTGAACTGTTAAAGAGATGGAGCTTGTGTACCCTCAGATAATATTTAAAAAAAATCGTGGTATAGCTGGTAAGTCCAAAGAACTAAAAATTCGAAAACGTTTGACATGAACCAACCCACACTAGGTCCTCGTGGTAGATTACGGCCATCCCTCTCCTTTAGGAGAGGTCTGTGTTCCAGCAGAGGGGACTCTGATTTTAAATAATCAGTCGCCTCATCAATGAATGCACCACTGCTCATTATCAGGTGGAATCACAATCAAGCACTAGTTTATGTAACATAAAAAAAGTATTTATACCTCTGATTAAATCAATTTCCTCTTGGGTAAAGGCTGGCAGTCTTGATTCCTGGTAGCCTTGCTCTTTGCTGACCTTTGCAACTGTCTCTTCCACCACTGATGGCCATCCACCCTCTTTTGAAAATATAGGATGTGTATAGCGACCGGTCTGAAAGACAATGGTTGTAAATTATTGTTGCGTTCAGTTGAAGCTTGCCCCTGAGCTTTCACAGACGCGTACGCTGTACATTTCCGACACCATTGCTCTACAACCTGTAACATAATTAACGCACATCCTCTTGGGGGATCGTTGTACTCATCATTATGAACAACTTTTACAATGGGACCAAACCCTACATACCTACATACATACCCTACATTTATATTCGCATATTTCGTCAAAATGTATGGAATTTTGACGACATATGCGAACATAAATATTGAATATCATCTCAACAATTGAGTCAACAATACCACTTTTTTTAGTAAAGTTTCCGTGATTCCCTGGACCAGTAGAAGCGCCATCGTGTATCTTCCGTAGCAGAGGGACCACCTCACATCGTGGTAGGTACTATCACTTGTGTGGTGACCTCTTTGTTATCGTTTGATTCCTATTTCCTAAAGAGCACATTCCCACTGTGCTTAGTAGCCCTATGTGACGGGACTATGTGACGATACTTTACTGTATGTTTCGACGTCACATCTAATAAATAACGTCTGAAAAGGAAACCCATGGTCCTAGAACGCAAATAAACGTCTGATTCGCTTTCTCCCAACTTAGAAATGCAGAAGCCGTTGTATTGTTTCCCTCCCAAAAATAAAGGTTGTTGCCATGACTTACAAGAAACTGTCTTGCTGCTTCTGTCACCTCCAGATCTTCTGCGGAGTCTGAGTATGGTAGTAGCCATACTAATTGGTTTGCTATAGACACCTTTCCTGAAAGAGGGTGAAAGGTTCGTTTGAAAAATTGTATTAAAAAAAATGTGGTGTGTGTGAATGTGACGTGATGAACAGCTTCTGTAGACGTGGGTTGGCGGACAGCAGTAAAAATCTGTTGCTTCGTTTTGTTCCATCCAGAATGGGAGGAATTATTTGATGATTTTCTGCTTCAAAAAAAGATGCCCAATATCAAAAATTATTTGGACCCCATTTGTGATACGGTACCCGATTTGTACGAGCCAATATTGGTGTCATTGTGACTTGTGTGAATGAATTCAAAAAGGGAAAATTAAATGGCCTACCATTATACTTATACCGGAACTCCTGATCGTAGACATGGTAAGCCTTGGCGTGCGCCAAAAGCAGGTTCTTATTACAAATATAAGGGCCCACGAAATCCTCCCACACAGGATTAAGGACTCCCTGTCCGTAGTACCAGTCGCAATCCAAGAAAGGCTCGTTAATTGTGATCCAGGTCTTGACACGGTCACCATACAGAGAGTATACAACTCTTGCGTATTCAGCAAACCAGTCAGCGATTTTAGGGTTGGCCCAGCCACCTGGAATTTAGTTGATTTTAAATTAGGATCACCAGAATTATTATTATATTTATTTTTTTATATCCTGTAACAGATTTATTCGTGAGACTGCCAGTAGTCGTGGCTGTCATCGTTGCCACTCGTACCAGTCTGGGAAACACAAACCTGCCTGTCCTACTACGTCCATATTGTGTACCTAACTTTCCTTTAAGTAAATTAGAATATTAATATGTACAAGTTGAGCATTTTGAGTAGGCTTTCGATCCTAAACTGCAGAATGGTTCAAAAAAATCACCACGAAAAGAAAGAACACGGGTTGGTTTTGGATCGGTCCTGCACCTGATACCTCTTCCATCACGTCTAGTTTTCGTCCCAACGGACTAAGACAGTGAGGTAAGGTATATAGTTCAGTTTGCACGCACACTTGTCCACTATAATATTTCTTTCAGAGACAATAAGTGGTCTCTGAGACAGCAGAAAAAGACATTGCTGAGAGGTTTTCATATATGTAAATATATTTTTTAAACTTACCAAGGTCTTGAAACCTTTGTGGCGTATCGTAGTGGTGGATAGTGACAAGAGGCTGGATGCCCTTCTCCAGTAGACCGTCGATCAGGTTGCTGTAGTAGTTCTTGCCATCCTCACTGATGTTGTTCGCAAAACCAGTCGGAAGCAGTCGAGGCCAGGATATAGAGAATCTGGAAATAGATTAAAAACACTTATTGCAACTTGATGGATAAAAATTGCCTGGAAAAAAATCGCGGAATTGCTATAAGGCCAAGAGTCATGTACCGTAAGAATTAGGTGAAATTTGGGGCGAAAAGCGAAAAACCAAAAATTCCACTCAGAACCAAGCTCACTCTTTGGTCCCAGGCCCGAGTCCCAACAGTGGGAATATTATAAGGTTGATAAATAGTTTTAAGAAAAACTACAAACCTGTAAAACTGCAAGCCCAATTCAGCAGCCATTTCGATGTCCCTCTCCCACAGGTAGTAGGAATTACAAGCAATGTTGGCATTGCTGCCATCTGCTATCAGTTCTGGATACCGGTGAGTCAGGCGGTCCCATTTGCTCTCCCCTTTATCTGGATATTTATGAGACACCGTATAAGAAGACCGTCATAAATTATTGTAAGAACCTTTTATGCAGGTGAAGAATCATCCAATGACGTGATGGTTTAGGTACGAACGATTTCTCAGCAAAACTAAAAGAGCCTAACAGAGTCAATGTTTGTTAAGGTCACAAGGAATTTATGCAAAAGAAAACCGTGGACAAGGGCAACCAAAGGACAGGTGGGTTTTAGACTGTTAAAGTCTGTAACACCCCTTTAGAGTAAGAGGGTCTCCTAGAGTGAAAGAAGGCATTTGATATTTCCTCGACTCAAAATAAAAATGGGTAAAAGGGAGTTACCAACTTGATGGTTGGAAGTTGTAAATGATGTCATAATTAAAATATAAAAGTTTACTCACCGCTGACATTCCAGGCTCCTTCCACTTGAAAAGCTGCTGATGCTGCTCCGAATTTAAACCATGATGGAAACTGGAGATCACTACCGTACGAGTGACTCACAGAAGCCCTAATGAGAAAATTGAATATAAAAACATTACTATCTATCTAGCCTCTTTTTGTTGACTTATCCAAAGCGTTCGACAGCATGACACATAGAACCATTTTTGACGCATTGAGAAAATGATCACAGTAACGTTGCAACCTGTTTCTGATAATTTATAAAAACAGTGTTTACAGCCACAATCATAACTTGTAAACCATATACAATAATTTTATTAACAATTGAAAAAGGAGTCAAACAGGGTAATAATATTGTTACAAAAATAATGATATTATTTTAACCATAGGCTAACATTTTTTGAAGTATGTCTCGTAATCAGGTAAAACATATACATATTCGTATAACATACATATTTGCACTTTTTTGTGATTCAGAGCAATGAGCCAAGTTCATGAGAAGTAGAAGACCAAAGAAAAAATGAATAGGAAGAATGATACGGCCAGAAAGGGGCTATTGAATGGATAAGAGTACAAATCTACACTACACTCTGAACAACTTCGCACACTTTACAAATTTGAAGATTCTCACTATGCCAAGCCTCTATATTTTAGTGTTATTGGTGAATTTTAAGAAATACCTACATCACTATGAGACAGATGAGGAGAGAGAGTTGAGGTAAAGTACGCGTAGGAAAGATTTAAAAAACAAAATAATACCTCAACTTAACATTGTCCAACATAGTCCTCAATATCAAGCAGTGCGAATTTTTAATAGGTTGCCCTTGGACTTGAAGAGTATAATTTACACGAGCTCGTTTAAGTCAAAGCTCAAAGCTTTCCTTTTGGAAAAATGTTTATATTCGGTCGACGATGACATATCAATGGTTTAAAATAATAACAATCGTATTAATTAATGTGATTGGATAATTTTCATAATGATGACAATGATTTTAATTCAGTTGTGTGATTCTTATGATTGTATTAGTTATTTTTATTGTATTTTATTTTTAATTTTAAGTAATGACAAGGAATTTAATTTTGCTTTTTTTATAATAGTGATTTTATTGTATTTTATTTTTAATGCTATTGTGATTTCAATTAATGTATTTTTATGTAATTTCAAACACAATTTAAATTGTTACTGAATAAGTAAATGAAATGAAACTTCTGAGAAATCCCACTCGGAGAACAGCAAAAAACAAAAAGAATAAGATTCATAGGAATGTTATAAAATTATAAAATTCTATACAGCACATCTTTCACAAAGAACGAACTTTGTCGAATGTTATTAATAAGTTCAGTCAGTAGTACTTGTAAATTGGATATACGTACCAAATAATAAATGCTGTTACCCACAACATAATTTATCTGTCACTAAGCGCATACCAAATCATGCTTTTCGTTTTATATGAGACCCAATCATGCTGCGAATAATTTGTGACTTTGGTGTTTTTCATAAAAGTCTACTTATTAGACCATTCCAGATTCATTAAATTTTAACTCAAGAAAGGGTAATTTTTCATTTAGTTTACCTCGAAAATTTCTCCAGTTAACCAAATAAAGTATAGGACACACTGAAGGACAAATAAATGTTATTATTTTGTAGGCTTGAGGAGTGGATTACAGAGATGTCAGGGCACTCTCATTTTCCGGTGCTTAACTTACGGAGCTTCATACCGGATACGGTTTTTTCAGCAGGTTTCTGTTTCGGATTTGTTGGGAAAAACTCACGGATGTCACCATTGATTGTGCGGATTGCGCAGAGGTCATGGTGGAGCATAAAGATCACCATATGCTTGAGTTTTGGCAGTTACGGCGGATCGCAGCCTTTTGTTGGTGGTTTTAATTAACCATAATAAAAAAAAATAGTTACCATGCGGCCGCTCCTCGTAAAATACTGGTATTCAGCTAAATCCGGCTTGACTGGAAGCCGACCCCAATATAGTTGGGAAAGGCTAGGTAGATGATGCTGATGACCATGCGACCAACATTGGGGCTGACTGAAAGAAAGAGATTTTCATTTTTGAGAGAAACCTTTCAGTCGTCTCGGTTATCTAGAAAATGATGATCACTTAATTTACATTTATTAGTAAGTTTTCTCATTTACATCCAAAAAAGTCATATATCGTCAGTAACCAGCTTGCCATTGCAGACTTGAGATAAGATTATCTGCCTTTTACATTCAGTCATAAATAAGGATAGCTGTAGGTCAAAGATGGGTATAAATTAAGGAAGTACTTGTAAATTTTTGGTTTAAAAGATATTAGAAGCTATCAGGGTATTTTGTCCATCGAATAACTAGCTTCTGCCAACGGCTTCGCTTGCGTAAAAGTTTAAAATTATCCCAATGGAACATGCACCAGGGATAAAAAAATATTCCATGTGGAGGAATGTGAAGGAGCATAACATACACATATCACAATCTTCTTCTAGGGAAACCTTGTCCTTAACTGTCAAAACGACAGCAATATCAAAACTAAAAAATAATTTTAGGATGTTACTTATTTCAATAACGAATAAGGGAGGGCCCAAAACACTTCCTTGTGGAATGCCTTGTTTAATGTCTCTGTAGTTTGATGTGTAGTTAATTTCTTTCCTTGTACTCAAGTCATTAATGTCATTTACTTTCTGTCGGAGATATAAAAATCTCTCAGCTCAAATGAAGTACTCCGAATCTGGTACCTGTATTATTTATTTAACAGAATTTGGTGATCCACGAAATCTAACGCTTTACTTAGATCCAATGATTGTTAATTTAATTTATTTTGGAAAGTAACCATGTAGCGTTGACGTGGAATATGTTGGATATTTTCTCAAGGATTAGATGGAGGCCAACAAAAATGATTATATTGTCTTAATTAGGTATGTGCTGATGATGCAGCCACAGGCCGATTACAGGTTAAATTCTTTGAACTCTTTGCATAAGTCGGTATGGAACTCTAAAAATCAGCACGTCATAAATGTCTAATAGGATTACTTAATCAAATGTATATTTACAACCCATAAACTTAGTGCATCCATGATAATGCAGAAATAAGTAATTGATTGCACTTGATCATTTATATCTTAATCTTTTCACCTGATATCAACTTGCTCTGTACGGATGTGTGGTCGGTTACAAATTAGCAAATATTTTTTCAAGAACTTTTTCACTACCGATTAAGCTGAAAATGGTCATACTTACCTATTAGTAAATAGTTTAGGGCATACACAATGCAATAATATTTTAAGAGAAAATCGCACGGTCTCCTGCGATGCAGCGAGCCTCCCTGTTGATCTGCCCCCATAGGATCTGGAGGCAACAGTCCTTTCACACAAGCACGATTTACGCATGAAAATGCTATGCCGAGGCTAAAGTTCACAGCCACGATAAGTCACGGCATTGCGGACAGAGTTCAGGCGGGATCTCATGGTGAAAAGACGATAACGATTGTGGCAACCCTTGCTGGCTAATCGACCGGATCAAACCCAAGTCGTCAAGGCATACGGTTTGAAAAATTTAAGAGGCCTGCGGAGACCGCGCGCTATCTCGAGTTGAGACGAAATAAAATACGTTTTTGAGATTGATGGAAGCAATCCAGATAGTACGAGTATAAACAATTCTTGGACACACCGACTGGAGTAAAGTCATCATCCGGACACTGACAGTTGCTTGCTGTGATAGCAATACAAACTATTGGAAATTTGGGAGAGAAAAATGATGAATGAAAAATTAATGTATTTCCAATATTGTTTCGAGTATTTATAACTTGATAATAATATCTGTGTTCCCACGGAAAGATATTTTGAAATATTGTTGATTATAATATAGAAAAAACAAAATAAAAACATGACATTTTCGCTGTGAAAATGTGCAAATTTAAATTCGCTTAAATTTCGTTTGAAGTAAGTTTTTCAACAAAAAGACGATGTAGGAACCTAGATAATTATTGTCTAAATCCGAATAACATCATATTATGGTGTAAATATGCTCAAATTGCAAATGATTTTGGTATTACGTTTGTATGGATAATTCTAACGTCGCGCCCACCTTAATATCTATACCACAGATAATATAATATACTAGCATATCTATACTAATTATAATAAAGAGGTAAAATTTATTTTTTTGTTTGTAGGGGGTAATCTCTGAAGATCCTGGTCAGATAACAAAAATGTATGTATTGATAGAAAGCTGCTTTCTTCCTGAGTGCTATAGGCTATATTTTATGCGACCCACTTTCGATAATATTATTTTTTCTGAATTTACTTGGTTATCTATCCGACTTCCACGCGGGCGAAGCCGCGGGCAAATGCTAGTAATAAATGAAGTTGAGGCTGCATGTATAAAAAGTATTTATTATTAATAAGATTCATTCCTTTTAAAAGATAGTAAAATTTAAAGTGATCGCTTCTTGATAAGTTCGGCGTAGTAGTTCGCTGACTTGCGCGGGGTTCGCGTGCGGTTGGGACTTGAGAAGTCCACTTCGTATAGCCCGAACTTTGATCTGAAAATGTATAAAACAAATTGATATTTTGTGTATGTGAGTACATGTTTTTGAACGCTTTCACGACACGATACTGGTGTAATATGATATGACTATAAGTGACCGATAATACTATTGTATTCATGACAGTATATTTTGACTAGTTAGTAGGCGAACAAAAATATACTGACCTGTCGATTTTTTCACGATTTCAGGTTTAGTCCCTTAGTAAAAGTTGTTTGTTATTATGATTACAATCACGTGTTTATGTATCGGTGACTAATTACCAGACACACTATATAATAATATATTAATATAATAATATAATATATATTTCACAAGTTTCACACAACGCCATCTAGTCCCAAGCTAAGCAGAGCTTGTATTATGGGTACTAGACAACTGATAAACATACTTATATATTTCTAAATACATACATATTATAGATAAATAACACCCAGACACAGAACAAATGATCGTGCTCATCACACAAACATTTGTCCTGGGTGGGAATCGAACCCACGACCTCCGGCATAGCAGTCAGGGCTACTAACCACTAGACCAACAGGCCAGTCATCATAATAAGATTTTCAAGGAGTGTGCTACCTCGTAACTGCTAGAGTGCTCCAATGTGCCCATACATCGGCTTGGTTTGTTTCTTCCATGGCTTACCATGAGGTGAGATTCAGTTCAAGAGCCAGTTCATCATGAATACAACTTTTAAGGCTAGGGAGCCTCATAAGTTATTAAGCCAAAATCATACAAAAGACGAGTCGACTCGACAAGAAGACGATAGACTACAGGATCGCAATCGAGCATTAGTTATATACTATATGAAAATAAAATAAAAACCTAATAATCGAATCCTCAGCAGTCTTCTTCTTCTGCCTGGCGTTATTCCCGGCCGTTACCAGGGTCCGCCTTCCTGCTAAGCTTACTCCACTTTGCCCGATCTTCAATATCCTTCCCAGTAAGGCCATTGGCTCTCATGTCGGACTTGACGACGTCCAGCCAGCGCTTGCGAGGGCGACCACGGGACCTAGCCCCAAGAACAGCCATATCCATGCATCTCCGGCCGACGTACACCCCAGGGCGACGCATGATGTGGCCATACCATCGCAGACGACACTCTTGCAGTTTTTCCCCCACGTCACGGACACCAAGACTACCTCGGATGAATGAGTTGCGCACGCGATCGGATCGCGTTACGCCACACATCCACCTCAGCATCTTCATTTCCGTGACGCGAAGCTCCTGAGTGTGTCTGCTTAATGCCGGCCAACACTCGCCACCGTACAGGAGGACCGGCCGAATGATGCATTTATATATCTGCCCTTTGAGCCTCGGGGGCATTCTACGGTCACATAAAACGCCCGTTACCTCGCGCCATTTTGCCCAAGCCGCGCCTATACGTGCTTGGACATCGTCATCCACGTTGCCAGACTCGTGCAGCACGGATCCAAGGTAACGGAACTTATCGGTCTTTGTTACCAGATCCGAACCTATTCGGATAGTGTTTGAATCCGTGCCGCCACAGGACATGTACTCGGTCTTCGCCACATTTAGTCTCAGACCGCCGTTTTCCAGCGTGTCCCTCCAAATGTTGACCTTGCGCTCAAGATGGGCTTTGTTCTGGTTAACGAGGGCGATGTCATCGGCATACATCATTAGCCATGGAGGCTGGTCTTGGATGTTTGCCGTAACTACATCAAGCACAACGTTAAACAAGAACGGGCTTAGAGCCGAACCTTGGTGAACGCCAACAGATATTGGAAAAACACTGGATTTGCCAACAGCGGTCTGGACAGAGGACACGGAATCACGGTACATGTCTCTGATAATGTCAATATAGGCCTCAGGAACACCCTTGAAGCGGAGTGCCCACCAGATAGCCTGCCGAGGTATACAGTCGAAGGCCTTCTGCAGGTCTAAAAAGGCCATATGCAGAGCTCTCCTTCTCTCTCTGTAAGCCTCAGACAGAGTCCGTAAGGCGAACACTGCGTCCATGGTGCTGTTACCCGCCCGAAAGCCATATTGACACTCAGAGACAGTGCACTCGCTACGGAGCCTTGTGTCAATTATGCGCTCGAAGAGCTTCATGGTGTGGCACATGATCTTGATACCGCGGTAGTTACTGCAGTCCTGTACGCTACCTTTGCCTTTGTAAACCGGGATAATCAGGCTTAGTCGCCACTGGTTTGGCATTTCCTTGGTGGTCAGGATGCGGTTAAAAAGATCTGTCAATAGGTCCACACCATGTGGGCCCATCGCTTTCCACGCCTCAATTGGCACATTGTCAGGCCCGACCGATTTCCGGTTTTTCATGTGGCGAAGAGCAATGCGAATTTCGTCGGGGGAAATAGGGGAAATAAGTCCAAGGTTAGGAGGCGGTTCGGGAGGAAGGTTATGGGGATGCTGTTTGTTGGAGAGCTCCGTGAAGTACGTACACCATCTCTCCTTAACAGAGGGGGCATCGTAGAGCAGCTTACCCTGGGCGTCCCTTACACAGAGACATTTACTAATGTCCCGTGTTGCTTTTTCCCGGGCACGCGCCAGCTTAAAAATAAGTTTTTGCCCCTCCGCAGTTTCCAGCTTGTCGTACAAGGGCGACAAACTTTTGCTGCGGGCTCTAGCTACTGCTTTTTTGCAAGCGCGCTTAGCCGCTCCATATGCCTCCCTGTCCTCCGGAGAGTTGGACCCTTGCCACTGTTTAAATAAAACCTTCTTCTTCCGAGTCGCCTCCTGCACCTCGTCATCCCACCACCACGTCTCCTTGTTTATGGTGCGGCCACCACGAGAAGTGCCAAAGACGCGCTTACCCGCAGCGGTGATTGCTGAGTGGATCCTACTCCAGATATCTTGAGCAGACTCATGCGGAGCACTGATTTTGAGATGCTCGACCTCCGCGAGGAAGTCTGACTGCTTAGGCCCACTAAGCAACCACCACTTAGTGCGGGGGTTGCGTTTCTCGGTCACTTTCTTCTTAGGCCTGACTGCCAAGTCCAGGACCAGAAGGCGGTGTTGAGCCGTTAAGCTTTCGCCTGGGATGACCTTGCAGTTGGTAACCTTGCCAATGTGGCACCGTCGCACCAGCAGGTAATCAATTTGGGTTGAGTAGGCACCACTACGGTACGTAATGAGATGCTGGGGCTTCTTCTGAAAGAATGTGTTCACGATGGCTAGGTCAGACACCGCGCAGGTCCTGAGTATACTGACTCCCTCTGCATTTAGTTGGCCATAGCCAAAACCACCGTGGACACGTCCGTACTCTCCAGCAGACCGACCTACGTGGCCGTTGAGATCCCCCCCAACCAAAACATCTTCGGAATTCGGAATAGCGCGCATTACGTCCTCGAACTCTTCCCAGAAGGCCTCCTTTTCAGACTCACAGCAACCAGTTTGGGGAGCATAGGCGCTGATTAGGTTCGTAACCGATCCTTCAATCAGCACCCTAACCCTCATCAAACGGTCGCTGTATCGGTCTACTTCAAGGAGTCCATCCTGAAGGTCCTTAGACAACACGACGGCTACTCCGTTCCTACCCGACGGTGATCCGGTGTACACTAGCTGGTACCCCTGCCCGATGTCACGGGACTTATTCCCCTTCCAGCGCGTCTCCTGAAGGAAGGCGCACTGGACCCGACGCTTTGCAAGTACGTCCGCGAGTTCTCTGCAACGTCCAGTTAGAGAGCCAATGTTCCAGGTGGCAAAGCGGAGCTTCCTTTTGGGTACTAGCATCTTTAGCCGTGCCCGTACTTGACACGGTAGCCCTAGCCCACTTGTCGCAGGTTTAGGGCGATGTGCCTGCGCGTCGTTGTGCGGCGACGCCCTAGCCCAAGTACCCAAACTTGCCTTGTTCCTATCCATATTATTTGACTGATGTTGGTTTTACGTGGGGCGACCAGCCGTCTGACCCCCACAACCCTACTAGAGGGAAACCAGGTTCGCCAGAGCCTTGTCCGTTGGTCAGCAGGGTGCACCGCTAGCAGGTAAGGTTGGCTTGGGTCCTCAAGGTCTGAGCGGACCCCATACACCCCCGTCAATCGAATCCTCAGCAGTAGCAACATTATAAGGCTGATTATGTGACACAGAATTATTGACACAGAAGAATGTCTACTTACTGATATCCATCTGTCCATTCGAAGTTGTCCATCAACGTCCAGTACGCGTACCCTGTCACGTTCACACCATCTTGGATAGTTAAGAGCACCTGGAAAATTACAAAAAGAAATATATTAGACGACGTGGTTCCAAAAGTACAACAACCTTTTTTCAGGTTTCGAATAAAGAAAAAAGTTTGTATAATGTATTAGAATTAGCATTATAATTGGCCTTGTAATGTTCCCACTGTTGAGACTCAGGCTTTCTCTCTAGGAGAGGGATAATTATTATGTTTCTTTAATTGCCTTTTGCGTTTCAGGGTCACGGTACATCTAACAAGCAATCCTGCAGACTGAGGAAACCAAAGCTCTAATAGTCTGACCTGTCAAATAATTGCAATTTTTCAATACCTGTTCCAGATGATCTTTGACGTAGGAGATGCGGCCATCATCGTCGATTAGGGATCCGCCGCTGGAGTATCCGTTCTCAGTGATGAGGATCTCTATGTCCTCTCCATACTGCTCTGCTATCCACAGCATCTGTTCTCGTATGCCTTGTGGATAGATCTGGTTGAAATGGGAATTTTAATTAGAATTTGTTTTGTCAGGTACAGCTAAGGAATCGAATTCTGTATAATTTCCAGACAGTTCGGTACAGCTTTAACTTATAGGTTTATTCTAGGCAAGCGTACTCTATCCTCCTACTCCTACAAAAACAAAAAAAACTTCTGATGAACCGGATTGGTGTTTTCTGAATAAGTTTATTTGAAGTAAAAAATGAACTGTGGCCTTAGTGAAAAGGGAGCACATATTCAAACATGTCCAAATATGCTCAACTATTTTTCGTTCAAACATGTTGAGCTTAAATGCGAACTAAACATCAGAACTAGGCTATCAACTACCAAGTGATGCCACAACGATCAGTCCTGTCTTCCTCGCCTCCATTGTGTTCCCGCTACCCTCACTAGGTCATCGGGCAACTTGTGCACTGTGCTTTTCAACGGTTCATCCTCCAGTCATCATCATTTTCCTGCCCCTTTTCCCGTTTTATTTGGGGTCGGTGCAACACGTTTTTTTCTTTCATTCTGTCCTGTCACTCGTCACGCTGTCACTTCTCACACAATCCATCCATCTTTTCTTTGGCCTCCCTTTCTATCTCTCTACTAAACTCATAACTCTTTTAGTAACACGCGTTTCATCTCTCTTCTTCACATAACCATACCAAGACAAACGAATGCCTTTCAACTTTTCAATCAATGGCGCCTTTTTCAAACTTCCCCTAATATACTCATTTCTGATTTCTGCTTCAAGTTTGTCAATAAACTTAGCAATAATTCTTCATCCACTTACCGGCATCATCGGGCCATAGCCGAAGGGCCAGTCAGGGTCCATTTCCAGTACAGCATCCAAGTCCCCGACGTACGTGAATAGGGACCTCACGACATCTTCTGAGGCACGAGGTTTCCTCACCAGTCTGCTGGTGTAGTGGTTCAGGGCAAAGTAGTCGTAGGTTCCTGAGGGAAGCACATTAATTTTATTATTAAAAAAGTTTCAAGAAGAGAAGTTTCTTTTACTTTTGTATTAATCATCATCATCATTTCAGCCAAAAGACGTCCACTGCTGGACTCAAGCGTCTCCACAACGACCGGTCCTAAGCGTCTCGTATACGTCTGATTCCTGTGATCCTCACCAGGTCATCGATCCACCTTGTGGGTGGCCTTCCTACTGCGTCTTCTGGTACGGAGTCATCACTCCAAAATCTTTCGGCACCGTCGACCATTTGTACTACTTATTATCTTACATTTATCTTCATCATCTACCTAGCCTTTTCCCAACTATATTGGGGTCGCCATCCAGTCAAGCCGGATTTAGCTGAATAGCAGTATTTTACGAGGAGCGGCTGCCTACCAGACCTCCACAACCCATAAACTGGGGTAACACGGTACTTCATGGCAAGACTGGAGTCAGATTTACTGGCTTCTGACTATCCGTAACGACTGCCAAAGATCTACAAATGAGAGCCGGGACCTACGGCTTAGCGTGCTTTCCGAGGCACGGGGAAAACTCGGTATGTTAAGATGGTCACCTATTCACAGACCAACCTTAGCAAGCGTTGCTTAACCTTGCAGATCGACCCGTGCGACTGTTATTATCTAGCCACGAGCTCCTCACATATTTATCTTACCTCTGATTAGTTCAATCTCTTCTTGGGTAAAGGCTGGCAGCCTTGACTCTTCGTAGCCTTGTTCTTTGCTGACCTTCGCGACTGTCTCTTCTACCACAGTTGGCCATCCACCCTCTTTTGAAAATATGGCATGAGTATAGCGGCCGGTCTGAAAGTTAGAATAATGATTGTAATTTTAAATACAGATTTTTTTTATTATTAAAATATGTTTCGGCATCGCCACTTTAAGGTCACGAGAAATTGAATCCTGTATCGCGCAATTAAAGTTCTTCGCCCAATTTGAATAGATACAACAGCTCGAAAATCACTCACTGTGTGACAAAACACCCGTCTGGCCGGAGGATCCTTCCTTTTCAACGGAGGTTTGTAGGACTTTACTCTTTGTTTACCTCTAAATACAGAAAAGGAAGACGCAGCGTTGGAAGGCCTCCCACGAGGTGAACCGATGACTTGGCGAGTGTCGCGGGAATTCGATGGATGCAAGACGCACAAGACCAGTCGCTGTGGTGACGCTTGGGGGAGACCTATATCCAGCAGTGGACGTCTGTTGGCTGATATGGTGATGACTGAAAAGGAAACCTGTGGTCTTGGAACGCAAATGAACTTCCAACACGCCATGCCTCCAACCTAGAGAGGGAGAAGTCATTTGATGTTCTCCCGCCTCAGACAGACAGACAACAGACTTACTAGAAACTCTCTGGCTGCTTCTGTCAACTCCAGGTCTTCTGTTGAGTTTGAGTATGGCTTCATCCATAGTAAGTGGTTCGCTATAGATATCTTCCCTGAAAGAGGGTGAACAGTTTGATTAAAAAATGTATTATAGATCTAATTATTTATAAGTAAAAATAATATTAGTACTAGTAAAAAAATGGATGGGTCAGTGAGCGGAACAATTTTGTCTCGTTTTAGCTCGACGGAGCCCTGCTCTGCGGTAACAAGTGGTATACGAAATGTTTCCTTTCGACTGTCTGTTTAGTGATGCCCTGGGCCATCGAAGCCGCCGTAGACGCGGACGGACGAGCATGGGTAATTCATCTTCTTTGCGACGGGCGCCTCGTAGAGCTTCCTGCACAATTGAGACTGATTGGGCCGATACTTGCTACAGCTGCGGGATAGTAAAATAGTTACCACGACCTGGGAAAGCAAAAGGCAATTGAGAGAACAAAATTAAAATATCTTACCATTATATTTGCACCGGAACTCCTGGTCATAGACGTGGTAAGCCTTCGCGTGCGCCAAAAGCAGGTTCTTATTACAAATATAAGGCCCCAAGAAGAACTCCCGTTTAGGAGCCAGAATCCCCCACCCGTAGTACCAGTCGCAGTCCACCAGAGGCTCGTTGATGGTGATCCAGTTCTTCACGCGGTCACCATAGAGAGAGAACACAATTTTTGCGTATTCAGCGAACCAGTCGGAGATTTTAGGGTTGGCCCAGCCACCTGGAATTTGACATTGGTATTATTATTATATATTTTTTTTAATCCATCGGATGTGTCCGGCCTACTGCCACTTAAGTTTGGCGATTCATCGGCCTATGTCCAGCAGTGGACGTCTGAGATGATGATGATTATTTCATCATCTACCTAGCCTCTTCCCAACTATATTGGGGTCGGCTTCCAGTCAAGCTGGATTTAGCTGAATACCTGAGTATTTTACGAGGAGCGGCTGCCTACCAGACCTCCACAACCCATTAACTGGGGTAACACGGTACTTCATGGCAAGACTAGAGTCAGATTTACTGGCTTCTGACTATCCGTAATGACTGCCAAAGATCTCCAAATGACAGCCGGTTTGGAGGTAGTGAGACAGAGAGTAAAGTCCCACATACCTCCGTTGAAAAGGGAGGATCCTCCGACCGGACGAGGTGTTATGTCCGGTGGTATTATTTAATGTCTATTAAATCTCAATTATACTATTTAAGTTCAAAAGCAAAGAATTCAATGGTTTGCTAAGTTCAAAAGCAAAGAATCCAATGGCTTGGTACAAAAGCAAAAAAAATTTACATGCTCTTAGAGAACCACAAACTAAAAAACGCCACTGACGTCCCTATAAACGTTGCAACCTACTGGGTTTAAAAACTTTGAGTGTAGAAGAACTCGAGAAGAAGATTCAATAGTAAGTCACTGCTGAGTTAGGAGGCAAAGAGATTGCTGAGAATTTTTCATCAAAAAATTGTTTTTGGAACTTACCAAGATCTTGGAACATTTGCGGCATATCCCAATGGTAGATAGTGACGACCGGTTCGATGCCCTTCGCCAGTAGACCGTCGATCAGGTTGTTGTAGTAGTTCTTACCGTCCTCACTGACGTTGTTCGCAAAACCAGTCGGAAGGAGTCGAGGCCAGGATATGGAGAATCTGGAAATAGATTAAAACAATACAATTTCCTCTCCAGGAAATCCCTGATTATTCCAGGTCGCCTGGAAGAAATAGCGGAATGCGATAAGGCCAAGACGGACAGTAAGAGTTAGATGAAATTTTAAACAATAATTCAATAAAGTGTATTTATTATCCACGAATATATGTCCCCGCTACGCAACGCATTGTTCTCTTTGAGGGCTTGGCGGCGGCGATTCTCGCGCCGGGCCGTGCTACAAGCCATGGTCCGAAGCGAAGAGGCGGCGTATGCGCTTATGCCATTTCATAAAAAAGTCATTCAGTAGGGCAAACCGAATAGAGAGGTTTGTATTGATGATTTTAATAATATTATTTCGTAAATAAAATTGAGTGTTACGCCCGCCAATCATATTTTAATCAACATACAACTTGATTCTTATTTTCAAAATGCAAATTACTAAAATTTGAATTTTGCAGGTCATTTTGAGAATTTTACTGTGAAAATTATTACCTTGGTGTAAAATAAATCATACTCGTACGTAATCATAAAATGCAAATTATGAAGATGTTTTGACAGAAGAGCCGAATTCATTATTTTTCTAAGTGGTTTAAAAAAAAGTTTGTACACTTGTTACAATTTTACCATGTTTGCACATGTTTGTGACAGAATTAATATTCACGCCTTAAATGATATGGAATTAAATTGACGTAGTAACACTTCTATTTGTATTTTTTGGAATATTCAGGCAGCAACAATTTTATTTATTTTTTAACCGCCTGTGTCGGATATATCCGACAAACATACTCTAATTTATTCCGCCACGGTCACACATTCACGATCAAATACTTCATTAAGTCGCACCTTAAGTCACCTATAGGGATTGAAGAGCTAAAATAAGATAGAGTTCCCAGTCGCAAACTCACCACCTTGGCAAATAGGACACGAAAACACTTGTTAGATCAATCCGATGCGAACGATTAAAGGATTAAAAATCTTTGCCCCGCTCTGGGAATTACTTCAGTATCGGGAGAGCGTTCACAAACATGTAAATTTTCTTAAGACACCTAGATCTAGAACGAACAACTTGGCCATACATGTTTGTTACGGAAATCGCATCCGCAAAAGTAACAATTCAAATAACCACCGCCAATCATGCCGTCAAGCCACATCATTGAAGTTTACTTAGATGCGTGTTGTAACCGGAATAAACATATAATAAAATTGGCCCTAATAATCTAACTTTAGTTAGCTTGATGGGTACACACAATTTACAGAATGATAATATACTCGTATATTAATAGTAAACCCAGCCAGACGCATTACTTTGTGTAATTTATTTCATCACCACTGCTCTCAAAACGGTGAAGGAAAACATTGTGAGGAAACTGTCAAGTTCTAGAACCAAAAATTTGAAGTACTTACAGGTTGTAATCTGCCAGCCGGGTCCGGAACAAATTGGTGGACATCACATGTCACTAAGAAGAGGCCAGGATCCCAACAGTGAGAACATCATAAGCCTGATTTTTTCGTAGTTACTCAGATACCCGCGAAACGAGACACAATAGTAAAACAATAACAGCGCGGTCTCATAGGACCGGTTGGGGATTCAAACGTTAATACTAATTAGTATCATCTATTCTTGTATCCGCCTTTTCTCTCTCTTATTGCACCTAAGTACCACTATTTTCCTCTGCATCACCCAAAGGTTAACTGGTAGAAAATGCCTAAGGCATTAAGTCCGCCTTTGTACTTCTATGTGCATAAAGGATTTAATTAATAAATGAATAAGAAAGGGCTATTTTCGGAGTTTCCGTGCGTGATCACATCGCAAGAGAACAAAGGTTACCGACATAGCTCGAAGATTCGCCAAACTTAAGTGGCAGTGGGCAGGGCATATCGCTCGTAGAACGGATGGTCGATGGGAACGGAAGGTTCTAGAATGGCGGCCGCGTACCATAAGACGCAGCGTTGGAAGTCCTCCGACAAGGTGGACCGACGATCTGACGAGGGTCACGGGAATCCAATGGATGTGAGACGCACAGAACCGGTCGTTGTGACGACGCTTAGGGGAGGCCTATATCCAGCAGTGGACGACTTTCGGCTGAGATGATGATGACTAATAAGAAATATTACAAACCTGTAAAACTGCAAGCCCAACTCAGCAGCCATCTCGATGTCTCTCTCCCACAGGTAGTAGGAGTTACAAGCAACGTCGCCATTGCTGCGGTCAGATATAATTTCTGGATACCGGTGGGTCAGGCGGTCCCATTTGCTTTCTCCTTTGTCTAAGAAATGAGAGACTGCATAAGAAAACCGTCACAATTTATAGTTCATACATTTATTTCGCGAGACGATGCGCAATGCACAGGACCGGTCGTTGTGGCGACGCTTGGGAGAGGCCTATGCCTTTCAGCTCATGATGATGATTTTTTTTTAGTTAACCTTAAGGGTTAACTTAGGAGTCTTCAAGTCAAGAGTGAATAGGTTACTTCTAGGCAAGCGTGCTCCATCGTTGGCAACATCATCGCTTCCCATTAGGTGATATAGTAGTCAAACGCGAGCCTGTGCATAGTTAAAAAAAGCCCTTGTCCCACTTTGTCTTACTGTTGGGCAAAGGCCTTCTCCAAGGTCTTCCACTACATTTTTTTCTGCAACATCTCGAACCAGTCCTCATGGTCGAAAGGATCTCGCCACCTCTTTCTTGACTGACCTCGACGGCACTTTTCCTTTCCAGCCTTGTCTCGTACATAATCTCTTTTTGCAGTAGAAAATCATCTAATGATTTCTTCAGCTCAAAATATTTGAAAGAAATTGGTAAAAAGAAGTGGCTGATTTGTTGTTTGGAATTTCTAATTATAAAAGTTGACTTACCGCTGACATTCCACGCTCCTTCCACTTGAAAGGCTGCTGATGCTGCTCCGAATTTAAACCATTCTGGGAACTGGAGGTCACTACAACTCGAGTGACTCACAGAAGCCCTAGTAAGAGAATTATATGAATGTTAAAACATTTCTGTCTGTCTGTCCAGCCTTTTCTCAACTATGTTGGAGTCGACTTCCAGTCTAACAGGATGCAACTGAATACTATTAATATTGCTTTTCTGATCTCCACAACTCAGTAATTGGATAACTCGATATCCCGTGGCAAGACTGGTGCTACATATCTGGCTCTGACTATCAGTAACGACTGTTAAAAATTTAAGTTGTGTTGTAAATGTTAGTCACAATCAACGGATATAGATCTTTGGCAGTCGTTACGGATAGTCTGAAGCCAGTAAATCTGACTCCAGCCTTGCCATGAATTACCGTGTTACCCCAGTTGATGGGTTGTGGAGGTCTGGTAGGCAGCCGCTCTTCGTAAAATACTGGTATTCAGCTAAATCCGGCTTGACTGGAAGCCAACCCCAAAATAGTTGGGAAAGGCTAGGTAGATGATAATGGTTACAGAAATTAGCCGAATCAAATTCAAAATTCATTTAATATCAGAATCATATTGCGTGTAAATATTTCCGCTTGAAAAAAATGTGATTCATTATTATTATTATCTTAATTGGATTCTAGTAAAGTGGCCTTTTTAGTCCCACTGATTATTTTTGTAAATTTTCTTTGTCAAACATTAAAGTTAAATTTTCGTTTTCAGAATTGAGAGCAAGAAACAAAAAAAAAGAATAGATATTTTTTTATTCAATAGAACATTTGTTTTACAAGACCAATGAACTTTATCGAAATTCATTAATAGGTTCTAATCAGTAGTATGGCTTTACATACCAAAGAAAAAGTGCTGCTACCCACAACATATTATCTGTCACTAAGTGCTTGCCAAATCATTTTGCTTTTTATATGAGACCCATTCGTACTTTTACATGCTGCGAACAATTTTTGTCTTTAGTGTTTTTCGTAAAAGACTACTTTGTTGGACCTCGGTTTCGCTGGCTTCAGCCATTTATACGCCCTTCAAAGGACTAAGACGAAAGGGACCTGAGATAATAGATCTAAGGAAAAATAATAGTCTAACAATGGTCATTTGGAGTTTCCTTGCGTGATCACATCAGAAATGAAGACATCCGCAAGAGAATCAAGGTAATCGACATAGCCCAAAGAATCGCCAAACTTAAGTGGCAGTGGGCAGGGCACATTGCTCGTAAAACGAATGGTCGATGGGGAAAGAAGGTTCTGGATTGGCGGTCATGTACCGGAAGACGCTGCGTTGGAAGGCTTCCCACAAGGTAGACCCGATGGGCGGAAATCCGATGGATACGAGACGCACAGGATCGGTCGCCATAACGATGCTGTAGCGCGCTAATAGCGCGTTAGTTCAACAAAAAGTTGCTTGGTACGGAACCTTTTTAAGAAATCTTTCACATAAAGGAAGTCGCTAGCAAAGTACTAGTATTCAATAAAAATCATATCGTAAGTAACCCGTTTGTCAATGAAGATTTCAGCGATAAGATAGTCTGCCCTTTATATTCAAGAGTCATAAATAAGGATAACTGTAGGTCAACGATGGATATCAGGTAAGTACTTGTATTTTTATTGGGTTATAAGAGATTAGAAACAATCAGGGTTTCATCAGGCTTATCGAATTACTAGCTTCTGACAGTGGCTTCGCTTGTGTGATACAAGAAAATTATTCCAAGAGAACAAGCACGACGCCTACGGTGAGCATTAGGTAGCTCTCCGTCCGGTAGCCACCCGGATCGAGCCCAAATCGTCCACGGTGCGGACGAAATCGTAGGGTCGAAGCCTTCTGGGGCCATGGGTTGGCTTCTGAAATGAAAGCCGGGACCCTGCAACGAAGGCAAA
Source organism: Mythimna separata (assembly GCA_030763345.1). Classification (NCBI taxonomy): domain Eukaryota; kingdom Metazoa; phylum Arthropoda; class Insecta; order Lepidoptera; family Noctuidae; genus Mythimna; species Mythimna separata. Next base: position 4,050,153 of record CM061188.1, on the reverse strand, counting down.
AGAGGTACAGAAGTAGTCTTTTGTCAGTAGAAAGAAGTCTAACACAAAAAAAGTGGGATGTGATATGAAATCATTAGATGATTTATCACATAAAAACGTCTATCGAAACTATTCCATTTGACAGTTCTGACAGATGGTAAAATAGTATTGGGGTCAAGAAAAACGACTACTATACTAAATATGTTATAGGATGGTTTCAGTGACAGCTGTCAGATTCATACAATGTAGCTATCTATCTTTTTCTCTCATCTTCAAGATGCATATTTTCATCCTGCTGTCACCCAACCCATGCTTTGTAAAAAAGACTATTATATGTATATCCGTAGTATTTACAAATCGGTTGCAATTTTATTTTATATAGGGTAACTGGTAATTATTGACCGATATTTATGTTATTTTAATGGTTTTTTCGTGATTTCAGTCACCCTATATATTGTATGTTACGGTAGAAGCCCATATATCATAGATATTACTAGTAAATCTTAGGATATACCTAACGTATGTAGGTAAATGTCAGAATTTTGTATGAGAGAGATTATTTTTTGGACTTTTCAGTTCTATCCTAACCTTGTTTAAACATATATTAAGTTATCTTAAATGCTAAAAAAACAGGAATTTGACAAGACAGATATAATAGAATACACTTTATTGTACACCAAATTAGTAAGAGTTTTACAGAATCTTAAATCTATAGAGCTATAGTAAGAATATAGCGGTCTTATCTCTGACAGCGATATCTACCAGACAACCTTTGGATGGACTATCATCAACATCATCATCATCTACTTAGCCTTTTCCCATTTTCCACATTGTTTTTTACTTTTTGAGCGATTATTTCCGAAATTATTGATATTATTAAAGAATGATTTTTGCAAACCCCAATTCATTTTTGAATACCTATCCAATAATATATCACACGTTAGGATAGAAATTAAAAAAAAAATCTTTTTTTTTACGTAATAATTTTTTTTACTACCCTAATAAATTCGTTTTTCCAATTTTTATTTTTGCACTTTGTCGGCGTGATTGACATAAATATTGGTTCCAAAATTCAGCTTTCTAGTGCTAACGTTCACTGAGATTAAGCGAGAACGGACGCACAGACGGACGGACGGACAGAAATGGCGAAACTATAAGGGTTCCGTTTTTGCCATTTGGCTACGGAACCCTAAATAGGGAGAAGTCGGCGCAGTAATATACCTATATACGATAGATTTAGCAGTAGTAATACCTATTATAAGACTGATTGTAGGTGATGACCTCTTTGGGTAGGTATGAATGGAACTAGCACGTGTCTGATAAGATTACCTACTTAATCAAAATCTTTATTTATTTACAACTCATAAACTCAGTTCATTCCATGATAATAAAGAAATAAGTCATTGATCGCACATGTTTGTGTATTTATCTATATACATAAAAATCAATTGCTGTACGTTAGACCGTTTCCACATTATCCGATCCGATATCGGTATCGGACGCCGATCCGATATCGGGGTAAGTAAAATGTATGAAATGCCGTGCTCCGATATCCGATATCGGGTCGGACAATATGAAAGACAGGTACATATTTCATACATTTTACTTACCCCGATATCGTATCGGCGTCCGTAACCGATATCGGATCGGATAATGTGAAAACGGTCTCAGTCTCGCTAAATCGAGTTTTAGCGAGACTTAGACTGTTCTCATCATCATCATCTCAGCTGAAAGACGTCCGACTGCTGAACATAAGGCTCCCCCAAGAGTCGCTACAACGACCAGTCCTGTGCGTCTCGTACCCATCGGTTTCCCGCGACCCTCGCCAGGTCGTCGGCCCACCTTGTGGGAGGCCTTCCACGCTGCGTCTTCCGGAACGTGGCCGCCACTCCAGAGCCTTCCTTCCCCATCAACCATCCGTTCTACAAGCAATGTAAGCACATTGCTTGTAGAACTTGCCTTAAGTTTGGCGATTCCCCTGACCTCCGATGAAGCATTTATTTATTTATTTGGAAACTCAATAGCTTATTAATTCATGAATCCCCGACCGGTCTCATTGGACCGCGCTGTTATTGTTTTACTATTGTGTCTCGTTTCGCGGGTATTGATAGGTTAATTAAATTAAATAAATTAAGTATACCTATAGTAGGGTACTATCAGTGAATAGCCAATGCAGTTTCGTCAAAGTCACTAGCAAGTAACGTCTACACATACTACTCAGTGATAGTGAGGTGATGACAATTATCACATAAACCAATTAAAGAATTTCACGGCATTTATAAAACTAAGTTAACTAGAAAATGGTGTAAGGAAAGATAAATAATAAAAAAAAGCAAATTCAATTAAGAGAAAAACAAAATAAAAGCACAAAATTAAAGTGGCCGTACTTACCTGTGTACTGTGGCACAATGTAATATTATTTTTTTCTTTTTATTATTGTTTATAGCAGTGCTAACGGCCGACAAACGAGATAGTAAACCACAGTAAAGTAGGTACTATTTACACCGACCCACACGTAGGTCACGCCTGATTTGTACGTACTACGTACGTATTGGTACGTACGTAGGTACTACTACCACGTCGTGTAGCGTCGCGTGGCGTGGATCTAATGTAGCTCTACAAGTCTAGTTGCCATATAAAATCTATGGAGACCGACGCGCCCAGATCGGCGCCCAATACCTACCTGGCCCACGTGTGTGCAATGTAGTTCTACCTTAAAAGTTCGCGAGTTCAAAACCAGACATAGACATTACTCTGAGTAATGTATTTCATCACCACTGCTCTGAAAACGGTAAAAGAAAACATCATAAAGAAACCGGCCAGGTCTGATGATAGAGTTGGAAGGCTCTAGGATACTCTCATCCAAATAATAATAATAAGAGATATAAATAAGATGGTAATCGTGTTTAGGCTCATTAGATATGTACTCATAATGATTTGTGGAAGACGCAGTGTTGGAAGGCTTCCCACAAGATAGATCAATGACCTGGTGAAGGTCGTAGGAACCTGATTGATGCGAAACCCACAGGACCGTAGCATTATCGGCCTTGTAATGTTTCCACTATTGGGACTCAGGCCTCCTCACTAGGAGAGGGAATGGGCGGTAATCCACCACGCGTGCCCAGTGCGGATTGGTGGATGTCACATGTCCTCGAATTTTTAGTTCTAGGACATGCCGTTTTGAGAGCAGTGGTGATGAAATAAATTACACAAAGTAATGCGCCTGGCTGGGTTTGAACCCGCGACCTACAACTCGTAAGTTGCGGCTGTTACCACTGGTCCACTACTGCTCTCAGTCTGTGGTTTACAATTATTATGTCTGACAAATTGTAAGCCAAATTAGCGCAGCAGATATTTTCTGCTCAGTGTATTAAAAAATACTGTTCTCTTGTTCAGTAACACAGCCTTGGCAATTTTCTTTTATACTTAAAATATATCAATTGTTTCATATTTTTTATTAATTAAAATAAATAAGAAATGAAAAAGAATTGCGTAAGAACATATGTTGTTTTTGTCAGTTTCCTTATTTATTTAGTGAAATTGACTTTATTTTAGCACGTCATTCAAAAAGAAATTACAGCTAAGTAAATATAATAATAATTAATATTAAAATTAATGCCTTCACTGATGAGTGCTGTCCGTATATATTTTTAAATACATCATTTACCTAGCCTTTTCCCAACTATATTGGGGTCGGCTTCCAGTCAAGCCGGATTTAGCTGAATACCAGTATATAATGTTTTTAATAGCATATTAAATATTAGCGACATCTAACTTGCTACGAGAACTATGCAACAGTCACCGACCACACTGACGTCACACATTTTTTTTTCTTCCTTCTCACGCTCAGAGCGAGGGAAAAGTTAAACTTTTTCAGTGCGTGTGTGTGTCTTCAGTTACACTTTACTTTCCAGGGTCGTGGTAACTTCAAATAATCCCGCAGCCCTTTCAGATATCTATATTAATATTATAAAGAGGTAAAATTTGTAAGTTTGTAGGTTTGTATGTAGGGGGTAATCTCTGGAACTACTGGTCCGATTTGAAAAATTCTTTCAGTGTTAGATAGCCCATTTATCGAGAAATGCTATAGGCTATATATCATCACGCTACGATTCACGAGAGCGGAGCAGTAACGAAAAATGCGGGTGAAACCGCAGGGGACAGCTAGTTGGTTATAAAGGGGTCTGTCAGGTTTTCTGAAAGTTTGTTGAGGTCTGCGTGGAACACAATGCACCGTCGTAGGTCTTCATCCAATATTGCTCGCCGTCCGCAGTTCCACATTAAATTTAATAAGCTCCTGACTTCTGTATCGCTATCTTATTCTTAAAGAAAAAAAAAAAAACGACCTCATAGGTAATTTCATTAATAATTTATTATACCTACATAGAATAAAATAAGTTCACATTTTGTTTAAAAGTTTGTTCACTTAGTTTTTCTACACTATACAATGGATTTCTATCCCGATAATTTATTTCGCTATTACTTCTAGTTCACCTTCATGCGTAGTGGGAGGTAATACCTTACCATGACGTGTTAAAATGACAGGCTTGCAAGCGAGAAAGAGGGATGGAACTACCTTGTGTCAGACATCAACGCACAAACGAATACTATGGATCCAGTACATGATTCTGGATGGATTCCCCAGTGGTAGAATTTTTCGTCGGATTATTCCTTTACACTGTAGTAAATCATTACACTAACAATATTTTTTTGGAAAAAAAAGAATTAATTACAATTTTACTAAAAATGTCATCTGGTTTAATAAAATCGATATTTATAGATACAGTATAAATAAAAAAAAATATTTAATTATTTTTTTAAATTATAGGAAAAGCTGACGAAAAATTTTACCACTAGGGGGTCCAGAATCATGGTATTCCCCCATCGCTCCATTCCATTAACAGTTCAGTTTAGCTCGTCAAATGGATCGCTTTAAGAGCTCGTGTCAGGGTCAGCTCACACCGAGACGCGACGCGACGTGACGCTGCATGCACATTTTAATAGAGTGACTCAAAATAGAACTTTATTTACTACACGAAAAGATACACATTTCATTGTGAGAATTTAGAATACGTTGCTTCATGCAGCGCTGCGCCTCGTGATATTGCGCAGCGAGTCGCTGCGCAGCGGAACGTTTTTACATTTGCGACCGTCGTGTTGCTAACGAATTTTACTATGCGCCTCGCAACATTGCGATGCGTCTCGCGGCGGCGCGCGGCGCAGCGCGAAATTACTGGCCTCTTCCTGCATCGTCGCGTCGCCTCGCATCTCGGTGTGAACTGACCCTTAGGGCCACAGTTCACTAGTCTAAACGTAATTTAATTTGGTATTATCTTGAGTGGGGTGTATCGTTCTACAGTTAGTCACAGCTGAGAAGTAGCGCGCTGACTCGCGCGGGGTTCGAGTCCGGTTCGGGTCTGAAAAGTCCACCGCGTACAGACCGTATTTTGCGCTGAAAATAAATAAAACTATACTTTAGTAACGACGCTATTAATATCTATTCACACTAGTATAATTATAAGGGCGAAAGTTGTATGGAATGGTGCCACTGCACATGTTTGTCACGCTTAAGCTAAACGGATTTGGATGAACTTTGGCCCAGGCGTAGACTATGTCCTGGAATAGGATACTTTCACTCAAGGAGTATGTTCCCTTGGTAATTGTGGTTAAATGCTTTCAGATGCTTCAAACACTTTCACAGATGCGTTTTGACGACCCGCGCAGTAAAACGACCAATGGTGGTGTTCACATTGGGTCGGAATGGCAGCGTCTAGTGTGAAAAGCACCACGGGACAGTCGGTGCGACCTAATGTGAACTCGCTCTATGTCTTGTCTAGTCTGCGCCATGGGTCAATAAGGAGAGAAATCAGGTGTTTTCTCATCTTACACTCCAGGGTTAATTAGAATCAGTATAATATATAACTTACACGTATCCATTGAGCCACTCAAAGTTATCCATCAGCGTCCAGGCGATGTACCCTGTCACGTTGATACCGTCCTTTATAGCCAGCAGGACCTGGAAAATATACCATATCGAATCAAGGAGTGTCGCCAAATTGGGGTGGCTAGTTTTTTTTTTTTTGTGTATTTTCTGCACTATGCCAATCTGTCCGAAAACAATAAGCCACTTGTTTGGTTGGAGCCACATGTCCTGGTTATTTTTATTGTCTTCCTCGAGGGCCAATCAATTGCTGAACTTTCCGGCAAACCCTTCTTTTGGCTCAGTTTACAAATCTTTGGGCGAGTCTGGGAATGTCTTGTCTCTTTAGCCGGTTATAGTGAAGTCCACCCTCTCCACTTAAGGCCTGTGCGAGTCCGTTTGCATGGGTTGCTAATTTCTCTTGGTATTTTTGGCTTGCCTGGACTATTTCCTCACGAACAGTGTTTATAAGTGGGGTGGCTAGTAATCTAGCAAGCAGGTTGTTTGACCTCACATGTCTTCGGGTTGTCACCTGCTTTAACTGTTACCTGGATAAGGTAACAGGAACGGTGGTAAAAGAGGTAAACAGGTTAGCATACATCATCATCTGCCTAGCCTTTTACCAACTATATTGAGGTCGGCTTCCAGTCAAGCCGGATTTAGTTGAATACCAGTATTTTACGAGGAGCGGCTGCCTACCAGACCTCCACAACCCATTAACTGGGGTAGCACGGTACTTCATGGCAAGACTGGAGTCTGATTTACTTTCTTCTGACTATTCGTAACGACTCCTAAAGATCTACTAATGACAGCCGGGACCTACGGATGTTAGCATACATCTTATCTTAATATATATAAATCTCGTGTCACAATGTTTGTCCTCAATGGACTCCTAAACCACTTAACAGATTATAATAAAATTCGCACACCATATGCAGTTCGATCCAACTTGAGAGAACTTTTTTTTTTTTTTCCTATAGTTTAAATCTAAAAAAAAAAAGTTAGTTAAAGTAGGGTAGTGTAGGGTAGTGTAGGGTAGTGTAGGGTAGTGTAGGGTAGTGTAGGGTAGTGTAGGGTAGTGTAGGGTAGTGTAGGGTAGTGTAGGGTAGTGTAGGGTAGTGTAGGGTAGTGTAGGGTAGTGTAGGGTAGTGTAGGGTAGTGTAGGGTAGTGTAGGGTAGTGTAGGGTAGTGTAGGGTAGTGTAGGGTAGTGTAGGGTAGTGTAGGGTAGTGTAGGGTAGTGTAGGGTAGTGTAGCGTAGTGTAGTGTAGGGTACTGTAGGGTTGTGTAGGGTAGTGTAGGGTAGTGTAGGGTAGTGTAGGGTAGGTAGGGTAGTGTAGGGTAGGTAGGGAAGGTAGGGTAGGGTAGCGTAGGATATGTAGGGTAGTTATTTGACGGGAGCGAAGCTAGTAGAATAATGAAAATATAATCCACAATCTACAATTCCATAGTATTTTTTTGTAGTGGAATATCATCCAATGACTTCTCCCGCTCTAGCATGGAATGGGATTGGAGTCAGACTTTTACTGACTGAACCCAGCTGTGTCTTTTGCGTTTCTGAACCACGTAACTCCTTTTAAAAAAAAATTCGTGGCTCTAGCAAGAATTGGTTCTACTTGACCCCTTCCTAGCATCTCTTTTTAGGCGTGGAACACTGTGTGCCTTCGACCACTTGGGCTTGGTCCTTAACGGATGACATTGAGCTACCCATTGCTGGTTGTCCGCAAGCCCGCGCCTACGAAGTTGATTCCATAACTACTGTACTGCGTAGGTACTAAGTTTTGCTAAAGAAAAGCATACAGGCGTTTTGACGTTCAGTTAAATCCTAACTAATATTATTAATGTGAAAGTGTGGATGCTTGTTACTTAATCACGCAAAAACGGTTGAGCGGATTTGAATGAAATTTGACATGCATATGGCCTTTGACATGGAAAAGAACATAGGCTACCTTTTATCCCGATTCTTGAACACGCGGATGATAAGTCGCGGGCGGAAGTTAGTTAATGATATTTATTTTGCAAATGGGTTTAAGAAAACCACTTTTATAAGCAATTTTTTTTTGCTAGATTAAATTCAGGAGTACTAAAGAGCTCAACGACTTGACGAAATACACCAAGGAAAGGGTAGGCCTCAGAAAATACTCAAATTACCAAATATAGGTGCGTTAAAATTACTAAAAAAATGAGAAAAAAAGGCAATCCACTTAGTCCTTATATTCACAATCATCATCTGCCTAGCCTTTTCCCAACTATATTGGGGTCGGCTTCCAGTCAAGCCGGATTGAGCTGAATACCAGTATTTTACGAGGAGCGGCTGCTTACCAGACCTCCACAACCCATTAACTGGGGTAACACGGTACTTCATGGCAAGACTGGATAAAAGGAAATAGATTCGGAGAAGAAAGAAATTGGACGCGCGTGCGTTACGCCGCGCCTCCAACTTCCTTCTGCCGAATGTTTTACGGTCTCTGCACCACGGAGGGACTGAAACACGGCTCTGAAGTTGGCTTCGAACTTCTGCGCATGCTCGAAAAAATACGCAATACGCATGCGCCAAGATTCTTAAAAAGAATTACCTACTAAGCCCCCAATTGTTCGAAGTTCAGAGCGATTACGCTTATGAAATCACCTGGCAAGTGCGAGTCGTACTTGCGTACTGAGGGTTCCCAGCCATACAGACATACGGAATCTATAAGGGTTCCGTTTTTAGGGTTCGGTTAACGGAACCCTTATAGTTTCGCCATGTCTGTCCGTCCGTCCTCGCTTATTCTCTGCGACCGTTAGCACTAGAAAGCTGAAATTTGGTACCATTATGTATATCGATCACGCTGACAAAGTAGTAAAATAAAAATTGGAAAAAAAATGTTTTATTAAGGTAGCCCCCCTACATGTAAAGTGGAAAGTGTTTTTTTTTTAATTTCAACATGAACGTGTGCTATATTGTTGGATAGGTATTCTAAAATGAATAGGGGTTTACTAAAATAATTTTTTGATAATATCAATAATTTCGGAAATAATCGCCCCAAAAGTAAAAAACCATTGTGTCCCTCTAACTTTTGAATCATAAGTTTAGAAAATATGAAAAAAATCTGGAAAGTAGAGCTTTATAAAGACTTTCAAGGAAAATTATTTTGAACTTGATCGGAAGAACAGTTTTTGAAAATTTGGGGACACTTATTGTGACGGACGGGAAACTACGGAACCCTACACTGAGCGTGGCCCGACACGCTCTTGGCCGGTTTTTTTCTATTTGGCTACGGAACCCCAAAAACAATCCGTAAGTAGTTGTGAACGATTAACTTGGTTTTTAATCCTCACAAACTATTATTACTTAGTTTTTGTAGTTTTCTTTGTATCATCATCATTATCATCATCTCAGCCGTAAGACATCCACTGCTGGACATAGGCCTCCCTAAGCGTCGTCACAACGACCGGTCCTGTGCGTCTCGCATCCATTGGATTCCCGCGACCCTCGCCAGGTCGTCAGTTCACATTGTGGGAGGTCGCGCCAACGCTGCTTCCGGTACGTGGTCACCATTCCAGAATCTTTCGTCCCCATCGACCATCCGTTCTACGAGCAATGTACCCTGCCCACTGGCACTTAAGTTTGGCGATCCTTCGGTCTATGTCCGTAGCACGGTAGCCTTGGTTCTCTTTGTATTACCTGTTCTAAATAATCCCTGTAGTACTCCAGACGCTGGGTGTCTACCAGGCCAGGGTCTAGCGAGGGCACTCCGTTCTCGGTGATGATGATCTCTTTGACGTCGTACGTGGAGTTCAGCCAGTGCAGCTGCTCTCGAAGACCTGGTGGATACACCTGGAAGAAATTTTTTAGTTACATTAAATAATCATTGAACTTAGCTTTCTTCAATAGCAGCTTACGAGAAGCCGCCAACCAATTTGTCTAGCGACTAGTCTTTACGATCTAGACGAAATTTCTTATAGAAATGTCATGCCAGAAGAATTCATTGATAGAAAGGGCAGGTTCTTATAATCCTTCCTTTATTATTCTAGCTCCCTAGAAGGTAATATGTGCATAAAAAAAAAAGGTACCTATGAGACAACATACGCCCGTTTTAAATAAGCAGTTGCAGCTACTAAAGATAAACAAATCTATTCTTTTGCCCTTACCTGCTTTCCTATAATCTACCGACGGATAGCATTTCTTACCAAAGTTGTGGATGGATAGATAGAATCTTACTGTTTATCGGAGATAGCTATCTATCTATGAACTGCGGTAGGTTATTGAAAATTTAAAATTTACAAAAACCCCCGACTACTCTACGCTGACACCTCTGTAGTTAAGTAGTTTACTCTTTAAAGAGAGAATTTACCGAAGTACCTAATAACTGAGACATCCAAAAGTTAGTGGCCCTGATACGTAAATGGCAACTGAAGGAACACTGGTGGAATCTAGTCCGCAAAAGACCACTCGCTCCACCTAGAGCTGGATGACTACCTCAAATAAATAAATTTAAAATTAAAAGAACCCCCAACTACTCTCCACCTCTCAGGTCCTGATGACCTTAAAGACCTGAACCGATTTCCACCAAACATAGCTAAGAACACTCTCGACTGATATACCTTTCAAACAAAAAAAAACTCATTAAAATCGGATCATCTGTTTGGGAGCTACGATGCCACAGACAGACACATATACATTTACACACACAGACACGTCAAACTTATAACACCCCGTAGTTTTTGCGTCGGGGGTTAAAAACGGGCGTTAACAAGTCCGCGTGATGGATTACGGCCAGTTTCTTATCCTAGAGGAGCGTCTGGGTCCCATCAGTGACAATATCATAAGGTTGACTATACTTATGGTTATGATATTTTTAAAAGTGAATTTGTTGGTTGTGCGAATAATACGAAGTATGGATAGTTTAAGATTTACGAAGATGCCTGTAACTATTTTATTGATTCAAATGGTACGCAAGATTTTCATTTCATTATCAAAACCACTAGGGGCTTTCTTATGTGGTAGAAATCGTCAAAATCTAACGGTCTTGGTGAAGCGAGAGGGCGTGTCAGACTTTTAGTATGAAAAGCCACCTGTGTTCTTTCATTTGCTATTACGTTCCAAGGCCACAATAACTCTTTCGAACATTCCTTCAGCCCTAACAGGCATTGGCCTTAGCGGCCCGTCCATTTTGATTTTATGTCATGTCACATGTTTACTCAGGCTTGGCCCTTACAGGACGAAATTTATTTTTAAGGTTTCTAAGATTTGCTGTAAGAAAACCCAATTGTGTGTTTTATTTTTTTTTTTTATTTATTTTATTTTTTCCAACTTACAACTATCTTTACAGGGTAACCTAATGCGATAGAGTATTTTTCCTTGTTAGCATACTTAATATTAATCTTAATAAACTATAATTAGTAATAATCGTACTTAAATAATTAATTTATAACAAATAAGAAATAAGGCATTAATTGTGAATTCACTCAGAGAACAATAGAATATGTCTGTATCACTTGCTATGAGGTTGAGAGCGCGGAGTGCCCGCGTCAGCGGCGCGCGGCGCCTCCCGTAACAGATTGGTTCGAGTGCGTGGCTCGGCCAGCAGCCGGGGCTGTCGTCGTCGCCACACGTACCGGTCAGGAACACACAAACCCACCTGCCCTAATATATCTGCATTGTGTACCTTTCCCCTTAGTACCTTGAATATGTACGAGATGAGTGCGAGATCTCTCCTGACCCTCAACTCGTGATATCCAACCATACCCAAAATAAATAAGGTTGGGTACATCAATGGATAAAATGGATACACACCATATAAGCGCAAGTACAAATACCTCACAAACTTGTTTTGTACTCTCTCCAGCATGAGCCTATACTTAGATTCATGTGGAGGCAAATGACTGCGTTTGATTCTAACTGACTTCTAACTAATGCATTATATAACGCAATCACCGCTTTTATGTTTGTGAAGTCACGCACCATACGGAGCATGAAACCTAGATTACGGTAAGCTTTTCTACAGCAACTTACGACGTGATCACGAAACGTTAACCCAGTGTTGAATTTTACTCCTAAATCCTTTACTTCCGTAACCCTAGCAATTGGCACCCCGTCCAAGTTGTAACTATAGGGGATAGGAGAACGCCCGCGAGAAAAAGTGATCGCCACACACTTTGAAACGTTAAACTGTAAGCGGTTCTCCCTGCTCCAAGCCACTACCGCGTCTATATCTCGCTGAAGTCTGTCGCAGTCGGCCAACTCATTTATCTCGAGTGATAGCTTGAGATCATCAGCAAAAAGTAAGCGTTCCTGACCACTTTTGGAAGGTCATTTATCATAAGAATGAACTCCAAAGGCCCAAGGTTACTGCCCTGACTCACACCCAACCTGGTAAAATATGGCTCTGACTTATGTCCCTCATATTCTACGTATTGCTGTCTATCACCCAAGTAACTTACAAAGAACCTTAGCAGATGTGGGGTGAAACCAACTGCTGCTAACTTTTTGAGCAAGATATCATTATTTACTAGATCAAATGCTTTTTTAAAGTCGAAGTAAACAACATCAATTTGCCCCCCACTATCCACTGACGGCAGAAGATTAGCCATATGACTGAGAAGGTTGCTAGTTGTGCCTCTTGCTGGTCGAAATCCGTGCTGAGCGTCCGAGAGCTGACTACTGACCTGCTGAAATATGCTCTTATGAATAGCAGCTTCGAAAACCTTTGCTGGAGTCGACAGCACCGCAACAGGCCTATAGCCATCTACCCCCGTCCCTGAACCTCCCTTTGGCACCGGAACAACGCGGGTAACCTTCCACATTTCCGGAAACACCTCTGCTTCCAAACATTTGTTATAAATGTATTGCAGTGGTTTGGCTAGCGTCGACCGACAATCCTTTAGGATGTAGGGTGGAATGCCGTCCGGCCCCGAAGACTTTTGTTGGTTTGAGCTGTTGAAGCGCACCACATACCTCAGGCAGCTGTAAGTAATCGAGGTGAACCCGCGCTGCTCCGTTGTCTCCCCCCGCTTCGATCACAGCCGAACTCACATTCAACGCGGCCTCCTCGGTATCATACACTGAATAAAAATATTCGGCAAATTCCTGAACACAATGTTCATCAGTCAACTCCTCGCCATTCTTTGGCACGAGCGGCGCCTCCGCCGCGCGCACACTCACACTCCCAACACTCCCGAGTGTACTTAAAACCAGATCCAACTGACGATCATTACAGTTACCTACTTCGTTACTCTGAGTGAATCCACAATGAGTTTGAAAACATTGAAAATAATTGCCAACGTTTATAGGACAAGAATGCAAGTTGAAATCCCCAATTACAATAATATCTTTATAACGCTTACACAACTGCTCAATTATCCTAAATAACACCATATATTCACTTTCATTACTATTAGGTGGGATATAGACCACACACAACAAAAACAATAATCTATCACGTTGGAACACTAATGCACTGACTAGTTCAAACAGCTGATTATCGATGTTGACCTCCGTAGATGGCGACACTCGACGCAACTCGAACCGCGGTGTGGCCACGAGAGCAGCGCCTACGTGTTTACGCCCGTCTGCTCGGTCACATCTTATAATCGAGTATCCAGGAGGAATTAATTCCGCGTCGTGAATAGAATTGTTGCATCCTGTTTCTGTTATGGCAAACAAATTTGCGTCGGAAGACATAACTCCTGAATAAAAATCTTCTAATTTAGTGCGGAGACCCCTCACGTTTTGGTAAAATATCTCCACTAATTTACTCCGGGGGTTTTGGCTTATTTGTGTGTCTCCGAAACCACACCCATTCACAAAACTCAATATTTACAGCCCAACTTTCTGGTTGACACAATATCTCATACTTGCTCTCTGGGACTCCTATAATGAAGGAAGCATAGTCTCTTTCCGTCTTGTGTTTTATTTTTTCTATTTTAACCTGTACTAATTTGTCTCCATATAACTTTTTCACGTGTTTTTCCAAGTTTTCCAAAGTCGTTTCCTTCTGCAACCGCCATACATGTAGATATTTAAATTTCTCCGTTCCCTGAATTTCAGTTGGATCCTTACTTCCTCCTCTTCTTACTTCGCTATTAGGATATTTGTTTTTTTCCTATTAACTACTGTCCATTTTCTGTCCTTCCGTTCCAGAATTTCTTTCCTTTTGTTTAATGTAAACAGATTCCTCAAAACTCGCATTCCCTGTTTTAGGTGTTTCCCTACTAATCGCTATGTCGGCAGATTTCATGGCCACACATTCTTTTGTTGGTAAACTTCTGATTACCTCCGTTTGATTTTGTGTCACTACTTTTGCGAATGACATAACCGGTGTATTTTGTTTTCGGTCCGTCTCACTTTTCTCCTTCTTATTTGTATTAGTAACCATGGATTGTAACTGTTCATTTTTTCTCAACAATTCATTAATTCGAGTTTCCAAAATATCTACTTTATTTTCCTTTTCTTGAACTACCTTCAATATACTTTTGACGTATTTTAATTCGGTTTCTGTGTTGACTAACTGGTTCCGCAGTAGTATTGACTCCTTCATTTGCTCATCCAGACGAGTCTTAACCTCTAAGCGAAACTCACGTAGTTCATCCAGCATTTGGTTCCCGTTATCAGTAACAGTGCGTTCCTTTGGATTGCGCCGACCCGACCCGCGCTCAGTGTTTACATAACTCGGTGAAAAAGTGTCGTACATCATGGTGTTTCCTCGGATTGGTGTTTCAGCATTGTTTCCCGTCTTTGGAGTAGTGCATACGCATTCTGGACATATCCATCTGTTAAGGTAATCTTGAGTGAACGCCTTGAACTGAGCCTCTGTTAAGGCTAGACACTTCGAGTGATAATTTTTTTTACAATTATCACTCGAAGCCGCTTGCCGATGAACATTGCATATGTAGATAATCTTTGATCACATCATCACAGCCGCTACATTTCGTATCCATCTAGTTATTATTTTATATTATTAACTTTTTAAGAAATTTAGATCGCAAATAACACGTCCGCTCGCAAACCCTCTTTTTTTTTTTTTTTTTTTGTTGTTGATTTGTGTTAAGCTCGCCTGTGGACATCAATTGCCCTATTTTATTTTTGTAAATGTTGCGTACAATAAAGAATAAAGAAAGGACGGCAGAACTGCGACCTAACCGTCTTCCACTTCTAAACCTGCGGCGTTCTTGCGGCTAACCTAACCTAACCTAACCGTCTTCCACTTCTACACCTGCGGCGTTCTTGCGGCTAACCTAACCTAACTAAAACATTAATTTAATATACTGTCCCTACTTACATGTCGTCTGTCACATGATTTATTGCACAATAGTTGCATCATAATCTGGTTGTCTAGTAAAATGTATTATGATTAGAGTAGTCGCTCTCGGAGCTCAGTTTGTAACGAATGTGTCTTGTACACATGCGTTACAGACTGAGTACTTATATTATTATTAATAAAAAAATATATATTTTACTAACTTTAATATTTAATTATTTAGTTAGTAAAATATATTTATAATATCTTGAAGCATCTTTCTGAGTTTCCATCAATTATCATCGGAGTGACCCTGATAATAACACATCAGACTCGCACAGACCTCATCGGCAAAGTACTCTTACCGAAAACCAATCCACTGCTGTGGTCCCCCAAGAAGGATCCTTGTCCATGATGGTGTTCAGCTCTGGCGAGCCATAGAAGAGCCACTGCCCTGGCTGTTCGCCAGGCTTCACTCGACGCACCAGTCGAGTGGTGTAGTGGTTCAGTGCGTAGTAGTCGTACGTTCCTGTACACAGAACTGAAGGTTTAGGAAGAGTATTTGATCGAAGGGATATTAGCTGGATAACGCAGCCCGCCCACGACCGATAGTCGGTGAACGATTTTTGTAGGTGAAAAATGGAACACACTGACAACAATAGTGCAACGCACAAGGCCTACAAAAAGTCGTTCAGATTATACTATAGGATTATAATTTGTGACGGCTATCGGACCTACAAAAAGTCTGTCGTGGGCGAGCAGCGTAATGCAACTTGAAAAGAGAAATACAAGGTTATATGGAAGAGCCTTTTCCAACAGAGGCACCATAAGATACAGGTGCTGAAAAAATTTACATTTTTTTTAGTGAAGTATTCATGAATATTAATTTACTTGTAGTGGATAGAGTGGGAGGCCAAAAAAAAAGATGGATGGATTGTGTGAAGAGTGATATGAAAGAAAAGAGAGTGATAGCGGGATGGGTGGGTGACAGGATTGAATGGAAGTAAAAAAACATGTTGCGCCGACCCCAATTAGTTAGTAACATAGGACAAGGGCAGGAAAATGATGATGATTTAAGCCACATTTTCACTAGGGGACATTTGTTCCGCGACTCTGTCGCTCGACACAAAGTTCACGTGTACGGGTCATGCAACTTTACGGGTCGCGCAACTTGTCGCTAGTCGATGCGTCGACACGCACGATCTGCATGTACTCGAAGTGGCCGGACAGGCTTTGAGTAGTGAGAACGTTTGTCGCTTAATAAGGGAAATGTCGATATGTCTCCGCGTCTCTGCGACATGTCTCCTACTCGTATATCGTATAAAAGGGTGTTTTACATGGCATCCTAGTGTCATTTTTCAGTGTACTGGGGATCGCCTCAATTTTCTTCCACTCTAGACCTACTATCAGCACGTTATCACTGACTTACTTTTCTTTTATTTTATCACTGTTTACACAATTCATCCACTTACTATAAGTAAGTAACGAGGCCTATGATCAACAATAATCATACAAAAGAAACAAATCTCCACTCAGAGCAAATATTTGTATGGCCTACAGATAAATGTTTCGGATCTGGGTGTCTTGTGCATGTGAGTTTACATTTTTGTGAATGCACCCACATTATAGGCGTAATTTCTAGTGTGCACATTCATCATCTACCTAGCTTTTTCCTGAGGTCGGCTTCCAGTAAAGTCGGATTTAGCTGAATACCAGTGCGCGTGGAGATGCAACGCCGGGGCGAAACTCCGCTGCCACGACAAGTCGCGGTATGGCGGACAGAGTTCCGGCGGGATCTCAGGGTGGCATGGCGACTGCGACTGTCGCAACCCAGTGCTGGGCATGCCGTCATTGCGGCGGTAAGTCCCCTCTTTGAGGAGTGGTTGGAAAGAGGTCACGGCGTCCTCTCGTTCCGTATGACGCAGGTCCTCACCGGACACGGTAAGTTCGGGAGGTTCCTGCATCGGATCAAGGAGGAAAGGACGCCCGGGTGTCGCCACTGTGTGGACCGCCCGGAGGACACGGTGGAGCACACGGTAGAGGTGTGCCCCGCTTGGGCGGAGCACCGCCGTGTCCTTGTGGAGGCTATCGGCGGCGGTGACCTCTCGCGCCGGGCCCTGGTAGAGGCCATGGTCCGGAGCGAGGAGGGGTGGCAGGCAGTCGCCTCCTTCTGCGAAGCAGTAATGTTAGCGAAGGAGGCTGCCGACCGCGTGAGGCAACGGAACTCACGCCGCCGCCGCCGAGATCCCGATCCCGATTTCCGACCACGGTAGGCGCGGGCTCGCGGACAGCGAGCGCTGGGTAGCTCGCCGTCCGGCAGTCTGGTAATAATCTGGACCGAGCCTAGTCGTCGACGGCGCGTTCTGTTCCACGCGCGCCTCAAGGAGATGTCAGCAAACTGTAGGGGCCCGGTAGGGCCGAAGCCTCTAGGGAACACGGTATCCGAAAGGTTGTCACCGTGTCCCCCAGATCGATGGTAACGAAGGAACGGGGTAGGGGTTTAGTCAGTAAGAGTCTGACACGCCCTCCCGCTCCGCCCAAGAGTGGGAGAAGTCATTCTGATGATTCCCCTACCGGAAAAAAAAAAAAAAAAAAAAAAAAAGCTGAATACCAGTATTTTACAAGGAGCGGCTGCCTACCAGACCTCCACAACCCATTCACTGGGGTAACACGGTATTTGATGGCAAGACTGGAGTCAGATTTACTGGCTTCTGACTATCCGTAGCGACTGCCAAAGATCTACAAATGACAGCCGACCTACATTGTTGGAGTTATATTTAGAAAAAATAATACTACAAATATAAAAACAAAGTTTTACCTCTGACCAACTGTATTTCTTCAGGTGTGAAGGGAGGCAGTCTTGGTTGCTTGTATCCTTCCTTCTTCGCGAGGTCATTCAACAGTTTCTCCAGTTTACGTGGCCATCCACCTTCTTTGGAGAATATGGGGTGTGCGTAGCGGCCTTCCTGTAAGAAGATTGGATAACAGGTGTAAAAAGAGCCTTCATATTTAAAGTTGTGATGAGGGCAAGGGTCGTTTTATTTTTGGATTTATAAATAAAACGCCTGTCATCTTTTTTATTATCTTCTTGCCCAAATTCCACCCGTTTTCTTCTTTCATAAAATAAAATTATTTTTATAAACACTTTGTTTGTAAAATACAGAAGTGAATATCGGGACCAAATTAGGAAGCGGAGTTTTTGGTATGGCAAAGGCGGAGGTTTTTTTTGAGGATTGAAAAGGAGGAGGTAAATTTTTTTGAGGATTAAAAACTGTAGCTCCTTGTATAAGTTCCAATTAAAATTTATCGGAACGGAACCAACCTCCGTAACGTCTCTAGTTTATAAAAATGATTCCTGATGCTCACCCAGTGATCTATAGTCAGGTCTGTGACTTCTTGGTCTTCAGGAGTGAACGGCTTGAACCAGAAGAACAGAGTTGGTAGCGATATTTTACCTGTAAAAACATAAGATCTGATTTCAGTACGATTTAATATTTATATTGAAGTAATACAAGAGAGTTAGGACGAAGTGATATTGATTTAAAGGCTAGCTGTCTCTACCCTGTGAAACTCCGCATGGCGGACTGAGTTCGGGTGGGATCTCATGGTGGAATGGCGACTGCGACTGCCGCAACCCAGTGCTGGGCACGTCATAATTATGGCGGTACTCCCCTGTTTGAGATGTGGTTGGAAAGCCGACACGGCGTCCTCACCTTCCGTATGGCGCAAGTCTTCACCCAACATGATACCTTGACCATGGGCCATGGACCTGCGTCATGCGGAAGGTGAGGACGCCGTGTTGCCGTTCAAGCCACTCCTCGAAGAGGCTTACCGCCGTTATTATTGCATGCCCATCCTTGCCTGAGTCAGCTTCCTAATAGCTACAACGTCTGTTAGTCAAGAAGGAATAGGTTACTTCTAGGAAAGAATGCTCCATCTTCAAGCACACAATTGCTTACCATTATGTGAGATATTAGTCAAGCGCGAACCTATAATAAATATAAAAAAGGCGCTGGATTCGTGTAATTTTGCCTAGAGAATCCCAAATATGCTTACCATGATATTTATCGCGAAACAAGTCATCATAGATCCTGTAAGCCTTCGCATGAGCTATCATCGTATGCTTATTGCAAAGGTACCGGCCAACATCAGGGTCATCAAAGTAAGGGGCTCCCAACTCCTCATACCCTCCGTCACATAGCATCATCGGCTCGTTGATGGTGAGCCAGTACCTCACGCGGTCCGCGTAGAGCGAGAAGACTACTTCTGCGTAGTCTGCAAACCAGTCGGTGATGAGGGGATTTGCCCAGCCTCCTGAAATAAAATAAATAACTGTGAGAGTGAGCACAAGGAATGCAGGGAGGCCTGCGCCCAAGGGTGGGAGACAGCATAAGCTAGATAGAATAATAATAATAAATATAGTAAGAAATTTTTTTTTTGGGTGACCAACTTAACATAACGAGTTTCCTCCGTGCCTCGGAAAGCACGTTAAGCCGTAGGTCTCGGCTGTCATTTGTAGATCTGTGGCAGTCGTTACGGATAGTCAGAAGCCAGTAAATCTGACTCCAGTCTTGCCATGAAGTAACGTTCTACCCCAGTTAATGGGTTGTGGAGGTCTGGTAGGCAGCCGCTCCTCGTAAAATACTGGTATTCAGCTAAATCCGGTTTGACTGGAAGCCGACCCCAATGTAGTTGAGAAAAGGCTAGGCAGATGATAGTAAGAAAATTTTTACAACTAGACCTAGACAATAATTTAAATGCAGCACAAAGCAGTTTACAATCTTAAACAAATAATTAATTAAGATCTCACCTTGGTTTGCACCCGTGAGATTCTAAAATAACACCAGGTTTTTATCCTGAGAAAATTTATCTCAAAAACCATAATAATAAATATTAAGTGAGCTCACAATAGAAGTCAAATAATTCCTCGAAATGTTGGTTAATAAATAAAAAAAAAGACGTGTGGCACTCGGAGACTGCCGCGGTGAAGCTATTGCATAGCATTTTTTATCAACTTATGCAATTATAATTATTTATTTTTGTTTATTCATATTTAAAACACTTTGTACACAAATTATACGAGTACAGATATTCACTGTTGTACATAGATGATAAATACCTATACACCTATATACTTTCCCACAAACAGCTGATTACGATTATAATTGATTAGTTTTCCAATACAACCAATGCCACCTAAAGGCGGGTTGCTGAACTAAAGAGACAAGCGTGATATTTCAAAAAGTCATTAAAAGTTCTGGTATTTATCGATAGATGGCTGTGCCGGTCGGACTTTTCGTTACGGAATTTCTGGATTCGGTCACCACGCTCAAGGCCCGCGATAGAAACTATGCAATAGCTTAAAAAAAACTACTTTTTCTTCCACAACCCATTAACTGGGGTAACACGGTACTTCATTGCAAGACTGGAGTCAGATTTACTGGCTTCTGACTATCCGTAACGACTGCTAAAGATCTACAAATGATAGCTAGGACTACGGTTTAGCGTGCTTTCCGAGGCACGGAGGAAACTCACACTACTAGCTACCTGGCTAACTAACTAGTACAGCATAGCATCAGCCTCAACTGGATAACACGATACTCCTTGGATAGTCTGATGGTCAGACTTTCTGGCGTCTGACTACCCATAACGGCTGTGAAAGATCTACAAGTGACAACCGGGACCAACAGCGTTAGGGGTTTTCCAAGGCATCATCATCTGCCTCGCCTTTTCCCAACTATATTGGGGTCGGCTTCCAGTCAAGCCGGATTTAGCTGAATACCAGTATTTTACGAGGAGCGGCTGCCTACCAGACCTCCACAACCCATTAACTGGGGTAACACGGTGTTAGGTGTTTTCCAAGGCACCTCGTGTCAATAATGTCCTAGATAAACTTAGAAAAGTATACAGGCTGTTTGGTGCATCGTGTGCCAAATTGAAATGGTCGACTGGAGGGGTCATCGGCTATCCTTTCAGACCCCCAAACACTACGCATGGCCCTGTGGTTCTTTTTCCATCGACGTATTAGTGTTTTTTTGAAAAAAAGACCCAAATTTTACATTCAAATACAAATATTATAAAATAAGGCGCACACCCAACATTTTAAATACATTTAGACGTGTATTGTATAAGAATACAAAGTTTTTTAATTTCAGAAGTAGGTGTTTCTAGTAACTGTTTTATTCCTTAGTTATTTCAAATCGACTAGTCCTCTATAGGTACTCAGCAGCTAAACGTGTTTTGTCTAAGCAGTAAACAAAGTTATCTACACAGTCATAAAACAGCTAGATTATCGGAATTTTACATAGTTATCGTGTGGCATTACGATACTACTAGTACTTATTCTCGTATTTTTACTATTTTTAATCTACGAGTATTTATTGTACACCAATAAACATTTACCTACTTGATCGATTTATTCCATTTTAATACCAATAAATTAATACTACTGGTATTTGTTTGGACGAATTTTTATTATACAAAATTGTCGTTTTATGAAGTTGACTTTGAACTGTACGGGCTTGCGGACGACGAACTATGGGTAGCGCGTCGTTCGAACCGAGCAATCTGATTTGTTGACGGTGCGTAATGTTCCACGCGCGCCTCAAACATATGTTAGCGAAATCGAAGTCCCTAGCTTCGATCAGTGAGATAATGGTCAAGCGTGGGCCTGTCAAAAATATAAAAGCAGCCCGGGACACAAGGAAATTCTGGCAAGGAGAACCCGCGGTCCAAGTCCAAGTCGCAAATAATTCAGATATTTTTGCCAACAAGAGTTTTTATACTGCATATATCGAAAGAATGGAACACATTGCATGCTGCGGTCTTTTCGTCCGATCGTAATCAAACACTAGTTTATTTTATATAAAAAAAATGGTTTGAAAATGGTTCCGATGACCTAGTGAGGGTCGCGGAAATCCGATGGATTTTTTTTTTTTTTTTTTTTTTTTTCCGGTAGGGGAATCATCAGAATGACTTCTCCCACTCTTGGGCGGAGCGGGAGGGCGTGTCAGACTCTTACTGACTAAACCCCTACCCCGTTCCTTCGTTACCATCGATCTGGGGGACACGGTGACAACCTTTCGGATACCGTGTTCCCTAGAGGCTTCGGCCCTACCGGGCCCCTACAGTTTGCTGACATCTCCTTGAGGCGCGCGTGGAACAGAACGCGCCGTCGACGACTAGGCTCGGTCCAGATTATTACCAGACTGCCGGACGGCGAGCTACCCAGCGCTCGCTGTCCGCGAGCCCGCGCCTACGGTGGTCGGAAATCGGGATCGGGATCTCGGCGGCGGCGGCGTGAGTTCCGTTGCCTCACGCGGTCGGCAGCCTCCTTCGCTAACATTACTGCTTCGCAGAAGGAGGCGACTGCCTGCCACCCCTCCTCGCTCCGGACCATGGCCTCTACCAGGGCCCGGCGCGAGAGGTCACCGCCGCCGATAGCCTCCACAAGGACACGGCGGTGCTCCGCCCAAGCGGGGCACACCTCTACCGTGTGCTCCACCGTGTCCTCCGGGCGGTCCACACAGTGGCGACACCCGGGCGTCCTTTCCTCCTTGATCCGATGCAGGAACCTCCCGAACTTACCGTGTCCGGTGAGGACCTGCGTCATACGGAACGAGAGGACGCCGTGACCTCTTTCCAACCACTCCTCAAAGAGGGGACTTACCGCCGCAATGACGGCATGCCCAGCACTGGGTTGCGACAGTCGCAGTCGCCATGCCACCCTGAGATCCCGCCGGAACTCTGTCCGCCATACCGCGACTTGTCGTGGCAGCGGAGTTTCGCCCCGGCGTTGCATCTCCACGCGCAAATCGTGCATGCGTGCAAGGACTGTTGCCTCCAAATCCCACGGTGGCAGGCCAGCAAGGAGGCTCGCCGCTTCGCGGGAGATCGTGCGGTATCCCCGCACCATCCGGATGGCCATGACCCTCTGGCAAGCGTTCAGTTTGGCCGCTGGTCGCTTACCTAGCGATGGCGCCCAAACTGGCGCCCCGTAAAGGGCCATGGACCGAACGATCCCCGCGTAGAGCCTCCGGCAGGAAATCCGATGGATGCGAGATGCATAAGACCGGTCTTTATGGCGACGCCTTGGCAAGGCCTATGTCTAACAGTGAACATCTTTTGGCTGAGTTGATGATGATTTCGAAATTCTCATAATGGCGTTCTTGCCTTGACTCCATAAATGCTTACCTAAATCTTGCAAAGATTGTGGCAGGTCGAAGTGGAATATTGTAACAATGGGCTCAATGCCCTTCTCCAGTAGACCGTCGATCAGGTTGTTGTAGTAGTTCTTGCCATCCTCGCTGATATGGTTGGGGTAGCCAGACGGGAGAAGACGGGACCATGATATAGAGAATCTGAAGGAATAAAAAATATCTTAAGTAGGTAGCTAGTTTTCTCTACGATGTAATGTAGGTAATTTTAGCATAAGCATTTTCGGCTTTGTAATTTTGCCACAGCTGGGACTCAAACCTTGTCTGAAGGAGAGGGAATGGGCCGTAATTCACCACGTGGGATTTCGAATTTTTAGTTCTAGGCCATGCCGCTTTCTTTATGATATTTTCCTTCACCGTTTTAAGAGCAGCGGTGATGAAATAATTTATACAAAGTAATGCGTTTAAACTCGGCTAAGGATACTCCTTCAAACAATCCACATCCCTACCCTAATTAAAGGTTTAAAGGGTCAGATTGTCTTGTATACGTGAGCTTATGTGTAAGTGAACGTACCTACGATATAAGAGCTATAATTCCTAGGGTGGGGCAAAGTATGTAAAAAAAAAATATCACAGTGGACAGTATAAAAAAGCAGTTACACACCTGTACATATCCAGGCCCAACTCCTCACACATTTCGATGTCCCTCTTCCACAGGTGGTAGGAGTCGCACGCCACGTCAGCATTGCTGCCATCGGCCACCAGCTCTGGACGGTCATGGATGAGTTTGTCCCATAGGTTGGGACTTTTGTCTGTGGAAAAACAAGGAATCACGTGGTGTGGTACAAAAAGCAGCAGCAAATAACTGAAACTGACAAATAAATTGGTATGAAATGAGGTTTTAAAGACCCGTCGGATACTCAATGTGAGCGCGATGGTTTTTACCTACACTTTGGACACCTGATAGATTATGGCCCATTCTATCAGCTGATTATGCTATGCTGTTTATCTGGTCTGCACAATCAGTTTACGATGAACTAGTTTTACTCCTTGACTATCAGCAGTTTTAAGTAAGATCATGATTTTGTTGCTATAGAAGACTTTAGGAGAGTTCTTTGGTCTTACTCTCAATTCACATATCTTACCACTGACATTCCAAGCACCTTCCACTTGGTAGGCCGCTGACGCCGCGCCGAACATGAAGGAAGGTGGAAACTTCAGCTGATCCACGCTCCATGACTGGCCGATAAGAATACTGGAACATTATGATAAGCAAAGTTTTGTGTATGAAATACGTAGAATAATAGTTTTTTTTCATTATGGACAGGATCTTGTTTGGCCATTATTTCACCAGATGGTAAGCGACGACAATAATAATACTAAATAATGATGAATAGACCGTGTTAATGTAATCAAACACACACACTAAACCCATCAAACTGTATACACAAGTGTTATTTTACATAAGCCTACATGGGCACTTAGAAAACGTCAGAAACTAACGCACGGTTCTAATTGGTCGTTTTCTAAAGAGAAGAAACGGCAAGAAATTTTACCGTAGGTATTAAATTTACCTAAATTTTAATTGACTTTTTGCAGCGTTTTAGCTTTTCCTCGTTTTATGTGAAGGATATTAAAATAATAAGATCCTTTTTGTTTTTATCGCAAGTACAGAATAATTAGCAGTTTATCACTATAAATGCCACTATATTTTCTTGTACTGTTTTAAATTTTATTAGATTCCGGTTTGTAAGTAATAAAGAGGTTATAATGACTTATTGTTTATTATGAAGTACCTATCTAACCTTCAAATGGACACATTTTTAGGGCTCCGTACCTAAATACCTCAATAACAGTACAAAATAATAGAAAAAAAAAACAGTAGAAGTAACCGGAACCCTAATAGGATCACTTTGTTGTCCGCCTGTCTGTCTGTCTGTCAAGACGCTCTATCTGAAGAAGGCAAAAAGTTATCTAGTTGAAATTAAAACCACAACTGTGAAAAAGTCAAACTTCTAAATTAACGGAAAAAACATGCGGACGTTTATGTAGTAAAAAACGTATATTTCGACACTCTCAAGCGAATCAAAACAAATAGGGTACTTCCCGTTGACCTACAATCCTGAAATTTGGCGTGAAGCAAGGTTTTATAGCACTAGTATAGGAAAAATTTTAAAACTGTTTTGTAGTTACGATATAAAAAATCTGTTTTGCGGTTTGGAAAAATCTTCAAGACTCGATTCGGGATCAAATTGTTTTCATAAGTAAGTTTGAACGGAACCCTCATTGCGCGAGTCCGACTTGCACTTGCCCGGTTATTTTGTTTCAACGGAATCATTGGGTTGTTTTTTAAACTTTTATTTTTTTTCGTCTTTTCACAGAATAGATTTTCGAAACGACCTTATTTTTATTTAAGCCTTAAAAAAACCAGTTTCTATTGTTTTCTTTATTGCCTGTCATAAAATCACAAAATTCACGATATAGATAATTATTATGGCTGTACACTCACCTGAACACCACTACACTGATATAACTCATACTCACGACTGAATCAAATGATTCAATTTAAAGCAAGCCAAGTGCAAGTCGGACTCGAGCACGAAGGGTTTCCGCAACGTCTGGTTCAAAACATCGGGCAAGTGCGAGTCGAACTCGCGCGCTGAGGGTTCTGTAACAACTGAATGTTTGAATCCCCGACCGGTCCTATGAGACCGCGCTGTTATTATTTTACTATTGTGTCTCGTTTCGCGGGTATGTGATAGATTAATTGCAGTTTACGATTTTTTTCAAACCAGTTTTTGGTGGTAGTTTGCATGGCAATGTACAACATATTTTTTTTAAATTTTGCTATTCTCTTATTTTAGAAGTTACAGGAGGGGGGTACACATTTTAACACTTTGAAAGTGTCTCTCGCGCAAACTATTCAGTTTAGGAAAAAAATGATATCAGAAACCTATATATAATTTTTGAATACCTATCCATAGATACACGTATGGGTTTGATAAAAAAAAAATGAGTTTCAGTTCTAACCATGGGGAACACCCAAAACTTATTGTCTTTTCTCTATATTTGTATGAAAATCTTAATGCGGTTTACATAATACTACTTACTTACCAAGTTTCAACAGTATAGTTCTTATAGTTTCGGGAAAAAGTCGCTGTGACATACGGACGGACAGACAGACAGGCAGACATGACGAATCCTACGGAACCCTAAAAACTAAAATCGCGTTTGTGGTATGGGAGCCCCACTTAAATATTTATTTTATTCTGTTTTTAATATTAATTACTCAGATACCCGCGAAACGAGACACAATAATAAAACAATAACAGCGCGGTCTCATAGGACCGGTTGGGGATTCAAACGTTAACGGCGGTATTATTAGCGGCAAAAACACATCATCTGTGAAAATTTCAATTGTCTAGCTAACACGGTTCATGATGGACAGCGGAGTTTTATTACTAGAGTCCGTCTAATGAAAACTCGACCTGAGAAAAAGAGGTTAAATCTGAAAATTTTGTGTGGTATTACTAACTAGTAGGAGAATCAGGTCTTGACATTTCAGAATTTTTTTTCATCATCTGCCTAGCCTTTTCCCAACTATATTGGGGTCGGCTTCCAATCAAGCCGGATTTAGCTGAATACCAGTATTTTACGAGGAGCGGCTGCCTACCAGACCTCCACAACCCATTAACTGGGGTAACACGGTACTTCATGGCAAGACTGGAGTCAGATTTACTGGCTTCTGACTATCCGTAACGACTGCCAAAGATCTACAAATGACAGCCGGGACCTACGGCTTAACGTGCTTTCCGAGTCACGGAGGAAACTCGTTATGTTAAGATGGTCACCCATCCACAGACCAACCTTGGCAAGCGTTGCTTAACCTTGAAGATCGATCCGTGCGGCTGTTATTATCTAGCCACGAGCTCCTCATTTCAGATTTTTTTTTATTCCCTACAATTGCGGCTGAATAATGTTGCCAATTAACGTTTGAATCCCCAACCGGTCCTATGAGACCGCGCTGTTATTGTTTTACTATTGTGTCTCGTTTCGCGGGTATCTGAGTAACTACAATTAAAAAAAATCTCCAGGTCGCATTTTCATTAGACGCACTGCTTACGCAAGCTAGCCCTATAAACATTTTTTGTATCATGTATCCAAACGCATCTCACACATTATAATCATTCATATTGGACGTCAGTATTGAGCCAATCATACTCCAACTCCCCATATCCTCATATCCCATGCCGGCGAATGAGAAAGCTTGTTCGCCGCTAAGCCAATCAGGAACATTTCCGCCCGCTGCAAAAATGGTCGCCATTTTTTTGGTTGACCGTTCTCTTCTGCTTCGAGACTCCATCCGCGCAACACCACCGCTAGTAACCCGCTGATCCAGGAAACCCGCGGCGCCGCGGTGATCTAATATCTAATCGCTGAACCATAAACCTCCTAAATAACGTGTTGGCCGACACAAAGACACAGTGACGCGAAATATAACCGATTTGTTAATCGCGAGTGAGAACATCCAAGAACACGTGTGAGTGTCGTCATCCACCCGGCAGTCAGTGCAGAAACCTGGCATCCAGATCTCCAAGTAAGTCGCAATACTCTTCCCATACCTACTTTCCTTTAGCTCAATTTCTGTGTCCAATACATCATCCAACGTAAAAATATTTCCCGCTAAAATTAAACAATTTAATCTGGTCCTTCGAAAGCCGCGATTCTAAAACTTACCATAAGTTAAATGGTCCATTCGAGTCGGATTCATAGAATCAGCATTCATAGGTCTCATACCTAGGATTTAGGTTAAATAGGTACCTACTTATCTAACCTGAATTCGTAAAACCGCCATATTGAACGCATACTATCGTTCTTACATTCCCCGCTAGGTACCTACCTACATCATTGAGAACTACTGTACCAACTTAATGTTTCGCCTGTTGCATTGAAATAGCATAGGGAATTATTAAAACCGCTAATTATCGTGAGTTAGTTCGGCAAACTTGCCTATAACATAAACTCAACCGCAATAATTTTCTTTCACCCGCTACTTAAATAAAAAAAAATATAAAATATTCTTGAAGTCTACCTACATAAACATAAATTATTTTGTCCGCTATAGTTACTAGAACTACTCCAATATGGAAGATCTTCAAATAAAAGTTAAAATACTGCAAGCTAAAAACCAAGCAATCTTTGAGCGTTTATCGTCATTGTATGAAATTTCAAAGAAAATAAATACGACTAGTATTGAGCTACGTTCGGCTGAGACGTTTATGGCAGACACGCAAATAATCTCAGTTACTCGTCAAGAGTTTATTTCTAACATAGATAAAATAAATACATATTCTTTACAAATAAATCCTGATCATAAAATAGATTATAATAGTCAAGTATCATTTGACGGAGTTTATACGCGAGTAGAGAGAATACGCTCACTTATTGAAGCGAAGTCCTCAAGGTCATTGAAGGACTCGGCGTCTATTGATACCGCGCCGCAATCAAAATGCTCAGTCAAGCTGCCACCAATTCAGATTCCGTTTTTTGATGGTAGAATTGATAATTGGCCTGTTTTTTATGAATCATTTAAATCAAATGTCCATGAAAATTCAAACCTTACAGATTCACAACGTGTGCAATATTTAATAGGTAACCTAAAAGGAAACGCATTGCAAATTACCGCCGGAATTATTCCGTCAGGGGATAATTATACGTCTATCTGGAACAGTTTGGTTCAAAAGTATCAAGATAAACGAGCATTAGGCTCGCACTACATGTCTAATATTTTAAATATCAAACCCGCAATTAATAATTCCGCCTCTTTAAATAGTTTTATTGAAAGTTTTCACGCGTCTGTTTCGGCACTAGAACAATTAAAAATTAACGACCTAAAGGATTTCATATTATTAAATTTAGCTTTAAAAAAGTTAGATCCCGCTATCATACATTCATTTGAGATGCATATGAGAGATGTGGAGATTCCTACTTATACGGATTTCGTTGCATTTATAAAATCGCAAGTAAAAATATTAGATAGATCTACTTTAACTCGGAACGCATCCATAAGTAACAACAATAATAAAAATAATTCTTATCGTAGCCAATCACGTGATAGTACAGTACATACATTTGTTGCTTGTAACAATAACCAAACTTGTATGTATTGTAGTAGCAAGGATCATTGGAAGCTTTATACCTGTCCAAACTTTCAAACAATATCGGCCGGTTCGCGTTTGGGTTTTATTAAAAATAAACGTGGATGTGTAAACTGCCTTAGTACAACGCACACTGCCTCGCAGTGTAAATCTATACACACCTGTAGAACATGTAACAAAAAACATCATTCTCTTTTACATTTGGAACAAATTTCACAGCAGCGATCGATATCAGCTGACGCTTCCGCGCAGTCACAACAGGTGGCGCTTTGTGCATGTTCTCGCGTAGGAATAAGAACTCCACGTACTACGATTGTTTTGTCAACAGCACAAGTCTATGTTGATAACAAACATAACAAATCCGTTTCTGTAAGGTGCTTAATAGATAACGCTTCGCAAAATAATATAATTACTACAGCCTGTTGTAAAAAACTGCAATTAAATATTATACCGCTTTCAAATTCATTTATAAAGGGTGTAGGAACCTCTTCGCGGCCTATCATAGGTTACGTGGAGATAACAGTTACTGCAAAAAATAAAACAAATTCTTTTAAAATAACCGCTCTTGTTATTGATTGTATAACTGATAAATTACCATCTCACTTGGTTGACACCTCTGCTGTGCAACATTTATTCGAGTTACCGCTAGCCGACCCCCTGTGGCACGTGCCCGGTGAGGTTGAATTACTTCTAGGGGCAAAACTGTTTCCGTATTTATTACTTCATAACAGAATCCTCTCACCTACCGCGCCATCAGCTGTTGAAACCGTGTTTGGATACATAATTATGGGTGAGATACCCTCTAGTTTATCTAATAACAATAACAGTCTAGATGATTTAAATACCGCTTCATGTTTTTCTACCGCGTTAACAGTAGATGATTCTCATTGTTTTTTGTCGTTGGACGAATCTTTACATAAATTTTGGAATATCGAAGAAATACCTTCAAAATCTTTTATGAGCCCCGCTGAACGGGAGTGTGAACAGCTGTACGCTTCTACTGTGTCACGTGACTCCAGTGGTAGGTACTGTGTTGCCTTACCATTCTGTAAAAATCCAGAATCACTCGGAAATTCATATGCTGTCGCTTATCGACGTTTAATTAATTTGGAAAAAACTAAGCTTCGCGACCCTTCTTTGCGCGCTAGTTATAACGAAATAATCCAAGAATATATCGATCAAAATTATTTAACTGAAACTACACCTAGTTCTGTTGATCAGACTATAGGATATTACATACCGCATCACCCTGTTATTAGGAATGATAAACAAACTACTAAGGTGCGCATTGTCCTTGATGCGAGCGCTAAGTCTCATAATGGCGTTTCATTGAATGACTTACTGCATACAGGTCCTAATTTACAGGCTGACATATTTTTATTACTTTTAAATTTCCGTTTGTTTCCTATTGCAGTTACAGCTGACATAAAACAGATGTATCTTCGAATTAAGGTTATTGAGGATCATCGAAAATATCAAAAAATATTGTTTCGATTTAATACTACTGAACCTGTTCGCGAATTTAAATTTAACCGTGTTGCCTTCGGTCTCAAGCCCAGTCCCTTTCTAGCCATGCGCACTGTGCGCCAGCTTTCAGAGGATGAAAAACATCGCTTCCCGCGCGCATCCATTGTCGCTTCTCATGAGCTTTACATGGATGACTTGGCTAACTCGACCCCTACTCTAGAAGAAGCCAAGATTCTCTCCGCTGAACTTATCGCCTTATTTAAAGCTGGGGGCTTTGACCTTACTAA
Source organism: Mythimna separata (assembly GCA_030763345.1). Classification (NCBI taxonomy): domain Eukaryota; kingdom Metazoa; phylum Arthropoda; class Insecta; order Lepidoptera; family Noctuidae; genus Mythimna; species Mythimna separata. The sequence continues at coordinate 4,018,970 of CM061188.1, read as the reverse complement.
ATGGGCAAGTAATTCCTCGGAATTACTGGAGATTATTCCACACTCCAACCGCTCTTCTATTAATTTCTCTGACGGGGATAATTTAAAAATCCTTGGACTCAAATGGATTCCTTCCGAGGACTGTTTCACCTTTACTACATCTGAGTTAGATAAAGGTTGTACTAAACGCTTCATACTTTCCACTATTGCCCGTCTGTGGGACGTTCTCGGTCTAGTGGCTCCTGTAGTTTTATTCGCGAAATTACTCATAAAAGAATTATGGAAATTAAACACAGATTGGGATGAAACTCCGCCCGATTCTATCGTACTTCTCTTTCAAAAATTCAAAGAGCAACTGCCTCTACTTTCTTCTTTAAAATTGCCGCGTCATGTAGCCGTTACTATGGGTTGCGTGACAAATATAGTAGGTTTTGCTGACGCCAGCTTGAATGCGTATGGCTGCGTTATATACTTACATGTCACTGACACAAATGGTAATACACACGTAAATTTGGTGTGTGCTAAATCTAAAGTTGCACCTGTTAAGGTCGTATCTCTGGCTCGTCTAGAGCTTTGCGCCGCTGTTCTTTTGTCTAAACTAATTAAACTAGTTTATGACACTTACCGCTCTCGCACCGCTATTAATAAAATATTTGCCTTTTCCGATTCTACAATTACACTTTCATGGATTCATTCCTCACCTCACAAGTGGAACATTTTTGTTAGTAACCGCGTCGCTAAATGTCAAGAAAATCTTGATCCTAAACATTTTTACCATATTAACGGAAAGGAAAATCCTAGTGACTGTCTGTCTCGAGGTCTTCTACCCGAACAGTTATTAAACCATGATTTATGGTGGCATGGCCCTGAATGGCTTCTGCGACAAACTGATGAGTGGCCTATTACTCCGTTTGTTTCCTCATGCAGCGAGCAATTGCCTGAGTTTAAAAATAAATCTTTAACATTAGTATCTACCGTATCAGAACTTAACTTGATATATAGCCTTTCTCAAAAATTTACATCATTACATAAAATATTGCGCATAATTGTATACATTTTGAGATTTCTGCATATTATTCCTTATGACAAGTCACATAAGACGATTACTGTCCGTGAATTGGTTGCCGCTGAAATTTATTTAATTCATTGTATTCAACAGTTTCATTTTTTAGATATTTATGACGAGATTAAAAATAAAAAACTTCGCTCACAGTTTAAGAAACTCGATCTATTTATAGACGAGCATAACATAATTAGAATTGGTGGCAGGTTGTCAAATGCGAACCTTCCTTATGAAGCTCAGCATCCCGCGCTTTTACCTAAACATGATAACTTTACACATGTTCTAATAGACTATTATCATCGCATTCATTGTCATGCCGGTGTAAACCTTCTTACCTCTCTGTTACGCCAAAAATATTGGATCATCTCTTCCAGAGGTGTCGTCAGACAAAGGGTACATGCTTGTAACTTTTGTTTCAAAGTTTCTCCTTCTCACCCCAGTCCAAAGATGGCTGATTTACCCGCTTGCCGCGTACAAGAGACTAAAGCTTTTGTTCATACTGGTGTGGATTACGCTGGTCCTATTAAAGTAACCTTATGTCGACGCAGAGGCCAAAGAAGTCAGAAGGCTTACATATGCTTATTCATTTGTTTCGTTACCAAAGCAGTTCATATTGAATTGGTTACCGACGTGTCATCGGACACCTTCATTTCAGCTTTTAAAAGATTCATTTCCCGCAGAGGCCCCGTCTCTTATTTATATTCTGATAACGGAACAAACTTCGTTGGAGCCAAGGCTCAATTACAAGAACTACTTGCTAACCGCTACCGCATAGAGTGGAAAATGATTCCACCCCGCGCCCCCCACTTTGGAGGGCTGTGGGAATCAAATATTAAATCTACTAAAACGCATTTATATCGTGTTATCGGCTCTCAACTAACTCTCGGCTTCTTACTTATGAGGAGCTTTCGACTGTTCTCACTGAAATTGAGGCAGTTCTAAATTCCAGACCGCTCTGTGTCCTGAGTGAGGATCCGTACCCAGAACCGCTTACTCCCGCTCATTTTATAATGGCTTCTCCGTTAACTACGTTGCCTGTCGTAAACGTTCCCGAAACGACGAAACCTCTAACTTGCCGCAAAAAATTGCTTGACCAAATGGTTTGTAGCTTTTGGAGAAGGTGGCGTTTAGAATACTTACATAACTTGCAAGTTAGGCAAAAATGGTTGAATGCCGCCGACAATATTAAGATTGGTACAGTAGTTCTCATGCATCAGGATGATGTCCCTCCTCTACGTTGGCCAATGGGCATAATCACCGAGGTTTTTCCCGGCAAGGATGGGATAACTCGCGTTGCCATGGTGAAGACATGCAGTGGCTCTTTCAAAAGACCCGTTGTTAAACTATGTCCTTTACCTTCTCAATAATACCACCGCGTAATTAAACATCTAATTTAGCTGTAGTTCACATATTTTCATTATAACTTTTCTCTTTTGTCCAAGTTAATTTAATTTCAATCCGCTTTAATTTGACTCCTTACTTTTTGAGTATACTTCATATCCTCGAAAGCCGGGCAGAATGCTTACGCAAGCTAGCCCTATAAACATTTTTTGTATCATGTATCCAAACGCATCTCACACATTATAATCATTCATATTGGACGTCAGTATTGAGCCAATCATACTCCAACTCCCCATATCCTCATATCCCATGCCGGCGAATGAGAAAGCTTGTTCGCCGCTAAGCCAATCAGGAACATTTCCGCCCGCTGCAAAAATGGTCGCCATTTTTTTGGTTGACCGTTCTCTTCTGCTTCGAGACTCCATCCGCGCAACACCACCGCTAGTAACCCGCTGATCCAGGAAACCCGCGGCGCCGCGGTGATCTAATATCTAATCGCTGAACCATAAACCTCCTAAATAACGTGTTGGCCGACACAAAGACACAGTGACGCGAAATATAACCGATTTGTTAATCGCGAGTGAGAACATCCAAGAACACGTGTGAGTGTCGTCATCCACCCGGCAGTCAGTGCAGAAACCTGGCATCCAGATCTCCAAGTAAGTCGCAATACTCTTCCCATACCTACTTTCCTTTAGCTCAATTTCTGTGTCCAATACATCATCCAACGTAAAAATATTTCCCGCTAAAATTAAACAATTTAATCTGGTCCTTCGAAAGCCGCGATTCTAAAACTTACCACGCACTCTATGGTTCCGTTTTACCCTTTGGGTATGGAACCCTAAAAACGATAATTATTATCTGCTACAATAGGAACTATTAAGTTTTAATTGAATAAAATCGCAATGACTCACTAGGTAGCGAAATATCAATGCCTTAAATAAATCTCTGGCCTTAGTGAAAAGGGACATAAGTGCAAAAATGCAACTTTACAAATGTAAAGTTTTACGCAAAAACATCTCGTGCGCTCCAAATTGCGTTTGCCCTTGTGTAATTTAAACTGCTATCAAATGAAATACAAACGAGGTTTGGTATAAATAATGATTAATTAAAACGTGGTAATTTATGTCAATATTTAAAAACACAATTTAAAAAATATATATCTTTTCGTTAAAAAGAATGCAAGAGTACTTGAAACCGGCATTTGTAGATTTTTTTTTGTGTCAGTTAGACCCTTTAACACAAAGTAACTTTTAGAGATTACTTAGATCAGTTTTCACTAAACGATAGAGTAATTTTTTCAGATCTATCTACCTGCTGCGGTCTTCCCGTCTGATTATAATTTTGGTGTCTTCAAGGCTAGAGTAAATAGGCTCTTAATAAACTAGTGCGCCTCACCATCAACGATTGCATCACTACTTACCCTCAGGTGGGATTGCGGTCAAGCACTAGTTTATGTAATATGAAAAAAACTTTGGTATACTTAACTCAACTTTTATAAAGTTGGACTTATACCTTTTTTACTAGGACTACAGAAATCACAATCTCTTAACATAATCAGAAAAATTAATGATTGACAAAGTTCTGTGTAAACATTCATTTCTACCCTTGAACTTTACATGATTTATTATTTTTGTGAAATTTCTGTTGTTGACCGTGGAATCCTGGTTTTGATTTCTTAGTCGAATTACTTGGTTAAGACACAATTTATTCGGACACAGTGTCTGAGTCGACACAATCAAATGGAAGCTGTTTAGCACTGTTAGATAAAAAAGTTTTAAAATATAATATATACAGGGTGTGGCGTAAATAGTGGTCCACCGTTAAGGATTCGATTTACCAGATAATTTACTATAACCTACTAAAATTTAACCATTTTTACCCAAGGGTTCCGGAGATATAATTTTTTTTTTTTATAAAATTTCTACATTTTGTTATAAATTTGGTTGTATTAAAAATAGAAACATCTTTTTCTTGTTCTGATTTCTGTTAATAACTGCTGACTAACTATCGTCATTAATTGTCTTTTATTACTTAAGTACATTTTGAGAATTTGAAGAAAAAGCAATTCTTCTCTATTTCAGAATCCAGACAGCAGCTAGAGAAATCAGCGCGAGCGGGTATGCTAGAAGGATTAAACGTTCATTTATTCGCCGTTACAGAGCGTGTATCGCTGCGTGTTATCTATATATACATATAATAAAACAGTAAAATTGTGCATCGTTTGCCGCAAATGGCGCCAAAACTACTGAACCGATCCTGTTCAAATTTTGCATACATAATCCTTATAGGACCCTTTTTGCTTTAGGCTATATTTTATCACGCTATTTGCTATGGGGGGTGAGCAATATTGCATTTTGTCGGTTTTGAACGAGTTGCCCCGAGTTCGAATCCCGCCTACAATTTATATTTCTGTCAATGTTTTATCTTATTGTTTTTGGAAAAAAAAATACTTTTACCATTTTTTCATAAAAAAATCAACATTCCTATTTGATTTTTCCCAAATATTTTGTAAAAACTAATCAAAACACGTTATAAAATCCAAACGTCCACGAAATTCACATACTACAATGTTACATTAGTCCATTTAGCTGCAAATTTATCTACTGAAATGAAAATCATCACGCTATCATCGACGAAGAGCGGGGCAGTCATTTATGACATTTATAAGAGAACGTCTATTTTGCTTCGTTTTCATCGAACACTGCAGCGTGATTGATTAATGACTAGACTGGGACGTAACACGGTGGTGGTTCGAATCCCAGGAGGTGTTTTAGATTTTTTTAGTTTTTGTATATTTTTTTTTTCACATATTTTTGCATTCTCACAATTTTTTTAACAAAAATATTACCTAAAAATATTATTATTATTGTTTAACCAAAAAAAAACCATGGTGACAAATTTTACAACTGCGGAGTTGCACCCCGTTTTCAAAATACAAACAATGACATCCTTCTTCTTCTTCCTGCTCTTATCCCGTATTACTTGGGGTCGGCGCAACACGTTTTCTTCTTCCATTCTGTCCTGTCGTCCGTCACACTATCATCTGCCCTTTTCTTTCATATCAGTCCTTACACAATCCATCCATCTTTTCTTTGGCCTTCCCCTCCTTCTCCATTCATCCACATGTAAATTCAGAACTCTTTTGGTAACGTGCTTTTAATCCCTCCTCTTCACATGACCATACTAAGACAAACGATTTCCTTTCAAAATACAAACATCCATTTAATTTTTTTTAACTAAAGGCGATTTATATTTTAGGTGATTTCTTTCACTCTAGGAAGGAGCACGAGGGGATATCAGACTTTCACTGACCAAAACCCACACCCTTGTATGTTCCTTCTTCGCCTTGCATTCCAGGACTCCGGGTGGAGGTGATCAGCAGTAACGACCTCTCACGTCCGGTCCTGGTACAGAGAGAGAAGGTATGGAAAGCAGTCATCACTTCCTTCCGCAAATGAAGCGAAGAAGGTAGCAGAAAGCGCAAAGATGATGCCCTTGGCATTACGAGTCGCAGGGCGATTCCATGATACCGTTAGCGCGGAGTTTTGGACGGTGCACTATTGGCATTTCGCTGTTGAATAAAGACTGGTCTTAGTCGACTGACGTTGCGTTATGTGCCACGCGCACCTAAAAGAGATACGCATAAGAGAACGGCCCTAACGGGCTTCGATAGCTGGAAAATTGTTCGTATTCTAAAGGAACAAAGTGGGTATTTTTTACTGCTCTGCATGCTCTACCCGTAAAAATCGAGAGTTTACAGACTGCGTTCGATCATCAGCATGTGAAGTCGACTAGGTGAAAATACTCGCACACAAAATTCGTTTATTATTCTCACTAAAGAAAAAAAATTATTTGGTGTAGTAGACCGTTTTCACATTATCCGATCCGATATCGGTGTCGGACGCCGATACGATATCGGAGTAAGTAAAATGTATGAAATGCCGTGCTCCGATATCCGATATCGGGCCGGACAATATGAAAGACAGGTACATCTATACTATCTATACTAATATTATAAAGAGGAAAGATTTTTTTGTTTGTTTGTTTGTTTGTTTGTTTGTACCGAATAGGCTCCGAAACTACTGGACCGATTTCAACCGTTTTTTCACCAATAGAAAGCTAAATTGTCAGGAAGTAACATAGGCTATAATTTATGTTAAAAAAAATTAGAGATCCATAAGAAAATTGCAATAATGAATCCCAGAGTAGCAAAATTTTGCCTATGAAATTCATTATTTGGCGTGCGCTGAGAAAACTATTGATGATACATAAAAATTATGTACTACATGATTAAAGTACTCATTATTACCTACATAAAAGTCCGCGATGGAATATATCTAACTACCATAGTTAAGTCACAATAGCAGCTTTTGTGTTCTAAAATTTAATTAAATCGCCGGTAGAAACAAAAGTTGGTTACATTCGTATCGTAGTATTAATTCTTATTCAAATAAATAGTTTTATAATCAAGGGCATTTATGTAGCAGTAAAATACTTTTTAATTCATTCGAATCGGACATTTAATTTCGAAGTTATAACAAGTATAAGTCCCAGGGACAAACATTTTCACTGGTCGGCATCGACTTAAGAAAAGAGTGCTTCTCTCATGGGCAACTATACGTTAGCCTGTCTCGCGTGGGATCTCCGGAAAATCAATATATTTTGCTTCAGACGAATAGCACGTCTAATATAGTTTACAGAGAAGCCTTGCAATGATTCTTTATAGGTATTTACATTAAATTTTTATTTTCTTTCTTTTTTACCCTTTTTACCCACAACTGTCACCTAAAAAGGTAACATCTATGTACCTACCCATCAAGTTTCATCGCAATCGGTCAACAGCTATTACTTTTTATCCCGATATTTCCACAGAATCAAAACTTACGCGGGTGAAACCGCGGGGCGCAGCTAGTATTTCATACATTTACCTTACCCCGATATCGTATCGGCGTCCGATACCGATATCGGATCGGAATATGTGAAAACGGTCTTAGGGTGTCAGTCAAATACCGCACCAGAAAATTCCTGCCTGAATAAACAGGTAATATAAACACAAAAAAATGATGGTGATCGGTAAACGCCCTATACATATGACACCTGGGAAGTGTCCAAGTGGCGATGGGAGGGGTCTAAGGATGTCCTGTTTCGCACGGTTTCAGCCACGTTGCTTCACTCTAGGAGGTGACTGCTTTCCATTCCTCCTCCCAGCTCATACCATGATCTGAACTAGGGTAGGAGGATTCTGATTTTGACCCGCAAACAGTACGGCGGTAATCCGCCCTAGCGGGGTAACTTCGATCGTAAGGTCCACCATGTCTTCCCGCCGAATCCAAAACATCTACCTCCCGAAACACTCATGTTCGGTTAGGACCTGCGTAAAGCGCTTGCGCTTAGAGTGAATTTATCATAGTAATAATCATGGTGTGCCAATATTAGTCGCCCTAGAATGTAAATTGCAACTAAAAGAACACTGTGGAATTTAGTTGGTAAAAGTCTGATACTCTCTCTCGGTCCACCTAGAGTGGGAGAAGGTATTTGGTGGTTACCCAACAAAAAAAGAGGCAAATACTAAAGGCGATTATCGGCCCTAATTTGGTTTTTTGAAGAACAAATCATTTTCATTTTGGTTTTATCGCAATATGAAGTAAACTAACGACTTTACCCATAGAGTAGGCAATTAACTATTTAGAACGTGAACTCTGCGGCTCTGTGCTTCGTTGATGTTTTTAAGGCAATTGACGTCGTGCGGAAGAAAAACCCGGGTGTTACCATTGGGTGGATCGCCCGGAGGACACGTTAGATCATAAAGCACTGGTGGGCCACGCTTAGGCGGAGCACCACCGTGTCCTTGTGGGGACGATCGGTGACAGCAACCTCTCGCGCTGGGCACTGGTACAGGCCATGATCCAGAGCGAGAAGTAGTGGCAAATAGTCCCCTCACGCCCCAGTCGCTGGGATTCCGACCCCGATTTAGAGCCACCGTAGGAGTGGCTTGCGAATGGCGAGCAATGGGTAGTTTACCATCTGGCTGTCCGGTAATGATCCAGACGGTCAACCGTGGGTATTGTTCCACGCGTGCTTCAAAGAGATGTCAGCAAACTGTAGGTGCCCAGCAGGTTCGAAGCCTCTGGGGCCATGGGTGAGCTTCCGAAAGGAAAACCCGGGACCCTGGAACGAAGGCAAAGAAGGAACGGGGTGAGGTTTATTCAGTAAAAGTCTAACTCACCCTCTGAGAAGTCATTCTGATGATTTTCCACCTAAACAAGAAACCTGGGCACGCCGTCATTGCGGCGGTAAGTTCCCTCTTTGAGAAGTAGTTGGAAAGAGGTCCTCACGTTCCGTATGCCGCAGGTCCTCACCAGACACGGTAAGTTCGGGAGGCTCCTGCATCGGATTCAGGGGTAAAAGGCGCCCCAGCCAGACTTGGGCGCACTGTCTGGACCGCCCGGAGGACACGGTGGAGCACACGGTAGAGGTATTGCGGTCGCCTTCTTCTGCGAAGCAGTAATGCTAGCCAAGGAGGCGGCCGGCCGCGAGCGCGAAAGGGAACGACCCTCACGCCCCCGCCGTCAGGATCACGAGAACGATTTCCGACCACCGTAGGCGCAAGCTTGCGGACGGCGAACACTGGGTAGCTTGCCGTCCAGCAGTTCGGTAATAATCCGGACCGAGTCAAGTCGTCAACTGTTCCACGAGCGCCTCAAGGAGATGTCAGCAAACTGTAGGGCGCGGCAGGGCCGAAGCCTCTGAGGACGTGGATCTGTATTCCGAAAGATAAGCTCGGTGTCCCAAAATTGAAGGCAACACAGGAACGGGGTTGGCGTTTAGTCAGTAAAAGTCTGACATGCCCTCCCGCTCCATTTAAGAGCGGGAGAAGTCATTCTGATGATTACCCATCTGAATAAAAAAACCTAAACAAGAAACCTACTGGGGCTATGGTTTCGCTTCTGAAAGGGAGACCCTGGAACGTAAGGCAAGGAAGGAATATAGAAGTGAGTCTTAGGCAGTAATAATCTGACACGCACTTCCGCTTCACACAAGAGCAAAAGTCATTAGATGATTTCCCAACTAAAAAAGTACTAATTGGAGTTTTAACTTAAACAGTTTTATGTAAAATTAATTAATCAGATCTTTTCGGAAGTATAGGATTAGGGATTAGATACTTAGATTACTTTTGTGCAGTTTTACGAACTTAACGCGGACGAAGTCGCGGGCAACAGCTAGTCCTAAAATAAATCAATTTGAATTGTTCTCAGTCCGCGCCTGCGGTCAAACTTAAATTCATTTGTACATGTATTTTTGTCTGGTATCCTCTGTTTATTTTTGTTAATTATTTAACAAATAAACTTGTCAATGATAAGTTTATTTGCATGACATTATATTTGTACAAGGAAGGATACATTGGCATCGATTGTACTTAAATAACAATGGTTCGTGGTTTTTATCTAAGGGAAATACATTGGAAAAAGGATAAGTAGGTGTGAATATTGCACCTACCTTGATTTATCGTACTTCATAATTCCTTTATTTAAAACTATTAGGGCCTATTTCACCACCTATGTATAAGGCCCTAAGTATAAGGGCCTGTTTCACAATGTCCGAGTAGGCACTACTCACTGAATAAATTAAAAAATGTGACAGATTTTGTATGAAATTATCTGCCAAGTAAGATACTCGAAACTTAATCATAGGTGGTGAAATAGGCCCTTATTCTAATCGACACTTCGTTCTTCGCCCAAAGAATTAGTATTTCTATACAACGTGGCAATGCCGCCAGCCTTCTGGGCACATTTCCAAATGATAGCGATGTGGAGGAGTACTTCGACGCCTGTGTGTTTATTATATTTTTTAAATACAATTTATGATTTTACCTTGGGTTTTTTTTTACCCTTCGACCGTGCCGGACCCATACGGTTTACTGAGTCCTCTTTAAGGCGCGCGTGGAATATTTCGACTTCCCGAGCTCGATTCAGACGGCCAGCTACCCATTGCTCGCCTACTTTTTCAAGTTATCTGGGGCATTACTGATACTGTCAGTGTCCTGGAGAACTGACCGCTCAGTATTGAACGTACTACGAACAGATACTGGTATCTGTTACACAAAGTAAATAAAAATTGAAAAATTCACATTGATTCTTGCCCCGTTTTTTCAAACTTACAACCTGATGCAAGCGAGGCAGGTGCCTTAACGAGGGGCCATCAGGACCCATACAATTTATATATCAAGGAGTATAGGGCTATAGTCCGTCTAATGAAAGCGCGACCTGAGAAAAAGAGGTTAAGAGGTTAATCTAGTAGGAGAATCGTGTCTTGACACTTCACAATTTTTTTTTATTTCTTACAATTGCTGAATAATGTTGCCAATTAAATAAAATAAAAACTCCAGGTCGCGCTTTTATTAGACGCACTCTTATATCCATCTGCCTAGCCTTTTCCCAACTATATTGGGGACGGCTTCCAGGCAAGCCGGATTTAGCTGAATACCAGTATTTTACGAGGAGCGGCTGCCTACCAGACCTCCACAACCCATTAACTGGGGTGACACGGTACTTCATGGCAACGCACGCACGCACGCACACTTATAAATAAAACTTAACAAAAATTTAAAACATAATTTAACTAACAAAGCTATAAAATAACTAAACATAATTTAATTTGGTATTATCTTCGGTCGGGCGTATCATTCTACTCCGTGTCACAGTGGAGTAGTAGCGCGCTGACTCGCGCGGGGTTCGAGTCCGGTTCGGGTCCGAAAAGTCCACAGCGTACAGGCCGTATTTTGCGCTGAAAATTAATAAATATATGTTAGTAACAGACCATCAGTAAATAAAGACGCTAACGCTCGAACTAACAGAGAGCAGTGGTACATGCTCTGGCTTGCAAGTTATAGATCGTTGCCGCTGGTTCAAACCCAGCCAGGTCCATTACTTTGTGTAATTTACTTCATCACCACTGCTCTTAAAACGTGGGAAATTGGTATTTCCCAGAACCAAAAAAATCGAAGACATGTGACATCCACCAAACCGCATTGGGTCCGTGCGGTGAATTACGTTCCATTCCCTCTCCTAGAGAGGAGGCCTGAGTCCCAACAGTTGGGGACATTACAAGGCCGATAATGCTATTGCAAACTATTCTTTTCAGAAGCTAACCCGCCATGGGTTAGCTTCTGAAAGGCCCAGAGGCAAATCTACCTGTAGATGGATAGATATCTGTTAAAATGATTCATGACCAATCATGGACCGAATATAAATTCGGTGAATGTGGAAGCCATCCACAGAATACCATTTGCAGGACTCTGGCTACTGCCAGTAGTTCTGCGAAGCTGGGATAAGCCCTAGTGTACTGTAAATACGTACACATATCCGCCCATCCACTCGAAGTTGTCCATCAGAGTCCAGGCGTTGTAGCCTGTCACGTTGATGCCGTCCTCGATAGCCAGTAGAATCTGGAAGATAAACGAGATTTAAGCATTGATTTTAAAACATAGATAGAACAAGAAAAACAAAAATAATCGAACCATTTAAAGCTACATATATACTAAAGACAACGGGCCTGTTTCACCACCTATGATTAAGTTTCGAGTATCTTACTTGGCAGATAATTTCATACAAATTCTGTTCCATTTTTGAATTTATTCAGTGAGTAGTGCCTACTCGGACATTGTGAAACAGGCCCTACGAAAAATAAAAGCGAGCGTTTTGGTCACGCGAAGTGTCAAGTAGGCGTTTGGATAGTTCTTTAAAAGAGACTTTCAACCCCAAACGGCTCAAAACTATAACTGCTGACGATTTAGTTATATATCCGCCTTTTGAGGTTCTCCGCAGCCGCATAGTACTCATAGCACAACCTCTGCTTCTTTAAAAGGCGGGAAATCAATAAATTCTCCCGCTCTGGGTGAAGAATTTTAGGACTAAAATCCACATGCGCCACGGAAAACTCTTTCAATCAATCCCGCAGTTAGCATACTTTCAGCTGTCAAATTATTACTTCTTGTAAATACTAGTATTACTATTACCTGTTCCAGATAAGCTCTATAGTACTCCAAGCGCTGCGTGTCCACTAGACCGGGATCCATTGAGGGCACTCCGTTCTCGGTGATGATGATCTCTTTGACGTCGTACGTGGAGTTCAGCCAGTGCAGCTGCTCTCGAAGACCTGGTGGATATAGCTGCAAACATTGTGTGCTATTATTTATCTGGGGACTGAGCTAGTAGGGAAAATTATCATAAATATTATCATTAAAGAGACAAGACTCAAGAAAGACACTCCCTGAGGCAAATGGTTAGAAAAATTTAAATGTATAAGATTTGTTGCTAAAATATCAAGTGATGAACGTGCATATCACGCGCATAGGCGCGTCGATATTTGGTTCGAGCTCTCGCTCACGGCGAGTTTTTCTAGTACTGTTGACGCGCGTTTCGTAAACGCACGATAGCATCCCTACTACCGCGCTTCTGTCGCGTGTTGCAACGCGCTACAGAAGCGATGCTACCGCGTTACTAACCCGCTCCAGCATATAGCAAACGCGCGATTGTGTCAGGCGACATCAGGGAGAGGACAGAGGGAGGGTGACTCGTGAATGAAAAACAAAAACCTTCTGAATACAAAATCTTAATTTTTGTGCTACTCTATCGCGTTTGCATCACGACTGTATCCACAGATTGTATCGATGCGAACGAGCGACAGCATCGCTATTGCAGCATTACAAAAAGTCGCCCTGGGCTGCCGTACTTGCGTCAGCTGTCGCCAACGAATGTTCTAAACCTCTGAACTAGTCTAGCACTCGCGTCGCCACAACGCGACGCAAGTAGTCCTGTGCGTCTCGCATCCATCGGTTTCCCACGTCACTCACCAAGTCAACGGTCCATCTTGTCCTTCTTATCACATGCTTCTCATTAATTAAAAATTCACAGTAATAGATTACTGAGCAAATAATTTTATGTAACTCACCGCAAACCAGTCAATGTCCGTGGTCTCCCACGAAGGATCTCTGTACATGACCGTGCCTATTTCGTACGAGCCCGTGAAGAACCACTTGCCTGGCGGTTCACCTGGCTCCACTCGGCGCACCATCAGGGTTGTGTAGTGGTTCAGCGCGTAGTAGTCATAGGTTCCTGCACAACGTTATGCTATACAAAACGTTATGCTTGTATTCTTGGATGGGTAGTAGATGACGGTGATAGATGGGTAGTAATAGGTCCATTTTGTACACGCACGCTTTTAAAAGCTTGTATTCCTTGCAATTTCTTCTAATATTACAAAGAGGAAAGATTCGTTTGTATTGGATAAATTCAAATAGGTACTACTGGCATGATTTTAAAAGTTCTTTCACTGGGTAGAGTGCTACTGTAACAATATTTCTTATTTTCACATTATGAAACACCAGCTTCTGCCAGGGGCTTTAACACAGGGGCTTGAAAACATTAACGTGAATAAAGTGAGATAACGCCTGAAAAATATTTAGAGAATTTATTTATTTATTTATTTGGTCAGCCAACAACTGCTTACACAATACATTGACATTGTACATTTGTTTTGGAGCTTCATTGATTAGTGTAGCAATTACTTATAGGCTAACACCACATGCACATTTTATGGTTAGGTATACGTAATAACTCAATGATTAACTTTACTCTAAAATCTCAAATAACAACAAATTAAAAAAAAGAGTAATTAGGACATTAATAAATAAAATGATATTGCAGCACAACCGCTAAGATTAAAAGCATAAAATTAAAAATTATGTTACAATAAATGAATAAATTTATCATTAAAATAAATTATTAAATTTTGGTATAGCAATAATACATTTCATTACATCATTCACAGCACATCGATAAGTAATAAATTAATTAAAAATAGTTTTATTTACAATTAAAAAGAATTAAGCCATCATTATTATTAATTCATTTACAATTTAAATTAACTAAGATGAAATAAAAAATAATAAAAATAATATTTGTTAACAATTAAAACGAAACTAACAAACGAAGTTAAAATAACACAATTAAAACTAATAATAACCAATATTAACTAACTAAAATTGGAACAGATATTATGTTCCTTTTATCAAGCATAATGCTCGATAACTGTTTTGCAGAATGTATTTAAAGTGTCGTGGTTTATATCTATGAGGTCACTGCAACTGTTAAGCATTCTACACAGGCGCGGGATCGGAGAGTTAGCACCTAGCACCGTTCTGCGTAAGGGTGGGTGTAGTGGAGTGATGGGATGTCGTGGGTATCGGGCTGGAGCACGAAACTGTAGGAGACTCAGCAGATTAGGGCAGTCTATTTTATTTCTTATCAGTTTAAATAGGAACAAGGCATCAATTAAATCCTGACGAGTTGACAACGAGTGAATCTTGAAGTATTTCAAACGAGTATTGTAAGACGGCATCTGTTTGCTTATCCCTTTCGAAAAAGCGAGGTGCCACAGAAACCGCTTTTGGACTCTTTCTAAGAGTAACTTGTGCGTGGCGTAGTGTGGTCTCCACACAACACTACAATACTCCAAGACACTTCGTACAAAACTATTATAGAGCATTATTTTAGTGCCAACCGATTTGAATTTTTTTGTGTTTCTTTGTACAAACCCTAACATTTTAGATGCCTTTTTTATAATATTCTCAATGTGAGGTATAAAAGTAATTTTTTTATCAAATAAAACCCCTAGGTCTCTAATAGTCTCGACTTGTTGTATTTTTATATCGTCTATCAGGTACTCTGACTGTATTGGATGAGCCTTCCTTGAGAACGACATGTGATAACATTTATTTAGATTTAGTTCCATTTTGTTTTTACTGCACCATTCAACAAGCCTGTTCAGATCGCTTTGTAAAAGCACCACATCACTGGATGATTCGATCACTCTCGCAAACTTCAGGTCATCAGCATACAAGAAGCATTCAGAGAAACAAAAGCAGCTGGGAAGATCGTTGATAAAGATGATAAATAATACGGGAGCAAGATGCGATCCTTGTGGAGCACCCGAAGTCATGCAATAATTGCCGGCAGACCTAAAACCGTTGACTACAACATAAAATTCACGCTTTGACAGATAGGATTTTAACCATTTCAGTAAGGATCCAGTTATACCGTACGTTGCTAGCTTATGAAGTAGTACGGAATGAGGAATTTTATCGAAGGCTTTGCTGAAATCGGTGTACAACACGTCAAAAGAGAAAAATGTGATAATGTCATAATCACGTAAGAGTGGGAGAATGAAAATAGCTAATTGGGTCAGGCGCTCTTAAAAGCCTAGTTTAAGTCAAGAGTGAATAGGTTGCTTCTAGGCAAGCGTGCTCGATCGTCGACTAGAGGTATTCCACATTGAGCACCCGTTTTAATAGCACCCAAACTAATAGCACCCAAGGTATTCCACATTGAGCACCCAGTGATATTTTTAGCGGGTGCTATAAGTGGAATACTTTTTAATTTAATATTTTATTCCACATTGAGCACCTACAGATTTGAAGGCACTAATGTTGGGACGTTTACGTGTTTATGGACGTCGATGTAGTTCCGGCAAACCTCCAAGTTCAGCCTCCATGGCTAATGATGTATGCCGATGACATAGCCCTCGTTAACCAGCTAAAAATATCACTGGGTGCTCAATGTGGAATACCTTGGGTGCTATTAGTTTGGGTACTATTAAAACGGGTGCTCAATGTGGAATACCTCATCGACCATATGACCGCTTACCATCAGGTTAGATGTAGTCACAATAGCCACCAAAGATGAAATCACAATCATAGTTACCTCTAACGAGTTTAATTTCTTCAGGAGTGAAAGGAGGCAGTCTGGGGTACTTGTACCCTTCCTTCTTCGCGAGGTCATTCAATAGCTTCTCTAGCTTAGGTGGCCATCCACCTTCCTTGGAGTAAATGGCGTGGCCGTATCGGCCTTCCTAGAAAACATAAAAAATAGTATTAAACATTTGAAATATGACGCACAGGACCAGTCGATGCGTTTGGGGGAGGTATATGCCCAGCTGTGGACGTCTTTCGGCTGAAATGATAATGAAAATGATTTGAAATATATGCAATTTTGTCATCATCATCTTTCTACCTTTTTCCCGTTTTATTCGGGGTCGATGCGACACGTTTTTTTCTCCTCTCTCTTTTTCTCTGTCTTTTCTTTCATATCCATCATCAAACAATCCATTCATCTTTTCTTTAGTCTCCATATCCATCTATCTACATCATCGTAATTCAGATACACATCGTCATTTCAGCGGAAAGACGTCCACTGCTGGACATAGGTCTCTCCAAGCGTCACCACAACGACCGGTCCTGTGGGTCTCGCATCCATCGGGTTCCTGCGAACATGCGTTTCATTCCTCCTCTTTACATAACCATACCAAGACAAACGATTCCGTTTCAACTTTTCACTCAATGGCGCCACTTTTATACTTCCCCTATTATATGCATCTTTACTTCATATTTTTTTTATAGTTTGTGCTAGATAAAAATTCTCATACCCAGTGTTCAATAGTTAGATCGGTCACTTCTTGGTCCTGTGGCGTGACCGGTTTGAACCAGAAAAATAGAGTTGCAATCGAAATTTTTCCTGAAAGCATGGATAGATAGATTTTAATCTACAAAAAGGATCTGTTCATTCTTCCAGAACGGGGTCTTATAGCCTCTACTGCGGCGTGCCTAATACATCCTCGTATACCTTTCTAATGTCATACAACTCAAAGATTACGCGCTGTGTGAAACTATACTCAAAGTACTTCATTGTCATTATATTGCCCACTTCTAGATATTTGCCTCCTTTATTTTCTGTTCAACATCACGGACCTGTGCGTCCCTCATCCAAGTATTTCTTTCTAACTAACTGGACTCTGTCCTTTTTTATATTCAAGGTGAGATTTTTATCCTGCTAACCCCAAAAACATGCTTACCATGGTACTTATCCTTATACAACTCCTCATAAATCCTGTAAGCCTTAGCATGCGCTAACAGCACATTCTTATTGCACAGATACCGTCCTACGTCAGGATCGTTGAAGTACGGGGCTATAAACTCGCCATAACCACCGTCACAGAGACCCAACGGCTCGTTGATGGTGAGCCAGTACTTCACGCGGTCACCGAAGAGACGGAAGACCACTTCAGCGTAGTCTTGGAACCAGTCGGCGACGAGAGGGTTGGCCCAGCCACCTGGAAAGAATATGTTGTTCTATTATATTGGCACTGTAACTAACTTTGAGGTTTTAAATTAAATAACTAGTCTTGGCAGGAAGTTAGTTATTTTTTGCCATTAGAAAGTAGGCTGAGAAAACTTACAATGAACAAAGGTATATAGGTATAGGTAGGATATAGGTCTATCAGGATCCCATTCCGGAATTTAAACAAAGTCATTCGGTCATACTCAGAGTCCAGCTAATGGTTCATTAGCGTCTCTAATGTCCATTAAAGTTAAGTATTGTCAAACCTTCACTCAAAAACTGTGTAAAACTGTCAATGTGACAATTTCTTAATAGATCGTTTAGAAATTAAGTAATGATTAACGTTAATTAATGCCCCTGAGTGCGGCCGATTGATGTATAAAGCAGATGAATATACTTAAATAACCATATTCAAGGAGAGATATACGAATATATCATCATCTCAGCCGAAAGACGTCCACTC
This sequence comes from Mythimna separata, assembly GCA_030763345.1. NCBI lineage: Eukaryota > Metazoa > Arthropoda > Insecta > Lepidoptera > Noctuidae > Mythimna > Mythimna separata. Next base: position 4,000,948 of record CM061188.1, on the reverse strand, counting down.
CTGGACATAGGCCTCCCCCAAGCTTCGCCACAACGACCGGTCCTGTGCGTCTCGCATCCATCGGATTCCCGCGACCCTCGTCAAGTCATCTGTATGTATATGCTGGCAGAAATACTAACCTAATTCGTGCAGATGTTTTTACAACCAAGATATTCGAAATTCTTTTGGAATTCTTATGGTTTTTGTTCTTGCCCTTACTCCGTAAATGCTTACCTAAATCTTGCAAAGACTGTGGCAGATCAAAATGGTATATAGTAACGAGAGGCTGGATGCCCTTCTCCAGTAGACCGTCGATCAGGTTGTTGTAGTAGTTCTTGCCATCCTCACTGATGTAGTTAGGGAAACCAGTTGGAAGTAGACGAGGCCAGGATATTGAGAACCTGGAACATAAGAAGTCAACTTTTTATCAACAATTTCTTATGTCTGTGAACATTGGTGATTGTGGGAAGTCGGGTGTTATGTCTGATCTGGGCAACTAGCCAGGAGATGATTTCAGGTTGTTTTATGAGTTTAAATTACGCGGAGAACTAGTTGCTTGATACAGGATTTCGTTCAGTTTTATTCAGTAAAAGTCTAACACGCCCTCTCACTCCGCCCAGAGCAGGAAGTAATTTGATGACTTCCACTCTAAAAAAAAAAAACTTATAAAAGGTTAATCTTGGCTATTGATTACCTGTACATGTTCAGCCCCAGTTCCTCACACATCTGGATGTCCCTCCTCCACAGGTGGTAGGAGTCACACGCCACGTCTCCGTTGCTGCCGTCCACCACCAGCTCGGGACGATCATGCAAGAGCTTGTCCCATATACTGACGCTTTTATCTGGAACATGATGAATAGGCTAGAATCAATGAATGAATGAAAGAAGTAATATCATCATTATTTCTAACTTTGGACCTCTGTTTCCCTTAAGGAGATTATCCACCCCTAAAGGGGTCTTAGGGTTGAACGAAAGAGAGCCCCTGGTCCCTGGAATGAAGGTAAAGAAGGAACAGAAGTGGGTTTTAGTCAGTGAACCCCCGAGGGGGTAAATTTTAGAAAATATTCTGTCTCTCGCTCGCATATGTCATAAAACGAAACCGTGAGCAAAATATCACGTTCCTAGACCCAATAGCTTCGGCTGTGTGTGATGTCAGACAGTTATTTTCGCCTTTTATATACGAGTATGCTTATATACTAACCACTAGCATTCCAGCCGCCTTCCACTTGGTAGGCCGCTGACGCCGCCCCGAACATGAAGGAAGGTGGAAACTTCAGCTGTTCTGCACTCCATGACCCGCAGATTATCACACTGGAAACACACAGATATTAAGTCAAATTAAAAAAGTCTCAATATTTTTTATTACCATTAATTGACCGCATGACAGCATTGCTACTAACGCGCGTTAGTTGCTTTTGCAACGTACAACAGAAACGATGCCAACGCGCTACTAACGCGCTGGAGTATCGCGACTGTATCGATGCAAACGCGCGACCGTGTTGTCTCATTACTGAATCGCGTTTCCATCGCGACAAAAGCGAGGTCAGTAATATGAAATAAAAAAAATCTCTTAATTGTTCTACGTATTCCAAGGGCTTTACAGGTCCATACATTATTGAACTTCGTAGCACTTCCTCGTAGCGCTTGCTTGTTGGCTACGAAGGACTCCCGCTACGCCTTAGCGTAGCCATTAGTCTTATTGGTCGTGGAGAATGAGATCTAGCTATTGAGTCCTTGGTTTTTGTCCTTAGCCTCCTTCGGAGAAGGAAGAAACCGCCTGCCACTCCTTCTCGCTACAGGCCATGGCCTGGACCAGGGCCCGTGCGAGAGTCGTTGGTCGGCGACAGGCTAGAAGTAAGAACTCTTGCCCTAGCATCTCGCCGTGTTATCGTGGGGACCCATGAGAAGTTGAGGACATGGCGGTGTTCCGCCCAAGCGGAGAACACCTCCACCATATGCTCTACCATATGCTCCACCATTATATCGTCTGCACTGCTTGTTGTAGATTTAATCCGGCACAGAACAAATTTTTGTACAATAGAAATAGTTTACCGGATCTGGGTGTTTTGTGTATGTGATATTAAGTGTTTATAAACGTACCTACAATACAAGAGGATTTCCCCGTGTGCAGTAACGTTTTAAAAAAAAAACTCGACTGCACTATACCACCACAAAAAAGGGTCTTGTTATTCATGCCAAATTTTGTTGTTTTTAAACAAACCAAATTATATCTGATTTTCCCATAGGTATATATTAACAGTATAGGTAATTAATGAAATTGGTTAATAACCTTCTCAGATTATCCGCCGTTTTACAATAAAGATATAATCTTTTCAATATAATTAAGAAACAAAATATAAATATGATGTTCCCATTTTTTGTCACAAATAGTACCTACGTAAGTAATTATTTTTTGTCACAAAATACCTCAAATTCTACGTCATATTTTTCATAATTAAAAAAAAGATAATATTAAAACGTGACCATGAGTAAGTATTACTACCTACTATAAAGTAAAAAATAAAATAAAAGCACATTCATATATTTTCACACAGGTATTAAAAAAATTCACACGTGAAATTAAGATAGCATAGCATAATGTCGTAGTCAAACCAAAACCTGCTATGTGCGAAAAGTATACTTTTGAAATATTGACAAAAGTAGTTTTCCTGAAGTTTTAGCTGCTGCACATAGCACATTTTATTTTAGGCCATAGTTCCACAACTAGTGGTCATAAGCACACAGCAGTTCTTTTATATGAGAAATAATCGGTCACATGTAGCAGATTTTAGTTTGACAATGACGATAATCAGTCTTATAATGTACTCACAGCTGGGACTCAGACCTCCTCTCTAGGAGAGGGAATGGGCCCTAAGCCACACGTCATGGAAAATGAAAACTTTGATTCTGGATTGTTCGAAAGAGTTACCGTAGCCCTCGCAAAAAGGGTAACTAAGTTAACTACTAAAGTTAACACTCATCATCTACCTAGCCTTTTCCCAACTATATTGAGGTTGGCTTCCAGTCAAGCCGGATTTAGCTGAATACCAGTATCTTACGAGGAGCGGCTGCCTACCAGACCTCCACAACCCATTAACTAGGGTGACACGGAACTTCATGGCAAGACTGGAGTCAGATTTACTGGCTTCTGACTATCCGTAACGACTGCCAAAGATCTACAAATGACAGCCGGGACCTACGGCTTAACGTGCTTTCCAAGGCACAGAGGAAACTCATTATGTTAAGATGGTCACCCATCCACAGACCAACCTTGGCAAGCGCTGCTTAACCTTGAAGATCAACCTGTGTGGCTGTTACTAAAGTTAACACTAGAGATGAAAATTCCATATTTTTTTATTGGTATAAACTAGTGTTTGACCGCGATCCCACCTGATGGTAAGCAGTGATGCAATCGTTGATGGTGAGGCACACTAGTTTAGTAAGGGCATATTCACTCTAGCCTTGAAGACACCTAAATTATAAACGGACGGGAAGACCGCAGCAGGCAAATTGTTCCAGTCCTTCGATGTATGTGGTATAATAGAAATCTAAGAAAAATTCTACCACGCGGACCCAGTGCTGATTGAATTGGATTTGATTATGCTGTTAACAGATTAGGTGTGTTATACATATGTAAATATAGATACACATACAGCAATCACAACATATTAACCTATCAATACCCGCGAAACGAGACACAATAGTAAAACAATAACAACGCGGTCCAATGAGACCGGTCGGGGATTCATGAATTAATCAAGAGAAAAAACAATATTATCTTCCGCTGTGTTTAACATTTTTATTGCTGGATTAATTCATTAAAGGAATAAATTAATCCCCGGTCTAACTCTTGGACCGTGGGGCCCGAGTGCTCATTCGCTTTTTAAAGATCTTTCGAAGCGTCTTGTTGACACCTCGTGTGACCCAAGGGCTGGCTTTTAGATGGCCAGAGATTAAGCATTGCCATACAACGTGGCAATGCTGCCAGTCTTTTGGGCACACTTCCGGTCGACAGCGATGCGGAGGAATTTTTTTAGTTAAGTGTTTTTATTTTTCATGTTTTTTCTCTGCATAATAAATTTTAATAAATGATTATAACAATTATCCCCGGTCTAATCTGTAAATAAAACGTGGTCGCTCACAATGGGCCTTATCAGAAGGCTTAAACTTACTCAAATGGCAATGGCAAGGGATATGCTTAGAATAACCTTCCGCGATGGCATCAGAAATGAAGATATCCGCAAGGGGGCAGGGCACATTGTTCGAAGAACGGACGGTCGATGGGGACGAAAGGTTCTGGAGTGGCGGCCGCGTACCGAAAGACGCAGCGTTGGAAGGCCTCCCACTAAGTAGTCTGACGACCTGGCCCGGGTCGCGGGAATCCGATGGATGCGATACGCATATTAATAGTAAAAAGAAAATGTAACCTATCCTACGCATTGTTCAAATTTTCATGCTCACTTTACTCTGTCATGAGATGTACTTTGTTAATCTTTTTTCAAGTCTTCAAATAATAAATTTTTATGGGTTTTCCGAGATATTTTTTCCGCACTCTCAGCCATCTACCTCACATTATCAAGAGTGACGCAATCACGTATATAACCGCTCACCCGCCTTAGATCTATAGATTAAGATAACCAAAAACTGTTAACTGATTAGTGTCATATATCGTTAAACGACTTCTAAAAGGAGGAGGTTCTATGTTCCGCTGTATGTATTTTTTTAAACTTTTTTATGTATGTTCACTGATTTCTTGGTCAATTGTTAAACGATTTTGAAAAATAATATATTTATAGTTTATACTCCCGAATTGGCCTCTTAGAAATATTGTTATCCTCTGATGGAATTCAGAATCGAACCAAACCTGAAATCGAAAAAAATAATCAGCTGTTCCCTACATTTATGTTCGCTTATTTCGTCAAAATGTATGGAACAGCTGATTATTTTTTCTCGATTTCAGGTTTGGTCCCATAGTAAAAGTTGTTCATAATGATGAGTGCAATGCCCCCCTAAGAGGATGTGCGTTAATTACGTTACATGTTGTATACTTTATTACACACCTTATAATGTGGACAGGGTACACATTTTCTAAAAACAAACGTGCGTGTGAATTAGTCGTTCAATAAGATTAGCTGAACTGAGGGGGTTGTATTGTTGATTTTAATGATTATAATTCCGTAAATAAATACGTATTACGAACGCAAATTATTTTTTTACCAACATACGGTTAACACTGACCTACCATACGCAAAAAAAATTAATTTCAGGAGCTAGTTTAGAGTGTATTTTTTATTGTTATAAACTATATAATGCTTGACCGCGATCCCACTCGGCGGTAAGCATTGATACAATTGTCTGTTGTGAGGCGCACTAGTTTAATAAAACCATCTTAAGATAATCAATACCCGCGAAACGAGACACAATAATAAGACAATAACAGCGCGGTCCTATGAGACCGGTCGGGGATTCATGAATTAAAGGGTCAACTGCACGAAAATCTATCTGAGTTTAACTAAACGACCGTTAGTGCTTCAACCTGCCTTTACGCTGTCAATCACCAAGATTATTTTCTTACAAAACCGCTTCAGATCTGTAGACTAAGATAATTCAACGTATGACGTACATACCTGAACACAACCACACTGACACGTTTCATTCTCTCGACTGAATTACGTGGCGGTTGTAACAATCAAAAATATTGCAGCTATCTGCGAACAAGCCAGTCTTAACGTAAGCTATTATAAAATAATTAAGCCAAGGGCAATGTGTAAGTGCCAAATAAATCTTTATTTTTGGTGTAATATGTCCAATGTGTAACGATAAAACTGAAATACTGCCCATCCTGCACTATCACCTGTACTTTTTAGGATCTATACGAGGCCAATGACAGAGTCGTGTACTGTGCAGGTTGCCAAACACTGTTCAGAAGAGGTTTAATATGAGTGCATCGACACGAAAAAGAAAAGAAGAACGACGAAATTTATTATTATAGTAGGGGAGCCCCAGAAGAGATTTCGGGATTTACTAAAGCGCGGCAGATTAATATACAGAGGGTTACCTTGTACCCGGTTAAGTACCTCCACCAAATATGAGGCCCATATATAAAGCCGCCCGTGAAGGATATAGAATCAGATTAGTAAAAAAATAATGACCCTCCGAAATTCTCGAGCGCGTCAGATTAAGGTAGGTTGAGTTAATTGCATCCTAAAAACTGTATATTCTACTAATCTGACAATTTGAGAGTGACCTAAAGAAAGGCGAGGGCAGCAAAGTTGTAAAAAAATAACGTCATCTCGACATTCTCGAGCGTAGCTAATTTTTTTTTTATTTTGAAGGAAATGATTCAAGAATAATGAAAAATATTCTATTATATCCGCAAGCCGAAATAACAAAAATTCGTCGATAATGTTAAATGCGTGCAGCTGCGTGATGCTTACATTTCCTTCTCCAGTGTTCTAAAAAGTTCCCTCAAAATTAGATTTCCTGGGAATTTTAACTGGTTGTTGATTCGGACTGTTACATTTTGAGAAATTTTGAAAAGTCTCAAAAAATATAAGTTTTTTTTTTGAAAGTGGTTTTTTTTAAATAACTTTTAAACGGCTCTATCGATCAACTTCAAAAACTAATCCGCATATGAGCTTAAAAAACCACGTCGATCGCTATCAAACTGGTCAAAATCGGTTGATTCGTTCGAGAGATATCGTGAACGAAAGAAACCCGAAAAAGTGTTTTTTCGGGATTAATCCGAAATTTTTGGGTTGATAAATTAAAACTAGAAAATAACTTATGAGGATGATAAAACTGCGTCGAATGCCGCAAACCGCGTGAAAATTACTTGATCCATTTAAAAGTTATTGCGGTTTAAAATTCCAAAAATAGTGTTCTATGAAACTCCTATCAGACTTTCGAGCTGGAAGAGCTCAAATGCATAGAAATATTATTTCTTTGAACTCAGCGAGCTCAAAATATAATTTATGTGATATTTTGAGCTCAAAAATTATATAAGTACAATTTTAAGCGCCCAGGAATGGCATTAGCAGAAAGTTGCTGGGGTTTTTTTGTCAGATCTAGATAATCGTCAGATTATGAGACAGTACGTTTAGAACATAAAGATGAACCATATATATCTTTATCTGACGCGCAAATGGCGAATTTTTTTGCACTTTATGAAAATGGCCGCGCGTTTGCGTCCCATTGAAATCATCAGATTAGTGAATGAGAGCTTTTTTTTGGTGCACTTAACACTCCCTTAGAAAATCTGACGCGCTCGATTAAATATTTTTTTTTTCCATTTTCAACCCTTCCATACAACCACCCACATCATGCAAACGATCAGATTAACATACGTACATTATTAAAAATACGTAGGGCATTGATGTTATCAATATCTGACGCGCTCGAGGATGTCCATGCAACAGTTTTTTTTTACATATTTAAAAATCTATAGCCGCTTCCCCCACCGATGAAAAGGTATAATCATATAACATTTTTTTCTTCTTATCATCTAAGCTTTGCAACCCAATAGGTCTCTACGACGCTCGAGTAAATCCCCATTTAGCATCGTGGCCTACCCTACTATTAGTTTAATATGTCGTTACCGATCTGTTCCGACTTTCGGTTCCTCGGGTCGCTTGTCCAAGGGAATGGTGAGGTAGACCGGGACATAACACATCGGATCAACGCAGGATGGATGAAATGGCGACAGGTCACGGGAACAACTTGCGATCTACAGATGCCCCTCAAGTTGAAGGGTAAAATCTACAAGTCCGAGATAAGACCTGTCATACTGTATGGATCAGAATTTTGGGATGTGAAAAAGATGGATGAAAAAAGATTGCATGTAGCGGAAATGAGAATGTTGAAATGGATGTGTGGTATGACAAGAATGGATAAAGTAAGAAATGAGTATATTAGAGGAAGTTTAAAAGTGGCGCCAGTGACAGAAAAGTTGAAAGGAAATCGTTTGTCTTGGTATGGTCATGTGAAAAGGAGGGATGAAACGCATGTTACTAAAAGAGTTCTGAATTTACATGTGGATTGATGGAGAGGGAGGCCAAAGAAAAGATGGATGGATTGTGTAAGGACTGAAATAAAAGAAAAGGGAGTTAGTGATAGTTTGACAGACGACAGGACAGAATGGAAGAAGAAAACGTGTTACACCGACCCCAAGTAATGTGGGATAAGGGCAGGAAGAAGAAGAAGAGCCGCTCCTCGTAAAATCTGATCCCAATATATTGGGAAAAGGCTAGGTAGGTGATGATAGGGCTATAAATAAAAAATAACATAGTATTTAAAACATAGATAATTTTATTAACAAAGCTATAAAATTATTATTATTATTATATCTAGCCTATGCTGTCCCACTGCTGGGCAAAGGCCTCCCTCCAATAAAAATAACTAAACATAATTTAATTTGGTATTACTATCTTCGGTAGGGCGTATCATTCTACTCCGTGTCACTGTGGAGTAGTAGCGCGCTGACTCGCGCGGGGTTCGAGTCCGGTTCGGGTCCGAAAAGTCCACAGCGTACAGACCGTATTTTGCGCTGAAAATAAGTAACTATATGTTAGTAACAATACAGCAGTGAATGAAGACGCCATTACTATTTACTCACACTAAAGTTATTAGGGCGAAAGTTTATAATATGGATGTGTGTGTAATTAATTATGTATGTTAATTAATTATGTGTGCCATCACGCTCAAAAAGCTGAACGCATCTGGATGAAATTTGATCTTATAAACGGAAATACATTAAAACGCTAAGACAATTATTATTAACGCTGCATTTTTCGACACTCGCAAAACTTATACACTAGGCACTGCGTGCTATTGAGGTAGAATTTTAAAATACTACAAAACAAGGGGCTACAGATGGTACGGAACCATACATATGTGACTTGCACTCTCTCAGTTGTACCTTTTAAAAAAGTTCATGAGAATCTATGGCGTCCAAATTCACCGAGTAGAAATCGTGGCATCCAATACTGGCTTAGGCAAGATATTTAACTAGTTTTGCCATCAACACCCTAACAAGAAGATATAGTAGTCTTGCGAAGCCGGGACAAGTCCTAGTGTATTGTAAATACATACACATATCCGCCCATCCACTCGAAGTTGTCCATCAGAGTCCAGGCGTTGTAACCTGTCACGTTGATGCCGTCCTCGATAGCCAGTAGAACCTGGAAGACAAACGAGATTTAAGTGTTGATTTTAAAACATAGATAGAACAAGAAAAACAAAAACACTCAAACCATTTAAAGCTACACATACTCGTATACTAAAGAGTACGAAAAATACAGGGTCAAAAAAAATTTCCGCATCGCTGTTTAAGTGTGCCCAAAAGACTGGCGGCTTTGCCTAGTTGTATGGCATTGCTTGATCTCTGGCCGTGGTTAAAGCGAGCCTTTTGGTTACGCAAAGTGTCTAGTAGGCGTTTGGATAGTTCTTTACAAAACGTATGAGCACTCGGACACCACGGCCCAAAAGTTTGAACCCCAAACGGCTCAAAAATATAACTGCTGACGATTTTCTTATATTTCCACCGCTTAAGGTTCTCCACAACTCATAGCACAAATTCTGCTTCTTTGAGGTGGAAAATCATCCAATAACTTTACTGAAGAAGTTTACTGACTAAAATCCACATGCATTCTTCACCACTTCAATAGCCCTTTTCGTTCGAGGGCCACGGGAAACTCTTTCAATCAATCCCGCAGTAAGTATACTTTTAGCTGTCAAATTATTGGTTCTTGTAAATACTAGCTTAGTATTACTATTACCTGTTCTAGATAATCTCTATAATACTCCAGACGCTGAGTGTCCACCAGACCGGGATCCATTAAGGGCACTCCGTTCTCGGTGATGATGATCTCTTTGACGTCATACGTGGAGTTCAGCCAGTGCAGCTGCTCTCGAAGACCTGGTGGATATAGCTGCAGACATTGTGTGGAATTATTATTCTGAGCACATTGCTCGTAGAACAGATGGTCGATGTGGACGGCAGGTTCTGGAATGTACGGAACACGCAACATTAGTAGGCCTCCCACAAGTTGGACCGATGAAAATGTGAGGGTCCCGGGAATCCAATGGATACGAGACGCACAGGACTGGTCGTTGTGGCTGGGAGGCCTATGTCCAACAGTGGACGTCTTTTGGCTTTGATGATGATGATTTATCTGAGGCTTGAGCTGGTAGCGAAAATCTGTATGGTATCGTCGTCATTCTGCTGCTAGAAGTGTTTAGACAAATTACGCTGATTTAAAAAACAATATTACGTAACTGTAAACTGGTACTAAGATTTCCCCCAAAAAATATTTCTTTCCCTAACAGGTGTCCGCCCTCACTGGTCTCGGGTTGTCAGTTTTGCTAACATCTCTGAGGCGTGCGTGAAACTTAATGCACAATTACCTGGACTTGCATGGATTTTACCGGGCGGCTGTTCTCCGAGTGTGAATCACTCATCCTGGTAACACTTATTCTCCAACTTTTGTTTGGTACTGTCTTTCTTATCACATGATCCTCATTATTTTTGTATTATCAGTAGTTTAAAAATTAATTTAACTTACCGAAAACCAGTCAATCGCCGTGGTCTCCCATTTAGGATCGCTGTACATGACCGTGCCTATTTCGTACGAGCCCTTGAGGAACCACTTGCCTGGCGGTTCACCTGGCTCCACTCGCCGCACCATCAGGGTTGTGTAGTGGTTCAGGGCGTAGTAGTCATAGGTTCCTGCACAACGTTATGCTATACAAAACATTACAACTCGAACATATTAACTTGACGCTAGAACTAGCCAAATTATCGACGCGCGTATCGCGTGGATTACGGCCCATTCCCTCTTCTAGAGAGGAGGCCCGAGTCCCAGCAGTGAAAACCTTATAAAGCTGATGCTATACTATGCTATCTGTGTTTTCAAAACTATCTAGAAAGAAGATCTGTAATAATGGCATAGCAAGAGAGGTTGTATGGAAATAGTAACACAGATGGTCGATGGGGACGGAAGGTTCTAGAGTGGCAGCCACGTACCGGAAGACGCAGCGTTGGTGCGGCCTCCCACAAGGTGGACCGACGACCTGGCGAGGGTCGTGGGAATCCAATAGATGCGAGACTGGATGGATGTCGCTGTGGCGACGCTTGGGGGAGGCCTATATTAAGCAGTGGACGTCTTACGGCTGAGATGATGATGATGATGATAAGTATCACAGATTGGGCGCTCTTAAGAAACTATTAAAATTTTTAGTGACCCGGCTTAGTTCATTTAGCCTCGTTCCCCACAGTATTAACCACCAAAGATGAAGAGACAAGCATACCTCTAACGAGTTTAATTTCTTCAGGAGTGAAAGGAGGCAACCTGGGGTATTTGTATCCTTCCTTCTTCGCGAGGTCATTCAATAGCTTCTTTAGCTTAGGTGGCCATCCACCTTCCTTGGAGTAAATGGCGTGGCCGTATCGGCCTTCCTTGAAAACAGAAGAATTAATATAAAAAAATTGAAATATGACGCTCAGGACTAGTCGTTGTAGTGACGCGTTTGGGGGAGGTATATGCCCAGCTTTGGACGTCTTTCGGCTGAAATGATAATGACAATGATGTGAAATATATGTAATTTTGGTCATCATCATCTTTTTACCTTTTTCCCGTTTTATTCGGGGTCGATGCGACACGTTTTTTTCTCCTCTCTCTTTTTCTCTACTGTCTTTTCTTTCATATCCATCATCAAACAATCCATTCATCTTTTCTTTGGTCTCCATATCCATCTATCTACATCATCATAATTCAGATACACATCGTCATTTCAGCGGAAAGACGTCCACTGCTGGACATAGGTCTCTCCAAGCGTCACCACAACGACCGGTCCTGTGGGTCTCGCATCCATCGTGTTCCCGCGAACATGCGTTTCATTCCTCCTCTTTACATAACCATACCAAGACAAACGATTCCGTTTCAACTTTTCACTCAATGGCGCCACTTTTATACTTCCCCTATTATACGCATCTATACTTCATATTTTTTATAGTTTATGCTAGATAAAAATGCTCATACCCAGTGTTCAATAGTTAGATCAGTTACTTCTTGGTCTTCTGGCTTGACCGGTTTGAACCAGAAAAATAGAGTTGCGATCGAAATTTTGCCTGAAAACATGAATAGATAGATTGTAATCTTCAAAATGGATCCGTATCTAAAAATTGAGTAGTACTTTTACTTAGATTCGGTAAACCCCAAAATACCTATACCTAGGTTCGAAGAGTATGGAAAGTATGATTTTCTTGCCGCTACTATGGCGTACCCTAATATACGCGCATACCGATCTAATATCATACAACCCAAATATTACACTTTGAACTTTGACTTTATGTGTGAAACTATTCTTCAAAGAGTACTGAGATGTACAGCTGATCCATGCTTACCATGGTACTTATCCTTATACAACTCCTCATAAATTCTGTAAGCCTTAGCATGGGCTAACAGCACATTCTTATTGCACAGGTACCGCCCCACGTCAGGATCGTCCAAGTACGGGGCTGTAAACTCGCCATAACCACCGTCACAGAGACCCAACGGCTCGTTGATGGTGAGCCAGTACTTCACGCGGTCACCGAAGAGACGGAAGACCACTTCAGCGTAGTCTTGGAACCAGTCAGTAACCAGAGGGTTTGCCCAGCCACCTGGAAAGAATATGCTGTTCTATTAAACTTTGAGGTTCTAAATTAAATAACTAGTCTCGGCAGGAAGTTAGTTACTTTTTCCATTAGAAAATCTACAATAGTAGGCTGAGCAAATTTACAATGAACAAAGGTATATAGGTTTAGGTAGGATATAGGTCTATTAAAGTCATTGATGTATAAAGCAGATGAATATACTTAAATAACCATATTCAAGGAGAGATATACCAATATATCATCATCTCAGCCGAAAGACGGCCACTCCTGGACATAGGCCTCCCCCAAGCTTCGCCACAACGACCGGTCCTGTGCGTCTCGTATCCATCGGATTCCCGCAACCCTCGTCAAGTCATCTGTATGTATATGATGGCAGAAATACTAACCTACGATGTTTTTACAACCAAGATATTCGAAATTCTTATGGTTTTTGTTCTTGCCCTTACTCCGTAAATGCTTACCTAAATCTTGCAGAGACTGTGGCAGATCAAAATGGTATATAGTAACGAGAGGCTGGATGCCCTTCTCCAGTAGACCGTCGATCAGGTTGTTGTAGTAGTTCTTGCCATCCTCACTGATGTAGTTGGGGAAACCAGTTGGAAGGAGACGAGGCCAGGATATTGAGAACCTGGAACATAAGAAGTCAACTTTTTATCAACAATTTCTTATGTCTGTGAACATTGGTGTTTGTGGGAAGACGGGTGTTATGTCTGATCTGGGCAATTAGCCAGGATATGATTTCAGGTGGTTGTATGAGTTTAAATTACGCGGAGAACTAATTGCTTGATACAGGATTTCGTTCAGTTTTATTCAGTAAAAGTCTGACACACCCTCTCACTCCGCCCAGAGCAGGAAGTAATTTGATGACTTCCATTCTAAAAAAAAAAAACTTATAAAAGGTTAATCTTGGCTATTGATTACCTGTACATGTTCACACCCAACTCCTCACACATCTGGATGTCCCTCCTCCACAGGTGGTAGGAGTCGCACGCCACGTCTCCGTTGGTGCCGTCCACCACCAGCTCGGGACGGTCATGCAATAGCTTGTCCCATATACTGACGCTTTTATCTGAAACATGATGAATAGGCTAACAATGAATGAAAGAAGTAATATCAACATTATTTCAAACTTTGGACCTCTGTTTTCCTTAAGGAGATTATCCACCCCTAAAGGGGTCTTAGGGTTGAACGAAAGAGAGCCCCTGGACCCTGGAATGAAGGCAAAGAAGGAACAGAATTGGGTTTTAGTCAGTGAACCCCCGAGGGGGTAAATTTTAGAAAATATTCTATCTCTCGCTCGCCTATGTCATAAAACAAAACCTTGAGCAAAATATCACGTTCCTAGACCCAATAGCTTCGGCTGTGTGTGATGTCACTCAGTTATTTTCGCCTTTTATATACGAGTATACCTATAGGTACACTAACCACTAGCATTCCAGCCGCCTTCCACTTGGTAGGCCGCTGACGCCGCGCCGAACATGAAGGAAGGTGGAAACTTCAGCTGTTCTGCACTCCATGACCCGCAGATTATCACACTGGAAACACACAGATATTAAGTCAAATTAAAAAAGACCCAATATTTTTTATTACCATTAATTGACCGCATGATAGCATTGCTACTAACGCGCGTTAGTCGCTTTTGCAACGTACAATAGCAGCGATGCCAACGCGCTACTAACGCGCTATAGTATCGCGACTGTATCGATGCAAACGCGCGACCGTGTTGTCTCATTACTGAATCGCGTTTCCATCGCGTCAGAGGCGAGTCAGTAACGTGAAACAAAGCATCTCTTAATTGTTCTACGTATTTCAAGGGCTTTACAGGTCCATACATTATTGAACTTCCTAACACTTCCTCGTAGCACTTGCTTGTTGGCTACGAAGGACTCCCGCTACGCCCGTAGCGTAACCATTAGTTTTATTTGTCGTTGAAAATGAGATCTAGCTATTGAGTCCTTGGTTTTTGTCCTTAGCCTCCTTCGGAGAAGGAAGAAATCGCCTGCCACTCCTTCTCGCTCCAGGCCATGGCCTGGACCAGGGCCCGTGCGAGAGTCGTTGGTCGGAGACAGGCTAGAAGTGAGAACTCTTGCCCTAGCATCTCGCCGTGTTATCGTGGGGACCCATGAGGAGTTGAGGACATGGCGGTGTTCCGCCCAAGCGGAGAACACCTCCACCATATGCTCTACCATATGCTCCACCATTATATCGTCTGCACTGCTTGTTGTAATTTAATCCGGCACAGAACAAATTTTTGTACAACAGAAATAGTTTACCGGATCTGGGTGTCTTCTGAATGTGTTAGGTACATATTTGTGAACGTACCTACAATAGAAGAGGATTTCCCCGTGTGCAGTAACGTTAAAAAAAAAAACCGACTGCACTATACCACCACAAATAAAGGGTCTTGTTATTCATGCCAAATTTTGTTGTTTTTAAACAAACCGAATTATATCTGATTTTCCCATAGGTATATATTAACAGTATAATTAATGAAATTGGTTAACAACCTTCCCAGATTATCCGCCGTTTTACAATAAAGATATAATCTTTTCAATATAATTAAGAAACAAAATGTAAATATGATGTTCCCATTTTTTGTCACAAATAGTAAGTACGTAAGTAATTATTTTTTGTCAAAAAATACCTAAAATTCTACGTCATAATTTTTCATAATAAAAAAAAGATAATATTAAAACGTGACCATGAGTAAGTATTACTACTATAAAGTAAAAAATAAAATAAAAGCACATTCATATATTTTCACACAGGTATTAAAAAAATTCACACGTGGAATTAAGATAGCATAGCATAACGTCGTTGTCAAACCAAAACCTGCTATGTGCAAAAAGTATACTTTTGAAATATTGACAAAAGAAGTTTTCTTGAAGTTTTAGCTGCTGCACATAGCACATTTTATTTTAGGCCATAGTTCCACAACTAGTGGTCATAAGCACATAGCAGTTCTTTTATATGAGAAATAATCAGTGACATGTAGCAGATTTTAGTTTGACAATGACGATAATCAGTCTTGTAATGTACTCACAGCTGGGACTCAGGCCTCCTCTCTAGAAGAGGGAATGGGCCCTGAGCCACACGTCATGGAAAATGAAAACTTTGATTCTGGATTGTTCGAAAGAGTTACCGTAGCCCTCACAAAAAAGGTAACTAAGTTAACACTAGAGATGAAAATTCCATATTTTTTTATTGATATAAACTAGTGCTTGACCGCGATCTCACCTAATGGTAAGCAGTGAAGCAATCGTTGATGGTGAGGCACACTTGGTTATTAAGAGCCTATTTATTCACTCTAGCCTTGAAGACACCAAAATTATAAACGGACGGGAAGACCGTAGCAGGCAAATTGTTCCAGTCTGTTACGTCACACCGCCTCAGCCAACCACAGCGTGCCATGCAACCGCCAACCCTAGCCAAAGCCAAGCCGTTGCCATCTCCACCGGACGCCTTCGGTGGGGGGACAGCCATATAACGCCAAGCGAGCTCATTTGGAGCCCCTGTTCTGCCACGACAATAATCGCAAGCTGAAACTCTGTCCGTTTAATTTATTACTGTACATTGGTTGTGAATTTTATAATTATTAAAATAAAATTAGTGTGATTGCCTACATCATCTTGTTTTTTTTATTTAACCCATTACATCTCAGAAGTGGGATTAAATAAAAAGAGCTATGAAGCGCAATCATGCCGATGCGGCAAAGGCGGGTCGCTTGGTCCGTCCACTGGATTGGAGCGAGCCTTTACCGGAAGATGCATCGGAATCGAGCGATAACGAAGAACGAGACACCCCGCCAGCTCGGAAGATCCTAAGAAGACTCCTGTTAGAGGTTGCAAACCTTTATATAAACTACATCTTGTCTACGGCTTAGTGTGTCCTAGCAACCGTTGTAATAAAAGTTCAAAAATTATATTTTTCTGTTGCACTACAAATAAGTATTTTCTTTCTGCAACCGTATCCCATTCTCTAATATGGTAGCAGAGCATGAGGAAGCAGAACGCGTATGATATAAATAATTATATTATCAAGTAAAAATTACGAAATCGCGAAAATGAGTAATCAGTCCGTCGCAATTGAAAAACTCTCCGGGGTAAATAATTACACCACCTGGAAATTTCAAATGAAGATGTTGCTTATTCATGAAGACTTGTTTGAATGTGTCAACGAGGTCGATAAGAAAAATAAACCGGAATGCGAAGACAAGAAGAAACAGGAAAAAGCGCTAGCACGAATCTGCCTCAGTGTTCAGCCATCTGTTTACTCCGTTGTCAGGAATTGTAATACTGCGTTTGAAGCCTGGAAGAATATACAGAAATCTTTCGAGGATAAAGGTCTGTGTAGACGATTAGGTCTCCTCAGAATGCTATTTAGCTTAAAATTAGAGCAGTTTGAGAGTATGGAGGCGTATGTTACAAAAATTCTAGATACTGCCCAACAACTGCAAGACATAAATGCTTCTCTGGAAGACGAGTTCGTTGCTATAATAATGCTCAGTGGGCTTCCCAAGCAGTTTGACCCACTTATCATGACGTTAGAGCATAGTAGCCTTTCTCTCTCAAGTGAACTGGTGAAAAGTAAACTACTCCAGGAGGCACAGAGACGAGATGATGCAGAAGGTACGGAACAGAATGCCCTAACGACTTCGATTTCGATCTCGAAGCGTCCCAAGTGCTTTCGATGCAAAAAATTAGGTCATTACGCTAAAGATTGCAGACAGAAAGCACCGCATAAGGATAAGCCATCTAGTTCCAGTTGTCAAGAGGAGGAGAAGGTTCAGAAAACTCCTGGTAGGACGACTATGTTGTCGGCTCTGACGGTGAAGCTGGATCGAGATGTGTGGTACGTTGACAGTGGTGCAACTTGCCACATGACCAATAGTAGAGACATTTTACATGATTTTGAGTGTGATACGCCAAAGGAAATAAGCGTTGCGAACGGTGAAAAACTTTTTACATCGGGTCGTGGTAAGGTGAAACTCTTTTTACAAAACCAATGTGTGACTGTCAGTAATGTAGTTTTTATACCGAACTTGTCATGTAATCTGTTATCTGTCAGTGTTTTGACACAAAAATGTTTTGAAGTAAAATTTACATCAATTTTTTGTAAAATTTACAAAAACGGAAAGGTAGTAGCTGTAGCAAAACGGGATGCATGCGGTCTTTATAAATTAGAAACCGGGGATGCGTATATAAATTCCGTTACGCGCTTACACAGTATGCCAGTAAGAGTCTCCTTGAGTACCAAGGTAGATCTTCCATCTCAGGGTTTATGGCATCGTCGGCTTGGACATCTGAATAGTCGCAGCATGAACCTACTCAAGAATGGTATGGCGGCTGGTATCGACTATGATGTATCCACATACGAGCAATGTATCGCCTGCATTGAAGGTAAGGTTACTAATTTACCTTTCCCTAAGAAATCCTTTTCACGTGCAAGTGAGCTGTTAGGATTGGTTCACACGGATGTGTGCGGCCCTATGCCAGTGAAATCTATAGGCGGTGCGAGATATTTACTAACATTTATCGACGATTTTTCTAGGAAGACGTTTTGTTATTTAATAGAATCGAAAGACAAAGTTTTTGAGTGTTTTTTGATTTTTAAAGCTCTTGTAGAGAACGAGACTAATAAAACAATTAAAATTCTGAGAAGCGATAATGGTGGCGAGTACATCAATACGAGATTTAAGCAGTATTTGAGTAAGTGTGGAATCCGACATCATACTACTGTTCCTCACTGTCCACAGCAAAATGCAGTTGCCGAACGTGCGAACCGAACGATTATTGAGGCGGTGCGCTGTATGCTTCTGGAAGCAGGTTTGGATCAACGATTCTGGGCTGAGGCTGCGAACACTGCAGTGTACATAAAAAATCGTTCACCTACTAAGGCAGTTAGAGGTGCAACTCCAGAAGAGATTTACACTGGACATAAGGTAAACTTAGATAACTTACGTGTATTTGGTTGTTTAGCATATGCTGTACAAAATAATCGTAAAAAACTGGATCGCAAATCTAAACCTTATATATTTGCGGGATATTGTGAGAACACAAAGGGATACCGGCTCTTGGATATTGAGAGCTATAGGCTAACAATAGCGAGAAATGTTAAGTTCATTGAGAATCAATTCCTCAAGCATCTGAATTTCACTAAAGTGGAATCAGATGTGATTATAGAACTTAAAACTCCCCATGTATCCGAGAATAGAACAGAGTCAGAACAAACTTCTGTGACTACTGATGATGCTAACGATAGCGAGGCTTCGACCAGTAGCTTGGTCACAGATCATCACTCAGACGCTACTTATGTTCCAGATGTTTCATTTGAGACAGATGACTCGAGAGCAGAATACGTGGAAGCTGATGAGAACTCCTTCCTGTGTGGTTTTTTGACGGGGGAAGCGTGTGGCAGTGATGATCCAAGAACAGTTGAAGAAGCGTTGAATAGTTCTGAAGCCAGGCAGTGGCGAGCTGCTATGAAAGACGAATATCAGTCCTTTTTGGACAATAAGTGCTTTACCTTAACCGATTTGCCGAAAGGTGCAAAGCCAATAAAGACTAAATGGATATTTAAGAAGAAAAGAGGGCTTAACGGTGAACTATTACAGTACAAAGCACGTCTAGTGGCAAAAGGATTTACACAAAAGTATGGAGTGGATTATTTTGAAACTTTTTCACCTGTAGTGAGATACGAAACCATAAGGATGTTATTAGCTTTGGCTGTGGAGTACGATATGGAGATTGACCACATGGACGTAAAAACAGCCTTTCTAAACGGTGACTTAAAAGAAACCATTTTCATGGAAATACCAGAAGGTTTTGAAAAAGGTAGAGGCAATAACAAGGTGTATCGACTACACAAAGCGGTGTATGGTCTAAAACAAGCGCCTAAATCATGGAATGAAAAGATCAATCATATTCTTGTCAACAAACTCAAGTTCAAGAGATTGGTCTCTGAACCATGTGTATACATAAAGCAAAATGGCTACAAGTATGTAATCATCGCGTTGTATGTGGATGATTTAGTCATTTTCAGCAATTGTAATGCGGAAAAAACTAAAACTAAATCAATGCTGATGGAAGAATTTGTGATGAAAGATCTTGGTCCTGTAGAAAGAGTTCTAGGATTGAGAATCAGGAAAGATCATGGCAAGATCACTCTAGATCAAAGTGCCTATATTAAAAAGATATTAGAGAAATACAACTTGCAAGACTGTAAATCGGTTGAAACTCCAATGCAGTGCCAAAAATTGAACAAAGCTGATAAAAAGAATGACAGTTTGGAGTACCGAGAATTGATCGGTTGTCTTATGTATGTAGCGGTCTGTTCGCGTCCTGATATATGTCACGCTGTAAGCGTATTAAGCCAATTCAATAACTGTTTTTCCGATGTCCACTGGAAAGCAGCTAAACGCGTGTTGCGTTATCTTAAAGGTACAGTAGGTTACTGCATTACCTATAAGAAAACTGGCTTATCGGCTTATCTGTGACGGGTTTTGCTGATGCAGACTGGGCTTCTAATGAAATCGATAGACGTTCATATACGGGATATGTTTTCAAAATTGGGAGTTCTATTACATGTTGGGAAAGTAGGAAACAGCGTACCGTTGCGTTATCGAGTACTGAGGCGGAGTACATGTCACTCTCCGATGCTTGTAAAGAAGCACTGTTTATAAAAACTTTCTTGCACGAATGTATAGGTAGTAACATTGAAATAACTATTTTCAATGATAATCAGTCGGCCTTGAAACTGACTGAAAGTAGTATGTTTCATGGTAGGTCAAAACATATAGACATACGTCATCATTTCGTCCGGGAGGCGGTCAGCAATGGTGCAGTAAAAATAAATTTCTTGCCAACGTCCAAAATGACGGCGGATGTCTTGACTAAACCTTTGTCGGTAGAGAAACATAAGTATTTTGTAAACGAGTTAGGTTTGGCTACTGATGTATGTTAACAAGATAAGTTTAAGGGGCGGTGTTAGAGGTTGCAAACCTTTATATAAACTACATCTTGTCTACGGCTTAGTGTGTCCTAGCAACCGTTGTAATAAAAGTTCAAAAATTATATTTTTCTGTTGCACTACAAATAAGTATTTTCTTTCTGCAACCGTATCCCATTCTCTAATAACTCCTAGAAACTGAAGTACAAAAGGCCATGCGTGAGCTGAGCGAAGAAGTACCCTCTGTCACCACTAGAAAAGAACACCGCGCAGCCTCACTAATCCCTGAGTTTGATCCCGACAACGAAGATTGCCCTACTGCAACAGCGTGGGTCAAAAAGATCGAGCAACTCGGAGAAATCCACGGATGGAACGACACTACGAAATCATTTTATCTACAGGATAGACTAAGAGGGCAAGCAAGAAAATGGTATAACAGACTCGAGGAGTACGATTATCCGTGGAACGTCTGGAAGGAGATGCTAACTCGTGCTTTCCCTAGACATCGTGATTATGGCAATATGCTAGAAGAGATGATGAACCGGAAGAAACTACCCACAGAATCGATGACGAAATATTATCAAGATAAGGTGGGAATGTGTTTCAGGTGCAAGTTGTCCGACAGCGCAACTGTTTCATGCATCATTCGCGGTCTACCACAATCGCTTCAGGCGAACGCGAGAGCATATCAGTGCGAACGACCCGAAGAATTGTATGAAGGCTTCTTCTGCGCGTTGGATGACTATCAACCGCCATCATTGCCAATTGGAGCACGCGTACCCGGCAAAGACGTGAACAACCGACAAACCAGCGATAAGAAAAATACCCCCGTCAATCCGGATGTCGACCCTTGCCCTCGTTGCAAAAAGACTGGCCACATACTACGCAACTGCCCATACCCAGACTCACGTACGTGTTTCAAATGTGGTAAACAAGGACACATTGCTCCGCGCTGTCCCACTGCTCCGAAGGTAGTCGCACCGACAGAAATTAAAGAAATCAAGCTTCTACAGAACCATAACAAGACGTATGAAAAAGCGGTAAAAATCAATGGCATACACGTTCAAGCATACATAGATACAGGAAGTCAAGTTAATGCACTCTCTAGCCACGTGTCAAAATTACTGAATCTTGAAATCAAGCCGACTAGTACCATTCTCAAGGGATTCTCTGGAGAACACTTACCAAGCCGCGGAGAGGTCGTTTTTGACCTTGAGATTGATGGCATAAATGTTCCCTGTAAGGCACATTTGACTGATGTGGATATGGGAAATATTCATCTGTTGGTGGGGCAGCCTATTATCAACCACGAAGGTATGATGCTGGTGGTTAGTGAAGGCAAAGCTACCCTCAAACAAGACATGGACTTTACCAAACATATAGATGCAGTTGAAGAACGCACTCGCTTCAAGGTTGTTACTACAGAAAAAGTGTGTTTGTTACCCGGACTTTCTATTATCAAAGTCAATGTGTTGGATAATGACGCAGACCAGGAAATTGTTACCACACCACAACATTATGAACTGCAAGATGTATCCTACTCCATTCCTGCCACCCTGCTACGAGGCTCCACAGGATACCTCAAGATCTTCAATAGTGGCGCAGGAAATATCGTCTGGAAACAAGGCGCAGTGTTGACCAGAGCAGACAGTTGTGCCACCCCGCAGCCGCCGGAGGTTCAGGTCAGTCAACCAAATTGTACTTTGCCTTGTACTACCATAGCCAAAGCCAATAATCAGCATAGCCATACTGTAGTATCTCTGTTGCACTCCAGCCAAGTTAAACCAAGTACTATTGGAGGAGTAAATATAGATGAGATCAAGTCAGGGCCATTAAATAATAATGATCACGATAGTTTAATTAATTTATTAACAAAATACAGCAACTGTTTTGTAAATAAAACGCAAGAGTTAGGTTGTACGGATTTATTGCAGATGAAAATAAAATTAACAAATGATCAGCCTATCTATCGTCAGCCTTACCGCTTATCACACAATGAGCAAGAAATAGTTAGGTCCAAAGTGTCGGAATTATTAGACGCCGGTATAATCCGAGAGTCCGAGTCATGTTTCGCTTCTCCTGTAATCCTCGTCAAGAAAAAGAACGGCGACAGTAGGCTCTGTGTTGATTATCGAGCGCTTAACGCTATTACGGTCAAAGACAGATATCCACTGCCCAATATTGATGACCAGATCTCAAAATTAGCCGGCAAGAAATATTTCACAAGTTTAGATTTAGCTCAAAGTTATCACCAGGTTAAGATTGACCCCCAAGATACGCACAAAACAGCTTTCATAACACCACAGGGACATTTCGAATACACTCGCGTTCCATTTGGTCTAGCTAATGCACCCTCTGTTTTTATGCGATTAATAAATAAGATAGTAGATTCAATAAAAAGTACTAACAACTTTAACAGTGACGGTAGTACGAAAACCACAGATAACGAATATGAAATATTGGCATTTTTAGACGATTTGTTATTACCTTCTGTTGATGTCCAATCAGGGCTAGATATTTTAGAAAAGGTTCTTTATAAATTAAAATTAGAGAATTTAAAATTAAATATGAACAAATGCGCGTTTTTACAAAATAAAATCACATACTTAGGACATGAGATTTCATCAAATGGCGTTCAACCCGGTGAATCTAAATTAGCAGCAGTGTCACAGTTTCCAATCCCTAGAAACGTTCACGAGATACGTCAGTTTATAGGATTATGCAGTTACTTCCGGAAATTCATTAAAAATTTTGCAATAATTGCTCGCCCCATAACCGATTTAACAAAGAAAAATGCTGTTTGGAATTGGGGTAGTGAACAATCTAGTAGTTTTGAACAATTGAAACAGTGTTTATGTACAAAACCTGTACTGGCTTTATACGACCCTGCTTTACCGACAGAGATTCACACGGATGCGTGCAAATTAGGCGTCGCGGGTATTTTGATACAAAAACAAACCGATAATTCGTTTCGTCCTGTTATGTATTTCAGTAGAGTAACAAGCAAAGAAGAAAGTATGTATCACAGTTACGAACTTGAAACATTGGCCGTAGTTGAATCATTGCGTAGATTTAGAGTGTATATTGTAGGTAAACATGTAAAAGTTGTGACTGACTGTTCGGCAGTTCGCGCCACGTTAACCAAACGCGATCTAATCCCACGTATTGCCCGATGGTGGCTGTCGATCCAAGATTATGATATGAGTATAGAGTACAGACCTGGAGAGAAAATGAAGCATGTGGATGCCTTAAGTAGAAACCCAATCGATATTTTGAATATCAATCGTCTTGATGTGTTAGACTGGTTTTATACAATACAGTACCAGGATGACAAATTGAAGCGATTGATTGATCAACTTAAAAATAATTTAGCTGCCCCTGATATAACTAACAATTATGTGCTTTTAGACAATAGACTGTACAGAAAAACTTTACACGGTAATCGACTTGTAGTACCAGCATTGGCTCGATGGAGGTTGGTCCAGATGCACCATGATGATATAGGGCATGTGGGATTTCAAAAGTGTCTAGATTTAATAAAAAAGAACTATTGGTTTTCAAAAATGACTCGCTTTGTTCAAAAATATGTTGCTGCATGTATTTACTGTGCTTATGGGAAAGGTGATCACGGCAAAAAGGAAGGCAAATTATATCCAATTCCGAAACCCACAGAGCCCATGCTCATGGTTCATGTTGACCATTTAGGCCCTTTTAGCAAAACTTCGAAAGGTTACCAGTATATGTTGGTTATTACAGATTCTTTTTCAAAGTTTGTTATTGCTGAACCTACCCGAACAGTTAATTCCGTAGAAACTATTAGGACACTTAAAAGAATATTTAGCTTATTCGGGTACCCTGAAAAA
Source organism: Mythimna separata (assembly GCA_030763345.1). Classification (NCBI taxonomy): domain Eukaryota; kingdom Metazoa; phylum Arthropoda; class Insecta; order Lepidoptera; family Noctuidae; genus Mythimna; species Mythimna separata. The sequence continues at coordinate 3,976,504 of CM061188.1, read as the reverse complement.
CTGGTCAGTGACCATGGAAAGGCTTTTACCAGCAGGCATTTTAAAATGTTTTCAAGTGATAAACAATTTCGACACATTTTGACTTCTATTGCATGTCCGCGAGCCAACGGTCAAGTAGAACGCACAAATAGGACCATTTTGAATGCATTGCGTGCAACCAATCCTAGTGAGACTTCGAATAATTGGGCAAATTGCTTGCCTGACATTCTCTGGGGAATTAACAATACTTTGAACGATAGTACGAGCTATAAGCCCTACGATTTAATGTTTGCTAAAATCTCTAGACCACGCTGTGATGTTGTCTCTAACGACAGTATTAGTGAGCCTGTGCAAATCAGGCGTGACAAGGCAAGTGCTAGATTAAAAGTAGCAAGTGAAAGGATGAAACATCATTTTGACAAAAGACGTAAAATGAGCCGTATCTATAGAAAAGGAGATTTAGTCCTTTGGCGTCAAGCGCCCACAAGTAGCGCGGCAAAAGTCAACACAAAACTTGATGATATTTACTCTGGCCCTTATGTTATAACCCAAGTAGTAGGCAATGACAGATATAGAATCCGAAGTATTAAGGGGCTTCGAGGCTACAAGGCCTTCACGGGTCTTGTTGCGGCGGACTCCTTGAGACCCTATCATAGTATGGTTTCTGTCTCTGACAGTGCTAGTAGCTCTGATGAACAGCTGGAAACTGAAGACCTGATTGACCTACTAGAAAGTTAACCCAATTTTCTCCCATTGCGGGAGCAATCATTGTTTCAGGACGGCCGAATGTTACGTCACACCGCCTCAGCCAACCACAGCGTGCCATGCAACCGCCAACCCTAGCCAAAGCCAAGCCGTTGCCATCTCCACCGGACGCCTTCGGTGGGGGGACAGCCATATAACGCCAAGCGAGCTCATTTGGAGCCCCTGTTCTGCCACGACAATAATCGCAAGCTGAAACTCTGTCCGTTTAATTTATTACTGTACATTGGTTGTGAATTTTATAATTATTAAAATAAAATTAGTGTGATTGCCTACATCATCTTGTTTTTTTTATTTAACCCATTACAAGTCCTTCGATGTACGCGGTATAACAAAAACCTAGGAAAAGGTCATTGGGCACCTTAGTATGGAAACCATAACCATGGCGGACACAAATGAAATTAGTAGAGTGTAGATATAAGGCTCTGATTTACTATGGCATTAATCACATTAATGTGAGCCACGGGAATCTTGAAAAATTCAAGTGTTATAAACTAATATGAGAAATATGAATAAAATGCTAGTTAATTAAAAAAAAAATATATTCAATTTGATCCAAATCAAGCATAAGATCATTTAAGAAGGCAGCAGGTGCGTCTGTTGCTTCCTGATAGCTAACGAAGGACTGCGTAGAGGGTGGTGAGTACTGACTCACCACCCTCTACGCAGTCCTTCAACAAAACTCGTTTAGTCTAACTAATATGCGAAAGAGACAGCGTACACATGCCTCTATATCGGCTCATCGGTGCACCATGCTGTATGCTATCGAAATTCTTTTATGCCTTTAATGATGGAATAAAATCCGTTTGTTTTGAATTTTTTTAAACGATCCTGTACATTTTTCTCTATCGATTTTTAAATAAAGAGGTAACTATATACAATGAAAAGTCATATTAATCCCCTGAGTTTAAAACTATTTTGATTAATGTCCGCCACTCTTTGCAACGCGGGTCAAATACGCCCAATGACCTTTGTTCCACTGTGATGTGTGTGACATTGTGATGCGAGACGCATAAGAAAATGTAAGTAACCTATCCTACGAAATGTTCAAATTTTCATGCTCGTTTTACTCTGTCGTGAAATGTACTTAGTTAATCTTTTTTCAAGTCTTCAAATAATAAATTTTTATGTGTTTTCCGAGATATAGTTTTTCTGCACTGTCAACCATCTACCTCACATTATCAAGAGTGACGCAATCACGTATATAACCGCTCACCCGCCTTACATCTGTAGATTAAGATAACCAAAAATTGTTAACTGATTAGTGTCATATATGTATTGTTAACCGACTTCAAAAAGGAGGAGGTTCTATGTTCCGCTGTATGTATTTTTTTAAACTTTTTCATGTATGTTCACTGATTTGTCGAAAAATTGTTAAAAGATTTTGAAAAAAAATATATAATTATAGTTTATACTCCCGAATTGGCCTCTTAGAAATATTGTTATGCTCTGATGGAATTCGGAATCGAATCAAACCTGAAATCACGAAAAAATAATCAGTTGTTCCCTACATTTATTTTCGCTTATTTCGTCAAAATGTATGGAACAGCTGATTATTTTTTCTCGATTTCAGGTTTGGTCCCATAGTAAAAGTTGTTCATAATGATGAGTGAAATGCCCCCCTAAGAGGATGTGCGTTAATTACGTTACATGTTGTATACTTTATTATACACCTCATAATGTGGACATGGTACAATTTTCTAAAAACAAACGTGCGTGTGAAATAGTCATTCAATAAGATTAGCTGAATTACTGATAGAACCCTATGTATTGATGATTATAATTCCGTAAATAAATACGTATTACGATCGCAAATTATATTTTAACCAACATACTGTTAACACTGACCTACAAAACGTAAAAAAAAAGAATTTCAGGAGCTAGTTTGGAGCGTACTTTTTATTGTTATAAACTAGTGCTTGAGCGCGATCCCACCTGACGGTAAGCAGTGATGCAATCATTGACCGTGAGGCGCACTAGTTTAATAAAACCATCTTAAGAGTCTACTGCACGAAAATCTATCCGAGTTTAACTAAACGACCGTCAGTGCTTCAACCTACCTTTATGTTGTCAATCACCAAGATTATTCGCTACAAAACCGCTTCAGATCTGTAGACTAAGATAACTATAAGTATGACGTACATACCTGAACACAACCACACTGACACGTTTCATTCTCTCGACTGAATTTCGTGGCGTTTGAAACAATCAAAAATATTGCAGCTATCAGCGAACAAGCCAGTCTTAACGTAAGCTATTATAAAATAATTAAGGTACATTCTTCATTCTTTATTATTGTGTACCGACGAAAATTATTTTTTTTGTGTGTAACGACAAAACTGTAAAAACCGGCCAAGAGCGTGTCGGGCCACGCTCAGTGTAGGGTTCCGTTGTTTCCCGTACGACACAATAAGTGTCCCCAACTTTTCAAAAACTGTTCGTCCCATCAAGTTCAAAATAATTTTCCTAGAAAGTCTTTATAAAGCTCTACTTTCCAGATCTTTTTTCATATTTTCTAAACTTCTACGGATGGACAGACATGGCGAAAGTATAAGGGTTCCGTTTTTGCCATTTGGCTACGGAACCCTAAAAACTGTTCATCCTGCACTACCACCTGTACTTTTCGGGATCTATGCGAGGCTAATGACAGCCGTGCACTGTGCAGGTTGTCAAGTACTGGTCAGAAGAGGTTTGATATGAGTGCATCGACACGAAAAGAAGAAGAAGAACGACGAAATTTATTATTGGTTTAATAATATATATTATAATTGGTTTAATAATATATTTATAATAATTATATAATTATATTATATCGTTACAGGTAGTCAGGCGCCAGAAAATCTGACTATCAATCTATTCAAGGAGCGTGTAGCTTAGTAACTGGATTATATAGTCGTTCCATGTAAAATATAATTATTCAGGGGCATCTAGATAGACTGGAAGTCGACTCTAAGCTTGTTGGGAAAAGGCTAGGGAGACGACAGTTTTTTTTTTTGCTGGTAGGGGAGTCATCAGAATGACTTCTTACTGATTAAGCCCCTACCCCGTTCCTTCGTTGCCTTCGATCTGGGGGGGACTCGGTGTCAAGAAAGTTGTGATGTTTTTGCTGTCTCCTTTCATCACCATGATTTCAGTTGAAATACGTCCACTGTTAGATATAAGCCTCCCCCTAGTCCACAACGACCGGTTTTATGCGTCTCGCTTCTATCGGATTCCCATAACCTTCACCAGGTCATCCGTCTACCTTGGGCCTTCTAACGCTTCGTCTTCCGGTACGCAGCCGCGGCAGCATTAAGTAAGGCATGTTGAGGTAGGTCCTTTTGTAAATTATTTATAGCCTGCTAAATAATCAGTTTTAGTTAACCGGCCCTCATATCCTGGATTCACGACACAGGTAAATTAATTTGGAATTTTCTAATACAATTGAAGCCGTTAGATAAATGATATTTATTTTGCAAATAGGTTTTTTCAAACTCTTTTACACGTCAAATAAAAAATAAAAATAAAATAAAATAAATAAAAACTACTTTTATTGCAAAACGCGCAAATTGTCATTTAGAATGTTCTTTCTCAAAAGGCTGGATATATTTGTGAACACATTCACGATATAAGAACAATGCTCAGTGTGGGCAACGTTGGGCCCACCGCGGCGCATGCTGTGCACGGGCACGCGGTGCATTTAAGCTGTGTGTATTAATTTGTTTGACAACGTGGGTCTACGTTTCCACTGGAGTAGACGAATTGACCGCTTCATATTATTTAACCACGAGTTCTCATTATTATATTGTAAAACTAGTTTTTTTTTAAGACGGGATCATCCAAAGACGGGGAGCGTGTCAGACTATTACTGACTAAAACCACATGGTCCTATGTCCTTCAGTTACACGAGTTAGCACGGGTTTCCGTTTTAGAAAATCGCCTCGGCCCCAGATCGGCCCTGCTGGGTTACTACGGTTTGTAGACATCTCGAGGAGTGCGGGGACGGCGAGCTAATGGTTGCTCGTCGGCCGGCAAACCGTGCTTACCCGTGGCTGGTAGTCGGGTTTGGGACCGCTGCCTTCACCGTCGTTACGAATAGTCGGAACTTCAGAAGCCAGTAAATCTGACTCCAGTCTTGTCCTGAAGTACCGTGTCACTCCAGTTAATGGGTTGTGGATGTCTGGTAGGCAGACGCTCCTCGTAAAATACTGACCCGGGGGTCGGTCCCCAAAATAGTTGGGAAAAGGCTAGGTAGATGATGATATATTATTTAAAAGCATAATTTAATTAACAAATCTATAAATTAACTAAACATAATTTAATTTGGTATTATAATCTTCGGTCGGGCGTATCATTCTACTCCGTGTCACTGTGGAGTAGTAGCGCGCTGACTCGCGCGGGGTTCGAGTCCGGTTCGGGTCCGAAAAGTCCACAGCGTACAGACCGTATTTTGCGCTGAAAAGGAATAACTATACGTAAGTAACAGTAGTGATTAGAGGCGCCATTACTATCTACTCACATTGATATTACTCATACTAATGCTTCGTCTGCCAACAAATTGCAGTTTGGCAGAAGTAAATAAAATTATGTAAAATTGTCTAAAACACAAATAAAGCATTTTGTTTTTTGATACTTGAAAAACTTATAGTGTAGTTACTACGTAATATTGAACTAGAACTTTGAAATACCACATAATTCAGGAAGCGAAGTTTACGTATAGATTTCTTTTTAACTCTGGCTACTGCCAGTAGTTCTGCGAAGCTGGGATAAGCCCTAGAGTATTGTAATGTATTTACACATACACATATCCGCCCATCCACTCGAAGTTGTCCATCAGAGTCCAGGCGTTGTAGCCTGTCACGTTGATGCCGTCCTCGATAGCCAGTAGAACCTGCAAGACAAACGAGATTTCAGTATTGTGTGTCTATAAAACAAGAAAAACAAAACTATTTAAAGCTACATATATACACCAAAGACTCTACCTAAAACTATGGCATCAAATAATTCTTCCGCGACGGTGACGTGTGCCCAAAAGACTGGCGGCATTGCCAAATTGTATGGCAGTGCTTAATCTCTGATCGAGGTTATAGCAAGCCTTTTAGTCACGCGAAGTGTCATAGGCGTTTGGATAGTTCTTTACAAAACGTATGAGCACTCGGACCCCACGGCCCAAAAGTTTCAACCCCAAACGGCTCAAAAATATATAAAATTTAACTGCTGACGATTTTCTTATATTTCCGCCTTTTGTGGTTCTCCTCAGCCGCATAGTACTCATAGCACAAACTATGCTTCTTTGAGGTGGAAAATCATCCAATAACTTTACTGGAGAAGTTTACTGACTAAAATCCACATGCATTCTTCACCACTACAGTAGCCCTTTTCGTTCCAGGGCCACGGGAAACTTTTTCAATTAATCCCGCAGTTAACATATACTTTAAGCTAACATAATATTATTAGTTATTGTAAATACTAGTATTACCTGTTCCAGATAATCTCTATAATACTCCAGACGCTGAGTGTCCACAAGACCGGGATCCATCGAGGGCACTCCGTTCTCGGTGATGATGATCTCTTTGAGGTCGTACGTGGAGTTCAGCCAGTGCAGCTGCTCTCTTAGACCTGGAGGATATAGCTGCAGACATTGTGTGGAATTATTATTCTGAGCACATTGCTCGTGGTCGATGTGGACGGCAGGTTCTGGAATGTACGGAACACGCAGCATTAGTAGGCCTCCCACAAGGTGGACCGATGAAAATGTGAGGGTACCGGGAATCGAGACGCACAGGACTGGTCGTTGTGGCGGGGAGGCCTATGTCCAACAGTGGACGTCTTTCGGCTTAGATGATGATGATGATTTATCTGAGGCTTGAGCTGGTAGCGAAAATTATCACAAAAATCTCTATGGTATCGTAGTCATTCTGCTGCTTGAAGTGTTTAGATAAATTATGCTGATATAAAACAAAAATACGTAATTCTAAACTGGTACTAAGATTTCTGCAAAAAAAATATTCTTTCCCTCACGTTGTTCTTTGCCTCGAGTTTTGCTTACATCTCTGAGGCGCGCGTGAAACTTAGTGCACAATTAGCTAGACTTGCATGGATTTTACCGGGCGGCTGTTCTCAGAGTGTGAATCACTCACCCTGGTAACACTTATTCTACAACTTTTGTTTGGTACTTTCTTTCTTATCACATGATCCTCATTATTTTTGTATTATCAGTAGTTTAAAAATTAATCTAACTTACCGAAAACCAGTCAATCGCCGTGGTCTCCCATTTAGGATCTCTGAACATGACGGTGCCTATTTCGTACGAGCCCTTGAAGAACCACTTGCCTGGCGGTTCACCTGGCTCCACTCGCCGCACCATCAGGGTTGTGTAGTGGTTCAGGGCGTAGTAGTCATAGGTTCCTGCACAACATTATGCTGTACAAAACATTACAACTCGGTCATATTAACTTGAAGCTAGAACTAGCCAAATTATCGACGAGCGTATCGATAATAAAGATGCTGACCATACCTGACACTTGCCGAGCGAGCTAAGGGAATGTGAGGGGAAGAGAGGGGATGCTCGCATTTTAGAGATGCGTCAAATTAAGGTGACGAAATTCCCTGATATGTAGTGGCGGGCCCATGCGCCATCGGTACATGGTGAACATCCCACCCATACGTACAAAGCGTTTTGGGAATACATTTATTATCATCATCATCTGCCTAGCCTTTTCCCAACTACATAGGGAATACATTTATTATACGTACAGCTAAAGAGTGTAATTCCCTGCCGGAATCTGTGTTTCCTGATAGCTACAACCTAGGGGCCTAATGAATAGGTTACTTGTAGGTAAGCGTACTCCATCGTCGACCACATCATCGCTTACGATCAGATGAGATAGTGGCCAAATACGAGCCTATCAATAACAAATAATAATAAAAAAATAGTACACTATAGTACAATGGACCCAAAAGGCTGGCAGCTTTACCACGCTGTATGGCAATGCTAATTTTTGCCTAAGGTAAGAAAATATTTTTTTGTAATCATCATCTTTTTGTAATGAATACAATTATAAAACTACTGGACCAATTATAAAAGTTCTTTCTCCCGTAGAATGCTACTTAATTCATGAATCCCCGACCGGTCTCATAGGACCGCGGTGTTATTGTCTTACTATTGTGTCTCGTTTCGCGGGTATCGATAGGTTAATTTAAAAAATTAAATTATCTATTTACATTGTCTACTTTCACTCTGGCAAAGCCACTGGCAGAAACTACTGTTTAATAAAGAAAGAACGTGAAAAAGAAGAAATAGCGCCTGTTCTGTATCGGTTGGCAATGTTGGCAATCGGTAATTCCGTCATTTACTGGAACATATCACAAAACTTGTTGCAGATTTTTTTAATCTTAAAAGGGTTTGGAAGGAAAAATATATTTTCATTTGTGCAAAACAGTCGATTTTTAGATGTCTATATGTTACTACACTATATATTATGTTTTGTTTTCATTAGAAACCTTGATAGCATACATAAGATACCAACCCGCACTGGGCCCGCTTGGTGGATTACGGCCCATTCCCTCTTCTAGAGAGGAGGCCTGAGTCCCAGCAGTGAAAACATTATAAGGCTAATGCTATACTATGCTATCTGTGTTTTCAAAATATCCTAGAAAACAGATCTGTAATAATGGCATAGCAAAAGAGGTTGTATGGAAATAGTATCACGGATTGGGCGCTCTTAAGAAACTATTTACTAGACTATGAATTTTTACTACTAATACTACTATTTCATCCCAGTTTTTGATTGATTCTAATTTTATTGTGCTTTGGGGTACAATATTGATTGGTCTACACTGTCCTCGCATGTGTCTGTATTGTAATGTGAAAATATTGTAAATCCTGTCATTTTTTTTTAAAGAGTAACCATGCAGTTTCTTGCCGGTTCTTCTCCATAAGAAAACGACTAAATTGGAGCCGTGAACTAGCTTCGACTTTTTATAAGTGCCCATGTAGGCCTATGTAAAATGAAAACATTTTTGTTTTGTTTTGTTATTACAATTTTTAGTGACCCGGCCTAGTTCATTTAGCCTCGTGCCCCACAGTATTAGCCACCAAAGATGAAGAGACAAGCATACCTCTAACGAGTTTAATTTCTTCAGGAGTGAAAGGAGGCAGTCTGGGGTACTTGTACCCTTCCTTCTTCGCGAGGTCATTCAATAGCTTCTCTAGCTTAGGTGGCCATCCTCCTTCCTTGGAGTAAATGGCGTGGGCGTACCGGCCTTCCTTGAAAACAGAAGAATTAGTATTAAACATTTGAAATAACTATAAGAATATTTTATCAGCTCTTTTCCTGTATTATTCCTTTTTCCTTCAATTCAGTTCATGCTCTCTTATCTTTCATATTACTCTTCACACAATCCATCCAATCCATTTAATTTTCTTTAGCCTCCCTCTACATACATCTATAGGTATACTCATAACTCTTTTAGTAACATGCGTTTCATACACCTCTTCATATGACTCCATGACAAACGATTCCTCTTCAACTTATTAGTCATTGGCGCCACTTTCAAACTCTAGTAGGTACGAGTATATCTTATTTCTCACTTTATCATATTTCTCATTTTTCACATTTTTTTTAATAGTTTATGCTTGGTTATGTTGACTTTAGTGTAACTAGATGTAAAAGCTCATACCCAGTGTTCAATGGTTAGATCAGTTACTTCTTGATCTTCTGGCGTGACCGGCTTAAACCACAAAAATATAGTTGCCAGCGAAATTTTCCCTGAAAAGAAAGAAAGAAAACACGTTTATTAGGTACACCGGAAAACCATGGATAGATAGACTGAAATCTTCCAAACGCATCCGTATCTAATAGTATACTTATTAACTTACATTCGATAAACTAAACTAGATCATAAGAAATAATAAAGGTAGCTGAAACATAACCTACCAAATATGATAAACCATGACTAACCATGTACTTTGACTGTATGTGTAAAAGTATGCTCAAAAGCTTGCTTCATATTCTGGTAAAATGTAAACGTGAAAACTTAGCCCTACTGTCCACGGACGCGTACTTTCTTAGACAATCACAGCATCGTGCCGTCGTGTCGTTGCCGCTTCGTCGACAGCTTCATACCAGTAGTTTTGCATGTAAGCTTCACTCATGTGTACACCAAGCGTATAATGATGAACACACGTCTATGAAGCTTCGTGTCTGTGAACAGTACGTCTTAGATGTATTCCTCTTCTTCTTCTACACACAATCCATCTTGTCTTTGGCCTCTTTCACCCTCTCCATCCATCTACCTTAAAGGTCTTAGATGTATTCAAGGTCCGATGTTTACACCTACTAACTCCAAAGTCGTGCTTACCATGGTACTTATCCTTATACAACTCCTCATAAATCCTGTAAGCCTTAGCATGCGCCAACAGTATATTCTTATTGCACAAGTACCGGCCCACGTCAGGATCGTCCAAGTACGGGGCTGAAAACTCAGCGTAACCTCCGTCACAAGGATTCATTGCCTCGTTGATGGTGAGCCAGTACTTCACGCGGTCCGCGAAAAGACTGAAGACCACTTCAGCGTAGTCTTGGAACCAGTCGGCTACGAGAGGGTTTGCCCAGCCACCTGAAAAAAAAAACATAACTAAAAAGAAACAGTACACCAGATGCACAGTGAAGGAGGCGAACGCACGTGCGAGGGCCTAGGCCTCGCGCTGTAGCTGTCGGGATCCCAACTCCTATTTCCAGCCACCGTAGGCGTAGGCTTGTGAACGGTAAGCAATGGGTAGCTTGTCTTCTGTATGTCCGTTAACAGTCCGGATCAAGCCCATGTCGTCGACGGCGCGTATTGATCCATCTTCGTCTGAAAGAGACAGTGTCAGCAAACTGTAGGGACCCAGCATGGTCGAAACCTACACTGGGGCGCTGGATTAAACGAAAGAGAGCCCCGGGGCCCTTAAATTAAGTCAAAGGACGAACTTTTTAGTCAATAGAGTCTGAAAAGCCTTCCCGCTCCGTCCTCAGGAGCCATATCGATGATTTCATAACGTTTCAAGGTGGTCCATATTTTAAAGGCAATATTATCAACTGTTCTGTTATCTGGTGGCAGATATACTAACCTAGATCTTGCAACGATTGGGGCAGATCAAAATGGTATATAGTGACGAGGGGTTGGATGCCCTTCTCCAGAAGACCATCGATCAGGTTGTTGTAGTAGTTCTTGCCATCCTCACTGATGTAGTTAGGGAAACCAGTTGGAAGTAGACGAGGCCAGGATATTGAGAACCTGGAACGTAAGAATTCAATTAATTATCAATAATTATTTGTGGGAAGACGGCTGTTATGTCTGATTTGGGTGGCTGCCCAGAAGATGATTTCAAGTTATCCTATATTATGTTCAAATTGCGCTTTTTAGGGTTCCGTACCTCAAACGGAAAAAACGGAACCCTTATAGGATCACTTTGTTGTCCGTCTGTCCGTCCGTCTGTCAAGACCCTTTTTCTCAGGAACGCGTGAAGGTATCAAGTTGAAATTAAAACCATATATTGAAATCCGCGGTCCCTTGAAGTTGTGCAAAAATCAAACTTGTAAGTTGACGGGAAAAAAAGATACGCCCGTTTATGTTGCAAAAAACGTACATTTCGACACTGTCAAAGGAATCAAAACTCATAGGGTGCTTCCCGTTGACCTAGAATCTTGAAATTTGGCACGAAGCAAGGTATTATAGCACTAATATCGGGAAAAGTCTGAAAACTGAAAATTTTTAGTTACGTCACAAGAAAAAAAAATTGAAAAGTCTTCAAGACTCGATTCGAGAATTAAACTGTTTTTATAGGTAGGTTGGTACGAAACCCTCAGTGCGCGAGTCCGACTCGCACTTGCCCGGTTTTTTTAAGGTAAAAGAATCATCAGAATGACTTCTCGTGCTCTTGATCGGAGAAGCTGGGTGTCATATTTTTACTGACTAAAACCGATCCCGATCCTTCTTTGCTTTCGTTTCAGGGTCCCGGGTTTTTCTTTCAGAAGCCAACCCATGGTTCTAGATGTTCAAATTGCGCTTGGAACTCAAATAGCGATTCCGTAGTTTAGTTTATATTTGGGGCCACAGATGTCGCTACATATCTATACTCTGTAGAAAGCTATTAATGACCTACCTGTACATGTTCAGGCCCAACTCCTCACACATCTGGATGTCCCTCCTCCACAGGTGGTAGGAGTCACACGCCACGTCTCCGTTGCTGCCGTCCACCACTAGTTCAGGACGGTCGTGCAGGAGCTTGTCCCATATGCTGATACTTTTGTCTGAAACGTGATGACCAGGCCTATTATAATATTATCTTTATTATCCAGCCAAATTGCGTCCACTGCTTGACAGACAACTCCTTTAAGCATCCACTAGATGCAAAAGAGATATCTCAAGACTTTCAAGAAGCACCTCAAATCTTTGATCCTAGGGCATGCCGGTTTCCTCATGATGTTTTTCTTCATAGTTTTGAGAGTTGCGGTGATGAAATATATTGCACAACGTAATGTGTCTGGTTAGGTCTGAACCCGCGACCTGCATGACCTATAACTTGTAAGGCGGGGAGGTTACCACTGAGCTACCACTGGTCCAGTAGAAGCATATGATATTTTTATCCGTGGGGTTCCCTTGGGATATAAGTTCATGCCAGTGAAATCATCGACAGACTCAGTATTTAAGTTATTAATTACTAGCTTTAGCCTGCAGCTTCGCCCACGTACATATAATATAGCCTGTCACTCAGGAATACAGCAGCTTTCTATTGGTGAAACAATTTTAGCAATCGGACCAGGACTTCCACAGATTACTTCATACAAGCAAAAAAATAAACTTTACCTCTTTATTATATTAGAGTAGATTACTAACCACTGGCATTCCAGCCGCCTTCCACTTGGTAGGCCGCTGACGCCGCGCCGAACATGAAGGAAGGTGGAAACTTCAGCTGTTCTGCACTCCATGACCCGCAGATCACTATACTGGAAACAAGCAATCATATAAAACTTTTTAGGTATGCTGGAAAAGATTACTTTAGAAATAAGAATATTTGTACCTATTTTTTTATTTACTTCTTGCCTATTTATTAAAAAGTACGAGTAGTTTTCATCCGCGTTGATATTACGCTCGTGGGAAAATTATGGCCTATGTTACTTCGAAGAAAAAGCCTTGCTTTTGTGAGAGGATTTTTAAAATAGGTTCTGTAGTTTTTGTGTTAAATTGTTACAATACAAAAAAAAAATATCTTTCCTACTTATAATATAACTATAGATATTGGGTCAAATGGCTACACGGCGAAAACATCGCGAGGGAACCGGCATGTCCTACAACCAAAAATTCGGAGACATAGACATACACCACCCGCACTGGACTCACGTGGTGGATTACGGCCCATTCCGTCTTCTAGAATAGAGGCCTAAGTCCCAACAGTGGGAACATTACAAGGCCGATAATGCTAATTTTGTCAAATTAGCATTAGCATTATTCTATTATGTTTTTTTTTAAACGAATTATTTACATATTTTTAGTAATTGACTAAGGTCAGTTATATGAAACAAAGCATCTCTTCTTAATTGTTCTACGATGCTGTAGATTTGTATGTTGAACTTTGTAGCACTTCCTCGTAGCGCTTTCTTGTTGGCTACGAAGGACTCTAGCTACGCTCGTACAGTCGCGCCGTTGCCATTTATTTTCTTAGAGAATGGGTTCTAGCTATTGAGTCCTTGTTATGTTATTATTAAGTACCTAAGGCTATAACGCCGTGACGTCATTTGTCATGATGTTGCGCGGACAGAGTCGTATGAGAGAGATGGGAGCAAGGAAGCATAGAGTAGTACCGTTTGTGCAGCTTCAGTAGTTCACACTGCCAGTGTGCCAGTAACTGTTTTTCTTTTTTTCCCTGTTCAAGCGGGACATATCTCCACCGTATGCTCAACCGGATGGATTTATCTCCCGCTTAGATTTTTTTTTGCATTACAGAGTTTGCTTCCAGTTTGGGTGTCTTGTGTATGTGAAATTACTTACGAATATTCTGTGAACGTACCTAGAATGCAAGAGGAATTCTCCGTGTGCAGTAATGTTTACAAAAAAATACCCGTCTGCACTACACCACCACAAAAAAGGGCCTTGTTATTCATATCCAATTTTGTTGTTTTTAAACAAACCGGAATGCATTATATTTTATTTTCCCATAGGTATATGTTAACAGTGTAATGAATGAAATTGGTTAACAACCTTCCCAGATTATCCGCCGTTTTAACAATAAAGATATAATCTATTCAATTTAATTAAGAAACAAAATGTAAATATGTTTCGCTCAGTTAAATGTTCTCATTTTTTTTATCAAAAAAACGAGTTACTACGTCAAATTCTATGTCATAATTTTTCAAAATAAAAGAAAAGGCAATTTTAAAACGTGACCATGAGTAGGTATTACTATAAAGTAAAAAAAATAAAAACGTATTTTTATAATGTTTTCACACAGATATAAAAAAAAAACCGGGCAAGTGCAAGTCGGACTTGCGCACTGAAGGTTCCGTTCCCGAATCGAGCATTGAAGATTTTTCAAAAAAAAATCTTGTGACGTAACAACAAATTTTCAATTTTCAGACTCTTCCCTATATTTGTGCTATAAGATCTTGCTTTACGCCAAATTACAAGATTCTAGGTCAACGGGAAATACCCTATCAATTTTGATTCCTTTGATGGTGTCGAAATATACGTTTTTTGCACCATAAACGGGCGTATCTTTTTTTCCAGTCAACTTGCAAGTTTGATTTTTGCACAGTTTGAAGGGACCGTGGACTTGAGTATATTTTATAGTTTAAATTTCAACTTGATACCTTCACGCGTTCTCGAGATAAAGGGTCTTGACAGACCGACAGACAGACAGACGGACAACAAAGTGATCCTGTAAGGGTTTAGTTTTTTCCTTTTGAGGTACGGAACCCTAAAAACTAATGAATAATAAAGTTAAAGCATAGCATAAACAGCCTAATAATGTTCCCACAGCTGGGACTCAGGCCTTCTCTCTAGGAGAGGGAATGGGCCAGAATCCACCACGCGGGCACAATGCGGGTTGGTGGAGGTCACATGTCTTCGAATTTTTGGTTCTAGGACATGCCGGTTTCCTCACGATGCTTCCCTTCACATTTTTAATAGCAATAAATGGTTTTAAAATAAATTACACTAAGTAAGTAAACATGCGTTACCACTGGGCCACCACTGCTCTTAAAGTATAGCATAATCAGTTTAGTGTTCTCACAACTGAGACTCAGGCCTCATTTCTAGGAGAGGGCCCAGGGAGCCTTTGCAAAGGACAACTTTGATCCTGGATTGTTCGAAAGAGTTATGGCAACTGAAATAACACTAGACATGAAAATTTCAATATTTTTTTGTTGGTTTAAACAAATATTTGATCGCGATCCCACCTGATGGTAAGCAGTGATGCAATCGTTGATGGTAGGGCACACTAGTTTATTGGGCCTACCTTGTTTTCGAGGGGAAACCTTCAAAAGGCGCCTGGACTTTGGGGACAAGTCCGGGGAGTGTGGGATTTTTACCTCACTAAAACCACCCCGGTGATCACCATCAGCACATAGAAGGGGCCCCGTAACCTCTCAAAAGACCAATTCCGTAACCCCCTCTGTGCAACGCCTATTACGGCACTTCCCTGAGCAGACTGTCTCCTCTGAGCCTCACTGTGTACGGTAGCACGTGATCACTGTGCCACCGTCTTCCCTGGAATCACTCGATGGGCGCGCAGAGTCCCCACTCTGATCGTCCTTGATTCCAAAAGCCCACCCACATTAGATGATGCAAGCGGGGTTTCGGCGTGTTAAGCATCGAGGCGGTTGCCTCCCCGACGCCTTCTTCTCCGAGTAGGATCGGCTCTCTCACGATCCCGCTCGGCGGCCTCCTTCTGGACCATCACGGTCTCGCAGAACGAAGCAACTTCCCTCCAGTTTTCTGGCTCCGCCAGCATAGCCCTCACTACTACTGGCAGAGACAGATCTCGCCCGATCCTGGCGACCAGGACCCTTCGCTCCGTGGCCCACGCTGGACACTCTTCCAGCGTGTGCTGTGCAGAATCTAGATCGCCACCGCAATGGTGGCAGTTTGCTGTGGCCTCTCGCCCGATTCTGTTCAGGTACTCACCGAAGCAACAGTGCCCGGTCAGCACCTGAGTGAGTCTGTAGGAGATGCGCTCCTTTCTTTTCAGCCAGGCTTCGAAGTGCGGCAGGACGGCTTAGACAACGCGCTTGCGCGAGAATTGCGGCTGCTGTAGCCGCTCGCGCCACCTCTCGAGAGTTTATTGGGCCTAGTATACTCTGACATTGAAGACACCTAAATTATTAACGGACGGGAAGACCGCAGCAGGCAAATTGTTCCAGTCCTTCCATGTACGCGGTATAACAGATACCAAAATAAAAATCTACTGTTCCGAACCAGTGAGGATTGATAGATGGATTTGATTATACTTTCAACCAATTAGCTATGTTATACATATGTAAATACAGATAAATACGAGTATATGGTAAATACAGCAATTACAACATATTAATCAAGAGGCAATACAATATTTCTTCCGCTGTGATTAACATTTTTATTGCCAGATTAATTTATATAAGCTATGGTAATATAGATAGTATTATTAATTAATCCTCGGTCTAATCTGTAAATAAAACGCGGTCGCTCACAATGGGCCTTATCAGAAGACTTAAACGTACTCAAAGGGCAATGGCAAGGGCTATGCTTGGAGTTTCCTTTCGTAATCGTGTCAGAAATGAAGATATTCGCAAGAGAACCGAGGTTACCGACATAGCCCGAAGAATCGACAAACTTAAGTCGCAATGGACTGAGATCATTGCTCGCAGAACAGATGGCCGTTGGGGCTGTAAGGTTCTGTTAGTCTTGGAAGGCCTCCTACAAGGTGGAACGATGACCTGGTGAGAGTTGCGGGAATTCGATGGATGCGAGACGCAAAGGAAAATTTTCGGGCTCCCTTCCTTTGCTCTTGTATTGTTCGTTGTTAATCTTTTTCAAGGGGTCACAGGTTTAGAAGCTCGCAATGGATGTATGAAAAGCTGCTTAACGCTAGGGCTAACCTTATACACTCGCAAGTTTAAAAAAATATCGATATCAATATGTATATATACTAGGTGTAAGGGAACGAAAAATAATTTCAGCATCACCATACAAAATTGAGATAGAGGTCGATTTTTTTTCGTTTCCGGAAGAAAAATTGTGGGAAGATGTTCAGATTCGTCTACTGAGCAAGCCCTTAAAGTTTGTGGAGGGTCGATGTGACAAGTATATCGATATTTTATCGTTTTTTTTTAAAAAAGCTTTTAAAAATACAAAGTAAGTAGATTAAGGTAAAGAGATTAGGGTATATTGATTAGTATGCTAATTTTTGCCAATAAATAGTGTATTTTAATTTAGTTGTGTTTTGCGATATTTCATTTTACGATATATTGGATTTTTCGACATTGATTTTATAGCGAAATCTATGATTCTAATCTATGATATCGCACTAATCCTGTATTAGATATTAGCGTATCGTTGATATACTCGTATATAATATTTCGATTATTATTGGTTTTCCGAGATATTGTTTCTATCTCACATTATCAAGAGTGACGCAATCACGTATATAACCGCTAACCCGCCTCAGATCTATAGAGTAAGATAACCAACTATTGTTAACTGATTAGCGTCATATATGTATTGTTTAACGACTGCAAAGTGGAGAAAGTTCAATGTTTGGCGGAATGTATTTTTTTAAACTGTTTCTATGTATGTTCACTGATTTGTCGGTCAATCGTGGACCTATTTGAAAAAGGGGGTTACCATAACTAAAAAGCGAAAAAAAAATACAACTGAGTTAAATGTTAAAAAAACACGAAAAAGTATAAAATAACTTTAATTTCAGAAGTTAGTGTTATATAACGTAGAGACCAAACTATAGCAACAACCACTTCCGAAAAATTAAAGTTTTTTATTTTACCTGACGGTCGCCTAGTTGTAAAGAGTCATAACCACACCATGATCAGCCTTACACGTACGCCAATCTGGGCGCGTCGGTCTCCAGATATTTATATGGCAACTAGACTCGTAGAGCTACATTAAACCAGAGTGTACCATGCCACACGGCGCCGCGCGGGTGCGTGAAAACAAAGTTTGAATCAGTACTGACTGGTTTTCACGGATCCAGTAGTTGTCAGACAGTAACCCGACTTTCTACATTTAAAATGAGCTCTCAATAAAATGGTTTAAGAATTTCCGGAAACCCGGTTTTGGGATCTAATCCAATTATAATAAAAAGTGAATAAATTGAATGAATGAAACAATTATGAATGTGTGAAAATTGCGGGTTTTCAGATCTCATCTGATCTGTCAATTGCACATACTGTTACGCTTCGAATATATTAAAAAAACCAGAACCCATGGCATCGATACTATTGAAAAAACACTTTTTTTTAAAGTAAATGTTACGGTATCGTCGGTTAATTCGCAAAGATTTATTTCAACTCACATCACAGACCTAAAACCACTATCTGTAAGCCATAAAATTATTTATTCCGTGAGGGCATCGAACCCGCAACCCGCAGTACAGCAACCAATTATTCAACCACTGCACCAAACATGCCGCCAAAAAAGCTTTGCAAATATATTTGAGCTAAATGAAACAGAAGCCCGCGCGAAATTCTAAATTTCATTGACTTTTTACATTTCACTCGCGTATTGATAATTTTAATTAATTCCGTAAATAAATACATGTTACGGCCACCAATCATATATTAATCAACACTGAACCTGTAAAATGCAATAAAGTTAAAAAAAACTTGAATTTTTGAGGGCTATTTTGGAGCATATTATCTTTTTTTATTGGTACCTATAAACTAGTAAAAATGGCAACTGAAATAATACTAGAGAAGAAAGTGTCAATATATTTTTTTAATTGGTATAAACTATCGCTTGACCGTGATCCCACCTGACGGTAAGCAGTGATGCAATCGTCGATGGTGAGGCGCACTAATTTATTAAGAACCTTGAAGACATTAAAATAACAAACGGACGAGAAGTCCGCAGCAGGCAAATTGTTCCAGTCCTTCGATGTACGCGGTTGTATAACAAACACCTATCTTCACGAAAATCTAGCTGCGTTTAACTAAACGCCAGTCAGCGATTCAACCTACTTTTACGTTGTTAATCACCAAGATTATTCGCTTCAAAACCGCTTCAGATCTGTAGACTAAGATAACTATAAGTATGACGTACATACCTGAACACAACCACACTGACACGTCTCATTCTCTCGACTGAATTACGTGGCGGTTGTAACAATCAAAAATATTGCAGCTATCTGCGAACAAGCCAGTCTTAAGGTAAGCTATTATAAAATAATTAAGGTACATTACAACCAAGGGCAAAGTATTAAAAGTGCCAAATAAATCTTTATTATTGATGTAATTTGTCCAAATTTATTATTGGTTGTGTAACGACAAAACTGAAAAAACGGGCCAAGAGTTTGTCGGGCCACGCTCAGTGTGGGGTTCCGTATTTTCCAGTCCGTCACAATTAATAAGTGTCCCCAACTTTTTAAAAACTGTTCGTCCCATTAAGTTCAAAATAATTTTCCTAGAAAGTCTTTATACAGCTCTACTTTCCAGATTTTTTTCATATTTTCTAAACTTATGGTTCAAAAGTTAGTGGGGGGACACATTGTTTTTTACTTTTGGAGCGATTATTTCCGAAATTATTGATATTATTAAAAAAATATTTTAGTAAACCCCTATTCATTTTTAAATACCTAGTACTGCCTAGTACTACCTGAATACCTAGTACTACCTGATTTTCACTGTCTCCTTTCATCATCATCATCATTTCAGCTGAAAGACGTCAGCTGTAGAATATAAGCCGAGAGACTTACACGATGCGCGCACGGGCGGCGCGCGGGAGGCGCACAGAACCGCTCGTTGTGGTGACACTAGAGGTATCTATCTAATATCACCACAACGGCTGGTTCTGTGCATCTCGCTTCCATCGGATTCCCTCACAAGGTCATCAGTCCACCATGTGGGAGGCCTTCTAACGCTGTGTCTTCCGGCACGCTACCGTGACTGTTTTATTTAAGGTAGCATTTATAAATTAATTATAATTATAACCTACTAAATTAGCAGTATTAGTTAACGAGGCTTAAATACACCCAAAGGACAATGGAAAAGGCTATACTCCAAGTTTCCTTGCGTGACCGCGTCAGGAATGAAAATATTCACAGGGAACCAAGGTCACTGACATAACCCGAAGAATCACCAAACTTAAGTGGCAGTGGGCAGGGCGCATAACAGCATCCTTAGCATGATTGCCAGTCGACTGGACTGCAGTTACATCAGTCACTGCTGCTCCATTTGTCATGGGATGGCGAGGCAGTGATTGTTGTGTTCATATTCTTTTTTGTGTCTTGTTTTGGGTAGTTTAACTTTTACTAACACTAGTCTATAAGAACATTGTTACTAACAAAATGGACACCATAGTCTGAAAAATAAATAAATAATAATAATAATAATAGCTCGTAGAACAGATAGGACCGAAAGGTTCTGGAGTAGTGACCGCACACTGGGTTCGAAAGCCTCGCAAAACGTGGACCGTCAATATATTGGGATGTAGTGGATAGTATAATCCACCTACCTAGAACCCATCCATTGATGGGTTCTGGGTCTCTTGTGTATAAGTATACCTATGTATGAGTATACTTGTTTGTGATCGCACCCACGATACTGGAGTTACTTAGGGTTCCCCAAGTTTTATTGTAATATGAAAACCAAAAGCCCTTTCTGTAAAAAAAACGCAAATTGTCGCTTACAATGTTTTTTTTAAAGGGAGGACATGTTTGTGAACGCACTCACGATATAAGAACAATGCCTAGTGTGGGGCAACGTTCTTTAACAAAACTCGCCAAATGATGATTTAGTTTCGAACATCGACCTGAGCGCTTCTTACTATTATTATCATTATTATATATACATACTCGTATATGGAAGTCGTCCAATGACGTCTTCTGCTCTAGGGTGTTGTCGCTGCTGCTTCCACAACAGCGTACCTTAAACCCACACAAGGGCGACGTGGTAGACTACGGCCCACTCCTTCTAACCCACACTGGATTTACATAGTAGACAGCGGCCCGCTCACTCTAACCCACACTAAACTTACGTAGTGGACTGAAGCCCACTCTCTGCAACCGTCATTAACTACGGCCCGCTCCATCCAACCCACACTGGATGTACGATCTAAGTGATAGACTATGGTGTTCTCCATTTAAACTACACTGGGCCAGTATTGTGGCCCTGTACATGCTTCAAAGAAGGCCTTAGTGTCCCAGGAGTAGAAATTTTATATACTGAAGGTTAGACCGTTTTCACATTATCCGATCCGATATCGGTGTCGGACACCGATACAATATCGGGGTAAGTAAAATGTATGAAATTCCGTGCTCCGATATCCGATATCGGGCTGGACAATATGAAAGACAGGTATATATTTCATACATTTTACTTACCTCGATATCGTATCGGCGTTCGATACCGATATCGAATCGGATAATGCGGAAACGCTCTTACCCTAATGCGGGATACCGCAGCGAAGTCATGTTAAACAAGCAAGCGTTCGGCAAGCTACCCTGCCGTCCAGTAATCATCCGGACAAAACCCAAGTCGTCGACAGCGGGTACTGTTCCACACGCGCCTCAAAAAGATGTCAGCAAACCCGTAAGGGTCAAGCAGGGTCGAAGCTTCTTGGGCCATAGATTCGCTTCTGAAAAGAAAACCCGGGGTCTTAAAACGAAGGCAAAGAAGGAATAAAGGAGTGGGTTTTAGTCAGTAAAAGTCTGACAAGCCCTCCCACTCGCTGATGATTTCCCACCTAAAACAAATACTGCAAAGAAGTCATGTTTTTTGAAAAGAGACGTTTATTTTCTAATTAATTACTTATTTACAAAGGTAAATAGTCAATTCTTGATTACATTAGCTTGACAGTTGATAGTGTGCCAAGCATAAGTAATATAGTAAGTACTTTGAACCGTTAATATTATACTTGAAATTGCGGTGATTACCATGTACCCTTTGTTAATTTACATGCCCATTTACATTTCTTGTTACTTGCTTTAACCAAATGTGGTAGCTAGTAATCGATAAACTATATAAAAGGAAAAACTGACTGACTGTCATAATATATTAATATACAGGCAATCGTTGCTGGTGACACATTTTATTAAAAGCCTATAATTAAGTTACGCTCTAGCGTTGACGACACCTTTTATTATAATCTGGTGGGAAGACCGTAGTAAGCAAATTGTTGCAGGACGCCTAGTTCGGACGTTAACTGCTACGGAAGTTTCAACAACGTAAGGATGGATACTCGACGTACGTCGGATTGTCCGATGGTAGAAAGGAGATGGCGGAATCAAGTCATGAAATTCCCGCGCACAATCTCCATGGGTTGTGGATGATGTCTGGTAGGCGGCCGCTCCTCGTAAAATACTGGTATTCAGCTAAATCTAAGCCAACCCCAATATAGTTGGGAAAGGCTAAGTAGATGATGAATTTTCAAAACGCAAACTGTAAAATACCGAAAGGCAGGCTACCCTACTCCTGTGCTCAAGGCTATGTAGATCGGACTTAACCAAATCTGGATCACTAATTAGCCCCTTCACTCGCCTTTCCACAATTTAATAAAAACCTTTCTCACGAACGAAGTCACTGGCAAAGAGTTAGTTGCCCATAAGTGTTATATGCTATCAATGAAGTACCTGCAACGGCGTGCATATCAAGTTTAATCACGATATTCAATGAGTTGTAATTACACCGCCGTTTACATCACTGATTAACATCTGTATAGTGGTTATATGTGAGCCTATATGCTTTTTTTCACATGAGAATATAAAATGATTTTTCTCGCTTTGGGTGGATTGGGCGAGAATGTCATACTTTTACTTACTTTCTTTTTTGTTTAGGTCGGAAAACATCCTTCTTTAGCTCGGGCGAAGTGAGTGGGCCTGACAGACTTTTACTGACTAGAGCCCACTCTTATGCTTCGATTTTGCCTTCGTTCCAGGACCCCGGGGTTCTCTTTCGTGTGTGGCCACCCACGGCCTTGAAAAAAAAATTGACTAAAACTAAACGTGTTCCTTCAGTCGCTTTTTATTGTGAAGCTTACGGTGACTTCCACGAATAATTGGCAGGACAACGTGCGTGCAACGGGTCAACTCGAGTTTGGTCCTTAGGTACTGGACGGCCGGATGGCGAGTTACACATGGCTCGCCGTCCGTAAATACGCGCCTAGGTAGTCATTCTGCTACTCTCGACGACGCCGTTACCGCCGGGGGCGTCTCCGGCTAACCTAGCTATCATACTAATATTATAAAGGCTAAAGTTTGCGACTTCGTCTATTTAAGTTAGTCCGCTCTAAAGACTGGTCTTTTGATTAACTCACAAATGGTGTAAAAAGTAAAGTATCCAACACGGAAGTAAAGCTGTCTTGGACGGTTTAAATCCTTCACTCCACTCAGAATGTTCTATTAACTCTCTCGCAATGCGTGGGAATTAATTATATAAATCCCTCACTAGCGTTCAGGATTAAAACTTAATAACCTGATTTATCTATTTTAATTAACAACACATAAATACAGCATTGAAACAGGTTTAGGCATTAAGTCAGACTAGTAAGTCTAAATGCTCGCGCATTATAAAAACGTCAATAGTAATTAGTATTCACATTTTAAATAGCTGATAGGTAGCTAAACAGTCGTGTGAAAAATAAATAAGAAAGTCCATCCCATTGGACTTTCTTATTTATTTTTCACACGACTTTCTTATTTATTTTTCTTATTTATTATTGGTGTTACAAATATGGATTTGTAACACCAATAATATCATCATCATCATCCTGCCCTTCATCACAATCATCATTATTTCAGCCGAAAGACGTCCACTGCTGGACATAAACCTAAAGAAAGAAATAAAAATGTTTATTTGGCACACCATGATTAACAAACCTAATTGTAACTAAATCTAAAATGAAACATAAAAAATAAAAAATGTGAAGAAAAATTAACAATATAAAAAGGTCTCATGGCTTCGCCAAATAGGTCCAGTTCAGCATAATGCCAGGCAACTACGTAGCAGTTGCCTGACGCTGATTTTCAACTGAACCTTTGAGTGTCGGTACGGATAAAAATCAGTTATATATGAGAATTAATGTGTAAAAAGGGATAAATAATAAAACCTCCCCCAGGCGTCGGTCGCCGCAACGGCCGATCCTGTGCATCTCGCATCCATCGGATTCCCTCGACTCTCACCAGGTCATCGGTACACCTTGTGAGAGGCCGTCTTGCTCTTGACCCGTGATATTTCGAGACAACATGGTTTTTTCTTTCATGCTATCTTGTCACTCATCATACCATCACTAACTCCTTTTTCTTTTATACCACTCCTCACACAATCCATCTATGTTATAATACTAATAATAATAGTCTTCTTCTTCCTGCCCTTATCCCATATTACTTGGGGTCGGCGCAACACGTTTTCTTCTTCCATTCTGCCCTATCGTCCGTCACACTATCACTAACTCCCTTTTCTTTCATATCAGTCCCTACACAATCCATCCGTTTTTTCTTTGGCCTCCCTCTCCCTCTCCATCCATCCACATGTAAATTCAGAATTCTTTTAGTAATATGCGTTTCATCCCTCCTCTTAACATGACCATACTAAGACAAACGATTTCCTTTCAACTTTTCACTGGCGCTACTTTCAAACTTCCTCTAATATACTCATTTCTCTAATAATAATAATAGTCACCATCTTAAAAAAAGAACCGGTCAAGAACGAGACGCAATTGCGCATCGAGGAATAATTAGAATCTTAAGGTTAGGTATAATCTACAAAAAGTAATTACATATTTTATGATGATTTGTGGTTTTTTCTTAGTTTATGCTACATGGCATTGATTCTTATTAACATGATTCGTCCCTAGGTCAACGAGAAATCCTCTACAAGGTTTAATATCCTTACGATTATTAAAATACGCTTCCCTGTCCCAAATTACTTGCGGTCGGCGCAACACGTGTTTTTCTTCTATTCTGTCCTGTCGCCCGCCACGCTATCACAAACTTTATTTTCTTTCATAACGCTATCACACAATCCACCTTCTTTTCTTTGGCCATCCTCACCTTCTCAATTCATCTACGTAAATAGTCACAACTCACAATATATATATCGTAATAATTTTACCAATTGATAGTTTAAAATTAGTTGTGTAGGGATTATGATCTACTACATATATAATGTCATAGATACTGCATCGCGCAAGCAAAGTTCTCCACGCGATTTGAATAGATACAACAGCCCGAAATCATCTATCGGGCAGTAGTCCACCGGACATAACACCTCGTCCGGTCGGAGGATCCTCCCTTTTCAACGAAGGTTTGTGGGACTTTACTCTCTGTCACACTACCTCCAAACTGGTGGTACTGGTGGTGGTGGTGTATCTTCTTTTTTTATTGTGAACTAGCTGTCCCCTGCGGCTTCACCCGCATTTTTCGTTACTGCTCCGCTCCCGTGGGTCGTAGCGATGGTATATAGCTTATAGCATTCCTCGATAAATGGGCTATCTAAAACTGAAAGAATTTTTAAAATCGGACCAGTAGTTCCAGAGATTACCCCCTACATACAAACTTACAAACCTACAAACTTACAAATTTTACCTCTTTATAATATTAGTATAGATAGGCTCACGCTTGACCACTATCTCACCCATAGTAAGCGATGATTTAACCGACGGTGGAGCACGCTTGCCTAGAAGTAACCTATTCACTCTTGACTTAAACATTCCTAAGTTGTAGCTATTAGGAAACACAAGGTCTGTGAACCTTCTGTTCAAATGGTGTTACGAATTGATATTATACGTCTTTAATTTTATTTTTACAATGTTCCGATGGTCAGTCGTCATCATGTTCAATATTGCTGTGGTTTTATTCAGGTTAGTTTCTGTGTTAGTTGTGTTATAATTTTTATTTAAGTATGTCTTTTAAAATTATCATTTTAAGGTAAATCTTGAGATTGATAAATGTGTGAACCCCTATTTGATAAAATGTGTTTATGATTCGCCTAAAAATCATCATCATCAGCTGGATCACGTCCACTGCTGAACAAAAGCCTTCCCCTAAAGGGTTGCTTTAATCCCCACGCTTGGCAGGCGACTTGGGGATCGCAGTGAGGTCACCGAAAGTTTAAATAACGCTTTTGCCCGTCCCTCGATGGCTGATCGCAGTTTAAGGACGTATTGGTTTTAAATATGACGATAAACTATAATTAGTAAAAAAAAGTATTTAAAAAATGCACTTGAGGAGTCAAATGAATATCCTTAATCTCAAGATTCACTCTTTATTCGTTGTTTTAGAAAACCATTCTAACCAACCGTGTGTAAAATTGACGCATGTCTAGACAACAGTCGTTCACATCTGATTAAAACTAATTAACTTTTTCAAGCTTATTCACACACAGACTACAGAGATTACAGACAAGTTACTCGATAGAGTTTTTGGCGGGAGTTTTTCGAGTGAATTTCAGTTTCAGTGGCTGTTCTAATTATTCACAAATTGATTCGTAGTGGACATTATGTTCTAAAAATGGTGTCGACGGGTTCCGGGCTATTTGTATTAACCGACATTTTTGAAACTTTACACCAGAGCAGTTTAAAGTTTCAATTTTTAGAAAAAAAAATCATAACTTTAGCAAATCGCATTATTTAAAAAAAAGAAGGATATTATTGTTTTTATAACATATTCGCCATAATCAGATTAATCTTTTTTTCTAATATTCCTATTTTTACGAAGATAAATGTCGCTTCATACAAAATGACCCAAATTTTACTTTTTTTTATTCCAGGCTAAATGACTTAACCGCCTATGATTATTGTTTCTTATTCCAGGCTAAATGACTTAACCGCCTATGATTATTGTTTCTTATTCCAGGCTAAATGAGTGAACCGCCTAGGTTTATTATTTCTTGTTCCAAGTTAAATGACTGAACGCCTAGGCATGCAAATAATGGCTCTAAGCTAAGTGCTTTAATCAAAGATTTGGTCATATTTCAAACCTAAGCTAATTGATTTAAATACCATATCATAAACTTATTAATGTACGGCTAATTAGTTTACGCGACTAATTTTTAAAAAATAAATTGTTTGTAATCATACTTGAATAATGAAGTTTGCAGAAATTAGCGGTTAAAACATTGATAAATTTAAAGGTACACA
The DNA here is from genome assembly GCA_030763345.1 of Mythimna separata. NCBI lineage: Eukaryota > Metazoa > Arthropoda > Insecta > Lepidoptera > Noctuidae > Mythimna > Mythimna separata. The sequence continues at coordinate 3,949,459 of CM061188.1, read as the reverse complement.
CATAAGGTGTACCTACCTATCTTGTTAATAATTATGAAAAGAGAAATAAAACACGCATTACAAATTGTTTAAAGACAAGTTTTTTATTTAAAATGACAATCACCTAGGAATAGCAGTAACTTCTTAGCTTACCAAGGTAACAACTAAGGTTGTGGAGGGTGTGGTGGCCAATCTGTTCCCTGAGCGAGGGGAACACTCTCCCCCGCTCATGGCTCCGCCACCTGCAGTGCCCGTAGCGGACCACACCAGCGACGACGAAGACGACGCTCCAGAGGTGACCGAGGTAGAAATGAGGGCGGTGATACGAAGACTCAGTGTCAAGAACACCGCCCCAGAACCCGACGGCGTGCCTGGAAGGTTATGGCCAGGACCCATAACCATGGAGACTCTCGGGTCTCGATTGCGAGGGCTCTTTAGCGCATACATGGAGAGAGGCCAGTTCCCCCTTGGCTGGAAGACCGGGAAACTGGTCCTCATCGCGAAGCCGGGGCGCCTCGCGCACTCTCCGTCCGCGTACCGGCCCATCGTGCTGCTTGGCGAGGTAGGCAAACTCTTTGAAAGAGTAATTTTAGACCGCCTCGTCGGGCATTTGGCGCGGGTGGGGCCGGATCTTGCGAACGGCCAGTTCGGCTTTCGCAGGGGGCTTTCCACGGTGGACGTCATTATGCGCGTGAGGGCCTTCACGACAGAGGATGCGGTGATTCGGGCTAGGGTCGTCTTGGCGGTGTCTTTAGACATCGCCAATGCCTTCAACTCCCTGCCCTGGAGTTACATCGGGGCAGCACTTCGGTACCACGAGGTGCCGCCTACCTCCGTCGTGTGATTGAGGCCTACCTGTCGTATAGGTTCATCATCTATCCCGGTCACCAGGGAGAGTGGAGACGGCGAGAGATGTCGTACGGTGTTCCGCAGGGATTGGTACTAGGACCGCCCCAGTGGAACATCAGATACGACTACGTGCTGCGCGGCGACCTCCCCGACGGGGTCAGCGTGGTCTGCTACGCAGACGACACGCTGGTCCTGGCGCGGGGAGAGTCGTATCAGGCGGCGGCCGCAACAGCGACACGCGGGGTTGCGACAGTCGTGGACAGGATCCAGCAACTGGGACTCAAGGTGGCATTGCACAAGTCCGAGGCTATGTGCTTTCATGGCCCTCGGACATCCTCGGGCGCCGCGCCATCACCGGGTTCCCAAATAACGGTAGGGGGGTCCACATCGGCGTCGGGTCGACGATGAAGAACCTGGAACTCGTCCTCGACAGCCGGTGGACTTGCAAGGAGCATTTCCGACGTTTGGCCCCCAAACTGGACAGGTCTGGGGCCGCTCTGAAGCGGCTCCTGCCCTACCTAGGGGGTCCAGACGCTCCCTGCCGGAGGCTTTACGCAGGGATCGTTCGGTCCATGGCCCTTTACGGGGCGCCGGTTTGGGCGCCATCACTAGCAGAGCGACCAGCGGCCAAACTGAACGCTTGCCAGAGGGTCATGGCCATCCGGATAGTGCGGGGATACCGCACGATCTCCCGTGAAGCGGCGAGCCTCCTTTCTGGCCTGCCACCGTGAGATCTGGAGGCAACAGTCCTTGCACAGATGCACGATTTGTACGTGGAGATGCAGCGCCGGGGCGAAACTCCGCTGCCACGACAAGTCGCGGTATTTATTTATTTGATCTTCATGCAACAGTTAAGGTACACAGGCGGACTTAATGCCGTAGGCATTCTCTACCAGTCAACCTAGGGTGGTGAAGAGAGAAGGTGGCAGCTGCATGAAAAAAATAGAAACCCAAAGTTCCGGCGGGATCTCAGGGTGGCATGGCGACTGCGACTGTTGCAACCCAGTGCTGGGCACGCCGCCATTGAGGCGGTAAGTCCCCTCTTTGAGGAAAGGTTGGAAAGAGGTCACGGCATCTTCTCGTTCCGTATGACGCAGGTCCTCACCGGACCCGGTAAGTTCGGGAGGTTCCTGCATCGGATGAAGCAGGAGAGGACGCCCGGGTGTCGCCACTGTGTGGGTCCGGAGGAGACGGTGGAGCACACGGTAGAGGTGTGCCCCGCTTGGGCGGAGCACCGCCGTGTCCTTGTGGAGGCTATCGGCGGCGGCGACCTCTCGCGCCGGGCCTTGGTTCAGGCCATGGTCCGGAGCGAGGAGGGGTGGCATGCGGACGCCTCCTTCTGCGAAGCAGTAAAGCTTGTGAATGAGGCTGCTGAGTGCGTGAGGGAATGGTCCTCAAGCCGCCGCCGCCGCCAAGATCCCGATCTCAATTTCCGACCACCGTAGGCGCGGGTTCGCGGACGGCAAGCACTGGGTAGCTCGCCGTCCGGTAGTCTGGAAATAATCTGGACCGAGCCCAGTGGTCAACGGCGCGTTCTGTTCCACGCGCGCCTCAAGGAGATGTCAGCAAACTGTAGGAGCCCGGCAAGGCCGAAGCCTCTGGGGCATATGGGTATTCCGAAAGGTTGACACCGAGTCCCCCCCAGATCGAAGGCAACGAAGGAACGGGGTAAAAGTTTAGTCAGTAAGAGTCTGACACACCCTCCCGCTCCGCCCAAGAGCGAGAGAAGTGATTCTGATGATTCCCCTACCAGAAAAAAAAAGGTAACGACTAAAGTTTTTATCACAATTGTATAAGAATCAGAAGTTAAGCAGTCTTTTTATTACGTAACCTACGGTCTTATTACCTGAATGATTATTCTCATTCTTCTTCATTCCTAAACTTTAACATTTAAGTACCTATATAAAAATCTCTTCAATTACAAAAAAAGGTTTATCTATAAAATAATTTCTTTTGAAAATAATCACATAAAAAATTAAAATATTTACGACCGTTTCTTTGGTTTTTATTTCTTTACTTATTTTCTTCTAAATTTCTCAGTAATTAAAATCAAAAATATCTCTCGTAAAAAAAGTTTAGAAGATTTCTTACCTATTTTACGTGGTTAGTTTTCAATGACCGGCCAAATTTTCACTGGGTGTTCTACTCATGAATATGAACAACTTTCACTATGGGATCGACTGAAATCACGAAAAGAAGTCATATATTTCATATATTTTAGTCGAGATTTCGTGATTTCAGAGTTGGTCCCATACTAAAAGTTGCTCATATTCATAGGTAGAGCACCCTGTGAAACTTTGGCCGGTTATTGAAAAATAACCTTTTAAATACCCTAGTTTCTCTTCAATAACAAAGATAAATTTTATCTCCTATGACAATAATAAATAATAGTTCACTACAGTTACAAGAAATAATAATTAAAATTATAAAAAAATGTTGCACATGTTAGTTAAAATTCAACCAATTTTTTCCTTCTTATTTTTTAATTTATTTTTCTTGTCCCACAAAACACGTACGAACTTGCTCACAATTTGCGTCAACTAAAACGAGGTGGGAGACGCCTGAAGCGTCCGCGCGGGGTGGCGGGGCATTTAGACTCGAGCGGTTTATCGCGATGGCGCCAAAATCATTGTTTTAACCATCGTCATAATAGTCAATCCATAAAAATGTTATTGTATTAATGTGTATACTATTCTTATTCCATTTAAGATAAACTGTTTGAATTACTAGAACTTTACTTTTGTTGTAACTGAAACGACACTGCAAATAAAATATTGTATTAAAAAAATTGGTTTAACCATAATTTTTAAATGTTTACTGTTGAAATCTTAAATAGTTGAAGCGACAGACATATCATTATCTACTGTAAGCCAATTGGTTGAAGTGACAACATCTAACATTTCATGTACAGAGCTAAATGTATGGATCGACACTGGGTATGAATTTGACAAAGAGGCTAAATGTATTAAACGACGTTCTTGTATATTTACAAGGTAAAGCTAATTGTATTAAGCGACACTGGATAAGAATTTAACAAAGAGGCTTATTGTATGAAGCGACATTTCTATTTATTTATAAAGTTAGGATTAATGCTTTAACGTACGTTGCCTATAAATTGTTGCTCCAGGACAAAAAGTTTAAACGACTGCCTGGTATTTGGCAGTAAGCTTAAGTTCACAGTTCCTAAATTTGTCAATATTTTGTGTCGCTTCATACATTGCAAGTCCAAAATGGGCCCAAAAATGCGGTTGTATTAAGCGACAAAAAAGTGCTCCGATCGTCACCAAACCCAGCTCAAATGACGCAGAAAAATTCGCCGATTCCAAATATGTATAAAAGTCTATATCGCTCAGAGTGTCGCTTAATACAATTAGCCCGGAACCCGTCGGTGTAATTTTTTAGCTCATGTGTTTATGCAGCTGGACAATACCAGTCCCCGCACATTATCTGGACTGGTCGCGTTTAGTGACGACGACTAGTGTCGTCGTCACTAAACGCGACCACCAGTGTTTCAATCAGACCACTGAACGCCGTCACTAGTGGCAGCCACTGGTATCCAGCCACCAGTAGCTGTCACTTGCAGCAGTTGTTCAAGTAGTACTAGATCTGAGATGCAAGAGCGGGGAGAAGCCGGTAACTGTGGCCGTGTGTGCACGCGAGTCAAACGCAAGAAGCGAAATCCTATGACTCTGGCAGCTTGTGGCTCGGACGCGGCCACTCAAACGCTCAGTGTGCGCCGATGCTATACAAAATGTATGGAGAAACGCGTCCGCAGCTTGTGGTGGCCATGGCCACTAGAGGTTGCCACTAGTGGCACAATTTGCAGGGGCTGTACGAAGACCCATTGAAACTGGTAGGATTTTTCGTAAAATTAAGCTGAGAATTATTGTAGTATAGACCACAAAGAAACTTATTTTTTCGTGGTTTGGCACTTCTGATTATTTTCGTGATGATTTACCCTTGTATGTTCGTAGTGTCTTGCTGGTGGAATCAAGATGTGAAGAGAACAAGTTACCATCATGGTTCAAGATAGGAGCTGCTACTTCTGCTTTCCAGATTGAAGGTGGCTGGAACGCTAGTGGTGAGAAACTAGAACACTTAAATAATCGTGGAGCAGTATCTTGTACGTTCTCAATTCGCCCAATTCCTCACTTTCAATACATTTGCGCAAACCACAATAAAAATCTAAGCTCTTCTCATAACCGTCTTCTACTATGTTCCACTCCTCGCACTGACTTCCTTCACTGTTTTTTCTTTGTTCAGGCTATTGCACTGTGGAATGCGCTTCCCCAAGAGGTCCGGATGGTTACAAACCGATTAAGATTCAAGATTGAGGTTCTTTGTAAGAAGTTGGCAGTAGTATCGTCACAATGTTAATGTTTATCACATTATCGATTTGGACCTATTTTCAGAATATTTATGTATGTATATTTAATTTATTGAATTCTATAATATGTTTATATTATATTTATTCATATTATCTGCGATTCATTTGTTAATACAATTTTTTCTCAATCTTTTATTGCACCTCCCCCTAATCTTCTCTGCATCACCCAAAGGTTGACTGGTAGAAAATGCCTAAGGCATTAACGTTTGAATCCCCAACCGGTCCTATGAGACTGCGCTGTTATTGTTTTACTATTGTGTCTCGTTTCGCGGGTATCTGAGTAACTACGTCCGCCTTTGTACCTTTTTGTGCATAAAGTATAAATAAGCCAAGCCTTTTACTGGTGTGGAGTGCCAAATTTTTACTGACTAAAACTCAACGGGTTGATCTTTGCGTTCAGGGCCATGGTAACACTTACAAAGCATTCCACAGCCGCAGGCATCGGCCCCAGTAGACCACGTTCTTTTTATTGATATCTCTTTGAGGGGCGCGAGCAGCACAAGGCACTGGCAACTCAGGCTTATTCTTCACCGTACTAGCAGTTCCCCCTGCCTTTCTTACTTCAAATTTTATTGTAACATTCCGATATTGATGAAATTTTTCAAATAGGTTGGTTTTATACTTCCCGAGATAACCCTCCACAAAGGCTGACAAAATTTGCTACGTATATTCTTCCTACTGCTGGGATTCAGGCCTTTTCTCTAGGAGAAGAGATGGCTCGTAATTCATCATGTATGCCCAGTACTGGTTCTTAACTTTCATAAGTCTTCGAATTTTTGATTCAAGAACATGCTGGTTTTCTCACATGCATTAAATCTATGTACTATGGTCTGTTTTTTAAACCCGGAGACTAAAATGACATTTGAACACAAAAGAACTGGCGTCATTCCTATAGTAAATTTGACATTACTTGTGTCAATTTAGTCTCCGGGTTTAAAAAACAGACCATAGGTTCTGTCACCGGCTTCACCTGCGTAACAGGAGTTTTCTCCAAAAAAACTATGGACGCTCTTTTCTCCCCTTAGGGGGTGAATTTTAAAAACTCCTCGTTAGGTCTCGCCTACGTCATAAAAGGAAACCTTGTGTAAAATGCACGAGCTACACAAAATGCACCTTGAAGGCCATGCTATACCTAGTCACCTCGAGACCATTCATCTACTAATACGTAAATATTTTGTTGTAATTTGCATATAAATAAACATATTAGTTGGTCTCAATACTCACAGAATTCTTTATAGATTGACGTCATGAAGTGTAATTATTTCTTTTGTATAGTTCATGGACTTTATTTTAGGAATAATTTATCGGTCGTCGACCAAATTTAAAGCATTTATTTAACTCTGGGACCCTGGAAAGAAGGCAAAGAAGGAACAGATTTTTATAAAATTATCAGTAAAAGTCTGGCTCGCCCTCCTACTTCGCTTAGAGCGGGAGAAGTCATTATGATGATTTCCCAACTAAAAACCTGCTAGTCGTCATTCGTTGACGTTATACGACATACTTGTATAATTTTTTTCGACACACTTGCTCATAAAGTGGCTGTTATTGCACTGTACTTAGGTATATAAAGGGGCTCATTACCAAACTGTGACATTTTGATTACTATTATGCACATGTGCGGTAATGTAGTTAGAACCTTTTTGTTTAACCTCTTTTTTTGTCAAAAAGAGTTTTAAGACAAAAAAGAATAAAATTTGTTATTGCGTTCAATAGCATGAATTAGTGTTTTGCTAACTTATTTCATGCAATTTCGTGTTTGAATAAACTGTTTAAAATTTTACATAATTAATTAATTAAATCTTCCATCTAATTTGTATTTTCTGTTTATATGCAACCTCATTCTTATTTTTTCTAAACCAAGAGCTAGAGTAGCTAGTCTATGGCCGCCATTTTTCACGCATGCGCGCGTTTAAGAAAAGTCAATTTTTTAGCCGCCATATTTAAAAATAAAATACAGATTTTACAAAAATGTCTACAACAACTATTTATGAGGAAAATGATTTATGCTGTACGCCTTCAAGTAGAAAATCTAAGTCATGGGACCACTATACAGTCAAAAATAGTTAATTATAACTTTACTGACTGCACATAGTGCACATTTACGAACTGTTTATCTAAATAAACTTTTCATATACTTACTAAATAAAGCTGATTTTTCGTTTATTTTCTTCACAAGTGTGTCGAAAAACGTCGTATGATACACGTGAGTAATCGGCGATTACCGTTCTTGGTTCTCTTAAGATCCTCGCCACGGCTCGGATCTTAATACCACCGCGACGGTAATCGCACACATTACACACTTGTATCATAATTAGGGATTGCAATTGCTGGATCCAGCATACAGCAATCCAGCTGGATCCAGCGCCTTTTTAAATATGCTGGATCCAGCATACAGTGCTGGATCCAGCGATGCGGGTCCGCAAACGTATCATTTTCTATTGTTTAGTTTCGAATTGCGTTCGTAATGGTCATACATATACATATGTAATGACAACTGTGTAATGGCAACTGCTTGATAGATGATTTCGGGCTATTGTATCTATTCAAATCGCGCGAAGAACTTTTCTTGCAGGATGCAGGATTCTGTGACGTCAGATTTCGCTATAAGGGGTATATTATGTTATTTAAGTTTAATTTGTTTCTTTTGATCTCAAATGGTTAAGAAACTTAAGAAACCAAAGCAAATTAGTGTAAGGTTTCATAGATTATCGTAAGAACTTATTTTACAAATTGCTTACTAAAAAAAGTTTTTAAAATGTCGTCTTTTTATATGCGTTCCACATTATGCTGGATCCGCGCTGGATCCAGCTGGATTCAGGTCAATCCAGCAAAAATCCAGCTGGATTGAAAACCACGCTGGATTGCAATCCCTAATCATAATGTACTATTAACCCCCGACACAAAAACGATCGGGTATTATAAGTTTGACGTGTCTGTGTGTGTAAATGTGTATGTGCCTGTCTGTCTCGTAGCTCCCAAATGTATGATCCGATTTTAATCCGGCTTTTTTTGTTTAAAAGGTATTTCAGTCGAGAGTGTTCTTAGCTATGTTTGGTGAAAATCGGTTCAGGTCTTCAAGGTCATCAGGACCTGAGAGGTGGAGAGTAGTCGGTTTTTTTTTATTTTAAATTTTCTCACATTCCATTCACAACGTACTCATAGCTGTGTGAAATCTTGTTTATGCATTACTTAATGTAAATATCAGTGAAGCAAATAGTATGGAAGCCAGCTTGACATGAAAACGAGACATCAGCGGACACATCACACCGCTTGACAGAATCTGGGGTAGATAAAAGTTCCGACCGCAAGGACGGAGGGCTCTCTTCTCTGGCGGTAGCCGTGTGAACCAAATCTAGTTCGACGGTCTCACGGCTCGTTGTTAAGCCTAAATCTAATAGTTGTGTAGGCTGGAATCATTTGTTTATTGTTCGTTACTCATTCAGCGCCCACAAAATACTTTTTGCAAAGGATTCTCACTGTGATCGGCCTCCTAATCCAACTTATTTATTTACAGATCGGGGCGAAAGTGTCTGGGACCGGCATCTCCATGACTTTCCTGAAACCTTAGTAGGCAATGCTGACGTGGCGTGCGACTCCTACCACCTGTGGAGGAGGGATATCGAGATGTGTGAGGAACTGGGGCTGAATATGTACAGGTATTAATTTGTTACATAATTTCATCATCATCAACATTTCAGCCGAAAGACGTCCACTGCTAGATTTGTATAATTTATTGTACACCATTATACATATAAAATTGTTTGCAGGAAGAAGAAGACATTGCAAAATATACAAAAAAGAAACTAAAACACAGACATAGAATGAGCGTCGTTAAGCCTAATGTCCACGAACTGAAAAGATACGCGTCCGTGGAGATTAGGCCTTATTTAATTCCGCGTTCTCTTCCAGGTAACCTGGTATGGGTAGTAATTACCTGGACAAGAAATGGGGCTGTCATTGGTGTGGCAATAACACCTAACACCTCATAAACAGTTTGACCGATTTGGATGTAAAGAGATTTGAGTAGATCCCTGGCTTGACAAATTCGGATTTTTTTGGTTTAGTACCTTTATCCTGCCACAGATGTCGCTACAGTACTATTAACTTCGTGTTTCCAGGTTCTCAATATCCTGGTCTCGTCTGCTGCCAACCGGTTTCCCCAATCACATCAATGAGGATGGCAAGAACTACTACAACAACCTGATCGACGGTCTACTGGAAAAGGGCATCGAGCCGGTCGTCACTATGTTCCACTTGGATCTGCCGCAAAGTCATCAGAATCTGGGTAAAGTATAGTCTTAGGTTCAACTATATCAACCAAATCTAATTTTCGCTGTCCCACACTAAGAATGACTTCTGCAACGTAACGGTAGGTGCCTTCACAAACACTTCTGTCCAAGGGTTTGTACTACGTGTTGATGAGTCAGTGAATGACTCCTTTAAGTTTTTCCTATCATTGATTATGGCGACGTGTTTTACTATGAGCTGAATGCAGATCTCCTCAATAAACTTTAGAAGACGGTCCTTCTAAATTACTACATTCGATTTGTTTTCAATTTGCGCAAAAACGATCATGTCTCCGCACATCGGTCGCTTCTAAAGTGGTTGTCCATAGGTCAGAGCAAAGAGCAAAAGGTGCTTACTACCTTGTTTTCATTTATAAATTCTCTTAATTTCCCCCTTACTCTCAAGGTATTTTGCACGTACCAATATTTTTCTTTACATCCCCAAAGTTTATCTGGTAGAGTTGCTACCTAAGGCATTAAGTCTGCCTCTGTACCTTGTACCTAACTGTATGTACTTATGTAGTATATAATAACACTTCAATTAATCAGGATTAATACCTCAATTAAAAGTCCTTATATTACAATTCCAGGAGGCTGGGCCAACCCTCTAATCACCAAGTGGTTTGCCGACTACGCGAGGGTGGTATACTCTCTCTACGCAGACCGTGTCAAGACCTGGCTAACGATCAACGAGCCTATCATACAATGTGACAACGGATACAATAGGGAGACGGTCCCGTATGTGGATGACGTGAAGATCGGACGGTATCTCTGTAACAAGCATGCGTTGATCGCCCATGCGAAGGCTTATAGGATCTATGAGAAGGAGTATAAACCAAGATACCATGGTGAGGGAAAAGAATAATTTTATTTTTACTAATTTCAGAGCAAGACATTGAGAGCCATGTTAGACATACCTTACTACGTGAGCAACAAATACATACATGAAGATCTAAATATCAGTACCGTTAAAGAAGAAATAGCTAAACATAGTAAATGTTACCAGAGTAGAATATCAACACACATTAATGAAATGGCCTTCAAGCTGCAGGGTGCAGGAAGTATCACATATAGCCGACTGAAGCGGCACGGTGTTCCTACGCTGCACTGGCCGCAAGATTTGAGTAGAAAAAAAAAAATCGGATGAAGGGACTGCCTACAGTAACTCCTTCTGCCATTAATGACAGAAATATATTTAATATCATGAGATTGGCTCATTGTGTCAACACAGATCGCCATGTTACAGAAGAGAAAAGAAAAAAAAAAAAACTAATCACTTGCTGTGGCCAGCAGCTTCGCCCGCGTGAAAGTAGGTTTTTCCATGCAAGCTTTAGACCTCTGTTTCAACGAATTTTGTAAAATACGTTATTAGTCCTTTCTTAACTTTTTTTTTATATAATTTAAACTAAAAAACTAGTGCTTGACTGCGATCCCACCTGATGGTAAGCAGTGATGCAATCTTAGATGGTGAGGCGCCCTAGTTTAATGTACCTACGATAAAAGGAAACCTTGTGCAAAACTTTACGCTCCTAGACTCCTAATCCCAGTAGTTTTGGCTGAGCGCCGATATGTCAGTAAGACAGTTTCTTTTTTTATACATGTTGATTGATTGGCTCTCGACTCTGACCTTTATGGTAAGCGATAATGTGGCTGATGATGGAACACGCTTGCCTAGAAGTAACCTTTTCACTCTTGACTAAAAGACCCCGAGGTTATAGCTATCAGAAAGCACAGACTCTGGCAGGGAATTCTGCATCCTATCGTCTGTTTTTTATACCCCGAGACTAAATTGACACAAGTAATGTCAAATTTACTATAGGAATGACGCGAGTTCTTTTGTGTTGAAATGTCATTTTAGTCTCAGGGTTTAAAAAACCGACGATATGTACACACAATAAATGTGTTCCCAAATCGCTTTGCACGCATGTGCCAAGGCATATTTACGGAGTATCTTTCAATAAAAGATTAGAATCTACTGCCACCATTAAAAAGGTTTAATTCCAATGAGACAATAACATAATTGACTATATGTATTTATTGCCAAAATAAAAGTCACGCCCAAAGAAACGACGAACGATTTTATGATGGGATTTTTATCGATTGAAGTTCTCCGATTGTAAATGCATGTAAAATAATTCCAAGTTGATATTATGATGTAAAATCGGTATAATTTTGTATCTCGGATGTAAATACAACTGGACAATATGTGGAATCATTGGAACAGGCGATCTCGATAAAATAGAGGTGAACATACTCGTATTATTGCAATATTGACTACCTCGATACATTTGCTGTCAAATATTAAGGAAAGGCTGACAAAAGCATTAAACAACTAGTTGATGCCAGTGGCTCCGTTGACGTGATAGTAAAAAAATATTCCAAGCAAACTTACTCCCGAAATAAAAAGTACCTATCCTCGTGTGTGTATGTGTTATTTCAAGACAAGGTCTACCCGTATGCCTTTCATACAACCGTTCGATCGTGAAGAAATAACAAACATTCACGCACTCTCACACATATTCTTCTTTATAATATTAGTGCGCTTATTTCAGGCAAAGTCTCCATGGTGCAACTCTTTGTCTGGCTGCAACCTGCAACGGAAGATGACAAGGAATTAACCAACCTTACTTTACAATATTGGGTATGAAACCATTCTATTATAGCATGCCATAGCTTCCACCAGGAGAAGCTTTAGATTACTTTAGGGATAGGTTTTCGCATATTACCATTAGGCTAATCACCTGGAAGATACGGTGGAGCATAGTGTGATAGTCCCTGTTAGTGCGTAGCATCGTCCGGCCTTAGAACCGGCCATAATACAGAACGAGAACGAGGTATAGGAAGCAGTCACCTCTTTCTGTAAAGGAGTAATATGAGCGAAGGAGATACCGGAATCATTGAGGGAGAGGATCAACACCCTCGGCGTCGGGAGTAGTAGAACGATTCACAATCTTTGTAGGCACAGGTTTGCGGCTGCAGCATCGTAGCAATCGTAATCGTTTACGATTCGGATCAGACTACGATTGCAGTGAGCTACGTACCCAATAAGAGCCTGGTGCCCAGTAAATACCAAGCCAGAATCGACGGCATGCGCATGAACAGGTTTACCATGCCCGCCGTGAGGCGGGCATGGTAAACTTGTTCAGGTTGTACAGGTTGTCAACAAATAATGGGCTGACATCTCTGTGAAGAGATGTCAGCCAATCTGTGTGCGACGTCTTCGAGCAATTTAAGTTCCGAAGGCGTCGAGGCCGGTACGAACTTCACGGCACTACGGCACATACACATATGTAAAAAATAAAACGAAATTGAAAAAATTGAGAACCTCTTCTTTATCTGAGAACTTTTGAAGTCATTTAAAAAAATCAACAGATGGTACTTAATCAACATTGTATCTCTTTAGGAAGGAAGATACGGCCACGCTATCTACTCTAAAGAAGGCGGCTGGCCAAAACAGTTGGAGAGACACTTGGCAAGGAACGGCAGAGCGGAAGGCTACCCTGATCCCAGACTACCCCCCTTCACTGATGAAGAAGTAGCATTAGTTAAAGGTGAGATAATAAAACTATTTTTCGACACATTTGCTCACAAAGTGACTGTTATTGCACTGCACTTAGGTATGGGCTCGTTACCAAACTGACATTTCGATTACACGCACTTGTGCGGTAATGTAGTTAGAACCCTTTTGTTTAACCTCTTTTTTATCAAAAAGAGTTTTAAAACAAAAAAAAATAACATTTGCTATTGCGTTCAATAGCATAAATTAGTGTTTTACTTACTTATTTCATGCAATTTCGTGTTTAAATAAACTGTTTAAAATTTTACATATTTAATTAATTAAATCTTTCATCAAATTTGTATTTTCTGTTTTTAAGCAACCTCATTCTTATTTTTTCTAAATCAAGAGCTAGAGTAGCTAGTCTATGGCCGCCATTTTTCACACATGAGCGCGTTTAAGAAAAGTAAATTTTTAGCCGCCTTATTTAAAAATGAAATACTTACAGATTTTACAAAAATGTCTACAACATCTATTTATGAGAAAAATGATTTGTGCTGTACGCCTTCAAGTAGAAAATCTATGTCATGGGACCGCTATACCGTCAAAAATAGTTAATTATAATTTTACTGACTGTACATTTACGAACTGTTGGTTCCTCTAAATAAACTTTTCATAAGCTGATTTTTCATTTATTTTCTTTACAAGTGTGTCGAAAAACGTCGTATAATACACGTGAGTAATCGGTGATTACCATTCTTGGTTCTCGGGTCTCAATACCACCGCGACGGCAATCACCCACATTACACACTTGTATCATAATCTACTATTATAAGTCTATACTTACTGTGTTATCACTGTGTAAAGGTATCCGCTTTCTCCTTCCAAATCAAACAAATGTCTTGGGCGAATATGATGAGGCCCGTGTTAATAAATAAAATATGAGACAAAATGAATCATTATATACAATTTTGAGCTATTTATTAATTATAGTAGTAAATTTAGATTGGAAATAATTAATTTATTACTGTAACAACAAAATCTCACGTTTTTCGAGTATGGTAAGTTGTCCCACATTGAACCAGGTAAATTTCAAAGTCTCATAGTGGGCTGGATGTTCAATCAATGCCTTTAATTTTTTGTGTATAGTTAGCATAGCTTCAATTTTGTAAAACATTAATTTCTCATATTCCTTTTAGTTTCGGTGTAAAACAGGTTTTTATGAAAAATGATTTTTGGTTCAATGAGTACCACAGGTGGTACACATTTAACCAGGGTATCGTCCACATTGAGACACCTTATTAACGATGTCTTCTAGTTCAATTTATAAGGCAAATACTTTGTAATAATAATAATAATAAACAGTAATAATAAAAATCAGCCTTATATTTATAAAAATCACTTTAAATCATATGCAATTAAACCGAGAGTCTTAGTTTTATACATCACAAAACCTTTTCAGCCAAATTCTTATCATATTTTAATAATAAAAACAAAAGTAACAGTTTTTAATTATAAAAACAAAAGTACCTTCCATAATATAACAAATTAAAATTAAATTAAAATAATTGTAAAAATCACTCCTTTAACGACTGGGGTGTACACAGTAAACCGTGGTTCAATGTGTAACACCCTCAGGTGGTTCAATGTGAGACACACCACGTTTTATCCCTAAACTCAAAATTTTACCGGCAAATCAATCTCTTAAAATCACGAATTATAGCGCTTTTAATTGCTAAATAACCGTAGAAAACAGTGTATATATAAATAAATTGATATTATTTAAACGAAAAAAGCTAAAAAAGAATGAAATTGGCAAAAAATATTTACTTTTTGAGTCAGTTTGCTTTCGAATACTCCTCACACAGCCACTTTGCACGCGATCGCCACGCAAACTAGTGGGCAGGAACGGAACGTAAATACCTCTCTTTCACTCATATTAGTGCGGTTTGGCAATGTCGCATTTTCGAGATTCAGCGGTGGTTCAATGTAGCTGCCTGGTTCAATGTGAGACACCCGACCCTAATTACAATGTGAATTTTAGTAAATAACTTAAAATTGTACATAATGATTAAAACACTTTTTCTTCCTGACCTCAGATCGCCCGTAATATATTATTTTTCCTTTTATTTTTGCTATATTTTAGGTTAGTAGGTTTCATCCATCCTACCATAAATTTGTTCCACTTTTGACCGTTAACGAAGCTATCTGCACTGGTCTATAGGAGTCTAAAGGTCTATACCCCAAAATTGTTTATAAAGCGTAATTACGAGTAGCTTTCACGTATTTAGAGAAACCTCTTTAGTTAAAGAACAATCTTACTCTACTCACTGGCCACTTCACGTCAAAATAATCATAGAATGCCATTACATTTTATTTTTTCTTTATATTTTTCTTTAACAAATGGCTTTGTTTATATTTTTTCACCCAAAATGGCTTGTACGTTTTTAATTTTTTTTTATATGCATCCTTATTTGACTGCTTTAAAAAAATGAACAGTTTTTTTATATATTTAGTGAAACCTTTTTAGTTATTTAGAACAATCTTCAACGTACTTACTGGCCACTTCACGTCAAAATAATCATAAAATGCCATTACATTTTATTTTTTCTTTTTATTTTACTTCAGTAAATGGCTTTGTTTATATTTTTTCACCCGAAATGGCTGGTATGTATTTCAATTTTTTTAAATGCAACCTCATTTGTTTACTTAAAAAAAAATGAACCGTTTTGAATGAAAACTGTTCAGTTTTAGAGTTTCGTGGCACAAATGGAAAAAATGGAACCCTTATAGGATCACATTGTCCGTCTGTCTGTCAAGACACTTTATCTCGGGAACGCGTGGAGATATCGAGGTGAAATTAAAACCATAAATATACTCAGGTCTGCGGTCCCTTGAAACTGTGCAAAAATCAAACTTGTAAGTTGTCGAAAAGATACTACCGTTTGTGTCGCAAAAAAACGCACATTCTTAAATCGACACCTCATCGATTCGATAATTATCGGTTTTCATAGGTAAGTTGGTCCTGAACCCTCAGTGCGCGAGTCCGACTCGCAGGAGTCTGATTTTTTTATATAATTAGTAAAACCTTTTTAATTCTTTGTACAACAATCTTCACACTAGTGACGGTACCTACCTTGTCTGAGTAACGGTGTCCAAATCTATTCATACGTTTAAAAATAAACAAGTTCTTATTTTAGTTGAAACTTTATTACGAAAATACAGACATAAGTACAATCAATAAGTGACATTGTTATCAAGCGATATTATTTTGTGTTAATTATATAAAACAGTGAAAACTATACGTGCGACCTATTATCAGTACGTTTCTACCCGATACGTGTGAATAATTTCAATAGTTTATACATTGTTTCGGTAAAACTTCGTGACTAAGTACCGGTGTGTGCGCAACCTTGTTTTGTAGCAGTGTCTAGCCTTATGGTGTTATAACTCACCATAACACCGTTGATATTTGCCGTAAACGCGTAATTGAGCACAGCGCCATCTGTTGGTACCCAGGTGAACTATCTGTTTATCTGTAACATTTTCATCATGGTCAAATGTGGTGCCTGCGGCAAGTTCCTAACGTCAACGGATGCAGCTAAGTGTGACAACTGCCGATCTTGGTACCATAGGCAGTGCGTCGGCATTAAAAAGACGGGCACTATATCACCTTCTTGGCAGTGCCCGGAATGTGAGAAGAACATTGTGCGGGACAACCGGTCCGAAACGCCAGTTAGAGGTCGTGCAGATGCACTACTGGAAGACCTCATTGACACAAGCCCGACAAATACCTCTACTTCGGAAGCCACGCAGGAACTCACCCAAGATATAAGGGCTGAGCTTAAAAAATTCAAAGAGGATTTTATTAAAACAGTGCGTAGTGAGTTCCTTATACTGCGCAATGATCTGGCTGAGCTGCGAACATCGTTGCAGTTCACGAATGACCGTATCGCCGGTTTGGAGGAGAGAGTTGCTGCTGTGGAGAACCAAAAAGGGGCTCAGCCCGTTACGTCGGATGTAATGTTTGTTTTGTTCTCTAGGGCGTTTCTGAATTGAAAAGAAGTGGAAATTATGTTTTTATTATTCCTTCATGGTTCTTTCCTGATTATTTTCGAAATGCAAGTAACTTATATCGTCGAATATACAATCTGTAACGAAAAGGGTGTATACAAACGAAGTCCAAGCCGCCTTTGAGTGATAACAAACGATATTGCAAGGGTTTTTTAATCCTATCTCTACATGTTCATAAATTATGAGAATTTTTAACAACTAGATACCAGAAACCGAATTTTTAAAATTGAAATAAATACATCACTAGCAATAAGTCAGCTGATCGGTGTCAACGAACTATTTGCGAGTAAACATAAACCTCTTACTCCTGGTATTTCTGAATAAAGGGTTCCGTATGTTTATTTTTTGTTTACAAAATAATACTGACTTTTCCTAAACTAAGATTATGTTTGTGAACAAATCACAATACGTACAATTACCTACCTTGTGTAGGTATCAAAATTTAACGAAATAATATTTAGGTACCTGCTTGAATTACACTTTTTCCATTGTAAAAGATTACTTTGTAGATAATATTATGGATATTACCTATCTACATAGTAATTAATATTCCACCTTACCATCGTACCAACTACACAGTAAATACCTACCTAATTTAATAACAGTATTCCTGTAAATTTCCGAACGTTATCCTTTTTTGGTGGTCATAACGATAAACGATGTTTTGTTTTACATCGATTTTTTATCCCGTGCAGCATGGAATTATACTCTTGAATCGATCTTCTCAAAATTGATAAAAAAATCTTAATAAAAAAAATTAAACGACTCATAACAAACCCTTATTTTGTGATATTTTCAATTGTCGGGTAGGTTTAAACTTAAAAAAAAATGATTATCCTTTCCGGCGTTATTCAATGATTTTCATTCAAATGGTACCTACAGATTTAGTCGGTTAAAATAACGATGACATTAAAACGAATTAAGTCATTCGAAAAATCGTCAGCTCGAGTACTATTGAATTGATAATAAAATGAAATCGTTACGTGCATTCTACCAGGAATTGCTTAAATAAACATTATTATTTTCCATTAGACTAAGAATAGAAAAAGGATTTAGAAACATAATTTATCTCCAATTGAACCCAAATTAACATCTTTAGGCCACTTATGCATCTCCTAGTATAAATAAAATCACAATGGGTTCCGTTCATAATTTTTAAAATAAGGTCGTAATATTATTTTCTTATTCGTAATGATGGAAAAAAGTTTACTTTTTTAATTAAAAAATAATACACGCTCACATAATTACTATCTGTCTGTAGGACTAACCGAAAGAATTACCGGAAGTTTACGCTTTGGTCGCTCTGGCGGTGGTGGTTATTTAATTGGTTTGAGCCTTTGAGCACGTTTATTCAGTCTCTTTTCAAAGAGTTGCAAAATAATGTCGTAAAAATGTATCGAACTGTTAAAGAAATTAAATAAAAGTACTAGGACCGCATGAGTAATAGGAATTAATATTGCCGAGTTGAAAATCATTTGATCACAGAACCCCGATTACACACACATTATAATTTCGTCATAGTGTGTTATAACTGTGATGTAGGTTTAGGGCGCGCGTACCAGTTGTTGTCCTGTAGCTTAGATTACTCCTAGTAATTCTAGTAAATACAACTTCAAATCCTAGATTTCAATATAACAATGTCTTTTGATTAAAGATTAATTTATGTTATTTTAAAATAAAAGCTCTCGGGTTCCGATTCTAACGTATTAATAAACGTACAACATAATAATATGATCAAATGTACCACATAAATGATCTTTAATGATTTTTGAATTAAGTACGTAATTAACTCTTGTTTTATACTCTGGTGTGTGATTTACAAAGATCATCGGAGTTTAGTTGAATAATATTATTAAGATGTAAAATAATATTGAACAATATTTTTTAATGTTAGTGGACACAAATTGGCACGGCTACCCTATTACCAGGATAGTAGGGAATAATTTTATTTTGCATTATTGATATTATTGTTATTGCTCCTCAGTCAGTCGTCAACTGTTCCGCGTGCAGCGTCTAGTGCAGACTGCAGAATCGTTTGAACTGTCCGTGTGATACGCGATTTGACTTTTTTTGTTGCTTGCAAAATGTCGTTAAGTAACAGCGAATATTACGAGATGATATTGTGTGTCGGAGCAGAACATGGGAATTTGCGAGCTGCCCGAAGACTGTACCGTCACCGTTTTATCGAAGGTAGACCAGATGCTGAACGTCGCCCGTTCCCTTCGTTGGCGTGTTTTAGTCGGATGGTACATAGTCTTCGTCCCCAGACTTAACCCCGTTGGACTCTTATTGTGGGGGTACATGAAAAACATAGTGTACGCAGTGTAGTGTGATACAGTGGACCAAATAAAAGTGCGGTTTGATGCCGCTTTCAGGACAATAACACCAGACACGCTACGCTCGTTTGTCCAGGTGTCCCTGAACAACCGAGCGGCCTTGTGCATACAATACCAAGGTCACCACATTGAACCCCATCTTTAAAATGTAAGTCAATTTACTAAAGTAAACAAAGCTTTAAGATTTTACTGTTTAAGTATTAATAAGGGATGAAACTAGTTATCCCACCCTAAGTTTTGATTTTTTACGTAAGTTTTGTTATCTCAGTTTTTACGTGAAATTTCTGTCTTGAAATTTTAAATCAATAATAACTGGAAATATGTAAATCAATAATTACCTACGCAATAAGTATTAATTTTTAATACTATTATTTTTACATCACGTTCACGGTAAAGTAAGTAGGTACATGTATGGCGCGCACGTGCACTCGCTTAGCGGCGCGCGCCTGCGCGGCGCCTTTGTCAAAACAACAATGAACGCCGCCAGTGCGGTAGGCAGTAGGCTACTAAGTATACTAGGTGCGCAGAATTACGGAAGAGATTTAGCGTGATATTATGCTAGTAACATGGAAAGTTATTGACCCGCGTAGTGCGGTGACACGTTTGTTATGATTTGAATTTAAGAAACATAATATCGATACCTTTGGGTAGAAAGGTCGTATAAACCAAAACCCGACTTTTCAGTAGAGCAGAAAAACTAATTTTTTTTTACATAAAAATTCATAACTTTTTTCCTTTTGAAGTTATAAAAAAATGATCTATGAGAAAGGTTCTTACATTTTGCAGATAAAAAAGGTTAAATCATCAAAACCCAGCTATCTTCTTTAGTTTTAAAGTTAACTTGCATTTACGTCTAAGAAAAAATCAACGTTTGGTTTATACACCCCATGAAAATGTACTTTGAAAAAACTGTGGGGGTCGTATATCCATTTGTGGTAACCATAAGGGCCATATTTAATGTCGTAAAAACCCATATATGTAATTTTTTTTGGTATTAAAAACCATTTATAATCATAGATCAATTGAATTCTGACTAATAAATAATCCTGTTACTTATAGAATTAGTAGGAACTTAATTATTATTATTCTAATACCCAATAATGGTCGATTCAAATAAAATAAAACTACCTGAAATATGAAATCAACATTTATTAAGTATTATAATACATTCTAATCAATGGTATCTGTCCGGTACCTATCATTCATCGCGCTCGTTCTTCTGCTTGTCGCTGCGCGCAAATGCGAGCCTTGTATGTTGATTGTAAAGTGCTTCTTGCAATCTTATTCTTCCTGCCCTTATCCCATATTACTTGGAGTCGGCGCAACACATTTTCTTCTTCCATTCTGTCCTGTCGTCCGTAACACTATCACTAACTTCCTTTTCTTTTTTATCGGTCCTTACGCAATCTATTCATCTTTTCTTTGGCCTCCCTATCCCTCTCCATCCATCCACATGTAAATTCAGAACTCTTTTAGTAACATGCGTTTCATCCCTTCTCTTAACATGACCATACCAAGACAAACGATTTCCTTCCAACTTTTCAGTCACTGGCGCCACTTTCAAACTTCCCCTAATACACTCATTTCTCAGTTTGTTCATTCTTGTCACACCACACATCTCAATATTCTCATCTCCACTACATACAATCTTTTTTCATCCATCTTTTTCACAACCCAACATTCTGATCCATACAGTATGACAGGTCTTATCACGGACTTTACCCTTCAACTTGAGGGGCATCCGTGGATCACAAGTTGTTCCCGTGACCTGTCGCTATTTCATCCATCCTTCGTTGCTCGGATGTGTTATGTCCCGGTCTACCTCATCATCTCCTTGGACAAGCAAACCGAGGTACTGAAAGTCGGAACAAATCGGTATGGGCGTCCTAGCGAGAACTAAAGGCGAAAGATTGGAGGGACCGCCGAAATCGCAGAACAAGTACTCTGTTTATTATTTATTTATTATGCGCTTTATTGTACACCAATTATTATTACAACAAAGGAAACTTAAAACTAAAACACATACAATGATCTCTTCCAGGCAACCTGGAATGGACAGAGATTGTCTGGACAAGAAATGGGGCTGTCGTTGGTGTGACAATACCAGTATTATAATAGATAAATAGATATATACATATGCTATATAATAAATACATCTGTTTTGGTTCTACTCAATTTCAGGCCAACACTCTCTTATCTTTGCCACAACACCTCCAATCTGCTCTGAACCTCAAGGCCACTCTCGGCAACCAGCACAATGTCATCGGTAAACAGCATACACCAGGGGGCCTCTTCCTGAATGTTTAACGTCAAAGCGTCCATTATTATCAGCAGGAAGAGTTAAGGGCCAAGAGCTGACCCCTGATGTGGGCCGACCGCCACATTCAAACTGCCACTGGTGCGTACTGTAGACTGGACTTGGATACTACACCGACTGTACATCGATCGGATCAACTGCACATACTTCACAGGCACATCTTTCTCCTTAAGGGCCCACCACAGAACCTCACGATGTACCCGGTCTTATGCCTTTTCGAGGTCAATTAATACCATGTGCAAGTTTTTATGTGCACCTCTGTATTTCTCGCACAGCTGGCGTATAGCGAAAATGGCATCCGTTGTACCCCGACCAGGCATAAAACCGAATTGGTTCTGTGTAATTTCACTCTCTTCTCTCAACCGCCTTTCAATACTTCTTCCTCCCTTACTTTCATAGTATGTGACATTAGCTTTATTCCTCTATAATTGTTGCACTCAAGAACATCACCTTTGTTTTTAAAGATGGGCACCAAAAAGCTTTTGTACCAATCATCAGTATACCACCACCATCACCGTATGAATTCTTCTTTCAACAACTTAGTGAAGAACAAAGCTAACCACATCCATCCATCCACTCGCAGTAACTTCCACACTTCAACTGGTATTCCAAACTGGGCCAATGGCCTTACCATTCTTCATTCCATTTACTGCTATTCTGACTTCATCCATACTAACCATTCTCACTAACCCCACATTTTCTGGTTTAGTTTCTAAAATCCCACTCCAATCATTTTCCTCATTCATTAGTCTTTCAAAATATTTCTTCCAACTCTCTTTGATTTTTTCATCATCTGATAGAACCATTTCAGGTTCATTCCTTACACATTTTACTTGACAAACATCCTAAAGTAAGGTGCGACTTGCAATGAACATGGTTTATACACCAACGTTGCGAACTGTGTTTGGATTTACGACCTCAAATTTAACATGTGTTTAGGTAATGCATTTAACACTTTAGGGCATATAAACCATTTACAATTAATGCATTTAACACTTTAGGGCGTATAAACCATTTACAAATAATGCATTTAAAACTTTAGGGCGTATAAACCATTTACAAATAATGCATTTAACACTTTAGGGCGTATAAACCATTTTCAATTAACGACTATTTTTACACCCTGAGTTAATATAAATTATGGTCATTACGTCATAACAAAATTACAAAAAAAAAATATTTGGCTTTTACATTGAAAATTTACCTTTTTTAAGAGGCTATGACCGAAAATTTCTGGGTCGTATTAACCATTTTTGAGCGAATTTCTACATTTCGTATATACAGATCGATAGAGAAAAAAATTCTGAGAAAAATGGTATATATAACTCAATTTGGCCAAAATGGTTTATACGACCTTTCTACCCAAAGGTAGCGATATGAAACCGGAAATTTGGTATCAATTTTTGGAGTATTTTATTTTCATCTGAAACCCTTGCAATATCGTTTGTTATAACCCAAAGTCGCCTAGATTTTGATGTGGATATACCCTTTCAGTTACACGTTGTATAGTCTGTCTAATGAAAGCGCGACCTAAGAAAAAGAGATTAAATCTAAAAAAATTGTATGTGGTATTACTAACTAGCAGGAGAATCATGTCTTGACACTTTACAATTTTTTTTATTTCCTACAATTGCGGCTGAATAATGTTGCCAATTAAATTTAAACAAAAACTCTAGGTCGCGCTTTCATTAGACGCTCTATTACTATCTTCTTCGTCTTTTCTGATTATGTATTTTCGAAATCCAAAATAAATATTAAAGTTGACTGTAAAGTAAGCGGGCATGATAAAATAAAGATCTATACTTCCAAACTCTTTCTCCAGGAACCTTCGACTTCTACGCCCTCAATCACTACACAACGCTCTTAGTACGGAAGGCCCGGTCTGGCGAGGAGATAGGCAGATGGCCGCTATACGGTTCGAAGGAGCTGGGCGTCGTGTTAGAGAGAGATCCTACGTGGGAGACTGGTGACGCTGCTTGGTTCTCGGTAATTTTAAAATAGTATATATGTTTTTCAATTGTTGAATCAACAAACAATATCTTTCAAGAGATATTTTTCTTACAAGTTGTACAGGACCGGTCGTTATGGCGCACTTAGGGGAGGCATGTGTCCAATAGGGGTAGTTATCTCTTGACGAAACTTGAAAGCCTTTGAGTCTAAGCGGTTTACTAGACCTCTAGAGAACCGAGTCGTCGACGGCGCGTAGTGTTTCATGCGCAGCTCAAGGAGATGTCAGCAAAACCGTAGGAATCCAGTAGCGCCGAAACCTACTAGGGCTAGCGTACCTATGCTCTTCTTAAAGGAAAACTCGGGCCCCTGGAACGCGAGGCAAAGAAGGCAGATAGGAGTGGGTTCCCGGCCGGTATCGGAGGTGCAATAGATCATAGACAACCTAGGCAACTGTATTCTGTCTACAGTGCAACACAGTTATGCCCTATCCACACAGCCCTACAGGATTTAGTATTTTGTTGTGCGTATATTCGGGCAGAATGAACATGTTTTCTTTATCTCGCTCGGGCAGGTCAAACTGCAGGTGACAACTAGGAAGTTTATAAAAGCTAAAATAGGGCTTACTTTTAAACTCATAATAATATGTTCTTCGTATCATATTCCAGGTATACCCTGAAGGTATTCGCAAACAGCTGAACTATTTGAAGAACACATACGGGGTGACAGAGTTCCTCATCACTGAGAATGGCTTCTTCAACACGGATCCTTCTCTGAACGACACCAGAACTGTGCAATATACCAGGAAGTATTTGGAACAGGTATTGGAACAACTCCCACCTATAGGATTTTATTGTAACAAGCACATTGCTTGCTTGAAGAACGGTTACTTGCTCTAAAGGTCTTGGGGACGAAAGTTTCTGGAGTGGCGACCACGAACCGGAAGTCGCAGTGTTGGAAGGCCTCCTACAAGATGGGCCGATGACCTGGTGAGGATTGCGGGCATCCGATGAATGCGAGACGCACAAGACCAAAAAGTCTGTACTTTTTAGGGTTAGCTAATTGGCAAAAACGGAACCCTTATAGTTTCGCCATGTCTGTCCGTCCTTCCTCGCTTAATCTCTGTGACCGTTAGCTCTAGAAAGCTGAAATTTGGTACCAATATGTATGTCAATCACGCCGACAAAGTGCAAAAATAAAAATTAGAAAAAATGTTTTATTAGGGTAGCCCCACTAACATGTAAAGTAAAAAGCGTATTTTTTTTAATTTCAACCCTAACGTGTGGTATATTTTTGGATAGGTATTCAAAAATGAATAGGGGTTTACTAAAATCATTTTTTGATAATATCAAAAATTTCGGAAATAATCGCTCCAAAAGTAAAAAACAATGCGTCCCCCCCCTCTAACTTTTGAACCATAAGTTTAGAAAATATGAAAAAAATCTTCGCGCGGTGCGAAGCAATCACAATTGTACGCTTGAGCATTTACGCACATTTTAGCATGCAGTGGTTGCTGACGCGACGGAGTAGGCTAATAAAGCAGTAGGTATTGTAATTTTTCTACTGAGTGAAGTATCTGTTACGTAGTAACTATTTAGTAATCTGTGAAATAGTCTGGCGTTCACGGGCTATTAGGTGTCTTAAGAGTTCTGTCTTTGAAAAGGTCTTGACTGGATAACGTCGTTAAATCGTTCGATAAAAAGAGTTTTACATTCGGTTTAAGTATTGAAGTGCGAAGTGAATTGTATCTTGAAATTTGAGTCTGTGATGTTTACTTAGATTAGATTTTTTGATATTTTGCTGGAAGCCGACCCCAATATAGTTGGGAAAAGGCTAGGCAGATGATGATGATGCTGGTCTTCAACTTTATTCTCATTTTGAAAGGTGTGTGCTGTTGTGAATTATTTGGTTCAATATTTTAGTAGTTTGAATCAGGGTTCCGTAGCCAATTGGCAAAAACGGAACCCTTATAGTTTCGCCATGTCTGTCCGTCCGTCCTCGCTTAATCTCTGTGACCGTTAGCTCTAGAAAGCTGAAATTTGGTACCAATATGTGTGTCAATCACGCCGACAAAGTGCAAAAATAAAAATTAGAAAAAAAGGTTTTATTAGGGTAGTCACCCCTACATGTAAAGTAAAAAGCGTTTTTTTTTTTAATTTCAACCCTAACGTGTGATATATTGTTGGATAGGTATTCAAAAATGAATAGGGGTTTACTAAAATCATTTTTTGATAATAGCAATAATTTCGGAAATAATCGCTCCAAAAGTAAAAAACAATGTCCCCCCCCCCTCTAACTTTTGAACCATAAGTTTAGAAAATATTAAAAAAATCTGGAAAGTAGAGCTTTATAAAGACTTTCTAGGAAAATTATTTTGAACTTGATGGGACGAACAGTTTTTGAAAAGTTGGGGACACTTATTTTGACGGACGGGAAACTACGGAACCCTACACTGGGCGTGGCCCGACACGCTCTTGGCCGGTTTTTTCATTTAAACTAGATAAAATCATTATTCTAACATTTTTAGTGACAAAAAATATTACTTTTTAATATAAAAAGTAATCAGGGTTGATTGGAATAACAATTTTATCAAACCCAATGACGTTTTTATAATTAAAAAAATTTAAAGTAATTATTAATACCTTTAAAAAGTACAGAAGAAAAAAAAATAGTCCCGAATCATGCACTGGGTCCATGGTGACACACGATGAACCTACTTACAATTAAAAAATAATGTAAATGATTGACGGATAAAATGTTTTCAGGTGGCGCTCGCAATTCAAGATGGTGTGAATGTCACCGGATACATCCACTGGTCTATCATGGACAATTTCGACAAAGGATATGAGTAAGTTACAGCCAGGCGTATTCATTAACATCATTTCAGCCGAAAGACGTCCAATGCTAGACATAGGCTTCCCCCAAGTGCCACCATAACGATCTGTTACAACAGCCAGGCAAAACGGTGAAGGAAAACATCGTGAGGAAACTGTCCTAGAACTAGAAATTCAAAGACATGACTTTCACCAATCAGCACTAGGCCCAGTAGATTGGTAGAATATCTGGAGGAGACCTGAGTCCTAGCAGTGGGAAAATTATAAGGCTGATTACACTATGGTGTCTGTTCCGTATGGTGTCTGGAACCGAAGAATTTACACCATCCCATCTCTTCCCGTGGGTGTCGTAAGAGGCGACTAAGGGACACACCAGAAAATGGGCAGCAGCATTTTCTGTGCATTTCAACATCTACACTGCGATCGCCAACCCGCATGCCAAGCGTGGCGATTATGGCAAAAACCCCCCAACAATGCAGACACGCAAAACAAAACGGCCCCTAGTACCCGGCAGCCCGTCTAACCTTGACTACGGTAGCGGTCAAGGCTACGGCGAGGCAAGGGGTGCGAAGAATCTCCGGAGGAGGCTAGGCTACCCCTTCCAACGACTCGACCTGGCAACATACAACACGCGTACACTGCGGACCGACGAGAAGATCACCGAACTTGAGGAAGAGTTGAGCGGGGTACGATGGAGTATTGTGGGATTATCCGAAGTCCGAAGACAGGGGGAGGACACGATAATTCTCAAATCCGGTAACCTGCTCTATTTCCGGGAGGGCGACCAGCAGTCCCAGGGTGGTGTCGGGTTTTTCGTCCACAGGTCCCTTGTGAACAATGTGGTGAGGATCGAGAGTGTGTCGACCAGGGTGGCTTACCTTATACTCAGAATATCGGCAAGATATTCGCTGAAGGTCATACAGGTATATGCCCCAACCTCGACACACTCCGACGACGAAGTAGAGACCATGTATGAGGATATATCCAGAGCCATACATGGTTATAAGACTCACTTCACCGTGGTCATGGGGGACTTCAACGCTAAACTGGGCAAACGAGACGGTGATGAGCTGCGAGTGGGGCAATTTGGATTTGGACGGCGGAACCACCGGGGACACCTACTAGCTAGCTTTATGGAGAGGGAGGGCCTCTACATGATGAACTCTTTCTTCAAAAAGCGTGAGCATAGGAGGTGGACCTGGCAAAGCCCCGATGGTGCAACTAAAAATGAGATTGACTTCATCTTGTCGACGAAGAAGCAAATATTCAATGATGTCTCTGTGATCAATGCAGTGAAAACTGGTAGTGATCACCGCATGGTGAGAGGCACATTGAATATCAACATCAAGCTTGAAAGGTCTCGACTGGTGAAGTCTACGCTCCGTCCAGCACAAATCCAGCTCCAAAACCCGAGAGCTTTCAGCTCGAACTCCACAATCGTTTCGAGTGCCTAGGTAGCTCCGTGGACGAATGTAACGATGGGTTCGTGGAAACTGTCCATACGGTCGGGTCTAAGTTTTTCAAGACCCACCGTACAAATAAGAACAAGAAGCTCTCAGATCCGACTCTCGAGCTCATGAAGAAGAGGCGTGAGATGATTCTGCAGTCTTCAGACGATTTGTGCAGATACCGTCAGCTCAATAGACAGATTTCGAAGTCCTTAAAACGCGATCTTCGCCACTTTAATTCCGAAAGGGTTAAGGACGCGATAGAGCGGAATAAGGGCTCCAAAGTTTTTGCGAGGGATCTGTCTATTGGGCAGAGCCAACTCACGAAACTGAAGACCGATGATGGCAGAGTCATATCCGCTAAATCGGAGCTCCTGGGAGAGATCGAGGCATTCTATGGACAGTTATACACGTCTATCTCTAAACCCACGACAAATCTAGCGAATGATCCAAGAGCTAGATTGACCCGACACTATACCGAAGATATCCCGGACGTCAGGCTGTACGAGATTAGGATGGCTCTGAAACAACTTAAACACAATAAGGCGCCGGGTGAGGACGGAATTACGGCCGAACTTCTGAAGGCGGGTGGAAAACCGGTCCTTAAGGCCCTTCAGAAGCTATTTAATTCCGTCATACTCGAGGGCAAAACGCCACAGGCATGGGGCAGAGGTGTGGTGGTACTTTTCTTTAAGAAGGGCGACAATGCCCTCCTTAAGAACTACAGGCCCATCTCACTTCTGAGCCATGTCTACAAGTTGTTTTCCAGAGTCATCACGAATCGTCTCGCACGCAGGTTCGACGACTTCCAGCCTCCTGAACAAGCCGGATTCCGAAAAGGCTTTAGCACCGTAGACCACATACATACGCTACGGCAGGTTATACAGAAGACTGAGGAGTATAACCTGCCTCTCTGCTTAGCGTTTGTGGATTACGAGAAAGCCTTCGATTCGATCGAGACTTGGGCTGTACTGCAGTCTCTCCAACGGTGCCAGATTGACTATCGGTACATCGAAGTGCTGAAATGTTTGTACAAAAACGCCACCATGTCAGTCCGACTCCAGGATCAGACCTCGAAACCTATCCTTTTACAGCGGGGTGTGAGGCAGGGAGACGTTATCTCTCCGAAACTGTTCACGGCCGCATTGGAGGATGTCTTCAAGGTTCTGGAATGGAGAGGGCGAGGCATCAATATCAACGGCGAGTACATCACTCACCTTCGGTTTGCCGACGACATAGTAGTCATGGCTGAGACGACGGAGGAGCTCAGTACAATGCTCGGTGATCTCAGTAGGGCTTCCGAAAGAGTGGGACTCAAAATGAACATGGACAAAACCAAAGTCATGGTAAACATCCATGTAGCTCCCACTCCTATCAAGATCGGAGACTCTACACTCGAAGTTGTGGACGACTACGTCTACCTGGGACAGACGGTCCAGTTGGGTAGATCTAACTTCGAGAAAGAGATCAATCGTCGAATCCGACTCGGCTGGGCGGCGTTCAGGAAGCTGCACGGTATCTTCTCGTCCAACCTACCGCAGTGTCTCAAGACAAAAGTCTATGACCAGTGTGTGTTGCCAGTGATGACATATGGCTCGGAAACGTGGTCGCTCACAATGGGCCTCATCAGAAGGCTTAAAGTCACCCAAAGAGCAATGGAAAGGGCTATGCTCGGAGTTTCCTTGCGCGATCACATCAGGAATTAAGAGATCCGCAAGAGAACTAAGGTTACCGACATAGCCCGAAGAATCGCCAAACTTAAGTGGCAGTGGGCAGGGCACATTGCTCGTAGAACAGATGGTCGATGGGGACGAAAGGTTCTAGAGTGGCGGCCACGTACCGGAAGACGCAGCGTCGGAAGGCCTCCCACAAGGTGGACCGACGACCTGGCGAGGGTCGCGGGAATCCGATGGATGCGAGACGCGCAGGACCGGTCGCTGTGGCGACGCTTGGGGGAGGCCTATGTCCAGCAGTGGACGTCTTTCGGCTGAGATGATGATGATGATGATGATGATTACACTATATATGATAAATAAATTGCTACTCAATGAGTTTATTGAGACTAATTTGATTTACTTACATATTTTTATCGCTTTAAAATTTGTACATATAACGTAAAAGGCATTTGAAGGAATACTCCCTCTCGGTCCGTTTAGACTGGGAGCAGTTATTTGATGATTGCTCACAGATTCCGCTCCTTAGCTGTATATTGCCGTAAACGTTGTGTGACAGGCGACATAGGTTGTAATTCGGAAAAAAAGATACTACATCATTAACCTCATCTTCCTCTTTCATTTTCAGTGCAAAATTCGGTCTGTACTCCGTGGACTTCAAAGACCCGAACCGCCGGCGAACTCCGCGAGCATCTGCACGATACTACTCCCAGGTTGCCAGGACTCACAACATACACCCTGAAGAATGTCATGATTAAAACATAATTATTAATAAAAAAAAATGTTGTTTGAAATCGTCAGTTGCTCTGATATTTATCATCGTCATCATCATTTTAGCTGAGAGATATTCACTGCTGGACACAGGCCTCCCCCAAGCGTCGCCACAACGACCGGTTCTGTGCGTCTCGCATCCATCGTATTCCCGCGACCCTGGCCAGGTCATCGGTCCACATCCAACGGTTCAACGGTCCGTTTTCCGATATGTGGTCGCCACTCTCGTGAACGTCTAATATTGTGGCTGCATTATCACGCGAATATTCGCGTTGCGTTGTCGCGATTGGAAAAACTAGTCAGATACTTTGCCTGGCCCAGTACTCGGCCACGGCAATGCCGTCCACTGATGCTGTCTTTAGGTCCTCGCGAGAACAAGCAACAGGGCATGTGGTGCAGGATGGAAGATGGGACATGGTCTGTGGAGAGACGCCGCACAAACACTGAAGATCAGAACCGTCCGAGAACCCCCATCTGTGGAGATTGTCTTTGCTATGGCCAACCTGGGTGCGGAGTCTGTTGTCGCGATAAAAGCATTGTATTCGGGTACCCGACCAAGGTAACCAACATAGACCAAAGAATCGTCAACCTTATCTAGCAGTGAGCAGTGTACATTGCTTGTAAAACAGATGGTTGATGGGGACCAAAGCAGGGATGTTACGGAGCTTCGACTCCGGTTCCGTTAAATCGAAACTTCCGATTATTATTACACCTTCGATTCCGACTTCGGCACCGACACTTTTAAATCGAAGGTTTTAATCGGAGGTCAAAGCATAACATAGCGGCGACGGCGGCCAGTGTCGACTGTTATGAACAGGTTCGTACATGTCGCGCGGAAAATCCCCTTGACTCCCACTACGTGCAATCTATCGTCAATTATTTTTTCACTTATTTGTGTGTTATTTTATAATAGAAATGAAGAAAAAAAATTACTAATAATGTTTTATTTGTCATGCCACCACTTCTGATCCTGCCTCCGACTCCGACTCCGATAAAGCAAATTTAAGAACTCCGGTTCCGATAAAACTAACTCCGTTACATCCCTGGACCAAAGGTTCTGGAGTGGCCACGAGGTACCGAAAGACAAAACGTTGGAAGGCCTCCCAAAAGGTGCACCGCTTAGGTATGCCCAGCAATGGACGTCTTTCGGCTGACATGATGATGATGTTTAATCGGTATATTAACAGGTAATCGCGTCTCTATGCGTGTAGACAAACATTCGTGTTTGTCCAAATACTTCACAGTTTAATGAACTACTCAGCCACATTTATCTTGATAACTCGAATGTTTGCCGAATCATGTTAGTGTAGCCATTATGAAAGAAGAAACGTTGAGGTACTTTACTGGCATTTTGTTTTAAAACCAATTCCAAAACACAAACAAATAAAGTCGTCTTATCACAGATTGTCAGACAATATAAAAAGATATAGCTTAGGAAGTAATCTTTTATCACACGAATTTGGCTTTAAAGCCTAAACTCATCATGATCCTACATGAAAATCTTATTGCTTGATAAATACTAATCGTATAACACGACTACACTAATTAACACGTTGTAAATGTAAAATTTGATGATGATTTGCGGAATTAGTGTATCCCTTCATCTATCTTTGAGTTAATCCATTTAACAAGAATGACTTCGTCATGAATTAGCTGGATATTCAATAAGGTAAGAGGAACTGAAATCAATAGGAAATCGTAGGAAAGTCAAAACTTTACATTGAATATTTTTTTTAAAGAATACTTGGGGCGTGATCTCAAATCGATATCGAAGCCAAAAATATAGTTTTTAGAATTTTTGACTGTTTGTCTGTATTTATGTCCGGGCTAAACTCAAAACGTACTGCATAGTTTTACTTCAAATTTTGCATGAATATTATTAAGAGGTCGGGTTAACATATAGGCTACATATTATCACGCTATCACTTACGGGAATGAGCTGTGAGCTGTAGAGCATTCACGCAGACGACGTCGCGGGCAGTAGCTAGTTAAGTAAATAAATAGGTACCTATTACGATCGCCAATCAAACGCGGGCTACTCTGGTACTTTTGTAGACCTGCGGTATTTAAAAAAGAAAAAAAAAGGGATGGAGCTATTTAAGGAGTACCTATAGCTCCATACCACTTTCTATCTCGCAACAATTAACATTTTAACAGGTCATGGTAAGGCCGTTGTACGTCTCTAGATGATGAGAAAGGTAGAATTGCTCTCCTCTTCTCTCTAGGGAGTGATCTGTCGACCCTAGTTCTTTACATTTCCACGGCCAGGAAGCCACATAACTTCCATGCTGATCTGTTCAGGCGACAAATACTTCAAGCCTGTCACGCGCCACAAAATAAACCAGCCAAATGTCCTGGCATACATAGAATGGAACCAATGTGGTGCCATTTTATGTAACCGAATGGTAGGTATACCGGTGGCTCCTCCTATCTGTGTACTCAAGATGATCATGAATTATTCATGCAAAAATTCAAACACAAGGACACCTTTAAAACATCAGAAACTAGCGCACGGCTCCAATTGGTCGTTTCCTATGGAGAAGAACCGGCAAAAAATCAATGGTTAGTCTTTTAAAAAAATTAATAGTCTTACAATACTCGTATTTTCTTATTACAATATTATCTAAGCATGCAGATACCAACTGTATTTTTATTATACTTGCTGCATTATATCTTGAGTTTTATTTCATTCGAGTTCACAGAGTACATTTAGAGGTGAGATGGTGGTCAAATTAACGCAAGCCTATGCATAATAAAAATGTCGAATTTGTCCAATTTAACGACTATGGTACAAGACTACGGAAAACAGATCTGAAATGAGGCGATTTATATTAATTATTTCTTTTACCCAAAGGTTGACTGGTAGTGAATGCCTTGATGCATTAAGTCCGCCTGTGTACCACTACTGCACAGTCAGCACCAAAAGTCGATGAACAGCTGGATCAACATAACAAAACACCTGTTTGCAATAAAATGTGTTTCATCTGTTCAAAATAAAATGTTTTGTTATGTTGATTCTGTTCATCGACTTTTGATGACATGTACTTCAAATAAGTACTTAAATAAATAATAAATGTATACTGCCTCTGTAGAAAAAAAAGCATATCTGCGCTCTAAAAGCACAGCGTTTCACTCATCATAATTATTCAAAATCGGAAAAATTACATTGCTTGTTTTTAAAAGTTGTGTGTAGGAACCATAACACTAATATCTATATAGTGACAAAAATTTGTGAGTGACTGTGTAGGTATGTGAGTTTACATATTTGTTTCATCTTCTTGCTCATACAGCTGAACGGATTTCGATAAAACTTGGTATACCTACGGGTAGCCCTTAAAATTCTTAGAATAGCTCATAGATTACTTTTCCCGAGGCAGTGTGTTTGGGACAATTTCCTGTCTTCACACGAGCGCAGCAGGCAGCAGTTAGTAAAGAAAAAATACATTATCTATTTTTAGATAAAGTTTACGTAAATCTTAAATTGCGTCTGTGTCAAAAAAATATCTATATCATAATTAGGTACTCTGGTTGGCAACAACAAAAACTAACAATGCATATGTTTACAGTAATACAAACTATTGTTTTATCTCTCTGTTACCACAATAGAGAGATGGCTACAGAAGTTAATCTACATACAAAGTCCGTTCAAGCGACGCTTACATAGACACCGCTCACTTGGACCGTCGGTTGGGGGGGTTATTGTAAACTCGTCACAATTTGACACGCCACACAATGCACTTATCAATGAAAATGCAATAAAAATGTGACGAGTTTACAATAACCCGGTTGGGGGGTTATTGTAAACTCGTCACAATTTGACACGCCACACAATGCACTTGACCTGTGAACTTTTTTGCAAAAAAAGAGCAACAAATAAATAAATAAATGTTTTTTATTTTACATAGGCCGACATGGGCACTTATAAAAAGTCGAAGCTAGTGCACGGTTCCAAATTGGAAAAGGAAAGGGTCAAGAATTGAACCCTGGGGCACGTCCATCTTTACTAAAGACCCCGAGGACGTCAACAAAGAAAGTGCTACCTTTTTGAAGGTAGATGGAACAGAGATTAAAGTTCCACATAACTTCGTTGAAAAAGGGAGGATCCACGGATAGGTGTTATGTCTGGTGGGCAATTGCCCGATAAATCGAAGACATGTAATAACCACCAAGCCACCTTGCCTGGGCATGTGTGGTGTTTTACAGTCCATTCGCTCGCCTAAAGAGGAGGCCTGAGTCCCAGCAGTGGAAACGTTATAAGGCTAATATGCTATGCTATGCTATTCAAAGTTGACATACCTAGCACGACCGCCAAGCATTGTCATCTGCCTAGCTACAGGTTTCTGACTATTCGTAACGACTGCCAAAGTTCTACAAATGACAGCCGGGACCTACGGCTTAACGTGCTTTCCGAGGCACGGAGGAAACTCGTTATGTTAAGATGGTCACCCATCCACAGACCAACCTTGGCAAGCGTTGCTTAACCTTGAAGATCGACCTGTGCGGCTGTTATTATCTAGCCACGAACTCCTCAAGCGCCAAGCATGGGTTTGAAAAGTGATGTACTTATACGAGGTGGACTTCTGTACCTATCTGTGTCGTGATGATACATTGTTGTGTGGATCTTTAGTCTTAACCATGAGTTATCTCGATGTCATCGTGTTTGGGTGAGTACATGCATTCAGTATTTTTTTAATCAATTGATAGAAGAAAGACTTACCAAGTGAAAGAACATCCGTTGGTTTTCTGTGACCTGTAATAAACAATTATTTATAAGTAAAAATAAATTAAACCCTGACTCCTAAGCTTGGTTAGGTGCCTGTATTTCAGCAGGCAGTGACTTTTTTCATTTGCAGTTATCATTTTGAGAGCTGTATGGTACAATTAATGAAATAGTAATTGAACTTTAGTTACGTACCTACAAAATAACATTCGATTAGGAAAATAATAAAATTACTCGAAATTATTTTTTATTATTGTTTTATTATTTTTTGTTGGAATAATTAATTCGTTAAAAATACGTAAGTACCTAGATAATGATCTTATTTCGTCCTAAAAGACTATAGTTTAGTGTTCGTTTTTCGGCCTGTTGCGGACGAAAAGCAATGGCTAGCACGCCATCCGATCGTCCCATAAACCGTTTGGACCGAGTATAATAGTGTTATACGCGCGCTTTAAGAAGATGTCAGAAAATCGTAGGGGCCCAGCAGGGTCGAAGCCTACTACTACAGGGTCGGGCCATGGGTTTTATTCAGAAAAGTCTGACACACTGACACACCGGTTGGAGTGTACCTACGTAACGGTGACCTTAGTAGATGATGAGAAAGGTAGAATTGCTCTCCTCTTCTCTCTAGGGAGTGATCTGTCGACCCTAGTTCTTTACATTTCCACGGCCAGGAAGCCACATAACTTCCATGCTGATCTGTTCAGGCGACAAATACTTCAAGCCTGTCACGCGCCACAAAATAAACCAGCCAAATGTCCTGGCATACATAGAATGGAACCAATGTGGTGCCATTTTATGTAACCGAATGGTAGGTATACCGGTGGCTCCTCCTATCTGTGTACTCAAGATGATCATGAATTATTCATGCAAAAATTCAAACACAAGGACACCTTTAAAACATCAGAAACTAGCGCACGGCTCCAATTGGTCGTTTCCTATGGAGAAGAACCGGCAAAAAATCAATGGTTAGTCTTTTAAAAAAATTAATAGTCTTACAATACTCGTATTTTCTTATTACAATATTATCTAAGCATGCAGATACCAACTGTATTTTTATTATACTTGCTGCATTATATCTTGAGTTTTATTTCATTCGAGTTCACAGAGTACATTTAGAGGTGAGATGGTGGTCAAATTAACGCAAGCCTATGCATAATAAAAATGTCGAATTTGTCCAATTTAACGACTATGGTACAAGACTACGGAAAACAGATCTGAAATGAGGCGATTTATATTAATTATTTCTTTTACCCAAAGGTTGACTGGTAGTGAATGCCTTGATGCATTAAGTCCGCCTGTGTACCACTACTGCACAGTCAGCACCAAAAGTCGATGAACAGCTGGATCAACATAACAAAACACCTGTTTGCAATAAAATGTGTTTCATCTGTTCAAAATAAAATGTTTTGTTATGTTGATTCTGTTCATCGACTTTTGATGACATGTACTTCAAATAAGTACTTAAATAAATAATAAATGTATACTGCCTCTGTAGAAAAAAAAGCATATCTGCGCTCTAAAAGCACAGCGTTTCACTCATCATAATTATTCAAAATCGGAAAAATTACATTGCTTGTTTTTAAAAGTTGTGTGTAGGAACCATAACACTAATATCTATATAGTGACAAAAATTTGTGAGTGACTGTGTAGGTATGTGAGTTTACATATTTGTTTCATCTTCTTGCTCATACAGCTGAACGGATTTCGATAAAACTTGGTATACCTACGGGTAGCCCTTAAAATTCTTAGAATAGCTCATAGATTACTTTTCCCGAGGCAGTGTGTTTGGGACAATTTCCTGTCTTCACACGAGCGCAGCAGGCAGCAGTTAGTAAAGAAAAAATACATTATCTATTTTTAGATAAAGTTTACGTAAATCTTAAATTGCGTCTGTGTCAAAAAAATATCTATATCATAATTAGGTACTCTGGTTGGCAACAACAAAAACTAACAATGCATATGTTTACAGTAATACAAACTATTGTTTTATCTCTCTGTTACCACAATAGAGAGATGGCTACAGAAGTTAATAGAATAGAATAAACTACATACAAAGTCTGTTCAAGTAACGCTTACATAGACACCGCTCACTTGGACCGTCGTCGCGTCGGTTGGGACCTGTAAACTTTTTTGAAAAAATAGAGCAACAAAGAAAACTCTACTTTTTTGAAGGTAGATGGAACAGAGATTAAAGTTCCACATAGCTCCGTTGAAAAGGGAGCATCCACTGATGGGTGTTATGTCGATAAAAATTGCCCAATAAATCGAAGACTACTATTACATGAATAACCACCAAGCTACCCTGGGCCTATGTGGTGTTTTACGGTCCATTCGCTCGCCTAAAGAGGAGGCCTGAGTCCCAGCAGTGGAAACGTTATAAGGCTAATATGCTATGCTATGCTATTCAAAGTTGACATACCTAGCACGACCGCTAAGCATCATCATCTGCCTAGCCTTTTCCCAACTATATTGGGGTCGGCTTCCAGTCAAGCCGGATTTAGCTGAACACCAGTATTTTACGAGGAGCGGCTGCCTACCAGACCTCCACAACCCATTAACTGGGGTAACACGGTACTTCATGGCAAGACGAGTCAGATTTGCTGGCTTCTGATTATCGGTAACGACTGCCAAAGCTCTACAAATGACAGCCGGGACCTATGGCTTAACGTGCTTTCCGAGGCACGGAGGAAACTCGGTATGTTAAGATGGTCACCCCTCCACAGACCAACCTTGGCAAGCGTTGCTTGACCTTGTAGATCGACCTGTAGGTACGGCTGTTATTATCTAGCCACGAACTCCTCGACCGCCAAGCATGGGTTTGAAAAGTAATGTACTTATACGAGGTGGACTTCTGTACATATCTGTGTTGTGTTAATACATTGTTGTGTGGATCTTTAGTCTTAACCATGAGTTATCTCGATGTCATCGTGTTTTGGTGAGTACATGCATTCAGTATTTTTTAATCAATGGATAGTAGAGATTCCCTAAACGAAAGAAGATCCGTGAATTTTCTGTGATCTGTAATAAATAATTATTTAACAAGTAAAATTAAGTGAAACCCTGACTCCTGAGCTTGGTTAGGTGCCTGTATTTCAGCAGGCAGTGACTTTTTTCATTTACAGTTATCATTTTGAGAGCTGTATGGTACAAAATAACATTCGATTAGGAAAATAATAAAATTACTCGAAATTATTTTTTATTATTATTTTATTATTTTTTGTTAGAATAATTAATTCGTTAAAAATACGTAAGTACCTAGATAATTATCTTATTTCGTCCTAAAAGACTATACCTAGTTTAGTGTTCGTTTTTCGGCCTGTTGCGGACGGAAAGCAATGGCTAACACGCCATCCGATCGTCCCCTAAACCGTTTGGACCGAGTGTAATAGTGTTATACGCGCGCTTTAAGAAGATGTCAGAAAATCGTAGGGGCCCAGCAGGGTCGAAGCCTACTACTACAGGGTCGGGCCATGGGTTTTATTCAGAAAAGTCTGACACACTGACACACCGGTTGGAGTGTACGTAACGGTGACCTTAACCCTAGAATACTAATCTGCGTCCAAACGACTCGCATCGCAAACATTTCTTGCTATTTCTCTATAACGAACGCACGGATCGTTTTGATTATTTATGTCAACTCAGTAGCTAGTCAGATGTTTACGACAACGACAGCATTGGTCCTCTAAGGGCCAGTTTCACCGGTTACGGATAAAGTGTCGATTAGTTATTTGGTAGTTATAATATCTACCACTTAAAGGCTGGTTGTAACTTTTTTCTGTTTCACCGTTGAACTTCCTGATAAATTATTTGGTAAATAAGTTACCGGCCACTTAATAACAAGCGGAATGGCAACGTCGCTTCTTTGCGTTTCGATACTACTACGTAAAATATTTTCAATTGAAAATAATTTTGAAAACTTAATTAATGAAATATGTTTTTGTTAAAAATAATCAAAATCAACCTTTTTTACATTTTGTACTATAATTTTATCATTATAGACCTAAATTAGTAAGATACCTATGATTAATCATAGGTATGTTTTAATTCCAAATGTGCTTAAAGGAACGAAACGCAAGTGTCAATTGTTTTGTGTTTGGTAGTTTGTTTTGAACGCTTTTGTTTGTTTCGAATATGCTGCGAAAGTTTATTAAGGTGAAAGCTTCAGGTAGCCCGCGAAATTCAAATATTCTTACGTTTTTTGCAATTTGCAAGCCAGCGGTAGGTTGTATGAAGTTAAAAATACTTTAGCGACTGTAAAACGTAAATAGTTACATAATCATAACCATAAAATCATCAATACAAGCCTCCAAGCTCACTTAGTTGCAGGAACGTTTTTGACCTCGAAAAAATCGTTCCTACACTTAGGTGAGCTTGGAGGCTTGTATTGATGATTTTTATGTATATAATTATGTAACTAGTTACGTTTCACAGCCGCTTAAGTATTTTTAACTTCATACAACTTACCATTGGCTTTCAAGTTGCAAAAAACCGGGCAAGTGCGAGTCGGACTCGCACACTGAGGGTTCCGTACCAATTTATCAATATGAAAACAGTTCAATTCTCGAATCGAGTCTTAAAGATTTTACAAAAAAGAAAATCTTGTAATGTAACTAAAAATTTAAGGTTTTCGGAATTTTTCCTTTATGTGTGCTATAAAACGTTGCTTCATGCCAAATTTCAAGATTCTAGGTCGACTGGAAGTACCCTTTAGGTTTTGATTCCCTTGCGAGTACTTGCGAGTTTCAAAATATGCAGCTTAAATTGCTGTTTCGTTTGATTGCGTTGACATAGAAGTTTGATTTTGTTACAGCTTAAAGGTATTATAGACCTGAGTATTTGGTATGAATTTCAATTTAATACCTTTACGCGTTTATGAGGAAATGGGTAGTAAGTTTAAAATTATTAAAAAAAAAATATTATGTGATGTAACTAAAAATTTATAGTTTTCGTAATTTTTCCTTTATCTATGCTATAAGACGTTGCTTCGTACCAAATTTCAAGATTCTGAGTTCACGGGAAGCACCCTGTAGGTTTTGATTCCCTTGCAAGTGTCGAAAATTTGCGGCATAAACGGCTGTATCTTTTGATTGCGTTGGCTTAGAAGTTTGATTTTTTCACAGCTTCAAGGGACAGTAGACCTGAGTAATTGATATAAATTTCAGCTTCATACCTCCATGCGTTCCTGAGAAAAAGGGTCTTGACAGACGGACGGACAGACGGACAACAAAGTGATCCTATAAGGGTTCCGTTTTTTCCTTTTGAGGTACGGAACCCTAAAAACGTAAGAAAATTTGAATTTCGCGGGCTAAGCTGGAACATCCCCCTTAAAGATTCGTTTTTATATTTTTACCTTTTTTAAAATGGAAAACCAAAAGCAGGTCAGTGGGTCATCTAAGCGCGAAAAAAGTAATACGTTCGAAATATTCATCAAATTCGTCTTCTAAAAATTCCAATAAGTCCATGTTTGAATATTTGTAACACTTGTAACTGCAAACGACGTACAATACACGAGTGCATGGAACCGCCTAAAATGCAATAACAAACTTTTCCCACTTGAAATGTACTATAATGTAGATGATAACTTCCTTAACAGCCTCTTGATCCGGCTGATAATTTAACCAATAGTTTATCTACCAGATATCGCTATCCGACACCTGTGAAACCAAAAATGTTAGTTTATCTGTTAAGTAAGTTCCTAATAGGCTATCAGAGACTTTATCCGTAACCGGTGAAACTGGCCCTAAGTGTCACCATTTTCTAAATACGATGTACGTCAGAGTCGATTCGACTCATGATTAGTCTTTGTGTAACTTTTTAGAATCTATCATACTGTGAGATATTGAGTTTTTGTCTGGTTTTATTTACTTTTTTATCCGTTTTTAGATTAAATATGTCTTCTTTAGATCCTAGGCTAGGGTTGAAATTTCAAGGATGCAGAATTAGTACTTGGTATGCAATTTTTTGTTGTGTCGGTCCTTTGATACCATTGTCATACAAGGTCTAACCTAATGAGGTGGATTCTTCTATAATCGTCATGTTTTGAAGAAGGAACTGCAAATGGACAAATAAAGAAGACAAACGTGGTAGAATTTTATAATTAGACGAAAGGTGGTGTTGGCACTTTAGACCAAATGTGTTCAAAAATAAACCGAAACCATTTTCGGTCAGTCTTTACTAATGGATGGACTATGTGTCTATTATATGTAATATTTATATGCTGTATATATATATATTTAGTAATATACTGCAAAACAAGTTCTATGTAAAAGAAAATCCGCTAAATAAAAAGATTTTGTACATATTTTGTACATGTAACTTGTAAATCCTTTCCTCAAGAAACGGCTTTCTACTCCAACCCAATCAAAAAAGCACAGGGCTTATATCCAGGATTTGGTGTTTACAAACATTAAGGAGAGCCTGGAAGATGAACCTGGTTTAAAAAAAGAAAAATGTTTTCACTTTGCTCATACAAAAAAGAACTGGTTTACTAAAGTTAGATATCTGAAGTGCCTATAAAACATATGCGTAGATACACACATCAAAAGTGTCTAGGGATCAAGCATTTTTATGCGGATTTCTTGAGATTGAGATGTGGCTTTGTAATAAATTTATGATTTTATAAATTTATATGGATCCTTTTTGGTGCATTTCATAATTTGAATCAGGAACTGTGAATCAAATTCGAGTAAAAGATGAAAATCAGCTGTCAATATTTTCCCTATAAAAACATACAACGCATTGAAGACATTATTAGTGCTACTGTTTCCCTACTACTGATTAAAACCAACGTTATTATGGAGCGGTGACGTCATTTAAGCAGGGAAGAAATGCTCAGAGCCGTGGGAATGATAGAAGCTGGTTCCCGGCAACGTACTGTGGCTTTAGCTCTGAATACAAGTCAGAGTGTTATCAGTCGACTTTGGACACGTTACCGAAGCACTGGTACCGTGGCTGAGCGCCATGGAGGACGGTATCGCTGCACCACACGGAGACAAGACCGATACATTCAAATCTTAACTCGAAGAGCTCCAACAATAACCGCCATGATGTTAGCCGTGAGGCTTCATCACTCTTCAGGGAACTTAATTAGCGATCAAACAGTCAGAAACCGCTTGCATGAAGTAAACCTTCATTCCCGAAGACCGCTACGGGTACCACCTATAGCAATACACAATCGTAGGATTCGATATCAATGGGCTCTTGAACACAGAAATTGGGCAGAAGAACAATGGCGTTTCGTGTGCTTTTCTGATGAGTCTCGTTTTGGATGAGACCGGATACAAGACGTATACGACACTGGAGAACCCCTGGACGCCAACAGCGATTAAAATCCTGCCAGGAAGTCCATCCTTATAGTGGTGGAACC
Organism: Mythimna separata; assembly: GCA_030763345.1. NCBI lineage: Eukaryota > Metazoa > Arthropoda > Insecta > Lepidoptera > Noctuidae > Mythimna > Mythimna separata. Next base: position 3,906,973 of record CM061188.1, on the reverse strand, counting down.
ATCATGGTATGGGCGGGTATTTGGATCGGCGGAAGAACTGAGTTGATTTGGATCAAAGGCAACCTCAACGCTCAAATTTATGCTGAGACGATTGTATCAGACGTCATCGTTCCTCTACAAGTGCAAATCGGTCCCTTATTTCAGTTAATGCATGATAATGCACGACCGCACACCGCCAGAGTTGTAAGACAGACTCTCGCCGCAGCTAACATCAATGTCCTGCCCTGGCCTGCTCAGTCGCCAGACTTGAACCCGATTGAGCATGTATGGGATATGCTACAGAGAAGAGCTCTGCCGAATATGGAGGGTATCCAGTCGCAAGAAGACCTTTTTTGGTGTTGCAACGAACATGGGCGGCCATTCCACAGCGTGATTTGGATGAACTCATTTTGAGTATGCCAAACCGATGTTCTTGTGTTGTTAGTGTTCGCGGTAGAAACACGGATTATTAATTGTTTAAGTTACCCAATAAAATTTTAAAGAAAACTGTTATTTCAGTCTTTTTTTCGAACTTTAATGTTAGTGGTTCAAATGTCAAAAATCCCTTTATTAGGAAAATGGCAAATTTCTTTATTAATGCAAAGGTGACTTGGTTTATCGTTACTGTGACAAACGAAAACACTTTATTTGATGAATCCTTAAAGAAAATTTTAATTAATATCAATCAGGAGAAAAGTTATTGCAAAAATATATGTTGATCCCTAGACACTTTTGATGTGTGTATATGTAGGTAGATATATATATATTATCTGTGTTAAATTAAAACAATTTTTATTTTTTGATGTTCGTTACTTCTTATTTTATTATATTTATGTGTAAAATAGGTCGACTTTTATCATTTTTGTTATCCTTTTCTTTTTTCTATGACTAACTGATAATTGTGATCTGAAAAAAGTGCTATGAGATTAAATTTTTTTTTTTGGGATAAAGGTTTATAATATATAAACTTTATTTTGTTTAATACCTGCGTTAATATAGTTTACACCTATATAAAATAAAAATACATACATAAAATAGGTTTTCATGTTCAATTTATACTCTTATTCATGTGTGTGTCTAAACGACTCATGATTAGTAAATACGTTTGTAAAATATGATTAGTAATCGGGTCGTCCTCCGGTGTTTCCCCACCCTACTCCCACATCCCGCCGGATCCCGAAGGCTTGATTAGGCGTTGTTTTTGTGTGAAATTTTTCTAAGTCTTTTTTTCATAGTGCCCCGTTTCGTATACCATGACCGACACACCTTCCCGATCCGCCCAATGGCGAGATAAATCTTTGGTGATTTCGCACTTAAGAAAAAATCGTCAAAGTCAAAGTGTTTATTGCCAACTAAGTGTTACAATATTGGTGTTATAAAAATATGATGTTAGTACTTACAACTTAGCAGCCTTTTTCAGGCATTGCAATTTCATTTATCCTGATAATCATGCATTAAACATTTGAAAAATTTAAGTCATGTCTAAAAATTTAACATCAATAATAATGAATTTTACACACTTTTTAAAATGTCTAAAATATAAATTTGATTGCGAAATTAGAGATATGTCAAAACAATTTAATGTCAAAAATAATTAATTTTATACACTCACTCATTAAAATGTCAATAATATCAATTGTCAAAAAAAAAATACAATAATAATGGCTCTAACACTTCAAAATTATTATAGAATAAAATAAAAAAAAAAAAATTATGCCTCCTTAAAAAAATTATAGGAACATGAACTTTTCTTCAAAAAATCTTTTATTGAATAAAAGCTTTCCTCTAGCAACCAGTCCCGTAAAACACGGCAGAATTTGTTATACGGTAGTTCGGAAATATGTTTGGGTAAAGAGGGGTGTGTAATGTATGGCATAATTACAAATGCTCTAATTTCACTTGAACTAACGTTCATATGACATAATTTTCATATGGCATAATATCAAATGACATAAATTCATATGACCTAATGTTACATGACATTGACTGACCTGTTGGTCTAGTGGCTAGTGACCCTGACTGCTATGCCGGAGGTCGTGGGTTCGATTCCCACCCAGGACAAATGTTTGTGTGATGAGCACGATCATTTGTTCTGTGTCTGGGTGTAATTTATCTATAATATGTATGTATTTAGAAATATATAATTATGTTTATCAGTTGTCTAGTACCCATAACACAAGCTCTGCTTAGCTTGGGACTAGATGGCGTTGTGTGAAAGTTGTGGAATATTATATTATTATTTCATTTATTTTTCATTGATACATATTTTATACATTTTTAAATATTTTTACAAAATCTTAAAAAAAAAACATTTAAAAATATAAAAAATAGTGGCCCACCGGCATCGGGAACAGGGTCCAAGTTACCGGCGGTCAGGGCTCCTGAGAGAGGAACCTCCGGACAATACGCGCCGTGTCCAAGAGTGCTGCTTTCTGGATCAAACCCTTGATCCAGCTGCCTAGCGAGAGCCTCCTCAGGTGTTCGTCGAGGCTCTTGGCTATTAAGCCATTGGCCGTCACGACTATCGGCACAATGATTGCTGTGTCCACTTCCCACATGTCGACAACCTCGCGAGCTAAGTCAAGATACTTAGATTGCTTTTCCTTCTCAGCTTTCACGAGGTTCTCGTCATGAGGGACCGCTATATCAACAATCATTGTGCGACGCTCTGTTCGATCTATCACCACTATGTCAGGCTTATTGGCAACAATAGTCCTATCAGTGATGATAGATCGATCCCAATACAACGTGATATTGCCATTGTCGAGAACTGGGTCGGGCACATACCTATAGTACGGTACTTCTGACTCCACAAGATTGTATTTAAGAGCAAGTTGCTGGTGGATAATCCTGGCCACGAGGTTGTGTCTATGCAAATAGTCTCCGTTAGCAAGATGAGAACACCCAGAAATTATGTGTCGGATTGATTCTCCGGGCAGGTGGCATGCCCGACAGATGTCAACCGTACCATCCTTCACAATGTATTTCCGGTAGTTGTTCGTCATCATAACTTCATCCATAATTGCAAAGACAAAACCTTCGGTTTCTCCAAAAAGATCACCGAAGCGTAACCAGGATACGGACGCTAATAGATCAACATCGGGCCCATGTAAGGCCCGGTAAAAGCGTCCGTGAAGCTCCTTACTCTGCCATACTTCCCTGCGGTCATTAGTATCCAGTACTATTGGTTTGCACCAGTTCTCCTTAGCCAAGGAGAGCGGGGTTAAGCCCTTGTCCACCGCCACTACAGCGCGATGCATACCCACGTCCACAGCCAGGAAATATTCCCTGAGACTGCATATCTCGCGGTTATGTTATATTATTATTATTATTATATATCATATAATATTCATTTAACATAATAACATTTAGTATAACATTCATTTTATATAATTTTCAATATGTATAATATTCTTTTAATAAACGTTCATTTGACCTTATATTCTTTTGACCTAAAAATGTTTAATGGGCACAGTTCTAGCCTAACTCAAATGGCACTTAACCAAACCTTAAAATATTCTATGCATGGTCGAGGGTGGGCTTGGTCGACGGAGCCCCGCTTCGCGGGGCTCCTACTTCTGGGTGGTTTATAAAAAAATAACCACGAAGGGGATGGCGGGGTCTATTCGCTCGCTACGCTCGCTCACACGACCCCGCCATCCCCTTCTAACCTAACCTATCCGAGTCGGGGTGCCCTAAAGTCCAGATTGCATCCAGTTTCTCCTGGTAACAATAGCTGAGGGTAGCAGGTATGATTTTCTAAATTATATTAAAAGTGACTTAGAGATTATGAATATTATAGTAAATGAATAATATGCTAAATGAATATTATGTGAAATGTGCATTATAGGAAATGTTCATTATGTCATATGAAATTAGGTAAAATGAAATTATATCATCAATTCATTATGCCAACTGATCGTTATGTTAAACAAAATTATGTTAACTGAAATTATGTCAAGTGAACGTTAGATATTTTGTTATTATGTCAATCGTTACACACCCGGGTAAAGAGATGTAAATAAGTGGAGCCATATATGCACAGTTGCGTCTATACAGTTCTAGTTTAGGTACCGGCATTTTGAGAGGTAACCGTGTTAACAACCGCTTACTTTTATTATCGTTACCTTCGAAAAGGAATGGATGGCCCTTAACAAATTTGGCGACTTCGAAGATATAAATACTAGGGACAGTTAATAACTTTTTTGATTTGAAAATCGGTTTACAGGAATCAAATCATTTCATGCCATAGATTGCACGAATACATTTTTTTTGCGCTATAAAGACCCTGTTTACCTCGTCCTGTTACACTTTAGTTTGGTAACCGTGTTTCACCCTGCAAGACTACAGTTAATTTACTTTTATACGTACGAGTATGAATATCTTCTTTATATTATGGTTTTTAGAGCTATCATCGTCTTTATTTTTTTAAAGGTAGGACTTGCGTCAGGCTCGTATAGCACATTGCCATGTGGCACCATGTGGTCACAATTTCAAGTTATTTATTTTTTGCGCAGAATAATAGTTAAAGTCTAATCAAACGTAGTGCAGTCGTTTTAGAGATTAGCCGGAACAAACATACAGACAGAAAAACACACAAAAATTGATTGAAATATGCATTTGGAAAATACTTATTTTGTTATTACAAACAGACACTTTTATTTTATTATTTTTATTTATTTTAGATGTATGTAAAGAAAAAGATGTTTTTTAACCTGTGTGGAATTTCCTTTTATTCTATTTACAAAATATATCTAATTATTTATTATTCTCGCTACGCAGTGAAATCATTAACGTGGTAACTTTTAATGATAACATCTATGTAGATTTAATTTTTATTGTTTATTTTTTCTCAGCATTTTATGTTTCGTCATCAGTTTTCTGATGATACCGAGCAGATAAATTCTTCGCAGAAAATCATTCTTTTTGAACGTTTTGGACAAACTGTCGTACGGCGAGTATCCACCCTGTCGAAACCTCTACGGTCCGGACTAAGCGTTTCGCTTCGTTGTTTATACCGCGTAAATCGAAGAACAGAGTCCGATTATAATTTGTGTCAAGCCTAGAGTGAATGGGCTCCTAATAAACTAGTGCGCCTCACCATCTAAAACTGCATCACTGCTTACCATCAGGTGGGATCGCGGTCAAACACTAGTTTATACCAATTAAAAAAAATGCAAGACGGCGTAATTTTTAACGTAGAAAATGTGCGATTTTTCAGTTTTATTTATACAAAATATGTAGTTGCTGTGAATGACTTAGTTAATAAAACAGAAAATTGACCCAGTGAAACATACTACCGAGATAAAAAGTGTCAGAAGATTATTCTGTACTCTTCTAGGGCCCACCTGTGTACCTAGATAGATAGATATACTCTATATTTTACATCATCATCATCTCGTATTAACGTGATGATGATTTTGACTTGCAGGGTTCTGATGAGCAGTAAATGCTGCTTGCAAGACGTGGTGTTTCCATCATGGTTCAAGTTCGGAGCGGCCTCGGCTGCCTACCAGATTGAAGGAGGCTGGAATGCAAGTGGTAAGAATATTGGGAAACTATGGTCTTTCAATATGAATAGCACCGTTGAGATCGGCTCATAAAGATGTGGCAAAAAGACCTTAGGGTCTAATCCTGACATGTTAAAATATCAGACGTGCGAGTGAGAAAAAGGGATGGATTTATACAGCCTATTATAGCTAGCTCCATCCCATTAACAGCTCAGTTTAATTCGTCAAATAGATCGCGTTCAGAGCATGTGGTAGGGCCTCTGAACGTGCGGCCGTGGCCCGGCTCGTGTCGTGTGGCCGGTTCGAGGAGGCGTAGGAGAAGTATTCTTTATCCAGCAGTAGAACAAATTTGCGCCCTAATAACGACTCAATCTTCACCGCATATTTGTATATGTTTTGCAGACAAAGGTGAATCCTTCTGGGACAAACTTCTGCACACCCAGCCTGGTGTAGCTGCTGGAGGAGCCAACGGAGATGTGGCATGCGACTCGTACCACCTCTGGAGGAGGGACATCGAGATGTGTGAGGAGTTAGGCCTGAACATGTACAGGTAGATCATACCTAATGGTATTAGATGATAAATTAACCGATGATCTACCCGACAAGGCGTATCGCGTAGGCGTAACCTAAACATCATTTATCATTTCAGCCGAAAGACGTCTACTGCGTGACATAAACCTCTCCCAAGTATAATTATGACTGGTCTTTTGCCTCTTACAAGGCATGTTCTAGCACCAAAAATACGAAGCCATATGACATCCTCAAATCTGTGTTGGGCCAACGTGGTGGCTTTCTGATTGGAGAAGGCCCGAGTACCAACAGTAAGATCTTTGATAACCGCTCTTCTAGTTCAAGCTGGAATGCAGTTTCATATTGTGGAGAAAGTCCAGAGTAACATACCTTCAAGCAGTTGTTAATCATAAACTTCATCTCTTTCAGGTTCTCAATATCCTGGCCTCGTCTCCTTCCATCTGGTTTCCCCAACCACATCAGCGAGGATGGCAAGAATTACTACAACAACCTGATCAACGGTCTACTGGAGAAGGGCATCCAGCCTGTTGTTACTCTCTATCACTTCGACTTGCCACAATCATTGCAGGACCTTGGTAAGTCCAACATCAATAATTTTCAATATTTACTTTGTAAGAAATCTTTGCAATGTCCCATGATTCATTAACCAATACTGAAATTCACTACTATCTCAAGATGAGCACTGTGAACGAAGAAATTCATAGAGCTACAGAAATATATCTCGGGAAACTTGTAAGCCATCCCAATGCACTAGTTGTAGGCCTAACAACTCGAAGCTATAAAGAAAGGCTAAATGAAAAGACATTTTGACCTTTTAAATTAATATAGTCTACTGATGAGGGAAAAAACACACTTGAAGCAAAAATGTCTCACAACACACCTGCTTATAGCAAACGCTGATTGCAGATAAAATAATTTTAAAAAATACTTTGTCAGGTGTTATATTATTTTAGTAAATATTTTATTATTGTGAATGTGGTAGGGACCACGTGGATTACTCTTTCCTTTTCTGTAATTTTAACGTAATGACTGACTGTTTTGAGTACCTAATGCGTATAATAGTGAATAGGATACTTCTAGTCAAATACGCTCCATCTTCGACACCATCATTGCTTTGCATCAGGTGAGATAGTGGTCAAGCACGAGCCTATCATCAATTTAAAAATTTATTTATTTATTTATTTATTTATTTAGTACATGGAAGACTTACAGCTAATAAAACCAGAAAAAAAAAAAAGAAACCATAAACATTAGGAAGCCAATTACAAGTCCTCACGTATAGGCCTTAAAATATGGTGTTAATGGTGTGAGCACAAAAATACACAGCTTCGCATTTTATTTAAGCGAGATCATTCATAAATGCAATACATCATCATCATAAATTCAATACTACTGTTAATCCTAATGCTACTTGAAAAATTTAAGGCTTAAGCACCTTCTGGCTGAGTTCACACTAATTGTGAATGGATCTAAATCATACTCCCTGCATATGTCATTGAAATTACTGCTTGCACGCACAATATAACTGTTCCGCCTGTAATTTGAAGACGTGTGAGGAACACGTAAGGGTGGATTAAAACGAAATGTCTTGTTTGGCACATTAAAATAAAATTTGGACAAAAGTTCAGGGCTATCAATATTGTTATTGAGGATTTTCAGCAAGAATAAACAATCTGCAATTCTACGTCGATCCACTAGTGGTAACAGATGATATTTCTTACAGAGTCCGAAATAATCAGTCGAGTGATATGGAATCTTTTGATGGAAGCAGAGATATTTAATAAAACGTCTTTGGATGTTTTCTATGCGGTCAATGTATTTGTGATAACGTGGATTCCATATCTGAGACGCGTACTCTAGATGGCTTCTTACAAAAGTGCAATACAATATTTTTAGTGTTTTAGCATCAGCGAAACACTTAGAGAGACGCATAATAAACCCAAGCAATTTAGATGCCTTTTTGACAATTGCATCAATGTGTTCATCAAAAATTAACTTACTGTCCTGATAGACGCCTAAATCACGTATAGTATTGCACCTTGGCAAGATCTGACCCGCCAAAGTATAAGTAGTAGCCATGACTGCACGTTTTCTAGTGTAAGTGATCACTGAACACTTAGATGGGTTCAAATCAAGTTTATTAGCAACGCAGTACTCTTCCAGCCGATGCAAATCCGCCTGAAATGCTATTCTGTCTTCTAGTGTCGAGATTGTGGCAAAGATTTTCATGTCATCAGCAAAACACAGCAGTTTAGCTGAATGTAGGCACTGATCGATGTCGTTTACATAGATAACGAATAAGAAAGGACCGAGTAACGAACCCTGAGGCACTCCGCTGGGCACGTCTACCCAGCTAGACATATAATTATTGAGAACTACTGCCTGTGACCTGTTATTAATGTAAGAAGAGAACCATCTTAAGAGGTCTCCACGGATGCCCATGAGACTTAGTTTCTTTATCAGAGTATCGTGGTCAATCCGATCAAATGCCTTGCTATAATCTGTGTAAACAACATCGACCTGCCTTCCATTGTCCATAGAATCCGTAATGAAATCGTTAAACAAAATCAAATTAGAAGTGGTAGACCGTCCTTTTAAAAATCCGTGCTGAAAGAGGCTGAGCGAGCTAGCAAGGGCAGGATATAACTGATTATAGACAATCCTCTCAAATACCTTAGCTATAATGCACAGCTTGGATATAGGCCTATAATTAGTGACCTCAGTTTTTGACCCCTTCTTATGTACAGGCGTAATAAAAGCAGATTTCCATATTTTAGGGACAACACCTTGAGATAACGACTTAGAATACAAAATACAAATAGGTATGGCAATAGAAGGCGCACATTTGATTAGAAATGTTGATGAAATGTTATCAGGGCCAGCGCCCTTTGCTGGATCCAAGTTGCGAAGTAAATCGGTCACAACATCAACATTTACCTCTATGTGACAAATTTCAGATGAACTTTTATTATCTGAATGGACAAAAGGAGGTGGATTGGGAATATTAGAAGAAGAAGTGGAGTTAAGGAAAGTCGACATGAAGTAAGATGAAAAAGCTTCACAAATAGAATCTCCAGTTATTAAAGATTCATTTTTATAATTTAATGTACTTGGTATAGATTTGGATTTATAGCGATTTTTAACATAGGTCCAGAAATATTTAGGGTTATCTTTGATGGATTTTTCAGTTTGGATAAGATAAGATTTGTAACATGAAGCTTCCATAGTCTTGACTCTGTCACGCAAGTATTTAAAAGTTAACTCATCAGATTTATTGCCGTAAACCTTGAATTTTTTAAGATATTTGTATTTTTCTTTAATTGTATTGACTAGTGATGAGCTATACCAGACTGGGTATTTTTTATTACGTACTAATTTTTGTGGTATATACCTGATTTGAAGTTGTTCAACAGTTTTTATAAAGAACTCAACAGACTCATCCAAAGATCGGGTTGAAAATTCACGATCCCAATTAGTGCTAGAAATCTCGTTCTGTATAGAATCAAAATCGCCCTTGCTATAGATATATCGCCAACGCGGCTAAATAAATGCTAAATAAAAGGCTAAATAAAAATCTTCTTTCCATTCCAGGAGGCTGGGCCAACCCCCTCATCGCCGATTGGTTCGCTGACTACGCAAGAGTAGTCTTCACGCTCTACGGGGACCGCGTGAAGACCTGGCTGACCCTGAACGAGCCTTTCGGCATCTGCGACGTGGGCTACAACCTGCAGCAGGCTCCTTACCTGAATGATACCGAGGTCGGTCGGTATCTGTGCAATAAGAACACTATGCTGGCGCACGCTAAGGCTTGGAGGCTGTACCAGGAGGAGTTTAAGCCGCGGTATCATGGTACGTTGTGATGGAAGCTTGTGATATTTTTGTGCGAGAACGTTGTTACTATTTTCAAACTCATACCTATTTGGGCGATTTCGAAAAATGTTTTAAGTATTGAAAGAATCGTCGTCGTTAAAATAAGCCATCGAGCCAACCCTCGCGCGTCGACTCGCCGTCCTACAAAATAATTAAGTTGTTTGTTGTCCGCTAGTTTTTGATAGTTCGAATCAGACACTCTTACTAGAAACTCTAATCCATCGAGGAACGTAAACTCGCGAATGAACGCGCCATTCGCATGTTGCATTAACAGACCGAGCCAGACTATAGTCAAAGTCGAAACAATCGAGAACCCTCGAAATGTTCGAAAAATTTCCAGTTCCACTGTTAAAGGTTTTTTCTTTTTAAAAGAGAGAAATCGTTAAATAACTTCTCCTGCTCTGGGTGGAACAAAAGGGAGTGTCAGACTTGTACTACTCACAATTTTTTTAGGGTCCTCCAAAATCATCCAGTGATGATTATGAAAGAGTTGGTCAGTAAGAGATTTAATATTTGACGCTTAGTTTTTATTCTGTTTATTCCAGGCAAGGTGTCACTTTCAACCCTCTTCATCTGGTACGAGCCCTTAACTCCTGATGATAAAGAAGTCACTGAGCTTACCATTGAACACTGGGTAAGACTTACTTCGAACCGTTCGTAATTTACTTTGAATCATTTGAGAGAGGGTAGATGAAGACTTAGAATCGGCTACCCCAAAATGTCATAAATTGCCCTATTTGTCCTTTATGGCATCAGTATAAATATTAATTCAAGTTAAATGCAATAAGATTAGGGGGGATGTTTCCAGTTTGTTTCTGAAATATGTATTTATGACCACTAATCACATTTTGATCAATAAGTATACAATTTAACTATGACCTGCAAAATTAAAAAAAAACTTTAAAAAATTGAATTTAGCGTGCTACTCTGGTGCATTCAATTTTATTAGCATTAGCAGCCTTGTAATGTTCCCACTGTTGGAACTCAAGCCTCCTCTTTAGGTTATGGAATGGATAAAGAAAAAGGCTTTCACCTTAACGTTTGAATCCCCAACCGGTCCTATGAGACCGCGCTGTTATTGTTTTACTATTGTGTCTCGTTTCGCGGGTATCTGAGTAATTAAATTTATTAACAGATAATAATATATTTCATAAAAATTGATGGTTTTCACAACATACAATGCAGGTGCATAATGCATGCCATTTGCACGTACCTAATAATGGGAGAGGCTGATCTGACTACTCCAACTTTTCAGGAGGGCCGCTACGCTCACCCCATCTTCTCCAAAGAAGGTGGCTGGCCGCCGAGGATCCAGCAGTTCTTGGACAATGCTGCTAAAAAGGAAGGTTATCATCGACCCAGACTGCCTACCTTCACTGCTGAAGAAATAGAACTGGTTAGAGGTATGTTTGACTTGTGAGTCACTAAATTCTTCGTTTTTTGTTTTCTAGTCATTCTTTCTTTAGACTAGCTTTCGACAAAAGAATTCGGATCGTCATGTTTTTTTTAATTTTATTGATAGGATCAGTAGGATCACGCTTGAGCATTATCAAACCAAACACCTGATGGAAAGTGACGATGTGGTCGACGATAGAGCAGGTTTGCCTAAAAGCATCCTATTCCCTCTTTACTTAAAGACCTGCTTTTTTCTACCATCGGACAAACCGTCTTACAGTGAGTCCGCCTTTACGTTGTTGAAACCTATTCGGTCCCGACTAAGCGTTTCGCTTCGTCGTTTATACCGCGTACATCGAAGAACTGGAACAATTTTCCTGCTGCGGTCTTCCCGTCCGATTAAAATTTTTGTGTCTTCAAGGTAAATTGAATAGGCCCTTAATAAACTAAAGCGCCTCACCATCAACGATTGCATCATTGCTTACCATCAGGTGGGATCGCAGAAAACAAAGACCCAGGTTGTGGAGGAGGAAAGACAAGGAGTAGAATTCTCCGGCAGGGAATTCCACTCCTTAGCTGATCGCACAATGAATATTTTCTTAAAACGTGTAATATTGTGCGCCTAGTGGTCATATGATGTAACGGAGCAATTCCAAAGCATACTCCGCGAAATGTAAACGATAGAAAACCGACACCTTATCGAATCGCTTACCATCAGGTGAGATAGTGGTAAACGCGACCCTATCAAGCCGAGCTTTCTTAGCTTCTCCTTGACCAAGAATTGTTTCTGCAGGTACATATGATTTCTACGGGTTGAATCACTACACTACAAGGAAAGTTCGTAAGGCGAAGTTTGGCGAGGAGATAGAATCCTGGCCGTTCTATGGATCGAAAGAGCTTGGGATTGTGCTGGAGAACGATCGCTCATGGCCTCTTGGTTCTGTGGACTGGTTTGCGGTGAGGAAATTATTAATTTATTGGTTAAAACTTACTGATTTTATGGGGAATATGGGGACGATTATATGTACGAGTATATGTATTATGTATGCATATTATATGAACCGAGGACCTCGTGGCTAAATAATAACAGCCGCACAGGTCGATCTTCAAGGTTAAGCAACGCTTGCCTAGGTTGGTCTGTGGATGGGTGACCATCTTAACATAACAAGTTTCCTCCGTGCCTCGGAAAGCACGTTAAGCCGTTGGTCCCGGCTGTCATTTGGAGATCTTTGGCAGTCGTTACGGATAGTCAGAAGCCAGTAAATCTGACTCCAGTCTTGCGATGAAGTACCGTGTTACCCCAGTAAACAGTTAATGGGTTGTGGAGGTCTGGTAGGCAGCCGCTCCACGTAAAATACTGGTATTCAGCTAAATCCGGCTCGACTGGAAGCCAACCCCAATATAGTTGGGAAAAGGCTAGGCTGATGATGATGATGATTATATGAACCGATGATCTGGTGATGGTCGCGGGAATCCGATGGATGCGAAACGCACAACCGGTCGTTGTTCTGATGCTGTAGGAGGCCTATGTCAAAAAGTAGATATCTTTCGATTGAAATGATGATAATGATCCGTCTCTATGAATTACTCGATGATTACTCCCGTAATGAAAAGTCACCCATCCGTGTGTAGCAGACGCTTGTTTGAACAGTGTACGATCTCGTCTACTTTCCATAAGGAGAAGCTGACTTCATTGCACTAAGAGATCTAATGTAAATTTTACATTCCATCACCTTTTCAGATGTACCCTGAAGGTCTTTGGAAGCAGCTGCACTGGTTAAAAGACACGTACGGAGTACAAGAGATACTGATCACGGAGAATGGTTACGTCAACGTTGACGACGATCTGAATGACTGGAAGAGAATGAAGTATATTAGGGATAACTTGGAACAGGTGAGAACAGTAGTCGGGCGCAACGATAGCACTTCTAGTTTTAGATCTTATGCCGCGGCCACACACTCGACGAGTAGCATGAGAAGTAACGAGGAAAGGAGGCAGAGACATAGTGTGGCCACGTTACTCGTCATGCCACTCGTCATGCTCCTCGTCCTGCCCACTGCTCCCTATTTTGTCGGTCTTTGCGCGCGAGTCAAAGGACCGGCAATACGAGCGCGAGTGGTTGGCCACATAATCGCGCTGTCGCAGTCCGCAAAATTGTAAATTATGTCGGCGCCAAGCGTAGAATGGTCAAATGAAAAAGTTTTAATGTTTATTGATTTGTTGTCCACGGATTAGCTATCCTAAAAATAGATTAGCTATACTAAAAATGCATAGCGCGCACGCTGCCACAGTTTCAACGTCCATCGTCTCACCAAGGCAAATGACAAGTGAGGAGCGTCGCGATTATTCGCGCGATTAATTGCGCGAGTAGAGCAGTGTGTGGCCAGAGAGAGCAACATCGCGCCAAATCACGGCAGCGCGAGGAGCAGAGCGATGAGCAGCGCGAGGAGGATAGTCTGGCCGCGGCATAAGACACTCGTTACAAGTAACTGGAAGCTGAAAGACTAACAAACCAATCCTGGCAATGGGTAGAGAATGCGAGAGAGGACAAAATGTCCCCCAATATGACGCGTAACGCTGTCAAATTTTCCAAACAAAATTTTGCATGACACCAGAACTCATCATAATATTGGCGGGAAAGTTGCGGATCACTGGTCAAAATTGCAGCGTCACGTATATTGAGGGAAAATTTTGTACCTTAATTTATCTTAAACGAGCTTTTTTTGGTAACACTATACCTATTTTCTAAAGATTAAAACACAAAAATGATCAGTTTATTTATTTTCAATTATGATAGGTTCGTGCTTAATCACTATCTCACCTAATGGAAAACGACTATGTGGTAGACGATGAAGCACTCTTGTCTAGAAATAACCTCTTCACTCTTAACTTAAAGATCCCCAGGTTGTAGCTCTCAAGAATCACATACTCCGGCAGGGAATTCTACTCCTTAGCTGTACGCACGTTTACTTGTAAACATAATATTATATTTTCAGATACAATACGCCATAGAAGATGGTATTAATGTGACCGGGTACATTCATTGGACGCTGATGGATAATTTTGAATGGTTAGCTGGGTACAAGTGAGTACCTTACGAGTATATCGTATGTTTTACTATTGGGACTGTCTTCCGTTCACCGTTTCCTCTTGTGAAAGCTGTAAAATTCGTCAGTCTTAATCATCAGGCCGGAATAGGAAGGGTAGTATAATTAGCTTTTCTTGGCTAGAATGAAAATTAGACCAATGAAGGAATGCCTCAAGAATTTGATACAGTGGGTATTGATGTCGAATGTGCATTAAAATTTGATTTTTGACCGACCATTATCAACTGTAGGTATCATTTTAAGCGTTATAGTTTCTTCTTCTTACTGTCTTTATCCTATATTACTTGGAGTTTTTTAGTATCATGTCACCATAACCCTTTTAGTATCTGTATCAGTTTCATATCTCCTAAATGGTAACTTTCATAATTTTTTCAGAGTAAACTTCGGTCTATACGCAGTAAACTTCACGGACCCGGAGCGCAAGCGCACCCCGCGCGAGTCAGCGCGCTACTACTCCAAAGTGACCAGGGGCCGTTCCTATGACTACCTACATGTTGGACTTTATGAGTAGCTAGCTTGTAGTTAGTTAGAAAATTATATATATTATTATTATCTTGTTAAAATAAAATTTGTTTTATTTTAGAGATATTATTCCTTTTATTAACCTTACGCAGGTATTCAATAGAAGGTGGACCTACCTGGTGGCCTGAGAAAAAGAGGTTAAATCCAAAAAATTTGAATGTGGTATTACTATAGTATTAGGAGAGTCATGTCATGATACTTGTATTTTTTTTTATTTACGACAATAAACAATTGCGGCTGAATAATGTTGCTAATTTAATTTAAAAAATAACTCTAGGTCGCGCTTTCATTAGACGTTTTCTAGCACCAGTCGTAGTGGCGACGCTTAGGGAGGTCTATGACCATGTAGTGGACGTCTTTTAGTTGAGATAATGATGATGATGACTCTATGCCATGAGATCCATCAACATCTAATCATCCTCATTTTCTATAACAATAGCTTCTTGCCAGTGACTTTGCCTGCATTCAAGTATGTAGATAATTAGCCTGTGTACACTCAGTGACATTCTAATTCCTAGTGTGGGGTAAAGTTTAAAAAATATGCAGTGCAAACCGAGCAAAATATTGCAAAAAGACCTTCAATGATATTTCGAAGGACTGAAACAATTTTCCAGCTTCGGTCTTGCCATCTGATTATAATGTGGGTGTCTTCTAGGCTAGAGTGGAATGAAGTCACTAGCAGCAATTGCATCACATATTTGGTTGCGTTAGTTTAATTCATGAATCCCCGACCGGTCCTATGAGACCGCGCTGTTATTGTTTTACGGGTTTCTATTGTGTCTCGTTTTGCGGGTATGTGATAGGTTAATTTAATTTTATGATATCTCTTAAGATAAAGTGGTATAAACGGCAATAAGCTCAAAATTAAACAATTATAACTCAAAATTAAATATTTACTTAGATAATTACCTTACCGAGATTTATAATGTTTGAGCCGTTTGGTGTTGAAACACTGGTGTTTCAAATGGTTCTAGGGTCATGGGGTCTGAGTGCCTCATTGCATCATTTGCTGATATCCCGAACAACTGTTCGGGATATCAGCAAATGATGCATGGGTGATGGATCATGCTGCAATTGCATTATTTGCATTGGACTTATTTCAGAATTTTATGTACAGAATCTATCTACAGTAGATGCATTATATTTTTATAACAATTACTACATTTTTCTTAATTGTTATGAAGATCCTTAATCCTCGGATCCTTAATGTCATATAAATTTTCTTATAGTATAAAAATATTGTTAGGTTTAGTATTTATTTACTCAGATACCCGCGAAACGAGACACAATAGTAAAACAATAACAGCGCGGTCTCATTGGACCGGTTGGGGATTCAAACGTTATAGTGTTCCAAGTAGGTACAATGGGTTTGATGAACCTTGTGCATAAAAACCCCCAAACTAATTATAGAGATAATTATTGTCATTAACACCTGTTTTCAATAACCTAACGCAGTTCATAGATAGGTAGCTATCCCCGATAAACAGTAAGATTCTATCTATCCATTCACAACTTTGGTAGAAAATGGACAGCATTTCCTACCAAGTCGGTAGGTTATAGGAAAGCAAGTAAGAGCAAAAGGATAGATTTGTTTATCTTTAGTAGCTGCAACTGTAGATAGAGCTTATTGAAAACGGGCGTTAGTGAATTAAAACTAGCTTGGAAACAACCTACGCGCCATGCCCTGGCACAGGCCATGGTTGGGAGCGACGAGGGATGTCAGGTAATAATCCTAGCGAAGGAGACTGCCGCATGCGTCAGGAATCGGACTTCCTCACGCTCCAGCCGTGAGCTATAGGTAGCTCGCCGTCCGCCCGTCTGGTAACCGTCTAGAGCGAGCTCGTCTAAATCGTCAACAGCGCGTAGTATTCCACGTCTGTCTCAAGGAGATATCAATAAAACCGTAGCAGCATAGCAGGTACGAAGCCTACTGGGGCTATGGGTTATGCGAAAAGAAAACCTCGTGGTCATGGAACAGAGGTAGAAAAGGAACATACTCGTATAAGTGTATTTCTAATTAGTAAAAGTCAGACACGCTCTTTCGCTTCGCCCTAGAGTGGCAGAAGTCATTGGTAGACTTCCCAAAGAAAAAACAAACCGTGTCGATCTAAACTGCAACCTCAAAACACAACCACTCACTCATTCGCTTTATTTAATAACCAATTCCGATGCTGTTTTCAGTAAAAGATTTCTTTTCGGTGTTAATTTTTTTATTCTATTTCTTTTGTTAGCCTATTCTGTCTCACTCCTGAGCAAAAGCCTCCCTCCACTCTTTCCATCTTTCGCGGGCCCGTGCTTCCATAGATTTTATACTATAAAAAATTAACACAGATAGGTAATTAAAACCCCAATTACACCTTATTATCAGTTAACCATTAGTCACTGACATTATCATTGTTTAATTCATCGCCGTGTTCTCAGCTACTCGCCAACTTTATAGACTAGACCCATTAACAACACGAAACTCAGTCGTGAGAATGAATTATATCAGTGTGGTTGTATTCAGGTACGTACTGTGACACAAATGTAAGATGAAAATATTTAAATAAAGATAAGTAAATAAATAAATTAGAGGTGAAATAAAAAATAAAATAAATGATAGTCGTGCATCTGAATAAAAACAAGTTAATGTGGACCACGGTGTTGTACAGTGGTACATTGCCGAACTAATGAACAATCGCTGTAAGGTTTTTCGCAACAGGATTTTTCTCACAAACGTTTCATCGCTCCAATACAGGATTGATGGAGTAAAACATCGTACAACTCAATTATCGACAAACCATGTTCGATATAATAAAAACCGAACCATTAAGTTTCGAGTATAAGTAGGGAACCCGTAGTAATGTGTGTGTGAATATGGTAAACCAAAATAATAAAAATCATAATTTCTCTAGAGTGTCTTTCTTACGTTTTTTTTTTTATGTTTAGCCCCACACTATAATTATGTTAACACATTATTACAAATATAATACCCCTACTCATAAAACCATTCTTACCCCCACTACTTTTGGACACTCATTTTTTTGCACTAGTGTAGAAAAGTGCACCAGTTCGCCCCGTCACAATATCGTATCAGGTTAAGGCGCCAAACGACCCCCACGAGTTGCCAGTCAACCCACGTTTGTTTATTATAACTTACGCCTGTTTTCAATAAGCTATCTATGTACAGTTACAGCTACTAAAGATAAACAAATCTATCCTTTTGCCCTTACTTGCTTTCCTATAACCTACCGACGAATAGCATTTCCTACCAAACTTGTGGATAGATAGATAGAATTTTACTGTTTATCGGGGATAGCTATCTATCTATGAACGGAGGTAGGTTATTGAAAACGGGCGTGAGAAGCGTATCAAAAGACGTCGTTTTTACTCGGAATTCCGTCTCGGTCGTAAACTTTCGTCACTTGACAAAATTGAAAAAAATAAATAATCCAGCTTTTTTTTAATTCAAATAAATATGTTTCAAAATCATGACCTCACCGCGGATCCAGGTAAAGAAGTCAACACGAACTATAGAGATTGGGAAGAAGGAAAAAGCTGCCATTTTCCTGGTTCAGACAGACTAAGATACTTAAAAGTTTTTTGCCTTTTTATAAGGCCGATAATGCTAATGCTAAAATACTTAAACGTCTAAATTATAATACATTGTAGAATACATGTTTTTTTTAAATAACGCATATCATCATCATCGACTGCCTAGCCTTTTCCCAACTATATTGGGGTCGGTTTCCAGTCAAGCCGGATTTAGCTGAATACCAGTATTTTATGAGGCCAAAATAACGCATATAATATACCTAATTTATGTCACATACCAGTCATTTAAATAGCAATATCCAAATAATTGGACGTGAAAGATTTTTGTGACCACATTTGAATTCAATGAATGAAAGCCTACTTGGTTTCATTCATTGAACCTGTTCAAAAAACCTGATGGTAAACAATGATGCAATCGTTGATTGTCGAGCGCACTAGTTTCCTAAGAGACTATTCAATGATCTACCTAGCCTTTTCCCCAACTATATTGGGGTCGGCTTATAGAAAATTTCCCAGCTATAGTCCACATTTGAATTCAATGAACGAAAGCTAGCTTGTCTGGAAAACTCAGGTTTCCAGTGTGTGCCAGAGGTCAAAAGGACGTAGCAGTGTCTGTATCGTCTGAGCAACTTTTTGCGTATAAAGAAGATTGCATCACTGCAAAAAACCTGATGGTAGACAATGATGCAATCTTTGATTGTGAAGACACTATTCAGTCATCTTTTTCCTTTTCCCAACTATATTGGGGTCGGCTTCCAGTCAAGCCGGATTTAGCTGAATACCAGTATTTTACGAGGAGCGGCTGCCTACCAGACCTCCACAACCCATTAACTGTTGTAACACGGTACTTCATGGCAAGACTGGAGTCAGATTTACGGGCTTCTGACTATCCGTAACGACTGCCAAAGATCTACAAATGACAGTCGGGACCTACGGCTTAACGTGCTCTACTGGGCAAGAAGGACACTCGGTATGTTAAGATGGTTACCATCCACAGACCAACCTTGGCAAGCGTTGCGTAACTTTAAAAATCGACCAATGCGGCTGTTATTATCTAACCACAAGCTCCTCATTCAATCTAGCCTTAAAAACACCGAAATTATAATCAGACAGAAAGACCGCAGCAAGCAAACTGTTCCAGACTTTCGATGTACGTGGTATAAGTAACGAAGCGAGACGCTTAGTCCGGACCGAAAAGGTGTCAACAAAGTAAGGGTTGACACTCGCCGTACGTTAATATTATTTCAACCAAATCCGATCAGCTGTTGGAGCGTGTAAGAATAACAAACATACAAACATTCGCCTGTATTATATTATTATGATTTAGTGTGATTAAATAACCAGTTTCATTTAAAAATTATTATCAAGTCGTACCTAAACCTCGTTGAAACCAGTTTTTGCTATCAAAAACTGGTTTCAACGAGGTTTAGGAGGTTTTAGGTTTAACCTATACAAATAAATATAAAATAATGCAAACATGTCAAAATACAAAACAAAAACTGACTGTGAACCTGAAAATATAACATCTTCATTGTTTTAAAACGGTATTCGTTTGGAATGTGGCTAGCTTATGTATTATATGGTTATATTGTCCGCTCCTCGTAAAATACTGGTATTCAGCTAAATCCGGCTTGACTGGAAGCCGACCGCAGTATAGTTGGGAAAAGGCTAGGCAGATGATGAGTGTCCGGTCCGTACTAAGTGTTTCGCCTCATCATTGATTGATTGATTGATATATACTTTATTGTACACCTTAAAAATAATTTTACACGGACCTTAAAATTAGTACGGTGTTACAATGGGCGGTCTTATCGCTAACAGCGATTTTTTACAGACAACCTTTGGATGGAATTGACAGAGAAGGAGAAAAAGATACGCAAGTAGTTTGCGGTGTACTATTTACATATATACAATACATAACTAATATATATATATAATACATATACATCATTTACATTACGTACACCGAAAGACTGGAACAATCAGTCTGTTGCGGTCTTCCAGTCTGATTAAAAATTGGGTATCATCAAGGCTAAAGTGAATAGGCTCTTAATAAACTAGCGTGCCTCACACAGAAATCTAAATAATAAGTAAATATTTCGATTTCTGTGGTGCTTCACCATCAAAGAAATCTAAATATTTATTATTTATATTTATTATTTAGATTTCTGTGCTCACCATCAACGACTGCATCACTGCTTACTATCTGGCGGAATTGCAGTCAAGTACTTATAGTTTTTGTTAATAAAAATAAATGTATCTGATCTAATTTATTTTTTTCCCACACTTTATTTATAGTCCGTTCAGTAGGAATCCAGCTTTTCTAGCCATGTTAGCCTTGGTAGGTCATGGTATAGTCTGGCATTTAATGCAACTAATTTGGCGGTTCTTTTTACCCATTTCTCATCTAAGATACGATAGTCATATCCAGCCTACTCCCATATATGTTTATCGGCTTTCTGAGTATCAGCCATAATTCTGGTTTTGGTCCAAAAGCCAGACTCCTAAGATATGGTCCATGGTTTTCTGGGAAACCCTGGGCCTGGCACAAAAACGCTTAAGAAAAATAAATACAAAGTGTGTGTAACACATTATTATGCAAGAAGCAATGGAAAAAAACATAAACTTTGGTAGAAAAATAGTATAGATTAGAATAAACTTTATTGTGCACCAAGATGGTAACAACTTTACAGAATCTATGTAGGGTACAATGGCGGTCTTATCGCTGACAGCATTACTACCAAAACCCTTTCGTGAAACATTCTCCACCCACAGTACTTTTGACATATCAATGAAATCTTCATCCACAAAGTTGGACCCACCATTTTCTATGCTACGACGACGTAGCAAGATGGGAGCCCATCGTTAACAGCTACGCGAGTGCTACGCTACAAGTGTGCTACGAATCTACGATAAGAGTGTCCTAGGCAATAATGATTGTATGCCACGTCATGCGAGCGCTACGCGCGAGTGCTACGTTGCCAATGTGCTACGCTACGCGAGTGCTACGCTGTAAAAGTGCTACGCAACTCGAGTACTACGCTGCATGTGTGCTACAATACTCGGAGTGTTCTACGCTAAAAGTGAATGCTAACTACAGATAAATCGAAAAGATTCGCTTTTCATGATTTGTCAATTTATTTACATAACGGTCGGCACCCAATTTTGTGATTAATAATTTGGACTGTGGATTTTTCTTCGATGTACATTTTAAGTGCTGTTGTCGCTAGAAGTATGTGAAATGTACAAGTGTGTGTGATAGATACTTCTGGTTGTAATATTTGATCATAATTTCCAGTATTGTGATCTGCGGGTCATGGAGCATAGAACAGCTGAAGTTTCCTCCCTCGTTTATGTTCGGCGCGGCGTCAGCGGCGTATCAAGTGGAGGGTGGCTGGAATGCCAGTGGTAAGTGATAATATTCCACAACATTGTCACAAGGTCATCTAGTCCCAAACTAAGCAGAGCTTATGCTATGCTATGTTATCCCAACAGGCTTGTAATGTTAAGTTATCTGCTATATCTTCGGGTCAGTGGCGTAGCGTGCCTTGTCGGGGCCCCGTATAAAAAAATTGTTTGGAGGCCCTTATATGGGGGTAAAGATTTTCAGAAGAGAAAAAAAAATATTGTGGAAAGAAATGCCAAACCACCATGCTACGCCCCTGCGGGTGAACTTTTGATGATCTACATAAGTTTCTTAAAATAATCTCCTGTTGAATTCGTTTCCTGGTCTATTGGCCACTTAAGCAATAGGGCGGCTAAATGTCAAAATTTACAGTAAAATACAGAGTTGAAAAGTGTTAGATAGAACAACGAAATCTTGAAGGTTTGCTTTTAGAAATGTATTATGTTTTGTAAAAAGTCATAGAACAACAGTTGTTGTTTAAGATTACAGTAATATAGTCCTTTATGGTTGTTAGAGCTTAACATACCTATTACCCTGTATACCCAGTACTAGTGATGGGTCGTTGAAGGTTTTTCCGTCAACGAAACGTTAACGTTGAATTGCGTTTGTCAACTAGTTGATCAACTAGTTAATTTCGTCAACGAGTTAACGTGTTACGAACGTCAACTTGCATGAACGATAAACGATTAACGTATGCTGTTGTAATGTTAATTTACGAACAATTTGATGCAATTTACCAAATGAAATTGGATAACATTTTTTGATGTCTTTACCTACTACCTACCTAGGGTTCTAGATGATCTTCTCTTCATATTTTTTTCAGGCTTAGAATGACTGATTAATTTGCTATATAACACAAATTATAACGACAATGAAGAAATTACTAAATAAATATCAAATCTTGTATTCGTTATTTAGAGTTCAAATTATTGTCATGACTATCGCGTCGTAGCGGGAGTTTTATTTTTAAAGGAATACAATTTACACGTACGTTGAAAATAACAAAACGTTGGGTTCACTTTATCGTTTCGTTAAACAAGTTGAATTCATAAACGACGTTGACTCGTAACTCGTTGACGAATTCAACGAGTTGATTTGTGCACGGTCAACGTTAATCCCGTTGAGGAGACATCAACGTTGATTCAACTATACTCCATCGGTTTAGGTAGTTAACTAAAGGTAAACAATCTTGGTATGTCTTTTTATATTAAAGATGTCGTATATAATATACACAATGATTATTTAAATTTAGTTTATTAGCTAACATCGATTTAGGTAATTATACCTATTTGCAAAGATTTATACATACAATTTATAGACAACTTTTAGATAAAAAGACATGCCAAGATTGTTTACCTTTAGTTAACTACCTAAACCGACGGAGTATAGTTCGTTGATTCAACTCCCATCGCTTCCCAGTACTCATTGTATTGTAATTTTCCAGACAAAGGTATCAGCATGTGGGACAAATTCCTGCACGACCGTCCAGAGCTGGTGGCGGATAGAAACAACGGAGACGTGGCGTGTGACTCCTACCACCTGTGGAGGAGGGACATCCAGATGTGTGAGGAGTTGGGCCTGAACATGTACAGGTAATGCGCCAATTTGTACCAAGCTAACATAAGAATTAACAGACTAACAGCCTGGTATCCTATAGGAATTCATTTCGGAGAGTCATCATCTGCCTAGCCTTTTCCCAACTATATTGGGGTCGGCTTCCAGTCAAGCCGGATTTAGCTGAATACCTGTATTTTACGAGGAGCGGCTGCCTACCAGACCTCCACAACCCATTAACTGGGGTAACACGGTACTTCATGGCAAGACTGGAGTCAGATTTACTGGCTTCTGACCATCCGTAGCGACTGCCAAAGATCTACAAATGACAGCCGGGACCAACGGCTTAACGTGCTTTCCGAGGCACGGAGGAAACTCGTTATGTTAAGATGGTCACCCATTCACAGACCAACCTCGGCAAGCGTTGCTTAACCTTGAAGATCGACCTGTGCGGCTGTTGATATTTAGCCACGAGCTCCTCCATTTAGGAGAATTCATTTAGGAGAGTGTGCCTGGGAATTACATGACTTGATTATCGCCTTTTTATCATCGGACAACCCGACTTGGGGCGAGTGGGTAAGGGTGATCTTTACATTGTTAACACCTCTGCGATCCTGACTAAGCGTTTGCCTCGACGTTTACAGTAATGGTATAGTGACTGGAACAATTTGTCTGCTGCGGTCTTTTACGTCGTATTATAATTTAGGTTTTTTTTTCAAGTGAGGAATCATCAGAATGACATCTCTCGCTCTTGAATGGAGCTGGAGGGCGTGTCAGATTTTTACTGACTAACCCCACCCTGTTCCTTCGTTGCTTTCGATCTGGGAACACTGAGATTATAATTTAGGTATCTTCAAACTTAGAGTGAATACTTAGGCTTTTAATAATATAATAATTTAGGAGTCCTCTTCCAGGTTCTCAATATCCTGGCCTCGTCTTCTCCCGTCTGGCTACCCCAACTACATCAGTGAGGACGGCAAGAACTACTACAACAACCTGATCGACGGTCTACTGGAGAAGGGCATCCAGCCTCTCGTTACTATATACCATTTCGATCTACCGCTGTCTTTGCAAGATTTAGGTAAGCATAATTTGCCTGCTGCGGTCTTTCCCGTCCGTTTATAATACAAGTGTCTTCAAGGCTAGAGTGAATAGGTTCTTAATAAACTAGTGCGGCCCGCCATCAACAATTGCATCACTGCTTACTATCAGGTGGAATCGCGGTCAAGCACTAGTTTATACCGATTATGAAAAAAAAAAACATAAGATGTAACTGCAATAAAGACTGAGGAAATATGATTAGTAAGATAAATAAGATATAAGAGCAATACAGATAATGTAGGTGGTTGTACGATAAAAAGATTAAATTCTAAAATTTTTGGTGTTGAAGGTGACGGAAAATGAGAATGTTAAGATTGATGTGTGGTATGACGAGAAAGGATTAACCTATCACATGCCCACAAAACGAGACACAATAGTAAAACAATAACAGCGCGGTCTCATAGGACCAGTCGGGGATTCATGAATTAAGTGAGAAATTAGTATATTATAGGAAGTTTGAAAATAACGCTTTTGATAGCGAAGTTAGAAATCGTTTGTCTTGATACCTATAGTAATGTGAAGAGGAGAGACGAAACGCATATTACTAAGAGTTTTGAGTATACAATATACATGTTGGCGGATGCAGAGGGAGAGGGAGGCCAAAGAAAAGATAAATGGATTGTGTGAAGAGTGACATGAAACAAAAGGAAATTAGTGACAGTAAAGACGGGAGACAGGACAGAATGGAAGAAAATAACATGTTTCGCCGACCTCACGTAAAACGGGACAAGGGCAGGAAGAAGAAGAAGGTGACAGAAAAAGTTACAAGCTGACTATAACTATTCGATTGTAATAAGTTAAATTGGGTTGGAAACTCTCAGATCGTGGGGTACCTCGGGCCCCACACTCACAAGTTTTATTTAAGAACTGTCGAAAAGTCTTATTGACACTTCGCGTGAACCAAGGGATGGTTTTTATCTTTGACAGACAGACAATAAACATTACCATACGTGACAATTGGGTACATTACCTATCGACAGTGACGTCGAGGAGTTTTTGTCGCTATACTTTAGGTTTTTAATTACTTTAGATTTTTGTATTATTTTTTTTTATTCTAATTTAATGAGAGTAGGTTAAGTATTTTTTTAAATGTAAATTATCCGTGTAGATAAATAAATTACTTATTTTTCCTTATTTTTCTCCGTAGTAAAACAACCCATTAGAATCATGTACGTAGTGATTGTGCGTCAGAGATTTTTTTTTAAATACCTGTGTAGAGTTACGTAAAATTCCTCTTTATTCTTGTAAATTAACATATAAATTATATTTTTATATATTTCAAAACGACTGGCCTGTTGGTCTAGTGGTTAGTGACCCTGACTGCTATGCCGGAGGTCGTGGGTTCGATTCCCACCCAGGACAAATGTTTGTGTGATGAGCACGATCATTTGTTCTGTGTCTGGGTGTAATTTATCTATAATATGTAGGTATGTATTTAGAAGTATATAAGTATGTTTAATTGTTTATCAGTTGTCTAGTACCCATAACACAAGCTCTGCTTAGCTTGGGACTAGATGGTGTTGTGTGAAAGTAGTGGAATATTATTATATATTATTATTATTTCATTTATTTTCCATTTATACATATTTTATACATTTTTAAATATTTTTACAAAAACTTAAAAAAAAAACATTTAAAAATATAAAAAATAGTGGCCCACCGGCATCGGGAACAGGGTCCAAGTTACCGGCGGTCAGGGCTCCTGAGAGAGGAAACTCCGGACAATACGCGCCGTGTCCAAGAGTGCTGCTTTCTGAATCAAACCCTTGATTCAGCTGCCTAACGAGAGCGTACTCAGGTGTTCGTCGAGGCTCTTGGCTATTAAGCCATTGGCCGTCACGACTATCGGCACAATATATTATATTATTATAAAACAAAAAATAATAAATATGTAAAAATATAAAAATATAGGAGCCCACTAGTATTGGGAACAGGGACCAAAGTACCGGCGGTCAGGGCTCTAGAGAAAGGAACCTCCTCCGCTTTCTGAATCAAGCCCTCGACTCAGCTGCCTAACGCGAGCCTCCTAAGGTGTTAATAGTAGATTATTGCATCGAGCACAAAGTAATTTATTATTGCACCGAGTGCCTGATTTAGAGCCCGAGCGAATGCGAGGGCTATAATCTAATAGGCACGAGGGCAATCTGCTTTTCTTTCAACTATTACCTAATAGGAATAGTAGATAAAAGAAACTCATATCAAACAGTTAAAATAGAAGTTTCTATAACACTGTCGGCTTCATTTAGAATGTTTTCCGGAGTTAATGTGTCGTTAGATGATTCCATTTTAATTCGAAGCCGAAGCACTCAGAATCGGATAGTATCACACTTTATCGTTTCCAAAAATATTGTCAAAACAAAATTAACAAAGTTCCCGCCAAATCACTTTTTTAAATTTTTTTCATTTTTAAATCAGAGTTAGCAGCAATCATTTTTTAAATTTGGAACAAGTAGGATAGAAACAAATAATACGTACGTAAAAAAATTTATTGATATCGGCTGGCTGAATAGAGCTAACCCATTGAGATTGGCGCCTTATGGTGCGATTAAAAAAAAAACTGTGCAATAATGAAATTTCATACATTTTTATTGCTCTAGAGCAATAAAGACTCGCTTTGTATTGAGTTTTTAGTGTGATTATGATGAAATTAAAGCATAGTTGGAAGAAAAAATAATTATTCCTCTTATCATATCCTTTCCAGGAGGCTGGGCAAACCCTCTCGTCGCCGACTGGTTCGCAGACTACGCAGAAGTGGTGTTCTCACTGTACGCGGACCGCGTGAAGTACTGGCTCACCCTCAACGAGCCGTACATCCAGTGCGACGGCGGCTACGGGACGGAAGCCGCGCCGTTCTTGCAGGACCCCATGCTGGGCCGCTACCTGTGCAATAAGAACGTGCTGCTGGCACATGCTAAGGCTTACAGGCTCTACGAGGAGTTGTATAGGGAGAAGTATCATGGTAAGTTTCTTTAGCCTTGAAAAAAGTGGCGGCATTCTCCCGAGCTTTGGCGAGGGTGTTATGATGCCAAGAGCTGCAGTGACATACCACATTCATCAATCGACAGTTTTCAATACACTTCTGTAGATAATAAATAAAAGGGGGTTGCGACTCATGAGGGTCGACACCCTCACGAGTCGCACCACCGGTTTCATAAGGCTGGGCGCGCGTCGGCGCCGATGAAACAATCAATGCCAGAATTCTAAGTGCAACTGAAAGACACAGGTGTTGAAGGTAGTCTTAGTCAGTAAAAGTCTGACAGAGGGGTAGCCAGACTTTTACTGACTAAGACTACAAACTGATGATATCGCACCTAAAAAATTAAACAGAGGCGAACAATGGTCTCAAGAACGGTCTATCTCTTCCAGGTAAGGTGTCGCTCTCAACTCTATTCTTCTGGTTCAAGCCATCCGCGCCAGAAGATCAAGAAGTTACCGATCTAACCATTGACCACTGGGTATGATCAACCTGTTTGTATAGAATTATGATTTAGTTTATGTACCGTGGGCTGAAAGTGCCACTTACCTATAGTAGAATTATCACGTGGTCCACGTACCTACGCCGATCTGGGCGCGTCGGTCTCCATGCTTTTTATATGGCAACTAGACTTGTAGAGCTACATTAGATCCACGCCACGCGACCCGTGAGGCCACGCGACGCATAGCAACGCGATGCTACATACAATTTATGCGTCTTATTCTGGCGTGCGTTTTGTTATAGGTACATATCATCTTTCACATGCGTTTACCGTATATGTAATAAAAAAATATATTTTGATTTTACAGACAACAGACATTTTAATTTATTTAGAAGATATTCACTCATTGATTCTATCTTTCCAGCAAGGTAGATACGCTCACGCCATCTTCTCCAAAGAGGGTGGCTGGCCTCGAAAACTGGAGAAACTGTTGAATGACAACGCCAAGAAGGAAGGATTCAGCCATCCCAGACTGCCGCCTTTCACTCCTGAAGAAATTGAACTGGTTAGAGGTACTTACATCTCTATCTTATGTATGGTATGGCTAGGTTCTGTTTGGAGAAAATGTTTCCTAGACATCGGCTCTTTCCTAGCCCTGAACACTTTTTAAACTAGGCATCAGCCAGGGCGCCAGGGTGTTAGGGTTGTCAATCATATTTTTATCAACATACAACTTGACACTGACCTGCAAAATGCAAAAAACTTGAGACGATTTCAATTGACTGACTGACATATCAGCTCACAGGCGAAACTATTGAAACGAAACTGTGCACAAGGCCTCCTTTTATGATGCACTAAGAAAAGATTTCTCAAAATTCTGGGACGAAACTGGGGTCCAAAGTTTATATAGGAAAACCGACTTTCACGCGGGTGAAGCCGCTGGCAGAAGCTAGTTTAGTATAGCATCTGCGAGCGGTTTAGCCCGTTGAAAAGTTCGTTTAGTATACTTACCTATTCAAGTAAAAAGTCATTTCTCTTACTCAACCCAGGAACCTTCGACTTCTACGCGCTAAACCACTACACAACTCGGCGGGTGCGGCGAGTGCGACTCGGAGAACCGCCAGGCAAGTGGTTCTTCGACGGCTCAGATGAACTGAACACGATCATGTTCAAGGATCCGACATGGCCGAACACATCGATTCACTGGTTTGCGGTAAGAACCGTTTGTATTTACTTTTGGTCTAACGTCCTATGTGATCTTCATTTTTAAAGTAATAGATGTAAATAATGTGAGTTTAACTTTTACCGGTACCTACAATCTACGAGTACATCTACGACGGTCTGGTCGGATCTGTGCGGGAGCCGGGCGTGACAGACTCTTATTTTGAGTAAAACTGCTTCGTTCCAGAGCCTCGGGGTTCATTATCACATAACCACACATGGCCCCAGTGAATCTTGATCGCTTACCATCAGGTAAGCGATCATGTGGTCAAGCGCAAGCCTATCAATAATAAAAAAAAAACTAATATTTCTCTTATGACTTTCTCAAATCACAGAACTATTAATAATAAATCACCTTATATCTAATTAAAAACAGGTTTAGGCTTTTCTATTCAGCTGATAGGTTAGGTTTAAGGATTTTCTATTCAGCTGATTTATTTCACAACGGTTATAGAAAAAAATAATTTCATTACTTTAAAGTTATTATATAAACGTTTGTTTTTTTTGGTAGGGGAATCATCAGAATGACTTCTCCCGCTCTTGGGCGGAGCGGGATGGCATGTCAGACTCTTACTAACTAAATTACCCCGCGCCTACGGTGGTCGGAAATCGGGATCTCGGCGGCGGTGGCGTGAGGGCCGTTCCCTCACGCGCTCGCGGTTGGCAGCCTTCTTCGCTAGTATTACTGCTTCGCAGAAGGAGGCGACCGCCCGCCACCCCTCCTCGCTCCGGACCATGGCCTGTACCAAAGTCCCGGCGCGAGAGGTCGCCTCCACCGATAGCCTCCACAAGGACTCAGCGGTGCTCCGCCCAAGCGGGGCGGTCCACACAGTGGCGACATCCAGGCGTCCTTTCCTTCTTAATCCGATGCAGGAACCTCCCGAACTTACCGTGTCCGGTGAGGACCAACCACTCCTCAAAGAGGGGACTTACCGCCTCAATGACGGCGTGCCCAGAAACTTTTGATATATTTCGTTATTTATTTTATTCATATTAAAATTATGTTAAAGCTAGAACTTTACTTGCTAACGCTATTTTTCTTAAAAATAGCATGAAATTAAAATGTGTGTCGAGTTTACAACAAGTTTTAATAATAAATAATATTTTTTTGTGGTTGTGACGAGTTAACAATGAATGTATGGGAATTTTCAAAAATATGGCGAGTCGACAATGTGACGAATGTACAATGACCCGGTGAAAGGATTAGTCAGCTAGACTCTGCGTTTCCGCCACTCTCTCTGCGTTGCAGCACTTACTATGCTGTCCATCCTGCACAACCACCTGTACTTTGCAGGATCTAAACGATGCCAATGCCAAAGGTTGCCAAATACTGGGCAGAAAAAGTTTAATGAGAACATCGATACGAAAAGAAAAAGAAGACTACGGGTTACTAAGTTTTATTTTTAATAAAAATAAAGACGCAGTTTCGGGGCCGCGAACTCAACATAGATCCGGGCGGAATACCTACAAAATAATCTGGGACCGATGTCTATCTTGGAAATTAGCTGCATATAACAAGGTTTAGGCAATTATCCTTCGAAACAATGGTTTGATAAAAATCTAGTAGAAATTATTATTATATTTTTGTTTTCTGTTTATTGTACCTACCTACGTAATAGATTGTTATCAAAACAACATTTTTCATAAAGTTAACAAAACCTTGTTTACTATCTGCCTCGTGTTTTCCTAAATATGACAAGGTTTTTTTTGGGAGATGGGAAAATTTAATAACTTCTCACGGATTGGGGTAGAGCGAGAAGGCGTGTTAGACTTTTACTAGCTAAACCGCACCTATGTTCATTTAGTTGCCCAGTGCGTTCTAGGACCACGGGTTTCCTTTATCTACAGAAATACCCTAGGTCCTGGCGTGCATCAGCCCTGCTCTGGACCCCTTCTATTTAGTAGGGGACTACTACCATCAAGTACAGGTACAGTAATTGCGGCACCAGGTTTTTCGGCACTAAAGGTTTCGGTATTCAAGCTATTCCCGTTTTAGGTGTAACTAATACAAAATACCTATTGGTACCGATACGGGATTAGCTTAAGTGCCAAAACAGGAATACGTCGGTCATGCCTGCTGCCCACTTGGGCCACGGAGAATTTCTAAAAAGGAAACCCGTGATAAAACGCAAAGGACAACTGAACGATACAGGTGTGGGTTTGTTTGACAGGCCCTCCCACTCCATCCCAGAGCGGGAGAAGTTATTGAATGACTCCTTACCTAAAAAAACATGTTTTCGCATGCGTGTTAATAATGTCCCACGTTAGGACAGCCATACTTTTATTATATAAAATATGCCAAAGCAATATTCTCTTTCCAGCTATATCCGCAAGGTCTTCGAGAACAGCTGCACTGGCTGAACTCCACGTACGACGTCAAAGAGATCATCATCACCGAGAACGGAGTGCCCTCGCTAGACCCTGGTCTGGTGGACACGCAGCGCATAGAGTACTACAGGAGTTATTTAGAACAGGTTGGTTTTCGAGGAGTTGAAGAGGTTCCTACTTGGGAATATATGGGTCTTTGTGCCAAATAAACAATATGTTTTCTATGTTTATTTACATTGCCAATTTTGAGAATCAGTTAGGTACTGAATTAACTTATAAGGTGACTGGTAATTAGTGAATAAAACACTCATTGTAGGTAGGTAGGTACTCAAACAACACAAACCATCTTCCATTATGGGACCAAACATGAAATATGGGAAAAAAAATAGCTCTTGAGTTCATTTATGTTCGCCTACTAACTAGTTAAAATGTATGAGGTTTGGTCCCATAGAAAAGTTGTTTCTTGTCATGAGTGTGTGTCAAGAAATATCTTCTGCCGATCTTTTTAGATCAAGACAGTGCGACAGACTTGTCTGACTAAAATCTAGCTGTGTTCCTTCAGTTAAATGGGTTTTAACCAGTGAAAGTCAGACACGCTCTCTCGCTCTACCCAAAAACGGGAGAAGTTATTTAAAAATAATTGGTTCCTGATTTAATTTATATATAACGATTTCATGTTCCAGGTCCTGCTGGCTATAAACGACGGCATCAACGTGACAGGGTACACCGCCTGGACTCTGATGGATAACTTCGAGTGGCTTAGCGGATACATGTAAGTAAAATAAAGGAGGTAGATACTAAGGTCTCTAAAATGACGTTCACCAGGTGGCAGCACTGAGTACTGAGGTCCAGGCACCTGTCAAAACGCATATGTTAATGTCATTATTTAGACGTCAACGTCATATCGTCAAAAGCCTCCTTCCTACTACAGCCACATATCCTCGGTATCAATAGATCAGTTTGGACTAGAAAAAATTAGAACACTGATTTTAATACTTAACAAAATTGCGTTATTGAAAAGTGTTGCTCATTTCTATAACTTGCCTTGATGATTTATTTTACTTATAATAAAAAAAAAAATTATCGACCCTATCAAATTATCATAACGAGTCTTCACTATTGGAAATCCCTTTAGTAGAAAGCTGTTATAAACAGGACTTATTTGTACTACACAATAAAGCAGATAGATGTACTTAGACCATTTGCTATCAACTACCTATACAATCAAATTTTAATTTGTATTTTTTCAGAGCAAAATTTGGCCTTTATGCGGTGGACTTCTCGGAACCAAACCGGACTCGAACGCCCCGCGAGTCAGCGAGATACTACTCTTCCGTAATAAGGACTAGAATGATACACCCAACCCAAGATAGCAGCAAATTAAATTATGTTTAGATTGTTAAATAAATAAACTCCTTTGTTGTGGTTTTCTTTAGTTTAACTCCACTAGCTGGAATCTTGTACGACTCTTCGGGAAATCATTCCTACCTACAGGTAACCTATTACAATAGATTAGAATAAACTTTATAGTACACCAAAATCGTAACAAAACTATATTAATATTGTTTTTTTCTATTCTTAATATTCCTGAGATTCAAATGAAATAAAGATTTATAAAAAAAAAACAGCTGAACAAAGCAGCAATTAAACGTCTCAAAAAATACAACGCAAAAACAAAACGAGGTCGCATTCCAGCACTTCATGAATGCTTATCCAAATCTTTAACATAAAAATAAAACGCCAAATATTGCAGTCTAAGGCGTATCTACGATGAGCTGACGTGTATCAGCGTTATTGTATTAAATTATTTTATGTTATTGCTATTCCAGTTTGAATATAAACAAAATCTAGAAGTGAGTTAGAATAAACTCTAAGTGCATGCCTAATATTTGAATTAATTTTGTTGGGAACGCAAGTCTTGTATTGATTATGAACGTCAATGCATTGACTTTGACAATGACATTCGCGTTGGAACTTCCACCATTGTCATTGCGTGTTATCAAATAAAAATTATAATTTAATCGGTTTAGCGTTATAATAAGTCCATATGTTTACAGTTATACACTTGAACACTCTAAAACAACAGAATAAACTGCTACCTACTTAAATTTGCCTGTAAAAGTGTTGATAGTTTTCAGTTCTTGAGTGAAAATTTTCGTTAAAAATGTCGAAAATTAAGAAGTTGACGGGCTCGTTCCGCTATACACAGTGGGATCCTTGCTTGATTGTCTCGCAGATAGTGGCTATGCAGTCTGTACTGTACTGTTCTTTATGTCTGATCATCGCTCTCATGCAAGACTTGACGGGGTCAACAAGAACTCTAGACCACATCTTCGAATATCACGTAAGTTTAGTTTTATGTTCTAAGAATCCATATTAAGTCTGTTATTATTTTAGTTAATTAGATTAGTTACTTCCTTAAGTGTTCAATTTCTTCAGTTGAGTCATGTTAAGTGGTTTTTACAAATATTGGTGTATGTTTATCTTTAACAAGATAATGTTTTTAAATATGTCTAGCACTAAACAAACTAATGAATCATCTACACACATGACATCTTTAACGTTTGAATCCCCAACCGGTCCTATGAGACCGGGCTGTTATTGTTTTACTATTGTGTCTCGTTTCGCGGGTATCTGAGTAACTACCTAGGTAGTCAAATTACCGTATTGTATTTGGTTTATGACATCGTATATTATATCAATGTCTTAGGTGAATAAGTAAATCAGTTTTTCAATAAATAAAAATTGATTTTTGCAATAACTGACATACTTCCCAGAGGTTGGATGCTTAATCTTAAACAAACCATTTTGTAATTTGAAAGTACATCCAATGGAAGGACCCTAATTATTAATTATAATCGAGCTTTGATGTACGCTACTGAGTAATTTAATTATATCCATAACTAAGAATGTGTCTAATAGCAGTTTTCTAATTGTGCTTATTTTGTTAAGATGAGTTTGCTTCAGTCTTGTGTTTATTAGGCAGTACTTTGTTAAATTATACTAATCCACTATCATTAAACACTGACTGAAATTGTTTTGTGTTTTTTTGGTCTTCATAAATAGACTTAACTCCAAAAAAAAGTGTGTTTGAAAAATTGACTTTTAACAAAAATTTCTTATTTTTTAATTTTAAACTATTTCTTTTTAAGGGGGAAGCTTTAGCCCACGAATTTCAAATTTTCTTACGTTTTTTGCAATTTGCACTGGCCTGCAAATTGCTAAAAACGTAAGAAAATTTAGATAGGTAGGTTGTATGAAGTTAAAAATACTTTAGTGACTGTAAAACGTAACTAGTTACATAATAATTATAACCATAAAAATCATCAATACAAGCCTCCAAGCTCACTTAGTTGCAGGAACAATTTTTTCGAGGTCAAAAACAACTAAGTGAGCTTGGAGGTTTGTATTAACAGGTGGTTGTCGAACATCAGACCAGTGGCAGTCACGACAATCGGCACAATGACAGTCTAGTCCACATTCCACATGTCAACAACCTTGTACTATTAATATACCTAGCCTTTACTCATTACTGTTCTAAAGCTTTGCTGGTCAAAGGCCTCCCTCAATTCCTTCCATCTCTATTTGCTATAAAAAGAATGTCTTTTATTTAATTTTTTTTTAATATTTCAGGAGATACATATACGAGACGATGAGGGCCGCGCGGTCATATTTGCATTTGTACTGAATGCAATTATTGGAGCCTTTGTTCTATGGTTGGTTGTCGGCAGGACTAAATTGTGCTTAGACTTCAGGTAACTATCAAAATACATTATTGAATTTGAGTGAAGGAGTACACTAACAAATGACCTTTAATTTTATAAGATACTTGAATACACATCCACTTGTACATCCTTTGTTTGAGACCCTGAATAAATAAATTTAACCCTCCCATGTTTCACCACTGCTCTCAAAACGGTGAACGAAAACATCGTAAGGAAACCAGCATGTCCAAAAACCAAAAATTCGAAGACATAATATATGAAATCCACCAATCCACAATGGGCCCGCGCGGTGGATTATGGACCATTCCCTCTCCAAGAAAAAAAGCCTGAGTCCCAGCATTATAAGACCGATAATGCTTATGCTAATGCTCCCACGTTTCCCCCATTTTTATCCCTTTATTTATTCCCATCTGCCCCCTTCGTAGTTATAGTACATTGATAATATTCTATTGATAATGTCCACGTCCAGCACGTATTACAACAAGCTCTTAATCCATTTGACGTCCTTAACTGTTGGGAATGGCGATATATTGGGTGTATAGCTCCATCTCCCATTCTCGCTCGCACGCCTGACATTTTAACACGTCATGGTAAGACCCCTCTACTATAACTACGAAGGAACTGGATGAAACTAAATAAGTACTATTCCATCATCTACCTAGCCCTTTTCCCAACTTTATTGGGGCAGCTTCCAGTCAAGTTGGATTTAGCTGAATATCAGTATTTTACGAGGAGCGGTTGCCTGCCAGACCTCTACAACCCATTAACTGGGGTACTTCATGGCAAGACTGGAGTCAGATTTACTGGCTTCTGACTATCCGTAACGACTGCCAAAGATCTACAAATGACAGCCGGGACCTACGGCTTAACGTGCTTTCCGAGGCACGGAGGAAACTCGTTATGTTAAAATGGTCACCCATCCACAGACCAACCTTGGCGAGCGTTGTTTAACCTTGAAGATCGACCCGTGCGGCTGTTATTATCTAGCCACGAGCTCCTCCTTTTATCACATCTGCCTATTCCTCTAGTTTTTACCTCAATATCTTTACATTCCAGTTGCACATACCACGGGATCCACCTCATCGCATGCTGGCTATACAACGGTTCCTTCCCAACGACATTCTCCTGGTGGGTCCTGAGCGTCTCCTGTGCCTGCATCACATGCGTCGCTGGCGAGTTCCTCTGCCTCCGAACAGAGCTTCAGGCCATCCCGCTGAGCAGCATCAATTCTAAAGTAGACTTATGAGATATAGTTTATGAGATACCTATAGAACTGTTATTACTACACAGATTATATGTTGATATTAAGAGAACAGTGATATAGGGTGTCCTGACTGAAGTTGGTCTTCTAAAGTAAGTTTCTTAATACTTGAGACTAAATTGACACAGGCAAATGTCAAAATTACAATAATAAAGCGGCCAGTTCTTTTGTGTTGTGACAAGTGTGTCCCACGTAATGTCATTTAGTCTCAGAGATTAAAAAACACTATACAATGTTTAACTCTTTTTAAATGTTTTTTTTATCATTTTGGGTGACTGAAGTTTCGCGCATTTGTCGTTAGATTTTGTCTATCGTCTGTTTTTTATACCCTGAAACTAAATTGACACAAATAATGTCAAACTTACTATAGGAATGATGCCAGTTCTTTTGTGTTGTAATGTCATTTTAGTCTCAGGGTATAAAAAACAGACAGTATTTTTTATCAGATATAATTTCGATTCATCTCCATATCACTATCGACTCAAATATCAACTTTATCATGTGCATTTTAGGTTGATATTTAAGTGTACAATACAAATAGTCATTTAAAAATCAATTTGAAACAAGGCTTTAAGTAAAGTGCATGTTTGCAATGAAATTTGAACTTTATTTTGTATGATATAGAGTTTCTATTTGCAAAATTTAATACCTCGAATCCAATTTTTTTTATTTACGCTACATATGCTAAATGACCGCGGCATGTTTAAAGGCTTACAGATCTTATAATACTTCCTATTGGGGTAAACATTAGATGCTCTATACACTTAATAAAAATCTGTCTAATTGCCTATACTAAATAAACTTTTCAGAGATGTATTGCCTACAATTAAATTAAATTATAATCGAAACGAATTAATGACGAGTCTCGACTCTTGTATACTAGGTGTAAGGGACAGCCCTCCACAAACTTTAAAGGCTTGCTCAGTAGACGAATCTGAACATCTTCCCACAAAAAATGTTTTCAGGAAATGAAAAAAAATTTCAGCCTTACCATACAAAATTATAAATTTTATCAGACAGTTTGTATGGAGAGTTAGTTTTTTTTCGTTTCCTGAAAAAAATTTTTTTGGGAAGATGTTCAGATTCGTCTACTGAGCAAGCCCTTAAAGTTTGTAGAAGGCTGTCCCTTACACCCAGTATGTATAGATTAATATTCTTAATAGGATAGAGTAAAATTAATACGAGATTTTGTTTGTGCGAGTGATTACCTTGCTTGCTACATAGTAGCACAATGCTAACGCGGTGTGCCGGCGAAATCGCCATTTATATAAAACAAGACGTACCTCGAGTACCGACCCTTACGTTGTATATAAAATAATACCTCTACGGTCCGGACTAAACCTTTTGCCTCGTCGTTCCTACCGCGTACATCGAAGGAATGGATCAATTTGCTTGCTGCGGTCTTCCCTTCCGGTTAAGTAGGTATTGGTTTATACGGTCGTTACGGATAGTCAGAAGCCAGTAAATCTGACTCCAGTCTTGCCATGAAGTACCGTGTTACCCCAGTTAATCGGCTGTGGAGGTCTGGTAGGCAGCCGCTCGTAAAATAATGGTATTCAACTGAATCCGGCTTGACTGGAAGCCGACCCCAATATAGCTGGGAAAAGGCTAGGCAGATGATGATGGTTTATAACAATTAAAAAAACAAGAGACCGTGATCAAATCAACTGGACGCGTCCGCTTCGCTTCACTCGTCGCCGTATCGCACTCACGTGCCTCGAACATTCCGCTTTATTGTACTTAGTCAAATTATCACATCAAAATCTAGCTTTCGTCAAATATTCAGATAAACTTCTTCACCTTTGTTCTACGGAGCAATAGACGTATGCGCTTATGTATATTAGTCACTCACACATGCGCAAAGTTAATAGAGTGCGTCTAATGAAAGCGCGGCCTGGAGTTTTTTTTTACATTAAATTGGCAACATTATTCAGCCGCAATTGTAGTAAATAAAAAAAAAATCAAGTATCAAAACATGATTCTCCTATTACATTAGTAATAGTGAATTCAAAATGTTTGGATTTTACCTCTTTTTCTCAGGTCGCGCTTTCATTAGACGGACTACCTATAGTGTAAAAACTGTAGTAAAATGTAAAAGACATTAAGTATTTTCACATAATTATGTATTTACTGTATTATAATTGAATCATCTTATTTCATCTTTCAAATAATAATAGGGAATATTCATGAAAAAAAATTGTTATCCAGTTCATCAATATACTTATAACAATTTTAAGTAAATATTGTCAAAGCGCCTTTTTCTATGGCGGCCGTTCGGCTGTGATGTACTTTGACGTCATAATCCACGTCGGACCTCTCTTTCTTATTAGCAGTTTTATAACTTCGTTGTTGATAAAGATATTTAAAAAAAAATCTATCATATCACATGTGTTTAATAAGTAAAAAAAATAATACATAATTTAGAAAATAAAAACCTTTTTAATTCACAATTTAAATTGTCACTTACGGGATATCTTCCGTGATTTTTAATTGTTTCGTGATAACCTAAAACAGTGCTTTTTAATTCAGTTTCGACTTGTTTAATAAAGTTAAAAAAATAATAATTTAGAAAATAAAAAATCTATAATTCTGTTTTGATTTTGACTTATCTACCATGTATACTTAATGTATGTAGTGAGTAAATGAATGAGGCTAATATTGTAACTAAGAATTTTTGGTGATTCTATGCACACCCATATTTTAAGTCGTTGTAAAGAAACTTCCACAACTCAACCATGACCCCTCAAACACGTGCTCACTTTAGAAAACGCTACAACAACTCGCATCTAGGCACCATTCCACAACTTTCACACAACGCCATCTAGTCCCAAGCTAAGCCAAGCTTGTATTATGGGTACTAGACAACTGATAAACATACTTATGTATTTCTAAATACATACATATTAAGTATAAATAATTACACCCAGACACAGAACAAATGATCGTGCTCATCACACAAACATTAATATTGTCCTGAGTGGGTAAATGGTGGGAAACCACAATTGATCGGTCACCATTGATCGCTGTTTATTTGGAGTTTTTCTGCACGTAGCAACACATTCTGCATTTAATAGAACTTCTTAAATGTTTCATTCAATCACAATATTAATATCACTATGATATTTGGCGGCATTTAATCACAATTTTAATATCACTGGCATTTGGCGGGAAAGAAATTGAGTTCTATTTTTTTTGTGATGGCCAGGTAGACCCGATGTTGACTATTTTGTCTAGACTATGGACTATGAAGCTACTTGAAATATAGGTGTACCATAGACTGTAAAATTCAGATTAAATAATTTTTTTTGTAGTGATCTTTTTAGTTGAATAAGTTGTAGGTTGTAAAATATAAATGTATAGTGACTTAATTTGTATGAAAACTTGAGATATTAAGCTTAAAGCTGTATGTTATATACGTAAGCTAAGTACTATACTAATATGAGCTCTAAGTGTATCAGAAGAAAAGTCATTTTAGAAAGGGAGGACTTTTAGAAAAAGTTACTTTAAACTAAAAGGCATATATTGAGCACTTAATTTAAAAAAACTGCTTATCATGAGCGCGCGTCTTTGCGATTTTTGTGAAAGAAACCACGGAGTGTTGTCAGTTCTTCTCCATAGGAGATGGTCAATTGTCACCGTGTACTAGCTTCAGACGTTTTATAAGTGCCCATGTAAGCTTATGTGAAATAACTTATATTGAATTGTACATAAGGTTCAAATTGCATTGCATAAATGTCGCATTTGTCGCACGCTCGTAAAATTAAATTACTGTCTTATTAAAACGATTTAATCGATATCGACTTAAAATTATTGTAAATAAATATTAGGAAAAGTGTGAATAACTGTGATGGTCGAGTATGCGGTATTTATTTGTGTAATAAGTGTAAATAAATGATACTGATGTCTAATATTCATTCGTTTGTTTTAGTTTGCATCCTTATACCTTTATCTTTACCATAGTCTATTGTTATCACCTAGAAACGTTTAAAACTTTTGAAGTAGGGACCGACAAATTCTAATGTATGGCGATTAATAAGCGACTAAAATTGGGAGAAAACAGAGGTTTGCTTGGTGCCCTAGATTTTGATTTTATAAACCTTTATAACTGTTGAACCAGTGACCGACGAAGTCCCGTATTTGTCGATTAATTTCGACTAAATAGCGAGTCAATTTGGTAGAAAACAGCTTCGCTAGGTGGTCTGGATTTTGAGATACAAATGTGAGCAAACCGGAGACTCCAGATCGGCGACTTATTTAAACCTTGGAACCAGTGACTGACAATTTCTCATATTTGGCAAAAACGTCTTAGTGTTAGTGGCGTATGTACTGAATCATTTGGTTCCCTTCAAAAGGAGATTGCCCGTTTTGTAAGGGAAGTTGGGTCCCAGTGGAAAATGCTTGTGCCCTGAAGATTTTTATTTTACCTAATAGTAAAAACATAGCATTTTCATAATCGGAAACCTTTTTTCATTGTGCCACCCAGGTTCAGGAGATATCATTATTTTTCTGTTTTAAAAATGTAGGTAATAATTACATATTGATAGACTAAACATCACCATGAGCATGGAATTGTCTCTATTACTTTAATTCCATTAGTTTATGAAAAATTATATAAAAAATAATTTGCACACAAAAAAATAAATAATAGTTTTAGGTTATTATTCCAAACAAGTACACGACAGCACAAAAGGGACCTGCCCCGTGGCATTCTCCTTTTTAAACATGGTTGATCAACGGTCGTCATCAGGTGGGCATATTGGGATACTTTACTTCTTTCCCAAGAGTGAAGCCGGCGGTGGAAGCTAGTAGGATTACACAAAGAAAACAACACAATAATTCACACTAAATTTAATAGTAATAATAATAGACAAATCAAAAAAACAATAACATTAGTTAGCAACGTAACTCATAAATATATCACAATATTCGTACAACTAGCGAAGATTCACTGAAATCACTTGCAAAGGCGAGCTAAGCCTTAATACGAACGCTTTGGCGGACATTTTGATAGTTTTGACAGACTGCGTGAAAATAATAATAATATTCCACAACTTTCACACAACGCCATCTAGTATCAAACTAAGCAGAGCTTGTGCTATGGGTACTAGACAACTAATAAACATACATTTTTTTGCATTATCGGCTTTGTAATGTTCCCACTGTTGAGACTCAGGCCTCCTTTCTAGGAGAGGGAATGGGCTGTAACCGATCACGCGGGCCCAGTGTGGACTGGTAGATGTCTAATGTCTTTGAATTTTTGGTTCTAGTCCATGGCGTGATATGCTGGTTTCCTTACGATGTTTTCCTTCACCGTTTATGAGAGCAGCGGTTATGAAATAAATTACATAAAGTCAAAGACAGAACAAATGATAGGAAAGAGAGATAACTGTGTTTTAACAGTATAACATAGTGATAGGCTAACGTCAAATTAGATTTTTGTAATGATAAGGATTTTGAACTTAATTTTATCTGCTTTTAGTCGCAGCATTATCTTGAGTACGAGCCTTTTCGGCCTCGCACAGATTTTTATTTCTTATGGATTTTGATGGATCGACGACCTCGTGAGAGTCTGCGGAAGGACTTGTCGTTGTGGCTACACTTGGGGGAGGCTAGAATTAGAGCCGTTTTTCGGCTGAAACGAAGACCTTGTGGGAACAAGGTGGATTTTAGGTGGGGTATAACTTCTCTCGTTCTTTTGTGGAACCAAGGTGGATTTTAGGTGGGGTATAACTTCTCTCGTTCTTTTGTGGAACCAAGGTGGACCAATGACGTGAGGGTCGCGGGAATCTGATAGATGCGAGATGCACAGGACCGGTCGTCGCGACAGCGCTTGAAGCGCCTATGTCCAGCAGTGTACGTCTTACGGCTGAAATGATGATCTTTGCGCTTATCTATACTTTTTATTTGTTGCACACATTCTTAAGCATTATACACACCATAATGTCCGCTAAAACCCTTCGATTCTAATAGTTCAGTGCTCGAGCACTAATAAAATGGAGTGCGTTGTATTACCGCTAACATACTAGTAAATATTCATCACAACACGTATTATTAAATTATTATTATTACACATTATGTACTCATTTTCTCTTTGTCGTTACGATTTTAAAATATATCCATTTTTTTTTGTTGTTACATGAAAATAAATTTCAGATATTTTATTTATTTTAACAATTTCAAAAGATTTATTACAGGGTTATAATAAGGTTATAATATAATAATGTAGGAGTAATTATAAAAAAAAAATTAAGTGGGTAATCATACTCGTACATTAGTAATTATATTAATTTCTTTTTCACCCGGTTTCTGAGTCTGACCTATAGACTAGCAATATGAAATTAACAACACCATGCTTCTTCGTGAGTTAGACAATTTTTCACGGAATACGCAGCGTTAGAAGGCCTCCCACAAGGTGAACCGCTAACCTGGTGCGGGTCGTAGGAATCCGATAGATACAAAACACCCAAGACCGGGCGTTGTGGCGACGCTTGTGAGAGGCCTGTCTAGCAATGAACATCGTTCGGCTGACATGATTTTCTTTCCAGATAGTGAGCCTACCAGAGATGTAAGCCATATAATCTCTTGTTATATTAAAGCCTACTGTCCACGGACGCATAGCTTTTTTTTACATAACATAAACCGCTTGACTGCAATCCCACCTGATGGAAAGCAATGATGCAATCGTTGATGTTGAGTTTATTAAGAGCCTATTCATTTTAGTCTTAAAAAAAAGAATCATATGTGCAGCGTCGTGTGATCGTGTCGTTGCCGCTTCGTCGACAGAGCTTCATAGTTTTGTATGCGCGCTTCACGCAGGCGTACACCAAGAGTATAATGACGAATACGCCTCTATAATAATAATAATAATATTCCACAACTTTCACACAACATCATCTAGTCCCAAGCTAAGCAGAGCTTGTATTATGGGTACTAGACAACTGATAAACATACTTATATAATTCTAAATACATACATATTATAGATAAATCACACCCAGACACAGAACAAATGATCGTGCTCATCACACAAACATTTGTCCTGGGTGGGAATCGAACCCACGACCTCCGGCATAGCAGTCAGGGTCACTAACCACTAGACCAACAAGCCTATGAAGCTACGCGTCCGTAAACAGTAAGCTTTAGTTATTAGTTGACATAAGATTCTCAGAAACCAAGGGTTATGAAGCAATCTCGTTCTGACAATTAATTTACATAGAATCATTTAATAAACTATTCATAAGAACCAATAATTGGTCTTATTGACAGCACAAGATTTCTAAGTCAGTTGCAGATTAAAATATAAACTAAATTAGTTTAGTTTACCTTCCCAAGGCTTATTAGGTAGGCAACGGGATTATTTAAACGAGTTATCGTAGCGCTGGAACGCAAAAGGCAACTAATCGGGTACGGTTTTAGTTCGTAATATTCTCTCTATTGCTCGACCCAGAGCAATAGAGGCACGGTCACGCTTCCACTTGCGTGGCTATCAGGAAATACAGACACCAGCAGGTTTTTTCCACTCTTTAGCTGTACGCACAATGGGAACACATTTCCCAAAACGTTTTGAACTTATTTTTTTTACTCGCTCAAATTAGGGCTCGACTGCGATCCCACCTGATAAGCA
Source organism: Mythimna separata (assembly GCA_030763345.1). Classification (NCBI taxonomy): domain Eukaryota; kingdom Metazoa; phylum Arthropoda; class Insecta; order Lepidoptera; family Noctuidae; genus Mythimna; species Mythimna separata. The sequence goes on along the minus strand of CM061188.1, from coordinate 3,862,889 downwards.
GTGATGCAATCGTCGATGGTGAGGCGCACTAGTTTACATTACCTTATCAATGCGTGTTAGCGCTAAACTAATTAAGATATATTTTTGTTCTGCAACCGGCATTTTAAAGGCTAATTCGCAACGAACAACAATCATTTAAATTCTCAACCTAATATAAAACACTGGCTATCAAGCGACAACGAAAAGCAATCTTATTGCTTAATATATAAGGCGTGATTTCTAATAGCAAACGCTAAACAAATGTCTTTGTCGATTTAACTAACTAAATTGTTACACTTGACCTGTATTTAAAACATAATTAAATATACAACATTCAAATATACAAAGAAAAAAACTTGTAACGATTAAACGCAACGAATTATACAAAAATATCTTTCAGTTTCTTGAACGAAAATTATCATGAAATAAATATGATAGGCCTCCCACAAGGTGGACCGACGACCTGGCGAGTGTCGCGGGAATCCGATGGATGCGAGACGCACAGGAGCGGTCGCTGTGGCGACCCTTGGGGGAGGCCTATGTCCAGCAGTGGACGTCTTTCGGCAGAGATGATGATGAAATATGATAATGCTTTTGACGATTTCAACCAATCCTAGCAGTTAACTTGTGTTAGACCAATTATCTCATAAAAGGTAGAACTACATAGCGCACACGTGGGCCACGTACGCCGATCTGGGCGCGTCGCTCTCCATACATTTTATATGGCAACTAGACTTGTAGAGCTACATTAGATCCACGCCACGCGACGTCGTCGTAATTAGGCGTGGCCCACGTGTGCGTCGGTCTAATGTAATTCCTGCTTAATTTTACACTAATTTTCGTTCGAGAACTGAGAATAAATCAACATTATTACAAATAAATAAAAATCTTTTCAAAAAATTATATTTCTTGTTATCACAAAAATGTATGATAATTATTAACTTCAAAAGCGTCAACAGTGCCACTAAAAGTATAATCACTCAGTGTATTTTAAGTGCTGTCACTAAAAAGTACCGTCACAAAAAAGTACCAAAGTGGTACTAAATTTTTGTGTACTACTCTAAAATTGCTGAACAAACGATACTTTGCGAAGGCACTGACATAAGTTAGTGTTTCAAATACTAGAACAAAATTAGCTACTTATACATACGAACATTTTACTGGTAATAAATACTGTGTTTGTAAAATATAGCGATTTGTTTAAAACTTTTGTGAAGATGTCGCCACTATGTTAATTTTGAAATAGGTTACAAAAAAAAGTACCTACTTAAGTTTTTTCCAAATAGATGGTCTATTTGAAAAAACTTAAGTACTTTTTTTTACAGGCAGTTTTCAATTGTCAAAAAAAAATGAAGCCAAATTGCACGTTTTAAAGCTTAGATCTCTATGGAGAAGAACGTGCAAGAAACTCCATATCTTCAACTACTTATCTGATATTTACTTTATTTTGAGAGCTTAAAGAAACCAAACGTTTAATATACAATTAAACGTTAATTGTATATTAAACGTTAAAACGGTAATTTTTACATACAGTAGATTATTTTATTATCGTTGATAGGCTCGCGTTTGACCACCATATCACCTAATGGTAAGCGATGATGTAGTCGACGATAGAGCACGCTTGTCTAGAAGTAACCTATTCCCTCTTGACTTGAATTCAAAATTTTATTAATTTCTTTACTTAAGTCAAACTTTTTTAACATTCCTAATAGTGGAGACATCTTCCAGAAAAAATACTAAAACTATATTTTTATAATTGCCCGTTTCACTTGACTTTGGTAACTTACATTAATTCAATCAAATTTCATAATTTCATTGAGTATTCAACGTCATACTCTAAGCGTACTAAAACTAATTTCGATTAATTATTATTATTTAATAATTACTGCTTTAAGACTATTTTTTATGATCTCAAAAATAAATCTCATTTTTTTTTATAGATTAGTTTGTGTGCGTTATTTGTGATTTGTGACGTTATAGGGAAAGATTATATTATATAGATATTATATAAAGAGCACAGCGGGGTAGGCAGTAGTAGCAGTGTTTGATATAATATTTATTTTAACGATCCGTCGTAACATTCAAATGGATGAAATTAATGTGATGCGATTTTGTCAAAATGGTCATATTTACTGTCTATCAGACATCGACGCTCAAACAACTGCTATGAGATCCAGTACATAGTTCGTGAAGCCAACGAAACATTCCACCACTGGGGGTCCAGAATCATATACTGGATTCATGGTTTTGTCTGACATACGGTGTATTTATGGCAATCTTTAGGTTCGAAGGGAGGACCAGGATATCGTAATACCCAGTAACTGGGTATCTCGCGTCGCGAATCTCAAAGTTTTACCTATATTAGCGTTAAAGTTTTATTTTATGTGATTTCTAATAAGGGGGATATTTATTTTATTATTATCACTTGTTTTCAAATTACTATTAAGTTTATTATTATGCGGCTGTACTAAGCTATCTAGCTGGTTATTAATTCTTATTATTAAATTGATGAATTATTATTATTATTTAGCCTTAAACCTAAGAGCGCCTAATACCTAGTTTTTCAAAAAAATACTATGCGCATTTTAATAAATTATGCAATGTTTTTTTTTACTATATCTTACTTTTGTGTTTGTATGGAAGTTTTGAGACAAAATACTTGTATTTTTATATTTTGTTTACAAATACTTGTATTTTGTTTATGATATGTGTGCTTTTGGCAAATAAGGACGATTGTTTTGCTTTTTAAGATAAAAGTGACACGGGATTCAAGATGTTTGAGGATTTTTTATTATTCTCATGGCTAAGCCTTGTCAATATTTGCAAAATCTTGAAGTTTCAGGCTCATTTGCACTAAAAAATACAAAAATGCTAATCGAATTTAAACTATCACTTAATATACTCGTACTGAAAATATTCAGTTGATTTTCTGAAATAGAACAATGATTTGGATTCTTTCAGTGCAGAGAACGCATTTAATCACTACATGAACGCACGATAAAGGCGGCCATCCGAGAAGAGTGGCGGCGCGTTGTGAAGCTTGCCACCAACACCTGAAGTGATGACCACGACCACTCTGTCAAGAGTGATACCGACGAAGAAGAAGTTGCATATTTGTGGTGCAATTGCGTCGATATCTACAATTTAGCTTTAAATAGAGAAAACCCGCAAAACCTTACATGCAAAATAATATACTGAAAGAGTAAATGTTTGACGAATTTACAATTACCTATTCTATACATTTATAAAATGAATGAAAAATTTGCCAAAAATTATGACTGACGATGAGTTTTATAAGCTAGTACCCTCGTTTCGTCTAAAAATAATGTCACTTTTATCTTTAGTTCGTTTTCAAGCTATTATAAATTCTACTTGCTAAACACTTAAATAGCAATATAACGGACAGTGGGCATAGAAGCCCGACAGTGGGACTACCCATAGAATATGAATGACATGAAATATTCACAACAGAGTAAGTTTATATTTAAAGTAATTTGACGGAAGACTAGGCCTATTTAGAGTGGAGACCTTATCTATACTAATATAATGATTGTAAAAATAACTCTGTCTGACAGTTACGCTTTAACGCTTAAAATACTGAACTGATTTTGTTGAAATTTGTTTCGGATTAAGCTATAATTCTAAGAAAGAATAAAGGCTACTTTTTAAATTAGCCCAGACTTCAACCTCACGTCCACAATTAACCGACATTCTAGCTTCTACCAATTTTTGCCTGAATGTCCGAAAAAAATAGCCCTTGTCCTCCCTTGAGCTTCCAGCAGTAAGCTGTAAGCCAATCTAAATTTCATAAAAAAGTGTTCAGTAGTTTAAGCGTAAAAGCGTAACTGACAAAGTTACTTTCACATTTATAATATTAGTACGATATAATCCAACATACTTTAATATAACGTGAGCAAGAAAAAATATTTTCAAACGCGTTATCAACATTAAAAAAATACTGCTGAATTGAGGTATTCTAAATTCACACATTACAGCATTCGTTATTAATATAATTTAAACCTCATTGCGGCTGTGACAAGGTGATTTGATATAATAAGTTGTTAAAACAGCGAATTCATTATGGGTTCAAACAAAAAACTGCGATGCGACATCGCATCGTAAATATCTGCTGAATTTGCGAATTGATTCATATCGCACAATTGTACAGTCACCTGTACCGTTGCTTTGCTGCACGAATTCGCATCGCAGTTTTCTACGATGCGACGTTGTATTGTATCGCATTCGCATCGCAGTTTTATGTAGAAATCCTAAAATCGATTCAGTATCCCCACTCGATGTACTAATAAAAGCCTAAAAGCATTTTAATAACTAGATATTCGAACTTCGAACTTATTTACAGACCAATACAGTGCTAGAAATAATGGTTCGTGGCCTCAGCATTGAAAATGGGTGATAATTTTATTTTAATCGGATCTCAAGTTTTATGGAACTTTTCAATAGGCACATGGTGATATGCAATGAATATAGCTTTTTCTATGGCCGGAAAAATCTATTGAGAATATGAGATACATTGTACTTACAAACCATAGCTGGTTAACCGTAAAGGTTATATTCATACACACACAGTTTTGTTCACTGGAATTTAAACTAGTTACAATCCGGTCACATTAACTTGACGCATCTCTGAAATGCGAGCATCCCCCCGCTTCCCCCCGCAGTCCTTTAGCTCACCCGGCAAGTGTCAGGTATGATCAGCATCTTTGTTATCGATACGCGCGTCGATAATTAGGCTAGTTCTCTGTTGCTGTTATATTGTTTTCATCGACTCCAAGCGTCAAGTTAATGTGACCGAGTTCTATCCCAAGATTATTCAACATTTTAGTTTAGGTCGGTACTCAAACAAGATGTAGAACTCTGTCAAACTTTATATTTCTAGCACTATATAGGTCTACGCGACAGACTGGAATACTATGCATGAGGTAGATGTCTATTCCGATCCGATTTGATCTTTGATATAATTGAACGTAAAAATAGACGGAACATTATTAAAGATGGCGTTACTACAGCCGTTTAGCTATAGTTTAACATGAGAAAAATAATAATTTTTATGTTGAAACTTTCTTAATTAAAGAAATACAAGTAATTTGATCAACTTTGTGGAACGCCTACTGTAGAGAACCGACGACCTGGCGAGTGTCGCGGGAATCCGATGGATGCGAGACGCACAGGACCGGTCGTTGTGGCGACGATTGTGGGAGGCCTATGTCCAGCAGTGGACGTCTTTTGGCTGAGATGACGATAATTAACCTATCACATACCCGCAAAACGAGACACAATAGTAAAACAATAACAGCGCGGTCTCATAGAACCGGTCGGGGATTCATGAATTAAGTAATTTGGACATTTTTATTATTTAAAAGACAAGCTATAGTAACACCATCTTTTGTGACTACATGATTATACAAGGCACCAGATAAGCTTGGAATAAAATATATTGACCTTTACCTAATATCTCTACGTAGGGACCAGAAAAACATACAATGAACTGTTTTTCATTACTAGAAAATGTAATAAAGGATAGCTGTAGATGTTTTTTTTTAATCATGTGCTTTTGACCACTATTTCACCTGATGATAAGCGACGATGTGGCCGACGATGGAAATGCACAATGTTAATTCAAGACAGCTTTATGCCTTTATTTTCATTTATGAAATTAAGAATGTCAAATATCTAGGAAGGTCAATGACCGTTATTCCATATTTATTTGGCGCCTACCTTAGTTATTAGAATACGTGATTCAAAATTCGTTTTTAAACAATCGATAATATTTCTAAAATAGAAGGCGACGATTCCCAATATTATTTATCATAAGATATTTATTCCTTCACTCTACTCCGCTACCGATTCTATTCCTCTCTCAAAATCAAGCTCGATTTTTTTCAATTAAAAAATATTTACGAATGCGATCAAAAGGCGGGGTCAATAAGATGGGCAATTAAATTGTAAATAATAAACCCCTATTTTTATTTAACTAGCAATTAATTTACTTTTATTCACGCTAATCAATATTAAATTTTATTTATTTTAAACTTTCGAATGCTACTGGTGTTCTTTACTAGGAATCAAACGATTTATTTAAAATTGATCATTTTCTTATTATGTGCTTCATCTACCGGGCGAAATAACTTGTAGTACAGTTGTTAATTAATGTGAACCGTTTAACCGCTTGCGTCGGATTAGTCCGACGAGTGTTTTCGTATCCTATTCAGCAGGGTCGTGTATTTGCGACAGGGTACTTCATCTCTTTTAGCTCTTCAATCCCCATAGGAGACAGAAGACCTGACGAGATGGAGTATTTGGTCATAGATGTGCAACCCTGGCAGAATAAACGCGAGATTGTTTGTCGGATATATCAGACGTAAGTTCTTAAAAGGTTAAAATATAAGAAAATATTGGAAATATGTAGCTGCAAAATATTGTAACCTCATCTACATTTGATAACATCCGATCGCCTTCTTTACCAATTTAGTAATCAAATATTATGATTTGAAAGAGTTCGATCTACATCAAACATTATAAATATTAAATAATTTCCATTTCTTGACGTGGTTTCTATGCTGAATGTTCATAAAACAAATCACTCCTCGAACGGTACCTTTGGTACTATTCATCAATTTTTTTTTTCAAAATGGTACTTTTTGGTACCGTACCAAAAATCCAACTTTTGTTTATCTAAAAACAACGTAAATCTACACCAGTACGGTAACACGAACAAAACCCAGTTATAACACTTCACATAACTCAAAAGTCACTGGTACCAAAAGTCTTCAAACGAACTCATCAATTTTTCAGAGTAGTACTTTCTGAAAAAAAGTTAGAATAGTACCTGCTGCGGCTGCTAGGTCTGAAAATCGTCTTAACAGATGAAGCAACTATACAGGGAGAGCCATTCTTAAGGAAACCCCTCAAAAACACATTCCTACTAACCTAAACACAACACAAATCTACACAGGTTACACAAAAATAAATCCTCTACTTTCACAAAACACACATAAAAGTCACTGGTACCTAAAAAGTCATTTTCAAACGGAAACTTCCTGTGTTTTCAGTGTGGTACTTTCTGAAAAGGTGTCAGAGTGGTACCTGCTGGCGGCTAGTTCTGAAAGTGGCGGTACCAGATGAAACAGCCGTACAGGGAGGGTAGCTCTTAGGGAGAGCCTTCATCCACCTCGCGGATGACGGTGTCTGATTCCCAGCGCGTACGCTCGGCGATTAGGGCTTGCAGTTCCTAAGGGGAGAAAGTTTTTAAGTTTTTTATTGTGTTGACGTAGTTAAGAGAAAAGTTTCCATCGAAATTGGTGCGTTACTGGATCATTTGTCAGTGTTTTGACAAAATAACTTGTAGCCTGATTCATGTTATCAAAACCGTAACGATATCACAGTGATTTAGACGTTTAAACCATTATCGTATTCACATTCATTAATCGAGCTTGAACGACACCGATTTAAAAGTTGTTTCATCGAAGTGTTATCGCGTATTCAGCTATGTCAATAATTATCCTGGTAGAATACATAATAATGTAACTGGCAATATGCCGTTAATAGATCTTTTAGTTTTAAACCAATTGAGTTGTCGTTCTATCGAAATCCGTTCCTTAAATACTGATTTTAAGTAGGACTTCGATCGAACGACTTTCAAATTTCAACGATATTTGAATTGTTTGATTTCACATAAATCAGGCTACTGGTTTCTCAATAATCCGATATTGTTTTCATCAGTGAAATACACAGGGAATTTTTAACGATAACGACTTATTGGGCATTTCACCTATTTTGATGGAAACTTATGGGTACAATAGATGCTCAATAGATGTAAAGATAAGTCCAGATGCTGTTCCCAGTATTAATACATGCTTTTGAAAGTAGGTTTATGTAGTTCGTAATGAATTCTGGTTAATACTGGTTTGTTTTCCTTGTAATGAGGGTTTTCAGAAAAATGTACACCACCAGTTGGCTTCGCTTAACCGAGAGGTCTTCCTACTTTAGCAAATGCAAGACGTTGAAGTGTAACACTTGACGTTGACTTAAGCGTTTTGACAGGTGCCTGGACCTTTTGACTCAGTGCTGCCACCTGGCGAACGTCATTTTAGAAAACCCTCACTGACGCAATGTTCTATAATCCTTGCGATTATTACACGCGGCAACCGACCAAACCAGATGTTGTCTTTTTATTACTAATAGTTTTTCGTGCAAATGTCAGGTACCCATTATGCCAGCGTATGATGATACATATGTATGTATATAAAAGAACATATTAACTGTGTATGGAGAAGAGTAGATCTGTCGAATGATGTCAAGTATCAAGACTATGATTTTAGAAGTCATCCCAGCAACCAGTATCAAAAATACTTACAAAACTCGTTCAATTTTGTTAACAAGCAAAGACGCTATCTCGCAACCAGCGAACACTTTAGTTTTTGTGTCCGTTTACTATTAGTCCGAGACGAGCAAAATCCTAATTGGTAGAAAAAATAATGTTTTAATATAGAAGTTTTTTTTTGGATTTATGAATATGTTTGGAAATTGTCATTTTTGCCGTTTGACAGAAGCTGATAAGCTTGCTTATGATTACATTTCGTTCGCTATTTTAAAACTACTATCACGGTAGAACTACATAGCGCACACGTGGGCCACGTACGCCGATCTGGGCGCGTCGGTCTCCATACATTTTATATGGCAACTAGACTTGTAGAGCTAGACGAGAGGAGCTCGTGGCTAGATAATAACAGCCGCATAGGTCGATCTTCAAGGTTAAGCAACGCTTGCCTAGGTTGGTCTGTGGATGGGTCTTAACATAACGAGTTTCCTCCGTGCCTCGGAAAGCACGTTAAGCCTTTGGTCCCGGCTGTCATTTGGAGATCTTTGGCAGTCGTTACGGATAGTCAGAAGCCAGTAAATCTGACTCCAGTCTTGCCATGAAGTACCGTGTTACCCCAGTTAATGGGTTGTGGAGGTCTGGTAGGCAGCCGCTCCTCGTAAAATACTGGTATTCAGCTAAATCCGGCTTGACTGGAAGCCGACCCCAATATAGTTGGGAAAAGGCTAGGCAGATGATGATTAGACTTGTAGAGCTACATTAGTGCACGCGACGAGACATTGTTCTACGTACAAATCAGGCGTGGCCCACGTGTGTGTTGGTCTAATATAGTTCCCGCTTAAGATAATTTATAATAAAAACTGTCATTTGACGATCTACGAAAGTACTAGTATCAACTAACTCAATTTTAACGTGAGAGCGTCAAGGTACCCTGCAAGATTCAAAGTTTTCTGAACTACCCTAAAAATACAATTTAAAGGTATTCAAGTTTTTATGAGAACCTTTCTCGCGAACGAAATCGCGGGCAAATTGCTATTAATAATTAATTAAGATCATAAATATAACGATTAAAGATCACCTTACTCTATTGAATTACTTTTTTAGCTAAAAATTGCAAATAATTGCATTCTGCGGGCTACCCGAGCTCTTTCACTTTAACGTAAAATTACCTTATTAACCTACTGTCTTCAATAGCTCTATTGACGACAGAAGTTTTCCAAATAATAATTTTAATATTAAGTTAGTAGATACTTTTTCTGCAATTACTAACCCACAGTGGGCAAAGGCCTCCCCAACTCCTTCAAGACATTTTTCTCCCGAGTGACTTCATAAAACAAAGCCACAAAAAGTACAAACCTCTGGTTTATTGAGCACTATGATCCTGTTCTCAAGTTTAGGCGCCAATTCACACGACTGTTGCTCAAGATCGTCCAGCGATGCTCGGCGGGTTAACCTGAAATAAAAGGTGATTAGTATTAGAGGTTGTAGCGTAGTAGTGTCGTCTGCGATGGTATGGCCACATCATGCGCCGCCCTAGGGAGTACGTCGGCCGGAGATGCATGGATATGGCTGTCCTTGGGGCTAGGTCCCGTGCGAGCCCCCGCAAGCGCTGGCTGGACGTCGTCAAGTCTGACATGAGAGCCAATGGCCTTACTGGGAAGGATTTTGAAGATCGGGCAAAGTGGAGTATGCTTAGTAGGAAGGCGGACCCTGGCAATGGCCGGGACTAACGCCAGGTAGAAGAAGTATTAGAGGTTGTAGCGACATCTGTGGCGCTACATATGTAACTAAACTACGAAATCCTGCATCGCGCAATTACTTTTCCGCGTGATTTGAACAAGTAGAGGAAGAGTACTCTGGGTTTCTCGAACGAAATCAAAGAGTGGGTTTTAGTCAGTAAAAGTCTAACATGCCTTTCTTCTCCGCTCTAGAGCGAGAGAAGGCAAAGGATGAATTCCCACTTAAAAAAAATCTCTTGGACACTTGCCATTTGTTGATCTTTGGCAGTCGTTACGGATAGTAAGTAGCCAGTAAATCGGACTCCAGTCTTGCCATGAAGTACCGTATTACCCCAGTTAATGGGTTGTGGAGGTCTGGTAGGCAGCCGTTCCTCGTAAAATACTGGTATTCGGCTAAATCTGGCTTGACTAGAAGCCGATCTCAATATAGTTGGGAAAAGGCTAGGCAGATGATGATCTCTTAGGCACTTGCCCAGTGCCAATAAGGCTAGGCTGTTGCCTAAACTCATTCGCCTGGTTGAAGGATCATCCCTTTTCAACAGAGGTTTACGAGACTTTACACCCTGTTTCGCATACCCTTTACAATTTGTCCTTACATTGACATTACCCATGCTACACAAACAAAAATATTATTGTCCAAAAACTACAACTACAATCGTAAGTACCTATAAAAATATAAGAATGTTGGAAGTATTAAAAACATGTCTAAAATATGTACCAAGATGCCTAGAAAAATGTCTAATAGAACATTCACAAACAGTAGATATAAATAAGTGTTGCCTGCTTGTATCCATTTTTATCTACCAAACTACTACACTACCACATAACAAAATTAAACAGAAGAAATAATCCAGTGTTGCCTGCCTGCATCTATCTTTATCTACCAAACTACCACAACACAATGTTAAACAGTAGAAAAACTACTAGGCTACCAAGTCATAATATTAAATAGTAGTAATAAACCAGTGTTGCCTGTCTGCATCTATCTTTATCTACGAAACTACCATATCACAAAGTTAAACAGTAGAAAAACTATTATGCTACCAAGTCATAATATTAAATAGTAGTAATAATCGAGTGTTGCCTGCCTGCATCCATCTTATCTACTAAACTATTAAGCTACCAATATCATTATTAAATAGTAGTAACCAGTGTTGCCTGCCTGTATTTATCTTTATCTTTACATTAGCATTTCTTGTGTATTTTACGTTAATTTTAAGTTACGGAAGACGGGAGTGTCCTAGTACAGGCATTTACTAGTTTAAAAGGACACTTCTATCACTAGTATATAGTTCAAACTTGTTAAAGAAAATAAACTATTTGTATATGTATTTATAAAACTACCACATCACAGTGTCAAATAGTAGAAAAACTACTATGCTACCAAGTCATAGTTACATAGTAGTAATAAACCAGTGTTGCCTGCCTGCATCCATCTTTATCTACCAAACTACTACACTACCATATTACAAAGTTAAAAAGTTGAAATAAATCAGTGTTACCCGCCTGCACCTATCTTTATCTACCAAACTACCACACACAATGTTAAACAGTAGAAAAACTACAATGCTACCAAGTCATAACGTTAAATAGTAGTAATAATCGAGTGTTGCCTGCCTGCATGAGTCTTACTTAGCATACCTATGATGTCCGGTGTGCGAGGAGGGCTCCACGGCGGCCGACGACGCGCGGCGCAGCGGCGGCGGCCCGTCCAGCTCCGTCACGTCTAGCATCTTTACTAGACTGTGCCTGGAACATTCATTAACTAGCTAACAACACACACAAACACGTATAACTAGTACAAACACACACGTATATTTACATGTGGACAGATGGAGAGGAAATTGTGTGAGGACTGATATGAAACAAAAGGGAGAGTGCGTCTAATGAAAGCGCGACCTGAGAAAAAGAGGTTAAATCCAAAAAAATTGTATGTGGTATTACTAACTAGTAGGAGAATCATGTCTTGACACTTCACCAGTTTTTTTAATTTCCTACAATTGCGGCTGAATAATGTTTCCAATTAAATTTAAAAAAAGACTCCAGGTCGCGCTTTCATTAGACGCACTTTATGTAAATACTAGTAATAAGTACTAATAATTACTTCTGATCATGATGATGATCATGAGAGTTTTCGGGTTTTTTTCAATATCTTCTATAACATTTTGTAGACAGACATTCTATAGTCTATAATGCTCAATCAATGATTAGTGGAATACGGTAAATCTTTTTTTATTGTTTCAATACATTGTCTAGTTGTGTAGATACACAAATTTTACATTCACTGTTAATCACTTTGCAAATATGTAACTTTTGACTGCCACAATCACGTAAAGTGCACTGCCGAGCACGCCAAGGTCATGACTAGATGACAAAGTAATATAGTTGCTTGAAGCGTACCTCCTGCTGAGCGTGACGAGCGACTGGCGATGCTTGCTGGGGCGCGACTTGCCCGTGCGCACGTTGATGGCCGCGAAGTGGTTCTGGATCGCCATGCCGATCTCCGGGCACATGTCCTCCGGGATCTAAACAGATTATGACCATGACGTTAGTTACACGGGAGACAAGTGAAACACGTCAGGGCCTCAAGTCGATCATAGGCTTCAATTATAATGCCAATGATCGACAATCCAAATACAATTCTAATAGCAAATTTGAGGCCCTGGGCTATTGGTGCGCTGCTCTATTAACTGTTATACACATAACACGGGCGCCGACCCGCACACATCGATATTGTAAGCGCGCATACACGAATTATCGCAAGAGTAAATTTTGATGCAAGTAAGTGGATAGACTTTGAAATTCGCCCAGCCGTATACTGCTTGCTGTTTGTTAGTATGACTTTTTTTATTAGTGCTTGACTGCGATCCCACCTGATGGTAAGCAGTGATGCAATCTTTGATGGTGAGGCGCACTAATTTATTAAGAGCCATTCACTCTAGCCTTGAAGACACCCAAATTATAATCGGACGGGAAAACCGCAGCAGGCAAATTGTTCGAGTCCTTCGATATACTTACAATGACTTTGCAGTGGGGTAGCATCGTGAAGCCGTCGTTGCCTTTCTGTAAGTAATGCTTGACGGCGAGGCGATACGTTCGTTATTATGACTTTTTTATATTGTTATAAACTAGTGCTTGTCTGCGATCCTACCCGATGGTAAGCAGTGATGCAATCACTGCTTAAAGAGCCTATTCTCTCTAGCCTTTAACACACCCAAATAATAAACGGACAGGAAAACCGCAGCAGGCGAATTGTTCGAGTCCTTCGATGTACTTACAATGACTTTGCAGTGGGGCAGCATCGTGAAGCCGTCGTTGCCTTTCTGTAGGTATTGCTTGACGGCGAGGCGGTACGTTTGTTAACATAACTTTTTTATTTTGTTATAAACTAGCGCTAGACTGCGATCCCACCTGATGGCAAGCAGTGATGCAATCTTACACGTTGAGGCGCACTAGTTTATAAAGAGCCTATTCACTCTAGCCTTGAACACACCCAAATTATAATCGGACGGGAACACCGCAGCAGGCAAATTGTTCCAGTCCCTCGATGTACGCGGTATGAACGACAAGGCGAAACGCTTAGTCCGGACCGTAGAGGTTTGGCCAACATACGGGTGGATACCCGCCGTACGACGGTTTGTCCGATGGTAGAACGGGGATGGCGGAATCAGTTCATGCAATTCCTGCGAACACTCTCCGAAATGCATCCTGTAAGAAACCGAAAGGCTGGCTACCCTACGCCTGTGCTCTAGGCTAAAGGAAATAAGTTTGTTAGTAAGACTTACAATGACTTTGCAGTGGGGCAGCATCGTGAAGCCGTCGTTCCCTTTCTGTAAGTACTGCTTGACGGCGAGGCGGTACGTTTGTTCCTTCTGGAGGTACTCGTCGCCTATTTTGACCACTTGCTCGGCTACTCTCTGGCCGGGCGGCTTGGAGGGGTCGAAGGCGAATGAGACACCGGCCACCTGGGTAGGAATAATAGGGATTAGTATACAAAAGAATATGACAGTGCTTGCATTGGTGTGATACGTTTAAATCCTCAATTTTCGCATGATACTATTTAGGTTCATAAGAGTTTTGAAATGTTAGCTGATAACCGTATGTTCATAACAGTAGGTTCAAGATACTTTTTTTTTGGCGTATAAAAGTGTTTTTGAAAAACTAAATATCGTTTACTTCAATTTTCTTTTGCGATAGTATTTGTTTTAAAAAAGACAAACGTCTAAAAGGACCACGGGTGGGTCAAGAAACGTAGCGAAACTATGACGTGTAACACCACAATGGAACTAAACTTCAAAATCCTGCATCGCTGTATTAGAATTCTCGACGCATTAAAGAACATAAAAGATAAGAGAGAAAGAAAAGAAAGAACCTCCATTTTCAACGAGTTTAATAAAATAAAATAAAAATAAAATAAAACCCACATACCTGAGGAAACCGCCCCTCCAGACTAGGGTACTTGCAGACGGCGTTCTCCAACACTTGCAGGATGACCTCTCCCGTGGCCTCCACGACCACCAGCGGGTCGCATTCACCAACAAACCCACATACCTGAGGAAACCGCCCCTCCAGACTAGGGTACTTGCAGACGGCGTTCTCCAACACTTGCAGGATGACCTCTCCCGTGGCCTCCACGACCACCAGCGGGTCGCATTCACCAACAAACCCACATACCTGAGGAAACCGCCCCTCCAGACTAGGGTACTTGCAGACGGCGTTCTCCAACACTTGCAGGATGACCTCTCCCGTGGCCTCCACGACCACCAGCGGGTCGCATTCACCAACAAACCCACATACCTGAGGAAACCGCCCCTCCAGACTAGGGTACTTTCGACGGCGTTCTCCAACACTTGCAGGATGACCTCTCCCGTGGCCTCCACGACCACCAGCGGGTCGCATTCACCAACAAACCCACATACCTGAGGAAACCGCCCCTCCAGACTAGGGTACTTTCGACGGCGTTCTCCAACACTTGCAGGATGACCTCTCCCGTGGCCTCCACGACCACCAGCGGGTCGCATTCACCAACAAACCCACATACCTGAGGAAACCGCCCCTCCAGACTAGGGTACTTTCGACGGCGTTCTCCAACACTTGCAGGATGACCTCTCCCGTGGCCTCCACGACCACCAGCGGGTCGCATTCACCAACAAACCCACATACCTGAGGAAACCGCCCCTCCAGACTAGGGTACTTGCAGACGGCGTTCTCCAACACTTGCAGGATGACCTCTCCCGTGGCCTCCACGACCACCAGCGGGTCGCATTCACCAACAAACCCACATACCTGAGGAAACCGCCCCTCCAGACTAGGGTACTTGCAGACGGCGTTCTCCAACACTTGCAGGATGACCTCTCCCGTGGCCTCCACGACCACCAGCGGGTCGCATTCACCAACAAACCCACATACCTGAGGAAACCGCCCCTCCAGACTAGGGTACTTGCAGACGGCGTTCTCCAACACTTGCAGGATGACCTCTCCCGTGGCCTCCACGACCACCAGCGGGTCGCATTCACCAACAAACCCACATACCTGAGGAAACCGCCCCTCCAGACTAGGGTACTTGCAGACGGCGTTCTCCAACACTTGCAGGATGACCTCTCCCGTGGCCTCCACGACCACCAGCGGGTCGCATTCACCAACAAACCCACATACCTGAGGAAACCGCCCCTCCAGACTAGGGTACTTGCAGACGGCGTTCTCCAACACTTGCAGGATGACCTCTCCCGTGGCCTCCACGACCACCAGCGGGTCGCATTCACCAACAAACCCACATACCTGAGGAAACCGCCCCTCCAGACTAGGGTACTTGCAGACGGCGTTCTCCAACACTTGCAGGATGACCTCTCCCGTGGCCTCCACGACCACCAGCGGGTCGCATTCACCAACAAACCCACATACCTGAGGAAACCGCCCCTCCAGACTAGGGTACTTGCAGACGGCGTTCTCCAACACTTGCAGGATGACCTCTCCCGTGGCCTCCACGACCACCAGCGGGTCGCATTCACCAACAAACCCACATACCTGAGGAAACCGCCCCTCCAGACTAGGGTACTTGCAGACGGCGTTCTCCAACACTTGCAGGATGACCTCTCCCGTGGCCTCCACGACCACCAGCGGGTCGCATTCACCAACAAACCCACAAACCTGAGGAAACCGCCCCTCCAGACTAGGGTACTTGCAGACGGCGTTCTCCAACACTTGCAGGATGACCTCTCCCGTGGCCTCCACGACCACCAGCGGGTCGCATTCACCAACAAACCCACATACCTGAGGAAACCGCCCCTCCAGACTAGGGTACTTGCAGACGGCGTTCTCCAACACTTGCAGGATGACCTCTCCCGTGGCCTCCACGACCACCAGCGGGTCGCATTCACCAACAAACCCACATACCTGAGGAAACCGCCCCTCCAGACTAGGGTACTTGCAGACGGCGTTCTCCAACACTTGCAGGATGACCTCTCCCGTGGCCTCCACGACCACCAGCGGGTCGCATTCACCAACAAACCCACATACCTGAGGAAACCGCCCCTCCAGACTAGGGTACTTGCAGACGGCGTTCTCCAACACTTGCAGGATGACCTCTCCCGTGGCCTCCACGACCACCAGCGGGTCGCATTCACCAACAAACCCACATACCTGAGGAAACCGCCCCTCCAGACTAGGGTACTTGCAGACGGCGTTCTCCAACACTTGCAGGATGACCTCTCCCGTGGCCTCCACGACCACCAGCGGGTCGCATTCACCAACAAACCCACATACCTGAGGAAACCGCCCCTCCAGACTAGGGTACTTGCAGACGGCGTTCTCCAACACTTGCAGGATGACCTCTCCCGTGGCCTCCACGACGACTAGTGGGTCGCGCATGGGGATGATGGTGGATAAGTCACGGAGAGTGAAGTCTCCAGCCGCGTGCACCTAGGGGAAACGGGGGTTTTGATGAGCATCGGTTGTACTACAAGTGGTTACTGCCCTATATTTAGAACCAGTAGATATGTACACGCCGTGTCCTATAACTAAGCTATAACATTTGTTTATTTGTTAAAACCAAAGTAAAGGAGACATTCAATAAATGTACGGCTGAAAGAGCGTAATTATCTTGATTTCTTTGAGCATTAAGTAGCATGATTCGAAACGAGGCGATGGTTTATTTTAATATCAAACATCAAGTTGGCAATTTGTCAATCATAATTCATTAGAAAGTTGTGGATTTGACCATTACATTATTTTAATGGTCAAAAACTATCCTCGCATTACTAATTTGTTTTTGTAATTAAACTTAATGATGAAAATTCTGATAAGTCATATTTTAATGGACATAAAATGACACTGAATGTAAAATGAAAGAAAAAAAACTGAAGTTACTTTAAATTTGTCGCCTACCTTTTAGCGTTTACCCTTATATCACAGTGTACCCAGCGAACCTCTATTTGTGTAACAGACTAACCTGATCACTCCGGAAGGTGCCAGAGTTGAGCACCACGAGGTCGGCTCCAGTGGCCGCCAGCAGCACGTCACACACCCAGTTGCCGAGGTTGCACTCCTGGCGTCTGATGCAGGAGAACCGACCTTCCAGTGGCACGCAGATCTTGCCTAGGACCTCGTCCATTTTACCTTCGATCATTGCTGAGGACAAAGAAATTATAATTTAGGTGTCTTCAAGGCTAGAGTAAATAGGCTTTTGATAAACTAATGCGCCTTAAGCCCCATAGCGCACTAGCGGCCAGCGGCCAGCGGCCAGGACGCGGCGGCCATCGACATACATACATTAGTATGAAACCGCCATAGAGCGCGCGCACCTGTGGCAGCTGGCCGCGTGCGAACAGAAGCGCGCGCTCTATGGCGGTTTCATTTGTTCCACCTGGCCGCCTGCGGCCTGGCCGCTAGTGCGCGCCTGGGCTAATACCAACGATAACATCACTGCTTACCATCAGGCACTAAATCGCAGTCAAGCACTAAATAAAAAAATATATTGAAGAACTCTTTTATGAATTTTTCCATCTTATATTTTTATCAGGGTATAGCACACCTTGACAGCCCACCAACACGCACAAAACTTTTTGGGGACACATTCATTGTGTACACAGCTAAAGAGAGGAATTCCTCTGGTACTAGTATGTGCTGATTTGTTTAAGATGTATATTATTCGTTCACCATTTTGAGAGCTGGTGATAAAATAAATATAAAAAGTAAAGTGCCTAACTGGGACTGAACCCGCATCGTACAACTCGTAATTCGGGGCTGATATCACTGTGACCTAGGCCTATGTCCAGCAGTGGACGTCTTTCGGCTGAGATGATGATGATGATGATGATGATGATCACTGTGACACCACCAGTAAAATTTTAAGATTATCTTTTTCGTCAAAAAGCGTAAAAAAATCTAATTTCATTGGAAGTGAATAAAAGACATCTATCACACTATTTATCCCTCAGAACGGAAGGAGTGTGTAATGAATGCCCGAATTAAAAAAAATGCCAATAGCCCTCAATGGGTTGAGCAGAGGTATACGTAATAAGTATTTTTTTTTTTGTTGTTGTGTTATTTAACCTGTAGTTTTTTTCTTTATTGTCTATATCTTCTAGGCCAAAACATGTGGCAATATAGCTAGACCCTCTGTGTATGACTCTTTGTAATTTTAAGGCTGAATGACCTACCACCATAATACAGGCCTTGGGCCTAGTTTGGTGGTTAATATCAAACTCTTTTTTAGCATTAGCATTATCGGCTTTATAATGTTCCCACTGCTGGGACTCAGGCCTCCTCTCTAGGAGACGAAATGGGCCATAATCCACCGCGCAGGCCCAGTGCGGATTGGCGGATGTGACATGTCTTCGAATTTTTGGTTGAACGCTTTTTTAACCGCCTTTACATGACAATTGTATGAAATAAACATTTTTATTTTATTTTTTCAAATGTATACTTACAGGAATACCGATCAGTTTTCTCCTTGAGCACTAGATCCTCTGCGAAGGCACTAGTGACCTCCACCTCGCTGATGTCGACGGTGACGCCCTCCTCCGTGAAGTTGATGCTGATCTTGCTGAACTGTCTGAAGTGCCCGACTTCACTACGTAACCCAAAGGCATACTTACAGGAATACCGATCAGTTTTCTCCTTGAGCACTAGATCCTCTGCGAAGGCACTAGTGACCTCCACCTCGCTGATGTCGACGGTGACGCCCTCCTCCGTGAAGTTGATGCTGATCTTGCTGAACTGTCTGAAGTGCCCGACTTCACTACGTAACCCAAAGGCATACTTACAGGAATACCGATCAGTTTTCTCCTTGAGCACTAGATCCTCTGCGAAGGCACTAGTGACCTCCACCTCGCTGATGTCGACGGTGACGCCCTCCTCCGTGAAGTTGATGCTGATCTTGCTGAACTGTCTGAAGTGCCCGACTTCACTACGTAACCCAAAGGCATACTTACAGGAATACCGATCAGTTTTCTCCTTGAGCACTAGATCCTCTGCGAAGGCACTAGTGACCTCCACCTCGCTGATGTCGACGGTGACGCCCTCCTCCGTGAAGTTGATGCTGATCTTGCTGAACTGTCTGAAGTGCCCGACTTCACTACGTAACCCAAAGGCATACTTACAGGAATACCGATCAGTTTTCTCCTTGAGCACTAGATCCTCTGCGAAGGCACTAGTGACCTCCACCTCGCTGATGTCGACGGTGACGCCCTCCTCCGTGAAGTTGATGCTGATCTTGCTGAACTGTCTGAAGTGCCCGACTTCACTACGTAACCCAAAGGCATACTTACAGGAATACCGATCAGTTTTCTCCTTGAGCACTAGATCCTCTGCGAAGGCACTAGTGACCTCCACCTCGCTGATGTCGACGGTGACGCCCTCCTCCGTGAAGTTGATGCTGATCTTGCTGAACTGTCTGAAGTGCCCGACTTCACTACGTAACCCAAAGGCATACTTACAGGAATACCGATCAGTTTTCTCCTTGAGCACTAGATCCTCTGCGAAGGCACTAGTGACCTCCACCTCGCTGATGTCGACGGTGACGCCCTCCTCCGTGAAGTTGATGCTGATCTTGCTGAACTGTCTGAAGTGCCCGACTTCACTACGTAACCCAAAGGCATACTTACAGGAATACCGATCAGTTTTCTCCTTGAGCACTAGATCCTCTGCGAAGGCACTAGTGACCTCCACCTCGCTGATGTCGACGGTGACGCCCTCCTCCGTGAAGTTGATGCTGATCTTGCTGAACTGTCTGAAGTGCCCGACTTCACTACGTAACCCAAAGGCATACTTACAGGAATACCGATCAGTTTTCTCCTTGAGCACTAGATCCTCTGCGAAGGCACTAGTGACCTCCACCTCGCTGATGTCGACGGTGACGCCCTCCTCCGTGAAGTTGATGCTGATCTTGCTGAACTGTCTGAAGTGCCCGACTTCACTACGTAACCCAAAGGCATACTTACAGGAATACCGATCAGTTTTCTCCTTGAGCACTAGATCCTCTGCGAAGGCACTAGTGACCTCCACCTCGCTGATGTCGACGGTGACGCCCTCCTCCGTGAAGTTGATGCTGATCTTGCTGAACTGTCTGAAGTGCCCGACTTCACTACGTAACCCAAAGGCATACTTACAGGAATACCGATCAGTTTTCTCCTTGAGCACTAGATCCTCTGCGAAGGCACTAGTGACCTCCACCTCGCTGATGTCGACGGTGACGCCCTCCTCCGTGAAGTTGATGCTGATCTTGCTGAACTGTCTGAAGTGCCCGACTTCACTACGTAACCCAAAGGCATACTTACAGGAATACCGATCAGTTTTCTCCTTGAGCACTAGATCCTCTGCGAAGGCACTAGTGACCTCCACCTCGCTGATGTCGACGGTGACGCCCTCCTCCGTGAAGTTGATGCTGATCTTGCTGAACTGTCTGAAGTGCCCGACTTCACTACGTAACCCAAAGGCATACTTACAGGAATACCGATCAGTTTTCTCCTTGAGCACTAGATCCTCTGCGAAGGCACTAGTGACCTCCACCTCGCTGATGTCGACGGTGACGCCCTCCTCCGTGAAGTTGATGCTGATCTTGCTGAACTGTCTGAAGTCTGTGCCCGACTTCACTACGTATTTGTTGTTGATCTGGAAGTAGGAATTTAGTAAACTGGTTGCTGTTACCTGCTTCGCCTACGTGACAATAAAAAAATTGCTACAACATACCCCCGGGATAAAAAGTATCCTATGAACTGTGTCAAGATATGGTCTACTTGTGTACAGTACCCGGCACGTAAGTTGGCAAGATTTCGACGTAGTGGGGGTAAATTCGCGCATAGTGCACAAAAAACCGAACGACCGAACGGGACGTAGACGTAAAGCGGGAGCAAAAATCAAGTAACGCACCAATCATAGACTGGTGGTACTATTATAACACTGCACCATTCGCGCCCACCTCACCCCCGCGTCCCGCTTAACCACCAAATAGAAATAAAAAACGATTTCTGCGCAACTAACGACTCTTGCCAAGTTACGTGCCGGGAACTGTACTAAATTTAATTAAAATTCGTTCAGCCGTTTAAGTGTGAAGAAATAACAATATAACAAACATACACAACATTCCACCTTCATATTAGTGTGGTTGGAAAGAGGTCACGGCGTCCTCTCTTTCCGTATGACGCAGGTCCTCACCGGACACGGTAAGTTCGGGAGGTTCCTGCATCGAATCAAGCAGGAGAGGACGCCCGGGTGTCGCCACTGTGTGGACCGCCCGGAGGACACGGTGGAGCACACGGTAGAAGTGTGCCCCGCTTGGGCGGAGCACCGCCGTGTCCTCGTGGAGACTATCGGGAGCGGCGACCTCTCGCGCCGGGCCCTGGTTCAGGCCATGGTCCGGAGCGAGGAGGGTTGGCATGCGGTCGCCTCCTTCTGCGAAGCAGTAATGCTCGTGAAGGAGGCTGCTGACCGCGAGCGCGTGAGGGAACGGTCCTCACGCCGCCGCCGCCGAGATCCCGATCCCGATTTCCGACCACCGTAGGCGCGGGTTCGCGGACGGCGAGCACTGGGTAGCTCGCTGTCCGGCAGTCTGGAAATAATCTGGACCGAGCCCAGTCGTCAACGGCGCGTTCTGTTCCACGCGCGCCTCAAGGAGATGTCAGCAAACTGTAGGGGCCCGGTAGGGCCGAAGCCTCTGGGGGGATCATGTGGTATTCCTAACGGTTGATATCGAGTCCCCCCCAGAACGAAGGCAACGAAGGAACGGGGTAGGGGTTTAGTCAGTAAGAGTCTGACACGCCCTCCCGCTCCGCCCAAGAGCGGGGGAAGTCATTCTGATGATGCCCCTACCAGAAAAAAAAAACCTTCATATTAGTGTGAGTAACGAGTGCGAACTCCAGCTTCGCATAGGTGTAGCAAATAAAAAAACTACACACAAAATGTGTGTATTTTTTGTTCTTATGTGTACTTGCTTGTTTGTTAAATTGTGCATTGTAAGCACATTGAAAATTGATTTCGTTTTATTATATATATAGTATTAGTATTATTGTATTTTTGTATGTGTTATCTTTGGTCCGAAATAAGCGATTATTATTATTATTACAAAAATCAATTTAAAAAACGGAAAGAGAAAAAAAGGAAAAGAAATGAACTCTAAGAAAAGAACAGAAGAGAAAAGAAAATGAAATAAAATCAAAAGAGGGAATTTCATATGTATTAGTTGCGTTTAAATAAAGAACTATTATTTTTATAAGAAGAAGAGAGCTCGTGGCTAAATAATAACAGCCGCACAGGACGATCTCCAAGGTTAAGCAACGCTTGCCTAGGTTGGTCTGTGGATGGGTGACCATCTTAACATAACGAGTTTCCTCCGTGCCTCGGAAAGCACGTTAAGCCGTTGGTCCCGGCTGTCATTTGTAGATCTTTGGCAGTCGTTACGGATAGTCAGAAGCCAGTAAATCTGACTCCAGTCTTGCCATGAAGTACCGTGTTACCCCAGTTGATGGGTTGTGGAGGTCTGGTAGGCAGCCGCTCCTCGTCAAATACTGGTATTCAGCTAAATCCGGCTTGACTGGAGGCCGACCCCAGTATGGTTGGGAGAAGGCTAGGCAGATGATGATTTTTATAAGAATACTTACATGTAAAACTTCATAGACATGGTCGTGTCCTCCCAGTATGAGGTCGATGTCGTTGCACCCCTCCGCTAGCTTGATGTCGTTCGGAGTGCGCATGTGCGTCAGAGCTATCACGTACTCGCAACCCTGAAAGACGTAAGGCAGTTGTTAGAAATTACAAAAGAAATGTTTTAAGAGATATATAATTCAAACTTTAGGTAGCATTAGCATTATCAGCCTTTGTAATGTTCCCACTATTGGGACTCAAGCCAGGAGAGGGAATGGGCTGTAATCCATCACGCGGGCCCAGTGCGGATTGGTGGATGTCACATGTCTTAGAATTTTTAGTTCTAGGACATGCCGGTTTCCTTACGACGTTTTGAGAGCATACGTACGTACGTTTTGGCGTGCATAGCGTTTGAAATATAGGTAGACCATATAGTATTATATTATCTGTGACCATAGTGAATGCAGGCAGGCCAAAGGGGGCAGTATCTTCCATTAATGGCCGCTTCATTAACACGGTCTTATGACCGACTAAACCTATAGAGGTTTAGTCGGTCATAAGACCGTTAACACAGTTTCATAGATGTAGCTATAGAGCTACATCTATGAAACTGTGTTAACGAAACGGCAGCGGCAAGCTGTCGTGTTTGTAAGTACGTACATAATGAACGGATATGCGTCTATGAAGCTACGCGACCGTAGACAGTAATGGCCATAGAAAACATGATAAGATATGATAAGATATTCTTTATTTGTGTAAACATTGTATACCTGCATACAATAGCATTCAAAATTGAAATATATAGTTTAAGTCCAGTCATGTTTAGCCGTAAGTATCGGCGTACAAATATTTATAAGATTGTAAACTAAATAATAAGGATTTCAACTACATATTTTATGGGTAGGACTACCCTACCCACGTGCGGGAATTTTTGAAACCGTGGTCCTAGGACGCAAAGAGTAACTGAACGACTCAGGTGGCCTTTAGTCATAAAGAAAAAATACGACCTCTCGCCTTAAAGTGAGAGTAGTCAATAACAGTCTGACCGCCACAAGGCATCCGCACAAGGACCGCACAAAGCGTTGTTGCTTCACCCTAGAGCGGAAAAGTGATTTCATGATTTCCCACATCAAAAAACGGTTACGATTTATAGACCAAACGAATATGCTTACTTCTTGTTTTAGCTGCGAAGCTAGTTTAGTGCCAGCTTGCACGAAGTCTAGAAACGTCACCTCTTCCGGGTTTATCGTCGCTAAAGTTTCCAGCCATTCCTGAAAAATTAAATATTAAGTATATTTAAATCAGAATTTAACAACACGGTAGGAGCGGTTGAGCGATTGGAAGTTGCTGCGTGTTGCGAGTTCGATTCCCGCATGGAAAAAAATGCATAGACCACAAATAGTTGTTCCAGGATTGGGTGACTTATGAATGTTGCACTATATAGGAGTAATCGCTAGTGTGGTGTGTAGTATAAGGTCTCGATGCCGCTAGAAATCAGCCAGGGCAACTTGTACAATTTTAGATTTAACTGCTAACAGAATAGAGCACATATTCACTTGATTTACCAGCTCGATAAAGACTTATACTCATTGAGAATGTGTGTGATTTCGTCAAACTATTTTGGACCTAGCTGCCAATAGAATAGAGTCTATATTCACCTGTTCCACGAGTCCTATGAAGCCGATCTTGTGACCATTGCACATGAGAGCGTGTGTGATCTTGTTACACTACTGTAGACCTTACTGCCTATAGAATAGAGAGTATATTCACCTGCTCCACGAGTCTTATGAAGCCGATCTTGTGACCATTGCACATGAGGGCGTGTGTGATCTTGTTACACTACTGTAGACCTTACTGCCTATAGAATAGAGTCTATATTCACCTGTTCCACCAGTCCTATGAAGCCGATCTTGTGACCATTGCACATTAGGGCGTGTGTGATCTTGTTACACTACTGTAGACCTTACTGCCTATAGAATAGAGTCTATATTCACCTGTTCCACGAGTCCTATGAAGCCGATCTTGTGACCATTGCACATGAGAGCGTGTGTGATCTTGCCGTCGCCCAAAGGTCTGCCCGTCTCGTTGTCTATGACGTTGGACATGAGCCAGGGGAAGTTGCACTGCGCTACTAGCCCTGAGAGGACGTCTAGGCCAAAATCTGGAATTAAATTTGACGAAATATCGAATATTTATCCAACAAGTAACATCGTTTTTTTTCGCCCACTGCTGGGATAAGGTCTACTCTTTCTCTTTCGAAACCTCTCTGTCTAAAGCCTAGGGCGATCTCTGGCCAGTCTATCTGAGTGGGGTCAACCGTGATCATTTTCGCTGGGCAAACCTGGCCAGAGTAACATCTATACTAATATTATTTAGAAGAATTTGTTTGAACGCGTTAATATCAGTACCTTCTAGTTAGAACATACAAAATCTTTTAGTGTTGCATAGCCCATTTATAGACCAAAAACTAACCAAAGACGTTGGGTATGGTTAGTAATTTATATGTCTCTTGGTCGTGAGGTAAGTCTATCAACTCCAAACATTAGGTAGAGGAACGAGATTATTTAAAAGAACTACCGTGGCCCTGGAACGTAAATGGTAATAAATAAAAGGAATAATTAGGTGTTTGTCATTAGTTCATGAATCCTCGACCGGTCCTATGAGACCGCGGTGTTACTGTTTTACTATTGTGTCTCGTTTTGTGGGTATGTGATAGGTTAACAGTCTAACACTCCCTCTCGCTACAACCAAAGTAAGAAAAGGTATTTGAACCTTTGAGATTATCGACATAGGTATAATATGTAAAAGATGGGAGATATCGGAGATATAGTCCGTCTAATGAAAGCGAGACGTGAGAAAAAGAGGTTAAATCCAAAAATGTTGGAGGTGGTATTACTAACTAGTAGGAGAATCATGTCTTGACACTTCACAATTTTTTTTATTTCCTACAATTGCGGCTGAATAATGTTGCCAATTAAATTTAAAAAAAAACTCCAGGTCGCGCTTTCATTGGACGAACTCTAGCATATTCATCGTAAGGAATACACGAGTGCTTCTATAACGATTCATTTGTTTATTCGGACCCACAGAACTCTAAAAAGCAGATGTCATGTACACTCTCTTACTAAATTCGCGTAGCACCGCACACAAAAATTATAAATGTGTGCATAAACGCTACCGCGTGAAACACAACAGGTATTATCGTTGTGTGCTACAAATTAACTCGTCTGCGCATCGTCATCCCAGCAAGCCGCTACGATTGGTCGGCCCAGAGGGGAAGTGCGGGGCTTAGTTCCGTTTTCTTACGCGCGCGCCGCCACTGTCATTCCGCCATTATACCGGTAAACGAAAAGCACACGCAATTTTGTAAAAACTATATTCTCATGATTATACGCCTAAATTCTATCGAAGAAGTATTTTATTCATCTCCAAAACAGTAGACGATGGAAAAATTGACCACTGTTGTTAACGGCGCCATGGCGCAATGCGTATGATACATGTCTGACGAGTAAGAGGTCCCAAGTTCGATTCCTATCGTCTGATAAATATAATTTTGTAATTTTATACATATAAACTATGTATATTTACGAAATTAATTAACGAAATTTTTGTATATAACTTGTAATATAAATAATTTTATAATATATATATAATACATATATTATTTACGTAATATAATAATAGATACGTTATTATTATAATTATTGTTAGTTGACAATACTTTCATTGTCAACTTTTTTTTATTTTCGCAAACATTCACTTATGAAATTATTATAGTTATTTAAATTAACATCGAACACTTACACTTAATCTTTGGAAAGTATATTTTTATGATATGGGTAGGTAATCAGTAATAATGTTCACAATAATCAAGTAGCTGTGGGTATAAAACAAACATAAAGTATCATCTGACAATAATTCACGTATTCAAGTAATATTATGTCTCCAGCCTGCTCAACAAACTCGTTTACTACTCGATATACACACACACATATTTGTATATGTGTTTGCTACGAATCAGATAAATAAATTCGCTTCATTCGTTAGATGGTAATTTAGCACTGATTATCAAGTGCTTGCTTGCCGTTAAAGGTGTATCGAGTTCGATCCTTGCCATTGACAAAACGTTTTTTTTTCTACTTTATTGTAGTATATGTCGGCGCTTGATCGCCATCGAGGTTGACGTCACACAAAATACACAGACACAGTAATATAGAACGACAGGAAAAGTGAGTGATAATAAAGAAATACCTTACTTTAGTTCTGGTCTATTCCACGGGCGGCGAAAGAGTGTTTTTATATTTGAATTACATCGGTTTTTATACCCAGCAAATAAGAGAATTTAGGCGGGAAAACATTACACTAAATAAAATTCACTATGAGGGTAGAAAAATACTTAAAATAAATAAATGAGAACGGAAGTTGTCACAGTAGAATTCACTGTGACAACACTATTAAAGAGAGATTCTAATGGAAAATACTATTTAAATATGAGCAGAATTAATCATTTAAAAGGAAGTTGTTTCATATTAATTTCAACAAGATTTTGCAATATTTAAAAGAATTCGAAAGGAAGTTGTCAAATTAAATCCTCATATTAATTCAAGAGGGTATTGACAACATTTACCAAAGAATTGGAAGGTAGTTATTAAATTCTCATATTAAGTCAAGAAGGTATTTTGGTTTTGCGCCCACACGGCCATTCTGATTTCAGCGCGCTCTCTGCGCTGTACAGAACTTTACATTAAGCTAGCATCGCTCAATAATGGGTTAAGTTTTCACTATAGAGCATCCGAAATTTTACATGAAATCGGCGTCACCCTCGTCGGGTTAGCCCAAAATTACATAACATCAAGCATTTTGTGTGAGTCGCCCTCGTTACAAATATCAATTATTATATCGACGTCACCCATTTAGGGTTAGTCTAACATCAAACAGTATCTAATATTATATTGGCATTACCCATATAGGGTTAGCCCAAAATTAAACAGTATCAAATATTACATCGGCGTCACCCATAAAGGGTTAGCCCAACACCAAACAGTATCAAATAATTAATATATCAGCGTCACCCACATAGGGTTAGTCTAATATTAATCAGTATCAAATATTATTTCGGCGTCACCCACATAGGGTTAGCCCAATATTAATCAGTATCAAATATTATATCGGCGTCACCCACATTGGGTTAGCCCGACATCAAACAGTTTCAAATATTATACCGGCATCACCCACATAGGGTTAGCCCAATATCAAACAGTTTCGAATATTATACCGGCGTCACCCATATAGGGTTAGCACAGTATCAAACAGTTTCAAATATTATACCGGCGTCACCCATATAGGGTTAGCACAGTATCAAACAGTTTCAAATATTATACCGGCGTCACCCATATAGGGTTAGCCCAATAACAAACAGTTTCAAATATTACAATTTTTTTTTAAAAATCCTTCAGAATAGTCGAACTGTTATTTTCAAGCCATCATTCAACAAGGTTGTATCATCCTTAATAAATTATAAAAGTATTAGTCAACAAGACTTATTCAGATTGCTCGAATATTCTGACCCTACCTGCCTGAACCTAACTGAAAAATTACCTAACGGTGGGAACTCATTTATAATTTACATGGTTAGGTCTTTCTCTTGCAAGAGAAGGCTTAAGAACAGGACGAACGAATCGCGAAAGTCTGACACTCCACTAAGTGTCAACCAAGTTAAGATTTAATATGCCATCATGCATAAACAAAATAATCGTCGTCATGCTTAAACCTCATCATATCAAAACCACCGAAAAAGATACGATGAAGCCTACTCAGCCAAATAAGTGACGTGAAAAATCACATCCACCCAGAGGGGGTTTACCAAAGAGAACTCAACATCATAAACTTCTACTCCATCGGACGGATATTGCGTCAAACGGAACGAAAGGTTAGGAGGCATGCGTTCTGGTGAACGTAGAAAATTAAAAGTAGAGTTACAGGATAAAAATCTCAAACATTAAATCTCAAATATTAAATCTCAAATATTTGGTGTCAAATCTCAAACATTTGGTGTAAATTTCTCAAAGATTTGGTGTGAATTGACTGATTAGCATTTTATTAAGGCATCATCCGTCTTGGATTATAGCCTCCTAACTTGGCATCACCCGCCTAGGATATAGCCATACCAAATGGCGTCACCTGCATAGGCTATTTGCCCCCTACTCTGGCATCACCCGCCTAGGATCTAGCCATACCAAATGGCATCACCCGCATAGGCTATTTGCTCCGGACACAGGGAAAAAGGATACACTTGGTGGCCAGCCAACGTAATAGGTGGGAAAGGGACTAGTTAATATAAGATTCTAAGTTCGCGCTTAAGGCTGAATGGTTTGGATAGGTTCAAACAACAAATCAACATTTTTTTTTTGCATAAAACGCAATAAATCAATTCACATCCAAAAAAACATCACCCGCACGGGATCTAGCCATATCAGTGGACATCACCCGCATTGGATCTAGCCATACCAAATGGACATCACCCGCATTGGATCTAGCCACTATTCAATGGACAATCACCCGTATTGGATCCGCTCCCTAACTAGCATCACCCGCCTTGGATATAGCCATATCAGTGGACATCACCCGCATTGGATCTAGCCATACCAAATGGACATCACCCGCATTGGATCTAGCCACTATTCCATAGACATCACCCGCATTGGATCAGCTCCCTACCTAGCATCACATCAAAAATCTTCACCCGCACGGGATCTAGCCATATCAGTGGACATCACCCGCATTGGATCTAGCCATACCAAATGGACATCACCCGCATTGGATCTAGCCACTATTCAATGGACAATCACCCGTATTGGCTCAGCTAACCTAACCTAACTAGCATCACCCGCCTGGATCTAGCCATATCAGTGGACATCACCCGCATTGGATCTAGCCATACCAAATGGACATCACCCGCATTGGATCTAGCCACTATTCAATGGACCACACCCGCATTGGATCAGCTCTGGACAGGAAAAAGGATACACTGGTGATCAGTCAGCGTAATAGGTGGGAAAGGGACTAGTTAATGTAAAATCTAATTTACAAATTCTCCGCCCACACGGTCGGTTCATTATCATAAAAAACTCAATATTATGAACAGCGATTTTTTCGGAACATCATAAATTGGAGACGTTTAGCCCGTCCAACCGATTTTTAAAGCAGTTCAATTACAACTATATCTTTCGCTTTTATCAAGCTTAACTTGTCTCGAAATCATCGCTCGTCCATCCTTATTTTACATGAAAGCTTAACACACAGTGGTGACACGTAAATGCAACAAGCATGGGGAAGTTAAGTATGTTTTGACTGTAAAATAAGTGTAGTCAATTGCAAATGTCTAATAGTATTGCCACTGTTTATCAAGTTCTTCAAATGTCAACCTGACAGTTTGCCCGACCAGAAATATTAAATTAATATTGAAGGTAAATAGGAAATTATAAATTTTTTAATTCCAATTTTATCAAAGCGATTTATATGACGCAAGTATCAGTCATGTCAACAAAGTCCAGTTATTCAGTTTTTAGATTTTGAGCTCAACAGAATCTATCATCGAATTAATCGATATCCAACAATCAAACGAATTGATATCCAACCATCAAATGAATCGATATCCAACCATCAACCTAACCGATATCCAACCATCAAACTAATCGATAACCAACAATCGAACTAATCGATGTCCAACCATCAAACTAATCGATAACCAACAATCGAACTAATCGATAACCAACAATCGAACTAATCGATAACCAACAATCGAACTAATCGATAACCAACAATCGAACTAATCGATAACCAACAATCGAACTAATCGATAACCAACAATCGAACTAATCGATAACCAACAATCGAACTAATCGATAACCAACAATCAACTAATCGACACAACATTCAAACTAATCGACACAACATTCGAACTAATCGACACAACATTCGAACTAATCGACACAACATTCGAACTAATCGACACAACATTCGAACTAATCGACACAACATTCGAACTAATCGACACAACATTCGAACTAATCGACACAACATTCGAACTAATCGACACAACATTCGAACTAATCGACACATCATTCGAACTAATCGATAAAACATCCGAAATAATCGATACAACATTCGAACTAATCGACACAACATTCGAACTAATCGATCCAACATTCGAACTAATCGAGCTAACAACAATTGAATTAATCGACCCAACAATCAATCCAACAATCGAATTAATCGACCTAACAATCGAACAAATCTACCTAACAATCCAATTAATCGACCTAACAATCGAATTAAACGACCAAGAATCGATCCACTTATTGATTTGATAATCGAACTAACAATCGATGTAATCGTTGATACAATAACCGAACTAATAGATTCAATAATAGATTTAAAATATATTCAAAAATCAAACTAATCTGTCTCCGTTTTAACAGTCTCGTGATTATTAGGCTAGTGGGGTATTTGAAATATTTTAAAGGAATTTCTAAAATATTTTTAAAGTTGAAAGTGAAAGTCCCTTTGCTTAGTGGGTATTTTTAAAATAAAAGTATTTTCACTGAACGATATATTATTATTATTTTGCGCTCCCATATATCGCGCGTCACGAAACAGATCATAGCATGGCATTAACCTTATAATGTTCCCACGGCTGGGACTCAGGCCTCCGGCTAGGAAACACTTGATGCTTGACACTAAAATCTTGACTTTGTTTTGTTTGCCTACTAAAATGAGCAACACTTTTTTTTGTTTGAATTTTCAATTAAAACAATTAAAATTTGCATGGAGTCGAACCACTAGTAACTAAAACAAATCTAGACAGAATTGAAGTCATTTCAATTTTGACAGATGTTTAATTTTAACTCAAAATATAAATTTTAAAGAAATAATTTCTGATCTACCCTTTTTATAGCAATATTTATTTTTAAATTACTAACTTGCGGTGTTCCGGAGATGTCTCCGGAAAATATTTCTAGGTTTCTTTCTACAGTCACGGATAACATAACCAGGTTTCTTACATAGAAAACGTATGGGAGACGGACCCGAGAAGTCAGGCGTTCAGGACTGACAACGACAATGATAGCTACTGACAAAACAACAATGACAGCTATTGACAACGACAGTGAGAACTACCGTCTACGACAAAGACATGACAGCTAACGCCAACGACAATGACATAACAGCTACCGTCAAAGACAATGATATGACAGCTACCGTCAAAGACAACGACATGACAGCTACCGTCAAAGACAACAACATGACAGCTACCGTCAAAGAAAATGACATCTACCGTCAACAACAATGATAACTAACGACAGTGATAACTACCGTCAACTAAGAGTGATTTGAACTATTTGTTTTTACCGTTATTTTTAGGTCGTCAAAGTCACGTTTACGAAAAGTACTCAAAATGGAGACTAGTTTTGGGCAAAGAGTCAGGAAATTTACAGAATACACATTTCATAAAATCAGGAAACCAGTGATTACAGAGTAAATTATCTCACCATCCGCTGGTTCTAGCAGCACTGTCTTCAAGAGCGCCCATTCCTTGCTTATGTGGTCAGCGTTGCTGCACGCCTGCTCCGATGTGTAGTCACGGCAACGCTGGACGTCTTCAGCATAACAGAACTCTTCACCAAATATCTGGATCATGCCCTGCTTGACTTGTCTTCGGTCTTCTTCAGTTCGTAATGGCTTCGTCAACATCGGCACACTGGGGTTCTTGATATGAGAGCGCACTTCAGGATCGAATGGCAGTAGGTAGGAATTGCCATGATCTCATGAAGGCGCAGGGTAGCGAAACGTCCTGGAGTCACGGCTTCAGTAAGAGCGGGCTGGATCCCACCGCTGCTGTCGGCGCTTGATCGCCATCGAGGTTGACGTCACACAAAATACACAGACACAGTAATATAGAACGACAGGAAAAGTGAGTGATAATAAAGAAATACCTTACTTTAGTTCTGGTCTATTCCACGGGCGGCGAAAGAGTGTTTTTATATTTGAATTACATCGGTTTTTATACCCAGCAAATAAGAGAATTTAGGCGGGAAAACATTACACTAAATAAAATTCACTATGAGGGTAGAAAAATACTTAAAATAAATAAATGAGAACGGAAGTTGTCACAGTAGAATTCACTGTGACAACACTATTAAAGAGAGATTCTAATGGAAAATACTATTTAAATATGAGCAGAATTAATCATTTAAAAGGAAGTTGTTTCATATTAATTTCAACAAGATTTTGCAATATTTAAAAGAATTCGAAAGGAAGTTGTCAAATTAAATCCTCATATTAATTCAAGAGGGTATTGACAACATTTACCAAAGAATTGGAAGGTAGTTATTAAATTCTCATATTAAGTCAAGAAGGTATTTTGGTTTTGCGCCCACATATATATAATGATAACGAAGTTTAATAAAACTAAAACTTAGAATATTTGCTTTAGCGTTTGAATCCCCAACCGGTCCTATGAGACCGCGCTGTTATTGTTATACTATTGTGTCTCGTTTCGCGGGTATCTGAGTAATTAAAAACTAAGTGTATGAATATTATCATCTACCCACTTTATTAGTTATTTACTAAGAAATGAGTCGGATAATAAGTTAACCTGGCATAACGCTTTTGCCTATCACGATCGTGTGTTCTACAACTTACTCCGAGACAAAAAATAATTAATCGTTGTGGAAAGTGATACTTTTTATAAATAATAAACAACATGTCTCATTTGTCTACACTTTTGAGGGCTGAGATAATAGTATTACAAAAACAAAATGTATCCATAAGTGAAATTTCGAGTAGATTAATGCTACCGGTAAGTAACAAATCCAAACTTAACATATGTAGGTAATGCAAAATAATTAAACATTGTTGATATTTGTTAGGTTTTAACGTAATTTTGTGATTGTTTACAGAGGAAAACTGTGCAGTTTTGGGTGCATAGATATGCAGCTGAAGGGACAATCGATGCCAAACGTCCGGGTCCAAAAGCAATTACATATACGGATGCCAACCCACTGCATCGAAATATTGTTGCTACGTATAGCGCTGACGGCTTTGCTACAACAAGAAACACTGCAATTATGCACGACGTGTCTATGACAATTGTTCGACGCCACTTACGAGCAGCTAAAATAAAATGTCGCAAGCCCGCGAAAAAAATTTTACTGACGGCGTTGCATAAGGAAGAAAGGATGCGGTTTGCAAGAAAATTTATAGATTTCGATTGGTGCAATAACATAGTTATATTTAGTGATGAAAAGTGTTTTAAGTCAGATAAGGATGGGCGTAAAATATTATGGAGAAAAGATGGCGAACGTTACCATCACAAAAATATTCTCCCATGCAGGTCTAGTGGTCGCATTACGTTAGGTTATTGGGGCTGGATGTCATCGATGGGTCCCGGTGAGTTAGTGGAGGTAGGGGGTCGCAATACCAGTCAAGGTTACTTGGACATTTTGCAAAATGTTATGTTGCCTACCGTGCGCGTGGCATACCCGGACGAGCATATTTACTTCGTGCACGATAACTGCTCGGTGCACTGCGCACGAATGGTGCAAGACTGGTTAAGTGTCCAAGAAGACTTGACTGTTATTGAATGGCCCTCTAAAAGTCCCGATTTGAACCCCATAGAAAACCTATGGGGTCACATGGTGCTCAACTGGGATTCATCTGATGTGAGATCTAAACGTAATTTAGATAATTTAGTGTTATCCATGTGGGAATCGTTTCGCGGCACTGACCTGTGTGAAAATTTGGTGGCTAGCATGAGAACGAGGTTACAAGAAGTAATCGACAATGAAGGTGCACCAATTAGATATTAATTTTGATTTAAATTGAATCCAATTATAAATATTTTTAAAAAGCTGTATTAATGTATTTTGTTCTTCTTGTTGTTGTTTTTATGATGTTACCTATTGTTATTGAAATCAAGAGTTACGATACCTATCATAGTTCATTTTTTAAAACATGCTGATTGATAACTTTGATAAGTAAAAAAAAAGACTAAGAAGTAAGCTGTAGGTAATTATACTGTTGTTGTTATTATGTGACATGATGTTATTGTTATTGAGATCAAGAGTTGCGATATCTATCATAATTCATTCTTGATAACATGTTGATTTATGTCACTAATAAAAGACTTAAAAATCAGTGACGTCCATCCTTGTCTGACTTAGAATATTTTCACTTTATATATTGTATTAAGGATAATCATGAACAGATTCGTTAATTGTGACCATTCCGTTTAATATATGTAATTAATAAGCTGTAATAAACATAGTTGGATCGTTATCGCAGTTTTATTTGTCACAATATTTTAATTATTATGAGAGTAACTATAACATTACTATTAAAAAAAAGGGTCAAATAGAAAATAAAAACAAGCAAACTTTCTGTTACACCAGACGATTGGAATCGAACTTGGGACCTCTTACTTGTCAGTCACGTATCATACGCATTGCGCCATGGCGCCGATAACAGCAGTAGTCAATTTTTGCTGTACTTTCATAGTTGTGTACGGCTTGCTTTTTTGCAAGAGTGTGAGTGTAGAAACGACGAGTTACTTTGTAGCACACAACGATAATACCTGTTGTGTTTCACGCGGTAGCGTTCTCGCACACATTTATGACCTGCTACCCAATCTCCGCCGCCGCGTGTACTGTGCTCGAAATCATAAATACTGGAGGGTCATAAATGCACATGTGTTAACTGTTTACGTGTTCTAATGACAGGAAACTGCGATCACTAATGACAGTTTGTTTATGTTAATCTATTCGTAAAAGGCGAAACAGACATATCAACGAACAGCCGAAACTATTGGGACGTGAAATTTTGCAACAGGCTTCCTTTTATGATATAGGCAAGCACTAAGAGAGGAGGTCTGAGTCCCGACAGTGCCAAAACCAGCCAGTTACAAGGCCGATAATTCATCATCACTAGCCTTTTCCCAACTATATTGGGGTCGGCTTCTAGTCAAGCCGGATTCAGCTGAATACCAGTATTTTACGAGGAGCGGCTACCTACCAGACCTCCACAACCCAGTAACTGGGGTAACATGGTACTCCATGGCAAGACTAGATTCAGATTTACTGGTTTCTGACTATCAGTAACGACTGCCAAAGATCTACAAATGACAGCCGGGACCTACGGCTTAACGTGCTTTCCGAGGCACGGAGGAAAATCGTTATGTTAAGATGGTCACCCATCCACAGGCCAACTTTGGCAAGCGTTGCTGCACCTTGAAAATCGACCCGTGCGACTGTTATTAACTCCTCACTAGATACGAGCTCCCGAGTCGATAATGCTAATGCTAATACTCCTAAAAAGGATGAAACGGGGGTCTAAGGATATGGAGAAACCTACTTTCACGCGGATGAAGCCGCTGGTTGAAGCTACTTCTACCGATAAAATTTACTTAAGTCTAGAAAAACTAGGTCTTCACTCATTTCACTTATTGCACGCACATACTAAACAAATAAATTCCAAGATCTTATCACTCGACTTTCACTCACCAAAGTCGTGGTTCCCAAACACTGCACAATGCGTTCCGATTTCATTGAGCACCGGCACCATTTGCTCGCCTTTTGTGAACGTACTCACTGGAATTAAAATGAATGGTTTCATTAGTAAATTATGTTTGTTTTAAGAGGTGAAGACGACCGATTATCTATGTATTTACCTACCTGTCAACAGCTATCGCATATTGTGGCATCTGATGACAGATAGTTACTAGCTTTTGAAAAAAAAAAACTTTGCCCATATGTATAATTGTATATGCTATGCATTATGAAATCATTTTGTTTCTTAGTTTTTTAGGACCTTCCAAAAGTCGCCTAGACTTTTGGGAGAAAGACCAGGGAGTGTGAGGTTCTTTCCTGACTAAAACCACTCCGGTGATCACCACCAGAACATCGAAGACAACCCTGTGACCTCTTAAAACAACACATCGGAACCCCTTCTGTGCAACGCCTGTTATACCTGAGGAGACTGTGAGGTCCTCTAAGCCTCGTCGTGTACGGTAGCACGTATTTACTGTGTCAATAGCTTTCCTGAAGTCGCTAGGTGAGCGGACAGAGACCCCACTCTGAGAGCCCGTGACCTAGGAGTCCCACTTACCTAAAATGTGAGGTTGCGGCGTTTTAAACGTCCAAGCTATTGGCCCTCTAACGCCTCCTTCGACAAGTGAGATCTGTTTTCAAGCAAATTCCTAATGCATATCTAGCATACGAGGACTCATTTCGCCTTTAGCTTTACTGTCGAAGAAGAGAAAATGAAATAACTTACACATGCTAGGTGAGAACACATCTCCGCTGAACAGTACTAAGGGGTTCAAATGCTGCATCGCCTTGACAGCTGTACTGAATCTTAAGGCACCTCCCACGGGCTCGGTGTCTGAAAGAGATGAGGAAAACATCTAAAAAAATCTTCAATGCTGAGGGTCATAACCTCTCTGATCCTCCCTATTATTGGTGGATACCAGTATTTTACACGGAGCGACTGCCTATTAGATCTCTACTACTAAGATCTATAAGTGGTAGCCGAAACCAACAAAACGTTGCTTAACTAAGTTGCGTGATCGACCCATTCCGCTGATATTATTTTAGCAATGATCTCCTCAACAACAGCTATTAGGGCTCCCACACACGCCTGTGAAGCGATGCAATATAATGTTGCATCGCATAAACTTCCGATGCGAATTGTTTAGGTGATCACATAATGTGCGATACGAATCAATTCGCAAGTTCTTGCAATTTGATTCGAAGTCTTCAATCCAAAGGTCTTTCCACAAGCTCTTAAAGCGATCCGTTTGACGACGATCCGTTTGATTGTTAAAAGGGAGCCGAAGGCTAAATAGGTAAAATAGCTTTATCCTTTTTCCTCGCCTGGCATTTTAACACATCAAGGTAAGACCCTAGATCCTTATAAAAATTGTCATCATCGTAAAACAAGTGATATACTTACTGGTAGTCTGTTCGATGTTATAAACATCGTTGAAGTGGATGATGACGATCTCATCCCCCATGCCTCGGCCGGCCAGCTGACTGACGGCGCGCCTGCCCACCTGACGAACTTCGAGCGATGCCTGGAGGTTGCACGAGTATGTTAAGATATAAGAGACATATTATACTCTATTTACTATAAGATTAGAAATTTAAAGAAATTTGTTTTACCGTCCGTTCAACCGATTTTGACTTTTATTGCGTTGGTGACATAACAAATGACGGCTGCAGAAAAAGTTAGTATTGTAACCACTTTTTTTGCTTTTAATGTCATCCTTATGTTTAAGGAATGAAAGTCAAAATCGGTTGAACGGACAGTAACACAAGTTTCTTTTGTTTTCTAATCAGTAAATAGAGTGTAGAAGTTATGAACGATTGTTCTTTGCGATGCGCGATAACGAGAGGTTTTAGTCGATTGTTTCGATTGTACAAATATCTCGATGGTTTTTGATTGTTTCGACTTTGCCTCGAGTCTGACTCGGTCTGTTACTGCGACTGGCACATGGCGCGTTCATTCGCAAGTTGTTCCTCGATGGTTTGGAGTTACGAGTGAGAGTGATTAATTCGTACATTTAAAAACAAGCGGTCGATTCCGTTGACTCGTAACAATCGAAAAACATCTCGATTATTTTATATAACGGCTCCGATTCTCTCGATCGTTAAAACGTCTCGGGATCGCCCATCGCTTTGTTCTGGCCTTAGCGATGTCTGATCAAGTTCTAGGATCAGATAATGAGGCTATTTTGAAGAGTCTGATTTATGGAGATACAAGATGTCTTCTAGGTTTATTTTTCTGACGTTGAAGAGGTGCTTCTTCAGAACTAGAGTAGTTGTAGAGACAGCAAAAGTATAATTATGTAGTGGTAGAAGGCAGTGGAATTGTATGTATGACAAGACACTTGCTCCAGGGTTTTGTATGAAAACTTGTATCAAGAAGAGACGTGTGTGTAGATAGATTCGAGAGTCCTGTTCATGAGTATTTTTTCGGAGTAGTAGATCGTTTAGTAACTAGGCAGGTTAACGTATGGAGCAATATATTTGATTCAGTGAAATCGTGTGCGAAAACGGAAGAAATGGGCCCGGTTGCCGTAAGTAAAATTTTAGCTGTTGGGAAAAAACCTTAAGTTCCCTTTTTCAAAAGATATTTCGATTTTCTATTTTGGAAGTTATCGATCTTGTTCTCCCAAGGAAAAAATTAAGGTATACTTCTTGATAACTAACAATATTTACTAGTTCTTAACTCTAATATCATGCATTATATCTATCAGCCTAAAATGATCCTAATTTATCGAAACAGGTCTCTTTACTAACACATGCACTTAAATATCAATCAGGCATCTAGTTATAAACCAACACGGATACTTATGCAAAAAAGACCCGTCTCCAACCTTCTAAAACGACACATATCCTACGGACGCCAGATTCTCACAGCACTTGCGATCAGGCGGGGACCTCGGGACGGATCATAATAGCGGCTAGGGTGCAAGGCGAAGGTCATATCAATACGAGAGCGGTTAGCAATGTCGGAGCGGATTTATTGCCGTTTTGTGAGGGGAACTGCCGGTGAATTAGGATTTGCAGTAGTGCAGAATTGATTGTTGAGGTTCCTGTCAGGTTGTGGCACACTGAGAAGTGACGACGGACAATTTAAGAGGATTTGACGTGATGTTATGGGTAGCCGATGAGTAGTGACGTTTTATCACTACATAGTATAAAACAAAGTCGCTCTTTCTGTCCCTATATCCCTATGTACTATGCTTGAATCTTTAAAACTACGCAACAGATTTTGATGCGGGATTTAATAGATAGAGTGATTCAAGAGAAAGGTTTATATGTATTTGTATAATACATGTAAAATATAGTAGGGAAACACTGATAATTTTGCACCCATGCGAAGTGGGAGGGGTCGCTAGTTTGTAATTAATAAAATAGCGAATGTAATGAAACGGCAATGATAATCCTACTTCAAAGTCTAGCTACAATTTTCATGGCAATTTCTTTGCCTTTGTAATCACACATCATCAATTCGTCGAGCTCTATAAAGCGTGATGATATAAATCGCAAAAACGAAATAATACGCACTTTATTATTTCGCTGATTGTAAAGAAATTGTAGCAGTGTCACAGTAATCACACTTCTATTATGTGTATTTGTTACTCATGCACACAGGCACACTCAAAGGGCTGAAATCAATTGCATGAAACTTAGTACACGGGTTGACCACGTCTTAGAATAGCAGGACATTTTTTACCCCGGGAGTATGTGCCCCTGGGACAATTTGCTACTTTCATGCGGGCGACAGTTTAGGTAGCATTTTAATAAGACTTCAATTATAGACTATTGAACGCAGAGTTAATGCATTCATTGTTTACGTTTCAACTTAAAGAAATTCCTATGGAATGTCAGTTAGACTGTATAAGTACGATTATCCTTTCCGTTTCATTACATTTGCTATTTACAAAGAAAATGTCTAAGCTCCGGCACAATAGAGGTAGGCGCAGAAGGCAATCTACATACAAAACGCGCTTGAGCAACGCACACATAGACATCGCTCACAGACATGTTGTCTCGGACTATACGCGCTTGGGCTGTGCTCTACATAAGATAGCGACAGCAGGTAATCTACATACAAAGTGCGCTCGAGCAACGCACACATAGACATCGCTCACAGACATGTTGTCTCGGACTATACGCGCTTGGGCTGTGCTCTACATAAGATAGCGACAGCAGGTAATCTACATACAAAGTGCGCTCGAGCAACGCACACATAGACATCGCTCACAGACATGTTGTCTCGGACTATACGCGCTTGGGCTGTGCTCTACATAAGATAGCGACAGCAGGTAATCTACATACAAAGTGCGCTCGAGCAACGCACACATAGACATCGCTCACAGACATGTTGTCTCGGACTATACGCGCTTGGGCTGTGCTCTACAAAAGATGGCGACAGCAGGTAATCTACATACAAAGCGTGCTCGCGTAAAGCACACATAGACACCGCTCACAGACACGATGTCTCGGACCATGCGCGCTTGGGCTGTGCTCGGCTCGGACAGATCGGCCGGGCTGCATACCCTAGTACGATCAAAAAGCGTAGGTATGACGGGCTCGCGGACGACGAGCACTGAGTAGCTCGCCGTCCGGAAGTCCGGTAATAACCTGGACCGAGCGTAGTCGTCAACGGCGCGTTCTGTTCCACGCACGTCTCAAGGAGATGTCAGCAAACTGTAGGGGCCCGGCAGGGCCGAAGCCTCTGGGGAACACGAAATTCCGAAAGGTAAGCCCGTGTCCCCCAGATCGAAGACAACGAAGGAACGGGGTTAGTAAATAAAAGTCTGAGACGCCCTCTCGCTCCGCCCAAGAGCGGGAGAAGTCATTCTGATGATTCCCCACATGGAAAAAAAGCATAGGTATGAAAAGTGAAGTACATACATGAGGTTGCCTTCTGTAATTACCTATCTTTTCTGTGGCTCAAGGCAGGAGGCAATTTATTAGGGAAGCAAGCCGTTGTTAATCCTATTCTTAGTTAGATGAGTCGTACAGTCGACGTCATAAACCACCAAACATTTCTTATATTGCACCCTTATTGGCCTTCTTTTACTACCAGAAGCATTGGGCAGAGGTTTCAAGAAGAATTGGTCAGGGAATTATATTCTATCAATTCTTAAAAAATGCTTTGTCCTGAGTGACTGACTGACGGATCAATGCACAGCTTAAATCTTTGATCATAAAGAACTGAAACTTGGATGGTTTGTTCTTTGTATGACGTAGACATCCGATTCGTAAAGATTTTTCGAAATAAGGGGTAGAAAAAGGGAGGCTAAGTTTGTATGGAGGAATTTACTTCTGAGCGGTAAAAGCCGCTGTCAAAAGCTAGCCTACGTATATAAAAGGAGAAACTGAACTGAAAAAAGGTTTCCGATTATGAAAATGCTATGTTTTTACTATTAGGTAAAATAAAAATCTTCAGGGCACAAGCATTTTTAAACTGGGACCCAACTTCCCTTACAAAACGGGCATTCTCCTTTGTGTGAAAAAAAATAATAATAATGTGCACAAAATGTCTAAAAATTTTATATAGTACCATAATTTAAGTATAATATACTCGTACCTAAGAAGTATACAAATAGACCTATTACATAAATCTAAATAATTATAAGTATTGACATTACAATCATGCAAGACAACATTGACAAGACAAGATTTTAATCATGCACGGCCAATGACCAAAGGCAAATACTACATCTCGTTTAGCTCTTCAATCCCCATAGGTGACAGAAAAGCTGACGAGATGGAATATTTGGTCGTAGATGTGCGACCCTGGCGGAA
This sequence comes from Mythimna separata, assembly GCA_030763345.1. Taxonomy (NCBI): domain Eukaryota; kingdom Metazoa; phylum Arthropoda; class Insecta; order Lepidoptera; family Noctuidae; genus Mythimna; species Mythimna separata. The sequence continues at coordinate 3,820,380 of CM061188.1, read as the reverse complement.
TAAACGCGAATGTTTGTCGGATATATCCAACGGTTCCATATAAACTACGTAGGTAAAAGAAACAGCATTGATTTATCTAAGTGTGGATATGTAACCAAGATTTTATGTAACTCATAATATGATTTACGTAAGTGTCCATGGACTTTCTTGCACGATCTTCTCCATAGAGATCTACGCATTGCAACGTGCAATTGGTTTGTTCTTCGTTCGTCCCGAATTTTTGTCCCACATTCCAAAAAATTCCTCGTATGTCCCACATCACTTTTGATGTGGTGTTTCGTCCCACATTCCAAGTTCTTTAAAAGTACAGTCAACTAAAACACGTAAGTACTTATTTGTAATTCTTCATCATCTCTCTTCATTTGTAATTCTCATTTCCCAAATATATTGGGGTCGGCATCCAGTCAAGCTGAATTTAGTTGAATACCAGTATTTTACGAGGAGCGGCTGCCTACCAGGCCTCCACAACCCATTAACTGGGGTAACACAGTAGGTACTTCATGGCAAGACTGGAGCCAGAGTTACTGGTCTACAAATGACACCCGGGACCTACGGCTTACCGACTACCGTGCTAAGATGGCCACCCATCCACAGATAGACCTTGACAAGCGTTGCTTAACCTCTAAGATCGACCCGTGCGGCTGTTATTATCTAGCCACGAGCTCCTCACAAGCATAAGCCGATGTAAACGAAAAATCAAGTAAATTCACTTATCCTAAAAAGCGGGTATTAAGTATCAAACATTCAAATTCTGTGATACTTGATTTTTAAATCGTAGGTAGTAGCATAAACTCACATAATTTTTAGATGATAAATTTGTTTAAGTATCTTAAATTGTTTGCATCTTTTTTTGCTTTATTAAGTAATATAATAACGATTACGTACAAATAAACTTTCATTCAAGTTAAAAAGTCAAAGTCAAAATCTTTTCATTTCACATAGGCCTACATGGGCACTTATAAAACGTTAGAAGCTTTGCAGCATTGTATTAAAAACAACTCTTCAGATAAAAATATTAAAGAAAACCTGGATCAATTCAATTACTTTTGTTTTAAAATTGAGAGTATTATTATATTGCATAATGTAGAAGCACTTTTCAGTTGAAGCTGAATAATAATACTATTGATCAAATTAGTCATTACAAGCAAAAAAACAAAGGACGCAATAAAAAAGGGATTGACCATTAGGGAAGGTAAACTCTTCTACACAGATTCCAGTGATGACAGTCGTACTACTTGACTCAAATTCGCCATCTTAATAAACATGCTTCTAAAACTGAAATTTTTAACCTTCTAAATTCATTGAATTATGACAATACGGAACTATTATTTGAATCCACTGCGTAAAAAATCACCAGATACCATTCCACGAAACATACACTCCTTTACACTTATATACGTACGCATGTATACAAACATACATCCATTCATTTACTTCTATACATACACTTCGGTATCATTGCGACCTACATTTATTCAATTTTTTTTTCTAACTTCTACTCCAACTTTTAGAATCACCCACGAATGTTATAAAATTACAGATGAGATATAAAATATTTCAATAAATTTTAATGTATACCTCCGCTATCCGAATGAGGAGCGATTATTTAAATAGTTTATTGACGTTAAATCTTTATTTCTATACTAATATTATAAAGAGAAAAAAAAAATATTTTGGTAAAAAAAAACAAATTATTAAGTTGTAATAAAACATAAAACTACAAGACCGGTTTTAAACATTCTTCCACCACTAGATAGCTAGGTAAATATTTGCTATTATCACACGGGCGAAGCCGCTGGTAAAAGCTATAGTAATAATAAAATAGTTAGATATCCGTTTTGTTGACTGTACAAAAACGTCAATTAAGCCTATACAAAAAAAATATGGGACAGATAAGGAATATGAACTGGGTCGAATCGAGAATAAAATAATTAAAATAATAGTTTGGGACAAACGAAGCATATGAGTTGGGACAAACCAGGAATTTTTTATGTGGGACAGAACGCAGTGAGACGAACGAAGAACAAACCGTGCAATTTGGCTTCACTATTTTTTTGACTAACCAAGAGTGCTTGTAAATGATCCATCATCATCATCAAATAATAGTAACCATGCATTTTCCCAACTATATTGGGGTCGGCTTCCAGTCAAGCCGGATTTAGCTGAATTGAATACCAGTATTTTACGAGGAACGGCTGCCTACCACACCTCCACAACCCATTAACTGGGTAACACAGTACTTCATGGCAAGACTGGAGTCAGATTTACTGGCCTCATAATATAATTTAAATAAAAGAGTGTCCATGGAGTTTCTTGCGAGTCCTCTCCATAGAGATCTACGCATTGCAACGTGCAATTTAGCTACTTTTTTTTACTACCAAAAGTGGTATATTGGAAATGGTCTATTTGAAATAAATGCTTTAGACTTTGACTTTGATAGATACACTGATTTCCATACTTTAAATCAATGTCCAAGTGTAGTCTTCTTCTGCCTGGCGTTAATCCCGGCCATTGCCAGGGTCCGCCTTCCGACTAAGTCTCCTCCACTTTGCCCGGTCGAAAACATCCTCCCCAGTAAGGTCATTGGCTCTCATGTCAGACTTGACGACGTCCAGCCAGCGCTTGCGGGGGCGACCACGGGACCTAGCCCCAAGGACAGCCATATCCATGCATCTCCGACCAACGTACTCTCTAGGGCGGCGCATGATGTGGCCATACCATCGCAGACGACACTCTTGCAGTTTTTCCCCCACGTCACGGACACCAAGACTACCTCGGATGTATGAATTGCGCATGCGATCGGATCGCGTTACGCCGCTCATCCACCTCAGCATCTTCATCTCCGTGACGCGAAGCTCCTGGGTGTGTCTGCCCAGTGCTGGCCAACACTCGCCGCCGTAAAGAAGGACAGGCCGTATGATGCATTTATATATCTGCCCTTTGAGCTTCGGAGGCATTTTGCGGTCGCAAACAACGCCCGTAACCTCGCGCCACTTCGCCCAAGCCGCGCCTATGCGTGCTTGGACATCGTCGTCTACGTTGCCAGACTCGTGCAGCACGGATCCAAGGTACCTGAACTTATCGGACCTTGTGATCAGGTCCGAACCTATCCGGATGGTATTCGAATCCGTGCTGCCACAGGACATGTACTCAGTCTTCGCCACATTCAGTCTCAGACCACCGTTTTCCAGCGTGTCCTTCCAAACGTTGACTTTGCGCTCAAGTTGGGCTTTGTTCTGGTTAACGAGGGCTATGTCATCGGCATACATCATTAGCCACGGAGGCTGGTCTTGGATGTATGCCGTAACTACATCGAGCACAACGTTAAACAAGAACGGGCTAAGAGCCGAGCCTTGGTGAACGCCAACAGATATTGGAAAGACGTTGGATTCGCCAACCGCGGTCTGGACAGAGGACACGGAATCGCGGTACATGTCTCTGATAATGTCAATATAGGCCTCGGGCACACCCTTGAAGCGAAGTGCCCACCAGATGGACTGCCGAGGAATACAGTCGAAGGCCTTCTGCAGGTCTAAAAAGGCCATATGCAGAGCTCTCCTTCTCTCCCTGTACGCCTCAGTCAAAGTCCGCAAGGCGAACACTGCGTCCATGGTGCTGTTACCCGCCCGGAAGCCGTATTGACACTCAGAGACAGTACACTCGGTACGGAGCCTTGTGTCAATTATGCGCTCGAAGAGCTTCATGGTGTGGCACATGATCTTGATACCGCGGTAGTTACTACAATCCTGTACGCTACCTTTGCCTTTGTAGATTGGAATGATCAGGCTAGATCGCCACTGGTTCGGCATTTCCTTGGTGATCAGGATGCGGTTAAATAGATCCGTCAGAAGGTCCACACCATGTGAGCCCATCGCCTTCCACACTTCAATTGGCACGTTGTCAGGCCCGACCGATTTCCGGTTCTTCATGTAGCGAAGAGCAATGCGGGTTTCGTCGGGGGAAATAGGGGAAATAAGTCCAAGGTTAGGAGGCGGTTCGGGAGGAAGGTTATGGGGATGCTGTTTGTTTGACAGCTCCGCAAAGTATGTACACCATCTCTCCTTAACAGAGGGGGCATCGTAGAGCAGCTTACCCTCGGCGTCCCTTACACAGAGACATTTGCTAATGTCCCGTGTAGCTTTTTCCCGGGCACGCGCCAGCTTAAAAATAAGCTTCTGCCCCTCCGCAGTCTCCAGCTTGTCGTACAAGGGCGACAAACTTTTGCTGCGGGCTCTGGCTACAGCTTTTTTGCAAGCGCGCTTAGCCGCTCCATATGCCTCCCTGTCCTCCGGAGAGTTGGACCCCTGCCACTTTTTAAATAAAGCCTTCTTCTTCCGGGTCGCCTCCTGAACCCCGTCATCCCACCACCACGTCTCCTTGTCTATGGTTCTACCACCACGAGAAGAGCCAAGGACGCGCTTACCCGCAGCAGTGATTGCAGAATGAATCCTACTCCATATCTCTTGAGCGGATTCATGCGGAGCACTGATCTCGAGATGCTCGACCTCCGCAATGAAATCCGACTGCTTAGGACCATTAAGCAACCACCACTTAGTGCGGGGTTTGCGTTTCTCGACCACTTTCTTCTTTGGTACAACTGCCAAGTCCAGGACAAGGAGGCGGTGTTGAGCCGTTAAGCTCTCCCCTGGGATGACTTTGCAGTTGGTAACCTTGCCAATATGGCACCGTCGCACCAGCAGGTAATCTATTTGGGTTGAGTAGGAACCACTACGATACGTAACAAGATGCTGGGGCTTCTTCTGAAAGAATGTGTTCGCGATGGCTAGGTCAGACACCGCGCAGGTCCTGAGTATACTAACTCCCTCTGCATTTACTTGACCATAACCAAAACCACCGTGAACACGTCCGTACTCTCCAGCAAACTGACCTACGTGACCGTTGAGGTCCCCCCCAACCAAAACATCTTCGGAATTCGGAATAGCGCGCAATACGTCCTCGAACTCATCCCAGAAGGCCTCCTTTTCAGACTCACAGCAACCAGTTTGAGGAGCATAGGCGCTGACTAGGTTCGTTACCGACCCTTCGATCAGCACCCTAACTCGCATCAACCGGTCGCTGTATCGGTTTACTTCAAGAAGTCCATCCTGAACGTCCTTAGACAGCACTACGGCCACTCCGTTCCTGCCCGATGGTGATCCGGCGTACACTAGCCGGTACCCCTGCCCGATGTCACGGGACTTATTCCCCTTCCAGCGCGTCTCCTGAAGGAAGGCGCACTGGACCCGACGCTTCGCAAGTACGTCCGCGAGTTCTCTGCAACGTCCACTTAGAGAGCCAATGTTCCAGGTGGCAAAGCGGAACTTCCTTTTGGGTACTGACATCTTTAGCCGTGCCCGTACTTGACACGGTAGCCCTAGCCCACTTGTCGCAGGTTTAGGGCGATGTGCCTGCGCGTCGTTATGCGGCGACGCCCTAGCCCGGGTACCCATTCGCAACTTATCCCTATCCATAATAATATGACTGATGTTGGTTTTACGTGGGGCGACCAGCCGTCTGACCCCCACAACCCTACGAGAGGGAAACCAGGGTCGCCAGAGCCTCGTCCGTTGAACAGCAGGGTGCACCGCTAGCAGGTGAGGTTGGCTTGGGTCCTTAGGATGTAAACGGACCCCAATCACCCCCTCCAAGTGTAGTGTAGACTGATTATTTATTCTATACATTTTTGACAGCGACCAGAGTTATTAAGTCCCTTGTGTAATCAAATTATATAGCCCCAACTGGCTGCGAGTTTTTTACACTAATAACTTTTCTAAATTACCTCCGGCGGGTAGGTCTTTTAGGGTTCCGTACCTGAAAGCTGCTAACGGAACCCTATTACTAAGCTGTCAGTGGGATTTAACTCATAAACCGTAAGAGAAAGAGTTAACATTTTCACAGAATGTGTATTTTTATTTCCGCTATAACCGCAAATAATGAAATTAAAATAAATGTAAAAGTTATTTTGTCACTTTTTTTCCTATACTTATTTTAATATTGTAGTACGGATCCTTTCGTGTGCGAGTCCCACTCGCACTTGGATAGTTTTTTTAACAAAGCAACAAAAACAAAAGTGGGACTGTTCCAAAGAGTTACCGTGGCCCTGGAACGCAAAAGGCAACTTCATAAACACAGGTAGGTTTTAGTCAGTAAAAGTCCGATCAAATAACTTTTCTGTTCTCTTTACTCAGAACGACAAGAGTAATTTGATTTACCAACTCAAAAAAGGCCAAACAAAAAAGCTCTAATGGCAGATTCCTACGATCAGTGTAGACCATTTTTTACCCAACAAAAATGTTTAGTACAAAACTACTAATTAGCGCCGAGCTACCAATTAACCTTGGTAGATAATAACAAGCGAAATTTGCCCAATCCATGCCGCACACTGGCTGAAAAAATTAACGACCAATTTTCTAGAAAAAATAAATAAACGGACGACAAAGCTGAAAAGGCACATTACCGCATTAAAGGTAGCATTCGGCTCTTAGCGACCGTGACGCACGACGGCGACCGGGTCGCGCTACCCACTGCTTAGTATGGATTTGTATTAAGTACTAAGCAAACCAGGTGACCACGTCGCGCGATCGATTGGTGCCATACAAAATCCATGCGCGACCAGGAGTTCAGGAGTGCAGGAGAATAGCACTCCTGAAAACAGCCTTAACAGCCTTAAACAGCTGCGACGAAATCTAAGTCGGTATTCGCTAAACTGTGAGTAGCTATTCTCTAACGGCCGAAACCAATAACCTATCGATCTCCAGTTTGGCATACTGGAGATTGTAAAACAAATGGAGTTTCTTGCCGGTTTTTCTCCATAGGAAACTACCAATTTGGAACCGTGCACTAGCTTCGACTTTTTATAAGTGCCCATGTAGGCCTATGTAAAATAAAAACATTAAAAAATAAAATGATACAATACAAAAATTATCATGTTTTCTGTGAATGAAACACATTTGTTTTTCTATTTCCGATATGTGATAGATAGGTTATTGGTTTCGGCTGTAAGAAAACAGCTTTGCCAGCAGCGCTGTGAGCAAGGCTGTTTTCTTAGAGGATAGAATAGCACTCCTGGTCGCGGTCGCGCGTCGCGGTCACTAAGAACGGAAAGCTGCCTTTAGAACATCGAATGCTAATATTAAAAAGAATGGGTGATACAATTAAATAGACGGAAGTGCGAAATTATGATCTAAATACGACAACTACGTGTGAACAGTAAGCATGTACTAAATTATTATTAACTAATTAAATACGTTGGCGTGGTTCAGTTCGTCTGGCTCTTGTATTGGATTACAGTTGAGAGTTAAAATGATACGAGAATATTTTGTTACGACGATTAGTTGTCATCAAAACAGAGGTGTTATAATGTTTCTGTCGGCGGAAATATGTTTTCAATACTTTAATCTGAAAATCCGTTTTTATCCCTACCACTTTTAGGCACGTATTCTACTGTTCTCCGCACTAGTGCGGTAAAGAGTTGGCGGTCGCCTCCGCCAAAATGTATTATACCTATCGTACTAAACTAGGCGTTAAGCGATCACTACAATTCTCGCGTCAACCCAAGTTATATAATAGGTACATAATATATGCTTGTATAAATATGTATATCTGCTCTCACAGGGTTTCCAAAGATTGTCTGGTAAATATATCGCTGTCAGCGAATAATAAATTGAATACAATAAATTGTATTCTAGTGGTCTTCACTACAATACAATTTATTCTATTCAGCTGACAGCTCAAGATTTGGATTTGTAGTTGGTAAAAATTTATGCGGACCTTAAATTTTCTGGTCTAAAACAAAATTAAACAAAAAGTATGTTTTTAAGTAGCCTATTTATACCCTTGTTAGAACTTACCCTAGATACTGTGGGTTGTGGTGGGAATCAACAATCGACTTTCAGTTGTGAGATTCTCAAAGAAGAAAACGAATAAAATCGACTAATTCGGAATGATATGCTAAGTTCAGGTATAATGAAATCTATGGCGTCATTTAACTAAACTACGAAATCCTGCATCGCGCAATTAGAGTTCACCGCACTATTTGAACATGTACAACAGTCCGACATCATTTCTCGAGCAGTTACCTAAAGACTGACATAACATCCGTCTGGTCAGAAGATCCTTCCCTTTCAATGGAGGTTTGCGGGCCTTTACTCCCTGTTCCGAATACCTCTGTCATATATAGAGACTTGCGGGATTTTACACTCAGTTCCGAATACTTCTAACATTATACAACAGCCCGAAATCATCTCTCGGACAGTTGAGACAGACAAAAAATCTGTCTAGTCGGAGGATTCTCCCTTTTCAATGGAGGTTTGAAAGACTCTACTCCCTGTTCTAAATATAGGACCGCGGCTTCTTATAAGTTTCTGTAGAAATCCTCTAAAACTGGTTCAGATGTTGTTTTAGGTCAGGATTCGGCTAGTAACGACTCGGTACCGCAACTGCGATTAGAAATTTGAGAGTTCAATAACCGAGCGTAGTGACGCCTACGCTATATTTTTTTAGGGTTTCAGTTTGTCAATCGCCGAATGTCTTAACCAGCCAGAGAAAAAATGGAATAACTAATTTTGTGTTGACAAGCGAATGTCAAGCAAGAAAATTAATTTTTTTAGGCACAATTGTTTTTTGTCATTGTATTAGAAAATTATCCCTATTCCTACTTGGCACATCCGTGAAACACACAATATGTTAAGCTTTTCGCGTTAAAATCCTGAAGAGTTTGTTTGAACGCGCTAATCTCGTCCGATTTGAAAAATTATTTCAGTGTTAGATAGCCCAGAGGAAGGCTATAGGCTATATATTATCATCACGCTAAGACTAAACTAACTCTACACGCGGGCGAAACCGGTGGCAGAAGCTAGTAGTACATATTCCTACTGTTCTTAGAAAACATAGCAATATCTAAATTTTTTCGAAAATCCTGTTTTTTTGCATCGGATATCGTTCGATAAATGAGTTTTCTTTCTTCCTTTTATTTTTTTTATTCTTCTTTTTTATCTTTATCTCGTTTATTGTTTCTTTCTTTATGAGTAACTTATAAAAAAAACAGATTTGTGACGAAGAGTCACAGACTCACAGTGCTCTTTATGAGACAGGGTGAGGGATTGTTCGAAAGAGACATTCTGATGATTCCCCTACCAGAAAAAAAAAAAAACCTCGGCTAGACCTTAAAGGCCAACTGAAGATACGTGTAGGTTTTAGTCGGCTCCTCACTCCACCCCAAAACCAGCCTTAAAAAAAGGTTGAAACGAGAGCACATTTCAGCTGTTTATCACACTTTCTGTCTGCAAACAGTTCATTAAGAGGAACGGGCTCGTTTTCATGTCCGCGGCGATGGGACGAGGCCCCGTTATAGTATTTAACATTTCATTGGGTCGCGTGCCAACTAAATTGCGAACCATTTTGTTTGGGGCCTCTTTTCAGTAATGGTGTATTGAGTTCTTATGTAATCAGTTGTTTGGAATTAAAATTTGATTTATAATTTGAGAGCTGTTTTATACTGTTATTGGAAGCTAATAAGCGGTGACTTAATTAAAGTGATTTTGAGAAAACAATGATTTTGTGAAAAAGGATTTAACACAAAGATAATTAAGAAAGATTTACATGTTTAGAATGACATATTTATATATCTTTAAAAATAAAATTTGCTTACTTTGCTTTCCTATAAAACTTTGCTGCTAAATGTACAATTGTACATATGAAATAAACTATCAGACTTATTTTCGACTTTTTATAATAATATACTAGCCATTCGCATCTGTTTCGCACTGGAGTTAAAAATCTATGAAATACTCGGCTTATTTCTAATATAATGCATATTTATATACCTAAAGCATCATTGATCGGCTCTGACTATTGGTGAAAACTACATAAAAATCCGTTCAGTAGTTTTTAGTTTATCGCGGTCATACAAACGATAGACGCGGTGGATGAATTTGTTTTATGATAAATCTAATTATGAGTAACACAGTCCATAATAATATGGATTTTTTCGATTAGATAATGCTATGTGGTTTTAACAAGCCTGCCTAATGCAAAATGTTCAAATTATTCGAAGCAAAAAAAGAAACAGGATTTTCGAAAATTTTGAGGTACTGCTTTTAGGTTTCCAAGAGCAGTATACCTAGTGTATTATAGGATATTGCAATTCACAGAACATAATTGAAGCTGGTTCTTGATTGTTGTTTTTTCTTTAAACTTGTCTTAATAATAAAGTAACACACGGTCTAGTGATGCGTAGGAGTTGGTGAGCAGATTTTTTCGGTGCATATTTGTTTCTAGACCAATCAATCATAGTCCGACATTTGACAGCAAAAAATATAATATCGCTAGTCTCTACCAAATAATATACTTGTGGTAATAACTGGCTTATAGTCTGAAAGACTGCGTGTTCACTTTTTTACATCGCGTTAAATAAAAATAACTTTAATTTCGGAAGTTGGTGTGAACTTTACATTTACATATATCTGCGGAAACCGCAATCCCGGACGTTTTGCTACTTATCATATATTGAAGAGTTCCATGGCCTTAGAAGTTTTCCATCAGACCTTCACCAAATTTAAACGGGATCAGTTTGAAAATATTATTATACCTATATACTCTATAAATACTAACTAAAAATATCATAAAGATCAGTTAACATTTGTCGAGGTTAAAAAAAATCACCATCCATCCATCCATCGTCCGCTTCATCGCTTTCCATCAGGTGAGATAGCGGCCAAGCGTAAACCTATCAAAAAATAGGAAAAAAAAAACGACTTCAAAATCACTTTCTTTTCAGGAAGTCGATAAAAAACTGCGCCAAAAATAATTTCAAGCATCTCACACTAATATTTGTACGCAAATAGGCATGACTTTAGATAAACACGTGTAAGAATGATATCAAAATAAAAGCTAAGCGTGGTCGCGGTTATTTATACACTAGAAATGCGAATTTATATTTTTTCTTCAGTAAATCATCTACGAGTAGCTAGCAGTAAGGAATTTCAAATAAATGTATATTGCTGTTATCTGCAGCGAACGAATATTTAAATGGCAAATCATAAATACGTCAATTTAAGCTAGTTTAACTAGGAAACTGGTTAAACTCGGTAACTAGCTTCTTTTTATTTTGACTGTAAAAAGTGCCCTTAACAATGGTCCGTATTGTTACACCCTATTGATTTTAGGCTCCTTCTGTTTTTTAGGATGTAAAATAAAGAGTAAGTATATCTATATATCTATCCAAATGAGGCCGGTGTTTCCTAGTTGAGTAGCCTAAGAAACACCGCAACTAATTCAGACGTCAGTCTCGTTTTAAAATACTGACATAAAGTGTAAACATGTAATGGTCAAATAATTCGAGAACCATGCAGATTAGTGTCCCAGTGTTGGGTCACCTAAGTTACAACATTGTTTCTTCCTAAGCAGAAACATTTATGAAACATGGAAACATAAAAATTGTAGTCTGAAGTACAGGTATGAAATATTTCAAGAGCCCAGACAAACTGTAACCATGCCAACACGTATTACATCTGCGCCGAACATACTTGCTGCTCTGGTAATAAGGCTGTGTTTGCGTAGTAACGAAATATAATGAGTCTGAAGTTGTAGGAGAAAAGCAGAGGGATCCTGAAGCTTTACGATGTGACATTCTATCAGCAACAACGGTTATCGAAAATGTAAAATGATTGGTAGCGCCAAACCTACAAAGCAGTAGTTGCTGAATTACAAGTCGTACGTCATAATTCTAAATCCAGGCAAGCGCTTTACTCTGTGTAATTATTATATTACCAATCTTATAAAAGGTAAAAGAAAAACATCGTGAGGAAACATCATATTTTTGAATCAAACATTCGAAGCCAAGTGACAACCACCAACCCACGCAGGGCTTGCGTGTTAGTTTTTTTTTTATAATTGATATCGCTGATTAAATGTCACACTCTCGACGGTTTTTAGAAGTAGTAGCACTGCGTCATTGCTAAATACATAAGGGTGCTCTTTAAACACCTTTTAAAAAAAATTATATGTTCTTCTAAATAATTCTTCCATGGAGCACATAAAGTGCATAACACTTCCGGAAGAATTTATCCTAGATCGAGCTGAGCTCAAACAAAAGTATTCTACCAATGCACGGTGTAGCATCAGTTGATAAATCATCCCGATCTCATCATCCTACACAAACACAACCTTCAGAGCTGCATCGATGGTCATGTACAAAAAAACCGTGCCTGTTTCAGCCATCCGACGACAGATCGCACGCCGTCTGTCACTTCCCCGGGCACGTCGACGCTCGTCGATTCTATGAGAGAGCTCCATCGAGACCGAAGCGCCGCTTGCGCCGCGAATGACGCCATGGCGCGCACTGAACGCACTAGTATAATCATTGTGGTGTTAAAAACTAACTTTTTTTACATTACGTCTCTGATTTCACATTATATTTTAACTAATTTTTATATTTTTCTAATTTCACATTTAACTAATATTTTATAATTTTCTAATTTCACATTTAACTAATATTTATAATTTTCTAATTTCACATTTAACTATTTTTTTTTAAATTAACTAGTTTTTTTCTAGTTGCACTAGATTTAGTTTTGGTTATAATTGTTTTTTAGGCTGTTTGATTATATCTCTATCCATATTTTTGTGCACTAATTTCATGGTGTAACTTTGTATTCTGTAATTTAAGGTTTTATGTCACAGATTTCGGTATTATAGTGTCACATATTTTTATTAATTTATGATGGAACTTGATAACTTAGTAGTTAGTTTTTCACAACAATTTTGGCCACTTGTGTGTAGTGTTTTTTTGTTAAGGTTTAGTAAGTAACTAGTGTTCTACGAAAAAATAATGATACTTAACAATAATTTCATATAATATGCACTAAATAAAATTAATTATAACTATCATTTTCACATAACATGCTCTAACAAAATCTCTCGAACTATTCATATTCTTGATCCATAACAACAAGCTAATGTTAATTAAAATTCAGATCATCAACCAACATACGGTTGAAGACTTTAATGGCATGTATTAAACGAAAACTACATTAGACCGACGTACACGTGGGGCATGCCTGATTTGTACGTAGAACCACGTCGCGTGGTGTGGATCTAATGTAGCTCTACAAATCTAGTTGCCATATAAAATGTATGGGGACCGACGCGCCTGGTTCGGCGTACGTGGCCCACGTGGGCCCAATATTGTTCTACCCGTCATTATTATTATTTTTTATTTATCGTTTAACCTATCACATACCCACAAAACGAGACACAATAGTAAAACAATAACACCGCGGTCTCATAGGACCGGTCGGGGATTCATGAACTAATTTAACACATTAGCTCATATAAACATTATTGAATGATGTTACATTGTAATAGATAAATTAAATAAATCAGATAAATTATTGCATTTTTATATCATCCCAAAAAAATCCTACTACTGATTAAATCTGACACAGAAAGAAAAATATCTATAACACAATTCATTGACCGTCTGCACATAATTACATACATAAAAAATTATTTCCTGATAAACTTGCTTAGTGACCGCTACAAAAAAAAACTCAGATAAGATAGTATTTGACACCTAATTTAAACAAGTAACTACAGTAATAAAAAATGCCTACAAGTCTAATTGGAAGATGACTCATTTCCTCATGTTGGAAAAACAGTAGGTATAATAAAATTATGATAAGAGTAGAGACAATGCACACAGTACCTATTGTCTGTCCAATACATTTGGTTGACTGGTAGAGAATGCCTACGGCATTAAATCCTCCTTTGTACTTTTGTGCTGCATGAAGATAAAATAAATATGACTGGCCAGTAAGAATTTTATACCATTTAGGATAAACAAAATGTGAATGATTCTTGTTGGTACTTCAATTATTTTTTAACGGCCGAAATTAATAATCAATTCATCACATATCGGAGATTGAAAAACAAATGAAACAACAGAAAACATGTAAATTTTTGTATGGTATCATTTGTTTTTCAATCTCCGATATGTGATGGATTGATTATTAATTTCGGCCGTAAATGTATATGAATACTGACAGATTTGTAATTGTACAGTTTTTCTTTAATTTTTTGAAAATAGTAGACACTTTCTAATTGGGATTGAGATTACAGTTCTTAAACATATTTATGGAATCAGTTTGAATGTACCTACTTTGTCTTTTAGATATTTTAGGTAGGCGCTTAATGCAAAAATAGATACAGATTTATATTTGTATCACCAGGACCAAAATAAAGTGTTCCATATTTTAAGTTAATATTTTACCTACTTTATAGAAATCAAAACAGATCATACACTATGATTTTTTTTACTCTAGAATTAAAAACTACATCATCATAATTTAAATTAGAAGTAAAAATAACATTATTATAAATAAAAGTATTGAAGGACAATTTTATTCTTAAAATTAGCTTTTCCTGTTATCATTTAAAAATAAAATATGATAATAAAAACTAATCATCAATTTGAGGACAAGCTATTGGCAATGAACAGGTAGCCATTTTCAATTCAAACTTTCTCTAAAGCAAAGATAATTTGAGTCATACAGCCTACATTTATGATTTCTACAAGATGTTCATACATATTAAAAAATAGATTTTATATGAAATTATTTTTGTCTGCATTGCAGTATTTATCTTTAACTAGACTTTTAAGCATTTCAGACAGTAATTATTTCTTAATTAGATGTAGCAAATACAATTTTCAGCCTTAAACCGTGGCATTTAAAGTTCAATTTCATATTTTGCTAATTAGAAAACAAAGTATTTTACAGACTAGACTTCATTTGTCAGTTTCAATGACCCAGATTTTAAAATAAAGAATACTTTTAAAATATCTGTTCGTTAAAATTAGCTTGTCTCAAATGTAAAAAGATCTTATGTAATTATGATTTCCTACTGTATAAAAATAGAATATAGAATCTATATTACTTTTCTGCAATAAATGCAGAAAAGTAATATAGATTCTAAAGTAAGGACATAAACTGCCAATTTAAAATAAATAATTTCTGTTAGTCACATCTATGTTTACCGTCAAAGAACTGCACTGAGACAGGCCTGTTTACCTTGTACCTATCCTTAAATTAGAATTCATTATCATAAACCCAAGGTTACTGTAACATATTTAACTACAATTAAAGATAAACACACCAAAACAATATAAAATCATTCATGACATTGTTTTCATAAATTTAAAAAAATATCCTAACATGATTAACCTTCATACACTTAAAAACACCACAACACAAGCAGCCAAGGCCTACTTCCGCATTCCAATTTTAAATTTAAAAAATAATGTTTTATGGCACTAAAACCTCTGCACATTACATAAATAAAAATTCTCTTCCTTTTTAACACAGAATAAGGTCTGTTCACTTTTTAAACCCGTGAACTGGATGTCCAATACTGCATTAGGAATAATAATGACACAAGCTAGGTCAAGGCGTCAAAATATCTATTTTAGTTCACAAACGTCGGCCTTTTTGTACTGTCACATTATAATAAAACATTAAAGCTAAAATTGTACAGTATCTTGTAAGTTTATTTTTGATTTGACATAAATTATGTCATAGTGTGTATTCCTTTTCTCTTTTGCACACATATTGCATGTGACTATAATAATTTTCTAAGAAAATGCGAAAAATTTACTTACCCAACAGAGTGGCTATCCGTAAATGGGAGTCACCGTCTTTTGTGATACAAAATATTATTTAATTCACAAACTTTTAAAGTTATGTGTTATTTAATATTAATTTACGAATTATTTTCTAATGTTAATTCAATAATCACACCCACAAACGGAATTCCGCGGTCGAATTGTGGATTGTCAAATTGACATGTGTCAAATTCGATCGGCTCAGCTGTCCTGGAAAACTGTCATAAAATTAATGCGTTCCTTTTTAAGCAGATTCATAAATTCAATATCCCTGTTACAATTATTTTGAGTATGTCATTGCAATTAATCATTATTCAATATTTAACTTTTTAGACACTTCATTATGAAGTTATACCATTAATACTTAAATTGCTTAATACCTACTTAGATTGCTTAGTCTTCAGTTGTACTACTCTTCTAAAACCTCAAAAAGCGACATCTAGTTGTGGTTCAAGACAATAATTTTATAATTTATCTTCATACTTGCTATACCAGTTCCTGGTAGGCAGCTTTTAAGTGTGTTGTAAAATTAAAAAATAGAGATCAAAGTTAATCTGTCAAGTTATTTTATCCGAAATAAAACAAAAGCAAATTCAATTATAATACAAATTGTAATCGAAGAAACAATTATACAGTTACCTATTGTAACTACATTTTACCATAAGTCTTTGCAAGCAAAATCAGCTTCAGCATCGTCCCAATCGATTAACGTTCTATTATGCCACATGAAAGTTCCTTTTAATTTCTGGGAGGCATCCAAAATTAAATAAAGGACCAGCTCAGCTGATTGCTCAGGTTCTACTTCTCCTCCACCTTGTGCCATATCCGTCTTCATATGACCTGGATGGACAGCATTGATGGAAATGTTCCTATCAGCATATTCCCTCTGTTGCACCCTAGTCAAAGCTGTCAAAGCAATTTTGGATACTCTATGCTCCGCATGCTTTCCTTCATCAGCAAAATCGTTCTTATCAAACGTTCCATTTTTAACACTCTCCAAATATTCGTCAACAAAGTCATTTATTTGTTCTCTGGTTAGATCCGGGCTTTGTAAAGTCTGAATCCAAGACTGCTTCTTCAAATTCGATAAATGACCACAAGCACTTGAAATATTGACGACCCTAGCGCCATCTCTTAGCAGAGGAAACAAGTATTTCTCAATGGTAAGTAGGCTGCGGTAATTTATGTCAATGTTCCGTTTCGCCGCTTCGTACGTTGGATAAACTTCGTCCCATTCTAAAATGGCAGCGTTATTTACCAATACATCAAATCCACTGTGTTTTGTTTTGATAAAATCCGCGAATATTTTAACACTCTTTTCGTCACTTATATCGAGTTGATGGAATAAAGGTTTTAGTCCGAGTTCGTTCAACTTTTGTACTGCTTCAAGCCCATTTTTCTCACTTCTGGCAGTCAAATACACAATTCCATCGAATCTTTGGCATAATCCTTTCACAATGGCGAGTCCTAGTCCTTTGCTTGCTCCTGTTACAACTGCGATTTTTTCCACCATTTTAATAAATGAATTGACATGCACACCGTATGAGATTGGAAACAAATTGAGTCACTAGTTTAGTTATTGTTTACACACACGAATTATATTATTAGTTATCTATGTACATATTAAATTGAAACAAGAAAACTCTATTTTTCGCCAGCTAGAGTCTATTTTTCAATGAAAACCAAGCTGAACATAATATTATGAATGATAGTTATTATTGACAATGTAAAATCAACTTTATTACTGAACGGTTAAAGTATGTTTCAGGTTCCTACATAAAACATGTTTATATTTTTCTGCGATTGGCCACCCTGAATTATCTGTCAAACGATAACATACCTTTAAGAAGTCAAAATAAACACTTTTATAAATTAAATAAACATTTGTGATCGAGTTCTGGATATCTAAAAGCGATTTATATGAGCTACTAAAGAATAACAATGAGATTAAACTCTTTATCGTTTTATTGACCTCGTAATAACGTTCAAGAATAGGTACTCAAGCGGTCGTTTAAATTCTAAGAGTGGAATAAAAATGCCTATTTTATTCTTGGAATCCCATGAATGACCCGTGATACTTAAATATGTATTATGTAGATTATTGTGTCATACTGAAGGAAAACTATAATACAAGTGACCGGAGCCGCGAGAAGAGCAAAGCATTAGAAGTATGTAGCCCAATGTATTTTATTTATAAAATGTATTAAAATTAAATTACCTACAACATGACGTTTTTTCTGGGGCCACATCAATCAAAACATGACATCTTTTCTCTCTTCTTCTCACAACAAATGAAATTACTCTAGGCCTCATAATATCTTTGACCACTACAGACATGAAATAAATAATAAAATGATCTCAATACGGCTTCGCCGTAGCGGAATACTGGGTTGAGCAAGGCATTAAAACCTTTATTAGAAAACAAACTATTTTTGTCATCGACACGCTAAGAAAAATAAAGAGGGGAATAAGAATTTCCGCAGTCACGTATCCAAATGTAGGTATGTCACAGCCCTTTTCCTCATTCGGAAAACAACTAAGAGGGAAAAACAGGCGAAAAACACAGCCCTTTAGTTACGGAAGCATTTAATTCTGTTCTTAACTAAGAACTAAATGTTAATTCTATTACGAGGACTATAGAGCACGGAATAGTCAGAAGCCAGTAAATCTGACTCCAGTCTTGCCATGAAGTACCGTGTTACCCCAGATAATGGGTTGTGGAGGTCAGGTAGGCAGCCGCTGCTCGTAAAATACTGGTATTCAGCTAAATCCGGCTTGACTGGAAGCCGACCCCAATATAGTTGGGAAAACGGCTAGGCAGATGATGATAGAGCACGGAATATTTTCTTTTTATGCACCTACCATATTATCTCTTCACCACCCTAGGTTGACTGGTAGAGAATGCCCATGGCATTAAGTCCGCCTTTGTACATTGAGATGCATGAAGACTTAAAAAAAAAAATAGGTGTGCTCGATAGTGCTCTGTCGGGCTATTGCAGGTCGGCATGGCATGGTGTCGGCCATCAGTTTTCGGCCATCTAGTGTTCTGTCGGCCAAATGACCGTCGGGATGTTCTGTCGAGATAAACTCCATCGACTTAGAGTTCTGTCGGTCTAGTGCAGGTCAGGATAGTGATCTGTCGGTATAGCGTTCGTCGGGATTTCTTTTGTCGGAATAGTGAGGTACAAATGGCAGAGACACCACCATGCCATTTGAGCGTTAGGCCTTTTTTTTTAGGTGGGAAATCATCAAAATGGCTTTTCCCGCTCTTAGGTAGAGAGGGTAGGTGTGTGAGAGTACTACTGGTGTAGCTACCAAAAAGCTAGGCGGCTGTGCCCTGGTGACCCTAAGCTTCAAGGACCCCCAAAATCTTATTAGCAAACCTCTTAAACTACCTACTAAAAAACTTGTACTACCGATAAATTCTCCCACCTTCGGATTTTATAAAAATTAGATTGCAGTACTGCGTTAATCATGGCAACTTGTTTTAGTCAGTAAAAGTCAGATGTTCATTCTTGTTTCACCATGTTAAAAAGGGGCCTCAGGTGTCTCTTTTGGCTACGGGATTATTCTTAAGAGTTACCAAGTCACTGGACTGCAAAGCGCATCTGAAGTAACACAGGTAGATTTTAATCAGTAAAAGCCTAAAATCCCCTTTTACTCCTACAGCAGAGTTATTTAATGACGTCTCAAATAACAAAAAAACCTATGCTTGGCTTATAAGAAGATTTTGGACACTACAGTCTCAATAAATAGCCCACTTCGGCGTTTCCAAGCTCTGTGACAAGAACACAACATTAAGAGTAAGCAACGGCCTCGCAGTACTTATTGAATCACTAGATAATAATGTTAGATCGGCTCGTGTCGTGGGTCTGTGAATGCGGAATTAACTTGGTCAAGGGAAATGCGTTACGGTTTTCCGTGAGCGTTTTTTTGGTCAAATAAGAAAAGTGAACTAGAGTACTGGTACTGGTGTAGCTAGTGAAGCGCTAGGCTGCTATGCCCCAAAGCCTCCAGGCTCTAGGGGCCCCCCAAAACTTTATTAACAGAACTCTTATTAAACTACTAAATAAATAAATAAAGTTTCAACAATACTTAAACCATAGCAACTCATTTTAGTTAGTAAAAGTCTGACATTCGTTCCGGCTCCACCCTGAGCAGAAGAGGTTATTTGATGGTTTTCCATTTTTTATTTATTGGTTTATCCTCACAATGGAATGCCTTGCAGCATTTACGCCAATGGAGCACAAGTCACGACTGAATCTGCTACTTTCCAACAGCCTCCTTCCTTACAGCATATGTACGATGGACTGATGGAGTGGTAGTGGTAGTCTTCAAAGAAGCGGCGTGGCGATGGATCACGTACCTACGCTCACCAGCCATCAGGCAAGCGCTCCTCTAGGATTCCATGTAAGAAAGGGGCCCCAGTTTCTTTTTCTCCCAAGGCCGTAGGTCACTTGGGTACGCCACTAGTTGCTGTTGTTCATTTTAATATAACAACGCTGTTGACAAGGAAATTAGCGTAGGCGGAAACATTGCCAAACTTATGTGGCCAGTGGCAGTGGATAAATGTGTTTTCTGATAGCTACAACAACCCGGGGCTGTAGGTCAAGAGTAATTTATTCTATGCGGTGGAGGTATAACCTCCGCCACTCCTACCTCCGTGTTCTACGAACTCTCGCGCCGGGCCTTGGTACAGGCCATGGTCGGGGGTGACGTAGGCAGCCTGCCAGCCAGTGCCTCGTTCTGTGTAGCAGCAATGCTAGAGAAGGAGGTGAAGACAAGGACTTGCTCATGCTCCAGCCGTTGGGACCATGCCCCGATTTTAAGCCACCATAGTTGTGCGCTTGCGGACGACGAGAAAGGAGTAGCTCGCCGTCCGATGTAGTGTTTCATATGATATCAGCAAGACTGTATGGGTCTAGCAGGGCCGAACCCGACTGAGCCCACGGATTAGCTACCGAAAGAGAAACTCGGTGTCCTGGTCAACAAAGGGGTACTACAAGTGTTTGGTTTTTGCCGACTTAGGTACGGAACCCAAAAAAAAGAAATACTAAAACATAGTTGCTATAGGCAAAGGTTATAGGTAGCTAAATAACAAGAAAAACCAATTTACTTTAGCGCGAAACTACTCTGAAATAGCACGTAAATCATTTATACGGGATAGCACAGTCTTCAAGACGTAAGTTCGCTGCACTGTTGAAACTAAATGGATTTATTTGGTTAAAGAATATATTAATTCTGTAAACTACTGGTGGAAGTTGATTTAAGAAAGTAATGTATATTTTGGAGATTATTTAACAATAGTTTTTGAGGATGTCTGCCCCAATGTGAGTTTTATGTGAGCGGGTATCGAATTGTCATATTAGAAAAATGCATGTACCTAGATACTTTTGGGAAGTAGGTATTATGTCCAGTATTGGTAGTGTAGTCTTTTCTGATGGTAGTTTTTTTTTTATAGGTGGGATATCATGCAATGACTTCTTCTGGGTCCAATTCGTCAACAGTGCGTAGTGTTCCACGTGCGCTTAAAGGAGATGTAAGTAAATCGTAGAGAGTAGAGACCCAGCTGGGTCGAAATCTACGGCGTCATGAGTTATATGAAAGTGAACCTCGGGGCCCTGGAACGTCGGCAAAGAAGTAACAGGAGTGGGTTTTAGTCAGTAAAACCTGTAACACCCTTCCTCTCCACCCTAGAGCGGGAGAAGTTGTTGGTGATGAGGTTCAAAAGAGTTATTTTAAGGTGGATGATTTCCCACCTTAAAATAACTCTTTTGAACCTTTAAAGCGCTACTGGTCTTAAGATAAAGATCGAGAAGATAAGTTTAAAATTATTTCACTCTATTATAATTTATAAGACGTGTTCTCTGTGTCACCGTCAGCAGATGGCATTTCGTTATGAATCAGTCCTTAACATATATTTAATTAGTTAGATCATAGGATGCTAAATGATTAGCAATATGTATGAGAATCGTTCATTAATTTGTCCATAATAAGTAGATAATGATGAAGTAAGTGCTTAACATACTTAGGTTTTGTAGGGATCGGAGATAATAAAAAGAATTCGTATATAAGTGTAGGATTTAGTAATTACTTTTCATAAGGTATAATGTGAAAGCTACAGTAGGTAATATAGGTAGGTACGCCATGTTTTCGTTAGATGGCGCTGAACACGAAGTTTATAGTTTATTTTGTTTTTTTTTTGTGTTGAATATAATTATCGACTGCGCCTAATTGCTGCGATGCAGTCTGTCTGATGGTAGCTTTATTATAGAACTGACTACCACAATGAAGCTGGCTGAAATGGTTGAATCGATAGTAATTTTTTGCTGTCAAATACGTAATGTAAAAACATTAAAACTCCAAGTAAAAGTAGGTACCTACTCCAAGTGACAGAAAACTTTATCCCTACTTGCTATACTTGACACTGGCTGAATGCACAAGAAGTGTGAAACTAAAATAAAAAAATAAGGCACTGAAAAAGTTAACTATTGTTCCAGCTGTTTATGTGGAGTGCTTTCAGATTCGCACGTTGATGAGAGTTGAGATGATGATGAGTCTACCATAGACTGACCTACTTGGCGTTGTCATCGTAAAAGACGTCCGTAGGAGGATACAGCAGTGACTGCCGAGGTCGGTCCGTGGATGCCGAGATTCTACGTATTCCGGTAACTGCGTTATGCCATTGGTCCGGATGATGTCTTCTTCTTCTTCTTCTTCTTCCTGCCCTTATCCTAGGTTACTTGGGGTCGGCGCAACATGTTTTTTTCTTCCATTCTGTCCTGTCACCCGCCACGCTATCATCAACTCCCTTTTCTTTCATATCAGTCATCACACAATCCATCCATCTTTTCTTTGGTCCGGATGATGTATTTAAGAAAAATAATTATTTAATTATTTTTCAGTTTATGTTTCAGTTTAATTATTTGTCAGGTCGTGTTTGTAATTCATATTACAAACACGACCTGACGACCTGGCGAGGGTCGCGAGAATCCGATGGATGCGAGACGCACAGGACCGGTCGCTGTGGCGACGCTTGGGGGAGGCCTATGTCCAGCCGTGGACGTCTTTCGGCTAAGATGATGATTACAAACAGACACCTCGATTTTATTTTTATGTAGTGTGTGCACATATAGGTATAATGGCCGCTAATGCAGTAATATAGAGGCAGAACACGGTTTGCGGTTAAATGTTTATTGTAATTATATGTTTAAGTAATAAATAACTAAATAAGATGTAAATTAGTCGGTAACTTTCCGCCATTGTGTAGCTATGACATAAACACGATGCTATAATATTTGATTACTGCATTACGAGTGTCCCTGTGTACCTAACAGGCAGGTATGTCAATGGTTTACTTAGGATTCGTAGGTAAATGATAAAAATTATGATATTTATTTTGCAATTTTATTTTCAAGAAACCGTAAGTACCGTAAACATAAAGAATAGGGGTGGCCATCTTGGCACCAAGAACGACCTAGACCGGGAGTCACACAACTCCTTCCTGAACCTAAGATTGGGGTTTTGCAAATCTATTCTTCTATTCTATTATTATAAAGAGATAAAATTTGTAAGTTTGTATGTAGGGGGTAATCTTTAGAACTACTGGTCCGATTTGAAAAATTATTTCAGTGGTAGTTACTCAGATACCCGCGAAACGAGACACAATAGTAAAACAATAACAGCGCGGTCTCATAGGACCGGTTGGGGATACAAACGTTAAATAGCCCATTTATCGAGGAATGCTATAGGCTATATACCATCACGCTACGACCCACGGGAGCGGAGCAGTAACGAGAAATGCGGGTTAAACCGCAGGGGACATCTAGTAGGTTTATATATGAACACTTTTACACGTACATTTTTTTGTCAAGTAAAACTAGATGAGGCTGGTGTTTCCTTACTGACTACCATGAGAAGAACCACCGAAACAAACTCAAAGGTCAAAGTTCATACAGTAAACATGGTATGATCAAATCATATGAGAAACATGCACCTTTCTTGGTACTAGCCAAATACAAACACCATGTAAAGAAAATCGAAAAAAAAGCACAAACTTTTCCGCGGGAATTTTGACAGCTGAATCACAAAGATCAACCAGAAACTACCGTGTCTAATAAAAAAAAGAAGTAAATCTACGCGAACAATCGGATGGAACACAAACTTATTCAAAAAAGGAATGAGTGATTCGACCGAAATGCTCCCTCAAGGCGTTTGAGCGTGTTACATCAGCATCCCAATGTAATCTGTATAAATAAAAGATGTCAGACCAGGCTGTATGCGACGAAATTCCTTTGTCATTGTCCTGAAAAAATAAGAAACGCGCGGTTTATTCATATGATCTGAGACTTTTTTATTTTTAGGAAGTCTTTTAACCATCTTAAAAAAAGAGAAGGTTCTTAATTCGGTAGTATTTTTTTATGTTTGTTACTTCATAACTCCGTTGTTTATCAACCGATTTGGAAATAGTATATTTTGGTACGAGTGGAGAAAAATTGAATTGAAAATTTGAGGTGGAATTTGTCGTCCAAGCTGCAAGCGAGGGTGTTATGGAGCCGAATTGTTAATGCAGTGACTTTCTACGTGTCTCAAACAACATGGCAACGGATTCCAAAACACGAAAACATAAGTTCGGAAAACAGTAAATTACGTGCCTAAAATCGGGTAAGTGTAATGAAAATTATAGTTTTTAAATTGAAAGGATTTTTGTCCCGATTAGTTTCAATTTTATCAGAATCCAGTAATAACTACGTATGAGATCTATGAAGAATTGAGGGAAATTCTCAAATAATTTAGGCTTACATAATATTAAATATTATTATTTATTATTTATAATGATTAAAAAAAAATATGATAACAAATAAAAAAAATTGCAATATTTTAAACGTAGTAAATGTCGGAAAACAGAGGTCAGCAAATTTTTACTTCGTTGAAACGTTAAATCGTGGATCAAAACCATATTTTTTAAATTGAATATTAAGAAAAATACTCTTTAACTTAGAAAATATACCATTGCGTCCAGTACAAGGAGATTTGAAATGCTTTCCTGCAGTTGACATGTTCAATTATTTTTTTCCATGAACTTTGACAAACTTGTATAAAGGGGTTTCACTCTAAAATAATTACAACTGGTTATAGGTAGGCACGTGGTAAGGAAAATGAAAAAACAAATAAAAATTTGTTGCCGTTTAACAATTATTTGAGGTTTTTGTGACAGAATAATGGAGAATTAAAGAAAACTGGCTAAGTGCGAGTCGGATTCACGCATCAAGGGTTCCGTATTGTCCGTAGCAAAAAAGATTACGTTTGTTGTATGGGAGTCCAAATTAAACATTTATTTTATTCTATTTTTTGTATTCGTTGTTAAAGCGGCAACAGAAATCCATCATTTGTGAAAATTTCAACTGTCTAGCTATTACGGTTCATGAGATTCGGCCTGGTGACAGACTAACGGACAATAAGGTCTTAGTATAAGGGTATAGTTTTTACCCTTACGGAACTCTGGTGAGTTGTACTCGTTCAAATAATGTTCCTTACCATGAAAGAAGAAATACTCTCTTATTTGGGGCTTCTTGGCAGGTTTCTGTATACGGAGGGTAAAGAAAAAAACCCTTTTATTATTCCTCCGCAGTCCGTCCGTCCATTCGTCCATCTGTTTGTCAGTAGGCAGGCCGAATAGGTAGACAGTTGAAAAGCACAGTGTACGAGTATTTCCATTAACACTTTTTTTTAGGTTGGGGGAATCATCAGAATGACTTCTCCCGCTCTTGGGTAGAGCGGTCAGCGTGTCAGACTTTTACTGACTAAACCCCACCTCGTTCCTTCTTTGCCTTCGTTCCAGGGTCCTGGGTTTGCCTTTCAGAAGCTAACTCACGGGCCCAGAGGCTTCGACCCTGCTGGGCCCAAACGATTAATTTACCATTGATTAATTACCACTTATGTCTGCCCTGGGATTCACGAGAGACCACCCCGGGGCCGTGGACCGAAGGCAAAGAAGGAACAGGAGTGGGTTAGTGGGTTTTAGTCATTAAAAGTCTGGTCCGCCCAGAGCGAGAGACGTTATATTGAAGAACTAGCTGTTGCCCGCGACTTCGTCCGCGTTAAGTTCGTAAAACTGCACAAAAGTAATCTAAGTATCTAATCCTATACTTCCGAAATGATCTGATTAATTTATTTTTACATAAAACTGTTTAAGGTAAAACTCCAATTAGTACTTTTTTTAGTTGGGAAATCATCTAATGACTTTTGCTCTTGTGTGAAGCGGAAGTGCGTGTCAGATTATTACTGCCTAAGACTCACTTCTATATTCCTTCCTTGCCTTACGTTCCAGGGTCTCCCTTTCAGAAGCGAAACCATAGCCCCAGTAGGTTTCTTGTTTAGGTTTTTTTATTCAGATGGGTAATCATCAGAATGACTTCTCCCGCTCTTGACTGGAGCGGGAGGGCATGTCAGACTTTTACTGACTAAACCAACCACGTTCCTCTGTTGCCTTCAATTTTGGGACACCGAGCTTATCTTTCGGAATACCGATCCACGTCCCCAGACGCTTCGGCCCTGCCGCGGGCCCAGTTTGCTGACATCTCCTTGAGGCGCGCGTGGAACAGTTGACGACTTGACTCGGTCCGGGTTATTACCGGACTGCTGGACGGCAAGCTACCCAGTGTTCACCGTCCGCAAGCTTGCGCTTACGGTGGTCGGAAATCGTTCTCGTGATCCTGACGGCGGGGGCGTGAGGGTCGTTCCCTTTCGCGCTCGCGGCCGGCCGCCTTCTTGGCTAGCATTATTGCTTCGCAGAAGAAGGCGACCGCAATACCTCTACCGTGTGCTCCACCGTGTCCTCCGGGCGGTCCAGACAGTGCGCCCAAGTCTGGCTGGGGCGCCCTTTACCCCTGAATCCGATGCAGGAGCCTCCCGAACTTACCGTGTCTGGTGAGGACCTGCGGCATACGGAACGTGAGGACCTCTTTCCAACTACTTCTCAAAGAGGGAACTTACCGCCGCAATGACGGCGTGCCCAGGTTTCTTGTTTAGGTGGAAAATCATCAGAATGACTTCTCAGAGGGTGAGTTAGACTTTTACTGAATAAACCTCACCCCGTTCCTTCTTTGCCTTCGTTCCAGGGTCCCGGGTTTTCCTTTCGGAAGCTCACCCATGGCCCCAGAGGCTTCGAACCTGCTGGGCACCTACAGTTTGCTGACATCTCTTTGAAGCACGCGTGGAACAATACCCACGGTTGACCGTCTGGATCATTACCGGACAGCCAGATGGTAAACTACCCATTGCTCGCCATTCGCAAGCCACTCCTACGGTGGCTCTAAATCGGGGTCGGAATCCCAGCGACTGGGGCGTGAGGGGACTATTTGCCACTACTCTTCGCTCTGGATCATGGCCTGTACCAGTGCCCAGCGCGAGAGGTTGCTGTCACCGATCGTCCCCACAAGGACACGGTGGTGCTCCGCTTAAGCGTGGCCCACCAGTGCTTTATGATCTAACGTGTCCTCCGGGCGATCCACCCAATGGTAACACCCGGGTTTTTCTTCCGCACGACGTCAAGCCTTAAAAACATCAACGAAGCACAGAGCCGCAGAGTTCACGTTCTAAATAGTTAATTGCCTACTCTATGGGTAAAGTCGTTAGTTTACTTCATATTGCGATAAAACCAAAATGAAAATGATTTGTTCTTCAAAAAACCAAATTAGGGCCGATAATCGCCTTTAGTATTTGCCTCTTTTTTTGTTGGGTAACCACCAAATACCTTCTCCCACTCTAGGTGGACCGAGAGAGAGTATCAGACTTTTACCAACTAAATTCCACAGTGTTCTTTTAGTTGCAATTAACATTCTAGGGCGACAAATATTGGCACACCATGATTATTACTATGATAAATTCACTCTAAGCGCAAGCGCTTTACGCAGGTCCTAACCGAACATGAGTGTTTCGGGAGGTAGATGTTTTGGATTCGGCGGGAAGACACGGTGGACCTTACGATCGAAGTTACCCCGCTAGGGCGGATTACCGCCGTACTGTTTGCGGGTCAAAATCAGAATCCTCCTACCCTAGTTCAGATCATGGTATGAGCTGGGAGGAGGAATGGAAAGCAGTCACCTCCTAGATTGAAGCAACGTGGCTGAAACCGTGCGAAACAGGACATCCTTAGACCCCTCCCATCGCCACTTGGACACTTCCCAGGTGTCATATGTATAGGGCGTTTACATCGGTAAACGCCCTATACATATGACACCCACATTTTTTTGTGTTTATACACACCATCATTTTTTTGTGTCTATATTACCTGTTTATTCAGGCAGGAATTTTCTGGTGCGGTATTTGACTGACACCCTAATACACCAAATAAATGTTTTTCTTTAGTGAGAATAATAAACGAATTCTTGTGTGCGAGTATTTTCACCTAGTCGACTTCACATGCTGATGATCGAACGCAGTCTGTAAACTCTCGATTTTTACGGGTAGAGCATGCAGAGCAGTAAAAAATACCCACTTTGTTCCTTTAGAATACGAACAATTTTCCAGCTATCGAAGCCCGTTAGCGCCGTTCTCTTATGCGTATCTCTTTTAGGTGCGCGTGGCACATAATGCAACGTCAGTCGACTAAGACCAGTCTTTATTCAACAGCGAAATGCCAATAGTGCACCGTCCAAAACTCCGCGCTAACGGTATCATGGAATCGCCCTGCGACTCGTAATGCCAAGGGCATCATCTTTGCGCTTTCTGCTACCTTCTTCGCTTCATTTGCGGAAGGAAGTGATGACTGCTTTCCATACCTTCTCTCTCTGTACCAGGACCGGACGTGAGAGGTCGTTACTGCTGATCACCTCCACCCGGAGTCCTGGAATGCAAGGCGAAGAAGGAACATACAAAGGTGTGGGTTTTGGTCAGTGAAAGTCTGACATCCCCTCGTGCTCCTTCCTAGAGTGGAAGAAATTACCTAAAATATAAATCGCCTTTAGTTAAAAAAAAATAAATGGATGTTTGTATTTTGAAAGGAAATCGTTTGTCTTAGTATGGTCATGTGAAGAGGAGGGATTAAAAGCACGTTACCAAAAGAGTTCTGAATTTACATGTGGATGAATGGAGAAGGAGAGGAAGGCCAAAGAAAAGATGGATGGATTGTGTAGTAAGGACTGATATGAAAGAAAAGGGCAGATGATAGTGTGACGGACGACAGGACAAAATGGAAGAAGAAAACGTGTTGCGCCGACCCCAAGTAATACGGGATAAGAGCAGGAAGAAGAAGAAGGATGTCATTGTTTGTATTTTGAAAACGGGGTGCAACTCCGCAGTTGTAAAATTTGTCACCATGGTTTTTTTTTTGGTTAAACAATAATAATAATATTTTTAGGTAATATTTTTGTTAAAAAAATTGTGAGAATGCAAAAATATGTGAAAAAAAAATATATACAAAAATAAAAAAAGCTTTTTCTAAAACACCTCCTGGGATTCGAACCACCACCGTGTTACATCCCAGTCTAGTCATTAATCAATCACGCTGCAGTGTTCGATGAAAATCAAGCAAAATAGACGTTCTCATATAAATGTCATAAATGACTGCCCCGCTCTTCGTCGATGATAGCGTGATGATTTTCATTTCAGTAGATAAATTTGCAGCTAATTGGACTAATGTAACATTGTAGTATGTGAATTTCGTGGACGTTTGGATTTTATAACGTGTTTTGATTAGTTTTTACAAAATATTTGGGAAAAATCAAATAGGAATGTTGATATTTTTATGAAAAAATGGTAAAAGTATTTTTTTTCCAAAAACAATAAGATAAAACATTGACAGAAATATAAATTGTAGGTGGGATTCGAACTCGGGGCAACTCGTTCAAAACCGACAAAATGCAATATTGCTCACCCCCCATAGCAAATAGCGTGATAAAATATAGCCTAAAGCAAAAAGGGTCCTATAAGGATTATGTATGCAAAATTTGAACAGGATCGGTTCAGTAGTTTTGGCGCCATTTGCGGCAAACGATGCACAATTTTACTGTTTTATTATATGT
Source organism: Mythimna separata (assembly GCA_030763345.1). Taxonomy (NCBI): domain Eukaryota; kingdom Metazoa; phylum Arthropoda; class Insecta; order Lepidoptera; family Noctuidae; genus Mythimna; species Mythimna separata. The sequence continues at coordinate 3,790,698 of CM061188.1, read as the reverse complement.
ATAAGATTCCCACCAGTAAAAAGCAGCAAATATGTCTAGTTAAAATTAGCCTTTTTCAAGTTATTGTACGGATCTTTCGTATACCAGTCTGACCAGATATTATAACTAAGACAGATTCTCAATAACCATTTCGGTCATGAAAAATGAGCATTTATTATGGTTTATCTTATGTTATCTACCATTTTCATACCTACGGAACCCAATAAGGTAACATTTTTTCATCAAAAAGCCTTTATTTTTTTAATCTAACGTTTTTTTTTTTTTAAGCCAGGCGAAGGCTTGCTTAGCGGAAAACTCTAAGATATATATTATACAATTGTTTATGTTAGATCCTTTTATAATATTTTAATTAAATAAGGATTTAAAGCGAATTTTCCAATTAAAACGCCACAAAGTGAATTTTATATGGAAACACAGTGGAGGTAAGTTAATTCTCTATATTTTTCTTTCATTTCGAAATGAGCAGAAAATGTTTTATAAGCAATGCTGACTTTTCATTTTGTTTCGTATCATAGTCATATTTATTTTAATGTTCTATACAGGGTTATTTGTAAAACACTGGCAACCTCTCAAGACTATGTTACTATCATAGTAAACAACCACTTCAGTTCTATAACTTTTAAAAAATTGTCATATTTTAGTTCATCATATTTTCATAAAAAAATAAAAATATTTAAATTGAACTTTCTATTAAATGTTACGAAGTCTATGCTAAGCAAGTGATAGTATAATAGAAGGAATGGGTGTAGGTAGGTACAGAAAAATACAGAGTTGAAATGGAACAAAGAAATCTTAAAGGTATGTTTATGGTTTTAGTATTAGTCATACAACCATAATTGTTGTTTAAGATGTCAGCAATAAAGTCCTACACAATTGTTGGCGTTTTACAAATAACCCTGTATAATTAATTCAAGATTCTTTGATAAATGTTCTAGATACCCAGCTTTTCTTTCAAAGCTAACGTCTAACTTATTAAATATATTTGTTTTAAATATTTAACTTTTGCTCAAGAATGGGGATGAATAAATAGGCAATTTGCCTCTTCTTAGTACTTTTATTATCCCAGACCTATTTCCGTTGAAAAGGGAGACTCATCCGGCCAGACCAATGTTTTGTTTGGACCAGTCAACTGCCCGATAGTAGATTTTGGGCAGTTATATTATGTTATAAACGCACGAAGAACTCTAATACCGCGATGCAGATTTTTTTATTTTAGTACCTAAGCGGCGTCATAGATGTCGCTACATTAGTATGTATCGGCGTAATCTCTGAAACTATAGAACTAATTCTGAAAATTATTTCTCGTCTTATCACTGAGATTCTACATATAATCATACATAACGAGCCTTATGATGTGTGTGTGTGTGACCATAAGGCGTTATGTACAAGGAGTGTACTTAACTATACGCATCAAATTAAGAATCACCAAACTTAAGTGGAAAGTGAGCAGAACAGATGGTCGATGGGGCAGAAAGGTTCTTGAGTGACGTCCGCCTACCAGACGCCGCCGCAGCGTTGGTAGGCCTCCTACAAGGTGGACCAATGTTCTGGTGAGGGTTGCGGGAATCTGATAAATGTGAGACGCACAGGACCGGTCGCTGGGAGAAGCCTAAGTCCAGCAGTGGTCTTTTGATCTAAAGGATAATGATACTGTCGACCTGGCGGTCGCTATCACGTCCTCTTCACACAATCCATCTATATTTTGAGAGGAGGCTTTAGTCCCAGCAGTGGACTGCTGGGACTAAAGCCACCTCTCCTTGTGACATGAGTTTAACTATACGTATATATGTATTTTCTACTTTTACGCAGGCGAAGCTTGCGTTCAATAAAACCACATCGTTATGTAAAAGAAAGCACCCAACAGACTCAATCATAAAAAAATGTGTTTCATAAAAATGAAGGATCTTGCTACAATTTGATGAATGTGGGATGATATTTATTTTAATCCTATTGTTTTGTGTAAAAATCGTAAAAGGTCGTAAAAACTCATTTTTATTGCAATTTTATATCACACTAGCTGTTGCCCGCGACTTCGTCCGCGTTAAGTTCGTAAAACTGCACAAAAGTAATCTAAGTATCTAATCCTATACTTCCGAAATGATCTGATTAATTTATTTTTACATAAAACTGTTTAAGGTAAAACTCCAATTAGTACTTTTTTTAGTTGGGAAATCATCTAATGACTTTTGCTCTTGTGTGAAGCGGAAGTGCGTGTCAGATTATTACTGCCTAAGACTCACTTCTATATTCCTTCCTTGCCTTACGTTCCAGGGTCTCCCTTTCAGAAGCGAAACCATAGCCCCAGTAGGTTTCTTGTTTAGGTTTTTTTATTCAGATGGGTAATCATCAGAATGACTTCTCCCGCTCTTGACTGGAGCGGGAGGGCATGTCAGACTTTTACTGACTAAACCAACCACGTTCCTCTGTTGCCTTCAATTTTGGGACACCGAGCTTATCTTTCGGAATACCGATCCACGTCCCCAGACGCTTCGGCCCTGCCGCGGGCCCAGTTTGCTGACATCTCCTTGAGGCGCGCGTGGAACAGTTGACGACTTGACTCGGTCCGGGTTATTACCGGACTGCTGGACGGCAAGCTACCCAGTGTTCACCGTCCGCAAGCTTGCGCTTACGGTGGTCGGAAATCGTTCTCGTGATCCTGACGGCGGGGGCGTGAGGGTCGTTCCCTTTCGCGCTCGCGGCCGGCCGCCTTCTTGGCTAGCATTACTGCTTCGCAGAAGAAGGCGACCGCAATACCTCTACCGTGTGCTCCACCGTGTCCTCCGGGCGGTCCAGACAGTGCGCCCAAGTCTGGCTGGGGCGCCCTTTACCCCTGAATCCGATGCAGGAGCCTCCCGAACTTACCGTGTCTGGTGAGGACCTGCGGCATACGGAACGTGAGGACCTCTTTCCAACTACTTCTCAAAGAGGGAACTTACCGCCGCAATGACGGCGTGCCCAGGTTTCTTGTTTAGGTGGAAAATCATCAGAATGACTTCTCAGAGGGTGAGTTAGACTTTTACTGAATAAACCTCACCCCGTTCCTTCTTTGCCTTCGTTCCAGGGTCCCGGGTTTTCCTTTCGGAAGCTCACCCATGGCCCCAGAGGCTTCGAACCTGCTGGGCACCTACAGTTTGCTGACATCTCTTTGAAGCACGCGTGGAACAATACCCACGGTTGACCGTCTGGATCATTACCGGACAGCCAGATGGTAAACTACCCATTGCTCGCCATTCGCAAGCCACTCCTACGGTGGCTCTAAATCGGGGTCGGAATCCCAGCGACTGGGGCGTGAGGGGACTATTTGCCACTACTCTTCGCTCTGGATCATGGCCTGTACCAGTGCCCAGCGCGAGAGGTTGCTGTCACCGATCGTCCCCACAAGGACACGGTGGTGCTCCGCTTAAGCGTGGCCCACCAGTGCTTTATGATCTAACGTGTCCTCCGGGCGATCCACCCAATGGTAACACCCGGGTTTTTCTTCCGCACGACGTCAAGCCTTAAAAACATCAACGAAGCACAGAGCCGCAGAGTTCACGTTCTAAATAGTTAATTGCCTACTCTATGGGTAAAGTCGTTAGTTTACTTCATATTGCGATAAAACCAAAATGAAAATGATTTGTTCTTCAAAAAACCAAATTAGGGCCGATAATCGCCTTTAGTATTTGCCTCTTTTTTTGTTGGGTAACCACCAAATACCTTCTCCCACTCTAGGTGGACCGAGAGAGAGTATCAGACTTTTACCAACTAAATTCCACAGTGTTCTTTTAGTTGCAATTAACATTCTAGGGCGACAAATATTGGCACACCATGATTATTACTATGATAAATTCACTCTAAGCGCAAGCGCTTTACGCAGGTCCTAACCGAACATGAGTGTTTCGGGAGGTAGATGTTTTGGATTCGGCGGGAAGACACGGTGGACCTTACGATCGAAGTTACCCCGCTAGGGCGGATTACCGCCGTACTGTTTGCGGGTCAAAATCAGAATCCTCCTACCCTAGTTCAGATCATGGTATGAGCTGGGAGGAGGAATGGAAAGCAGTCACCTCCTAGATTGAAGCAACGTGGCTGAAACCGTGCGAAACAGGACATCCTTAGACCCCTCCCATCGCCACTTGGACACTTCCCAGGTGTCATATGTATAGGGCGTTTACATCGGTAAACGCCCTATACATATGACACCCACATTGTTTTTGTGTTTATACACACCATCATTTTTTTGTGTCTATATTACCTGTTTATTCAGGCAGGAATTTTCTGGTGCGGTATTTGACTGACACCCTAATACACCAAATAAATGTTTTTCTTTAGTGAGAATAATAAACGAATTCTTGTGTGCGAGTATTTTCACCTAGTCGACTTCACATGCTGATGATCGAACGCAGTCTGTAAACTCTCGATTTTTACGGGTAGAGCATGCAGAGCAGTAAAAAATACCCACTTTGTTCCTTTAGAATACGAACAATTTTCCAGCTATCGAAGCCCGTTAGCGCCGTTCTCTTATGCGTATCTCTTTTAGGTGCGCGTGGCACATAATGCAACGTCAGTCGACTAAGACCAGTCTTTATTCAACAGCGAAATGCCAATAGTGCACCGTCCAAAACTCCGCGCTAACGGTATCATGGAATCGCCCTGCGACTCGTAATGCCAAGGGCATCATCTTTGCGCTTTCTGCTACCTTCTTCGCTTCATTTGCGGAAGGAAGTGATGACTGCTTTCCATACCTTCTCTCTCTGTACCAGGACCGGACGTGAGAGGTCGTTACTGCTGATCACCTCCACCCGGAGTCCTGGAATGCAAGGCGAAGAAGGAACATACAAAGGTGTGGGTTTTGGTCAGTGAAAGTCTGACATCCCCTCGTGCTCCTTCCTAGAGTGGAAGAAATTACCTAAAATATAAATCGCCTTTAGTTAAAAAAAAATAAATGGATGTTTGTATTTTGAAAGGAAATCGTTTGTCTTAGTATGGTCATGTGAAGAGGAGGGATTAAAAGCACGTTACCAAAAGAGTTCTGAATTTACATGTGGATGAATGGAGAAGGAGAGGAAGGCCAAAGAAAAGATGGATGGATTGTGTAGTAAGGACTGATATGAAAGAAAAGGGCAGATGATAGTGTGACGGACGACAGGACAAAATGGAAGAAGAAAACGTGTTGCGCCGACCCCAAGTAATACGGGATAAGAGCAGGAAGAAGAAGAAGGATGTCATTGTTTGTATTTTGAAAACGGGGTGCAACTCCGCAGTTGTAAAATTTGTCACCATGGTTTTTTTTTTGGTTAAACAATAATAATAATATTTTTAGGTAATATTTTTGTTAAAAAAATTGTGAGAATGCAAAAATATGTGAAAAAAAAATATATACAAAAATAAAAAAAGCTTTTTCTAAAACACCTCCTGGGATTCGAACCACCACCGTGTTACATCCCAGTCTAGTCATTAATCAATCACGCTGCAGTGTTCGATGAAAATCAAGCAAAATAGACGTTCTCATATAAATGTCATAAATGACTGCCCCGCTCTTCGTCGATGATAGCGTGATGATTTTCATTTCAGTAGATAAATTTGCAGCTAATTGGACTAATGTAACATTGTAGTATGTGAATTTCGTGGACGTTTGGATTTTATAACGTGTTTTGATTAGTTTTTACAAAATATTTGGGAAAAATCAAATAGGAATGTTGATATTTTTATGAAAAAATGGTAAAAGTATTTTTTTTCCAAAAACAATAAGATAAAACATTGACAGAAATATAAATTGTAGGTGGGATTCGAACTCGGGGCAACTCGTTCAAAACCGACAAAATGCAATATTGCTCACCCCCCATAGCAAATAGCGTGATAAAATATAGCCTAAAGCAAAAAGGGTCCTATAAGGATTATGTATGCAAAATTTGAACAGGATCGGTTCAGTAGTTTTGGCGCCATTTGCGGCAAACGATGCACAATTTTACTGTTTTATTATATGTATAAGATTCCCACCAGTAAAAAGCAGCAAATATGTCTAGTTAAAATTAGCCTTTTTCAAGTTATTGTACGGATCTTTCGTATACCAGTCTGACCAGATATTATAACTAAGACAGATTCTCAATAACCATTTCGGTCATGAAAAATGAGCATTTATTATGGTTTATCTTATGTTATCTACCATTTTCATACCTACGGAACCCAATAAGGTAACATTTTTTCATCAAAAAGCCTTTATTTTTTTAATCTAACGTTTTTTTTTTTTTAAGCCAGGCGAAGGCTTGCTTAGCGGAAAACTCTAAGATATATATTATACAATTGTTTATGTTAGATCCTTTTATAATATTTTAATTAAATAAGGATTTAAAGCGAATTTTCCATTTTAATACGCCACAAAGTGAATTTTATATGAAAACACAGTGGAGGTAAGTTAATTCTCTTTATTTTTCTTTCATTTCGAAATGAGCAGAAAATGTTTTATAAGCAATGCTGACTTTTCATTTTGCTTCGTATCATAGTCATATTTATTTTAATGTTCTATACAGGGGTATTTCTAAAACACTGCCAACCTCTCAAGACTATGTTACTATCATCATAAATAACCACTTTTGTTCTGTAACTGTTTAAAAATTTGTCATATTTTAGCTAACCATATTTTCATACAAAAATAAAAATATTTAAATTGAACTTTCTATTAAATGTTACGAAGTCTATGCTAAGCAAGTGATAGTATAATAGGAGGAGCGGGTGTAGGTATGTACACAAAAATACAGAGTTGAAATTGAACAACGAAATCTTAAAGGTTTGTTTATGGTAAATGTATTATGTTTTGTAATTAGTCATACAACAATAATTATTGTTTAAGATGTCAGCAATAAAGTCCTACAAAATTGTTGGTGTTTTTCAAATAACCCTGTATAATAAATTCACGATTCTTTGATAAATGTTCTAGATACCCAGCTTTTCTTTCAAAGCTAAATATATTTGTTTTAAATATTTAACTTTTGCTCAAGAATGGGGATGAATAAATAGGCAATTTGCCTCTTCTTAGTACTTTTATTATCCCAGACCCATTTCCGTTGAAAAGGGAGACTCATCCGGCCAGACCAATGTTTTGTCTGGACCAGTCAACTGCCCGATAGTAGATTTTGGGCAGTTATATTATGTTATAAACGCACGAAGAACTCTAATACCGCGATGCAGATTTTTTTATTTTAGTACCTAAGCGGCGTCATAGATGTCGCTACGTTAGTGTGTATCGGCGTTATCTCTGAAACTATTGAACTAATTCTGAAAATTCTTTCTCGTCTTTTCACTGAGATTCTACATACTCGTATACATAATATCAGTGATATTCTAAATATACATAACATACATAACGAGCCTTATGATGTGGTGTGTGTGACCCTAAGGCGTTATGTACAAGGAGAGCACAAGGAGAGGAAACTTTATTCCCAGCAGTCCACAACTGGGCTTGTGACATGAGTTTTACTATACGCATATATGTATTTTCTGCTTTTACGTAGGCGAAGCTTGCGTTCAATAAAACCACATCGTTATGTAAAAGAAAGCACCCGACAGATTAAGTCATAAAAAAACGTGTTTCATAAAAATGAAGGAATATGTTACAATTTGATGAATGTGGGATGATATATTTATTTTAATCCTATTGTTTTGTGTAAAAATCGTAAAAGGTCGTAAAAAACTCATTTTTATTGCAATTTTATAATATCACACATCATGGTGATGTTTTGTATTGCCCGCAGATGCAAAACATCAGCATGAACCATTGTGAATACCTAAAAATTTAGTTTCCGCTTGTTCATTGTGTATTTAAACAAGTTTTTTCTCTTTTAATTTTTTTTTCGCGATCTCTATTAAAGGACTTTTCTAGCCCATCGACTATTTGTATAGGTAATAATATATTGCTCGCAGTACAAATGGCTATGGTTATAATATAGCCCTGCTTACTGCCACTTAAGATCCATACGGTACCATTCCACACCACAGTAGCGACATCTGACATCACAGAATCCTGCATCGCGCAAGCAAAGTTCTCCGCGCTTTTTGAATAGATACAGCAGCCCGAAATCATCTATCGAGCAGTAGCCCACCGGTCATAGTGATCCTCCCTTTTCAACGGAGGTATGTGGGACTTTACTCTCTGTTCCACATACCTCCAAACTACCATATGCTGCAATAATTAAAAAAGATACAGCACCAAGAAACTTTTCGGAATCCTGATTATATTCTTTCGAATACCAACGTCACAATCTATCACACCTATAAAGGAAATAAAATCAAGATTCATGATGACCATCTACAGTGACAGATTCAATCTTCCTTAACGCTTCGATTGTCTTTGCAAAAAGCCGTGTAAATTGATCAGAATACCATACATTAAGGCTTTACTTGACACAATGGGCCAATAAACTGTAGGCTCACCTTTGAAGTGTTATTTAAGAGGACTACGCCACCTAAAGCATGGTCACTCTCGGACTACGTACAAAAGAAAGAAATGTGGAAAGACAATGCAATTATGAAGCATTAGCACTATCGGCCTTGTAATGTTCCCACTGTTGGGACTCTGGCCTCCTCTCTAGGAAAGGGAATGACCCGTGACCCAACATGTGGGCTAAGTGCGGATTGGTGGATGAAATATGTCTTCGAATTTTTGGGTCTAGGACATGCCAGTTACCGCACGATGTTTTCCTTCAACGTTTTGAGAGCAGTGGTGTTGAAATAAATGACACAAAGTAATATGCCTGGTTGGGTTAGAACCTGCGACCTACAACTTGTAAGTTTGAGCAGTTGCCACTGGGCCACCACTTTTGCGCATTATAATTATAAAACTTGCGATTAAGTCCTGTAGTCCTCTTAAGAGTATCTTTTGGTAATTTTACATACTCGAGTCAACGATAACGTACGTATTGAGTTTCCGAGTATGGTTGGTCAATTTATATAGACAAACTGCCGATTTTATTGTGAGAATTATTGGCTTAATATCCTGATGTAAGCTGTGTATTTACGAGTATGTAGTTTTTAATTCCTGGTAGGTACAGAGTTCAATTTACAAAGTCAAAAATATTTACTAGCAAAAAATTATTCAGATAAAATGGTAGGTAGCTACCTAATAAATATTTTTTAGCGTAAACACAAAATATTATGTAATTAAAATTAAAAAATTGGTTTCGTACCTATATTTAAATGTAAAATGATACTATAATGTGTAAATATGTTTTTGAGCAGTATTATTGTACAAGGTTTTCTGTAAGGAAACCCGTCCTACAATATCGTAATATACTTTAGCTGAAGTTTTCTCCTCTTTTAATACCGACCACATACAACCCTTGGAATATTAGGTAGGTACCCATATTCCTATACTAATTTGATGTGTCACTCCTTAGTAGAACGCAACGTACTCAACAAAATAGTACCTATCTATGGTCTATCGGTTTGGGTAGTTAACTAAATGTAAACAATCTTGGCATGTCTTTTTATCTAAAAATTGTATGTAAAAATCTTTGCAGCTAGGTATGTACCTAAATCGATGTTAGCTAATAAACTAAATTTACCAATATTATGCCTACTTATATTTTATACGAGTTCTTTATTATAAAAAGACATACCAAGATTGTTTACCTTTAGTTAACTACATAAACCGATAGACCATAAGTACATAATATTCACTTTCGAACTAAACTACACAAACAAACAGTTGTCAGGAAGCTCTGCATACAAAACTAGCTACTTCCATAAGTATGTTGTTTTTGACACCCTTCTACACAACCACGGATTTAGAGAATTGCCTAAATTATGTATGTTGAGTCTAACGGGGCACGTCCCTTTTATCCTAGAAAAACATGGCACGCTTGGGAAATTCAAGAAAACAAATTTTTGTGAGTGAAGCCGCGGGCTAAAGTATGTACAGGGTTTTATGTTCGGGCTCTTTGAATGAATGGACTGCAGTGAGTGAGATGTAAGGTCACAGGAATGGTAGTATTCTTGTTTATTTATTTATGCTACATACATAGTAGTGGCAATGAATGAAAATAATTGATGAAGAGGGAAACAGACCGTTAAGGCGTAGGTCCCGGCTGTCATTTGTAGATCTTTGGCAGTCGTTACGGATAGTCAGAAGCCAGTATCTTATCTTATCTTGCTTTCTGTTTTCCGCACTTAGTCCCGTTGGACCATTGTGCGTGGGCCGTCCGGTCTTCACTCCAACCAGCCCACCTCCTTCCAGAAGCAAACTATCTTCTTGGGCTTGTTCAGGGCGTCTATCATTGATCTCGGTGTTCCTAGGATTTGTGATCTTATGTCACTGACGGCTGTGCACTCCAGGAGTACATGCGCGACAGTTTCCTCTGCCTCCATACATCCTCTACACAGAGGACTGTCCGTAATACCCAGTGCGAAAAAGTGCTTGTTCAGTGAGCAGTGTCCGGTGATGGTCCCTGCCATCAGGCGCAGGCTGCCTCTATCCAGTCGCAGAAGGCTGTTGGCTAGGGCTTTGTCTAAATTTGGCATGGCCTCTTTGGCCTGCCTGCAGCCCGGTGCCAGGGACCACCACCTTCCCGCCTGTGTGTTAGTGTGCTCCCTTAGCCAACCGCGCAGCTGACCAAAGGGGATCGGCACGATGGGTTCGGGCCCGAAGACCACCGCCCCAGATCCCCGTCTCGCTAATTCATCAGCCGCGTCGTTGCCCAGTGAGCCACTGTGTCCCTTTATCCATTGTAGCGTCACGGTGTTGTTATATGGCACCGTGGCGCGTTCCAGTGCGATATGACACTCTTGTATGAGTTTCGAGGTTATTTCAGTTTTTCCTAGCGATTGTAGTACTGAGGCACTGTCAGAGATGATGCGGATATGACTTTCTCTGACTCCTCTGGCTACTATAGCGTGGGCTGCGAGGGTGATGCCAATGCACTCTGCTTGGTAGACAGAGTTTAGTGTGCCTAGCGGTCTGGATATCTTGATATTCAGGTCGTCAGAGTAGACTCCGACTCCTGTTCCGGTATTTGTCTTTGAGCCGTCCGTGTATATTCTCAGTTCCTTCGGGCCTGAGTAGTCATGCGATTCTTCTATGAGTTGGATGCTATAATGTTTTTGGAAGTACAAAGCTTTGAGGGCTCTGTCATTTGGGGCCAGCATCATGGGCTGTCTTTTTACAGCGTCCTCAAGGATGCTTGTATGCTTTATTCGGCAGTTAGTTTTCAGTGTGCCTGCTTGCTTTAGTCTGAGACTTGCCATGGTCGCTTCTTCTCTTACCATGAGATGGAGCGGAGGCAGTCCTATCATTGTTTGTAGGGCGGCAGTGGGTGTCGTTCTCATGCTGCTAGTTATTGCTATGCAGGCGAGTCGTTGGAATTTTTCCATGTCTTTTTGGGCTGTACTTAAGTCCGTTCTGGGCCACCAAACTAAGCAGCCGTACGTGATGATTGGTCTGATGACTGTGGTGTATAGCCAGTGGGTGACTTTGGGGCTAATGCCCCAGCTGCGTCCCAGCATGCGTCTGCATTGCCACATGGATATGCTGGCTTTTTTGATTATGTGGTCCATGTGTTTTGCCCAGTTTAACTGCTTGTCCAAGTAGATGCCCAGGTACTTGGCTTCAGTTGAGAGGCTTAGGGTAGTTCCGAAGAAACGTGGTAATTTGAGTGCAGGTAGTTTCCTTTTTTTTGTGAAAAGTACTAGTTCTGTTTTCGTGGGGTTGACGGTGAGTTGGTAATTTCTACACCAATCCTCTACTATTTTCAGGGCCTGGCCCATGAGGTTGCATAGGGTGTTTTCGTGAGTGCCGTTGACTATTATGGTTATGTCGTCGGCGTACCCCACGGTAAAGTATCCTTTGTCGTTTAGTTTTTTTATGAGGCTGTCTGCGACTAGGTTCCATAGCAGCGGTGAGAGGACGCCCCCTTGGGGGCAGCCCTTTGCTACGGTGGCCCTTGTTGTGTTATTTACGGTGACTTGCACTGCCCTTAGTTTGAGCATGTTCGTGATCCAGCCACTTAAGGTCGGGTCGACGTCATGCTTCTCAAGGGCTGCACTGATACTTTCGAACATTGTTTTGTCAAAAGCGCCCTCTATATCAATGAAGGCGACTAGCGAGGAGCATTTGTGGTGTATTGCGCATTCTATTTTGGACACCACTTCGTGTAGTGCGGATTCAGTTGATTTGCCGGTGGAGTAGGCGTGTTGCTGCTTGTGGAGTGGTATCTTTAAGAGGGGACCATCGCGGATGTGTCTATCACAAAGCCTTTCCAAGGTCTTCAACAGGAAGGATGTTAGACTTATGGGTCTGTATGCTTTAGGTTGTGTGTAGTCGGTCTTGCCCGGTTTGGGGATGAAGATTACCTTCACCTCGCGCCATGCAAGTGGTACATATTTAAGTGCTATGCATGCTCGGTATATTGCCAGTAGCCATGGTAACAGGGTGTTGTCTCCCCATTGGAGTAGGGCGGGGAAAATTCCATCCAGACCTGGGGACTTATAGGGCTGGAAAGTTCTGATTGCCCAGAGTAAGCGGTCTTCAGTTATTATTTTTTGTGCTCCAGACCAGTCTAGGTCTGTGGGTGTAGAAACTGGTTCGTTTTCCCACGTCCTGTTCTCGAGCAGGCTGCAGTCTGGGAAGTGTGTTTTCAGTAATAGGTTGCTGGTCTCGGTATCTGTTTTTGTGTAACTGTTATCTGGTTTTTTCAGCGCGCCGAGGGTGCGATCCTGGTCTTTTGCTAGAATCTTCCTTACTCGTGCGGCTTCATTGTTTGATTCTATATTGTCACAGAAATTGCGCCAGGCAATGTTCTTGGCGGTTCTGATTTCTTTCTTGTAAGCATATTGTGTTTCTTTGTATCGGTCCCAGTCTTCTGGGGTTCTGGTGTTTTTGGCTCTGTTGAACTGTTTTCGTAGGGTGGCCCTAAGTTTACTGAGTTCCAAGTTCCACCAGGGGTTCCCCTTATTTTTGGTGTTCGGAGGTCTCAGTTTACAGTGGGTGTGATATGCTTCAGTTATGTTATACGTGAGTCGTTTAATCGTGTTGTTCAATTGATCGGGGTCAGATATGTGGGTGTTGTGTGTGTTTATTTGCTCCCTATCTAGAAGAGATGCTAGGAGACGTTTGTATTCGGGCACGTTTGTCCGGCGTGGGTTACGTCGCGATTCGGGTTTTTTAGTGTTGGTTGCTATGGTGAAACATATACTTCTGTGGTCAGAGCAGGAAGGTTCATCGGAGACGCGCCAGTCCGATATTAGGTTTGTCGCGCCTTCCGTTGCAAGGGTTAGGTCAATAATCGTTTGTCCTCTGGCCGTGACCCAAGTGGGTTCAGTGCCTCGGTTAACGATATTGAGGTTAGTGGAGAATAAGTAAGTAGATAAGGTCTCACCTCTGGTGTTTGATACTTCACTTCCCCATAGAGGGTGATGAGCGTTTGAGTCGGTGCAGCAGGTCCAGGTTGGTGTTCTCGCAGTGTCGGACTAAATCCGCTACTTCTTTTGGAGGGCAGTTCTCGTCGTCGCCTGGCATGTATGATGAGGCTAGTACGATTTCTGGGGCATTGTTTTCGCACCGGAGCCTGATTGCAGTCAGGTCTCTGGAACAGAATTCGGTTAGTAATGTGATAGGTAGGTCTGGGGGTATGTATATGCAAGTCCGTGGTTTCTCTTCATTATGTGTATTAAGTAGGACTTTACCTCCAATGCTTCCGAGTCCGCATACTTTGTTGTTCCTAATCCACGGCTCTTGGATTAGGGCGATTGTTCGGGGCTTGGTTTCCAGCCTCCTGCGTAAGGTAGCCGTAGCAGTCTGGCTGTGTTGGAGGTTTATTTGGATGATCTGGGTAGTATTGGGAGTGTTTGTCGCCGGCACTGGGGCGAAGTTAGGAGGAGATGGATCCATCAGAGATTTCACCACCCTCCTCCGTTTCGCGCCAGCCTTCGCCGGGAGAAGATGCGAGCAGCTGCGTCGACCATCCGGGCGATGCGGGTGCGGCTTCCACCGTTGCCTCCGCCATTGCTGCTCGAGCCATCTCCTCTTCTAAGCGGGTCATATCCGTGTCGGTCGGTGTCGGTTTCGGGGTGTCGATGTCGTCTGGGTTATTTGGGCTGCTGCCGTCGTTGGGGTTTGTACTGGGGTAGAAGCGGACGTATATCGAACCAAGAAGGTACGATATACGCCGCTCCCGCGCCAGGACCTTTTCAACTTCATCGGCCGGGATACCCAGGGTCAGATAGGTCCCATGGTTATCCCCGCCGACGCTTGTTGCCCGGTACAGTGACCACCTACCGATGTCGTACCAAGCATTCTGGCGGACCAGAAGGCTCTGGAGCCGCGCTATGTCCCCATTGTGCCTGGGAACAAATAGCGCGGCTCGGACACGGGTAGGTATGTCAGACTGTCGCATGACGGTCAGTGTCGAGGTGACGTCTGGCAATTTTATTCGGGGAACATTCTGTGTCAGCCAAGTTAGCGAGTACTCATCCTCGCACCACATCTGCACAGTGCCGTCCGCTACCCGAGGGTATCCACGGAAGGCCGGGAGCAGTGCGAGGTCAGACTCTGTGAGCAGCCTCTCGAGTTCGATTTTAACACGACTCGCCTCGTCGTGTGTCAGGTCTCTGGAGGGGGGAGGGAGACAGATTGCTACGGCGAACCGCGCAGGAATATCCTTTGTGGCCCGCGCGTAGGTCTTCTGTTCCCCTGCAGCAGTCTGGGTCCGTACCCGCTTCGGGTCCCCCTGGAGCGCGCTCGGTGAAGCCGTGTCATCAGGGCGCATCCTCTTCACCGCTCCCATGCCGCTTGGCCCAGGCTGCGGTTCAGATGCGCCCCGTGTTGCGCGCTCAGTGGGTACCCGATGCGGACGCGCACGTCCAGACCGTTTCCCCCTTACCCTAAGTGCGCCATCTGTATCTGACAGGTGCCGGTTTAGGCTTCCAGACCCGGAGACCCCCAGCTCGCGTGTTTCCACGTCCAGCCTTTTTTCGCTCGGGGTTTCCCCTTCGCGTACTTCGAGCTGGGCGCGTACTCCTCCTGTTTTCGCGTCCGGCCTTTTTTCGCTTCGGGTTGCCCCTACACGTACTTCGGGCTGGTCGCGTACTTCAGGTGTAGCGACCGTTTGCGTGTCACGACGACCTAAGCCGTCGCGAATCTTGCGCATCCGGTCGCTCAGCTCCCTCTCCCTGGCGCAGATTTTTTCGCGCTTTGCTACAAGCGAGCGTACTTCGTCTGCCGGGATCGGGTTGGGATCACTGGAGCCGTCAGCCCTTACCGAACCCTGTTCAGATTCGATGTCCTTCAGCCTAGCCTCGGCCTTACGGCGCTGTCGCGCTAGCGCGCGCAGCTCCTTACTGAGGTTAGACTGGTGGGCTTCGTCAGTGTCGTTGTCGGGGTTGTTGGTCACGCTCTTCCGAACTATGCTCTGTTGCCAGGCATTAGTGGAAGGAGCGGCCAGTCTGTTTGTCACTTCTGTATCAGAGGAGTCAGTGTTCATCGGCGCAGAAGTTGCAGCCGGAATAGGGGTAGGGATTTCAGGCGCAAGAGCTGCAGCCGGAGTCGGTGTATGGTCATCAGGCGCTGTCGCTGCCTGGTTTGGTGCGGTGATAAGATTATGCCGTGCAGAAGGCACGGCATCAACAAGCAGGGTATTGCCCCCTCCCAGAATACGATGGGGGCTGACCGACGGATCGGTGTGGGATTCCCCGGCTTGGCCGGGACCCACCTGGGTAATTTTTTTGTACTTCTGCTTCATTTAAAAGGTGGGTGGGCTTTTGGAAGCTTGAGGTTACCCTTCCTCTGGACCGACGGGATGTGGGGTAAAAGGAGGGAGGGGTTCGGGTACAGGGATCATGGGATTGGGGTATCAGGTTTTCCCTGGCCTGGGGTTTAGCTTCGGGAAACTTCTCTTGTCCGGGATCTCACACGAGATACTCCGGTCAGGGGACGTACCTACAAGGGCGTCAGGAGGCGGCCCCCCAGCCGGAGCTGGGCTATCCGCAACCTGCCCACCCGCTCGGTTGCATGAGAAGAAGTGCCTGGCGGTCCGTGCCGATCCGCCACGTGGGCACGTGTGCCACCGTGTCGGGTCGGCACGTCCAGCCCCGCACGTCCAGCCCCCAACTATATTGGGGTCGGCTTCCAGTCTAGCCGGATTTAGCTGAATACCAGTATTTTACGAGGAGCGGCTGCCTACCAGACCTCCACAACCCATTAACTGGGGTAACACGGTACTTCATGGCAAGACTGGAGTCAGATTTTCTGGCTTCTGACTATCCGTAACGACTGCCAAAGATCTCCAAATGACAACCGGGACCAACGGCTTAACGTGCTTTCCGAGGCACGGAGGAAACTCGTTATGTTAAGATGGTCACCCATCCACAGACCAACCTAGGCAAGCGTTGCTTAACCTTGAAGATCGACCTGTGCGGCTGTTATTATCTAGCCACGAGCTCCTCCGTCAATCAATCAATCACTACTAGTGATTGATTGTTAAAATTCTGTCAAAAACTCTTTAACTTTTTAATTTAAATTTTAAAGACAGAAATATTCTCTCTAAACATAGATTTAAAATATTTCACACGGAACGGAGTATCTCGTGCATCAGATTTTAATGAATCTTGTTATCTGCTCCAAAATGTATCATTTCGTCGGTTTTTCATCTTTTGTCCTTAAACCTTGTCTTAGGAACGTAAATGATTAAATTTTTCATTAAATTCTTGCAGCCGTAAATTTTTCAATAAAGTTACATTGTTTTAAAATTAAGAATCGCCAAACTTAAGTGGCAGTGGGCAGGGCACATTGCTAGTAGAACAGATGGTCGATGGGTACGAAGGTTGTGGAGTGTTGGAAGGCCTAGTGAGGGTTGCGGGAATCCGATAGATGCGACACGTAGGTACATGACCGTTCACTATGGTAACTATAAAGGGTGTAAAAAGACCCTTAACGAAAACGAAAACCCCATATTGTCCTCATCACTGGGATAGTTTTTTTCTTCTAGACCATACCTGGGAATTCACTAGTTCTGGAGATATTGAAGGTCAAAGTCAACAATTTTTTTTCGTTTTTTTTTTCAGAATTGTATTCCAAGTATCATTAGTAAACTTTCTTCCGAACAAACATTACCAAAATTATCAATTTTTCATAACAAATTACGCATTTGAAGTCACAAAAATGCAATGAAAACTAAACACAACGAGCGCCTCACACACCCAAGCGAGCGATCAGTACAACGACCAAGCGCGAGCGGCCGAACCCGCAGCTGATCGGAATTATTATAAATTAATTATTTTTTAAAGGTGAAAAAAAAAGTTTTTTCCCAGCAATATTTTTTGGTCTAAGTTACTTAATTACATGTACAGAATGTGTAGTTATCGGCTTTGTGATCGGTCTTTTTACACCCTGTATAGTAGCTACATAAGTAGTTGTAGTTGGCCACTGAAGCAACATCGTCTCCACGCAGACTGGTAGAAGTATTTGATGACTTCCCACGTCAATAAAAGGTTAATAGGTTGGTCAATTTTTTAGCGCCTTAGTTTATGTTCGATGTATATATTTTTTAATTTGATAGTTTTTCTTTAACAATTTTTTGATAAAATGCATCTAGAATACAGAAACATTTCCGCTGTGATCATAAAATTCCTCACATACGTTGAGTAACAAAATGAGGACATCAAAATGTAGTAAAATTTTAAATTCTTTATTAAAACTTTTACTTGTTTTGATATAAACAAAGCTGGTGGTACCAATATATTCTTTGGATTTAGTATTCCGTGCCAAAATTGACGAAACGGAACGCATACGGAATCACTCTGGCAGTAAATCGTGGGGAATTTTCTCTGAAACTTATTATTCGACGTATAAGTCGTTCGGAGTCTTATTGAAGAAGAGAAGAATAAAAAGAATGGTTTCAATCAAAAACTTATGAGTTCAATTTATAATAATTTGTAATATAGAATTTTCATAGAATTTTATTTTAATTGTTATAAACTAGTGCTTGACTGCGATGCCACCTGATGGTAAGCAGCATCACTGCTGCAATCGTTGATGGTGAGGCGGACCAGTTTTTTAAGAGCTTATTCACTCTAGTCTTGAAGATATCCAGATTATAATCGGACGGAAAGACCGCAGCAGGCATACTCGCCGTACGACGGTTTGTCCGATGGTAGAAGGGAGATGGCGGAATCAACTTATGCAATTCCTGCGCACACTCTCCGAAATGCATCCTGTAGAACACCGACATGCTGGCTACCCTACGCCTGTGCTCTAGGCATGTATGTTTATTTAGCCCATATTCCAGTTACCCACCTTCCTCGGGATTTTCTCACCAATAAATATAATGGATACCTCCCCATCACCGCCCAGGAAGTACACCACGAAGGAAATGGCGGGACTTGGACTTCTTCATTGGGAATTGGAAAGATAAAGCTAAGAATTGTGACCGTTGTAAGGAATGGATGGTGAGGAGGCCTTTGCCCAGTAGTGGGACAGTATTGGTTAGTAATAACAATAATAAGTAGATTAATTTCTAAAGCCGAATGAGCCTGAGAGCAGTGGTGACCCAGTGGTAACGGCCCCGACTTACGAGTTGTAGGTCGCGGGTTCAAACCCAGCCAGGCACATTGCTTTGTGTAATTTATTTCATCACTACTGCTCTCAAAACGCTGGAGGAAAACATCGTGAGGAAACGGGTATGTCCTAGAACCAAAATTTCGAAGACAATGTGACATCCATCAATCCGCACTGGGCCCGCGCGGTGGATTATGGCCCATTCCCTCTTCTAGAGAGGATTCCTGAGTCCCAGCAGTGGGAACATTATAAGGCCGATAATGCTAATAGTGCTAGCAACACAATTTAAACTGCATTCCACAAATGTGTTTATGCGTAAGTTATGCTACTAAACGACTAACAGTAGCTGTCACTAACGGTATTCAAGATCTTTGAACATCACTGTTTATTTACTTTGCCAGTACTTTAGGCTCCACTGCTACGAATGTGTGTATCTTTGCGAGTCCGATGTCGTCTTGGAACGCAAAGGGTCAGTTCACACCGAGACGCGACGCGACGCGACGATGCAAGAAGAGGCCAGTGATTGCTGCACCGCGCACCGCTGCGAGACGCATTGCAACGTTGGCAACACGACGTCGTGAATGTAAAAACGTTCCGCTGCGTAGCAAGACGCCGCGCGGCGTCACGAGGTGCAGCGCTGCATGAAGCAACGTATTCTAAATTCTCACAAGGAAATGTGTATCTTTTCGTGTAATGAATAAAGTTCTATTTTGAGTCACTCTATTAAAATGTACATGCAGCGTCGCGTCGCGTCGCGTCTCGGTGTGAGCTGACCCGGGTGACTGAAGCAACACAGATCCGTTTTACAGCCGAACCCAATAACCTATCTAATTCCAGCTCTGGCATACTGGAGATAGTAAAACAAATGATACAATATAAAAATTAACTATACATGTTTTCTGTTGTTTCATTTGTTTTTCTATCTCCGGTATCTATGTGATAGATAGGTTATTGAGTTCAGCTATTAGTTGGTAATTATATCTGATACTCTCGCTCTATCTTGAGTGGAAGAAGTATTTGAAGGTTCCTTCTCCAATCGTCAACGTGAGCATGGTTTAAAGAGCCGATTACACTATTCGATACGTCGAGCCCCGTCGAAGACCGTCTTAACCTTATTACACTACGCGACGTAGACTAAGACCGTTCGTAAAAACGAGTGGTGTAATAGGCCTTTAAAAGGTTATTGATTCATCCAAAGCAATCCAACGCAATGTTTGATGAAAAAGCAATTTTAAAACATTGAAATACATTCAGCGTTCAGTTATTTTGTTATTTACTTACTCGAATATTCCACAAAAATTGTTCCAGGAACTACGTGTATTTTTAAAATGCTTAAAAGTTTTTGGTAGGTAAGTAAATATTTTCGTCAGTCATCATGACGGGCCAATGTTCATAGCAGATTTTCAGAGGTCTTTACTGGATTCGTTTAACACAAAATGTCTTGATTTCAATGGAAACCTAAATAATATCTACAAGATTTCTATGTTTCCAAAATATCTGGAGAAAGATGTGTAATAATTTATTTATATAAACTTGGACAATGGTGGTAATGTCGTAATCTCGTAAGAGCGGTTGTTAAGAAAGACTCTCAGGTACAATTCGTCCACTATAAGTTGGCGAGTGTGAAGTTAGGCTCTGCGAATTTCGGCGCTTGAAATATCGTACAAAAATAAAGGTTTTAAAAAAATTTAATGCCAATAACTGTTTTTAACAGCAATAAGAACTGCAAATTGCATTTTTTTTTTAAACCTTTATTTTTGTACGATATTTCAAGCGCCGAAATTCGCAGAGCCTAACTTCACACTCGCCAACTTATAGTGGACGAACTGTACAGGAATCTCAGGCTGACCACTCTTAATGATTTTTCATCTAAAACTAAGGAACCCTAATAAGGGTACAGAATGATGATGAGCAGGAGAAGTAATTTGAAAAAATTGGTTTGAACGAGATCTAGAAAGTAGTTTTTTTTTAATACGTCATAAATCGTAAACCGTAATTAAGTTGGGACGGAACCCTCGGTGCGCGAGTCCGACTCGCACTCGCCCGGTTTTTTCACTGTATAACATGAGTTCAACGTTTGCAAACTTCGAACGGCCATGTTACCTAGTACCTAGGTACTAGCGGGCTTGCGGACGCCGAGCAATAGCAGCTAGCCGTCCTGCTGTCCGGTAATTGATAGAACCAAGCCCAGTCATCAACAGCGCGTAGTGATCCACGCGCAACTCAAAGAAATATCAGTTACCCGTCATCTAGGGAATGTCTGATAAGTAAACGCGTAGTCCTAGAACGCAAGGGGCAACTGAAGGACACAGGTGTGGCTTTGATCAGTAAAAATTAGATACCTCCCTCCCGCTCCGCCCAAGAGAGGGAGAAGTTATTTACATGATTTTCCACCTAAAAAAAATACTATGAATCAGATTTGCACTTGGCTTTTTTCATTGAATGACCCGAGTTCAATGTTTGCAAACTTCGAACGGTCAAGTCACCCAGTAGGTACTAACTGATTCTTTACACAGTTTCGTAGGTACATATTTATTCGTTTCTTGATTAATATTTACTTACAAACAATGTACTGTTAGTATAATTAATTAGGCACTAGTTTTTGTTAATTACCTACTTTATCTAGTAGTCAAGAACACGAAGACTGAGCGTGGAGTTAGCATTAATCAATTTTTTTTTATAATCAATAAAATATAACCTAATTCGATTGAATTTAATCAGATTAACTTTGATTAAAATTAATAGATAGGTATGATTAAATAAATCATGGTTCATAATATAATGTTAAAAAGAAATTTAGAATCATTTAAGAAATTTTAGAACGAAATTTAAGAGTTCTAAAATTTAATTTATTTACAAAACTTAAATTAATTGTCTTCACTAAATTAATAATATAATTGCGGTGTATTTTAATTATTTTTATTTCAGTAAGTAATTCTAATTCCTGTGATTGATGAAAAATATTTACTTAACTGGTTTGTTTTTATAAGCAACTTATTTTTTAGTCATGATTAATCATGTGAAGAGGAGGGATGAAATGCATGTTACTCAAACAGTTCTTAACGTTTGAATCCCCGACCGGTCCTATGAGACCGCGCTGTTATTGTTTTACTATTGTGTCTCGTTTCGCGGGTATCTGAGTAACTAATTTACAAGTAGATGGATGGAGAGGGAGGGGGAGGCCAAAGAAAAGATGGATGGATTGTGTGAGGAGCGATATGAAGGAAAAGGGAGTTAGTGATAGTCTGACGGATGACAGGACTGAATGGAAGAAGAGAACGTGTTGCGCCGACCCCAAATAATATGGGATAAGCAGGAAGAAGATCTCGGGCCCCGCTTAGGTTCTGGCCTTGTTCCGGTGCGAGAGGAAAAGTGTTGCAGTCGCATCCTTCTACAACTCGGTCACATTCACTTGACGCTAGCGTCGATGTATAATGTCCAAAAACAATATAACAATAACAGATAACTAGCAAGTTATCGACGCGCGTATCGGTAACAATGATTCTGACCATACTGATACTTGCCGGGCGAGTTAAGGGCATGCAGAGATATTGACAAAGGGAAAAGCTTGTATTCCAGAGATGCGTCAAGTTTATTTATAACAATCTTTCCTACACTATCATTACAGATCTATGATCCAATGCGACAGATTGGCTTTACTAACTAAATCCTAAATCTACACCATAAACCTAGTTAAAAAAAGACTTTAATCTAAATAACTTATAACGTTATAACATATATAACATATAGTGTAACTTTTGCGAATTCACTCAAATTGCACCACAATACATCAACCGTTCCGTGAACCTTATTCACCACGCGTATGGCTCTAGTGAGAGGAGTTCTCGCCAGCAGGCTGGTCCTGGCTGCAGGCACAGCAAGCAGGGGCGGGCGTTGCCGCCTCCACACGTACCGGTCAGTGTAGTACTCGGTAAGTAGGGATTGCAATCCAGCAGCGATTTCAATCCAGCTGGATTTTTGCTGGATTGACCTGAATCCAGCTGGATCCAGCGCGGATCCAGCAAAATGTGGAACGCAAATAAAAAGGCGATATTTATATTTTTTTTATGAAGTAATTTGTATAATAACTTCTAACGATAATCTATGAAACCTTTCACTAATTTGCTTTCGTTTGTTAACCATTTGACACCAAAAGAAACAACTTAAAATTAAATAACATATACCCTTGTAGTGACATCTGATATCACAGAATCCTGCATCACGCAAGCTAAGTTCTCAGCGCGATTTGAATTGATACCTACAACAGCCCGAAATCATCTATCGGGCAGTTGCCATTACACAGTTGTCATCACATATAACAATTATGGATGCAATTCGAAACTAAACAATAGAAATTCATGCGTTTACGGATCCGCATCGCACTATATGCTGGATCCAGCATATTTAAGAAGGCGCTGGATCCAGCTGGATTGCTGTATGCTGGATCCAGCAATTTCAATCCCTATCGGTAAGTTAATGTGACCGGAGTCCGGATTGCACGTAGCAGCAATACTAGCAAAGGACACGGCTGTAAGAGTGAGGGAAAGGACATGCGTAAGCCCCAGCCGCTGCGACAGGAGTTGCTTTCGACGTTGGGAGTGGTATAGCGATCCCCAGGCACCATTGGTGCAGGCTAGCGGATGACGAGTAATGGGTAGCTTGCCGTCAATAGGTATTATTAATCATCATCTTAACCGAAAGTCGTCTACTGTTGGACATAGATCTCCCCTAAGCGTCGCCACAACGACCGGTCCTATGCGTCTCGCATCCATCGGATTCCCAGGACCCTCGTCAGGTCATAGGTCCACCTAGTGGTTGGTGAGTAGGTATTATCATTAAATGTTATATTTACAAGATAGCCATGGTAATCACCGTTGTCAGGTAATAAAACTAATGATATTTTAATGAAATGCACTTTTAGTCATTAATATACATACGAGTATATATACCTACGTGTTAGGCTTTACAGTAAATGTGCGTAATTTGTGACGATCGCCAATTGATTTTGCTGTCGATCAACGTAAAATAAGTCAACTTGTTAATAAGAAAAGCCTGTGACTACTAAATCGTTGCGATATGGCTGGCCGAATAGAATGCCTATGGTCATGGCAATTTTTAAAAAAGGGAACACTTGGTCCGAGGTGCGTAGGTGGCTTTTTAGTAAAAAACTGACCCGCCCTTTCGCTCCACCTGAGAAGGATTTATGTGATGAATGTTTTTAACGTTCTTTTTTTTAATAAAACTTAGTGCACTAGGAATGACTCCTGTAGATGGCCAAGGAGAACCGATGATCTGGTGAGAGTCGCTCGAATGCGATGGCTGCGAGTCGCATAGGACTGTTCCTAGTGGTAATACCGTGAGGCCCTCGCAGTAATTAATTTGAAGAATCCCGTACCTGTTCGAATCCCATACTTGTTCAGACTACAGAGCTGGTCAGACCATAGATTTGACAGATCATAAACTTCATAAGACTATAAGTAGACGACTTACTCTATGTCAAGAATTAGTATTGAAAAATGCAATCCGGAAAAATACCAAAAATAATAAATTACCATAGTGCATAAAATTTAATGTATTATAGGAAATTTTTATATAGGAAATCTTGATTATGTTCTAATATTTTAAGATTCATTAGACGTTTACCTTGGTATCAAATGCCAAAGCGCAGATTTTTTTTAAATTATTTTACTTTTGTAGCTGACTTGGCAAACGTAATTCTGCCATCTTTAATCATATAAAAAATAGAGAATGGAGGTAGGAGGGTAAAAATAGCCAACGAGCTATTCTTAGATCTACCGAATATTGGCAAAAGTACTTATTTTTACTCTTCAGGGGTTTAATTTTGTACCTACATTAAATATTTATCTCACCAATTTTCTATCTAGCCCTTTTTTACTGTTTGGAAAATCATTAATTTTCTTCTTCCATACTAAAAAATTTTCCTTCAATTCCTAACTAGCTAGTTATAAGCTATTTATAAGTTAATTTTATATATATAGCTAGTTATAAGTTAATTTTATATCTAACCCTTTTTTAAATATGGAAAATTATCAAACTATTTCTTCCACTTCGAATGGAGCGAGAATCTCCATTCGAAGTGGAACTTTTACTGACTGAAACCTACCCTGTGTTCCTTCATTTCCGCTCTACGTTCCAGACCCTTTCGCACAGTCCTAACAAGGTATGAAGAAGGTTATAATCTACCCTGCAGAACTGATTCAAATAATGTTAAAAAAAATAAAAGTGTCATGTCATATACCCGGAAATATCATTCTTGATCCTGACCATGGGTCATGGTTAGAATGCGAACCAAAAAAGGTGTATTTCATTATTCAAATTGTTTTTGACAAATTAGCATAGATTTATTAATTTTGCCAAACTATTGCCAAATATTACTATTTATGCAATTCTCAGTCAATAAGGCTTAGTATTTAAAAAAATAATTAGACCATTTAGGATTTAGGCAGGAAATAGATTCTATGGTCTATTCGCCGAAGCATGAGCCAAAAGGTAAACAAAGAAACCATTTTTTTCAAAATGGCGGATATAACCCGACCGATGACAAAACGTTATATTTTAATGTAAAATGTTCGCAGTATCTGTGGTCTACAATTTAGTAGTATAAAAATGTCATTTTAGGTTCTTTTACATGTAAACTATTTAATGCTTAATTAATAAACATTAAGAAAATAATTAAAGGCATATATAATGTTAGATTTCAAATAAATCTGAAAAGATAACATAAGTTCCACAGACATCATTCTAAAATATAATTTCTAATGTTGTCAGTGTATTAATACCGTAGTTATTTTTATAAAACATGTTCACTACATCAATTGTGACATAATTATAAAGAACCCTTTTTATGGTTTGTTTACCTTTTGGCTCATGCTCCGGTGAACAGACTATATTAAAAAATACGGTCGGTATAGTATTTTTTAAAATAATTAGACCGTTTAGTATCCTTTTTTTTTAGGCAGGAAATAGATTCTTTTAAAAACTGTGGTCAATTTGTTAAAGGCAAAGCCGATTCAAACTAGGCTATTTTATCTTGTCTTTTTACTATAAATATCTATAAATAAATGACATTAAGTATTTCGAATTTAACTTTATTTTTAGGTGGGAGATCATCAAACTGACATCTCCCGCTCTGAGTGGTGTGTGAGGGCGTATCAGACTTTTACTGATTATACACTACTCCTGTACTTTCTTTGGCTTTGTTCTATGGCTCCGGGGTTCTCTTTCATGCAACCCAGGGCCCTAGTAGGCTCCGACTCTACTATGCCGTTACGTTTCACCGGCTGACTCGATGTTTTTACTGCCAAAAACTGCAGAAAACATTAAAGATTTTTACATTATCATTTTAATGTTTGAATCCCCGATCGGTCCTATCAGACCGCGCTGTTATTGTTTTACTATTGTGTCTCGTTTCGCGGGTATGTGATAGATTAATGCAACACTTAGTTTTTGTATTAATTAATGTATCAAAGAATTGAAGACTTAACTTCTTAAAAACGTAACGAGACATTCAAATTGGCTTGATGCACAAATCGTGCATAGCCAGGAAAAACTAAAACCCGGGTAAGTCCGAGTCGGACTTGCCAACGAAGGGTTTCATACCATCCGTAGTAACAATCCTAACTTTTTCCAACATCTGTTTTCCACCCTTTGAAATCAGCCAAAACATTTTTAAGATGAACTGGAACAAATAGACAGACAGATTTTATTTTATAGATGTCAGAGTCGGATAATACTTTCATAGCATTTAGAAAAAAAATCACATTTCGAACTTCAATGTTATTTAAGTATACAGTAACTGTGTACCTTTATAGATATAGATTCTATTTCAAGTATCAACGAGGCGTGGGCATGTATTCCGCATTGGTTGCCAACTTTGCCCAATTGCATCAAAATGTAGGTCCTATTGATTTGCCAATACTTACTACTAACGGATTTACTCATTCATGCCAATGAGAGAATTAAAAAAACAAACAAACATATATACTCGTAAGTATCTACACTAATACTATCGCTTAGTATTGTATACACACTAATACTATTAAAATTACAAACGAGTTTTTGATGGGATTTTTCCGAGTGAAGTTTAATGGCTGATTTAATTATTCGTTAATGGATTCCTAGTGGATTTTGTGATGTAAAATTGATGTAGTTTAATATTAGAGTATTTATCAATGCATAAAAGTACATAAATAAGGAGAAACTGCAGATATATGACTGATATAATAATTATATCAAAGCCCAACAGAAATTACTGGGACTAGGAGCGTCAAATTTTGCTATGTTTTTAAATCAGTCGCCAAGAGAAGATTTTCCAAAATTCAGCCCATGTCAAGCCAAGAAACGGGGGTCCAAAGTTTGTATGGAGAAAACTACTTTCACGAGGGCAAAGAAACTAATCATAAACATTAAAAAAAAACAACCAAGAAACGACTACACTAGAATTTGGAATCTGGGTATACGCAAGAAGCCGTTTCGCATTTTTTTTTAAATATTATTTAACATCGATTGGTTCGATTTTAAATATTTTTGTGATATTAAAATGGATTGATAAGACCTTACAGGGTATATTATATAATATACTAGCAGCCCGTCCGGCGGGCTGATTACCTATGAAACAGCGATCAGCAAACAATTCGCAATCATCGCGCAGTCGACGCGCGATCAATCGCTTAACGTCAAAAAGATCCGTATTATCTAAAAATGGATTGCTGATCGCTCGCCGATTGTTACCATGCACTTATTGCTGCGACCCTAGCGCCAACAGCAATTGAGTAACAATTTGGAGAACTAATTTATTGTCAAACTACGAGTTCAAAATCGGCCAAGAGCGTGTCGGGCCACGCTCAGTGTAGGGTTCCGTAGTTTCCCGTCCGTTACAATAAGTGTAGGTACCCAACTTTTCAAAAACTGTTAGTATTATCAGGTTCAAAATAATTTTCCTAGAAAGTCTTTATAAAGCTTTACTTTCCAGATTTTTTCATATTTTCTAAACTTATGGTTCAAAAGTTAGAGGCCCCCCCTCTAACTTTTGAACCATAAGTTTAGAAAATACGACACGGTTTTTTTACTTTTGGAGCGATTATGTCCGAAATTATTGATATTATCAAAATTTTATTTCAGTAAACCCCTATTCATTTTTGAATACCTATCCAACAATATATCACACTTAAGGGGTGAAATTTAAAAAAAAAATCGCTGTTTACTTTACATGTAGGGGGGCTACCCTAATAAAACATTTTTTTCCAATTTTTATTTTTGCACTTTGTCGGCGTGATTGACATACATATTGGTACCAAATTTTAGCTTTCTAGAGCTAAAATTTTACAGAAATTAAGCGAAGACGGACGGACAGACATGGCGAAACTATAAGGGTTCCGTTTTTGCCATTTGGCTACGGAACCCTAAAAACTTACAGCCATTTAAAGATGTACTGAACTGATGCTATGTCAACAAGTTTTAAAATAATAGGTATTATTTTATTTTATATGTGTAGTGCAACAAAGTTACTTTAAAGAGTAAAAGTAATTTATCCTGTTTCAGTATAAAATGACCAACCGAGAATCCAATGAGCTTTTGGACTATATGGCAGAACATACCACTTTAGTCAAAGGTGTTGGCCTTGGTTCAAGGTCTAAGGAAACTTAAGATAGGCAAATGTATAATATGTTGGCACTGAATAAAGTCTTTTAAAGCACACCCAATAAGTTGAAATGTTAATTAAACACACGCTGCAGATATAACTACACAATTTAACTAATAAAATACTCGATATAGAAAGCTAATTTCTATTGGCAATCAGAGAGCGATAAGCAAGCGATCAACAATCAAAGAAATGGTTAACGCAATTTGACAGCTAAATTTGCTTGCCGATCGCTGTCGCATCGCTGTCAAAAACCATACGTAATACGAAGTAAAACGCTATCGCTAGGGATTCGAGTGCAACAATGCACATTTTAGTTAGTCGATTGCTCCATAGAGGCAGCACTGTCGCTAGATTGCTATCGCGTGGTTTTCGCTAATACGTAATACGAATTAGCGATTGAAGAGCAATTTTCGTGCAATTTTTGCTATCGCTTGGCTTTTGCAAGATACATAATCAGCCTGCCGGCTTCGCACGGGGTAGACAATTATTTATTTTTGGAGTTTTTCCCGTCAAATGACTACCCTACATATCCTACGCTACCCTACCCTACCTTCCCTACACTACCCTACCTACCCTACACTACCCTACACTACCCTACACTACCCTACACTACCCTACAGTACCCTACACTACACTACGCTACACTACACTACCCTACACTACCCTACACTACACTACACTACACTACACTACACTACACTACACTACCCTACACTACCCTACACTACCCTACACTACCCTACACTACCCTACACTACCCTACACTACCCTACACTACCCTACACTACCCTACACTACCCTACACTACACTACCCTACACTACCCTACACTACACTACCCTACACTACCCTACACTACCCTACACTACCCTAATTTACCCATTTTTTTATCTCTCAAGTTGGATCGAACTGCACATGGTGTGCGAATTTTATTATAATCGGTTAAGTGGTTTAGGAGTCCATTGAGGACAAACATTGGGACACGAGATTTATATATATTAAGATTATGTATGTACAAATCTATTATGTATTGTTAATACTCCCTTGGAATCATTTCCGACATCAACATCAGCGCGGACGAAGCCTCTGGCAGGAACTTAGAAAAAAAATATCGCATAAACATTTAAATACCGCTTACATCTTGCATAATTGCCGCGGTCAGCCGCACGCTGCCTTGTCCTTAAACTTGGCTAAACTTGGTCGCTAGTCGAGCGCATGCGTGTCGCGTACCACACGTCCGTACATTGTTCTGGTTTCGAAACGCGCCCGACATTCAAATATCGAACGTTTTCTACAATAAAAATAGACAATTTGAATTATCGAGAGCGTTTTAAAAATAAAAAAGAGGTTGTTTACTCACTACAGATTATAAAAAAAATAAAGTCGAATTTATTTCGTCAATCGAGAACATTTTTAATAAAAAAAGGCGACTTTGTTTTTGATCGAAATTCAAAACGAGAACATTTTTTTTTATTGAGGATTTTATGTTACCCGTGAGTGATTGTGAGAGAGTTTTCATTTGTTTTTCTTGAATTTTTGAAATATTTGGAGTTATTGGATGATGACATTTTGAAATTAAAAAGGTATGTTTTAAGTTTATTTAATCCTTATAGCAATTTTTTTTATGAAATATTTATACAACGTGTAACGTTACATGCGTTAAACCTGAAAATAGTTTGATCGGAATAACATACACCCACTGACCCATTGGTCATATTTTTCAAAAACTCTTCATTAAAATTGTTACCCTGTCTATTTATTAATAGGTAAAGCCATCACGTGCGCAAACTCGCCTAAATAAGTAAACAAACACAAATGGTGGTCGCCCAATTAAAATTTTCTCATCCTCGGGATAAAAAAAATAAATTATTTCAATGCTATCTGCATTCGATCCGAATCTTAAACAAACTAAAATAGCAAATAAAATCTTTACATTTTTGTTTTTTTTTTCAGATTTAGGTAATTTGAATTAAATACCATTTGGAGTGTCGGAGGTTTTGCGCATTTAACATTACACGTTGCATAAAACGCGCCTAGAAAGTATTATTATGTTGTTGTTTTCAAAATCTTAATATAAAGGGTGTAAAAAGACCCTTAACGAAAACGAAAACCCCATATTCTACACATCACTGGGATACTTTTTTTCTTCTAGGACATACCTGGGAATTTACTGGTTCTGGAGATATTGAAGGTCAAAGTCAACATTTTTTTTTCGTTTTTTTTTCAAAATCGTATTCCAAGTATCATTTGTAAACTTTCTTCTGAACAAACATTATCAAAATTATCAATTTTTCATAACAAAATATGCATTTGAAGTTAGAAAAATGCAACGAAAACTAAACACAACGAGCGCCTCACACACACAAAAAAAAAGTTTTTTCCCAGCAATAATTTTTGGTCAGAGTTGCTTAATTACATGTACCAAATGTGTAGTTATCGGCTTTGTGATCGGTCTTTTTACACCCTGTATATAAATCTCGTGTCCCAATGTTTGTCCTCAATGGACTCCTAAAACACTTAACCGATTATAATAAAATTCGCACACCATGTGCAGTTCGATCCAACTTGAGAGATAGGATAGTTTAAATCTAAAAAAAAAAAAAAAAAAGTTGGGTAAAGTAGGGTAGTGTAGGGTAGTGTAGGGTAGTGTAGGGTAGTGTAGTGTAGCGTAGTGTAGTGTAGGGTACTGTAGGGTAGTGTAGGGTAGTGTAGGGTAGGTAGGGTAGTGTAGGGAAGGTAGGGTAGAGTAGCGTAGGATATGCAGGGTAGTCATTTGACGGGAAAAATTCCAAAAATAAATAATTGTCTACCCCGTGCGAAGCCGGGACGGGCTGCTAGTCTACCTATAAATTAGAACTTATATTATCAATGATATTATTATTAGATAATGATCTTTATCAAATATTATAAGCAAATGTTGCTACCCGTGTCAAGAAAGAAAAAAACTTTCAGCACACTCGAAAACCCGCTTCTACTCCTACCGCTTTTTTCCTACCCAATTAACTATATTTCGCACTAATGCGGAAAAATGCGACAGCGGGCCCCAACCACAATTTATTACTCACATGTAACTTATCAGGCTAAGCTCCTTTTGTATCAAAATACACTATTTTCTAAAGGAAACTTTAAAAGTTAATTAACCTTTTTATGCTGACCTTCCATGGAGCAAATAATATTTGGAGGAGGAGGCGAATAAGGTACCGAGTAAGTCTTCTCGATAAGTTTGGTTGTAGTAGTCAATATCTATTAAAATTTTCACCTTTATTTTACCAATTGATCACCTGTTTCAATGATTCCACGTAAAATACCTATACCTAGATTGAATTTTAAGACTGGTAGAAGTAGTTACTGCAAAATATTTTCAAGAGACCATTCACAATTTTTTAAGATATTTTAAACTGCATTCATAGATTTAATTAAAAATACTACTGTCTGCCAAAAAACGTAAGTATTTATTTATTACCCACCGTTTACGCCGTGTGGCAGAATCGAATAACCCCAAGTGGTGGAATTGTTCGTGGGGTCCAGAATCATGTAGGTACCTACTGGATCCGATCTGGTAGTCGTAAGTACGTCGACGGCCGCCTTTAACAGTTCAGTTTAGGTCGTCAAAATGATCGCGTTAACAGCTCGTGGTAGGGCCTCGGGTACTTAACTTATTACCCACTATTATTAGTACTATCCTACTAATATTATAAATACGAAAGTTTGTACCTATGTACAGACATCTGAATGTATGGATGTTTGCTACTCTTTCAAACAAAAACTACCGAATGGATTTCCATAATAATTGGTGCTAGTTTAGACCATGTCCTGGAATTATAGCACATAGGATACTTTTTATCCTAAGAGTAATGTTCCCTAGGGATAATTTTCTACAATCATGCGGACGAAGTCGCTGGCAGCAGCTAGTTAAAGTATAATTTTATGCAAATTTTAACGATGAGGAAGATCATTCTACATGTCATTTAACTTTATTAAATTCATAAAAGCGTGCAACTGAGATAAAGGGACATGGCATAATAATAGTAATCATAGGTTAAGATGACACAATAATTATACGAAGAGCCTAAGGTAAAATGTGACGCACAGGACCGGTCGTTGTGGCGACGCTTGGGGGAGCCCTATGTCCAGTAGTGGACGTCTTTCGACTGAGATGATAATAAGGTACTTAAAATATAAAAAAAACAGGAGGAGATGAGGAGTAGGAGGATGAGGTAAATAGGTATCTTATTATAGGGTTCATTCAATGACATCTCCCCCTCTAGAGTGAAGCGGGAGGTGAGTCGGACTTTTAATTACTAAAACCACTCCTGTGCCCTTCAGATGCTCTTTGCATTATAGGAATACGAGTTTCCTTTTCGGAAATTCCTCGTGATTCTAGTGGACATTGGCTTTGCCCTAGACCCCTGCCCCCTGCGGCCCCTGCGGCCCTGCGGTCTTGCTGACATGTCTTTAAGATGCTCCTGGCATATACGCCCCGTAGTTCCGCAAGGCCAGACGTTTAACGGATGATTTGATAGCGAGCTATCCATTGCTCGCCGTCCGCAAGCCCGAAATTTATTATAGGGTATATATATATATATATATATATAATATATTATATATTTAATATAATATAATTAATAATAGAAAAGTAGTTTCTGCTTGGGTTTTGCCTGTCCGTTTGAAACTAGGAAATTATCTCAAGCGAATTACTCCCGGATCCCGGGATAAAAAGTCATAGTCCTATACCCTATTGCAGGACATGGTTTAGCAGTGTGCCATATTTCATCCAAATCCTTTCAGAAGTTTAGTCGCAAAGTAGTAACAACAAATATACAAGCATACAAACTTCCACCTGTATAATATTAGAGTGATGGAACTTTTTTTATATCTTTCGCATAACCCATGACTTCAGTAGGTTTCGAGCCTAGGGGTCCACCCTACGATTTGCTGACATCTCCTTGAAAACGCGCGTGGAACACTACGTACCGTTGACGACTTGGGCTCAGTCCGGACGGTTACCGGATGAGCGCACGGCGAGCTTCCAATTGCCCGTCGTTTGCAAGTCTACGTCGGGGTCCTGACGTAACTACAAATTTTCGGCTGTCAGACTTTTTCCTATATTTGTGCCATGAGCCTAGTGGTGTACCATAAGATATTAGTGGGGCTCCCAAACAACAAACATGGTTTTTTGCCGTTATTTTGATTAAGAAACAAGATAACTACTCTGTTGTGAGGTAACATTGTAGGTTGCTAACCTAAAGTTATAGATCGTGACCAATTAAACCTCCATGTCAGTGAGCACACTGAACTATTATTTAGAGTTAACTGCCAATAGTGCCAATAATAAAGTGCCAAAAAATAGCGTTATAAGTGGTGTCATGTCCAATGGATATGACAGAGATAGTTAATAGAGTCGAGTTGTTGTCACTCTATAATGGATTTGGTAGCAAAATTGCAATTGCCTGCGCTCATATGGAAGTAGTACTTCGCATCTTAAACAGGTTTTTTTTTGGAAAGGTAATCATCAGAATGGCCTGGGGGACACGGTGACAACTTTTCGGATTTTCCGTTGTCCCCAGACGCTTCGGCCCTACCGAGCCCTACAGTTTGCTGACATCTCCTTGAGGCACGCGTGGAACAGAACGCGCCGTTGACGACTTGGCTTGGTCCAGATTATTACCAGACTGCCGGACGGCGAGCTACCCAGTGCTCGCCGTCCGCGAGCCCGCGCCAACGGTGGTCGGGAATCGAGATCGGGAAGGACACGGCGCTGCTCCACCCAAGCGGGGTACACCTCCACCGTGTGCTCCACCGTCATCTTAAAGAGGTGATTTCAATACTAAATAACAGCGCAGTCTTGCGGATGGCTAGTAATGGGCAGTTCGCCTTACGGCCGATCGTCGGTAGGTTACCATCCGGACCGAGCCCAATTCGTCGACGGCGCGTAGTGTTCTATTCGCGCCTCATGAGATGTCAGCAAGTCGTAGGGGACTAACAGGGTCGAAACCTACTGGGGGCATGGATTACATAAAAATGAACTCCGAGCCCCAGGAACTTTTAGTCAGTAAAAGTCTGACAAGCCCTCCCGCTCGGCCCAGAGCTCGGATCAAATAAAACTTTTGAATTTTAATTCAAATAGGTAGAGCCGTTTTTTTTTAAATTATATAAACTAGTGCTTGACTGCGATCCCACCTGATGGTAAGCAGTGATGCATTCTTAGATGCTGAGGCGCACTAGTCTATTAAGAGCCTATTCACTCTAGCCTTGAAGACACCCAAATTATAGGTGTTTTTGGAGTTTTACGTTCGAAGTTTTTCCTTACTCATCTTAGTGTCCTCGCGTTGATATTCTTGACTCTATTTTCGAATGACGTCCGTTTTTCAAGGAGATTCTTTATTTTTTGGGAATTGATTTAGTAATCATAAAATATCATGTTTATAATTTAGCGGAAGAAGTATCTAATATAATTAATCTCGTTCAATGCTAAGGCCTTAGCTAAATAAGTTTAGTATTGCGAACATATGACCTTAACTTTGGTTGTTATGCCTTTCTCGATAGATTTGACCTTAGCTAGACCTACATCTAACTAGGAAGAGATTTTATAAAAAAATATTTTTGGTTACCAGGAAATTAAATTAGCTTTCGGAACTCTTGTAGATATTGGGTAGAAGTGCGTTTATACCGCGTACATCGAAGGACTGAAACAATTTGCCTGCTGCGGTCTTCCCGTACGATTATAATTTGGGTGTCTTCAAGGCTAGAGTGAATGTTAGACTCTTAATAAACTAGTGCGCCTCACCATCGACAATTGCATCACTGCTTACCATCAGGTGGGATCGCAGTCAAGCACTTACTTAAAAAACTATGCCTTGGTTCAGAAAAAGGGGACATGGGATGCGGTCGCCTTCTTCTGCAAAGCAATAATTCTAGAAAAAGAGATGGACGCAGTTGTGAGACAACAGACATCCTCATGCTCCAACTATCGCCATAGTCACAGGGCGATCCCCAACCACCGTGGGCTTCCAGACGGCGAGCAAAGGGTAACTCCTCGAGTCGTGGACTCTCCCAAAGAGATGTCAGTAAACCGTAGGGGCCCTAGCAGGTTCGATACCCACTAAGACCACGGTGAATGTCTTCAAAGGAATACCGTGGTTTTAGAACGAAAATGGAAACTGAAGGTGTGGTAATAATGTATTAGCCAGTGTAAGACCGACACGCTTTCCTGGTCTAGGTACCCTACAGCTGGAAAAATCCGTGATTATTGTGAAGTGATTTTCTACCTCAATAAAAAGTAACTGTAGGGGTCCGGTAGGGCCGAAGCCTCTGGGGAACACGGAAATTCTGAAAGGTGCTCACCGTGTCCCCCCAGATCGAAGGCAACGAAGGAACGGGGTGGGGTTTAATCAGTGAGAGTCTAACACGCCCTGCCGCTCCGCCCAAGAGCGGGAGAAGTCATTCTGATGATTCATCACTGAAAAAAAAGCCTCAATAAAAACTTAAGCCTACCTTTTTTTAGAGGTAAGGTAGGTTTAACTACGGAGATTCGCAAGTACCGTAGCTATTCGTCCTTGACCTATGCCTTACCCTTGACCTATGTAAACGAAGTTGCTTGACCGGTCGCAGTCAGCAACCTTGGAGATTGATACATGTAACAGATTAGCAAATGTTATGTAATATTAAGCTTTATTGAGTAGCTTCCTCAATTTCCTAACGTTTATATTTTCCAATTAAAAGCTTATGACTGCAGAATAAATGCGGCCTAGTTTTTAGGATTCTGTACCCAAAGGGGGTTTCAGTAACAGGACCCTATTACTGAAATTCCATTGTCCGTCCGCCTATCTATCTGCATGTTTTAAAACGACAATTTAAATTAGTCAATTTGCTAGCTTTTGTTAAAATTGTAATGTGGCTACCATTTAAGTATGCCATTAAAATTAGAGGATGTAGCTATAAACGTTGTAGAAATGACCTATGAACTATGTGAACTTGGCTACGGATTTTCTATTTGTTAGTTCTGACCACGCGAAAAAATGTTGAGATGTGTTCGTTTTCATACATTTGATTAGTGTATTAATAGTGTTAACGATTATAGAGTATCAACTTGGCTAAGCCTGCTTGAGTGTTCTCAAGAGCCCGTCAAAATCTGTTCTCAACGAACATGATTACTTCCTACACAATATTATTATACCTATGTTGTTTTATCATTCTTGATTTTTGTAAAACGTTTAAAAAAAAAAATGGTTGCCTGTAAAGTCGTTTTTACGGGCGAAGATTTTACGTGACAACGTCTTTTTCTCGGTAGAATATTTATTGATATGAATATAATTAAATTGCACAATAGGAACAAGGAATTGAATGAAAATAAGAATTGCACAAATTTTAACTATAGAAATATATTTTGTTTACTAAAATTCTCTAGTGCTGCGCGCGCGGCAGACCGATCATAGTTGAGTGGGAGAGAGACGCAAGGCATTCGGCGGGCCTCTCTCTCGTTCGGTGACTCATCGTAACGTTACCGAGCGTTACACTTTTTCATAAGTGACTCCCAGCCGCAACCTAATTTAAGACGTTGTCACGTCAAAAACCTATTTCGCAGTAAGATCAAAGTATCAATGTCAGAGTCCAACACATTAATTTATTTTATTAGCGAAAATCACAAGAGACTGGTTTTATGTACTACAAGATACGTTACTTATAAGTGTATGTAATCACGCTATTTTAGATAGTTTAGTAGCTTTTGTTTTTTTTATTGTTTAAAGCGATGATGTGATTTGAAGTAGGCATCGTGTTACTCCAGTTAATGGGTTGTGGAGGTCTGGTAGGCAGCCGCTCCTCGTAAAATACTGGTATTAAGCTAAATCTGGCTTGACTGGAAGCTGACCCCAATATAGTTGGGAAAAGGCTAGGTACATGATGATGAAAGCGATGATGTGATTGACAATAGAGCTTGCCTAGAGGCTAGAAGCAACCTGTTCATTCACTTTTACCGTACAAATGTTTAATATTTGATTCATGTAGGAATTGAACCCAAAATACGCAGCGCAGCAGCTAATCGCTCCACCATTGCGGTAACCGTATGGTAATGTTTAAAGTGTAATTAGTATCCTACAGTCTACTATAGGGGTTTTTGCGTCTTATACGACTGATGGACGACGACATATCCATTGCTCGCCGTCCGCAATTTGCACCTTTAGTGGTGCCTATTTAGGCGATAGCTGGGATGTGAGGATGTTCATTTCATCACGGTTGCGACCATCTTATTTGCTTGCAGTCCAACATAGGATGACTCTTTTTATGCAAAAGGGAATATGCTTGCAATTTTTTTATTGACCAAATTACTTAATTTTTGGCTGTGATAAACAAATGTGAACAAATTTTAAATATCTTCATCAACTACGAAGCTATATAGCTTCAATGCTGCTAATAAAAAAGGGAAGCCCAACGTGGTCTTTGACATCAAAATTAATTACGTCCATACGACTGCCATAGCAAATCGCGTTTTGATGAAAGAATCA
This sequence comes from Mythimna separata, assembly GCA_030763345.1. Lineage (NCBI taxonomy): Eukaryota > Metazoa > Arthropoda > Insecta > Lepidoptera > Noctuidae > Mythimna > Mythimna separata. The sequence continues at coordinate 3,753,012 of CM061188.1, read as the reverse complement.
GATATATTTATTTAAAATTATTATAATATCTTGTTAGCTTTGATATTAATAATAATAATAGTTATTTACTTCAGACATAGTCCATATCACATTACCTACATTAAAATTATTTAAATAATAAAAATCTAACGAATATGTGTATTTTATTTTAGTAAAACACATTAACAGTGTTTAATACGTATAATAAGTTCAATAATATTTTATTTCTGTATATTTTTTGAAAAGTTGGCTAGATCAGATAACAAATATTATTTTCATGCTAACCCAACTTATTACCGAAATAGAAGATAAATCTATTTTGGTAATAAGTTGAGTAAAAATAAAGTTTTTCCTACACTTAAAAATGACTCATAAATGATGAATTTATGTTCAAATTAACGTAACATTTCGGTTTTTGGGAATACCTAAGCATGTATTTAACATAAAACATGCATTATGTTAAATGGTACCAGTAGTTCTTGTCCAAACTGATAGTATTGTCATGTAAAACGTCAAAATTAAGTAAATGTGTCGCGAATGATAATTTTGAGGAAGATTGTGTATAGTTTTATTGTTTCCTGGTTGCATGACGTTATCCTTTAGCTCATAATCAGGTTTTAATGTTTCTACTTCAAGGACACATGTCTTTTATCTGGGTAAGGCAGCACGTGGACCTAATGCGGGTTGGTAGATGTCGCATATCTTCGATTTTTTTACTTGTAGATACCAAAGAAAATCATCTCCATAGTCTTTTTCTTTAGCTTGGAGGACAGGATGCCGACTTCCTGTCTAACCGAATGTGGTTAAATACCTGTGTTTTATGACGAGCAACTGCCTATCAGACCACTATATCAATGTTATTGATAACTCTTTTGAATAATTACCAGTTAAATAGGTCCTGGGTCCTGGGACGAATTCATGCACGCGCTTTTCTGTCAATCCATTTTGTTCCTGACACTTTTGGCAAACGTTCATGCCTTTTTACTCTTCCCGGTATTTCAACTTCTTCAGATAATTTCCCGCGTATAAGTAATCACAATTGCTCTTAAAACGGTGCTTCACCGCACCGCGTGAGGACTCTTCTCCGAAACGACTTGACTGATATATATTTTTTGTCTATGTTTTGCGATTTCAGAAAATAGGCCGTAGGCTATTATTTTGTCTCCCCCTATTTTTCCTATGTTAATTTATATGGCAGAAAAACGTTTGCCGAACCAGCTAGTACACTATATACAAACATATAGCGCCACATATAAATATATACCGCCATGAGGATTTCCATTATTCCATTGACCTCCTGACATTCCTGTGTAAACACATTATTTAAAAGATTGTTTCCGACATAATTGAGATAAGAGTAATGGCTTGTTTTACCACGTCTGCATAAAAGTGAAGCGTGATCATGCATTTTTTCATTGTCATTTTGATGTGCATTTTAGTGAACCCGGTGAAACTTTTGATTGATCTAGTCCGGAAGGCAAGGAATGCCTTTTTTTCTTTAGTTTAACGTAATTTTTCTCAATGACATGTAATTTAATCATTAAATTTACCTAATCATGTATTTTCCTGAATTATTAAAGGAGATTATTAAAATTTGTAGAATTCCCAACTCGTTTTTTTTTTTATCAAGGATGTTGATAGTTGTTAATCTATACTAATATAATAAAGAGATAAAGTTTGTTTTTTTGTTTGTATGAGGTAATCTGTGGAAGTACTGGTACGATTGCAAAATTTTTTTCACCAATAGAAAGCTGCTGTATTTCTGAGTGACATAGGCTATATTTTATGTACGCGGGCGAAGCTGCGGGCTAAAGCTAGTAGTTTATATGTGAATATTTGTATCTTGAATAAACACATTTGATTTTTATATCAAGGATTTTTTTAAACTACTTGGATATTATGTCGCCTATAATACAACAAACCTTTACGTCTCAGGAAGAAATTTTCCCCATTTTTCTTTAACCAAAAATTAATATTGATAGTGTTCGTAGTTACTCAGATACCCGCGAAACGAGACACAATAGTAAAACAATAACAGCGCGGTCTCATAGGACCGGTCGGAAATTCAAACGTTAACTGACAATATAAGGCAGTTGTAGCTGCTAATTTTATTCTTTCTACATAAATACGTTCATTTAGGCTGCCTGTCCACGTAATAATCGATGACAGATTTTTGTAGGAGAAAAATAGAATACACTTAAAGTAATAGTGCAACGCACACGTCCTGCAAAGTTCAGAAATAATATTTAAATTATGATTATTATTTATTTATTTAAACTTCATGTACAGTGGTGGTACATAGGCGGACTTAATGCATCAAGGCATTCTCTACCAGTCAACCTTAGGGTTATTAATTACTCAGATACCCGCGAAACGAGACACAATAGTAAAACAATAACAGCGCGGTCTCATAGGACCGGTTGGGGATTCAAACGTTAATTACGATTATATCTGTCCTACAAAAAGTCTGACGTGGGCGGGCAGCCTTATTCATAGCTTTTAGACTTTGCCGCAATCCAACAGTTTTTGACAGAAGTACGTCGAAGGGTCAGGTGATAACATATTTTTTTAAAGGTCTTATGTAAAACGTTTTTCTAACAAGATATTTTTTCTAAAACGTGTTTTGTTAACAACTTATTTTTTTGCAACACTTATTCAAGATTTAACATAAGTATATTTTTTTTATACAGCCACATATTCTTTTAATCTTTAAAAGAATATACCTTTTTGCCTTAAGGTAGGTACTTATAATAATATTAATTTATTCAGGTTAATAAACCCATTGAATTTTCCCTTAAGTTAATGTCCACATAGTTAAGTCTGATGATTTAAATTAATTAATAATAACACTGAGATAAGAACCTTTTCGGCCTCAAACAGGTTTTTTTAAAATTGTTTTTAAATGTTGCTGTTATTTATTTTTATGGATGTGTTGTTGTTTATGTGACTAGTTAATATTTTTATTTTATTCTGGTCATTGTCCTGAGCGGTTCTTTAATATTTTTTTTTCTTCCTATGAGTAAAACAATGCTAGTAAAGTGACAATAAAAACAAATCATTAGAACAATTATATAACATGTAAATGGTTTCATTAAATCAAAATAACTACATTTTATAACAAAACTTTCTTTCCTGCGTTGTACAGTCCAAAGAAACTTATAAACAATAAAAAAAGAACTAACATTTAAATTACAAATGAAAAAAAAAATATGCAACAAATCTACCAAAACGACATCAAATAAACATCAAATTATATGAACGTTACGCATATAAATAAAAATTGAATCAAGCCATCAAAATGTGACTATCATCACATACCATTACACATCAACACATACTGAACCACAACAGTTGTGCAAGTTGACAATGAACTTTTTAACCAAAATAAAAACATTCTTAAGTACCAAACTGTCATATTAACTCCTTTCAAAGTAGGCACTTACATTATGTTTCTTAGATGTTAATTATTTTCTTTGCCAACGGTACCTCATATACAAAAGTACCTATTAATAAGGGGCCTCGCCCACGGCGGCTTTTTGAAGCGATGCAGTAGCGCGGTTGACGCGCGTTCGTATCGATATAGTCGCGATGCAGTCGCTAGCGGCTTAACCCCACCTACGCCACGATTCTCAGTCGCGATGCAAACACGCGTCAGCAGCGCTACAGTCGAGATTCAAACGCAATACAGTAGCAGAAAAATTAAGATGTTGTATGTAGATTTTTTTTTTTCATTCATGCGCCACCCTCTCTCCGTCCTCTCCCTACTGTCGTTTGACACGGTCGCGTGTTAGCAGCGCTACAGTCGCGATGCAGTAGCGCGTTAGTAGCGCTTCTGACGCGCGTTTCAAATGCGACTGTAGCGCTTCAAAAAGCCGCCGTGGACGAGTGCCCTAAAGGTGTGACCTTTTAAAGTTCAACTGTTGCATAAAATCAACAGTTGATAGAACTTTGCGGTTTCGCGTTTGAGGTGAAGGTTAATGACCCTTCTGTGAATCTTTTTTTAATTATGTCTGTGATTAAGGACAGAAAACCGCTGACTTTAAAGTTAGTTTGTTAGTCTATTAAGTCCACCTTTGTACCTTTCGTTGCATAAAGATGACATAAATAAATAAATCCAAAATTATTCCAATGTGGTGCAATAACCTAAGAAACGGGTGAAACAGGGAGACAGCTAGTTAGTTAATTAGTTAGCCTATTATGTCCCATTGCTGGGTCGAAGGCCTGCCCTCTCCCTTTTCCACACATGTCTGTTTTCTGCCATTGCGGGCCAGTACCTCTAGTAACTGCTCATACCCATTTATGTTGGACAGCTTTTTGAGCCACATCATCGTTTCGCGTTTTGGAGCGCAGAGTAGTGTTCAGTAGAATGTTGCCCTAGACTTTAGGATGTTAGTCAAATACCAATTCTGTGCACACGATCGTAATGTAATAAATGAGAAAGTTTCTATGTAAAAAAACTGCTGAATGGATTTTTATGAAAATTAGTTCAGTAGAAAATTATCTTTAGGAAACATATCTACACCCGGGATAAAAGAATTCTATGTGCAATTCTAGGCCTGGAAAATTTGCCTGCTGCGATCTTCCCGAGATTACTTACAATTTAGGTGTTTTCGAAGCTAGTGTGCTTGATCATTGCATCACTGCTTACCATCAGGTGGGATTACGGTCAAGCACTAGTATATATCATTTATTAAAAAAATGCACTAGCATCAGTTTCTTATAAAATACTGCATTACTGATAACAACAAATGTGGCTTCAACACCTTGCGATAGATAAGAATAGAAATGATGATGAGACTAAGGAACTCGTTAGTAATTTTCAAAAATGTTCTGGAAACGCCAGGTACGGGGTGGGGGGGGGGCAATGTTTAGGTGAATTCAGGGATGTCAATGTCTTCCTAAATTGACTAAACTAACTTTTGCCTTTTTAAGGTACTACTTTTTCTTCGAAACTGTGACAGAAATATCTCGAACAACTCTATGAGCATTCGGACCCCACAGTCCTAGTGTTTCTACCTTTGAAATCATTTATCTTAATACTTGACGGCACGGTTGGTGTAATGGTTGAGTGGTTGGCTGCTGCGCTGCGGGTTCCGGGTTCTTTGTATGGCCTACTGATAGTTGTTCTGGGTTTCGAAACTACCTGTTTGTTACTCGTTGAACAACTTTATGAGCACTCGGACCCTCAGGCCCAGTGTTTCAACCCCAAACAACTATTTTAAAAGACACTAATGACACGGTTATATTGATGGCGTAGTGGTTGAGTTGGCTGCTGCGTCGTGGGTCGCGGTTTGATTCCCGCATGGAACAAAAAATATTTGTATGGCCTAAATACAGGTGTTCCAGGTCTTGTGTATGTAAGTTAACAGACCCTGGAATTAAGGCAAAGAAGGAACAGGAGTGAATTTTAGTCAGTAGAAATCTGCCACGCCCTCCCTCTGCGCCCAGAGCGGGAGAAGTCATTTCGATGATCCTTCATCCTTACAAAAAAAAACATTTATTTACTCTTAATAATACCTATGATATAATATTAGATAAGATTTAGTATTTAGCAAATTAACCACTTTATTAGATGTTCGACCTCACCATAGTTGATCATGATCGTTCACACGCCTGTAAGGAGTGTAAGGACACGGTCATTGAACAAGGTCTAATGTGCGATCGGCAACACGATATCTTATGTAATTATACGTAATAATAAACTACTGTACATATTAATTGCATTAGGTATTCGTAATAACTACCGTAATACTCAAGTACTCGTAGGTAGAAATGAAATCAATTAATCAAACGGGAGTAATGTTTGAAAAAATGAAAGAATCAAACGGAAGGAAAGGAAAAGAAAGAAAAGAAAAGAAAAGAAAAGGCAAGAAAAAGAAAGGAAAGGAAAAGAAAAGAAAAGAAAAGAAAAGAAAAGAAAAGAAAGGGAAAAGAAAAGAAAAGAAAAGAAAAGAAAAGAAAAGAAAAGAAAAGAAAAGAAAAGAAAAGAAAAGAAAAGAAAAGAAAAAACATGATCTCACCATAGATAAGATCATGATAGTTTATATATGTATATACGAGTGTAAGGACACGGTCATTGAACAAGGTCTAATGTGCGATCGGCAACACGATACCTTATGTAATTATACGTAATAATAAACTACTGTACATATTAATTGCATTAGGTATTCGTAATAACTACCGAAATACTGAAGTAGGTAAGAAGATAAAAATAACTCGGAGTTCGTTTGAGTTATTTTTAGGGTTCCATAGCCAAATGGCAAAAAATGGAACCCTTATAGATTCGTCATGTCTGTCTGTCTGTTTGTCCGTCCTCGCTTAATCTCTGTGACCGTTAGCATTAGAAAGCTGAAAGGAGAGGGGGACTTCTGGGGCCAGCAGTAAACTAGTTGAAAATATGTATTAAAAAAACCGTTATATTTTTCTAAAGAAAAACACAAAATATGGTACTATGTTTCTACCCAGGAAGCGAGAAAACGTAAATTAAGATAGTGAAACTAGATAATCGATTAAATAATGCCTAAATACCTAGTAATCGATTAATAATAAATTGCTACAATATGAGAATATGTATGAAAATCGAGTGCCAAGCTTTCGTGAAATCGATTTAATTGATTATAGTGTAGGTACTTTTTTCTTCCGTGCCTGAAAAGTGTGTCACTCCATGACAGATGCACTCGTTCATTTTCTTTCGTTCTGAGTCCGCACGTATTTTCCTTGTTTTAATGTTAAAATCCACGACCGCTGTGCCCATGAAATGTGCATTATATGGTATCTCAGTTGGGCAAGATACCAAGAAAATATCGCACCCCCTGCACAATTTTTAGATGAAATTCTGATAATAATACATGTGTTATACATAATATATTATATTGGTGTTTTATTTTACTTCTTATTCTCCTTTTAGTTTTCAAAAGGTTAGTGTAACTACCTACTGCTTCTGGGTTACAGGATATTTATGTAGAAACTTGTCTTTGACTGTAGCAACTGTCTAAGGGCATGCGCCGGTTGCCACTGCGAAGAATACCTTCTCGAAGATCTGACACGTTAGGCTCTCACGCGAGAGCCAAACGCGTCAGATCTTCGAGATGTCATCCGCTTCATGTATAAAACCATTATACAACCGAAGTGATTCAAAAGTATTTCGCAAATAACAAAAAAAAAATACAGTTATAATATAACCTCACTTTTGCTATAATTCATATAACTTGGTTTCTGGGTAGCCAAATTTCACCAAATTTTCAGTGCGGCCTTGTTATTAGATCCTCTTACAAATAAGTCTAATTTGATTCAGTTTACACACCTCACACTCCTGGACCCAGGAATGTATGGACTCGTTCCCTTCTCCTTTGGTACAAATATGTATATCAATCACGCTGACCAAGTAGTAAAATAAAAATTGGAAACAAATTGGACAGACATGGCGAAGCTTTAAGGGTTCCGTTTTTGCCATTTGGCTACGGAACCCAAAAAAAGAAAGAAAAAAGAAAACGGAAAAAAGAAAGGAATTGCGACACATTTATTTAATTTACCGAATTAATCATCAATACAACAGTCTCAGTACAGTTAAACTTATTGAATGACTTTTTTTTAATTATTATAAACTAGTGCTTGACTGCAATTCCACCTGATGGTAAGCAGTGATGCAATCGTCGATGGTGAGGCGCATAAACAGGCAACACGTAACAACAGCAGCATCAGGCAACAACAGTAGGCTGTATTTTTAGATTGCTATATTATTTCTATGGGTGTCAAATAAATATTTTTTTATATTTTTCTTTCTTTGTAACTAACAACAACAACATGCAACAGTAGTAGGCTGTATTTTTAGATTCCTATAATTTAATGAGTCTATACTGCGACCGTGACCTCGTATGGTATCAATAAACTTGATTTAAGCTATACTCGCTAATCAAATTCACTGACGAGCAGATCAGGGCCTTATCGTGTGACCTTAGAGTACAAATTAGCATAACATTCGGAAGTAGGTATTATGTAACCTTTTGCAACTTCCTGGATTAGTTTGATATTTGATAGATGTTAATGATTTATTTTGCATATATTGAGTTTAAATATCGGTATTTCTGTGGTTTTTCGGCTTTATGTTCCGTTGATCCAAAGGATTTTTTTTTCAGGTTATTTCTCATAATGTTTGACTAACTTCTGAATTTTGAAAAACCAATTCTTTATTCTCGCCTACGTCATAAAGGAAAACTTTGAGCAATATTTCAGATTCTTAGTCCCAGTAGTTTTGCCTGTGCGTTGATGTGATTATAAAATAGCGGGTACTCGCTGAAATTCTGAACGGCTTCTGAAAGTGCAGTCCCGTAAAAGAGCATTATGCCATTTGGTCTCATTTTTAGGAAGTTTTTTACGCGTGTATATGACATCAACTATCTATCAGTGAAAGTTCCGCAAAATTGGCGCAGTTGTTTTGGAGATAAATCTTTTTCCAATTGTGAGAAATCATCAAATAGATTCTCCCACTATGGTTGGAGCGAGAGGGAGTGTCAGATTTTTACCAAATAAAATCACCCGTATTTCTTCAAATAGGGATTGTCTTAATTTTTTAAGCATTTGATTTTATTTTACTATTTGTAAATTTAGAGCATTTTGAGAAACTAATTTGAATATTTTGATGATTGGCCCAATAGTTTTTTTATTTTCTTAATTTTCAATTTTTAAGATAGGTGACGTCATCATTTGGCCGCCGAAGGTTGAGCCGTTGCCTCACCAGGTACATAATAAAAAAAAAAAAATTGACGACAGCGCGTCATTTTCTCTTAACTTTCATTAGAAGACGTCACTTGACACTTACATCGCATACTATTTACAAAACTATAAAGATAAACATAATTTTCGAAATTGGTTTTTTAAAACGGAAAGTAGAGATGATTTAACGAGATTTGAACGAGATTTCTTGTAAAAACTTTGTATATATTTTTGACATTTATAATTTGACACTTGACAGATTGTAGAAAATGCTTGCCATTATTTTTTTCTTTTTGAGGCAACAATACAAAACTGTACGGCCTAAGCTGGAGGTCATTTGGAGGGCAAAGGAGTAAATCATATTTTATCAAAAATATCATTCAAATACGAATATATTAAATTTTTAATTAGTGCATAATGTCAGTAACGCTATTCCTAGAAATGGTTTTTCAATTACAACATATTAAAAAATATGAACAATGCCCAATTGTCTAATCTCGCAGTCGGACGAAAGCACACAAAGTCTTACACATAAATTACTATTTTTTTCGAAGACATTGTGTGGGAAAAAATGTGTTGGTGGCATTGAACTGTAAGCCGACCGTGTCATCAAAAATACAAAATAATTTTGCGTATTAGGTATTCAAACTGTAACTGTATTGTGTAACTGTATACTGTTTCTCAGGTATATAATACTCGTATACGCGGTTATTACCTATCTTATATTTATCTTTGGACGGTTAGTTACGCCGTAGGTCCCGGCTGTCATTTGTAGATCTTAGGCAGTCGTTACGGATAGTCAGAAGCCAGTAAATCTGACGTCAGTCTTGCCATGAAGAACCGTATTGCCCCAGTTATTGGGTTGTGCAGGTCTGGTAGGCAGCCGCTCCTCGTAAAATACTGGTATTCAGCTAATTGCGGCTTGACTGGAAGCCGACCCCAATATAGTTGGGAAAAGGCTAGTAGGTAGATGATGATGATGATCTTCGGACGGTTAGATTGCAATTTTTATTAAATGTTAGGCGGGTCGTATAGTACCGTAACACTATAATAATGTGTGACTATGGCTTTTCTTTTATTCTGTTCTTCTTTCTCCATTAACCTTGTTTATTTCAGCATAAGTACTGAAAATTAAAATCAATAAATAAAAAGAAAACAAATTTTGAAACTCCTGTATTATCAAAATATAATCCATAGTTTTAAAAATGCCCTTGCAAAGTTTCAGCTTGGTAAGTCAATATCTTCAGGTGGCGCATTAGTTTTGAATTCCGAAAATTCACACAACGATACAAGAAATTTCCAAATGAGAAAAAAAAATACCCATTTTCACACCACCCTACTAAATATATGGTTTTAATTTCAACTAGATTCCTCCACGCAAATAGCAAAACTAATAGTTTTGCAAGCATTTTTTTTTAGGTAGTTGTTAGTTAGTGTTTCATAGGATTTTTTATTTTATTACAATTTTATTCAGTACATTTATTACTATCTAATGATAATTACGAAATAATTAATTCTGAACACCAAACAATAGTCGTTTAGGCTGCTCTCATTTGTGTGAAATTATCATAATACAACAATAATTAGCATTTGTAACTACCTGCCAATATGCAGTAAGTTAGAATGCAAAAGGTCCACTCATTTCAGCAAAATAGGTTACTTTTAGGCAAGCGTGAAACGTTGACTATCTCCATAATTAATCGATAAGTATCAGGTGAGACAGTGGTCAAACGCAACCTCATCATCATAATTTCATCCAAAAGATGTCTGCGTGACATTGGCCTCCTCCAAGTGTTGCCATAACTATCGGTCATGTGCGTCTCGCATTCGTCGTTGTGGGTAGGTGAAGGCCCGGTCGTGGCAATTAGATGTGAGACGGTCAGTCAGTACGTCAGGTCTATGTCTAACAGTAGACGTTTTGCGGATGAAAGGGTGATAAAAGATAAAATGTATAATTATATTCAATCCCACGTTTTTATTTTTATTACATTCAAATCTATATAATATAAATCAATATTAATTAAAATGAAACATGTCAAATACAAATTAAAAATTGAAATGAAAATACAATAAATTAAATCTAGTCCCATTCATTTCTGAAATAATTTTTTATTCGTTTTGTTTGGAGTAGAACTTCTGATGTTATTTCTGTTTAGTGCGTCTACTCGTAGTTCACATGATTCATGTGCGTTTGATTAGCTGGATCCTATTCATGATAAATGGGCTTATTGTCTGACTAAGTTGCAGCAAATTGCTGCAGGATGGTTTAACGTAGTCCTGGAACGCAACAGGCAACTGAAGGAACACGAGTGGTTTTAGTCAGCAAAAGTCTGACACTCTCGCTGAACCCCTCATAAAAATGGTATATAAATAAATCTTGTCATTGATTACATCACATTATTTCAGATTGATTACTACTATCAGATGACAATACCATGCTGAGAATTTTTGGATAAACCATAAATTAAAAATACTCAGAAATCGAACCAATGAATAATGTTACTGACAACTAAAAGACCAACTTGACAGGCTGAATTCAAATAAGCCAAAATTATAATAGATATTTAAAAAACTTAACTCTTAGATTATCTACACATTTTTTTGGAAATAAATCAATCTGAATCTGAATCTAAAAATATAATTTGCCGCTTCCCGTCTGACGATTTCCTGTTTTTTGTATTTTTACCATTATGAAAATTTCATCATTATACGATGATACTTACTAGAAATTATAATAATCATAATTTGGGTCACCTTGGTAAGGTCATCTTGTATGTGTAGTATAATTTTATCTATTACCAAAATTGTATTACAATAATGTAATTATACCTATAAATACTCATACAAGTGATTATTATTGCTACATCACATAAATGTTTTATATTTACATTATGCCTAATATGATTGCATTTAGATAATGTTATTATATTTTAATCAATGCATACTGCGCCTATAACAAGTCTGCTGGAAGTTTCGTTAAAAATAAGTCTATCTGTATTTATTTTTCTCAATTTTTAGTGCTTGTTTGTATTTAAATAAATAATTTAGTAAATAATTGTTCCGTACAGCCATCTACGTAAGATTGCATGATGATAATTATAGAATTGTTGAACGAGTTTCCAAAAATATAGGAATTTCTTGCAGATTCTTCTCCATAGGAAAGGACCAATTGGAACCGTGCACTAGCTACTGACGTTTTATAAGTGTCCATGTAGTGTGCTACCTGTGTAAAATAAAAACATTTGGATTTGAAAACTCGGAGCTTTGAACACAAACCGAAGGAAAAGGATGTAGTTTAAGACAGTTTTAAATTCTGAAAGTCTGACACGCCCTCTCGGCGATAGTGAGATGCGGCAGACTTTCAGCTCCACTAAGGGCTATTACGCACTGTCGACTAGTCGCCGGCGACTCAGTCCCTCGGCGACCGAAACATGGGAAACTAGGGCCGGAGACCGAGCCGAGCGACAGTATTTCAAGTACATTCGTGCAGTGTCAAAACTCATTGTGCGCGGCCGTCCGGTCGTTACGACAATTGCTCGCAGTGTGAATGCTTTCTAAAGATAAAGATTTTCCAAATAAAAAAAATATGCGGATGCATAATTGCATAAATCCTCTAAGTATATAATGCACTGGACCTGTCATTGTAGTGACGCTTGGGGGAGGCCTATTGACAACAGTGGACGTCTTTCAGCTGAAATGATGATGATGAAGTATATAATGTGTTTTCTTTGTATTGTTTTAGAACAATGTCACGGATGTTCAAGATAGCAGTGGCGCTCGCCTTGGCGATCACGCTGGCTGGTCAAGTGCGAGCGGCCACCTACGGACCGCGCGCAGACTATGGCTACCCTGCTGGTTTGATACCTGATTGTAAGTACCAACATATTAAAACAAATTGTGTAGGCCACCTTGTAGGAGGCCTTCCTACACTAGTCTTCTGGCACGCGGTCGCCACTCCAGAACCTTTCGGCCTAAACAGCCATCTGTTCTACGAGCATAGTGATATAGAGTGCGTCCAATGAAAGCGCGACCTGGAGTTTTTTTTTTAATTTAATTGGCAACATTATTCAGCCGCAATTGTAGGAAGTAAAAAAATTGTGGGGTGTCAAAACGTGATTCTCCTACTAGTTAGTAATACCACATACAATTTTTTATTTTATTTAACCTCTTTTTCTCAGGTCGCGCTTTCATTAGACGGACTATAGTAGCAGTACCTAGTAGATATAGTTGTTCAAGTACCGCCGTTGGCTATTTTTATCAATTGTCGGGCTGCTGCAGGCGACGCCGTGCAGTTGACGCGCATTTCACTAGCGAGAACAACCAACGACACACGCGTCATCATCATCATCATCACTTCAGCCGAAAGACGTCCTTTGTTGGACATAGGCCTATACCAAATGTCACAACAATCATCATCATCTGCCTAGCCTTTTCCCAACTATATTGGGGTCGGCTTCCAGTCAAGCCGGATTTAGCTGAATACCAGTAGTATTTTACGAGGAGCGGCTGCCTACCAGACTTCCACAACCCATTAACTGGGGAAACATGGTACTTCATGGCAAGACTGGAGTCAGATTTACCGGCTTCTGACTATTCGTAACGACTGTCAAAGATCTACAAATGACAGCCGGGACCTACGGCTTAACATGCTTTTCGAGGCACGGAGAAAATTCGGTATGTTAAGATGGTCACCCATCCACAGACCAACCTTGGCAAGCGTTGCTTAACTTTGAAGATCGACCCGTGCGGCTGGTATTATCTAGCCTCGAGCTCCTCAACAAGTGTCACAACAATGAACAAATCTATAGTGTCTCGCGTACAGCGGATACCCGGAACCCTTACCAGGTCATCAGTCCACTTTGTAGGAGCCTTTACATCGCTGCATCTTCTGGTACACGGTCGCCGCTCCAGAACCTTTCAGTCCCAATGGCCACCTGATATGCTGCCCAATGACAATCAAGTTCAGGATTATTTTTGGTATGTCGTTAGCCTTGGTTCTCTTGCGGATATCTTCATTCTTGATTTGATGACTCAAGGAAACTCCGAGCATAGCCTTTTCCATTGCCCTTTGGGTAACTTTTAGACTACACACGCGTATCTCTTAAATCCTATAAATTTCTGAACCTACAATTTTTTTGGATATACGTTCGTCAAATTTACAGTCCACGGCGTTTTATTTCAGTCCAAGTCTAGACCCTAACAGTAGATATTTACATTTCTCAAATAGACAAACATAGACAAATGCGGATACTTTTGAACTTTGCAATTACAATCCTCTTATGAGATTTTGACTGCAAAGTTGACTTAAAAGTCAAGTATGCTTTTTTTAATCTGAACTTGAAATTGTGGCAAAAAAGCATCTGTGAGATAATTCGAACGTAATCTTAAATTAAATCGTATACACTCCTAAAGGCAAGCTGGTAGACCTTACCCTCGAATGTGATCTCTCTCATCATCTACCTAGCCTTTTCCCTACTATATTGGGGCCGGCTTCCAGTCAAGCCGGATTTAGCTGAATACCAGGATTTTACCAGGAGCGGCTGCCTACCAGACCTCTACAACCTATTAACTGAGGCAACACGGTACCTCATGGCAAGACTGGAGTCAGATTTACTGGCTTCTGACTATCCGTAACGACGGTTTAACGTGCTTTCCGAGGTACGGAGGAAACTCGTTATGTTAAGATGGTCACCCATCCACAGACGAACCTAGGCAAGCGTTGCTTAACCTTGAAGATCGACCTGTGCGGCTGTTATTATCTAGCCACGAGCTCCTCGAATGTGATCACTCTCTGCTCTCAAAAGTTTGTTGAGAGAAAACTCATTGCTGAGTTAAGCTCGCCTTTGTACAAGAATTGTCAAATCACTGTGCACTATATTAAATTTTGCGTGTACAATAAAGAAATAAAGAAGGTGACTGTTCGTTGTGGTGAAGCATGGGAGAGGTCTATGTCCAACAGTGGACATCTTTCGGCTGAAATTATGATGATCATGAAGCTATTTCTTTGAAGCGACATTGCGGACCAATGTTACTGTCCCCATGATACGAGAATGTAAGTCATTAATAAAATTAGGAAATCAGCGAATACTCGTACGTGTGATACGTATTCGCGGCACGTAAGTTGATATTTTTAATTAAAAAGTAAGTTGTTCATTTTTTTTTTAAACTAGTCATCTGGGTTGATTAGAATAACGATTTTATATACAGTTTAAATAGAAAAAAAATAATAAAAATTTCTACCACCGGGGGGTGCAGAGTAATTTACTACAGGGACTCAAACTGTAACCGTATTAAGTGTTTTTAACACTATTTTTTAAAACAATTTTTACAGAAAAACAATTTTAAATGTAACAGATTATACAATAATTTTACCGAATCAAACTGTAAAATTCTGTAACCTTTATGAAGGTGTTTTTTAAGTCTCTAATTTACTGGATCTACGCCTCTACGGTATTCGTTTGTGCGTCGATGTCTAACCCACGCTGTATACCTATTTCCTACAGAGATATACTCGTAAATCAAAACAAATAATAATATTATAAGTATAAGGGGCAATAACGTCAAATGGTTATTTCTCAAGTTATGAGTAAATCTATGGAGTCGTCTTATTGACAGACACATCAATTTATTTACAAGTGTTGGTTCGTAATAGGACTTATGGCAAATATTTCCTTATTGGCTGTGCTAATAAACTTGAAAGAAATAACGTTGAAGAGTATAACTAGGTGTTTGCCGTGACTTTTTTCGTATTTAAAAGTTTTCGTTTTTATTAACACATTAACAGGTGTTCGATATTTTTCTAATTCTTAGCAAAGACATAGTACGGCCAGAAGAATTGATGAAATGTGTCACCGTAGCCCCAGGTGGCACAGGTGATAGAACCCCTTGTTCAGGAGTGGTTGATGATGTAGGGGCACAATATTTAAGCAGAGTGTAAGCAGGGAAACCAGGATAACGTATACAATGAATTTTATTGTGTTATTCTGAGAACTGTTTATGATCAACTGACAACTATAAATATAAACAAACAATCCGTGGAACGGTTACTAGGTTTATATGAAATTGACATAGTTCTATCGATAGCCAGATAGGTACCACCTATTAAAATAGGTCCGTATATAATATCACATTAATTAACTATTTCAATACGCCCCCTTAATGCGCATATTAAATACAAACAGCAATACAAGAAAAAACACATACAAAAGAAAGTAATATCAAAGAACAATCATAACAAAATAAACAATTAACAAGCAATGCCTAAACCACGCATGCACGAATAGTGCTTTACTCTGGGCAAAGCTTTCGTTAATATGTCCGCGAGCATTGAGTCTGTCGATAAATACTTTAGCTCAATACTCGTATTGTTCTTCAATACACTTCTAATAAAGTGGTACCTGATGTGAATGTGCTTACTCCGAGAATGAAACATTGGATCACCGGCAAGGCAAATCGCCCCCTGATTATCTACATGTAAAGATAATGGTGCAAACTTACATAGCCCAATCTCAGTAAGCAAGCTGTTCAGGTAAATTGCCTCCTTCATAGATGACGCCAAACTTATATACTCGGCTTCGCAGCTCGAAGTCGATACACATTTCTGCTTTTGTGACTTCCAAGACACGCATCCACCTCCTAACATAAAAACATAACCGGAATAAGAACGTCTATCTATCAAACATCCACCCCAGTCGGCATCTGAATAACCATGCAATGTTTTACCTGTTTTCGTAAACATAAGTCCGTGATTTCTCGTATGTTTTAGGTAGCGCAGTACACGTTTTGCTGCATTCCAGCACTGTTGATTAGGACAATCCAAGAATTGGCTCAATACTGCCACAGTATTCGTAATATCCAATCTTGTGCCCGTAGATAAATACATTAAACAACCGACTAACTCTCGATACGGATACTGCCCCGTATCACATTGTTCCGTAGGTTTCGTAATCTTAGTTTTCGGATCCATGGGTGTAGAAATCGGATTACATCCACTTAATTCAAATTTATTTAACAAATCGTCAATATATTTTCGTTGTGACAATTTAATGCTCTTGTCACATCTGTCAAACTCTATGCCTAACATATACTTCGCAATGCCATAATCTTTCAATTCAAACTTCATGGCCAGTTCCCTTTTGAAAGTTTGTATACACTCACCTCTTTGCGATGCGACTAAAATGTCATCTACGTAAACTAGTACAAAGAGTTTCGTTTCTGAATCTACGACCTTAAAATAAAGGCATGGCTCGTTTAAAGAGACTTGTAGCCCCATGGACTTCAGCTCCTCGTCCAGCCTGATGTTCCATTGACGACCTGACTGGCGTAAACCGTACAAAGATCTTTTCAGCAGGCACACCTCGCCCCCAGACTTCAGGTTGCATAACAACTTGCTGGCACGTTCATGTATAACTGAACCTGGCTGTTCTATCCGCATGAGGTCTTGCAGGCATTCTTCTAGGAGGTCTGGCACCTTCATATATATTTCCTCATCCAACAAACCGTTTAGGTAGGCCGTGTTTATGTCCAATTGATGAATCTCAAGGTCAAGTTCAACTGCAAGTGCAACTAGCAATCTTACTGTGTCAAGTCTAGCTACAGGCGCAAAGGTATCCTTATAGTCTATTCCATAAAGTTGACTAAAACCTCTTGCCACCAGCCTGGCCTTCTTCTTCTCAGTTTTATCCACATTTAACTTTGTCGTTAAAATATAACGGCAACCTACGACGTTCCGTCCCATAGGTTTGTTGACTATATCGAAGGTGTCATTCTTGATTAAACTCTTCACTTCTGAAAGTATTGCATCTTTCCATCCTTTTCTTTCATTACTGGATAAAGCTTCCTTTAAAGTAATTTCAACGACTCCGGCAAAATCCTGACAATCAACAAACTCTTCCGTTGATTCGACGCGTTCCTCCACGGAAATATCTGGCTCTACGTTAACCATATTGTATATTTTCCGTGGACGTCCGACGTGACCTCGTTCCAGTCGTGGTCGCCCTGGACCTCTCTTCATTGCCCACTGTTGCTGGTTGGTCCGAAATATTTGCAGGCCCTTCTTGGTCAATCTTGAAGGGATCAAATCGTAAATTTAAATTTTCTTTTTCTTCACTCTTCAATTCTTGAAACTTCACATCTCTTGACATGATAACTTGTCGTTGCGCTGGTATCCATACTCTATAACCCTTTCGATCTCTAGGATAACCTACGAAGATTCCTTCGAAACTTCGTGGAGCAAACTTATCTTTAACGGGTGTCTTGTCCAACACGTGTACCTTAGACCCAAACTTTTGTAAGTAGTCTAATCTGACAGGTCGTTCAAACCATTTCTCAAACGGTATTTCACCTTCAAGACTTCTTGTTGGACAACGATTTCTTACGTGACATGCTGTCGCTACAGCATCAGCCCAGAAACCCGGAGATAATCCTGACGAGATGAGCATACACCTCGCCATTTCCACCAACGTCCTGTTCTTCCTCTCAGCAACAGCATTCTGTTGCGGGACGCCAGGAACTGTCAACATTCTTGCTATTCCTTCTTTCTTCAAAAAATCGTCGAAATCTCGATTACAGAATTCACCGCCGTTATCTGTATGAAGATATTTTATTTTATGTCCTAACAAATTCTCGACATGACTTTTGTATACTTTGAATGTCGTGAACACTTCACTTTTCTTGCTGAGAAAGTATACTTCACACCACCTAGTATGATCGTCAATAAAAGTGACGAAATATTTCGCGCCATTTATTGACGTATGTTGCATGGGTCCACAAACGTCAGAATGTATAATTCTTAACTTTTCATCGCATGGCCCATTTGAACTAGTAAACGGTAACATACACATTTTACCTTTCGCACAAATATCACAATTGTACAAGTCACTCACATCTGTCATCTTAACATTCATGCCAGATTTATTTAAAATTCGGACGAGATCCTTTGCATTTAAGTGTCCTAAACGTTCATGCCACATCCATACGTCAACCTTTTGCTCAGAAATGGCTGACACACTATCTAAATGTTCCTCAACGTAATATAAATTACCTCTACGATTCGCAACAAGTTTAGTGTTACCATAACTATCTTGAACACTAGCTATGTTATCCTTAAACGTAACGCTAAACCCCTGATCAGTAATTTTGCTTACTGAAATTAGGCTACATCGTAAATCCGGAACAAATAGAGTATTGGGCAATTGAACAATTGTTTTAGAACCATTATCACATGTAAGTAATCTGACTGTCCCCTTACCTTGTACGTTTGTGCTTGAATTCGTTGCTAAGTTTAGCTTACCGAACAAAGGCACAAGTGTTTTGTCGAATTTACTTGCATCATTGCACAAATGTGATGTACAGCCACTATCGATGATCCAATTTCCACTCCCGTTGCAAACAGCATTAACATCTGAAACACAATTAAATGTTACAAAATTGGAATCGATATCAGGTACTTCATAATCATTCGACACATACTTTACGGTATCACTACACTGTTCTTTGTTCTTCTTCGTACAATCAGAGGCTTTATGACCATACAGATGACATTTAAAACATTTGTATCTGAATTTCGAACTTGTCAGCTCAGTACCACTCTTTGGTTTAGAAGACTTCTTTCCCTTTACAAGAAATGCTCTATCTACACTTTCTTTTCGATTTCTGGAATGATCTTCTTCTAAAATCTTAATCTTGAGCGTATCTGGATCCGGCAATGAATCTCGAGATTCTATGGCACATCTAAAGTTGTCAAAGCTGGACGGCAGACTGTACAGGAGCATTATCGAGGTCAGATCATTATGCATTTCGATATCCATGTCAGCTAACTGGCTTTTCACATCGAAAAATCTCATAACATGTTCTCTTACATCACCACCTTCTTCCAATTTATGGAGCAACAGCTGTTTTAGTAATGTCGCCTTTTTTGCAGGTCCCTTCGACGCATGAATGTTCTGTAACTTTAACCATACGTCTCGCGAAGTCTTACATCCTCGTAGATGTCGTAATTCGCTCGGACTTATCGATAAAATGAGATCAGACTTAGCTTTCGAGTCTCCAATGTCCCACTTTACTGCTTCGGCTGGTTCTGCTGGGCGTGCGATACTTCCGTTCACGTATCCCCAGGCATCGTTCTTAACTAAAACGGCTTCCACTTGGATTTTCCAGGTCTCGTAGTTGCTCTGATGGAGTTGATCAATTTTGACAGAACTCATTTTCACTCCAATTTCTTCCTTTATCACGTTTAAATCTCTCCTGATTTATGCGTTCTGGGCCCATAACCACTGTAGGGGCACAATATTTAAGCAGAGTGTAAGCAGGGAAACCAGGATAACGTATACAATGAATTTTATTGTGTTATTCTGAGAACTGTTTATGATCAACTGACAACTATAAATATAAACAAACAATCCGTGGAACGGTTACTAGGTTTATATGAAATTGACATAGTTCTATCGATAGCCAGATAGGTACCACCTATTAAAATAGGTCCGTATATAATATCACATTAATTAACTATTTCAATAGATGAGGCGTTACGGCGTCCTCACCTTCCGTATGACGCAGGTCCTTACGTGGTATGTTCGGGAGATTTCTGCATCAGATTCAGGCGGATGAAACATCTGAGTGTTACCATTATGTGAAGCCCAGAAGACACGGTGAAGCATACGGTGCAGTTGGCCCCGCTTGGGCGGAGCATTGCCGTGTCCTCGTAGGGGCGATGTCCGCTAGGATCGAAACGAAGTCTTAGAACGCAAGGGGCAACTGAAGGATACAGGAGTGGTGTTAGTCAGTAAAAGTTTGACACGACCGGGGCCTTCCACCCAGAGTGGGAGAAGTCATTGAATGATTTCTTACTTTAAAAAAAAGCTGTGAGACAAACAATGTTGTTGATTTTTATTTTCTATGTTATGTAAGGTTTTTCTTTTTTATGGTTTTTAAACCAACGTGTTTTACCTTCTTTCGTTCACCTGCTCTTAAAATCTACATTTGACACCTTCAGCATGATGGTTTTTGCCGGAAACCATAGTTTTCCAAGTAGATCAAGATACTCGTAGTTAATGTAACTCAGGTAATATTATACGAGAATATGTAGCAAGGTTAGAACATACTGAGTGATACTATTCGGTCACGGCTCCCCAGTTAGGTAAAGGCTATGTGTCGCAGGTCGCGTCGCGGTCTAAAGTAATTAAAATTTATGTGATTAAAACAAATAATTGAAATTCAATTTTATGGCTACACTATGCCAAATATTACTAAGTTTAGATATTTGATTTTATTAAACAGTACAAAACAGTACAGTGGTGCAATCACGAAATTCATGTGAAATGACATATCAGGGCCCATTTTGAACAAGGATATTAAATTTCAAGTTGAAGAGTGGTTTGCGATAATATCTTGTTTGCACTGTTTGGCATTACCTTAGATTTTGGCATAAAGAGTTTTTCTCTAGTGTTCATAGTTTAGCCGGTACAGCTGGGCCCTCAATCCTCTATGTGAGAACTGAGGCCGCTATCCCACTGGCGTTTTACGAGCGCCGGCGTCTCTCGAACGCCATCTTTTTTTATTTCATATTATAAACTAGTGCTTCACCGCGATATCACCTGATTGTAAGCAGTGATGCAGTCTTAGATAGTGAGGCGCACTAGTTTATTAAGAGCCTATTCACTCTAACCTTGAAGACACCCAAATTATAATCGGAAGGGAAGACAAAATAAAATAATAATATGGGTTCCATAGGATTTGACATAATTTGTGTAAATGTTTCATCATCATCATTTAAACCGAAATCCGTCCACAATTGGATGTAGGCTTCACCGAAGTATCGTTATAATGAACGGTCCTGTGCTTCACGCATCCATTGGATTCCTGCAACCCTTACCAAGTCATCGGTCCACCTTGTAGGAAGCCTTCCAACTGCGGCTGCGTCTTCCGTTACGCGGTCGTCCAGAGCCTTTTGGTCCTAAGAGCCATCTGCTCTGCGAGCAATGTGCCTCTTAGAGAGGCCTAAATCCCACTAATGGACACATTAAAAGGCTGATTATGCAAATCTGTCCATTAGACTACAATCATAATAGAGTATGTTCTAGTCATTGTCTCATTTATAGTAATTATGTATAGATTTCTTAGATTAAATATGGACTTACCTACTTGTTAAGATAATACTTAATTACGTGACCCACGTCAGTTTGTCGTCTTTATCAATTATCATGTCTTTTGCTCTATACGTACATTGGATGAGAGATAGGCTCCTACGTTATACAATGAAGTTCTGAATGAACATACCCTTCAAGTTCAGGTTTTTACAATCATCGGTTTAGGGTCAGCTCACACCGAGACGCGATGCGACGCTCCATGCACATTTTAATAGAGTGACTCAAAATAGAACTTTATTTACTACACGAAAAGATACACATTTCATTGTGAGAATTTAGAATACGTTGCTTCAAGCAGCGCTGCGCCTCTTGACGCCACGCGGCATCGCGCTGCGCCTCTTGAAGCCGCGCGACGTGTCGCTGCGCAGCGGAACGTTTTTACATTCACGACGTCGCGTTGCCTACAATTTTATTATGCGTCTTGCAACGTTGCGATGCGTCGCATCTCAGTGTGAGCTGACCCTTAGGCTGTGCGTTAATTCGTCAATCAGTCATTCAGGACAAAGCATTTTATAAATGTAGTCGTATAGTTGACATAATTATACGAGTAGTACCTGTACTTACCACTTCGTTGATTTGAAATGAAAATTAGTTTTTGTTCTGCAGCTTCTAACTGGTCCTAACTGGATAAACTGGACCAAGCAGAAATCATTATCCCATAACCTGTCTTAAGCTGCGATTACGTATGTACGATGTACAAAGTTCAAGCAATTTACCATTAATCAATTATGCGAGACCAGTTGATGGTTTAATTCGCGTTAATGAAGATGACAGACATGATAAATTAAAGCGTGTGCTTTTATTTAATTTACCTACTTAGAAGTATAGATGTAGGTAGGTGAGGAATCACGTACGATTATAGATCATCATTATCCATCATCCACCTAGCCTTTTCCCAACTATATTGGGGTCGGCTTCCAGTCAAGCCGGATTTAGCTGAATACCAGTATTTTACGAGGAGAACTGCCTACCAGACCTCCACAATCCATTAACTGGGGTAATACGGTACTTCATGGCAAGATTGGACGTACGGTTATAAATATTGAATGGTAATGATAATCACTTTAAAAAAATTAAAATAGGTGTTCACTCTTTTTTCGCGTTGCTTCTTTATAAATCATGGCGTTGAGTTGCGTTAAATGTACCAAGCAGTTTTTAAATCATTCGCTACTAGACACACATAGACGTGTTCGTAAGGGCCCTTGTGTTGATTCCATTCAATAAATCTAAAATTAACGGTACCAGTAAGGGTCAGCACACACCGAGACTCGACGCGACGCTGCATGCACATTTTAATAGAGTGACTCAAAATAGACCTTTATTTACTACACGAAAAGATACACATTTCATTGTGAGAATTTAGAATAATTATCTTGCTTCATGCAGCGCTGCGTCTCGTGACGCCACGCGGCGTCACGCTGCGTCTCTTGACGCCGCACGGTGTCTCGCTGCGCAGCGGAACGTTTTAACATTCGCGATGTCGTGTTGCCGACGATTTTACTGTGCGCCTCGCAACGTTGCGATGAATCTCGCGACGGCAAGCGGCGCAGCGCGAAGTCACTGGCCTCTTCCTGCATCGTCGCGTCGCGTCGCGTCTCGGTGTGAACTGACCCTAAGTAACGATATTTTAGGAGTACTGGTACGACCAGTATCGAAAAATGATTCCAGTACCTACTATTGATATGAGTAGTAGTACTCAAAGTATCAATACTTTGAGGGTATCGACATTATTATATCCACTTATATTCGTCATGGAGGTTCCATAAACATTTCATAATTACTAACTGTATTTCTCACATAATAAAAAACCTGTAAAAAGCGAACCTAGAGTTGAACATATAATTTCTAGAGTTTACGGGCAGAGAGACAATAGTGAGGAAAAACCAACAACAATAATCTAAACGAGTATTTGTTACTTGTAAAGTACTTGTAATAAATACTTGTAGTACCTACAAGTTTTTTTCTTCATTTCTCGATGATTGAAGAATGAGTTATATACTTTTAGTATCAATGGGCGACTGTAGGTTATGTACTTACAGTGCTTCAGTACTCGTACTTTCAGTCTGAAGTGAAGAAATTAAGAAAAACTTGTACAACTAGTATTTCTTATACCTACTCAGTATATTGGTCGCTTTTTGCCCTTTTTCAGAAATGTATTAATCTAGTGCTTGATTGCCATCCCATCTGAGGGTAAGCAGTGATGCAAACATTGATGGTGAAGCGCACTAGCTTGTTAAAATTACCTTATTCATTTCACCAGCATCACCTCTCACGGGGTAGCGAAAAAGGACCTATATAAAGATTTCCCACCTCATAACAATTTGGAATACTTATAAAGTTGGAAATCAGACTACAATGAGAATTTAAGATGTAGGTAACTATTATATATTACAACAGCAGTATAATTATGGTAAATGAAAATATAGCTTTATCAAACCTAAATCTAGGTAACTCTTACTCGTAAAGCTAGGTTATGCAGATGTCATAACGTAATTTAGATTAAAAGTTGACCTCGACATAGTTGGGAAAATGCAAGATGAGGTAGTCCTGAGCAGTCGCTCTGTTTGTTGGCGTACCTAGTAGGAGTTATAGCGTGCATAATAAAATTTCAATCGGCAGTTCGACAGGCATGGGTGCTAAACTATAATGGGGTGAGCATGGACCATTAGAAATTATCTGACGGGCAGTCGCCCAAATCACACAAAATACCCGATTCGATCGAAGAGTCCTCCCGTTTCAACAAAGGTATGCGGGATTTTACACTCTGCTCCGGATAAGTACCTCAAAACCTTTAACTAATACAACGTGTAACACAACGTGAACAATCATTTAACCTATCACATACCCACAAAACGAGACACAATAGTAAAACAATAACACCGTGGTCTCATAGGGCCGGTCGGGGATTCATGAATTAAACCACTATTAAAATTTAATATAGGTCGCATTTTTCAAAACAATCTGCATTAAAAATGTTACCCTGCCTATTTATTAATAGGTCAAGCAATCACGTGCGCAAACCCGTCAAAATAGGTAAACCAACAAAAATGGTTGTCGTCCAATTTAAATTTTCTTACACGGGAGTAATGATAGTTCATATTCTAATGCAGATACGAACATTAAAGGAACTAAAACAGCATATGAAACCTTTAATTTTTTTTTTACTCAGAATTAGGTCAATTTTCAATGAGTTAAAAATCATTTGGGGTGTCTGAGGCTTAGTGCATTTAACTTTACACGTCAAATACACACACATCTACCATAAAATAGCTGTTCCTTTGTATTCGCAAAGCTCGTTTAAAATGAACGAAAAAAAATGAACGATGATTATGAATGTAAAGAACATCAGATTTTTTTAATTTGTTTAAGTGGTCATGGGGTTTCCACCCAGCTGATAATTAATTTCTATCTTTAAACTATATCCATTGTCTCCAGGTCCTGGAACTCACAAGAACGCGAGCATCAGTCCCCGGATGATGCAGAACCTTCAAGTGACGATGCATCGTCTGACCAGCACAGGACAGATCGTCAGAAAGATGATGCCCGTGGAGTCTGCCCACAAGATCATTGCCAAAGATAAGAGTATTGGTGAGTAGACTTCAATATATATTTCATCATCATTATCATCATTTCAGCCAAAGAACGTCCCCTGGGGCTATGGGTTATATGAAAATGGACGCCAATGGGGCGTTGGAACGAAATTTTCCAAGAAAAAGTCTCCCCCAAATATCGCCACAACGAACAATCCTATGCGTCTCGAATCAGCATCTGATGTTTTGATTAAAAAATGCTGCCCTATTCTAGAAATTATGTATCGTGGGTACAGTTTGTCCGTTATAAGTTGGCGAGTGTGAAATTAGGCTCTGCGAATTTTGGCGCTTGAAATATCGTACAAAAATAAAGGTTTTAAAAAAATTTAATGCAATTTGCAGTTGTTATTGCTGTTAAAACCAGTTATTGGCATTTATTTTTTTAAAACCTTTATTTTTGTACGATATTTCAAGCGCCAAAATTCGCAGAGCCTGACTTCACACTCGCCAACTTATAACGGACAAATTGTACGTTCCCAAACATACCTACTTGTATAAACACAAGACGCTCAAATCCAGAACAAGTGGTAATACAAATATTTGTTACTTGCGGGAATTGAACTGGCGACACGCAACGCAGTCGCTCAAACGCCAGTCGCTGAAACTTGCAAGCACCTTAAAACTGGCAAGAACCACAGCCCGACGGTTGTCACTAGAAACTAGTTTGAAATAAATGCTTTGATTGATTGACTTGGCATACTCTCAGACTATGTTCTGACACTTCCTCTCGCTTCTTCCAGAGCAGGACAAGTCATTTCATAATTTCGCAGCCACAAAAAAGAGAGCTCAAGTCTACGCCCCTTCGTTCACCAGTTCATTTCTTTTACCAGTCACTACTTCTTTACCTATTGGACAATTTTACGATCTAGTTTTCCGGCTTCATATCAAACCATTAATCTCTGCCAGACATCGTTGAGATGATATTAAGTTGCATTAAAAACGAGCTCTGAAAATTACTCCATTATCTACTTTATAGCGTGCTAAGCTATTTAATTTATATCTTCCTCATAAACAGAATGTGTTTACCTCGTTGGAGGCACAATGCCTAATCATTTTAGTAATTTAGATACAACATACAACACTTTTAGGGTTCCGTACCTCAAAAGGAAATAACACAGCCGTTATAGGATCACTTCGTTGTCCGTCTCTCTGTCTACACTAGATTCAAGAATTGAATTTCTTCTTCTTTTCGAATCGAAGGTAAACTCGTTAGATTGTTTGGGCCCAATAGGTAGCTACGTTACGCAATGCCTACACATCTTGTGGTCTGATGATGGAACAGGCTTGATAGAATTTAATTGTGCAATCCTACAATATACCGTATTACCCTGGTTAATGGGTTGTGGTCTGGTAGGCAGCCGCTCCTCGTAAAATACCGGTATTCTGCTAAATCCGGCTTGACTGGAAGCCGACCTCAATATAATTGGGAAGAGGCTAGGTAGGTGATGATCTAGTGGTCTGAAGATGGAACAGGCTTGATAGAATTTAATTGTGCAATCCTACAATATAATTACACTCTTATATCTTTATGGTGCCATTTAATCGTCATAACAGTTTATTCTGGATGAGAATGACGATAGTTACACTATGATAGAGTTAATTATAGACAATTGAGCAATTATTTAAAAGTATCATATCCTTGGTCCGAGCGATCATTAATTTAACTAAAATAGGTAAACCAGGAAATGTGATTGATGAGTAGATGGGTTGATTGCATGTAATAAAACTGAGGTCAGTGCTGGCTCAGTGGTTAAGGTCTGACTTACGAGTTGTAGGTCGCGGGTTCAAACCCAGCCAGGCGCATTACTTTGTGTAATTTATTTCATTACTACTGCTCTCAAAACGGTGAAGGAAAACTTCGGGAGGAAACTGTTCTAGAACCAAAAATTCGAAATCATGTGACACCCACCAAGCCGCACTGGGCTCGCGTGGCCTATTACGGCCCATTCCTTCTCCTAGAGAGTAAGCCTGAGTCCCAGCAGTGGGAATATTAGAAGGCTGATGCTAATAAAGATGAGAATATTGAGATGGATGTGTAGTGGGACGAGAATGGATAAAGTGAGAAATGAGTATGTTAGAGGAAGTTTGAAAGTGACTCCAGTGACTGAAAAGTTGAAAGGGAATCGTTTGTCTTGGTATGGTCATGTGAAGAGGGATGAAACGTATGTTACAAAAAGATAAGATAAAGATAGATGTAGATGGAGGGACGTCTACGGGAGAAAGATTAAAGAAAAGATAGTTTTTTTTTAGTATGGGGAAACATCAGAATGATTTTTCCCGCTCTTGGGCGCCCCGGAGGGTGTGTCAGACCCTTACTGACTAAACCCCACCCTGTTCCTTTGTTGCCTTCGATCTGGGGGGACACGGTGAGCACCTTGTGTGTGCATGCCGTCCGAGAGCCCGCGCCTACGGCGCAGTGGTCGGGAATCGGGAGCGGGATCTCGGCGGCGGCCGCGCGATGGCCGTTCCCTCGTGTGCTCGCAGTCGGCAGCCTCCTTCTCTAGCATTGCTGCTTCGCAGAAGGAGGCGACCGCCTACCACCCCTCCTCATGGCCTGTACCAGGGCCCGGCGGCGTGAGAGGTCGCCGCCGCCGATAGCCTCCACAAGGACACGGTGGTGCTCCGCCCAAGCGGAGCACACCTCTACCGTGAAAGAAAAAAATGATAGATGGATTGTGTAAGGAGTGATATGTTAGAAAAGGGAGTTAGTGATAGCGTGACGGGTGACAGGACAGAATGGAAGAAAGATTAAATATAATATAGGTAACGTGAGACAAGTAGAAAAAAAAACGTGTTGCGCCGATCCTTAAGTAATATGGGACAAGGGCAGGAAGATGACTATAACTCTAAAACACATTTACATTCTTATGTCTTTGTCAGTCAGTAAATAAAACTCCAGTCTTGCCATGAAGTACCGTTTTACCCCAGTTAATGGGTTGTGGAGGTCTGGTAGGCAGCCGCTCCTCGTAAAATACTGGTGTTCAGCTAAATCCGGCTTGACTGGAAGCCAACCCCAATATAGTTCGGAAAAGGCTAGGCAGATGATGACGTCTTTGCGGAGACAATTAATTCATGAATCCCCGACCGGTCCTATGAGACCGCGCTGTTATTGTTTTACTATTGTATCTCGTTTTGCGGGTATGTGATAGGTTAATTGTTGCCACCGTTTATTCTGAATGAGAATCACGATAGTTATGGCTTGATAGAGTTAATGGTGGACAATTAAGCTATTATTTATATGTGTATCATATCCTTGACGCATAGCGACAATTTATCTAAATGAGGTAAACCGGGAAATAATACAGTGTTTAATGTCTTAGCTAGGTACTGACCTAACACATTAAATTCTAGAAAGAGATTGCGTTAGTAATTTTTGTTTATCTTTTACATAGAAAACTTGTCCTCGTTTTTTAATTTACGTAGATAATCACCGAAAAAATCCGTTGCGCTACCAATGTAGTACGTCGACACCAATATTATTTGCCTATAATCAGGATACATAACAATTCCATAAAAAATAAACATTACTTAGGTAAAGTTTGCATTTAAGTAAAATGTTCCTTTTGTCCTCACACAGATTTTAATGTTATTGTATTGCGTTTTAATGTGTGAGGTACCTACGTTATCTTTCTTTTAGTACCTACTTAAATATATTATTGTAACTTAATTTTCTAATTAGAATCTTTAAGGGTGTGCATTATTCCACTTACATAATTATTCTATATAGGCCAGTACCTAATTATGTCTCTCCCAAATAAAGTAAATTATTCGTACATTACTTGTATCTCTTGCCACAGTCGCGACAAGATAAATTACTGACAGTATTAGTCCTGGCTTGACCCAGATAGCGAGTATTTGTCAAAGAGATTAATAGCCACTTATTTAGCGATCGTTTTATCGTTTTCCTTAGCGGGGATGAAACAGGAGAGATCGGTGTAAGATGCAGCCTTATCGGGGAGCCTATGGAGGCTTATTATCAAACCCACCCCAATCCCACCAGCTGCCATTGTCAATATTTATTACCCCATGGTAATATTATTGAGAATGGTGGCTTAATTTGGCATTCAAAACGATGTTTTGTAGGGTTCCGTATAGAGGAGCTCGTGGCTAGATAATAACAGCCGTACAGGTCGATCGTCAAGGTTAAGTAACGCTTGCCAAGGTTGGTCTGTGGATGGGTGACCATCTTAACATACCGAGTTTCCTCCATGCCTCAGAAAGCACGTTAAGCCGTAGGTCCCAGCTGTCATTTGTAGATCTTTGGCAGTCGTTACGGATAGTCAAAAGCCAGTAAATCTGACTCCAGTCTTGCCATGAAGTACCGTGTTACCCCAGTTAATGGGTTGTGGAGGTCTGGTTTATTATTCTACTAAAATTTATTATAATATATGTAGTTAGTTAAGTAAATTAAAATAAATGATTATTATTAAGTAGTACGAGTATTGACAAACCGCTTTATTCATTTAAAAAGTAAACGATTAATTTTTGAATCAATTTGCTTCACTCACGTAAATATTGTTCCATTGTGTTCTCAAATTACTGTTTCGGGGATTATTTTCATATATTTACATATCAGACAATAACTACGTGTTTTATACTATGATCCAATCATCAATATGAGTATGAATCCAATTAATTTTGTTTTATTACATTTGAACCGTAGGGATGTAATTTTGGAGACGCCGTAATCATGGCGTTAAATCCCCTCGATGAGAAGCGAAGTGGTAACACGGTGTCCTCACCTTTCGTATGACGCAGGTTCTCAGCGGATGTGGTAAATTTGAGGGTTTCCTGTATGGACTCAGGCGGAAGAAAGGCCCGGGTGTCACCATTATGTGGACCGCGAGGAGTACATGGTGGAACATATGGTGGAGGTATGCCCCGCGTGGGCGGAGCACCATGTCTTCGTGGAGGCAATTGGCTGGAGCGACCTGTCGCGCCTGGCCCTGGTTCGGTCTATGAGAATTGGCAGGCGCTCGTCTCCTTCTGCGAAGCAGTACCTAATGCTAGCGAAGGAGGGGCCGCACTCGTGAGGGAACGAACATTCTCACTTCCCAGCCGCCGAGATCTCGACTCTAACTACCAACCACGTTAGATGCGGGCTTGTGGACGTCGAGTAATGGGTAGCTCACCGTCCGGCTGTACGGTAATTTACCGAACCGAGCCCAAGTCGTCAACAGCGCGTTATGATCCACATGCTTTTCAAAGAGATGTCAGCAAAACGTAGGGGCCTAGCAGGGCTAATGTTCGCTAGGGCTGCCGGGATTTTCTATTTATTTAGTCTTGTACGATTCAAGATTCAAGATTCATTTATTGTTGTTTGTCACAGGTGTAAATTTAGTTCTTAAAATTAATATCATAACAATGTATCACTGCAACATACCCATAGGGTGTACAAACTTTAAATTTTTACATGTCAAAATTACAATTACATGTCAAAATTACAATTACATGTCAAAAGCAAAAAAAAAAAAAATAATAATTCAAGTAACATAATAATCACTATAAAAAATAAATTAATTATATGTATCAATTGGTATTTGTTATAATTATTTAACAATTAAATTCATTACAGTACAATACATTAAAAATTAATTAAATAGTCAAGATGTCAAAAGAAAGAAAATAATAATAATAATAATAATAATAATATAAACCGTCATAACAAGTATACAAAATAATTAACACAATATTTATTACCACTACATTACATTCATACATAAAATTTCACAATTAATAATTATCACTCTTTATAATTATGCATTAATCACAATACTATTAAATAAATTTCAGTCAAAACATTTGTCATTAAAGAATTCATTAATTGTATAATATACTTTCTGTAGCAGTAATTCTTTAAGTTTGTGTTTAAAAGAAGCTAATTTTTCAGTGGTCTTAATAGAGTCTGGTAATTTATTGTAAATTTTTACACCCATACCAAATATGCTTGATTTAAACTTAACTGTTCTACTCTTAGTTGCCTTAAGGTCATTTTTATATCTTGTACTTCTCATTGTCTCATAATTATTGATGTCGCGCTTTGTGATTGAGGCTGCTTCCAATATATACATTGACGCTAGGGTTAAGATTTTTAGTCTTTTGAATTCTGCTCTGCATGAATCGGTCTGTTTAAGCCCACATATACTTCGAATACATTTTTTTTGGGCTTTGAATGCAAATTCTCTGTTAGTAGAGTTACCCCAACATAAAATACCATATTTTAGAGTAGAACCCACATATGCATGATAAACACTAAGTAGTACGCTTTCATTGACTATTTTTCGAAGGATATAGAGAGCATATGAAAACTGGTTAAGTTTTTTGCAGACACTATCCACATGCATTTTCCAGTCAAGTTCTGAGTCGATATGGACTCCTAGAAATTTAGTGTTACTGACCTGATTTATTGATTCACCTTTATAATTTAAATTGATTTTATTTGATTTTGTATTTTTATTTGTGAAGGACATGTAGTTTGTTTTTTCAATATTTATTTTTAAATTATTAATTATTAACCAATTTATAATATCTTCAAGAGATTTATTAACCTGCACTTCAAAATCTTCTTGACCGCTATCTGCGAAAATGGCCGTGCTATCGTCCGCAAACAATATGATGTCCTGGTCTATAGACCTTGGTAGGTCATTAATATATATAATGAATAATAGAGGCCCAAGAATACTTCCTTGGGGAACGCCAAATCTAACAAGTTTAGGGTCCGACATATATACGCGTTCGAATTTTGTGTCTATATCTATTTTCGTTATTCTTGTTATTTGAAAACGATCAGTTAAGTACGACTTAATTAGTTCCAAGGCATTCCCTCTTATCCCATATTTCTCTAATTTATTAAGTAGGATATTATGGTCAACATTGATTGTGCTGGCAACACTCGTGTTGTTTACATGAGCGGCGTATTTATAATTTCAAAATAATTGTAGCTGTGATCCAAATAGTTAAAAGAGCGGTTTGATGACGAGTCAGAACTAAGATTAACAAGTGACATTATTGGCGATAACTTAAAACAAGTGTAACGATCAAAACAAAGACTTATGTGAACAGTGACAAAACAGTGCAAAAATTGGTTTATTAACCACAATTCTGTGTTTGTGAAATCAAAACAACACTTTTTACATCTAATGCAACGGTAACAATGACTTTGAGTGCAGTTTTATAACAGTTTTATGAATTGCCTTAAATATCAATATTCCCGACACCGTTTTTTCAATCAATCTTTGAAAATTGGACTTTGGACTCGTCCTAATGTATGACAACTAGCGCCACTTCGGCCTCAAGCGGTGAGTGGACCAACTAAAAAGTGCCACTACTAGCCGCCAGTGGGCGTAAAGTTTCTGTCCGGTGTTGCCATACTATAACAACATTAGTAATTTCTACCAATTACATATTTCGTGGGACGGTGCTTTGTCCGTTAATCAACTCAATAGTGAGGCGTTGGCGGCGAACTTCTGAACCAATATCAACTTGTTAGCAGAGGTTGTGGTCGTTTACACATTGCTCTGCGTTATTCATCAGGCGACTTGAAACTAATATTTGCATCACCTTATCGCATTATCAGCTTAGCGAAGGTGCAAGTGATGCCGAAAATACAGAGAACCCCCCCTGCTGCTACAGCACGAAGCGTTTCTCCTAAGAAACTAGGATCGAAAGCGGCAGAGAGTACGTCCGATTGCGCTGGTGAAAGCAATGTTTCGTCTAGGTCGAAGCGACCGCGCGTGGCTGATTCTCCTGACAACTTATCATCTGAAGAGACTTCGAGTGCCGAAGTAGCATACGGCAATAGTCACCTGCACCCTCTTGATGAACATCTTCTTTCAACAATGCGCTGTGAGATAGAATCAGTAATTGCCTCCCAGTTGCAAATAACACTAAGTGCCTATTTTAGGGACGAGTTTACTGATATAAAGAACAGCCTTAGTTTGTTCACTGAGCTGAAAGAATCCGTCGATTTCATGAGTAGGTCCTTTGATGAAATGAGAAATGAATTTGAAAGCAATAAGGAGACTATAAAGCAACTGAGGTCGGAGAATGATGGCCTAAAGAAATGTGTGTCAGACTTATCTGAGCGCGTTAATATGCTAGAGCAATACTCGAGGCAGGAAAACATAGAAATAAATGGTATTCCGGAAAACAAAAGTGAGAACCTGCTGCACACTGTGCTACAACTGGGCAAGGTGGTTTCACACGACATCCAAGAACAGGATATATTATCATACACGCGTATCAGGAAAATAAATTCCCAAAGCGACCGCCCGCGCTCTGTTGTTGTCAAACTAAGAAGTGCCCGTGTCCGAGATGAAATCCTTGTGTCAGTTACTAAATTCAACAAGGCAAACCCACGGGATAAGTTAAATTCCGATCACTTAGGATACGGGGGCACTAAAATGCCCGTTTTTGTCTCTGAGCATCTATCGCCGTCTAACAAAGCTATCCACGCTGAGACTAGAAAAATGGCACGGGAAAAAGGCTACAAGTACGTCTGGGTTCGCGACGGACGCATTCTAGTTCGCAAAGACGATGGTTCTCATGCTAAGCAAATAAAATCCATGCTAGCTGTGTCACTCATGTAGAGGAAGGGTGTTCCTATGGGTAAAATACATTTATGCATCGATTTAGAATTCAATATTTATTATCAAAACCTACGAGGAATGCGTACTAAACTTCATGAAATAAGTATGGCAGTCAGTGTTACTCACTACGACATAATAGTGGCGACTGAAACTTGGTTGAATGGCAACATTAACGATGGAGAAATATTCAACACTTCATACAACATCTATCGAAGGGACAGAGCTTCTAGTGCCTTGGGACAAAAGGAGGGTGGTGGAGTACTTATCGCTGTATCCAAAAAATTTGACTCTCTTCGGGCCTGTCAGTGGGAAACAACAGCCGAAGATTTGTGGGTCAGCCTAAAATTGGATAATGGGAAGAGAATGAACATCTGCGCAGTATACTTGCCCCCACCTGTAAAGCAAGACAAGCTGGACTCGTTCCTGGACTCTGTATCGTGTGTCATTGAAACGACTGGGGATGATGTAATTATCTTGGGAGATTTCAACCTTGGCTTCATAAACTGGGACTCGGATCCAAGTGTCTCTAATGCAATGACAACGACGCCTTCAAATTATAGTAATAGTTTGGGCTTTTCACTTGTTGACTTTATTTCCTTAAACTCACTGCTGCAATTCAATTTTGTAAAAAATTCTAAGGGTAAAGTTCTAGATTTAGTTTTGTCAAATGTATCAACAGGAGTGGTGAATAAGTGTGCAACGCCATTATGTAAAGTAGATGAATATCACCCACCATTAGAGATCGAATTCAGATTTATAAGAGTCGCTTCATTAAAATCTAATCGAACAATATCCCTTAACTTCCGCGGGGCTGACTATGGATCAATCAATAGTAAGCTGTCTAATATACCCTGGGGGCAGGTACTGGAACCGTTTTCTCATGTTGACCAAATGATTTCCAGTTTCTATGACCATCTTAACGTAATTGTCAGTGAGTGCGTTCCTATAAGGAAGCGTCTTTGCAGCAAATTCCCACAATGGTACACTAGATCTCTGGTCAATATTTTGAAAGAAAAAGAGAAACTAAGAATCCGTTACAAAAAGTACGGCAACCCCCGTGATGAACTCGAATATAGAATTCTCGACGACAGAGCGCGAGCTCATATCAAAGAATCGTACCGAAAGTATGTTAATGAAATGGAGAGTAATATACGGTACAACCCCAAAGCATTTTGGTCGTTCGTTAAGGCTAAAAACACACAATCATCTGCAATTCCATCCTCGATCAAATTAAATGACATCGTTGCCACTAACGGCGACGAGATCTGTAATCTCTTTGCCTCTCAATTTTCATCCACATTTATTCCTGATAACCCCAGTATTGGTTTACCTGCCTCAGTGTCCGACGTATTTACTCAGCATGCACTAGGCAAGATATTATTTACTGAGGGTGACGTCCTCAAGGCTCTCCAAAAGCTTGATATAACAAAGGGTGCAGGACCCGATGGGTTACCCCCTATTTTTATCAAAAAGTGTGCACGTTATCTTGCCCTCCCACTCACCCTAATATTTAACAAGTCACTAACAACAGCTGTCTATCCATCTGAATGGAAAAAAGCAAATGTTGTCCCTGTTTTTAAAAAAGGTGACAGAACTGACGCCGCTAACTATCGACCGATCTCAATGCTCTCCATCTTCTCAAAAGTTTTCGAGTCCTTAGTTTGTCCCATTTTAACTGCTCATATTAATACTTTAATAGTACCACAACAACACGGGTTTTGCAACAACAAATCAACAGTTACCAATTTAGTTTCCTTCGTAAACGACCTTTCTGCATCCGTGGATGCTGGCGTGCAGGTCGATGCCCTCTACACAGACTTCAGTAGCGCCTTCGACAAAGTCAACCATCGTGTTTTACTGTCGAAACTTGAAAGATATGGAGTACACGGAAGTCTCTTAGAATGGTTCAGATCATACTTAGATCAGCGGAAGCAGAGAGTTGTAGTGGAAGGCTACCATTCTTCTGAATATACTGCAACATCTGGCGTGCCCCAGGGCTCGCATGCAGGGCCAATATTATTCATTATATTTGTCAATGATCTACGGACTGCTTTAGTTATAGTCAGTGCTCTCTATTCGCGGATGACCTTAAAATTTATCGCAAAATTACTTCACTCAACGACGCTGAACTGCTTCAACGTGATCTCGACGCACTGCAGTCTTGGTGTAATGCGAATGGGATGGTACTAAATGTGAAGAAATGTCATCATATCACATTCACGCGCAAAAAACATATAGTGCCGACTCATTACTCTCTAGCGGGTACCGCATTGGTAAAAGTGGAGACCATCCGCGATCTGGGTGTGCTGCTAAGTGGTGACCTCTCATTCACCCTACATATTGACAACATTGTCGCGAAGGCTGCTAGAATGATAGGATTTATTAAAAGAACCTGCAGAGAGTTCAATAGCACTACCTCTTTG
The DNA here is from genome assembly GCA_030763345.1 of Mythimna separata. Taxonomy (NCBI): domain Eukaryota; kingdom Metazoa; phylum Arthropoda; class Insecta; order Lepidoptera; family Noctuidae; genus Mythimna; species Mythimna separata. The sequence goes on along the minus strand of CM061188.1, from coordinate 3,716,575 downwards.
AAAGTCCTCTATAGTTCCCTAGTGCGTAGCATACTTGAGTACGCGTCTCCGGTTTGGAACCCCGCTTACAAAGTTCATACAACCCGTATCGAACGAATTCAGCAGAACTTCACGCGGTATTTACGTTATAAAGATCATAGTTGTCCCTATAGAGCCAGCTACACGCAGCGTATGTATCACTTTAGATTGACCTCTTTAGAAAATCGTAGAACCCTAGCAGACATGATTTTCTTATTTAAAATCACAAACAGTGTCACGTGCAGTCCTGAACTGCTTCAACAGATCAACCTCAACGTACCTCGTCGAGGCATTTTGAGAGCAGTAAGAGCACGTAGCACTTTTGTAGGCAGAAGTTCTCGCACCAATCTCGGGCGATCTGCTCCGTTAAATAGGTTCGTGGCCACGTATGAGAAAATCTGCTGCAACAACGAAGATATTGACATCTTCTTTGACTCCTTGGCTGAGTTCAAGTCGAAAGTCAACCAGATTGATCCATAGTTCTAGCTACGCCGATCTTGAACATATTTTTTTTTATTTTTGTTGTTGTATTGTTTTATTATTCTATTCAAATTAATTTTGTATCTGATTATATTGTAATGTAAATTTTAATTTAATTGTTCTAATTGTTGTATTCTAATGTATTTTTTTTTGTTTGTTTAATTTGTTATTAATCTTTTAATTCAAATCAATTATCTACTGACATTCATTTATTGATATTACTTATAAAAGATTTTTTTTTGAGACTCGTATCTTTTAACTCTTTCAATTCAATCTTATAATATAATAATTTTTTTAATTTTAAATTACTACTGTGAATGATGTGCATGCCTGTAATTGATTTGTTTACACAGAACTATTCTCTGGTCAACTTATTACGATTATTTGTAAACAGGTTGTTGGTGTGCCTTTTAATAAAAATAAAAAATAAAATAAAAAATAAAACATGGTCAAAAGCCTTAGTCATATCCATAAAAATAGCGGTTATTTGTTGCTTGTTATCCAATCCAGTCATTACTTTCTTAAAAAAATTAAAAAGTGCATCGCTGGTGGATCTTCCTTTACGAAAGCCAAATTGTTCATTAGTAAATAAGTTATTGACTTCAAAGAAATTATATAAATTATTGTATATAACCTTTTCAAAAATTTTTGCCATCACTGGTATTAACGCAATCGGTCTGTAAAAACGCATATCCTCTCTATCTTCTTTTTTAAATAGTGGATTTATGATCGCAATTTTCAATTTTGAAGGAAAAACACCACGTTCCAGACATTGATTGATAATATTACTAATTACTGGAGCTATGTGGCTAGACACTCGTTTTATAATGTTTGTATTTATGTTGTCATACCCTGTACTATTCGTGTTGTTTAATCCTTTTATAATTTGATCTATTTCATGTGGATTGGTTGGTTTTAAAAAAATTGAATTTGAATTCTTATTGTACGTTTTTGTAACCGAGCTGCAGTAAGTAGAAGTAGACTGTATTTCATCAATGAAGTAGTTGTTGAATAATTGTGCTATTTCCTTAGGATTTGTCACTAGTTGATCTTTTACTTTTATTTGTGTAATATTTTCTTTTGGAGTTACTGTTTTATTGTTATTTATGATCTTCCACATTGCCTTTCCCTTGTTTGTAGCAGAATTAATGTAATAACTGTTTTGAGCCTTTTGAGTTTTTTTAATTATAATTCTAAATCTTTTTGAATAATTTTTAAATTTTATTTTATCATTAGGATTTGATGTTAACCTATACTTCCACAATAATTGGCGTTTTCGTTTTGAGCATATTTTTATACCTTTACTTAACCACGCAGGCTTCTTGGCAATTGGTATTTTCACACGTATATCTGGGAAACATAAGTCATAAAAAAGCCGAAATAAACTATAAAAAGTGTCAAAGTTTTTTTCAGGGTCATCATTAGTGTAGCATTCGGAAAAGCTAAGATTTTTAATACAATTTATAAATTTTAATATATTTTCCTCGGAATAATCGCGTTTAGTTTTAAACCAGTGTGTAATGTAGTAGCTTTTCTTTACTGGGCAAGTCAATAATTGTGCTGTATGGTCAGATAGTGAAAGTTCCACTACTTTTGTTTTTGAACCTCTAATATTACTTGCTATATTATCAATACACGTCATGCTATTTAGTCTAGTAGGTTGATTTATTGTCAATGTTAGGTTAAAGCTAGACAGTAATTGTTCAAATTGTCTGGATATATGGTTTTCCTCAAGTCTATTAATATTAAAGTCACCACATAATATAACTTTTTTTTTTCTGTACGATATTTTACTTAATAATTCTGCTAGCCTAGAAAAAAATAGATCCATTATGTCTCGTTTATTTTTAGGTGGTCTATAAATGCATATTATTATAATTTTGTGGTCCGTCAATTCAATACCACTACATTCGAAAACGTTAGTTACGCTTAAGTCTTTAGCTTCTGTAATAATTTTAAACTTGTGGTTTGTTCTTATCATTATACATGACCCCCCATTCCGGGTTTTGCGTGAAAAGAAATCTCCTAAAATAAAATTTTGCAGTTTAAGGATTTTGGTATCTTCCGGGGTCATATTGTGCTCGGTAATGCATAAAATGTCAATAGGATTTTCATTATTGTTTTTACTTAGTGAATATAAGTGTACATTTAGTTCATCTAATTTAGTAATGAGGCCATTAATATTTTGATGCAGAATGTTTAAATTATTATACTCGAAAAAAACCTTTATTTCTAGGAGAACTCTCTTTTTGATTATTTGTATTTACATTATTTTCTGTTTGAGTGCATTTGTCAATATACATTGGAGCAGTATCAACGCTGAGCCGTTCTATAGAATACTTATTAAAATTTTGTTTATAAGCAATCCGTAATATTTCCCTTAGTGTCAACTGAGATATATGTAATGCCAAAGAATTGTAAGCTGGAATAAACATTGAATAATTCATGCCAATGTATGTTGCGTGAATGTATTGAGAACATATAAATTTAAATTCACAATTTAACTTTTTTACATTCAAATGAATATTATACAAAACTTCAGAAACAATCACATTTGTATTTTGTGTATTGTTTAAAAAATTTATCAAATTAATTTGAGTTTCAGTTGGATTTTTATCGTTAACTCCCCCTAGTACAATTACAAAGTCATTTTTGTCTAATAAACTTATTTCTGTTTTTTCGGTGTTTAAGACTTGTTTCAATGTTGCCCCTCTCTTTCAAAAACATGTAACTAAAAATTTATCTCCTAATAGTTTTTGAAGGAATCTTTGGACGAAGCGTCCCTGCTGATCAGCAATAATAATTACTTTATTCTTAACATTGTAACGAACTGCGTTTATAGATTGGTTTCCGTTGATGGGCATTGATGATTTATTTTCTACAGAATTCCGTTTTTTAACATAGGACTTTACTGGGGTGTTTTTCTGTTGATTTTGCAGTGATACACTATCCTCCAAGACGTTCTTGTTCAAATTGTGGTTAATTTCCGATGTTGTAATTATTAGTACATTCTAGGTTAATTACAGTAGGATTCGTGTTTTTTACCTGTACATTGTCATTTGTTTCTTGTATCGTCAATGCGTCTGATTGCCTTTTTTCTATAACAGGCGCGTCAATTTTTTCCTTTTCCTGTGATCTGCGTAATTGCTTTTTATTTGTTGCAGGCGTTCTATTTTTGTTTGTGAACGATTTGTGTTCTGAGCGTGGAGTCAAACTTCTTTTAATTGGAGAATGTATGTCTTTATAAGCATTTACCATGTTTATGTATTTTTGCAAGTCTGTTTTTAACCTAAAATTTTCGAAATTTAAATCTTCGATTTCTTTGTGGGCGCTCTGTAAATCGTTTGATAACAGTTTTACTTTTTCTTGAAGATCAATAATTGTTTGACTCGAATTTATTGATGTATTCGGCAGACTCATCATAGTCGTGTCAAAAAGAAGTGAATTTTCTTGGCTGATATCATTGACAGAACTCGATTTAAATAATTTTTGGTTTCGGAAAGTAATGTTGTCATCCATAGTTATTATTGGTCCCAAATAAAGATACAAAAAGAAGTCCCGCTCACTGGAATCGAACTCTGGGCTTGTCACGCACAGTGATAGGAGTAGGAGGCGCTACCACTGGACTACTTAGCTTGCGAGTAACGTGTCGAATATATGGTTCTTAATGTATGTTTCGTTGTTTTAAAAGTTGACTGGCGGTTATTATGACTCATGTGTTAGGAATTTTTTGCACTGTTTCTTTGTTCGTTTTGATACCATCACACAAATAGTTTTTGATGTATTTTAAGATGGTTTGTTACCTTTTTGTTTGTTTGTTGATAATTAATTTACATGTAACAGTTGGTTTTTTGTCTAAAAACACTTCGTTCACTTTTGTTTTATCGTTTGTTCGTATAGTTATCGTGTTTAATTTTAGGTTTTTGTTGTTAATTATGGGTTTATTGTCACTTATTGTTTGCAGTTTAAGATTTAGATGGTGATTCATAGATTTAAGACCACATATTTTAAAATATATAACACTTATTTAGAACTATTCATTTTTTACTGTAGATATTCACTTTTGTTGTATTTGTTTATTATTATTTATTGTCACTGTCATAAAGTTATATGTCTTCACTTTTTTTTTTACACTTTAGCACTCAGTATACTACAAAAAGCTTAATATAACTATTTTTAAATATTTTTTGTACGGAGTTTCGCAAGAATCGAACTCACAGTTCCTTCCTGTAGTAGATTAATTTTGACGATGTTATAAGTATCGATGTAATTTCACGAAGCACTTTCATTGGCCAGGCACATTACTTAATTATATGAAAAAGCAGAGAGCAGTGGTGAATGACGATGAAATAAATAATTTAATTATTTCATGGCCACTGCTCTCAAAACTGTGGAGGAAAAAGTGAGGAAACTGGCATGTCCTAGAACCAAAACTTTCGAAGACATGTGACATCCGCCATTCCTTACAGGGCCTGAGTGTTGGATTACGGCCTATTCCTTAGAGAGGAGGCCTGAGTCCTAACAGTGGGAACATTAAAAGGCCGATAATGATAGTAGTAACTTTCATTGAACAAACCTAAAACCTACCTGTAATTTTGAATCATCAAAAATTCGCGGCCCTAAGTTTTACCCTACAAGCTCTTTCGCGTATGTTCTTGAAAAAAAACACGCTAAATTGAATAGTCGCCGTGTGACAACGCGATCGACGAATAAGCTACCTACTCATATATTATTCATAGCACGATACAAGTTTGCAAAATTGTTTGCCCGCTATACTTTAGGGCTGTTACAGATTGGCCGGTTGTCTGTCGCGTTTTTGTGTAGTTCTGTGATCTATGCGCAAAATCGTTTCTGTTTAGCTAGCCTTTTTTTGTTAACAATAAAATATTAACAGACTACTCAGGCAAACATTGTGTTAGTGATCAGTAGATACGTCTAAAATTACATAATGCTAGTCTGGTTAGGTAAATACAATTTATAAGCATACATAAATAAATAATAATAAAGGTTGACTGGTAGAAAATGGCTTGATGCATTAAGTCCGCTTATGTACCACCACTCTACATGAAGTTAAAATAAATAAATGAATCCTTTCCCTAGTGAAAAGGGATCTAAGTCAAAAATGCAACTTTACAGGATCGCACAAAAACACTGTGCACTCCAAAATGCGTGTTTGACCTCATGTAACATTTATAGTGAATGAACCAAATGAAATACAAGTGATGTTTTTATAGGTAATGGATTTTTGCGCTTTAATATTATTAAGCTATTTTATATGAAGATAGAATTAATTATTATTTAGGATTTTTTAGATACAGATTTGAAATAAACTATACCCCTTCTTCTATATTAAGTTAAATGTTAATTTAAATAAGTGAAAAAAGATACGCATTTTTAATTAATTTATAATTATCATACAAGTAATGAAAAAAATATTATATTATCCCTTTAATTTGGTGAAAACGGATCTGTGTCTAGTAATATGAATTTGGATACATATATAAGTATCTTCAGTCAAGCGCTCCATTCACTATGATATCCTAAAAATACGCTCAGAAAAACCGCCAATTTGTTACACCTTTACGCGCTCTGCGTCAGGGCGTGTACTAACGACATGATATCTTGGGATCGGCAAGTACAACGTAACTGTTCTCGTATTCTACGCAAAGGAGAGGGATTTATCTGTTCTCTGGTAGGTAACCGTTTAGCTGCTGATGGCCCTGGGCTTTCGGTAACAGCGAATAGCTTTAGAGCCTGCGGTTGGAGACGTAAAGTGACTTTAGAAGAGCTTTGAAGAAACTTTCTGAAAAGTATTAGGTACTTCTGAAATAGTTTACTAGTTTCTGACAGTAGTTTTGTCCTCCTGAAAGTAGAGAATTATCCCAAAGTTAACATAGGTACTTTTGGGATAAAAAGAATCTTGTGACCTATTTCAGGGCATAGTAGTATTAAACTTTCTTTTTCTTCTGACCATTAATTTGTCAAAGTTTTCGTACTAAAACGGGCCTTTAGCTTTTTAGTTATCAGAAATTAAAATACATAATGTACCTAACTCAAATTATTGTCGTCGAAACGATAATCTTCACTAAAACCATCCAGTCGCTATAAAACCCTAAAAATACGCACAGAAAAACCGGCCAATCTGTTACATCCTTTACGTGCTATACGTCAGGGCGTGTAGTAACGACATGATATCTTGGGATCGGCAAGTAAAACGTAACTGTTCTCGTATTCTACGCAAAGGAGAGGGATTTATCTGTTCTCTGGTAGGTAACAGTTTAGCTGCTGATGGCCCTGGTCTTGGTAACAGCGAATGGTTTTAGAGCCTGCGGTTGAAGACGTAAAGCGACTTTAGAAGTTATAGAGCTTTGAGAAACTTTTTGAAAGGTACCAGGTATTTTTGAAATAGATTACTAACTTCTGCTAGTGTTTTCGCACTCTTGAAAGTAAATGCTAGGGATTTCGTCCCCTTTAAAGTGCAGAATTAACCACCATTCTTTTCTGGAGCATAGTATAAATTTTTCTTCTCACCATTTCTTAAAGTTTTTGTTCCAAAAGAGGATTTTCAGTTATCAGAAAAGAGAGAGAGAAAAAAACCGGCCAAGTGCGAGTCGGGCTCGCGCACAAAGGGTTCCGTAGCAGCAAATATTATATATTATATCATCGCGGATTTTTAAAGGTGTACAATACTGTAGTATATTTTTTGATCTATCTTATAAGGTTCAGCCATCGTTTTCAGTGTAAGCACAATAACTTAACCAAAATTACAGTTAAATCAACCTATCTCAAAAACTATAAGAGATACTTTGATCAAACCAAAAATCGTTGAAAGAGTTAATTAGCATGCATCACCTCTATTTTTTTTAGAATTTTATACCCCGTAGTTATAAAAATAGAGGGGGGGGGGACATACTTTTTACGACTTTGAGAGCTGATATCTCAAAAACCGTTCACTTTAAGAAAAATGTTTTTTAGAAAACTTTATATCATTTTAAAAGACCTTTCCATTGATACCCCACACGGGTATGTACATCGAAAAAAAAATTTTCATCCCTCAGTTACATGTATGGGGGGCCCCACCCCCAATTCTTTTTTTTACTATTTAGTGTCATAATTTTGTAGCGGTTCATACAACACATATTCCCATCAAATTTCATCACTGTAGTACTTATAGTTTCCGAGTAAATCGGCTGTGACAGACGGACAGACGGACAGACGGACATGACGAAACTATAAGGGTTCCGTTTTTGCCATTTTGGCTACGGAACCCTAAAAAGAGGTATCTTTTTATAATATTGTAATTTTGGTGTACAATAAAGTATAAATGAATGAATTCGGATGCATAATGTAACTCAAACGATGGTCTTCGAAACGATAATCTTCAATCAAACGATCCAGTCTCTATAATACCATAATAGACAAATGCGCCGAAAAACCGCTCAATCTGTAACGTCCTTTACGCGCTATGCGTCAGGGCGTGTAGTAACGACATGATATCTTGGGATCGGCAAGTACAACGTAACTGTTCTCGTATTCTACGCAAAGGAGAGGGATTTATCTGTTCTCTGGTAGGTAACAGTTTAGCTGCTGATGGCCCTGGGCTTTCGGTAACAGCGAATAGCTTTAGAGCCTGCGGTTGGAGATGTAAAGTGACTTTAGAAGTTATAGAGTTGTGAAGAAACTTCCTGAAAAGTACTAGGTGTTTCTGAAATAGGTTACTAGCTACTGCCAGTGTTTTCGTCCTCTTGAAAGTAAGGAATAAACACAAAAAAACATACTTTCAGGATAAAAGAATATCATAAAAGCGATAAGACCGCCATTGTACCCATAGATTTAAGTTATTGTATAAACTGTACTGTTACTTTTTGATGGACAATAAAGTTTATTCTATTCTATTCGATAAGTCTTATTACAGGGCAAAGTATACCATTGTATCTAATTTCATCTTAATCCTGTCAGCTGTTTGTGCAAGAAGTATCAAACATACTCGTAGGTATACACATTCATACCTCAGCTCTTCACCATCAACGACTGCATCTCCGTTGATCATCAGATAGAAGCAAGGTCAAGCACTGGTTCCCGAGTATTTTATATTAATTTCAGCTTCATAGTTCCACATTTTAGTGAAAATAAGGGTTTTGGGATGCATAATGTAGACGAATAAACGGACAGACGGAGAAAACAAAGTGATCCTATGAGGGTTCCTTTTTTTGTTGACTTAGGTAGGTCATCATCATCATCATCTCAGCCGAAAGACGTCCATTGCTGGACATAGGCCTCCCCCAAGGGTCGCCACAGCGACCGGTCCTGTGCGTCTCGCATCCATCGGATGGCTGACTGATGGATGACTTAGGTAGGTACGGAAACCTAAAAACATTTTATCTTTCTTTCTTTTCGAATAGATAGTAAACTTGTTGGATTGTTTGGGCTCAGTAGATGGCTTCATTGACTGTAGCGTCGTATCGGTGGCACTCATTAAATCCTCCAAAGTCCACGAGTATTTGCATTTGGGGCACTTTAACATATGGTTGATGTGTTGAAAAGGAGCACCGCATTCACATTGAATATCCGACGGGTCTATGAAACCCCATTTCGCCAATCTGTGTTTGCAGCGGTCTACCTGGGTACAACCGATTCAGTGCTTTCCGTACAGACTACTGCAATTCACGTCCAGGTTTCAAAATCATTAATTTATATAGAATCTATAGTATTAGTTAGTTACTGTACTTTGCAGGATCTAAACGAGGCCAATGCCAAAGCCATACAGGTTGCCAAATCATCATCTACGTAGCCTTTTTCCCATCTATATTGGGGTCGGCTACCAGTCAAGCCGGATTAAGCTGAACACCAGTATTTTACGAGGAGCGGCTGCCTACCAGACCTCCACAACCCATTAACTGGGGTAACACGGTACTTCATGGCAAGACTGGAGTCAGATTGACTGGTTTCTGACTATCCGTAACGACTGCCAAAGATCTACAAATGACAGCCGGGACCTACGGCTTAACGTGCTTTCCAAGGCACGGAGGAAACTCGGTTTGTTAAGATGGTCACCCATCTACAGACCAACCTTGGCAAGCGTTGCTTAACCTTGAAAATCGACCCGTGTGGCTGTTATTATGTAGCCACGAGCTCCTCAGGTTACAGGTTGCCAAATACTGGGCAGAAAAAGTTTAATGAGAGCATCGATACGAAAAGAAGAAGAAGAAGTTAATTCAGGGTTTTAGAACCAGGTGATTGCCCCATAAAATATATAAACTGGGTCCTGGCTACAGCTAAACGGTGTAAACAGCATCTTGAGTCTAGCCAAAGTGTGATTGGAAAAGTCTAAGAAATATTATCACCCAGCTCGTTCCATCGTAAATGTCTGAAACGCATAAAATTCACATGTGCTCTTATTTACGATTGACAATATATTTCCATATTTTTGAATCAATAACTTTGGTGGGAGCGTAATATTCTCATAGATCAGGTGTTTTATGTACTAAAACAAAATTTTAATAAAAATCTAAAATTTTAAAATGGCGTCGAAATACTCCTCCCCTCCGCAGGTAACTGGTAATGTGTCCACATAACTGGCGGCATTGGCATTGCCACCCTGTTTGACAATGCTTATATTATGTCCCAGTTAAAGATCAGCCCTTGGGTCACGTGAAGTGTCAATAAGTCGTTAGATAGGTTTATATAGTCCTGCTAAAATTATACAAAAGTTTGTATGTATGGATTGATGCGACTGCCCCGATTTGCAAGTTGTTGGTCGCAGGTTCAAACCCAACTAGGTGCATTACTTTGTGTAATTTGGTTCATTACTGTTGCTGCCAACAGTAAAGGGAAACATCGAGAGGAAAACTGTGTGTCTTAGAACCAAAATTTCACGTGTAAGACGTGTGACATCCACCAACCCGTTCTGGGCCGCGTGGTTGATTAGGGTCCATTCCCTTTCCTAGGAAGAAGGCCTCAGTCCCAACAGTGAGAATATTATAAGGCCGATAGTGTTAAAAAATTATGTATTTATGGATGTTTGCCATTGCGCGGGCTCCCGTGCGAGTTGGTTGACGTCAGAGTCATATCTTCGAACTTTTAATTCTAGCGCGTTCTAGAATCTAGAAGACTTAATCAGTTCAAACTAACATTAAGTTCTCCTCTTTACAGACTTAAAGAACAAGAAAACAGTCTTCTACGCCGTGGGTTTCTTCGACAGCTCGGTGTTCCCCTTCTCTCAAGCGATCGGGACCTCGTACTCTAAGCGGGGCTACAATGTGTTCATCACTGAGACTTTCGCTTTCTTCACTTATATTTATCCGAAGTAAGTATACTTTTACTGGATGTCTTCCTTAAGTATTAGACACACAGACACACAGACCAGGAACAAACCTGTAGACCATACAAATATTTATTTCGTGCGTGAACCAAACACGCGACGCGCAGCGCAGCAGCCAATTGAGCGCCAACCATGCCATCAAACCACATTGGTAGAACTTTCCATACAAACCAAGCATTTCAGTAAGTATCTTATAATGAAGGAGTGGACCGCTTTACACAGCAGACATTCTGGACGACAAAAGTCGGAGGGTGATTCCCAGCCATTGTAATTGGAGTTTTTCAGATAGCGCGCAATAGATGACGCGTTGTGTTCAGCTTCTAGAGCTGCCAGTAAAACAGATGGGGCCTGCTAGGCCTGCCCCGGCTGTGGGAAATTATGCAGTAAAATTACCGCGGCTGTGGAACGCAAAAGTAACTGTAGGAATACAGGTGTAATTTAGTCAGTAAAAGTTTGCAACTCCCTCTTGCTCCATCCAGAACGGTAACAGTTACTTGAAAAAAACCCATAAAAAAATGAAAGCGTAGCTATCTAGCTATGGTTATGACACATTGCATTTACACGATCATATCTGTTAGATAGAAAGAACATCTCTGATTGTTGGCGGCGCAAATACATCTTGATTTATGTCGTCAAGCGAAATTGCTATGTCCTAATTTGTAGGGGCTGTATATCTGTCAGTCCCGAGACCAGCGCTCTGCATTTTGTATTGAATTGACATAAATTATACTAGCCTTCTCTACTATAGGGCAGTGAAATATTTTATAGGAAGTAGAAATGCGGTATGCGTATGTAAAAAGCGTTTTGGTGATATGAGAGGTTCAGGTTTCGGCAGGTTTTTCATCGTTGTAAGTATTATGTATTCCTGCCTTTCAATTTTTATATATACACTTTGAACAAGTATTCCACTCCTTAAACGTAGTCACAATTGATGTTTTGTACGTATGGTAGGAGGAGCTCGTGGCTAGATAATAATAGCCGCACAGATCGATCTTCAAGGTTAAGCAACGCTTGCCTAGGTTGGTCTGTGGATGGGTGACCATCTTAACATAACGAGTTTCCTCCGTGCCTCGGAAAGCACGTTAAGCCGTTGGTCCCGGCTGTCATTTGGAGATCTTTGGCAGTCGTTACGGATAGTCAGAAGCCAGTAAATCTGACTCCAGTCTTGCCATGGAGTACCGTGTTACCCCAGTTAATGGGTTGTGGAGGTCTGGTAGGCAGCCGCTCCTCGTAAAATACTGGTATTCAGCTAAATCCGGCTTGACTGGAGGAAGCCGACCCCAATATAGTTGGGAAAAGGCTAAGCAGATGAATGATGATGATGGTAGGGATGAGTGTATTAGAGGAAGTTTGAAAGTAGTCCTAGTAACTAAAAAGTTGAAAACGAATTTCTTTTAATACGGTCATTTGAAAATAAGGGATGAAACGCATGTTACTAAAAGAGTTATGAGTACGCATGTGTGTATGTATGGGGATAGAGAGCGAGGCCAAAGAAGAGATGGATTGATTGTGTGAGGATGTATAAATGAAAGAAAAGGGACTCAGTGATAGCGTGACGGGTGACAGTACTGAATGGAAGTAAAAAAAGTTTTGCTCTGACCCCAAACAAACAGGTGTAGGACGAAGATGATGATGATGATGTATAGTAGCTCCGTAGCTCCCATGTACCGATAGCTCATAACCTTACTTTTTGTAGTCCGGTAATATAATGGGCTTCGCGAAATTAAGTATTGTGCAATTCTGGCGCATATTCTCAATAATGTAACTGATATGAACCGACATCATCATCATCTCAGCCGAAAGACGTCCACTGCTGGACATAGGCCTCCCCCAAGCGTCGCCACAGCGACCGGTCCTGCGCGTCTCGCATCCATCGGATTCCCGCGACCCTCGCCAGGTCGTCGGTCCACCTTGTGGGAGGCCTTCCGACGCTGCGTCTTCCGGTACGTGGCCGCCACTCTAGAACCTTCCGTCCCCATCGACCATCTGTTCTACGAGCAATATCTGCCCACTGCCACTTAAGTTTGGCGATTCTTCGGGCTATGTCGGTAACCTTAGTTCTCTTGCGGATCTCTTCATTCCTGATGTGATCGCGCAAGGAAACTCCGAGCATAGCCCTTTCCATTGCTCTTTGGGTGACTTTAAGCCTTCTGATGAGGCCCATTGTGAGCGACCACGTTTCCGAGCCATATGTCATCACTGGCAACACACACTGGTCATAGACTTTTGTCTTGAGACACTGCGGTAGGTTGGACGAGAAGATACCGTGCAGCTTCCTGAACGCTGCCCAGCCGAGTCGGATTCGACGATTGATCTCTTTCTCGAAGTTAGATCTACCCAACTGGACCGTCTGTCCCAGGTAGACGTAGTCGTCCACAACTTCGAGTGTAGAGTCTCCGATCTTGATAGGAGTGGGAGCTACATGGATGTTTACCATGACTTTGGTTTTGTCCATGTTCATTTTGAGTCCCACTCTTTCGGAAGCCCTACTGAGATCACCGAGCATTGTACTGAGCTCCTCCGTAGTCTCAGCCATGACTACTATGTCGTCGGCAAACCGAAGGTGAGTGATGTACTCGCCGTTGATATTGATGCCTCGCCCTCTCCATTCCAGAACCTTGAAGACATCCTCCAATGCGGCCGTGAACAGTTTCGGAGAGATAACGTCTCCCTGTCTCACACCCCGCTGTAAGAGGATAGGTTTCGAGGTCTGATCCTGGAGTCGGACTGACATGGTGGCGTTTTTGTACAAACATTTCAGCACTTCGATGTACCGATAGTCAATCTGGCACCGTTGGAGAGACTGCAGTACAGCCCAAGTCTCGATCGAATCGAAGGCTTTCTCGTAATCCACAAACGCTAAGCAGAGAGGCAGGTTATACTCCTCAGTCTTCTGTATAACCTGCCGTAGCGTATGTATGTGGTCTACGGTGCTAAAGCCTTTTCGGAATCCGGCTTGTTCAGGAGGCTGGAAGTCGTCGAACCTGCGTGCGAGACGATTCGTGATGACTCTGGAAAACAACTTGTAGACATGGCTCAGAAGTGAGATGGGCCTGTAGTTCTTAAGGAGGGCATTGTCGCCCTTCTTAAAGAAGAGTACCACCACACCTCTGCCCCATGCCTGTGGCGTTTTGCCCTCGAGTATGACGGAATTAAATAGCTTCTGAAGGGCCTTAAGGACCGGTTTTCCACCCGCCTTCAGAAGTTCGGCCGTAATTCCGTCCTCACCCGGCGCCTTATTGTGTTTAAGTTGTTTCAGAGCCACCCTAATCTCGTACAGGCTGACGTCCGGGATATCTTCGGTATAGTGTCGGGTCAATCTAGCTCTTGGATCACTCGCTAGATTTGTCGTGGGTTTAGAGATAGACGTGTATAACTGTCCATAGAATGCCTCGATCTCTCCCAGGAGCTCCGATTTAGCGGATATGACTCTGCCATCGTCGGTCTTCAGTTTCGTGAGTTGGCTCTGCCTAATAGACAGATCCCTCGCAAAAACTTTGGAGCCCTTATTCCGCTCTATCGCGTCCTTAACCCTTTCGGAATTAAAGTGGCGAAGATCGCGTTTTAAGGACTTCGAAATCTGTCTATTGAGCTGACGGTATCTGCACAAATCGTCTGAAGACTGCAGAATCATCTCACGCCTCTTCTTCATGAGCTCGAGAGTCGGATCCGAGAGCTTCTTGTTCTTATTTGTACGGTGGGTCTTGAAAAACTTAGACCCGACCGTATGGACAGTTTCCACGAACCCATCGTTACATTCGTCCACGGAGCTACCTAGGCACTTGAAACGATTGTGGAGTTCGAGCTGAAAGCTCTCGGGGTTTTGGAGCTGGATTTGTGCTGGACGGAGCGTAGACTTCACCAGTCGAGACCTTTCAAGCTTGATGTTGATATTCAATGTGCCTCTCACCATGCGGTGATCACTACCAGTTTTCACTGCATTGATCACAGAGACATCATTGAATATTTGCTTCTTCGTCGACAAGATGAAGTCAATCTCATTTTTAGTTGCACCATCGGGGCTTTGCCAGGTCCACCCCCTATGCTCACGCTTTTTGAAGAAAGAGTTCATCATGTAGAGGCCCTCCTTCTCCATAAAGCTAGCCAGTAGGTGTCCCCGGTGGTTCCGCCGTCCAAATCCAAATTGCCCCACTCGCAGCTCATCACCGTCTCGTTTGCCCAGTTTAGCGTTGAAGTCCCCCATGACCACGGTGAAGTGAGTCTTATAACCATGTATGGCTCTGGATATATCCTCATACATGGTCTCTACTTCGTCGTCGGAGTGTGTCGAGGTTGGGGCATATACCTGTATGACCTTCAGCGAATATCTTGCCGATATTCTGAGTATAAGGTAAGCCACCCTGGTCAACACACTCTCGATCTTCACCACATTGTTCACAAGGGACTTGTGGACGAAAAACCCGACACCACCCTGGGACTGCTGGTCGCCCTCCCGGAAATAGAGCAGGTTACCGGATTTGAGAATTATCGTGTCCTCCCCCTGTCTTCGGACTTCGGATAATCCCACAATACTCCATCGTACCCCGCTCAACTCTTCCTCAAGTTCGGTGATCTTCTCGTCGGTCCGCAGTGTACGCGTGTTGTATGTTGCCAGGTCGAGTCGTTGTAAGGGGTAGCCTAGCCTCCTCCGGAGATTCTTCGCACCCCTTGCCTCGCCGTAGCCTTGACCGCTACCGTAGTCAAGGTTAGACGGGCTGCCGGGTACTAGGGGCCGTTTTGTTTTGCGTGTCTGCATTGTTGGGGGGTTTTTGCCATAATCGCCACGCTTGGCATGCGGGTTGGCGATCGCAGTGTAGATGTTGAAATGCACAGAAAATGCTGCTGCCCATTTTCTGGTGTGTCCCTTAGTCGCCTCTTACGACACCCACGGGAAGAGATGGGATGGTGTAAATTCTTCGGTTCCAGACACCATACGGAACAATACATGAACCGACAGGCCAGCAATTAATGTTGCACGGGTCATCAGGTGATAGCGTGATGGTAATCTTCATATAAATAGGAAAATGGCCATTTAATATTCCACTCAAGTAACATTAGTAAACTAGATTCTGCAAGCGGCTTCGTCCGCATGATTATCTTAAAATAATAATTATCTTGAGGTAACTTTCTGGAATAAAGAGATATCAAATAACCGTCTCCTGCTCTGGGTGGAGCGAGAAAAATGTCTGATTCTTACTTAGTAAAATCAACCTCAATTCCTTCAGTTGCCGTCAGTGTTCTAGGGCCGAGGTAACTCTCTCGAACAATCCTGTAGCATGGCCCTAGCGTGATCAGCCGCACTGAGCTTTTGGTTTTGCTGACATCTCTTAGAGGCGCGTGTCAACCACTACGTGCCGTCGATATCTCAGAATTGGTTTTTATAGGCAGGCCAGACGGTGAGCTATCAATTACTCGTCATCCGGAAGCCGCGCCCGCGGCGATAGGGGATCACACAGCGACTCCCAATTGCCTATCTGCGGGCTAAGTTTCATCCAAATCCATTCAGCTGTAAAGAACTAACAAACTGACAGACTTACTTTCAACATTACATATCTACAGCTCTACTGAGCCCTTAGGTCTTTCTAACATCTCTTAGAGGCGCGTGTCAAACACTACGCGCCGTCGACGACTCTGACTCAGTCCTTATTGGAAGACCGGTCTGTGTGCTACCTATTACTCTTCGTCCGCAAGACAGCGCCGAGGAAATACCTTGCTTCTCCCAATTGTCTATCTGCTTGCTAAGTTTCATCCAAATCCATTCAGCCCTAAAGAAGTAACTGACAGACAGAATTACTTTAGATATTACATATTGTTATATTATTATCGTTTACAGTCGTTACGGAGACTCAGAAGCCAGTAAATCTGACTCCAGTCTTGCCATGAAGTACCGTGTTACCCCAGTTAATGGGTTGTGGAGGTCTGGTAGGCAGCCGCTCCTCGTAAAATACTGGTATTCAGCTAAATCCAGCTTGACTGGAAGCCGACCCCAATATAGTTGGGAAAAGGATAGGTAGATGATTATTACATATTGTTATATCTACTGCTCCACATTACTGCCAAATCTTCCACGTACCTGAATCTATATTCAATAGGAAAGCCAAACAGTTATCTCTGATAAATAGCACTTACGGAAAAACGTTAGGCGTTTACACACGAACCGACTTTTGTGATAAAGGCCTTCAAGCGTCTCTTCAGTGAAGTACTGTCTCAAATAAGAGGTAGACAGGAAAACTTTTTATTTCGTGTTAAAGATAAGGAGATCCTTTTTTGTTTGCTGAGGATATATACGGTGTTTGAGACAAGAGGAAAGATATTAATTGGTAACTTTATTTATTTAATAGCGACCCGTCTCGGCTTCACACGGGTGCTAAATTATGCGTGTATCTATACTAATACTAATAATAATATTATAAAGAGGTAAAATTTGTAAGTTTGTATGTAGGGGGTAATCTCTGGAACTACTGGTCCGATTTGAAAAATTATTTCAGTGTTAGATAGCCCATTTATCGAGAAATGCTATAGGCTATAGACCATCACGCTACGACCCACGGGAGCGGAGCAGTAACGAAAAATGCGGGTAAAACCGCAGGGGACAGCTAGTTATGATAGCTATACATATAAAAATTTCTCTTAAATTAGTCGATCTTTAAACAAAAACCGCTTCAAAATCCGTTGCGTGGTTTTAAAGATCAGCGCACAGCGGGAAGCGACTTTGTTTTATACTATGTATATTGATTCCCTGCCGGAGTCTGTGTTTCATCATAGCTACGATTTAGGAGTCTTCAAGTCAAGAGTGAATGGGTTACTTCTAGACAAGCGTGCTCCATCGTCGGTCACATCATCGCTTACCATCAGGTGAGATAGTGGTCAAACGCGAGCCTATGCATAGTAAAAAAAAAATCTTCTGTGTTTCCTGATAGCTACAACTGTAAGTCAAGAGGGTCGTAGTAGGCGTTTGCATACGAATCGACTTTTGTGATAAAGGTCTTCAAGCACCTCTTCAGTGAAGTACTGTCTCAAATAAGAGAGAGACAGGAACACTTGTTATTTCGTGTTAAAGATAAGGAGATCCATTTTGTTTGCTGAAGACATAAGGTTTCTAAGACAAGAGGAAAGCTATTAATTGGAAACTTTAGTGTCCATAGATTATTCTATGTTTCTCCTTCATGTTTTACGAAAACCACTTGAAAAATTATCAAATTACTTCTTCCGCTCTGGGTGCAGGGAGAGGGACTCTTTTTTAAACATAAACTAGGGTTTGACTGCAATCTCAACTGATGGTAAGCAGTGATGCGATCGTTAATGGTAAGGCGCACTAGTTTATTAGGATCCTATTATATCTAGCCTTGAAGATACCCAAATTATAATTATAATCGGACGGGAAGACCGCAGCAGGTAAATTATTCCAGTCCTTCTATGTACGCGGTATAAACGACGAGGCAAAGCGCTTAGTCCAGACCGTACAGGTTTCAACAACGTAAGGATGGACTTTAACAAATTGACACCTATATGTATGCAGGGCCGTAGCAGTGGCCCCAGCCATTAGCAAAGCGTCGAATAAATGATATTCTATTCTATTCTTCTATACTTCAATGTCCTATCTTGAAATATCATTGCCCTAATATGCCTATATGACATACCATTGGCTATGCTAAAATATTAGTAAAGTAGTTGTTAAACAAACAAAGTGTATGCAGCTGTAATATCGTCAACGGCGCGTGGAACAATACTCGTCGTCGCCGATTCGAGCTCGGTCCGGACGGTTACCGGACAGCCGGACGGCGAGCTACCCATTGCTTGCCATCCGCGCGGTCCAAGGCCGTGGTGACTTTTTCGAACAATCTGATAATACTGTCTATAGAGTCCGCTCAACTATGCAATCTTGTAATTTTAATTTTTTAGGGTTCCGTAGCCAAATGGCAAAAAACGGAACCCTTATAGATTCGTCATGTCTGTCTGTCTGTCTGTCCGTCCGTATGTCACAGCCATTTTTTTCCGAAACAATATGAACTATACTGTTGAAACTTGGTAAGTAGATGTATTTTGTGAACCGCATTAAGAGTTTTATACCAAAGTAGAAAAAAAAACAATAAATTTTAGGGTTTCCCCATAATTAGAACTGAAACTCATTTTTTTTTGCATCGAACCCATACGTGTCTATATAGTTAGTAGTTTTTTTTAATAATTAATTCATAAATCGTAAACCGTAAGAGCCTGCGCGCACTAGCGATTTAAGTTGGCCGATAGTTTGATCGGTCAGAGTAAAACTCTATACTGATCGTATAGAGTTTTAATCTTTCAAGTGCGCACACTGCCAAATAACTCTATACTGATCCTCTGACCGATCAAACTATCGGCCAACTTAAATCGCTAGTGCGCGCAGGCTCTAATTAAGCTGGTATGGAACCCTCGGTGCGCGAGTCCGACTCGAACTTGCCCAGTTTTATCAAGGGCCATTGTTGTTTGTGTTCTAATTGGACTTGAACTGGCATCGGCTATGAATTTTATTGCATTTTTATAAAGGTCAGTCATCTGTCATGACTAAACTATTCAGTATGCGTATCCGATGCACTTGCACATTCGCTTATAATATAGCCCAGCGACGAACCTATCGGAATTCGAACCATACACTCGGTTCTCGCTACTCGCCCACTCGTTTCTAGTTTCTAGCTTTACTCGCTTCTCACTCATTGTTGGCCATGGGGCAAGAAACAAGTGCCTGAATCCTTTTCTGTAACAATTATAATGTTAACACACGCTCAAATTTGGTACGGTGGGATTGGTCCATTCCGTACCAAGGTCGAACGTGACTAAACATAAGTTTGGTTCGATTTACTAAATTCGTGCAAGTGTTAGTACTATTTACGCTGAGTCACACTCGATCTTGGACAAAACCATTACAACTATAAGATGATAGAACTATCCAAAGATGTGACTCTGTGTACTTAGTATTAACATGTGCTCGAACTTGGTACGATGGACCAAAGTTAGACTGAAGCACGTTCAACCTTGGTACGGACAAACCAAAACCGTCGTACCAAATTGGAGCTTATATCAACACTATAGTATAATACTCCCCAAAGATCTTTCACAAACGATTAGTCTCAAGACAAATCGCTCCGACAATCGCTCTTGCAACTTCCGCTTTATCTCCATAGAGAACCTATTCGTTCCTGTATGATTTCCTAGAACTATATACTCCCAAATTTATTGCCCAGAGGTCGCCAGATCGAGTCCCTGGTCATAAATTGGGCCCAAGTTTGGCACAGGCCAGAGATATTGAGATTGTATTAAGTTGATATCAGGATGTCCTTAGAACGAGGAGATTATGTAGCTAATGTCCTTGGGAAAGGTCATATTTTTTGTTTAGGGTCTCTTTTGGGTACTGATGTTATCGGTGTTCGATAGTTTACTAAAGTTTTACTTAGTGGAGTTTTCGGGAAAGTTGGGGATTGCGACTTCTTTTCCTGTGGGTGTCGTTAAGGCGACTATGGAATTGTTTTTGTCAGTGCCGTAACTAGGGCGGTGCGAGCGGTGCCCCGGCACAGGGCGCAGACCCTGGAGGGGCGCAGAAATGACCAGACTAGTATCTAGTTTTATCTCATGCATGGTAGCTAGTAGGTACATTTTGTTTTATTGCGAACATGGTGTAGACGCGCCCTACTGTACTATAAGTATATATATATTTTTTATTTTTATAAACTAGTGCTTGACTGCGATCCCACCTGATCGTAAGCAGCGATATAGTTATATTTATATCGCATTTTTCAAGCAAACTTGAAACAACAACACATGTAAAGGTATCCAGGACGTGCTCGGCGCCAGGTGTACTGGTGGTCGCCGGAGATTGCGGCTCTGCGCGAGGCGTGCACCGCCGCGCGGCGCCGGTACACCAGGTTCCGCAGGCGCCGCACCCGCCCGCCGGATGCGGAGGCCAGAGAGGCGGAGCTGTAGGAAGGGTACAGAGCGGCAAGGCGCACCCTCCGAACGGAGATAAAGCGGGCCAAGTTGGAGGCCCGTAATGTGTGGCTGGGGACCCTGAACTGAGACCCATGGGGACGCCCTTACCAGGTGGTGCGGAACAAGCTCCGCCCGTGGGCTCCCCCGCTGACTCAGAGTCTCCGGCCCCAGGCTGTGGAGGGCGTGGTGGCCAATCTGTTCCCTGAGCGATGGGAGCACTCTCCCCCGCTCACGGCTCCGCCACCTGCGGTGCCCGTAGCGGACCACACCAGCGACGACGAGGACGACGCTCCAGAGGTGACAGAGGTAGAGATGAGGGCGGTGGTACGAAGACTCAGTGTCAAGAACACCGCCTCAGGACCCGACGGCGTGCCCGGAAGGGTATGGGTCCTGGCCATGGAGGCTCTCGGGTCTCGATTGCGAGGGCTCTTTAGCGCTTGCATGGAGAGAGGCCAGTTCCGCCTTCGCTGGAAGAACGGGAAACTGGTCCTCATCGCGAAGCCGGGGCGCCCCGCGGACTCTCCGTCCGCGTACCGGCACATCGTGCTGCTCGACGAGGTGGGCAAACTCTTTGAAAGAGTAATTACAGACCGCCTCGTCGGGCATCTGGCGCGGGTGGGGCCGGATCTCGCGAACGGTCAGTTCGGCTTTCGCAGGGGGCGTTCCACGGTGGACGCCATCACGCGCGTGAGGGCCCTCACGACGGGGATGCGGTGATTCGGGGCAGGGTCGTCTTGGCGGTGTCTTTGGACATCACCAATGCCTTCAACTCCCTGCCCTGGAGTTGCAACGGGGTGGCACTTCGGTACCATGACATGCCCGCCTACCTCCGTCATGTGATCGAGGCATACCTGTCGGATAGGTTCATCATCTATCCCGGTCACCAGGGAGAGTGGAGACGGCGAGAAATCTCGTGCGGTGTTCTGCAGGGATCGGTACTAGGACCGTCCCTGTGGGTGTGGAACATCGGATACGACTACGTGCGGCCAACACCTAGTTTCCAAATAACTGTAGCGGGGGTCCACATCGGCGTCGGGTCGACGATGAAGTATGCATGCACGATTTGCGCGTGGAGATGCAACGCCGGGGCGAAACTCCGCTGCCACGACAAATCGCAGTATGGCGGACAGAGTTTGGGCGGGATCTCAGGGTGGCATGGCAACTGCGACTGTCGCAACCCAGTGCTGGGCACGCGGTCATTGAGGCGGTAAGTCCCCTCTATGAGGAGTGTTTGGAAAGAGGTCACGTTCCGTATGACGCAGGTCCTCACTGGACACGGTAAGTTCGAGAGGTTCCTGCATCGGATCAAGCAGGAAAGGACGCCTGGGTGTCGCTACTGTGTGGACCGCCCGGAGGACACGGTGGAGCACACGGAAGAGGTGTGGCCGCTTGGGCGGAACACCGCTGTGTCTTTGTGGAGGCTATCGGCGGCGGTGACCTCTCGCGCCGGGCCCTGGTTCAGGAAATGGTCCGGAGCGAGGAGGGGTGGCGGGCGGTCGCCTCCTTCTGCGAAGCAATAATGTTAGTGAAGGAGGCTGCTGACCGCGAGTGCGTGAGGGAACGGTCCTTACGCCGCCCCCGCCGAGATCCCGATCCCAATTTCCGACCACCGTAGGCGCGGGTTCGCGGACGGCGAGCACTGGGTAGCTCGCCGTCCGGCAGTCTAGAAATAATCCGGACCGAGCTCAGTCGTCAACGGCGCGTTCTGTTCCACGCGCGCCTTAAGGAGATGTCAGCAAACTGTAGGGGAGCTCCCCGGGCCCCGGCAGGGCCGAAGCCTCTGGGGAACATGGGTATTCTGAAAGGTTGACACCGAGTCCCCCCCCAGATCGAAGGCAACGAAGGAACGGGGTAGGGGTTTAATCAGTAAGAGTCTGACACACCCTCCCGCTCCGCCCAAGAGCGAGAGAAGTCATTCTGATGTTTCCACTTCGGTAGATTTATTTGTATTCATATTTGTCCATTTTATTTTCAGAGCCTAGTTAGAGCATTTTTAGGGGCGCAGTTTTGAAAGCTCGCACCGGGCGCATAATAGGCTAGTTACGGCACTGGTTTTTGTATGATGGCAAGTTGTCTCCTCGTGTCTGCAAGTAAATCAAATGGCGATCAACTTAAGTCGTGATGAAAATCAGCGTCTGGCAATTGCTTTGAAGTTTTTTTTATTGTAGAATGGTTCGCCCTTGAATGCTATCTCACCGGATGGAAAGCGATGATGCGGTCCACGATGGAGCGCGTTTACATAGAAGTATCATATTTACTCTTGACTTAAAGAATCCTGGGTTGCAACTATCAGGAAACACTGACTGTAGCTGTAGCTGTAGTCCTCCGGCAGGGAATTCTACTCCTTGGCATTCGTTTTTTGGCATTATTAATACTGAACTGGACTTATTTGATGAGTTATGTAGAGGTGAACCAATGGTCACGGAAGTCCGATGGATGTGAGACACGCAGGACGGCGAATGCAGAATGGCGATACTTGGGAGGCCTATATCCAATAATGGACGTCTTTTGACAGAAAGATGATGATGATTATAAAGGTTTCACAGACTACCACATAACTAAAAAACTTGCACACGAAGGGTCCCGTACCGTCCATGGCAACAAACGGCAAAAATCACGTTTGTTGTATAGGAACCTCAATTAAATATTTATTTTATTGAATTTTTAGTATTTGTAGTCACATATATCATATTGTTCATGAGACAGACAGACAGGCAGACAGACGCATGGACAGCGAAGTCTTAGTAATAGGGTTCCGATTTACGCTTTAGGCATGAAATACAAAAAAATCTACAGCCTTCCAATATTTGCAAGCAAATCCTACCGCTCGATGAAAAACTTTGAAAATAGTCTAGCCATCCGTCATGACGTATCGCACATAAATATCGAACGAAGAAATATGGAGGCTAGTAGATTGTGGAAGCGGTCGTTAGCGCGTCGTCGCGGCCATTTTTATTGAATTTCGACCAAACCTTTATTGATGGTTGAGGATTTTTGGCGGGCTCGAAAAATATATCAAACGCACTGATCTGAGAGACGCCAAATTGTTAAAAGAAAAAGTGTGGAATCTATGTATAAATTAATTTAATTTAACTTCATCATTCAATGAATTCTCCTAATCTAAGCTGGAGCGAGAGTGCATGTCAGACTTTTACTGATTAAAATCTACCAGTGTCATACTCTCTTTCAAATGTTCTCTTACTGGGCCTTTTCAATTTTGCTGATTTCTCTTTGGAAGCGGTCGTTAGCGCGTCGTCGCGGCCATGTTTATTGAATTTCGACCTAACCTATATTGATGGTTGAGGATTTTTGGCGGGCTCGAAAAATATATCAAACGCACTGATCTGAGAGACGCCAAATTGTTAAAAGAATAAGTGTGAAAATCTAAAAAAGAAATTAATTTAATGATAAATTGAAGTAGTTTATAGCTAGTTAAATTAATCCATAAGTTACATAACATCATCATCATCATCTCAGCCAAAAGACTGCTAGACATAGGCCTCCCCCAAGCGTCGCCACAACGACCGGACCTGTGCGTCTCGCATCCATTGGATTCCCGTGACCCTCGCTAGGCTATCGGTCCATCTTGTGCCCACGTGGCCGCCTCTCCAGAACCTTCTATTCCCATCGACCATCCTGTTCTACGAGTTATGTGCCTTGTTCATTACTACTTAAGTCATCATCATCTGCCTAGCCTTTTTCCCAACTATATTGGGGTCGGCTTCCAGTCAAGCCGGATTTAGCTGAATACCAGTATTTTACGAGGAGCGGCTGCCTACCAGACCTCCGCAACCCATTAACTGGGGTAACACAGTACTTCATGGCAAGACTGGAGTCAGATTTACTGGCTTCTGACTATCCGTAACGACTGCCATAGATCTACAAATGACAGCCGGGACCTACGGCTTAACGTGCTTTCCGAGGCACGGAGGAAACTCGTTAGATGGTCACCCATCCACAGACCGACCTTGGCAAGCGTTGCTTAACCTTGAAGATCAGCCTCTGCGGCTGTTATTATCTAGCCACGAGTTCCTCCTCATTACCACTTAAGTTGCTTACTTTATTTTAACTCTGCGTCATCCACAGGAATCAGAGGGCGAATGAGTGGACTAACAGCTATGTTCCAGTTGCCCTTTGGGATCCAAGGTTATGGTACCTCTTTCGAACAATCCTCTCCAATATCCCATTTCCTGTTTAAATAGCCAGTGCTTTATCAATTAGGTACAGTGATATCTTTGCTTATAGTATGTACAGGTACTCTGTCGTTGTGGCAAAGTAAGGTATCTATGGTATGACACAACTTGATAGTTGCGTCGCTCGGCTAAATTCGTCAAAACTAATATAGGTAGGATTTTTATACGAATTGAATTTTCCTTTTCAGCGTCATCCGGACATTTTAAGTTTAGTGTATTTTTATTGTTATTTCTGTATTTCATTCGTGTTTTATGTACCTACTGTTCTTAGTTCAATAATAATATATTTTTTTTGTATTTAAGTCAAAAATGCCTTTTTTTGGGATATCATCAAATAACTCCTCTCGCCCTGGGTGAACCGAGAGGAAGTGTCAGACTTTTACTGACTAATTCCACATGTGTTCTTTCAGTTGCCTTTGGCGTTTCAAGGCCGCCGTAACTCTTTCGAAGAATCACGCTGTTTAGGTACCTATAGCTTTATTAATTCATGAATCCCCGACCGGTCTCATAAGACCGCGCTGTTATTGTCTTACTATTGAGTCTCGTTTCGCGGGTATTGATAGGTTAAAAAAACGTTACCAACAGCCCTTAAACTGGTTTTGGTTATGACAGTACATAGGTACATGAAACTTCTAGATTTTGTCGCTCTGAACGTGGAGTACCATCCATTGTTTCCGAACAAACAGATAGCAGCTTCATTGCGGCTTTCACCAATTACTAGTGATGGGACACGCGATACCGCAGTGTACTGGGCGGATATTTTTTTGTTGCGATTTTGTTGAAAGAAAAATTTATATCTACTCTTCTTCTTCTGCCTGGCGTTAATCCCGGCCGTTGCCAGGGTCCGCCTTCCTGCTAAGCTTACTCCACTTTGCCCGATCTTCAATATCCTTCCCAGTAAGGCTATTAGCTCTCTTGTCGGACTTGACGACGTCCAACCAGCGCTTACGAGGGCGACCACGGGACCTGGCCCCAAAAACAGCCATATTCATGCATCTCCAGCCGACGTACTCCCTAGGGCGGCGCATGATGTGGCCATACCATCGCAGACGACACTCTTGCAGTTTTTCCCCCACGTCACGGACACCAAGACTACCTCGGATGAATGAGCTGCGTATGCGATCGGATCGCGTTACGCCGCACATCCACCTCAGCATCTTCATCTCTGTGACGCCAACACTCGCCCCCGTACAGGAGGACCGGCCGTATGATGCATTTATATATCTGCCCTTTGAGCCTCGGGGGCATTTTAAGGTCACATAAAACGTCCGTTACCTCGCGGCATTTTGCCCAAGCCGCGCCTATACTTACGAGCTTGGACATCGTCAACCACGTGGCCAAACCTACTGTATGTATTTAAACGGGTTAAGAGGGCTGTCGCAATTTTTGATGAATTTCAGCGTTTTATCCGATTTTTGACGTGTGACGAAGCTTTAGATATAGCCATAAAAAAAAAACAAAAATATGGATAAGAAAGTTTGATAACTTATCTTGGGAGTGCTTTAAATAAATATTTGAATTTGTTTACCTACATCAGTAAAATCCTTGTCTCCGCAAAGGATGTTTGATAGAATGTTGCTTTTGGGTATCTTTTGACGCCTTGGTACACCGAAGATATTAAAGTTTAATCATTTATAAAAATGTCTATGATACAACTGTATCTTCTACATTGGAGTGCTGAAACCACTTTATTACTATTCATACAGTAATACACCAAAAATAATTCTGAAAAACCAAGATCTACTGACAGTTTTCCGTACGAAACTACAATTTTTATCTACGAAATTATAATCCAAACTTGTTCACACATGAACGTGCCATTTCAGCGAGATAATCCTACGTACCTTACGTGATGTTATGCTGGAAAGCATATTATTCATTAAGAATGTGTAGATCTAAGGGAAATATCTCGTAATCACACAAGGTATATAGCGCTGAGATGGCACAATTGCACGCGTAGCATACGGACATGACGTATATGTGTGCATAGGATAAGTCTAGTATATAAGATCATGTAGAATAAGGAATAAACCAGTCACTAGTTGATTCCGACTTTGACTCAATACCCTTCCTCCACCTCTCACTGTGGCCAAGACACCTTTAGCCATCAACCGATCTGTCGTGTGAGTCTGCTCGACAGGCAGTGAGAAAACCCTCAACACCATACCCCAATTCCTACCCACATTCCGTCTGCCATCATAGGTCTCAGGTGGCAGATATCCAGCACCTATCTATATAAGTATATATAAATACGTATAGTAGGGCTAGGGTCTAGGGACTGTAGGGCTAGGACACCCAAGGACGTACTAGTTGGTCTGTATCACAGTATACCACAGTGTACCACCAAGTATGTGCCTTGGGTTTAGGGTTAAATCTATAAATAGCGACAAGTGCTGGCTATGTAATAGTTACAATCATAACATATACATGTGCGCACAATTTAAAGCCTTGTCAGCAGAACAGCGTAACAATAAAGTGAAGGAAAATCGTAAATGCAAACAGTGCATATTACATGACTCATCCATCTCAAACATTGTGGCAAACTAGGTCACCATTAATTATTACACCTTGACATTCAAAAGAAGGTTAATGTCAACAATTACGTCACTAAAGATGACAACAATAAAGGGTCAAAGTATCGGAAAAACTTTGATAACCCTGCTACAAGTACAACTTGGACAAAAACCAAGTCAAACATGTCGTCAACGACAGGACCAGACACACAGGATACAACGCTTTTAGCGACGGCCCTCGTACATACATATGCCAAAGATGGTACGTCACACCAACTAATAGTGCTGTGTGATCAAGGTTCCCAGGCTTCATTCTGCATGGAAGAAGTAGCCCAATTACTATCCTACCCTCGCAAGAAAATAAAATGTGAGGTAGTAGGTATCGGTGATGAGACACCGAAGACTTCAAACTACAGTATTGAAGTAAACTTACAATCAAGATTTCAACAATTAACAAAATTCTGGGAATTAGAAGAGATACCAGAAGGAGATAGTCTATCTAACGAGGACCACGAAGAATTCGAAGACTGTATACAAAGGCACGAACAGTTTCTTTGCTTCCCTGGAGTGGTGAAAAACATGCAATTAAATGAAAATTGCATCGTTGACCAATTATTTAAAAATCAAACTAACACCAAATGTCCTACCCATATCGTTGATGTCAAGCAATATAAAAACAGGCAGACATCGACTTGGACGACACCCGAAATCGTCGAAATCTGATTCGCTGCACCCGCAACGTGCACCAGATCGAGGCAACGAGCAGCCATCTACGCACATCAAAAGGAACGCCGTCTACAGCCAGCCGAACCGTTTACCAAAGCCTCCCAGGAAGCAGCCGGAGAACCAGGACTCAGCCAAGGATGACTCCACAGAACTATACCAAATGGAGTTGCCGGTTCCTCGGAGGGGGCAGAATGTTCACACATGAACGTGCCATTTCAGCGAGATAATCCTACGTACCTTACGTGATGTTATGCTGGAAAGCATATTATTCATTAAGAATGTGTAGATCTAAGGGAAATATCTCGTAATCACACAAGGTATATAGCGCTGAGATGGCACAATTGCACGCGTAGCATACGGACATGACGTATATGTGTGCATAGGATAAGTCTAGTATATAAGATCATGTAGAATAAGGAATAAACCAGTCACTAGTTGATTCCGACTTTGACTCAATACCCTTCCTCCACCTCTCACTGTGGCCAAGACACCTTTAGCCATCAACCGATCTGTCGTGTGAGTCTGCTCGACAGGCAGTGAGAAAACCCTCAACACCATACCCCAATTCCTACCCACATTCCGTCTGCCATCATAGGTCTCAGGTGGCAGATATCCAGCACCTATCTATATAAGTATATATAAATACGTATAGTAGGGCTAGGGTCTAGGGACTGTAGGGCTAGGACATCCAGGGACGTACTAGAGTTGGTCTGTATCACAGTATACCACAGTGTACCACGAAAGTACGTGCCTTAGGTTTAGGCCTTAGAAGTAGGCGCGTAGAAGTGCTGGTCTGAAACCACAGAAGTACCAGGCCTATACGCGTTGTACGCTAGGCAACATAGGATCTAGGTTACATAGGTAATTAGGCTTAGGGGAATCTAGGATAGGATACTGTAAGGGTTAGATTATCTAGGATAGTTATTAGATTATCTAGGATAGTGTAGGATAGCGTTAGTTAGGTAGTCCTGTACAGTACGATCTCAGCTTAAGGTTGGGATCACGCCGTACAAAACTCAAATAAAAAAAATTAACCAACTAAGGTGGTGTTTCTATATATCTTGAAAAAAATAAATTGGGCTATTTAAAAGTTAAATAATATTTTTAAATAATTTTTGTATGCAATGCAAAAATCGAGCGCGACTGCTGCCGCCCGTCGTTTAATTTACCTATCGTCTGTTTTTTATACCCTGAGACTATATTGACACAGGAAATGTCAAAATTACTATAAGATGATGCCAGTTCTTTTGTGTTGTAATGGCATTTCTGTCAAAACGCTCAAATTTAAGAAAAATTGTAATAGCGCCCTTAAAGTTTTTTAACGCTATAAGGCGCTATGTTGGACAGAGTGTAAAGTCAGGCAAGCCTTCGTTGAAAAGGGAGGATCCTCCGACCAGACGGGTGTTATATTTATTTGTTCTGTATACCTATAAATAATAGTTATAGGTATACAGAACAAATAAATAGTTTCTATTGTGTACCACGTGTGTATAATATCTGTATATGTCTATTAGGTGTCATCATCTGCCTAGCCTTTTCCCAACTATATTGGGGTCAGCTTCCAGTCAAACCGGATTTAGCTGAATACCAGTATTTTACGAGGAGCGGCTGCCTACCAGACCTCCACAACCCATTAACTGGGGTAACACGGTATTTCATGGCGAGACTGGAGTCAGATTTACTGGCTTCTGACTATCCGTAACGACTGCCAAAGATCTACCAATGACAGCCGGGACCTACGGCTTAACGTGCTTTCCGAGGCACGGAGGAAACTCGTTATGTTAAGATGGTCACCCATCCACAGACCAACCTTGGCAAGTGTTGCTTAACCTTGAAGATCGACCTGTGCGGCTGTTATTATCTAGCCACGAGCTCCTCGTATATGTCTATTAGGTGTCTATTCAGATAATAGACTCCAGAATAGGCTTTAGTTAGGTACTATTTATATTTATTGTTGTTGGATAATAGTCAGCATTTTTTTTAAAGATTTGGTGTATTTGGTTTAGAACGCAGATAAACTATCGTAGAAGAGGAGCTCATGGCTAGATAATAAGAGCCGCACAGGTCTATCTTCAAGGTTAAGCAACGCTTGCCTAGGTTGGTCTGTGGATGGGTGACCATCTTAACATAACGAGTTTCCTCCGTGCCTCGGAAAGCACGTTAAACCGTAGGTCCCGGCTGTAATTTGTAGATCTTTGGCAGTCGTTACGGATAGTCAGAAACCAGTAAATCTGACTCCAGTCTTGCCATGAAGTACCGTGTTAATGGGTTGTGGAGGTCTGGTAGGCAGCCGCTCCACGTAAAATACTGGTATTCGGCTAAATCCGGCTTGACTGGAAGCCGACCCCAATATAGTTGGGAAAAGGCTAGGCAGATGTTGATGAGAAACTATCGTAGAAGTACGTCTAATTTCCCTACATTTAGACGAACTTTAGACATTGATTGAGACTAAAATGATACTGCGATTTTAATTATAACAACATTTTGTACAAGATTTGGCCTTAGGCGTTTTCCGATGTGTATTGTTTGTTTTGTCCAGCGTTGCTCTGTAACTTACTTATCAAAAAGCATTCAATAGGATTGTTAAGAATAGTTACAGCGGCTCTGGGAAGTAACGGGAACCTGAAGGAATATAGCTTTATTTTTCGTTAGGGAAATCATCAGAATGACTTGACTTTTGGGCGGAGCGGGAGGGTGTGAGTTAGACTCTTACTGACTAAACCCTTACCTTGTTCCTTCGTTGCCTTCAATCTGGGGAACACGGTGACCACCTTTCGGATTTTCCGTGTTCCCCAGAGGCTTCGGCCCTGCAGGGCTTACAGTTTTCTGACATCTCCTTGAGGCGCGCGTGGAATAGAACGCGCCGTTGACGACTAAGCTCTATTACCAGACTTCCGGATGGCGAGCTACCCAGTGCTCGCTGTCCGCGAGCCCGCGCCTACGGAGGTCGGAAATCGGGATTGGGATCTCGGCGGCAGCGGTGTGAGGGCCGTTCCCTCACGCGCTCGCGGTCGGCAGCCTCCTTTGCTAACATTACTGCTTCGCAGAAGGAGGCGACCGCTTGCTACCCCTCTTCGCTCCGGACAATGGCCTGTACCAGGGCCCGGCGCGAGAGGTCGCCGCCGCTGATAGCCTCCACAAGGACACGGCGGTGCTCCGCCCAAGCGGGGTACACCTCTACCGTGTGCTCCACCGTGTCCTCCGGGCGGTCCACACAGTGGCGAGACCCGAGCGCCCTCCTTGAAAAGGAATATAGCTGGGTTTTAACCAGTAAAAGTCTGACAGATATTTAATGATTTTTCTCCCAAAAAAGGGCAGCAATTTTACAAATGACATCGCTTATAAAACATAACAATAAGGGTAGTTTTCATACGGCGAGTAAGTTTTATTACCACTATTCCTGCAGATATTTTATCGCATTAGTCGGATACTCGCAGCGTGGACATCCCTATTGTGTCTTAAGCTTTTGATCCGTTTGCTCAGATGCGGATTATTGCCTGTTATTGCGTATTATACTGACAAATTGAGTTGAAGACAGGTCGGACTAGGAGGATGGTAGACAGGGATCCTATTATCACAAATAATATCATTAATTTGTTGTACATTATCAAGTGTGATAGATCTAAAGATTTTATTATATGTATAATAATAATCCTTTATTATCAGGCCCTTTGGTATCTGCCCCAAATTACAAGTTGTAAGTCGTGGGTTCAAACCCAGCTAGGCGCATTACTTTGTGTAATTTATTTAATCACCACTGCTCTCAAAATGGTGAAGAAAACATCGTGAGGAAACCGGCATATCCTAGAACCAAAAATTCGAAGACATGTGACATCCACCAATCCACGCTGAGCCCGCGTGGTGGATTACAGCCCATTCCCTCTCCTAGAGAGTGGGCCTGAGTCCCAACAGTGGGAACATTACAAGGCCGATAATGATAATTATCAGGTAACTGAGGCTCATAACGAAAATACAAAATTAATCTTACAAAATAATAATCAAATACATACAAAAGAAACTATTGATTAAACTATAAACTATTGCATACGAAGTGACGTGGCGTCATGTTTCGCTGCGAGGTCAGTTCCTCCGTCGATACACGACATCTTTCGGCCAAGACTCTCCTTTGAGGAGCCTGCACTACAAACGACTTCAAATTAGTGTTATGGCGCGGCTCCAACTGCTAGGACACTCAAAGTCTAGCTTGTCGTGACACGTACATAGGTATTCCACGATCTTCTCAACTTTCGTGGTGTGATGTAGTCTTAATACGTATAGCTGTTATATTACTTGTAACATAATAAACACACTAGAGTGAATAGGCTCTTAATAAAATAGTGCGCCTCACCATCTACGATTGCATTACTACCATCAGGTGGGATCGCAGTCAAGCACTACTTTATAAAACTTTAAAAAAAAGTATACAAAGTCCGAGCTGTAGTACACAGCTTAAAGCAAACCTGCAAAATGCCATCTAGCACTTTTGAAGTCAGTGGAGAAGCGTGCGAAAAGGCTAATTGGTGATCCAAATTTGGTTCAGACAAAGCTAGGAGCAGAGGCGTAGGGTTGGTAGCTTTTCCGTATTTTACAGGAGGAATTTTTGAGAGTGTTTACGGGAAATACCTACATGCCTTGATGCCGCCATCTCCTTTCTATCATTGGATAACCCGACGTACGGCGAGTGACCACTTTTACAGTTTTGTCACCTCTACGTTCCGGACTAATTGTGGCACCACGTCGTTTATACCGCCTACTTTGAAGGACTGGAAGAATTTGCTTGTTGCGGAATTCCAGTCTGATTTATAATTTTTTAAGAGTCTTAAATACTAGAGTGAATAAGCTCTTATAGTGCGCTTCACCATCAACGATTGCATCACTGCTTTATATCAGGTTGGATTGCAGTCAAGCGAAGTAGATTGCTGAACTGATTTCAACTCTTTTTAAATAGAAAGAACATATTCACGATTCAGACGCTTACCCATGATTCAAGAGCAATTCCTTGTGTTGAACAACGTGTAAAAATAAAATTAATAATCTCATAATTTTATTTTATTTGCTTTCAGGTCAGTGCGCCTCACAAAATTCATCGGCAAGAAAATGGGAGAATTCCTGGTGCGACTAAACGAACTTGGTTTAGACCCGAAAGACCTGGAGCTTGTAGGCACAAGTCTTGGAGCCCATGAGATCGCGCTCGCTGCCAAATACTTCTACCAGGTCACAGGGAAGAAACCTTCAAGATTAACTGGTTTAGACCCTGCTGGTCCTTGCTTCAGAAGTTTAGGTCCTGAAGATAAGTTGTGGAGGACAGATGCTGAACGAGTTGATGTGCTACATACTAATATAGACGGTTTTGGCATAGCAGAAACTTTAGGACATGTCGACATTTACGCCAATGGGGGAGAGTTCCAACCTGGTGATATTCCAAGGCTTCCTTGTCTAATCATTTGTAGTCACATCAGAGCCATGATCTACTGGTGGCAGGCTTTAGAACACCCGAAGAAATTCATAGCTGTTAAATGCAATTCCGTCCAAGAAGCTAGATTTGCCCAATGTTATAACAATACTCCTACAAATTATCTCGGGATTGAAGCCCATTTTGATAGGCCTGGTATTTTCTATTTGGCGACAAGTAATGAGTTTCCTTACTATGCTGGTAAGGATGGTTTGAAAGAGGAGAATGAGATTTATACTTCGGTTGTGAAGAGGATAAATGATGATGATGGGTTTGTGGTGTAGTGTTTAGTGTTTGAGGGTTTCTGTCCTATCTCTGTAGAGATAAGTGCTGAGACCAACATGAACCTACCATGCACACGAGTTTCACCGCAGTTTGGCCTGTACAGGCTGGATTGTAAACGGAACACCACGTGTGTGGTTTTTAAAACTGATACTAACTCGTTTTACACGGTATTCCGTGTCCAAACCGGTCTACGCAGATAAAATTGTAGTGAAGCTTGTATGTTTGTGGTAGACCTGTTAGACATTGTCCTAATAAAATAAGATCATCGCGCAAATATGCAATCGTTAATTATATAGGGTGCTTTTTTCCACAAGACATCGCTGGGCGCATGGGGAGCATTTTGCCGCTTTCCTTTGACCATTTTAAGTAGGAATACAGCAAAGAAATTAATTTATTTTCTCAAGATTTATTTAAAAGAAATAAGTTGTGACAAATCTATTTTTTTTAAACTCTGCATTAGATACTGGTTTTTTAAATATTTTGGAAAACATAACACTATTAATATTTTTTTATCATAGCGAGCCCACTTTAAGGTTAATTTCTTCCGCAAAACACATTAGCGCTTTCTTTAGTTTTACCTGAGAAACTTTGTGGGAAATCATTCAGGTTCGCGACGATCACTATTAGGACGATACCTTAGTACTAAGTTAATTTAAACAGTTTTGATTGCCACCATCAAAGTGCCAGACATTTTTCTGATAGCAATAGCACATTAACGCGGCGCTAAGCCCTAAATTGGATTGTTCACTGCTGTATAGGATTGAAAGATGAGGTTCGCCACGTAAGCGGTGGAATCGGCTCGCTCCATTTGTTTGCCAGTCACGCATCCGGGCGTGTAGGGTTGCCAGCTCTTGAAATTGAAAAGCCGGACAGATCAAACGCACATCAAAATAGTAACACAATTTATTTTAGTAACTTAAATCTATGAGTAGGTATAATGGCGGTCATATGGCTTACAGCCAGGTGGTTTAGCCGGACATTTGGGAAAAGGGGTGGGACACCCTTAAATGTAATGTTGTTATTTCTTTTTTGTAGGAAATTATCAAATAACCCCTCTCACTGTAGGCGAAACAAGAGGCACTGTCAAATTTTTACTGTTAGTCAGTAAAAATTTGACACACTCACTTGAGTTTCTTCAGTAGCCCTTTACGTTTCAAAGCCGCGGTAATTATTATTAATTAAACGCTTGAATCATGGATACGAACTAACTTTATTTCAAATCTGACATTTTTGACCACAGATTAGATACTTAAAGATAGATAGCAGTAAAGAGTGATATTGTCGATACAAAATAGACATAAAATAACAGTAATTCTTTCAAACAATTCTGCCCCTCTGACAGAATAGTGTCCGACTTTATCCGAATGCCTGGTAACGCTACGTGCGCGGTATGGCTGTGGGTCGGTCGATGGTCCTACCAACAACCAATATTATATACAAAACGAACCTACACGTGCGTAGCTTAACCAAAGGTTGTTGAGTAATCGGCGTTTAAACTATTTAGGGCCATGTGCACCGACATAAGTTTAAGATAACCAGATGGTTATATTAAAACAGTCGATTTGGTGTCGGTGAACATCGCCCTTAGGAGCGGATGTATTAAACTTTTTAGTTTTTCAGGAATTGTAAATATCATAATGACTAGGTACTGTGGTGTGGTATTTAGTTTTTAGTTGTTCAGGAATTGTAAATATTATAAAGAGAGGTTACTTTAACCTTATGGTATAACTTTGGCCAAAGTTTGTTATCCAATAGGAAAACAGTGAAAATAATAATCCCGTGTTCCTCTTTAAATCTTAGGTATGTATAACTCTGGCCAAAACTGGTTAATAATAAACACAGAGTTCCCTGATACAATTTGTTTATAAGCTTAGCCACAGTTATTTTAACCCTGAGGTATAACTCTGGCTAAAACTGGTTAACCAATAGGAACATAGTAAACACAGTGACCCATGTTCCTATTGGTTAAGAAGCTTTGGTCAAAGTTATAAGTACTTTAGAGTCATAATAACCCCACTTAACTGCACTCCCCTTAGCATATTATACATGCTAACTTTATAAACATAGTTAGGATTTTGTTAATTGTATGGTCTATCTGTGATGAAAAATATACGTACAGTTTTATTCATTAAAATATTGGAAATGTTAAGCATCTGTGTTTTGATAAAGATAAAGTGCATGCTCTAGGAGAGTCCAAAACATTTCAAATCGTTACTTTTTTTGCAGGTCAGTATTGGCTAGTATGATACAAAAATTGCTTTACGGCTGTTTAACAATTCTGACCTTTTTTTAATGAATAATACTACTTATTATGTAATTATAATAATTGTGTGTAAATAAAGTACAAGTAGTTTAATTACTCAGATACCCGCGAAACGAGACACAATAGTAAAACAATAACAGCGCGGTCTCATAGGACCGGTTGGGGATTCAAACGTTAAGAACTAGAAATTGTATTAAGAAAACTATGTAACCAGAAACTGTCATCATCATTGGAATCCGATCTCTAGAATTTTGGAAAGAGGTTCCTTTGATGTTGTATAAGAAAGGATTTTTCAAAATTCACCTACAAGAGGATAAAGCATGGGTCCAAATATTGTGTAGAGAAACCTACTTTCGGGTCGGGCTTGAGTCTTCAAGTCAAGAGTGAATAGGTTACTTCTAGGCAAGCGTGCTCCATCGTCGGCCACATCATCGCTTACCATCAGGTGAGATTGTGGTCAAACGCGAGCCTATGTATAATAAAAAAAAAAATGTGGGCAAAGCCGCTACCGCTAATGTTGTAAAAGGATCGTGTTGTTTTTTTATAATAATTCTGGGTAATCTGGATGTCTTGCGTATGTGAGTTTAAAGCAGGAACTACATTAAACCAACGCACACGTGGGCCACGCCTGATTTGTACGTAGAACCACGTCGCGTGGCGTGGATCTAATAATGTAGCTCTACAAGTCTAGTTGCCATATAAAATGTATGGAGACCGACGCGCCCAGATCGGCGTACGTGGCCCACGTGTGTGCAATGTAGTTCTACCTTGAATGTTTTTGAACGCACTTCATAAGACAGGAGTTATTCTAATAATGGGGAAAGGTTTAAAAAAATCTGTAAATAAATTAAGTGTTTAGTGTGATATTCTAATGTACGAAACTGTGATTTTAGTTTTTAGAAAATAAAAAAAAATCAAACCTTTTTATTACCAATGTTAGTATGTTGGTACTGTTGTTTTATTTCAAGCTATCGTCTGTTTTTTATACCCTGAGACTAAATTGACACGGGTAATGTCAAACTTACTATAGGAATGATACTAGTTCTTTTGTGTTGTAATGTCATATTAGTCTCAGGGTATAAAAAACAGACGATATTATTGGTCTTTGTGTGTTGTCCTTTTTTATACCTCGACTTATAAAAATACCTCTCTTTTTATACATCGGGGTAATTGTAATTATAATGTGTGTTTGTCAGTCCTGGCACCGCAACTTGTAAACGAGTGAACTGATTTGGATGACACTTGATTTTTTTTTTGTGTTTCTTTTTAATCATAATTAACTACTATTTATCATGTTGTTTTAATTAGCTGTATCTGAGAGCTAAACAAACGATAAAAAATTTATGATTATTTCGTTTTTATGTGAATAAAAAAATATTGCATGTTGAAAATCACGAAAGTTTAAAAATGTCATCATATTTCCCTGTACACACAAAAGATAAACAAACATACGAGTAAATAAAAACATGATTTATCGCTATAACACAAATAAACCCTGAAAACATTTCACTCATCGAGCACAGGCATAAATAATTTATTTTTTACAAAAAAAAATATTATCTCAATAAAATTAATTTATGGAAACATGGTGACTGCGACACAATATGAATAATTTCGGACTCAAACGTCGGGTATTCCGCGAAAAAACCGGACAATATGAACATTGTCCACTGTGTTGCGGTACATGTCTACGTAATACCAATTCATTTTGGATGTCTACTTTTTAGGGGTCCGTAGAAAAATGTTAGAACCGAAAATCATAGAAGGTCAAACATTTTATAGGTATGCCAACGGTCTCGACAGATTTTGTCCTATCCTAAAGTTTCATCAGAAAAAATAATTGAGAATACGGTTGCAATACCACTCAATAAAACAAAAGAGTGGAATTCCCTGCCGGGGTCTGTGTTTCCTGGTAGCTACAACCTAGGGATCTTCAAGTCAACAGTGAATAGGTTGCTTCTAGGCAAGCGTGCTCCATCGTCGACCACATCATCGCTTATCATCAGGTGAGATGTGGTCAAGCGCGAGCCTATCAATAATAAAAAAAAATCTTCTATTTCAAACCATCTAAGGACTCACTCCCATACACGCAATTTTCATCCAATTCGGTTGAGCTATTTAGTACGGGTCAGGTGTTAAACACACGTATAGAAGAAATATGAGAGGATCTATCTTTATACCTACAGAAAGATAGGCCTCTTCCCAGTTTCGTCACAATTAACAGTGCGGCTCGTATCCATCGGATTCCCGCGACTCTCAACAGGTCATCGATCCATCTTGTGAGAGCACACCATTCCAACGTTGCGCCTTCCAATACGCGACCGCCATTCCAAAACCTTTCTGCCTCTACGGCTGTCTGTCTGGCTGTCTGTCATTTGTAGTATCTGTTTTTGCCTACAAAACCTTTAGGTGAGTATAGACTACAAAATTTACTCGTAACAGAACAACGAGCCGCTCTATGATATTGTTCTAGTGTATCAACCTTTTACGAACTAAACGTCGAGCACGCTCGCCTCTTTGTTACAAACCAACGAGCATATTGGTGTAACATTCCGTCGAGCGTATTGGTGTAACATTTAATCTAGCATTCAGGTCATAAATAGATAAGAATCACACACAACTATCGAAATTGAACTTGGAAAACAACTCCTCACCAATCAAACCACCCACAAAAATTCAAACACACACCTCTACAGAACCCCCAAAAGAAAATACATTTTAAATCATCCAATTTGGTGAGTAATCCCGCATACAAGTGTTGTTCCCCTGACATCGGCTGTATAGATTAAAACGGCTCCCGTAATGAATTCAAAATGTTTTCATTCTGTCCTGTCAGTTGTGACTGTGTTGGGTTGAAGTCTTCAGGGAATGGCTGAAAGTCGTATTGTGGACTGTTCGTAGATAAATGATAAGGTTTTGTGGTATTGTGGGGTAGGTTTAGCTTTTGTTGAGAGAATAGTGAAGTCTGCTAGGATTTTCGAGTGTTTTTGGTTTGCTATTATGTAAAGTCTTGTGGGATAACCCTTTTTTGAAGTTGGCTAACGTCTTCATAAACTTCTATTTCTCTTCTGACTGAAATCATACCTACGTTCCTTCTTTTCCCCTTTTCCTTTGCCAACTATATTGGGGTCGGCTTCCAGTTAAGCCGGATTTAGCTGAACACCAGTATTTTACAAGGAGCGGCTGCCTACCAGACCGGTACTTCATGGCAAGACTGGAGTCAGATTTACTGGTTTTTGACAATCCGTAACGACTGCCAAAGATCTACAAATGACAACCGGGACCTGCGGCTTAAAGAGCTTTCCGAGGCACGAAGTAAACTAAATGTTAAGATGGTCACCCATCCAAAGACCAACCTTGGCAAGCGTTGCTTAACCTTGAAGATCGAACCTTGCGGCTGTAATTATCTAGCCACGAGCTCCTTTTGTATGTCAACTGTCATATTGTCAACTTTTCGTAGATAAATGATAAGGTTCTGTGGTATTGTGGGACTAGGTTTAGCTTTTGTTGAGAGAATAGTGAAGTCTGCTAGGATTTTCGAGTGTTTTTGGTTTGCTATTACGTAAAGTCTGTTGGGAAACCCCTTTCATTCCATCCCATCCTTTATTTTGCGAGCGTGTAAGACTTTACTGACTCGTGAGGAGCTCGTGGCTAGATAATAACAGCCGCACAGGTCGATCTTCAAGGTTAAGCAACGCTTGCCTAGGTTGGTCTGTGGATGGGTGACCATCTTAACATAACGAGTTTCCTCCATGCCTCGGAAAGCACGTTAAGCCGTTGGTCCCGGCTGTCATGTGGAGATCTTTGGCAGTCGTTACGGATAGTCAGAAGCCAGTAAATCTGACTCCAGTCTTGCCATGAAGTACCGTGTTACCCCAGTTAATGGGTTGTGGAGGTCTGGTAGGCAGCCGCTCCTCGTATAATACTGGTATTCAGCTAAATACGACCGCGAGCCGACCCCAATATAGTTGGGAAAAGGCTAGGCAGATGATGTAAGACTTTACTGACTGAAATCACACCTACGATTCTTTTTTGCCTTTTGTGTTCTAGGATCACGGGTATCCCTTTCGGAAATAAATCCATGGTACCAGTAGGCTTAGCATGCTGGGCCCCTACGATTTTGCTGATATCTCTTTGTGGTGCGCCTACAACAATACGCGCCGTGGACGACTCGGGCTCGGTCTACCCATTACATGTCGTGACCCACGCCTACGGGGACTGGATGTTGACTCCATGAGGATGTTCTTTCCCTCATACACGTGGCCGCTTCCTTCGCTTGGGTGGAGTGAGAGGGCGGAACAGTCTTCTACTGACTTAGGGAAGGTTCATATCTGTGTGTGTGTATCTGTGTGTGTGTCTGGGTGTGTCTGTGGGTGTGTGTGTGTGTGTGTGTGGTGTCTGGTGTGTGTGTGTTCTGTGTGGTGTGGAACATGCTTCGCGTATTATCGGTCGCGTAACGCCAGAGCAGACAAATGTATAGAAAAACGCTTGACCGTTCACACTCAACCGATAATACGTTAGTGCGTCGAGCGTACAGCGTCTATTTCGTTTCCGTCAACGCAAAGTCGGTCGGCGTAAGAGCTAGTGAGGACTTAGGTAGACTTTTTTGCTAGATCTTGGCTTAAATTATCTGACTAGCGACAAAAAAATATAGCGACTATTCTAACAACTTCTATTTCTTGAGTTTACAATAAAAATAAATAAGTACCGCTCTGTAGATGCTGAACGGACAAACTGATTAAGATGCTTAATGTGAAAGGTCTAATATGACGAAGTGGACGCGACCGATGATACGCTCGACGCATTTTCCGTCAGATGTGAAACGTCCCTTAAATCATCACCGTTTTAACCAAAAAACGTCCACTGCTGAACATAAGCTTCCCAATCTTGTGCATTTCGCATTAATCGGATTCCAGCGATCCTTACCAGATCGTCTGTCAGTCCATCCTGTAGGATTCTTTCCAGTGCTACGTTCACCAGTAAGCAGTCCAATTTCCAGAACCTTTCGGCCCCATTGATAATAATATATGTTCTGTGAGCAATGTGCCCTACCCATTGGCACTTAAGTTTTTGATAGTTAAATAAAATCTTGAAAAAAAAACATAAAAGGGGGTAGCAGAGCCAAAACCTATGGCGTCCATGGATAGTCTGTATGGGCACCTCGGGGTCCTGTAACGCAAAAAAGAAACATAGGTGTGGTTTTAGTCCGTAAAAGTCTGCCAAGATATCCTACTCCGTCCTTGTGTGCGAGCGGACATTAGATGACCTTAAAAAAACCCAGATGAGCATTTCTATGCAGCACCACATTTTCTCCCATTTTCAGTCAAGCAAGCTTTCACAAAACTAAGTTTATAAGCAACGCTCGTGCATTAACTTGTTTAAGTTTGCATGCCCTGAATACTGAAAACGTAATAAAAATTCTGATTTTCTGATATTATCAAAATGTTTAATTCAGATGTTGTAGTAAAATTATTTTACAGTTGAAATGTCTGTAAAACAGGTTGCGGGTCTTATTACGTGTTGTGATGGCAATAGGAATAAGTAGGGTAGAATTTGTCTGAAATAACCTTCTTATCTCACTTGAGCATAACATTTTTTATAGGTGTGTAATCATCTAATGACTTCTCCCGCTGTAAGATAGAGAAGCAAAGCGTGTTAAATTTTTGCTGACTAAACTGACATCTCTGTTCTTCAGTGGTTAGCTTCAGGGTTTGCGTTCTAGGGTCAAGGGCTTTTGTTTTTCAAAAATTCCTCATGGCCCTGTTGGTTTTGGTTGACATCTCTTTAAAGCGCTCATGCAACACTACGTGCCGTCGATGACTCGGGTTCGGTGCAGACAGTCAGACGGCTAGCTACCCACTACGTAAAGGGTATCTGAAGGAATCGGAGTAAAAGAGGAAAAAGGAGGATGTATCAAAGTTTTACTGACTAATACCCACCTAGATCGAAGGCAACGAAGGAACGGGATAGGGGATTAGTCAGAAAGAGTCTGACACTCCCTGCTAAGAGTGGGAGAAGTCATTCTTGATGGGATAGGGCGAAAATAAATCAAGATTTAACAAAATATAGTTTATATTCAGTAAAACAAAATTTCGTGTACAGTTTGACAATTAAGAATAATAGGAAGAGTGACTTATATCATGCATGTAGGTACTAAACCAACCTATACAAACTGTTTGGTTTATTTCCGACAATTCTGATGATTCCCATACCGAAAAAAAAATCCTATTAGTCAGTAAAACTCTGGTACATCCTCTTGCTCCATCCAAAACAGGAGAAGTTTTATGATGATTTCTCCCCCTCAATAAAAGAAATAAACTTACTTTTAAAACTTACTTTTAAAACTTTTCTAAGACATCCGTCTTAGAAAAAAGTTTTAAAAGTAAGTTTAAAAGCCGCGGTGATCAATTTGCGAGCACAGCTGGTCCGCCAAATTACTCGCAAGCCAAAGGTCTAAACCGTCAATGTGGCACGTAAAAGTGCAAACTTAAAAACTGATGGATTTGCTCGCTAGCTCATTGTGCAAACTTCAAATTAGGTCCGCGGTGCAAAGAATCAATTAAAAAATAAAATTGTTCTTTTTTCCACTATATTCATGGTTTATTCTCCTGATGTAGGTAACACAGTAACTCCGTCTAGAGCACGCCATGACTTCGTAAACGATGAGAGTAGACTGTTTGGTATATAATTAAAGGTGATCCATAAGCGTACATCCATTGGAGTGTGTAGTGACAGTTATGACGCCGCGTGTATGAACTAACTACTTCTAAATCCAGCATTGCGCAATTAGAGTTCTCAGCTTGATTTGAGCATAATGGCAAAACCCGAAATCATTTTTTTGGGCAGTTGCTCATATTAAACAAACATCCAGTCGGAGGATTCTCCCTTTTCAACGGAGGTTTGCGACTCTGTTCTGCATACCTCCATACTCATAGGTGTTTCATTGTTAGTGTTATATGTTGTACCAGTATGTTTTGCTATTTCAGTTTATATTGTCATCATCATCATTTCAGCCGAAAGACGCCCACTGCTGGACATAAACGTTGCCACAACGACCGGTCCTGTGCGTCTCAAATCCATTGGATTCCCGCAACTCTTGTAATGCGCTATATATAATAAGCAATCTATTTAACCATTCCTATTGCCATTGGAACACGTAACAGCGGCTGTCATAAAATGTTTACTTCCCGTAGTCGGCTGCGGCTCAATCGTAAAACATTTGGAAGCGCTCGAAAAACACGCGCCGACTAATGAAACAATGAATTATGGATGGACTACGATCCCTTTATTAACGCGTATTCTGTTAATCTCCTTTATTTGTATTGTTTAATAATAAACATGGGTGTTATATCATGATCTCGTATCATTCGACCTCCAAGGGTACGGGATCGTTCGAAAGATTTATCATGGGTCTGGAATCCAATTTTTTATTGAAATAAAAAAAAAATATACAATTTTTATTCATAGGCTCGCGTTTGACCACTGTCTCACCTAGAGGTAAGCGGTTATATGGCCGACAATGGAGCACCCTTATCTAGAGATAATTTATTCGCTCTTGACTTCAATATCAGGAGTAATTGTAGCTATCAGAAAACACAGATTCTGTCAGGGAATTCCAATTAAGAACAATTAAAGGACGGGTGTAAATCATCAGCAATCATAGTTCAGGTTTGTTTTTCCTGGATGGTTTTAGTCAGTAAAACTCGAGTGGTGAGTCCACTTTTCTTTTTATCTCTATTAACAATATCATACAATACCCAAACATACAACAAAAATATATTCGTGATAACATCCTTATGACTTCACCTTTACAATGAGATAATACGATCAATCATTCATTTCATTCACTCTTTCCCTTCGTTCCTTATTTGAAACAAAGCCGTTCATGAGTGATGATCAAATACACTTGTATTTGATCATCATTCATCACGTACAGGCCTGTATTTGATCATCACTCATCACATACAGTATGTGTTTGATTTTTGTATCGGGCTTTCCACGTAGACTTGATCATGCATATAATTTCGATTTGTTCTGTTTGACTGAACGCGGAAATTAGGAATTTTGGACCGGGTTTACCATATAGGTTCGTAGGTGCGTTTGGTATGCCGTCACGCTTGATACGATCAGTAGATAGACAGATAGGTTTTAACTTAAAAAATATTCTACAAATTATCAAAACATTTAGGACCCCACACACGTAGGAATTGTCAGTGGTCAGTGGCATATTACTCGTGGAGCTCGTGGCTAGATAATAACAGCCGCACAGGTCGATCTTCAAGGTTAAGCAACGCTTGCCTAGGTTGGTCTGTGGATGGGTGACCATCTTAACATAACGAGTTTCCTCCGTGCCTCGGAAAGCACGTTAAGCCGTTGGTCCCGGCTGTCATTTGGAGATCTTTGGCAGTCGTTACGGATAGTCAGAAGCCAGTAAATCTGACTCCAGTCTTGCCATGAAGTACCGTGTTACCCCAGTTAATGGGTTGTGGAGGTCTGGTA
The DNA here is from genome assembly GCA_030763345.1 of Mythimna separata. Lineage (NCBI taxonomy): Eukaryota > Metazoa > Arthropoda > Insecta > Lepidoptera > Noctuidae > Mythimna > Mythimna separata. Next base: position 3,671,865 of record CM061188.1, on the reverse strand, counting down.
GGCAGCCGCTCCTCGTAAAATACTGGTATTCAGCTAAATCCGGCTTGACTGGAAGCCGACCCCAATATAGTCGGGAAAAGGCTAGGCAGATGATGATGAGTGGCATATTACTCGCAGAACAGATGCTCAATGGAGCCAAAGTTTCACATTGAAAAGGGAGGATCCTCCGACCAGAGGGTACTGCCTATAGTTGATTTCAGACTGTTGTTTACCATCTACTTGAGCGGATAAAGCCAAGGATACACTAGGGGACAAATGGAGCAACATATTGCGGAACATGTTGCTTAACAACTACGTGGAACATGCATACTGACGCGGGACTCGTGCGCTCGCTCTCGAGGCGGGAGCAAGCAACATGCCCCGCGTCACGTACTATGTTGCGGGGCATGTTGCAGGACAATATGCAACGTTGCAGCGTCACGTAAATTTAGTGTTGCGCGTCGTGTTTCGGGACAAAATGTTCCCTAGTGTATCCCAGGCTTTTCATTGAGCAAAGACCCCTGATACTCCTAAGCAGGATTTTAAATTTTAGTTTCTTTGTGGAAATTAAGATGTCGCTACAAAAGTCGTGACGCAGCCGGCATGTTCTAATCCAAAAAAATCAAAGACATTTGACAATCACCAACCCGCACTGGGCCCGCTTGGTAAGGTACGGTCCATTTCTCCGTACACCATTTTTTATAAATATGTATTTGTCCTGTGTACTTTTGATACTAATTCTGAAAAACAAGTTAATATACCTACAGCCGAAACCAATAACCTATCTATCACATATCGGAGATAGAAAAACTATGACTGTGCTCGTGGCTAGATAATAACAGCCGCACAGGTCGATCTTCAAGGTTAAGCAACGCTTGCCTAGGTTGTTCTGTGGATGGGTGACCATCGTAACATAACGAGTTTCCTGCGTGCCTCGGAAAGCACGCTAAGCCGTTGATCCCGGCTGTCATTTGGAAATCTTTGGCAGTCGTTACGGATAGTCAGAAGCCAGTAAAACTGACTCCAGTCTTGCCATGAAGTACCGTGTTACCCCAGTTAATGGGTTGTGGAGGTCTGGTAGGCAGCCGCTCCTCGTAAAACACTGGTATTCAGCTAAAGGGGTTTGGGATTGGGGTCGACTGGAAGCCGACCCCAATATAGTTGGGAAAAGGCCAGGCAGATGATGATCGGAGATAGAAAAACAAATGCAACAACAGAAAACATGATAATTTTTGTATGGTATCATTTGTTTTAATATCTCCAGTATGCCAATACTGGAGATCGATAGGTTATTGGTTTCGGCCGTTAATGTCGTCACCCATTATAAGGTTTTGTGTATGAAGACGCGCTGACACATACACACACACAAACGTTTGGTAAGAGCACAGTTTGACGTCTGATTCCTGTATACGCACTGGGCTGATGGTACGTGGCGTGTTTACTATTACATAGATTAGTGAGTAGTGGTGGCCCATTGGTTATAACCCCGACTTACGCCCGTTTTCAATAACCTACTGCAGCTCATAGATAGCTATCCCCGATAAACAATAAGATTCTATCTATCCATCCACAACTTTGGTAGGAAATGCTATTCGTCGGTAGGTTATAAGAAGGCAAGTAATGGCAAAAGGATGTATTTGTTTATCTTTAGTAGCTGCAACTGTAGATAGATAGCTTATTGAAAACGGGCGTTAAAGTCGCAAGTTCAAACCCAGATAGGCGTATTTCTTTGTGTAATTTATTTCATCTGCAGCACTGCTTTCGAAACGGCGAAAGAAAAATCTTGAGACAGGATGTCTTAGAAAAATCGAAGACGTGCTTAGCTTTTACGTAATAAAACCCATTCCGTTTCTTCTTTGCCTTCATTCCAGGGATTTCTATCAGAAGCCAAACTATGGCCACAGAGGCTTCAACCCTGCTGGGCCCCAAGGGTATTCTGACATCTCTTCGAGAACTAGCTTGAGGTTGGTTTCTTGCCTAATCAAATCCGGCTGAATACCTACATTGACGATTGCATCACTGCTTACCATCAGGTGGGATCGCAGTCAAGCACTAGTTTAGAACAATTTTTAAAAATCCTGTATTTTACATGGAGCTGCTTATCTGCAGATCTTTACAACCTAGTTACGGAACAACTCGATACTCCCTAGTTAGACTGATAGTCAGACATTCTCTGCGAAAACGTTATTCGGATGGAATAAACGCGGCGTCCAATCTATCCAGTGCGTCTTCCGCCTATGGATAAAGGCTTTGACAGTGTTTACCGTATGAGAGCAAACATGGAACGACTTGTAAGGTTCTCAAGTCTCCGATATAAATAGGCCTAGTCTATTGATTTTATTATATAGATACAAGGACTTTCTGTCTCAGAAGTTAGGCATGTAGGCGATTGCGTGGGTTTTAGAGTTATACTCGTATTTAGAGTACTTAAGGGATAGGTTTTAGAGTTATATTTAGAGTAGTTAATAGTACATAGACCAATTAAACATCTCTATGTATAATTAAGACCATTAAGAGCGTCCATCCCGAGGTAAATTTTCATACCGGATAGCTAAAAATCGGGTGTCTGACGCCCAGCGTTTGCTGATTTAGCGAACGATTCGGTTAGGGCACGCTAAGCAGAGCACAACTTTATTGTTTTATTGCATAGCGTTATTACACATCTTTCTCTGGATATTTTGGAAATATAGATATCTTGCGGACATTCTTATCTAGGTGTCCATTGAAATCAAACTATAAAGACTAATCCAGGAAAGACCTCTAAAAATCTACTATTTTGTGTAAACTCTTTGGCCCTTCATAATGTACCTACTGATAAATTAAAAGTAGTTAAAAATAGCTAGTTGTTGCACCTTTACCTAATCAAGATTCTGAATGACAATCGAAAACTTTGGTTTAAAAAATAACACGTTTTCTGGAACAAGATTTATAAATTATTCGAGTGAATGATGGAATACCGAATGTCAACAGAGTTTTTCAGATGTTATGTCTCTCTTTTGGTATTGCCTCTTTATCAAACATTGTGTGAAATTGCGTTAGATAAAACAAGTTTTTTAAGCTACTCACTTAGAAGACTGGGGAGAGGCCCTCTTAAGACCTTTATCTAGTTTTGTAGTGTTATAAGCTAGTATCCATTATATTGTTGTACTAGTCGAATGTCTTGCTTGTACCTACTGTATATGTGAAAGTCTGTTTTGTTATTCTATCGCTTTACAGATAAAAATGGGAAGAGCGGTAAACTATAGCCTGAGAAGAGTAGCTAAGTACCTAAAAACATAATATGTAGTTACTCAGATACCCGCGAAACGAGACACAATAGTAAAACAATAACAGCGCGGTCTCATAGGACCGTTTGGGGATTCAAACGCTACAGTACATAAAGTCATTTATGTTTTTTGGTACTTAGCTACACAATTACGAGTGATAATTATAAAAAAAAACGAATCATTATATACCTAATTTAACTTCATCAAAAGCAAAGCAAATGGCAAACGACATTTGTCCAAATAAACAAAGTCTAAACGAATAAAATTACAAATAAATTATCGCAAAATTCTAGGGGTTGATCCCCAACCATACCCCTCCATTCAAAATAAATATGATTTATATTCATTTAGCTGAGAAATCACGATTTAATTAAAATGTAATTCGATGTGAAACGTGTTTTCGCTTAGCTGAAAGATCCTCTACATTAAGCTTGGCTGCACACGGGCTACACGCGACAGCTACAAATGTCGCTACTTGAAGTTGGAAGCGGTTGTAAAGTTTGTTGACGCGCGTAACAGTCAATTGTGGTTATTAGTAAATAGTTGTAGTCGGTGGCCACATTTTTCTTACGCCTACAGTGGCTGGAAATCGGGATCGGGATCCCGGCGGCAGGGGCGTGATGCCCATGCCCTCTCGCGTGCGGCCGCCTACTTGGCTAGCATTACCGCTTCGTAGAAGGAGGCGAGCGCCTGCCACTCTTCGCTCCGGACCATGACATGTACCAGGGCACAGCGCGAGAGGTCACTGCCGCCAATCGCCCCCACGAGGACACGGCAATGCTTCACCTAAGCGAGGCATACCTCCACCGTATGTTTCACCGTATTGCTTAAAGGGATAATTTCTGATATAAATAATTATATGTTCATATCTATTACTCCAATCAATGGTAAAAAGTAAGACCACGTGTGTGTGTTGTTTTTGATTCGAAATGGTTATCTGGAGTGATGGGAGAGAATGTACAAGAAGCGAGCAGCGACGACTTGTAGCCTGTTGTGACCACTGGCGTCATTGTGTGCGGCAAATCTATAATCGGTGGCGACGTTTTGTGGTTGTGGTCAGTCGCCCGTGTGCGGCCAAGCTAACTAAAAAGAGATTGGAAAGACTGTTTTGTTTGTGTATAATTTAATAAAGGGACAGTAAAACACCGCGTTAGTTCAAACTATGTGGATTTATATACGGGAATTATTAGGTTTATTTTGTTATGGGTAGGCTCACGTTGTATGATAATCTATTCTTGATGTAAAGGATGTTAAGTCCCGCAAATCTCCATTAAAAAGAGAGAATCCTCCGGCCAGACAGGTACTGTAGTGGTGATAAATATTTTCTGACTTTTGTTTTAGATCTAATCGCGTGGAAAACACTGATACCAATACGTAGAATTTTATCCTAGGTATTATACTTATTCATAGGATAAAATTGCATGTAGCTAAGGTCTTTCTCTGAGCAGAAAACTAAAACTCAAGACTCAATTTAGCACACACGTAGCCTAATGGCAGTGTTGTTACAGTGTCTGCATCCTATTCTGTTACTTGAGAGTTTGCCGTTCCAACGGACTTGAGAGGTTTGTAATCTTCTTATTGTTTAGAATGGATTTGGAAAATACTTTCTATCATCAAAAAGTATTAAATAAAAATGTGTCAGTTACCAAATTGGTACCAATAGGTATAATAACAATTTGCGATTAACCTATCAATACCCGCGAAACGAGACACAATAGTAAGACAATAACAGCGCGGTCCTATAAGACCGGTCGGCGATTCATGAAATAAAAAGAAAATGATTTTATGGTTTGTAATTTGTTTAAACATTAATAAAATTAATTACTCTCGGAAAGTGCTGGTTTTGACATTAAATACAATATGAGAAATATAAAACGAAAATTGTAATTATCACAGCAATATTTTTCACGAAATCTGCACCGAACGTTATCGTTTGCACTGTATACTGCGCTAACCAGAAACAATATTAATTGAATGTCAATCAACGTCAAACGGAATGACATCTGTCAACTGTCGTGAACTGTCAGCGGTGTCTGGGTTAACCACACAAACCCGCACATATTTGATAGTCATCGCGAGTTTGAGCAAGTTTTAAAGTATTTTAGTTTAGTATTTATTGGTTGTGAGGAGCTCGTGGCTAGATAATAACAGCCGCACAGGTGGATCTTCAAGGTTAAGCAACGCTTGCCAAGGTTGGTCTGTGGATGGGTGACCATCTTAACATAACGAGTTCCCTCCGTGCCTCGGAAAGCACGTTAAGCCGTAGGGCCCGGCTGTCATTTGTACATCTTTGGCAGTCGTTACGGATAGTCAGAAGCCAGTAAATCTGACTCCAGTCTTGCCATGAAGTACCGTGTTACCCCAGTTAATGGGTTGTCGAGGTCTGGTAGGCAGCCGCTCCTCGTAAAATACTGGTATTTAGCTAGATCCAGCTTGACTGGAAGCTGACCCCAATATAGTTGGGAAAAGGCTTGGCAGATGATGATTGGTTGTGCCAATGTCGATTTGAACTTGCCGCGTAAAAATTAGAACTATAATTACAATATTCCGCGTTTGAATTTTATTTGATACTTTGAAAAGGATCTTGTATACCCTACGGACTAACAGGATAGATTACGAAGCAATATTACAAATTCTCGAGTGTACTTTATTTTTATTGTAATTAAGTTCATATTTTTTATTGATAAGCAAATTGGGAATAAGTATCTACCACAGATATTGACTTATTATTTAGATTTCTGTGAAGTATACTAAACTAAATGTACCGAGCAAAACAACGAGAAAGAGGTAGTGTCTGCCTTTCTTACCTAGTTTGTTAACAAACTAGTAAAAAGAGATAACACACCTTTTTGTATAGTCTAGGTTGAACCAAAGAGAGCTCGGGACCCTGGAATGAAGGCGAAAAAAGATACAGGAGTGGGTTCTAGTCAGTAGAAGTCTGACATGCCCTCCCATTCTACTCAGAGCAGGAGAAGTTATATCAATGAATTTCCACCTTAAAAAAATACCCTTCGGGTACGTTTTTGAGATTTACGTCATCAATACAGATAGTATAAAAAATCTTATACTTTACAAACTTCCAATCATCCATCTCCCTCCCGCACTTAACTCGAGAAAGAGAACGCTATAGATACGTGACAAATCCGTGACTTGTTCCTGCCGTTCGATTTTTGAATATGACTATGATTGTTGTCATGTATTTTTGTTTTTTTTTCTGAGTGCGTACATGTGTCATTATTTTTCTTTTTTGTTATAATATTTGTGTACGTGCTTAGTTTTTATAAACAACAAATGACGCCGGCGTCCGCACACGTATTGTCTTTCTATTATGTATGTCTCTATTTACGGTACTCGAAAGATTAATTATGCTTTGGTGTGCGTTTTGTGTTGTGGCAAATAAATGCTTATTCTATTCTATTCTAATATCGCAAAGATCGCACATCGGTGACTACGCACAAGAAAATTGATAATTGTAGGACTTTTACTGACTTATGCTGCTTAGATTTTGTGTAGGTATATCGTATGTGTGTAGGGCGTGGCTAGATAATAACAGACGCACAGGTCGATCTTAAAGGTTAAGCAACGCTTGCCGAGGTTGGTCTGTGGATGGGTGACCATCTTAACATAACGAGTTTCCTCCGTGCCTCGGAAAGCACGCTAAGCCGTAGGTCCCGGCTGTCATTTGTAGATCTTTGGCACTTGGCAGTTGTTACGGATAGTCAGAAGCCAGTAAATCTGACTCCAGTCTTGCCATGAAGTACCGTGTTACCACGGTTAATGGGTTGTGGAGGTCTGGTAGGCAGCCGCTCCTCGTTAAATATTGGTATTCAGCTAAATCCGGCTTGACTGGAAGCCGACCCCAATATAGTTGGGATAAGGCTAGGCAGATATATGATGGTGTGTGTGTAGTGTAATGAGTTCAGTGTTCAGTGTGCAAACCAAGAACAGCAAAATCGGTATACAACGGCCAGCCTCAATGGGTAGCACCATCAAGTTCAAAGGTTAGTGCTTTCTTTTCAATTCGAATTGTTTTTATCTACCCTCAATAATTTGACGATTCATCAAAATAATGCAGTGTCACTTATCTATTTAGGTAATAATTCCGTAAAAATGCAGTAGAGCAGTGGTGGCCCAGTGGTAACGGCCCCGACTTACGAGTAGTAGGTCGCGGGTTCAAACCCAGCCTGGCGCATTACTTTGTGTAATTTATTTCATCACCACTGCTCTCAAAACGGTGAAGGAAAACATCGTGAGGAAACCAAAAATTCGAAGACATGTCATCCACCAATCCGCACTGGGCCCGCGTGATGGATTACAGCCCTCTCCTGGAGGCCATAGCCTTCTTTACCATTTTGGTGCACAACAAAGTTTATTCTATTCTACTTAAGATATTCTATACTTTGCTATTCCCCAATCTACAAGGCAAGGATATCCGTAATTAAGCCCTAAATAATGAACGGAACGTTATTGGAAAGTTTTTCCATTACATTTCGATCTAGTTTGGTTTCGTTGGCTCGATACACAGTTGCTTGTCTCGAGAGTGCTATTAGAGGTTGTACTAGTTGAAATCTTCAAGCTTTTTACACAAGGGGGTTTAGCAGGGATCTTAGGTGGCTGAAGAGTTTTGTAACTGTTTTGTAAAATAAGCCCAGATCTGATATTTTGGCAGGCAGAACCATAGACTGCGGGAATATTAAAAACTTGATTGTTTTTAGAATTTTACAAATGGAAATAATTGTTTCTAAAATTGGCGTCTTCAAATCAAAATATTCAACTTTTATTACTAGATTTGGTCGTATCTATATTTTGAGAACTCAAAATTTCTACGCGGTTGTCGTTCGAGTGTCAAAGTCGAAAGGATCATCGTGACCAATAAAGTTCATGGGAAAAGGTCTGGAAACTGTATTTTGTAATAAAAGCTAAGTTTAAATATTTTGGCAGCTGGAACATTAGACAGTTGTATAGTACGCTAGAAATAGTTACTATTAAAATTTTGCAAATCGAATTAATAGTTCTTGAGATGACAGCATACAAACAAACTTGTAGCGATTCCTATAACGTCACATAAGAACTACAAGTCTTCATCATCTATTGGGCAGGTGCTCATCAGATATACCACACTTCTGGTTGGAGGATCCTCCTTTTTCAATAGCTGTTGGTGGGAATTTACTCTGTTTTCCAAATATCTCCAAAAACTGTTCAGCTTGATAATACCTATAACTTTGGTTTGATTGCAATACAAGTTTTAGGTTGGAGTTTTAGTAGGTATGTATGCACGGTCTGTGCCCTATGTTACTTGACCCATCTTAGACTGTCTTGACATCTTGGACGCACCTCTAAGATGGGTCAAGTGTGCCCAAACACCTGCACTTTGGAGGATCTAATGAGTGCCACCGATACTGCAATTAACGTAGCTAGGTAGCTAGGTAGCTACGTTAATTGCAGTATCGGTAGGTACTCAAACCATCTAAAGAGTTTACCTTCGATTCGAAAAGAAGAAGACCCATCTTAGAAATATAAAGAGAGATATATGGATCAGATAATAAAAAGCACTGACTGTGCATTAAAAAAATCTTTTGAAAATAAAATTTATTGATAGTCCTAAATGGAATCGTGTCGCAAGGCATAGCATGATCGGCCATATTACTCAAGACTCCTCTCTAGGAGAGGGTATGGGCCGTAATCCACCATTCGGGCCCAGTGCGGGTTGTAACATGTTACATACATACATAATCAACCTTTTTAATGTTCCCACTGCTGGGATTTAGGCCACCACGCGGGCCCACTGTGGTTCGGTAGAGGTCACATGTCTTCAAATTACTAGTTCTGGGACATGTCGGTTTCCTTACGAAGTTTTCCGTTAAACAGAATAGTATAGTTCTCTATGAATGTAAAAGCATTCATTGGACTTTATTCATCTAAAAACAGTTTATAAACTACGGAAGCAGGTTTGCTGCCAAGTGAAGTTATTTGTAGTCGATCAGCCGAGTTGTGTGCAGTAAAACTTTAGTTCCGAACTGCACTATGTATGTTTGTATGTGTCGGCTATAATGTATGTTGCCTATGTGTGTAAGTTTTGTAAATATACCGTGGGATATAAGGGTTTGGTCTCAGAGGAATACAAAATGAGCGGACTTATGGAAGGAAGGCAGCGAAATAATTGTAGTGAGCGCTATGTACGCCTTAATTGTCATGTGCATTAGTCATTTTGTTGTGATATCGTACTGTGGATGTGAAATGCATGTGATGTGGCGGTACTTCATTTAAATAAATAAATTTAAAAAAAGACTTAGACATTGGGAACAGCAAGTGTGAGAATAAACGATTAAATAAATAATTCGTACTCAGGATGTTATTCACAATGCTCGGTGATCTCAGTAGGGCTTCCGAAAGAGTGGGACTCAAAATGAACATGAATTTTCCCTGTTATCGACTATGGTGACGTGTGCTGCTTTGATCTGAACGCGGTCTTACTGGATAAACTCGACAGGCTTCTCAACAACTGTATTCGGTTCATATTTAATTTAAGGAAATATGACCATATTTCGAGTTACAGAACTGAACTCAAATGGATGCCCATTCGCCAGAGGAGAAGTTTGCGCGCACTGACTACTCTTTTCTCACTGCTCAACTCTCCTAACCCCCCTTCTTATCTTATATCACATTTTCAATATTTATGTTCTTCCCATGCTAAAAGTCTTCGTTCTTCTAACAATCTTCTACTGCTTTGTCCTTCTCATACTTCTGATTTTGTTCATTCTTCCTTTCACATACAGTCCATACTTCTGTGGAATGCGCTTCCTTTCGACATCAGGACGGCCACCAGTCACTATGCATTTAAGCGGAAGTTGAGGAATTATTTTCTACACAAGTAGCGGAGTCGTTTCAATATCCTCTTTCCTTCATTTTATATAGATATATATATGTAGGTATATACTATATTGGATATATATGTAAGTATATTTTATTTGTATATATAATTATGTACCCTCGATTTCTAATTATACATTTCTTTTTTTTTTTTTTTATGCACCTGCCACCTTCTCTCTTCACCACCCTAGGTTGACTGGGAGAGAATGCCTACGGCATTAAGTCCGCCTGTGTACCTTAACTGTTGCATGAAGTTCAAATAAATAAATAAATAAATAAACATGGACAAAACCAAAGTCATGGTAAACATCCATGTAGCTCCCACTCCTATCAAGATCGGAGACTCTACACTCGAAGTTGTGGACGACTACGTCTACCTGGGACAGACGGTCCAGTTGGGTAGATCTAACTTCGAGAAAGAGATCAATCGTCGAATCCGACTCGGCTGGGCAGCGTTCAGGAAGCTGCACGGTATCTTCTCGTCCAACCTACCGCAGTGTCTCAAGACAAAAGTCTATGACCGGTGTGTGTTGCCAGTGATGACATATGGCTCGGAAACGTGGTCGCTCACAATGGGCCTCATCAGAAGACTTAAAGTCACCCAAAGAGCAATGGAAAGGGCTATGCTCGGGGTTTCCCTGCGCGATCACATCAGGAATGAAGAGATCCGCAAGAGAACTAAGGTTACCGACATAGCCCGAAGAATCGCTAAACTTAAGTGGCAGTGGGCAGGGCACATTGCTCGTAGAACAGATGGTCGATGGGGACGGAAGGTTCTAGAGTGGCGGCCACGTACCGGAAGACGCAGCGTCGGAAGGCCTCCCACAAGGTGGACCGACGACCTGGCGAGGGTCGCGGGAATCCGATGGATGCGAGACGCGCAGGACCGGTCGCTGTGGCGACGCTTGGGGGAGGCCTATGTCCAGCAGTGGACGTCTTTCGGCTGAGATGATGATGATGATGTTATTGGACGGAAAAGAAAGAAGATAGAAAGGATGGAGAAAGAAAGAACGAAAATATGAAAGACATTATTAAAAACAAAAACACATAAAATTAAATTAAATAAAAAGTACAATGAATCATGTTTAGTATTATGCCGGATGGATGGTAATACATATATACATAATAGCCTTTTCCCAACTACATTGGGGTCGGCTTCTAGTCAAGCTGGATTTAGCTGAATACCAGTATTTTTACGAGAAGCGGCTGCCTACCAGACCTCCACAACTCATTAACTGGGGTACTTCACGGCAAGACTGTAGTCAGATTTACTGGTTTCTGACTATCTGAAACGAATGCCAAAGATCTACTCCGTGGCACAGAGGAAACTCGTTATGTTAAGATGGACACCCATCCACAGAACAACACTCCACGCAGAGTAAGAGGAGTTAAGCAGTACACAGCTGAACTCCAGTAGCATCAATACTAGCAACAAAGCAGTAACACCAAATTACTTGCGCAAATCATCAACCATTGTCTTTACACAATCAATAAAATCCTGTGAAAATGAATTCATTCTAGTACAAATATTTCCAGTACCTGATTTACTTCACAAAGCTTCTTTACTTTGATTGGCAGAAGTTAATTCGATTGTCTCCCATAATTCGTTTATGTTGAGAAAATTCAATCACTTCAATGGGCTTATTTTCGTTCGTTTTACTTCCTTTTCCGTGTCACTTCATCATGGGCAGAAAGACAGAAAGATATTTAATTATGTTCGTCCATGATTTTTTTATTATTCAGATTTGAAGTGAGATTTTTGTACTAAAAAAAAATATTGAAATTAAATTTACATACATACATACATAATCTGTCTTGTAATGTTCCCACTGCTGGGACTCAGGTCTCCTCTCCAGGAGAGTAGTGCCTTCTCTCATAGTGGTCAAACGCGAGTCAATCCTACTAATTATAAATGTGAAAGTTTGTGAGAATGGATGTGTGGATGTTTGTTACTCTTTCACACAAAAACGGCTATACCGATTTGGTTGAAATTTGTTACGTAGATAGGTTATACACTGAATTAAAATATAGGCTACTTTTTTAAATTTATTTTTTCGGGGCTCCCAAGCCGCAGGGGGAAGTTAGTATATAATAAAAAAAAACGAAAGTTTGTATGTGTGCATGCATGTGCGTCTGTGTTTATCTGTTACTCTTTTACACCCAACTGGCTGAAAATATTTTAATGTTTCTTACATGAAAATATACCGTATTCTGGAATATATCATCGGACACTTTTTATCGCAGGATTATGTTCCCCAATTTTCTACTTACATATGCGTGAAGTCGATATCAAAATCTGGTAATCATCATCATCTGCCTAACTTTTTCCCAACTATATTGGGGTCGGCTTCCAGTCAAGCCGGATTTAGAGAATTTTATACCAGAATTTTACAAGGAGCGGCTGCCTACCATACCTCCACAACCCATTAATTGGGGTAACACAGTAAAAAAAAATCTGGTAATATCTAATCAAAAAAGCTCATATTACTCCTTCCATCTCGCTCCGCTCCACTCCCTCGCTCCACCTCGTTCCCTCGCTCCGCTCGCTACAACACCTCGCCAGCCACCGGACAAAGTTCGCGAGAGTCCATTAAATAGTTCTTTTCTTTTATGCAGTAACAAACATGGCTAGAGGGGTTCCGCGCTTGGCTACGATTTTATGGCATCTCGGAAGAGGGTATGTTAAGTGGCTTCAGGAACTTGGTGCGGCAACTTGTTACTCGACTCCAAAGAGAACGTCGTTGCTCGTCTCTGTGATAGTATGATAATAGGGGAGAGGTGGCATGAAAGGGACGCGTATTGAAAGGGACAAGACGAATATCTTGTAAAATAAGAAACTTCTTGAAACGAAAATATTTTTGTTCTGTGGCAATCCCGAAGCCCAACCATTCGTACCTAACGTCCCGCTTCTATTATTTCAAACATGGCGACGGCGAGCAAATGTTCGTAATCGTACACAAAAGTAAATTTTTCGTTATTCTTTAGAAGTGTTTTGTAAAGTGTTGTAATTAGATAAGTATTGTTTTACCAGTGTTTTCGATCGACTTAGTTATCGACAAATACGAGAACAAAAGGTCAGAAAACATTTATTAATTGGTAGTAAGTTTTAAAGTCATTTTTATTATTTTTGTGTCATATTTATGAAAGGGACACGAAAAATGGTTATGAATGGTACGTCCCTTTCATAACTGTAACATTCATAAACAGTACTTTAATTAGCTAATTAGTACACAATCTCTGTAACACCTAGAATCTGGCTAACGAATGACTAGTTTTAAGCTTTTCTTATCATCATGTTTTGCAATAAAAGTATTCTATTTATTTGTTTATCTATTTTGTTGATTTTATAGTAATATTTTTGTTATTATTATTTTTGCAGTTTAAATATACCCAGAACACTTGTAGAAGTACACAAAATAGAAGAAGTTGTGAATGAAACTGTATATAAGCATTATTATTGTCTTAGTCTCTCTTATATATCTTAGTTAAGACAATTGAATTTGAGAAACCAAATAAGTTAAGACAATTGAGTAAAACTCATATAAAAAAATATAAACACTTAAGTTGTTTAAAAAAAAAACAATTATATAATGGTTAATTACTGTTTAATTTCAGTTTCAGTGTTATCTATATACATATAATAAAACAGTAAAATTGTGCATCGTTTGCCGCAAATGGCGCCATAACTACTGAACCGATCCTGTTCAAATTTTGCATACATAATCCTTATAGGACCCTTTTTGCTTTAGGCTATATTTTATCACGCTATTTGCTATGGGGGGTGAGCAATATTGCATTTTGTCGGTTTTGAACGAGTTGCCCCGAGTTCGAATCCCACCTACAATTTATATTTCTGTCAATGTTTTATCTTATTGTTTTTGGAAAAAAAATACTTTTACCATTTTTTCATAAAAAAATCAACATTCCTATTTGATTTTTCCCAAATATTTTGTAAAAACTAATCAAAACACGTTATAAAATCCAAACGTCCACGAAATTCACATACTACAATGTTACATTAGTCCATTTAGCTGCAAATTTATCTACTGAAATGAAAATCATCACGCTATCATCGACGAAGAGCGGGGCAGTCATTTATGACATTTATATGAGAACGTCTATTTTGCTTGGTTTTCATCGAACACTGCAGCGTGATTGATTAATGACTAGACTGGGACGTAACACGGTGGTGGTTCGAATCCCAGGAGGTGTTTTAATTTTTTTTTTATTTTTGTATATTTTTTTTTCACATATTTTTGCATTCTCACAATTTTTTTAACAAAAATATTATTATTATTGTTTAACCAAAAAAAAACCATGGTGACAAATTTTACAACTGCGGAGTTGCACCCCGTTTTCAAAATACAAACAATGACATCCTTCTTCTTCTTCCTGCTCTTATCCCGTATTACTTGGGGTCGGCGCAACACGTTTTCTTCTTCCATTCTGTCCTGTCGTCCGTCACACTATCATCTGCCCTTTTCTTTCATATCAGTCCTTACACAATCCATCCATCTTTTCTTTGGCCTTCCTCTCCTTCTCCATCCATCCACATGTAAATTCAGAACTCTTTTGGTAACGTGCTTTTAATCCCTCCTCTTCACATGACCATACTAAGACAAACGATTTCCTTTCAAAATACAAACATCCATTTAATTTTTTTTAACTAAAGGCGATCTAGATTTTAGGACATTTCTTCCACTCTAGGAAGGAGCACGAGGGGATGTCAGACTTTCACTGACCAAAACCCACACCTTTGTATGTTCCTTCTTCGCCTTGCATTCCAGGACTCCGGGTGGAGGTGATCAGCAGTAACGACCTCTCACGTCCGGTCCTGGTACAGAGAGAGAAGGTATGGAAAGCAGTCATCACTTCCTTCCGCAAATGAAGCGAAGAAGGTAGCAGAAAGCGCAAAGATGATGCCCTTGGCATTACGAGTCGCAGGGCGATTCCATGATACCGTTAGCGCGGAGTTTTGGACGGTGCACTATTGGCATTTCGCTGTTGAATAAAGAGTGGTCTTAGTCGACTGACGTTGCGTTTTGTGCCACGCGCACCTAAAAGAGATACGCATAAGCGACGGCCCTAACGGGCTTCGATAGCTGGAAAATTGTTCGTATTCTAAAGGAACAAAGTGGGTATTTTTTACTGCTCTGCATGCTCTACCCGTAAAAATCGAGAGTTTACAGACTGCGTTCGATCATCAGCATGTGAAGTCGACTAGGTGAAAATACTCGCACACAAGAATTCGTTTATTATTCTCACTAAAGAAAAACATTTATTTGGTGTATTAGGGTGTCAGTCAAATACCGCACCAGAAAATTCCTGCCTGAATAAACAGGTAATATAAACACAAAAAAATGATGGTGATCAGTAAACGCCCTATACATGTGACACCTGGGAAGTGTCCAAGTGGCGATGGGAGGGGTCTAAGGATGTCCTGTTTCGCACGGTTTCAGCCACGTTGCTTCACTCTAGGAGGTGACTGCTTTCCATTCCTCCTCCCAGCTCATACCATGATCTGAACTAGGGTAGGAGGATTCTGATTTTGACCCGCAAACAGTACGGCGGTAATCCGCCCTAGCGGGATAACTTCGATCGTAAGGTCCACCGTGTCTTCCCGCCGAATCCAAAACATCTACCTCCCGAAACACTCATGTTCGGTTAGGACCTGCGTAAAGCGCTTGCGCTTAGAGTGAATTTATCATAGTAATAATCATGGTGTGCCAATATTAGTCGCCCTAGAATGTAAATTGCAACTAAAAGAACACTGTGGAATTTAGTTGGTAAATGTCTGATACTCTCTCTCGGTCCACCTAGAGTGGGAGAAGGTATTTGGTGGTTACCCACCAAAAAAAGAGGCAAATACTAAAGGCGATTATCGGCCCTGATTTGGTTTTTTGAAGAACAAATCATTTTCATTTTGGTTTTATCGCAATATGAAGTAAACTAACGACTTTACCCATAGAGTAGGCAATTAACTATTTAGAACGTGAACTCTGCGGCTCTGTGCTTCGTTGATGTTTTTAATGCAATTGACGTCGTGCGGAAGAAAAACCCGGGTGTTACCATTGGGTGGATCGCCCGGAGGACACGTTAGATCATAAAGCACTGGTGGGCCACGCTTAGGCGGAGCACCACCGTGTCCTTGTGGGGACGATCGGTGACAGCAACCTCTCGCGCTGGGCACTGGTACAGGCCATGATCCAGAGCGAGGAGTAGTGGCAAATAGTCCCCTCACGCCCCAGTCGCTGGGATTTAGAGCCACCGTAGGAGTGGCTTGCGAATGGCGAGCAATGGGTAGTTTACCATCTGGCTGTCCGGTAATGATCCAGACGGTCAACCGTGGGTATTGTTCCACGCGTGCTTCAAAGAGATGTCAGCAAACTGTAGGTGCCCAGCAGGTTCGAAGCCTCTGGGGCCATGGGTGAGCTTCCGAAAGGAAAACCCGGGACCCTGGAACGAAGGCAAAGAAGGAACGGGGTGAGGTTTAGTCAGTAAAAGTCTAACTCACCCTCTGAGAAGTCATTCTGATGATTTTCCACCTAAACAAGAAACCTGGGCACGCCGTCATTGCGGCGGTAAGTTCCCTCTTTGAGAAGTAGTTGGAAAGAGGTCCTCACGTTCCGTATGCCGCAGGTCCTCACCAGCCACGGTAAGTTCGGGAAGCTCCTGCATCGGATTCAGGGGTAAAGGGCGCCCCAGCCAGACTTGGGCGCACTGTCTGGACCGCCCGGAGGACACGGTGGAGCACACGGTAGAGGTATTGCGGTCGCCTTCTTGTGCGAAGCAGTAATGCTAGCCAAGGAGGCGGCCGGCCGCGAGCGCGAAAGGGAACGACCCTCACGCCCTCGCCGTCAGGATCACGAGAACGATTTCCGACCACCGTAGGCGCAAGCTTGCGGACGGTGAACACTGGGTAGCTTGCCGTCCAGCAGTTCGGTAATAACCCGGACCGAGTCAAGTCGTCAACTGTTCCACGAGCGCCTCAAGGAGATGTCAGCAAACTGTAGGGCGCGGCAGGGCCGAAGCCTCTGAGCACGTGGATCTGTATTCCGAAAGATAAGCTCGGTGTCCCAAAATTGAAGGCAACACAGGAACGGGGGTGGCGTTTAGTCAGTAAAAGTCTGACATGCCCTCCCGCTCCATTTAAGAGCGGGAGAAGTCATTCTGATGATTACCCATCTGAATAAAAAAACCTAAACAAGAAACCTACTGGGGCTATGGTTTCGCTTCTGAAAGGGAGACCCTGGAACGTAAGGCAAGGAAGGAATATAGAAGTGAGTCTTAGGCAGTAATAATCTGACACGCACTTCCGCTTCACACAAGAGCAAAAGTCATTAGATGATTTCCCAACTAAAAAAGTACCTACTAATTGGAGTTTTAACTTAAACAGTTTTATGTAAAATTAATTAATCAGATCTTTTCGGAAGTATAGGATTAGATACTTAGATTACTTTTGTGCAGTTTTACGAACTTAACGCGGACGAAGTCACGGGCAACAGCTAGTCTTTAAATATTTTTAGTGAAAATTATTGGTTATTATTTTTTTGCTAGTTGCATTATTAGTCATAATTTTACGATTAGCACCTAAGTGGATTTATGTAAGGATAGCCATATAACCAAACTTTAAGATTGTTGTTTGTTTGTGATTTAAAAATCTAGATTTTTAAACATTACCAAACTAGTATTAATATATTGTAAAATGATTTTATATGGATATTATGTACTGTCCCTTTCATAAATGAATCCGTCCCTTTCAATACAACTAATTTATGAAAGGGACAAAATCTACATTTTTTTAAATCGTCAATTTGAGTATCTAAGAATAAGGATATATTCATTATTAACTTTTATTTCATTAGAAGATGAATGTAGGTTTCTCATTCAGGTTCAACCTATTTAAAATATTATATAGAGCGTTCACTAGAGCCACTAGAACAAAAATGTCCCTTTCATGCCACCTCTCCCCCACTAGGATTTTAAGTTAAAAATGAATAGATTGCCAGAAGAAAGCGTGCTCTATCGTTAACCACATCATCGCTCAACATCATACAAGGTAGTTGTCAAACGCGAGCCTATATTAAAAAAAAAGGCGAATACATTTTATACTCTTATGCTCCTTTACACCCTACTGGTTGAAATTATTTTAACGTTTGAATCCCCGACCGGTCCTATGAGACCGCGCTGTTATTGTTTTACTATTGTGTCTCGTTTCGCGGGTATCTGAGTAATTAATAATGTGATTTTTTACATGAATATACCGTATCCTGCAATAGATCATTGGATACTTTTTATAACATCATTATTTATTCCCTAATTTTCTACTTACATATGCGTGAAGTCGATATCAATATCTGGTAATCATCTACCTACCCTTTTCCCAACTATATTGGGGTCGGCTTCCAGTCAAGCAGGATTTAGCTGAATACCAGAATTTTACGAGGAGCGGCTGCCTACCAGACTTCCACAATCCATTAACTAGGGTAACACGATACTTCGTGGCAAGACTGGAGTCAGATTTACTGGCTTCTGACTATCCGTAACGACTGCCAAAGATTTAGAAATGGCAGCCGTACGGCTTAACGTGCTTTCCGAGGCACGGAGGAAACTGGGCATGTTAATATGGTCACCCATCCACAGACCAACCTTGGCCAGCGTTGCTTAACCTTGAAGATCGATCCGTGCAGCTGTTATTATCTGGCCACGAGCTCCTCTCAATTCCCCAAGTTATTTTTTGCTAAACATGATAGTTTTGCCAATAAACACCTAAACCTCGACAACAATAGTCTTCGCTTGATGATTCTGGGGAACTGGGGTAACACAGTAAAAAAAATATCTGGTAATATCTAATCAAAAAAGCTCATATTAGTCCTTTCATCTCGCTCCGCTCCACTCCCTCTCTCCACTCAGATCCCTCGCTCCGCTCGCGACAACACCTCGCCATCCACCGGACAAAGTTCGCGAGAGTCCATTAAATAGTTCTTTTCTTTTATGCAGTAACAAACATGGCTAGAGGGGTTCCGCGCTTGGCTATGATTTTATGGCATCTCGGAAGAGGGTATGTTAAGTGGTTTCAGGAACTTGGTGCGGCAACTTGTTACTCGACTCTGTGATAGTATGATAATACTAGCAGTTTGCCCATGACTTCGTTCGTGATTTGGGTGTCTTCAAGGCTAGAGTGAATAGGCTCTTAATAAACTAGTGTGTCTCACTATCAACGATTGCATTACTGGTTACCATTAGGGTGGATCGCAGTAAAGCATTAGTTTATAACAATAATTCCTAAAAGATTTAACACCCCTTAAATCGTCGTAGGGGACAGGGTCGAAGACTACTAAGGTCCTGGTTTGAAAGAAAGAGAACCCCGAGATCCTGGAATTAAGGCAACGAAGGAACAGCCTTAGTCTGACTTTCTTAGGAGTCTTTAAGTTAAGAGTGAATAGATTTCTTCTGGCAAGCGTGCTTTATCGTTAACCACATCATCGCTTAACATCACGTGAGATAGTACTTTTATCTCGCTCCGCTCCACTCCGCTCTCTCAACTCCATTCCCTCGCTCCGCTCGCTACAACACCTCGTCACCTACGACAAAGTTCGAGGGAGTCCATTAAATAGTTCTTTTCTTTTATGCAGTAACAAACATGGCTAGAGGGGTTCCGCGCTTGGCTATGATTTTATGGCGTCTCGGAAGAGGGTATGTTAAGTGGTTTCAGGAACTTGGTGTGGCAACAAAAAATTGTTACTCGACTCTGTGATAGTATGATAATGATAATACTAGCAGTTTGGCCTGTGACTTCGTTCGTGATAATTTAGGTATCTTCAAGGCTAAAATGAAATAAACTAGTGCACCTCACTATCAACGATTGCATCACTGCTTACCATCAGGAGGGATCGCAGTGAAGTACTAGTTTAAAACAATAAAAATAAAAAAAATGCCTAAAAAATTTAACTTTAGCCTTAAAGCCTCGTAGGGGCCCGACAGCTTTGGGGTCTTGGATTGAACGAAAGAGAACCCTGGGGTCCTGGAATTAAGGCCAAGAAGGGACAGAAGCGGGTTCGGAAACCCAAGGAACCAAAACCCAACCACCCCCGACATCATTTAACAGGGGTACTTAATTTTGAATAAAATAAAATGAAAACTTTTTTTACGTGGGTTACAATTTATGCAAAATTTCAAGTATATTGGTCCAAGGAATAGGCAAAAATTTGCATACAAACGAATTTCTCCCTGTTGACCCCCTAAAAATTTAAATTTCGGCTGTGCGTATATCAACGCGTCAGTCAGTCAGTTTCTCCACTGTTTTAGGCTATCACGGTGTATTTTATAATTTAAATTGTCACTTACGGGATATCTTCCGTGATTGTTTTTTGTTTGTGTTGTTTTCGGGAACTCAAAAGAAAAAACAATCACGGAAGATATCCCGTAAGTGACAATTTAAATTAGTCAGTTTCTCCTTTTATATTAATAGTACCTATAATATAGTCAGCCCTTAAGCCTTTTTGATAGCACGATGGGAGGTGTGGTTGAGTGCTCGGTTGTTGCGCTGCGTATCGCGGGTTCATTATTTGTAAATCGGAAATTATTATTTGTATGGCCTGCAGATAGTTTTTCTGGATCTGAATATCTTGTGTTTGTGAGTTTCAATGTTTATGAATGTAACCACGGTACAAAATAAATCCTAGTAGAACTTCATGTAATGTTCATACTGCTGGGACGCACGCATCTTAATTAGGAGAACAGATGGGCAGTAATCCATCATGCGGGTAAAGTGTGGGGTGGTGGATGTTACATGTCTTTATAGATTTTGCCGATTTCTTCATGATGTTTTGCTTCACCGTTTTGGGCAGTATGCTATCTGGCTCATTGATTTGAGACCAGTAAGCCACCTGGCTGAGTTATAACCCACTACCTACAATTCATAAATCAGATTCCCTAGATCAGATCTGGTTAAACCACATAATTTTAAAGCATGCTAAAAATGCAAGCATGCATGAATGCCATGTCTTTTTACATGCGCGCAATGCGCATGCATACTTTATTTAGACATTTTAAGCCATGCGTTTTATTTTAATATGGTATTTTTTTGCCTATTCTGTTCCCTTCCAGGGCAAAGGGATTCCTCCATACTTTCCATCACTCGCAAGCCTGTGATTCCCTCATCCAATTCTAGCAAAATCATCTAAAAATCATCAATACAAGCCTCCAAGGTCACTTAGTTGCAGGAACGTTTTTGACGTCATCAGTCCTGCTATCTCCTTCGTGGTCTACCACGACCTCATCTTACTGACTCAGGGCACCAATTTTCTGGTGTACTTCATAAGAAATATCTATCTATCTCGTCAAGACGAGAATACTTGGAAAGAGCAATAGTTTAAACAAATGCCGGTGATCTCATTACGGGGTCGTCTCGCATCGCATTTCAATAACGCGACGGACACAGAGCTAGGAAGCGGTTGTGACTAGATGCGACTAGGAATATAAGTGTCAGTGTTTAAATAATATGAGTTTGATGGCCTTTCTAAACTATATTGTTGTGTTTTTACAGTTAGAATTACATTGATTTCATAATTTAAATTGTCACTTACGGGATATCTTCCGTGATTTATGTTTATTTTGAATTCCCGATATTTCGACGCTGTTGCAAGCGCCATGATGAAACAACAAACAAACAACAAACCGTGATAGCTTAAAATAGTGTTTACATTGATTTATCATTTTCTCCGGTATTTTTTGGTCGACAACGATCGAGGAAATAATTTGGAACATCTCCATTTTTCTACCTTTTTTTTTTTGCAAATACTCTTATTTTAGTATCATTTCAATCAATCAATAATTTACTTTGTTAAACATAGGTGGGTCAACTGGTAGTACTTTAATTAAAATTCAAGTGCACTAAGTTTTGCTAAAACAATGGCGTACTTACAGAATTAGGGCAAAAGAGCCAAACGAAATAATAATAATGACAAATAATTAAGACATTACAATAAAAAATATCAATAAAAAAATCAAACATTTTTTTAAATATGTATTGTAACGAGACATTTTCGCCTCGTCACATGGAAAGGATTTTTAGTCGATTTTGGTCGATATTGTCTATGTTTTTTGTCTGTGGTACGGTCTTTGAATGTCGTCTGTCAAAATCTGGACGTCACTCTGCGACTCGGTCAGCGTTTGTAATGGTCACGTAATTTTTCAATTTATATTATTTCCTTGTAATCGGCTATAATCGCCGTAATTTAAGCCATTTAGTGGCATCTACATTGCATAAAGACTTCATGGACGTCGTATAATGCCAGAGATTCCATTGGTAAGAGATTTGTCGTATTTTTTCCTCAAACATTTTTTAGGGTGTGGTCGATGAATTTTTTCTTACTGGTCGTTCATCTTTTCAGATAATATAGTGATTTATCGCACGCAGCTGTTTTTGAACGCTGTGTCAGCGCATTATAACCTATTTTTGAGAAGAGGCGGTGAGTTTCCATTCCTAAAAAGGTTTTACGCGACCCACGTGTTTGAATTCGAACGTACAATCTAACTTGTTTTTATGTTATTGTTACAGCCTTCACAGAGGCGCTTCTTTCTTTTGGCCTTTATTCTACCATTTTCTTCATCTTTTTCTGCAATTTATCTGCGTTACCCCGAGCATACTTCGGGAAACTTGAAGCCTCGCATCCTACGCGTCATGAAGGATTTTTTTTGCACGTGGCATGGAACAATTAACCTACCACTTACAAGTAACATGCTAGGGATTATTCCGGTAGGAGAATTCCTTTAATATATTCTCTTTTGTTTCCATTAAGATGCAATAATATCAATAGCACCAATAATATCCATAATACCCAACAACACTAATTAATTTTTAATTATTAGTATAGAATTGTAAGGTAAAACAAAGTCATATTTTGAAGCTACGGGCTGAGTATTGTTTCATTTCTTTTAATATAGCCTCCCACCGGCAGATTAATTGTCCAAACTCTTCCAACTTTGCTATTCCGGTCTGTGTGACTCTCTGGCGCCCGAATTTTATATTTGTTTCTTATTCAACCTTTTTTTATTATTTGGGAGATCACACGCAAACATACCAACACATTTGGTTACCATACACACACAACCCAACAATATATTTTTTATTATTACAGTATGTTATTTTTGACAAATCAATTAAATACCCTTTTATCAGCGGCGTCAAATTCTATTCCTAAACGGTGTCTCCGTTTCATTTCTATGAAAAGTTTTGTACCATCTAGCAGTGATCACCAAAGCATTTTTGTTCTGTGGCTACGAACGTGCCAATCGTAGCGTGCCTGCGTAGCTCGTAGCTCGCAGTCATAATGGAATTCGTAGCCGCTTGCTACGCCGTAGCTAGATAGGATAGAGTAGGCTAGGTAGTCTTTTTTTCGGACTTTTATGGTTTTCTAACTCTCTAAAGAATATTTATATAAAGGAAAGGATATTTCTTTGATAAAAATACTACCCACTATTACCAGTACTCTGAATTTAATCATGAATTCAGTGTTTGTTCAAACTGAATTCAACGATGTCTTTTTGACGAATTTGCTGTTTCATATTCTACTACTTTAAACTTTGTAGCAATGCGATCACTATTTCTATCTAATTAAACTAAATTATCTATAAAATAGTAATAATATCTAATAAAATTAAACTAAATTAATTTTATTCACCTAAAACATATCATAAGCACGCGAAAGATGGAAGGAGGTTTTTGCCTAGGGACAGATATAACTAACAAAATCGACCAGAAATCGTCCAGAATCGTGTATAAAATTTATCAAGTGATTTTTTTTTATTATTTATTAATACTAGGCTCTCATTTGACCACTATCTCATTTGATAGTATACGCTTTGTAGTACGCTGTTGCAGTCGACAATTATCGACGACGTAGGAAGGGCCCTGTTGTAACATCACTATTTAGTAACTTAGTATGTAACCGCATCACTATGGATTGTCTGTGTTATAACCATATAAGTAGTCGTGGGTTCATCCGGTCGTTCCCACTGTTCTGTACGCATCTGTTAACTAACATATAACGTGTAACTATTGTGTGTCTGCCTGCGACCAATAAACCTCATACACTAGAAGAATCCTTCTTTCATTTATTATCACATGGTGTCAGAAGTAAAAGAAGCCCAGGTGTCAAAAATCTGAAGATTGTCGAAAAAATGCAAAATCCAACAACCGGTGGCGGCGTCGTAGATGAAAAAGATGGCGCTTGCGACAAAGGTATGAACACCCATCTCAGACAACTGAATATTTCGTCGGATCCAGCCAACAATAATGCCGAGTCATGGAAGCGTTGGTGGCAGCAGCTAGAACTATGTCTGCTAGCAACAGGCCTGGACAAATCTAGCGAGAAGCGGAAAATTGCAATTTTACTCCATTTAATTGGTGAACGTGGTCTCAACATATTCAATACGTTCAATTTAAAACTCGATGGGAGCACGCTCAGCGAAGTCAAATCCAAATTCGACAATTTTTTCGAGCCGAGAAGAAATGTGACCATGTCCAGATATGCATTCTTTACACGTAGGCAGACAAAATCTGAATCCATCTCAGATTTCCTCACGGATTTGGAGATCAAAAGCAAAGATTGTGAGTTTGGCACGCTCAGGGAATCGCTGATTAAAGATATTTTTATAGCAAACATGGATAATGACTTATCACATGTTCGTCAGAGATTACTTCAAGAACCTGATCTGACATATGAGAGGATGCAAGAGCTCACAAGAACGCTCATAGTCGCTCAGCAGGATGCAGAAAAAATCGTCAGAGACAGCAGTGTTCCAGGAGAAAATGTCATGCACCTTAGTCGGAAGAACCGTGGTCGAGGAGACAGTCGACAGCGAGCTTCCAGTCGCAGGTCAGCTTCGAACAGTCGTCGGTCAGCATCGAGCAGTCGCAAATCAGCTTCAAACAGCGAGCACAGCAGCACGAGGACATGTGGTCGCTGTGGGCAGTCTCATCGATTCAAGTGTCCCGCTACAGCAGTTCAATGCAGGTCATGTAAAAATTTTGGTCATTTTGCTAAGTATTGCCTTAAGAATAAAAGAGTCAGTCAGTTGCAATCGTTTAATTCAGATAAAAGTAGTCAAGATCACTTTGTTGGTATGTTAAACAGTCAATTAAAGTCGAGTCAAGGTCATAAAAGTCATTCATACCAGCATAATACTCATAATCAGTATGATCTATTGGGAACACATAGCAGTCAGTCCAGTCAGTCACACAATAGTCAGTTTAAACAGTCACCCAACAATTCATTAGTCAGTCACTCAGAAGTAAATTATAATGTCAACACTTTGGAAAATAATTCTAAAAAGTCATGGGAAATTAACTTGTCAATAGGAAATAAACAAATCACATGCATAATAGACTCAGGTGCAGATGTCAACATAATATCAAAACAAACATTCAATTACGTCACACGTCAAAATTTCAAAGTGTCACTTGTCAAATGTCACGTAAACGTCACAGGATTTGGTGGAAAAACCATTCCAATTTTAGGCAAAGTCAATATAAATTGTAACTTGTGCATAAACAATAGTAAAGTTGTCGAGTCAATAATGTTTTTAGTAGTTAACCTAGACTGTCCAAATGTACTTGGTCTACCAACTTGTGAAAGGTTAGGTATAATAAATCGTGTCTTTTCAGTATCAAAACAAAACTTTTGTAAACAAATTCTTACACAATATAATGATGTTTTTCAGGGTCTTGGATGTCTACCTCCAGTCTGTCATCTTAAACTCAAGCCTGATGCAGTACCATGTGTGGATCCACCAAGGAAAGTTCCATTTGCTTTACTAAAGAAGCTACGTGAAGAGTTGGATCGCATGGAGGAAATGAAAGTCATTGTCAAGGTTACAAAACCTACAGAGTGGGTTAACTCAGTCGTCGTAACAGTAAAAAGTTCAGGTCAGTTAAGAATTTGTCTAGATCCTAGGAATTTGAACAAAAACATAATGAGAGAACATTATCCATTAAAGTCAATTGATGAGATTAGGTCTCAGCTTGAAGGAGCTGTATGTTTTTCTCATTTGGATGCATTCTCTGGATTTTGGATGCTACGTCTGGATGAATATAGTTCTGAATTATGTACTTTTCAAACACCATTTGGTAGATATAGGTATTTAAGATTACCTTACGGCATAAATGCCTCATCTGAAATATTTCAAAGAGTTATGATGAATTTATTTGGTGATATTGAAGGAGTCTTAATTTTTATAGATGATATCTTAGTTTATGGACCAAATGAGTCAGTACATAATGAAAGATTACATAGAGTCATGCAAAGAGCTCGTCAAGTCAATTTAAAGTTTAACAAGTCAAAATGTAAATTTTTAGTCTCAGAAGTATGTTTTTTAGGTTATGTCTTCAGTAAAGATGGTGCAAGGGCAGATAAAGAAAAAGTCAAAGCCATTGTCAATATGCCCACACCAAAAAATGTCAAAGAGTTACAAAGGATACTAGGAATGATTAATTATTTAGGACCTTTTATAAGTAACTTGTCAGAAAAAACTCAAATATTAAGAAATCTTTTGAAAAAAGATACAGTCTGGACTTGGGATGAGAATCATAGCCAATGTCTTAAAAAACTGAAAGATGAGATTACTAACTCACCAGTTTTAGCTCATTACAATCCCAAGATTGCATTAGTCTTGTCAGTCGACTCGTCAAAATCAGCTTTAGGTGCAGTCATTTTGCAGAAAAACAAACCCATTGCATACAGTTCAAAAACATTAACTGAAACCCAGGAAAGATATGCTCAAATTGAGAAGGAGCTACTAGCTATTCAATTTGGTTGTGAAAAATTTCACCAATATGTATATGGTAATAGAGTCACAGTACATACTGATCACAAACCATTAGTTTACTTATTTAAAAAACCATTACATGAAGTACCAGCTAGATTACAGCGTATGATGTTAACTTTACAGAAATATGATTTAGAAGTTATACATGTCCCTGGTAAAGAAATGTATATATCAGATACATTGTCAAGAGCAGCTTTAAAAGACCATTATATACCTGAAAATGAATCAGAAATGTCTTGTCATGTCAATTTAATGTATTCTAATTTAGCAATCACAAAAGAATATAGCACAAAATTAGCAAAGGAAACCAAAGTTGATGAATCCTTGCAATTATTGAAAAAATTTTATAATGAAGGTTGGCCAAAAAGCAAAAACAATGTCAGTCCATTGGTGAAACCATTTTGGAATATTCAAGGAGAAATTCATGTAATTAAAGATTTAGTTTTCAAAGGTTCAAAATTAATAGTACCTCAGTCAATGTATAAAGAAATGTTAGAGAAGATTCACAAAGGTCACCAAGGTATAAATAAATGTCTAAAATTAGCAAAAGAATCTTTGTATTGGCCAAATATGTCTAGTGATATTAAGAATTTAGTAGAACAATGTCTTGTATGTGCGAAATTCAAACCATGCAATCAAAAGGAACCACTACAAAATTTTGAAATATGCAAATATCCATGGCAACAAGTTGGTGTTGATTTAATGCATTTTGATAATTTAGTTTATTTAATTGTTACAGATTATTACTCAAAATACATAGAAATTGCGTTATTAAATAAAAACAGTACATCTCAAAATGTTATCACTCATTTAAAGTCCATTTTTGCTCGTCATGGAATACCGTTATCATTAGTGTCAGATGGTGGACCTCCTTTTCAGTCAATAGAATTCAAAAGATTTATGTTAGAATGGGACATAGAACATATTATTACTAGTCCATATCACTCACAGTCAAATGGTCAAGCAGAAAGCTCAGTCAAAATTATAAAACATATGCTGAAAAAATGTAAAGAAAACAACTCTGACCCATACATAGCTTTATTACAATATAGAAATACACCTAAAAACAATTTGCCATCACCAGCACAATTGCTAATGTCTAGAAACTTAAGGGATAACATTCCAGTGTCATACAAAAGATTAAAACCAAAAGTAGTAACTTTTAAGGATTATAAAGAGTCGGTTAAGAAAAATAATGAAAATAAAACAAAGTATTATGACAGAAATACAAAACCTTTGTCTCTATTACATCATAATGATCATGTCTACTTTAAGAGAAATCCTAAGAGTAACTGGGAACAAGCTATTGTTAAACAAAGATTGTCAAATAATAGGTCATATGTTGTTGAGGATGTCAATGGAGTTAGATATAGGAGGAACAGAATTCACTTAAGACATAAATATTCGAATAGTTTTACAAACCCTCCTATGCAATCCAACTCGTCACAGGGGAGAGAGGAAGGTGACAGACAGGAGTCGCCTAGGCATCAAGATTCCTCATCTCAAAAATCCTCAAGTATAACAACAAGGTCGGGTCGTATTGTAAAACCTACTAGAAGGTTAATAGATGAAATAGATTAATTTAAACTAAGTTCATGCTATGTATACATTAAGAATGTTATGTAAGTTGTAACTATAAGTAATTTAAATTATGTTGTCATATGTATAGATGCATAGCTTAGTATATCAGACAATTGTTTGTCAGGGGTCTAATTAGAACTAAAGAGGGGGGATGTTGTAACATCACTATTTAGTAACTTAGTATGTAACCGCATCACTATGGATTGTCTGTGTTATAACCATATAAGTAGTCGTGGGTTCATCCGGTCGTTCCCACTGTTCTGTACGCATCTGTTAACTAACATATAACGTGTAACTATTGTGTGTCTGCCTGCGACCAATAAACCTCATACACTAGAAGAATCCTTCTTTCATTTATTATCACAGGCCCGACAGGGCCGAAGCCTCTGGGGAACAATGAAATTCCGAAAGGTAAGTTCATGCCCTCTAGGTCGAAGGCAACGAAGGAACGGGGTGGAGTTTAGTCAGTAAGAGTCTGACACGACCTCCTGCTCCGCTTAAGAGCGAGAGAAGTCATTCTGATGGTTGACTAAAACCGATACTAAAACCAGACACTTCTTGAAAATACCCTTTCCATTGAACCTTCTCCCCAGTCCCCTGCACTACATGATTTCCAATTCATGAATTATTTGAGTGAGCTGCTTGCGGCGGCGATATCTTGTTACTCGACTCGCGATAAATTAGAGGTTCTGTGTTCTACCAGCACTTGACAAGGGATTGTGTGACTAGTGAATAGAAAAGCAGAAAAGCTAGAAATAAAAATTGTTGGCAACTTTTTTGTTTAAATTGACGAAAGCATTGACGTGTTTTTTTTAAGTTTCCTGCTCTATAGCCGAGCCGGAGGGTGTGACAGACTTTTACTGACTAAAACGCACACTCGCGAACAATGGGATTTCCCTTTCAGAAGCGAACCGATGGCCCCAGTAGACTTCAACCCTGCCAGGCCTGTATTTTAACATTGTAGTATAAAAGTGTAAAAAAACTATTTGAAAAATAAATAAATCACATAATAAATTGATTCGCAGACACTTTTAGCGGCAGTTCATACCGAGACGCGCCGCCGCGAGATGCATCGCAACGTTGCGAGGCGTATAGTAAAATCGTTGGCAACAATACAGTCGCGAATGTAAAAACGTCCCGCTGCGCAGCGAGACGCCGCGCGGCGTCACGAGACACAGCACGACGCCGCGCAGCGTCACAAGGCGCAGCGCTGCATGAAGCAACGTATTCTAAATTCTCACAATGTGTATCTTTTCGTGTAGTAAATAAGTTCTATTTTGAGTCATCATCATCTGCCTAGCCTTTTCCCAACTATATTGGGGTCGGCTTCCAGTCAAGCCGGATTCAGCTGAATACCAGTATTTTACGAGGAGCGGCTGCCTACCAGACCTCCACAACCCATTAACTGGGGTAACACGGTACTTCATGGCAAGACTAGAATCAGATTTATTGGCTTCTGACTATCCGTAACGACTGCCAAAGATCTTCAAATGACAGCCGGGGCCAACGGCTTAACGTGCTTTCCGAGGCACGGAGGAAACTCGTTATGTTAAGATGGTCACCCATCCACAGACCAACCTAGGCAAGCGTTGCTTAACCTCGAAGATCGACCCGTGCGGCTGTTATTATTAAGCCACGAGCTCCTCACTTGAGTCACTTTATTAAAATGTGCATGCAGCGTTGCGTCGCGTCGCGTCTCGGTGTGAGCTGACCCTGACACTCGAATTGAACCTGACACTCAGTATGTGGCCTCTCTTTGATCAACCAGATCAGGCTCTGAAGGCTGGGTTATTGGAAAAAAACACTTACGGAGCGATTTTTGAAATTACAAAATGTTTGGGTTTGAATGCGTGTCATGTCGATAATGAAATAAGTTTAAAACTATTTGTAATTTATTTTAATGAGTGAAGTTCAGTCACTGTTTTAATTATTTATTATCATATTGATTCATATTGGATAAATAGTAATGAAAATGGTCGATGGGGACGGAAGGTTCTAGAGTGACACGTACCGGAAGACACAGCGTTGGAAGGCCTCCCACAAGCCAATATCAATCTCAGCCAATAAACTTACTACATTCAATTGGCACTACCGATTGTTAAAACGATAAAATAAACCTGTTTTATCTTTTGACTCGTATAGTTTGTCTTGAATAGGTACTCTCTGTATTTAATTGTTATGTGCTATATTCTCCAATCTTGCCATGAAGTACCGTGTTACCCCAGTTAATGGGTTGTGGAGGTCTGGTAGGCAGCCGCTCCTCGTAAAATACTGGTATTCAGCTAAATCCAGCTTGACTGGAAGCCGACCCCAATATAATTGGGAAAAAGGCTAGGTAGATAATGATGATGATGTGCTATATTCTGTACAGCCATTCTGTACTCCATTAGAATGCGAATGTAACATACTAATGTTTATTGTATCGAGTAAACCTTCTTGGCAAGCTTCATTGAGTTTGTCAGTATTACGACATAAATTCTAAGTTCCATCTTACTGTCAAAGCGCATTGTGTAGATACTTGAAATACAAAAAACCACTAATTTTCATCACTCATCATCATCATCTCAGCCCAAAGACGTCCACTGCTGGACATAGGGCTCCCCCAAGCGTCGCCACAGCGACCGGTCCGTCTGTGCGTCTCGCATCCATCGGATTCCCGCGACCCTCGCCAGGTTGTCGGTCCACCTTGTGGGAGGCCTTCCAACGCTGTGTCTTCCGGTACGTGTCACTCTAGAACCTTCCGTCCTCATCGACCATTTTCATTACTATTTATCCAATATGAATCAATATGATAATAAATAATTAAAACAGCCAATAAACTTACTACAATCAAGCCACTAGAAAATGCCTTGATTCAGGCCTTGGTACAGATTGACAAGGAATAGGAGACTGTCACCTAAGTCTGCGAAGTCAGTTATTCAAAAATCGAAACGTCAAGGCGGAAGGACGGATTGTTTGAAGGAGTCAGCATAGTTCTTGCAAATAGGGCAACTAAAGGAACAAAAAGGAAAAAGGAGTTTTAGAAAGTAACAGTCTGAAACTCCCTTCCACTCCACCCGGAGTAGGAGAAGCCATTTCATTATTACATGATGACTAAAAGTAAAAAAGCTACAGCAAAGCTTTTTTACTTTTTCAAAGGTATCGATATATATTATATTTTTTTCCTCCATTCCCATAGCTAATTAGGTCACTAACCCTTTGACTATAAGCAACTTACCCACCAAACGCTCCATGTGTAGATAATCCATTACCCTACACCAACGCGTCACGCATTCTATTACAACGTTCAATACGTCACGGCTGACGACACTCATGACGCGCTCACTACTTCAGCCGCCATTTGTTAAATGTCCGCTGAGTTGACGTGGTGACGTCATATTGTGACATGACACATTGCTGAGTTGGGGTGGAGTTAGGGTGGCTGTATACTGGAGTTTTATAGGCATAGCATTTTTTCCACATCGCTTGGACTAAGATTTTTTTCGCAAAAAGAAATGCGTAGTCCTAGAACGTATAGGGTAACTGAAAACACGAGGCTAAAGTCAAAACTTAAATTAGTGGCGATAGACTGAAGAAATGGAGTTTTTCATTTTAAATGTTTAAGGTCATTTAGAATTCATAGTTTTCGCCTCATGATGACGACGAGTAATGGGTAGCTCGCCGTCCGCTCGTCTTATAAAGACCGCGCTCGAACCATAGACGGTGCGTAGTGTTTCACGCGCATCTCAAAAAGACAAGTCAGAAAAATCGTAGGAGCCTAGCAGGGCCGATGCCTGCTAGCATCATAGACTAGCAAACATCTTCTAAAAAGGAAACGTGGTTACGTGTGGGTCAAATAAATCCCTTTTTTTTCTTCTGTTCCTTGGTATCGAGCACTCTTAGGCAACTGAAGAAAAATAGTATTAATGTAGGTTTATGTTGTACACTAGATCCTGCCCTCGAATCAGATATCTCTTTGTCACTCAAAGATTTGCTGGGAGAAAACTCATTTGTTGAGTTAAGCTCGCCTTTGTACATGCATTGTCAAAATCACTGTATTTAATTATAAGTTTTTGTGTACAATAAAAAATGAAGCATTAAGAAAGATAGGTAAGGTTTATGCAGTATAGGTCTGACATGCTCTCCCGCTACACCTTAAGCGGGAAAAGTAATAAGATGACTTTTAATCTAAAAAAAAACACGCTGCATGACTCTTTGTATAAACCGAAATTTACCAACATAAACACACTAAGCCAATTGAAAACCGACGGTTCACACAAATTCAAAATCATGCAATTTAATGAGCTGCTTTCAATTGCAGGCTGCGAAGATCGATCGTTTATTCCTGCGCTCAAAACGCACCGTGTGTAGCCTCCCTAACCGATTTGAGGCCAAAGTACACAAATCTGGGAATGTATTTACATAACATTACGCTTAGTAATCGTGATAGGTAGGCAGAATGGGCTACAGTCAGTTAATGGAGTTCTGAAACTAGGTTTCGATTGAACGAATTTTTATGCTTGATTTGGTTTTTATTACGGTAGGTAAGTGATTGAATGTTAAAGAACGATGCCTGGGTTTCTATAAAATCTGGGCCTACCTTTCAATAGCTTTTTGTGTGTTATATCATTGGATAGGTTTTTTTTGTAAGGGGAATAATCAGAATGACTTTTCCCGTTCTTGGGCGGAGCGGGAGGGCGTGTCAGACTCTTAATGGCTAAACCCTACACCGTTCCTTCGTTGCTTTCGATCTGGGGGACACGGTGACAACCTTTCTGATTTTTCGTGTTCCCCAGAGGCTTCGGCCTACAGTTACCCTACTTGGCCCCTTCAGTTTGCTGACATCTCCATGACTTGAGGCGCGCGTGGAACAGAACGCACCGTTGACGACTAGGCTCGGTCCAGATTATTACCAGACTGCCGGACGGCGAGCTACCCAGTGCTCGCCGTCTTACGGTGGTTGGAAACCAGGATCGGGATCTCGGCGGCGGCGGCGTGAGGCCCGTTCCCTCACGCGCTCGCGGTCGGCAGCCTCCTTCGCTAAACATTGGACAGGTATTTACGAGCTGAATTAAAGTTACTATTGTACTAAGTTTCAAATCTTAGTACGTTCAGAGTTATTCAAATAGGTACCAGTTTTTTACAAACAAAACTATGATAATGTAATTTGTCATTGGCATGTGTTTTCACTCGCTTTTTATAAGGGTAGGAAAATTTAGTGCAGTTTGAATGTTTTTTTATTGTTATAAACTAGTGCTTGACCGCGACCCCACCTGATGGTAAGCAGTGATGCAATCTTAGATGGTGAGACGCACTAGTTCATTTAGAGCCTATTCACTCGAGCCTTGAAGACACCTAAATTATACTATGTACAAAATTATACTGTGTATCCTACTGTTCGAAACACTAGGATTACGTAGTGTTTGAAGAAAAGACAGTGTGATTTAGTCTAAGGCAACAAATACATACATGACACACACCATTAGGCGTGGGAGACCAACAGCTGAATACATTATCTAATTCCAACTTACCAACATTTCACATGATAATAAGGACTACTAGTTTTACTCGCGACTTTACTCTCTTAATTACTCAGATACCCGCGAAACGAGACACAATAGTAAAACAATAACAGCGCGGTCTCATTGGACCGGTCGGGGATTCAAACCACAGATTCAAACGTTAATCACACTTTTATGTTCATTTATATCTTGCTTTCTATGAGCAGTGGTGGCCCAGTGGTAACTGCCCCGACTTGCAAATTGTAGGTCACAGGTTCAAACCCAGTCAAGCGCATTACTTTGTGTAATTTACTTCATCACCACTGCTCTCAAAACGGTAAAGGAAAACATCGTGAGGAAACCGGCATATCCTATAACCAAAAATTCGAAGACATGTGACATCCGCCAATCCGCACTAGGTCCGCACGGTGGATTATGACCCATTCCCTCTCCTAGAGAGGAGGCCTGAGTCCCAGCTGTGGGAACATTATAAAGCCGATAATGCTAATGGTAATAATATCTTGCGAACTATCATCATCTCCCTAGATTTTTCCCAACTAGCTTAGACTTGGTTTCCACTTGGCTGCTGAATACCCATGTTTTACATGGTGTAACTGTCTCAGACATCCAATCCAGTAACTGGGTTGTGGCCAGTTACTGGAAAATACGATACCTACTCTATGTTAACTCTCCCAGTTTTTGACTAATTTTATTTTTATTGTGCTTTTGGATTCAATATTGACTGGTCTACACTGTCCTCGCATATGTGTCTGTGTTGTAATATCGAAGTATTGTAAACCCAATAGTTTTTTGAAAAGAGTAACCATGGAGTTTCTTGCCGGTTCTTCTGCATAGAAAACGACCAATTTGAAACTGTGCACTAGTTTTTGACGTTTTATAAGTGCCCATGTAGGCCTACGTAAAAGAAAATAATTTTGTTTTTTTTTTTTAATTTTATGATAGATACAAGACTGTCAAAAATCTACGAATGACAATTGGGACCAATTTTACAAGCTTTCTAAGGCACGAGGTGTCAGTAATGTCCTAGATAACCTTAAAAATACATACAGCTCAAGCTTAGTACCCATCAAATTGTATCAAAACTGGTTCAGCATTTTAACCGTTAAAGTTTAATAGACACACGGACAGAGTTACTTTCACATTTATAATACTAGTATGGATTATGGATAGTAACGACAGACATATGGACAGATTTCCTTTCACATGAATAATACTAGTATAGATTATGGATAGTAAAATATCAAACTATCGTTAAAATAATAAAAACCTCCACATTAGAGATACTTTATAGGTTTCAGCAGGCAAGAACATTATTTTTCATGACCCATCATCATTATAACACAGAAAGCATTCAGCCAATCACAATGCTTCACTAATGGCGCCTAAAATCGCGCTTTATAACCTCTCTATGCAGCATTTTAACGCCCCATCAATCTATTAGCTTATGACGTCATAACACCGTCGATGTTTTTGCGTTTTTATGGCATTTTTTTACATTTTATTAAACCATAATGACATGGTTTGAAAAATGGTAGCATGAGTGATACTTTCCCTTAAGGGTCAGTTCACACTGAGACGCGACGCTATACGACGATACTGGAAGAGGCCAGTGATTGAATTTCGCGCTGCGCCGCGCGCCACCGCGAGACGCATCGCAACTAGGGATTGCAATTGCTGGATCCAGCATACAGCAATCCAGCTGGATCCAGCGCCTTTTTAAATATGCTGGATCCAGTATACAGTGCTGAATCCAGCAATGCGGATCCGCAAACGTATCAATTTCTATTGTTTAGTTTCGAATTGCGGCCGTAATGGTCATATATGTGATGACAACTGTGTAATGGCAACTGCCCGATAGATGATTTCGGGCTGTTGTATCTATTCAAATCGCGTGAAGAACTTTGCTTGCACGATGCAGGTTCTGTGACGTCAGATGTCGCTATAAGGGTATATAATGTTAATTAATTTTAAGTTGTTTCTTTTGATCTCAAATGGTTAAGAAACCAAAGCAAATTAGTGAAAGGTTTCATAGATTATCGTAAGAAGTTATTATACAAATTGCTTAATAAAAAAAGTTAAATTGTTGTCTTTTTATATGCGTTCCACATTTTGCTGGATCCGCGCTGGATCCAGCTGGATTCAGGTCAATCCAGCAAGAATCCAGCTGGATTGAAAATGCCGCTGGATTGCAATCCCTAATCGCAACGTTGCGAGGCGCATAGTAAAATCGTAGGCAACACGACGTCGTGAATATAAAAACGTTCCGCTGCGCAGCGAGACGCCGCCGCCGCGCGGTGTCACGAGGCGCAGCGCAACATGAAGCAACGTATTCTAAATTCTCACAATGAAATGTGTATCTTTTCGCGTAGTAAATAAAATTCTATTTTGAGTCACTCTATTAAAATGCGCACGCAGCGTCGCGTCGCATCGCTTCTCGGTGTGTAGTGTACTGACCCTTTAGGAAGCGGAAGGGTTTTGCGTGGCTTTTTGAAATATAAGCCAGAGTAATGTGCTTTCTGAGAGTGATGGAGGTATGGTGAAAGTGACAGCAATCTGTGACAGAAATGTCATCTCAGAGATAGAGGTATTGTGGTAGTTTTTTTTAGGCGAAAATTATTGAAAATTATTGAATAACTCCTTCTTTTTGCTCTGAGTGGAGCGAGAGCGAGTGTCATACTTTTACTGACTAAAATCCACCTGTTTTTTTTTAGTTGCCCCTTACGTTGCAGGACCTCGGTAGTTCTTTCAAAATCCGGCAGCCTGGGTTATTAAGATGGCCGCATATTTTTTGAACTGGGAAATCATTCAACATTTTTCTTGCTCTAGAATATTACCTTTCAATAAAGTGTCTGTGACAAAGAAAGTCACTTTTATTTTTAGAAAACGTTGCCCCACACTAGGAAATACTCCTGTATTTGTGAGTGCGTTCCCAAACAGGTAAATTCACATATGGTAAACCAGGAATACATGCTCCTGTCGGTTACGTCCCGCACTTGGAATATTAAGACACGCTTTTATTGGGAAAGCATTGTGAGGAAACCGGTATATAGTTACCTTCTTAACCCTAAGTTATATTTTATCGAGAGAGACTAGATCCTGCGACACAGGGTATCCTAGTGCAGGATCTAGTGTCCCATATATATATTATATAAACTCTGTATATTAAGAACAATAAACTATTATTAAACTATATCCTAGAACCAAAAATTCGAAACATGTGACATCCACCAATCCGCACTGGGCCCGCGTGGTAGATAACGGCCCATACCCTTTTCAAGAAAGGAGGCCTGAGTCCCAATATTGGGAATATTACAAGGCCGATAATGCTAATACTATAATACTTTTAAAATTAGGTGCCTATTTGAGTGATGGTTAGGTAATAAATATGACAGCGATACAAACTATACAACGCAAGATTAACGTGTGTTTCCAAATCTAGTATCTGCATGCAATATATGAGTTTACATTGTTTAATAAATTGTCCACATTTTGTTGCAAATCTGTGCCCCTGGGTTAATTTTCTAATCTTACCAAAGTTCAAGTAAATAGTTCAATAAAATTCAAACTATCATACTACTAACATCCGTTGCCTAAAAATTACACCACTACATAAACTAAAGCCTCCTCCTCATACCATCCTCTTCTACTCCTTATACCATTTAATTCCGGAACAAAACCTAATCTCTTTCCATTCATTTGAGTAAACAAAACGTAGAACACCGTAGGGATACCCCTCGTCCTTTATTTACAAAAGACCTTTGAAAAACATCAATTATTTCGATACTGCAGTTCGGGACATTGCCTTTAGTACAAAATAAATATATTCAGAAGGTTGACTACGCATAGCGACCATGTTTTTTATTTTGGAGGTAGGAAATCTTCTTCCGCTCTAGGATTACTGATGAATGAGTGAGTTCTAAGAACTCGAGTTTCCTTTCCCCATGCGCAGGTTGGTTCTACTGGGCCTTCAGTTTCGCTGACATATCTTTGAGTTACGCGTGAAACAAATACGCACCGTCGACGACTGGCTGCTCGAGCCTTACCGGACGGGTGAACGACGAGCTACATATTGGTTGTCGTCCGCAAGCTCACGCCAATGGTAGCTAATGGACGCCCATTCTCCTCCGGCCTGAATCATTGTCTGAACCTGGGTCCAGATTGGATGCAGCTTAATACCAGTATTTACATGGAGCACTTACCTATCTCATCTCTACTCCTTTTACATTTTGCCTTTTTTTAAGGCAAGTAAACATCAAATGATTTCTCCTGCTTTAAAGTCCTACATTCAAACTAATGCGTAATACGCACACGCTTATTAATCCATTTGGTAGGTTCCGCACTTTTCGTTCTTTATATGAAGTTGTCTTACTACACATATTTATTCTATGCCACGGAACATACCCCCGTCTAAAAATAGAACAGAGACTAAACCGATTTGTGGCTGTGTTGTGACCACACGGAGCAAGTTAGGGCGGACAAGAGGTAAACATTATTAGAATTAAATAAATATTATGGACGGGGGCGGAATTTTAATACTGTTTGTTTTGTTTTATAGATCTCGGAGATATTTTTGGAAAATATTTACTGTTGTACTGAAATTAGGTGTATAAGTTTATTGTATATTTATTATTTTGGCTACAGAGAGAACCGTGTAGTTAAAAAAAAAATATTTTTATAACAACAATCTAAACTAATATTATAAAAAGGAAAGATTTTATTTTTTGTTTGGTTGTTTGTATGTTACGATTTAACTCAAAAACTACTTGACTGATTTAAAGAATTCTTTCACCATTAGAAAGCTACATCTTCACTGAGTAACATAGGCTACATATTGAATTATTTTCTACTTTCATGCGGGCGAAGTCGTCGGCAGGAACTATAAGTATTATATCTATGTATAGGTGAAAGTTTATAATATAAACTTTATAATATAAACCATATTATGGGTTTTTGTTCCTTCTTTACGCCGAAACGGTTGATTGAATTTGAATGAAATTTTGCACATGGGTAGACCATGTCCTGGTATAGCAAGTGGGATATTTTGGTCTTGGGGGTATGTTCGCCGGGGATGATATTCTACTCTAATGCGGGAGAAACCTCAAAAAGGAATTGGTGAATTATTACAGATCAAATTAACTAGCACGACATGTGGACTGTTACATGTGGACGGATGGAGAGGAAGAGGGAGGCTAAAGAAAAGATGGATGGATTGTGTGAAGACTGATATGAAAGAAAAGGGAGTCAGTGATGTTATGACGAGTGACAGGACAGAATGGAAGAAAAAAACATGTTGCGCCGACCCCAAGTAATATGGGATAAAGGCAGGAAGAAGAAGAAGAAGAAATTAACTA
Source organism: Mythimna separata (assembly GCA_030763345.1). Classification (NCBI taxonomy): domain Eukaryota; kingdom Metazoa; phylum Arthropoda; class Insecta; order Lepidoptera; family Noctuidae; genus Mythimna; species Mythimna separata. Next base: position 3,632,487 of record CM061188.1, on the reverse strand, counting down.
CCACGACTTTGCAAATATGGCAGGTGTCAATTAACAACATTTTTTTGGTTAATTCATTAAAAAATAAGTATACCTAACTAACTAACATTAACTGTAAATTATGATCTCATTAAAATACCAATTAACTTAATGGTAAAACGAAATTGTTAAAGGCTTACAATTATTTTCTCAAATATTTTAGTTTAGTTTAATGTAAGCATAAAGCCGATAGAGACCTAATTAGTGGTTAATATTTATTTTGTAAAGCTAAGAGTACTTTTGAGCTGAAATTTCAGTGAATATTACAGGGTGTTACTTTGAAGTAAAGTCAATTTGTAAAGAGAAATTGCTTATTTTGTCTAGGACGTTGAAAACGAAATATTATCACTTTGTATTTGATAAGCGTCCCGCCCCGGCTTCGCACGGGTGCAAAATAATTAGTGTTTCTCTACTATGTGATGCATGTATTATACACAATATATAAACCTTCTTCTTGAATCACTCTATCTATTAAAAACCGGCCAAGAGCGTGTCGGGCCACGCTCAGTGTAGGGTTCCGTAGTTTCCCGTCCGTCACAATAAGTGTCCCCAACTTTTCAAATACTGTTCGTCCCATCAAGTTCAAAATAATTTTCCTAGAAAGTCTTTATAAAGCTCTACTTTCTAGATTTTTTTCATATTTTCTAAACTAATGGTTCAAAAGTTAGAGGGGGGGGGACACATTGTTTTTTACTTTTGGAGCGATTATTTCCGAAATTATTGATGTTATCAAAAAATGATTTCAGTAAACCCCTATTTATTTTTGAATACCTATCCAACAATATATCACACGTTAGGGTTAGAATTAAAAAAAAAATCGCTTTCAACTTTACATGTAGGGGGGCTACCCTAATAAAACATTTTTTTCCAATTTTTATTTTTGCACTTTGTTGGAGTGATTGACATACATATTGGTACCAAATTTCAGCTTTCTAGATCTAACGGACGGTCACAGAGATTAAGCTAGGACGGACGGACAGACATGGCGAAACTATAAGGGTTCCGTTTTTGCCATTTGGTACGGAACCCTAAAAAAGCGCATCAAAATCCATTGCGTAGTTTTAAAGATTTTAAGTATACATTGGGGAATATAGGGACAGAAAGCGACTTTGTTTTATACTAAGTAGTGAAACAGCAATTAACAATTATTTTTTTTTGTTTTGATTTTCGAGTTTCTTGTATATTCTTCTTCATAGTGATCTGATCTTAAAAGTGAGTTTATGTTTCCTGGTAGCTATGAGACAGTGGTCTTTAAGTCAACGGTGAATAGGTTATTTCTAGGCAAGCGTGCTCCATCGTCGGCCACATCATCACTCACGTCAAATCACGTTTGCCTATCAATAATAGTAATAAAAAATAAATTATATAGGTCTCTAAATATAAATAGAACAAAGTCAATTAAAACAAAGTACACACATCAAAAGTGTCTAGGGATCAAGCATTTTTATGCGGATTTCTTGAGATTGAGATGTGGCTTTGTAATAAATTTATGATTTTATAAATTTATATGGATCCTTTTTGGTGCATTTCATAATTTGAATCAGGAACTGTTAATCAAATTCGAGTAAAAGATGAAAATCAGCTGTCAATATTTTCCCTATAAAAACATACAACGCATTGAAGACATTATTAGTGCTACTGTTTCCCTACTACTGATTAAAACCAACGTTATTATGGAGCGGCGACGTCATTTAAGCAGGGAAGAAATGCTCAGAGCCGTGGGAATGATAGAAGCTGGTTCCCGGCAACGTACTGTGGCTTTAGCTCTGAATACAAGTCAGAGTGTTATCAGTCGACTTTGGACACGTTACCGAAGCACTGGTACCGTGGCTGAGCGCCATGGAGGACGGTATCGCTGCACCACACGGAGACAAGACCGACATATTCAAATCTTAACTCGAAGAGCTCCAACAATAACCGCCATGATGTTAGCCGTGAGCCTTCATCACTCTTCAGGGAACTTAATTAGCGACCAAACAGTCAGAAACCGCTTGCATGAAGTGAACCTTCATTCCCGATGAACGCTACGGGTACCACCTATAGCAATGCACAATCGTAGGATTCGATATCAATGGGCTCTTGAACACAGAAATTGGGCAGAAGAACAATGGCGTTTCGTGTGCTTTTCTGATGAGTCTCGTTTTGGTATGAGACCGGATACAAGACGTATACGACACTGGAGAACCCCTGGACGCCAACAGCGATTAAAATCCTGCCAGGAAGTCCATGGTATGGGCGGGTATTTGGATCGGCGGATGAACTGAGTTGATTTGGATCAGAACCAACCTCAACGCTCAAATTTATGCTGAGACGATTGTATCAGACGTCATCGTTCCTCTACAAGTGCAAATCGGTCCCTTATTTCAGTTAATGCATGATAATGCACGACCGCACACCGCAAGAGTTGTAAGACAGACTCTCGCCGCAGCTAACATCAATGTCCTGCCCTGGCCTGCTCAGTCGCCAGACTTGAACCCGATTGAGCATGCATGGGATATGCTACAGAGAAGAGCTCTGCCGAATATGGAGGGTATCCAGTCGCAAGAAGACCTTTTTTTGTTGTTGCAACGAACATGGGCGGCCATTCCACAGCGTGATTTGGATGAACTCATTTTGAGTATGCCAAACCGATGTTCTTGTGTTGTTAGTGTTCGCGGTAGAAACACGGATTATTAATTGTTTAAGTTAACCAATAAAATTTTAAAGAAAACTGTTATTTCAGTCTTTTTTTTCGAACTTTAATGTTAGTGGTTCAAATGTCAAATCCCTTTATTAGGAAAATGGCAAATTTCTTTATTAATGCAAAGGTGACTTGGTTTATCAATACTGTGACAAACGAAAACACTTTATTTGATGAATCCTTAAAGAAAATTTTAATTAATATCAATCAGGAGAAAAGTTATTGCAAAAATATATGTTGATCCCTAGACACTTTTGATGTGTGTACATACAAGTTTATTTAGTTGGTTAAGAGAGTAACTATAGTAACTACTTCAGAGGTAAGTGGAACAGAAAGTAAAGTCCCACATACGTCCTTTGAAAAAGGAGGATCCTCCGACCAGACGGGTATTATGTCCAGTGGGCTACTGCCCGATAGATGATTTCGGGCCGTTGTATCTATTCAAATCGTGAAAGAAAAGAGAACTTTAATTACCCAATGCAGGATTCATAGTTCTTTAAATGTGATAGATGTCGATACACTACTGTAATTAAAAAATGTTTTAAGAATTAGTAATCTCATCCTATAGACTATGTTTATTTTACTAAAACTTTAGTCATAAAATTCAATTACTTATTGTAAGAATTACTGTTTGATTTTGTAAGCGTTAAGAATCTTTAACAAAACCTAGAAGGAAAACTTTGAGATCTTTTATTAAACCCAAAATGTTTTCTTTGTGCAGAATATAATAGGTTTCCAACACTTGGAGCTAGCGTACACGAGCAACTTTTAGTCTCAGCAACTAATTTCTTTTCCACGTGAAAAAATCACTTCTTTCACTTGAAAGAGATATTCCCGTCTGACTATAATTTAGGTGTGTTCAAGACTAGAATGAATTGACTCTTAATAAACTAGAGTGCCTCACCAATCGCCATTAATGATTGCATCACTGTTTGCCATCAGGTGGTATTGCGGTCAAGTTCTAGATTAAATCATTAATTTTAAAAAATAAGTTTAAGGACAAGACGCACTTTTAGGACTAGCTTACGATTATACTTGTTCTATAGTGAAAATATGCATCCGGGAAAAACCGCCGAACGCTCAGCATAATGCCGTGGCCATGCCTAATGCGCGAATACATATCGCTGATTCTCAGCGTGGTTCACATTCAATCTGCAAGTAGCAAGGTGACAGCTGGGAGACTTTTCTCTACGTAGATTAGGCAACATGTTGACAACGTAACTATCCGCTCGCCTATTGATAAAACAAATGGTTTTACGAAAAAGTCGCGTCGCTGTCGCTCGCGTGTGCGTATACAAGGACACAGCGACAGAAATGTTGGGTGACTAGTTGGCCGTCAGCTTCCTCCCATAGGCTATTTGGTCTCGGTAACAAAAAGGTCTGTAACGAAGAAAGTTGTTACAAAACAGTTTTGATGGAAGAATTAATACAGAACTTACGTTAGCTTACCGATATTAAAAGACCTAATTTCAGCCGATAATAACTCTAGGATATGTTTGGAAGTCTTTGAAACTAGGAAAGCAATATAAGCTTCGAAACCGATAGGCGATATTAAGAATATTAACGTAATGGCCCAGTGGTTAAAGCACTATTCCACGTGCATTTTCTTTATGTGGGAAATCATCTAATTAACGTCATCTAGAGTGTTTGTGCCTTGTGCTGTGCCAAATAAATTCATTTTCTTTTTTTCTTTCGATGACTTCTTGCGGTCTGGGTGCGAACAAGGACCGGGAGGGCGGGTCAGATTTTTACTGACTCAAACCTCACCTGTTTTCTTCAGACACCCTTTGCGTTGCAAGACCACGGGTGTTTTTAGAAATTTCCGTGGCCCTGGTCATCGACCCAGCTAGGCCCATTTGGTTTGCTGACGTCTTTCTTTTTCTGCCAAGAATTGTACCCATTGTTACTATAAGACGAAGATATTTAATCAAAATTCAGGATCCTATGAACGCTCTGTAATATAACCATTAACCATAGCGTGAGAAAATACCTCTCAACAAACAAGATGGAACATGGAACACTACGCGCTGTAGTAAAAATAAAAACTCTATACCCTGTTCCACTTCAGTTAAATAATTGAACCTTACAAATCAAGCTATTTATAAACCAAAAACCTTGTACAGGAAGTAAGCTACAGCATGGAAACTGATTAAATTGTGCTCACAAAAAATACTAAACATTTTACGATGCACTCTCGGCGTATAAAAGGTAACGTCCCTCAAATATTGAATATTATGGGGGCCATAGAACACGGAAACTTAAGTAGAAAACAGTAACATCTATTTCAAGCTAGCTTCTGCCAGCGGTACCGCCCTTGTGAGAGTAAATTCTTCACACAAACTTTATTTATTTATTTATTCTTTATGCAAAACACAATTTACAAAGGCGAACTTTGGGCCCTCTCTCTAATGCTCGCCTATACCATGAAGGGATCCCTTATGTAAAATTTCACGTTCGTAAACTGTGCATATTTTAGATAAATTATACCCAGACACCACACAAACATTTGCCTTAGGTGGGAATCAAACCCCCGACCTCCGGTATAAAGTCAGACTAACCACTGGGCCAACAGGCCAGACAGCAGTACTGCAGGATTCTTCAGAAGAATTACTGAGGCTCTGTAACGCAAAACCCAAAGTGCAGTTATAGTCTGATACGACCTCTCGTAAAAATCGAAAACGGGAATCCGATGGATGCGAGACACACGGAACTGGTCGCTGTGGCGATGCTTGGGGGAGGCCTATGTCCAGCAGTGGACGTCTTTCGGCTGAGATGTTGATGATGACGAAGACGACCTCTCGCTAAACATAGAGTTCAAAGTTCAGTTCTCGAAAAAAACCTTTATTTCCTATAAAAGTTTTATCAATTCCATTTTTTCAGTCACTCCGTGGTCTGTGTTGGGCCCCATGGTTTATGGCGCCCGTTACAAGGATATTACTTGTACCTGCTGATACAGCGTTTCGTTTTATAGTTTTATGCTTGTTACTTTTCGGGGTATGAGCCGTTTCCTTTATTTTATACGTTTCAAATCTTAGGGTAGCACGTTCGATGTTTGTGTGATGGAAATGGCTTTATACATGCTTTGGTATTAGAAAACTTTGTGACACAATTATATTATATGCTTTGCGTAGGTGTTATAAATCTTTGTGATTCTCGGTTTTTTGTCACTATAATATGCATTTAAATACATCTAAACGTTTCCCTGAGACATAATTTATTATAAAACATAGATCTATCTACAAGAAAAATAAAGACACTATTAACTAATTAAAATTGCCTTTTATTTATTTATTTATTTGATCTTCATGCAACAATTAAGGTACACAGGCGGACTTAATGCCGTAGGCATTCTCTACCAGTCAACCTAGGGTGGTGAAGAGAGAGGGTGGCAGGTGCATAAAAAAAAAGAAATGAATAATTAGAAATCGAGGGTAATATCTTTTATATATAAAAATCAATTGCTGTTCGTTAGTCTCACTAAAACTCGAAAACGGCTGAACGGATTTATCTTATCTTGGTGTTGAAATGTTCGTGGAGGTCTAGGGAAGGTTTAAAAGGTGAGAAAAATTCGAAAAAAAAAGTCTGCTGGGTCAGCTAGTAATAATATACAAATAAAATATACTTACATATATATCCAATATAGTATATACCTACATATATATATCTATATAAAATGAAGGAAAGAGGATATTGAAACGACTCCGCTACTTGTGTAGAAAATAATTCCTCAACTTCCGCTTAAATGCATAGTGACTGGTTGGTGGCCGTCCTGATGTCGAGAGGAAGCGCATTCCACAGAAGTATGGACTGTATGTGAAAGGAAGAATGAACAAAATCAGAAGTATGAGAAGGACAAAGCAGTAGAAGATTGTTAGAAGAACGAAGACTTTTAGCATGGGAAGAACATAAATATTGAAAATGTGATATAAGATAAGAAGGGGAGTTAGGAGAGTTGAGCAGTGAGAAAAGAGTAGTCAGCGCACGCAAACTTCTCCTCTGGCGAATGGGCATCCATTTGAGTTCAGTTCTGTAACTCGAAATATGGTCATATTTCCTTAAATTAAATATGAACCGAATACAGTTGTTGAGAAGCCTGTCGAGTTTATCCAGTAAGACCGCGTTCAGATCAAAGCAGCACACGTCACCATAGTCGATAACAGGTAAAATTAAAGTTTGCACAAGCATAATCTTCGTTTTCACGGGCAGAAAGTTCCTCAGACGATACAGACACCGCAGAGTCCCGTTGACCCTTTGGCAGACACTAGAAACCTGACTTTGCCAGCCAAGCGTCGAGTCAAGATGCAAACCGAGATCCTTGACGCTAGGACTAATGGGGATGATGTCACCATTAAAGACAATTGGAGGAAGAGAGTTGACCACCACTCTGCCCATCATGCGCGAGCTTCCGATGATAATGGCCTGACATTTTGTGGGGTTTACGGACACCCCAAATCTATCAGACCAATCCCTGATAGCGTCCAAATCCCGATTTACATCTTCTATAGCGTCTGACAAATCTTCTACCCGAGCAGATGCATATAATTTTGATAGATCGAATTAAAATCCGTTCTGTAGTTTTTCAGTTTGAAGACGACTTTAAAGCTGAGGTAAATTCCTTGCTTTTGAGTGTAGTTTTGGGGAAATCTGTCCAGTTCGTTCCTTTAATTACAAAGCAAAAATAAAGGCAAAATGACCCAGGAAACATGAATTATTAGTAAATTCTGCAAACACTAGTACTTAATCACTTACTCCTGAAACGCACATAAAACAGTAAAATCCGAATAATACCCAAACTAGTGGCCTCCATACTTTCAAGGCATTTATTCTGTACCTGTCAAAACCGCACTCTACAACCAATAAGAAAAAAAAAACACGCATGCTCTATAGTCGAGTCGGAAATTCCATTTACACTGCAATTTACAAGCCAAAGAAAACGTTTACTGAGAACTCAAAATGGTTTTATTAATTTCTAAATTACTAACTTTTAGCATTGTATCAAAAACAAAGTGGTATATCAAATTCTCTGAAACGTGGTCGCTCACAATAAGCCTCATTAGAAATTAAAGTCACTCAAAGGGCAATGGAGAGGGCTTTTTTTGAGGCTGAAATCATCAAATCACATCTCTTGTCCTGGGCGGAGCGGAAGGGCGTGTCAGACTTTTACTTACCAAAACCACACCTGTGTCACCTGTGTGTGTGCCTTCAGTAGCCTCTTGCGTTCTAGGACTACGGGTTTCCTTTTCAGGAATTCCTCGCGGTTCTAGCTTGCGGGCATCGGCCCTGCTGGGCCCTTACGGTTGGCTGACATCTCTTTAAGCAGCGCGTAGATCACTAAGTGCTGTTGACGACTGTGCTCGTTCCAGTTGATTATCGGACAGTTGGACGGCGAGCTACCCATCGCTCGGGGTCTGCAAATCTGCGTCATGGAGAGGGCTATGCTCGGAATTTCCTTAGTGTGATCGACTCACAACACAATGACATGACTTGTCAAATATTCTTTTATTATTATAACAAGTCTCCTTCTTCATGCCCTTATCCCACTACCAATAACTCCCTTTTTTTCATATCAGTCCTCCCACAAGCCATCAATCTTTTCTTTGGTCTCCCTCTACCTCTCCACTCGTCTACATCTTTTAACAAGTCATCATCTGCCTAGCCTTTTCCCAACTGTATTGGGGTCAGCTTCCAGTCAAGCCGGATTTAGCTGAGTGCCTGTATTTTACGAGGAGCGGCTGCCTACCAGACATCGATCATTTAACAAGTAATAGACAATAAATTCTATTCTATTCCACATTTAAAATCCGTACATCAGCGACCGGCATCGTTCCCAAGATATCTCGTTACCACATTTCTGTCACACCTCAAGTCCTCACCACACGAGAACGCTAATTAGAAGATAAGAGAGGGAACACATGACTCTATAGGAACAAAAGAAAGAGACGAACAGAGGTGTGGCAGTTGCGACACGAATAACATAATTTGTATGCGAAAACTGAAGTTATTGCTTAGAGGGGTAGGGTGGCTGTGTTGTTTAGTTTTTGAGGATATTTTTTCAAAAATCGTTAAAAAACGCTTTGTTATCCTAACTTAAGTGTATCTTTACTATAGTTAAACTAGGATAGTACAGAATTTTATTTATCTTTTCTACGTAAATATAGTCCGTCTAATGAAAGCGCGACCTGAGAAAAAGAGGTTAAATCCAAAAATTTTGTATGTGATATTACTAACTAGTAGGAGAATCATGTGTTGACATTTCATTTTTTTTTTTATTTCCCACAATTGCGCTGAATATTGTTGCCAATTAAATTTAAAAAGAAAACTCCAGGTCGCGCTTTCATTAGACGCACTCTAATAATAATCGTTTTATTCAGGTGAAAAAGCAGCCATAAAAATAATTGCTGTCCCCTACAGGTTAAAATAAAATAAACTGGTAAAACACATTTAAATGAACAAAGATTACATGCATTTTGGAGTTTTTCAATTTATGTTTTACTTTTACATTAATTATGTATTTAAATTATAATTGAGTTGAGACTCCTTGTTAGTTTTTTTACTTCTCTTTAATGAGGTTTTAGATAAATAAATTAAAATTACCTATATTGATTTGTGCAAATAGGTTTTGAGAAGTTTTAAGAAGTTAGTTTTCGTTAGTTTTGTAATCATGTTAAATTGAATATTTTATTTATAAGTTTATAATTTTACGATACCACAATCTTATTGTGATATCTGTTATTTATTTATTGTGCAGACCTATCGAGGTAGACAATGCCTTACGTCCGCTTATGTACAACTGTACACATGAGGTTTAAATAAATAAATATTCAGGCCGAGACAAAGTATTATTCATGTAACTGCCCGTTAGCGTTCTTACTGAAGTGACTACGGCGAGCGCCTCGTTATCGAGGGATTGTCTTTTGTATTACAGTGAGATATCATGTCCAGTGTCTACTGGCCGCTGCAACAAGCAGACAGCCACCCGCTATGCACAATGCTGTGGTAGTTACTGCGCATTACTGAAAAGACTTTATAAATACGAAACTATTTTGTTTTTGAATCGCTACAAAAAATTGAATATTTTTTTGCACTAGTTCAAATAAAATAACAACATTTATTTTAACTTCGTTAATGGAAGTTTATAAACTAACTATAAATAAGTAAATAAATACAATTTTTACTTTGTACACTATGAAATCCTACTACATACGAGTAGATTCACAACAAACAATTTTAATTTTAATACAAATTTTGGAAGAAATATAAAAAAAAACAAACATTTAAAAACTAGAACCTTAAAAAAATTGTAAAGTGGTGGTCGTTTTGATGGGGAAATAAATAATTATCATAATATTTACTGTCAAGACCTGTCCCAAAATTATCCAAACCGATGGCAACCCTACACCTGAGCGGTAAGCACAAAACGTAATGAGACATCCCTCGTTTTATGGTAATTGAAACTATAATGTACGTCCTTTTCACAAGACGTCGCATTTTACATTGTTACCAGAGTTTTTGTTCGGTTTCCAGGCTCAGGTGAGATTCTCAGAATTTCTTACTTGTAAAAACTTATTTTACAGGTAAAAAATTCTGAATTTTTATAAGATATTGTGGTTTTTTTACAGGCAACTGGCCACGGGACTTTAATAAGCATCTATTGCTGTCGTAATAGTTACAGACAGCAATATCCTCATATTTACAAAACTAGCTGTTGCCCGCGACTTCGTCCGCGTTAAGTTCGTAAAACTGCACAAAAGTAATCTAAGTATCTAATCCTATACTTCCGAAAAGATCTGATTAATTAATTTTACATAAAACTGTTTAAGTTAAAAGTCCAATTAGTACTTTTTTTAGTTGGGAAATCATCTAATGACTTTTGCTCTTGTGTGAAGCGGAAGTGCGTGTCAGATTATTACTGCCTAAGACTCACTTCTATATTCCTTCCTTGCCTTACGTTCCAGGGTCTCCCTTTCAGAAGCGAAACCATAGCCCCAGTAGGTTTCTTGTTTAGGTTTTTTTATTCAGATGGGTAATCATCAGAATGACTTCTCCCGCTATTAAATGGAGCGGGAGACTGTTGATGTCAGACTTTTACTGACTAAACGCCACCCCCGTTCCTGTGTTGCCTTCAATTTTGGGACACCGAGCTTATCTTTCGGAATACAGATCCACGTGCTCAGAGGCTTCGGCCCTGCCGCGCCCTACAGTTTGCTGACATCTCCTTGAGGCGCTCGTGGAACAGTTGACGACTTGACTCGGTCCGGGTTATTACCGAACTGCTGGACGGCAAGCTACCCAGTGTTCGCCGTCCGCAAGCTTGCACCTACGGTGGTCGGCAATCGTTCTCGTGATCCTGACGGCGGCGGGGGCGTGAGGGTCGTTCCCTTTCGCGCTCGCGGCCGGCCGCCTCCTTGGCTAGCATTACTGCTTCGCAGAAGAAGGCGACTGCAATACCTCTACCGTGTGCTCCACCGTGTCCTCCGGGCGGTCCAGACAGTGCGCCCAAGTCTGGCTGGGGCGCCCTTTACCCCTGAATCCGATGCAGGAGCCTCCCGAACTTACCGTGCCTGGTGAGGACCTGCGGCATACGGAACGTGAGGACCTCTTTCCAACTACTTCTCAAAGAGGGAACTTACCGCCGCAATGACGGCGTGCCCAGGTTTCTTGTTTAGGTGGAAAATCATCAGAATGACTTCTCAGAGGGTGAGTTAGACTTTTACTGACTAAACCTCACCCCGTTCCTTCTTTGCCTTCGTTCCAGGGTCCCGGGTTTTCCTTTCGGAAGCTCACCCATGGCCCCAGAGGCTTCGAACCTGCTGGGCACCTACAGTTTGCTGACATCTCTTTGAAGCACGCGTGGAACAATACCCACGGTTGACCGTCTGGATCATTACCGGACAGCCAGATGGTAAACTACCCATTGCTCGCCATTCGCAAGCCACTCCTACGGTGGCTCTAAATCGGGGTCGGAATCCCAGCGACTGGGGCGTGAGGGGACTATTTGCCACTACTCCTCGCTCTGGATCATGGCCTGTACCAGTGCCCAGCGCGAGAGGTTGCTGTCACCGATCGTCCCCACAAGGACACGGTGGTGCTCCGCCTAAGCGTGGCCCACCAGTGCTTTATGATCTAACGTGTCCTCCGGGCGATCCACCCAATGGTAACACCCGGGTTTTTCTTCCGCACGACGTCAATTGCCTTAAAAACACCAACGAAGCACAGAGCCGCAGAGTTCACGTTCTAAATAGTTAATTGCCTACTCTATGGGTAAAGTCGTTAGTTTACTTCATTTTGCGATAAAACCAAAATGAAAATGATTTGTTCTTCAAAAAACCAAATTAGGGCCGATAATCGCCTTTAGTATTTGCCTCTTTTTTTGGTGGGTAACCACCAAATACCTTCTCCCACTCTAGGTGGACCGAGAGAGAGTATCAGACTTTTACCAACTAAATTCCACAGTGTTATTTTAGTTGCAATTTACATTCTAGAGCGACTAATATTGGCACACCATGATTATTACTATGATAAATTCACTCTAAGCGCAAGCGCTTTACGCAGGTCCTAACCGAACAAGAGTGTTTCGGGAGGTAGATGTTTTGGATTCGGCGGGAAGACACGGTGGACCTTACGATCGAAGTTATCCCGCTAGGGCGGATTACCGCCGTACTGTTTGCGGGTCAAAATCAGAATCCTCCTACCCTAGTTCAGATCATGGTATGAGCTGGGAGGAGGAATGGAAAGCAGTCACCTCCTAGAGTGAAGCAACGTGGCTGAAACCGTGCGAAACAGGACATCCTTAGACCCCTCCCATCGCCACTTGGACACTTCCCAGGTGTACTAAAAAATACCCACTTTGTTCCTTTAGAATACGAACAATTTTCCAGCTATCGAAGCCCGTTAGGGCCGTTCTCTTATGCGTATCTCTTTTAGGTGCGCGTGGCACATTACGCAACATCAGTCGACTAAGACCAGTCTTTATTCAACAGCGAAATGCCAATAGTGCACCGTCCAAAACTCCGCGCTAACGGTATCATGGAATCGCCCTGCGACTTGTAATGCCAAGGGCATCATCTTTGCGCTTTCTGCTACCTTCTTCGCTTCATTTGGGGAAGGAAGTGATGACTGCTTTCCATACCTTCTCTCTCTGTACCAGGACCGGACGTGAGAGGTCGTTACTGCTGATCACCTCCACCCGGAGTCCTGGAATGCAAGGCGAAGAAGGAACATACAAAGGTGTGGGTTTTGGTCAGTGAAAGTCTGACATCTCCTCGTGCTCCTTCCTAGAGTGGAAGAAATCACCTAAAATATAAATCGCCTTTAGTTAAAACAAATTAAATGGATGTTTGTATTTTGAAAGGAAATCGTTTGTCTTAGTATGGTCATGTGAAGAGGAGGGATTAAAAGCACGTTACCAAAAGAGTTCTGAATTTACATGTGGATGAATGGAGAAGGAGAGGAAGGCCAAAGAAAAGATGGATGGATTGTGTAAGGACTGATATGAAAGAAAAGGGCAGATGATAGTGTGACGGACGACAGGACAGAATGGAAGAAGAAAACGTGTTGCGCCGACCCCAAGTAATACGGGATAAGAGCAGGAAGAAGAAGAAGGATGTCATTGTTTGTATTTTGAAAACGGGGTGCAACTCCGCAGTTGTAAAATTTGTCACCATGGTTTTTTTTGGTTAAACAATAATAATAATATTTTTAGGTAATATTTTTGTTAAAAAAATTGTGAGAATGCAAAAATATGTGAAAAAAGATATACAAAAATTAAAAAAAATTAAAACACCTCCTGGGATTCGAACCACCACCGTGTTACGTCCCAGTCTAGTCATTAATCAATGACGCTGCAGTGTTCGATGAAAACCAAGCAAAATAGACGTTCTCATATAAATGTCATAAATGACTGCCCCGCTCTTCGTCGATGATAGCGTGATGATTTTCATTTCAGTAGATAAATTTGCAGCTAAATGGACTAATGTAACATTTTAGTATGTGAATTTCGTGGACGTTTGGATTTTATAACGTGTTTTGATTAGTTTTTACAAAATATTTGGGAAAAATCAAATAGGAATGTTGATTTCTTTATGAAAAAATGGTAAAAGTATTTCTTTTTCCAAAAACAATAAGATAAAACATTGACAGAAATATAAATTGTAGGTGGGATTCGAACTCGGGGCAACTCGTTCAAAACCGACAAAATGCAATATTGCTCACCCCCCATAGCAAATAGCGTGATAAAATATAGCCTAAAGCAAAAAGGGTCCTATAAGGATTATGTATGCAAAATTTGAACAGGATCGGTTCAGTAGTTTTGGCGCCATTTGCGGCAAACGATGCACAATTTTACTGTTTTATTATATGTATAGATAAAAAGGACCTATACAATATTAAAAATATCGATCGATTGGCGATTTGTTCCAGCGACTGCGTTTGCTTATAACGATTTTATGTAGTTTAAATAAAAAAGAAAAGATTTATTTATAAAAAAAATTGAAAGAAAGCCGACGGAAAATTCCGCAACTCGGGGATCCAGAATCATATACACCACCTCTACGTGGGCCACCACTGCTCTCATATGAATATCATCATTTATTGGTAAATGGATTGAGTTGACCCACCATCTTACGTCTGTCCTAAATAAATACCACAGCTGGCCTTTTTAACGTTTGAATCCCCAACCGGTCCTATGAGACCGCGCTGTTATTGTTTTACTATTGTGTCTCGTTTCGCGGGTATCTGAGTAATTAAGGTTCCATAATTAACGAATGTAAACATCTTATACTCGTATATTGCTGACATACTATGATCAATTGTACCGGTCATCTGAAGGCCCATATTGTATTGACGTTGACGGTCAGACAGGATGAAGCAAACAAATAATAACCGTATGATTACAGAAATAAATTATTCTAGCTTTTCTCTCGTTTCTACTTGCGTATAAAATTTAGCATTTATACGTAGAAAGCCATTGAATAACTTCTTCCGATTTAAGTGGAACGAGAAAGGATGTCAGACTTTTACTAATAATCTACCTCTGTTCCTTCCGTTAGCCTTTGCGCCCCAGGACCGCTGTAACTTATTTGGATAATCCTACAGGCCATATTATAAAGTAGCCTCGGCATTTTTGTTACGATCTATTCTGTGAAGTAATGTTCGTATTCGGAGCAGCAGTTTTAGAGATTATTTTCTACAAACAAACAAACAAATTAACATATTTTCTATATATTTTTTTGTAATGTTGTGTTTATTGGTATACCTACAATGAACAATTAATCATTCTACGAACCTTACCACAATAGTCTAGACTACCTAAACGTATTTTTATGTTAGCGTGAGTTATCTTCATATAAAAGATGAATCGCTCCATTTTACGATATCACAGCAGTTATACACACAAAACGTTTTGGGAACACATTCATTGTGCGTGAGATATAACCGGGGTTATTTAATTCAATTGAACGAACGATGATACTTTTGATGAGGAGCTCGTGGCTAGATAATAACAACCGCAGAGACAGACAGGTCGATCGTTAAGCGACGCTTGCCTAGGTTGGTCTGTGGATGGGTGACCATCTTAACATAACGAGTTTCGTCGGTGCCTCGAAAGCATGTTAAGCCGTAGGTCCCGGCTGTCATTTGTAGATCTTTGGCAGTCGTTACGGATAGTCAGAAACCAGTAAATCTGACTCCTGTCTTGCCATGAAGTATCGTGTTCCCCAGTTAATTGGTTGTGGTCTGGTAGGCAGCCGCTCTTATCATTGTAAAAACAGATAAACAACTAACGAACAGAAATTCTTACAAATGGAAAATAAATACCTATTTTAGACTAAGTTAAATCTATATTATTCATATTGTAAAACTGAAGAGTTTGTTTGCTTGAACGCGGTAATCTCAGGAACTGTTGGTCCGATTTGAAAAATTCTTTCAGGGTTAGATAGCCCATTTATCGAGGCAGGCCAAATTAACTCTACACGCGAGCGAAGCCGCTGGCAGAAGCTAGTATCTAATAATAGTTTTTAAAATAATAATAATAATAAAAAACAGTCTTAAATGTGTTATAATAGTCTTTAAAACTATAACAGGTACTTAGAATCAACTTTTCTGAGCTATGGCACTTAAATCACACCACACATCAATTCCCTTGTACCCCGCAGCGCAACCCCTCACCGTACTCTATTTTACGTGTCAAATGATATTACTGATTTTAATTAACTAATTATAAGTACTTGTGAAGTAACTCCGTGACGAGATTACAGGTAAATGATGTCACTTTGAATGTTAAAGTAATGTTCTATTAAATGATTTTACGCGTATGTCAGAAGTTATCACACTAATGTTAGAAAGGGGGAAAGTTTGTGTAAATGTGTGTGTATTGTTATTGTTACTTCTTCACGATCGAATGATTGAGTGTATTTGGATGAAACTTTGTACATGGGTAGACTATATCCTAGAACAAAACATAGGGTGCTTTTTATCCTGCGAATATGTTCCCTTAAAACATTTTTCTATTATAAGAGCCTATTCACTCTAGTCTCGAATACACCCAAATTATAGTCAGTAGGGAAGACCGCAGCAGGCAAATTGTTCCAGTCCTTCGATGTACGCGGTAAAAATGACGAGGCAAAGTGCTTAGTCCGGACCGTAGACCGTATGTTTTTGTGTACAATAAAGAATTAAGAGGCCTGCGGAGACCGCGCGCTATCTCGAGTTGAGACGAAATAAAATACGTTTTTGAGGTTGATGGAAGCAATCCAGATAGTTTAAACAATTCTTGGACACACCGACTGGAGTAAAGTCATCATCCGCACACTGACAGTTGCTTGCTGTGATAGCAATACAAACTATTGGAAATTTGGGAGAGGTTCCGTAATACCAAAAATGATGAATGAAAAATTAATGTATTTCCATTATTGTTTCGAGTATTTATAACTTGATAATAATATCTGTGTTCCTACGAAAAGATATTTTGAAATATTGTTGTTTATAATATAGAAAAAACAAAATAAAAACATGACATTTTCGCTGTGAAAATGTGCAAATTTAAATTCGCTTAAATTTCGTTTGGGGTAAGTTTTTCAACAAAAAGACGATGTTGGAACCTAGATAATTATTGTCTGAATCCGAATAACATCATATTATGGTGTAAATATGCTTAAATTGCAAATGATTTTGGTATTACGTTTGTATGGATATTTCTAACGTCGTGCCCGCCTTAAGCAAAGCATAGCATCAGCCTTATAATGTTCCCGCTGTAGGGACTCAGGCCTCCTCTCTAGGAGAGGGAATGGGCCTGGATTTCACATGTCTTTGAATTTTTGTCTCTAGGACATGCCGGTTTCCTCTCGATGTTTTCCCTTCACCGTTTTGAAAGCAGTGGTGATGACATAAGTTACACAAAGTAATGCATCTGGCTGGGTTTAAACCTGCGACCTACAACTTGTAAGTCGGGGCAGTTACCGCTGGACCACCACTTCATCAACCTAGGCCCTAAAGGCTTCGACCATGTCGGGCCCCTACGGTTTGCTAACATCTCTTTGAGGCGCGCGTGGAACAATACGCACCGTGTACAGTCAAATGCAAAATTGCATGGATAGTACAGGGAAAAAATCGTGTGAAGCGAGAAATGACGCGATGAGTATTTTTCGAACACTGGAACTCAAACGTTCAAGGGAAAATAGACATTAAGTTATCAATGCTATTTTGCATCGTACCTTACATGAACTGTCTGTGTCACCATCATGTTTTATGTTTATGTTATAATTATGTATTTGTCTACAATAAATAAATAAGAATTAAAATAAAAAGAAACACTGCACTTTCCACACCATCCGCTCCCATTAAGACGCAACGACCCGTAACAAAGTTGATAAATAATTATTGTCCCTTAATTATCGGGACAGGCCGTAGCACGCGCGCGGGGGGACAGGGGGGATGACGTGCAAAATATTTGGTCCATCAACTGTACAATAATGTGCCACTAATGGCGCGGGGAATTAGGCTAGCATCTTAATGGTGATTTATTTTAAGTAGTAGGGCTGTTATTTGTGTGTTTTGTGGGACAGTTTTATAATTGAATCAAATACCGATGAATGGACCAAATCGTCCAATCTCAACGGTGATTATCCAGGCACACAGGAAATATTACAGTGCGTCTGTTCAAACGCAGATAGTATGTAGCACTCTATTATTCTCTCTATATCCCTTAAAATCTGCTAAGCTGCGTGTCACGGGTTTGATTAGAGCCCGGGCACACGATGCGTTGCGGCGCCACACCGCAAAGATTTCACCGTATCAGCGAGCACACGGGCGTTGCGACGCCGCAACGTCGTTATGTCGCAGTGGCGCCGCTGATGCCCCATTCTGTTAATAATGTTCATTTTTTTACGACGCATAAACAACTGTGAGCGGTGCCGCTCCGACGCCGCAACGCATTCACCCCTCCCCGCCTCGTCTTGACGGTTGCAAGTCCGATGCGGCGCCGCAGCGCATCGTGTGACATGCCACAGATATTTCTATGCAAGACGACGCAGCGACACCGTTCAGGCACCGCACCGCCACCGTAACGCATCGTGTGCCCCCGCTCTTAGACATGACCAAACATTTTTTGTGTGGCCCACAGATAAATGTTCAAAGTCTGGGTGCCTTGTGTTATACTCCTATGAGTTTACCACGTTTGTGAAAGCTACCACGATATAGAAATTTATTTCAGTGCGAAGCAAAATAAAGGTTTACAAAAAAAAAGGAATTCCATCAACGCACAACAAAATTTTACGGTCTGTACTTTTTGCCCTGATTTTCCAACTTTATAAATATCGGAGTCTTTGCTCTACCTGTACTAATTAAGAATAAACCACAATTAACAGGACTATCCACAAACTGTTAAAACCCATACCCACCCCAATTTATCACAAACAAATTTAAATGAACGATGTAGGTACATTTATAATGATCCCAGCTAAATGGTTCGTATAAGCAGAGAAGGTAATTGTCGGCGTTTTTATATTCGCCTTTAAAATAAACCATCTATCATCGTTACTGTGTTTTGTTTGACGTGAAAGACGCTTTCAGAATGACGCTTTTATTGGTTGGCAGTCATTTTAGGCTTTGGCTGTGATTTTTCTGTTAAGGTAAGGTGAGTGAAGAAAGTGGCTGTCGTATGAAACGCTTTTAAAAATAATTTCGTTTTTTAAATTTGGTCTCTTTTTATTAAGAATTAATTCACTGTATTGTGGTAAGTAAGTTCATAATTGCGTGAGAGCAGTTGCACGGGAAAAAGAGCCTTTATTGATATTTTCAAGTTATTCTAAATATTTAGTCTTTAGGTACACTTTCAGCAACAAATAGTATACCCCTTGCTTACGCAAGCTAGCCCTATAAACATTTTTTGTATCATGTATCCAAACGCATCTCACACATTATAATCATTCATATTGGACGACAGTATTGAGCCAATCATACTCCAACTCCCCATATCCTCATATCCCATGCCGGCGAATGAGAAAGCTTGTTCGCCGCTAAGCCAATCAGGAACATTTCCGCCGACCGCTGCAAAGAAAGGTCGCCATCTTTGGTTGACCGTTCTCTTCGTCTTCAAGCATCCGCCCGCACAGCACCGCTAAATAATCAACACCGCTAAATAATCCGCTAACCGCTGCTCAGCGGTGATCTAATCGCTGAACCATAAACCTCCTAATTAACGTGTTGGCCGACACAAAGACACAAAGACACAAAGACACAGTGACGCGAAATATAACCGATTTGTAAACCGCGAGTGAGAACAACCGAGAACACGTGTGAATGTCGTCATCCACCCGGCAGTCAGTGCATCCACCTGGCATCCATATCTCCAAGTAAGTCACAATACTCTTCCCATACCTACTTTCCTTTAGCTCAATTTCTGTGTCCAATATATCGTCCAACGTAAAAAATATTTTCCCGCCAAAATTAAACAACTTAATCTGGTCCTTCGAAAGCCGCAATCCTAAACTTACCATAAGTTAAATGGTCCATTCGAGTCGGATTCATAGAATCAGCATTCATAGGTCTCATACCTAGGATTTAGGTTAAATAGGTACCTACTTATCTAACCTGAATTCGTAAAACCGCCATATTGAACGCATACTATCGTTCTTACATTCCCCGCTAGGTACCTACCTACATCATTGGGAACTACTGTACCAACTTAATAGTTCGCCTGTTGCATTGAAATAGCATAGGGAATTATTAAAACCGCTAATTATCGTGAGTTAGTTCGGCAAACTTGCCTATAACATAAACTCAACCGCAATAATTTTCTTTCACCCGCTACTTAAATAAAAAAATATAAAATATTCTTGAAGTCTACCTACATAAACCTTAATTATTTTGTCCGCTATAGTTACTAGAACTACTCCAATATGGAAGATCTTCAAATAAAAGTTAAAATATTGCAAGCTAAAAACCAAGCAATCTTTGAGCGTTTATCGTCATTGTATGAAATATCAAAGAAAATAAATACGACTAGTATTGAGCTACGTTCGGCTGAGACGTTTATGGCAGACACGCAAATAATCTCAGTTACTCGTCAAGAGTTTATTTCTAACATAGATAAAATAAATACATATTCTTTACAAATAAATCCTGATCATAAAATAGATTATAACAGTCAAATATCATTTGACGGAGTTTATACGCGAGTAGAGAGAATACGCTCACTTATTGAAGCGAAGTCCTCAAGGTCATTGAAGGACTCAGCGTCTATTGATACCGCGACGCAATCAAAATGCTCAGTCAAGCTGCCACCAATTCAGATTCCGTTTTTTGATGGTAGAATTGATAATTGGCCTGTTTTTTATGAATCATTTAAATCAAATGTCCATGAAAATTCAAACCTTACAGATTCTCAACGTGTGCAATATTTAATAGGTAACCTAAAAGGAAACGCATTGCAAATTACCACCGGAATTATTCCGTCAGGGGATAATTATACGTCTATCTGGAACAGTTTGGTTCAAAAGTATCAAGATAAACGAGCATTAGGCTCGCACTACATGTCTAATATTTTAAATATCAAACCCGCAATTAATAATTCCGCATCTTTAAATAGTTTTATTGAAAGTTTTCACGCGTCTGTTTCGGCACTAGAACAATTAAAAATTAACGACCTAAAGGATTTCATATTATTAAATTTAGCTTTAAAAAAGTTAGATCCCGCTATCATACATTCATTTGAGATGCATATGAGAGATGTGGAGATTCCTACTTATACGGATTTCGTTGAATTTATAAAATCGCAAGTAAAAATATTAGATAGATCTACTTTAACTCGGAACGCATCAATAAGTAACAACAATAATAAAAATAATTCTTGTCGTAGCCAATCACGTGATAGTACAGTACATACATTTGTTGCTTGTGACAATAACCAAACTTGTATGTATTGTAGTAGCAAAGATCATTGGAAACTGTACACCTGTCCAAACTTTCAAACAATATCGGCCGGTTCGCGTTTGGATTTTATTAAAAATAAACGTGGATGTGTAAACTGCCTTAGTACAACGCACACTGCCTCGCAGTGTAAATCTATACACACCTGTAGAACATGTAACAAAAAACATCATTCTCTTTTACATTTGGAACAAATTTCACAGCAGCGATCGATATCAGCTGACGCTTCCGCGCAGTCACAACAGGTGGCGCTTTGTGCATGTTCTCGCGTAGGAATAAGGACTCCACGTACTACGATTGTTTTGTCAACAGCACAAGTCTATGTTGATAACAAACATAACAAATCCGTTTCTGTAAGGTGCTTAATAGATAACGCTTCGCAAAATAATATAATTACTACAGCCTGTTGTAAAAAACTGCAATTAAATATTATACCGCTTTCAAATTCATTTATAAAGGGTGTAGGAACCTCTTCGCGGCCTATCATAGGTTACGTGGAGATAACAGTTACTGCAAAAAATAAAACAAATTCTTTTAAAATAACCGCTCTTGTTATTGATTGTATAACTGATAAATTACCATCTCACTTGGTTGACACCTCTGCTGTGCAACATTTATTCGAGTTACCGCTAGCCGACCCCCTGTGGCACGTGCCCGGTGAGGTTGAATTACTTCTAGGGGCAAAACTGTTTCCGTATTTATTACTTCATAACAGAATTCTCTCACCTACCGCGCCATCAGCTGTTGAAACCGTGTTTGGATACATAATTATGGGTGAGATACCCTCTAGTTTATCTAATAACAATAACAGTCTAGATGATTTAAATACCGCTTCATGTTTTTCTACCGCGTTAACAGTAGATGATTCTCATTGTTTTTTGTCGTTGGACGAATCTTTACATAAATTTTGGAATATCGAAGAAATACCTTCAAAATCTTTTATGATCCCCGCTGAACGGGAGTGTGAACAGCTGTACGCTTCTACTGTGTCACGTGACTCCAGTGGTAGGTACTGTGTTGCCTTACCATTCTGTAAAAATCCAGAATCACTCGGAAATTCATATGCTGTCGCTTATCGACGTTTAATTAACTTGGAAAAAACTAAGCTTCGCGACCCTTCTTTGCGCGCTAGTTATAACGAAATAATCCAAGAGTATATCGATCAAAATTATTTAACTGAAACTACACCTAGTTCTGTTGATCAGACTATAGGATATTACATACCGCATCACCCTGTTATTAGGAATGATAAACAAACTACTAAGGTGCGCATTGTCCTTGATGCGAGCGCTAAGTCTCATAATGGCGTTTCATTGAATGACTTACTGCATACAGGTCCTAATTTACAGGCTGACATATTTTTATTACTTTTAAATTTCCGTTTGTTTCCTATTGCAGTTACAGCTGATATAAAACAGATGTATCTTCGAATTAAGGTTATTGAGGATCATCGAAAATATCAAAAAATATTGTTTCGATTTAATACTACTGAACCTGTTCGCGAATTTAAATTTAACCGTGTGGCCTTCGGTCTCAAGCCCAGTCCCTTTCTAGCCATGCGCACTGTGCGCCAGCTTTCAGAGGATGAAAAACATCGCTTCCCGCGCGCATCCATTGTCGCTTCTCATGAGCTTTACATGGATGACTTGGCTAACTCGACCCCTACTCTAGAAGAAGCCAAGATTCTCTCCGCTGAACTTATCGCCTTATTTAAAGCTGGGGGCTTTGACCTTACTAAATGGGCAAGTAATTCCTTGGAATTACTGGAGGTTATTCCACACTCCAACCGCTCTTCTATTAATTTCTCTGACGGGGATAATTTAAAAATCCTTGGACTCAAATGGATTCCTTCCGAGGACTGTTTCACCTTTACTACATCTGAGTTAGATAAAGGTTGTACTAAACGCGTCATACTTTCCACTATTGCCCGTCTGTGGGACGTTCTCGGGCTAGTGGCTCCTGTAGTTTTATTCGCGAAATTACTC
The DNA here is from genome assembly GCA_030763345.1 of Mythimna separata. Classification (NCBI taxonomy): domain Eukaryota; kingdom Metazoa; phylum Arthropoda; class Insecta; order Lepidoptera; family Noctuidae; genus Mythimna; species Mythimna separata. The sequence goes on along the minus strand of CM061188.1, from coordinate 3,609,381 downwards.
ATAAAAGAATTATGGAAATTAAACACAGATTGGGATGAAACTCCACCCGATTCTATCGTACTTCTCTTTCAAAAATTCAAAGAGCAACTGCCTCTACTTTCTTCTTTAAAATTGCCGCGTCATGTAGCCGTTACTATGGGTTGCGTGACAAATATAGTAGGTTTTGCTGACGCCAGCTTGAACGCGTATGGCTGCGTTATATACTTACATGTCACTGACACAAATGGTAATACACACGTAAATTTGGTGTGTGCTAAATCTAAAGTTGCACCTGTTAAGGTCGTATCTCTGGCTCGTCTAGAGCTTTGCGCCGCTGTTCTTTTGTCTAAACTAATTAAACTAGTTTATGACACTTACCGCTCTCGCACCGCTATTAATAAAATATTTGCCTTTTCCGATTCTACAATTACACTTTCATGGATTCATTCCTCACCTCACAAGTGGAACATTTTTGTTAGTGACCGCGTCGCTAAATGTCAAGAAAATCTTGATCCTAAACATTTTTACCATATTAACGGAAAAGAAAATCCTAGTGACTGTCTGTCTCGAGGTCTTCTACCCGAACAGTTACTAAACCATGATTTATGGTGGCATGGCCCTGAATGGCTTCTGCGACAAACTGATGAGTGGCCTATTACTCCGTTTGTTTCCTCATGCAGCGAGCAATTGCCTGAGTTTAAAAATAAATCTTTAACATTAGTATCTACCGTATCAGAACTTAACTTGATATATAGCCTTTCTCAAAAATTTACATCGTTACATAAAATATTGCGCATAATTGTATACATTTTGAGATTTTTGCATATTATTCCTTATGACAAGTCACATAAGACAATTACTGTCCGTGAATTGGTTGCCGCTGAAATTTATTTAATTCATTGTATTCAACAATTTCATTTTTTAGATATTTATGACGAAATTAAAAATAAAAAACTTCGCTCACAGTTTAAGAAACTCGATCTATTTATAGACGAGCATAACATAATTAGAATTGGTGGCAGGTTGTCAAATGCGAACCTTCCTTATGAAGCTCAGCATCCCGCGCTTTTACCTAAACATGATAACTTTACACATGTTCTAATAGACTATTATCATCGCATTCATTGTCATGCCGGTGTAAACCTTCTTACCTCTCTGTTACGCCAAAAATATTGGATCATCTCTTCCAGAGGTGTCGTCAGACAAAGGGTACATGCTTGTAACTTTTGTTTCAAAGTTTCTCCTTCTCACCCCAGTCCAAAGATGGCTGATTTACCCGCTTGCCGCGTACAAGAGACTAAAGCTTTTGTTCATACTGGTGTGGATTACGCTGGTCCTATTAAAGTAACCTTATGTCGACGCAGAGGCCAAAGAAGTCAGAAGGCTTACATATGCTTATTCGTTTGTTTCGTTACCAAAGCAGTTCATATTGAATTGGTTACCGACGTGTCATCGGACACCTTCATTTCAGCTTTTAAAAGATTCATTTCCCGCAGAGGCCCCGTCTCTTATTTATATTCTGATAACGGAACAAACTTCGTTGGAGCCAAGGCTCAATTACAAGAACTACTTGCTAACCGCTACCGCATAGAGTGGAAAATGATTCCACCCCGCGCCCCCCACTTTGGAGGGCTGTGGGAATCAAATATTAAATCTATTAAAACGCATTTATATCGTGTTATCGGCTCTCAACTTCTTACTTATGAGGAGCTTTCGACTGTTCTCACTGAAATTGAGGCAGTTCTAAATTCCAGACCGCTCTGTATCCTGAGTGAGGATCCGTACCCAGAACCGCTTACTCCCGCTCATTTTATAATGGCTTCTCCGTTAACTACGTTGCCTGTCGTGAACGTTCCCGAAACGCCGAAACCTCTAACTTGCCGCAAAAAATTGCTTGACCAAATGGTTTGTAGCTTTTGGAGAAGGTGGCGTTTAGAATACTTACATAACTTGCAAGTTAGGCAAAAATGGTTGAATGCCGCCGACAATATTAAGATTGGTACAGTGGTTCTCATGCATCAGGATGATGTCCCTCCTCTACGTTGGCCAATGGGCATAATCACCGAGATTTTTCCCGGCAAGGATGGGATAACTCGCGTTGCCATGGTGAAGACATGCAGTGGCTCTTTCAAAAGACCCGTTGTTAAACTATGTCCTTTACCTTCTCAATAATACCACCGCGTAATTAAACATCTAATTTAGCTGTAGTTCACATATTTTCATTATAACTTTTCTCTTTTGTCCAAGTTAATTTAATTTCAATCCGCTTTAATTTGACTCCTTACTTTTTGAGTATACTTCATATCCTCGAAAGCCGGGCAGAATGCTTACGCAAGCTAGCCCTATAAACATTTTTTGTATCATGTATCCAAACGCATCTCACACATTATAATCATTCATATTGGACGACAGTATTGAGCCAATCATACTCCAACTCCCCATATCCTCATATCCCATGCCGGCGAATGAGAAAGCTTGTTCGCCGCTAAGCCAATCAGGAACATTTCCGCCGACCGCTGCAAAGAAAGGTCGCCATCTTTGGTTGACCGTTCTCTTCGTCTTCAAGCATCCGCCCGCACAGCACCGCTAAATAATCAACACCGCTAAATAATCCGCTAACCGCTGCTCAGCGGTGATCTAATCGCTGAACCATAAACCTCCTAATTAACGTGTTGGCCGACACAAAGACACAAAGACACAAAGACACAGTGACGCGAAATATAACCGATTTGTTAACCGCGAGTGAGAACAACCGAGAACACGTGTGAATGTCGTCATCCACCCGGCAGTCAGTGCATCCACCTGGCATCCATATCTCCAAGTAAGTCACAATACTCTTCCCATACCTACTTTCCTTTAGCTCAATTTCTGTGTCCAATATATCGTCCAACGTAAAAAATATTTTCCCGCCAAAATTAAACAACTTAATCTGGTCCTTCGAAAGCCGCAATCCTAAACTTACCACCCCTTCTTTATCTCACACTGTCAGTACACAACAAGGGAGGTACAATCTATATATATAAAAATGAAACCCGTTTTCCGTTGTCACGACATAGCATGAAAACGGTTTGACCGATTTGGCTGTTTTTTTTTTAAATGTTCCTTGAAGTTCAATGATGGTTTTTACGGAGAGAAAATTTCAAAAAAAAAAGTTAGGTAAAGTAGGGTAGGTAGGGTAGTGTAGGGTAGTGTAAGGTAGTGTAGGGTAGTGTAGGGTAGTGTAGTGTAGTGTAGGGTAGTGTAGGGTAGTGTAGGGTAGTGTAGTGTAGTGTAGGGTAGTGTAGTGTAGGGTAGGTAGGGTAGTGTAGGGTAGATAGGGAAGTTAGGGTAGGGTAGCGTAGGATATGTATATGGTAGTCATTTGACGGGAGCGAAGCCGCGGGTAAAAGCTAGTTTAAAAATAAAAGCTCAGCTAGAATACTCGCAACTAGCGACGTGTCGTGTTATTTGTCTGTTTAATTGTGCTGTGCTCGAGTGTACGGAACGTAGTAACGTCTGTACGCGAATGTACGTCGTTGCGTACATTACTCATAAGGTTAGGTTAGGGTTGTCATCGGGTAGTTTTAGTCGATTCCGTTTGGTTTGAGGAAATGATTTATTAATTAACGGTGTAAACATTGGAGTGGCTATTTCTAAGGGCTCTTAATATAAACTCCCTTAATGTTTAAATCCCCGACCGGTCCTATGAGACCGCGCTGTTATTGTTTTACTATTGTGTCTCGTTTCGCGGGTATGTGATAGATTAAATAGGTTTGACTGATCCACAAAAAGAAGATTGCGATTTGACGCAATTAGAAAAAAAATCTTGTCATCAGTGTAACAAATTTTAGGGAAGCATATACGTCCTAATATTGTCACATTGATAATTTGGCAACTGATATCTAATATTTAATTATTAAAATTTAATTTTTTGTTTTTATTCTTAGTAACATTAATCATAACCACGAATAGTGCATAACCTTACTAGTTTTTTATAATTATTTTTATTAAATAATTTTAACTATCCTTATACACAAGACATCCAGATCCTAATTAAATATTTGTAGGCCATATAATCGAACCCACGACACACACTACAGCACTCAATCGACACCGGTTTCCTCAAAAAATTACCCTCGATAGCATTGACGTGCCCGGAAAAAAACATCAAATAAAAATTATTTCCGTATTAGTATTTTTCAACGAAAGCTAGGCTAATAATGTCGCCTGGATCAAAGGCTCTTTGTCGGCGTACATTTGCATGGACGAATATGTAATTTAATAAGCCTACTAAGTTAAATTGTTGGTGTAACTTGAAGGTGCGTGGCAAGGTTTTTGAATTAAGTGAATAAGTAAAATTGGGGCTGGGTTTTTAGGGTTCAGTAGCTTGGTTGGCACAAACTGAACCCTTAAAGGATTACTTTTGTTGTCCGATTATCTGTTGTTTGCGCTAGTCGTGGAGAGGATCCGGCAGTTTGAATTCGAGGTAGCTAAGTTCTAAGTCATAATAATATGGTTCTGTAAAATTGTAGCTAGATATAGAGTGCCTCGAATGACAAAAAAAAAGAACTTTTATAGGATCATTTGGTTTTCCATTTGTAAACACCGGTTTTTTTCGAGACGTAACGTGTGAAGATATCAAGTTGAAATAAATATCAATTAGGTACTCAATTCCACTACAGCGAATGAACTTTGGTTAAAGTCAACGGTATCTAAAGATAAGGGACATATTTTAACGCGCGTTAGGGAACCAAAATATAGGGGGCTCTCCGTTGAGCCAGAATCACGATTTAAAAAATAATTAATTGTTACAAACTAGTGCTTGACTGCGATCCCACCTCATGGTAAGCAGTGATGCAATCGTAAATGGTGAGGTTAGAGTGAGGCACTAGTTTATTAAAAGCCTATTAAAATTTTGCAAGAAGCTGTGGCGTACAGCACACTGCACAACGAATGGATAAGTTCCGAAAACCGTAAAGTAACAAAAAATAGTTACTTTTTGCGATTATAAGTGTAAGTTTGTACGGAACCCTTGGTGCGCGAGTCCAATTCAAACATGACCGAATTTTCCTATGTTGCTTTAAAAAATCGAATTGGTTCTTGCGGATTTGAACCATTTTCTTTAAAAGGACATGGTTTTAATAACGATTTAAAAATTGAAGTGGCTATTTATTTATATATTATTTATTTATTATACACTTTATTGTACACCATTGCATATTATGACGAAAAGAAACTTAAAACTAAAACACATACAATGGGCGGCCTTATCGCATCCCGTGATCTTTTCCAGGCAATCTAGAATGGACAGAGATTGTCTGGACAAGAAATGGGGCTGTCGTTGGTGTGACAATACCAGTATTTTCATATATCTTACTATATATTATATAATTAGTGGCTATTAGTTCTAAGGGCTCAATAGATCTGAACAATGTCACCAATATTTTTTTTTGTTGGTCTGAGCCAATAAAGGCTTCCAGAAAATTATGATCGATAGATAAAAAACGATCACGATTTTGTTTTATTAGTAACTAAGGAAGCATATTTGTAGCATATAGTTTGGCGATTCTTCGGACTGTATCGGTCACCTTGGTTCTCCTCGGGGCATAGACCTTTCTATTGCCTTTGTAGTGACTCTAAGTCTTCTAAAAAGACCCATTGTGAGCGACCACGTTCGGAGCCATATTAAATGCACAAAGAATCAATTTGCAAATAATTTAAACAGCCACTGAATTTTACTTGAAAAAATATTTGCCAAAAACTCTCGTAATGGCTTTCTTTTGTTATAACTTATTTTATGACTTGGTACGAAACATGTCACCAAGCTGGTCCTAACCGCTTTGTTACGCCTAAAATGTTTTGTAACGCATAATTTGGTATTGTTGAACTAAATTGAAACTTTGTTTTTTTTTTCTTTTTGGTATTATTGCTCGTATTTGATCTCTATCTCACCTGATGAAAAGTAACGATGTGGTCAAAGATGGAGCGTGATTTCTAAGAAGTGACCTATTTACTTTTGACTTAAAGATCCCCAGGTTGTAGCTATCAGGAAATACACTCTTTAGCTGGTACACATAATAAATATATTCCCCAAAAAAATCATAAGCTTATTTTTGATCTCGAATACACAGTTCCTAAGGCGGCTAAGTACTACTACTTTTAGGCTGGTGCGATGCCTGCGTGTCAGAACACGCATAGTTGAAAGTTCTCCCACAAAGTAGACCAACGACTTAGTGAGGAACGCGCGTTGTGGCGACAGTTCAGGAAGGCCTACGAGTATGTTAAGCAGTCGAAAAAAGACATCTCTTTTGGCTGAAATGATGAGACTGTTGATGATGAATTAGATGACAAAAGCAAAGCTGCGGGATAAACTTTATCAAGACAAGACTGGAGTAACCTCACACAGTTTCCTTGACATCAACAGAATTTGCGATCATAAATTGTTAGGAAACTAGAGCTTTAAACTTAATTATTCGTCCGTACATAATTTATTCGTTCTAAAACCTAAACAATGCCGATATTAGACCCTCTTAGTATTTACTGAAGAGATTTAGCAACAAAGGATAGTTCAAATTAGTACAAAATGGATGTGTCGGACTCATGTGTGAAGTTATCTATACGAATATAATAAAGAGGTAAAGTTTGTTTTTTTGTTTGTAGGGGATAATCTCTGAAGATCTTGGATTGGACTTGGATTTTTCGATTGCATAAATGTATATATTGATAGAAAGCTGCTTTCTTCCTGAGTGCTATAGGCTATATTTTATGTAAAAAAAGTTATTACTTAGTAGTTACTTAATTCCCGACTTTCACGCGGGATAAGCCGCGGGCAAAAGCTAGTTATTTAATAAAACAAAATCCCTTACCATGTATGTTTATCTGTATGAGCGCGGTAAACTTGAAAACTCCTCAACGGATTGTCATGCAGTTTTCACAAGGAAGGTTTGTGTACATATATACCTATGAATGTATGTTGTAGTAGAGAAAAGCCGAGAAATTTAAGGTGCGGTGGTTAGGCAGTTTTTTAATAAATGGTCTATCAGGATTTTTTTTTGTGGTGTGTAGTCTAATGATTTCTCCCAATCTAGGGCAGAACAGAAGGGCGTGATACACTTTTATTGACTAAAACCACCTTTCAGTTCCTTTGCGTCTGAGGACCATGAATAACACTTTCAGAAGTTAACCGATGGCTCCAGTAGGTTCCGATCCTGCTGGGGATCTACGGTATTGCTGACATCTCTTTGAGGCGCGCGGAGAACACTCCACGCTGATGCCGTTGACAGCTCGGGTATAGTTCAGACGGTTAAAGGACGTCCAGATGGTGAGCTAACCATTGCTCGCTGCTTGAGCTTATTTATTACGTCCTCAGTAAGCAGGTGTTAGCATAATCTATAATCGGCTGAATAAGCGTAACCTTCGTATATTATGTTACTAACATATAAACCCACGCCCACACAAAAAACTAGTCCTCTACCCAACTATATATACACGTTTTGGTACAAAAGGAGTGCTTTAAACCCCTAGATTTAGGTGAATAGGCCGGCTATTTTAAGATAATAACAGCCGCACAGATCGATCTTCAAGGTTAAGCAACGCTTGCCAAGGTTGATCTATGGATGAGTGACCATCTTAGCATACCGAGTTTCCTCCGTACCTCGGAAAGCACGTTAAGCCGTAGGTCCCGGCTGTCATTTGTATATATCTTTGGCAGTCGTTTCGGATAGTCAGTATCCAAAAAATTTGACTGCAGTCTTTTAAAAGTTGTCCTGTCCTAGTTGTCGAAACACTGGACAGACGTCAGCAAAAATCTATATTCAGCTGAATAAGTGTTATAACCTTCGTATTCTATATAACCAACATATCAAAAAACGCCCACACAAAAAACTAGTCCTCCACCCGACTATATCTACACGTTTTGGCACAAAAGGAGTGCTTAAGCCCCCAGATTTAGGTCAATAGCAAAATGATTTTGTGTTTTGTTTTTGGGAATAACTTTAATTATTTTTAGCACTTACGGCTTAAGGCGCGTAGTTGAAAGAAAGAAAAAAGACGATTTTATATTATAAAGCTAAAGAGTTTGTTTTTTTGAACGCGCTAATCTCAGAAACTACTGGTCCGATTTGAAAAATTCTTAGAAAAGTGTAAGATAGCCCATTAACTGAGGAAGGCTATAGGTTTTAAATCATCACGCCAAGACCAATAGGAGCGGAGCAACTCACCTATGAAGTCGCGGGTTAAAATTAGCGTTATCCCAAAGTAACAATTCCACGCGGACGAAGTTGCGGGCAGAAGCTAGTATTTTATAAATGTAACCAATGTATCAACCAACACCCACACAAAAAACTAGTCCTCCACCCAACTATATCTACACGTTTTGGCACAAAAGGAGTGCTTAAAGCCCCTAGATTTAGGTGAATAGGCCGGCTAATTTACGGCGGTGGTGGAACCTGCTACAATAGGTTTAAATTCCACTAGTGTTACATCCTATTGTTTGGCAAGCGTTGAGATTTTATATAGTTCCATGATTTTGTAGCTGGGGTTAGTATAGGGTGGTGCAAAATCATCAATCACTAGAGTATTTTTTAAATAGCATGAGTTGGGTGACAGCAGGACGAAAACATGCATCTTTAAGATGAGAGAAAAAGATAGAGAGCTAAATTGTACGAATCTGACAGCTGTCTCCGAAACCATCCTATAAAAAATTTAGTATAGGTGTTGCCAGCGGCTTTGCCCGCGTGTTAGTAGAAAATTATCCCAAGAGAAAATACGCCCAGGATAAAAAGTTACTTTACACTAAGTTTTATCGAAATCCATTTAGTAGTTTTTGCGTGGAAGAGTAGCAAACATCCATGTATACAAACTTTCGCGTTTATAATTTTTAATAGAATTTGGGAAACCATGTTTGTGTTTTGTTTTTGAAAATCTAATTATTTTTAATACTCGCACACTGGAGCGGGCTTACCGCTCTTACCCCTACTGTTTTCTTTGAGAGTCGCAGGGTGAGCCTCAGTCACCTAAGGTGAGCTTATAGATGACGAGCAATGGGTAGCTCGCTTCCCGGCTGTTAGGTAAGCACCGAATCCGAGTCGTTACTGTCGCGTAGCTGTCAATCCAGGTTCACGGTAACTCCTTTAAACTATCTTGCAGCCCTAGTAGGCATCACTCCTAGCCAGCCCTGTCACAAATGCTGATCCGCGTGGAAAATAACGCGCCTGGTCTTGGCCCTCATCGGATGGCGAGCTACCCATTGGTCGTCGTTCGCAAGCACATGCCTGCAGTGGCTACGCGTCGCCATGCGATTCTGTGTCTCTTGCAGTGGCTAGCGAGTCTACGAAAACGTTATTCATAAAACAAGAAAATCATTTTGACTCATCCATCAGTTATGCTATTCTCTAAAAGTAATTTTCATGGCTGTAAGCTGCGACGAGCTCGACGTCGAGACAGCCTTCAAACAACGAACGCAAATGTATGATACATTGTCATTGTCAATTGCACTACCGCTCATGGCTGTGACAACTGTTAGTTGACACAATTGTTAAGTTTGAAGGCTTTCTCGACGTCGAGCTCGTCGTAGCTTACAGCCATGAAAATGACTTTTAGAGAATAACATAATCGTAGCAAGTGATCATTTAATTCATGAATCTCCGACCGGTCCTATGAGACCGCTCTGTTATTGTTTTACTATTGTGTCTATTGTGTCTCGTTTTGTGGGTATGTGATAGGTTAAACACCAGCCTGTATTCATACTTTGAGTTAATGCCATCAGAATGCTTTTAGAACGTTTTGCATACGGCTCTCAGATTAGTCTTATGTTAAGCTAGATTGATGAATAGTTAAGACGTCGCGAATTAATATGTTAAGGTCGGATTTAGACTAACAACAATGTCGACGGATTAATCTTTTGAAGCAGTTTGTTGAGACAGTTTAAAGTCTTAGGTCTTTACAATAAGTGATTATGTTATCATTTAACTCTAAAATACTTGTTAGTCACATTTTGAACCTTTTCTTTTCTTCGAACTTCGAAAAATAAGGAGGTTCTCAATTCACTGGGTTCCTGGGATTAAATGTATCCTATATTCTATTCTTGGATATGGTCCACTGCTCGTGGCTAGATAATAACAGCCGCACGGGTCGATCTTCAAGTTTAAGCAACGCTTGCCAAGGTTGGTCTGTGGATGGGTGACCATCTTAACATACCGAGTTTCCTCCGTGCCTCGGAAAGCACGTTAAGTCGTAGGTCCCGGCTGTCATTTGTAGATCTTTGACAGTCGTTACGGATAGTCAGAAGCCAGTAAATCTGACTCCAGTCTTGCCATGAAGTACCCTGTTACCCCAGTTAATGGGTTGTGGAGGTCTGGTAGGCAGCTGCTCCTCGTAAAATACTGGTATTCAGCTAAATCCGGCTTGACTGGAAGCCGACCCCAATGTAGTTGGGAAAAGGCTACGTGGATGATGATGATGATGGATATGGTCCACCCTGGTACCAAGTTTCATCAAAATTCATCTAGTAGTTTTTACGTGAAAAAGTAACAAACATGCATACATACAAACTTTCGTGATTATAATATTAGTAAGATTTTTGTGTGTTTCCCAATAAAACGTAAAAGCCTGCACTGATCAAGAAAATTAATTTTGTGTTTGTAACGGTGTATTTTTCAGGTTTTCTCATAATCAGCTGGTGATGATGATGATGTAATCCTGGAGAAATCGAGGGAAATCTTCAAATTGTATGGACAGATTTGTTATTTCTGTAATTACCTTACTTATAGCACTAGCACACTTTTCACACAGGGGGTAGGTATAATAATTATTAATATTTTTTCCACAAAATGTGACTTCAATAAAAAAGTACAAAACCAAAAAGTCTTCTGATTTAAAGTGATAAACCAGGGTAGATAATTTTTTAATCGGAAAAAAATTAAATATAGTATAATAATTAAACCCATTAGAAAATGAAGAGAATACTTATATAGAAAATAATAGGAAAAATAAATAATGGGCGATCTGAAGCACTGGTCTAAAAGTGTTTTTTATGTAAAAGGGTTTTTTGCAGATTATTTGGTTTGATTTATTTTACTCTAGCTCTTGACAGCGGTATTGCCCATTAGTAGAACATTATCCCAAGGGAGACATACTCCATCATATTTGCAATTCCAGGTTATGCCAAATTTCATACAAATCCGTTTAACAGCTTAAGCGTGAGAAAGTGAAAATTAAAAACACACACACATAAATACATAATGTCACCTTTAATGGTTGGTTTTTTTATAGGTGGGAAATCATCCAATGACTTCTTCCGCACTCCGCATGGCGTTTCAAACTTTAACTGACTAATATACACTCCTCGTCCTTCTTTGCCTTCGTTCTAGGACCCCGGGGTTTTCATTTGCAACAACACATGGCCCCAGTAGGCTTCCATCTTTCTGGGCCGGCTTCGACCCTGCTAGGCCTCTACGGTTTTGCTGACATCTCCTTGAGGCGTGCACGAACACTATGCACCGTCAACAACTCGAGCTCGGTCCGGAAGGTTAACGGAGGGCCGAACCGCAAACTACCAATTGCTCGCCGTCCGCAAGCCGTCACTTTTGGTGGCTGGAAATCGGAGTCGGTTTCGTCACGCATTGTTCACAGCTATATTTCTAAGGTTGCCGTAGAGAAAAGGAAAATGAACCCACATAATAATATGACCTACTCGTAAAACCATTCCCTCATGTAAATATAGCATTACAATCGTGTTCCATTTGAAGCCGTGTCCATTCGATAGATACGCAGCGATGCGGAGAATGAAATGACTTCGAATATCAATGTGAGGCATGGCTCGCGAGTAGGACGACCATCTTACGAGTATAAGCAATTTCTATACATTTTTAGAGGGTTTTTTTTAGAAGGGAAATATTTTATAATTGTTTATGCAACGCAATCTTAAAACTAGCTAACAATAATAATCATTTCAAAGGGAAATTATGCGTCGCCTCCTTGTAAAACTGCCGACAGCTATGTTGCTTCGTTTGTCTTTTGCGTCCCAAGTTTCTCTCTTTTCCACACACATCTATCCTCAGCCATTACGGGGCAGTCCCTACGGTAATCGTCCAGCTCGTCCCTCCACCTTCGCCTTGCGTCCCAAGACCACGAGTATTCTTTTCATACGTGTTCCTATAGTCCTAGCTGCAGGGATCGGTCCTGCTAGGCCCTTTCGGTTTGCTGACATCTCTTTGAGTTCCGCGTGGAACGCTATGCGCCGTCGTCGACTCGGGCTGGGTCCTTACCGTACAGTCGGACAGCATATATAAAGTATACTCGTAATAAAGTAGTATGTTAAGAATCGACTAAAGAATCAATTTCAGCTATTCTTAAAACAGGTCATTTTGGAACATTATGTTTATTCTATCTTGATCTATGAACCTCGAAACACGGGACCCTGGAACGAAAGCAAAGAAGGAACGGGGTGGGGTTTAGTCAGTAAAAGTCTGACAGGCCCTCCCGCTCCGCCCAAGAGCGGGAGAAGTCATTAGGATGATATCCCATCTTAAAAAAATCTATTTTATTGCACTCACATTCTTACACCATCCCAATTCATATGCTCCCCTGTAGACGTCCGACAGACAACGGAACTGCGAGTGCATCCCTTATAAAATTTGCATTTCTAAACGATTTACGGCTTCAGCAGTCCTAATGAGGTTTTAATGACCACTATTTATATGATGTTCTTTAAGTTTGTAGCACTCATAGCTAGTCGGACACTCATTCATCATTTAAATAGCCTTTGGGAGCATCTATGATAGGAGACTGGGCTAGAATAGTGCGATATAGTGGTTCGCGGTTTCACGCGAGGAGCAGATTTTCAATATCTTATTATTGGTAGTCTTTAGCATACGGTGCTCACTTTAGAAGACGCTCCCACCGCTGTCATCTGTGAGCCATTGGATCACAATTGATCGGTCACCATTGGTCGTTGTTTATTTGGAGTTTTTTACACGTAGAAACACGTTCTGCATTCAATTGAACTTAATGGTTTGTTCGATCTCAATTTTAATACTTTGACGTTTGGGGGGAATATGAACCAGTAGGTCCTAAAATATTAGTAGAATTATTTGATACCTTGAGTTTTTCAAAATCTAGATCACAATGTAAACTAAACTACTACTACTAACTACTACTAGTAAACTTTTTCATAAGATTTATTATAAGCTAAAGCTTTTGATTATTCGTTGTTCAAATTTCATTCAATATTTACTACGCTGCTTATCAGGATTACCCCTGTCTGTAAAACAGGGGTAGTTTTGAATAGGTATATTATGATTGTATGGCAAAAATATTACTCCTTAGGTTAATAAACTGGGAATTTGGCACCAAGTTTAACCAATATAAGTTTTTGAAAATTTCCTTCTAAAACACTGTTTAAGTTTTCACGAAGACGTTCTCGCGAATGAAGTCACAAGTAAGAATATATTACTAGGAGGTCAGTAAGCACTGTCATATTATAGCCTCACAGATCTGTATGAGAGAAAAGTTACGCTGCACTAACTGCAAACTGTATTACTCCAAGAGTATAGTCCTAATTTGATACCAATACATATTATAATAATAATAATATTCCAAAACTTTCACACAACGCCGTCTAGTCCCAAGCTAAGCAGAGCTTGTGTTATGGGTACTAGACAACTGATAAACATACTTATATATTTCTAAATACATACATATTATAGATAAATCACACCCAGACACAGAACAAATGATCATGCTCATCACACAAACATTTGTCCTGGGTGGGAATCGAACCCACGACCTCCGGCATAGCAGTCAGGGTCACTAACCACTAGACCAACAGGCCAGCCCAATATTACCTCATTAAACACGCAAGAACGATCTTACTGACGCCTCACTGTCTTATCTAAGAACCTGTCCAGATGACACGTATCCGAGATACTAGAGCTACATATTAATTATATCCCGTCCAGATGCCTGCGCGCGTTTCCTCATTCCCGCGCAAAACACGTGCAATGTGCGCGACTCTCAGAGGTATTCCTCGAAGCGCACCAATTTTGAGGCGCACCCAATGAGGCGCACCTTTTTTATTCCTCGGAGCGCACCTTTTAGTAGCGCTCCCGATAGCAATTAAAAATATTACCCACGTTTAAAAATAGGGAAGTTGCTTAACCAAAAGTACCCTATCTCTATTCGAAAGTTAATCATAGGTGCTCTTCGAGGAAATAAAAGTTATATTTTTAATTGTTATCGAGACTGCTACTAAAAGGTGCGCTCCGAAGAATAAAAAAGGTGCGCTTAAAAAATTGGTGCGCTTCGAGGAATACCTCGACTCTCGACTCGCCCGTTTAACGCGCGAGTCGAGATACTCGGATGATGTTTCCTTATAATGTTCCCACTGCTTGGACTCAGGCCTCCACTCTTGGAGAGGGAATGGGCCATAATCCACCGCGTGGGCCCATTGCGGATTGGTGGATGTCACATGTCTTCGAATTTTTGGTACTAGGACATGCCGGTTTCCTCCGGATGTTTTCCTTTACCGTTTTGATAGCCGTATCAATCGAACGTATTTGACGATGGAGCGTGCACATTTTTTATCATAGCGTAAAAACGCGCATAAGACGCGGTATCTGGACGCAATTGAAATTGAACCGCGCGAGTGCAGTCGCGCGTAATACGCCTCATCTGGACAAGCTCTAAGCAATCAATTAATGCAGCTCTTAATCCAATTAGTTAGTACCTCTGCTTACCCACGGTTGTGTTAATATTGGACCAATTAGCGGTTCAATTAATTAAATACATCGTGTTTCAATATGTCAGCTGACCAACCATTTGCGGTTGATGGCCGGCGGTCAGCCTAACCGTTTTGTTTTAATTGTGGTTAATGATGGAAATTAAATTATTTTAGTTGTGGAATTGTTGGTAGAAATTTTTAGTATGTTGTTTTTCAACTTATAATAATAATAATTTTATTAAAGTGTGTACATGTGGGCAGTTACAGCCAGTAATATGTAGATGACAAGCTAGACATGAATGCGTCTGCTGCAGCATTTGGGCATGATTCCTTCATTAAATTTGACCAGTATGAATTTTATAATTCCGCCTGGCCAAATACCGGGCTAGGCAAAGCAAGGCAGGCAGCTATTTTTGTCATCGACACGCTAAGAAGAAGAAGTATGTATCTAAAAGTTGAAACGGAATCGTTTGACTTGGTATGGCCATTTGAAGAGGAGGAATGAAACTTATATCGATAAATGAGTTTTAACTATGAGTAAACATTTGGATGGATGGAGAGGAAGAGGGAGGCCAAAGAAAAGATAAATGTATTGTGTGAAAAAGAAGTAATATGAAAGAGAATTGATAGCGCGACGGGTGACAGGACTGAATGGAAGAAAAAAACGTGTTGCGCCGACCCCAAATAAAACAAAACGAAGCCGGACTAAGCGTTTCACCTCGTCGTTTATACCGCGTACATCGAGGGACTGGAACAATTTGCCTGCTGC
Organism: Mythimna separata; assembly: GCA_030763345.1. NCBI lineage: Eukaryota > Metazoa > Arthropoda > Insecta > Lepidoptera > Noctuidae > Mythimna > Mythimna separata. Next base: position 3,593,935 of record CM061188.1, on the reverse strand, counting down.
GGTTTTCCCGTGCGATTATAATTTGGGTGTCTTCAAGGCTAGAGGCAATAGACTCCTAATAGACTAGTGCGCGTCACCATCAACGATTGCATCACTGCTTACCATCAGGTGGGATCGCAGTCAAGCACTAGTTTTTATCATTAAAAAAAGGAAGAAGAAGTAACTTATGTATCTATTCCTCTACGTTGCTTGTTTTTAATGTAGATTCAAAATGTCTCGGATTTACATTTTCCAATTGCATTCCATACATTTTCCCTTCAGTATCTTGATAAATAATAAAGTATACTAGCTGTGTGCGCTGTGCACTAGCTTTTGACGTTAGATAAATTGGTATAAGTCATCATCATCATCTGCCTAGCCTTTTCCCAACTATATTGGGGTCGGCTTCCAGTCAAGCCGGATTTAGCTGAATACCAGTATTTTTACGAGGAGCGGCTGCCTACCAGACCTCCACAACCCATTAACTGGGGTAACACGGTACTTCATGGCAAGACTGGAGTCAGATTTACTGGCTTCTGACTATCCGTAACGACTGCCAAAGATCTCCAAATGACAGCCGGAACCAACGGCTTAACGTGCTTTCCGAGGCACGGAGGATACTCGTTATGTTAAGATGGTCACCCATCCACAGACCAACCTAGGCAAGCGTTGCTTAACCTTGAAGATCGACCCGCGCGGCTGTTATTATCTAGCCACGAGCTCCTCTAAGTGCCTACGAGTATGTAGGCCTTTGTGAAATAAAAAACCATTTTGATTTTGAATAGATGGATGGAGAAGGAGAGGGAGGCCAAAGAAAAGATGGATGGATTGTGTGAGGAGTGATATGAAAGAAAAGGGAGTTAGTGATAGTCTGACGGATGACAGGACAGAATGGAAGAAGAAAACGTATTACGCCTACCCCAAGTAATATAGGATAAGGGCAGGAAGAAGAAGAAGAAGATTTAGATTTTTAAGTTCATACTAAGTAGCTGCAATAGGACATGCATTAGATACTTTTTACCACGATAGTATAAGTCCTACATTTGCGGAGCATCACTATTTAACTTTCTTAAACTCAGCTTATAATAAAAACTGGGTTACATCAACATAATTCATCCCTCTTTCACCTTCCAGAAAAAAAACCTTTTAGTTTTAACAAAAGCCCCGCTTAAGTTTCACCCCAAAACTACCTCATCAGATAATATTCATCCCTCTAACAAAACCGGGTGGCATTCTTTCATAATTTTCATCCCCTACAAAAATTAATTAGTACAAGATTAAGAATAATAAGCCTTCTGATTTATAAGGGTTGTGGCCAAATGATACCCAACCCTTTTAGGGGTCCGCACACAAAACGGTAAATAGAAAACCCCTTTTGAATCCCTCATTAAAGGAGGGTATTTCAATGCCTGCACTTATGTCTATTATGGGGTACATAGAAACCCTTATGTCGTATATTGCTTAGTAAAATTCAATTTAAATAAATCTACCTTTTCATTTCCGTGTGAACTTATCAAAGGTTTGAGAGAATTACGAAAAGGGATACATCACTTTCAATGTAGCGTTTCCCGAAATAAATACATAGAACATTTTTAGAAGTTAGGTGGCCTGCATTTTTGAGGAGCTTGTGGCTGGATACAGCCGCACGGGTCGATCTTCAAGGTAAAGCAACGCTTGCCAAGGTTGGTTTGTGGATAAGTGACCTTCCTAACATACTGAGTTTCCTTCGTGCCTTGGAAAGTACGTTAAGCCGTAGCTCCCGGCAGTCATTTGTAGATCTTTGGCAGTCGTTACGGATAGCCTACCAGGCAGCCACTTCTCGTAAAATACTGGTATTCAGCTACCCAGTGATAAAGACTAAGAGTGGGAGAAGTCATAAGATGATTTCCCACCAAAAGAAAACGTAGTTAATAGTAAACTGAAATATCATCATCATCTGCCTAGCCTTTTTCCCAAACTATATTGGGGTCGGCTTCCAGTCGAGCCGGATTTAGCTAAATACAAGTATTTTATGAGGAGCGGCTGCCTACCAGACCTCCACAACCTATTAATTGGGGTAACACGTTACTTTATAGCAAGACTGGAGTCAGATTTACTGGCTTCTGACTATCCGTAACTACTGCCAAAGAAAACTGAAATATCTTACACTAAATAATTATGAAACAGTTTTCACACCATCTGCAATCAATAAAAAAATAAAAAACTGCACAGCCATTTGCCCTTTTCAATTACATCGGGCCATCCGTTTTCGTTCAAAGTTTGTATTAGTCGGTAGTTATGCCGAGTTCCGATTGACTGCCGTCGGTGTGGAAGTCAATTTAAAAAGCGAGTAATAAAGTGGAATCGACTTTGCTTATCCCCTCAGTTATTCTGTTATCTTCTTCATTTCTTTTTTTTTCTAGACCTTCGATTGTCAAAGTTACCGGTAACATTGTGATTCATGTTTGTAGTACTGAGGTAATCTATTGTGTTTTTTTTTCAAAACAAGTATTTATTTAAACGTAGATAGAACACGAAAAATAAGAACACTTATGCCCGTTTTCACCAACAGCCCCTAAAATTTAAGTGTCTCTTACGCCAATATAATCACGGTTTTTGCATATTATAAAGTTATTATTCTGAATCAAAGTATGAAATCGAACACTTTTAAAGATGTCATACTTTAATTCAGAATAATAACTTATTAATAACTTGCAAAAACCGTGATTATATTGGCTTAAGAGACACTTAAATTTTAGGGGCTGTTGGTGAAAACGGGCATTAGGGCCTATTTCACCACCTATGATTAAGTTTCGAGTATCTTACTTGGCAGATAATTTCATACAAATTCTGTCACATTTTTGAATTTATTCAGTGAGTAGTGCTTACTCGGACATTGTGAAACAGGCCCTTAACTGATTAGCTTGTCAGACTTTTACTGACTAAAACTCACGCCTGTGTTACTTATTCACCTTACGTGCCAGGACCCTGGGGTTCACTTTCCGACTACTCATGGCCCCAGAAGACTACCCTGCTGGTCTTGGGCTCAGTCCGGACTATTACCGAACAGCTGGTCGGCCAGCTACCCATTTTTACATTTAAATCAGAATAAAAGTAGAGACAACATAAAGAATATTAAATACTTATAGCTGTCGACATACTTATAGCTGAGAAGCTCGTGGCTAAATAATAACAGCCGCACAGGTCGATCTTCAAGGTTAAGCAACGCTTGCCTAGGTTGGTCTGTGGATGGGTGACCATCTTAACATAACGAGTTTCCTCCGTGCCTCGGAAAGCACGTTAAGCCGTTGGTCCCGGCTGTCATTTGTAGATAGTCAGAAGCCAGTAAATCTGACTCCAGTCTTGCCATGAAGTACCGTGTTACCCCAGTTAATGGGTTGTGGAGGTCTGGTAGGCAGCCGCTCCTCGTAAAATACCGGTATTTAGCTAAATCGGGTTTGACTGGAAGCCGACCCCAATATAGTTGGGAAAAGGCTAGGCAGTTGTTGTTGAGCTGTCGACAGACGCTTCGCACGCATGGTATTACTAGTTCCAACGGTGCTTAGTGTTTCACGATGCCCGAACGAGAGCTCAGCAAAACCGTAGTGGCCGAGCAGGGCCAAAGCCTTCTGTGCGCTGAGCGTGAGATGTTTTTACGTAAACGCGATTGAACAGTTTATTGCCTTTGTCTTCCTGATGGTTAAGACTTTGGAGCGAGTGAATCGAAGCGCCAAATGTCACATACGTATGTATAAGCGTTAACGTAAAATAAACTTGCTCTAGACACTCTGAAAGGAAAACTCGGCATCCTGGAAAGCAAGGCAAAGAAAGAACACAGGGTAAGATTTGGTTAGTAAAAGTCTGCCACGTCCTTTCTCTCCACACTAAAATGGGAGAAGACATTGGATGATTTCTCACCCAAAGAAAAAAGGTATAAGGTATTATGAAATTCAAATATCTCACACTAAATAATTATGAAACAGTTTTCACTCCATTTTTGAAAGAAGGAACAACAGATTGGGCTGCAGTTAGTAAAATCGAACACGCTCACTCACTGAGCTCTAGAGCGGGAGAAGTCAATGGTTTTTGGCCTAAAAAAACACTATAAAGAAAAGAAAAGAATGCTAATGATTACTCCGAACAGAACCACCTTAAAATTAACCTTACCTCGCTTCTCCACTTTTTATTTAACTTTAATTAAAACACTGTCTTTGTTCAGCGGTAGAGAGGTGCCATTTTGTTTCGACCGCTTAAATGCGGACAGAGGTGTCCGACTTTTATTGTTTTAAATTAGTTTTTTTTTCTTTCTCCCTTTCTAGAACATTTTATAGCGCTATAAAAGGTAGTTTTTACAATTAACAATTTTAATTGTGCTATTAATAGAAGGTGTTTTTATTAATCGTTATATTACTCTTAATATTTTAATGGCGAAGGTTTGTAGGTTTCTAGTTTGTTACTTGTTCACGCTGAGCGGCTAAACGGATTTCGATAAAAAAATGGTTAGAATGGTTTGCAGGTAGATCAAGTCCGTCAGTACATGGCTTATATAGGACATTACTTTTTATCCTTTGAGACAATTTTATATTTTCACGCTTTACGGACTTATTAGTTGATTTATTTAAATATATGTTATTATAGTTAACTTGCTGACTCGGCAAACGTTGTTCTGCCATATAAATTATGTGTAACATGATTTTTTACACCTTGTATCCTTAAAACCCAAATATCTTACGGAACCCTATTTTTTTCCAAAATAAAATTTAGCCTATGTTACTCGTGGATAATGTAGCTTTCGAATGGTGAAAGATTTTTTAAAAACGGTCCAGTAGTTTTTATGCCTATTCATTACAACCAAACAAACAAAGTTTTCTTTATAATATTATTAGTATAGATAAGAAGAACAGTATAATTCTAAACAAATGATTATAATCATCTCAATGTTTAAAATAATGGAGCAACCAGAGTCTGCGACTTCGATTTATACGTGGAAAAGCATTAAAAAGTGTCCGATATCTTTACTGAACAAATATTTTCATGACGTACTGATAGTTGTTCCGGGTCTAGGTTGTTATGCAACATGAGTTACCACTATTAAGGGAAGGAAGGAAGGTAAGGATGCCGTGACGTCTCTCCAGCTACTCTTCAAAGAGGAGAGGTAACGCCATAATTATGGCGTACCCAACCCACATGCTAAGGAGGGATTCTAATCATATACCTTAATATGCGTTGAGCTGGAATCTTCAAGGGATCTTTAAGACAAGTGTGACAGTCTTCGGCAAACCTGACCACTTGGCATGGAGCGAGGTGTAATGTGAAGCTTTAGACCAGTCGCAGTGGGAGACTACTGTAGACGCCCTCTGCCGCAACTAGGGGGCATAGTATCTTAAGGCGGGCGCGACGTTAGAATTATCCATACAAACGTAATACCAAAATCATTTGCAATTTAAGCATATTTACACCATAATATGATGTTATTCGGATTCAGACAATAATTATCTAGGTTCCTACATCGTCTTTTTGTTGAAAAACTTACCCCAAACGAAATTTAAGCGAATTTAAATTTGCACATTTTCACAGCGAAAATGTCATGTTTTTATTTTGTTTTTTTCTATATTATAAACAACAATATTTCAAAATATCTATTCGTAGGAACACAGATATTATTATCAAGTTATAAATACTCGAAACAATAATGGAAATACATTAATTTTTCATTCATCATTTTTGGTATTACGGAACCTCTCCCAAATTTCCAATAGTTTGTATTGCTATCACAGCAAGTAACTGTCAGTATGCGGATGATGACTTTACTCCAGTCGGTGTGTCCAAGAATTGTTTAAACTATCTGGATTGCTTCCATCAACCTCAAAAACGTGTTTTATTTCGTCTCAACTCGAGATAGCGCGCGGTCTCCGCAGGCCTCTTAAGTCAAATCACAACTTACACGTGTCCCTTTACAACCACAGTAACTCTTACAAACAATCCACATCCTTGGCCATATTTTTCATCTAACAGGAAAATAAGCAACATTTTCCTCGTCCTTTAATATTGTCTTTCTACGCCTATTACATCCCATATATAATACATACGACGGTATATATGTCCGTATGTCATTGCATTGTTCCCGTCACTCGAATCAAAGCTAAAATGTTACAGGCATGTAATTCCAGCGGCATCTGTACCCTTCAAAACCGGAATACGGCTTTCGACAAAGCCTGTTGGTAGAATTTTGCTGGTATGTAGTACTGGGTGTCGCCTGCGGTTTTAAATGTTTCTTTGGTTGCTATTTCTATTGGTTGTTGCGTGATTTTATATCTTATAACCTTTGCAGATAAATGAGCTGTTTAAAACTAGTCATTTTAAATTCAAATCAGAAGTTACTGATTTGAATTGAAAAAAATAGAGGCTCGCGAAGGACAATATAATTTTGTTACAGTAATACTTGGCTCCAAAACATTTCTTCCTTTTGCCTCGGTCGCAATGACAAACTTTCTCCACATGATATCCCAAAAGTCGTCTATTGTCACTCTACTCCAACAAAAACTGACTAAAATCAGGTCAAACTCGTCTCGTGTAAATTAGTTCTGGCTCAAGACTCATAATGCAGGTCCTAAAGAGAGATAACTAGTGTAGGCCAGTAATATAACGTGTAAGTAGGCCTGTAGACTCTTTTAACTCTGCTTTTACCCAGCAGTGAGACATAGCAGGCTAAAGACTTTACCGCTTTTAGGTAGGTACACCATTTACATTTTTCCGCACTAGTGCAGAAAAGTGCACTAAACGACCTCACGGGTCACCTATCAAACCCCATTAGTATTAAATTCCCGCTCAGTCGCAATGAGAAACTTTTTTCCACTTTTATAGCTCTGAAGTCCCAAATAGTCACGCCATTTCAAGTAAAACTGACTAAAACCAGGTCAAACTCGTTTCGTGTAAATCAGTTTTGGCTCAAGAGTCATAATGCAGGTCCTAAAGAGAGATAACTAGTGTAGGCCAGTAAAATAACGTGTAAGTAGTCCTATAGACTCCGTTATACCTACTCGTATACCTTTTACCTAATAGTGGGACATAACATGCTAAAAAGGTTTTTTTTTGAGGGTGGAAATCATCAAATAACACCTCCCGCTCTTTACGCAGCGGGCCCTCCCGCTCCCGTGTCAGACTTTTACTGACTGAAGCCACACTTGTGTTCTTTAGTTACCACTTGTGTTCTAGAACTTCGTAAGCTAAATATGTTAGATTACTATTTATCACTTATAAAGTCCCAAAACTGTCGTCCATATCACTCTACTCCAACCAAAACTGACTAAAACGAGGCCAAACTCGTCTCGTGTAAATCAGTTCTGGCTCAAGACTCATAATGCAGGTCCTAAAGAGAGATAACTAGTGTAGGCCAATAAAATAACGTGTAAGTAGGCCTATAGACCCGGGGTATGTGCACATCAAAGTTTTCGAACGAACAGAACGTAAACTTGATCTCTTTTGGGTGGTGCAAGTGAGGCGATGAAGGAGGTTTAGGAATAAAAAATATATGAAAAATACCAACTGAAGTATCTGTAGCTATGTTGGATTTTTTCTATTTTTTGCGTAAAAGACTTTAGCAAAAATATTGACGTAACTGTAATTTTTTCTTGAATTCTATTATTAAAACTGAATTAAAAAAAACCTAGAAGAGCTGCAAGAAATATGTTTTAAGAGTGACTGTGGAGTTTCTTACCGTTTTTAGGGTTCCATAGACAAATGGCAAAAACGGAACCCTTATAGTTTCGCCATGTCTGTCCGTCCGTCCTCGCTTAATCTCTGTGACTGTTTGCACTAGAAAGTTGAAATTTAGCATCAATAGGTATATCAATCACGCTAACAAAGTAGTAAAATAAAATTTGGAAAAAAATAATTTATTTGGGTAGCCCCCCTACATGTAAAGTGTTTTTTTTTTAATTCAACCCTAACGTGTGATATATTGTTGGATAGGTTTTCAAAAATGAATAGGGGTTTACTGAAATCATTTTTTGATAATATCAATAATTTCAGAAATAATCGCTCCCAAAGTAAAAAACAATGTGTTCCCCCCTCTAACTTTTGAACCATAAGTTTAAAAAATATGAATAAAATCTGGAAAGTAGAGCTTTATAAAGACTTTCTAGGAAAATTATTTTGAACATCATGGGACGAACAGTTTTTGAAAAATTGGGGACAGTTATTGTGCGGACCGAAAACTACGGAACCCTACACTGAGCGTGGCCCGCCATGCTCTTGGCCGGTTTTTTTTTCTAAAGAAAACTACCAATTGTAACTGTACTCTAGCTTTTGACGTTTTAATAAGTATCCATTTATGACTGAGTGAAATAAAACATGTATTGAATTGAAAAAAATAATGCCAAAACATGATTTGGCGCAACCGTGAGACACACATCATCACCATCATCTGCCGAGCCTTTTCCCGTCTATTTTGGGGTCGGCTTCCAGTCAAGCTGGATTTAGCAGAATACCAGCATTTTACTAGGACCGGCTGCCTACCAGACCTCCACAACTCATTAACTAGGGTGAGTCCCACAATATAGGTATTTTCTTTTTGTTTAATCTTAATTTTCTACATGTTTTTCCTACACAATGTGTACATGGTGTGTATATAAAAATAAAATATTTTTGTCATTTTTATCTTTTCAGAAGTACATATTTACATTATTCTTGATATCTTTCTAGTTATCCCCAAATAAATCTTCCCTATGAATACAACGATGCACCATGTCTATGGCTATGAACTTCATTTTTATGTAGATTACTAGCTTCCGCCCGCGGCTTCGCCCGAAAAAATAAATTAAAACAGTAACTTATATGTTAATCCAGGGTATAATCTATCTACATACCAAATTTCAACCAAATCGGTGCAGCCGTTTTTGCGTGAAAGAATAACAAACATACATCCATCCTCACAAACTTTCGCATTTATAATATTAGTAGGATTTATAAACCGCCAATCTTTCACTCCACAGACCCCTAGTATTACCTGCAAAATACTGAAAGGGGCAAGAACCAAAACTTATTGTACCCAATTTTAAACTCTACTGCTTTTGCAACTACACCTTTCTTTTAACCAAATTCCCATCTTTTAGTCTCCTCTCTAAGGTTGAATTTCCCTTGTCAGCTTAGAGATAGTTACCCGCAATGGGTGTAATATATCGGATTGTAAAAGCCTGAAGATTCGTGAAAGTTTCAGTCGCTAGGGAATGCCTACTTATAGCCGCTGAGTACGTTTTGTCATAGTACCCGGGCTTTTATGCTTGCCTAGTACTTTTGTAGGCATTACGTGTGCATCTTAGTAGGTTTGGAATTTATTTTTATCATCATCATTAACAGCATCATTCTAGTTACAAAGACATCCACTGATGATAGATACGTACACAGCCGCACAGGGTCGAACTTCAAGGTTAAGCAACGCTTGCCAAGGTTGGTCTGTGGATGGATGACCATCTTAACATACCGAGTCTCCTCTGTGCCTCGGAAAGCACGTTAAGTCGTAGTTCCCGGCTGTCATTTGTAGATCTATGGCAGTCGTTACAGATAGTCAGAAGCCAGTAAATCTGACTCCAGTCTTGCCATGAAGTACCGTGTTACTCCAGTTAATGGGTTGAAGAGGTCTGGTAGGTAGCCGCTCCTCGTAAAATACTGGTATTCAGCTAAATCCGGCTCGACTGGAAGCTTACCCCAATATAGTTGAACACTCTCCCCCGCTCATGGCTCCGCCACCTGCGGTACCCGTAGCGGACCACAGCAGCGACGACGAGGAACGACGCTCCAGAGGTGACCGAGGTAGAGATGAGGGCGGTGGTACGAAGACTCAGTTTCAAGAACACCGCTCCAGGACCCGACGGCGTGCATGGCAGGGTATGGGTCCTGGCCATGGAGGCTCTCGGGTCTCGATTGCGAGGGCTCTTTAGCGCATGCATGGAGAGAGGACAGTTTCCCCGTCGCTGGAAGACCGGGAAACTGGTCCTCATTGCGAAGCCGGGGCGCCCCGCGGACTCTCCGTCCGCGTACCGGCCCATTGTGCTGCTCGACGAGGTGGGCAAACTCTTTGAAAGAGTAATTGCAGACCGCCTCGTCGGGCATCTTGCGCGGGTGGGGCCGGACCTTTCGGATGGCCAGTTCGGCTTTCGCAGGGGGCGTTCCACGGTGGACGCCATCATGCGCGTGAGGGCTCTCACGACGGGGGATGCGGTGTCTCGGGGCAGGGTCGTCTTGGCGGTGTCTTTGGACATCGCCAATGCCTTCAACTCCCTGCCCTGGAGTTGCATTGGGGCGGCACTTCGGTATCACGAGGTGCCCGCCTACCTCCGTCGTGTGATCGAGGCCTACCTGTCGGATAGGTTCATCATCTATCCCGGTCACCAGGGAGAGTGGAGACGGCGAGAGATGTCGTGCGGTGTTCCGCAGGGATCGGTACTAGGACCGCCCCTGTGGAACATCGGATACGACTACGTGCTGCGCGGCGACCTCCCCGACGGGGTCAGCGTGGTCTGCTACGCAGACGACACGCTGGTCCTGGCGCGGGGAGAGTCGTACCAGGCGGCGGCCGAAACAGCGACACGCGGGGTTGCGACAGTCGTGGAGAGGATCCAGCAACTGGGACTCAAGGTGGCATTGCACAAGTCCGAGGCCATGTGCTTTCATGGCCCTCGGTACGCGCCACCTCCGGGTTCCCAAATAACGGTAGGGGGGGTCCACATCGGCGTCGGGTCGGCGATGAAGTACCTGGGACTCGTCCTCGACAGCCGGTGGACTTTCGAGGAGCATTTCCGACGTTTGGCCCCCAAACTGGACAGGTCTGGGGCCGCTCTGAAGCGGCTCCTGCCCAACCTAGGGGGTCCAGACGCCCCCTGCCGGAGGCTCTACGCGGGGATCGTTCGGTCCATGGCCCTTTACGGGGCGCCGGTTTGGGCGCCGTCGCTAGGTAAGCGACCGGCGGCCAAGCTGAACGCTTGCCAGAGGGTCATGGCCATCCAGATGGTGCGGGGATACCGCACGATCTCCCGCGAAGCGGCGAGCCTCCTCGCTGGCCTGCCACCGTGGGATCTGGAGGCAACAGTCCTTGCACGCATGCACGATTTGCGCGTGGAGATGCAACGCCGGGGCGATACTCCGCTGCCGCGACAAGTCGCGGCATGGCGGACAGAGTTCCGGCGGGATCTCAGGGTGGCATGGCGACTGCGACTGTCGCAACCCAGTGCTGGGCACGCCGTCATTGAGGCGGTTAGGCCCCTCTTTGAGGAGTGGTTGGAAAGAGGTCACGGCGTCCTCTCTTTCCGAGTGACGCAGGTCCTCACCGGACACGGTAAGTTCGGGAGGTTCCTGCATCGAATCAAGCAGGAGAGGACGCCCGGGTGTCGCCACTGTGTGGACCGCCCGGAGGACACGGTGGAGCACACGGTAGAAGTGTGCCCCGCTTGGGCGGAGCACCGCCGTGTCCTCGTGGAGACTATCGGGAGCGGCGACCTCTCGCGCCGGGCCCTGGTTCAGGCCATGGTCCGGAGCGAGGAGGGTTGGCATGCGGTCGCCTCCTTCTGCGAAGCAGTGATGCTCGTGAAGGAGGCTGCTGACCGCGAGCGCGTGAGGGAACGGTCCTCACGCCGCCGCCGCCGAGATCCCGATCCCGATTTCCGACCACCGTAGGCGCGGGTTCGCGGACGGCGAGCACTGGGTAGCTCGCCGTCCGGCAGTCTGGAAATAATCTGGACCGAGCCCAGTCGTCAACGGCGCGTTCTGTTCCACGCGCGCCTCAAGGAGATGTCAGCAAACTGTAGGGGCCCGGTAGGGCCGAAGCCTCTGAGGGGAACATGTGGTATTCCTAACGGTTGATACCGAGTCCCCCCCAGAACGAAGGCAACGAAGGAACGGGGTAGGGGTTTAGTCAGTAAGAGTCTGACACGCCGTCCCGCTCCGCCCAAGAGCGGGGGAAGTCATTCTGATGATTCCCCTACCAGAAAAAAAAAACCCCAATATAGTTGGGAAAAGGCTAGGTAACTAGATAATGTCTTCATCATCATTCTAACCAAAAGACGTCTACTGATAATTTGTAATTTGTACTCAATATTTTTAGATTTTATAAAAAAAATACAGTAGTAAAACAAATTACGAAGGCTGTGTGATTTTATTGTTCTCAAGTGGTTTGTTATAAATGTTTTGTATACTGAAATATATTTTATTTTTAACAGTAGCTACCGCTACGGCTCTGTCCTTGTAAAATGCTTTCCCATTTTTCAGTCAATATTAAACTTTTCAACAGTTTTATCCTTATTTTTTTTTCTTTTATCTTAGAAAGGAATACAAAAATAATTAATTCATGAATCCCCAACCGGTCTCATTGGACCGCGCTGTTATTATTTTACTATTGTGTCTCGTTTCGCGGGTATTGATAGGTTAATATTGAAATGATAAATGATGTTTATTTTGCTAATAGGTTTTTAAAGAAACTTTTACCCGTCATTTTTTTCGACAGATTAAACTAAGAATCCGGTGTTTCCTAGCTGACTACCCTGAGAAGAAACACCGAAACAAATTCAGGGGTTCAAGTCACTTTAAAAATCCATGCAGCTTTGTAATGTCAAATCACCTTTTGATTTAAATCAGTCCAGCCGCTTTAGTTTTAGCGAAACTAATTAATACCAATTAATTTTTATTATAGATATACTTATGAAAGAAGTTAGAGATTTTTTTTTGTTTTGATATAGATTTGAAAGAAAAATTTAACAAAATAATAGCCTATCAAAGATCAAATTATAATTTTAAACACAAATTGAATTAGTACACACAAATTATCAGATTAATTTGAATGAGCACCAGTGACAGAGAATGAATGGAAAATTAATTGAGTGAACGAATGAACTGTTGAGCGATTCGGGATTAAATGAAATATGGGTCGTCTACGGATCGTAATTTGTTTTCGGTGATGGCAGGATTTAAATGGCATTTGTTACATTCTTTATTCGTATTGTCGGAGGATTATCTTGTTCATTTGTTTTTTAGTCGCAGGAAATGAATATGGGATTAATATTATCAGTTATTTTTGCAGGGTAAGAGACTTTGTACAGTATATTGAATTTTATTGAGTATGTGTTTCTCGATAGCTACAACTTACGGGTCTTTAGCGCCTGTTTACAATAACCTACCGCAGTTCATAGATAGATAGCTATCCCCGTTAAACAGTAAGATTCTATCTATTAATCCACAACTTTTGGTAGGAAATGATCTCCGTCTGTAGGTTATAGGAAAGAAAGCAAGTAAGAGCAAAAGGATAGATTTGTTTATCTTTAGTAGCTGCAACTGTAGATAGATAGCTTATTGGCGTAAGAGTGAATAGGTTACTTCGAGGCAAGCGTGCTCCATCGTTGGCCACATCAGGTGAGATAGTGGTCAAACACGAGTCTATCAATCAATCAATCAATCTGCCTAGCCTTTTCCCAACTATATTGGGGTCGGCTTCCAGTCAAGCCGGATTTAGCTGAATACCAGTATTTTACGAGGAGCGGCTGCCTACCAGACCTCCACAACCCATTAACTGGGGTAACACGGTACTTAACACGAGTCTATCAATAATAATAAAATAACATAAACTAGCATTGCGATCCCACCTGATGGCAAACAATGATGCATTCGTTGATAGTGAGGCATACTAAACGACATACCTTTTAACAATGCATAAACAATCTCCTATTTCAGTCCAACCACAAAACTACGTGCAAAATTTCCATTCACCGATACGACAGCAAAGTTGCTCAAACTAAGTATTGAGCATTGGAACATTGAGCCTTAGAACATTGAGCATTTCCCCTGTTGGCAACTGAGGCTCAATTGCTCAGGGGCATTGCCAGGTTTAGCGGTTACTCAATTGTGTTGCTTCTGCCAGATAAGAGGTGGGGTTTCCTGAAGTATTTGGAATAGTATTATGTATACTATGTAGTAGTATTCGCAAGGAATTTAATAAAGTTATTTGCGTTTAGTGCTGGTTTTGAAGTTAGCGAACTTGGTTTGCACTTGACTGTATGTATCGAATCAGTTTAGGCGCTAAGCGACTTCCGCGAGTCACATATCAACCTCTGTTTATTTAGTTCTTCATAAGTGTATGGAGGAACTCGTGGTTAGATAATAACAGCCGCACGGGTCAATCTTCAAGGTTAAGCAACGCTTGCCAAGGTTGGTCTGTGGATGGGTGACCATCTTAACATACCGAGTTTCCTCCGTGCCTCGAAAAGCACGCTAAGCCGTTGGCCCCGGGTGCCATTTGTAGACCTTTGGCAGTCGTTACGGACAGTCAGAAGCCAGTAAATCTGACTCCAGTCTGAAGTACCGTGAACCCAGTTCATGGGTTGTGGAGGTCTGGTAGGCAGCCCCTCCTCGTAAAATACTGATATTCAGCTAAATCCGGCTTGACTGGAAGCCGACCCCAATATAGTTGGGAAAAGGCTAGGTAGATGATGATAAGTGTATAGAAAATACATCGTTTGATAGGTACACGAGGAAAGTCACTGTAGAATTCCATTCCATAACATTTCGCCTTAGTCGCAACGACAGACTTTCTCTACTTATATCAAAATGTACTATTGCTGTTATTCTAGGTAACTCTTAACTTCTTTGTGGGTGTTCTATATCCAGGCTAACCTTGAAGACCAATGTTTTTTTTATTTTAGTTGGTATATTATTAAGTAACTTCTTTAACTTTGGGTGGATCGAGAGGGAGGGTCAGACTTTTCTAACTAAAACCTACTGTGTTCTATCAGTTGCCTTTTGTTGTTTCAAAACCATCGTGATTCTTTCAAACGACTTTTGTTACTCTAAGACGAACAAACCCGTATAGAGTGCGTCTAATAAAAGCGCGACTTGGAGTTTATTTTTTTAAATTTAATTGCCCACATTTTTCAGCCGCAATTGTAGGAAATAAAAAAATTGTGAAGTGTCAAGACATGATTCTCCTACTAGTTAGTAATACCACATACAAAATTGTGGGCCTCTTTTTCTCTGGTCGCGCTTTCATTAGACGGACTATAATAGTATAATCTAATCAGTCTTAAAATGTATCCACTAATGGGACTCATGAAGAGGGAATGAACGGTAATCTACCACACGGGATCCCCACTGCGGATTAGTAGATGTCACACGTCTTCGAATTTTTGGTTCTAGGACATGCCGGTTTCCCCACGATATTCTTCTTCATTGTTTTGAGAACAGTAGAGACGAAATAAAATACACAAAGTAACGCTTGGATGGTTTTAAACCAAGGACTTTAAAACTTTAAGTCGGGGGCCTACGGTTAAAATCTTTTCTTTATACCCAAATTGCTGGTTAAATTATTTACAATATTCCCCAAAGTTTCGTGCCCAAAGTTCTTCCGTTAAACTTTTACAAAAGCTAAATATTTCTATGTAAACCAAAATGGCTAATCCGAATATTAAGGCCCCTTGCCCACGATGGCTTTTTGTAGCGATGTAGAAGCGATATTGTCGAGGAGCTCGTGGCTAGATAATAACAGCCGCACAGGTCGATCTTCAAGGTTAAGCAACGCTTGCCTAGGTTGGTCTGTGGATGGGTGACCATCTTAACATAACGAGTTTCCTCCGTGCCTCGGAAAGCACGTTAAGCCGTAGGTCCCCGCTGTCATTTGGAGATCTTTGGCAGTCGTTACGGATAGTCAGAAGCCAGTAAATCTGACTTCAGTCTTGTCATGAAGTACTGTGTTACCCCAGTTAATGGGTTGTGGAGGTCTGGTAGGCAGCCGCTCCTCGTAAAATACTGGTATTAAGCTAAATCCGGCTTGACTGGAAGCCGACCCCAATATAGTTGGGAAAAGGCTAGGCAGATGTAGAAGCGATATTGTCGCGCGTTTGTTTCGATAGTCGCGATGCGGTCGCTAGCTGTTTGCCCTCGCCTACACTACGATTCTCAGTCGCGTAGCAAATGCGATACTGTTACGCTTCTGTTGCAAAGCAAACGCTATACAGTAGTATAAAAATTATGATTTTGTATGTAGAATATTTTATCCACGCGTCACCCTCCCTTATGAAGTTTCTTTCCGGTTGTTCCCCATAGGAATCGACGAATTGGAACCGTACACTAGCTTTTAACGTTTTAACAATACCCATGAAGACCTATGTAAAGTAAAAACATTTTTGATATTTGGTTTTGTCGTCCGACACGGTCGCGTCTTTGTATCGATACAGTCGCAATGTTGTAGCGCGTTGCAAATGCAACTAACGCATGTCAGTAGTGAAGCTGTCGTACCTTTACGAGTCGCGCGACATTATCGCTACAAAAAGTCACCGTGGACTAAGGCCCTAAGCCAATTATTCTAAACATTATAAATCATTAGTTTGGCCGGGCATTTCGGACGTATTCCGGTCATTGTGTTGATGATTGATGACAGTAATTAGTGGCTTTCAATAGTATTTAACATAATGAGTCGCAGTTTTATTGATACACTAATTACGCTTCCTGGCGTTGTTTAGTTTGTAAAGGAAGTAGCTTCCTTAATTTTGTAGGTTTAGGTAAGTTTTGTCACCATTATTTTAGGTGTGAGTTGACGGAAAGTTTGATGAAAGGAAATCACTTCCTTTACAAACCTAAACTACTAGGTACTAATACTTTATATACGAAAGTGTGTCTGCATGTTTTTTTTATGTAAGTTGCTGGAAGGATTTTGATAAAAGTTCTTTCAATAGACTATGGCCACCTGGAATCATGGGTTACTACTGATTAAAATATGTGGTGTACAATAAAGTATATATAAATATAAATATATGTATGGGAGTTTTCAACCCCATAAAAACTCCTCAAAAGTAAAAAATCAGAGGACGAGACAGGCGCACTGTGGAAGCAGAAAGACTGAACTTCTCCACACTTCATTTGAACATAGGAAATGTTTTGGAGGCGAACTGCAGTGAGCAATCTAGAAATCCCTTATGACTCCACAATCGTAACATTCGATATAACTCAAAAACTACTTGAAAAAAAAAATCTTTCCTCTTCATAAGTTAAGACTATCCAAAACCTAAAAGTGGACTATGGTTTTTTTTTTAAACTATGGTACCATTTTTATTTTAAATTCTGCTCAAATATTTTTGGTCACGGTTCCAGAGATCTATAACAACCCTGCTCCTCACCACTTACCTATACGAGTAGTAAACATTCCTACTCGATTTGTAAACAATTTTAGTCAAAAGACATTTTGCAATTTTGCAATCATCGATTCAACGAAGAAGAAGAAGATACAAACAGCATCATTTCAGATCGGTATATTAATGTTGACTGACTTCTAAATAAACATTTCACCTTATACGGACCCCTAAGCCCCAACTGATGTTTATTTGTCATAGACTAAAGGGTCCTACAGAGAAGAAAGTTGATTTAAATTCTTCAAATCATATTCTCTAGAATTCGGTAGGCCCAGAAGAATATGGCGTGACGACTTAGACTTCTTCCTGAAGGATTGGTCAGCAGTGGCTCAAGACCAACAAGAATGGAAAAATGGAAGGGAGGCCTTTGCCCCGCAGTGGGACACAACGAGCTTGTGATATAACAATAATATTATTTTCTGAAAAATGTTTTTCTTTTACTTTTTCCCACGCTAGAAATCACTCCTGTGTCGTAGATGCTTAAAAATTTAATTACAGGCTTGAACCTATCTCATAGTAACACCATCTCGGAGAAATGAGATCAACGATCGTGACAAACCTGGAAAACTCAAAGACAACGCAACCGGGTTGGGCGCGGCAAATAAAATACTAATTATAATTTCCACGTATGAGGGTTCTCAGACGGTTCTGTTCTTGAGTGTTTATGCTGTATTTCTCCGCAAACCATGTCCCACCTTCTATTTTGGGGCAATGTAGGGGCAATTTAGCTTCACTTACTTTGACTGACCGACATTTTAACTATTCAAAAGTGCCTGTAATTGGTCTATTTGAAATGAATATGCTTTTAATGAACAGCGTCAGCGGACGGCATTGCCGTGGCCGAATACTGAATAAGGCAGAAACTAACTTAAAAAGAAAAACTAAGTACTAAATAACTCGCGGTAGTGGTCTAGCTTGAGTTTATCAATAACAAAAAAATTAAAATATAATAACGTTTTTTTTGTTTTTATAAACTAGTGCTTGACTGCGATCCGACTTGATGGTAAGCAGTGATGCAATCGTAGATGTTGAGACGCACCAGTTTATTAATTCATGAATCCCCGACCGGTCTCATAGGACCGCGCTGTTATTGTTTTAATATTTTGTCTCGTTTCGCGGGTATTGATAGGTTAAGAGAATATTCACTCTAGCCTTGAAGTCACCCAAATTATAATCTGACGGGAAGACCGCAGCAGGCAAATTGTTTCAGTCCTTCCATTTACGCTGTATAAATGACGAAGCGAAACTCTTACTCCCGTTTTCAACAAGCTATCTAAAGTTGCAGCTACTAAAGACAAACAAACCTATCCTTTTGCCCTTACCTGCTTTCCTATAACCTACCGACGGACAGCATTTCCTACCAAAAGTTGCGGATTGATAGATAGAATCTTACTGTTTATCGTGGATAGCTATCTATCTATGAACTGCGGTAGGTTATTGAAAACGGGCGTTAGTCGAGACCGTAGAGGTTTCAACACCGTAAGGCTGGATACTCGCCGTACGACGTCGACGATTGTCGCATCTGCAAACTTACTCTAAGTCAATGAAGAAAGTTACATGCGTTTCATAATATTTATTGAGTACATACGAATTTTATTGAATTCCGTTCTGCCTGTAAGTCATTTGCGTTCTGAGGGTGCCATAGTAATATTGTTAGGAAGTTTGTCGTTTCGTTGATACGATTTTCGTGTTTGTATCTATTGGCTGATTTAAGGAATATTTATTTGTTTGTTATTTGATTTTTTACTTTGTAAAAGAATTGTTATTTATGGCTTTCATTGGTTGAGATCAAAATTGATGTTCACAAATTTTCTTGTTTTATATTGTTTGTGAAAAAGCGTCTTCTGATTTGTTTGTACTTTTGCCTTATGAACTGAAATACAAGCAATATGAACTCAGCTTTGAACTGTATTAAAAAGTAGACGTACGGCAATGCGTCACCAGTATTTGGTTGGAACATTCCACCCATACGCACAAAGCGTTTTGGGAACACATTTATTATGCATACAGCTAAGGAGTGGAATTCCCTGCCGGAGTCAGTGTTTCCTGATAGCTACGACTTGGGAGTCTTCAAGTCAAGAGTAAATAGGTTACTTCTAGGCAAGCGTGCTCCATCGTCGACCACATCATCGCTTACCACCATCAAAAAGTATTGTATATGCATAAAATAATAATATTTGGCTAGAATAGACACAACATTTCTATAATATTTTAAACGACGTTGGCATGTAAGAATGACTTATGAATTCATTACACATTTACAAACTCTCAGGGCTCGTAATTTGTTTAAATATGTAATTTTAATTTATTGCTTTTTCTACTGGCCTACAGGTTTTTTTAGCGGATTCGTCGGAAAAAAAATTGTAGCGCCGCCTAATACTAATTTTATTTTCAACCCATCCAGAAATCCTATTTAAGGCGGGCGCGACGTTAGAATTATCCATACAAACGTAATACCAAAATCATTTGCAATTTAAGCATATTCACACCATAATATGATGTTATTCGGATTCAGACAATAATTATCTACACATTTTCACAGCGAAAATGTCATGTTTTTATTTTATTTTTACTATATTATAAACAACAATATTTCAAAATATCTTTTCGTAGGAACACAGATATTATTATCAAGTTATAAATACTCGAAACAATAATGGAAATACATTAATTTTTCATTCATCATTTTTGGTATTACGGAACCTCTCCCAAATTTCCAATAGTTTGTATTGCTATCACAGCAAGCAACTGTCAGTGTGCGGATGATGACTTTACTCCAGTCGGTGTGTCCAAAAATTGTTTAAACTATCTGGATTGCTTCCATCAACCTCAAAAACGTGTTTTATTTCGTCTCAACTCGAGATAGCGCGCGCTCTCCGCAGGCCTCTTAAGTGGATACAGAAAGACTCATCAAAATCCGTCAAACCGTTTAGGTGGAGATAGGTGACGAACACTCGTAAAGTAAAATTATACGTACTATTATTTGTAAGATAACATCAACTAAAAATACAATCATGTATCAAATATTTTTAATAATATTGGGATGTGTTTAAGGAAAAGTTTAATAGTTTAAGTTAATCTATTAATTCATAATGATTTTGCTCCAGGTCATCAATTATATCTTGACATTCCTTACGGAAAAGAAGGTTTACGTAGAACGGTAAAGTAATCTGAAAAAAAAAATTGCTATTTTAATCTATTTATTTGGGAAAGTAGAACTATTTTCCTTTTATGTTCCTTTTTGATTTACGTGAAAAAACAACTTTGCTTTTGTACATAAATTAAAACATATTTTAGAATCTTTATCATTTTTGTTCGTACTCAAAAATATGAAAACCTTTGAAAAAATGCGGATTTTAATAAGCAGAATTTTCATTCAAGCAATTGACTGATTAAAAAAGATCATGATGTGTGCAAATGACAATTTACTTACTGGCACTTGATATTTCTTTAGTGCATCGGATTTTCTCCAGCAACGTTTAAAATATGCTACAATAACTAATACAATCAACAGTATTGCAAGTAACGATCCACATATAATTATGATTGTGTTATTTGTAGTATCCGTAATTTCTGCACCTGAAACTGTTTAATGTGTTTATTTTTCTAAAGTTTTGAACTACATCTTGGTTTTTATTTCATTTTCAATCCAGTGACCTATTAATATTTATTGGTATGACAAGTACTATTATTAATAATAATCATTTTGTTGGGAATTTGCACTCATATAATGACTAGTAACAATATTTACCTGAAACTGTCTGTGGCTATTGAATTCTAATTCCATAAATTAATTATTATTATATACAGTAAAATTCAATAGTCTAATCAAAAGCTTTGACAAACAAACCTTTCAAAAATGAAACAAAACAAATTAAATTATATAAATAGTAATTAAAACATAATAAATATCTTCATAATCGTCTATTCCAGTCTTTGTTGCTATTCAGATTATTTTCTCAGAAAAGGAAATATAAATAAAAAATAGCAACGGTCCTAATACTGTGCCCTAAGGAACACCACTGTAGATGTTTTGCTGTGCAAAAACGTATTTCTCATTATTATGTTTAAATAGGTAAATAAAATTATTTTTTCGCAATATTTTGCGTCTGGGTACAAAATTATCTTTGATTTAATTTTAGATTTCTATATTTTAGAGATGGACGATGGTATCGAAAGCTTACCTGCGCATTCCTTTTTTAAGTCAACTTGAATTTCACATTTATGGCCGTATACACAAATCGAGCCATCTGTAAAAATAAAAATGGTAAATTGATTTAGTACAAAAAACTCACCGTCAATAAAAAATTTTTTTAATTCATTTTATTTAAACACGTTGATAAATTAGTTTTTACTTGCGTAATCCGAGTTGCTTGTGCTAAATGTCTTTTGGAACACTATTCCTTCCAATATTTTTTTATTTGAGCACACTCCGCTTTGGTTATATAATTGAACGTAAACGTTAAGTAGATGGGGTTCCCTCGTCACTGGCCATTGAATAGTTGCCACCTTATAATCTGTTTCATCTGACAAGTTAGGTCGTCTGATTTCAAACGATTTTTCGGAGTGACGATCTGAAAATATCATTATTAATTTTAATATACCGCATTAAAATACAGGATAATTAAACCTTATTATAACACGTCTGGAATTATTCCTTTGCAGTAAGCATTAATGCATATTAATCAGCCATAATTTTTTTGAATATAGTGTGTTCAGAGCTGTAGTATAATATTTAAAATATTTATAAATTTTTTGTAATTAGTAGGATGATGAGCCTAAAACTTACCTTTAAGATTTTTTCCTAGGAATACAAACCCACTATGCACATTTGTTGACAATTTAAAAGATATATTCATTTTTAGAGGAGTTCCAATATTCTTCTCTTCGTGTCCAAATTCAAAAGAAGTATTTGTAATATGAAGCTTAGTGCGGCCATCTGATATAAAAAAATATATATCAACGTCTAGAGGTTGAATGGTAAAGTCTAAAAGAGATTTACAGAAGTGTCTTCCGTTACAAGGTTGTCTCTTTAGTTCCACTCAGTACACAGAAAGGTAATATTGACAATCATTTTTATTAAGCATAGAAACAGCATTGAATATTTATACTATACAATAATGTCCATGATCCATATGGATAGAAAGGGATAGGCAGGTGAAAGAAAATCAAAATCTGGTATGTTAAAAGTGTGAAAGAAAATGGAGTTAATTATAGTGGGACGGTTGACAGGACAAATTGGAAGAAAACAACATATCTCTCCAAATAATATAGGCCAACTCCAAATGACATAAGATAATGACAGTAAGGCGATAAAGACTTTGTACCTTTGATGGAAGACAACCGATTATCACCAACTTACCTGTTTTAGGCGATAATGCAAAAACTGTGTTCAGATTAATCTTTACAAATGTCTCATCAGTTTTATTTGACAAGTTCACTGGACGGTGATCTGAAAGATTTTTTTAAATTTAATGTAAAACAGAGTACTATTCCTTTTTATAATAATGTTCATCACATATCACTAAATACTCTAAGCGCTATGACACATGTGACTATTACAGGTATAAGTGTTGGCAAAAGAGAAAAGTCATGGTCAAAGGACCTCTTCTTTTCAGTGTACTCAGCTAGGAAACACCAGCCTCATCTAGTTAAAAATTACAAAGATATTGTTGTCATAAAAAGTATCTTAAAACGTATTTGTACGAACGAATACCATGAATCCAGCACATTTTTTTTTTTCTTCAAAAATGTTTTCGGGTTTGATTAGAATAACGATTTTATGTAGTTTAAATAAAAAAAAAACAGGTTTTACTCAGATTTCTCTCAAAAGGATCCAAAATCATGTACTAGATCTATGATATTTGTTTGTGCGTCAGACATCTGTTCTGTTTTTTTTTGTAAATGGCTAAGACAGAGTGGTTGCAATTCCTTTCATACTAAATACGAGTAAGTATGTGTTTGAATATGCAATTATTTATCCTGTGTCTACACTACACCTAATAGCTGATTTAAAATTAGAAGGGACTAAATTAATTCGTTTACTAGCTGTAGGTAGTTACTGACAGGAAAACTAAACCTGACGACCTACGTAAGCCCTGGCTTGCAGACGGTACGCATTGCCAA
Source organism: Mythimna separata (assembly GCA_030763345.1). Taxonomy (NCBI): domain Eukaryota; kingdom Metazoa; phylum Arthropoda; class Insecta; order Lepidoptera; family Noctuidae; genus Mythimna; species Mythimna separata. The sequence continues at coordinate 3,570,689 of CM061188.1, read as the reverse complement.
TCCCACTGTCCGATAAGGTGGAGAACGTCACTTACGCCCGTTTTCAATAAGCTATCTATCATAAATCGGAGATAGAAAAAAAAATGAAACAACAGAAATATGTCAAATTTTTGTATTGTATCTTTTGTTTTACTGTCTCCAGTATGCCAAAACCGGAGGTAAATAGCTTATTGAAAACAGGCGTTAGTGGGATGTTTTCCAAACTTTTAGCTATCCTATTATACACACATCAAAAGTGTCTAAGGATCAAGCATTTTTATGCGGATTTCTTGAGATTGAGATGTGGCTTTGTAATAAATTTATGATTTTATAAATTTATATGGATCCTTTTTGGTGCATTTCATAATTTGAATCAGGAACTGTGAATCAAATTCGAGTAAAAGATGAAAATCAGCTGTCAATATTTTCCATATAAAAACATACAACGCATTGAAGACATTATTAGTGCTACTGTTTCCCTACTACTGATTAAAACCAACGTTATTATGGAGCGGCGACGTCATTTAAGCAGGGAAGAAATGCTCAGAGCCGTGGGAATGATAGAAGCTGGTTCCCGGCAACGTACTGTGGCTTTTGCTCTGAATACAAGTCAGAGTGTTATCAGTCGACTTTGGACACGTTACCGAAGCACTGGTGCCGTGGCTGAGCGCCATGGAGGACGGTATCGCTGCACCACACGGAGACTAGACCGATACATTCAAATCTTAACTCGAAGAGCTCCAACGATAACCGCCATGATGTTAGCCGTGAGGCTTCATCACTCTTCAGGGAACTTAATTAGCGACCAAACAGTCAGAAACCGCTTGCATGAAGTGAACCTTCATTCCCGAAGACCGCTACGGGTACCACCTATAGCAATGCACAATCGTAGGATTCGATATCAATGGGCTCTTGAACACAGAAATTGGGCAGAAGAACAATGGCGTTTCGTGTGCTTTTCTGATGAGTCTCGTTTTGGTATGAGACCGGATACAAGACGTATACGACACTGGAAAACCCCTGGACGCCAACAGCGATTAAAATCCTGCCAGGAAGTCCATCCTTATAGTGGTGGAACCATCATGGTATGGGCGGGTATTTGGATCGGCGGAAGAACTGAGTTGATTTGGATCAGAGGCAACCTCAACGCTCAAATTTATGCTGAGACGATTGTATCAGACGTCATCGTTCCTCTACAAGTGCAAATCGGTCCCTTAGTTCAGTTAATGCATGATAATGCACGACCGCACACCGCAAGAGTTGTAAGACAGACTCTCGCCGCAGCTAACATCAATGTCCTGCCCTGGCCTGCTCAGTCGCCAGACTTGAACCCGATTGAGCATGCATGGGATATGTTACAGAGAAGAGCTCTGCCGAATATGGAGGGTATCCAGTCGCAAGAAGACCTTTTTTTGTTGTTGCAACGAACATGGGCAGCCATTCCACAGCGTGATTTGGATGAACTCATTTTGAGTATGCCAAACCGATGTTCTTGTGTTGTTAGTGTTCGCGGTAGAAACACGGATTATTAATTGTTTAAGTTACCCAATAAAATTTTAAAGAAAACTGTTATTTTAGTCTTTTTTTCGAACTTTAATGTTAGTGGTTCAAATGGAAGCCGACCCCAATATAGTTGGGAAAAGGCTAGGCAGATGATGAATGTTAGTGGTTCAAATGTCAAAAATCCCTTTATTAGGAAAATGGCAAATTTCTTTATTAATGCAAAGGTGACTTGGTTTATCGTTACTGTGACAAACGAAAACACTTTATTTGATGAATCCTTAAAGAAAATTTTAATTAATATCAATCAGGAGAAAAGTTATTGCAAAAATATATGTTGATCCCTAGACACTTTTGATGTGTGTATTATTATATAGTTAAGAGATTCTTAAAAGCTAAAAATAGCTGTATGATTTTTTTTATGGTAGGGGAATCATCAGAATGACTTCTCCCATTCTTGGGCGGAGGGGGAGGGTATGTCAGACTCTTACTGACTAAACCCCTATCCCGTTCCTTCGTTGCCTTCGATCTGGGGGGGACACTGTGACAACCTTTCGGAATACCCATGTTCCCCAGAGGCTTTGGCCCTGCCGGGCCCCTATAGTTTCCTGACATCTCCATCCCTGAGGCGCGCATGGAACAGAACGCGCCGTTGACGAATGGACTCGGTCCAGATTATTTCCAGACATAGCTGTATGATTGGTTAAATGCAGAAGTGTTCTGCATGGAATCACAAACATTAAGTACCTCTGTTTTGTACTGATCCAAAGTTGATGTTTGCATTCTTTCCATTAACATTCATCTGTATGTTAACCCGAGAATGGACATAATTAGGTAGTAGATTTGGACTCGGTGTTGACCGTGATGGTTGACCAACATTACCAGTAGGTTGTGTCAGTGGTTCGTTTTGTAATTCTCGAGGTGGATTTAGATACCAAACCGCATCTGAAAATAAAAGTAATAAATAAACTTCTAAAAGTGGAAAAGTAGTCCTCAATGCAATCTGCGAGAACCATCATCTGCCTAGCCTTTTCCCAACCATATTGCGGTCGGTTTCCAGTCAAGCCGGATTTAGCTAAATATTAGTATTTTACGAGGAGCGGCTGCCTACCAGACCTCCACAACCCATTAATTGGGGTAATACGGTACTCCTTGGCAAGACTCAATGACCTACGGCTTAACGTGCTTTCCGAGGCACGGAGGAAACTCGGTATGTTAAGATGGTTTATTCACAGACCAACTTTGGATCTGCAATCGTGCAATCTGTGAGAACCGTGCGCACTTAAAGATATTTTTTTATGATATAATGTTGTATTCCTAATATCACCATTATAATAATGTGTGGCTCTATTACTTAATGATCCAACGTGGCTGTTTGCATTCGAAAGCAACTTACCATTAACATACATTTCTTTGTTAACCAGAGAATGATCATAATCAGGTTGACCAATATTTCCAATAGGTCGCAACGGTGGTGGTGGTCGCAATTTTCGGCTTGGGTTGGTATCTGAAGACAAGAGTAATAAATTAACATGTAGGAGTCGAGTAACAAAGTCTAGAATGCGTTTAGCGAGCACGTGGCAGAGTTCATAGGTATTTTTTTATGATATAAACTGGAATGACCAGGGAGTGTAATGTGTCATGTGCTTTTTACATCAAGCAGACTTCGTAGATCTGACAAGGTAATCAGTAAGTGGAATAGTTTTTAACCTTTCAGCCATTCGTGGAGTACTTGTATGATGGTCAAATTACGTCGTTTAACCTATCAATACCCGCGAAACGAGACACAATAGTAAGACAATAACAGCGCGGTCCTATGAGACCGGTCGGGGATTCATGAATTAATTTATTCTCAATCATTCTGCTTAGAATCTAAAAGTTTAAAAGTGGCGTCAGTGACAGAAAAGTTGAAAGGAAATCGTAGTTTGTCTTGATATGGTCATGTGAAGAGGAGGGATGAAATGCATGTTACTAAAAGAGTTCTGAATTTACAAGTAGATGGATGGAGAGGGAGAAGAAAGCCAAAGAAAAGATGGATGGATTGTGAGGAGCGATATGAAGGAAAAGGGAGTTGGTGATAATCTGACGGATGACAAGACAGAATAGAAGAAGAAAACTTGTTGCCCCGACCCCAAATAAGGGTAAGGGCAGGAAGAAGAAGAAGAAGATTCTGCTAAACATATTATGTAGAATGTACCTTCATTACGTATTAATTTAACGTCACTGTTTGCGTTCTGAGGCAATTTACCATTAACATTCATATTTTGTTTGTTATCCCGAGAGTGATCATATTTAGGTAGTAGTTTTGGAGTGACACTACCAAATGATCGTGATGGTTGACTACTATTACCAACTTGTCGTGTCGGCTGTGGTTGTCGATTTCGATACCAATACCGAGACGTATCTGAAAACAAAATTAATAAATTAACGTCTAGAAGTTTGATAAGGTAGAATGACCGCCGACGAGATTACGATGAATCATAATATATGCTTTTCGCATCTATACCATATTTACTAATAACAACACAAGAAAATTGTTTTACTGTCCGTTCAACCGATTTTGACTTTTATTGCGTTGGTGGCATGACAAATAACAGGTGCAGTAAGTAGTTGGTATTGTAACCACTTTTTTGCTTTTAATGTCATCCTTATGTCTACGGTATGGAAGTCAACATCGGTTGAACGGACAGTAAAACAAGTTAATTTAAATTTCTAATCTTATAGTAAATAGAGTATAGGAGACTCCGTGGTCCTGACAAGGTAATCATTTCACTTCGTGCGATGCCTTTCAACCTTTTAACCGTCAATTAAGACATAGTAGTCATTGTCTCCTGTACTGACGCGCTTGTATCGCCTCTCATATAGGACTGGTATAGTGCCCAAGTCCTGGAAGCTTGCCAACGTGCAACCCGTGCCCAAAAAGGGCAGTCGTGCCGACCCTGCCAACTATCGGCCGATTTCAGTAACCTCCATACTCTGTAAGATTATGGAGCGTGTATTGAACTCGCGCCTCATGGCTTACCTGGAAGGTAACGATCTCCTCAGTGACCGACAGTACGGGTTTCGCTGTAATCGGTCTACTGGGGACCTTCTGGTGTATGCCACTCACCTGTGGGGCGAGGCCCTCGAGAGGAATGGGGAAGGTCTTGCAGTTTCCTTGGACGTCTCGAAGGCCTTCGATAGGGTATGGCACGCTAGCCTACCGAGTAAGCTTCCAGCGTACGGCATCTCCCCTGGCCTGATTAAGTGGATAAAAGACTTCTTGAGTGAACGGTCCCTCCGAGTTGTTGTCGACGGGTGCTCATCGGAGCCCATGTGGACTAATGCCGGAGTTCCTCAGGGGTCTGTACTCTCTGCAACTCTCTTCCTGCTCCACATCGACGATCTGCTGATGCCCGGTATCTATGGGTATGCAGATGATAGCACAGTTGTAGAGAGATACTTGCCGCTTACTCGGGCCAGTAAGGAGCAAATCCAGTCCGAAAGAGAGGCCATGGTAGAGCGTATGAATGACTCACTACAGGCAGTCTCCAAGTGGGGCGAAGCCAATTTGGTGGGATTCAACGCCGCCAAAACACAAGCGTGTCTATTCACCGCTAAAAGGAGCCCGTTCACCTTGGCTCCTGCTTTCCGGAATGTATCCCTGGAATGCACCGACCGCCTTCAGCTCTTAGGAGTTGAAATTTCCTCCGACCTCAACTTTGGGCGGTTCATTGAGTCCAAGGCCAAGATAGCTGCTAGGAAACTCGGCGTTCTGGCAAAGGTCCGGCGGTACTTCACATCGGGACAGCTTTTAATGTTGTACAAAGCGCAGGTCCGATCGTGTGTGGAGTACTGCAGCCACATATGGGCTGGAGCTGCGAAATGCCACCTGGCAGCTTTGGACTCAGTGGAAAGGCGTGCGAAGAGGCTAATTGGAGATCCAGATTTGGTTAAGACCAATTTACAAAGCCTTGAGCACAGGCGTAGGGTAGCCAGCCTTTCGGTTTTCTACAGGATGCATTTCGGAGAGTGTGCGCGGGAATTGCATGAACTGATTCCGCCATCCCCATTCTACCATCGGACAAACCGTCGTACGGCGGGTATTCATCCTTACGTTGTCGAAACCTCCACGGTCCGGACTAAGCGTTTCGCTTCGTCGTTTATACCGCGTACATCGAAGGACTGGAACAATCTGCCTGCTGCGGTTTTCCCGTCCGATTATAATTTAGGTGTCTTCAAGGCTAGAGTGAATAGGCTCTTAATAAGCTAGTGCGCCTCACCATCAACGACTGCATCGCTGCTTACCATCAGGTGGGATCGCAGTCAAGCACTAGTTTATAACTATTAAAAAAAAAAAAAAAAAAAGTAAAGATCATCGAATTCTAAAGAACCATAAACATATGTACCTCTATTACGTAATGATCCATCGTTGCTTTTTGCATTCGGACGTAATTTAGCATTTACATTCATTTGTTTATTAATCCGCGAGTGGTCATGATCAGGTAGTAGTTTTGGACTTGGCTTTGATCGTGATGTTGAATGTTGGTCAACCTTACCAGCAGGTTGTAACAGTGGTGGTTGTAATTCTGGTGGTGGATGTTGATACCAAACCCGAGACGCCTCTGAAAACAAGAGTAATGGATAAACGTGTAGAGGTTGAATTTTTTTGTGATATAAAGTGGAATTAATGCCGAGGGATTGTTAAGGGTCACGAGCTTTTCGCAACCAGTGGACTCCGTGGACCTGACAAGGTAATTGGTTCATTAGTAAGAAGCCTTCCAAGCTTTTAGCTATTCGTTGAGATTCCTCCTCCTTGCGTCGTATTCCTCAATGCTGAGGGCCCTGACCTCCTTGTTTCATCATCTTATCCCTTGTTGTTGTGGTGTGCAGGGCATCGTAAATCGTAGAAGTAAGAGCGGTGCGGATCTGGACGGAGCAAAGTATTGGAATCCGTTGAGATTAATACAATTGAATTTTTAAAAATCATGAACATAAATGTACCTGTATTACGTAATGATCCATTGTTGCTGTACACCTGCAGACGCCGTTTATCATTTGCATTCACTTGGTTGCTAACTCGAGAGTGGTCATAATTAGGTAGTAGTTTTTGACCGACACTACCAGTTGATCGTGATGGTTGACCAACATTACCAGTAGGTTGTGTCGGTATTGGTTGTCGAGATTCTCGTGGCGGATTCACATGCCGAGGTCGGGTCTTATCTGTAAACAAAGGCAGTAATAATGTCTGGAAGACGAGTCTTTCGCAGTCGTGCACTCTTGACAGAGTGGTCGTGCTCATGTTTCGGTGGAATCCTGCGCCACCGCCTCTCTCGCAACACGGCGCCATGCAGCTCTGTGTTTGGACTGGCAAGTAGTAAAGTCTAAGAACACAATTCACTAATGTGCGTAGAACTCATAAGTATTTTTTTTTTAATCTTCTTCTTCTCGATTCAACGGTAAACTCGCTAAAGTTTTTGGGCCACGTTGATAGCTGCATCAGTGGCGCCCATTAGATCCTCCAAAGTGCAGGTGTAGGGGCACTTGGGGCATTCTAACATGTGGCTCATGTTTTGGATCGGAGCACCGCACTCACATTGAGTAGTATTTTTTTTAATAGAAACTAGAATGAGTGAGGAGAGATCGCGAATTTTCAAGTGTTTCTGCAGCGCACTTGTATAAACTTTGTCTTTTGTTTTTGGAAGGTAGGTAATCATCCAATGACATTTCCTGCTATACGATAATGTTATATCAAAATTTACTGACTATTCCCCACTTTGTTTCCATTAGGTTTCCTTTTTCGGAATTTCCTGTGGACCTAGCGTGTGTAGGCCAAGCTGGACCCCCGCGATTTTGCTGATATCTTTTTGAGGTGGTTTTATAATAACAATAATTTATTGCCAATAACAAGTATGTGTACAATATAGAGGGTACTAGATGCACTCGTAAATGAAACATGTAGGTCAAAACAAATCTGTGGGTGTAGTTCTGTTCTCCTAGCTAAGTTGCAACGAACCTGTGTTTAGGAGAAACAGTGCCTGCCCCATATTTGGATTTGGAATGATAGGAAACATGTTACAAATTACAATAAATGTTAAGGAGATCTTAAAAGTAATATCCTATAAGTTTTGGAATACTACGCGCTATTGATGACTCACACTTGGTTTTTACGGGATGGGCAGACGGTGAGCTACTCTATCTTGACAGACAGGTAGACGGACAACAAAGTGAGTGATCTTAAAAGGGTCAGTTTTTTCTTTTGACGTGCGGAACCCTAAAAAAGTAACAGAATGATGATGAGAGTACTTACCATTATTGCCAGTCACACAAATAATTGTCACTACAAAACAATACGTCAGCAGAATATAAATTCTTGAATTCATAATCTTATGTTACACTCGCGAAAGTACCAAATTTTTAGAGTTTACTTAGGAAAAAAAATATTTGGTATTACATAATTTGTTAATTTTTTGGATTTTTCACTGGTTTTAAAAACTATTTATTAATACATCTCGAACAAACTTGCTGAACCTTCATAATGACATAACAAAGACTAATGAAATGCCAGAAGTCAATTAATTTGGTATATTATTTTCCTGGTTTAAAGTTTTCCTGTTAATTGGTAATAAAGAAACATTTAAGCTCGTCACTTACTCGTTTAACGTAATATATGATAAACCATAAGGAAAAACCCAGTCGTACCTGTATTTAATTCCTGGAGGACACGGTGAAGCATACGGTAGAGGGGTACCTCGCTTGGGCGGAGCAACGTCGTGTCCTATGGATACGATCGGCGCTGGCGACCTATCATGTTTAGCCTATGGTTGGTGATGCAGTTGTGTACTTCTGTAAAGTGACCCGTGGTCCTAGTACGCAAAGGGTAACTGAAGGAGCATAGGTGTGGTTATAGTCAGTGAAATTCAGACAAGAGTAGTAATTAGATTTTCCATCTCAAAAAAACCTGTATATAATTAAGTACGAGTACATGTTAGAGTCTTCTTTTTTTGGAAGGTTAATCATCAGAATGTCTTCTCCTGCTTTTGGGCGGAGCGGGAGAGCGTGTCAGACTATTACTGACTAACCCCCACCCCATTCCTTCGTTGCCTTTGATCTGGGGGACACGGTTACAACCTTTCGGATTTTCCGTGTTCCCCAGAGCCTTCGGCCCTACCGGGCACCTACAGTTTACTGACATCTCCTTGAGGCGCGCGTGGAACAGAACGCGCCGTTGACGACTTGGTTCGGTCCAGATTATTACCAGACTAGGAGGGTGACAGCTAGGGAGATTGCCAGACTAGGAGAGCAGTTTTATGGCAAAGTGTAGGGTCTAGCAACTGCAAATGACGTAGACGTGAGCGCTAAGAGAGGATTTTTCAAAATTCACCTTAAAGGGAATAAAACGGGGGTCCAAAGTTTGTATAGAGTAAACTTCTTTCACGCGAGTGAAGCCGCTGGCAGAAGCTAGTTAACATATTAATTATTGTGTATATCCTGTAATATTTCGCACCAATCAAGGGTTTTCCTTAGGTGCGCTTTTATTGCGCGTTAGGGATAATATTTACTTGCTGGGCGTCACATAACTAAAGGAGTCTTTATGATTCGGCTTAAATGTATAACAATTTAAATAATATGAACAAAATAATACCAAATAGTATTAGAATATTGTAAAGCTAGAGCTTGACTGCGATCCCGCCTGATGGTAACCGCCCCGGATGGTAAGTGATACAATCGTTGATCGTAAAGCGCAATACTTTATTAAGACCCTATTCATTCTAGCCTTGGCGGCACCTAATTTATAATCGATCCAGGATTCCGATCACACACCATAGATGTGAACTGGAATCCTCCCAGAATCATGGTCTCTCAAACCTAACCGCGCACCGTGCTGGCAGAAGCGACAGCCATTGGACTGACGCGTGAGGGAACGACCCTCACGCCGCCGCCGCCGAGATCCCGATCCCGATTTCCGAACACTGCAGGCGCGAGCTCGCGGACGGCGAGCACTGGGTAGCTCGCCGTCCGGCTGTCTGGCAATAACCTGGATCGAGCCTAGTCGTTATCGGCGCGTTCTGTTCCACGCGCGCCTCAAGGAGATGTCAGCAAATTGTAGGGGCCCGATAGGGCCGAAGCCTCTGGGGAACAATGAAATTCCGAAAGGTAAGTCCATGTCACCCAGATCGATGGTGACAAAGGAACGGGGTGGGGTTTAGTCAGTAAGAGTCTGACACGCCCTCCCGCTCCGCCCAAGAGCGGGAGAAGTCATTCTGATGATTCCCCTTCAAAAAAAAGCCATAGGATTGACAAGAAGCGAAGTGAAGTGTAAAGCGCAGGACCGGTTGCGATGGGTGACTATTGTCGACACCCTCTGCCCCAACTAGAGGACAAAGGATCTTTAGTCTAAATCAAAATAACTGCGAACAATTAACTTAAAAAGATAGTAACATTACTTTGATACTACTCATTCTCGGATAGATTGAGATAAGAATATTTCATTCGATTATGTTCGAGTCAAGAGAGGGCAAACTAAATGCATAGCAAATTGAATTACAGCCTGATTCGATGGATTCCATCTGGAAACACACGCCTGCTAGTTTGTATGATCTGAAACACAGAGCGACCTTTTTTCATGCCCGAGTTTTTTTTAGTTAAGTGAAGCTTTAGCGGTAGATAGACTGCCTCAATACGCCAAGTTCTGTTTGCAGTGGCCACAGTTGAGACCGCAAGCGATTAACCGTAAACAATTTTAGGGTCCAGAAGAAGCATTAAATCTGATTGGCCCAAAATGTTTAACCAGTTTACCATCGAAAAGATTGATGGATTGCGTAAGGATTGATATGAAAGATCGGGGAGTTAGTGGTAGTAAGACGGGTGACAGGACAGAATGGAAGAAACAGACGTATTGTGCCAACCCCAAGTAATAATACAAACTGGATATCAGAGCTCCAGCTCTGATATCCAGTTTGCTGCTTTTTTTTTGAGGAGCTCGTGGCTAGATAATAACAGCCGCACAGGTCGATCTTCAAGGTTAAGCAACGCTTGCCTAGCTTGGTCTGTGGATGGGTGACCATCTTAACATAACGAGTTTCCTCCGTGCCTCGGAAAGCACGTTAAGCCGTAGGTCCCGGCTGTCATTTGGAGATCTTTGGCAGTCGTTACGGATAGTCAGAAGCCAGTAAATCTGACTCCAGTCTAGCCATGAAGTACCATGTTACCCCAGTTAATGGGTTGTGGAGGTCTGGTAGGCAGCCGCTCCTCGTAAAATACTGGTATTCAGCTAAATCCGGCTTGACTGGAAGCCGACCCCAATATAATTGGGAAAAAGGCTAAGCAGATGATGATGATGGATATCAGAGCTGGATTCAGATCTGGATCAAGGTCAACGGGATCCTTGATAGTGCGACGTTTTCGAACGAAGTTCTAGTCTCTATGTTTCCACTTCCTGCAAGCCCTCGCTTCGCAAATTGGCGATGAGGTATTCAGAAATGAGGGAATTTTTCACCGTCCACCAACTGTTGAGAGGTTTCAGAACCTATCCTAGGTATTAGAGGTAATTTCTTTATGTTCTTGTAGAATATTTGCTCGTAAAACTGTTTTAAGATACTATTTTTTAAATTAAATGTCAATATGACCAAACATAGAGTTTTAGAGGTGTGCGAAATATAGTGCCCTAGGTCCAAGGTATACCACTGTGAAAAAGGAAGATCCTCCGACCAGACCAGGCTGTAACGTATGGTTTGGGTTCGAGAGATGATACATATTTATTTATTTATTTATACTTTTGCACAAATAGGTACAAAGGCGGACTTAATGCCTTGGGCATTTTCTACCAGTCAACCTTTGGGCAATGCAGAGAATATTAGTGGTAGGTGCAATAAAAGAGAGAAATATATTGAGAAGATATACAAATGACTCCATGATACAACACAATATACATATAATTTATACATAGTTCAATCAAATAAATATAATTAAATATACATACATAGATATAAATACTCGAAAAATAGATACAAATCGACAAACAGAGAAACATTAGCGTTGTGATGATACTACTGCCAACTTCTTACGAATGTGCTCGCGAACCTCAATTTTGAATTTTAATCGGTTTGTAACCATCCTGACCTCTTGGGGGAGCGCATTCCACAGAGAGATAGATTGAATAAAGAAAGAACAGTGAAGGAAGTCAGTGCGATGAGTGGGACATAGAAGAAGGCGGTTATGAGATGAACGTAGATTTTTACTGTGGTTGGCGCAAATGTATTGAAAGTGAGGGGCTAAATAACTAGGGCAATTGGGAGAAATGAGATATGAAAACAAGGTAGTAAGCGCCCTTTGCTCTCTGCGCTGACGTATGGGCAACCACTTTAGAAGCAGCCGATGTGCAGAGACATGACATGACATACTATACAACTTGTAACATAACTAGCGCATATCCTCTTAGTGGGTCATTGTACTCATCATTATGAACAACTTTTACTATGGGACCTAACCTGAAATCGAGAAAAAATAATCAGCTATTCCTTACATTTTGACGCAATAAGCGATCATAATAAATTGTTTAGTTTATTAGTCATACTTCATACTGATGATTTTCCACCTAAAAAAAAGGTGTTATAATAAATTCTCCTTTGTTCATACTATTAAGCGTCAATTATTACGAATTGATTTTATTTGTACATCTTTCCTACTTGGACTTGTTGGTCTAATTAAAAGGAAAATAGGTAACAATACAGCACAAATACTCGTAAGTCTAACTGCAACAATTATTTTAGTAAGTACGTAATTAATTAGTGCATACAAAGCACATACAAACCTGGGGGATTTTACAATAATGTGCATTCAATGTATAAGCAAGTGTGATTTATGTTTAGCTAGAAATATGTGTAAAAACCCGGAAAACGCAGCGTTGGAAGGCCTATTTTAATCATAAGAATTACATCATCATCTGCCTAGCCTTTTCCCAACTATATTAGGGTCGGCTTCCAGTCAAGCCGGATTTAGCTGAATACCAGTATTTTACGAGGAGCGGCTGCCTACCAGACCTCCACAACCCATTAATTGGGGTAACACGGTACTTCAAGGCAAGACTGGAGTCAGATTTATTGGTTTCTGACTATCCGTAACAACTGCCAAAGATCTACAAATGACAGCCGAGACCATAATTATCTAGCCACGAGCTCCTAACAAAAACAGATATCCTAAACAAACCAAAGAAAATTGTTTGCTTTTGGAATGAGGTGGGCTGGTTGAAGTCGGTTGAGGCCCGCGCACCATGGTACAACTGGACTAAGTGCGGAAACCAGAATGCGTTGTGATAGGCCTCCACAACGACTAGTCCTATACGTGTCGCAACCATCGGATTTCACGACCTTCACCCAGTCATCGGTCCACCTTGTAGGAGGCCTTCTAACGCTGTGTCTTCCGGTACGTGGTCGCTACTCTAGAACTTTCGTCCCCATCGACCATCTGTTCTACGAGCAATGTGTCCTGCCCACTGCCACTTAAATTAGGTGATTCTCCGAGCTATGTCGGTAACCTTGGTGGTCTTGCGGATATCTTCATTTCTGATGTGATCACGCAAGTAAACTTCAAGAATAGCCCTTTCCATTGTCCTTTGGGTGAGAAGCCTTCTGATGAGGCCCATTTGATTGTTAGCGACCACGGCCACGTTTCCGAGCCATATGTCATCACTGGCAATAAAAATGGGTTTATTGATTCCTCGACCTATGTTGGTTACTTTGGTTCTCCTGCGTATAGAATAGAATAGAATAAACTTTATTGTATACTAGCTTTTACCCGCGGCTTCGCTCCCGTCAAATGACTACCCTACATATCTTACGCTACCCTACCCTACATATCTTACGCTACCCTACCCTACCTTCCCTACCTACCCTACTTTACCTAACTTTTTTTTTTTGAATTTTGCTCTCCGTTATTTTTCTCTCCGTAATTTTTCTCTCCGTATATAGATCAAAAATGTAAAAATTAATCCAGAAACTTAAATCTATGGTTACAATGGCGGTCTTATCGCTGACAGCGATATCTACCAGACAACCTTAGGATGGTTCTTCTGCAAATATCTTCATTTGTGAATTACCTACCTACAACCTAAAAATAGCAGTACGTAGATACGTATGTATATTTAAAACAAAACCCTCTTAACTTGATATCTCAAACTTTTCAGCGCTGAAAACAGAAATGATCCTGAAAGTTGGTACAATTAAGAAATTCGTTAAGTATTGTATTTCGGTTCTATAATGACAAGAAATAATTTAGCTTTGTGTACAACAAAGTTAAGTATAAATGAGAAGTTACTCGTACAAGTGACTTCAATGGAAAATTTTTAGCTGGGATCGAAGATGAAATTTCAAAAAAAGTAGTACAAAAGAGTTGTCTGTGAAATTAAAATTGTCTTAAGTTTTTTTGCATTTTCAAGGCCAATTTCAGATTTTACGTTCCATAAAATATGATTTTGTATTTTTGAAGATTGTAACCAATATTACTTTAATGATTAATAATAATTAAAATCAACAATAAAACCCTTTCAGTTAAACTTAGGGCTCTTTTAGTCAAGAGTGAATAGGTTACTTCTAGGCAACAGTGCTTCATCGTCGACCACATCATCGCTTACTATCAGGTGAGATATTGGTCAAACGCGAGCTTATGTTACATAGATAAAAAAAGCTAATACTAATGAATTACTTGCGGACGGCAAGCAATGGGTAATCTTCAAAACCTAAGGTTCTGGAACATACGGCAAAGAAGGAATTACGTTTCTTTTTAATTCCTTCTTTCGAAAGGGTTTTAGTCAGTAAAAATCTGATACCACTTCGACCAAGTCTAGGAACCAGTGGATGATTTCCCACCTTTCCATTTCTCCCTAAAGCGGAGATGTCATTGGATTCCAACCTTAAAAAATGAGTTTATCGACAAAAGTTCTCTCACTCGATACACAGAAGGTATGAGTTAACTTTCTCTCACTCGACACATAGGCGGTTTCAGTTATTCGATGATTTCCCACCTAAACATGAGATTAACTAGCAGCATCACTATGTACTCATAACAAAAGATGGTTTTTCATTACTCCAGCTAACTCCTAACTAAACCTCCATTCCCGTAAACTGATGGTGTTAATAAAACGCAGAGATAGTTCATAATAACAGTCGAATACCGAAGGCTTAGCATGCCGTTGCTACACGCAATATTAGTCTCATACATCACTGGTAGGAAACGCAGCTTTGCGTGGGGTGTGGTGTCAGTGACAGTGGGGTTTTGATGCCTGTAAGTCTTTATAGACCTAAAAAAATACCTGCCTAAAACCTAAAACTCCTCTTTCACCGTTGCATTTAAATACTAAAAAACTCCGAATCAAAAGTCCACTCAAAACGCGCCATTCGGAGCGAGGAGGGGTGGCGGGCGGTTGCCTCCTTCTGCAAAGCAGTAATGTTAGCGTTGGAGGCTGCCGATCGCGAGCGCGTGAAGCAACGGAACCCACGCCGCCGCCGCCGAGATCCCGATCCCGATTTCCGACCACCGTAGGCGCGGGCTCGCGTCCGGCAGTCTGGTAATAATCTGGATCGAGCCTAGTCGTCAACGGCGCGTTCTGTTCCACGCGCGCCTCAAGGAGATGTCAGCAAACTCTAGGGGCCCGGTAGGGCCGAAGCCTCTGGGGACCACGGAAAATCCGAAAGGTTGTCACCGTGTCCCCCAGATCGAAGGCAACGAAGGAATGGGGTAGGTGTTTAGTCAGTAAGAGGATGACACGCCCTCCCGCTCCGCCCAAGAATGGGAGAAGTCATTCTGATGATAATACAGACAGCTGCTATTTTTATCAGACTTAAATAAATTTTAATTCGGAGACGATTAAGAACCATCCAGCCTTTGATCACACTGGATGACATACGCCTGACTCAACAGTTATTGGGCCGAATCGTAGACGGCTGATTCAAGCTGAAACAAAGAAAGCATCTGTAAAAATTGATCACTTTGATGTTTGGTATGTGATCACTTTGTTTCCTCCCTCTAATAGCTCTATAGTCTGTATAGGTATCTAAAACAGAGAGTGAAGTCCCATATACTTCCGTTGAAAAGAGAGGAACCTCCGACCAGGCTAGTGTTATGTCTGGTTTTGGGCAACTGCCCGATAGATTTCGGTCTGCTTGCTGCATCTATTCCAATCGCGCGGACAACTTTAATTTTGCGATGCAGGATTCTTAGTTCTTCTGTAGCTCTATAGATGTCGCTACAGCATCGTGGTATGAGCATGTAACATTTTTGTGGATAGTTTGCGTCTATCGCTTGCACTGCACAATTTTAATTTTGGGAGTTGGAACCCTATCTGACGACTGTGAGCCTACATCCCCCTGTGGTGTATAAAAACTAAATTAAAAAACACTCAACTATCTAGCCATTTCCCAACTATATTGGGGTCGGCTTCCAGTCAAGCCGGATTTAGCTGAATACCAGTATTTTACGTAGACCGGCTGCCGAACAGACCTGCACAACCCGTTAACTGGGTTAACATGATACTTGATGGTTAGACTGGAGTCAGATTTACTGGCTTCTGACTATCTGTAACGATTGCCATAGATCTACAAATGACAGCCGGGAACTACGACTTAACGTGCTATCCGAGGCACGGAGGAAACTCGATTTGTTAAGATGGCCACCATCCACAGACCAACCTTGGCAAGCGTAGCTTAACCTTGAAGATCGACCCATGCGGCTTTTATTATCTAACCACGAGCTCCTACATTAAAAAACACTACAAAGTGCAAAATAACTTTAATTTCGGAAGTCGATTTTTCTATAATAGTCTCCTCATTATTTCAATCCCGCAGTGGGACCAAACCTTTTTCATACCTCTGAGCGCATTTAAATTATTATACGGACTAGTAAATATCAACTAGTTCGAAAATTTCTTAAATGCGTTATTTATAGGAAGTGCTTAACTTTAAATGGGATAAGGATGGGGTAAGCAGGACATACTAAAACATATTATCTTCTTAATTGTTTTTATATTTGTAATATATGTACATAGCTAGGTTTAACTTAAGTTTTTTATTTAAATTGTTAGCATCAAAATTGTTTTTAAAATTTAATTTAATTACTAGTTCATAGGTTTTGTAAATAAAACTGTGGTGTACAAGAATATAATTGACAAGAAAAGATTGTATAGTTTATAAAGTTTTTTTTAGGTGAGATTTCATCCTATATCTTCTCCTCCTCACCCTCTAGGGTGGAACGACTAGGCGTTTCAGACTTTACACTCTAAAATCCACCTGTGTATTTCAATCGCCCTTTCCATTCTAAGGCCATGGTCATACTTTCAAATATTCCCGCTGGCTTAGCAAGCACCAGCCCTTCCCTAAAAGGAGGCCCTCCCTTCAGTTTTCTGGCATATCTTTGAAGCACATGTGGAACAATACACCTAGAATTAAATTAGATTGTAGCTATTAAGAAACATAGACTTCAGCAGGGAATTCCACTCTTTAGCTGTACAGATTCGATGACCTCTAAAAAGGCATAGTTAAGAACCCCGGAACCCTGCAATGAGGGTAAAGATAGAATAGCAGTGGGTATTAGTCATCGACCAGTATCGCCAGTGGTGGGGAGGCTTATCGGACTACACGTGGTCTAATATATACAATTTAATTATTATTAATTCTGCTGAATATAATTTTATTTTTTATGTAATACAATTTAAGACATTGAATACCTACCTTCTTATGTAACCTAATTCAATTCAATTTAATATAATTCTGACAATTCAACTTAAATTATGACATTCAATCTTATTTATTTTCTATTAATGTATTTCTGTGTCAACTTAACTAACATAGATTAAGGTGATTTTGTAACTAACAAAAAATATGGACATAATATATGATTAGTCTGAATAAAGAACGATTTATTATTATTAGAAGTCTGACATGCCCGAGCTTCGCTCTGAGAGTGGGAGAAGTCATCTAGATGATTTCCCAATTTAAAAAAAAACCTATGAATAGATTACTTCTAGACAAGCGTGCCCCACCGACCGTATCATCGCTTACCATCAGCGGAGATAGCCATAAAACTGGAACCTTCAAAAAATAAGTTCTGTCAAACTACAGTTGACATTATAACCCAACTGTCACCGTTCACGACATTTCACGACATTAACGAGAGCATTAAATTCAAGCCACAGTTTCAGTTTTGACATAAACTGGCCCAAAGGACTGTCCCTCAAAACGTTACTTTATGTTAATATGGAAATAGCACGTGACGGACATACTGACATGGTTGAAAATGTATGTGATGTTTTTAACATACACCCTGTGGACTTTTTTATATATGGGCTGTATCCAAATTCGTGGAGAAAATGTCGTGAGAAAAGTTTTGTGTTTATCAGCACACTAGATAACTCCATTAATTAATTGAATGCATACCTAAAAATGAATTACTTATCAAAGATAGACTTGCACTCTAACATTTTGAACTGGGTGAAATTGGTTAGGTTAGGTTAGAACTGTGACCAAATGCGCTACTTCTCAAATTATTTTTTAGAATATGTTCCTAAAAGTAAATTAGGTGATGGTTTTCCTTAAAAATGTTTTAGAATGTTTGTTGAACTAAGAAAAATTATTAAAATATATTAATTAAATATACTATTTTAATAATTGTTATTGGTTCAGTAAAACAGTTCTGCAAATTAAACAGTACATTAAATTTGATTTATTTAGCGTGCATAATTTGAGTGCAAGTCAGTATTTTTGATTTAACTTTGCAATATTTTGTTCGAAAAAAAGGGAATATACAGATATCGATTTAAATACATACCATTATTAAATGCATTTGTAATCAAAATACGAAATATGTACCTATTTAAAATACATTTCTAAACAGTCATTTAGCATAAAAATAAAATTGTCATATAAAAAACCGGCCAAGTGCGAGTCGCGCACCGAGGGTTCCGTACAAACCTGCAAGGTTTACAAAGTTTGTTCATTACGACAATCGAGTCATAACTATGGTATTTTTATTGCAAAATGAAATTCATAACATTACACAAGTTTTTTATTACAAGTTTTTTTTTTCACGGTTTAAAGGCAATTAGATCTAAGTATTTGATATGAATTTCAACTTGATAGCTCTACGCGTTCATGCGGAATAAAGTAATAAGTTTATATTTATTAAAAAACTAGCTGTTGCCCGCGACTTCGTCCGCGTTAAGTTCGTTAAACTGCACAAAAATAACCAATAATTCTACACTTGCGAATAATTCCGAAAGCATCCAATTCATTCATTTTACTTTCACATAAAACAGTTTAACTTCATTCCTTTTTTTAGTTGGGAAATAATCCAATGACTTCTCCCGCTCTTAGCTGACGCCTCAGGGCGTGTCAGACTTTTACTGACCAAAACCCACTCCTATGTTCTTTCTTTGCCTTGCGTTCCAGGGCCCCAGGAATGCCTTTCAGAAGCGAACCCATGACCCCAGTAGGCTTGGCGACTCTGATGGTTCTCTATGATATTGCTGACATCTCAATGAGGCACGCTTGGAATACTACCCGCCGTCGACTCGGTCTCGGTGTAGATATTCGGTTACCGAACGGTCGGACGGCGAGCAATGGGGCGCAAGTCCACTTCTACGGTGGCTGGAAATCGGGGTCGGGATCTTATTTCCTCAATGCTGGGGCGTGAAGGCCATTTCCTCATCCATGCGGCCGCCACCTTGGCTGGATTACTGCTTCTCAGAAGGAGGCAACCGCCTGCCACTCCACCCTGCTCTGGACCAGGCCCCGGCGCGAGAGGTCGCTGCAACCCCCACAAAGGGAGGACACGGTGGCGCAAAGACACGGCGGAGCGCCGCCGTGTCTTTGTAGAGTCTATCGGCGGCGGCGACCTCTCTGGGCCCTGGTACAGGCCATAGTCCAGAGCGAGGAGGGGTGGTGAGCGGTCGCCTCCTTCTGCGAAGCAGTAATGCTAGCGAAGGAGGCTGCCGACCGCGAGCGCCGCCGCCGAGATCCCGATCCCGATTTCTGACCACCGTAGGCCCGGGCTCGCGGACGGCGAGCAGCACGCCGTCCGGCAGTCTGGTAATAACCTGGACCGAGCCTAGTCGTCAACGGCGTGTTCTGTTCCACGCGCGCCTCAAGGAGATGTCAGCAAACTGTAGGGGCCCGGTAGGGCCAAAGCCTCTGGGGAACACGGAAAATCCGAAAGGTTGTCACCGTGCCCCCCAGATCGGAGGAACGAAGGGGTACGGGGTGGGGTTTAGTCAGTAAGAGTCTGAAACGCCCTCCCGCTCCGCCCAAGAGCGTGAGAAATCAGTCTGATGATTCTCCTTCCAATAAAAGCACCACTAAGTAAGTGTAAATAGCACTTACTTATGTAGGCTGAAAAAAAGTGCATAAAGTAGTTTTTAGTTGTCAAAATATATGAATGGTCAGCACAAAGCTGATCCTGAAGTCAATAGAAGGTTTAGTATTTGCCTCTTTTTTATTAGAGATAGTTATCCAGCTCTAGGTGGAGCAAGTGGTCTTTTGCGGACTAAATTCCACCATGTTCCTTCAGTTGCTATTTACGTATCAGGGCCACTAACTTTTGCACGCCTCAGTTATTAGGTACTTCGGTATATTCTCTCTTTAAAGAGTAACTATATAGGCGTCATGGCGTTCTCACTTTCTGCATTATGCAAGTACTAACCGATAAATATTTTGGATTCGGCGGGAAGAAAAGGCCAAGTCACCATTCTGCGGAACGCCCGGAAAACACGGCAGACGTAAGACTGTTTTCACATTATCCGATCCGATATCGGTATCGGACGCCGATACGATATCGGGGTAAGTAAAATGTATGAAATGCTGTGCTCCGATATCCGATATCGGGTCGGACAATATGAAAGACAGGTACATATCTCATACATTTACCTTACCCCGATATCGTATCGGCGTCCGATACCGATATCGGATCGGAAAATGTGAAAACGGTCTTACGGTCGAAGTCTACTCCGCTAGGCGGAGCACCGCTATACTGTTTTGGCGTCAGAGTCTGAATCCTAATGCCCTAGTTTGGGTTAATGTATGGGGCAAGACCTCCTCTTGCCCTGCCAATGGAATAAACCTGCTCGTGAGAAAGACATCCTTAAGCCTCCTATTGTCGTGTAGACATTACTTAGGTGTCATTAGTCACAAAGCGATTCCCGACGTTTTTAGTTATTGAAATTACTCGTTTATTTAGGCAGATTTTTTACTTGGGGGTGATATTTGACTGATGCCTTAATACATCATACGGTGTTTTTTTTTTTCAGCGGGTACTACTTTCTTTATCGAGAGTTAACTATGCAATTTATGAATTAAGTTAACTCTTAAGTGCGTGCATTTTTACTCAGCAGACTTCACATTATTGATGGTCAAACGCAACCTGTGGTGCGATTTTAAACGGGTACAGTTTGCAGAGCTGTAAAAAAACCCACCATGTTCCTTCAGATGCCCTTTGTAAACAATTTCTCAAATCAATTCTACCTACTTACTATGATAGCACAATTCATAAGAAAGAGACTTCGCAACAGACCGTGCAGCAGGAATCGTAATATTTTAATTTCGCCATAACTTCAAAACCAAACGTCTAATTTTAATCATTCAAAGACCAAATATTATCTACATAAACTGTACTTAGTGATAAAATAATTTATTTTGATAAGGGTTAATAGCATGAGTAAAATAAATGCGTTTAAATGTAATCCAAAAAAATTCAAGATTTTTAGATTAAAAAAATGGTTGTTGTGCCTCACTCGACATAGATAGGTATAGTGTTTCGCGGACTTTTTTGTAGATATTTATAAGATCTACAATTAATTAGAACATTTTATGGTTCTATCTTTTACAGTTTAGGCAGCGTACGCAAGATAAGTAACTTTTCTGGTTGATTTTTTACACCTAAACCTAAATATCTTACGGAACCCTATTTTTTTCAGAATAAAATTTAGCCTATGTTATTCGTGGATAATGTAGCTTTTGAATGGTGACATAATTTTTAAAATCGGTCCAGTAGTTTTTGAGCCTATTCATTACAATCAAACAAACAAAGTTTTCCTCTTTATAATATTAGTATAGATAAATATATATTTTGTAATGTAACTAAAAATTTAAGGTTTTCGGAATTTTTCCTTTATGTGTGCTATAAAACGTTGCTTCATGCCAAATTTCAAGATTCTAGGTCGACTGGAAGTACCCTTTAGGTTTTGATTCCCTTGCGAGTACTTGCGAGTTTCAAAATATGCAGCTTAAATTGCTGTTTCTTTTGATTGCGTTGACATAGAAGTTCGATTTTGTTACAGCTTAAAGGTATTATAGATTTGAGTATTTGGTATGAATTTCAATTTAATACTTCTACGCGTTTATGAGGAAATGGGTAGTAAGTTTAAAATTATTAAAAAAAATATATTATGTGATGTAACTAAAAATTTATGGTTTTCGTAATTTTTCCTTTATCTATGCTATAAGACGTTGCTTCGTACCAAATTTCAAGATTCTGAGTTCACGGGAAGCACCCTGTAGGTTTTGATTCCCTTGCAAGTGTCGAAAATTTGCGGCATAAACGGCTGTATCTTTTGATTGCGTTGGTTTAGAAGTTTGATTTTTTTTTTTCAGTTTCAAGGGACAGTAAACTTGAGTAATTGATATAAATTTCAGCTTCATACCTCCACGCGTTCCTGAGAAAAAGGGTCTTGACAGACGGACGGACGGACAGACGGACAACAAAGTGATCCTATAAGGGTTCCGTTTTTTCCTTTTGAGGTACGGAACCCTAAAAAATTGGAAAATTTCACTTTAAAAAAAGATATCCAAATACATAAAATGACAGCAACTATCAATTGTTTACTTTAACAAAAAGGTTCAACATTAATTGATAGTTTGCCTGATCAGCTAAGTAAAACTAGTAAAAAATAAAAATCTCTAAGTACAGACTAAAAAAACATATTTTTAATTTAAAAATTCTAAATACAGATATCACTTTTCAGCCCATTTGAGATGTCACTAGACAAACCTAATATTTTTTTCCTATTTTTTTTTTTTTGAATGGACTCAGCAGATTGCTTCCATCTTAAGCTTTCTATGGAAAATCAGGAACTCAGCTTTCTTCATGCGACAAAACTCTCAAATCCCAAGACATAAGTCCCAGGAATACGAGACTTAACAAAACAAACTCAAAACATAATACCAAGAATATTCTATATCAAACGGGTTGACTTCAGGAAAGTTTGTCAAATTGATCTGAAGCTGTGACACAATCCTGTTTGAAGGCACGTTTTCATTGTTCTGTACTGTTATTTTAATTTTGTTAATGAGTTTTGTAAAGTAACCATTTTTGTTGATTACTTTTCGGTTTGGTTGCTACAAGGTAGATAATATTTTAGGATACACAAGTTGGTGGATACAGAGCAGTGTTGACCCAGTGGTAATGGGCTTGACTCATTAGTGGTCACGGGTCCCAACCCAGACAGCAGCAATACTTGGTGTTATTCTGCTCTCAGAACGGTGAAGGAAAACATCGTGAAGATGCGACATGTCCTAGAACCAAAAAAGTCATGTGACTTCCACCAAACCTTATTGGATGCGGGACGCGCAGGACCGGTCACTGTGGCGACGCTTGGGGGAGGCCTATGTCCGGCAGTGGACGTCTTTCGGCTGAGATGATGATGATGATAATTAACCCTTATTGGGCCCCCGTCATTTCTTACGCTCTATTCCTTCTCGTAGAGAGGAAGCCCAGCCCAGCCCAGAAGTGGGAACATTAATACAAGGCTGATTATGTTATGTTATGCTATAGTATGTTACACAATTTGCTCCGAGCGAGCAATGCTAGTCCAGTGGTTACGGAGGTCTAAAGGCCTCTCTACAAAAAGACGCTGTGGCCTTGGGCGAAGCCCTAAAATGTGTGTTCGAAACAAGGCAATCACTGAATTCCTAAATGCATGAAAATTTATTGAACCGTGAGGAAATGTGCGTTATGCTTACATTTTTAATGCAACTGCATTGGGCTGTTCATTGTTAAGTAAGGAGAACATACTTAACACAATATGTAAGTTAGTAATAAGCTTTCCAAATAAAAAATAAGAATTACATTTAACTTCTTTTACGTGTACAGATCATAATTAAATTAAATTTTCTTTCACTGAACGCGTTAAGATGATAAAATAAAAGAAAATAAGATATCATTAGGAGATAATTATGTTGCTAATAAAAAGTAACGCGTAATGATTGCAAATGGCCTGAATTGCAGAACAGTGTTGCCCTAATCTTTTATGTTTATCGTTATTGTTACAAAATTGGGTCAAATTATCATAAAAATAATACTGTGATATCTAAGAAAGTCGAGAAACTCGGGGCTAAAGATAGAAAAGCCGCACGGATTGAACTCTAAGGTTAAGCAACTGAAATTTTGTAGTTTTTTTCGTCGCGTACATCGAGGTACTGGAACAATTTGCCTGCTGCGGTTTTCCCGTCCGATTATAATTTAGGTGTCTTCAAGGCTAGAACGAATAGGCCCTTAATAAGCTAGTGCGCCTAACCATCAACGATTTCATCACTGCTTACCATCAGATGGGATCGCAGTCAAGCACTAGTTATAACAATTAAAAAAAAAAGTTACGTAACAAGAAAAAAAAAATGCGTTTCGGAAAAATCTTCAAGACTCAAACCAGGAATTTAACTGTTTTTAATGGATAAGTTGGAAAGGAACCCTCAGTGCACGGGTCCTACTCGCATTTTCCCGGTTATAATTAAGTATATTCCTGAGTGACATAGTCTATATTTATTTTGTGTACGTACGTACGCAAAACCGAGTGCAGAAGCTACTATAAAATATCATCATCTGCTTAACCTTTCCCCAACTATATTGGGGTCGGCTTCCAGTCAAGCCGGATTTAGCTGAATACCAGTATTTTACGAGGAGCGGCTGCCTACCAGACCACCACAACTCATTAACTGGCGTAACACGATACTTCATGGCAAGACTGGAGTCAGATTTACTGGCTTCTGACTATCCGTAATGACTGCCAAAGATCTACAAATGACAGTCGGGACCTACGGCTATGTTACCTAAGCTACTATAAAATTTATATAAGTATTTAATAAAATTATGCAAAAAGTATTTTATTTATGAATGAATCTAGTTAAATACCATTTCCTGTTCCTCTAATGGTTTCCTAGTATTCAACTATTTAATTTCTTCCACCTAATTTATTTTTTGCCTGTTTTCTCTGCCTTCTACGAATCAATCTCTGCCTTTTAAGAAATTGTGTGATATAATAATAATATTATATTTTCATGTTTTCTTTATTCTATTTAGGGGTCCTGGGTTCGATTCCCGGGTCGGGCAAAAAGTGCTATTGGGTTTTTCCATTAGGAATTAGTCTGTAGCTGCCCGGAGTTTGAAAGTTGGTGGTGTGATACCCTCGTGCCTCGGAAAGCACGTAAAGCCGTTGGTCCTGCGCCAGATCTCTCTCCGGTCGTGTCAGAATGCCGTCCCATCGGACTATGAGGGTAAAGGAACAGAGAGTGCACCTGTGTTTGTGCACAGACCTGTGCACTATAATATCTCCTGCGTACTTGGTTGATCTCTGCTGAGATTGGCCGCCGTGATCGAAATTTGGTCGGGGGGAGCATTATTATTTATTCATTCTTAAAACATATTGTTTACATTTTTAAATATTTTTGCAAAAATTTACAAATTAAAAACATTTAAAAATATAAAAATTAGTAGCCCATTGGTATCGGGACAGGGTCCAAGCAACCAGCGGTCAGAGCTGCAAAGAAAGGAACCTCCTAACAATGCGAACCGTGTCCAGAAGTACCGCTTTCTGTATCTAGCCACGTAACGCGAGCCTCCTAAGATGTTGGTCGAGGTTCTTGGCTATTAAACCATTCTAACACAACTATTGGTACAATGATCACCGAGTCCACTTCCCACATGTCGACAACCTCCAGCCAAGTCAAATATTATATTAGCATTAGTATTATCGGCCTTGTAATGTTCCCACTGTTGGGACTCAGGCCTTGTCTCTAGGTGAGGGATAATTATTACATACTAGCTGTCCCCTGCGGTTTCACCCACATTTTTCATTACTGCTCCACTCCCGTGAGTCGTAGCGTGATGATATATAGCCTATAGCATTCCGATAAATGGGCTATCTAACACTGAAAGAATTTTTCAAATCGGACCAGTAGTTCCAGAGATTACCTCCTACATACAAACTTACAAACTTACAAATTTTACCTCTTTATAATATTAGTATAGATTAATTATTGTTATTTATTAATTGCGGGCTTAAAACCGAACAAGTATCAATGATGTGAATTTTATATTCATTTATACTTTTTATCTAGGACATTACTGACACCCTGTGTCTCGGAAAGCACGTAAAGTCGTTAAGAGCTTAGTACACTACTCGATACGTCGAGCCCCGTCGAAAACCGTCTTACCCTTATTACACTACGCGACGTAGACTAAGACCGTTCGTAAAAACGAGTAGTGTAATAGGCTTTTAAGTCCCAGTTATCATTCGTAGATCTTTGACAGACGTTACAGGTAGTCAGACGCAAAAGTTTGACCATCAGTCTATCCAAGGAGTAGGTATCGTGTTGAACAGTAACTGTGCTATGGAGGACTGATAGGCAGATATTCCTTATAAAACACAGGTATTCAGCTGTATCCGGTGAGACTGGAAGCCGACCTGACCCCGTGCTAGTTGGCAAAAAGACTAGGGAGTTTCATGTAATCTGTGATTATACAAAAGTAAACTACCACTGTAGGGACACATCGTATGATAGCAAATATTATGATCTCGTAACGTATGTATGTAGAAGGTATGAAGTATGCATGTATAGAGACGGCTGCGCCCGTCAAATAAAAATTCATACGGTCCTACTGGAACTACGTCTTTCCTTTAATAGCACAGTACACCTATAACCTTAAAACCACCAACGGCATCATACCTACCTAACCTTTTCCCAACTATATCGGGGTCGGTTTCCAGTCAAGCCGAATTTAGCTGAATACCAGTATTTTACGAGGAGCGACTGCCTACCAGACCTCCACAACCCATTAACTGGGGTAACACGGTACTTCACGGCGAGACTGGAGTCAAATTTACTGGCTTCTGACTATAACGACTGCCAACGATCTACAAATGACAGCTGGGAAAAGTTGAAAAGTTTGTTTAAATTTTTTCAATTTTTTTATTTGCAGTTGGGGTATTTATGGCGATATTTAATTACAAGTAGCATATAAGCATAATCAGCGTCATAATTTTTCAACTGCTGGGACACTCAGACCTCCTCTCTAAGAGAGGGAATGAGCCATAATCCATCAGACTTTTGGTTCCAGGATATGCCGGGTCCTTCACGATGTTTTTTTTTTCACCGTTTTGAGAGCAAAAGTTATCATCTGCCTAGGGTTTTCCCAACTATTTTGGGGTCGGCTTCCAGTTCCAGTCAAGCTGACTCCAGTTTAGCTAACCAGTAATTTACGAAGAGCGGCTGCCTACCAGATCTCCACAACCCATGAACTGGGGTAACACGGTACTTTATGGCAAGACTGGAGTCAGATTTACTGACTTCTGACAATTCGTAACGACTGTCAAAGATCTACAAATGACAGCCGGGACCCGGCCGAGGCACGGAGGAAACTCGTCATGCTAAGATGGTCACCCATTCATAGACCAGCCTTGGCAAGCGTTGCTTAACCTTGAAGATCAACCTGTGCGGCTGTTATTATCTAGCCACGAGCTCTTCCAGAGCAAAAGTGATAAAACATAATTACACAAAGTAATGCTGAGTTTGAAACGTCGACCTACAACTCGTAAATGCATTGCAAGTAATCTATTGATATTATTTTTCTATTTGTAGAGGCTTGCAATTAGCGATTGGATTGTATTACTCTCTGTATATTACTTTATATCTATTAGGGCCTGTTTCACCACCTATGATTAAGATTCGAGTATCTTACTTGGCAGATAATTATGATATCTATCTATTTAATCAATAGGATATCTATTTAAGTTATGATGTTAGCTGGCGGGTGGTGCAGAAATGTACACGTCGTACCTGCCTGTGTGTGTAGCTATCTGTTATTTATTTATATTTTGTTTATTTATTTTCATTTATGTTATCTGATGATGAATCTTTTTATTCTGCCAACGACTCCACTGCTACCTCTTCCTGCAATGACAGTTTTGGCTCTCTGCCGGATACTCTTGGTGATTTATTACGCCAAAGGTTTGATCCTAAGTATGAACGGCTGTTTAACGCTTGCCACATAAATGCCCAAAGTATCCCTAGCCACTACAATGAACTGTACGATACGTTCAACTGTAATAACGTTCACGCCATCCTAATTTCCGAGACTTGGCTCAAACCTGACCTTCTTTCTACTACCTACTCTCTCCCCGGCTTCGTACTTCTTCGTAATGATCGAATCGGTAAGAGAGGGGGTGGTGTAGCAATATATCTACGCAGTGACTTCCCTTTTAAAATTCTCACCACTTCTCCTTCGAATAATACTGCTGAATTTCTCTTTCTAGAGGTTTGTGTCAAAGGTACTAAAATGGTTCTGGGAGTCGTCTACTGTCCCCCTACTCTTGATTTTTTCACTGAATTCGAATCGGTACTTGAATCCTTGGGTTCTGAGTATGCACATCATATCATCATGGGAGATTTTAACACCAACCTCCTTGCCCAGAACTCCTCTCGGTCCCGTAAGCTCCTGCATCTTGTTGAGTCAGCCAGTTTGCATGTACTACCTCTCCAACCAACTCATCACAATAAAATCGGTGATGATACTTGGCTTGACTTAATCCTCACCTCTAATCTTTCCCTAGTGTCCTCTCATGGTCAACTTGATGCTCCTGGCTTTTCCCATCACGATCTCATTTACTTATCCTATGTGCTTAAACCTCCTAAAACAAAACCCGTGTTCCAGTACAGGCGTGCCTTTGCACGTATGAATAGTGAGCAGCTCCTAAAAGATGCAGTGAATATTGACTGGACACCCCTTCAGGATGCTACTACTGTTGATGACAAAGTTTGTGTCTTTAACAGTGTTGTGACCAAACTGTATGACACGCATGCTCCTGTTAGGAAAGTCAAGCTGAAGCGTCCACCTGCGCCCTGGATGAACTCGGCAATTCGGATGGCAATGCGACGGAGAGACCGTGCGTTTCGGGAGTTCAAAAAGGATCGCTCAGCTCAGCGCTCGCTGAGGACAACTGGACCATCTTCAAGACTGCAAGGAATCGCTGTAACCAGATGATACGCAACGCTAAACGCCGCCACATTCAAAATAACATAGCTTCGTGTTCTTCTGCCGATATCTGGAAATTCCTCGGGACCCTAGGTATCGGCAAATCGCGGCATTCAGACCTTCCCAACGCAATTAGTTTGGACGAGCTAAATTGCTATTTCTCTACCGTTCCTACTCTTGATAGCATAACCAAACATCAAACTGTGGGTTATCTTGCTGGTCTGACGCGCCCCAATATTACCCCATTTGTTTTCACTTCAGTCGATCCGGGAGAGATCAGAAAGATTATCCTATCCATCAAATCCAAGGCCGTGGGCTGTGATGATATCAGTCGTCATATGATTGTATCGGCTTTGGATCAACTTCTTCCTGCTATATCCCACATCGTTAACTTTTCCCTTTACTCTGGCGTTTTTCCTTCCCTGTGGCGTAAAGCCTATGTTCGCCCGTTACCTAAGATTTCCAATCCCACTCTTTCCAGTCACTTTCGTCCTATTTCCATCCTTCCGTTCCTGTCCAAAGTGCTCGAGGCCTGTGTTCATAAGCAACTTTCTCATTTTATTTATCAAAACTCCCTCATCAGCCCATTTCAATCTGGGTTCAGGCCTGGGCACAGTACCATGACAGCTCTCCTTAAAGTGACTGACGATATCAGGCGAGGAATGGAAGATACTAAGGTTACTACCTTAGTGTTAATCGACTTCTCCAACGCTTTTAACACCGTCAGTCACGAAGTCCTCTTGTCCATTCTTTCGTATCTTATGGTCTCTCAGGAGGTCCTGGATCCCTCAAAAACGCAGACGTGCGTATTCCACCTCCGTAACAGACAAGCGGCTCGAACACTTAACATCTTGTGGCAAGGGGTGCCAATCACCCATAGCTCTCATCCAAGATATCTCGGCATAATTTTGGACAGGTCCCTCAGTTACAGGAAGAATTGCGAGAACGTTAAGCAGAAGGTCCATACTAGAAACCACCTACTCCGTCGCCTAACGTCCACTAGATGGGGGGCGTCTCCCCAAGTTCTGCGAACGACTGGAATGGCGCTCTGCTTCTCCGCTGGTGAATATGCCTGTCCAGTATGGAGCCGCTCTGCCCACACTAACTTAGTTGATACAGCACTTAATGAGACGTGCCGAATTGTTACTGGTTGTCTTAAACCGACTCCGGTACGAATGCTGTATCCACTAATTGGCATTGCACCCCCAGAAATTCGCAGGGCAGTGGCTAGCAGCATAGAAAGGGCAAAGCAACAAAACGATCCTCGCCATCCAATGCACAATCACAGCTCGGTGCCCTTGAGACTTAAGAGTCGGAAAAGTTTTGTTGCAAGCGTGAGCCCATCTCAAACTGGCCCCTCCTCAGAGAGGTGTGACCTCTGGCGGGAGAAGTTTGGACCTCCTTATGATTTTATCGAGCCGTCGGAGAGTCTCGCTCCTGGACACGAGTCGCCTTGGCCAACCTGGAAAACCCTAAACAGACTCCGCACCCAGGTTGGCCGTAGCAAAGACAATCTCCACAGATGGGGGTTCTCGGACGGTTCTAATCTTCAGTGTTTGTGCGGCGTCTCTCCACAGACCATGTCCCATCTTCCATCCTGCACCACATGCCCTGTTGCTTGTTCTCGCGAGGACCTAATGACAGCATCAGTGGACGGCATTGCCGTGGCCGAGTACTGGGCCACGCAAAGTATCTGACTGGTTTTGCCATCGACACGCTAAGAAGAGAAGAGGAGGTCCTGGAGTGGTTTTCTTCTTATCTTCAGGGTCGTCAGCAGTCAGTTCGTGCCGGTAACTCCTCATCGAGGTGGTGTGACCTTTCAGCTGGCGTCCCTCAAGGCGGTATTTTATCTCCTCTTTTGTTCTCCATATTTATTAATCTTATAACCTCTGAGCTTCAGTGTGCGTATCATCTTTATGCCGACGATTTGCAGCTCTACTGTCAGTCAGGTGTTGACAACTTATCGGATGCGATCGAGAGGCTTAACCAGGACTTAAAAACTATAAAAAGCTGGGCTGACCGTTTTGGGGTGGCAGTTAATCCACTAAAATGTCAGGCCATCATAGTGGGGAGCCCCCATAGCTTGAGAAAACTTCATAGCCTAACCGTTCCGCCAGTAATATTTGACAGCACGGTCACTCCATTTAGCTCTGAGGTTAAGGATCTGGGTTTACATGTTGACACCTGCCTCGACTGGCGGAAGCAAGTGGCGAGTGTCAGTAAGAGAGTAACCGGAACGTTGCGGTCGCTCTATCGACTGAAAAATCTTCTTCCAGCTCACATAAAGGCATTGCTTGTACAGTCCTTGATTTTTCCTATTATTGACTATGGTGATGTGTGCTACTATGACCTGAATGCAGATCTCCTCAATAAACTTGACCGGCTTCTGAATAACTGCATTCGATTTGTCTTCAACCTTCGTAAGTACGATCATGTATCTGAACATCGTACGCTTTTAAAATGGCTACCTATTCGTCAACGTAGAGAACTAAGGGCCTTGACTACTCTGTTTTCTCTTCTGGACAAGCCTTCTTCTCCTTCTTACCTTACTTCTCAAATAAAATTTCTTTGCTCTGCCCACAGTAATAATCTCCGATCTACAAACAATCGTTTGCTACGGTGTCCATCTCATCGCTCTGGGTTTATCAAGTCCTCCTTCTTGGTACAGGCGATCTTTCTTTGGAACGCGCTCCCTTTGAACATCAGGATGGCATCAAATCAGCTCTCCTTTAAGGTATTGGCAC
Organism: Mythimna separata; assembly: GCA_030763345.1. Classification (NCBI taxonomy): domain Eukaryota; kingdom Metazoa; phylum Arthropoda; class Insecta; order Lepidoptera; family Noctuidae; genus Mythimna; species Mythimna separata. Next base: position 3,539,202 of record CM061188.1, on the reverse strand, counting down.
GTGAACACATTCGCAGGAAGTTGGTAGAATCATCACAGCGTTGATTTGTCGGATTCGTTTCTCTCATTAAGTTTGGTTATATGTATGTATTTATATAAGTATATATTTTATAATATTTTTTTTTCTTGTTTTGTTTAACTGTTGTTGCACCTACTACGCCATGTTTCTGCACCACCCTAAGGTCGACTGGTAGAAAATGCCTAAGGCATTAAGTCCGCCTTTGTACAATGTTTTTGTGCATAAAGCAATAAATAAATAAATAAATAAATAATTTCATACAAATTCTCTTCCATTTTTGAATTTATTCAGTGAGTAGTGCCTACTCGGACATTGTGAAACAGGCCCTTAGTCTGAAAGCGTTCTTCAAAATAAATAAAAAAACCGGGCAACTGGCAAGTTCGATTCGGACTCGCGCACTGAGGGTTCGGTACCAATTTAATTTCGGTTTACGATTTATGACATATTAAAAAAAACTACATACTTACTAGTTTTCGTTCAAACCTATTTTCGGTGGAAGTTTGCATGGTAATGTACATCATATATTTGTTTTTAGTTTTATCATTCTCTTATTTTAGAAGTTACAGGGGGGGGGGCACATTTTACTTGGAAGGGAAGAATACTTCTGCTGTAAAAATCCCACACTCCCCGGACTTATCCCCAAAGTCCGGGCGTCTTTTGAAGGTTTCCCCTCGATAACAAAAAAAAAAGGAGACCATGTCCTTTGACGACACGGTTGGTCTGGTCTTGCGGTGCGGTTGTGCTTGGTCGATTGACTACTCCACTATAGTACATTCGCAGAAGAATGCAGTAAGTCATCATTGTCCGTCAGCCTAGTTACTTATGAAAACAGTTCAATTCTCGAATCGAATTTTAAGGATTTTTCAATATTTTTTTGGTGACGTAACCACGCATTTTCAGTTTTCAGACCTTTTCCTTTATTTGTGATATAAAACCATGCTTTATGCCATATGTCAGGATTCTAGGTCAACGGGAAGTACCCTATGAATTTTGATAGTTAGAACGAATTTTGATAGTTAGAACGGACAACAAAGTGGTCCGTTCCGGGGAAAGTGTTCTGTTTTTTCCTTTTGAGGTGCGGAACCCTAAAAAACAAAATACAATAAGAATAAACTTACTTGTAACACGTAAGTAGGTGTGTATCTTATGGGATAATTGGAAACGTTCAAGCAGGCAAAGTCACTGCTATAAGCTAGTTGATATTTAACTTTCACTGCAGTAAATATGATTATAGGTGTGTTGGATATAGAAAGATCATATTATTATTACCCTTTTTTTGGGTGACAATTCATCTAATGACTACTCTCGTAGTATTACTGACAAAAAATCCCCTCCTAGCTTCCTTCTTTGCCTTCGTTCCAGGGCCCTGGGGTTCTCTTATGCACAACCCACGGCTCCAGTAGGTTTCGACCCCTTGGGCCCCTAATTATCACCCTTTAATCATGAATGTTGATGCGGCAAACCGAATGTCAAATTGTTCCGTTTGATCTTATGGACGCGATCCCACACAAAACGCTTTCCACGCTTAGGAACATGATGTATTCAAATAATCTTAATTCACCAAACTACAGACTGCATTCACTAATATTCCGAAGACGACAGAGCGAGATAAAACCACAGCTATCCCTTTCTCCCCCTGAAACGTATACCTTTTCATTATTACTTCAGTCGCGTCGCGAACTCAACGCTGAGCGGTCCGGTCGCTCTCGCACCCAAAATCCTATAGAAATTTATAATAAAACACGTGCATTCGAATTCCAAATTCAAAAGTGACGTTTCAACTTTTTTAAACTCAACAGTTTCGTGCTAAAGTGTTAAAATATAGAGCCTAAAAAGTTTGTAAAAAGTTTAGTTGATAAAAAAAATTGTGGTGACTTTGTCGTTGATGCCAGAATATTAAGATCAAAATAACCTAGGAATATTTTGGTCGAGGACGCCGTTTGGGCTGAGACAGTTCAACTGTTCGTGATATATGGATCTTGGTTTTAGTGTGAGTACAATTATTACATATAAGTCAGGCAGATTTTCTTTTTTTAGAAACTTTTACAGATGTGAAAAAAGAAAATTTAAATTTATGGCATTTTTACTAGTGAGTTTACCTGCATTTGTGATAATAATAATAATATATTTATTCAGAGTTAAATTTGGTAAAATAGTTACATGAAATCTTAAGAATAATTAAAAAGGTATAGCTATGTTATGTGCCTGTACTAGGATAAACCTGTATCACAGGCGGTAGGAGTTCTTATACTATGGATTTGTAGGGCATTTAATTACTAAATGATAATGACTAATTGATTATATTTTTAAGATTGGACTTATTTCTTTTTACATTTTGCCATAGGATTGGGTTTTTATCCACTAGGATACGCCAATCCCTTTGAACCAAACTTTAAACAATATAAATACATTTAACAATACTTTTATACTATGAATTAATTATATCCGAGATTACTGCTAGACCACGAAGTTGTTTTGCTAGATCAGACTTAGGGGATGATAATATCGTCTGAATTAAGTTCATATTATCTAACTTATTCAAATGATACTTTCTTTCACTTACTTAATTATTTATTTAACGTTTGAATCCCCAACCGGTCCTATGAGACCGCGCTGTTATTGTTTTACTATTGTGTCTCGTTTCGCGGGTATCTGAGTAATTAAACTTCATGTACATTTTACAGTAGTGATATAGGTACAGGCGGATTTAATGCACCATAGCATTCTCTATCAGACAGTCTTAGCATTAATACTTAAAGCCTACACTGTGGTGGGTGCACACCTACCACATTCAATAAATTGATACTGAATATTTCATTATCAATTTATTTAATTAATTTATTATTAAATTGATAATGAATATTTCATTATCAATTTATTCATCATCATCAAGTCTCATTAAAATTAGAATGATACTTATAATAACAAAATACAAATATATGTTGAAATGAATAAATACAATAAAAAAACATCACAACAGTAATTATTTAGAGAACTCAAAATATCATAATTATGACAAAAGACAAACTGAAATAGAAAGGACTTCAAGTAGTAGTTCCAAATTTTACGCTTCAAGGAAAATCGACTCTCGCTTTTGAGATGTTACGGCGAAAAGAACATAATAAACTTTATTGTACACCAAAATAGAAACAATACTTCTCATTTCTTAGAAAATTGTATCTATTGACATAACTAGCTTCTACCCGCGACTTCGTCTGCGAGGACATAAGTTTAACCAAAAAGAATCGGGATAAAAGGTAGCCTATGCTTCTTTTCCATGCCAAAGGCCATATGCATGCCAAATTTTATCCAAATCCATGCGTTTTTGCGTGATTAAGTAACAAACATTCACACTTTCACATTTATAATATTAGTTAGGATATTTGACATAATAAAAGATGTCAAATGTGTTTGTAGCACAATTGAAATATTATAACCTCGGTGGTAGTACAGAAATATCTGCCAATACTCTTAATGATTCAGGCCTATTTCATTTTGTTTTAGGTTTAGATAATTTTAGTCCTGGCCTAATTAAATATAATAGGCAGTCCAAACGATAAAATCTCACTTAATTACTCAGATACCCGCGAAACGAGACACAATAGTAAAACAATAACAGCGCGGTCTCATAGGACCGGTTGGGGATTCAAACGTTAATAACTGACTTTGAAAAAAATGGAGGTGTCAATTTTTATCTTTTATAGGAATAGATAAAAAGGTGTGTTTTTCAAATGTGTGGATTTTTGTTTGTAATGAATAAACTCTAGAAATTTTTGCCGGATTTCTAAAATTCTGTTACAACTAACGTGCTACTTTATCATTGAGTTTATACAGGCTAAGTATTTTTTACTTATATGCGAAGCCGTTGGCAAAAGCTAGGTATTATTATAAATGCAAAAGTGACAAGTATAATGAGATCAATAAATATACAAGTATGTACATATACAAATATGAATAACATACGCCTAAAATTATCAGCCGTTTAATGTTCTAGAAAAGGGTATAATACTATAATAATATTTTTTTATATGAATGGAGGTTGAACTGATTTTGAGAACGAAACACATTTTAAAGTTTAGAAGTCTATTTTTGTTTTTATTAAGATCAAAGTTCATAAAACAGAAGTTTTAGCGACACGATGTGTTGAATTTCAAGTGGAAGGCAGTTTGAGAATTTTCAAGAATAAAAATGCTTTACGCATAGATGTTATACTAGTATAACATAAATAATATAACTGTTTAAGTGTGTATGATGATGCATACACTAATATTAGAAAGAGGTAAAGTTTGTTTTCTTTGTTTGTAGGAGGTAATCTCTGAAAGTACTGATATGACTGCTAAAATTTTCTTACCTCCCATATGTGACATCTATGGGCTTTATTTCATATACGCGGGTGGAGCAAGTGGAAAAGCTAGTTTAAATGAAGTTTAGTATAAATAACTAACTTTGCCCTTGGCTATGTAAATATTTATATACAAAAAAAAAATATGTCAATCCCTGTACTTTGCGGGTTCATATTTTTTTTAGATTTATTCTAGCTGAGATATTGAAAGTGATAGATGAGAGGTTTTGGCAAGACATAGAGCTTGATCGATGTGACAGTTTTATTTTGGAATTCCTCTTTTTTTGTATCTATGGCTTTTGCTAGTAGATATTTGTGTCAAATAGAGGGTGATGATCATGATAATGATTTATAATAATGTAGCTTTTGACAGCAAAAGCCGCTGTTCTATGCGTAAGTAGGAAATATATATTTACGTCACTCAGTGATAAAATAGCATTTTATTTGTAAAAAATATTTCAAAATCGTTTCATTAGTTTTTAGTTTATTATGTACAATCAAAAAAGAAAAGAAAATATCGTTTATTTGTACCTCACACATTTGTATACAATTTAAAAAAATAGGAATAGAAAAATAACATTAAAAAAAATATGCAAGGCCATATAGGTGCATGCGGCTCTCAGCATAATGCTGCGATATTTAAAACAATAAATAAGGCAGCACTAGTATTCTGCTAGAACCCACTGTGAAGCTCCGTTCACACTCTAGGAGGTTTAAATAAACAAACATAATAACAAATATCAACATCTATCTCCTTTGATCCTTTCTTTCAGTCTATCCTTAGCTTATCTGTGAGAGATTAAGAGTTTGTTCTGTGTGATAAAACCGTCGATTGTACACTTAGTTTTAGCAAATGGGTTTTAGAACCTGATCACTTTATATACTTTTTTTTAAAGAATATAAAATAATAAGTAAATAAAAAAGCACAAATCTTTTCTCTTCACAAAATTGTATAAAAGTAGCTATATATTCGTTTTCAGCAGTGGATTCGCTCTAGTGAAAGTAGAAATTTTCCCAAGGGAATATACTCGCGAGATAAAAAAGAGTGCTATTTCAAAACATGGTCTACTTTTGTATCTAATAATGTCATAAACATTCGTTAAGCCGTTTGAGCATAAAAAATGACACATAAATACAAACTTTCGACTTTTAAATATTAGTGTGATTAGTACATTTAATTTACTACTTTGACATTGATTATTTTTATTTAACAATTTGACATCGCCGATTAGTTTTATATTTTACAATTTACAATATTTACCCTGTATAGTGTATATTTTTTTATAACTGACAGTTTTGAATACCTACTTTATGGGCCCTATCCAAATGTCCTTTCTTTGTTATTATTCATCAAGTCGTTGAGCTCCTTAGTAGTACTGAATCGAATTTCACGAATACCGAAAAATGCTTGCCCTGACAGGACAGGTCCACTCAAATCTGGTAATGTCCCACCTCAGACAATAACCATCTCAAACACAAATATGCATGGTTCTCATTGAAAAAAAAAACAATTCAAAATGATTTTATTTTACATAGCCTTATATGGACACTTATAAAACGTCAAAAAACAATTCAAAATGATTTTATTTTACATAGCCTTATATGGACACTTATAAAACGTCAAAAAACAATTCAAAATGATTTTATTTTACATAGCCTTATATGGACACTTATAAAACGTCAAAAACTAGTGCATTGCAAGTGCAAATAGTACATTTGATTTGATCATGAAAAGTTCACTGTATGGACTTTGACCCCTGAGTTTGATTTGTTGTTTCTTCTCAAGGTAGTCAGCCTGGGAATCACCGGCCTCAGTTTACGAAAAAATTGGCAAAAATTAAGTAAAAGAAAATACGAATAATAACCAACGCTATTTCATACCTGAAACCCATACATGAAATTACATTAGTTTCTTTTAACTTTGATTTTATTATTTGTTGTTGTAGTGGCAAAAAAAATGTCCATTCTGCGAAAAATTAAATTTTCTGCCTCTTATGGTTTATGAGATACAGTCTGCTGATAGACGGACAGACAAAAAACTTTTCTTTAATTGTTTTAACATCCGAAGTGAAAATGTTTTTACACTTTTCAGTGTTTTTTTTTCCATTGAAGTTCGTTTATTTTATTTTTATGATCCCATTGACACCGTACGGAACCCTGAAAACCCGTCCATTGTACATAACCATCATCAATCTAGTTCTGCACATGATTAACCCATTGATTGCATTGGATCAAAGTTAAGCTTAGTAACGAAACAGTAATTAATACAGCTGATTGAAATTTGATTAACTGTTTGGAGTTCAAATGTTGTTTCCAAGTTAGACCTTCGACGCTTTGTGTTTATTGATGTGACTTATATATGCTTGGGTTGTTTAATTAGGAGTTTTAGCATATAGGGTCATCATCTACCTAGCCTTTTCCCAACTATATCGGGGACGGCTTCCAGTCAATCAGAATTTTGCTAAATACCTACCAGTATTTTACGAGGAGCGGCTGCCTACCAGACCTCCACAACCCATTAACTGGGGTAAAACGGTACTTACTACATAGCAAGACTGAAGTCAGATTTACTGGCTTCTGACTATCCGTAACGACTGCCAAAGATCTACAAATGACAGCCGAACTTTCCGGCTTACCGTGCTTTCCGAGGCACGAAGTAAACTATATATTAATATGTGGTATGTTATGATGGTCACCCATCCACAGAACAACCTTGGCAAATGTTGCTTAAGCTTGAAGATCTACTAAATAGATTCAGTAGCCAATTCTAAACACATTTTTGGGTTATGTGGTTATTATGTTGTAAAATGCGCATTTTAATAGTTAATGATGGACGGTTTCTATGTTATAAGTTAAAGATAAAAATAAAAACCTTAAAATGTGATGTTTCTCTGTTTTTCCGTAAACAACTTAACATCGATAGCAAAAACTGAGAACATCTTTCTTTTTCGAAGTAAAAATATACAAAAATATAATTCTCCGAATTAATTTGAGATTGTCCTGACATATCTTTCTTCCACAAATCGTCAGAAAACCCAGTATCCTGATGGCTCTAAAACTCTCTTTTTAAATAAGAAAATATTTATCCAATTTTTCCTTCCTCCTCCTACTTCCTTTACCCGCGACTTTGCTCGTGTGAAAATAGTGATTTTCCGGGATGAAAACATCTCTTTATATGCTAATGCTGAGGATACGTTCTACCTTGTACCTACCGAATTCTGTCCGTGTATTCGTTGACCTGTAATATCGTGATCGAGGCGGCTACCTCGTATCGGAATTTAGACTTTCTTAGATCAGTTTTGTTAGTTTTTATAAACCTCAAAAACTGACTTTGAATTCAACTCTTTTTTTATTTTTGAGCTAGGAAAACATCGGGAAACACAAGCTAAACATGAGGAGCTCGTGGCTAGATAATAACAGCCGCATGAGTCGATCTTCAACGTTAAGCAACGCTTGCCAAGGTTGTTCTGTGGATCGGTGACCATTTTAACATAACGAGTTTCCTTCGTGTCTTGAAAAGCACGTTAAGCCTTAGGTCTCGGCTGCCATTTGTAGATGTTTGGCAGTCGTTACGGATAGTCAGAAGTCAGTAAATCTGAATCTAGTCTTGCCATGAAGTACCGTGTTACCCCAATTAATGGGTTGTGGAGGTCTGGTAGGCAGCCGCTCCTCGAAAATTCTGGAATTCAGCTTAACCTGTAGGTCCTCGGTGGCACGAAAACGTGCCACTAAAAATGCACTAAAAATGCATTATCTTTTAACTTTGAGAACCGCTGGAAAAAAAATTGTGCCACCAAACCCCGACCGATTTAAAATTGTACTCTAGTAGTATAATTACAGAAGCAACAGAAACAGAGCAATAACAGTTTATATTATTGAAATTATTTATATTAATTTATTAATATTAATTATATTAAAATAAAAAATAAATAATGGCGGCCCCCCCGGTGCTCGACAGGTTAATCCGGCTTGACTGCAAGTCGACCCCAATATAGTTGGGAAAAGGTTAGGTAGATGATGATGATGATGCTGAGGATACGTTCTACCTTGTACCTTCCGAATTCTGTCCGTGTAATCGTTGACTCGTAATATCGCGATCGAGACGGCTACCTTGTATCGGAACTTAGACTTTCTTAGATCAGTTTTGTTAGTTTTTATGAAACTTGTAGACTGGCCTTTGACCGTTTGAATTTAACTCCTTTCTATTTTTGAGGTACGAAAGTATCAAATTTTTGACCCTAAACCAAGCCATGTCTCTAGAATGCTTTGGACCTGCTGGATCCCATCGGTTTTGCTAACCTCTGCATCCGGACCAAGCCGTCGTCGTTTTGTGTTTCAAATGCACCCCAAAGAGATGTCAGCAAAACCATAGATACCCAGCAAACCCAATACCCGCTAGGGCTACGGGGAATTTTTGAAAAGGTTTCCTTCTTGGACCTAGAACGCAAAATGCTACTGAAGACTAGATATGATTTTTGTCAGTAAAAGTCTGACACGCTATTTCGCTCCACTCTTGAGCAGAAAATCAGCCAATGTCTTCCTATTGAATGATTTCCAATCACAAAAAAAAACATGTCTATAGGTAACTCCCTATTTCAAGCATAACGAGAGATGTTCTTTGAGAAGAATTATAAAAAAACTATTTCCAAATAAAACTATTATGTAAACAATGCGTAATTTAAAATACTTACTATTCTTTATAAACCGACTGTACTAAACAATTAAACACAAACTGTGCCTACCCATTTGAATAAAACTAGCGTGATAATACCCGAGCCTAAGAGGCGGGCGTCAGCTGTTGCCTTCAATATAAATGCTCCACATTGTAGGTAGTACATGGGGACACTTTGACGACACGGTTAGCGCAGTGGTTAAGCTATTGACTGCTGCGCTGCGTGTCCCGGTTTCGATTCCTGCACGGAACAAAATATTTGTATGATCTACAGATAGTTGTTCTGGGTCTGGGCGTCTTGTGTATGTGAGTTTTCATGTTTGTAAACGCACCCACGATACAGGAGTAATTCTTAGAGTGGGGCAACGCTTTAAAAAAAAAAAAGAATAGAGGCAGGCGTCAGCTGTTGCCTTCAATATAAATGCTCTACATTGTAGGTAGTACATGGGGACACTTTAAATAGCTCTTTGACTAGACTAAGAGATTTCTTTCAAGCATGATAAGAATGCACTTATATTAATTTGCATTAGACATGCTATAAAATGGTGTTAAATATTACGCATAAACATGTTTAGCTAGCCTTTGACAGAGAATGCAAAATTAAAGTTAGATAAAGTTTTTTCCGACTTCTTTTTTTTTCTTTTTGTTCTGTTTTTTTTTTGCCTTTTTTCCAGGACCCCGGGTTTTCTTTTCAAAAACGAACCCACGGGCCCAGTAGGCTTCGACCCTGCTAGACACCTATGATTTTGCTGACATCTCTTTGAGGCGCGCGTGGAACACTACGCGCCGTCGACAACTCAAGCTTACTCTGAACGGTTATCGGACGGTGAACTACCGATTTTTCGTAGTCCGCAAGCCTACGCCTACGTCCCCTGGCAGCTGGGGCGTGATGATATCCGTTTATATTAGCTTATCTTTAAGTGGAGCAGTAATGGCTCAGCGAACAAACCCAGTCAGGTGAATTACTTTGTGTAATTTATTTCCACTGCTCTCAAAACGGTGAAGGAATCGTGAAGAAACCAGCATGTCCTAGAACCAAAATTCGAAGACATGAGACATCCGCCAATCTGCACTGGGCCCGCGCGGTGGATTATGGCCCATTCCGTCTCCTAGAGAGGAGGCCTGTGTCCCAGCAGTGGGAACATTATAAGGCCAATAATGCTAATGCTAATCTTTAAGTTAAAAAGTTGTAATGATGGTTGTCACATTAACATTCAAGTTCATTGACCCCAAATAGTCCTACGTAGTAACCCACAAATAATTAAAGATTCAACTTCCTAACTACTAAAGGAACTTCGACCTGACCAGCAACTAAATCACCTTTCCTTTTAATTTCAAATCGGGTAGAAGTAGTAACTCAATTTTATCCAGTTATTATTAAACGCGGAGCACTTAGGGGAGACTGGGTGTAATTGGAACTGTTTCAAGATAAATGTCGATAGTACTGCAATTATGCAATGTAATTATAAATGAAATACTTGAGATGGGGGAAGAGGGTATTGTCTTAAGAGGGCCTTTTCTGATCAGTCTATATCATCTATCTGCCTGAGTATATTTGAAAAGTTGCTTGGTTTATTTACTTAAGTGGCAGTGGGCACATTGCTCGTAGAACAGATGGTCGATGGGGACGAAAGGTTCTAGAGTGCCGGCCATGTACCGGAAGATGCAGCGTTGAAAGGCTTCCCACAAGGTGGACCGACGACCTGGCGAGGGTCGCGGGAATCCGATGGATGCGAGACGCACAGGACCGATCGCTGTGGCGTCGCTTGGGGGAGGCGAGGCCTATGTCCAGTAGTGGACGTCTTTTGGCTGAGATGATGATGATGATGATGGTTTATTTAACGCAAAGAGTGAAAACTAGCGATTACAAGAGGTATTAATTATCAAAAGAATTGGAGTCCTTACATTCATCGACTCGCTGTTCTACAAAATAATCGAGATGTTTTTCGATTGTTGCGAGCGGAATCGACCGCTAGTTTTAAATGGTTCCAATCAGTCACTCTCACTCCAAACTCTAAACCTTCTAGGAAAAACTCGCGAAGGAACGCGCTATGCGCCAATCACAGTGACAGATCGAGTCGGACTCGTGTTACAGTTGAAACAATCGAGAACCATCGAGATTTTGAAAAAATCGAATAACCTCTTGACATCGCGCATCGCTAGAAAGTACATCTGAAAGAGAGAGATAACACCTGAAAGTTCCTAAATCCGGTAATCCTGTTATTCACTAGATTTTTTTTTCTTTGTTTTTATCTTTCTTGCGTCTCTTGTTCTGTAGCGAAATCTACTACAATATGACGTCACAGAATCCTGCATCGCGCAAGCAAAGTTCTCCGCGCGATTTGAATAGATACAACAGTCTGAAATCATTTATCGGGCAGTAGTCCACCGGACATAACATCTCGTCCGGCCGGAGAACTTTTCCTTTTCAACGGAGGTATTTGGGACTTTATTCTCTGTTCCACTACCTCCAAAGTTCTGCTCTTAAACTATCTGTAAAAACTTGTAATATTGGCCTTCTTTCAATATTTTTCAACTATCTATATCCTAGCTGTAAGTTTTTCGAAGACTATAAAATAAAAAATAATATATCTGTTCCAGGAACTACCTACGTGTTTTTGACGTGGTTTTTAACTTTAAGAGTTTTGGAAAAAAAAAATGTTGATTCATTGTGATAGGTTCCTATAGCCCTTTTTTTTTATTCAAGAGTACAATATGGAGGCCAAAGTTCACGCTTACTAGCAGATTTTTGGAGGTCTTCACAGAATTGGTTTACACAAAATATGGGGTTGCACATTGGTCAAGTTGGTAATTCGTCAAATACGCAGTTCGTCAAATTTGAAATTGGTCAAAGCTGTAGTTCGTCTAATCGTGAATTTGCCAATGTATGATTTGATTTCAATAGGTTCCTAGCTAATGTTATGAGTTTACATGAGGCTGGATGGAGAGGGAGAGGGAGGCCAAAGAAAAGATGGATGGATTGTGTGAAAAGTGATATGGAAAAAAAGGGAGTAAGTGATAGCGTGACGAGTGACAGGAGCACAGAATGGATAGAAAAACGTGTTGCGCCGACTCCCCCAAATAAAAGGAACAATTGATAATGATCAAGTACCGTGTTACCCCAGTTAATGGGTTGTGGAGGTCTGGTAGGCAGCCGTTCCTCGTAAAATATTGGTATTCAGCTAAATCCGGCTTGACTGGAAGCCGACTCCAATATAGTTGGGAAAAGGCTAGGCAGATGATGATAAGTATGGTTTGATTTCAATAGGTTCCTAGCTAATACCTACTCGTACGAGCCACACACGCAGGCCACACACGCATCACACACACACATCACACACTCACACAGCATACAGCACAGATACAGTTGCCCTTTGCGTTCCACGACTACGGTGACTCTTTCCAACAATGTTGCTACTCGAATCCCAGTCGAAACATGTGCAGCTGTATTTCAAGCATTATATTCAGCTGTAGTGCAGTGCTTCGAGTTAAGAGGACTAATAGAAAACTAATCGTGAGTCTTAGAATTTTACACAAAAGTATACCATGCACTGCAGTAAAGAGAATCAGAAAATAAATATTCTTCTTTAGGATAAATACTAGACTTAGGTAATACTATTTATCTATCATTTATCCTGACTAAGAACAGAAATTAGCTGTATTATGATTTGAACACACGTTCTCAACATAATATACATAGATATTTTAGCACGATAGAAATATACAGAAGTGTCTCTAAAGCTTACTTTTTTCGAAAAACCATGCAATCATTTAGATTGTTTGTTAGATAATTTCACAAGTAACATATTACCGATATAATGTTTTAATTTTATAAATCTGTAGATTTTTAGTAAATAGCATAAAAAGCTTCATATTTGTCAGCATTGTCTTTGTGCATCTCTTTCTTTTATATGCAGTTCTAGAGTGACCGCACTTTAGACGTTGTAGTCCTCTTAAGCGAATATTTATCGATTCGCACAGCTGCGGCGGATATTACTATTCTCATTTCTAAACTAAACATATGCACACAATATATTTAAACTGGGTGGAAACTGTTTTTTGTTCGTAATGGTAAATTGTCAACGCTACTTTTATTTACAAAGTTAACGCAGCACGATATTCTGTAGATAAAAACTGGTTAGTCCTTAATATGTATTATTATTATACAAAGCCGCACTGGGCGCGCGTGGTGGATTACGGCCCATTCCCTCTTCTAGAGAGGAGGCCTGAGTCCCAGCAGTGGGAACAAGTATAATGCCGATAACGCTAAAAAAAAATGTATTATTATGTTACAGTCAAGACTACCTATCCGGTAAACAGTAACTAATTTTATCAGAAATATTCAAAACTAGTGTTCATTATTTAAAGGGGATTCAAATTCTGAAAGATACACCTTCCAAGAACTATGTGTGTTACATTGTTGGATTGGTATTTATGAGCTGAATAAAAGTTACTATGGCACCATGTACCAAATCTTGAGCTATTTATATACGTTTATGTGTGAAAGCTTGATAATTATAATATTAGAGGCTGCCCCTACCTTTATACAATCATCATCATCATCTTCCTGCTCTGGTCTCATTTTATTTGGGGTATCATAAAAAAAAAAACCAATCCAAACAGGTTTATGAAACCATGTAAAAAAAATCTTATAAATGATAAATGATATTTATTTTGCAAATAGGTTTCACAAAACACTTTTACACGTCAATTTTTTTGTCATAATTATTAATCTAGATGAGGCCGGTGTTTCCTAACTGGTAGTCAGTTTCAGAGAAGAAACACCGAAACAAACTCAGGGGTTTTTTTTTATGCTTCTATATTTTTTTTATCTTGTACTCAACATCAACTGGTTTTAAAAAACTCTTTTAACCCGAATATACGCAAAAACCTTCTTGAATATGCTGGAGATCATACTATCTAGTAACTCTTGGGATCTGTCATTCCTAAGTGGTGGCTTTTCTAACCTCTTACAGGGAAAAACCGTGCTCACTTAGGAGTATTTTTTTAAAGCTTCAAATCTCTGCAGAAAATCTAAAGTCTTACAAAAGGGTAACATTTTTTCAAGCTATTGTTATCCTTAAACTTCCAATACTTTGGCATTTTGAAATTAAAACAATAAAAACGTTTATTTTCAAATATGTACGATCTTGCTAACAGGAACAACAAAAGTATAATATTTTTTTTACAATTCATCATCATCATCTCAGCCGAAAGACGACCACTACTGGACATAGGCCTCCCTCAAGCGTCGGACAAGCCACAAAGACCGATCCTGTGCGTCTTGCATCCATCGGATTCCCGCGACTCTCTCCAGGTCATCGGTCCACCTTGTAGGAGGCTTTCCAACGCTACATCTTCCGATACGAGGTAGTCACTCCAGAACCTTTCGCTCTATCGACCTTCTGTTCTACGAGCAATGTGCCCTGCCCACTGCTGCTTAAGTTTGATGATTCTTTTTACAGTTATTTGGTTGCATTTACTCTTTGTTTAAGCAGTGGTGGCCCAGTGGTAACTGCCCCGACTTGCAAGTTGTAGGTCGCGGGTTCAAACCCAGTCAGGCGCATTACTTTGTGTAATTTAGTTCATCACTACTGCTCTCAAAACGGTGAAGGAAATCATCGTGAGGAAACCGGCATGTCCGAGAACCAAAAATTCGAAGACATGTGACATCCACCAATCTGCACTGGGCCCGCACGGTGGATTATGGCCCATTCCCTCTCCTAGAGAGAAGGCCTGAGTCCCAACAGTGGGAACATTATAAGGCCGATAATGCTAATGCTACAATTTGTTTTGGTTGCATAAAAATAAATAAGTATAGTAAAATAAAAATCTTAGTTTTCTCCAGGTGAACGCAAACTTTTTGTGAAGTGTGTACCCTACTCGTATATTACCGTCCGAGTGAACATTACTTTGGGTCAAAGTCCCCATTGTTTCTGCAGAATGAGGACCACTGAGGGGTCATAATTAACCACTGACCTAAAGCAGGGGTAATTTTTGACCCACGCCAAGCTAATTATGGGAGTACCGTACGCTATTATCGTATGCCTTTGTTTTTTGTTACATTGAATAATTTCATGAAAATATAAAAGGATAATAAAAAACTGTGTAGAGATATAAATTTAGATAAATCACATCCGAATTCATTAGTTTCCAACATACACGAGTTTTAGAGAAAATAGTTTATTTTTGGAGGTAGTTGAGACAGAGAGTAAAGTCCCGTTGAAAAGGGAGGATTATTATTAAATATTATTATTATAGTAGATGTCGCTACATATTTACTTATTTCCCGAAATATTTTACAATTGCAATTTTCCGGTGACATACACGTCTAAAGAATAAGAACGGGTTTCCAAAACTCACTCCTTAAGGCGGGCGCGACGTTAGAATTATCCATACAAACGTAATACCAAAATCATTTGCAATTTAAGCATATTTACACCATAATATGATGTTATTCGGATTCAGACAATAATTATCTAGGTTCCTACATCGTTTTTTTGTTGAAAAACTTACCCCAAACGAAATTTAAGCGAATTTAAATTTGCACATTTTCACAGCGAAAATGTCATGTTTTTATTTTGTTTTTTCTATATTATAAACAACAATATTTCAAAATATCTTTTCGTAGGAACACAGATATTATTATCAAGTTATAAATACTCGAAACAATATTGGAAATACATTAATTTTTCATTCATCGTTTTTGGTATTACGGAACCTCTCCCAAATTTCCAATAGTTTGTATTGCTATCACAGCAAGCAACTGTCAGTGTGCAGATGATGACTTTACTCCAGTCGGTGTGTCCAAGAATTGTTTAAACTATCTGGATTGCTTTCATCAACCTCAAAAACGTGTTTTATTTCGTCTCAACTCGAGATAGCGCGCGGTCTCCGCAGGCCTCTTAATGGAATAAATCTGAAGACTACTGGCAGAAGCTAGTTTACTCATATATCAAGGTGTTATTTTAATGTGTTTACGTCGCATAAGTTCTATGGAAGATCGTATAAGTTCTGAGGAGCTCGTGGCTAGATAAAAACTGCCGCACGGTTCGATCTTCAAGGTTAAGCAACGCTTGCCAAGGTTGGTCTGTGGATGGGTGACCATCTTAACATGCCGAGTTTCCTTTGTGCCTCGGAAGGCACGTTAAGCCGTAGGTTGCGGCTATCATTTGTAGATCTTTGGCAGTCGTTACGGATAGTCAGAAGCCAGTAAATCTGACTCCAGTCTTGCCATGAAGTACCGTGTTACCCCAGTTAATCGGTTGTGGAGGTCTGGTAAGCGGCCGCTCCTTGTAAAATACTGGTATTCAGCTAAATCCGGTTTGACTGGAAGTCGACCCCAATATAGTTGGGAAACGGCTAGGTAGATGATGATGATGACATCGTATAAGTTCTAGAGCTCTGAATCGTACGAGAGCGCGTATCAATCAGACTTTTACTGACTGAAACCTACCTGTTTTCGTGTAGTTGCCCTTTTCGTTTTAGAGCTACGGTACTTCTTTCGGATAATTCCGCCGCCCAATTTGACTCCTTTAACCTTCAAAACTCCCTTCATAAAAACGATACACAAAAAAAAACATATTGGTAGGTACCTAAACATAAAAATCAACTTCTGAATTCTGATACAACCGCAACCAATTTTCAGTACGAATATAGCCATTTTGAGTCGAATACGAAACTTTGCCAATTTAACTTTACCGGGCAATGTTGCGAGGTACCCACATATATATTTTTGGTAAAAAATTAAGACAAAAACGATTTTTTCTTGTGGGCATCGTAAATTCAGCCTAGCTCTAGGGAAAGGGTTTTTTAGGCCTGAGTTTAGGAAGCAATTTTCTTTCGCCTGTGACAGGCTGACTAAGACCTTAAACACACGAGCGACATGTTGCTAACGGCAGCGATAACTGCAGCCGACGACGCGTCGTCGGTGGCGGCGGCCGCTGTTGACGCTCGACGGTTGCCGTCGATATTCAAACAAATGAAGATCAGCGGCAGCGGTCGTGTGTGTCAAGTGTCACCAGAGGTCGAAGGTTGAAAGAAAAGAAAGGCTGACGACTGATACTGACGTGTCGACGACTGACGTTGAAGTCTCGATGGCTGACGTTGACGTGTCGACGGCTGACGCTGAGGTATCGACGGCTGACAGCGACGTGTCGACGGCTGACAGCGACGTGTCAACGGCTAGTCGTTGACGAGTCGAGGGCTGGTCGTTGATGTGTCGAGGGCTGGTCGTTGATGTGTCGACGGCTGATGCTAACGTATGCACGGCCGCTGTCGACGGTTGCCGTTGCCAACATGCCGCTCGACTCGTGTGTATAAGCTCTAAGATCAGTTTAGGATAAGGTAAGATATGAGGGTATTGTGAGCAATAAACTTAGATGTTTATCTGAATTAGGTGTCGCCCTTAACAGTGTCGTTGGTCTAAATTGTTCAGCTTGGGATCAAGGGTTTATTTTCAGTTGAATTAAATATTCCACATAGACCCGCATGGGTCTGCATGGGCACTATAAGACGTCAAAAGCTAACGCATGGTTCCAATTGGTCGTTTCAATGAAGAACCGGTGAAAAAACTACGGTTTTTACAATTTTTCCATCCTATAATTTAAATAAATTGAGAGGACAATGTAGACCAGTCAATTTACCACGGCCGGTCAATAACATTTAAAGACCACATGTATTAAACATGTGGAATAAGTTAACATGAAAATTCATTGGAAAACTTAATTCATTGAAATTCATTAAACATTCATAAAAGTCCAAAGAAGTACATAAATGTTCATGAAAATTCATTCAAAATTGTGTATGTTGAATCAATTTTTTTGACACAAACTTTAGCCTTTGTAATAGGTATACTGTCTCCTACGGTTTCATCCAGCTTTTTGGTTACTTTTCTTTAATTGTTATAAACTAATGCTTGACTGCGATCCCACCTGATGGTAAGCAGTGATGCAATCGTTGATGGTAAGGCGCACTAGTTTATTAAAACCTATATTACTCTAGCCTTGAAGACACCCAAATTATAATCAGACGGGAAAACCGATGCTACTTCACTTTTACGGGTCATAGCATGCATATCTTAAAATCATGATAACCATACCATCCAACACAGTTGTATTATTTTTTTTTTCGATTCTAACCACTAGTTCCTGAGATTAGTTTGGTCAACTAAACATACTCTTCAGCTTTATAATATTACTAGCTGTTGCCCGCGACTTCGTCCGCGTTAAATTCGTTAAACTGCACAAAAGTAACCAATAATTCTACACTTGCGAATAATTCCGAAAGCATCCAATTCATTCATTTTACTTTCACATAAAACAGTTTAACTTCATTCCTTTTTTTAGTTATGAAATAATCCAATGACTTCTCCCGCTCTTAGCTAACGCATAAGGGCGTGTCAGACTTTTACTGACCAAAACCCACTCCTATGTTCTTTCTTTGCCTTGCGTTCCAGGGCCCCAGGAATGCCTTTCAGAAGCGAACCCATGACCCCAGTAGGCTTGGCGACCCTGATGGTTCTCTATGATCTTGCTGACATCTCAATGAGGCACGCTTGGAACACTACCCGCCGTCGACTCGGTCTCCGTGTAGATATTCGGTTACCGAATGATCGGACGGCGCCCCATTGCTCGCCGTCCGCAAGTCCACTTCTACGGTGGCTGGAAATCGGGGTCGGGATCTTATTTCCTCAACGCTGGGGCGTGAAGGCCATTTCCTCATCCATGCGGCCGCCACCTTGGCTGGATTACTGCTTCTCAGAAGGAGGCAACCGCCTGCCACTCCACCCTGCTCTGGACCAGGCCCCGGCGCGAGAGGTCGCTGCAACCGATGACCCCCACAAAGGGAGGACACGGTGGCGCAAAGACACGGCGGAGCGCCGCCGTGTCTTTGTAGAGTCTATTGGCGGCGGCGACCTCTCTGGACCCTGGTACAGGCCGTGGTCCAGAGCGAGGAGGGGTGGTGAGCGGTCGCCTCCTTCTGCGAAGCAGTAATGTTAGCAAAGGAGGCTGCCGACCGCGAGCGCCGCCGCCGAGATCCCGATCCCGATTTCTGACCACCGTAGGCGCGGGCTCGCGGACGGCGAGCAGCACGCCGTCCGGCAGTCTGGTAATAACCTGGACCGAGCCTAGTCGTCAACGGCGTGTTCTGTTCCACGCGCGCCTCAAGGAGATGTCAGCAAACTGTAGGGGCTCGGTAGGGCCAAAGCCTCTGGGGAACACGGAAAATCCGAAAGGTTCTCACCGTGCCCCCCAGATCGAAGGAACGAAGGGGAACGGGGTGGGGTTTAGTCAGAGAGTCTAAAACGCCCTCCCGCTCCGCCCAAGAGCGTGAGAAATCAGTCTGATAATTCTCCTTCCAATAAAAGCATCACTAAGTAAGTGTAAATAGCACTTACTTATGTAGGCTGAAAAAAAGTGCATAAAGTAGTTTTTAGTTGTCAAAATATATGAATGGTCAGCACAAAGCTGGTCCTGAAGTCAATCAAGTCGTCAAGAAGGTTTAGTATTTGCCTCTTTTTTATTTGAGATAGTTATCCAGCTCTAGGTGGAGCAAGTGGTCTTTTGCGAACTAAATTCCACCATGTTCCTTCAGTTGCTATTTACGTATCAGGGCCACTAACTTTTGCATGCCTCAGTTATTAGGTACTTCGGTATATTCTCTCTTTAAAGAGTAACTATATAGGCGTCATGGCGTTCTCACTTTCTGCATTATGCAAGTACTAACCGAACATGAGTGTTTCGAGAGGTAAATATTTTGGATTCGGCGGGAAGAAAAGGCCAAGTCACCATTCTGCGGAACGCCCGGAAAACACGGCAGACGTTACGGTCGAAGTCTACTCCGCTAGGCGGAGCACCGCCATACTGTTTTGGCGTCAGAATCTGAATCCTAATGCCCTAGTTTGGATCAATGTATGGGGCAAGACCTCCTCTTACCCTGCCAATGGAATAAACCTGCTATCGTGAGAAAGACATCCTTAAGCCTCCTATTGTCGTGTAGACATTTCTTAGGTGTCATTAGTCACAAAGCGATTCCCGACGTTTTTAGTTATTGAAATTACTCGTTTATTTAGGCAGATTTTTTACTTGGGGTGATATTTGACTGATGCCTTAATACATCATACGGTGTTTTTTTTTTTCAGCGGGTACTACTTTCTTTATCGAGAGTTAACTATGCAATTTATGAATTAAGTTAACTCTTGAGTGCGTGCATTTTTACTCAGCAGACTTCACATTATTGATGGTCAAACATGGTCAAACGCAACCTGTGGTGCGATTTTGAACGGGTACAGTTTGCAGAGCTGTAAAAAAACCCACCATGTTCCTTCAGATGCCCTTTGTAAACAATTCATAAGAGACTTCGCAACAGACCGTGCAGCAGGAATCGTAATATTTTAATTTCGCCATAACTTCAAAACCAAACGTCCAATTTTAATCATTCAAAGACCAAATATTATCTACATAAACTGTACTTAGTGATAAAATAATTTATTTTGATATAAGGGTTAATAGCATGAGTAAAATAAATGCGTTTAAATGTAGTCCAAAAATATTCAAGATTTTTAGATTAAAAAAATGGTTGTTGTGCCTCACTCGACATAGATAGGTATAGTGTTTCGCGGACTTTTTTGTAGATATTTATAAGATCTACAATTAATTAGAACATTTTATGGTTCTATCTTTTACAGTTTAGGCAGCGTACGCAAAATAAGTAACTTTTCTGGTTGATTTTTTACACCTAAACCTAAATATCTTACGGAACCCTATTTTTTTCAGAATAAAATTTAGCCTATGTTATTTGTGGATAATGTAGCTTTCGAATGGTAACATTATTTTTAAAATCGGTCCAGTAGTTTTTGAGCCTATTCATTACAATCAAACAAACAAAGTTTTCCTCTTTATAATATTAGTATAGATTAGTATTAGTATAGATTTAAATGCTTTTGGTATTTTTATCTTTTTCTACTGTATAGCGAAATAAAATATATTCGTTTCTTTCTTAGATATTTGATTGCACATTACACTTTAGACTTACTATTCCGCATCTCTGTCTAATTCTTCCAATGTTACTTGCAAAACTTTAGAATAAGAGAAAAGTAAATGGCAACTGAAAAAGACGCGAAGTCCATAAAAAGAATTGCATACCAAGAAATGTAAAACAATTTTCATCAAAAAACGAAAACGACCGTCTTTCATAATGGCTACATTGCACTTATTTTATTCTCGCTGTGTTGCCAGTAGTGTCGAAAGGAAAATTTTTTTTCAACTGAAATTGAAAACAAATTTCGGCTACGGCGGTAACGAGTTTCGGGCATCAGTTTCGACCGAAACCAAAATCTCTTTTCGGCCAAGTCGGTTTATTCGGCCAAAACTTCCATATGAGGCCCGTTTTTTTATGGCAAAATAATCAACTATAATCAGTCAATCTCCGTTTAATTTTAAATCACATATGTATTTCGCTGCTGGGACAGCTTTTAATGTTTAAAGCACAGGTCCGGTCATGTGTGAAGTACTGCAGCCACATAATATGGGCTGGTGCTGCAAAAGCCATCTAGTAGTTTCGGACTCAGTAGAAAGGCGAGCGATGAGATGATATTTCAGATTTGGTTAACACCAACAAAACGGATCAGAACACTACAATAATAACTATTTTACAGAAACTTAGATCTATGGATACATAGGCGGTTTTCGCCAAACTACAAAGTCTGGAGCGCAGGCGTAGGTTAGCCAGGCTTTCGGTATTCTATAGGATAAATAAGATGCATCTTACATTCCCATTGCATTGGCCGAAACTAAGCCGAAACTCATTTTTAGGCCGAAACTAGGCCACTGCCGAAAGTTCACTCAGACACTAGCCGCTAGTGAACGAAGATCACTTGCTGGCGCCGGGAATTCATTCAGTTTCTTACAATTTTAACTATGCAAACTTCCGTGAACTGTTACTAAGAGAATAAAAATAGTCTTTGTAGAGGAAAAAATGTAATGTCTTTTTGTCTGGTCATTTGCTGGCTCATTATAATTAAATAAAAAAAAATAATTTATTAAACTATGCAAACATAGTTTAGTGTCGTGTGATTGGCTACTACGCTACGGTGTCGCAGGTTAGATGCCTAATACAAGAGACGTACGGATATCTCAGAAATGGATTACATTTTTAAAATAAATGCCTTGAAAATGAGACTTAAGTGTCATAAAACCAAATACTCCACGACTCATTAGGTCTGTCTGTACGTAAGACCTCAATAAACTTACAAATTACTCATTTTTTTTTGCTGGTATGAGTAGCACCTACATACATAGTAATTCATGGGGAAAGTTTAAGTGTGCAAAACATGCGTATTATAGTAGACAAAAACAGACAATTTTAAAGATTCCTGCCACCTGTACGAAATTGGGACAGGTTGCTGGTAAATAAAGTGGAAGATTTAAAAAAAAAAACGGAAATGAAAAAGTAACCAAATACGTTGCTGAGACCGCGGGAGACAGATACTTAAACACTATACAGAAACGAAAAATCTAAAAATACCTATATTGCCACATACCGTTGGTCAAATAAATATCACAAGAAACTCTTTTACAATCGGACGAACTTCGTAATTTCCCCGACATCTCGAAAGTGTCAAGTTCTGATGTCAATTGAACAAAGCGATACCTACTTCTTTTCAGGAGTTATTTACTGTGTCACTGATAAAAAGGGTTGATATGTTTTATCTCGTATCTTGTCATTTGCTGGGAATTGAATGAAATGTGCCATGGAGCTGGGTGTCTTTAGAATCTTTTATAATGTACTTATAAAAGATTCTAGCTTGAGAAGCTTTATTTATTTTATTGAACCTATCAATACCCGCGAAACGAGACACAATAGTAAGACAATAACAGCGCGGTCCTATGAGACCGGTCGGGGATTCATGAATTAAAGCTTAACGTAAACGTACGTAGCTTAAAGTAAAGCAAAGCATAACATAGTCTTCTTCTTCTTCTTCTGCCTAGCCTTTTCCCAACTATATTGGGGTCGGCTTCCAGTCAAGCCGGATTTAGCTGAATACCAGTATTTTACGAGGATCGGCTGCCGACCAGACCTCTACAACCCTTTAACGGGGGTAACACGATACTTCATGGCAAGACTGGAGTCAGATTTACTGGCTTCTGACTATCCGTAACGACTGCCAAAGACCGTGTTACCCCAGTTACCGGGTTGTGGAGGTCTGGTAGGCAGCTAACTCCGGCTTGACTGGAAGCCGACCCCAATATAGTTGGGAAAAAGGCTAGGTAGATGATGATGGTTATCTACGATTCCTAAGATACTTTTCCTTTTCTGCCGGATGTTGTCTACGATTCCTAAAAGTCCTCCACACCTCATGGGAGCAATATATTACTTCCAGATAACTTAGTACCTATTAAAACACATACAAGTTACACAATTTAGATTGTTTCCAAGTTCGTTCCCGATAGAACGACGGGGAAGTTGTTGAATTTGATTTTAATCGCCCATTAAAGTTTGTGTACACTTTTAGAAACAATATTAGCTTGTGATTGGATTACTCTTTTGTCGCTGGACAGAGAAGGAAAGGATATTGAAAAATGTCCGTCTTTCTGACCTTTTATTTTTTTGGTGGGAAATCATACAATGATTTCTCTCGTTTAAGGGCGAAACGGGAGCACGTTTCAGAGTTTTACTGACTAAAACCCACTCCGATGTTCCTTCTTTACCTTGCGTTCTAGGACCCCGGGTTTCATTTCGGCAGTCAATTCATCCATGGCCCCAGTAGACTTCGGCCCTGCTAGGCCCCTATGGTTTTACTGAAATCTCGTTGAAGCATGTGTGAAACACTACGCGCCGTCGATTACTCGCGGCCCAGGCACGCAGTCGAAACTTCGTCCGACCGGTAAGGACCGATTTACCGAACGGGTGGACAGCGGACTGTGTTTTCAATATTTGTCTTTGGGAAAGTATTTATTTAAATTATGATTTCTACTTTAAACTTTCACTAATAACTGCTTGATATATCTGCTGTTGTTTAGTACAAAAACGTGCTTAATCAGGTTTTGTGTCATCTCAGCACTCTTGAATTTATTTATCATGTCCACATAATATCTCATCTCGGTGGGTTTGGCAGGGTTCATGGATCTCTGTTAGGTTAGTTATGCAAATCACTTACATACGACAACGTAGGTGATTCTACGGCAAGCTGAACCCGAAGCCATGCGGTGTTGATACATTAGAGTAATTGACACATTATTGCTATGACCTATGTGATCAACCGCACGTGAGTGCGGTACGATGACGAGCAAAGCGAAGTGGATGCAATCAATTCTTTTGTCAATACCATAAAGGCACAGTTTTCTACCAGTATTATAAATTCCACTTATATCATTTAAACACGTACTTTTGTATCACAACTAAAAATAATTAGAAGAGCCTTAAACGTACAGTTTTAGTACTTGACCGTTCCTGTAGTAAAGTGGACATACCATAAGGGACAACAATAACCGTAGTTTTAATTAACTTTAAACGTTAACTAGGCGATCTGTTTTAGTACTTTTTATTTATGAGAGAGAAGAGAGCCTAGTGGTCTCTTTCAAAAATGACTTTTGAATTAGCCTGTTTTCCCCTATTTGCCTGCGCAGTTGACAAGATTGAATCAATTAGTTCAAACTATCAAAAATATACCTAATTTCAGAAAAAAATCAAAATACTTGCTTATTTGTTATCGTGAGTTTGATGACAGATTAAACCTTTATTTAATGCATCATAGAACAGAGAATACACAAAATTATGAAATAAGTTCATTAATTCATGAATCCTCGACCGGTCCTATGAGACCGCGCTGTTATTGTTTTACTATTGTGTCTCGTTTTGCGGGTATGTGATAGGTTAAATAAAATAGAATAAAATAATGGAAACAATCATAAACATCAATATCACGACTAAGGAGTAAAATTAAGAAAAGGCACAAAAAAAATAAGAAAATGACACTATGACATTACACCACAAGGTATAATAGCACCAAATAGGTAGTCCAATTCAGTATGAGTTATTGAAATATACGTGACGTTGATATTCTATTGACGAAAACCCGACTTCATCAAATTTTAAACTTCCAACTTCGAATGCTTTAACACCCCAGCAATTACAACTCAGATTACGCCCCTGAAAGTTTCGCTAGTTGCTTACAATAAAGACATTATCCCGCGAAACGTTCACCCATTTCTGTTTAGTTAAACTCATAATAAAAGGAAACATGGCATCTGGGACTGGACTGTGAGTTTGTTTAGTTAGCTCTTCAACTATAAGTGTTAATTAACTTTTAAAGTATTTATGTTGGGTTGTTATTGTGAGTGAGTAGTGTTGTGTAATGGTGGCCTACTGGTGGTCCAATGGTAGTCTAGTGATGGCCCAGTGGTGGACCAGTGGTGCCCAGTGTTAGCACTGTCGTGGCTCAGTCGTAACCAACTTGTAACAGCTCAGTTGTGGCCCCATATAGGTCCACAGGTGGATTAGTGGTGGCCCGGTGGTATCGGCTATAATTTACGAGTTACGCTCCCACATTTCGTCATACCAATAATTATTTAAAAACGCTATTTGCTCCTTAATTAAATAATCAATTTTGATTCTGTTTTAGTCACGTCTAAAACGTAAGAACTAAAATTGCCAACCCTGCATCTCGTATAGATGAAAATATTATAATGATGTACAACAGTTGGAATCCTACTATCGCGCAGTTACCTGGACCAGACACAACACCCGTCTGGTTGGAGAGTCCTCTTCTTCCAACGGTGGTTTGCGGGACTTTATATCCTAAGCCCCATACCTCTATGTGCAGATTTTTTTAACTGATTTTTATAAAATATACTTATTGTACTAATGTAAACAGCTAAATACCAAATTCCCGATATTTATAAACGCAGAAAGCCTCCGATAATACACGCACAGTATTTGCGTAATATAAATTCATACAACCTTTGTACTATGCACATTGGTGCTAGCTAGTAGCCTAGTATCAATTTATACCATGCAGGTGCATACATTATTCATGCAGCATGGTATGGCTACATTTTCGTTTGTTGATAAGACCAGGCTTTTGTGCTTATGTAGCTTATTTTGTGCTGTGGGCTTGGCTGCTCGTCATACGTTTGAAATTGGTATAGGCTAGTCAGATAATGTGTGCTTAGTTTGCTGTTGAAATCAGTTTGAATTGATTTGTTTAGTTCTTCATCATCATCATTTCAGCCGAAAGACCTCTTCTGTCACCACAACGAGCGGTCCTATTCGTTTCGTATTCATCGGATTCCCGCCAGGAAAAAAGGGATACCAGGTCGTTGGTCTACTTTGTGGGGGTCTTTTCAACGCTAAATTTACTGGTACATGCTCGCTCCCTCGACCATACAATAGAATAGAATACGACTTTATCATACACCAAGAAGTAACAGTACAGTTTATACAATAACTTAAATCTATGGGTACAATGGCGGTCTTATCGCTGACAGCGATATCTATCAAACAACCTTAGAATGGATCGTAAGAACTCACCAAGCATCTGTTCTACGAGCAATGTAGGTACTCTGGCCATTGCCACTTAAGTTTGGTGATTATTTGGGCAATGACTGAATTCTTGTTTCTCCTGCGAATGTACCTATATCTTTATTTATGATCTGACTGTGCAAGGACTCCAAGCATAGAGAGGGGTATCCTCTCAAGCGTCTTTTGTGTCATTATATTTAGCCTCTACTATCTCACTGCTTGGCTGCATTCTTTCTATTCTTTCCGGGACTGGGCTATTTCTTGCTAATACTTAAGAAA
Organism: Mythimna separata; assembly: GCA_030763345.1. Taxonomy (NCBI): domain Eukaryota; kingdom Metazoa; phylum Arthropoda; class Insecta; order Lepidoptera; family Noctuidae; genus Mythimna; species Mythimna separata. Next base: position 3,512,368 of record CM061188.1, on the reverse strand, counting down.
TGCATCATGTTTTTCCGCCATTTCTTTCGTGGTTTGGCCTAACCCCGCATTAATTTTGTCTTTTATAGGACCACCGTTCGATCGGCATGCGATAGGCATATCCAGTCTAATTTCACTTAAATGGCTGCTTTCAGAGCCACGTCAACTATCTGTATTTTGGAATGCATTATACCTAATGTTTTGAACGCGTTCCGTTAATTTAACTCCAAGTACAGATAATATATTGTTAGTCAAATTACACTTCGTGAACCGACAAGACCAGACTTTAGGTCTTGGCTTATGAGAAAGTTAGATGAAGTTTACTGAGAATTAATGTCAAAAGTGCTAAACAATATGTTAATTTCCGTAACCCTACTTTGATTGCTATTACTCATTAGATGGTTTGGAAAACTTTATACGTAGTTTTTTGATATTATAATAATAATACCCTTAACAAATTAAGTGGATTGACTTGGTCCTCGAGATTGTCGTCATGTGTGATGTGGACTTAGCGATCATAGTCGTGTCCGTCAATGACTTAATAGCCAAGAGCCTCGACTAACATCTCAGGAGGCTCGCGTTAGGCGGCTGGATCAAGGGCTTGATTCAGAAAGCGGTACTCCTGCACACGACTCGTATTGTCAGAAGGGTTCCCGATACCGGTGGAGTACTATTTTTTAAATTTTCAATTTCATCTAAATATCAAAATGTAATTTGTATGTTATATTGAAAAAACCCGCACAGCCGGCCTTCACTGGCACTGTTTATTTCATGAAAACACCCGCCTCATCATTAACGATTGCATCACTGCTTACTATCAGGTTAGACCGCAGTAAAACACTAGTTTATGTCACATAAAAAAAATGAAATAAGCAGTACCTTTGTGCTTTTCTATCTGTATTTGTTCTTTTAATTTTTTAGTGTTTGTGTCATCATCATCTGCCTAGCCTTTTCCCAACTAAATTGGGGTTTTTTTTTTTTTTTTTTTTTTTTTCTGGTAGGGCAATCATCAGAATGACTTCCCCCGCTCTTGGGCGGAGCGGGAGGGCGTGTCAGACTCTTACTGACTAAACCCCTACCCCGTTCCTTCGTTGCCTTCGTTCTGGGGGGGACTCGGTATCAACCGTTAGGAATACCACATGTTCCCCCCAGAGGCTTCGGCCCTACCGGGCCCCTACAGTTTGCTGACATCTCCTTGAGGCGCGCGTGGAACAGAACGCGCCGTTGACGACTGGGCTCGGTCCAGATTATTTCCAGACTGCCGGACAGCGAGCTACCCAGTGCTCGCCGTCCGCGAACCCGCGCCTACGGTGGTCGGAAATCGGGATCGGGATCTCGGCGGCGGCGGCGTGAGGACCGTTCTCTCACGCGCTCGCGGTCAGCAGCCTCCTTCACGAGCATCACTGCTTCGCAGAAGGAGGCGACCGCATGCCAACCCTCCTCGCTCCGGACCATGGCCTGAACCAGGGCCCGGCGCGAGAGGTCGCCGCTCCCGATAGTCTCCACGAGGACACGGCGGTGCTCCGCCCAAGCGGGGCACACTTCTACCGTGTGCTCCACCGTGTCCTCCGGGCGGTCCACACAGTGGCGACACCCGGGCGTCCTCTCCTGCTTGATTCGATGCAGGAACCTCCCGAACTTACCGTGTCCGGTGAGGACCTGCGTCACACGGAAAGAGAGGACGCCGTGACCTCTTTCCAACCACTCCTCAAAGAGGGGCCTAACCGCCTCAATGACGGCGTGCCCAGCACTGGGTTGCGACAGTCGCAGTCGCCATGCCACCCTAAGATCCCGCCGGAACTCTGTCCGCCATGCCGCGACTTGTCGCGGCAGCGGAGTTTCGCCCCGGCGTTGCATCTCCACGCGCAAATCGTGCATGCGTGCAAGGACTGTTGCCTCCAGATCCCACGGTGGCAGGCCAGCGAGGAGGCTCGCCGCTTCGCGGGAGATCGTGCGGTATCCCCGCACCATCCGGATGGCCATGACCCTCTGGCAAGCGTTCAGCTTGGCCGCCCGCCGGTCGCTTACCTAGCGACGGCGCCCAAACCGGCGCCCCGTAAAGGGCCATGGACCGAACGATCCCCGCGTAGAGCCTCCGGCAGGGGGCGTCTGGACCCCCTAGGTTGGGCAGGAGCCGCTTCAGAGCGGCCCCAGACCTGTCCAGTTTGGGGGCCAAACGTCGGAAATGCTCCTCGAAAGTCCACCGGCTGTCGAGGACGAGTCCCAGGTACTTCATCGCCGACCCGACGCCGATGTGGACCCCCCCTACCGTTATTTGGGAACCCGGAGGTGGCGCGTACCGAGGGCCATGAAAGCACATGGCCTCGGACTTGTGCAATGCCACCTTGAGTCCCAGTTGCTGGATCCTCTCCACGACTGTCGCAACCCCGCGTGTCGCTGTTTCGGCCGCCGCCTGGTACGACTCTCCCCGCGCCAGGACCAGCGTGTCATCTGCGTAGCAGACCACGCTGACCCCGTCGGGGAGGTCGCCGCGCAGCACGTAGTCGTATCCGATGTTCCACAGGGGCGGTCCTAGTACCGATCCCTGCGGAACACCGCACGACATCTCTCGCCGTCTCCACTCTCCCTGGTGACCGGGATAGATGATGAACCTATCCGACAGGTAGGCCTCGATCACACGACGGAGGTAGGCGGGCACCTCGTGGTACCGAAGTGCCGCCCCGATGCAACTCCAGGGCAGGGAGTTGAAGGCATTGGCGATGTCCAAAGACACCGCCAAGACGACCCTGCCCCGAGACACCGCATCCCCCGTCGTGAGAGCCCTCACGCGCATGATGGCGTCCACCGTGGAACGCCCCCTGCGAAAGCCGAACTGGCCGTCCGAAAGGTCCGGCCCCACCCAACTAAATTGGGGTTGGCTTCCAGTTAAGCCGGATTTAGCTGAATACCAGTATTTTACGATGAGCGAGGAGCGGCTGCCTACCAGACCTCCACAACCCATTAACTGGGCAAGACTGGAGTCAGATTTACTGGCTTTTGACTATCCGTAACGACTGCCATAGATCTCCAAATGACAGCCGGAACCAACGGCTTAACGTGCTTTCCGAGGCACGGAGGAAACTCGTTATGTTAAGATGGTCACCCATCCACAGACCAACCTAGGCAAGCGTTGCTTAACCTTGAAGATCGACCTGTGCGGCTGTTATTATCTAGCCACGAAACGTGTGTGTACATATCGACGGGTTCCGGGCTAATTGTATTAAGCGACACTCTGAGCGATATAGACTTTTATACATATTTGGAATCAGCGAATTTTTCTACGTCATTTGAGCTGGGTTTGGTGACGATCGGAGCACTTTTTTGTCGCTTAATACAACCGCATTTTTGGGCCCATTTTGGACTTGCAATGTATGAAGCGACACAAAATATTGACAAATTTAGGAACTGTGAACTTAAGCTTACTGCCAAATACCAGGCAGTCGTTTAAACTTTTTGTCCTGGAGCAACAATTTATAGGCAACGTACGTTAAAGCATTTAGCCTAACTTTATAAATAAATAGAAATGTCGCTTCATACAATTAGCCTCTTTGTTAAATTCTTATCCAGTGTCGCTTAATACAATTAGCCTCTTTGTTACATTCTTATCCAGTGTCGCTTAATACAATTAGCTTTACCTTGTAAATATACAAGAACGTCGTTTAATACATTTAGCCTCCTTGTCAAATTCATACCCAGTGTCGATCCATACATTTAGCTCTGTACATGAAATGTCACTTCAACCAATTAGCTTACAGTAGATAATGATATGTCTGTCGCATCAACTATTTAAGATTTCAACAGTAAACATTTAAAAATTATGGTTAAACCAATTTTTTTAATTCAATATTTGATTTGCAGTGTCGTTTCAGTTATAACAAAAGTAAAGTTCTAGTAATTCAAACAGTTTATCTTAAATGGAATAAGAATAGTATACACATTAATACAATAAAAATTTTATGGATTGACTATTATGACGGTGGTAAAAACAATGATTTTGGCGCCATCGCGATAAACCGCTCGAGTCTAAATGCCCCCGCCACCCCGCGCGGACGCTTCAGGCGTCTCTCACCTCGTTTTATTTGACGCAAATTGTAAGCAAGTTAGTACGTGTTTTGTGCGAGTATTTTGTGGGACAAGAAAAATAAAATTGATTGAATTTTTTTACTAACATGTGCAACATTTTTTATAATTTTAATTATTATTTCTTGTAACTGTAGTGAACTATTATTTATTATTGTCATAGGAGATAAAATTTATCTTTGTTATTGAAGAGAAACTAGGGATAGTATTTAAAAGGTTATTTTTCAATAACCGGCCAAAGTTTCACAGGGTGCTCTACCTATGAATATGAGCAACTTTTAGTATGGGACCAACTCTGAAATCACGAAAACTCGACTAAAATATGAAACATATGACTTTTTTTCGTGATTTCAGAGTCGATCCCATAGTGAAAGTTGTTCATATTCATGAGTAGAACACCCAGTGAAAATTTGGCCGGTCATTGAAAAATAACCACGTATAATAGGTAAGAAAACTTCTAAACTTTTTTTTATGAGAGATATTTTTGATTTTAATTACTGAGAAAAGAAGAAAATAAGTAAAGAAATGAAAACCAAAGAAACGGTCGTAAATATTTTAATTTTTTTATGTGAATATTTTCAAAAGAAATTATTTTATAGATAAACCTTTTTTTGTAATTGAAGAGATTCTTATATACTTAAATGTTAAAGTTTAGAAATGAAGAAGAATGAGAATAATCATTCAGGTAATAAGACCGTAGGCTACGTAATAAAAAGACTGCTTAACTTCTGATTCTTTTACAATTGTGATAAAAACTTTAGTCGTTACCTTTTTTTTTCTGGTAGGGGAATCATCAGAATGACTTCTCTCGCTCTTGGGCGGAGCGGGAGGGTGTGTCAGACTCTTACTGACCAAACTTTTACCCCGTTCTTTCGTTGCCTTCGATCTGGGGGGGACTCGGTGTCAACCTATTGGAATACCCATGTGCCCCAGAGGTTTCGGCCCTGCCGGGCTCCTACAGTTTGCTGATATCTCCTTGAGGCGCGCGTGGAACAGAACGCGCCGTTGACGACTGGGCTCGGTCCAGATTATTTCCAGACTGCCGGACGGCGAGCTACCCAGTGCTTGCCGTTCGCGAAACCGCGCCTACGGTGGTCGGAAATTGACATCGGGATCTTGGCGGCGGCGGCGTGAGGACCGTTCCCTCACGTACTCAGCAGCCTCATTCACAAGCTTTACTGCTTCGCAGAAGGAGGCGTCCGCATGCCACCCCTCCTCGCTCTGGATCATGGCCTGAACCAAGGCCCGGCGCGAGAGGTCGCCGCCGCCGATAGCCTCCACAAGGACACGGCGGTGCTCCGCCCAAGCGGGGCACACCTCTACCGTGTGCTCCACCGTCTCCTCCGGACCCACACAGTGGCGACACCCGGGCGTCTTCTCCTGCTTCATCCGATGCAGGAACCTCCCGAATTTACCGTGTCCGGTGAGGACCTGCGTCATACGGAACGAGAGGACGCCGTGACCTCTTTCCAACGGGGACGAGGGGACTTACCGCCTCAATGGCGGCGTGCCCAGCACTGGGTTGCAACAGTCGCAGTCGCCATGCCACCCTGAGATCCCGCCAGAACTTTGTCCGCCATACCGCGACTTGTCGTGACAGCGGAGTTTCGCCCCGGCGCTGCATCTCCATGTGCAAATTGTGCATGCGAGCAAGGACTGTTGCCTCCAGATCCCACGGTGGCAGGCCAGCAAGGGAGATCGTGCGGTATCCCCTCATCCTCCGGCAGGGGGCGTCTGGACCCCCTAGGTTGGGCAGGAGCCGCTTCAGAGCGGCCCTAGACCTGTCCAGTTTGGGGGTCAAACGTCGGAAATGCTCCTCGAAACTCCACCAGCTGTCGAGGATGAGTTCCAAGTTCTTCATCGTCGACCCGACGCCGATGTGGACCCCCCCTACCGTTATTTGGGAACCCGGTGATGGCGCGGTCCGAGGGCCATGAAAGCACATAGCCTCGGACTTGTGCAATGCCACCTTGAGTCCCAGTTGCTGGATCCTGTCCACGACTGTCGCAACCCCGCGTGTCGCTGTTTCGGCCGCCGCCTGATACGACTCTCCCCGCGCCAGGACCAGCGTGTCGTCTGCGTACCAGCACCACCAGACCACGTCCTCGTCCTCCAGCGGTCCTAGTACCGATCCCTACGGAACACCGTACGACATCTCTCGCCGTCTCTATTCTCCCTGGTGACCCGGATAGATGATGAACCTATACGACAGGTAGGCCTCAATCACACGACGGAGGTAGGCGGCACCTCATGGTACCGAAGTGCTGCCCCGATGTAACTCTAGGGCAGGAGGTTGAAGACGACCCTGGCCCGAATCACCGCATCCTCTGTCGTGAGGGCCCTCACGCGCATGATGCCGTCCACCGTGGAAAGCCCCCTGCGAAAGCCGAACTGGCCGTTCGCAAGATCCGGCCCCACCCGCGCCAGATGCCCGACGAGGCGGTCTAAAATTACTCTTTCAAAGAGTTTGCCTACCTCGTCGAGCAGCACAATGGGCCGTTACGCGGACGGAGAGTCCGCGAGGCGCCCCGGCTTCGCGATGAGGACTAGTTTCCCGGTCTTCCAGCGAAGGGGGAACTGGCCTCTCTCCATGTATGCGCTAAAGAGCTCTTGCAATCGAGACCCGAAAGTCTCCATGACCAGGCCCCATACCCTTTCAGGCACGCCGTCGGGTCCTGGGGCGGAGTTCTTGACACTGAGTCTTCATATCACCGCCCTCATCTCTACCTCGGTCACCTCTGGAGCGTCGTCTTCGTCGTCGCTGGTGTGGTCCGCTACAGGCACTGCAGGTGGCGGAGCCATGAGCCCCCGGGGAGAGTGTTCCCCTCTCTCAGGGAACAGATTGACCACCACACCCTCCACAACCTTAGTTGTTACCTTGGTAAGCTAAGAAGTTACTGCTGTTCCTAGGTGATTGTCATTTTAATTAAAAAGCTTGTCTTTAAACAATTTGTAATACGTGTTTTATTTCTCTTTTCATAATTATTAACGAGATAGGTAGGTACACCTTATGTGTTTACCTTTAAATTTATCAATGTTTTAACCGCTAATTTCTGCAAACTTCATTATTCAAGTAAGATTACAAACAATTTATTTTTAAAAAATCAGTCGCGTAAACTAATTAGCCGTACATTAATAAGTTTATGATATGGTATTTAAATCAATTAGCTTAGGTTTGAAATATGACCAAGTCTTTGATTAAAGCACTTAGCTTAGAGCCATTATTTGCATGCCTAGGCGGTTCAGTCATTTAGCTTGGAACAAGAAATAATAAACCCAGGCGGTTCAGTCATTTAGCCTGGAATAAGAAACAATAATCATAGGCGGTTAAGTCATTTAGCCTGGAACAAAAAAAGTAAAATATAGGTCATTTTGTATGAAGCGACATTTATCTTCGTTAAAAATAGGAATATTAGAAAAAAAAGATTAATCTGATTATGGCGAATATGTTATAAAAACAATAATATCCTTCTTTTTTTAAAAATAATGCGATTTGCTAAAGTTATGATTTTTTTTGTAAAAATCGAAACTTTAAACTGCTCTGGTGTAAAATTTCAAAAATGTCGGTTAATACAAATAGCCCGGAACCCGTCGATATATAAATAAATAAGAGGTATATTCTGTCGTCCATAAAACGTTAATTTCTCTGCAAATAATTTCAAACAAAAGTTTCAAAGCGAACCTCATAAAGTGAGAATAATTTTAATAAAAATAAAAGTCAATTTTGCGTGCCTTTTGCCTTAGTTCCGACGCGGCATCTGTAGCCAATTATAATTATTATATCACAGCTTTGCACTTGCTTATTAAAACTTTCAACTCGTTTATAACTGTTTCTTTAACTAGCAGTTCTTTTATTTCGATCATCATCTACCTAGCGTTTTCCCAACTATATTGGGGTCGGCTTCCAGTCAAGCCGGATTTAGCTGAATACCAGTATTTTACGAGGAACGGCTGCCTACCAGACCTCCACAACCCATTAACTGGGGTAACACGGTACTTCACGATAGTTCTTTTATTTCGATGTTGATAATCAAACAATAATGGATGGATTGTTTGAGGAGTGATATGAAAGAAAAGGGAGTTAGCAAGGAGTTAGTGATAGTGTGACGGACGACAGGACAGAATGGAAGAAGAAAATGTTTTGCGCCAACTCCAATTAATATGGGATAAGATTGATTGATTCATTGATATGTACGTTAGTTTTAGTACACCGGCAGTAGTTAAGGGTAGGAAGAAGAAGAAGAAAGTTCAATGAATGACTTCTTTCGATCAACCAATGATTTTTTCTGCTCTAGTGGAGTGAGAGGGCGTGTCATGACTTTTACTAACTAAAACCACATCTTTGTCCTTCAGTTGCCCTCTGCCTTCTAGGACAACGGTTGTTTTTTCAGAAATTATCTGTGGCCCTAGCGGGCATCGAAAGAGTGTCAGACTTTTAGTCAGTAAAAGTGTAACACTCTCCCGCTACACCTAGTGCAGGAGGTAGTGTTTGATGATTTCCCACTTCAAATAAAATATTCTTAAAAATAACCTTCTAAGAAATCTCTACGAATAACTCCCCGTACGTCTTCCCAAAAGGTAATACCCCAGTGCCTCAAAAAATCAAAAAGCAAGACCCAGTCTAAACGGTCAACACACTAATATTATAAAGGGAAAAGTTTATGACTGTATTTTACATCTTCACGCTTAAACGGCTGAGTGGGTTTGGGTGAAATTTGGCATACAAGTAGACCATGTCCTGGAAATCTGGAATAGCACATAGTATAGGTACTCTTTATCTCGCTAGCTTGTGATTGTGATTCTTGGGACAATTTTCTACTTCCACACAAGCAAAGTTACCGGCAGTTGCCAGTCTATAAATACATGTGTAACGAACCCACATCGACATTAGCAAAATTTAGTAAACATTTGGCATATACGAGTAATTCTACGGTCGATGGAGCGCTCGCTATTACTAATTACCGGAACAAAATACCAAATATTTGCACCAAACTATTTTGTGTTGTTTTGCTGTGACGGAATTCGTAAGCTTAATTAGTTATGAATTTTGTTGTTGAAAGTCGGTACTGGTTTATGAATAGCTTAATAATTTAAAAAAATATGTAATTATATATTATATAATTTACGTTACCTTTGTCAGGGTAGGGTAGGTGGGACTTCTTCCACTCTTTTTTCAAATGTTTTGATAGGTTTACGCTTTACCGCTATCTCACCTGACGGAAAGCGACGATGCGGTCGACGAATTCGCATTCTATTGCAGAATTCCCGCTCGGACGTGTTTCACTGTATCCGACTTTTAAATCCTGCAAATATTAAAATCACGCGCATACTAGGTGCAATATTAATTGAGCTTAGTCACATTGTAAAATTACTTACATTAGTAACTAGAATTGGCAAAAATATACAACATGTAACATAATTTTTTTTTTTCTGTTTTTGTATTGTTACTATTGTACTGTGCGTCCATTTGGGCAAAATAAATTCATTTTCTTTCTTTCCTTTTTTCTTTTTACATCCTTTTGGGAGGTCATTGTACTCCTCATTATGAACAGCTTTTACTATGGGATCAAACCTGAAATCGAGAAATAATAATCAGCTGTTAAATGCAATGCCCGACAGTTAAATGTATAGATTGTGCGTTCATTTGGGTAAAATAAACTTATTTTCTTTCTTTTTCTTTTCTTCTTCCTGTTCCATACATTTTGACGTAATATGCGAACATAAATGTAGGGAACAGCTGATTATTTTTTCTCGATTTCAGGTTCTAAACCAACTACTAAACTACTGGGACTTTGAGCGTAAAATTTCACAACAGGCTTTATTACGAAGACAAGCAATTAGAGCGGATTTTCCAAAATTCACTTCTTAAGGGGATGAAACGGGTGTCCAAAGTTTGTATGAACAAACCTACGTTCACGCGAGAAAAGCTGCCATACGCCGTTCATTAATAACTGAAAATTAATTACCATGAATATTATTTTAAAAAATAAGCCATAAACCACCATTACTAAAAATATCATCTCTGAAGACAAGAGTCGATGACAGCCACACTAAATGAGGTCATTCACCCGTCTGCTCAGAGTAGCCTTCAGCATCTAATTTGACCTCATTCTCGTTTAAAATAAGTCCTCGCTTCATGCTGGGGGCTGAACTAACAAGATTATAGACTGCCAGCCAAAATCCAGCTATAAATTATATGCAAGATGGCGCTCTGATTTTATGGAACATGTTTTTGTGCAAAAATGGGTGCGGGCTGTTAATATTTGTCTGTAGTAATGCTGGTGAAATAAAGCGGAAAAGTTTTTTTTTGTTTGGTTAAAAGCACTTATTTTTGAAACTATTACAAAAACAATCTTATGCGTGAACGCTAAGGGTAATTTCTACAGTTTGTAGCTATTTTTATGGCAAAAACCTTATAGAATTTTCTCACGCCTCAACCGCCGTAGATCGCGCTACGAGAGAGTGAGTTGGAAGATGGTTTCCAACCACTGGCCTCTTTCAGAAGACGAGAGATGGCTAGCTCACCGTCCGGTAAGGACCAAACCCCGGTCAATGGCGTGTTCCGTTCCACGTTGCCTTAAAAATCTGATAGCAAAATAAAAGGGTCATCCAAGCCTGATGTCGGTCAGGATTACGGGATTGTTTCAGCCCTGAAACACAAAAACAAATCATCAAATAACTTCTCCCGCTCTGGGTAGGCTGAGAGGAAGCGTCTTTACTAATTAAAACCCACCTGTGTTCTTTAAGTTTGCGTTCAACGTTTAACCCTTTGCGTTCCAAAACCGCAGTAACTCTCTAAATTAACTATCTCGCGGGCCTTGAGATTGAGCGTCAAGGTCAAGACCTAGTTTATCACAATCATCACAATTTAAGCTTTTAGACGTACACTGTTAGACACAAACCTCCTCCAAGCAAGTATGTTTTGCGACCTACACCAGTTCATCTTTCCACCTTGTGAAAGGGTTACCCATAACGCATCTGTCGTTACGCGTTCTCTAGCTTTTGGATCCTGCCCGGAGACCTATCCGTGTCCGGCTCATTGCCACTTAATTTTCGCGTTTATTCGGGCTATATCGGTGACGTTGGTTCTCTTGTGAATATTTTCATTTCTGCTGTGATCACGTAAGGAAACTTGAAGTATAGCTCTATCCATTATCTTTTGGGTGACTCTAAGCCTTCTGATGAGCTCCATTGTGATCACTAGCAACACGTAGGTACTAGCCAAAAAACTCACATACTCGTAGTTCACATAATAACTAATTACGCCACTCAAAATCCAGTTTCGTAAACCGCTCGGCCCTATAAGCGAGTGCCACTAACTATCGGAATACCGCGGCCGCAACTGGGTCACGTATTTTTGTAGCACGCGGAACACTGGCCGCAGCCGTAATTGTGTCATTGACAATTATTATAGACGCTTAAAGAAGCTGCGTTTAGAGTGTTATTTATGGAGATGGTTTTTAATGGGATTTGGAGAAGATTTTGAGAGGATATAGCATGTCTACTGGTGCAATACTAGTTTTTGTTAGCGGTTTAGTTGGCGTGCATGTTGGTTATATTACAAACGCCAAGTCCAATACGAAGATAGATTAAAATTAGTATAATTATGTCCGTTCTTGGAGTTCAAGTTTGCTCTGTATTTTTCATTAAAAGTGGTTCAGTAGTTTAACCGTCAAGGCGTAACAGACCGAATTACTTTCACATTTATCATATTAGTATGAATGTAACGCGGCGATGGATGGACGATTTGGTTGCTGCAGTCTTTCCGGCCGATTATAATTTGGTGTATTCATAGCTAGAGTGAATAGGCTCTTAATAAATTGTTGTGCTTTACCATCAACGATTGTATCACTGCTTATCGTCAGGTGGGATATAAAGTAATTTAAAAAGAAATGTACTAGAATTGGCTACATAACCGATTTCAGCTATTTATAAAACAGGCATTTTTTACTTCAAAATCTACCTCAAATAATTCTAGATTTATAATATTTATTTATTTTAAAAATAATTTTTGAACCTTTACTTTCTCTTTTTAGAATGTGCACTTATTACATACCTATCTACACGTGTTTATTTTTATTTTATTTTTATGCCCGGGTCATGTTGTCTCTCCACCGCCCTAAGTTGACTCTCAGAGACCAACAGTACGTTCTTGTTATATGAAATTTTAATAACTAAAATTAGGTCAAGATTGATTTGAGCGAAAAATAAATTAAGTAGGTAGTGCTGTAGAGATCCTTTCATCAGAGCCACCCAAAGAGGTCCTATCTACAAGTTGTTGAAAGTTTTTCAATTTGAATTCGCTTCAAAAACTGATTCTTGAGGAATAAATAAACTGGGAAGGAAATTGGTCTTGATATCTTAGGCGCTAGACTTTTCAGAAACTTAAATTATCAAAAAGTAAGATAAGTTCGCGTTTGATTTGGTACTTTTTAAAGGAAAAACGTGCGACCTTCGGTCTGGATCGAATAACTTTTGATTTAGAAAGTGTGAAGAAATTTTCTTCAGTTTTTTTTTCCTCTATAGATTTTTTTTAACCTTTAAATTTTTTAAAGAAAAGATGGATTGTTTGTGTGAGAAGTTATATGAAAAAAAGGGAGTTAGTGATAGTGTAGTGGGTAACAGGATAGAATGCAAGAAAAAACGCAGTGTGCCATCCCGAGTAATATGGGATAAGGGCAGAAAGAAAAAGAATAAGACTTTTTTTTAAAGCGACGTTAACAAAAGTTTCATCATCTGCCTAACCTTTTCCCAACTATCGGCGTCGACTATCGGGCTGTCGGCTTCCAGTCAAGCCGGATGTAACTGAATACCAGTATTTTACGAGATGATGATGTTAACAAAAGTTTATAGAAATTGTTTTATATAACACATTGCCTCATACTAGCCATTGCTCTTGTATCAAGGGTGTGTTCACAAACATGTTAACTTACACACAGAAAACACCCAGGCCTGGACGCGTATTGCCAAACTGTGTGCTGACCCAGACCGGGGTTGCTCTGAGTTCGATCGCAGTTTGCCTTTGTAGTTGAAGAGCAAACTGTATACCTATTCAGAGTGTGTCTGAATCAAAATACATTTTGCTTTAAAATACTAGAGCAAAATACATACGAGTCCAGACGTCCAGCGTCTGGTGTAGTATGTAATAAGGCATTTATAATTTAGAGCAAAAAGCATGTGAGTGGTCTTCATTTAATAAAGTGTAAAAATAGAGTTACTTTAAGAAAACCGACTTCAAAACTGTTATTTATAGATCGATGTAAGCCTTAATAATTGGAATAAGATTGTCACTAGGCTAGTTTGCGATACGATTAAGCTGGTAGAAAAACAGTTGACATATTTACTGATATTTGTAATTTATATAATTTTCATTTCGCACTTTTGCGTTATTAATTAACTAAACCAATACTGTAATCGGAAACACTTATAGTTTTTTTAACAACCTGTATAGTTGTTACAGTTCAAATTATTTTTAGTCATAGGTACTAACAAAGGGCTTTTTAGGCTTCCGTAGCCAATTGGCAAAAACGGAACCCTTATAGTTTCGCCATGTCTGTCCGTCCGTCCTCGCTTAATCTCTGTGACCGTTAGCTCTAGAAAGCTGAAATTAGGCACCGAGAAAGTGCAAAAATAAAAATTGGAAAAAAATGTTTTATTAGGGTAGCCCACCTACCTACATGTAAAGTAAAAAGCGATTTTTTTTTAATTTCAACCCTAACGTGTGGTATATTTTTGGATAGGTATTCAAAAATGAATAGGGGTTTACTGAAATCATTTTTTCATAATATCAATAATTTCGGAAATAATCGCTCCAAAAGTAAAAAACAATGCGTCCCCTCTAACTTTTGAACCATAAGTTTAGAAAATATGAAAAAAATCTGGAAAGTAGAGCTGTATAAAGACTTTCTAGGAAAATTATTTTGAACTTAATGGGACGAACAGTTTTTGGAAAGTTGGGGCACTTATTTTGACGGACTGGAAACTACGGAACCCTACACTAGGCGTGGCCCGACACGCTCTTGGCCGGTTTTTTTAGTTAAAACTTAAATTAATTCACAAAAGGTATGTTTTTATGGAAAGTTGTTCAGTTTCACGGATAGTTATAAAAACCGCAACAGTATAACAAAAAAATACGGGAAATTATGAAACACGTTGTCATGAAACACGTTAGTCAGTTACAGATATTCGCGTGTCACAGTTTGCTTTACATTCAAGCGAGCAAAGTGCATACAATCTCAGAATGCTCTGAGCTCGTATGTACTATGCTCCAATTTGTTTGTGATTTCAATGAGCACGACGTAGTTCAGAACAGACTATGGGTGTCTGGGTCAGCATATAGTTTGGCAATACGCGGCCTGGACCAACTATGTATCTGTAGGCCACACAAATATTTGTTCTGTGCGGAAACCGAATCCGTGTCACGCAGTAAATAAAAACTAAAATACATTTATTTCAAACTGAAATAATGTCTATATAATATACGCTTATGTGTATGCATGTATGTGCTGCATTGCAGCAACCCGTCATTATTTTATTTATTCATTTATCTAACGGTTTATGTACACACACAAAAGAATAAAATTATAAAAGAAAAAGAAGACAGAAAATAGGTACAAGGGTAATGCTTATTTCTAAAGCAATATCTTCCAGCATACCGCGAAAGGATAGTTAGAAGAGAAAGAGAAGTAGACACCGTGTGTGTAAAAATACAATAAATAGGCATATATGGGTATGGGTAGGTGTTTTTAGGGTTCTGTACCTCAAAAAGACAAAACGGCACCCTTATAGGATCACTTATTTGTCCATCTGTCTGTCAAAACCTTTTATCTTAGGAACGCGTGGAGGTATCGAGTTGAAATTAAAACGACATTTTGGAAAAATCTTCAAGACTCGATTTAAGATTTTTTCATATGTAAGTTGGTACGGAACTTACTCGGTTTTTTTCTTGCCATAACTGTATATCGCTGCTAGACAAAGGCCTCCTCTAAGCTCTTCCAGACAGTTTTCTCACACTCTGTCTCAAACAATCTTTTATACGCGTCTATTGTGCGTCTAGTGAAAGCGCGACCTGGTGTTTTTTTTTTTTATTTAATTGGCAACATTATTCAGCCGCAATTGTAGGAAATAAAATAATTGTGAAGTGTCAAGACATGATTCTTCTACTAGTTAGTACTAGGCTAGTTGCTAGGTACCACATACAATTTTTTTGGATTTCCTCTTTTTCTCAGGTCGCGCTTTCATTAGACGGACTATAGATCATCTCGCCACCTCTTTCAGGGCCGGCCTCGACAGCGCGGCGGCACTTATTCAGTTATCCTCTGTAGCAGTACATTTCGTTGCAATACTTTTTGTGACAACTTTAAACCTTTTTAATCAAAGGAATAAGAATCCTCTACATTTAAGTAGTTTTAAAAAATACATTCATCGGCCTAGCCTTTTCCCAACTATATTGGGGTCGGCTTCCAGTCAAGCCGGATTTAGCTGTATACCAGTATTTTACGAGGAGCGGCTGCCTACCAGACCTCCACAACCCATTAACTGGGGTAACACGGTACTTCATGGCAAGACTGGAGTCAGATTTACTGGCTTCTGACTATTCGTAACGACTGCCAAAGATCTACAAATGACAGCCAGGACCTGGCAGGACCAGGCTTAACGTGCTTTCCGAGGCACGGAGGAAACTCGTTATGTTAAGATGGTCACCCATCCACAGACCAACCTACGCAAGCGCTGCTTAACTTTGAAGATCGACCTGTGCGGCTGCTATTATCTAGCCACGAGCTCCTCAGTTAAAAAAAAACCATTATGGGTTTTATTTTCTTAGGTTTTTTATCTGGATTTTTCCGATATTTAGAAACGAATTTAATAAAGCCAAGATCATTAAAATCGGTTTAACCGTTTTTGCTATAGTTTGTGTATTTAAAGCACAACATTATTCTTTCTTTCTTTTACGCACAAACTTTAAAACTTATCCGCAAGAAAAATATCGACAAAATCTGTCCAACCAAAGATTCTTTATACCACACACAAACCCTATATCACGCCTGGCTTAACAATTTAGAAACAAAACGTAATCCAAATAATAGTAGAAGATAGTAGGATTATATGCCAAACAAAATCGTGTCCGACATGAAATCGAATATCCAATGATTTCAGATCTGAAAGGGAATCGTTGGACCCATGTCATTGGGCCAAAGGAGCTTGTCAAACATTTGTAGCCAATACTGACGTAATGTGACTTTTGAGTGATGACGGAGGTACGCATGATTTTTTAGCTTTGATATGAAGGTATCTTTTAGGGTTCCTTATTCAAAGGGTAAAACGGGACCCTATTACTAAGACTCTGGCCTGTCTGTCACCAAGTTGCATCTCATGAACCGTGAATTCAGATTAGAAAGGGAATCGTTGGACCCATGTCATTGGGCCAAAGAAGCATGTCAAACATTTGTAGCCAATACTGATGTAATGTGACTTTTGAGTGATGACGGGGGTACGGATGATTTTTTGGCGTTGGTATGAAGGTATCTTTTAGGGTTCCGTACTTGAAGGGTCCCTATGACTACGACTCTGCTTGTCTGACACCAAGCTGCAACTCATGAACCGTGGTTTGAGATCTGAAAAGGAATCGTTGCACCCTTGTCATTGGGCCAAAGGAGCTTGTCAAACATTTGTAGCCAATACTGATGTAATGTGACTTTTGAGTGATGACGGGGGTACAAGGATGACTTTTTAGGGTTCCGTAGCCAAATGGCAAAAACGAAACCCTTATAGTTTCGCCATGTCTATCCGTCCGTCCGTCCGTCCTCGCTTAATCTTTGTGACCGTTAGCACTAGTAAGCTGAAATTTGGTACCAATATGTATATCAATACCGCCGACAAATTAGTAAAATAAAAATTGGAAAATTGAACCATAAGTTTAGAAAATATGAAAAAAATCTGAAAAATAGAGCTTTAAACAGACTTTCTTGGAAAATTATTGAACTTGATAGTACGAACAGTTTTTGAAAAATTGGGGACACTTATTGTGACAGACGGGAAACTACGGAACTCTACATGAAGGTGTTTTTAGGTTCCGTACTGAAAGGGTAAAACGGAACCCTATTACTAAGACTGACGGTCTGTCACCAAGCTGCAACTCATGAACCGTGATTTAGTGATTTGAGATCATAAAAGAAACCATTTTACCTTTGACATTGGGCCAAAAGAGCATGTCAAACATTTGTAGCCAATACCAACTGATGTAATGTGACTTCTGAGTGATGACAGAAGTTACAGGGATCGTTTTTTAATTTTTCGTTGATACTAATAAATAAAATTTTGTATGAAGGTGTTTTTTAGGGTTCTGTACCCAAAGTGTAAAACTAGAAATCTGTCAGTAAGAGTCTGTTTGTCTGTCACTAGACTGTATCTAGAATCGTGTTCTAGTGCGTTGAAAAACGGAGCTTAAACGGCCTTTTCTTTAGATTGCGTTGACTTAAGAAAAATCAGGGTTCTAATAAGTAGTAGATCTGATTTATTGGACACTAGCTTTAGCCCGCAGCTTCGCCCGCGTACATAAAATATAGCCTATGTCACTTAGGAATACAGCAGCTTTCTATTGGTAAATAAATTTTAGCAATCGGACCAGTACTTCCACAGATTACCTCATACAAACAAAAAAACAAACTTTACCTCTTTATTATATTAGTATAGATTAATTTCAGTTTAAAACCTCGGAACGCATTCCTAAGAAAAAGGCAGACGGACAACAAAGTGATTCTTCAATGGTTTTTGCCAACTGAGCTTACGGAACCCTGAAAAGTGCGAAAACTTGAAAAGAACCCGTTTTCATATTAATCTATATATATAAAAATGAAACCCGTTTTTCGTTGTCACGACATCACATGAAAACGGCTTGACCGATTTGGCTGATTCTTTTTTTAAAATGTTCCTTGAAGTTCAATGATGGTTCTTACGGAGAGAAAAATTCAAAAAAAAAAGTTAGGTAAAGTAGGGTAGTGTAGGGTAGTGTAGGGTAGTGTAGGGTAGTGTAGGGTAGTGTAGGGTAGTGTAGGGCAGTATAGAGTAGTGTAAGGTAGTGTAGTGTAGTGTAATGTAGGGTAGTGTAGTGTAGGGTAGGTAGGGTAGTGTAGGGAAGGTAGGGTAGGGTAGCGTAGGATATGTAGGGTAGTCATTTGACGGGAGCGAAGCCGCGGGTAAAAGCTAGTAATTCATATTTTTCATAACTTTAAGGCTAACCACTCAAAAACTTAGTCTTACTTACTGAAGGGGAAGCACGTTTTAGTGCTCTTTTATTGAGGAGGGAAATCATCCAATAACTTTTTGCGCTCCAGGAGGAGTGAGATAGAGTATCAAGCTTTTGGTTTCTATAACCCGCCAGTATTCCATTACAGCCCTTTGCGTTCCTGGCTTAATCAGCCTTTTCATGTTTCCACTGTTGGAACTCAGGCCTCCTCTCTAGGAGAGGGAATGGGTCATAATACCTCACGCGGGTCCAGTACGGATTGGTGGATGACACAGGTCTCCAAATTTTTGGTTCTAGAACATACCAGAAACGGTGAAGGAAAAGCAGAGAGCAGAAGTGGTGAAATATATTACATAAAGTAATGCACCTGGCTGAGATGGAACCGCGACCTACAACTCGTGGTCGGACTTTTAAAACCTCATGTGTTCCTTCAGTTGCCCTTAGCGTTTTGGAGTCACGGTAACTCTTTCCTCTTTCTTATTATTGCCGCCCCAGAGCCGTGATAACTCTATCAAACAACCCCGTATCTTCTTCCTAAGACCACTTCAAGAACAAAGTAAAAAAAACGCACCCACAGCAAAACTTAATACACCCAGAAATCTCACAAAACTTCCTCCCATTTCGCCATTTATGTACATAAGACTAACCATAAATGTTTACCGCACAATAAAACGGGTTTCAATACAAAATGCTTTTTCTTATAAGAATATTACACGCGGTATTTTGCCAAGTATTTGTAACAAGCCGTTTCGACACGGTGCCTGGGAACAAAATATTTCTATTCAGTAAACTGTTATGTGAGGAGCTCGTGGCTAAATAATATCAGCCGCGCGGGTCGATCTTCAAGGTTAAGCAACGCTTGCCAAGGTTGGTCTTTGGATGGGTGACCATCTTAACATACCGAGTTTCCTCCGTGCCTCGGAAAGCACGTTAAGCCCTAGGTCCCGGCTGTCATTTGTAGATCTTTGGCAGTCGTTACGGATAGTCAGAAGCCAGTAAATCTGACTCCAGTCTTGCCATGAAGTACCGTGTTACCCCAGTTAATGGGTTGTGGGGGTCTGATAGGAAGCCGCTCCTCGTAAAATACTGGTATTCAGCTAAATCCGGCTTGCCTGGAAGCCGACCCCAATATAGTTGAGAAAAGGCTAGGTAGATGATGAGTTTCTACACGCTGCCTGGGAACAAAATATTTCTATTCAGTAAACTGCTATGTGTCGTTATTGTAACATGTTTGCTGCTAGTTATTCCTGTGTGGAACTGTAGACGTGTCGTGTGTACTGTACGGTAGAAAACTTTTAATCTAGAGCATCCCACTTATATTTTAAACTAGGTTCTGTAAGTGACTTTGCCTGTGTGAAAATGTATCGACGTTACTCATTGAAAATGTAGATTTTTAGTGCAAAAAGATTTTTTAAAATCGGTTTAATTCATGAATCCCCGACCGGTCTCATAGGACCGCGCTGTTATTGTCTTACTATTGTGTCTCGCTTCGCGGGTATTGATAGGTTAAGTAGTTTGTGTGTTAAATATTATATTGTTTTATGTTATTACTAGCTTTAGCCCACAGCTTCGCCCGCGTACATAAAATATCACTCATATAAGCCTATTTCACTCAGAAATACAACAGCTTTCTATTGGTGTAAAAATTTTAGCAATCGGACCAGTACTTCCACAGATTCCCTCATACAAACAAAAAAACAAACTTTACTTCTTTATTATAATATTATTTATTATTATTTTATTTCTGAGTTAAGCTCGCCTTTGTACATGAACAATCTATATCACCATGTTTCTAATGTTTATTTTTTGTGTACAATTAAGAATTAAGTAACAATCAAAAATCTAACCTTTTCTCTTTATTAATATTAGTTTAAACTGGCATCTGTAAGTGAATTTAGGCATGTGATTGTCGAAAATTATGCTAAGGAAACATATTCCCGAAATATCTTACGCACTATTTCAGATTATGGTCTGCCCGTGTTTCAAATTTTAAGCTATTTCGTTCAGCCGTTTGGGTCTGAGTCTGAAGAAGTAAGAAACATATACACAAAGTAACTTTCACTAGTTTGTAAACTAATTATTAGTACAAATAGTTGAAGGGCTTATTATGAAAGGTCTTCTTCTTCCTGTTCTTATCCCATATTACTTGGGGTCGGCGCAAAACGTTATTTTCTTTCATTCTGTCCTGTCACCCGTCGTACTAGTAACTCTCTTTTCTTTCATTTTAGTCCATACACAATCCATCCATAATTGTCATTATAATATTATTATATCCCAAAATGTTACTCAATTAATGGAAATATTGTACAGGCTTTTCATAGTAATTTTAATATTATTCATTAATCATCCAATTGCGTCATCAAGTAGTAATAATTATTTTAATAATTGGTCAAATTATTAATTTACCAATTATGAGAAAATTGTGTAATATATTTTCCATACATATTTTCTAAAGTATGCATAGTCTAACACCTCAGTCTTTTTTTGCGATGCGGTTTTTTTTGAGATTATAATAGAATAGAATAAACTTTATTGTACACCAAAAAGTAACAGTACAGTTTATGTTTATACAATAACTTAAATTAAAAAATCAAAGTGCTTACATACTGAGCTACCCCAACAATGAAATAAAAAGGTTGATCAAATCTTCAAATCAAAAATCAAAGTTATTACAATATTTTTACACAGTCTTCTTCTTCTTCTCGATTCGACGGTAAACTCGCTAAATTTTTTGGGCCCAGTAAGTGGCCACGTTGATAGCTGCATCAGTGGCGCTCATTAGATCCTCCAAAGTGCAGGTGTAGGGGCACTTGGGGCATTCTAACATGTGGCTCACGTTTTGGACCGGAGCACCGCACTCACATTGGGTATCCGACGGGTCCGTAAAACCCCACCTCGCCAAATTGTATTTGCAGCGGCCTACTTGGGTGCGCAACCTATTTAGTGCTTTCCATATAGACCACACACACACACACACACACACACACAAAACACACACAGTCAAAATCAAAATATATACATTCTAGACTCCTCCATTTTTCTCTCGAAAAATTCCTCCAAAACTAAATCTTCTCACTAATACAAGATAAGCAAAAACCTCAGATAATCTTCAAGCTCTGCATAGCCTGAAGCCTGTCCTAAAATACGGGATAACATGATGTATGCCCACAGCCATACCATTACAACAAATCCAATTTCATATCTAATCGGAAAGACCGATCTCACTGGTAATCGAGAAACGTCTAGGATTGAACAGCAAATTCATTAGAACTACGTGTTTCTAGTTATGTGTGTATATCTGTGAATGTGTGTGTGTGTGAGTGAATGGTGTCTATTTTTTTTACATACTCGTAATATAAACTAATGCTTCACTGCACTTGTGATGCAATCATTGATGGTGAGGCGCACTAGTTTATTAGGAACCTAATCACTCTAGCCTTGAAGACACCTAAATTATTATAATCGGACGAGAAGACCGCAACAGGCGGTGTGTATAGATAAAAGAAAAGAAAGTAAATACTTGGTAAATATTTAGCACGCCATAAATCATTAAAAAAAGTAATTGCAAACTTAAATTAAACACAAATCTTTGCCCTAATTCCAGTAGGGCAAAGAAGGAACAGGAGTGGGGTTTTTGTCAGTAGAAATCTGACACGCCCTCCCATTCCACCCAAAGCGGGAAAAGTCATTTTGGTGACACACCTTAAAAAAAAAAATTATACAAAGAAAATCAACAATATATATATAATATGTCTTACGGCTGCGCCAAGTAGTAGATATGTATGTATATATATAGTGGATTATTACATTGGTTTATTATTTCTCTGAACCGGAGTCCAAGAGTTTTAGAACGCATAAAAGGAACCGAAGTCAACTCGCAGAGGATATGTCTATGTGCGGGCGCGTGTGGATAGTGAATTTACAAAGTGGCTTAGTATTTCTTAGAAATCTTCCGGGGTCCAGGACTTTTGGAAGGCATAGGAGGCTAACTTGCAGAGGATATGTGTGTTAGTTAATGTGTATGTGTATGTGGATAGTGGATTATTACAGTGGCTTAATATTTCTTAGAACCCTTCCGGGCTCCAGGACCTTTGGAAAACATAAGAGCTCGCAGAAGTTCTTTAGACAAATTTTCGTGGAAATCGGTTTCAACTGACGATTATCCCTGTACGCTCTATGTTAGTGCATCCAAGGAAAATTCCGTTGATGGAAACCTATTGCAATACATGGAAATCAAAGATGGTTTTGGGAAGCTTAACTAGAATTCACTTAATTCATTTACCAGGAACAATTCAATTTTATTGTATTCTGTGGTAATAGTTCCTGGTATATTGCTGTGGTTATTATTATTGTTGTTGGAAATATTAGAGTTTGTTTGTTTCTTCCGCACGAATCCGTTGCAGGAACCTCCCGAACTTCCCATGACCGGTGAGGACCTGTGTCATGCGGAAGGTGAGAACGCCGTGTTGTCGTTTCAGCCACTTCTCAAAGGGGATTTGATAGAGCGCGCGTCATGGCGACGCTTAGGGGAGGCTTATGTCCAACAGTGAAAGTGGTTTGGTTGAAATGATGATGAAGATCTTCGAATATTTTTTAGGATTCCTTACACAAAGGGCAAAAACGGGACACTATTGCTGCTTGTCACCAGCCTGTACCTCATAATAGATGAAATGAACAGTATTTCCGCTGCCGTATAATAAAATTACTAAAAACAAAATATATACATAAGTGACAGCAGTGAGGAGCTCGTGGCTACATAATAATAGTAGCACGGATCGATCTTCAACGTAAAGTAACGCTTGTCAAGGTTGGTCTGTGGATGGGTGACCATCTTAATATAGCGAGCTTCCTCCGTGCCTCGGAAAGCACGTTAAACCGTAGGTCCCGGCTGTCATTTGTAGATCTTTGGCAGTCGTTACGGATAGTTAGAAGCCAGTAAATCTGACTCCAGTCTTGCCATGTAATACCGTGTTACCCCAGTTAATGGGTTGTGGAGGTCTGGTAGGCAGCCGCTCTTCGTAAAATGGTTTTCAGCTAAATCCGGCTTGACTGGAAGCCGACTCCAATGAAGTTGGGAAAAGGCTAGGTAGATGAGATGATGAAGTGACAGCAGTGTTTTTTTCTGCCAGTTTCTGATACGAACGTAGCGTTGACTTTGTACGAAGGGTTCCGCTGATTCCACTGCTTTTTAAATTAATTCGATTAAAAAAAACGAATTTAATTTTTCTTTTCGTTAATTGAATTAAAAAAACGTTCCCTTTCATCAATTTAAAATCACGAAACATCTCGTGTCAAGTGTGAATCAAAAAAAAAATATAATTAAATTTTATTTTTAGATCAGTCTTGCGAATGAGGCGCAAATTGAAAACACCCGTAGCAACCCTTTTTGCATTTTAATTGAACTTTTCTCCGCAAGTAATTATCGTATTTCTGTATCTCCTTCATTCGTTATGACTTCTAGATATCGTGAATGAATGGTTTATTCTGTTTAAAGTCAAATAAAAACAAACTTAGGTTTTTTTTTATAATACCCTCATTCAATTCTTACATTTAATGAGGGTATTTAGAAAAATTCACACCATCAGTTGGTGCCACTTAGCCGTTTGGTCTTTTCATTTAAAAATGTATACATGACGTTTAAGTCTAACTTTTAACTTTGACGTTGACGTCTAACTAATGTCATTAATATAAGCGTTTTTACAGATGCCTGCACATGAGGCCTCAGTGCTGCCACCTGGTGAACGTTTTTTTAAAACAATCTCATTGGCCATAATTATTCGTTAGTCACTGGTGGTTTTAGGGCATTACTATAAAGAAATAACATGTATATGAAAATATCTTACAAAATGGCTCATTTCCTACTGCTGCTGCCAGCGTGGAGGTCTACGTAGAAGTAGAAAACTATCCTAAATGACCATACCACTAAAATTAAAAATATCTTATGTTGTATTCCAGAAAATTATCTACTCGTCTACCAAGTTTCATTAAAGTCCGTTCTGTTGTTCGTGTGTGAAGAAGTAACAAACAAAAACACTCATTTTTTATCTCGAGAGTATACTCCCTTGGGACAATTTGCTACCTTCATGCGGGCAAAGCCGCTGACTTGCTAGTTATAATAGCAATAGTTTGTATGTATGTTTGTGCTCAGACCACAAATCACAAACGACAATTAACCACTGATTGATAAATTGACAATGTACTTTTGTTTGAGTTCTATTTCCACAGACCTAAAAGTTTGTCATCTGCACTGCCCATATATGAGATGAAACCCTGTTATTTTGAAACCTCAAACCTTCTTTAACATTTTCAAGAAACAAATCCAAAGCCTTGAAAATAAATACGTACTTTAATTATATTTACAAACGTATTAACCGCTATCTACCTCGACAAGGAGCCATTATCCGAAGTAACCAGTTAATGTTGCTAGGCGCTGGCGGGTAATGTGGACATTGACTGCCTCAGGATTATCTTGGCTTCGTTAACGATTCGAAGGAATTCGCAGTTTTGAGAGTAAAATTTTCAAATGCCTTGAGTATATTGAGGATTTTTGTAATCTGAAAAAGGAAGTTTATAAAGTAGCTTTTATCTTTTAATTACAATAGTAGTGCCTGCGTCAAAGTAGAAATACTATTATAAGAGATACTCCCGGGATGAAAAGTAACCTAATTCTATTCCAGGACATGGTCTACCCTGTACCAAATTTCATCAAATTCGGTTCAGCAGTTAATCCGTAAAAAAGAAATGGATAAACGACAGAGTTACTTTTACATTTATAATATTAATAATGTAAGTAGTATGCAAACCACAGAATATTTTAGATTTCTTCTATGCAAACAAACCTTTCCTCTCATAATATTGGTAAGTTCTTTTAAAAAAACAATGTATGCTTGTACTTGACTGCAAGTAGTGATGTAATTGTTGATCGTGAGCCACACTAGTTTATTATTATTCGTCTTTTCGTGTCGATGGACACAATTATTATTTTTTTTGCCAGTATTTTATGCATAGTGTGTTACTTTGCTTTAAAAAATCACATCACAATCTCTACAAAAAAAACACACACACACAGATCAACACGAAACTCCGCCATGATTTATTATTACGACATTTCCACGAAAAAAATGTCCCCATCTCCAACATAAACGCTCCCTTTTTCCTTTGTGTCGCGATTTGCATGGAAATATGAGTACAAGTCCTTATCTTATGGGATTGACCGATCATACATCAGATGGTTTATTTTATACTGTTGTCATTCGACGCTTGAAGGGTAAGCTTTAGAGGGCGATCTGCGAAAATATAGATGTTTTCTCGATCCTCGCATATCGACCTCAAAAGCTTATATGCGTTCGTAAAAGATAAAATATTTGACGTATGATCGGTCATTTCTTGAAATATGGAGATTGCGTAAAATGACTAAGTTGGCAAAGCAATTGGAAGGGTTTTTGCAAAATGATGAGATATCCACAGGAGAACCAAGGTTACCAAGATAGCCCGCAGATTCGTCAAGCTTAAATGGCAGTGGATATATTGCTTGCAGAACAGATGGTCGATGGGGTTGTAAGGTTCCTGGCCTGGATATGATCGCAGGTATCCGATCAGAACCGATCGTTATGGCGGCACTTTGGGGAGGTTTGTATTGCAGTGGAAGTTTTTTGGCTGAAATTATGATGAATTAGATAAAAAAAAAGAAATTTTCTACTTTTTTGTATTTTTCCCCGCCACGGTCACTCTTTCAAACATCCCCACAACCCTAGCAGGCATCAACCCTTCCAGACCGCTTGCCAGGCTAGGCTTGTAGGTCAGTTGTGCTGTCATCTCTTTAAGGCACGCAAAGCCCACCACGACCCGTCAACTGTCTTTATCCAGCCGGACGTCAAGCCACTCATTGCTCATCATCCACAAGCCATCAAACAACCACAAATTATTCGTCAAACAAATACCCACAATATTGGACAAGACTAAACCTTACCCTAAATCTACCTAACAAGACCCAAACGATCACTAATCTATTTAACTCCAGGTATATTGACATTTGGCACCTCACGTTTATCATATACCCTTTCGTTCATACAATATTCATGTTTCATGTCAAACTTGCTGAATATGGGGTATTTTCATAGACTAATAGTTGAAGTGACGGTGCGGTACTGACAGCTTCAAATCACGGTTGAGATTGTGGTTTAAAATCCTGACAAGTATCAAACAGAATATGTTGTCTGTACAATATTTTAATGTTCCTACTGTTGGGACCACCTGTAATCCACCACGCGGGTCCAGTGCGGGTTGTGGGATGTCAAATGTCTTCTAATTTTTGGTTCTAGGATATGCCGGTTTCATCACGATGTTTCCCTACAACGGTTTCAGAGCAGTGGTGATGAAATAAATTACACAAAGTAATGCGTCTGACTGGGTTTGAACCCGCGACTAACTTTTAAGTTGGGGCAGTCACCACTCGGCCACAACTCTGTACAATATTAGTGTGGTTTAAACAATAAAACATCCATAGATCAAGCCCCAACCTAGTTACATCTTAACCCCTTAGCAATAAAAATAACAATGTCAAATCTCCTTGTCTCTGGCACGGCAATAAAGTCGGTTCGCAACCGGAAGGCATCGACGCGACCGGCAGTAACTACGTAAGTAACCGGAGCCCTACAGGCTGTTGTTGGTTGTATTATGGCGCTAGTTAGTGGTTTTGTTGTTGAGGAAGACTTGTATTTGTGTACTAAGAAATGACAGCTTTTGTAGAAGGTAATAGAAATTTTTCGTGTTCACCATGCTATAAAAAAATATCTCTGCTATTTTGTTATTTTGAAAGTTCGTCTCATGAAATAATAAGATAGCAGGAGAAACTAGAATAGATGAAGAGGGAGAGGAAGTATAAAAAATGAATAATTTTTGTCATAAATGATATTTATTTTACAAAATATTTAGTTTAAAAAAATACTAATAAATTTTTTCGTCAGTAAGACCATTAAAGTCTTCCTTCAATATAAGGGGCGAAAAAGTTTTTGGAACTCGCACTACGAACGTCTTGCCATGTATGGAACGTGTTATGATATCTGGACTCTTGAATTTAGTGCTAGTACACCTCACCATCAGCGATAGCACCACTGCTTACCATTAGGCGGGATCGCAGTCAAGCACTAGTTAAAAGTATATAAAAAAATTATGAGGGTGGCCTCACCTGGTCATCTGTCCACATTGTAAAATGCTTTCAAACACTGCATTTTCCAGTTTGCGAATCGCCATTCCAGATAAACTTTCGGCCCCATCGACCGTCTGTTTAGCAAGCAACATTATCCAACTAAAAATAATACCCTTGAGACTCCCGTTATCTTTGCTCTAAAAAGAAACATAACAGAACAAAATCCTTTTCCTCAATTAAAAATTTTCTTCGATTCAGCTAATCTGGCCTCAAAGCCCGCCTTTAGTATGTCCCCAAACTGTAAGAACTTACAATTATTATCTTAATGAGAACTCGTTGAACAAACCTCGCTAGAGATTAAGCCTAAAATTGTAATTTTAACACTTTGAAGCTTTTCTAGGTACGTTTTTACATGATATCATCCAGACAGTCTCACTGCACGGAGCAAAGGTTCTTCTCGACAGAGAAAGCACGACCATAAAAATCATGTTTCCTCTTCTTGTCGAGTCGATGGTTAAGTCCTTACATTGTTTGGGTAGGTATTTCTTTGTGACAAGCGTGAAACACTACGGGCCATCGACGACTCGGTCTTGGACCTTAGGTTATGTTGTGGTATTTTTTAAATCATACTAATATTGTATAGAAGAAAGTTTGAGTTTGTATGTTTGTTACTTCAATACGGTCGTAGGACTGATGGATTCTTTGTTAAAACCTCACATTATTAGTATGCAATTAAGATAATAAATAACCTCTTAAAAACATTCCAGTGCTTGAATGATTATCATCATCATTTCAGCCGAAAGACGTCAACTGTTAGACATAGGCCCTAAGTGTCGCCATAATGAATGGTCCTATGCTCTTATCAGATTCCCGAAACCCTTATCTGGTCATGGATCTACCTTGATGATTGTAACATAATTTTCTGTTTGAGGGTAAGTATATCGATGCACGTATAGATACATGTTGTACTTCCCTAAATGTAATTTCACACGCCCAAAACCAATTCAGATAGAAAGGATAATTCAAGAAGATACGACATCAAAGGATGCATATAACTAACAAGATCCGAAGGCCCAAACTTACCAGATAATATAACGAAATCCCCTCTCTGAGAGCCCAAAGGAACACAAAGGATATTCCCATTCGTCACGACATAGCAACCAAAAAATATATCACGAAAAATCCATTTTGCACTTACCATTCGTGAACCCAAGAAATGGATAAAAATACGTCAGTCGGATCCTTTTTAAGCCATTGCCGGGTAATAATAAAATCAGCCTCTATAAATCGGGGTTCCGTATCCGTGAAACGCGTTTTCAGTTACAGAGAAAGTGAGTTTCGGGGTGGGACACTTGTCAACCTTTTTGAGGTAGGAGCAAATATTTGAAATACAACACCTTGGGTAAATGGCATCGGTGGATTTCGGAGGATAAATGTTTAAAGGATTGAGGTTAGGATTTGATGTTTGAGGTGAAAGGGATGAAAAATTGTTGCTTTTGAAGTGGGGAAGTTTAAAAGTCGGGATATATTTGATTTCTTATAAGTTACAGGTAACGTGTCCAGTATAAGAGGAATACAGGAACTAAAGTTTGGTCACTCTTGGACTACATACCAAAAAAGAGAGGCGTAAAGATGCAATAAATATTTGCAAAATATGAATTATTAGCTTCTGCCAGTAGCTTCGCCCGAGTGAAAGTCGAAAATTATCCAAAGGGAACATACTCCCAGAATAGAAAGTATCCACTTTCTATCTGGGATATATGCTATAGCAGCACAAGGTCTACCGTCTAAAGCTTCATCGAATTTGATTCCGTAGTTTTTGAGTTAAATAAAAAAATCAAGTTTTGATTATAGAATTAAAAACACCAAATATTGGTTGTTGAATAATTTGACAAACAATTAAAATTATAACATGCAATTATATTAATCCGTTGTAATTGACCAAAGTAATTTGTAGAAACATCTTCGTGATCTTTTTCTATCGTACTAAATTAGCTGTATTACATTTACGCCCCCTACCGCAGTTCATAGGTAGATAGCTATCCCCGATAAATAGTCCCCTATCTATCAAGCATTTATCCTGAAAAATAAAATTTTATCTGATTCTATTTACTAAAGTGGATCATATTCCTTTGCGCATTATCTAACTCGCGATTCACTGCATTCTTTCCAACTATTTAAACATGTCTTTTAAATATCAATTTTATAAAAGAAATGTACCTGAAAATGAAATCGAGGAAGCTTGGGGATATTTTTTGAAGCATAACTAAAATCTAAGTCTTGCCTACTTTTATTGATTAGTCACACATGGACGACTCAATGCCCAGTGGTATTGACCCTGACTTAGAGTTGTAGGTCGTGAGTTCAAATCCAAGCACGCTCATTATTTTATGCATGTTTTTATAGAATCCCTATAAATGGTATAAATCATCTTTATAAGATTGTGTCATTAAATAAACTGTTTTTCTTTCTTTTAATCACTTGCGTGCACTTGCTCTCAAAACAGTAAAAGACAACTTAGGAAGAAAACTGGCATGTCCATGGAAGACATGACATAGGTACACCAACCTACACTGGATCCCCTGGAAGGGAAAGCCATTGTACTGAATCAAAAAAGACAACTGAAGGAACATAGGTGTAGTTTTAGTCAGTAAAAGTCTGACACGCTCTCCCGTAAGATGATTTTCAACCTCAAAAAATTTAACAACTAGACATACGTGGCGAATTAAGGTTCATTTGTTTTCTTAAAGAGGTGCCTCCGCGACCTGATGGTAAGCAGTGATGCAATCGTTGATGGTGAGGCGCACTAGTTTATTAAGAACGTATTCTCTCTAGCTTTGAAGACACCTAAATTAATAACGAAATTTACTTATTATGATTATTTGTATTATAATTATGTATATAGGTATTAAACATTAACTTATTTAATTTATAATTATTGAATATTCGCTTATTATTGTTGTAGACTGGGCGAAAATGCTTAAAGCAAGTCCGCCTTTGAACTTCTGTGTGCATAAGGTATTTAATAAATAAATATTATATTAAGACGACTAGGCACGTACCTACCAACCAATGTCACAGCAAAACATATATAATAGAAGAAATAACTCTGTCTCGTACCCTAACTCGATAAGGTATCGACTAGAAAATCGAATTATTGGTTTTCTCGTCTCTACGGCGTAAATGTTTGTGACAAATGGCGAACAAAGATAGCTGAATGTCATTGTAGATCACACTTGAGTTACGCTGTTCGCCCACATCAGACTTTTTGTTGGACCGATAATCGATAGAAATTATAATCCTTTAGTATTTATTTATTTAAGTTTATGTACCCACACAAGTTATTTTTAGTTATTTAGCCTGTAGTGTCCCACTGCTTGGCGAAGGCCTCCCTCTCCCTTTTCCACACACGCCTATCTTCAGCCATTGCCGGTCAGTCCCTCCGATATTAATAATTAGAAAAGAAGAAGGAGCCAGAACATAGGTACAAGGGTAATGTAATATATTCTGACCGACTTTTTTAGGACGTGTTGCACTGATGCTATCAGTGTGTTCTATTTTATCACCTACAAAAAATCGGTGTTCGATTATCGGACGTTGGCGGCAGCGAGATAGTGGCGCCAATTTTTTTGTGCAATAACTAGACTTATTTTAAATAATCTCTATCTCTCTTAAAATAGTAACGTATAAAAACTTGCTAAATTCGATTCCGTAAAAAACTCGCGTTTGTTGTATGAAAGTCCCCTTATATGTTTATTTTATTCTGTTTTTTAGCATTTGTTGTTAAAAGAGCACCAGAAGACATCATCTGTGAAAATTTCAAACGGGTTCGAACCCAGCTATACCTTATCCCAGATAAGCTTGCAATAAAGTACATTGACCCTTTCCTAATATCTCTGCGAAGGTACATGAAAAACCAACAATGAACTATTTTTCATTACTAGAAAATGTAAAGGATCGCAATAGATCTCGATTCAAGACAGTATTATGTCTTGATTTCCGTTTTTGAAATTAAGAATGTCAATAAATGTAGGTGGGTCAATGACCTGTATTGCACGTTTACCTGTATGACCTTTAGGCGCATTACTTTGTGTAATTTAATTCATCACCAAATTACGCTGAAAACATCCACCAAATCGCACTGGGCCCGCGTGGTGGATTACGGCCCTCCCCTAGAGAGTGAGTGCCACCAGTGGGAACATTCGCGGGTTCGCGGACGGCGAGCACTGGGTAGCTCGCCGTCCGGCAGTCTGGAAATAATCTGGACCGAGCCCAGTCGTCAACGGCGCGTTCTGTTCCACGCGCGCCTCAAGGAGATGTCAGCAAACTGTAGGGGCCCGGAAGGGCCGAAGCCTCTGGGGGGAACACGTGGTATTCCTAAAGGTTGACACCGAGTCCCCCCCAGAACGAAGGCAACGAAGGAACGGGGTAGGGGTTTAGTCAGTAAGAGTCTGACACGCCCTCCCGCTCCGCCCATGAGCGGGGGAAGTCATTCTGATGATTCCCCTACCATAAAAAAAAACCTGTGGGAATATTGTAAGGCTGATGTTGGCATCAGCCTTATAAGCTATGCTATAAGTAGAACAAGAATAAATAAAATACATATGTTAATGACAATGTTTTAAAATATTATTTTCTAATTGTTGACAGGTATGTGAATAGTGAGTTCTCTCTGGATTGGATTAAGTGTCTACATGGAAAATTGCTAATTATCAGGTAAGGTTACGATTATTTATATTTTACATCATCTATAAATCTTACAACAAAAAGCATTTGTAAAAGGGGGTCCATAATGCCTATATTTATATTTTTTCCTATTCATATGTCATAGATCCAGTACATGATTCTGGATACCCAGTGGTGAAAATTTTCGTCTGTTTTTTACTTCTATTTTATAAAATAATCTTTACTTACTTTATCAATTTATTCTAGCATGTTAAATGACGTAGGGGCCCAGTTGAGCCACCAAAACTTGGTAACCAAAACCAAATTCTACCATATTAGATCAAAATAGCGTTCCATACCCCACAACTGGGTCGCCAGCGCGCCGAGGAAAAACGAGCCAAACACATAAATAGCCATTTGGGGTCATAACAGCGTTGTACACAAACAATAACAAACATTGGAAATAATATTTACTAACCAGTAACTGTATTGGACTAGAACTGAACGCAGGAACGCCAATATTGGTACTCGTATTGGACATTTTAATCCTGCCGTCGCGTCGGTGTACTTTCTAATACTTTTCTGGGATTTTCGGTGTTTTAAAAATGGAAGCGTTTCATTCTCTCAGGTGTCAATTGGTTTGTGAAAATAAATCATCATAGTCCGGTCAATTTAGACATCCAAGGTTACAATAATTCGCACTTGGCTGAAAATTGGTAGGATTGCTCAATACACTATTTTAAGGAAATGTGAAAAGTCCTCATCGGCGGCTCTTAGGAAAAAAGTATTTATACATTTTTATAGATAATTGTCTGATCTAAAATTTTTATCTGAGCTAATTTTATGATAAAACTTACCATTTTGCTGAAAATCGCGAAAAACCCGCTTTTGTGACCTTTGACCGCGTGTATTTTTTTTGATCGATGAGGACTTTTCACATTTTCTTTATAATAGTGTATTGAACAATCCTACCAATTTTCAGCCAAGTACGAATTATTGTAACCTTACCCCAATTAATTAGTCTAATTTAACCGGACTATCAGCTGCCTAGCCTTTTCCCAACTATATTGGGGTCGGCTTCCAGTCAAACCGGATTTAGCTGAATACCAGTATTTTACGAGGAGCGGCTGCCTACTAGACCTCCACAACCCATTAACTGGGGAAACACGGTACTTCATGGCAAGACTGGAGTCAGATTTACTGGCTTCTGACTATCCGTAACGACTGCCAAAGATCTACAAATGACAGCCGGGACCAACGGCTTAACGTGCTTTCCGAGGCACGGAGGAAACTCGTTATGTTAAGATGGTCACCCATCCACAGACCAACCTTGGCAAGCGTTGCTTAACCTTGAAGATCGAGCTGTGCGGCTGTTATTATCTATCCACGAGCTCCTTTGGTTTGTGAAAGTAGATAATATTAAAAAAAGTCCAAATCACTTTTATTTCATTATTCCGCAGCCCTAGCAGCCATCAGTCCTACTAGGCTCCTTCAATTTGACTGACATCCCATTGTTATCATTATCTTCCTGCCCTTGCCTCGTGTTACTTGGGGTCGCGTCGGTGCAACACGTTATTCTTCTTCCATTTTGTCCTGTCACGCGTTATGTCATCACTTACAGCTTGTAGCGAACACGATCTACTACATATGACGTCACAGAATCCTGCATCGCGCAAGCAAATTCCTCCGCGCGATTTGAATAGATACAACAGCCCGAAATCATCTATCAGGCAGTAGCCCACTGGACATAACATCCCGTCCGGTCGGAGGATCCTCCCTTTTCAACGGAGGTGTGTGGGACTTTACTCTCTATCTCATTTACCTCCAAAAGCTCTTTTCTTTCACATCAGTCCTCATACAATTCATCCATCTTTTCTTTGACCACCCTCTACCTCTCTCCATCCATCCAGATAATAACTCTTTAAGTGTCATGCGTTTTTTACTGACATATTTTTGAGGCAATGATGTTATAGGTATAATTTTATGTATACAATTTAATTGTTTTTTTTTTATATTTCATAAATCAAAGTTTACTTTACTTAGTTTTTTTTCCTTATAGAATATAAGGAAAAAAACTAAAAGTCCTGGAATATGTGGTCCAAAAATGTATTTATATCATCAATCATAATTAATTTAGGTCAAAAATTGTTATGCGTAAGACAAAATCTTTAATTTTGCGATGTAGCCAAACAAATTAATTTATATACTAGTTGATTCTTTGATAGTCTCATTCATAACCTAGAGTTATGATAAGTCAAAAAAAACACGTTGTATATTTATGCAAATAAATCAGAAACTCTTTCTATACTAAGTCTTGAACAACTGTCAAACGTTGCTTTGACAGTCTCAGTCCTTTCAAAGTTTTTCTCATTAAACCAGACACGCAAGAACTTCCAACAACTCTGCTTGACGCTAGTTCTGTGTTACTGAACTCAGCCTGAGTTTACCAACTATTTTACTGTGTGTAAATAGTTGGAAGTATCTGTCAAGCTAGTTGTTTATGCTTGGTTGTTTGCAGTTTGTTTTGTTTTTGATTTGTTGCTCTCAGACTTATATTTCATCGTGGACTTACCAAGCTAGCAATGGGTAGCTCACCTTTCGGTAAATAATCATTCGAAGCGAGCCCAAGTCTTGATCGACTTGTGCTCAATGATTTCCACGCGCGCCTCAAGGAGATGTCAGCAAAACCTTTGGGGCCCAGCAGAGTCGAAGCCTCTGGGGCCACGGGTTCGCGCAAAAAAAAACTCGGGGACCTGAAACGACAAAGAAGAAACAAACGAGTGGGTTTTTTCAGTAAAAGTCTAACACACCCCCCCGTTTCACCTAAGAGCGAAGAAGTCATTTTGATGATTTCCTACCTAAAATAAAAGACTGTATGTACATTTCATACCATATTATATCATTTCTTCATGGTCCTCAAAGACCCGAAAATATCATAAATGTATTTTTACGTACGTGAGTCACCCACCTTGGTGAGGCGCGGGAATCCGATGAATGCGAGACGCACAGGACCGGTCGTTGTGGCGACGCTTGGGGGAGGCCTGTGTCCAACAGTGGACGTCTTTCAGCCGAGATGTGATGATGATACCTAGCTTTTTCCCAACTATATTTGGGTCAGCTTTCAGTCAAGCCGGATTTAGCCTCCACAACCCATTAACTGGGGTAACATGGTACTTCATGGCAAGACTAAAGTCAGATTTACTGGCTTCTGACTATACTATTATGATGATGATGATAACACTTACAGTATTCAAATTCGATTTTACTAGTAGAAGTCTTTACCACAAACAACAATACTTTGCCTACCTATCACTATGAGCATGAGAATCCGTTTCACTATCGATATGAAAAAGGCGACGCAAACTGCAGCCTCTGGCTAGAACTAGTATGAAATCGCGTAAAACGTTCAAAAAATAAAGTTCAGTTCAAAAAGATGTTACAACTTTTAAAATAAGTTATCGAAAGCGAGAGAGAGGCCACTTAAATGGTTCGCACAGTTGCTAAAAGAACTACTTTATAAGTTAGTTAGTTCGGCGATTTTCTTGACCTCCCCTGACTCGCGAAAAAGACTTTAAAATAATTCTTGAAAATGTAGGAATAGTTTCGAAACCTACGTTGTTCGTAACGCTAAGAGTAAGAAGTATTCATTCATTGCGGATGTTTCGTTAGTGATGTTCTTACTAACTGTTTAGACAATTTTTTCGGGTTTTGGAAATGATTAAATATTTTTTCCCACTATGGGTGGAGCGAGACGGAGTACCAGGATTTTACTGAATTAAATTTTTTTTTTTTTAAAGACCCCGGTCGGTTATCATCTAATTGCTTGAGAGAGATAGAGAGTGTCAGATTCGACTTTCAATGACTAAACCCACTCCTATATTCCTTCTTTACCTTGCGTTCCAGGACCCCAGGTATCTTTTTCGGCCCTAGTAGGCGTCGGCCTCCTCTCTAGAAAAGGGATTAATCCACCACGTAGGCCCAGTGCCGTTTGGTGGATGTCATATGTCTTAGAATTTTTGGTTCTAGGACATGTCGGTTTCCTCACGATGTTTTCCTTCACCGTTTTGAGAGCAGTGGTGATAAAATAAATTACACAAAGTAATGTGCCTGACTGAGTTTGAACCCGCGACCTACAACTCGTAAGTCGAGGCCGTTACCACTGGGCCGCCACTACTCAAAAAATTGTAAAATGTTTTAAAGCATGACGAAGTAAAAAGTATTTAAAGCCATGCATTCGTACAAATTGCTCAAAAAACGTTTCGAATTTAAATAACGTTATTAAAATAAAATAGTTGTTGCATGAAAATGCTTTAAACCGTTTTATACCGTTTTGTACCGTTTCACCTCATCTATATTTTTTCCATGCTTGACTGATTGCCATGTTATAAATTGCAGCTTAAATATGGCGCTCACTTGCCATAATTGATTGTTTTTAATTTTAAAGGTGTAGTGAAATCGTTACAGAGGGTATTACAGAAAAAAATCTCTGAACTTTGTCGGTCTGTGACAACGTTTGTGTGAAAAGTACTGAATGGATTTTAATGAGATTTTCATCAACAGACAGAGTAATTTAAGAGGAGAGTTTAAGTATATACCTCTCCTGCTCTATGCGGAATTATCAGACTTATACTGACAAATACCCACCTGTGTTATTGCAGTTGCCTTAGAGTTCCAGGGCTATGATAACTGTATCTGGAGATTTCTAAAATCGTCATTTTATATTTTTATTTTTATTGAGATTTTTATTTTTGGAATTTTTAACTACAGTTTTAATACTCTCGAGTAAATAATATTCTATGTATCTCATGTAACCTCGTAAGATATACCATATATTAATCGAAATCCATTCAGCTTTTTGAGCGTGAGGAAGTAACAAACATACACATACGGATCACAAACTTTTGTATTTGTAATTTGTAGATCTTTGGCAGTCGTTACGGATAGTCAGAAGCCAGTAAATCTGACGCCAGTCTTGCCATGAAGTACCGTGTTACCCCAGTTAATGGGTTGTGGAGGTCTGGTACCCGCTCTTCGTGAAATACTGGTATTCAGCTAAATCCGGCTTGACTGGAAGCCGACCCCAATATAGTTGGGAAAAGGCTAGGCAGATGATGATGACTCCCTCAAAAACTTTTGCCTTAATAATATACGTGTTATTTAATGGCAGAAAACAGCAAGAACTATGTGTAAGATCTTATGTATAATGCAAGTTTAACAAATAAATTAATGGTTCTTACTCAAACAATTTCCCAGCAAACAGATGGTTGAGCAATATTTCTTGAAGACGTATTCTCATGCTAATAGCGTTTGTATGAGTTATATGACTGTTCATCATAGTGAGAAGTACTTGTGATATGATGTGTTTAGTCTGTCTGTCAGTTTAAAATAGTTGGCATTGCTCATAACGATCGGTTCTTGAACCCGTTTTTTTAGGTGGGATTTGATTAAAATGACTTCTTCTGCTCTTGGCAGAATGAGGGTAGGCAGGGTAGGGAGGGCGTGAATAGGTTAGGTTAGAATTGTACTGACTAAAGAAAAGAAACATAATTTTTCTACATCGGGGATTTGAGTATTCAGTAAAAGACATTCGTAATTTTACGACTGAGAACTTTTCAGGAACGGACGATATTGGATGAGAACAAAGAATTGCAATTTTAGATTTTTTTTTTTGATCGATCTGTTTGTTTGCTCTGGTTAATTACCGAAACGACTGAGTTGTTATAATGCTTAGATTAGTATTTTTTTTACCTTAGATCATCTTCATCATAACTTAGAAAAAATAGATTACGTATTCCGCACATTTGGATTTGGTTGCGAGACGCACAAGATCGGTCGTAATTGCGACGCTTGGTGGAGGCCGATGTCCAAACGTGGACGTCTTTCAGCCAAAAATAATTATAGTTCCGCGCAAAAAAACACGCACACAAATTATATTGTAGTATTCAGGGCTTGGAAACCGGAAAAAATTTCGAACCGGTTAACGCCTAAGTACATAAAGAACTTATGCTTTCGGTTTCGTTCTACCCTTAACCAAAATTAAACGGTTTGAAGCTAAAAACGTTCGTAAATCGGTTTTGTTCAATTTACCGGTTTTAAACGGTTTTTATTGCCTAACTCCAATGCGTAGACGTGCTGCATTACCCCCGCTGCACTACCCCCCGCCCCGCGCGCGCCCTTCCTCTGATTAAACCGGTTAATAAGGGTTCTTAATAATGTTCTTTTAACGTTTCGACTCCGAACGAAATAAAAGATAAAACCGATTAATAACGTTTAATAACCGGTTATTTTCAAACCGGTTCCAAGCCTTGGTAGTATTATATGAATTTGACGCAAACCAAATCACGGGAAACAGCCACTGATAAAAAAAAAGTTAGCCAACTTTTCATACATCCGCAGATCCGCACACTCACAAGTATCCAAATATCCACACACACATAAGTATCCGAATATCCGCACCTGTCCCATCACTAGACATCCGCTAGGCACACAAAGTTTTCCACCAGCTTGGCACTGATATGCATTGCGCAGTGCAAAGCCCAACTTTTTGCGGTTACTCCGGCGTTTCTGTTATAACGTTTTAGAATTGAATTGGAACCAACTGACATAGTATTCAGTGAGTTTTGTAATAAGTTGTGTAAATCAAAGGGTGAAATAAAGAATACCTAAGCCCTAAGATATTAGTCCAGCTTTGTACCTTTTTTGTAGGTGGGAAATCATTAAAATTATTTTTTCAAAGCGTTTTGGGAGTACATTAAAATGTATTATGCGTACAGCTAAAGAGTGAAATCCCTGCCAGGGTCTGTGTTTCCTGATAGCTACAACCTAGGGGTCTTTAAGTCAAGAGTGATTAGGTAACTTCTAGACAAGCGTGCTCCATCGTCGACCACATGATCGCTTACCTTCAGGTGAGATGTGGTCAAGCGCGAGTCTATCAATAATTAAAAAAAAAAAACAAAAAACTCCAGCTCTGGGCAGACGTGTCAGAATTTTACTGACCAAAACTTACTCCTGTTCCTTCTTCGCCTTCGGTCCAGGGCCTTGTGGTCCTCTTTCGTAAAACTCAAGGCCCCAGTAGGTAGGTTTTGACTTTGCTGGGCTCCTATGTTTTGCTGACATCTCTTTGAGGTGCGCGTAGAATACTACGCGCCGTTGATAACTTGGGCTCGGTCTGGACAGCTACCGGACGGCCGGACTGTGAGCTGCCCATTACTTGCCGTCCGGAAGCCCGCGCCTACGGTGTAGTAGCTAGAAATCGGGGTACCGTTGTGTTGCATGAAGCTTAAATCTTATTCTATTGACAAAAAAAGAAAGAAAACATGACTATTCTGTCTGAATAAACGCACAATATAATATAAAACTGTCAGGGTATATGTGAGCCGGTAGTGGTGCGTGAATTTCAGTTCGTTAGTCTCGCTAAAACTCAAAAACAGTTCGACTGATTTTAATATTTTTATTTTATTTAGTGCACTGTATAAAAGTTAGTATACAGAGTAGGGTGTAAAGTCCCTCGTAGGTTCTTTTTAATTGTTATAAACTAGTGCGAAAAAGATAGGATCGGATGGATGTTTGTCTCTTATCTGGGCCTGAGATATGATTTTGGGCTGTAGTTATTTTTAAATCGCGCGGAGAACTTTAAGAGCGCGAGTTAGGTATTCGTAGTTTAGTTCATATTTGACGCCATTGATGGAGAACTTTAATTTTATAGAGGTAGTTAAAAGAAAAAAAATATACCATTATAAAAAATAGATACTTAAATCACCAAAAAAATATTAAAATTGATTGAAAGGTAGTAATTACACGGAGGAAGCTGCGGACGGAATCTAGGAGATGAGTAAATAGATTGGAAACTGAATCAGCCTTAAAATACTCGTAGTATAACCAACTAGCGGACGGCGAGCCTCAAAATGAAGGGGATATATGGGGATATAGGACCGATATTTGCTAGGGCAGCTAAACCATGGAAATAATGAAAGAGTGAGCGTGGCATAAAGGGCAACATGATAATTTCCCACCTCATTAAAAGCCTAAAATGATTTCAATAACTGGTTTAAATAGATTAAATTGGACCAGTATATGTTAAAATACACCATTTATATCATTTAACATGCCAAACTAAACATTTCTAGGTATCTAATGCATAATTAAATCGTAACATATTATGTAACTTGTATTCGATATTTCACTGAAATCGAATATTCATTTTAAGGCTAACAAGATAGGCCATTACCGCATAAATTATAATGAAATACACTCGGAGTAAATAATTACATAATGTAATTATTTCATCAATTTCATCCATTCTGTCACATTAAATTCAGTCCATATTTCGTGAATTTAAATAAATGGAATTTGAAGTGCGCAATTATGGGTTTTAGCAATGTTTGAAGGAGTTACTGTGGCCCTGGAATGCAAAAGGGTAGTATCTATTATAAGAAAATCTGTTTTGCACCTTGTGGTATTTTTTTAGTATGCATAGGCTCACTTTGACAACTATCTCACCTCATGGTAAGCGATGATGTAGTCAATAAAGGAGCACGCTTGCCTAGAAGTAACTTTTTCAATATTGATTTTAAGTCCCCTAAGTTTTAGCTTACAGGAAACACTGGGTCCGGTAGGGAATGCAATTCAATACATTCCTTAGCTTTGGTACAATCATAAAAACTTTTTCATCATCATCATCATTATTTCAGCCGAAACACGTCCACAGTTGGACATAAGCCTCCCTCAGGTGTTGCCACAGCAAACCGTCCTATGCGTCTCGCATCCATCGGATTGCCGCGATCCTCACCGGGTCATCGGTCCACCTTCTAGGAGGCCTTCCTACGCTGCACCTTGGTACGCGTTACCCATTACAAAGCTTTTTGACCACAAAAGTCATCTCTATCTATTCTGCAAGGAATGTACCCTGCCACTTAAGTTTGGCCATTCTTCGAGCTCAGCAGAAGAAACAAAGCAATCGTCATGGTTCTTCTACGGATCTTCATTCTCAATGCGAACTCGAAAGAATACTCTGAAAAGGCTATGCCCTTTTCCCAATGGTAAGGGCTATGCTCAGTTTCCTCTCAAAATCACCCAAAACGATTGATGAGGCATATTGTAAGTAGTACCTATTAAAAATCCAATATCAAGATAAATAGAAAAACGATGTGAATTCTTGGTAGTATCAAAAAAAAATCCTTTACCGAAAGCATAGAAAATCTAAATAACACTTCACAGTACACACAAGCACATTCATCAAAGTCTCATCACCCTACCTTGATGATTGACACCCGCTTAACTGCTTACCCCCGAGAGCAAGCCGTGATGATACAGACATTAATCAATGGCGTACAAGATTTATCTTCACTCGACAATCATTGGGGACTTAGGAGCGGAAAATTAACTTACTTTGCATGTCTCGAAGGCATTTGAGATAAAAAAAAAACGAGCAGGTAAATCCGAAGTGTATTTTAACGTGTTTGCATATATTTATGTGTTTTTTTTTCGTGATACGTAAGTAATTACGAGTTTTGTAGACAGACCATTTGTTATATTTTTTAAAGCCGTAGGTCCCGGCTGTCATTTGTAGATCTTTGGCCGTCGTTACGGATAGTCAGAAGCCAGTAAATCTGACTCCAGTCTTGCCTTGGAATGATACTCCAAGGCAAGACTTATTACGTTACCCCAGTTAATGGGTTGTTAAGGTCTGGTAGGCAGCCGCTCCATGTAAATATTCAGCAAAAACCCCATATAAAGGTGGGAAAAGGCTAGGTTTATTAGCTCCGTGGGCTAGGTAGATGATGATGATGATATTTTTTAAATTCTGTGTCGCGGTATAAGAGTTCTCCACGCAATTAGAACAATTTAGCTAAATACCAGTATTTTACGAGGAGCGGCTGCCTACCAGACCTCCAGTCCCATTACAGTACTAAACAATATTTCAGTAATACCTTGAACTCAGTATTATGAGCTCATCCATTAATTTAATGGCTTTTCAGCCTAGAACCAGACAATAACCTAACCACAAATCTTAATTTAACATGTAAAGCCAGAATACATTATCATGCGGTATCACTAAAGGTACAACTAGATTGGGCCTACGTGGGCCACGTACGCCGATCTGGGCGCGTCGGTCTCCATACATTTTATATGGCAACTAGACTTGTAGAGCGACATTGGCTCCCGTGTGTGTCGGTCTAATGTAGTCCTCGCTTAAAGCCTTACATGTAGGAGACAAAATGTAACATGACGCGCAACGCACAATCTACGTGACGCTGCAATGTTGCTTAGTGTCCCCCAACATTTTACAATACATACACGTACGTATTAGGGACATACTGTTAGAATATTTTACAGAATTGTGCATCATGTTGGGGAAATTTTGTCACCTAATGAAGCTCAGGCTTTACATGAAGCAGTGTTCTCTGTGTTTTTTTAATATTGTGTGGTTTGGATCACGCATGCGGAATTGCCCCACACGCGTTACCACCGCAAATGTCCGTTTCTTATAATGCGTTGAATACGCATGCGGGATACGGTCGATGAGTTAGTCGTCCATTATACACAACCACACCGTACAGCAGCCTGCAGAAAACTAGATCATAGACTAGCATATTTCACGCTGCGTAATTTTTTATTTGTATTACATAAACTAGTGCTTGACTGCAATCTTGTTTAATGATAAGCAGTGATGCAACCGTTGATGGTAAGGCACACAAGTTTATTAAGAGCCTATCAACTCTACCCAAATTATAATCGGAAGGGAAGACCGCAGCAGGCAGTGTTCCAGTCCTTCGATATACGCAAAACCTATAATCGACGATGAAATTTTCTGCATGCGAGGCATTCCCGCATGCGTGATGAAATCCGCATGATATTTAAAACAGCCTTTGTACCGACAAAGGCTTGGATAGAAGCGTACAAACGCTTGATACCT
This sequence comes from Mythimna separata, assembly GCA_030763345.1. Lineage (NCBI taxonomy): Eukaryota > Metazoa > Arthropoda > Insecta > Lepidoptera > Noctuidae > Mythimna > Mythimna separata. The sequence continues at coordinate 3,469,336 of CM061188.1, read as the reverse complement.
CTGCTTATACTTTCGCCAAATACAAGCTTCAAAATTAAGTTAATTCATGTCTATTTAAATAAATTATTTCAGTAGACTAATTAACACGGTGCAGAGCCCTCGGTGCGCAAGTAACTCGCACTTGGCTGGTTTTATTCGCAAATAGCGCAATTTTAGCTGTGCGTAGGACTAATACGACGTTGGAGGCACTTAACATTAATTTGTAGCGTTTCACAGAGGTAGTATCGTGAAGATAAATTAAGTGAACAAAGCCTGTGTTTTGAGCGTTATGGTGCAAATAGAATTTGGGCTTGAAGTGGAAGTATTTTGTTTTTGATTATTATATTTTTATTTAATAAGTTTATGTACACACAACATATAAATAAGAAGAGCTAGACAGAAAAATTGGTAAAAAGGTGAAGCCTATTTCTAAAGAAATTTCTTCCAGCATACCTGTGATAACAGAGTTTTTATATTAGTTTGTACATTTCATATACATATTTTATAATAACTTTAGTCAGTGGCTTCGCTTGCATCAATGTCAACTTCATACAAACTGTGGACCCCTGTTTCATCTTCTTTGGGGTGAATTTTGATACATCCTATCTTAGTACTTTACCTACCATCATCATAAGATGAAGCCTTGTGAAAAATTTCACTGTTGTAGTAGCAGTAGTTTTGGCTTTGCGGTGATATATCAGTCAGTTTCTCCTTTTATATCTGTAAATTATGTTACAGCTCCGAACGGCTTCAACCGGATGACAACTGAAAATTATCCAAGGATAGTAATTATTTAATGATGGAAATTATTCCAAAATTAGAAACTTTTATTTTGATTTTGTTTTTGACTAAAATTATTCATCATCATCATCATCATCTCAGCCGAAAGACGTCCACTGCTGGACAAAGGCCTCCCCCAAGCGTCGCCACAACGACCGATCTTGTGCGTCTCGCATCCATCGCATTCCCGCGACCCTCGCCAGGTCATTGATCCACTTTGTGGGAGGCCTTCCAACGCAGCATTTAATTTACATAAAACGTAATGTCAAAATGTACACGTAATGTCACAATATAAAGTTATTTGCAACGTTTCAATCGCCAAGCCCATTCGTCAAGCCGTTATTTACCGCTCTCGTCCGATGGACCAAACGGACTGTATTAACCGGATTGCTAAAAATAAAGGGCGAGCTGAATTTATTTGGTTCGGCTGCAAACAGAATGAAATAACGTTGCAGTTTGTAGCTTCTATGTAAGTGGAGATATGAAAGAATTATTGGAAAAGCCTAAATTAAAAATCTTTAAAAAAAAAAACTATTTAACTTTCTTCAATGGCAAAAGAAATACCGAAATACTAAAAATTCAGTATTTCTTTGTTATTAACGGTAGAGTATCGTCATCATTTCAGTTGAAAAACATCCACTGCTGGACATAGGCCTCCCCCAAACGTCGCCACAACGACCGGTACTGTGCGTCTCGCGTCCATCGGATTCCCGTAGAGTATATTTCATGACAATTCTAATAAGCCCAAGAGTTTCGGTGCCTACTTTCTGTCTTCAGCACCTGATCAGTTCCATGTATCCCCTCCTTTTCTTCTTTCAGTCAGTCATCGACTACCCGTAAAACCAAAGCAATTTCACTTGTTACGACAGTTTTGCTATGATCCTATGAGGAGTGTACTCATATCACTACAATATTTCTATAGGACCAATTTGGAAGCATTTATTTAAAAAACGACCCGAACGTTCCCGCACTTCGCTTACGGGTTTGCTCGTAGGTCATTTTAGAACTTAATACCGCTATTTTTTAGAGCACACTAATAAGTAGGCCATCATCTGGTCAGGAGCACCGCACTTACACTGAGTGTCAGAGGGGTCCATAATACCCCATTTTACCAGGCTGTGTTTGCACCAGCCTACTCGGGTATTTCTCTAGCAACACAGAATATTTGGCCATTGTCTCATTCCACCCCACCGATCCCTCACGAACGAGTCTTTAAATGAATAAATAATTTCGTAATCCTAACAAGGCGTTTTTATCTTCTAAATGCGGATCCCTAAAAGAAAACCTTTTTGTTTTATTACGTCATTACTTAAACATTGAAAAGGAGCTTAGTTGAAGCGCTTTACTAATGTATGTTGAATTAAACTAGTCTGATCTTTTGAGGTAAGCTGAATTCTTAGACAAAAGGTTTTTATATCGTAAGCGAAAATTCAAACAATATATTTTTACATTTTTTTTTAATTATTAATAGGCTCGCGCTTGACCGCATCTCACCTGATGGTAAGCGATCATGTGGGCGACGATGGAGCACGCTTGCTTAGAAGCAACCTATTCTCTCTTGACTTAATAAAACATACCTATTAATAAACCAGGCATATAGGTTTTTTAGGGTGGTGATCATCTAATGACTTTTGTCACTCTGGGCGAAGCGGGAGGACGTGTCAGACTTTTACTAACCAAAACCACACCTGTTTCCGTCAGTAACGCGCTGTTCACGACTTGGGCTCGGTCCGGACGATTACCGGACGTCTGGACGACGAGCTACCCATTACTCGGCGTCCACAAGCCTTTGTCTACCGTGACTGATAGTCGAGGTCGGCCTCCGTCGCTAGCATTCGTACCACTTAGGTAACGTGCCCCACTTTTAAAACTAAGGCCTGCTGTCCGCTGATACGGATGCGTAGTTTCACAGAGGCGTGTTCGTCATTAAACACGGTGTACGCCTACGTGAAGTTTCTATACAAAACTAACGAAGCTGCAGCGACACGATTGCACGATATTGCCGCTTCGACAAGGTTTCGATTCTACGACTACTTTATTATGAATTACACTATAACACGTCGGAGTTAGTGGTACGACACTTACGTGCCTCGGAAAGCATGTAAATCCATTGGTCCAGTGTCTGATCTCTCTCCGGTCGTATCTGAACCATCCCATCGGTCTATGAGAGTAAAGGAATAGAGAATGTACCTATATTTGCGCACACACTTGTGCTCTATAATATAATGTGTCCTGCGTACTCGGCTAGTCTCTGTTGATACTGACCACCGTGACCGATACACAGTCGGGAAGATTAGAGCATAATCAGACAATTTGTATATTGTTCCTACTTCTGGGTCTTAAGCCTCCTCTCTAGCAGAGGGAATGGGCCGTAATCCACTACCCTGGTGAGACCGCGTGCTTTTATTTTTGAACGGGAATCATCACAATGACCTCTCCCGCTCTTGGGTGGAGCGGGGGATGTGTCAGACTCTTACTGACTAAACCCCACCCCATTTCTTCGTTGCCTTCGATCTGGGGGACACGGTGAGCACCTTTCGGATTTTTCGTGTACCCCAGAGGCTTCGGCCCTATCGGACCCCTACAGTTTGCTGACATCTCCTTGAGGCGCACGTGGAACAGAACGCGCCGTTGACGACTAGGCTCGGTCCAGGTTATTACCAGACTGCCGGACGGCGTGCTACCCAGTGCTCGTCGTCCGCGAGCCCGCGCCTACGGTGGTAAAAAATCGGAATCCGGATCTCAGCGGCGGCGGCGTGCTGGATGTCACACATCTCCAATTTTTTTATACTAGTAAAAAAAAAAACATCGTAATATTTTCCTTCACCATTTCAAGAACAGTGCTGATGAGACAAATTACACAAAGTAAAGCACCTGGCTGTGTTTGAAACTACGACCTACAACACACTTAAATCGGGGCAATTACAACATGACCATCACTGCCCTCAGGAGGATTATTCGACCTCGTATCTCGCTTCCACGGTCACAATGAGAATTCGAAACCAATGGCTTAACACACTACCACAGTCGATTGTCAACAGACTCGCTCTGGGACAAACACAAACTGTTTTATATTGCTCCATTGCTGCTCAAAAGGAATATCAGAGCTTGCAAAATCACAACCAGTTTCGCAGTTCAACTCTTTGTAAACTGGCTGGGTTAAACGTTGAAAAAAAATCAGTAGGTAGATTATGAGTCACGTCAAAAACATACTGTTGTTCAATGTAAAAGGAAAATTGCCCTTTTTTTAGTTTTTCACGCATCGGAGCTGGGAGCTCAAAGGGTTTAGGTTCTTTTTTCAGTTGTAAAGGTTTTTTCATTTACACAGTTGTTTAAAGAGTTGGGTTAAAACTGACGTCTCAATTTGAAGTCAAGTCAACTCAAATAATTTTATTTTAGGTACACTAGGTCTAGGTCTAGGTATTTCACGTAGCTTTGTGCGTGTATAACCCAGGAATAAAGCTGCGTTTTAACAGTGTAAAATTACTAACAGGCCGCATTAATCTTGCTAAAATCTCTTTGAAACGCGCGTGGAAGATAAGGCGCCATCGATCTTAGGTTGGTTCTTAACAGACGGCCAATGGTAAGCTAAGACACGCATAGAGTTGGTCGCTGTGGCGCCACTTGGGGGAGGCTTATGTCTTTCGCGTGAAATATTGATTGTTTATTGCATAATCAGCCTTCTCCTCTGCAGGAGAGAATCGCGCAACGCCGCGCAGGTCCAGTTCGAATCGGTGGATATCTAAATTTTTTTGGTTCTAGGACATCTCGGTTTCTTCACGAGGTTTTTCTTCACTGTTAATAGAGTAGATATGATAAAATAAATTACAGAAAATAATACGCCTGACTGAGTTTGGATCCGCAACCTACAATGACGACGGCCCTGTAGGGCCGAAGCCTCTGGGGAACACGGAAAATCCGAATGGTTGTCACCGAGTCCCCCAGATCGAAGGCAACGAAGGAACGGGGTAGGGGTTTAATCAGTAAGAGTCTGACACGCCCTCGCGCTCCGCCCAAGAGTGGGAGAAGAGAAAAAAAAACCTGCTATGACCTAATTTGACGTAAGTTCTACTGGGCTACCACAGCTTTCAGATACTGATGATGATGATAAATCTCACTTAACTCCCACTAAACCATCACTTACCAGAGTCAAACTGCAAGTTGACGTTAAGCACTTTCCGTCAACTTTGAGGCAACTTAAGCAACCCACTACTTAGTACTTGCACCACTTATTTGGTGCAAGTTAGCGCAAGTTCCCGAATTTGTGAACACCATGTAAACGCTTGAGGGTGTTGTTTAATTGCAGTTCGTAGGTTTCGTAGATGATGCATATCTTTGGGGTTGGTTGAACTGTGAAAGTTGTGCTAGTTCTTGGAAAGTATAGATTGGTTTTATGAATAATGGCAATGATAGATTCAGGCTTGCCTATAAAAAATTGTTTGAACGAAATTGGCCAAATATGAAAAGATGGGTTCCAAGGATGTGCCTAATAATTACCTAAATCGGTGCAAACGTTTGAGTGTAGAGGAGTGACAAAATATAATACAATTTGTACCTAATATATAAACAAGTGTGTTAACGAACTCCTCCAAAGCGGTTGACTTATTTTTAAGATTAAAAAAAAAATGTGTTTTGCCATCTTGAGGTTCAGTTTCTTTTTCCTTCATTTTGTTTTATCTTGTGTTTGATTGTCATGCCATAACTGATTCTCTCTTCTTTCATACCGCTCTTAGTACAACCCAGTCGTTCATTTTAGGCATCACCCTAATTAACTCGTATGTACAAGATTCTGATAACTATGTAAGCTATAATTACTCTAATAATCTAATCTTCTAAAATGTTTAAATTACGTGTTATGTTTGTTTTTGCACTCCTCAGAAAAAGCTGACTGATTTTTATGGCAATTTTCGTATACATTAGGTAGGTAGTATTAGATCGTAGGCTATTTTTACTCTCTGGGAATAGCCCACTCCTACTGCCTGCAGCGGTCGTCCCGTCTGATTATAATTTGGGTGTCTTCAAGGCTAGAGTAAATAGGCTCTTAACCTATCAATACCCGCGAAACGAGACACAATAGTAAGATAATAACAGCGCGGTCCTATGAGACCGGTCGGGGATTCATGAATTAATAAACTAGTTGCCTCAACATCAACGATTGCATTACGACTTATCATCAAGTGGGATAGACGATTGTATCACTTCTTATCATCAAGTGGAATGGCAGTCAAGCAAATAGCAGTGAATGTTATATAAAAATTAAACGCCTCTATTTTTTTTAAATAATTTGCATGGCAGAATAACCTTTGCCGAGTCAACCAGTATATTTTATTAATTTTATACAGACATATATGACTGTAATGATAGTGTGAATATTGGTGCCTCTCTAAACCACCTTTCACATAGAAGGGTTGTTTTGAAAGGACCCTTTGTCCGTGTTTAAGTATGTTTCTCAATTTCCTTTCTGGTAATGACTGTCTATACCGATCCAATTAACTTGTGTATCATGAGCCATTCTCTTTTAGTTAGGGCCTGCTGTTCGTTTATGTTCAGTCCTTCTATTTCGTCCATTGTTTTCTGTTATTTGTGTGTTTGTTATTAAGATACCTATCGGTTTGGATTTTACACCGTTTTTCCTTTCTAGTTCTAGTTACATGTACCATGTTACATGTAAATAGGAGATTTATGAATAGTGTTGCTATAGCTTCTTGCAGTTGCGTTATAGTAACTATAAATGTCGAAGCATTGTAGCCAGTGTTTGCAAACAGACTCTCGATATCACTGATAACACGACAAAGTGTGGTCAGCGTAAATGAAATTATTTATTTTTATAAAAAATAGTGCCTGACGTAACGTAACGTATTTTTGTTGTGGTGTGGTTATAGCGCATCTGAATTGACTCTTACTCTTTTATTTTATTTGACTGGTCTTGTCGGTACAAAACACCCTTCACAATTTACTCAAGTTCTCTCTCTAGTAGAATTTATAAAATTAGAAATGTCTTATTCGGTGAATTCCTCATCATCATCATCTTCCTGCCCTCATCCCACAAAATCCATTCAATGACTGTCTATACCGATCCAATTAACTTGTATATCACGAGCCATTCTCTTTTAGTTAGGGCCTGCTGTTCGTTTGTGTTCAGTCCTTTCATTATCTCTATTGTTTTCTGTTATTTGTTTAGAGGAGCTCGTGGCTAGATAATAACAGCCGCACGGGACGATCTTCAAGGTTAAGCAACGCTTGCCAAGGTTGATCTGTGGATGGATGACCATCTTAACATACCGAGTTTCCTCCGTGCCTCGGAAAGCACGTTAAGCCGTTGGTCATTTGTAGATCTTTGGCAGTCGTTATGGATGGTCAGAAGCCAGTAAAATCTGACTCCAGTCTTGCCATGAAGTACCGTGTTACCCCAATTAATGGGTTGTGAAGGTCTAGTAGGCAGCCGCTCCTCGTAAAATACTGGTATTCAGCTAAATCCGGTTTGACTGGAAGCCGACCCCGATATAGTTGGGAAATGGCTAGGCAGATGATGATGATGACTGTCTATACCGATCCAATTAACTTGTATATCACGAGCCAGTCTCTTTTAGTTAGGGCCTGCTGTTCGTTTGTGTTCAGTCCTTTCATTATCTCCATTGTTTTCTGTTATTTGTTTATTATTTAGGAGCTCGCGGCTTTATAATAACAGCCGCACGGGTCGATCTTCAAGGTTAAGCAACGCTTGCCAAGGTTGATCTCATCTTAACATACCGAGTTTCCTCCGTGCCTCGGAAAGCACGTTAAGCCGTTGGTCATTTGTAGATCTTTGGCAGTCGTTATGGATGGTCAGAAGCCAGTAAAATCTGACTCCAGTCTTGCCATGAAGTACCGTGTTACCCCAGTTAATGGGTTGTGGAGGTCTGGTAGGCATTCGCTCCTCGTAAAATACTGGTATTCAGCTAAATCCGGCTTGACTGGAAGCCGACCCCAAAATAGTTGGGAAAAGACTAGGCGGATGATGATGACGATTATCGACTTCCTACCCTAGTATAATGGCATAATCCATTAATCTTTTCTTTGACCTTCTCCCTTTCCATTAATCTACTTCTATACTCATTTAGTCACATGTATTTTAAGCTTCTTCGGGGCAAAAACATATTTTTAAGCTGGCGCGTGCCCGGGAAAAAGCAACACGGGACATTAGTAAATGTCTCTGTGTAAGGGACGCCCAGGGTAAGCTGCTCTACGATGCCCCCTCTGTTAAGGAGAGATGGTGTACATACTTCATGGAGCTGTCCAACAAACAGCATCCCCATAACCTTCCTCCCGAACCGCCTCCTAACCTTGGACTTATTTCCCCTATTTCCCCCGACGAAATTCGCATTGCTCTTCGCCACATGAAAAACCGGAAATCGGTCGGGCCTGACAATGTGCCAATTGAGGCGTGGAAAGCGATGGGCCCACATGGTGTGGACCTATTGACAGATCTCTTTAACCGCATCCTGACCACCAAGGAAATGCCAAACCAGTGGCGACTAAGCCTGATTATCCCGGTTTACAAAGGCAAAGGTAGCGTACAGGACTGCAGTAACTACCGCGGTATCAAGATCATGTGCCACACCATGAAGCTCTTCGAGCGCATAATTGACACAAGGCTCCGTAGCGAGTGCACTGTCTCTGAGTGTCAATATGGCTTCCGGGCGGGTAACAGCACCATGGACGCAGTGTTCGCCTTACGGACTCTGTCTGAGGCTTACAGAGAGAGAAGGAGAGCTCTGCATATGGCCTTTTTAGACCTGCAGAAGGCCTTCGACTGTATACCTCGGCAGGCTATCTGGTGGGCACTCCGCTTCAAGGGTGTTCCCGAGGCCTATATTGACATTATCAGAGACATGTACCGTGATTCCGTGTCCTCTGTCCAGACCGCTGTTGGCGAATCCAGTGTTTTTCCAATATCTGTTGGCGTTCACCAAGGTTCGGCTCTAAGCCCGTTCTTGTTTAACGTTGTGCTTGATGTAGTTACGGCAAACATCCAAGACCAGCCTCCTTGGCTAATGATGTATGCCGATGACATCGCCCTCGTTAACCAGAACAAAGCCCATCTTGAGCGCAAGGTCAGCATTTGGAAGGACATGCTGGAAAACGGCGGTCTGAGACTAAATGTGGCGAAGACCGAGTACATGTCCTGTGGCGGCACGGATTCAAACACTATCCGAATAGGTTCGGATCTGGTAACAAAGACCGATAAGTTCCGGTACCTTGGATCCGTGCTGCACGAGTCTGGCAACGTGGATGACGATGTCCAAGCACGTATAGGCGCGGCTTGGGCAAAATGGCGCGAGGTAACGGGCGTTTTATGTGACCGTAGAATGCCCCCGAGGCTCAAAGGGCAGATATATAAATGCATCATTCGGCCGGTCCTCCTGTACGGTGGCGAGTGTTGGCCGGCATTAAGCAGACACACTCAGGAGCTTCGCGTCACGGAAATGAAGATGCTGAGGTGGATGTGTGGCGTAACGCGATCCGATCGCGTGCGCAACTCATTCATCCGAGGTAGTCTTGGTGTCCGTGACGTGGGGGAAAAACTGCAAGAGTGTCGTCTGCGATGGTATGGCCACATCATGCGTCGCCCTAGGGAGTACGTCGGCCGGAGATGCATGGATATGGCTGTTCTTGGGGCTAGGTCCCGTGGTCGCCCTCGCAAGCGCTGGCTGGACGTCGTCAAGTCCGACATGAGAGCCAATGGCCTTACTGGGAAGGATATTGAAGATCGGGCAAAGTGGAGTATGCTTAGCAGGAAGGCGGACCCTGGTAATGGCCGGGACTAACGCCAGGCAGAAGAAGATTTTAAGCCTCTTCTTCACATGAATTCACTAAATAAATGATACCAATTCAAATTAATTAGTCACGGTTTTTTTTAAGGTTGGAGTTCATTAAATGACATCTCTCTCTCTTTGGGTGCAGCAGAAGGGCGTTCTACGGGTTTCCTTTTTAGAAATTCTCAAAATCAGTCACTGGTGCCACTTTCAAACCTGCTCTAATAAATTCATTTCCCACTTTATCTATTCTCGTCACTGTACACTTCCATTTCATCTTTCCCGTCTTTACAATATGTAATCTTTTTCCATCCATCTTTTTCATAGTCCAATATTCTAAGCCATTTGCATGAATACAGGCTAGCGAATTTCGAAGTATACAACTTTGAATAAGATTATTATCTAACGAAAATATACAGATATTTTATCATTCATTTCATAATTCAAAATATTATTCTGGCTTCACAATTTTGTGTGTATAAAAAATATTTAATAAATCTCTACCGGTTTATAGGCTAAATCCGAGTTCTCTTTTGTGATTTTTATCAAATTTTCGGAAACTTTATCACTATCGTAGATCTCAACATTATAGTAAGAAATCCTACTAATATTATAAACTAGCTTACGCCCGCGGCTTCGCCCGCGTGGTGTGTTGATAAAAAGCAGCCTATAGCAAAAATAACAAAATCGAAGAATAAATAAGATTACTTACGTTTCTTTTTTTTTCCTCTTGACCGGAATAAAAAGTAGCCTATATGTTAATCCAGGGTATAACCTATCTACATTCCAAATGTCAACCAAATCGGTTCAGCCATTTTTGCGTAAAAGAGTAACAAACATCCACACATCCATTCTCACAACTTTCACATTTATAATATTAGTAGGATGCGAAAGTTGGTATGTAAATTATTCCAATATAGATTCTCTATCGGTAGCATTTCGGGGAGTGTGCGTCGGAATAGCATGGCTTGATCCCGACAAGCCCGTTCCATTATCGGACCACTAGACGTACGGTGATATACTAGCGGTACATGCACATTAAACACAAACGCACAAAAAGTTTTAGGAACATAATATTTATTGTGCGTTGAACTCATCATCATCTGCCTAGCCTTTTCCCAACTATATTGGGGTCGGCTTCCAGTCAAGCCAGATTTAGCTGAATACCAGTATTTTACGAGGAGCGGCTGCCTACCAGACCTCCACAACCCACTAACTGGGGTAACACGGTACTTCATGGCAAGACTGGAGTCAGATATACTGGCTTTGACTATCCGTAACGATTGCCAAAGATCTACAAATGACAGCCGGGACCTAGGGCTTAACGTGATTTCCGAGGCACGGATGAAACTCGTTATGTTAAAAGATGGTCACCCATCGACAGACCAACCTTGGCCGTTTCCATTCAACCGTTCAATTAAAAAGTGGAATTATTTGTCAGATATTTTTTTCCCTGATAGCTTCCTGGAGATGTTTAAGTCAGTAGTGAATAGGTTATTTCTAGATAAACATACTTCATCGTCTTCTGCATCACCGTTTACTACCAGGTGAGATGGTCAACCATGAGCCTATCTACAATAATATTATAAAGACGTTTTATTATTTTGAAGATAAGGGGCTATGCATCACCCGTAGTGTAGGGGTTGTAGTCACTGCGACCAAAATGATCTATTGTGACTCGCCACCTTGCTAGAGTAACTCTTTTAGCCTGGAGGCTTCTAAAAAATTTAGAATACTCCTAGCTTTTAGATTTTTAATCTCCTCCGGGCGAATAATAAAGAGGTCAAATTTGTTTTTATGTTGTAATCTCTGAAAGTTGTGGTCCTATTGCACCGATAGAAAGCTGCTTTATTCCCGAGTGACTAACCTATATTTTGTACTAGCTTCCACCCGCGGCTTCGCCCGCAACAACAAAATCGAAGAATAAATAAGAACACGCTTCTTTTTTTTCCCATAGCCTATATGTTAATCCAGGGTATAACCTAACTACAAACCAAATTTCAACCAAATCGGTCCAGCCGTTTTTGCGTGAAAGAGTAACAAACATACATCCATCCTCACAAACTTTCGCATTTATAATACTAGTTTCCGCCCGCGGCTTCGCCCGCGTGGTGTGTTGATAAAAAGTAGCCTATATGTTAATCCAAGGTATACACTATCTAAATACCAAATTTCAAACAGACCGGTCCAGCCGTTTTTTCGTGAAAGAGTAACAAACATACATCCATCCTCACAAACTTTCGCATTTATAATATTATAGTAGGATTAGTAGGATATGCGGCCGAAGCCACGGGCAAAACGAGAAAAAAACACACTACACCAAACGAACTGTCACTTGAATCTACCAACAAATCATAGCCTATTTACCTCCGCCGCGTTTTCAATTGATATTTCTACCCGACCGCCAATAGGAGGGCAACATTTTCTATTTGTTTTGTTCCCCACCCGGTTTCCACGGCAAACAATGAAATTGCCATAGGAAATAATATTAGAGGCATTGGGAAAACCTTTCAGTATGGTTTTATTAGTAAACAATTTTATTTGAAGTATATAAGTTGGGGGTTACGGATTGTGGCCGGTTCGTGTATTGAACAAAAACAGACAACAGTTGATTGGAACGTGGTATTATTATTGTTGTTTAAAGGTACACAATAGAGAATGCCATGAGGAAAGGAAGTAGTATTTTATTGTTTACTAAAAGTTCTTGACCGGTCATATGCCCACGCGGATGAGTTATTCATCATCATTATCTCAGCCGAAAGACGTCCACTGCCGGACATAGGCCTCCCCCAAGCGTCGCCACAAATACCAGTCATGCGTCCCGCATCCATCGCATTCCCGCGACTCTCTCCAGGCCGTCGGTCTACCTTGTGGGAGGCCTTACAACGCTGCGTCTTCCTCTACGTGGCCACCATTCCAGAACCCTCCGTCCCTATCGACCTAAGTATGAGTTAATAGGTTTTTGGTTATTTCAAAATTTAGCTTTTAGACGTTCACTGTTTAACATAATACCTAACATAAGTATCAACACAATGAGCGGTCCTGTGTGTCTTGCATAATTCACATACACAAGGTATCTAAACCCAGAACATCTCTATCTGTAAGCCACACAAATACAGAAAAAGTTTTTAAGCGCTGCGTAAATTTTTTTTGGTGACGAGTTTCCTCCGTGGCTCGGAAAGCATAGGCTGCCTACCAGACCTCCACAACCCAATAATCAAACATACGATACGCAGTCTCACTCAACCAACGCCGTCAAAGATCACACGCGCGTGACTTATTTTTGACAATATTTCATGCATACTCATACAATATTTCATACATCTTATTCTAAATTTGAACGACCCTTTAAAACTATATTCGATCTACCAACCTAAATGCTAAAAGGTTCACTAACTATTCGACCTATTTTTACATATAATTTATGTCACAAAACTAATTCTCAGAAAATTCGAACACAAAGAGCTAATTCGGAAAAGAAGAAAGTGATCTCAATTTATCCCAAATCAGGACACTAAGGCACTTATAATACTAATCCTTATATACATTATTCCGAAGGTTCAGTGCAAACGAGCCACCGACCACAGCTACTGATGGCCAGTGACTAAACAACAGAACTTTTTCAAATATTATTTTGTATAGACGCAGCGCACACTTGTCGCCGGTGGCAGCCCTTCGTTACAACCGTGTTCTTATGGGTTACACAAAACGTCGACACCCGCCAATGTCGCATTATTAGTGCTTCAATCCTGTTTCGGTGTTTCTTCTCAGGGTAGTCAAATAGGAAACACCGGCCTCATCTCGTTTAAATAGACGAAAGAAAAATTGCGTGTAACAGTATTTTATAAAAAAACTGCATCACTGCTTACAATTAGGTGAGATTGCAGTCAAGCACTAGTTTATATAAGTTAAAAAAAAAACTATTTGCAAAATAAATATAATTTAACCCCCGTGCTGTTAATCGTTAGACGTTCTACTTATGCCACGCGTCACCTGGAACACTATGCCTCAATGGATGTTGATACATTTATAATTATTGTCCATCATTAACAGTGTAGCAGAGAGCAGGATATAAAATGTGGCGGCTTTCGAACACCGGTGGCTGCCGCTCTGTTAAAATGTTGCCTGCCGGTCGCTTCTGACACTGTGGCGCGCGACAGCCACCGATATCTGTGGTCGGTGGGCCGTTTGCACCGAGCCTTAGATACAGATATATCTTACAAAAGAATTTTGTCCTACACTAAGTAATCGGTCTAACAAGATGAGCTATCTAATTTGGCCACCAGTCTAATATGGCTCCTGGAATTAGAACCGAATTTTTTTTTCGCTCTTATTTTTCAAAGGCTAGACTTATTCGACAGTTCATCTTATATTGGATGTGACGAGATATTGACTTTATTGGAAGAATATATTGGATGAGGGATCTGTACATACAATGTAATTAATTAAATATATTTCTTGTGTCTACGCATGTTGATTTTGGAAGTTGTTACAATGTTATTTTCAGGAAATTGAAGCTTGATCTTCAGAATTTCTCATTATCTCACGTAGGTTTGCACGTTTTCGTGTAGTTAATTGTTTTATTGATTTTTAATTTGATTGGTTTGTGGCTTTTATGTATACTTACAATCATTATCATCTGCCTTTCCTTATCCCAACTATATTGGGGTCGGCTTCCAGTCAAGCCGGATTTAGCTGAATACCAGTATTTTACGAGGAGCGGCTGCCTACCAGACCTCCACAACCCATTAACTGAGGTATCACGGTACTTCGTGGCAGGATTGGAGTCAGATTTACTGGCTTCTGACTATGCGTAACGACTGCCAAAGATCTACAAATGACAGCCGGGACCTACGGCTTAACGTGCTTTCCGAGGCACGGAGGAAACTCGGTATGTTAAGATGGTCACTCATCCACAGACCAAATTTGGCAAGCGTCGCTTAACCTTTAAGATCGACCCTTGTGGCTGTTATTATTTAATCCCAGAATAGCTCATATTTTTTATCCTGGAAGTACGTCCCGTTGGGTTAATTTTCCGTTATCATGTGAGCGAAACCGCTGGTAGCAGCTAGCGGGAGATAAATTGAATTGAAATCTGAAGATCCTTGAAACCGAATTGGAATATTCCAACTCTTAAGGACCTTCTCGACTCAATCGCTATTACAATGGAAAAAGCCTTGAAGTAAAGTCAATAAATAACAACCATTTTTGGGGAGGGCCTCTGAAGTAGGTACCTAGTAACTGCACCACATACAATGTAATTGAGGATGTATATCATTTGCTGATGGAGTGCGTCAAAAACCAAAAAGAACGGAGAATTCTCATCAATGAGTTTAATTTAAATATATCGCAAGTAGGTTTAATTCAGTCAATTTTATCACAACCGAAGTCAGATTTAGCGAAAAGATTTAGTGAGCTGGTGTATCTTATTAATTAGGATTTTCCTTCTATTTATTTAAGTAAATGTAAGCTTGAAATATTGTTATTTAGTAGTAAGTGTACGGCATGATGGGGTTGACGTATCCATTGGGATAAAAACCCCAAATTAATTCAATAAAATATTAAAAACAAAAAGTATTTTGAGTGTGCGCGGGAATCATATGACTTGATTCACCTTTCTACCACCAGGTAGTCCGACGTACGGGGAGTATCCACCTATACTTTTTTAGTCTGGACTAAGCGATTTGCCTCGTCGTTCATACCGCGTACATCGCAGTACTGGAACAATTTGCCTGCTGGGGTCTTCCCGTCCGATTATAATTTAGGTGTCTTCAAGGTTAGAGTGAATGTAAGACTCTTGATAAACTAGTATGCATCATCATGTGAACGATTATATCACTGCTAACTATCAGGTGGGATCGCAGTATTTTAAAGTACTAGTTTATATTATTGTTAAAAAAATGTCCAGTGTCAGACTTTTATCTGTCACTAAGCACTAGATACGGGCAAGTGGGTCTGTGATGTTGGAGTAGTGTTGTGTAAAAAATTTTACTAACTACTAACTACTACTTTTACTAACTACTAACTATTTGTGGACCATTGTTGAAATTGCTACTATGTGAGAAAATACTTTAAAAAAAATCTTCATTGAAGTAAGATAGTGGTGATGTGTGGCAGTACCATCTGCTAAAACATAAAAGTTTTAAAAGAAAGAAAAAACAGAAAAACGGTTTATTTACACGGATAGACATAACAAAATAATAATAATGAAAAAAGATAAAAATTGGAAAATATGCGCCAGTTCCGCGCAAAACGGCACTTAGTTATATAAATCCATTCAAATTTAGCAGTAATATTATGAATTTTCATCTTAATATTGTCTTGTTTTTTCCATAAAACATTTATAATTGATCCAAATTAAGTTCAGTGCTAAAATTACTAACGACTAACTATTTGCAGGCCAGTGTCAGGTTTTATGTTCATTAAAATATGATTTGCAATTGTAACACGTATTTATTTACAGAATTATAATCATTAAAATTATCAATACAACTGTTTCAGTCCAATTAACCCTAATTAATTAACGAGTTTGTCATTGTATAGCATTTCATTGAAATATGAATCGTGAATGAAGATTAAAGTTTACTGACTAATCACTATTTATTTATTTATTTACTTAAAGCTAGCTGTCCCCTGCGGTTTCCCTCACATTTTTCGTTACTGCTCCGCTCCCGTGGGTCATAGCGTGATGGTATATAGCCCATTCCTCGATAAATGGGCTATCTAACACTGAAAGAATTTTTTAAATCGGACCAGTAGTTCTAGAGATTACCCCCTACATACAAACTTACAAATTTTACCTCTTTATAATATTAGTATAGATAACACGGCCAAAGGTCAATTACATTAGTTAAAGACATGTTTTAAACAAAATTAAAATGTTAACTACTCTGCAGTCATACACTCATCTCACAAAACTCCAAACAAATAGACAAGATGTTCTTCTATTCATCCGCGAACACGTCACAATCAGGTTTAGCATCCAAGAGAGCGTTGAGCACGGAGATTTCACGAGGGATAGGAGACTGGGTTCGGGCCATGGAAGTAACAGAGTGTAAAGTCACGCAAACCTCCTTTGAAAAGGGAGGATCCTCTGACCAGACGGATATTTTTCCTTATCTAGGCAACCACCTGATAGACGACTTCGGGCAGTAGTATATATTGAAATAGCGTGGAAAACTTTAATAGCGCGACGCAATACTCCGGCGTCCAACCATCCGGTAACCATTCGGACCGAGCTCAAATGCTTAGTCGACGGCTCGTAGTGTTTTACTTGCGCCTTAAAGAGATGTCAGCAACCTAGACCCCTAACGCCCGTTTTCAATAAGCTATCTATCTAAAGTTGCAGCTACTATAGATAAATAAATCTATCCTTTTGCCCTTACTTGCTTTCCTATAACCTACCGGCGGCGGTTAGCATTTCGTACCAAAAGTTGTGGATTGATAGATAGAATTTTACTGTTTATCGGGGATAGCTATCTATCTGTGACCTGCGATAGGTTATTGAACACGGGCGCTAGTCCTGTATGGCTGTACGGCATAGAGCTATGGGGAAGACTCCGAAAGGGATACCTGTGGTCATAAAACACAAAAGGAACATAGGTGTCTAAACAATAAAAGTCTGATACGCTCTGCTACTCCACCTAAAGTGGGAGAGGTCATTAGATGATTTCACACCTTAAAAAAAGTGCGTACATTATCCCATATATGTTAACTAAACATCATCTACAAACCTTTGTATTTCCAACCTCTTCCTAATAATAACAGGTACATCTACAAAAGATTGTGTGTCCGTACCGTTATCAATTACGCGGCCAGTTTCAACTTTCAGTGGATAATCCTACCACAAGCGGGCATCAGTGATTCTCACTTACACCTTTGGGGTTAAGCACATTAAATACTGTACACAGACCTTTGACTGCAATGCAGCCTTAGGAAGCCAAAAACTGGAATCTAATTTTTTTTCATCGTATTTCTTATAAACACTTTCTATCAAAAGAGGTACTGGGAAACTCCCTAACATTACTGGAAAATTGAAAAATAATACAAAATCCATACTAACCTACATAATTATATAAAAAAAGAAGAAATTGACTAACTGACATATCAATCAACACGTAGCTGAAAGTAGGTACTAAGGCTGTGAGTGAGAGTGTGAATTGCACAAGATTTTCCTTTTACTTCGTAGGCGCCACTAAGAGAGGATTTTCCAAAATTCACCTGCTATGAGGATAAGATGGGGTCCAAAGTTTGTATAGAAAAACCTACTTTCACGCGGGCAAAGCTAGTGCCAGAAGCTAGTAAAAAATAAAATGATGGGAACTCTAAAAAACGAAATGGTATATTTCTGCACAAGTAACTAATTACAATTCTCGGTCTCTGCACTTTGAACTGCAATAAAAAGCTTAAATTAATACTTGATTGTAAAAATGCAAATTAGTACAGATTTATTTCGCCATTAAAACAAGTTACAGCCGAAAAACTATAGTTACAGCCAAAATGTCGTCTATAATTTTTGTGACTAGTTGAAAGAATTATAGAAGCGGCATTTCGCATTATTGATAGTATAAAATTTTAATGTAGTCTTGCCAAGGGGTATTATGTTGTATATTTGCAGATATTCAGTCATACATAACCAGACTTATAATGTTCCCACTGCTGGGTCTCAGGCCTCCTCTCTTGAAGAGGAGCTGGAATGTTATGGAATGTGATGTAATTCATCACGCAGGCCAGTGAAACCACGTTTCAACACCCATGTATGAGCATAATTGGATTGATGGATTGTGTGAGGACTGATATGAAAGAAAAGGGAGTTGATGATAGCATGACGGGTGACAGGACAGAATGGAAGAAAAAAACGTGTTGCGCCGACCCCAAATAATATAGGATAAGGGCAGGAAGAAGAAGAAGTATGAGCAAAATCGGCCTTGTCATGATCTCATCTCACTATTAAGTCTCAAGCTTCTCGAAAATGGATTGAAATCCATCACGTGGCCCAGTGAATGTCACATGTCTTAATTACTCAGATACCCGCAAACGAGACACAATAGTAAAACAATAACAGCGCGGTCTCATAGGACCGGTCGGGGATTCAAACGTTAAAATGTTTGGTTCTGGAACATGTCGGTTTCGTTACGATGTTTTATGTCAATAAAAATAGATATTCTCAAACCTACCAATTTGAGAATATCTATTTATCTTTATGTTCTTTTCCCACAAACTTTCCATTTATAATACTCTTATGAAGAATTTTGTTAATTACATCGTATTTTCTAAACAATTTACCAAATGAATGATTCTTTTAATCTTTAATGACTCCTTTGATTTCCTTCACTCTTTCCATCTGCTTCACTGCACACCCCTTCTTTTGATTTACGAAGGTTGTAATTTTATGTTTATTTTTGCACAATTTAAGATACTTAGTTTCCTCAGCAATGCTTATAAGGTTGTATATTGTTACGAACGTGAGTAATTAAATGCCGTTTTACTAGCAGAGAACTTTATTAACCACAAAACAATGACAAATTAGTCCGATCAACAAATAACCAATCACTATAAACACTCAGAGTTCCGTTTAGTATCGCTTAGGTCGCTAGGTATCACTTCAATCACTTAGGTAGTTCGCTCTGTATCGCTGACGAAATCCAACTGAACTCGTTTCTAGCCGGGGGCCCGTATTTATATGCGAAGTCATCGAAATTTCTCGATACCGACGTTTCAAGGACATTCTAGCACAAAATAGTCGTATCGGGAGGCCATAAATCATTATTATTACTCTCGTAAGCAGGTACTTATCTACCACCTTACATGCGAATTTCGACTCTATTGCTAACACCGGAAGGTACAAATTCCCTTATCCACCCACATAACTACCTACTGAATGTTATCTAATAATAATAGCGTATGTCGGACTTTTCTGGAATTTGCCAGGCCTGAGTATGTACTCCTATTCTCGAAGCTTCGCACAGCAATGCGTTTTAATTATTTGATGCTACTCTTGGTTTCGTCGAAGATATAGCGTACTCAAGTTTCACGGCGTAACAGTGCCCCCCTCTTAGTCATGCTCGTCCCGAGCATTATTAGATCCGTGATACGGCGCCAATCTATCCACGTGGACTACCTTAGGTTTCCCTCGTAACCCTTTCTTGATGCGGTAGGTAACGTCGTTGATCCTTTTTATCACGGTGTAGGGTCCCTCCCATCGAGCTTGAAGTTTCGGCGACTTCCCTTTTCGTCGAAGTGGGTTGTGGAGCCAAACCAGTGCACCTTCCTCAAATCCCTTGGCGTTGGCATTGCGGTCGTATCGAGTTTTCATTTTAACGCTGGTGTGCAGGCTATTCTCACGCACTCGTTTATGCACTTCATCCAATTGATCTTGGAGGTCACTTACGAAGTCCGTAACTGGCTTAGTCTTGTCAGGTGGCACGCCGGTTATGGTATCGACTGGAAGTCTCATCTCCCTGCCGAAATTCACTCTTGCTGGGGTATGGCCCGTGCTATCATGCACTGCTGATCGATAAGACATCAGAAATAGTGGAATATACCGGTCCCAATCTTTCTGATGGTCATCGACAACCTTAGCCAGGTGATTCTCCAGGGTCTGGTTAAACCTCTCCACCATTCCGTCCGACTGTGGGTGCGCAGGTGTTGTGCGTGTCTTGTAAATCCCCAGAAGAGTGCACATTTCCTGGAACAGCGCAGATTCGAAGTTGCGGCCTTGATCGGAATGGATCTCCAAAGGTGCACCATACCGACATACTACTTCTTCGACCACCTTTTTCGCCACTGTCGTCGCTTCCTGATTGGGTATGGCGAAAACTTCAGGCCACTTTGTGAAATAGTCCTGTATCACCACTATGTATTTGTTTCCGTCATCTGTCACTGGGAAAGGTCCAGCAACGTCGATGGCAATGCGTTCCCATGGGGCTCCTACATTGTACAACTGAAGCTTGCCCCTGCTCCTAGTCTGTGGTCCTTTCACGGATGCGCACGCTGTACATTTCCGACACCATTGCTCTATGTCTTCTCTACAATTGAGCCAGTAATACCGCTGTCTCACTTTCAGTAGAGTTTTCTTGATTCCCAGGTGTCCACCAGAAGCGCCATCGTGTATCTCCTGAAGCAGGGGGACCACTTCACGTCGTGGTACTATCACTTGTGTAGTCACCTCCTTGCCATCGTTCGATTCCCATTTCCTACAAAGCACGTCATTTTCTAGGACTAGACTGTCCCACTGTGCCCAGTAGCTCTTTGTGACAGGACTATGTGACGATACTTCATTCCACTGAGGCCTAGTTCCACTACGCTTCCAGTCCAGTATAGGTCGAATATCGTCATCTTCTTCCTGGGACTTCTTAAAGTTGCCTTCAGCCCTAATTAAGTTCACGTGTTCCCGGGCTTCATTTTGCTGGCAATGTCTACAGTCCTCATTACATGGACGTCGCGACAGGGCGTCAGCATTGTTATGCCCTTTTCCACTACGATGTTCCGTCACAAAGTTGAACTCCTGCAGCTGCTCTAGCCATCTTGCAACTTGACCCTCAGGGTTTTTGAATTGTAGAAGCCATTTCAATGCAGCGTGGTCCGTCCTCAACGTAAACTGTCTCCCTATGAGGTACTTGTGGAAATGTTGCAAAGTTTTTACAACAGCCAGTAGTTCTCGTCGAGTCACGCAGTAGTTCCTTTCTGGTTTTGAAAGTGCCTTACTGAAGTAAGCGATCACGACTTGCCTATCTTCTTGCACCTGCGACAGCACTCCACCAATTCCTGTGTTGCTGGCGTCGGTATCGACGACAAATCTTCCATCTCTGCTCGGATACCCCAGTATAGGCGCTTCACATAGCCGTTGCTTTAGTTCGTTGAATGCTGACTCACAGTTCTTGTCCCAGATAAAATCTCGTTTATCCTCAGTCAGCTGATGTAAAGGTTTTGCAATGTCCGAAAAACTCATAACAAACCGTCTGTAGTATGTGCACAACCCTAGAAATGCACGTACTTCTGTTTTGTTCTTTGGAGCCGGCCACTGTTGGACAGCCTTTATCTTTTCAGGATCGGTTCTCACTCCATCGGCGCAGATGACATGTCCTAGGTAGCTGACCTCCTTCTTGAACAGGGCACACTTCTTTGGGCTTAGTTTTAGGTTAGCCCCCCGTATCCTGGTGAATACTTTCTCCATATTCCTCAGGTGTTCCTTAAAAGTGCGGCCCATTATAATGACGTCATCCAAATATACCAGACAGACGTCACCAAGAAGGCCCACCATGACTCTATCCATGAGGCGTTCAAACGTCGCTGGAGCGTTGCACAACCCAAAAGGCATGACGTTGAATTGCCACAGGCCGTTGCCAATTCCTGTACTGAACGCTGTCTTTTCCTTATCTTTCTCGCTAATTTCCACTTGCCAGTAGCCACTTTTCAAGTCAATGGTTGAAAACCACTTCATACCACTGAGCATATCCAGTGTGTCGTCTATCCTAGGCAAGGGATAACTGTCCTTCTTCGTTACATCATTCAGCCTTCTGTAGTCTACACAGAATCTGGTACTGCCGTCCTTCTTCTTCACCAGAACGACAGGAGAAGACCATGGGTCGTAGAAGGTTCAATTATTCCGCTATCAGCCATATCCTTTACCATTTCTGCTACTTCAGTTTCTTTAGCCCAGGGTATGCGGCGCGGTCTCTGTTTAATTGGTCTAGCATCACCTGTATCTATCTCATGCTTGACGAGACCTGTTCTTCCGCAATCTTTTCCCGTTGCAAAGATATCCCGGAACCGTAGCAGAAATTCCTTGGCTTGCTGTAGTTCCGAAACTGATAAATTACTCTTAGAATTTTCCAGAAGTTGCTGGATGTGATCAGGTTCACCTTTTATTGCGACTTGTTTTACTGAAGATGTGTTGATTTGGCGGAGATACTTCACTTCTTCACATCTTCCAACAACATTGTTTTTCTTCAACTGGATCTCCTTTTTCCCAAGATTTACAATCCTGACCTTGGATCTTCCTTTCGTCATAACTAATGTCCTCGCGGTGATAAGTTCCGGGTGCCGGCCAATGTCTTCAACCATAACACATCTGCGTTGCCTAATTTTCTTAGGAAATTTAACTTCGACTAAGGTTTCCGTTCTTGGAGCCAATGTGGTATCCTTTAAGCAATAGAGGTTGCATGTGTTAATTCCTTGCAGGAAGACTTCTTGGTCTGGGAATTTCAATACTCCTCTATCGATATCTAAAACACATCGGTAATTCCGCAGGAAGTCGAGACCCAGTATGCAATCGTCGGTAATGTTCGCAATTAACGCTGAATGGGTGTACACTTGATCACCGATTTTAAACTCGATTTCTGTATCACCGAGGACGGAGACTGGCTGGCCGGTGGCTGTCTGAAGTCGGTAGGCTGGGGTTTCTGTTTGCCACAAGATGGTGCGTTTCAGCAACTCAGGTCTTATAATAGTCCGTGACGCCCCGGTGTCAATGGTGAAATTGCAAGCACGTTGATTCAGCGTTCCCTCGATGATCAAACTATTTCCGTTGTGGACTTGATTGATGGTGATGGTTGGGGCCTTCAGTTGACCAGCCAGCACCCGCCCTGCGGCCCTGTTTAACGACTCCTCGTTAACTTGAGTTCCGGAGTCCACACTTCCCCTCTTCCTCTTGGGGCAATCGGTACGAATGTGCCCTTTTTCTCCACATCCATAACACGTCGGAATATAGCGGGACTTTGCCGACGAAGCCACTTCTCGGTGACGTGGTTGCACTGAAGGTGAGAACACCACTTCCCGAACTCTGTGCGTACGTGAGTCTTGTCGTACGGCTTCCACTTCCAAAGCGTGGGCCATCGCACTCTTCAGAGTTTGGTGGTGTCCGAGTCGCACCGTAGCCCTGACTTCAGTATCCCGTAGACCGTCGATGAATGCTTGCACCAGATTTACTTCCACCGTCTCCGGTGTCATCGACATGTATGCCCGCCGGACCAGCCGTTCAACCTCTACTCCCCACTGCTGAAGGCTCTCGTTCGACCTCTGCGTTCTCTCGCGAAGTTGCGCGCGGAAAACATGTTCGAGGTGCTTGTCACCATAGCGAGTGTCTAGTCCCTCCATTAGACGTTCCAACGTCTTGCCGTCTGGAGGAAGGTTCTCTAGGACCAGCAGAGCGTCCCCTCGTAGGGCCAAAGTTAACGCCGCGAAAGACTGGTCGTCATCCCAGCGGTTCGTCTTGACCAGTGTTTGGAATTGGTACTTAAAAGCCGTCCAGGACGACGTGCCATCAAAACGCGGCATATCAAATTTTGCGGCTGATGCACAGTGGGTGTGCGATGGTGCGCTAACAGCAACAGGTTCGCGTGCTTCGAGCTTGATAATTTTTTTGTTGATGTCCAGCAGGCGATCTTCGTGGCCATCAATTCTGGTTTCGAGGCTATCAGCTCGGGCGGAAACCTCCTTGACCTCTAAGGTGAGATTTTTTACTTTCTCGCCCAACGTGACGAGGCCGTGATCGATTTTTTCGAGGATCAGGTTCTGCTTAGCCTCTTGATCCCGGCGGGCTTCCTCCTGTTCGCGGCGGGCTGCTTCCTGTTCGCGGCGGGCAGCTTCCTGTTCGCGGCGGGCTTCTTCCTGGTTAGCCGCGATTAGGTCCTGGAGCTTACGTTGGTTAGCCTCTTGTTCGCGGCGGGCAGCTTCCTGTTCGCGGCGGGCAGCTTCCTGTTCGCGGCGGGCTTCTTCCTGGTTAGCCGCGATTAGATCCTGGAGCTTACGCTGGTTAGCCTCCATACTAGCTTGCATGGCGGCCAACACTGCGGCGAGGTTCATTCCCGAGGATGGCCCTGTTGGCGCCTCAGCAGCTAGCGTTGCTCCCATACCAGCCCGATCTTCCGCTTCCAGACGTTGACGTGCAGCATCCATCTCCACTTGCCTCCTTGTTTGTGGTCCCTGTTCGTCGTCCCTCTGTAGTAATGGCATCTCACTTCTGACACCAGTTGTTACGAACGTGAGTAATTAAATGCCGTTTTACTAGCAGAGAACTTTATTAACCACAAAACAATGACAAATTAGTCCGATCAACAAATAACTAATCACTATAAACACTCAGAGTTCCGTTTAGTATCGCTTAGGTCGCTAGGTATCACTTCAATCACTTAGGTAGTTCGCTCTGTATCGCTGACGAAATCCAACTGAACTCGTTTCTAGCCGGGGGCCCGTATTTATATGCGAAGTCATCGAAATTTCTCGATACCGACGTTTCAAGGACATTCTAGCACAAAATAGTCGTATCGGGAGGCCATAAATCATTATTATTACTCTCGTAAGCAGGTACTTATCTACCACCTTACATGCGAATTTCGACTCTATTGCTAACACCGGAAGGTACAAATTCCCTTATCCACCCACATAACTACCTACTGAATGTTATCTAATAATAATAGCGTATGTCGGACTTTTCTGGAATTTGCCAGGCCTGAGTATGTACTCCTATTCTCGAAGCTTCGCACAGCAATGCGTTTTAATTATTTGATGCTACTCTTGGTTTCGTCGAAGATATAGCGTACTCAAGTTTCACGGCGTAACAATATTTTTGAGAAACCGGCCTGATGTAGTTTAAAGTGACGAAAACACTTGATGTGTAAAAGTATTTTTAAAACTTATTTGCAAAATAAATATAATTAATTGTTATCATAGTATAAAAAAGATAAACAGACAATTACTATACAAAAAAATCTAACTGTGTTTCCTGATAGGCTACAACCTCCCCTAGATTACTCAATTGAATTCTACATAGAATGGACATCCCATGACTACGGACAAAATGTTTTAGTAACACATTCATTGTGCATAAAGTTAGGTAGCAGATTTTCCGCCCAGAGTCTGTTTCCTGATAACTGCAACCTGGTTCTTCTACTTCTTTAAGTCAAGACTGAATGGGTTACTTCTAGGCAAGCGTGGTCCATCGTTGACCAGATCTCGATTTTCTTCCATGAGATAGCGGTCAAATGCGAGCCTAACAACAAAAAAAGTCTGGCAATCCCATTTGCCAGAGTTAGAGATATTAGGTATTTAATGATTGTCAGCCCCCAAAAAAGTGAAGTAGCTCGCTTCACTTTTAAAACTAATGTACTCCACAAACGAAAGGCTTATGAAAAATTTCTCAAAGACGGAAGAGGCATACGAATACTTAATCTTAGATTCTCCGATAACCCCAAGGACCTAGAACGTTTACAGTTTATCACCAATCCGTTTAACAATGGACTGGACGGATAATTGACGAAGTTACCCCGGAATTAAATGAATGGTTACATTATTTGACATGGCGGGAACCACAAACGGTGGGCCTAAATAGGCCATTAGGGCCTAAGGGTAGTCCACGATTATGTAATCCAATTACTGGCACAATGTCTGAATATTGATTTAGAACGGTTACTGTTGGCGTTTGGTAAAGTGGTTTGGGGAAGTATTTTGTTGCATAGTAAGTATGCTTTTGGGTCCGTTTGTAGGCCCCCGTTTTCGTTTCCTTTCGAAACAAAGTAGGATAGGAACACACATTTATTTACCACGCTTCTGACACCCAAGAAGCTGTCCTGTTTGAGAGCCAAAAACCTCAAGTTATATCCGTGTTAATTAACCGAATCAGAATTTTGTTTTTTTTTTGTTCGAAAGTGGTTCTTTCCAAGTGATGGTTTGGTATTATTAGGCTTATGAATGAATAAATATTATTATTAGATACACAACAATAAAAGAAAAAGAAGGAAAAAAAAACATTGAAGTACTTAACCATTACAAAGAAACTTATTAGCCACTGTTCCCGCAAAAAAAAGGTTCTTCTTTCTTTCTTTATCATTAAATATCGGTCACTGACCGACATTTGACGACATTATTAATTTCAATAACGGAAAAAAGACAAAGCTGTCTTGAATCGACATCTATCGCGATCCTTTACATTTTCTAGTTATGAAAAACAGTTCATTGTTTTTTTTCGGATACATTTACAAAGATATTAAGCAAAGTTCGATATACCTTATTCCATGCTTGTTTGGCGCCTTGTAAACCAACCAACCAATCATACTTACCACGACCACCAACCAAAACCAAACCATAACAGGTATTGGTAAACCATTAGCATTATCGGCCTTATAATGTCCCCACTGCTGGGACTCAAGCCTCCTCTCTTGGAGAGGGAATGGGCCATAATCCACCGCGCGGGCCCATTGCGGATTGGTGGATGTCACAATATGTCTTCAAATTGGTTCTAGGATATGCCAGTTTCCTCACGATGTTTTCCTTCACCGTTTTGAGAGCAGTGGTGATGAAATAAATTACACAAAGCAATGCGCCTGACTGGGTTTGAACCCGCGATCTACAACTTGCAAGTCGGGGCAGTTACCACTGGGCCACCACTGCTCGCCACTTTGGAGCCAGCTCCACTTTTGGTAAACCATAACTTTTTGTAAACCAATTGATTTTGTACTATCAAACCAAACGGACACTCGAACTAGTGAATATTTTATTCTGAAATCAAAACTTTTATATAGATTGAAAAGGTCTATATTTTGAAGCAACCTAAAAATCACGGCGATTGATATTCTTTTTTGTATTCTCCGAACGAAAACGGTTTGTTTACTTTTTCTGCCAGAAAAATCACCGTTCGGATCTCGCCGAATATATTTTTCTGTATTCTGGACGAGGCATAGAATTAGTTGAAGAAAACTCAATTTAATAAACTGAAATGTAATTGTGAAAAATATGTTTTTATGCGACTTTAAACGGGCAATTGTAAAATGTTTCGTGAATATTTTTGCTAAATTTTCAATTTGCAAAAGATTTAACTTTTTTAAATTTTCAATTTGAACAAATTCCTTCGGTTTAATACTAAACTTGATGTGATGTATGATATAAACCAGTGTTTGACAGCGATCTCATCTGATGGTAAGCAGTGATGCAATCGTTATTTATGAATCACACTAGTTTATTAAAAGCCTGTTTAGCCTTGAAAACATCTAAATTATCACGTTGCAGGTAAATTGTTCCAATCCTTCAATGTATGCGGTACGAGTGACA
This sequence comes from Mythimna separata, assembly GCA_030763345.1. Taxonomy (NCBI): domain Eukaryota; kingdom Metazoa; phylum Arthropoda; class Insecta; order Lepidoptera; family Noctuidae; genus Mythimna; species Mythimna separata. The sequence continues at coordinate 3,441,737 of CM061188.1, read as the reverse complement.
AGGCGTCACGCTTATTCCAGACCGTAGAGGTATTTTGTATGTCTTAGCCAAAATATGATATTTAATTCTTAAATTGTTGGTTTATGTTAGGTACGCGGAGCAAACGTATCTAACTAGCTTCTGCAAGCGACTTGACACGCGTGAAAGTAACTTCTCCATTCAAACATTGACCCTTGTTTCATCCACTTAGGGGTGAATTTTAGAAAAATCTCTCTTAGTTGAAACTGTGCGTTGATATGTCAGTCAGTCAGTTTCTCGTTTTATGTATATACAGGAAAAGTTTTTAACCACTGCGTAAATTGTTTTTTGGTGGCTCAGTGTAAGTAATAGAACACAGATCGATCTTCAAAGTTAAGCAACGCTTGCCAAGGTTGGTCTGTGGATGGGTGACCATCTTAACATAACGAGTTTCCTCCGTGCCTCGGAAAGCATAGGCTGCCTACCAGACCACCACAACCCAATAACTGGGGTAACAGTGTACTTCATGGCAAGACTGGAGTCAGATTTACAGACTTCTAACTATCCGTAACGACTGTAAATGACAGCCGGGACCAACGGCTTAGCGTGCTTAAAAACTTTTCCTGTATGTTTCACAACTTTCCACACAAGGTCGTCTAGTCCCAAACTAAGCAGAGCTTGTGTTATGAGTACTAGACAACTGATAAACATGCTTATATATTTCTAAATACATACATATTATAGATAAATTACACCCAGACACAGAACAAATGATCGTGCTCATCACACAAACATTTGTCCTGGGTGGGAATCGAACCCACGACCTCCGGCATAGCAGTCAGGGCCACTAACCACTAGACCACCAGGCCAGTCAGTCAGTTTTATAGAATCGATATAGATTACTACCGGTCAGTTACAACAAACCTGTATACAAAAGAGGTGAAGCCCCCACCCCCTCCGTGTGTACTACCAGAGTAGTTGTAGTTTCAAGTACAATGCCTAGTGTAGACGACATTTCACAAATGAATTCCGCCAACCTCGGTCCATTATATATTGGACCACAAAACATACCGCAATGTGTGACGAGTATATAGTACACAATACACATCCTACCCATGTGCATAAAACGGTTTGGGAATACTTTCATTGGACATAGTAATGAGTGATATTTCTTGCCAAAGTTACCGTTTCTTAACACCTTAGACCTTTCACCTCAGGAGAATATAAGTCAAGAGTAAAATTAATTCATGAATCCCCGACCGGTCCTATGAGACCGCGCTGTTATTGTTTTACTATTGTGTCTCGTTTTGCGGGTATGTGATAGGTTAAATAGATTATTTCTAGGCCAGTGTTTTATCTGCAATCACATATTCGCTTACCATCATCAAACCGGAAGCCCTACAACGAGCTCTGATCCTTTTGATGACCTAAACTGAACTTTTAAAGGGACGGTAGCTTTAAATGATATATAGCTCTAACCTTCTTTTGAGCAAGTTCGCTCGCCTGTCGTTTTAAATCGTCATACTAAGACCGCTGGTCTCAAATTGGTGTAGGAAACCGGCATGTCCTACAACCAAGAAGACGTAAGAAATTTACCAAACTGTACTAAACCTGCGTGATGATTTTGGGCCCATTGACTCTGCTATAGAAGAGGTCTAGCATTGGGTACATTATAACGCTGATTTCGCATATATATGTAACAAAAAAGAAAATTAAAGTATCCCAGCTTATTTTCTAGATCAACAAACGAAATATCAATCAGAAGAAAACATCAAAAATAAACCATTTTACAAAATACAAAAGGTTCTCCAATGATTCGCGCGGCATATCGACCATCAATGCCCAGTATTGTCCAGCCTGGCTGACGATTAAGCCATTCAATTAAAACGGCTCGAAGGGACATTGATTTTGGCCCTTGCAAATTGAATCGACTGTAGCTATACTGTTGAATATTATTACTTGTGTTGAGTACGGAGGTACTTACTTGTATGTTGGGGAATTTTCAATACTAACAGTGTTTTTGTTTTTGGTTGGGTAATCATCCAATGACTTTTCTCACTCTAGGGCCGAACGGGAGGGCGTATTAAACATTTACTGGCTAAAAACACACTCGTTTATTCCGTCTTTGCCTTGTTTTCCTCAAGTTTTACTTTCAGAAGCCATCCATGGCGTCAGTAGGCTTCTGCTCTGCTATGCCCCTATGGTTTTGCTGATACTTTGACCTTGTAGTTAAGTCTCTTCCGTCTGTGTGTCTGTACGATTTTCAGCAAGGTTTATCTCATAAACTATGTATAAAAGGTAGCAAGTAGAAATTTTCAGTAAATGTGTGAATTTCTATTACCGCTACAATAAGAAAAATAACAAAATTTAAATAAAGTTGAACATTAAAGTCACAATAAAAGAAACGTTATTTGGTCGGCGTTATTTTCTCGATTTGAATATTGTAGTACAGAAACCTTAAAATGCGATTTTGACTCAAACTTGACCAGTTTTTCGTATAGATATACTCTCGCATTTTTTGCTTTCAATAAGCCAAAACACCCTAGCAACCGGCTGAACCGTAATTAGCACGATTCAATTAAATAGATAGCTTACATATATCTACAAGGGATTATTAGGGGACCAATGACACCATAAAAGGGATCCCTGCGATCAAGGGGAAATCCTCCCTTTGATTCGTGTAATTAGTATGTATGTGTCGTTCATGGGTTCCGTGGCAGGAAAGAAGGCTATATCCGTAACTTTGAATCCAAAGAGCTTATGTAATATCAGCAAAAATGAGTACAGTAGGTTGGTTCACATTAGCATCATCGGCTTAACCTAATCTCAGTCGGGAGTGGTAGATGCATAGTTCGCCGTCCAGTCGTCGACGGCACGTAGTGTTCCACATGCGCTTCAAGGAGATATCAGCACAAACGTAGGAGCCCAGCAAGGCCGAAGCCTACTGGATCATGCTCTGGCTTCCCTAAGGAAAACCTAGGGTCTTGGAGGGTTGCAAAATCTGATGGATTCCAGACGCACAGGATCGGTCCTTGTGACGACGCTTGGGGCTGGCCGGCAGGCCTATGTCCAGCCAAAGACGTCTCTTTGCTGAAATGATGACGAATTATGATTGTTACTTAATTTTTTAATTTGGGTGTTCATCATCATCTGCCTAGCCTTTTCCCAACTATATTGGGGTCGGCTTCCAGTCAAGCCGGATTTAGCTGAATACCAGTATTTTACGAGGAGCGGCTGCCTACCAGACCTTCACAACCCATTAACTGGGGTAACACGGTACTTCATGGCAAGACTGGAGTCAGATTTACTGGCTTCTGACTATCCGTAACGAATGCCAAAGATCCACAAATGACAGCCGGGGCTCGGGACCTACGGATTAACATGCTTTCCGAGGCACGGAGGAAATTTGATATGTTAAGATGGTCACCAATCCACAGACCAACCTTGGCAAGCGTTGTTTAACCTAGTCTTAGTAATAAGGTCTTGTTTTTCCCTTTGCGTACGGAATCCTATAAAACACCGCCGAAGTGTATTGAAGCAGAAATTCAGCGCTTGAATGACGGTTACTTAATTTTGTAATTAGTATGTAAGGGTATTTATCATTCCAGTTACAAGTTGTATATGTCTGTGCATTTTGACTTCTTGTAAAGAGTCGACCTTGAAGTACCGTGTTACCCCAGTCAATGGTTTTTGGAGGTCTTGTAGGCAGCCGCTCCTTGTAAAAATACTGGTATTCAGCTAAATCCGGCTTAACTGGAAGCCAACCCCAATATATAGCCGGGAAAAGGCTAGGTAGATGATGATGAATGACTGTTACTTAATTTTGTAATTGGTGTGTAAGGGTGTTTATCATTCCAGTTACAAATTGTGTATGTTCGTGCATTATCACTTCTTGTACAGAGTCGACCTTCTACACAACTTTCTCTGCCACAAGGGCTGATGTTACTTGCGACCTTTGGCACAACTTGCGAAAGTAGGTCGCCGTTAATTTCGTCATATCGTCAGTAACTTGTGAAGTAGTTAGTAATGAGTACGTGTGGTAGTTCTTTTGGGGGAAACAGTTGTATAGTGTAACCTGTTTGCATGGGCGCTGGATTTGTAAAACTGCTGTTGCTAAAAATTTGAATGTGTTTCGTAAAGAACCTCTGTTGCTAAAAATTGGATGTGTTTTAGACAGTTTGTCGTTGAAATATCTCTGGTTGAGCATATAAACGGATGTATTTTTAGGGTTCCGTAGCCAAATGGCAAAAACGGAAACCTTATAGTTTCGCCATGTCTATCCGTCCGTCCTCACTTAATCTCTGTGACCGTTGGCACTAGAAAGCTGAAATTTGGTACCAATATGTATATCAATCACGCCAACAAAGTAGAAAAATAAAAATTGGAAAAAAATGTTTTATTAGGGTAGCCCCCCTACATGTGAAGTGAAAAGTATTTTTTTTTTTAATTTCAACCCTAACGTGTGATATATTGTTGGATAGGTAGGTATTCCAATATGAATTGGGGTTTACTAAAATAATTTTTTGATAATATCAATAATTTCGGAAATAATCGCTCTAAAAGTAAAAAACAATGTGTCCCCCCCTCTAACTTTTGAACCATAAGTTTAGAAAACTTGAAAAAATCTGGTAAAAAAGTAGAGATTTATAAAGACTTTCTAGCAAAATTATTTTGAACTTGATGGGACGAACAGTTTTTGAAAAGTTGGGGACACTTATTGTGACGGACGGGAAACTACGGAACCCTACAACAAGCTCTTGGCCGGTTTTTTTTTTAGCTCAATGAGGCTTTAAGTTAAAGTGAGTTATCATAATTGATCAATATAGTCGACAGAAATCATTTTATCACTAATATTGTATATATATTTTCTACTGCCACGCGGGCGATGAGACCTGCAAAATATTAGTATTAAAATAAACTTGTCATTTGTAACAATATTCTTTGTAGATTCATTTTAACTAGTGATCTGATAATAATTCATAATTATTTATTTTGTAAATAGGTTTTTCAATCACTTTTACACGTTAATTGAAACTATCGTCTGTTTTTTATACTCTGAGACTAAAATGACATTACGACACAAAAGAATTGACATCATTTCTATAGCAAATTTGGCATTACTTGTGTCAATTCAGTCTCAGGGTATAAAAAACAGACGATAGTCATCTGATAATGTTTTTTTTGTAAATATGTTATTAAAAACATTTTTACACGTCAATTGAAACTAAGCGAAACTAATGTTCCCAAGCTAACAACACCGAAACCACCTCATCTACCTCTACCTCATAAAAAATTAAAATAGCATCCCATAATGCGTGAAGCATTATGGGATGCTATTTTAATTTTTCTCTCTACTCTACCCAGATAACGCTCACACAGCAGTTTCCAAACAAAACTCTACCTTTGCTCTACGTAGAGTTTTAGTTTTAAAAATCCGATTTTCAAAAGTTCGCTCGCAAGCGAAAATCGTTGTAGAGCTCGACACTACAAGGGGTTTGTAGACCGGAAACCTCATTTTGGCTCTACTTTTTATTAAAATATCTTTATTTTTGTTGCAGGTATGTGAATGTAGAGACTGCTTTCAAGATGGAGTGTTGTAGACTTTGATATGGGAAAGGTAATTTATATTCTTAGTGCTTTGAGAAAAGAAGGCTTAAATGAAAAGTAAATTGTGTTTTTTGTGGTGTTTAGAATGATAAGTGTTTTGTTGGGTTAGACTAGAGTCGTTTTTAAGTTTACCGTACTAAGTTAGTAAAAACGGCCCTCTTTATAAGGATCGCTTTATAGTTTGTCAGTCTATCTGTCTGTCGTCCTTTCCAGTGACCTAGACTCCTGAAATTTGACAAGATTAAATAGCCCAAATAAGTTAAAAGTCTGAAAACCGTTTTGTAGTTGCATCACACATTACAAAATATTTTTTGTGATAGTAATATCATTTGCGTTAAGTTAGGATACGAAAAAATCTTCGCTACTTGATTCGGTAATTTTTACACAGATGGGAAGGTGGTGGTATGGTAGTATGTAGGGCACTCTCGTTGCAGGATTCCGACTCCCATTTAATTGGATTTTTCTGATTGTTCTCAGAATAAAAAAATAATTGTAGCGCACTTATTGCTTCATTTTAATTTCTCATTGATTTTCATATATTATATTTATTGGGGCCTATGATTAAGTTTCCAATATCTTACTTGGCAGATAATTTCATACAAATTCTGTTCCATTTTTGAATTTATTCAGGAAGTAGTGGCTACTCGGATATTGTGAAACCGGCTCTTAACCATGTTAAATTATAACAATACTAGCTGTCCCCTGCGGTTTCACCCGCATTTTTCGTTACTGCCCCGCTCCTGTGGGTCGTAGCGTGATGGTATATAGCCTATAGCATTCCTCGATAAATGGGCTATCTAACACTGAAAGAATTTTTCAAATCGGACCAGTAGTTCCTGAGATTACCCCTTACATACAAACATACAAACTTACAAATTTTACCTCTTTATAATATTAGTATAGCAAAATAAAGCTAATAGGAGCGAAACAGTAAACAAAGATGTGGGTGAAACCACGGGGGACGGCTAGCAATGTAATAAATAGTTACATATTATTTTAGCTTTAAATAAATAAATACCCTGGAATAACCTTTTAAAACACAGAGTCAGTAAATAACATTTCCTTTATCCTAGTATTTTTAGTATATTTGCTTAGAACTGCCAACGGAAATGGCGCTTTCATTACGAAAACCAGAAAAAATATACTCAAACAGTCGCGTCACGTTTAGATCTGAGAAATTCAGGGAACTCATTAAATGTTAGTATCTGACGGAAATACAAATTCCGTCATACATTTTAATGTAGTTATGTGGCACAGACCATCAATACGATTCAGCGGGCATCAAAGTTTCTCGAGTACTGTAGGCGTAGGCTTGCGAACGGCGAGAAATGGGAAGCTCATCGACTGGCCGTAACCAACCGGTAACCGTCCAGAAATCCTGTGTGCCGCATGGAACCTACGCGCCGTTGATGACCCAAAAAGATGTCAGCAAACCGTAGGGGCACAACAGAGCCGAAGCCCACTGGGGTCATGGGTTGTTCGAAAGTAAATTCCTGCTCCCTGGAAAAAAAGCAAAGAAAGAACAGGAGTCGCTTTAGGTCACTTAAATTCTGTCATGTTTTTTCCTACCTAAAAAAAAAAAAGGTTTCCGAAGTGTTTAGCTTATCTCCAGCGGCCAAGAGCAGAAATGGCCCAGTGGTAACTGCCCCGACTTGCAAGTGGCAGGTCGCGGGTTCAAACCTAGCCAGGCGCATTACTTAGTGTAATTTATTTCATCATCACTGCTCTCAAAACGGTGAAGGAAAACATCGTGAGGAAACCGTCATGTCCTAAAACCAAAAATTCGAAGACATGTGACATCCACCAATCTAATGCTAATGCTAGAACCAGGCAGCCTTGCAGCAGCAGGTAGCAGGCTCTACAAAGTAGGCTGTCTTACGTCACTTGTCCTGTCACTATCCCGTCACTCGTCACACTATCATCATCACCATCTCAGCTGAAAGACGTCCACGGCTGGACATAGGCTTCCCCTAAGCGTCACCACATGAACCGGTGCTGTGCGTCTCGTATCCATTGGATTCCCGCGACCCTCATCAGTTCATCGGTCCACCTTGTGGAAGGCCTTCCTACGTTTGCTTCTTACAGTACGTGAGCGCCACTCCAGAACCTTTCGTTCCCATTAACCATCTGTTCTACGAGCAGTCGGTGGTCGGTTGGGGAAGGATCGGTGCAACGTGTTTTTTCTTCCTCTCTCTCCTATCATCTTACATGATCAACAATTCCCTTTTCTTTTATATTCTCAAACGATTCATTATTTTTTTCTTTGACCTCCTTATACCTCTTCATCCATTCACTCATACTACTCTTAACTCACTGTTTTAGGCTATCACGGTTTATTTCATAATTTGTATTATTTGTTTTGTTTTTTTTTTGTATTTGTTTGTTGTTTGTGTGTTTGTGTTGTGTTTTGTTTGTTTGTTTTGTGTTATTTGTTTTGTATTTGTTGTTTTTTTTTGTTTTTGTGTTTTTTGGTTTGTTTCTGTTTTAAACAATCACGGAAGATATCCCGTAAGAGACAATTTAAATTATACTCTTAACTATTTTTATAACATACGTTTTATGACATTTTCGCATTGCCATACTATGATAAACGATTCCCTTTCAACTTTTCAGTCACTAGTACTACTATTGAGTGTCAAAAATAGTGCCCAACTTTGATCGGATCCTACATCCGACTAACGTGAAAAGAGGCGCTAACATACTATTAATATACTGATCCAACACCGGGCAAGTGTGAACACGCTTTGAGTAAGTGCACCCAATCTATCTAGCTTTTCCCTACTATCCTGGGGTCGGCTTCTAATCTGACCGGGTGCGGCTGAGTATTAGTGTTCTACATAGAGCGATTGCCCCCGATTAACTGGCTTTTGACTAGCCGAAACAACGTTCAAAGATCTACGAATGACAAACGGCACCAATCAAAGTGGCTTAACGTGCTTTATGAAGTAAGGTTGACTGGTAGAGAATGCCTTGATGCAATAAGTCTGCCTGTGCACCACCATGAAACATGAAGTTTAAATAAATAAGTAAGAAAGAGTCTCAGCAGGGTACTTCAGGAGGTATGTTGAACAGAGAGTAAAGTCCTACATACCTCCTTTAAAAATGATGCTCCAACCAGACGGGCGTTGTTAGGTGGGCTATAACTGCCTTATAGGTGGTTTCTGGCTGTTGTATCTATTCAAATCGCGCGGACAACATTTATTGCACGATGCAGTTTTTTGGAGAACTGCAGGATTCATAGTTCCTATGTGACGTCATAGATGTAACTACAGTACCAATAGATGGTTACCCATTCACGTGTTGTTTTTACTCAAAGACCTTACTGTTTGACATTATTTTACATCTACAAGTTTTCTCTAGCTGTAAGCGCATTCGCGACGGACGTGGTTTGAAATTTCGTTGTCTGTGTAATTCAGTATTAGCATTTTGCCCGCGACTCCGTTCGTGTGGTTTTTATAAAAACTTTAGCCCCTTTAATAGTCGAGGGTAAAAATCGAAAAAATTATAATGACAGTCTTTTTTAATTATTCAATTCAGAATTGGTGCCAAGTTTTAAGTTTATTTGCCTATAAAATAAGAATCCTCCTTATAATCTTTAACACCTTCTGAACCTTAATATTTATTTAGATTACTACTTATATGTTCAAAAGTTTGCCCAAGGAATAAGAATTTGCATATAAACGAAATTCACCTTAAAGGTTGAACGGATTTCCTAAAATCCCTTCTTAGTACTTCCCTGTATCACAATTTAATAGGAAGCCTTGTACAAAATTGCAAATTCTTAGTACCAATAGATTCTAGGGAATTTCGGAAAATCCGCTCTTAGTACGCGCCTACGTCATAAAAGGAAACCTTATGTAAACATTCAATTTCCCAGTTCCAGTAGTTTTGGCTGTGCCTTGATATGTCAGTCAGTTTCACTTTTCATATACAACGTGTAACATTAAATGCGCAAAACCTCAGACACCCCAATTTTTAATTTCATTGAACCAATTCTGGGAGAGAAAAAATCATTAAAAAAAATTTAAGGTGGTAAGTGTTGTTTTAGTTTGTTTAAAAATCGTAAATGCATGGAAATAAAAACTGTATTGTCCCGCGTCTGAGAAAAATTGAATAGGACGATAACCATTTATGTTTGTTACCTATTTCGGTTGGTTTGCGCAGGATGGTTTGACTTATTAATAAATAGAAAAATGTGACCTGTGTTAAAAAATGGTTCAATCGATTCTGCTCGTTATTCTGTTACACATATATAGACTAGTCTCTGCCAGTGGCTTCGCCCGCGTGAAAGTAGGTTGTCCATACAAACTCTAGACCCTTTTTTATCCATTTAGGGATTGAATTGTGAAAAATCCGTTCTTAGTGCTCGCCTACGTTATAAAAGGAAACATTGTGCATAGTTTCGACTTTGCGTTAATATGTCAGTCAGTTTTTTTTAATTTTTATGAGGCTTTTACCTTATGTCTGTCAGTTGTTTCTCCTTAATATAGATAATATAGATGACTGCTTTGAAATGACTAATGTTCCCGGCATTTCCGAACGATATTTATTTTAAGATTTTGGCAGACAGTTTAATTTGGAAGCAACAAATGTGGTTTTGGAGCATATTTTCCTTATTATTTTTACAGTCATAATATTGGCACGTGGAGCTTAAAAATACACTGCTGTCTCATCTTCGTTGTAGATATTATTATATACATTTATATCTAAGTAGGCAATATGTTTTAGAAGTATTCATTACGTTACTGGCCAACAACATCTTCCTAGCCTTTTTCCCAACTATATTCGGGTCGGCTTCCATTCAAGCCGGATTTAGCTGAATACCAGTATTTTACGAGGTGCGGCTGCCTACCAGACCCCTTCAACCCATTAACTGGGTTAACGGTATTTCATGACAAGACCAGTCAGATTTACTGGCTATCCGTAACGACTGCCAAAGATCTACAAATTAATGTCAGCCGGGACCCACGGCTTAACGTGCTTTCCGAGGCACGGAGGAAACTCGTTATGTTAAGATGGCCACCCATCCACAGACCAACCTTGGCAAGCGTTGCTTAACCTTGAAGATCGACCTGTGCGGCTGTTATTATCTAGCCACGAGCAATGTGTTTTAGAAGTATTTAATATGTCACTGGCTAACAAGAAAACATAAGTCCTATTCTCTTCGTCCGTCCGTCCCTACTTTCATTATCTGGGGTCAGGTCTCCTCAAAATTCTGCGCCAGGACAGTCTATCCTGGGTAGTCGATAGAATAGAATAGAATAAACTTTATTGTACACCAAATAGTAACGGTACAGTTTATACAAAACTTACTTTACTTACTTTATTTTGGCAGTTGGGTTTTCTTGAGGTCCCTCTCGATGTTAGACCACTAGGTTAGTGGCGGGTTTTTTCTCCCTCTCTTTTATTCAACAAGAAAATATTATTCATTATTTATTTATTTATTTAAACTTCATGTACAGTGATGGTACATAGGCGGACTTAATGCAACATGGTATTCTCTACCAGCGAGCGGCATTATCCGTTTTTTTCTTAATTTAAATCATAAATTTTACTTTGAAAAGTTTACCGACCAAACCTTAAAATGTTGTAAAAGAATGTGTGCGATATAGAACTAGCTGTTTCTCATTTTTCGATTCTGAAACAAGCAAAGCAAGTGTACGTGATCCAACGCTACGCCGTTCCTTTGATAGTCTACCACTTTAGTACGCGCAAGACTTTGAAAAGTAGCAGATACTAAGCTATTTTTGAGCTCAGTTCGTAACTGCTGCAAGGCATTTCGATTCTAGGGTAAACGTAAAAATAAATAAAGCAACTGTTAAGACGTTCTATTTTACTGTAAATATGTAACTGTTCAAAAAAAAAAGTTGTGGTACAGATACGTTAGTAAGTGACATCAGAAAGCTAAAAGACACACGATAATGCTAATGAAGAGCTATGCGTGAAGCATTCTTGCGTGATCAAATTTTGCAATGTGAATATATCCCTGGATAAGTTGGGACACATTTGTTTGTTTAAACATACTCGTATTTCGAATTTCTTTGTAGGGTCTTTTGTTTTTTTGCCGTCAGTACACTCCGTCATGGATAGTATAAATTAATATTTTTATTACGATTTTGGGTATAATATTGTGACACTATCTTTTATATAAATATTGTTATATGAAAATATTATAAAATCAATCTTGTTTTTAAAGATTGAACTTAAAGTTCCTTGCCAATTCTTCACCTTAGGAATCGTCCAATTGGAACCTTGCACTAGCTTTTGAACTGTCAATGTAGCCTTTGTAGTCGAATATCAAAATGAACGGTCCACTCGAGATGGTAACTACGATACGTACTGGATTGTATGAAAGAGTTACAGTGAACTTGATATGCAAAGGGCAACTAAAGGAATACATGCTTTAGTCAGTAAAAGTTTGATACTCTTTCACGCTCCACCCAGGGAAGGAGAGATATTAGGTGATGATTTCTCACTTCAAAACAAAATTGTATGAGATGACTAACTTGACGTGATACCATTTTCTGGAGTTCTTAATTTTTGTTTTCAACTTATTTTATTTTTAACTTTTCTAGGCAATACAAAATGTGGAATATTGTGCAATATGCATGATGCTTATTATGACTGATTTTCCCTACCTGTTTAAAGTCAGTTAGCTTTATTAAAAATAAATATCGTTACATTTAAAAGTACTAAAAAAAAACTAAAAATGTACCTATAAATATTTTTACCGCAAAAATCTGGCATAACGACAGTAAAAAATCTTTCTTCACAATATAATAACTACCTACAGTGAAGGAGACAGACTGCTCAATTTCACCGACGGTATAAAGTTCACAGATTGATTCGAGTAAATCGGATTACTCGTCGAACATCATGTGAAATATTCGCGGCTCGATTTTATACGATTAAGATAGGTAGAGAGAGACATTGTGTGTTTTGAAGTTATATGGAAAATGATTTTCAAATGTTATTATTTTTATTTTCATCTTTTTTTTGTAACTTTTTTAGGCTTCACAAAATGTGGAAAGATTTACAGGTATTTATAGAAGCTACATGAGCATGAGCATTGTGCATGGATGCATGAGTGATTTTAGCCAGCTGTTATTAGTCAGCTTTAGAATAGAATAGAATAGAATAAATTTTATTGTTCACCAAAAGAAGTTAAAGAAATATCGTTTGCACTAACCCTTTACCATTTCAGCGCTGTAGAAAAGTACAGGTGTAGTTTTAGTCACGCTCTCCTATTCTATCTAGAGCAGGTTAAGTCATTGGACGAATTCTCACCTTAAAATCCCACCAACACCAAAAACCAAAATCTATTTTTCTTTTTCCTTCTTCTTATCTTTTATTTTATTTGAACATAAATCGTTAGATAAATAAATAAATCTTTCTTGAAAAAATCTGGCATACTTATACGTATAAAGACAATAAAAAAATCTTTCTTCACTATATAATACCCTTAACTACCTACAGCGAAGGAGACAGACTGCTCAATTTCACCGACTGTATAAAGTTCACAGATTGATTCGAGTAAATCGGATTACTCGTCGAACATCATGTGAAATATTCGCGGCTCGATTTTATACGATTAAGATAGGTAGACAGACGCATTGTGTGTTTTGAAGTTATGTGGAAAAGGATTGGAAAGAGTAGTTTATGTTACTTTGTGATACGTTATGAAATAAAATTTAAAAAAACCTTTATTCTACTACATTGTAAGCAGTCAATTGAGTTACTTAATTCTACACTGACATCATCATCATCATCATCTCAGCCGAAAGACGTTCATTTCTGGTTGTATTTTATCCATAACAAGTAAAATTTGAATTGTCTTAAAAATTGATACAAATGAAAATGCTTTACAAATAAAACAAACCCACAGATATTTTTAATTTAGCTAACTACGGTTTCCAAATTAATTGCAACACTTAAAAACCCTTAACCTTTATTAAGGGGCCTCACCCACGGCGACTTTCTGAATCGCCGCTGACGCGCGGCTGACGCGCGTTAGCAGCGCTACAGCCGCGATGCAGTCGCTAGCGGCTTATCCCCGTCCACGCTACGATTCTCAGTCGCGATGCAAACGCACGTTAGCCGCGCTACTGCAGCGCGGGTAACGCGCGACCGTGTACCGTCTTTTTGTAGACTGATTTTGTTTTTCATTGACGTTCCACTCTCCCTCCTTCCTCTCCCCGCTGTCGTCTGACACGGTCGCGTGGCAGCCGCGCTTCACACGCGATGCAGTAGCGCGTTGGTAGCGCTGCTGGCGCGCGTTCCATATGCGACTGTAGCGCATTAGCAGCGCTGCTGACGCGCGTTTAAAAACTCGCCGTGGACGAGGGCCCTTAAAACCTTCTTTAAAATAATACTAAAACCCCATTGCAATGGATACCTGTCTTATTACCTTGCAAGTCGTAAACCGCTTCAAATTTATTGTAATGGCCGAAACGATTTAACTGATGGTAGATTTGTTGAACTAGCTGTAGGTACGTATCTAAGATTCACGGCTCGAATCGAGCAGGGGGAACGTTGTAACAGCTTTAAGGGGGAGAGTTGGAACGAGCGTACTTAGCACAGGTGAGGCGATTTCTATCTTGAAATTCTAGAGAAATGTTTCATCAAATCTTGGAATAACTTCTATGGGAATTTGAAGTTGGAAATACTATTGAAAACTAACTTTGGCCAGCGGCTTCGCCTGCATGGAAGTAGAAAAGAAATAGTCTATGTTACTCAGTAAAGATGCAGCAATTTTTTGTGTTCAATCGGAACATACACACAAACTAAAACTTTTTCTTTTCTTAATAATATTAGTTGAGATAGTTGAGGTGCCAGCAGTTTTCGGTTACTAAATGAATATAAAATATTACATGATTTTATTAATCTCTAATATTATGTAACTAACTATGGGGACTATTCGGGCTGTTCAATAAAACCACTCGTTTTGGGAATGGAGATGAATATATTTCCCAAATTAATATTTTTACATTCGTCTTTCTAGTAAGTCAATTTGACATGATATGTGTCAATAGTCTCTGACTTCCACACAAAGAGTACTATATACAAACAGGCTCCCACAGTATCCCCCTTCAAGAAAACCGTACATGTTTTGTAGGTTTCACGATCCTGCCGGAACGGGTAATATATGGGTTTTCTTCGACGTCGTCTTCTGCGGCCGCAGGCAGAATGTGGGCAGGTTTCAGTCGATCTAATGATACCACTGATTCTCGGTTGGGCAGGCGTATTTTGAAATACTTGTCGTGTTTCTCAATAACTTCGTAGGGACCCTCGTACGGCGGCGTTAATGATTTTTTTGTACAGTCTACACGTAAAAATACATGAGTGCACGTCGACAGCTGCTTCGGTACAAAGGTTGTGCGTTGTTGTGGAGCGGGTGCACGTGCGCAGGACTCATTAAGCGATGCCATTGATTGAGTTAGATGACGTAAAAATAACGGGTCTTCGTTATCTATCTTCGCAGGTGCAAAAACATCTGCAGGTAACCTTAATGAAGTGCCAACCCCAATGAACCTGCTTGTACTATAATACAAGCAGGTTCCCACAAACTAACTAAATCCTTTGAAAACTACAATAATAATAATTAACCTGTAGAGCCCCGGAGGGCCGCCATTATTTATTTATATTTTAATATAATTAATATTAATAAATTAATATAAATAATATTAATAATATAAACTGTTATTGCTCTGTTTCTGTTGCTTCTGTAATTATACTACTAGAGTACAATTTTAAATCGGCGGGGGTTTGCTGGCACAATTTTTTTCCAGCGGTTCTCAAAGTTATACATTTTTAGTGGCACGTTTTCGTGCCACCGAGGACCTACAGGAAAAAAATTAAAAAAATATAATATAATAATAATATTTTTTTTTTAATTTTGTATTTTTGTATTATTTATTATAATATGTATATAATTATTTTATATATATATACTAGCTGTGCCCGCGACTTCGTTCGCGTGGATGTCGGATCTTAACAATGTATTTTTAGTGCGAAGCGCTGTTGGAGGATACCGATAGAAATATAATTTATTTATTGTGTCTGCCGAAAATCACCGCAGAACAGCGCCGTTATGCCTCCCATCGGCCCGTCATTTTGCCTTACATCCTGTAAAGTTCTATTCACTGCTTCTACAGCTTTGCGGTTTGCCATTGTGCACTCAACCCAAATAATTAACACACAATCGCCTAAAACCCTTGCTTTATCACTATTTTGCGATATATTGCAAACCGGGCTTTCCGTACGGTCTAAGTCGATAGGAATTTTAAATGATATGTGTTTCGTTTTTCCTCCAGGCAATAATGTAGCTGCTATCCCTGAGGAGGCGACAGCAAGGGCAATTTTATTTTGGTTCCTTATTCGAGCCAAAATAACTTTGGTTAAGAAAATATTACCTGTTTCGCCCGGTGCGTCTAAAAACAGGATTTCACCCGAGACGTTATCTACACTGCAGCATATCCTATCAAACGAACGCTCTCGGTCAGCTGATAAACGCGCTTCGCGGTCCTCGCTGCTTTCTTGGGAGCGCAAAGCCGCGGTAACAATTCTTTGCGAATTTAAGCGCAACTCCCTTTCGGTGAAAGTTTCAGACTCGCGTGAGAGGCGTAACGCTCTTGGTCGGCCGATAAACGCGCTTCGCGTTCCTTCTAAACTCTCCTGTGATAGAGAAACTGCCGTAAGAGAACGCTGTATACTAAGTCGTGACTTACGTTGGGTAGGCGTTTCTGACGCAAGAGTTCTGACTTGTCTAGCTCGAACTGCTGATACCCTCGTTACGATCTTCTTCTGATTCTTGGGACGTACTTAGTCTCACCCTTTTCGCATCTAAACTACGCTGCGAAAGGCTTGTTTTATTTCTAGAAGGTATTTAAAAAAATAAACTGATTCAAACTAATAAAATATTGAACCAAATAATTCACAACAGCACAAACTTTCAAAATGAGGAAGACCAGCAAAATATCAAAAAATCTAAATCTAACCTATCTTGCTTGCCATGACTCAAATTGCAAGATACAATTTACTTCGCTACTTAAACCGAATGTAAAACTCTTTTTATCGAACGATTTAACCATGTTATCCATCTCAAAGACAGAACTGTTAAGACACCTAATAACCTAAGAGCCCGTGGACGCCAGACTTATTTTATAAAAGCTGTAAGTTTGTCAGTGCATGGTCCCAACACAGACCTAACAACGATGACCAATAATGAAGTTTGGGTTGCAGTAACTTTGGTAGGCACACGGTACCAAAATTGTGTAAAATACCGATCTAATTACGTCGAATTATAAAGATTTATGTTTTGGTATTACCTTCAGAATATTATTAAAAATCACGTTATTCATTGCCAGACACACACATTTCATAGTGGAAACCCCTTGCCAGATACCTTTAAATGTTCATGAAATTATACAATTGTTAACTTTTGTACCGATAGATGGCGTTGTTAGCTGAGCGTGTTATCTTAGGCGCTCCACACACTGCACCACGTCCCGTCGCGTAGTGCGGGAAGGCAGATTTTACCGTTGTATGCAAATATCTCAATTTGTATAGAAATCAGCTTAGCACAGCACAATGCCGACGCGGATCTGCGCGGGAAGGCATTCCGCGCGCAGTTTCTGCCAAACTGCGCGGGAGCGCGTGGCGTGACGCGCGGTAAGACACACTGGCTCCGCAGTCCCGCGCGTTATTTGATATTGTAAAGACGTTCATAAATAGGGATATATCCAAAATCTTCTATGGACGCAGTGTCTTTTAATTCTTGTATACAAAACCTAAAATGTCAATAATATAATTGGAACATTTTGAAATTTAAATATTGTGTACATGTGAGTTTATTTAGCGCGAGGCCGTCGTAATCTGCTTCACCGAGCGGGGGAGCAGATTACACCGCTAAGTAAAGCAGATCTGCGCCTCCGTAGCCGCGCGCGTTAGCGCACCACGGCGGAGCGTGGTGCAGTGTGTGGAGGGCCTTAACATCGTGATTGAGAATTAAGTGTCAACTAACAACGCCATCTATCGGTACAGAAATTAACAATTATATAATTTTATGCTCACAAAATTTTGCCTTTATGTGTGTGCTATGGGATCAAGAATTAAATTAGTATTAAATTGGTAATTGAATTGGTTTAAAATCAGTTTTGATTTACTAATAACGCTGATTATAATTATAATTATATCAGTACTGCACGCAGTTGATCTTTAAGTTTGATAGATGGCGCTATTTCAATATTTTACTTCGAAAAGACTATTATATTTTTTTATTTTATTATAGGTATGAACTGATTACGATGAATCAAAAAACTTAATATTACTACAATTCGCACTATTTATTGTTATGTATAAAAGTTACGTGAAGTAATGAGACCAAGTAAACATAACCCTAATTTTACTTCTGGAAAACTTTTAATTCAAATATCTATTGTTAAACTGAACCGATTGCAATGAAATAAAAACTAAATGTTACTACAAGTTACGCTCAATCCTTGTGTCTAAAAATTATCAACATTGCTTTCGTACATTTAACGTGATGCCCGAACAAATAAACAGACAAACAGACAAACAGACAAAAATTCTAAAAATGCTGGAAATGGGTTCTGTTGGTTGTTCTTTAACACCCTAGCTATTTTTTTTTAATTTCTTTTTTATGTACAAAAACCACTTTTCTACAGATTTATTATATGTATAGATGTATCTTTAATTGCATGTTTTATCATTTTATTAATAACTATTTTGTATAATATATTGTTACGCCGTGAAACTTGAGTACGCTATATCTTCGACGAAACCAAGAGTAGCATCCAATAATTAAAACGCATTGCTGTGCGAAGCCTCTAGAATAGGAGTACATACTCAGGCCTGGCAAATTCCAGAAAAGTCCGACATGTACTATTATTATTAGATAAGATTCAGTAGGTAGTTATGTGGGTGGATAAGGGAATTTGTACCTTCCGGTATTAGCAATAGAGTCGAAATTCGCATGTAAGGTGGTAGATAAGTACCTACTTACGAGAGTAATAATAATGATTTATGGCCTCCCGATGCGACTATTTTGTGCTAGAATGTCCTTGAAACGTCGGTATCGAGAAATTTCGATGACTTCGCATATAAATACGGGCCCCCGGCTAGAAGCGAGTTTAGTTTGATTTCGTCAGCGATACAGAGCGAACTACCTAAGTGCTTGAAGTGATACCTAGCGACCTAAGCGATACTAAACGGAACTCTGAGTGTTTATAGTGATTGGTTATTTGTTGATTGGACTAATTTGTCATTGTTTTGTGGTTAATAAAGTTATCTGCTAGTAAACCGGCATTTAATTACTCACGTTCGTAACAATATTTACTGTCTTTTTACTGTCACACACGGTGTCTACTTCTCTTTCTCTTCCAACTCTCCTTTCGCCGTATGCTGGAAGAGATTTCTTTAGAAATAAGCATTACCTTTGTACCTATTGTCTGTCTCCTTTTTCTTTTATAATTCTTTTGTGTGTACATAAACCGTTAAATAAATAAACAAATAAAATATTGAACAAAAAACAAGAACTTGTATACACAATTGGTTACAAGCTACTTATAAATGACAAGTTACCAATGCAATTTACTGTGTCAAACAGCATCTGCTGCCGAACTAAGTTTAAGGCCTGTATTTCAGCAAGCAGTGCCTCTAGTCCTCGAGTAAGGTGAGACTTGTGAGCTTTAAAACCAGAAAAAAATATTTTTACACAAAAATATAATTACCATAACAAAAAATAATAATAATAAAGAAATAAAAATTTAAGTGAGGCTGCCAAGCTACTAACGTGATTATTTTTAGCCGTTTTTTTGCTACGGACGATACCTTTCCTGCACGAGTCTGACTCGCATTTTTTTTATCCTATCCCAAATTTGAACAATTTCTAATTGAAAAAATACCCAGATTGAATACCCAGCATACACGCTAACATACCATGTACATCACCCGGGCAATATCCTATCCGGATGTAAAGAATGTGCGCCTAATGAACCGGGTAACGGGCTTGGAATGGAGCTCAATAATAAATGTCCGATCGCCCGGCTGAAAGCGGATTTCAAGATGTGATTTCAGTTAAGATATGTACACGTATGTGATGCTCTTGGACTGTTTTTTTTTATTTTTGAAGAGGAAATTTGTATGTCCAATTTATTGGCTTATGCGATTCGATTTCATTACGATTTTTATTTAAATTTAAAGGCACGGTTGGTGTAGTTCTTTTTATGTTATAAAAACTAGTGCTTGACTGTGATTGCATCTGCTGGTAAGCAGTGATGCAATCGTTGATGGTAAGGCGCACTAGTTTATTAAGAGCTTATTCACTCTAGCCTTGAAGACACGCGAATTATAATCAAACAGGAAGATCGCAGCAGGCAACTTGTTATAGTTTCTAAGTGATTGGTTGCTGCACTGCGTAAAAATGCGTGCAAATATTTGTGTGGCCTGTAGATAGTAGTTTCGGGTTTGGGTGCCTTGTGCATGTGAATTTACATGT
This sequence comes from Mythimna separata, assembly GCA_030763345.1. NCBI lineage: Eukaryota > Metazoa > Arthropoda > Insecta > Lepidoptera > Noctuidae > Mythimna > Mythimna separata. Next base: position 3,421,654 of record CM061188.1, on the reverse strand, counting down.
TTGTGAATGCATCAACGATACAGTTCTGTTTTTTAGTGAGGGCAACGTTTTTATTAAGACAACAAAAAAATCAAGAGTAAATTTTTAATGTGAAAGCAATACCTACCTAAGCGAAAGTTATTTTGTCCCTTTTTTACATCTTCATGTTCTAACGGTTAATCGGATTAGAATGAAACTTGGCATACAATTAAAAAAAATATATATTTTTGAAGCCCTTTTTTGAGATTCTAAACCATCGAGCATCAGACTTACTGACTCAAACCCAACTGTGATCTTACAGTTCTTTCTTTCGCGTTTTAAGGCCATGGTAACTCTTTCAAATAATCCCACAGCCCTAGGAAAAGGGGCAGCAAAGTTGGTAGAAACCCACATCCTTTTACGCTCACTTTCAATAACTTGCCGCAGTTCATAGCTATCCCAGATAAACAGTAAGAGTCTATCCATCCACAACTTTGGTAGGAAATGCTATCCGTCGGTAGGTTATAGGAAAGCAAGTAAGGGCAAAAGGATAGATTTGTTTATCTTTAGTAGCTGCAACTGAAGATAGATAGCTTACTGAAAACGGGCGTTAATCTGTACGATGAAATCAGAAAACCTCTATAATAAATATTTACTGTATAAACCGATCTCCATACAGAAAGCCATGAATAAATTAATATTTCCAGCGAAACACCATGTCTTGTTCAAACATGGCGCATACATGTTGTGGCGAGCATGATGTATTTGGAAGTATTCCCGATTCGGCACCAAAAGTTTCGGCACCCAAGCTATTCTCGATTCGGCACCAGTAGGTATTTTAGATCGTAGTAACTTTAACCAATGGAGGAGCTCGTAGCTAGATAAAAACAGCCGGTACGGGTCGATCTTCAAAGTTCAGCAACGCTTGCCAAGGTTAGTCTGTGGATTATTTCTTAACATACCGAGTTTCCTCCGTGCCTCGGAAAGCATGTTAAGCCATTGGTCCTGGCTGTCATTTGTAGATCTTTGATAGTCGTTACGGATAGTCAAAAATCAGTAAATTTGACTCCAGTCTTGTCATGAAGTACCGTGTTACCCCAGTTAATGGTTTGTGGAGGTCTCGTAGGCAGCCGCTCCTCGTAAAATAGGTACTGGTATTCAGCTAAATTCGGCTTGACTGGAAGCCCACCCCAACAAAGTTTGGAAAAGACTAGGCAGATGATGATGAGTAACTTTAACCAATACAAAATCTCAATCCAAAATACCTATTGGTGGTCAATCGTTAATAGCTTGGGTTCCGAAAATTTTGGTGCCGAAAATCTGGATGACGAAACGGGAATAGTTAGTTATTTGTAGCTACTGTATATGAGTAGCTAAGATTGTATACTAACAGGCTTAGGAAGGAGGGGATGTATATATCGAGTCATGTTTATAATTATGTTGGTACAATCAGCCATGTAATGAGAGCATAAGCATAATTGGTCTTGTAACGTTCCCAATGTTTGGAACCAGGCCTCCTCTCTAGGAGAGAGAATGGGTTATGCCACGTGCGCAATGTGTGGATTGTTGGATGTCACATGTTTTTATATCTAATACTAGCGACCCGGCCCGGCTTCGCATAGGTGCCAAATTATCAGTGTTTCCTTACATGTATTATACATATAATTAAACCTTCCTCTTGAATCACTCTATATATTAAAAAAATTCATATCAAAATCCTTTGCGTTGTTTTAAAAATTTAAGCATACATAGGGACAGAGAAAACGACTTTGTTTTATACTTTGTAGTGATTATTATATAAGTCGTGTGATCTGGAACAATTAGTTGATTGTTCGATACCTACTCATCGCCCATAAAACAGGATCTCTGGAATAGATTTCCACTATGATCGGCCTCAGATCAACATTTATCTTATTACTTTTGAATTTACCAACTGATTGAAAATATAGTTCAAAATCTGCACAGAAATAATCAAAGATGAAATCAGAAGTATCGTGATTTCGAAGTAATTTTTTTATTATTATTGATATGCTCGCGCTTGACCACATCTCACCTGATGGTAAGCGATGATGTGATCGACGATGGAGCACTCCTGCCCAGAATTTCCAGTGTATTTGTATTCCGTACGTACACATAGCAAGCTTGAAGTAGACGTCAGGTAAATATGAGCCTTTACGTGCTACAGGTAAAGAGCAAACAATGTACTTCAGTAACTTGTCTGTCGATCAAGGCACACGTTGTAATATATTGTTGTATTTTTTTTGTTGTTGTTGTTTTTGATTTGTTTTTTCTGTGTAATTTAAGTGTGCAATTATTTGTACTGGTTTGCCAAATAAACGTGTTTTCTTTCTTTCTTTCTTTCTTTCTTTCTTTCTTTCTTTCTTTCTTTCTTTCTTTCTTTCTTTCTTTCTTTCTTTCTTTCTTTCTTTCTAATGCTTTGAATCTTTATCTCCCTAAGCGTGATCGGATCAGAAATTATTCTAAAACTGTAAAAGCCAAGGAGTGGAATTCCCTGCCGGAGTCTGTGTTTCCTGATAGCTACAACTCTGGAATCTTTAAGTCAAGAGTGAATAGGTTACTTCTTGGTAAGCGCGCTCCATCGTCGGCAAAAACGTCGCTTTCCATCAGGTGAGAAAGCGGTCAAGTGCGAATCAAAGATTAAAACGGAAAAAAACTGTGGCATGATGGTAAAATTCGACTACGTAACCATTTAATACTATGCAAGCAATGGTGTGTAGCGACATCTATCGCCACACTAGAACTAAGAATCCTGCATCGTGCAAGCAAAGTTCTCCGTGCGATTTGAATAGTACAACAACAGTCTAAAATCATCTGTCGGGCAATAGCGCACTGGCCATAACTCCCGTCTGGTCAGAGGATCCTCCCTTTTCAACGGAGGTATGTCGGACTTTACTCTCTGTTCCACATACCTTTAAAGGTGGATTAAAAAGAAGAACAACCCATTTATAACATTAAGTAGCAGTAGCATTATCTTAGCGATGCGAGATGGCGAGAGGTTATAATTGATTTTTTCAATTGTTCGAACATCTCGATAGTTCTCGATTGTTTCGATTTTGACTCGAGTCCAACTCAGTTAGTTATCGCAACAGACGCATTGAATTTTTCATTCACGAGTTGTTCCTCGATGGTTCAGAGTTTTTAGTGAGAGTGATTGATTCGAACAATTGAAAACTAGCGGTCGGTTCCGTTGACTCGAGACAATCGAAAAATCGAATGGCGAGTCGGTGGTTGAATAATTTTATTTTTATTGTGCTTTTGGGTTCAATATTGACTGGTCTACTTTGTCCTCGCATATGTATCTGTGTTGTAATATGGAAGTATTGAAGACCCAATAGTTTTTTGAAAAGAGTAACCATGGAGTTTTTTGCCGGTTCTTCTCCATAGGAAACGACCAATTTGGAAAAGTGCACTAGTTTTTGAAATAAAATGATTTTGAATTTGACTCGATGGTTAATTTTAATTAACGATTAAGATTCTTTCGATTATTAAAACTTCTCGGTTTGCCCATCGCTAGATTATCTTATACTAGCTGTCCCCTGCGGTTTCACCCGCATTTTTCAATACTGCTCCGCTCCCGTGGGATCGTAGCGTGATGGTATATAGCCTATAGCCTATAGCATTCCTCGATAAATGGGCTATCTAACACTGAAAGAATTTTTCAAATCGGACCAGTAGTTCCAGAGATTACCCCCTACATACAAACTTACAAACCTACAAACTTACAAACTGACAAATTTTACCTCTTTATAATATTATTAGTATTAGTATAGATTGAAGCGTTGAACGCGAAGCGCACAAACTGAGTGTTCTTTCTTTTATTTTGCATAAATAACTTAAGAGTTTATTAAAAAATACATTTAAAACTGAGGCGCTCGTTAAAGCTAGGAACAGTAGAGCGACTTTCAGAGTATTTAGAGTTCCGTAACCAAAGGGTATAATGGGATCCTATTACTAAGACTCCGCTGTCCATTCGTCTTTCTGTCTGTCTGTCCGTCTTTCACTAGGCTGTATCTCATGAACCATGATATTTAAACAGTTTATATACAGACACACACAGTTACACACACCCAAACACAGTTACACACACAGACACACACAAACAAACAGTTACAGTTTAGTTTGTTGTTCGGTTGTTGTTTGTGAAAATTTCACAGATGATGAACCTAGAATATATATCTATCTCTCACTGTATTTCTATCTTATTCTTATAACGGAATAAAATAAATATTTACGTGGGGATGCCAAACAACAAACGTGATTTTTTGCCAATTTTTGCAGCGGGTGTTACGGAACCCTTCATGCACGAGTCTGACTCACACTTAGCCGGTTTTTTACTTGACATAACATAAAGGAAACGGTAAGCACTTTACAAAATTCTCTTCAAAATGATGAAATTAGTTTGAATAATGTCATAATGAAGGAAAAGCTTCAAAGGGACAAGACAAAATGAGATTCCGTCATCCGTTACAAAAGACTTAAAGTCTAAAATGTCTGGAATTAATAATTGCTAGCAAAGGGTCACGATGGACTATCGCAAACAAAACTGTTTATTCCGAATTCACTAGCTATACAAATTGTATAAGTCAGTATAGGTTGTTCTGGATTTTAGCAAATCTTTATCTATACTCTGCGATTACTAAAAATACATAATTATTATGGCTGGAGAGGTCATTGCCGCAAATCGCCTAAGCATAGACACTCCGGTGTTCCGCCCAAGCGAGGCACACCTCTACCGTATGAAAAAAAAAAAATTAACGCTGATATATCATTTTTTCTAGAGTCCAGAGTATTGAACTCTGTGATTATAGTGATTTTGAACTTAATTAAGAAAATATACTGAGTACAATATGACTTTTCCAAATAATATGGGATAAGGGCAGGAAGAAGAAGAAGACATTATGACTTTTCATCTGTTTGTTCTTTTTTATTTCAATATCTTTTAATATCCCATTTGATAAAGTTAGTTAGTTAGCCTGTTGTGTCCCACTGCTGGGCGAAGGCCTCCCTCTCCTTTTTCCACACACGCCTATCTTCAGCCACTGCAGGCCAGTCCCTCCCATTTGCTAAAATCTCTACAAAAAAAAAATCCAATACAACAGATCTTTACCTAAAAGTTTTCAGTTCAGCAAATATTTTTCCAAGTTTGCAGCTACAATTCCATAGCCACATTTAGTCTTATCCTAGACTCAAGGGAGCGCCTAACTAGATACTTGAGAGAACAATTAGGAGAGAACAGATCGCTAATTGCACTTTCGAAATGATGTCTCTAAATACATATTTTTTTGTAATCTGATCAGGAATTTCAGAGATTATCCCCTACAAACAAACAAACAAACACACTTTACGTCTTAATTATATTAGTACAGATTAAAAACTTTTGTGTTTTAGCATAAAATGTAATATATACTCTGTGACTTTGAACTTAAATAAAAATATGAATTAATTCATGAATCCCCGACCGGTCCTATGAGACCGCGATGTTATTATTTTACTATTGTGTCTCGTTTTGCGGGTATGTGATAGGTTAAGTAGATTTTTTTATGGTGACATAATATCATTTTTGTCTAAAAGCTTTAGACAAAAAGCATTAGAAACCTTTCATAATATATTTTTTTATCACAATATCCTTTAAATCTCTATTCTCTTAAAAAATTGCATTACGATCAAACATTTTACTTAAAAATCTTCAGTTTAAAAAATATTTTTCCAAGTTTGCAGCTACAATTCCATAACCACATTTAGTCTTATCCTAGACTCAAGGGAGCGCCTAACTAGACACTTGAGAGAACAATTAGGAGTACAGAACAGGTCGCAAATTGCACTTTCGAAATGGTATCTCCCGTTGCAAAAGATTTACAGTTGCGTGGTTTCTAAATAATTGTTTATTCCGTTTTAGTTTTGTTTGGAAAACTTTCAGTTAGTATCATACTTTTACGGTGGGTTGATAGTTGTATAACACGCATTGCAAAAATGTCATGGCTTGATACCACTGTTGGTACAGTAATTGAGTGATTGGCTTTCGCGTTGTGTATTCGATTCCCGCACGGGACAAAAATTTGTATGGTCTACAGAAAAAGTTTGCGAAAAACTATTTCAAAATTCTTTTTAATGCGTAGATCCTGGAAAATATATAAGCAAGTATTTTTTCCAAAAACTAAAAGTAAAATAAATATATTTCTTGGATCAAGTTCTATGAAATATTCGAGTGAATGACGGAATAACTAAGTGCCAACAGAGCTTTCAAGCGTTTTTTTTCACGTTACCTCTTTATCAACACATTGCATTTTATTGCAGCATCAGCATAAAAACAACAGCTTTTAAACCATGCTCACGTTGACGATAGACGGTTCAGGATGTCTACTCTCTTTCTCCGAAATACGAAAGTTTCGACCGAAATGTCACGTCTTCCTTCCACCGTTCCATTCGTTTCCGAAATTTTGAATGAATGAAAATAGTTCGACGGTTCGAATCTCTAAACCTACTCTAATTCGTAGTATTCCGAAAAAAAAAATGATCTTGACAGATAGACTATTCGGAATTTTAACGTCAAACTCACGAATCACGCGAAATTGCGATCGAAACTTCGTATTTCGGAGACAGAGAGTAAACGTCCAGGAATGGCCCTTTAAAATCAGGATTGACACAATGTTATCATGAAATTCTCTGCGAAAACAAGTCTACAGGGACGTTTGCTTGACGAGTTGCTATGTTGACGAAACTGATTATTAAGGAAACTCTCTTTCTACTCGAAAATTCATCCCTAAAGTGGTAAGGGGATTTAAGTTTGTCAGTATAGCCCAAGGGAGGTCCCATCAGGAGGCTTGTGTTACCTTTAAAGAGGTAAAATTGTTTATTTACCTACTTATTTATTTTTTTGAACAAAAAATGTGGTAAAAAAGAAGTTATATAGTGAGCTTTTGGTTGAAGACTACACTGTTGTAGGTGTGCATAGTAAATTAATAATAATTATGTTTGGTAATAATTTATAATAATTGGTTTCTTTAGGTTTCGTATTTTCTTATAATATTTATAACTATAAAACGTAATAAACATTTTAAACGACAGGCAATATCGATGACGTGTACCCCGTTCCAAAAATGACAGTATCGAAACGGAAAGAAAGAAAGAAAAACAGTTTACTTGCATCAAACATGGCGCATGCCATAAAAATTAAAAATAACAACAGTATATCTATACTAATATTATAAAGAGGTAAAATTTGTAAGTTTGTATGTAGGGGGTAATCTCTGGAACTACTGGTCCAATTTGAAAAATTCTTTCAGTGTTAGATAGCCCATTTATCGAGGAATGCTATAGGCTACATACCATCACGCTACAACCCACAGGAGCGGAGCAGTAACGAAAAATGCGGGTGAAACCGCAGGGGACAGCTAGTTAATTATATTGGGAAGATGTGCGTCACTTCCGCGCAAAACGGCTAGCTCTCAACAAAATGCTGGGGGCTCGTGTATAAGACCGAGCCTCAGCGCTAAATGCTAGGGAGCAAAAAGCTATGGAGACGTTGATGAAGTGGTTTATAACCACCTGCCTAGCCTTCTCCCAACTATATTGGGGTCGGCTTCCAGTCAAGCCAGATTTAGCTGAATAACAGTATTTTACGAGGAGCGGCTGCCTACCAGACCTCCACAACCCATTAACTGGGGTAAAACGGTACTTCATGGCAAGACTGAAGTCAGATTTACTGGCTTCTGACTATCCGTAACGACTGTCAAGATCTACAAATGACGGCTACGGCTTAACGTGCTTTCCGAGCCACGGAGGAAACTCGGTATGTTAAGATGGACACCCATCTACATAGTAACCTTGGCAAGCGTTGCTTAACCTGGAAGATCGACCCGTGCGGCTGTTATTGTCTAGCCACGTGCTCCTCGATGAAGTGGTTTATAACCGTTCACTTGAAATCACCCTTTTCATCAAAATTCATAATCCTAATCTTATGATGAAAAATAAATTCACTTTCAAATCTCCCGTTACGAACCTATTACTATTAAGCAAAGATAACACCGGGTTTAACTGAACCGGGTCGTAAAATCCTGTTTGATCCGGTTTTAGAACCACCAGTTATTTAGAGCCGCGGTTCGGAGGAAACTGTTTGAAATTAGAGGTCATGTTACAAAAGTTATGTTTGTGCTTGTTCTGGTAGAATATGGCTGTCGTAGATAGGGATTTTCTTAAGGTGAGTTTAATTATGTGTGGTTTTGAAAGTGTATACGGAAATTAATTTGGGAAAAGTAAGGAAGGATTATTTTATGAGGAAGAATGGTTTCTTTTCCTTATACCTCAGTAAAAGTAAAATTGTTGCTAAACTCGATAAATATTCCAGTAGTATGAAGAAACCCTTTTTCTTAGAAAAATATAAATTAAAGTCAGACGTAACTTAAAAAAAAAATCATTGAAATAAACCACCCGTTTATACGATGGAATGTCATGACTTACGAGTTTTAGTAGTAGAGATCAAACCTAGGCAAGCGCATTATTTTTTAAAATTTATTTCATGACTACTACGGACTCTTAGAATGGTGTAAGAAAACATCATGAGAAAATGGACATGTCCTAGAGCATTCAAAGTCAGAGACATGTGACGTGCACTTGACTTGCGTGGTGGATTACGGCCCATGCCTGGAGGCCTGAGAACCAGCTGTGGGAACATTATAAGGCTGGTGATGCTGTTTTATTCCCCTGGAACCTCGCACCCCATTCAAATCCTGGTTTGTAAACCCATTATATCCCCAAAGACTTCTTCAACCTTTGAAATATAAATAAAATAGGTCGCCATACTGAATCATGACAACTTTAAAAAAAGTTGCTGTGATTAGTAAAAAGTCTGTAAAATCATAAAAAGTCTATCACTCCCTTCCGCTCTGCCGGAGAGAGATCATTCTCTCCGCAGGAGAAGTTATTAGATGATTTCTTATGTAAAAAAGAAGCCCCAGTTTTTTCCCCAGGGCCGTTAGTTGGTACGTTTGTCTGACATTTTATCAGACAGACAGATTTCACATACCTATACTTTTCACGAAAAGCGTACACTTTTCTCCACCAATCGGTTCTTTTCCTGAAAAATTATTCTTAAACTAAGTATCACCAACATTTAAGTAAGTGGTACCTTGAGGGAAAAGCGACAGACAGTATTCTAAGAGGGAGAGGGAAGGAGGGACATTCCCTTGGGATATTACGGAGACGAATACCTTGTCACTCCCATGAAATATTTTCCCATAAAGTTTTTTATTGGTAAGACATGAATTTTATGTTGCTAGGTAGAAAAACAGATTGATTAAACAAGACTGAAGGGATATAAATATCCTAGAAGTTGTAAGCGCGACTGTTGAGCGTAAGGTCCTTGGACCGATGCCCGGGTTGGATAAAAATTTAATGTAAAAATTAATTGGGCCCTTCTTCACTAGTCTATCGTCAATTGACCGGACTAATCCAAGTCGTCTAAAAGCGCGTAGTGTTCCTCGTGCTCTTCTATTGATATCAGCAAACCGTAGTAGCCCAGGAGGATCGATGCCCGTTAGGTGGGCGGAGAAAAAGAAACCCCTAACAACTGAAGGACATAAAATGATGTGGTTTTAGTCAGTAAAAATCTGACATGCCCTCCACTTAGACAGCGAGAAATCATAAGATAATTTCCCACCTTAAAAATAAAGTCTTGAGAGCGTTCACAAACATGTTTAAACTCGTGTAAAAATACACCTAGACCCGAAACAACTATTTACATCTACAGGCCATACAAATATTCGTCCAAAAATCCAGTGCACAAAATACAAAAACTTCACTTCAACTGCAATATTCACTAAAAATAGTTTCCATTCCCCGTATGCCTTTGGGCGATTCTATCATATAAAACTCGCGCGTCGTCCACGTAACTTTGTACTGACAGTCGAGAGCTCTGCCCACCCGGCCGAGTACATGGCGATATGTTCCGCGTACCAAACACTGGCACTTTTTTTTAGGTAGGGGAATCATCAGAATGATTTCTCTCGCTCTTGGGCAGAACTGGAGCGCGTGTCAGACTCTTACTGAATAAACCCCACCCCGTTCCTTCGTTGCCTTCGATCTGGGGGACGCAGGCTTAACTTTCGCAATTTCAGTGTCCCCCAGAGGCTTCGACCCTGCCGGGGTTTTACAGTTTACTGACATCTCCTTAGGGCGCGCGTAGAACAGAACGCGCCGTTGACGAGTAGGCCCGGTCTGTACGATTGTACGATTCTATCGCATAATAATACTCTCCCGACCGAATGTCGATCACGGTGGCCAATCTCAACAGAGATCCGCCAAGTACGCAGGAGACATTATAGTGCACAAGTGTGTGCGCAAAAAAAGGTGCACTCTCTGTTCCTTTACTCTCATAGTCCGATGGGACGGCAATCCGACATGACCGGAGAAAGATCAGGCGAAGAACCAACGGCTTTACGTGCTTTCCGAGGCACGGGGGTATCACACCACCAACTTCTAAATTCCGGACAGCTACAGAGTAATTCCTAATGGAAAAACTCAATAGCACTTTTTGCCCGACCCGGGAATCGAACCCAGAACCCCTTGCTCAGCAGTCGCTCTTGCGACCACTAGACCAACGAGACAGACATCGCATAAAACTCGCGCGTCGTCCATGTGACTGTGTACTGACAGCCGAGAGCTCTGCCTACCCGGGCGGCGTACATGGTGATATGTTCAGCGCACCAAACTTTGGCACTGATAGTTTGTGAAACAAAAAAAGGGTTTGGGAAGTGTGAGGCGTTGAGTTTGGACGGGTTCTGTAGCTGTTTTTAAATGGACTTGAACGTAAAAATAATAATGCTTGGATTAAGTAGAGAGGTGTGTTAAGAGGCTAATTTATGATCCAGATTTGGTTAAGACCAATTTAAAAAACCTAGAGCACAAGCGTAGGGTCGATAGCCTATTGGTATGTTACAGGATGCATTTTGGAGCAATAATTAAAGCATTCTGGCAGCTAAACTAAGTGCAGAAGCGTACGAAGAGGCTAATTGGTGATCCAGATTTCATTAAGTTCAATCTACAAAGCCTAGAGTATAAGACTACCCTAGTAGCCTTTCGCTATTTTACATACATAATTCTGATAACTCATTTCTACTATCGGACAATCCGACGTGCCGCAAGTGTCTACCCTTACGTTGTTGAAATGTCTTCGGTTCAGGCTAAATGTGTCGCCTCTTTATCGCGTACATCGAAGGACTGGAACAATTTGCTTACTGCGGTCTTCCCGTTTGATTATAAGTTAGGCGTCTTCAAGACTAGAGTGAACACGGTCTAATAAACTAATGCGCTTCATCATCAACGATTGCATTATTGCTTACCATCAGGTGGAATCGCAAGCAGCCTTTAACTTAGACAATAATTTTTATGAGCTACTACCAGATCTTTAAGTCACGAGTTTATCAATAAAATAAAAAGAAAAAAAATCTGATTCATTTTTAAACGTGTTTTAAATACAACCAAGTTCTCGGAAGTAGAGTCAAGATTAACAATTATTTTTTCTTTGACCCTAAAGTAAATAGATTTGGCAAAAAAGTTTGTTGAAGAAGAAATCCGGAACTTTGAGTTCATGCGAATGACAGCGTTTTAATTAATCATGCCTCGACTGTTGAATGGATTTGGACGATATTCAGAATACGGCTACCCACGTGGATAATGGACGTAATCCTTGGAATAGTCTAAACCAACGTTCCGTCATTTTTCTTTTTGGTACATCTAGGAAATTGAAAAATTTTGGATGTAGGTACATGATCTAAAATGAAAAATATTTTTTTACAGATTATTAATCACCTAAACAAAAATCTGTTTCTGAAAATTTTAATATGCTCGTTATACGGTGAGTAGTAAAAGGAAATTCTCTCAGAGAATATATATTTCAGATCTAGTCTATAGGTCTTCTGTCTAATAACTTTATGAGATAACAGTATATTTTTAAGGCATACTATTTACCACAGTACACCAGTTGAGTGTGCACAAACTTTCCGGAACACTGGTCTAAACCATTCTCTACATAAAGAAAAAAAATTATTAACCATTGATGCATTTCTTGCAACACTGCATACTATTAAGAGCCTATTCACTCTAACCTTAAAAACACCTGAATTATAACCGGACGGGAAGACCGTAGCAGGCAAATTGTCCCAGTCTTTCGTTGTGCGCGGTATAAATAACGAGGCAAAACGCTTAGTCCGGACCGTAGATGTGTTAACAACGTATGTGTGTACTTCGCCGCCGTACGTTGTGTTGTCCGATGGTAGAAAGCTGATGGCGGAATCAGATCATATGAATCCTGTGCACAGTTTCCAAAATCATCATCATCATCATCATCCTCCAGCCGGAAGACGTCCACTGCTTGACATAGGCCTCCCCCAAGCCCGTCCCGTCCGGTGCGTCTCGCATCCTTCGGATTCTCGCGACCCTCGTCAGGTAGGCAATGCATTTTACAGGATGCATTTTGTTTTCAAAATGCATCCTGTAAAATACCGAAGTGCTTGTACTCCAGGGTTTGCAGATTGGTGCTAACCAAATCTGGATACATCATTTCGCAGCACAGCTAGTTAAGTATCATTATAGGATTGGTAGAACTACATCGGAGTTTCGGTAATCAGCTCTGGGATCACAAACCATAATCTAGTTTACGCGACACTAAATAGTAGTGTACTGCGAACCTAGTTGCCTAATTGTGAAGCTGTGTTTGAGTAGCCAGTATTTGTCTCGTAGTTTCAGTTGCGTAGTTAGAGAGTTATGGCAATGATTTTAATGAGTATAATATTGTGTTAACACATAGGTATTTTTGCCTTACTATTTGATACTGAACTGCAATTTGCAAAAAAACGTACAGAAATTTATATTTCGTGGTCTATCCTTAGGTTAATGACCTAAGATCACTAAAATTCTACATCGCGCTTAAATTTTACTATCGCGCGAAAATTTAATTTATTTAGTCTATGTAGTTCCACTGGGCCTTCAGTTCCGTCATATTCAGTTCGCTTTTTCACACACAAATATTTCAAATAGATTACGGTAACTATCTTTAAAAAATTACGATCAACAATCGTTATAATGGGAGCTAGATATGATAGTCGTTCGACGATAAATTAAACTTTACGACACAGCGGGAATGCGGTCTAAGACCCCAAAATACAAAACTACAAAAATACTACAAAACAACAAAAACGTCAATACAAAAAACCGCTGACAAAATACAACATCGTCAAAACGTCCCCCCATTGAGAAGAGAAACACAATCGTTTTACCAATGCAGTAACGGGACCCTAAAATAAAAACTGTCGCAGTGCAGTGCAAGTCGGTCAGTGATTCAGGCAGATTCTGATTTTACGAGCGAACCCCCAACGTTGTACCCTTAGCGTTATTTTTACATATTATGTTGCTAGTTTGTTTTTTTTCTTTGGTAATTTTCAGTTTTTCGTTTTGGGAAATGTAATTGAAAATATTTTTGAGGATTTATAGGCTAGTGGTCGCAAGAGTGAACGCGACGCGCGACGCGACTGTTGAGCGTTGGGTCCTGGATTCGATTCTCGGGTCGGGCAAAAAGTGCTATTGTGTTTTTCCATTAGGAATTACTCTGTAGCTGCCCGGAGTTTGGAAGTAGGTGGTGTGATACTCCTGTGCTTCGGAAAGCCCGAAAAGCCGTTGGTCCTGCGCCTGATCTCTCTCCAGTCGTAGTAGAGAGTAAAGGAACAGAGAGTGCACCTTTGTTTGCTCACGCATATCTGCACTATAATATTTCCCGCGTACTTGGCTGATCTCTGTTGAGATTGACCACCATAATAGAAATTCGGTCGGGGAAGATTATTATTAACGGGACCCTAAAATAAAAACTGTCGCAGTGCAGTGCGAGTCGGTCAGTGATTCAGGCAGATTCTGATTTTACGAGCAAACCCTCAACGTTGTGCCCTTCGCGTTATTTATACATATTATGTTGCAAGTTTGTTTTTTTTTGGTAATTTTCAGTTTTTGGTTTTGGGAAATGTAATTGCTACATAACTCGAGTAACAGATTTCGGGAAAAAACAGCTAGGCTAAAGTAGGAGTGGGCTGGCCATGTCGCTCGAATGCACCCGGACAGATGGGCGTAGATTGTCACTCACTAGATGCCTGAGGGAGGTCGACGCCGTCGAGGGCGACCACGGCGAAAGTGGTGTGACGATCTGATCGTGTTCGCGGGACAAACTTGGCCGGAAATGGCCAGACAGAGAGATTTGTAAGGAAAAAGAAGCCTTTGCCCAGCAGTGGGACACTAACTAGGCTATTAAAAAAAATGTTGGAGAATGCGCATACACTCGTGCACTATAATATCTCCTGCGTACTTTGCTGATATCTGTTGAGATTGGCCTCCAAGATCGAAATTCTGTCGGGGAGGATTATTATTAACCTATTGACCCTAAAACAAAAATCGTTGCTGTGCAGTGCGAGTCGGTCAGTGATTCAGGCAGATTCTGATTTTACGAGCGAACCCCCAACGTTGTACCCTTCGCGTTATTTATACATATTATGTTGCTAGTTTGTTTTTTTTCTTTGGTAATTTTCAGTTTTTCGTTTTGGGGAATATAATTGAAAAGATAGAGAATTTGATGGATCAAAAATAGGATCTAAAAATGCCTTTTTTTGTATGCTGGAACGTAATAATAATAATGTTCCACAACTTTCACACAACGCCATCTAGTTCTAAACTAAGCAGAAATTATGCTATGAGGACTAGACAACTGATAAACATACTAATATAATATCTTTAAATAAAACTAATTATCGTTCTCATCACACAAACATTTTGTCTTGGGTAGGAATCAAACCCACGACTTCCAGCACAGCAGTCAGGGCCACTACCAACTAGATCAACAGACCAGTTTATAGCAACAGGCATACAATACAAGGTATACAATACAATACAAGGCAAACAATACGGTGCTCGTTGTCTGCAATCCCGAGCCTATGATGGCCAGAAATGACCTGACGCCTAGGGCATCTTAAAGCACTGGCAATTTACTATCGCCTTTCACGTTTGCCTCTTAACTAATGAAGCTACCCTAAATACTACCAGTCCCAGCTCCTATAAAAATTAGCATTAGCATTATCGGCCTTATAATGTTCCCACTGCTGGGACTCGGGCCTCCTCTCTTGGGGAGGGAATTGGCCATAATCAACCGCGCGGGCCCAGTGCGGATTGGTGGATGTCACATGTCTTCGAATATTTTGGTTCTAAGACATGCCGGTTTCCCCACGATGTTTTCCTTCACCGTAAAAATGATAGGACTAGCTAACTACCCTTTACCTAAGACTCTCAATCTTAAACTTTCAAACACCCAGACACTTAAAGCCAAGCCACAAAACAGAAAAAAAACTACTCCATTAAAACTTCTTGTTGCAACCCGTCTTTTAGAAAAAAAAAACCCAGCAACAAAGTATCGTGCACAGCAAAACAGAGCAGTTTTAACCGCCATAATGAATAATACGGTAGCGTATCAGCGATTTAAAATTAAATTATCTCGCTGGGAAATTTTTAATATCGGCCGCGCCAATCGTGGGGGGAAGATTAAAAAGTTAATGAATGCTAGGTACGCGGGAGAATGTCGAACTCATTGGTAAGTGCCGTAGTTATGGCGTGGTAATGGAGGTGCCGTTTTGTTAAATTGTTTTAGTGTTAGGTGCTGTTTAAATCGACTTTATTGTGCGTACAGCTGAGCAGTGGTATTCCCTGCCGGTCTGTGTTTCCTGATGTAGGTAGCTATCGGGAACTTAGGGGTCTTTAAGTCAAGAGCGTTTCTTCCCGGTCAGCCCCTCTGAGTACGATCGGAAAAAAAAGTTTTGTCCCTACCCTGTGGTGACGATAGACCGAGTCTAAATTCGAATTTCAGTACATTTCACAGGTTGTTAAAGTGTTTTAATTACGACTTTCTTGAACTTGCACATATTTTAGATATCCGCATTCGTATTGGCCAGAAACATGTGAATGTTTGCCGATTGTTTTTGAAAAAAAAAAATGAAACAATAATATTGATTCAATAGAATATACCTATAGAGTGACTCATCAATTGATAATGAATTTGCATTAATATGTTTATAAATACAATTTGCATTCGTTTTTTTAAAACTATTAATACAATTTATGTACATTACTTGCATTTCACATTTAAATTGTCATAAATGTGAAATCTCGTATCGCATTTGCGAAAGTGGAAATCAAACATTCGTCACATCACTATTAAATACTCTACTAGAGCAATCAAATACAAATACTTATAAGTCTGATCCTTCGCAAAACATTGATCTACCATGACGTTACACGTGCCGATACAACGTATTTTTATATCTCCATCTTCAAGGACAAAGAAAGGAAATATTTATAGAGTATTTTATTCTTTGTCCTTAAATCATAATCTGTATCTATGAATAATTATATAAACGAAGAAACTGATAGACTGACTGATATAATTACGCACAGCTAAAACAACTGGGACTAGGAATAATGAAATTTTGCTCAAGGCTTCCTGTTGTGATATACTAGACGAGCACTAAGGCGGGGTTTTAAGAAATTCAACTTATTAATAAACCATCTAAAGAAGAGGTTCTTTAATTAGGACATTATAGTCCCTAAAGTACTAAATGTATGTATGTACTAGGTACTCTGGAGTAACTAAATACAAATAGTTCTAATTCTAGACCCTCGCAAAACATTCATTTACCCTGACATTACACGTGGCGATACAACGTCTTATTATCTACATCTCTATTGTCAAAGACAACAATCTAGAGTACCTAAGGGTCTAGTCATACGTATCACAATTAGAATAAAAACTCGTGGTTGGGCACTATTTTTTATTAAAATAAATATGTAGTTTTCCGGAAGACGTAGCGCTGGTAGGCCTCCCACAAGGTGGACTGACGACCTGGCGAGGGTCGCGGGAATCCGATGGTGATAAGTCTCCCCCAAGCATCACCACAACGACCGGTCCTTTACAACTCGCATCCATCCATTCCCGCTATTCTCGCCAGATCATCGGTCTACCTTGTCGACACAATCACACGTAACCACATTTTAGCGCTGCGATGTGATATGATTGTAGTACGTGTGTCTAAACCCTAATTCTTTTCCCGAAAATCATACTTCCTACTAAAATAATTAGCCCACCCCTAGTTCTACGAACTTCATTAGATGTCTTATTACAAACTTTAGTTTACTTGTCACGTAGTCTGAGAAATATATTAATGGCGGGATGATTACTTGATCTTTGCCAACTAGGCGAGCGAACTTGCCAATTTGACCTGGATTTATGTCGGGAGATAATACCCTTGTAATTAACTGGAGTTTCTTTAGATTTTGTAGTTGGGAAGTCTTAATTTTGCCAGGTTTTTAGGGTTCAGTATCCCGGGAACGCGTGGAGGCAACGAGTTGAAATTAAAAGCATTTACTCAGATCTGCAGTACCTACCCTTGAAGCTGTGCTAAAATTAAATATTTAATATCTACACTAATATAATAAAGAGGTAATGTTTGTTTTTTTGTTTGTATGAGGTAATCTGTGGAAGTACTAGTCCGATTGCTAAAATTTTTTCACCTATAGAAAGCTGTTGTATTCCTGAGTGTCATAGGCTATATTTTATGTACGCGGACGAAGCTACGAGCTAAAACTTAGTGTTAAATAAAAAAAACTGCAGCCGTTTATGTTACAAAAAACGTACATTTCGACACTTTCAAAGGAATCAAAGTTCATAGAGTACTTTTCCCGTTGATCTAGAATCCTGAAATTTGGGTTTTAATTTTCACTTGTTATTATTTATTTTCCAAGGGACCCGTACCTTAGCAAAAGCAGAAGCCTTATATCACTTTACCCTAGAAGCCTAGCAGGACCGAAGCCTACTAAGGCCATGGGTCGTTTGAAAGGGAATCCCGGGGCCCTGGGACGGACGCAAGGACACACGACCCTCTGCCACGCCCTCCAACTCCGCCTTAGAGCGAAATAAATCATTAGATGTTTTCTTACATTACCGGCCTCATCTAGTAAAAAAAAGTCCAACCAAAAATATTGACGTGTAAAAGTGTTTGTGAAAACCTATATGCAAAATAAATGTCATTTACTAAAATAATCTTCACTTGGTAAAAGCGGAGCCCTTATAGGATCACTTTGCTTTCCGTCTTACAAGGCAGTTTTTTTCAGGAACACGTAGAGTTATCAAGCTGAAGTTAATATTAAATACTCCGATCTGCTACCTCTTAACCCAGTGAAAAAATGACACTTGTAAAAACAACGTCGTTTTTTTTTTGTATCTTTCAACCTTAAAAAATGTATTTCTCTTTTTTATAATTTCTGATCCCATTAAAATACAGGTTATAAAATAGAAGAACTTTTGCTTTAATATAAAAAAGGGAAATACCCAACCGAGTATAACCACAAATTAAATTAATCTTTATTTTTAAATTACAATTCACCGAAATAGAAAAAGAAAGAAAACAGCTATTTTTTATACCTCTTTCAGTGGTTTTTATAAAGACTTTCCTCAAAAGGAAAAGTCTAAAATAGAAACTCAAAGCTTTTATTCCAATTAAACCATTTAAATAACTTTTTGAATCATCAAAGACTGTCAGTTACGGCATGCGGCATGAAAAAAAACACCAAAAAAAGATGAAGCTATTTGCACGTTTCAAAGCGTAGATCTTTTTGAAAAATGACGTGCAAGAAACTATACGGAGACTCTTATTCACGGAGACTGATTTCTTGTACACGACTGGACCGCTTTAGAAAATACATTTTTTTAAAGGGTATACATATACTTCTTAGGTCTTCCCATGGTCGAAAGGCCAGGATCTGATGACGTGATCCTGAAGAAAATGAGGGAATTTTTGATTTTATTCGCACACTTGTAATTGTTATATTGTGCAGGTGTATAATTTGCACCTGTAGAACTTGGATACAAATTAAGTTTAGCAGGAGGGATTTATAACAAAAAACTTCAAAGTGAAAAATTTCTGACCGCTATGGCGGCTAACCGCGAAGAAAAACGCGAAGAAACCGCATTAAGCGGTTGGACCGCTCAAACAAACCGCCTGGTGGCCAACCGCTGGTGCGTAAATATACAACCGCTTATGATTGTACGCACTAAACCGCCACAAAATTTCAACCGCGGCGGTTGAATGCAGGGCCGCGGCCCGCTTCGCGGCTAGCCGCCATCTGGTGTATACGCACTGGCGGTTAGTTTGCGGCGAGCCGCCGGTGAGTATGCACGTGTTTTCAGTTGCGCAGCCATGAACTTCGACACAGAGAAATTCATTGTTTATACTGTCAAAAATAACACTTTGTTATAAAATTTATCTTGGTGCTTCTTCAGTTCTTGAAAACAACTTGCGAACTGGCCAAATTCGTTGCGTGTTTCTAGTAAAGGATGAATCCAGTATCTTTTTTTATTTTTCTTTCGTTGTTTTCGGGAGTAAAAATAAATAACACAAGCTATCTCGACGGCGTCCATTTTGCTTATGGGCCACGCGCCTTCGTGCGGTCCAACCGCTGAACGCGGTTTCATAGCGGCTGACCGCTATGGCGGCTAACCGCGAAGAAAAACGCGAAGAAACCGCATTAAGCGGTTGGACCGCTCAAACAAACCGCCTGGTGGCCAACCGCTGGTGCGTAAGGGCCTTAAGGGCCTTAAGCCTTCCCTATCGCCGTACAAAGCGCTCTAACGCACTAGCGGTTAACCGCGGGGGCGGCTAACCACGCGGCTAGCCGCTTTTCCAGTTTAATATGCAACCGCTTATGATTGTACGCACTAAACCGCCACAAAATTTCAACCGTGGCGGTTGAATGCAGGGCCGCCATCTTGTGTATACGCACTGGCGGTTAGTTTGCGGCGAGCCGCCGGTGAGTATGCACGTGTTTTCAGTTGGACGAATGAATGAAAGGATGAATCCAGTATCTTTTTTTATTTTTCTTTCGTTGTTTTCGGGAGTAAAAATAAATAACACAAGCTATCTCGACGGCGCGCGGCATCCATTTTGCTTATGGGCCACGCGCCTTCGTGCGGTCCAACCGCTGAACGCGGTTTCATAGCGGCTGACCGCTATGGTGGCTAACCGCGAAGAAAAACGCGAAGAAACCGCATTAAGCGGTTGGACCGCTCAAACAAACCGCCTGGTGGCCAACCGCTGGTGCGTAAGGGCCTAAAGAACGGTCCTATTCGCCTCGCATCCATCGGATTCGCGCGCGTCTAACCACATATTCGGTCCACCTTGTGCCTTGAAGCCTTCTAACGCTGCGTCTGCCTCTGTTCTGGATCTCCCTAGCCTTTCCTATCTAGCTTGGGGTCGGCTTCCAGCCTATGCAGATGGTAATGAATACCTTTGTTCTACATGAAGTGACACCCTACGAATGAGAATCAGAACCAATGACTTTACGTACAGAAAAAAACACTTAGGTCCGTGGACACATAACTTCGAATACGCGTTTTTGTTATTACGCACTTGGTGTACGCCTGCGTGAAGCTTACATACAAAACTATGAAGGTCTGTGGACGAAGCGGCAGCGACACGACGGCACGACGTTCAAAAAAATTCGGTCAAAAAACGCAGAAATAAAGTCAGAAACACCGACTTCCTATATCTACATAACCACTATCTTTGTTTTCATAAAAATACTTTTTATTAACCCAAATCAACTGGGAAATTAAAACAATGTCGTTATTAATAATAATCCTACGCACACAATTACTTTAATCCGACGAAATAACTTGTGAACGTCAACAAAACAGTCAAATTCTCATTTCAACGAAAAATTGGATATTTTCATTCGAAATTTTTCATCCATACAATTTCCTCCCTTAGAAAAACTTATTCAAAAATGAACCTTATTCCTTTGTAATAAGAGCTTCTGGTATTGGTATAGTACTATTGAAGTTGATACTTTAATCAGTCCATTGTATTTTCGATGGTTTTGTTACATTAATTAGCCTTTGTAATGTTAATTTAGGTATATAATTGTATGCTTTGTTCGTTGTGTAAATATATAAAAGCGTTTTATTCGTTTGTTGTGAACATATTGAAAAAACTAATAATGGTCAGGTTTAATTGGTTTGGTGGAAACATTACTCCGTATATTCATGGAAAATTACTCGTATTTAAAACTCGCTGCTGCCAGTGGTTTCGTCGGCGTAAAAGCAGAAAATTATTGTATAATAATACCATTATGGTATAATTTGCCTTTTCCCAACTATATTGGGGTCGGCTTCCAGTCAAGCCGGATTTAGCTGAATACCAGCGTCGCCACAACGATGTGCTGTATTTGCTATTCCAGGACATGCCCTAGAATAGCATTATATTATACGGATATTGGAAGCTTAGTATGTATGCAGTGTATAGTAAATATGCAGGTAGAACATGGTCTACCTGCATATTTACTAAGTTTCACTGAAATTCATTCGGTAGTTTTTGCATGAAAGAATAACAAACAACCATACATAAAAACTTTCACGTTTATAATAATAGGATAAAAAGTATCAAGTGTGTCCTGTGTGCCAAACATTTAAATTCGTTCAGCTGTTTGAGCGTAAAGAAGAAACAAACATAGTAACATACATACATACCTAATAAGCATGACTTCATCATCATCATCTACCTAGCCTTTTTCCCAACTATATTGGGGTCGGCTTCCAGTCAAGCCGGATTTAGTTAAATACCAGTATTTTACGAGGAGCGGCTGCCTACCAGACCTCCACAACCCATTAATTGGGGTAACACGGTAGCATGACCTCATAAATACAATAAAATTTACGAACATAAATAAATATAGTAGTAAATATAAATAAATATAGTAGTAAATATAAGTAATAATAAATAAATAAATAAGTCTTAATCTATAAGTCTTCCATTTAAAAAAAAATTGTAGTCCAATATCTCGGTCCTGAATGGAAACAGTAAGGTTTCAAGGCGACAAGACCGTCCCATAAATAGAGGCGCGACACGATCTTAAGTCCCGGGATTTACGGGAACTTTTACTTGTGTAAAATATTGAAATTCGCTGAATATTCATAGGTATTGCTAGTGAGACTTGGGTAGAAGTTATTTACTGTGGACAGGCTTGCCTTTGACCACTATCTTTCCTGATGGTAAGCGATGACGTGGCCGACGATGGACCACACTGCTGTTTTACTAGCGTAAAATGTGTTAAAATTCCTACGGAAAAATGCTAGGTAGGTACTTTGCTTTTTTATCGTGCGTAGGTTCGCATTTGAATACTATATCACCTTATGGTAAGGGATGATGTGGTCAACGATCAAGCACACTTGCCTAGAAGTAACCTATTCACTCTTGACTTAAAGACACCTAGATTTGAGCTGTCAGAAAACACAGGATTTTAAGGAACATTACGTAATATTATACACTGCAATGACTAAATATTTTGATATTATGCAAATAGGTTTTACAAAATATTTTTACTACAACTATGGTGAGTCGCAATACAGTTTTCTCGCACATTAACATTAATTTTTGTTTGTATCATTTCTTCTTCTTCTTATTTTTCTTCTTTGTCCAACCCTGTTGTCAACCAGTGTGGCGGGTGGTCATCCTCTTTCTTTGTGGACGGTCAGGGATACCTAGAGCGATTTTTAATGGGTGGTCGTAATTTCGTTAAGGATTTCACCGTACCATCGCATGCGATTTTTCCTTCAACTTTCCATTTTAGTCAGCTCTACAAAAAAAAAAAAAATATGTCAAGAAAAAATAATGGAACGTTTTTGACCTTGAAAAAATCGTTCCTACACTTAGGTGAGCTTGGAGGCTTGTATTGATGATTTTTATAGTTATAATTATGTAACTAATTACGTTTTACAGTCGCAAAAGATATGTTTAACTTCATACAACCTACCACTGGCCTGCAAATTGCAAAAAACCTAATAAAAAAAAATCGGGGGCTACCCTGACGGAAGCGTCAGGGTAGCCCGCGAAATTTAAAACAATAAATATCGCTTTTAAAAACAAAGGCATGTGATCAAAACGTTTTTCGGAAAACCCGTTTTCCACTTTCTACTTTGTTGTGTGTGATTTTTCCAAGAATTCACAGTATTTTTGCGTAAAAACTGAAGAGTCAGTTTTATGTTTTTCCGTTGTAACACGTTCGTTTAAGCTTCGGTTCAAAGAATTTTGTCACGGAACCCGTTTTAGTGTCTACTCATTGCAGGATGCCTGGTTCGTTTTTCCTAGGTAAAATTTTTTACGTGTTGTATTTTCTATTCTGATATATTATACGAGTATTTAGCACAACATTATTTCTGTAGTCTGTTTCTCTACCAGGTGAGGGTAGCGTGAATCTAATTGATGAAAGATGTACATTGTACAGGACCGGTCGTTTTGGCGATACTTCTAAGAGGCCTAAGTACAACAGTGGTCGTCTTTCGGCCCTGTCATAGAATCTGTCGGTCTTTTATTTGACAAAAAAGCTTTAAATTAGCAATGGGACTTTACACGCTTGTGGAGGTCTGATAGACAGCCGCTCCTCGTAAAATACTGGTATTCAGCTAAATCCTGCTTGACTGGAAGCCGACCCCAATATAGTTGGGAAAAGGCTAGGCAGATGATGATGACGATGGGACTTTACACGCTGTACTTTAACGTTTGAATCCCCAACCGATCCTATGAGACCGCGCTGTTATTGTTTTACTATTGTGTCTCGTTTCGCGGGTATCTGAGTAATTAAAAATCATGCGAATTTTATAAAGGCGAAAGTGGTTATTAATACGAGTATGTGTACGAGTATAATTTTTACTCTTTTATGCTCAAAGACTGAACGAATTTAGTTCATTTTTCTTTACCTCGGGAGTATGTTCCTATGGAATAATTCTCAAGCTTCTTGCGTGCAAAGTCACCAGCAAATGTAACAATATAATTTGCAATAATAGTTTATAAGAAACCGGTTGCTACATCTTTTTTAGACAAGAAAAAACAAACAAAACATATTAATAATTGGCACGTTTCTATAGATACAAAGAAAAAACGTCTAGCCTATTTCCTTCGCAAGGCATATTTATTTTTCTGACAAGACAGGAATTAATACGGTTATAGGCAAACGTGGGGAAAACAAAACAGAGAAAATAGGTAACACGTGCGTAGAAATTTTCTTTTTATTTTCTTTGTTTTCTTTGTAAATAATGTCTTTTAACCTAAGTTGGCAAAGGTAAATTTGGCTTTTGCGCAATTTGATCTTGAAGAGGTCTTTATTAAGTGCTTGAGTTCTTGCTTTTCTTCTTAGAACCTGTACCTAGCTAATAATATACCTAGATAATAACAGCCGTACGGGTCGATATTCAAGGTTAAGCAACGCTTGCCAAGGTTGGTCTGTGGATGGTTGACCATCTTAACAAAACGGGTTTCCTGCGTGCCTCGGAAAGCACGTTAAGCCGTAGGTTCCGGCTGTCATTTGTAGATCTTTGGCAGTCGTTACGGATAGTCAGAAACTAGTAAATCTGATTCAAGTCTTGCCATAACTGGCACTGTGGCACACTGGCACACTGGCACACTGGCATAATGCACACCTTTATACACTCCAATTAGAAAATTAAGATATGTCAGCATATAGCAGGGCCGACGCCCTATAGGACCGGATTTTCTGAAAAGGAAATCCGTAGCCATAAAACGCAAAAGGTAACTGAAGGACATAGGTAGTTTTAGTCAGTAAAAATCCTACACGCCCTCACTCTTCAACCAAAGCGAGAAAAGTCATTGGATGAATTTCCATTAAAAAAAAGACATTTCCTAGAATGAATTGAAAAGATTAAAGTTGGCATGCAGTTTTTTGCTGAAATGTAAATAGTACGACAAAATTGTGATAGAAAAAGCTTAAAATTTTATCGGCTGTTTTCAAATCGACATTCAATGCTTTTATACATTTGCACTCTGCTGAAAATAAATGTGGAAAATGGATTTTTGCAGCTTCAATGAGTCCATTGAAATTCCTTGTAAAATTAAAATAGTTTTCTTCGATTGTAATGTTACTTTTTATTCCGCATTTCAGTTGCCAGTCTTAAACGTTTTTGAACATCTTAGGTCTTGCATTTCAAAACTCTTAACTTAAAGTAATTTTCCGGGATAAAAAGTACCCAGTGTGGTGCCCAGGATACTAAAGAATAATTATACCAAATTTCATCGTAATCGAACCGGTAGTTCGGTCGGTGAACTGGTAGACAGACAGACAGACAGACAAAAATTTTTTTAATCACATTTTTGGGTTCGGTGTCAGTCTAGTAACACCCCCAGCCATTAATTTGTTTCATATTTTCAATGTACAGAATTTTCACTTTTACAGATTTATTATAAGTATAGATTAGTCACACAGGAAACCAAATATAGGGAATTTTGGCAGGCTGATTATATATTAAATTAATTTTCACATGCCACCATAGTGTATTTACAGACATTACAAATATTTTGGATTAAAAATAAAACCACATAAAATAACACTATAAAAGCGAAATTCTACCATGCTCTGCCACGGATTGCTTAATACATTTCAAACTGTAAATATGCAATATTAATGATGTATGCAATATCAATATTATACTTACGTTAATCCATTGAGGAGCTCGTGGCTAGATAATAACAGTCGCACAGGTCGATCGTCAAGGTTAAGCAACGCTTGCCTAGGTTGGTCTGTGGATGGGTGACCATCTTAACATAACGAGTTTTCTCCGTGCCTTGGAAAGCACGTTAAGCCGTAGGTCCCGGCTGTCATTTGTAGATCTTTGGCAGTCGTTACGGATAGTCAGAAACCAGTAAATCTGACTCCAGTCTTGCCATGAAGTACCGTGTTACCCCAGTTAATGGGTTGTGGAGGTCTGGTAGGCAGCCGCTCCTCGTAAAATACTGGTATTCAGCTAAATCCGACTTGACTGGAAGCCGACCCCAATATAGTTGGGAAAAGGCTAGGCAGATGATGATGATGATGACAAATATTTTCGACCACACAAAATAACACTATAAAAGCGAAATTCTACCATGCTCTGCCACGCATTGCTTAATACATTTTAAACTGTAAATCGATGGTCCCTAAGTAAAGTATCGAATCAAAAAAATAGCAATTTTTTATTATTACTGTTTTGAGCTCTTTTTAAAGGATGTTTTTTAATACAACTTCGTTTATCAACTATGTTTATCCTAATTTTTATAAAGATTTAATCACCCGTGACAAAATTATGCAAAAAATAAACTTTAAATCGCTCTCCTGCAAAGTAGCGATTTTCACTTTCGATACTTTACCTAGGGACCATCGAAATATGCAATATTGATGGTGTACGCAATATCAATATTATACTTATGTAAGTCTATACTTACGAATGGAACTGCGGCTTTTATCTGATATTTTTTATTTCAATCGCTTTCATATGGGAAATTTACCTTCCTAATAACTTGTCTTTTCCTGTACCCGACAGGACAAAATTAACAAAACGAAAGCTTTCAAAACAATAACACAGAGTTTGTTTATTTGTTGGAAGAACGTTTTACATATACGTCATTGATATTGCTTACCCTTTGAAATGTAAATAGGTAATGTCCACGTTGGAACTCGTATATGTAAAAACCCTTTTTAATGCTGTTCAGTATGCATAGCTAAACATTCAAAGGAAAAGTAGCGTAGGTAGTGTCAACATTATGTGAAACAGAAGGTAAGAAAAAATAGAAAAAAATTAAATTATAGTGACAGAAGATAATATAGATAGGTATAGATACTATAAAAAGGCACAAAAAAAATATCATGAAAATATCCAAAAGATAACGGTTTTTTTTAGCGGAAGAAGTTATTTTGAAGACTTCCCGTCTTCAAAATAACTTCTCCCGCTTCGGGCGGAGCAGGAGGACGTGTCAGACTTTTACTGACTAAAACCCACTCAATAAATAACTAATTTCGAAAAAACTAATAATTTACGATAATTTATTCCCTATTTACCGGGATTTTCACATCCCATCACTAGCTGTCAAAACATCCCTTGAAAGTCTCAACTTCTCTCTACATTTACTTTATACCGTGCCCTCTGACCCAAAGCTCCAGTCTATTTATTGGGGTTCCGCAGACGTTACAAAGGTCCTACGTAATTTAGTTTGTCTTCCAAATTCCCTTGAAGAGATATTGCGGTTCCGTCGAGTCTTTTAAATGTTTTGCTATTTGCATATTGAGTGTCACAGTTGTTTTTGTTGAAGACAATGAGGAAATGTTGCTGGTAGCAAAAATAAAAGTGTAATTGTTTTTTTTTTAGGTGAGAAATCATAAAAATGGCTTTTCCCGCTCGGAACGGGATGTCAGACTTTTACTGACTAAAACCCACTCAAACGTGTTCGTTCGTTACTCTGCGTTCCAAGACTCTGGGTTTCCTTTTCAGAAACGAGTAAGCTTCGACCCTGCTAGGCCCCTACGGTTTTACTGATATCTCGCTCTCACTATGTCTAACTGCCCCATAGGCGCGGGCTCGTGGACGGCGAGCACTGGGTAGCTCGCTGTCCGGCAGTCTGGTAATAATCTGGACCGAGCCTAGTCTTCAATGGAGCGTTCTGTTCCACGCGCGCCTCGAGGAGATGTCAGCAAACTGTAGGGGCCCGGTAGGGCCGAAGCCTCTGAGGAACACGGAAAATCCGAAAGGTTGTCACCGTGTCCCCTAGAACAAAGGCAACGAAGGAACGGGGTAGGGGTTTAGTCAGTAAAAGTCTGACACGCCCTCCCGCTTCGCCCAAGAGTGGGAGAAGTCATCTGTTGATTCCCCTACCGAAAAAAAAACGATGTCTAACTGTGGACGTCATTGGTTGTTTATACAATTAAATATAAAGCTTTCTTTAATATCAACATTGCTTATTAAAACTTTAGTAAAGGCAGGAAATTAATTTTATCAACTTTTTTCTGTTACTTTTTTCACTTCCTTTGGTTTTCGAATTTAGCCAGTGATAAGTATAGAAAGTCTTTATTTAAATAAAAGTATAACCTGACTAGCTGACATATACATTATATACATAAAAAAACTATCTAGGAACATGAAGTTTTGCACAAAGCTTTCCTTTTATTACCTATGCGAGCACTAAGATGGGATTTTTGAAAATTCATTATTGATTTATTAAATACTTTATACACAAAAAAGTACAGAGGCGGACTTAATGCCAAATTAAATGTTGTCATTATTTAATTTCAGATTTATACGCAATAGAACAATTAATTCATGAATCCCCGACCGGTCTCATAGGACCGCGCTGTTATTGTCTTACTATTGTGTCTCGTTTCGCGGGTATTGATAGGTTAAGGGGGTTTCAATGATTGTATGGAGCTAAACCAAATAATCAGCCCCATCGCGATGTCAATGAAGAGATACGAAGATGAGGCTTTTATTATGATCTAAACTCCTAACTTCAACTCAGACAAGCTCATAAAAAACCAAGACGACTACTCGGTCAATTCACTTACACTCAAGGCCGCAACATTCCTCATATTTGCGAGTATCCTCACAGTATGATGTAAAGGACCAACATTATCATAATTCGTGGTCCTAAGGGTACTGACACATTGTCGTTTTTTGTTTTTTTATAATTTGATGGGCTTGCGCTTGACCACTTTTGTTGTTTGCAAGCTTAAATAATAATAATAATAATAAATATGTGCCAAGTTGCTGTTACGTGCCTTCATGTGGGTGTTCGAAGTTTTTGAAACTTATTTTCACGTGGGCGAAGCCACTCGGAAAAGCTAGTCCATAGTTAAAGTAAATAAAATAAAATTTTGGTAAAATAAAATTATCATTTTTCTAAATTGGACTTATTATTATTTTTGATATGCATGTCCTAGAACCAAAAATTCGAAGACATCCACCAATCCGCACAGGACCCGCGTGGTGGATTACAGCCTATTCCCTCTCCTAGAGAGGAGGTCTGATGCCCGTTTTCACCAACAGCCCCTAAAATTTAAGTGTCTCTTAAGCCAATTTAATCAAGGTTTTTGCATATTATTAGGTTATTATTCTGAATTAAAGTATGAAATCGAACACGTAAGTTTAAAGTTTTCATATTTTAATTCAGAATAATAACTTAAAAATATGTAAAAACTGTGATTAAATTTGCTTAAGAGACACTTAAATTTTAGGGGCTGTTGGTGAAAACGGGCATTAGTCCCTGAGAAGGTGAGTGGAAACATTACAAGGCCGATAATGCTAATTCTAATTATTTTTGATTGTTCTGGAGTAGCGATCACGTACTTTTAAGATGCAGCGTTGGAAGGCCTTCTACAAGGTGGTCCAAAAACCTGGTGAGGGTCACGGGAATGCAATGGATTCGAGGCGAAGAGGGTGAGACGCGCAAGATCGATCGTTATCGCGACGCTTGGGTGAGGCCACTGCCCAATAGTCAACGTCTTTCGGCTTATATGATGATGATGATAGTTCAATCAAGTGCGTCGATGAAGAACCGAAGTTACTTTAAACTAAACGAATATTTCAGTCATTTTTGCCAGTGTATCAAACTGCACGAATAGTGCGAAAATAGAACCAAAGGTGTTGAAGTGAGTTCAAGCGATTGGTTCAACTATTTTTTTCCGCGCATAGTTGCAATCGCTGCCGATTCAGAATTGAGTTGGCGTCGAGTGCATTCTCATAGTTCACGAACAACGTGCAACGTTTTTGATTGTGGCTCGCTTTTAGAGCGAGTTTTTTAAATCCTTAGTTCTAGTCAATCTACTGTAACTAAAACTTCTGCAAATTGCTTTGCTCAATCGGTTGCTAGTTTGAACAATGGTTAAGTAAGCAACTATTATTTGAGAAAAAGGAGACAGTTTTTAAACATAACTAAGCGTAATTGAGAGCAGTGGTGGCCCAGTGGTAACTGAGCTCAACTGAATCATTTAAGCTATTTTAAGAATTGGGATTTTTTTAATCACTCATAGACCTCGACAAGCGTTGCTTAGATTTGGAAATTGAACGGTGTAATGGGTTGTGGTAGAGAGCAGTGGTGGCCCAGTGGAAACTGCCCCGACTTGCAAGTTGTAGGTCGCGGGTTCAAACCCAGTCAGGCGCATTACTTTGTGTAATTTATTTCATCACCACTGCTCTCAAAACGGTGAAAGAAAACATCGTGAGGAAACCGGTATGTCCGAGAACCAAAAAGAAGACATGTGACATCCGCCAATCCGCACTGGGCCCGCGCGGTGGATTATAGCCCATTCCCCTTCTAAAGAGGAGGCCTGAGTCCCAGCAGTGGGAAAATTATAAGGCCGATAAATCTAATGCTAATAAGAGTAACTGAGCAATAAATCTAACACTTTATGTATTGGTTGATGTCTTGGTCTCGAATCTATGGCATTCTCGCCACTTTCACCTGGATATCGGCCCATCTCGTGAACGGCCTTTCAACGCTGCGTTAGGCGATTCTTCGGGCTATCTCAGCCACCGTGGTTCTCTCTCGGATATCTTCATTCTTGATGCGATCACGCAAAGAAACTCTGAGCATAACCTTTTCCAGTGCCCTTTCGGTGACTTTAAGCCTTCTGATGTGGCCTAGCTTCTGCAATTTCGGTCTAGCAGCAATCATCTTCCTAATAGCTACAACTTACGGGTCTTTAAGTCAAGAGTGAATAGGTTACTTCTAAGCAAGCGTGCTCTATCGTCAGCCACATCATCGCCTACCATCAAGCGAGATAGTGGTTAAACGCGAGCCTATCTATAATAAAAAAAATAATCCTCAAAATACTGATGTTACTACCATGCAATCTTCATAGAGAGAAAACCATTTTATTTCATGTGATGGCAAAATAAAGCTGATTATGCTATCCTATAAAATTACCATAAGAACAGTCGTCAGTCTACAGACCCCCTAAGAAGTTCTGTGATAGCAGAAAAACGTAAATATCTCTCTACAAGTATAATTAGGTAAGGAGGGACGGACATATATGTGTGTTACTTGAGTCAGTAAAATGTTATGAACAATAAGAGCTAGATTACGGGTACTGATGGTAAGTAGGATGAGGGAAAATATGGACCATGAAAGGCAGTGTAGTAGGCGGGTATAGTATTGTGTATGGACCTCATTTCGGTCGGAGATGGACTAGTACAATGGGCTCTATAATTTATTAAGGTTTTTTTTTGTATGTTTATATACGGATAGTCAGAAGCCAGTAAATCTGACTCCAGTCTTGCCATGAAGTACCATGTTACCCCAGTTAATGGGTTGTGGAGGTCTGGTAGGCAGCCGCTCCTCGTAAAATACTGGTATTCAGCTAAATCCGGCTTGACTGGTAGCCGACCCCAATATAGTTGGGAAAAGGCTAGGCAGATGATGATGATGATGATGATTGGTGGTTGTAATATGTATGTAGGTATTTATTGACGGAATTGTAATAAATTAACCTATAGAATCCATCTTAATTTGTCTTACCGTATTAAATAGTTATTTTATGAAAAAGTAAGGGAATAATGAACTGAGTGCGTGTTTTAATAATTGTAATTACGTAAATCAATATAATATGATTATTACATTGTACCTATTATCGCGTGATGGATAACAGCCCATTTTATCTCCTAGAGAGGAGGCCGAGACCCAGCAGTGGGAACATTAGAAAGCCGATAATGCTAATGCTAATACAATTATAATTATGACGGCAATGTAAACTGTACCTACAACACAAGTTTTGTTTAGTTTATGTTATCTATACTAATATAATAAAGAGGTAAAGTTTGTTTTTTTGTTTGTATGAGGTAATTTGTGGAAGTACTGGTCCGATTGCTAAAATTTTTTCACCTATAGAAAGCTCCTGTATTCCCGAGTGACATAAGCTATATTTTATGTACGCGGGTGAAGCTGCAGGCTAAAGCTAGTTTTAAATATGAGTCCATATCCACAAGATTTCTAAGTAAGTAATAACGTCCTAATCACGTAAGGAATCACGATTGTATTGAAATCACAGGAAATGTATCACTGGTATATGGGTTAGACGTTCCTAAATAACTCTTCTGTTTGTCAATACCTACACCCTAGCTACTTGACACATGACAAATGTAGCTTAACTCGAAAATAAATAAAATATAACGTATTTCAGTAGCTCAAGTTGGATTTAAAAGGAGCTATTACACTCAGTGAGACAAGGATTTATCGGCTTTCGATAAATCTTCGGAGAGAGTCGTCGGGTGAATGGCGGAGTATGGATGGATCGTGATGTATGTAGGAGTGGCGTGATTTACTGAGTGAATACAGAGCTGGAATATGGGAAGTTCTCTGTACATTTTTTTGGCTCGTTTTAAATTGACTTTGAGACGTTTTTTTTTTGGGTTTTGTAGGTAAGGCGGCAAAAATGGAATCTTTATAGGATCGATTTGTTATGTGTCCGTTTGTTCAGACCTTTTTTCTGAGGAACGCGTGAAGGTATAAAGATGAAATTATTATGAAACATTCAAGTCTTCTACCTCAAGCAGCTGTCAAAAAAAATAAACTTCTAAGTCAAAACAATCAGTAGATAAGGTCGTTTTGCATCGTTCAGGTGCATGTTTTACCCTCACTTGGAAATCAAAAACTATAGGATGCTTCCCATCGATCTATAGTCCTGAATTTTGGAATTAAACAGGGTCTCACAGCACATACGTAAACTGGTAGCCATAGCTTGGAAAGAGCATATAGGATATTTTTAATCTGGGACATAAGGTTCCCTTGGGATAATTTTCTATCAACACGCAGGACCGCTGACAAAAGCTACTACGTCTATATCTATTTATTTATTTAATTATTTATGCACACAAGAGTACAGAGGCGGACTTATCTATGAATATCATTCTAAACCATTCGCACCTAACCGTAACACAGAACGCTTAAAATCATCCCCTTTTATCGCCACAGCTTTTTCCAAACAGGATATGTCCTCGATTAAAAGACACCGCGCAACATTGATGTCCCTTTTGTAATATTTGACCCCTCTCAAAACGGATGCTGGGCTTTTTAAAACAAAACCGCTTATTATCTCGGCTTTTCATATCCGACCGGATGGAATTGGAGTGTGATAAGTAAGCCTTTTATATTGTTAGATATTTTAACTGATTGGGTTTAGGGAAATAGGGTTTTTTTTGAGGTGGGAAGTTATCTTGTATTTTCTCCTGCTCTAGCGTGGAGCGGGAGAGCGTGTCAGACTTTTACTGACTAAAACTACAGCTATATTTCTTCAGTTGCTTGCGTTCCAGGAGCATGAGTATACCTTTTCAGAATCTATTAATTTCATGACTTTAATAGGCATTGGCCCTGTTAAACCCGGTACGGTTTGCTGACATATTTTTGAGCCCCGCATGTAACACTACGCGCCGTTGACGACTTGGGTTCGTCGGTCCTTATAGGACGAACGGACGGCGAGCTATCTATTGAACATAGTCCGTAAGCCTGCGAAGAAAACCTTTTAAAATAGAACGTGCATTTAAGACCACAATAACTCATAATGTGTTTTTTATTTCAGGTACTGTCAACTTGAAGCTGGTTACTTTGAATCGTAAGTTCTATCATCTTTTTCCTGCCCTCATCCCATGTTACTTGGTGTAGCCCGACCGGTACAACCCGTTTCTTTTCTTCCCTTCTTTTCTCTTAACCGTTTCGGTTTCTCTGGCTCCTAAGTTTAGTAAATATCATCATTTACCTAGTCTTTTCTCTATATTGGGGTCGGCTTCCAGTCAAGCCGGATTTAGCTGAATACCTGTATTTTACGAGGAGCGGCTGCCTACCAGACCTCCAGAACCCATTAACTGGGGTAACACGGTACTTCATGGCAAGACTGGAGTCAGATTTACTGGCTTCTGACTAAACGAGGCGCGGAGAAAACTAGGTATGTGAATATGGTCGCCCATTCACAGACCAACCTTGGCAAGCGTTGCTTAACCTTGAATATGGACCCGTGCGGCTGGTATTATCTAGCCACGAGCTCCTCCACGAGTTCTGACTTACGAGTAGACAAACCCAGTCAGGCGTATTATTTGTGTAACTTCATCAAAACAGACCAATCAGCCACAAACACCTAGGATTTTAAAATAAAACTTTAGTCATCAACTGGGAATCGAAGCTAAATCCCCAATTTTCACATTCCAGCTAACAATCGGGTCTAAAGGCTTATCACATCCATTGCCATTCGACTATCGAATTAGCAACTCTAGCGATAACATGTGGAATTGTGGACCAGGCCTAAAAGTATTTGGTATTATTTATTTAAAAAAATATTGTACCTCTTTTAAAACTAACTGTATACAGCGTATTCTCTCGCGTCTTTGGATACTGCTGCACTACCGTAGGTCATAACGTAATGTTATACAGGGTGTTTGGTGCATCGTGTGCCAAATTGATATAGTCGGCTGGAGGGATCATCTGCTATCCTTTCAGACCCTTAAACACTACCCATGCCCTGTGGATACTTTTTCATCGACATTTCAGTATTTTTTGAAAAATAGACCCGAATTTTACATTCAAATACAAATATTAAAAAATGTACAAGACATATAGAGACTGAATTTTAATTTTATTTGAACATGTATTGTATAAAGGTACTTTTAAATACAGACTTTTTTTAATTTAATCGCACAGTTTCGGACTTAAATTAAAGCTGTTCATGTTACAGCTATTTACATGGCTGTAAAAAAAGAACCAAATAAGACTGGGATCTTCAAACTTTCTCAATAATTCACTCGTCAATCTTCTTGCTAGTGATGTGCCTCATACCATAAAAATCTTATTACAACTATATGAAATCACTAGTTTTGTGAATCGAGTCGCAAAAAATTAACATTCATTATTATGAATTGAAAAATTATTTTTGCTTAAATGGTAGCTGAAACACCTATTTAATCTGTTAAATCAGCCATATAAAGTAAAACCTGCTTCGTATATTTCTTTTCGTGGGTTTTAGTTGAAATAAAAGGAAAAAAATAACTTTTACAATAATTTCATAATTTTTACAAATTCTGCTCAAATTTTGGCTTCTAGTGCAAATGCAGGCTCGGCAAAGTTAACACAACAACAGTATTTCGTATGTCTACACTCAGTTTTTCTA
This sequence comes from Mythimna separata, assembly GCA_030763345.1. Classification (NCBI taxonomy): domain Eukaryota; kingdom Metazoa; phylum Arthropoda; class Insecta; order Lepidoptera; family Noctuidae; genus Mythimna; species Mythimna separata. Next base: position 3,386,638 of record CM061188.1, on the reverse strand, counting down.
GGTCTACACTTGTACGAAGGGTCCGGGGAACCTGCCAAAGAGCTGGTATACACCACGGAGGTTTCAATTCGGTAATGATATAGTAAGTGTAATAGTTCAAAGCATTGGAACAGCTTTCAATACAATTAAGGAAGGAAAACGACTTCGTACAGTAATTATGTGTCGAAATACAAAACAAATGTCGGTTTTGCATCTGCATTAGAGGCCAAAATTTAAGCAATATTTGTAAAAAATATTAAATTACTGTACCTAAACTTAAGTAAACTTATTAAGTTACTGTACGTAATTTTATTTTTTGGTTTCTAGTAAAACCAATGAAAAGTGAGCTACGAGATACATTTCACAACGCGAAAAGTTATTGGATTGATTTTCTACCTAAACATCCTATAGTAAAACTCGTTGATAAATTAATCACCTGTATCTATTATGAAACACAATATATTTGAGCTGTCCGGTAATAGAAAACGCGGCACGTCCAAAATGTCAAAAACAGACTATGCAATCACCATCTCATTATATGCTAACAAAGACCTGTGCATCATTATAATAAATTTTAGTATCTAACAAATACCACTAAAATAACCATTCCTGGAACTATTATGAACCTGCTAAATTTTGACAGTGTGTAATTTGGAATGAATTCGACGAGAAAATAGATAGATAATGTCGGGATAAAACTATTCTAGTCTATCTCAGTCAAGTTTTAGTCGATTTTGTTTTTTTTGCATTATTATCCAATCAAAATCAAAATAGTTTTTGTTTCACACAGACCTACATGGGCACTTATAAAACGTCAAAGGCTAGTGCAACCGGCAATTAACCCCGTGGTTACTCTTTAAAAAAAAAATGAGTTTACAATATTATGTCCATATTAACCTGTATGTGGAGACAGTTCGTATTGTATCCGAAAGCGCAATAAAGATACCTAATCATAATGAAAAAGTGGTCACTGTGTTTATAAAACGACAATCAATGTAGTGCAGGTGTTCTGTTTGGGTCTATGATCACTTCAGACGTTAAATAGACTATCGAAATAAAATAAAACTTAAAAACTGTTTTTTTATGGTGTTAATCATCAAATGACCTCACTAATTTTGTAGGGCGGAGCGGGAGGGTGAGTCAGATTTTTACTGACTAAAACCACCAATTTTTTACCCATTGCATTCCAAAACAACGGATTTCCCTTTCAGAAGTAAACGCATGGCCCTAGAAGTAAGTACATACAATTTGTTTCAATATACATACAATACAATGCAAAACTGTCAATGTGACAGTTTATAAAGCAAATCTGTCAATGTGACAGTTTTACAATGCAAAACTGTCAATTTGACAATATTTTAATGGACCGTTTAGAAGTTAAGTGAAGGCTTAACTTTAATGAACATTAAGGGACGCTAATTAATCATTAGCTGTCTCTGAGTGCTAGTGTTAGGTATATATTTTCTACTTTAACGCAGGCAAAGCCGCTGGGAGATGCAAGTATATTATATATACTTATCCAAAAAGCGAGCCATAATCGTAAAACTACTTACCACACCTGCTATATTCGGCTTGTTGATCCCAAATTATCCTGTTTATTGTTTTAGTTCACTCATTCGTTTATTGATTTCATGTTACTCAACGAAAATGCAAATTAAATGGTTCAGTTAAATTATAATAATATGGGTGTGTTAAATGTACTTACCGTCATCCTAAAAGCATATAGGCAAAGTTTGGAAGTGTGTATGTTTGTTTGTTAAAAATTAAAATCAAAATCTTTTACATATTAAAAATTTACCATTTATAAACATGATGATGATGTTGATGAATGATGAACATTACAAAAAATCTTGATAAGATAGTTACATTTTCACGCTCAAACAGCTGAACAGATTTGGATGAGGTTTGGTATTATTATTCTGGAATAGCACTTAGGACATTTTATGTAGCGAGAGTATGAAATAGCGACAAGAAACGGAAAAACTTGTGACCTACGGATACCCTATATGTTTAAGGGTAAAATCTATAAGTTCGTGATAAGAACTGTTGTTTTTTTGGCGAAATATCCTTAAATACCGTTTAAACTTACGACTTGCCACAGCCATAGACTATATAAGGCAACTGAAGGAACATAGGCAGGTTTCAGTATGTAATAGTCTAACATTAGTTCTCGTCACATACAGAGCAGAAGAAATTATTTGATGATTCCCTACCACAAAAATGAAATATTGGTTATGGCCTGGATTCGCTAAGATTTGCAGGATGTCTTCCCGTCAGAAGATAATATTTTTATTTATGAATGGATACCTTCAATTTCTAGTCAGTTTATTTTAAACTAACTCTCACGTACCATTTTGAGATCTTTTATCCAGCAAGGAGTTAGGTCACACCAAAATCACACATCTAAAATTAAAATCCTTCCAAAAAACGCGCTCAAAATTCTAACCGAGTTCCATTTTGGGCCAGACTAAGGGCCTGTTCACATCGAGACGCGATGCGATGCTTAGCGCAATTTTCAAAACTATACATTTTTTAAAACATTCTTTTGATAAGTTAGTACTATCTTACCTCATGGTGGATGGTGCACACTTACGTAGAAGACGTTTACGCACTCTTGATGTTTTTTTTATGACCGCCGGTTATAACTATCAGGGAACACAGATTCTGGTAGAAAATTTCACTCTTTAACTTAACGCCCAGTGAATGATTTACCATAACTAGATATCGCATAGGTAGATTTTCCACCGGTAACGCGTCGCCGTATCTCCAATGATGGATTGGGATTGGCAAAGTTAAGTTATACAATTCCAACACATACTCTTTGAAACACTGTTAGACCGTTTTCACATTATCCGATCCGATATCGGGGTAAGTAAAATGTATGAAATGCCGTGCTCCGATATCCGATATCGGGCCGGACAATATGTCTTAATCTTGTTTTGTTACTGAAAATCATAGAATACCTTTTCCCGCTTTGAGTGAGACTTTCACTAATTAAAACCCACGTTTGTTCCTTCTGGAATGTTGTCCTTTGCGTTTCTACGTTAACTCTATCGCAAATAACCCGTGCAGTTTCACGATACACCTTGAAGCGGTGTCTCAAAACAGTAAGCAACAAGTAGACAAATAGGGGTACGCCTCGAAGTGCAACTAATGATATCGTTTGAATCCCCAACCGGTCCTATGAGACCGCGCTGTTATTGTTTTACTATTGTGTCTCGTTTCGCGGGTAACTGAGTAATTAAGCGCAACTAAATTATTCTCCAAATCACAACCATTAATTGCGCTCACAAATTTAAATCAACGAATAATTTAGCTGCACTTAGTTCGTATAAAAATAGTTGCGCTTTGAGGAATACCATGATTGGGTCATTTTTAGGGTTCCGTAACCAAATGGCAAAAACTGAATCCTTATGGATTCGTCATGTCTGTCTGTCTGTCTGTCTGTCCGTATGTCTCAGCCACTTTTTCCGAAACTATAAGAACTATACTGTTGAAACGTAGTAAGTAGACGTATTCTGTGAACCGCATTAAGATTTTAACACAAAAATAGAAAAAAAAAAACAATAATACTTCGAACTGAAACTCAAAAATATTTTTTTCATCAATCCCGTACGAGGTTTCTATGGATAGATCTACAAAAATGATATTGAGGTATCTAATATCATTTTTTTCTAAGCTGAATAGTTTGCGCGATAGACACTTCCAAAGTGGTAAAATGTGTGTAAAATCAACATGTTTTCTTTTTTTAAGCATCATCCCGTCGTGTTGTGTTGCTTCTCACTGTAACTCAACTCTTACCTCACACTCATTCACGTAATAATTCTTTGTTTCTTGTATGCCAAATAAACATTTTCTTTCTTTCTTTAAACATCATCGCCTCGCATCGCGTCACACTGTAACCCAACCCTTACCTCACTCATAACCTTGCAAAAGCAACGTAGTGTTCGCGCGAAATGTTGCCCAGTATCCGGTTTTATCAGCTTTTATTGGCAACACTCGGGCCTCAGTTTCCCTTGCTACTACGGAAAGAGGAGCCATTTTTATGTGGCCGCGGAGTTGCCATCGCAGCGTATGGGTTAATGGAATGACGTCAGCGAGTTTGCCATTTCAAAAAGGGTAAGTTCAAATGTGTTTTGAAGTTTTTGGTTAACTTTTAAGTGAAATTGTAAAGCGTGTTTTCATTTGGGAGTTTTATTGGCGTGTTTTGGTTTTTAAGGTTATGGTTGTGGGGATAATAATTTATTATTCAGGTTGCTTCTGTCGAGGCAAGGCAGAAAATTATGCCAAGGACATGTTCTACCCGTATCGTATGTCTTTCATGTAAATCCGTTCAGTCGTTTAAATGTGAAGGCATAGACTTATAAAAAAGTATTTAAAAAAAAATCATATCACACAGGAGTTCATAGCCAGTATTATACAGACCCACATTTGAAAATTAAATTAAAATAGAAGAAAGAAAGAAAGAAAAAATGTTTTATTTGGCACAAATACACACAGTGTAGAAAAACATTTAGGTACATACAAAAAAAACATAATTAAAACTAACAATTAACAACCTAGGTATCACATACCCGCGTAACGAGACACAATAGCAAGACAATAACAGCGCGGTCTCATGCGACCGGTCGGGGATTCATGAATTAGTTATCAAACACTGTGTGCCACACGGTTGCGCCAAATAGGTCCAGTTCAGCAATAATGTCAGAAAACCACAATCATGATAGTTGACTGACGCTGATTTTCAAAATAAAACATCTGTGAAAACGTAATAAAATTCCTTTAAATAAATTAAATCTAAAACTTAAATCACAATATACGTATGTATTACATGACGTCTTTTCTTTCTTTATTTAGGTGGGGAATCATCAAAATGATCCTGTTCTGGGCGTAGCGAGAGGGTGTGTCAGACTTTTACTGACTAAAACCCACTCCTGTTCCTTCTTTGCCTTAATTCCGGGGTCCCGGGGCTCTCTTTACTCAACCCAGGCCCCAGAAGGCTTCAGCCCTACCGGGCCCCTACAGTTTGCTGACATCTCCTTGAGGCGCGCGTGGAACAATACGCGCCGTCGACGACATGGGCTTGGTCCGGACTGTTACCAGACGTCCGGACGGCGAGCTACCCATTGCTCGCCGTCCGCAAGCATGCGCCTACGGTGGCTGGAAATCAGGATCAGAAACCCGGCGGCGGGGGCGTGAGGACCATGCCCTTTCGCGTGCGGCCGCCTCCTTGGCTAGCATTACTGCTTCACAGAAGGATGCGACCGCCTGCCACTCCTCCTCGCTCCGGACCATGGCCTGTACCAGAGCCTGGCGCGAGATACATGACACGTCTTAAAATAGAAAATGTCATTGGATGATTTCCCATCTATAAAAAAAAGATGCTTAAGAGCAATGCGCACTAGCGGCCATGCCGCAGTGGCCAGGTCGCAGCAGCCTGGCCGCTAGTGCGCTATTGCTCTTAGTCTTCTAAAACGATCACTATTCGTTAAAACAAAAAAATAACAATAAAACATATAAACAAACAAAAATAAGTAAACATATTCAGTTATCAAATACTCAGCCTTCCTTCAATGTAGTTTAAATCTTCTTCTTCTTCTTCTTCTTCTTCCTGCCCTTATCCCATATTATTTGGGGTCGGCGCAACATGTTTTTTTCTTCCATTCGGTCCTGTCACCCGTCATGCTATCATTAACTCCCTTTTCTTTCATATCAGTTCTCATACAATCCATCCATTTTTTCTTTGGTCTCCCTCTTCCTCTCCATCCGTCCACATGTAAATTTTATCAAACTCATAAATCAAAATAGACTTCTCAACAAACGGACAGAAAACAATTCTACACTAAATAGCCAGTCTAACACCATACAAATGACTGATTTAACTAAATAAGGCAGCCCACAAGCGACGCCACTCCCAGCCACAAGTGTCGACAAGCTAGCCACTTCATTATTCATATTTTCTACAGTGACTCGCGGCTACGCGTTCACGGAATGTTTGAATAATACAAGCTGCTTTGTTGATAGCCTTTTAGGTTGGGGTTAGTGGCTCGTGTGAGAGAAGCTTATTTTGTTGTCGTATATGAGAAGGTACTATTTTTATTTTACTACATATAGAACTGGGGCCTTACCATGACGTGTTAAAATGTCAAACGTACGAGCGAGAAAGAAGGACGGAGCTATACATCCTGTATAGCTTCATCCCTTTAATAGTTCAGTACAGGTTGTTAAATGGATCGCGTTAAGACTCATGGCCTTTGAGGTCAGTTTTTACTAGGGCTTTCAATACCGGTATTACGGGATCCCGCAATACCGTGATCACGGATATATTTTGGTCTTTTTTCAATACCGGTATTGACCAGCCAATACCGTGATTACGGTATTACAATCTTTAATATACAGAATGTTTGGGCGTGCGTCAGAATGGCTGGTTGTATGTGGTGTTGGTCTATGAGAGTTGATTCGCAAATTACTACATAGATATAATTAAGATATGTTTGAAGTTACAACAAAATTGGATTAATCATTTATCAATGAAGTTAATATGTAGCAATTATTATATTATATTATTTAAAAAATATATATTGACGCAATACATTTTGGGAAACTCTGTATGATTGAATTAAAACAAGGAGGTGATCAGCCAACCAAAAGACAGGATTGCTGGTCAAAAAACTATTTTGTTTCTAAATACATATCCTATGTAGCAAATATAAGCAATTATGTAGCGATTTTCGAATCAACTCTCATAGACCTACGCCACAGACAACCAGCCATTCTGACGCACACATGTTTGGTGCATCGTGTACCAAATTAAAATGGTTGACTGGAAGGGTCATCTACTATTCTTTCAGGCCCCCTAAACACTACCCAAGCCTTGTGGATTCTTTTTCATCAACGTTTCAGTGTTTTTTGAAAAATAGACCAATATTTTACATTTAAATTCAAATATTAGAAAATGTAATAGGCGTTGACTCTGAATTTTAATTTTATTTAGAAGTGTATTGTATAAGAGTACTTTTAAATCCAAAATTAGTAACATTAGTCATCTACATTTTAGAATTTACTCGTTTGGAGGTAGGTGGACAGTGAGTAAAGTCCCACATACCTCCATTGAAAAGGGAGGATCCTCCGACCGGACGAGGTGTTATGTCCGGTGGGCTACTGCCCGATAGATGATTTCGGGCTGTTGTATCTATACAAATCGCGCGGAGAACTTTGCTTGCGCGATGCAGAATTCTGTGACGTCATGTGTAGATGTCGATGATCGTAGTCGCTACATCACTCCCCTCCGGAGATCGGAGATCGATAGTCCTTGATGCTTCTTATGATGCGTGCCAGGACAGCGGTAGGTTGCTTTGTGTGGGTTTGAACCCAATACCGCATAGTTCACAGTGAGGTGCTGTCTGAACTTTGTGCTGCGGTAATGCCCCAGTGAATCGGGGTGGTGTCGTCCCAGTGAGTCGGGACGATGTTGCAAGCTCCAGTGAGTCGGAGTAATGCTGCTGGTTCCAGTGAGTCGGAACGGATATCGCATAGTTCTCGGTGAGTCGGAACTGTCTGCGATGATGTCCCAGTGAGTCGGGCTGATGATGTCCCAGTGAGTCGGGCTGATGATGTCCCAGTGAGTCGGGCTGATGATGCCCCAGTGAGTCGGGATGATGATGCCCCAGTGAGTCGGGGTGATGATGTCCCAGTGAGTCGGGATGATGATGTCCCAGTGAGTCGGGATGATGCTGCAGGCTCCAGTGGGTCGGAGTTATACAGCTAGCTCCAGTGAGTCGGAGTCAGACTGTGCGACGTAGGGCTTGATTGCTGGCGTCGACCAGGAGAGGTTTTGCATCGCTCTTCTTGCGACTGGCCGAAGGTGCGGTGTACCAAGGTCGATGATGAGGCTGAAGGTGATGACCAGGTATGACCAGGTAGGCATGCTGGTGGTCATGATACCCTCAGTGCCGTGCTGGTTGCGTGGCTCGCTGCTCGAAAGCTTGAGGAAGTGATGATGACGTCACGACGTGGTTGCTGCACGAAGGCTGCGCTGACGTTCATGCTCGAGGGTCACCAGTTTGGAGGTAGGTGGACAGTGAGTAAAGTCCCACATACCTCCATTGAAAAGGGAGGATCCTCCGACCGGACGAGGTGTTATGTCCGGTGGGCTACTGCCCGATAGATGATTTCGGGCTGTTGTATCTATACAAATCGCGCGGAGAACTTTGCTTGCGCGATGCAGGATTCTGTGACGTCATGTGTAGGTGTCGATGATCGTAGTCGCTACACTCGCAAAGTTTTGGACTTAAATTAAAGCTGTTCATGTTACAGCTATTTACATGGCTACAAAAAAGAACCAAAAGTGACTGGAATTTTCATTAGATTTAGATTATGATTCGAAGAAGAAGAAACTCTAAATTATTTATTTTTTTTACAAAAAACTTGTATTCAATACCGTGATCACGTGATCACGGTATTGAACTATTCCAATACCGGTATTGATACCGGTATTGAAAAAATCCGGTATTTGAAAGCCCTAGTTTTTACTAAGCGACTATTGCCAGTGCTCTCAAATCAATGAAAGAAAACGTCATGAAGAAACCAGTGTGTCCTTTTTTTAGGGTTATATAGCTAGAGGGTACTATCCTGGCGTTATTACTAAATATCCTCTGTCCTTCCATCAGTCTGTCTGTTCCTCTGTCAGCGGGCTCTATCTCAAAAACCGAACCCGGCCGAACACCCGAGCCCAGGGGTCCGGTCGGCGGACCAGAATTGAAGTTTTCACGGAATATAATCTCGTACTTCTAGTGCCGCTACAGCAGCTAATAATAAAATTTAAATAAAAAACTAAAAGTGTTTAATTGTTGTATTTTTATGCTTGATTTAAATATTTTAGTTTGAAACCCTTCGTTTTCGAGTTTGAATCGGACTTAATCTCTTTTTTTTAAAACGGGAAATTATCAAAAATGTCCTCGCACACTCCAGGTTGGTACAAAAGGGCGTATCAGACTATTACTGAGTAAAGCCCACGTTCAAAGGGCCTTTCCGTTCCAGGATACTTTTTGATTGTATGTACTATAAATTACTGCATGACGGCGATCCCACCTGATGGTAAGCAATGATGCAAAAAAACGCCAACAAAAAGGATTCTTTCCAACAATTCGATTTCCAAAGAAATCAATAAAAGGAGCATACCAACCTTTTTCCGCTACTGTACGGGCCCAGCTGGGCCGAAGCCTGTGGGGACATGGATCGGAATTCCGAAAGGTAATCTCGGTGTCCCTATATCGAAGGCAACGAAGGAACGGGGTGGGTTATAATCAGTAAAAGTCTGACACGCCCTCCCGCTCCGCTCAAGAGCGGGAGAAGTCATTCTGATGATTCCCCAACTGAAAAAAATACCCTTTTCCGCTCGCATTCCTCGTTCCCTTATGACATGCACCACACGACAGCGCGTAGTAACCACGCGTTTGACTGAAGTACGGAAACATAACGAGTAACATGTCCGACAAGTTATTTCAACTTATTTCTGTACCTAACCCTTTCCAAGTTCGTGGAGTTTTCAGCTGAATTACGTCAGCGTTTGAGGGTTAAGGGTTTTTGTTCATCTGGAAATGTGTTTCATGTGAATGTTCTTTTGAGGAGTTGCAGCTTTAATATTATTTTTCTTTGCGTTACGCTAATGACTTCTCTCGCTCTAGGGCAGTAAGAAGGCGTTTCAGACTTTTTCTGATTTAAACCATTCCTGTGACCTACAGTTGCCTTTTAAGTTGTAGGACCCCGGACCCTTTCCGGACCATAGCGGGGCCACTAGGCAATCTTCAAAGAGACGACTTCATCATCTGCCTAGCCTTTTCCCAACTATATTGGGGTCGGCTTCCAGTCAAGCCGGATTTAGCTGAATACCAGTACTTTACGAGGAGCGGCTGCCTACCAGACCTCCACAACCCATTAACTGGGGTAACACGGTACTTCATGGCAAGACTGGAGTCAGATTTACTGGCTTCTGACTATCCGTAACGACTGCCAAAGATCTACAAATGACAGCCGGGACCAACGGCTTAACGTGCTTTCCGAGGCACGGAGGAAACTCGTTATGTTAAGATGGTCACCCATCCACAGATCAACCTAGGCAAGCGTTGCTTAACCTTGAAGATCGATCTGTGCGGCTGTTATTATCTAGCCACGAGCTCCTCTTCAAAGAGACGACTTGTCGCCGCAATAGTGGCGTGCCCATTCTATAATTTAAGGTTGTGTTGTAAAATGTCACATTATTTTGTTTTGCTCTGGCAGTCACACGTTTTTCTCAAAAACCGATTTCAAGAACCAGACTTATACTCACAGAACATATAAAGGAAGTGCTTATACTAGTGGAATATAGTTTTAAGTCACAGACATTGTTACTTAATTGTCAAGAAAACTATTGTGGAGAGAAAATAAATTGTATTGAATTTTTTGAATATGTTGGTTCACAAATTCTCCCATTGCGCATTGTAGGTACAGACATAGACAAAAATAACTAATATAAAGTGTTTTTCTCTGAAAAAGTTTTAGCAAATATTTAACTTAGACCTGTTAATACAGGACCATTTTCAGCAACCGTTCTGCCAATAACCACACTCTTCAGTACTACTTTTTAACCCATTTCGTCGGTTACTTGAAACAACAATTGCATACAAAAACTCGAATTCAAAACAATAGAATTCAAGCAGACCACTATTATCGCGAGCACGGTCCACTAGTTTTAATGGCGGCCATTTTGAATTTATTCCCGAATCCGGTTGTATCCGGTTTGGATGAGTGCAAACCGGTTTAAATTAGTTAATGAGATGGACACGGAATGCAGAATTAATGTATTGTTATTTTATGTAGTTGTTATACTAACATACTTTTAATGTGTAATAATTCATCGGTGTTTTTGTTTCTTTGTTGTATACAACATGTAACATAATTAATGTACATCCTCTTGGGGGGTCATTGTACTCATCATTATGAACAACTTTTACTATGGGACCAAACCTGAAAGCAAGAAAAAATAGCTGTTCCCTTTAGTTATGTTCGCTTATTTCGCCAAAATGTATGAAACAGCTGATTATTTTTTCTCGATCCCCTAAGAGGATGTGCATTAATTAAGTCACAGTATATTGTAATGTCTTTAATTTTAATAAACCAGTAATTTGTATCTGAATTTGTATTTTTTTATTTTTTCTGGAGCGTGAGGTCTGGGATTCTATTCCCGGGTCAGGTTAAAAGTACTATTAGGTTTTTCCTTTAGGAATTACTCTGTAGCATCCCAGAGTTTGGAAGTTGGAGGTGTGATACCCCCGTGCCTCGGAAAGCATGTAAAACCGTTGGTCCTGATATTTCCTCATTCGTTCGTGTCGGATTGCCATCTCATCAGACTATGAGATTAAAAGAACAGAGAGTTTATCTGTGTTTGTTCACCTACTTGGATTCTATAATATATCCTGCGTGCTTGGCTAATCTCTGTTGAGATTGGTCACACATTATTTTCTAATGATCTCTGAGTATACAACCTATTCCAATTACTTGAAAAATTATCTTTGTGAAATCTTTAAGTGTTCATTTTTAGGTATTTTTTCAATACCACCTATATTAGCAGCCCAATGATGGAACGGACTTAAGGCGGGCGCGACGTTAGAATTATCCATACAAACGTAATACCAAAATCATTTGCAATTTAAGCATACTTACACCATAATATGATGTTATTCGGATTCAGACAATAATTATCTAGGTTCCTACATCGTCTTTTTGTTGAAAAACTTACCCCAAACGAAATTTATGCGAATTTAAATTTGAACATTTTCACAGCGAAAATGTCATGTTTTTATTTTGTTTTTTCTATATTATAAACAACAATATTTCAAAATATCTTTTCGTAGGAACACAGATATTATTATTAAGTTATAAATACTCGAAACAATAATGGAAATACATTAATTTTTCATTCATCATTTTTGGTATTACGGAACCTCTCCCAAATCTCCAATAGTTTGTATTGCTATCACATGACAGCAAGCAACTGTCAGTGTGCGAATGATGACTTTACTCCAGTCGGTGTGTCCAAGAATGGTTTAAACTATCTGGATTGCTTCCATCAACCTCAAAAACGTGTTTTATTTCGTCTCAACTCGAGATAGCGCGCGGTCTCCGCAGGCCTCTTAAACGGAGGAGCTCGTGGCTAGATAATAACAGCCGCACAGGTCGATCTTCAAGGTTAAGCAACGCTTGCCTGGGTTGGTCTGTGGATGGGTGACCATCTTAACATAACGAGTTTCCTCCGTACCTCGGAAAAAGCACGTTAAGCCGTTGGTCCCGGCTGTCATTTAGAGATCTTTGGCAGTCGTTACGGATAGTCAGAAGCCAGTAAATCTGACTCCAGTCTTGCCATGAAGTACCGTGTTACCCCAGTTAATGGGTTGTGGAGGTCTGGTAGACAGCCGCTCCTCGTAAAATACTGGTATTCAGCTAAATCCGGCTTGACTGGAAGCCGACCCCAATATAGTTGGGAAAAGGCTAGGCAGATGATGATGGAACGGACTTAGCGGAATTGAAATTTACCTCTCCATTCTCAGCTCCACAACCAGATAATGACCATAACTGAATCATAATGTACTGACCTCAACATAAAGCAATCAATCTTGACATTATGATAATGCACTGCCATAACTAGCGAGCGAGCCTCGAGTGTGCAAATGTATGGAGAATTAATATCTACGCCGGATTAACAGGTATTATGGAGTTCCTTGTACGTCCTTTGATGAGCAGGATTGAGTTTGCTTTTAGTTATAGCAAGGAGGATCTCGTGGCTAGATAATAACAGCCGCACGGGTCGATCTTCAAGGTTAAGCAACGCTTGCCAAGGTTGGTCTGTGGATGGGTGACCATCTTAACGTAACGAGTTTCCTCCGTGCCTCGGAAAACACGTTAAGCCCTAGGTCCCGCCTGTCATTTGTAGATTTTTGGCCGTCGTTACGGATAGTCAGAAGCCAGTAAATCTGACTCCAGTCTTGCCATGAAGTACCGTGTTACCCTAGTTAGTGGGTTATGGAGGTCTGGTAGGTAGCCGCTCCTCGTAAAATACTAGTAGTGAGCTAAATCCGGCTTGACTGGAAGCCCACCCCAATATAGTTGGGAAAAGTCTAGGTTGATGATGGGTTCGGACCACTTGATTACTAAACGGTCGCAGCGGTCTTCCCGTCCGGTTCATTGGATTATAATTTAGGTTTCTTCAAGGCTACAGTGACTTATACTCTTGATAAAATAGTCAACGATTACCATCACGTAGGACCGCAGTCAAGCTCTAGTTCATATTAAGTATATAAACCTACCCTTTTTTTGTATATATTATTATATAGGTTTCTAAATACTTTTATCTTTAGTTTGTATATATATCTATTAAGTCATTTCATCATCTGCATAGCCTTTTCCCAACTATATTGGGGTCGGCTTCCAGTCAAGCCGGATTTAGCTGAATACCAATATTTTACGAGGAGCGGCTGCCCACCAGACCTCCACAACCCATTACCTGGGGCAACACGGTACTTCATGGCAAGACTGGAGTCAGATTTGCTGGCTTCTGACTATCCGTAACGACTGCCAAAGTTCTCCAAATGACAGCCGGGACCAACGGCCTAACGTTTGAATCCCCAACCGGTCCTATGAGACCGCGCTGTTATTGTTTTACTATTGTGTCTCGTTTCGCGGGTATCTGAGTAATTAACGTGCTTTCCGAGGCACGGAGGAAACTCGTTATGTTAAGATGGTATAAGATGATATCTATTATAAGATGATATCTATTAAGTCATTTATTAGTTTAAAATGTAAATATTCCGTAAATAAATATTCATTTTTATTAAAAAAGTATATAAAAATATTTTCTTACAGTTTTCCCTAAAATAACACGGCGTCACGTGTCAGTACTGGTGAGGCAATAAATATTGTCTAATATGCGTTAAAATGGTCTGAAACAATTTATTATGATTAGAACAGGCTTTGTTTTAGGCAAATAATGGGATGTCACGTCTGTTCATGAACGTTTTGTGAGAAGAATAGCAGCCTGTTATAGCAAGGGTTCTGTGTGAAGAAACTCGTCTGAGAATATTATCATAGATATACTAGTGTTTGCCCCCAGTTTTACTCTTTGCTGGCTATGCTATGCTAGGTAGTGCAATTATCAAAATTTCGATTTGACGATTGGCCTTTTTCTAGAAGTTTCACTCACGTAACTGGACCATCTGTTCCAGGTAAAATTATTTATTTATAGGCTCACGGTTGACCATTTTCTCATCTGATGGTAAGCGATGATGTGGCCAACCCCTAAAAAACTGATAAAAAAATTCACAACTTTGAGTGCAAAGTATCCGATCTTGATAAGAGTGGGTGGTTCATCATCTGCCTAGCCTTTTCCCAACTATATTGGGGTCAGCTTCCAGTCAAGCCGGATTTAGCTGAATACTAGTATTTTACGAGGAGCGGCTGCCTACCAGACCTAGAGTAACCTCATACATTAGTCAGTAAAAGTCGAGTCAGAAGAGAAGTCATTTTATATCTATTAGTCTGTAAGTCTTCTTTAAAATAAAATAAATAAAAGTCCGACACGCCCTTCTGTTCCACGCCAGAGCGGGAAAAACAATTAGAAACTAACTTTAAAAAAATGTCACGTTCGGTGGCGCTCGTCTAAAAATTATCATCTGCCTAGCCTTTTTTCCCAACTATTTTGGGGTCGGCTTCCAGTCAAGCCGGATTTAGCTGAAGACCAGTATTTTTACGAGGAGCGGCTGCCTACCAGACCTCCACAACCCATTAACTGGGGTAACACGGTACTTCATGGCAAGACTGGAGTCAGATTTACTGGTGGTGATGGTCACCCATCCACAGACCAACCTAGGCAAGCGTTGCTTAACCTTGAAGATCGACCTGTGCGGCTGTTATTATCTAGCCACGAGCTCCTCTCGCGTTCGCGCTCGTCTAAAAAATAACTACCATAAAATAAAACTGTGTCAATACAAATAAAAAAAAAACTAAAACAAACAAAATAAAACTAGCAGAACCGAGAGAAAGCGTCAAACCTATGGGTAGGTTTTAATCAGTAGAAGGCTCCTTCAGTTACCCGTTGCGTTTCAGAGCGACGACGGTGACTCAATTACACGCACCCTCACGGTACTCTTAACAAGAAGATAATTAAACATCCGTTTATCATTAAATTAAGAGGGCCCTTCCTTACTCGTCAACCGTCTACGTAATTATAGTTTAAAAACTGTTGTCTCATCCAAAACACAACTCTGTTGGCATTCAGTTATTCTGCCATTCACTCACATATTCCTAAAAACTTGCTACGACTATACTGTTAAGTGTTTTTTTGAAACCCTAAAAAGTTTTTGGAAAAAATCATCATTCAGAATTTTAATGAAATATTTCTATAATATTTTTCACGAAAAAAAGCAAATTTTCAGAGGTAGGTATTACTAGATTAGTATTACAATAATTTTTGATTTGATCTCTATTGACACCTAGATAAGATCCACAAGATATCTGTGTTACCAAAATATTTAGAGAAAGATGTGTAAAGGCAGCAATGAGTCACCCAACCCACAGGATCGCAGTTGCTAAAAACCGATTGCCATCTTAAAAGAACGTCATAATTGCGTTAGAGCGGTTGTATAAAAATACCTCGGGGCGGACGCTCTTAACATAATTAATTAATGTGAAAATTGCTAATGATGATGAATTAAAGCTTTTTCATTTATTTCGTTAATGTTAATTATTCAGCTTATTTAATTTACGTACTGTTTCTTCCGGGTCGCTAAATTCAATTTCTGCTGCATTACTAATGCGGTTTGGCGTAAGTGATTGGAGAAAGACAGCGTTGAAAGGGCTCCCACGATGTGGACCGATGACCTGGTGAGCGTCGCGGGAATCTGATGGATGCGACTATGACGTCTTTTGGCTGAAATGATGATGCACTAGGACGTCTTTTGGCTGAAATGATGATGTTGACGATGACTGGAATTATCTGGTATTGTTATATGAAGACGGATGAAACTACGGGGCCTGGGAATGTAAAATTTTGCACAAAGCTTCCTTTTATGACGTAGACGAGTATTCTTCTTCTTCTTCTTTTCGTATCGATGCTCTCAATCTTTTTCTGCCCAGTATTTGGCAACCTGTATGGCTTTGGCATTGGCCTCGTTGAGATCCTGCAAAGTACAGGTGGTTGTGCAGGATGGACAGCATAATAAGTGCCGCATATCCTGGGTAGCTGCTCCACACTGGCACTGCGTTAAGGATGGGTCGAGGAAGCTCCATTTGGCCATGTTGTTTTTACAGCGGCCAACCTGGGTCCGCAGTCGGTTAAGAGATTTCCAGACTGGCCACTGCAACTCGCTTCCAGGGGAGAGACGCTCTGATGGGGCGATGAAGTGTGGAGGAATTGGGTGTCTCTGCTTCCACAGCGTGCATCTCTCGTCCTCTGCACTGTCTTTTGAAGAGGTCGTAAAGCGCATAAAGCTTTTACGGCTCTTTAGACGTGCAGGTATTAGTATTAAGAAATTATTTTTTTAATTCAACTTTTATGAGGTAAATCAAGGGTCTAAAGTATCTATGGAGAAACCTACTTTCTTACGAATGAAGCCGCAGACAGAAGCTAGTCTATCTATGTACTCGTACATGAAAGGAGAGACTGAAATGACTGACATATTGACGCACGGACGAAACTACTGGAACTATAGGGTATTCAACGAGGGTTGAGCCAAAAGGTAAACAAACCATAAAAAGGGTTCTTTATAATATGTTACGATTGATGTAATGAACATATAAAAATAAGTATGGAATTAATAACTACACTGACAACATTAGAAATTATATTTTAGAATGATGTCTGTGGAACTTATGTTATCCTTTCAGATTTATTTGAAATCAAACATAAATGCCTTAAATTATTTTCTTAATTTTTATTAATTATGCATTAAATACTTAGTTCACATGTAAAAGAACCTAAAATGACATTTTAATACTACTAAGTTGTAGACCACAGATACTGGGAACATTTTACATTAAAATGTGACGTTTTGTCATCGGTCGGGTTATACCCGCCATATTGAAAAAATGATTTTTTTGTTTACCTTGTGGCTCAAGCTCCGGTGAATACACTGTAGGAGCGTGAAATACTTTACAAATCTTTTATGATGTAGCCGAGCACTAACGGAGAATGTAACAAAAAATACCCCCAAGGGAAAGACACGGGGATTCATTTGTATACAGAGACTTACTTTCACGCAGGCGAAGCCACTCATCATCATCATCATCTGCCTAGCCTTTTCCCAACTATATTGGGGTCGGCTTCCAGTCAAGCCGGATTTAGCTGAATACCAGTATTATACGAGGAGCGGCTGCCTACCAGACCGAAGGCGAAGCCACTGGCAAACATAAATTATCGTAACCTTTTCCTGCATTTTCAATTTTATCAAAAAATCGCTACCGCTTATGCCTCAGACCAGCTAAATCCCACGAGTACGCGCATACATATATCAATTTGCGCTCATTAGTGCCTTAATAATAAACAGGCTTTGATGTATCGCTGAGCACAAGGCGCTAAATACGCTAGTTTCCCAATGAACATAATATGCTAATGATTTAATATTGCTGAACTTAATGCCTTTGGTTTCAATCAGTTTCAAGTTAAAGGCATTTAATTTTGAGTTGAACGAACTTGTATCTTGTGATGTTTGATGTCTCTTTCATTACTAAAGAAGTTTGCGAGGAAGATGACGAAATACTGACTTTAAAAAGAAGGAAGGTTCTTTGTTCTGCTGTATGTATTTTTTTGTTCGTACTCGAAGTTATGGATCATTGCAGAAATATCGTAAAAAATAAAATTGCTTTGTTTATACGTGTAGTCGATGACTGACCGAAAGATGAAAAGGGGGAGGGGTACCACAAAAAAAACTTTTTCCAAGAAAAAATACAACCGATTTCAATGTTAAAAAAATCACACTAAAAAGTACAAAATCACTTTAAATTCGGAAGTCGGTGTTGCACGCTCATCTCGAAGAGATGTAAGTAAAACTGAAGTGGGCCTGTAGAACCAATGCCTAGTAGGGCTCCAAAAACGTGTCAAATAGTGACCGTATCCCTAGAATGCATAAAACAATTGAAGACCATAGGTCTAGTTACACCTTGAGAAGAAAAAGTCATTGGTGGATTTCTTACCGCAAAAAAAGAGTCTTTCACACACAAACGACGTGGTACACTGTTAAACTAAATCCTGGACTACGGACATGGATATTCCGAAAGGTAAGCCCATGTCCCCAGATCGAAGGCAACGAAGGAATGGGGTGGGGTTTAGTCAATCTGTTTCTTTTTTTCGAATCGAAGGTAAACTCTTTAGATTGTTCAGGCCCAGTTGATAGCTACATTGATTGCAGCATCGGTGGCACTCATTAAATCCTCCAAGGTGCAAGTGTTTAGGCGCTCGGGGCACTCCAACGTGTGGCTCTTGGTTTTGTAGAAGCACCGCACTCACATTGAATATCAGACGGGTCTTTGAAAGTCCATTTGGCCAAATTGTGTATGCAGCGACCTACCTGGGTGCGCAACTATTTAGTCAGTAAGAGTCTGACACGTCGTCCCGCTCCGCCCAAGAGTGGGAGAAGTCATTCTGATGACTCCCCACTTAAAAAAAAAACCTTAGAGAAGGAAAAGTCGATTTCTCACCGCAATAAATGTCATTCGCTCTCAAACGGCTAAACATAGCACAGTGTTTGACTAAATCCTGGAACAGGTTGTAACTACCTACTATTATTCCGAGAATATGTTCCTTTGAGAAGATTTCCAAATATAACGTGAATGAAACTGCTGGCAGAAAAAGTCTATATTAGTTGAGTGATGTATGTGAATGAAACGAATCCCAACCTACCTTAACGGTATTCTTAGTAAAGTTCTCTTTGACATAACATATTTGAAACTTTAGTTTGTATAAACTGTACTGTAACTTTTTGGTGTACAATAAAGTTTTTTCTATTCTATTCCATTTTATTCTATTCTAAATTATAAGTCAGTTCATATTAATTATATACCTCCTTTATTTAGGTGCGTATTTAAACACTCTCAAAGTAATAAGTACTTATCTATAAGGTACTAACTTCCCGTTGATCTAAAATCCTGTAATTTGGGAAGAATCATCGCCTCCTAACACACGTAATGAAAAATGTCGTAACAATTTACATAGGTAAGTTTGCACAGAACCCTCACTGCACAAACCCAACTTTCACTTCACCAGCTCATCAATTTCTACGGAGACCTTCCCACCTCTGACCAAAAGACACGTATTCAAGTAACAAACGCCACCATTTCCTGATCGCACAAGATGGGGACTATAATTTTTATATTAAACTTTAATTAGGCGCACTTTTTAACGCTACAAGGAAATCAAAACCTATAGGGTACTAACTTCCTGTTGACCTACACTCCTAAAATTAGGCAAGGAACACCGTTTCACAACAAAATAAAGGAAAACGACTGACAAACGTAGATTGGCAGTTACAAAACAAAAAAATACTTATTTGTGATATCCAAACTATTTACATAAGGTTTGTACATAACCCTCACTGCGCGAACCCAACTTTCACTTCACCAGCTCATCAATTTCTACGGAGACCTTCCCACCTCTGACCAAAAGACACGTATTCAAGTAACAAACGCCACCATTTCCTGATCGCACAAGATGGGGACTATATGTCATGGTGACACATGGATAAATCTCTCCGAACCGTGAGATACGCTCCGATTTGCCAGGGAAATAGCACACGATAAAAGATAATGCTAGGTAAATGTGTTTCAAGGAAAGGAAGTTCAGGCAGTCAGGAATTCCTGGTATAAAGTATTACCTTCATATCTTATACCTAGGCGGTTATACCTTTTAGGGTAGAAGGTATTAGGCTAGTTTTCTGGGTATATTTCCGGATAGTAGGGACGTGAAGTAGTACTTAGTTCGAAGCCCGAGGGTAGTTATGTAATTTCTCGCTTACAGAATCCTTCCTAACCTTTTTCCTAACTATATTGGGTTTGGCTTTCAGTCAAGCCGGATTTAGCTGAATACCAGTATTTCACGGGGAGCGTCTGCCTACCAGACCTCTACAACCCAATAACTGGGGTAACACGGTACTTCATGGCAAGACTGGAGTCAGATTTACTGGCTTCTGACCATCTGTAACAACTACCAAAGATCTACAAATGACAGCAGGGACCAACGGCTTAACATGCTTTCCGAGGCACGAAGGAAACTCGATATATTAAGATGGTCACTCATCCACTGACCAACCTTGGCAAGCGTTGCTTAACCTTGAGGATCGACCAGTGCGGCTGTTATTATCTAGCCACGAGCTTCTCGACGACGAGTTCGACGCCCGAGTGTACCTATGTAATTTCTCGCTTACAGAATGTAACATAATTAATGCACATCCTGAAAATACTATGTTCTGAATTGGATAATAACTCGCTTTCAGCTATAAAATAGGTATGTTTTGTCTGGCATCCATCGGATTTACGCGACCCTCGCCAAGTCACCGGTCCTTGTGGGAGAGCTTTCAACACTGCGTCTTCCGGAACATGGTCACCATTCCAGAACCTTCCATTCAATCGTTCATTTTAGCATTATCGGCCTTCTAATGTTCCCACTGCTGGGACTCGGGCCTCCTCTCTAAGAGAGGGAATGGGCCATAATCCACCGTGCGGGCCCAGTGCGGATTGGTGGATATCACACGTCTTCGAATTTTTGGTTCTTGGACATGTCGGTTTCTTCACGATGTTTTCCTTCACCTTTTTGGGAGCAGTGGTGATGAAATAAATTACACAAAGTAATGCACCTGACTGGGTTTAAACCCGCGACCTACAACTCGTAAGTCGGGGCGGTTACCACTGGGCCACTACTGCTCTGCTCTGTCCTAGGTATAGGTAAATTCATTTAATTATGCTAAACGTGGATGTCTACAGAACGTAAACTAAGCTCACTAAGGCGCAAATGATTCTCTCTGTTATCTGTAGGTAATTACCAATTAATCACTAAACCGTATTAGCCTCTAATCGTCATCACGCTAATTTAGCCGAATATTCTGAATCCGATATAATACATTGATGAAAATGATTACGGTATAATGTGTTCTACCTTAGTAAGCTTGGGGCCCAGTAGGGCCCAAAGCCCACTAGGTGATCAAAATGTCTAGTTGGGCCTAGGTCGGAGAGTAAGCTAGCTTAAATTATACCATGTGATTTAAAGATGTTCTCGTCGTTATAATCAACATCATAATCATTTCAGTCCATCAAAGACGTTGTTTGCTGATTATAGGAGTAGTTCTCCGCTAAGCATTGCCACTACAAATGATCCTTTTTTTATATAACGTAAACTAGTGCTTGACTGCAATCCCATTGATGGTAAGCAGTGATGCAATCGATCACCATCAAGGTGAGGCGCACTAGTTTATTAAGAGCCTATTCCCTCTAGTCTTGAAGATACCCAAATTATAATCGGACGGGAAGACCGCAGCAGCCTAATTGCATACATCGGATTTCAGCGTCCCTCACTATGTCATCGGACCACCTACAAGAGTGAAGTGCACAAGTGAAAGCAAGTTCTTTTTTTTAGGCAGGAAACAGTCACAGGACTCCTCTTGTTCTGGGTGAAGTAAAAGACAGTGATAGACTTTTGCTTACTAAAACTCACCTGTGTACCTTTCCACGGTAACTCTTTCAAACAATCTCGCAACAACCCATATACCCCGGACACATAAACCATCATCTTTTATCTGTATCTCTCCACATATTTACCTAGTAATACCTATAAATATTTTACCAAGAAACGAGATACGATATAGGAAACAGATACATATCCGCTGTGGTTTTGTACAGTAGGCTGCAAAAATATGTATGTGTTTAACAGTTTGGAGGTAGGCGAGACAGCGTAAAGTCCCACAAACTTCCATTGAAAAGGGAGGATCCTCCGACCGGACGAGTGTTTTGGCCAATGGGCTACTGCCTGATAGATGATTTCGGGCTGTTGTATCTATTCAAATCGCGCGGAGAACTTTGCTCGCGCGATGCAGGATTCTGTGACTTCATATGTAGTAGATCGTAGTCGCTACAGCAGTATTAAAATGTAAATTTAAATTTGCCATCAAGGTTTTCGGACGGTTGTGATCTTCAGTGTTCTCCACAGACCATGTCCCACCTTCTATCCTGCATTGCGTACCCTGTTATCTGTTCTCGTGAGGACTAAATGACAGCATCAGTAGACGGCATTGCCTTGGCCGAGTACTGGGCTAGGCAAGGTATTTGACTAGTTTTACCATCGACACACTAAGAAGTAGAAGAAAGTGTGAATTGAATTCTACTACAAACATATATGTGTGTGTGTGTGCAGTCGCATACAATGGGCCCCATTAGAAGGCTTAAAGTCACTCAGAGAGAAACGTGATCGCATCAGGAAGGAAGATATCCGCAGGAGATCCAAGGCAAAATTCCACTCCTATGTTCTTTGCCTTTGTTTCAGGGCGCCGGGGTACTCTTTCGCATAACTTATGGCCTCAGGCCGACCGAGAGCAGTGGTGGTCCAGTTTAAATCCAGCTAGGCGCATTACTTTGTGTAATTTATTTCATCACCATTGCTCTCAAAACGGTGAAGGAAAACATCGTGAGGAAACCGGCATGTCCTAGAACCAATAATTCGAAGACATGTGACATCCACCAACCCGCACTAGGCCCGCGTGGTGGATTATGGCCCATGCCCTCTCCTAGAGAGGAGGCCTGAGTCCCAGTAGTGGGACATTGTAAGGCTGATGCTATGCTATGCTATGGCCTCAGTAGGCTTCCACCCTGCTGGGTCCCTACCGCGCGCAGCCGCCTCTTTTGCTAGAATTATGAATTCACGAAGCATTCGACCGCCTGCCACTCCTCCCTGCTCTGGACTATAGCCTATACCCGAGCCCGATCCGAAAGGTCGTTGCCGCCGATCGCCCTCATGAAGTCACGGTTACATTTTACTATATGTTCCACCATGTCCTCTAGGCTTTATTTTTTACTTTAGCTTGTGGCTAGATACTAACAGCCGCACGGATTGACCTTCAAGGTTAAGCAACGCTTGCCAAGGTTGGTCTGTGGATGGGTGACCATTTTAACATACCGAGTTTCCTCCATGCCTCGGAAAGCACGTTAAGCCGTAGATCCCGGCTGTCGTTTGTAGATCTTTGACAGTCGTTACGGATAGTCAGAAGCCGGTAAATCTGACTCCCGTCTTGCCATGAAGTACCATGTTCTCCAGTTATTGGGTTGTGGAGGTCTGGTAGGCAGCCGCTCCTCGTAAAATACTGTTATTCAGCTAAATTCGGCTTGACTAGAAGCCGACCCCAATATAGTTGGGAAAAGGCTAGGCAGATGATGATGATGATGTCCTCTAGGCTTTCTACACAATGGTGAGACCCGGGCGTTTCATCCGCTCAAATCCAGCGCAGAAACCTCCCAAACAAAATTAATAGCTCTATAGAGCAGAATCTCTCGTTTTTTCACAGTAATCGCCTCTTTTTCCGCACGACTGTACATTAGAACTTTCATACCTAGGGAGATGTAGTTGATGACGAGGCAAAAAAGCCACCGTCTCGTAAATTGTCGGCTATGTTCGGGTATTGTCGGCTCTTGTAAAACATGGGTTTGGTGTCAGTAACTTATGGTGTACTACACGGTTCTTGTAAGTGGCATTTTTAGATGGGAGGACGATAAGAGTTTATTGATTCGTTGGTGTTATAGCGGTTTTTTACGTCATCATGTAAGTATTTTGAAAGTAGTATTTTTTTTGGATGGCTTTGGGTTGTGCTAAAGAGAACCCTAGGACCCCGGAAAAAAGGCAAAGAAGTAACAGGAGTTTTGTAACAGTTAGTAAAAGTCTGACAGGTCCTCCTGCTGTGCCCAGAGCGGGAGAAGCCATTGAATAATTTCCCACCTAAAACTGGTAGGCATAAATGTGTCTCAACACTCAAAAAATCCGATAAGGGTCAGATGCAGAACCGACGATTTTTTGTGCTTTCCGAGGTACGGGGGTGTTATACCACCAACTTCCAAACTTCGGGTGATGCTATCAGCTGGAATTTGGATGTCCTACATACCATTAATCCTTGTTGTCAGGTAAAAAGGTATCGAACATTTTTCTAGACCAACCATAGATTATTATTTTTTTCCCAAAAGGAAGAAAATTATTAGTGACAATTATTCTTACCCACCTGTCTCTGATGCATTCGTACGACAAGGCCAGCCTACTCCCACTTCACCCGCTCGTCCAACCTGGCTGTTTGTTTCACGGCATCTGCTACTTGAGTTATGCAGGGCAGGAAAAAAAGAAAGCCTATGCCCAACAGAGGGACACAATAAATTATAACACAGGCCATTCAAAAAAATAGTTTTAGTAGTTTACTTTTATGTCCACAAACTTACAACAATGCCTTAATAGAAAATGCCCCGTTTCAACACAATAAACTTTCTTTTATTAACCTGTAGCCTTACTTCTAAAGCCAGCAATAAGTTGATTGCTAGTTATAAAAATGCCGTAAATATTTAAGACCTGGTAATCAGCCAAGCATTTATCCAAGTTCTTCAGAGAAATGGCCGTCAAGGGAAATATATTTTTTTTTGGCTGAATTTTCTTTTTTCGCTGCTCCCGGGTACTTCATCTATCTTAGTTAGCGACTTCGCAAATGGTTCATTTAGTTTATTCCCCGTGGTTTTATGAGATGCTTTTTGAGCGCTAGATTTTAAGCCTAGCCGGTGCTAATTAGTCTTTTTAATGGACGGTATAATAAGTTTGTCTAAGATGCCGTTGAGTTATGGTGGAGGAAAATATCGTGAACTAGCTGCCGCCCTTGGTTTTACCATCGTTAAAGTTATTTTCCTCCTTTCACCCTTTTAAGGTGGGTACTGACCGGGATTACGGGGCGTAATGTAACGTGTTACACAGCGAGCATTCTTGCAGTCAGTACGTCGTGTTATGGGGTAACCAGCGGCCCAGCTTTGAGTGCTCCACCCAGCTGTCGGTTTTTTGGCGAATCCTTTGACTGTTACGCGGTTCAGTACAGACTTTTGACGAGCAAGTTACACCGATTCTAGAACACAGTGCAACATGATCAAAGCGTAACACGCTCGATGCGAATGTTACGTTACACCTCGTAACGTTGCTCAGTACCCACCTTTAAAGACGAGTCCCATACAGAATTGTTAGTTTTATTCTTTTTAACTGGGTTCATTAATTTTTTTAAGCTATCTTTTTATTACACATTTTCATTGAAGCAAACAAAACAAAGGGAATTATTCAAAATATTCTAGCCAATTTTGAGTTTTAGAGATACTAAAACGCACAATTGATTTTTATACAAAAATGGACTAGCTTCTACTAACGGCTTCACCCGAGTGAAAGTAGATTTCTCAGACAGTTTTACTCATTAATTGCCGTAAGGCCTTAAAGGAAGTCTTATAAATTACAAGTCTAGTAATCTAGTGTCTAGTAGTTTCACCTTTTTTTAAATTTAAAAAATACCCAGGGCAGAGATTTTTATGATGTGGTAAGTCATTAAATAAAGCCTCGAGCTGCACTGCACTCTTTCAAAATTCTCGCAGCTTGTTTGGGCCTGGCTTTGTATGACCTATATTCCATGTTCAGAAAGTTTCCTTAGTCATCGTATTAAGCAATCGACTTAACTAGCATAATGATGTTTTTAGTGCATTGCTATTTGCAAACTAAAATATACTGGCTAAATTTAAACACTATTTGACTATGTAACCATGGTTAACCATATGTGTTCCGAATGGAACCCTTTTTTTGAAAAATCTCTTTTGTTTATTTTTAATATTAGAAAGAATAAAACACTATAGTTTTTATAGTTTGTCAATTGCATGGTGTGGTTGTTATTTTCCTCTCAAAAGTACTCAAAATCCTGGTCTCCCAAAGCCACCTAGTACATTGGTCCTTCGAGCCGGATGTAACAACAAAAAACTAACTAAAACATAATTCGCCAAACAAGCATAAACAAAAGCTTTAAGCAAAAATGTTCCACAATTTCACAAAGGCTAAAATAAAATAAACAGCGTGTGGCAACACCAGCCCTCAACTTGTAATTCTAAATTCAAAACTGGACACAAACACGTGTTCCTACCCACATTTTCATACAAACTAATTATGAATTAGAGACCAAACTGTCACTTTAGCCGGTGTTCCATTTGCGAGGGTAGTTTATAATTTTAAGTTGTATTTCCGAGGGTAGGAACAAAAAGATTCTTCGTTTGAAATGTCGGTCTGTTGTGACAGTTGTAGTGTGTGACGGTTGTTTTACAGACAAGCATTTTGGGAATAACGTCGTGTAGTCCGGAAATTCGTATTTGTAAAACATTGTAGCGATGAAATTTTCAGAGATTTATAATTCCCTTACGAAACTAGGCCGAGTACTCTAGATAAGATATTAAATAACTTATTTTTAAGTTTAAGGTTACAGCTGTAACAGCTAGTCGAGTCGTTGCATGACCAGTAGCCCAATTCAATCATTATCTTAGTACAATACATGATAATGTAACTGAATAAGATCTCAGACGAGTGTTTTGTCTGTTTCTTTAGTTTCAAGTAAATTGAATTGTCGTTCTGTCGAATTCCGTTCAAGGAACACGGGAATATCTATTTTGGGTAGAACTTCCATCGAACGACTATGAAACTTCGACGATATTTGAATTGTTTGATTTTAAATAAAAAAGTAAGTTTGTAAGTAGTTATGAAAAAAAATTACTTTGTACTAATCAAAATCAATCTAAGCTGTTAAAGTTATTTGAAAAAAAGAAAATAAAGACTAACAAAAACGGGTTTTTAATAAAAGTAATATAAAAGTCTATTTTTAATACTGTTATTAAATTAGACGACAACGTGTAAAAATGGACAAAAACTTTAGGGAATAAAATTATACCTCTGTTGTTGAAATCATTAACAAATGTCAACATTGCCATGAGTTTGAAACAATTTTTTCAAGGAATTCGGCAGTGATACGGCTCGCTACCTAAAAAGCATATCGGGTGTTATTCCCGGAAAATTAAAAACTTTATACGCGGTCGGAGCCGCAAGGCAAAACCATGCGTGGTAATTTTGTTGCTAGAAACGTCAACCGCAAAATATTTGGGAAAAGGTTGGCATATCGTTTTTCAAAACAAAACTTGTATGTTTACGTAAAGCAGTGTTAGATCGTTTTCACATTTTCCGATCCGATATCGGTATCGGACGCCGATACGATATCGGGGTAAGGTAAATGTATGAGATATGTACCTGTCTTTCATATTGTCCGACCCGATATCGGATATCGGAGCACAGCATTTCATACATTTTACTTACCCCGATATCGTATCGGCGTCCGATACCGATATCGGATCGGATAATGTGAAAACGGTCTTACAGCGACAGATAATATCGAGCCTTTTCAGGTAAGACGTCGTAAGCAACTATATGTGGTTTAAACTATCAATACCGGTTTCTGACTCTCCGTACCTCGGGTCGCTTGTCCAAGGGGATGGTGAGGTAGACCGGGATGTAACACGTCGGATCAACGCAGGATGGATGAAATGGCGATAGGTCACGGGAACAATCTGTGACCCACGGATGCTTAAGGTTTAAATTTACAAGTCCGTGATAAGACCTGTCGTACTGTATGAATCAGAATGTTGGGCTGTGAAAAAGACGGATGAAAAAAGATTGCATGTAGCGGAGATGAAGATGTAGAGATGGATGTGTGGTGTGACGAGAATGGATAAAGTGAGAAATGAGTACATTAGAGGAAGTTTGAAAGTGGCACCAGTGACTGAAAAGCTGAAAGGAAATCGTTTGTCTTGGTATGGTCATGTAAAGAGGAGGGATGAAATGTATGTTACGAAAGCAGTTATGAATTTACATGTGGACGGATGGAGACGAAGAGGGAGACTAAAGAAAAGATGGATGGATTGTGTGAGGACTGATATGAAAGAAAAGGGAGTTGATGATAGCATGGCGGGTGATAGGACAGAATGGAAGAAAAAAATGTTGCGCCGACCCCAAACAATATGGGATAAGTGCAGGAAGAAGAAGGAAGAAGAAGACCTGCGAAACGAGACACAATAGTAAGACAATAACAGCGTGGTCCTATGAGAACGTCGGGGATTCATGAATTAATAGGTTAGCGTTTGGCCACTATCTCCATTGATGGAAACACTCCTTAATTAAGAAGTGTGTATGGAAAATATGTTAGTAGCACACATTATTCTGTTGCATTAGTAGTTATAATGAATAACCAGCTTTTGCCAGCGGTCAGCCAGCACCAGCAGCAGTCAGGTGCCAATGATCGACAATTCTAATACAATTTTAATAGTAGACTTGAGGCCCAAGATTCAGGCAGTAATGTATTGAATCCGCTTCAAGAGGCTGCGTCCTGTTAGATACGATCTGCACGTTTTTATAAATAATAGTTTACTGTTACGCAAGCGTGTTGCATCGTCGACCACGTCGTCACTAACCATCAGGTGAGATAGCGGTCTAGCGTCAGCTTAACACATAACATCCACTAAATTTATAAAGGCGAAAGTTAAACAACTACAGGGATTGGGAAGAATTTTAGCACAAGCACACACATCTATCACATACCGCGAAACGAGACACAATAGTAAGACAATAACAGCGCGGTCGCATAAGGCCGGTCGGGGATTCATGAATTAAACCAGGTCCTGCATATCGAAATCTTTTTGTCCTGGAAGCTATATCTTCCTTTAGGACATTATCTTTTTTCGCATAAGCGAAGCTACCGGCAGCAGCGAGTAATATTGTAAAGACGCAGGTTTGTGAGTATGTTTGCATGTTTGGTAATTTTTCACTCTGCATTTTAATTAAATTGGTAATGCTGAAAGAAGCTATAAAATAATAAAAAAGAGGACGCCTTTCAGTTGATGGCATACAAGTTAAAAATTCCTCATGATATTTTCCTTCTCAACTTCCTTCAATCTTACTTGGATAAGTCCAAACCAAGCAATTACCATTAAAGCCCGATAGCAGTTTGTGGCTGTCATAATACTATATCTTAATTAAGGATTAAGGGTTGTTAGGTTAACCGCCGACCGCTGAACTAGGGATACATGACTATTTAGCTGTTAGGACCAAATAATCTGGGAGTAATTAAGTTTCAAGTGAATTAGGTTAGTTCTAGGTGGTAGGAAGATGATAACTTTTAAGAAAGAGAAAATCAAATAGTGAAAGTACGTGGTTTATTTAACAACCTTATAAAAAAACCGGTCACATGAATGTTGAACCGAGTCTTGAAGATTTTTCCGCATCGCCACTTTTGAAACTTGTGATATGAAACCAGATTTCTTGTCAAACTTCAAGATTCTTGGTCAATAGGAAGCGCCCCACAGGTTTTGATTTCTTTGCGGGTGTAAAATATGCGCCAAAACGACTGCGTTTAGGTGCATATTTTGATTGTAGAAGTTTTCGAACAATTCATAGACATTAGTTAAACAATGTTGACTCGACCAATTTTGAAGACATATACATAATATGAAGAAAACATGGCATGGATAATCGTAAAAACATGATTCTTTATTACATTCAAACTGTACCTTTCTTTCAATTTTTCAAGGGTTAGCTGACAATAATTGTGAGTTTTTATACGCCTGATGTTCTGTCTGCGTGAAGCTTACATACAAAACTATGAAACTCTGTCGACTAAGCGACAACGACACGACAGCATGACGCTTAAAAACCTCTATGAAGCTACGAGTTCGTGGATAGTAGGCCCTACTTTAAAAACCCACCCTTTTATCACACTCTCCACACGAAAACATTAAAAAAACCCAATTTCAAGGTAAAACATTACAAACAAACCGTTGTTTTCCTGTCATTCCCGAAGTCAAGCGGGATTTGAAATAAAAACCTGGTGTAATTCCGGCGGCAAAGTTGCCAGCCCACGCCTCCACAATCCGGAGCTACTTTTATAATTACGGCATACCAGCTTATCTTGCTCGACAGTTTTCAGACGAAACGAAGGGACAAAAGGTTCGTGCTTCGGAATGTAGGAAGTTTCAAGTTGAGGTTAATTCTAGATTGCCCACGAATTTTATTCAAATTGTACGGTTTTTTAACTGTTTTCAAAAAAGGAGGAGGTTCTATGTTCGGCTGTGTTTTTTTTTGCAGCATTAAGAGCCTATTCACTCTAGTCTTGAAGATACCCAAATTATAATCGGACGGAAAGATCGCAGAAGGCAAATTGTTCCAATCCTTCGATTTGTATTTTTTGTGTATTTTTTAAATGTTTGTTCACCGATTTTTCAGTCATTTTTGTGGTCTCATGATGAACTTCGAAGTTATGAAACGAAACTTCTTATAGGATCATAGCAGAAATGTCGTATGAGTAAAATTTCTTTGTTTATACGTATAGTCGATGATTGGCAGAAGGAAGAAGGGGAGGGGAAGGCACGGAGAGGGGAGGTGGCGGGAAACGCAACTAATTTATAATGTATTAAAAAAAACCTACTTATTAGATCTCGTTCAAACTAATTTTCGTTGGAAGTTTGTATATTAATGTATATCATATAATATTATGTTTTTTAGATTTTTCATTCTCTTATTTTAGATGTTACAGGGGGGGGGACACCGTTTTTTATCGATTTCCGTTTCAAAAAAAAAATATTAGAAACCTCAATATATTTTTTGAAGACCTATACATAGATACCC
The DNA here is from genome assembly GCA_030763345.1 of Mythimna separata. Taxonomy (NCBI): domain Eukaryota; kingdom Metazoa; phylum Arthropoda; class Insecta; order Lepidoptera; family Noctuidae; genus Mythimna; species Mythimna separata. The sequence goes on along the minus strand of CM061188.1, from coordinate 3,355,890 downwards.
CACACGTATTTGCTTCGACCCTACTGGGTTACTGGTTCAGTTTGCAGAAATCTCCTGGAGGTATGCGTGGAACAGAAAGCGCCGTTGACTTGAAAAAAAAAACCGTTGTGGGTGATTTACATATCCGACAAAGTGTATGGGAAGCCTTCTAACTTTGCCATATATGCCTTTTAATAAAATGACGGCAAAGTGTGGACTTTCTGAAAACTCTGTCCATGTGACGCTGAACCCTTCACATTTCCGCCCAAATATTATGTCTGCTAACTTTGTTATCATTTAATAAGTTTTTTTTTAATGTTAAAATAAATACTTGTGCCCGTTTGTTAATCTGTTCAAATACTAAATATTTGGAGTAGCATTTTGGCAGGATGTTAGGTGCTAGTGATGTTTGCGCTGTTATTTTTATTTTTCAACCTTTTTGATGATGGTGAGTTTGCTTTTGACCGCAATCATGCTCGATGGAAAGAGAAGGATAATGTATACGATCTGACACTCCTTCTCACTGAGCGGGAGAAAATATTCATTCTTTTTCTTTATGTAAGTTTGATGGAGGAGCTGATGGCTAGATAATAACAGCCGCACAGGTCGATCTGCAAAGTTAAGCAACGCTTGCCAAGGTTGGTCTGTGGATGGGTGACCATCTTAAAGTATCAAGTTTCCTCCATGCCTCGGAAAGCACGTTAATTACTCAGATACCCGCAAAACGAGACACAATAGTAAAACAATAACAGCGCGGTCTCATAGGACCGGTTGGGGATTCAAACGTTAAGTCGTAGGTCCCGGCTGTCCTTTGTAGATCTTTCCAGCCAGTAAATCTGATTCCAGTCTTGCTATGAAGTACCATGTTACCCAAGTTAATGGGTTGTGGAGTTCTGATAGACAGCCGCTCCTAGTAAAATACTGGTATTCAGCTAAATCCGGCTTGACTGGAAGCCGACCCTAATATAGTTGGGAAAAGGCTAAGCAGAACATCGGTGTTCGCGAATATTCGCAAATGCGGGTGCGCGAGATCAACACATTAAAAGAGTGGCGTTGGCAGGCCATGAGTATCGACGCGATCCTGTCGCGGCCGGTTCTATCATACTCATCCCTTTGCTGTCGGGCCCTGCTGTTCCGAAGCTCTCATTCTCAATAAAACCAGATCCACGAAATTCCTCCGCTCTTCAAAAACTTTTCTCACTTTAAAGAAAACTCCATTGTAATTCTATGCTACTGAAAATATTTTACAGAAACTACAAAAATGTCTAACGTATTATTCTCTTATTTCCAGGTATGAACAGTATCTCCGGTAGCGACTCATTAGCGTAAGTACTTCCGAGACTTAATCTATCACATACCCGCTAAACGAGACACAATAGTAAAACAATAACAACGCGGTCTCATAGGACCGGTCGGGGATTCATGAACTAAACTATGTTCAAAGCGAGGAAGCACAGCGAACTACTTATTGTTCTGTTCATTTTTTGTTTTATTTACCTTGTTTGATTGTGTAAGTTACTGTAAATTGAAAATCGAGTATCGTCATCATCATTAGGGCTTTGTGCTGCGAGAATAGTACTTATAGAAGTATAGTGTAGTGTAGTTCGCATACAATGAGGCGTACTTTATTATAGCCAAATTGAAATTTGGCTAAACGTGAGGTGATACAGGGGCGTTTATCAATCCAGCGCGCCGATTTGTAAAACAGTGTGTTATACGAAATGGAAACCATTTCGTATAACACACTGTGTATCAGACATTGACCATTAATCTGGTACATGATTGTGAACCCTCCAGTGGTAAAGTTTTTCATCGGTTATTTTCTTACATTAAAAAATCTGTACTTATTTTGATTAAAACTGTATAAAATTATTTTTTTAGTTTCACCGCTCAAATAAGCACCAAATTTTAAATGCGTGCCTTAGTTTTGCAAGTGGGTCAAATAAACTTGGTTTACCATAATCATACTTCTACTACTCTGGTTAAAGCGAGAAACTTAAACCCACCTGCGTTCCTTGCCAATTGCCTTTTTATTTCAGCACTGTAGTGACTCGGTTGAACAACCTCACAACACTCACAGGCTGTTTAAAAGGATGACAATTAAATAAATTATACGGTATTAAAACCCAGCATGTTGAGCCAGGTGATTGATTGAACAATTGTTATGAAACGACTGGCCTGTTGCTCTAGTGGTTAGTGGCATTGACTGCTATGCTCGAGGTCGTGGATTCGATTCTCACTCAAGACAAATGTTTGTGTGATGAGCTTGGTCATTTTGTTCTGTGTCTGGGACTAAGGTAGGAAGATGATGATGTAGATGATTTGTATTTTAATTACAAATACCAAATAAAATGCTTTAAAATGTCACTTACGGGATATCTTCCGTGTTCAATACAATCACCGAAGATATCCCGTAAGTGACATTTTAAAGTATGAAATAAACCTGATGCTAAGCGGCCGTAAATGACTCATCTTTGATGTCTACCATTCAACCGCGCACACAATGCTAGCATGTAACAGACGTCGACCACACGATCGCTTACCATCAGGTGAGATGTGGTCAAGCGCGAGCCTATCAATAATATTTATAAAAAAAAGATTTTTAACTAATTTTTGCTCCAATGGTATAATAACTGGAAGGCGTTCCGTTTTGAGAATAAAGAATTGAATAAAAAATAAACAAAAATTATTTTCCGGAAAACCGTTAATTCTAACACAAGTACCATTAAACAGCGGAAAACCACACGCTCGTACAATAACGCGTGTAATGCGTCTGTAAGAGTCCAACCACATTCATTCCGCATGACCGTGGTTTACCGGCTTATGTAGTTTCTAACTAGGGGCCTGGGAGTCAAGAGTGAATAGGTTACTTCTAGGAAAGCGTGTTGCACCATCGACCACATCATCTTTTTCCATTAGATAGGATAGAGGTCAAACGCGAGCCTATAAATAAAAGGTGGAAAATCATCAGAATGACTTCTCCCGCTTTGAATGGAGTGGGAGGGCGTGTCAGACTTCTACAGACTAAAACCCACTCCTGTTCTTTCTTTGCCTTAATTCCAGGTTCCCGGGATTCTCTTTTCAACCTTTCCTTTGTTAAGTAAACCAAGCGATGAGATAGTGGTCAAGTGCGAGCCTATTAATAATAAAAAAAAGCTTTTTTTTATTTCAAATACGTTTAATAAATAAAAACAAAATACTTTTCCGGAAAACCGTTTATTATATCACAAGTACTATTAAACGCCGGAAAACCACACGCTCGTACAATAACGCGTGTAATGCGTTTGTAAGGGTCCAACCGCATTCATTCGGCATCACCGTGGCTTACCGGCTTATGTAGTTTCTAACTAGGGGCCTTGGAGTTAAGAGTGAATAGGTTACTTCTAGGCAAGCGTGCTCCACCGTTGGCCACATCATCTTTTTCCAGCGGATGAGATAGTGATCAAGCGTAAGGCCATCTGCACTAATATAATAAAGAGGTAAAGTTTGTTTTTTTGTTTGTATGAGGTAATCTGTGGAAGAACTGGTCCCATTGCTAAAATTTTTCTTTGCTGCTGTATTCCTGAGTGATATAGGCTATATTTTATGTACGCGGGCGAAGCAGCGGGCTAAAGCTAGTAAATAATAAAAAAACTTTTTTTATTTCAATTACGTTAAATAAAAAAAAAACAAAACCGCTTTTCCGGAAAACCGTTAATTCTAACACAAGTACCATTAAACACCGGAACGCGTGTAATGCGTCTGTAAGGGTACAACCGCATTCATTCGGCATGACCGTGGCTTACCGGCTTATGTACACATTATTATAATTAATTAATTATGGCGAAGGAAATATAAAAAGTTGTTTAATGTAGTATAAGTTGTTTCGTGTGTGGATGGCTTTTGTATGTTAATTTACATGATTGTAAACGCACCTGTGATACAGTGCTTTTGGGGAATACGAAGAATTCGAAAGGTTGTCACCGTGTCCCTCAGATTGAAGGCAACGAAGTCTCACACACACTCCCGCTCTGCCCAAAAGCGAGAGAAGTCATTCTAATGATTCCCCATCCAAAAAAAAACCTATGATACAGTAAAATTTCTAGTGTGGAGCAAAGATTTAAAAAATATATTTTTGTTTTTGTTTGATGCCCGAAGTTAAAATAAGCAAAACGTATACAATTTACGAACATAATTTATTCGTGATACGAAGACAAGAAACAAGACTCTCGACCGCGCGGCGAGTACCATAAAATAAGTTAAAACAGTAAAAATATTTTGTAAACGATAACTTTTGTTTATGACTGAACTTATCAAAATATGAAACACGTGTTTATTAAAATGTTTTCTCGCACTAAAAAAATATTTTTGTATTCGGTGAATATCTAGCACGGCCTCTCTCTCTATCCTAGAGCGGGAGAAATGAATGACTTTTTCACCTCAAAAAATCAAGGTTTCACAATCCTTTGCTTCTTACGCTTAAAACATAATATATTTTTGTAGGTAATGTTATTTATTTTAAACTTGCCTTATTTTAGCGTGTTTTTATAATAATAGGATAATAAAACACGTGGTTTCGTTATAAATAGCGAGGCAGATAAATAATTACTTTTAAATGAAAAAAGCCTGGAAAATTTTGGTCAAAACAAAGACGAAATTAATCTCTCTCTGAGCCAATTGGGTGAAAAGGTATTTTTTGGTCCATTTAGAAATTAGGATACTAAATACAATGTAAACTATAGCAAAAAAATCTTGATACATTCGTACTTCGTAGCAACGCGCTACGGCGTAGCAGGCCGTGCTACGAAATATCTACGGCGTAGCTTAGCTTATGCTACAAAGTTACTATAGTCGTTCTATATTTTTTGTGCACTAACACGGTCATTGCCACTTTCCTAATTTCTCTTCTTAGGAACCTGATACTAAACGACGTATTGGTTTTTAGGGTTCCGCACCTAAAAGATAAAACGGAACCCTATTACTTAAGACTCCGCTGCCGTCTTTCACCAGGCTGTGTCTCATAAACTGTGATAATAAGACAGTTGAAATTTTTACAAATGATGTATTTCAGTTGCTGCTGTAACAGAAAAGACTAAAAACAGAATTAAATAAATATTTAAGAGGTGCTCTCATACACACGTCATGAAGTTGTTGCCGTTTTTAGAGATAATGGTCCGGAACCTTTTGTGTGCGAGACCAACTTCTACGTGACCGGTTTTTATTTGTACATAAGTACAAACGTGTATGCGTGTTGTGTAGTATCTCGAGAAAAATGACAAATCGTGTTAATTCTAGACGGCAGTCGACATTTTACCATTTCTAACGTTCATTCATTCATCTTTATTCTTTATTGTACACAGATATTTATTTGTACATACATTACGATAGGACAAGTGATGTACACAGGCGACCATCAATTGTGAACCAAGATTTATGTTGGTGGGTCAATGACCGCTATTTACATGTTAAATCTCAACGACTATAAAACTCGTTTCTACAGTAAATCCCTACACATTTAAAAGCTTTCCAAAGCTTCACAAGTGAGTTAAATTGAGTTACGAGTTTGTTTAAAAGCTAAATGTGTACGTTTAACTTTCTACTTACTGCAAGAGGTAGAAAGTTACTACTCACATATCGTCATCTGCCTAGCCTTTTCCCAACTATATTGGGGTCGGCTTCCAGTCCAGCTGGATTTAGCTGAATACCAGTATCTTACGAGGAGCGGCCGCCTACCAGATCTCCACAATCCAGTAACTGGGGTAACACGGCACTTTATGGCAAGACTGGATTCCTGGTTAGACCTACCCAACTTGACCGTCTGTCCCAGGTAAACGTAGTTGTCCACAACTTCGAGTATATCGATGCCTTAGGCATTTTCTATCAGTCAACTTTTGGGTGATGCAGAAAATATTAGTAAGTAGTTTAATATTTTATTAAAGAAATGAATCACAGATGATATGAATAAATACAATATAAATACGAGATACAAGACGCACAGGACCGGTCGTTGTGGCGATGCTTGGGGGAGGCCTATGTCCAGCGGTGGACGTCTTTCCGCTGAGATGACTGTATGACTGAATATAAATACAAATTTATACGAGTATAGACACTCCTTAAACTACAGATATTATAACAAGACACACAGACAACAAGGCCTTCCTTCTATTATTAAGCTTCAAATACGCGGCCATACATGTAGTTAATTGGTATGTTACATGTCAAAGATAAACATCGTTTTGTGGCGCCAATGTTGTTCAGTGGGCGGGGTGTGAGTGAGAGCGAGAAATGGTGACGTCATGACCGTAGTTCTCGAAGAGTTAAAGTGAAATTGTATCTTACTACAATATTTTCATGAAACATACACATGGAAACAGACATGGTGGAGCATACGGTACAAGTGTGTCCCGCTTGGGCGGAGCACCGCCGCGTTCTCGTGTGGGCAACCGCTGGCAGTGACGCAAAGCTAAGAAGGACTGTCACGCCCTCCGCTGCACCAAAGAGCGAGAGAAGTCATTCTGATGATTTCTGACCTAAAACATATTTATTTTTTTAATGCGGGATGATCATTCAGTCAGACTTTTACTGACTAAAACCTATACCTGTGGCCTTAAGTTGCCTTTTGCGTTCTAGGACCACGATTTTTCTTTTAAGAAAATCTTCGTGACCCTAGCTGCTTCGGTTCTGCTGGGCCTCTACGATTTGCTTTGAACGAATTGAACTTCGCCCCGACGCGACGATTATCCTGTACTCCTCCCCTCAATCCTCAAACTTAATTTTTTTAGCCGTTTTTGCTGCATACGATACGAAACCCTTGGCCAGTCGTTATCGATCACCGATCACCAAAAACCCAAAGCGTGACAAAAAGTCGCCAATGAATTTTAAAACCCTACTCTAGTTTCCAATTGAAATACTTCTAGTACAACTACCAACTTATAAATGTTGATACTTCAGCACATATACAGTCAGGCTTGAACCAGCTTGCACAACTTAATTGGATATGTAATTTTAGTTGTTCTAGAAGTTGTGCGAACAAAGTACTTTCAGCTTTGGTTGTTGGTAAACTTTGTTTAAAACAAGTTGCAAGTGAAAAATACACCTTTGCTCGTTCAAAATATTCCATGTTTGCTAACGAAACTGTTTGTATTGTTAAGAGGACCCTTCCAATCTGTCTAACGTTAGCAAAAACATGGTTTAAAAGCATGTTCTTGCGTTCAATGTTATGCTTGATAAAAAAGCAGTGAGAAAAAAAAAAACATAGTGCCAGAACGGTCGGTTAGCATTCGGCAACTTTTGTCACTCACTCAAATGTTTCGTAAAACTTGTTTCAGGAAATGTGCGTTTTTTTAAATCCCATAGTAGTTTTGGAAAAAGTATTAAATAACCAGAATCTCGATCAAATTTTAATATACATAGATCTTATAAATATGTTTTCTTTACTTTTTAATTTGCGAGTTGGATTAGTTTTACATAAAAGGTTTTCAATAATAACCCAGATCATATCTACAAGAGATCTTACTTGTTTCCAAAATATGTAGAGAAAAATGCGCAGTTACGTAATAATCTTGTAAGACTGTTTGTATGGAAATTCGAGTAGTACTATGTGCTGGGCGCTCTTAAAACAAGAAATATAAAATGTTCGTTGTAGTTCTTTGCGTAGAAGGACAGTGCTTTTGCTTTTTTGTTTTAGTTCTTTGATTTGTAAATATTTCCTCATCATATTTTGTTTTATTTATTAAAACAAGCAAATAGGCCACCCAAAAAGTCGCTCTTTGACAATTACCACTACCACTCCTATATAGGTACTGTCAGAAAATAGCAAATTCTGAACAATATAGTTGAACTCCTTTGGTGTAATTCTGTAAACCTTCCGATGATAGCTCGGATAGATAGGTCAGATAACCAATAAATAAATGACTGGCAACAAGCAACCGTTATGAGACTTTGACACACTATGGAATGTTGGACTCGTCCAACAAGATATGTTCCCGCTTCCCAAACACTGTCCAGCTGAGTTGGATATGAGCCGACTCACTTTTGTTGAGTAAAAACAGCAAATGGTTTATCTGATCGTAAGTAAAGAAAGAAAGAGGAGCTCGTGGCTAGATAATAACAGCCGCACAGGTCGATCTTCAAGGTTAAGCAACGCTTGCCTAGGTTGGTCTGTGGATGGGTGACCATCTTAACATAACGAGTTTCCTCCGTGCCTCGGAAAGCACGTTAAGCCGTTGGTCCCGGCTGTCATTTGGAGAACTTTGGCAGTCGTTACGGATAGTCAGAAGCCAGAAAATCTGACTCCAGTCTTGCCATGAAGTACCGTGTTACCCCAGTTAATGGGTTGTGGAGGTCTGGTAGTCAGCCGCTCCTCGTAAAATACTGGTATTCAGCTAAATCCGGCTTGACTGGAAGCCGAACCCAATATAGTTGGGAAAAGGCTAGGCAGATGATGAAGTAAAGAAAGAAAGAAAAGCCTTTTATTTGCGGAACAACAACAGTATAGATATAGTAAGTGGTAGTGATTAGCCAAGCCACTACCACTTACTATATCTTATATCTACAATACCCGCTAAAACAGACACCCGACCACAATACCACCCATGTAAATACGAACCGTTTTCACGGCATTGTTTAGCATAATCAACAGTTATGTCCCCGACTGTTGGCTGACGAAATTAAAGATTTTATCATACGCACCGCGTCGCGATAAAAAAGTTTTTTTATGTGAACGCAAGGGGTTAGAAGTAAGTTGGTTTTGGGGGGCTGTATTAAATTTTTTGTTGGAGGTAAATATTTTTTCTTGTTCTAATATACCAGTTCATCGGTCCATCTTGTTAAGCCGTTGGTCCCGGCTGTCATTTGTGGATCTTTGGCAGTCGTTACGGATAGTCAGAAGCCTGTGAAGCTGATTCCAGTCTTGCCATGAAATACCGTGTTACCCTAGTTAATGGGTTGTGCAGGTCTGGTAGGCAGCCGCTCCACGTAAAATACTGGTATTCCGCTAATCCGGCTTGACTGGACACCGACCCCAACATAGTTGGGAAAAGGCAAGGTAAATGATGATGATCGGTCCATCTTGTAGGAGGTCTTCCTAAAACTGCGTCTTTCGGTACGCGGTCACCAATCCAGAACTTTTTAGCAACAACGGCCATCTGTTCTGCGAGCAATGTCCTCTGCCCATAGCCATTAAAGTTTGGTGATTCTTCTTGCTATGTCGGTAACCTTGGTTTTCCTACGGATATCTTCATATCGGTTTTGACCATGCAAGAAACTACGAGCATAGCCCTTTCCATTGCGGGAATCCGATGGATACGAAACACACAGCTCCGTTCATTTTGGCGACACTTGGAGGTCTATGTCCAACACTGGAAATCTTATGGCTACAATGATTATTGTTATACGAATCATCATCATCTGCCTAGCCTTTTCTCAACTATATTGGGGTCGGCTCCCAGTCAAGCCGGATTTAGCTGAACACCAGTATTTTACGAGAGTTACTGGCTTCTGACTATCCGTAACGACTGCCAAGATCTACAAATGACAACCGATTATTGTTATACAAATATTATTATTAATTTGTGCCCTACTGGGCAAAGGCCTCTCCTTTCTCATTCCATTTCTCTGTTTTGCGTTATCTCGGCTGCAGTTTCCTCTGCCTTTGACAACATATCGCTCGTGTGTCATTATCATCTACCTAGACTTTTCCCAACTATATTGGGGTCGGCTTCCCGTCAAGCCGGATTTAGCTGAATACCAGTATTTTACGAGGAGCGGCTGCCTACCAGACCTCCACAACCCATTACCTGGGGTAAAACGGTATTTTATGGCAAAACTGGAGTCTGATTTACCGGCTTCTAACTATCCGTAACGACTGCCAAAGTTCTACTAATAACAACCGGGAACTACGGCTTAACATGCTTTCCGAGGCACGGAGGAAACTCGGTATGTTAAGGTGGTCACCCATCCACAGACCAACCTTGGCAAGCGTTGTTTAACCTTGAAGATCGACCTGTGCGGCTGTTATTGTCTAGCCACGAGCTCTTCCTCACATATCGCTTGTGCGCTGTAATTTATACGAAAGTAGAAGTAGAATACAAGTCTGAAGCTTGTGGTATAACACATTCCTCTCAGAGTATAACTTCAACAAGTTTTACTAAATTCTACTAGAATTCCTCCGCGGCTAGACCATGTACCTCTTGTTCCTCCCACAGCTTTTCAGTTTGTTTAGTGTAGGTAGGTAGCTATGTAAATTACTGCTCATTAATGCCTTTGTTTCACTGAGGCACTTTGGGGTTACCTAACTTAAAATGTTTTGTATAATATGTGTTAGAATGTTGTTAATAAAATCACCTGTTGACTTTTTTAGGTGGGAAATTATCTAATGACTTTAAATGCTCTAGGGTGGAGTGGGAGGACGTATCAGACTTGCCTTGCGTTCCTGACCGGAGTCTATGTTTCCTAATAGCTACAATCTGAGGATCTTTAAGTCAAGAGTGAATATATTAGAAGCGTGCTTCATTGTTGACCACATCGTCGCTTTCCATCAAGTGAGATAGTAATCAAGCATGAGCCTATTAACAGTTTAAAAAACCTAAAATAAATGTTGCAAACTAACTTGTGTTGTGTTGATATAAAAAAAGAAGCTGTCAGAAACACTGTCAACAAATTAAATAACAAAAAATATACGTTTTGGCTTCTCGTCAGATCTTTCAACTTATTTGGCGACAACCGTACAGCTGGATGCCAAACATACACCAGTGTGAACTGGCTTTACATTATTCACGAGCTTATCTTGGTATTGTAGGGTTAATGAACTGTGCGGTCTGAACAGTCATGAACATAATATGTGTGAAAACTACACAAAATTAAAAAGCAATTTTCTTGGAAAGTATGTACTTATTAATATGTATTTTTATTTTTATTGAACCCTAGAAAACCACGATTTTCAAACAACGTAGGCGTGGGTTCTTGGACGGTGAGCAATAGGTAGCTCTTCGTCCGATATCGCCTACATTTTTTTTTTATTAAATCCTAGCGACGCAGGCAGCTGCATTCGACATAGACCTCACACCTCACCTGTCGGGATCGAAGGCAACGAAGGAACGGGGTAGGGGTTTAGTCAGTAAGAGTCTGACACGCCCTCCCGCTCCGCCCAAGAGCGGGAGAAGTCATTCTGATGATTCCCCTACCATAAAAAAAAGTCAACGTCGCGTAGAGTTTCACTTTCGTCTTGAAGAGATGTCAGGGCCCCTAGCCCAGCCGGGTCAAAATCTAACTGGGGCATGGGTATAGCTCTTAACGGAAAATCCCAAAAAAAACTAAACATAAAAATACGCAGTTCTTTTTCATTATAAAACCATTGAAGATGAAGTTTTTTGTACTCAAAGTTGAAATCCGTAAGGATAATGCAAAGGTTTAATGAAAACTGTTGAAGTAAGTAATTACTTCAAGACTTTGCGTAGGTGTCACGAACATAAGTATGTGAAACTAACACAAAACTCTAAAGATAATTTCTTCTACAACACCTATTTATAGAATTTCAGGTTCTTGTGATAAAAATACGTAGTTATTTTAATACAAAAATATTATGAAACTACTCTTTTCTGTTAAAAGTTTAAGTCGTTACTTACTCCGAGAGAAATTTTCATTTGAACTTGCGTGGGTATAAGGTTTTTATGCGGGTGACTGTACTGTGTTTTTGTAGTTAGGTATTATCTATATCTATACTAATATTATAAAGAGGAAAGATTTGTACCTATTTTTGTATGTTTGTAATGAATAGGTTCAAAAAGTACTGGGCCGATTTAAAAAATTCTTTCACCAATAGATTGCTACATTCTTCCAATTTGACATAGGCTACATTTCATTTTGAAAAAACCGGGCAAGTGCGAGTCGGACTCGCACACTGAGGGTTCCGTACCAATTTATCAAGATGAAAACAGTTCAATTCTCGAATCGAGTCTTAAAGATTTTACAAAAAAGAAAATCTTGTAATGTAACTAAAAATTTAAGGTTTTCGGAATTTTTCCTTTATGTGTGCTATAAAACGTTGCTTCATGCCAAATTTCAAGATTCTAGGTCGACTGGAAGTACCCTTTAGGTTTTGATTCCCTTGCGAGTACTTGCGAGTTTCAAAATATGCAGCTTAAATTGCTGTTTCTTTTGATTGCGTTGACATAGAAGTTTGATTTTGTTACAGCTTAAAGGTATTATAGACCTGAGTATTTGGTATGAATTTCAATTTAATACCTCTACGCGTTTATGAGGAAATGGGTAGTAAGTTTAAAATTATTAAAAAAAAAAATATTATGTGATGTAACTAAAAATTTATGGTTTTCGTAATTTTTCCTTTATCTATGCTATAAGACGTTGCTTCGTACCAAATTTCAAGATTCTGAGTTCACGGGAAGCACCCTGTAGGTTTTGATTCCTTTGCAAGTGTCGAAAATTTGCGGCATAAACGGCTGTATCTTTTGATTGCGTTGGCTTAGAAGTTTGATTTTTTCACAGCTTCAAGGGACAGTAGACCTGAGTAATTGATATAAATTTCAGTTTCATACCTCCACGCGTTCCTGAGAAAAAGGGTCTTGACAGACGGACGGACAGACGGACAACAAAGTGATCCTATAAGGGTTCCGTTTTTTCCTTTTGAGGTACGGAACCCTAAAAAATTAGGGATCCTTGGTACAATTTTAAAAATGTAACCGAAGGTGTAGCAAAATGAGTCTTAAGTCACTAAAAAAAGTGTTTTATATCCAAATTTCCAAAAATAAATAATTTTCTATTCCATGCGAAGCCGGGACAGGCTGCTAGTAGTACATATTTACAGCAAAATACTGTAAAATTCTGCATAGTTTTCTTCAGAATATTTTACTATGTAAGCGACTGGACTTTTCAGTTCGTCCCGTAATAAGCTGAAAAATTCAATATTTTTTCGAACTTTGAGAAGATTATTAAGAATGAAAACTAACTAACTTTACATAAAATATTGGCAAGTTGATGATATTTTGTAGAAGAAGTTGTATTACGATTGTAGAGGAAGGTAAATTATGACAATATTAAATTTATCTTTGACAGGGAAATAACATTAATACACCGCGTGTCAAACATTAACGCAAAAACGATAGCCATAGATCCAGTATATGATTCTGGACAGTTAATGCAGCATCCTAAACGTGGAAGATATTAAGTAGTCCATTATGCAGGTGTATGGGCACTTGGGGCACTCTAATGTGTGGTTAATGTTCTGTATAGGGGCACCGCACTCACATAAAGTATCCAACGAGTCTATAAAATCACACTTATATTAATTATAAAGATGTTATTTTGTGAGTGTGTATGTTTGTTACTTCTTCACGCTTGGATGGCTGAACAGATTTCGATAAAACTTTTTTACGGGTAGAATATGTCCTGGAATACGAGTTGCTACTCGTACATCGTCATACTTTACTTTTTATTTAGGGAGAATTTTTCCTTACTATAATTTTCTACTAAGACAAGATGCTGTCGGTGGCTTCACCGACTAGGTGCTGTCGGTAGCTTCACCGACAGCACCTAGTCGGTCATAAAAGCATTTAATGCAACAAATATTACTCCACATTGCCCAAATATGTTCAACTAGCTTCTGCCAGCGGATCCACTTGCATAATGATAGTTAAAATAGCCTATGTTACTCAGAACTCAGTGAAGATGTAGCTTTCTAATGACGAAAGAATTTTTGAAATCGGTCAAGTAGTTTTTGAGTTAAATCGTAAATTACAATCACACAAAAAACTTAAATCTTTCCTCCTTACAATATTCGTATAGATAACAACTATTTCCGATACAACGAAAATCAATATACTACCTTTACCCGAACTTCCTACCAAATCAACACTGTTGCATTGTACATTCTCGTACATTCCTGTACATTCCTGTACATTTCCGTACATTTCGTACAGTCACGTTCCCACCATTACTCATAGATGGTTTACGTGATCATTGGCGCGGAAAAATGCTTCTCATGCTGGCAATTGCTACTCTGATTGTGTTAAGAGAAATCTTGGAAGGAATTTGATTTATTTAGGGTTCCGTACCAGAAAGATGCCGAAGGGTTCACTGTTACGAAGCCTCCACCTTCCGTCCGTCTGTCAGTGGCCTGTATCTCGTAAATCTTAAGAGGTGAAGAGTTGGAATTTTCACAGATCGTGTATTTTTGTTACTACTATACGAGTAACTTTGCTTCGTTTTTTTTTTTTTTAGCTGTATAAAGATAATTTATTTACAGATTACAGATATATATTTACACAACTAAATATTTTTTCTAAATATGTTATCTCTCTAAAACTCAAAGGTTTGCTGGAAGAAAACTCATTGCTGAGTTAAGTTTGCTTTTTTACATGACCTATCTCTAGCACCATGTTTTGTAATGTTTTTTTTTTTTTTGTGTACGATAAAGAATTAAAAAACTTAATATTTTCCATACAAGAAATTGTATTTTGTTGGATTATTTTATGTCCACGATTCTAATATGTAATACGGAACCCTTCGGCGGGCAGTTTTGGAGGACTGACTTTTATGTACTTTGACGTTCTGGAAGTACTGATTCTTCGCTATTGCATAAAAAGGACTTTTGTTCTGATGTTGAAATTCGTTCTTAGTAGAATGGCATCACATAGTATACTTAATACTTCCCTCTCCTAGAGAGGAGGTCTGAATCCCAGCGCAGTGGGAACATTATAAGGCCGATAATGCTAATACTTATATATCGAATAACTCATACGATACTTTACAACCCGGTATGAATTCTAGATATAATTTCAACTTTCACAGGGGTGAAGCAACTAGTAGCAACAGCTGGTCACATTCACAATAATATAATAAAATCAAAAGTTTTAGTTTTTGTACGTTTGTTGCTTCTTCACACTGAATGGATTAAGATAAAATAGCACATACGATACTTTTTATCCCTGGAGTATGGTACCTCGGAATAATTGCCTTCTAACATGTGGGCAGAGTCACTGATAGAAGCTAGTGCAATATAACATAAAAGCCAAACTCACAAACTATTTAAACTAGCGTTCATGTTTTTTTAATTGTTATAAACTGGTTGACCGCGATCCCACCAGATGGTAAGCAGTGATGCAATAGTTGATAGTGAGGCGCACTAGCTTATTAAGAACCTATTCACTCTAGCCTTGAAGATACCTAAATTATAATGGGGCGGGAAAACGGCAGCAGGCAAATTTATTCACGTTATTTTACTACTAAGCCTGCCCCAACCTTAATTTCCAATTTAAAGGAGGGGTTTACCTAATTGTCGTAGGAATGACAAGACCGTGTCTGCCTGTTGCCAGACCTGTATGTCTGTAATTACACAACCTACACACCTCGACAAATTGTCTTTACGTCTGAGCTAGACACACCTATCTATACACATAGGTATACTCTTTGATGTCATTTATATATCGAAGTTAAATAAAACTGTTTGGTTTCTATTTAACAAACTATACAGTAACAAACTTATATTTTAACTTAACTGTACTTTTATGCTTTTATGTACATATAATAAAAGTGCAATATACACTCAGGCATCGAAGTACTCCTCCACATCGCTGTAATCAGGAAATTTGCCCAGAAGGCTGGCGGCATTGCCACGTTGAATGCTAATTATTTGGACGAAAAATGAGCCAGCCCTCTGGTCGCGAAAAGTGTCGATCAGTCGGCAAAAAATCTCTTTAAAAAGAAGACGCGCGCTTGGACCCCATGACCCAAGCGTTTCGACCCCAAACGACTCAAAACTGTAATAACCAATAAGGTTACAGTTAAATAAAATAGTTTTGGCGTGCGAAGGTATTTTAATTAAAATTCGATCGTCGTATGAATTCTCGGTAACGTAACCAAAGCGGTATTCAGAAAATTCATCTCGAATACTAACGCCATATAGTAACTAAAGTAATCACTATTTTCTGCGGCTTCGTTAATAAATTCAAGGATAACATTAACGGTTGAACAAAAAATGTATTAATAACAACCCCCGATTAAAATTTTGTTTACGGTGGCCAATCTCAACGCAAATTACACAGGAGATGTTGTGCTTATTGGTGTGTAAGTTTTGCAGACACAGGAGCACCGAATCATCCAAAGTCTTCAAAGATTATGTCTTGCATTCAACCTACAAGGTGGACCGACGACCTGGCGAGGGTCCCGGGAATCCAATGAATGCACAGGACCGGTCGCTGTGCCGACGTTTGGGGGAGGCCTATGTCCAGCAGTGAACGTCTTTCGGCTGAGATGATGAAGATAATCCAACCTTCGTTGGCAACTACGTCATAGTGAGAAGATTTGAATCCCAGCACTAGGAACCACTAGCCACCCCCAAGTGTCGCTACAACAATCGATTCAATGCGTCTCGCACCCTCATCAAATCATTGGTTCACCTGGTGGAAGGCCTACCAGTAGTAGGTCGTCCAATACGCAGTCCTCCCTCCAAAACCGGTTCCAACGACCATCCATGTCTTTTAAACTAAAATAAAAATAATATGACTATGATCCGATATCCTTTCATCCGTCAAGTGACAAATTACGCGCCACTAACGTCCGCCATGTTGGCCGCCATCTTGTCGAATTATTTATGAGCGCCATTTTGTGGCGCTTATCACGGTTTAGTGTTGCAGGTGTTAAATAATTTTTTGACATGATTTTATTATTATGTTTTAATCCTTGTGGGAGACAAAATGAATTGTTGTTGAAGTTTTAGAGGTTTATTCTGTGCTGTTGAAAGATTTTCAGATTCTATCATTTTTATTTCCTGCAGTGGTCTTCTCGTCCGAATTGACTAGACTGTTTTTCAACCATATGTTGAGAATCAACCAGTTCTTACCAAAATTATTGTTTCGATTGTCAATTAGAAAAAGTACTGGTACGTAGATGCATCCAGTACGAGTTATACGAGTACTGATGCATACAGTTATAATAAAAAAGTGAGACACTTCATAATGCCATCATCATTCATTTAGCCGTAAGACGTCCACTGTTCTCACCCAAGCGTCACCTGATTGGCTGGTTTTGTATGTCTGGCATCCATCGGATTCTTGTGACCCTCATCATATCATCCATTCACCTTGTGTGGGGCCTTCTAAAGCTGCATCTTCACTGCAGAATCTTTCGTCCACTTCGACCATCTGTTCTGCGAGCAAAGTGCCCTACCCACTGCCACTTAAGTTTGGCGATTTTTTGGGCTCCTTCATAACTTGTTGAATAATTTTGTCAATTTTATAAATTCTTAAAGATCACAGGAAAAAAATCGTTAAATTGATGAGCAAGCACAGATTCCATAGCCAAATCAAACATTCGTCTCACTCGGCAAAATAGAATTGGCTTAAAGATACGCAAACCTAAAGATACGCCAGCAAATAGTATTTTCCCTCAAAAAAGGATTTCCTACCCTCCCCAGAGTGATAAGAAAAGCGTAAAACACTGGTTTTATTGCCAAAAAGGGCGCTATATCATCGGAATTACGGTTGAATGATTGTGCTATGAAGATTATGTGTTATTTCCTAATTTTCGGGAAGAGAAATGGGAGTATTTTTATCACGGAGGAAATAATGTATTTTGTGGTAATAATAAGGTATCCTGTGTCTGTGTGTGGTGAAGAAGCGTAAAGGTCTCTGATCCTTGACCTCTGGTACAAATGACGATAGTTATTCTTTTTTTATAAGTCGCATTATCCCACTCTACGAATAAGGAATGTATTTTTATTACTCACGTTCTACCTCCATTGAAAAGGGAGGATCCTCCAACCAGACGAGTGTTATATCTGGTGGGCAACTGCCTGATAGATAACTTCGGGCTGTTGTATCTATTCGAATCGCGCGGAGAACTTTGCTTGCGTGATGCAGGATTCTGTGACGTCATATATAGTAGATGTCGCTACACTAACATGTAAACTAACATACACAAGACACGCAGACTTAGAACACTAATCCGTGGACTATAAAAATATTTGCACAGGAATCGAACCCACAATGGTGCCATTATATTAAATTGTTTCAATGGAAGATTCTCCCGGGATAAAAAGTATCTATATATTGTTCCAGGACATCGTCTACCCGTGTTTTACTTTCACAGTTTGTAAATTAATAAATAAAGAAGCACTTGAAATATTTTTGTACTCAATAAACGTCGGTGCCACTTACCTATCAATTTTAAAAATTTTAGTAAAATTATAATGAAAATTGATAACATTAGTGGCCCAGTGGTAATATCCGCAATACTTTGTGTAATGTATTTCATCACCACTGCTCTCAAAGCGGTGAAGGAAAACATCGTGAGAAAACCGGCAAGTGACTTGCATGACTTAATTCGGATACATATGACATCCACCAACCATTACGGTCCATTCCCACTCCTAGAGAAAGAGCCTGCGTCCTAGTAGTGGGAACATTTCAAGGCCTTCTTCTTCTTCCTGCCCTTATCCCATATTATTTGGGGTCGGCGCAACACGTTTTCTTCTTCCATTCCGTCCTATCACCCGTCATGCTATCATCAACTCCCTTTTCTTTCATATCAGTCCTCACACAATCCATCCATCTTTTCTTTGGCCTCCCTCTTCCTCTTCATCCCATCCATCCATCCATCCCTCCACATTATGTTTAAACGTCTGCCCACTAAACTATCAATTAGAAAAATCTTGTAAAAATAACTTCTATCTTATTATCAAAAAACACGTCACATCTAAAAATATAGGCAGACACGAAAAAAAATTGAAATCGATCAATTAAAGAAAAATAAATAACTGAAAATATCTTCAAACGTCGAGACTGTCGTCGTGCCAACACAAACGAAGCTAATTGACGCTCCGCAGACAGACGCGGGATAATATTGTGCTTTCTAGGTGAAGGTCTGAGCTGGGAATATTTGACTGGAGAAACATCTGGGTTTTACCGTCATTGTAGACTTATTTTTTATAGATATTTTTTGGGATAAAATCGCGGGAATCCGATGGATGCGAGACGTACAGGACCGGTCGCTGTGGCGACGCTTGGGACAGGCCTATGTCCAAAAGTGGACGTCTTTCGGCTGAGAAGATGATGATGAAATAGAGCACCACTTTTTTGTATTATTTATTTATATCTTTCAAACTTTGGATTAGAAATATTTATCACAGAAATAACCACACTCGTAGTACTTTATGAGCCATTGCCACCATAAGCGCGGGCTTCATCATCATCATCATCACGCTGGCTTGCGGTCGAGCAACGAATACTTCGCCGTCCGTTAGGACTGAGCCCTAGTACAATTTAAAATGTCACTTACGGGATATCTTCCGTGATTGTTCATTGTATTGAGTTAAACCGTGATAACCTAAAACAGTGAGCCCTAGTAGTTGATGGCGCACCACGCGTTCAACGCATGCCTCAAATAAATGTAGCTAACTGTACAAACCAAGAAGGGCCGATGTCTGGCAGGGTATTTCTGAAAAAAAAAACCTGTGGTCCTAGAAAGCAAAGGGTTACACCATGTCCTGGAATAGATTAAACGTTAATTGATTATTATAATTGGGGTAATTTTTCAGTTTTACGTGAAAAAAAGCCTTGGGCAGCAGCAAGTTCCATATATTTCCTTTTTTACCCTCGCGTTAAACCATTACCACACCTGTAACCATTATACTAATATTAATTTCTTTGTTTCCCGCATCTAACCTGTTTCCCTCAGCCAACCTCTACCATGCCCCTCTACGTGTTCTCAAGAGCGTTAAAAGGTTCGTTCCTATATATATGTTTCGTAGAGACCAGTGGCAAAATTTTTAGTCAGATTTTTCTCTTTTTTAATATTTACTTTTTCTAATTTAAACTGCGTAAAATTTTTTTCTTTATCAACGCTGGTGACATTTTTAATTTAAAATAAAATAATAATATTTTTTTTAATAAAAAAATAGGAAAAAGTCAATCACTGGGATGTCCAGAATCATGTACTAGATCTATGGCATTCGTTTGTGCTTCGATACCTGACACATCCTTCGTATTTTCGTATATGGAAATATTGTAAACCCAATAGTTTTTTGAAAAGAGTAACCATGGAGTTTCTTGCCGGTTCTTCTCCATAGGAAACGACCAATTTGGAACCGTGCACTAGTTTTCGACGTTTTATAAGTGCCCATGTAGGCATATGTGAAATAAAAATATTTGACTTTATTTCCTACTTTAAGCCCGCCTTTGAGTGGTCAAAGGCGGGCTATAATGGCTACAGGTGAGGTAGGTAGTGGTACCTACCTCACCTGTAGCCATTATACTAACATTCCTCTGTCCCCCTCATCCAATCCCTACGACGTCCCTCCGCGTGTTCCTACGAGCGTTAAAGGGTTTGTTCCTATCAATGTTTCGTAGAGACGCCTCAGTAGCAGAATTTTTAGTCAGATTTTTCTCTTTTTTTTACGCAATTAAATTAGAAAAAGTATTTTTTTCTAATTTAAACTGCATAAAATCTTTTTCCTCTATTAATCCTGGAGCAATTTTTAATAAAAAAAAAATGATTTTTTATTAAAAGTTACGAAAAAGCTCACGAAAAATTCCTCACTTCTTTTTTCCTTTATCAGAATCATGTACTAGATCTATAGTATTCGTTTGTGCATCGATGCCTGACACACCTGCATATTTTCTTTTATAGGCTCGCGTTTGACCACTATCTCACCTGTGTAACCGTTCGGCGGTGACCTCTCGCGCCGGGCCCTGGTAGAGGCCATGGTCCGGAGCGAGGAGGGGTGGCAGGCAGTCACCTCCTTCTGCGAAGCAGTAATGTTAGCGAAGGAGGCTGCCGACCGCGTGAGGCAACGGAACTCACGCCGCCGCCGCCGAGATCCCGATCCCGATTTCCGACCACCGTAGGCGCGGGCTCGCGGACAGCGAGCACTGGGTAGCTCGCCGTCCGGCAGTCTGGTAATAATCTGGACCGAGCCTAGTCGTCAACGGCGCGTTCTGTTCCACGCGCGCCTCAAGGAGATGTCAGCAAACTGTAGGGGCCCGGTAGGGCCGAAGCCTCTGGGGAACACGGTATCTGAAAGGTTGTCACCGTGTCCCCCAGATCGATGGCAACGAAGGAACGGGGTAGGGGTTTAGTCAGTAAGAGTCTGACACGCCTTCCCGCTCCGCCCAAGAGTGGGAGAAGTCATTCTGATGATTCCCCTATCGGAAAAAAAAACCTGTGTAACGGTTATACATACAAATACATTCCTTTGTTTCCCCTCATCCAATACCTACCATGCTCCTCTATGTGTTTCCACGAGCGTTAAAGGGTTCGTTCCTATAAATGTTTCGTAGAAACGCCCCAGTGGTAGAATTTTTTGTCAGATTTTTCTCTTTTTTGACGCAATTAATTTAGAAAAAGTATTTTTTTTTAATTTAACCTGCGTAAAATCTTTTTTCTGTATCAACCCTGGTGAAATTTTTAATCTATACTAATATTATAAAGAGGTAAAATTTGTAAGTTTGTAAGTCTGTATGTAGGGGGTAATCTCTGGAACTACTGGTCCGATTTGAAAAATTCTTTCAGTGTTAGATAGCCCATTTTTTTGAGGAATGCTATAGGCTATATACCATCACGCTGCGACCCACGGGAGCGGAGCAGTAACAAAAATGCGGGTGAAACCGCAGGGGATTGCTAGTAAAAAATAAAGAATTGGACGTAGTTAAGCAGAAAGGACTCAATCCACACTTTGGCCAAAATTGAGTTAAGTATGCCATCGTACTCCCGAGGGTCGAATCTATCATATAATGAAAACCCTAGCTTTAAAATGTACATTCAAACTAGTTTTTTCACTACTCCGACTCAACCCACATGTATGAAGAGCATACAAAATGTATTTGCTGAATTAACTCAGTCCGCTTGAATTGTTTTTGAGTAATGAGATTGCTATGAATGTGTTCCTAAGGTCGATAAAACAGAATAAACTCAAACAATTTGAATCCTTTCTAGGAATTAGTTTTGATTAGAAATATAATTTTACCAAATAACTGAAACGACTCAAACAGATTGGGTCGGTTCCGATTGGGTCGTAAAATATACCTTTTGGTTTATCAGAAATGACTCAAGCAGAATGAGTCGTTAGTAAGAAATAGATGTTAGACTGATAAATCATTAAGATTATTGAATTGAAAGGACTTAAAATATTTATGTATACGTTGAAGTAGTAGTAATATTTAATTAATCAAAGTTATTACGTTGGCGTTGTTAATAAAAGACATGGATGTAATAAAACTATAAGTATTACTTTCCTGAAATTTTTACAGTGGCAATATTTTGTTGATAGGTGGAACTCTAAAAAACTGGCAACTCTGCCATTTTTTCGCACACTGACTAGTAAAACGCGTGTTTTGATTTATTTAGTTTAAATTAGTTCATTCATCAAAAGAGAGCGGAAGATCTTCGTAATCAAATTTCTCAAGACTTGGCGCGTGCCAAGATCCCAAATTTGAATGTGTTACCTACAATCTCGAAAAATCTCTACCTTTGCCCCGTATGTAACCTAGTAACATAGTTTTTTTATAAACGTCAGTTATGGCTTTAAAATGCTAGGATTCATGTTGGCCCTAACGATCAAGGACGATGCTATGTCTGGGTTGAAGGAGAAGCCGGAAGAGGAGCCCAAGAAGTTGGCTCGTGCCTCACGAGCAAATTTACACCGCAGAAGAATACATAAACATCATGAAAATCTCCAAAAAGAAAAAACCCCTTCACGTTCTTCTTCTTCTACCTGGCGTTAATCCCGGCCATTGCGAGGATCCGCCTTTCTACTAAACTTTCTCCACTTTGCCCGATCTTCAACATCCTTCCCAGTAACGCCATTGGCTCTCATGTCAGACTTGACGACGTCCAGCCAGCGCTTGCCAGGGTGACCACAAGACCTAGCCTCAAGGACAGCCATATCCATGCATCTCCAACGTACTCCCTAGGGCGGCGCATGATGTGGCCCTATCATCGCAGACGACACTCTTGCAGTTTTTCTCCCACGTCACGGACACCCAAGACTATCTCGGATGAAGGAGTTGCTTATGCGATCAGATCGCGTTACGCCGCTCATCCACCTCAGCATCTTCATCTCCGTGACGCGAAGCTCCGGGGTGTGTCTGCGCCATACAGAAGGAGAGGCCGTATGATGCATTTATATATCTGCCCCTTGAGCTTCGGAGGCATTTTGCGGTCCCATACAACGCCTGTTACCTCACACCTCTTCGCCCAAGCAGCGCCTATACGTGCTTGGACATCGTCGTCCACGTTGCCAGACTCGTGCAACACGGATCCAAGGTACGTGAACTTATCCGGATGATGTTTGGATCCACACTTCAATTGGCACGTTATCCGTACGTTTCCGGTTCTTCATGTGGCGAAGAGCAATGCGGGTTTCGTCGGGGGAAATAAGGGAAATAAGTTCAAGATTTGGAGGCGGTTCGGGAGGAAGGTTTTTCTTCACGTTAATAAAATGAAAACAAGATTTTTTAAGTACGAAAAAAATAGAAAAAAAAAAGTTAATCGCAAAACATGTACAATGAATAAAGATAAAGTGAACTGGCTAAAACTAAACAAATTTTATTGAAAAAAAAAGATCCTTACCTAATAACGATGACTTCAGAGAGTAGAGTTATATACAAAAGCTAGATTTGTCGAAAAGAAACAAAGATGTTTTAATCCAATCTTCAAAAGAAGAATATGAAGTTCTTTGGCCTCAGGGAAAACAAATCCCTCAAACTAAGCTCCAAGATCTTAGATCTATGTTTAATTTAATACCTGAAGACTGTCATCCATTTTACAAGAGACTGCAATATCAACGAGGATGTTGATGGATACGGGCCATCTCTTGACTTCGACTCGACGAGGATGAGAGGAATTAATAGAGTGCGTCTAATGAGAGCGCGACCTGGAGGTTTTTTTTTCAATTTAATAGGCAACATTATTTAGCTGCAATTGTAGGAAATAAAAAAAATTGTGAAGTGTCAAGAGATGATTGTCCTACTGGTTAGTAATATCACATACAACATTTTTGGATTTAACCTCTTTCTCTCAGGTCGCACTTTTATTAGACGGACTAGTGCGTCTAATGAAAGCGTGACCTGGAGTTTATTTTAAAATTTAATTGGCAACATTATTCAGCCGTAATTTTATTGTAGGAAATAAAAAAAAAGTGGGGTGTCAAAATATGATTCTCCTATTAGTTAGTAATAACACATACAAAATTTTTGGATATAAACTCTTTTTCTCTGGTCGCGCTTTCATTAGACGGACTTATATGCGTGACCATCTATGCGCTATTTCTACTTTTTTTGTATGTCAATCATGGCATTTTTATGTGATTTTGCTAGCTTTATGTTTATTGACAATAAATATATAACTTTTTAATCGTTTTCGTTATAATTATTTTTTTATTAGTAGATTTTCTAGTCGAAGGGTAGTTTTGAGTCCATTCTGAGAAAGTAAAAAAAAATACCTGTCTTAACAAACTTAAGTTTAATTGTAAGGACTCAACCCACATTTCAGTTAATATCTCGAAATCTATTGCAAAATATATGATTATATTTGATTGATAAATAAAATATAAACTATTATTTTAATTAGGGAGCAAAATTTAAAACAAATGTGTCTTTGTTTTAGAGAAATTACAGCTGAAACTTCAAACGCCCATAACTCAAAAGTGACTTTTTGTGGATTGAGTCCTTTCTGCTTAACTACGTCCAATTAATGATGTTTTTTATTAGTTACGAAAAAGTCCACGAAAAAGTCTTCACTTCCTTTTTCCTTTATCAGAATCATGTACTAGATCTATGGTTTTATTTAACACTGAATTTGTTTCGGTCTTTCTTCTCAGGGTAGTCAGTTAAGAGACACCGGACACATCTAGTAAAAAAAAAGTCCAAAAATAAATTGTGTAAAATGGTTTGTGAAAACATATTTACAACATAAATATCATTCATCATTTATTCGTTTGTGCGTCGATGTTTGACATACCCTGCATGAAACTTTATTTTTTGCTTTGGTTAGACCACTACCTCACCTGTAGCCATTATAGGTACATTCCTTTGTTCCCACGAGCGTTAAAGGGTTCGTTCCTATAAATGTTTCGTATAGCCTTGACCCCCTGACCCTCACGCATACCTTCGTACGGTGAGGATCCAATTGAAACTGTAAGCAGGGGTGAACGCAATATCTATGTGGTTACGTGAAAACATCGTTGTTTCAAATGGACCTGGGTTCTGTAGATAGTGATTTTGTCTGTTTGTTTGTTATTTAAACACGTTTCAATGGTTGAACGGATTTGGGTGAAATTTAGCGCATGGGTACACCATGTTCTTTAATAGCGCACAGGGTTTATATTCCTTTAGTTCTTAAAAATCCATTTTTTTTGTTCATTTGCAGCTTAGTAACAAACAGAATGGTATATTTTCCTTACGAACGAGGTAAAACGTTAAAACATTTAGTCAGTATAAGGCTGACACTCCCTCTCGTTTCACCCAGAGCGTGAAAATGTATTCTCAGTACGAACTTGAAAACTCGTTCTTATCCTTACCGCGTTTAGGAATACAATTGACTGTTTTTGAAATTGCGTGAGCTCACCCCGCCACACGCTAAGCAATCATCATCTCAGCCAAAAGACTCCGCTGCTGGAGATTCTCCCACAACGACTGGTCCTGTGCGTCTCGCATCCATCGGATTTCCGCGACCCTCGCCACGTCATCGTTCTTTCTTATGAGAGGCCTTCCAAAGAACCTTCTGGCCCCATCCTATCTACGAGCAATGTGCCCTGCCTACTACCACTTAAATTTGACGATTCTTAGAGCTATGTCGCTAATCTTGGTTCTCTTGCGGATATATTCATTTCTGATGTGATCACGCAAGAAACTCCGAGCATAGCTTTTCCATTGCCCTTTGAGTGACTTTCTGATGAGCTACCACCTAAGTGACCACGTTTCAGATCCATATGTTATCACTACTAATACCAATACAGTGAAGATACCGTGCGGCTTTCTGAATGTTGTCCAGCTGAGTCGGATTCAACGATTGTCCTCTTTCTCAGGACCGACTGTCACAGGTACGCGTAGTCGTCCACAATTTCGAGCATAGTGGTGGTACCCACTCCTATCAAAATAGGGGACTCCCCTATTTTGATAGGAGTGGGTACCACATGGATGTTTACGATGACTTTGGTTGTGTCAATGTTCATTTTGAGTCCCATTCTTTCGGAAGCTCTTTTGAGATCACGAAGCATTGTACTGAGATCATCCGTAGTCTCAGCCATGTCTACTATATCGCACATCAATCCCCGTTTATTTATGCCTACGTGAAAAACGTCGTTTGATACACGTGGAAAGTCACTGCACAGCTTTCTGCACAGTCAACTTGCCTTCAGCTCGGGCGAATTCCGCCTCGGTCACAATGCCAAACTTTCTCTTCTTGTATCAAAATGAACCGACGATTTTTTCCATTAAAAAATAAAATTTTGTTCGTAAAAAAATCCAGGTTTATTTAATAATACCTGATACCTGCGTGGGTTGTAAGCTGGTGGCACCAGGTGGCCCGTTTAATATTAAACGCTATCAGTTTAGTTAGTTACTTTATCAGAAAACGATTCATTCATTAGTTTATATTGCTTTAATTGACACTTAATACCTACTGTAGGTAATTTGTGGTTTGAGTGTCGAATATTACGAATAGGATTGGGTGAATTGATTCCTGCAAGTAGATCTGGCTCTCTCATGGGGCTAATCAGAAACTTTAGAAATTCATCTGATTCAATCACCTATTATAATTATTCCTTTGTTAAAAAGTATATTGTGACTCGACACCCCGGCAAACTTATTTCTGCTTAAGAGGCCTGCGGAAACCGCGCGCTATCTCGAGTTGAGACGAAATAAAATACGTTTTTGAGGTTGATGGAAGCAATCCAGATAGTATAAACAATTCTTGGACACACCGACTGGAGTAAAGTCATCATCCACACACTGACAGTTGCTGACTGTGATAGCAATACAAACTATTGGAAATTTGGGAGAGGTTCCGTAATACCAAAAATGATGAATGAAAAATTAATGTATTTCCAATATTGTTTCGAGTATTTATAACTTGATAATAATATCTGTGTTCCTACGAAAAGATATTTTGAAATATTGTTGTTTATAATATAGAAAAAACAAAATAAAAACATGAAATTTTCGCTGTGAAAATGTGCAAATTTAAATTCGCTTAAATTTCGTTTGGGGTAAGTTTTTCAACAAAAAGACGATGTAGGAACCTAGATAATTATTGTCTGAATCCGAATAACATCATATTATGGTGTAAATATGCTTAAATTGCAAATGATTTTGGTATTACGTTTGTATGGATAATTCTAACGTCGCGCCCGCCTTAAGAAAAATATGTGAGGTGGGGATTTTTTATTTTAGTTAGGATATCATCCAATAGCTTCTCTTGCTCTTGGGCGGAGTGGAGGGGCCATGGGTTTGCTTTTGAAAGTAAAACCCCCTTAATCGCACGGCAAAGAAAAAACATGGAAGTGGGTTTTAGTCATTAAAAGTGTCACACGCCCTCACGCTCCGCCCTAGAGCGAGAGAAGCTATTGAACGATTTCCCAGTTAAAAAAAACAGGAACTTCATTGTCTAGTCCAAAAAACTTTCAATTTTAACAAATCAACATCCTTTTTCCTGCTCTGACTTTCATCTTTCTTCCCCCCCCCCCCCCCTCCCCCTCTTCCCGTCCAACACGCAACCCCTTCTTAATCAATCCAACAAAACCACCCTCTAACTTATTCATAGAGGTCTTGAAAAAACTAGCCAAGTGCGACTCGTACTTTTCTGTGTGTGTTCCGTAGGTATGCTTTTTAATAAAAAAATGGATTCCTAGGCTTGAGTGACAGATATATCAGATTCGAGGTTAGCTTTTTTATTGTCATTTGTTTTTTTCCATAATAAGTAACCAAAATCCTACATAGATATCAGTGTCCGAGTTCCTCGCACTATGTGAATATACAACAGTCCACTATCGGAATTCAACTTTCGGGCAGTTACCCCGGACCAGACACAACACCCACTTATTCAGACGATTCCCTTTCATAACTGATCGCCTGATCCGCAAACTTCTAAACCCCTTATTTGCAAGACTGGGTACATCTTAGCAGGAATAGAGTTACATTTATATCTACTGCCATTTAATTGGCGATTACAAATTTCTAGTAGTAGATACGTATAAAACAAATATTTGTATAGCCTACAGAGGGATGTCTGGGTGCCAACTTACGTGAACATGAGTTTGCTTGTTTGTGAACTCTGGATACTTTCAGAAACATGCAAACTTACTCAATACAGGAATAATTCCTAGTCAACGTTCAATTTATTCATTGTTCGTGTGGTTCGTTGGGACAACGTTCTATTTTCTAAAATAGACACCAAACTACGTAAATCCCACCCCGTTTTCACCCTCCACCTACAGAACCCTAAAAACACGATCCATTTTAAAATAGCCCTCTCTGTAAACAGGATCCTTTCGCGCGGATAATGCCAGGTCCTACTGAATGGCACCCGGACCCATAGGTCATTAATTCTGTTGAATAATGACGGGGCAGGCTGTCTACCTCGTGAGGACGGCTTGTGTAAAGATTTTGGTAGGTCTCCACTGGGGTTTGTGGTTAGAGATTAGAGTTAGATAGGTTTTGATTTTGTGTGTGTGAACACACAGACACAACCAACCTAGGTACAAAATAATGTATGTCTAAAGTCCGTTTTTTTAATCCCTCAGACTATTGACACAGGCAAATGTCAAACTTATAATAATAATGAGGCCAGTTCTTTTGTGTTGTGACAAATGTGACGTACGATCCCACGTAATGTCATTTTACTCTCAGATATTAAAAAAACAGACATTAAATATTCGTAATGTCTGTTTCTGACTGACAACTTGAATTAATATTTTTTTTTTACTTGTTCAATAAGTACTTTTAGTTAACATTAATTACTAACATAACAAAATAGAAATAACTCATCATCATCATCCACCTAGCCTTTTCCAACCATGTTGGGGTCGGCTTTCAGTCAAGCAAGCCACATTTAGCTGAATACCAGTATTTTACGAGGAGCGGCTGCCTACTAGACCTCCACATCCCATTAACTGGGGTAATTAACACGATATTTCATGGCAAGACTGGAGTCAGATTTTACTGGCTTCTGACCATCCATAACGACTGCCAAAGATGACAGCCGGGACCTACGGCTTAACGTGCTTTCCGAGGCACGGAGGAAACTCGGTATGTTAAAATGGTCACCCATCCACAGACCAACCTTGGCAAGCTTTTTTGTAAGAGGCCTCATCTCCCCTAGAAACCACACAAGTAAATAACAAAAACCTGTTCTGTTAACAATAAATATTATCATTTTTCCTGTCGACGAAAAGAATAAGGAAAATTATTTTAATGTGACATCTTCACAACGCTACAGATGAAAATTTTCGTTGTTGTTTTCCTTTCATTTACATTTTCTCCGATATTATTTTATTTCGGTTTTGAATTAAAAACAAAAGAAATTGGCCAATTAACGAATTGGTAAAAGGAAAATCTGTGTCTAACTCACAACAGTGACTTTTTGCACAGAGATTTCTTTTGTGATGTTTATAAAGAATGAGAAAAGATTTTTTTAAATTCGCCCACTAAAGGATGAAATGATTTCTTAAGTTTGTGTGGAGACACCTTTTTCCACGAGGACAAAGGCACTAGCATTAACAAGAACTGGATAAATTTCAAATTGGAAATGTATAACCAAATCCATAAGTATGAGCAACAGCATAAAATATTTTACACAGAAACTGCTTCAAATATTTTTAGATTTTGACGAAAACTAGAATTGTAGGTATTAATATTATTTTAAAAATTCAATATTCCATCCAATTCACAAGTTTATTTAAAGAAAAAACACAGCTTATTATTATTACAATATTCTATTATTATTCATCATCATCATTATCTTTTCTGTTGAAAGTCTTCCACTGCTGGACGTAGGCTTCCCCCAAGCGTGTCGGCACTACCACCGGTCCTTTGCATCTTGCATCCATCGGATCCCCATAACCCTCGCTAGGTCATCGGTTTACCTTGTGCCTTCCAACTCTGCGTCTTCCGTTGCGTGATCACCTCTCCTAAACCTTTTTGCCCTATCGATATCCTTATCGATATTATTGCTAATAGGTAGATAATTGTCACTAGATGATTTACCACCTCACAGAAAAATAAGTAATTTGTGTTGCGCAAATCTAGAAACAACGATACAATATGATATCAGTTTATTATTTTACACATTTATTATTCCATACTGATAGCAAACCTGACTATGATTTAAAAAATATTATGCAAATAACTAGAATAATTTATCGACTCTTTTTTCCACTTAAAATACTGACAACATTAAAATTTATAAAAATACAAAACTCAAACCTCTCTAAAAATATTCTCTGATCATATTTCATTTGAAAATCAATGAACTAACATGATACTTGATGAATTATGGACGATATATATTAGCCGTATATTCGCTTCAGATGAGTTTATTTTGACAAATATTTCGATATAAGGGGACATTAGAGGAAGGGATGAGGTCGGAACATTTATCAAACTTATTTCTATTTGTGAACGGGGATGGATGGCAAAAGATATTTTGGGGATAGATACTAAGAAAGGACAAATCCTAAGTATCAAGATGCTTAGGACTACAAAGTGATAGATGTACTAAGTACTAAGCCGGTTATAGCCTAAGTACAAGTCTGCAGCTTATCTTGAATAGTTGAGGTAATTTTTACAGGACTACGTTGAGGACAAATGAAGGGTTATAATTTTAAACCACATTTGTTACAGGACGTGAGTACATATAAATACGTCCGTGAGTTTTTAATCTAAGCACAAGATCTTTAAGAATTTAGAAAGGCCTTAAGAACTTTAACTGAAGACCTGGTGAGAGTTGCGGGAATCCGATGGATGCTTGACGCACAAGACCGGTCGTAGTGATGATGCTCAGCGGAGGCTTATGTTTAACAATGGACGTCTTTCGGCTGAAGTGATGATGATTATAATGGAAGAACTTTAAGACCTACACATTAGTTACACTTTTTAAGTTATTACTTAAAAATCCAACTAATTCTTATTCTAAAGATCATCCAAACAGATACATTTTTATAAAACTTCTCTTATGTGATTACGATGAAACACTGATATGTTCTGCCGCATTGCTGGTAAACACCTGAGAGAAATTCTGTCTAAAAAATGGCAAGAATCATTGAAAGAGCTCATACTTAACTAAATAACTATTTAAGAGTGTATTTACAGTGTTCAGTGACGTACCGGTAAAATGTGGCAACTTTACCGAACCCTTGGTAACATTACCATACTATAGGTATTCGGTATAAACTCATTTATCTCAAAAATCTGCCTACTAGAAATCTATTTTGTAATAGTAGTATTTTTTAGACATTAAAAGGCAACATTTATCATATTTTGCGTACAGGCAAAATTGCTGTTATGTCAGTAATAACTGTTACAGTGTACTGTGTGAAAACATGCTAGGAGTGAATTGTTGCAAAATTGTGCTCACAGAGCCCTAACTATTTGTCACAGGTAAGTGAAATTTTAATATTGTATGTGTATTACGGTTGGGATTACTATTATAATGTCAGCAATTGCATTTTCTTTAATTTATTGAAAAAAACTGCTTTGGTAATGTTGGTTGAAGTTAGGTAAAGTTACCACTAACTGCTTTGTGGCAACTTTACCGGCAGCTAGGGTTGGCACTAAATCAAGCATGAGTATTTCTTGTTTGTATGTAACTATTTTCAAATACCTAAATGTCACAGCATAATCGTGAATATCCTAGATGATAGTTTTATTTAATACCTTTTGTTTCAGAGACAAAATGGCCCCATAAAACGAAACCGTAGAAAAGTCGGAGCTAGACAATATAAAAATTACACGGAAGAGATGTTAAGATTAGCTATGGTGCTGGTGAACTAAAAAAACATGACATCTTACGAGGCCGACAATACCAAGGAAAAAATATAATTTTTTAGGCTATTTTCACTATAATATACATAAGAACTCAATTTCAGAATTGAATTTAGTTTAAAAGAGAACAAAATTTATTTTAAAAACTTGTGCTGTTTTTTACCTTTAGATTAATTAAATTTTATAAAATATATATTTCATAGAAACACTTTCTGTTTTTTGACAACCCTGAGCGTTACAAATTATTTGTATGTAGATTACAATGAACCCCAAAGCAACTTTACCTACTGCCTGTGTTGCCGTTATCTTTACTGATTTCCTCATATTCTTTTCATTTTTAGAAATAGTAATCGTAATTTAGGCCGCCTTTACCTCAACTACCCTTTAATATGCAATACATGATGAATATGGTGTGTAGGTAATGTTGCCAAAAATTTGTCATGTTTACCCATGTTGTTAATTCTTTTCTACAGGTTCAAATAAGTGTTTTTATAGAATGACGATTAGGGTAAAGTGAGCCAAATGTATTATAATTATCAACAAATAGTTTCAGTTTCTATGCGTCTTATGGTAAAAAAAATAATTCGTTTTTTGTCATGAAATATGGTCAAGTTGCCACGATACTCTACTGGTAACAACACCAGTAAAAGTTCGCTTCTTATTTTATTTAGACTCTGTGAGGCAGGTCAAGGTCAAATGGTTTCCACCGCCATACCGTCGACTGTAAGCTTCTATCCAATGAACTCATTTTCTTCTTATTATAAGTACCCCACGGTACTTATAATAAGAAGAAAATGAGTGTGATAATGTATTTATATAAATTTTCTAGACGGTTACTGTCTCAGACGTCCTGAATAGCGTAGTGGCGCTTAGCATTCCACTGTAAAGGTCGGCAGTACAATCCACTCATAGATTCTTGAGTCACTACTTATTTATTCGTTGTTCTTGAGTCAGTAGGTACTTATTTATTCGTCACTACTTATTTATTATATTATTTAAAGTGTTGATGTTGTTATTTTATCTGAAAGATGCCCACTTTTCTTCTCACACTTTGATCCTCATCGTATCATCAGAACTCCTTAACTCCTTGTAAGTGGCCATCCAACGCTTCATCTTGCAATTCCAAGCACAGAGCTATTTGGCCCTATCAGCTATCCGTTTTGTGATCCAAATGTATTGATTTACCTCATGGTCCTGTGGTCCAAGATCTTTGGAAGGCATATCAGGGGTCGAAACCAAGTCGCAGAGGCCGCATATACAGTTTTTATGGCACGTTGTACCTTCCGACGATTATCCTTGTACGCGCTATGCTAGGGCACTCAAGAACAACTCGTGGTTTGGGGGAACCTATTGTGACATATGAAAGACAAAGGTATGAACTATGATTTTGGGAGCCTTAGTACCAAAAACTACGCTTAGGCCCCTGCTTGAACAATGTATAATATATCCATCGAAATATCGTCAAAAAGAATAGACTGGCTATAGGGTGACTTAAACACTTCATAAATGAGTCCCCAAAAATGTTCACTAGCAACATAAGCTACATAATTATTATTGTAATTATTTGTTTGGAATATTTATGTTTATAAAAAGACGAAATGACTGACTGACATAATTATCAAAGAGTGTGACATTTAGCTCAAGGTTTATCTTTTATGTCGTAGGTGAGCAATAAAAGAGGATTTTTCAAAATTAACCCCTTATGGGAATAAAAGTTACTTCTATGCTATCTTTTTACTATACGCACGAGTAATATATCCTCAAGAGATTACTTGAAAACTGTTGAAAGCTTCCGTTCTTTCCTTATGTTTTCTTTATTATTTCCCTATTTCCTTATTTGCATTCAATGGGACTTGCTTTATTTGTATCAACACTAACCCCGCTTCAGTGACTGTTCAAGAGTGCGTAAATGTTTTGGGAGCTTCATAGATTAGTGCTATGTGGGATTTGTGTCTAGAAATATGTACATTGTCTATCCGTCTCAAATACGATCACGTCATCATCATCTTCCTGCCCTTGTCCCGTTTTATTTGGGGTCGGCGCAACACGTCTTTTTCTTCCATTCTGTCCTGTCACTCGTCACGCTATCACTCACTCCCTTTTCTTCCATATCACTTCTCACACAGTCCATCCATTTTTTCTTTGGCCTCCCTCTCCCTCTCCATCCATCTACATGTAAACTCATAACTCTTTTAGTCACATGCGTTTCATCCCTCCTCTTCACATGACCATACCAAGACAAACGATTCCCTTTCAACTTTTCAGTCACTGGCGCCACTTTCAAACTTCCCCTAATATACTCATTTCTCACCTTGTCCATTCTTGTCACACCACACATCCATCTTAACATTCTCATCTCCGCCACGTGCAATCTTTTTTCATCCGTCTTTTTCACAGCCCAACATTCTGATCCATACAACATGACAGGTCTTATCACGGACTTGTAGATTTTACCCTTCAACTTGAGGGGCATCCGTGGGTCACAAGTTGTTCCAGTGACCTGTCGCCATTTCATCCATCCTGAGTTGATCCGATGCGTTACGTCTCGCTCTACCTCACCGTTGCCTTGGACCAGAGACCCAAGGTACCGAAACTCGGAACAGATTGGTATGGGCGTTCCGGTGAGAGCTAAGGGCACAGGACTGGAGAGACCGCCGAAATCGCAGAACAGGTATTCCGTTTTGGTCCTGCTTAATTTCAGGCCAACACTCTCCAGTCTGTGCAACCACGCCTCCAATCTGCTCTGGACCTCTAGGCCACTCTCGGCAACCAGCACAATGTCGTCGGCAAACAGCATACACCAGGGAGCCTCTTCCTGGATATCAGACGTCAGAGCGTCCATTATCAGCAGGAAGAGGTAAGGGCTAAGAGCCGACCCCTGATGTAAGCCGACTGCCACATTGAAGCTGCCAGTAGTGCCTACTGCAGACCGGACTTGGGTACTGCAGTGACTGTACATCGCTCGGATCAACTGCACATACTTCCCAGGCACACCTTTCTCCTTAAGGGCCCACCACAGAACCTCACGAGGTACCCGGTCGTACGCCTTCTCGAGGTCAACGAATACCATGTGCAAGTTTTTATGCGCACCTCTATATTTTTCGCACAGTTGGCGTATAGCAAAAATGGCATCCGTTGTACCCCGACCCGGCATAAAACCGAATTGGTTCTGTGAAATTTCACTCTCTTCTCTCAGTCGCCTTTCAATAACTTTCTCCCAAGCTTTCATAGTATGTGACATTAGCTTTATTCCTCTATAATTGTTGCACTCCAGCACATCACCTTTGTTTTTGAAGATTGGCACCAAAGCGCTATTGCACCAATCATCAGGTATGGCTTCTTCCAGCAACAACTTATTAAAGAATAAAGCTAACCACATCCATCCATCCACTCGCAATAACTTCCACACTTCAATTGGTATTCCATCTGGACCAATGGCTTTACCATTTTTCATTCCATTTACTGCTATTCTGACTTCATCCATAGTAACCATTCTCACTAATCCTATATTCACTGGTATATTCTCTAAAACCCCACTCCAATTATTTTCTTCATTCATCAGTCTTTCAAAATATTCCTTCCACCTCTTTTTAATTTTTTCTTCATCCGAAAGAACCATTGCAGTTTCATCTTTTATACATCTTACCTGGCAAACATCCCTCGCTTTTCTTTCTCTCATTCTAGTAAGCCGGTACAACTCTTTTTGGCCTGCAGGACTATCCAGTGTGTTATATAGTTTGTCCTGGGCTCTTGATTTTGCTATTGCCACGGCTTTCTTAGCTTTCTTTTTTAAAAGGTCATACTCTATCTTTCTTTCTGCTTTTAAACTGGCGTTCCCTGGTTGTACACACTGCCATTCCTTAAATGCTCTCTTATACGATCTATCGATTAATGTCTCAAATACGATCACGTGTTAAATTAAAAAAAAATGTAATAGATATGCAAATCAAATTAAATGAATCTAATAGATTAAATTAGTAAGTGTAAAATAAATTAATGAATTGTCAAATAAATGTCAAAATAAATTCATTACAAATCTCATCAAATAAGATCGACAAAAATGTAAAACAAAAAAAGAGATGTAAATATTTGAAGATCTAAATAAATATTAGGTTTTAAAGTCAACAGAATCAGAGTCATTCTAGCAATTGTCAATTAGTAGTAGTAGTAGTTTTTTTGAGGCATTTAACAAATATTCCTCAGTTTTAATGTTATTCAGTACTTTGTTCATATTTTAATTGACGTTACGTTAGGACTCAAACTGTGTAATTTTCATTTCGATGTAGGTATAATATATATGTGTTTTCAAAGTCTCTCTTTAACCAATTATTTGGCCTACTCAAAAATGAATGTCATCTCCAGTCAAATTTTCATAAAGTAATCTGAACATTGACATACGAATTACTTCACAAATTTAAATCAATTACACGCCCAGCCAAACCCTATTCAACCCATTTTAATAAAGATTGAAAAATACAAGTGTTAGAAATATAACATTTCACAAATGTCGGTCGTAGCGGCGGCCTCGCCTAGTTGGCAAGACGCGCGCGCTCGGTCAAGGCGGGCCGCGCAGTGTTCAGTGATCAGCGCTCATCCCAGTGATATTCCGTTAAATATCTGTCTGAAGTTTCTATAGTGTAGTTGGAAGGTGTTACATTGCTGAATGAATTGCTGTGAGGATTATTTCTATCTGATGTAAGTCACTTAACGATGCAAGATAGCGAAAGTTTTATTCGATTCTGCGAACATCTCGATAGTTTTCGATTGATCGAGTCCGACTCGGTCTGTTATTGCGACTTGCGTATAGCATGTTCATTTGTAAGTAGTTCCTCGATGGTTTAGGGCCTGTTTCACCACCTATGATTAAGTTTCGAGTATCTTACTTGACAGATAATTTCATACGAATTCTGTCACATTTTTGAATTTATTCAGTTAGTAGTGCCTACTCGGACATTGTGAAACAGGCCCTTAGACTTTCAAGTGAGAGCGACTGATTCGAAAAATCGAATACTGGTGGTTGATTTCGTTGACTCGAAACAATCGATTTATTTCAAATCTCGATTATTTTGAAGAACGGTGAGTCGATGGTTACCTCAGTTGTTTATTTTAACAACTCCGATTCCTTTCAATTATTAAAACATCGTCATGTTGCGTATTGAATGTTATTTGTTATGCGTCTGTCTCTGCCCGGGCTAAACAACTGCATAGAAGATTAGGGGCCTAATGACTTGTTCAAATATCAGGCGAGTAAGCGAGAAAGGAGGATGGAACTATACCCCTAATAGCTCCAACTCATCAACAGTTCAGTTGAGATCTTTGGTAGGGGCTCAGTTTATCGAATTTTGGTTCTTGTACTGTTCTCTCATCTTAATTCTTCTTGAGTGTCGATTTTACTAAAATTGTCCCCACTTACTAATACGTCGTTGGTACAGGCCTAGCAAAATTACTAGGCCAGTACCAACGACCGACAATTTTAATAAATATATCTGTATTTTTTTTATATCACTACTGCTCTTAAACCGGTGAATAAGATCATTGTGAGACCAACATTCATACATGTGTCATCTGACGGGTTGATACCCGCACATGTGCTCACAAAGCCCATGTGGTGGATTACAGTCTATTTTATCTCCTAGATATATATCTAGGAGATGAAATAAATGAAATAAATAAATGAAGGAAGAAGGTGAAAGTTAATATTAACTTTCACCTTCTTCCTTCATAACTATAGAGCGTAGGTTGTTATTTCGAAATTAAATAAGATCATAACTAAAGACTGTAAATACAAATATTAGTCTGGCTGGCAACATATCGGTCATCAAACACGGCCGTGAGAATTACGAGTTCCTTGACACAAACCGAACCTTGGCAGTAATCCGACTACACGTTATAATATTATAAACACGTAAAACTGTATGTATAATAATGATAATGGATTGAGATTGTCTGTTATAACCACTCTTCTATTGATAGAAAGCTTGAATCTCTCGTGAATCTTTGAGTGTCACGTGGGCTTGGGCTTGGGTACAATGAGCAATGAGTAGTTCGCCGTCCGGTCGTCTAGTATCCGTCAGAGCCGAGCCTGAGTCCTGAAAGTTATGTTAGTAAACACGGGCCACATGAAGCCTACAGTTCGTCCGCTATAAGTTGGCGAGTGTGAAGTTAGCCTCTGAATTTTGGCGCTTGAAATATCGTACAAAAATAAAGGTTTTAATAAAATAGATGCAATTTGCAGTTCTTATTGCTGTTAAAAACAGTTATTGGCATTTATTTTTTTAAAACCTTTATTTGTGTACGATATTTCAAGCGCCAAAATTCGCAGAGCCTAACTTCACACTCGCCAACTTATAACGGACGAATTGTACTGCTTCGGGTCATGGGTTGACTTCCGAAAGGGAAACCCGTACTACTGGAACGCATGGCAGAGAAGAAGCATAGGTTTGGTTTCAGTCCGTGAAAGTCTGATATTTTCCGCTCCGCCCTAGAGCGGAAAAAGTTATTGGATGGTTTCTCACCTTTAAAAAAATAGGCTGCATGACTGCTGTTTTGCTGATCATTGCTGCTGCGACTTTGCGTTTAAAACAAAAAAAGGGCAACCAAAAAACACTACTGGGTTTTATTGAATAAAAATGTGACACTCTTTCAAGCTCAAACCAGAGTATGCAACAACATTCTGAAGATATATTATAACCCACATGCTGCTCGAGTAGAAAAATTGACAATATGTTTTTAATAACGCAAACTTGACTTCAGCTGAATAATGTCCAAACTTGCGACTCACTTATTATCATAAGTGGAAGTCTTTTTTTTTTATATACCATAAACTAGTACTTGACTGCAATCCCACCTGATGGTAAGCAGTGATTCAATCATTGATGGTGAGGCGCACTAGTTTATTAAGAGCCTATTCACTCTAGTCTTGAAGATACCCAAATTATAATCGGACGGAAAGACCGCAGCAGGCAAATTGTTCCAATCCTTCGATGTACGCGGTATAAACGACGAGGCAAACCGCTTTGTCCGGACCGTGCAGGTTTCGACAACGTAAGGATGGATACTCGCCGTACGACGGCTTGTCCGATGGTAGAAGTGAGATGGTGGAATTAACTCATGTAATTCCTGCGCACACTCTCCGAAATGCATCCTGTAGAACACCGATAGGCTGGCTACCCTACGCCTGTGCTCTAGGCTTTGCAGATTGGATTTAACCAAATCAGGGTCTCCAATTAGCCTCTTCGCACGCCTTTCCACCGAGTCCAAAGCTGCTAGATGCTATGCTTTTAGCTGAAATGATTTACAAGTCGTCAAAGTTTTGCCAGATAATGCTAATAATATTTATGTTTAACTCAAGAACACAACCCCTCTACTGCAGACATTAAAACCGTACATAATAAAGCTGTTCCACGCATTGGATTTCATTTACGATCACTATAAAGTGAGGCTATTTCCAAAACATTGCCGATGACACAGCGAAACGAAAACATTCAGCAGTACTGCCAACTTTGTAGTTTTAAGAGAATGGTTTTCTCGAGGTTTTTTTATTGAAAAATGTAACTTAATACGTGGCTTTTGGCGTTTTAAGAGGCCTGCGGAGACCGCGCGCTATCTCGAGTTAAGACGAAATAAAACACGTTTTTGAGGTTGATGGAAGCAATCCAGATAGTTTAAACAATTCTTGGACACACCGACTGAAGTAAAGTCATCATCCGCACACTGACAGTTGCTTGCTGTGATAGCAATACAAACTATTGGAAATTTGGGAGAGGTTCCGTAATACCAAAAATGATGAATGAAAAATTAATGTATTTCCATTATTGTTTCGAGCATTTATAACTTGATAATAATATCTGTGTTCCTACGAAAAGATATTTTGAAATATTGTTGTTTATAATATAGAAAAAACAAAATAAAAACATGACATTTTCGCTGTGAAAATGTGCAAATTTAAATTCGCTTAAATTTCGTTTGGGGTAAGTTTTTCAACAAAAAGACGATGTAGGAACCTAGATAATTGTTGTCTGAATCCGAATAACATCATATTATGGTGTAAATATGCTTAAGTTGCAAATGATTTTGGTATTACATTTGTATGGATAATTCTAACGTCGCGCCCGCCTTAACTGTTGACCTCTTGCACATCTATTTTATTAAGGTGGGTTATACCGGGGTGATTACCGGGGGTATTAGGGCCGGTATTAGTTTCCCGAGGATCTCTTTCGTCAACCCAGGCTCCAGAAGGCTTCGACCCTGTCGGGCCCCTACAGTGCGCTGATACCTTTTTGAGGCGCGCGTGGAACAATTCGAGCCGTCTGACTCCAGTCTTGCTATGAAGTACCGTGTTACCCTAGTTAATGGGTTATGGAGGTCTGGTAGGTAGCCGCTCCTCGTAAAATACTGGTATTCAGCTAAATCCGGCTTGACTGGAAGCCGACCCCAATATAGTTGGGAAGAAGCTACGCAGATACGACTGTACATACACAGGAGTAAAACAAACCGTAGGGGCGTAGTAGAGCTGATGCCCTTGGATGATTTTCCAAGTATAAAAAAAGAAAGTTCTTACTCAAAATCTACTTTAACCTGAAATTCTGTCCACATTTGGCAGGTTAGTAGGGTTTGACAGGTTTTGAGCGTAAAGTATTGTTTGGGGTACCGCAAGGCAGCGTCTTGGGTCCCTTTATATTCATTCTATACATAAATGATCTACCAAAATCTATTGAACGGCCAATAACACTTTTTGCAGATGATAGCACGATTACAATACCTTGTAATAGTATAACTACGTATGAGAGTGACATTAATAATAGTTTAAAACAGACGGTAAAATGGCTAGACGCAAATAATTTAAAAATAAATTTGAGCAAAACGAAAATTATACAATTTAGACAACAAACCGCTAGTATTAACTTAAATATACACTACGAGAATAATATTATAGAAGAGGTTGAAAGTACGAAATTTCTGGGTCTACAAATTGATCAAAAATTGAATTGGAAATCACAAATTGATAATTTATGTAAGAAAATGAGTAAGTCTGCATATGCTCTACACTCATTATCTACCATAATCAACACAGATGCACTTCTGAGTGCCTATTATGGAATAGTAGAATCACATTTGAGGTATGGTATCATATTTTGGGGAAACTCAACCGAAAAAGAAACCGCCTTCAAAGCACAAAAAAGGTGTATCCGGGCTATGTTTAAGTTAAAACCCACTGATAGTTGTAAACCATACTTCAAAAATTACAAGATTTTAACATTGCCTGTATATTCTAGAGGCAGCTGTGTTTGTAAAGACAAATCCTGGTCGCTTTAAACGCATGGCTGATGTATTTCCCCGCAATAGACGCGATAACAACCTGTTGTGTCAGGAACCAGCCAAGACAGCACTTATGCGCAAGAGTGTCTACTGCATGGCTCCAGTAATTTATAATAAGTTACCTAAGAGTTGGAAACAGCTTCCGTTAGCACTATTTAAAAAAAAACTACGAAGTTTTTTAGTGGTTAAAGCATACTATAGCATAGTGAGTTACCTCAATGAAAGAGATTTTTTAAGTTAGTTTGGTTGTTTTGTGTTGCATTTTAAAATTGTATTTAGTGTTAGTAATTTTAATTATATAGTGTTAGTAGTGTTAAGTAATTAAGTATGTAAAATTCGGTCTTTTGCATGCCTGCATGGTAAAATATGGCTGAACCTATATTCTTCTGTCTACCCATATTTGCAAAATAAATTATCTTTTATCTTTTACCTTTTTATCTTTTATCTTTTTTGAACTAAACATTCAATTCAGAAACCCTAATAGTGGTAGGACATCAGAAGGCAGACGTAGATTAAAAATACATTAAAATCTCTTTGGTATTCACAGACTACAATAATACTAGTAGTATTAGTACCTACTAGACGCTGCCAGAGGCTTTGTCTGCATGATTGTAAAAAATTATCCCGAGAGAATATACTCCTGGGATAAAAAGTATCATAATGTGCTTTTTCAGGACATATACTACCCGTGTACCAAGTTTCATCGAAACTCATTCAGTAGTTTTTGCGTGAAAGAGTAATAAACATCCATATATCGGTGAAGTCAGAACGGAAGCTTGAAAATGAATGAACGGATGAGGTGACACATGTCACTTTAACATAATCCGGGTTGGCGGTTGCACGTGCCGAACAGATAAAAGTTCCAATCACAGAGATGCGAAGCTCTTCTTTCGGCTGCCATGTGAACAACATCTAGTCTGGCGGACTGTCTCACGATACGTCGTGAATTGAATATGTAACCTAGATCTTAATAAATCAGTTGTGTGATTTAACCGTTTGTTTATTGCTCGATACACTCATCACCCACAAAAAGAGTCTTGAGAAAGAATTTCTATTGCGAAAATTTCGCTTTTATAATATTAGTACATTACATTATAGCCTTGTAATGTTCCCACTGTTGGGACTCAGGCCTCTCACCAGAAGAGGGCATGGGCCGTAATCCACTCGAGCCAAGTGCAGATTGATGGATGTCACTTGTCTTCAAATTTTTGGTTCAAGGACATGCATTAGCAGTTTTTTTTTAATTGTTATAAACTAGTGCTTGACTGCGATCCCACCTGATGAGTTCAATGTTAGTAGGATTTTATATTTATCTAAAACATTTAGCCGAATACAACGTGTGTGTAAACGTATCAGATTCCGTTTACGAGCAGCACTAAAGCCGGAACATTTCCACAACATTAGCACTGACAGGCGCACGTAAACATCGGAGAGTTTTGACTACATTGTGTGGGCTTCAACCTGCATTTCAATATTTTGGCTTGAATGCTTGTGTGTATAGAGTTGTGGCAGGTTGTAGGAAAATGATTTGACTAAATCAGAGGGTAGTGATGGTATTGTGATTTTATACAGCATGTAGCTGCATCAAATGAAAAAACGTCAACAGTATAGTGAGTACTGGAGCAGGTAAATCCCAAGCCTTTTTGTCCTCAACATAGTCCTTTACAGTGTAAAAAGCCTTTTGACTAATTGCAATACATCCATATAAAAACTTTTGCGTTTATAATATTAGTAAGTCTACAGATGTATTTAAAAACCATTTAGCCAAATACAAGGTGTGTGTAAACGTATCAGATTCCGTTTACGAGCAGCACTAAAGCCGGAACATTTCCACAACATTAGCACTGACAGACGAACGTACCTAAACATCGGAGAGTTTTGACTACATTGTGTGGGTTACAGCCTGCATTTCAATATTTTGGCTTAAATGCTTGTATTTGTGACAGGTTGCTAGAAACTGTAGGCATTTTACTAACTCAGAGGGTGGTGGTGGTTTTGGTATCGTGGTTTTATTTGAGATGTAGCTGGAATAATAATAATTATTGTAGAGTTACCTTATGGCACGCCTTAACTAATAAAAGGTAAACTAAAAATATATGCTCGGTTTTAGGGAGGCAAAACAAAGGTTTATGTAAGTT
Organism: Mythimna separata; assembly: GCA_030763345.1. NCBI lineage: Eukaryota > Metazoa > Arthropoda > Insecta > Lepidoptera > Noctuidae > Mythimna > Mythimna separata. The sequence goes on along the minus strand of CM061188.1, from coordinate 3,312,488 downwards.
CATAACCGAGTATCATTCCATATATAAAGAACTGTCAGTGTCAACTCACAGTTGCAATTGACAATGACAGTTCTTCATACATTTGCGTTAGCAGTTTGTCTCGACGTCAAGCTCTTCACCATGAAAATGACTTTTAGAGAAAAGTACCACAGTAGTAAGTCGAAACATTTCCACAACATTAGCACTGACAGGAACGTAAAAATTGGAGAGTTTTGACTACATTGTGTGGGTGAAGCCTGCATTTCAATATTTTGGCTTGAGTGCTTGTGTGTAGAGTTGTGACAGGTTGTAGGAAACTGTCCAGTGTACGTATTTTACTAAATCAAAGCATATAAATTACACGTTATATAAAATTACTATTATTACTGTACCAACCGGTACAGTAATTTTATATAACGTGTAGCTGGATTAATGTATACCTTTATACACACCAAATAAAACATTGAGTTGCAACCATAATTCAAGCTCAGTTTTAATTAAATGTATTTTTTTAGAAAATAAATATTCTAATTTTAGACAAAGATAGACAATGACGCATAAAATTGGTTAAAATAGCTAAACTCGATTCTGCAGCCCGTTCTGAACACACTACTTTCAGGATGCCCTAATCGTTGATGGCATGTAGTGTGTTCCATGCGCGCCTCAAAGTTGCGCCTGAAAGATTTTATTTAAGTCATCATCTGCCTAGCCTTTTCCCAACTATATTGGGGTCGGCTTCCAGTCAAGCCGGATTTAGCTGAATACCAGTATTTTACGAGGAGCGGCTGCCTACCAGACCTCCACAACCCATTAACTGGGGTAATACGGTACTTCATGGCAAGACTGGAGTCAGATATACTGGCTTCTGACTATCCGTAACGACTGCCAAAGATCTACAAATGACAGCCGGGACCTACAGCTTAACGTGCTTTCCGCGGCACGGAGGAAACTCGTTATGTTAAGATGGTCACCCATCCACAAACCAACCTTGGCAAGCGTTGCTTAACCTTGAAGATCAATCTGTGCGGCTGTTATTATATAGCCACGAGCTCCTCGAAAGATTTTATTTAAGTACCTAATATAAACTATTGCTTCACTGCGAACCAGTCCTAGTAATCCTAGTAAGCACTAGGTGTGGTTTTAGTCACAAAAGGTCTGACACGTCCTTTCACCCTAAAGAGAGAGGAGTCATTAGATGATTTTCCACTTAAAAAAAACATTGACATATGACATTTTGATTCACCTTCTACATTTTATAATCAAACCTTCATTACAAAAAATCCCAGGTATTACACGAAAAAAATGAACTAAAAACCAGACTTAATTAAAAAACAAATATGCCAGGCTGGAGTTGTGATAGTTTCGCATCCAAGCGCTTCCTGAAGGCGACTGCAGTTTAAAAGAGCGCAGCCAAGTGGAGTAACTTGTATAATTAGAAAACAACTGACTGCTACTGTACTTTTGAAGTGGGTGGTGGTACAAGGAAGGAGATTTAGCGGACAAGGGGGCTTCACGATTTGTAAAAAACTTTCTCTCTTCTTAGTCATGCACTCTTGACAGAGTGGTCGTGGTCATGTTTCGGTCGAGTCCTGCGCCACCGCCTCTCTCGCGGTACGACGCCATGCAGATCTATGTTTGGGAGTTGTAATTTATGCTGCTGTGTGTAACCGACTTGATGAGTTCAGTCCACCCCTAAAACTAGGAATCCCGAATAGATGCTGTTTTGTCTGAAAACTGGCTTGGAAAATTGAGAACCTGATTAGTTCTTAATTTTCTTTCTTGACAAAGCGGAGTACCTGCTGCCTACCGGGTTTCATTGTATTTTCAAACAATTCAAGTACTTACTAAAATACATAATATAGACACCAACTTTTAAGTAACATCACACGTACAGGAAAGCCATAATTAATGTAGTTATAATAAAAAGTACAAAACCACTTAATTTTGGAAGTCCTGAAGTTTCTATAATAGTTTTATTTCTTCGTTATTTAACATCGACTTCCGATATTATAGTTTATACATTTTAGTGTTTTTTTTTAAACATTGAAGTCAGTTGTTTTTTTTTTTGTATTTTTTATTTTATTCTTTTCGGTTCAGATATCGGCTTGGAAAATGCACTCTTAATGGCAAATATATGGTAGAATTAATCCAACTCCGATATTGTAGTGATAAAAAGTTATTCTGTAAGTAAGCCTAGTTTATATCCCGAAAAATTTTACAATTCAGAACAAAAGGAACCGCTATTTTTTCAGTAAAAATCTAGCCTCTTTACCTTTTAAGACGGGCAATTTCATTCTTTCTTTGGTTTAATCTTAGAGTGACTAAGCGACACTCCAAAAGGGACGAATAAGGGGATGAGGGAGGGATAAAACAAACTGAAAACTCCGTCGGGTATAGCGGTGATCGGTTTACTAAATAGACACGATTCTAAATCATTGTTACGGGGAAGACAAACATTTAGATATAACTTTAGTTTGCTTTAAACTATAGCGCTGTGGTAGGACAGTAGATATTACAATTATTGAAGTCATTATCTATAAGTCAGCCTTTGGATTAAAATAACCTGAATAAGGGTTTCTTTTTCAGAAATTCCCTATGGCCCTAGCGGGCATCGGCCCTGTTTTCCCTACGATGTTGTTGACATCTCTTTGAAGCACGCGTGATATACTACAAGCCGCAAGCGCAACCGGCTTACCAGACGGCCGGACGGTGAGCTGCCCATTTCGTGTCGTCCGCAAGCAAGCGCTCCTCTTCCTACCATCGACGCCTGGGGTTTTAACGTAACGTTAAAAGTTCCTTCACAAGGGCGGCCGCCTACTTCGCTAGTATTACTGCTTAGCAGAAAGAGACAACCGCATTATTCCCTTTTACAGTACGGCCGTTATAAGTTGGCGAGTCTGAAGTTAGGCTCTGCGAATTTTGGTGCTTGAAAAAAAAAATGCAATTTGCAGTTGTTAATGGTGTTAAAACTGTTATTGGCATTTATTTTTTTAAAACCTTTATTTTTATACGATGTTTCAAGCGCCATGGGCTGCACCATTTTTACGCTATGGAAGGTGTGCACAATAAAAAGATAAAGATTTGTAGTGCAAATCAACGAAATCGCTACATCCTCGTTCTTGGACCGCAATATAAAAACTAACTATTCAGAAGATAGCCCTTGTTTGCGTCTGTCTAGACCCCCCCCCCCCCCCCGGTTACATTGCTCTAATATTTACTGCTATTAGGGATATTCATTAACTACCACTTTGAATAAAGTTCCGTGTGAAATGTCTAGCTTGAAATAGTTTTGTACTGTTTCAGTTTTTCGGGGTGAGTAATAATCAAATAGCTTCTAACCCCTGAACATAATTCTGCAGATCTCGTAGTTACTCAGATACCCTCGAAACGAGACACAATAGTAAAACAATAACAGCGCGGTCTCATTGGACCGGTTGGGGATTCAAACGTTAAAGAGACTGTGTTGCCAAAATCGGTACACTTTTTTTTAAGTTGGAAACTAAAACCTACTCTACTATTAGACTGACTGTTGGTCTAGTCGTTATTGGCTTCGAATGCTATGCTATGGTCGTGCGGTCGATTCCCAACCAAGATAATTAATGTGTGATGAACATTTAAGCACGATCATAATTTGATCTGTATATGAGCCTAATTTCATCTCTATTATAATGTGTATGTATTTAGAAATATATTATAAGTATGTATTTGTATGATCATGACTCTCTCGGAAGCGTTCAACTTGACTGTTGGTCGCTTTTGTAGTGACGACACCACACCGGCGCTCTATAAAGGGCCATTGACCGAGGGATCCCCGGGTAGAGCCTCCGGCAGGAGACGTCTGGACCCCGAGGTTTATTTGTGTTTGGGTGTAATTTATCTATAATTAATTTTTAAATATATAAGTATGTTTATCAGTTTTCTAGTGGTCATACCACAAGGTCTTTTTAGTTTGGGAGTAGCTGGGGTCGTGTGAAAGTTTTTATAATACTAACGTACCTCCTTTGAATGATCCTGCGGTTCTACTGAGGAGGATCGTGTTTCTAATATATACCACATCTTTTTTTGAGTTGGAATTTTGTCAGATAGATAACTCCTCGTATTTTAGGTCTAGCTAGAGGGAATGTCAGACTTTTACTGGCTAAAACTCACTCAACTCCCTTAAGTTACCCTTTGCGTACGAGGGCCCTGGCATCCTTTTGTCTGTAACTCAATGTGATTTGAATTCAGCGCCACGTGTGTGTCTTCCATACTTTTCTATTTATCACAAAAAGTAGCTAGCACTAGAAGAAAATTTAAGAATCGACAAACTTTAGTCGCAGTGGGAAGGGCGCATTGCTCGCAGAACAGATAGTCGATTGGGCTAAAGGTTTCTAAAGTAGTGACCTCGTACAAGAAGACGCAGCGTCAGAAGGGCTCCCAATATATATAAAATCAATATCACTTAAATAAAGTAGCAATCAATTATTGAAATAAAATATGGTTCTGTAAATTGACCAATTAATTCATTACAAACAAAAACAAATTATGGATTATCTGTGGCCAAATCCCATTCACGATAAGTGCCAAACCCAGCTTTTCGGCGAATAAACTTAAAACAATAATGATTTTTTCATTTGTTCAATTAATTTTAAATAATGAAATTAATAACTCCATAATTATGTTGTCCAAAATAACAAGTAATTGATGATTAATTTTATGAAATGACTCAAAACTTTATATACCTTTTAATCACACTAATATTATAGAGACGAATGATTGAGAGTGTGTATAGAATAGAATAGAATAAACTTTATTGTACACCAAAAGTGAAGTGTAGAGTGTATATACATATTTGTAACTTCTGCACGCTTGAACAGTTGAACTGATTTAGGTGAAATTTGACATACCAGAAGACCATGGACCGCTACGCAAGACATGCGATACTTGCCGAGCTGCCCATCCTGCACAACCACCTGCACTTTTCGGGATCTATGCGAGGCCAATGATAGAGCCGTATAGGTTGCTAAATACTGGTCGGAAAAAATTTAGCTAAAGACATCGACACTATATGGTTCTTTTTCTTCATATAGTGACCATGTTCTGGAATAGCAAAAGTTTGCGTTATCTCAAAAAAATGTCAGAGAAAGCGTAGGGAAGAATTTTTGAAAAGGAAATCTTTGGTCCTAAAACGCAAAGTGCAACTGAAGGAAAAAGGTGTGGTTTTAGTCAGAAAAACAAATACCTGAAAACTCTCTCACTCTACCTTAGAGTAGCAGAAGTCATTAAATGATTTCCAACCAAAAAATAACAAGATAAGTTACCGTTAGACTTGGTGACTAGGAACACAGGGGTGACAATAATTTGAAGAGGATTATTATATTGTCTAATAGTTTTGTCCAGCATTCGAGTACTCTAATTTATTCATTAAATGCAATAATAGTCGATGCTTTGACAGTAATCAATAATACAAAGAAATACCAAAGTGATCATCCTTATCAAAATTTTCTTTCTATTTGACCCCTTCATTCCTAATTACCCCGTTTGACTGTGTGTTTGCGAACACCAAAAACTTGAGAGCAATTGACTCTTTGAAAATTGCAGCCATTTCAAAATTGATTTTATTACTAAGTGCAATAACGAAGAACTACGCAGTTCTCTTGTCAAGTTGTGTGAAAAACATCATAAACTTGTAATTGTAGGTTGTTAGTGGTCGTAATTCAGAGAGCAGTATTGTTTTGAGACTCTTTTTATAGCGCAAAACAAAACAAAATCATCATGTTTGCGTAAATAATGTATTAAAGTGTTGACAAAATGGAGAAAATTAATCTCTTATTTTAAACAAATTTATAAACATTCTTCTATTAAATTGATTAAATACATTTTCTTTCTTTCTGTAATCAGCTTTCAATTTTTGAATTTCGGCATGCAAATATGAAAAAAAGTAATTTAAACGAAGTATGTAGTCACAGTACAATTATAATGTAGTCTTTACAGGTCGTTGTACAAAGGAAAATTAATTAAAATTGTTATTATTGAAATAAATAATAATTATATAAAAACTGCTATTTAAAAAACTTACAATTTACAATCCAAAATCTCACACACATGAAGTCTGAAAACATAAATTGCCTCCAACCACATAATTTGACCACAAACTGTTACTCAGCTTTCTCTCAAAGAAGTACTAGGTATCAGAAATATTGGAATTTCCTAGTAAACCAATTAAGTATTAGATTACCATAAATTGTGAACTTTGCCTAGAACTTTGCCAAGCAACTTTGCCGGACAGAATTCTAATTCGCTAGCCATTATACGGACAGCAGGCTATTCTAGAATAGTAGACGAAATTTTAGTAATTTGTCAGCAGTGCTGAGCGTGAATTGAGCGGAGATTAGAGCGCAAAAAGTGGTCAATTTAGTTACCGCAGTGTGGTGTAGGTTTGGGCACGTCATAATTATGGCGGTAAGTTAAGCATAATTTGCGGACAAGTTCGAGAGGTTCCTGCATCACTACTATGTGGGTCGGTAAAAGTCGTCAAAACGACTACTCCCACTCGTGGTTGGAGCGGAAGGCGTGTCAGACTCTTAACAACTAAAACCACATCTATGTTCTTTCTTTGCCTTGCTTTCCTTGACCCCGGGCTCTCTTTTCAGTAGGTTTTGGCCCTAGCGGCCTTTGGTATATTATTAGCTTAACACAAAAACTAAATGTATCCGCCTTGATAAAAAAAATGTGTTTATTAAAAAAATGTTAATTAATAAAAACAATACTCGAACAATATCGTTAACCATCAGTTGAGACAGTGGTCAAACGCGAGCCTACCAATAATAATAATAATAAAAAAATAAGAAATATGTTATTGTCCACATTCTTAGTAAAGATAATTTATTACTTTAGGCTATAATTAAGTTACTTATTAGTCTTTGTAGAAGGCTAGATCGTAATAAAATTAGGGTCTATTCTTTGGATAAATTCTAAGAGAAAAATAAAACCTAAGAAAATCTTCGCGAAGAATATTTATTTTAGATCTAATTAATCAACTTGACATCAAAATGAATTAAGATTTCTGTAGGTGTCTTAGGGGCTAAACCCAAAATTGCGATGTGCCGTCATATCGTAAAACTCTGCGAGTTCACACGATGTATCGCAAGACTTTGCGAATTGATTCACATCGCGCATTGTATGAGCACCTGAACCGATGCTTTGCCTGACAAAATCGAGAGTTTTGTATGGGAACCCTTACTAGATTTCTCGAAATGACAAAGGTAATGGACTTCCATAAAGAATCAAAATCACATTCGTCACGTCATGGTGTATCAAAATATGGAGCTCAGTAAAGCTGGTGCGCGCTAGAGCCATAGGCATTATTAGCATTAGCATTATCGGCCTTATAATGTTCCCACTGCTGGGACTCAGGCTTCCTCTCTAGGAGACGGAATGGGCCATAATCCACCGCGCGGGCCCATTGCGGATTGGTGGATGTCACATGTCTTCGAATTTTTGGTTCTAGGACATGCCGGTTTCCTCACGATGTTTTCCTTCACCGTTTTGAGAGCAGTGGTGATGAAATAAATTATACAAAGTAATGCGCCTGGCTGGGTTTGAACCCGCGACCTACAACTTGCAAGTCGGGGCAGTTACCACTAGGCCACCACTGCTCTCCAGAGCTATAGGACATATTCGAAAATGATAACGTGGTTCAGGAACACTATAAGTAACTGAAACACACAGATAGGTTTTAGTCAGTAAAAGTCTGATATGCCTTCTTGCTTCATCTTAGAGCGGGAGAAGTCATTGGTTGTTTTTCCGCGTCACAAAAATCCAAAGGTATACTAAATAGAGTAGACAAAGCTTATAGATAACAATTTGGACACTCCTATAGATCAATAATGAAAAATCTGCTATACTACGCTAGCGCATTCCCCGCACTTCCGTCAGAACTTATGTAATATCTCAAATTAAGTGTGATTATACAAGTTCCGAGCGCGACCCTTGCAATCAGAGGGCCACAGGAATGAAGTCAGCACCTCATTTACGTGTTAATGAGGGGCAAAAAGTCGAATATTTTTGCAGGCGTCTCTCAAAAAGAAAGAGTTAAAGCAAAGGGTTTTTGCTGGGAATGTCTCTGATTTGCAAACTCTGTTACGGCGAATTTTATTTTTTGTGATGAAGGAACAATTTTACGTTTGAAAATGAGTGAAAACTCTTCTGCAAACAAAAAAGTTCAAAATAGGTTCACTTTATTTTACCGTAAGCTTTTATTTATTAAAACTGCAACGACTGCATCACTGCTTACCATCAGGTGGGATTGCAGTCAAGCACTGGATTATGTAATATAAAAAATATAAAAATCTTTATGCACTAGTAACACTCTGTACTAAAGCGGATTTAATGCAATTATGTACTAATCGACCTTAGGGTGCAAGTAGATACATAACATGGCAAGTGTAATTAACAAATAGACATACCTACTGAAAAATCATCATCATTTCAGCCGAAAGATATCTATTATTGGGCATAATTCTCCCCCAATCATTTTTTTTTAATTGTTATAAACTAGTGCTTGACTGTGATCCCACCTGATGGTAAGCAGTGATGCAATGGTCGCTATAACGACCGCTTCGGTGCATCTTGCATCCATCGGATCCCCACGACTCTCACCAGGTCATCGGTCCACCTATTGGGAGGCCTTTCAACACTGCGTCTTTCGGTACGTGGCCGCCACTCCAGAACCTTTCGTCTCCATCGACCATCTGTTACACGAGCAATATGATTTGCATAAACTCTTAAGTTTTATAATAATATAATAATAATAATTTATTAGAACACAACCATCAATTACACTCTTACAGCTAGGAATAATGACAGTTAATTTTTAGAAAGAATTACAATAGCCTGCTGTCTCCCAAACTAGGTAAAAACCTGTGTCTTGGGAGGCAGTAGCATAATGTGTATGTATTCGCTGTTTCATAGCCCATGCAAGACGGCGTGAACTTAAAAGAAAAGAAAAAATTAAAAAACAAAACTAAGTTAATGAAAAGCAAACAAACAAAAAAATTATGACAAATTAATTTTAAAAAAATGTATAATATTTATATGAGAAACTACTTAGTAAATAATATAAAAAATGGATTGCCATTCAACTTGGATGATAAGCAATAGATATTAATTTAAATTTCCAATACCCTAGTGACTAGTCATAATAATGTTCTTCCCTCCTGGCAGATAATAACTTTTTCATCAAGGATCCACGTGTAAGGTTTCAAACTAATAGCTTTTGTTTGCAGGAAAATTATCTCTATATTAATATTGTTACTACTGATGAAATAAACGGACAATGAAAAGGTAATGAAAAACACCAAACTTCAATAGTATAATTAAAATTTTGATTACTGTAGAAATGAGATTGGTAAACTCTGGTAAACTAGTAAAATTTTAGCGTGTTTAAACAATGTCAGGTCTTTTTTTGAATCCCTGAGACTAATTTGAGACATGATTATTATTGTAAGTTTGACATTTTACCTGCGTCAATTTAGTCTCTGGACTTAATGATTAGTAAACAGACTTTAGACTAAATTTAAAAAATATTATTATTATAGCTAGCCTATATTGTCCCACAGCTGGACAAAGGCCTTCCGCCATTGTCAGCTCTATTTTTTCCAACAATCACGGTTCCATGCTTTCTCATTCTAATTCTTAAAGAAGACATCAAGGACCACTATCTCCTTCGTGGTCTGTCGTGGCTCCGTGACGCTATGTCTGGGCACTAATCCTGTGTTTAATGGTTTTAAGAAAATCAATTTGTAGCACAGCAAGCAATTATTAGGAAATAATAGTATCGAGGAGCAGAGGTGGCCCAGTGGTAACAGTTCTGACTTACGAGTTGCAGATAGTGGGTTCCAACCTAGCCAGGCGTTTTATTTTGTGTAATTTATTTCATCACCACTGTTCTCAAAATGATGAAGGAAAGCATTGTGGGGAAACCAGCATCTCTAAAACCAACCAACCACCAATCTGCAATAGACCCGCGTGGTTGATTACGGCCCATTCCCTGTCCTAGAGAGGAGGCCTGAGTCTTCTCGAACAAACATTCTAAGGCTAAATATATTTATAATTGAAAATAAATATAGATTCACTAGCTTCTGACAGCTTGTTTCACCCACATAAAAGTAAGTAACTATCTCCGCAAAAACTGTGGACCCCCATTTCAACCCCTTAAGGGGAAAATTTTGGAAAACCCCCTCTTAGCTCTCGCCTACATTATAAAAAAAAACCGTGTGCACAATTTTACGCTTCTAGTCCCAGTAGTTTCAGCTGTGCGTTGATATGTCAGTCAGTCAGTTTCTTCTGTATACATCTATATCTATACTAATATTATAAAGAGGTAAAATTTGTAAGTTTGTATGTAGGGGGTAATCTCTGGAACTACTGGTCCGATTTGAAAAATTCTTTCAGTGTTAGATAGCCCATTTATCGAGGAATGCTATAGGTTATATACTATCACGCTACGACCCACGGGAGCGGAGCAGTAACGAAAAATACGTGTGAAACCGCAGGGGACAGCTAGTTTAGATATAAAGATGCGATTGCCAAGATAAATCATTCGTCATTATTCAGTTATCTCAGATCCACATGACTAATCAGATGATTTGAACGAGATCCAAATACTGATAGAGCTTGATTGATAACGACAGATTGTGCTGCGCAGTTTTAATTAGGGTTAATCAAATTAGTCCTTGTGTGAGTAACGTAGGCGTGTATGAAACAAAAAATATAATGTTTTTCTCGTCTATAACTACTTATTTTTTATATAAACTAGTGCTTGATTGCGATCCCGCCTGATGGTAAGCAGTGATGTAATCATCGTTGGTGAGCCGCACTAGTTTATTAAGAGCCCAGACTCTAGCCTTGAAGACATCCAAATTATAATCAGACGGCCATATCAAATTATAATCGTTTGGAATGACAACTCTCCGAAAGTCCAGAAAAATATTATGTTAGTTTTTTCATTATTTGTACACACAATCACTTAAAAATAAAAATAATAAATACGGATAGAAGAGTATAAAAAATTTATAACCTTCACCATCATTTCAGCCGAAAGCCGTCCACAATTGGACATTGGCCTTCCTTAAGTGTCGCTTAACTTTTAAGGTTTAAAAAAAAGTAATTATTTCGCGGAACATGTTTTTGAAATATTCGAGTACCTAATTGACGGAATTACATATTTATTAATAAATTATAAGTTTGAAAAGATTCCTCTAAAAACTACTTGTATAATTTTTTTTTCTTACCACCACGTCTTAACTTAATAAGGCTTTTAACAGAACCCAGTCAAAACCAGTTTTAGCTAACTAATACTATAGACTGTAACGTCTACCCCAACAGAGATAATCCCAACCCTTTTAAAGGTGTGACAGCCATTAAAAGCGGCGCTATTAATCTTTCGCATCCGTCAGAGGCACGCGTGTCGTGATGTATCGTTGTCTTGTTTTTAACCGACTTCAAAAAAGCAGGAGGTTCTAGGTTTTTTTTTAATTGTTAAGTATAAACTAGTACTTGACTACGATCCCACCTGTTGGTAAGCAGTGATGCAATCGTCGATGGTGAGGCGCACTAGTCTATTAAGTTTGGCTGTATGTAATTTTTTCACCGATTTCTCGGGCAGTTGTAGACTGATTTTGAAACGTTTTTTTCATTGAAATTTTATACTCCCGAATAGAGAAATATTGTCATTATCTGATGATAAATTTATAGGAACTCCTCATAGGATCATAGCAGAACTACCGTAACGAGCAAAATAGGTTTGTTTATACGTTAGGTCGATGACTAACCGCAGGAAGAAAGAGAGGGGGGAGGAGGGGATAGCACAACTAAAAAAATTTAAATTAAAAACTTTTTACAACCGATTTCTATGTTAGAAAAAAAACAAAATAACTTTAATTTCGGAGTTGAAGTGACCAAACTATTATAGAAAGACCGACTTCCGAAATAAAGTTGTGAAAGCCAATAGAAATGTCCATATTAATCTTTCGCATCCGTCAGAGACACGCGTGTCGTGATGTATCGTAGTCTTGTGTTGTTTTGTTACTAACAAATTATATGAAGGGGAAACGAACAAACTCCTAGAGAGGAGGCCAGACTCCCAACAGTGGGAACATTACAAGGCCGATAATGCTAATGCTATATGAAGGGGAAAGTAGGGTGGTTGGTGACGGAAACTGGTGTTAGCTATCTGATTGATGCTGTATGAGAAACAAATCTTCGAGAAGGTGGATTGACGAATTGGTGGGGGTTGTGGAAATCCGATGGATTCAAAACCCCCTGCTGCGGTCTTCCCGTCCGACTACATTTTAATTAGGTGACTTCAAGGCTAGAGTGAATAGGTTCTTAATAAACTAGTTAGGGCAATTCCGATGTAATTGCGCTGCTTACCATCAGGCAGGATTGCAGTCAAGCACTGGTTCAGATCATTAAAAAAATTTGGAGTAGGCCTATAATTATCTTATATAGTAGTGGACGTCTATCGGCTGAAATAATTATGATTAATTTAGCCAAAAGATGTCTACTGCTTGACATAGGCCTGCCCCAAAGTCGACGTGTATTATCCATGCCTGCTAAAGCTCCGAGATTCTTTAAAAGAACTACCGTGCCACTGAAACATGAAGGGTTACTGAAGGAACACAGATGGTTTTAGTCAGTAAAAGTTTGATGGATCGACGGTGGTATTGTAATAGTTTTGTAAAATTAATAAATAATTTAAGAATAGTAATCATTAACAATTAAGTTAGCAAGAGTTTGGGCCACCCCTGCTTAATAAGTTTTTATAATTTTTCCCAATTATGTTCGTGATATTATCCCGATTATCCCTCTTACAACACATTAAATAAAATACACAGAAAAAAAACTACGTACTTTCATAAATAACTTAAATCATACGTAACCGATACGTCAACGTTATATCAAAGAATTCGAAATAAATATTCCGTAAAACTCGACCATTTTAAATTGATCCCTGATATTTTATTCCTCAGCCACAGGATATAAAGTAAATGTTAAAATTGCCTCGTGACAAGAGTTCTTGTCCAACTGGTCGTATAGTACAAAAAGTGGGTTAAAGTCGTGTCCAGATGTAATACGCTTTGGACGGGAATATCATTTTAAGCTTTAGTTCAATTTTTAAGGATTACGTATCCAAAATGTAAAACAGAATCCTAAATAAGACTCCGCTATCTGTCCGTTTGTCTATCTGTATTTCTGGCGCAGAACCAGAGGCTTGCTAACAGAATCCCAAAGAAAGAAATAAAGAAAAAACATTTATTTTTGACTTAATCCCTATCAAATCCATCGGTTCGGTTCTGAATGAAAAGAGATTTTTTGAAAAGAGTAACCATGGAGTTTCTTGCCGGTTCTTCTCCATAGGAAACGACCAATTTGGAACCTTGCACAAAATTTTGACGTTTTATAAGTGCCCATGTAGGCCTATGTAAAATAAAACCACTTTGACTTTGACTTGGATGGAAAACTCGGGGTCCTGGAATGCAGGACAAAGACGAAACTTAGGAGTGAGTTTCAATCAGTAAAATTTGACACGAATGGAGCGGGAGAAGTCATTGGAAGATTACCCAAAAAAAGTCTTATGAATAAATAAAAAAAAATAGAAATGAAAAGACCTGTGTGAGGCCAAAAAGGCTCCTATCTCAGTATAAATGATATTTATTTTGCAAATTGCTTTTCGCAAACCCTTACACTTCAGTTTTTTTTTTTTGTATATTGAGATACTTAAAAAAAAGCAACGCAGCGCTGGTATTCTAGTCATGGTAGCAAAGCTATTTGACGTCCTATGCATAGGGGAATGTGTGCCTATTGTGGCGGCTGTTTTCACCGCACACTTAGCGTATGGGGGCGAAGCGGTTTTGTTAACTGTTAGGCCTAACTGTCCATAGACGCGTAGCTTCATAGACGCGTATTTGTCATTATACGCTTGGTGTGTGTACGCCTGCGTGAAGGTTAGCTAAAAAACTATGAAACTGTGTTGTCATTAACTGCTTTATTGTTCAAACGTGTCTTTTAACTGCTCCATGTTAGTTTTATTTTATTAACTTATTACTTACTCAAAACATTACTTTTGCAATATTTTTATATTATTTAGATCTTAAATTAAGTCGTGATTTATTTTTGCTAACTATCATTTGTTGATAGGTTTGTTTTTTTAATTATATTTATAACTAGCTGTTGCCCGCGACTTCGTCCGCGTTAAGTTCGTAAAACTGCACAAAAGTAATCTCAGTATCTAATCCTATACTTCCGAAAAGATCTGATTAATTAATTTTACATAAAACTGTTTAAGTTAAAACTCCAATTAGTACTTTTTTTAGTTGGGAAATCATCTAATGACTTTTGCTCTTGTGTGAAGCGTTTGAAGCGTGCGAAGGTTTCTTGTTTAGGTTTTTTTATTCAGATGGGTAATCATCAGAATGACTTCTCCCGCTCTTAAATGGAGCGGGAGGGCATGTCAGACTTTTACTGACTAAACGCCACCCCCGTTCCTGTGTTGCCTTCAATTTTGGGACACCGAGCTTATCTTTCGGAATACAGATCCACGTGCTCAGAGGCTTCGGCCCTGCCGCGCCCTAAAGTTTGCTGACATCTCCTTGAGGCGCTCGTGGAACAGTTGACGACTTGACTCGGTCCGGGTTATTACCGAACTGCTGGACGGCAAGCTACCCAGTGTTCGCCGTCCGCAAGCTTGCGCCTACGGTGGTCGGAAATCGTTCTCGTGATCCTGACGGCGAGGGCGTGAGGGTCATTCCCTTTCGCGCTCGCGGCCGGCCGCCTCCTTGGCTAGCTTGGCTAGCTGACCAATTACTGCTTCGCACAAGAAGGCGACCGCAATACCTCTACCGTGTGCTCCACCGTGTCCTCCGGGCGGTCCAGACAGTGCGCCCAAGTCTGGCTGGGGCGCCCTTTACCCCTGAATCCGATGCAGGAGCCTCCCGAACTTACCGTGTCTGGTGAGGACCTGCGGCATACGAAACGTGAGGACCTCTTTCCAACTACTTCTCAAAGAGGGAACTTACCGCCGCAATGACGGCGTGCCCAGGTTTCTTGTTTAGGTGGAAAATCATCAGAATGACTTCTCAGAGGGTGAGTTAGACTTTTACTGACTAAACCTCACCCTGTTCCTTCTTTGCCTTCGTTCCAGGGTCCCGGGTTTTCCTTTCGGAAGCTCATCCATGGCCCCAGAGGCTTCGAACCTGCTGGGCACCTACAGGTTGCTGACATCTCTTTGAAGCACGCGTGGAACAATACCCACGGTTGACCGTCTGGATCATTACCGGACAGCCAGATGGTAAACTACCCATTGCTCGCCATTCGCAAGCCACTCCTACGGTGGCTCTAAATCGGGGTCGGAATCTCAGCGACTGGGGCGTGAGGGGACTACTTGCCACTACTCCTCGCTCTGGATCATGGCCTGTACCAGTGCCCAGCGCGAGAGGTTGCTGTCACCGATCGTCCCCACAAGGACACGGTGGTGCTCCGCCTAAGCGTGGCCCACCAGTGCTTTATGATCTAACGTGTCCTCCGGGCGATCCACCCAATGGTAACACCCGGGTTTTTCTTCCGCACGACGTCAATCGCCTTAAAAACATCAACGAAGCACAGAGCCGCAGAGTTCACGTTCTAAATAGTTAATTGCCTACTCTATGGGTAAAGTCGTTAGTTTACTTCATATTGCGATAAAACCAAAATGAAAATGATTTGTTCTTCAAAAAACCAAATTAGGGCCGATAATCGCCTTTAGTATTTGCCTCTTTTTTTGGTGGGTAACCACCAAATACCTTCTCCCACTCTAGGTGGACCGAGAGAGAGTATCAGACTTTTACCAACTAAATTCCACAGTGTTCTTTTAGTTGCAATTTACATTCTAGGGCGACTAATATTGGCACACCATGATTATTACTATGATAAATTCACTCTAAGCGCAAGCGCTTTACGCAGGTCCTAACCGAACATGAGTGTTTCGGGAGGTAGATGTTTTGGATTCGGCGGGAAGACACGGTGGACCTTACGATCGAAGTTACCCCGCTAGGGCGGATTACCGCCGTACTGTTTGCGGGTCAAAATCAGAATCCTCCTACCCTAGTTCAGATCATGGTATGAGCTGGGAGGAGGAATGGAAAGCAGTCACCTCCTAGAGTGAAGCAACGTGGCTGAAACCGTGCGAAACAGGACATCCTTAGACCCCTCCCATCGCCACTTGGACACTTCCCAGGTGTCATATGTATAAGGCGTTTACCGATCAAAGTCATTTTTTTTGTGTTTATATTACCTGTTTATTCAGGCAGGAATTTTCTGGTGCGGTATTTAACTGACACCCTAATACACCAAATAAATGTTTTTCTTTAGTGAGAATAATAAACGAATTCTTGTGTGCGAGTATTTTCACCTAGTCGACTTCACATGCTGATGATCGAACGCAGTCTGTAAACTCTCGATTTTTTACGGGTAGAGCATGCAGAGCAGTAAAAAATACCCACTTTGTTCCTTTAGAATACGAACAATTTTCCAGCTATCGAAGCCCGTTAGGGCCGTTCTCTTATGCGTATCTCTTTTAGGTGCGTGTGGCACATAACGCAACGTCAGTCGACTAAGACCAGTCTTTATTCAACAGCGAAATGCCAATAGTGCACCGTCCAAAACTCCGCGCTAACGGTATCATGG
The DNA here is from genome assembly GCA_030763345.1 of Mythimna separata. Classification (NCBI taxonomy): domain Eukaryota; kingdom Metazoa; phylum Arthropoda; class Insecta; order Lepidoptera; family Noctuidae; genus Mythimna; species Mythimna separata. The sequence goes on along the minus strand of CM061188.1, from coordinate 3,295,805 downwards.
AATCGCCCTGCGACTCGTAATGCCAAGGGCATCATCTTTGCGCTTTCTGCTACCTTCTTCGCTTCATTTGCGGAAGGAAGTGATGACTGCTTTCCATACCTTCTCTCTCTGTACCAGGACCGGACGTGAGAGGTCGTTACTGCTGATCACCTCCACCCGGAGTCCTGGAATGCAAGGCGAAGAAGGAACATACAAAGGTGTGGGTTTTGGTCAGTGAAAGTCTGACATCCCCTCGTGCTCCTTCCTAGAGTGGAAGAAATCTCCTAAAATATAAATCGCCTTTAGTTAAAAAAAATTAAATGGATGTTTGTATTTTGAAAGGAAATCGTTTGTTTTAGTATGGTCATGTGAAGAGGAGGGATTAAAAGCACGTTACCAAAAGAGTTCTGAATTTACATGTGGATGAATGGAGAAGGAGAGGAAGGCCAAAGAAAAGATGGATGGATTGTGTAAGGACTGATATGAAAGAAAAGGGCAGATGATAGTGTGACGGACGACAGGACAGAATGGAAGAAGAAAACGTGTTGCGCCGACCCCAAGTAATACGGGATAAGAGCAGGAAGAAGAAGAAGGATGTCATTGTTTGTATTTTGAAAACGGGGTGCAACTCCGCAGTTGTAAAATTTGTCACCATGGTTTTTTTTTGGTTAAACAATAATAATAATATTTTTAGGTAATATTTTTGTTAAAAAAATTGTGAGAATGCAAAAATATGTGAAAAAAAAATATACAAAAAATAAAAAAAAGTAAAACACCTCCTGGGATTCGAACCACCACCGTGTTACGTCCCAGTCTAGTCATTTATCAATCACGCTGCAGTGTTCGATGAAAACCAAGCAAAATAGACGTTCTCATATAAATGTCATAAATGACTGCCCCGCTCTTCGTCGATGATAGCGTGATGATTTTCATTTCAATAGATAAATTTGCAGCTAAATGGACTAATGTAACATTGTAGTATGTGAATTTCGTGGACGTTTGGATTTTATAACGTGTTTTGATTAGTTTTTACAAAATATTTGGAAAAAATCAAATAGGAATGTTGATTTTTTTATGAAAAAATGGTAAAAGTATTTTTTTTCCAAAAACAATAAGATAAAACATTGACAGAAATATAAATTGTAGGTGGGATTCGAACTCGGGGCAACTCGTTCAAAACCGACAAAATGCAATATTGCTCACCCCCCATAGCAAATAGCGTGATAAAATATAGCCTAAATCAAAAAGGGTCCTATAAGGATTATGTATGCAAAATTTGAACAGGATCGGTTCAGTAGTTTTGGCGCCATTTGCGGCAAACGATGCACAATTTTACTGTTTTATTATATGTATAGATTATGGCCTCTCTCTTATAGTGTGAATGAGAGAACACTGATGGAGTTTCTTGCCGGTTCTTCTTCATAGGAAACGACCAATTGGAACCGTGCACTAGCTTCTAACGTTTTTTAAGTACCCATGTAGGCCTATGCGATATAAAAAGATTTTGACTTTGACTTTGACGAAGCTGTGACTTTGGTGGTGCTGGCACTGAAAGCTGCATGGTTCTTCAACGGATATTTTCTAATGTGATCACGCAAGAAAACTCCAAGCGTAGCTGTAGCAACAACTATGATGTTACATAAGAACAAAGAATCCTACATCGCGCAATATTAGTTTTCCGCGCGATTTGAATAGACACAACAGTTCGAAATCATCTATTGAGCTATTGCCCACCAGACATAACACCCGTTAGAGAATCCTCCCTTTTGGAGGTATAGACTTTACTCTCTTTTCCACGTGCCTCCAAAAATAGCCATTTTTTAGCATTAGCGGCCTTATAATGTTCCCACTGTTGGGACTTAGGACTCTTCTCCAGAACAGAAAAGGAAAGGTTATCCACCACGTGGGTTCAATGCGGTTTGGTGGATGACCAATAGCTATTGCCCTAGAAAAGTTATTTGAAGATTTCTCCCACCCCAAAAAAATATATCTATCTATATTTCCTCAATCTATACAAACCCGTCAGAACACATCAACTTATTCCATCTGAACAAATTCTTATCTCCTTGTGAATTCGATCTTATTGTTATGATAATCATGATTATTGCTTTCCCCGCGATTTGTACTCGACATAAATCTATGTTTAGAAATATCGTGTTCGAGTGGAAATCGATATCATGGGGGATAAGCTGTGTTGACATTTTTTTTATCTCTATATGTGTGTGTCACCGGAAAATCGGAAATCTTTATCTATACTAATATTATAAAGAGGTAAAACTTGTAAGTTTGTATGTAGGGGGTAATCTCTGGAACTGCTGGTCCGATTTGAAAAATTCTTTCAGTGTTAGATAGCACATTTATCGAGGAATGCTATAGGTTACCATCATGCTACGACTCACGGGAGCGGAGCAGTAACGAAAAATGCGGGTGAAACCGAAGGGGACAGCTAGTTAATTCCGCCGCGACCGCGCTGTTATTGTTTTACTATTGTGTCTCGTTTTGTGGGTATGTGATAGGTTAAATTATAATTTCGTGATATTATCAAAAAGTTGTTTCGTATAAGATAAATTACATCCAAAATTAGTTTACAAAGTTTTATTTTGTTTTCCATTTTCTCGTGATATTTTAATTTTCTTGTGAAAGCAGTATGGAGCAAGTATGTATGAAGTGTGTTCAGAATTGGATACTGAATCATTTAAGCTATTTTAAGAATTGGGATTTTTTTAAATCACTCATAGACCTCGGCAAGCGTTGCTTAGATTTGGAAATTGAACCGTGTAATGGGTTGTGAAAGTTTGTTAGGCATTCGCTCCTCTAAAAATACTGGTATTCAGCTAAATCCGGCTTGACCGAAAGCCGACCCCAATATAGTTGGGAAAAGGCTAGGTAGATGATGATGATGAGTTGTTGTTACTTAAACACTCCTCCTCTTCTTATATCAGTTCATGGAAACTGTAAAATGTTGCTAATAAAACGTTTTTCTTTTCAGGTGCGGACTCAAAAAAGACCACTACAGCAGATATTAAGGCTGCTACATACCAATTAATAATAAGGTAACATACAAAAATAAAAATAGCAATTTAATTGGAAGGCTACAGGATAACCTGCGTTATTTAAGTTTTGGTACATTTTTTTTTTCATAGAAAGCCTGGCACTTGACTACCAAGTGAAGTGCGAGCCTTTCTAGCAAAATAATTATGAAAAAAATACTTTAAAAAAATGTTGTTACGTCGTACTATATGAGTAGGTACTATGTAATATTGTAATTAATGTGAATATAATTCTGTCTGTCTCTTGGTTTGTTACGCTTTTACGGTTAAACTACTGAACCAATGTTGATGAAATTTGATGAAACTTAAAACTCTTTTTCGTTAGCTAAAAACATAGGCTAATGTTTTTACTTAGACTTCTGGTCCGCTTTAACGAACATTCACTCGGACTTAGATTTCTGTGACACAGACCAAACCGCTGGTAGAAGCAAGTTGCTTTGACTTTTTTTAAATTCCGTTAGTTAGGTACCTTAAATCATTCACCCTAAACGCCCAGTTAATACACGTCCACATTATATCCGGTTTACCTAACCTACAGATAAATCTATACGGAAAAAAATACGTCCTCATTCGTCTGGCAGATAACGCCACTAAACTGTAACATACCCTTATAATAGTTTTGTCAGTACATATAAAAATATGTGCGAACACATTTTGGAACCCCAAGCATACATCCACAAGTACATTGTAATAATATCTTCGTGAAATCAATGTCACCCATGGGTTTCCCCGTTATAACCTCGTATATACAAGTCGTCATTTTTCAAGATTATCCGGATAAAACCGGCTGAAACCGGATATAAACCGAATTTATCCGGGTAAGAGATGGCGGTTATGATTCTTTTCTACTCCCTATTTGGCTTGTTTTTTCAAGATGAATAAGTTTTTGATTGTCGAATTTTTTTAACATTGTTAAGAGGGTGAAAAAGGGACGAATCAGATTCAGATCGTAGAAAGTGCAATTTGGTAAATTTTACTATTTTTTTATAGTCAATTTTTATCGTACTGCTTTGTCAGTGTGGTTTTTACAATCGCCGCTATCCATGTGTAACCATCTATGTTACGTACGGATCCCTTGTGGATATCGTCGACCAAACATTTTTTTCGATTGATGCCGGATGCATAAAAACTGCATCGTCGACACTTGGGCCAGCCACGAGCCGCTGACACAGCAAAACTCAATGTTAGCAATAAGTTATGTTTAATAAGTTTTAGGCCTATCGATTTTTTGCATTATTTAAAAAAGAAATAGTCATCGTCATTTTAGCTGAAAGGCGCCCACTGTAATGTTGGTCATAGGACTCCCCCAACAGTCGCCATAAGAACCAGTCGTTTAATAGTACTTCGGTTAGTTTGTTTCAAACCTCCGCCTGCAGTTTCTGCATTCCTAATTAAACAATACTATAGTTTTATTTATATGTTACAACAGTAATAGTCTAATGACAAAGTCTCTTCATCTTTTAATATACAGCGCTACAGCTCAGTTCAAAACATCGTTTTACCCATCTAAGCTTTAATCATCCCCTTTTACAACTTTTAAAAGAGAAATTACGGACGGACATTTTTTTGTTTTTGCTATCTTAAACTGTATAACTCAATTACGAAAGAAAGAGACCGTCGTGACCAACGCAAAGTAGGCATTGACCGACAATTTTGTTATACAAGAGTAAAAAACTAAAAGTTACGTGTCTAACTTAGTGTAGGCGTGGGCTTGCGGATGACGAGCAATGGGTAGCTTGCCGTCCAGCTGTCCAAGAACCTTCCGGATCGAGCCTAAGTCGTCGACGACGCGTAGTTTTCCAAGCGCGTCTCTAAGTGATGTCAGGAAAAGAGTAGGGGCCCAGCAGGGTTGAAGTCTACGGGGGCCATGGATTGGTTTTCGAAAGGATAACCCGCGGTCCTGAAACGCAAGGCAAATATGAAACATAAGAGTGAGAAAGTAACAGTCTGATGATCCTGCTTTGATGACTTCTCCCGCTCTAGAGCAGAGCTGGAGAAGCCACTGAATGATTTCCCACCTAAAAAAAATCGCACCTAACTTTGCAAATTGCCTTAACATAACCCTTAAGACCAAGCAGACATCATTCATAACCTAAAAACAGCCATTCAAAATTCCCCACAAACCTGCAATAAAAATTACAGAAACGCCGAAAAACATTTGACACAATCCTGCAATCGGTCCCACGAGGGTAGTTATAACCAACTGCACTGTATAAGGCGGTATAGTTTTCTCCCCTCACTTTCCGCCCCAAGGGGTGTAAAGGACAGATAAATAATGTTAGGGACGTTGTGATGACAATGGGAAAGTCACATAAGTCATCTGTTGGCCCCTTATCTCTGAGTTTTTCTTGGTATAAGTGATATTAATAGTGGTTGTAGAGGATGTGAGAAAGGTTTTTCTTTTGTGAGCGAGCCTAATTTTATGGTAATATGTTTTGGCCTGATAAAATATGAGAAAAACAAAGGTCTAGGCTGTCTGTGTCGTTTGAGATGTTGCTAGTGTTAGTCAGATGGTAATTCTAGAAAACATTTTGTGATGAATTCTTAAATAAATTTCTTCTTTGATAGAGTTAGAGAGAGAGTAGTTTACATTAGTCATCATCATTTCAGACAAAAGACGTCTACTGTCAGACATACTGTGGCGACACTTGGGGAAGGGGCCTCCTAGTGTCACAACAACGGTCTAGTGTGTGTTATATCCATTGCATTCCAGCGATTCTCACTGGGTCATTGGTCAACCTTGTGAGAGGTCGCACCAACGATGCATCACCCGCTGCGTAGAATACATTAGTAGGATCAAATAATTTCAGTCTTTCAATATGTTATTATACAACTGAGTAGATCACACAAAATTGAGATTTTGATAATAAAAAACAACATAAAAAAATCTCGTTTTAAAACAAAATCACCAACCAACCTACCTACCCCCAAACTGAATAACCTTGAAGTCCTTGAATGAGGAAGTAGAATTGCGAAACCGAAGCCATAATAAAGCTGTTGGCACAAAATTAAATAACGTCTCAGATAAGGCACGGGACACATTAACGCCTCCCTAAATTATCTCCCCTTCGTCCAGAATCTGGAGCAAGCCTCCAAAATTTGATAAAAGGAGCAGGTCATTTCCATCTACTTAAAAATGCTAAATGTTTATTTGCTAAAGAAAATACTCCTGTACAGTGGGTATGTTTACGAACATGTAAACTCATATACACAAGACACCTAGACTAGGAACAACTATATACTCGTATAAGCAATACAAATATTTATTTCGTGTGAGACTCCAATCGATTTGACCACCAGCACAGATTTTAATCTTAATACTTAGAAAAAGTAGTGATTTGTCGAAATCTGTCGCCAAATATCAGAATTTCTCAATCGCTGGTTCAAAGTTATAAGGGTTTTTAGATTGTTAACATTGAGAGAAAATCTGTTTCCATATTGCACCAACAGTGCCATCCCGTTTTGGGAATCGAATTGTGGACCCGGCGCTCAGCGTATACGTTTGTGATCACGAAACTATCCATATCTATTATGCTTATCGGTGAAGTCGGATGCTAAAGAACGAGTAAATGTGTCGAATTTTGCACAAACCTCCCCGCAGTGAAGGCTTCCTCCAAAAAATCCCATCTTTCACTATTTTGATGTGTTCGCATCCAGCTTGAACCTGTAGGGATCCGTCCACAAATGAAAGGTGAGGATTTGGCAGTAATAGTTATATTTTATGTACAGAGTTTACAAAATATGTACACCGAAGAGTAGAAGGTACGGAAGCTCACACTAGATGGTCGTTAGGATTATGATTTTTTCGAATGGGAGCAGACATCTTCTGTCATACGTTGACAGACGGACCTTCGCGCAGGCGCGCTGCGAAACCGCGGCGAAGACATACGAAGATGCGCGAAGTCGGTGTGGCGGCTGAACCGCTACAAACCAACCATTTTTAAACTATCGCCGCTCATCTTGTATGTGGTGTTCCTCTGTTTCTTTTTCTGATTAGGCCTCTCCAATAACTTGCCCTTGCACTTGAGTGATGGACCATAAAGTCCATCGATCGTCTGATATTCTACCACATGCCCTACCCATTTCTAAACCACCACGTTACCCACTTATCACCCACATAATAGGGTCTCTGCAAAGGATTTCCGTTCTGATCGGCATCCTAAGCCCATATACCTATATTGATGGGTACCTTTTTGTGCCTGTAACAATAGGCTTAGTACAATATTTTGTTTCTTTGTTATAACGGCCAAAGTGTGTGGTTTTAGTGACATTGATTGATTGATTACTTGCCGAAGCGAGGACGGGTAGGCGTGTTTCAATAAAATTACCGCGCCAGATATGAGATTTTTGTATCAGCTTATTTTTGTGTTATGACGTAAAGTGTTTGCACGTGCTGGTGAATATGGCTACGATACAATCGCAACAGTAAGTCCCCTCTTTGAGGAGGAGCTGGAGAGTGACCAAAACATCCTCGCTTAAGTCAGTTCTTCACCAGATATGGTGAGTTCGAAAGGTTCCTGTTTCCAATTCAATATGCAGTGGAGATGTGCCCCGCTTGGGTGGATCACCGCCGTTGCTACGTGGAGACGATTGGTGGCGACGACTAATTGCATCGGGCCCTGGTTAAGGCCATTGTCTGGAGCAAGAGAGAGAAGCGGTCACCTCTTCGTTCTTGTAAACAGATAGCCGCAACCGTAAGAAAATAGACTACCGCTAAAGAAGATGCTCTGAACATCGGCAGTCGCAGGGCTATTTCCAGCCGCCTTACACACAAGTTTACAGACGACGAGTAACGATTAACTCACGGTCCGACCGTAAAACAAACAATAAATCTCTCACTTATAAGAACTACACTATCATTGGCCAATTTCAGGCTAAGTTTTTTCACTTCTAAAACAAGCATTTCAATAAGAAAAGGTCATCATAGTGAAGTTCCGAAGAAAACCGGTTATCTATGAAATGTGCAATGGTACATTATATCAACCCCCATTTGCTAGCCTGTCCGCATTCTATCGATTACATTCCGAGGGGTATGTATGCATCGGAATTGCATAATTTAATTTCGCCAAGCACGTTCTACCACCGGACCTCTAGACGAACGGCAATGCAACAGCGATATATTCTGGATATCATGCCTATACTTACGTACAAATCTAGGGATCTTTAAATCAAAAGTGAATAGGTTATTTTTAGTAAAGCGTGCTCCATCGTCAACCACATTATTGCTTACCATCAGAATACATAGTAGTCTATATCTATACATATAATAAAACAGTAAAATTGTGCATCGTTTGCCGCAAATGGCGCCAAAACTACTGAACCGATCCTGTTCAAATTTTGCATACATAATCCTTATAGGACCCTTTTTGCTTTAGGCTATATTTTATCACGCTATTTGCTATGGGGGGTGAGCAATATTGCATTTTGTCGGTTTTGAACGAGTTGCCCCGAGTTCGAATCCCACCTACAATTTATATTTCTGTCAATGTTTTATCTTATTGTTTTTGGAAAAAAAAATACTTTTACCATTTTTTCATAAAAAAATCAACATTCCTATTTGATTTTTCCCAAATATTTTGTAAAAACTAATCAAAACACGTTATAAAATCCAAACGTCCACGAAATTCACATACTACAATGTTACATTAGTCCATTTAGCTGCAAATTTATCTACTGAAATGAAAATCATCACGCTATCATCGACGAAGAGCGGGGCAGTCATTTATGACATTTATATGAGAACGTCTATTTTGCTTGGTTTTCATCGAACACTGCAGCGTGATTGATTAATGACTAGACTGGGACGTAACACGATGGTGGTTCGAATCCCAGGAGGTGTTTTAGATTATTTTAATTTTTGTAAGTTTTTTTTCACATATTTTTGCATTCTCACAATTTTTTTAACAAAAATATTACCTAAAAATATTATTATTATTGTTTAACCAAAAAAAAACCATGGTGACAAATTTTACAACTGCGGAGTTGCACCCCGTTTTCAAAATACAAACAATGACATCCTTCTTCTTCTTCCTGCTCTAATCCCGTATTATTTGGGGTCGGCGCAACACGTTTTCTTCTTCCATTCTGTCCTGTCGTCCGTCACACTATCATCTGCCCTTTTCTTTCATATCAGTCCTTACACAATCCATCCATCTTTTCTTTGGCCTTCCTCTCCTTCTCCATTCATACACATGTAAATTCAGAACTCTTTTGGTAATGTGCTTTTAATCCCTCCTCTTCACATGACCATACTAAGACAAACGATTTCCTTTCAAAATACAAACATCCATTGAATTTTTTTTAACTAAAGGCGATTTATATTTTAGGAGATTTCTTCCACTCTAGGAAGGAGCACGAGGGGATGTCAGACTTTCACTGACCAAAACCCACACCTTTGTATGTTCCTTCTTCGCCTTGCATTCCAGGACTCCGGGTGGAGGTGATCAGCAGTAACGACCTCTCACGTCCGGTCCTGGTACAGAGAGAGAAGGTATGGAAAGCAGTCATCACTTCCTTCCGCAAATGAAGCGAAGAAGGTAGCAGAAAGCGCAAAGATGATGCCCTTGGCATTACGAGTCGCAGGGCGATTCCATGATACCGTTAGCGCGGAGTTTTGGACGGTGCACTATTGGCATTTCGCTGTTGAATAAAGACTGGTCTTAGTCGACTGACGTTGCGTTATGTGCCACGCGCAACTAAAAGAGATACGCATAAGAGAACGGCCCTAACGGGCTTCGATAGCTGGAAAATTGTTCGTATTCTAAAGGAACAAAGTGGGTATTTTTTACTGCTCTGCATGCTCTACCCGTAAAAATCGTTTACAGACTGCGTTCGATCATCAGCATGTGAAGTCGACTAGGTGAAAATACTCGCACACAAGAATTCGTTTATTATTCTCACTAAAGAAAAACATTTATTTGGTGTATTAGGGTGTCAGTCAAATACCGCACCAGAAAATTCCTGCCTGAATAAACAGGTAATATAAACACAAAAAAATGATGGTGATCGGTAAACGCCCTATACATGTGACACCTGGGAAGTGTCCAAGTGGCGATGGGAGGGGTCTAAGGATGTCCTGTTTCGCACGGTTTCAGCCACGTTGCTTCACTCTAGGAGGTGACTGCTTTCCATTCCTCCTCCCAGCTCATACCATGATCTGAACTAGGGTAGGAGGATTCTGATTTTGACCCGCAAACAGTACGGCGGTAATCCGCCCTAGCGGGGTAACTTCGATCGTAAGGTCCACCGTGTCTTCCCGCCGAATCCAAAACATCTACCTCCCGAAACACTCATGTTCGGTTAGGACCTGCATAAAGCGCTTGCGCTTAGAGTGAATTTATCATAGTAATAATCTCGGTATGCCAATATTAGTCGCCCTAGAATGTAAATTGCAACTAATAGAACACTGTGGAATTTAGTTGGTAAAAGTCTGATGCTCTCTCTCGGTCCACCTAGAGTGGGAGAAGGTATTTGGTGGTTACCCACCAAAAAAAGAGGCAAATACTAAAGGCGATTATCGGCCCTAATTTGGTTTTTTGAAGAACAAATCATTTTCATTTTGGTTTTATCGCAATATGAAGTAAACTAACGACTTTACCCATAGAGTAGGCAATTAACTATTTAGAACGTGAACTCTGCGGCTCTGTGCTTCGTTGATGTTTTTAAGGCAATTGACGTCGTGCGGAAGAAAAACCCGGGTGTTACCATTGGGTGGATCGCCCGGAGGACACGTTAGATCAAGCACTGGTGGGCCACGCTTAGGCGGAGCACCACCGTGTCCTTGTGGGGACGATCGGTGACAGCAACCTCTCTTGCTGGGCACTGGTACAGGCCATGATCCAGAGCGAGGAGTAGTGGCAAATAGTCCCCTCACGCCCCAGTCGCTGGGATTCCGACCCCGATTTAGAGCCACCGTAGGAGTGGCTTGCGAATGGCGAGCAATGGGTAGTTTACCATCTGGCTGTCCGGTAATGATCCAGACGGTCAACCTTGGGTATTGTTCCACGCGTGCTTCAAAGAGATGTCAGCAAACTGTAGGTGCCCAGCAGGTTCGAAGCCTCTGGGGCCATGGGTGAGCTTCCGAAAGGAAAACCCGGGACCCTGGAACAAAGGCAAAGAAGGAACGGGGTGAGGTTTAGTCAGTAAAAGTCTAACTCACCCTCTGAGAAGTCATTCTGATGATTTTCCACCTAAACAAGAAACCTGGGCACGCCGTCATTGCGGCGGTAAGTTCCCTCTTTGAGAAGTAGTTGGAAAGAGGTCCTCACGTTCCGTATGCCGCAGGTCCTCACCAGACACGGTAAGTTCGGGAGGCTCCTGCATCGGATTCAGGGGTAAAGGGCGCCCCAGCCAGACTTGGGCGCACTGTCTGGACCGCCCGGAGGACACGGTGGAGCACACGGTAGAGGTATTGCGGTCGCCTTCTTGTGCGAAGCAGTAATGCTAGCCAAGGAGGCGGCCGGCCGCGAGCGCGAAAGGGAACGACCCTCACGCCCTCGCCGTCAGGATCACGAGAACGATTTCCGACCACCGTAGGCGCAAGCTTGCGGACGGCGAACACTGGGTAGCTTGCCGTCCAGCAGTTCGGTAATAACCCGGACCGAGTCAAGTCGTCAACTGTTCCACGAGCGCCTCAAGGAGATGTCAGCAAACTGTAGGGCGCGGCAGGGCCGAAGCCTCTGAGCACGTGGATCTGTATTCCGAAAGATAAGCTCGGTGTCCCAAAATTGAAGGCAACACAGGAACGGGGGTGGCGTTTAGTCAGTAAAAGTCTGACATGCCCTCCCGCTCCATTTAAGAGCGGGAGAAGTCATTCTGATGATTACTCATCTGAATAAAAAAACCTAAACAAGAAACCTACTGGGGCTATGGTTTCGCTTCTGAAAGGGAGACCCTGGAACGTAAGGCAAGGAAGGAATATAGAAGTGAGTCTTAGGCAGTAATAATCTGACACGCACTTCCGCTTCACACAAGAGCAAAAGTCATTAGATGATTTCCCAACTAAAAAAAGTACTAATTGGAGTTTTAACTTAAACAGTTTTATGTAAAATTAATTAATCAGATCTTTTCGGAAGTATAGGATTAGATACTTAGATTACTTATGTGCAGTTTTACGAACTTAACGCGGACGAAGTCGCGGGCAACAGCTAGTCAAACATAAACTAGACAATAACGAACTTCGTATTTGAACAATTGTGTGTTTGGCTAAGGAATTATATAGTCTAATTTCACCAAGCCACTTCCATCATAGGACCATCAGGAAAGATAGTGTTAAACGAAAGACTATCAATAATAAAAAAATAAGGAGTAGTATTCCCTGCCGGAGTCTGTTGCCTGATAGCTAAACCCTAGGGGTACTTATTTAAGCCAAGAATGAAGGGGTTACTTCCAGTCAAGCGTGATCCAACCCCGAACACATCATTGCTTACTAACACATGAGACAGTGGTCAAAAGCGACCCTATCAATAGTAACATAATAAAAAATCGTGTTCACACGAAAACTTTTGTGAAAGAAAACGGTGTATCAATTTCTGATTTATTGTACAAATTCTGTGAACTACTCTAACAGTAGTGCTAGAAAATGTACCAAAATAAGTTGAAAATAAAGTATGTTTCCAGGAAATACTGGGAATCTTACAAATAGGTCATTTGTACAATGGATGGCTGTGACCTACATTTTAATGTGTGTTTACTGCTGAAAATCAGCTGAATGTTTTGACTGTAAGCGTTTTGGACGTCATGTAGGTTAGGTCTTAATGTGGGTGGGATGCGGAACGGTTACAGGAACATTATGCAAAAAGTATGTGTAGGTAAATGATATTTATTTTGTAATCGTTAACAAGTCGCAATTTAAACTAGATAAGCCCATTTTCTAGCTGACTACCTACTCTAGAAACACCGGAACCAACTCAGAGGTCAAAGTCTTGGGCACACCATAATCATGGCTGTAAGCCCCTTCTTTGAGAAGTGACTCGAGAGACCTTATGGCGTCCTCACCTTACGTATGACGCAAGTCCTTCCCGTACCTAAGTTCGGGAAGTTCTTACACTGGATTTCGTTCTGATTATGAGCGGAAGAAACGCCCGTGTCTCACCATTGTCTAGACAGCCACAAAGACACCGTGGAGGTGTGACGGTGAGCAATAGGTAGCTCGCCGTCTGGCTTTCTGGTAACCGTTCCGACTGACCATGAGTCGATGATGGCGCGTAGTGTTCCACGCATTCCTCAAGGAGATGTCAGCAAACCGTAGAGACCCAGCAGGTGCAAAGCCTACTGGGTTCATGAGTTCACTATGGAAGGAAACTCGAGATCCTAGAACGTAAAGCAAAAAACGAACATGGACAGGAGTCAGCAAAAGTCTGACACGATCGAAAAAATGTCGCGCCCTAGAGCAGGAAAAGCTATTGGACGATTTTCCACCTAAAAAAATTAAGCTGAAGCTTTTGTGAGAATGTGCCAGCACATTTCAACCAAAACCCAAGCTAATCCAAATTATCTCTCCGAACCACGCAAAAAAAACCATCCCACTATTTTTTTTAAATATTCACATCCACTAGAATAATAAAATAAAATTAAGTCCTCAGTATTTTAACTAGGAAATGAACTGGAAATGCCTCACAAACTTTCGTTAGACTATCCAGCTTCATTTTAGAGCAATTTTGAGCTCATAACTATATTCATAATGGTTGGAGCTTGAACAGCTTGCGAGCTAATGTGGCAGTTAGGGAGATTATTTTGGAAGAAAATTAACTTAATTAGTTGGTATTACTTTTATTGAGGGGTTCTTTGGGGAAAGAATTCATTTGGGGGAAAGATGTAGCACTGTGGATGTTTCTACCATTTTATTGTACGACTAGCTTCTGCTGTGGGTTTTGCCTGCGTGAAAAATATATACCTAAGTTGCAGAGCGATATACCTAATAGTAATTGTTCTGGTGAAAGAATTTTTTAAATCGATACAGTTTTTTTATAAAGAATTTCCTTCTTTATAATATTGATACATAAACAAAGCTTGCACGATGTGACTTTTGTTGCAAAAAGTAGTTATAGCTATCTTCTTAATACGACCACCAGCCCAGGCTAGTGGAAGGTGAGTAATTGGCACAGCTCATAGTCCAGTCGTCCGGTAAAGATGAAATCCGGGTCAACAACGGGTTGTGTTCCACACGTGTCTGTAAGAGGTACATTCTTCCTTTGCGCCCTAGAGCGAATGAATTCACTGGATGATTTCCCACTTTTTCGGTTCTTGGACATGCCTGTTTACTTACGATGTTTTCTATCACCGTTTTGATGGTGATGACATAAATGATACAAAGTAAAACACCTACTTGGGTTTGAACCCTCGACATATAACTCGTTAGTCAAAGCTATTACAACTGAGTAGAGAATATAGTGGATATTATTAATAATGTAAACATTCTGTTCAAAGCTATGATATGTATACAAGCATCAAATGAAAACAAAATATTTTATTCATATCGGATTTTGTTTTAATAAAGCAAATGCTACCAAAAAAAATCAATTTGTGTTGATAAATGCAGAAAATGTAACACAAACTGAAATTGGAATAAAAAACAGGGCAAGTGCGAGTCGGACTCGCGCACTGAGGGTTCCGTACCAACTGACCTATGAAAACAGTTCATTCTCGAATCGAGTCTTGAAGACTTTTCCTTTTTTTTTTCTGGTGACGTGACTAAAAATTTTCAGTTTTCAGACTTTTCCCTATGTTAGTGCTATAATACCTAGCTTCGTGCCAAATTTCAAGATTTTAGGTCGACTGGAAGTACTCTTTAGGTTTTGATTCCCTTGCGAGTACTTGCGAGTTTCAAAATATGCAGCTTAAATTGCTGTTTCTTTTGATTGCGTTGACATAGAAGTTTGATTTTGTTACAGCTTAAAGGTATTATTGACCTGAGTATTTGGTATGAATTTCAATTTAATACCTCTACGCGTTTATGAGGAAATGGGTAGTAAGTTTAAAATTATTAAAAAAAAATATATTATGTGATGTAACTAAAAATTTATGGTTTTCGTAATTTTTCCTTTATCTATGCTATAAGACGTTGCTTCGTACCAAATTTCAAGATTCTGAGTTCACGGGAAGCACCCTGTAGGTTTTGATTCCCTTGCAAGTGTCGAAAATTTGCGGCATAAACGGCTGTATCTTTTGATTGCGTTGGCTTAGAAGTTTGATTTTTTCACAGCTTCAAGGGACAGTAGACCTGAGTAATTGATATAAATTTCAGCTTCATACCTCCACGCGTTCCTGAGAAAAAGGGTCTTGACAGACGGACGGACAGACGGACAACAAAGTGATCCTATAAGGGTTCCGTTTTTTCCTTTTGAGGTACGGAACCCTAAAAATATGTAAATCATATTTCGTCAAAGATTTTCTGTTGAAACAAATTCTCTTTGACCTGCGAATTTTACTCGAGAACTTTACTTCATACTAAAGCACAGAAATTGTCTCGATTAGAGACACACGGCTTCGCTGTAAGGTTGTCCAAATAATAATAAATGTCCTATTGATGACTAAATTTTAAGCATCTTGCCCCAGTTGCCATAGCCAGGGATGCCCTGGGCATCGAAAGAGACGCCCCAGGAGTCACAAGACGACTACCGGTGACCATAAGCTGGTTAGCAGACGACGAGCAATAAGTAGCTCCTCGTCCGGCCGTTTGGCAACCACGGCTTGAAGAGATTCTGCTGTAAAAATCCAGTAGAGGTTATGCCCACTACCAAAACGTGGGGTCCAGCAGGTGCGACGGGTTATGTGAAAGTGATCGAATCCCGAGGCCCTGGAAAGAAGGTAAAGGAACAGGATAGGGTTTAGTAAGTAATATTCTAACACAAGAGCGGAAGAAGTAATTTGATGATTTCCTACCTAAAAAGTGACCGTATATTTCTACATATTTCAACGTAAATTATAGGCTAAAGTGAGTGATCCCGAAACACAAAAGAATACATTTTATTAAACATAAAACATAAAGCACAGGTGAATATTCTCTCATATCAATGAATGCGAGAACGTATACACGGGTATTATTCGAAATAATACCATTCCAATTTTATTTATATTGAAAAATACATAAGAGTATTCTGACTGATTATTTCCGTTTATTATTTTTATGATACAATTTATTGATAGAGATATTTGATGCGATACGTTTCGTTGTAGTTCTGATGTAAGCGTTGTTTTTTTGGGCAATGCTTTTATTCGAATATTATTAAAATAAATTATAATTACAACTGTAATCGAACCGTTTGGGGTTGAAACTCACGGATTGATGGATCCGAGTGCTTACAAATTGTATAAAGATCTTTCGAAACGTCTTGTTAACATGTCGCGTCAAGGTCTGGCGTTGGAAGCTCTCCCACAAGGTGAACCAATGACAAGGTGAGGGTCGCAAGAATCCGATAAATGTGAGACGCAAAGGACCGATCGTTTTGGTGACGCTTGGGGGAGGCTTATGTCCAGCAGTGGACGTCTTTCGGCTGAGATGATGATGATGATAAAGGTCTGTCTTTTACCTTTGACAGAGGATAAGCACTGCCATACGAGCGTTTTGCAGCGTGGTGTGTTTTAATAAGGGTTTGACACGACGTCATGAGTTTCATAGTTCACGCGGACGTACACCAAGCGTATAGTGACTAATTATAGGCGTCTATGATGCTACGCATCCGTGGACAGTACCCATAAAATTTATGTTATTTAACGGCATAACTTTACCTACATTGCTCCCAAACGCACACTCATAACTTTTTTTCACCTGCGTTTTAAAGTAAAAGCTAGCCATCCTCACCGGCAGTATGTCACAAATTGCCAGTTAGAGTTTCCGGGTACCTCTAAATTGGCTCAGAAAGTTATTTTTAAACTTTCAAAAGCCTCTTTCGAAGTAAACAGTTATTTTGAACGCCAAATGAAATGAAAAGCGCTTTTACATTTTATAGGAGTCAAACAAAACGCCGTTTTGGATCGGACTACGCCATTTCGGATCGGACTACGCTGTTTCGGATTGGACTGCGCCGTTTGTGTTTGGTTTTTAAAACTTTTGGAACGCGATTTCGATGACGTAGTTTGGGCGTGATTGCTCTTTGAACTTTGAAGGCTCGAAATTTCGTACGGTTGAAATTGTTAGAAGGTAGAAATGGATGTCTTCTTCGTGACCAGCATTTATTTCTGAAGGAGAAAGCGATGAGAATATATGCGTACGCTCATGCGAGTTTGGAGAAGTTATATCATTGTACGATCAATTTTAAAGATAAGAACTCAGAATATACGATTATGGAGACAAACGCCGAAAAAATAAAAATTAAGTTGTAATAAAAATTAACTTTTTATACAAAAATGTCTAAAACCTAAAACGTGGGAGAAACCTAACCTAACTGAAGTAGCAGTGGGTATGATACATTGCTCGCAGAACATATGATCTATGAGACAGAATGTTTCTGGAGTGAACAACGCACACCAGAAGACGCAGGGTTGGAAAGCCAAACTAGGAGGACTAATGAGAGTTCGATGGATGCAACGCACAGAATAGTTGGTTGTTGGGACGGTTGAGAGAGACCTACGTCATGACCTACTCTGACAGGGTGATAGAACAGACAGCCAGCAATGGGTAGCTCGCCATCTGTTTATCAAAAACTAGCTGTCCCCTGCGGTTTCACCCGCATTTGTCGTTACTGCTCCGCTCCCGTGGGTCGTAGCGTGATGGTATATAGCCTATAGCATTCCTCGATAAATGGGCTACCTATCACTGAAAGAATTTTTCAAATCGGACCAGTAGTTCCAGAGATTACCCCCTACATACAAACTTACAAACTTACAAATTTTACCTCTTTATAATATTAGTATAGATGGGTCTCAAAGAGATGTTAACATACCGTAGCAGCCCAGCAGAGCCGATGCCAGCTGGGCCCATGAGACTCGTTCTCAAAAGGATATACTATGATCTTAGAACGCACAAGGCAATTACTGAAATAACTAAGACACGCCCTCCTGCTTCAGCCTAGCCCGGGAGAAGTCATAAGATAATTTTCCACAAAAAAAACCCCTGAACGAATCGAACGGTGCGAAAATGCATATACGATCGAATTCCTACCCAACAAAGCCAGTTTACAATATTTATTAAAACCGTAAACCAGTATTAAAGCGACTTACACATACATTTATTAGGAACCTATATCTTACGGCTACAAGTTACCGTTTTTAAAGAGGGCACTACACTTCAGATGCAGTTGGAATGCTTCCAGCTGTTAAACGGAAACTGAATGTTTATGTTTATGTATTGAACTTGTTAGGTAATAAGGTAGAGACCTGTTTATAGTTAGTTGGAAATATGGAGCTAAAGTACGGAGTAGTGAGTTTTTTTGAGGTGAAAAATCATCCAATGACTTCTGCTACTCTAGGGCACAGCAGTTGTTCGATTTTTAATGACCGAAACCCACTGTTATGTTCTATCTTTACCTTCGATCCAGGACCCTGGGGTTCTATTTCGCACAAACCATGGCTTCGGCCCAACGTGCACAAAAAAAGTTTACTTTTAGGCAAGCTTGCTCAATCGTTTATTTATCCATTTGTCCATTTTGATAGACAAATAACTGCGGTGCTATTCTCTAAAAGTAATTTTCATGGCGAGGAGCTCGACGGTGAGACAACCTTCAAACAGCGAACGTTTATGTTAAGAACTGTCATCTATACATATAATAAAACAGTAAAATTGTGCATCGTTTGCCGCAAATGGCGCCAAAACTACTGAACCGATCCTGTTCAAATTTTGCATACATAATCCTTATAGGACCCTTTTTGCTTTAGGCTATATTTTATCACGCTATTTGCTATGGGGGGTGAGCAATATTGCATTTTGTCGGTTTTGAACGAGTTGCCCCGAGTTCGAATCCCACCTACAATTTATATTTCTGTCAATGTTTTATCTTATTGTTTTTGGAAAAAAAAATACTTTTACCATTTTTTCATAAAAAAATCAACATTCCTATTTGATTTTTCCCAAATATTTTGTAAAAACTAATCAAAACACGTTATAAAATCCAAACGTCCACGAAATTCACATACTACAATGTTACATTAGTCCATTTAGCTGCAAATTTATCTACTGAAATGAAAATCATCACGCTATCATCGACGAAGAGCGGGGCAGTCATTTATGACATTTATATGAGAACGTCTATTTTGCTTGGTTTTCATCGAACACTGCAGCGTGATTGATTAATGACTAGACTGGGACGTAACACGATGGTGGTTCGAATCCCAGGAGGTGTTTTAGATTATTTTAATTTTTGTAAGTTTTTTTTCACATATTTTTGCATTCTCACAATTTTTTTAACAAAAATATTACCTAAAAATATTATTATTATTGTTTAACCAAAAAAAAACCATGGTGACAAATTTTACAACTGCGGAGTTGCACCCCGTTTTCAAAATACAAACAATGACATCCTTCTTCTTCTTCCTGCTCTAATCCCGTATTATTTGGGGTCGGCGCAACACGTTTTCTTCTTCCATTCTGTCCTGTCGTCCGTCACACTATCATCTGCCCTTTTCTTTCATATCAGTCCTTACACAATCCATCCATCTTTTCTTTGGCCTTCCTCTCCTTCTCCATTCATACACATGTAAATTCAGAACTCTTTTGGTAATGTGCTTTTAATCCCTCCTCTTCACATGACCATACTAAGACAAACGATTTCCTTTCAAAATACAAACATCCATTGAATTTTTTTTAACTAAAGGCGATTTATATTTTAGGAGATTTCTTCCACTCTAGGAAGGAGCACGAGGGGATGTCAGACTTTCACTGACCAAAACCCACACCTTTGTATGTTCCTTCTTCGCCTTGCATTCCAGGACTCCGGGTGGAGGTGATCAGCAGTAACGACCTCTCACGTCCGGTCCTGGTACAGAGAGAGAAGGTATGGAAAGCAGTCATCACTTCCTTCCGCAAATGAAGCGAAGAAGGTAGCAGAAAGCGCAAAGATGATGCCCTTGGCATTACGAGTCGCAGGGCGATTCCATGATACCGTTAGCGCGGAGTTTTGGACGGTGCACTATTGGCATTTCGCTGTTGAATAAAGACTGGTCTTAGTCGACTGACGTTGCGTTATGTGCCACGCGCAACTAAAAGAGATACGCATAAGAGAACGGCCCTAACGGGCTTCGATAGCTGGAAAATTGTTCGTATTCTAAAGGAACAAAGTGGGTATTTTTTACTGCTCTGCATGCTCTACCCGTAAAAATCGTTTACAGACTGCGTTCGATCATCAGCATGTGAAGTCGACTAGGTGAAAATACTCGCACACAAGAATTCGTTTATTATTCTCACTAAAGAAAAACATTTATTTGGTGTATTAGGGTGTCAGTCAAATACCGCACCAGAAAATTCCTGCCTGAATAAACAGGTAATATAAACACAAAAAAATGATGGTGATCGGTAAACGCCCTATACATGTGACACCTGGGAAGTGTCCAAGTGGCGATGGGAGGGGTCTAAGGATGTCCTGTTTCGCACGGTTTCAGCCACGTTGCTTCACTCTAGGAGGTGACTGCTTTCCATTCCTCCTCCCAGCTCATACCATGATCTGAACTAGGGTAGGAGGATTCTGATTTTGACCCGCAAACAGTACGGCGGTAATCCGCCCTAGCGGGGTAACTTCGATCGTAAGGTCCACCGTGTCTTCCCGCCGAATCCAAAACATCTACCTCCCGAAACACTCATGTTCGGTTAGGACCTGCATAAAGCGCTTGCGCTTAGAGTGAATTTATCATAGTAATAATCTCGGTATGCCAATATTAGTCGCCCTAGAATGTAAATTGCAACTAATAGAACACTGTGGAATTTAGTTGGTAAAAGTCTGATGCTCTCTCTCGGTCCACCTAGAGTGGGAGAAGGTATTTGGTGGTTACCCACCAAAAAAAGAGGCAAATACTAAAGGCGATTATCGGCCCTAATTTGGTTTTTTGAAGAACAAATCATTTTCATTTTGGTTTTATCGCAATATGAAGTAAACTAACGACTTTACCCATAGAGTAGGCAATTAACTATTTAGAACGTGAACTCTGCGGCTCTGTGCTTCGTTGATGTTTTTAAGGCAATTGACGTCGTGCGGAAGAAAAACCCGGGTGTTACCATTGGGTGGATCGCCCGGAGGACACGTTAGATCAAGCACTGGTGGGCCACGCTTAGGCGGAGCACCACCGTGTCCTTGTGGGGACGATCGGTGACAGCAACCTCTCTTGCTGGGCACTGGTACAGGCCATGATCCAGAGCGAGGAGTAGTGGCAAATAGTCCCCTCACGCCCCAGTCGCTGGGATTCCGACCCCGATTTAGAGCCACCGTAGGAGTGGCTTGCGAATGGCGAGCAATGGGTAGTTTACCATCTGGCTGTCCGGTAATGATCCAGACGGTCAACCTTGGGTATTGTTCCACGCGTGCTTCAAAGAGATGTCAGCAAACTGTAGGTGCCCAGCAGGTTCGAAGCCTCTGGGGCCATGGGTGAGCTTCCGAAAGGAAAACCCGGGACCCTGGAACAAAGGCAAAGAAGGAACGGGGTGAGGTTTAGTCAGTAAAAGTCTAACTCACCCTCTGAGAAGTCATTCTGATGATTTTCCACCTAAACAAGAAACCTGGGCACGCCGTCATTGCGGCGGTAAGTTCCCTCTTTGAGAAGTAGTTGGAAAGAGGTCCTCACGTTCCGTATGCCGCAGGTCCTCACCAGACACGGTAAGTTCGGGAGGCTCCTGCATCGGATTCAGGGGTAAAGGGCGCCCCAGCCAGACTTGGGCGCACTGTCTGGACCGCCCGGAGGACACGGTGGAGCACACGGTAGAGGTATTGCGGTCGCCTTCTTGTGCGAAGCAGTAATGCTAGCCAAGGAGGCGGCCGGCCGCGAGCGCGAAAGGGAACGACCCTCACGCCCTCGCCGTCAGGATCACGAGAACGATTTCCGACCACCGTAGGCGCAAGCTTGCGGACGGCGAACACTGGGTAGCTTGCCGTCCAGCAGTTCGGTAATAACCCGGACCGAGTCAAGTCGTCAACTGTTCCACGAGCGCCTCAAGGAGATGTCAGCAAACTGTAGGGCGCGGCAGGGCCGAAGCCTCTGAGCACGTGGATCTGTATTCCGAAAGATAAGCTCGGTGTCCCAAAATTGAAGGCAACACAGGAACGGGGGTGGCGTTTAGTCAGTAAAAGTCTGACATGCCCTCCCGCTCCATTTAAGAGCGGGAGAAGTCATTCTGATGATTACTCATCTGAATAAAAAAACCTAAACAAGAAACCTACTGGGGCTATGGTTTCGCTTCTGAAAGGGAGACCCTGGAACGTAAGGCAAGGAAGGAATATAGAAGTGAGTCTTAGGCAGTAATAATCTGACACGCACTTCCGCTTCACACAAGAGCAAAAGTCATTAGATGATTTCCCAACTAAAAAAAGTACTAATTGGAGTTTTAACTTAAACAGTTTTATGTAAAATTAATTAATCAGATCTTTTCGGAAGTATAGGATTAGATACTTAGATTACTTATGTGCAGTTTTACGAACTTAACGCGGACGAAGTCGCGGGCAACAGCTAGTTGTCAATAAGCAACTGTGAGTTGACAATTACACTTCTTCATACACCGACGAACAACAATAAGGTCTTAAAAACCTTCCGTTTAACCGACCGTATGAGGTCCAAAACCCTATAAAAAAATCTATAGTATTCCATTAGTTTGTTAGCAGTAAGTATACTGTAGACTACCCCTGTATCATTTTAAATCTTTACGATCTATCCTTAAGTTGTCAGGCAGATATCGCTGTCAGCCGTAAGACCGCTGTAGTTCTACCCGTAGATTTAAGTCTGCGTAGGTATAGGTAAGTTGTGTTACTTTTTTAGAGTAAAATAAAGTTTATTTTATTCTATTCTAAATACCACTAAGACGATATCCATGTAACTACACGTAAACACAAGCCGGGCTTTACACCGAGCCCGCTAAAGAATCGTGCTACTTTATATCTGTCTTGTACTCTAATTCGATTTTATAGTCCGACAGTAAAACTGTGACTGTCTTACACAGTGTAGCTACTACAGTAAGCTAACTGTTATATGGAGCTTCTGTTTTTAGTACCTGTATTCTATGATTCTTCAGGATTGTTTGAAAAGTTACTGCACTAGAACGAAAAGGACATCTGAAGAAACACAGGTAGTTCATTTCACACTGACACCTATTATTTTTACTCTACCTAGGCTCGCGTTTGACCACTGTCGCGTCTTGTGACAAAATAATAATGAAAAACTGCTAGGTAAGCGTGCTCGCATGTACGCTTACCTAGAAGTAACTCATAATTACATATAGATTCTAAGTTATAGATATTTAAAATGTTTCCTTTTTCACAAAAAGTTTCTTTCGCAAAATATATACTGATCGTAAAATGACGTTTTCGCAAAATGTCGATGTCATTTATGTCAAAAATCCTCTTTTGCAAAATATCACATCATAACATTTAGCCAGTAGGTATTATTTTTTTTCACATTTTCTTATTAAATGTTTACAAGTTTATATAAATGATTCAGTAATACAACAATTATATTAGCGAGGTGTTTTAAAAAAAGGGTCATTCTACAAAAGCGATTTGCTGAATGCAAATGTAACATTATTAGAAAGAAACATTTTACGACCAGTACACATTTTGCAAAACACATTTTACGACCAAAACACATTTTGCGCAACACTTGCTTTGCTTCTAAACCATTTAAAAAATTTCCCCGCCTTGTACCACTGTACTTTCGTACTCTACGTGCACCCTTAGGCCGTCTCCACAAGGACGTTAAGTCGCAATCGACGGCTGTAAATCTCGCTTGCCTCAGATAAAGTAGCAACGTGAGTTGCAACCTAAATCGGCCATGTTACTTCCTTACTTTACGAGACACCACCGGGTATTTTTTATGTCCCGACCTTTTTTTTTAATATCTATGAATCTATTTAGTAATAAGGCTTGGAGAAATTGGTGTGGTAACCAGTTGTTTTTGTCGTAGTTGACTTCGGTTTTTTCTTCTTATTTTTTAGTGATATAAACTAGTGCTTGAGGAGCTCGTGGCTAGATAATAACAGTCGCACAGGTCGATCTTCAAGGTTAAGCAACGCTTGCCAAGGTTGGTCTGTGGGATGGGTGACCATCTTAACATAGCGAGTTTCCTCCGTGTGTCGAAAAGCACGTTAAGCCGTAGGTCCCAGCTGTCATTTCTAGATCTTTGGCAGTCGTTACGGATAGTCTGAAGCCAGTAAATCTGACTCCAGTCTTGCCATAAAGTACCGTGTTACCCCAGTTAATGGGTTGTGGAGATCTGGTAGGCAGCCGCTCTTCGTAAAATACTGGTATTCAGCTAAATCCAGCTTGACTGGAAGCCGACCTCAATATAGTTGGTAAAAGGCTAGGTAGATGATGATGATAAACTATTGCTTGAAAGCTACGTGTCTCCTTGCAATTCGCCAATTCCCTGGTTATTGCTTTAACTGCTAAGTAAACAGCCTCTCAGTGCGTTTTTGGCCCTATTTCGTCTCAAATATTTTTAGGCCTAATGCCTTTTAATTATTAGATATTGTTATTTTTTGCAATTGATATAAACTAGTGCTTGTCAGCGATGGTAAGCAGTGATGCAATCGCTTATGGTGAAGCGCACTAGTTTATTAAGAGCCTATTAAATTTACTCTAGCCTTGAAGACACCTAAATTATAATTGGACGGGAAGACTGCAGCAGGCAGGCGGTTGAGTGTTGTGATAACCCAATTAAGGCAAACGATCTGAGCAGATCTGTTTGGTAATTCTTTTGGCTAATAGAAATTGAAAGAATTAAGTTATCATTGTATTTTTTGTATTTGGTAGGTAGTTATCGTGATGTGAAACCCAAGCACCGGCCTTATTCGTGAGGTTGTAGTTTTGAAACCTGTTAAGTAGTAGTGGGAACTTTTTCATTCATATTTACTTTTCTAAGGTTGTCTAGGTGTCAGTAATTTTATTGAATCACCTGCTCTGAAAAACATTCTAAATCGTTAGTTCTGGTTCTCTTTTGTTGATCCTGGTAGGTAGCTCGCTATTCCTTTCTTTGGTAAGGACCAAACCCGAATCGTTGACGTTGCGTAGTATTTCAGGCGCGCCTCAAAGATATATCAGCAAAGCGGTAGACACCCAGCAGGGCCGATGCCCGTTAGGGCAATTGAGAAATTGTAAAAAGGCAACCCCAAGAATACAAAGATCAACTGAAGAATACAAGTGTGGTTTTAGTCTGTTAAAGTCTGGCTTCTTACTCTACCCTAGAGAGGGAGAAGTCATGGTATAATTTCTCAACTCGAAAAAAAAACAGTCATAAAAATACAAACTTTCACTTACGTGTATCACTCTTGGCATTTTTTGCGTATGGAACTCAAAAAAAATAATTAAATAGCATCAGCATTTTAAAGTTTCCACTGCTGGGACTCAGGCCTCCTCTCTAGGAGAGGGAACGGGCTGTAATCCACCACGCCGGCCTAGTGCGAGTTGGTATTTGGTTGGAATTTTTTAAATAAATATAGGTACGTAATTGATTTAATTATGTTTTAAGTGGATAATTGAACGTAATTATATATTAAATATTCGATTTAAATTAAGTAGATACTTGAACAAATTACAAGGACTAATTTTGTAATATTCACTTTAATATTTAATAACGATAATTTTAATAAAATATCATTAGACTAATCTTTTTTAACTTTCGAGGGTGAATTTCTTGAAAATGATAGAAGTTTTTCAGTATGAGGAAGGAAAAACTGGGGAAAAAATTCCATTTATTTTCATAAAGAAGTATAAACATTAGCATAAAGCTTAAGTAAATTCAAATCATATTAATATTATATGTTTATCTAACTACCAACCAGGTTTACTAGAATTACATAGACCAAAATTAAATCCCCATTTTAGCATGAAGTTAGAACTAAAAATTGTACAACTTGTGATCCTATTTAAAATAATTAACTCCAAATTATGATTATACAATCCAAAAGTAGTAGAAATAAAAAACAATAGAATGAAAAATATTCGCGACAAAATAAGGCAGAAAACGCACTAAAAAGCTGATTATTTAGCACCTAAAACCATAACGATGCACTTGGTAAATAGCAAAGAGAAACGTACATTCCAAAAAGTCCACAAACTGACCACACTTAAACACGCTAAGTGAACCGCGAATGTTTAAAACGCATGCGGTTGAATTTCAACCTAAAACGCCGATTTTACCAGCACCATTTATCGAGTACACTTTTTAATCATTTTGCTACCAAACGATCAAACATATGGGGCATTAACCACCTTTTACGGCTTCAAAAAACAGCACATCACATTATAAATCAAAATTATTTAAACCATAAAAAAGCCCTTATTATCCTATAACAATAAATTTAATATTACCACGTCCGCGTCCCAACCGTAAATGACGAGACGGTATCGACAAACGTAAATTATCGAAAATACCGTAAAATTTGTTATTATATATCAAAATTTATAAAAATTTATGACTACACCGCGTAATAACGAAATTGTGTGCACGGATCTTGGGTGAATGGATGTGGCTGAGCGTGGTTGTTTGGGTTGTCAGTGATTGTTCTCATGCAAGAACAAAGTTAATTATTTTAAATTTATCTAAAATACCTAACTTCATTCACAGTAGTACTAATAACGAAAAATACTTTAATTCTTAAAAAATAACAAACACTTTGGTACCTCACGTCTGCATCAGAGTAGACCTTGCCTTCTATTTTTCTTTTTATAAAAAGAAAATTTTTCTTTGCGTAAAACAATTCTTTAGTAAGTTGATAGTTTTATCACGAAAGAAATGTGTATTTATTTAAAAAAAAAACTAGCTAACTATGTATCCTTACAAGCACTAGAGTTTAAAGTTTAGAAAGTTCGCAAAGGAAAAGGCTATTTTCATTTTCATTTGGTAGATTATAGTCCAATCCTGCGCCTAGAGAAAAGGCTGAATTCCAGCAATAGGAAGATTATAAGGCTGATTATGCTTCTATGCCATATCCAGTTCCATTACAATATCTTAGTCTTCAAAACATCATATTTTATTTCTCATTATGGTAATTGCCTCATCCAGGATTGGAGAGTATTCTTTGAAGAGCCATCCTTGTGATAGATCACGATATTATATTTTTCGTAAAATATAAAGTTGAGAGTGAGGTCTCTGGGATGGAAATGTTTTTTGAAGAATATCGTGTATTAAGGTTTTTGAAGATTATTTGTTAATTATGATATTAAATGTAGGAGTAACGTTTTGTTACTTAGTAACTGGATTTTGGCGTTCAGACAAGTATTTTGTTCTTTCGGTTAGACTCGAAGTCTAAGATGATTGGGAAGAAGCCTATCAAAATATGAATATTAAAGGTTAATTAAAGTATATTAGCAATTATTACTATTTGCCTTCATAAATTTTACAAAATAGATATTTTTTATATTAATTTCTTAAGAATTGGAAAAAAAATACAAAATGTCGTGACCACTGGTAAAAATGGAGGAACAACTGTGCCTGGCAACAGTAATTCTAACTGCTTTACGTACTTTCCGAGACACAAGGTGTCAGATGGCCAAGATAAACTTAGGAAAGCTGATTATATTTTTATATTAATATGTTACTATACCTCATTATCATCATCTGCCTAGCCTTTTCCCAACTATATTGGGGTCGGCTTCCAGTCAAGCCGGATTTAGCTGAATACCAGTATTTTACGTGGAGCGGCTGCCTACCAGACCTCCACAACCCATTAACTGGGATAACACGGTACTTCATGGCAATACTGGAGTCAGATTTACTGGCTTCTGACTATCCGTAACGACTGCCAAAGATCTCCAAATCACAGCCGGGACCAACGGCTTAACGTGCTTTCCGACGCACGGAGGAAACTCGCTATGTTAAGATGGTCACCCATCCACAGACCAACCTAGGCAAGCGTTGCTTAACCTTGAAGATCGATCTGTGTGGCTGTTATTATCTAGCCACGAGCTCCTCGTCCTAATATGTTACTATACCTAATTAAAAATAATTAATTGAATACACGTATAGGTAGTTTAAAAATAAATCAACAACGTTACTATACGTTTATGGGCAACTTTCCATTGGGCTCGACTGTTCCGAAGCGTCACAGTGACCTTGGAACGCCAAAGGCAATTAATTGAAAGTAAACAAAATGGCAAACGCCAAACTTAAGTGGCAGTGGGCAGGGCACATTGCTCGTAGAACAGATGGTCGATGGGGACGGAAGGTTCTAGAGTGGCGGCCACGTACCGGAAGACGCAGCGTCGAAAGGCCTCCCACAAGGTGGACCAACGACCTGGCGAGGGTCGCGGGAATCCGATGGATGCGAGACGCGCAGGACCGGTCGCTGTGGCGACGCTTGTGGGAGGCCTATGTCCAGCAGTGGACGTCTTTCGGCTAAGATGATGATGATGATGATGAAACAAAATGAATTCACATAGGCCCACATGAGTACTTACAAAACGTCGGATTTAGTGCACGGTTCCAATTGGTCGTATCGAATGAAAAACTTTTTTTCCATGATAATTTTCCATGGTAATAAATTCCATGACAAAAAAAGTTGTTGATGATTGATGTTTTCATATTACAAAATTAAAACTTATGAAATTACAGCGTATACCAGAATAGAATAGAATAGAATAGAATAAACATTTATTTAATACAACACAGAACACACACCAAAGCACAAACAAATTTAAAAAAGTAAGAACACGAATACAACAGAAATAAAAAAAAAAAATAAAAAAAAAGAATTATAATGACACATGAAGGTACGCAAAAAAAATAAAACAAACAAGTACACATTTATCTGCCATAGTGCGGTGTGCATTTCAGTGCTGCACCAAATGGGAGTCCAGCTCAGCACGTGTCAGGCAAATGTACCTGACGCTGGTATTCTGCTGGATCCCTGCGGTGACATGCGGACGCTCAGCTGGTTTAGTGAGATAAGTGTGTAATGAAGATGTGTGAGTAATATAGTGTAATATAATATGTGTGAGTAATATAGTGTAATATAATATAGTGTGGTTGTGCAAATATATAAAGTTGTAAATGTAAATAATGGATATTATAATGTATAAAGTTAGTCACAAATGGTCCAAAGGGATATCATGTGGGTACCTACAGCAAACTGTCTCGGGTACAAAATACTCGCTATATGATTGACGTGTTTGCAACAAACATGCCGCGTTCTTTTTGTGAAGTGATAAGGAAGTGTCGTAACATTGTTCTGAAGTTATTGAGACATTACATACCAATCAATATTGTGCCCAAAAGAACAAAAAAACGTGGATGATAATAAAAAGTAATCTATAAATCCGTGAAGTCTACAGTGTTCTCACCCACAAAATAAAGAAGCTATATTAAAACTAAGGTTATTCAAGGTTAAGCAACGCTTGCCTAGGTTGGTCTGTGGATGGGTGACCATCTTAACATAACGAGTTTCCTCCGTGCCTCGAAAAGCACGTTAAGCCGTTGGTCCCGGCTGTCATTTGGAGATCTTTGGCAGTCGTTACGGATAGTCAGAAGCCAGTAAATCTGACTCCAGTCTTGCCATGAAGTATCGTGTTACCCCAGTTAATGGGTTGTGGAGGTCTGGTAGGCAGCCGCTCCTCGTAAAATACTGGTATTCAGCTAAATCCGGCTTGACTGGAAGCCGACCCCAATATAGTTAGGAAAAGGCTAGGCAGATGATTAAAACGAATGCCGAAGCACTTCTTTTTACACCTTAAGTGTTAGCACATTTACAAACAATTTAGGAAATTTTCTATATAAAGATATTTTTAAAGAAATACAGGTGGGTTTTAGTTGGTAGGAGTCTGAACTTCTCTTGCTCCACAAAGAGTAGGAGGAATTATTTGATGATAGCTTCTGCCAGCGGCTTTATCCGCCTGGAAATATCTTTCTTCATAAAAAATTTGGACCCCCGTTTAACCCCGTTAGGTGGTGACTTTTGGAAAATCTTGTCTTAGTGGTCGCCTACGGCATAGAAGGAAATCATCATCATCATTTCAGTCGAAAGACGCCCACTGTTGGTCATAGGCCTCCCCCAAGCGTCGCCACAGCGACCGGTCCTGTGCGTCTCACATTCATCGGATTCCCGCGTCCCTCGCCAGGTCTTCAGGGTCAGGCCTTGTGGGAGGCCTTCCAACTCTGCGTCTTCCGGTATATGGCCGACACGAAGGAAAACTTGTGCAAAATTTTACGCTACTAATCTCATTAAGGCATTCATCATTCATTTTCTGTTTTCGGCTGAGCCTTGGTGTCAGTCAGTTTCTCCTTTCCTTCATCATCATCTGCCTAGCCTTTTCCCAACTATATAAGGGTCGGCTTCCAGTCAAACCGGATTTAGCTGAATACCAGTATTTTACGAGGAACGGCTGCCTACCAGACCTCCACAACCCATTAACTGGGGTTACACGGCACTTCATGGCAAGACTGGAGTCAGATTTACTATGGCTTCTGACTATCCGTAATGACGGCCAAAGATCTACAAGTGACAGCCAGGACCTACGGCTTAACGTGCTTTCCGGGGCACGGAAGAAACTCGTTAGGTTAAGATGGTCATCCATCCACAGACCAACCTTGGCAAGCGCTGCTTAACCTTGAAGATCGACCTGTGCGGCTGTTATTATCTAGCCATGAGCTCCTCTTCTTCTTTTATATGTTAGAATAGGTGTCCTCCAAAAAAGAAACGGTCAACTTTCCATAGAAATTACCCATTTACTTTTTATCTACATCAAAAATGTTCGTGAACAAAGTCGTAGGCAGAAGTTAGTGATTTAATATAATTCTATACTTAGAAATGACTTCTTTTGATGGCTTTTAGACGGTTTTATAAGAAGTCGTTACGCATAATCTGTGGGTGGAATAGACTGGGGTATGTTGCTAGGGAGATTTTGACGTCATCTTTGTAATTTTCCGTAAAAACAAAGAATCCTATCTGAAAGACTAGCTTCTGACAATGGCTTTTCCCCTTTGCCAAGAGTAGAAAATTTACATTTACATATATTCTCGCAATGACAAGTATTTTTTAAGAAGATTGGAAAGGAAATCATCATCATCATCAAATTTTGACAAAAAATTCCACAGAGCCCATTTATTTTTCTTCTTTTCATTCATATTAAACCTCTTATGACCAATATTTGGTAACCTGCACGGCTTTGTCATTGGCCTCGCATAGATCTTGAAAAGTACAGGTGGTAGTGCAGGATGAACAGTTTAAAAAAAAGGAAATAAAAGGTTTTTTTAAATGGGAAATTATCCAATGACTTCTCCTGCTCTTAATAGTTATGTGGTATGTATCTGCGGCATTGGGCAGTGCACATTGCTCGTAGAACGGATGGTCGATGGGGACCAAAGTTTCTGGAATGGCGGCTACGTACCGAAAGACGCAGAGTTCAAAGGCCTCCTACAAGGTGAACCGACGACCTGGCGAGGGTCGCGGGACTCCAATGGATGCAAGACGCACAGGACCGATCGTTGTGGCGACGTTTGGGGGAGGCCTATGTCCAGGAGTGGATGTCTTTCGGCTGAAATGATGACGATGATGATGTATCTTTGTAACTGTTAAGGGGCAATTTTACAACAATTAGCGATTTTGATTTGGTACCTGTCCAAAAAAACTGCGTAAGTGCGAGCGAGGCAGATTAATTACAATGATTTATGGCCTGACAAACTCAGTTCTAGACGTACTGACTGTAATAATACTTGGAAGATACAGAGGCCTTAAATTGCCACACTCAAAAAAACAAACCGACAAACAAATGATTCACACAAAAAAAAACATTTATTTCAACAACCGACTAAGTAGTTAAATCATATTTCCTCGACGACGTAACCCGTAAATGTGTGAAGTGGCGAAAAAGTTTAAAAGTAACTAATGGCGCTGTGCCAAGTGACAGCATTCCGCTATGTCTAGACGAGAAGCGACGGCCATTTTGAATTTACTGTCACCGTGTGTAGTATGTTTGGATAGGTTAGGGTTAAAAAAAAGTTTAGTTGAGGTGGAAACTGTTTAAGGTTTTCGCAGACAGGCTTGTTTTTTTTCCGGTAGGGGAATCATCAGAATGACTTCTCCCACTCTTGAGCGGAGCGGGAGGGCGTGTCAGACTCTTTCTGACTAAACCCCTACCCCGTTCCTTCGTTGCCTTCGATCTAGGGGACACAGTGACAATCTTTCGGATTTTCCGTGTTCCCCAGAGGCTTTGGCCCTACCGGGCTTCTACAGCTTGCTGACATCTCCTTGAGGCGCGCGTGGAACAAAAAGACAAACATGTTGCGATATTACGACAGTGATGCAATAAAGTATTTTCGAAATCAGTTTCTTAATTATTATTTTTGTACGTAAAACTAGATTTCCGTCAGGACACCATCAGTCTGGATTGGTAGTAAATAAATAAAGTGTTACCAAGATTACAAGTGATAGTGTCGCAATGACCCAGTGGTTAAGGCACCTGCCTCTCATGTATGAGGTTACGGGTTCGAAACCAAGCAAGTTTGGAGGTAGCGAAACAGAGAGTAAAGTCCCACATACCTCCATTGAAAAGGGAGGATCCTCCGACCGGACGAGGTGTTATGTCCGGTGGGCTACTGCCCGATAGATGATTTCGGGCTGTTGTATCTATTCAAATCGCGCGGAGAACTTTGCTTGCGCGATGCAGGATTCTGTGACGTCATGTGTAGATGTCGATGATCGTAGTCGCTACATCACTCCCCTCCGGAGATCGGAGATCGATAGTCCTTGATGCTTCTTATAATGCGTGCCAGGCCAGCGGTTGATTGCTTTCTGTGGGTAGTTACCCAATACCGCATAGTTCACAGTGAGGCGCTGTCTGAACTTTGTGCTGCGGTAATGCCCCAGTGAATCGGGGTGGTGTCGTCCCAGTGAGTCGGGACGATGTTGCAAGCTCCAGTGAGTCGGAGTAATGCTGCTGGTTCCAGTGAGTCGGAACCGGATATCGCATAGTTCTCGGTGAGTCGGAACTGTCTGCGATGATGCCCCAGTGAGTCGGGGTGATGATGTCCCAGTGAGTCGGGATGATGATGCCCCAGTGAGTCGGGGTGATGATGTCCCAGTGAGTCGGGATGATGATGTCCCAGTGAGTCGGGATGATGCTGCAGGCTCCAGTGGGTCGGAGTTATGCAGCTGGCTCCAGTGAGTCGGAGCCAGACTGTGCGACGTAGGGCTTGACTGCTGGCGTCGACCAGGAGAGGTTCTTCGTAGCTCTTCATGTGACTGGCCGAAGGTGCAGTGTGCCAAGGTCGATGATGAGGCTGAAGGTGATGACCAGGTATGACCAGGTGGGCATGCTGGTGGTCGTGATACCCTCAGTGCCGTGCTGGCTGCGTGGCTCGCTGCTCGAAAGCTTGAGGAAGTGATAATGACGTCACGACGTGGTTGCTGCACGAAGGCTGCGCTGACGTTCATGCTCGAGGGTCACCAGTTTGGTGGCAGTGGAACAGAGAGTAAAGTCCCACATACCTCCATTGAAAAGGGAGGATCCTCCGACCGGACGAGGTGTTATGTCCGGTGGGCTACTGCCCGATAGATGATTTCGGGCTGTTGTATCTATTCAAATCGCGCGGAGAACTTTGCTTGCGCGATGCAGGATTCTGTGACGTCATGTGTAGATGTCGATGATCGTAGTCGCTACACAAGTAACGTTTTCATTTCATATGTGCGTGTGTCTTTATGAGTGTTAATTTCGTTTAAATAAAATATTTTTCTTCCTTCTTACTCATTTTTCTAAGTTTATCTAGGAGATTACTGAAACTACCCGCGTTCCTCGGAAAGTATGCAAAGCCATTGGTCTCAGTTGTCGTTCGTAGATCTTTGGCCGTAGTCGTTATAATTATATATTCAGACGCCAGAAAGTTTGGCCATCAGTCTATCAAACAAAAAAAAAATGTTTTTCATTCTTTTCTTTTATATATTTACCAAAGGAGTATCATGTTGACCAGTAACCGGGTTGTGGGAATCTGATAGGTTCCTTATAAATAGGATATTCAGCCGCATACGGTTAGACTCCATAGGTTATGAAGTGAGTGAGTTTTAGTCAGTGAAAGTCTGACTCGTCCTCCCACTGCACCTATGTAGAGCAGGAGAAGTCATTAAGTCATTATCTGTTAACCTATCACATACCCGCAAAACGAGACACAATAGTAAAACAATAACAGCGCGGTCTCATAGGACCGGTCGGGGATTCATGAACTAATATTGTATCACGGAAATTTTTGAAAAGGTTAAACATGGATTTTCTTGCCGGTTCTTCTTCATCGGAAACGACCACTAGCTTCTGATGTTTAGTGAGTGCCCATGCAGACCCATGTGAAGTAAAAACATTTTTTATTTTGATGACATGATTTCACATCTAAAAAAACCGGGCAAGTGCGAGTCGGACTCGCGCACTGAGGGTTTCGTACCAACCTACCTATAAAAACAGTTTAATTCTCGAATCGAGTCTTGAAGACTTTTCAATTTTTTTTTCTTGTGACGTAACTAAAAATTTTCAGTTTTCAGACTTTTCCCGATATTAGTGCTATAATACCTTGCTTCGTGCCAAATTTCAAGATTCTAGGTCAATGGGAAGCACCCTATGAGTTTTGATTCCTTTGACAGTGTCGAAATGTACGTTTTTTGCAACATAAACGGGCGTATCTTTTTTTCCCGTCAACTTACAAGTTTGATTTTTGCACAACTTCAAGGGACCGCGGATTTCAATATATGGTTTTAATTTCAACTTGATACCTTCACGCGTTCCTGAGAAAAAGGGTCTTGACAGACGGACGGACGGACAGACGGACAACAAAGTGATCCTATAATAATAATAATCATTTAATTCAGACTCATCTTGCAATTACATCCATATGTGTTAGTACAGTTGAGAACTTAGAAACTAGTGTTAGTAATAAATTCATAAATCACACAAATCACATAAATAAGAGGCAGGCCCGGGTGGACTCCCCAATGATGGTGGCAAATTACTATACGACTGCGTGCAGCCGTATCCAGCGAGCCCGCATCGGAGAGTCCCACCGGTCCGCCAGCGCGCGCAAGATGGTGTTGGGACTGTCGCGCGTACGGCGCATGATAGAAGCGCACCGTTTGCGCATGATGGCTGCAAAGCCATCTGTGTCAGCTGCCGCGAACATCGCCGAGGCGCTGCAGTGGCGCGGCAGCCCCATCAACACCCGGAACGCGTTATTGTATTGAACGCGCAGATCGCTGTATGTCCGCCGCGTATAGCTAACCCACAGGCTACAGGTGTAAAAGGACTGACAGTAAGCTTTAAAAAGCGCAACTTTGACAGTACCAGTGCACCGTGAAAACCTGCGGGCCAACATGTTGCATCGGACAGACAGCGCTCTGCGCTCCCTTTCGATGTCCACTCTGTCTTTAAGATCCTCAGTGACCCAGTGGCCCAAATACTAGAATTGCTCGACTTTGTTTAGAGCAGAACCACATAAAGTGAAATTCGGAACTACAAGGATTTTAAGGATTCTAAGGACTATAAGGATTCGGATTCTATAAGGGTTCCGTTTTTTCCTTTTGAGGTACGGAACCCTAAAAAACGGTAAGACTAGAAGCATCCCAGTTAGTTAGGTTAAGGCTAAGCAGATGACAACAAGTAATAATTAAAATATCAATGTTTTCTTTACTCCAACGTTTTAATGAAACGGCAACACAAATTACAATTCATCGCTAATTAATAGACTTGTCAACATTCCAAGTTTCAGTTGAACGCGACGATTTTGTCAAAGTTCTTAATAGGTACTAAGATTTTAATGTTGACAGATTTATTCCGTAACTAGCGACCCACCCCGGCTTCGCACGGGTGCAAAATTATCAGTGTTTCCCTACTATATTATACATATAAACCTTCCTTTTAAATCCCTCTATCTATTAAAAAAATTGCATCTAAATCCGTTGCGTAGTTTTAAAGATTTAAGCATACATAGTGGTATAGGGACAGAGAAAGCGACTTTGTTTTACAGCTGTCCTATTTTTATTGTTTTATAAAATTTTTGTGTAAAACATTAAAGATATGATTTTTCTTCCTTCTTAAATTCAGAGCTTCCATCAATCATCCAATTTTTTTTACTTAGAATAACCGAAAAAATCATCATCATCTGCCTAGCCTTTTCCCAACTATATTGGGGTCGGCTTCCAGTCAAGCCAGATTTAGCTGAATACCAGTGTTTTACGAGGAGCGGCTGCCTACCAGACCTCCACAACCCATTAACTGGGGTAACACGGCACTTCATGGCAAGACTGGAGTCAGATTTTACTGGCTTCTGACTATCCGTAACGACTGCCAAAGATCTACAAATGACAGCCGGGACCTACGGCTTAACGTGCTTTCCGAGGCACGGAGGAAACTCGCTATGTTAAGATGGTCACCCATCCACAGACCAACCTAGGCAAGCGTTGCTTATCCTTGAAGATAAACCTGTGCGGCTGTTATTATCTAGCCACGAGCTCCTCTAATAACCGAAAAAAATATGTCGGGATTATTCAAAACTTTCTTCAAAGTGTCAAAATTGTACCCAAATAAAAAAGTTTTAATTTCCAAGACACTTCTTTTATAGGTAGAATAAAAATTAAAATTCTGCTCCTAACATTGAAAACCCTTTGAAAATCATTCTTTTTACATTTTTTCCCATTCCAACCCAGTTTTTAACATCAAAAACGTCGTTCTCAATTTAATGTTAAATGAAAAAACCAAACTAATTAACAAAATAAGAAGACTACTGAAGCTTGTCGCTTGCGAAAGTCTTTTAAACACGAATTAATATTTATTTGGTAGTGAACGGTTTAATAATTAGGTAGAGTGCGTCTAATGAAAGCGCGAACGGGAGTTTTTTTTGAAAAATTGGCAACATTATTCAGCCGCAATTGTAGGAAATAAAAAAAAATGTGAAGTGTCAAGACATGATTCTCCTACTAGTTAGTAATACCACATACACAATTTTTGGATTTAACCTCTTTTTCTCAGGTCGCGGTTTCATTAGACGGACTATAGAAGAGTATAATTATTTTTAAATGAATGATTCATTACTGAAACATATTGTTTATTTTTCAATGGGAAATCATCCAATGTATTTACCCGATGTAGACTGTATTGAAACATAATATATTGTTTGCGATTAGGTGGAACGAAAAGGCGTATCAGACTTTTACTGATATAAACCTACCTGTGCTTTTCAGTTGCCCTTTGCGTTTTATTGCGACGGTCTTCGCTCTTTCAAAACAGTCCTAAAGCCCTCACAGACATTGGTTCTACTACGCCCCTTCAGTTTTGCTGTTATCTCCTTGAAGCGTATATAGAATACTGCACGTCGTCGACTACTAATTGACCAGACAGCCAGCTACTAATTGCTCGTCTTCCGCAAGCCTGCGCCTATAGTCAGTGGGAAATGGCCCTGCAATTTCCTATTAAACAACAAAATAAGGTTTTATTTTTTATTTATTATTGCGTAAAGACAACAGACAAGCAAAGGGGCTGGGTACTGCATAAATGTTCAAAAAAATTAGCGTCGCCCTAAAATTCAAAAGACAACTGAAAGAAACAGTTGGGTTTTAGTGCATAAAAGTGAAACACATCATCGCTTACTAACAGGTGAGAAAGTGGTCAAACGCGAACCTATCAATAATCAAAAAAAATAATCTTTCCACTCCGTCCAAAGTGAGAAATTCGAGGGTCAAAATAAAGAAACAAAACATAAAGGTTAAAGCCAATAAATAAAAAGTCTCTGGTCCAACAGCATTTAATCAAAAAACAAATTAAATGAATCCTATTATTTGGACTCCGACCTTTCAAGAACGAATCAATTTAATATTTGTAACAGTTTTCCTTGTTTTTTGTTTCGTTTTTATATTAAAGTAAACATCAATGAGAGAAGTGGTGGCCCAGTGGTAACTGCACTGACTTGCAAATTGTAGGGTCGCGGGTTCAAACCTTACCAGGTGCATTCATCATTTCAGCCGAAAGATGTCTATTGTTAGACATAGGCCTCCCCCAAGCGTCACCACAACTACCAGTCCTGTGCTTCTCGCATCCATCGGATTCCCGTGATCCTCGCCAGGTCATCTGTCCACCTTGTGGGAGGCCTTCCAACGCTGCGTCTTCCGATACGTGGCCGCCACTCCAGAACCTTTCGTCCCTAGGCGCATTACTTTGTGTAATTTATTTCAACACCGCTGCTCTCAAAACGATGAAGGAAAACATTGTGAGGAAACCGAAATGTCTTAGAACCAAATATTCGAAGACATGTGACATCCACCAATCCGCACTGGCCCCGCGTAGTGGTTTATGGCCTAGACCTCCTAGAGAGAAGGCCTGAGTCCCAACAGTGGGAACATTACAAGGCCGATAATGCTAAAGCTAAACATCAATGAAGTAAGTATTGCCAAGGATAATATTTTTGAGACAAAAATAGAGATATTATTGAATAGGGTAACTTCAGTATTCGTTTATCAGATTCTACTCCTTTTTGGTCATTACTGAATAGAAGATTGATTTCTAAAACGGGATCTCTATGGTAACTGAATTGAATTTTATAAATAAGAAGAATTTATTCATCTGTGTATTATTTGATGTTTGGTAGTTACTTTTATATCTAAAGGCTATTTTGATCACAGGCTTTTTTTAAGGTGGAAAATCATCCACCGACTTTTCTCACTCTTGAGTGAAGCGACAAGGTGCGTCAGACTTTTACTGAATAAAACCCACTTCTGTTCTTTCTTTACTTTCGTTTCAGGGCCCAGGGTTCTCTTTCGCACAACCGACGGCCCTAGTAAGCTTCTGATCCTAGTAAGCTTATCGACCTTGCTGGGTTTCTACGATTTGTTGACAGGTAACAAACAAAAAGGTTTTATTCACACCTATATATTTTCTTCTTTGAGGAGCTCGTGGCTAGATAATAACAGCCGCACAGGTCGATCTTCAAGGTTAAGCAACGCTTGCCAAGGTTGATCTGTGGATGGGTGACCATCTTAACATAACGAGTTTCCTCCGTGCCTCGGATAGCACGTTATGCCGTAGGTCCCGGCTGTCATTTGTAAATCTTTGGCAGTCGTTACGGTTAGTCAGAAGCCAGTAAATCTGACTCCAGTCTTGCCAAGAAGTAACGTGTTACCCCAGTTAATGGGTTGTGGAGGTCTGGTAGGCAGCCGCTCCTCGTAAAATACTGGTATTCAGCTAAATCCGGCTTGACTGGAAGCCGACCCCAAATATAGTTGGGAAAAGGCTAGGCAGATGATGATATATTTTCTTCTTTACGTTTGCGTTCCAGAACCACGGGTTTACTTTCGGAAGTTGCCCCAATAGACTTTCGCCCTGCTGGGTCCCTATAGTATGGTTTGAATGTGGTTTCCTGACTCAGTTCTATGCGGTCCATTGTAAAACACGTGGGTCCCTTCAGTTTGCTGACATTTTTTAGCGCGTGAATCACTACGCGCCATTGACGACCGATCCGTCGACGATCGCGCTCGGTTCGAACGGTTACCAGACGTTTGGCCATCTTAATTTTTAACACAGGATAAATATTTATAAAATGAAGTGTACATGAAGCGGTCTTATTGCACGTGGCAATTTTTTACAGACAACCTTT
The DNA here is from genome assembly GCA_030763345.1 of Mythimna separata. Taxonomy (NCBI): domain Eukaryota; kingdom Metazoa; phylum Arthropoda; class Insecta; order Lepidoptera; family Noctuidae; genus Mythimna; species Mythimna separata. The sequence goes on along the minus strand of CM061188.1, from coordinate 3,256,098 downwards.
GGATAGACTGAACAAATGGAAAAGATTTTGCGCTGTCAGAATTGTACACTGACAGCCAAAAATCTTTTCATAATTCATACATACACCTTTCAAATCTCAAAAAAACTAAAAACCTCAGTCTGTCACCCCCGTCCCCCCACACAAAGACACTCCCTCCCCTGCGTCGCCCGTCCCTTTTAAAGCCGTCGCTCTCGCGCTCCGGAGGCCCTCGACGCTACTCCCGACACTCGCACGCCCTCCGTGTGTGAAGTGGCCATTACGCTCGCTACTATCACATATTACTTCTTTGTTTTAGCCCAACGAGAGAATATTTATAGAGAAATATGAATTTAGTGTCGTGGTTTTGTTTTTAACGGGGTTTTTAAGGGCCTTATATTATTGTGTGATGGGTGCTAGATTGCTGGAACGTGTTGTTTCAACGTGGTAACATTTTATGATCAATGATTTTAAGAGCAGTGGTGACCCAGTGGTAACTGCCCCGACTTGCTAGTTGTAGGTCGCGGGTTCAAACCCGGTCAGGCGCATTACTCTGTGTAATTTATTTCATCCCCACTGCTCTCAAAATGGTGAAGGAAAACATCGTGAGGAAACCGGCATGTCCTAGAACCAAAAATTCCAAGACATGTGACATCCATCAATCCGCAATGGGCCCGCGCGGTGGATCACGGCCCCATTCCCTCTCCTAAAGAGGAGGGCTGAGTCCCAGCAGTGGGAACATTACAAGGCCGATAATGCTAATGCTAAACATTTTATGACATGAAATGTACGGTCACATGCAAAATAGCATAGATACCTTAGTGTCTATTTTCCCGTGAACGTTTGAGTTCAAGTGTTCGAAAAATACTCATCGCGCCAATTCTCGCTTCACACCATTTTTTATCTGACTGCACCATTATTAAAACAAGTCTACATATATTGTCTCACATTTTTTAGCAGACCCCCACTACCCATTAACTGGGTTATCAATAAAATTTTATTAAGTAGCTTATATACATTTTCTCTTTTAACAAGAAAACCGTATCTTAAAAGTATGTTCAAATTATTAAAAACATTCAGTGAAAAACGTTCAGTGTTGCATATTGTTCTCCCAAAAGCGTCGCCACAACGACCGGTCCTATACGTCTCGCATTTAACTACATTTTGACTGGCCTATTGGTTGTATCTAGACGCGTGTAATAATTTATCTATTATATGCATGTATTTAAAAATACGGAAGATTCTAGAGTGGCGGCCACGTACCGGAAGACGCAGCGTCGGAGGGCCTCCCACAAGGTGGACCGACGACCTGGCGAGGGTCGCGGGAATCCGATGGATGCGAGACGCGCAGGACCGGTCGCTGTGGCGACGCTTGGAGGAGGCCTATGTCCAGCAGTGGACGTCTTTCGGCTGAGATGATGATGATGATTTAAAGTGAAAGTCGAGGAATATTTTAAGATATTATTATCAGATTGTCGCTCCCCTTACCAGGTCATCAGTCCACTTTGTAAAACACCTACCAAAGATAACCTTAACACCCAAGAAAGTCCACATTTCCATTCAATTGTCTGTTTACTAAACTATTTTAACAAACTACTACGAGTATTACAAACTATCCTATGACAGAGACTTCCGACGCTCACAAACTTCAGCCTCACTTGAGGAGGAGTTTCGAAAAGCCCTCTCAGTGTACCTCTACATCCTCTAAGGAATATCTATTAAATGGATCTTCGTATAATGTTGCTTACATATCAAGTATAGAGCGACGTTGTTCGTGGTATGTTCTTACGGGAATCGGAGCTGATCACTATTGATTCGATCTCGTTGGGGTTACCTATTTAGTGTTAGATACTGTATTATGTCATCGTTCATAGATCAAGAAATGCGGTTCGGTATTGCTTTCGCCATGTTGGAAAAGAAAACCCAACGTTAACTAGTTTTAAAATAATTATGGTCAAGAATTACTTTTCCTCTTGAATGGCATTAAGTACATATTATTTATTTAAACTTCATGTGCAGTGGTGGTGCTGTACATGCAGTCAACCTTTGGGTTAAAAAAGACAAAAAAATATTTGCTTTTATTGCTTGTATTGTATATTTTTTTTAATTATTTATGTGCGTTAAGGGCGATGGTAGAATGTTGATGGCGGATCCTGTAAAACACCAATAGGCTGGCTACTTTACCTGTTTTCTAAATAATATTATCTTCTTTATGCGCCATATTGCCTATACACCACCCTAGGTTGACTGGTAGAGAATTCTTAAGGCATTAAGTCCACTTTTCTGCCTTTGGCTAAATAAATAAATATGTATAGATAGATAGTTAAGCCACTTCGTGCGACCCTTTATACAAAAACAAAGTTATCAAGTTCCTTCTTTTTCCCAATAATTCGGGGCAAGCAACTCATAAATAAATTACTAAACTTGCTTATACTTCGCAGAACTGGCTCATAAGAATTATTATTAGGTAATCGTATTACAGAAGTATTACTAATTGGAGCCCGGTTTATTCCTTTCTTGCCCTTTTTATTAAGTGGGTGGATTATTTGTTTATTACGGGAATATTATTGGGTTACATTGTAGCTTAAATGCGTCACATCATGATGCGATAGAAAGAACATTGATGGTCTATACATCAAGTGTTGGTTTGAGTTTGTGACACCGTGGTGAAAGGATTAGTCAGCTAGACTCTGCGTTACTGAGTGCTAGCTGTCCACGGTGATATGAGTGCATCAACATGAAATGAAGAAGAAGTAATGTTGGTGACTGGGTAGAGCCCTCACCCATGGCGATTTTTTGTAGCGAAGCTGCTGCGCGTTTCGTAAACGCTTCGCATCGCTACGCATCGCATCGCTGCTAACACGCGTTGGATGCATTTGCAACTAGCTACAAAAGCAAAGGTAACACACTACGAGCGTGCTACAGCATCGCGACTGAGTCGATGCAAACGGGTGACCGTATCAGACTACTTCGGGAAGAGAACGGAGACCCGACAGAAGCGTGAAAGTATCATATTTTCAATGCGACGGAAACACGATATTATAATCGCGTTTGAATCGCGACTGAGAATTATGGTGTGGGCGAGAGCAAGCAGCTAGCGACCGCATCGCGACTGTATCGATGCGGACGCGCGAATAATAATTGGGCATATAATTTTAGTGAAAGCTTTACAAAATACCTACCTACATAATTATCGTTGACCCAATTAATATCACGTTCACTAGAAAATTAGTCTCTGCAATAGAAAATAAGTACAAAAAACTTAATTATAAGACATCCTAAGACTGAAGTAATTTAGCAATTTTCTTTTTGTTCACAGGTTGTCAAGACAAGGAGTGTCTCTAATTAAAATGTTATGGAGTGGCGCAAATTAATCAACAACTAAAACAGAGAGAGAGTTAATACAAAAAAAAACATATCTTAAAAGTTACTTCAAAGTGTTAATAAGGTTATAAAACCATAAGTGTAAAATAAAACAGTGATTTTAAAAAAAAAACAGTGATTTGAAGTGTTACAAAATACCAGTGATAAATAACAGCGTTCCAAAAAAAAAACTAGAAGTGGAAAATAAAACCGTGTAAAAATTGTGATTTTCAAAAAAAGAACAGTGTTTTGAAGTGATATCAAATAACAGTGATAAATACCAGCGTTCCAAAAAGTGTTACAAAATAACAGTGCAAAAAAATATCAGTTCCAAAATATAACAGTGAAAAATATTAAAAGTGACAGTGAAAACTATAAAGTAATAATAAGTAAAGTATTAGTGCGTAAAGTAACAATAGCAATGCTTTGCTAGTGTGGTGATATTGATGATTTTGCCACCGTCATCACGAATGCGGGCGGGCGGCCCCTCTGGCCGGCAGGTCAATGACATCGCCGGCACTTCTTGTGCTTTCCTTGGCCCTTGGTAAGTTTTTCCTTTACTTACTTTATAGTATTCCCTACTTAGGGGTGTTTTATCTTTTCTAATTTTCAATTTTAATCGTTGTTCGAATTCTTGATACCATTCATGCAGTGTTCAAATATACCAAAAATTACAATGATCGATTTACAGAGGTTATGCAATTATGATTTTTAGAATTAAATAGTGATATTAAGAATTCGAGGAAAGTCAATCAAAAATGCATTGTATAACAACGTCTTAAAAAATTACTTTAACTGTTTTTTTAAAGCTAAGAATCTGAGCACATTAATACGTAGAAAACTTTATTGATCAGTCACTTTACATCAATGATTATAATTACGATAACCTTCAAAAATAGACCAGGGTTTCACCTCGAAATGAGAGATTGTCTGCTATAAACTTTTATTTTGGCAAAATAAAACTTGTCTCAAAACCTTATCGTAGGACGTCCATGTGTGATATTTAATAACTACTCTAGGAATAAGTTGTGCTTCGTGGAATACTTTAGTTGCGCTTCGTCTGGTTGTGTTTCGTTTGGTTGTGCTTTGTGGAATGCCTCAATCAAATCTTTTGAGCAGCACTTATAATGCTTATCAACTACGGGGTAGAGCAACTAAAATAAATTAATTGTATTTTAGTTCTTCTTTTTCCAATCCGTGGTAAACTTGTTAAATTGTTTGGACTCAGTTGGTGAATCCTCCAAAGTGTAGGTGTATGGGCACTTGGGGCGTTCTTCTATAATTTGACATCTATTACTTTTGAAGTCTAATCAACAGTCTTTAAGTATGAGTATATTCACAATCAATTAGGATATTCTCTAAGAGCGAGCAAATCGTGCTCGAAATTTCTGAGCACTTCGACACGGGCAATTAGTTAGGTTAGACGGGGATTAAGGCAGCTAGAGTGACGGAGTAAAGTAAGCGAATGAAACCACAGTTACACTTCTAATGCATGAATATATGACGTTCTCTAGTCACTTAAAGGGGCTTCCAAAAACAAAGTAAATATTGTATAATATTTTTATTTAAGTGTGTTCCCTGATAGCTTCAACTTATAGGTTAGAAGTCGAGAGTTAATAAGTTACTTCTAGGCAAAAGCTTGCTCCATCGTGAACCACATCATCATTACTATAGCCTGGGATAGTGGTCAAACACAAGCCTCTACATAGTAGTAAAAAAGAGTTTCTGTGCCACCACATCTGCTAGTTTTGACCAATAAATTGTATTCTATTTTCACTTTGTAACATACGAATTTCTTACGAGAGATCAACACACATATGGTTTCTAATAAATTTAAAATTATGTACGTAAAACTAATGAGTACCTGCCGAAGTCTGTGTTTCGTAATAGCTATCACTTTGGGGTCTTTAAGTCAAGAGTGAATAAATTGCTTCTAGGCAAACTTGCTCCATCGTCAACCACATCATTGCTTGCCACAGGGTAAGATAATGGTCAAACGTGAGCCTATCAATAATAAAAAACAAAATCGGTACGTAACAAAACTCTGATTATGTAAAAAAAAATTAAAACATGACGGTACTTAGTTCCTCACAAAATATTATTAACAAGGTCTTGCTTCGAAGCAAAGTTGAATAAATCTAAATAATCTCAACAGTTCACAATGAACCATTCAACTGAAACTCAACAGTATTTTTTGTGTGTCAAAGTGTATTTTTGCCTGTCAAGTTATTTCTGCTGACCCAAATTTTAGACTTTAATTGTTAAGACAGCATTTGAACGCTAATTTATCTGATTTGCATATTTTTAGGATTTTGAGTGAGGAACCACTTTTTTAGTGCGCTCATTAAAAAAGACGGATTTGTAGAAACACTGTTTTTTAGTATGTTATGGTTGGATTCTTTATTTTCTTAGTGTAATTCTAAAAACTTAAACTCAGCGACTTCTTGCCATGGTATGGAAGGACAGGGAAGCAGTCACGCCTCTATAGTTTTACTGACATCTCTTTAATACTACGCGTCGTCAACGACTCGGGCTTGGTCTGAATGGTTATCGGCCGGCCGGACGTTGAGCTAACCATTGTTCGTCGTTCGAAAACCTAAGTCATATATTATAAGAGATAGATAAATAGAATATACATTTTATTGTAACCAGTCTTGCCATGAAGTACCATATTACCCCAGATAATGGGTTGTGGAGGTCTGGTAGGCAGCTGCTCCTCGTAAAATACTGGTATTCAGCTAAATCCAGCTTGACGGGAAGCCGACCCCGATATAGTTGGAAAAAGGCTAGGTAAATTATGATAACAATTTATTGTACTAAAGTAACGAAGCAACAAAACAGTTGATAAGTTTTCTGAGTTCAATAACACAAAATTGCACTATAACTGCATAATTCACGCTTAATCAAATTAAATAAGCATGCAGTTAAGTGCTTAAGGTTAGTTTAGTCTACTAAAGCTTTCAGTTAAACACATTTCTTGTTAATGTACAAGGAATCCCACAAGACGACAGCGTTGTCTGCAACGTGTTACATAAACATGTACACATTTGCACTGGATTAAATTTAACATCATATTAATATGAAGATGAGTGCCTCGTTGAAGTAGTGGTCGTAAAATACATTCTTGTGTCGAGCAAAGTATTCATCATCATCATCATTTCAGGCGTAAAATGTTCACTGCTGGACATAGACCTCCCCTAAGTGTCGCTATAACGACCGTTTTTGTACGTCTCGCATCCATCAGACTCCCGCAACCTTTACCAAGCTATCGGTCTACCTTTTAGGAGGCCTTCTAACTTCTAACTTCTAATGCGTCCACCAGTACGCGGTCACCACTTCAGATTCAATCTCAATGACCTCAATGGCCATCTGTTCTGCGAGCATTGTGCCCTGCCCACTGCTACTTAAACTTTGACGATTCTTCGTACTATGTCGATAACCTTGGTTCTCTTGCGGATATCTTCGTACACGCATCGAAACTCTGAGTTTAGCCCTTTACTCTTTGAGTGACCTTAGGCCTTATGATGGAGGTTCATTTTAAGCGACTATGTTTCAGAGCGATATGCCATCCCTGGCAACACTATCAAATTAACTAAGACACATCTACATTACATTTTATTGCTATAAGCTTTCAGTTAAACACATTTCTTGTTAATCTCCAAGGAATCCCACAAGACGACAGCGCGGTGAATGCAACATGTTGCACAAACATGTACACACTTGCACTGGATTAAATTTAGCATCATAGGAGGACTGAAACAATTTGCTTGATGCGGTTTCTCCATCAGATTATAATTGAGGTGTCTTCAAGGCTAGAGTGAATAGGCTCTTAATAAACTAGTGCTTACCATCAGGTGGGATCGAAGTCAAGCACTAGAATATATCTAGAGGTTAAAACAATACAACCGACTTCAATGTTAAAAAAGTGCAAAAGAACTTTAATTTTAGAAGTCGGTGTTTCTATAATAGTTTTGTGTTTATGAGATAATAAACAAGAAAATAACACACAAAGAGACTTTAAAGAAATACTTTAAACAAATATAAAAATAAACGTTTGTTTGAAACCGCAATTCTTATCCTATTTGAACTCAACTCTTATTCACATTTCCTAGAACATTTCTAAGCTGCGGTCTACCACTGTTCAATGGCACTTCTAAGTTCTCTGTTGTGACTCAAAGCAAGAGGATTTTAGATTCTTTTATTACAATAAAAATAGAAACTTGTTCGGAATTCGCATATGCATTAAATTAGATGAATGATTCTTAATTTCTAAAAAATCACATACTATTAGTAGGTAATTCTTTAATATGGGAGTTTTGGGATAGCAACCGCGTTCTGGAAGACGCAACTTTGGTAAGTCTCCGGGCATACAAACGCTGCGTCATCAGTCCACGTAGAAACAAGGTAGACCGATCACCTGGTAAAGGTCGTGAGAATCTGATGGATGCAAGACGCACAGGGCCGGTAGTTTTCGGGACACTTGGGGAAGGTTTATGTCCAATAGTGCATGACTGTCGGCTGAAATGATGATAATTATAACACATAAGTCATCATGAGTAGACTATTCACCTAGAATTAATAAATGTACGATATTTTTTATACCGCTAGTATTTTCCTTTGAAATAATTTTCAATTTCAACGTGGGTGATGCCGCTGGCAAAGTTGAATAAAATTACCATTTTTATATTCGTTGACCTCGTGTTTGATACATCACAAAGCCATAAAAGTACACGCTTGTTACAAAACAATTCAATAAATTAAAAATTATACCAAAAAAAAACAGAACAATTGAAAAAATAACAGTCTACAAAGACAAATGACGTTCAAAATACCACTGACACGTAAAACGTTCCGAAAAATACTTCTACAATAAAAATCTCAGTCGGCATTATAGCTTTCATTTTTATATTACGCTCCGTAGGTCGACTAATGATAATATATCGCCTAATACTTCGCAAGGGTAACGCTACATAAGTACGACACGGTTTTTATTACTATAATAATACTCTTTGGAACTGTTATTTTTCACTGTGATTTTTTTCTCGTCCCTATTTCTTTTAGTATATATTTAGTGTGCCAAGCGTGGGTAGTTATGGCTGGTGTGTGTGTACATAGTGCTTTACAATTGGCTTCGTTATACGCATAGTCGATTTTTACGCATAAAAATATTTTGTTGGATGCCCGAATATATCAAATATTATTTAGCAACGAGTTTTAACGATTACAAAAAAGTGATTGAACATGTTACGCCTAGAAAGTTTACAAGTACAATAATGATACAATTCAATAAATAAGAAATATTCAAATATGAAAATAAAAGTAGGTAAACATGTAAAATTAATGAAATAATAATAAATACATTTAAATTACCTGATTAAAATATTCAGCAATATTTCAGTAGCAACTACATACCAAGTAAATGCTAATAATTTTTTTATTTATTTTATTTTATTTTTATTTTATTTTATGGAAGGCTTACAGACTAATAGTGTGAAATGGTATACAGATAATAATACATTCCAATGGCTAATTACAAGTCTCCACAAATAGATACAAAAACAAAAATCGATTAAAAAAACAAAAAAAAAGTAACACTAACAGTCTTATATGTGTGTCTAGTGAGCAACTTCTCTAACTATTGAAAAACTTCTTTGCCATTTGGCGTAATATTGACGAATGTCATGACTTTCTCATTCAACTTAGTCATTAAACTCACTTTACTTATTCCTTTCATCTGCCTAGCCTTTTCCCAACTATATTGGGGTCGGCTTCCAGTCGAGCCGGATTTAGCTGAATACCAGTATTTTACAGATGACAGCCGGGACCTACGGCTTAACGTGCTTTCCGAGGCACGGAGGAAACTCGGTATGTTAAGATGGTCACCCATCCACAGACCAACCTTGGCAAGCGTGGCTTAACCTTGAAGATTGACCCGTGCGGCTGTTATTATCTAGCCACGAGCTCCTCAGCTTTACTTATATTCATTTATGTTTAGTAAAACATTAAACACACATCATCATCATCATCTGCCTAGCCTTTTCCCAACTAAATTGGGGTCGGCTTCCAGTCAAGCCGGATTTAGCTGAATACCAGTATTTTACGAGGAGCGGCTGCCTACCAGACCTCCACAACCCATTAACTGGGGTAACACACAAACACACATAAACAAAACATAAATATTCTGGCTAATAAAGTATTATGATTAAACTTATAAAATTTATTTTACTACTAACAAAAGTTTTCTCCATAAAAAATACAGAATGCGATGCGCTTTGCCAAGTCCCATCACATATTTATAAAACTTTTGAAACAGCGAACTGGTAAAATGTGCCTACCACGCAAACTTGAAGCCATAATGTACATAGCCAGGTGACTATAACAGACAAACTCACAATACGAAAAACTAATAGTTATTTTTGAAAAATGAAATGATTTTTTTTATTTTGCAATCATCGACACAATCCTCGTACACGTCAATTTTTTTTTACGAAAAATACATCATTATTCGACAAGCCATCAATATGTTGATGATACCTATTACCCAAGAAAAAGGTTGATGTGAAAAAACGCTTGCCAAGGTTGGTCTGTGGATGGGTGACCATCTTAACATAACGAGTTTCCTCCGTGCCTCGGAAAGCACGTTAAGCCGCAGGTCCCGGCTGTCATTTGTAAATCTTTGGTAGTAAACTGTAGCCAGTAAATCTGACTCCAGTCTTGCCATGAAGTACCGTGTTACCCCAGTTAATGAGTTGTGGAGTTCTGGTATATCCAGTAAAATACTGAATTCAGCTAAATCCGGCTTGACTGGAAAGCTGACCCCAATTTAAATAGTTGGGAAAAGGCTAGCCAGATGATGAGAACCATGCAGATTAATGTATGAGATTGTTACTTGAAGAAAGGATCATACAGATTTGGGAAGACCAGTCCAGTTAGTGCAGAATTCGCAAAGCTCAACTCAAGACTACCAAGGAGCTCAACGACTTTACGAAAAATATCGAGGAAAGGACATTTGGTTAGGCCGCAAAAAATACCTACTTAAATTGCCAAACATAAGTTAAAATTACTGTCTGGTAGGCAGCCGACCCCAATATAGTTGGGAAAAGGCTAGGTAGATGATGATGATGATGATTATAAGTTAAAACTACTGAAAAAAGAAAAATATTCCAAATCATTCTCACATTCACAATAATAAAGGGCAATACATAAACTAAACTTTATTTGTTTTTGAACCATAAACTTAGTATTGTAAGTATCAAGACAATAATATACTAAGGTTTATAAGCATGTTTACTGCTGATACCGAAAGGGGAACAGCAAGAGGGTTGGACACGGTAATCCACGGTAAGACGGAGTGCCTTAGATGGGGTTTGTGAGATAGAAAAAATGGACAGGATAATGTAGCAGTTTTGTGAAGTGATCATAGGATTAACAGACAGACAGGTCATTACCGAACTTGTAACATTCTAGAAACTTATTCTTTAATGAAGCAAATCAGGTTATTTATCTATGCTGTGTGTGGGTAATAATTATACAGGAATAGTTTTTAACCACTGCGTAATTTCTTTTTGGTGGCTCAGTGTAAGTAATAGAACACAGATCAATCTTCAAAGTTAAGCAACGCTTGCCAAGGTTGGTCTGTGGTAATAGGGTACTTCATGGCAAGACTGGAGTCAGATTTACTGACTTCTGACTATCCGTAACGACTGTAAATGACAGCCGGGACCTACGGCTTAGCGTGCTTTTACACTGAGCCACCAAAAAAAAAATTACGCAGTGGTTAAAAACTTTTCCTGTATAGTGAAGCTAAAAACAAGAAAACAAACTAATTATTTTCTTGTTTGAACGTGTTCAGGAACTCATGGTTTGATTTGAAAAAGTGATGTAGCGGCATCTATTATGCTACATAGAAAGTAAAATTCTGAATTCTGCATTGCGGTATTACAGTGTTCCGCACAATTAGAACATACAATAGTCCGAAATCAACAATCGGGTTGTTGCCCGGACCGGACGCAATACCTGTGAGGTTAGGATCCTTCCTTTTCAATGGAGGTTTGGGCGACTCTGTGAGCTGCACGAAAGCTGCGCTCCGAACATCTGTAAGTCGAGGGTCACTAGACTTACAGAACAGATGTTCAGAACGTGTTCGGATAAAAAAGAAAACTGAATTTTAGTTCCGATGTGTTACTGTAATATTTTGAGGAACTCGTGGCTAGATAATAACAGTTGCACGGGTCGATCTTCAAGGTTAAGCAACGCTTGCCAAGGTTGGTCTGTGGATGGGTGACTATCTTAATATGACGAGCCGTAGGTCCCGGCTGTCATTTGTAGATCTTGGCAGTAGTTACGGATAGTCAGAAGCCAGTAAATCTGACTCCAGTCTTGCCATGAAGTACCGTGTTACTCCAGTTAATGGGTCGTGGAGGTCTGGTAGGCAGCCGCTCCTCGTAAAATGCTGGTATTCAGCTAAATCCAGCTTGACTGGAAGCCGACCCCAATATAGTTGGGAAAAGGCTAGGTAGATGGATGGTGTTACTATAATATTTTAACGCGTACAGAACCAAACTAACTTACCATCAGCCAAAAGACCTCCACTGTTAGACATAGACTGCCTCTAAGCGTCGCCACAAGGACCGGTCCTGTGCATCTCGCATCCATCGGGTTCCTCACCAGGTCATCGGTCCACCTTGTGGGAGGCCTCCTGACACTGCGTCTTCTAATATTTGTTTGCCACTTGAGAACCTTTCATTCTCATCAACTATATTATGTTTTGCGTGCAAAGTGCCCTTCCCACTAGACCGCAACTTACGATGGCAATTCTTCGGGCTATATCGCTAACCTTGGTTCTTCTGCAGATGCAGAGAGGAGCTCGTGGCCAGATAATAACAGCCGCACGGGTCGATTTTCAAGGTTAAGCAACGCTTGCCAAGGTTGGTCTGTCGATGGGTGACCATCAGACAGGCCAGATCAGGCCTCGGAAAGCACATTAAGCTGTTGGTTCCGGCTGTCATTTGTAGATCTTTGGCAGTCGTTACGGATAGTCAGAAGCCAGTAAATCTGATTCCAGTCTTGCCATGAAGTACCATGTTACCCCAGTAAATGGGTTGTGGAGGTCTGGTAGGAAGCCGCTCGTATTCCGGCTTGACTGGAAGCCGACCCCAATATAGTTGGGAAAAGGCTAGGCAGATGATGATGGTTCTCCTGCAGATATCTTTATTTCTGGAGTAAATTGCGTGCAATACACTTAATACAAAAAAGTTGACAGATTCAATGACTGTAAAACCTACAAAGGTAAATTACGTAACAAAATTGAAATATCACCGTTACACAAAGTAACAACGATCTTCAATATTTATCTCTCAAGTCGTTCTAATAACATCACATTATATTAAAGTGCCCTATTATTGCAATGGATGGCTGCTAGCCCCGCCCTCAGCCGATAGGCTCCGATGGTTGCCGATAAGTCCCGAACATCTGAACAATGATTCTTACAAAGTGCTGATTTGTAAGGTAACGCCCAGGAGAATAGTTAAAGGTATTTATTGTGGGTAACGTCTGCAGTTCTTTATTTTTTGGTTTTAGCTGGTCTTTCGTTTTCTGTTCGTGGGTATACGTGGAAAAATATGTCCCTTTGTTCTTCTCAAAAAATATTGTAGAACTAACAGCTGCTGGCGTATAGACAATAGGGACCTGTATACAATTTTTCTATTTGCCAAACAAATATGAAAAATCCACGTGTGTAGGATTTCTGTGGACAAATACCAGCTGTATACCAAATTTTAATAGATTTTTTTACAATTAAGGGACTTAGGGCATCTAGACTCAAACAAGATAGTTTAGAACAGGATGCAAGCGAACATCTTGTTTACAGTTTTTTTTTAAACCAGACTGAAGAATATAAATATTTTAGTTCGAATATAGTAGTTTTAAATTAGTACTTTTGATGGAACAAAAGCATACATATTTTGTATTAGTAAACAAGAACATATCGACGAACAGCCGGTGGGCAATGTAACTGTTTTACGACATCATCATCATCTGCCTAGCCTTTTCCAACTATTTTGGGGTCGGCTTCCATTCAAGCCGGATTTAGCTGAATACCAGTATTTTACGAGGAGCGGCTACCGACCAGACCTCCAGACATGATCAGCAATTTTTAACAATATCATGAAATAATCATACTTTTAATTGAAAATGCACCCTTTCATGAAATGTTTGGTTACATGATTAAGTGATCATTCTAAATCTGGCCTTGACACATACATGCATACATACACTCGGTAAACAACACTCCTTCTGCCATAGTCAGGTAAAAAAGCATCAGTAAGCAAAGCAAACACACCATATTTACCACCATTACACCCGAAAATTGCCTCCACCGAGTAACCCGCATCAAAATTCACGCCGCGACCTGCAATCATAGACATACGCGAGCGATATTTATTACTCCATTCGTGTAAGGAAAGAAATGACAAAGTTATTCCTCTTGACTACTTATTATTTCCTTAAAGGCCAACGCAGACTGGGACACACTAGCCACTTAGACTGCATTGATGGTGTGCCCAATAAACGAGTTTTCTTTTTTGTTTTTCCTTCTTTCTTTAGATAGCGCGGCATTCCAACGCCTTGCCACGGCATGCCGTGTCGCGTCGAAGTATATCACGCCAGTTTCTGCTGCCCGAATCAAATTTTAATCATAATTAGCGTTTGTTGAGAGTTGGCGGGCACTGGCGTTCTTCTGTTGAACACCACACACTCACTCACACACAGTACGCTACGGAATCCCGTCGCACATCCCGTGGCATGTCTTTCAATGCCGTGCAATGAAATCCCCTTCGATGACACAGCATAGCAATTTATGAGTTGAACTTTACAAATAATGACAAATGCTTGCATTGACTGGACACGTCCACTCAAATCTGCATGGTTCTTTCATCAAAATGCCATCTCAGACACTAATCTGCATGATTTGATCATTACATTTTGTATGGACTGAGACTGTGATCCCTGAGTTTGTTTTGGTGTTTCTTCTTAGTTTAGTCAGCTAGGAAAGACACTAGCCTCATCTAGTAAATATAAACTAACGAAAAAAAAATTGACGTGTAAAAGATCATTTATATCGTATTTCTATATCCATACGTTTGAATGTTCATTGACAAAAAATTAAATCCCTTGCCATACTATCGCGGTCTGCGGAGCCCTTTATTCCTCTTGACTACTTATTATTTCCCTAACTTACTTCCCCACCCTCGGAAGTTCTCACGGCAAATAGAAGTTACTTGGACAAGTTTTATTTATGTTTGATGATGGTTCGGAGAAATATTACTCTTTGAAAGAAGAGGGAGTGTAATTGGTGTGTTTTGACGATAATTTTGTTGCTAGTAAATATTGTTAAACAATTGATCTTAAGTGCGATATATATATTACTAGCTGTTACCCGCGACTTTGTCCGCGTTAAGTTCGGAAAAAGTACTATCATTCTGTGCTCGCAATTCATTTCGAAAGGATCGAAATTATTTATTTAACTTTCCCATAAACCGTTTAAAAGTAAAGACACAATTAATTACCTTGAGGAAATGTATTACGTCCAAAACAGAAAGAGTATTTGTAAGGGTCGTAGCAGTTGACGTTTCTACCTAGCCCGAGTGAAAAGGCATTAGTTTATATATTGGGCACGCCATCATTAAGGCGGTAAGCTTCTCTTTGAGGTGTGGTTGGAAACACGTTACGGCGCGTGGCATCCTCACCTTCCGTATGATGCAGGTTCTCACCGGACATGATAAGTTCGGAAGGTTTCTGCACCAGATTCAGGCGTAAAAAAACATCAAGGTATACACTACTTGGATCGCCCGGTTCTTGATCAACATACAGTGGAGGTTTGCCAAGCTTAGTCGGTGCACCGCCGTATGCTCGTGGAGGCGATCGGCGACAACGACTGCTCGCACTGGTTCCCTGGTACAGGCCATGGTCCGGTCGCCTCCTTATGCGAAGCAGTAATGCTAGCGAAGGTGACGGCCGCACGCAAGTGGGAACGTCCCTCCTGCCCCCGTCGCTAGGATTTCCCAATCCCGATTTCCAACCACCGCAGGCATGGGCTTGCAGACGGCGAGCAATGGGTAGCTAGCCGTCCGGCAGTCTAGTAATAATCCGAACCGAGCCCAAGGTGTCAACGGCGCGATGGGCCACGCGAGCCTCAAAGAGATGCCAGCAAAACTGTAGGGGCTCAGCAAGGTCGAAACCTCTGTGGCCATGGGTTGGCTTCTGAAAGGAAAACCCAGGACCCTGTAACAATGGCAGAGAAGGAACGGAATGTGTTTTTGTTAGTAAAATTCTGACACGTCCTCCCGCTCCGCCCAAAAGCAGAATATCTCATTCTGATGATTTCCCAAAATTAGTTTATGTACGTTTCTCGTTTATATGATTTTGTTGTTTGTTGTAAGATTTTTATATGATATTTTGTTTGTCAAAAAAAGGATATAAACGCTTTAATTTCTAGTAACAATAAATAAATGCTTTTTAATGAAGGCTGTAAAAAAATAGTTATCTGTAGACCTGATCCTGTGGTGGGCACCCGTAACCTTTAAGGTTTGCAGTTCTGCACTTTTTCTTAAGATAAATCAACAAATACCTTCTCCCATTCTGAGCGGAGCAAGAGAGACTATCAGACTTTCACTGACTAAAACCCACTTGTGTTACTTCAGTTGCCCTTTGCGTTTCAAGCAAGCGCGCCATCATAGCTTGAGTGTTTCAAAAGGTTTGAATTTAGGATGTGGCTGGAAGTACCCTGATAGTAATATTATGCGAATCACCTGGAGGATAAGTACAATAGAGCATGCGGTGGAAGTCTACCCCGCTTATGCGGAACGCCGCGCCGCCGTGTCCTCGAGGACGCAATCGGCGGAGCAAATGTCACCCAGTCATCTCCTTTAATGAATCACTAATGCGATCGAAGGAGGTGGCTGAAAATATGAGGGATAGGATATCCTCTCACTCCGTGACACTCCAGGTGTCAAGCTTTAGGCAGAGTCCCAAACACCACCAGCACGCCTGTGATTGTGCCATCGGGCCGTCGAGTGAAAGCAAGCCCGAATTCACGCGCGACTTCAAGTGATGTCAGCAAATGGAAAGGTCCTCTCCGTCCGATGTCTGCTAGGACTGCGATCATTTTTGCCTCGATAATATTTCTCTGCAGAGTTACACAATTTTGGCAGAGGGTTAATAAAGGAGCATAATCGGGACACCGACCTTCTGATAGCGCAAAGCCATATGCGAATCCAATTACATTAATTGTACGTTCATGTCGTTTAAATTACTTGTTCATTTACCCAGTATTTTTTGTGTATATTTGTCTAACTTCCTCGTAAATCAGACGAATGTTTTTCCATAGTGGGAACTATCCTATGAAGTTTGTCCAACTTTTAAATGAATTTAGGTGAAATCTTGTTGTAGCGTTTATTGATGGCCAAACGCAGACTGTAGTCGCCGCCGATTATCTCCATGAGAACATGGCAGCACTCTACCCAAACGGGATTGACCTCTACCTTATG
Organism: Mythimna separata; assembly: GCA_030763345.1. NCBI lineage: Eukaryota > Metazoa > Arthropoda > Insecta > Lepidoptera > Noctuidae > Mythimna > Mythimna separata. Next base: position 3,239,215 of record CM061188.1, on the reverse strand, counting down.
CTCCACTGTGTCTTCCGAGCGGTTCCCAAATAGTAATATCCGGAAACTTCCCGCCAAAACCAAAACAGAAACCTCTCGACGCACCCATAAAAGCTGCCTTCATGAAACAATGAAATGATGGTAAACAAATGTAGGAGTCGATTGGGGTTATTCCTGAGACTTGCCTACGTCAGAGGGTTGTTCCAGTGTTGTTCACCACTCACTCCAAGGGGGCATAGCCCCGTTGGCGACGTAAGGCTAGGAATGTGAGATATGTCATACTTTATCAAACTGTCCTCAGAAAAGCAAACTACATTCGGCTCTAAACTATATGAAACAGTAACCGCAAATACACGCAATTATTAGGCTGCATGGTGCAACTCCTTCCTATAAATTTGTCAATAATAAAACTCATCTTAGTATTTACTTTTATCTCCTTTGGTTGGTATGCCTTGCCTAATCACGGTCAATTAGCTTGTTACAACCTCTGGTAAATAAATAAAAATAGACAGTATGATTGTTAAAAACGCTCTGGCCGTTCAATAATTGTAAGTTCGTCATGCTCGAACTAAAAAACCGTTTTAATAAAAAAAAGTAGTAAGAATGCAAAAATATGTCAGAAATTTGTGCTTTCAGTTTAAAAAAAATACTATCTTGCTAAAAGGTAAAAAAACTATCACCCAAATATAACCATCTGAGATTCGAACCATGATTATCCGACTTACAAATCTAGTCTACAAACCAATGTGCTACGTTTCTTCTATGACATATCTTCAAAATAAGCGTTCTTATATAGACTTCAATTAAATATAGTAAATGTATTTTGCACCTAATTGATTAAATTCTATGTTTTGATTACTTTTATTGAATAAAAATGTCAAAGTTACGTTGAAAACATTTAAAAAGCAGTTTTAGTATTAAAATCGACTTATCTTTCTAAATTATGTCTAAAAAAGAAGATAAAATAAACACAAAAAGAATAACTGGAGTAGGGATTCGAACTCACGACCAGTGACGTTCAATATGGTCCACGGAGTGCAGACAAAATGCAATATTACTCACCCCACAAAGCGAATAGCGTGATAATTTGCTGCCTATGTCCTTTCTCAAGCTCTAGTGTGTCTTTGTACCAAATTTCATCAACATCGGTTGGGCGGTTTAAGCGTGAAAGCGTAACAGACAGACAGACAGACAGACAGAGTTACTTTCGCATTTATAATATTAAGTTTGGATTATATATATCCAATATTGGAACATGTTTAAAAGTGCTGCTAGTGACTGAAAAGTTGAAAGGAAATCGTTAGTCTTGGTATGGTCATGGATAGATTGTGTGAAAAGCGTGTCGGGTGTCTGGACAAAATGTAAAAAAAAATCGTGTTTCACCGACCTCAAGTAATATGGAAAAAGTAAAAAGAAGTAAACGCATTAGTCTTAATAAGCATGACAGCAAATTTAGTCTTCTATTGATTCCACTCTTAAGACTTAGGCCTTCGTTTTAGGCGAGAGAATTGGCCGTAATCTACTATGTGAACTCACTCCGAGATGGTAGGTGTCACATGTCTTTTAATATTTGATTTTATGTTTCCTCACAATGTGTTCTTTCATCGTATTAAGTTGTGAAGTCTAATTGCGTGATGCAGGATAACTTTTTTAGTTCTTGTGTAGCACCCTAGATGTCGCTACCAAAGTATGAAAAAAATCTTCAATAACGAACTTATAAAGCTTCAAAGCTGCTATTATGATAGGGAAGTCCGACAAAGTCTTTGACGTCAAAGGTACTGCCGTATAGCCACCATTGACAAGAGACACAGATATATTCATTTAATATCGGTCCGGACTAAGAGTTTCGCGTCGTCGTTTATACCGCGTACATCGAAGGACTGGAAGAATTTGCCTGCTGCGGTCTTAACGTTCGATTATAATTTACGTGTCTTCAAGGCTAGAGTGAATAAGCACTTAATAAACTAGTGCGCCTCACCATCAATGATTGCATCACTGCTTGCCATTAATTAAAAAAAAAAACTGTTAGATAGGTATATCATTATTTCGTTTCCGTTTCTATTTATTCATAAACTGTTTAGCATCAAATGCAATAAACTTTATTGTACAAGTACCAAGAATAGTAACAATTTTATAAAATCTTGAATCTATGGGTACAATGGCGGTCTTATCGCTGACAGTTATATCTACCGGACAACTAGATAATCAGCCCAGCTGTAACTCTCTAGGAGAGACAATGGGTCGTATAAATCCACCACGCGGGTCTAGTGCGAGTTGGAGAATCATAATTTGTCTTATTGACATAAATCACACAAGCTTTTTTATTAATTGCCTAGCTCCTACGCTAGTGTACTTTTCATTACGGGAACTAGTGTCTATCTCTTATCAAAAAAATTATTATTTATGGTAAATAAATGCAAAATAAAGTTGTTGTTGTGTTTTTGTTGTGTTGTATGTTGTATATGTGTGTATTTTCAATTTTTTAGCTCTAGGACATCCCAGTATCCGGGCTCCTTAACAAATACTTTATCATTCCCTACCATTCCCAACACAGCAATCTGTTACCAACTGCCCTGCACCAAGCATGCCCACCCTTACATATACCTGCAACCCCACACCTGCCACCAACTTCCTAGCATCAGCATGTTTTCCAAAAAACCCTTTATTTATTACATGCCCGGCCATCATGTTTTTCTAATGTCACACCATCTGTTTCTGGCGTGGTTCCAACACACACAACTTGCTTTTATTAAATCCAGCTTACCAATATATTCTGGCTTGAACTAAGAAGAATGGATATCGTCTAAAAATGTTTAGACTATATTTTATGGGAGCCAAAGCGTTTTTGAAATTGGAAATGGTGAGGGTCGAATTTTGAGAGGTAGTCAATTTTGAATTTGTTTCGAGTGTCCTTTAGAAGTGGTTTGGGTTGGAGTGGTAGATATTGGAAAGTTGCCCATTTTTACAAACTGTGTTTGTGTAGTTTGTTTAAGTTACATCTTGGAAATGTTTTCTAAGCGATTGAGCTGAAATTTTGCAGTCATGTTTGGTTTGAATGACAATGCTTACTTAAGTGTTTTCATAGGTGCCCAGCAGGGAATAACCACTAGGTCGACTTTTGAAAGGGCACACTCTTTATCCTTAGATGCAAATATAAGTACATGTGGTATTTGGGATTGGGAAATAAAACAGAATCCTTATATCTACAACTTATATTCTGTTTTTTCCGTCCTTCCTTTCTTTCTCACATCTACCATCGTATGCATATAGTTGTCCAAATGCCCACATTGTACATTTGTTTTAAGTGGTATAGACGCAAAGTCACAATTATAGTCGCGAAATACGCACTTAGAGACTCCGCTCACCATCTGGTCACATACCTATTACTGCAGGCAACATACATACATAATCGATGGTCAGTCTCAAACAACGCTTTGGAGAACCGACAAGTTACATAGAGGACAACACACTTATGTAGTGTCACCCTCTGGATTTCTGCCAATGAGCAAGAAAAGATAACTAATGGCAGAAAGACGCGATTAAGTATTTCTACTGCCCGAGTCACGGGTGCGAACTTTTTCGTCAGTATGGTTCTAGTCAGTAGTCAGACACACCCTCCCGCTCCACCCCAGAGCTGTAGAAATTATTTGATAATTCCCACCTATAAGAAAACTTATCTTACATTATTATAGTTATTTCTGTGTTTATATGAATATTCGATTTGACTGCAGTGGTATTCCCGTCCTATTATAATTTAGGTGTCTTCAAGGCTAGAGTGAATAATAGGCTCTAATAAACTAGTGAAATTCACTTTTCAATCATTTCAGAGAGGAGACCTAAGTCGCAATAGTGGGAACATTACAAGGCCGATAATCCTAATAAAACTATTACAAAACATAGTAAAGAAACCTAACCTTTACTCGACTCTTTATCCCAAGACACAAGTACAAAACCACGCCGTAACTTTTACCCTAAAACTACAATGAAATTATGTTGTATGTACGAGCAAAACTCTAAGTTATGTTCCACCAACAATTTCGCTGGAGGGCATAATATGAAGTCAAAGTGTTTCGGGTTATTTAATATCTAATACAAGATGTTATTATGCTAGATAGAGATCCTTTTTATTAAACAAGTACCAAGACTTGGTTATGGTGGTTAAGACTGATTCAAGACATAAAAAACATAGATTTTGCTTTTTTTTAGGTGAGGAATCACCAAAATCTGACTTGTCTCGCTCTGAGCGGAGCGGGAGGGCGTGTCAGACTTTCACTGACTAAAACCCACTCCTGTTCCTTCTTTGCCCTATTTCCGGAGTCCCGGGGATCTCTTTCGTCAACCCAGGCCTCAGAAGGCTTCGACCCTGTCTGGCCCTACAGTTTGCTGACAGCTCTTAAAGGCGCACGTGGAACAATACGCGCCGTCGACGATATGGGCTTGGTCCAGACTGTTACCAGACGTCCGGACGGCGAGCTACCCATTGCTCGCTGTCCAAAAGTAAATACAATTTTTTAAATAAATTTAGTTATATCGTCACCCTCCCGGCTAACTGTCCTAACTAGCAATTGATGTTTTTCCAGGGCAACTGTTTTTCGGTCGGGCGTTACAGTCAAATTACTGTAGTTGCGATAGTTGTGGCTTTATCAATTATTTAAAAAGTTTTTTATATAGCTCTTGGCTTATTCTTTAAGTTAGTAGTCACCCTAAAGCCCTAAGGTATCTATTTATTTATTCATATTAATTTGAAGCAGATACGTCTCGCAAAACCAAATACGTGATTATCTCCTAAACGGTAAACGATACAGATACGACGATTAAAGAGAACTTATTCGAAATATAGCTAAGAACGCGTAGGTAATGTTAGTGCAGATACGTCAGTTTGTGAGATACGACAGTTAGCGGGGAGGGCGACGATATGAATCATACAAATATTTAAAATGCAAAAAAAAGTCAGACGACTTGTGTAATAGGAAAAATGATTTAATAATATTGAATCATTTTTAAAATCGATCAAGACCGTTTCATCAACCTTGCTTGATAATTCAACCAGTGAGATTTCATTGTACCCTAATAATTGCCCAAATCGTTTGACTCTATTGAAATAGAGTCTGTCTTTGACAGTTGTCTTCAATAACTGCTGACATTGGTTCCTTGACAATCTATTTTGCAAGCAATATTTAAATTAAGTTTGGCAATTTTTCAGGCTTTGTCAGTAACCTAGTACAGTATGACCGTTATAAGTTATAAGTTTATCTTTTTAAAAACCTTTATTTTTGTACGAGTTTTCAAGCGCCAAAATTCGCAGAGCCTAACTTCAGACTCGCCAACTTATAACGGCCGTACTGTAAGTTCTCCAGCGGTTATCTTCATTACTGATGCAATCAGGCAAGGAAACTCTTAGTGTAGGTCCTTTTCATTGTCCTTTGTGTGACTTTAAGCCTTCTGATGACGTCCATTGTGAATAACTAAGTTTCATATCTATGTAGATAGTCTTAGCTATAAACTGGAGGAATAAAAGTGTTCTATGTCATATTCCAGGTCATAAAATAGAACATAGAATACTTTTTTATAGGTACTGACGAATTACTTTAGGACAATTTTCTACTATTACGTGGGCGTAACCGTCAGTGAATTAATTGAACTTTAAATAGATATAATATAATATATAGAATTGTCATTTCCCAGTATTTATAACAGAATTCATCCGAAACAACTCAACTTGATTCTTATAATATTTTTTGTGTCTATTTAATAGGTTTTAAAACAACTTTTTAACCCCCTAGTTCTATCTACCATTTTTTTCTTCGCTAATTTATAACAACGTTTGCTGGTTCAGCTAGTATATATCATATAATACTAGCTGCCTCCAGCGGTTTCGCCTGCATGAAAGTAGAATATATGTAAATAAATAACCCACGTTATTCAATGAAGATAGTTTTCTGACGGTGAAAGAATTTTTTAAATCGGTCAAATAGTCTTTGAGTCCAATTGTGTTATACAAATAGAAAAAAAAATATGAAATCTTTTCTCTTTCTAGTGTTAGTTTATGTAGATAATATACTTAGTATTTATGGTTCAATAAATTAATTAATTATAAACAAAACGGTATGCATACTTAAATATAAATTATCATCGTCCTTACTTATGAAAATAATCCCTAAAACACTAACTCAAACTAAGTCCACACAGAGATGCATAGCATCATAGCATCCAAAATCACATTACACTTCCACTAAACGCTGTTCCAAGCAAAATCTCGCATAAACCACGTTCCATCTACATACAAACATACATACACACTCTATATATATACCAAGTTATAATTTAGGAGTAACAGCTGTTCGGCTCCCACGAAATCTTGGCGAGTTGAACGTACCTAAAGGGTTGGGGATAACCTTGAGATGTCCTTCAAATGCAGTTTGTGAAATTTAGTTAGATTTTATGTAAATTGGTTGGGGAACGTTGAGGGTTTGTGGGTAGTCGGGAGTTTTTACTATGATGGGTTCTTTTTGAGGTGGGAAAAGTTCAGATGCCTTTTTTGGCTTCAGGATGTAGCAAGAGGGCGTGTCAGATTTTTACTGACAAAAACTCATTCCTAAGATCAATCCTTGCCTTGCGTTTCAGGAATCCGGGTTTTCCTTTCAGAAAAAACCCGTATTTTCAGTAGGCTTCGACCCTGTTGAGCCCCTTCGGTTTTGCTGATATCTGCTAGAGGCGCGTGTGAAGCACTACACTCCGTCGATGACTTGGTTTGATGTGGACAGTTTTTGGACGGCTGAAGGGCGAGTTCCAGAGGCTGGGGTGTGAGGAAGTCCGTTCCCTTATGCAGTTCAGCTACCTCCTTCACTATCATCACTTTTCCGCAGAAGGAGGCGACCGCCTGATATTTGTCCTCCTTTTGGACTAGACGGACGGTGAATTTATCAAATGCCTTCTCCCGTTCAATGTGGAAACCAGAGAGTGTGTTAACTCCGTTTAACTCTAATCCTCCACGCTCCGCTTCTGTGGGAACACACCCTTACATTAAGGATGATATCCAGAGGTAACCCTTAGTAAAACTGTCAAACTTCAGATTCCAAGGTACAACTGTCAAGGAATATAGGTAGTAATGACAGTCAGGGACACCGGTTTAACGGTGCTTACCGAGCCATGAAAGGGTCCCGTATTTAACGGGTTTCGGCACACGTAGTTCAACCTTGACATCGACCTATGTGACTGTTAGGATAATCCTCCCGACCGAATTGCGGGTCACAGTGGCCAAGTTTAACTGAGATTAGCCAAGGAGGCAAGAGATATTTGTACAAGTTTAGTGTGTCCATGTCTTTTACGAGTATTTTACCATATTTCTACCTAGGCCTTTTTTCCCAACTTTATTGGGGTCGGCTTCCAGACAAGCCGGATTTAGCTGAATACCAGTATTTTACTAGGAGCGGCTGCCTACCAGACCTCCACAACCCATTAACTGGGATAACATGGTACTTTATGACAAGACTGGAGTCAGATTTACCGGCTTTTAACTATTCGTAACGATTGTCAATGATCTACAAATGACAGCCGGGACCTACGGCTTAACGTCCTTTCCGAGGTACGGAGGAATCTCGTTATGTTAAAATGGCCACCCATCCACAGACCAATCTTTGCAAGCGTTTCTTAACCTTGAAGATCGACCCGTGCGGCTGTTATTATCTAGCCACGAGTTCGTCACTCCTGCCATGCATGAACTAAAAATACAAAAATCCTGCATCATGGTATCAGAGTTCTTCAAGCGATCAGAACATATACAACTGTCCGCAATTAACTGTCGGGTAGAGGCCTGGACCAAGCACCTGTCTTATTCGAGGACTTGGAGGATCCTTCCTTTTCAACAAAGGTATGTCCTCCTGTTTTGCATACCTCTAAAAAACTAATTTCAAGAAGATTTAATGACTTTCTATTTCAACCGGCCAGAAAGCAAGATCGTTAGGGCGAAGAATTTTTGAAAAGAAAACTTGTTGTTCTAGAACGCAACAGATTTTTCATTACACAAGTGTGGTAATAATCTGTAAAAGACGCTCTCACACTCCACCCTAGAGTGGGAAGGGAGGGAGCTGGTCATAATGTTTCCCACCTTAAAAAAGCAGTGTTAATCAAAACAAATTGGGTATGATGGCAGCATTTTGTAGGAAACAACACACGGCACGGTACTGCTCCAACTCATAAATGAATTATTTAGTTCAATCTTATATTCATTCAGGTTTTCTGTGTTACTGGGGGTCACATAATATTACGCTTTCTATTCCTGTTACTGTATACAACATTGTTAGGCAAAGCCATATACAGAAATATACAAATACAAAATCTTTATTTAACCAGTTAAAATACATATTAGTAGGTGATTGGAGCCTCCTTTTAGGCATGTAATGCCTGTATTAGGAGACTGCGCTATAAATATATGTGGCCTTGGACTCTAAAGTGACATTTTCATTATCATCAAATCTTTTTATTTCATATAGGCCAATATGGGCACTTATAAAACGTTAGAAGCTAGTGGACGGTTCTAATTGGTCGTTTCCTATGGAGAAGAACCGGCAAGAAACTCCATGGTTACTCTTTTCAAAAAACTATTCACTCGAAACAAATCACACACATCATCATTCATTCACTCAAAAGACGTCCACGATATTGAACATAAAATATGCTTTCTCTTAAAGTACCCGTCACGAGAAGCTATAAATTATGTAAACAAACATCTTTTACTAAGTAACCATATTCAATCGACATGAAATATAGACGGGTTTTATGAAAAGTAACAATCTATTTAATTTAGTCGGATCATATTTTAACGACTCAAAGCGCTATCGTTTTTTGTTTCTTGGTCCGTCGCAGGGATTGTAAACTATCGGGACACCATTTTGAAATAAACGCGTCATTCGAGTTTCGAATGCGTACGGGTTTGTTTCATTGCTTTGCATAGGTATTCCAGCGATTGTTCTCAAGGCATGTGCGCCCGAGTTGTCTCCTGTTCTGACACGCTTGTATCGCCTCTCATATAGGACTGGTATAGTGCCCAAGTCCTGGAAGCTTGCTAACGTGCAGCCCGTGCCCAAAAAGGGCAGTCGTGCCGATCCCACCAACTATCGGCCGATTTCGATAACCTCCATACTCTGCAAGATTATGGAGCGTGTGTTGAACTCGCGCCTCTTGACATACCTGGAAGGTAACGATCTCCTCAGTGACCGACAGTACGGGTTTCGCCGCAATCGGTCTACTGGGGACCTTCTAGTGTATGTCACTCACTTGTGGGGCGAGGCCCTCGAGAAGAATGGGGAAGGACTTGCAGTCTCCTTAGACGTCTCGAAGGCCTTCGACAGGGTATGGCACGCTTGCCTTTTAAGTAAGCTCCCAGCGTACGGCATCTCCCCTGGCCTGATTAACTGGATAAAAGACTTCCTGAGTGAACGGTCTCTCCGAGTTGTTGTCGACGGATGCTCTTCAGAGCCCATGATGACTAATGCCGGAGTTCCTCAGGGGTCTGTACTCTCTGCAACTCTCTTCCTGCTCCACATCAACGATCTGCTGATACCCGGTATCTATGGGTATGCAGATGATAGCACAGTTGTAGAGAGATACCTGCCAAGTACTCGGGCTAGTAAGGAGCTAATCCAGTCCGAAAGAGAGGCTATGGTAGAGCGTGCGAATGACTCACTTCAGGCAGTCTCCAAGTGGGGCGAAGCCAATCTGGTGGGATTCAACGCCGCCAAAACACAAGCGTGTCTGTTCACCGCTAAAAGGAGCCCGTTCACCTTGGCTCCTGCTTTCCGGGATGTATCCCTGGACTGCACCGATCGCCTTCAGCTCTTGGGAGTTGAAATTTCCTCCGACCTGAACTTTGGGCGGTTCATTGAGTCCAAAGCTAAAGTAGCTGCTAGGAAACTCGGCGTTCTTGCAAAGGTCCGGCAGTACTTCACACCGGGACAGCTTCTTATGTTATACAAAGCACAGGTCCGATCGTGTGTGGAGTACTGCAGCCACATATGGGCTGGAGCTGCAAAATGCCACCTGGCAACTTTGGACTCAGTGGAAAGGCGTGCGAAGAGGCTAATTGGAGATCCAGATCTAGTTAACTCCAACCTACAAAGCCTTGCGCACAGGCGTAGGGTAGCCAGCCTTTCGGTATTCTACAGGATGCATTTCGGAGAGTGTGCGCAGGAATTACACGAATTGATTCCGCCATCCCGTTTTTTCCATCGGACAAGCCGTCGTACGGCGAATGTCCATCCTTTTGTTGTGGAAACCTCTACGGTCCGGACTAAGCGCTTCGCTTCGTCGTTTCTACCGCGCACATCGAAGGACTGGAATAGTTTGCCTGCTGCGGTCTTCCCGTCCAATTATAATTTGGGTGTCTTCAAGGCTAGAGTGAATAGGCTCTTAATAAACTAGTGCGCCTCACCATCTAAGATTGCATCACTGCTTACCATCAGGTGGGATCGCAGTCAAGCACTAGCTTATACAATTTAAAAAAAAAAAAAAAAAAAGGTATATCGCGGATCTGGTTGTTATTGTTATAAATCGATGAGATGATTGATAAAACTGTAGACAGCTTCGTGATACATGTCACTGATTCTGACACAGAAATGGAAACATCTGAATCTGACGAATAATTATTCCTAAATAATATATGTTAATTAATATTGTTACTTAATAATTTATTAAATCTTAAACAAATTCATTTTTTTTGTTAGTCCAAATGTTGTGAACTCCTGAACACTTGTTTACAAAATTTATAGCTTCTCATGACGGTTACTTTAGTGTCGCCACAACAAACTGGCCAATGCGTCTCACACCCATCGTATCCCTGCGACCCTCACCAGGTCATCAGTCTGTCTTATGGGAGGCTTTCTATCGCTGCGTCTTTCGGAACGCGATCGCCACGCCAGAACCTTTTGGCTCCATTGACCCCTTCAGTACAGAGAAAAAACAATACCGTTTTTTTTGGTGGAAAACTTCTCCCACTGTGGAGTGCGAGCGAGTATCAAACTAAAACACAGCAGGGTTTTAGTATAAAAACCTTGTCGTATTCAGTTGCCTTTTTGCATTACCTTTGCATGACCATAATAATATTTGCTTGATTCAGGCAGACCATTTTAAGTTTAGTTAACCAGGTAAACTAAGAAAATGCACAACATTTGAATTCAAAAATGAGCCTTCATATTTCTAGCATTATTCATATAAACCAATTCCTCAACAAAACTGTAAGAAGTAAATAAGCCACACTTCCTTATATAAATCCACGGAAATCTCGATAAATAATGTTCTTCAAGCCATTATCCAGTTAAAAAGATAAATAAGAAAGAGCTAGACTTTATCTTTGCAAAGATAAATGATATCTCGTGACATCTTTGCCGCGAGTTCCTAAAGGATTTTTGTTTCACAGTTTCTTGTGCATTTTGTATGAAATAGGGTTGAACTTTGCAAGAAACTGTCTTACCAAGTTCCTTCTCTAGTAAAATTGAAGACAAGTTTTTGTATCGTCTGGTAGTTCTTTTGTTTTTGCAAGGTTTCACGTTGCAAGGCCTCTCACAAGGTGGATCAATGTCCTGCATTACCGTCCTAAAGCTATAATGCTGTCATCAGACAAAATATTTTTTTTGAGTTACGTACAAATAACAGCGTAAAATTACGTATAAATCCGGGGAATATAACGGCGATTGTATGTTACTGCAACTATTAAGTACCTACTTGGTTTAACTATTGATATTAGAAAAATACTGGTATTTTATCTTAACTTTGCGTTCTGGTTTCCGCACTTAGTTCCCATTGGACCACTGTGCGTGGGCCATCCGGCTTTTACTCCAAGCAGCCCACCACCTTATTCCAGAAGCAAACTATCTTCTAAGGTTTGTTCAGGGTATCTATCACTGACCTCGGTGTTCCCAGGATTCGTGTTCTCACTGACGGCTGTGCAGTCCAGGAGTATATGCGCGACAGTTTCCTCTGCCTCCATGCATCCTCTACATAGAGGACTGTCCGTATTACCCAGCTACCAAACGCACGCTGCCTCTGTCCAGTCGCAGGCTATTGAACTAAAAATACTGGTTAGGGAGATCGATATAGAATTTTTTAAAACGAAAGCCCGCCGAATATCCGATAACACTATTTTAGATTTACGACGGCAGTGCGGGGCTATTGCCTATCTCTGTGGACAACTCAAGTGATGATCACTCATCATAACTAGCGTTCCGAAATGCGATAAAAGTGATTATACCTATCGCAAATGGTTTTGAAACGCAAAAGGCGACTGAAGGATATAGGTTTAGTTTTAGTGAGGAGTGAGAAGTGTCAGACTTTTACTGACTAAAACTGGTCAGTGTTCCTTTAATATCGGCTTTTGCTGTCCAAAGCCGCGGTAGCTCTTTCGGACAACCCCACAGCCTAAAGAATTCTCACTGTATCTTTTGGCTGACATAGTTTTAACCTAAACAAAGAAACTTACTTAGCTCTACTACGAATCTTTCATATGTTAAGACACATGAATATAAGAAGACACATGAGAAATGAGATTTAAAACACAAATCTCATCTCCAGAACAACTTTCCGTAACTTTTCACAACGACGACGTGAACTATTCTCACAACCCGAGAATACTCGTAGTAACATTCTTTTTACAAGCAAAATCTTCTATGATAAACGCCTTTCTATACATCATCGGATACTCCCGTAGTTTACAAACGACTAAGGTCTTAGTATGCATGAAAGAGCGAGTGAATGAATGGGTGAAGCTTGAATGGCTGGACGCTTGAATGAACAAATGTCAAAGTCATAGCGAATGAAATGAATGCAGTGGTGACAAAAAGAATGGTGAACGGAGTCAATGATGCGGTTTTGTTGATTGAGGTGGTGAGGTGTTTTTTTTTTTGTTTAGTTTTGGTCTTGATTGATAGATTCAAGGTAGAAAGGAATAGGCCGTAATCCAAAAAACAAGCGCAATGCGGTTTGCTGAATGTCTATTCTTCCAATTTTTGGTTTAATTACTCAGTTACCCGCGAAACGAGACACAATAGTAAAACAATAACAGCGCGGTCTCATAGGACCGGTTGGGGATTCAAACGTTAAAGACATGCCAGTTTCGTTAACGCCCGTTTTCAATAAGCTATCTATCTACAGTTGCAGCTACTAAAGATAAACAAATCATTTATTCTTTTGCCCTTACTTGCTTTCCTATAACCTACCGACGTATAGTATTTCCTACCAAAGTTGAGGATGGATAGATAGAATCTTACTGTTTATCGAGGATAGCTATCTATCTATAAACTGCGGTGGGTTATTAAAAAGGGGCGTAAGAGGTTTTCCTTTACCGTTTTGAAAGCAGTAGTGATGAAATAAACTGCAAAAATTGAGCACCTGCCTGGGTTTGAACCCGGTGACTTGTAAATCGAGGCTTTTAGCCAAGCCACCAATACCTCTATTTTTCTCAACAATGACAAAATATAACATGTAAATACAATTCAAATACAAAATTCTAGACGATGTAATATTCGAATGCAAGCGCACAAAATATTCTATGCATCTTTCATATCTGCAACAAAATCCGTTCTAGGTAAAGGAGTGAACGAACTCATGAACGAATGAGTGAATGATTCACACGCATGACTGAGACCACAGAGCTATGAGACGCCTTGGCCACTGGTCGCAATATAGCGTATTAAAATTGGTTTTCAGTGACATTTCTTTTATATTAGACTAGCTTCTTTGTTCTGTAGGTTTTCTATTGTTTACACTTTGGGGAATGTGCATAGGAACTACACAATTTAATTCCGTCCAGTCCTTTCCATCATCAGACCACTAGACGTACGGTGATGCGCCGCCGGTATATGGTGAACATCCCACTCATACGCACAAAGCGTTTTAGGAACACATTTATTAAGCATACAGCTAAGGTGTGGAATTCCCTGCCGGAGTCTGTGTTTTCTGATAGCTACAACTTAGGAGTCTTCAAGTCAAAAGTGAATAGGTTACTTCTAGGCAAGCGTGCTCCATCGTCGGCCACATCATCGCTTACCATCAGGTGAGTTAGTGGTCAAACGCTAACCTATACATAATAAAAAAAAGCTTCTGCCAGTGGCTAAGCCCTGTTAGATATAGAACAAAGATATTATTATCTTGAAGGTTTGTTTTTTGTAACGTATTATGTTTTATAAAAAATCACTAGGCAAAACACTAAAAACCTTGCAGGACTTTACAATAACCCTTTATAAAGAAACTTTGTGCAAGAATGCGCATTCCTAGTTTTAGTTGTTACGGCTAAGCGTTGATAGATCAGTTAGTCCCTTTTGCTTAATATATTTATTTAAAATTAAAGAAAAAATAGGAAGTAGTAGTTGGTAATAGGACAGTAAAAATACTCTTTAACTTACTATCCGACCTATCAAATAAACACCAACAAATAATTGTTAGTTTAAACCGTTTCGGAGGAGTTCTCTAGCAAATACTATGACACAACATTTTTATATATTAGAAAAATATGACGAGGCTACTTGCTGCCACGTGTCATATTTCCGTGGTCTATGGATATCATTGAACGGAATGAAAAGAATGAAATGAGAATCCGGACATGCGTGTAATCGCAGCTCTATTTTTAGAGTGGCGACGTGGCGTAGTTTTAATGGTGCTTGTAATTGATATATTTGAAGCAACGAGCGATGGTGAAGTATTTAAAAAAAATTGTCAGGTGTATACAATTTTTATTATAGGGATAATTTTTGTATAATTTTCATTTAGTTTTAGGGTAAACAATGTGCTCTCCTCATTATTATTCCACAACCAGCACAATAAAACTTAGGAAATGCGAGTCAAAATTCATAGGATACTTCCCGTTGACCTAGAATTCAGAAATTAGGCACGAAAATAAGTCTCGTAGCACAAGTATAGGAAAAAAATCTAAAACATGTAAAGTAATTACGTCACAAAAAAAATGGGATTTGAAAAAATCTTCAAGACTGGATTTGGGAATTGAGCTGTTTTCATAGGTAAGTTTGTTCGGAAGCCTCAGTGTGCGAGTCCAACTCGCACTTGTCCGATTGCTTACATTTCCATTTGTGTATGCTTGTTGTTATAAGTCCGTCTAATGAAAGCGCGACCTGAGAAAAAGAGGTTGAATCCAAAAATTTTGTATGTGGTATTACTAACTAGTAGGAGAATCATGTTTTGACACTTCAATTATTTTTTATTTCCTACAATTGCGGCTGAATAATGTTGCCAGTTAAGTTAAAAAAAAAAACATCCAGGTCGCGCTTTCATTAGACGCACTCTATTACATTAAATTGTCACATTTTCTGAAAAATTCTAACTCTGACCGTTCAAAAACTAAGGACACACACACACTAAAATTATTCACGATTTTCAGTTTTGTACTATGTATTCAGATAAAACATTGCATTGAAAACCTCCAGCACTGTCTATTTGTTTTGTAAAACAAACAACAGGTGTTTGTTTACCAGGCACAAATATCTGACGGACATACAAATATTGGTGCTGTACAGTATGATATCGGTATCCGTGATGCAGTCGGCTTTGTGTGATATTGTGATTGTGATGTGCACCAAACAATAAGGTTTATGTCGGTGTAAAAAAATAGCTTGTGTTTTGGGGGTAGGATATCGCGTTATGGCTTTTCTTGATTTATAATGGAGTGAAAGGGCGTGTCGTTTGTTTATCAGACTGATAATTCCTCGTAGCTGTAGCGGGTATTGGTCCTGCGCCTATGGTTTGCTGATATCGCTATGAGGCGCATGTGGCATACGTTACTACACGCCGTTTTTGACTGGGGCTCCATAGTTGTGGGCAGGATTCACAACACAAGTAGAAACCTGTGTAAGCATGTCACAAAAACTATTAATTATGTAATTACTTATTCTAATTCGGAAAAATCTTCAAAAATCGAGAATTAAACAATCTATAAAAGTTCATTTTATACGGATCACCCGTTGTGCGAATCTGACTCGCACTTGCCCGGTTTTTTACACTACTTGCAGTTGTGTGTTTTTGTTATTATTCCATTTCAATGTCATTAAAAAAAACTAATACTTGATTTTTGAATTCTAAGTTAGATTTTGTATAACAGAAAAAATCTACTTGATTTTCAGTTTGTATTATGTCTATACTAATATTATAAAGAGGTAAAATTTGTAAGTTTGTAGGTTTGTAAATTTGTAAGTTTGTATGTAGGGGGTAATCTCTGGAACTACTGGTCCGATTTGAATAATTCTTTCAGTGTTAGATAGCCCATTTATCGAGGAATGCTATAGGCTATATACCATCACGCTACAACCCACGGGAGCGGAGCAGTAACGAAAAATGCGGGTGAAACCGCAGGGGACAGCTAGTATTCAGATAAATCATTGCATTGAAAACCTCCAGCACTATTTGTTTTGTGACACCCTAGGCGTCAGGAGTCACAGAGATATCCGTAAGTGACCTTAAGACTGATCATCGTAAGTTGTCCTCTCCGTAAGGTTGCTGAAGCCCAAGTCGGTAACAATGAGTAGTGTTCTACGCGCTCCTTAAAGAGCTGTCAGCTAACGTAGGGGCACAAGGCCAATGCAAGAAAACCCGCGGTTCTAAAAGCAGAAAGACACAGGTGTGGTTTTAGTCAGTAAAGTAAAAATCTGATACGCCTTCCCGCTCTTAGAGCAAGAAAATTCATAGGATAATTTTCTACCCCAAAAAATACAGTAAACAAAAACTTAAGCAGATTCTGCGAAGAGTAATTGAAACAAAACTATTTCGAAATAAATGAAATGTAAAAACGTAAATAAACAAACGGTTAGACCCCACTTAAGTCCCGTAATGGGTCGGAATGCTTGTCAAAAGCTGACCCTTTAGGGGAAAATATTCAGGGGACATAACTAGGGTACGTCACTAGTCCATTTAAGAGGATTCTTTATTATACCAGGAGGCCTTTTTCTATCAGGGTCCTCGGGAAATGGACCCCAATTTTGGAGGACATTTATCTGGACTTAGAGGTCCGTTTCAAAGTGTTGCGTGAATGGAATGTATATTGAGACTGTGCAGAATTTAGTATAGAATGTGTATTAGGAGATTTGAATAGGAATGAGAGTGGATGTTTTATAATGTGGCAAAGGATCTATTTTGTTTGAATGGTTAGATAGTTGGGAAAAGGCTAGGTAGAGGGGGGGGGGGGGGGTTAGATTAAGATGTGTTTCGTCGGCTTGCTACAAGAATTCATCAAAATAAAAGAAATAAAAAAATTGAATAAAGCCATTTTTAATATAATAAATATATTAACGTTTGAATCCCCAACCGGTCCTATGAGACCGCGCTGTTATTGTTTTACTATTGTGTCTCGTTTCGCGGGTATCTGAGTAATTAAAGAAAACATTACCAACACCACCAAATTTTAATTAGTATTGTAAATATTGAATTGATAAGTAAAATTTATTTCATGAAATTTAAAAAAATACAAAGTTAATGATTTTTTATCATTGGACGATTGAGTGAGGTTTGAGTTCTGAAAATAGAGGTATATTTTAAGAAGTACGTGGTTTTTCAGTAAAAATAATGTTAATACAGTCTTCAGTTTTAAAAGTTAACGAATATTATTTGTTTCATACAAATTATTGCTTAACTTTTGAATAAGCATAAAATAAAACTTATACTTCGCTGACATCTCCTTGAGGTGCGCGTAGAACAGAACGCGCCGTTGACGACTAGGCTCGCTTCGGGTTATTACCGGACTGCCGTACGGCGAACTACCCAGTGCTCGCCGTCCGGGAGCCCGCGACCAATAGTGTACTGGCTGAAGTGTTGGTGGAAATATATGCATGTCGTAGTGTTGACTTACTTGAGGAGCTCGTGGCTAGATAATAACAGCCGCACGGGTCGATCTTCAAGGTTAAGCAACGCTTGCCAAGGTTGGTCTGTGGATGGGTGACCATCTTAACATACCGAGTTTCCTCCGTACCTCGGAAAGCACGTTAAGCCTTGGGTCTTGGCTGTCATTTATAAATCTTTGGCACTCGTTACGGATAGTCAGAAGCCAGTAAATCTGACTACAGCCATGAAGTACCGTGTTACCCCAGTTAATGGGTTGTGGAGGTCTGGTAGGCAGCCACTCCTCGTAAAATACTGGTATTCCGCTAAATCCAGCTTGACTGGAAGCCGACCCCAATATAGTTGGGAAAGGGCTAGGTAGATGATGAGTGTCGTGGCGTTGATGACTTGTAAAAAAACCAAGTAATTAGGCTACCTGTATTTAAACCCACGACTTCTCGTAAATCAGGGCCATTACCACTGGACCACCTTTGCTGTGGACCACCATTTCACTGTGTAGTTCCCCACTGGGAATACACATACAAAACAGCGTTTATACAAACAGTGAATCACTAAACAAGGTAGTGAGATATTCAAATGCACTTAGACCGGTCTCGAACCTGAGTCTAAAATCCCACCTTTTGACAAACAGTATTAAATTTAGACCGGGTCTAAATCCTGGCTGCAGCAACGTTTGTGACGGCAGTAAACTGTTTGGAATTGTTTCCTATGGACCGCAAATAGTCGTTGGACTAGTATATTCAGTTTGGGTTTAGAGTTTGTAGTCGATGTTACGGAGGAAGTTTTTAAACGACTACTTTTCGTTGTTGGGATAAACTTATTGGTTTATATTTTTGTTAGGGTTTCGTACCTCAAAAGGAAAAAACAGGATCCTTATAGGATCACTTTGTTGTCTGTCTACCTGTCTTTCAAGACCCTTTATCTCGGGAGAACGTGGAGGTATCGATTGGAAATTATAACAATTATACTTAGGCCTGCAGTCTCTTGAAACTGTGCAAAATCAAACTTGTAAGTTAACGAAAAAAAGGATGCGGCCATTTATGTCCCAATTCATAGGATAAGTTTTTGCCGTTGACTGTGTTTTGCATAAAGCAAGGTCTCATAGAACAAAATAGGAAAAAGTATGAAAACTAAAAAATTGTAGTTACGTCACAAGGAAAAAAATTGCGATTCAGAAAAATCTTCAAAATTTGATTCGGGGATTGAACCGATTACTTAGGTAAGTTGGTATGGAACCTTTAGTGCGCGAGCCCGACTCGCAATTGCCCGATTTTATATTTTGCCCTAAGACGAAAGACGTCCACTGCTGGACATAGGCCTCCCCCAAGCGTCGCCACAACGACTGGTCCTGTGCGTCTCGCATCCATCGTATTCCCGCGACCTTCGCCAAGTCGAATATAATAATTCTTTATTTGCACAGAAAGAAGGCACGAGTATAGATGTTAACTTCCAAATTTACCTTATAGTGACAACCTTGACTAGGGCAAACAAAATATATTTTTTGTTATAATAACAAAGACTCATCTATGTACTTCTTCTCTATTATTACAAAGAGAAAAGATTTCTATTTTTGTTATATTATGAATTAACTCAAAAACTACTGGAGAATTAACTCAAAAACTACTGGAGCGATTTAAGAAATTCTATCATCAATAGAATGCTACTATATTACTGGGCGACATAGGGATGCGATCAAAGTCGCTGGCAGAAGCTAGCTTAGTATTACTAGGGGGGAGGGAACCCGCTGCCGGCAGCCAGCAGGTTCACCCATAGAAAATTATTCCAAGGGAATATATTATTACAAAGTGGAGGAGCTCGTGGCTAGATAATAACAGCCGCACAGGTCGATCTTCAAGGTTAAGCAACGCTTGCCAAGGTTGGTCTGTGGATGGGTCCATCTTAACATAACGAGTTTCCTCCGTGCCTCGGAAAGCACGTTAAGCCGTTAGTAGGTCCCGGCTGTCATTTGTAGATCTTTGGCAGTCGTTACGGATAGTCAGAAGCCAGTAAATCTGACTCCAGTCTTGCCATGAAGTACCGTGTTATCCCAGTTAATGGGTTGTCGAGGTCTGGTAGGCAGCCGCTCCTCGTAAAATACTGTTATTCAGCTAAATCCGGTTTGACTGGAAGCCGACCCCAATATAGTTGGGAAAAGGCTAGGCAGATGATGAAAGGGAACATACTCTTGGAATAAAAGTTATCTCATGTTCTATTCCAGGACATGGTCTACCCGTGTATCATTGCACGTGTAAATTTCCTTAAAATTGGATGAATTTTTCTACCGCGATAGTGTAACAGACAGAGAGAGTTATTTTCACATTTATGTTATTAGTATGCTTAATAGACCAGTACAGAAACCTTCGTAAAAGCTCACTTACGTACATCCACTTCCCGACCTCAGATCACCCGTAATTTATTTTTCCTATAATTTTTGTTTATTCTCTTTCTTTTTCCACAGGTTTTACTTTACTATAATTTGTTTCCAAATCAAAAAATATCTACCCTGATCTTTAAGTGCAAAGTGTGATTTTGACAAAAATAACCACCGAAAAATTTAACAATGAAAAATTCACTTCACCAAAACTTGCACCCACCGTCCTTCTCAGAAAACTAATCTGGTCAATTTCCTTTTCAACGACACCAACTTTTACCGAACGTGGCACACCATTCAATTCCCGCTGTATATGCAAGATTCCCTCTGATAGAATCTGAACTTTAATGGCTCCATCCACAGCTTCCGAACAGAATATTGTCAGTAAAAAGGATATTTCCGATAGTTTAACGGAGCAATTATCGTAAGATGTTACCATGGGTTTATTTAAAGGGAACTTGGGACATTTTTGGGAGCTTTTCGTTGAGTTTGTGGCAGAAAACTTAACTTTTTATGGTTTCGAATTCTTCTCTATTCTGTTTTAAATATTGTACTGCTTGATGTGTAGGGAAATAACTCGTATCCCACTGTGGTTCTTTTTTAATAATATAAACTAAAATAAAACTAAAAAAAGTGGTTGACTGCGATCCCACCTGATGGTAAGCAGTGATACAATTGTTGATGGTGAGGCGCGCTTTTTAATAAGAGTATTTTCACTCTAGCCTTGAAGACCATAGCAGAGAAATTGTTTTAGTCCTACGATATACGTGGTATAAAAAAAATCAATCAAGTGCGATCCGTTCTAAAATTGTATTTTTCTTATGTAAATAAATAGACTGCTGAAAAGAGAAATTAGTAATTATTATGGGACGTACCTTACGGTTTTCAGATTGATATTACTTTTAGCTTAATACCTCTTCGCGGTTCTAAAAAAAAAGGTTTTGACACGCGGACAGGTGGATAGGCGGATAAACGGATCATGAAACCGGAAAGTGATCTACAAGGGTTCCGTTTTTACCAACTGAGGTGCAACTGCCCAATAATTTACCACAACCAGTTTTTTTTTAAGTTGAGAAATTATTTAATAATCAAATTATTGTGTTAAATGAAATAAACTTATAATTCGCTTTATAGATTTATTTTCATTATAGCAGGTTTAGAAAAATGAGTTTTCATCAGCGTTCCCGCCAAAAGTATAAAATGTATGTCTTTACTTGTCACGTAATTTCTCCAAATCCTTTCAAATTACCTTACGACATTTTCCTTCACCAAAGCCAGCGATTACCCCAGCCAAACATAGAAATATCTAATTCCAATTAAATCAATTCTTGTTACAACCCTAAATAATTTATTAGATTGCCTCTCAGTAGTCACGTAACGTTGATAACCCTTTAGGTAATCTTAACGTGAACTAGCCATAAACCAGAATTATATATGTACGATATATGCACGTATCTCCGAAATGGCTGGAGAGATTCTCATGTGATATCAATGGGGTTAATTAATTAAGATGGTGTAGGTAAGATCTGACCCGAAGTGTTACTAATGTTTTCCGTATTAATTGGATAACTAATTTATTTAAAAAAACACTACCTATGTATGTGCATTTAAGAGTGGCTGATCCGAGATACATTATCATGCAACCGCTCTTATGTGTATTATGACGTTATTACATCATTCTTTAGATTTTTTAGATACACAGATACCTTTTGGATGTCCCCTAGGTATCCAATTCAGTAGATTTCTGAAAAGCTACCAATTTACTTGAAATTTGAGTTCTTAATCCGTGAAAATCTGACACTCCACCTAGTGCAGGAGATGTTATTTGACGATTTCCTATATAAAAAGGAGGCCCAAGTTTTTTTTTTGGGACAAAGCTGTTGTTTACCTAGCCACTATACAGGAAAAGCCTTGGAAAGCATAGGCTGCCTACTAGACCTCCACAACCCAATAAAAACTGGACTGGAGTCAGATTTACTGGCTTCTGACTATCCGTAACGACTGCCAAAGATCTAAATGACAGCTGGGACCTACGGCTTAACGTGCTTTCCGTGGCACGGAAGAAACTCGTTATGTTAAGATGACCCATCCACAGACCAACCTTGGCAAGCGTTGCTTAACCTTGAAGATCGACTTGTGTTCTATTACTTAAGCCACCTAAAAAAATTTACGCAGTAGTTAAAAACTTTTCCTGTATGTTCCTAGAGAAAAAGCAAGAACTTCAAAGACTGGTAACACCCATAAGACTGAGATGGATCGCTAGTTTGTAATATGCTAATTTAATAAACTATGCCGAGCCAAATTAAATTATCCACCAAACTTGGCAGACATGATGGATTTCAATATTCATGTTCGATTAAACAAAAATTGGAATGATAAATTTTTTGTTACCACAGCTGGGTACGGCACTTATGCCACTAATATTTCTAGTTACTTATTAATTATTTTTTACTCAATACTCAATACTTTTTTGCATTCCATAGTACATACCAAGTAAGTCAAGTTCGGGCACAGCAAAAGTTAGGAGAGAGGACGAAGACTCGACAACAATTCATGGTATTAATTAATTAAATTATTATTATTATAAGTACTAGATATATAGATAGAAATTAATTTATTTTTGTATATTATAATTTAAATTTTCGTAAGTAAATTATGTATTTATTTAAATTAACTAGCTGTTGCTCGCGACTTCGTCCGCGTTAAGTTCGTAAAACTGCACAAAAGTAATCTAAGTATCTAATCCTATACTTCCGAAAAGCTGATTAATTAATTTTACATAAAACTGTTTAAGTTAAAACTCCAATTAGTACTTTTTTTAGTTGGGAAATCATCTAATGACTTTTGCTCTTGTGTGAAGCGGAAGTGCCTGTCAGATTATTACTGCCTAAGACTCACTTCTATATTCCTTCCTTGCCTTACGTTCCAGGGTCTCCCTTTCAGAAGCGAAACCATAGCCCCAGTAGGTTTCTTGTTTAGGTTTTTTTATTCAGATGGGTAATCATCAGAATGACTTCTCCCGCTCTTAAATGGAGCGGGAGGGCATGTCAGACTTTTACTGACTAAACGCCACCCCCGTTCCTGTGTTGCCTTCAATTTTGGGACACCGAGCTTATCTTTCGGAATACAGATCCACGTGCTCAGAGGCTTCGGCCCTGCCGCGCCCTACAGTTTGCTGACATCTCCTTGAGGCGCTCGTGGAACAGTTGACGACTTGACTCGGTCCGGGTTATTACCGAACTGCTGGACGGCAAGCTACCCAGTGTTCGCCGTCCGCAAGCTTGCGCCTACGGTGGTCGGAAATCGTTCTCGTGATCCTGACGGCGAGGGCGTGAGGGTCGTTCCCTTTCGCGCTCGCGGCCGGCCGCCTCCTTGGCTAGCATTACTGCTTCGCACAAGAAGGCGACCGCAATACCTCTACCGTGTGCTCCACCGTGTCCTCCGGGCGGTCCAGACAGTGCGCCCAAGTCTGGCTGGGGCGCCCTTTACCCCTGAATCCGATGCAGGAGCCTCCCGAAGTTACCGTGTCTGGTGAGGACCTGCGGCATACGGAACGTGAGGACCTCTTTCCAACTACTTCTCAAAGAGGGAACTTACCGCCGCAATGACGGCGTGCCCAGGTTTCTTGTTTAGGTGGAAAATCATCAGAATGACTACGAATGACATGACTTCTCAGAGGGTGAGTTAGACTTTTACTGACTAAACCTCACCGTTCCTTCTTTGCCTTCGTTCCAGGGTCCCGGGTTTTCCTTTCGGAAGCTCACCCATGGCCCCAGAGGCTTCGAACTTGCTGGGCACCTACAGTTTGCTGACATCTCTTTGAAGCACGCGTGGAACAATACACGGTTGACCGTCTGGATCATTACCGGACAGCCAGATGGTAAACTACCCATTGCTCGCCATTCGCAAGCCACTCCTACGGTGGCTCTAAATCGGGGTCGGAATCCCAGCGACTGGGGCGTGAGGGGACTATTTGCCACTACTCCTCGCTCTGGATCATGACCTGTACCAGTGCCCAGCGCGAGAGGTTGCTGTCACCGATCGTCCCCACAAGGACACGGTGGTGCTCCGCCTAAGCGTGGCCCACCAGTGCTTTATGATCTAACGTGTCCTCCGGGCGATCCACCCAATGGTAACACCCGGGTTTTTCTTCCGCACGACGTCAATCCTTAAAAACATCAACGAAGCACAGAGCCGCAGAGTTCACGTTCTAAATAGTTAATTGCCTACTTTATGGGTAAAGTCGTTAGTTTACTTCATATTGCGATAAAACCAAAATGAAAATGATTTGTTCTTCAAAAAACCAAATTAGGGCCGATAATCGCCTTTAGTATTTGCCTCTTTTTTTGGTGGGTAACCACCAAATACCTTCTCCCACTCTAGGTGGACCGAGAGAGAGTATCAGACTTTTGCCAACTAAATTCCACAGTGTTCTTTTAGTTGCAATTTACATTCTAGGGCGACTAATATTGGCACACCATGATTATTACTATGATAAATTCACTCTAAGCGCAAACGCTTTACGCAGGTCCTAACCGAACATGAGTGTTTCGGGAGGTAGATGTTTTGGATTCGGCGGGAAGACACGGTGGACCTTACGATCGAAGTTACCCCGCTAGGGCGGATTACCGCCGTACTGTTTGCGGGTCAAAATCAGAATCCTCCTACCCTAGTTCAGATCATGGTATGAGCTGGGAGGAGGAATGGAAAGCAGTCACCTCCTAGAGTGAAGCAACGTGGCTGAAACCGTGCGAAACAGGACATCCTTAGACCCCTCCCATCGCCACTTGGACACTTCCCAGGTGTCACATGTATAGGGCGTTTACCGATCACCATCATTTTTTTGTGTTTATATTACCTGTTTATTCAGGCAGGAATTTTCTGGTGCGGTATTTGACTGACACCCTAATACACCAAATAAATGTTTTTCTTTAGTGAGAATAATAAACGAATTCTTGTGTGCGAGTATTTTCACCTAGTCGACTTCACATGCTGATGATCGAACGCAGTCTGTAAACTCTCGATTTTTACGGGTAGAGCATGCAGAGCAGTAAAAAATACCCACTTTGTTCCTTTAGAATACGAACAATTTTCCAGCTATCGAAGCCCGTTAGGGCCGTTCTCTTATGCGTATCTCTTTTAGGTGCGCGTGGCACATAACGCAACGTCAGTCGACTAAGACCAGTCTTTATTCAACAGCGAAATGCCAATAGTGCACCGTCCAAAACTCCGCGCTAACGGTATCATGGAATCGCCCTGCGACTCGTAATGCCAAGGGCATCATCTTTGCGCTTTCTGCTACCTTCTTCGCTTCATTTGCGGAAGGAAGTGATGACTGCTTTCCATACCTTCTCTCTCTGTACCAGGACCTGCTGATCACCTCCACCCGGAGTCCTGGAATGCAAGGCAAAGAAGGAACATACAAAGGTGTGGGTTTTGGTCAGTGAAAGTCTGACATCCCCTCGTGCTCCTTCCTAGAGTGGAAGAAATCTCCTAAAATATAAATCGCCTTTAGTTAAAAAAAATTAAATGGATGTTTGTATTTTGAAAGGAAATCGTTTGTCTTAGTATGGTCATGTGAAGAGGAGGGATTAAAAGCACGTTACCAAAAGAGTTCTGAATTTACATGTGGATGAATGGAGAAGGAGAGGAAGGCCAAAGAAAAGATGGATGGATTGTGTAAGGACTGATATGAAAGAAAAGGGCAGATGATAGTGTGACGGACGACAGGACAGAATGGAAGAAGAAAACGTGTTGCGCCGACCCCAAGTAATACGGGATAAGAGCAGGAAGAAGAAGAAGGATGTCATTGTTTGTATTTTGAAAACGGGGTGCAACTCCGCAGTTGTAAAATTTGTCACCATGGTTTTTTTTTGGTTAAACAATAATAATAATATTTTTAGGTAATATTTTTGTTAAAAAAATTGTGATAATGCAAAAATATGTGAAAAAAAATATACAAAAATAAAAAAAAAGCTTTTTCTAAAACACCTCCTGGGATTCGAACCACCACCGTGTTACGTCCCAGTCTAGTCATTAATCAATCACGCTGCAGTGTTCGATGAAAACCAAGCAAAATAGACGTTCTCATATAAATGTCATAAATGACTGCCCCGCTCTTCGTCGATGATAGCGTGATGATTTTCATTTCAGTAGATAAATTTGCAGCTAAATGGACTAATGTAACATTGTAGTATGTGAATTTCGTGGGCGTTTGGATTTTATAACGTGTTTTGATTAGTTTTTACAAAATATTTGGGAAAAATCAAATAGGAATGTTGATTTTTTTATGAAAAAATGGTAAAAATATTTTTTTTCCAAAAACAATAAGATAAAACATTGACAGAAATATAAATTGTAGGTGGGATTCGAACTCGGGGCAACTCGTTCAAAACCGAAATCAAATGCAATATTGCTCACCCCCCATAGCAAATAGCGTGATAAAATAAGCCTAAAGCAAAAAGGGTCCTATAAGGATTATGTATGCAAAATTTGAACAGGATCGGTTCAGTAGTTTTGGCGCCATTTGCGGCAAACGATGCACAATTTTACTGTTTTATTATATGTATATGTTACGGCTAATACCCGAAGTGCGGCTACACCTAGTTTTAGCCGGTTAGAACTAGGTGTAGCCACTTACTCTTGGTTAAACCTAGTACGAGCCGATTGTTTTCGGATAAAACTAGGTCTAGCCTACAACATGCCGGCTACAACTAGGTCCAGCCATTCCCTGTTGGATAAAACTAGGTGTATCCGATATCATTCCGGCTAAAACTAGGTCCAGCTATTCCCTGTTGGATAAAACTAGGTGTATCCGATATTATTCCGGCTAAAACTAGGTCCAGCCATTCCCTGTTGAATAAAACTAGGTGTATCCGATATCATTCCGGCTAAAACTAGGTCCAGACAATCCCTGTTGGATAAAACTTAGATGCATGTCCCGCCAAGCCTTCCGCCCCGCGTCACACTCATGACTCACAGCATCTGCAGCAGCGGCGCTTGGCATAGCGAGACACGCGCCTGTGCAGGTCGTGAGCGCCAGGTGCTGCTGATCTACTGCAGGTCTACTAGCGAGTGTGACTCACAGCGTCTGCAGTAGCAGCGCGTGTCTTAGTTTTATCTAACAAGGATTGGCTGTACATAGTTGTAGCCGGCATGCTATCGGCAGAGCTTTTTTATATATTAAAAAACATCTAATAAAAAGAAACGTAGAGTTTTTTTATTTTTATAAATCACACTGTAATAATTAACGCAAATTATTAGGAGTACAATTTTTAATATAATAGGAACAAACAGGATCATTTTTTTAACAACAGACAATAAGTAGTTGAATATTATAATTTAAAGAATGTTTTATCCAACAGGGATTGTCTGGACCTAGTTCTAGCCGGAATGATATCGGATACACCTAGTTTTATCCAACAGGGAATGGCTGGACCTAGTTGTAGCCGGCATGTTGAAGGCTAGACCTAGTTTTACCCGAAATCAATCGGCTCGTACTAGGTTTAACCAAGAGTAAGTGGCTACACCTAGTTCTAACCGGCTAAAACTAGGTGTAGCCGCATTTCGGGTTTTAGCCGTAACATATAGATTATGTATAGATATTATAGTAACGTCCGTGTATAAGTACCTATTATTAAATTATCTATACATATAATAAAACAGTAAAATTGTGCATCGTTTGCCGCAAATGGCGCCAAAACTACTGAACCGATCCTGTTCAAATTTTGCATACATAATCCTTATAGGACCCTTTTTGCTTTAGGCTATATTTTATCACGCTATTTGCTATGGGGGGTGAGCAATATTGCATTTTGTCGGTTTTGAACGAGTTGCCCCGAGTTCGAATCCCACCTACAATTTATATTTCTGTCAATGTTTTATCTTATTGTTTTTGGAAAAAAAATACTTTTACCATTTTTTCATAAAAAAATCAACATTCCTATTTGATTTTTCCCAAATATTTTGTAAAAACTAATCAAAACACGTTATAAAATCCAAACGTCCACGAAATTCACATACTACAATGTTACATTAGTCCATTTAGCTGCAAATTTATCTACTGAAATGAAAATCATCACGCTATCATCGACGAAGAGCGGGGCAGTCATTTATGACATTTATATGAGAACGTCTATTTTGCTTGGTTTTCATCGAACACTGCAGCGTGATTGACTAATGACTAGACTGGGACGTAACACGGTGGTGGTTCGAATCCCAGGAGGTGTTTTAGATTTTTTTAATTTTTGTATATTTTTTTTTCACATATTTTTGCATTCTCACAATTTTTTTAACAAAAATATTACCTAAAAATATTGTTATTATTGTTTAACCAAAAAAAAAACCATGGTGACAAATTTTACAACTGCGGAGTTGCACCCCGTTTTCAAAATACAAACAATGACATCCTTCTTCTTCTTCTTGCTCTTATCCCGTATTACTTGGGGTCGGCGCAACACGTTTTCTTCTTCCATTCTGTCCTGTCGTCCGTCACACTATCATCTGCCCTTTTCTTTCATATCAGTCCTTACACAATCCATCCATCTTTTCTTTGGCCTTCTTCTCCTTCTCCATTCATCCACATGTAAATTCAGAACTCTTTTGGTAACGTGCTTTTAATCCCTCCTCTTCACATGACCATACTAAGACAAACGATTTCCTTTCAAAATACAAACATCCATTTAATTTTTTTTAACTAAAGGCGATTTATATTTTAGGTGATTTCTTCCACTCTAGGAAGGAGCATGAGGGAATGTCAGACTTTTACTGACTAAAACCCACACCTTTGTATGTTCCTTCTTCGCCTTGCATTCCAGGACTCCGGGTGGAGGTGATCAGCAGTAACGACCTCTCACGTCCGGTCCTGGTACAGAGAGAAAAGGTTTGGAAAGCAGTCATCACTTCCTTCCGCAAATGAAGCGAAGAAGGTAGCAGAAAGCGCAAAGATGATGCCCTTGGCATTACGAGTCGCAGGGCGATTCCATGATACCGTTAGCGCGGAGTTTTGGACGGTGCACTATTGGCATTTCGCTGTTGAATAAAGACTGGTCTTAGTCGACTGACGTTGCGTTATGTGCCACGCGCACCTAAAAGAGATACGCATAAGAGAACGGCCCTAACGGGCTTCGATAGCTGGAAAATTGTTCGTATTCTAAAGGAACAAAGTGGGTATTTTTAACTGCTCTGCATGCTCTACCCGTAAAAATCGAGAGTTTACAGACTGCGTTCGATCATCAGCATGTGAAGTCGACTAGGTGAAAATACTCGCACACAAGAATTCGTTTATTATTCTCACTAAAGAAAAACATTTATTTGGTGTATTAGGATGTCAGTCAAATACCGCACCAGAAAATTCCTGCCTGAATAAACTGGTAATATAAACACAAAAAAATGATGGTGATCGGTAAATGCCCTATACATATGACACCTGGGAAGTGTCCAAGTGGCGATGGGAGGGGTCTAAGGATGTCCTGTTTCGCACGGTTTCAGCCACGTTGCTTCACTCTAGGAGGTGACTGCTTTCCATTCCTCCTCCCAGCTCATACCATGATCTGAACTAGGGTAGGAGGATTCTGATTTTGACCCGCAAACAGTACGGCGGTAATCCGCCCTAGCGGGGTAACTTCGATCGTAAGGTCCACCGTGTCTTCCCGCCGAATCCAAAACATCTACCTCCCGAAACACTCATGTTCGGTTAGGACCTGCGTAAAGCGCTTGCGCTTAGAGTGAATTTATCATAGTAATAATCATGGTGTGCCAATATTAGTCGCCCTAGAATGTAAATTGCAACTAAAAGAACACTGTGGAATTTAGTTGGTAAAAGTCTGATACTCTCTCTCGGTCCACCTATAGTGGGAGAAGGTATTTGGTGGTTACCCAACAAAAAAAGAGGCAAATACTAAAGGCGATTATCGGCCCTAATTTGGTTTTTTGAAGAACAAATCATTTTCATTTTGGTTTTATCGCAATATGAAGTAAACTAACGACTTTACCCATAGAGTAGGCAATTAACTATTTAGAACGTGAACTCTGCGGCTCTGTGCTTCGTTGATGTTTTTAAGGCAATTGACGTCGTGCGGAAGAAAAACCCGGGTGTTACCATTGGGTGGATCGCCCGGAGGATACGTTAGATCATAAAGCACTGGTGGGCCACGCTTAGGCGGAGCACCACCGTGTCCTTGTGGGGACGATCGGTGACAGCAACCTCTTGCGCTGGGCACTGGTACAGGCCATGATCCAGAGCGAGGAGTAGTGGCAAATCCCCCCTCACGCCCCAGTCGCTGGGATTCCGACCCCGATTTAGAGCCACCGTAGGAGTGGCTTGCGAATGGCGAGCAATGGGTAGTTTACCATCTGGCTGTCCGGTAATGATCCAGACGGTCAACCGTGGGTATTGTTCCACGCGTGCTTCAAA
Organism: Mythimna separata; assembly: GCA_030763345.1. NCBI lineage: Eukaryota > Metazoa > Arthropoda > Insecta > Lepidoptera > Noctuidae > Mythimna > Mythimna separata. The sequence continues at coordinate 3,208,622 of CM061188.1, read as the reverse complement.
GAGATGTCAGCAAACTGTAGGTGCCCAGCAGGTTCGAAGCCTCTGGGGCCATGGGTGAGCTTCCGAAAGGAAAACCCGGGACCCTGGAACGAAGGCAAAGAAGGAACGGGGTGAGGTTTATTCAGTAAAAGTCTAACTCACCCTCTGAGAAGTCATTCTGATGATTTTCCACCTAAACAAGAAACCTGGGCACGCCGTCATTGCGGCGGACCACCAGACACGGTAAGTTCGGGAGGCTCCTGCATCGGATTCAGGGGTAAAGGGCGCCCCAGCCAGACTTGGGCGCACTGTCTGGACCGCCCGGAGGACACGGTGGAGCACACAGTAGAGGTATTGCGGTCGCCTTCTTCTGCGAAGCAGTAATGCTAGCCAAGGAGGCGGCCGGCCGCGAGCGCGAAAGGGAACGACCCTCACGCCCCCGCCGTCAGGATCACGAGAACGATTTCCGACCACCGTAGGCGCAAGCTTGCGGACGGCGAACACTGGGTAGCTTGCCGTCCAGCAGTTCGGTAATAACCCGGACCGAGTCAAGTCGTCAACTGTTCCACGAGCGCCTCAAGGAAATGTCAGCAAACTGTAGGGCGTGGCAGGGCCGAAGCCTCTGAGCACGTGGATCTGTATTCCGAAAGATAAGCTCGGTGTCCCAAAATTGAAGGCAACACAGGAACGGGGTGGCGTTTAGTCAGTAAAAGTCTGACATGCCCTCCCGCTCCATTTAAGAGCGGGAGAAGTCATTCTGATGACTACCCATCTGAATAAAAAAACCTAAACAAGAAACCTACTGGGGCTATGGTTTCGCTTCTGAGAGGGAGACCCTGGAACGTAAGGCAAGGAAGGAATATAGAAGTGAGTCTTATGCCCGTTTTCACCAACAGCCCCTAAAATTTAAGTGTCTCTTAAGCCAATATAATCACGGTTTTTGCAAGTTATTAATAAGTTATTATTCTGAATTAAAGTATGACATCTTTAAAAGTGTTCGATTTCATACTTTGATTCAGAATAATAACTTTATAATATGCAAAAACCATGATTATATTGGCGTAAGAGACACTTAAATTTTAGGGGCTGTTGGTGAAAACGGGCATTAGGCAGTAATAATCTGACAAGCACTTCCGCTTCACACAAGAGCAAAAGTCATTAGATGATTTCCCAACTAAAAAAAGTACTAATTGGAGTTTTAACTTAAACAGTTTTATGTAAAATTAATTAATCAGATCTTTTCGGAAGTATAGGATTAGATACTTAGATTACTTTTGTGCAGTTTTACGAACTTAACGCGGACGAAGTCGCGGGCAACAGCTAGTGTCAAATATTTTCATTTGTTTTAACCTTGTCCCATCATAAAAATTACTCCTGTATTATGTTTTTTTCTTCATATCACACTTTTACTGACTTCTGCTAAAATGGCATTTTTAATCCCTATCTGGTTTTGGATTAAAATGCCATTATAACAGAATCGTTTTTGGATAGGTACCCAATACTTTATTTGCATTCCATACTACATACAGGTAGTAGAAATAATAATTATGTTGTATTTTTTTTCATTCGTCAATATTTACACGGATATTATATTCCGAGTAAATGATATGAAATGAATTCGGTAAATCTGTGCAACCATTATTTTTACCAACATTACATGAATTGCTCATGATCTGCTATGAATTCGGGACATGATTTGCTTTTACATGAATTGCTCAATGTGACCTTTTTAGACACTTCAGATACAAACCCAAAATAAATCTTTAGAGGGGTTTAAACCCCATATAAGCCTGTAACCCCTCTTCCTTAACCCCATAACCCGAAAAAGGCGTTCACATCTCACCAAAAGGGGGATTATTTTTCCTGACAACGCCAGTTCCTTACAAGTACAAGACCGTAACAATGTCTTAGAGTAATAACCTTTATTTTAATCGCTCGTCCCATAAATGCTTATGGGAAAGGTCCACTATATATTTTGTGGCATTTAAGGGTTATGGTCTATTACTTATGGGGTAAGGAAGGAGACGCGTTTTGGAGAAAATTGGTTGTGTCGCCCTTTTGGTTTTTGGTGAAAGTCTTGTTAATTTAGAGCTAGTTTATGCTTCTTTTTAGGGTTTTGTACCTCAAAGAGTAAAAACGGGAGTCTATTACAAAGACTCCATTATCCATCTTTTTATCAGCAGGGTGTATCTTATCATCTGCCTAGCCTTTTCCCAACTATATTGGGGTCGGCTTCCAGTCAAGCCGGATTTAGCTGAATACCAGTATTTTACGAGGAACGGCTACCTACCAGACCTCCACAACCCATTGAGTGGGGTAACACGGTACTTCATGGCAAGACTGGAGTCAGATTTATTGGCTTCTGACTATCCGTAACGACTGCCAAAGATCTACAAATGACAGCCGGGACCTACGGCATTACGTGCTTTCTGACGCACGAAGGAAACTCGGTATGAAAAGTTGGTCATCCATCCACAGACCAACCTTAGCAAGCGTTGCTTAACCTTAAAGATCGACTCGTGCGGCTATTATTATCTAGCCACGAGCTCCTCCCATAAATGCTTGGGAAAGGTTCACTATATTATATTTTGTGACATTTAAGGGGTATAGTCTATTACTTATGGGTTGAGGAAGGGGACGCGTTTTGGCGAAAATTGGTTGTGTCACCCTTTTGGTTTTTGGTGAAAGTCTTGTTAATTTAGAGCTAGTTTTTGCTTCTTTTTTGGGTTCCGTACTCAAAGGGTATACTAACTAAATACTACCTAATAACTAGTATAGGTATACTAACTCAGACTACAGATTTTAATTACTACCTTTTTGAATCCAGTTTTTGACTAATTTTATCTTTATTGTGCTTCTGGGTGCAATATTGACTGGTATACACTGTCTTCGCATATGTGTCTGTGTTGTAATATGGAAGTATTGTAGACCCAATAGTTTTCTAAAAAGAGTAACCATGGAGTTTCTTGCCGGTTCTTCTCCATAGGAAACGACCAATTTGGAACCGTGCACTAGTTTTCTACGTTTTATAAGTGCCCATGTAGGCCTATGTGAAATAAAAATATTTTGACTTTTGACTTGACTTTGACTTTTAATTAATAACTACATCCTATTATTAAGACTCCCATGTGTAATTGTACATATGTGTATCAAGATGGTGTATCTTATGCTTGTTGATGGCTAAACAGTTAAAATTTTCACAGATGATGTATTTCTGTTACCGCTATTACACACACAATATCTCACCTTCTACTGATGAAAATAAAATAAAAGGAATGTTTAAATGGGGTCCCATATTAATTACAAACGTGTATTTTTTGGAATTCGATTCCGAATCCCAATTTTTTTTGTGAACTATACTTATGTTTTTGCTAAGAGACCTTACTTCAGGGTACAGGATTCTATTCTAATTCCCTTGAGAGCGTCGAAATGTAAGCGACATAAACGGCCGCATCTTTTTCTTCGTTAAGTTAGAAGATTGATTTTTCCACAACTTCAAGGGATCGTGGACCTTGAAGACACCTAAAATTATAATCGAACGGGAAGTCCGCAGCAGGTTTTCCTACTATTAATATTACTGCTTTTAAAGTATCTTGGGATACTAGGCCATGAGGAAGTTCGCCTATGAAGTGGATTGACCAGATAAAAGCGGCAGTAAATGGCTCATCATCATTACATGAATGCACGAGGAAGGTGGCCATCAGAGAAGAGTGGCGGCGTGTTGTGAAGCTTGCCACCAACACCTGAAGTGATGACCACGACCACTCTGTCAGGAGTGATACCGACGAAGAAGAAAGTATCTTAAACAAAAATAATTTGATACAACAAAATAACATTGAAACTTTGCTGAAATATAATATATCATTTATATTCCCTCCTAATATCAACTTTAACGTAGGATATGAGCCATATTATTACGATCCACGTTGTAGATAATGATATAAGCAGAGAGTAAGGTACGCGAGCGTAGTGATGTACTCTGTGAAAAGCGGCGAGACGTTTGATGTTGTGCGGGCTAGTGTTGGGATAAGTTTGCGGTAGAATACCGGTAAATTAGGTTTTACTTTTAAGTTTTATAAGTGTGCCAATATATTTTATGAGAGTGTTAGTTAGTGGAGGCTCGGTAGTAATGGCCCCGACTTACTAGGGCATGGGTTCAAATCTAATTTGTGTAATTTATTTCATGATCATACTTTCAATGCGGTGAAGGAAAATATCGTGAGGAAACCGGAGTGTTCTAGACTTAAAAATTCGAAGACGTACCTAATGACATTCACCAACTCGAAATGGGTCCATGTCGTGGATTACGGCCTATTTCCTCTCCTGCCTCCTAGAAGGCGAGCGGTAACCATCCAAACCGAACCCAAGTCGTCGACGGCTCGTAGTATTCCACGCGCTCTTCAAAGAGATGTCAGGAAACTGTAGGGGGTACAGTTTGCTGACATCTAGCAGTGTCAAAGTCTACTGGGAACATGGGTTGTGTGAAAGAGAACCCCTGGAGCCCTGGAACAAAAACAAAGAAGAAACACGAGTGTCTTTTAGTAAGTAATAGTCTGACACTTCCTCCCGCTCCTCCCAAGAGTGGGAGGAGTCATTATAATGATTTTTCACCTAACAAAAATTTGGGTTTTAGTCAGTAAAAGTCTAATATACTCTCTCGCGCCACCCAAGAGCGAGAGAAGGCATTTGGTGAAATCACAACTAAAAAAAAAAATGCCAATTTGTTAATTAGATAAAATTTTAGAAGTAGATAATTATCAACTGAACAATAATTTGTTTCATTAAAGTTAATACCCTCTCTAATAATGATAACATAATTATATTCGACTACATAGTAATTATTATAATTTAAAGAGTATACTATTACATATTTATAGACAAATGCGTGTAAGTATCTAATTAAAATAATTATATCAGCGTAGTAACATAATAACCTGATGAGTATAATAAATTAATTTTAGGTATGTTTATTTTAATTGCTAATGGTTTCGTTCTATATAAAATATAGCTTTAGCCCGCAGCTTCGCCCGCGTACATAAAATAGCGTATGTCACTCTGTAATACAACAGCTTTCTATTGGTGAAAAAATTATAGCAATCGGACCAGTACTTCCACAGATTACCTCATACAAACAAAAAAACAAACTTTACCTCTTTATTATATAAGTATAGACTACAGAAATTTCTATGTTCTGATTTTTTATCGTGGAGTTTGATTTTTTTTGGAAATTCTATGAATACCATGATTATAGTGTATGATTTTAAATAATGTATTAGGGAAGAAGATATCTACAATAGAACCAAGGTTACTGAAAAAGCCCAAAAAATCGCCAAACTTAAGTGGCGGTGGGCAGGGCACATTGCTCGTAGAACAGATGGTCAATGAGTACGAAAAGACAATAGTCTTTTATGATGACATGCAATTTTAACTTCAAAGAGTATCTGAAGTAATTCTTTATTTAATCATACTGCGAGTATAAGAGTTACTACCAACGTCTTTAAAAACAGCCACTACCAAGAAAAAATACTAAAAAAAGACAACTTCCATTAAAGAAAAAACGAAAATTAAAACCGAAAACAAAGTCCCGTAATTACCGCTTCTAATCCCGCGCTGTCCCCTCCCTAGCGTCACTGAAACATATCCCGCGGGGCCCGCCCTGAGGTCACCACTAATTTATTCATTGCTCATTTTGAAGCGACTGTCACTACGCTCTGCTGAAAAATTTGTTACTCAGTATCTTCAGGCGTTCCTGAAGGAATTTGTGAATTGTTAAGAGAATTTAGCGTCGAGATTTTGGTTATAGAAGCTATTATTTGTTTTAGTAATTATTTGTTGAATTTTTGGTTTCTGTTTGTTGAAAATGTTAGGGCCTATTTCAACACCTATGATTAAGTTTCGAGTATCTTACTTAACAGATAATTTCATACAAATTCTGTCACATTTTTGAATTTATTCAGTGAGTAGTGCCTACTCGGACATTGTGAAACAGGCCCTTAGTGTTTTATTGGTTTGATGGTGAATTTTACTTAGTTAATAATTTAATTACGAGCAGCCAACTCACGACCGTTCTTATGTGATAATGATATTATTACACGTCTTTGTCTAGACATTTTAGAAACTTATATCTAGGGAATATTATCCAGGTTTCTATTAACATCTAAACTTAAATTTCAATGTAGAAAAGACCTTAGAAAATCTGCGTTTTAGGTTCAAAATCATCTGTAGTTTGTGTTTTGTTTTTAGCAGTGGTGATGAAATAAATTACTTCAAATTTTTTCTCTATTTCCTGCGTTTATATTCATCCCGTTCGACTGCAGTTTTTTTTAAAATAAAAGACTAACAATCTATAAGATTTAAATAAGTAACATCTATGTAAGTACCACAGTATCTTCAGGCGTTCCTGAAGGAATTTGTGAATTGTTAAGAGAATTTAACGTCGAGATTTTTGCTGTGGAAGCTATCGTTTGTTTTAGTAATTATTTGTTGAATTTTGTTAGTAAAACACCAACACGGTGAGTGTTTTATTGGTTTATGTTAGTGGAGACTTTTGGTGATTAATAAATGAATTTGAATTTGATTTCAAGTGAATTTTACTTACTTAATTAGAACCAACCCTAGAAATACTTTCATAGACGGCTCTTACGGGATTATGATATTCGTATTAGTTATTACATCTTTCCATTTTGGAAACTTATCTTCTAACTTATATATATTATCTTGTGCATGTTCTTTAGGTTTCTATTGACATCTAAACTTAAATTTCAATGCAGAAAAGATCTCTGAAAACCTGTTATTTTGCTTAAAACTCATCTGGAAACTATTCCGTATCGTGAAGTTTCCTCACGATGTTTTCCTGCATCGTTTTGAGATGAAATAAATTACACAAAGTAATACACTTGGCTGGGTTTGAAGTTTGAACTCGCGACCTACCACTCGTAAGTCGGGGTCATTACCACTGGGCTACAACTTTTTTTTAAAAAACATGCCAAGATTGCTTACATTTAGTTCACTACCTAAACCGATAGACCATAGTAGTGAGAGTTTTTCTTTTCTTTTTTTTATTGATAGGCTCGCGTTCGAACACTATCTTACCTGATGTTAAGCAATGATGTGGCTGACAATGGAACACGCTTGCCTAGAAGTAAGCTATTCAGGCTTGACTTAAACACAGGGGTGTTTTCAGTTGTAACTATCAGGAAACACAGAATCCGGTGACTGCTCTAACCGGTTGGTATTATACGCTAACAGTTTTTTTTATTTGCCAATATCACGCAAATTCCTTTAAGTGTTGAAACATTTGGAAACATTTACTCCTATATTGGATGCAATAAATTTTTGAAGGGAATTTGAAAGCGGGAGTTCACGTATCTACTAACGTTAGTAGTCTAGAATAAGTTTGGCTACCGGTTTATACTGGAATGATATCAAATAAATACAAATTTAGTTTACTTTAAATAAAAGATGTTACAATACAAAGAGACGCCTCTAGAGTCAGTTATGTGCAGCTGCCCGTTTCAAAATATGCTTATGCTTAATAAAAAAATGGCTTAAAATGTTGGCACTGCTGGCACTCAGATCTTCTCTCTAGGAGAGGGAATGGGATATAATCCACTACGTGGACAGCGGTTCTCTCAAAACATTTTCTTTCACCGTTTTAAGAGCAGTAGTGATAAAACAAATTACACTCGCTTTAGCTGGTTTAAACTCGCAACCTACAACTCGTAACTCGAGACCATTACCTTACATTTAAATATTTTATTTATTAAAACTTTAAGCACTAGGAAGAAATATTCTACGAAAGCGGGCGTTTTATTTCTTAATAAACACTTACGTAGCAGCGCGATGCTATCCTTTGTCGACAACTGAGTGTAACACTTGGTTTCAAGTACCCACGTTACGAGTATTTGTTGATATAGGCTCACAGGAACGCGTTTTCATAGAAATTTGTTTTGCATATTGGAATAACTTCAATGATAATGAGTGTTTTTCTTGTTTCGTCTGGAGTTTGCATGGTTTGTGCATGGTTAGGCGTGTAGACGGTGAGCAATGGGTAGCTCACCGTCCGGCCGTCCGGTAAGGATCCGAGTCTTCGACGGCGCGTACTCTGCACGCGCTACAAAAAGATGTTAGTAAAACTGTAAAGCCCAGCAGGGCCGATGCCTGCGGGAATTTCTAAAAAGGAAACCCATGGTCCTACAAAGTAAAGGATACAGGTATGGTTTAAGTCAGTAAAAACTCTGACACGCCCTCTCGTTCCACCCAGAACGAGTGAAGTCAAATACAAAGATGATTTACAACCTTAAAAAAAATTACTACCCTTTCTTAAGTTATTTTCCTTTACTTGTACTTTGACGGTTTCTTATTAAACATGGTTCTATGCCCACGTAACGGAAAGTCCTCTATAGGATTTATTTCCTTTGAAAGCATCAAAATGTGCAGCATAAGCGGCTATATCTTTAGATTACACTACTATAGAAGTTTGTTTTGTTTCACTGCTTCAAGGGATACTCGTAGCAGAACTGAAAAGATAAATAGACATAAGTTTATTTGTTTAAAATGACAGGTTAATCTATTAAAAACTCTAATCTTATTACAACCAACTAAAAATGAATTAAAATATGGCGTCAAAAAACCCTTAAAAGATATTAATTTCAGCTTGATGCCTCCATTCGTTCCTGAAAAAACAGTTCTTAATAGACGGATGAATAAAGTCTTCCTGTAAGGATTTTATTTTTGCCAACTGAAACCCTAAAAATACTAAAAACGACGATTAAAAAAAAAACTGTTTTGGCACACCAATGGACGGACAACTAAGTGATCCTTTTTGTTAACGGTAGATATGGAACCCTAAAAAGTTACATAACATTCAAAGTCCGTGACATTCATAACCCCTCCTTGCCCTGCCAAAGTCGAGCAAAATGGTTTATTAATTCATAACAACAGGCCTGAAAACCTCCCGGAAACGGAGCATTTCCCTTTCGGCACCTAGATTTTCGGCACCCAAGCTATTCCCGCTTTGACACCAATAGGTATATTGAGGAGCTCGTGGCTAGATAATAACAGCTGCACGGATCGATCTTCAAGATTAAGTAACGCTTGCCAAGGTTGGTCTGTGGATAGGTGCCCATCTTAACATGACGAGTTTCCTCCGCGCCTCGGAAAGCACGTTAAGCCGTGGGTCCTGGCTGTCATTTGTAGATTTTTGGCAGTCGTTACGGATAGTCAGAAGCCAGTCTTGTCATGAAGTACCGTGTTACCCCAGTTAATGGGTTGTGGAGGTCTGGTAGGCAGCCGCTCCTCGTAAAATACTGCTATTCTGCTAAATCTGGTTTGACTGGAAGCCGACCCCAATATAATTGGGAAAGGCTAGGCAGATGATAAGGTATTTTGGATTGGGATTTTGTATAGATTACCTACCATCCAAAATACCTGTTGATCCCGGAACGGGTATAGCTTGGGTGCCGAAAATGTTGGTACCGAAACGGTGATACTCCCGTCCGGAAAACTTCCATGTTCGTGCTATTCGAGATGTTCCATGTTCTATACAAACTGGTTCCGTGTTTAATTACAGCAACTTTACGAGTGAAATATAATGACGTTTCAAGTTATAACTTCATCTTTGTATTATTCAAGTTGGGGTGTTTAACTTGCTTAAACTTAATTTATTTAATGGTTTTAATTTTAAACCTTTTTAGGGTTTCATAGCCGAATGGCAAAAACGGAACCCTTATAGTTTCGCCATATCTGTCTGTCCGTCCGTCCGTTTAAATCTGGCAAGTAGAGCTTTATAAAGACTTTCAAGGAAAATTATTTTGAACTTGCTGGGACGAACAGTTTTTGAAAAGTTGGGGACACTTATTGTGACGGACGGGACACTACGAAACCCTGCACTGGGCGTGGCCCGACACGCTCTTGGCCGGTTTTTAATAAAAGGAAGGATATAATATAGCGTTCCAACTGGCTAAATTCAATTCGTGTAGACAGCAGACATAATTCAAACCATCAACGTCCTTGGATGGCGAGCGAGTTTTTCTGACCAGTATTGACCACAGTGACTGATTTGCGAACTTATTGGCGGGTGGATTAGTTCCAGATATACCTGCAATGCTATCCATACATACGAAACCAGCTTCAACCAAGGTGACCTCTATTGAGACGCGATTGCAACCGTCTGGTCCATGCGCCGATTGAAATCAACATTTACTGTTTGATTAAATGTCATCAGCGACTATAAAGCTTTTTCCCAACTAACTTAGGGTCGGCTTTCAGTTCAACCGGATAATACCCACGTATTACATGAAGCGACTGCCTGTCAGACATACACAGCGTAGTTACCGAGCAACACGACTCGCTTTGGATAGACTGGCGCTGCCCAAAGTCAAAGTGGTTTTATTTTACATAGGCCTACATGGGCACTTATAAAACGCCTGCCCACGACAGACTTTTTGTAGGTCCGATAATCGTCACATATTATAATCGTATAGTATATTCTGACCGACTTTTTGTAGGCCGTGTGCGTTGCACTATTGCTATCAGTGTGTTTTATTTTTCACCTACAAAAAATCGTTCACCAATTTTATCGGTCGTGGGCGGGCAGCGTAATGGTCAGACTTTCTAGCATCTCACTATCTGTAACAATTGCCAAGATTGCCAAAAATCTATAAATGACAACCGGGATCAATCATCGGGCTTTTGTTGTTTACTAAGGTACGGGGTGTGAGTAAAAAATTTTGGTTAGATGTCTTAAGCACTGGATCATCTCACCTTATTAAAAGCAATAGGTAATAGTGTAGTGCGTGACGCATATCCAATTAAATGTTTTTTAGGGTTCCGTAGCCAAAATGGCAAAAACGGAACCCTTATAGTTTCGTCATGTCCGTCTGTCCGTCTGTCCGTCTGTCCGTCTGTCACAGCCGATTTACTCGGAAACTATAAGTACTACAGTGATGAAATTTGATGGGAATATGTGTTGTATGAACCGCTACAAAATTATGACACTAAATAGTAAAAAAAAGAATTGGGGGTGGGGCCCCCCATACATGTAACTGAGGGATGAAAATTTTTTTTTCGATGTACATACCCGTGTGGGGTATCAATGGAAAGGTCTTTTAAAATGATATAAAGTTTTCTAAAAAAACATTTTTCTTAAAGTGAACGGTTTTTGAGATATCAGCTCTCAAAGTCGTAAAAAGTATGTCCCCCCCCCCTCTATTTTTATAACTACGGGGTATAAAATTCTAAAAAAAATAGAGGTGATGCATGCTAATTAACTCTTTCAACGATTTTTGGTTTGATCAAAGTATCTCTTATAGTTTTTGAGATAGGTTGATTTAACTGTATTATATTTGCTGCTACGGAACCCTTTGTGCGCGAGCCCGACTCGCACTTGGCCGGTTTTTTTTTATTTTATTACATAACTGTACCTAAACTAGTCCTAAGATTACATCACTACCCGCAAATAAAAGGCTTTTCTTTATTTATTTATTCTTCTAGTAATATTATACCTAATATGTAATAGATAAAACTTCTATTACAAAAGTATTCCTCAAGCTAGCAAATAACCAATAGCCCATCTCGTATTACCTCTAGCCGCCGTTCGGGTAGTATAATAACTAGGTAGCTAATAAAACCTCACGACTGCCGTGACTACGGCTGGGATGTAATCCTTGAAGAATCTCCCAGTTTTATGACGCCGAATTATTTTGTGTACCTACTACTACTAGTTTTAGCACTTTGTATCCTTGTTTATAGTGTGAACTGGTTTTTTTGTGTGTAACAGTTACTAAAAGGTTAAAAGTAGTGTAATAAAAGTTAGTTATCCTCATTTCTGCCAAAGGACGACCACTGTTGGACATAGGCCTCCCCCAAGTGTCGTCATTACGAACGGTTCTCTTTTTTTCGCTTCCATCGCATTCCCGCGACCTTCACCAGGTCATCGGTCCACCTTGTGGGAGGAATACCAGCCAATGTTGCGTCTTCCGTTATAAAATTATGTACTCGTATTCAGTTAAAGTAAACCATTTACGAACACCTTTGAACTGTCAAGAATTCTGTCAGTCAAATGACATCGTCGGTGAAATGAAGATATCCGCAAGACTAAGGTTATCGACATAGCCCGAAGAATCGCCAAACTTAAGTGACAGTGGGCAGGGCACATTGCTCGTAGAACGGATAGTCGATGGGGACAGAAGTTTCTAGAGTAGCGGCCACGTACCGGAAGACGCAGGCCAACGTCGGAAGGCCTCCCACAAAGTGGACCGACGACCTGGCGAGGGTCGCGGGAATCCGATGGATGCGAGACGCACAGGACCGGTCGCTGTGGCGACGCTTCGGGGAGGCCTATGTCCAGCAGTGGACGTCTTTCGGCTGAGATGATGATGACTCTTTTAAATCATGTATTAGATAGTGCCCAAACGCGAGCCTTTCAATAATCTCTAACAAAAAAGGGTTTTAAGCTATCACAATAAAAATATTAATATAAGTAAGACAGAAAAACATCTCATCATGTCAAATACTACATGCCAACTCCATAGTAGGCATGTACTATGCATACTAAAGACTAGCAAGGCTACATAGGTACATTATTCTTTAATTACTCAGATACCCGCGAAACGAGACACAATAGTAAAACAATAACAGCGCGGTCTCATAGGACCGGTTGGGGATTCAAACGTTAAAACCTGCCTCGTAAAGATAACAAATCACAATCATATTAGCCCTGCGCGCATTTAAAAATCATAGAGCAGTTTTATATTTTTAAATCCAAAATGTCTGCCGCTCTCTACGACGTAGAAAAGTTAATTCCAAATTCTGCAGTCGGATGAATGCTAAAATAATAATATGCAGAGTATTATTTCTGCATTTTACACTGCTTTGAATGTATCTTCTCATTTGGTTCGCGTTGCTTAAACGAAAAGATATTTTTAAATTATTGTATTTTCATTTTGGTAGAGTAGCTGTAGGGTAGAGTATTTTTATTTTAGTTGTAGTCGAGATGACAGTTATGCAAATTATCTTGAATAAGAGAACGCAGGTAATTAACTAATATTATATTTTTAACTCAAACACACATCCCATATTTTTTAGAAGAGTTTGTATCTATCTCGCCATCTGTGAAGGTTCTTGGCGTGATGAAGTGCGAAGTGCAATTGGGTGTCCACTACAGTGTGGTGTAGACCTGATCTGCCCATCTTGTTGGGCTGCGGCTTCTAGCTCGTATGGCCGGTTTGTCAGTTAAGATGAGCTGTTCAAGGTTGTGGTCATTTCTCCTGGCTATGTTGCTAAAAAACTCTAGTAGGTACTCTTCACATACAGGTAGTGGATAGTCTACCCTTGATGTTTAGTTCTCGTAAGATTGAGAAGTTTGGAGAGCAGTCCAAGGAATTTCTAGCATTTTCCTCCAGTGCCACATCTCGAAGTAATGATACAAATTAGGTTAATCACAAAAGTACACAAACACGTCGTTACACCTCATGAAATGCCCGTTTTTTGTCATTACAATTAAGTTACGACGTAAAAGCCTACATTAAAAATTAAGCAATAATTAAACCAAACCGCCGATTAGTCGCCTTTTTTTAGGGGCAGCAGGCAGGGCACATTGCTCGTACGTAGAACAGATGGTCGATGACGACGGAAGATTCTGGAGTGACAGCCACGTGCCGAAAGACGCAGCATTAGAATGGCTCACACAAGGTAGACCGATGACCTAGTGAGGGTCGCGGGAATGTGATGGACGCGAGACGCACAGGACCGGTCGTTGTGGCCACAGGTTGTGGCGACGCTTGAGGGAGGCTTATGTCCAGCGGTAGACGTCTATTGGCTACCATAAACCTAGCCCAGAGTGCTTTTGTGCATCCCGAAATAACTGATCAACATAATATTTTTGTTGTTTTCCTGAGAGTATTGGATAAGTAGACATTGTGTCTAGTTGCTTCTTGTTCTTTTCAAATCGTCATCATCTACCTAGCCTTTTCCCAACTATATTGGGGTCGGCTTCCAGTCAAGCTGGATTTAGCTGATTTTACGAGAAGCGGCTGTTGACCATACCTCCACAACCCATTAACTTGGGTAATACGGTACTTCATGGCAAGACTGGAGTCAGATTTACTGGCTTCTGACTATCCGTAACGACTACCAAAGATCTACAAATGACAGCCGGGACCTACGGCTTAACGTGCCTTCCGAGGCACGAAGGAAACTCGTTATGTTAAGATACCAACCTTGGTAAGCGTTGCTTAACCTTGAAGATTGGCCCCTGCGGCTGTTATTATCTAGCCACGAGCTCTTCTTTTCAAATACGAACTTTTCAAATATTTCGCTGAAATATATTCTAAGATCCTATATAAATCATAGTATCTTCATCGTGTGTGCTCTTAATCTTTAAAAGATCGCTAAGAAGCACACATTGTAAGGGGCTATTCTCACATCATAATATTTCCTCTTCACGAATATTTATCCGCCAACATCTTTCATGTAATTTCATTTTAAGAATCTTATTCGTCGGGGGATAAAATCGTAGAGCTTGGAACGCGAGTAGAGACGACGTTTTTTATAGCAAATCCTCATATATATTTGCAAGTCAAAGCGTTGAGCATGAGTTACAGTTGATTAGGAATGTTTAAACAAGCATGTTATAAGCAGAGAGATAAAGCGGGCAACGAGCTTTAACGTTTGAATCCCAGACCGGTCTCATGAGACCGCGCTGTCATTGTCTAACTATTGTGTCTCGTTTCGCGGGTAGGAGAAGAGTTAAGTAGCTTGCTGAGCGGTTATGGGACAGCCGGGCAACCGTCTGGTCCGCGTCCGAGGTGTCGACAGAGCCTTATGTTCCTCAAGATATGTCAACAAACCGTAGGGGCCCAACAGAGCCCATGACCGCTAGAGCCGCTCTTCCGCATAAGAAGGCCCAAGAGTGGGAGAAACCATTTGGATGTTTTAAGACAAAAAGGAGAAAGACTATAGTGATCCCCACGAGCCTCAGCATTTGGCTGAGCTCTGGCCTCGCATATCTTCCCAATATATTTTGTATTTTATGGTATGCGCCATGTATGACGCAAATAAATTCATTTTCTTTCCAATTAGTTCACAAACTAATTGGCTATCGTCTGAAAACATTGTTAGGCTCAATGAAGATTGTAAGACAATATTTGCGTTGTCTAAACTCAATTTCCATAGCATCACATAACTTCATTTCATTAAGAAAACATTTGTAAGCACGGTACTATGTTACACTACCATTTACTGAATGACTAGAATATGATAGGCGGTTGCTTACTCAAATATCTTGCTAAACTACTGACTATAAGTATAAACTCAAACTAATTGATTTCGCTTATCCTACATGGGCACTTATAAAAAAGGTCAGACACTAGCGCACGGTTCTAACTTCTTCAAAACTTAATGGTTAGACTTTAGAAAAAAAAACGTTCCAAGAAAATTTCGCTATTATAATGTTAAAAGATATCAGAGAAAATTTTACTTTGTACCCAAAAGTAAAATAAAAATAGTAATCTATAAATCTCCGGAGTCTACAGTGTTCTCACATTCACATTCATAAAAAGAGGCTATACAAAATTAAAGCAAACCTATCAATAAATGAGATGTACCCAATAATAAATTACTAATGAAGTTAAGAGAGAGAGAGAGAGCAACTATGATTGTTCATGGCTGTAGGTTGCGACGAGCTCGACGTCGAGACAGCCTTCAAACAGCGAACGCAAATGTATGAAGAACTGTCATTGTCAATTGCAATAGCGCTCATGGCTGTGACAACTGTCTCGACGTCGAGCTAGTCGCAGCTAACAGCCATGAAAATGACTTTTAGAAAATAGCATAGCTGTGGTGGCCGAGTAACCCCCGACTTACAAGATGTAGTGTCAAACCCACGTAAATGCGCATTACTTTGTGTAATTTATTTCATCACCGCTGCTCTCAAGACGATGTAGGAAAACATCGTGAGGAAATCGGCATGGCATAGAACCAAAAATTAAAACATACACCAAACCGCACTGGGCCCGCGTGGTGAATTACGGCCCATTCTCTCTCCTAGAGAGAAGAGGCCTGAGTCCCAGCAGTGGAAAGATGACAAGGCGGATATTGCTAACGCTAATGACGTTAAAACGACTGTGGTTAAATTAATATAAAAATACTTTGCAAAAACAATGCCACAAAATAAAATTAAATCAGATACTGACGCATGTGCTGGATCATTCGGCTCCCTTCAAAAATGTTTCAACTGAATGATACTAGCGCATTATTCATATTCGTGAATGCGCGCTGTCAGTTGAAACTGACCCTCTCTTGACCGTAACGGTTTATTTTAATTATTATTTTGTTCTTTGAATTGTTTTATATTTCATGGAAACGGTGTACAGTTACTTTTTGATAAATATTAAACCAGTACAAATATACTCGTACAAAGATAAACAGCTTTTGATGCGTTAAAGCTTTGTATATATTTTCCAGGAATTTTGAACAGTTGTACAGGTTTTAAGCAGAAGTTTATTTTTTATTACAATGGGTGTGTGTTCAATATACTTGGAAATTCAACTTTCAAAATAAATAGTATTATTGATTTATTTATTAAAACTTTATGATGGTAACTCGCACTCATGAAAAACACTATACAAGACGAATCAAATGCCTTAGACATTTTTAATACCTGGTCTGGAGGACAAACAAAAAAGAAATAAGTACATACATAGATACAAAATCATCACTTCTGCCGAAAGATTCCTACTAATTCTACTTCCCTCAAATGTACACATTGTGGGAGACCTTCAAACGCTGCATATTCTTAACCGCTCTAGAACCTTTCGGCTCCATCGACCATCTGTTCTCTGAGTAATTTGCTCAGCCCACTGCCACCTAAGTTTCATCATTTCAGCCACAAGACGTACACTGTTGGACACTGTTGGTCCCTTGAGTGACAATACAATGCACGGTCTATCCATAGCATTGTCGCAACCCTTACCAGGTCATCGGTCCACCTTGAGGGTGGCCTTCCAACGCTGCGTCTTTCGGTACGCGGTCGCCAATCCAAAACAGACGCCTATATACAAAAAAAATAATGTGATTATGAAAAAAGTTTGGAGTTCTTTTTTAAAGAATCTACCTTATTACCTCTTTAGGCTTTCAATTTTCACAATTCCTACGATAACACACACTCACACACTTGGTTTGTGTGGACAGTTCTGATAATGCCTTCCACCGAGCCCTTCGCTACTCTGTGGATAAAATGAACAACCCTTGTTGAACCAACCCTCGAAAAGCTTAAAAAAATCCCAAGGGTATGATATGAGGGGATTATTACGGGTTTAAATATGTATTCTAATTTCATAGCGGATGAAGGATCCTGATATGTTTTTTTTTGTGGGAATATATTTGTCGCAGTGATATTGTTGAAGAGGTGATATACGAGTTAGTTACGTCAATAGATTTTATAACTGTATAGCGTATTATAGATAAAGAATAATGCCGGGGTTTCTATGAATTCTTGGCCCATTGATTTCCCACCTTAAAGAAACAAGGAGTGAGTTTTAGTCAGTAAAAGTCTGATACGCTCTCCTGCTTCGCCCAAAAGCGAGAGAAGACATACTGATGATTTCCTCCCTAAAAAAAACCTTTTTAGCTTCCAATAGTTATGTAAGTTATATCGTTGGATAAGTAACGTTTAGATGAAAAAAAAATCTGTGGCAACAAGCTCCAAATCTTAGACTTTTCGAGGTAGTTCATCAAATGTTAAAATAAAAGTTTCCATACATTTTCAGCTTTTTAACATTCCTTCCGGGGTTCAAGCTTTAAAGTGACTGATCTAAGAACGTAAAAGAAGCACAGATATTTCAAGTATATCTAGTGATTATAGAATTTCAGCACTTATTAACAGATCGACACCGTCACCGGCCCACGCTGAAAACCAGCGCTGTGGACTAGTCGCACTATATGTGTGCCTAAAGCGTTACGCTGAGCGTTCAGCCGTTTTGCACGGACGTGGCGCATATTTCTTGCAGTTTTTTTTTTTTTGTTAACATGTTTAATAAATTTGCCACTGTTCATGTAAATAAAGAGTTTTTCTTTCGTTCTTTTTTATCCTATAGTGCATAGGTATCTTCTATAAACAAGCAATTTAACTCAAGTTTTTCTCTTTGTTCCAGTTTGCTCAGTCTTCGGCCTCACTTCGGAACTAGCAGCTGATCATGACACGAGACCCAGAAGCAAAATGAGTATACCAGACTATGACATGAACATGAACAGTCACTGGACCAACAAGATTAATAGGAAATACATTAACTACAACGAAAACCTAGACGAAGTTAAGACTAACACTAATAAAGGCGATGATATCCAAGCAAGGAATTTAGATTACCATATAAATAACGTACGAATGAGGGATACTAGGATAAGGAATTTTGACCCTAGTAGTATAGAAGTCCATAACAGGGTGACAAGAGATGTTAAGAACGATAAGTGTGAATCGTTTGAGTATGATGAGAAAGAGAAGATTATAACACATCCTCATTCTAAGAGTGGTGGGAATAATTATTATTATAATAATTCGGATTGTATCACTAAGATAAACGGTAAGTTTTACTAATGACACTGAAAAACTTAGTTCGCTTGACCAGGTTATGTCTAGACAAGCGTGCTCCATTGTCGACCACATCGTCGTTTTCCATCAGGTAAGGTAGTGGTCCAGGGCGAGTCTACTCGTAGTCATCTCTTAGCTGCTAGTGTTTTTTCTGATCTATATTTAAAATTTGTTTGTGTCTTTATTCTATTAACATTGTTTCATTGTGTTGTTATTATGTTACATAACATGATCGAAAAAAGTGTCCATGGAGATTCTTGCACATTCTTCTCCATAGGAATCTACGCTTTGGGATTTGCAGTTCGCATCATTTTTTTGACAGACTGACCTCTTGACCTTTCAAAAGTTCATTTGAATAAAAAAAATGCTTTTGACTTTGATTGCCACCTTCTTATGTTGATAGATGTAAGAAGCAATATGGATTGACTGTAGAGTCATACTAAAAACCTTTACCATTCCGTTTCAACCAATTTTCACCATCCTAATTTACTAAAATCCAGCCCAATATTGCATTCCACTGAACACAAACACAAATCTGCCGATGAGCAATTAACAGTCACGAGGGAATTGCCATAATTGCATAGTTCTGCAATCAAATAGATAATCGCAGTTTGGGCAACTAAAACCAGCTGTTTATGGGCTATTTAAAGCAAAAACTGTTTATTTAATTTAACTAGTAGTTGAATTGGCTTAAAGTTACTCTAAAAACAGTGGTGAATGGCTATGCGCGGAAATATCAAGCGTGATTAAATACGAAAGTTATCGACATAGCCCGAAGATTTAATATTATTTTGTTTGTAATATTTTTATTATAAGCCGAGAAATAATATGAAAAATACTTCATAGCCCGAAGATACTTCGGGCTATGTCGGTAACTCGATCTCCAAACTTAGGGGCAATGGGCTAAGCAAGTTGCTCGCAGAATAGATTAGACTTTTCAATGCCTTCGAAATGTAGCAATTGCGTATCGAAATGAAGGCATTGGAAAGCCTATAAGTTAGAGCGGTGACCTGGTGACGGGAATCTGATAGGTGTGAACGGTACCGGTAGCTGTGGGAACGTTTGGGAAAGGGCTATGTCCAGCTGTCATCACCATTTCAGCCTTAGGACATCCACTATTGGACATAGGCCTCCCCCAAATGTCACCACAATAAACGGCAATGTACATCTCACATTTACCGGAATCCCATAACCCTTATCAGGGCGGTCCACCTTGTAGGAGGCCTTCCCACGCTGCGACTTCAGGTACGCGGTCGCTGCTCCAAAACTTTTTGGCTCCAATGGGCCATCTGTTCTACGAGCAATGTGCCCTGTCCACTGCCACTTAAGTGTGGTGATTCTTCGTGCCTTTTCGGTAACCTTGGTACTCTTGCGGATATCTTCATTCTTTATTAGATCACGCAAGAAAACTCCGACTACTCGACTTATCAGGCGCTTATTAATTTAATGGATTGAAAATATCACAACACAAATTCTTCTTTTTCCTGTCCTTGTCCCATATTACTCGGGGTCGGTGCAACACGTTTTCTTCTTCCGTTCTGTCCTGTCGTCCATCACACTATCACTAACTCCTTTTTCTTTCATATCAGTCCTTACACAATCCATCCATCGTTTCTATGGGTTGAAAATATCACAACACAACGGATAGTTTTGTATTGTTATATGTAGAGATTGGATTTACTAATTGGTTTCCATTTTATAACCGTGTTAAAATATTGGGAAAAAAACGCACAAAATATGAAACTTTAATTTCAAAAACCGGTGCTATTTGCTTGATTTTTCGACTCCAGCTTCTGAAATTAAAATCAACTAATTATTTTTTACATTTTTAACAAACCAATTTGGACATTCTCCTTTTATTATAGGAACAAAAAACGCAGTACCTTCGAGATCGTGACATATTTTATACTATCTGAAACAACGCCGAAAATATACATACAATATACGAAAAATGAATAAAATAAAATCACACAAACCTAGTTAAAAGTTACGCAAAGCCGTCGTACGTCTCGCACGCGTGCAATACTTCGATAAATCAAAAATGGCGGAACTTATCTTAACGATACGGGCACCATACGATAACTCCCGGCGGCCACTGAGTTGGCAAAAGAGCACGATAAGCTAACTTCAACTGTTACAAAGAGAAACGATATTCGGTTTCGTGTACGCCTCGCAGACGTAGATTAGGCTTCTAGGGTGAACCCTTTACTCAGTGTGGGCCGTATTAAAAAATAAAGAAAAATCAAAAATCTAATCTGTTTTTGGAGAAAGGTAGATTGATTGGAAAAAGCCCATCAACGGTTTGATCACAATGACCCGCATAGGACTTATAGTGGAAACCAGACACCAACATATCATAACAAACCACGCTCACTGTAATATTTGGGAAGCATAAGGAAAAGCAGCCGTTTTCTAGCAAAAATTTGCAATCTGCAAATAAATTTTGCACAGCAAAAGTCAATCCACCTAAACAGATAAATCATAATCACAAGTACTAAGTAGGTACTACACTACACTAACGTTGATGATACACGTATCGGGAGGGTCCCTCTTAACTCATATCTGTACACAGCATACACGTCCCACACACAACGCAAAACATATCAGCCTTTCTGGGACTTAACCCGTCACTCAGTCCGTACCGCATTCGCATCACGGTGACTCTCGTAAGCCATGGATATACTGTGGGCGGTTTGATAACTAGTGGGAAGCAAATGAGTGTTTGTGTGGTTTCAGTGGAGGATAGTAGATTCATGTTTATTTGGCTCACGATGATACATCAAAAACAAACAAAAATCAAAAATCTAATCAGTTTTTGGAGCAAGGTAGACTGGTTGGAATAAGCCCGTCAACGGTTTGGTCACAATAGTCCGCATAGGACTTATAGCGGAAAACATACTCAAACACAACATAACAAACCATGCTCACTGTAATATTTGGAAAACATAAGGAAAACTAGCCGTTTTCTAACAAAATTTATTTGCATTCTGACACAGCAAAAGTCAATCTACCTAAACAGATAAATCATAATCACAAGTACTAAGTAGGTACTACACTACACTAACGTTGATGATACACGTATTGGGAGGGTCCCTCTTAACTCATATCTGTACACAGTATACACGTCCCACACACAACGCAAAACATATCAGCCTTTCTGGGACTTAACCCGTCACTCAGTCCGTACCGCATTCGCATCACGGTGACTCTCGTAAGCCATGGACATACTGTGGGCGGTTTGAAAACGAGTCGGGGACCAGATGAGTGTTTGTGTGTAATTGTGTGGTTTCAACGTTAGATAGTAGATTATTGTAGCATTGGAAATGAAGGTGGTGTCTTTTAGTGTTTTTTAATGTAATATTTTAATAAATATTAGATATGCCTAATAGAAAAGAATGAAAGAAAACATGTTTATTTGGTTCACCATGATATATGATATAAAAATAAATGAAAAAAAAAACATAAATAAAAGAATCAAAAATCTTATCAGTTTTTGGAGAAAGGTGGACTGGTGGGAATAAGCCTACCAAAGGTTTGGTCACAAAAGCCCATGTATAATGAGGTATGAGTTAGTGCACAAAACAGACTCAAAAATAACATAACAAACCACGCCTAACCTCTTAACTCATAGCTGTACACACTTACACAGTGTACACGTCCCACACACAACGCAAAACATATCAGCCTTTCTGGGACTTAACCCGTCACTCAGTCCGTACCGTAGTCGCGTCACGGTGACTCTCGTAAGCCATGGATATACTGTGGGCGGTTTTGAACACGAGTCGGGAACCAGATGAGTGTTTACTGTGTTATTGTGTGGTTTCAGTGGAGGATGGTAGATTAAGTTGCATTGGGAATAAGGGGGGGATCTTTTTAGTATTTTTAAATGTAAATTTCAGGGTTCCGTACCCAAAGAGTAAAAATGGGACCCTATAACTAAGACTCCACCGTCCGTCTATGTGTCTGTTACCAGATTTTCATGAACCGTGAAAACTAGACAGCGGAAATTTTCACAGACGTATTTCTGATGTCGCTACAATTTATGACACTCCTATAATGGATATATGGAAGGTATACGGAAACCTTCGTGCATAAGTCCGACTCGCACTTAGCCGGTTTTTGTTAAGTGGTTGAGTGATCATCAAAATATAACTTCTCTCCTTTTCTCTCGATAGAGCAAAAGGGAGTGTCAGACTTTTACTGACTAAAAACCCCACGGGTTTTCTTTAGTTGCGTTGTAAGGCCACAGTGAACGATAAAGTGCTGTACTACGTGATGTGTGGTTAATTTGACCCTGAGCAAATGTTTGAATGGCCTACAGATAGTTATTTCGGATCTGGTGTTTGTAAATATGAGTTCGTATATTTGTGAATGCACCCACGATGCAGGCAAAGTACATATTGAACAGTAAACAGAACAGCCACAATGCTGGTTAACCCTTTTACAGAAAGAGAGAATATTTTTACCACCAAATTTTACAGCTCATAATTTAAAATTGTGTTCCCAGTAGTTATTTCATCATTTCACAATGGCTTTTGCTATTTCAATTCTTCATTACATACTCAAAGGGTATTTAAAACATACCTGTATCTAGTTTTTCTTTAGATGGGAATCATCCAATGGCTTCTTCACGGCAAGGCTGGAGTCAGATTTACTGGTGTGTTACCCCAGTTAATGGGTTGTGGAGGTCTGGTAGGCAGCCGCTCCTCATAAAATACTGATATTCAGCTAAATCCGGCCTGACTAGAAGCCGACCCCAATATAGTTAGGAAAAGGCTAGGCAGATGATGATGATCCAATGGCTTCTTCCGGTCTAGGGTGAAGCGAGAGAGCGTGTCATATTTTCACTGACTAAAACCCACTCCTTATTTGCCTTGTGTTCCAGGACCCCGGGGTTTCTCTTTCGGGCTACGCATAGCTCTAGTAGGCTTCGGTCTTGCGTAGCTCTACCTACTGTTTTGCCGACAGCTCTTTGATGCACGCATGAAACATGTGTACAGTATTTTTTATTAAACACTGATTTTTCTTTTCCTGTTATTGTAAATTAAACTTATAAAGCAACTAGCCAAAAATATACACTACTTTCAAAGAAGAAAGACACCAAAATGATTATTTTATCAATACCCGTTTGAAACACGTGTGAATCATACAATAAACATAAAAACTTCTGTAATTTTTCAAAGCAAAATAGCAAATAAACAGTTGCTATTGATCTCTTTCACGATCTGAATAAAAAATAGCCATTGTTACCATAATATAATAACTTTTACAAAACTACGATTGCTTTTCTTACAAATACCGATATATCATTTTGTAAGAAATATTGGCTCGCGTTTTTACAATAACGTTGTTTGATAATAATATCTATTTTTTTTTATTATGATCATAATGGTTAAAGGAATTATTGTGGGTTTTCATAATTATTTTGTTATAATAATACAAATACTTACTACTAATATAATAAACACGATCATTTGTATATATGGATGTTTGTTACTCTTTCACGCAAAAACTGCAAAAGTGATTTCGATAAAACTTATGCACTTGTCCTGGAATAGCATATAGGATATTTCTTATCCTGGAAGCATGTACTTTTGGGAGTATTTTCTATAATTATGCGGGTGAAGCCACTGTCAACAACTAGTGATATTATAAAGGCAAAATTTTGTACATCACGCTTGTACAGCTAAATAAAAACAGGATTCCAATGAAATTTGACACACTGATAGACTACGTTCTGTAATAGCACCTAATAGGGTTTCGATTAATTTAGTTCTCTTGGGCCAATTTCAAAATTTCACACGGACGAAGCCGCTGACAGCAGCTAGCCATGTCATAATTGCAGGGTGACTCTCAGCTGTGTAAGTCGCCATCCAGCTGTCGTGTAATCCAAGTCCAAATCGTAAGCGTCGCGTTCGAGTATCACGCGCTCCTTAAAGAGATGCTTACAAACTGTAGGGGCCCAGCAGGCCCGATGCCCGCTAGGGTTGCGGGGATTTGCAAAAGGCAACTGAAGGACAAGTGTGATTTTAGTCAGTTAAAGTCTGACACGTCCCCTTTCGCTCCATCCTAGAACTGGAGAAGTCATGATGACCTCCCACCATAAAAAGGTGGCCATGGCAGAAAAAAAGGAAGCTAAGATGATAAATAAGTTTGGTTATTCAATGAAAATAACTTTAAATTTTTATTACAGAATTTTAGCTTTGCAATATTATTATTAAAGGTTTAGATTATCATCAAAATCTTTACCCTTTTACTGGCATTTGTAGCCAGTTTACCAGCGTTAACCTTTGTCGTACTTTTCATCAATATTTCGCATACTTTATTAGGCATCCCACTATCAAAGCTCCAAATATTCTGCTTTATTCTAGATTGTCCTCGTCATGTCCTTTTAGGTAAACCTACTGAATAATTCAGAATCTTTCTAATGTCGAGAGTTAGGTACCCTAAAAAATAAATTGTTGATAATTTTTTTTATATATAGTTGATAAACCGTTTTTCAAGTGATTTTTGCTTAAGCACATTTTTATAAAAGTTAGTTTTTAAAGTCTTAACTTTCGTTACTTTTTGTTGCCTCTGGACAGGGCTTTTTAGACTCACTTTCGTATTATTAGCAAACCCTTTCATTTGATACCCATATTCTAGGAGTGTTTTTGAAATAAAAAGTCTAACATCTTGGGTATTCTGCCATGTTGGATTTAGAATGATGTCACATAGTTAACTTTGTATTGTCACCCAAATTAAAAGTACATCCAAAATTTCAGTTGAATCGGTTTAAAATATTTGTTTGAAATTGAGCTGCAATATTTCACCCGAACAAACATAGTGCCATGTGTTTAACATACATTGCAAATGAAATAAAAGCTTGTAATAAAAATGAATGTCAAATATTTGCAAAAATTTGTTGGACTGCAATCGAAAAAGTGGTAATTTGGCCTGTCTATAAACCATTTCATAATGTCAAGCATATTGAAAAAGATGAGGGTGTGGGCTGTTATCCTAAAGTGAAATACACACCTTGTAAATTAATATATTTTATTATTTTAATGAATATAAAGAAAAATCATACTTTTTGACAGCAACACAGAAAAACCAATAGAACGACAGCAACAATAAAAAAGATTAAATTTGAAAAATAAAGAAAAAGTATAAAACAACCAAAGAGTATGTATCACATATATTCTTCGAATATATACGCAGAGGTGTACTCCATAATAATAATAGGCTAATATAATATAGCTAATAATAGGTACCTATATTACTATCGTTTCACTAGATGACCAATAACAGATAATTTACACTACTGCGACTTACGAAGCAGCTTCTCCACTTATAATACAACTAGCTTTAGCCCGCAGCTTCGCCCGCGTACATAACATATAGCCTATGTCACCCAGGAATACAGCAGCTTTCTATTGGTGAAAAAATTTTAGCGATTGGACCAGTACTTCCACAGTATACCTCATACAAACAAAAATACAAACTTTACCTCTTTATTTTATTAGTATAGATTAGTACTAATTAATATTTATTAGCAAACAGATTACCAACCTAACATTGTTTCATAGATATTATTAATAAAAGTAATTTTATCAACATTTATATGCCACTTACTGTTTACGCTACAGTAAGTGGCATATAAGCAAAGAGACATTTATATTTTTGTAACATCAAAATTGTATTGTGAGTATAAACTGATTTGATTTGATATATTTTTCCAAAATAGATTTCTCAAGATAGAAAGATAGAATATTGAATAGTTATTGGGCATTACTTTTGACGGTATAATATCTACTATTAATTTGACATTACATTTATTTTTAGACGTGAATTGACAAAGTTTTACACAATATTTTATTTTTATTTCGTTTTTATCATTTCTACCAGAATCTGCATGTGACAATTATTTTGATGTACACATAATAATATTAAGTGTGATGATGAACATCATCAACACAATGTTTATGACTATACATAAATAACGAAAAAACACAAATTAATTACTCAGATACCCGCGAAACGAGACACAATAGTAAAACAATAACAGCGCGGTCTCATAGGACCGGTTGGGGATTCAAACGTTAATCGAAAAAACAGTCATATTGCTCATAGTTTGGAGAATATTTACAGCTTTTATAGAGAGATGATCTCTCGTTACGGATAGTCAGAAGCCAGTAAATCTGACTCCAGTCTTGCCATGAGTACCGTGTTACCCCAGTTAATGGGTTATGGAGGTCTGGTAGGCAGCCGCTCCTCATAAAATACCTACCTATGGCATTAAGTCCGCCTTTGTACAATGTTTTTGTGCATAAAGCTTAATAAATAAATAAATAAAATACTGGTATTCAGCTAAATGCGGCATGACTGGAAGCCGACCCCAATATAGTTGGGAAAAGGCTAGATAGGTGATGATAGAGAGATTATCTCTGATGGGATGATGTTCCTCATTGGTAGAAACATCATCATCTTCCTGCCCTTATCCCGTTTTATTTGATTTCCATTTTTTTCCATTCTGTCCTGTCACTAGTCACTCTATCACTAACTCCTTTTTCAGTCCATATCACTTGTCACACAATCCATCCATCTTTTTTTTGGCCGCCCCCTCCTCCATCCATTAGTAGAAACATCGTTGGCTCATTAAATTAAGCATGGACCAAACGGATGCAATCCAGCGGTCCAATAGAGGTCACTTCGGTGGGAGCTTGATTTATGTCTTCGCATTGTGTCGCGGCTACAGATGAAATCCACGCACCAACACGTTCGTAAATCAATCACTGCAGTCGAAACTGTGGTACGGAAAACGCGCTCCCCATCCAAGGATATTGAAAGTCATGGATTACCACTTGCTGTCCACATGGATTGAAACTATTAAGGTCACTTCTGTTGAGACTTTTTTTGAGTGAGAAAAAATTCTGACACACCCTACGTGTAAGACTTTTACTGACTAAACTCCACCCCGTTCCTTCTTTGCTTTCGTTCCAGGGTCCGGGATTTCGGACTACGTGGCCATTCCCGTACCTATAATAATAATTACATTCTATTTTATGGTCTTAGGTTTAGGAAGGTTTTTCCTTTTAGCGTGGTGGGCTACACATGGCCTCAGAGGTTTCGATTCTGCTGGGACCCTACAGATTGCTGACATCATTGAGATGTTGGATTGCAATAATCTGTTCCATACTTAACAATTTGTTTGGATTATTGTAAACTCGTCACATTTTCGGCTCACAGTGGCGAGTTTACAATCACCTATTTGTTTATATTCTTACGAATTTCAATTACAGTAAAACATTGTATTGTTTGTTTCAGCCTCAAGAACCAACCAAGTGATACAACTAACCTTCGTCGATATATTTCGTATAGAGTACCATTCAGACTGCGCTTACGACTATTTAGAGGTAAGCAAAAATAACTTAGCATTTACCTAACAATAGTGCACCTCGTGGGAGGCCTTCCAACGCGGCTGCATCTTCCAGTAAATGGTCATCACTCCAAAATATTTCGTTCCCATCGACCATCTGTTTTGTGAGCAATAAGCCCTGCTCATTGCCAATTGAAGTTAAGGCTATGTCGATCATTTTGGTTCTCCTGTGGATATCTTCATTTCTGATCTGATCACGTAAGAAAACTTCGAGTATAGCCCTTTCAGTGGCCTTTTTGGGTGACTTTAAGTCCTCTTATGAGGCCTATTGCACAAAAGAGATAGGTGCAGAAGGCATACATACAAAGCATGCTTGAATAACGCAACATAGACAGCGCTCACAGACACGATGGCTGGCGGCTACCCTAGCGCGAGTGCCAAGCGTTTTTAATCTCTCTAACTAAAATGATATTATATGGGTTGTCATACTTGTCACAACACAAAAGAACTGGCATCATTACTATGGTAAGTTTTAACATTTGCCTGTGTCAATTTAGTTTCAGGGTTTAAAAAACAGACTTTAGATATGAAAAGTGAAGAACATACATGGAGTTTGTATTCTGTACTTATCTATTTTGTGCCTATTATAAGCGACCACTTTTCGGAAAATCACTGGCCTATAATAATAATTTTATTATTTCCATCAGATTCGCGACGGTTTCTACGGATACGCGGACCTGATGGGTAGATTTTGTGGTCAAGCATTCCCAAGAACATTGAAGACTAAAGGACCTAACGTCTGGCTGAAGTTCCATTCTGATGACACGATAGAATATGAGGGCTTTAAGATTAACGTCGAATTTAAGGAAGGACCGAGCCGTGAGTATGGCCCTTATAAAGTTAAAATGGTTAAACTAAGTATAATTTTGATGTCTCGACTCTATTAACCTATCACACCCGCAAAACGTTAAGTTTGTTTTTTTTTCATTACTATGCTTGCGTATGTATGTCACTACTTAAACACAAGATATAGTAATTAAAAAAACTCACTGCTCTGCTCACTAGCAGTCGTGGCCCCAGTGGTATTTGCCCCGACTCAACTTGAAATCCTTACAAGATGCATTACTTTGTGTAATTTATTCATCACCACTGCTCTCGAAACGGTGAAAGAAAACATCCTGAGGAAACCGGCATGTCCAAAACTATAAATTCAAAGACTTGTGACATACACAAATCTACACTGGGCGCACGTAGTGGATTACGGCCCATTCCCTCTTCTAGAAAGGAGGCCTGATTCCTAGCAGTGGGAACATTAAAAGACTAATATTATGCTATGCCTATGCATATTGTGTATTATCTTCTTATTCTTCTTGTCCTTCTCCCATGTTACTTGGGGTCGGCGCAACATGTTTTCTTCTTTCGTTCTGTCCTGTCTTCCGTCACACTATCACTCCCTTTCCTTTCATATCGCTTCTCACACAATCCGAATTTTTGTTATATTTTAATTTACTTTCAAACAGTTCTTTTGATTTTATAAACACTTTCATAGCTACCTTTATTTTATGCCCTTTTCCTTATAATATCGTTTTTTGTTACTTTTGGAAGTTTCATGTAACATAATTATGTTTTATTTTCCTCATTCTCGCCTTCACCAAATGTAACCCTTTCTGTAATATGAATTTCTTCCCGTAACAATTAAAAACAAAGATTGTACTTTAATATGTTTTAGAAATTTATTCTTTGATTTTTTTTTAATTACATGCTGATGTGAAACGTGCTTTGATTAGGCCATTATCATTACGTTTCCTTCTTCCATCATCAATAGGTTCGCTTTCGGTACCATTTTTATTGGGTTCTCTTTTTCGTACTTTTTCATTGAGTCCTCTTTTTCTTACATAATCATGGGGTTTTCTTTTTCTTTCATTATCATTGGGTTTCTTTTTTCTTCTCTCATAATTGGGTTCCCTTCGTCTTTCATTATCTTTAGATTCCTTTTTTTTTCATCATCATTCTTCAATCTTTATCTCTTCTATCATGCTTCGGTATTATTCGTCAACTCAGTATTGACTCCCTTTTTAGTCGTCTTTTTTCCACATCTCTACAAGATTTATGCTATCTCCGTGTTTCTCTGGTCTTTTCCCTTATTCACTTTCTTCTTCTGCCGTAATAAGACCTGTCATACGGTATGGATCAGAATGTTAGGCTGTGAAAAAGTTGGATGAAAAACGATTGCATGTAGCGGAGATGAGAATGTTGAGGTGGATGTGTGGTGTGACGAGAATGGATAAATTGAGAAATGAGTATATTAGAGGAACTTTAAAAGTGGCACCAGTGACTAAAAAGCTGAAAGGAACTCGTTTGTCTTGGTATGGTCATGTAAAGAGGAGGGATGAAACGCATGTTACTAAAGCAGTTTTGAATTTACATGTGGAGGGATGAAGAGGAAGAGGGAGACCAAAGAAAAGATAAATGGATTGTGTGAGGACTGATATAAATCCCTGAAAAGGGAGTTGATGATAGCATGACGGGTGACAGGACAGAATGGAAGAAAAAACATGTTGCGCCGATCCCAAGATATATGGGATAAGGGCAGGAAGAAGAAGAAGACTTTCTTCTCCTGCCCTGTCTTTTACTACTTGTCATGCATATACTTACTTTCCATACCTAACTAATATTTATATTTTCCAGATCACATACCAGAATCATGTTACATAACGTTTGAAGGCAAGAAGTGGGGTATCATAGACACAAAAGTGCTTGACCCATCTTGTACGGAAAATTCTAAGCAAGCGTTAGACGTTTTGTGGACCATTATAGTTCCTGACGATATGAAGGTAAGTAGAATGTATTATAATAGTAAATGATAACAGAATTAGCTAATAAAATAATATTCTTCTACCAAATTTTCAAATCTTTCGTCTCCATTAACTGTCTGTTCTGCGTGCAATGTGCCCTGCCCACTGCCACTTATGTCTGGAGAGGTTTTCGAGCTACGTCATTTAATTTGGTTTTCCTATGGATTTCTGACGCGGTCACTTAAGAAAATTCCGAGCACAGTCCTTTTCATTGGCCTTTGAGTGACTTTAAGCCTTCCGATGAGGCATATTGTGAGCGACCACGTTTCAGATCCATGTCATCACTGGCAACACGCACTGGCCATAGACTTTTGTCTTAAGACACTGTGGTATGATGGAAAAGAAGATATGTTTAAAAAAAAAACAAAAACATCAGAATAAAAATACTGGTTAGATAGACGCCGTACCTGTGACAAGGAGGCCAAATAAGTAATCTTGTTTTTCTTTCATTTCAGATATATCTTAACTTTACTGCATACACTCTGGCTAAGCCTAATGAGTGCAACGAGAATATTATTCAAGTGTTTGAGACGATTAACCAAGAGCTAGACTCTAAGTAAGTAGTACAACAGTGAAAAGCAGTGTAATACTCACTCATACGTCTTACTAACGGTGGCGTTAGTAAGACGTATGAGTGATAGCACATGCTATACCATTCAACTCCCTCCCAATCCAGGGTGAATGATTGATTCAAGAAAATTTACACTACCAGTTGCTGCCACTTAGACAACAGATCTTTTTTTTTGAAAATGTGAACGTGACGTATTGTATATGACGTTGACATTTTTAGCGTGACGGCAGCGTGGACGTTAATGTCTAATGTCGTTGACATAAGCATTGTGACAGGTGCTTAGACTTGATGCTTCAATGCTGCCACATGGTGAACGTCATTTTAGAAGATCCTCATTTATTTAAAATCAGTCATAGATTAGACTTGTTTCGATTTTTTTAGTTCTTTATGCGGTCGTGTCTTTTAAGTCTAATAAACTTCATTTCGTTTCTAAGATTTTAGTATAGTAATTATTTTAAAATAGCCCTTTATTTTGATTCTCTACACGACTATGTCCCAATTAAAACATATGGTGCCATTAATTCAATTTGTATATAAACATTCGCAAATAATTTTTATTTGCAAACCGTATTTTTCAAATAATATTTGACTGCTAGAGGTCATTGACGTGCCTTCTCTGATTTGTATTGTATTGTATTTCCAAAAATAATAAGCCCGTTTTGACATAAATGTCATCGCGTCGTGCTACTATAAAGTAGGCGTAAAAAGAATACTCGCAATTATATTCCATCATATTATGATGTAATGCGTCAAAAAAATGTATATATTTTTTTAAAACACTATGATTTTTAATTATTATTATTTTATTGTTTCTCTCAGATTTGTTCCAAGTTACATTCTAGGATCTTTCTCAAATGTCAAAACAGGCCTTATATTTTTTGACAATTTTACGTAACGGATGGTTTCGGTGACAGCTGTCATATTCATACAATGTAGCTATCTATCCTTTTCTCCCATCTTAAAGATGCATATTTTTGTCCTGCTGTCACCCAACCCATGCTATGTAAAAAAGCTTATAATAACTTTAATTTCAACAGATTAGCGGAATACTGTGGTTCTGTAGCCAATTCAGTCACCACAAAAGACCGTAATGGAAATAAAATGTACGTGAGACTGTATGCTACGAAGGAGGCGCGAGGTAATACGAACTTCAATGCAACCTTCAACGCGTATAGGACTCTAGACGCCAATGGAGATGGTAAGTAGTATACTTAGAAAATTCAAAAAAGATCATTTTTATGTAATTTTTTTTAGGAGGGTAATTATACAACCACTAATAAACTAGTGCGCTTCACCATCTAAGACTGCTTACCATCAGGTGGAATCGCGGTCAAGCACTAGTTTATCTATATATATAAAAATGAAACCCGTTTTCCGTTGTCACGACATAACATGAAAACGGCTTGACCGATTTGGCTGATTTTTTTTTAAATGTTCCTTGAAGTTCAATGATGGTTCTTACGGAGAGAAAAATTAAAAAAAAAAAAAAAGTTAGGTAAAGTAGGGTAGTGTAGGGTAGTGTAGGGTAGTGTAGGGTAGTATAGGGTAATGTAGGGTAATGTAGGGTAGTGTAGGGTAGTGTAGGGTAGTGTAGGGTAGTGTAGGGTAGTGTAGGGTAGTGTAGGGTAGTGTAGGATAGGTAGGGAAGGGTAGTCATTTGACGGGAGCGAAGCCGCGGGTAAAAGCTAGTATCAAATAAAAAAAAAACTTATTTTGCTCTAGAGCGAATGGGAACCCCAGAGTCCTGGGACGCAAGGCAAAGTAGGAATATAGGAGTGAGTTTTAGTCCGTAATAGTTTGACACAAAGAGACCGTAGAAGGTAGAAGTGATTGGATGATTTCCCACCTAAAAAAAAAATTAACCTATCAATACCCGTGAAACGAGACACAATAGTAAGACAATAACAGCGCGGTCCTATGAGACCGGTCGGGAATTCATGAATTAAGTAACGTTTACCACTTGTGTGATATCAATTTAAAGTGGCTGATATTATTGGTCTTTGCGATTCTAAAGATTTTTTCTTTAAATAATTTTTGTTTTAAACATGAATTAGCTTCAGATATACTGTAAAAACAACCATTTTTTTTTAAGAGTTACCGCGGAATTTCTTCTCTATAAGAAACGACCAATTGGTACCGTGCACCAGCACTAGCTTCTGACGTTTTATTAGTGCCCATGTAGCTATGTGTGAAACAAAAAGATTTTGATAAAATAATTGATGAATGTTTAGGAGCCTGTGTTCATTTCTTGTATAAACATTAAAAATAGTTCTGTTATTGTTGTTTTACAGACAAATGTCAAGAAGGTGAATTTGATTGTGAGGACAACACCTGCATTGACTCTCATCTGGTTTGCGACAATGACGCTCATTGTAGACTGAAGGCTGATGAAGACAAGTCACATTGTACAGTAAGTATTTTTATATATATTATAGATTTAGTGAAATCAATAATATGTAGTAAATAAATATAGAGTCGAATGATGTGTTCTGGCGAAGCAACGAGTACTCGAGCTACCGGTTTTTTAAACTGGAACTGTGTCAAAATAATTTACTATTGAAATTCAGAACATGAAACATGAGAACTTATTTAAATATTTCTGATTCTCATAAAACAAAGCATTATTACAGATGGCGTTCTGTAATTTCTCCATATCCTCATGAGAAAAAGAAATTAAGTAGTTTATGTGTGTATCAAAAACCTCTCAGTATAACCTTTAATTGTTACAGTTAAAAGAAGAGTCGACGATAAACCAGCCCCACATCATGGTGATCCTCATCATCTTCTCGCTGATCCTCTCAGGAATGAGCTTCGTCTTCATCTTCAAATGCATGCGGAAGCTGTACCAGGACCATAAAATCATTAAGGTAAACCTTTCAAAAGAAGATACATACATAATTATACAGAATACTACGATGTGCCCAGTATTCAAGACCTCTACACGACGAATGCCAACAAATATTTACGAGGAAAGAAGTCTTTGAAGCAATTTCTACCTAACCGAGTTGTAACAATATGGAACAGGTTCTCGGAAAGTGTTCTAAAGGTCCTACATTAAACTGCTAAAAGGACGGAGCTACGGGTATGTAAGGTGAATAGTTCCATTCCTATTTTTGCTCGCACGATTGACATTTTAATTTGTAATGGACCCCTACTACTTTTCAAAAGACTAAATCTAGTCCTAAATAAAATACGACACATAATTATAAATCTAAGCGATATAAAAAAAAATAAGCTGTATTTGGTACATTTAGACTGAAATTTAATTACGATTTTGCACAACAATAATCCATAATATATTAATTATGTATTTGACATATTTGTTTCTTTGTATATAAAACTCTAAGCATATCCCTTTCCATTGTCCTTTGGGTGACATTAAGCCTTTTAATGAAGCCCATTGTGAGCAACGACGTTTTGGATCCATATGTCATCACTGGCAACACGCACTGTTCATTGATTTCCGTCTTGAGGCACCGAAACGCACAGGACCGGTCATTGTAGTGACGCTTAGGGGAGGCCTATGTCCAGCAGTGGATGTCTCTCGGCTGAAATGATGATCATGTTGAAACTAAACATGATAACCACTCTAGTGTAAATCAGCTGTGTATTTTCAGAACTAAATTTTATTTGACTTCACAATTATATTTTCATCTTAACTCCCTTCCCAATCCAGGAGCACATAAGACAATCCTGTGAGGATCGTCTGGACAGTCTGGTGGGGAGTCGCTTGACCCTGGACCCAAAGAGGCTTCAGAGGGACAGCGAGCCTCGAGCCAGTCTGGAGAGAGAGAACCACAACAACGAAATGGTGAAGAAGCAGAGAAGTTTCTCTTCTAAGCATAAGGTAAGATATTTATTTAGAAAAAAGAAGAAAATACGCCCAGTCATTTTTACTGTAGATGCGAAATGAAAAGTTAAAAAATAAATACACAACAAAAAGTAAACTTGCTCTTAATGATTTAATATTATAGCTGACAGAATCTCAGGTCACCTACGAGTATTTTAAGAGTGACATAATTATACAAAAATACAAATTATACATAAATTCCAATGAGATATTATTTTTTTATTTTTAAAATGAAAATCATAAAAGTAAATATGCAATTTCCAGACTCAATTGAATGATAAGATACTTATAAAAATAAATTTTATAACAAATTTAAATTTGTTTTTTACATACTATCTACTACTATCTGGTCAAAGATTTAATTTTTGCCTATATACTCGTAGTAATATGTAGGCAAATGTTGTCCTATTTACAAATTAATCTACAAATACCATTCAGCACTACAGTCAAATTAAAAAGTCAAAGTATATAGCAATCAATTTTTTTCCAGCAATCAAGCATAGAATCAGATTACCAAGAAACCCACCTAGACCTGGACGAAGAAATATGGCGCCGAGAAGTGAACAGCATGCCAATAGAAGAAGATGTAAGCATCGAACGTAACGGAAGAACAAGAAAGAGTCACATAAGTAGAAAAGAAGAATCAATGAGAAGTAGAACAAAGGAGAGTGAAGATGTTAAAGAGAAAAAAGAGAAGGAACATAAGAGAGAGATTAGAGATGTGTCGGTAGGAGCTCCTGATACTAAGGAGTCTGGCTGTCAGACGAGGGAGAGTTTGTTCCAAACGGATCCTCCACCGAGTTCTGATGGTAAGTTTTCAATTTAATTTTATGTTAAACTAGCTTTTGCCCGCGACTTCGTTCGCAAATGAATGTTTGTCACAGGTCACAGTGGACATGAAATCGAAGGCAAAAAAAAAAATTACCTATGTCCATCCTTGGGGTCCAAGCTAGATCTGTACAAAATGTCGTCAAAATCGGTTCTGTAGTTTAACCGTGAAAACGTAACAGACAGACAGCCAGACAGAGTTACTTTCACGTTCATAATATTTATATATATATTATTATGGATGAATTAGCATTATCGGGCTTGTAATGCTCCTACTGTTGAGACTCAGGCCTCCTCTCTAGGAGAGGGAATGAGCCGTAATCCACCACGCGAGCTCAGTGCAGATTGGTGGATGTCACATGTCTTAAAATTTTTGGTTCTAGGACATGCGGTTTCCTCACGATGTTTTCCTTCACCTTTTTAAGAGCAGTGGTGATGAAATAAATTACACAAAGTAACGCACCTGGCTGGGTTTGAACCCACAACCTACAACTTGTAAGACGGTGCAGTTACACGGGGCCACGACTGCTCTCAACAAATGAATTAATTAATAAATAAAGACCATTATGCTATGTGTCGAAAAATTAAGATAGTAAATTAGGATCTACATCACTATTTTTTAATTAGTATAAAATAAAAATGAGGTTCTATCACACCGGCTACTGACCATATTCGTGTAGTCAAAGGTAAAAAAAAAACAAAATTCCAAAATTGTCCACGAAAATTTTGTTTTAATTGGTAAATTCTAAATTCATAATTGAATCAATCATTCATAACAATTACTGGAGGACTCAATTGCATGATTAATGACACAAATGGTAATATCTTTGCTGTTTATAAATATTGTTTATTGAGACTTTGCATACATTATTTTACCGAGACCTTTTTTTAATAAACCAGTCAGTATTTGTACTAATTTAAAATGAGTGGTGTATAATGAAAATTCTGACATATTATTTCGTAAGCTCAACTATTTCGGTTCGTAGTGATTCAGAAATAGGCCATCATATTTAAAAAAAAATTGAATTTGAATTGCAATACATACGATTGCTATGAAATGAAAAAAAAATTTAAGCCATGAGTCTCAAATACACTGGCAAATAAAACTAATATTAAGTTATTTTCTATAAAAAATGACCAACTTTTAAGTGGGTTAATTCTGCTTTTAAATTAAGCGAAGAAAATAATGATCCCAAGAACAAATAATTTACCAATATCCGATCTAATAATGACGGCGAACACAGAAAGCCAATGAAAAACGTCCGGTCTACATTTCCTACCTCACCTAGCTCCTGTTTTCTTGTGATTGGAATTCGAAGAAAATCAAGAATTCCTTTCAAAAAATCTAATCACAATTTTTCTCGGAGTATTTAGAATTGGAAAACTAGGTAGATGCGGTTAAAGAAGAAAGGTTTGCTTTTCCGATTTCTACGTGAAAGATTTTATATTGATTATCAAAAAGTTTTCTTCTATTTAAGTCTTAATTCAAGACAAAAGCATTTAAATATAGAACATAATAATTAAAAGAATAGTTTGTCACTGGCAGAGACCTCCCCGCGCAGGGCCCTGATTCAGGTTATGGACCCCAGCAAGGACGAATGGCAGACGGTTACTTCCTTCTGCAAAGCAGTAATGCTAGCGAAGGAGGAGATTTAAGTCAGTAAAAGTCTCTCCCGCTCCATTCTCATTGGATGATTTCCAGAGACAGAGAAGTTATTAGTTGATTTCCTACCTAAAAATAAAAGCCCTACTAGGTGTCGACAAGATCTGGCCCCGTCAATTTTGATGAAGGCTTTTTGATACGCGCATGACAACACGCCGTTGATGCGGGCTTGGTCCTTACCGGAGGATCAGACGATGAGCTAATCGTGGCTCACTGTTCTCTCGTCCTGGGACTCCCAACTTCCTAGGTCCTTAAATACCTTTAACAAAATCCTCTCAAAGACACATAAATTCTACCTAAGAATGTCACCTACATCACCAAAATCCCTCCTCCAATCCAAAACGTCCACTTAAACCTGCAATACTGTAACTACGGTAATTGCGTTAACTATGTTAATTTTAGGGTTCCCTAAACGACCTATAACCCACAACGACCTCTCCTTGATAACATGGGTGACAGCTATTATGGGGTTTCGAGCTTGCTAACAGTTGGAGTGAAGTCCAATTATTGCGGTCCTAACTTCAGAAGTTACTTAGATTATTTTGTTAGTGTTTTGTCTGTATTATTATGGAACTAGCTGTCCTCTAAGTTTTCATTCGCAGCTTTGGTTTATACTCCTCTACTTCTGAGTATTTATGTTATTCTTCTATAATACGATAAATGGGTTATTCAACACTGAAAGAATTTTTCAATTTAAATCAGAAGTTCGTATATAACAGGCCAGGGAAATCAAAAGACTGTGATAAAGAAATCAAAATTAAAACATCGATATGTTAATAAAATATACTCTTTATTTTACTGCTCTGCATCTATGGTTTGTCTTCTTCTTAGTGGTATATCATTCCACATTAAGTAAGCTATTCAACACTAAAATTATTTGATGCACAATCTGGATTGAGGGCCCATTTTATAAATCACTAGCAGCCCGTCCCGGCTTCGCACGGGGTAGACAATTATTTATTTTTGGAAATTTGGATATAAAACACTTTTTTTAGTTTCATTTTTCTACACCTTCGGTTACATTGTTCAAATTTTACCAAGGATCCCTAATTTTTTTTCAAAATGAAATGAAACCTATGTCAAATTGGAAGAACGTAGCATTCTATTGGTGAAAGAATTGTTTAAATCGGCCCAGTACTTTTTGAGCCTATTCATTACAAACATACAAAAATAGGTACAAATCTTTCCTCTTTATAATATTAGATTTTGTTTTTGTTTTTTTTTTATAGATTACGAACTTTAACTTTTTATATCGAACTAGAAGTTCCTATAAGATAAACAAACATACAAATTATTATTATTGATTTTTACAATATTCAAACACACACAATATTTACACTCGTATATACTAGCATCTGTCAGCGGCTTTACCCGCGCCCGCGTGAAAATAGTTTTATCCACACAAACTTTGGTCTTTCGTTTCACCCCATAAATATGGAAATTCCTTTCTTAATGCTCGCCTACACATAAGAGGAAACCTTATGCGACATTAACGTTTCTATATTCAATTATGC
Source organism: Mythimna separata (assembly GCA_030763345.1). Classification (NCBI taxonomy): domain Eukaryota; kingdom Metazoa; phylum Arthropoda; class Insecta; order Lepidoptera; family Noctuidae; genus Mythimna; species Mythimna separata. The sequence continues at coordinate 3,169,418 of CM061188.1, read as the reverse complement.
GTTGATATATCAGTCAGGCAGTTACTCCTTTTATATATAGGCATATTAAATAGTGTACTCGTATATAGATGTATAGATATTAAAAATCACAATGTCTGCAGCAGCTCTAATTAATATTTTTTCGGCCCCCATGTATTTATAAGAAAGTGTTTGGATAGGACCGTGTCTATGAGGGAACCATGGAACAATGAGTGGTTATTTTCTTACAATATTGCTACCTTTATTCTCTTGTGGAATTCCCGGCCGGGGTCTGTGTTTCCTGATACAACCTAGGGGTCTTTAAGTCAAGTATGAATGGATTGCTTCTAGGCAAGCGTGCTCCATCGTTGACCACATCATCGCTTACCATCAGGTGAGATGTGGTCAAGCGCGAGCCTATCAATAAAAATAATAAAAAATAATCTTTGTTTAACTACGATTCATTTGACTATGATCAAAACGGTATTTTGGGTGAAAAAAGTTTTAAAGGCATTACTTTTAAGTGAGTTTATTCAACCCCTTTGCTGCTTCTTAGAATCCCTTCCAAGTTCCAAAATTAACGGTACTCAAATAAATTTCATTGCAAATAAATTGAATAAAACAATTTGCCTTCAAAGTATCTTTCATTATTGACGTAGGAACAGCGAGAATTCCTATTACGTTTTTCTAATATAAATCCTGTCTTCCATTGACATTATAAAAATTCAATATGGCGATTGGCGGGAAACATCCGCCATCTTAAGTATAGACAATTGCCATATTGGATTTTTGGCAGTATTTGTTTTTTTTTGTGTATATGTAGATAATTGAAAACGAAATAATAGGATGTGTTATTTAATTTATGAAAGCAGAATGTTATATTCTTTTTGAGCATTCGTAAGTAGGTATGCTTAGATTCGCAGAATAATCTGTAGCTTAAATTACTCACGGCCTATCTATATTTCCATTTTCTCTTAACCAAAGAGACATTAATAATTGAAATCTGTGCCTAAATATTTGATACTAGCCTAACTGACTCTCTGGTCTCATGGTTGCAAACGCGACTGTTTAGGAAAGAGTCATGGATTCGATTCCCGGGTGGGAAAAAGTGCTATTTTCCTAATAAAAATACTGCTACAAGCAGCCCGAAGTTTAAAATTTGGTGGTGTGACACCCCCGTGCTTCGGGTAGCACGTTAAACCGTTGGTCCTGCGTCTAATCGGTCTCCGGTCATGTTGGATTGCCATCCCATCGGACTACGAGAGTAAAGAAGAAGCGAGTGCATTTTGGTAAAATAGAACTGGGAAAGTATTGGTTACCTCAGCGAAGTTTGCCAAGAAGACTGACTCCAATGTATTTATCGCCAAATACTGCAAAAACTATTTTATTACATCCTATGATAATGGAACTCAAGTAAGTCAGAGAATGTAGGTAAGAAGAGACCCTCCAAAATGTGCATGTTTTTTGGAGATAAGTCAAAAGAATATCGAATGGTTACTAAAACTACTCGGATACGGCATTTATACATCGCCATTCGTGGCACCTAACACCCTTCGAGGTTCAAACCTGGTACTAATGCCCTTACTCTCGTCCTGCAGGTTCCGGCACCAACAGCCGAGGTTTCTCCACCTTCGGCTATTCGGGCGCCACGATCGTTAGGCCTTCGCCCCCAGCCACCACGAACACTTCTGAAATAACCATCGAACTGCTGACGCAGATACCACAGCATCAGGAGTCCAAAGCCCGTAAGTCTTCTGTCGATTGGATTATACAGTGAAGAGTAGGTATCCTGATTGCAAATCGGCTGTGACTAATGCTTCTACTAACATCTCCCTGTTAAACGCCGAAGAACGTCCACTGTCGGACATAGGCTTCCCCAATTGTCACCACAAAGAACGTTCCTGTACGACTCGCATCCATCGCATTCTCGCAAGTCTTACCAGGACATCGGTCCACCTTGTAGCCCTTCTAATGCGCAGTCGCCACTCCTGAACCTTTCGGTCCCACCGACCATCCGTTCTACATGCTATGTGCCCTGCCCCCTGTTATGCAACCTTGGTCCTCCTGATTCTCCTCTCCTTGCATCCATCGGATTTCCCTTACCCTTACCAGGTCATCAGGTCAAATTGTTGATGGCCTGCCAACGCTGCGTCTTTTGGTACGCGGTCGCCGCTTCAGAACTTTTCGGTCCCAACGGCTATCTGTTCTTCGAGCAATATGATGTGGTCCATTGTAAGCGACCACGTTTCGAAGCCATATGTCATCCCTGGCAATACGCACTGATAAAATAATGTAGGTAAACTCCATTTCCTATGTCACTTACCATATTTCTAACACCAACGACTTCCTAACCTAAACTACATCCAGACTTTGCATAGCCCCAAAGCCTGTGTAGTAAGTAACCAAGCATGATTTATTCAACGAATTTAAAAGTAAAATCAAGTGAACTCGATAACATTCAGGATTAAGTTTTAATTGGCCTGAAACAAATCATGAGGCCCTTTGAAGTGCTTTCGATTGCGGCAAGTTATATAAATACAAGGCGCCTAGCCGAGGCTAGCTTAAGTTATTTTGTTAATTGGGGACATAGACTATCTTTGTATTTAAAATTGAGTGTTTAATTTAAATCTAGGCTGAAGAATATTTCAGATGCCAGTTAGGGCCGATACCTGCCAAAGTTGCAGATTGTCTGTAGGAGTTACAGTGCCCCAAAAAAATAATGTTATTTTCTAGGGCCACGGTAATTCTTTCAGACAATCCACAGTCTTGGCAGGCGTCGACCATAACTGAAATCTGAAATATTCTTGAAGCGGTAACCACATTAGACAGACGCAGGCTAGTTGCCATGTAAAATATATGAAGACTGACGCGCCCACGTAGCCCCAATTTATACAGTCTAGATTTAAATTAAACACTCAATTTTAAATACAACGATTGACAGGACAGAGTGGAAGAAAAAAACGTGTTGCGCCGACCCCAAATAAAAGGGACAGGGGCAAGAAGATGATGAATTAATTTTAAATACAACTATTGTTTATGGCCCCATTTGTTGTACGTCGTCGCGTCGTATGGCGTGGGTCTAATGTAGCTCTACAAGTCTAGTGTCGCCCATAGGTCGGTGTACTTGGCCCATGTAGGCCTAAGTTAGTTATAATATTAACATAACATACATTCATTAACATAATTTTTTAACTATATGTGTATGTATACTCGAAACCTATAGTAAAAATGCCACTTTTCAAAACTTTGGTCTCTCTGTCAATTTGTTTTACATGATCTCTGAAATGGTTTGGCGATTTTGAGTAGACTTTCACTTGTACATAGCTGACGTTATAAGAAGTTACTTAGGCTATTAATCTTAAAAATTTAACCAAATGGCATTGTGCTGTTTAAAAAGTTTGACGCAGACGAAGTAGAAAATAAAACGTTTTAGTATTATTTACGTAATAAAGATTTTTTTCTATCAATATTAACGAGCGCCCAAAACTTTTCTTCTAATACCTTGTGAACACCCAATTTGTTATTTTGAAGTTTTCTCTCAATTATTTATTACTTTGCTATTTATTTTATAGATTGACTTAGAAGAATAGACTGAGTGTTTTGCCAGTAGTTACCTTTTTTGAGAATTATGTATAATGTACATAAAAAAACTTATGTAAAGTGCCACCTTTGTCACTATGATCTACAGACAAGATAAAGCAATTGTTCACTCAGTAGCTTTATCTAAGATTAGTTTTAGTTTTGTAAAAAATATTGTACCTATAACATAACATGGCATAATCAGCATTAAAATTGGCCATTGCTGAAACTCAGGGCTCTATTCTAAGAACCAGTGAGGTTATCGATTCGAGGACATATTGGTTTCCTCATAATGTTTTCTTTCATCGCTTTTGAGACCAGTAGTAATGAAATAAACTATTCAAAGTAAAGCGTTTACTTGATTTAGAACCCACGTCGCGTCGTGCAACTCAAAATTCGAATACCTTAACAAAACTAATTCAGTCTATTCTTCTATGTTTATCACAATTCACTACAACAATTCAAAGTCTAAAATAAATACTTTTGTTACAGAAAAGAAAATCGACCGTCGCCCAATCAGCACCGAGACCACTCGCTCAGCTCCCGACGTCATCATCGTCTCCAAACCGATTCGCTGAGGCTGACCCTTGGGGCCCCCGCCGTGGGCCCCAACACCCCCTGACTCCTGGTACCCTTTAGAACCCAGGTTAAGGCCGGAGGGGTGCTACCATCCGCACACTTGTCACTTAGACACGTTTTCAAAAAGCATGTCTTTCGACAATTGTGAAGGTTATTATAGCAAGTACTTTGATGAAAGACCGAAGCTAATTTATGACTATTGTTTGAAAAGTGATCTAGAGTATAAGAAATCTCAGACTCTGCCAAGGAATTTGGGGTCTTCTGTAGATTATAAGCCAAAGGTTCATCCTCAGAGAAGTGTGTGTTTTTATGGACTAGAGGATGAAGAAGAACCGTGTCGACGGCCGAGGAAAACGTTTGTTGTGACCGCAGACGTGGAACCACATAGATAACATTTGTGAGAACTTTTATAGTATTTTATAGGTAGATAATAAATAAGATGGTTCTATTTTTTCGTCTGTAAAGTTGTTACTATTTATTGTTAGTGTAATGAATTTGTTTATTGTGTGTTGAATATTGTTTGAAAGTTTTATTTAGCTGGGAAAATATTGGTTGTTGAATTGGTTTATGAAAAGACTAGCTTGCTTTTATTGGTCTGGAAATTAGAACGAACATTGAACATAGGAGGATCTTATAAGTCCTTAGGGCAATTGAGTCAGTGGTATCGCCAATATCGAACCATAAACTACACTATTGGAAAAATGTTAGAAATTTTTCCAACAGTTAAATTCATGGATAGATAACAATATTGGTGATAAAAAGAAAGAAAGCAAAAAAAATACGTTTATATGTGCCTCACAGAATCATTTAAAACTAAAATACACGATAAAAAAAAATATGTTTTAGTCAGTGCGAGGCTCAAAAGGCGCCTAACTCAGCATATGCGCTGGTATTCTGTGGAGGTCACCAGTGCTCATGGTACCATCAACCCGATTACCTCTACAGACTTAAGGGATCGTCCTATAACCAAAGTTTTGATTTTCATCTACTACAGAATATAAAAAAGTCATAGTTTCCATTTTTAAAAACCATTTTTAAAATTGAATTCAAAATCCTTTTCTTGTGTCAAAATCTTAATATTATGTTTATGTTATTTTTAGTTATACGAAAAAATAAACAATATCTAGTGAAATCGTTCCATAAATTTCTTTCAAATTGTTACCTATACCAACTGAAACGCACATAGATATTATTGTAATTTGTCCCTGCTTAGCCCAAAATGGGTTAAGCTTGAGTGTTTGTACATAGAAAACCGAAATACTGCCATCATTTTGAATTTAGTAAGTTATTATAATTATTATTTATTGTAGAAATACTTCGAAAGCGACATATAGAAACAAACAGACAACATTGTGATCCTATAAGGGTTCTGTTTTTTCTTTTTGTGGGGCGGATCCCCAATAAAGAAATCTAAAACGCTAAGTGTAACTTACATGAACATGGGCGAGTTGTGGTCTGTAAAAATCTAACACATCTATCAACAGGCGTATCTCGCTCCATCATAAAACGGGACTTCCCACCTCAAAGAAAAACATATAAATACAGGAGTACAGTTACTGCCTATTTGGTTTACACTAAATCAATCGTAACACCTTTTGAAACATTGTTCTTAAGAGGGACAGGCCCGAGTCATCTACCGTCAAAGTGAACAATTTTTTAAATTTGTTTCATTCAACGTAATACTTGATAAAAAAAGTAACGTGAAAAAAGAAAAATAATGCATGAACGCTCTGTTGGTATTTGGTAATATTATGATGTACTCGAATTTTTCATGAAACTTGTTCCAGGAAATACGTGCTTTTTTAAAACCTTTAAAGGGAATGGAGATTTTTTTTATATTTTAATTTCCAAGTACAATATGAAGGGTCAAAGTTCACCCAAAATAGCAAATGTAAAATGTTTCGATATTTTGTGGATACTCCACAAGATATCTGTGTTTCCATAATATCTACAAAAAGGTGCTAGTAATGTCATTTACCCGTAAAGGCGATTGTATAGAAATGTATCTCGGGATGGTCACTCTTAAATACCTATTTTGAATATTGCCTATTTTGATTTTCCCGGAATTTACTTTGCTTACTTCCTTGCAAAGCCATTTACAGTATTGTACTATACTGTAATTGAATTTCCGAGAGATTCAATTTTTTTCTGATAAACGTAAACATAAAAAAATCATATTATTTCATAAAGCAAAAAGTTTATGTGCGTATGTACACTCCAAGTACTCAGTGGATTTGGGTGTAATTAGGTACAAACGTAAACTATGTGCTCAAAGTCAAAGACAAAACTACTATTTGAAACAAAACCATTTATTTCAAATAGACCATTTATAGGCATTTTTGAATAGTCAAAATGTCGATCAGTCAAAACAAAATTTGAAGTCAATTTGCACGTTCTAAATCGTTGATTTAAAAGGAGAAGAACATGCTAGAAAATCCATGGATATTCTTTTAAATCAATCCTAGGATGAATTAATTATTATCCCAAGGCGATTTTCCCTTCAGATCATTTTATATTTTTATGCAGGCAAAGCCGCTGGTAAAATATGGATTCAAAACAGCGTAGCATATAATACTGAAAAATAAAATCAAGATTCCTAGAAATATGAAATGAAAACTCGATATATTCCTGGTGTATTATTTTCATGCACGTATTAAAATACAAAATTAATATTTGCAAGAATAAAATTTCTGTTTAAATTTTATAAACTAGTGCTTGACTGCGAACCCACCTGATGTTAAGCAGTGATACAATCGTTGATGGTGAGGCACACTAGTTTATGAGAAGTCTATTCACTCTAGCTTTGAAGACACCCAAATTATAATCGGACGGGAAAACCGCAGCAGGCAAATTGTTCCAGTCCTTCGATGTACGCGGTATAAACGACGAGGCGAAACGCTTAGTCCGGACCGTAGAGGTTTGAACGAAGTAAGGGTGGATACTCGCCGTACGTCATTTATTTTCCAGCCATTCATTTCGAAGTATTTCTACATAAAACTCAATGCAATAATAAATTATTATTATTACTTATATAATTATAGTTTCGTAAGTTAAAATATTTGAACGAATTGTTTGAAAATTATCACTTAAGATAAAATAGATCTTAATTATGTAACATTAAGATAGAATTTGCTTTGAAAAAGTTTGAAATGAATTAGAATTATCCAAATGTTTCAATTAAATTATTCGAATCTTTTAAATTGTGTTACATTTGAAGATTGAAATTCTAAAGAACGATAATGTAGTTTTGTTAAATAAATTAAATAGATTTATTTGAAATTAGAATGTAAGAAGATTTTCATTTGTTTATTCAGGGTTTTTATAGCTATTCAAAAATTTACCATAACACAAGTCTTCCAAAAATAAATTATATTTCAAATGAATTGTTTTCTTTCAAGAATATTCACAAAGTTTTGATGTTGTTTATTTTGAAAGGTGTGTCCATTTTACGAATTTTTATGCAGTGTAAAATTAATAAACAAATATTTTTTTCTGCTTTTCATTTAAAAGGTTTTTTTATACGTAGTAATCACATGAGACTGTAAAGACATTGCTAAAAAAAGGGAAAGTAAAATTATTATTCAAATCTAGCTTAGGGGGTAAGGTTTCAAGTAAAATATAAAGAATAAGTAATTATTCCTAATCCTTACTTATTTTTTTATGGAAAAAATAAAAGAGAAATTACACAAAGCCATTTTTTATCGTCGCTTGAAGCCTAAACTAAAATATAAAGTAAATCTGGGCACACCTTATCTATTTGTTGAATCAATGTAAATTAAAATATAGTTTAAATATTAGCTATTTAGAAAAATAAATAAATAGACCAATTCGAGTAAATCATATTTTATAAGAATCAATAGCAAGTAAGTGAAAATTAAATGTAAATAATAAGTTGTAGATAATTTTGAAATAATAAAGTGTTAAGATAAATGTTAAATAAATTATTTTAATTAATGTTAAAAATAATTACAATTTGACAATATGTTGGTTAATGATTTTTGGTGTAATTTATACGAAATAGGAGTTTAATTAAATGAAATACGAAAATATTATGTAAAATTGTCAGAGAATTTTATGAAAAAATACAAAAACCTTAATTACTCAGATACCCGCGAAACGAGACACAATAGTAAAACAATAACAGCGCGGTCTCATAGGACCGGTTGGGGATTCAAGTTATTAATTTTTCAGTTCATAAGTATTTACTTTTTGAATTACCTATTATATCTGTTATTATTTTCATTTACCTTAGTCTGTCGGTTTCATATTCAGAATTGGAATGAAATGTGTTTCTTTTTCGATAAAAAAAATCTACAAAACTGAGCAAATACTAATAACAAAAAGTATACTTACACATGTTTTGCGTAGGGGTCGTATCACCGGCAATTTGTTCCAAGATACGACAAAAATATGGGACGTGACAAAAAAACAAATGCTTATAATTATATACTTTATATAGATACCATGCAATAAAGAATTGAGTATTGAGCATATTAAACGACTTGAAAACGTAGTTCTGACATATAAATTATTAAAGAAAAAAAATTGGGACCTTAATCTATCACATACCCGCGAAACGAGACACAATAGTAAAACAATAACAGCGCGTTCTCATAGGACCGGTCGGGGATTCAAACATTAAACCTACCAAATACAAATTTTTCGAACTTTCGGACGAGCCGTAGGTAGCATGTTGTTAGTAATCTGTAGCCTTGGCAGGCGTAAATGTGGAATTCCTTTTTGCCAAACGTTTTGATAATGATTTTTGTGTCATTGCGTCGCTGCGCGTGCATAACCGCGGAACAACAGTTGGTAAATACCGCGTATCGGTTATTGAACAATTTTACAGGAGGTGAAAAAAACTGAATATCTAAGTCATTTGACTATATTTTACGGGCTGAACTATGTATTAACTTTTTTCGTGATTTACCTGTTAACGTAAATTTAAGAAATAAGACCCGTAATATATAGCCAAATGTCTAAGATATTCAGTTTTTTTCACCTCCTGCTAAATCGTTCAAAACCCGATACGCGGTATTTACCAACTGTTGTTCCGCGGTTATGCACGCGCAACGACGATTGGGTTCTTTGGTAACTGGTTCCCATATAAACTCATCACCGGCCTTTTCCCAACTACATTGGGGTCGGCTTCCAGTCAAGCCAGATTTAGATCAAATACCAGTGTTTTACAAGAAGCAGCTGCTGTTAACTGGGGTAACACGGTACTTCATGGCACGACTGGAGTTAGATTTACTGGCTTCTGACTATCCGTAACGACTGCCAAAGATCTACAAACGACAGCCGGGACCTACGGCTTAACGTGCTTGCCGAGGCCCGGAGGAAACTCGGTATGTTAAGATGGTCACCCATCCACAGACCAACCTTGGCAAGCGTTGCTTAACCTTGAAGATCGACCCGTGCGGCTGTTATTATCTAGCCACGAGCTCTTCATAAACTGGTTCCCATACAAAATATTATAAGATTACTTTGACATATAATATATCAAAGTGAACTTAACTTACTTAATTTTCTCGGAAACTCAATTTCACATTTGATTTCCGAATGAAAATTTGAATAATTCTAACAGCTGTTATAGTCTCTTTATAATTAACGTTTGAATCCCCAACCGGTCCTATGAGACCGCGCTGTTATTGTTTTACTATTGTGTCTCGTTTCGCGGGTATCTGAGTAACTACAACACGTCTGCCTCGTGTCACCATTCCCAAGGTCGGCCTAAATGAACATGGCTTCCACCCGAATCTTCGCAAATTATACACGACTTATCTCACTCCAATTTATTCCAAAGACAACTTTATAATTCCGACGTTACAAGAAATTCTTTAACAGCCAATCGGGCAAGAGGAATGCCAAGCCTTCTTACAATTCGATTTCAACAACTTCGAAATTTAAATTCAAATTAATTGAATAACAAGACTTCAAAAGGGTACATTGTCTGAGGTAGTGGGGTAGTCTGCGCGTCAAAATTAATATTAGCCAATCAGAGCGCTCTAAGTTTGAAATTTAATTTTGAGTTCTCGAATGCGTTTTAATCAAAGGATAATTTTCAGTTTTTGGCGGGTATTTTGTATATTGTGTAATTGACTTTATGTAAAGGTCTTGTAAGTTAAAATATAAACTTTCTATACAAATAAATTAAATTTTTGAGTTACGAGTTAATGTTCTGAGATTCTGAGAGTGGTTTCTGAGATGAAAGATGAGTGACAGGAATTAGGTCGGCAATAAATCAGACTTTCACATTCGTGAGGAAAGTAGCGACCATTTGTAAAGGAGACGTATTAAGGCAATTTACTTTACTCTGTTTATATTCATATATTAGTCATAATACGTTTATACTGAGGTACTTCAAAATAACAGTTACCTACCTATCTAATATACCTATCAAGATCTTTTGACAGTTTTTGTTATCGAACTCCTCCGAATTCATTTAAAGTCGCATTTGCATTTCAATTTCAATTTAATTCTCTTAAAATAGGTTTATAGCGAAGTTGTAGTAACAAAAATCAATAAAACCTGTATCCTCTTACACTTAATCAAAACGTATTGTGAATACGATAATGGTCTAAACCACGATATCGTATGCACATCCATCAATCGAGTTTGAACGACACCGATTTTAAAGTCGTTCAACCGAAGTCGCTTACGCGTATGGTTTTTTAATTCTATTTATTTTTTCACTATGACGTAAATCTTTCTAAAATTTAAATCCGCATTTCATTATCCATGTAGAACACAATAATGTAACTGGCAATAAGCCATTTATAGATCGTTTAGTATCAAACCAATTGAATTATAGTTCTATCGAATCTTGTTCAAGGAAAATGTGAATACCGATTTTGGGTTGAACAACTAGTAAACTTCAACGATATTTGACTTGTTTGATTTTACGCGAATCAAGCGATTGGCCGAAAATAAAATCATTTCAATCGATTAAAAGACTTAAAAACGCTCGACTAGTCTTCAAACGAGGTTTATATCAAAATCCTGACTCTTTTCAACTTCACAAGAGAAATAAAAAACTTTGTCTGAAACTGAAGGAATGTCCGGGTACAAAAAAAATAATGTGGAGAATTTGGCAGCAATTTGTTTGTTGAATTGTACGAATTAAGCTTCCAAGTTCGGTTTATATTTTCGTCCGTTTTGGCGAACAAAATTGTCTGTTGCTTTTTGATGTTATTTTACTGAGAGCAGTGGTGGCCGAGTGGTGACCCAACTTACAAGTTGTAAGTTTCGAGTTCAAACCCAGCCAGGCGCATTACTTTGTGTAATTTATTTCATCCCCACTGCTCTCAAAAACGGTGAAGGAAAACATCGTGAGGAAACCGGCATGTCCTAGAATCAAAAATTCGAAGACATGTGACCACCAACCCGCGCGGTGGATTACGGCCCATCCCCTCTCCTAGAGAGGAGGTCTGAGTCCCAGCAGTGGGAAAATTATAAGGCCGCTAATGCTAATAATTATTTTACTTCCTACATTTACATCCTACTAACGGTCTTTACCTATGAAATAGTCGTTTTTTAGCCAGGATACTTTGAATTATGATATCTTTGGATGGGCTTTGAATTGTAAGATCAAATAAACGAACAAAAAAAAATGTACATTTGTTTTTCTTATTTTCATTAATAAATCGATGTTTAAAAAAAAATGATGGAACTTTGTAAATGTAAAAAGCGATGTATGTTGTTGAACTTGATGAAGTTCAACAAAAAATATCATGAATTTGATCACAAGGAAACCTTGTGTTCCTATTTATTTAACCAAAAATAAGTTTCATAAAAAATACAAGTTCTGCTCAGTTTTGTAAAATAAACAAAAACTGTAACCGACAATCATGAAACAGATGACATTCGAATTTGAAACACAATTTTATCGAATTCGATTTTCAAACTGCAAAACCGATAGCGTTTTGTTTCTCGCAGAAAAAAGGTAAAAATACGAATTTGTCTTTGTTTTTAGCAGTTTTAATATCTATGATATTATTATATGTTTTGTTTCCCATGTGCAATCGGCTTAAAATTCCTGTAGGAATATAGTGTAAATAACATGTAAATAGATTTATAAATTGTTAAATTTGTAAGTTAATAAATTTTAAGCGTTTTCTTAGTACCTTGTTTTTATTTAACCTATTGAATACCCACAAAACGAGACACAATAGTAAAACAATAACAGCGCGGTCTCATTGGACCGGTCGGGGATTCATGAATTAAACCCCTTCTTAGCTTTGTACAGGTTTGAAAAACCCTAAATTTTGTGAGATTTTCACTTGAGACAGATATAAAAGACTGATTTTCGAGTAGTTTAAACCTTTTTTGTTGAGGTGGAAAATTATCAAATGACTTTTCTCGCTTTAGGGTGAAGCAAAAGGTCGTTTCAGACTTTAATTGACCTTAACCCTCCTGTGTTACAACTTCAGTGGTTCTTCAACCGTCCTGAACCATTGGGTCTATAGCTATTGAGAATGGCAATTGGATCAGACTGGTCATACAACTGCAGGTCGCTAGCGGTTAGTTAGTGGTTCTGACTGCTATGCTAGAAGTCGTGGGTTCGATGCCCACCCAAGACAAACGTTAGTGTGAGGAGTACAACCGTTTGTTCTAAGCTTTGCTTAGTTTGGGACTAGATGACGTTGTGAAAAAAAAATATAGGGGAGAGGTGGCATGAAAGGGACGCGTATTGAAAGGGACAAGACGAATATCTTGTAAAATAAGAAACTTCTCGAAACGAGAATATTTTTGTTCTGTGGCAATCCCGAAGCCCAACTATTCGTACCTAACGCCCCGCTTCTATCATTTCAAACATGGCGACGGCGAGCAAGTGTTCGTAATCGTACACAAAAGTAAATTTTTCGTTAATCTTTAGAAGTGTTTTGTAAAATGTTGTAATTAGATAAGTGTTGTTTTACCAGTGTTTCGATCGACTTAGTTATCGACAAATACGAGAACAAAAGGTCAGAAAACATTTATTAATTGGCGGGTAGCGCCAGCCAGCGGTTTTAAAGTCATTTTTATTATTTTTTGTCATATTTATGAAAGGGACACAAAAAATGGTTATGAATGGGACGTCCCTTTCATAACTGTAACATTGATAAACAGTACTTTAATTAGCTAATTAGTACACAATCTTTGTAACACCTAGAATCTGGCTAACGAATGACTAGTTTTAAGCTTTTCTTATCATCATGTTTTGCAATAAAAAGTATTCTATTTATTTGTCTATCTATTTTGTTGATTTTATAGTAATATTTTTGTTATTATTATTTTTGCAGTATAAATATACCCAGAACACTTGTAGAAGTACACAAAATAGAAGAAGTTGTGAATGAAACTGTATATAAGCATTATTATTGTCTTAGTCTCTCTTATATATCTTAGTTGATGATTAATGTAACCAAGAAACCAAATAAGTTAAGACAATTGAGTAAAAATCATATAAAAAAATATAAACACTTAAGTTGTTTAAAAAAAACCATTATAAAACGGTTAATTACTGTTTAATTTCAGTTACAGTGTTTTCTCTAAATGTTTTAGTGAAAATTATTGGTTACTATTTTTTTTGCTAGTTGCATTACTGGTCATAATTTTACGATTAGCCCCTAAGTGGATTTATGTTAGGATAGCCAGTTAACCAAACTTTAAGATTGTTGTTTGTTTGTAACTTAAAAAACTAGATTTTTAAACATTACCAAACTAGTATTAATATATTGTAAAATGATTTTATATGGATATTATGTACTGTCCCTTTCATAAATGAATCCGCCCCTTTCAATACAGCTCATTTATGAAAGGGACAAAATCCTAATTTTTTTAAATCGTTAATATGAGTACCTAAGAATAAGGATATATAACTTTTATTTCATTAGAAGATGAATGTAGGTTTCTCATTCAGGTTCAACCTATTTAAAATATTATATAGAGCGTTCACTAGAGCCACTAGAGCAAAAATGTCCCTTTCATGCCACCTCTCCCCTACGGCTACCAAAATTTGAAAACATAGACGAACAAAACGTAACGAACAAAGTTACGCATTTACAATATTAATACAGATGATTTTCCTAAACAGTGAATAATGTCCCACTTCCTTAAAACCCGAATGTCACAAGACGGTGCAATACTCATAAATAGTCAGTAAATATTTCATAATGCGGCGTCAAGTCGCGGCTGTCGACATACGTTCAGATTATGTGAGCAGTAGTATGGGAAGCGGTACATATGTGGGTAAAGATGGATTATGACGCCTTTGTTTATAGGTACTTATGTACGGAAGGGTGGGATAAATGCTTGATTCTTTGCTGGCATTAGCATTATTTTTCCGTCCATGGAGTTTTTTGCACATGTCTCTCCATAAAGATCTACACTTTGGAATGTGCAAAAAGCATAATTTTTTCGGACCTTTCGAAAGTTCCTGTATTTGTTAATTTGCAAAAATTGCGTTTGACTTTTTATTTTTTGGCGTGTCACTAACACGTCTCAACGAAATGTCGGCAGAGTCGTAGAGTCTCAGTAGGGTCAAAAAACGCTAGAGCTCAAAGAATTTCTGATAAAGAAAACTTGCTTTAGAGCGGGAAATCCATTGAATGATCTCTATCTACACACGTCTCACGGTGGTTTTGCTTTTGGCCGTAATCACTTGTGGGTCATGGATAGTCAGGATTCACATCAAAGAAGGCTTTAAAAAATATAAGGTAATCTTCACTAAATCCTGTTATTAGGTTTAGGGCCTGTCACAATGTCTGAGTAGCCACTAATTTCCGAATAAATTCAAAAATAGAATAGAATTTGTATGAAGTTATCTGCCAAGTAAGATATTGACAACTTAATCGTAGGTGGTGAAATAGGCCCTAAATCTAATGAATGCCGAAGTTAACCGTCAAATCACAATCAGTGGCCACCATATAAGTGCTTACTACTTAATACTTCGCAGTTGGCATCAGAGACAGCAATTCATATAGGAATGCCGAGGTTCGTAATATTACTTAGGTAAGCACCACACAATTTATTTTATCCATGTTACATACTTTATTCTATAGTAAATACCTACATACTATTACGTAGTCTCCACTGACGCTGCCATAAACGTGGTAGCCTATTGGGCCTAAAAACATTGCGGGAAGGAAAACCATCGACTTGAGAAGAAGGAGAAAAAGAAGGCATCTACCACCACAATACCAGCTACGTAATACTCCGTAGTTAGTGTTCAATAGATTGATAACGTAAAGAGAAAATGTTCTAAAGAAACAAAACTAAAAATAAAAACGAAATCTTTGCACAATCTTTCTTTCCTCCCCAGATTAGATCCACAAACTTTCCTAAGCCAGCATTTTAAATTCGCAACACGGAGGCGTATGAAATGTTGCTGTCTACTACTGGCACAGTTGAAATTATTTATTGTTGCAATTTTCTGCAAGCTCGCCGATGCATTTTAATGCAAATATGATAAACGGGCTTAGTGGAAGAATGAACTGGTCGTGTGGAAAGTTAGGGTCTGTTCAGATGTACTACAACCACATCAAACAGTCGCAGCGTTAGGTTAGGTGACCACCCAGGGCGTCGAATTTGAAGGGGCACCGTAGGCGTGAACTCATTCGTTGAGAGTTACTAGATTACATTTTATTGTACGCCCTAAGGGTAGGACAAAGCTGTTCTCAAAACTGTAAACTAACACCAGATGTATTTTGTACACTTACCTATGATCCATAATAAAGAGATTGAAAAAAAAAGAGTTGGGACTCTATAAAGCCTGCATAAATCTGAGGTCATGTGCTTTTATGGGTCTCAGAACGAGCCACCATCGGCTTCCCAAATAACGGTAGGAGGGGATGGTATAATATATAGGAAGTGCCATAGAAATCTTGCCCAGGGCGCTGATAGTACTTACAACCACCACCACACCACAATAAAAACACGTAGTTGAGCCCTTTTTTTAAATAAATAGTTTAAATCACACCGACTACATTTTGTCGTTGAACGCCAAAGAAGGAACACAAAAGTAGGTTTTAGTCATTAAGGCTGACACGACTTCTCCCGCTCCGTCCAGAGCGGAAGAACTCATTCTGATAATTTCTCACTAATAAAAACCGCTACTATTATCGCAACCACAATGCAAGCGCCAGTTACATCACAAATAAGTAAGTCTCTCTACAAATACTGGCTACAACGCAACCACTTCTACAATTGTAGTTACTACAACGCAACTGCTAGAAGCTGCAGTGACACTACTCACACGTAACCACTTTTTGTCGCTACGATGTGGTGTGCTTGTGTTACTTGTGCAGAGAGCCTTATAGTCCGAACCGTTGTAAGATTTCTCAACGCATCGAGATGACTGGCAGAATTCAGTTCAGGCTGGTTTTAAATAATTGATGGCACAGTTCGTGTAGTGGTTGATCGATAGGGTGTTGTGCTGCATGTCACGGGTTTGATCCTTGCACGGAATAAATATTTATATGACCTACAGATAGTTGTTTCGGTTCAGGGCGAGTTGTGTATACGAGTTTACATGTTTATGAATGCACCCACGATACAAGACGAGTACAGGAAAAAGAAACACTCAGAGCGGAATATGTATTTCGACATCAAAGATAAAAAAAATATACCACTGTCTCACCTGATGGTAAGCGACGAAGTCAACGAGAAAAGGTCGAGGATGAAGCACGCTTGCCTAGAAGTAACCCATTCACTCTTGATTTAAAGATAGAAGAGATCAGGCTACAATACAACACACCAAACAAGCAGAAATTGCTATATTATATAGGAAACATTCTCAAAACTAAGTTAACCACCAGTAGTTAAATTAAACTAAAGCCAACAAAATTAACTTCTTGGTTACCTGTTGAGTGGTTTCGAAGTTTGAAGTAGAAACTATTAAAATTCAACACAGACAGGTGTCTGACCACGAGTGAGCTCTTGTATCGTAACTTATAATAACTGTGAGTAATTAGGGTTTAAATGTTAGTGTAAAATAATTTGTTACTTTTATTTTATGTATGAAGTATGGACCTAGTATGCACTTAGTATGCATTATAGTTTGGACGTAGTCTGGACCTAATTCGAACATAGTATGCTCGTATGTACCTCGTAAGCACCTGGTATGTACCTTTTCTCTATCTATGTAATAACACCGTGTCTGTGACTTTGTTTTCATAAAAACCACTTTGAGTACTCCCGAAACCGTATTTTGAGGGTAGTTTTGAAAAACCAATATGTCTATAATAATAATGAGTCCTTATTTTTTTTAAGTGGAATAACTTGTAATTATACAGAAGTGGTAGTTTCATCGGTGCCTGTCCTAATTAATAACATTGTAATACACACACCAGAATTTTTGGTTGTAATTTATGCCCAATTCCATTAAAAAAAAATAACCGAAGTGATAAGGGACACACAATAGCTCCGTTGGGGGCGCTGGGTCAATATGTGACTGCAAGTCAGAAGAGATTTTAAGCATCTTTCGAATCGAGAATTTTTATATCTGTGTACGACGGCCACAGATATATGAAAATTCTCGATTCCGTCTATTACGATAACATTGAAAATTAACAATACCTATGGAACCAAAATTTCAATCTATCAATAATTACCGTTCTACCAAACTTTACCTCTATAACCCCTACTCGGAGGCTTCAATAATGCTGCACCCACAAGTTCGCAAGTAACTTCCACCGTGGTACGATGCTACTGATGCATTTATAAATTTTCATTACTACACTATTTATTTCTATACCTTGAGGGACGGTTACACGGGCAATTTTAAATTCAGCAACAGCGAGGCAACAGTTTGGCAACAGCAAACGGAACGTTTGTCTAGGTTTTTTTTTATGTGTGGAGGCGTCTTATGACATCTCCTTCTTTAGGGTGGACGCATCAAACTTTTACCTACTCTACCACGACACTATATAATCATAGATAACTTATTATTTAAGTTATCTGATCAGCTAACATAAGATTTGTTACCAACAAAAAAAAATCTTCAATCATAAATTCACTATTCTCTGTCTATTAAAAATTAACAATACCTATGGACCCACAATTTCAATCTACCCCCAATAATTACCCTTCTACCAAACTTTACCTCTCTAACCCCACCCGGAGGCTTCAATAATGCTGCACCCGCAAGTTCGGAAGTAACTTCCGCCTTGGCACGCTGTTACTGATGCATTTATAAATTTTCATTACTACACTATTTATTCCTATACCTTGAGGGATGGTTATACGGGCAATTTTATGTTTGGCAACGGTTGCTCAGCAATAGTTTGACAGTGGCCAACGTAACATGTGACAAGGTTTTTTTTTGGCGTGGCTTCTACTGCTCTAGGATAGAGCAAGAGGACGTGGCAGACTTTTACTGACTACCGCACATAGGTGCGGTAGTCAGTAAAAGTCCTTTTTTTTTAGTTCCTTTAGTTATGTTTTGTATTCTAGAATTATAAGTACCTAAATCTTTTTCAAAACCGATCCCATGGCCCTAGCAGGGTTTACATTGATAATGACCTGTTACTAAAGGTATTAATTCACGAATCCCCGACCGGTCTCATAGGACTGCGCTATTATTGTCTTACTATTGTGTCTCGTTTCGCGGGTATTGCTAGGTTAAGCCTGTCCCAATAAGGGGCATTGTATCTAATCCAAACTGTAGTACTTGAAAAGGTTTGATTCCTTTACTAATTTCTTTTCAAAATTACACACTTATTGCTCCAATGATTTTATTTCTTGGCAATTTGCACTGTACTGTACTTAGTATCAGTAGACACAGTAAATTGCTTGATGTTGTGAGCAATATTACACAGACCTGAGCAACTATAGTTGCTCGTGTAGTTTAAAGTGTACCTTTAAACACGTAACTAAGTTTTATAGTGTAACGTGGCAGAATTTAAACGGTATATAACGATGGTTTACACGTGCATAGACGGGGTTAACGGAATTCTAAACAGAAGTAGTGCAATATATCGTAGATGAACAAAATTGTGAAGAATGTATGTGGTAACTTGCTCGATGAACCCAAAATAGAAAGAAAACCGTTTATTTGTGCTTCACAAAATCGTTTAAATTATAATTGTACTTAGGGAGAAAAATAATTAAAATCTGTGCGAGGCCAAAAAGGTGACTAAACGTTTAGTAACTAAACGTCTTACGTTTACTTACTGAATTTTCCGTTATTTAACACCGACTTCCAAAATATTTTTTTTTCATGTCATGGTTTAAAAGAAAAATCTTCACAAAAAAACGGCTTACACACTTAGAGCTACGTGACAATAAGAATTACCAGAAAAAAAGGGGGAAAACGTACCGCTCTGGCGTGAATAATAAATAATAAACTTTAAAGCTGCAGTGAAATGATCAGCATTTTACTACGCCCGGGGGAAAATACTTTTTTTTATTAAAGAATTCCCTTTAACGCAAGTTTTTTAACGATTTTATGGGTCTATTTACTGGTGTTACAGTGTACAGTAGTGTGTTACAGTTTGCTGTCGAAATCGATTATGTTCAACATTATCGTTCATTATTTAATTCATGAATCCCCGACCGGTCTCATAGGACCGCGCTGTTATAGTCTTACTATTGTGTCTCGTTTCGCAGGTATTGATAGGTTAAATTGTCTGCAGGTTGTACTTAGTTCATAGATTAATCATTAAATACTACACAAATTGAAAAATACACAGTACTTCAATTTATGCCTATTTGCTAGCAAAGGAGGTGGCCGCACGCGGGAGGGCTTGGCTTTCACACCCGCCGGGATACGATCCCGATTTCAGGTCAGCGGATCAGGTTTGCGTGTGGAGAGCAATGGCTAGCTTGCCGGCCTGACGTCCGGTAAAGGTATGATTCCGAACTCGGCAACAAGCAGCAGTGCTGCCGCCGCAGTGCTGCCACTAAGGTGCTGCGCAGCAGTGCTGCCTGCCGCGCTGATTCCGAGCAAGGCGGTAGTGTCGCTCTGTTCCCTTCTGAATCTGAGAAATTCATCCTTTTCTAGTTGTTGTTACGGCGGCAGACGCGTCACTACTGGTCTGTCGCGGCGGTAGGGCGCAGCAGTGCTGCCGCTACATTGCTGCCGCGACATTGCTGCCTAGTTCGGAATGTAATCTCATATAAGCCAATAGAAATTGTACGGGGACCAGTAGTGTCGCGGCAGCACTGCTGCGGCAGCACTGCTGCGTGCAGCGTGGTTCGGAATCGTACCTTAACAGTCCAAACCAAGCCCATGACGTCGACGGCGCGTATTGTTCCACGAGCACGTTCAGCAAACTGTAGGGGCCTGGCAGTGTCGAAGCCTTCTGGGGTCCTAGGTAGAACGAAAGAACCTGAACAGGAGTGAGTTTTAGTCAGTAGAAGTGTAACACGGCCTCCTACTCCGCCAAGAGCGGGAGAAGTCATATCGATGATATTACAACTTCATCATCTGCCTAGCCTTTTCCCAACTATATTGGGGTCGGCTTTCAGTCAAGCCGGATTTAGCTGAATACCAGTATTTTACGAGGAGCGGCCGCCTACCAGACCTCCACAACCCATTAACTGGGGTAACACGGTACTTCATAGCAAGACTGGAGTCAGATTTACTGGCTTCTGACTATCCGTAACGACTGCCAAAGATCTACAAATGACAGCCGGGACCCACGGCTTAACGTGCTTTCCGAGGCACGGAGGAAACTCGTTATGTTAAGATGGTCACCCATCCACAGACCAAATATAAGATGATATTACAACTTAAAAAATAAATTTAAAAAATGCCTTATTACCTTTTTGGTTGTTTGGGGTGTGTGTGTAGGTACTCACTGGGTTGGTAGTGAATAAATAGAAGTCCTTCTTCGTATCTCTGGATATATTTCTCCACACACAAAACAACAACACTATAATTAAGAAAAAACAACACAAGAAGTAAAATTAGAACAGTAACAATACAGTCTTTTTAGGAATAGGTTAACGCGGGTAGCTATAAAGGTCTCTGCACACAGCGAGCACGGCGCGGCGGGGCGGGACGGCGACGCGATACTGACCAGTTGTAATGTACTAGATATTACGGACGACGCCACACAGAGCCGTCCCGCTCGACAAGACGGTAACCGTCGCGCCACGCCGCCGCCGCGCCGAGCGGGAATACAAGTCAGAAGTGGCGGGGACGGGCTACGACTACGATCGCGCCCGCAGTGTGATCAATGCCGCCGCGCCAGCGCAGCGTCGCCGCCCCGCCACGCCGTGCCCCGCCACGCCAAGCCGGCTGTGTGCAGAGACCTTAATTCACCATTTACTTTATCGGCGTGGGCGCACGTATTTTTCTCAGACAGTGTAGATCGTGACTGGCGAGAAACGAATATAATAACGCGGCGGTAGAATCAATGTGATCTGTGGGTAGAATGAAATGTGTCGCTGACGCGTCATCAAAGATGCGCGTGTCCAATGCGTTACGTCAATATTTGTGTGCTGTATTGAGTTTTAGTGAATATCGAATTTGCTAATAGATAATAGTACATTATGATACAAGTGTGTAATGTGGGCGATTACTGTCGCGGTCGTCTTAAGAGAACCAAGAATGGTAATCGCCGATTACTCACGTGTATCATACGACGTTTTTCGACACAGTTGTGAAGAAAATAAATGAAAAATCATCTTTATTTAGTAGGTATATGAAAAGTTTATTTAGAGAAACAGTTCGTAAATGTGCAGTCAGTAAAGTTATAATTAACTATATTTGATGATATAGCGGTCCCATGACATAGATTTTCTACTTGAAGGTGTTCAGCACTAATCATTTTCCTCATAAATAGTTGTTGTAGACATTTTTGTAAAATCTGTATTTTATTTTTAAATATGGCGGCTAAAAAATTGGCTTTTCTTAAACGCGCGCATGCGCGAAAAATGGCGGCCATAGACTAGCTACTAGCGGCTATAGACTAGCTCTTGGTTTAGAAAAAATAAGAATGAGGTTGCATATAAACAGAAAATACAAAGGACATTGCCAATCCTTGTATGGAAGTTGGACCAAGTGCTGCCCAGAATGAAGACCTAGTGCATTTTGTTCCTTAGGCCAATACTAATCATGAAACCGAAGCGCATCAAAATCGGCTCCTGGAGTCAAGAAAAAAAAAGGGTTTTACTAACCTAACCTAACCTAAGTTAAAAATCTTCAGTGGAAGTTTGACCAAGCGCTGCCCAGAATAAAGACCTAGTGCATTTTGTTCCTCAGGCCAATACTAATCATTAAACCAAAGCGCTTCAAAATCGGCTCCTGGAGTCAAGAAAAAAAACTGTTTTTCTATCCTAACGTACCCTATGTAAATTAAAAATCTTTGTGTGGAAGTTGGACCAAGTGCTGCCCAGAATAAAGACCTAGTGCATTTTGTTCCTCAGGCCAATACTAATCATTAAACCGAAGCGCATCAAAATCGGCTCCTGGAGTCAAGAAAAAAAACTGTTTTTCTAACCTAACCTAACCTATGTAAGTTAAAAATCTTTGTGTAGAATTTTGACCAAGTACTGCCCAGAATGAACACCTAGTGCATTTTGTTCCTCGAGCCAATACTAATCATTAAACCGAAGCGCATCAAAATCGACTCCTGGAGTCAAGAAAAAAAAAAGGCTTTTTCTAACCTAACCTAACCTAAGTTAAAAATCTTTGTGTGGAAGTTTGACCAAGTACTGCCCAGAATGAACACCTAGTGCATTTTGTTCCTCGAGCCAATACTAATCATTAAACCGAAGCGCATCAAAATCGACTCCTGGAGTCAAAAAAAAAAACGGTTTTTCTAACCTAACCTAACCTATGTAAATTAAAAATCTTTGTGTAGAATTTTGATCAAGTACTGCCCAGAATGAACACCTAGTGCATTTTGTTCCTCGAGCCAATACTAATCATTAAACCGAAGCGCATCAAAATCGACTCCTGGAGTCAAGAAAAAAAAAAGGCTTTTTCTAACCTAACCTAACCTAAGTTAAAAATCTTTGTGTGGAAGTTTGACCAAGTACTGCCCAGAATGAACACCTAGTGCATTTTGTTCCTCGAGCCAATACTAATCATTAAACCGAAGCGCATCAAAATCGACTCCTGGAGTCAAGAAAAAAAACGGTTTTTCTAAACCAAAGCGCTTCAAAATCGGCTCCTGGAGTCAAGAAAAAAAACTGTTTTTCTAACCTAACCTAACCTATGTAAGTTAAAAATCTTTGTGTAGAAGTTGGACCAAGTGCTGCCCAGAATGAAGACCTAGTGCATTTTGTTCCTCAGGTCAATACTAATCATTAAACCGAAGCGCATCAAAATCGGCTCCTGGAGTCAAGAAAAAAAAGGGTTTTTCTAACCTAACCTAAGTAAGTTAAAAATCTTTGTGTGGAAGTTTGACCAAGTGCTGCCCAAAATGAACACCTAGTGCCTTTTGTTCCTCAGGCCAATACTAATCATCAAACCAAAGCACTTCAAAATCGGCTCCTGGAGTCAAGAAAAAAAACTGTTTTTCTATCCTAACCTACCCTATGTAAGTTAAAAATCTTTGTGTAGAAGTTTGACCAAGTACTGCCCAGAATGAACACCTAGTGCCTTTTGTTCCTCAGGCCAACACTAATCAGTAAAATACTACTACTAGTATTGGTCCGAGGTGTGAAATGCACTAGATGTTCATTCTGGGCAGCACTTTTCTTGGTCAAACTTCCATACAAAGGTTTCTAACTTAGGTCAGGGTAGAAAAACACTATTTTTTTCTTGACTCCAGGAGCCGATTTTGATGCACTTCGGTTTAATGATTAGCGTTGGCCTGAGACACACTACACAAAGATTTTTAACTTACATAGGGTAGGTTAGGATAGAAAACAGTTTTTTTTTTCTTGACTCCAGGAGCTGATTTTGAAGCGCTTTGGTTTAATTATTAGTATTGGCCTGAGGAACAAAATGCACTAGGTGTTCATTCTGGGCAGCACTTGGTCAAACGTCCACACAAAGATTTTTAACTTACATAGGTTAGGTTAGAAAAACCGTTTTTTTTCTTGACTCCAGGAGTCGATTTTGATGCGCTTCGGTTTAATGATTAGTATTGGCTCGAGGAACAAAATGCACTAGGTGTTCATTCTGGGCAGTACTTGGTCAAACTTCTACACAAAGATTCTTAACTTACATAGGGTAGGTTAGGATAGAAAAACAGTATTTTTCTTGACTCCAGGAGCCGATTTTGAAGCGCTTTGGTTTGATGATTAGTATTGGCCTGAGGAACAAAAGGCACTAGGTGTTCATTTTGGGCAGCACTTGGTCAAACTTCCACACAAAGATTTTTAACTTAGGTTAGGTTAGGTTAGAAAAACCCTTTTTTTTCTTGACTCCAGGAGCCGATTTTGATGCGCTTCGGTTTAATGATTAGTATTGGCCTGAAGAACAAAATGCACTAGGCCTTCATTCTGGGCAGCACTTGGTCCAACTTACACACAAAGATTTTTAACTTACATAGGTTAGGTTAGGTTAGAAAAACCCTTTTTTTTCTTGACTCCAGGAGCCGATTTTGATGCACTTCGATTTAATGATTAGTATTGGCCTGAGGAACAAAATGCACTAGGTGTTCATTCTGGGCAGTACTTGGTCAAACTTCTACATAAAGATTTTTAACTTACATAGGGTAGGTTAGGATAGAAAAACACTTTTTTTTCTTGACTCCAGGAGCCGATTTTGAAGCGCTTTGGTTTGATAATTACTATTAGCCTGAGGAACAAAAGGCACTAGGTGTTCATTTTGGGCAGCACTTGGTCAAACTTCCACACAAAGATTTTTAACTTAGGTTAGGTTAGGTTAGAAAAACTCTTTTTTTTCTTGACTCCAGGAGCCGATTTTGATGCGCTTCAGTTTAATGATTAGTATTGACCTGAGAAACAAAATGCACTAGGTGTTCATTCTGGGCAGCACTTGGTCCACACCCTGTCAATCTCCTTTGATGAAATATTTAATTAAATAAGTATGTAAAATTTGAAACAGTTTATTTAAACATGAAATAGCATAAAATAAGTAAGTAAAACACTGATTTATGCCATTGAACCTTCGATCAACAATGTCATTGAACGCAATAACAAATGTTATTTTTTTTGTCTTAAAACTCTTTTTGACAAAAAAGAGGTTAAACTGAAAGGTTCTAACTACATTACCGCACAAGTGCATAATAGTAATCAAAATGTCATAGTTTGGTAACGAGCCCCTTTATATACCTAAGTGCAGTGCAATAATAGCCACTTTATGAGCAAGTGTGTCGAAAATGCCATTTATTTAGCACGTAGGTTTATACAAACTGAGGAGCTCGTGGCTAGATAATAACAGCCGCACAGGTCGATCTTCAAGGTTAAGCAACGCTTGCCTAGGTTGGTCTGTGGATGGGTGACCATCTTAACATAACGAGTTTCCTCCGTGCCTCGGAAAGCACGTTAAGCCGTTGGTCCCGGCTGTCATTTGGAGCTCTTTGGCAGTCGTTACGGATAGTTAGAAGCCAGTAAATCTGATTCCAGTCTTGCCATGAAGTACCGTGTTACCCCAGCTAATGGGTTGTGGAGGTCTGGTGGCAGCCGCTCCTCGTAAAATACTGGTATTCAGCTAAATCCGGCTTGACTGGAAGCCGACCCCAATATAGTTGGGAAAAGGCTAGGCAGATGATGTAGGAAACTCTTTTAAAACACGTAATTTTTTTTTCCGTCCTGTTTTATTTACTAGATGAGGCCGGTGTTTCAAACTGACTACCCTGAGAAGAAACACCAAAACAAACTAGCCCTGAGTTTGCTTCGGTGTTTCTTTCACAGTCTCTTTTAAATTTCATACTTGTACAATACTCGTACGTAATGGTCAAATCACATGAAAACCATGCACATTAGTGTCTGCGATGGACTTTTTAAGAAATAACCGTGTAGATTTTTTTCTTCTTTCTTCTTTTCTTTCTTTTTCAGATTTGAGTGGATCTGTCCAGTCAGTGCAAGGCATTTGTCATTATTCGGAAAACTCAACTCAGGACTACGAAGGAACTGAAGATATAATAGATGTAATTGATTCGTATATATTTATTGTTTATGTTAATGTGTAAATTTTGTAAATATGTGTAAGTCATCTACACCTTGCCAATTTGCCTGCTGCAGTTTTTCCGTCGGATTATAATTTAGGTGTCTTCAAGGCTAGAGTGACAATTCACTCTTGATGGTGAGGCACACTAGTTTATTAAGAGCCAATGCTCTTAATAAACTAGTGTGCCTCACCATCAACGATTGCATCACTGCTTAACATCAGGTGGGATCGCAGTCAAGCACTAGTTAAAAAATCTTATTAAAAAAAAAGATTACTGCACTAACGACACTTAAATCACCATTTTTAATCAACCTGACATTAATCTTGTTATGCAACTTCTGAAGTCAAGTTATCACCATCTAACTTACCGACTAACTCCAGAATAACTTACATGAAGTGTTTGTTACACTTCAATGAGTAAAGCTAACAGATTAGCTTACATAACTCTCTGTATGCATTGTCGAGAGAGTTGCATACACTAAGGCCTCTCGCACACGGCTCGTTTAATCGCCGTATGTCATCATCTGCCTAGCCTTTTCCCAACTATATTGGGGTCGGCTTCCAGTCAAGCCGGATTTAGCTGAATACCAGTATTTTACGAGGAGCGGCTGCCTACCAGACCTCCACAACCCATTAACTGGGGTAATACGGTACTTCATGGCAAGACTGGAGTCAGATTTACTGGCTTCTGACTATCCGTAACGACTGCCAAAGATCTCCAAATGACAGCCGGGACCAACGGCTTAACGTGCTTTCCGAGGCACGGAGGAAACTCTATGTTAAGATGGTCACCCATCCACAGACTAACCTAGGCAAGCGTTGCTTAACCTTGAAGATCGACCCGTGCGGCTGTTATTATCTAGCCATGAGCTCCTCATCTTCCGACAATCAAAAGAGTCTTTTGTTGAACAAGTCATTAGTCGGCAATGCCGTTCCACCATGTTACAAACTTGAAACTTCAAAAAGCAGTGTCTCAGTTCTCAGTGTTATATGGATCACTAAGGGAGTTTGTACACGGCGGTACTAAAGCACGGCACCGCCGCCGTATTTCATCAGTGTTCTATCGCAATCTATGGGCTCTTATGCACGATACGTTTTTTTAACAGTGCCTTCACACGGCAAAATACGTGCCGTGTACTAGAAGTCTAAGCCGCTCTCTGAAGTTAATGGCGCCTATAAGAGCCTGTCCAGATGAGGAGTATTACGCGCGAGTCCGCTCGCGCGTGTCAATTTCTGAATGAGGAAACGCGCGTAGACATCTGAACAGGATATTTATTTATTTATTTATTTTATTTCAATTACTAGCTATACTTACAGTATACACCAAAGCGTATAGCTAGCCAACAACTTACAAACTACAGAATTTTATACAAATACTAGCAGCCCGTCCCGGCTTCGCACGGGGTAGACAATTATTTATTTTTAGAATTTTTCCCGTCAAATGACTATCCTACCCTACCCTACCTTCCCTACACTACCCTACCTACCCTACACTACTCTACACTACCCTACAGTACCCTACACTACCCTACCCTACACTACCCTACACTACCCTACACTACCCTACACTACCCTACACTACCCTACACTACCTTACACTACCCTACACTACCCTACACTACACTACACTACACTACCCTACACTACCGTACTTTACCCAACTTTTTTTTTTTTTTAGTTTTAAACTATCCTATCTCTCAAGTTGGATCGAACTGCACATGGTGTGCGAATTTTATTATAATCGGTTAAGTGGTTTAGGAGTCCATTGAGGACAAACATTGGGACACGAGATTTATATATATTAAGATTGATCATATCTTTAGTGTTATATAAAAACATGTCGAATTTCGGTTCGTGAGCAATCAGGGCGTTCAGCAGATTGAGCGCCTGAGCTGTAGGGGCATATCGCGCCGTCAGAGTACGTGACGGTGGGGCAACAAACAGGCACCTTATGGCACAGGTGCGCGACGTCCGCAGTCTGTCCGGAGCGTACAGTGAACAGCGAGCAAGCGTAGTAGGGTCATCTATTTTGTAGTTCATTAGCTGGTAATAATGAATCAACAGCGCGCATTTTCGCCGCAGTTCTAGCGTGTTGATACCCACCATACCCACGACAAACATAGACGGATACAAATAGGGATAGTACCCATATAATTTTTATACAGGTAGCGAGCAAACTTGCGTTGAACCCGTTCTATCATCAGCTTATATTTTTGCTCGTGCGGATCCCACACCAGCGAATTGTATTCTATGTTATATATGTAGCTCTAGTATCTCGGATAGAGATGCGAAATGTAGCTCACTGAAAAGAAAAGAGAGATACAGCTCTTTTGATCAAAAGAGCTGTATCACTCTTTTAGCTCTTTAGCTCACCGAATAACTCTTTTAACTCTTGAGCTCCTTGCGAGCTACAGATCAAATTGAGCCGCGCTACTTTACGCAAGTCAAATGAGACCAATAGCTCAACGGCTCTTTAAAATCTTTGAAGTTCTTTAGTTCATTTAACTTAGTGGCGAGCTATAGGTAAAATAAGATTCATAGGGTTGCTTTGTTCTTGTTACAAATAAATAAAATCAATACTTTTTATTTAAAATAATCATTGTACGTATGTCGTAACTCGCAAAGCGAGAGAGTATAGAGTCAATGAGCCATTGAGCTAAATGAACTAGTGAGCTATTCCGTGAACGACTGAGCGACTGAGAGCTAGATTTTAATTAAAGAGCTAGTTCAATTTTATCTCTCATTCGCGAGCTACCCATCTCTAATCTCGGATACGCGCGAGTGTCAACGCACGTAAAACGCGTCAACTGGACAGGCTTACTAGCCATCGTGCACGACAGCCAGTCGATGTTGGTAGTTGAGACTTGTGGTCGATTGCCGATTTTTTTAAGTGGGAAATCATTAAATGATTTCGCCTGCTCAATCGCGGAGTATAAGGGCGTGTCAGACTGCCATCATCATCATCTCAGCCGAAAGACGTCCACTGCTGGACATAGGCCTCCCCCAAGCGTCGCCACAGCGACCGGTCCTGTGCGTCTCGCATCCATCGGATTCCCGCGACCCTCGCCAGGTCGTCGGTCAGACTGTCTTGGTGTCTGTAAAAAAACATAGACGACTTCAAGTTCGTAGCTAGATAACTATGGGCATCGAAGCTATGGAAGGTTGCTATAACTCTCGGCATGCATTAGGGTACCTAACTAGAGTTGCAAACACTGGGGCATACGTGCCCCTAGAACCTAGAAACTAATTAGAGATGCATGGAGAAGCTACAGTAACATTTGTCGTGTATTGTAAACAATTCTAACATCTACTAAATACTATATTAAGAGAAGCAAGCGACTTACGACGAATAGTTGTGGAGCTCGTGGCTAGATAATAACAGCCGCACGGGTCGATCTTCAAGGTTAAGCAGCGCTTGCCAAGGTTGGCCGGTGGATGGTTGACCATCTTAACATACCGAGTTTCCTTCGTGCCTTATAAAGCACATTAAGCCGTAGGTTCCAGCTGTCATTTATAGATCTTTGGCAGTCGTTACGGATAGTCAGAAGCCAGTAAATCTAACTCCAGTCTTGCCATGAAGTACCGTGTTACCTCAGTTAATGGGTTATAGAGGTCTGGTAGGCAGCCGCTCCTCGTAAAAAAAAACCGGCTTGACTGGAAGCCGACCCCAATATAGTTGGGAAAAGGCTAGGTAGATAATGATGATGAAGCAAGTTAATAAATAGTTTAGGCCCGCTGGTACATGATTCAATTAAGTTATATTTTTTGCCATCAACACGCTAAGAACAAGAGAAATAACATCACAATGGAACACATTTTCCCATTGTCACAAACAATATTCGTAGTTACAGCCGGTATCCGTGTCTATGAGTGGTGAGTATCAGATGTTACTTCGCGTCGTGTGACGGAACGTAAATCTGTCACGTGGACAGTGTGTGCGTTGTTCTAGCGGGACCCCGTTGACAATGTTTAGAAGCTTTTTCACCCTGGAAATGTGAAGTAATTGAAATTATTGTTGTTTTCTGTTTTATTATTATAAGTATTATTTTTATTCTGTTTGTAATGATTAATGACTCTCTGCACGTCTTGGTTCCGACTGTTAGTGCAGAGAGTACCTGCGATAAATAAATAAATAAAAAGTAGTTAGGTGGTGTGAAAATGGTATTTATTCCGTTCTAGTACTAACTACTAATACCTACCACTGGTATTTATTGAAAGTAATATTAATAACATGTTCAAAGATATAAGGTATAGTCAGTAAAATGCTTTGTAAAACCATTAATGGAACAAAATAACATCGCGATGACACAAAACATTTCCCCATTGTCCTCTATCTCACAAATAATATTCGTAGTTACTGCCGGTATCCATGTCTATGAGTGGTGAGTATCAGATGTTACTTCGCGTCGTGTGACTGAACGTAAATCTGTCACGTGGACATTGTGTGCGTTGTTCTAGTGGGACTCCATTGACAATGTTTCAGGATTTTCAGAGTGCTTTTTCGCCTGGAAATACAAGGTAGTTTGGTGATGTAAGAATGTGTAGCGGTGCTTTTTTTATTATCGACTAGCTTTAGCCCGCAGCTTCGCCCGTGTACATAAAATATAGCCTATGTCACTCAGAAATGCAGCAGCTTTCTATTGGTGAAAAAATTTTAGCAATCGGACCAGTACTTCCACAGATTACCTCATACAAACAAAAAAACAAACTTTACCTCTTTATTATATTAGTGTAGATAAACTTGCTTTTGTACACTATCTCAGCTGATGGTAAGTAATGATGTGACCGACGATGGAACACGCTTGCTTAGTAACCTATTTACTTTTGAGTTAAAAACTCTTAGGTTATATGTAGCTATCAGGTAACTCAGACGCCGGGAATAATTGTGTGTGCATTGATTGGGATCGGAAAAAGGTCAACCATTATTGATTTTTTCAAACAATTGTACAACCCTGAAGTCCTTTGCATAGCTTCGGTAGAAACAGACACATAAATTCAATGAACAATGAACCGGAACAGATTGAGGAACAGCATAAGGGCTAAGGTGATGAAGCCGGGAGGTCACGATACTCAGCATTGAGAAATACGACGCAAGGAGGAGGGACATTCAATGCGCTACTACACATCCTCATGACTAACAGAAAAACAATTTTTTATAAGGTAATTAGCAAAATACTATAATATACAGAACGGTGTCTCATCAACAGAGTTTATTAAACGTAGAGACTAAGTATGAACGATGCTACTAATGAGACCCTTGAGGATTTTAATTTGAACGTTAATGAAATAATAAAATATGTTGCTGGTATTTTTTTTAGGTTTGGTGTAGAAAGAAAAAACAGCAGCAGCATATTTTATTATTCCCTCTAAAATAATAACACTTTTTTTTGAGGTGGTATAGCATCAAATGAGTCCTTCCACTCTGGGTATAGTGACTCTGGGTTCTGCCACTAGGGCCATGACAAATTTCTTAAAAGTCAAAAAGCAACAGAGAGAGGTGGCGCCACTGTCACGATACGTATCGGCTCCGACTACATATTCGCCAATAAAATAGTAATTGTGTTCATAAAAACCTAAAATTACCACTTATCAAACCAATAAGTGCTAAAGAACCTGTACTAGTGTTATCTTTAAGAACTTGAAACAAATAGTGACAAAATTGTGACTGTGAACCCAGTGCTACAAATTGTGACATTATACCGAATTTTATAAAAGGTAAACATTTTGACTGACATATTACTCAAAAACTGTGATCAGAACAAGTAATTTAATAGCAAAACTACTCCGAAACTCTCCGTAAAAGTGCTTAAAATACATTTCTTTCCAATTTGTAAACGGTTACTCATCAAAATTTGAAGATCTGCAAAGTAATCAGCGCATACAGCGACATCTTATTAAACATTTGGAAACTAACATCACTCAGAACATCGGTCGTTAAAACAGTCCTCTTCTGCTTAAGAGGTCGAGTTTTACGACGTCGATTAATAAGATTGGATAGTCCAGAACAAAGTGCTCGTGACTGGCGAAGTGTTGGTCTTGAGTTCGATTCCGATACTATCCATCAAGCACTTTTTGTATTTATTTCGAAGATAATGGATGACTACGACAACATTACCCAAAGAAGACAAAATGTCCTCAATAAAAATATGACGTCTAGCGACAGTGAATTTGATATGGAGGTGTCATACATACCAAAGTTTACCTAACGCAGTAGGATACAGCAACGTAAATGCGATAATGAAGGACGAAATCGAAAAATTAAAACTTGAGCTGCAAACTGCCAACTTAGAGATTGAAAACTTAAATTTTGAAAATAACACACTTAAAAGTAAGCTACTAGACTACGGAAAAAAGATAACACTATTGAAATCAATAGGTATACAAGAATGTTCAAGTAAAAATAATTTACCCAGGCAGTTCTACTCACCCCAATATCAACGGAAATTACGGACGCACCTAATGAAAACTGGTTTGCCTAGGATTTCTTCAAGAGAATACTCAATTCAGGCATTAAACTTGATAAGCCCTAAAGCTGATGTACTGAACATTTCAGTGGCGTACAAAAATAAATTACCGGGTGCCGATGAACGTCAAACCCTCATGTCTGCTACACCTATATCTGGAAACCCACAAGACAGTGACTTAAATAAAAGCTTCCTAAAGAAGATTGGCGAGCTGGGTATCACATCAAAATCCAAACATACACAAATCTAGTTATATGCAACTTATGGGTCATATATCGTTAGTTATTTTCCAAGCTAAAATACAATATTAGCAGTCCGGAGTAATTAAAAAACCATGATTTTAGGGTACAGTCCCGTTACGGAAACAAAACGCAATAATGCAATAGTACCTCGTCCTTTTTGTGAAGTCGGTAAAAACAAAACGCATAAAATAGGCTTATTGCGTCAGCTGTTACTTAGGTATGTCAAATACAAAAAAAATATAAACTGTCATAATATTTTTGTTTGACCCTGCCTAAACATAATTCGTCGTTCGTGTTATTTGTAATGTTGTCTGCATCTATAAATGAAGTGTGAACTCTTATTTTGTGCCGCCACGTTACTTTAGTACATTACAATTTGCGTTTAGTGTATAAACCTGCGCAGGACTGAAATAGGACTCTTATTTATTCTGTGAATGTTTTTCATGCTTTATCAATGTCAGCAATTGATCTTCGGTGTATAAACTGTTATGTGCGCTTATCACGCCTTCGCCGACGTGTCTTGATTTGACCAGTTTAAAGGAGAAAACCGAAGCCATTATCGGCTACTGTTGTAATTGTAAAGTATGACTCAGAACCGTGGGCTGTTGTTCACATGTCATGAGTGTAGTCTGATATTTAGCTTACGATCGACACGAAGGAACAATCTCCCTGCGGTATTTCTTGACAATGTATTCATCATCTGCCTAGCCTTTTCCCAACTATATTGGGGTCGGCTTCCAGTCAAGCTGGATTTAGCTGAATACCAGTATTTTATGAGGAGCGGCTGCCTACCAGACCTCCACAACCCATTAACTGGGGTAACACGGTACTTCATGGCAAGACTGGAGTCAGATTTACTGGCTTCTGACTATCCGTAACGACTGCCAAAGATCTCCAAATGACAGCCGGGACCAACGGCTTAACGTGCTTTCCGAGGCACGGAGGAAACTCGTTATGTTAAGATGGTCACCCATCCACAGACCAACCTAGGCAAGCGTTGCTTAACCTTGAAGATCGACCTGTGCGGCTGTTATTATTTAGCCACGAGCTCCTCAGATTTCTTGACAATGTATTGTTACAATTATAATAAAAAAATGTTATAAATACTATGGTTTTGTTTTTTACCTGTTACGAGACGCCGCGCGGCATCAAGAGGTGCAGCGCTGCATGAAGCAACGTATTCTAAATTCTCACAATGAAATGTGTATCTTTTCGCGTAGTAAATAAAGTTATATTTTGAGTCACTCTATTAAAATGTGCGCGCAGCGTCGCGTCTCGGTGTGAGCTGACCCTAACCATCGTACGATTGAACGATGTGATTAAACACACATTCTTTAGAGTGTCCTAATAGAAGCTTGTAAATCATCGCGCGAGCACAGGGTTTCGTCGATAAAACTAATCTCATCGTGCGACGAAATCACATCGTTCAATCGTATGATAGTTAGCTAAATAGGACGACGCTTAAGGGTCTGCCTTAAAACCTTGTGCAGAAGAAGCGAATTCGTTTAGAAACGTTTCGCGCGAAATCATTTGCGCGCTAGTAATATACTAGTAAGATACTAGCACAAATACGTCGCGTCCACAAGTATCGCGCGAATTCCAAATACGCGCGTAAATCGCGTGCACAACGCCAGACCCTCAACTCGCGCGTATTACACGCGAGTCGAGATACTAGGGACACCTTGTTGCATCCAGTTAAACGCGCGAACTCCAGAGCGAGTGCACATATCCAGGGAAATTGAGCACCTACATTTGATACGGAATTGTTGAATGCTCCAGCGTTGATACGCTCTTTCTGGGCGCAACGGTCGCGCGTGATACGCACGAGAGAATCGCGATGAATTCGCCCCTTCTGGTCAAGCTCTAAGTTACATAATTAGGTAGGTACCTTGTATTATTTTTGGTGGTCCACTTTGGGGTTATGTCTATAAATCATTTTATATCCCCAACTCTAATGTATGTCTTACCATTACATATTTTTTTATACTCTATTGTAGCATTCTAAACCATATATTCATTCTATTGTACGTTAAGCCTGTATGTGATACTGAAAGTACATGGGGTTTTGCCAATCTTCTTTCTCCGACAAAGAGAGTTGCGAGTATGATGAAAGTGCTAATATATTGCACACTCCCATTGCTGAACTGACCCATAATGCTACATACACTCGGAATACTTTTTCAAGCAAAACAAAAAAACGGGTAATGATATTATGTAACGAACAAGGGAATGGACTTCGTCAATCACTCAGTCAGCTACTGGGTTCCGATTATGCGGTATTTTCGTTTATAAAATCCGGTGCTAATTTGAAAAACCTCATCAACTCATCAAAAAGTGAAATAGCTCTATTCAATATGAATGACTATGTTATTGTTGTTGGAGGCTGCTATGAACGCAACCCATACGAGACAGAAATGTACTTACACACTTGGCTCTCATCTATTAAGAACACAAATGTAATTATAAGTGAAGTTTCATCAAACAGATATCTTAATGAAACAAAACTAAACTACATGTTAAAGTTTATCTGTGGAAGGTATGACAATGTTATTTTTATGGACATGAATTACTCAAGATTTCGGCCTCGTAAAATAAAATTTATAATTAATTTATCAAGATCTCTATTAAGAGAAATCTTGCATTTAGACTATAAACAAAAATCAAAAGAATATCAGAACTTATTAACTAGGAAAAATAATATAATATATGTAGATAAATCTGTACAAACTGACATAACATATCATACAAATAGTATAGAGACCGTAAATATCCAAGAACATATTTTATGTAATAATAATAATCAGCCTATAAGGGATAATATTGTTCGTGGTGATCTTTTTCGTGAATAAACTCTTACATGTTCTACACCAAAATATAGCGGGTCTGCTTAACAAAGCAGACACTCTCTCTATATGTCTGAATGAACTCTCAGAAAAAGACCAGTCTGTTGATGTACTGTGTGTAACCGAGCATTTTATTGTGTCAGGTCATGAGGACCAACTTTTTGTACCGAATTATACATTGGCTGCATGTTTCAGTAGGAAAAATAGTAAAAGAGGTGGATCCTGTATTCTGGTTCGGTCTGGTCATTTGTGGAAGGAATTGTCCGAGGTTTCAGAGCTTTCAATATCTAATGTAGTAGAATGCTGTGCAATTGAACTGACAAGTTATAAAATAGTTATATTGTTCTAGAGTTCCAAAGGCAGGGAATTTAAATGTATTTTTTAGTAAATTAGAGCAAATATTAATGTTACTAACAAGAAGAAATTGTAGGAATATTATTATAGCAGGCGATATAAACATTGACGTACTGAAAAATAATAACGTGACATCTGAATTAAGGAACCTTTTAACAAGTTTTAATATGACATTAGCTATAGATAAACCAACCAGGTTGCAAAGTCAGACCTGTATTGATAATTTTGCCCACAATTTCGAGAAAAAATGCAAGACGGAAGTGATAGAATTTGCCCTATCGGATCACACTGCGCAGCTGCTGAAGTGTCCTGTACCGTTGAACTGTATCTTAAAATATTGGTATAAAACAAAACGAGACTTTAGCCCAGAAAATATAGTTAAATTTAGAACTTGCCTTGAAAATCTAACATTTTCCGAAATATATGAGACGGATGATCCAAACGGTGCATTTAACTCATTTACAGAACAATTTAAATTGTTTTATGACTTATGTTTTCCCCGTAGACGTATTAGAATACCAATAATCCAAAGACCAAAATGGATATCTCGAGGACTTAAATTATGCAGTCTTAAAAAAAGACAATTATTGTGGGCGTCTAGACTTAAACCTTCACAAAAAAATAAAATGATATATTCAAATTACTCAAAGACTCTTAAAAAAATAATTAATCTGACTAAACGATCACAAAATAACCACAACATTAAAACTTCTGACAATAAAAGTAAAATGACATGGAAAATAATAAAGAATTCTAAACTAAATCTACCTAATGACTCAGTAAATGCTATTCGAATTGACAATAAATCGATTAACAAACCTCAATTAATTGCTGACCACTTCAATGATTATTTTATAGAAAAAATTATGCCAATATCTGAAACAGGTAAAAAACCTAGTGCGTATATCACTAATAAACAAAAATCAATGTTTATGGCTCCATGTCAGCCGGTACAAATGCTTAACATCATAAAGTGTTTGAAAAACACAAATAGCGCAGGGTATGACGAAATTTCTACTAAAGTTATAAAACATGTTGGCGACTTAATTTCGAAACATTTGTGTCATATTCTTAATCTTTGTATCAGTTGCGGTGTTTTTCCTGATCGTCTTAAAGTCGCCATAGTTAAACCTATTTTTAAAAAAGGTGATAAACAAGTTATGCAAAATTATAGACCTATTGCTCTTTTGCCGATTTTTTCTAAAATATTTGAGAAATACATCCATAACGAACTATACGCATACCTAGATAATCAAAAGATTTTTTGTGGGGAACAAAAAGGTTTTCGGAAGAATATGACTATTAACATGGCTATTTATGACTTTTTAAATAAGATTATGACTAACATTGATAATAACACACCTGTAAGTGCTGTGTACTGTGATATGACACAAGCCTTTGACTATGTTGACCACAATATTTTAAGAAATAAACTTGACGCCTATGGTATAAGAGGTAACATTCTTGACTTGTTAAGCACTTACTTATCCGAAAGAAAACAACTTACCGCTATTACAAATTTAAATTTTAAAACTAAAGAAGAGGTAACATACCTGTCTAAAGAGCGCACTGTATATTATGGTGTACCACAGGGCAGTGTGTTAGGTCCTCTACTGTTCTTAATTTATATCAATGACCTGCCCAAAGCTATAGATTTCCCTATATCACTTTTTGCTGACGATAGTACGGTAACAATACCATGCAAAAAACCTGAATCATACGAAGCAGAGGTCAACAGCGCGGTAAATTCTATTATTTCTTGGCTTAATAATAATAATTTAAGGATTAATCTCGGGAAAACACAAATAATGCACTTTGGCCATAAAAAACCTAGTTTAAAAATGAATGTCCAATATAAAAATAAAAAAATTGACGATGTAGATACTGCAAAATTTCTAGGATTAACAATTGACAGACAACTTAATTGGAAGGATCATATTGAAGCGCTATGTAAGAAAATTAGTAGTTCATCGTATGCATTATATAAACTTGCCCCAACTGTTACCATAGATGCACTTCTTACAGCGTATCATGGCCTTGTCGCATCTGTATTAAGATACGGCATTATATTCTGGGGCAACTCTACAAATAGAGAAACCGCCTTTAAAGCGCAAAAACGGTCCATCAGAGCCATGTTCAAACTACAGGTTACGGACAGCTGTGAACCATTTTTCAAAAAGTATAAAATTCTGACACTACCGTCTTTGTATATTTATGAAACTGCCTTATTTGTCAAACTGAACT
Organism: Mythimna separata; assembly: GCA_030763345.1. Lineage (NCBI taxonomy): Eukaryota > Metazoa > Arthropoda > Insecta > Lepidoptera > Noctuidae > Mythimna > Mythimna separata. The sequence goes on along the minus strand of CM061188.1, from coordinate 3,131,137 downwards.
CACATCTGTTTCCAAGCTTATCCGATACTGTGCAACGTAACAGGCGGAATGATATGTTGCGCGGACGTAAAGCCAAAACTGCTCTAATGAGAAAAAGCATATTCTGCATAGCCCCACAAGTGTTTAACAAAATCCCAAAACCAATTAAAGACTTGAATTTAAATGGATTTAAAAAAGAACTCAAAGATTTCTTGTGCAAAAAGTGTTATTATAATTTAAACGACTATTTGAATGATACTTTGACATCCTAATTAACTAAATTGTATTTGTTTAAATTTTGACATCTATCTTTTGACATTGATTATATTATCCTGAATTATTTGCGTATGTTTGACATCCTCATTGAATTGTACTTTTTAAATTTTGACATCTTTCTTTTGACATTTAATATCACTTTGAATTTAATCTACATAATATTTTTAGATGATCATGACATGCCATAATTGTAAATCATAATTCTTATTAACCCATACTAACATATATTATTTTCTTAGTCTTAAAAGAATATTTATGTACCTACTAAATATTTGCACGCCACACATGGCAGATTGTGAAGAGACCATCAAGATTTAAGACCATATTATGTACCACATTCAGACTAAATAAATGAATTTGAATTTGAATTTGAACGCTTCAGTTGTTCTTTGCATTTCAGAGCCGCGGTGACTCTCATCTGCCTAGCCTTTTTCCCAACTACATATATTGGGGTCGGCTTCCAGTCAAGCCGGATTTAGCTGAATACCAGTATTTTACGCGGAACGGCTGCCTACCAGACCTCCACAACCCATTAACTGGGGTAATACGGTACTTCATGGCAAGACTGGAGTCAGATTTACTGGCTTCTGACTATCCGTAACGACTGCCAAAGATCTACAAATGACAGCCGGGACCAACGGCTTAACGTGCTTTCCGAGGCACGGAGGAAACTTGTTATGTTAAAATGGTCACCCATCCACAGACCAACCTTGGCAAGCGTTGCTTAACCTTGAAGATCGACCTATACGGCTATTATTATCTAGCCGAGCTCCTCCCTAGCACAGAGCCGCGGTGACTCTGTGAATCAAAATTTCGCAAGGTATATCTGACATCGCCATCGGTGTTATAAGTTTTTACCACCATGTTTTCTAGGCAAAGCAATTTTTCAGCATTAAAAATACGTTACCAACAAATGACTCAAAAATTATCTGAAAAACCACAGTCTATTTATCAGCCACTCAATTCAGCTAAATATAAAGGGGTTTCAGAACTATCATAGTAATGTTACAAAGGTGAAAGTTTATATGTATATTTATTGCTCATATGGCGCTAAAATGGCAGAACGGGCCTAAACAAAATTTTGCACGCGATTAGACAATATCTTGGAATAGCTCTTAGAGTATTTTTTATCTCAAGAGTCCCTTAACACTAGAAGACACTGACAAGAGCTAGCTTCACATTAAAATAATACTCAAAACAAACAAACTAACCCAACACCTCTCTAGCCCCGCCACTACTCCACACACTCCCCCACGCCACGCCGTCTCGATTCTCAAAGTAGCACAAACTCAATATTGCATCGCCGACACTTACAGACGACGTCACGCCGACTTCGTGCGGTTCAAATGAGAATCCCGTTAAAGAGGCGCCTTTGATATGGCGCTGTAAACGGATCCTGAACGGGTTGAACTAGACGAGCTACTTTTTGGCTTACTGGGTTTTTGAGGCTAGATAATAACAATACAGCCAGTCTTTAATACTGAAAAAATAATGCCCTCCCGCTCGCTAGTAAGTGTATAACTGATGACACTTTTAAAGATGGGGTAATCATCAGAATGACTTCTCTTGCTCTTGGGTAGAGTGGGAAGACGTGTCAGACCAACTGATTACACTTTATTTATTTCCCTTTTATGATTGAAAAGTCGAATTAATTTGGGCGAATTGATTTTCTAACGAGATTTTTCTGCTTTCTATGAGCGAAGATACTGACAGAACCTAGCTTCACATTAAAATAGGACTCAAATAAACAAAAATGTCTAATATCAATCTGGTCCCACACAAAATAATAACCCAACACCTCCCAGCCCCCGCCACCACTCCACACACTCCCCCACGCCTCGCGTCTCGATTCTCAAAGTAGCACAAACTCAATATTGCATCGCCGACACTTACAGACGACGTCACGCCGACTTCGTGTGGTTCAAATGAGAATCCCGTTAAAGGGGCGCCTTTGATATGGCGCCGTAAACGGATCCCAAACGGGTTCAACTATACGAGCTACTTTTAGTTTTCTGGGTTTTTTGAGGTTTGTATTTTCTAATACAGCCAGTCTAAATACTGGAATACACCCGACTGAAAATAAACGACCATTTAGTTGCAAATAGGTTGGGGAGTACGCCATCTCTCAAAAGGTCGATACGTGGTCACAGAAGCCTTGTGATGACTGCAATACCTTCTAACACCAAACACCAGTCGTAGCGATCAAGTCATTTATTGGCTTAACGCTGCACATAATACAAAAATACTATTCGAACGATTTCAATACTGCTAATATAGCGAACTGATAAATTAACTTTCGCGGTAATTCACTGGATATTAAAGCATACGATTGATTGATGACGATATGACGATGCTTAAGTGAAAACTATGTTGGACGTCATTCGGCTTTGATAGTGTGTATATGATGTATCGGATGCTGAAAGTCACATAAACACGATACAATATAGATAAAATCGCCAACGTGCGAAACAGTGTCGCTCTGGTCGCCAACATGCATTCCAGTATTTATGATGTCACCAACAAGTGATAAGTCGGGAAGATGCGTTATAGTATCGATAAAGTCAAAAACTTGTAGTACAGTATTTATGAAGTTGGTAACAAAATAATGTTGTGACGATAAAGTCGCAAACATGCGATAGAGTATCAATTAAATCGCCAATTATGCACTACAGTATTGAAAAAGTCACAAATACGAGCTACAGAATCAGTGAAATCTCCAACACGCGATGCAGCATATATGCTGACAACAAAATTGCCGATACTAAAAGTAGCTAGTCTACTCATCCTTAAGTTGCATACGGTTATTTCTCCGGAAATACAGAAATTGGGAAATTCAGGAATGATGGGTTTTGGCACTGTATCTCGCTATACCTTCGTAGGAAACGAAAGGTTCTGCATACCGTGTGTGCATCTGAATTGCAAATTCGAATTTGTCTAAAGAGCACGTATGTCGCAAGATGTGGAAAGCAGATATTTGTAGATTAGTTTGTAAGTACTAGGTTTCGTTGCAAGTTGAGTACTACCTCCATAACTGTAATGAGGAGAGACTTTATGTAGTAGTAAAAGCTGTTATATCAAAGTGTAGAACAATAAATGCTTTGAACTTTGAACATACATACCTATTAAGTTGCTGTGCTAACAACAAAAATGTCACGGTTGTCTATACTAATATTATAAAGAGGTAAAATTTGTAAGTTAGTATGTAGAGGGTAATCTCTGGAACTACTAGTCCGATTTGAAAAATTCTTTCAGTGTTAGATAGCCCATTTATCGAGGACCCATCCATTATATACCATCACGCTACGACCCACGGGAGCGGAGCAGTAACGAAAAATGCGGGTGAAACCGCAGGGGACAGCTAGTATTAAATAAAAGAAACATAATCTCTGACTCCTAAGATACAAGGCTGCGTACCTAGTTTAGGAGTTCGGAAACACGACAACAATGTGGACAGTACTGTACAGCCTACTTTTTCTCTATGCTATCTTCTCTGTTTATTTATATTACTAGCTTTTACCCGCGGCTTCGCTCCCGTCAAATGACTAGGTACCCTACATATCCTACGCTACCCTACCCTACCTTCCCTACCTACCCTACACTACCCTACCTACCCTACACTACCCTACACTACCCTACCTACCCTATACTACCTTACGCTACCCTACACTACCCTACACTACACTACGCTACACTACACTACCCTACACTACCCTACACAACCCTACACTACCCTACAATACCCTACACTACCTTACTTTTTTTTAGATTTAAACTATCCTATCTCTCAAGTTGGATCGAACTGCACATGGTGTGCGAATTTTATTATAATCGGTTAAGTGGTTTAGGAGTCCATTGAGGACAAACATTTTGACACGAGATTTATATATATTAAGATAAGATTAACTATTTAATTTAATTTAATTTCCAAGTATTATGTTTACGTCTCTTCTTTTTCAATTAGATGCTATCTTTATGTGGTATAAAGTGCGTTTATTTTTTACGTATAGAATGACTCCTGCTATGCTATTCTCTAAAAGTCATTTTCATGGCTGTAAGCTGCGACGAGCTCGACGTCGAGACAGCCTTCAAACAGCGAACGCAGAATGTATGAAGAACTGTCATTGTCAATTGCGCTAGTGTAGCTTCTGACAGTTTAGAGAATACCAATTTGAATTTCGCCGATGCGACAGCGCTGTGCCCAAGGCTATTTTCTTACAGCCGAAACCAATAACCCATCGGTCACATATCGGAGATAGAAAACAAATGAAACAACAGAAAAGATTATAATTTTTGTATTGTATCATTTGTTTTACAATCTCCAGTATGCCAAAACTGGAGATCGATAGGTTATTGGTTTCGGCCGTTAGAGAATAGCACTGCTGCCGCTCTTGGCAGGAACAGGAACGATGTTAGACTTTTACTGACTAATACCCACACCTTTGTTCCGTCTCTGCCTTCTTTGCCACCGTAGGTAGCGCTGGGCTTACAGATGACAACAATCAATTGGTAGCTCGCCGTCCGGCTGTCTGGTAAACACGCACGCCTCTACAAGATTTCAGTAAAACCGAAGGAGTAAGGTTAGGGCGTTTTAAGATGGAAAATCATCAAAATGACTTCTCCCGCTCAGAGCGGAGCGGAACGACGCGTTGGACTTTTACTGACTAAAACTCACTCTTGTTCCTTTCGTTCAACCCCTAACGTTTGAAAAAGTGACCGTGGCATTAAAACTCAAAGGGCATCTGAATCAATCGTGGATAATTGGATCATTTCCCATTCCAAGCTTGACCTTACAACAACCAAAACATTATTGCCAATTAATGACTTGTGTGATTTTTTCGTTGCACACAAGTCACACAAGTCATTAATCGGCAATACCGTTCCACCTTGTTACAAACTTGAAACTTCAAAGAGACGCTTCAATAACAAGTCGCCCGTTCATACAGAGACCACAGCGAATACGTTTCTACCTAACCGCATGCCGCTGTTTCAGCCAAAATCCCTCTTAAATCCTTTGGACAGTTCCAGCGGTATTTTAAGAGGACTTTAGTCTCTAAAGCGCAGTCACTCTTCGAATGCATACAAAGGAAAAAGATGCTGATGTTTGCAAATATGAAGCTTTTGATTATGTCAGCGACTTCGTTCGCATGAAAATAAAAATATAGCTTATGTTGTCCAGCAATAAAAGAGCGTTCTACGGGTAAAATAATTTTGAAAATCGGTGCTGTAGTTCTTGAGTTTATTCATGACGAACAAAAATATATTCTTTTCTCTTTATTAGTACAGAAGTATACATTTTAGCGATTTACGAAATCTGCAGATTTGATTATAAAATTAAAACACTTTAACGGTAAAACGTTGCTTGTAAATTAACCTGAGGATCAGAATGATTGCTTGTAAATATATTACTAATAGGTCCTGATTTTAATCGATAATAGTATACTATGATACAAGTGTGTAATATAGGTGATTACCGTCGAGGTGGTATTAAGATCGTAACGAAAATAAAATAAAATGTCAGTTTGGTAACGAGCCCCTCTATACACCTAAGTGCAGTGCAATAACAGCCACTTTCTGAGTAAGTGTGTCGAAAAAGTATTTTTTGGAGGGATCGTAGTGATTTTTTTCTATCGTACGAAATTAACTGTACCTACTATGTTTTCTACACATTGTCTACCTAGCATTTATTCTGAATAATTACACATTTTTCCAATGCTGTTTACTGCAATGGATCATATACTTTTGCACATTATAAAACTAGCGGTTAGGTACCTCCTGTAGTCCTCTTAACTGAAAACGATCGCGTGACAGCCTTCCGAGCCTTTTTCAGTTGTTTTAGACAAAGCATTTTTAGGGATTCATATCCGCATGACAATTCTAACGTGTCTGTACGAATGAACGGACTGACGTTCATACATGCATCGTCAATCGTATATTTTTCTTTTTTTTCTATGACAAAACTAGGAAATCATAAAACAATTTTTTCCACTCTGGGTGGAGCGGGAGGGAGTCTCAAAGTTATGCTAACTACAAGCTATTAAATCTAATATGTAACAGCATTAACTTTGTACCCACACCAGTTAAATTAACTTTTTCGTAAAACCATAGAGCTATTTACCTATTTTTATTTTATCACAAAATACACAATTTAATCAACTTCAATTTAATCTTCTTCCGATCTTGGTCCTTACCAGACAGCGAGCAAACTATTGTTTGCCGTTCGTTAGCCCGCGCTTCAGAATTACCCTTAGGCTACCGATGCTCACGGCGTGTCCATCAAGGAGCTAAGCTCGACCCTGGGATCGATGCAAAGACACCCAACCGCTGCAAGAGCACCAAGGTCGCCGACATAGCCCGAAGAATTGCCAAACTTAAGTGGCAGTGTTCTTAGAGGATAATTAATCGATGGGGCCGAAAGGTTCTATAGTGACGTACGCGAACCGAAAGACGCAGCATTGAAAGGCCTCCCACAAGGTGGAGCAGTGACCTGGTGAGAGTCGCGGGAATGCGATGGATGCAAGGCGCACAGGACTGTTTGTTCGCTACACATGAGGGAGGCGTATGTCCAAGAGTAGACCTTCCTTCATCTGAAATGATAATGATGATGATACCCAACACTACTTTCAAATACGTGATCAATGAAGCACATAACGAAATACTCTCCAATTATTTTCACATCAGAATAAAAACTCGTAATATCTCGTAAAAATGACACCGCAGTAAAACATAAAACATTGGATTCACTTTGAAATTGTATATTTTGAAAGTGATTTATATTCGCGGACGGAATATCAATTTTGCAGACGATACTTTGTAAAAACTATTGCTTTATATTAAAATGGATACTCTTGCGAAGTTTGTTTTGTTAAACATCGGAGAGAAGGTTTTTAATAGTTTTTTTTGGTGTTCTGTACTGTTTGTGGTAGCGGTTTTCGCTTCGTTTTTGTTTTTTTTATTCCAACTCTGTGTGGTATTTTGCACTAACATTACTTTAATTAATAATGTTTTTTCTATCACTTTTTCGGGTTACTCAAAAGGCTGCTCAGCTTAAGTGAGACTGGGCTGGACATGTCTGCCGCAAGCCAGTTGAGGGGTGGGTCGGTAAAACATAAAGCTAGTACTTTTAAATCACACGACCGGGAGGCGGTAGACCAAGGAAATGACCATCGACTTTGATGTGTTTCTTGACAATTGACAAGAAGTGGCTCAGAGCCGGGGACAATGGAAGGAATGGAGGGAGGCCTTTGCCCAGCAGTGGGACAATATAGACTAGATATAACATTAATATTATATTTCGGGGAGAGTTTTTTTTGGAGGAGGTAACTGCTTCTTTCTTTTTTTTTTCTGGCCTATACAGTATAGGCCAGAATGAAAGGTCTGATGGACGCGAGATGCACAGGAGAGTAACTGTCCTGTGCATCTCGCGTCCATCAGATTCCCGCAACCCTCATCAGGTCAGGTCGTCAGTCTACCTGACTTGTGTGTAATGTACACTGTTTGTTACTCCTTCACGCTCAAACGACGTTGAAAAAAAAAGTCAGAATGATAAAGCAAATATTTGTAAATTAACAGTCCGAAATCATCTCTCGGGTAATTCCTCGGATCAGACATAACGTCTGGTCGGAGGATCCTCTTTTTCAAACGGAGGTATTTGAGACCTTACACCCTGTTCCAAATACATCCATAAGTACGTTCTCTTAGGATAACGTTCTATCAAAAACATTAACAGAATCTAGTACAGAAAAAAACAAACACAAAAGTATCGTAACAAAATGTCACCACCTATTGTTTTACCAAAAATAAAGAGAGCTTTTCTCCACTGTCAAATGTAACAGTACCCTCAAAATGTTACTGAATACAAAACCGATGTGCTAGGCAGATTGGAAGTTCAGACATGTTGATGTCTAGACTGGCTTTTGTTTTCAGCTCATCGGTATTTCCGATTGAAGGTAACTTGGAAGAGCATTGATCGTGTTCAATGAAGCTGACTTTGAAAAACAAAGGTTTTTAAAACATTTTCAGCCAAGGATTTGGTGTTTTTATGTCTAATGTTGAGATTCTTATAAAAGATGAAAAAAGATTGCATGTAGCGGAGATGAGAATGTTGAGATGGATATGTGGTGTGACGAGAATGGATAAAGTGAGAAATGAGTATATTAGAGGAAGTTTGAAAGTGGCGCCAGTGACAGAAAAGTTGAAAGGAAATCGTTTGACTTGGTATGGTCATGTGAAGAGGAGGGATGAAATGCATGTTACTAAAAGAGTTCTGAATTTACATGTGGATGGATGGAGAGGGAGAGGGAGACCAACGAAAAGATGTATGGCTTGTGTAAGGACTGATATGAAAGAAAAGGGAGTTAGTGATAGTGTGACGGACGACAGGACATGGAAGGACGAATGGAAGAAGAAAACGTATTGCGCCGACCCCAAGAGGGGATAAGGGCAGGAAGAAGAAGTTGAGATTCTTATAAAAAAAAACGCTTAGATGGAATCGCCTGATTGGTGACCGCAAACTTGTACATTCAGCATTGGTAAACCTCCCACAAGGGACACCCGATGGGTGCAAGACACATAGGACCGACCATCATCATCTGCCTAGCCTTTTCCCAACTATATTGGGGTCGGCTTCCAGTCAAGCCGGATTTAGCTGAATACCAGTAATCAGTATTTTACGAAAAGCGGCTGCCTACCAGACCTCCACAACCCATTGACTGGGGTAACACGGTACTTAGGACCGACCATTGTAGCGAAATTCGGGAGAGGCCTATATCAAACAGGCAACGTCTTTTAGCTGAAATTATGAGATGGAATCGCCCCATAAGCGGAATTGTTTTTAAATTGTCCAAATCTTAACTGAGATAGTATAATAATTATTAGTATTAATTTAGCTTTGTGGAAAAGTACCTTTCTATAGCTACGAGAAAAAGGGCTGTTACGAGAAGACTTCAAACAACCTTGATTATAAATGTCTAAAGCAGTATGCAGAACAAGGTAAAAATAAAGTCTCGCTCACCTCCGTTGAATAGCAAGGATCTCGAGATCAGACGGCTGTCGTGTATGGTCCGGGCAACTGCCCACTAATTGACTTTAGTTTAACGGAACCTTCAAATAATAAATACTAGAGCTAGCCATCGAGCAAAATTGTTCAATAATATTGTAATAATAATACACTGATTGAAATTACAGCAAAATTATTAAACACTAGCTTTAGCCAGCTGCCAAGATGGTGTTTCTTCTTAGAGGTACTTATAGTGAAGACAGACCTATAGTTATTGGGAACTAGCTTTAGCCCGCAGCTTCGCCCACGTACATAAAATATAGCCTATGCCACTCAGGAGTACAGCAGCTTGCTATTGGTGAAATAATTTTAGCAATCGGACCAGGACTTCCACAATTACCTCATACAAACAAAACTACAAACTTGACCTCTTTATTATATTAGTATAGATTTAAATGACTAAACACCATTAACCATTAGATCATTTGAAAGAACAAAACATTAATTAAAACCAAAAACAATAACGTCATTACAATTAACTCACTAATATAAAGTCACCAACTTAATATGTAAATAACTAAATAAACTGATGTACATAGTAAATCATCATCTACATCATCTACCTACCCTTTTCCCAACGATATTGGGGTCAGCTTCCAGTCAAGCCGGATTTAGCTGAATACCAGTATTTTACGAGGAGCGGCTGCCTACCAGACCTCTACAACCCATTAACTGGAGTAACACGGTACTTCATGGCAAGACTGGAGTCAGATTTACTGGCTTCTGAGTATCCGTAACAACTGCCACAAATCTACAAATGACAGCCGGGACCTACGGCTTAACGTGCTTTCCGAGGCACGGAGGAAACTCGTTATGTTAAGATGGTCACCCATCCACAGACCAACCTTTGCAAGCGTTGCTTAACCTTAAGATCGACCCGTGCGACTGTTATTATCTAGCCACGAGCGCCTCTACTAATAAAATACTCATAAAGAGTAATTTAAGCGAAACAATCACGCATCTTCCCCAACATTATTTGCCTCCAAACTTAACTTATTAAATGAACCAGAACGTTATTTCAAGTGTCTCAAGTTATCAACTTAAGTTACTCGTATATACTCGGGCTCCCGCATTGCAGCTCACAAAGCTGAGCCGAGCCGCGTGAAAACAATAGCAAGTGAATACACTACACGGTTCCGACAAAAACAGAGATAGATGTGGGGACTGGATGTGTCATTTAAATGTATGTGAGAATTTTGAACGCAGCTGCTGCTATATGAATGAGATGGTAAGTGTGAGAAAGAGAGGAAGGATGATGTGAAAAAAGACATGACTCATTGCGACGACAGCGTCAGTGCGATGAACGCGTATTAAAAAAGGAATATAAGATGTTGGTCTCTGATTTGGCTCTGCTATTATATCCAAAACATGAAATTCTCGTGGTATTTAGGCATGATGCTAGATTTCATCGAACTCCATTTAGCCGTTTGACCAAAAAGAAGTAACAAACATACATAAATACCAAAATTACCATGTTTATTTTCAAAAGTTACAGCGACTTTGAGCCGCAAAGCAAGCTTAAGAAATACGGATAGGTTTTATTTAGTATATGTCTAATACTCCTCGTTTCACCAATATCACCAAAATTTGACGAAGTCATTTAATGATTTCTTACCAAAGTCAAAGTTATAGCCAAAGTCAAATCTTTATAGGCTCAATAGAATGGAGAAACTTAGTTCCATCTACTGTATTACTACCTTTCAAGAAATGATGCAGGAAGTCGTATCCAGCAATTCTTACTCCCAGTTCTATTTTCCGCCTCCTACAAGCCATATGTTTAAGGATGTCAATCCTCACGCCCGCTCCTCTAGAGCGTGCGCAGAAATACTGAAGCTATCAACATTTAAGTCGTCAAGTAGATTGGAGCCGATTGCGACTGACAGCTTAGGTTTTGGGGTAGTGCAGGTATATAGACGAATGAATGGAATTTGTCTACTGCATCAGGGCGAAGAAAATGAATATTGGGTGTGGCATGATGAATTAATGAAGTATACTATATAATACAACTTCTGCCAGCGGCTTCGCCTGCGTGAAAGTAAGTTTCTCCATACAAACTTTAGACCCCCATTTTATCCCCTTAGAGGGTAGATTTTGGAAAACTCACTCTTAGTGCTCGTTCTACGTCATAAACGGAAGCTTGTGCAAAATTTAGCGCTCCTAGTCTTAGTTAGTTTCGGCTGTGCTTTGATATGTCAGTCAATCAGTCAGTTTCCCTATTTATATTCAAACATCAGAATAGAATAGAGAGAATAGAAAAACTTTTATTCGGGACAGACACAGCACAACGATTACAAACACAAAGTAAATTAGAATAAATAAAAAAGTACAAAATGCGCCGAGCGTGCCCGTACCGAAAGGGTGACCACCTCAGCATTTGCTGGGCGTCAGACACCCAGCGCTGGTTTTCAGTTGGCACCCCGCAGTGACTCACGGACGAGGGTAAACAACCTATATTCAATTAAATATTTTATAAAATACTAGCTGCTGCCCGCGACGTCGTCTGCGTGAAAGCTCTACAGCACCAAAAATACTTATGATGTAGCTATAGCATTATAAGTAAACAACTTTTAAAATACATGTTTTTTTTGCAAGCGAAGCAAGTTTAGAGAATTATATGGGAATTCTGCGGAGTTCAGTCATAAGTTGTGACTGAAGGAAATAGAGAAAATGATGTATGTGTGGAATATCAGTCTTGCCATGAAGTACCGTGTTATCCCTGTTAATGGGTTGTGGAGGTCTGGTAGGCAGCCGCTCCTCGTAAAATACTGGTATTCAGCTAAATCCGGCTTGACTGGAAGCCGACCCCAATATAGTTGAGAAAAGGGTAGGCATATGATGATGGTGATGTATGTGTGGAATTTTTCCATTCCAGGACACAAAAGTGTAAACATACGTACAAAGATATCGTACCTTACAACACTTCCCTATAAATTACGTTGCCAGGTGTCACAATGTAAAGAGAATCAGGACTGGTGACGCGGGAGCAAGCACCGTACAGTTGCCTTTGTGAGAAGCAACTCGTCCTGAGAACTGTACGCGCTTGAACTGGAACGGGAAGTTGTAAGATGGCGGGGAAATGCGTGGTATAAATGCTGCCTCGCCGATGCCACAACCATAAGAATTTCTGCTCAAATGGTGTGTCTGTGGAGTGAGACGACTTTAAGGCGAGTCTCGTTACACAGCTCTGGAGGAGATAGGTTCCGAAGAAGCACAATTGGACAATTATAATAAATAATAATAATAGGGACAGTGACCTTCAGCTGGATGATATGCACTGAAAGTCCACTTGCTGACAGGGTGTTCAGAAATTCCACGGGATAATGTGTAGCGTTATCTTGCTCGACAACAGTGTTTATTGAGGTGTAGACCACATCATTCCCCTCAATTTCCCAGAGAATGCATTCGTTAATTGCTGCAGCCTGATCATTTATGGGCATCTAAATGGCCTACTCACACACCCAAGAATTCTACTGGTACAGTATACGACTGACATCCCCGTACACACAGCGAATGAGTTTTTCTAAGCTGGATACTATTTTTTTGTATCACCCAAAGGTTGACTGGTAGAAAATGCCTAAGGCATTAAGTCCGCTTCTGTACTTCTACCAAGAGAGTGTACCACTCTACCGAGAGACTCTAGCAGCACCACCTGTCCACTTCTCTCTTCTGGTGTGCGTTTGCCATGACTTAGAAGGACGTCGTAAAATTCCTGAACACGTGCATTGTCTCCAAGCTAAACATTAAAAATGAGCATTTCTAATTGAACTTAACTTCAGGTGGAATACGCGAGAGATCAAGTCGTGCCTGTCGTACGAAGCCTATCCTGCAAGGAGTTGAGCTGTTATTTCAGGCTACTTTGGGTTGGTAGTGATGATAGTGAAGAGGTCCGGGCGACCAAACTTTCGTAACAAAATGCATCTTGGGTCCTCTCGTGCATGTACCACGGACCTTTTGTGAAGGTGGAGGGGAGAATGACCATGAATGAGCATTTGTATTATTCTGCGTAGAGATAGACGTAGTTCTCAGCTTTGAGCTTTCTTTGGTTGGACCTTATAAATACCAAAAGCTCTGTCTCAATTTTTGCGTACATGTCCTAAGAAACTGAGTAAAGAGCGTACGATAATGGCGGAGATACGAACCATTGTTTACCCTCAGCTGGATCAAGAAGCTGTAGAAATGCATGGTGGATGGTTTTTATTATGATTTCGGGGTGCCTGTCTGGGGGTCTACATTATAGTGGGCAAAATGGTAGCCAACCTCTCCGCGACAGAACTGAAATGAGAGGACATTGAAGAGAATCGTACGCACGGTGAGTCTCGCTGATCCTTCGAAGCCGGTCATCATGCGTGCGTAAAACGATGTCTCTTTTATCACACTACTGATCGACTAACACAACAGCTACCTCATTTGTCGTTGGAGCATTATACCACCCTGGATGGGCTGTGATCGGCTTTGTGATCTGCTCTGATGACAAACTTAAAGTGGTTGCGCTCGTTCTCAGGCACCGACGCGAGGGCCGCTTTGAAGTTGCTAATTTGCGGATTAACGTTATGCAACATACTTTACAATCCTTTGAACAGACCAGACCAAATTGAGAATGTGTCACTGACACTTGCTTGTTGTTCACCAAACGAAGTCATCTGGAAGGCGCTGTTATAAGCTCGAATGTATTTCAAAAAATGGCTGGACTTCGAATGCTCGCCATTTAGTCCCCTTTTCCATTTGCGGACTTGGCACTGGGTACAAACTTCTTCTAAGGCAACCATATCTCCATGGGCGGCGTAGTTAATCACGATATTGTAGATAAATCTACTTCCTTCTTTATTTAGCCGTTTGCTCTTCGATATCGTAAACCGTGGATTCATCATCAGATGTCGAAAGTTGATTTATGTCACGACACAGGCGATCTTATTCTATTTGTGCCGCACGCTGTTCTCTTGGTTTCTGTCACATTCTTGCGATAAATGAGCTTCAATGTAACTTTATCATCAATGAACATCGCTTTTTTGTAATACTTAACACCGCATTTTTTTAAATTGTCTTCCTCAACTCTGCTCAAGATTTTGAGGGTTTTGTTGGAACTTTTAGAATTGTCAAACGAACTATACGATACAACTGTTATGAAGAAAATGCAAAATGCCATCTATGAATTTTAAGAAAAACTAACTACTAACCTCGCCAACATGATAAAATTTTAATTATAATTTCCAAAAAGTGTTAATATGTAACTTGATTTGATTTTTATGAAATGTCATAGATGGCGCTGCTTTAAAATTTCCTTTATACTACTAACATTCATTAAATTATGTTTTTCTGCCCAAGTTACTTAAATGGCGTAGTTTTTATATTGTAAAGCTAAATAATAGCATGGCTTACTCAAAAACAACATTTGTATATGCGTCGTTAGATTACACGCTGCCACATAATGCATAAGAAAAATAAAGATTCACAGCTCCTCCCCCGTAGGTGATAGCGTGATAATATGTAGCCTATTTGTTTTCCCGACCTCTCAGTAATATTCATGCAAAATTTGAAGTAAATCCATGCAGTACTTTTTGAGTTTAGCCCGGACATACAGATAAACAGACAAACAGACAAACAGACAAACAGACATGAATTCTAAAAACTATATTTTTGGCTTCGGTATCGATTGCAGATCACGCCCCAAGTATTCTTTTAAAAAAATATTCAATGTACAGTTTTGACTTTCCTACGATTTTATTATATGTATAGATTATGTGTTCACTGTATAAAATACATAAATAATTGTTTATTAAATAAGTACATAACATCAACAAATAAAATATATGCCACATTGAGAAGAAAAAAAAAAGAGGACAAAAATAACATGATACCCACAAAACTCAAATAATGAAATAAGGCTCGAACCTTGCACATCGGCCGACGCGTGACCCGACAATCCACGCGATGACGCATATGACGAGACGCCGCGCCGGCCAAGCAAGTAGTCGTCACCTAGGACTAATATATACCAATAAATAAAAATAAGAAGCCAGTAAATCAAAAACATTTGCCTTCTAGAAAATATTTCATCAGATATGCGTGATTGTGTGTCTTGTGCGTACCAAAAAAAAAACATTTTCTTTCTTTGTGTAAAATTATTGCGCGCAGAACAGATGCTTGATCGGGCCGATAAATTCTGGAGTGAGCACCAACAACTGGAACACACAGCGATGATAGGCCTCCAACAAGACGGGTCGATGACCTAGTGAGGTTTGTGAAGGTCCGGCAGATGACATGTCCTGAAATATCCCACAGGATACCTTTTATCCTGAATCCATGTTAATAACTGTTGACTGGTAGAGAATGCCATGTTGCTTCTTCTTCTTCTTCCTGCCCTTATCCCATATTATTCAGGGTCGGCGCAACATTGTTTTTTCTTCCATTCTGTCCTGTCACCCGTCATGCTATCATCAACTCCCCTTTCTTTCATATCCTGTCCTCACACAATCCATCCATCTTTTCTTTGGTCTCCCTCTTCCTCTCCATCCCTCCACATGTAAATTCATGAAAGAGAATGCCATGTTGCATTAGGCTTTAAGTCAGCTTTTAAACGACTACTGTACATAAAGTCTAAATTAATAAATAAATAATTTTCGAAGGCGGCATAAAATACTCACAAGTTCATTCACCCACATTATTTTTAGTGAAGTACCCCTCAGAATATTTGAACGAAAGCGTGACATTATTTATGTCCAAATATAAGACTCTTATATCGAGAATCTCTTATACTTACATAAGGACTTTGGCGTCAGCTTTGGTTTGTAAGAAAAAATAAATACATGGACACCTTGAGATAATTTTTTTCCGCGGTTCAAAAGTGATTTTCAATATTTAAATCATCTCTCCAAATTCAGATAAATGAAGTAGCATTTTATCTTCGCATTTTATGCAAGCTAGTGTCAGATGATTGATTTGCTACGAAAGCGTAGCAAGCGTAGCGATTTTGCTACGGCGTAGCTGATCCGTACATTTTCTCCGTAGCAATATTTTGTTTAACACAGTTGCTCGAAGACTGCAACCTGACCTTATTTTGGTGCCCTATCAAGTGTTTTATATCGCATTTGAGCTGAAAAATGCAGCGAATTTAATCATGAATTGTAATAAAAATCGATACTTTGTTAGAAATCAATTACACTAATATTATATAGGAACGTTTGTGAGTGTCTGTATATTCGTTACTTATTCTCGCTCGAATGGCTGGTCGGTTTTGAATAAAATTTTACTCACGGGCAGACCATGGAATATAATAGGATACTTTTTACGATGAAGCCGCTGGCAGAAGCCAGAAAAAGATACATAAACAAAACTCCGCTTTCCTGAACCTCGTTTGTACATTATTTTAAGTAGTTAACCCAATAAAACCATTATTACACAAGTCCTTTTACAAAATCATTCATACACAAAAATAAACAGTGTTAATTAAAAATTTCCTTTTAACAAAATTACTCATAAATAAATTGAGCGTTAAAAATGTTGTTAATGTGCGATAAAAGCGATAAAATTCGATGAAACAACATTTCACATCATCAGCAACACGCTTCAATGTGGTATTGCTGAATATTAATGGTTAATTACTCGTAACATAACCATTTATATCCTGAATGCACGATCATCATCATCTGCTTTGACCTTTTTACAAATGTGTTTGTATCGGCTTCTAATTTAATCAAATGCAACTTTCTTCTTCCTGCCCTTATCGTATAATACTTGAAGTCGGCGCAAGACGTTTTTTTCTTCCATTCTCTCCTATCACTCGTCATACTATCACTAACTCCCCGTTCTTTCGGTTTTATATCAGTCCTCACACAATCCGGGTCAGAGCCCATTCGTCCCCTAAAATTCGTCCCCCAGCATAAAAGTTGTGGATTCGGCCCCTATATAGGTGCCCATTGGTCTCCTGGTAGGGGACCAATTAATATTTAATAAAAAATATTATTTTTAAGGTACCCATTCGTCCCCTCTAATATAATACAATATAAGTTAAAGATTCGGCACCTATTCAGGTGCCTATTGGTCCCCTGAGATAAAATAAGCTAAATTTTACACAAGAAACGGTTAACATAGTACACTTGTGAACAGTTTATTAACGGAATTAGTTTAATAAATCATAACAGATCTTTGAAAAAAGAGCTATGATGATTGATAATCCGTCATGATAATAATATAACCTGTCGATAGGCTTACAATGTAATATTGTCTCTCTACGAATGGCTTTTTAAAAAACGGGGTACAAAATAGATAAGGTGTTTTGTTTGTATGTTATGGCTGCCTCGGTGACATATTGGTTCTTGAAAGTGACTGCGAATACGAGACTTCAATGTGTCTTTGGTCTTTTTTATATTAAATGATGTTCGCCTAACGAAATAAACAATATTGTTAATATTATAATAATAATATTTTTAACATAATTGAATCGAATTATCTCATTTGAATCCTGGAATATGATTAGTATTATTATTAAATTTATATTTTTAGATTTAAGTTATTATGATTTTGCATGTAGGTATGTAGTTGGTAAATATATAAAAATATAAGAAGTGATTATTTACTGTTGATATGTGTTCTATTTTTTTTTTTGCATATTTCATATTTAATGTTGATTTATATGATGGTCACTCAAGGCTGATTTCTGTAAAAGAGTTGTATTTTGTTAGTAAAAATGTTGGTTTTACATAGTTGATAAACACTGATTTTATTTTTTACCTACATTTCTTTTATACAAAGTTATTGTGATATTGCATTATTTTGTAGATCTCTTTGACTGTACAAAGTACTAACAATTCATAGTTATTTTTCTTATATTCGTATTGATATTTGGTTATTTGTTTGTACTCTGGATTTAAATTAATCTAAAATTCAGTTATTACTGGGATTTTATTTAAATAGTTACACAGTTTTATTTTACTGCATAAAGATATTATAGTTGTCACATATTTTGCTAAATATTTACAAATGTACAAGACACCAAAAGCTGATAACTTATTTTGTAGAGCCTAGAGGTTATTTATTAAACTTAATCTTAATTGAAATAAACATGATATCTACCAAATTACTATATTTTTTATTTTACCCTTTTCTGCGCGACTGTACCAGGATACCAAGCTGCAGTATACACATATACATGTACTTATATTAGAAGAACGAATAAAAATAAATATTCTTCAGGGGACGAATAGGCCCCTCAAAAGTTCCAGGGGACGAGTGGGCACAGGGTGCGAATCTTGGGGGACGAATGGGCTCTGACCCATCCATCCCTCTTTTGTTTGGTCTCCCTCTTCCTCTCTATCTCCTCGAGACGACAGACAACTTGGGCTTAAAGGTTGACTGGTAGAGAATGCCTCGAGGCATTAAATCTGCTTCTGTACTTTCATAAAGAGTTAAATAAAAATAAATAAATAAATAAAGGGTATCTTTGGATACCCCTTGATATAAAAAATGATTTTTTTTTATTTGTCGTCAATATTTTGGTTTCATGAGCCACCTCATTTAGTATAGGTCAAGCTTAGCATCCAATCTCGGACAGGCTTGGTACCCACAGCGGATCAAATTTAGCGGTTGCCCTACATTCTTCCTCACACTCATCTCCACCCATCTTTCCCGTACCATAAACCATGAACCACCGTTCCACCACGGACGTTCCAATCGCTGTAAATCGCGGAGCTTACACGTCTGGCCGTGAATACTGCTCGCCCGTGTATCGGCGGCAAGCTGGCGATATTTCCCCTGAGAGCTGTGAGGGGTATTATTGCCGGCGGTTGAGATTCGCTCTGCATACGTTCAGGGATGTATGTGGTGAGATTCCAGTGTTGTACTCAGTTGCACGGCTGGGATTACACTTTGATGTGTTTGTTTGAGTGTGGGATTTAGAAAAAACAGGGCAAGTGCGAGTCGGACTCGCGCACTGAGGGTTCCGTACCAACTGACCTATGAAAACAGTTCATTCTCGAATCGAGTCTTGAAGACTTTTCCTTTTTTTTTCTGGTGACGTGACTAAAAATTTTCAGTTTTCAGACTTTTCCCTATGTTAGTGCTATAATACCTAGCTTCGTGCCAAATTTCAAGATTCTAGGTCGACTGGAAGTACCCTTTAGGTTTTGATTCCTTTGCGAGTACTTGCGAGTTTCAAAATATGCAGCTTAAATTGCTGTTTCTTTTGATTGCGTTGACATAGAAGTTTGATTTTGTTACAGCTTAAAGGTATTATAGACTTGAGTATTTGGTATGAATTTCAATTTAATACCTCTACGCGTTTATGAGGAAATGGGTAGTAAGTTTAAAATTATTAAAAAAAAAAATATTATGTGATGTAACTAAAAATTTATGGTTTTCGTAATTTTTCCTTTATCTATGCTATAAGACGTTGCTTCGTACCAAATTTCAAGATTCTGAGTTCACGGGAAGCACCCTGTAGGTTTTGATTCCCTTGCAAGTGTCGAAAATTTGCGGCATAAACGGCTGTATCTTTTGATTGCGTTGGCTTAGAAGTTTGATTTTTTCACAGCTTCAAGGGACAGTAGACCTGAGTAATTGATATAAATTTCAGCTTCATACCTTCACGCGTTCCTGAGAAAAAGGGTCTTGACAGACGGACGGACAGACGGACAACAAAGTGATCCTATAAGGGTTCCGTTTTTTCCTTTTGAGGTACGGAACCCTAAAAAAGAACTTCTTTGGTCGGGTAAAGGCTGCTGTAACGTAACATACAATGTAACAGAATTCCCATAGTGTGGACGCCTCTCAAACGTAAACCGTGCAGTTGCACACTACGCACGCAAATAGAGAAATCACATTTGAACTATGTGACAAGGTAACTGTAAGCCCGTGTCCCCAGATTGAAGGTAACGAAGAAACGGAGTGGGGTTTAGTCAGTAAGAGTCTGACACTCTCCTCCCAACAACGGGAGAAACAAAGTAATTCTGATATTCCCCTAAATAAAAAACTATGTGATAAGGTGGATACTGTGTTCGACCGCGTGCTACGTCCACTTATAAAAGGTCCTTTTATGTTACTATTAATATTATTTTTTAACGTGATCATTCTACATCGTATTTATACGTATAAAACGTATAACTAACTTAGCTAGTGGCTAAGTTCACGTAATTGAATAAAAATACTAATGGAATATACTCCCGGAACACAAAACATCTTATGTGCTACCGCAGTAAATACAGTCTAACCTTATCCTAAGTTTTATCGAAATCCGGTCAACCGTTCGGACATGAAGAAGTAACTAACGTACATGCACTCACAAACTTTCGCCTTTATAATATCAGTATGATCAGGTCATTCTAAAGCAGAGTAACAATATTTGCAGTCATAATATTGAAATTAAAATAGACTAAATTACCTGAAAATCCAATGTATGTTTGTGGTCATAATGGGTAACCGTTGGCAGCAAAGCTGGTGCGGGACTGACAGCCAATATTGGTTCAATTGTGTTAAATTGAAAACTATCTGACATAAACTTTTTATTAGCGAATAGTGAGGTGTTTGGTGGTGATAGTAATAGGTATGTATCGTGGTTCAGATGAAAATATACGCCACAAATTTTTATTAGAGTGCGTCTAATGAAAGCGTGACTTGTAGTTTTTTTTTTTTAATTTAATTGGCAACATTATTCAGCCGCAATTGTAGGAAATAAAAAAAATTGTGAAATGTCAAGACATAATTCTCCTACTAGTTAGTAATACCACAATCAAAATTTTTGGATTTAACCTCTTTTTCTAAGTATAGTAATAAGATTACATAATGTTAAAAGGTACGATGGGGTTGACATATCTAATTAGATAAAAACCCCAAAAAAAAAATAAAGAGAAAAAAATAAATAAAAAAAACCTCTTTTTCTCAGGTCGCGCTTTTATTAGACGGACTAAATAAAAATAAATAAAAATAAAAAATGTTTTTATTTTACATAGGCCTACATGGGCACTTATAAAAAGTCGAAGCTAGTGCACGGTTCCAAATTGGTCGTTTCCTATGGAGAAGAACCGGCAAGAAACTCCATGGTTACTCTTTTAAAAAAAAATGATTGGGTTTACAATACTTTCATATTACAAAACAGACACATATGCGAGGACAGTGTAGACCAATCAAAAATGTAACCCAAATAAAAATAGATTCAATCAAAAACTGGGTTGAATTAAGCAGTAATTAAAATTCGTAGTCTACAGTGTTCTCTCATTCACATTTTAAGAGAGAGGCTATATAAATATGAGAGAAAAAAAAAAAAAAATCAAAGCTATCAACAAATTAGTTTTTATCAAAATGAAACCACGACTTAATGAAATTAAGGTGATATCCAAATAATATAAAAATATTGCAAAAGCAACGTTTTGAATGAAAAATAAATTTATGAGTAATAATATTTTTTATGAAATGAAACAAACATGGAGCAGTTAATAGATAAATTTACACAATAATGTTACCAGGGGGCCACATGTGCAGAAGCAGTTATTTCCAAACAAGCGCGTCTTCGATATAGTCTCTAACCTTGTAATATGCTTTTTTGGTTAGGACACGCTTAATATGGGTTTTGAACTTTCCCTCGCTAAGTTCAATAACCGACTTGGGCAACTTATTATAAAAGCGTATACTATTGACAAGGAATGACTTGCTGGTCTTAGCTAGTCTCCATTTAGGTAATACGATTTGGTGTTTGCTACGCGTATTTTTGTCATGTAAATCGCTTCTAATTTTAAAAAGTCCTAGGTTTTTGCGTACATACAATATACTTTGCAGAATATAAAGCGAGGGCAGAGTTATTATATCAATTTCTCCGAATGTATTTCTAAGGGACTCACGGGGACCCATTTTATAAATAGCCCGGATTGCTCTCTTTTGCAGTATGAAGACTGATTCCGAATCAGCGGCAGACCCCCACAATAAGACGCCGTACGACATAATACTGTGGAAATAGGCATAGTACACCAATCTAGCTGTAGCTACATCTGTCAATTGCCTTATTTTTCTTACTGCATACGCAGCTGAGCTTAATCTACCTGAAAGAGTTCTAATATGAGTGCCCCACTGAAGTTTAGAATCAATAGTTAAACCTAAGAACACAGTGTCCGTAATAGCATCAAGTTTTTTGCCGTCAAGCATTAAATTAAGGCCCACTTGAGGAACATTTGGTAGTGAAAACTTTATACATTTAGTTTTGTTCGCATTTAGTAAGAGGTTATTAGCTGCGAACCATTTCGAAAGAACAGCCAGACTTTCGTTTACATGCAAGACATCCGCATCTTTTCTGTCTACTTTAAAAATAAGAGTGTGTGTGACTATAGTACCTACTCGTACAAATATTTAAAGGGCCGATTAAAAAAGGTATTGTACATCGTGTAACGTTAAATGCGCAAAACCTGAAAATAGTTTGATCTGAATAACGAACAGAATCAATTGAACCACTTTTTAGGTCACATTTTTCAAAAAATCTTCGTTAAAAATGTGACCTTGTCTATTTATTAAAAGGTCAAGGCATCACGTGCACAAAGACGCCGAAATAGGTAAACAAAAAAAATGGTTGACATCTTATTTAAATTTCTTGTACGGATAATAATAGTTCTTAATTCAATGCACATACGAATGTTGAATGAACTAAAACAGCACTAAAACCTTTACCTTTACTATACTTTTTCTCTCAGAATTAGGCCAATTAAATTTAAAATTATTTAGCGTGTCTGAGATTTTACCAACACCTGAAATGACGACCACGATCGCACTGTCAAGATTTGATACCGACGAAAAAGAAGAAAGTTACACGTTGTATATGAAAAGATTGAATAAAGAATAATATTCATAACAGCTATGTTATTACAGTTTGTTTATATCCCAAAATGACACTCAATTTATGGAAATATTGTACAGGCTATTCATAGTATTAATCAATCATGCAATTGAATCCTCATGATTGATTCAATTATGAATTTACCAATTATGACAATTTACGTGGACAATTTCGGAATTTCTGATGATGGCTACAACCTGGGTATCTTTATTCACTCTTGAATAGGTTACTTCTAAGTAAGCGCGCTATATCGTCAACCGCATCGTCGCATTCCACCAGGTGAGATCGCGGTCAAGCGCAAACCTATCAGAGATAAAAAACATTTTTTTTTTACTTTTGACTATATGATTACTACATTGGTTATTACAGTTTTAAGCCGTTTCGAGTCGAAATGCTTGGGTCATGAGGTCTAAGTGCCTGACATTGTATCGACTGGTTGACACTTAGAGGTCTAGCTCGTTATTCGCCCAAAGAATCAGTATTGCCATCGAACGTGGCAATGCTGTGACATAGCCCGAAGAATCGCCAAACTTAAGTGGCAGTGGGCAGGGCACATTGCTCGTAGAACAGATGGTCGATGGGGACGAAAGGTTCTAGAGTGGCGGCCACGTACCGGAAGACGCAGCGTTGGAAGGCCTCCAACAAGGTGGACCGACGACCTGGCGAGGGTCGCAGTAATCCGATGGATGCGAGACGCATAGGACCGGTCGCTGTGGCGACGCTTGGGGGAGGCCTATGTCCAGCAGTGGACGTCTTTCGGCTGAGATGATGATAATGATGATGTGGTAATGCTGCCAATCTTCTAGGTACATTTCTGGGAAAGCGATATGGAGAAGTACTTGGATAGTTTAGAATATTTAGCAAATATAAGTATGGTAGTAAACGTTTAAGGCCATCATCATCTACTTAGCCTTTTTCCCAACTATATTGGGGTCGGCTTCCAGTCAAGCTGGATTTAGCTGAATACCAGTATTTTACGAGGAGCGGCTGCCTACCAGACCTCCACAACCCATTAACTGGGGTTGAACGTTAAAGGCCAAGATATAATATTCACACAATCAAAGACAAGTACCTCAGCTAAATCGGGCGCATAGTCCTAACAGCAATAATGTTCACAATTGAACCAAATGCATACACTGCGTAGCATTCCTCTTCACCAATATATAACGCATTCCACTACCGGCGCTTTAACCGACTGTGCAGAATTTAGGAGTTATGTGTTTACTAATGTTGCATGCGGCTATACAGTAGAATAGGATGAAACTTTATTGTACACCAAAAAGTAATTAAATTTTTCAGAAACTTAAATATCGTAACATTATTTAATTTCGGTGAATGATTATATTATTAACATACAATACACGCATTATTTTCTTTTTTTAATTGATATTTTTTATTCTGATCAGAATTACACGTTCTCGGATATAGAATATTGATAAATAATTTATAAAAGAGGCACATTTTTTAAAGTAAAATACATGAAAACAATTATAACGCACTATTTGCACTTTGCTTAAACTAGGTTGGACCTGTATTTCAGACTAGAAAATAATGTCCTTAAATAATAAATAAACAATCATTTACTTATAGCGTTTGTCAGATTGACTTGATAATTTTAATTTATTTTATTTGCTTGGCTTTTTGCCTTAATGTTGTACACCATTCTTTTGACAAAACATACTGCATCTATCATACTCAAAACTACATTAATCTTACATTAATTTGTTAATCTACATTTTTACAAAATAAATCAGCATCATCATTTTAGCCGAAAGACATAGGCCTTCTCCAAGTGCCACCACATCGAACAGTCTACGTCTCGGATCTATGATTTCCCTCCTTAAAAAAAAAGTGTATTTTGTATCTAAATAAAAAATCTAATATACTTTTAAAATCCCCGGTCCTTCACTCCGGAAAACAGCAATGAATGTCCGACGAGCCTTTTCATATAAACGTTTCCGTACGAAAAACGTATCTTTTTATATCAAAAGCTGGAGTCAGTAAGTGCCTGACAATAACGTTTTTTCTTTTTTCTCACCCAGCGAATCCCTCTCACAATTGGTCCAATACATTATGACAAAAAAAGAAAGAAATATAAAAGAAAAGAAATATAACATTACCTACATATAACATATTTTTCGTTGTAACATTGCAAAATTAAAACATTTTGTTCTGTCAACCTTTTAGCAAATTGAAAGGCTTTTCTTTTGAGATAAATACACTTTGGTGCACGATAAATGACACAGGGTTTCTGGGAAAAGAAAAAGAGAAACTTGTCTCGCACGTATGGCGACGTGTTGGAAGTTTTTTATTATTTTAGGAAGGCTTTTAGTAGTTTTTTCGCATCTGTATTATATTAAGCATTACAGCTGTATTTTTTTGGATGAAAATATTTTATCTGTACATTTTTTTTTAGCTTTTATCTAGAACGTAAAACAAAGAAGTGGGGTTTTAGTCAATAAGTCTGACAAACTTTCCCACTCTGGTCAAGAGCGGGAGAAGTCGTCCTGATGATGTCCCACTTAAGAAAAAAAATATTTCCTTTCTTCACCCGCTCCATGGTGGAACAAGAGGGCGTGACAACTATTTACTGTCTAAAACCCACTTACCAACTTGTTTTAAAATAGTGTGGCGACCTTACAATGTCAAAAGGGCACATACATTTTCAATGCTAGTTAACTTCTCTCGTAACTAATTAATCATTTTTTTCTATCTATGTGTAATTTGGTAATATTCCCCTCTTTATATAATTTTTTTATTTGTTTGTAAGCTTTCTGTTAAATAAAACGTTCCTTCATGCACCCTCTGCCTTCTAGAGTAACTCTTTCAAACACTCCTGCAGCCCTAAATGTGCGACAATCATACTTTAAATGGCTACCTTTCAAATGCAACTCACATTCATAATTCTACAGCACAAAAGAAACCTGCAACGCAAAACAAAGTCTGAATCGCGATACGTCTATTCCTTTGGCCTCAAGTGTATACAAACATTAATGTTGAACGAGCGAATAAAAGAGAAAAGCTTACACTCTTTTATGGCCCGCCAGTGTAATGCTGTGTCATTTTAATGAACTGATTGTTACCAAAAACATATACTGTATATTTTTTTTCTTTGTTTTTCTTTATGTAGATTTCTTTTACTTGGCGAAGCGGTGAGTTCTGTGCGGTGTATGCGAAATTAAAATTAGCTTTTGAGTTTCTTTTTATTGTTTAGTATGGAAAGATTGTTTTTTTGTTTTGTTTTTGTTTTTATTTGAGTCAGATACTGAACTTCACTGATGTTTAGGAGAAATTGTTTGTTTATTGTTTTTATACTTAGCTAAAATGTGTTCGTTCAAAGATTGAAGCAGGAAGTATTTTATAAGTACAGCAGATTTCAAATATTGATGTTTACTCTTAAATAGTTTAGATGATTTTGTAAGTTTAAGTTGCTAGCAAAGGAGGCGGCCGAACGCGTGAGGGAATGGCCTACGCACCTCAGCCACCGGGATCCAATTTCCAGCTACCGTAGGCATAGCCTTGCGGACGGCGAGCAACGGGTAGCACGCAGATCGGCCGGCCGGTAACCATTCGAACCGAGCCCAATTCGTCGACAGCGTATTGTGTTCAACGCGTGCCTTAAAGAGATGTAAGCCCCTACGATTTGTAGGGGCCCAACAAGATTGAAACTTATTAGGGCCGTGTGTCGCTTCTGAAAGGAAAACCTGGGGCCCTAGAACTAAAGGCAAAGAAGGAACGTATGAGTGGGTTAGATTTTAGTGAGAAAGAGTCTGATACGCTATGCCATTCCACCCAAGAGCGGGAGAAGTCAAAAAATAATTTACAAATCATCAAAAAATAAATTCATTTCGATGACAAATGATGAAATATGAAATAGACTGACAAAACAATACTGCTCTACCACTACACTATACTACATTACTCACTACTCTTCTACCGACCATATTTTCATCTGTATAAAAAGAGATGAACTCTGAACAGAGAACACATGACCATTTAGTTTCTCTTTCAATAATGCGACCCTCTCGCCTAGTTCACAGTTCATCGTCGTATAATATTTTATCCGTCGGTTAATCTGCTGGATTTTCTCTGGCTATAAGCCAGGGGAGGTATTCTAGTATTAGCTTCTTAAATATCAGTTACTGGGTATTTTTCTAAGAATTTGGAGGGGTCGTTTCTTGGTTCATTCTTTCGTAGAAAACGTGTAAATAGTTTCATTTCGTAGACTGTGTCTTTTCAAATAAATACTTCTTATTCGTTCGTGTCTATTTAAGTCACCGTATCTAACTTGGTCGGTTGGTTGGTTAGTGGCAGGTTGGTCTGTGGATGGGTGACCATATTAACATACTTACCAAGTTTCCTTCGTGCCTTGGAAAGCATGTTAAGTCGTAGGTCCCGGCTGTCATTTGTAGATCCCAATATAGTTGGAAGAAGGCTAGGTAGATCATGATGAGTTAACTTGTTTTAAAGTAATAACAACACTAAATCACTCTAGTAGAACCTAGATTAAGACTAGAGGCTAAAACAGTGTCTGAAAGTCGAGGTCGGCATGTTGAATTCCGATCGAAACGAAAGTTGCTAAGTTTTAAAGGGGGGTGTGCGTCGGCAATAGGGTAAAACCGGGATAGATGCCCCACTTTTCGAAAGTGTTTCATTATTTGAATACCAAACATGTTTGCATAGAAAGTCCCTGTAATATAGTTAGTTCAATCATTTATAGAGCTTTAGAAACTGTATTTATGTACCTAACCATTACTGGTTTTGCAAAAATTAAATTCTTGCGAAACACCTTTTTTGGGGATAGATGCCTACCCATATGGATAGATGCCTCACTATGAAATCGCTTAGGAGGATAGATGCCTGTGATGCGGGATAGATGCCTTTTTAAATAATCAACAAGAATACGTAATCACAATATAATATTTATTGATTATCTTCATGTGTAGGTAATATAAAATGCTTATACATATTTTTATTTATGCATCTCTATAACAAAAAATACAAAAAAAAGCTGTTTAAGCGATAACATATTAAAACTATCATAGAATCATCTCAAACGAAACATTCCCATTCTTTTTAATAGCGTAACGCCTTTGTAATGTTCTGGATGGAATCCCAAATTGTCTGGATTGTTCATTGATCCCCCCTTTTTTTATCCATTTCATTGAAAGCTGACTGTAGCTGCTCTGTTGTCCAAGAAATTACTCGAGCTCGTATCTTTTTGTATTTTTTATTATTTTTTCCTTTCTTTTGTATTTCCTTGGCATGACTCACCTACAATAAGCAAAATATTATTTAAAATATAATTATCTACAGTCTTTCATTAGGAGTCCTAACCACTACCAATAATTGTTTATTTGTTTTTTTTTTAATTTATTTAATTATAGATATTCCATGAATTAGAATATCCATTAGGAAATTCCCTAAATATTCACGACTATGACTTATAAATACTTTGATAGGGCTCTTGCAGTATAGAGGGATAGAAGCCCCTAAAGTCAACTATCCCTTGTAAACTCGGGGCAACTATCCTTTTCACTAGGGATAGATGCCTCTTAATATTTTATAAATAAAACAAATGCAAATATCAGTGATTGACTCTTAAATGTGTTCTCAAAGAACCAATGTATTAAAACAATTCAAATAAAATGTAATCATTTAACTGTTTATAAAGATATGGAATAGTGAATACTTACGTTTGAAATTTTGAAGCGTTCTTCGCATCTGCTGCGAATGTAATTCGACACACAAGCGAGAAAAGTCCGTCTAGCACAGCAACTCGCACGTCACGGATGCAGGGGATGCATGTGGCACGTATGTAAACAATGAATTTGCTGTTCCGTTCTCTGGTAGTTGAGTTTTTAGAAACGAGGCATCTATCCTAGCGCGGCATCTATCCCGGTTTTACCCTACATAGCCTAATTCCACTTGGGCTTGGTTGAATTACACCAAGCCCTTTCTTTCGCATCGGAGTACCAAGTGTACAACGATGCGCCATCCTGTATACAATACATCCTGTATACAATACATCCCATTCATACGCACAAAAAGTTTTAGGAACACATTCATTGTGCGTATAGCTACAATCTAAGGATCTTTAAGTCAAGAGTGAATAGGTTACATCTAACCAAGCGTGCTATGCTATGCAATCGACCACATCAGCGATTACTAAGCGAGATAGTGGCCAAACACAAGCCTATATCAATAACAAAAATAGCCAATCACTTAGGTATACACACAACAAAACGAAATAAAAATACTAAACCACGATCCAGGATACATTAGTAGTTTCGACATGGCCCTAACTCATTTAGGATACTTCAGATAATCCAGTTTGATCTACCAATCTAGTTTACTTGAGCTTGTTATGAAAACCATTCCGAATTAAGGGATATAGGTCCAGTATATTACGGGTGGATTTTCTCAAAGAGCCGTTATTAAGGAACCTCGCCCACAGCGACTTAGTGTAGCGATGCTTATCGCGCGTTTACGAAACGCGCGACAGCATTGCTACTACCGCGCGTTAGTCGCGTTTACAAAGCACAACAGAAGAGAAACTTAAGTGGCAGTGGGCAGGGCACATTGCTCATAGAACAGATGGTCGATGAAGACGGAAGGTTCTGGAGTGGCGGCCACGTACCAGAAGACGCAGCGTTGGAAGGCCTCCCACAAGGTGGACCGACGACCTGCCGAGGGTTGCGGGAATCCGATGGATGCGAGACGCACAGGACCGGTCGCTGTGGTGACGCTTGGGGGAGGCCTATGTCCAGCAGTGGACGTCTTTCGGCTGAGATGATGATGATGATGAACAGAAGCGATGCTAACACGCTACAGAATCGCGGCTGTAGCACTGCAAGCGCGCAATCGTGTCAGAGTCAGATTTACTGGTTTCTGATTATTCGTAACGACTGCCAAAGATCTACAAAATTACAGTCAGGACCTACGGCTTAACGTGCTTCCGAGGCACGGAGGAAACTCGTTATGTTAAGATGGTCACCCATCTATAAATAGACCAACATTGGCAAGCGTTGCTTAACCTTGAAAACTGACCTGAGCGGCTGTTGTTATCTAGCCACGAGCTCCTCAGCGACTCAGACAGCAATGCTACTGCATTGCTACCAAAAGTCACCGTGGACGAGGGTCTTAAGAATTAGTCTTAGTACATGGACTTTATTGCTTACTTTATGATCTAATTTGAAAGTTTGTTGATATTTCTTTCAGAGGAACGTAATTTTGCGAAAGGGATTTAATGAAATTGCTTTTAGTTGGCGGTTTGATAGTTGTGTGTCATTCTGTGCTTAAAGGATCATGACTAAATGGTCTTCTAAATAAAAGTGACATTTTATTAAAGTTAAAGTAATCTTGTGACAGAAAGCTGTGGTGGTTTAGTGTTAATTGCCCGATTTATTAGGTATAGGACTTGGGTTTGAACTTAGCCAGGTGAAGACATACTCGTATATGACATCCACCAGTCTGCACTGCCCGCGTCGTGGGTTACGGCGTATTCCCACTCTAAGAGAGACCCAGCAGTGGAAACATTATACGGCTTATTATGCTATACAATAAATAGACTTATCAACTTAAGCGTACTCAGTCTTATATTATTAGTACGCCAACTCCAAAGTCTTGGTCATCGGCGCCGAGTTGCTAGCCTGTCGGTTTTCTATCGATTGCACGTCGGGGAGTGTGCACAGGAATTTCACAATTTAATTCCGTCAAGTCCTTTCCATCATCGGACCACTAGGCGTACGGCGATGCGTCACCGGTATATGGTGAACATTCCACCCATACGCACAAAGCGGTTTGGAAACACATTTATCATGCGTACAGCTAAGGAGTGGAATTCCCTGCCGGGGTCTGTGTTTCCTGATAGCTACAACTTAGGAGTCTTCAAGTCAAGAGTGAATAGGTTACTTCTAGGCAAGCGTGCTCCATCGTCGGCCACATCATCGCTTACCATCAGGTGAGATAGTGGTCAAACGCGAGCCTATGTATAATAAAAAAAAAAAAATCTCCTAGATACGCGTTCCCATAGTCCTCCTAGCAAACTTTAATCTTCAGACCACTACAGTTATTTATAGTGACAAAGAAAAATATGTCAGCCACGCCACGGCCAAATACATGACAAATTAAAGGATGAAATTGTAGCTTGCTGCTTAGCCGTGGTGCTTAGCTTGCTTAAAACCGTGCTGGTTTTATTTTTTAGGACTCCAAAACCAAGGGTAAAAACGGAATGTTATTGCTAAAACTCACTAAAACTATTCCAGTTACAATTACGGTTTCAATTTCAATTTTGATTCTGATTTCGATTCCAGTTCTGATATTTACTAATTTAAAAATTCCGCAACCGAATTCAGTTCCTACTTTAAGCTACCACATTTCCAGAATACCCGCCTTTCTAACTAACTTATCATCCAGCATCGTTCACGAAGTTGGCGGTCATTAAGAGCCCCAGTAAAACCGAGTCGGTTAGTAAGTTCTTATCTGATAACGGTAACAATGGCTACTGATTTAACTATTACCAACTAATTAAAGTCGATTATTTAGTGCTCGTACTAGGAGGAGCTCGTGGCTAGATAATAACAGCCGCACAGGTCGATCTTCAAGGTTAAGCAACGCTTGCCTAGGTTGGTCTGTAGATGGGTGACCATCTTAACATAACGAGTTTCCTCCGTGCCTCGGAAAGCACGTTAAGCCGTTGGTCCCGGCTGTCATTTGGAGAACTTTGGCAGTCGTTACGGATAGTCAGAAGCCAGTAAATCTGACTCCAGTCTTGCCATGAAGCACCATGTTACCCCAGTTAATGGGTTGTGGAGGTCTGGTAGGCAGCTGCTCCTCGTAAAATACTGGTACTCAGCTAAATCCGGCTTGACTGGAAGCCGACCCCAATATAGTTGGAAAAAGGCTAAGTAGATGATGATTCTTATAACTATGGACCTTAAATTTAATATCTGTCCCGTTATCTAGCACATTTACTCCACCGAAACTGCCACTTAAGTTTTATTTTTAACTAGTTTAAGTTTGGCGAAGTTAGCTTCTATTGCTATGGATATGTTCATTCTTTACCCAAGGAAACTCCGAGCAGAACCTTTTCTGTTGGTTTTCTGATGATGCCCATCGTGAGTGACCACATTTTTGATCTATTTGTCGGCACTGACAACACGTACAGAATTTATAGACTTTTGTCTTGAGACACTGTGGTATGTTGGACACATGAAGCAAATAACCGGTGGAGTGCGCGTACGATGCTATTGCGCTCACCAGACATATGCTAAAACTAGTAGAAGCGGCAGTCGCAAATGCAGTACGCACGTCACGTGCTCCCGATTTTTAAGCGAATCAAATTAAAGGTACACGACTTGACCTTGAACGGACCAATTACAGCCGCGCATTTTTCTTCGTCCCCCGGCCCGCCGTGGTGAGTTGTTTACTTAGAAGAAATCGGGCTATGCGCTCTCTAGTGGTTATATTCTCTATGGTTGGACAAGAAGATATCATGCAACTTCCCGAACGCTGCTCAGTCGAGTCGGATTCGACGATTGACCTCTTTCTCGCTTAACAATGTTACTGGAGTTTAACTAGTTGTCCTATCATCTGTAGGATATAACCGTGCCTTTCTATTGAGTTAGCTTTCAGTATATTACAAAGCACTCTGTAGTATAAACACCCTTAAACTACAGGGCTAAAGACTAAAGACAACAATCACTTTACTAAATTGTCAATTTGCTAGAATATTGTCTTTGATATTGAGTCCAGTCTAGTCTAAGGAGCTCGAAGACTTGATGGGGATTCAATCGGCTGGAAAATAGTTATTGTATCGAGTATAATCAAACGAGGATCGGCTTTCCTGTATATTGATCTTGCGATCTTGAAGAGATGAAGGTTTTATTGGTTTAGGTTTAAGGCCTATATACTAAGGGCCTGTTTCACAATGTCCGAGTAGGCACTACTCGCTGAATAAATTCAAAAATGTGACAGAATTTGTATGAAATTATCTGTCAAGTAAGATACTCAAAACTTAATCATAGGTGGTGAAATAGGCCCTAAGTCTTCTACTTCTTCTAAAAAATACAAACGTTTTAAAGTATTCAAATTTATTTCGCACAACCGTTCCAACGTCACCAGTGTTTGTTGCCAGTGATGACTTATGGATCGGAGACGTGGGCGCTCAGAATGGGTCTTATCAGAAGGCTTAAAGTAAAGCTTTTTAAAGAAGGCGTAGGACAATGAAAAGGGCTATGCTCGGAGATTTCTTATGTGATCACATCAGAAATGAAGAAATCGGCAAGAAAACTAAGATTACTGACAAAGCGCGAAGAATCGCCATACTTAGGCCCGGCGCCCACTATCGGTGGGCATCGGTGGGCATCGGTGCGGCTCGGTAGAGCTCGAGCGCTTTACGCCGGCTTCGGGTGGCTTTGGGCGCCTTAGAGCTGTGTCGGGCGACTTCGGGCGGCTTTGGGCGCCTGAGAGCTGCCTCGGCAGTCCTAAACACACCTAAGGACGCCGTAGCTGATTTTGGGTAGCCTAAGAATAGTTCTGGCTGCAGAAACATCGCAGAGCAGTCACTCGTAACGTTCCGTGAAAACAGTTATGTGTGTGTATTTATAATGGTGTATTGGACTTAGTTCTCATTGTTCATTCCCTGTATTAGGACATTTTTATTAGTATTTTGGTAAAAAAAAATATGCAAATAACTATAAAAAAAACTACAAAAATTTATATAATTTGAAAAAGATCATTCTTTTCTTCCCTTCCTAAATTTCAAAAAACACAGTCACTCAAAACCATCCAGTTAATAATTTTAAACCCACCTTGATGGATGGTTCCGTCCCCAACAGATTGACGCGGGCTAAGCCGCGTCTAGACCGACCGACAGGCTAAGTTATTGCTCCTACTCTGATGAATTGACTAGCGACAGCACTTCAGGCAGATTATGTTTTGGATAAGGTTATATTTTAAATTGATTTTGAAAAGCTGTCTTTTGTAATTGATCGTTGTTGTCTTAGTTTTAGGGTTTCGTACCTGTATTAGCAAAAATAGGACCTTTATAGGATCATTTTAGTTTCTGTCCGTCCACCATATTATGTTTTTATTGTTTTAGATATGTTATTTTGTTTTAATATACAATGATACTAGCTGGAGGTCTGGTAGACAGCCGCTCCTCGTAAAATGCTGGTTTTCAGCTAAATCTGGCTTGACTGGAAGCCGACCACCACCACCCAACGCCACGACCCACGAGAGTAGAGTAGTAACCAAATACGCGTGTGAAACCGCAGGGGACAACTAGTACTAATATATTTGGCAAAGTATATTTAATAAACGTTAAACAAGTTTCCGTGGTCTTATGTATTCAAGATACTGGCTTCTAGCCAAGGCTCAAATAATACAAACTGTTATTCATAATAATGTTAACTTGTAGGTTCGCTTATATTTATTTATTTATTTATTTATTTAAACTTTATGTACAATGGTGGTACATAGGCCTACATATACCTACTTATAAAATGCTATGCCGTGAATGAGTAACTGACCGATTAATGCACAGCCTAAACCGCTAATCGTAGAATTGAAATATTGGTGTGATATACATAGGTATCTAGTTATGTCCTATAACCTAATTTTTAATACTTCAATCAATATGCCTTCAAAAGGAAGGCATATTGATTGAAGTATTAAAAATTTGAAGTTATTAGAAGAAGTTGACCCCAAGAATGATGGGGTCAACTTATGTGAGGACTGATATGAAAGAAAAGTGAGTTAGTAATGATATGACGGGTGATAGGACAGAATGGAAGAAAATAAACATGTTGCGCCGACCCCAAGTAATATGTGATAAGGGCAGGAAGAAGAAGAGATGCGGTCGGCTTCCAATCTAATGAGAATGAGAATTATTTATTTGTAAACATAGGTATGTGAGGTGTTACAGGTAGGTAGATCCTCCATGTTTTGCCCAGAGGTGTACAATTATAAATATATAATGAACATTTTCCGTTTTCATTTAACTAAATAAATGTCATAGTCATATTAATATCAAGAAAATTTAAAAGCAAATCAAATAATAATGTCAAATAAAATTTTTATTTATTTAATTAGGTGCATCGGAGTACCAGTTTTAGACATGGAGTGACTGCCTATCTGATCTCCACGACCCAGTAACTGGGTCACAAGGGGTATTCTCTTGGCAAAACTGTTGATATACAATGTTGAATAATGATGACGATGATGATGATGCCTATTTCAGCTACAGCGACTACATTCATTGACTTTTCATGGTGCCTGTGATGTATAATATAAAAGACAGTAAAGGTTAAGGGGTGTGTACTTCGTGTCTTGAAATCTTGTATTCCAAGACACCAAGTACAAACCCCTATAAATAGCCTAGTTTAGGCACACCAGTTTCCTACGATATATTCTGTCTGGTTTTTTGTATACTCATCAAATTGTTTGATGCATGTAATCAGTATAATTTGAGTTTGAGTTTGAGTGGATTCCTCGACCCATCACAAGTACGGTGCCAGTGTGGAGCCCCTTCACAGGATATGCGTCATCTCCTTTCCTGCCCAGCATGCCCAACTACCTGCACCTTCAACGACCTATGCGAGGCCAACGACAGAGCTGTCCAGGTGGCTAGATATTGGTCGGACAAAATTTGAGTTGAATCGACACGAGAAGAAGAAGAAGATCAGTATAATGTAGTGAGAAAATAAAGTGTTATTATAAAAAAGAAACAAAATGTATCTGTGTTAGTATGAAAAATGGAGGGAAAATGACTTTACATAACTCGGAAATTGATTGATTTTAAATCGATTTGAACGGGCCATTTGTAGGCAATTATTTATTGCTTTACAACATGATCGTCTAAAGTGAAATAAAATTGTTTGTTTTTTTATTGTATGAAATATCAGGAAGCACAGATTTAACACCTACCTATAGTTCTATAGAACTCGATGATACCTATTGATGATGAAATGGTTACGATCATCATCATCTGCTCACTGACACTTAAACTTGGTGATTCTTTGGGCTATGTTGGTAACCTTGGTTCTTGTTTCCTGATAACTATAACCTAGGGGTCTTTAAGTCATGAGTGAATATATTATTTCTAGGCAAGTCGATGATGTAGCCCCATTTACAGATACATCCTTGCTTACCAGCGGGTGAGATAGTGGTCGAAAACAGTGAGGGCTTATCATTAGCTTTGATAAAGAATATACATCAGTCACCTTCGGTTTGCCGACGACGTAGTAGTCATGGCTGAGACTACTAAAGAGCTCAGTATAATTTAATGTTCGGTAACCTCAGTAGAAGAACCGAAGAGTGGGTCTTAAAAAGAACATCATATTAATCTTCACTGACATATTAACGCACAAACGAAAATATTAGGATTAGGAGCATGAAATTTTGCACAAGGTTTCCTCCTATGACGTACGCAAGCACTAAGAGTTGATTTTCCAAAACTCGGGCTGAGTTTTGGAAAATCAACTCTAAGAGAATTAAATGGGGGTCCAATTTGTTTTATGACAAAATGTGAAAGTCTATCGTCTGTTTTTTATACCCTGAGGCTAAAATGACGTTACAACACAAAAGAACTGGCATCATTCCTATAGTAAATTTGACATTAAATGTGTCAATTTAGTCTCAAGATATAAAAAACAGACAGTAATATTAATTAACGAAAACAATTGTCAATCGCAAAATAAATATCATTAATCAGATCAAGCTATACAATTAAATTTCCCAGAACAACTGAAATATGGAACAAGCCCCTAAATTTTCTTAGCCTAAAAGCCTAAACGCACCATAAATATCAAAGTATTTGACTCAAGTTGACTGATATGATTCTACAGCAAATTGGCACAAGGCTACGAACTGCACCTGCGTACTGATTGCGATGAACGATTGAAAAACGATGTTTTAATTGTTGTGATTTGTCGTCTGATTTGTGATGGCAAAGCCTGCTTTAAGCGTCGGCGTAGAAATGGTAAGGAATTGGGATAGGAAAATTTAAATGTAAAATTTAAAACAAAAGCCTGTCTACCAACTGCTATCGTCTGTTTTTTAAACCCTGAGACTAAAATGACATTTCAGAGCTACGTATGGTATTCCGAAATACCGCTGACCGAAAGGACGGTTTTCCGATAACACTCTACTCCGACGGTTGGTAGTCCGAATGAATCCTTCGCCGATGAACGGTTCACCGAAAACACTCTTCAACGACGATTGGTTAAACGAACGAATCTTTCGCCGATAGTATTCAGTTTACGCTAGCTATTATATTTTATAACTAGCTTTTACCCGCGGCTTCGCTCCCGTCAAATGACTACCCTACATATCCTACGCTACCCTACCCTACCTTCCCTACCTACCCTACACTACCCTACCTACCCTACACTACACCACACTACCCTACACTACCCTACACTACCCTACACTACCCTACAATACCCTACACTACCCTACACTACCCTACCTACCCTACTTTACCAAACATTTTTTTTTTAGAATTTTTCTTTCCGTAAAAACCATCATTGAACTTCAAAGAACTTTAAAAAAAAAATCAGCCAAATCGGTCTAGCCGTTTTTATATATATAGATAATGTGCAATGCAGCTAAACAATACTCGAGTCCCATCTTTAATTTTATCAGCATAGATGAATAAATAAATACCGGGAGCTTCCGTATTAAAGGTAAGTCCCTAAATCGCCCTAAATCCCTAAGTCGCAGTTCTAATAGAGAAATCATAATAATCATAGCCATATTGTTTATTGTAAAAAACAATATAAATTTGCCTTTTTGATTAATTTTCTTATTGTTAAATAAAAACTTTGTTTTTTTTTTCTTTTGCCACTCTTCCATGTATTATTTTATTATTACCTGTATTTATAACATGACTTCTACATGACCTAAGGGTGTTGTCAAGCTGAAAGAAAAACTATCTATTTGGCAAAAGAATTCCCCTACAACGAGTGCTATGCTATCGGCGAAAGATTCGTTCGTTTAACCAATCGTCGTTGAAGAGTGTTTTCGGTGAACCGTTCATCGGCGAAGGATTCATTCGGACTACCAACCGTCGGAGTAGAGTGTTATCGGAAAACCGTCCTTTCGGTCAGCGGTATTTCGGAATACCATACGTAGCTCGACATTTCAACACAAAAGAACTGGCGTCATTCCTATAATAAATGTGACATTACTTGTGTCAATTTAGTCTCAGGGTATAAAAAACAGACTGTAGTTGGTGCTTTTAACAGAAAAGGGAAAGCTTCAATACGGTGAGCAACATTTTCTCATTCGACTTACCGCAATGGCTCAAGACAAAAGTCTATGACCAGTGCGTTGCCAGTGATGACAGATGGTTCTGAAACGTGGTCGGAGTACGCCTGCGATATCGTATCTAGAATGAAAATATCAGCAGGAGAACCACAAATACCACTATAACCTAAAAAATAATTAAACTTAAGTGGCAGTGGCAAGGCAAATTGCTCGCAGAACAGGCAGTCGATGCGGCTAAAAGATCGGGTACCGAAAAACGCAGCGTTGGAAGGACTTCCCTAAGATGGACCGGTTACTTTATGAGGGTCGCAGGAATCCGATAGATGTGAGACGCACAAAACTGGTTGTGGTAGCGACACTTGGGGGAGGCCTATTTCCAGCTGTGAATTAAAACAAAACACAAACCAGTAAAACCCAGTTACATTCAAATATGAAAAAGAGTGATACTTTCATCAAATTAAATAAACGCCCTATAAAATATCGCTATAAATCTGACTCCAGTCTTGCCATGAAGTACCGTGTTACCCCAGTTAATGGGTTGTGGAGATCTGGTAGGTAGCCACTCCTCGTAAAATGCTGGTATTCAGCTAAATCCAGCTTGACTTGAAGCCGACCCCAATATAGTTAGGAAAAAGCTAAGCATATGATGACACATATCTTTAAAAATCATGATATAGAATATCGCTATAATCTCGTCTACAAACATCAGCCCATTCTAATTGAATGACGGAGAGGTCGGTGTTTGAGGAAGTAGATAAGTTAATATGCGACGCTGGAGGCTAAACAACATCAGCATGGAGTTTGTCAATACGTCCCCCGCGTCTGAGGTAAACACGCTTATGGGTAATGAGATACGAGCTTGTTATATATCGGGGAACCGCTTTAGCAACACTACGTTGTGCTTACAATGTGTGCTTTTGAATTTTGTGTGCCTTAGGATTACGTACTATGATTTGTCGACGGTCAAATAAGGTAAAAATCTGTAGAATCTAATCTTATCTAAGCTTATAAATCCGTTACGTCCTTGTGTGATTGAATGAGGAATGAAGATAGCCGCAGGACACCCAAAGTTACCAATATAGCCAAACATGAGTGGAAGTGGACAAGGCACATTGATCGTGGCAGTTGAGACCGAAAGTTTCTGGAGTGGACACCGCGTACCGAAAGACGCAGCGTTGGAAGGCTTCTTAAAAAGTGAACCAATGATTAATTGGAATTGGTGAGGATTGCGGGAATACAATGGATGCGAACTGCTCAGTACCGTTCATAGTGGCGACACTTGTGGAATGCTTATGTCCAACACTGGACGTCTTTCCGCTGAAATGATGACATCATCATCTTTCTGCCCTTGTCCCGTTTTATTTGGGGTCGGCGCAATATGTTTTTTTCTTCCACTCTATCCTGTAACTCGTCACGCTATCACAAACTTTCTTTTCTTCCATATCACTTCTCACACAATCCATCCAGCTTTTCTTTGGCCTCCCTCTCCTTTTTGGGCTGAAATGATGACGTCATTCCAATTGAATGACGGAGAGGTCGGTGTTTGAGGAAGTAGATAAGTTAATATGCGACGCTGGAGGCTAAACAACATCAGCATGGAGTTTGTCAATACGTCCCCCGCGTCTGAGGTAAACACGCTTATGGGTAATGAGATACGAGCTTGTTATATATCGGGGAACCGTTTTGGCAACACTACGATATGTTTAAAATGTATATGTTAGAATTTGTGTACTATGAGGTTTTTTTTTTTATTGGTGGAAAATCATCTAATGACTACTATCGCTCTTTGAGCGGAGCGGGAAGACATATTACAAAGGAAGGATGAATAGGAACATTACCAACAACACGAAAACCAGGTTCGTTTATTGCCTAGTAAACCCCATTTTCATCTATGCTTCGGAGACATGGACTCTTCGTGAATCTAACAGGAAGAGAGTTGACGCTTGGAGATCTAGTACTGGAGACAGATACTAGGAGTATCATGGACAGAGTTTCGTACAAATGATTCCATAATTTTGATCTTTTCGGCCATGTCATAGGGGACACTCCAGAAAGCGACCCGTAGTGTAGGGCAACGTTGAAGGCACCAGGCCGCCAGGAAAATATACTAATGAGATCAAGAACAACGATTCCCGAGTCAGCTAGTCATATTATAAAGCAGAAGAATTGCTTTGTTTGAACACGCTAATCTTATTCGCGCGCCTCAAGGAGATGTCAGCAGACTGTAGGGGCCGGACAGGGCCGAAGCCTCTGGGGAACAATGAAATAAAACATTTTTTCTTTCTTTCTTTAAATTCCGAAAGGTAAGTCCATGTCCCCCAGATCGAAGGCAACGAAGGAGTAGGTAGTTAGTAAGAGTCTGACACACCCTCCCGCTTCGCCCAAGAGCGGGAGAAGTTATTCTGATGATAACCCTACCAAAAAAAAAAGTATCCACTAGATCGAATAACATATTAGATAATTTATTAAGGTAGGCTAAACGCTATAAAATCTCGCCACTACCCACAAGAGCAAAACAGTAACCAAAACCGAGAAACAGCTAGATAAAGTCATTAAACTAAATAAAATTAAACGCTCTTAGCTTGCTCTGTATTGTTGAACTAATGTAGAGTTAAAACTGAATTAAAATCATTAGCCGAACAATAAACGTGATATAAAATAAATGGAATCTCTGGGTTGCCAGTGTTGCCACCTGCCAAAGTCACACAGCGTAGTTGAAATATGTTCTGAACATTTTACAGGCAAGTTGAGAAGGTTCACTTTGGATCGATGTCATTAGCGTGAAGGCCCTTGCAAATACAAACAACTGCCTAGCCTTTTCCCAACTATATTGGGGTCGGCTTCCAGTCAAGCCGGATTTTAGCTGAATACCAGTATTTTACGAGGAGCGGCTGCCTACCAGACCTCCACAACCCATTAACTGGGGTAACACAGTACTTCATGGAAAGACTGGAGTCAGATTTACTGGCTTCTGACTATCCGTAACGACTGCCAAAGATCTACAAATGACAGCCGGGACCAACGGCTTAACGTGCTTTCCGAGGCACGGAGGAAACTCGTTATGTTAAGATGGTCACCCATCCACAGACCAACCTAGACAAGCGTTGCTTAACCTTGATGATCGACCTGTGCGGCTGTTATTATTTAGCCACGAGCTCCTCTGCCTCTCTCGGGCCCTTGCAAATACATATACTATAAATTCGCCGTGTGTAGGTATGGTTGTCGGTGTTGTATGGATCACTAGGAGAGCTTGTTTATACAACATGTAAAAAATAATCATCTGTTTGATACATTTGTGTTCGCTTATTTCGTCAAAATGTATGGAACAGCTGATTATTTTTTCTCGATTTCAGCGTTGGCCCCTTACTAAAAGTTGTTCATAATGATGAGTACAATGACCCCCCAAGAGGATGTGCGTTAATTATGTTACTTATTTTATACACGACGGCGCTACGGCGCAGCACCGCTCGTCGCCGTGTTTCTTCAGTACTTTATCGTAGCTTAAATTCACTTTTACACGATACGTTTTTTTAACCTATTACCGTGTACAAAAGAGCTTACAAACTAGTCGAAGGATTGCTTTCTTACTTCTCCCGCTCTTGGATGGAGCGTGAGAAGCGTGGCAGACTAAAACCCAGTCCTGTTCTTTCTTTGCCGTCGTTCCAGGGTCCATGGAACACTACGATGCTACGTTACGTTTGGTGTTTTGATGAATCGTTCAGTTGAAGTAGCGTTTGGCGATAAAAGCCAACATGTGTGGTGTGTGTTCAATTCTATTCGATCAATCGTTCAGTCGACTTTCCGTTAATCGATCATGTGACTCTCGAAGTAACTTTACGGACCCAACATTCAATTAGATTGGTTTCAGATTGCTAATCACAGATACAAATCTTCGAATTATCAATCCTTTTTTTGAGTTGTTCAGAAAATAAGTAAGGCTTACGAAAAATCCCCTGTTTTCTTTAAGAGATTGATCTTAAAATTAACGCTATAATTTACTTAAATCTTTATATTATTTAAAAAGAAAAACTGACTGAGTGACATATCAACGCACAGTTAAAACTACTGGAACTAGGATCATGAAATTATGCACAAGGTTTCCTTTTATGACGTAGGCGAAAACTAAGCAAGGATTTTCCAAAATGTACCCCCCAAGTGGAGGACACGGGATTTCACAATTTGTTAGAAGAAACCTACCTTCACGCGGGCGAAGCCGCTGGCAGAAGCTAGTTTCATATATTTTTCTTTCATAAATAATTTAAAACCTAACCTTCTGTATTTTACCCTACATTGTGGAACTAACAAAACTGCACTCAACTAGATATAACTGCAACGAGGCCAGTCCGAACCGCTTCAAACTGGAATGAACTGGATCTGACTAGTTTGAGCTGGTTTTGCGCAAAAGTTCTTTTTGTTTGTTCAAGTTCAGCTGTTTTGTGACCTGACGTCGACCCTGCTCCCATTTTGCTGATCAGGTCACTTTATAGAATGGATCTTTTTGATTGGAGTATTAGGTAATAGTGGGTCAATTTAAAACGTAATTTCTTAGTGTCAATATTTAGGTACGCCATAATTAGGGTGGTAGGTCCATTGAAACTAAAAAAAATTACTAGAAAAAACTGAAGAAACTAGAAAAAAATCACAGTGTCCTCACCTTTCGTAATACACAGAGTCTCACCGGCCACGGTGAGTTCGGGAGGTTCCTGCACTGCGCTAGAAGACACGGTTGAGCATACGGTAAAGGTATTTACCACTTGGGCAAAACAGCGTCGTGTCCTTGTCGACTAAAGCGAACAGTAATGATCTCTCTTCTGTGTCGTTACACTCTTGGCAGAGTGGTCGTGGTTATCATGAGGGCAGCTCTCCGGAAGCTGTTAGGGTACGCCGCACAACTTCCCGCCACTTTTGCCTGCTGGCAGTCATCCGGGCGCACTCGTTCAGTGGGCCGCCAATAGCTACCTTGATCTGGTCTGTCCATCGCATCGGTGACCTGCCACGCGGCCTAGTCCCGTTCACCTTCCCTTGTACAACAAGGCGTTCGATGGAGTCACTTTCGCGTCGACATATATGGCCAAAGTATTTAAAAATACGACTACGCACCAACGTAGACAAGCGCTCCTTGACGCCCAGTTCCTTCAGTATGGAAGCGTTTGTTCGAAATTCGGTCCAGGAGACCCCGAGCATCTTCCTCCAACACCACATTTCCAGAGCGTCAATCTTTTTGGTCTCCGTTTGTCGCAAGGTCCATGTCTCCGCGGCGTATAAAAATATGGGAAACACTAATGTTTTAACGAGCCTGGTCTTCGTGGCTTTAGTTACTTTCCTGTTCTTCCATATTTTCTTGAGCTTATCCATTGCCGCCCTGGTCAGAGCCATTCGTCGCTTGATATCTTCAATGCAGTTTCCCTGATTTGAGATTAGAGCCCCGAGGTATATATAAGATTGTACGACGTCGCAGTTTGCTATTTGGGTTACGTCCGGCAAATTGTTGTTAGCTCTGTCGACAATCATCATCTTGGTCTTGCTACGGTTAATCTTCAAACCAAATTCCATGCTAACACTTTCCATTTTCGATAGCAGCTGTTCCATGTGGCTGGAGCTAGTGGCAAATAAGGTGGTGTCATCTGCGTAGCGTAGATTGGAAATTATTCGTCCACCAATTGTAACACCGTCTGTCCAATCTTCAAGGGTAATGCGCATAATCAATTCTGTGTAGATGTTAAACAAAAGTGGAGATATTATGCATCCTTGTCGAACTCCAGCGCTGGGATGAAAACTATCTGAGAATACATCTTCTGTTCTCACTGATGCAGTGCCATCTTCATACAGGCGTCTCAAAATTTGCACTAGGTGTTTCGGTGTACCCATTCGCAACAAAGTGTCCCAAAGTTTAGGCCATTTCACTGAATCAAATGCTTTCGAAAAGTCAACAAAGCAAATGAAAGCAGGCTTGTTGAATTCCCGAGACTTTTCAATTATTTGGCGGACTATCAGTATTTGCTCCCGAGTTCCTTTCCCTTTAACAAATCCTGCCTGTTCTGGTGCTATTTCCTTAGATAGGAAGCTTTTCAGCCGTTCATTAAGGATGTGTAGCATTATTTTACTGGCATGGGAAATTAGTGCAATAAGGCGGTAGTTGTTACATTTTTTTGTTGAGCCTTTTTTATGAAGTGGAACAAGAACCGTATGTGTCCATTCTTCCGGCCATATACCCGTTTTCCATATCTTGTTACAGAGTCTGTGAAAGATTGTCACACCAATCTTTCCCAGAGCCCTTATGGTTTCTATTGGGATTTCATCCCTTCCAGTGGCTTTTCCATTTTTTAGATGATTGATGGCCGCCTTGACTTCAGATAGGAGAATGTCTGGCTCCAACTCAGATTCAGTAATGATAGGCATGAGGAAACGGACGTCTTCGTACCCCAGCAGCTCTGACCCCGATCCTGATTTATTGCCACCGCAGGCGCACGACGAGCAATGGGTA
Organism: Mythimna separata; assembly: GCA_030763345.1. NCBI lineage: Eukaryota > Metazoa > Arthropoda > Insecta > Lepidoptera > Noctuidae > Mythimna > Mythimna separata. Next base: position 3,086,263 of record CM061188.1, on the reverse strand, counting down.
GCTAGCCGTCCGGTCGTCCTGTAACCATTCGAACCGAGTCCGAGGCGCGGAGCCACGTGCACCTCGAAGAGATATCAGCAAAACTGTAAGGGCCCAGCAGGGCCAAAGCTTACTGATGCTATGGGTTTACTTCCGAAAGGTGCACCCCACATCCTGAACCGCAAGCGGCAAAGATGGAACATAGGCGTAGTTTTAGTCAGTAAAAATCTGACTCGGCCTCGAGCTCCGCCCTAGAGCGAGAAAAATCATTGAATGAATCCCACCTTTAAAAAAGCACAAAGCACATCTAAGAACTCTTTTGTTAACGTCCACTACAATACTCCCCCTACCTTCTATCCTTAATCCTTTACCGCGCAGTAGTTACAAGAAGTCTGATTCACGTAAAATCAGACAAGTCAAATATCGTTGAAGTTTTATAGTCGTTCGATCGAAGTCCTACGCAAAATCGGTATTCACGTGTTCCTTGAACGGGATTTGATAGAACGACAGTTAAATCGGCTTGAAAGTAAACGATCTATCAACTACTTTTTGCCTGTTACATTATTATGTATTCTACCAAGAAGTGATTAACTTAACTGAATACGCGTCAACGACACTTCGGTCAAACGACTTTAATTCATGAATCCCCGACCGGTCTCATTGGACCGCGCTGTTATTGTTTTACTATTGTGTCTCGTTTCGCGGGTATTGATAGGTTAAAATCGATGTTGTACAAGCTCGATTGACGGAGGTTTTTTTATGGAGGGAGATCATCAAAATGACTTCTCCCGCTTTGGGCGGAACGGGAGGGCGTGTCATACTTCTACTGACCAAAAACCCACTCCTATCCTCCTAGTTCCAGGATCCCAGGTTTTCCTTTCAGAAACCCACCCATGGCCCCAAGCTTCGACCCTGCTGGGCCTCTACAGTTTGCGGACATCTCTTTGAGACGCGCGTGGTACAGTACGCGCCGTTGACGACTGATGGATATGAATACGATAATGGTGTTAGAGTGCGTCTAATGAAAGCGCGACCTGAATTTTTTTTTAAATTTAATTGGCAACATTATTCAGCCAATTGTAGGAAATAAAACAAATTGTGAAGTGTCAAAACATGATTCTCCTACTAGTTAGTAATACTGTATACAACGTGTAACGTTAAATGCGCAAAACCTGAAATTAGTTTGTTCAGAATAACGAGCAGAAGCAATAAAACCACTTTTTAATATAGGTCACATTTTTCAAAAAAAAATAATTAAAAATTTTGCTTTGTCTATTTATTAACAAATCAAGGCATCACGTGCATAAACCTACGTAAATAGGTAAACAAAGACAAATGGTTGTCGTCCAATTTAGATTTTCTCATAGACGGGATAATAATCATACTCATTTCGATGTAAATACGAATCTTAAACAAACTAAAACAGCACATAAAACCTTCAATTCTTTTTAAATATTTTTTTTTCTCTCAGAATTAGGTCAATTGGATTAAAATCGTTTGGGGTGTCTGAGGTTTTGCGCATTTAAAGTTACACGTTGTATAAAATTTTCGGATTTAAGCTCTTTTTCTCAGGTCGCGCTTTCATTAGAGGGACTATAACGATCTCCACGATATCGTTACGCTTCTGATCACGTGAATCGGGCTGCTGTACTCGTAACTAAGTCGTCACATTGTGCGCCGCCGATTGATCTTACGTAACGAGACGCGCGAGACTTCGATCTACGGGAGTTTCGGTTAGAGCAGTCCTTAGAGTACGCATGAGGCTGTAGAGTGCCAAGTTTTATTTGCCGAGCGTTTATTTGATGACTACTTTTATCATTTTTTAGTAGTATTTTTCACCCTCCTACCACACGAGCAACTGGACAAAGTGTCTCACTGACGGTGCACCGAGCTGTTCAGCTAGGGTTTTCAAAATACTGTTGGGGCTAGCCCTCACTCTACCTATTAAGGATGCGGTCTTTTTCCTCATAATGGCATAAAAGTCGTCAGTTCGTGCTACAGCAAACATGCTCGACGCGCTGCAGAACCTGGGCAACCGCAACAGCACCCTGAAGCCATTATTATACTGCACATACAGAGCATCTAGAGCCCTCCGCGTATAGTTGACCCTCAAACTGTTCGTGTAGAACCCCTGATAATAAGCTTTAAAGTCCAGACTATATGAAAAGTCTAGTATTAAGTAACAAAACACTTTACAAGTAGCCTGAAGCAGATAGTGAAATCACAACTGTGATTACAGTAAAATAATTGCCACCATTTAGTTATATCTGGAAAATATTATGTTAACGGTTCGATGAAACTGTTCATTTTTTTTTCTAACTCATAACCCTATTTAAATATTTATCTAGCTACCTCATCGGTTACGATACAAGCCAACACAGAATTCAGAAAGCCTTTCCCCATATTCTCTCCTTTTTAATACCTTGTCTTATCAATACTCAGCATCTCACTCCACAGTACGGGACTCCCATATAATGTGATTTGCGATCGTGGTGGCTAGTCGGATCGAAGGGACGACCAGTCTAGATCTATAAAAGATATAGCCATTGTACATCGGCTTAGCGTCAGTTCACACCGAGACGCGACGCGACGCGACGATGCAGGAAGAGGCCAGGGATTTCGCGCTGCGCACCGTCACGAGATGCATCGCAACGTCGCATAGTAACATCGTTGGCAACACGACACCCGCGAATGTAAAAACGTTCCGCTGCGCAGCGAGACACCGCGCGGCGTCACGAGGCACAGCGCTGCATGAAGCAACGTATTCTAAATTCTCACAATGAAATGTGTAGTAAATAAAGTTCTATTTTGACTCACTCTATTAAAATGTGCATGCAGCGTTGCGTCGCGTCGCGTCTCGGTGTGAGCTGACCCTTATGTGAAGCCATTTTCATGTTCTACTCCATCTTTTTGAGATTTTTATTCTAGTTGAGTTCTATCTAGTAACGTTTGGAGGTTTCTTAAGCTTGGAGTTGAAGGAGATTGTGTGAGTAATCATTTTAGGGACTTTTCAACGTTTTCAGGTGTATTTTGTCTGAATGTTGAAAGGGTTAAGAGTAGAAAAGTTTTGGGGTAGATCTGATATTTGCTCGATTTTGAATTTGTTCGAGTTTTAGGCTTCATTTTTTTAACGCAACGGACTAATGTTGATTTCGACCCTATCTGATGGTAAGCAGATATGCAATCGTTGATAGTGGAACGTTCTGGCCTATTAAGATCCCTTTGTTTTTTGAAAAAACTGATTTAATTTGCGAAATTCTTTTAGGTAAACATCTATAACTTAGTAATACTAACATTTTAATTACTTTTTCCAAATTGATTTGAATTTAATGGATTGAAAAGAAAATACGAGTAGTTATGAATAATCAAATTTTACTTGCGTATGTGTATTTGCTTTAAATTAAAATATTATCACAATAATATTATGCAAACATATAATAATATTGTGATAATATTTTAATTTAAGAGTATTATATTTTTTTCATGTCTATTGGTAAAACATAGCGCACAACTTAAAAACTATGTTTACGGATAAAAAATTCTGATTCAGATTCTGAGGACTATAAAAATTATTTTAAAGCCAGTTATCTAACTTTTTTACATTTTATTCGCTCATAAAACAAAGCATTTTTATAAACTAAAGTAAAGGAACAATAAATACGCCGTATTCTCAAGCTTTTAAGTCTCCTACTTACATGAAAGTGAGTCACTGAGTATATTTAATACCCGGACAGCGACCGGAGACGTGTGAACGGTGAAGTAGCGAACGGATGTCCGGCGCCGGACGTCCGGCAGCTGAAAAGAGAGCCGTCATAGTTGTTCTAGATGTTACTTAGTTTTGGGTGACTGAATGTTCTTCGAGTTGGCACGGGATACGGTTTTAAGATAATGTCGTGATTATGGTGTAGAATATTAGTAGTGTCTAATTTTATTTCTTTTCATAATAAATCTAATCAATATGTTTGTTGGGCTGTATGCCAATAGGTACAGCTCAACCTCTCGTGTGGACCTCTCGTGTTCACCTCTGGTTGGGAGAAGGAATAGGACCCTTTTGCGATGCATTTTTGGAGATACGCGGAACAGAGTGTTAGATATCGCAAACCTCAGATAAAGAGGGAACATCTTCTGACCAGACGGGTGTTATGTCAGGTTTCGGCAACTGCCTGAGAAATGTTTTCGGGCTTTTGTATAATTCGTGTGGTGAACTCCAAATTGCGCGTTGCAGGATTTTATAGTTTAGTGTTTAGTGCATAGATACGCTGCATTGTACATCGATGAAAGGGTCAGTTATGGTAGAGGTTCGCAGACGGTTTGGGAAGGCAGAGCGTAGGATATGTAGACGTGGGCGAAAGCGTATCAGAAAGGCATTTATCTTTAAAAAAAAAAAAAAAACGTGACAGCGACTGTCATAATCCAGTGTTCGAATACATTGTCGCTTAAGATCAAGAGAAATAAGTGGGTAGTTACTCAGATACCCGCGAAACGAGACACAATAGTAAAACAATAACAGCGCGGTCTCATAGGACCGGTTGGGGATTCAAACGTTAAAGTGAAAGTGAAAAGAGTGCCAGGCTCCTTTGGTTGCGAGGTCTTAAAGGCGAGAGGCCGTTTCGCCCACACCTAGCTACGCTACTGTTTTTTTTTAATTGTTATAAACTAGTGCTTGACTGCGATCCCACCTGATGGTAAATTCCAACCAGTACCAGTTAACCAGTGATGCAATCGTTGATGGTGAGGTGCACTAGATTATTAAGAGCCTATTCACTCTAGCCTTAAAGACACCCAAATTATAATCGGACGGGAAAACCGCAGCAGGCAAATTGTTCCAGTCCCTCGATGTATGCAGTATAAACGACGAAGCGAAACGCTTAGTCCGGACCCTAGAGGTTTCGACACTGAATCGATACTGTATGGTATCCTAGGCACATTTTATTTCGAATCAATTTGCTAATCTCGCTAAAAACTCCACAAACTCCTTCAAAGAAAATTATTAAGTAATGACTAAGAATAAAAATCCTTTTCCAAAGATAGGTAAACAATCCAGATCTTAAGTAGGTACTTTCTTTGAGCTAGATAAGTATTTTATCGAGAGCACTAGGCTAACGGGATTTCTAAGGAGTACGCCCGCAATTCAATACGTCTTTCTTGCTCGATTACTCTTAGCGTGGTCAAGAAAAATACCGTGAAAACTTTTAAAGTAGATAGGTATAAATAGGGCTTTAAGGTTTGGGTTCCGTACTGATATACTTTATTATACGAAGCGACTCGATGTGGCTCACGCGAATTCAACATGTTTTAGCTCGTGGGTAGATAAAAACAGCCGCACGGGTCGATTTTCAAGGTTAAGCAACGCTTGCCAAGGTTGGTCTGTGGATGGGTGACCATCTTAACATACCGAGTTTCCTTCGTGCCTCGGAAAGCACGTTAAGCCGTAGGTCATGGCTGTCATTTCAGTGTTAGTCGTCACGGATAGTCGGAAGCCAGTAAATCTGACTCCAGTCTTGCTATGAAGTACTGTGTTACCCCAGTTAATGGGTTGTGAAGGTCTGGTAGGCAGCCGCTCCTCGTAAAATACTGGTATTCAGCTCAATCCGGCTTGACTGGAAGCCGACCACAATATAGTTGGGAAAAGGCTAGGTAGATGATGATTTTTGCCACCTCGTGCTTCGGAAAGCTTGTCTTTACAGTCAGCCCAGTTGTCATTTCTATATCTTTGACAGTCGCGTAGTTACAGATAGATATCAGAAAGTCTGATCGTCAGTTTGTCTAAGGAGTATCATTTGCCACAACCCAGTTACTGGTTGTGGAGGTCTAATAGGCAGTCGCAACGAAACACAATAATTGTAATTTGTCTCTGTATCACCCAAAGGTTGACTGGTAGAGAACGCCTCAAGGCATTAAGTCCGCCTCTGTACTCTTGTGTGCATGACTTACTGACTTAAGATCCTATATCCCCTAGCTGGGGCAGAGAGCGTCGAGAGTAGTCACCCGTCGCGAACGGTCTTGCGCTTTACGCTTGACCTCGCTCCACGTCAGTCCGATGGCCATCGGACTTGTATGCATAAAGTATTAAATAAGTAAATAAATACTATTGTTTTTATTTCTACATAAGCTTAACTCTTCTTCGGGCTATGTCTAAAACTTTTGTTCTCCTACAGAAATCTATCTTCATTCCAAAACAAACTTCTAAACAAAACAAAGAGTTTTACCTCTTTATTTCATTAATTCAGATTACATGTAAATAATTTACCCTTTTGATGTAAACAAAGTAATATGTAAACATACTTCGAGTATGTCGGTAAAACTTTGCAGACACGATAAATAATGCTTTCTATGTTGTTAATATCGTATCGTTGTGGAGTTTCTAGCTTTAGGTACGTTTTGGTTACCTATTGTCTTTCAGAGATCTCGATAAATAGGATTTTTTATGAGTACTAATTTGGATGGGTAGAAATAGAACAAAATAAAATAGATAAACTTTTCTGTGCACCAAAAACAAATTTTAAAAAAATAGTAACAATTTTACAGAATCTTAAATCTCTGGGTACGATGGCGGCCTTATCGTTGAACAAAGCAAACTATTATACTAATATTAAAATAGATATAAGTTTGTGTTTCATGAGTTTACTTATACTTTTTCTACTAGATTTTATCTTTTAAATGATATAAACTTTTGTTCCCACCTGATAATAAGCAGTGATGCAATCAGTTATGGTGAAGCACATTCATCATCTGCCATCATCTACCTAGCCTTTTCCCAACTATATTGGGGTCGGCTTCCAGTCAAGCCGGATTTAGCTGAATACCAGTATTTTACGAGGAGCGGCTGCCTACCAGACCTCCACAACCCATTAACTGGGGTAACACTGTACTTCATGGCAAGACTGGATTCAGATTTACTGGCTTCTGACTATCCGTAACGACTGCCAAAGATCTCCAAATGACAGCCGGGACCAACGGCTTAACGTGCTTTCCGATGCACTCAGGAAACTCGTTATGTTAAGATGGTCACCCATCCACAGACCAACCTAGGCAAGCGTTGCTTAACCTTGAAGATCGACCTGTGCGGCTGTTATTATCTAGCCACGAGCTCCTCCTGAGTGTTATACTTGTAAACAATGAGGCAAAATGCTTAGTCTGAACCGTAGAGGTGTCAACATTCTCATCAGGGTGAACACTCATGAACAGTAGACATTCGCCGTACGTCGAGTCTTCCGAAGGTAGATAAATAAAGGCAGGAATCAAGGAATTCCTGCACACACTCTTCAAAGTACATCCTGTAGAATACCGAAAGCCTGGCTACCCTACATTAATTTGTGCTCCTGGCTTTGTAATGGTCTTAATCAAATTTGGATCACCAATTAGCCTCTACGCACGCCTTTCCACCGAGTCTAAAGCTGCTAGATGGCATTTTGCAGCACCAGCCCATATTGTGTTTGTAGTACAGTTATTCTACACAAAACCGGCTTGTGCTTTACATAAAATTAGAAGCTATTCCATTGTGAAGTAACGCTGCACCTTTGTTAGACCGCCGAGTTTCCTAGCAACTAGGAAACCAAGGTTGGTTTAGGACTCTGTCTGCGTGTATGTTGGATAATGCGGACGTAAAGTCAAAGCCAAAACCAGATAAAAAGTAACCTATGTCCTTTCTCACAGTTAAGGTTTTATCAAAATCGGTTCAGTAGTTTAGATATAGAAGCGTAACAGAGAGACAAAATTGCTTTTAGATGTTAGTATTACTTAAACAAGTATGAAATAAACAAGAAATAATTTCAAAAGTGTCGGATTAATTACTCAGATACCCGCGAAACGAGACACAATAGTAATACAATAACAACGCGGTCTCATAGGACCGGTTGGGGATTCAAACGTTAAATATTATTCTATTCTAACTTCTCTATAAAAACACCCACCATTTTGTTTTTCATCCGTCACAATAATACTACTTCCAGTCAACATATATCTAAAAGCGTTACTCTCAAACTATTCCCTGAGGATCTCTAAAAGGCACGTGAATCGTGACGAGCGGAACCCCTTGACATGTGGATGAAAAAATACTTTCTTGTCATATCTTGTTTTATTAGTGAAGTAAAATATTTTTGGACAGACTTTTAAAATAACTTAGGTCGTAAATAAGATTATATTGATTTGCGTTTTTGGGATGTTTTTCGAACCCATGCCCAATGAAACTACTCTTTTTCAGTCTATCGAAACAAAACAATAATAATAAAGAAATAGATCAAATTCACATGTTTATGAGTGTTATGAAAAGGATTTTTTTTTAGTTAGGCATAACTAATAGTTACGCCTTAGGTCTTATTTACTAACTAATACGTTTAAATACAAACTTTATAAGTCTTGTATAGTCTCAATGAGACTTTTCCAAAACCTATTGATATGCATTGCAAATATTCCCGACTCGGCAGGAAGGATAAACTTCATCATCATCATCATCTGCCTAGCCTTTTCCCAACTATATTGGGGTCGGCTTCTAGTCAAGCCGGATTTAGCTGAATACCAGTATTTTACGAGGAGCGGCTGCCTACCAGACCTCCACAACCCATTAACTGGGGTAATACGGTACTTCATGGCAAGACTGGAGTCAGATTTACTGGCTTCTGACTATCCGTAACGACTGCCAAAGGTCTACAAATGACAGCCGGGACCTACAGCTTAACGTGCTTTCCGAGGCACGGAGGAAACTCGTTATGTTAAGATGGTCACCCATCCACAAACCAACCTTGGCAAGCGTTGCTTAACCTTGAAAATCGATCTGTGCGGCTGTTATTATATAGCCACGAGCTCCTCAGGAAGGATAAACTTCATACATCGATAATTCACCAATTTCTAAACACCATTATAATTGAAACTTCAAAACCCTCCTTTTGTCTCTCCTCCCACACATTCCAGGTCCCTCTTGGTCCTCTAACGACAAAATGATTGATACACAATCATTCAAGATGTGACTCCTCAGAGCAACCCTGTGGTTCACCAACTATTCGTAACTATTCTCAAGTTTTGGGCTCCACTTTATGACTTGTACTTTATATTTGACTTTGGAGTATCAATAAGATAACGTTGTATTTCAGTGCCTGGGACGTTAAAATCATCAAAACCTAGACTTTTAATAAATTAACTTTTTTACGTATACACATCGTAGCTACACATATATCTTTTTTTTAGTTAATTTAAGAGAAGTTTGAGGTAAAAACTCCCAGGTACTGGGCTAATGATAATAAATAAGTAAAATTGTGTATTTAAAAAAGGTATCAATTTAGGTATACCATAATACATCGCAAGAGATCCGCAAGAGAACTAAGGTTACCGACATAGCCCGAAGAATCGCTAAACTTAAGTGGCAGTGGGCAGGGCACATTGCTCGTAGAACAGATGGTCGATGGGGACGGAAGGTTCTAGAGTGGCGGCCACGTACCGGAAGACGCAGCGTCGGAAGGCCTCCCACAAGGTGGACCGACGACCTGGCGAGGGTCGCGGGAATCCGATGGATGCGAGACGCGCAGGACCGGTCGCTGTGGCGACGCTTGGGGGAGGCCTATGTCCAGCAGTGGACGTCTTTCGGCTGAGATGATGATGATGATAATACATCGACCACTTCATTGTTAACTATCAGGTGAGGTAGTAGTCATCCGCTAGCCATGCAAGGCAGCACTCCGCTCCATAACTATTTCATCCGCGGCTCGAGCTCGCCTCGGTCGCAATGGCAAACTTTCTCCACTTGTATCAAAATAAACTATTTCAGAATCTTAAAAAAACTATACGATACCGTCGCACTGATAAACCCTAGTCTATTTAGCATAAATACATATGTGTGCCTAAGTTTTACTAAATACTAAGATAGTTGGCATATTTTTCTCTGCATCACTCAAAGATTGACTGGTAGAAAATGTCTCAAGGCATTAAATCCGCATATTATGTACTTTTTTGTGCATACAAAATTTAATACATAAATAGTTTTTAAGTGGTTTTCGTAATACAAACACCCCATGAGCGTACGATGCCCGTGAATAAAAGTTTTTTTTGTATAGTGCCTGTCTATAACTTATCTATACTTCATCGCCCGCCCTTAAACTTTAGTCTTGAACTCAGGGAGTCGGATGGCAACACTGATGCTCCTAAAGTTAGATGATTGAACGTTCTGCGGTGTAGGCGCACGGCATATATTGTGGGCTTGTTACACGATTGATTGGGTGAAAGGACGATGACTAGTCTAGTGCATGTAATATAGCCTGGGTTGCAGAATTGTTTGAAAGACTCGTGGCCCTGAACGTTAAAAGTACTTGAAGGAATACAGATCAGTTTTTTTGATCCCGAAACAAAGAAATATAATATAATTATTATGCAAGATTGAGACCGATATATACTAGGTCTGCGGATTATTCGAAACAATTACCGTGACTCTTCTAAAGAACAGAAGAATTCCGTGTCAGTCGCACTGACAAACATTCTTCACTTCAAGAATCAAAACATGCTTTTTCAAAATAGTAAAATAACCCTTTATCTATATATATAAAAATGAAACCCGTTTTCCGTTGTCACGACATCACATGAAAACGGCTTGACCAATTTGACTGATTCTTTTTTTTAAATGTTCCTTGAAGTTCAATGATGGTTCTTACGGAGAGAAAAATTCAAAAAAAAAAAAGTTAGGTAAAGTAGGGTAGGTAGGGTAGTGTAGGGTAGTGTAGGGTAGTGTAGGGTAGTGTAGGGTAGTGTAGGGTAGTGTAGGGTAGTGTAGGGTAGTGTAGGGTAGTGTAGGGTAGTGTAGGGTCGTGTAGGGTAGTGTAGGGTAGTGTAGGGTAGTGTAGGGTAGTGTAGGGTAGTGCAGGGTAGTGTAGGGTAGTGTAGGGTAGTGTAGGGTAGTGTAGGGTAGTGTAGGGTAGTGTAGGGTAGTGTAGGGTAGTGCAGGGTAGTGTAGGGTAGTGTAGGGTAGTGTAGGGTAGTGTAGGGTAGTGTAGGGTAGTGTAGGGTAGTGTAGGGTAGTGTAGGGTAGTGTAGGGTAGTGTAGGGTAGTGTAGGGTAGTGTAGGGTAGTGTAGGGTAGTGTAGGGTAGTGTAGGGTAGTGTAGGGTAGTGTAGGGTAGTGTAGGGTAGTGTAGGGTAGTGTAGGGTAGTGTAGGGTAGTGTAGGGTAGTGTAGGGTAGTGTAGGGTAGTGTAGGGTAGTGTAGGGTAGTGTAGGGTAGTGTAGGGTAGTGTAGGGTAGTGTAGGGTAGTGTAGGGTAGTGTAGGGTAGTGTAGGGTAGTGTAGTGTAGGGTAGTGTAGTGTAGGGTAGGTAGGGTAGTGTAGGGAAGGTAGGGTAGGGTAGCGTAGGATATGTAGGGTAGTCATTTGACGGGAGCGAAGCCGCGGGTAAAAGCTAGTATAATATACAATCGCACAGAAAAACCCTAGTCTCTTTACCACAAAACGCCTGTCTATAACTAATCCATACTTCATCGCCTGCCCTTAAACTTCAGTCTTGAACTCCGGGAGTCGGATGGCAACACTGATGCTCCTAAAGTTAGATGATCGAACGTTCTGCGGTGTAGGAGCACGGCATATATTGTGGGCTTGTTACCCGATTGATTGGCGTGAAAGGACGATGACTAGTCTGGTGTAATACAACCAGGGTTGCAGAATTGTTTGAAAGGCCCTGGAATGTAATAGGTTCCTGAAAGAACAAAGGTCTATAACTAGTGCGCCTCACCATCAACGATTGCATCACTGCTTACCATCAGGTGGGATTGCAGTCAAGCACTAGTTTATGGTATATAAAACAAAAAGTCGGTTTTTGTGTTTTTGTCAACAAAAGTCTGACGTCCGCTCTCGCCCTATTCAGAGTGCGAGATTTTTATTTAATAATACAGCCAGGGTTACAGAATCGTTAAAGAAGCCCTGGAAAGTAAATAGTACCTGAAATAACGCAGGTCGGTTCTTGTCAGTAATAGTCTGATATCCCCTCTCGCTCTTCCGAGATTGTGAGAAGTTTTTTTTATTTTTCACATTATAAACCGCTCGAAATTTTTACGATTGCCAAGGTAAAAGGACACTACTTTAGTCTTGAACTCCGGGAGTCGGATGGCAACACTGATGCTCCTAAAGTTAGATGATCGAACGTTCTGCGGTATAGGAGCACGGCATATATTGTGGGCTTGTTACCCGATTGGTTGGGGTGAAAGGACGATGGCTGGTCTAGTGTAATATAGCCAGGGCTGCAAAATTGTTTGAAACGCCCTGGAATTTAAAATGTTCCTGAAAGATCAAAAATGGGTTTTTGTCAGCAAGAGTCTGACGTTCGGCCCTACTCAGAATGTGAGTTTTTTTTTAAATAGTAGGTACAGGCGACGGCTACAAAATTGTTAAAAAGAGTCGTGGCCCTGGGATATAAATAGTACCTGGAAGATCGACCCCTCTCGCTCTACCTAGATTGAGAAAATAATTGTTTTGATTTGCAACTACGTAAAAAGGTCTCAATTCTTAGGAAACTCAAGATTGCATTAACGCTAAAATATGGAATTCCAGCCAGACATAGATAAATTACACCTAGATACAGAAAAAATGATCGTGCTCATCACACAAACATTTGTCCTGGGTGGCAATCAAACCCACAACCTGCGGCATGTCAGTCAGGGCCACTAACCACTAGACCAACAGGCCACTCAAAATGTCTATTACTAAGCAGAACCAATCTTATATTGAACTATTTACAATCTCATTTAATCCTCTCCATTTTCGTTAATCGTATTCCTTTAAAATTTGAAGCAGACCAGACGAAACACTTGTTGGCGTCGTTTATTTAGGCATTTCCCAATAATCGTAGTTTAAATCCTGTTAAATAGAACACAGAATATTTAGACGCGTCGTCGACCACCGCATTGACAAACTTTTCTGTGCATACCAAACGTCACTAGGGCTGCACTTTAAGTTGTGTCGTTTAAAACAAGTACAGACAATCTAATACTACACCACCCTTTATTGTTTTACAAAGAATTCTCCATGCCAAACTCCTAAAGGTAGAACTACATTGCGCACACATGGGCCACGTACGCCGATTTGGCGCGTCGGTCTCCATACATTTTATATGGCAATTAGACTTGTAAAGCTCCATCAGACCCACGTAACGCGATGTGGATCTGCGTACCACTCAAAACATATTTAAGTGAAACTGATTAGTTTAAGTCCTGTTACTTAGAACACAGAGTATATAGACGCGTCGCTGACCACCGCTAAAGAGAGCATTGCCAAAACTTTTTCTTACATGCAAAAAGTCTAAAGTTAGAAACTACATTATGTTAAGATGGTCACCCATCCACAGACCACCCTTGCTAAGCGCTGCTTAACCTTGAAGATCGACCCGTGCGGCTGTTATTATCTAGCCAGGCTTCACGTTGCGTCAGTTCATGTACAAAGTAAATGTGTACCTAAACTACGTTGTGGAGGTAGGAGTCAATATGCTGTGTCAACATACAGCGGTGCACTTCGACTCTGTGTCAATTTGCTCTGAGACTGATCGCAGCCGGTGCAAGCGATTCCATGCTCTATGGGGTACTATCAATGTTTGAAGTTTCATGAACTCGGTGTTTTGTTCAAGGTCAAACGTATTCAAACAAGAAGGCTTGCGCTATTACGTGAAGGTTAATATTATAAAGTGATAAAATTGTTTATTTGCTTATTTTATTTTCTCAAACTTTTTAACGTCCGTTTTCAACAAACTATCTATCTACAGTTGCAGCTACTAAAGATATACAGATCTATCCTTTTGCCCTTACTTGCTTTCCTATAACCTACCGACGGATAGCATTTCCTACCAAAGTTGTGGATGGATAGACTAGATATAGAAATAGCTATCCCCGATAAACAGTAAGATTCTTTACAGTTTATCGGGGATAGCTATCTATCTATGAACTGCGACAGGTTATTAAAAATGGGCGTAAGTCTTAGTCTTTAATAGGTTACTGCTAGGCAAACGTGATTCACCGTAGACCACATTTGTAAATGCTTAAATCATTTAGTTAGCCTTTGTACAGTGTTTCTTACTTGTGCAAAAAGTTTCAATAAATAAACCATCGTGATAGTAAATCAGGTGAGAAGCTAAACTATCAAAAACAAAAAGTTACCCACAAGTTACCCATATTCATACTAGAATTTTACTTCAAGTCCCGACCAATTTGAACCGTCACATAAAATGGTAACTATTTCGCATCACTACTTTTCCGGACGAAGTCTTACACAAGAAGGTTCCCTAAGACTAACGATCTAACCTTCAATAAACCAAGAGCCCAAAGAATAATTATTTCCTTTTCCACTCCAAAAAAAAGTGGATATAATGGCCTTGTATAACGATTCAGTGATTCAGGACTTTCTGAAGCACCCTTGTATGTATCGGGGGTAGATTGATCGATCGGACTTACATGAGGGATCGGTTTAAACCCGGCAATCTGTGATGTATCGTCACCTAAGCTTTTAAGGTTATTTAAAAGGCTTTTTTGTTAAGATTAGTATGCTTGTTGTGTAGTTGTCCTTAAAAGGGTAGAATGTCGTGGTGAATGTTTTTTTTTCCTGATAGCTACAATTTAGGGGTCTTGCCTTTGGTATAGGTCATGGTCCGGAAAGAGGTGGAATACCAGGCGGTCATCTTCTTCTGCGAAGCAGTAATTTTGCCAAAGGTGGCAGCCGGAGGCGTGAAATAACGAACGTTCAGCCACCGAGATCCCAATCCCGATTTCTAGTAAGCGTAGGCGTGGGCTTGCGGTCGATAGGCAATTGTAACGTAGCCATCCAGCCAACTGGTAACGGTCCAGAGCGCGCCCGAGTCGTCGACGGTGCCTTGTGTTCCACACACGCTTCAATGAGACGTCAACAAAACCGTAGGGGCCAAGCAGGACCGAAGTCTACTGGGGCAAAGGGCTAGGAAGAAAAAGTCTGATACACCCTTCCACTCTGCTCCAGAGCGGAAGAAGTCATTGGATAATTTCCTATTTAAAATAAAAACCTGCGTAGCAATCTCTACGCCATTTCGTAGCTACCGCGTAGCATACCTACCTAGTAATCTGTTAAAACATTTTTGAATACGTAACGAAACTTTCAATAAATAAAAAATATATTCATAACGGAAAATTTCAATGAATCGATGAAACAGTAAATAAAATACAATCGAAAAATAACTTCATAAATACCTTCAGAAAAAACAGGCTCAGTATAAACTTTTAAAACAATAAACACACACAAATTGCCGGGAAATATCAGCAGCTGTCAAAATATCATAGACTACATTTAAAAAGCAC
Source organism: Mythimna separata (assembly GCA_030763345.1). NCBI lineage: Eukaryota > Metazoa > Arthropoda > Insecta > Lepidoptera > Noctuidae > Mythimna > Mythimna separata. Next base: position 3,071,002 of record CM061188.1, on the reverse strand, counting down.
ACCATTTTTTTTTCAACCAAAGAGTTTTACGTGAAATTTTTTCGCGCGTAAAATATTGTACAGTGTGAGGCTGCGATCCAAAATAAAAAATACAAAAAAAATAAACACGATTGCGCAATGATTGATGGACTATTCACCGTGATAGCGTTTTATCATTTTTTCCCACCAAAACCAGTGATTTTTGGCGTAACAATCGCCTTTTGTTGTGTTGTTTCTGCGCAATTTGCGCGCCAACGTAATTTCGGGTTGAAAAGATCAATTTTTAGGATGATAATCGCATTTTCTTCCAACTTACAAAATTTCCTTTGGTGAATTATTTCGTTTATTGTTAGACGGAAAACATTGTCAATAGATATTTCAACTTTGATAATATTTCCAAGTCTTTAGGCGTATTTTATGGAACTTTTGACTTGAGAATAACTAAAATGCTTGAGGGAAAGTTAGTTTAAATTGTGAGACGTTGTTAGAGGACTTATATAATAGTATTGTATTTTCAAAGTGATTTATAGCCGAACAATGTAAAGAAGTATTCTCTTTTCATCTTGATGTGAACGGAAGTTTTAGAGCAAGGTCGTAAGTTCTAATTAGTTAACATTTCTAAAGCCGGGTACAAACTGTCGTAACGTAACATGTAACATGAAAAGAGCAGTTGTAAGTGTGAACGCAGCGCGCGCACTAACCAATAATATACCTACTCCCATACTTAAAATACTTTGTTAGCGCACGTAGTAGTGTTACAATTACATATATACTAATAGGTGCGAATTTCGGCGCTGTGCTAAAAGAAACGTAACCAAACGTGATCTTTTAATCGGACAATCGTACCCCGTCTGGTAATGAATCAAACGCATAGAAATTATGCACTTAGATTTTTCACTACATTAAACCAGCTAGTTTAGCTAGAGTTTTTATTTACGATAACGGCTATATTTCTGAGTACTCATAAGGTGTACTAGTACATTATTCGGACTGTACAGCACAGTCATCTGTCTAGCCTTTTCCCAACCATATTGGGGTCGGCTTCCAGTCAAGCTGAATTTAGCTGAATACCTGTATTTTACGAGGAGCGGCTGCCTACCAGACCTCCACAACCCGTTAACTGCGGTAACACGGTACTTCATGGCAAGACTGAAGTCAGATTTATTGGCTTCTGACTATCCGTAACTACTGCCAAAGATCTATAAATGACAGCCGGGACCTACAGCTTAACGTGCTTTCCGAGGCATGAAGGAAACTCGTTATGTTAAGATGGTCACCCATCCACAGACCTTGGCAAGCGTTGCTTAACCTTGAAGATCGACCAGTGCGACTGTTATTATCTATGCACGAGCTCTTCTAGCGAACTGTACAGCACAGTGTGAACCTAAAAGTGTCCAATTTAGCACAAGACTAGCGCGTAGTGTTCACGGTTCGCGCGCAGGCGTTCACACTATGGGAATTCTGTTACATTCCACGTTACGTTACAGCAGTCTGTACCCAGCTTAAGGCAAGCGTTTATTTCATGCCATAGTTCAAAGTTCTAGCTCTATTATACTTCATGATGAATGGTATGAAACAAAATGGCGTGACATGGATCTCGTTTCACTTTTAATGCTTCCAATAATACTTTAGGTATTCACAGAAGTTTTTAGGGTTCCGTATCTCATATGAACGCGCGTGACCTACGGCACAAATAAAATTGAAGGAGCACGTCTGTAAAACGATTTACTTACCGGAAGAAGTGTGCTAGTATTGATAAGTATATGTAACTGTAATTTTAAAAAATATGTATATGCTCTATGATGTCACCAATACGTGCAGTCAGATGCATAATAGCATGGATAGTACAAGAAAAAAAATCGTGTGAAGCGAGACGCGATGAGTATTTTTTGAACGTTCACAGGAAAATAGACATTAAGGTATCCACGCTTACCATACCCAGAGGCCTACTCTCTATCTCCAAAGTTTCGATCGAAATTTCGAAGTAAATCGAAATTTCGCGTATTTCCTACCACGGCACAATTCGTTTCCGAAATTTCGTAGGACTGAACGAAAATTGTTTGACGTTTAGATTATCTAAACCTAATTCGTAATGATTCTGATTTTGACAGATGAATTGTTCGGAAGTTTAACGTCAAACTGACGAAACCAGAAGTGTTGATTTTCACTCGATGAATTTCTAAGAAAATTACTTAAAATGGCCTCAAGAATGCTTCGTTTCGGAGAAATAGAGTAAAAGGCCAGAAGTAAATATAAGATACTGATAATTTTAATGAATTGTAATGTTCCTATGAGAAATACAATTCTTTAGTCGTCAGTTCATTCAAAAACTGAATCCAAGCTGGATCACTTTGTTGTTTGTCTGTTTGACCATTAAGGCTTTTTAAGAAACACTTTTTACAATTCGAAAAAATCTTCATTCCTAAGGGTAAGTTTGTACGGAACCCTCGGTGCACGTGTCCGACTCGCACTTGACCAGTTTTTTTTTTACTGTAAAAGGTTTTTAAAAAGGCTAAAAGCTTCTAGAACAAAATAAAAGGTAAGTCTTTTTAGGAAGTTTTACAAAGGACACTTAAACACAGGGCGTCTATTTCAATTAAAGCATTCACAGACACTTTAGAATTGTCAAGGTTTTCCTCACTTAGACAGATTTAGTAAAAAAATCTACGTAAAAAATTTGGTAAATTGTTCCTTTCTTTCCCATGGAAACTCTTACAGTAGGTACTATATTTAGTAAATAATTAATTTCATCAATTATAATATTGTATGAACGACGTAGAATTATTTCCACATTGGAAAAATTGAACGATACGAAGTAACCCATGCTAGCTATGAAAAAACAATAAAAAAATATCCGTTACTCAATTTTCATCACTGAATTACACGACTCAGATACACAACGTAAGAAAAAACTGTTATTGATACGTAAATTCTTTTTTTTAAACCGTACTTTTCAAGTAACATTATTTTGACAGCTAATAGTTATTTGTGCAACAAGAGAGCAAAGTTGGTTTTTGCCGCGAGTGTTGATTTTGAATCCCGAGTAAGCGAAGGATTCTATATTTGAATCACGAGCGTAGCGAGTGATTCTAGGTTAGAATCCTGAGTGCAGCGAGGGATTCAAAGACACGAGATGCAAATAACTTTGGTCTCGTGTAGCACATACAACTTTTCACTTCAGCAGCGAGAACAAATAATGTAAAGGTAATAAAAAATACAACTTGGTAATATTTAAACCACATGTATATTTGTAAAAAGCGAGGAGCTCGTGGCTAGGTAATAACAGCCGCACAGGTCGATCTTCAAGGTTAAGCAACGCTTGCCTAGGTTGGTCTGTGGATGGGTGACCATCTTAACATAACGAGTTTCCTCCGTGCCCCGGAAAGCACGTTAAGCTGTTAGTCCCGGCTGTCATTTGGAGATCTTTGGCAGTCGTTACGGATAGTCAGAAGCCAGTAAATCTGACTCCAGTCTTGCCATGAAGTACCGTGTTGCCTCAGTTAATGGGTTGTGGAGGTCTGGTAGGCAGCCGCTCCTCGTAAAATACTGGTATTCAGCTAAATCCGGCTTGACTGGAAGCCGACCCCAATGTAGTTGGGAAAAGGCTAGGCAGATGATAATATATTTGTAAAAATTAAAAGTTAAAAGTAAAATTATTATCATAAGCTTTAAGATATTTTTCGCGAGACTTTTCAGGCAGGAAACTTAATTCTGCATTTTTTACATACTGCTTCAATTCTTCCGGTGTTAAATCGCAGACATCATCACTGGATTCATTCATATTTATTTATTATTATTTTAATAATATCCAACGTGTATCGCACTTTGTAGCTAGCGAACAGAAGAAGAAAACATTAAAAAATTAAAGCCCGCTATTTTTTAAAGATGCGTTCGGAAATTGCACTATTACTAAATTATTCTGTCACAATAAAGATTGTTAAAACTTTAAATAATTATGTAGATACATGATAAACTTCGTATTTTTAATTCAACATCTCTTTATTTGATCATAAAAAAATATAATTCGATTATTAAGAGAAAAGTATAATAATTACATTTAAACCTTGATTTGAAATTTTATAGGTGACGTGTTTCCGAACGTTTTATTGTTGGTTTCTTTTTTGAGCCTATTATATATCGAATTTGAAAATCGAACTTTGAATCGACTTGTTTCTATCTCTCGCTCTTTTCGTATCGAAGTGAAAGTGACAGAACAAAGTGAAGTTCAAATCTTTCGAATGTTGTGAGTAGACCCAGCACTGACTCGGCATTTAAAAAAAATAATTAAAAAGTTACTTTGTCTCACGCTCGCAGCAAAATCGAATTTTGCTCACTGTCTTTAAACTGCAAAACATACTTGTTTGAGGTGCTGAAGTGAAAAAGTAATTGACGTTCCTATTCATAATTCAAACGCATTGTACTACAACAAAACCACAAAACCAGTCACCAATAAAAAGTAGGAAAAATAAACCAATACAATACAATACAAGATACCATACAAACGCCACACCATCTCACGACTGAGTCCACTCAATTTGTCACTAACATCGCCGCCATTGTGATGACAATGAAATGAAATCGGTTCATAACTCTCAAAATAATCACTATTTTTAACTAACTTTGCTCTGTTTTAGTCTATCGTGGTTTATTTCACAATTTAAATGGTCACTTACGGGATATCTTCCGTGATTGTTCATTGTTTTGAGTTCCCGATATCAACAGCGTCGAAATATCGGGAACTCAAAACAATGAACAATCACAGAAGATATCCCTAAGTGACATTTTAAATTGTAGCTCTTCTGTAAAATTACGATTTTGTAGATGTCCGTTTCTATTTTGCTGCCATTGATATATGAATTTGAAACGTGAATACTCTAAATGCGCCTTATTAGAAGACTTTTTTCGAACTTGGAGCAACTTACATGATCAAAACACGAATAAATATTTCAGCAATAAAAAGTAGGAAAAATAAACCCATACCAATACAACACAATACAATACAAGATACACCATACAAACGCCACACCATCTCACGACAGAGTTCACTCAATTTGTCACTAACGCCGCCATTGTGATGACGTCACGCCGCTGACATTTCCCGCGTTTTTGTAATGGCGGCCATTGTTTTATGGTGTTTGTTGACGTTGGATTTGAATATTTATTTTTATTTCTGTTTTTTTTTTTTCGTTCGTGAATGTGCTGTTTATTTTTTTTTCTGACGAATGACGGGCCTTATATTTTTGGATGGAGAAATTATGACGTTGATTTGTTTATTTTTTTCGGTGTGTTTACCGACAATACACATTGTATTTTCCGACATCCCACAATGTCTAAATTCTATGGCCAGTGTGTGTTGCCAGTGATAATATAAATGGCTTTAAAACGTGCGCTTTATTAGAAGAGTTAAAGTTACCCAAAGGGTAATGGAAAGTGCTTTGCTCAAACTTCGAATATCGTTTTATCGGTTTATCAAGAAATAAGAATATATTCTCGGAAAAATCACGAAAAAGCTCGAAGAATCGCTTTTAAGTGGCAGTGGTAAATAAATCGTGAAGTGAAGTAAATAAAAAGACCCATTGCCAAAGGGCCACCATATTTTTTTATAACGATTAAAAGCAAATAAAAATACAGAAGCATATTAGCTTTATCGGCCTTATAATGTTCCCACTGCTGGGACTCAGGTTTCCTCTTCAGGAGAGGGAAAAATACAGTAAATAAAATAAAATCAAACAAAAACAATCACATTAATATAAAATTATAATCACATTTTATATTATTATTATTTATGAAAAAAAAATCGAATCAAATAAATAAAACACTATTCTGTTTATGACCAATAAGCGACATACTAGGTTTACGAAAACTGTCAATACATTTCGGTCACTTCCTTGAACCACGGAAACCGACCATCTCGTCTGTTTACGGACACCGTTGCCAAATCTCCCTGTCCGAAACCATCATATTTTACTTTTCTCCAAAACAACTACAAGCACTTAACTTGACTCTAGTGCTGCTGAACTTTGAACCTCTTCAATACAAGTAAAGATGTCTGACTTATACACCGTATTATATCGTGACCGTGCTAGGAAGTAGCCTGGTTTTTTTATTGTTATAAACTAGTGCTTGACTGCGATCCCACCTGATGGTAAGCAGTGATGCAATCGTCGATGGTGAGGCTCACTAGCTTATTGAGAGCCTATTCACTCTAGCCTTGAAGACACCTAAATTATAATCGGACGGGAAAACCGCAGCATGCAAACTGCTCCAGTCCCTCGATGTACGCGGTATAAACGACGAAGCGAAACGCTTATTGCGGACCCTAGAGGTTGTGGTTGCCATAATATTATCGATAACTTGCAAAAATTTGGTGATAATTGCAGAATTATCAGCAATAACGATAATGTAACTAGCTGATTCGATAAACGTTGTTGTGCCTTATAAATTATTTATTAAAGAAAAAACAGGCCCCTACTCCCTAACCCAAATTTCAGACCCCCTAACCCCATGTTTTATCTAGCCTATGACTTATTCTTCCTCCTAAACGCACAAAAAAATTTTAAAAATCGGTCATGTCGTTTCGCAGGAGTTCGATAATAAATACTGTGATACGTAATTTTTAAATGTATTAGAATTATCCCGAATATTTTTAATCGACCTATTTTTACTATGATCTGAACGAATATCTGATCTGTTTTGATCAGCGCTGTGCCCTCGTCACTTTATGTTTGAGGACATGGCATTTTGCAGAGCGTTCTGCCGTTTTGCGCGGATTTGACACATATTTTCCCTTTTTTTCACTATTTTTGTTCTTGTATGCGTCTTTCCGTACGAATAAACTGTTTTTCTTTCTTTTCTGCCCACCGGTTGACCTAAACAAACCTCATCATCATCATTTCAGCCAAAAGACGTCCACTGCCAGACATAGGCCGCCCCCAAGCGTCGCCACAACGACCAGTCCTGTGCGTTTCAAACCTAATGAAAGTAATAAGATTTTTTTTTAAGTAACTAGCACCGATACAATCCATACATGTTGCAAGTGATTGTGTTTATCAGTACTTTTCAATCCAAAAAATACTTCTAAACCTGACAAATTCCAGTCACAGTCCTGGTATGCTACGGTGTCATAGGCAGACCCCTTTAACGCACAATTTTTGCTTGGCGCCCTTCCAAACCTGGACAGGTCATAAATAAGTCTTCTAGTCGGATTGCCGATCATTGGGAGTTAGGATCGTTCTGGCTAGTTCCCTGCGGTTCTGGCAAAGAATGGGCGGTTAGAGTACTTCTTTATTTGTAGTTGTTAGCCTGTTTTAGGCGATTAAAGTTGAAGGTACCTATGGCAGATAAACAAAGGAGTTTTTGGCAAGAGTTTTTCAAATGATGTTCAGTAGGCCTAGCCAAGTTACTTTTTTATTTTATTTTATTAGGGAAAACAAACAATTGTACACTTTTTCTTACGTCTAAGTTTACAATTTAGTAGGTTAACGTACAATCAACAACGTTTCCACATATTACTAGCATAATTTAACATACATAGGTACAGTATGGATGAGAGGTGGGGCTAATCTCAACATAATACAAAATCATTCATTGGTTCTGAGTGCAATAACCAATTCCTTTTTAAGTTACGTTTCCGGCTCGTCTCAGATACGATCGGCAATGCCTCCGCGTAACACTTGTCAAAATTTTAACTTGGCTACCATTTTTTTCTCTCCACTGTATGACAGATCTCCAGCAATGGAGTCATACAGGTCCCGAACCCCACTATAGACTCCAGCTCTCACAAAGGTTACAAAAAATTTGATTTGACATAATATGACGTGAGAATCGCCAACCTTAAGTGGCAGTGGGCAGGGCACATGCTCGTAGAACAGATGATCGATGGGGACGGAAGGTTCTAGAGTGGCGGCCACGTAACGGAAGACGCAGCGTCGGAAGGCCTCCCACAAGGTGGACCGACGACCTGGCGAGGGTCGCAGGAATCCGATGGATGCGAGACGCCATGGACCGGTCGCTGTGGGGACGCTTGGGGGAGGCCCATGTCCAGCATTGGACGTCTTTCGGCTGAGATGATGATGATGAATATGACGTGAACCAATGTCTGTACCTTTTTGAGAGAAAATAAATCATTATTATTTATACCATAAAACTAGAAAACGTAGAGAAGATAATGCCACAAGGCATTCTATACCGGTCAACCTTTGAGTTAAGAATAAATACACTGTGCACAAAGCTTCCTTTTATAACGAAGGCGAGCACTGAGAAAGGATTTTCTAAATTTCACCTCCTAAAAGGTTGAAACAGGGATTTAAAGTTTGTACGGAGAAACGTACTAACAGGTGGGTGAAACCGCTGGGAGAAGCTAGTAAAAAAACAGAAAAGGTCAAAATAAAATTCCCGACTATTTAATTAAACGTTACCTTAAAATGAACAGCCGCACGGGTCAATCTTCAAGGTTAACCTATCACATACCCACAAAACGAGACACAATAGTAAAACAATAACACCGCGGTCTCATAGGACCGGTCGGGGATTCATGAATTGCAACGCTTACCAAGGTTGTTCTGTGGATGGGTGACCATCTTAACATAACGAGTTTCCTCCGTGTCTCGGAAAGCATGTTAAGCCGTAGATCCCGGCTGACATTTGTAGATCTTTGGCAGTCGTTACGGATAGTCAGAAGCCAGTAAATCTGACTCCAGTCTTCCCTTGAAGTACCGTGTTACCCCAGTTATTGGGTTGTGGAGGTCCGGTAGGCAGCCGCTCCTCTTAAAATACTGGTAGTTGGCTAAATCCGGCTTAACTGGAAGCCGACCCCAATATAGTTGGGAAAAGGCTAGGTAGACGATGATGTTACCTTAAAATGAAATACTAAAATAAAAAGTAACATAAAAATACTAAAGATAAGTAAACCTCCTTAAAACACCCACATTTTTTCTGGCGTTCATCCAAAATGAATAGAAGTAAATACATAAATTAAGCTGTAAATAAGCCATTCCTAGCTGATCATTCCCCGCTATAGGTCATTCGTCTAAGTAATATTCGTTTATATTTCTTATTATTCTGATGCCCTCGTCATTCGTCTTTATAAGTGCTATTTAGCTTTTTATTTCGGCGTTAGGTGACGTTTTCGACGTTTCACGTTTAGTTATGTAGATAAATTGTATTTTTGGAGAAGGTTCATTTTTTAGTTGTAAGATTAATTTTTGTAAGTTGACATTTGTAATTGATTCTGTGATACTTTTGTTCGAATTGGATTTACTCATTTTAGTGACTTAATTCAAAAGGGAATTCATTTATTTTTGAAGTAAAGGCCGCAAGGCAGCATGATAAAGGATTTATTTAAATTATTGCTTACATAGCATGGAAAGCGATAGCATAGATCATTGTATGATATTGAAAGACGTGTCACATGCACACGCAGTGAGCTCCCGTGGCACGCTGCACGCTGTAGAAGGCAACATGCCGGATGATGCCAGCGCCCGCCAACACTCTCCCAAATGCTACTTATGACTAAAAAGTTTATCGGGTACCTACCTAACTAGCAGAAGTTCCCAAGGCATACTTCGAAGTGATGCGGTAAGGCGTAGGAATGGCGCGGTATCTAAGCGGCTAGTGTACGTTGTACGTGCAAAATAGTCATGTACAGTTACTTTGGGTACTTTGTTTTAAGATGGGAAGTTCTAGAACGCAAAGGGCAAAAAGAAACAGCAATGACGCCAGTTAAAGAGGCGGCCGTACGCTTGAAGGAATAGACATCTGACAGAGATCAGACTAAATTGTTTATTTATCATTAAAATAAAATCGTTTGACGATTTTCTCTACCTAAAACAATATATTACTCTCATTCCGGATCCAAAAATAAATTGCCAAACCCATAAACAAAATTAGGTTCCAACACACACAAAAAAAAACATATTGAGCTCAATATTTTACACGACCATTTTGCTGGGTTGTCAGCGGCAAAAAAAGGGTTCCGCACCTATAAAGATATCAGCTTTATTAGTGAGCCATCCTCAAATTTATTATACACTTGCGATTTCCACACGTGATAGGGTAAAACGAAGGGTACCTATTTGTTCGTTTAGGGTCAGTTCACACCGCCACGTGACGATGCAGGAAGAGGCCAGTGAATATGGCGCAATTTCATTAGTCGACAGGGCCCGCTTGCCGGGTGCGAAAGATTTCTGGAATGCGTGCCACAGGGCCCACATTCGGGGAACCGTAGACGGTATAACGAATATGTATCGACTTGGTAAGTTTCATTGGTTGTTATCTCGCCTGCGGGGACTCCCTGTATGCTGTATACCGAACGACTAATGAAATTGCGCCAATACGCGCTGCGCCGCGCGCCGCCGCGAGACGCATCGCATTGTTGCGAAGCGCATAGTAAAATCGTTGGCAACATGACGCGACGGTCGCGAATGTAAAAACGGTCCGCTCCGCAGCGAGATACCGCGCGGCGTCACGAGACTCAGCGCTGCATGAAACAACGTATTCTAAATTCTGACAATGAAATGAATATGTTTTCGTGTAGTAAGTAAAGTTCTATTTTGAGTCACTCTATTAAAATGTGCATGCAGCGTCGCGTCGCGTGACGTCTTGGTGTGAGCTGACCCTTACCCTTGCTGTAAGAATAGGGTAAATTGTAAGAGTGAGTGTTACTCTTGGGTAAAGGGAAAATATTCTAACAATGGGATCGATTGTGGTGTCGAAAACGTTGTGGTGAGGAAAATATTTTTATATTGGGCTTTGGTGGATTTATGGGAGCTTATTTTTTTAAAATCTTATTCCACAGGTTTTTATTTGAAAATAAAAAACCATTTTGTAGGGAGCATGGTATAATAAGAGACAAGATTTCCTAGTTTAGATACCAGTCTCAATAGTCTTAGCACACGCTCGAACTTGTTATGACGTAATAATAAAGCGTTTCTAACAATACACCAGATATTACACCATCGACGCACAATCGAACACCATCCAATCCAGCACATGATTCTGAATGGTGGAAGTTTTGGAATTTCTCATCGACAATTCTTTTTTTTTTTTTCTGGTAGGGGAATCATCAAAATGACTTCCCCCGCTCTTGGACGGAGCGGGAGGGCGTGTCAGACTCTTACTGACTAAACCCCTACCCCGTTCCTTCGTTGCCTTCGTTCTGGGGGGGACTCGGTATCAACCGTTAGGAATACCACATGTTCCCCCCAGAGGCTTCGGCCCTACCGGGCCCCTACAGTTTGCTGACATCTCCTTGAGGCGCGCGTGGAACAGAACGCGCCGTTGACGACTGGGCTCGGTCCAGATTATTTCTAGACTGCCGATCAAAAAAATCTACAGTTTTTGTTCCTGTAAAAAAATATCTCATTCAAAGTGAAAAAAAAAATATTATTCGCGAGTTTACATTTTTGTTAAAGCCCCACGATAAGGGAGTGTTTTTTAGACATAAGACTATTCTGTGTCAGCCAATTCTGAGCGGCAAAATTCTTCCTTTGAAAGTTTTCTGTCCAGGTTGATCTCTGACAAAGTTTTCCCCGTAAACATGATCGAATCGTCACACCTCCTTCACTGTTGCCCTCCCTCACCTTACAAAAAAACGAATACTTTTCCAATATAATAAAAATAATAGCCCTATCAACAAAAACTATAACAAACCGTATTCAACACATACGTATCGGAAATCAGTTTTCACCTCATAAAGTTGTTTAACCAAGGCATAAATGAATTAACAGTCGCAACCATTTTATTGTCCATAGGAGGGTAGAACGATGTTTTCATGTCCCGCCATAATACTGTTAGGGCGTTGTCACACTAGCGGATTGCGAGCGTCCTTAAAGCGGAGCGGATACGCAATGAACACGCCACGCAAGCGCAGCGACTTTGTTGCGGACCGCCGCGAATAGAAAGGAAGAAAAAAAACACGTTTATTTGGCACCATGTATCATGAGAAAAAACCAGTGATTGCAACAAATAATGTTAATAATATATTTCACAACTTTCACATAACGCTATTTAGTCCCAAGATCTGCAGAGCTTGTGTTATGGGTACTATACAACAGATAACTAACACCCAGACACAGAACAAATAATCATGCTCATCAAACAAACATTTTTCCTGGGTGGGGATCTAACCCACGCCGTCCGGCGTAGCAGTCAGGGTCACTAACCACTAGACCAACAGGCAGCAGCTTGGACGCTATTGTGTACTGTCTCGTAAAACGCCGGCCCGATCTCCCCACCTACAAAAACGTGGAAACGCGTTGAAAGAAAGAAGAAAGAAAGAAGAAAGAAAGAAGAAAGAAAGAAGAAAGAAAACATATTTATTCGGCGACAGTCACCAGGGTCACACAACATGAATAATAAAAAAGTAAATAAAAACAATATCTCGTTGTGTGTGCCTCACGGCTGCGCCAAAAAGGATTTCAGCAATGTTGCCAGACAGCAAAATACTGTCTGACACTGGTCTTCCAATAAATCTTTAGTGAAAAATCGCTGCGAAATCGCCACGCGTCCGCGACTCGACGTCTTCGCTGTGCTGTCGTGACGTGTTCGCGACGCACTCGCAGCTGCTCGCAAACCGCTAATGTGTTACGACCCTTAGACTGGTTCCTACCCGCGGAATAGGTCGTGAAAGTTGTGGCCAACTTTCGATGTGGTTTAAATGTATTGTTATTGGAGCTGACTTTGTTTGGGTTTTGGAAATACAGGGGTGTATAGTGTATCCGAGTAATCGACAGCTCGTAGAGTTCGACGCGCGCTTTGAAGAGATGTCAGCAAAACTGTAGCGGCCCAGCAGGGCTGTTGCACGCTAGGGCTACGGGAATTTTTTTAAAAGGTAACTGTGGTGCTAAAACGTGAAGAGCAACTGATTGACATAGATTGGTTTAGTAATAAAAGTCTGACATAGATACTCTTGTGCTTCATCCTTGAATGGGGAAATCATTAGATGATTTACCAGATCAAAAAAAGCAAACCTCCTCCAAGAGTAACAAGACTTATCGAAAGAATTATTGTGGCCCTCTTAAAGGGCAGCAGAAAGAACACTGTGTTTCAGTTTCAGTTGCCCGTTGCAAAGGATTGATCAGTAATAGACTGACACCCTTCCGCTCCACAGGAGATTTCCCACAAAAAAAAGATGCGTACCTTCAAGAAAATGTGATGCGAAAACGAAAATGGTAGTTACCTGACGCTGGTTTTCCTTACTCTGAGTACACGGGTATGGATATGAATCAGTTGTAAATAATATTGTGCTTAGATTCTGCCAGTGGCTAACCCCGTATCATCATCTACCTAACCTTTACCCAACTATATTGGGGTCGGCTTCTAGTCAAGGCAGATTTGGCTGAATACGAGTATTTTACGAGGAACGGCTGCCTACCAGACCACAACTCATTAACTGGGGTAACACGGTACTTCATGGCAAGACTGGAGTCAGATTTACTGGCTTCTGACTATCCCTAACGACTGCCAAAGATCTACAAATGACAGCCGGGACCTTCGTCTTAACGTGATTTCTGAGGAACGGAGGAAACTTGATATGTTAAGATGGTCAACCATCCACAGATCAATCGATTATAATTTAGGTGTCTTCAAGGCTAGAGTAAAAAGGCTCTTAATAAGCTAGTGCGCCTCACCATCAACGATTGCATCACTGCATCTGGTGGGATCGCAGATCGCAGTCAAGCACTAGTTTATAACAATTGAAAAAAAAAGAACCTTGGCAAACCTTGAAGATCGACCCGTGCGGCTGTTATTATGTAGCCACGAGCTCCTCTTGCCGGACTTAAACCCAAATTTATTCCAAATGCTATTATTTAACCTCAAAAACAAACCTGTACATTTTCAACAGTTTCACCGCTCGCCCTTCATAACGTAAAGCTCTATAATAGTGCTATTAGAGCGCAGATAGCACTATTACAGGAGTCTTATAGCACTGTTATAAGACTATTATGAGCTGTCTAATGCGTTTTATGACTGTCAGGCGCTGTTAACTTCGGCTGTTCAAATACTGATGTATTTAATTGTTACTGTTTCATATAAAGACTGTTTACACACTTATTTTATAAGGTTTTCTTGTGAATGCGGTGTACACAAACATACAAATAGATTGTTAGCCTTTATTTGTATAATTTGAAGGAAAAATAGTATATTAAATTGGGTATCCAGAGAAAAAATGAACCTTGCATGTTCTAAGCTTGTCTGTTAAAAACTTTTTTTTTCAGAAAATAGAGTATGGTATATCTCATCATAGAAATATTTAATTTAGAGTACATCGTTAGAAGAAAAGAGTACCTCGGTTTTACTTATTGCGAAATAGACATTGCGTTGCTCGAAAATTTAAAAAAAAATTATCTGTACTATTTTCAATGAAGCCATGATTTTCAAAGAAGAAAGAAAAGACAAATTATTCCAACAAAATACTGAAATGGTAGGATATTAAATCTCAATCAAAATACCTATAGTATTTTAGTGCACTCTATTGCAGATTATAAGGTACTCTCCTTCTCAAAATAGAGGACAATTTATTAGAGTGCGCTCGGCAAACATATTATTATGTAGTTCAAACTTTAATACATATTAACACAGTGTTCATGGAGTAGTTTAGGGCCCTAGACTGGGCGATAACTGGTGATATTGGCAGCCAAAAGCCTCCAGACTGTCCACAATAACGGAAAGAGAACGGAGAAAGAAAGATAAAATTATATAATCCGATAATGCAAATACTTGCAAATATCAAAACCTCTGTATTGTACTGTACTGTAGGTCGATCGGGTGTTCAGACATAGCGAAAAATGTCTCGATTTCATAAATTGGAAAGACTTTTCTTATTGTTGAGTTAGGCACCTTTTTGGCCTCGCACTGATTGATTAAAACTTATTTTTTTCTTTCATTGCGAAGTTTAAGTTCAATGCTCTTTATTTTTTTATTTTATTTATAATTTGTTTTATACGATATATAGTAGTTAAATTAATCGTAGTAGAATTTTAATTATCTCACAGATGGTGTAAAAAGTAGAGTATCCAACACGGGGATAAAGCTATCTTTGTCTTGGGCGGCTTGAATTCCTCACTTCACTCAGGTTTCTCTTTTAGTTATTTATATAAAACCTACACTAACGTTCGGGATTTAAACTTAGCAACCTTCGTTTTGTTCGGAATTCAACATGCCACCCTCGCCCCTAGTCACATAATCTTCTATTATTTCAAACTCATGCAAATACATGCAAATATCAAAAGCAAGAAAAAAAACGAATGCAATATCATTGAAACAGTATTTCTCCGACTCTTTAAAATTGAAGCGTCAGGCTAGCATTCTGTAGTTAATAAAAAATTCACTTGTTGGCGTGCTGCCAATATGCACTTGTATGTTCTCAGTGGTGGGGCTGTATTGTACGGTACTGTAGGTCGATCGGGTTTTCAGACATTACGAGAAAATGTCTAGATTTACACTTTACTATATACCAAGAAATAAGTATGACAATTTGAAACTTATATGTAGAAATAGTGTGCGTGTGGTGTGAGGGCCCGTTTTTCAAAACTCTTTAAAACTATGCTAAAGATTTAGTGTACACTCCAAAACAAATGTGCGAGTTGGAATCAGAATTTGTGACGGTCAAATAAGCGAGTTATAGACTGTTTAGTTGGGCCCTCAATCCACACATAGAGGATTGAGAGCCCAGCTGTACCGGCTAAACTATGAACACTAGAGAAAAACTTTTTATGCCAAAATCTAAGGTAACGCCAAACAAAATTTGTGAAAACAAGATATTATCGCAAAACCTTCTCCTACTTGAGATATCCTTGTTCAAAATGGACCCTCACATATCATTGACGTAAATGTTTACTAGGCAAATAAAATGCAAGTCATCAACTTACAGCTGCTATTTGAAATTCTATATGCTTCTAGATAATTTGTGAGATTTTGTGAAAGCAAGAACAGGTCATATTTTCTTGTTGTTTAAAAGTTATGACCTAAACAAAATTCGGGCCCTCAATCCTCCACTTTTTCATGTTTTTGTTATATTACGCTTCACATATGAGAGATAAGACAAACACAAAAAGCTCACTTTTTGTGTAAAAATTTGTGCAACAAACTGGGCACCAGAACGAAATGAAAAGACCCTTAATTATACAAAAAAAACAACTTTCAATAATATTCCTCAAAATTCGGGAATAGGGTGACCACAATTTCTGTTACATGTAAGTATACAAGATGGCGCCGACAATACGACAATAATATAAACTGCGTATTCCTCATAATGTTCCTAGTCTGCATACCAAATATTATTCGAAAATATCCAGTTTATTTTATTCAAACAATTTATTTCTTTATTGAAACAATATTTGCGTTCGATTTCTTTGGCGCGGAACACTAAAATTTTCCAAATTCAAAAAGTGCGCGGTAAAGCTGATTGCAGGGCCATTTTTATAGATAAAAAAGTGCGCTGTAATCATCTTTTCTTCCAACTATGCTTTAATTTCATCATAATTACACTAAAAACTCAGTACAAAGCGAGTCTTTATTGCTCTAGAGCAATAAAAATGTATGAAATTTCATTATTGCACAGTTTTTTTTTAATCGCACCATAAGGCGCCAATCTCAATGGGTTAGCTCTATTCAGCCAGCCGATATAATTTTTTTTTTTACGTACGTGTTATTTGTTTCTATCCTACTTGTTCTAAATTTAAAAAATGATTGCTGCTAACTCTGATTTAAAAATGAAAGAAATTTAAAAAAGTGATTTGGCGGGAACTTTGTTAATTTTGTTTTGACAATATTTTTGGAAACGATAAAGTGTGATACTATCTGATTTTGAGTGCTTCGGCTTCGAATTTAAATGGAATCATCTAGCGACACATTAACTCCGGAAAACATTCTAAATGAAGCCGACAGTTTTATAGAAACTTCTATTTTAACTGTTTGATATGAGTTTCTTTTATCTACTATTCCTATAGGTAATACTTGAAAGAAAGTAGATTATGCACCTCGCCTTAAGTAATTTAATATTGCCCTCGTGCCTATTAGATTATAGCCCTCGCTGACGCTCGGGCTCTAAATCAGGCACTCGGTGCAATAATAAATTACTTTGTGCTCGATGCAATAATCTACTATTATCATATTTATTTTGTTTGCTTAAGGTGTTTTTTTTAATTGAAGTCGGATTGTATTTTTTTTTGCAAAAAGTTTTTTATTTTATACTTTTTAATCTTTTTTAGTTTAGTTCTGTTTCTGTTTTAAAATGAGCCCAAACACAACTACGTTGCTGTAATTTCAAGGTTTGTACTTTTTCTGATGCTCCTGGCTTCAGCATCAGGTCTCATTATCAGTACGTTTATCCACACATCGAACCCTTTTCAATGAGCCTAAACATTCATGATATATCTGCTGTTAGTTGTCGAGGAGCTAGGTACTCTGCAGACTATCCTGACTGCAGCATCAGGTCATGACTTGATGCTCATGAGACCAAATGTGGCAAATGCCCTATCGAACAACAAAACAATTAACAAAATAAACAGTTAAGGAGTCGTACCTTCCATCATCAGCCCAGCTACCTGAGATGGTGACAAGCATACGCAAACACACAAGATACTTCATAAAATATACGAAAAGCAATAAGTGAGCCTATAAAATTTGAGGGTTGCTCTCGATTTCTCTAAGATTCCATCATAAGATCCAAACTTGGTGACAGTAGGACCACCTCAGAACTATCTACTTTTGAACAAAAAAAGAATTTTGAAAATCTGTCGACAATTAGCGATGAACAAAAAAAAAACATATAATCATCCAAACATAGCACCTCCTTTTTGGTGTGAAATCGGTAAAAAAGGATTATTGAATAAAGCCCTATCGTTTGAATTTCACGTCCTACAGAACTTAAAACCTATACCTAATGCAAGTTAGAAGTATATTTAATATCTAGGATACAAAATTAAAATACCTTTTATTGTAAACAGGATTAATGATTGTCTACTTAATTAGTGCCTACAGGAAAATGTGTAGGTACGTTTTTGAAAAAGTGTATTGCATGGGTATGTCAGTATGCTTGATTTCAGTACTCGTGGTACCTACTACACTATCGTGTTATTATAAGTTCTGCTAGTCATTATCAAAGAAGAAAGCATACCAAACTGAAAGTGTTCAAATGTCTCAAAAATTTATCTGATTTCAAATTAAATTCTCTATGCGCATTCTTTTTTTATTTCCTAAGGAAATGCCTTCCTTATATTGTCTAGTCTTACGTCCATGTTTTTCTAATTTATGAGTCTTTATCGATAATGTCTTTCGAAACGACATTAGAATACGAATGTACCACATTCTAATGTTTTTGTAGTATTTGGCAGACTTTGCTAACGTAGTAAACACTACAACCAAATTCTTAGCTCCATTTTCCTGTTCTGATGTAGATCAATAACCAAAAACTCAATAATTAGATAGTAAAATATATTATACATTATTCGATAAAACATTTTATCTTTACAAAATATTAGTACTGGCTGGAAAATATATTTGTTGTCTCTGGTTACGTACTGCGCAGGCTTTCGGGTTGTATGACAGCGCAGTCGGCGTCATCTTTTGTACTTAGGTACATGTAAAATGACACCATGTCAAAGAAATTGTGGTCACCCTATTCCCGAATTTTGAAGAATATTATGAAAGTTGTTTTTTTTTGTATAATAAAGGGTCATTTCATTTCGTTCTGGTACCCAGTTTGTTGCACAATTTTTTACACAAAAAGTGACCTTTTTGTGTTTGTCTTATCTCTCATATGTGAAGCGTAATATAACAAAAACATGAAAAAGTGGAGGATTGAGGGCCCGAATTTTGTTTAGGTCATAACTTTTCAACAACAAGAAAATATGACCTGTTCTTGCTTTCACAAAATCTCACAAATTATCTAGAAGCATATAGAATTTCAAATAGCAGCTGTAAGTTGATGACTTGCATTTTATTTGCCTAGTAAACATTTACGTCAATGATATGTGAGGGCCCATTTTGAACAAGGATATCTCAAGTAGGAGAAGGTTTTGCGATAATAACTTGTTTTCACAAATTTTGTTTGGCGTTACCTTAGATTTTGGCATAAAAAGTTTTTCTCTAGTGTTCATAGTTTAGCCGGTACAGCTGGGCTCTCAATCCTCTATGTGTGGATTGAGGGCCAAACTAAACAGTCTATAACTCGCTTATTTGACCGTCACAAATTCTGATTCCAACTCGCACATTTGTTTTGGAGTGTACACTAAATCTTTAGCATAGTTTTAATGAGTTTTGAAAAACGGGCCCTCACACCACACGCACACGTAGAAATATACAAATGTATATTAGCATTGCGCAATCTCTTCCAGCCAATGCAAAATGTATTAGTCTATATGTTTTTTGTTGTAGTTTTGTTTACAAAGGATTACACGTACCTACGATATAACATGAAAAATAAAACCACTTAACTCATTAAAACTACGAGTACATGTACACTAACTCTTACTCTAAACTAAACTATGACGTCAAAAAATTCTTCCGCATCGCTGTCGATCGGAAGTGTGCCCAAAAGACTGGCGACATTGCCACGTTGTATAGGAATGCTTAATCTTTGACCGAGGTAAAAGCCAGCCTTTGGGTCACGCGAAGTGTCAACTAGGCGCTTCGAAAGATCTTTAAAAAGCGTATGAGCACTCGGGCCCCACCGTCCTAGGGTGATGCAAATATCGAAACCAAGAAAAAAACGAATGCAATATCATTGAAATAGTATTTCTCGGACTCTTTAAAGTTGAAGCGTCAGGCTAGCATTCTGTGGTTAATAAAAAATTCACTTGTTGGCGTGCAGCCAATATGCACTTGTTCGTGCCCAGTGGTGGGGCTGTATTGTACGGTACTGTAGGTCGATCGGGTGTTCAGACATAGCGGAAAATATATCGATTTATCAAAACTTGTAAGAAAGAGACATTTATTATTAACTTTTGAAAACCATAAAACTAACTTTAAAAAAGTAGCAAACTAACTTTAATTTCGGAAGTAATTTTTTGACACCATGACTTCGGAACTTAAAGTTATTTTCTCATTTTTGACCAAAGTTAGAATGAAAAATCGTCAAATAATTTCTTCCGTTCTCGGTGGAACGGGAAGCAGTGTCAGTCTTTTACTGACTAAACCTGTAGTGTTCATTTAATTGCCCTTTATGGTAAAGAGCTGTGGTAAATCGAAAAAAATAGGTGGGTAGGTTCTAGGAGCCTAGGTTTTGCAAGCGAGATAGTAAGTGCCTTTCATATAGTATCCTATGGGCCATACCCCATAGGTAGACTATGGTCTACCCATATACCAAGTTCTATCAAAATCCGCTCATTTTAGCATGAAAGAGAACTTACGCCTTTATAATATTAAGTCTTATTGAGATATTAAAATTAATGAGGCAAAATCTGTCCTTTTAACTTATTAGCCGAAATATTTCAGTCACAAATAACTTAAGTAGTACCTATCTTAATATTAACTGAAGCATGATTCTTCAACTCTTTCACTGAAACAGATGCTAAAAGGCTCAATTTTTCTTTGATATCAAGATAAAATATTTAATGGAAAATACTTGAGCAAATGCTGGAAAGATATTTAGAGGTTTAAGCTTTCTTGTTGAGACACTCTTTGACGAAAATATGAAACGTGTAGTTTTATCGTCGGACTATGTCACTTTTCTTATGACTGACTTAACTTAATTTTAAAGAAATCTGAGAAAATGCGACGAGAAAACGTACGCTCAAAATGTATAATCTAATATTAGTCTTTACTTATGAAATTGCCGATTCTTTAACCGACTTCAAAAAGAAAGAGGTTCTATGTTCGGCTTTTATTACGTATGTTCACTGATTTCTCGGTTAATCTTGGACCGATTTTGAATCTATTTTTTATTCCTAGTTTATAAAGTTTTACTTACGAATAGGTTCAATAGAATTAGGGCATGTTTCACAATGTCCGAGTAGGCACTACTCACTGAATAAATTCAAAAATGGAACAGAATTTGTATGAAATTATCTGCCAAGTAAAGGAAGTCGGTATTAAATAACGAAGAGACATAACTATTATAGAAACACCGAGTTCCGGAATTAAAGTTATTTTATGCTTTTTGATGTTTTTTTTTTCTTATGTCTGGCTTAACTTAATCTTAAGAAATCTGAGAAAATGCTACGTAAGAATGTACTCTCGAGATATTTAATCTAATATTAAGTCTTTACCTAGGTATGAAAACGCCGTTTTTTGAAACGGGATACTTTGAATTGTGATATCTTTGGATCGACTTGGAAATGTAAGTACAAATAAACTTTACACTAAAGGTACGTTATTCTATTTTTGGTATTCATTATTTATTGGTTTCTTTGAGTTTCGTATTTAAGGGTTCTATGATATATATTTTTTTTAAATGACATGGCCGGAATTGGTAGAGAGCTTTGCCCAAAAAAAAATTATCATGTACACAGACATAAAGTACCACGTATTAAAGCTTAGAATTTTGGCTTTACAATAGTTTAAGTTTTATGATCAGAAAAGAAGCGAGAGTCACTATAAATAACATTCAAAAATACCATAATTGTCATTCAAAATGTGATCATTTTGAATAACAATATGTCGCTATAGCAACACGTTACGTTACACACCAAGGATCTTGTATACCCTACGTACTAACTGCATTGATTACGAAGCAATATTATACATTCTAAAGTGTACTTTATTTTCATTGTCGTGAAGTTCATAATTTTTATTCACAAGCAAAAGGGAAAAAATATACCCAGCAAGACAACGCAAAAGAGGTAGTGTGTCCCTTTCTTACTAGTAGAAAGAGGTAACATACGTTTCGGTGCGTTTTTGAAATTGAAGTAATTAATCCAGATAGTATAAAAAATATCTTTGACTACACAGACAGTTTTGACAGTTAAGTTTAAAAAGCAAAAACGCCAAAACAACTTTAAGACGTTTGGATTCACACTCGTGAAAATATGGTCGATTCTTAATATTATATGTAGCGTGTGTCATCAAGACGCGTGGCAGTTCGAAAAGTGTTGTTGGCGATAGTCGTGAAATCGTTAATCTTTCAAAGGTACCTTAGCAATACAATTCTGGTATTCAGGAGTGGCTGCCACTCCAGAACCTTCCGTGCCTATCGACCATCCGTTCTACGAGCAATGTGCCCTGTCCACTGCCACTTAAGTTTGGCGATTCTTCGGGCTATGTCGGTAACCTTCGTTCTCTTGCGGATAACTTCATTTCTGATGTGATCACACAAGGAAACTCCCGAGCATAGCCCTTTCCATCGCTCTTTGGGTGACTATAAGTCTTCTGATGAGGCCCATTGTGAGCGAGAGCGACCACGTTTCTGAGCCATATGCCATCACTGGCAACACACACTGGTCATCGACTTTCGTCTTCAGACACTGTGGTATGTTGGACGAGAAAATACCGTGTAGCTTCCCGAACACCGCCCAGCCGAGTCGGATTCGATGATTGACCTCTTTCTCGAAGCCAACCTACCCAACTAGGACAGACGGTCCACCGTCTGTCCTAGGTAGATGTCGGCGCTTGATCGCCATCGAGGTTGACGTCACACAAAATACACAGACACAGTAATATAGAACGACAGGAAAAGTGAGTGATAATAAAGAAATACCTTACATCAGTTCTGGTCTATTCCACGGGCGGCGAAAGAGTGTTTTTATATTTGAATTACATCGGTTTTTATACCCAGCAAATAAGAGAATTTAGGCGGGAAAACATTACACTAAATAAAATTCACTATGAGGGTAGAAAAATACTTAAAATAAATAAATTAGAACGGAAGTTGTCACAGTAGAATTCACTGTGACAATTCTATTAATGAGAGATTCTAATGGAAAATACTATTTAAATATGAGCAGAATTAATCATTTAAAAGGAAGTTGTTTCATATTAATTTCAACAAGATTTTGCAATATTTAAAAGAATTCGAAAGGAAGTTGTCAAATTAAATCCTCATATTAATTCAAGAGGGTATTTGCAACATTTACAAAAGAATTGGAAGGTAGTTATTAAATTCTCATATAAGTCAAGAAGGTATTGCAATATTTACAAAAGAAATCTAAAGGTAGTTTGGTTTTGCGCCCACATAGACGTAGTCATCCACAACTTCGTGTGTAGAGTCCCCGATCTTGGTAGGAGTGGGTGCTACATCGATGTTTACCATGACTTTGGTTTTGTCCATGTTCATTTTAAGTCCCATTCTTTCGGAAGCTCTACTGAGATCACCGAGCATTGTACTGAGCTCTTCCGTAGTCTCAGCCATGACTACTATGTAATACGCAAATCGAAGGTCAGTGATATATGTTATTTATTTATTGTGCAGACCTACCACAGTGTTGTCTTTTTAACCCTATTGTTGGTTGACTGGTAGAGAACGCCTTAAAGCATTAAGTCCGCCTATTTACCATCATTGTACATGAAGTTTAAATAAATAAGACATCCTCTAATGCGGCCGTAAACAGTTTCGGAGAGATAACGTCTCCCTGCCTCACAGCGGGGTGTAAGAGGATAGGTTTCAAGGTCTGGTCCTGAAGTCGGACAGACATGGTGGCGTTTTCGTACAAAGATTTCAGCACTTCGATGTACCGATAGTCAATCTGGCACTGTTGGACAGACTGCAGTACAGCCCAAGTCTCGATCGAATCAAAGGCTTTCTCGTAGTCCACAAACGCTAAGCAGAGAGGCAGGTTATACTCCTGCGTCTTCTGTATAACCTGCCGCAGCGTATGTTCATGGTCCACGGTGCTGAAGCCTTTTCGGAAACAGGCTTGTTCGGGAGGCTGGAAGTCGTCGAACCTGCGCGCGAGACGATTCGTGATGACTCTGGAAAATAACTTGTAGACATGGCTCAGAAGTGAGATGGGCCTGTAGTTCTTAAGCAAGGCATTGTCGCCTTTCTTACAGAGTAGTACCACCACACCTCTGCTCCATGCCAGTGGCGTTTTTCCCTCGCGTATGACGTAATCAAATAGCTTCTGAAGGGCCTTAAGGATCGGTTTTCCACCCACCTTCAGGAGTTCGGCCGGAATTCCGTTCTCACCCGGCGCCTTGTTGTTTTTGAGCTACTTCAGAGCCGTCCTAATCTCGTACAGGCTGACGTCCGGAATATCTTAGGTATATTGTCGGGTCAATCTAGCTCTTGGGTTGCTAGATTTACCGTGGGTTTAGAGATAGACATGTATAACTGTCCATAGAAAGCCTCTATCTCTCCAAGGAGCTGGATTTGACTCTGCCATCGACGGTCTTCAGTTTCGTGAGCTGGCTCTGCCCAATAGACAGATCTCTCACAAAGACTTTGGAGCTCTTATTCCGCTCTATCGCGTCCTTAACCCTTTCGGAATTAATGTGGCGAAGATCACGTTTTAAGGACTTCGAAATCGGTCTATTGAGCTGTCGGTATCTGCACGCATCGTCTGAAGACTGCAGAATCATCTCGCACCTCTTCCTCATGAGCTCGAGACTTTGATTAGACAGCTTCTTGTTCCTATTTGTACGGTGGGTCTTGAAAACTTAGACCCAACCGTACCGGAAGACGTAGCGATGGAAGGCCTCCCACAAGGTGGACCGACGTGGGTTGCGGGAATCGGCCAACGCTTGGGCTTGCTTGGGGGAGGCCTATGCCTCCCCCAAGCGTCGCCATAACGACCGGTCACCTGAATCATCATCATCATTTCAGTCGAAAGACGTCCACTGCTGGACAAAGGTCCAGCAGTGGACGTCTTTCGACTGAAAAAATGATGATGATGATTCAGGAGTGTTTTATATTTTTGTCTGATTTTTAGGCGTAGTACAGATAAGCACAGTATTTGTCTTATGCGTGTATCCAAACGTAGATTTGATTACAAATCAAATCTATTGATTTAACATGATTGCAATGACAGAAAACGACCCAAAATCAATTAACGCACATATTTTTTTGAGAATTTTTCTCGCTTCCTCTAGAGAAATGTAATTGATGCAATATATCTTTATTTATTTTAGAAGTAATTTTCATATAAAAATAATTGATGTACATTATAAATTCTAAAATTGGGCAGGATCCGGCCATGTCATTTATAAGTACAAAATTGTCATGCAAAATAACGAATTTTCAGAGCTATTTACTGGATTCGTTTCACGCAAGTCAGCTTCCTCGGCAAGCTTCACCGGTATAGTTAATATTACTATAACATTCTCAACTCATTTTTAGCTCCATTTTTTTTCCGGAATTGCGCCTGTTTCAATGATTCCACATATTGTCCAGCTATGATATACAAAACTATTGAGCAGTGGTGGCCCAGTGGTAAGGCCCCGACTTGCAAGTTTTAGGTCGCGGGTTCAAACCCAGTCATCGCATTACTATGTGTAATTTATTTCATCGCCACTGCTCTCAAAACGGTGAATGAAATCATAGTGAAGAAACCTGCATGTCCTAGAACCAAAAATTCTAAGACGTGTGACATCCGCCAATCCGCAATGGTCCCGCGCGGTGGATTATGGTCCATTCCCTCTCCTAGAGAGGAGGCCTGAGTCCCAGCAGTAGAAACGTTATAAGGCCGATAAAGCTAATGCTAACAAAACTATCCAGACACATGATATACACAATTTAACATCACAATATGCACTGGGAATCAATTTGCGGATAATTGAAACATCCATTGAACTTCACTCGGAAAAATCCCGCAGGAAACTCCCACATAATCATTTGTAACCAAGCAATTAACATTTAACTGTGTTCTAAATTCAAAAATATTTGAATTTCTTATTTTCTTAGAAGGTTTGCGGTTTGTTAACCTTTTCTTCTTTTTCAACCTGCAAAGGTTAAGAGCAGGAAAAAACGTAAAATAACTTATTCCTTTGTTATATGTGAAAAGAATATCGAATTTAAGAGTATTCTTTAGATGCTACGCCCCCAGATATGAATGAGGCAGAATATACTTGCGAAAGCCTGTTGCTATCTAAATCAAAACTAAAACGTGTGGCAATTTTCTTCCATTTCTTTCATAATTATCACTCCTCAGACTATCCATTCATCTTTTCTTTGGCCTCTCTCTTCCTCTCCATCCGTCTACATGTATACTCAGAATGAGAAATAAAAGAATGTATAAATGTAATCGCGAAAAAAAAAGCAGTTCATTACATTTATGTTCGCTTACTAACT
Organism: Mythimna separata; assembly: GCA_030763345.1. Classification (NCBI taxonomy): domain Eukaryota; kingdom Metazoa; phylum Arthropoda; class Insecta; order Lepidoptera; family Noctuidae; genus Mythimna; species Mythimna separata. The sequence continues at coordinate 3,044,859 of CM061188.1, read as the reverse complement.
GGTCTACATGAACTGAACTACTGATTTTCACCGCGATTTCAGGTTTGGTTTCATAGTAAAAGTTGTATGTTATCATGAGTACAATTATGTGTTTAAGTATCGGTTACTAACACGGTTACTAATTACCAGTCACCCTATTTACATTTTTGTAGGGGCTCAGCGGGGTCGAAGCCTCTGGGGCTATGGATTGGATTCCGAAAGGGAACCTCCTGACCCCAGAACGAAGGCAACGAAGGAATGGAGTAGGGTTTAGTCAGTAAAAGTCTGACATGTCCTCCTGCTCCGCTTAAGAGCGGGATAAGTCATTTTGATTATTCCTCACTTAAAAAAACCCTATATACATTTACACCCGCGACTTCGTCTGCGAGGACATAAGTTTAACCAAAAAAGAATTGGGATAATAAGTAGCCTATGTTCTTTGAAGCGCCAAAACCAATAAAACTGCACGGGGAGACAATACAACATGTCCAAGAATACCTTTACCTGGGCCAAGTAGTCTCTTTCCAGGCGAGGCAAGACAAAGAAATCGCAAGACGAACTGAAAACGCCTGGAAGAGCTACTGGTCCATGAAAAACCTATTTAAAGGTGAGTTGCCCATGGCACAAAAACAGAAACTCATGGACATGTGTATTCTCCCAGTGTTGACGTATGGTGCACAGACTTGGTCTTTGACTAACATCCAGAAGTCCAAACTCAAGGTTTGCCAACGAGCAATGGAGCGCAGTATACTAGGTGTTAAATTAACGGATCGAGTTCGAAACACTATACTGCGCTCCAAAACCAAAATAATTGATGTGGCCCAGAAGGCTGCCCAATTGAAATGGGACTGGGCAGGACATGTCTGCCGCATGCCCGACAAACTGTGGGCCAAACTAGCACAAAGTTGGTACCCTGAAACAGTACGACGGGGTCGTGGCAGACCACGAAGGAGATGGCGGGACGAATTGGATAGATTCCACCAGAACTGGCAAGAGGAAGCGCGGGATCGCGAGAGATGGAAGGAGTGGAGGGAGGCCTTTGCCCAGGAGTGGGACAGAACAGGCTAACAAAAAAAAAAAAAAAAATGTTCTTTGCCATGTCAAAGGCCATATGTATCCAAATTTCATCCAAATCCGTTCAGCCGTTTTTGCGTGATTAAGAAACAAACATCTACACTTTCACATTTATAATATTAGCTAGGACTAACTGTTGCCTGCGACGTCGTCTGCGTTAAGTTACCAATAATTAACAAACCAGGTTAATAATAAGTAACCAATAATTCTGAGGATAATACATAGGTACCCCTTTTACGACCAAAACGCGACATAATGACGCTAATATGAACAATGCTTTAATTACATCCTTTTATGAGGAGTCAAATACGCATTAACTTACTACCATAATAATAACATTTGTAACTAATTGATAGTTTAATTTTATAGCCTGTTAACCCCTTTACGACGTGTTATTAAGTAGTACTTCGGGACTATATTCGGGGGTTGAATGTTAATTTATTTCCTTGCAGGGAATAACAGCCATACAAATCGATCTTCAAGGTTAAGCAACTCTTGCCAAGGTCTGTGTATGGGTGACCATCTTAACATACCGAGTCTCTTTCGTGCCTCGGAAAGCACGTTAAGCCGTAGGTCCCGGCTGTCATTTGTAGATCTTTGGCTGTCGTTACGGATAGTTAGAAGCCAGTAAATCTGACTCCAGTCTTGCCATGAAGTACCATATATGTTACCTCAGTTAATGGGTTGTGGAGGTCTGGTAGGCAGTCGCTCCTCGTAAAATACTGCTATTCAGCTAAATCCGGCTTGACTGGAAGCCGACCCCAATATACCTAGTTGGGATAAGGCTGGGTAGATGATGATGTACCTAAGTGATAGTTTAATTTTATTACCTGTTAACTCCTTTACGACGTGTTATTAAGTAGTACTTCGGGACTATATTCGGGGGTTGACTGTTAATTTATTTCCTTGAAGGGGAATCGCCTGAAGGGTTCTTCTCTTTGGGGGCCAATTTATTTCTGAGTTCGAGTAGAAGTTTGGTAGGTGAGGTCAGAAAACAAATAGAACTGCGTTTATTTTTTGGTAGTGAGAGAGTTTCGTCGTCGTCGTTTATACAGCGTACGTCGAAGGACAGGAAAAAATTACCAGCTGTGGTTTTCCCGTCCGATTATGATATTGGTGTACACAAAACTAGATTGAATAAATGTACTTCGCCATCCATGATTGCATCACTGTAGGTATCGCATCAGGTAGAATCGCAGTCAAGCACTAGTTTATAATTAAAGAAACGTGAGATTCTTGATAAAAAGAACTGAAGAGATGATGAGCCGGTTGACGCAGTGGCTGATCGATTGGTTACAGTGCTGCGTGTCGCGGGTCCGATTTTTCTTCTTCTCTATGTCTATTTATCCGGCCAATATGTAACCACCTAGATAGCCTATCACTGGCCTCTTTTTAAATAGGCATACACTTCACACATATTTTATACATCATCATCATCATAATTTTAGCCGAAAGACGTCCACTGGTGGACATGGGCCTCCCCCAAGCGTCGCCACAGCGACCGGTCCTATGCGTCTCGCATCGATTGGATTCCCGCAACCCTCGCCAGGTCGACGGTTCACCTTGTGGGAGGCCTTCCAACGCTGCGCCTTCTTCACACAGAAATAGGCATATTTATTCCTATAAACTTCTAGGTTACGTTTCAATAGGCCAAACAAATATTCGTTTCGCACTGAAATCAAACCAACGATCCCCTAAACAACTATGCCACCAGTCCCACCGTAAACTCATAAACAAAGACCAGAAAACTTCGCAAAAATCTTCCTTTCTATTAACCAATAAGTCGGAACAAACCCACAGAGATTGGATCGCGCCGCGCAAGGCTTACGACCCATAATTTATTATAACCGACTCCTGGGGTCAATTAAAGGACCTGATAAGGGGATTTTTACCCCAGAGGTCTGGGAAATGTGGAGATCTTTAATCAGAAGAATGCTGATATCATTAGGATGGTTTTTACCTAACTGTGTGTTTGGAAGGTGTATGTGAAATGAATGTTATTTTAGTAATAAAATATTTTAAAAATTAATGTATGTGGATGTAGCGACATCTATGGCGCCAAATAAGAAATACACAAAAAAACAAGACATCCTGCATTACGCACTTAGGAGTTTGCTGTACCATTTGAACGTATAACAGCACGAAATCACCTTTCGGGCACACAACACCCGTCTGGTCGGAGAATCTACCTTTTCTAAGGAAGATTTGCGGGACTTACTCTCTGTTCCACAGATAAATGATAAATGATATTTATTTTGCAAATAGGTTTTTTCAAACTCTTTTACACGTCAATTTTTTTTTTTGGACTCTTTTTTTATACTAGATGAGGCCGGTGTTTCCTAACTGACTACCCTGAGAAGAAACAACGAAACAAACTCAGGGTACAGAAGTACGACAGTATCGTAAGGGCAATCAGTTAGCGACTGCATCGCGACTGTATCTATGCGAACGCGCGACAGTATCGCTACTGCAGCGCTACAAAAAATCGCCGTGTCGCTTATTGCTCGACATGGTGGGGGCACTACCGTATCCCAAGTATAAATTTGTCACACAATAATAATAGTTATAAACAATAGTGAGCCGGTATTACTAATTATGACAGATTGGACTAATGAAAATAAATCTAGTTCGCGTCTCGCGACGGATGACAAGCAAAAGAGCGAGAGACGCTAGGGTAACGACCTGAATCGCTTCTTGGTGTCACCTAACTGACTTAACGATCTTGTCTTAAATATTCCGAGTAATCTATATATATAAAAATGAAACCCGTTTTCCGTTGTCACGACATCACATGAAAACGGCTTGACCGATTTGGCTGTTTTTTTTTTTTTAAATGTTCCTTGAAGTGCAATGATGGTTCTTACGGAGAGAAAAATTCTAAAAAAAAAAAAGTTAGGTAAAGTAGGGTAGGTAGGGTAGTGTAGGGTAGTGTAGGGTAGTGTAGGGTAGTGTAGGGTAGTGTAGGGTAGTGTAGGGTAGTGTAGGGTAGTGTAGGGTAGTGTAGGGTAGTGTAGGGTAGTGTAGGGTAGTGTAGGGTAGTGTAGGGTAGTGTAGGGTAGTGTAGGGTAGTGTAGGGTAGTGTAGGGTAGTGTAGGGTAGTGTAAGGTAGTGTAGGATAGTGTAGGGTAGTGTAGGGTAGTGTAGGGTATTGTAGGGTAGTGTAGGGTAGTGTAGGGTAGTGTAGGGTAGTGTAGGGTAGTGTAGGGTAGTGTAGGGTAGTGTAGGGTAGTGTAGGGTAGTGTAGGGTAGCGTAGTGTAGTGTAGGGTAGGGTAGGGTAGCGTAGGATATGTAGGGTAGTCATTTGACGGGAGCGAAGCCGCGGGTAAAAGCTAGTATAATAATATTAGCATTATCGTACCTTGCAATGTTTGAACTGCTGGGAATCAGGCCTCTTCTATAAGAGAAGGAATAGGCTGTTCACCATGCGGGCCCAGTACGTGTTGGTGAATGTGACATGTCTTCGAGTTTTTGATTCTAGGATAAGCCAGTTTCCTCACGATGTTTTATGTTTTCCTTCTCCGATTTGAGAGAAGTGGTGATGAAATAAATTACACAAAGTAATGTGCCTGGCTAGGTTTGAACAAGCGACCTACAACTTTTAAGTCCTGGCAGTTACCTCTGGGCCACCACTCGTCTCTTAATAAACTAGTGCACCTCATGCAACATTGCTTATCATCAGGTGGGATCGCAGTCAAAATCACTAATTTATCTACACTAATATAATAAAGAGGTACAGTTTGTTTTTTTGTTTGTCCGATTGCAAAAAATTTTTCACCAATAGAAAAGCTGCTGTATTCTTGAGTGGCATAGGCTATATCTTATGTACGTGGGCGAACTGCGGGCTAAAGCTAGTGTTACATATAAGAAAAATAGAAGCTCCTGAAAAGGGAACCCCACAGCATTATTTCACCAAACTCCATCATAACATAGCACACAAAAGCCATATTATTTCTGGTATTATAAATTAAGCTCTCAACTCGACTGGCCTTAAATTGCGACAAAAGGACAAGAAGTCCCGCCATTTTGTTTAATGACGTCACCCGACGACAACAAAAGAGTGTAATGTCGAGTCGTTTACTTGAATCTGTTTTGGCGTTTTGGATATAGACGTACATAGAGTGAGGAACAGGGGTCGTTACTTCCTTTTGTGTTCTGTAGATGGGTGTTTTGTCATAGCGTTGTCGTAGCTTTGTAGTATTCGTTTTTCTTTGGCTTTTTTTGGGCAAATGGTTGGAATTTCCTTCGTTTGTTTTGTTTTAACTTTGTAGATCTTTGGCAGTCGTTACGGATAGTCAGAAGCCAGTAAATCTAACTCCAGTCTTGCCATGAAGTACTGCGTTACCCCAGTTAATGGATTGTGGAGGACTGGTAGGCAGTCGCTCCTCGTAAAATACTGGTATTCAGCTAAATCCGGCTTGACTGGAAGCCGACCCCAATATAGTTGGGAAAAGGCTAGGCGGATGATTATGATGTTTCGTTCTAACTTACGGTAAAGGCAAGTTTTCAGAAGAAATCTTGACTTATTCGTTTAGAATTTCATCAGTTGTGCCCTAAATTGCATCTTCGTTATAGTTCTTCAGTGTTCTGTAAGTCATCATCATCGCCCGAGCCTAGTTTCCAACTAGCTTTATGTTGGCTAGATGGCGTGTCAAACTTTTACTGACTAGAACTTACTCCAATATACTACTTTTTTAAAGAAAACTTAAATAATCGACTCGCTCGACTTCTGTCCTACAAAGACGTTAACCAGACTCTCTTCATTAAACTCCGCAGCTACTGTATTCCTCCTCCTCTAAGGGCCCTTTCACACGGCAGTCCAGTTTTTAACAGGATCCCGTTTTCTGCAGGATCCCGTTTGATGGCAAATGTGTTTATATGCTAGTGTTCACACGAGTATCCCGCATGCGGGATCCTGCAAAAAACCGATCCGGTCGAATTGTGCCGTTCGGTTTTGTCACTAGAAACTGGATTCGAAGTCCAGTAAAAAGCGGGATCCCGTTTAATCACACATATATTTCAATAGCAGTGTTCACACGGCTTCCTGCGTGCGGTTTTTTGCTGGACACTGTTTTTTGCGGGATAGTGGAGTGGTGGCAGCCCCCGAAAATTTTGACTCATCTCTTCTCAAATCGCTCATAAGATTCCGAAAAATACCCAAATTCAAACGTTGTGTCAAAATAGGATGAACCCATAATCTTCTATTTCGCTGCCGACGCCGATAATACCAATAGAAAATTAAGAAAGTATTCACGTCCATTTCACTTGATAACCGGCGTAAGAATGGTAAAAAAACAGGATGCAACCGTGTTCATACGGCAGTCTAGTTTTGCGGGACCAGCTTTTTACTGAATCCTGTAAAACTGAACTGCCATGTGAACACAGCGTCCAGTTTAGCAGGATACCGTAAAAAGCCGATCCTGCAAAACTGGACTGCAGTGTGAAAGGGGGGTAAGACTTCCCAGCGTCTTCCACGGCGCACTGTGTGCCGGTAACAGATTGGCCCACACTTAGCTCAATACGCCACGCCACGCCGCTGCTCTAATAATACGCAGTATTTGTCAAGTGGTGGCGAGCCTTAGTCGGGGGATGTGCTAAGATATCCTGGGAAGGATATAACATTTACTGCTATTCCGCTAACACCTTTCTACCGTGAAGAGAGCAGTGCATGATAGACCAGTGGTAACGGCCCCAACTTACGAGTTGTACGTCGCGGGTTCGAACCCAGCCTGTTGCATTACTGTGTGTAATTTATTTCTCTCAAAATGGTAAAAGAAAACATCGTGCGGAAACCGGTATGTCGTAGACCCAAAAATTCTAGGACATGTGACATCTACCAATTCGCACTGGGACCGCGTGGTAGATTAGGACCCTCTCTTAGAGAGGAGGTCTGAATCCCAGCAGTACTAACATTATACCGCTGCTTATGCTATGTTTATGTTATGTTCTTTACCATCTGACAACCCAACGTACGGTGAGCATCCACTCTTACATTGTTGATACCTCTACGTTCCGGACTAAGTGCTTCATCACGTCGTTTTGTACATCGAAGGACTGTAACAATTTACCTGCTGAGGCCATACGGCACAGGGTGTAAAGTCCCTCAAACTTCTGATGAAAAGAGAGGATCCTCGAGGTGAAGCGCACTAGTTTATTAAAAGCCTATTCACTCTAGACATGATAACACCTAAATTTTTATCAAGCGGCTCCCGTTTTATTTTACTTTACACCCTGTTCTAAATGCCTACAAAAGTTTCCGAAACAAAAAAAAATATTTTTCCCCAAGATACCGCATCCACCTCTCCTACATCGCTCCCAATGATATATTCGGTCTATGTGGCTCACTGAAGGCATTCTCTACCGTCCTCGTATAGGGCCAAATAGCGCGATCGCTCAAAATGCCAGCGGCTCCAGTTTTGCTGGCAACCGAGCTAGGTGTCTCTAAATAAGAGCATTCATCTTGTTTCTGAAACTTGCTGTGTTTTGTAGGTTTTCATATTTATAAGAGAAAGATTTATGGAGAAGATGTCACCATGACTGAGAGGGTTAGGTTCGCTTTAGGGTAGAGTGGAAGGGTGTATCAGACTTCTACTGGCGTTTCAAGACCTTGGGTTTTCCTTTCGGAAGCGAACCCATTAGCCTTTGAACTTGCAGGCATCTCTTTGTGGTACGCGTGGATCATTACGTATGGTCAACGACTCATGCTCACGATCAGCATGGGCAGTTACCAAACTGCCGGACGACGAGCTACCTATTGCTTATCGTTCGCAAGCTCACGAGAGATTTAATCGTATATAATATCGCTTGATGTTTTTACTGACGAGGATGTTCTAAATTCAATTGTTTTTTATTACTTTTTCATGCCGGAGATTCTGTTTTCTGACATTTACAACCTCCCCAGTATTTTTCCGGTCCGGCTTATTTTTACATTTTGACCCTAGTTGCTAGATTTTAGATACATAATATAACACTACTATAGCCCTACTTTTGGTTCTGACTATGTTACCATTTACATAGTTTCTTGCCGGTTCTTCTCCAAAGGAAACAACCAATTGGAACCGTGCACTAGCTTCTGACATTTTATAAGTGAAATAAAAAGATTTTGATTTTGATGCGTTGGGTCCAAGTGCTCATAAATTGTAGCATTAGCTTAGCATTATAGGTCTTGTAATGTTTCCACTGTTGGAACTCAGGCCTCTCTAGGAGAGGGAATGGGCCGTAATTCACCAAGCGAGCCCAGTGCGTATTGGTGGTAGTCATAAGCGTTCGAATTTTTTTTGATTCTAAGACATGCCGGTTTCGTCACGATGTTTTCCCTCACCGTTTTGAGGGCAGCAGTGATGAAATTATTAATATATTACCTACACAACATAATTACAGACGCTAATGCGTCTGGCTGGGTTTGAACCCGCGACCTACATATAACTTGTATGTCGAGGCAGTTACTACCTGGGCCAATTTATGTATTTATAGACCTATCTAATTTAGCAATTTATTTGTGATTAAGCGATTCTCATGGGAACACATATAATAATAGATATTTTACATAATAAGCAAATACATATCTGTAGATAAGATCATATATATAGTAAGCAAAAACACCTATCTAGGTGTTTATATATAAATAGCACTAAGCAAAAACACCTACATAGGTGTTTTTGCTTAGTGCTATTTATATCTCGCCTTGATGACCTATGATTGTTATCCCTCTATCACTCAAGAACTTGGATTTTTATTTCTTTTTGTATTCTACATATTATCTACTTATATGAAATGCTTTATTTAATTGTACGAAGAAAGGAGACAATTTCTTTTGTTTGAGGAATAGGCTCACTACAAATTGTGGCGTATAGCAATGAAATGCACGTTAGTTTATTGCTTATAATCTATAGATTACAGTGGTAATATTAGCAAAACTTTATGAAACCGGAATACAGTGAAATACGACAGTCAAATCATGACTCTCATAATAACTTAAAATCTCACAAGAGCTATTGTCTTATGAGTGGATAGGTCTCCTTGGTATTTTAAGTCAAAATACTGCACTTTTCAATAATATATAGTATAAAACAAAGTCACGTCTGTACTACGTGACAGATTTTGATGTGATTTACACGACTTGATAGACTTATTCATGAAAATGGATTAGATGTAGGTATTCATTTCGAAATAGCGCTTTTTTTGCCGGCCAATACTGTAAATCTAAAATAATAAGGTAATGTGTTATAAGCTGGTTGGGAAAAAAAACACATTATAGGTACATCACAAGAAATATTATTACTTTTTATCTCTTAAAAGCAGTATTTCATCTAAAAAACCGGGCAAGTACGAGTCGGACTCGCGCACTGAGGGTTCCGTACTACCTTACCTATGAAAACAATTCAATTCTCGAATCGAGTCTTGAAGATTTAAAAAAAAAAATCTTGTGACGTAAATACACATTTTCAATTTCCAGACTTTATTCTATATTTGTGCTAAAATTACCATGCTTCGTACCATAATTTCAAGATTCTAGGTCAACGGGAAGTACCTTATGAATTTTGATTCCTTTGACAGTGTCGAAATGTACGTTTTTTTGCAACATAAACGGGCGTATCGCCGTCAACCTACAAGTTTGATATTTACACAGTTTCAAGGGAATGCAGACTTGAGTATATAGTTTTAATTTCAACTTGATACCTTTACGCGTTCTCGAGATAAAGGGTCTTGACAGACAGACAGACAGACGGACAACAAAGTGATCCTATAAGGGTTCCGTTTTTGCTTTTTGAGGTACGGAACCCTAAAAAGATGCAGGTGGCTCGTCCTCACCTTGACGCCGCCGTGCCCAAGATAAATACCACACTATACACATCACATGTGCACAGCAACCAACAGCGCGTCTGCCCACTTAACAATTACAACAGTATCCAGCAAGAGCAGCTCTATTGTTAGTAATTGATGGAGTGGTGTCAACTAATATATAAATATAATAAGTTTTCCTACTTGTGTGCCTTGATTGTATCCTATCTTGTAGGAGATAATTATTTGGACCTTAATCATGGACAGGTATCTCGATTTTAAATTGTCCGGAGGCCCTGACATGCTCTCCATAGTATGAACGAGATTGTTTGATTTGATAAATTCCTAGAGAAAATAGAGTTAGGTCCTGGAATGACAATTGAGGAAAATCATCCAGCTCTGGAAGGTTGAAGGCTGCTGCTGGGTATGGAAACTGGACCACAGAGTATCTGCAACGGGCTATTAATTACGTTTTGTTCCACGGTGATTTTGAAAATAAACCTAAAAACGCTCCTAACAAGCATTTTTTGCCGTAATACTATTTTACTATTATTTCATTATTCCGGTTACGTATCGATATAATTTTTGGTCAGTTAATTATAACAAGATGAACACTTTTTTCATGTGCAATATCATTAATAAACGTTACCGTTTAACAGGGGGCCCAAAAAAAATTGTCTCCTTTAAAAATGCATAAGACCCAAGCTATTCCCGATTCGGCACCGTCTTGTACCGAATCAGGAATAGCTTGGGTGCCGAAAATTTTGGTGCCGTAAATCTGGGTACCAAAACGGGAATACTCCCAAAAACATAACATATCTACAGAAACTTTTTAACTGAAAAGTCTTTGCAGCAACCTTCTTTATTCTTCTTTATTCTTTATTGTACACAGATAATTTACATACATTAAAAGTAGGACAGGCGATGTACATAGGCGAGCTTAACCCACAATTGGGTTTTCTTACAGCAAACCTTATTAAAATACGTTAAAAGAAAATTTTGTTGATGAGGATAACACAAGTGCACAACAAACTTAAGCAGCCATTATTATGCTTAAAACTAAAAATAAACTACACAAAATACATAATAATACTATATACAATATACATACATATATACATGGGTCATGTTGACAGGAAATGTTCCTTAATTCTCCCTTTGAAGACATCCAACGAGGGGCTAGCCCGTATAGTGTGTGGAAGAGAATTCCATAGGCGCACAGCTCGGACAGTGAAAGATCCAGTGTAACGACTGGAGGAGTGGGAAGGAAAACGAAGGAGAAGGGAGGATGATGAGCGACAAGGTTTTCCTCTCGGAACAAGATACTCAAAGCGTTCCTTAAGATACAAGGGGAAGTTGGGATTATGAAGAACAGAGAAGAGAAAAGAAAGAGTGTGACAATCCCGACGTTGCCGAATAGGTAGCCACTTCAGTTGTCGTCGAAATTCCGACACATGGTCGTACTTTCGAAGGCCAAAAACGAAGCGGATACACAAATTCTGCAGACGCTCCAGCTTGTCAAGAAGTTCCTCAGACGCATCAAGGAAGCAGACATCAGCGTAGTCTAGAAGAGGTAGAAGTAGAGACTGAGCAAGAGTAACTTTAGTTGAGAAAGGTAGGAACTTCTGGAGACGTTTGAGAGACTGAAATGAGCAAAACACCCTCCTGCTTACTTCCGCAATGTGGACATTCCAAGAAAGGTTACAATCTAGGAAAACACCTAAGTTTTTCACTTTTTTAGAGTAGGCTATAGGAACAGCGTCGTACAAAACAGGTGGGAGAGACTGGTTATTCAGCAAATTTATGAAGTATCTGCCACCAATAATGAGAGCTTGTGACTTAGTTGGATTTACTAGTAGTCCATAACTTTTAGCCCATTGACAGACATTTTTGAGATCATTATTGATGGCTTCAATAGTGCTAGTGAGCTCTTCAGGCTTAAAGTGGCGATAAAGCTGCAAGTCGTCTGCATAGAGATGGAAGTGTGAACATAAAACTTTAGTGATAGCGTTAATAAAAACAGAGAAAAGAAGAGGAGAAACCTTCATTTTTTTTATAGAACACAAACTAGTGCTTGACTGCAATCCCACCTGATGGTAAGCAGTGATACAATCGTTGATGGTGAGACGTACTAGTTTATTAAGAGCCTATTCACTCTAGACTTGAAGATACCCAAATTATAATCGGATGGAAAGACCGCAGCAGGCAAATTGTTACTATTCTTCGATGTACGCGGTATAAACGATGAGGCAAAGCGCTTTGTCCGGGCCTTGCAGGTTTCGACAACGTAAGGATGGATACTCGCCGTACGAGGACAGGCAGGTACCTAACTCCATGTAGTTTGAATTTTGGCACTAGTTTATTAGGTTTTGTAATCTTAGAGTCAACAGTACAGTCAACGTAAAAAAATACCTTCGTGCGGCGAGTATTCTCCCCTTTGTTGAAACCTCTACGGTCCGGACTAAGCATTTCGGCTCGTCGTTTATACCGCGTACATCGAAGGACTAGAATAATTTGCCTGCTGCGATATTCCCGTCCAATTATAATTTTGATGTCTTCAAGGCTAAAGTGAATAGGCTTTTAATAAACTAGTGCGTCTCACCATCAACGATTGTATCACTGCTTACCATCAGGTGGGATTGCAGTCAAGCACTAGTAGTCCAAGAGCTACTGAACCCTGGGAGTAACGGTCTTCCTGTAAGGTTACAAATTTGCATACTTACGATTAATGCGCCTTACCATCAACGATTGCGTCACTTCTTACCATCTGGTTGACACCGAGTCCCCCCCAGAACGAAGGCAACGAAGGAACGGGGTAGGGGTTTAGTCAGTAAAAGTCTGACACGCCCTCCCGCTCCGCCCAAGAGCGGGGGAAGTCATTCTGATGATTCCCCTACCATAAAAAAAAACCATCTGGTAGGATCGCGGTTAAGCACTAGTTAATACCGATTAAAAAAAAAGATTTTGAAAAAAGATTCAACGGTAGGTTGTTTATTTGCTTACATATTGGTAGTCATCTATATGGAGGAGCTCGTGGCTAGATAACAACAGCCGCACGGGTCGATCTTTAAGGTTAAGCAACGCTTGCCAAGGTTGGTCTGTGGATGGGTGACCATCTTAACATAACGAGTTTCCTCCGTGCTTCGGAAAGCACGTTAAGCCGTAGGTCCCGGCTGTCATTTGTAGATCTTTGGCAGTCGTTACGGATAGTCAGAAGCCAGTAAATTTGACTCCAGTCTTGCCATGAAGTACCGTGTTACCCCAGTTAATGGGTTGTGGAGGACTGGTAGGCAGCCGCTCCTCGTCAAATACTGGTTTTCAGCTAAATCTGGCTTGACTTGAAGCTGACCCCAATATAGTTGGGAAAAGGCTAGGCAGATGATTGGTAGTCATCTATGTATATAAGCAACATGTACCGTTCGAGTTTCCACTATAACCCCCCTAGAATATGATGTAGACTCTGCGTTATTTTATAGAGGGTTAACGTAAATGCGTAAGCGTAGGTAGACAAAAACTTAATGTAAATTCACAGGAGAGGGAAAAACCTGTAAAAAACGTAGGGTTTTTTTAAAGCAAAGGTGTTTAAAATTATAAAAATACCTACTGCTTAATTCATAAGTATAAATTCTTATTTGTGTGGCGCTTTAGTACTGTTAGGTTTGTCCTGTCGCATTGAAGTATTTTGTTTAAATTCATATTGATGTACTTAGCACTAGTTCAAGATAAAAGACGTAATCATTTTCATCAGTAACAACCCATCATTATCATCTCAGCCGAAAGACATCGACTGCTGGACATAGGCATCCCCCAAGCGTCGCCATAGCGACTGGTCCCGTGCGTCTTGCATCCATCGGATTCCCGCGACCCTCGCCAGATCGTCGGTCCACTTTGTTCGGCCTTCTAACGCTGTGTATTCTACCAGTCACCGCCACTCCAGAACCTTCCCCATCGATCATCCACTCATCAGTAACAACTACTGTAAGATTACCAGACTAATTACTTAGCTTTTTGGTTAATCAGAAATTAAATGAATTTTGAAAATATTTGGTAACGTTTTGTTGTTTTAGTTAAAAAGTACTGTATCATGGACTACCTGAGCGGCTGGTGCAAGAGCCAGAAGTGGCTGGAAGGAAGCACGATCATCGTGACGGGAAGCAACACCGGTATCGGCAAGGAAACTGCCTTGGATCTGTACAAGAGAGGTAGCAGTCAACCTTACGTTACATGGTTTTTAAAGACAAAAAACTCGTATTCATATTATTCATTATTGTACCTATAGAGCAGTGGTAGCCTAATGGTAAATGCCCCGACTTGCATGCGGTAGGTCGCGGGTACAAACCCAGCCAGGCGCATTATTTTGTGTAATTTATTTCATCACCGCTGCTCTCAAAACGGTGAAGAAAAACACCGCGAGTAAAACCGGTACGTCCTAAATCCAAAAATTTGAAGACATGTGACATCCAACAATCTAGGCCTCTAGTGTGGAATGCAATCTATGTCAACATCCTTGCTCATCCCATGTTCCTATTGCGGCGGGCTGTGCCGGCGCTGCCGCCGCGGCTGCTGAGTCTCTCAAATGGCGCAAACGTCAAAAGCGGCGCAAAAAGTCAGATCCTGTTTAATATACGACTGTTCTTCTAGATCTCTTATAATCATAGTACCTACTCAGGTTTATGACTACCCCCTATATTATTCTAAATTCTTACGATCATCTACCTTAAGGTAGATATCGCTGTCAGCGATAAGACTGCCATTGTACCCATATATTTAAGATTTTGTATAAACTTTACTATTACTTTTTAGTGTACAATAGAGTTTATTCCATTCTATTTTTTTCAGGAGCGCGTGTAATTATGGCTTGCCGAAACTTGAAGAAAGTCGAAGCAGCTAAAGAAGATATAGAAAAACTTACAAAGATAGCGCAGGGCACGGGAGAACTAGTAGTGGAGGAGTTAGACCTGTGCAGCTTAGATAGCGTGCGGTCTTTCTGCGCGCGCGTGACGGCACGCGAGCGGAGCATACGTGGCGTGGTATGCAACGCCGGCGTGATGATGTGCCGTGAAGGCCGCACGCGCGACGGCTTCGAGACGCACCTCGCCTCCAACCATCTCGGCCACGCTCTACTCACGCTGCTGTTGCTACCGATCCTCATTCAGAATGGTCCGTCTAGGATTGTGTTCGTCTCCTCATGCATTCATGCCTGTGAGTTTGAACTAAACAGATTTTTAGCCTTTACTAATAATGACAGTCCTTATAATTTTTTCGGCTGGATTTTGTGCCTAGTTTCAAAACTTACTAGGAATAATAGCTCGCCATCCGGACGGCCGGTGACAATTTAGATCAAGCCCATATCGTCGACGGCGCGTATTGTTCCACGCACGTCTCAAATAGATGTCAAAAAATAGATGAAAAATCATTTGGGATGTCTGTGGTTTCGTGCATTTAACGTTACACGTATAAAGTTTTTAGTTTTCAGTCACAGTCAGTTTGTCCTTTTATATTTATTAAACTGACAACTGGTTTCAGTGTACGAGCTAGACTTGGAGGACCTGAACTTCGAGCGCAAACCATATAACGCCTTCGAAGCATATTGCAGAAGTAAGGCAGCCAACGTCCTATTCGCCTGAGCTCTAGCTGATAAACTTAAGGTAAGATTAGACATATTGTTTCAGACGGAATGACAGACCGTTACATACAATTATCGTCATCATCTCAGCAGAAAGACGTCTACTGCTGGACATAGGCCTCTCCCAAGCGTCGACATAACGACCGGTCCTGTGCTTCTTGCATCCGCATCGGATTCCTCTCTAAGTCATCGGTTCACCTTGTGGGAGGCCTTCCAACGCTGCGTCTCCCGATACATGTCCGCCACTCCAGAACCTTTCGTACCCGTCGACCATCCGTTCTGCGAGCAATGAGCCCTGCCCACTGCCACTTAAGATTGGCATTTCTTTGGGCTATGTCGGTTATCTTGGTACTGATGTGATCACGCAAGGAAACTCCGAGCATAGCCCTTTCCATTGCTCTTAAGATGACTTTAAGCCTTCTGATCAGGACCATTGTGAGCGACCACATTTTGGATCCTACTTACCTACACCTACTCCCAAAATATGAATCTAGTTCGGTTTTTTACAGGAACATAACATAACAAACGTGACAACCTACAGCCTGCATCCTGGAGTCATCCGCACAGAGATCAGCAGACACTTCGACGAAGGCTTTTTCTATAGCGCGTCGTTCCTCTTTAACATCGTGCTTGGGTGGCTCAGGCTCATCAAGTCGCCACTGTGTGGAGCGCAGACCACCATCTACTGTGCTGTAGACAACGCTTGTGCTGAGGAGAGCGGCCTTTATTATAGGTAACGACCAGAGCCGTAGCATAACATATAGACGTGGGCTAACTGGCTAAGAACAGAGGCGTAAGGTGGACTAATTTAGACATGAGTTAACTGGCTAAGACCAGAGGCGTGGCGTGGACAAACTGGCTAAGACCAGAACCGTAGCGTAAACTAATTTAGACGTGAGCTAACTGGCTAAGGTACATCAGTGAGACTTCTTTCTAATAATGTTGATTAACTTAATTGTAATTGAGTGTGAACGCCTTGTCAACGTCGGCGTGTTCTGCACGATACTACATAGTCCGGTCAATTTAGACATCCAAGGTTACAATAATTCGCACTTGGCTGAAAATTGGTAGAATTGTTCAATACACTATTATAAAGGAAATGTGAAAAGTCCTCATCGATCCGGCACGTGCAAAAAAAAATACACGTGGTCAAAAGTCACAAAAATGGGTTTTTCGCGATTTTCAGCAAAATGGTAAGTTTTATCATAAAATTAGCTCAGACAAAAATTGTAGATCGGACAATTATCTATAAAAATGTCTAACTACTTTTTTTCCTAAGAGCCACCGTTTTTGAGATATAACGATTCAAAAAGTTGAAACAGTAGCAAGCGCAACCTGAGAAAAAGAGGTTGAATCTAAAAATTTTGTATGTGGTATTACTAACTAGTAGTTGTGAAGTGTCAAGACATGATTCTTCATGTCTTGACACTTCACAACTTTTTTTATTTCGGACAATTGTGGCTGAATAATGTGGCCCATTAAATCAAAAACTCCAGGTCGTTCTATCATTAGACGCACTCTAATAGCATTGAATGTATTCGGCATAGTAAAATAAAGCAGGTATACGACCCTAGCCACGCAGACAATTGAATGGGAGGCAGATGTTGCTGAAGGTTACACTGGCGTAGAAGATAAGGGAATGGGTTTTTTTTTTACCCCAAATTTTCATATTTTATATGTGTTAGTCACACTGACCGATAGAACGATATTTTTGCTTGTATTACGGCTTCAGTGATGTACGAGTATATACGTGGTGTACTTATTCATATTTTGACGATTACAACTCTTTCAATATTTTGAATCGTTATATCTCAAAAACGGTGGCTCTTAGGAAAAAAGTATTTAGACATATTTATAGATAATTGTCTGATCTATAATTTTTGTCTGAGCTAATTTTATGATAAAACTTACCATTTTGCTTAATAACGCGAAAAACCCATTTTTGTGACCTTTGACCGCGTGTATATTTTTTTGCACGTGCCGGATCGATGAGGACTTTTCACATTTCCTTTATAATAGTGTATTGAACAAACCTACCAATTTTCAGCCAAGTGCGAATTATTGTAACCTCACCCCAATTAATTAGTCTATTTTGACCGGACTATACAAGTACATAAACGGCTTCTAGGTTCGTTTAATGAATCGACGACCAATTAAAGTGTTGCGTTCGACGGTTGATTAAATAGCTAATTAGTTATCATCCGAGAAAGGTCTTCTGACGAGGCACAGTGCACCACCATTGTCAAACTTACGAGTATATTAGGTACCTATTTAAATTCGAAAATATATAAATGACCTGATTAAGCTTCGAATTGATGCGCTGGCAGGTTAATTAAAAGAAAACAAATTTTCAGCAGCATACCTATATTGGCAAGGTATGCTATAAGGGGAAATGGGCTTGACGGTACGTTTCGCGCAGTAGTTAAGTGATTGGCGGCTGCACTGGGGGTCCCGGGTTCGATCCCCGCACGGAACAAATATTTGTATGGCCTACAGATAGATGTTCTGGGTCTGGGTGTTTTGTGTGTGTAAGTTTACATGTTTGTGTGCGCACCCACGATACAGGAGTCATTCCTAGTGTGGGGCAATGCTTTCGAAAAAAAATCCAGATTTAAATTAATTTGAATTAATTTATTAAACAGCGTTTTATTTCGCCTAATGTCCGCTGAATGGTCCTTAGACTGTTTTCACATTATCCGATCCGATATCGGTATCGGACGCCGATCCGATATCGGGGTAGGTAAAATGTATGAAATGCCGTGCTCCGATATCCGATATCGGGTCGGACAATATGAAAGACAGGTACATATTTCATACATTTACCTTACCCCGATATCGTATCGGCGTCCGATACCGATATCGGATCGGAATATGTGAAAACGGTCTTACTTGTTTCAATTCTTATCTGTTTCAGTGACTGTGCGGTGACCAGGTCATCTACACAATGCCAAGATGTCGCCCAAGCGAACAGGCTGTGGGACCTCACGATTCAGGCGTTGAAACTAAACTTAGACATTAATAAGGCACTTGACATTAAGGGCCAGTATAATAATTTGAAACTGAATAAATTGTGAAATTGATAAATTAAAACAAAATAATAATAAATGGCAAGAGAAATATTTAAAGTTATTCGTCTACCAAATATATTTTTTTATCCTAACCCAGTTGCGTTGCTTGGCAAAAATTTGTGTACACAATTTTCATAAAAAATTAAGTTTGTTTTTATTTAAAACTATTGGTTCAGGTGGCAAGAGGTTTGGAAAAAATAATAATTTCTTCTTTTAATAAGCCTACTCGTAGTAGGTACTTCCATCTAAATACTATACCTACTCTAAACTTGAACTTAAGCAAGTCTGGTAAGGACCAAGCCTGGGTCGACGTAGTGTTGTGTTCCACCACGCCTCGAGGTTACAATACGAGTATCTATCGCAATAAGGGCAACAGAAAGTACACTGTGTTTTTGTCAGTAAAAGTCTGACACTCCCTTCCACTTCACTCAGAGAAGTAGAAATTACTTGATGATTTCCTCGGGGTGCCGCGACAGAAAACCTCCACGCGTGCTCGCGGGCTGGAATTCCCTCACGGATTCTTCCGGAGTGAAGGCCAGTCCGCGGGACGGTGCACCCTGGGAGGCGGCCAACGACTCTCTTGGGCACTTCTGCCCAAGGAGCCTCGATGGCCGTCTGCGAATGTTCTGTCTGAAGGAGCGCTTCAACGCGTGCCCCTCTGCTGCAGCAGAGGGCACAGTGGCGAAGCAAGAGCGGGCTCGGTATGCACTTACCCTGCTACCGGGCAGGCAGGAGGAAGACTCGCTCCTCCTCCTGCCACCGTTAGTCTCGTAGCCTCATTGATTGTCCAAGGTCATGTTTCTGACTTTTGGTGGGGGTCGAGGGTCCTGGCTTAACCGCCCGGGCCGCGAGGAAGACAACCTCTATAAAAAATTACCCCAAACCTCCAAGCGGCGGCGCACCGTGAGGGAGGTTGTTAGCTTGACTAATGGGTAGCTAAATTAGTCTCTAGTGCGGACCACATATTTTGAGCCGGTACCCAAAGTTTATGACTCGTGGGAACAAATATGAAAAATGTTATTAAAAAACCCAACAACGACGAGAAGAAGGAGAAGAGCGATGCGCGGTCGGAGTCCGACGCGGCATCGCGGAAGGGCTCGGTGAGCTCGGGGGAGGAGCTGGGGAGCGACTCCGGAAGCGTGCGCAGCTCCCGGAAACGCTCTCTAGGAAGAGAGGGGTCGGACGAGGAGTCCGACAGCCGAAGGGGCTCGGCTAGAAAAATCCCCACCGCTCGGCGGGGAGCGAGCCAAGCCCGCGGCAGAGGGAGGGTGCTGACCTCCAAGGAGGCTGCCGAGAGGGCTGGGAAGCTTGCCGCGGAGGGACGCCATCCCGGAGCACCCAGCCCCGGTCCCTCGGGGCCGTCTGGCGGTGAGATTGACGACGGGGGAGGCTCCGCCGACGAGGCTCACCAGGAGGTCTGCGACCTGGTCATAGAGTCCTTGCGGCTGGTGGCCAGAAAGAGCACCCCGAAGGGCAGGACTTCTGCCGTCGCCGAGGCCTTGCCCCCTATTCTGGAGGCCTTCCAGAAGGCCCTGGACAAACGGGGTGTGAGGGCCCGGAGGGAGGTCCTGGAAGCCGCCGCCCCTCCGAGGGAAGTCTGCTCCCAGCAGCCTCCAAAGGCGGGGAGCCCGCAGGGGCAGGGGTCGGCGCAGACCCAGCCCCAGCACGAGCCAGAGGGACAGGCTCTGACCCTGCTGCGGCAGGAGCTAGCTGTCTTCCGGCAGCAAATGCTGCGGCAGCAGGAGCAGTTCCAGCGGCAATTGTCCCTGCTGGAGGGGATGGTGCTGCGTCCCCCACTCGCGGGCTCCGGTCGCAGACTGGCGGCGTCGTACGCCGCCGCAGCTGCGCCTACGGCAGCTGCCGCGCCCAAGGCTGGCCCGTCAGGGCAAGCCGGGCGTGGGGCCGTGACGGCAGCGGCTGCGACCGCTAGGCAGGCCCCGGTAACGAAGCAGCAGGGGAGGGCAGCTCCTGCCCTTGCCCCTCCTGCGAAGGGCAAAGCGGCGCCCACCGCTAGGGCGGCGCCCACCGCCAATGCGGCGGGTGCTCCAGCCGCTGTGGTGGCGAACGGGCGGCCTCGGCTGCCCCCGCCTGCCGATTCTCCAGCTGGCGCCGAGTGGTCGGTCGTCGGCGCCAAGAAGCAGGCGGGCAAGGCGGCCAGGGCCGCCAAAAAGAGGGAAAGGCGGCAGCAGCGCAAAAAGCGTGCCGTGGCGAACCGGCTTCGCGCTCCGGGCGCCGCGGCTGTAGTGATCACACTACAGCCGGGCGCGGAGAAGAGGGGCGTGACGTACGACGCCGTGATGGAGAAGGCCAAAAAGGCGGTACTCCCTCACCTGGACGAGTACGGGGCCTCGAAGGGCTTCCGCATGCGGCGCACCGTGACCGGTGCCTGGATGCTGGAGGTTCCCGGCGAGGACAGCGGTCCTGCCGCGGACGCCCTGGCTGACAAGGTCAGGGCGTCTGTGAACGAGGAGGACGCCCGAGTGTCCAGGCCCACAAAGTGCATCGATATGCGCATCATGGGCCTGGACGACTCCGTCAAGGTGGAGGAAGTGGTGGCCGCCGTCGTTGAGGCGGGAGGGTGCACGACCGACCAAGTGCGGGCGGGCATCATCCGCCTTGACGGCACGGGTATGCGAGCCGTCATGGTGAGTTGCCCCGTGTCGGCGGTCAAGGCCATCACGGCAGAGGGCCGAAGGCTCTTGGTGGGCTGGGTTTCAGCCCAAGTCAAGGTGCTGGAGCCCAGACCTCTGCGGTGTTTCCGCTGCCACGTGGGGCACCACGCGGGAGCCCGTTGCGCCGCGGAGGTGGACCGCAGTGACCGCTGCTTCCAGTGCGGTCAGCCCGGTCACAGGGCCGTCGAATGCCGTGCGTCGCCGCACTGCTACGCATGTGCGGCGGCAGGCAAGGCTGCCGACCACCGGGCTGGGAGCAGGTCCTGCGACCCCCCCGCCACAGCCAAGGGTAAGGTCCGGAGGGGCCCTCACCCCAAAGTCCACACCGCCGCAGCCAAGGCTGACGCTGCTGCCGCCATCGCCGCGGCAGAGCCCTCAAGGGGGGCTCCGGAGGAGACCGTAATGGACTGTCAGTGATGGCCCCATTACGTCTCCTCCAGGCGAACATCAACCACTGCGCCCCCGCTCAGGATCTGTTGCTCCAGAGCATGGCGCAGTGGTCGATCAATATCGCCGTGGTCTCCGAGCCGTACTTTGTCCTGCCCAGGGAAGACTGGGTCCAGGACCTGAGCGGCTCGGTGACCCTAATTTCGTCGGCCGCCGCCGGTACCCCCGCCTCTCGAGTCCATCACGAGAAGGCGGGGCTGCGTGGCGGCACGGGTCGGGGACATTGCAGTGGTAGGCGTCTACCTGTCCCCGAACCGAGATCTCGCCGATCTCCACAACTCCCTCATGGAGCTGAATGCCGTCGTCGCTGGGTTCGGATCCCTCCCCGTGGTCGTCTGCGGGGACTTCAATGCCTGGAATCTGGCTTGGGGTTCCCGGCTGACGAACCGACGGGGTCGGATGGTGGAG
Source organism: Mythimna separata (assembly GCA_030763345.1). Classification (NCBI taxonomy): domain Eukaryota; kingdom Metazoa; phylum Arthropoda; class Insecta; order Lepidoptera; family Noctuidae; genus Mythimna; species Mythimna separata. The sequence goes on along the minus strand of CM061188.1, from coordinate 3,022,806 downwards.
GACTGGGCTCTGGAGACAGGCCTGGTCGTCCTAAACCGGGGTTCTGTCCCCACGTGCGTGCGGATGCGGGGTGAGTCGGTGGTGGACCTCTCGTTCGCCAGCCCCGCTCTGTCGCCGCGCGTCGTCGACTGGCGCGTTATGGAGGGGGTGGAGACGTATTCCGACCACCGGTACATCCGGTTTGACGTCTCCGCCCGGATCTCGACCGCGCCGGTCAGGGAGCAGACCCCGTGTGGTCCGCGGTGGGCGCTGAGGCAGATGGACCGGGACGCTCTCCTGGAAGCCGCGAGGGTACAGGCCTGGGTGCAAGCACCGGACAGGCCTGTCGAAATTGACCTTGAGGCAGAGTGGTTCCAGGAGGCCATGTCGCAAATTTGCGACGAGGCGATGCCCCGAGTCCATCCAGGACGTGCTCGGCGCCAGGTGTACTGGTGGTCGCCGGAGATTGCGGCTCTGCGCGAGGCGTGCACCGCCGCGCGGCGCCGGTACGCCAGGTTCCGCAGGCGCCGCACCCGCCCGCCGGATGCGGTGGCCAGGGAGGCGGAGCTTTACGAGGGGTACAGAGCGGCAAGGCGCACCCTCCGAACAGAGGTAAAGCGGGCCAAGTTGGAGGCCCGCAATGTGTGGCTGGGGACTCTGAACAGGGACCCATGGGGACGCCCTTACCAGGTGGTGCGGGACAAACTCCGCCCATGGGCTCCCCCTCTGACTCAGAGTCTCCGGCCCCAAGTTGTGGAGGGTGTGGTGGCCAATCTGTTCCCTGAGCGAGGGGAACACTCTCCCCCGCTCATGGCTCCGCCACCTGCGGTACCCGTAGCGGACCACAGCAGCGACGACGAGGACGACGCTCCAGAGGTGACCGAGGTAGAGATGAGGGCGGTGGTACGAAGACTCAGTTTCAAGAACACCGCCCCAGGACCCGACGGCGTGCACGGCAGGGTATGGGTCCTGGCCATGGAGGCTCTCGGGTCTCGATTGCGAGGGCTCTTTAGCGCATGCATGGAGAGAGGACAGTTTCCCCGTCGCTGGAAGACCGGGAAACTGGTCCTCATTGCGAAGCCGGGGCGCCCCGCGGACTCTCCGTCCGCGTACCGGCCCATTGTGCTGCTCGACGAGGTGGGCAAACTCTTTGAAAGAGTAATTGCAGACCGCCTCGTCGGGCATCTTGCGCGGGTGGGGCCGGACCTTTCGGACGGCCAGTTCGGCTTTCGCAGGGGGCGTTCCACGGTGGACGCCATCATGCGCGTGAGGGCTCTCACGACGGGGGATGCGGTGTCTCGGGGCAGGGTCGTCTTGGCGGTGTCTTTGGACATCGCCAATGCCTTCAACTCCCTGCCCTGGAGTTGCATCGGGGCGGCACTTCGGTATCACGAGGTGCCCGCCTACCTCCGTCGTGTGATCGAGGCCTACCTGTCGGATAGGTTCATCATCTATCCCGGTCACCAGGGAGAGTGGAGACGGCGAGAGATGTCGTGCGGTGTTCCGCAGGGATCGGTACTAGGACCGCCCCTGTGGAACATCGGATACGACTACGTGCTGCGCGGCGACCTCCCCGACGGGGTCAGCGTGGTCTGCTACGCAGACGACACGCTGGTCCTGGCGCGGGGAGAGTCGTACCAGGCGGCGGCCGAAACAGCGACACGCGGGGTTGCGACAGTCGTGGAGAGGATCCAGCAACTGGGACTCAAGGTGGCATTGCACAAGTCCGAGGCCATGTGCTTTCATGGCCCTCGGTACGCGCCACCTCCGGGTTCCCAAATAACGGTAGGGGGGGTCCACATCGGCGTCGGGTCGGTGATGAAGTACCTGGGACTCGTCCTCGACAGCCGGTGGACTTTCGAGGAGCATTTCCGACGTTTGGCCCCCAAACTGGACAGGTCTGGGGCCGCTCTGAAGCGGCTCCTGCCCAACCTAGGGGGTCCAGACGCCCCCTGCCGGAGGCTCTACGTGGGGATCGTTCGGTCCATGGCCCTTTACGGGGCGCCGGTTTGGGCGCCGTCGCTAGGTAAGCGACCGGCGGCCAAGCTGAACGCTTGCCAGAGGGTCATGGCCATCCGGATGGTGCGGGGATACCGCACGATCTCCCGCGAAGCGGCGAGCCTCCTCGCTGGCTTGCCACCGTGGGATCTGGAGGCAACAGTCCTTGCACGCATGCACGATTTGCGCGTGGAGATGCAACGCCGGGGCGAAACTCCGCTGCCGAGACAAGTCGCGGCATGGCGGACAGAGTTCCGGCGGGATCTTAGGGTGGCATGGCGACTGCGACTGTCGCAACCCAGTGCTGGGCACGCCGTCATTGAGGCGGTTAGGCCCCTCTTTGAGGAGTGGTTGGAAAGAGGTCACGGCGTCCTCTCTTTCCGTGTGACGCAGGTCCTCACCGGACACGGTAAGTTCGGGAGGTTCCTGCATCGAATCAAGCAGGAAAGGACGCCCGGGTGTCGCCACTGTGTGGACCGCCCGGAGGACACGGTGGAGCACACGGTAGAAGTGTGCCCCGCTTGGGCGGAGCACCGCCGTGTCCTCGTGGAGACTATCGGGAGCGGCGACCTCTCGCGCCGGACCCTGGTTCAGGCCATGGTCCGGAGCGAGGAGGGTTGGCATGCGGTCGCCTCCTTCTGCGAAGCAGTGATGCTCGTGAAGGAGGCTGCTGACCGCGAGCGCGTGAGGGAACGGTCCTCACGCCGCTGCCGCCGAGATCCCGATCCCGATTTCCGACCACCGTAGGCGCGGGTTCGCGGACGGCGAGCACTGGGTAGCTCGCCGTCCGGCAGTCTGGAAATAATCTGGACCGAGCCCAGTCGTCAACGGCGCGTTCTGTTCCACGCGCGCCTCAAGGAGATGTCAGCAAACTGTAGGGGCCCGGTAGGGCCGAAGCCTCTGGGGGGAACATGTGGTATTCCTAACGGTTGATACCGAGTCCCCCCCAGAACGAAGGCAACGAAGGAACGGGGTAGGGGTTTAGTCAGTAAGAGTCTGACACGCCCTCCCGCTCCGCCCAAGAGCGGGGGAAGTCATTCTGATGATTCCCCTACCAGAAAAAAAAAAAAAAAAAAAAAAACTTGATGATTTCCTCAATAAAAAAAAACAAGAAGTTTGACTGCGATCCGACTTGCGTAAGTAGTGATGCAATCGTTGATGGTGAGGAGCACTAGTTTATTAAAAGCTTCTTCTCTTTAGTCGTGAAGTTTATTAAACTTTATGCACAAACATTGTACAAAGGCGAACTTAATTGATTGTACCTATAAGGCCCAAAAAGCAAGCATACAAAAGAGGGGTCAAGCAGACAGGCGAATCTGCCGTCACTCCGGAGGTGGTCCTAACCGTATTCGGGCAGCGGGCGTGCGTGATCATAGTAGGTTCGAGGCAATATGAGACAATGTGTAGATTTCCCTAGTCGACAATGTGTAGATTTCCCTAGTCGACAATGTGTAGGTTACCCTAGTCGTGCTACACCCGGCGGTGTAGCACTTGTGCCACCAACTTTGACCAGCTTGGTGGCGGAACTGGCTTCCCTCGGAGCGACTGACCCCGGAGTAACAGAGCAGGGCTCGCCTGTGTATGCTGAGTGGCGAGAGAATGTTGCTTGCGCGATGCAGGACCCCATTGTGTGCGCTCGGTGATTTAGGGTGCCTTTGTCAATGGACTGGAACCAGTTCTGTGAGCAAGTATGTCCACAACTTTCATACAACGCCATCTAGTTCCAAGCTAAGCAGAGCTTGTGTTATGGGTACTAGACAACTGATAATCATATTTATATATTTCCAAATTCTTATATACTCGTATTATAGATAAATTACACCCAGACACAGAACAAAAATGATCGTGCTCGTCACACGAAAATTTTTGTCCTGGGTGGGAATCGAACCAACGACCTCCGCCATAGCAGTCAGGGCCACTTACCACTAGACCAAGAAGCCAGCAAAAGAGGTCTTAGTTTTTTTAATACCTAAAGCAATTTTTATACAAGTGGAGAAACATTGTCATTGCGACCGAACAGTGAGCATGTTATGGAGCCGAGTGTTGCACTGACGTGTATCAAACAACGGCTTTCAATACTTAGACCGTTTTCACATTATCCGATCCGATATCGGTGTCGGACGCCGATACGATATCGGGGTAAGGTAAATGTATGAGATATGTACCTGTCTTTCATATTGTCCGACCCGATATCGGATATCGGAGCACAGCATTTCGTACATTTTACTTACCCCGATATCGTATCGGCGTCCGATACCGATATCGGATCGGATAATGTGAAAACGGTCTTACGCAGACTTTTATGATGTTTTATTTTTAGTTTTTTGACCTTTTTTTTATTTTATTGTATTTAAAATTTTATGACATTAAAATTTTAACTTAATATAACTTCGCTTTCCCTCTTGCGCCATCCCATCTTCCAAGCTCGTCGTGTTGTGCTGGTTCCGCCGCTGCGGCTGCGGAGAACCTCAAGCGGCGGAAATATAATAACCTTGTGGGAAGTTATATTTTCGAACCGTTTGGGGTTGAAACTCTTGGTTCTTGGGGTCCGAGTGCTCACAAATTGTATAAAGATCTTTCGAAGCGCCTAGTTGACACTTCGCGTGACCCAAAGGCTGGCTTTTACTTTGGACAGAAAATAAGCATTGCCATTCAGCGTGGCAATGCTGCCAGTCTTTTGGGCACTTTACCAGTCGATAGCGATGTGGAGGAGTTTTTTGACGCCATGTTTTAGTTTGTTTTAAGTTAGTTTTAATTAGTTTAGAGTTAGTTTTTATTATACTGTAAATACCTTGTACCTATTGAACTTTTATGATTTTTATGACTCCTTTTTTTAATCTATGTTTTATTTAATTTTTTTAACATTTTTAATTTTTGCTTCATTAATTATTTTTAATTCCTCAAATGTATACCTATCATACTTAAAAGAGCAGAACGATTTATTGACAATATGTCATGGTGACTGAGAAGTTTAGATACGCTTTAGGGCAGAGCGGGAGGGCGTGTCAGACTTCGCGCTCCAGGGACCTTGAGTTTCGCTTTCGGAAGCAAACCCATGGCTCCTTTAGCTTTTGGCCCTGCTGGGCCCCTACGGCTTTGCAGGCATGTTTTCGAGGCGCGGCTGCTGTACTGCTGGGACTCATGTCTCATCTCTAGGAGGGGGAATGGGCCGTAATCCAACACGTGGGCGCAGTGCGGTTTGGTGGATATCACAAATGTTCTCGAATTTTTTATTCTAGTGCATGCCAGTTTCCTCACGATGTTTTCCTTCACCGTTATGAGAGCAGTGGTATTTAAATAATAAAAAAATAAATAAAACAAATAATAAAATAAATTACACAACGTAATGCACCTGGCTGGGTTTGAACTCGCGACCTACAACTCGTAAGTCGGGACAGTTACCACTAGGCCACCATTACTCTCATAGTTAGCAATATTTTTACGCATTTCGAGTGTAGTAGAACCGAGAGCCCAGCTAGATGGATGAGGCGATTAATTGTAATTTCTATCAAAATTTTTAAGGTATTTTTTTTATAATATTATAAAATCCACGACTTTCACACAACTTTTACACAACGCGATATAAGCAGAGCTTATGATATGAGTACTAGACAACTAATAAACATACTTTTACATTTCTAAATACATACATGAATTATAGATTGATTTAGGGCAATATTGACTGGTCTATACTGTCCTCGCATAAGTGTCTGTGTTGTAATATGGAAATTTTGTAAACCCAATAGTTTTTTGAAAATAGTAACCATGGAGTTTCTTGCCGGTTCTTCTCCATAGGAAACGACCAATTTGGAACCGTGCACTAGTTTTCGACGTTATATAAGTGCCCATGTAGGCCTATGTGAAATAAAAATATTTTGACTTTGACTTGACTTTGATAAATTCCACCAAGACAAAACCAATGATTAAGAACAAACATTTGTCCAGGGTGGGAATCGAACCCACGACCTCCGGCATAGCAGTCAGGGCCACTGACCACTAGACTAACAGGACTGTCACATTGGATAGAAAAGAAAGAGAGAAACAAAGCAATATCTCTAGTTTTTTCAAGTAGCCCGAAGACTGGATCGAAACACATTTACTACATAAATATTTATTTTGCAAATATGGATACAAAAAACGATTTCACAATAATATAAGAAGGATCAGCCATATTTAACCAAAAGGTATACAAAAAAGTAGAAACTGCAATGGAGATTCTAGAAAAAAATGATATTAGGAAGCTCAATATCATTTTTGAAGACTTATCTATCTACAAATACCCCAAACGTAAGGGTTTGATACAAAAAAAATAGTTTCAGTTCTTTGTATGGGGAGCCTCGAAAATTTATTGTTTTTTTTTTCTATTTTTGTGTGAAAATCTGAATGCGCCATAGAATATAATATATTATCTACTTACCAAATTTCAACAGTATAGTTCTTATAGGTTCGGAAAAAAAATACTGTCTGTATGTCCGTCCATATTTCAGGACGGACAGATAGACAGACATGACGAATCCATAATGATTTTATGCCATTTGGCTACGGAACCATAAAAAGCAAGCATACAAAAGAGGGGACGGCGAATCTGCCGTCATTCCGGAGGTGGTGCTAACTGTATTCGGGCAGCGGGCGTGCGTGATCATAGTAGGTTCGCGGCAATATGAGACAATGTGTAGAATATCCTAGTCGACAATGTGTAGATTTCCCTAGTCGACAATGTGTAGGTTTCCCTAGTCGTGCTACACCCGGCGGTGTAGCACTCACTTGTGCCACTAACTTAGACCAGCTTGGTGGCGGAACTGGCTTCCCTCGGAGCGACTGACCCCGGAGTAACAGAGCAGGGCTCGCGTGTGTATGCTGAGTGGCGAGAGAATGTTGCTTGCGCGATGCAGGACCCCATTGTGTGCGCTCGGCGACTTGGGGTGCCTTTGTCAATGGACTTGACTATAACAAGTTTTGTGAGCGACCGAGTCGGACGCGCACATGCATGTTCGGGATGCTTACACATAAAACGTTTTGTGAACAAATTCATTGTGCTTATAGCTATGGAGTGAAATCCTTTGCCAGAGTCTGCGTTTCCTGTTAGCTGTAATCTGGGGATCTTTAAATCAAGAGTCAATAGGTTACTTCTAGGAAAGCGAGCTCCATCGTCAGTGACATCGTCGAGAAAGTGGTCAAACGCGAGCCTATGCGTAATAAAAAAAAAGTCAATCAGTCACAGAGATAGTGATCAAAAACGATGCTATAAAAAAATGTTTTAGTTTCCATTTTCTTTGCATAAAAAAATGTACGTACGTAAAAAGATCAAAAAGCAAGCAAACAAAAGAGGGGTCGAGCAGACAGGCGAATCTGCCGTCATTCCGGAGGTGATCCTAACCATATTCGGGCAGCGGGCATCGGTGCAATATGAGACAATGTGTAAATTTCCCTAGTCGACAATGTGTAGGTTACCCTAGTCGTACTACACCCGGCGGTGTAGCACTCACTTGTGCCACCAACTTAGACCAGCTTGGTGGCGGAACTGGCTTCCCTCGGAGCGACTGACCCCGGAGTAACAGAGCAGGGCTCGCGTGTGTGTGCTGAGTGGCGAGAGAATGTTGCTTGCGCGATGCAGGACCCCATTGTGTGTGCTCGGCGACTTGGGGTGTCTTTTGAATGGACTTGATTGTAACCAGTTCTGTGAGTAAAGGGGTCTTAATAATTTTTTTTAATTCCAATAGTAATTTCGATACAAATTGAGAAATGTTGTCATTGCGACCGAGCGGTGAGGGTGTTATCGAGCCGAGTGTTGTAATGACTTTCACGTGTATCAAACACCGTCTTTCATTAGGTACACTTATGAAAACTTTTATGATAATTATATTGTATTTTTTTTATTTTTTTGACATTTTAATACTATTTTAGTTTTATTTGATTTCAAATTTTATGACATTTAATTTTTTTTTTACTTTATATAACATTTATGTTTTTTTTGTTTTGTGTAAATTTTTGACAGTTTTAATTTTAGCTTCATTTTTTTTATTTCCTCTAAATAATTAAAACCTATCATATTTGTAAGAGTAGAACGATTTATTGAGAAGATTTTACGATGACTGAGAGGTTTAGATACGCTTTAGGGTAGAGTGGGAGGGCCGGTGGGCGGAGGCCGAGTGGGAGTGTCAGATTTCTACGGCCGCTCCAGGACCTTGAGAATCGCTTTCGGAAGCGAACCCATGGTTCCATTAGCCTTCGGCCCTGCTGGGTTCCTACGGCTTTGCAGGCATCTCTTCAAGATGCGTGTGAAACAGCACGTCCATCGATGACTCAGGCTCGGTCATAAGGACAAAAGACGTAAGAGACATAACAAAAAAAGAAATGAAGTCACATTACCCAAAAAGCTTAATAAAGTGCAGTGGAGCACTACCATGTCCTTATAAAGGAGATCGGCAGCGGGTACAGCTCGCGTCCGGCAGTGCTGTAAGGACCAAGTTGAAGACTGGGTCGGCGAGCGTTGTATCCCACCGAGCCTCAAATAGATAGCACCAAAATTAGCGAGGCCAGTCAGGCCTGACGCCTGCAAGGGCAGCGATTTGTTCAAAGAATTTGAAACTGAAACGGTTTACCAACAGTAAAATAAAAGTACCTATTTAATCAAAGTGCAATGAGTGCCTCTGAGTTCATCAAGTCTAAACGCGGAAAATATATCTTGGTACACAATGATTATTGTTATCATTTACATAGCAAACGCGATACTAAGTATTACTGGCGTTGTGTGATCAGAACAACATTCAATTGCAATGTACTTATCACTACATTGTTCATTGAAAACACTCATACCGTAATACCATAATCATGAACATATGCACTTGTCTGATTCAGAAAAACCTATTGTAATGAAATTGAAAAAAAGCAATATTAAAGAAAAAGCTAGCAGCTCAATGGATACTCCGTCACAGATTGCGCAAAAATGTATTCAAGAAATACCTACAACTGCTGCCCTTATACACCTAACAAGGACGCCCTATGGATGATAGTACATCGTGAAAGAAGAAAAAACTTACATTACCTAAAAGAGTACAAGACGTCAATATACTCGAGGTATATACAACAATAAATAACGAACAGTTTTTCATTGGACATTTTATTGAAAATAATGTTTGCGTAATTGTGTTTACTAACAAAAAAAAAAGCCGATTATTGACCGAGGCACTTTACTGGCTTATGGACGGGACATTTAAATCCTGACCATTTACTCAAATCAATACAATTCATGCAGTAGCAGGCACAACAGATGTCATACATAAGATTGTGCCACTGCTATATGGCCTACTGTCCCACAAAACTGAAAAATGTTAAACAATATTTTTTGAAAATTAATCTATTTGCTTTTAATAATTTGAACAAAATTTTGGCTCCAAAGCTCATTCTTACGGATTTTGAAACTGCTGCAATGTGTGCTACCAAACACGCTTTCCCAGGCTGCATAAACAAACTGTGTTTTTTCACCTCAGCCAAAACATATGCACATTCAGGAATCCAGCTTAGCAAAACGTTATAGGTCAAGATTCTATTTTTGCGCATAAAATGCGACACTTTGGGGCATTGGCATTTTTAGAGTCAACTGAAATCGTCGATGCTTTCGAAATAATAAGAAATGAAGTTATACCAGAAGAAGCAGAAGAAGTACTAACATGGTTTGAACAATATTATGTGAGAGGGACAACGACGATTTCTAAAAATGTTAGCTCAAAGGTGACATTGTCTGTAAACCCAAATTCCAACCTCCCATGTGATCAGTAGTTGACAGTTAAGTGCCTCTATCTCAAAATGCCCTCCAGTCCTGGCATTATGCTGGGCCGGCGTAAATGTAATATATTCACAACTATAACTGAAATGAAAAAAGAGTAGAAGAACACGGATTGTATAATAAAGCGCATTAATGCTTCGGAGCCCATACCGAAACGGAAACGAGTAGAACAAAAATATCAAGAACGCATCTCCCAGCGCTTGTCAAAGAAAAACGAAATGGACTTAAAAATTTATTTAAGCAGCTGGGCACACATTTGCTATTTACGAAAGAAATATTTTTTTTAATAACTTTTCGTGTCAAAAAAGTTATGATTGCAGTTTCAGTATTATTTTCTTTTGTAAAATGAATATTAGTTTATGTATATACATTTAGAGACATATGAGATTGACATTAATAATTCCCTAAAATCAGTTATAGAATGGTTGCAGGAAAACAATTTAAAAATAAACCTAAAGAAAACGAAAGCTATTCATTTTACCCAACGATTACCTAGCATGAATCTTAAAATAGAATTTTGTAATGAAAACATAGAAAGTGTAAACTCAACAAAATTTCTTGGGCTTCAGATTGATAAAAACCTGAACTGGAAGGCGCATATCGAAAATTTATGCAAAAAACTTAGCACATCTGCATTTGCACTACACACTCTTTCATCCACACTATATACGGATGGTCTACTAACAGCATACTACGGCTTAGTGGAAACCCATCTACGATACGGGCTAATATTTTGGGGTAACTCGACGGAAAAAGAAACAACATTCAAGTCCCAAAAAAGATGTTTACGAGCGATATTTAGACTTAAGAAAACAGATAGCTGCGTGCCCTTTTTTAAAAATTACAAAATATTAACTCTTCCGTGCTTGTACATATTGGAAGTAGCTGTGTTTGTTAAGTCGAACCCGCATCACTATAAATGTCTAGCTGACGCATTTCCACGCAACAGACGTGACAATAGTCAACTTTGTCTGCAACCCGCTAGGACAGCCCTAATGCGTAAAAGCGTTTACTGCATGGCACCGGTCATTTATAACAAATTGCCGAAAATTTGGAAAGAACTACCAATATCAATATTTAAAAATAAACTTCGTGCATTTTTGACAGCCAAAGCTTATTATAATGTGACTGAGTTCTTAAATGAAAAAGAATTTGACATGCATAATTAGATTATTTGGAGGTGGAATTATTTTGTAAAGATGTTGACCCAAAAACATATTAGACATAATTTTTTATTTATATTGTAACTTGACATAATTATAATTAATCCCTCAGAGTTGTGACATTTTTGATATTGTGACTTTGTTTTTTTTTTTATTATTGATTATTTTATTATTGTAATTTTGATTTGTTTTTTATTATTGATTATTTTTATTATTGTAATTTTGATTTGTTTTTTATTATTGATTATTTTTATTGTAATTTTATAATTTTTATCTATTTTGCACGTCACGTTGTGATAAACATGTCTGCACTTTTTTTTTGTATAATCATCCTGTATGCACTTTTTATGTACCTACACACACATGTTTAAGCAAATAAAACTGAATCTGAATCTGAATCTGAATATATATTGTGGTTTTAATTTTTGACAGTACCTACACCGCATCAACCTATCTAAAATATAATGGTAACATTGCACTCATCATCATCTGCCTAGCCTTTTCCCAACTATGTTGGGGTCGGCTTCCAGTCAAGCTGGATTTAGCTAAATACCAGTATTTTACGAGGAGCGGCCGCCTACCAGACCTCCACAACCCATTAACTGGGGTAACACGGTACTTCATTGCAAGACTGGAGTCAGATTTACTGGCTAATGCCTTAAATATACAAAATTAGGATCTCCGCTCACAAGCTTAGTGGCATTTTTCCTTTGGTGACATTACTGAGACTTCAAGTAGTAGTTTTAGACACCGTTGAAAAATCTCTCAGTTATGCTGGTTTCCTCACGATGTTTTCCTTCATCGGTTTCAGCAATTCATAATTAATTTATAATACGCACATGAATTCGAAAATACATAGGTGCGTGCCAGGGTTCAAACCTACGACCTGTGACTTGGCAGTTAGTTCGACGGTCATATATCTTACTGATTACTTAAACACTCACTGACGTACCGTTTTCTTTGGGAACTCAGTCCATGGGCCAATTGTTCTTTGGGTGACAAGTTATTGGTCATAACATTCTGTTGGTTAAGCATTCACTGACGTAGAGTAATGCTGGCGAAACGTTCGTGGATGAAAAGTCCTTTGGACGAAAAGTTAAAGATAATGTTGATCAACGGTTCACGGACCAATCGACTGTTGGTAAACCGTTTCAGTTTCGAAGAACTTACTGTTTCCCTCGCAATAAGGGTAACTGAAGAAACACTGGGTTTTAGCCAGTAAAAGTCTGATACTCTCTTCCGTTCCACCCAGCAAGGTTTGATAATATTTGATGATTTCCTCAATAAAAAAGCAAACATACAAAAGAGGGGTCGAGCAGACCGACGGATCTGCCGTCATTCCGGAGGTGGTCCGAACCTTATTCGGGCAGCGGGCGTGCGTGATCATAGTGGGTTCGGTGCAATATGAGACAATGTGTAGATTTCCCTAGTCGACAATGTGTAGGTTACCCTAGTCGTGCTACACCCGGCGGTGTAGCACTTGTGCCACCAACTTAGACCAGCTTGGTGGCGTAACTGGCTTCCCTCGGAGCGACTGATCCCGGAGTAACAGAGCAGGGCTCGCGTGTGTATGCTGAGCGGCGAGAGAATGTTGCTTGCGCGATGCAGGACCCCATTGTGTGCGCTCGGTGATTTGGGGTGCCTTTGTCAATGGACTTGATTGTAACCTGTTCTGTGAGCAAATATTTCTACAACTTTTTACAACGTATCTAGTCCCAAGTTAAGCAGAGCTTGTGTTATGGGTACTAGACAACTGATAATCATAGTTATATCATAGTTATATATTTCTAAATTCTAACATATTATAGATAAATTACACCCAGACACAGAACAAAAATGACCGTGCTCGTCACAAAAACATTTGACCATTTGTTGTTGTTTGTGGGTGGGAATCGAACCCACGACCTGCGGAATAGCAGTCAGGGCCTCTAACCACTAGACCAATCGGCCAGCAAAAGAGGTCTTAATTTTTTTTAATACCTAAAGCAATTTTTATACAATTGGAGAAACATTGTCATTGCGACGGAGCGGTGAGGGAGTTGTGGAGCCGAGCCGAGTGCTGCAGTGACTTTCCACGTGTATCAAACAACGGCTTTCAATACACTTACACAGACTTTTATGATGTATTTAATTTTTTAATTTTTTTGACACTTTTTTATTTGATTTCAAATTTTATGATATTTTAATTTGTTTGCTTTGTGTAACTCTTACTTTTTATGTATTTTTTTGTCATTTTGAACTTTTACTTCATTAAATTTTACTTTATTCCTCTAATGTATACCTATCATATTTTTGGCAGTGGGTACAGCCCGGCCGTGCAGTAAGGACCAAGCCTGTGCTAACGAAGTGTTGCGTAACACCGTGCCTTAAATAAATATCATCAAAATTAACGGGGCTAGTTAAGACTGACGCCTGCCCGGGCGCGTATTGCCAAACTGTATGCTGACCCAGACACCCATAGTTTGTACTGAACTACGTCGTGCTCATTGAAATCACAAACAAATTGGAGCAAAGTACATACGAGCTCAGAGCATTCTGAGATTGTATGCACTTTGCTCGCTTGTATGTAAAGCAAACTGTGACATGCGACCATCTGTAACTGACTGACATGTTTCATGACAATGTGTTTCATAATTTCCCGTAATTTATTGTTATACTGTTGCAGTTGTTATAACTATCCGTGAAACTGAACAACTTTCCATAAAAAACATACCATTTGTGAATTAATTTAAGTTTTATTTAAAAAATATCCCTTTGTTAGTATGACTAAAAATAATTTGAACTGTACAGGTTTGTCTATACAGGTTGTTAAAAAAACTGTAAATGTTTCCAATTACAGTATTTATTAATTTTTCATAAGAAGTCATGCCAAATCTAAGTTTGCGACCTCGAAAGTAGGCGGGGGTTTATTTTTTAGGGCTATGTAAAAAAACCCAATTACGGGGTAGTTTTTGCCCTAAAAAAATCCCCTGCCTAATTTCGAGGTCGCAAACTAAGATTTGGCATGTCCACACGATACCGAACGATCCTAGAAAAAAACATATTTTGGAAGGGATTATTGTAAGCTGAAATGCGCTATCAAGTGGTTTACTATATAGGTGTAATCATTAATCAACTACCACATTATCTCCCAATCCTTTCTTTGCATTCGGTTGATTTTTATAATATATATATAAATTATGTTTTCGTTACGTCTCTGCCACTTTGTAAATGTCCTTTTCCTTTAGTTATTCCTCTGCTTTTCTCCTTGCAATAGACGTGAGCTGAACACCATTTTTTTTAGATCTACAAAATTTAACTCTTTGTTTAACGAAGTTTTTGGCTTGTTCCGTGGTTTCAATATCACCTAAAACTTTGTTTAATTTTCTAAAACGTGTGTGCATGCATTTTGCTCTAAATTATCAATGCCATATTACATACTACACCAGACGCTGGACGTCTGGACTCGTATATATTTTGCCCTAGTATTTTAAAGCAAAATGTATTTTGATTCAGACACTCTCTGAATGGGTATACAGTTTGCTCTCCAACTACAAAGGCAAACTGCAATCGAACTCAGAGCAACCCCGGTCTGGGTCAGCATACAGTTTGGCAATACGCTGCCCGGGCAGAAGGTACTATATCCCTCGCAATACCTATCGGTGTTCTACAGGATGCATTTCGAAGAGTGTGCGCAGGAATTAAATGAGTTAATTCCGCTATCTCCTTTTTACCAACAGACAAACCGTCGTACGGCGAGTATCCATCCTTATGTTGTCGAAATCTGCACGGTCCGGACAAAGCGGTTTGCCTTGTCATTTATATCGCGTACATCGAAGGATTGGAATAATTTGCCTGCTGCGGTCTTTACGTCCGATTATTATTTGGGTATCTTCGAGACTAGAGTGAATAGGCTCTTAATAAACTAGTGCACCTCATCATCAATGATTGCATCACTGCTTACCATCAAGTGGGATAGCAGTCAAGTACTAGTTTATGGTATATAAAAAAAAAAACGAGCAATTGAGGGAACACTGGGTTTTAGTCAGCAATAGTCTGACATTCCCTTCTGCTCCACCCTAAAAAGTAGAAATTGTTTCATGATTTTCTGAATAAATAAGCAAGCATACAAAAGAGGGGTCAAGCAGACAGGCGAATCTGCCGTCATTCCGGAGGTGGTCCTAACCGTATTCGGGCAGCGGGCGTGCGTGATCATAGTAGGTTCGCGGCAATATGAGACAATGTGTAGATTTCCCTAGTCAACAATGTGTAGATTTCCCTAGTCGACAATGTGTAGGTTACCCTAGTCGTGCTACACCCGGCGGTGTAGCACTCACTTGTGCCACCAACTTAGACCAGCTTGGTGGCGGAACTGGCTTCCCTCGGAGCGACTGACCCCGGAGTGACAGAGCAGGGCTCGCGTGTGTGTGCTGAGTGGCGAGAGAATGTTGCTTGCGCGATGCAGGACCCCATTGTGTGCGCTCGCCGATTTGGGGTGCCTTTGTCAATGGACTTGACTGGAACCTGTTCTGTGAGCCGAAGGGGTCTTCAATTTATTTAATTACTAATATTTTGGTTTTATTGAACAAATTATGTAAACGTATTTTTACCGACTTCACAAAAAGGAAGAGGTACTATGTTCGGCTTCTTGTATGTTTTTTTTGTATGTTTGTTCATTGAATACTCCGCCAATTATCGACGGATTTTCAAAATTCTTTTTTTGTTCAAAAGTAGATGGTTCTGAGGTGGTCCCACTGTCACCAAGTTAGGATCTGATGATGGGATCTTAGAGAAATCGAGGGCAACCATCAAATTTTATAGGCTCACTTATTGTTTTTCACATATTTTGTGAAGTATCTTGTGTATTTGCGTATGGTTGTCACCACTTCAGGTAGCTGGGCCGATGATGGAAAGTATAACTCCTTAACAGTAAGAAGCGGGGGCAAGGCCTGTTTTAGTAAATTTTTTTGATGTTCGATAGGGCATTTGCCACATTTGGTCTCATGATCATCAAGTCATGACCTGATACTGCAGTCAGGATAGTCTGCAGAGTACCTAGCTCCTCGACAACTAACAGCAGGTATATCGTGTTTAGGCTCATTGAAAAGGGCTCGAGTGTGGATAAACGTACTGTTAATAAGGAACACCGTAGTACATAGAGACCTGATGCTGAAGCCACGATCATCAAAAAAAGTACAAACCTAGAAATTATAGCACCGCAGTCGTGTTTGGGCTCATTTTAAACAGGACTAAACTAAAAAGAATAAAATAAAAAAAAAATTATTGCAAAAAAATTACAACTGACTTCAATTTAAAAAAAGCACCTTAAACAGAACAAAATAACTTTAATTTCGGAAGTCGGTGTTCAATAATAAAAAGACAACACAACACTTATTTTGTTCTTTTTAAGATGCTTTTTTAAAATTGAAGTCGGTTGTATTTTTTTTGCAAAAAGTTTATTTTTATTTACTAAACATTCCCTACCGGTTTCGAATCCATGACCACTACGCCTATTATCACAGCGCTATAACTAGCCCTGTGCCATCCATTTGACTGGCTTGTTGATCGAGTGGTTAGTAGCCCTGACTGCTATGCCAGAGGTCGTGGATTCGATTCCCACCAAGGACAAATGTTTGTGAGTTGAGCATGATCATTTGCTCTGTGTCTGGGTGTAATTTATCTATAATATGTATGTTTTTAGAAATAAATAAGTATGTTTATCAGTTTTCTAGTACCCATAACTCAGGTTCTGCTTAGCTTGGGACTAGATGGCGTTGTATGAGAGTTGTGGATATACTTGCTCTCAGAACTGGTTCCAGTCCATTGACAAAGGCACCCCAAATCGCCGAGCGCACACAATGAGGTCCTGAATCGCGCAAGCAACATTCTCTCGCAACTCAGCATACACACGCAAGCCCTGCTCTGTTACTCCGGGGTCAGTCGCTCCGAGGGAAACCAGTGCCGCCACCAAGCTGGTCTAAGTTGGTGGCACAAGTGCTACACCGCCGGGTGTAGCTTGACTAGGGAAATCTACACATTGTCGACTAGGTTAATCTACACATTGTCTCATATTGCACCGATGCTCGCTGCCCGAATACAGTTAGGACCACCTCCGGAATGACGGCAGATTCGCCTGTCTGCTTGACCCCTCTTTTGTATGCTTGTTTTTGGTCTTTTTACATACGAGTACATACATTTTTTATACAAAGAAAATAGAAATTAAGAAACTTTTTATAGCGTCGCTTTGGATCACTATCTCTGTGACTGATAGACTTTTTTTTTATTACACATAGGCTCGCGTTTGACCACTTTCTTGACGATGTCACTGACGATGGAGCACAGATAGAAGTAACCTATTGACTCTTGAGTCAAGATCCCCAGATTGTAGCTAGCAGGAAACGCAGACTCCGGCAGAGAATTTCACTCCTTAGCTATATATGCACAATTAATGTATTCTCAAAACGTTTTATGAGAAAGGTGGGCGAGTCCGACTCGCTCGCTCACAACTTTCACAGGCAAGTCCATTAACAAAGGCACCCCAAATCGCCGAGCGCACACAATGGGGTCCTGCATCGCGCAAGCAACATTCTCTCGCCACTCAGCACACACACGCGAGCCCTGCTCTGTCACTCCGAGGTCAGTCGTTCCCAGGGAAGCCAGTTCCGCCACCAAGCTGGTCTAAGTTGGTGGCACAAGTGAGTGCTACACCGCCGGGTGTAGCACGACTAGGGAAATCTACACATTGTTGACTAGGGAAATCTACACATTGTCTCATATTGCACCGAACCTCCTATGATCACGCACGCCCGCTGCCCGAATACGGTTAGGACCACCTCCGGAATGACGGCAGATTCGCCTGTCTGCTCGACCCCTCTTTTGTATGCTTGCTTTTTAGGGTTCTGTAGCCAAACGGCATAAAACCATTATGGATTCGTCATGTCTATTCGTCTGTCTGTCCTGACGTACGGAGAGACAGACAAACAGCAATTATTTACGAAATTATAAGAACTATACTGTTGAAACTTGGTAAATAGATATATTCTGTGAACCGCATTAAGATTTTTACAAAAAAATAGAAAAAAAAAACAACTAAGAACAGAAATTCAATTTTCTTTTCATCAAACCTATACGTTTGGGGTATCTATGGATAGGTATTCAAAAATGATATTGAGGTTTCTAATACCATTTTTTTTTAGACTTTCTAGTGTAGTTTGTACTTTTGCATACCTTTTAGTTAAATATGGCTGAACCTTCTTATATTTTTTATGACATCGTTTATTGGTATCCATATTTGAAAAATAAATATGTATGTCTATGTAGTAAATGTATTTCGATCCAGCGGAGCCCACCGAGCTAGTCCAAAAAAACTGGTGGTATTGTTTTGTTTATTCCATGTACCAAACTGACGAATTTGCTGACAAGATCCAATGTTATCACACATTGGATCTTGTTGGTCTGCCCCTGTTGGTCTAGTGGTCAGTGGCCCTAACTGCTATACCGGAGGTCGTGGGTTCGATTCCCTCCTGGACAAATGATTGTGTGATGAACACGATCATTTGTTTTGTGTCTGGGTGTAATTTTTCTATAATATGTACTCGTAGTTATTTAGAAATGTATTATGAATGTTTATCAGTTGTCTAGTACCCAAAACACAAGCTCTGCTTAGCTTGGAACTAGATGGCGTTGTATGAAAGTTGTGGACATACTTGCTCACAGAACTGGTTACAGTCCATTGACAAAGGCACCCCAAATCGCCGAGCACACACAATGGGGTCCTGCATCGCGCAAGCAACATTCTCTCGCCACTCAGCACACACACGCGAGCGCTGCTCTGTTACTCCGGGGTCAGTCGCTCCGAGGGAAACCAGTTCCGCCACCAAGCTGGTCTAAGTTGGTGGCACAAGTGAGTGCTACACCGCCGGGTGTAACACGATTAGGGTAACCTACACATTGTCGACTAGGGAAATCTACACATTGTCTCATATTGCACCGATGCCCGCTGCCCGAATACGGTTAGGACCACCTCCGGAATGACGGCAGATTCGCCTGTCTGCTCGACCCCTCTTTTGTAGGCTATTTTATTGAAAAAATCATCCAATAATTCTATCTCTCTGGGTGGAGCGGAAGGAAGTGTCAGACTTTTACTAACTGAAACTCAGTGTTCTTACAGTTGCCTTAATTGCAAGGGATACAGTAACTTACTCGAACAAATCGCTGCCCTGGCAGGCATCCGTAACTGGCCCCATTAATTTAGGCGCAGTGGAACACAACAGTCCGTTGACCCAGATTTGGTCCTTACCGGACGGCCGGACGCGAGCCTTTATAGGTACATATCTTCACGGCTAGAGAAAAATCTCTACTAGTGTGCCTCACCATTAACGATTGCATCACTGCTTACTCTCAGTCAGATTGCAGTCAAGCACTTAGTTTATTATGTTAAAAAAAGAAACAAAACATTACATATAAAAAAAAATACATTAAAGACCTCTTCTGCTCACAGAACAGGTTTTAGTCAAGTCCATTGACAAAGGCACCCCAAATCGCCGAGCGCACACAATGGGGTCCTGCATCGCGCAAGCAACATTCTCTCGCCACTCAGCACACACAAACGAGCCCTGCTCTGTTACTCCGGGGTCAGTCACTCCGAGGGAAGCCAGTTCCGCCACCAAGCTGGTCTAAGTTGGTGGCACAAGTGCTACACCGGCGGGTGTAGTAGAATAGAATAGAATAAACTTTATTGTACACCAAAAAGTAACGGTACAGTTACGACCAGGTAGGTAGTACGACTAGGGAAACCTACACATTGACGACTAGGGAAATCTACACATTGTCTCATATTGCTTCGAACCTACTATGATCACACACGCCCGCTGCCCGAATACGGTTAGGACCACCTCCGGAATGACGGCAGATTCGCCTGTCTGCTCGACCCCTCTTTTGTATGCTTGATTTTTAGGGTTCCGTAGCCAAATGGCATAAAACCGTAATGAACACAATCATTTGTTTTGTCTGGGTGTAATTTATCTATAATATGTATGTATTTAGAAATGAGAGAATGTTTATCAGTTGTTTAATACTCATATCATAAGCACTGTACTCATATCATAATAACTATGAGAGGAATGGTGGCCTAGTGGTAACTGCCCCGACTTACCGAGTTGTAGATCGCGGGTTCAAACACAGCCAGGCGCATTACTTTGTGTAATAATTTATTTTATCATATTTTATTATTTGTTTTAATTTTTTAATTTTTATATACCACTGCTCTCAAAACAGAGAAGGAAAATATCGTGAGGAAACTGGCATGTCCTAGAACCAAAAATTCGAAGACATTGGTGACATCCACCAAACCGCACTGGGCCCACATGTCGTGTTGGATTATGGCCCATTCCCCCTCCTAGAGAAGAGGCCTGAGTCCCAGCAGTACAGCAGCAGCAGTATTCGCACGTCGAAAAGATGCCTGCAAAGCCATAGGGGCCCAGCAGGGCCAAAGGCTAATGGGTTTGCTTCCGAAAGCGAAAGTCAAAGTCCTGGAGCGCCCAAAGTCTATCACTTCCTCCCGGTCTGCTTTAAAGCGTATCATCGTGACATCTTCTCAATAAATCGTTCTGCTCTTATAAGTAAGATAGGTATACATTTGAGGAATTAAAAAAATCAGTTAAGCAAAAAACATAAATGTTTAAAAAATGTCATAAAATATATATAATGTCATTACAATACTCAACTCGATTAAAACCCTCACCGCTCGGTCGCAATGACAACATAAATCTCCATTTGTATCGAAATTACTATAGGAATAAAAAAAATTAAGACCTCTTTACTCAGAGAACTGGTTACAGTCAAGTCCATTGACAAAGGCACCCCAACTCGCCGAGCGCACACAATGGGGTCCTGCATCGCGCAAGCAACATTCTCTCGCCACTCAGCACACACACGCGAGCCCTGCTCTGTTACTCCGGGGTCAGTCACTCCGAGGGAAGCCAGTTCCGCCACCAAGCTGGTCTAAGTTGGTGGTACAAGTGCTACACCGCCGGGTGTAGTACGACTAGGGTAACCTACACATTGTCGACTAGGGAAATCTACACATTGTCTCATATTGCACCGAACCTACTATGATCACGCACGCCCGCTGCCCGAATACAGTTAGGACCACCTCCGGAATGACGGCAGATCCGTCTGTCTGCTCGACCCCTCTTTTGTATGCTTGCTTTATGGGCTTTATAGGTACACTAGCAGCCCGTCCCGGCTTCGCACGGGGTAGACAATTATTTGTTTTTGGAAATTTAGATATAAAACACTTTTTTTAGTGCCCCCTCCACCCCGCCCGCAGCTATGCCCGGCGCGCTTTTCAGACTGCATCGCAAACAACGGCCACGGCGCTATGGCGGTTTTGTTTACAGTTTGAATTTTTTAATTCGTAATATCTTTTGAATGGACAGTCCAATTTATATAATTTGAAAACTATTTTATAGATAGTTTAAATGGTCTTGACCATAAAATAATTTATTTGGATAAGGATTAATATAAACACATAAATAGCATGGTTTGAATTTGGTTAGCATTTTCATTAATGTTTAAAATGAAAAAAGTTGTTGTACTGACATAACTACAATGGACATATGCTACCGCGGAGTTTTTTGTAGACATTATGATGTTCTTCAATATTGTTGTACATTATTTTGTTCTATCGCTAATAGTTTCGGCAGCGCATTCGACGAAAGACATTTTAAGACTCATTTTTCTACACCTTCGGTTACATTGTTCAAATTTTACCAAGGAACCCTAATTTTTTTCAAAATGAAATGTAGCCTAGGTATGTCAAATTGGAAGGATGTAGCATTCTATTGGTGAAAGATTTTTTTAAATCGGCCCAGTACTTTTTGAGCCTATTCATTACAAACATACAAAAATAAGTACAAATCTTTCCTCTTTATAATATTAGTATAGATATAGATATATCTTCATGGCTAGAGTGAAGAAGCGTCTTAATAAACTATACTATATTTTTGCTATAAGATTAGATTATTTACGCTGCCCGCCCACGATCTATAAATAAAATCGGTGACCGACTTTTTGTAGGTGAAAAATAGAACACACTGATAGCCATAGTGCAACGCACACGGCCTACAAAAAGTCGGTCAGAATATACTGTAGGATTATAATTTGTGACGATTATCGGTCCTACAAAAAGTCTGTCTTGGGCGGTTTTTTTACCATCCATTCAACCGATTTTGACTTTTATTGCGTTAGTGGCATGACAAATGACAGTTACAGTAAATAGTTGGTATTATAACCACTTTTTGCTTTTAATGTCATCCTTATGTCTACGGAATGGAAGTCAAAATCGGTTGAACGGACAGTAAAACAATTTTCTTCAAATGTCTTCAATGTTGAGAATCCTCTGACCCGACGGATTTTGTGTCTACTTTGGGCAACAGCACGGTAGTTGATTTCAGACTGTGTTCTAATCAGCAGATTAGATTTATTTAGATTTTTAGTTTTTTGACCCTTTAGTGTAAAAAGGATTGGGGTATACAGGGTGTAAAAACCATGATTTATGGGTTGTGGAGGTCTGGTAGGCAGCCGCTCCTTGTAAAATACTGGTATTCAGCTAAATCCAGCTTGACTGGAAGCTGACCCCAATATACATAGTTGGGAAAAGGCTAGGCAGATCATGATGTAGTAAGACCCCCGATTATTGTTCTAAACAACTTAAAGTTCATACTTCACAACGTCCTACAATGTTCATTACTATCAAGTTTCACTTTGTTCAAGGTATCGACTGCTATTACTTAGAAATTGTGGAAAACAGAACCGAAATTTATCGTGTGTTTGTGAAATCAATCGTCTTGACTTCAACTTAGGTGAGCGGTTTCACAAGGTCTTCGATCAACTCGGAAAGTTTATTTTGTACTAGCTTCATCTATGTTTCCATGCAAACTTTTGATCTCCGTTTTCTCCGAGCTCTGATTCAGGCTATGGTCTGGAGGGAGAGGGAATGGGTGTCGTTAATGCTAGCGAAAGAGACGGCTGTACGCGTGAGGGAACGGACATTCTCATGTTCCAGCTAGCGAGACCCCGACCCTGACACCAGCTACCATCGTTGCGGGCTTGCAGATGACGTACAATGGGTAGCTCGCCGACCAGCCGTCCGGTACCATACTGTTAGTTATTTTCATTTGATTACATAATTTTAAGTTGGTATTATTGCTGATTTTGACAGATCTCGAAGAGAACTCGAAGGTAGATGGATTGCGACGGCGGCCATTGTGAATTGAAACGTTAGGCCTAACAGTTGTAACATTCTTGTAAAAACTAGAAATAGTACTATCACGTAATTGAACGATTTCAGGATATTGAAGGCTTTGTATAATTTAACCTGACCCCGCTCACAATACGGACAACTCTCCAGTCGTCGACGGCGCGTGATGGTCCACGCAAGGCTAAAAGAGACAGCATCCTACTACAATGAGTCAACTTCTAAGGTTTATTTATTTATTTAAGCTTCATGTACAGTGGTGGTACATAGGCGGACTTAATGCATCAGGGCATTCTCTACCAGTCAACCTTAGGGTTAAAAAGAAAACACTGTGGTAGGTCTGCACAATAAATAAATCAGTGATAATTGAAATAGAGGTTTTATCGATAAAGTGTGTTTATAATTATAAAATACGTATATATGCTAATATTATAAACTAATAAATACTATGATATATACTAAATCAACATAAATAAGAGAACTTAAATTATATAGAACAATTATGACGACGACCAAACTTAGTTTGAGAGGACTTCGAGTAGTAGGTTAAAGGTTTCCCGTGGTAAAAGCCTGACACGTCCCCCCCTCACTTCGCCCTCAGAGCAGAAGAAGTTATTACATGACTTTCCGCCTTAAAAATAAATGGTACTGACATTCACATACAATGGGCTTGCCCACCATGTGATAACGTTAGGTTGCTTGAAATGGCGTGAGCAACGACCATTCAAATTGCTTGCCGTTTTTTCAATTTATGTGTGATCGGTGCAATATAAGTATTTCACTCCAATGTGTGTGTGATTTAAGGACTGAGAACTGTAAGGAATCAAATAAATGATTTTAAGCTAACTTACAAAGAAAAAGAGTTGTTGTGCTTTTAGAACAAATTTCTTTTTTGATTACTTTAAAATTGAAAAGCTGAAACAAAAATACCCCACCAATAAAAGTGATCAAAGTCACAAAAAGACACTCAAAACGCAACAAAAGTCAGAAGCATTCCCATCGATGGCAATAACGGCGGGAAAACACGGCGCCATGTTGTATTTTGTGACAGCTGTCAAATTACTACGTGTCTGTGAAGCCAGCTGTGTCGCTTGTGTCAGTGCGTAATGACGTAGTGGGGGAAAAGTGTTTCGTGTATTGATTTGACATACATACATACATTTGTTTTATAAATAAGAAATGGAAACCAAAACTTTTTTTAGACCCGCGGTTGACCTTTATCTCGCCTGAAGGGAAGCATTTGGCTGACTTAAAGATCCCTAGATTGTAGATAACAAAAAACGCAGACTTCGGCAGAAAAAGTCCGTAAAAGTTTGAAACGCTCTCCCTCTCTGCCCTAGAGAGAAGACATTAGATGATTTCCCACCTTAAAAAACTATGAACACGAAAAATCCGAAAGGTGCTCACCGTGTCCCCCAGATCGAAGGCAACGAAGAAACGCGGTGGAGTTTAGTCAGTAAGAGTCTGACACGCCCTCCCGCTCCGCCCAAGAGCGGAGAAGTCATTCTGATGATACCCCTACCAAAAAATTGAATAAACATAATTTTACACCAAAAAAGTAACAGTTTATAAAAAATCTAGTCGGAATCGTAGAACGATATATTTAACGCCACTTGAAACCCCAAGAACACCTCCCACCTGAGCGGGATTTGCAATGGTCTATATGGAAAGCATTAAATAGGTTGCGCACCCAGGTAGGCCGCTGCAAATACAACTCGGCGAGGTGGGGTTTTACATACCCGTTGGATACTTAATGTGAGTGCGGTGCTCCAGTCCAAAACATGAGCCACATGTTGGAATGCCCCAAGTGCCCCTACACCTGCACTTTGGAGGATTTAATGAGCGCCACTGATGCAGCTATTAACGTGGTCACTTACTGGGCCCAAAAAAGAGTTTACCGTCGAATCGAGAAGAAGAAGAACGCCACTCGGGAATGCTCCTTTCATGCAGCGAGTCTATCAAACATTAAATGATTTTTATATACAGATTCTGTCGTCTCCATATCCTTTACACAAACCGATACCGACAATAAATCATAAAAATATTCAAACAAAGTTTAAAGTAAACATGATCTACCAATTACAATTAAATTGAAATATAATCAACATACTAAATCTCACAAAATCTACCCTAAATTAAATATAGTTGCCATGGAAATTTAAACTCTAACTGCTGGATTTAAGGTTGGTTTTGTAATGTGAAGTTTTGCGATGGAAGCTGATGGTAGGATTTCACAATCCATTAGACATACTAGATGGTTATTAATTGACTAGGTTTTGCATTTGGTTGCGTTCGTTTTTATTGGAACATTGTAAGTATGGGAGTGAAGAGGAGGGAAGAAACGCATGTTACTAAATAGTTATGAGTATACATGTAGGATGAGGGAGGCCAAAGAAAGGATGGACGGATTGTGTGAGGAGTGATATGAAAGAAAAAGAAGTTAGTGATAGCGTGACGGGTGACAGGTCAGAATGGAAGAAAAAAACGTGTTTCGCTAACCCAAAATAAAACGAGACAAGGGCAGGAAGATGATTGTAAGTATGGGAATAAAGTACAATTAATATAATAGAAAAAAGAAGAAAGAAACTTGGATTCTCCTGCTTTAGTGTGGAACGAGTAGGTTATAGTCAGTCAAAGTTCAACACGTCCGTATGTTCCTTCATACGTTTTCAAACAACAAACCAAAAAAGAAAGACAGAAAGAAGATTTCAAACCAAAAAAAAACATACAGTCACAGATTTTCACCTTTATAATATTAGTGTGATCTAACGCAAATATAAATCTAAAACTATATCTCTACAATATTTCTGTTACCACTGAACAGATACGGAACCCATCCGATCGGAAATGGAGCTACTCTCGCTGCCAGAAACTGATTTATACATTCTTACAAATTACAGCTTTCACGTTTAGCGGTATTGTGCATGCTGATCATTCGTTCGTTCACTCATTCGTTCAGTGAGTTATATCGGTTAATCATTCGTTCGCGTTTCCGGAAATGGAGTTGTAAGTAGCGTCGAATTATTTATCGGCGACGAAATACTTACTAAACCTGCTTGTTGGTAATGGATTTATTTCTTCAGCAAAATACGATGTAATTTGTATTAATTTGTTGATTTTTATTTAAGTTGGTATTTATTATGTTAGTAAACTTAGGAAATCAATAATAACGCCTTTAGATGTTTACTTGAAATTTCTCTTGTACATTCACAAAGTTAAATTTACTAAACTAACAAGAAACTCACATACAAAACACTCCCAGACCCAAAACAGCTATCTGCATACCTTTTTTAATGTACGGGAATCGAAGTCACGACACACAGCACAGCAGCTAATCACTCCACTATTGCTACCCAATGATATATGCAAAGTGCCAAGAAACCTTTCATGTAACCTTTTTATTATCATTATGAACTTGTTGTGTCCTACTGCAGAACAGGAGCTTCCCTCCCATCTTCTACTTTGTTCTCAGCTACTTTTGACCAATTATTTAGGTAAAAGTTCAACTCGTCATGACATTTCCTTTTAGGCATTGCCGGCTCCTGCTGTTCATAATCTAGTCAGCGGTTGCCTTCGCCCAATTTAGTTGCGACATACCTACGGTAGGTGGCGTATGTCCAGCAGTGGACGTCTTTCGGCTACGATGATGATGATAATTAATTAATACCATAAATTGTAGCTGAGTCTTCGTCCTCTCTCCTAACTTTTGCTGTGCCCGAAAGGGTCCATATTGAGCTTTACAATATTATTTATTACCACCTGTATGTACTATGGAATGCAATAAAGTATTGAGTATTAATGTATTTTCTTTACAAAGTTTACATTCTTACCAGTTTCTGCATACAAAATAATTCAATACACTGCAATAAGAAATCCCTCAACAGATTTTCATCTCGGAAACGAGATGAGGAATCTTCCGTTCGGAAATCGAGGGCCCCTTGCTTTGGAAACCGATTATTACCTTTATTCAGCCTTCACACTCCGCCGATCAACTGGTTCACTCACTCACTCTTCCGGTGATTTGTTCAGTCAGCTACGACTTTTGATTCGTTCGTTCTATCGGTCACGTGGCTTATTTGTTCATTTCCGCGGTACATTTATTTATCGTTCAAATGGGCGTTTGATTTAATCTTGTAGTTATTGAAGCTTGTGATTTTCCTATCTATACTGGGTTTTTTTTTGTTTGTTTAAACGGAAAATCTCTGGAAGTAACAGTCGGTTTGAAAGAAAACCTTTTTGTATGGGATAGCCATGTTGATGAAAATCTAGCTTTTGCCAGCGGTTTCGTCCGCATCAAATAAGACGATAAATAGCCTTATTACTTAGTGAAGATATACTTAGGGCCATGTGCACCGACATAAGTTTAAGATAACCATCTGATTAACGTCAATAACCGACGATAAGGAACAGGAAATATTGCTAAAACAGCCGTTTTAATATTAAAACAGTCGATTTGGTGTCGGTGAACATCGCCCTTACTGATATATCCTGGTGGTGGTGGTGGTGGGTGGTGGTTTACTTAGTGGTATTTAAAGGTGGAAGGATTTTTGGAATCGGTCAACTAGTTTTTGAGTTAAATTGTAATATACAAACAAAAAAACCATAAAAAATTCAAATATTGCCTGTTTATAATATTAGTTAAAATCTACCCTAAGCGCAAGCTTGCAGGCTTCCTTACCGGACAGAGGGCAATGGGAAGCTTGCCCTCCGGTTAGAACCGAGCCCAGGTCGACCGTGAATTGTGTTCCACATGTCCAATGAGATGGCAGCAAAAACGGGGCCAAATCAGACATTTTAAACCATACTTTTGGTTAAATTTTTCTTATTATTTCAAACATATTTGGACACTGAAGGGGCGTTGGCACAACTCACTGAATACTACATTATAATTATGTTAGAGCAGACGAGAATGGTGGGTTGTTTATTTAATTATTTTGTTTTATTTAAAACATTTAAAGCGAGAAATTTGTTAAATGAATGTAGTTTTTGCAAGTGGTTTTGTGCTTGTGAGATTGAAGAAAAAAGAAAGAAAGAAGAAGAAGAAAGAAAACACGTTTATTTGGCAAACCATGAATATGGTCGAGTACAAGTAATTACACACTTAAAATTTCACAGAAAAATAGCAAAAACAAAAAAAAAATGTACAACAATATTACGGCTTCGCCAAATAGGTCCAGTTCAGCATAATGCCAAGCAACTACGTAGCAGTTGAATAGTAGTTTCTGCGGTTGAATGGATTTTGATACTATTAACTATTTTATTGTATGATCCTAGTAAAATAAATACGCTGACGATAGTAATAATATCGGTTATTGTAGTACCTACTTTAAATTTTAATAATATTTAACTTTTTATTTGAGAGAAAAGTTTCAGGGTACACCGTTTTTTTTAATAAAGCCCTCTTAGTTCGTTTTTAACCGATTTCTATAAACGGAGGTGTCTCTCTCCATTGTACCTTCTTTTCACAAAAACAAACTAAGTATCTGAAATATAAATGATTTATTACGATTTCAATATTCATTTTTTTTATTATTAATAATTTAAAATTTTAGATTTAATTTATTTATTGCGACTTTAATTATTTCTTTACTATGATTTTACTGTTTATATTTTAATGTTGACGCCTGTCTGAGAACAAAAGTTATTTAAAAAAATATTATTCATAAACGCAGCTTGACAAACCCACCCATTGTAGGCACATCCAGCCTTTCCGCAAAAAGCACTAACATTATTAAAAACACTTTTACAAAAAAATAAATCCGTGCAAAATTATACCAAAACAATTAACCCGTGCCTGACTGCAGAAGCCCCAAAATGTCCTCCACGCCAAACAAACGAGGTGATCCACCTGGCTTGCAGCAATTAGTGTCGCGAGACCAGGCCAGACACTCCACTGACACTCGTCGCGCCGTGAGAGTCGACACTCGTCTAATTAGAGAAGCGAGACCGCTCTAGCTTAGAGTGACTATGTGTGAGGAGATTTTGTGGACAGTTATATTTTAATTAAGGGACAAATTGCAGTTAATTTAGAAACTTATAACTGAGTGAAACCTATTCTCTGTTGTTGTTGTCGATGTTGGCTGCGACGAGCTCGACGTCGAGACAGTCTTCAAACAGTGAACGCAAATGTATGAAGAACTGTCATTGTCAACTCACAGTTGTCACAGCAGCAGCATACAGTTGTGCAATTGACAATGACAGTTCTTCTCTACATCGTGTGGTGATGAATCACAAGCATCAAAAATGATACACATGGACACATGTGTACCATTTTCTTTACTTTTCCATCACCCGATACGCTATCACTAACTCCCATTTCGTTCATATCAGTGCTCACACAATTCATCCATCTTACTTTTGGACTATCTCTTCTGCTCCATCCGATCTAAATATATTCATAACTTTTTTAGTAACATGTGTTTCATGCCTCCTCTTCACACCATCACCTAGCCTTTTCCCAGGCTTCCAGTCAAGTCGGATTTAACTGAATACCAGTATTTTATAAGGAGCGGCTGCCTACCAGACCTCCACAACCCATAAACTGGGGCAGGGTACTTCATGGCAAGTCTGGAGTCAGATTTACTGGCTTCTGACTATCTGTAACGACTGCCAAAGATCTACAAATGACAGCCGAGACCTACGGCTTAACGTGTTTCACACCATCATATCAAAACAACAAATTTTCTAACAGGAAAGTCTCTAACAATCAAAAAGCATGGCCGCTCTACGCTAGAAGCAAACGAGCGATCAAAACAGCTTAAGCCGTGGTTAAGAACATTTCATTTGTGCCAACAGCACGACTTGTGGGGCTGACTGTACCTGGCACGGTGTTACTGTGTGGGTTACAATTGATGGGTTTGCCTGTACTTCTCGTTGTTTACTGTATAGCAACTTTCATGTAGTACAACAGTATGTAAAGCTAGTGCCGTACGAATAACTGACGTGGAAGGTTATAAAAGATGTCTCACGCCATATTCAACTACTGTCTCCGTCGTATCCTCAGAATTTACTGATCCCGGAAGGATTTAGGCCCTGATTTCCAACCATCGTAGGCGTAGGCTTGCGGACGACAAGCAATGAGTAGCTCGCTGTTCGGCCGTCCAGTATCCCTCTGGACCGCGCCCAAGTCCTTAATGGCACAGAAAATACAATTATACAGGTTCTTATGGAAATATAATTCTTTTTATTTTAGCATTAAGTAACTTGGTAACGAGAAAATACACGGATTGTATTAACTCTACGGGATCTTTAACAGAACAAGAGAAATTCAGCAGCAAAAATTGATCTATTTAACAGTGTCTTAACGCTGTGGCTATAGGCTCTGCTTAACCTCTAAGACCAAAGGACTGTTTAGTCTTTGGCACTTTTCCACAATTCCTAAATCTTTTGCTTCTTATAAAAAGAACAAAAAAAAAATATTTTCAGGCATCAAGACATAGTGTTTTAGTTCTGAATACGGGTTAGACCGTTTTCACATTATCCGATACGATATCGGGGTAAGTAAAATGTATGAAATTCCGTGCTCCGATATCCGATATCGGGCCGGACAATATGAAAGACAGGTACATATTTCATACATTTTACTTACCCCGATATCGTATCGGCGTCCGATACCGATATCGGATCGGATAATGCGGAAACGCTCTTAGCAGGGTCCTCCCACGGCTAAAAAACAGGGCATAAAATTGTTTCACAGTTCCAAGACGAACATTGGATCTGTCTATCTATCTATTTTGAGCTATAGCTATTATCGCATGCACGAGTGCACAACCTCCTTAACCCCTCATAAAGGAGGTTGGGTCAAATTGACCCGATATATTTTTAGTCTGCTGAAAATTTTGTAATTTCTCACGAGATGTCGTTCTTTCTCTCAGTGGGGCGAGCTTATGAACTACTCGATGCGTTATTGGCAAGGAATCAACTAAAACGTGACTGCATTCGGGCTACGTGAACACAATATCCAATAATGTAACGCCGGTTATAAACTGGAACTGGACTGGTAAGGACAGACAGACAGCAGGGAGCGGCTTTGTTTAATGCTATGTAGTGATAATGATTTTGGTGTGTTTTTCTTGTAAGCATAAAGCATAATCGGCCTCGTACTGTTCTCACTGCTAGGGCTTAGCCCTCCTCTCTAAGAGAGGGAATGGGTCGTAATCACGTAATGCACCACGCAGACCCAGTGCAGATTGGTGGATGTCACATGTCTTGGAATTTTTGGTTCTAGGACATGCCGGTTTCCTCACGATGCTTTTCCTTCACCGTTTTAAGAGCAGTGGTGATGATAAAAATTATACAAAGTTATACACCGCTAGTAAGCCATTACCACTAGACCTTACAGCTCAAAAAAAATTATTGCACGGAGTAACTAGTACTTTTCTAACAAAATACATTCTCGTATTATATCCAGATAATTCGAAAAGAAGTTAAAAATATCAAAGGACATTAACCTCATGTACTATTTATTTTATTATACTCGTAGTTACAATATTACAAACTCTAAAATTAAATATCATTTTAAAGTGTATAATACTGTAACTAACAAGTTTTTCACATCATTTGGTATAACGCGCGACTAGTGAGCCATAATATTAAAATGTCGTATTTTATTACATGTTGCTGGTAGACTTTAAATATCGAGCGATCCGCAATATTTCTGGAAAATATTATAATATTATATTGCATCAAATCAAATCAGCTTATTGCAAACATGTTGTAAAACTGGTGGAATAAAAAAGTAGGTTTCAAAGATGCACCCTGTTAGGACACTGAAAAATAAATGAATTAAAATACATTACAAAATTAAGAATTAAATCATCGTTTCGTTTTTCTTTCATTTTAATGTTTTTACTATGCCTCTATCTCTGCGACTAATTGAATTTTTATTTACTATGCAGACTCGCTTTTGACCACTATCTCACCTGATGGTAAGCGATGATGTGGCCGATGATGGAGTACGCTTGCCTTGAAGTAACCTATTCACTCTTGACATAAAGACGCCTAGGTTATAAGCTCTCAGAAAACACAGACACCCCGACAGGAAATTTCACTCCTTAGCTGTACGTCAGATGCAAAATTGTACAGGAAAAAAATCGAATGAATGAGAAGAGAATTGAAGTGAGAAATGACACGATGACTATTTTTCGAACACATGAACTCAAACGTTCACGGGAAAATAGACATTAAGGTATCCATGTTATTTTTTTTTTAATTATATAAACTAGTGCTTGACATTTGCATGGTACATTACGTATCTATAATGAATGTGTTCCCAAAACGCTTTGTACGTATGGGTAGGATGTCCACCATGTACCACCGATAGCGCAACGCCGTACGTCTAGTGGTTCGATAATGGAACGGACCAGACGGAATTAAATTATGCAATTCCAATGTACACCTCCGAAATGTAAACGATAGACAACTGACAGCCTAGCAACTCGGCGTTGATGCTCAAGACTGGAGTTTTGACTCGACAATTGCATCATTATTGATTGTGATGAGATCATATAGGTAAGAAAAGTTTTTTTTTGGGAAATCATCTTACAACTTCTCCCGCTCTCGGCTAAGTGAGAGGGATGGCCCTCTAAGTGAGAGGTAAGACTTTTACTGTATAAAACCCACTTACTTTCTTTTAGTTGCCCTTTGCGTTCTAGGACCAAAAGTTTCTTTTTCAGAAATTCATTGGAGCAAGAGACTAAAAAGACTATAAGGATATTGTTATATTTTTTATTTTATATTACTCTTTTTATATCTAAGTTTGCAGTTTGCTTGTACTCGTTAATGACGTGCCAAATATACCAGTTTTCTTTCTTTCTTTAAATAAATTCTCCTAATGTTTTCAGTTGCCTTTTAAACATCAGGGCTGCGGTAAACTTTTCAAACGATTCCGCTTAGCATGTGGTTACCCTTGTAGGACGTATTAAGGCAAAAATGAACTAAACTGATTTCAACACCAAACTGTAACACATCAGTTAGTAGACGCATAAAATCGTTTAAAAAAAGATTGGCTTTTTATAGCGAATTCTTTAATAAAACTAAATTGTACCCTCGGGCGTAGTCACATGCTCATCGCTCCAATGCATCTTTAAAATATATGTTTTTCAAGCTAGGGGCGTTCACACGCGAGGGAATAGCTCTCGCGCTCCAGTCGGATCAAAACCCCGATTTCCAGCTGTAGGCGTAGGCTTGTTGACAGCGAGCAATGGGTAGCTCGCCGTCCAGAGCAAGCCCTAGTCATCAACGGCGCCTACAGTTCCACCACGCGCGCCTTAATGTTTGAATCCCCGGTCCTATGAGACCGCGCTGTTATTAATAATAATAATAATAATATTCCACAACTTTCACACAACATCATCTAGTCCCAAACTAAGCAGAGCTTGTATTATGGGTACTAGACAACTGATAAACATACTTATATACTTCTAAATACATACATATTATAGATAAATTACACCCAGACACAGAACAAATAATCGTGCTCATCACACAAACATTTGTCCTGGGTGGGAATCGAACCCACGACCTCCGGCATAGCAGTCAGGGCCACTAACCACTAGACCAACAGGCCAGTCGAATTATTAAATTGTTTAATTATTGTTTTACTATTGTGTCTCGTTTCGCGGGTATGTGATAGATTAAGTAGATGTCAGTAAATTGTAGGGGCCCAGCAAGATTGAAGGCTACTGGGGCCATTGGTTATGTGTTAATGAACTCCAGGGCCCTGGAACGAAAGCTTTTTTTATTTTAAGCTTTTTTTACTATGAACGCATTTAACTTACCTACACGCCTTTTAAGATCATCATCTGCCTAGCCTTTTCCCAACTATATTGGGGTCGGCTTCCAGTCAAGCCAGATTTAGCTGAATACCAGTATTTTACGAGGAGCGGCTGCCTACCAGACCTCCACAACCCATTAACTGGGGTAACACGGTACTTCATGGCAAGACTGGAGTCAGATTTACTGGTTTCTGACTATCCGTAACGACTGCCTAAGATCTTCAAATGACAGCCGGGACCAACGGCTTAACGTGCTTTCCGAGGCACGGAGGAAACTCGTTATGTTAAGATGGTCACCCATCCACAGACCAACCTAGGCAAGCGTTGCTTAACCTTGAAGATCGACCTGTGCGGCTGTTATTATCTAGCCACGAGCTCCTCCTTACACTTTACTACACGCCTTTTAAGATCGTTTTCACATATACGTATGCATTTACTAGTAGATTCAACCGCGTGACAGTAGAAAATTAATTCAAGGGAACATACTACCGAGATGAAAAGAACATTAGGATACTTTTTAACCTAGTGTGTGACTGCGATCCCATCTGATGGTAAGCACATTTTATCCTGGGGTACGTTACCTGGGGATAATCTACTTTAACACGGGTGAAGGTGCTAACAAGCTAGTAATACAAAAAGTTAAAGGAACAAAGTGTTTTCTATTGAAAGTTAAACCCTTATTATTGTGTAGTTAATATAAGTTATGATGCAAGTTCATTTAGTGGCTAGACAGTTAGACACCTGGCTGTGTTGAATTTTAATAGTTTCTACTTAAACTTGCAAACTACTCAAGAGGTAAGAAAGTTTTTTTAATGAAGTTCAGTTTTGTTTGACTGCTGTTTAATTCATGAATCCCCGACCGGTCCTATGAGACCGCGCTGTTATTGTTTTACTATTGTGTCTCGTTTCACGGGTAGGTATGTGATAGGTTAAGATGGTTTTTAGAATTTTTCCTAAATTCTGGTGTATGACGTACACTAACTATCACTAACTCCCTTTTCTTTCATATCGCTCCTCACGCAATCCATCCATCTGCTTTTTGAACTCTCTTTTTCTCTTTCTCCATCCATCCATCCACGTAAATCTATTCTCTTAACTCTTTTAGTAGCATACGTTTTATAACTCCCCTTCATTCAAACATACTGTTACGCCGTGAAACTTGAGTACGCTATATCTTCGACAGAACCAAGGGTAGCATCAAATAATTAAAACGCATTGCCGTGCGAAGCTTCTAGAATAGGAGTACATACTCAGGCCTGGCAAATTCCAGAAAAGTCCGACATACACTATTATTATTAGATAAGATTCAGTAGGTAGTTATGTGGGTGGATAAGGGAATTTGTACCTTCCGGTATTAGCAATAGAGTCGAAATTAGCATGTAAGGTGTTAGATAAGTACCTACTTACGAGCGTAATAATAATGATTTATGGCCTCCCGATGCGACCCTATTGTTCTAGAATGTCCTTGAAACGTCGGTATCGATAAATGTCGATGGCTTCGCATATAAATACGGGTCCCTGGCTAGAAGCAGTTTCAGTTTGATTTCGTCAGCGATACAGAGCGAGCTACCTAAGTGTTTGAAGTGATACCTAGCGACCTGAGCGATACTAAACGGAATTCTGAGTGTTTATAGTGATTGGTTATTTGTTGATTGGACTAATTTGTCATTGTTTCGTGGTGAATAAAGTTATCTGCTAGTAAACCGGCATTTAATTACTCACGTTCGTAACAATACCAAAAAAAACGGCTCACTTTCTACTTTTCAGTCACTGACTCCACATACAAACACACATCCATATAGTCCGTCTAATGAAAGCGCGACCTGAGAAGAGGTTAAATTCAAAAATTTAGTATGTTGTATTACTAACTAGTAGGAGAATCATATCTTGACACTTCACAACTTTTTTTATTTCATACCATTGCGGCTGAATAATGTTGCCAAATAAATTTTAAAAAATAAACTCCAAGTCGCGCTTTCATTAGACGCACTCTAACAACATTCTCATCTCCGTTATATACGAACTTTTTTCACCCACCTTTTTCATAATATTCAGGTGTTCCAGAGAAGTATTAACTATAGTAAAAAAATAACTATCTAATCCTAACATCAAAACTGAATCCATCTTTCAATAGATACGCTCAGTAAATTGAGTCCACAGATCGTTCAACGGTTTCTATTTGTTGAAAGCAAACTTAGCCATAGGAATTGTATTTGAACGGCTGCAAAAGATGATGAATAAGGATGACAGTTCATCTGAACAGTTTGAGGCTGGTTTTGATGACTTACAGCAAGCTTTTTCATAAAAAAAACTGAAAAAAAAAAATCTTTCTTTCTTTCTTTTCTTTTCTTTCTTTCTTTCTTTTCTTTCTTTCAATACCATTGCTATTATAATGTTTGAATCCCCGACCGGTCCTATTAGACCGCGCTGTTATTGTTTTACTATTGTGTCTCGTTTCGCGGGTATGTGATAGACTACTAGCAAATAAATATTTTCTTGTCAATGTCTTCATCCAAGTGACAGCTAAATTAAAAGTCCACCAAAATAAGATGCAGGGATAAACGCTGTGAAATCTATACAATTTGGTCAAAATGACAGTGACTTAGCTGTAACAGCCCTTCAATGAGCAATAAAAGTTAAGGACAAAACAGTTAAAATTGTGAAAAAACGAATTTAACAGTTATTATTACTTTATGACGTTACTTTAGCTGTTACTTCGGATGAAGAAAGTGGCTGTTAGACCTACTATCCACGGACGCGTAGCTTCAATGTATTCGTCATTATACTACTGCTATACTATGCAGCTTTCTGTTTCATACTTCTGCTGTCCTTAGGGCTAGGTCTCGTGGTCGCCCTCGCAAGCGCTGGCTGGACGTCGTCATGTCCGACATGAGAGCCAATGGTCTGACTGAAAAGGATGTTGAAGATCGGGCAAAGTGGAAGAAGTTCAGCCGGAAGTCGGACCCTGGCATTAGCCGAGATTAACGCCAGGAGGAAGAAAACTTCTACTAAATCGTAAAAGAAGCCACTGGCAGCGAAAAGATGCCCAGTGTCAAATGACAGTTTCCGCTCACGGACTCACTTGGCTCAACCACTTTGCAGGAGACCGAATGATATTACCAAAATATGTCTACCCCTTTTATAAAGGGTGTAAAAAGACCCTTAACGAAAACGGAAACCCCATATTCTACTCATCACTAGGATACTTTTTTTTCTTCTAGACCATACCTGGGAATTCACTGGTTCTGGAGATATTGAAGGTCAAAGTCAACATTTTTTTTTCGTTTTTTTTTCAAAATCGTATTCCAAGTATCATTAGTAAACTTTCTTCCGAACAAACGTTATCAAGATTATCAATTTTTCATAGTCAATTACGCATTTGAAGTTACTAAAATGCATTGAAAACTAATCACAACGAGCGCCTCACACACACAAGCGTGCGGTCGGTTCAACGACCAAGCGCGAGCGGCCGAACGCGCAGCTGATCGGAATTATTATTAATTAATAATTTTTTAAAGATGAAAAAAAAAGTTTTTTCCCGGCAATATTTTTTGGTCCAAGTTACTTAATTACACGTACAGAATGTGTAGTTATCGGCTTTGTGATCGGTCTTTTTACACTCTGTATACCCCTTCTATTTATACAACGTGTTTTTTTTTATATCCTATAACTCTAGAGTATGATTGAGGCCATATCAAAGAATCAACTGGCATATGAGTTATGTTCCAATGCTTCGTTTTTTTTTTAATTTTTCATACAAAATAATTCGGCTAAGTCACGATTATTAATTTAAAACACCCTTACGTGAAATATGACAACGTTGCATTTTCTTAGCTTTAAATATGAATGATTGGTTTGAATAAAAATGAATTACTTGTATTTATCAATGAAACTTAGATATATGATATCTCCGAAATGATGCATTTTTGGACCACCTATTCTAGGAGTTTTAGATTTACTTTTACCTACAGAATATAACCCTAGAGTTATGAGATATCAAAAAATACAGATTGTATAACCAAAACATTTTAACTCATTTACAAAGAAAAAATACAGTATTCAATAGAAAAGTTAAACCTAAACAAATCATAAGTAAAAAAGTTAGCCACAATGAAAACTGTTTAACTACTATCGACTTGCCTACAAGAAACGGAATGTGTAATTGCTATCGAGAAACTGCCTTCAAGAAACGGTACGTAATGAGTTTACTAATACAACTTGTTACCCGTACGATATTGTAAGTTTTGTGTTTAGCTACTACTTAATAGTTTATTTAAATTACTAATGTTCAATTCCGCTATAAACTATAGACGCGCTATTGACTAATGAATATATTTTATAGCGCGCTATTTTGTACGCTATCAATATAACACGTTATAACAAAATTCGACAGTTATCTAACCGCGGTGACGTAACCATTTTTTTAGTAGGTATAAAACAGTGCTTGACCACGATCCCACCTGATGGCAAGCAGTAATGCAAACGTAGATTGTGAGACGCACTTGTTTATTAAGAACCTATTCACTCTAGCCTTGAAGACACCTAAATTATAAACGGATAGGAATGGCTTAGAATAGGCAACGCTTTAAACGGGCGACGGACAGCGCTGTCGCGCTATGATGCTACATTAGGCCCCGCTGCGCTGTGGGCGTTTTGTTGAACAAGACGTTATAATATTATAGCGCTAAGGCAGAGTCGACTTAGCAAATGCTTCATGAATAAATAGCGTGTTATATTTTAACGCTATACGTTTTATTAACCCCACTAATTTTAATACCTAGACATTAATCTTATGGCAACAGATACAGTATTTAAAAAAACATGGAATTTTTCATATTAATTCTTTATGAGAAATGAATGTCCTAACCTATCACATTTCCGCGAAACGAGACACAATAGTAAGACAATAACAGTGCGGTCTCATGCGACTGGTCGGGGATTCATGAATTACCGTAAAAGACAGGGAAAAAAGGTGTATAAATTATGCCAGCAAAGAATCAAGCATTTATCCCACCCTTCCGTACATAAGTACCTATAAACAAAGGCGTCATAATCCATCTTTACCCACATATGTACCGCTTCCCATACTACTGCTCACATAATCTGAACGTATGTCGACAGCCGCGACTTGATGCCGCATTATGAAATATTTACTGACTATTTATGAGTATTGCACCGTCTTGTGATATTCGGGTTTTAAGGAAGTGGGCCATTATTCACTGTTTAGGAAAATCATCTGTATTAATATTGTAAACTGGGTCGTTTATTAGAATCTTTTTTTTTGTTTTAGGCTCCGCACTGTTTGTGAGGAGCTCGTGGCTAAATAATAACAGCCGCACAGGTCGATCTTCAAGGTTAAGCAACGCTTGCCTAGGTTGGTCTGTGGATGGGTGACCATCTTAACATAAGACAACGAGTTTCCTCCGTGCCTCGGAAAGCACGTTAAGCCGTAGGTCCCGGCTGTCATTTGTAGATCTTTGGCAGTCGTTACGGATAGTCAGAAGCCAGTAAATCTGACTCCAGTCTTGCCATGAAGTACCGTGTTACCCCAGTTAATGGGTTGTGGAGGTCTGGTAGGCAGCCGCTCCTCGTAAAATACTGGTATTCAGCTAAATCCGGCTTGATTGGAAGCCGACCCCAATATAGTTGGGAAAAGGCTAGGCAGATGACATGAGTATATTGCACCGTCTTGTGATATTCGGGTTTTAAGGAAGTGGGGCATTATTCACTGATTAGGAAAATCATCTGTATTAATATTGTAAACTGGGTCGTTTGTTGGGATCTACTTTTTTTGTTTGTTTTTGGCTCCGCACTGTTTGTTCATTTAGCCAGTATCAATTTTAGAAAATTTGCGTTTTCAGCCACTTTCAGTTACTTTGAATTCCATAAGAACATAGATGTAACACATTTTCATGTTTCTGCAGTACGTATCTGACAGCAAATGTATCGTATCTATCTTCTCGATAACCGTAGCTGTGGTAGTAAATACTACTATAATATTTTCAGCTCTATTTTTTCACTGAAATCACTCTTGTTTCAATGATCTTACATATTGTCCAGCTGCGTAGACAGTTGAGATAGAAAATTACACCAATTTTTACA
Organism: Mythimna separata; assembly: GCA_030763345.1. Classification (NCBI taxonomy): domain Eukaryota; kingdom Metazoa; phylum Arthropoda; class Insecta; order Lepidoptera; family Noctuidae; genus Mythimna; species Mythimna separata. Next base: position 2,982,765 of record CM061188.1, on the reverse strand, counting down.
TCACAATATCCACTAGAAATCAATTTACGAATAAATTAAAACAGCCACTGAACTTCTCGGAAAAATCCGCCAAGGAATCTAATTGTTTAGATGGCTTTCACGATTAATTCATGAATCCCAGACCGGTCGCATGTGACCGCGCTGTTATTGTCTTACTATATTGTCTCGTTTTGCGAGTATGTGATATGTATGACTAGATGGAAAACCATCGCCAAACTAACGAATTTTGGTATGTTTGCGATTCGAAATTATATTTTTTTGACAAATAATAGTTATAACATTTCAAGTGATGCATTTAGTAAATTTGCGCGAATGTTCTACGTACTATAATTTTGTGGACTGTATTTTGCGGACTATCGATAAGAAGATTTGTACATGACACTACAGTATAAATATGATGAATCTTATTAGCCATTTTAGGATTAGGAAGCAGAGAAACAGCTCGTAATTGATAGGAGGTCTGTACTTACCTGTGATGTTGAGGAGTCCACGCGTCAGCCAGCCAGCTACTCTAACTCCCGATCCTGTGGCGTGGAAATATGGTGTTCACTAAACACTGCACAGTCTTCAAGCACAAATCACTCGCGTTCTTAATTCTTTACTGTACACAAAACAAAAACATATAACATGGTGTCAAATACAGTTAATGTCACTGGATCTCAGCAATGAAGCAGCGTTTACAGTTAGTTCTAATTTTATAAATCTATTTAACAGAAAAATTCAATAAAATCAAATTTTTCTTGCAATTTTCGCGGCGGTACACCTCGGTCGCCGGCGGTGCGGCGCGGTTTTCCAAGAAGTTTTATCAATCTACCTCCCTTGCGAAGCGATACGTGAAAAAGGGCAAAACATAATTATCGAGGTTTGCAACGTGTCATAAGTATACCAACATAACGTGGCAATTTTCAAATGCTTTTTTTGGCGCTACCAAACACTGTGTTCCAAAATTAAAGTTATTTTGAACGTTTAATTACTCAGATACCCGCGAAACGAGACACAATAGTAAAACAATAACAGCGCGGTCTCATAGGACCGGTTGGGGATTCAAACGTTAAGTAGCGATTTTTCAATAGTCGAATAATTTTTAACTGAGGAATAAAAATGGAGATTTGACAGACTTTGCAAAGAAAATATGTCAAACAGCCATATTTAGTCTTCTAATAAAAGTTATCCGACTATTACAGAATCGGCCCTTAGTTTTTTTTTGTTGTGAAGTCTTTTGATTTTTTTTATTTATGTATTTTTTTAAGGATTTTTTATATTTTATTTGAAAGCTTTTACTTACTGCACCCTTGGTCAACTTGCAAGCTCTCAGTGAATGTCAATCTCAAGTAAAAATGTTACAAAATTGAAGGTCATTCATAAATTCTTATGCTTGTATGAAGCCAAGAAAGGGAATCAAACAATTAGGAGTTACAGGTTAATTTTTTCGCCAATTTATACTAAATGAAGCCCGTAATACGAGGTGCTAAGAAAATAGCTTAGTATTTAATGTTTGAATCCCCAACCGGTCCTATGAGACCGCGCTGTTATTGTTTTACTATTGCGTCTCGTTTCGCGGGTATGTGATAGACTAACCTACAAATTAAACAATTTATAATCCTATTTACGAGTGCATACATATTATTTACAGCATATTTCAACAACATCAAAGATAAACACGGGAAACAAAACCATTCGTCTGTATTAAAACATTTAAAACGATAAAAAACATAGACTAACAAAAGTCATGTTTGTTTTTTTTCGCGCGAAACATAACACTATCGGCTGTTCAGTTTGAAAATCGAATTTGATAAAATTGTGTTTCTATTTTCGAATATCGTTTACATTATGATTGATGGTCATTTTATATTTTAATAAATAACACAAAACATTTTTAGGTTCAAATTCCTTTTTATTTTATGAACTCCATATGACAGGTTTGCCTAATTCCATTAAGTAGAATTGTTAATTTGTAAGTTTTACTCAGGTATCTTTATTTTAATTCATTTTGCAAGGCAATTTTATATGTTTTCTAGCTGCTGGCAGCAGCGGCTTCACCCGCGTGGTATTTGATTTATTCACTAGGAACATAATAAATAGCCTACGAGCTATTCTCAAACTTACCAAATAAACACAAAAATTTCATAAAAAGCGGTCTAGCCGTTTCGGAGGAGTTTGATAACAAACACTGACACTAAGTACATTACCGGAAACTTCGTAGTGTTTACGCATGAAACTCGCATGTTTTCTGAAAAAGATGGCGTGGTCCTAGAGTGCAAATGGTAACTGAAAGACACAGGTGTGGTTTTAGTCGTTAATTCTGACCTGCCCTCTCGCTCCATACTAGAGCAGGAGAAATCATTGGATGACTTCCCAACTTGAAAAAGGTGGTTACTTATTGAAATTAATGGAGGGTCGAATGCTTTTTGTTTGTTGTGTTATAAGGATTTTATACTAGACTAGAAAAAAAAGTAGCATAACCTCCAAACAACAAAATTAATTGTTTGACAAAACGAACAACAATAAAACCGAACTGAGAAACAAACTTATCCATTCGATTCAAAAAACAAATAGCTGCCAAATTTTATTCTTTTGTTTCCGGCCATTCCTTCTTCACAAAGTTTTTAATTTCTCTTGTAAAGTTGAAAAGAGTCAGTATCTTGATACAAACCTCTTTTGGAGGCTAGTCGAGCGTTTTTAAGTCTTTTAGAAGAAGAATTGAATTTTTGGCGGGATTCTTTTTTTTAAATTGATTCGAATTAGTGTTTGACTGCGTTCCCTCCTGATGGTAAGCAGTGATGCAATCGTTGAGAGTGAGGCGCACTAGTTTAATATGCCATTCATTTTGCTTTGAAGACACTTAAATTACCTATAATCAGACGGAAAGACCGCAGCAGGCTAATTGTTCAAGTACTTCGATGTTAGCTGTATCAACGACGAGGTAAAACGCTTAGTGCGTACCGTAGAGGTTTCAACGACATAGGCGGGGTCCACACTACAAGCCTAACGCGGTTGCGATGACGGGTGCGAAATATCAAACATATGAAACGCCCCTTTGCGTCCATAGTGCAGTGACTAAGGCGGGAGCCTAGCGCGACGGTCATGAGCGAGTTAGCGCGCGTAGTTTTCCTATCCGCGCGTTATGGCCGCACTACGGGCCTAGTCAACAAGCGACCTAATGCGCGGGTAGCGGTGATATCAAAACAGTTCGGTCGATCAGTTCGGTGATATACGTCGAACAGCTACAAGAGCTCGCGCGTCACTGTGGCCACCGCACGCCCCCGCTCACCGCGCCCGCCTAAGCTCCAGTCACCGCGCATTCAGTGTGGACGCACACATAAGGTTGGATACTCGCCGTTCGTTGGTTTTTTTTTTGGACAAAAAGTATCCTATGTGCTGTTCCAGTATAATGGTCTACCCGTATACTAAGTTTGATCGAAATCCATTCAGTAGTTTTTGCGTGAAAGAATAACCAACATCCATAAATCCATTCATCCGGATCCATACAAACTTTCACGTTTATAATATTAGTAGATGTCTCTATACGTCCAGGGTCGAAGCCTCTGAAAGTAAAACCCGTGGCCCTTGGACGAAGGCAAAGAAGGAAAGGAGTGGGTTCTAGTCAGTAAAATTCTGACACGTCCTCCCACCCCACCCAAGAGCGGGAGAAGTCATTCTGATGCTATCCTATTTTAAATAAAGTTGTCTATACGTGTGTTTAATTTAAAATAATTTAAATTAGAAGGTAAACTAAATAAATTACCTTTCAACATCTTCTTTACAAATGATAGCTACTTTCTCCACGCCTGTGTAATTCTGGTTTATTGCCGCCCTAATTCCCGTCACTCTCGTCACAGAAACCACTCAGATCTTATAACATTAACTCATCGCTCAAAAATTAAAGTTATAAAGTTAAATTTTTGAGTTATGAGTGCTTTTGACAAATCTTATTAGACACAAGAGCGAGAGAAGTCATTGAATGATTTGATTTACACCACTCGTTTTTACGTACAGTCGTAGTCTTTGTCACGTAGTGTAATAAGGGTAAGACGGTCTTACTTGTACGTAGACTCAACGACAGTCTACGTAGACCGGTCGTAAAAACGGCTGGTTGTGTCAGGCCTTTTAGGTAGCATTTGGTTCTAAGCGATGGCAAAGCGCGACCGCGACCGGGTCGCACGACCCACTGCATAGTATGGATTTGTATGGAGTACTACAGACCAGGCGACTCGCAACCAGTGCCATACAAATCTATACTTGGCGCGACGCAGTTGCCTTTGCTGAGAACCGAATATTACCTTAGTTTATGAATCCCCGACCGGTCCTATGAGACCGCGCTGTTATTGTTTTACTATTTTGTCTCGTTTTGCGGGTATGTGATAGGTTAAGATCGATGCGTCATTGGACTGTTCGACGGCAGGACGATCCATTTATTTCCTGATAGCTACAACCTAGGAGTCTCTAAGTCAAAAGTGAATAGGTTACTTCTAGGCAAGCGTGCTTCATCATCGGCCATATAATTCCCTATTACTCTTTTCCGGGAGAGCAGTGGTGGCCAAGTGGTATTTGCCCCAAATTACAAGTTGTAGGTCGCGGGTTCAAACCCAGCCAGGCGCATTACTTTCACATGCCGGTTTACATCGTGAGGAAACCGGCATGTCCTAGAACCAAAAATTCGAAGACATGTGACATCCACCAATCCGCACCGGGGCCGCGTGGTGGATTACAGTCCATTCCCTTTACTAGAGACGAGACCTGAGTCTCAACAGTGGGAACATTACTAGGCCGATAATGCTAAAAAAAACCCTTTCCACTAAAGACCTTCTCCGTTTAATGAAACGGAGAATCTGTCAATAGACAAAAGAGTACATATTTCTGCAAATTAATTTCCCACTTTATTTATGACTAACTTCTGCCAGTGACTTCATTCGGAATAATAGAGATCACATGTTTTTTAAGGATTTATTGGTTTACCATTAAAATATGGATGTACACATTCGAATGTTTTTTACAGTATTTGTGATGCAATCGTCGATGGTGAGGCGCACTAGTTTATTAAGAGCCTATTCCACTTTCGCCTTGAAGACACCTAAATTATAATCAGACGATATATTGTCGAGTTCCGTAGACTATACCAATTTTATATTACAATACCCACTACGAATCAATTCGCGTATATTTAAAACAGCTACTAAACTTACCGTGTAAATACCGTGCGGTCTCTTGCAACCGCGCGAAACATCATCGCAACATTGGGTTGTGGAGGTCTGGTAGGCAGTCGCTCCTCGTAAAATACTGGTATTCAGCTAAATCTGGCTCGACTGGAAGCTGACCCCAATATAGTTGAGAAAATGCTAGGCAGATGATGATGAGATGATGGTTAGGTACCCGTGACCAAAACCAGCCAATTGCCATATAGAAATAGGCTTGGAGATAATATGAAATCCCGCTAAAATCCTTTACAAGTATTACAAGTAAAACTAGAAGTAATAAATAAAGCGCTCTGATTGTCTAATAAATAATTTTGTCGCGCAGACTACCCTACTACGTCAGAGAATCGGGCATTCCTTAACGATTGCCTGTTAAAGAATTCCTTGAAACTTTGGAAATATAAAGTTGTCCTTGGAATAAATTGGAGCGAGATAAGTCGTGTATAATTTGTGACAATAACCGAGAAGGCTACTACTAGTATTACTATTATTATTCATTTTCTTCAGATCAATAATTTGTTAGAAAAGCACTTGTACTTAAAATTATATTAATTTACAAATACATGATGGGATTTACTTGGTATCTAATACCTACCAAGTAAATCCCATCTATAAACAAAAGATATTATTAAAAGTCAATATTAAATTAAAAATAAAATATGTACTTAATCAAAATCTATAAAAATCATTCAAATAGCAATAAAACAAATACATACAGCCGAACACAGAACCTCCTCCTTTTTGAAGTCAGAAAATTCCTTGAAGAAAAATTTTAGCATTAGCATTATAGGCCTTACAATGTTTACAGCTGAGACTCAGGCCTCCTCTTTAGGAGCACGCCGGCCCAGTGCGGATTGGTGGATGTCACATTTCTTCGTTTGCAAAAAATAATAACAATAATACAGGGTGTAAAAAGACCGATCACAAAGCCGATAACTACACATTCTGTACGTGTAATTAAGTAACTTGGACCAAAAAATATTGCTGGGAAAAAACTTTTTTTTTTCTTCTTTAAAAAATAATTAATTAATAATAATTCCGATCAGCTGCGCGTTCGGCCGCTCGCGCTTGGTCGTTGAACCGACCGCACGCTTGTGTGTGTGAGGCGCTCGTTGTGTTTAGTTTTCAATGCATTTTAGTAACTTCAAATGCGTAATTGACTATGAAAAATTGATAATTTTGATAACGTTTGTTGGGAAGAAAGTTTACTAATGATACTTGGAATACGATTTTGAAAAAAAAACGAAAAAAAATTGTTGACTTTGACCTCCAATATCTCCAGAACCAGTGAATTCCCAGGTATGGTCTAGAAGAAAAAAAGTATCCTAGTGATGAGTAGAATACCTTGGCCTCAATGCACCCTTGCTCCGAATATGTAAAACCCATAATAGTTGTTGCAAATCACCAGACACTGATTTACACGGTGTCTCACTCATTAAGTTTAGGAGAGCTGTCTCGGAGGTATGAACTCATACAAACTTTCTCATTATATTTAAAATTATACATTACATCTTGTTTTTCTTAATGATTTTACTTTTTAATTTACTTTTTAATATACTTTCTATTTTTATCCGTATTGTATTTTTATCAGTAAGTTTAAATTTTGTGTGTTTGTTTATTAAGTAAATAATATCAGAGTGTAATATGGTGTAAGCTGTGCAAACCTATAATAGGCATGCATACCAGTGCCTAGATCTTAATGTTAATTATTATAATACTTTTGTATGTTATGCTGTTGGTGTGCCAATAAATAAAATAAAATAAAATAAAATAAAAAAATATGGGGTTTTCGTTTTCGTTTAGGGTCTTTTTACACCCTTTATAATTAGCCGACGAAAAATTCCATCACCGGCTGCCCAAAATCATGTACTGGATCTATAGTATTCGTTTGTGCGTCCATGTCTGACACACTCTGTACTACAAAGCTTAATGGCGCAATTTCACTGGTCGTTAACTCGTTCGGTATACCGCATACGGGGAGTCCCTGCAGGCGAGATAACAACCAATGAAAGTTACAAGTTGATACATGTTCGTTATACCGTCTACGGTTCCCCGAATGCGGGCCCTGTGCCACGCGTTCCAGACATCTCTCGCACCCGGCATGCGGGCCTATCGACTAATGAAAGCGGTTCCCCGAATGCGGAACCTGTGGCATGCGTTCCAGAAATCTCTCACACTCCGCATGCGGGCCCTATCGACTAATGAAAACGGTTCCACGAATGCGGAACCTGTGGCATGCGTTCCAGAAAGCTCTCACACCCCGCATGCGGGCCCTATCGACTAATGAAATTGCGCCATAAGGCTTAAGGCTTTGTAATACAGGATGTGTGGTAATTCCTGGTACCTAATCAACATAGATGATGCCAGAAAGTTCGATACGTTGACTGTACATATTATAATAGATGTTGAGGAGTAATACTAACACGCCACTAAGTTCTAAGAAGCTAGGCCCTATTTAAATTTGAAGATTGGGGTGAAAGCCACGTTTATTTAGGACGACCTTGAGAAGCGCGACACGAGGCAGACATGGTTTAATTATGAACTAACTAATAGCTGTTATAATTGTTCAAATGTCTGTTTTTGAACTCACAAGTGAGACTGAGTGCTTACTCTATCTTACACGGCGTACCGCAAAAATCTACGAGGTCGCATGATGCGTCGTAAGAGCACGGTACTGCGATGAGGCATCGTATCACATCGAATCACAATATTGTGAGAGACCCTATGAAAAAAAAAGTTAAAAGGGTGTCATAATCTTTCATTTCAACGTACGTTATTTTGAAACCGGTAGCGGTACGTATGGTATCATAAAAGAACAAAAAATACAAAATGTTGCTGCTTAGAACAAAGAAATCAGCTGATTGCTGTTGTCCAACCAGACACAACACCCGTTTGGTCGAAGGATCCTTTTTTTCAACACAGGTTTGCGGGACTTAACGCCTTGTTCCGTATACTACTTTTTTTACGTGGAAAGTCATGAAATAACTTCATGACATGATTCTCTGAGAGGAGCTGGATGGTGTGTCAGTTTTCAAAAAACTGAAACTTAGTATTTTTTTAATTACCCGTTTTTGCGAGCGGCAAGGTAAATAAATCCTTCGAACTATTCGCAACCCTGGCAAACGTTGACTCTAATTGGCCCCATCAACTGTGCTGACAACTCATTTAGGCATGCGTAGAACACATCGACAGTCGACACGGTCTTGGTCCTTACCAGACAGCCGAACAGCGAGCTACCCATGCCTCTCCATCCACAAACCCAGGTTCCACATAACTCTATAGACCCAATTGTACACCGTTATTTAATCGTTTCGCAGAGAAGGAATTTACAATCAAATTCATGTAGTTTACTTTGCCATGTATTGACGTTCAAACAAAACCACCGCGTCTTGCCACTGTCATGTCATCACCATCATCTAACTAGCCTTTTCCTAACTATGGTGGGTTTGGCTTCCAGTCAAGCTGGATTTAGCTGAATATCAGTATTTTACGAGGAGCGGCTGTCTACCAGACCTCCACAACTCATTTACTGGGGTAACACGGTACTTTTGCCACAGTCATATGATTTCCAACAAAATCACGACTACCTTATGAACTGTTTAGGGAGTTAAATGAGATACTCTTAGTATGTGTAGGTTTATAAATATCACGCACTTAAGTATGCTTTATATACCGTTGCTAGGGGCGTAACTATGGCCGTTGAATCTGTAGTCGGAGACCCTTTGTTTTGGGGGCCTCGAATTGGGGTAGTAAAAGATTGAAAAATTTTGTTGGTTTATCTTTATGGAAGATTTAACCTATATCAGTCAGGTTTCTTCTATTTTTAAGTTTGCTCCAGAGGCTCCCATTTTTCTAGATCGCACGATTATTTTTTCCAGTACTGGTGAACTACGGAAAGCACTCTACATTTCGTGCAATTGTACGAAACTCTAACTACTCTTCAAAGACTTATAACCGCGATTGTGGCGTGCTCACCGAGATATGGTCTTCTTCCTGCCCTTATCCCATATTATTTAAGACTTTGATGCATTCAAATAAAAATAGTTGATATTTTATAATATACAGGGCCCCTTCGGCACTAGCTACGCCACTGACACTAACATAAAGCATTTGTTTTACTTAATTCACGACCTGTATGTTTCTCATGAAGATCTTGGAACAAATTGCCGCTGATGCGACACCCACGCTAAATGTGCTAAGAATGTTTTATTATGGTTTTTTGTTACTTGTATTACCTCAACTTTGTTGTTTTTTATTTATCTATTTATTAAAATCTTTATGTACACAAAAGTACAGAGGACTTAACGCCTTGAGGCATTCTCTACCAGTCAACCTTTGGGTGATACAGAGGCAAACGTTTTAGCATAAAAGAAAAGAAACATTTTTATTCGGGTTATGATTAAGAAACCGTTAGGTTCGGGTAGGTTAATGAAAATATAAATAAATGTAGTAATTCAAAAATAAATACTTATATTATGAACAGAGAAAAATAACAATATTTTACATTTTTTAGTAAAATTCTCAGACAATTTACAAAGTTATACGTGATATTTCATATTAACTAAATTACGGTATAGATCATTAATCAACATTAATAAATTAATTAATAAACTTTTATACCTACATATCACTTATCTTAAGATTTTATATTTAAAAAATAAATACAAAAGAATAATTGCAATTAGTTTCACCTAGTACTATTGATTAATATAATTGATATTGGTCGATTTATTTATTTATCTAAACATTCAATATTCAAATTTACATTATTTACAACAAAAATTAAATATGTATATTTTTTAATGTTCATATGAGTACGTTATACGAAAAATTAAAATCTCTCGAGGATTGAATTACAAGTAAATTAAAATATAACGCTATTGACGACGTATTGAAAAGTATTCCGACAGTCATATTTCGAGAAAAGCAAACAGGCAGCGTTTTAAAAATAATATCGTTTGAAAATAAAGTAATGTTAGCAAAATTATTTACAAACAACTAAATAACTTAACTTAAATAAAATATCTAATGTATACAAAATTAAAATAATATTATGTACAATCGCGTAAAAAATCATTCATACTCTTCTATAATTCTTAACAACTTTTACTGTGAGATCAACTTTGAAATATTGAAACTAATCAGCTGCAGGGAACAAGAGATTTTTTCAAGCGACGACTCTCCAAGTTTGGTTTTAAAGGATAAGTAACAACAACAAAAAAAAAACAAATAATATTTAAGCCTAGTGTAAATAGATTCATTATCCTACCAATAAATAGTAACAACTTCTGAGACCAAAACATAGAATAATCTAATTTACAATACACATAGTAGTCATCCGGAAATGTGCCCAAAAGATTGCTTATTCTTTGGGCGAAGAACGAGCCAGTACTTTGGTCACACAAAGTTTCGATCAGTCGATATGAATTGCATTGCATTCACCGTAGCAATACTGCCAGTCTTTTGTGCACATTTCTGGATTAATACTCCTTAGTGTATTGTGTGTATTATATGTACACAGGTTTAAGTATAAATAATTTGCAATATTTACAAAATGCTTTAAAACTTCACACAAATGTTAACCCTCTAGGGCTACATGTCTGCGGTCATTACAAACGTTTTCCTCGGTCGTCGACAAGGTTTTTCCTCATCTACAGTAGACCCCGAATCCCTTGGCAGAATTTTTTTAGAAGATTTTTTATATTTTAAATCACATTACACGCAATAGTCGTAACAATATTAGTTTCGGTGTTTCATTAATGTAGGTACTTGATGTAATACCCTTCACAGTTATCAAACGACACACTTTTTCAAAACGTGTTTAAATGAGAAGTTTGAGATCGGTAACCACCCTGCGACCTTAATCTAGGTATTAAAAAGTACCAATAGTCGGGGTTGGAGTTAATGACAGGATTTATGCGAGGCCAATGACAGAACCATGCAGGTTGCCAAATACTGGCCAGAAGTGGTTCAATATAAGTTCATCGACATGAAAAGAAGAAAAATAGTCGGGGGCCATTGGGGCCCCAAAACTCAGCCTCAGAGAACCGTCGGTTTGGACACGATGATGACGTCAGGCGCCGACCGAGTGGTCTCGTTGCTGATTGGGCGACGATCAATTTTCTTTTCTATAACAAAAACAGCATCTTTTAGAAATGGAGTTACATGGACGAATAGACTTAACCAATTTTGTCACGGAGTCTGTGGGAACAGCACAGATTTCGACCACATTAATTTTACTTCATTAAGGGTCTCATGTAAAATCTAGTTCCGTATCTATTTGTTTGATTAGATCTAGATTATAAATCCAATCTAAAATCTAAATTTGAGTATTTGTTCAAGGCCACTAATTTTGATACCTGGCAAAGAATGGTTTAGATGATCTTAGGTACTCAGTGGCATAGCTAGGTGACTAACGGCTCTAGAGGAAAAAAAATCTTGAGTTCCGTTTTTACATGGGAAATTATCAAATAACTTCTCCTGCTCTGTGTTGAGTGAGAGGGAGAGTCAGAATTAACTCACTAAAACAAGTTGCCATGATTAAAGTAGTATGTGGATGGAACCTTTTTTATTTAGACTTCGAAGGTGGGAGGAGAATTTTTGCTGGCTTGAGAGCCCCGGGACACTGACTAGACCTCCAGTAGCTACGCCATGAATAATTTTAACCCGTTCTTATATTTAAAATATCTTACAATAAATAACACAAATATCAGATTAATATATTGTCTTATTTCTTAAGTCTAGACTCAAATTAAACATCCAATTAGTAGGTATGTTTAATCTTAATCTAGACTAGATTTTAAATACAAAGATAGTCTATGTCCCCAATTAACAAAATAACTTAAGCTAGCCTCGGCTAGGCGCCTTGTATTTATATAACTTGCCGCAATCGAGAGCACTTCAAAGGGCCTCCTGATTTGTTTCAGGCCAATTAAAACTTAATCCTGAATGTTATCGAGTTCACTTGATTTTACTTTTAAATTCGTTGAATAAATCATGCTTGGTTACAACACAGGCTTTGGGGTTATGCAAAGTCTGGATGTGTTTTAGGTAAGCAAATCTTACGTAAAAAAAATAATAAGTGACAAAAGACGTTTGTTGGAGTTAACACTGTTTTCGAATTTCATCATCATCATAATTTTCGAATCGGTCCACTCCAGAACCTTTCGTCCCCAAAGACCACCCATTGTACGAGCAATGTATGGCCTTATGTATTTATAAATATATAAGTATGTTTATCATTTGTCTAGTACTCATAACACAAGCTCTGCTTAGCTTGGACTAGGTGGCGTTGTGTAAAAAAAGCTGTGGAATATATTATTATATTAATGTGCTCTGTCCACTGCCACTTAAGTTCTAATTTACAGATCGTCAAAATACCACAGATTTCTTCAAACATAACACACATTCAATTCGCATTAGCTTTAAAAATTGCATTACTAATATGCGAAGATTAGTAGGTATCTAGTACCGGATTAGGTAGAAGAGCAGTGATGGCCGGATGGTATCAGCCCCGACTTACGAGTTGTAGGCCGGAGTTCAAACCCAGGCAAGCACAATATTTGTCATTCATTTCATCACCATTGCTCTCAAAACGATGAAAGAATTCATCGTGAGTAAACCGGCATGGACCAGATACGATTGGAAAGGTCAGGCGTAGACTCAACACGCAACGGCACCACCAACACAATATTGTCCGACCCGGGAATCGAACCCCAAGCTCAGCAGTAGCACTTGCGACCACGAGTAGTGAACACACACACCACAGGATTTTTTTAGTAGGCTTATATACAAGCAAATTATAGTAAAAAGGGTTAGTAGAAATATTAGTAACAGCTAACTACTTGCAATCAGGATACCTACTGTTCACTGTATAATCCAATCGACAGAAGACTTACGGGCTTTGGGCTCCTGATGCTGCGGTTTCGGTTTCATCAGTTCTATCTTTATTTCAGATGTGTTCTTTGCGGCCGGGGGCGAAGGCCTAACGACTGTGGCGCCTGAAAAGCCGAAAGTGGAAAGACCTCGGCTGTTAGTGCCTGAACCTGTAGGACGAGAGTGAAGGTATTAGTACCAGATGTGAATCTCGAAGGCATTGAAGGTTATTGACTTGGCAATTGTATATTATTGTCATTAGTGGTAGGTATCTATAACAATACTGGATGTATCATCCACGATCGTCGGTTATGAGACTGTCCATCCCGCGGTAGTGTGGAGGTCAAAACTTCTTCTTAAGAAGACTTTGCACAACCATAAGGTGTGTCAAGAGTGTATTTCTGACCGCCAATTTGCCGTGTGCAGTTGTATAACCGCTATCTTTCTCGCTCTTGTAAATGTCAGTTCTTAGTGAGAAGAGGTAGGAAAGAACGATTCGATGTGACCAAGTGTAGCTAGATCACCAGCCTAATAAAATTATTGTAGCTACATATAAGTCTAGGTAAGTATATTTAGTTTTAGTCGCGTGTCTATCAAAAATCATACTACCAACCGCAATCATTTTTGGAAGGTCTCCATAAGAGAAAAATGCATAGCTAGTTGATATGTTTTCATATTTCTACTGTATTTTCTCGCAATAAACCCTCATTCTTAAAACTTTCTCTGCACTTAGAGTCCCGTTATTAATCCATTGTCAAGCAAAGTAAAGTAAAGTAGTACTCGTAATATTACAAGAAAATAACCATCCGTTTTTCCCTCATAGACAAGATCCTATACAAACACTTCCGTACAAAAAGTTCCTAATCTGCATAGTTTGGTATTTGATCTGCAATCCAGTGTGTTTGACGAACGGAGATTCTTTATAAGTTTTTACGTAATGGAAAAAATCTTCTTATTTCTAAATCATAAAGATTTCATCATCATTTCAGCCGATAAACGTTTCGTTTCATAAATACAAACATATACACCGAGTATCAGACATCGACACAAAAACGAATACCATTTTTAGCCACAATAGTTATTTGTGCAACAAGAGAGCAAAGTTGGTTTTTGCCGCGAGTGTTGATTTTGAATCCCGAGTAAGCGAAGGATTCTATATTTGAATCACGAGCGTAGCGAGTGATTCTAGGTTAGAATCCTGAGTGCAGCGAGGGATTCAAAGACACGAGATGCAAATAACTTTGGTCTCGTGTAGCACATACAACTTTTCACTTCAGCAGCGAGAACAAATAATGTAAAGGTAATAAAAAATACAACTTGGTAATATTTAAACCACATGTATATTTGTAAAAATTAAAAGTTAAAAATTATTGCAGTTTTGCAAATTAAAGGTAACAGTTTTATTTGGAACCGATATAAAATAATAATATCCAACGTGTATCGCACTTTGTAGCTAGCGAACAGAAGAAGAAAACAATAAAAAATTAAAGCCCGCTATTTTTTAAAGATGCGTTCGGAAATTGCACTATTACTAAATTATTCTGTCACAATAAAGATTGTTAAAACTTTAAATAATTATGTAGATACATGATAAACAGCGTATTTTTTAATTCAACATCTCTTTATTTGATCATAAAAAAATATAATTCGATTATTAAGAGAAAAGTATAATAATTACATTTAAACCTTGATTTGAAATTTTATAGGTGACATGTTTCCGAACGTTTTATTGTTGGTTTCTTTTTTGAGCCTATTATATATGGAATTTGAAAATCGAACTTTGAATCGACTTGTTTCTATCTCTCGCTCTTTTCGTATCGAAGTGAAAGTGACAGAACAAAGTGAAGTTCAAATCTTTCGAATGTTGTGAGTAGACCCAGCACTGACTCGGCATTTAAAAAAAATAATTAAAAAGTTACTTTGTCTCACGCTCGCAGCAAAATCGAATTTTGCTCACTGTCTTTAAACTGCAAAACATACTTGTTTGAGGTGCTGAGGTGAAAAAAAAATTTTCGACACACTTGCTCATAAAGTGGCTGTTATTGCACTGCACTTAGGTACATAAAGGGGCTCGTTACCAAAATGTGACATTTTGATTACTATTATGCACATGTGCGGTAATGTAGTGAGAACCTTTTTGTTTAACCTCTTTTTTGTCAAAAAAAGTTTTAAGACAAAAAAGAATAAAATTTGTTATTGCGTTCAATAGTGCAGCATAAATTAGTGTTTTACTTACTTATTTCAAGCAATTTCGTGTTTAAATAAACTATTTAAAATTTTACATATTTAATTAATTAAATCTTTTATCAAATTTGTATTTTCTGTTTATATGCAACCTCATACTTATTTTTTCTAAACCAACAGCTAAACAAGCAGCAGAGTAGCTAGTCTATGGCCGCCATTTTTCGCGCATGCGCGCATTTAAGAAAAGTCAATTTTTTTGCCGCCATATTTAAAAATAAAATACAGATTTTATAAATATTATTATGTCTACAACAACTATTTATGAGGAAAATGATTTGTGCTGTACGCAAGAAAATCTATGTCATGGGACCACTATACAGTCAAAATAGTTAATTATAACTTTGCTGACTGCACATTTACGAACTGTTTCTTTAGATAAACTTTTCATATACCTACTATATAAAGTTGATTTTTAATTTATTTTATTCACAAGTGTGTCGAAAAACGTCGTATGATACACGTGAGTAATTGGACATTATCGTTCTTGGTTCTCTTAAGACCCTCGCCATGGCTCGGGTCTTAATACCACCGCGAAGATAATGACCCACATTACACACTTATATCATAATGTACTATTAACTCATTCATTTTTACCACCAAAAATTTTAGAATGACGATTTTATACACTTTAAATTAATAATAATTTAATATTCTGTATACTACGAAGGATTATAAATCTTCCGTTAGTTCAAAATGCTATACACAAATTAGACACAAATTCTGTTAAGCACGTCAAAGATAAAATAACTCAAATATTCAATATTATAAATAAGTCTCTCACTCAACCTTCTCACTACACAAATCACGAGAAATTCAGTCAGTATCCCCTTCCATTCATCAGTGAATAGATCCAGTACAGGACTGGATTAATAATACAGTTTAGGTTCGTCAAATGAATCGTGTTAAGAACTCGTAGTAGGTCTTCTGTGCCATAAATGGAACAGAAATCCAGACTCAAATAAACAACCCGATTTCCGTATCGAGTCTATCCGAAATAATTGAGCTTGGCTTAGTCGTTGGTTTGGAAGAGACAGCGTTCTTATGATATGTCCTATTTACTTGAATAATTATATTTCGACAAAAGCATAGCTTGTATTTGTTCATGAATTAGTATGCGTTTTAAGTTTGACGTTACTGTTAATTTCGGCGGATATAGTAAGGTAAGGAATATTGGAGATAAAAGTAATGTGAAAATATTGTTTTCAAAACAGAGTAACTACACAGTTTCAAGCAAGCACATTCATGAGACAACGCCAGCAAGTTTTTAAAAGTGTGAGGAGGATAAATATATAATAATACCAGTAACACATAATGCATAGGGAACCGTATGGTGTTGTGTTGAAAAAATATCTCTACATTGCTTATATCACCAATATACCCCCTGTACCATATATGAGTTGTTAAACATTCACGGCGTAACAATATGTACAAATTATACTATGTACGATAATAGAAGTTGTAATTAATTTACTGATAAAAATTCTTTAGGTATACACTATTAGCTAGTTGCACAAAAAACACAACGGATTAACAAATTTTGCTTTCATCATTATAATTTTTGACTAAATATACTCGTTCGTTAGTGTTTTTGATATTATTTCTTCTATCATCTAGTCTACGAAACTGTTGTTTTATTTATAAAAGAAAATGCTTTTATTATTATTAGCAAAAAATCTAAATATAAGTTAGTGTTTTTCATTACATTTCCTCTTTATAAATACTCGTATATTTCACAAAACTATGTTTCATCAAAAACAAAATAAACCTACCATCAGAACTGCGCAGTGGATCCGTTTGGAACAGACTATCCCTCGTCTGACAGCCAGACTCCGCCGTCGTATCAGCAGTTCCTACCGACGTATCTGTAAGCTCTCTCTTATGTTCCTTCTCTTTCTTCTCTTTAACATCTCCACTCTCCTTCGTTCTACTTCTCATTGATTCTTCTTTTTTGCTAAAGTCACTCTTTCTGGTTTTTCTGTTACGTTCGATGTTTTCATCTTCTTCTATTGGCATGGTGTTGACTTCTCGACGCCATATTTCTACGTCGAGGTCTAGTTGATTATCTCGGTAGTCTGAATCTATGCTTGATTGCTGGAAGAAACGGGATTGGTGTTTTGATTTGAATTTGTTTAACTGTGATGTTCAACGGTTCTTTTAGATTAATCTGTACATGTCATAATTCTTACCCAGACAATCTAAATGTATATATAAAAATGAATCCCTATTTTTTTTTATTATCAATGGCTAGCTTGCTCACCTGATGGTAAGCGATAATATGGCCGATGATGGAGGATGCTGCCCATAAATAACCTATTCACTCTTGACTTATACAATAAATGTGTGCCTTACTTAAAAGATCGATCCTGTTGAGGCAAAATTGACTGGGCTTATGATCTTCTTCTTTTTAGTTCCATTTTAATATATTTTACCTTATGTTTCGAAGGAAAACTTCTCTGCTTCTTCACCATTTCATTATTGTGGTTCTCCCTCTCCAGACTGGCTCGAGGTTCGCTGTCCCTCTGGAGTCTCTTCGGGTCCAGGATCATGCGGCTTCCTGCCAGGCTTTCCAAGCGATCTTCACACGATTGTCTTGCGTGTTCCTGGATGGAGTATTTGCAGTAGATGAAAATATTTATGCAAGGAGTAAAATTTATTATTGGTAGTCCACAGGTGTCATGTGTGTTGGTAAATTGTGATAACAGAAGACAATAGCAATACAACTAATATTATAAATGTGAAAGTTTGTGAGAAAGGATGTGTGGATGTTTGTTACTCTTTCACGCAAAAACGGCTGGACCGATTTGGTTGTTTGGTATGTAGATAGGTTATGGATTAACATATAAGCTACTTTTTATCCCGGTCAACAGGAAAAAAAAACGAAACGTAATCTTATTTATTCCTCGATTTTGTTATTTTTGCTATAGGCTGCTTTTTATCAACACACCACGCGGGCGAAGCCGCGGGCGGAAGCTAGTCTAAAATAGTTTGACTTGTATAACCTACAGAAGATTAACCACGTAGGCGTAGGCTTGCAGACGGTTAAGCGTAGGTTTGCGGACAGCGAGCAATGGGTAGCTCACCATCCGTCCATTCAGTAACCATCCAGACCGAGCACAAGTCGTCGATGGCGCGTACTGTTCTAGATGCGCCTCAAGGAGATGTCATTAAATCGTACGGGCCCGTCAGGAAACTTCCTACATATACTATTTTTTTTAATATTTTTAGTGTCTATTTTACATTGAAACAGTTTTTTTTACACGTATGCACTATTGAGCCTTTTCTTTTAACTCACCTTAATCAATTTCTGGTCCTTGTAGATCTTCCACATGAACTTGAAGATGATGACGAACATGATTCCCGACAGGATCAACATGAACACGATGAAGATCGCCAAGATGTTGGTCTGGTGCAGGGTTGATACTGCCATTACCTGATATAATAAAAGGTTTTAGTTCATGAATCCCCGACCGGTAGCATGGCACCGCGCTGTTATTGTCTTACTATTGTGTCTCGTTCGAGAAACCTATCAAAACAATAAATAAAACTAAAAACTCCCAATTTTATTCCCATAACTCAAAGGAGTGAATTTTATTTTTTGAGAATGGAGATCACCTCTCACCCGGGTTCTCTCTCCCTGGGCGGAGCGGGAGATGTCAGATTTTTTATGTCTAAAACCAAACCTGTGTCCTTCAGTTGCCTCCATGAGAACACGAGCCGCCCGCGCGAAGCACACCACCACCGTATCCTCCACCGTGTCTTCTGAGCGGTAGTCACAGTGGTGACACCTGGGTCTTTCTTCCGCCAGATTCCGATGTAGGAACCTGCCGAACTTACCATGTCCGATGAGGACCTACATCATGTGGAAAGTTGTTTTATGGTAGGGTGACTTCTCCCACTCTTGGGCGGAGCGGGAGTGTGTGTCAGACTCTTACTGACTAAACCCCTACCCCGTTCCTTTGATCTGGGGGACACGGTGGACACCTTTCGGATTTCTCATGTTCCCCAGAGGTCATGCGGAAGGTGAGAACACCAAGTTTCCGCTCCAGCCACTTCTCAAAGAGGAGACTTACCGCCGAGATTTTTGCGTGCCCATTGCCTTGCCTACTGCCACTTAAGTTCAGCTACTTTATAATTATTATTATGTTAATAACATAAATAAATACTTACGGTACAAAGCGAGCCATCTTGATCAGTTTTCAGGCGACAGTGAGCGATGTCATCGCAAGCGAGATGCACGTCAATGCAAGTGCTGTCCTCACAGTCAAATTCGTCGTCGTGACATAGTTCTGTTAAGAAAAAATAGTATGTACGAGTATGTATGTATAAAAAAGTAACAAATATATTTTTACATACAAAATCAAAAACTGAAAGTGTAGGTGTTTGTGCAGGATGGGCAGCATAGCAAGTGCCGCATGTTCTGTGCAGCGGCTCCACAGTGGCACTGTGTAATGGATGGATCGAGAAAGCCGCATTTGGCCAGATTGTTTTTTTATTAATTTAATACACATACATACAGCTATCATGACAGATATGCAATACTAATTTAGATTTAACTATTCTACTTACCATCAATAGAAGCGAGGCGCCTGTACGCGTTGAAGGTCGCATTGAAGGTGGTATTGGTCCGCGCCTCCTTGGTGGCGTACATCCTCACGTACATTATATTTCCATTCGTTTCCGACAGCGTGGTCACTGGGTTGGCTACAGACCCACAGTATTCCGCTAATCTGTTGACAATTAGAATGTTACTATCGACGTACAGATCATTTTAAGGTGTATAGACCCACCAATGCACAGTGATCTGGGCGGAGTTAAATGCTATATATATATATACTCATACTATCGTCGTCTACGCTGCGCCCGCACAGAGTCCCACTGAGCTTTCAAACCATTTTCTTTGCAAAATTTACATAAGCTGTACACACTTTAAAGAACATTTAACATAAAGGAGACAATTTTTTTTGGGCCCACTGTTAAACGGTAATGTTTATTAATGATATTGCACATGAAAAAAGTGATCATCTTGTTATAATTAACTGACCAAAAATTATATCGATACGTAACCGAAATAATGAAATAATAGTAAAATAGTATTACGGCAAAAAATGCTTGTTAGGAGTTCATACTATGGAGAGCATGTCAGGGCCTCCGGACAATTCAAAATCGAGGTACCTGTCCATGATTATGGTCCAAATAATTATCTCCTACAAGGTAGGATACAATCAAGGCACACAAGTAGGAAAACTCATTAAATTTATATATTAGTTGACACCAGGGACGTTGCGAACATTCGCATCCGCATCCGCAAATGCGGATCATCCGCATAGATTTGGACATCTGCATCTGCATCCGCATCCGCATTAATCAGAGCGGATTTTCATGCGGATGCGAATATCATGCAAGTAGCGACAAGAAAGAATTGGGTGGGGCCCGGCGATTGGCGCGTGCCGGTCGCACGTGGCAATGTCCAATGGGAGCAAAGAAATTGGTGACAAGATTCGACACGTTTGTTGTGGTGCATCATTTGTTTCTTGTAAATAAATCATTACGTATTTGTTTGCGCTGTAGAATACTTATCGTATGAAAAGATATTTTAAATATTGTTGTAATACAGTGATCATTGTGTGTATAAAGAGTTTACAAAATAAGTGTTTATGGGTAAACTTAACCAAAAGTCAAAGATTTACTATATACAGGATACAGACTAGGTAATAAAGTTAGACTAATATAAGACCGCAAGGTAAATTCTATTATGTTACACCGGTAATACGTTTTATATAATATGTATAATATTAAACATCCGCATCCGCATCTGCATCCGCGGATGTGAGCCTTCAAAACTCCGCATCCGCATTCGCTTCCGCGGATGTGAAAAAATCAGCATCCGCAACATCCCTGGTTGACACTACTCCATCAATTACTAACAATAGAGCTGCTCTTGCTGGATACTGTTGTAATTGTTAAGTGGGCAGACACGCTGTTGGTTGCTGTGCACATGTGATGTGTATACTGTGTATAGTATGGTATTTATCTTGGGCACGGTATCAAGGTGAGATTAAGCCACCTGCATCTCTTTAAGGTTCCGTAACTCAAAAGGAAAAAACGGAACCCTTTTAGGATCACTTTGTTGTCCTTCTGTCTGTCTGTCTGTCTGTCAAGACCATTTATCTCGAGAACCCGTGAAGGTATCAAGTTGAAATTAAAACTATATACTTAAATCCGCGGTCCCTTGAAGCTGTGTAAATATCAAACTTGTAAGTTGACGGGAAAAGAAGATACGCCCGTTTATGTTGCAAAAAACGTACATTTCGACACTGTCAAAGGAATCAAAATTCATAAGGTACTTCCTGTTGACCTAGAATCTTGAAATTATGGTACAAAGCATGGTAATTTTAGCACAAAAATAGAATAAAGTCTGAAAACTGAAAATTTGTAGTTACGTCACAAGACGTTTTTTTTTGAAAAATCTTCAAGACTCGATTCGAGAATTGAATTGTTATCATAGGTAAGTTGGTACGGAACCCTCAGTGCGCGAGTCCGACTCGCACTTGCCCGGTTTTTTAGATGAAATACTGCTTTTAAGAGATAAACAGTAATAATATTTCTTGTGATGTACCTATAATGTGTTTTTTTTTCCAACCAGATTTACAGTATTGGCCGGCAAAAACCGCGCTATTTCGAAATGAATACCTACATCTAATCCATTTTCATGAATAAGTCTACCAAATCGTGTAAATCACATCAAAATCTGTCACGTAGTACAGACGTGACTTTGTTTTATACTATATATTATTGAAAAGTGCACTATTTTGACTTAAAATATCAAGGAGACCTATCCACTCATAAGATATGAGAGTCATTTTTTGACTGTCGTATTTCACAGTATTCCGGTTTCATAAAGTTTTGCTAATATTACCACTGTAATCTATAGATTATAAGCAATAAACTGACGTGCATTTCATCACTATACGCCACAATTTGTAGTGGGCCTATTCCCCAAACAAAATAAAATTGTCTCCTTTTTCTGTGCCAAATAAAACATTTTTTTTCTTTCTTTCTGTGCAAAAATATTAAGGACTCAACCCGTATCGAAGTAGTAAGGAAAACAACCGAAAAAATATCATGTTGTTAAATAATTATATTTTTTGGTACAGAAAGAAAGAAGAAAGAAAACATATTTATTCGGCGACAGTCACCAGGGTCACACAACATGAATAATAAAAAAAGTAAATAAAAACAATATTTCATTGTGGGTGCCTCACGGCTGTGCCAAAAGGGTTCATTTCAGCAATGTTGCCAGACAACAAAATACTGTGTGACGCTGGTCTTCCAATGAACCTTTAGTGAAAAGTGACGGAGCAAGCGGTTTCAAACAATGGTAAATGTTGTGTCACTGTTTTAAGGCACTAATAGGCATAAGATCTATAAGTTTGCTACAGAAGAGACTGGAGAACTAGACTTCTTTCAAGTCATTATGGCGACGCTTGGGGGGGCCTATGTCCAGTAGTGTACGTCTTTCGGCTGAATGATGATGATGATGAATTACTCAATGTGACCTTTTTAGCAGATTGCTCGTAGAACAGATGGTCGATGGGGTCGGAAGGTCTAGAGTGGCGGCCACGTACCGGAAGACGCAACGTTGGAAGGCCTTCCACAAGGTGGACTGATGACCTGGCGAGAGTCACGCGAATCCGATGGATGTGAGACGCACAGGACCGATCACTGTGGCGACGCTTGGGTGAGGCCTATGTCCAGCAGTGGACGTCTTTCGGCTGAATGATGATGATGATGATGAATTACTCAATATGACCTTTTAAGGCTCGCTTGTCACTACTTACTTAAAGTCCATCTCTTGTTCTCTCGTCTCGAATACTTGAATGATATTGTGGTAGCATTCATTAGGCTTGGCTAGCTTGTAAGAAGTGAAGTTGAGGTATATCTGAAATGAAACAAAAATACAACATTAATGCTTTATTGAGGAGCAGTGGTGGCCCAGTGGCAACGGACCGGTGGCAGGTCTAAAACCTAGCCAAGCGCATTACTTAGTATAAGGTTGAAACTTTAGTCCGAAACGCTTAGAAAGGCGTTTCAGAAAACTAAAGATTCTTGCGACCTTCAGTGGTTTCTGGTCTATCGTATTGTAGAGATAAAGGTACATCTTCAAAGATGATCCATTTGTACAGAATAAGGATCATTATCTTGGACGCCTTAACCTTTCCTACCCATCTGTGTCTGGGCATCATCACGCCATGAATCGATAAAGAATGCGAAGTAGGCACTTCCTTTTCGAAACAGTAATGCGAAAAAACTTCAAAACTTTTTTTCGAGTTCATCCATCACATCCATCGTCAAAGTTCCATGCTGCTTTACTACATGGCGCTGTGCACTTACGATACGATCTCTTGCGTATTTATTATTTACTATATCAATAACTTTGGTAGAAAAACTGACCCTCTCGACTTACCCGCATGTCATCAGGAACGATAATGGTCCACAGAACGTCCAGCGTTTGTAGAGAGTTGTCCTTGCAAGACTGTTCGATCAGCTCCTTACCTATCGAACCCCACTTCTTGCCCTTAAAGGTTGTATAACATGACTCTGGTATGTGACCTGTAAAGAATAAATACTGGTTAGTTCTAAATTGTCTGGTAATTAAGACTTGGTGAATGAGTAGGTTTTTTTAAGGTGGGAAATGTTATGGTGACTTTTCTGGCCGGGTTTCACCGCTCTTGAGTGGCGCGGAAGATCTTGTAGGTCTTTTACTAACTAAAACCCACTCCTTCATTCCTTCTTTGAATTTGTTCCATGGTTTTCCTTTCAGAAGAAAATAAGGTCTTTCCTTTAAGGCGCGTGTGGAACAGTACGCGCCCTCGACGACTTTGATTCGATCCAGGTAATTACCGGACTGCCTGACGATGAGCAATGTAGCTTGCCGTCGTACAGGAAACCTTCCGTAAACCCTCGCCTATGGTGGAGGAAATTGGGAATCGGAAAACAGTCTTATTAGAAAAAAAATGCTTATAGAAATAATACTCACGGCTCGGTCCATCCTTAAATTCGACGATAATTTTGAATCCCTCCTTCTCTATGGACTGATCAGAGTGGAACTTCAGCCAGACGTTAGGACCTTTAGTCTTTAATGTTTCCGGAAATTCCTCGCCGCAAAATTTACCCAACAGGTTGGCGTATCCAAAGTAACCGTCGCGAATCTAGAGAAAATTATAAGGTCACATCAGCTTAAACTTAATTTTATGTATTTACTTTTATTACTGTGAATGTGTGAGCTCGAGGCTAGATAATAACAGCCGTACGGGTTGATCTTCAAGATTAAGCACCGTTTGCCAAGGTTGGTCTGTGAATGGGTGACTATCTTCTCTAATATACCGAGTTTCCTTCGTGCCTCGGAAAGCACGTTAAGCCGTTGGTCCCGGCTGTAATTTGTAGCCTGAAGTCTGAAAGTTAGACTCCAGTCTTGCCATGAAGTACCGTGTTACCCCAGTTAATGGGTTGTGGAGGTCTGGTAGGTAGCTGTTCTTCGTAAAATACTGGTATTCAGCTAAATCCGGGTTGACTGGAAGCCGACCCCAATATAGTTGGGAAAAGGCTAGGCAGATGATGACTTCTTCACGCTCGAATGGCTGAAAGGATTAGAATGAAACTTGGTATGAATTTACTTACCTCTAAATAGTCGTTAGCGCACTGCGGGTGGTATTCTATACTAAATATATCAACGAATGTCAGCTGTATAACCTGATCTAACGTTGTGGCTGCAATAGATAAAATAATATTTAAAAACGAAAATGGAATGGCGAAGGAAAACATCGTGAGGAAATCACGTCCTAGAAACAAAAAATCGAAGACATGTGATATCCACCAATCCGTATGAGCCACACACTGCTCTCCCTTATTTTCTGATAAACATAAATATTATCAAATTAATTCTATCATGAATACGCAAGTCAATATTTCTTGGGAAATGATTAAGTCGATCTCTACAAGAAAAGCAATCATAGTATTTTTTCAAAAGCTATTGTGTTATGGTAACAAAGGATATTTATATTCACATTGTGGTTTTCTGAGATCAATAGCAATTACTGTAATCTTGTTATTTTGGTTTGAATAATGACGGAAAAGTTTGCTGCACGTTATACAGATTAGAAGGTCATTGGGAAAATTATTACTCTCATGCCTTTATTGCAAGATGCTTTGTGCAAGGTGGACCGACGACCTGGCGAGGGTCGCGGGAATCCGAAGGATGCGAGACGCGCAGGATCGGTCGCTGTGACGACGCTTGGGGGAGGCCTATGTTCAGCAGTGGACGTCTTTCGGCTGAGATCATGATGATGATGATGCCTTTATTAATTGTTGGAACGGATGTATTTTTATAATGAAGACTACAAAATTTAAATTATAAATTGTATATATGTATTATGTATTCTGTTACGTTAATTTGTAGTCATGGAAAAGGAGACGGCTGTTATTCAGCGTTGACTAGTATTGTGACTATTCCTGCTCAACATTTAGTTTTGCTTAGTCCGGATCAGAATTGACTAACTTGGTGGCTACGCATGGTGTGTGGCTAAAAATTTAGTTTTCTTGACCCCGATCTATATATCAGCGTTGACTATTGCAATGGCTACGACCCACACTGCTTAATATTTCAAATTGTTGAGCTTAGGCTATTAATCAGCATTGTGATTTGCTTCATATCGTTCAGCATTCAATTTTACTGATCTTAAACTGTAAGTCTCTCCCAACTATCTTTGAGTCGGCTTTCATTCTAACTGGATGCGGCCGAATAGCCGTGTTTTACACAGAGCAATTGCCAATCAGACCTGCACAAGTCGGTAAACCCTGTAACGACTGTCAAAAGTCTACGAATGACAATTGGAACGGCTTTGTGTGCTTTCTGAGGCATGGAGTGTCAGTAATGTTCTAGGTAGACGGCTACTTATGAATCGAAAAAATCACAATGGTACTTAGGCGGGTGCCTTAGCCACCGGGCTACGACACGAATGATTAAGATTCTAAGTCAAAAAACAGATTTTATTAGAAATGCTATATACGTTTTGACAAACGAAAAGTACACAATTTTTAAGGATAATCAAAGCAAAGAACCAAAATACCTCACGGTATTTGAAAGTTCTACTCGATTCTGTGATTGGCTCACTAAAATTAAATCTTGATTCCTGATTTATGATCTTGATTGAATCAATGATTTGACAATCTGACAGCAATTTTTTGTTGTGTCAGAATATTATGTAGTTACTCAGATACCCGCGAAACGAGACACAATAGTAAAACAATAACAGCGCGGTCTCATAGGACCGGTTGGGGATTCAAACGTTAAATGTAACAATATACAATAATTTTAGGTGTCATTAGTAAAACTTACCATTTATCTTGATGATACAATCAGTATTATTAAAATAGTTATTATTCCCAGTATTCTTAGAATACGGGTGTGTTATAATCATTTCTTTATCATCAAACTTGAACGATTCACATTTTGCATCCATATCATCTCTCTTCACTCTACTTTTGACTATCATACTAGGGTCATATTTCCTTATCCTAGTGTCTCTCATTCGTACGTTATGTGTATGGTAATCTAAATTTCTTGCTTGGATATCATCGCCCTTATTAGCGATATGCTTATTTATTGTATTAAATTTTTTCTTGTACTTGTTGTATTTTCTATTAATTTTGTTAGTCCAATGATTGCCCATATTCAAGTCATCGTCTATACTTTTGGGACCAGTGTCCAAAGCAGGGTTTTTAACTTCTAGTATACTAGGGTCAAATTTCCTTATCCTAGTATTCCTCATTTGTACGTTTCTTATATGGTTATCTAAATTCCTTGCTTTAGTATTATCATCTTTATTAGTATTAGGTTTAACTTCGTCTAGGTTTTCGTTGTAGTTCCTATTAATCTTGTTGGTCCAGTGACTGTTCATGTTCATGTCATAGTCTGGTATACTCATTTTGCTTCGGGGTCTCGTGTCATGATCAGCTGCTAGTTCCGAAGTGAGGCCGAAGACTGAGCAAACTGGAACAAAGAAAAAGAAACATAAATTGCTTGTTTGTAAAAGAAAAGTAATAGGACACCTGTCAAGTGACGTTTTATAATCGCTAGCGTTATTCGAAATACTGAAATGTTCGTAAGCCAGTCACTTGAGGGGTTGAATCTTAAAATTAAAGAGAGGAAGCTGAAAATTGATACAACCTCTACATATTATTATTAATTCTATATCATCATCATTATTTCAGCCGAAAAATGTCAACTACTGACTCCCTATAGGTATAGACTTCCTCCAAGCGTGGCCACAACTACCGATCCTGTACATCTGGGATCTATCGGATTTCCACGACCTTAATTATTCTAAACGTTAGCTCAAAAAATGCAATAAATATCGTGTCTGCGTCTCAAGATATTCAAGGTGAAAGATCAAATGATGTGTGAAAAAGCAAATAAACCGTTTTTCTTTCTTTCTTTAAATCATCATCATCATCTCAGCCGAAAGACGTCCGCTGCTGGACATAGGCCTCCCGGGACCAAGCGTCGCCACAGCGACCGGTCCTGTGCGTCTCGCATCCATCGGATTCCCGCGACCCTCGCCAGGTCGTTGCAAATAGTTGTACCTAAAAGTATAAAGAAATCTGTATAATCTAACCGTTAGAGTACGCAATGACTTTAGATTCTCCATATTAAACTCTAATTATGTATAGCCTCTTCTGAAAGGGCCTATATGACAGCGTTGCGTATGCCAAGCAAGTCTCTAAAAAGTTTTGTAGCAAATTCAATATGACGATTGATTGATGACTATAATGAGATTTCGTCTAAAAGTTTTCTCTTAGGTCTTTTTCTTGTTCTAAATTTGATCTTGACTGCGTAGTTTTGAAACGTAGTCTCTCACAATAGGTCTCATTAGAAAGCTACTAAGACACCCAAAGGCAATGAAAATATGCTCGCGAATAAGGAATGAATGAAGAGAACCAAAGTTATCAACATAGCCCGAAGAATTGCCTAACTTTAGTAACAATAGGCAGGGTACGTTACTCTCAGGTAAATAAATGAATTATTATATTTGCTATAAGATTGGCCATCGTGATTGAAATTTGGTTGAGAGGATTATAGAAATGAAACTAATTACGCAAATTGCGTAGAAATATTTAGCTAAAATTAGGTCAAGAAAATTATCTATTTTATTTTTAGGGCCATGGGTTGTGCGAAAGAGAACCCCCCGGGGTTGGGATAGCCCTGAAAAGAATGCAAAGAACGAACATAGGAGTGGGTTTTAGTCAGTTAAATTCTAACACGCGCTCCTGCTCCGCCCTAGGGCGGGATAAGTCATTGGATGATTTCGCACCTAATAAAACGAACATACTTCTACCTAAAGTCTATGTTATCTCAGCTAATTAAAAAAAAAAAACAAAAATACTATACCAAACTGAAATATACATTATTTTACAGAACCTTTTCACTGAGGCAACGTCAACTCAAATAAGAAGATATATTCAAAACAGCACAAAATACAGGAATAAATTCAGCATGTTATTATTTTAGCATTCATCCGGCTGCAGAATCTGGAATTAACTTTTGTAAGTCGTAGAGGGAGGCAGCCATTTTGGATTTAAAAATATAAAAGTGCTGTAAGATTTTTAAATTATGCGAATAGGGGTAATAACATGATTGAAACTGAATCGTAATGAACTTGTATAACAATACTAGCTTCTGCCAGCGGCTTCGCTCGCGTGTAGAGTTAGTTTAGTCTTAGCGTGATGATACGTAGCCTATAACCTCCCTCAATTAATGGGCTATAGAACACTGAAAGAATTTTTCAAATCGGACTAGTAGTTCCTGAGATTAGCACGTTCAAACAAACAAAGGCATCAGCTTTATAATATAAAAGATGATAAAGTATTATTATGCTTTACGATTCAGTTTTTAAAGCATAATGTCTGTGGCCTTTCTTTAGAAAAATCGGTTAAGGCGTTTAGAAGGAGTTAGGTGACAAACACATTCACAGAAGAATTAAACAAACATAACTGAAGAATTTTTTTGGGGGCTTTTATCTCAAGAACTCCTTTTTTCATTAAAAATAAGGAGGCGTAAAAATAGGTTTTATAACATCGCGCTACGACCAAAAGGGGCGGAGCAGTAACTAAAAACATAGGTGAAACCTCATAGGAGAACTAGTATATTATAATTTTATCTCACAAGAAATAATGATGAGAAAACAAATCATCTACCTAGCCTTTTCCCAACGATATTGGGGTTGGCTTCCAGTCAAGCCGGATTTAGCTGAATACCAGTATTTTACGAGGAGTGGCTGCCTACCAGACCTTCACAACCCATTAACTGGGGTTACACGGTACTTCAAGGCAAGACGGGAGTCAGATTTACTGGCTACAGATTTATTTTTTAATGATGAGAAAACAAATCATAGCAAAAATAACAGTTACAAAGAGTATTATTATAGTAGGTTATAAAAGTCGTGTCGTACTTATGTACCGTTTTCCTTGCTAAATACTAAGTGATATATTTATCATTAGTAGGACTACGGCACAGCATAAATATGAGAGTAAAAGCCCAAATGCTGACGTATTTTATTGTCGGCTTATTTTTAGAAACACTTGGCGTGTGTCAGAGTTATTTTTAGCGCTGTACCTTTCTGACCTTAATTTTTCCTTTTAGTGTTCTGTTAACTGTCCAAATATGTTTGTTAATTCAATTGGACATACTCGTAAATGTATTTTTGTAAAGTAATTTCTTGTGGGGGCTTGCGGATGACCAGCAATGGGTAGCTCGCCGTCCAACGATCCTTTCCTGTCCATATAGGACCGAACCCGAGTCGTCGACAGCGCTTAGCAGTTAACATCTCCTTAATTACTCAGATACCCGCGAAACGAGACACAATAGTAAAACAATAACAGCGCGGTCTCATAGGACCGGTTGGGGATTCAAACGTTAAGGTGAAAGCGTCAGGGTAGCCCATATACCTAAGTCGATGAACGATTTTTTCAAGGTCAAAAACGTTCCTAGACTTAAGTGAGCTTGGAGGCTTGTATTGATGATTTTTATGGGTATTATGTAACTAGTTACGTTTTACAGTCGCTAAAGATATTTTTAACTTCATACAACCTACGACTGGCCTGCAAATTGCAAAAAACGTAAGAAAATTTGAATTTCGCGGGCTACCTTGACGCTTTACTCCTTTAAGAAATTTCAGCAAAACCGTAGGGGCCCAGCCGGGCCGATTCACGCTAGGGCTATGGGTTAACTTCTAAAAAGGTTACTTGTGGTTCGAGAACGCAAAGGACAACTGAAGGACAGGTGTAGTTTTTGTCAGTAAAAGTCTGACTTCTACTCCATCTCTGAGTCCTAGTCCACCCTAGAGCGGGAAAAGTGAAGATTGCATCACTGCCTACCATCAGATGGGATCGCAGTCAAGCACTAGTTTATAACAATAAAAAAAAGTCTTTAGATGATTTTCCACATATTATTTTTGTATCGTTGGTAAGTTCGCGTTTGACCACTATCTCAACTGATGAAAACGACGATAAAATGCGCTTGTTTAGAAGTAAATATCTCTAGGTTAACGCAGAAACCCGTAGGAAGACGCAGCGTCGGAAGGCCTCCCACAAGGTGGACCGACGACCTGGCGAGGGTCGCGGGAATCCGATGGATGCGAGACGCGCAGGACCGGTCGCTGTGGCAACGCTTGGAGGAGGCCTATGTCCAGCAGTGGACGTCTTTCGGCTGAGATGATGATGATGATGATGATCTCTAGGTTGTAGATTATTACTCTAAAATTACACTTTGCTCGACACAAGGATACGTTTTACGACTACAAACCAACGAGGCACTCATCTTCGTACTAATATTATGCTAAATTTAATGCAGTGCAAGTGTGTACATGTTTGTGTAACACGTTACAGTCATAGCTGTCGTGTTGTGGGATTCCTTGTAGACTAACAAGAAATGCTAACGAGCAATGAAATGTAGTATATGGAGTGTTAAATTAACGAATCGAGTTCGAAACACTATGTATATTGTGCTCCAAAACCAAAATAGTTGATGTGGCTCCTAAGGCTGCTTAATTCATGAATCCCCGACCGGTCCTATGAGACCGCGCTGTATTGTTTTACTATTGTGTCTCGTTTTGCGGGTATGTGATAGGTTAATTTGAAATAAGAATGGGCAAGACATGTCTGCCGCATGCCCGACAAACTGTGGGCCAAACGAGCACAAAGTTAATGCCCTGAAACAGTGCGACAGGGTCGCGGCAGACCACGAAGGAGATGGCGCGATGAGCTGGATAGATTCCGCCAGAACTGGCAAGAAGAAGCGTGGGCCAGCAAAAGATGGAAAGAGTGGAGGGAGAACTTTGCCCAGGAGTGGGATAGAATAGGCTTACCGAAAAAAGGTTTATAACTAAAAGCTTTATTGCAATTAAATGTTTAATTAATAAATTATAGTTTATTTGATTTATTACCAGTGAATGATGCGGTAGTCTAATTTTGTGTTTTTTATTTATTGAGCGTAGAAAACTAATAATTTTTCTCTTGCTTCTAATAATAAAATAGGTACATAAAGTACAAAATAACCGGGCGATAGCAAGTTGGACTCGCGCTGAAAGTTCCGTGTTAACTTACCTACGTAAACAGTTCGATTCCCGAATTGAGTCACGAAGACTTTCCGGGATACCGAAAATGTATTTTATGGTGACGACTTACAAACAAGTTTACAGATTTTTCCAAACCTTTTAATTTCAGGATTTTAAGTCAACGATACCCTCTCCTAGAGAGGAGACCTGAGTCCCAGCAGTGAGAGGCTTATAAAGCTGATGCTAACGCATTATGTTGAAGTCAGATCCTACTAATATTGTAAATTTGAAAGTTTGTGAGAATGAATGCGTGGATGTTTGTTACTCTTTCACGCAAAAACGGTTGGACTGATTTGGTTGTTTGGTATGTAGATAGGTTATACCCTGGATTAACAAAACAAGCTACTTTTTTTTCGCAGAAACTAGTATATAATATAAGTAAATATCAATAATAAACTTTTTTACTGAAACTTTCTAAGTGAAGCATAATTATAATAAATCTCCAAAAAAAATACAACAGTAATATACTAAACAACAAAGATTTTACAGATCCTTACTTTTAAATGACTAAAAAAGTGATTCCTCACACAAAATCCCGTAAAATATGCAAATAAGATAATTACCGTTCAAATACAGAATTAACAAAATAATTAAACGTCCGAAAGATAGGGTCAGCAGAAAATGTCTTGACAGGCAACAATCCACTTTGGCCTATTTAAAATAAAGTTGAATTTCGGGTTTTTTGTGTGCTGTTGATTTATTTAAAGCAAGAATAAATAAAAATCGACATGTTCTATTTTTGAACAAATTGAACTGCTATTAAATACATATATTGATTTTAATTTATTGGCCTTGTATGTTTTTCAATTAAATTATTTTTGTTATATCATTTATTTGATAATTAATTTATTGTATTTTTAATTTCTAAAATTGGAAAATTTTAGAAGGTTACGAATATTTAACATTCGCGGATTTAACAGTTTGAAAGAAAGAAAGAAAGAAAGAAAAATAATTTATTTGGTACAGCACAAGACACAGAAAATCAACTTTATAAATGAATGTAACACGAAACAAAAAGAAAAAAAAAATGTAAATAAGGTAGAACAAAAAAAAATATATAAAAAATTACAAATAGTTGTGTGCCTCACGACTGCACCAAAAAAGGTCCAGTTCAGCATGAAAGCCAGACAACTAGTGCCTGACGCTGGTTTTCGACTGAACCTATGGCTGTGACGCAACGGACGCAAAGCTGTTTAGGAGTGTAATCGAATAGTGTGTTTGTTTAGTGTGTGATAATAAACATAAGATGAAAAAAAAAAAAATCAAAAATGGATGAAGAACGAAGGAATCCAAACAAAAATAAATAAAAAAAATAAATAAAAAGAAATAAATAAAAAGAACGACCAATAAGAAAGAAAAGAAGAAAAGAGCAAACATTATCAATGGAACGATGCAGACACCAAGCACTAAAAAGCAGTTTAAACCAAGGCAGGTACACGTACATCATATAATTGAGGTATTTTGTGCTACCATATCCAGCTTTCGTTGTGCATCAATCAGGTATTGACGTAAGCGTATTCTAAAGGTACCCATCGTATTAATCACTCTGATAGGGGGCGGTAGGTTATTCCACACCTTAGAAGCCGCATAACGAAAGCTTCCCCTAAAAGCAGCTGTACCGCAGGACTGTGTCGAGAGTTGCTGTGAGCATTGCCTTCTTCCGCATTCCCGCCTGTTCGTAAGCCAACTCAATTTATGAAATAAGTAGTCCGGTTTTTGATATTTAATTATACCGAACAGAAGGCAAGCTAAGTGCAGTTTGCGTCTGGACTTCATCCTCAGCGTAAAGTGTTTGTTTAGGTACGGCGTTACATGGGTTCTGCGAGGAATGTTGTAACAAAACCGAGCGCAAGCGTTTTGCACTCTTTGGATAAGGCGATCAGTACGTGCTAATAGGCGCGGGCCATATACCGTATCTGCGTAGTTTAACCTAGAAAGGACCAGGGTTTCCACCAGCTGCTCCCGCAGTGCTTCAGACAAGTACGGTCGCATCTTGTATAACACCTTCAAGCGATAGAAACAATTTCTAACGGAGTCTGCTACGTGTTTCTCAAAACGCAGGTCTTTATCCATGGTTAGTCCCAAATTTTTTGCCTCATATACTCGCTCTATCTGCTCGCCCATTAGCTTCAGATTGAAAGACAAGGGTAGCTTAGCAAGCTGCTGTCTTGAGCCAAACACCAAATATTTCGTTTTAGTTGGATTCAATGACAAGCAGTTTTCCTCAGACCATTGCACAATTCTTTGGAGGTCATCATTAAGGTCTGTAATGGCCTTATCGTACTCGTCTGGTCGAAAAGATATATAAACCTGAACATCATCGGCGTATATGTGATAGTTACATTTAAGAAGACATTTGATGATGTCTGCACAGTAAAGGATGAAAATAATCGGACCTAAGATTGAGCCCTGAGGGACTCCTCTCTCTACTGCAATGAATGCTGATCTTAGAGTGGTGCCGTCACCCAAACGCAAATCGACAAACTGTTTCCTGTTGGTAAGGTAGCTGCGGAACCACTGCACGGCGCTAGGATCGAAACCATAATAGATCAGCTTGGATAATAAAAGCGGAATATTTATTGCGTCAAATGCCCGGGAAAAATCAATCAAAACGAGTATTGAACACATTCCCTGATCCTGGGCAGCTAAGATGTTATCAGTAACGTCCAATAAAGCAGTAGACGTACTGCGTTGCTTCCGGAACCCGGATTGTAAGTCAGGTAGAATGCTATTTTGCTCCAAAAACCGAGTTAACTGTTGGCAGACGACTTTTTCCATTACCTTGGATAGACAAGGTAAAATGCTTATCGGACGTAGATCTTTTAACTCAGTTGGATTAGATTTTTTAGGTAACGGCCTAACTGATGCAATTTTCCATTGTTCGGGAAAAGTTGACGTCACCATAGAGCAGTTAATAATTTCCGTTATTACATTTAAAGTGTGCGGCAGAGTCATGTTAATCATATCCAAAGTAATGTTGTCGTGACCCTCAGCGTTACTTTTAAGGTTGCCAATGATCCGCGAGATGTCGCTCGGTTCTACTGGGGTAAGGGCAAA
This sequence comes from Mythimna separata, assembly GCA_030763345.1. Lineage (NCBI taxonomy): Eukaryota > Metazoa > Arthropoda > Insecta > Lepidoptera > Noctuidae > Mythimna > Mythimna separata. The sequence continues at coordinate 2,947,727 of CM061188.1, read as the reverse complement.
AGTAGCTTCACCGTGTCTTGTTTTATCATAAAACGTCACTAATGATGAGCTAGCTGTAGGGTTACCAGGAACTATCAAAAAGTGGTTGTTTATCACGTCGGGATCTGTAAATTGCGACGGTAGGTCTTGCATATTTTTAAAAGGCAACAAAGTGGATTTCAAGTTTTTCCATAACAATTTTGGATTTTTTATTTTATTATTTATATTATGTTTGAAATACGCAACTTTTTCACTATGCAATGAAGTAACCACTAATCGCTTTAGCTCCTTATAATATTTTATTTTTGATTCATTTTTTGTTTTTCTACAGACATTTAGTGCGTCATCACGTAAACGCATCATCACTTTTATTGTATCGGTAATCCACGGATATGATTTTTCCTTAATAGTGCACGACCTAACCGGGGCATGAGCATCAAACAGGGCGATCATGTGAGTGTTAAAAACATGAACCATGTCAGTAACACTGTCTAGCAAAGAAATGTGCTCAAAACAAAAAAATTTAAGGTCTTCGATCAACGTTTCAGTGCACACATTTTTAAGAGGCCGGTACTTTACCAAGTATGGAATGAATTTTTCACGCTTAATGTGGAATTCACCTATTATAATAGAATGGCCATATAGAGTGCCAAGTGATTCCACAGAAACATATCTAGCTTTCATATCCGTACACAGAAGGTCGATTAGAGTCTCACTGGATGATGTAAAATGTGTAGGAGTAGTTACCAACTGCCCGAGGTTGAGACAATCAAGAAATTCGTTAATTCTTTTCGTTTTTATCCCGCTTGTATCAAGCAAATTTACATTAAAGTCGCCAAGCAGAATATAGTGGTCACAGTTACCCAGTGAACTGATAGCATCCGTTATGGCGTCCAGGAATAAGACTAAGTCAAGCCACGGTGGACGGTAGGCTGTACCTACGGCGACTTTTTTACCGTTTAAAGTCAGCATTAGCCACATTTGCTCAACAGATTCGAACCTAGGATCGATGGCCGTAGTACAAGTACGCGCGCTCAGACCCTGCCGAAGATAAAAGGCGACGCCGCCACCGCGGCCCGAGCGCACACTCGCCGGACGCGGCGTGTGACGTAGGCGATAGCCCGGCACCACGGGAGCACGCCCCTCCTGGCCCGATTGCAACCACGTTTCATTAATAGCCATCACGTCAAAGCCTTGCCTGTCAATAGCCCCAATCAAGTCATCATGACCCGTACCCAATGATCCAGCGTTAAAAAAGCCAACTTTAAAAAACTTGTCTCGTTTATTTGTCATTGTAATAATAGAAATCAAATTGCGTACAATTAGTCGTTCCATAAAATAGTAATATCAGAATCAGCCGTAATCCAACCATTACAAACTGTATTATATGACTTTTATAAATAATTAAGGGTAACACGGAATATAAGCTTCGATATATAAATATGCTTGTAAATAGTGTATTAATATATAAGTGTAAATAAATATGTATACTTGTAAATAGTGTATTAATATATAAGTGTAAATATTGTAAACTTGTAAATAGTGTAATAATAATTAAGTGTAAATATGTATGTGTTATAGTATAAAACTGGCTTACGTCTGCGTTGCTAAGGAGCTCCGTGAGACAAACAGCTATCGGTAAAAAGTACTGCAAACAATAGCCATATTCATATGTACACTGACACAACAAAACATTACAGCAACAACTATCTAATAAATCGGTTACGACATCCATACAATAAACTATCAAAAAGTAAAATATGATTACATAACTTTTCTTGCATATTATATTAGTAGCTCGATATTTGTATATAAACACACACAATAAGGGTTCGCAATTATCTAACATAGAAGTTCCCAGTGCCATATCAACAGAATAAACAAAAAACAAGTTACTAATAATTATAAATCGTAAATAGTTCAAACGGGTCCCTAACCAAAAATCCTGCCAATGTCGTCCTCACATCGGATAAGTTCAGCCTTGCGGCCATCCTCCTTGCGTGCGAAGATTCTTCCATCCCTCGTCCAGACATACTTCCAACCACGTTGAGTCCCCGCCTGAGTTTGTGCATAACGCTGCCCGCCCACGGCAGACTTTTTGTAGGTCCGATAATCGTCCCGATAATAGTCACATTTATTATATCCTATAGTATATTCTGACCGACTTTTTGTAGGCCGTGTGCGTTGCACTATTGTTGTCAGTGTATTCTATTTTTCACCTACAAAAAATCGTTCACCGATTATCGGTCGTGGGCGGGCAGCGTATGACAGTTCGCACATTTGCCAGATTGCGCATATGACGGTTCGCGCAGTTGTTGCCCACTCATATGACAGTTCGCACAGATGACAGTTCACAGCTAAAACGAGACATCTTTCGGGTCAGCTAGTTAAATAACTACATGCATAATTTTATTTATTAAACTTAAAATTACTGCCAAATAGGAAGGAAAGAAAGAACTTACTAAGGGCCAAGGAGAGCACGAAAAGTACCGGAGAAGTCATTGTAGTTTTCACTGTCTCTTGAATTACTTTTGACTAGTTTTGTTTTGGAACTGTTATTTTTTTACTACAATATTTTATCACTTCTTGGAACTGTTATTTAACACTGTTATTTGTTACTAGTATTTATTACTGTTATTTTTGTCACTGTTATTTCGTCACTATTATTTGTCACTGTTATTTTATCACCGATATTTTATCACTGTTATTTCGTCACTGTTATTATTTTATCACTGTTATTAATTTACGACTATTATTAATTTATCACTGTTATTTAATAACACTCGTTTGAATCACTGTTATTTTTTTATCATCACTGTTTCACTTCACTTTTTCCACTTAAACACTTTGACCTAACTTTTTAAGATAGGTTTTTTTGTTAATTATTTCATTAGTTACTGTCTAGAGTAAATTAATTAGCGGCACTTCATAACATTTTAATTACGTGGACTCCTTGTCTAGGTGACCTGTGAACAAAGAGAAAATAGCTAAATTACTTCAGTATCGCGTTGTCTTTTAATTAAGATATTTTTATACTTATTTTCTATTGCATGGAATGTAGTCAAAACGATGTAAATTGAGTCGACGATGATAAATTTTGTTGAGTTACTAACGCTAGATGCTACAATTTTTTTTTTCGGAGTTTTTTTTTTCCGGCAGAGCGGGAGGGCGTGTTAGCCTTTTACTAAATCCCACTTCTATGTTCCTTTTTAGGGTTCCGTAGCCAATTGGCAAAAATGGAACCCTTATAGTTTCGCCATGTCTGTCCGTCCGTCCTCGCTTAATCTCTGTGACCGTTAGCACTAAAAAACTGAAATTTGGTACAATATGTATGTCAATCACGCCCACAAAGTGCAAAAATAAAAATTGGAAAAATGTTTCATTAGGGTAGCCCTTTTAAATTTCGACCCTAACGTGTGATATATTGTTGGATAGGTATTCAAAAATGAATAGGGGTTTACCTAGATCATCTTTTGATAATATCAATAATTTCGGAAATAATCGTTCCGAAAGTAAAAAACAGTGTCCCCCCCCCCTCTAACTTTTGAACCATAGGTTTAAAAAATATGAAAAAAAATCTAGAAAGTAGAGCTTTATAAAGACTTTCTAGAAAAATTATTTTGAACTTGATGGGACGAACAGTTTTTGAAAAATTGAGGACACTTATTGTGACGGACGGGATACTACGGAACCCTACTCCGAGCGTGGCCCGACAGGCTCTTTGCCGGTTTTTTTGTCTTGTGTTTATGGACTTTGAGTTTCTCTTTCAGAAGCCACCCCATGACCTCTGTAGGCTTCAGCCCTGCTGGGCATTTAGGGAAAGAAACATGGATGGGTTTTAGTCAGCAAAAACCTGACAGACTGAGCCTACTTCTGGCTTCACCTAGAGCGGGAGCACCAAAATAAATATTGGTTTGAGTTACGCGATCGACGGCCGAGTACGTACTGATGTTAATAATGATTTATGCTAATTTTATAAAAATGCACGAAAGCAAAAGCGCTTAGCTGTTCGGTTGTATGATTCCGAACATAGTTATTTGATTCCATTTCCCAGCTCAAAAAAGAAAAGGGCTTTGCCCGACAAAGCTACACAATAATAGCCATAATATTCCAATTAATATACAAAAATAATCCAATCAAACAATAAAATATCGTCAACAAACGCATAAACCGGGCTCCAATCCATACTAATAATATAATTTTGAAAGTAACTCTGTCTGTCTGTTATGCTGCTTATCAACATTAACCTTTCAATACCCGCAAAACGAGACACAATAGTAAAACAATAACAGCGCGGTCTCATAGGACCGGTCGGGGATTCATAAATTAAACTACTAAACCAATTTTAATATAGAAGACGCTGTATTCCAAAATACAGAACTCGTCCTAGTTCGATTACAGAAGTTCCTATTTTTTTTTTTAATTATTATAAACTAGTGCTTGACCGCGATCCCACCTGACGGTAAGAAGTGATGCAATGGTTGATGGTGAGGCGCACTAGTTTATTAAGAGCCTATTCACTCTAGCCTTGAAGGCACCCAAATTATAATCTGACGGGAAAACCGCAGCAGGCAAATTGTTCCAGTCCTTCGATGTACACGTATACCGCGTATGTGCATAGAGAGTGTTGTATACCGAGATCGAGGACTCATCCTAGTTCGGTTACAGATTTTCCTTATTAGACTTTATTATGTAATTCGTAGTAATAGTTTTTGTCGTAACAAATATTTTCATTATTAAATAGAAAGTGGTATGGAGTAAGCTTATAAAGTACTAGCTTTTGCCCGCGACTTCGTCCGCGTGAAATAATAGTTCCCGTTCCCGGGGGATTTCCGGGATAAAAACTATCCTATGTCCTTTCTCGGGTCCTAGGCTATACCTGTACCAAATTTCATTCAAATCGGACCAGTAGTTCCAGAGATTACCCCCTACATACAAACTTACAAATTTTACCTCTTTATAATATTAGTATAGATACTTAAATAATATCCTTATTATTTATACTTTATTCGTGAGCTAGATAATAACAATATAGTTGGGAAAAGGCTAGGCAGATGATGATGATTTATACTTTATTCCTATAACTAATAGAGAAGAATAAGAATAGGCTACTTTTTAACTGCGACTGCGGCGTCCTTAATTACCGACATTCACGCGAGCGAAGTCGTGGACAAAATCTAGTTAGTAATACTTGGGTAATACGATTACCTATTAACTCTTATAAGTTGGTTCGGTAATTTATTTATGAGTTGCTTGCCCCAAATTATTGGGGAAAAGAAAGAACTTGATAACTTTGTTTTTGAATAGAGGATTATTATTAGTATCGGAAGTGGTCTCTTCAGGTCATGGCTGGTAAGTATCAACTACATTTTATCATCTGCCAAGCCTTTTCCCAACTACATATATTGGGGCGGCTTCCAGTCAAGCCGGATTTAGCTGAATATCAGTATTTTACGAGGAGCGGCTGCCTACCAGACCTCCACAACCCATTAACTGGGGTAACACGGTACTTTATGGCAAGACTGGGGTCAGATTTAACACGAAGGAAACTTGGTATATTAAGATGGTTACCCATCCACAGACCAACCTTGGCAAGCGTTGCTTAACCTTGAAGATCGACCTGTGCGGCTGTTATTGTCTAGCCACGAGCTCCTCGTCTCTAAATATATTTTTATTAATCCCTTAAAACTCCCGTTACCAACAAACCACGACGCTAAATTCATATTTCTCTATAAATATTCTCTCGTTGGGCTAAAACAAAGAAGTAATATGTCATAGTAGCGAGCGTAATGGCCACTTCACACTCGGAGGGCGTGCGAGTGTCGGGAGTAGCGTCGAGGGCCTCCGGAGGCCGAGAGCGACGGCTTTAAAAGGGACGGGCGACGCAGGGGAGGGAGTGTCTTTATGTGGGGGGACGGGGGTGACAGGCAGAGGATACTACTACATATTCCTGCCAACTCCTTCAAGGCAATACTTGCGCGGTGTTATAATAATTATTAATTATAATAATAAATAAATATTATAAAGAGGTAAAATTTGTAAGTTTGTATGTTTGTAAGTTTGTATGTAGGGGGTAATCTCTGGAACTACTGGTCCGATTTGAAAAATTCTTTTAGCGTTAGATAGCCCATTTATCGAGGAATGCTATAGGCTATATACCATCACGCTACGACCCACGGGAGCGGAGCAGTAACGAAAAATGCGGGTGAAACCGCAGGGGACAGCTAGTAATAATTATAATAATATCCCACAACTTTCACACAACACTATCTAGTTCCAAACTAAGCAAAGCCATTTTTTTAAGGTTGCAAATCATTTATGACTTCTCCCGCTCTAGGGTGGAGCAGGAGACTGTGTCAATCTTCTGCTGACTAAAACCACACCTATGTTTCTTCTTTGCCTTGCGTTTCAGGACCCCGCGTTTCCCTTTCAGAAGTGAACCCAATGCCCTAGTAGGCTTCAGCCCTGATGGGTCTCTACAGTTACATTTATTTGCTCTGCAATAGAGCGGGAGAAGTCATTGAATAATTTACCGCCAAAAGAAAAACAAAAAAAATCCCCACTCAATAAATGATATCCAAGAAAAGTTAGAACCTGATAAACCAACACTAAAGTTACCCTATTAAATAATATCTTCTTTCTACCCAAAATAAATCTTATTGTTACCAATACTTACTTCATTGATGTTTACAAAATAAAACAGGAAAGGAAAAACAAGGAAAACTGGTACAAATATCAAATTGATTCGTTCTTGAAAGGTACGGGACCAAATAATAGGATTCATTTAATTTGTTTTTTGATTAAATGCTGGCCTGTTGGACGAAGGGCCATTTTTTTGATTGGCTTCAGGCTTTCTGTATTTATTTGAATAGGTACTATGTTTACTGTATTTCATTTAAGGGCGGTCAACCTGAAATACATTTCCGTATAACCGCTGTTACGTGATTATGATAACAATAATAATAATAAATCCTTTATTTCAGGCTACTAAGGCCCATAAACACTATACACAAATTAATAGTCTTAAAAATAAACTAATACATATTAAACTAATTTACATTGTTTGTTTTTTTTAGTAAATACGACTTTAAAACTATGTTAGTAACACTTCACTGCACTATTTATATTTTCTTGGTGCTGTCCTGTGGTACTTGTCCGCGGAAGCGACGGAACACCACGCCCTGTGGCCAAAAGTCTTCATCCATAGCGAGGTGCAGAAAACAGTTCGGAACTCGCACCACATCATCTGCCTAGCCTTTTCCCAACTATATTGGGGTCGGCTTCCAGTCAAGCCGGATTTAGCTGAATACCAGTATTTTACGAGGAGCGGCTGCCTACCAGACGTCCACAACCCATTATCTGGGGTAACACGGTACTTCATGGCAAGACTGGAGTCAGATTTTTTACTGGCTTCTGACTATCCGTAACGACTGCCAAAGATCTCCAAATGACAGCCGGGACCAACGGCTTAACGCGCTTTCCGAGGCACGGAGGAAACTCGTTATGTTAAGATGGTCACCCATCCACAGAGCAAGCGTTGCTTAACCTCGAAGATCGACCTATGCGGCTGTTATTATCAAGTCACGAGCTCCTCCACAGGAACTCTCACCACAAACGCCTTGAAATTGCCTTGAATATGATGTTATTACACATCTTTCTTTAGCTATTTTGAAAACTATCTTGTGTATTATAAAGCCAACGAAAAATTCATTCTAGAATCATGTACTGGATCCATGGTATTCATGGCGTCGATGTCTGACACATCGAAGGACTGGAACAATTTGCCTGCTGCGGTCTTTCCGTCCGATTACAATTTGGGTGTCATCAAGACTAGAGTGAATAGGCTCTTAATAAACTAGTGCGCCTCACCATCAACGACTGCATCACTGCTTACCATCAGGTGAGATTGCAGTCAAGCACTGGTTTATGTAATTTAAAAAAAAAACCTGTATATATTTTTTTTTTAATATAAACTAGTGCCCTGTGATCCCACCTGACGATACGCAGTAATGCAATCGTCGATGGTGAAGCAAACTAGTTTAAGAGCCTATTCTTGCTCGTTAATCGGTGAATGTCAAATGCCTGGCCTGGGAGACTAAAAAAAGGAAGAAAACCGAGGTACACCAACTATTCACCAAGGTACACCAGTTCGCGTATGAATGAATGATTCATTTGCTAGAATACAGGTACTTCCACTGAATGTAGTCAACTGTGGAACACGCTTGCCTAGAAGTAACCTATTCACTCTTGACTCAAAGACCCCTCCAAGTTATAGCTACCAGGAGACACCTACAGACTTTGGCAGGAATTTTCACTCCTTAGCTATATTTACTTCATGCATGTTCCCAAAATGTTTTATGCGTATTGAAAATGGAATGTCCGCCGTGAACCGGTAGTGCATCGCGAAACGTAAGCTGCCAGTATTTTGATCCTTATTTATAAAAACTGACTAATCATAATGAATATGGCATATGTCAACAACATAGTATTTATCATATTCTGAATTCCAATTCTCTTTTGACTTGAAGTAGGTAACAGTGTTAAATTCGATTTGCAACCCCGCATAACTGAATAATAAGTGGAATCATTGAATTCCGCTAGATTTGAAGTAGATTATTCGATTTTTAAACTCACACAACTAAACGATTATGTAGAATCACTGAAAAAGACGCGATCACGATAAAATGGAGCAGAAATTTTATTGTAGTGTTAACTACCTCAGCGAAGTTTGCCAAGAAGGTTAACTCGATACACTTGCTATCGAATATTACAAAAATATTTGAATGTCACATCCGTATTCTAATATGTCAACAGTACGAAATACATTATTGTTAAGAACTTAGCACGCAAGAAAACATAAACGTACGACTCGACAATATGGTCGAAAGATTGCTGTAGCTTCCCTTTTAGAGGAGTATTAAGTAAAAAAAGTTTTTAAAAACAAAAATAAACCTTTATAATCCATTCATTTAAAAGCATACCTACTAAATTACTTATCAATTTTCTACTCATAAAATCGTTCACTGCCAAATAAATATTAATTCGTGTTTAAAAGACTTTCGCAAGCGACAAGCTTCAGTAGTCTTCTTATTTTGTTAATTAATTTTGTTTTTCATTAAAGGGTCAGCTCACACCAAGACGCGACGCGACGCGACGCCGCGTGCACTTTTTAATAGAGTGACTCAAAATATAACTTTATTTACTGCATGAAAAGATACACATTTCATTGTGAGAATTTAGAATACGTTACTTCATGCAGCGCTGCGCCTCGTGACGCGGCGCGGCGTCTCGCTGCGCAGCGGAACGTTTTTACATTCGCGACAAATGTTGCCGACGATGTTACTAAATGCCTCCCAACGTTGCGATGCATCTCGCGGCGGCGTGCGGCGCAGCGCGGCACGGCCCGAAATCACTGGCCTCTCCCTGCATCGTCGCGTCGCGTCGCGTCTCGGTGTGAACTGACCCTTACATTAATTTGAGAACGACGTTTTTGATGTTATAAATTGGGTTGGAATTGGAAAAAAATGTTGAAAGAATGATTTTATCAAAGGGTTTTCAATGTTAGGGGCAGAATCTTAATTTTTTTTTCTTTAATAGAAACGTTGTGGAAATTAAAACTCTGTTTTTGTTTCGTTACAATTTTGACACTTTGAAGAAGGTTTTGTATAAAATCGTGGAATATTTTTTCAGGTTTGTAAATGGTAAATGTCAATCATTTTGGGAAGGATTTCATTTCAAAAATAAAATCTTAATTTTAATATTTATAAATAGAGAGCATACTGTAAAAGTCTTAAGAAAAAGTTCAAAGATACTCGTAAAACAAATCTTTTTATGGTTTTTATGTGTTTAATTTTATTCTTTTGTAAATTGTTATCCTGAATGAAACCTTGTCAGATTTTTCAGGTTTTCTAAACTATATAAATTGTAAATGATTGACAGAAAAAAAAAATGAAATCTTAAATTTAATATAAACAGAAGTAATACTATAAAAAGAATTACGAAAAAATAGTTTAAACTAGATTAATTCATGAATCCCCGACCGGTCCTATGAGACCGCGCTGTTATTGTTTTACTATTGTGTCTCGTTTCGCTTTCGTAATTGACTACCTTGAGAAGAAACACTGAAACAAACTCAGGGGTCGAAATCTCTTTTAAAGTCCATACAGCTATGTAATGATCAAATCACATGAGAACTATGCAGATCAGTGTCTGAGATGGTCTTTTGAGGAAAAAACCATACAGATTTAAGTAAACCTGTCTAGTTAGTGCAAGCATTTGTCACTATTCGCAAAACTCAACTCAGGACTACTAAGGAGCTTAACGACTTGACGAATAATTTTAAGGATTTTATTTTTAAGAGAAAGGACATTTGGGTAGGCCAAATAAAATACTCAAATTGTCAGAAATAAATTAAAATTAGGTTCTGAAAAGAGAGAAAAAAATTACCATTTCGATTTAACATCAGCAATGTCAGTCAGTACCATGAAGTACCGTGTTATCCCAGGTAATGGGTTGTGGAGGCCTGGTAGGCAGCCGCTCCTCGTAAAATACTGGTATTCTGCTAAATCCGGTTTGACTGGAAGCCGACCCCAATATAGTTAGGAAAATGCTAGGCAGATAATAATGTCAACATAATAATCTTAGTACCTATCAAAAACTTTGATAAAATCGTCGCGTTCAACTGAAACTTGGAATGTTGACAAGTCTATTAATTAACGATGAATTGTAATTTGTGTTGCCGTTTCATTAAAACGTTTGACTAAATAAAACATTGTTGTGTTAATATTATCGTCTGTCGCGATTGGTAAAACCTTACTTTATAATTTTTTAAGCAATAGACTTTTTGTACTTGTTACTGCTTTAGTAACCTTTTTTATATTTTTTATTTACTACATTTATTTGCATTATTATTTAATGATAGAAGGGAAAATAATACATAAAATGATTTAAAAAAGTTTCCCTGGACTTTTTTGCTTCTCCATAGGGATCTGAAATGGCAGAAGATAGGCGTGTGTGAAAAGGGAGAGGGAGGCCTTCGCCCAGCAGTGGGACACAACAGGCTAACTAACTAACATAGAGACTCGGTTTCGAGCTTCGTTCGAAACCGAGTCGTCGACGGCACGTAGTGTTCTACACGCCCTTCAGAGAGATGTCGATAAAACCGTAGAGGCTCAACAGGGCCGAAGCCTACTGAAGTCGAGGGTTGGCTTTCGAAAGGGAAGCCCGGGGGTCCTAGAACGCAAGACAAAGAAGAAATATAGGATTTAGCTGAATACCAGTATTTTACGAGGAGCGGCTGCTTCCCAGACCTCCACAATCCATTAAAAGGGGTAGCACGGTACTTCATGGCAAGACTGGAGTCAGATTTACTGGCTTCTGACTATCCGTAACGACTGCCAAAGATCTAAAAATGACAGCCAGGAGCCTACGGCTTAACGTGCTTTCCGAGGCACGGAGGAAACTCGGTATGTAAAGATGGTCACTTGTCCACAGACCAACCTTGGCAAGCGTTGCTTAACCTTGAAGATCCCCGGCGATTGACCGGCGACTAGTGGGGGTCGACGCGAGCCCAACCTGATGCGACACAAACACGTGCACTTATCCGCACTAGTGCCAAAAACAACCAATTACGTGCCTAAAAGCAGTGACATAATTACAGATTTTCGATTAAGTGTACCTTTTGAAAAACAATTTTTAATCCTAAATCTAAACATTCCCCTCACGGTGACAGTAAATACAAGATGGCCGCTACTCGTCTAGACATAACGGAATGCTGTCATTTGGCACAGCGCCATTAGTTACTTTAAACTTTTTTACCACTTCACACATTTGCGGGCTAGGTCATTCTTCCGAGAAATATGATTTAACTACAATACATAGTCGGTCGTTGAAATAAAAAAATATTATTGTGTGAATCATTTGTCTGCAGGGTTTTTCACCTTTTGGCTTCTTGCCCATATTCCAAATCACTATATTCCCATCCGACGTAGTTTTGTTTTTAAGGTTTTTTTTTCTGGAAGGGGAATCATCAGAATGACTTCTCCCGCTCTTGGGCGGAGCGGGAGGGCGTGTCAGACTCTTACTGACTAAACCCCTACCCCGTTCCTTCGTTGCCTATGATCTGGGGGGGGGACTCGGTGTCAACCTTTCGGAATACCACGTGTTCCCCAGAGGCTTCGGCCCTGCCGGGCCCCTACAGTTTGCTGACATCTCCTTGAGGCGCGCGTGGAACAGAACGCGCCGTTGACGACTGGGTTCAGTCTAGATTATTTCCAGACTGCCGGACGGCGAGCTACCCAGTGCTCGCCGTCCGCGAGCCTGCGCCTACGGTGGTCGGAAATCGGGATCGGGATTTCGGCGGCGGCGGCGTGAGGACCGTTCCCACACGCGCTCGCGGTCAGCAGCCTCCTTCACAAGCATTACTGCTTCGCAGAAGGAGGCGACCGCATGCCACCCCTCCTCGCTCCGGACCATGGCCTGAACCAGGGCACGGCGCGAGAGGTCGCCGCCTCCGATTTTGTTTTTAAGGTGGGAAATCATCAGTATTACTTCTCCCGTTCTTGGTCCGGAGGGCGTGTCAGACTTTTACCGACTAAAACCCACTCCGTTCCTTCTTTACCTTCGTTCCAGGTTCCGGTTTTAACTTTCAGAAGCTAACCCATGGCCCCAGAGGCTTCGACCCTGCTGGGCGCCTACGGTTTTGCTGACATCTCTTTGAGGCGCACGTGGAACAGTACGCGCCGTTTATGACTTAGGATAGTCTAAAGTAGTTAAGAACCGAATCTTCGGGCAATAAATCTCTGTTGTTAGTTCAGTCTCGCTAGTATTTATAGAGCTTTTAAAGGTAGCATTGGTTCTTAGCCACCGCGACTAGCGACCGCAACCCACTGCTTAGTATGGATTTGTATGGCACCGGTCACGTGACGCGCTCGCCTGGTTTGTTTAGTACTCCATACAATACTAAGAAGCGGGTCGCGCGACCGGTCGTGGCCACGGGTCGCGGTCGCTAAGAACCGAATGCTATCTTAACAGAGGCGAAACGCGGACTAATCTAGACGTCGGTGGAGACTTATCACACCAACATCTGTATTGGGTAGGAATCGAACCCAAGACCTTCGGCATAGTATTCAGGGCCACTAACCACCACTATTATACCAGATACTAACCTAGATATACCTACCAGATCAACATGCCAGTCAAGGTTATATTTACAATTCTGTCTCATATTCAGTTAGCCTCATACACAATCTCATCACTTAAATACCTGGTTTAAGAACACTCTGGAAATTATCTATGTCTGTTGTATTCTCATCTGTCTAAGAAGGGTCTATTAATTCTCTACGACTGTTATGTCACCCATAAACAAACATCAGCAAGCTGTAGGGGCCCGGTAGGGCCGAAGCCTCTGGGGGGAACATGTGGTATTCCTAACGGTTGACACCGAGTCCCCCCAAGAACGAAGGCAACGAAGGAACGGGGTAGGGGTTTAGTCAGTAAGAGTCTGACACGCCCTCCCGCTCCGCCCAAGAGCGGGGGAAGTCATTCTGATGATTCCCCTACCATAAAAAAAAACCCATAAACAAACATAAACTCGTAAACCATAGACTACTGTCATATCTACAAAGTTACAGACGCTACTAATAGATACCTATTCATAACTACAAGTAAAAGATCAACTAAAATGATATTCCCGTTCAAAGCTTATTATTACGTCTGAACACGCCTTTAACCCACTTTTTATCCAACACGCCCAGTTACACAAGACCTTTTGTCTTGAACCGATTTTAATATCTGCTTCATATTTTATGGCTGAGGAATAAAATAACAGGGGTCAATTTAAAATGGTCGTGTTTAGCGAAATATTTATTTTGGTAACTAGGTCCCGTAGTAATATGCTACGGTCTGAATTCTGTAAATTATAGATGTCTATTGAAATTCATGTCTTATCATGCTATCTGGTATATAGTATTTCATCTTCATTCAGTCATTTCGGAGAATCCGTATTTTGATTAGACTCTGATACTACTCATTTATTCATTTTCTTTTGTCACTGAAAGCAACAGAAATCTATCTATACTAATTTATATATTTATACTAATAATATAAAGAGGAAAGAATTGATTTGTTGCTTGTTTGTATGTTACGATTTACTCAAAAACTACTTGACCGATTTCAAACATTCTTTCACCATTAGAAAGCTACGTCTTCACTAAGTAACATTAGGCTATGGTTTTTCTACTATCATGCGGGTGAAGCCACTGCTAGAAGTTAGTAAAGAATAAATTCATCTCGAAATATCCTACTTGGGCGGAGCAAAGCCGTGTCCTTGTGGAGGCTATCGGCGGCGGCGAACTCTCGCGCCGGGCCCTGGTTCAAGCCATGGTCCGGAGCGAGGAGGGGTGGCAGGCGGTCGCCTCCTTCTGCGAAGCAGTAATACTCGTGAAGGAGGCTGCTGACCGCGAGCGCGTGAGGAAACGGTCCTCACGCCGCCGCCGCCGATATCTCGATCCCAATTTCCGACCACCGTAGGCGCGGGTTCGCGGACGGCGTGCACTGGGTAGCTCGCTGTTCGGCAGTCTGGTAATAATCTGGACCGAGCCCAGTCGCCTCTGAAGGCCAGCTAAAAGAATCGAGACCAAATAAAGTATTCCAACTTATGTTTCCCATAAAAATCCTCAAGCAAGCTTTCTCTTTAAAACAACAAAGTTGTCATGTTTCCGTTCCGCTGTGTCTTCGCAAATGTGTCGGAAATAGCGCCACTTTATAGTGATTGTAAATAAAATCCATTACGCGCATCCGATTTTACCCGACTGCAGAAGAATGGATTTTTCTAGTGTACTAGAAAAATGAGGAGCTCGTGGCTAGATAATAACAGCCGCACGGGTCGATCTTCAAGATTAAGCAACGCTTGCCAAGGTTGGTCTGTGGATGGGTGCCTCGGATAGCACGTTAAGCCGTAGGTCCCGGCTGTCATTTGTAGATCTTTGGCAGTCGTTACGGATAGTCAGAAGCCAGTAAAATCTGACTCCAGTCTTGCCATGAAGTACCGTGTTACCCCAGTTAAATGGGTTGTGGAGATCTGGTAGGCAGCAGCTCCTCGTAAAATACCGAATTTATTCAGCTAAATCCGGCTTGACTGGAAGCTGACCCCAATATAGTAGGGAAAAGGCTCGGTAGATGATGATGTTCATTGTACATATACTAGCTGCTGCCAGCGACTTCGCCTGAGTGTTAGTACAAATTTATCCCAGGGGAATATACACCCGGGATAAAAAGTAACCAATATGCTATTCCAGGGCATGGTTGGTAGTGGAAGCCAATATAGACTTTCACTACTGGTCCTAGTGCTATGCCGGAGGTCGTGGGTTCGATTCCCACCCAGGGCAAATGTTTGTGTGATGAGCACGATCATTTGTTCTGTGTCTGGGTGTAATTTATCTATAAATATGTATGTATTTAGAAGTATATAAGTATGTTTATCAGTTGTCTAGTATCCATAACACAAGCTCTGCTTAGCTTGGGACTAGATGGCGTTGTGTGAAAGTTGTGGAATATATTATATTATATCTATCTATACTAATATTATAAAGAGGAAAGATTTGTACCTATTTTTGTATGTCTGTAATGAATAGGCTCAAAAAGTACTGGGCCGATTTAAAAAATTCTTTCACCAATAGAATGCTACGTTCTTCCAATTTGACATAGGCTACATTTCATTTTGAAAAAATTAGGGATCCTTGGTAAAATTTGAACAATGTAACCGAAGGTGTAGAAAACTAACACTAAAAAAAGTGTTTTATATCCAAATTTCCAAAAATAAATAATTGTCTACCCCGTGCGAAGCCGGGACCGGCTGCTAGTTTATTATATTATTGTACATGTACTAGCTGCTGCCAGCGAATTCGCCTGCGTTATAGTAGAAATTTATCCCAAGGGAATATACTGCGGGGATAAAAAGTAACCAATATGCTATTCCAGGGCATGATTGGTAGTGAAAGCCAATATGGACTTTCACTACTGGTCCTAGGCTTCCTCCAAAATGTTGCCATATCAAACGATCCAATTCGTCTTGTATCTACAGAAATCATTCTCACGGCCTTTACCGTCAAGATGACACAACAAAATTATCTGTAATTTTCAATTTAAATCAGAAAAATTACGGATACGGATTCCTGAAGGAGCGCTGGCCTGATGGCTGATGAGCGTACGTGACCCATCGCCACTACCATTCCATCAGTCCATCGTGCATATGCTGTAAGGAGGCTGTTAGAAAGTAGCAGATTCAGTCGTGACTTGTGCTCCATTGGTGTAATTGCCGCAAGGCGTTCCATTGTGAGGATAAACCAATAAATAAATAAATGGTCTCCTTCTATGCCTATACAAGGAGACCTTGTTGTAGGTAAAATAATTATTATTCTCCAGACTGAATTTCGATCACGATGGTTAATCTTAACTGAGCTTAGCTTAGTACACAGGATATTATAGTACACAAGTGTGTGCAGAAATCTATATATATAAAAATGAAACCCGTTTTTCGTTGTCACGACATCACATGAAAACGGCTTGACCGATTTGGCTGTTTTTTTTTTTTAAATGTTCCTTGAAGTTCAGTAGTGATGGTTCTTACGGAGAGAAAAATTCTAAAATAAACAGTTAGGTAAAGTAGGGTAGGTAGGGTAGTGTAGGGTAGTGTAGGGTAGTGTACGGTAGTGTAGGGTAGTGTTGGGTAGTGTAGGGTAGTGTAGGGTAGTGTAGGGTAGTGTAGGGTAGTGTAGGGTAGTGTAGGGTAGTGTAGGGTAGTGTAGGGTAGTGTAGGGTAGTGTAGGGTAGTGTAGGGTAGTGTAGGGTAGTGTTGGGTAGTGTAGTGTAGGGTAGGTAGGGAAGTGTAGGGTAGGTAGGGAAGGTAGGGTAGAGTAGGGTAGGGTAGGATAGGATAGGTAGGGTAGAGTAGGGTAGGGTAGGATAGGATAGGTAGGGTAGTAATTTGACGGGAGCGAAGCCGCGGGCAAAAGCTAGTATTAATATAATTATAAAATGACCCGCAACGTCAACGAAAACTACATATTTTACCCATCATTTCGATAGTTTTTTTTCGAATACAATAGTTTTACAACCTGTAGATGTAGTCAGTAAAAAGTCTGACAATAGAGCGGGAGAAGTTATTATTTCTTACATCATCATCTCATCATCTACCTAGCCTTTTCCCAATTATATTGGGGTCGGCTGACAGTCAAGCCGGATTTAGCTGAACACCAGTATTATACGAGGAGTGGCTGCCTACCAGACCTCCACAGCCCATTAACTGAGGTAACACGGTATTATTATTATTTAGTTATTATAGTAGGTTGGTTGGTAGGTTGGTTGGTTGGTTGGTGGTAGTTGGTTAGGTTGGTTGGGTTGGTAGACTTGGTAGGTTGGTTTAGTTTTATTGTAGTTATTTAGTTTTTTTTTGTTATACAACGTGTAACGTTAAATGCGCAAAACCTGAAATTAGTTTGTTCAGAATAACGAGCAGAAGCAATAAAACCACTTTTTAATATAGGTCACATTTTTCAAAAAAATTTAATTAAAAATTTTGCTTTCTCTATTTATTAACAAATCAAGCCATAAGCATAAACCTGCGTAAATAGGTAAACAAACACAAACGGTTGTCGTCCAATTTAGATTTTCTCATAAACGGTATAATAATCATACTCATTTCGATGTAAATACGAATCTTAAACAAACTAAAACAGCACATAAAACCTTCAATTTTTTTTTATATATTTTTTTTCTCTCAGAATTAGGTCAATTGGATTAAAAATCGTTTGGGGTGTCTGAGGTTTTGCGCATTTAAAGTTACACGTTGTATAGTTGTTTGTTTAGTTATTTTTTACCTTAAAACACAAACAATTCTCACCTCTTTAAAATATACATTTAGTTAAAGTTTTGTCGGATTCCTGCCAAGATTCGGTTTGTGTCAAGGAACTCGTTATTCTCACGGCCGTTGTTCACTGATATAGTTTCAACCGGACAAAACTATATTTAAAGTTATGTTGTAGAGTTCTGTTACTGAGTGACAAATTATACTATCATCATCATCTAAGCTGAAAGACGTCCACTGCTGGGCATAGGCCTCCCCCAAGCGTCGCCACAACGACCGGTCCTGTGCGTCTCGCATCCATCGGATGCCCGCGACCCTCGCCAGGTCGTCGGTCCACCTTGTGGGAAATTATACTATAGTAGTTCTTTTCAACCCGAAGGTTGAATGGTAGAGAATGCCTTGTTGTATTTATTTCTAGTTAGTATTTTAATTATTACTTTTTGTACTAGCTGTTACTACAGTTCGCTTCAACTAACTTTGCCGCTCTGAAGTTGGCTACAAATCACTGCGCAGTAATCAATTTTACGAAAATAGACAGCACTGCGCATGCGTTATTTTTCTATCTCAGTCGCTCGTATACGTCCGATACCAGCTTTTGTTCCGCTCGCACGATCGTCGATGCGAAAAGTGCTACGCGTATAATTATTACCTACTTGTTTTAAGTTTGTTGTTTTTTGTTATTTATTCTTATAATTACGAACGAACGTATTTTCTTTCTTTCTCATTTTCTTAGATATATAAAATCAGGTGATTAAATAAATACACTATTTATTTTCATTATAAAATAAAACAATTTAAAAATTGTCACGTCAGTGAACACTTTTTACGCGATAGTACCTGCGCCGTTGTTAGGACAGCCTAGATTCAGAGCGGCATAGTTATTTGACGCGTACTGTACTCAGCTCCCGTTAGCGATATAATATCACTAGTGATAAATACAAAATAAAACTAAAGCCTTCCTTGATAAATGAGCTATGCAACATTAAAGTAATATTTAAAATTCAATCAGTTGTAACTGAGATTAGCGTGTTCAAACAAACAAACTTTTTTGCTGCATAGAAGCTTCATAGTAAGTAAATATAGTTTGTCTTTTTCCCGTTTTTTTTTTTCTCGTAAATATTGTTACATAATATTGTTGATATGGTTTTACCAATGAGTCGTCATTTTAAAGTAGGTACAAACCTATACCAATAAAATAAAATGATATAAATAAGCAGTTCTATTTTGTTCGCTTACTTCTTTAAAATCACACAACGGATTTTGACACGTGAACGGATTTTGTAAGTAATAAGTACATTATAAGCCTTATAATGTTTCTACAGCTGGGAATGAGTCCTCTCTCTCTCTCTAAGAGAGGAAATGGGCCGTAATCCAACACACGAGCTCAGTATGGATATCATATAGCTTTGATCTTTTTGTTCTGGGACATGCCGGTTTCCTCACTATGTTTTCCTTCACCGTTTTGAGAGCAGTGGAGATGAAATAAATTACACAAAGTAATGTGCCCACCTGTATTTGTACCCATGACCTCGTAAGTCGAAGCCGTTACCACAGGCGTTCTTCATTTGTCAAAAAGTTAGAAAAATTATGCTAATGTGGATGTTTTGAAATGACGTTTACCAGTTGGCAGCACTGAGACCAGGCACCTGTCAAAACGCTAATGTTAATGACATTACTCACGTGTACGTTTTCAAAGGAAAAAAACCTGGCAGCCAAGTGGCGCCAACTGGTGTGGTGGTGTGAACTGATGTGAACCTGAACATCCTCATTGCTAGTTCCAAAGCGGAGAAGAATGTGCAAGAAACTCCTTAGACATAGAACAGTGGTTTTTGTTTATGATCTCAGTAAAACAGTCCTAACAGATTTTTAGTAGTTGTTTATTTATTTATTTATTTATTTATTTATTTAACAGTTTATGTACACACACAAAAGAATAAGAAAAGAAAAAGGAGACAGAAAATAGGTACAAGGGTAATGCTTATTTTTTCTTTTTTTCCTCTTACAAATAGTTTAGTTACATATTTCTTATCACTTCTTTTATGTGAGAACAATGTAAATAAACTAAGTAAAAACTACTACTGGTCCAGTCTAAACTGACAGCTAAAAATACAACTTGACAGCCTCGCGTTTGATCACGAGATGGTAAGCGATAATGTGGTCGACGATGAAGCATGCTTGCCTAAAAGTAACCTATTCACTCTTGACTTAAAGACCCCTAGCTTGTAGCTTCTATCAGGAAACACAGACTCCGGCAGAGAAATTCGTAAAATTAAGTTGTAACAATTTTTTGTTCTTTCTCTTTGTTTTAATTTAACCGAGTTTCTGTCATGTTGACAATGTCAGTTTTCGTCAGCGAAGATTATTTTCTATTTTGATCTATAATATTTTTTTATTTACTGTTAGTTCATGAATCCCCGACCGGTCCTATGAGACCGCGCTGTTATTGTTTTACTATTGTGTCTCGTTTTGCGGGTATTGATAGGTAATTAACAGTTGAAATTGAATCTTCTTGTGAAGCTTTTTTATTAAAAAAAATAACCTTGCACCACACTAAGATTAACTCCTATATCGTGGGACCTTTCGCAAACATGTAAACTCACATACACAAGACACCCAGACCCGGATCCCTTCTCTGTAGCTCATACAAATAATGGTTTCATTCAGGGATCGAACCCGCGACACTTAACGCAGTAGCCAATCGCTCCCCCAATGCGCCAACAGTGCTAACGTTTGGAGAAAATTTTAGTTTACGTTAGCAGCGACAGAATTTATAAGAACTAGAATTCGATGGACAGATCTTATATGCAATGGGCTGCAATGGGCCTGAGCCAGAGTCACATAACAAATAACAATCAACACTTACATGAGATACAAATAATCCTGAGAACTATTCATTCAACAATATAAAACCATTCATCAGTACTATAGAAGCACACAGATATTTAACGGAATATCACTGGGATGAGCGCTGATCACTGAACACTGCGCGGCCCGCCTTGACCGAGCGCGCGCGTCTTGCCAACTAGGCGAGGCCGCCGCTACGACCGACATTTGTGAAATGTTATATTTTAACTCTTGTATTTTCCCATCTTGATTTTATTGGGTGAAGAGGGATTTGGCTGGGCGTGTTAGTAGGATGTAGGCTTGGGCAAAAATTATCGATATGTCAAAGTATCGATATTTTTCCAGAAAATAATCGATAATATCGTCGATATTTCAAATTTTAAATATTGATGTTTTTTTTTTCGAGTATCAAAAATATTTTTTGAAAGAGTAAAGTTTTTTTTTAATCCTGGATATAGGTACTTATCTATACTAATACTCTATCTCTTCTCTACTATTATAAAGAGGTAAAATTTGTAAGTTTGTAAGTTTGTAGGTTTGTAAGTTTGTATGTAGGGGGTAATCTCTGGAACTACTTGTCCGATTTGAAAAATTCTTTCAGTGTTAGATAGCCCTTTTATCGAGGAATGCTATAGGCTATATACCATCACGCTACGACCCACGGGAGCGGAGCAGTAACGAATGCGGGTGAAACCGCAGGGGACAGCTAGTATTATATATTTACAGTATAGTAAAATAATAATAAAAACTACAAACTAATTACAACTAACTAAAGTATGGCGTCAAAAAGTTCTTCTACATTGCTGACGACAGAAAATGTGCCCAAGAGGCTGGCGGCATCGCCACGCTGTATGGCAATGCTTATCTTCTGTCGAAGGTAAAATATAAAAAAAAATAAAAGGCCTGTTTGATATTTCTCATGACGACGTATCTAGTAAAGAAATGGAAAACCAGAATATAACAAAAAAAACATATTATATTGTTTAAAATATTTTATGTATAATTCATTATTATTTTATTGTTTCTTTCAGTTTAGTTTCAAGCTACATTCTAGGGTCTTTCACAAATTTCAAAACAGGTCTTTTATTTTTTAACAACTTTGGATAGTGCATACATACGTCACGCATTTACAAGGCATGTATTTGAACGCGGATTGATCTCTAAGATTTGAAACAAATAACAAACTGTATAGAGACCAAGTTTCTTGACTGTTTCGCCTACTGTTGATTGAAGTACACCTTTTTGACTACAATCATCATCATCTACCTAGCCTTTTCCCAACTATATTGGGGTCGGCTTCCAGTCAAGCCGGATTTAACTGAATAAAAGACAAAAAACATGTACGTTTTTTTTACAAAGCTTGCATAGGTGCTACGGATTTATTGTATTTTGTACATAGCCAATATTAAATTATATTAAAACTCTACTTAAATTAAACGTATTTTAATAAAAATAAAACTGACAGATTTTCAGACACTCATTGTTTTAACACTCTTGAATATTTTGATAGTACTTCGTACAATAAAATTGAAATATCGATACGGTGTATATCGATATATTTCATTTGCCCATCCCTATAGAATAGCTCTGTCCAGATGTGTGAAGATTTCATAATAAAGGTGATTGGACGATATTCATTGTTGCACGTTAAACCGTAGGTCCCGGCTGTCATTTGTAGATCTTTGGCATTCGTTACGGATAGTCAGAAGCCAGTAAATGTGACTCCAGCCTTGCCATGAAGTACCGTGTTACCCCAGTTAATGGGTTATGGAAGTCTGGTAGGCAGCCGCTCCTCATAAAATACTGGTATTCAGCTAAATCCGGCTTGTCTGGAAGCCGACCCCAATATAGTTGGGAAAAGGCTAGGCAGATGATTGACGACATTCATTGTTGAGCGGCTTAAAGAGCGACCTATGTACTCGTACTTCCAAAAATAAACCAAAAAGCGATCTAACGGTACTGGGTCCTATGTTGATTCAGGTGAACCCAACCTCACTGCATATTACGGTGATAATGAAAGGGAAACAAATATAGAAGTTTTTGGACGGTTTTAAAGTAAACCAGTGGAAAAATAGTATAGTTGTTTAGAATATTTTAATCATATTCATCAAAATGACGTCTCCCGCTCTGGGCGGAGCGGGAGGGCGTGTCCAATTTCTTCTAACTAAAACCCACTCATGTTCCTTCTTTGCCCTAATTTCAGGGTTCCGGTGTTCTCTTTCATCAACTCAGGCCCCAGTAGGCTTCGGCCCTATCGGGCTCCCACAGTTTGCTGACATCTCTTCGACATAGGATTGGTCCAGACTGTTACCGGACGTTCGGACGGCAATAGCTGTTAAGATAGTAAGAAGGTAGTTACTCAGATACCCGCGAAACGAGACACAATAGTAAAACAATAACAGCGCGGTCTCATAGGACCGGTTGGGGATTCAAACGATATCGTACATATCAAAATGGTAGATATTACATGTGAAAACAGATGGCCAATGGGGCCAAAATGTTTCTGCGCTGGCAAGCGCTAGATCAATCTTTTAAGGATTTGTCACACTGGATGCGTTCTGCGGCCTGCGGTCAGGTCAAAGTGAACGCAGCCTGCATTATGTATGAACAACTTTGTCGGTCGGTCCCTCGCCACCGCCCCGTTGGGCCAACATGCGTTCTTTGGTTGTGCTCGCGCGGTCAGATCGCATTCTATACAAAATATATTGATACTGACAATGTTGACCTGACCGCAGGCCGCAGAACGCATCCAGTGTGACAAATCCTTTAAAGGCCTCCCACAAGATGCTCCGAAGATATGATGAGGCAGTCCACACCATGCGAGATGACTCCATCCCCTGAGTTTGTTTCAGTGTTTCTTCTCAGGGTAGTCAGTTAGGAAACACCGGCCTCATCTAGATTAATAATTATGACAAAAATAATTGACGTGTAAAAGTGTTTTGTGAAACCTATTTGCAAAATAAATATCATTTATCACTACTGGACGTCTGCACACTGGATCCTACCCTCGAATGTGATCTCTCTCTGTCATTCATAGGTTTGCTGGGAGAAAACTCATTGTTGAATTAAGCTCGCCTTGGTACATGCATTGTCAAAATCACTGTATTTAATCATAAGTTTTGTGTAAAATAAAGAATTAAGAATGAAATGACAATAAATTGGTATAGGTTATGTAGAACAGGTTCTTCTTATTTTCGTATTGATGTGCTCTAATTAAAATTTTCTGGACTGTTGTGTGTTTTTTTGGACTGTGCAGGTTTCGACAGCGTAAGGATGGATACTAGCCGGTATAGATCCTAAAAAGTGCAAGTGGTTGTGCAGAATGGGCAGCACAGCAAGTGACGCATGTCCTGTGCAGCAACTCCACACTGGCCAATCTGGGTACCTATCAAAATTCTAAATAAGCAGTGACTCAGGAATCTACGAGAGGATTGAACTGGCGACCTTTACAGAGGAATGCTAAGCGCCACTACGCTATTCAGGACATCTGAATCTGTAGCGGTCTGGAATGTTTCTATAAATATATTATTACGACGGTTCTTTGAAGATTGAAATGTCTCCATTAGACAGAATCTTACAGTTTATGGCATGTCGCGTCGGTGAAATAATTTTTACCTTGAGTCGAGTAAAGCAGGCCTATTTATTTATTTCTTTTTTTAGAATCTCTAACAAAGGACACAACGTAACACACAACACAAATGGATGACTGTCATCGCCACCATGCTGTGACTCGGTAAATAAGCATCATCATCATCTACCTAGCCTTTTCCCAACTATATTGGGGTCGGCTTCCAGTCAAGCCGGATTTAGCTGAATACTATAGGCTGCTACATGTTAGGCGCCAGTTATAAGGGTGGTGTGTAAGCGGAATGAGAGTCACAGGTTGCACTTTAACAAACTTATATTCAATATCCAAACACAGATAAACGCTAACACAAAAAAGTACAATATCGACTGACTTATATCGATCGCGGTCGAGGCGGCGCGCGGTCACGCGTGCGCACGTCTATGCCGGTCGGGCTCTCGTCGCGGACTCTCGGTCGAATGAGACAAAACTATAGAGCGCGGCGCGGGCGCGGTGCGCCCGCTGCGTGTATGTGAGCCGTTCGCCGCCTCGGTGTAGATGTGTGAGGGGAAGGAGCGATAACGCGCACAGTGGAGCGCTGTGGGCACGCTATATCCTCCCCCTCCAAGTCACAAGAACGTCCCGTCTGTGACTTGGCTGGCCTACCACGTCGACGCTGATGAACAATTACAGACTTAGACCCTACATAAGGAAACAAAGCGCTGGCATGGTATTTCCCTTTTACCCTACCTTCGCTATCAGCGATTACATAAGACGTGGGGCTAATGATATGTGAGACGCGATACGGGCCCTCCCGCCTGGGCACAAATTTTCTGTTAAAACCCTTTCCTGCGTTACTGGCAAAGTGGGTCTCCACAAGGACCAGATCTCCCACTCTATAAGAAGGAATCTTCCATCTGTGCTGATCCTCTGTAGGCTTTCGAGCATCTTGTTGCTCCTCCACTCGCCATTTCATGTCCTGAAGGACGCGTGCAAATCCCTCTTTCTTGGCGGGAGAAACTTTATACGGCGGACTTGCTGTCGGTGCGGCATCACCTTTAACGATGCGGTGGACAGTGATCTTAGTAGGTCCTCCCCCTGGCTCAAAAATATCCTGATGGACATTCAGGAGGTTGGACAGTTGCTCTCGTTCGTCTGAAACAATATGGGATCCCTCGTCCCTACGAAGACCCACGGACGAACACGCAAGGGAGTTCACTGCTTTGGATTCAAAGACAATGGGCATAGGCGTCCTATCCCGTCTCACAAACCATATACAACGGTCGAAATCCAACACCATGCCAACGTCCTGTACAAAGTTCATGCCTAACAAACTCTCAGTTGCGTTAGGTAACATAATAAAACTAACGTTTAGCGTCACCGCTCGTACCTTAACGTTAACGTGCGCTATTTCAACATTTTGCGCACACATTCGTCCGTCCGCATATTTTAGCTCTGTACGTACATTTTCAAATCTATGTCCATGATTTACTAAATGGGACCGTAATGACATGCTACCTACACAATGTTTAGCACCAGTGTCTATAAGCACTTTACCTATTTCACCGTAAATCTCGATATCAATTACTGGACGCACACGCGAATCAATCGTATCGACACTCGCGGACACCGATTGGAACACTGAAGACACTACCGTTTTCTTCTCCTTGCACGTCGGGCAGTTCGAGCGGATTACTCCAGGCGCTCCGCACCCGAAGCACGTGACATGTGACGTGTCCGCAGAGACGACTGGCTCCCGTTTCATAGCGGCGTCCTTGCCGGTAGACGTGGTGATCTTTGGTTTCAAAAGGCGCTGACAGTCCTTCTTCAGGTGTCCAAACCGTTTGCAATAATTGCATAAAGCACGAGGCGTCCTATTAGCAACAGGCGCGATCGGTGACCGCGGTAGCGGTGCGGCAGTGCACGTAGATAGCGACGTGGTCTTAACAACAGGCGCGGTCGGCGACCGCGGTGGCGGTGCGACAGTGGACGTAGATGGTGAAGCGTTCTTGACTACAGGTTTAATGTCTTCTGAAACCTGAGGATTACTTTCGTCGAGAATGTCTTCGACGCGGCGCGCTTCTATCAGCAGTTCCGCGAAGGTAACAAAAGCGGAACGCGGAACCTTCTCACGTATACGTCGGTGCAGCAACCCGTAGGTCATGTCTAGCTGCACAGCTTCTTTCAGAGAACAAGGTGGGAGCTGGGCGATTAGCGCTCTGACATGACAGACGAACAAATCCGTTGGTTCATCTTCTCTTTGTTCTCGAGCGAACATCTTCCTATAGACGTTGTGCGGCGGTAACCGAGGTCCAAACGTCTGCTTTAGTGACTCTACAGCGGCTTGCCAGGTAGCGGTGGTATCCTTCACCCCTTGCCACCAGGTGGCTGCAGGACCCGTTAATAACATAGATAACCCACGAAGCGCGTTGTTATCGTCGACTCGTACACATTCTTTGTACGTTTCTACGGCATCGATAAAAGCGAGGACGTCGCTGGTCTTCTCACCATCAAAACGTGACGTACATTTGGCAAAGTGGCCATGAAAAGATGGTAATGGCGTACTTACAGGATCGCTGCGACTTAACCTGTTTATCAGCAACATAAACTGATCATTCGACAGCATGATCGGAGCGGCTGCAGCACCAGCAGCAGGCTGTGGATCCACCCTCACCGCCTCAGCGGCACAGGTGTCGGCGCCGCGCGGACTCAAGTCCGGCGCGGGCGCTTGCGGCGGCGCCACGTCCCTAGACGGGGCGGCCGACGAAGCCGGGCTCGTAGTACGCGATCGTGTTAGCACCATCGTAAAAAGTCAACAATACGCGATAACAGTAAACAAACGCAATAAGTAGGTTTCCTAAGTTCTACGTTAACACTAAATTACTATTTACAGTCACACAATATAGTCAATAGTCACTAGAAAGAAAGAACTATTTACAGTCACACAATACAATAATAGTCACTAGACAGAATAGTTCACCACGCGTACGAAACAAAAGCGAAACCTATACTTAGGTATTTAAGGTTTTATCCTAACACTACTGTACACGATTTAAAATGTCAACACACAAAATAGGTTCTTAATTCTAACAAATGTTCACCAATAAAGTTTATAAAGTTACCTACGTAACACGAAACACTTATAAATACAATAACATAAAGTTTATAAAAAGTACTAAAGGTCCAAAATTAATAGTAATCTAGGTTCAGGTATTCGTCACCTGCAACAAAACCTAATTACAACACGCAACGTCCAAAACAAACTACACTGTTCAGGTCCGTAGGATATTCTAGGTTCAGGTATTAGGTACCTGGAACAAAACCTAAACTCCTCGCGTGACTGTCTACACACAAACACTATAGTCCGTAAGATAACCTAGGTTCAGGTATTACGTACCTGGAACGAAACCTAGTTATCACGTACACTGTCCGATTAATACACTATAGGTCCGCAAGATAACCTAGGTTCAGGTATTACGTACCTGTAACGAAACCTAGTTATCACGTAAGTACACTGTCCGATGAACACACTCACTACGGGTCCTATGAGATACCTAGGTTCAGGTATTATGTACCTGGCACAAAACCTAGTTATCACGTGTTATTGTTCGACGAAAACACTTTCACTACGGGTCCTATAAGATACCTAGGTTCAGGTTTTACGTACCTGCCACAAAACCTAGATATCACATCCGTAGGTAACGAAACATCGACCGACACTGACCACTGCGCGCTTACACACACACGCACACATAAATAATGTTCGAGAAAGTTCTCAAATGTTCTACTCCACGTTGGGCTGCCAGTTATAGGCTGCTACATGTTAGGCGCCAGTTATAAGGGTGGTGTGTAAGCGGAATGAGAGTCACAGGTTGCACTTTAACAAACTTATATTCAATATCCAAACACAGATAAACGCTAACACAAAAAAGTACAATATCGACTGACTTATATCGATCGCGGTCGAGGCGGCGCGCGGTCACGCGTGCGCACGTCTATGCCGGTCGGGCTCTCGTCGCGGACTCTCGGTCGAATGAGACAAAACTATAGAGCGCGGCGCGGGCGCGGTGCGCCCGCTGCGTGTATGTGAGCCGTTCGCCGCCTCGGTGTAGATGTGTGAGGGGAAGGAGCGATAACGCGCACAGTGGAGCGCTGTGGGCACGCTATAATACCAGCATTTTACGAGGAGTGGCTGCCTACCAGACCTCCACAACCCATTGACTGGGGAGACACTGTACTTCATGGCAAGACTGGAGTCAGATTTACTGGCTTCCGACCATCCGTAACGACTGCAAAAGATCTACAAATGACAGGCCACCATACTATGACTCGGTGAACAATTATTACACTAAAATAATTGTTTTTCACAGTAGCCTACCGTAGTTGATTTTGTTTACGACTATAGATATTCCCAAAGAGGGTTCTCTTTAATCTATACATATAATAAAACAGTAAAATTGTGCATCGTTTGCCGCAAATGGCGCCAAAACTACTGAACCGATCCTGTTCAAATTTTGCGTACATAATCCTTATAGGACCCTTTTTGCTTTAGGCTATATTTTATCACGCTATTTGCTATGGGGGGTGAGCAATATTGCATTTTGTCGGTTTTGAACGAGTTGCCCCGAGTTCGAATCCCACCTACAATTTATATTTCTGTCAATGTTTTATCTTATTGTTTTTGGAAAAAAAATACTTTTACCATTTTTTCATAAAAAAATCAACATTCCTATTTGATTTTTCCCAAATATTTTGTAAAAACTAATCAAAACACGTTATAAAATCCAAACGTCCACGAAATTCACATACTACAATGTTACATTAGTCCATTTAGCTGCAAATTTATCTACTGAAATGAAAATCATCACGCTATCATCGACGAAGAGCGGGGCAGTCATTAACAGTAAAATTGTGCATCGTTTGCCGCAAATGGCGCCAAAACTACTGAACCGATCCTGTTCAAATTTTGCATACATAATCCTTATAGGACCCTTTTTGCTTTAGGCTATATTTTATCACGCTATTTGCTATGGGGGGTGAGCAATATTGCATTTTGTCGGTTTTGAACGAGTTGCCCCGAGTTCGAATCCCACCTACAATTTATATTTCTGTCAATGTTTTATCTTATTGTTTTTGGAAATAAAATACTTTTACCATTTTTTCATAAAAAAATCAACATTCCTATTTGATTTTTCCCAAATATTTTGTAAAAACTAATCAAAACACGTTATAAAATCCAAACGTCCACGAAATTCACATACTACAATGTTACATTAGTCCATTTAGCTGCAAATTTATCTACTGAAATGAAAATCATCACGCTATCATCGACGAAGAGCGGGGCAGTCATTTATGACATTTATATGAGAACGTCTATTTTGCTTGGTTTTCATCGAACACTGCAGCGTGATTGATTAATGACTAGACTGGGACGTAACACGGTGGTGGTTCGAATCCCAGGAGGTGTTTTAAATTTTTTAAAGTTTTGTATATTTTTTTTTCACATATTTTTGCATTCTCACAATTTTTTTTAACAAAAATATTACCTAAAAATATTATTATTATTGTTTAACCAAAAAAAAACCATGGTGACAAATTTTACAACTGCGGAGTTGCACCCCGTTTTTAAAATACAAACATTAATGACATCCTTCTTCTTCTTCCTGCTCTTATCCCGTATTACTTGGGGTCGGCGCAACACGTTTTCTTCTTCCATTCTGTCCTGTCGTCCGTCACACTATCATCTGCCCTTTTCTTTTATATCAGTCCTTACACAATCCATCCATCTTTTCTTTGGCCTTCCTCTCCTTCTCCATTCATCCACATGTAAATTCAGAACTCTTTTGGTAACGTGCTTTTAATCCCTCCTCTTCACATGACCATATTAAGACAAACGATTTCCTTTCAAAATACAAACATCCATTTAATTTTTTTTTAACTAAAGGCGATTTATATTTTAGGAGATTTCTTCCACTCTAGGAAGGAGCACGAGGGGATGTCAGACTTTCACTGACCAAAACCCACACCTTTGTATGTTCCTTCTTCGCCTTGCATTCCAGGACTCCGGGTGGAGGTGATCAGCAGTAACGACCTCTCACGTCCGGTCCTGGTACAGAGAGAGAAGGTATGGAAAGCAGTCATCACTTCCTTCCGCAAATGAAGCGAAGAAGGTAGCAGAAAGCGCAAAGATGATGCCCTTGGCATTACGAGTCGCAGGGCGATTCCATGATACCGTTAGCGCGGAGTTTTGGACGGTGCACTATTGGCATTTCGCTGTTGAATAAAGACTGGTCTTAGTCGACTGACGTTGCGTTATGTGCCACGCGCACCTAAAAGAGATACGCATAAGAGAACGGCCCTAACGGGCTTCGATAGCTGGAAAATTGTTCGTATTCTAAAGGAACAAAGTGGGTATTTTTTACTGCTCTGCATGCTCTACCCGTAAAAATCGAGAGTTTACAGACTGCGTTCGATCATCAGCATGTGAAGTCGACTAGGTGAAAATACTCGCACACAAGAATTCGTTTATTATTCTCACTAAAGAAAAACTTTATTTGGTGTATTAGGGTGTCAGTCAAATACCGCACCAGAAAATTCCTGCCTGAATAAACAGGTAATATAAACACAAAAAAATGATGGTGATCGGTAAACGCCCTATACATGTGACACCTGGGAAGTGTCCAAGTGGCGATGGGAGGGGTCTAAGGATGTCCTGTTTCGCACGGTTTCAGCCACGTTGCTTCACTCTAGGAGGTGACTGCTTTCCACTCCTCCTCCCAGCTCATACCATGATCTGAACTAGGGTAGGAGGATTCTGAATTTGACCCGCAAACAGTACGGCGGTAATCCGCCCTAGCGGGGTAACTTCGATTGTAAGGTCACCGTGTCTTCCCGCCGAATCCAAAACATCTACCTCCCGAAACACTCATGTTCGGTTAGGACCTGCGTAAAGCGCTTGCGCTTAGAGTGAATTTATCATAGTAATAATCATGGTGTGCCAATATTAGTCGCCCTAGAATGTAAATTGCAACTAAAAGAACACTGTGGAATTTAGTTGGTAAAAGTCTGATACTCTCTCTTGGTTCACCTAGAGTGGGAGAAGGTATTTGGTGGTTACCCAACAAAAAAAGAGGCAAATACTAAAGGCGATTATCGGCCCTAATTTGGTTTTTTGAAGAACAAATCATTTTCATTTTGGTTTTATCGCAATATGAAGTAAACTAACGACTTTACCCATAGAGTAGGCAATTAACTATTTAGAACGTGAACTCTGCGGCTCTGTGCTTCGTTGATGTTTTTAAGGCAATTGACGTCGTGCGGAAGAAAAACCCGGGTGTTACCATTGGGTGGATCGCCCGGAGGACACGTTAGATCATAAAGCACTGGTGGACCACGCTTAGGCGGAGCACCACCGTGTCCTTGTGGGGACGATCGGTGACAGCAACCTCTCGCGCTGGGCACTGGTACAGGCCATGATCCAGAGCGAGGAGTAGTGACAAATAGTCCCCTCACGCCCCAGTCGCTGGGATTCCGACCCCGATTTAGAGCCACCGTAGGAGTGGCTTGCGAATGGCGAGCAATGGGTAGTTTACCATCTGGCTGGCAGACGGTCAACCGTGGGTATTGTTCCACGCGTGATTCAAAGAGATGTCAGCAAACTGTAGGTGCCCAGCAGGTTCGAAGCCTCTGGGGCCATGGGTGAGCTTCCGAAAGGAAAACCCGGGACCCTGGAACGAAGGCAAAGAAGGAACGGGGTGAGGTTTAGTCAGTAAAAGTCTAACTCACCCTCTGAGAAGTCATTCTGATGATTTTCCACCTAAACAAGAAACCTGGGCACGCCGTCATTGCGGCGGTAAGTTCCCTCTTTGAGAAGTAGTTGGAAAGAGGTCCTCACGTTCCGTATGCCGCAGGTCCTCACCAGACACGGTAAGTTCGGGAGGCTCCTGCATCGGATTCAGGGGTAAAGGTCGCCTTCTTGTGCGAAGCAGTAATGCTAGCCAAGGAGGCGGCCGGCCGCGAGCGCGAAAGGGAACGACCCTCACGCCCTCGCCGTCAGGATCACGAGAACGATTTCCGACCACCGTAGGCGCAAGCTTGCGGACGGCGAACACTGGGTAGCTTGCCATCCAGCAGTTCGGTAATAACCCGGACCGAGTCAAGTCGTCAACTGTTCCACGAGCGCCTCAAGGAGATGTCAGCAAACTGTAGAGCGCGGCAGGGCCGAAGCCTCTGAGCACGTGGATCTATATTCCGAAAGGTAAGCTCGGTGTCCCAAAATTGAAGGCAACACAGGAACGGGGGTGGCGTTTAGTCAGTAAAAGTCTGACATGCCCTCCCGCTCCATTTAAGAGCGGGAGAAGTCATTCTGATGATTACCCATCTGAATAAAAAAACCTAAACAAGAAACCTACTGGGGCTATGGTTTCGCTTCTGAAAGGGAGACCCTGGAACGTAAGGCAAGGAAGGAATATAGAAGTGAGTCTTAGGCAGTAATAATCTGACACGCACTTCCGCTTCACACAAGAGCAAAAGTCATTACTTAGATGATTTCCCAACTAAAAAAGTACTAATTGGAGTTTTAACTTAAACAGTTTTATGTAAAATTAATTAATCAGATCTTTTCGGAAGTATAGGATTAGATACTTAGATTACTTTTGTGCAGTTTTACGAACTTAACGCGGACGAAGTCGCGGGCAACAGCTAGTTATTGAATAAACATTTTTCCTGTACGAATTTTATTGGATGCACGCCGCATTCAGGGGAAATATCTCAAATTGTGTAACAATATGTAAATATTGTTGCCTATGTACTACTCTGCCCTCGTAACAGCAAATGCAGTAATCGACATTTTGGCGGCTTTCCGTTTATCATAAATTACATATGGAGAGTTCAAGCTATATGTAATTTTTTTTCTTTATTGTTTTCTATGGTGGGAACAAAACATATGAGATTTATATCAGTGAAAGTAGAGATTTAATTAAAACACTTAGACGCGTTTTTCTCGAAACTGCCATTTTGCAAGTACTGCATTTGCTGTTACGAGGGTAGTACTATGTACATTAAGTTTAAATAAATAAGCATAAATTACTTATAATGTAGGCACAAATTATTCCACTGACTATGCTGAAAAATAATGATACAACAAAGAAAAAAAACTATCAATATCTTTCCATATCAAACAAAAAAAACTACGTAAGACCGCCAAGGGACGTCCCAAAAACTTGGCCAAACAAAGTCAAAAAAATCATTCATGCGTGTAGATTTTCCGTAGCGGCATAAAATAATCAAAAATATGGACGGAGCCCAAACTATCACACAAGTTCTCCAGATCAAATCAACCCGCAAAATCGATTCAACTATTCTTAATAAAACTACGAACGAACTTCGAAATAAGTTTTTTTTTCTCATCCCATTTGACCCCAGCTTTCGAAGTCCGAAATAAATAAGATAAAAGTATTATTATTAAGTGGCTTGGCACGACCTCTAGTGGATTCCAATGTCAATAATATCTTTGGAGGGGAAGAAAAGAAAAAGATTGTATAGGGAAGTGAAATGTCAAGTTGTAAGATAGATCGTTTGCGGGTAGAGGGTTTATTACGTGTCCTGATAGCATCTAGGGGCATCAGGACTGATTTACCGTGTTATGACGTCAACGTTACAATAAAATATAATCCAAAGAAAACGCCTTAGGTGCTTATATTCATTGTTTACAAAAACGTTGACTTTAATTATGGCGAATAGTGAAAAAATAAAATATTGAGTTATGCAAAAATGAACGAAAAATCATTTATTTGTGCCTCGCACTATCTACCTCTAAACTATGTATAAATACAGAAAAATCAAGAAAAAAGGATTCAAGGTTGTTTAAAAGATTATTGTTTACTAACAGAAAGCAACGGATTTCAGTGATGATAAATCAATAAGTGGAGCACAATATTTAGAATCGGCATTGGTTTTATGATTCCTGATTGATGTTATTGCTTTAATTCATGAATCCCCGACCGGTCTCATTGGACCGCGCTGTTATTGTTTTACTATTGTGTCTCGTTTCGCGGGTATTGATAGGTTAATACTTTTGTGATAAAGAATATCATATGAAAATCTATTACTTTTTTTATTGAAAGTTCTCCCACAAGGTGGATTAATGACCTGGTGAGGAACCCGATGGATGCGAGACGCACAGATCCAGAAGTTGTAGCGACATTTGTGGAAGGTTTGCTGGACATAGCAGCAGTAGACCTCTATCGGTTGTAATGATGATGATGAAAAACCCCTGATAATATTAAATCATTTAAAATAATACATTCGATACTTTTTATAAGGTTCTATTAGTAACGATAAAGACCTGTTAATCAATCTTTCTTAACTACATATTATACCAGAGCTGCCTACATCAGATTTCATTGTACCCTAATAATTACCCAAATCTGTTGACTTATTAGACAGACTATGCATAATCTATACACATATAATAAAACAGTAAAATTGTGCATCGTTTGCCGCAAATGGCGCCAAAACTACTGAACCGATCCTGTTCAAATTTTGCATACATAATCCTTATAGGACCCTTTTTGCTTTAGGCTATATTTTATCACGCTATTTGCTATGGGGGGTGAGCAATATTGCATTTTGTCGGTTTTGAACGAGTTGCCCCGAGTTCGAATCCCACCTACAATTTATATTTCTGTCAATGTTTTATCTTATTGTTTTTGGAAAAAAAATACTTTTACCATTTTTTCATAAAAAAACCAACATTCCTATTTGATTTTTTCCAAATATTTTGTAAAAACTAATCAAAACACGTTATAAAATCCAAACGTCCACGAAATTCAGATACTACAATGTTACATTAGTCCATTTAGCTGCAAATTTATCTACTGAAATGAAAATCATCACGCTATCATCGACGAAGAGCGGGGCAGTCATTTATGACATTTATATGAGAACGTCTATTTTGCTTGGTTTTCATAGAACACTGCAGCGTGATTGATTAATGACTAGACTGGGACGTAACACGGTGGTGGTTCGAATCCCAGGAGGTGTTTTAGATTTTTTTAATTTTTGTATATTTTTTTTTCACATATTTTTGCATTCTCACAATTTTTTTAACAAAAATATTACCTAAAAATATTATTATTATTGTTTAACCAAAAAAAAACCATGGTGACAAATTTTACAACTGCGGAGTTGCACCCCGTTTTCAAAATACAAACAATGACATTCTTCTTCTTCTTCCTGCTCTTATCCCGTATTACTTGGGGTCGGCGCAACACGTTTTCTTCTTCCATTCTGTCCTGTCGTCCGTCACACTATCATCTGCCCTTTTCTTTCATATCAGTCCTTACTACACAATCCATCCATCTTTTCTTTGGCCTTCCTCTCCTTCTCCATTCATCCACATGTAAATTCAGAACTCTTTTGGTAACGTGCTTTTAATCCCTCCTCTTCACATGACCATACTAAGACAAACGATTTCCTTTCAAAATACAAACATCCATTTAATTTTTTTTAACTAAAGGCGATTTATATTTTAGGTGATTTCTTCCACTCTAGGAAGGAGCACGAGGGGATGTCAGACTTTCACTGACCAAAACCCACACCTTTGTATGTTCCTTCTTCGCCTTGCATTCCAGGACTCCGGGTGGAGGTGATCAGCAGTAACGACCTCTCACGTCCGGTCCTGGTACAGAGAGAGAAGGTATGGAAAGCAGTCATCACTTCCTTCCGCAAATGAAGCAAAGAAGGTAGCAGAAAGCGCAGAGATGATGCCCTTGGCATTACGAGTCGCAGGGCGATTCCATGATACCGTTAGCGCGGAGTTTTGGACGGTGCACTATTGGCATTTCGCTGTTGAATAAAGACTGGTCTTAGTCGACTGACATTGCGTTATGTGCCACGCGCACCTAAAAGAGATACGCATAAGAGAACGGCCCTAACGGCCTTCAATAGCTGGAAAATTGTTCGTATTCTAAAGGAACAAAGTGGGTATTTTTTACTGCTCTGCATGCTCTACCCGTAAAAATCGAGAGTTTACAGACTGCGTTCGATCATCAGCATGTGAAGTCGACTAGGTGAAAATACTCGCACACAAGAATTCGTTTATTATTCTCACTAAAGAAAAACATTTATTTGGTGTATTAGGGTGTCAGTCAAATACCGCACCAGAAAATTCCTGCCTGAATAAACAGGTAATATAAACACAAAAAAATGATGGTGATCGGTAAACGCCCTATACATATGACACCTGGGAAGTGTCCAAGTGGCGATGGGAGGGGTCTAAGGATGTCCTGTTTCGCACGGTTTCAGCCACGTTGCTTCACTCTAGGAGGTGACTGCTTTCCATTCCTCCTCCCAGCTCATACCATGATCTGAACTAGGGTAGGAGGATTTTGATTTTGACCCGCAAACAGTACGGCGGTAATCCGCCCTAGCGGGGTAACTTCGATCGTAAGGTCCACCGTGTCTTCCCGCCGAATCCAAAACATCTACCTCCCGAAACACTCATGTTCGGTTAGGACCTGCGTAAAGCGCTTGCGCTTAGAGTGAATTTATAATAGTAATAATCATGGTGTGCCAATATTAGTCGCCCTAGAATGTAAATTGCAACTAAAAGAACACTGTGGAATTTAGTTGGTAAAAGTCTGATACTCTCTCTCGGTCCACCTAGAGTGGGAGAAGGTATTTGGTGGTTACCCAACAAAAAAAGAGGCAAATACTAAAGGCG
The DNA here is from genome assembly GCA_030763345.1 of Mythimna separata. Taxonomy (NCBI): domain Eukaryota; kingdom Metazoa; phylum Arthropoda; class Insecta; order Lepidoptera; family Noctuidae; genus Mythimna; species Mythimna separata. Next base: position 2,910,752 of record CM061188.1, on the reverse strand, counting down.
ATTATCGGCCCTAATTTGGTTTTTTGAAGAACAAATCATTTTCATTTTGGTTTTATCGCAATATGAAGTAAACTAACGACTTTACCCATAGAGTAGGCAATTAACTATTTAGAACGTGAACTCTGCGGCTCTGTGCTTCGTTGATGTTTTTAAGGCAATTGACGTCGTGCGGAAGAAAAACCCGGGTGTTACCATTGGGTGGATCGCCCGGAGGACACGTTAGATCATAAAGCACTGGTGGGCCACGCTTAGGCCACAGATTAATAAATAGTTACTTCGTAACAGATACTTCACTCAGTAGAAAAATTACAGTACCTACTGCTATAATAGCCTACACCATCGCGCCAGCAACAACTGCATGCTAAAATGTGCCTAAATGCTCAAGCGTACAGTTGTGATTGCTTCGCACCGCGCGATCCTGCAACAACCGCAGGGCTGCCTATTCAATAAAACTAAATTAACATGACTTTTTATGTTTATGTTATTGAGAACTGTGAATGTTCTGACTTGTAGTTACAATTTATTTATAATTCATTACAGCTTAAAATTGTATCGTTTAAAAAATATTTCTTTTATAAATTTCGTCGTTCTTTCGTCATTGTCAGGTAAATGGAAAAATGTTAGGTGTTTATCCCTTCTTTTACTTGATTCGCACCCACCTACAGCAAACAAGGCACTAGACGGCTTCGTGGGTACGCTTACGAACAAAGAGAACGATTAAAATTGAACAACGTGCGCGCGCTTCGCTTGCGAAAACCGCGCTGAATTTGGTCCGCAAACGGACCGAGACCGCTCGGCCGGGCGGTAGGTTATTATAGCGCGCAAGTACATGGAGTGACGGAGGCCTGCTTAGGCGGAGCACCACCGTGTCCTTGTGGGGACAATCGGTGACAGCAACCTCTCGCGCTGGGCACTGGTACAGGCCATGATCCAGAGCGAGGAGTAGTGGCAAATAGTCCCCTCACGCCCCAGTCGCTGGGATTCCGACCCCGATTTAGAGCCACCGTAGGAGTGGCTTGCGAATGGCGAGCAATGGGTAGTTTACCATCTGGCTGTCCGGTAATGATCCAGACGGTCAACCGTGGGTATTGTTCCACGCGTGCTTCAAAGAGATGTCAGCAAACTGTAGGTGCCCAGCAGGTTCGAAGCCTCTGGGGCCATGGGTGAGCTTCCGAAAGGAAAACCCGGGACCCTGGAACGAAGGCAAAGAAGGAACGGGGTGAGGTTTATTCAGTAAAAGTCTAACTCACCCTCTGAGAAGTCATTCTGATGATTTTCCACCTAAACAAGAAACCTGGGCACGCCGTCATTGCGGCGGTAAGTTCCCTCTTTGAGAAGTAGTTGGAAAGAGGTCCTCACGTTCCGTATGCCGCAGGTCCTCACCAGACACGGTAAGTTCGGGAGGCTCCTGCATCGGATTCAGGGGTAAAGGGCGCCCCAGCCAGACTTGGACGCACTGTCTGGACCGCCCGGAGGACACGGTGGAGCACACGGTAGAGGTATTGCGGTCGCCTTCTTCTGCGAAGCAGTAATGCTAGCCAAGGAGGCGGACCGGCCGCGAGCGCGAAAGGGAACGACCCTCACGCCCCCGCCGTCAGGATCACGAGAACGATTTCCGACCACCGTAGGCGCAAGCTTGCGGACGGCGAACACTGGGTAGCTTGCCGTCCAGCAGTTCGGTAATAACCCGGACCGAGTCAAGTCGTCAACTGTTCCACGAGCGCCTCAAGGAGATGTCAGCAAACTGTAGGGCGCGGCAGGGCCGAAGCCTCTGAGCACGTGGATCTGTATTCCGAAAGATAAGCTCGGTGTCCCAAAATTGAAGGCAACACAGGAACGGGGGTGGCGTTTAGTCAGTAAAAATCTGACATGCCCTCCCGCTCCATTTAAGAGCGGGAGAAGTCATTCTGATGATCCCATCTGAATAAAAAAACCTAAACAAGAAACCTACTGGGGCTATGGTTTCGCTTCTGAAAGGGAGACCCTGGAACGTAAGGCAAGGAAGGAATATAGAAGTGAGTCTTAGGCAGTAATAATCTGACACGCACTTCCGCTTCACACAAGAGCAAAAGTCATTAGATGATTTCCCAACTAAAAAAAGTACTAATTGGAGTTTTAACTTAAACAGTTTTATGTAAAACTAGCTGACCCGGCAGACTTCGTACTGCTGATTTTTTTTTTCGATGTTTTCTCACCTTTTAAACCTTCCCTAGACCTCCACGAACATTTAGAGACGAAGATAAGATAAAACTGTTCAGCCGTTCTCCAGTTTTAGCGAGACTAACGAACAGCAATTGATTTTTATATATATAGATTAATTTTCGACACACTTGCTCATAAAGTGGCTGTTATTGCACTGCACTTAGGTATATAAAGGGGCTCGTTACCAAACTGTGACATTTTGATTACTATTATGCACATGTGCGGTAATGTAGTTAGAACCTTTTTGTTTAACCTCTTTTTTGTCAAAAAGAGTTTTAAGACAAAAAAGAATAAAATTTGTTATTGCGTTCAATAACATAAATTAGTGTTTTACTTACTTATTTCATGCAATTTCGTGTTTAAATAAACTATTTAAAATTTTACATATTTAATTAATTAAATCTTTTATCAAATTTGTATTTTCTGTTTATATGCAACCTCATTCTTATTTTTTCTAAATCAACAGCTAGAGTAGCTAGTCTATGGCCGCCATTTTTCGCGCATGCGCGCGTTTAAGAAATGTCAATTTTTTAGCCGCCATATTTAAAAATAAAATACAGATTTTATAAATATGTCTACAACAATTATTTATGAGGAAAATGATTTGTGCCGTAGTTACGCAAGAAAATCTATGTCATGAGACCACTATACAGTCAAAATAGTTAATTATAACTTTACTGACTGCACATTTACGAACTGTTTCTTTAGATAAACTTTTCATATACCTATACCTAGTAAATAAAGTTGAGTTTTAATTTATTTTCTTCACAAGTGTGTCGAAAAACGTCGTATGACACACGTGAGTAATTGGGCATTGTCGTTCTTGGTTCTCTTAAGACCCTCGCCATGGCTCGGGTCTTAATACCACCGCGACGATAATGACCCACATTACACACTTGTATCATAATGTACTATAATCAGATCTTTTCGGAAGTATAGGATTAGATACTTAGATTACTTTTGTGCAGTTTTACGAACTTAACGCGGACGAAGTCGCGGGCAACAGCTAGTATTCTTTATATAAATAAAAATGCATGGTTTAGAGCAGGAAACAAGGTGTACAATCCCACAAAGCTTCGTTAAAAAGAGAAGATCCTCCGACCAGACGGATGTTTTATTTTATTCGGGTAAAATCAAGTGTACAATTAATTCTCTTGGTATAATAGCCGATTGAGGGCTGTCATCATCATCATTTCAACCAAAAGACGTCCACTGCTGGACATAGGCCTCATCCAAGCGTCGCCACAACGACCGGTCCTGTGCGTCTCGTACAATTCGTATATCTATTCTTGAATATTACACTCATAATTATTAAGTACCATTGTAGGTCTACAAATCTAAATTTGTTTAGGTTTTTTGGTGCTCAGGGTAGTCAGCTAGGAAACACTAGCCACGTCTAGTATAAACTGACGAAAAAAGTTGTAAAAACCTACTTGCAAAATAAAAATATCATTTAATCTCAATTGCCATCCCCTCTCACATAAACAGGGGTAACTTTTATAAATGTTCCAGCCCCATCCCGTCTTCTTATATCCCCTTATAAAGAATTATTTGTCAAAATAAACACGTCTAAAGCAAATATATCGGTTTATATCTTCCATAATTCATCAGGTATACTTGTAAATATTAATCCATTCGATTTTCAAATGAAATATGATCAAAGAGTATTTTTCCAGGAAACGGATGACAGTTTGTATTTCTATAAATTTTAATGTTGGCAACATTTTTAGTGGAATCCATTTTTGGGATCTACGCCAGTAGAATTATTCTTGTTATTAGCATATTTTTAGTGTTATTATTAAAAATTATAACTAGATTTACTTACAGTAAGAGGCTATCCATTCAAAGAGATGTCAGCTAATTGTAGGGGCCTAACAGAGTCGAAGCCTACTGGGGCATGGGTTATGTGAAAGTGAACCCCGACGTTCTGGAACTAAAGCAAAGAAAGAACAGGAGTGGGTTTTAGTCGATACAAGTGTGATACACCCTCCCACTCCGCCCAAGAACGGGAGATATCATTGGACGATATTCTACCTAAAAAAAATATTAAAATAATTAAAAAACACGACTGTACTCAAACATACAAATCAGTCCAGTGGTTTAGAAGTTATGGTGGAATAAAGAAACTCACATACATGAACCCTGATAACCTAGCAGTCCTTTTTTTGGGCAGTCGTGTAATAAGGGTTTTTCCATAGATGACAACACCTATTTGTGAAAAACAGGCTGTCGATAAAGTCAGACGTGGAAGGAATCTTAAGTTTCATGTGACTTCATGAAACTTAAGACTCCTTATTTCAAAGTTGATGCCTAAGTTCTTCGTTCCTGCGATACGGCTCCGTATCGCATTGCACCGCAGTTTTTCGTGGGAACTCTAGTAGGTACATTAAATCTGTTCCATTGTACAAATATATCTTCCATCCATTTATTTGATGGAAAAGCTGTACTCGGAGTTTCTTTGATAGAATCGGAAATGAAGATATCTACAGGAGAACCAAGGTTACCGACATATTCCGAAGAATTGCCAAACTTGAGCTGCAGTCGGTAGGGTACATTGCTGGTAGATCAGATGGTCCATGGGTACAAAAGATTCTGCAGTGGTGACTATGTACCGGAAGACGCCGCGTTGATAAGCCTCGACGTCTGGACGTCTTTCGACTGATATTATGTTGATTATGATGATCTATTTGAAATGTTTGATAGTCAGATGGTATCTATCCCTTAATCACTTCATTAGTTCACAAATACCTTTTGTATTTCATTCAAAACCAAAATAAAACAATTCTTGATTGGTATGTAAATGAAAAGAAGCACAAAAAAGCGTCGTTTCATCAGCAGCATTGTTACCATGTCACATTATAATATTTTCTCTTGTCCCATTTGTTGACAAGCAAAATAATCATATTTCCTTTTAAAGGACACTTTTTTGTGTAATGTATTTGTACGGTTTCTAGAGAAGATGAATTATGTCTATACTATGAAGAGGAAAGATTTGTATTTTTGAGCATTTGGAATTATTGTATAGTCGTTCCAATAAGTTGTTAAATAATTAAATAATTATTTGCTCTTAATATTTCTTTTACCCATATAAATATAATGCTTCTTTATCACTGAGTAACATTTTTTATTTATTTTTTTCTACTTTCTCGCAGGTAAAGCCTAACAACCATAACTTAAGTACCTACATTTATTATATAATCTAATCCTAAAGTATTTAAGACATGTAATTTAATCAAAATATCTTGTCATTTTTATCTTTTCTGTAGAATCTAATGTTAACTTGCTCTTGCCCGCGATTTCGTCTGCATAAAACCGCACCAATGTGATAATACACTTTTGATTCCTTCAGATAGAATCTCTATTTATTTTTCTTTCACTTTACACCAAACGTGTAAGGCGTTGTGTGTGGAATTGAAGGAAAACATAGAAGACATGACATTTCACTTCTACTCAATTTCTGACGCTCTATTTCATGAATGTTAGAAATCGCATTATTTGTATTTTTATATTGTTATTTTCAAAAAGTAAAATTCCTGTGTTTTCTAATTTTTTAATTGATTTTATGTAAATATATTTGTTATTTTTTTAAGCAATCTACAAAAGTTCGCGAAAATCTGATGGATGCGAGACGCACAGCCCAGGACCATTCATTATGGCGTCGTCGCTTGGTGCCATGTCCAGCATTGAACGTCTTTCGGCTGAAATGATGATGAAAAAAGTGAGTTTTTTTTAGACACCCATGACCCAGTAACTATTTATCCTGTTCCACTATTTGCATCCAAAACAAACATTTTACCCAGGCTAAACCCAAAGCTTTAAAGGATGGTGTGAAATATATCTCTTTGATCTGATATGAAAGGTTACGTAATGATTTGTAGTGGTAAACAGTGCTCTCGGATCGTTATAGATTTTGGAGATGGCAAAGAACTCTTCTTGAAATGAACTAAGATACTATTTAAAACTTTTTCATCATTTTCTTCAATGTTATTTTTGTCTTTAGTAGTAGACATCCAAAGCTTGTAAAAAGAAAGATTTTTTATAAATAATATAAACTAGCGCTTGACTGCGATCTCACCTGTTGGTAAGCAGTGAAGCAATCGTTGATTTTGAGGCGCACTAGTTTATTAAGAACCTATTTACTCTAATACCCAAATTATAATCAGACAGGAAGACTGCAGCAAGCAAATTGTTCCAGTCCATCATCAAATAACTGCTCCTGCTCTGGGTGGAGTCTGGTTTCGGAATCGGAATCAAAATTCCGTATATCACCACAATAAAATGTATACTACTGTATCGGTCCTGCAAGGGACGCTGCTGGCTTTGTCGTTATAAATTTTATTTCATTATAAAAGTTATTATTTTCTTACACGGCACATTCTAGAGGAGGAGCCGTGTATATTACTTTTTCTTTCTTTTATAATATTTTCTTACACGGCACACTCTCTACTAGGGTGTGTACAAAGATAATGACTTGCTTGTTTTCCTAGCTACAACCAAGAGCATAAGATTGCACCGGGCTCAGTAGCCTGATTCACGTACAATCAAACAAGTCAAATATCGTTGAAGTTTTATAGTCGTTCGATCGAAGTCCTACCCAAAATCGGTATTCACGTGTTCCTTGAACGGGATTCGATAGAACGACAATTCAATTGGCTTGAAACTAAACTATCTATCAACGGGCTTATTGCCAGTTACATTATTATGTATTCTACCAAGATAATGATTGACTAATGGGCCTACCACACGCACAAGCTTCATCACAGTTTTGCCTGCGCAGGCCGGTTCCGTGTACAAAATATTCCAAAGTAGTAAACTTTTTCCGCTCTAAGGTTGAACGAAAGGGCGGAAAAAGTCATAAGATGACTCCCCCCCTGACTCAGAGTCTCCGGCCCCAAGTTGTGGAGGGTGTGGTGGCCAATCCGTTCCCTGAGCGAGGGGAACATACTCCCCCGCTCATGGCTCCGCCACCTGCGGCTGCGGTGCCCGTAGCGGACCACACTAGCGACGACGAGGACGACGCTCCAGAGGTGACCGAGGTAGAGATGAGGGCGGTGGTACGAAGACTCAGTCTCAAGAACACCGCCCCAGGACCTGACGGCGTGCACGGAAGGGTTTGGGTCCTGGCCATGGAGGCTCTTGGGTCTCGATTGCGAGGGCTCTTCAGCGCGTGTATGGAGAGAGGCCAGTTCCCCCTTCGCTGGAAGACCGGGAAACTGGTCCTCATCGCGAAGCCGGGGCGTCCCGCGGACTCTCCGTCCGCGTACCGGCCCATCGTGCTGCTCGACGAGGTGGGCAAACTCTTTGAAAGAGTAATTGCAGACCGCCTCGTCGGGCATCTTGCGCGGGTGGGGCCAGATCTCTCGGACGGCCAGTTCGGCTTTCGTAGGGGGCGTTCCACGGTGGACGCCATCATGCGCGTGAGGGCTCTCACGACGGGGGATGCGGTGTCTCGGGGCAGGGTCGTCTTGGCGGTGTCTTTGGACATCGCCAATGCCTTCAACTCCCTGCCCTGGAGTTGCATCGGGGCGGCACTTCGGTACCATGAGGTGCCCGCCTACCTCCGTCGTGTGATCGAGGCCTACCTGTCGGATAGGTTCATCATCTATCCCGGTCACCAGGGAGAGTGGAGGCGGCGAGAGATGTCGTGCGGTGTTCCGCAGGGATCGGTACTAGGACCGCCCCTGTGGAACATCGGATACGACTACGTGCTGCGCGGCGACCTCCCCGACGGGGTCAGCGTGGTCTGCTACGCAGACGACACGCTGGTCCTGGCGCAGGGAGAGTCGTACCAGGCGGCGACCGAAACAGCGACACGCGGGGTTGCGACAGTCGTGGAGAGGATCCAGCAACTGGGACTCAAGGTGGCATTGCATAAGTCCGAGGCCATGTGCTTTCATGGCCCTCGGTACGCGCCACCACCGGGTTCCCAAATAACGGTAGGGGGGGTCCACATCGGTGTCGGGTCGGCGATGAAGTACCTGGGACTCGTCCTCGACAGCCGGTGGACTTTCGAGGAGCATTTCCGACGTTTGGCCCCCAAACTGGACAGGTCTGGGGCCGCTTTGAAGCGGCTCCTGCCCAACCTAGGGGGTCCAGACGCCCCCTGCCGGAGGCTCTACGCGGGGATCGTTCGGTCCATGGCCCTTTACGGGGCGCCGGTTTGGGCGCCGTCGCTAGGTAAGCGACCGGCGGCCAAGCTGAACGCTTACCAGAGGGTCATGGCCATCCGGATGGTGCGGGGATACCGCACGATCTCCCGAAGCGGCGAGCCTCCTCGCTGGCCTGCCACCGTGGGATCTGGAGGCAACAGTCCTTGCACGCATGCACGATTTGCGCGTGGAGATGCAACGCCGGGGCGAAACTCCGCTGCCGCGACAAGTCGCGGCATGGCGGACAGAGTTCCGGCGGGATCTTAGGGTGGCATGGCGACTGCGACTGTCGCAACCCAGTGCTGGGCACGCCGTCATTGAGGCAGTTAGGCCCCTCTTTGAGGAGTGGTTGGAAAGAGGTCACGGCGTCCTCTCTTTCCGTGTGACGCAGGTCCTCACCGGACACGGTAAGTTCGGGAGGTTCCTGCATCGAATCAAGCAGGAGAGAACGCCCGGGTGTCGCCACTGTGTGGACCGCCCGGAGGACACGGTGGAGCACACGGTAGAAGTGTGCCCCGCTTGGGCGGAGCACCGCCGTGTCCTCGTGGAGACTATCGGGAGCGGCGACCTCTCGCGCCGGGCCCTGGTTCAGACCATGGTCCGGAGCGAGGAGGGTTGGCATGCGGTCGCCTCCTTCTGCGAAGCAGTAATGCTCGTGAAGGAGGCTGCTGACCGCGAGCGCGTGAGGGAACGGTCCTCACGCCGCCGCCGCCGAGATCCCGATCCCGATTTCCGACCACCGTAGGCGCGGGTTCGCGGACGGCGAGCACTGGGTAGCTCGCTGTCCGGCAGTCTGGAAATAATCTGGACCGAGCCCAGTCGTCAACGGCGCGTTCTGTTCCACGCGCGCCTCAAGGAGATGTCAGCAAACTGTAGGGGCCCGGCAGGGCCGAAGCCTCTGGGGGGAACATGTGGTATTCCTAACGGTTGATACCGAGTCCCCCCCAGAACGAAGGCAACGAAGGAACGGGGTAGGGGTTTAGTCAGTAAGAGTCTGACACGCCCTCCCGCTCCGCCTAAGAGCGGGGGAAGTCATTCTGATGATTCCCCTACCATAAAAAAAAAAAAAAACCTAAGTGTAGGAACAATTTTTTCGAGGTCAAAAACGTTCCTGCAACTAAGTGAGCAAATTGCAAAAAACGTAAGAAAATTTGAATTTCGTGGGCTACCTGAAGCATTCACCTTAAATTATTATCGTACGAAGGTATGTGGGAAGTTCAAGGTAATCGGATACATGAACCCTTTAACGCTCGTGGGAAAACATCCATGGTAAGGATTGAATAGGGGAACACAGTGGTATATACGAGTACATAGTTATTTCTCCCTAGCCTTTTCCCAACTATATTGTGGTCGGCTTCCAGTCAAACCGGATTTAGCTCAATACCAATATTTTACGAGGAGCGGATGCCTTCCAGACCTCCCCAACCCATTAACTGGGCTAACACGGTACTTCATGGCAAGACTGGAGTCGGATTTACTGGCTTCTGATTATCCATAACGACTGCTAAAGATCTTCAAATGACAGCCGGGACCCACGGCTTAACGTGCTTTCCGAGGCACGGAGGTAACTCGTTATGTTAAAATAGTCACCCATCCACAGACCAACCTTGGCAAGCGTTGCTTAACCGTGAAGATCGACCCGTCCAGCTGTTATTATCTAGCCGCGAGCTCCTATACATAGTTATACGTGTACATAGTTACATAGTCCAGTCAAAATAGACTAAATTATGATTCAAGTTTGCATTAATTCCCAACTAGCTGGATTTTTGTGCAGGTCTTGAATGCGTCATTACAAATGACATGTCAAAAGTCCCCATCGATCCCGCTTGTGCGTTGTTTTTTATTTGAGGTCAAAGGTCACAAATTTGTGTTTTTTGCGTATATCACTGAAACAATGAGATCTACCGAAAAATGGTTTAGACAAAGTTTGTAGATGGTAAAATTGTCTACAAAAAAGATCTAACACTTTTTCTTCTACGGTGCACTGTTCTCGAACTATGGCTATTTTAAACATAGAAAATACGAATATGCACTCATACTAAGGGTTGATGGGTTCGATGAATATTTGAAGGACAAAACATCTGTAACGACACATAAGCAGTGTCGTAAAGCATACACCCGGAAGAGCAGCATCGCTGCAGCTAAAAGACAGCGTTTGGCGGAGATAGCTACCACATCTGGGATTAGTCCTCCTAGATTTTGAGGTAGTGAATCGTGTTTTTGTTTCAAGAAATATTGTTTGTTCTGTGGCAATGAAGCAGATAAAACGGCTAAAATCTGTGGAGCCTCGTGGGGCCCGCCATTTTTTATTATTTATTTATATATTTAATATTAATAAATTAATATTATAAATAATATTAATAATATAAACTGTTATTGCTCTGTTTCTGTTGCTTCTGTAATTATACTACTAGAGTACAATTTGAAATCGGCCGGGGTTTGGTGGCACAATTTTTTTCCAGCGGTTCTCAAAGTTAAAAGGTAATTACTTGTTTACTGGCACGTTTTTGTGCCACGGAGTTCTACAGGTTAAAAAAAAAGCGCAGCATCTTCGACGAAGAGTGTCTCAAGTTTCAACCTTTGACTTCAAAAAAATCATCTTGAAGGAAGCTCAGACTGGTTTTGATGAGCTAGCAAGTAGTGTCATTGCCCGCATTCAATATGAATATGACTTCGTTGCTGCTGAGGCTAACCGTACCACAGTGATTGTTACACTAAAATACGACTTTCCTGCGGTCTAAAGTCACGATATCTCGAAAACGATGCTTTATAGAAGAAAAGTGTTAAGATCTTTTTTGTAGACAATTTTACGATCTACAAAGTTTGTTTGAACTATTTTTCGATAGCTCTCGTATTTTCAGAGATATACGCAAAAAACGCAAATTTGTGACCTTTGACCTCGAATAAAAAACAACGCACAAGCGGGATCCATGGGGACTTTTGACATATCATTTGTAATGACGTACTCAAGGCCTGCACAAAAATCCAGCTTGTTGGGAATTAATGCAAACTTGAATGTCTATTTTGACTGGACTATACAAGTCAAATAATAATTATTTATTATTTACTAGCTGTTGCCCGCGACTTCGTCCGCGTTAAGTTCGTTAAACTGCACAAAAGTAACCAATAATTCTACACTTGCGAATAATTCCGAAAGCATCCAATTCATTCATTTTACTTTCACATAAAACAGTTTAACTTCATTCCTTTTTTTAGTTGGGAAATAATCCAATGACTTCTCCCGCTCTTAGCTAAAGCATCAGGGCGTGTCAGACTTTTACTGACCAAAACCCACTCCTATGTTCTTTCTTTGCCTTGCGTTCCAGGGCCCCAGGAATGCCTTTCAGAAGCGAACCCATGACCCCAGTAGGCTTGGCGACCCTGATGGTTCTCTATGATCTTGCTGACATCTCAATGAGGCACGCTTGGAACACTACCTACCGTCGACTCGGTCTCGGTGTAGATATTTGGTTACCGAACGGTCGGACGGCGCCCCATTGCTCCCCGTCCGCAAGTCCACTTCTACGGTGGCTGGAAATCGGGGTCGGGATCTTATTTCCTCAATGCTGGGGCGTGAAGGCCATTTCCTCATTCATGCGGCCGCCACCTTGGCTGGATTACTGCTTCTCAGAAGGAGGCAACCGCCTGCCACTCCACCCTGCTCTGGACCAGGGCCCGGCGCGAGAGGTCGCTGCAACCGATGACCCCCACAAAGGGAGGACACGGTGGCGCAAAGACACGGCGGAGCGCCGCCGTGTCTTTGTAGAGTCTATCGGCGGCGGCGACCTCTCTGGGCCCTGGTACAGGCCATGGTCCAGAGCGAGGAGGGGTGGTGAGCGGTCGCCTCCTTCTGCGAAGCAGTAATGCTAGCGAAGGAGGCTGCCGACCGCGAGCGCCGCCGCCGAGATCCCGATCCCGATTTCTGACCACCGTAGGCGCGGGCTCGCGGACGGCGAGCAGCACGCCATCCGGCAGTCTGGTAATAACTTGGACCGAGCCTAGTCGTCGACGGCGCGTTCTGTTCCACGCGCGCCTCAAGGAGATGTCAGCAAACTGTAGGGGCCCGGTAGGGCCAAAGCCTCTGGGGAACACAGAAAATCCGAAAGGTTCTCACCGTGCCCCCCAGATCGAAGGAACGAAGGGGAACGGGGTGGGGTTTAGTCAGTAAGAGTCTAAAACGCCCTCCCGCTCCGCCCAAGAGCGTGAGAAATCAGTCTGATGATTCTCCTTCCAATAAAAGCACCACTAAGTAAGTGTAAATAGTACTTACTTATGTAGGCTGAAAAAAAGTGCATAAAGTAGTTTTTAGTTGTCAAAATATAGGTAGGGCAGCACAAAGCTGATCCTGAAGTCAATAGAAGGTTTAGTATTTGCCTCTTTTTTACTTGAGATAGTTATCCAGCTCTAGGTGGAGCAAGTGGTCTTTTGCGGACTAAATTCCACTATGTTCCTTCAGTTGCTATTTACGTATCAGGGCCACTAACTTTTGCACGCCTCAGTTATTAGGTACTTCGGTATATTCTCTCTTTAAAGAGTAACTATATAGGCGTCATGGCGTTCTCACTTTCTGCATTATGCAAGTACTAACCGAACATGAGTGTTTCGAGAGGTAAATATTTTGGATTCGGCGGGAAGAAAAGGCCAAGTCACCATTCTGCGGAACGCCCGGAAAACACGGCAGACGTTACGGTCGAAGTCTACTCCGCTAGGCGGAGCACCGCCATACTGTTTTGGCGTCAGAATCTGAATCCTAATGCCCTAGTTTGGGTCAATGTATGGGGCAAGACCTCCTCTTGCCCTGCCAATGGAATAAACCTGCTATCGTGAGAAAGACATCCTTAAGCCTCCTATTGTCGTGTAGACATTTCTTAGGTGTCATTAGTCACAAAGCGATTCCCGACGTTTTAGTTATTGAAATTACTCGTTTATTTAGGCAGATTTTTTACTTGGGGTGATATTTGACTGATGCCTTAATACATCATACGGTGTTTTTTTTTCAGCGGGTACTACTTTCTTTTAACTAACTTTTTTGTTAACTATGCAATTTATGAATTAAGTTAACTCTTGAGTGCGTGCATTTTTACTCAGCAGACTTCACATTATTGATGGTCAAACATGGTCAAACGCAACCTGTTGTGCGATTTTAAACGGGTACCGTTTGCAGAGCTGTAAAAAAACCCACCATGTTCCTTCAAATGCCCTTTGTAAACAATTTCTCAAATCAATTCTACCTACCTATACTATGATAGCACAATTCATAAGAAAGAGACTTTGCAACAGACCGTGCAGCAGGAATCTTAATAGTTTAATTTCGCCATAACTTCAAAACCAAACGTCCAATTTTAATCATTCAAAGACAAAATATTATCTACATAAACTGTACTTAGTGATAAAATAATTTATTTTGATAAGGGTTAATAGCATGAGTAAAATAAATGCGTTTAAATGTAGTCCAAAAAAATTCAAGATTTTTAGATAAAAAAAATGGTTGTTGTACCTCACTCGACATAGATAGGTATAGTGTTTCGCGGACTTTTTTGTAGATATTTATAAGATCTACAATTAATTAGAACATTTTATGGTTCTATCTTTTACAGTTTAGGCAGCGTACGCAAAATAAGTAACTTTTCTGGTTGATTTTTTACACCTAAACCTAAATATCTTACGGAACCCTATTTTTTTTCAGAATAAAATTTAGCCTATGTTATTCGTGGATAATGTAGCTTTCGAATGGTGACATTATTTTTAAAATCGGTCCAGTAGTTTTTGAGCCTATTCATTACAATCAAACAAACAAAGTTTTCCTCTTTATAATATTAGTATAGATTTATTTATTGCTTTATGCACAAAAACATTGTACAAAGGCGGACTTAATGCCTTAGGCGATAATGAAACGCGAGTCTATCAATCAAGCATAAGAAGCATAATCTGCCTTATAATATTCCTACAGTGAGGAGCTCGTGGCTAGATAATAACAGCCGCACAGGTTGATCTTCAAGGTTGAGCAACGCTTGCCTAGGTTGGTCTGTGGATGGGTGACCATCTTAACATAACGAGTTTCCTCCGTGCCTCGGAAAGCACGTTAAGCCGTTGGACCCGGCTGTCATTTGGAGATCTTTGGCAGTCGTTACGGATAGTCAGAAGCCAGTAAATCTGACTCCAGTCTTGCCATGAAGTACCGTGTTACCCCAGTTAATGGGTTGTGGAGGTCTGGTAGGCAGCCGCTCCTCGTCAAATACTGGTATTCAGCTAAATCCGGCTTGACTGGAAGCCGACCCCAATATAGTTGGGAAAAAGGCTAGGTAGATGATGAATATTCCTACAGTACGAGTCCCAGCGACTCAGGCCTCTTCTGTAAGAGAGGGAACGGCCGTAATCCACCACGCGGGCCCAATGTGGTTTGGTGGATATTTGTTACTCTTTCACGCAAAAACTGCTGAATGAAACTTGGTAAACAGATAGACTATGTCTTAGGATAGCATATAGGATACTTTTTATGCGGGAAGTATGTTCCCATGGGAACATTTTCTACTATCATGCGGGGGAAGCCGCTGGCAGCAGCTTGTGTATAATAAACTAGCTGTCCCCTGCGGTTTCACCCGCATTTTTCGTTACTGCTCCGCTCCCGTGGGTCGTAGCGCGATGGTATAGCATTCCTCGATAACTGGGCTATCTAACACTGAAAGAATTTTTCAAATCGGACCAGTAGTTCCAGAGATTACCCCCTACATACAAACTTACAAACATGTTTTACCTCTTTATAATATTAGTATAGATTGAATGTAGGGTTAGCCGGAGTATTTTTCCACTAGTGTTTTTAATACACACTATCAGTTTATGTACGCACAAAATATAATATAAGAGGAAGGAGACAGAAAAATAGGTCCAAAGGTTAGACCTAAAAACGGTGAGGCTGGCTCCTAGTTAGTTTTCGAATAAATGTGTCGAAAAACACATCAATACAAAAAAAAAATGAAGGGCCAATCCAACCAAAGCAAATCTCAGATAAATAACTTACAAAAGAAAGACATTTCAGCCCACATCATGTTAACGAGCACTCGAAGTGCAAATATGGGGTTTTAGGGCCCTCGTCCACGGCCACTTTTTGACGCGCGTCAGCAGCCTTGCTAACGCGCTACAGTCGCATTTGAAACGCGCGTCAGCGGCACTACTAACGCGCTACTGCATCGTGTCTGTAGCGCGGCTGCCGCGCGACCGTGTCACACGACAGCGGGGAGAGAACGGAGGAAGAGTGGCACGTGAATGAAAAACAAAGGCAGTCTACAAACAAACGGTACACGGTCGCGCGTTAGCCATGCTGCAGTCGCGATGCAGTAGCGCGGCTGACACTCGTTTGCATTGCGACTGAGAATCGTGGCGTGGCCGGGGGTAAGCCGCTAGCGACTGCATCGCGGCTGTAGCGCTGCTGCTAACGCGCGTCAGCCGCGCTTCAAAAAGTCGCCGTGGGCGAGGCCCCTTACACCTCTGTGAGTGTCAGGCCTCTTTTGTCAGAGGTCGTTAGAGTCATTGTCGTAATGGCCTGGATAGTTGAGTGGTATTTTGTTGTGATAAGCTTTGCCCGGCTCCTAAGGGGCGATTATGAATTGCCTACAATATTTTCTTTTGTAATTAGTACTCTTGCAGTTGTAAAAAGAATGGCCGTTCCATCGACCCTGAGTTTTTTTTTTAATCTTTATTTATTTCGAGGCTTTTACCTTATAAAGGTACGTCAGCCTCATCGTACCCTTTAAAAAATTAACATCTACTTTTACACTTTTCTACCTAAAATTATACAAATATTGTTATTGCGTAAGCGAGGGAGTTAGTGATGCAGCAATCATTTCATACACCAGTTTGGCTTCTCCCGAATTTGGTGTAGATAATATACCCCTGAGTTTGTTTCGGTGTTTCTTCTCAGTTTAATCTGCTAAGAATCACCGGCCTCATCTCGTATAAAAGAGTTTCTAAAAACATACTTGCAACATAAGAATATAATTTATTGTCGGACCACCAGGCGTGCAAAGATGCGCCACCGGTACATGGTTTTTTTTTGGTATGCTTGGTACACACCTCCACCGTGTCCTCCGGGCGGTTCATACAATGGTGGTACCCGGGTGTTTCTTCTGCCTGAATCTAATGCATGGCAGAAATCACACCTATACGCACAAAACAGTTTACGAACACTTTCATTGTGCATACAGATTTTTTTTATGGTAGGGGAATCATCAGAATGACTTCTCCCACTCTTGGGCGGAGCGGGAGGGTATGTCAGACTCTAACTGACTAAACCCCTACCCCGTTCCTTCGTTGCCTTCGATCTGGGGGATACGGTGGACAACTTTCGGATTTCCCTTGTTCCCCAGAGGCTTCGGCCCTGCCGGGCCCCTACAGTTTACTTCGTGGCGCCTCCTCGAGGCACGCGTGGAATAGAACGCGCCGTTGACGACTGGGCTCGGTCCAGATTATTACCAGACTGCCGGACGGCAACCTGAGAATTTTTAAGTCAAGAGTAAATAGTCTGTTACTGCTGTGCTAGCGTGCTCCATCATTTATTTATTTATTTACGTCTTCATGCAACTCAATGTACAAAGGCGGACTTAATGCCTTGGCCATTTTTATTCTTCATCATAGTGCATGAAATAGTGGTCACGCTCGAGCAGTAGGAACCCAGTAGGGCCAAAGCCTACTGGGGCCTAGGGTTAACTTCCGAATGAGAAAACCGGTGTCCTGGAACGCAAGATAAAGAAGGAGTAGTCTTAAGCCCGTTTTCAATAACCTACCACAGTTCATAGATAGATAGCTATACCCGATAAACAGTAAGATTCTGTCTATCAATCCACAACTTTTGGTAGGAAAGGCTATCGTTCGGTAGGTCATAGGAAAGCAAGTAAGGGCAAAAGGATAGATTTATTTATCTTTAGTAGCTGCAACTTTAGATACCTAGATAGCTTATTGAAAACGGGCGTTAGTCAGTAAAAAAAGTCTGACACATCAAGCTTTTTTTACTACCATCATCATCATCATCTCAGCCGAAAGATGTCCACTGCTGGACATAGGCCTCACCACAGCGACCGGTCCTGTGCGTCTTGCATCCATCGGATTCGCGCGACCCTCGCCAGGTCCACCTTGTAGGAGGCCTTACAACGCTGCGTCTTCCGGTCGATCCGGTTTTTACTACCACTCCGCCCTAAAGGGAGAAGCCATTGGATGATTTCCCACCTTAAGAAAGACCTTCACCTAGAAAGCACAATATTATCCCGCGTCTGTCTGCGGCGCGTCAATTAGCTTCGTTTGTGTTGCCACGACAACACTCTCGTCGTTTGAAGATATTTTTAGTTATTTATTTTTCTTTAATTGATCGATTTCAATTTTTTTCGTGTCTGCCTGTATTTTTTGATGTGATTTGCTAAGCATAGGCCACGTGTATGTAATACTGCGTCCAAACAGAAGTTATTGGAGACTGTTTGTACCACGGTTTATTTTAATCACTTGTTCTTTGTATTTTTTTTTCTTTGTCTCTTAGCGAACTCGTCTAATCATTCTCACATAAGTGGATCCCACTCTGGGGGAAACGGTAGAGCTTGTCAGGCTTTTACTGACTAAAACCCACTCCTGTTCCTTCTTTGCCTTCGTGCAAGGGCCCCGGGGTTCATTTCCACATAACCCATGCGAACCTGCTCGGCTTGAGGCGCGCGTGGAACACTACGCGCCTTCGATGACTTGGGCTTGTCCTTGAAATGTCGGACGGCCGAACGGTGAGTTACCCATTCAAAGTCAAAGTCAAAGTCAAATATTTTTATTTCACATAGGCCTACATGGGCACTTATAAAACGTCGAAAACTAGTGCACGGTTCCAAATTGGTCGCTTCCTATGGAGAAGAACCGGCAAGAAACTCCATGGTTACTCTTTTGAAAAAACTATTGGATTTACAACATTTCCATATTACAACACAGACACTTATGCGAGGACAGTGTAGACCAGTCAATATTGCACCCAAAACCACAATAAACATAAAATTAGTCAAAAACTGGGTTCAAAAAGGTAGTAATTAAAATCTGTAGTCTACAGTGCCCACTCATTCACCAAAATTCCTCGCGGTTCATAAACCTACGCCTACGATGGCCGGAAATCGAGGTTGGGGCCCCGTCGGCTGGGGCGTGAAGCCACATAAATGCATAGATTCAAAGAATTTATTGCAAATAAACCAATTGCAGGTACTTTTGAATTGTCAAGAAATCACACACACATTACAGTCACATTCCTAAGCGTTTAGAATCTCTTTGGAAATTAGTGTGTAAGAAACTCCATGGATACTCTTTTCAATCATGTTAGGTTCCAGAAAAAGCGAAAAAAGTAATCTAAATTCCATAATATAAAATAATTTCAACATCAACGAAATGACTGTTGTTTGGTAGATAAAGCTGCCAACACTAGGACCGCTATTGTACCAATAGATTTAAAATTCTGTAAAACTGCTTCTTTTTTGGTGTAAAAAAAAGTTTATTCTATTCTAACTATAACTTTGTCCTTATAAATTATCCGCTTTTGTTGGTGGGGTCAAGGATCAATGACCTTCAACAACATCTTCAGACAGACACAGTCAACTTATTATTACCACAAAATACATTATTACTTACGTGACAAAAATATTCCCATTTCTCTTCCCGAAAATTAGGAAATAACACATAATCTTCATAGCACAATCATTCAACCGTAATTCCGATGATATAGCGCCCTTTTTGGCAATAAAACCAGTGTTTTACGCTTTTCTTATCATTCTGGGGAGGGTAGGAAATCCTTTTTTGAGGGAAAATACTATTTGCTGGCGTATCTTTAGGTTTGCGTATCTTTTATACCAATTCTATTTTGCTTAGCTATTACACTTTTTTTGTTGGTCTTGAAGAAAGTCTCAGCTCCTAACGCGATCCATTTGATGACCTAAACTGAATTCAGCTATAGCTCAATAATGGTCTGTAGCTCAATCCCTATTTCACGATCGCCTATCGCCTATTCCCTCTCCTAGAGAGGAGGCCTGAGCCCCAGCAATGGGAACATTATAAGGCCGATAATGCTAATGCTAATGCTATCGCACGCTTGGCATTTTAATACCTCATGGTAAAGCCCCAGGGCAGTTTGTACGTCCCATACGTGTGTAACGAAATAATAAAAGAATATCTGGAAATCGTAAAACCTTTTAAAACTTCCATAACAGAACCATTCCCATCTTCCTCGCCCATAAAGATTAAAAAATAATAATAAAACCAGGTTAAAAAATTATTTAACACCTGTAACACTAAACCGCGATAAGCGCCACAAAATGGCGCTCATAAATAATTCGACAAGATGGCGGCCAACATGGCGACGTTAATGGCGCGTAATTTGTCACTTGACGGATGAAAGGATATCGGATCATAGTCATATTATTTTGGTTTGGAGTAAAATAGTGTTTTATATAGATTTGCTACTGAAGGAAAACGTGCTTCGTAGAAAATGCTATCGTAATCTAATCTATAATGGACGTAATCTGTAAATGGTGAAGGAACATTACCTACCGCTTTATTCTTTCGTCACTCACTCACTTAGATGGAATTTAACGCACCAAACATGAATGAGCACAGCTGCAGAATTCCCGAATGCGGTTTCGGTTTTGATCGTAGTTTCGGCTGGTTGGACGCCAAAACCAAAACTAAACTGATACTCGTTTTTTGCCAAAAGTCAACCAAAACTGAACTGTCGGACACTACTACTACTAGTAGTGTCCGACAGTTCGGTTTTGGTCGCTAGTTTATTTTAAAGGTATACGTCAGGACCATTCTTTAAAACAACTATTATCGATCTCCTATTTTTCGGGACGATAATAAACAGTACTCCAGAGTTTAGGCACTTGGGGCAACGTGTAACTCATGTTCTGAACTGAGGCACTGTATTGACATTAGTTATCTGACGGGTCTATAAAATCATTCCCAGCCCTTTTGGTCTAGTGGGCAATGTCTCTAACTGCCATGCCGGAGGTCGTGGACTCGATTCTCACCCAGCATAAATGTTTTTCCTCTCCTAGAGAGGAGGCCTGAGTCCCAGCAGTGGGAACATTATAAGGCCGATAATGCTAATGTTAATGCTAAATAAATGTTTGTGTGATGAGTATGATCATTTGTTCTGAGTCTAGGTGTAATTTATTTACAGATTGTAAGTTTTTAGAAATATTTAAGCAAGTTTATCACTTATCTAGTACTCATACCATAAGCTTTGCTTAGTTTGGGACTAGAAAGTGTTCTGTGCATGTTGTAGAAAATTAGTATTTACATAATACGCGGGCAACAGCTAGTACTCCATATAACAGATTCCGAATCTTTTAAAGAAATATGCTTATAAGTACATAGAGATCACACAGAATCATGCCCAATATTCAAAGACTCGTTAGTCGTATAGTGGTGCCACTCACGTGGAACTAACGAGAGGAATCCGACAGGTCGCGACAGGTTCCTGCTTTGCAGTTGCAGTTGCAACATGCAGTTTTGGATTTTGACCGACGCTGCTCGTAATTTATTGGACGAGCGACCGAAAATTGGAAAATGCTAGGCTAACCCGAGCACGACTTGCACCTACCAGCCTGGAGCACTGACGTAGGGTAGCTAGCCTTTCGGAATTTCATAGGATACATTTTTAGAGATTGTGCTCGGGAATTGCATGACTTCAGCTTTCTGTCATCGTACGACCCGACGTACGGCAAGTAGATATTCCGCCTCATCGTTTAAACTAAAACACACACACACACACACTACACAAAACACTACACTACACACACTACTTACACTAGAAAAAATTGCCTGCTGCGGTTTTCACGTCTGTTTATAATTTGGGTGTCTTCAAAGATAGAATGAATAGGCTCCTAATAAACTAGTGTGCCTCACCATCAACGATTGCATCACTGCTTACTATAGCACCACTGGTAATCTGCAAATCGTCCCAAATAGGCCATAGGCATGCGGGACGAGTTGACTAATTAATCACGGGGACAAAGCCACAGCAAGAAGCTAGTATTATTTATTAGTTCATGAATCCCCGACCGGTCCTATGAGACCGCGGTGTTATTGTTTTACTATTGTGTCTCGTTTTGTGGGTATGTGATAGTTTAAACAGTTAACAAAGTTTTCCTACTTCGTAATCTTCTGAAAGTTGGAAAAACATTGAACTTTCAACTTATTACGACACAAACTGGAAAGACCTCGTGTACTCCGAAGAATATCGTGAAGAAAACTATGCAAAGTTTCTTGCTTTTACTTCAAATATGTACTCGGTATAACTATGTACTAAGTGTGACTACTTACAAAACATAGTACAGTCACCAACATAAAATGCTTTGCGTTTTAAAGAGTTACTAAAGAAAAGGCAAATTAAGGATCAGGTTTTAGTAAATAAAAGTTTGTCAGGCATTCAACCCTAGAACGGGAGAAGACAGTTGATGATGTCGCACCTCAAAAAAAGAAACTTAAATCTTCAAATCAAATAAATAAAATCAAAATAACGCAAATTACAAACGAAATTTTCTCGCCTAAAACTAACCAAAAATCTTCTTTTTTGAAAATAAAACAAAAAAAAACCATTGCATTAAGTAACTGTTCACCATGTGAGATGAAAAGATGCGATTCACAATATTTTTGTATCGAAGAAACTAAGTATATGTATAGACAATTAGACATAACTAAACATTCTATTCGTATTGTAGTTACTCAGATACCCGCGAAACGAGACACAATAGTAAAACAATAACAGCGCGGTCTCATAGGACCGGTTGGGGATTCAAACGTTAAAGTACTTATAAATTAAAAAAAAAAACCACAACCCTATGCTTCTGACAGTACAGACGGCAAAGTTCATTAACCTACAATACTGAGAAGATAAGCTTTAGTATAATGTAAAGCCAGTTCGCACTGGCGTATGTTTTGCATTCAGCTACAGCTGTCACCAGAAAGTTAGTTAGTAGTTCTTCTTAGCGTGTCGATGGCAAAACCTGTTCAATTCAAGTCCTAGCGTTCGACTACGGCAATGCCGTCTACTGATGTTGTCATTAAGGCGGTACCCTGACCAAATAACCTTGAGCACACTAAGCCATACTAACCGGCGCAAGAAAAACGTAGAGAATACGCTCAGATCTTGGAGTAAAATCTACATAAAATCAAATTTTCGTGTTTTGAAAAAAATAAAATTACCATATTGTTCTTAATTAAATTACCTATCCATTAGTTTAAATAACAAATCAAAATAATGGTTACTTTACGAGGAGATGCATGTTATTATAAATAATTGACTCTCATTTCGGTGGTTTCATTGTGACCCTTTAATTAAATATATGTGACATAAATAAAAAATATAAAACTACCATTTTGGAGTCAAGTTTACGTAGAAGTTTAATGTATTTTTTATTTGTTGGTATTTCTATTGGATAAAAAGAAGTTGGCTCCTAAAAACTGCACTAAAAAAGGCTAAAGCTGCGTTTGGCTCGGGGACGCGCCTTAAGACCCTACGTGAGCAAGTAACAGGGCAGGGACGTGGATGGAAGGTGGGACATGGTTTGAGGAGAGACGCCGCACAAACACTGAAGATCAATCATCAAAAAAGTACGTATGTGAACAACAATTGTTTTTACCTGTGATCGGCTCGCGCTTGGCCAATATCTTACCTGATAGTAAGCGATGATAAAGTCAACGATGGAGCAAGCTTGCCTAGAAGTAACCCTTTCACTCTTGACTTAAAGAGCACTCGTCTGTAGCTTTCAGGAAACACAGACTCTGGCAGAGAATTTGCACTATCTACATCAGCGGTTCCCAACCTGTGGTCCGCAACATCTTAAAAAAGGTCGGTCTAATTTATTTTTTCTGTTTTCCAACCGAAAAGTTACATTGCTGAAAAAAAAAAAAAAAAAAAAATGTTATGTTTTGCATGGCCATCAAATGATCGTTACTTTTGATTTTGAACAATAAGTGCATGAAGTGCATGATGTACGAGTCGGACCGTACCGTCCGTAAAGGGACGGTCCGACTCGCACGTGGCCAGTTTTTTATATTTTCATTACATAATTATTAATTTACAATTGTCTTACTGGGAATAAAGATATTTTAAATCAAGATAATTCTAGTTCCTACCAACATGACCAAAAAAACCAAAAGAGGTCCCCAATAAAAAAAGATTGAGAACCACTGATCCACATACAAGTTGTCCAAAAGTTCTGTGCACGGTACAGACGAGACTCGTCGCATTCAAATGCATTCAGTTCTTTAGTTCTGGTGAAATTAACATTTCTATTTAATTAATTAATTTATGTTACTCTTTATATGCTTTTAGTTAAAATCTGAGTTCGTTAGATAGAATGTTTAGTTCGTTTACCTCATATAAGGGAGTTAAAGTTTATTTACTAATTAATATAAACACTGGTGTTGATTCCCTTGTGCATGAACTAAATTTATTTTCAACAATCGCTCTCTCTTACAGTAGTAACGTATAGAACCGGCCAAATGCGAGTCGGGCTCACGCACTGAGGGCTCCGTACCAACTCAATTATGGAAATAGTTCAATTCCCGAGTCGAGTCTTACAGATTTCACCGAACTGCAAAAAAAATTTGCCTCAGACGTAACTACAAATTTTTAGTGACTTTTTATATTTGTGCCATACCATGAGACCTTGTTTTATGCCATTGCAGGATTCTAGATCATCGGGAAGTACCCTATGAATTTCAATTCCCTTTAGAGTATCGCAATATACGTTTTTTACCACATACTAAACGGACGTAGGTATCTAGTTTTTCGTTGACTTACAAGTTTGATTTTTGCACAGCTTCCAGGGAAAACAGACCCGGTAGACCTAAGTATATGGTTGTGGTAATTTCAACTTTATACCTACAAGCGTTCTTGAGATTAAGGGTCTTGACAGAGAGACTTTCTATTTTCTTATAACGATTAATAAAAGAGAGCGATAGTTCAAAATAAGTTTGGTTGGTATACAAGGGAATCGGCGGTACTGTCTAACTTACTAATTTTCTCACCAGGTTTACGACTTGAGCTTGATTTTATCTAAGAGTAATTGTCTGTCCCCAAGTCTTAAGCGGCCGAAATATTATTACAGCCTTGTTGACAGCTATATTTTCGAGACGTTTGGGGTTGAAACTCTCGGAGTGAAGAATGCTTATAAATTGATTGTGTCTAACTTTTTTTTTACGTCTTGTTGACAGTTCGTGTGACCTAAAGGCTGGTTTTTACCTTGGATATAGAATTAGTAATGGCAAATCAACATCATCATCATTTCAGTTGAAAGACGTCCACTTCTGGACTGATCTGACTGGACCTCCTCCAAGTATCGCTATAATGACCGATCCTGTACGTCTCGCATCCATCGGATCCCTGTGACTCTAACTAGGTCACCACACACAGCTAATATTTTCGAGATGTTTCATTGATTTAGGAAATACCCACTTACCAATTAAATTAAAACCATCGATATATAGAGTGACTGGTAATTAGTGACCGATACCTAAACAGATGATTGTTCTTATGAGAGCAGAAACTTTTTAATAGTTTGGTCCAAACTTGAAATCGCGAAAAAAATCAGTTTAGTACATTTTGACTAGTTAGCAGGCGAAAATAAATGCAACAGTGGATTTACGTACTAGTTACGATACAAAAAATTACTTTTCGCCATTTAAAAAAAAAATTGCGACACTCGATTTACAAAGGTAAGTTTTTACGGAACCCTCAATGCGCTAATCCGACTTGCACTTACCCGGTTTTTTGATGTAGTAAGTTATTAAATAACCCGCCTCCAGCTCTAAATGAAGCGAAAGGAAATATCAGACTTTTATAGACTATTCCAGGGCTACACTAATCACCTGCTTCCGCTTGCTAATTCCACTAGGTGCTAAAGTTAACTAAACATGAGTAGTAATAAGTGTGCAGTGCAGACACCTGCGCGCAATTCGTGCTGATGAGTGCAGTCTGTACCTAGCTACCTGAGTACGGCTTAGTACACTGAGTTAAGAGGGAGGATTTAGAAGCTATTTCATACAAAATGGTTCGTAAAATTATAAATTTCAAATAAAAAACCCTACTACGCCGCTTAAAAAGTAACTTTAAATAAAAACTGAAAAGAAAAAGCAAATTCAGTGCAGAAGTGTAGAAAGCAATTTAATTGTTACAACATTGAATTAATTTTAATCGATACACACATAAAATAAAACCAATAATACATTCTAATACGGAACATATTGACTGCAACAGTCGGGACCTATGTTGGATAGAATAAAATGATTTTAGCCTAAATTATTTAATTGGTCAATACAGTTGCTGTTACCTCCTTGGCAGTTAAACATAATGATAGAGATACCTATTGCTTGTGTAGCGAAATCTATGGCGCCACCTTGGCGCCACGTATAAACTAAACTACGAAATCCTGCATCCCGCAATTAGAGTTCTCAGCGCGATTTGAACACTAGTTTGCTGATGCTCAATGGTTTAACTATTTGGTCAACGGCCCTGAGACAAAAAAAATAGGGCCCCTTTTTTACATAGGAAATCATAAAACAAGGTTTCAGCTCTTGGTGGAGCAGAAAGGAAGGTCATACTTTTACTAATTATAACGAGTTGCCATGATTGAAGAAAGAATTTATCGGTAGTTCAATAAGAGCTTTGCTAATGAGATTTTTCCCCTCTCCTCATCGAGTTAGCCGGTAGTTACTCCGGTGCTGATGCTATTTTACAAACTATTTTCAAGATGATTTCGTTATCTCCTTTCTACCATCGGACATTCCGACGTACGGCGGCATTCTTACGTTGTCGAAACCTCCACGGTCCGAACTAAGCGTTTCGTCTCTTCGTTTATACCGCGTATATCGAAGGACTGCAACAATTTGCTTACTCCACTCTTTTTGTCTGGTGTGGGAATTTGGGTGTCTTCAACGCTTTTATAAATTACTTGCAGCCCGTCCCGGCTTCGCACGGGGTAGACAATTATTTATTTTTGGAAATTTTTCTACACCTTCGGTTACATTATTCAAATTTTACCAAGGATCCCTAATTTTTTTCAAAACGAAATGTAGCCTATGTCAAATTGGAAGAATGTAGCATTCTATTGGTGAAAGAATTTTTAAAATCGGCCCAGTACTTTTTGAGCTTATTCATTACAAACATACAAAAATAGGTACAAATCTTTCCTCTTTATAATATTAGTATAGATTACACCTCACTATCAACGATTCGCAGTCAAGCACTAGATTAAATTATTAAAAAAAAATACATTTTTGTATGAACCAGCAGCGAAACACAGCACCTTAAGTAATGAACGCGCTGTATATAATTTGATGTTTCAGAACTTGGAGATACGTATGCTTCGGAGTTTATGTAAGCTTTATATTTAGATACATTAAACTAGTTTTTAGCAAATACCCCTCCCGTAATTAAATTTTTGGGTACGCCATAAACAGTCCCGTTTTTGAGGAGTGGTGGGAGAGTGTGTCAATATTTTTAACGGACTAAAACCTACGAGTATTTTCCTTATGTGCCTGAGAGGTCTAGGACACTAAACATCTGATGGAAATCAACCCATGGTCCCAGTAGGCTTTGGCCTTGCTGGGCCCCTACAGTTTTGCTGACATCTCTTTGAGGCGCACTTGGAACATTACGCGCTATCGACGACTCGGACTACCAACGGTGAGGTACCCGTTGCTTGTCGACCGCAAGCCTATAATATTGTTACGAACGTGAGTAATTAAATGCCGGTTTACTAGCAGATAACTTTATTCACCACAAAACAATGACAAGTTAGTCCAATCAACAAATAACCAATCACTATAAACACTCAGAGTTCCGTTTAGTATCGCTTAGGTCGCTAGGTATCACTCAAACACTTAGGTAGCTCGCTCTGTATCGCTGTCGAAAATCAACTGAACTCGCTTCCAGCCGGGGACCCGTATTTATATGCGAAGCCACCGAAACCTCTCGACACCGACGTTTCAAGGACATTCCAGAACAACACAGTCGCATCGGGAGGCCATAAATCATTTTTATTGCTCTCGTAAGTAGGTACTTATCTACTACCTTACATGCGAATTTCGACTCTATTGCTAATACCGGAAGGTACAAATTCCCTTATCCACCCACATAACTACCTACTGAATCTTATCTAATAATAATAGTGTATGTCGGACTTTTCTGGAATTTGCCAGGCCTGAGTATGTACTCCTATTCTAGAAGCTTCGCACAGCAATGCGTTTTAATTATTTGATGCTACTCCTGGTTTCGTCGAAGATATAGCGTACTCAAGTTTCACGGCGTAACAATATTAATCGGTGTGTGTGTGTATTGTTTGTTACTCTTTCACGCCCGAACCTGAACCAATGTGAATAAAATTTGATGCCAAAATACCTAGCTTATGTCCTGAATCAACACACGAAAAGTACGTATTTCGTGTGTACACAGACGCGGGCCACAGCTAGTTTAGCATAAATACAAGCTAGAAATCAAACCACCATTACATCGTACCTGAAACACGGAACTAATTGGAATTCAAATCAAAGGAATATTGCATCGGAGTCTGATTTACTACAATACTGAATTCAGTTTACGTAGAAACTGGAAATTCAAATTGAAAATAATAGGAAAATTACGTTAGATTTCTGTAAATTATTTGTTCTTTATTGTACTTAAAAAACTTAATTTAGTACTGAGTTCATTGACAATTGATTTGAAAATGAGTAACAATAAGTTTTCCGGAAGACATAGCGTTGGAAGGCCTCCCCACGAGGTGGACCGACGACCTGGCGAGGGTCGCGGGAATCCGATGGATGCGAGACGCACAGGACCGGTCGCTGTGGCGACGCTTGGGGGAGGCCTATGTCCAGCAGTGGACGTCTTTCGGCTAAGATGATGATGATACTGATGATGAAGTTTTCTCTCAGCAAACCTTTGAGGGATAGAGAGATAACATACAAGGGTCGAAGCCTCTGGAGCCATGGGTGGGCTTCTGAAAGAGAAAACCGAAGCTCTGGAACGGTCGCAAAGAAAGAACAAAGGAATGGGTTTTAGTCAGTAAAAGTCTGACACGCCGTCCCGCTTCGCCATAGAGCGGGAGAAGTCATTGCGATGATTACCCAAATACCCATCTACAGATCCAGTGTGCTTTTTACTCCCCTGCAAAGCGATAAACCTCCTTGCCGGCCTGCCTAATCTGGAGGCAACAGTCCTATAGCACACAACCCAGTGCTGAGCACGCCATAATCATGGCAACAAGACCCCTCTTTAAGGAGTGGCTGGAAAGATGTCACGGTGGGTTTTAGTCATTGAAGAAGTCATTGGATGATTTCCCACTTAGAAAAAGTATTACTTTCACTAATTTCATTTTTTAAAGTATCACAATGTCGCAATATCTAATCATCCGCATATTAAATTATTACCAAAACAAGAAACTATAAAAACGAAGACAAATAATAAGCACGTAATAACGGACCCCTGCAGTGACCACGTCTGATATAAATCCGAAGTCCAGCACTGGACATAAAGGCCGATCATAAAATAAAACATTACTGTTACCCAAGCAATGTCGGTGTCACACTGAGGGGACCATGACTTGGTTTTCCAAGGGATAAGTAGGATATTTTAACGTGAATTACCTCTTTAAAAACAAAAAGTTACGTACCTACTTTTTTACTTTTGACAGGTTTATGGTTGAAATGCAATAAGGCCGCCAATTTTATGTTTTTTACTATGAGGTTTTATTATAATATTATTGTAATCTTGGTGTACATTCAAATTCAAATTTGCATGGGATAGTACAGGAAAGGTTAATTCCAAAGAAAATGTATGTAGTATTACTAACTACTAGGAGAATCATGACCCTACACAATTTTTTTTGCTTCCTACAATTACGGCTGAATTATGTTGCCAATTAAATTTAAAAAAAAACTCCAGGTCGCGCTTTTTTAGACGCACTCTAGTACAGGAAAAGTGAGTGTAAAGTGAGATGTGACACGATGAGTATTTTTCGAACACTTGAACTCAAACATTCACAGGAAAATAGACATTAAGGTATACATGCTATTTTGAATCGTGCCTTACAATAAAGAATACAATACATAAATAAATAATAAATAGATATGTGCTTGAACTCTATCTCACCTGATGGAAAGCAACGATGTGGTCGACGTTAGAGCGCGCTTACCAAAAAGTAGACTATTTACTCTAGACTTAAAGATCACCAGGTTGTAGCCATCAGGAAACGTCTTCCGGCCAGGAATTCTACTCCTCAGCTGTACGCACAATGAATGTGTTCCCAAAACGTTTTGTTGTACTACGAGTAATATGGGAGAAAGGTAGGAAAAAGATGATTAATACAGATGTATTGTGTAGCATTAGCATTATCAGCATTGTAATATTCTCACTGTTGGGCCTCGGGCCTCCTCTCTAGGAGAGGGAATGCGCCATAATCTACCAAGTGAGCCCTCCCGTCTTCGAATTTTTTTTTGTAGGATATGCTGGTTTCCCGTTTAGTTTACCGGATGTCTTGTGTCATCTACCTAGCCTTTTCCCAACTATATTGGGGTTGGTTTCCATTGAAGCCGGATTTAGCTGAATACCCGTATTTTACCAGGAGCAGCTGCCTAGCATACCTCCACAACCCATTAACTGGGGTAACACGGTACTTCATGGCAAGACTGGAGTCAGATTTACTAGCTTCTGACTATCCGTAACGACTGCCAAAGATCTACAAATGACAGCCGGGACCTACGGCTTAACGTGCTTTCCGAGGCACGGAGGAAACTCGTTGTGTTAAGATGGTCACCCATCCATAGACCAACCTTGGCAAGCCCTGCTTAACCTTAAGAGCTCCTCAGCCGGATGTGTTTTGTATGTGACTATAATGTTTGTGAACGCACACACGATACAGAATTAATTCCTAGTGTGTAAAATAACTATTTATAGCCCTACCACGAGCTCCATTTAACGAACTAAACTGATCTATTAAAGGGATGAAGCTATAAGTGTGTATATCTTCATCCCTCTTTATCGCTCGACGCTTGACATTTTAATACGTCATGGTAAGGCCTGAGTCAGCAAAATAGGTGATAATATTTAATACCGTCAGCATTTACGGTTACCAGATGCATTTTCATGTTGATATTTCCTCTCTAAACGTCGGGATGACCTCTTCAAAGGGTAATAAAATCTCAGCGTGTTGGTTATCCTATATTTCACAAATAACGCGACAAGCCAAGTATTTACTGCCGCACTCAGAAGACATCTAACAGTTTATAGTGCTCTGGAGACGTTTAAATCCTGAAGATATTTTAGAAATCATATTTGTGGGATTTGAGCTGGACTTCTAAGATTCTCCTTTTAGCGGATATTTTTATTGCTTTATGTAAACTGAAGAGATATTCGTGTAACATTAGCGTTTCTCCTAAGTTTTTTTGAGTTTCCTGCTTGTTACAACCAACAAACTGCGATTTTCTCCTTGGCATCAAGAACCAGTGCTTGACAAGAAAATCGCTGATTTCATCACCCACAGTCGTATATATGACTGTGGGTTAAAAGGTTAAAAATCTTTAAACAAGGTTGTAACAATCAGGAAACTCAAAAAAACTTAGGAAAAACGCTAATGTTACACGAATATCTCTTCAGTATGTATATAAAAAAAGGTCAAACATGAGTCTATAAATATTAAAAAATATTAAAAGCTATGTCAAAAAAGTGAACTAAAAACCAAATAAACAAGAAAAGAAGAGACAATTAGTTAAACTGTATAAATGAAAATTAATCACTCATTAACTCACTGACTAAACACGAAGTCTCGAAAACTATCAACAAAACAAAAAACATTGCAATCGGGGTCCTTTTTATATAAGAAAGTATTCTACAGATTAGTCCCCCGACTGCGATGTTTGTTCACACAACACTCGTTTTTTTGGGTAGA
Organism: Mythimna separata; assembly: GCA_030763345.1. Taxonomy (NCBI): domain Eukaryota; kingdom Metazoa; phylum Arthropoda; class Insecta; order Lepidoptera; family Noctuidae; genus Mythimna; species Mythimna separata. The sequence goes on along the minus strand of CM061188.1, from coordinate 2,879,446 downwards.
AAAAAAATCAACATTGTCACCCTACACTAAGGTAGAGTACACGACCGATTTTTATACGTTTCACCTGTGCGCTGTGCGTAATATACTATACCCTTTAAAATTTATATATTGAAATAATTTCCTTTGCCGGCTTCATTTCTTCTCCGATCTGCTATTGAAAGGCATTATGGCTTTCCAATTTATTTGTAGATTTGAATAAACGGAGGCCTTTTTTGCTGTCTTGTGCTTTATTATTTATTGAGTAGTTAAAAAGTGGGATATTATTATTGTATTTGTGATGTTTTTGAACTAACTGTTTGAGAACGAAAGTTACCGATATAGCCCGAAGAATCGCCAAACTTAAGTGGCAGTGGGCAGGGCACATTGCTCGTAGAACAGAAGGTCGATGGGGATGGAAGGTTTTAGAGTGGCGGCCACGTATCGGAAGACGAAGCGTTGGAAGGCCGTCGAGGTGGACCGACGACCTGGCGAGGGTTGCGGGAATCCGATGGATGGGAGACGCACAGGACCTATATCCAGCAGTGGACGTCTTTCGGCTGAAAATGATGATATACCTATATACTCATTCCAAAACTCAAAAGAAAACGAAATCCCTAAAAAGTATCTATTCCAAATTAAAGTCTGTTTATCTAAATCAAAGGGAACCTAAAAGGTACTTCGCCAGCAACGATCGAAGCAAATGACTCGAAATCTGGAGCACCTGACGCCATTACCGAAATACTTGAATACCTGAATACCTGAATAATCGGAAATTTGAATAATTTACCTTTATCTCAACCTTTGTTGTGAATAATTGGATTTCGGACCTTTCATTTACATTTTCGAACAATTTGTGTTTCGTTTTTTTAGGCTAAGACCGTTTTCACATTATCCGATCCGATATCGGTGTCGGACGCCGATACGATATCGGAGTAAGTAAAATGTATGAAATGCCGTGCTCCGATATCCGATATCGGTCCGGACAATATAAAAGACAGGTACATATTTCATACATTTACCTTACCCCGATATCGTATCGGCGTCCGATACCGATATCGGATCGGAATATGTGAAAACGGTCTTAGTTGTTTCGACGAGTTCTGATTTATTGTGGAAGTCTGAAAATGTTTTGATACCTATCATTCTTTATTTGAAACTGAAATATTTCTGATAGAAGTAATTGGTAATTACTTGGTTTTTTGTAGGGTTCAATCAATTAACAACTCTCAGATCGAATGAGAGGTCCCAGTAAGAATATTTCACATTAGCAATGTCTGGTGGGGACCCCATTAGGCGGAAAATGAGGAGCTCTCTCTCTTTTTGGTGTACAATAAAGTTTATTCTATTCTATTCTATTCTGTTCTGAGACTCTGGCACATGCTTGAGGACGAGGAGCGAGTGGATAGCCCCCCGTCTGGAAGTCTGATGACCGTCTGGACCAAAACCGAGTTGTCGACAGCGCGTAGTGTCATATAGCCGAGATAGACGGAAACGGTAAAAAAAACTGGGGGTCGGCGCAACACGTTTTCCTCTTCCATTCTGTCCTGTCGTCTGTCACACTATCACTAACTCCCTTTTCTTTCATATCCTCCTCACACAATCAATCTTTTCATTGGCCTCCCTCTCCATCTATCCACATGTAAATTCAGAACTCTTTTAGTAACATGTATTTCGTCCCTTCTCTTCACATGACCATACCAAGACAAACGATTTCCTTTCAACTTCAACAAATACCTGACAAAAGTATTTCCTTATATACGAAATATTTATCCTTTCATCCTCACCTGATCACATATATGGGAAAAAGGATTCGAAGAAAACTAGACAAAGGCATTCTATTATACAGGATGGATTTTTCAAGTGGGTGTTGATGGCCAAATCTCACACAAGCACAGGGCCAATGTCTCAAAGTCAAAGTCAAAATCTTTTTATTTGACATAGGCTTAAGGTATGATTCCGAACTCGGCAACAAGCAGAAGTGCTGCCGCCGCAGTGCTGCCACTAAGGTGCTGCGCAGCAGTGCTGCCTGCCGCGCTGATTCCGAGCAAGGCAGCAGTGTCGCTCTGTTGCCTTCTGAATCTGAGAAATTTATCCTTTTCTAGTTGTTGTTACGGCGGCAGACGCGTCACTACTGGTCTGTCGCGGCGGTAGGGCGACACTGACGCGCAGCAGTGCTGCCGCTACATTGCTGCCGCGACATTGCTGCCTAGCTCGGAATGTAATCTTATATAAGCCAATAGAAATTGTACGGGGACCAGTAGTGTCGCGGCAGCACTGCTGCGTGCAGCGTGGTTCGGAATCGTACCTTTACATGTATGTGTTGCCAGCGGTGATATGGATCCGGAACGTGGTCACTCACATAATGCTTAAAGTCACCCAAAGAGCAATGGAAAGGCTACGCGTGAAAACAAAAAAAAACATGGTTACTTTCTTTTAATGGTTGGATTTACAATATGTCCATATTACAGTATTCATAGATAATTTAAATGCTTATGAACAAGCTCCTGCTAGCGGCTTCGACCACGCTAAACTAGAAAATTATTCAATTTTCTGTATAAGCTCTAGAAAAACCCATCAATCAAAGTTGTAGACAATTACATACCTGGGACAAGTTGTTTAGTAGGGTAGGTCTAACTTTGAGAAAGAGGTCAATCGTCGAATCTAACTCGAGGTTGGTAGCGTTCGGGAAACGGCATGGTGTTTTATCCAACATACCATTGGTCAACAATAGAGCTCGCTTGCCTAGAAGTAACCTATTCACTCTTGACACAAAGCCCCCGGGTCACACACAGACTCCGAAACACAGACTTCGGCCGAGAATTCCACTCCTTATATACTCGTAGCAAATGTGACAATGTATCTTATAGCTCATGAATGTCGAAATAAAAAGCTATCTTTTCATTCTATCGTTGTTCCAAATTCCACCAAAATCAATTGTCGAGACTCCTATCACGTTGAATTAACCAACATACAGCCTAGATTTTCAATGTACTATTAGCAAGGCTTCAAAGAATTTTCGTATCAATCAAATAGACTTAGTTTGATTGATTCAATTCTCTGCCTAGAATCAATCAGAGACACAATGGTTTCGGTTTTATCCGCGGTTTTATCAGATTCATTGTGTTGAGGTCTTTAACTTGTAGAAGAAAAGAGTTTCTAAGTTATACCTACAGTATATAAAAAGCAGTAAAAAGGGGGCTGGCTCAGTGGTTCAAACCCCAATCAAAACTTACTATGAAAGCATAGTAAGTTGTGTAATTTATTTCATCACTTCTGCTCTCAAATCAGTGACGGAAAATATTGTGAGGAAACCGACATGTCCTAAAACCAAAAATTCGAAGACATGTGAAATCCGCAAACTCACACTGGGCCTGCGTGGGGGATTGCGGCCCATTCCCTCTCCCAGAGAGCAGGCCTGAGTCCCCAGCAGTGGGAACATTATAAGGCTGATTATGCTACGCTATATAAAAAGGTAGGTAGCTAAATAATTGCAAACACACTGAGCTTCACGTCTGCTATTAGAATTGTATCTAAATTGACGATCATTGGCTTCATAATTGTTGACTTTGACAAGTTTGGTAGACTACTGCATTTTAGTCGACCACCAAACCAGATACAATTGTAATAGCAGACTTGAGGCCCTGATCGACCTTCAAGGTTAACAGGGCCCTTTTCAACCCGTCTACCGTCAACCTGAGCATGATTTAAAAGCTTGTTGGTCCATCCATCGCGATGTTTGTGAGAAGCAACACGAAAAAAAAAAGATAACGCTTGAACGCTCTGGAGGCATTCGGTTATTACGACATTCACTATTTGACTTTACGACATGTGTTTTTTTTTTAACTTTATAAAGTTTTTGGAAAAAAAATGTCCCTCGAACTATATACGAAATCCATTTCGGGACCAAATAAGTTTCTTTCACCCCTAGGATGTACTACTCTATTTAGTTTACGATTTTACGTATCGAATATGTCTGTACATCCCGGCCGCAAGTTCCTTCGGGATAAACACACTAATATTATAAAGGCGAAAGTTTGTGTGTGCGTGTGTATGTTTATTGCTTCTTCACGCCCAAATGGCTGAACATATGGTATACCATATCCTGGAATAACACATAAGATAATTTTTATTTATGTATTTACTAGCTTTTGCCCGCGGCTTCGCTCGCGTAGAATTTGGTCTGCCACATTAAGTTACGTGACATTTTTTTTAAAATACTGATATTTTTTTAATGTACCTTCACATCGTACATCCCAGATTTCTAGCTTCAAAATTAGTTTCCATACAATCTTTGAACTCCTATAGGTACCTAATATTTAGAGGGTATCTCTTGAGGGTGGAATTATCTGAATTCCTTTCTAAGTGCTCATTATTTTAAGCTATAATAGAACTCTGCAAATTTAAAAATGTCCAGTGGTTTCTTCATCAATCTTTACCTGTATGGTGTGTTTATAAAAAGTTGGCTTGAGATTATTATTTATTTATTTATATACACTTTATTGTACACCAAGATTACAAATTTAAAAGGAAACCTTATCCTATCCAGCACAAACGGATTACTAAACACTGACAACTAAACAGGTCGGACCAATGTTACTTGCATTTAATCACTACATAGTATAAAACAAAGAAGCTTTCTTTTTCCCTATGAATGCTTAAATTTTTTAAAACTACGCAACGGATTTTGCTGCGGTTTTTAGGGTTCCGTACCCAAAGGGTAAAACGGGACCCTATTACTAAGCCTCCGTCGTCTGTCTGTCTGTCTCCACGCTGTATCTCATAAACCGTGATAGCTAGAAAGCTGAAATTTTCACAAATGATGTATTTCTGTTGCCGCTATAACAACAAATAAGAATAAGAATTAAGTACATATTAAGGGGGGCTCCCATACAATAAACGTGTTATTTTCGCCGTTTTTTATAGACAATGGTACGGAACCCTTCGTGCGCGAGTCCGACTCGCACTTGGCCGGTTTTTTTTAATAGATTTTGTAATAACTAAAGAATTATGTGGTACGTAATTGGAATAGGTGAACATCTGTGTTAATTTATCTGTGTTTTTACTGCAATATACTCCTGTATACTATGTTATTTTATTTTTTTTGTTCAGCGTAAATAAGAAGATTTTGGGATTTAGAAACACGTGAGCAAGCTACGTAAAGCTGCCCATGGGAAAAACAGGGCGTGCCTAAATGTATCCCCGCTACTTTCAAAGTTTGCCCTTGCGATTTATTAATGGTCATAGAAAATGCAACTTTAAGTGGAAACTGTAAACGTTTGAAATTAAAAGGTAAGTTATTGGGTATTATTGGGATGCGTGGAATAAGAACATTTTCACCCTTTGCTTCTCCAGTTAAAATTGTGGCCTTAACAATATGCCTGCCTAGTTCCCTGACTCGCAATCTAGTGCCATTACATAGTCTCGGGGCGTCCAAGTTACGCATTAACAAAACCGGTATACCGACTTTTAATTGGAGCTTATGTGATGGCACCCCGGATAGTTCCAAAGAGTTAAGAAACTCCACGGGGTAGCTTGTACATTCTTCAGATGACATGACTGTGTCGATAGAGTTGTAGGTTGTTGCATCGCTGGTTACTTGGTCCAAGATAATGTTATTGATTTTCGCAACTGTCTCATTTCTTGGTGCTAGTATAATTCTTTCACATAGCCAACTTTCATCGTGGATGTTCTGTTGCAAATTTGGAAAAACTTGAGCAATGAGTACGTCTTCCGAATCCACAACGTGACAAAATTGGTTAGTGAATAGAACCATACCTTCTTCGTCAGTTTCGATTCGACCTTCACCTATCTCAAGCAGTTTTTCAGCGTACGCACCCGACTCTAGATCACACGACTGCGACGCCGCATCGCGCTCCGCCCGTGCTGCGGCCGCCGCCGCGGCGTTAGGCGCTCCGTTCAAGTCAATCATATCGTGATAACTTTTAAACTATTCGGCCAAATTACTTAGTGTGAAAGACAAAGTTTATCTACATTAAATACTTAACCTGTAGGTCCTCGGTGGCACAAACGTGCCAGTAAACAAATATTACCTTTTAACTTTGAGAACCGCTGGAAAAAAATTGTGCCACCAAACCCCGACCGATTTAAAATTGTACTCTAGTAGTATAATTACAGAAGCAACAGAAACAGGGCAATAACAGTTTATATTATTAAAATTATTTATATTAATTTATTTATATTAATTAAATTAAAATTAAAATAAATAATGGCGGCCCCCCGGAGCTCTACAGGTTAATGCGAGAAATGTATTCATTTTGATAAGAGTTTGATAATTATATACTAAATGTATATTGAAAAATAGTACCAAATTTAATTAGATTTATGGTTCACAATTTTGGTTGTACTGGCTTGCACATAAAAGGTAGATATATGCTGTCGCGGACTTTTATTTAGATCTACTTAAGACAAACAATCCTGCGGTACATCATCTTTATGTAACTCCATTGGTTTAGGCAGCGCACGCCAAGATAGCTCTCAGATGGAAGATTTTTTTCCGACTTAATTGACACGTATCGTTATATTATGACCAAAACTACATAAAATCATTATAAATTGTAGCCTATGTGTTATTCTGATGAATAACTTATATTACTGTAAAGTTTCATCCAAATCCGTTCAGTAGTTTTTTCGTGAAAGAGTAACAAACATCCATACATACATACATCCATACTTACAAACTTTCGCCTTTATAATAGTAGAAGGATTTAAACTTTATGTACAGTAGTGGTACATAGGTAGATTTAATACAACAAAGCATTATCTAACAGCCAGCCTTTGTGTTTTGGTCTCAATTGCATGTTTTCTTGAGACAATTTTCAACCTTCACGCAGGCGAAGCCACTGACAACATCCAGTTTCCGATATTCTCACGAATACAGCTCAAGTACTAACGATATTACAACATTATTATACCCTAGCTTAGGTGAAGTCTAAGTTAAAACCATCAATGTACGGTTAGCAGCGATATCGATGGCAGTGTAACGAAGTTACCGCGTCGGAGGTTGTACGGTCCGCAAAAACAGAATGCTATTTATGGAATTTGCTGGCAATCGAAACTTAGTGGTCTGGTTTTCAGGCATTAGTTCATGAATCCCCGACCGGTCCTATGAGACCGCGCTGTTATTGTTTTACTATAGTGTCTCGTTTTGCGGGTATGTGATAGGTTAGAATAGGATATCCGTAGTGTCATTTTGTCAAAATAGCAAGAAATAAATACGATTAAAAACAAATTTAAAAAAATTGTACACTTGTAAAAGTTACCTACTGTATGTATGACTCCGACAAGGTGCTTTATCTCTATCGTATTTCATGTTTGTTACACGTATTAATCTATACTAATATTATAAAGAGGTAAAATTTGTAAGTTTGTAGGTTTGTAAGTTTGTATGTAGGGGGTAATCTCTGGAACTACTGGTCCGATTTGAAAAATTCTTTCAGTGTTAGATAGCCCATTTATCGAAGAATGCTATAGGCTATATACCATCACGCTACGACCCACGGGAGCGGAGCAGTAACGAAAAATGCGGGTGAAACCGCAGGGGACAGCTAGTAGTTATTATGTAAATCGCTTGTAATTTGGAAAGTCCTGAGTTTTAACGAACATACAAAATACTTCTTCTTTCTTTCTTTATTATTTTAAAGATTTGGGAACTACCCAGAATTACTTCATGTTATCTTGTATTGTGAATTTGTTGCAAACATGTAAACTCACATATATAAGACCGTATATAATTTGCTCCATGCGGGAAACGACCTCGCAGCGAACTAGCCAATCGCTCTCAAACATCATCATCATCTGCGGCCTAACCTTTTCCCTACTATATTGGGGTCGGCTTCCAGTCAAGCTGGATTTAGCTGAATACAAGTATTTTACAAGGAGCGTCTACCTACCAGACCTCCACAACCCATTAATTGGGGTACACGGTACTTCATGGCAAGACTGGAATCAGATTGCCAAAGATCTACAAATGACAGCCGGGACCTACGGCTTAACGTGCTTTCCGAGGCACGGAGGAAACTCGGTATGTTAAGATGGTCACCCATCCACAGACCAACCTTGGCAAGCGTTGCTTAACCTTGAAGATCGACCCGTGCGGCTGTTATTATCTAGCCACAAGCTCCTCTTAATCTGGTCCCTAATCGAAACAATAAACAGATAGTTTTGCAGACCGTACAGGCCTAGTAAAGTAGTTAATATAGAAACCGTGGCGGCTCACGAGCGCACACAACATAGCACACCGCGTCACCGACGCAGTCGGGCAAGTTTAATGCGCGCCACGTCTGAATAGTTTCTCCTCACGGTCTTGCTCCAGTGTGGGGCTCGGAGAAGAGAGGGTTGGGGTATTTTTAATGCCCGTTTTCAATAACCTACCGCAGTTCATAGATAGATAGCTATCCCCGATAAACAGTAAGATTATATCTATCCATCCACAACTTTTGGTAGGAAATGATATCCGTCGGTAGGTTATAGGAAAGCAAGTAAGGGCAAAAGGATAGATTTATTTATCTTTTAGCTGCAACTATAGATAGATAGCTTATTGAAAACGGGCGATCCTGTTGCGTTCCTACAAAGTTACTATGCCGTTCCAATAGCGTTGTTTATTGTTATACTACACTAGCAGCCCGTCCCGGCTTCGCTCGGGGTAGACAATTATTTATTTTTGGAAAATTTTCTACACCTTCGGTTACATTGTTCAAATTTTACCAAGGATCCCTAATTTTTTAAAATGAAATGTAGCTTATGTCAAAAATATTAGTATAGATATAAACGAATACTTTTGCAGACCATACAGGCCTAGTAAAGTAGTTGATATAGAAACCGTGGCGGCTCACGAGCACATAACACAGCACACCGCGTCACCGACGCAGTCGGGCAAGTTTAATGCGCGCCACGTCTGAATAGTTTCTCCTCACGGTCTTGCTCCGGTGTGGGGCTCGGAGAAGAGAGGGTTGGGGTATTTTTAGTGTCTACAGGGAATAAGCTGTGGTGGCCCATTGGTAACTGCCCCGATTTGCAAGTTGTAGGTCGCGGGTTCAAACCTAGTCAGGCGCATTACTTTGTGTAATTTATTTTATCACCACTGCTCTCAAAACAGTGAAGGAAAACATCGTGAGGAAACCGGCATGTCCTAGAACCAAAAAGACACATGACATCCACCAATCCGCACTGGGCCCGCATGGTGGATTACAGCACTTTCTCTCTCCGAGAGAGGAGCCCTGAGTCCCAACAGTGGGAACAATACAAGGCCGAGAATGCTAATGCTAATGGGAAACGACCCGGTGACACGCAACAAACTAGCCAATCGCTCTCTAACATTACTTCTTTAATAAGTCCTAATTTTAAACTGGTCCCTAATCGAAACAATAAACAGCTAGTTTTGCAAACCGTACAGGCCTAGTAAAGTAGTTAATATAGAAACCGTGGCGGCTCACGAGTACATAACACAGCACACCGCGTCACCGACGCAGTCGGGCAAGTTTAATGCGCGCCACGTCTGAATAGTTTCTCCTCACGATCTTGCTCCGGTGTGGGGCTAGGAGAAGAGAGGGTTGGGATGTTTTTAGTGTCCATAGGGAATAAATGCTAGACTGGCAGGTTCCTAGTCCGTGTCTGTGTCGTTCCTGTGCTGTTTCTGTGCCGTTCCTATGCTTTCCTTATGCCGTTCCTATGGCGTTCTTACAAAGTTCCTGTGATATACCTTTACTGTGCTTATGCCGATTTTATTACATTCCTACAACGTTCCTATGCTGTAGTTTCTCCTCACGTTCTTACTTCGGTGTGGGGTTAGTTGAACAGTGGGTTGGGGTATTTTTTTTAGTGTCTTCGGAGAATAAGTGCTCGGGTAGACTGGCAGCGTGACAGGGTAGGGGTGTCCTATGCCGTTCCTATGCTGTTCTTATGCCGATACTCTTGTATTCCTACAACGTTCCTATATGATTAATGCCGATCCTATTGATTACCTACAACGTTCCTATGCCGTTCCTATAGCGTTCCTACAACGTTCGTATGCCGTTCTTATTGAGTATCTATAGTGTAATCGCCATCATCATCATCTGCCTAGCCTTTTCCCAACTATATTGGGGCCGGCTTCCAGTCAAGCCAGATTTAGCTGAATACCAATATTTTACGAGGAGCGGCTGCCTACCAGACTTCCACAACCCATTAACTGGGGTAATACGGTACTTCATGGCAAGACTGGACTCAGATTTACTGGCTTCTGACTACCCGTAACGACTGCCAAAGATCTACAAATGTCAGCCGGGACCCACGGCTATCTACGTTTGCAGCTACTAAAGATAAACAAATCTATCCTTTTGCCCTTACTTGCTTTCCTATAACCTACCGACGGATAGCATTTCCTACCAAAGTTGTGGCTGGATAGACAGAACCTTACTGTTTATAATATAGTTGTGTGGATAGCTATCTATCTATGAACTGCGGTAGGTTATTAAAAACGGGCGTTATTCGAGCACTTAATGTGCTCGGCTAGACTGGCAGCGTGATAGGGGAGGGGCGTTCTCGTGTCATTCCTATGCTGTTCCTATTGCGTTCCTACAACGTTGATATGCCATAGTTTCTCCTCACTTACTTACTGCGGTGAGGGGCTAGGAGAACTGTGGGTTGACATGTTTTAGAGTCCATGGCGATTAAGTGCTTGGATAGACTGGCAGCGCGACAGAGGAGGGGGGTTTTATGCCGTTCCTATACCATTCCTATCATCATCATCATCATCTCAGCCGAAAGACGTCCACTGCTAGACATAGGCCTCCCCCAAGCGTCGCCACAGCGACCGGTCCTGTGCGTCTCGCATCCCTCGGATTCCCGCGACCCTCGCCAGATCGTCGGTCCACCTTGTGGGAGGCCTTCCGACGCTGCGTCTTCCGGTACGTGGCCGCCACTCTAGAACCTTCCATCCCCATCGACCATCTGTTCTACGAGCAATGTGCCCTGCCCACTGCCACTTAAGTTTGGCGATTCTTCGGGCTATGTCGGTAACCTTAGTTCTCTTGCGGATATCTTCATTCCTGATGTGATCACGCAAGGAAACTCCGAGCATAGCCCTATCCATTGCTCTTTGGGTGACTTTAAGCCTTCTGATGAGGCCCATTGACCATTCCTATAGAATACATTTAATTGTTTAGAATGTAATTACATAAAAATAAGTTGTTAAGTGATGCTATTCTATTCTGTTCTTATGCCGATCCTATTACGTTCCTATGCTGTACTTATACCGATCCTGCTGCGTTCCTACAACGTTCCTATGCTATTTCTATGCCGTTCCTATACCGTTCCTACAACGTTCCGATGCTGTTTCTATGCCGTTCCTATCCCGTTTGTATGCCGTTCCTTCGCCATTCTCATTCAGTTGCTTTGTCGTTCCAATAGGAACGCTCCTACTACGTTCCGACTTTCCTAGCTAATTCTTACTCTCTTCCCATTTTGTCCAAACCTCGTTTTTACTCCCTTCCTAAGGCTAAAGGCGAAGCGTGGTAGTACCTAATAAAAAAAGGTCATTGTACATTCGACACACATTCCATTCCCCATTGTTAAAAATATGTGTAAACTCGCCACAAATTTGGTGCCGAATCGGGAATAGCTTGGGTGCCGAATATTTTGGTGACGAAAATCTGAGTGCCAAAATGGGAATACTACAAAAGCTGACAGCGGGTTAGGAGGAGGGGAAAGTGGAGAATACAAAATAAAAGAAAAAGTAGTAAATAAGAAGATAAGACGAAGAAATATATGAAGAAGAAAAAAATCTCACCGTTTTAATGGCCCCAATTTGCCACAAAACTTGCCCCTCGCAGTGGAATATACACACGGTTTAAAGTAACTGTCTTTCACAAATTAGTTTACCGCTTTCATCCTAGGAAAGAAAAATATATCCCGTCAGCTGTTTCACACTTTGTTTTGTTTTTCAATTTAAGCAAAAGTTTCTTTGGAATAATCTGTACCAATAATTTAAAAAGATTTGTATTAAATAATTTAAATTGTCACTTACGGGATATCTTCCGTGATTTATATCGGGAACTCAAAATAAATAGAAATCACGGAAGATATCCCGTAAGTGACAATTTAAATTATGAAACAAACCGTGATAGCCTAAAACAGTGTTTAAGATTTGTATTATTGTTTTGTCATCGTCGTCATCATTTCAGCTGAAAATCGTCCACTATTGGACATAGGCTTCCTCCAAGTGCCACCACAACGTACATTCCTGTGCGTTCCCACAACCCTCACCAGGTCTTTGATCCACCTTTTGGGAGGCCTTCCTCGTCTTGGAGCGCACGGTCACCACTCTAGAACCTTTCGGTCCCATCGACCATCTGATGCCCGCTTCATTCGATTTGGCTGGAAGCCGAACCTTAGTTGTAAAAACGGCAAATTGTACAATAGTGGTTACGTTGGTGAACTAAATGCAACAGGGAAATTTCTACCAGCGAACCATTTGGCTTAAAAGACGTCCAACAGTAACAGGATTGTTCCTACAAAATTATAATACCTCAGTCGGTCTCTGCCTCAGTCAGTTTTTTTTTCGAGTGGGGAATCATCAGAATGAATTCTCCCACTCTTGGGCGGAGCGGGAGGGTGTTTCAGTTTTACTGACTAAACCCTTCGATACCTTGACAGAGAGACACCGAGCTTACCTTTCGGAATTCCGATCCATATCCCCATAGTTTCTGCCATTTGCTTCCCCAACGTGAAAGTGTAAATTACCCTAAAAGAACATACTCCCGGTTTTAAAAGTAACCTATGCGCTATTTAATTTCAAAAACTGAAGCACAAACGTAAATATAGAACTCAACTTCCGTATAACGCAGGTCCTCACCGGACATGATAAGTTCAGTAGTTAGCCTTCCGGCTGTCCGGTAATCATCCGAACCGAGCCCAAGAGATGTCAGCAAAATCATAGTGGGCCAACAGGGGAAACCTACTAAGCCCATGGGTTATGTGAAAGGGATACCCAGGGCCCAAAACCTAAGGCAGACAAGGAACATAGGAGTAGGTTTTTGTCAGTGAGAATCTGACACGTCCTGCCGCTCCGCCCAAGAGCTAGTGAAGTCATTGGGTGATTTCCAAAATTAAAAAAAAACCAATGCGATTGCGAATTTCCTCGTAATTATAATATACCAAGAATTGTGAAAGTTAATAAACAGTTGATTACTAAGAATTAAGTCATTAGCTTATCTTATTAAGCAAAAATGGAAAAACAAATAAGCATAGTTACTGCTAAATGCCCTGACTTTTATCTGAGGTTATCAGAACGCACTGTTGTCGAGATATAAAGAGGAGATCGGGGCAAGACAAGCAGTTGTGTCCCATTTTATTTTAAAATCATTATTTCTATTACATCAATATTTTTACCCGCCATATTAACCTATCTCATACCTACAAAACGAGACACAATAGTAAAACAATAACAGTGCAGTCTCATAGGACCGGTCGGGGATTCATGAATTAATATAATGCAGTACATATCATTATGAGATCATATGATTTAGAGCAGTGGTTGCCCAGCGCACTGGGCCCGCGTGGTGGATTACAGCCCATACCCTCTCCTAGAGAGGAGGCCTGATTCCCTGTAGTGGGAACATTATGCGTACAGCTAAGGAGTGGAATTCCCTGCCGGAGTCTGTGTTGATAGCTACAACTTAGGAGTCTTCAAGTCAAGAGTGAATAGGTTACTTCTAAGCAAGCGTGCTCCATCGTCGGCCACATCATCGCTTACCATCAGGTGAGATAGTGGCCAAACGCGAGCCTATGTATAATAAAAAAAAAATATAAGGCCGATAATGCTAAATACTAATGGTACATATCATATATTTTTCGTATAGCCATGTAATGAGAAGGTCCGAAGATCATATGACTAGGCAAGTCCTTGATATCAGTACTGGTCCAAACAAGCGTGGTAGACCCCTTCTAACTTGGTTGTCTGTAATCAGCAATGACCTGAAGAAAGCCCAAGTAGATGACTCGACGATCCAGAAACGAAATGTCTGGCGAAGAATGACGAGGAGAGCCGACCCTAAATGAAATGGAAATGGTAGAGAATGCCCTGATGCATTAAGTCCGCCTATGTACCACCACTGTACATAAAGTTTAAATAAATAAATAATAAATAAATAAATGGGATAAGGCTGGGCAAGGAGAGATAGAGAGAGACCAATGTTTTTACCCGCCTGCACCAGAACTTGCTGGGCTTAAATTTTCGAGTGTATGTCTATGTGTATGTATGATTCTTTGGCACACCTTATAACCTAAATGGCTTGTTCCATTTTAGTTTCCAGGTGTCGTGAACTTTTTCTTATTTGTGAGACATCACAGATTTTTGGCACCAACATATTTCTTTAATAATATAAATTAGAATAATGGTTGACTGCGATCCCACCTGATGTTAAGCAGTGATGCAATCGTTGATAGTGAGGCACACTAGTTTGTTAAAAGCCTTGTCACTCCAGCCTCGAAGACAACTTAATTATGCTCGGACGGGAATACCGAAGCAGGTAAATTGTTCCAGTCCTTCGATGTATGCAGTATTAACGATGATGGCTGGTGTACGAGGCCTCGTGATGTAGACATTAGGTGTTCAAAAAAATGGAGGGAACAATTTCAAAAGTATTACACACTAAAATATAGCAAATAAGATAAGTAGACATTATCAAAAACCCAACCATATATTCTTACTTTAGAGATCTCTAGCATATGCCATGGATAGAACAAAAACAGATTAAAATTAAAATCCATAACCTAAATTCTTTTGAAGTAAACTAAGTTTCATCATAATCATGATCCTCTAGCGGAAAGACGTCCACCGCTGGGCATAAGCCTCCCCCAAGCGTCGCCACAACGACAGGTCCTGTGCGTCTCGCATCCATCCTATTCGACAATTCTTGCGACCATCGCGTCCGCGTTGCGCGATTCGTCGATTCACCTTGTGGACTAAAATAGTATACTTTAAAAAAAAGTTCGGTTATGGGTTTATGGAGAAAAAAATTTCGTTGCATAAATGTGCATGTCAAATTCACATCCAGATTATACTGTATTAAATTAACCTATCAATACCCGCGAAACGAGACACAATAGTAAAACAATAACAGCGCGGTCCAATGAGACCGGTCGGGGATTCATGAATTAAATTATTTTTTGTTTATATGTGTAACTCTTCAACAGTTTTGTGAACAAAAAAACTTGTACTATTTTTACAACAAAAAATATTCCTTATAAGTCAAATCTACTTCTGTTTATGTGAACCTTGACCTACAGAGCGATACAATTAGTAATGACTCCTAGTATGATTTAAATGCTTTAGTTAACTACGTAAATCATTTGAAGACTAAGGTTTTCGAATTCTGCAGTGACCACAACGTAAATCTCTGAACATTAAAACAGTTAACAAATGAGACGGAAAAATATATTTGTCATTAATTGAACAGCAAGAGGAACTGGACGGAGTAGAAGAAAAAACAACAATCACTACACCAGCTGCAGTTATAGCAAGGGTGGACAACAAAACAAATGCTGAAGACAACAAAATTGCAAGTAAAAAGGAGCTTTGAGACAACACTACAGAAACAATCAACCATGAAAACCATTTTCGTTATTTGCCTGTGTATAGTGAGTTCTCAATGTGGAGTTATAAAGGATGATTTGAACAAAAATGACCCTCCAGACAACACAGAACTTCGTCAATTTCAAAAACAACCTGTGAAAGAAATAGATTTGTTTGATATAGAAAGAGAAACCAGTAACATCAAATTATCACCAAGAACACAAGAATGGAAACTTATATTTATTGGTAAACGAATAGAAGAAATCGACCGTATTCTAACCAATGTAGAAGCATACGCAAAAAAAAGAGGACCAATTATTGATAAAAAGTGTTTTTCTGACGAAAATTCCCTTACCTGTACTTTCAAGACCATTGTCGATGTTACAAAACAAACTCGATCAAAAATACAAAAGAGAGAAACGAAACAAAATAATGCACTGACTACAAATTCTGAAGAAATAAATCGTCTCCTGAAACTCGCTGAAGATGCTGCAAGTGGTGTATCTGATGGTATGAACTGCACAACTGCCGAAGATGTAACCATCTGTAACGTGTACGTGCCTGAAGACTCTACAAAACTAAGACGTAAACGAGAAATTGAATTTCATAATAATGCTGGCCTTATAGATGAAGCTGTAGACATACCAAACTGCACAGTAGTTACTGAAGAAACTGCATCTCTCTGTAGTCTTGAAAAGTTCTACAAGGACCACTTTTTTAGGCATACAATAAAAAAGAGAGCACCTACTACACATTCGGAAGAAATAAATCGTCTCCTGAAACTCGCTGAAGATGCTACAAGTGGTGTATCTGATGGTAAGAACTGCACAACTGCCGAAGGTGTAACCATCTGTAACGTGTACGTACCCGAAGACTCTACAAAACTAAGACGTAAACGAGAAATTGAAATACAAAATAATACTCTCCCGCCAGAAATCAATTTGGAAAATATCGCTGGAACGTGGAACTGTACGGAAGTTACTGAAGACAATGCGGATATATGTCGTTGGATGGATTTCGATGCCAGTGACTGCCCTACGGGACAAGGGAGGGCTGACGATGGCACTTGTGTTCCAGAAGTCGAGTGACAACTTTAAAGTTAAAAAATTATGTGTTTATTTTGTATTTGTTAAACATGAAGAATAAAAACATTTCATTAAAACTACATGTATACTTGTACACTAACTCTTAGTCTAACCTAAAATATGTGTTTATTTTTGTGTTCTTTTGTTTGTCATTATCAGTCTGTTGGTTGTTGGTTCTTTTTATTTTGAAGACGAAGCGTTTTTTGATACAAGTTATATATTTTCTTCAATGTTTTTTATCATTATATTTCTACTGAATACATTTTCCAAATATTCTCCCCAAGGTCTTTAATTTAATACTTCTCTTGCCTAACGGCAGTCGGCACAATGTTTTAATCTTCAAATATTTGTGTTCCAACGAAATAGATATAGTCATACAAATATACATACTTACATACATAAACACACATACTTTCAAACAACCCTCCCCAGAGGCCGTGAAAAGGATAGAGCTATATAGGGGATAGCTTTATCCCGTTTACTCGCTTGCACGCCTGACATTTTAACACGTCATGCTAAAGCCCCTAGTCTGTTTCAACGACATTACGTGTGATACTGTAATCTTGGAGCAAGCTCACTATGAATGTCTTACTGAAGTGATAACATATAAAAACATGTTACAAATAAGCCAAATCTACTTTAGTTTATATGACTTTTGAACTTTTATATGATAATACATATATAGTGATTATTCACCGCAAATTCAGCTGTCATTTAAATCCAGTAATTTGTTGTTTCAATTGAATTAGATAGAGCAGTTAACGTTACGCATCTACAAGTGATAGTCATTAATCACGATAAAACTAAAGAACTTACTAATCTATAGTGCAACAATCTAAACCTAAGTGAAAACACAGAGGAACCAAGCAAGGACTCCAAATAGTTTGAAGCAAAACTATTGAAGAAGTGTTCTTGTGGCAATCACATTCAGAGAAAATCAACCAGTGAACAAAACCTTTTCAAGAATGAAGATCATTATAGTTTTATTCCTGTACATAACAAGTTCTCAATGTGGAGTTTTAAAGGAGGGAAGTGACGCTTCCTGGACTTTGAAAGAGTCGCAACTTACGAGAGTTAACGATGCTTTTGTTAAAGGAAATATAACATTAATTAACGAAATATTAATAGACACAACAAAAGATGACAACATTAATAATGTCACCACTGAATCAGGAGGACTTGCTGAAAGTAGCACAGCATACAATAAAATTACTGTAACTCCAGGACTGCATACATGGGATATAAAATATCACGTTAGTGAAAGTTTAGCAGAAGTTAACCGCATAAACAGCATTGTAGAAGCTACTGCAAAGAAAACAGGACGATTTCTTGGTAAAAACTGTACCACTGATGATAAAATTACATTTATCTGCTATTTCTACATATATGTGGATGAAGTTCCCGTGGATCAAGATAAGCCTGAAAATGTTAACACTACTGCAAATCAGACAGATGTAGAAAGGAGTATTGTCAACAACTGTGATGTAAAAATAACCATAGATGGTATAGAACATTGTTCGTTTGCGACGTCAGAAGCTTTTGTTGGAGGTTGTCCAGTAGGAACAGACAGAGCCCCAGACAATACTTGTGTCGAGATAATTGAGTGAAATGTTTCAAATAATGTGTTTTAGATTATTTGTAACTTTAAGTTGTTAATATTCAGAAGAAATATTGTAAAGTGTAAATTTACGACATTAATTTTGACATGAAATTACTGTAAGTACACTTTATAAACGAAAATATAGTTTTAACAGAAAACATTGTTGAATGTTTTATTTAACCAATAAGAGAGACCATACATCCATACCGAATTCACTGTTGTTTTAATGAACTATGAACTTTAGAGATATCATTATTCATATTGTAATAAAGGAGCAGCCCATTGTGCTATGAGACATTAAAATATTCAATCGTGTTTTTATTTATACTTGCTATAATCATACGTACATGTATCAAGAAACATTGTAAATCACGATGTATTTGAATAACATGAAAACCTTAATCTTTATGATTTGTGTTTTCACAGCTTTAAATGGTAAATATATAGAACCACATAACATCAAAGACGTAATTGATAATAATGTGACAGTTAACCAAAGTTTAATAAGTTCAGGAATTGAAAAGGATACTAAAGTGACACATAACGAAACTACTTTAACAGAAAATCTCAAAATAACAAAAGTGACAAGTACTTCACGAAATAGTGTTCAAAGAAGTGTTATCAATAATATATTAAATTCTAAAACTAATAAGGACGAAAACACTGATCAAAGTAAGAAGAATCTATCAAACAAAAAGAGACATAAAAATAAAACTAGAAGCACTATTAAAAATGGAGCAAAAACACATAAAAATCATTTCATAAATAGTCTAGTGCCAAAAGTGAACATACAAATGGCAAGTTTATCAGTAAATGAATGCAGTTCAGGAAAAGAAAGGGCTGATGATGGGAGCTGCATATCTGTAGAAATCGCTCTTGATTCTAATGAAATAATAAACATTGAAATAGTCACAGAGGAAACGGAACCAGAGCTGGTTTTACATGACAACTCTACTGAACCCAACCCAATGTTATAAATGGGAAAGCCTGGATGTTTGTTCATCAGTTATGCTACAACGGCATGGATTAGATGCTTGGTAAACCTGGACCTGAATTAACATATACATTTTTATCTATTTTATACGCTAAAGTAGGAAAATACTAAACTTCCTTGCGGGCAAAACCTCTGACAAAATGTAGTAAATATTAAAATTTTGTATTGTACTTAGATTTATTATTAAATAAACTAAAGTTTTACAGAAACTTATTGTCTTTTGTTTTCTTTCAATGAGAAATAATTCCTGTGTAAATAATATCTAATGAAATGTTTAATTCTTTCTGCACCATAATGATCACCTATACATATAGTAGTTCCATAATATCTGTTTTTGACAGTAACTATTGAAAATCTAACGGAATGAGTTAATTTGACCCTTTGAAAGTTATACTTAGAAAGCTTGGAACTTGGCCTTTCACAAGGTGGACCGATGACCCCGTAAGGTTCGCGGGAATTCGATGGATGCAAAATATACAGGACCGGTCTTTGTGGTGACGCTTGGGACGTCCATGTCCAGCAGTGGACGTCTTCCAACTGAAATGATGATGATGGATGGAATTTGAGCATCTGCTAGCTGGATGCAAGAAGCATAATGAGTTGAACAGGTGTGTCCAGTCAAAATCATTATGTTCACGAAAACTGCATCAATATTCTTAATAAAAATAATGCAACAACAACTTTCCTAACTGCACTCAAATGCTCTCTGAACTTACAACGATAAAATAATGATTATACTCGTGTATGAATAATGACATCTATTTTCATTTAATACCATTTTATTCTCCGTGACCTATAAACGTTTATACCCAGCCATGAAACCATTTATAATCATATTTCTATTTATTGTAAGTGCAGAGTGTGGACTTTTAGATGGAATAGTGAGTTCAAAACCTAAAACTGGAACGGTAACAAATCCAACTGAACAACGCCAAGGATTATTGTTAAAAGTGGGTGAAACTCTCAAAGATGAGACTAAATACGTTATGGACGCATTAGGCAACCTTATCGCAGTTACTCCGAAAGAAAAACAAGAAAATGCCGAATCAAAAGGTCCAGAAAAACCATCCAAAGCAACAGAAGAAGTTGTAAAAAAAGACGAAGCAAGTAAACCTGGTGCAAAAACAGATTTGCCTACTAGTACAGAGAAAGTGAAAGTTGAAGCTCCTAAAGTAGATGATAATCAAAACAAAACACTGCCTACAGAAGAGAAGGTAGAAACCAAAGATACTGCTGACAGCGTAAAGACTACTACAGATTCTTCGAAACCTGAAGCTACTACAGAGAGAAACTGTACAAAAACTGATGAAAAAAACTGTACTGTTGTATTCGCTACAAGAACATCTTTTAAAGGTGATGAGTGTCCTGTCGGTAAGAGTAGAGCTGATGATGGTACTTGTGTGGAAGAAATTTAAATTTATGTTCGGAACAAAAAAGAATAGATCTAAACAAATGTAGATGCTTCTTTTTTGTATATTTATTATTGTTATGTGATATTAGATAGACATTAGAATATATTGTGTATATAGTATAATAAAATCTGTATAATATATTTCATGCTTTTAATTGAGCAGTGGAGTCGTAGGCAAGTATTTTCATAAAATTTTCAATATTGCGTTTTCAATTGTAAAAAAACGTGGAGAAGCTAAAAATTTACGGGGATTCTCAAGAATATTTCTGTATACTAAACGTTTATATTTTTTCATAATTATCTTGACCTACCGTTTCGCTTGTGTTATTTACTAGCTTACTCGACAGACGTCGTTTTATCGGTTAAGTAAGTCGTAAAAAGAAAGTGTCTATTCTACGGATAAATTAAAATAGGTAGTTTATAGTAAGAATTTATAGCTAACGAGCTCATTTTGCCATCAAATTGAAAAGTTTGGCTAAGAAATAATGTAAAAAATCACAAAACCTGTTTGAGATATAAATAAAAATATAAAAACTTTTAAAACTACGTGTTAACAGGATCCAACTACACCGTAGGCGCGGGCTTCCGGACGGCGAGCACTGGGTATCTTGCCGTCCGGCAGTCCGGTAATAACCCGGACCGAGCCTAAGTCGTCAACGGTGCGTACTGTTCCATGTGCACCTCAAAGAGATGTCAGCAAACTCTAGGGGCCCAGCAGGGCCGAAGCCTCTCGGGACAGGGATCAGTTTTCCGAAAGGTAAGCTCGATGTCCCCAGATCGAAGGCAACGAGAACGGGGTGGGGTTTAGTCAGTAAAAGTCTGACACGCCCTCCCACTCCGCCCAAGAGCTGGAAAAATCATTCTGATGATTCCAAACTTGAAAAAAATAGCATCCAACTGCTCTTACGTGATTCTAAAGTATTACACATCTTTATCTAGATATTTGGGAAAAACAGATATCTGTGATATTATCTACGTTTCTATTGAAATCAAATGAGTGAGTTCACATTCACTCATTTGATGTCACACTCACACACAATCACGTGTTTGTGAGTGTTTTGTGTTTAGTACGTTTTATGGCTCGGGATGAGGGCCCCTCTTAAGACCATTCTACCTTACTAGTTAAATGCCATCCAGTTACTCAAGCTACAGGGAGCAGGCGTGTCAAAGAAATAATCATAAAAACACACTCCTGAAAAACATTACCCGACTTACAAAAGAAACACAATTATAGGTAGAACAGTAAACATAGTGCCTACAAACAGACCAGTAGTTTTTTAAACAAAATTGAATAATTTTTTTCGGCGTGATTGATATCAAATTGCAGCTTTCTAGTGCTAACGGTCACAGAGATTAAGCGAGGACGGACGGACAGACATGGCGAAACTATAAGTAGTTTCGCCATGCCATCATTCCGTAGCCAAATGTCAAAAACGGAACCCTAAAAAATCAAATATCAAAATATCAATGAAATATTTTTCTTTCTTTCAGTTAAAAATAAACACTTCGAAAAGCGACAGCATTCATAAATCTTTTAAAATCTACAACAGAGAATTAGCGACATCTATAATTTGTGGGAATACAGACTAATTGCTAGGAGGGGAGAAAAGGGGGGTGATAATGGATAAGATTGTTTGCGGAACGTAAATCGGTAAATCTTAAGCACGGAAACACCTGAACGTTTGTGTAGATAAGGTAAAAGGCCCAGTAACCGTGAAGTTTTGAACTTTCCTGACTTTGCATGCGCGCTAGACTAAAACTAGTAGAGTTACAAAAATAAATTTTACATGACTAGTTAGATAATTTAATATACTTTTAGTATATTATAATGCTATTAAATTAGTGTTAATGTTAATTAACAATAAAACAAAAAATATACAAAAACAGCTAGTTGTACCAGTATCCGGCAGAATTGTACTAGTTAACGTTAAATTGTCCCAGAATCCGGTAATTTTAACCGCGAATCTGAACTCTACTGCCTTACGTTAAAGTTCATAGAAATAAAATATTTTTAAATAAAAAGAGTAGTGAAAATAATTGGGGTCTGTATTTAACAAAAAAAAAACCATGTTTCGTTTTAATTTCTTTTTAATTTGTGTTACACAAATTATAGGTTAACACTAGTAATATTTTAGTTTCATCTTGAGTCGAACCTTAAAAATATCTTAACTTAATTTTTTATATCTTTAAAATAGAAAAAAACAAACATAAGTTTTTATTTCCATCTCCTTAAATGATCTTCTTTTGACAAAACTGTAGCAGTCCTTTGGAACATTTAATAGACGAGCTACCGCGTATTTTGTCGTCCAACACGTTGACCGTGGAATATTGTACTGCCTGGCTGCAGCTGGAATTGAGGCTCCTTTTCTAACCCTTCCGTATGGCCTTCTGTTTGTCACTCATGACTAGCTGAAAGAAAATTAACAGGCTATTTGCTAATTTCTGATTTGAAATCAATAGGTACGAAAAAGTAAAATAAATATAATTTTTAAACCTATTTAGAGTGCGTCTAATGAGAGCGCGACCTGGAGTATTTTTTTTAATTTAATTGGCAACATTATTCAGCCGCAACTACAGGAAATAAAAAAATGGGGAAGTGTCATAACATGTTTCTCCTACTAGTTAGTAATACCACATTCAATTTTTTTGGATTTAACCTCTTTTTCTCAGGTCGCGCTTTCATTAGACGGACTATAGTAAAAATTTTGTGGTAATTCTATTATTTAAAAACAAACATCACCTAGCTTTTTCTCCTTTTTCTCAATTTCAGTTGATGAC
The DNA here is from genome assembly GCA_030763345.1 of Mythimna separata. NCBI lineage: Eukaryota > Metazoa > Arthropoda > Insecta > Lepidoptera > Noctuidae > Mythimna > Mythimna separata. The sequence goes on along the minus strand of CM061188.1, from coordinate 2,856,028 downwards.
AAGCAGTTGTTTTAAAAAATAGAGCAAGTATACCCAGATTTTATTATAATGACAAGACCAAGTTGTCACTAGTTTGAAGTAATCATAAAGCAACCCAGAAGTAGGTCACAGATTGGCCCAAAATTAAACACAAACCCATGCTTTAGTTCAGGAAAGCAGCAGTACTTTACTATGGTACTACTCAAGTAAGCAAAAGCTCGAAGCTTTTTACGGCACCAGAAGTTCAACTTCGAAAGGTATACTCATAGATGCCTCGAAAAATTATTCAAGGTTTAGAGGCAAATAAATACGCAAAATAATTTACCTTGGCAGATTCTACGATGGCTACGATTTTGAGACAATTTTTAGTACCTATCAACGATTTTTTATCATCTGGATAACTTCACAGGTCTGACTGACATCTTGCACCCAAATCTGAACTCACGTGAGTTCAGTGACTTAATAAATGAAAATGAAACTGCAAGAAACATGGAATGAGGCATATTTATATAACAAATTTTGTCAAAGAAGACAAAACTAGTACTGAAAAGACACCAGGTCAAGTGTCACCATTAGTCAAGTCTTAAGCTGCAAAGCAGTAAATGTAATAGAAGAAGACCTTTTTTGCCCTTGCCTAAATATACGACCACTATTCTGTTGAACCCCAAAACCATGTTGAAATAATTGAATTACCAATGACTTCCGAAACGAATTATTCACATTTTAGTCGCATTTGGTTTTTATTATTATATAATGACAAAACTTCGAGAGCTATCAGTTTCGAGCTGATAGCTCTTGGAGTTTTGTACTCGTAACAATAAGAACAAGAGGCTTTCTGATCCGACTCGAAGAAGATGCGTGCACATATTGTGATACGGGATCTTCGCCAATTTAATTTCGAAAGGGGTAAGGACGCGCTAGAGCGGAAAAAGGGCTCCAAACTCTTTGCGATAGATCTGTCTATTGGGCAGAGCCAGCTCACGAAACTGAAGACCGACGATGGCAGACTCATATCCTCTAAATCGGTGCTCCTGGGAGAGATCGAAGCATTCTATGGAAAGTTATACACGTCTATCTCTAAACCCACGGCAAACCTAGCGAACGACCCAAGAGCTAGATTGACCCGACACTATATTGAAGATATCCCGGTCGTCAGCCTGTATGAGATTAGGATGGCTCTGAAACAACCTAAGAATAACAAGGCGCCGGGTGAGGACGAAATTACGGCCGAACTTCTGAAGACGGGTGGAAAACCGGTACTTAAGGCCCTTCAAAAGCTATTTGGTTCCGTCATACTCGAAGGAAAAACGCTACAGGAATGGACCAGAAGTGTGGTGGAGTCATCACGAATCGTCTCGCGCGCAGGTTCGACCACTTCCAGCCTCCTGAACAAGCCGGATTCCGAAAAGGCGGCAGCACCGTAGACCACATGCATACGCTGCGGCAGGTTATACAGAAGACTGAGGAGTATAAACTGCCTCTCAGCTTAGCGTTTGCAGACTACGAGAAAGCCTAAACACCGAGACTTGGGCGGTACTGCAGTCTTTCCAACGGTGCCAGATTGACTATCGGTGCATCGAAGTGCTGAAATGTTTGTACAAAAACGCCACCATGTCAGTCCGACTTCAGGACCAGACCTCAAAACCTATCCTTTTACAGCGGGGTGTGAGGCAGGGAGACTTCTCTCCGAAACTATTCACAGCCGCATTGGAGGATGTCTTCAAGGTTCTGGAATGGGCGAGGCATTAATGTCAACGGCGGCACTCACCTTCGGTTTGCCGACGATATAGTAGTCATAGCTAAGACTACGGAGGAGCTCAGTACAATGCTCGGTGATCTCAGTAGTGCTTCCGAAAGAGTGGGACTCAAAATGAACATGGACAAAACCAAAGTCATGGTAAATATCCATGTAGCACCTACTCCTATCAAGATCGGAGACTCTACACTCCAAGTTGTGGACGATCACGTCGACCTGGCACAGACGGTCCAATTGGGTAGGTCTAACTTCGAGAAAGAGATCAATCGTCGAATCTGACTCGGCTGGGCAGCGTTCGGGAAGCTGCACGGTATCTCCTCGTCCAAATTACCGCAGTGTGTGCTCGGAAATGTGGTCGCTCACAATGCGCCTCATCAGAAGGCTTGTCCAGAAAAGTCACCCAAAGAGCAATAGAAAGGGCTATGCTCGGAGTATCCTTGCGTGATCACATCAGAAATGAAGATATCCGCAAGACAACCACGGTTACCGACATAGCCCGAAGAATCACCAAACTGAAGGGGCAGTGGTCAGGGCACATTGCTTGCAGAACGGAGGGTAGATAGTGACGGAAAATTCTGGAGTGGCGGCCACGTACCGGGAGACGCAGTGTTGGGAGACCTCCCACTAGGTCGACCGATGACCTCAGGGTCGCAGGAATCGGATGGATGCGGGACGCACAGGACCGTTCGTTGTGGCGACGCTTGGGGGAGGCCCACCACTGGACGTTTTTCGGCTGAGATGATAATGATGATGACTAACTCAAGAAAACCTTACATGGTAGTGAAACACACAGCCCAGCTTGGTGAAAAGAACAAGTATGTCTAGAAAAAATATCTACACGGGTAAAACAAGTACGTACCAATTCACATCATGTAAGTTTGTCGTTCTAAAGTACGCTACATAATATTGCCCAGTAGTCAATATTCATATTAATGTACTAAAACTGCGCCCCATAATAAAGGAATAAAAAAAACTGGTTTTAGACCAGCAGAGCTGTAACGCAAACTGTACAAAAATCGGGAAATCATACGGCAAAACGCACAAGCAACCAAATGCACGAGGTGACAAAACAAACAAGATATCTAGTAGCTACATTCTATTGAGTCAACGGAAAATAATACTTAACTCAAGGCAATAAGAACCGTGACGGATTTAAATGCGTCTGTTAATGCATGTCCCATTATCCGGCAGAAAATATTTAATATAAAAAAACAAAGAACTACAGTTTCAAAGGAAAATGACACCTATTTCAAAGCAATAAAGATACAATAACGGGTTTCCGTGCAACGTATGTTACCAGGTTGATAGTGTACCAGTAACCGGCAAAAAACAGACGAATTTACCGGGTACTAGGTCAAGTAGGGGTTTGTGAGTACCAATAGATGTAACATGCAAAAATAATTACTTTTCGATGAGATTTATCTTAATTTATGGGTTAAATCGTTAAATAATACACACAATTTTTTATAAATATTAACACTCTTACCTTAACATTGTCCGTCGAAGTACGGCTAGATGATCTCTGCGACGGGGTGGTCTCGTAGTTCACTGACAGAACTTTGAACTTACAGTTATTTTTTTAATAACGAATTTTTAAACCCGTACAGTTTTGACAACATTAAACTTTTTGATGAGTGTTTTCATTAAAATTGTATAAAATAGTACCAAGAATGAAATGCCATTTGCAAACTTTAATTTGATTTTGATAGAAAGACGCAAAAATTAAAAAACTGACTAGTTAACGGGTACTGGGACCTTAACGGAATTACGTACTTTTACCTTAATGGTAATCCAGGAAATGTTTACTTTTTGGCTGCTTGTAAACACTGTGGTTTAGGAGGAAAAAAGGTCAAGCTTTCCAACACACAATTTTATTAGTTCATTACTTCTGACTGACCGTATAAGCATAATCGCCCTTGTAATGTTCACTCTGCCAGCACTCAGGTCTCCTGTCTACGGAAGGGAAACCGCTGCAATCCAGCATGCAAACATGCGTGCTTTTAGTACATGCCAATTTTCTCACGATATTTTCCTTCGCCGTTTTGAGAGCAGTGGTGATGAAATAAATCACACAAAGTAATGTTCCTGTCTGAGTTTGAACCCGTGACGCCATAATTACCATAATCGTAACCAACTAACCAGCCAACTGCTTTTAGTTGTCTGGTATTATCTAGCTGAACGGCACCTAATTATCGCCACCGTGAGACACACAATATTTTTTTTTTATTAAGTTTATAGGTATGTACCAAATTGTTTTTTCATTATGTGACACACACAATGAAGAGAAAATATTTTACCTTGAACCTAATAATGTATAATATATGTGTGTGCTAAATAAACGTGTCTTCTTTCTTTCTACAATTGGGGCCCTTATTGAGTCACTACCGCTCCTATTGGCCAAATTCTTGACAATTCAAAAGTGTCTCCAAATAACATTTTAAATTGTATTGAAGGTTGTCAATAACATCAAACTGAATTGCAAGACTCACCACGTCGCCTCGAGATACAGTGGCCTAGTGGCTGGCTGTGTAGATAAATCTCGCGGGGCTGATCTCCGGAGCGGCGATATTTACTGTCTCAATGACAATTATCCTTAACGCACTGACGGTTACTGACGGAGACCGTGTAACTGTTTGCGATTCAGTAAGTGAAAATATAACGAGCTCTTTGTCTTCCAAGATGGGAAAGTATTTCAATGGCTTCTACCGCTCTAGGACGCAGTAGCAGAGCGTATTAGATTAGATGGTGACTTCCTTAAGTCAACCAGCCAGATCAGCCCATGGTCCCAGTAGGTTTCAGCCCTACTGGGGCCTGGCCGTGGCATATTGCCAGCTTTGCCATATAGTTTCGCCACTGCACTCATCGCAATGTTACAGGCCCAGGTGGTCTATTTTAAAAAGAAGTCTCATTCAAAATGATTGAAAAACACTGCTATAAGGGTTCCGTTTTTGCCAACTAAGATACAAAACCTTAATGAAGCTAATTGCCCTTTTCATAGCGTAGATTTCTATGGAGAGGGTCATGCAAGAAACTTCATATAAAAGCCACATTCTCCTTCTCCTTCTTCTTCTAGCAACACGTTTTTCTTCCTTTCTGTCCTGTCACCCTTAACTCTAAACTAACTCCCTTTTCTTTCATATCACTTCTCACACAATCCATCCGTCTTTTCATCATATTAAAGCAAATATTAAAGCCACTTTTTTTTTAGTGTTTGACCGCGATCTCACCAGGTAAGCAATGATGCAATCGTTGATAGTGAGACGCACTAGTTTATTAAGAGCCTATTCACTCTTACCTTGAAGGCACCTAAATTATAATCGGACGGGAAGACCACAGCAGACGAATTTCCAAAAACAAGGAAACGTAAAAGTTTACGTCCCAAGACCCCAAAAACTCCCAATATCCATGGGGTACTTATTGGAGCCATTCATTCCTCTAACGACGCCTGTTATTTGTTTTTATTTGAACATGGCCTGAGCTTGTGTCACAAAAGAGATAGGAACAGAAGGCCATCTACATACAAAGCGCGCTCGAGCAACGCACACATAGACACCGCTCACAGACACAATGTCTCGGACCATGCGCGCTTGGGCTGTGCTCTATAAAAGAGATAGGTACAGAAGACAATCTACATACAAAGCGCGCTCGAGCACCGCACACATAGACACTGCTCACAGACACGATGTCTCGGACCATGCGCGCTTGGGCTGTGCTCTACAAAAGATATAGCTACAGAAAGCTATCTACATACAAAGCGCGCTCGAGCAACGCACACATAGACACCGCTCACTGACACGTTGTCTCGGACCATGCGCGCTTGGGCTGTGCTCTACAAAAGAGATAGGTACAGAAAGCTATCTACATACAAAGCGCGCTCGAGCAACGCACACATAGACACCGCCCACAGACACGATGTCTCGGACCATGCGCGCTTGGGCTGTGCTCTACAAAAGATATAGCTACAGAAAGCTATCTACATACAAAACGCGCTCGAGCAACGCACACATAGACACCGCTCACAGACACGATGTCTCGGACCATGCGCGCTTGGGCTGTGCTCTACAAAAGATATAGTTGATAGAAGGCAATCTACTATACAAAGCGCGCTCGAGCAACGCACACATAGACACCGCTCACAGACACGATGTCTCGGACCATGCGCGCTTGGGCTGTGCTCTACAAAAGAGATAGGTACAGAAAGCTATCTACATACAAAGCGCGCTCGAGCAACGCACACATAGACACCGCCCACAGACACGATGTCTCGGACCATGCGCGCTTGGGCTGTGCTCTACAAAAGATATAGCTACAGAAAGCTATCTACATACAAAACGCGCTCGAGCAACGCACACATAGACACCGCTCACAGACACGATGTCTCGGACCATGCGCGCTTGGGCTGTGCTCTACAAAAGATATAGTTGATAGAAGGCAATCTACTATACAAAGCGCGCTCGAGCAACGCACACATAGACACCGCTCACAGACACGATGTCTCGGACCATGCGCGCTTGGGCTGTGCCCTACAAAAGAGATAGTTACAGAAGGCAATCTACATTCAAAGCGCGCTCGAGCAATGCATACAGACCCCGCTCAAAGACACGATACCTCAGACCATGCGCGCTTGGGCTGTGCTCGGACTGAGCGGTCGGCGTCTACCCTAGCGCATTCGCCGACCGTAGGTATGAAAAGTGAAGTACAATCCGGTCACATTAACTTGACGCATCTCTGAAATGCGAGCACCCCCCGCTTCCCGCCACATTCCCTTAGCTCGCCCGGTAAGTGTCAGGTATGGTCAGCATCTTTGTTATCGATACGCGCGTCGATAATTTGGCTTCTTCTCTGTTGTCGTTAAACTGCTTTTTATTTTATTTTTTATTGTTATGAACTATTGCTTGACTGCGATCCCATTTGATGGTAAGCAGTGATGCAATCGTTGATGGTAAGGCGCACTAGCTTATTAAAAGCCCTCTAGCTTTGAAGACACCTAAATTATTTGTTTTGGACATTATTTCATTGACGCCAAGCGGCAAGTGAATGTGACCGAGTTGTACGAACATGAGATTACCTTCTGTGCTTATCTATTTTGTGGTTATGTTGCGTATGGGGGCGGATATCCTGTACAATGTATATATGGGGATGATACAAGATTTGGCCAAATGGTATGTTATGGATTTGGGATGGGACGGTGAATATTTAGCTTTTTATGGGAGGTTATGTAATATCAGACTGGTTTTTGTACCATAATTATGCTGACATTGCAAAGGCGAAATTTTATCCACAAGTATAATGACCACAGTGTTGCGCCGACCCCAAATAAAACGGGACAAGGGGAGAAAGACGATGATGATGATAATAATGACCACAGTGTTTTTCACAATTGAACGAAATAGAACCCCGGGACCCTGGAATGAGGACAAAGAAGGAACAGGAGTGGGTTTTAGTAAGTAGAATTCTGACACGCCCTCTCGGTCTGCCCAGAGCGGGAGAAGTCATATCGTTGATTTCCCACCTTAACAAAACTACGTTTTTCACAACCAAAAATAAAATAACTGCGAAAGTAGGCACTAAAAACCTTCCTGCAACGATCAGGTCGAAACTAAACGAAGAGTTATTTTAATCGAACCAAATCAGGTTGAAACTTCAAAAAAATACTTCGAAGAAGTTTTAAAATACTACGGTAAATCGAATAACTTCTGGAGAAAGTTTAAATATCCTGAAGTTAAAAAAATACCTATTGTTTCTGGAGTACGAGTATTTCTAGTGAAGAGTAAAATTAGTATTCTTGCTATACCAACACCTATTTCATTTTACGATTGATAGAATTGTAGAAAATTTATCTTCTGGTCTGACGTCTGCGAGTGTTCGGTATTTCAGTTTTATTTTATTTTAGTTTTAGATTCTCATAGTAGCTTTGCCCGCGTTATTTTTGAAAACAAATGACAAGTCAGTAATTAAGAACCATTATACTGGTTATTTTTCTTTTTGTTGGAAAATCAACCAACGACTTCTCCTACTCTAAGGCGGAGCGGACGAGCGTGTCAGATTCTTAATGACTAAAACCTACTCCTATATACTTTATTTATTTATTAAGTCGGGGGGACGCCAAAACGACGGGGTGTTGTAACTGTATATGTGTCTGTCTGTGGCATCGTAGCTCCTAAACGGATGATCCGATTTTAATGAGGTTTTGTTTTGTTTGAAAGGTATATCAGTCGAGAGTGTTCTTAGCTATGTTTGGTGTCAAGGTCATAAGGACCTGAGATGTGGAAAATAGTCGGGGTTTTTATTTTATTTTAAATTTAATTTTTCTTCATGTAAAACAAAATTTACAAAGACGAACTTAATTCCAGGACCCCGTGGTTCTTTTTCGCATAACTCATGAACCCAGTAGGCTTCGGCATCTTCTTAAGGCGCGTGAAACACAACGCATCGTCGACGACTAAGGTTCAATCCGAATGACTACCGAAAGGCCGCCGGCCGGTCGGCGAGTGACCCATTGCTCACCATCCGCAAAATCACGCCTACAGTGGCTAGAAATCGGGGTCAGAATCCCGGCGGTATGGAAGTGAGGATCTTCACGTGTGAGGAGGTCAGTTTCCTCACGCACAATATTTACCATCTCAATGACAAAACCAACCCTTCGACTCCCCATAGAACACTCCATCATTTCCCCTCACCAACCAATTATCCCTCAATTTACACCCTAGAATCGAACTCTCACCCTTTTCAGCAGAAACAGTAATAAAACCAAGTCGGTAAGTACTTACGTTTCTCTCGTTAAGTACTTTTGTTCTCAAGTGCTTCAATAACAAAGTTTCAGGCTTTATAAGTTCCTAAATTACTGGAACAGTTTGTTTTAAGTTTAAAATTCAAATGAGTGATTGGACGGTAGGATCGGGTTGTTTTTTTCGGAAGACGTTGGAAAAGCTACTTTTGTTTTGTATTAGTTCTTTTCAGAAAGCCTTGTAGATACTACTACGGTTTTTTGTCGAAACTTTTAGATAAACAAGGATATACGTTATAGGTATGTTCTTATACAATTTATTTATTAATTACTCATCCGCGAAACGAGACAAAATAGTAAAACAATAACAGCGCGGTCTCATAGGACCGGTTGGGGATTCAAACGTTAAAACTTTATGAAACACTAAGGTACAAAGGTCCAAAGTTAATGCCTTAACCTATCACATACCCACAAAACGAGGGGTTCCCTATTTGTCTTCGAAACTTGATGGTTCGATTTTTATTATATCGAACACGGTATGTCGATAATTCAGTTGTACGATGTTTTACTGCATCGATGATTTATTGGTGCGATGTAACGTTTGTGCGAAAAATCCTGTTCCGAAAAACCTTACACCGATTGTTTATTAGTTCGGTAATTTTTTATTGTACCTATGTCGGTTCGAAACGCATACTTTACCTAGGGACCATCGATATAATATATTAGATAAGAACTCATTTTCCATTCGAGACGATAAGGAACGATATTTAGATGCTAGCCAATTACCGGATACCCTCAAAAGTCCAAAATTTTCATACCTCAATTGTCTACTTTTTTAGTTGCTTTATTTTCCTATTTTTTTAAAATAAAAGATGTCTAATATTAAATGTCAAGGAACATCAGTAGGCGTTTCGAACCGACATAGGTACAATAAAAAATTACCGAACTAATGAACAATCGGTGTAAGGTTTTTCGGAACAGGATTTTTCGCACAAACGTTACATCGCACCAATAAATCATCGATGCAGTAAAACATCGTACAACTGAATTATCGACATACCGTGTTCGATATAATAAAAATCGAACCATCAAGTTTCGAAGACAAATAGGGAACCCCAAAACGAGACACAATAGAAAAACAATAACAGCGCGGTCTCATAGGACCGGTCGGGGATTCATGAATTAAGCATTCTCTATCAGTCAACCAAGGGCGGATTCCGATCAAAATCAGAGACAGAGAGAAAAAAGTGTTAAAATAAAAGTAAATAAAAACCAAAATATATATTTTAAATTCCGCTTCCGAATTCAATTGTAAGATCCGTAGCTTGAACATGAAAGCCTTAGAGCTAACATGAACACAACATGTTTTTGACGTGACAACGTCTTAAATTAGGTTGCGGCTGGGAGTCACTTATGAAAAAGTGTAACGCTCGGTAACGTTACGATGAGTCACCGAACGAGAGAGAGGCCCGCCGAATGCCTTGCGTCTCTCTCCCACTCAACTATGATCGGTCTGCCGCGCGCGCAGCACTAGAGAATTTTAGTAAACAAAATATATTTCTATAGTTAAAATTTGTGCAATTCTTATTTTCATTCAATTCCTTGTTCCTATTGTGCAATTTAATTATATTCATATCAATAAATATTCTACCGAGAAAAAGACGTTGTCACGTAAAATCTTCGCCCGTAAAAACGACTTTACAGGCAACCATTTTTTTTTAATCCCTGAGACTAAATTGACACAGGCAAATGTCTAACTTATAATAAAAATGATGCCAGTTCTTATGTTTTGTGACCGGTGTAACAACCCACATAATATCTTTTTAGACGCAGAGATTAAAAAACAGACTTTAGTGTGATACAAGAATATTTCCACAAGTTTTAAAATCTTTAAAGGTAAACAAGACAACCGCCTATAACACGATCATCGCTAGACGTCGGCCATTTTGCGAGATTTCTTCCCAAATTAACACTAAAAGCTTTTGTAGGCGGCACAAAACTGAATTTGGTCCGCCAAGCGACCTATGACTTTGTAATAATGTACCAAATTGGGTTTAGCCATTCAGATGTTATTGCATTAAGATGAAATGTAATGAAAATGCTTTACGGCAGCGGTCGGAAATGGAATTTTAGACTGTGGGGTTTGGGGGCATTAAAGATGGGCTCTTCTTGGGCGAAAGGTGTTGTAGATCGACTAGTTATATGTACTTTGGTAAAGATGTGACTTGAGGAGCTCGTGGCTAGATAATAACAGCCGCACAGGTCGAACTTCAAGGTTAAGCAACGCTTGCCTAGGTTGGTATGTGGATGGGTGACCATCTTAACATAACGAGTTTCCTCCGTGCCTCGGAAAGCACGTTAAGCCGTTGGACCCGGCTGTCATTTGGAGATCTTTGGCAGTCGTTACGGATAGTCAGAAGCCAGTAAATCTGACTCCAGTCTTGCCATGAAGTACCGTGTTACCCCAGTTAATGGGTTGTGGAGGTCTGGTAGGCAGCCGCTCCTCGTAAAATACTGGTATTCAGCTAAATCCGGCTTGACTGGAAGCCGACCCCAATATAGTTGGGAAAAGGCTAGGCAGATGATGGTAAAGATGTGACTTGGACAAACGTTAGGAAGCTAAACAAGACAACCAGCCAACCAACAGGCTTTTTTGAGGTGGGAAATCATCAAATTACTTCTCCCGCTATTGAGTGAGAGGAAAGAAAGAAAAGAAGTGTGTAAAAAGAAAGAAATGTCAAAATTTCCTACATATTATGTCCATTAGTCGTCCTTTGCAACCACAGAATCTCTTTCATAAATTCCTATGGCCCTTGCGGGCTTTAGTTCCATTGGGCCCCTGATGGCACTCGTGGAACACTACGCGCCGTCGACGAATGAGGTTTGGTCCTTACTGGACGGCTGGGTGGCGATCTACCTATTGCTCGTCGTCTGCAAGCCTGCGCCTTTGGTGACTGGGAATCGCTCTGACACTCTCACTGCGCGAGAGGACTCCTATTACGGGGGCTGAGGTATGAGGATCCGTCCGAGTCCTCACGGTTGCTACCATCTTTTTCCCTAGCGTTACTACTTCAAAAAATCGGCGACTGCTTCCCATTCCTTCTCACTCCAAACCATGGCCTAAACTAGGACCTGGCGTGAGAGGTTGTACGCCTACAATAGCTGGAAATAGGAGTCGGGAGCCCGGCAGCTGGGGCGCGAGGGCTATTCCTTCGCGCGTGCAGCTTTCGCGCTAGTATTACTGCTTCGCAGAAGGAGACGACCGGCTGCCACACCTCGTTGCTCCGCCAAATGTAAAGGTATCTTTTGTACTTTGCACGTATCTTTATACTTTGTAGCACCTAAAGCCTGTTTTTTAAACCCTGAGACTAAATTGACACAGGCAAATGTCAAACTTACAATAGTAATGATGCCAGTTCTTTTGTGTTGTGACAAGTATGACAACCCCCGTAATGTCATTTTAGTCTCAGAGATTAAGAAACAGACTTTAGGTATATACTTTGCACCCATGCAAAGCCGGGGCGGTACGCTTGTCTAAGTCTAAGTATTTCTAAACACTCGTTTCTAATTCGAGTAGGGCAAACAATCTATACTTTTAAACTCTCATTCAATTAAGATAAAATATAATCAGATTTGGTTTTAATACGAAGGCAATTCAGAATCTCATTGAAAATTTATTAACTTCGAGTTTAGTTGCCAGCACATTAAATATTCAGACGTTTTGCAAAATGTCCGTGTTTCTCGTTTGTCGCCGAGTTTTGTTGTGAGGCCGCTGATTAAAGGCGAATGATTTAATTTGGGAATTCTGTTGGTAAATCTTTATGTTGCTCTTGTTAGGGAGGGAATACGAGATGAGGTTTTAGGCTAGTGTTCTATCGTTCGTCTCATCATCTTTTCTTACGTTCCATACACGTGGCTCCCCTGGAAGATATCCCTAGGGGGTAACAGCAACTGAATTTGGACCCGTGGCACCCCTAGATCCTCAAATCCAGACACTGGAGTATCACTGGTATCCGTATCAGGTACAGGGTTCAGGGTTTCTCTCTCTCGATGATGTTCTCACTTCTACTTTTTCAACAAACTCATATGATGAGTTCATTTGAGTTTGTTTAAAGACAGAACTTAATACCAGCCTCCGTACACTGCAGACTGCATATCGGATCGGATGCATCGCCCCCGGTTATCAATGATGATGCTAAGTACAGATATATTTTTATTTGATCTGTGATAAAGATATGCGCAAGAGAACCAAGGTCACCGACATAGCTCGATGAATCGCCAAACTTAAGTGGCATTAGGCAGGGCACATTGCTCGTAGAACGGATGGTCGTTGGGATGGAAAAGTCCTGGAGCAAGAACACGTACTGGAAGACGAAGCGCTGGATTACTGCAAGGTGAAGCGATGACCTAGTGATGGATGCGAGACACACAGGACCGTTCATTGAGGGAGAATGGGGGAGTGGAAATGATGATGATGAAACCTTTATGCTTCATTTTTTTCCAAGCACTTCGTAAAATAACTTATACCACAACACATCTGTGACATGAAAAAGCTAAAATATTCTGTACTTAAAACTAACCGTGCGCATGTATTTTAATTGAATATTAAATATCATGGCTCGGTTTAATTCGAAAATAAAATAAACTCTCGGAATCTTTGGCTTAAATAAAATAACTTCGTGAGTATAATTGTTTAAGATTATCGTTTAACTTGGTGCTCTGGTTTAGAAACACACATCGCTTTGTCAAGGGAGGGAATAAGTACTTTGATGGGGGACGCATTCCGAACCTAACTACCGTCTGTTTTTTATACCCTACGACCATTTTCACATTATCCGATCCGATATCGGTGTCGGACGCCGATACGATATCGGGGTAAGTAAAATGTATGAAATTCCGTGCTCCGATATCCGATATCGGGCCGGACAATATGAAAGACAGGTACATATTTCATACATTTTACTTACCCCGATATCGGCGTATCGGCGTCCGATACCGATATCGGATCGGATAATGCGGAAACGCTCTGAGACTAAAATTACATTACAACACAAAAGAATCATTCCTATAACTTAGTACAGGAATGATGCCAGTTCTTTTGTATTGTAATGTCATTTTAGTCTCAGGGTTTAAAAAACAGACGATAGTAAGTTTGACATTAACTATGTCAATGTAGTCTCAGATATAAAAAACAGACTATATGGCAGGAGAATGGGAAAATTGCGGATCCATCGTTGTGGGTACTATGGGCATGACCACAACCCTTATAGGTCTGTGATATAATTATGCCATATATCGGCAACCTTAGTTCTCCTGCGGATTTCTCTATTCATGATGCGATCATGCAAAGAAACACCATGCATATGCTGTCGATTGCCCTTTGAGTGACTTTAAACCTTCTAATAAGGCTCATGGCTCGCAGAACTGTTGCCGATGGGGCTGAAAGGTTATGGAGTGGCACCCACGTACCGCAGGAAGTGGAATTAGAAGGCCACCCACAAGGTGGGGCGATGATGTGGAGAAGGTCGCAGCAATCCGATGGATTCGAGACACACAAGACCGTTAGTTGTAGTGATTCATGGGGAAGGCCTATGTCCAACAGTGGACTTTTAACTGAAATGATGATAATTATAAGGAGAAAGAAAATTAATAAATAAAAGGATGTCGATAAGTACCAAAATAGCTAGTAAAGCCAAATATGTTTAGTTGAGCGTTTGAGACGGTAGCTGAGTATGAGTTATTGTGACAGCGTTGGCAAAATGCCGGCAGATACTGCAGTAATAAGTTATCCTGTCAACTTGAACTATTCTAAATCTATATATAGAAAAGGAGAAACTAACTGACTGACATTTGAAACTACGGGGACTACGAGGATGAATTTAGCACAAGGCATTTCTTCATTATATAACGTACGCGTACACGAAGAGAGGATTTCCCAAAACTCACTCTCTAAGAGGATGAAACAGGGGTCCAAAGTTAGAATGGAGAAACTACCTTCACGCGGGCGGCGCCGCTGACGGAAGCTAGTCTGTTGTACAAGATCACAGTTTTAACTGAAATGTTTTCTTTAATAATAATTGCTTATTTTTGTGACCAAGGAGCTCGTGGCTAAACAATACAGCCGTTTCGGTCTTCAAGGCTAAGCATCGCTTGCTAAGGTTGGTCAGTGGATGAACATACCAAGTTTCCTTCGTGCCTCGGAAAGCACGTTAAGCCGTATGTCCCAGCTGTCATTTGTAGATCTTTGGCAGTTGTCACGGATAGTCAGAAACCAGTAAGTAAATCTGATTCCAGTGCCATGAAGTACCATGTTACCCCAGTTAATGGGTTGTGGAGGTCTGGTAGGCAGCCGCTCCTCGTAAAATACTGGTATTCAGCTAAATCCGGCTTGACTGGAAGCCGACCCCAACATAGTTAGGAAAAGGATAGGTAGATGACGATTTTGTGACCAATAAGAAAAATCTTCCAACTTTACCATAACACTTAATTTTCATTTTTTCAGATACCTACTTTAAAGAATGTCGTTACTTCTAATAATACTGGTATCATCAAGCATATGCCCGCGAGGAGAAAAATACTCAAGCCACTCACAATCATGCAAGCCAACACTTCGCTATATAAAATCTTATAACACAAACAAAGCGAGCTGTCCATGGTGCAACCTGCGCCCAGAAAATGAAGAAATTAAAAATGAAAATGTCATTGAAGATGACAGTGACAGTGACAGTCAAGATGGCGGCCATAATGGCATTGGCGTTCCAGCTCCCGCTGTCCTCAACATCTTTGACATACCGAAATACGCTGCAGTAATCAAGAAAAATAATACGACGGCAGTTAATAAAAAGCAATTATCGGAGCTTGTCGATAGATTATATTTACAGCAATTATGACTTTGAGTTTTTTTACTCCTGTTATTTTCTTGGTAAATAAAAGGGCCTCCAAATACTATAGTCCGCCTAATGAAAGCGCGACCTGAAGTTTTTTTAAAATGTAGTTGGAAACATTATTCAGCCGCAATTGTAGGAAATGAAAAAATTGTGAAGTGTCCAGACATGATTCTCCTAATACACACATCAAAAGTGTCTAGGGATCAACATATATTTTTGCAATAACTTTTCTTCTGATTGATATTAATTAAAATTTTCTTTAAGGATTCATCAAATAAAGTGTTTTCGTTTGTCACAGTAACGATAAACCAAGTCACCTTTGCATTAATAAAGAAATTTGCCATTTTCCTAATAAAGGGATTTTTGACATTTGAACCACTAACATTAAAGTTCGAAAAAAAGACTGAAATAACAGTTTTCTTTAAAATTTTATTGGGTAACTTAAACAATTAATAATCCGTGTTTCTACCGCGAACACTAACAACACAAGAACATCGGTTTGGCATACTCAAAATGAGTTCATCCAAATCACGCTGTGGAATGGCCGCCCATGTTCGTTGCAACAACAAAAAAAGGTCTTCTTGCGACTGGATACCCTCCATATTCGGCAGAGCTCTTCTCTGTAGCATATCCCATGCATGCTCAATCGGGTTCAAGTCTGGCGACTGAGCAGGCCAGGGCAGGACATTGATGTTAGCTGCGGCGAGAGTCTGTCTTACAACTCTTGCGGTGTGCGGTCGTGCATTATCATGCATTAACTGAAATAAGGGACCGATTTGCACTTGTAGAGGAACGATGACGTCTGATACAATCGTCTCAGCATAAATTTGAGCGTTGAGGTTGCCTCTGATCCAAATCAACTCAGTTCTTCCGCCGATCCAAATACCCACCCATACCATGATGGTTCCACCACTATAAGGATGGACTTCCTGGCAGGATTTTAATCGCTGTTGGCGTCCAGGGGTTCTCCAGTGTCGTATACGTCTTGTATCCGGTCTCATACCAAAACGAGACTCATCAGAAAAGCACACGAAACGCCATTGTTCTTCTGCCCAATTTCTGTGTTCAAGAGCCCATTGATATCGAATCCTACGATTGTGCATTGCTATAGGTGGTACCCGTAGCGGTCTTCGGGAATGAAGGTTCACTTCATGCAAGCGGTTTCTGACTGTTTGGTCGCTAATTAAGTTCCCTGAAGAGTGATGAAGCCTCACGGCTAACATCATGGCGGTTATTGTTGGAGCTCTTCGAGTTAAGATTTGAATGTATCGGTCTTGTCTCCGTGTGGTGCAGCGATACCGTCCTCCATGGCGCTCAGCCACGGCACCAGTGCTTCGGTAACGTGTCCAAAGTCGACTGATAACACTCTGACTTGTATTCAGAGCTAAAGCCACAGTACGTTGCCGGGAACCAGCTTCTATCATTCCCACGGCTCTGAGCATTTCTTCCCTGCTTAAATGACGTCGCCGCTCCATAATAACGTTGGTTTTAATCAGTAGTAGGGAAACAGTAGCACTAATAATGTCTTCAATGCTTTGTATGTTTTTATAGGGAAAATATTGACAGCTGATTTTCATCTTTTACTCGAATTTGATTCACAGTTCCTGATTCAAATTATGAAATGCACCAAAAAGGATCCATATAAATTTATAAAATCATAAATTTATTACAAAGCCACATCTCAATCTCAAGAAATCCGCATAAAAATGCTTGATCCCTAGACACTTTTGATGTGTGTAGTTAGTAATACCTACCACATACAAAATTTTTGGATTTCACCTTTTTCTCAGGTCGCGCTTTCATTAAACAGACTATATTATTGTTTTCGAGTTTCTGTCAATAGTTTGAACAGCAAGATACTACCAATGGACACGAGACGCACAGGTCAGCGTTATCGCGTCACTTGAAGAGGCCTATGACCAACAGTGGACTTCTTTCGGCTGGAATGGTGCTCAAAATAACCAACTACCTATAAACTGAATCCTTTGCAGCTGCAGATTGGTCGCATGGTGGTCAAATGGCCATGAATACCAAACACATCCAGTAGCGATTTAGGCAAGATTTTAACAATACCAATCTTTGGAAACGCCAGAATGAGAGAAAAATTAATGCAATTTGCAGTTGTTATTGCTGTTAAAGATTGTTATTGGCATTTATTTTTTTTAAACCTCTATTTTTATACGAGTTTTCAAGCGCCAAAATTCGCAAAGCCTAACTTCAGACTCGCCAACTCATAACGGCCGTAGTGTATATGACTCCTTTATTATCTCCTTATCAGTGCTGTAATGGACCTCCTGCATAAGGTAAAGATTGTCAGTGACTAAGAATCAATAAGAGGAACAGAATATTTACAATCTGATTTATTTTATTACAAGGTGGACTGACGACCCGGTCCTGGGAATCCGATGGATGCGAGACGCACAGGACCGGTCGCTGTGGCGACGCTTGGGGGAGACCTATGTCTAGCAGTGGACGTCTTTCGGCTGAGATGATGATGATGATGATTTATTTTATGATTCCTGATTTATGAGTACCTATATTATTACACACATCAAAAGTGTCTAGGGATCAACATATATTTTTGCAATAACTTTTCTCCTGATTGATATTAATTAAAATTTTCTTTAAGGATTCATCAAATAAAGTGTTTTCGTTTGTCACAGTAACGATAAACCAAGTCACCTTTGCATTAATAAAGAAATTTGCCATTTTCCTAATAAAGGGATTTTTGACATTTGAACCACTAACATTAAAGTTCGAAAAAAAGACTGAAATAACAGTTTTCTTTAAAATTTTATTGGGTAACTTAAACAATTAATAATCCGTGTTTCTACCGCGAACACTAACAACACAAGAACATCGGTTTGGCATACTCAAAATGAGTTCATCCAAATCTCGCTGTGGAATGGCCGCCCATGTTCGTTGCAACAACAAAAAAAGGTCTTCTTGCGACTGGATACCCTCCATATTCGGCAGAGCTCTTCTCTGTAGCATATCCCATGCATGCTCAATCGGGTTCAAGTCTGGCAACTGAGCAGGCCAGGGCAGGACATTGATGTTAGCTGCGGCGAGAGTCTGTCTTACAACTCTTGCGGTGTGCGGTCGTGCATTATCATGCATTAACTGAAATAAGGGACCGATTTGCACTTGTAGAGGAACGATGACGTCTGATACAATCGTCTCAGCATAAATTTGAGCGTTGAGGTTGCCTCTGATCCAAATCAACTCAGTTCTTCCGCCGATCCAAATAGCCGCCCATACCATGATGGTTCCACCACTATAAGGATGGACTTCCTGGCAGGATTTTAATCGCTGTTGGCGTCCAGGGGTTCTCCAGTGTCGTATACGTCTTGTATCCGGTCTCATACCAAAACGAGACTCATCAGAAAAGCACACGAAACGCCATTGTTCTTCTGCCCAATTTCTGTGTTCAAGAGCCCATTGATATCGAATCCTACGATTGTGCATTGCTATAGGTGGTACCCGTAGCGGTCTTCGGGAATGAAGGTTCACTTCATGCAAGCGGTTTCTGACTGTTTGGTCGCTAATTAAGTTCCCTGAAGAGTGATGAAGCCTCACGGCTAACATCATGGCGGTTATTGTTGGAGCTCTTCGAGTTAAGATTTGAATGTATCGGTCTTGTCTCCGTGTGGTGCAGCGATACCGTCCTCCATGGCGCTCAGCCACGGTACCAGTGCTTCGGTACCGTGTCCAAAGTCGACTGATAACACTCTGACTTGTATTCAGAGCTAAAGCCACAGTACGTTGCCGGGAACCAGCTTCTATCATTCCCACGGCTCTGAGCATTTCTTCCCTGCTTAAATGACGTCGCCGCTCCATAATAACGTTGGTTTTAATCAGTAGTATCCAAACAGTAGCACTAATAATGTCTTCAATGCGTTGTATGTTTTTATAGGGAAAATATTGACAGCTGATTTTCATCTTTTACTCGAATTTGATTCACAGTTCCTGATTCAAATTATGAAATGCACCAAAAAGGATCCATATAAATTTATAAAATCATAAATTTATTACAAAGCCACATCTCAATCTCAAGAAATCCGCATAAAAATGCTTGATCCCTAGACACTTTTGATGTGTGTATATCATTAAAGAGAACGAAATATATTCTAAATGAAAATCTTTTGCATATTAAATCATTTAAAAAATACATATGACACGTTTTATAAGGTTCTATTAGTATACAAAGATCAAGACCTACTCCAAATTACTCTACTTATTAACTTACTCTAATAATCACCCAAGTCGGTTGATTTATTAGACAGATTATCGCCCGTTTTCAATAACCTACCGCAGTTCAAAGATAGATAGTTATCCCCGATAAACAGTAAGATTCTATCTATCCATCCACAACTTTGGTAGGAAATGCTATAGGTACGTCGGTAGGTTATAGGAAAACAAGTAAGGGTAAAAGGATAGATTTGTTTATCTTTAGTAGCTGCAACTGTAGATAGATAGCTTATTGAAACGGGCGTATACCTACAAGCTCTTCTCATGTGTAAATGAATAACAATCAGCAAGTAAATTAATTTCTTCATTAAAAATAATAAGAGCAGTGGTGGTCGAGTGGTAGCTACCCTGACTTACAAATTGTAGGTCGCGGGTTCAAACCCAGCCAGGCGCATTACTTTATGTAATTTATTTCATCACCACTGCTCTCAAAACGGTGAAGGAAAACATCGTGAGGAAACCGGCATGTCCTAGAACCAAAAATTCGAAGACATGTGACATCTACCAATTCGCATTGGGCCCGCGTGGTGGATTATGGCCCATTCCCTCTCCTAGAGAGGAGGCCCGATTCCCAGCAATGGGAACATTAAAAGGACGCTAATGTTAAAAATAATAAGAAGAAGAAGACAGAATGATTGCGGAATCGTAGGGGCCCTGCAAGGCCGAAGCCTACAGGAGTCATGGGTTCCTTAGGTTGATTTCCGATAGGGAAACCCGTGGTCCTAGAGCGCAAAGGGCAAAGTAGGAATAAAGATTTGGCTTTAGTCAGTAAAAGTCTGACACACCCTCCCGACCTGCCCTAGAACGGGAGTAGCTTTAGGTGATTTTACAAACTTAAATCAAAACAAGAAAGGTTTGAGGGATCCTGGAATGCCAAGGGCAACTGAAGGAACACGGTGAGTTTTAGTCAGTAAAAGTTTCAAACACCCAATTCCGAATTCCCAAAAAAAAGGCAGAAAGAAAAATTCATGTGTGTCAAAAACAAATGATAAAAAAACAAAGATAATCTAATTCATGAATCCCCGACCGGTCCTATGAGACCGCGCTGTTATTGTTTTACTATTGTGTCTCGTTAAGCGGGTATGTGATAGGTTAATAGATATTATTTACATTTACTTAATAACAAAAACCACAGTTTATTTCCTCAAAGGCACTTAAGTTAATAAGACTTATGATTAACGTTACGCTTGGCATCCTTCCTTGATTGCAATCCAAACACAATCCTACAGCCAACCGCTTCCAATGTACGAACATATAAAAATATGCATATTTTTATATTACCTCTACTTCCAAAATGTTGTAAGCTACAGAATATACCAGCTAAATTCCGCGGAAGAAAAAGAGTTAATGCCAAAAATAAACGAATTTCTAGAAAGCCAGAATAATGATGAACTGGAAAATCAGAAGGCATACGAACCTCCGAAAGTTGAAGCAGTGGAAAGATCAGTATTGGTTAAAAGAATTATACCTCATGGGTATAAAACAGGAGAATACGAATACGACTCAAAATTAAACACTGTCTTCAAGCCACTAGCTAGATACCACATCCAAAATACAGAAGAAGAACATATAAAATCACTTCTGAAACAGAAAGAGAAGGAACAAAAGGAAAAAGACCGATATGACAAAGACCTAGTCGTACTAGTCCAAAAAATCGAAAGAAAAAATGATTTGTTAAATCAAATCCAGAAAATTTTAGGCCAAAACGTGAAGGAAAAAAGCCTGAACAAGTTAAAAATATTAGGTGGTTTGGGCAAAGATTCATTAGGGCAGTCGAGGCAGCAATCAACGGACGACATAAAGAATGCTTTGTTAGATCAGATTCAGATGTATTTCAACCAGAAAAATCTTAACAAATTTAAAAGTGTAGATAAAGTATTCGGTGGACTTGGCAAGGATTCCTTAGTGGCGTTAAGGCAGCAGCAATCGGCACACAACTATGATCCGTTCGCGTATGGCAGCTTACCGCCTAATATGATGGGACCGTCATCAAAAGAGGAGTCAGCTGAGAAGAAGGTCGTCCCTTCTTACCCGTTTTGGGAATATTGGACGGTAAGCAGAAATATTTACGAGTATATTGTAGTAACAGCAGGAGCTCGTGGCTAGATAATAACTGCCGCACAGGTCGATCTTCAAAGTTAAGCAACGCTTGCCTAGGTTGGTCTGTGGATGGGTGACCATCTTAACATAACGAGTTTCCTCTGTGTGTCCGTTAAGCCGTTGGTCCCGGCTGTCATTTGGAGATCTTTGGCAGACGTTACGGATAGTCAGAAGCCAGTAAATCTGACTCCAGTCTTGCCATGAAGTACCGTGTGACCCCAGTTAATGGGTTGTGGAGGTCTGGTAGGCAGCCGCTCCTCGTAAAATACTGGTATTCAGCTAAATCCGGCTTGACTGGAAGCCGACCCCAATTTAGTTGGGAAAAGGCTAGGCTGTTGCTACAATATCATCATCTGATATTGTAGTAACAGCGGGTAGCTTACCAACCCGCACTGGGCCCGCGTGGTGGATTACGGCCCATTCTCTCTCCTAGAGAGGAGGCCTAAGTCACAGCAGTGGGAACACATTATGAGGCTGCTGCTATGCTATGCTAAGCGGGTAGAACTTGAATGTGGTCTTCGCAAATTGAAGCTTGGTTCTAGAAAAAAGACATCCATACCATAATGGCAAAAGTCTGGCTTTGAATGATGATGATGAATCAGAAACAATCACACAACACAACTATTCATTTTTTTTAATAAGAAATTATCTGTATTATTCTCCGGCTGTAGGGTGGAGCGATGAGCAAACTTTTTTTACTTAATCTATCACATACCCGCGAAACGAGACACAATAGTAAAACAATAACAGCGCGGTCTCATAGGACCGGTTGGAGATTCAAACATTAGTGGTCATTCAGTTAACATTACTCTTTCGAACGTTTCGTTTCGTTGACAAAAGAGAACCCTGGGACAATTAGGGCAAAGAAGGAACAGAAATAGGTTTTAGTCAGTAGAAGTCTGACAGAGACGCCAGGACCAGTGGTTGTGGCGACGCTTAGGCGAGGCCTATGTCCAGCAGTTGACGGCTGAGATGTTGATGATGACACGTATGTAAAACCGATCCGATATTCGAACCATTCCACGAATAAATTTAATAATAACAGCCATAATTTATTTATTAAATGCTTTATGCACATAAAAGTCCAAAGGCGGACTATTACTCAGATACCCGCGAAACGAGACACAATAGTAAACAATAACAGTGCGGTCTCATAGGACCGGTTGGGCATTCAAACGTTAATGCCTTAGGCATTTTCTACCTGTCAACCTTTGGGTGATGCAGAGAAAAATATTGGTAGGTGCAATAAGAGAGAGAAGAAGTGAATACAAGAATAGATAATTTTGTTTCAGTACCACAAAAATATAGCTCAAGACCGCTGCCCAGACAACCTGATCAGAATCGGTAACATGTGCATCAACGGTATTGGTCACCGAAGATCTGGAGGACACAGGAACATTAAGAAGTCCCACCACGGTAAACGACGTCATTCCATCAGGGCCGCGCGTCAAAAACATCTTTATGGTAAATAATGATATAGGTGTCATAGAAATCGTATTAAAAAGTATGGGTTTCATTGAATTTTTTATTTAAGCGCCCCTAAGGTGCGTCGCTCACTGGTTAGACGAGGCGACGTGGCGTCAACGGCGATGCGGCGTCGCAGTACGGGCGAGGTAGGTCTCTGCGTAGAGTTGAGGCGCAGGCGGCTATGCTTCCTTCACATTTTACGTACTTAAATATTGAATGAAACGTAAAATTTCGACAAAATGGCGATGGAGTCGAGGCTGGCGAGGTGCAGGCGCAGGAGGGGCGCTAAAGTGAGCCCAACACTTGAGCGCCTCCGCCCCGCCTTCACCTCGCCCGCGCCGCAACTCTTAGTGTACGGCCTGAGTGCACGCTCTATTCGAGCGTCGGGCGGAGCGGGAAAGAGCGGTCGAAAGCGCGTTCTTTAAGTGACCTCAGTGCACGCTCAGCGTTTGTGGTGGCGTGGTACGATATTATTATTTACGTATGATATTTTATATATGTATTTAGAAGAAAATTTGTGGCTAATATTTAATTATGAGTCAAGACAAGGTCCTAGTAACATTGTGAAGCAAAGAAAACCATTTGGGGAGTTTTCTACGTTATTTGAAACATTCAGGGCGAATGAAGATAAATTTCATGAGTATACGCGAAGATAACCATATTTCAGGTTTATTTTGTATTTTTGAAATTATTTCTTCAAACGACATCCTTCAAGAACGCTCGTATCACCGCTGCAAAACACAAACTGGTTTGAACTTGCACGCGACGCTCCGCTCGACGCAAACAAGCCCGCTGCTGCCCACGCTCCGCTCGGCCGGCACTCAGGACGGCCGCTACGGGTAGCACGTGTTTAACATGAACGCTGCACGCCCCTCCCCGCCCGACGCTCGAATAGAGCGTGCATTTTTTTTTTTTTTGGGTGTGGCCTTTCATAGTTCAACCTCTGAGGTTGTCGACTATTTAACCGGGCTTGCCTGTGGTGGCCATGATAAAAATCAAAGCCTCCAGCCAGGGCTATAGAGCGTGCACTCAGGCCGTACACTTATATATGAGCGCACTGCCATTCATTTGTAAAGAAAACCTTAATGCGGCGTGCCTGTTATGTGCCCGCGCCTCAACTGCACCTCGACTGTTAATCGTGTGAGCGACGCCCCTAAGACGACCCACTGACCGAGCAATAGGGTATTTTAGTGTACGAAAAAAAACTACATAAATATACCTACTTTTTTATTTATATAACAAACTAGTGCTTGACTGCAATCCCACCTGATGGTTATCACTGCTACAATCGTGGATGGTGAGGCGCACTAGGTTTATCAAGAGCCTAGTGCGCTATTCACTCTATCCTTGAACTCATCCAAATTATAATCGGACGGCAAGCCCTTTAATAATAAGAGACTAGTTGGTAAAGTGTTAATGGGTGGGCTCGCTGGAGAAGCTATTGCATTACTCTGAACTTAGACGAAACACTGTGACGCTTAACGGTAGGAAAAGTACAAACACTCACCTGGGAAGTTCATCAAGAGTTGACGAGATTTACCAGCGACGGAGCCCTTCAGACGCACGCTGGGCTGGCCGACCAGATATTATCGCGAACTCACAGATTTTCAACACTGACACACACATCACACCACTAGGTCGTGCAGGATTGATCGTAAGCTAATCAGTCAATAAACTTCTAGCGAGGCATTAGGCTTTACCTACATGGGAAAAGGATTATTTTCCAAGCGCACGAGGCGGCCATGTCGCGTACATTTCTTTAACCTATCACATACCCGCGAAACGAGACATAATAGTAAAACAATAACAGCGCGGTCTCATGCGACCGGTCGGGGATTCATGAATTGTTCTTTCAGTTCAAATTGGCGCGCGCGCGTCGACCAATGAGGGGCCGGACAGGAGAGTTTGACTCCGTCGATTATGGCGGTAAATTTGTTTTTTTTTCTCATTCCATCGACAGGAGACCATGGCTAGCACTCTTGTACATCCTCCGGCGTCAGGTTGTATTTATTTTGGGTGGTTTGAAAAGGAAAGGTAGGAAAACATTTAAAACGAGAATAAAAAGTTACGTAATTTGGAAAAATATGGATCAGGAATGTGTAAAAAATATAATATAAACTTAGTTGAAAATATTACATAAATAAAAAGGATAAAAGCCTATTGGAATACTAATAGCTATTTATTTTATACAAACGGATATTGTTATTATAGACAAATCAGATATAATCACAGAAATAATATTATAGTCGGTCTAATAAAAGCGCGACCTGAGAAAGAGGTTAAATTAAAAAAAAATTGATTGTGGTATTACTAACAGTACCTATACTCCGTCGGTTTAGGTAGTTAACTAAATGTAAACAATCTTGGCATGTCTTTTTATCTAAAAGTTGTTTATAAATTGTATGTAAAAATCTTTGCAAATAGGTATTTACCTAAATCGGTGTTAGCTAATAAACTAAATTTTAAATAATCTTTGTGTATATTATATACGACCTCTTTAATATAAAAAGACATACCAAGATTGTTTACCTTTAGTTAACTACCTAAACCGACGGAGTATAGGAGAATCATAAATAACCTGTCAATTCTTTTTATTTACCTACTACAACTGCGGATGAATAATGTTGCCAATTTAATTTTTTTTAAACTCCAGGTCGCGCTTTCATTAGGCGCACTCTATAAATGGAGGGATTAAAAGAAAAGAGAAGAGTTTTTATAGATGTAGAAAAAGGGTAAAATTAAATTTTGGAGGGAAACAGTTTGGATGGTAAAATAAATCGGGATTGGTTTATATCCGTACAGTATAATTTAATTTAATTGTTGTTGCTGTTGAATTAAATACCCACCAAAACCGAGTTTCCTCCGTGCCTCGGAAAGCACGCTAAGCCGTAGGTCCCGGCTGTCATTTGTAATCTTTGGCAATCATTACGTATAGTCAGAAGCTAGTAAATCTGACTCCAGTCTTGCCATGAAGTACTGTGTTACCCCAGTTAATGGGTTGTGGAGGTCTGGTAGACAGCTCCTCGTAAAATATTGGTATTCAGCTAAATCCGGCTTGACTGCAAGCCGGCCCCAATATAGTTGGGAAAAGGCTAGGCAGATAATGATGAACTATTCTTATTTCTGGTGATCAAAATAAAACGCCAATTGTTACTTTTTAATAGAAAAATGTATTTCTTTAAAACTTCAGAGAGCATAGCAAATAGCAACACAGCCTGTTTTTAAATTCTTAAAATCTATGATAAAAATATTTGTTTTTTAATGATAGCATAGACAAACATTTGCTTTGAATAAACTTTTCTAATGATTTAATGACATAAGGCAACAATAATATGTGAAAATTTACTCTTTTTTTAAGTAATTCATAAAATAGTTTTTGAACTTTAAAGAAAGAAAGATAATAAAGAAAGAAAAATACATTTATTTAAAGCATCACTATAATCTTCTTTGTACCTACATTATTTCGAGTAAAATACATAGATTTATCTAATTTACTAACAATAAAAGATCTAAAATTGATATTCAGCTATTCAGTATCTTTCTAGTGAAAAAAAATGTTAACAATAAAATGCTTTTCACATCAGGGAATGGTTTTTACGGAATTATACATAAAAAAACTGGTTTAAAACTTAATAATCAGTGTTACCCTAATCAACTGTTTATGCATTTTAAACGGCGCTAACACATAATCTTTCTTACCCTAGTATATTTGTCATTACAACTTTCATGCAATTTAAATAAAAGTAAAACTTGTGAAACTAGTAAAACTTGTGAAACTAGTAAAACTAGTGAAACTAATAAAACTTGTGAAACTAATAAAACTTGTGAAATAGAACAAGTAAAACTGGTGAAACTAGTAGAACAAGTAAGACTGGTGACACTTGTGAAACTAGTAAAACTGTGAAACTAGTAAAACTTGTGAAACTAGTAAAACTTGTGAAACTAGTAGAACAAGTAAAACTAGTAAAACTTGTGTAACTAGTAGAACAAGTAAAACTGGTGACACTTGTGAAACTAGTAAAACTTGTGAAACTAGTAGAACAAGTAAAACTGGTGACACTTGTGAAACTAGTAAAACTTGTGAAACTAGTAGAACAAGTAAGACTGGTGACACTTGTGAAACTAGTAAAACTTGTGAAACTAGTAAAACTTGTGAAACTAGTAGAACAAGTAAGACTGGTGACACTTGTGAAACTAGTAAAACTTGTGAAACTAGTAAAACTTGTGAAACTAGTAAAACTTGTGAAACTAGTAAAACTTGTGAAACTAGTAAAACTTGTGTAACTAGTAGAACAAGTAAAACTGGTGACACTTGTGAAACTAGTAAAACTTGTGAAACTAGTAGAACAAGTAAAACTGGTGACACTTGTGAAACTAGTAGAACTTGTGAAACTAGTAAAACTTGTGAAACTAGTAGAACAAGTAAGACTGGTGACACTTGTGAAACTAGTAAAACTTGTGAAACTAGTAGAACTTGTGAAACTAGTAAAACTTGTGAAACTAGTAAAACTTGTGAAACTAGTAAAACTTGTGAAACTAGTAGAACAAGTAAGACTGGTGACACTTGTGAAACTAGTAAAACTTGTGAAACTAGTAGAACTTGTGAAACTAGTAAAACTTGTGAAACTAGTAGAACAAGTAAGACTGGTGACACTTGTGAAACTAGTAAAACTTGTGAAACTAGTAGAACAAGTAAGACTGGTGACACTTGTGAAACTAGTAAAACTTGTGAAACTAGTAGAACAAGTAAGACTGGTGACACTTGTGAAACTAGTAGAACTTGTGAAACTAGTAGAACTTGTGAAACTAGTAAAACTTGTGAAACTAGTAAAACTTGTGAAACTAGTAAAACTTGTGAAACTAGTAGAACAAGTAAGACTGGTGACACTTGTGAAACTAGTAGAACTTGTGAAACTAGTAAAACTTGTGAAACTAGTAGAACAAGTAAGACTGGTGACACTTGTGAAACTAGTAAAACTTGTGAAACTAGTAGAACTTGTGAAACTAGTAAAACTTGTGAAACTAGTAAAACTTGTGAAACTAGTAAAACTTGTGAAACTAGTAGAACAAGTAAGACTGGTGACACTTGTGAAACTAGTAAAACTTGTGAAACTAGTAGAACTTGTGAAACTAGTAAAACTTGTGAAACTAGTAAAACTTGTGAAACTAGTAAAACTTGTGAAACTAGTAGAACAAGTAGGACTGGTGACACTTGTGAAACTAGTAAAACTTGTGAAACTAGTAGAACTTGTGAAACTAGTAAAACTTGTGAAACTAGTAGAACAAGTAAGACTGGTGACACTTGTGAAACTAGTAAAACTTGTGAAACTAGTAGAACTTGTGAAACTAGTAAAACTTGTGAAACTAGTAAAACTTGTGAAACTAGTAGAACAAGTAAGACTGGTGACACTTGTGAAACTAGTAAAACTTGTGAAACTAGTAGAACTTGTGAAACTAGTAAAACTTGTGAAACTAGTAGAACAAGTAAGACTGGTGGCACTTGTGAAACTAGTAAAACTTGTGAAACTAGTAGAACAAGTAAGACTGGTGACACTTGTGAAACTAGTAGAACTTGTGAAACTAGTAGAACAAGTAAGACTGGTGACACTTGTGAAACTAGTAGAACTTGTGAAACTAGTAAAACTTGTGAAACTAGTAGAACAAGTAAGACTGGTGACACTTGTGAAACTAGTAGAACTTGTGAAACTAGTAAAACTTGTGAAACTAGTAGAACAAGTAAGACTGGTGACACTTGTGAAACTAGTAAAACTTGTGAAACTAGTAGAACTTGTGAAACTAGTAAAACTTGTGAAACTAGTAGAACAAGTAAGACTGGTGACACTTGTGAAACTAGTAAAACTTGTGAAACTAGTAGAACTTGTGAAACTAGTAAAACTTGTGAAACTAGTAAAACTTGTGAAACTAGTAAAACTTGTGAAACTAGTAGAACAAGTAAGACTGGTGACACTTGTGAAACTAGTAAAACTTGTGAAACTAGTAGAACTTGTGAAACTAGTAAAACTTGTGAAACTAGTAGAACAAGTAAGACTGGTGGCACTTGTGAAACTAGTAGAACTTGTGAAACTAGTAAAACTTGTGAAACTAGTAAAACTTGTGAAACTAGTAAAACTTGTGAAACTAGTAGAACAAGTAAGACTGGTGACACTTGTGAAACTAGTAAAACTTGTGAAACTAGTAGAACTTGTGAAACTAGTAAAACTTGTGAAACTAGTAAAACTTGTGAAACTAGTAAAACTTGTGAAACTAGTAGAACAAGACTGGTGACACTTGTGAAACTAGTAGAACTTGTGAAACTAGTAAAACTTGTGAAACTAGTAGAACAAGTAAGACTGGTGACACTTGTGAAACTAGTAAAACTTGTGAAACTAGTAGAACTTGTGAAACTAGTAAAACTTGTGAAACTAGTAAAACTTGTGAAACTAGTAGAACAAGTAAGACTGGTGACACTTGTGAAACTAGTAAAACTTGTGAAACTAGTAGAACTTGTGAAACTAGTAAAACTTGTGAAACTAGTAGAACAAGTAAGACTGGTGGCACTTGTGAAACTAGTAAAACTTGTGAAACTAGTAGAACAAGTAAGACTGGTGACACTTGTGAAACTAGTAGAACTTGTGAAACTAGTAAAACTTGTGAAACTAGTAGAACAAGTAAGACTGGTGACACTTGTGAAACTAGTAGAACTTGTGAAACTAGTAGAACTTGTGAAACTAGTAGAACAAGTAAGACTGGTGACACTTGTGAAACTAGTAGAACTTGTGAAACTAGTAGAACTTGTGAAACTAGTAGAACTTGTGAAACTAGTAAAACTTGTGAAACTAGTAGAACAAGTAAGACTGGTGACACTTGTGAAACTAGTAAAACTTGTGAAACTAGTAGAACAAGTAAGACTGGTGACACTTGTGAAACTAGTAGAACTTGTGAAACTAGTAGAACTTGTGAAACTAGTAGAACTTGTGAAACTAGTAAAACTTGTGAAACTAGTAGAACAAGTAAGACTGGTGACACTTGTGAAACTAGTAAAACTTGTGAAACTAGTAGAACTTGTGAAACTAGTAAAACTTGTGAAACTAGTAAAACTTGTGAAACTAGTAGAACAAGTAAGACTGGTGACACTTGTGAAACTAGTAAAACTTGTGAAACTAGTAGAACTTGTGAAACTAGTAAAACTTGTGAAACTAGTAAATCAAGTAAGACTGGTGACACTTGTGAAACTAGTAAAACTTGTGAAACTAGTAAAACTTGTGAAACTAGTAGAACAAGTAAGACTGGTGACACTTGTGAAACTAGTAGAACTTGTGAAACTAGTAAAACTTGTGAAACTAGTAGAACAAGTAAGACTGGTGACACTTGTGAAACTAGTAAAACTTGTGAAACTAGTAGAACTTGTGAAACTAGTAAAACTTGTGAAACTAGTAAAACTTGTGAAACTAGTAAAACTTGTGAAACTAGTAGAACAAGTAAGACTGGTGACACTTGTGAAACTAGTAGAACTTGTGAAACTAGTAAAACTTGTGAAACTAGTAGAACAAGTAAGACTGGTGACACTTGTGAAACTAGTAAAACTTGTGAAACTAGTAGAACTTGTGAAACTAGTAAAACTTGTGAAACTAGTAAAACTTGTGAAACTAGTAAAACTTGTGAAACTAGTAGAACAAGTAAGACTGGTGACACTTGTGAAACTAGTAGAACTTGTGAAACTAGTAGAACTTGTGAAACTAGTAGAACAAGTAAGACTGGTGACACTTGTGAAACTAGTAGAACAAGTAAGACTGGTGACACTTGTGAAACTAGTAGAACTTGTGAAACTAGTAGAACTTGTGAAACTAGTAGAACTTGTGAAACTAGTAAAACTTGTGAAACTAGTAGAACAAGTAAGACTGGTGACACTTGTGAAACTAGTAAAACTTGTGAAACTAGTAGAACAAGTAAGACTGGTGACACTTGTGAAACTAGTAGAACTTGTGAAACTAGTAGAACTTGTGAAACTAGTAGAACTTGTGAAACTAGTAAAACTTGTGAAACTAGTAGAACAAGTAAGACTGGTGACACTTGTGAAACTAGTAAAACTTGTGAAACTAGTAGAACTTGTGAAACTAGTAAAACTTGTGAAACTAGTAAAACTTGTGAAACTAGTAGAACAAGTAAGACTGGTGACACTTGTGAAACTAGTAAAACTTGTGAAACTAGTAGAACTTGTGAAACTAGTAAAACTTGTGAAACTAGTAAATCAAGTAAGACTGGTGACACTTGTGAAACTAGTAAAACTTGTGAAACTAGTAAAACTTGTGAAACTAGTAGAACTTGTGAAACTAGTAAAACTTGTGAAACTAGTAAAACTTGTGAAACTAGTAGAACAAGTAAGACTGGTGACACTTGTGAAACTAGTAAAACTTGTGAAACTAGTAGAACAAGTAAGACTGGTGACACTTGTGAAACTAGTAGAACTTGTGAAACTAGTAGAACTTTTGAAACTAGTAGAACAAGTAAGACTGGTGACACTTGTGAAACTAGTAGAACTTGTGAAACTAGTAGAACTTGTGAAACTAGTAGAACTTGTGAAACTAGTAAAACTTGTGAAACTAGTAGAACAAGTAAGACTGGTGACACTTGTGAAACTAGTAAAACTTGTGAAACTAGTAGAACAAGTAAGACTGGTGACACTTGTGAAACTAGTAGAACTTGTGAAACTAGTAGAACTTGTGAAACTAGTAGAACTTGTGAAACTAGTAAAACTTGTGAAACTAGTAGAACAAGTAAGACTGGTGACACTTGTGAAACTAGTAAAACTTGTGAAACTAGTAGAACTTGTGAAACTAGTAAAACTTGTGAAACTAGTAAAACTTGTGAAACTAGTAGAACAAGTAAGACTGGTGACACTTGTGAAACTAGTAAAACTTGTGAAACTAGTAGAACTTGTGAAACTAGTAAAACTTGTGAAACTAGTAAATCAAGTAAGACTGGTGACACTTGTGAAACTAGTAAAACTTGTGAAACTAGTAAAACTTGTGAAACTAGTAGAACAAGTAAGACTGGTGACACTTGTGAAACTAGTAGAACTTGTGAAACTAGTAAAACTTGTGAAACTAGTAGAACAAGTAAGACTGGTGACACTTGTGAAACTAGTAAAACTTGTGAAACTAGTAGAACTTGTGAAACTAGTAAAACTTGTGAAACTAGTAAAACTTGT
Organism: Mythimna separata; assembly: GCA_030763345.1. Lineage (NCBI taxonomy): Eukaryota > Metazoa > Arthropoda > Insecta > Lepidoptera > Noctuidae > Mythimna > Mythimna separata. Next base: position 2,823,653 of record CM061188.1, on the reverse strand, counting down.
GAAACTAGTAAAACTTGTGAAACTAGTAGAACAAGTAAGACTGGTGACACTTGTGAAACTAGTAAAACTTGTGAAACTAGTAGAACAAGTAAGACTGGTGACACTTGTGAAACTAGTAGAACTTGTGAAACTAGTAGAACTTGTGAAACTAGTAGAACAAGTAAGACTGGTGACACTTGTGAAACTAGTAGAACTTGTGAAACTAGTAGAACTTGTGAAACTAGTAGAACTTGTGAAACTAGTAAAACTTGTGAAACTAGTAGAACAAGTAAGACTGGTGACACTTGTGAAACTAGTAAAACTTGTGAAACTAGTAGAACAAGTAAGACTGGTGACACTTGTGAAACTAGTAGAACTTGTGAAACTAGTAGAACTTGTGAAACTAGTAGAACTTGTGAAACTAGTAAAACTTGTGAAACTAGTAGAACAAGTAAGACTGGTGACACTTGTGAAACTAGTAAAACTTGTGAAACTAGTAGAACTTGTGAAACTAGTAAAACTTGTGAAACTAGTAAAACTTGTGAAACTAGTAGAACAAGTAAGACTGGTGACACTTGTGAAACTAGTAAAACTTGTGAAACTAGTAGAACTTGTGAAACTAGTAAAACTTGTGAAACTAGTAAATCAAGTAAGACTGGTGACACTTGTGAAACTAGTAAAACTTGTGAAACTAGTAAAACTTGTGAAACTAGTAGAACTTGTGAAACTAGTAAAACTTGTGAAACTAGTAAAACTTGTGAAACTAGTAGAACAAGTAAGACTGGTGACACTTGTGAAACTAGTAAAACTTGTGAAACTAGTAGAACAAGTAAGACTGGTGACACTTGTGAAACTAGTAGAACTTGTGAAACTAGTAGAACTTGTGAAACTAGTAGAACAAGTAAGACTGGTGACACTTGTGAAACTAGTAAAACTTGTGAAACTAGTAGAACTTGTGAAACTAGTAAAACTTGTGAAACTAGTAAAACTTGTGAAACTAGTAAAACTTGTGAAACTAGTAGAACAAGACTGGTGACACTTGTGAAACTAGTAGAACTTGTGAAACTAGTAAAACTTGTGAAACTAGTAGAACAAGTAAGACTGGTGACACTTGTGAAACTAGTAAAACTTGTGAAACTAGTAGAACTTGTGAAACTAGTAAAACTTGTGAAACTAGTAAAACTTGTGAAACTAGTAGAACAAGTAAGACTGGTGACACTTGTGAAACTAGTAAAACTTGTGAAACTAGTAGAACTTGTGAAACTAGTAAAACTTGTGAAACTAGTAAATCAAGTAAGACTGGTGACACTTGTGAAACTAGTAAAACTTGTGAAACTAGTAAAACTTGTGAAACTAGTAGAACAAGTAAGACTGGTGACACTTGTGAAACTAGTAGAACTTGTGAAACTAGTAAAACTTGTGAAACTAGTAGAACAAGTAAGACTGGTGACACTTGTGAAACTAGTAAAACTTGTGAAACTAGTAGAACTTGTGAAACTAGTAAAACTTGTGAAACTAGTAAAACTTGTGAAACTAGTAAAACTTGTGAAACTAGTAGAACAAGTAAGACTGGTGACACTTGTGAAACTAGTAAAACTTGTGAAACTAGTAGAACAAGTAAGACTGGTGACACTTGTGAAACTAGTAGAACTTGTGAAACTAGTAGAACTTGTGAAACTAGTAGAACAAGTAAGACTGGTGACACTTGTGAAACTAGTAGAACTTGTGAAACTAGTAGAACTTGTGAAACTAGTAGAACTTGTGAAACTAGTAAAACTTGTGAAACTAGTAAAACTTGTGAAACTAGTAGAACAAGTAAGACTGGTGACACTTGTGAAACTAGTAAAACTTGTGAAACTAGTAGAACTTGTGAAACTAGTAAAACTTGTGAAACTAGTAAATCAAGTAAGACTGGTGACACTTGTGAAACTAGTAAAACTTGTGAAACTAGTAAAACTTGTGAAACTAGTAGAACAAGTAAGACTGGTGACACTTGTGAAACTAGTAGAACTTGTGAAACTAGTAAAACTTGTGAAACTAGTAGAACAAGTAAGACTGGTGACACTTGTGAAACTAGTAAAACTTGTGAAACTAGTAGAACTTGTGAAACTAGTAAAACTTGTGAAACTAGTAAAACTTGTGAAACTAGTAAAACTTGTGAAACTAGTAAAACTTGTGAAACTAGTAGAACAAGTAAGACTGGTGACACTTGTGAAACTAGTAAAACTTGTGAAACTAGTAGAACAAGTAAGACTGGTGACACTTGTGAAACTAGTAGAACTTGTGAAACTAGTAGAACTTGTGAAACTAGTAGAACAAGTAAGACTGGTGACACTTGTGAAACTAGTAGAACTTGTGAAACTAGTAGAACTTGTGAAACTAGTAGAACTTGTGAAACTAGTAAAACTTGTGAAACTAGTAGAACAAGTAAGACTGGTGACACTTGTGAAACTAGTAAAACTTGTGAAACTAGTAGAACAAGTAAGACTGGTGACACTTGTGAAACTAGTAGAACTTGTGAAACTAGTAGAACTTGTGAAACTAGTAGAACTTGTGAAACTAGTAAAACTTGTGAAACTAGTAGAACAAGTAAGACTGGTGACACTTGTGAAACTAGTAAAACTTGTGAAACTAGTAAAACTTGTGAAACTAGTAGAACTTGTGAAACTAGTAAAACTTGTGAAACTAGTAAAACTTGTGAAACTAGTAGAACAAGTAAGACTGGTGACACTTGTGAAACTAGTAAAACTTGTGAAACTAGTAGAACTTGTGAAACTAGTAAAACTTGTGAAACTAGTAGAACAAGTAAGACTGGTGACACTTGTGAAACTAGTAAAACTTGTGAAACTAGTAGAACAAGTAAGACTGGTGACACTTGTGAAACTAGTAAAACTTGTGAAACTAGTAGAACTTGTGAAACTAGTAAAACTTGTGAAACTAGTAAAACTTGTGAAACTAGTAAAACTTGTGAAACTAGTAGAACAAGTAAGACTGGTGACACTTGTGAAACTAGTAAAACTTGTGAAACTAGTAAAACTTGTGAAACTAGTAAAACTTGTGGAACTAGTAAACCTTGTGAAACTAGTAGAACAAGTAAGACTGGTGACACTTGTGAAACTAGTAAAACTTGTGAAGGCAGTAAAACTTGTGAAACTAGTAAAACTTGTGAAGGTAGTAAAACTTGTGAAACTAGTAAAACTTGTGAAACTAGTAAAACTTGAGAAACTAGTAAAACTAGTAAAACTTGTGAAACTAGTAAAACTTGTGAAACTAGTAAAACTTGTGAAACTAGTAAAACTTGTGAAACTAGTAGAACAAGTAAGACTGGTGACACTTGTGAAACTAGTAAAACTTGTGAAACTAGTAAAACTTGTGAAACTAGTAAAACTTGTGAAACTAGTAAAACTTGTGAAACTAGTAAAACTTGTGAAACTAGTAGAACAAGTAAGACTGGTGACACTTGTGAAACTAGTAAAACTTGTGAAACTAGTAAAACTTGTGAAACTAGTAGAACAAGTAAGACTGGTGACACTTGTGAAACTAGTAAAACTTGTGAAACTAGTAGAACTTGTGAAACTAGTAAAACTTGTGAAACTAGTAGAACAAGTAAGACTGGTGACACTTGTGAAACTAGTAAAACTTGTGAAACTAGTAACACTTGTGGAACTAGTAAACCTTGTGAAACTAGTAGAACAAGTAAGACTGGTGACACTTGTGAAACTAGTAAAACTTGTGAAACTAGTAAAACTTGTGAAACTAGTAAAACTTGTGAAACTAGTAAAACTTGTGGAACTAGTAAACCTTGTGAAACTAGTAGAACAAGTAAGACTGGTGACACTTGTGAAACTAGTAAAACTTGTGAAACTAGTAGAACAAGTAAGACTGGTGACACTTGTGAAACTAGTAAAACTTGTGAAACTAGTAAAACTTGTGAAACTAGTAAAACTTGTGAAACTAGTAAAACTTGTGAAACTAGTAAAACTTGTGAAACTAGTAAAACTTGTGGAACTAGTAAACCTTGTGAAACTAGTAGAACAAGTAAGACTGGTGACACTTGTGAAACTAGTAGAACTTGTGAAACTAGTAAAACTTGTGAAACTAGTAGAACAAGTAAGACTGGTGACACTTGTGAAACTAGTAGAACTTGTGAAACTAGTAGAACTTGTGAAACTAGTAGAACTTGTGAAACTAGTAGAACTTGTGAAACTAGTAAAACTTGTGAAACTAGTAAAACTTGTGAAACTAGTAAAACTTGTGAAACTAGTAAAACTTGTGAAACTAGTAGAACAAGTAAGACTGGTGACACTTGTGAAACTAGTAAAAGTTGTAAAACTAGTAACCGAAGACTTTATAATTAGTTTTGAGTTAACCTATCACATACCCGCGAAACGAGACACAATAATAGCGGGTCCCCCATTCATGAATTAATATCGCATTATTATTATTATCTCAATCACACAAAAGTTACAATGACAAATATCGCACTTTATCCTATCTTACCCTACTAACCGTGTTTACCCTATATCAGCACATAAGTCGGGGCCGATTGTACCCCGCAGTTGTTGTCCCTAGTGGACATGAGCACATAACCGTCGTTGCCCCACATGTTGGACCACGAGTTCTTCACCAGCCAGTACTTCTGCCCCTTCAGGATGCCGTAACCCACCGCTAGGACCGCGTGGTCCAGTTCTTCTACTTTGTTGTGGCTGGGGAGATAATGGTTGTTGTTATTAGTTTTAGTGCATGTGAAAAAAGAAAAGAATTTGGAATTATTCAACCTCTCAAGCCCCAGGGTACCGAAAACTACACCTAACTTAAACCTTATTCGTAAAAATAAGTTTAGGTTAGCTGGTACAAGGTGTACTGTTTTCCGTACATTGGGACCTGTTTTATTTCGCACAACACAAGGCACACAAACAATTGATATGTAGACACAAAACCAAAAAAAAAACTAAAATACAATTGTGTAAATTGTGTGTAAAGATCCAGTTAAGCATGAAAACCTGACAACTATTTTATATATGCGCTGGTTTTCCAATGAACCTTCGGTTGTGACGCAACGGATTGAACAAATACTTTACACCTTTGCCAATTTGTGGTATGAATTAGAGTGACTTTGTTGTCAAAGATATTGTCGAAACGAGTGACAAATAAGTATTGCAAAATTAATAAAATAGTAGAAGTGTGTGTTTAAGTAGGAAGAACCACCTATTAAAAAAAGGTATTTAGGTTCTCAACATGTAGCTAAAACATGTAAAGTAAGGAAATGTGTTGTTTGTACAAAAACTGATAAAATCAATTAAATGTTCTATCTTATTGGCAGGTACTGTTTTATAATGTGACAAATATCATTTTAAAATATTATAATATCAATTTAAACACCACAAAATAGAGTCCTTGTGGATTATAATCTCTCTTGAGCCCTAGGCTTGTGCCTACCTAGGGCACATATTTAGGAAGACAGACAAAACTCACCACTTAGGTTCATAGTAGACGCCGTTGGAGTAGAAACTGAAGCTCTTGTGTGCCGCGTCGATGGCCACAGAGATTGGGCCGTGCTTGAAGATCGCCAGCTGTACACAGATACAACAATTTTAGTGTTAGTAATTTTGAAGTAATACGGTCTGGTTAGAAGTAGGTACTTCTGGGCTATTCTTACAAAAAAATGGTTTTGAGCAATGAAAAAAGACTTTTTTTTCTGACAAACTCCATGGTCGGTTAGTATGCACAGCATTATGCTGAGCGTTCGGCCGTTTTGCACGGACGTGGCGCATATTTCTTGATGTTTTTTTTTTGTAATGTTTTGTAAATTTGTCACTGTTCCTGCAATTAAAGAGTTTTTCTTTCTTACTTTCTTCTAACACTTAAAAACCTAGTGTTTATACTACACAAACAAACGCAAACAACTGTTTTTTTATGACTTCACCCGCTCTTGGGCGGAGTAGATTCCCATTCACGCGTGTCAGACTTTTACAGACCAAAACCCACTCCTATGTTCCTCCTTTGCCTTACGTCTCAGGATCATAGGGTTCTCTCTCGAATAACCCATGGCTCCAGTAGGCTTCGACACTGCTGGGTCTCTACGGATTTTGCTGACAGTCTTTGAGGCGCGCATGAAACACCACACGCCGTCGACAACTCATTGCTCGTCGACCACAATCTTAACCTGCTTAATGCTAGGACAATTAATGAGAATAGTTATAGAATAGTGTTATATAACATACCCTGAGTGCTTTCTCGTCGTTCGTGGTGACGTTCACCCATCCCTTGATCTTCGTGGCGACGGTCACGTTGTCCATGTGGCAGTAACCGTCCTGAGAACCATTACAATACATCAATGAAATCCTGGGTAAGGAAAGGATAAGGACAGGAAGAAGAAAATACATTTCCTGCCGGAGTCTGTTTCCTGGTAGCTACAACCCCTTATGTGCATTTTTAGCATTATCGGCCTTGTAATGTTCCCACTGCTGGAACTCAGGCCTCCTCTCTAGGAGAGGGAATGGGCCATAATCCACCGCGCGGGCGTAGTGCGCATTGGCGGATGTCACATGTCTTGGGTTTTAGGACATGCCGGTTTCCTCACGATGTTTTCCTTCACCGTTTTGAGAGCAGTGGTGATGAAATAAATTACACAAAGTAATGCGCCTGACTGAGTAACTGCTCCGACTTGCAACCTGTAGGTCGCGGGTTCAAACCCAGTCAGGCGCATTAAAGCCTAAGCATAATTATTGATATAATAACGTGATATCACCTGTCCCAAATATCCTCCGTACGCTTCCTCAGTGGGCAGACCGTGCTTGATGATCCACTGGTACGCCCTGAAGTCCTCACCGCCGTCGCAGCCGTTGTTGCCGAAACTGAGGGTAGAAATAAATGTATTAATCAATAGTTTGTTCCATTCGCGCCGCATTGCTTCGGTATCGCGTTTGCGTAGGATTGCCTACGTAGGAGACCGCGTAAAGCGGTTTTCATGTTTAGTCAGTCCATCTAACTTTGGCGCTTCCGAATCAAATTAGAATCTATGGACATGATCGCACGCACAACGGATCGAATTGAAATGTAAGGCCTACTACCCACGGCCGAGTAGCTTCTTAAATGCATATTCGTCCTTTTAAGCTTGGTGTACGCTTGCCCACAGGTTATCACTGTAACGATATCTATGATATCACAAAAGAACTAATCCTGCTTACGCATACTACCCTACTGTATACGCTATCATTATAACAAAATGCGACAATAGTCTGGTCTCTATTCAACGAGACGTTATTATTTTATTTGGAAACGCGCTAAACGGGGTTGTTGCTATCCCGTTTTGGTCCTGCTGTTGGCGTTTTGTTGAACAAGGCGTTATATTATAGCGCAAAGGCACAGTCTATTTAGCAGACGATATAGGCTATGTACAAATATCGTGTTATATTTTAACGCTATATGTTATGTTTGATCGATGACCTGGCGAGGGTCGCGGGAATCCGATGGATGCGAGACGCACAGGACCGGTCGCTGTGGCGACGGTTGGGGGAGGCCTATGTCGTATGGACGTCTTTCGACTGAGATAATAATAGTGATACGTTATGTTAACCAGTACTAGTACTCACCCCCACGAGCAGTCCACAAGCGCTTGCTGCGACAGCGACTCCAACTTGCCTCCGTTACTGAGGAACAGCGCGCCCTCTACTGCGCCCGTCGTGCCGAATGACCAGCATGATCCGCACACGGACTGGTCTGTAGAGAAACAAGCACGTTTATTGGACTAATTATATCTCACGCAATAACTGGGTTTCAACAACATCTGTATTTTTGGTTGTCACACAAACAGTTACTTCTTCTTCCTGCCTTTGTCCCATATTACTTAGAGTCGGCGCAACACGTTTTTCTTCCATTTTCTCCTGTCACGCCTCTCGCTATCACTAACTCCCATTACAAATTTGATATATGAACTTGAACCTCTAAGAAACACCGGCCTCATCAGGTCTAAACTGACGTGTAAAGTTGATTTTTAAAAACCTATTTAGTTACTACAATTATATAGAAAAGTGAAAAAAGGATTTTCGCGCACGCATCACAACTACTAGTTTTACTGTTAATAATTCGTTTGTTTCTAAGTATAATCGCAAAATCTGTGTACTAATAGTTATTGTTGTAGTAATAGTTACATAAATGATTTTTCTTCACAAGTGTATTGAACAACGTCGTAAACAAACCCGTGGCTATTGATGACTACTAAATACCACCTCAGCGGTAATCAGCAACATTATAACATTTATATCATGTTTTATTTCATGTATATTCCCTTTTACTCGTATTAAGATTTTTGACTAGTTAATAAAGGAATGAATGTTACCTTTAACGGGAGTGACAGCGCCAAACAGCCTCCAGTCATGTTCAGAAGGCAGCTTGTCTGTCTCCTCCTCAATCAGCGAGCGGCTGTAGGGGAACGGAAGACCTGGAACAAACAGTGGTACTCATTAGAAACGTTGTTTATCTAGAAAGGAGAGGACTGCTAAGATGACGAGAAACAAAGTAAGTAAGATCTTTAAGTCAAGAGTGAATAGGTAGGCCTGTCGGTTTTCTATCGTTTACACTTCGGTGAGTGTATATTGGAAATACAAAATTTAATTCCGGCAAGTCCATTCCATCATCGGATCACTAGACGTACGGCATAGTGCCATCTGTACACGGTGGACATCATACCTATACTTACAAAGCGAAATCTCTTTGAGACACTTTTGAAATACACCGGACAGCCGGACGACAAGCTACCCATTGCTCATCATCTGCAAGCTCGGACTTGTGGTGCTCAACCTGGATGAGGTTCGCACGGAAACGCAAATATCGACACAAAGAAAGCCTGTCTAGCAATGGCCTAACTCGGACTATAGATGACGGTGATAATCTTACCAGAGCCGCGCTCATCATCAGTGCGGTCAGTCAGATGGTTGACGGCCATCGTGAAGGTAGATCAGTCTGTGAGGAACAACGAGGGTATCTTACCAGCGTTAGGTCCAGAGTATCGTCTTCCTCGCAGCGCGGCTAGTTCATCATCAGTGCGGTCAGTCAGATGGTTGACGGCCATCGTGAAGGTAGATCAGTCTGTGAGGAACAACGAGGGTATCTTACCAGCGTTAGGTCCAGAGTATCGTCTTCCTCGCAGCGCGGCTAGTTCATCATCAGTGCGGTCAGTCAGATGGTTGACGGCCATCGTGAAGGTAGATCAGTCTGTGAGGAACAACGAGGGTATCTTACCAGCGTTAGGTCCAGAGTATCGTCTTCCTCGCAGCGCGGCTAGTTCATCATCAGTGCGGTCAGTCAGATGGTTGACGGCCATCGTGAAGGTAGATCAGTCTGTGAGGAACAACGAGGGTATCTTACCAGCGTTAGGTCCAGAGTATCGTCTTCCTCGCAGCGCGGCTAGTTCATCATCAGTGCGGTCAGTCAGATGGTTGACGGCCATCGTGAAGGTAGATCAGTCTGTGAGGAACAACGAGGGTATCTTACCAGCGTTAGGTCCAGAGTATCGTCTTCCTCGCAGCGCGGCTAGTTCATCATCAGTGCGGTCAGTCAGATGGTTGACGGCCATCGTGAAGGTAGATCAGTCTGTGAGGAACAACGAGGGTATCTTACCAGCGTTAGGTCCAGAGTATCGTCTTCCTCGCAGCGCGGCTAGTTCATCATCAGTGCGGTCAGTCAGATGGTTGACGGCCATCGTGAAGGTAGATCAGTCTGTGAGGAACAACGAGGGTATCTTACCAGCGTTAGGTCCAGAGTATCGTCTTCCTCGCAGCGCGGCTAGTTCATCATCAGTGCGGTCAGTCAGATGGTTGACGGCCATCGTGAAGGTAGATCAGTCTGTGAGGAACAACGAGGGTATCTTACCAGCGTTAGGTCCAGAGTATCGTCTTCCTCGCAGCGCGGCTAGTTCATCATCAGTGCGGTCAGTCAGATGGTTGACGGCCATCGTGAAGGTAGATCAGTCTGTGAGGAACAACGAGGGTATCTTACCAGCGTTAGGTCCAGAGTATCGTCTTCCTCGCAGCGCGGCTAGTTCATCATCAGTGCGGTCAGTCAGATGGTTGACGGCCATCGTGAAGGTAGATCAGTCTGTGAGGAACAACGAGGGTATCTTACCAGCGTTAGGTCCAGAGTATCGTCTTCCTCGCAGCGCGGCTAGTTCATCATCAGTGCGGTCAGTCAGATGGTTGACGGCCATCGTGAAGGTAGATCAGTCTGTGAGGAACAACGAGGGTATCTTACCAGCGTTAGGTCCAGAGTATCGTCTTCCTCGCAGCGCGGCTAGTTCATCATCAGTGCGGTCAGTCAGATGGTTGACGGCCATCGTGAAGGTAGATCAGTCTGTGAGGAACAACGAGGGTATCTTACCAGCGTTAGGTCCAGAGTATCGTCTTCCTCGCAGCGCGGCTAGTTCATCATCAGTGCGGTCAGTCAGATGGTTGACGGCCATCGTGAAGGTAGATCAGTCTGTGAGGAACAACGAGGGTATCTTACCAGCGTTAGGTCCAGAGTATCGTCTTCCTCGCAGCGCGGCTAGTTCATCATCAGTGCGGTCAGTCAGATGGTTGACGGCCATCGTGAAGGTAGATCAGTCTGTGAGGAACAACGAGGGTATCTTACCAGCGTTAGGTCCAGAGTATCGTCTTCCTCGCAGCGCGGCTAGTTCATCATCAGTGCGGTCAGTCAGATGGTTGACGGCCATCGTGAAGGTAGATCAGTCTGTGAGGAACAACGAGGGTATCTTACCAGCGTTAGGTCCAGAGTATCGTCTTCCTCGCAGCGCGGCTAGTTCATCATCAGTGCGGTCAGTCAGATGGTTGACGGCCATCGTGAAGGTAGATCAGTCTGTGAGGAACAACGAGGGTATCTTACCAGCGTTAGGTCCAGAGTATCGTCTTCCTCGCAGCGCGGCTAGTTCATCATCAGTGCGGTCAGTCAGATGGTTGACGGCCATCGTGAAGGTAGATCAGTCTGTGAGGAACAACGAGGGTATCTTACCAGCGTTAGGTCCAGAGTATCGTCTTCCTCGCAGCGCGGCTAGTTCATCATCAGTGCGGTCAGTCAGATGGTTGACGGCCATCGTGAAGGTAGATCAGTCTGTGAGGAACAACGAGGGTATCTTACCAGCGTTAGGTCCAGAGTATCGTCTTCCTCGCAGCGCGGCTAGTTCATCATCAGTGCGGTCAGTCAGATGGTTGACGGCCATCGTGAAGGTAGATCAGTCTGTGAGGAACAACGAGGGTATCTTACCAGCGTTAGGTCCAGAGTATCGTCTTCCTCGCAGCGCGGCTAGTTCATCATCAGTGCGGTCAGTCAGATGGTTGACGGCCATCGTGAAGGTAGATCAGTCTGTGAGGAACAACGAGGGTATCTTACCAGCGTTAGGTCCAGAGTATCGTCTTCCTCGCAGCGCGGCTAGTTCATCATCAGTGCGGTCAGTCAGATGGTTGACGGCCATCGTGAAGGTAGATCAGTCTGTGAGGAACAACGAGGGTATCTTACCAGCGTTAGGTCCAGAGTATCGTCTTCCTCGCAGCGCGGCTAGTTCATCATCAGTGCGGTCAGTCAGATGGTTGACGGCCATCGTGAAGGTAGATCAGTCTGTGAGGAACAACGAGGGTATCTTACCAGCGTTAGGTCCAGAGTATCGTCTTCCTCGCAGCGCGGCTAGTTCATCATCAGTGCGGTCAGTCAGATGGTTGACGGCCATCGTGAAGGTAGATCAGTCTGTGAGGAACAACGAGGGTATCTTACCAGCGTTAGGTCCAGAGTATCGTCTTCCTCGCAGCGCGGCTAGTTCATCATCAGTGCGGTCAGTCAGATGGTTGACGGCCATCGTGAAGGTAGATCAGTCTGTGAGGAACAACGAGGGTATCTTACCAGCGTTAGGTCCAGAGTATCGTCTTCCTCGCAGCGCGGCTAGTTCATCATCAGTGCGGTCAGTCAGATGGTTGACGGCCATCGTGAAGGTAGATCAGTCTGTGAGGAACAACGAGGGTATCTTACCAGCGTTAGGTCCAGAGTATCGTCTTCCTCGCAGCGCGGCTAGTTCATCATCAGTGCGGTCAGTCAGATGGTTGACGGCCATCGTGAAGGTAGATCAGTCTGTGAGGAACAACGAGGGTATCTTACCAGCGTTAGGTCCAGAGTATCGTCTTCCTCGCAGCGCGGCTAGTTCATCATCAGTGCGGTCAGTCAGATGGTTGACGGCCATCGTGAAGGTAGATCAGTCTGTGAGGAACAACGAGGGTATCTTACCAGCGTTAGGTCCAGAGTATCGTCTTCCTCGCAGCGCGGCTAGTTCATCATCAGTGCGGTCAGTCAGATGGTTGACGGCCATCGTGAAGGTAGATCAGTCTGTGAGGAACAACGAGGGTATCTTACCAGCGTTAGGTCCAGAGTATCGTCTTCCTCGCAGCGCGGCTAGTTCATCATCAGTGCGGTCAGTCAGATGGTTGACGGCCATCGTGAAGGTAGATCAGTCTGTGAGGAACAACGAGGGTATCTTACCAGCGTTAGGTCCAGAGTATCGTCTTCCTCGCAGCGCGGCTAGTTCATCATCAGTGCGGTCAGTCAGATGGTTGACGGCCATCGTGAAGGTAGATCAGTCTGTGAGGAACAACGAGGGTATCTTACCAGCGTTAGGTCCAGAGTATCGTCTTCCTCGCAGCGCGGCTAGTTCATCATCAGTGCGGTCAGTCAGATGGTTGACGGCCATCGTGAAGGTAGATCAGTCTGTGAGGAACAACGAGGGTATCTTACCAGCGTTAGGTCCAGAGTATCGTCTTCCTCGCAGCGCGGCTAGTTCATCATCAGTGCGGTCAGTCAGATGGTTGACGGCCATCGTGAAGGTAGATCAGTCTGTGAGGAACAACGAGGGTATCTTACCAGCGTTAGGTCCAGAGTATCGTCTTCCTCGCAGCGCGGCTAGTTCATCATCAGTGCGGTCAGTCAGATGGTTGACGGCCATCGTGAAGGTAGATCAGTCTGTGAGGAACAACGAGGGTATCTTACCAGCGTTAGGTCCAGAGTATCGTCTTCCTCGCAGCGCGGCTAGTTCATCATCAGTGCGGTCAGTCAGATGGTTGACGGCCATCGTGAAGGTAGATCAGTCTGTGAGGAACAACGAGGGTATCTTACCAGCGTTAGGTCCAGAGTATCGTCTTCCTCGCAGCGCGGCTAGTTCATCATCAGTGCGGTCAGTCAGATGGTTGACGGCCATCGTGAAGGTAGATCAGTCTGTGAGGAACAACGAGGGTATCTTACCAGCGTTAGGTCCAGAGTATCGTCTTCCTCGCAGCGCGGCTAGTTCATCATCAGTGCGGTCAGTCAGATGGTTGACGGCCATCGTGAAGGTAGATCAGTCTGTGAGGAACAACGAGGGTATCTTACCAGCGTTAGGTCCAGAGTATCGTCTTCCTCGCAGCGCGGCTAGTTCATCATCAGTGCGGTCAGTCAGATGGTTGACGGCCATCGTGAAGGTAGATCAGTCTGTGAGGAACAACGAGGGTATCTTACCAGCGTTAGGTCCAGAGTATCGTCTTCCTCGCAGCGCGGCTAGTTCATCATCAGTGCGGTCAGTCAGATGGTTGACGGCCATCGTGAAGGTAGATCAGTCTGTGAGGAACAACGAGGGTATCTTACCAGCGTTAGGTCCAGAGTATCGTCTTCCTCGCAGCGCGGCTAGTTCATCATCAGTGCGGTCAGTCAGATGGTTGACGGCCATCGTGAAGGTAGATCAGTCTGTGAGGAACAACGAGGGTATCTTACCAGCGTTAGGTCCAGAGTATCGTCTTCCTCGCAGCGCGGCTAGTTCATCATCAGTGCGGTCAGTCAGATGGTTGACGGCCATCGTGAAGGTAGATCAGTCTGTGAGGAACAACGAGGGTATCTTACCAGCGTTAGGTCCAGAGTATCGTCTTCCTCGCAGCGCGGCTAGTTCATCATCAGTGCGGTCAGTCAGATGGTTGACGGCCATCGTGAAGGTAGATCAGTCTGTGAGGAACAACGAGGGTATCTTACCAGCGTTAGGTCCAGAGTATCGTCTTCCTCGCAGCGCGGCTAGTTCATCATCAGTGCGGTCAGTCAGATGGTTGACGGCCATCGTGAAGGTAGATCAGTCTGTGAGGAACAACGAGGGTATCTTACCAGCGTTAGGTCCAGAGTATCGTCTTCCTCGCAGCGCGGCTAGTTCATCATCAGTGCGGTCAGTCAGATGGTTGACGGCCATCGTGAAGGTAGATCAGTCTGTGAGGAACAACGAGGGTATCTTACCAGCGTTAGGTCCAGAGTATCGTCTTCCTCGCAGCGCGGCTAGTTCATCATCAGTGCGGTCAGTCAGATGGTTGACGGCCATCGTGAAGGTAGATCAGTCTGTGAGGAACAACGAGGGTATCTTACCAGCGTTAGGTCCAGAGTATCGTCTTCCTCGCAGCGCGGCTAGTTCATCATCAGTGCGGTCAGTCAGATGGTTGACGGCCATCGTGAAGGTAGATCAGTCTGTGAGGAACAACGAGGGTATCTTACCAGCGTTAGGTCCAGAGTATCGTCTTCCTCGCAGCGCGGCTAGTTCATCATCAGTGCGGTCAGTCAGATGGTTGACGGCCATCGTGAAGGTAGATCAGTCTGTGAGGAACAACGAGGGTATCTTACCAGCGTTAGGTCCAGAGTATCGTCTTCCTCGCAGCGCGGCTAGTTCATCATCAGTGCGGTCAGTCAGATGGTTGACGGCCATCGTGAAGGTAGATCAGTCTGTGAGGAACAACGAGGGTATCTTACCAGCGTTAGGTCCAGAGTATCGTCTTCCTCGCAGCGCGGCTAGTTCATCATCAGTGCGGTCAGTCAGATGGTTGACGGCCATCGTGAAGGTAGATCAGTCTGTGAGGAACAACGAGGGTATCTTACCAGCGTTAGGTCCAGAGTATCGTCTTCCTCGCAGCGCGGCTAGTTCATCATCAGTGCGGTCAGTCAGATGGTTGACGGCCATCGTGAAGGTAGATCAGTCTGTGAGGAACAACGAGGGTATCTTACCAGCGTTAGGTCCAGAGTATCGTCTTCCTCGCAGCGCGGCTAGTTCATCATCAGTGCGGTCAGTCAGATGGTTGACGGCCATCGTGAAGGTAGATCAGTCTGTGAGGAACAACGAGGGTATCTTACCAGCGTTAGGTCCAGAGTATCGTCTTCCTCGCAGCGCGGCTAGTTCATCATCAGTGCGGTCAGTCAGATGGTTGACGGCCATCGTGAAGGTAGATCAGTCTGTGAGGAACAACGAGGGTATCTTACCAGCGTTAGGTCCAGAGTATCGTCTTCCTCGCAGCGCGGCTAGTTCATCATCAGTGCGGTCAGTCAGATGGTTGACGGCCATCGTGAAGGTAGATCAGTCTGTGAGGAACAACGAGGGTATCTTACCAGCGTTAGGTCCAGAGTATCGTCTTCCTCGCAGCGCGGCTAGTTCATCATCAGTGCGGTCAGTCAGATGGTTGACGGCCATCGTGAAGGTAGATCAGTCTGTGAGGAACAACGAGGGTATCTTACCAGCGTTAGGTCCAGAGTATCGTCTTCCTCGCAGCGCGGCTAGTTCATCATCAGTGCGGTCAGTCAGATGGTTGACGGCCATCGTGAAGGTAGATCAGTCTGTGAGGAACAACGAGGGTATCTTACCAGCGTTAGGTCCAGAGTATCGTCTTCCTCGCAGCGCGGCTAGTTCATCATCAGTGCGGTCAGTCAGATGGTTGACGGCCATCGTGAAGGTAGATCAGTCTGTGAGGAACAACGAGGGTATCTTACCAGCGTTAGGTCCAGAGTATCGTCTTCCTCGCAGCGCGGCTAGTTCATCATCAGTGCGGTCAGTCAGATGGTTGACGGCCATCGTGAAGGTAGATCAGTCTGTGAGGAACAACGAGGGTATCTTACCAGCGTTAGGTCCAGAGTATCGTCTTCCTCGCAGCGCGGCTAGTTCATCATCAGTGCGGTCAGTCAGATGGTTGACGGCCATCGTGAAGGTAGATCAGTCTGTGAGGAACAACGAGGGTATCTTACCAGCGTTAGGTCCAGAGTATCGTCTTCCTCGCAGCGCGGCTAGTTCATCATCAGTGCGGTCAGTCAGATGGTTGACGGCCATCGTGAAGGTAGATCAGTCTGTGAGGAACAACGAGGGTATCTTACCAGCGTTAGGTCCAGAGTATCGTCTTCCTCGCAGCGCGGCTAGTTCATCATCAGTGCGGTCAGTCAGATGGTTGACGGCCATCGTGAAGGTAGATCAGTCTGTGAGGAACAACGAGGGTATCTTACCAGCGTTAGGTCCAGAGTATCGTCTTCCTCGCAGCGCGGCTAGTTCATCATCAGTGCGGTCAGTCAGATGGTTGACGGCCATCGTGAAGGTGCGGCGGGCGCGGTTGTGAGAGTAGATCATTCTGTGAAGGAAAATTGACATGTTTTATTTAGAACAAACATTTTACACATATAACGATACGGTTGGCAGTGATTGAGCGATTGGTTGCTGCGCTGTACAGTCAAACGTGGTGAATAGGAACAAAATTTAAAGGGGGGGGTTTCACGTTATTTCAGGTTTTCCCAGCATTTAATCTCTGAGGCCCCAGTGTACCGAAAACGGTAAATCTCGTATCTAGTGTATTTTAAAATAAGGTTTAACTTAGCTATTAACTGTGGATTAAAGTCGATGCTTAGATAAATATAAAAAAGTATTTAACCAAAGTAAAATTCCTAATCGAAGCTTCGTTTCTATTCACCCCTGCATTCTTATACACCCCGTTTTACTATACAGCGCGACAGAGAGGCTTCTAAAGAAAAAGGGGAGCCCTTTGCCCAACAGTGGGACACAAAATAGACAATTACCTGAGGTTCTGTCTGAAGAGGTTCAGTCTCTTCTCATGTTCCACATCGCTGGCGTACTGTTTGCTGTGCTTCGTCTTGAACCTAGAAATTAGAATATATTGATAAGCAGTCATAGAGCAACAATATTATGCCTTTAGTAGCTTTTGGATAGCAGCCTCGGTTATGTGATAGTAGAAAAGTTTTCCCAAAGGAACCTACTCTCGAATACTGATTCTGTTTTGTGAAAGACTGTTGAAATATAATTTCTACATTGAATCTACTCCAATCGTATTATTATAAAGGGTGTAAAGGACAGCCCTCCACAAACTTTAAGGGCTTGCTCAGTAGACGAATCTGAACAACTTCCTACATTAATTTTTTTCAGGAAACGAAAAAAAATCGACCTCTCCATACAAACTGTCTGATAAGATTTATAATTTTGTATGGTGAGGCTGAATTTTTTATTCGTTTCCTGAAAAATGAAAAAAATATTGTGGGAGGATGTTCAGGTTCGTCTACTGAGCAAGCCCTTACAGTTTATGGAGGGCTGTCCCTTACACCCTGTATACAATCCACTCCACCCCATAACCCAATATTTTTGAGGCATGAAATTGAATTGAACAGAATAAACTTTACACCAAATATGTAAGAACGACTAGCCAGGACTAGTAGCATTTTCAACTCTACCAGCCAACTCAATTCGATATTGACGCACCTATAAGCAAAAACTATCAATAAAAGAAGCCCAGTTACCTGTCAAACTCATGGTTGACGTGGTCATCATTGCCGGGGTGAACGAACTCCATCATCGGGTTGAAGGTCGCGTAGTGACGGTTGCCGGGACCAGGGAACGATGAACACTTCATTGCTGTAACAAATGAGATGGGCAATTAATGTATGGAGCTTGGGCTAAATGTAATTTAAAATGTACAGTAATCTGACTTATACAGGCTGAAAGAGTGATTTTTTCTTGATTTTTTGAGCATTAAATAACATTTTTCCCTCTCCTAGAGAAGAGGCCTGAGTCCCAACAGTGGGAACATTACAAGGCCGATAATGCTAATACTAAATAACATTTTACAGACTTCTATTTCTTTTTTAAGTGCCTCTTAATGACACTTAGTCTAAAATGCTACAAGGTGGGTACGGGGTCCATACAAAAATACCCATGATGTTTATTTCATTGTTTCAGACTAAAGCATGTGCCTTTACAATAAGCAATTATCTTCTGTTCCATATGTGTTTATATTCTCATGAATACGAACAAGATTAACAAGGTGTACAGACGTTAGTAATTTTCATTTGTATAAACATATATTATTTTTACCTGTTTGCGCAAGATTAAGGATTATGTTTTTCGAGTGCATGTAGGTAAGGGACTACGGATAATAGTATGGATACATTAGTGTCTATTTTCCCATGAACGTTTGAGTTCAAGTGTTCGAAAAATACTCATCGCGTCATTCCTCGCTTCACACGATTTTTTTTCCTTTACTATAATTTATTTGGTATGCCCTAGAGCCTAAACAGCTTGTAGCATTTTAGCTTGAGGAAATGATGGAGCACGCTTGCCTAGAAGTAATCTATTCACTCATGACTTAAAAACTCCGAGGTTGCAGCTATCAGGAAACACAGACTCCGGCCGGGAATTCCACTAGTAGCTATCAGGAAACACAGACTCCGGCCGGGAATTCCTCTAGTAGCTATCAGGAAACAGAGACTCCGGCAGGGAATTGTTCAAAATACGTTTTGCACATCTCCATCGTCTCTAAGCGTGCTCCATCGTCAACCACATCATCGTTTACCATCAGGTAAGACGTGGTCAAACGTGAGCCTATCAATAATAATTTTAAAAAAAGTTTTAAGGAATAAACAAAATTAATTTTAATTTTTTTTTTATTTAAATTTTGTAAAGGAAATCCTTTGCCCAGGAGTAGGAGATAACAGACTAACAAAAACAAACGGAAAAGTAAATGGTAATACTTACAAGGCTCGATGTTGAAGATAGCGGGGTCAATGTCCTCGACGTCATAGTCCACGTAATCGATGTAATAGTGGTCGTAGTGTGAGCCGAGCAGAGAATTGTAGCCCTTCATCTCGTACCTAGAGCGAGAGAACGATTTTTATGAAACATAGCAACATTGAAGGAAAACATCGTGAAGAAACCGACATGTCCTAGAACCAAATATTCGAAGACATTTGACATCCACCAATTCGCACTGGGCACGCATGGTGGATTATCGCCCATTCCCTCTCCTGGTGAGGAGGCCTGAGTCCCAATAGTGGGAACATTACAAGGCCGGTAATGCTAATACGCCTGGTTGGGTTTGAACCCGCGACCTACAACTTGTAAGACGGGGCAGTTACCACTTGGCCACCAATGCTCAATTATCTTATCTGCTAATTATATGTTACCTGACAGGAATGGGCACGGACTCGCCCCTGGCTCGGAGCGACTTCTTGTACTTGATCCACATGGTGTACTTGTTCAGCTTCTGGCCAAGTCCCAACAGTGGGAACATTACAAGGTTTATAATGCTAATGCTTATGTGTTACCTGACAGGAATGGGCACGGACTCGCCCCTGGCTCGGAGCGACTTCTTGTACTTGATCCACATGGTGTACTTGTTCAGCTTCTGGCCAAGTCCCAACAGTGGGAACATTACAAGGTTTATAATGCTAATGCTTATGTGTTACCTGACAGGAATGGGCACGGACTCGCCCCTGGCTCGGAGCGACTTCTTGTACTTGATCCACATGGTGTACTTGTTCAGCTTCTGGCCAAGTCCCAACAGTGGGAACATTACAAGGTTTATAATGCTAATGCTTATGTGTTACCTGACAGGAATGGGCACGGACTCGCCCCTGGCTCGGAGCGACTTCTTGTACTTGATCCACATGGTGTACTTGTTCAGCTTCTGGCCAAGTCCCAACAGTGGGAACATTACAAGGTTTATAATGCTAATGCTTATGTGTTACCTGACAGGAATGGGCACGGACTCGCCCCTGGCTCGGAGCGACTTCTTGTACTTGATCCACATGGTGTACTTGTTCAGCTTCTGCCCAATAGTCCCAACAGTGGGAACATTACAAGGTTTATAATGCTAATGCTTATGTGTTACCTGACAGGAATGGGCACGGACTCGCCCCTGGCTCGGAGCGACTTCTTGTACTTGATCCACATGGTGTACTTGTTCAGCTTCTGGCCAAGTCCCAACAGTGGGAACATTACAAGGTTTATAATGCTAATGCTTATGTGTTACCTGACAGGAATGGGCACGGACTCGCCCCTGGCTCGGAGCGACTTCTTGTACTTGATCCACATGGTGTACTTGTTCAGCTTCTGGCCAAGTCCCAACAGTGGGAACATTACAAGGTTTATAATGCTAATGCTTATGTGTTACCTGACAGGAATGGGCACGGACTCGCCCCTGGCTCGGAGCGACTTCTTGTACTTGATCCACATGGTGTACTTGTTCAGCTTCTGGCCAAGTCCCAACAGTGGGAACATTACAAGGTTTATAATGCTAATGCTTATGTGTTACCTGACAGGAATGGGCACGGACTCGCCCCTGGCTCGGAGCGACTTCTTGTACTTGATCCACATGGTGTACTTGTTCAGCTTCTGCCCAATAGTCCCAACAGTGGGAACATTACAAGGTTTATAATGCTAATGCTTATGTGTTACCTGACAGGAATGGGCACGGACTCGCCCCTGGCTCGGAGCGACTTCTTGTACTTGATCCACATGGTGTACTTGTTCAGCTTCTGCCCAATAGTCCCAACAGTGGGAACATTACAAGGTTTATAATGCTAATGCTTATGTGTTACCTGACAGGAATGGGCACGGACTCGCCCCTGGCTCGGAGCGACTTCTTGTACTTGATCCACATGGTGTACTTGTTCAGCTTCTGGCCAAGTCCCAACAGTGGGAACATTACAAGGTTTATAATGCTAATGCTTATGTGTTACCTGACAGGAATGGGCACGGACTCGCCCCTGGCTCGGAGCGACTTCTTGTACTTGATCCACATGGTGTACTTGTTCAGCTTCTGGCCAAGTCCCAACAGTGGGAACATTACAAGGTTTATAATGCTAATGCTTATGTGTTACCTGACAGGAATGGGCACGGACTCGCCCCTGGCTCGGAGCGACTTCTTGTACTTGATCCACATGGTGTACTTGTTCAGCTACTGACCAATAGTCCCAACAGTGGGAACATTACAAGGTTTATAATGCTAATGCTTATGTGTTACCTGACAGGAATGGGCACGGACTCGCCCCTGGCTCGGAGCGACTTCTTGTACTTGATCCACATGGTGTACTTGTTCAGCTTCTGCCCAAGTCCCAACAGTGGGAACATTACGAGGCCGATAATGCTAAGTAATGCTAATGCTTATGTGAGGAGCTCGTGGCTAGATAATAACAGCCGCACAGGTCGATCTTCAAGGTTAAGCAACGCTTGCCAAGGTTGGTCTGTCGATGGGTCATCACCCGGCTGTCATTTGTAGATCTTTGGCAGTCATTACGGATAGTCAGAAGCCAGTAAATCTGACTCCAGTCTTGCTATGAAGTACCGTGTTACCCCAGTTAATGGGGTGTGGAGGTCTGGTAGGCAGCCGCTCCTCGTAAAATACTGGTATTCAGCTAAATCCGGCTTAACTGGAAGCCGACCCCAATATAGTTGGGAAAAGGCTAGGCAGATGATGATGAGGTCGATCTTCAAGGTTAAGCAACGCTTGCCAAGGTTGGTCTGTGGATGGGTCCATCTTAACATAACAAGTTTCCTCCGTGCCTTGAAAAGCACGTTAAGCCGTGGGTCCCGGCTGTCATTTGTAGATCTTTGGCAGTCGTTACGGATAGTCAGAAGCCAGTAAATCTGACTCCAGTCTTGCCATGTAGTACCGTGTTATCCCAGTTAATGGGTTGTGGAGATCTGGTAGGCAGCCGTTACTCGTAAAATACTGGTATTTAGCTAAATCCGGCTTGACTGGAAGCCGGCCCCAATATAGTTGGGAAAAGGCTAGGCAGATGATGACGAATGCTAATGTATTACCTGACAGGAATGGGCACGGACTCGCCCCTGGCTCGGAGCGACTTCTTGTACTTGATCCACATGGTGTACTTGTTCAGCTACTGACCAATAGTCCCAACAGTGGGAACATTACAAGGTTTATAATGCTAATGCTTATGTGTTACCTGACAGGAATGGGCACGGACTCGCCCCTGGCTCGGAGCGACTTCTTGTACTTGATCCACATGGTGTACTTGTTCAGCTACTGACCAATAGTCCCAACAGTGGGAACATTACAAGGTTTATAATGCTAATGCTTATGTGTTACCTGACAGGAATGGGCACGGACTCGCCCCTGGCTCGGAGCGACTTCTTGTACTTGATCCACATGGTGTACTTGTTCAGCTACTGACCAATAGTCCCAACAGTGGGAACATTACAAGGTTTATAATGCTAATGCTTATGTGTTACCTGACAGGAATGGGCACGGACTCGCCCCTGGCTCGGAGCGACTTCTTGTACTTGATCCACATGGTGTACTTGTTCAGCTTCTGCCCAAGTCCCAACAGTGGGAACGTTACAAGGCCGATAATGCTAAGTAATGCTAATGCTTATGTGAGGAGCTCGTGGCTAGATAATAACAGCCGCACAGGTCGATCTCCAAAGTTAAGCAACGCTTGCCAAGGTTGGTCTGTGGATGGGTGACCATCTTAACATAACGAGTTTCCTCCGTGCCTCGGAAAGCACGTTAAGCCGTAGGTCCCAGCTGTCATTTGTAGATCTTTGGCAGTCGTTACGGATAGTCAGAAGCCAGTAAATCTGACTCCAGTCTTGCCATGTAATACCGTGTTACCCCAGTTAATGGGTTGTGGAGGTCTGGTAGGCAGCCGCTCCTCGTAAAATACTGGTATTCAGCTAAATCCGGTTTGACTGGAAGCCGGCCCCAATATAGTTGGGAAAAGGCTAGGTAGATGATGATGAATGCTAATGCTTATGTGTTACCTGACAGGAATGGGCACGGACTCGCCCCTGGCTCGGAGCGACTTCTTGTACTTGATCCACATGGTGTACTTGTTCAGCTTCTGCCCAATAGTCCCAACAGTGGGAACATTACAAGGTTTATAATGCTAATGCTTATGTGTTACCTGACAGGAATGGGCACGGACTCGCCCCTGGCTCGGAGCGACTTCTTGTACTTGATCCACATGGTGTACTTGTTCAGCTTCTGGCCAAGTCCCAACAGTGGGAACATTACAAGGTTTATAATGCTAATGCTTATGTGTTACCTGACAGGAATGGGCACGGACTCGCCCCTGGCTCGGAGCGACTTCTTGTACTTGATCCACATGGTGTACTTGTTCAGCTTCTGCCCAATAGTCCCAACAGTGGGAACATTACAAGGTTTATAATGCTAATGCTTATGTGTTACCTGACAGGAATGGGCACGGACTCGCCCCTGGCTCGGAGCGACTTCTTGTACTTGATCCACATGGTGTACTTGTTCAGCTACTGACCAATAGTCCCAACAGTGGGAACATTACAAGGTTTATAATGCTAATGCTTATGTGTTACCTGACAGGAATGGGCACGGACTCGCCCCTGGCTCGGAGCGACTTCTTGTACTTGATCCACATGGTGTACTTGTTCAGCTACTGACCAATAGTCCCAACAGTGGGAACATTACAAGGTTTATAATGCTAATGCTTATGTGTTACCTGACAGGAATGGGCACGGACTCGCCCCTGGCTCGGAGCGACTTCTTGTACTTGATCCACATGGTGTACTTGTTCAGCTTCTGGCCAAGTCCCAACAGTGGGAACATTACAAGGTTTATAATGCTAATGCTTATGTGTTACCTGACAGGAATGGGCACGGACTCGCCCCTGGCTCGGAGCGACTTCTTGTACTTGATCCACATGGTGTACTTGTTCAGCTTCTGCCCAATAGTCCCAACAGTGGGAACATTACAAGGTTTATAATGCTAATGCTTATGTGTTACCTGACAGGAATGGGCACGGACTCGCCCCTGGCTCGGAGCGACTTCTTGTACTTGATCCACATGGTGTACTTGTTCAGCTTCTGCCCAATAGTCCCAACAGTGGGAACATTACAAGGTTTATAATGCTAATGCTTATGTGTTACCTGACAGGAATGGGCACGGACTCGCCCCTGGCTCGGAGCGACTTCTTGTACTTGATCCACATGGTGTACTTGTTCAGCTTCTGCCCAATAGTCTGGGTGAACTGCCATTTTGACGTCTCGGAGTCCTGCATCGTTTCTGTGCCTGCAATCAGTCAAATTTGAACCTTATTAACAGTTGAAAGGGAATCATTTGGCTTGGTATGGTCACGTGAAAAGGAGGGATGAAACGCATGTTACTAAAAGAGTTTTCGGTTTACATGTAGATGAATGGAGAGGGAGAGGAAGGCCAAAGAAAAGATGGATGGATTGTGTGAGGAGTGATGAAAGAAAATGGAGTTTGCTATAGTGTGACGGGTTTTTTTCTAAGTGGGGAGTCATCAAAATGACTTCTCCCGCTCTCGGCGGAGCACGAGGACGTGTTAGACTTCTACTGACTAAAACCCACTCCAGTTCCTTCTTTGCTCTAATTCCAGGGTCCCGGGGTTCTCTTTCGTCAGCCCAGGCCCCCTTAAGCTTCGATCCTGTAGGGCCCCTACAGTTTGCTGAAATCTCTTTGAGGCAGCAGGGTCAAAGCCTCTGGAGCCATATGTTGGCTTTTGAAAGGAAAACCCGGGACCCTGGAACGAAGGCAAAGAAGGAACAAAGTGGGGTTTAGTCAGTGAAAGTCTGACACGCGCTCCCGCTCCGCCCAAGAGAAAAGTCATACTGATGATATTCCGGCTAAAAAAAGTTTTTTGCATTATTTTTTTGCCATAACACAATTGAAAGTATCCTTTTCATCTAATGAGACGCATTAACAGCACCATTTCTGATGAACATCAGCCTTACTTACCAATAAACTTGAAGTCGGTCATGTCAGGGAGTACCGTCTGTATGCTTATGGAGTTGTCATCAGTTCCGTTCACCTGCAGACACGTCTCCTGGTTGAGGACATCCTCCGTTGTCACCGGCGCGATCTGGAGAACAGGAGTTCTTGTGTAAAATTGCGGTTAAATGATATTTATTTTGTAAGTAGGATTTCAGAAACACTTTTACACGTATTTTTTTTCTTTTCGTCATTTCATACTAGACTAGTTTTCGCCCGCGTACATAACATATAGCCTATGTCATTCATTAATACAGCAGCTTTTTATTGGTGAAAAAATTTTAGCAATCCGACCAGTACTTTCACAGTTTACCTCATACAAACAAAAAAACAAACTACCTCTATTATATGAGTATAGATGAACCCGGTTAGCATAGCATAGCGTAGCATTAGCCTTATAATGTTCTCACTGCTTGGACTCAGGTTCAAATTTGTGGTTATATGAGGAGGAATGAGTTTTTTTTTTAACGGGAGACTTTTGGAAGGCCTCCCACGAGCTGGGACGATTATATAGTTAAAGTTGCGGAAAAAAAATACGAGATACACAGGAGTGGTCGTTGTGGCGACGCTTGCAGGAGGCCTATGAGCAATAGCGCTCCCATAACTCACCTTGATAGAAGTACCATAAGGCTTGTAGGTCGAGGCAGCCAGTTGGTACGTCTTGACCATGCCGCCATAGTAATCTATGCGGGACTTACTCGCTTTGCTGTCATACCTGCAACCAAACAACACGGGTTAAAACCTCCTTATTACATATTCAACAAGTTGACATGGAACGGGCCAAATATCTGATGCAGATGCGAGGAGCTATAGGTTACAATCTTCTTCTTCTTCCTAACCTTGTCATATATTATTTTTTGTCGGAGAAACAGGTTTTTTTCTTCCATTGTGTCCTGTCACAGTATCACTAACTCCCGTTTCTAAATATTTATAATGGAGAAACGGTCTGACAAATGACAAATCAACGCACCGCCAAAAGTACTGGACTAGGAGCGTAAAATTTTGCACAAGGTTTCCTTTTATGACTTAGTCGAGGATTTGAGGAAACGCAGCTCCAAAGTTAGTATGAAGACAACTAACATCACGGGTGATGCCGCTAGCAGAAGCTAGCAGTTTATGAATCTCCGGCCGGTCCTATGAGACCGCGCTGTTATTGTTTTACTATTGTGTCTCGTTTTGCGGACATGTGATAGGTTAATTGTATAATCAACCCCCGCCCATGAATAAGACCTTTTTTTACCCCCTAGGGAGAGAAAACAAGGCTTCAAAGTTTATATGGAGAAAACTAATTTCAGCTGCTAGCAAAAGCAAGTCTTTCATATCACTTCTAACACGATTTGTGCGACAATATCATAAGAACACAATTTAACTTTCAAAGCCAGATTACGGCAGCGCAAATAGCGTCGTATCACACAGACAAAGACTAGATATTTGTTTATACTTGTTGAACTTGTGTTGAACTCTATCTAAAGGTCGGGTCGCCGATACGCGGTCATGCCATATCTGTCTGTGGCAAATATATAGCGTTCGTGTGTAGTGTACATGTAGGGCCGCCTTGACCAACTTCATTGGTAAGTTTGTAAGAGCGAGTTAGTTTAAAAGTGGCGCCAGTGACAGAAAAGTTGAAAGGAAATCGTTTGTCTTGGTATGGTCATGTGAAGAGGGATGAAATGCATGTTACTAAAAGAGTTCTGGATTTATAAGTAGATGGATGAAGAGGGAGAGGGAGGCCAAAGAAAAGATGGATGGATTGTGTGAGGAGCGATATGAAGGAAAAGGGAGTTAGTGATAGTCTGACGGATGACAGGACAGAATGGAAGAAGAAAACGTGTTGCGCCGACCCCAAATAATATGGGATAAGGGCAGGAAGATGTGTTTTATTTTGATTTTAAAATAATAAAAAGAGACTCTACGTAATACTGGTTAAAAAAGTTCAAATTCTATTGCAATTCAAACTTTAAGATAAAGTTTTTAAGGGTGAGATAGTTTCAAATCGATATAATTTTATGTGGAGTTCGGGATTGGAAATATTTAACGCGTCGTTGAACAACAAACTTGATTGATTGGAGCTGTAATGCTAACAGTCAGTGTTAGTTGAACGACAGTTTGATCAGCCTTTCAGAAAAACTTATAAATGTATTATAAAAGAAACTATTGGGACTAGGATCGTGAAATTGTGCACAAGATGTATTCCTAAAATTCACGCCCTAGAGGAGATGAAACGACGATCCAAAGTTTGTGTGGGGAAACCTACTTTCACACGGGCGAAGCCGCTGACAGAAGCTAGTACATCCTACTAATATTATAAATGCGAAAGTTTGTGAGGATGGATGTATGTTTGTTACTCTTTCACGAAAAAACGGCTGGACCGATCTGGTTGAAATTTGGTATTTAGATAGTTTATACCTTGGATTAACATATAGGCTACTTTTACTCATACTTTTTTTTTTCGATTTTGTTATTTTTGCTATCGGCTGCTTTTTATCAACACACCACGCGGGCGAAGCCGCGGGCGGAAACTAGTATTTACATAAATTCCCTTTCCAAGTTAAAGCTAACTTACTAACAAGAATGGCCTTCTGAAAAAAAATGGAAAAGCAGTTAAAGAATGTCTCTGCCTCATAATAAAAAGTCTTTCTATTATTAATGTAACTCAATTAAGTAAAGAAACAAGATAGGTACTATAATTCTTTCTCCCTTGTCCTCATCCATAAATCAGCAAAAAATCATTTAGTTTTGCGACTACACCGTTACACTGACTGACTGATGTGTCAGCCATTTTGTTTTTCTTTCGTAATTTCCACAGCTAAGCAGAATACAACGATGACGTTGACCTCTCAAACCGTTCGCGTGTTAAATATCCAGAACGTTGCAATAAAAACATGTAGGTAACTAGCCTAAATGTAAACTGCTCTAGGCCAAAAGAATTGCTGATTCTAGACGATTATGCGCATGCTATGCGATCATGTTGCGTTTCGGGTGTTATATCATGCCTAGTTGATCGCTGTAACTTGAGATCAATAGAATAAATTCAGTGGCCAAGTCTAGCAAGGCTAATGTAAAGGCATTCGGTTCTTAGCGACCGAGTATACACCTTTACGTTGTTGAAACTTCTACGGTCTGGACTAAGCGTTTCGCCGCATGCTTCGGACTGGAACAATTTACCTGCTGGAGTCTTCCCTTCCGATTAAAATTTAGGTGTCTTCAAGGCTAGAGTAAATAGGCTAGTGCGACTCACCATCAACGATTGCATCACTGCTTAGCATCAGGTGGGGTCGCGGTCAAGTACTAGTTTATATCAAACAAAAACCTACTCTTTTTAGAAGTTGGTTGGTTATAATTATGTTAAGCGACTTCTAAAAAGGAGGAGATTCTCATATCGAACCCAATTAACATGGGGAAAAGGGCAGGAAGATGATGGTTACTTAGGTTAGGCAAAGCTACAACAACGTCGTGTTGTCCATTTTCCTCGCATTTCATTGCTTATAAACACAGACCATGTTTAGGTGACGATGACGCTTGTTGTGATATGATTTACAAGTAGTAAGTACCTACTACTGGGTCATTGTGCCACTTGATCTGCAGATAAAAACCGGCCAAGTGCGAGTTGGACTCGCGCACGAAGGGTACCGTACCGTCCGTAGCAAAAAACGGACGTTTGCTCTATGAGAACCCTTAAATATTTATTTTATTCTGCTTTTTATATTTTTGTTGTTATAGCGGCAACAGAAATACCTACATCTTTAATAATTGCAACTGTCTGACTATCAAAATTCATAAGATACTTACACATGTGCCTGGTGACAGACGGACGGACAGCGGGGTCTTAGTTATCGGTCCCGTTTTACCCATTCAGTAAAAATCAACGTAGAAAAGAGATCTTATGGACAATGCTTAATCGCTGAATATACTTATAATTTCTCTGTTTTTAGTCTCCTTTTTCCAGAAGCATTTAGTTTAAATTGTCCGAAAAATACGTGTACAAGTCTTGTGTTATTAGGGTTCCGTATCCAAAGGATCTACGTCCAATACTATATAATATATGCCAACTGACACATATAGGTATAGTCACCACCCAGCCTATGAGTAACCTCCCTTGGGAACCCATACAACTATGAGTTTAAAATTACTCATAGACCCAACTCATTGCGTGATAATTATTTGTACCTAAGTCCAAAGTTATTAAGAGTATTTATTGTTTAATTAAACGATATGTTTAGCACAGCTGTTTCGCTGATTATGATAAACAAAATGACTAACAAACACAATTGTTACTTTTTAGGTCAAAAGGTGAAACACCGGCGAGGAATTTCAACATACGGGCACACTTGTAGGCTTACAATAGCGTTAATTAGTAAGTCGGTAGCTATGAGGAGCTCGTGGCTAGATAATAACAGCCGCACGGGTCGATCTTCAAGGTTAAGCAACGCTTGTCAAGGTTGGTCTGTGGATGGGTGACCATCTTAACATACCGAGTTTCCTCCGTGCCTCGGAAAGCACGTTGAGCCGTAGGTCCCGGCTGTCATTTGTAGATCTTTGGCAGTCGTTACGGATAGTCAGAAGCCAGTAAATCTGACTCCAGTCTTGCCATGAAGTACCGTGTTACCCCAGTTAATGGGTTGTGGAGGTCTGGTAGGCAACGGCTCCTCGTAAAATACTGGTTTTCAGCTAAATCCGACTTAACTGGAAGCCGACCCCAATATAGTTGGGAAAAAGGCTAGGTTGATGATGAGTAAGTTCACGTTTTCAGGCCAGAAATCCAGAACCGCCCCGGGAGTCATGGGTCACAGGATTACCCGGCGAGCGAAAGCGCGGGCTTGCGGACGACGAGCAATAGGTCGTTCGCCATCCGGCCGTCCGGTAAGGACCAAGACTGAGTCAACGGCGCGTTGTATCCCACACACAAAAATTAGGGGGCCCAGTAGGGCTGATATGCCGTAACCCTAGAGCTCAAAGGGCAATGGTATGTAGGTAATTTATCAGGAAGTACTACTATTTTTAAAGAAGAATTGTTGCAATACGACTTTTTGTTTCTTATATTTATATAGCCTCTTTCTTATAGTGTGAATGAGAGAACACTGTAGACTACGAATTTTAATTACTACTTACTTATTTCAACCAAGTTTTTGATTGATTCTATGTTTATTGTGCTTTGGGGTACAATATAGATTGGTCTACACTGTACTCGCATATGTGTCTGTATTGTAATGTGAAAATATTGTAAACCCAATCATTTCTTTTTGAAAAGAGTAACCATGGAGTTTCTTGCCGGTTCTTCTTCATAGGAAACGACCAATTTGGAACCGTGCACTAGCTTCGACTTTTTACAAGTGCCCATGTAGGCCTATGTATTTTTTAGTTTGTTTTCTTTAGGAGTACTCCTATATGTAGCGGCATGTGTTTTATTTGATTCTAGAAAAATTAGCTTATCTTTTTGGCGATTTCAAAATAGGTAAACACAGACGGAACAACATAACAGTAATTAGTTATTATGTTTGGGTTTCCTGTCACTGACATCCTATTGAGGAAAATTTATTAATTAATACCTAACTAACAGTGGTAAAGCGATTTAAACTCAAGGTTAAACTTAAACTATAATAATATGTAGATAATAATATTTGCAGTCGTATAACATTGTTGACTATAACTTTATAACTTTCAATCTAAATAATTAGGTACTTCATATGATTACGATTATTATTAGGTACTTTTAAAATACCTTTTTTTTTTTCTTCTTAAGATTGGGATAGATAGACGACTCGAGTGAAGTCCGGAAGGCCGAACAATGAGCTACTACGTCCGCAATCCCACGAATACAGTGGCTGGAAATCGGCGTCGAAGTCCGGATGGCTGAGGCGTGAGGACGTCCATTCCCTCATGCGTGCGGCCGCCTCCTTTGCTAGAATTACTGCTTCGGAAAAGGAGGCGTCCGCCGCCCCTTCCACCTGACTCTGGACCATGCCAACTACCACACTCCAGGCTAGAGGTCGCCGCTACCTACCTATCGCCTCCACGAGAACACGGCGGTGCTCCGCCCAAGCGGGGTACACCTGTAAACTCGTATTGTCTACCGTGTCCTCTAGGCGGTTTCGATTGGTAACTAATATATTGTTCAAGAATCCCCGATCGGTCTCATGCGAGCGCGCTGTTATTGTCTTACTTACTATTGTGTCTCGTTTCGCGGGTATGTGATAGCTTTAACTATAGTTATATTCTTTAACATAAATAATTATCTCTCAGTAGTTAGGTAGTTACAGTTGCAACTGGCTAACATCTGCTAATTATATTCTAAGAACCATGCCTATCTTTACATCACACTAATAATATAAAAGCAAAAGTATGTGACTGTGTATGTTTGTTACTTCTTCACGCTTCAACGGATGAACGGATTTTGGGTATATTATCCTAAAATAACATACAGGATACTTTTTATCCCGGGACTATGTTCCTTATGGATAATTTTCTCCTGTCACAACAACAATTTGGAATAAAACTAAGCCACTTTTCAGGTCTGTCTCTTTATCCGCTAACTCCTAAACCACGCAACAGAATTTGATACAGTTTTCACTAATAGACACAGTAATAAACACATGTACATGCATGGACAATGGAAAGAGACTAAATGTTATCTGGTAGAGAACATCAAGTATCTTTAAATAGCTCTAAAACTGCCAAATTAAAGCTTATTAGCAAACACTAGGACCTATACTCCGTCGGTTTAGGTAGTTAACTAAAGGTAAACAATCTTGGCATGTCTTTTTATCTAAAAGTTGTCTATAAATTGTATGTAAAAATCTTTGCAAATAGGTATTTACCTAAATCGATGTTAGCTAATAAACTAAATTTAAATAATCTTTGTGTATATTATATACGACCTCTTTAATATAAAAAGACATACCAAGACTGTTTACCTTTAGTTAACTACCTAAACAAACGGAGTATAATAAAGATTAGGCTAGACATGGGATTAACTGAGGATATCATTATTATGGATATGCTCGCGTTTGATCACTATCTCACAAACGTACACTAATAAATAAACCAGATACTCAGACCCGGAACAACTATCTGTAGGCCTTACAAATGTTTGTTCCGTGCGGAAACGCGACAAACAGAGCAGAAACAGTTAAAAGAAAAAGATATGGTACAGGTGCATGCTTCTTCTTCTTCTTCCTGCCCTTGTCCCGTTTTATTTGGGGTCGGCTTAACACTGCTTTTTCTTCCATTCTGTTTTGTCACTCATCACGCTATCACTAACTCCCTTCTCTGTCATATCACTTCTCACACAATCCATCCATCTTTTTCCATGTGCATGTACTACAAATAAATTGGAATAAGAGTGCACGACGAGAATGAAGGAGTAGCATTACTTAATTTGTTATTAATAATGTTTCTAGCTAGGCGACAACATGTCCCCCAACATGAACGCAATGCTTAATCTATGTAACCCTACAACATTTCCCAGTGTCTCGCAAATTATCCCAGAACATATTACAACCCATTCACATGATTAAGGGACATTTTTATGCAATATATACATAAAATAAATAGTTTTGTATTTTTTTGTCCTCTAATGCATCTGAGGCTTATTACTAATTGTAAGTCTTATTAAGTATCTACCTATATGATGTGAATGACGTAATAATATGTAAAACAATTTTGACTTACCATGTGTAGAAAGGTTCTTTCAGCTCCGCATAAGGGATGTTCAACATCCCCTTCACGGTGTAAACGTCACTCCATTGCGGGGGAGAATCTGTAAAACACAACAAATAATTATTTTTGTATCTAACTTACCCAATTTATAATTTTTTCGTCGGTGTTACTTAATTTTAAAGAACAGGCATGTTTCCAAATTGTTGAATTTACAATATATTTTTTAACATACATTGTTAAGTTTTTTCTAACTTATAATTTGCATAAATTCATATAAATTTATTTTATTATATGAATTTATTGCATTCATTTCATTTACACAGGACCAAAATGAAATGACATTTACATAATATAAGTTTCGTACATGAACCCTGCTAAGGTGCAACATTATTATATTAATTGCAATTGCTTGCATTATTATATAAGATTGTATAAAATATACATAATATTACATTATCAATTATTATTATTGTTATCACCTCATTATTAATTTAATTTATTATTGTGGATGTCTTTGTTACATTACTACATTATTATATTGCATCACTTCTCAAATAATGTACAACATAAAGAGACCAAAGTGGTGACAGGGCAAAAAAAATTTTGGGAAACACTGCAGTAAATGACAAAAAAAAATATTATATAAGATTTCCTTTTTAGTTTTAACGTTTGAATCCCCAACCGGTCCTATGAGAACGCGCT
Source organism: Mythimna separata (assembly GCA_030763345.1). Lineage (NCBI taxonomy): Eukaryota > Metazoa > Arthropoda > Insecta > Lepidoptera > Noctuidae > Mythimna > Mythimna separata. The sequence continues at coordinate 2,790,453 of CM061188.1, read as the reverse complement.
GTTATTGTTTTACTATTGTGCCTTGTTTCGCGGGTATCTGAGTAATTAAAGTAACTAATCATCATCACCTTCCTACCCTTGTCCCATTGTATTTATGGTTGGTGCAATACTTTCTTTCTTCCCTTTTTGCCTGTTACTTGTCACACTATCACTAACTCCCTTTTCTTTCATATTGTAGCTGCGTAGGTCATAAGTAAGTAATGAGTTAACAAATAGTTAAATTCAGTATCAGTAACATTAAACATGCTCCAATTGTTTTGTAAACAGTTATTAAAAGTCAATTTAAGATAAGAATGAAAAAACAATCTAGTTCAGGTCATATGCCTTCGTTTTTATTGTTTTCTAAGACTACTTGAGTTTAAAAAATATAACATAATTCTATGGTTTATTCATGAACCCCCAACCGGTCTCAAGCGAGCACGCTGTTATTGGTTTTACTATTGTCTCGTTTCGCGGGTAAGTGATAGGTTAATATTCAAAAGGTATTGTAAAACAAGAATCTGTTGGGAGTATTTAGTAGATATTTGAATATTGGATTCTAAATAATTGACCGTTTGTAGAGCATTGAACTCTTTGTCGTACACAAAAAAGTTCAAGTTTCATTGAAAACCTTATTTAGTTTATTTTTAAGAATTTTCAATAGAAATGGTCACTTAAAAATCAACTTAGTATGTACAGAGATAAAGTTGATACTTAATTTGATAACAATGGATTCAAATTATAAATTGGAGTACAGTTTAAATTATTACTGTAAGATGATGAAAAAGCAAAAAAGTTTGGTCATATCAGCAACACTACATTCAATGAACTTGAACCGATTTAAATATAGACAGCCAATTACATTGTCCTGTTTACTTTATATAATAAAACATCAATATTGAAGTTAATAACATTATCAGTAACAAGAATATTCTAAATAAATATTGTTTACTCACCCTTATCAACATATCCAACGACGGAGCCCAGAAGGACACAGAATATCGGCAACACAAACATCGCTGACGACCGCTCAGGACCGTAGCCCTACGCAGAATGACACGATTTATGAAATAATCGTTGCAAGCTGGCGAAAATCTAGCGACGCTAACAAAAATTATTTGAAACAGTTACACGTGTAATTGTTATCTATTTGATGCGTAATTTCAAATGGTTTTAGCTGAAATTCCTGTTAAAAGAATCTAAAGTATTTTAAAACTGTTAAATTATTTTTTCGTAATAAAAAAAAACAATGTAGGTAGGTGTACAGATTGTTCATGAATGTTTTGTTAGTAATTTCATAGCTCGTAATTTTATTTCAAGAGTATGCTTACCAAATTGTTGTTATTCGGGTACTGTTTGTCTCATAAACTTAAATAATTATAAGTTTTTAGTGGCAGATAATAATTCGTAAACTTTTTTGTATACAATAGGTACGAATTACGAATACAAATTGATTTGATTGATTGGATTACGTCAAAGTGGGAAGCGCATAGAAATAGAGACCACGCTGATAATAAAACGCATAAGCATACTAAAACTGACTTAAAAAAATTATGAATAACTGGACTAAAGACGCATTTTTATAAAAATAATCACAGTACTAATATCACAGTAATAAATACAGTGTTTTGATGCGTAGTTTTAACTTAAAGAGTTAATCCTAAAGCCACAAAAATAAAACGTTGCCTGTTGACCCTTGTCATATCAATGTCACGAATGTTACTGTCAACATGCTGTAAACGAATCCCTTTGACGAATTTATGTTTCCTGAAGTGGAACTTATGTTAGTATTTTATCCCTGTCTGTTTTTTTATGCGAGACAAAGAAGCAACATTCTAAAGCTAGAAATGATATTTTAGTAGCTGTAATGTTTTTCATAATAGATTTTGAGTTTGACATTTGAAAAACAAATCAATTCGGCAATTTATGATAGCGAGAGTAATTGATAATATTGCAATAAATGTTATAATTCATTCTGAAATAAGTGTCCATGACTTTACAATTTATATAGATAGGTAATCGACAAAAAGTGCGGTGTGATTATCAACGTGAAATATAAAGTAAATACAATAACCAAATAAACAGAGACGTAAAATCTTCAAAGATGCACAAAAAACCAATATCCTTCGGGAAAATCAAGTTCAACATCAACAAAACTGGCGAAAACAGTAACAAAAATGAAGCCAACACATCTGGCTTCGGCACTTTCGGCCGAACACCGATCCAAGAACACAAGGAAATAGAAGAAATAGCCGATGATTTGGAAAACCAGCACGTTCAACAAGTTATGGGCATCAGAAACTTCGGAAAAAAGGCTAAAAACTTCGACCTGGTCGAATTAGTGGAACAGGCAAAGATAAATGCCCAAGAAGCCAATAAAAAGAGGTTAGAAGCCGAAGCCGCTACGCCTAAAGAACCAGAGACAAAAGAAGATGATGTGATTGGTCCATTACCTCCTGGGTCATCACAAGATGATGAAGAAGAAATTGGTCCACCAATCCCGTCCGGTTTGCTGGAAAAAGATGATAAAACTAAGAAAAGTAAGGGTGATGGTGAAGACAGTTATGATGAGTTGAGTGGCTCCGATGATGAAGATGATCTGCCTGTAGAAAAAAGGATACCTAATACTCATGAGGTGAGAATTTAATTCATGAATCCCCGACCGGCCCTATGAGACCATGCTGTTATTGTTTTACTATTGTGTCTCGTGTTGTAGGGTATGTGATAGGTTAAGTATTGAGTTTTTACTAATATACCATCAATAATGGACACTATGTGTCGGGACCAGACAGACATTGTTCACAAGTACCACTTATTGGGTACAATTGTATTTTCAAACCATCCAGAGACCCATTCAAATACACTCATCAAAATTGGTCAACCTGTTTAGAAGGAGTTAGGTGACAAACACATCTACAGGAAAACTACAGTTTCTGTCAGTTTAAGATATTATAATTTCCATCAGTACAAAATTACATAGTAAAGAATTTCTATGCTTTTGACAGGCAAATAAGTAGGAAACTAAATTATAATGGTATTGTTTAGCCATAGCAAGCTGACAAACAAATAAAACTAAAAATATTAATTCATGAATCCCCAACCAGTCGCATGAGACTGAGCTGTTATTATTTTATTATTGTGTCTCGTTTCATGGGTATGTGATAGGTTAAGTTCAGTGCCAACTTGAAAAAACTTTCTGTTTAACATATAATTCCTTTCCAGGTGGAGATGCTGCATGGCACTAAGGCTGTGGTGGCTCTGGCTGTAGACCCTTCAGGAGCTCGGCTGGCAACAGGATCCATAGACTATGATGTCTCATTCTGGGACTTTGCTGGTAAGTCAAATGTTAAAATTAAAAATCAGAAAAAAAAATCAAGCCAAGCTATCCGTTGCACATGGACGCTCCGAAGGTTGAAGCTTATGGTTGAATGTCCCAAAGTTTTAGGTGAAGAATTTCCTTTATTGTTTAAAACCATTGTTGTGGTTACAAAGTAAATTAAATAAAGTTCAGGCCCATCTGATTTCAAACCCACTACTTATAACTTGTAAGTCAAGGTTGTTACTACAGGACCATCACTGCTCTAAGTCTGTTTCTTGAATCTTGCATTATATCATCACACAACAACAATCTCTCAAAATGTTATAACTGAGCTTTTGTTGATAGTTGCTTGAAAGCTGATTATTAACTTGTAATGTAAAGGCGCCCCTTATCTCAGATTGATCAGGTTGTAATTGATTCTATCACCTCCAAATTCATTTTTGCCTTTGTAACCCACAAAATGATTGACCCGCAGGCATGGACTCATCAATGCGTTCATTCCGCACATTACAACCGTGCGAGAACCATCCCATCAAGGCCCTGCAGTACTCCACGACTGGAGACTCCATCTTGGTGGTGAGTGGCGCTGCCCAGGCCAAGGTGCTGGACCGAGACGGCTTTGAAGTCCTGGAGTGTGTGAAGGGAGACCAGTATATTACGGATATGGCTAAGTAAGTTTTATATTTTTCACATTTATTCTAACCAGTAGGGAAATACGGGTCTGCCATCGGCATTCCAAACCCATGGTAGCCAGATCGACGACGAAAGCTGCAGGATTGTTCTAATAACAACAACATGACAACCCGACGTACACCAAGTCCACCCTTACATTGTTGACACCTCTACAATCCGAACTAAGCGTTTCGCCTCGTTTTACCGAGTACATTTTTATGTGATTTCAAGGCTAGAGAGGCTCTAAACTAATGCGCTTTATCATCAACGATTAAGCACTACTTTATATTATTAAAAAATGCACGCCTGTAGCTCACGATAGTGGCGCATTGGCAAAACGTGGACACACCTTAACATACTGTAATCAATATAAGTCAAAGCCATATTTCGACCTATATTTTTTTCTTTACAGAACAAAAGGCCATACCGCAGCTCTAAACAGCGGCTGCTGGCATCCTCAAGTCCGCGAAGAATTCATGACATGCTCCCAAGACGGAACCCTCCGTCTCTGGCTCACGGAGAACCCAAAACAACACAAGGCCGTCATCAAACCTCGCCAGCAAGGAGGTCTGAAGGCCAAACCCACAGCTTGCACCTTCTCTCGCGATGGCAACACTGTAGCTTGCGGATGCTACGATGGTTCCATTCAAATGTGGGACCATCGAAAGAATTTCGTCAACACCACAGCTTGTGTCCGAGACTGCCACCAAAAACAGTCGGAAATCTCAAGCATAGCATATTCCTATCTCGGCTCGTATTTAGCCAGCAGAGGAAATGATGACACCATGAAAATATGGGACTTACGCAACTTCAGGAAACCTTTACACGTTTTTGGAGGCCTATTTTCAAGGTACGAGCAAACGGACTGCGCGTTCAGTCCAGATGACACTTTGGTGTTCACTGGAGAGTCTTTGCAAAAAGGGCAAGATACTGGAAGACTAATATTTTACAATACGAAGACGTTTGAACAAACTACGCATATAGATGTCACAAAATCCCACGTGATAAAAGGCATTTGGCACGCGAAATTAAACCAGATTTTTGTTGGTTGCGGTAATGGCGTAGTAAAATGCTATTTCGACCAAAAAAGGAGTTTGCGGGGCGCGAAATTGTGCATAGTAAAGACCCATAGGAAGAAACATTCTGTTGAGGTGGTCAGTGCTCAGCAGATTATTACACCTCATGCTCTACCGCTGTTTAGGCAAGAAAAACTCAGAACTAGTAAGAAGAAGATGGAAAAAGATAGACTAGATCCTGTCAAGTCTCATCGGCCAGATCTTCCAATCACATCTGGGCAAGGAGGGAGAGTAGCGGCTTCTGGAAGTACGCTATCCTCCTTTGTCATTAGGAACCTTGGGTTAAGCAAGAGGGTAGATGATGAACAGGATCCAAGGGAAGCTATCCTGAAGTATGCGAAGGATGCAGAAGAGAACCCGTTCTGGGTGGCTCCTGCTTACAAGAAGACGCAGCCCCAGCCTATATTTCAGGCTGGGAATGAGGAAGAGGGACCTTCTGACCCTAAGAAACCTAAGTCTTCGTAGATGTTTCCGCATTTAGAACTTCGGAGATCATTGTATACGGTGTTATAGTCTATCTAAGGATCGGTACACGTTTGACGGAAAATGCGTCGCGTATTATCGGTCGCGTAAAACCAAGACAGACAAATGTATAATAAAACATTCAACCGTTCACACCTAACCGATAATGTGTGAGTGCGTACAGCGTACAGCGTCTGTTCCGTTTCCGTGACGGCATTGTCGGTGGACTTAAGAGCCAGTGTTACCCATTTAGTGACTGTTTCGCTAGATCTTGGCTTAACCTATCACATACCCACAAAACGAGACACAATAGTAAAACAATAACAGCGCGGTCTCATAGGACCGGTCGGGGATTCATGAACTAAATTATCTGTCTAGCGACAAAAAAAGCTATTATTTCGATGGGCTTCATTTTTAAATTCAATATCGCACAACTCGACCGCTCTGTAGATGCTGAATGGACAAACTGACTAGACGCTTAATGTGACAGGTCTAATATGACGGAATACACGCGACCGATAATACGCTCGACACATTTTCCGTCAGATATGTATCGACACTAAAAAGGTAAAAGACCTGGATAATTATTAGTAAACAATGATCAGTACCTTTTAATCCAACTTGATTATTCTACCAGTGTTGCCTACATCAGATTTCATTGTACCCTATTAATCACCCAAGTCGTTAGAATAAGACAAGCAAGGGACCGTAGTTTTCACTTTGAGAACTCACTTTAACGCTGCCTTTCTACGTCCGATAATCGGTGACCGATCTGTTGTAGGAGAAAAATAGAACACACTGATAGCAATAGTGCACATGTCCTACAAAAAAAAAATGCGTCCTAAAAAAACCTTAACCTGCGTGCCTACGTCAGACTGTTTGTAGGACAGACGCGTTGCACCATTGCTATCAGTGTGTTCCATTTTTCTCCTACAAAAAATCGGTCACCAATTATCGTACGTGAGCGGGCAGCCTAAATGACATGGAATCTTTGACATTATTTATAGATATTGACTTTCAGATTCTTTCTGAGTACCATATTTTAAACTATGTAGAATTTTACCAGATCATTCAATCATATTTCCTTTAAAACTGAAAATATTTATTTATTTCTGATATAGGTCACTAAAAATGTGTAGCATTTAATACCTAGTAACTGTTAGCAATGGTAGTAAATAAGAAGGGAACAAGAAAAAGTGGATGACAGAGAAAATGATGAGATTATGGACTAAAAAAATGGCGGTACGCATTCCTGCGATGGTTGTTCGAAGGATGAGAAGAAGAATTACCGTAGCCCTGGAAGGCAAAGGGCAAAAAAATTGCTAACTTTATCTATAATAACAAACATTTACGAGGGCATTCTCCTCAAGCTAATAGGTTACTTCTAGGTAAGCGCGCTCCATCGTCACTTTCTATCTGGTGAGATAGCGGTCAAGCGCGAACCTATCAACATTAAAAAAAGCTATGGGGAAATGCATCCAGAAAGAAGCCTTTGAAGCAATTTCTATCTAACCGAGTTGTAACAGCATGGAACAGGTTCCAGGAAAGTGTTGTGAAAACTCCCACAGCAGCCGAGTCGGATTCGACGATTGACTTCTTGCTCGAAGTGTGTCTTATCAAATAATAATAATACATTAAAGTCCAGCAAAGTATAGCCCCCACCCCCATTTGATGTCTAGTAGGTACATATTTAAAGTACTTAATAACATTTCCAATTATCTTGATGTCTATAAAATCGATGGATTACAAATACTTGTAGTATTTTATTCTTGTTTCGGATATTTGTAAATATTATTTAAGAAATAAAATTTTAATTATGGAATTATACTATGAGGTTGTTTTACTCCGTGTTTCAAGAACCTACTGTCACACTTACTGATATCTTCTGTCTTAATAAAAAAACTTTGTACAAATATAAACGAATAAGAAATTTTCAAAATCTGTCCACGATTAACCGAGAATTGATAAACATCATTACTTAAAAAAAATACAGCCGAATATAAAAACTGCCCCTTTTTTTAAGTCGGTTGAAAATGAGATCTACGCGTTGATTGAAAGTTGAGGCTTGAGTGTCGGTTTTCTGCCGGTTGCATTTCGCGGAGTGTGCGAATTGCATAGCCTGATTCTGCCAAGGAATGCCATCATCGGACCTCCAGGCGTACGGCGATGCATGAGTCGACAACTTTAAAGGTGGACCTGTGAGAGGACACTAACAAAAAAAATCAAATTCAAAGTTCGGGCTGGTGATAATTTCATAACTGCACGAAAAAAAAAAATCGCTCATCACCGACTTAGGTACTTACACCTACTATTACAGTACGGCCGTTATAAATTGGCGAGTCTGAAGTTAGGCTCTGCGAATTTTGACGCTTGAAAACTCATAGGTACTCGCAAAGGTTTTAAAAGAAATAAATGCAATTTGCAGTTGTTATTGCTGTTAAAAACTGTTAGGTATTGGCATTTATAAAACCTTTATTTTTGCACGAGTTTTCAAACGCTAAAATTTGCAGAGCCAAACTTCAGACTCACCAACTTATAACGGGCCGTACTGTAGTTAATAACGCGAAAGAATTTGTCCATTACGTTTTGACGTCCGCTTAACAGATTTTGATGAAAATTGGGCAACTAACTTGAATTGTCACATAAAATACTTTTCATCCCAGCAAGTTCTCTATACATAATACAACTCAAAAACTAGTCCACAATAAAACACCGGTTAAATAAATTCTTAACACGTTTTATTAACTTACAGATAGACTAAACTACTTATAATTACGAACTAAGGTACTGTTTACGCCTTCATTGCTATGCTTTCAGAGTCTTCGTGCTCCAATGTTTTCGGGACCGGGGATCTTACGGTGTTCTGGAATAAAGTACATTTAAACATTAAGAAAGTAAAGAACCGACATATCTTAGAACCAAAAATTCGAAGACATGTGACATCCAACAACCCGCACTGGGTCCGCGTGGTGGATTACGGCATTTACGGCCCATTCCCTTTCTTAGAGAGGACGCTGAGTCCCAGCAGTGAGAACCTTTTAAGACTGATTATGCCTTAGCGTATTGAGAGAGATTCAGCAGTTGTTGTATTATCATGATTAATAAATCAAAGTAAAATGTGTCAACTAGGCGTTGCCCAGTAAAGGAACGCCATAGACTAGCACATACAGCAACAGTGTTAAGAAATTTGAGTGACACGTGCATTACTAATCAGGGCTCAAAAGTCTGACACTCCCTCTCGCTCCTTACTTTTTTTTTAAATTGGTATTAACTAGTGCTTGACTGCAATCCCACTTGATGGTAACCAGTGATACAATCATTGATGGTGAGGTGCAATAGTTAATGATATATACTTATTATTGCACACCATAAATACAATTTCAGAGTAGGAGCTTTCCATTTAAAACAGTGGATGGTAAGGCTATGTTTCGGTGCATAAAAGCCAGCGCTCTTACCAATTTCTTGGCTCTATCGGTGAGTATGGAGAACGCGAAGTGGTTGATGATGACGCCGGTCGGCAGCGCCACGCCCTGGAACCTATACAGATGTTTCACTTCGCTGTTCGAGCCTGGAAACGTTTGACGACATTAATTATTATTATAGTAGAAAGTAGTACTTATTTGAAAAGTAATTAACGTTTGAATCCCCAACCGGTCCTATGAGACCGCGCTGTTATTGTTTTACTATTGTGTCTCGTTTCGCGGGTATCTGAGTAATTAAAAGAAAGTACGGATTGAAAATCAATTTACGTTTAAGCTTGTGGCGTGTAAAATTCATCGCTGTGTAAGGATTCTCGGCGCAATTAGAACATAAATCCACTATCAGACAATTGGCCACACCAGACACAACACCTATGTGGTCAGAGAATCCTGCCTTTGCAATGGAAGTTTTTGAAACTTTACAGTCTGTGTCTGTTTCTTTATTTACGCACAGGACCGGTCGCTGTGGCGACGCTTGGAGGAGACCTATGTCCAGCAGCGGACGTCTTTCGGCCGAGATGATGATGATGATGACAGTCTGTTCCGCATACATCGTTTCATTCGTTAAAACACTTATGTGATATCTCACATTCACGAACGCTAATATTCGTTACTAACAGATAATTACTTACCATTAAGGTTGTGTACGGAGACGACGGCCACCCGTCCGATCTGTTTGGTCGTGCTGATCATGGGCCCCTTCGAGATGTCGACATGTTTACCCACTTTGTACAGCGTCACTTTACCTGCGAGAGAAATATTATTAAACTAAAATAACACTAAACAGTTGCTCCATATAAAACACACAATAATTATATGAGCAGTTTAGACGCCCGCCATTTTCGCGCTCATTGTGACGTCAAAGTCTATAACAGCAAACATGCCGTACGCTCTAAAGAGGAAGATGAGTAAAGTTCATTCATTACTAAAAGTACCTTAGCAGTATCCTATTAGCAGAGAAATTGCTTACTATTTATTTTAAGTTGCAACAAAATACTAAGCTATTTCTCTGCAATTACCGTAACTAAAAAACCGGCCAAGAGCGTGTCGGGCCACGCTCAGTGTAGGGTTCCGTAGTTTCCCGTTCATCACAGTAAGTGTCCCCAACTTTTCAAAAACTGTTTGTCCCACCAAGTTCAAAATAATTTTCCTAGAAAGTCTTCATACAGCTCTACTTTCCAGATTTTTTTCATATTTTCTAAACTTATGGTTCAAAAGTTAGAGGGGGGCCCCGACACACGTTGTTTTTTACTTTGGGAGCGATTATTTCCGAAATTATTGATATTATCAAAAAATTATCTTAGTAAACCCCTATTTATTTTTGAATACCTATCCAACAAAATATCACACGTTAGGGTTGAAATTATAAAAAAAATCGCTTTCCACTTTACATGTAGAGGCTAATAAAACTTTTTTTTCCAATTTTTATTTTAGCACTTTGTCGGCGTGATTGACATACATATTGGTACCAAATTTCAGCTTTCTAGTGCTAACGGTCACAGAGATTAAGCGAGGACGGACGGACAGACATGGCGAAACTATAAGGGTTCCGTTTTTGCCATTTGGCTACGGAACCCTAAAAACAGTGAAGTATAAACCTAGTATACCTACTATAGTGTAGGTAGTATAGTGGGCGTTAATCTTGATAGTAAATTTCATCCGGATCCCTTCAGCCGTTTGCGCATGAAGAAGTAACAAACTTACACATACATACAAAGTTTCATCTTTATAATATTAAGTGTTGTGATTACCAACATAAAAGATATCATCAGACGCGGACGGGGAGCAATGTGTAGCTTGCCGTCCGGGCCGTCCGGTAATCATCCGGACCGAGCCCAAGTTGTCTATGGCGCGTAATGTTCCACGCGTGCTTCAAAGAGATGTCAGCAGGTTCCAACCGTATGGAACCAGCAGGGTCGTAGCCTCTGGGCCCACAGGTTCGCTTCTGAAACGAAACCTGGGGCCCTGGTACGAAGGCAAAGAAAGAACAAAGGAGTGGGTTTTAATCAGTAAAAGTCTGACACGCCCTTTCGTTTCGCCCAAAAGCGGGTAAAGTAATTCTGATGATTTCCCACCTAAAAATAAAAACATAAAAGATATCATAATCTACTCACCATGATTCCTAGCAATACTCGGAATCTGCTTGGTCTTATGCTCATTTTCCACAAACATCTCGAGCGCCAGTTCCTCACTGACTTCCAGCCGCTCCAGGGGCTCGTTCTGACGCACCAGCTTCACGTACTCCGCGCCCAGGGTTATCAGCTCCTGTTGGGAGGGTTTCCAGTCGTCCAGGGTTGGGAGCTGCACGTCGTAGATGAAGGAACCGCTGCGGACTGGGATGGATCTTAGTTATTATGTGTGTTGAATTTAAATAAAAAATATTCAATAAAATTATGAGTGTGATGGCTGTGAATTATTTTCTCGCCAGATGATTTTATAGGTCAAGAAAATCGATTCTATGAATCGATCTCGGACACTAGAAATCGTTTTTTTTTTCTATGGAATGGAACTAGCAAGATTAATATTGTACCTTAAAATCAGAGTCTCTGAGGTTCTAGGTCTATGCTGGTTTTCAAAACTAGACAAAACATTACGTTGGGATCACCAGTATGTTGTATCTCGAACAGAGTGCAGTCCCGCAAACCTCCGTTGTAAAGGAAGGATCCTCCGACTAGATGAATGTCGTGTCTGATCTGGGCAACTACCCGAAAGATTTCGATTTCTAACTGTCGTATGTTCAAATCCTGTGTTCCGGTGCCATAGATATCGCTATTTAACTTTGAAATCCTGTAAAGCATGAATTTGAATATCATTACAAAAATCTTACTGTCAGGTCCGGGAAAGCTGTGTAGTTTGACGGGCACGGTGTCCTTGAAGGCGACAGTGGCGCAGGCGCCCAGCATGAAGGAGCATGTCCTCCAGAACGCCCTGTTCACCTGCTGCGGCTCTGCTACACGGAAGTTTTGAAGCTGTGGACAAAACGCAGGAATTTAGATTTATAAATTATTATTTTATTTAAAAAAAAATAACAATAAGTAATAACTTATATCTGGCGATCTGAGATTGTTTGTTTTTTTACGTATCATAAACTACGTAGTACTTGACTGCAATCCCACCTGATGGTAAAAATGATGCAATTGTTGATGAAGAAGCGCACTAGTTTATTAACGTTTGAATCCCCAACCGGTCCTATGAGACCGCGCTGTTATTGTTTTACTATTGTGTCTCGTTTCGCGGGTATCTGAGTAATTAAGAGCCTATTCACTCTAGCCTCGAAGACACCTAAATTATAATCCGAGAAGCTGTAAGAAGCCTTGTTTGTAAGATAGGTTGGACATTCAAGACTAGGTTCGCTGGTGTATGCTATTTGCCAATGATATTATGCTGGTTGCCGAAAACGGCTTTAAGGACCAGAGCAGATTAGAGATGTGGTGGTAAAGATTGGAGAATGGTTCCCTAAAATTGAGCAGAACCAAAACAGAACATAGTTCTAATTCTTTTTTCATGTCTGCAATATCTTCATTCCTTATCTTTGTTCTACACAATGAGCCACTGTATTAGCTATAATACTGTACTGGAGTTTGGGAAGGTAGCTAGAAGGAGGCACAAGTGAGTGCTTTTTCTACTCTTGGGTCTCCAAATCAGTTGAATCTGCTGGCTAGGATTCTACAATTTTGGAAGATTGATTTTCGAATATATGGTTCTAGGATATAGTGGTTTCACCACAAAACTAGTCTTCAACAATTCTAGAGTGGTGGAGATGAAATAAATTTGACAAAGTAAAGAGATTGCCTAGGTTCAAAGTATGAACCCATGTCATACAATTCAAAAATCAGTTACATTATCACTAGACCGCTACTGCTTTAGTCCATGTGATACTCACTTCTAATGTGCAATTTTCTGTGAGAGGTCTATGCATGTCCCAGTATACAGTGCCGTCAAGCAGAGCCAAGGCACTGGTGTCCATATGCCATTCACTTAAATCTGAAAATTATATAAAAGTACATTATCAATGGACCCAACCATCAACTTCATGAGTAGTAGATACAAACAAAAAAAAAGGATTTTTGTTGTGGATTTTGTTGCTTATTTACATTATAATACGTAACATTGTCCTAATGCTGTAAATTTATATTAAACTAGTTTTTTTTCCATGAGTTGTTTCTTGTAGCCCATCCCATCAGTTTCTATTAATGAAAGATTTTTGTCTTTGCATCAGTATTTCCAGAAATTATCTTACAATTTTACCCCTAAAATATACATTTAGGTTATCACACTTATATTATAAAAAAACAAAGAATGTATGTATGGGAATGTGATTGTATGTTAGTTACTTCTACACACTCAAAGAACTAAATGAATTGTGGTGAAATTTGATGTATGGGTAAACAATGTACCTATGCTTAGGACATAAGATACTTTTATCCCAGGAATATTGCAACTTTCAGATTAATTTACCAGAGGGTAAAGTTGATAACAGAAGCAGGAATATAATACTTACGTCTCGCGCAGTCGTAAGGCGTAGAGATACCCTTGTTCATAACCAAAGTGCAATCATTTGGGACTCCTTTGTACTGTACTTCAATTTTCTCAACTCTGCCCACTTTATCCAACTGACGCTTCTTCTCCAATGTGAAGAGATGATAACGACGATCTATAGCCTCTTGGGTACTTAAGAATCCTAGAACAAAACCATAATATGAATGTTTGTTCGATCGTAAGATATAAGTCGAATTTTAAATTACAATACGTAAAAGTTTACTTACTCGTCAATGGTAAAGCTTTTGTGCAACTGTTGTGCGTAATTTTTGTTGAGAGACATAAAATTTGACGCCTCATTTTGAAAAATAAATGCAATATAATTAAAAATAAATCGGAGAAGAGTTTTTAGGTTATCCGCAGATGATTATGACATGAGTTTGACAGTTGCATTCCATATAAACCTCATTTACGGATTTTAACATTTTTAGCATCCTTGGTTCTATCCAAGGAGTATGTAAAGCAGAACCGTAGTTCACAAGACATCGATTTTTAATCAGGAATAATTTTCCCAAGAATTTTTGGCAATAATACACACATCAAAAGTGTCTAGGGATCAAGCATTTTTATGCGGATTTCTTGAGATTGAGATGTGGCTTTGTAATAAATTTATGATTTTATAAATTTATATGGATCCTTTTTGGTGCATTTCATAATTTGAATCAGGAACTGTGAATCAAATTCGAGTAAAAGATGAAAATCAGCTGTCAATATTTTCCCTATAAAAACATACAACGCATTGAAGACATTATTAGTGCTACTGTTTCCCTACTACTGATTAAAACCAACGTTATTATGGAGCGGCGACGTCATTTAAGCAGGGAAGAAATGCTCAGAGCCGTGGGAATGATAGAAGCTGGTTCCCGGCAACGTACTGTGGCTTTAGCTCTGAATACAAGTCAGAGTGTTATCAGTCGACTTTGGACACGTTACCGAAGCACTGGTACCGTGACTGAGCGCCATGGAGGACGGTATCGCTGCACCACACGGAGACAAGACCGATACATTCAAATCTTAACTCGAAGAGCTCCAACAATAACCGCCATGATGTTAGCCGTGAGGCTTCATCACTCTTCAGGGAACTTAATTAGCGACCAAACAGTCGGAAACCGCTTGCATGAAGTGAACCTTCATTCCCGAAGACCGCTACGGGTACCACCTATAGCAATGCACAATCGTAGGATTCGATATCAATGGGCTCTTGAACACAGAAATGGGCAGAAGAACAATGGCGTTTCGTGTGCTTTTCTGATGAGTCTCGTTTTGGTATGAGACCGGATACAAGACGTATACGACACTGGAGAACCCCTGGACGCCAACAGCGATTAAAATCCTGCCAGGAAGTCCATCCTTATAGTGGTGGAACCATCATGGTATGGGCGGGTATTTGGATCGGCGGAAGAACTGAGTTGATTTGGATCAGAGGCAACCTCAACGCTCAAATTTATGCTGAGACGATTGTATCAGACGTCATCGTTCCTCTACAAGTGCAAATCGGTCCCTTCAGTTAATGCATGATAATGCACGACCGCACACCGCAAGAGTTGTAAGACAGACTCTCGCCGCAGCTAACATCAATGTCCTGCCCTGGCCTGCTCTGTCGCCAGACTTGAACCCGATTGAGCATGCATGGGATATGCTACAGAGAAGAGCTCTGCCGAATATGGAGGGTATCCAGTCGCTAGAAGACCTTTTTTTGTTGTTGCAACGAACATGGGCGGCCATTCCACAGCGTGATTTGGATGAACTCATTTTGAGTATGCCAAACCGATGTTCTTGTGTTGTTAGTGTTCGCGGTAGAAACACGGATTATTAATTGTTTAAGTTACCCAATAAAATTTTAAAGAAAACTGTTATTTCAGTCTTTTTTTCGAACTTTAATGTTAGTGGTTCAAATGTCAAAAATCCCTTTATTAGGAAAATGGCAAATTTCTTTATTAATGCAAAGGTGACTTGGTTTATCGTTACTGTGACAAACGAAAACACTTTATTTGATGAATCCTTAAAGAAAATTTTAATTAATATCAATCAGGAGAAAAGTTATTGCAAAAATATATGTTGATCCCTAGACACTTTTGATGTGTGTACATGCATTTTCGAGATTATGTAGCTTAGTCGTCAGTAGCGTGCACATAGTGTTCTTGGTAATAATAATAATAATAATACTCCCCCGACCGAATTTCGATCACGGTGGCCAATCTTAACAGAGATCAGCCAAGTACGCAGGAGATATTATAGTGCACAAGTGTGTGCGCAAACACAGGTGCACTCTCTGTTCCTTTACTCTCATAGCCCGATGGGACGGCAATCCGACACGACCGGAGAGAGATCAGGCGCAGGACCAACGGCTTTACGTGCTTTCCGAGGCACGGGGGTATCACACCACCAACTTCCAAACTCCGGGCAGCTACAGAGTAATTCCTAATGGAAAAACCCAATAGCACTTTTTGCCCGACCCGGGAATCGAACCCAGGACCCCTTGCACAGCAGTCGCTCTTGCGACCACTAGACCAACGAGGCAGTCAGTGTTCTTGGTAGTAACAGAATAACCGGATTTATTTCTAGGTTGAATCGCTTGAGTGATGCAAGCCATAATTTAATGGATCCAAGCTTAGCAGCTAAGTGGAGAGGAAGTATTTATAGGGTTGTTTAAATTTAAGACGACACGCTCGGCGTAGTGATTTAGCGATTGGGTGCTTTGCTTGAGTGCTTTTTTTCTGGTACCGGTAGGGGAATCATCAGAATGACTTCTCCCGCTCTTGGGTGGAACAGGAGGGCGTGTCAGACTCTTACTGACTAAACCCCTACCCCGTTCCTTCGTTGCCTATGATCTGGGGGGACTTGGTGTTAACCTTTCGGAATACTACGTGTTCCCCAGAGGCTTCGGCCCTGCCGGGCCCCTACAGTTTGCTGACATCTCCTTGAGGCGCGCGTGGAACAGAACGCGCCGTTGACGATTGGGCTCGGTCCAGTAGCCTTACCATGAGTTTGTAAAAACGTTCTCGCTATCGAAAACTATCGCTTTGTCCCTGTCATTGTGGTGCACGTGAAAGAGACAAAGCTATAGTTTTCGATAGCGAGAACGTTTTTTCAAACTCATGGTAAGGCCACAGATTATTTCCAGACTGCCGGATGGCGAGCTACCTAGTGCTCGCTGTCCGCGAACCCGCAGCGATTGGGTGCTGCGGTGTGGATTCGATTCCCGCATAACTATTCATTATTTGTATAGTCTACAAATGAATTTTCCGGGTTTGGGAGTCTTATGTACGAGTATGTAAGCAGACCCATGAGTCATACATGATTAATTCCTAGTTTGGAGCAAAGTTAATAAAAAAACAGTTGTAAATCAAAAACTTTATTTCTTAAAACTATCCAACCATGGTTCTTTTCCTTCCTCTTGCTCTTACTTCTTCAAACTTACTAATAGTTTCTCCTAAATTCTTCTTACTTTGCTTCTTATAAGCTTCTAAAATATCTTCAAACAAATTAGGGTAATCATTATGAGTGCTTATAATAGCTCTTTCAAGAACATACAAGTCCACACCTTTATCTTCTCCACTCGAACCAATAAAAGAAAGGCCAAAATCAATCATGACTATATCTAATTCTCCATCAAGCCAGTTTTCATCATCACTTTTAACTTTTTGAACAAGTAACATGTTAGATGTAGTCAAGTCTCCATGAATAATATTAGATTCATGTAATTTCCTCACAGTATGGCCAATCAGTTTACTTATTAAACCCAATTTTACCTTGTCTGTTTCACCTTTTACATGATTTATTATAAAATCTTTAACAGTTATACTTTTTTCCAAATGTTCCATGTAAATTCGGGATCTGTGGAAGTCAACTAAGTATAATGCTGGAGTTCTAACCGCAGCAGCTTTGCACCGGACTATGGAACGCGCCTCGTTTTTTATCCGTTCTTTGGTTATATTTTCATCCAAATCTGGGTGCCGGTACTTTTTCTTGAATCTCTCCTTTATCAACGTTGGTTTTCCGAGATAGTTACAAATGTACAACTTTCCTTCTGCGCCTTGTTTTAGTATTTTCAGGTCTTTCAAGTCTTCTCCCATGTTGACACAAGTTAAAGGTTTACCGCTTTACCACTTTTCCAATAATAATGTATGTTAGGCAATACTATTTTCAATAGATTCACTCCTAAAATATTATTCTTACCGATTTATTCTAGATTTATAACTGTTTATTTGGTTTGTTGATTTTCGAGAAACACACGGCTTATTAGACATTGATGACAGTGACAGGACAGTGTGCAACTTGACGTACCAAAATATAGTCGGTCAAAGAAAATCCACCGAAACTCTACTTCGATCTATTTGCATCTTTGGATATTTATTTAATTACAGTTAACAAAATTGTTTTTATTGCATGTATAGGTATCGTTTTAGTGCTTTTGAATTTTTATATGAAATGAATATGCGCTGCGTACAGAAAATACAATAAAAACAAAACGTTTGTTGTACTTCCTTCCTCCGTACACCGGAACGGTGGAAACGCTGAAAACGTAGAATCATCGTATACAAGCCGCACCTTACATTTAACACGTAGGTAGGTATTGGGATGTTTATCTACTTTCTATAGCTATATATCTGTATGTATTCACTCACTGGAGAGCGAGGGAGGCTGTGGGCGTGATATTGGTTGCTGCACCCGGGCCGACCGCCGGCACCACGTTATAATTTCATTCAAACAATAATTCCCATCAAATAGTTAATGGAAACAGTGATTTATCTCTGTAAGATTTAGTGCCGGTACGACGTTCGACCGCTCCGCCAGCTCTACATGAAAATATAATACCGTAGTGTGTTAAAACCGGTAAAAATACCAAAAATAATAATTTTAGTGTTCAATTGTGATTTAAATAAATTGTGAGAATGATGTCCGAGGGCTTAGAATACGAGACCATTGTGCAGAATGGACCACGAAAAGTAAGTGTTTTTTTTTTAATTCCTATCGTGGCATGAAAGAACAATGTTGTGCCTCTTAGTCATGGCAAGCGTGCCTAAGTTATATATATCGCTAGGTTCAGTTGGGGGGAGGCAGTGTCCTATAGAAATGTCTGGGTGCATTTTCGTAGTTGTATGATGCACCCGTCTCGAAATGCCGGCTGATGCGATTTCCTGCGTTCCCGTTTTAAGTAAAAACGTTGGCGGGAAATTACGTGGGTCGGAACATTTCATATGCGGATATAAGTCGTTAAGGAACCGTATACAACAATAAAACATTTTATTGCTTAATAAATATGATTTATTTTGGACATAAAATTTGAATTTGATATGACTTAAATAAAGTAATATTTATTTGGATACTAGTAAATGATTCTGTTGGTTTGTATGTAAAACTGAATGCCATAGGCATGTCTGAAATTATCAAGATTTCATAATTTAATTCAGGAAGAAGATTTAAAATATTTCTTCGTAAAATAATAGACATAATTAAAAATTATATAGTTTCCAAAATTCACATAAATTATTATAAATGGAAACTTAGACAAACGGACTAATTACGCTCTCTCTCATTAACGCTAGCTGTAGAATATTGTCACGTTTACCGCACCCTTTCCTATTGTCTCTCTGTAACAGCGGGAAAGGAGCGGAAAATTAAAATCAACCCTTTAAAAAGGTTTGAACTCTATGATCATAAACAATTTTATTTTTTTGATGAAAAGCAGAATGTGTCTACGCCGTCTACATTACGTTCTGTTTTCAAAATTCAATAAACTTGTCTGGAACATCGGTTTGGGGACACGCTGAGACGTGACACGCCTATGTATTTTTTTTTATAATACTGACATTGTTTTGGTTAATTAACTCTTTAGACTGGTTTATAAATTGAGTACCAACCTATTTAGAGTTAAGGACATTCCCAGCTCTACATTGAGCCAAAGTTTTGCATTTTTCAGTTTTCATACTGAGATAGATTTTGACAAACAATTATTTGCTTATTCTCGTCAAATCCCTATAATTAAGTAGGTATATAACTTGGTTGGTACATTACGGTTTAGGGACACATTGTGCCGTGATACGTCTATTTTTTTTATAATGTAGATATTGTTTTAGTTAATGTGTAGGTAGTTACTACTACTCTTTAGGTCGGCTTTTAAATTGAGTAGGGAGGGACATAATATTTGGAGTTAAGGACATTCCAAACTCTACTTTTGAGTCAAAATTTTGCAGGTTGTCATTCGTGGATGTTGACAAAATCCCACAAACAATTATTTCATAATCCCGTCAATCTGGTAAACTCGGAATGCGACCTAAGTACCAACCAGCAAAACAATAGAAGCATAGGTAGACTATCGGAATGATAATAAAGCCTACTTGATCCGAGTGCCATCATAATGGTTATAAACAATAATATCAATAGAGTAATATGGCATTATGTGTGATCCGGCCTTATAAAAATAATGAGGATGTTTATCGCTATTGTAGATCATCAATTCATCATCTACCTAGCCTTTTCCCAACTACATTGGGGTCGGCTTCCAGTCAAGCCGGATTTAGCCGAATACCAGTATTTTACGAGGAGCGGCTGCCTACCAGAGCTCCACAACCCATTAACTGGGGAAACACGGTATCTACTTCATGGCAAGACTAGAGTCAGATTTACTGGCTTCTTCTATTGTAGATACGAGCATAACTTCTAATTAAGGTCGAGATATTTCGATGGGACGAATTTTTAAGATCACAAAGTCCAGTGATCAGACTGGGCATAATATACCTTTATTCTGGGATGGAAAATGATTACGACAGTCTGGGTGGAGCGACAATGGTAACCCAACTGTGTTCCTTCAGTTGCGTTTCGCATTCCAGGGGCGCGGTGGTTCTTTAGAAAAATTTCGCAGCCTTCAACGCGTAGTGTTACACCCGCGCTTAAATTAACTTAACTAAAGTTAATTTGAGGTCGTCAAATGGATCGCGTTAAAAGCTCATATTAGGGCTTTGGATTTTCTATATTGTTATACATTAATTAAATAGATATTACTCAATAAATTACCTACTTATATTTTTTTCTATATGCCATATGATCATTTTTATTAAAGAAAGACCAAAAGTCTATGACAAAACAATACCTCTACATTAACCAATATCATCCTCTGCGCAAACCAAACTTTTTGCGTGTACAATATTGTCGATGGTCTGTCGAATCCAGACTGCCACTAATCCTACTATAGCATGTATATCAGCTGGTTGACGCATAGTATCGTCTGAAACAGGTTCCCCGTCAATGATAGGCTAGCAACCTTATAATTGCATTACTTTTCAAACCTGTTCCAAGTTGTATTTGATTTCAATCGATTTTCAATTTTAGCGGTTGAATTTTGAGTAGATTGGACCCACTTTTATTTTAATTGTTATAACTAGTGCTTGACTGCGATCCCACCTGATGATAAACAGTGATGCAATCGTTGATGATGAGGCGCACTAGCTTAATAAGAGCCTATTCACTCTAGCTTTGAAGACGCCTAAATTATGATCGGCCGGGAAAACCGCAGCAGGCAAATTGTTCCAGTCCCTCAATGTACGCGGTATAAACAACGAAGCGAAACGTTTAGTCCGGACCGTAGAGGTTCACTTTTTGATTATCATTATTTTTATTGCACTTTTGATTACAATATTGACTGGTTCACACTGTCCTCACATAATTATCTGCTTATATTGTAAACTCAATCATGTTTTTAAAAGTGTTACCATGGAATTTCTTGCCGGTTCTTCTCCATAGGAAACGACTAATTAGAACTGTGTACTTGCTTCTGATGTTTTATAAGTGCCTATGTAGGCCTGTGTGAAATAAAAACGATATTGATTTTGAGATTCAATTTTTGTTTGATACGATAAGAGAAATACAGGACCGGTCAATGCTTAGGGGAGGCCTAAGTGTAGCAAGAGCCGTCTTTCGTTTGAAATATTAATGTAGATAGCAGAAATACCACAATTTGTCCCAAAAATATACCTTTCTCAAAAGTAACAACGAATGCTAGGGTGCAAATGTGACCCTTGACAAATTATTCATAGGCATAACCCATAACTCAACCCTTTTCCCTTGTCACCATGGAAAACAGACCACCATCACAAAAGTGTCACAGTGTCCATTTTACCTATCTCACTAGGTCACTAATTAACCTAAATTAGACATTCCGTGAAAAGGAACGCGAGCGATGTTCCCTTTTTAAAATTAAATTGTCAAAAATAATTACGCGCGCATTTTAAATGTTTTTTTTTTCTCTTCTATTTGGCTTCGCACTTTTTAATGTTGTGTTTCTTTTGCACTTTTCATCCTGTGTCTCTATAGTTAGATGCAAAATGGAAGGCATTTAGGAGTTGGCAATTATTCGCCAAATAAAATCGGTATTAATTGGACCATAGGTTATTTTGACCGTGAGGTATTCGGAACGTAAATCAGTCTCTTTAATAAAAAACTTCACTGATTATAATTTTACACTTGTCTTTAAAACTAATATACCGAAAAATCGGTAGATTCGAGACCACTATTTAGGAGTGTTCCCTGATTTGTAGTTTATTTTTCTATATTTATAACGGTAGATAAATATTGTTAGAGTAGGAAATAAACACCATTATCCTCCTAGCAGGAATCCAAGTCTTTTCCTGTCTGGACATCAAATTAGCGGTTTACATACCGACTGAATACAAATATTTTACATTTGATTATAATAGGTCTATACCGATAATCTGGCGAGGGTCGGGAGAACCCGATGCATGCGACAAACGCAAGCGAAAACTTCACAAACCATAGACTCATAATTATAACAGTCTTGCGTCTGTAAGTATAGTCTGTACAGTACGGCCGATATAAGTTGGCGAGTCTGAATTTAGGCTCTGCGTATTTTGGCGCTTGAAAACTCGTACAAAAATAAATGATAGAAATGCAATTTGCAGTTATTATTGCTATTAAAAACTGTTATTGGCATTATTTTTTTTTTTAATCTTTGTTTTTGTACGATATTTCAAGCGCCAAAATTCGCAGATCCTAACTTCAGACTCGCCAACTTATAACGGTCGTACTGTATCATATATTTTAGGAAACCTCCCACATAATGCTGAGGTTGGTAACGGTATCGAAATAACGTGAGATCTTACCGGAGTTGACTCACTGTAACTAGGACAGGTTAAAATTAAAGATCAAAAACTAGATCTTAACTGCACTCTGTATTTAATCTTGAGGTAATTTTATGGGTTAGCTGTGTAACACAAAAAATGATGCGGATGAGAATTAAATCTATACTAATATTATAAAGAGGTAAAATTTGTAAGTTTGTAAGTTTGTATGTAGGGGGTAATCTCTGGAACTACTGGTCCGATTTAAAAAAATCTTTCAGTGTTAGATAGCCCATTTATCAAGGAATGCTATAGGCTATACTATCACGCTACGACCCACGGGAGCGGAGCAGTAACGAAAAATGCGGGTGAAACCGCAGGGGACAGCTAGTAAATAATATGGCTGGATTAAGAGCCCTGGTGGCCCAGTGGTAACGTCCACAACTTACGCGTTGTAAGTCGCGGGTGCAAACCCAACCAGGCGCATTACTTTGTGTATTTTAAATACATAATAAAAATATACTCTTAAAGTCTTAACCCAAATGATAAAAAATATGCACCTACATATTTATCAGTTCCACTATGTTTTGTAACTATAACTGTTTGTGTTACTGGTAAAGTCAAAAGTGAGGTCACCGGTTACTCAAGAGAGCGACGCACCTTCATTGATAAAATACATGACAAGAAGCTTATTTTCATTGATCTTACCGAATACCTACGTTACAACAAAAATCTCGACTAATTAGTCGTGCGTACACGGCGCGTAGTAGGTATTCCACACGCGGCTCAAGGAGATGTTAACAAAACCGTAAAAACCCAGCAGGGTCGAAGCCTCTGGGGCCATGGGTTAGCTTCTGAAAGGAAAACCCGGGGCCCTGTAACGAAAGGCAAAGAAAGAATGGATACAGAAGTGGGTTTTAGTCAGTAAAAATCTGCCACGCCCTCCCGTACCGCCCAAGAGCGGCAGAAGTCACTAGATGATTACCCATCCAGTTTGACAGTGTGGTCGTAGTCGTGTCTCCGTTGAGTGTAGCGCCTCTACTTCTTTTGTAATGTGACTCTATGCTCTATGTTCCCTGCTAGGACAACTCAAGGACACAGGTGTAGAAGTCCGTGTTTCCTGATATCTTGAGAAAAGTGAATAGTTTACTTCTAGGCAAGCGTGCTTTCATCGTCAACCGCATCCATGAAGCAAATAACCGGTGGAGTGCGCGTACGATGCTATTGCGCTTGTGAGGTAAATATATTATAAAGAGCTAAAAATAATAGACAAACTTAGGGACAGAGAATTTATTTATTTAAAGTATTAGGGTATTTAAATCTATTTAATAAGTTATTTATTTGCAGAGCAAATACACATTTTTTTAATAAAATTATTTTAGCACTATTGGGCACTAAAAACTGAAGTATACACATACACATAAATCATACATCAAAAGTAATTTCAAAACACAATTCCAAAATAATCATAATACAATGAATTCAGAAAAATAAAGAGTATTACAGCAACAAGCTTACTTAACTTAGGTCCACTCGGTGCGACGGCTCTGGATCGAAATGAGCCGAGAACGGCGGAGCGTCAGCTTTTATAGACTGTGGTAAACAAGTGACGTCACATCGTACGATCACATTTTAAATTCGTTAATATTTGTATTTTATCTTGAATCTATGGTTAAATTATATTAAAATTTAGTAAATATGTTTCAAATTAATTAGTTATATTACATAGTTGGTCTTACAATGGCATAATTAATAAATAAGTCACATTATTTTTGTAAATAACGGTTAAATGTAATATTACACAATATTGGTAAGATTTTGCTGAGAAACTGTTGAGTATTGTGTATCTTATGAAAGGAAGGTTATGATTATAATAGAGATGTTCTTATTGTGTCCAATTAAAGAAACATAAGTGAGTTATTGTGTTAAATATACTGTAATTTTATGCATAATCTATCACGGCCAGACTGACCTGTACTTCGCTCTCGAAGTACTTTACTAATTATATTCATGTCCTTGGCATATTAGTTCTATCACTTGCTGCACATGAATTTCAAACAAATATCAGGGCAATGACTAAACAGCAATTCATACAATAGCCTCTGGCCTTGACATACCAGACCTATCACCTGCTGCGAATGAATTTCAGACTGGTATCAGGGCAGTGACCGAACAGCAGTACCTAATGTAGCCTCTGGCCTTGGCATACCAGTCCTATCACCTGCTGCGAATGAATTTCAGACTGGTATCAGGGCAGTGACTGACCAGCAGTAATATAAAAACTGTTATAAACTTATAGCATTTAATCATTTCAAACATCGAATGTTGATTTGAACACAATTTATTTTAAATAATAAATATTTGTATTAAATGATTAATTAACAAATTATTAGTATTAGGTATATATATATATTTTTTTTTTTACAGCAAAAATCACACATCATTAACAAAATTCAATAATCGGATATGCCTAGAGTCTTACAATATTAACAATAATTTAACAAAAATAATAATAATCTATCATGGCTTATGATGCTGGAGCTATAGGGACTCTTCAAAAGAAGAATTTTCTTCAACCCATTCCCCTGGCCAACGTCTTAATTTTTCTTTTGCCACAGTAATATTCCTTAATGTGTTAAGCCCCTTCAAAGAAATCCTATCGTGCTCTAAAATATCAATTATTTCATAAGGGCCTTTGAATTTAGGACTCAACTTGTCATGTCTTCTGTGGTCTTGATTTACATAGACTATATCACCCTTATTGAAAATCAAATTATTCCTACGAGTATTATCAAATCGTTTTTTGTACCTTTCTGCCGCTCCTCTTAGACGTTGCCTAGCCAAGTCCCTATCAGCCTCAGCATCAATATCCCGATCAAAGTCATTATCCTGTACTTCATCTAGCCGAGCCTGTATTGGAGGTATATTTCCGTTGCAACCAATTAATAGCCTTGTTGGTGCAAAACCTGTCGATTTTTGTATCGTAGTATTCAAAGACAGTTGTATTTTCCACAAAACGCTTGGCCATTCTGAAGATTCGTTAACAGTAGTGGTTAGCATATTAATTATAGTACCAACATATTTCTCAACTTGACCATTGCTTCTAGGAGTACCCGTGGCTATCATATGATGATTTATTTGCATACTCCTAAGAAATGATCGTACGTGATCAGAAGTAAAATTTGTGCCTCTATCAGTTACTATCATGGTAGGTGTACCGAACAAAGTTAAATTTTCTCGCAAGATTGAAACTAATTCTTGACCATTAAGCGTCTTCAGCGGTTTAAGAATACAGTATTTGGTAAAGCCATCCACTATTACTAAAATATGTTTGTAACCTTCGGAAGATACACTAAAAGGCCCCGTACAGTCTAAATGTAACGTGTGAAATGGTGTAGTTTTCTCTATAGGGTGAAGGAGGCCTTGTTTTGGTCCTGAATGACCTTTACCCTCTATACACACTAGACAATGACTTATATATTTTTTCGTGAAAGCAGCAAGGCTAGGAAACCAAAAATTTTCTAATATTTTGTTTAGAGTTTTGTTATAACCGACGTGACAATTTTCGTCATGAAACAACCGCAATAAACTGAGTCGATACCCTTTTGGTATGAAAAATTTAGGTGGATCCCCATCCTCATTCCTATAAAGCAACAAGTCATTTTTGATCATATATCGATTTGTATCTATATCACCGGTCCTAACTTTCTCTAAAAGATTTTGTGTCTCAGGATCGTTATTTTGTGCCGAGTGTAGCCAAGATGGTAGAGGATCTGGTTCATTAATTATATTAATTACCTCTGATGATTCTGCAGGAGTAAGTGTTGGATTACGACTGAGATAATCAACGTGGGTCACGAATTTACCCTTTTTATATATAATATCAAATGTAAAATCTTGCATATATGTCCACCATCTTGCTACACGAGGAGAAATATCTCTTTTGTTCATGGTCGATTTAATAGAATTACAATCCGTAATAATGGAAAATTTTAAGCCTAGTAAATACACCCGAAATTGTTTAAGAGCATTAAAAATGGCTAACGTTTCTAGTTCGTACGAGGGGTATTTAGATTCGGCTGGAGAGGTACGTTTGCTAAAATATGCTATCACGCGGCATTGGTTATCCTCTTTTTGTAAAAGTATAGCACCGTATCCAATGCTGCTAGCGTCTGTATGCAGTTCAGTTTTTAACTCAGGATTAAATATATTCAACAGTGGTTTAGAAACTAAATGTTTTATAACATACTCTCGAGCCGTATCTTGTTCGGGACCCCATTGCCATTTCTGGTCCTTTTTAGTAAGTTTTGTGATACAAGCCGTACGATAAGCAAATTCTGGTATAAATTTTCTGAAGTAGCTTGCCAGTCCCATAAATTGGCGAACTTCTTTTACTGTACCTGGGACTGGAGAGTTGGTTAAAGCGTTAATTTTTTCGTTACTCGGCCTAACACCTTCACTAGAAATATGTCTACCTAAGTAGTTTATTTCTTGTACGAAGAACTTACATTTTTTTAAATTAATTGTAAATCCCGACAAACATAGAGCCTCAATGGTTTGTTCAAGGTATTCTAAACCTTGTGCTATTTCTGAAAATGGAATCAGCAAGTCATCTATGTATACTAACAAAAATGTCAGGGTTTTAACTGCCTTATTAATGGCCCGCTGAAAAACAGAGGGGCCGTTACAGATACCAAATGGCATTTTAAGAAATTCGAAATGTCCATCAGGGGTAACAAAAGCAGTATATTTAATACATTCCTCTTTTATAGGGATTTGATGAAAACCATTTTTCATGTCTATAGAAATGAAATATTTCGCTTTTCCTAGTTTATCAATTTGATCTTCGATCAACGGCAAGGGATATCTATCTTTTTCAATAATTTTGTTAAGAGCCCGATAATCGATACAAAGGCGATCGCTGCCATCTTTTTTTCTTTACTAAAATAACTGGGCTAGCGAATGGACTCTGACTTTCTCTAATTATATTCTTCTTAAGTAAATCAGAAATAATTTCTTGAACTTTTTCTTTTTCTGCAGATGCTAGTCTATATGGTCTATAATAAACAATTTCATCGCTTTTTAACCTGATGGTCATTTCACCCGTTTTTACTGTACTGATATAATTAGAGTTTGGTAATACTTTTGGAAATTTATTAAAAATATTTGTTATTTTATGCTGTAGGTTTAAATCAAGATGACTTGTTAACTCCAATAAATCTTGAATATGATCATCTATAGCGTTAAGGGTATTAACTGATTCTATATAGTTTAGTTGTTCCAATTTACAACCACTGGAATCTAAAACGATGGCTACATTTGAATTACGAACCGCATTTCTGCCTATCAAACAATCATAATAGCAATCCGAATCTTTAGCTACACAGAATTCAATTTCTATACTATCGTTATTAAATTTGACAGGTAAACTAACCTTTGAGGAGATTAAAATCATTCCATTTCCTATTCCTTTTAATGATGTCGAACAAGGTTCCAAATTACGGCCAAAACTATTTGCAATCGATTCTTTTAAAATACTACAACTAGCACCCGAATCTATTAGGGCTTTAATAGGTTTTTCACAAATTTCAACATCAGTAAGTGATAAGTTACCATTTGTGGAACAATTGACGTTATTACTCGTAGAGTTAGTATTTTTTATCACGTCTCTTTTCTTGAAAAAGCAAACCGACTCATCATGACCGACTTTCTTGCAGTAAGAACATTGAATCCTAGGCGTTTCGGAATTTGGGGTATCTTGGTTTTTATTTTTGAAGCACTGAGATTTAAAATGACCGGTTTTGTTACACAGAAAACAAATAGGTGCCTTTGAATGTTCAGGCCTAGGACGCTTAGTGGTTGAAGAACGTACTTCAATGTTATTTGTTTCAGCCGGGCGTTTCCTAGAGTTTTTAGTATAAGTTGTAAAAAGAGAAATGAGTTCCGGTGTACTTTTTACACGACTGTTAAACGATGCCATTCTAATATTAATATCCGATATACCTCCGCAAACAAGCTCGACTAGCTGAGCCTCAGAAAATGTTACTTTAGTATTACGCAATAATCTTAATTTTTCCCTTGCATATTCACAATAGGTTTCTGCTACGTCCGAGGTATAGAGTACGGCTTTTGAAAGTTTTTCTGATAAGTTCCTTTTTTCCGGGTACAAGTCTTTGATACACGTCTTAAAATTATCCCATGTCCGACCCTCATCTGGATCCCAAGTCTCAAACCATAAGAGAGCAGAGCCCTTAAGGGCTTTACCTGCTTTGCTGACTGCAGTGATGCCGCTCCATCCACGGTCCTTGGCTACGGTGTCGACGTTATTGCACCAGCTTTCCGCACCGTTGTCATTCTTTTCTGGATCAAACGGCGGCAACACCACATCATCTTCACTTCGGTTACCAGTTACACCATCACGGATGGCTTTCAGGAGACTCTCTAACACAGCAGGATCCATCTGAAAAATCCGTATATTTGTTAAAAAATGGGTTAAATGGGTTTGTATCCCACTTCTGATGTGAGGTAAATATATTATAAAGAGCTAAAAATAATAGACAAACTTAGGGACAGAGAATTTATTTATTTAAAGTATTAGGGTATTTAAATCTATTTAATAAGTTATTTATTTGCAGAGCAAATACACATTTTTTTAATAAAATTATTTTAGCACTATTGGGCACTAAAAACTGAAGTATACACATACACATAAATCATACATCAAAAGTAATTTCAAAACACAATTCCAAAATAATCATAA
Source organism: Mythimna separata (assembly GCA_030763345.1). Taxonomy (NCBI): domain Eukaryota; kingdom Metazoa; phylum Arthropoda; class Insecta; order Lepidoptera; family Noctuidae; genus Mythimna; species Mythimna separata. The sequence goes on along the minus strand of CM061188.1, from coordinate 2,761,090 downwards.
TACAATGAATTCAGAAAAATAAAGAGTATTACAGCAACAAGCTTACTTAACTTAGGTCCACTCGGTGCGACGGCTCTGGATCGAAATGAGCCGAGAACGGCGGAGCGTCAGCTTTTATAGACTGTGGTAAACAAGTGACGTCACATCGTACGATCACATTTTAAATTCGTTAATATTTGTATTTTATCTTGAATCTATGGTTAAATTATATTAAAATTTAGTAAATATGTTTCAAATTAATTAGTTATATTACATAGTTGGTCTTACAATGGCATAATTAATAAATAAGTCACATTATTTTTGTAAATAACGGTTAAATGTAATATTACACAATATTGGTAAGATTTTGCTGAGAAACTGTTGAGTATTGTGTATCTTATGAAAGGAAGGTTATGATTATAATAGAGATGTTCTTATTGTGTCCAATTAAAGAAACATAAGTGAGTTATTGTGTTAAATATACTGTAATTTTATGCATAATCTATCACGCTCACCAAACATATGCTAAAACTAGTAGAAGCGGCAACCGCAAATGTAGTACGCAGGTCACGTGCTCCCGATTTTTAAGCGAATCAAATTAAAGGTACACGACTTGACCTTGAACGGACCAATAGCAGCCGCGCATTTTTCTTCGTCCCCCGGCCCGCCGTGGTGAGTTGTTTACTTAGAAGAAATCGGGCTATGCGCTCTCTAGTGGTTATATTCTCTATGACAGCATCATAGCTTACCATCAGGTTAAATAGTGGTCAAACAACTATCAATAAAAAAATCCGATTAAAATTTAGGAGTCTTGATGGCTAGAGTGAATAAGCTCTTAATAAACTAGTGTGCCTTACCATCAACGATTGCATCACTGCTTACCATCACCTGTGATCGCGGTCAAGCCTTGACTTAAAAGTCCAAGTGATCAAGCAATAGTTAAAAAAATATATATATTTCAGCTTCCTTCCCACTAGCCAGTACACATAGTACCAACATTAAGAAAGAAGCTCTTCTCCCACAGATAATAAAACCATTGACTGGGTACCGTTAAGAGATTATTTAAATGTAATCGGGAATGTGTCTAATTAATGAGGTCACTCACTCGGCGGGTCGTCGCGGGTCGCTGCGTGCGCTCCTGAGAAATATTACATAATATTGATATTGTTATAGTTAAACTAACTTCATTGTTGGCCTGGCGATCACTAAAGTCTGTTTTTTAAACCCTGAGACTACATTGACACAGGCAAATGTCAAACTTACAATTGTCACGATGCCAGTTCTTTTGTGTTGTGACAAGTTTGACAACCCTCGTAATGTCATTTTAGTCTCAGAGACTAAAAAACTGACTTTATAAAACTAGTAATTCAAGGAACTAGTTTCTTCTTAATCTATCTCTTCTAATTCTGGGTTAGGCAGAAATATATAACAGGTGGCAGCCATAGATTTTCTTTCATGTTATTGCGTGAAATGTAAGCAAGCGATGCGATCGAAACCTGAAAATGTAATCCACAAAATGACTCGGTTTTATCAAAGGGTATCGTGGTATGGTGATTCTATTGGCTGTATGCAAAATAAATGTGTTCCCAAAACACTTTATACGTATGAGTGATATGTCTAACATATACCGGTGGTGCAAAACCGTACGTTTAGTGGTTCGATAACAGAACGTACTTGGCGGAATTAAATTATGCAATTTCTACGCACACTCCCCGAAATATAAACAATAGAAAACCGACTGGCTAGCAACTTGGCGTCAAATAAAATAAAAAATACGAATAATAATTCATATAGGTAGGTAATTAGGTACCTAGCTAGGCTAGATCTTGTATATCGTGTATGTAGATAATCTATCAAATGGCTACCTATATTTTCTTCTCTATATAAAAGCTATCTGGCCATTGAATAACAAGACCTACAACTCGATCACATCACATTAACTTGACGCTTGGCGTCGATGAAGTAATGTTCAAAAACAATTACAACATTACAGAGAACTAGCCAAATTATCGACGCGCGTATCGATAGCAAAGATGCTGACCATACCTGACATTTGCCGGGGTGAACCACGGGAATGTGGTGGGAAGCAGGGGGATGCTCGCATTTCAGAAATACGTCAAGTTAATGTGACCAAAATTCAAAAATTCTAAATTCAGTTCAAAATTCAAAATGATTTTATTTTACATAGGCCTACATGGGCACTGGCCACTTATAAAACGTCAAAAACTAGTGCACGATTCCAATTTGGTCGTTTCCTATGAAGAAGAACCGGCAAGAAACTCCATGGTTACCTACTCTTTTCAAAAAAACTATTGGGTCTACAATACTTCCATATTACAACACAGGCACATATGCGACCGAGTTGTAAATGTTATTACAACACGTAAATGACTAATAGAACAAATAAAATAATTATGTAGTATTAGAACTCCTTACAAAAGTGGCGTCTATGTGAAGAGCAAACACTTAGGTACCGCAGTAGTAGTACCAACATAACCATAATTACTTTCACTCGTAACCTCACCGGATATGTTATCAGTAATCGAAGCCTTATCAGTGGCTGGCACAACGCCTTCATATCACCTGTGAGCCTACTCGCAATAACATGACGAAACACAAGGGGTAAACACGAAATCGATCAGAAAAAATTGCGTGACTAAAGTTGGTACCTAGTCGAGAGATATAAGATAAGGTACTGGAAATATTTTTCAATAGGTACACTTACTCGAAAACCCGCTGTTATCCTTGCCGCTTTTAGACACGCAATTTACTGTTTTTTGCACTAGTGCGGAAAAGTACTGGCGCTCTGACTATGACCAAGTTGTTTTTTTAATTTGCACCCGCGCAAAATTGACTCAAATAGAAAAAATACATTTTCACTAGTACGAAATGAAAACATGCATAACTAATGCAATTTTTGCCAAATATGGCGTAAGTAGGTACTTTAAGGAGTTTCTTTTAAAACGAGTCGAGCTATTAAAAATTAGAAATAAAATGAAACAATCATAATCGGCTGAAAAAAGAAACAGAATATTTTTATAATTTTACATTAAAACCTGAAAACACCAATCGTTAAATATATCCAAGCGTAAAAATTATCGCAAAAGTTTTTTCAATCCACGCATAATTTCAAGGCTTTATCAAAAGCTGCGGAATCGCAGTCAAGCACTAGTTTAGGTATGTTACATAAAAAAAACGTATTTATGTGCACTAAACTCGTATTTACAGTCCAAATGTCTGACATAACGAGTTAATCTATAGAGTGATCGTCTATGACTCTGAGTCTATGATACAATCCCAGACACGCAGGTCAATGACCCCCACCTACGACGCTACCTATTGAACTAACAAAACCGCTATTTTTAGGGGCCCGTACTACGCGGGCTGATTCTTTAGTAAATTGGACTGGAACAATTTGCCTGCTGCGGTTTTCCCGTCTGATTATAATTTGGGTGTCTTCAAGGCTAGAGTGAATAGGCTCTTAATAAACTAGTATGCCTCAGCATCAATGATTGCATCACTGCTTACCATCAGATCGCAGTCAAGTACTATACTCCGTCGGTTTAGGTAGTTAACTAAAGGTAAACAATCTTGGCATGTCTTTTTATCTAAAAGTTGTCTATAAATTGTATGTAAAAATCTTTGCAAATAGGTATTTACCTAAATCGATGTTAGCTAATATACTAAATTTAAATAATCTTTGTGTATATTATATACGACCTCTTTAATATAAAAAGACATACCAAGACTGTTTACCTTTAGTTAACTACCTAAACCAACGGAGTATAGTTGATATTATTTAAAAAATTCTCGTATCGGTTATAGTAGAAATGTAAACTCAAACTCAATTATTTTATTTCACATAGGCCTACATGGGTACTTATAAAACGTCAGAAGCTAGCGAACAATTCCAATAGGTAGTTTCTTATGGCAAAAAAACTCCATGGTTGAAAAAATGGTTTCTACAATATTTCCATATCACCAATATTCATAGGTAGGAGAGGACAATGTAGACTGGTCAACTTTGTACCCAAAAGCACACCAAAATAGTAATTTTTGTGTCTACAGCGTTCTCACATTCCCAATGTCAAAAGGTACCGTTATTAGTAGATAATCTAAATGGTTCATTAAACCTACATTATCAATACAATATCAGAAGGTACCTGCTGAGATAATCTCGCAGATCAATACTACCCTAATCACTAAGTAAGATAAATTTGATATTACAGAATAGGGATGTAACGATGTAGAGTAGGGATGGGAGTTTTTAAAATAAAAATAAAAATTATGTTACATGGACCTACATCATCATCATCTGCCTAGCCTTTTCCCGACTATATTGGGGTCGACTTCCAGTCAAGCCGGATTTAGCTGAATACCAGTATTTTACGAGGAGCGGCTGCCTACCAGACCTCCACAACCCATTAACTGGGGTAACACGGTACTTCATGGCAAGACTGGAGTCAGATTTACTGGCTTCTGACTATCCGTAACGACTGCCAAAGATCTACAAAGATCACATGGACCTACAAGGGAACTTATAAAATGTCAGAAGCAAGTGCACTGTTCGGTGCACGGGATTTAAAAAAAATAGATTAGTCGGAATTGGAACCGTGACCGGAACCGGAATCGTAGCCGAAAATCCGAGGCGTCAAGTGAAACGCTGCTAAAACATAATTATTTATGTTATTGTTATTTTATAAAACTCGATATACCTAAGTTCCGATTAAAATGTATCAGAATCGAAAGTGCAAAATCAATCGAAAGTTTTGAGTTCTGACATATTGGAATCCGAATCGGGTCTCCGTAACATCGGTCTTTTTATACCCTGTATGTTTTTTTAATACCATAAATTATAGCTTGATTGCGATCCCGCCTGATGGTAAGCAGTGATGCAGTCGTTGATGATGCAGCGCACTAGTTTATTAATTTTGCTCTACTTATGTTATAATTAATAATGACACGTATTAAGCCTATGTAGTAATGATGTTTATGACCTGTTGTTCTAAATATCCTTAGACGAGCTTCCTGCCAAACTGTTGAAGTCAATTGTGATGACTCGACTAATGTGTTAATTGTCACCAACAAATGGCTTGTCACTCCAATTGAGATGTTTATTTTAAATGGTAATAATTGGTTACTTTATAGCCCATATCTACTTTGTACTCACTCGTTGGCGTGGCGAAAGTTTACAGAGCGGAGGGTCTAAAAAGTTCACATTGAGCAATTCATCTAAAAACAGATCATATTTCGAATTCCTGGCAGATTATAAGCAATTCTTTTAATATTCATAAAATTTTTGCACAAATAAGCCGAATCATACTCAATTCATTATTTTCATATCAGAATTATATTCAACATGAAAAATATATCATTCATATATTATTCTAATACGATTCTACTAAAGCCTTTGAGGCCGCAGATAACTTGAATACAGAATTAAATCGATAGATTTATTGCTGTTTTTCTGTAGATATAAATAGAATTGGAAAAAAGGCAGATACGTAGGTATATCACTAAATTGGGAAGAAACACAAATATCTCTCCTTCAGCAGCAGTGGGATCATTTTAGGCTGATTATGTTATGTTTATGGAACAGAAATATGGTGATAATGAGAAATGCATTGCCATTCATAGCACAGGATTAATTTATGGAAATCTTCAAAATTCTATGCAAGACACATTAGGTCGCGTTCATACGAACCTATGGTTTTGACGCGACATCTAACGCTCTTCACTTGAATCACATCATCATCAATCTGTCTATCGATAAAAACCGCATGAAAATCCGTTCAGTAGTTTAGCGCAAACAGACAAATAGACGTGGCGAGGGATTTGGGTTTATTTTATCATATGCACATTACACGGATAAGTATTCATAATGTTATTACAAGGGGAGTAAATACCTAATGTAAAACTCTTATGCCATACATATGAAGTCTGCTAAAGTGGGATCAGCGCATATTATTGACTGGGACCATGGGTTGGCTTCCGAAAGGGAACCGCAGGGCCCTGGAACGCAAGGCAAAGAAGGAATTATGTAGGTCTGTTCTGGTTGAAGTCAGTAAGTTTCACACGCCCGCTGCACTGTGGCCAAGACCGGAAGACGTCTTTACATGATTTTCTACCTAAAAAATCAGTTTAGGGCAAAGTCCGACATGTACTTAGTTAACTAGGCGTCACTGGACGTAACCATACCACCGTATTTACAACTTATCACAAAAACTACAAGATTTCTGCGACGAAGCAGTAATGCTAGCGAAAGAGGTGCACGCGTTAGAGAACACAGGAATGGATTTTAGTCAACAGGCCCGCCGCTAGCTGTTTGGGCGCCCGCGTGCAACACCGGTTAAGGCGCCCCTGTTTATTTATTTTTTTCTTTTTTGATAGGGATTTTTTTATGGTAGGGGAATCATCAGAATGACTTCTCCCACTCTTGGGTGGAGCGGGAGGGTGTGTCAGACTCTTACTGACTAAACCCCTATCCCGTTCCTTCGTTGCCTTCGATCTGGGGGACACGGTTGACACCTTTCGGATTTCCCATGTTCCCCAGAGGCTTTGGCCCTGTCGGGCCCCTACAGTTTGCTGACATCTCCTTGAGGCGCGCGTGGAACAGAACGCGCCATTGACGACAGGGCTCGGTCCAGATTATTACCAGACTGCCAGACGGCGAGCTACCCAGTGCTCGCCGTCCGTGAACCCGCGCCTATGGTGGTCGGAAATCGGGATCGGGATCTCGGCGGCGGCGGCGTGAGGACCGTTCCCTCACGCGCTCGCGGCCAGCAGCCTCTTTCACTAGCATTACTGCTTCGCAGAAGGAGGCGACCGCCTGCCACCCCGCTTCGCTCCGGACCATGGCCTGAACCAGGGCCCGGCGCGAGAGGTCGCCGCCGCCGATAGCCTCCACAAGGACACGGCGGTGCTCCGCTCAAGCGGGGCACACCTCTAAAATTACCAATGACTTCTCCCGCTCTATGGTGGAACGGAAGGGCGTGTAACACTTTTACTGACTAAAGCCACACGCATGTTCCTTCTTGCCATTCCAAGATAGGCCTCACTACAGTTTTGCTGATATCTCTTTGAGGCGCTCGTGGAACACTACGCGGCGTCGATTACTCAGGCTCGTTCTGACTGGACGGTCTGACCTTTGCTCGTCGTCTTCAGTGGCTGGAAATCAATTTCCGGGGGCTCGGCGGCTGAGGCGTGAGGATGTCTGTCCCTTACGCTTGCGGTCGCCTCCTTCGTTAGCGTTATTATTTCGCAGAAGGAGACGACCGCCTCCACAGTGTCCACTGAGTGATCCACACGAGCCACCACACGAATCAGGTGCAGGGACCTTCCGTCCTTACAATATTCGGTGAAGATCTGCGTCATGAAAAAGATGAGAACGCTGTGACGCCTTTCTAGCTACTCCTCAAAGAGAGAGCGGATTGTCACCCCGGCGCGCCGTTGCATCTCCACGCATAAAATATGCATGCGTGCAAGGAGGTGGTCTCCAGATCCCATTGTGGCAGGCCAGCAAGGAGTCCCGCCGCTTCGTGGGAGACCGTGCGGTATGGGGATACCGCACGGTATCGTCTGGATGGTCGTGACCCTCTAGCAAATTTTTAGCTTGGTCGCCGGTCGCTTACGCAGCGACGGCGCCCACACTGGCGCTCCGTGAAGGGCCATGGACCGAACGATCCACACGTAGAGGCAGGAGGCATCTGGACCCACTAGGTTGGGCTGGCAATGCGATATCTGCCCAGAGGTCGAAAATGCTCCTCGGTTCAAATTTTAGTTATGTTTTAAACTTTAGTAATGCGAAACTTCAAACATTTCTGTTTATTTCACGACATAACCGCTGACTTGTTTAAATTTTTCGAGTTAGGGGGCACCGTGGTCGCTTGTTCAAGTGGTGTTGGGTTTCACGCGCCAAAGGTACACATATAATGGATCATGTGATATGTAAACATACATTTGAGACCTCATTAGTTCCTTAGACTAGGCATGTAAATTATGACACTGTTTCATTTTTGGCGCCCCCTTGATGACGGCGCCCGCGTGCGCCGCACGCTCTGCACGCCCGCACGCGGCGGCCCTGTTAGTCAATAAAAGTCTAACACATCCCACCGTTCCGCCCTAGAACGAGAGAAATTTGATTTCCTACCTTTAAAGCTTTGACTGGCCTGTTGGTCTAGTGGTTAGTGACCCTGACTGCTATGCCGGAGGTCGTGGGTTCGATTCCCACCCAGGACAAATGTTTGTGTGATGAGCACAATCATTTGTTCTGTGTCTGGGTGTAATTTATCTATAATATGTATGTATTTAGAAGTATATAAGTATGTTTATCAGTTGTCTAGTACCCATAATACAAGCTCTGCTTAGTTTGGGACTAGATGATGTTGTGTGAAAGTTGTGGAATATTATTATTATTATAAAGAAAAGCCAGTTTTGGGCAAACTTCACCATATAGTTAACTAGGCGTCACTACACGTAACCATACCACCGTATTTACTTCTTATCTCAACAACAGATACTAATCGCATCTCTTCACTCTCAGAACTATAATAAGTAAAGTGAAAGTATAATTAAATTCGCTCCAGTCGTTTTATGAAGAGACGAAATTATACAAATTGTAAGGTTTTCTTATCGTTTACTTTATTATCTAATCTTTACGCTTTTTTCTTAGGTTCTGGGATCTTGGAGATGATTAGGAGTTATATAAGATGGGATGTAGTAATGCCATGTGTTTATCTTGTGGTGTAAAGTGCAATTTAGGTGTCTTCAGAGCTATAGAGTGAATAGGCTCTTAGTAAACTGGTGCGCCTCACCATCAACGATTGCATCACTGCTTATCATCAGGTGGGATTGTGGTCAAGCACTAGTTTATAACAATAAAAAAAAATAGTGGTCTCAGCTTTATTTTAAGGGATACCTAACAATTTTTAACATTAAATTGTACACCAAATATTAATGGTATTTTTACAATAATTAAGCATATTTGGGCTCTCCGACTCGGACCTAACCTAGGTTAGAACTGAGTTTTCCAACCAATTTTCTTTATAAGTAGATGGTTTTTTCATTCACTGCTTACCATCAGGTGGGATCGCAGTCAGGCTAGTCTAGATACAAATTCCTTTTCGATGATTAAAAACAGGAATTTATGGTGTGTTTTTTTTTAATATGGTTTTTACAATGCCCGATGTATTCTTAGAATATTAATAAATATACATATTTGGTCATCGATGTGTGTCACGGGATTTATTTAGACTTTGACATTGATAACTTTGTCCTGTTATTCAAGCTATAACTGTATTACAATAGCAATTGTTGAATTAAAATGGATCTTTTATTTTAAGGCAATTTTTGTCGAGCATTGTGCCCATTTTATCCGTTTTGGGCAAATATTTTACTATTTTATCGATATTTGGCAATTATTTTAACCAAAGAGTATGTTAAGTTAACGCTTATTTTCACGTGCATGTAAGAGACGTATGAAACTATGAACTAGGCGCATTAAAACGGCATAGGTACATTTTTATGTCCGCACTCACGAAATAGAATATTGAATCACGAATTTTAGAAGTTTATTCATGTAGGGCACCGTTTTTGAAAAAAAAAAGATAAATACTTGTTAAAAAGAAAAGATAAACCCTTATTGCAAAAAATGCGTATAGTCGTACATGAAAAGGCCCGATGTGTTGTCAACCGCAAGCAAATTATATCAAAATACCTAATTATAGTTGTATATCCGGATAATCCCGAAGCCATATAACCGAAATCCGGATAACCGAGTCTCCACTATAATCGTGTAATCCCTGTCATACAACGACCACACTTTAACTTCTACAGCTAAACCCACAGAACATACTGTGGCTAAACCAAATGTCTGAATCGTTCAACGCGTGCCAGTTAAAAATAATCGAGGAATAAAGCCGTACTATTAAACTTCGGTTTAACTACTTTAACTGCTGGTTAGGGCAATATGTTTATACTTGTACTGTTAGCGAGTAAACAGAGATTAGACTGTGTTAGAGTGCTTTGTTTAAGTGACTTAAGGCCTACAAAAAAACAGATTAAGTATTCCCATTTCGGCTCCCAAGCTAATCCCGATTTGGCAACAATAGTAATGGTAGTTAAAGTTTAGACGAGATCGTGGCTAGATAACAACAGCCACACGGGTCGATCTTAAAGGTTAAGCAACGCTTGCCAAGGTTGGTGTGTGGATGGGTGACCACCTTAACATACGTTAAGCCGTAGGTCCTGGCTGTCATTTGTAGATCTTTGGTAGTCGTTACGGATAGTCAGAAGCCAGTATTTCTGACTCCAGTCTCGCCATGAAGTACCGACGTGTTACGCCAGTTAATGGGCTGTGGAGGTCTGGTAGGCAGCCGCTCCTAGTAAAATACTGGTATTCAGCTAAATCCGGCTTGACTGGAAGCCGACCCCAATATAGTTGGGAAAAGACTAGGCAGATGATGTCATGATCATGATGATGATGAAACTCTGTATGTGTCTTGCTGTACGCCTGCGTAAAGCGTAAGCTACTTCTACTGCTAGGCAAGCGTCCTCCATCGTCGACCACACCATAGTTTACCATCAGGTGACATAGTACTCAAACACAAGCTACCCATAATAATAATACAAAAAAACTAAATATGTCAAGAATAAATAAATATTCTGCGTTAACCTTGGCAGTTGGTTGTCCAATTACAGGCATCTTTAAGGCTATCTCCTTACCTTTTGATCGGCCATATTTGGGAACAGAATTATCTCGCATTGTTGCAGTTAAAAGCGGTCAAGAGCGAAATGAGAATGCTTGATAAAGTAACGTACGTAACATATTATCATTTATTTTTTAGTATTATAATCTAGTGCTTGACTGCGATCCTACTTATAACGGCCGTAGGTACTGTAAGCATTTATGCAATCGTTGATGTTGAGGTGCACTAGTTTATTAAGTCTATTCACTCTAGCCTTGAAGACATCCAAATAAATTATAATCAGACAGGAAGACTGTAGCAGGCAAATTGTTGCAGTCCTATAATGTACTTGTTAAAGGACAGTCACTTCTATATTTGAAATTCATTGTGCATGATGCGTATTTTCGCGAAAATGGCGCGAAGTTTTAATAACCGTGAGTGGCAAAGTACGTAGTCATCATAATAAAGTGAAATAGTATTTTTAGACGTTAAACAGACTTGTTTTGTTATTATATTTTCAGAGTCATGTCTTGAATGTTTCTTTCAACTTTCTTTGAGAAACTAAAACGAGAATAATTAATTTTTACTCTTTATTTGTATTTCAGTAAAATGTGCGTTGGTTTCTGACTGACGTTTTATATGTGCCCGTTTTGTAGGCCTTAGCCCGTCTTCTTCTTAGCGTGTCGATGGCAAACCTATTCAAATACCTTGCCTGGCCCAGTATTCGGCCACGGCAATGCCGTCCACTGATGCTGTCATTAAGTCATGACGTGAACATGTGACAGGGCACGCAGTGCAGGATGGGAGGTGGGACATAATCTGCGGGGTAGCCCGTAGGCGAGTAGATATTCCATGGCCCTACAAAATCATTATTTTTGAGTTTGATTTTATATCGGAAATGTAGGATTATTTTGTAATAAAGATTGTCTATGATTTTACTTGAAATAGGTACGGCTTATCTACGTTGATATTCAATAAATAAAAACAATAGTTTACTATAAATGTTTACTGTTTGTATTACCTATAAACATCCTAGTCTTGCTCGACTCCAAAACGATATAAAAATTATGAGATACCAAATGTATATCTAATGACCTACCACAACTGTTTGTCCCGGTACCTTTGGTACCGTTTCTTCTTCTCCTAGCTATTAATACTTTGTTACTATATTAGTTTACAGAAATACCTTCTAAAGATATGGGTGTGGATGCGCAACTACAGTAGTTCTTTCAAATCATCATCATCTGCCTAGCCTTTTCCCAACTATATTGGGGTCGGCTTCCAGTCAAGCCGGATTTAGCTGAATACCAGTATTTTACGAGGAGCGGCTGCCTACCAGACCTCCACAACCCATTAACTGGGGTAACATGGTACTTCATGGCAAGACTGGAGTCAGATTTACTGGCTTCTGACTATCCGTAACGACTGCCAAAGATCTCCAAATGACAGCCGGGACCAACGGCTTAACGTGCTTTCCGAGTCACGGAGGAAACTCGTTATGTTAAGATGGTCACCCATCCACAGACCAACCTAGGCAAGCGTTGCTTAACCTTGAAGATCGATCTGTGCGGCTGTTATTATCTAGCCACAACTACAGTAGTTCTTTCAAATACCTCCTACAAATAAGTAATATTTGAACATAATTCCAAACACAAAACGATTCCTATAAACGTCCACGCATATTTGCTATAATTAGAAAAAAAATGCATTGAACCCATATTACACTTTTAGCATCCAATATAACTAGATACTTTAGAGTGGCGCTGCTTGTCTTGAGAAATGTCAAAGAAGTGTCAAATTCAGTACATTTTATTTAGTTCCTTATTCCGCCGCGTGTTTACTTAAACTGGCGCCTTTTTCGATGTGACCCCGAAGTACACTGCGTTTGGCCACGTGCCAAGACAGATTTATTATTAGATATGTTATTAAAGGATCGCTTTAGGGGGAATTCGGTATATCCAATGTGGAATGAAAGATATTTTAAGTAGATGGTAAATAGACAACGAGGATCGCCTTTTATGACCGTGAAAATATGGCGGGCGCGGTATGTGGAGTGGATTAGGATATTTTATTGGGACGATATGTTTAGGTATTACTTAGTTTTAGTACTTCGTAAGGACAGATCCTAACATAGGTACTTAGAATTTCGCATAACTGAGTACTTAAATGTAATTTTTATTTAATGTTGATGCATGATTGTCATTGCAAAAAGGCGAAATATTTGCCCAAATGTATGGTAAGCTCGTTATGGTACCGAAAAACTATAATGACAATTACCTACGTGTGTCAAGCGACGTTTTTCAACACACTTACTCGAAAATACTAATAAAAACTAAATAAACATAATACTTATTCAGAAACAAATTATTGTGAGGTCACTGATTCCTTTTTCATGCGATTTGCATTGTATCCCCCTGTTGCGCCACCAGTCTGGTACAATAAAAATATGAAACAGCGACGGAAGCTGGCTACCGCCCTTTTTCACACTAGTACGAAAGGCACGAGCAGTCAGGAGTAGGGGTAGATCTCCTCTAGAAAGGAAGTGTGAGCCACAGCAATAGGATTATTATAAGGCTGATTTTGTTTGTATGCAACTAAGATAAGCAACATGCTATATCTATCTCAGTAATACTTACACTCGGTTTCCGATTAAAATGTTTAGAATCGAGTATGTGTCAAACCCATGATACATTGACAGGTCTTCAGGTTAAGGCAGTTTGAAAAATATGGTATAAATTCGAGTTTGACTGCGATCCCATCTAATGGTAAGTAGGTAGTAATGCACTTGTTGATGGTGAGGCGCACTAGCTTAATTAAATGCCTATTAACACGATACTGAACTATAAATCCGATCAGTCATATAATGTTTACACACATTCCATTCATGTACTCTCACCCCTATCGTAAGACACAGACAACGAGCCTTATTCATCATTTCAAACTTCGAACGTCCAATCCCTGTTTAAAAGATAAAAAAAAAAATCGATCCGGAAGTGATGTCCTAGCCACATGTGTATTCATACAAAGCGACATTGTGTTGCTGGCCAGTTATGGCCACACATAGAGGAATGACGGGCCAGTGCGATGAACCGAAGAAAAAAAAACATTGTTATGGATCATTTAGAACGAGGATAAAAGTACCATTCTGGTATTTTTTCCACGATATTTTTAGATGAGTATTTGAATACGTGGGTAAATGGTGTAGTGTGTAGTTTTTTGATGTTGATAAAACTATATTGTGTGTTAGTAAACCTTAGTAGACCTGAGTTGAGCTACCTACGCAAATATTGATAAAATGCACAACTACACCACGTTATCGTTAGTACATACACTTTGGTTTACACTTATTGGGGACAGATCCAACTAAATCTTTATGGTTAATTCCTCAAAAGCATTCTCTGTTGTATGATTCTCATATGATTTGACCATTTGAACTGTACTTGTAAGCCCGTACTTAAAAAATGAGACTGATTTCTGAGTTTGTGTCGATGTTTTTTCTTCTCAGGGCAGTAAGCTGGAAAAAACCGGCCTCATGTAGTTCAAAAGTGTTATCTATACTAATACAATAAAGAGGTAAAGTTTGTTTTTTGTTTGTATGAGGTAATCTGTGGAAGTACTGGTCCGATTGCTAAATTTTTGTCACCAATAGATAGCTGCTGTATTCCTGAGTGACATAGTCTATATTTTATGTACGCGGGCGAAGCTGCGGGCTAAAGCTAGTTTATTTATAACGTAAATGCTAGCATGTAATCGGCCATAGATTCAGGCCTCTTCTCTAGTAGAGGAGATGGGCCATAATCTAACGCACGGGGCCAGTGCGGATTGGTGAATGACACATGTTTTCGAAGATTTTGGTTCATCAGGAGGACATGCCAGTTCCCTCACGATGTTTTCGTTCACCGTTTGATGGTTGATGAAACAAAATTACACAAACTACTACACCTGGCTAGGTTTCACCATTACTCTCGACTCGGTTTTCCTTTTTGTAAGATAGATGTTTAGTGTATGTTACAATATTGAAAGATATCATCCCTTTTCGCCGTATCGATTTCATCTTAATATATTCTTTCACAGATTCTATAACTTTTCATGTTTAGCATCAATTACTAATGAAGGCTCGATATCAGATCGGTAATTAGCGCTGAAATTAAGCAATTAATGAATATGGCGGCGGTGCACAGTGATCTGTAGCTATTTGAGAATTGGAAAGCGCCGTGCGTTCCGCGTCGCGAGAGTATTGTCTCGCGAGCGCGGCAGGCTGGCTGCACGCGGCCGATTTGATCGGAAACAATTGAATAAAGTTGTCAAGAAATAAAAGACCCATTTTGACATTTGAGAAAGAACCTATCGTCTGTTTTTATACCCTGAGACTAAAATGACATTACAACACAAAAGAACTGACATTATTCCTATAGTAAGTTTAACATTACCTGTGTCAATTTAGTCTCAGGGTATAAAAAACAGACGATAGAATGTAACTTGGAACGAAACTGAGAGAAACAATAAAATAATAATTAAACACACATTTTTTGGCGCGTTAAATAATAATTATGATGGATTATAAGTATTGCAAGTATTGTTTTTGCGCTTACTTTAAAGCAGCATGCGACAAAATTCAAAACGGGGCTTTCATTTATTGACCACTTTTCTATTATTTTTATCCCAAAAGCGCAAATAAAAAAGGATCGAAAATAAAAAAAAAAACTAAAAATAACCGCGAAGATGAAGAATTTCGATCGAAAATCACTCTTCCTCGTACAAACATTTGAAATACTAATTTCTGCTTCATTTTATAACAAATTTTGAGAAGTTTTTCAGAGAAATACTTGTTTTTGGTGTTAAAAATTGAATAAGAGCAGGTACCCAGTTTATACCCGTAACAACCTAATTTGTATAGTTACAATTTGTCGCACTGCGACAAATCGTAGCAGTCGATCGGATCATAGGGTGACAGGGCACTTTAAAGTGTCCGAGCCCGTGGGATTGTCCGAAAGAGTCACCATAGGTCTGGAACGCAAAAAGCAACAGAAAGAGCACGGGTGGGTTCAAATACATGCTCAAACGTAGCCCGCAGAATTCTTTTTTTTTTCATTTTGCAGGTCAGAGTATTGACTCTGACCTGCAAAATGAATGAGCGAATCATATTTTGATCAATATACACATTGGTGTATATTGATCAAAATATGATTCGCTGTCATTATGACCGCGAATCAAAAATAACAGAAAGAATATTTAGTTATTTAAGACCTGTATTATGTACCTACCTATGATCCACAATAAAGATATTGAATTGAATTGAGTATAAAATTAAAGTTTTGTATTTTTCAGGAAATTTTCAATTCATTTAGTTTTTCAATTAACTACGAAGTAGATACATAATTATGTGATGTAAATAAACCAACAAGATACCTAAAAACGTGTACCTACCTAAAGTTTTTTGGATTTCCGAAATTGAATTACTCAGATACCCGCGAAACGAGACACAATAGTAAAAGAATAACAGCGCGGTCTCATAGGACCGGTTGGGGATTCAAACGTTAAAAATGATTATCATGTGTTTCTGCACAAATCTGTAGTTACAGTTTATTCATCATCTGCCTAGCCTTTTCCCAGCTATACTGAGGTCAGCTTCCAGTCAAACCGGATTTAGCTGAATACCAGTATTTTACGAGGAGAGGTTGCCTACCAAACCTCCACAACCCATTAACTGGGATAACACGGTACTTCATGGCAAGAGTTACAGTTTATTACAACTCCAATTAAAAACAAATAATCTTAAGACGTCATTCACCTTACGAGACAAACTCTGAGGTAATTGACACTGATTGAACAGATTACCATGAACGCTACAAATGTCTTCGTCGCTTATTGAACGACCTGTCGTGCCTACACACCGCCTACAAATGTCCCTCTCACCACATTCACTTAAATTGGACCTAACAACTCTTCACGTGTGGTCTTCTTACAAACCTTTTAACTTTTAACCCATTTCTTCTCATAGGTGTGCAACTGTGCACAAAAGCATTTCATGATTAAGCCGTTTTTGTGGGAGAAAACCATCAAATAACTCTTCCTGCTCTGGATGTAAGTTGTTTTTCTGACTAAACCTAACCTGTGTTTCTTCGCCATAGGTTATGTAAAAATAAACCCCGGAACGAAGGCTAAGAAAGGAACAAGAGTGGGTTTTAGTCAGTAAAACTCTGACACGCCGTCCGCTCCGGCCAGAGTGGGAGAAGTCATTGGATAATTTTCCAGCTAAGAAAAAAATCCTATGTTCCTTGACGTGCCTTATTCGTTTCAGAGCCTCAGTAACTCTTTCTATTCCAACCCCATTTGTCCTTCAAATGAATATTAAAATCAGAAAATGCGATAGTTAAGTGCGGATGTTTTTCTTTGAAAACAGGTAAATCACTTTAGCATTAGCATTATCGGCCTTATAATGTTCCCACTGCTGAGACTCAGGCCTCCTCTCTAGGAGAGGGAATGGGCTGTAATCCAAGACGCTGGCCCAGCACAAACACATAGCATTTTTTGTTGTAATTAATGTGTTTTGTGACTAAACACATTAATTAATACAAAAATAACATTCACTTCATAACGCAAACACAGATTAAAATCTCCGCTCGCGACTCATCGCGTAGAAATCCGTCGGGTCGCACTCGTGTGGGCGGCCTAACGTCAAGCAATACATATCTCAAGTCATTACGAAGTTTCACTCGGTACAGTTACCGTTTATAAAGGAAAACTTAAATTAATAATAAACGTAATGTAGTAATATTATGTGATGAGAGAAAATATTAATGAACTAGCGCTTTGGCCGCGACTTTGTTCGCGAGAATAATATTATTTAGTTACTTAAAGAGAGCAGTAAATCTGACTCCAGTCTTGCTATGAAGTACCGTGTTACCCCAGTTGATGGGTTGTGGACGTCTGATAGGCAGCCGCTCCTCGTAAAATACTGGTATTCAGCTAAATCTGACTTGATTGGAAGCCGACCCCAGTATAGTTGGAAAAAGGTTAGGCGGATGATGATGATGATGATGAAGAGAGCAGTGGTGGCCCCACATAAATATTAATAGACTTTCTGAAAATCTATGGGTGGCCCAGTAGCAAATGCCCCAACTTGCAAGCTGTAAGTAGTGGGTTGAAACCCAGTCTGGCGCATTATTTTGTGTAGATAATTTATTTCATCACCAAAGCTCTCAAAAACGGTGAAGGAAAACATCGTGAAGACACCGGCATGTCCTAGAACCAAACATTCGAAGACATGAGACATGCACTAATCCAAACTGGTATGGGCTCGCGTGGTGGATTACGGCCTATTCTCTCTCCTAGAGAGAGGAGGCTTGAGTCCTAAGAGTGGGAACATTACAAGACCGATAATGCTAACTATTGCTAAAACCCCAAGAAATTTATAACTAAGAAATGACTCCTTATAATTAAGAACTAACCCCATTTTGAAACAAATAATGACAACCTTTATTATTTATTTGTGCTTCAAAATACTTAAGCGACCCGGAATGAGATTTTACATACTTGAAACGAAATTCCCTCTTTTTACCCACTTTGAGTTTCAATTTTCAGAAACCCAGAATGGGTTTCTGATAATGCTCGCCTGCGTTCTAAAATGAAACCTTGTGCAAAATTTCACGCTCCTAGTCCCAGTATAGTAATTTCAGCTGTGCGTTGATATGCCAGTCAGTCAGTTTCTGCTTTTATATGTATAGACTAGCTGTTGCCCGCGACTTCGTCCGCGTTAAGTTCGTAAAACTGCACAAAAGTAATCTAAGTATCTAATCCTATACTTCCGAAAAGTTCTGATTAATTAATTTTACATAAAACTGTTTAAGTTAAAACTCCAACTAGTACTTTTTTTAGTTGGGAAATCATCTAATGACTTTTGCTCTTGTGCGAAGCGGAAGTGCGTGTCAGACTTTATTACTGCCTAAGACTCACTTCTATATTCCTTCCTTGCCTTACGTTCCAGGGTCTCCCTTTCAGAAGCGAAACCATAGCCCCAGTAGGTTTCTTGTTTAGGTTTTTTTATTCAGATGGGTAATCATCAGAATTACTTCTCCCGCTCTTAAATGGAGCGGGAGGGCATGTCAGACTTTTACTGACTAAACGCCACCCCCGTTCCTGTGTTGCCTTCAATTTTGGGACACCGAGCTTATCTTTCGGAATACAGATCCACGTGCTCAGAGGCTTCGGCCCTGCCGCGCCCTACAGTTTGCTGACATCTCCTTGAGGCGCTCGTGGAACAGTTGACGACTTGACTTGGTCCGGGTTATTACCGAACTGCTGGACGGCAAGCTACCCAGTGTTCGTCCGCAAGCTTGCGCCTACGGTGGTCGGAAATCGTTCTCGTGATCCTGACGGCGGGGGCGTGAGGGTCGTTCCCTTTCGCGCTCGCGGCCGGCCGCCTCCTTGGCTAGCATTACTGCTTCGCAGAAGAAGGCGACCGCAATACCTCTACCGTGTGCTCCACCGTGTCCTCCGGGCGGTCCAGACAGTGCGCCGAAGTCTGGCTGGGGCGCCCTTTTCCCCTGAATCCGATGCAGGAGCCTCCCGAACTTACCGTGTCTGGTGAGGACCTGCGGCATACGGAACGTGAGGACCTCTTTCCAACTACTTCTCAAAGAGGGAACTTACCGCCGCAATGACGGCGTGCCCAGGTTTCTTGTTTAGGTGGAAAATCATCAGAATGACTTCTCAGAGGGTGAGTTAGACTTTTACTGAATAAACCTCACCCCGTTCCTTCTTTGCCTTCGTTCCAGGGTCCCGGGTTTTCCTTTCGGAAGCTCACCCATGGCCCCAGAGGCTTCGAACCTGCTGGGCACCTACAGTTTGCTGACATCTCTTTGAAGCACGCGTGGAACAATACCCACGGTTGACCGTCTGGATCATTACCGGACCGCCAGATGGTAAACTACCCATTGCTCGCCATTCGCAAGCCACTCCTACGGTGGCTCTAAATCGGGGTCGGAATCCCAGCGACTGGGGCGTGAGGGGACTATTTGCCACTACTCCTCGCTCTGGATCATGGCCTGTACCAGTGCCCAGCGCGAGAAGTTGCTGTTACCGATCGTCCCCACAAGGACACGGTGGTGCTCCGCCTAAGCGTGGCCCACCAGTGCTTTATGATCTAACGTGTCCTCCGGGCGATCCACCCAATGGTAACACCCGGGTTTTTCTTCCGCACGACGTCAATTGCCTTAAAAACATCAACGAAGCACAGAGCCGCAGAGTTCTAAATAGTTAATTGCCTACTCTATGGGTAAAGTCGTTAGTTTACTTCATATTGCGATAAAACCAAAACGAAAATGATTTGTGTGTGTGAAACCAAATTAGGGCCGATAATCGCCTTAAGTATTTGCCTCTTTTTTTGTTGGGTAACCACCAAATACCTTCTCCCACTCTAGGTGGACCGAGAGAGAGTATCAGACTTTTACCAACTAAATTCCACAGTGTTCTTTTAGTTGCAATTTACATTCTAGGGCGACTAATATTGGCACACCATGATTATTACTATTATAAATTCACTCTAAGCGCAAGCGCTTTACGCAGGTCCTAACCGAACATGAGTGTTTCGGGAGGTAGATGTTTTGAATTCGGCGGGAAGACACGGTGGACCTTACGATCGAAGTTACCCCGCTAGGGCGGATTACCGTCGTACTGTTTGCGGGTCAAAATCAGAATCCTCCTACCCTAGTTCAGGTCATGGTATGAGCTGGGAGGAGGAATGGAAAGCAGTCACCTCCTAGAGTGAAGCAACGTGGCTGAAACCGTGCGAAACAGGACATCCTTAGACCCCTCCCATCGCCACTTGGACACTTCCCAGGTGTCATATGTATAGGGCGTTTACCGATCGCCATCATTTTTTTGTGTTTATATTACCTGTTTATTCAGGCAGGAATTTTCTGGTGCGGTATTTGACTGACACCCTAATACACCAAATAAATGTTTTTCTTTAGTGAGAATAATAAACGAATTCTTGTGTGCGAGTATTTTCACCTAGTCGACTTCACATGCTGATGATCGAACGCAGTCTGTAAACTCTCGATTTTTACGGGTAGAGCACGCAAAGCAGTAAAAAATACCCACTTTGTTCCTTTAGAATACGAACAATTTTCCAGCTATCGAAGCCCGTTAGGGCCGTTCTCTTATGCGTATCTCTTTTAGGTGCGCGTGGCACATAACGCAACGTCAGTCGACTAAGACCAGTCTTTATTCAACAGCGAAATGCCAATAGTGCACCGTCCAAGACTCCGCGCTAACGGTATCATGGAATCGCCCTGCGACTCGTAATGCCAAGGGCATCATCTTTGCGCTTTCTGCTACCTTCTTCGCTTCATTTGCGGAAGGAAGTGATGACTGCTTTCCATACCTTCTCTCTCTGTACCAGGAACGGACGTGAGAGGTCGTTACTGCTGATCACCTCCACCCGGAGTCCTGGAATGCAAGGCGAAGAAGGAACATACAAAGGTGTGGGTTTTGGTCAGTGAAAGTCTGACATCCCCTCGTGCTCCTTCTTAGAGTGGAAGAAATCACCTAAAATATAAATCGCCTTTAGTTAAAAAAAATTAAATGGATGTTTGTATTTTGAAAGGAAATCGTTTGTCTTAGTATGGTCATGTGAAGAGGAGGGATTAAAAGCACGTTACCAAAAGAGTTCTGAATTTACATGTGGATGAATGGAGAAGGAGAGGAAGGCCAAAGAAAAGATGGATGGATTGTGTAAGGACTGACATGAAAGAAAAGGGCAGATGATAGTGTGACGGACGACAGGACAGAATGGAAGAAGAAAACGTGTTGCGCCGACCCCAAGTAATACGGGATAAGAGCAGGAAGAAGAAGAAGGATGTCATTGTTTGTATTTTGAAAACGGGGTGCAACTCCGCAGTTGTAAAATTTGTCACCATGGTTTTTTTTTGGTTAAACAATAATAATAATATTTTTAGGTAATATTTTTGTTAAAAAAATTGTGAGAATGCAAAAATATGTGATAAAAAAATTTACAAAAATAAAAAAAAGCTTTTACTAAAACACCTCCTGGGATTCGAACCTCCACCGTGTTACGTCCCAGTCTAGTCATTAATCAATCACGCTGCAGTGTTCGATGAAAACCAAGCAAAATAGACGTTCTCATTTAAATGTCATAAATGACTGCCCCGCTCTTCGTCGATGATAGCGTGATGATTTTCATTTCAATAGATAAATTTACAGCTAAATGGACTAATGTAACATTGTAGTATGTGAATTTCGTGGACGTTTGGATTTTATAACGTGTTTTGATTAGTTTTTACAAAATATTTCGGAAATATCAAATAGGAATGTCGATTTTTTTATGAAAAAATGGTAAAAGTATTTTTTTTCCAAAAACAATAAGATAAAACATTGACAGAAATATAAATTGTAGGTGGGATTCGAACTCGGGGCAACTCGTTCAAAACCGACAAAATGCAATATTGCTCACCCCCCATAGCAAATAGCGTGATAAAATATAGCCTAAAGCAAAAAAGGTCCTATAAGGATTATGTATGCAAAATTTGAACAGGATCGGTTCAGTAGTTTTGGCGCCATTTGCGGCAAACGATGCACAATTTTACTGTTTTATTATATGTATAGATTATTGTTTACCAGAAAAAAAGAAAGTGTTTACTAGTGACTAGGTAGTTTCATTTAATTTTCGCGAAATGAAAAAGAAATTGTTACTTAAATAAAAGATTGTAAAGACTGCTGACGCTTTGGTCTCGTCGTCGTCATGATATCTTGTGACAAAAGGAGTCAAAGTCACGATAGAAGTTGATAGAACAAACGTCTTGTTGATAAAAAAAATATCGTTTAAAAACTGCGAAGTTAAATGCAATCAATTTGCTTTTACGCTTGACTTCGCTCCCTTTTTTTGGTAGGAAATTATCAAATGATTTCTCCTACTCTGAATAGAGTGACAGTGTCAGACTTTTCCTGACTAAAAAAATCTACCCGTTTTTCTTCAGTTGCCTCTTGTGTTCCAAGGCCACGGTAACTCTTTCGAATAAAGAACTGTCTGTCAGATATCTAGTATTTTCTAGGGTAAAAAGTATGGCTTTAGTAAAAGAATTTTCATAAACGAGGATCTTCAGAAAAATTCACACTAATTTTTTAGAAAACACTCATGAATTAGGTCTTGTGGTACTTTTTACGAATTTAGTACCGTAGAACCCTGTTTATAAATGTCACTTTTGGAAGAGAATAGGCGTAACAATAAGAAATTATCTACAATCTAGCCAAGCATAAATAAATGTGTAGGTAATTCATAAAATTGGCTAGGTATGTTTCTTTGTAAATTATGTTATGAGTTCACCAAGTTTATCGGGTTATTAGTCAGAATCGTTTAATGTTTATTTCTTTTCGTTCCTATAATTTTACTTTGAATTACTATGAGTAATGTTTTATTAATATTAGTCTACTAGCTACGCAACGCAAGCCAAGACAAAACTAGTATTATTTTCGAGTGTAGTTCAGTGACTGTTTTAATTACCGAGAAAAGTGGGGTTATTTTTGCCCTGGGGTACAACTATGGCACAAGCTTGTTAAGGTGAAAGCGTCAGGGTAGCCCGCGAAATTCAATTCAATTCAAAATTCAAATTCAAACGATTTTTTCAAGGTCAAAAACGTCCCTAGACTTAAGTGAGCTTGGAGGATTGTATTGATGATTTTTATGGTTATAATTATAATATGTAACTGTTTTGCAGTCGCAAAAGATAGTTTTAACTTTATACAACCTACCACTGGCCCAATTGGAACAACTGGCCTACTGCGAGCTGCGGTTTTCCGATTATAATTTAGGTGTCTTCAAGGCTAGAGTGAATAGGCTTTTAATAAGCTAGTGTACCATCAACGATTGCATCATTGCTTACCATCAGGGGGGATCGCAGTCAAGCACTAGTTTATAACAATAAAAAAAAAGACGATCAAGCAAAATCGAGGTTACAGTTAATTTAACTACTTGTATACCTACCTCATTGACTAAAGGCGCGGTACAAACACTGCATTCCTTGTCAATTTCTCAGTAAACCGCTCTGATAGCACTAATAAAGAGTTAACAAATGTCATTACTCGTCCACAGATAAGATATTACTCGAACGATTCTTGAGTGTGAGTGTATTAAGATTAACTTGAGAGATAAGTGGGCTTGCGGTAAAAGTGAGTGAGCTCTGTGATGTTACCGTAAGAGTGTCTATTGGTTTGAGGGGAGTCGTTCAAGGTTAGTTGTCAGCTTATTTGCTTTGGGACAGTCTAGCACAGTTGATAGTATAGTAGAGTAAGGTACAGTGCAGCGGGAGAGTGCGTGTAAACGGGGCTTCAAAGTTAATGCTGATTTGCGTATTAAGTATTATTTACTTTTACTAATGAAAAACATTATATTATTACAATTTTGAATATTTAAATGCTGTTTTAGTTTGTAGCTTTTAATTTTAATGTCTACCAAGTATGTAGTTCTGGGATATTTAGGACACGAAAGACAGTATCGGAAAAATAATACTTATTACTACTTACTAGCTTCTGCCAGCGGCTTCGGCCGCGTGTAGAGTTAGTTTAGTCTTAGCATGATGATATATAGCCTAAAGCCTTCCTCGATAAATGAGCTATTTAACACTGAAAGATTTTTTAAATCGGACCAGTAGTTCCTGAGATTAGCGCGTTCAAACAAACAAACTCTTCAGCTTTATAATATTAATATGGATATAGATTATATTATTAATATAGATTAAGATGAAGTACCTACGAATACATATTCGTTTTTTGCTCATGCGAAAACGTAAGTCATATTCTACATCATTACAGAAATATGGGACGGATTTTCCTCAAACGCTATACTTAGAACTTAATATGGTTCACACGTAAAATACATGAAGATATCAATGCTAAAAAAGGATCATTGTGAAAAGGGCTTTTCTTTCGGTACCGCCAATTAAAAAAATCAAATACTTACAACTTTCCTTCACAAATTCATACCAAAATATAACCCATATTTTTTGTAACCTGTTTTCCTACACTGTTTGTATCCTATGTGTGCCAAATAAATCATTTTTCTTTCTTTCTTTCCCATTCCTTCGTTTATTGTCCCACATCTCCATGTAAAGCCCAGTCCATAGACTACAAACTCCTGCCTTCGGGAGACGACACCGACCCAAGGTTAACACTCTATGGTCTAAATAAAGTCGGTGACGCATGCGCCGGAGTTGAACGAACGCGCCCGAAGTTGGGTTCGGTACAGACGAGATGCTGGGCGGCAACTTTGTTCGGTGCTGAGCAACTTTTTTGTGGCTTGTATTACCTACTCTACGTATGTGTTTTATTATGTTTACACTCGTTTCGCGCAGCTTATTTATTTACTAGTGGTAAATATAAGATAACAACGGATAACGGAGAGATTATAAATTTAGTTTGATATAAATCTAGTACTATTTCCTAGTACCAAGTAATAGGATAACAATATTCTATTATTCACGTATAAGTCCACTTATAACATAAATATTTATCGCATAACTATATTTGACATGATAAGTGGAATTAAACGTGAATAATAAAATGTAGTCTCCACCAAAACTTTGAATTGAAGTTTTTCAATATTAATCACGAACAACTTTTTGTAGCCAACAAAAGTTGCTCGTCTACGAAACCTTAAGCCGAACTGTAAACATTTACAAGGAAAATATTATTAAGTTTTAAATAAATAATAATATTTAGTTTGCCAGATGTCGATTCAAAATGTACGTAGGTACATACGATTACTAGTTAAGATGAATCTACTAGGCGTTTGGCCCTGGGTAGGTAGAATCTCTGGTACAGGTAGTTTTTCGGAGTACCAAGTAAAGTGGGGTAACTTTTGTCCTGGGGTATAACTTTTACACAAACTCATTAACTAATAGGAGTATGGTAGTGTTTGCTTTTTTCTCAACATGACTTCTCCCGCTCTGGGCGGAGTGAGAGGGCGTGTCAAATTTTTACTGACTAATACCCACTCCTGTTCCTTCTTTTCCTTTATTCCAGGGTCTAGGGGTTCTCTTTCGATCAACCCAGGACCCCAATAGGCTTCGACCCTGCTGGGCCCCTACAGTCTTAACCTTTCGTTCAGGTTTTCGCACTTAGTCCCGTTGGAACATTGTGCGTGGGCCGTCCGGCCTTCATTCCAACCAGCCCACCTCCTTCCAGAAGCAAACTATCTTCTTGGGTTTGTTCAGGGCTTCTATCATTGATCTCGGTGTTCTCATGTCACTGACGGCTGTGCACTCCAGGAGTACATGCGCGACAGTTTCCTCTGCGTCCCTGCATCCTCTACACAGAGAACTGTCCGGAAAACCCAGTGTGAAAAAGTGCTCGTTTATTGAGCAGTATCCGGTGATCCTAAAGTTTGCCGACATTTCTTAGGCGCGCATGGAACAACATGGAACAGTCGACGCCTTGGGCTTGGTCCGGACTGTTACCGGACGTCGAGCTACGCTTGTGACTTTACGACTTGCTCGCCGTCCGTGAGCCCACGCCTACGGCGGCTGGGGCGCGACGGCCATGTGTTTACTGCGTTTCTATCGGTTAATAAGCTTGTCATCATCATCATCTACCTAGCCTTTTCCCAACTATATTGGGGTCGGCTTCCAGTCAAGCCAGATTTAGCTGAATACCAGTATTTTACGAGGAGCGGCTGCCTACCAGACCTCCACAAACCATTCACTGGGGTAACACGGTACTTCATGGCAAGACT
Source organism: Mythimna separata (assembly GCA_030763345.1). Lineage (NCBI taxonomy): Eukaryota > Metazoa > Arthropoda > Insecta > Lepidoptera > Noctuidae > Mythimna > Mythimna separata. Next base: position 2,734,678 of record CM061188.1, on the reverse strand, counting down.
GGAGTCAGATTTACTGGCTTCTGACTATCCTACTAAATGATATATCGGTTAATAAGCTTGTGCCAATACTAAAGTTACCCCTAGGGCCAAAATAACCCCTTTTTACAATGTTCTATAGCAATTTTCTCTAGATGTGTCGTAGGTACTCTGCTTATAGTAGTTTGCAAATCACATGTCGGCATTCAGTGAGGTTAAGCGTACTTTAATCCGGTCAGTTATTCGATGGGTGACCGTTAGGTTCAAGACTTTTTGTCCGATTAACGGCATATCTATATATTGATTAATTATTATTTTATTTAACTATCATAATAATGTTAGCGAGGAGCTCGTGGCTAGATAATAACAGCCGCACAGATCGATCTTCAAGGTTAAGCAACGCTTGCTTAGGTTGGTCTGTGGATGGGTGACCATCTTAACATAACGAGTTTCCTCCGTGCCTCGGAAAGCACGTTAAGCCGTTGGTCCCGGCTGTCATTTGGAGATCTTTGGCAGTCGTTACGGATAGTCAGAAGCCAGTAAATCTGACTCCAGTCTTGCCATGAAGTACCGTGTTACCCCAGTTAATGGATTGTGGAGGTCTGGTAGGCAGCCGCTCCTCGTAAAATACTCGTATTCAGCTAAATCCGGCTTGACTGGAAGCCGACCCCAATATAGTCGGGAAAAGGCTAGGCAGATGATGATATCATAATAATGTTAGCGTACTATTGATTAATTATGAATTAGATTGCTTGCTCAGCTTTTTTTAAGGTGGGAGATCATCAAAATGACTTCTCACGCTCTGGGCAGACCGGGAGGGCATGTCAGACTTCTACTGACTAAAACCCACTTCCGTTCCTTCTTTGCCTTAATTCCAGGGTCTCGGGGTTCTCTTTTGTTCAACCCAGGGCTCCAGTAGGCGTCGACCCTGCCGGGCCCCTACAGTTTGCTGACATCTCTTTAAGGCGCACGTAGACCAACGCGCCGTCGACGACATGGGCTTGGTCTGAACTATTACTGGACGTCCGGACTGCGAGTTACCCATTGCTCGCCGTCTGCCTATGGTTAATCTTTAATTTTTTTAAAATGGCGATTGATTTTATAATTTTTCCCTATTATAATTTTGATGATAGCCTTAATAACGAAATAACATTAATTAATCAAATCTTAATTAGTCACCCTTATCCTTTCAATAAAGTAAACATGAAGAGGAAACCCAGATCCCTAATTAGGTAGTTCTATTAACTTATTAATAACCCAAGTACATACGCGTGTAAAACATTAAGTACCTAAAGCTTGTGGTATGGTAAATAAGGATCGATTTGTTTCCTGTTTGTCGCCGCGCTGTGGTTTAGATCGTTGGCAGCAGGTTCGGTGTAAAATATGGTAGTAATTATCTTAGTAACACTTTTGTTTGTTTGTTTTTTTGTAACTGTTGGAGGCTGTGTTTTTTGATAGCTATAATCTAGAAGTCTTTAAGAGGAGCTCGTGGCTAAATAATAACAGCCGCACAGGTCGATCTTCAAGGTTAAGCAACGCTTGCCTAGGTTGGTCTGTGGATGGGTGACCATCTTAACATAACGAGTTTCCTCCGTGCCTCGGAAAGCACGTTAATCCGTTGGTCCCGGCTGTCATTTGGAGATCTTTGGCAGTCGTTACGGATAGTCAGAAGCCAGTAAATCTGACTCCAGTCTTGCCATGAAGTACCGTGTTACCCCAGTTAATGGGTTGTGGAGGTCTGGTAGGCAGCCGCTCCTCGTAAAATACTGGTATTCAGCTAAATCCGGCTTGACTGGAAGCCGACCCCAATATAGTTGGGAAAAGGCTAGGCAGATGAATCTAGAAGTCTTTAAGGTATACCTACCTTCTTCTGCGAAGAAGTAATGCGAGCAACGGAGGCTCCGGGAACGACTTAACGTATAGCATAGCATAGCATCGGCCTTTTGATGTTCCCACTGCTGGGACTCAAGCCTCCTCTCTGGGAGAGGGATTGGGCCGTAATCCACCACACGGGCCCAGTGCGGGTTGGCGGATGTCACGTCTTCGAATTTTTTGGTGCTAGGACACCTGCCTGTGCCGGTTTCCTCACGATGTTTTCCTTCACCGCTTTGAGAGCGACTTACCGTGTACATACATACATGTATTTATTTTGAATTACGACTCATTCCCTCTCCTAGAGAGAGGAGGCCTTATTCCCAACAATGGAAACATTACAAGGCCGATAATGCTAAATAGACAACATTTTTGGTTATTCGAAAATTTGCATTTTTGTCTACGTCAAATATTTTCTTCGACTTCAGATTTTTTTTGATAGTATATTAAATTGTCTCAAGGAAGCTATTACCTGGGTAAAAAGTATCCTATAAGTACACTGTTCCAGGACATGGTTTACTCATGGACCAAGTTTCATCGTTTCAAAAAAGTAAAAATACCCAGGCATTGAACTAATAATAATACAGTATTTTCTCTTGAAAACCCCAATCAATTAACTGTAGCAACAATGTATCGTCTGCTAAGTAAAACACACTTCAGTAATTAAATCGCGCTGTTTCCAACAACTTTCTTTTGTGAAATAAACGTTAATCGAGCAAATAAAACGTTCAGCAAATATAAAACACAAGATAAATAAAAATTATTTCCGTTTGTCATCTACGAGCACTTAGTGCACGGTGCAAGAGAGAAGCGGAGAGCGATTTTAATTCTACAACCATTGCTAGGGATTTATTGAGATGAGAATGACTTTTCTTCTTCTTCTTCTTATCGTACGGTTTGTGGCCAACCTGGTGTCAGAATGACTTTTTAAAATATAATACCTGAAAGTTTTCATTTGTTTGATGACCCTACTCGATAAGAAATGAGAGCCACCCCGAGTCCAGAACTCCAGGATTTGTAGGTAAATATTGGCCAAAATATCAAAACAATTCGATAAAATAGGAAAACGGCTAGAAAGAAAACATAGACATAACGTAAACTGTATTTTAACTTGAAAAACTTTTGCTGTTCTACAGCTGGATCCATTCCTTCTATTGTTTCCGGCTCTGAGCTAATTCTTACCAATTCCTAAGGAAGACATTTGAGTTGTTCCGCCATCTCTTTCGTAGTCTTCCACGACCATATTTCGCGGTAGCAGGGCACCGAACCCATTTTTGTGCCTACATGAATTGTCAAATCACTGTGTACAATGTTAAATTATAGTGTTTTACGGGCCTGCGGCTTGATCGGCAATCCGTCAGCCCAGTCTCAGTCAAGCTAGGCAGCGTAAGACATAACTACTAAGAACTCAAATTGTAACAAGTAACCTAGGAATGGACAACATGGACATAAAAAACCGTTAAAGAAACCGCAAAAAAACGTTAGAAAGGAACCTAAACTTTGTCACCGAAAGAAACACTACAAATGCACACTCCGACCTCCGACCTTGACTTTACTCCGCGACAGTTAGTCACACCTTCAGTATTCGCGGCCAAGGTTAATACGATTGGGGTGACCGAACGGCTGGTGGCAAGGGCGAGCGACTGGAGCACTTTGCTGGCATTAGATATAAGTAAAAGACGGTATAATTCAATCGAATTATACCCGTGTGCAAACGCTTTATTGACTTGGTATATTTATTTATTCAAACTTCATGCAACATAAAGGTACACAGGCGGACTTAATACCTTAGGCATTTTCTACCAGTAAATCAAGGAAGATATAATATTATCGAACAACAGTGCTGTGTGGATGAGAGATGCGCTCTGTGGAGTCAGAAACATCCAACTCCCCCGCACTTCAACACCCCATCAGAGCATCTTCCTCCTGGATGCGAATTGCAATGGCCAATCTGGAAATCTCTGAACCGACTCCGGACCCAGGTTGGCCGTTGTAAAAACAATCTGGCCAAATGGGGCTTCCTCGACTCATCCTTAACACAGTGCCAGTGTGGAGCCGCTACGCAAGACATGCCACACTTGCTGAGCTGCCCATCCTGCACAACCACCTGTACTTTTCGGAATCTATGCGAGGCCAATGATAGAACCGTACAGGTTGCTAAATACTGGTCGGAAAAAAATTAGTTAAAGACACGATAAGAATAAGAATAATATTACCGTAATAATTTTACCATAAGGTGTTCGGATTTAAAGAATAGCAACGTCCCATCTCTTCTCGTGGGTGTTATAAGAGGCGGCTAAGGGACACACCAGAGAATAGTCAGGAGAGATACTGTTCCCAAAAGCCCCATCGTCGTTACAGCTTGTAAACACATCTATCTGCCAATACTACGTACTCGATATGAGTTCTCCGCTCTGGGCGGAGCGCATTCTTATTCCATCTTTGCCTTCATTCCTGGGTTCCGAGGTTCTTTTTCATTCAACCCAGGGATACCTGATGAGATAGAGAATGCCTCATGTTGTTTTTTTAATTATATCTAATTGTAAACTAGCCTCTGTGTTGTCCCGCAAATAAAAGGTTTCTTTTTCTTTCTTTCTTCATCCTTTGTACCTAAAGAAGGAGGCATTCTCTCACACCTTGCACCAGCCCCCACATGCTCCAGTTCCTCAGATGTTTTCGCTCAAATGAAAGTGATCCGCGATCTTACCGTGAGCGTCGCGGTCGGCCGCCCGTGCCGTGCCGCGATTGATAAACTTTTTGCAAAATAACCGTTTTTTTTTCCCGCGCTGTCAGCAAAACTAACATGGCGACGGAATGTGACGCGCAGAAAGTTTTGTTACTTTTTTTTTTGCGAATACATTACGGTGTTACTGCCTGTCATGATTTTGAGAAGCTGGATGATTTTTTGGTCATTGCTCTCTGGTAAATATAGGTGTTCTGTCCTGTGGGCGGGTTGCGAAAATAGATTGTTTTGTTTGACTTTCCTGTTACAATTTGTACGTATTCTGTTACGGTAAACGGGTGCTGTTTTTAGTTGTGATTTAATTGGTTTCTTTGAACTTTGGTTTTTGTAAAAATTAATTATGGTAAGTTGTCCCACATTGAACCAGGTAAATTTCAAAGTCTCATAGTGGGCTGGATGTTCAATCAATGCCTTTAATTTTTTGTGTATAGTTAGCATATTTATTTAGCTTCAATTTTGTAAAACATTAATTTCTCATATTCCTTTTAGTTTCGGTGTAAAACAGGTTTTTATGAAAAATGATTTTTGGTTCAATGAGTACCACAGGTGGTACACATTTAACCAGGGTATCGTCCACATTGAGACACCTTATTAACGATGTCTTCTAGTTCAATTTATAAGGCAAATACTTTGTAATAATAATAATAATAAACAGTAATAATAAAAATCAGCCTTATATTTATAAAAATCACTTTAAATCATATACAATTAAACCGAGAGTCTTAGTTTTATACATCATAAAACCTTTTCAGTCAAATTCTTATCATATTTTAATAATAAAAACAAAAGAAACAGTTTTTAATTATAAAAACAAAAGTACCTTCCATACTATAACAAATTAAAATTAAATTAAAATAATTGTATAAAACACTCCTTTAACGACTGGGTTGTACACAGTAAACCGTGGTTCAATGTGTAACACCCTCAGGTGGTTCAATGTGAGACACACCACGTTTTATCACTAAACTCAAAATTTTACCGGCAAATCAATCTCTTAAAATCACGAATTATAGCGCTTTTAATTGCTAAATAACCGTAGAAAACAGTGTACATATAAATAAATTGATATTATTTAAACGAAAAAAGCTAAAAAAGAATGAAATTTGCAAAAAATATTTACTTTTTGAGTCAGTTTGCTTTCGAATACTCCTCACACAACCACTTTGCACGCGATCGCCACGCAAACTAGTGGGCAGGAACGGAACGTAAATACCTCTCTTTCACTCATATTAGTGCGGTTTGGCAATGTCGCATTTTCGAGATTCGGCGGTGGTTCAATGTAGCTGCCTGGTTCAATGTGAGACACCCGACCCTACCTAAATTAAATTTTCAAATGTATTATTATTTATTTTTTATTGTACCTACCTATTTTTTTCTATCGATTCTAGTAAAATATCGTTATGCATCGATACTCTGCAAAAAACTGTTTCAACATCAAACGTACCTAAAAAGTTTGAAAAACAAAACTCATTCCTTCTTCGAATTACTGGCTCACAACCGAACATAAATCAAAAAACCAACGAAACACAACTGTCAAATATGACAATTAGATCCTCACGGCTTAAAACTCTTATTAAAATGTACAAATTCTGAATCCCTCAACTAATAAAATGGACGGCGAGGAGACACACCATGTGGAGGTCAGCTATAAGATACTTCAGGACCACATAAACAAGTTGACAGAGAACCAGGGTAGCATCCTGAGTAAGTTCGAAGTGCTGAACAAAAATGTGGACGAGCTCCGGAAGATATTGGCACAGTTTTCGGATAAAATTATCGCTTTAGAAGAGGTTTCGACCGACAGGAGGAAACTTACTTCGGAGATCAAGATCCTGAAGAACCGGATAGATGAGTTGTATGTGATCGTGAAGGATGGCAAGGAGGATGACTCGTGTCCTGATGCTGATCACGAACTGCATACTGAGGACGTGGAGTCCTGCCATTCAGGATTCTCCTGCTCTTCTAAGGTACTGAAGTCTTTTGAAGAGACTTACGCCCGTTTCCAATATATGTTATTGAAAACGGGGTAAGATCTAGGTTCTCGACCAATAGACACTATACAATAGGATCGGTGTACGTGGGCCCAATGTAGTTCTTTCTACCTTTATCTACGAAAAGGACCCAATAGATACCCACTCAATTTTGTATGGAGAACTACAAACCAGGCGACCGGTGCCATATAACGCCCGTTTTCAATAACCTACCGCAGTTCATAGATAGATAGTTATCCTCGATAAACAGTAAGATGCTATCTATTCATCCACAATTATGGTAGGATATGCTATCCGTCGGTAGGTTATAGGAAAGCAAGTAAGGGCAAAAAGATAGGTTTGATTATCTTTAGTAGCTGCAGCTGTAGATAGATAGCTTATTGAAAACAGGCGTTAGACAGTGTACGAGTAGCTTGACATTCAGTTCTATTTTGACAGTCAAAAGGAACATACAAGTAAAGGTTTTTCGCGGTCTAGTTGGCTCACTAGTGGGAGCCTTGAAACCTTAAGCTATTAACAAGATTACGACAAATAGTTTTGTTTTTTGGTGGGAAATCATCAAATAAATTATAAACGCGAAAGTTTGAAAGAATGGATGTTTGTTACTCTTTCACGCAAAAACTATAAAATGGATTTCGTCGAATCTTGGTACACAGGTAGACCATATCCTGGAATAGCACATAGGATAATTTTCTACTATCACGCGAGTCGCGAGTTAAGCTACTGGGGCACTGGAAGCAGCTAATCATCAAATAAGTACTACCACTCTGAGTGGAGCCGAAAGACGTCCACTATTGGACATAAGCGGTCCTGTGCTTCTCGCATTCAATGGATTCCCGCAACCCTCACCAGGTCATTGGTCCATCTCAATTTTTTGCTTGGCATCGCTGCGTGTTCCCTAAAGGGCCTTTCGCCCTTTGCGTATCCCGAACCCTAGAATGCATTGGCCACAGGCGGCCACGGCATGTATCATGCACCTAATCTTGAACATCAAAATGTCTCAGATTAAACTGCACCATTACATACAAGATTAAACTGAAGTAGCTCACTGAACTAATCTGTTCTACACATCTTCACAAAAAACAGATAATTCGCCGGCAATTCGATAAGGAAATAAAAAAGATCGAATCGACTAAACTTCGAAAAAAAAAATGTCTGCCGTTCTTCATCGTCTGGCGAGACAGCTAGGATATTAAATTACGAAATAACTTATGTTGACTGAGTTGTAAGTCAATCAAAACCGTTTAAAAAGGAAACCAATTTCATGGATTTTAAAGTTTAAATATTACTCAATCGGTCGAGCTATACACCTATTTGGTACACTAATTTAAATATCAGTAATTGAATTTATACTTAATTGTTATGTTTCCGCAACTTTGGGCTGATTGCATGCCAGGTGTAGTGTATGTTAGAAATAGCCAATCTTTTTTAAACGATGTTTTTAAAGGCATTTCTTAGCGTCTGCCACAAAAAAGAGTAAAAGGGCATTCATGACATAGCTGTATGTACCTATGTAAGAGTAGGTATGCGATACAGAGTGTAAAGTCCTGTAAACCACCGTTGAAAAGGAGGATCCTCCGATCAGACTGATTTTGGCAACTGCCTGAGAACTGATTTCGGGTAGTTGTATATGTATATCCAAATCGCACGGAAAACTGTAATTGCGCGATGCAGGATTTCATATGCAACAATACCAAATATTTATTAGGTACTTTATATAAAACAAAGTCGCTTTCTGCGTATGTCTGTTTATCCGTTAATACCTTCTCCTAAACCACGCAACGGATCTACAGTCTCTAACCTATATTCTGTTCAATAATTCCGGAGACTAAAATGACATTTCAACACCAAAGAACTGGCGTCATTCCTATAGAAATTTTGACATTACTTATGTCAATTTAGTCTCCGGGTTTATTGAACAGAATATAGGTTAGGTTGAAAATGAAATCCTGCATCGCGCAATTACAGTTTTCCGCGCGATTTGGATATACATATACAACTACCCGAAATCAGCTCTCAGGCAGTTGCCAAAATCAGTCTGATCGGAGGATCCTCCTTTTCAACGGTGGTTTACTAGGATCTACAATCCATTGAATGGCAATTTCATGAAAAAGTCATTCAGCTAGCTGAACTCAAAGTCAAAGTAAAAGTCAACTGAGAGGGTTGTGATTATATTACCGTAAATTAATACGTGTTACGGCCGCCAATCATAATTCAAATGAACTCAAGTCACAGTCAAGCACTGCTTTATATATTTTTAAATTACAACTTGACCCTGAACTGCCAAGGGCAAAAAATTTAAGAAAATTTTAATTTTTGCATCCCTTTTTTTAAGAGACCAATCATCAGAATGACTTCTCCCACTCTTGGGAGTAGAGAAAAGCCGTGTTAGACTTTGACTAAAACCCACTTCTCTGTTCCTTCTTTGCCTTCGTTCCGAGGTCCTGGGATTTCCTATCGCTACCCTACTAATTGAACACAAAACCAAAATTCCTATTTACCTGTCATTTTCCCTGTCACGTAGTCCACTTTCAGAATGAATTAGTTTACTGCAGTACGTAATAGTGGCGTCACAACGTCATTGATTACAAAACTCTTAGATAACAGGTCAGTGTCCGTAGAATTGGGCTGTGACAACCAACGACTTCTTTTTTTACTTTTTACTTACATTCTCGAACAAAAGTGCCCGCTACCAAACATTTCAGCTGGATTGCAAAAAAAGACGAAACCTTAGCGCAAACAGAAACTTTTAAATGGAGGGATTGTTCTGAATTCGTCGACTATCGTCGGTTTTTATTTGTTGTCTTTTTTTGGGTTTTAAAATACTACTCTCGTGTCAATACGAATTTTATAGGGATTGTGCAGGCTAACGCCCGTTTTCAATAACCTACCGCAATTTCAAATTTTCAATAAACAGTAAGATTCTATCTATCAATCCACAACTTCTGGTAGGAAATGCTATCCATCGGTAGGTTATAGGAAAGCAAGTAAGGGCGAAAAGATAGCTTTGTTTATCTTTAGTAGCTGCAACTGTAGATAGATAGCTTATTGAAAACTGGCGTAAGGAAATAGTAGTTACCTACAGTTTGATCTAAATGGGCGGAGTTAGTCATTACATTCGGGGTGCAAGTGACACAATACCCAAAGACGTTATGGGGCTGAGACTGCAATGTCAACCGCTCACCTTGCTTACGAGAAAAAATATATAAAAAAAATTAAACATACCATGAAATGGGTTGACTTCCGAAAGGAAAATCCGGGAACCTGGAACAAAAAAAAAAAAGCCAAAGAAGACAGGGTCAGTAAACGTCTGACGCAAGCTCTGCCTAAGAGCAGGAGAAGTAATTCTGATGATTTCCCACCTTAAAAATAAACCTTATAATGAAATGCGACACAACAATCATTCCTTAGATCCTGTGTCCTCTACAGGAGACATAGGGCGTCCCATTCGATCTCTTCAGCTTCGTATCTTCATTTCGTTCCAGGTCTTCCCTATGTTCTCGCCTCTGCAATGCTTATTAGGTACGCTTTCCTTGAAGAATCCAGTCTAGGGCCTCTGGGGAACATGGAAAATCCGAAAGGTGTCCACCGTGTCCCCCAGATCGAAGGCAACGAAGGAATGGGGTAGGGGTTTAGTCAGTAAGAGTCTGAGACACCCTCCCGCTCCGCCCCAGAGTGGGAGAAGTCATTCTGATGATTCCCCTACCATAAAAAAAATCTAGGGCTTGCCTTGGTTTCAAATTCAATTATCTTATTTCGCATAGGCTTACATGGGCACTTAAAAACGTTAGAAGCTAGCGCACGGTTGCAATTGGTCGTTTCCTATGGAAAAGACCCGGCAAGAAGCTCCATGGTTACTCGAAGCCGAGAAAATAAAAGCTTGTCAGCATTATAGTAGGTTCAGAAAGTTATTTACTTACGTAGCCACTTATAGGTAGGAAATACTACTTCAACTTCCCAATTACGGCCCGAAATACTCGTAGCGGAGTTTCGGCCGACCTGCAGAAAACTTTCGAGAAGGTAGGATCTACTTGAGAGCGGTTTTGATCCAACAAGCTTGCATGTTGTTTTATGTTTGTAACGTTTATTTCTATTGAGGACAAGCTGACACGGCAGACCTCGTACAGCCGATTTTTTTCTCACCTTTTAAACCTTCCCTAGACTGAGTAGACCTCCACGAACATTTCAACACCAAGATAAGATAAATCCGTTCAGCCGTCGCGTTCTCGAGTTTCCGCTCTTTCCCTCTTCTAGAGAGGAGGCCTGAGTCCCAACAGTGGGAACTTTACAAGGCCACACAAAGAATCAGTATTATCAGGCATATATTTTTTTGCGCCTACTTTATAGAAGCATGCAATTTCTTCTAATATCAAAACGGGCCCTATTATTTTTTGACAACTCTACAGACAGACAAGTAAAATGTCAAGAAAAAAAAACCTACCTAACCCAATGACGCATTTCCCCACCTTTCCTTTAGCGCGCTGACGTAATTTCGTCATTAATCAATCATCCTTATAAAATTTTATCAAATTTAATATCTAATTTCCTCAAATAAAAGATTAATATTGAGTTTATTACGGAAAATGATTTCATATTAGTGCAGTGTTTTATACAGTGAAGGCGTTATCAACTTAATACGTATTTAACTTACTTATTTGAAATTATTGAAAAGGTATTTAAAGAGGTTGGTAAACTGTGTCCAGTTGATTGTTTTCTTATTTATTATACTTACACCTTAACTTATATCAGGACAAACATTAATAAAAATAAGTGTACCTTTTTTTTGTGTAACATAAACTAGTGTTTGACTGCAATTCCACCTGATGGTAAGCAGTGATGCAATCGTTGATGGTGAGGCACAATAGTTTATTAAGAGCCTTATTCACAAAATATAATCAGACGGGAAGACTGCAGCAAGCAAATTGTATTATAGGCGTTCTTATCGCTCCGGGCAATTTCTTCCAGACAATCTTTGTATGGTCTAGACGAAAGGAAAAGATTTGGGGCTGTCAGTATATAAGAACGTAATGTTTTGTTGACTACATAGAGATAGAGAGAAGGTTTTCTTATACCGGAGTTTCGGAGTTTGTTTGCGTACTTAACCACATCAGAAATGATGAATCCGCAAGAGAACCAACTTTACCGACATAGCCCGAAGAATCGCCAAATTCCGCTATATCCAGTAGTGGACGTCTTTCGGCTGCAGGATGATGATGACTTATAGTGTTGTTTGCTTGTTCCAGGTGACAATGACAACTGGACTGGACAGGGATACGATACGGGCCGCCTACGAAGATGTAAGATCTGACAACTCACCCACTGAGTGGTAAGTTTTTAACTAAAGGTGCCATTCGAATCTCGACTGCAGGCAGCACGTAGACGTACGCCGGTGCGCCAGCGATACATGGTGAACATCCCACCCTTAACGTACAAAACGTTTTGGGAACACATTTATTATATGTAAAGCTAAAGAGTGGAATTCCCTGCCTGAGTCTGTGTTTGTAGCTACAACCTAGGGGTCCAAGTCAAGAGTGAATTGGTTACTTCTAGGCAAGCATGCTCAATCGTTGACCACATCATCGCTTACCATCAGGTGAGATAGTGGTCAAACGCGAGCCTTTCAAAAATAGAAAAAAACCCTAAGGGTTCAGCTAGATCTAGGCGCACGTTTGACCAAATCAACCGCTAGAACCATCATTTACAAGAGAGCTCTATTAAGACGGTCCTTCCCCTTCCTTCAACTGGTAGGTAGATAAGGTAGGTGTTTATGTGATACCCTTCGATATCACATACTTACAGGCACGCTTCTCCTAATCCACCATGCAGGTGTGATATTTAGTTATCGTTCTACTATCAAGAAGTCTTGAGTCACCGTATTCATATCAATACGAAGCTGACTCACTGTTCTTCAAACATTTTTGAAGCATTATAAATTCATGGATTCCTGTAAAAAAGCATCAACCCACACTCCAAATTCCTTGGGGATATAATAATTTGGTGGGTCATATAAAATAATGTTGGTTTTCTTACTCATTACCGGTTTACGCAAACTATAAGATTAGACTTAGGCCAACTGTCGACGAACGCGTCGCTTCATAGACGCATATTCATCATTAAATGCTTACACACAAAACTGTGATATTCTGTCGACGAACCGCCAGTGACAATGACGACATGACGTTGCCAGTTGCCACGATTCGTACGCGTCTATGAAGCTACCCGTCCATGTACAGCAGGCCTTTCGGACCTAGGTTTTTGTAAAATATTGTGGACATACTAGCACTTGAATATTATTTCACATGATGGTAAGCCATGATGTGGTCGACGTGCTTGCCCAGAAGTAACCTATTCACACTAAATGGGCTATGCTCGGAGTTTTCTTGCGTGATCACATCAGAAATGAAAATATACACAAGAGGTTAAAGTTAAAGAAACCGGCTACAGACATAGCCCAAAGAATCGCCAAACTTAACAGGGCACATTTCTCGCAGAACAGTTGGTCGATGGGGATGAAATATTCGGACGTGGTGACTGCGCACCGAAAGACGCAGCGTTGGAGGTTCAGCGTGGGGATGTCACCGGTTCACCAGTGTGTTGTGGGAGGTTTATATCCAACCGTGGACGTCTTTTGCCTGTGATAATGAATCTTTTTGCATTTTATTTATTTTTCTAGCAAGTCCTATTTACACAACTTTGATAAACTAGAGTATTTCAGTCATGCCATCGACAGTTCTGTTCATCTTCAACAGGAAGATACGTGAATTTTTCCATGTTCAATAGTACTACAATACCATGTCTGTTCTCTGCAGGGCGGTGTTCAAATTCGACGGTGCCCGCATCGTGTGTTCTGCACGTGGCTCTGACTTCACCGAGTTCCGCACCCAGTTCTCTGATGACGACCGCGCCTTCGGATATCTCAGGTCAGTTGGCATCACAGAAATTATAATAAAAACAATCTATAGCTGGCATTGGCTGCTTTGTGGTAAGTATTGTTAGACTAAAAGCCGATGAATGAGCGCATCCCTACTGTCGTCACTAGCATTTTTGACAAACGGACAGAGAATTACCCGCCAATTATTTTTGAATAATTTTGAAGTTGTGATTAAAAATTAAAAAGAGTTAAAACTGTCTGAAAACTCCTTGAATTTATAATCTGATCCTTTTCTAAGTCATTTAAAAGATGCTCCTAAACTAACAATATATTTTGTTTCAATCATAGCATTTTTTACGTGGGAATTCATTAAATGACTTCTCCCACTTTGGAAGGAATGGAAGGGACAGTCAGACTTTTACTGACTAAAACCCACAGTGTTTCTTCAGACGTCCGACCACGAGGTCCCCGATGCGCGGGTTATTCTTGCTATGGGGCTAATCATGCACTGGTCGGCCCATTAAGACGCCACTGTTAGGGATTGCAATTGCTGGATCCAGCATACAGCAATCCAGCTGGATCCAGCGCCTTTTTAAGTATGCTGGATCCAGCATACAGTGCTGGATCCAGCGATGCGGATCCGCAAACGTATCAATTTCTATTGTTTACTTTCGAATTGCATCCGTAATGGTTATATGTGATGACAACTGTGTAATGGCAACTGCCCGATAGATGCTTTTGGGCTGTTGGCCTGTTGTATCTATTCAAACAGCGCGGAGAACTTTGCTTGCGCGATGCAAGATTCTGTGACGCCAGATGTCGTTACAAGGGTATATAAATGTTATATAATTTAAAGTGGGAAAAACTTTTATTATGCAGAGAAAAAACATTAAAAATAAAAACACTTAACTAATTAAAACTAACTCGTACTCTAAACTAAAATATGGCGTCAAAAAATTGCTCCGCATTTTCCGCAAAATTACCAGTATTAGTTTACCGGCATTCATATCTTCGGTCCACGGCACGGATAAATTAATCAGGAACATTCTTACTAACACACTGATTCCTTTTGATGTGCCGTGCTTCTCCGAGGCTATGGATGCCCGGAGACTCGCTTGCCCGAATACAAATCCGCCCGACAACCCCTCTTCCCAGGGACAGTGGGATGAGCCGCTCTGCAAAGTAGTACAGGAAAATCTACCCTTAACTTCTGCTACTGCTGCAGAGCGTGCCCGCCTACTGGCTGTGGGAAAGTGGGAGTCAGGTCTTTGGCTTCACGCACTACCGTCGTCGAATATAGGCACCTTGTTCGACGATACCACTTTCCGCTTAGCTGTTTCTCTACGCCTAGGCGCTCCTTGCTGTTCTCCTCATCGCTGCCACTGTGGCGAAGTTGTCAACAGCCTCGGTCACCACGGCCTGTCATGCAGTCGAAGCGCGGGACGCATCCCACGGCACGCGAATATTAACGACATCATCCGACGTGCCCTTGTCACCGTCGGCGTTCCGGCTGTTTTAGAACCTCATGGCCTGGCACGTGACGATGGTAAGAGACCGGACGGTATGTCTCTATTTCCTTGGAAGATGGGTAGGCCTTTAGTGTGGGACGCTACCTGCGTCGACACTCTTGCGCCATCCCATCTTCCTAGCTCGTCGTGCTCTGCTGGTGCTGCCGCTGCGGCTGCGGAGAACCTCAAGCGGCGAAAATATAACAACCTCGTCGGCAGTTATATTTTTGAGCCGTTTCGGGTTGAAACTCTTGGACCGTGGGGCCCGAGTGCTCATTCGCTTTTTAAAGATCTTTCGAAGCGTCTTGTTGACACTTCGCGTGACCCAAGGGCTGGCTTTTACCTCGGTCAGAGATTAAGCATTGCCATACAACGTGGCAATGCTGCCAGTCTTTTGGGCACACTTCCGGTCGACAGCGATGCGGAGCATTTTTTTGACGCCATGTTTTAGTTTAGATTTAAAGTTGCTTCCTTTGATCTCAAATGGCCAAGAAACCAAAGTAAATTAGTGAAAGGTTTCATAGATGGTCGCAAGAAGTTAATATATATGACTTTGATAGAAAAATCTTATAAATGTCGTCTTTTTATTTGCGTTCCACATTTTGCTGGATCCGCGCTGGATCCAGCTGGATTCAGGTCAATCCAGCAAGAATCCAGCTGGATTGAAAACGCCGCTGGATTGCAATCCCTAGCCACTGTACACGTGCTAAAAATCATTTAGTAGGTCAGACCGACCGGAATTGAGCTACGGCCCTATTAGGCAACTGCGTTTAAGTGAAGTAAGCGGTGCAGCGCGATTAAATCACATTGTGGTGACCGCTCCAACGCCACCAGGCGTGACCGTGCTGGTGACACAATACCACTTAGCTGGCTATTAAGTGGATCTTATGCTACTGAAGAAAAATTGCTCCGAGTGCTTTTTTTAAGGTGGGGAATCATCAAAATGACTTCTCCCACTCTAGGCGTGTCTGACATATGCTGACTAAAATTCACTCCTGTTTTTTCTTTGCCCTAATACCGGGGTTCCAGGGTTCTCTTTCGTCAACCCACGCCCCAGTAAGCTTCGATCTTGTCGGACCCCTACGATTTGCTGACATCTCTTGGAGGCGCGCGATGAGAGTGAGAGTTCTTTTGCCGTTGACTCGATCGAAACGTTTTCCGCGTTTGGCTCTCAGATTAGTTCAAAGCGTGGAGCGAGCCGATCGGAGCGCAGAACGTCATAAACGTGTCGATCGCGTTAACGTAAAACAAACTCGCATTAGGTACTCTGAACGCGAGTTTAGTATCTTTAACATAACTTTATTTTTATTAACTTATCTGAAAATACCTAAACCTAATCTTTGACTCCGTGAGGGTCGCGGGAATCCGATACATGTGAGACGCACAGGACCTTTGGTTATAGCGACACAGGGAGAGGTCTAGGTTATTTCCAACAGTGGATGTCTTTCGGCTGAAATGAGGACGATCAGCCTAATCACAAAAAAACATTGGTGTAGGGTGGGTAGCCGCAAACCGCAAGATTTTAACTAGGAACAGTCAGTAGAAGTCTGTCACGCCACCTCAATTCGCCCAGAGCGGGAATTTGACGATTATATTGACCATATTGACGATTTTCCTACTAAAAAAAACTAAGTGCAATATTACTTCTCAGCTGTACTCTAGACCATTTTTTTTTTTTTGTTTCTAGGTTGCAGATGGGCGACGAGATGTCAAAACGTAAGAAGTTTCTGTTCGTCACATGGGTGGGGCCCAACGTGTCGGTCATCAACCGTGCCAAGATGTCGACCGACAAAGCCATCATTAAAGACATCATCTCTGTAAGTACCATTACTTTATCTTCTTAGCCCTCTTGTAAACGGCACGTTTTTCGCCGTGAGTAGACCAGGTATGGTTGGACGTACACCGATCTGGGCGCGTCAGTCTCCATACATTTTATATGGCAGACTTGTAGAGCTACATTAGATTCACGCCACGCGACGCGGTTCTTTAGAAGATTTTATTAAAATTTAAGATTTTAGTAGTAGTACTTAATGAAAATCGTACCGAATCGTACCATGTATTGGTCGAGAGCCCAGATTTATCTCCATTTCTTTTCTTTTTTATTGGGTGAGGCTTATGCTTATTTACACTGAAGTGAACTGTTTATTTCAACTTCGTTTGAATAAACGCTCTTATCTTCTCTAGAAAATTATGATCATTTTTTTCCTGTAGTTGTGTAGGCTTACGTGTGTGTTTTCACCTAATTATCTAGGTACCGAAGTGATTTTTTATCTCCACCATAAAATACAATATCTTAGTAAGTTTACTTTAATTTTACAAGCGATAACTGAACGACTTAACTACATTCCTATTTACCTACAATGTCTACGTTATCGCCTGGCTAGCCGGTGTCGATGGCAACTTCAAACAGATTTTAGCATCGATAAAATAGATAGACATCGCTTTATAGTTTAGTTAGAAACGGATGTGTAAAACCTTGTTTACTTGGAGAGGATTAATTCATGAATCCCCGACCGGTCTCATAGGACCGCGCTGTTATTGTCTTACTATTGTGTCTCGTTTCGCGGGTATTGATAGGTTTAAAGAATAGGTAAAAATCTGCCAGTTCATCAGGTTCCAATCATGCATTTTTTTTAAAGGTTCAAGGTTCAATCATTAATATGACTTCTTCCGCTTTGTGTTGTGGAGCGGGAGTGTGTGTCAGACTTGTACTGACTAAAACCCACTCATGTTGTTTGCCTTCATTCCAAGATTTCGGGGTTCTCTTTCGTTCAAACCAAGGCCCCAGTAGGCTTCGACCCTGCCTACAATTTGCCGACATCTCTTTGAGGCGATGTTGGCCTTGGTCCGGACTGTTACCTGTTGGCGAGCTAGCTACCGTTTGCTCACCATCCGTAAGCGGAAATTGGATGGCATCTATCGCCCACACACACGCGGTGGACGCGGCACAAGACACGGTGGTGCTCCGCCTTAGCGGGACTCAGTTTAGCACGCATGGGATGCGTTCTAGCAGTCTTTTAAAGCTGTGTAATAAGTACCTATAACGCATTGCTTTCGGCCTCGTGTACGGGGGCCTATAGTTTTTAATTTACTTAATAAAATAATAACAAGGCCACACTATTTATTATTGGTAGGACGGCTACACATTCAATTTAAATAATTTTAACCTATCACATACCCACAAAACGAGAGACAATAGTAAAACAATAACAGCGCGGTCTCATAGGACCGCAACCGGTCGGGAATTTCGCCTCATGTCTTAATTCATGAATTAATTAAGACATGAGGCGAAACTGTTTTATACAGATGCACTGATTATTCAGTTGTATTAAATACGATCAGTGGAAATATCCGCCATTTACCGACGGTTGGTTGTACCGTGCATTTATACGTTAGGTATATATTGTAGGTTTTTATCCAAGCAGTTGTTTTAATTTGTGTTATTACATCTCTGTCAAACCAGTGAAGAAAAATTTCGTGAGGAATCTGGTATGTTTTGGAACCAAAAAATCTAAGACGCAAAATTCACCACCTGCTTGCTGTGTTGATTCCCTTTCAGAGAAAGCAGGGCCCTATGTATTACCACTTCAAGAAACTTATAGACTAAATGCCGAGCTATAGTAACTCTAACAGAGCCCTTGACCGTCTCGCCAGATTTGCGTGTCACTCGACATTCATACAAATTGTTTTGGTAATAAATTAAATGTGAATCGGCGTGATTCATGCACGGGAATGATTGGGATAGGCAGATTTACGAGCCGTACTTATTAGTGGGAGAGGTCGATGGTAACATGACTAACCTCTTTATTGATGACGACTTATATGGTTATGCTGGTGCCAACGGATGCTATTAGGTTTTATGAAAAAAAGCCTTAGACTTAAAGGTTCAAGTGACCAGATCAGAAACAAAAAAAAAATTGAAAAGGAGCATATTGTCATAAACGTCATTATAAGGATTTTTAGCGGGATTTCTTCGATTGAGTTTAGTAGAGATTGTGATGTAAAATTGGTGTAGGTTTGTATCTCAAGTGTCTGCACAACTGGACAATGTGTGAAATAATTGAAACAGGTGCGATCTCAGTAAAATGGCGCTGAGAATTATATTGTTGTGTTGACTATCTCAGCAAAATTTTCCAAATGTGGCGAAGAAAATAATACACACCCTCAAATAGGAATGTTAGGGAATTATGGGATCATGTATTTAAAAAAGTAAAATCGATCATGTAAGAGTTCAAAAATGTAATAAATAATACAAAAATAAAAATGCAGATCACATAAAATCATACAAATACTTCCTAACATTAAAGCCAACAGTCTGAGCGACCGCAGAGATAAAATCGTAGCCAACTATACACTTGTACTTTGCAGTATCCAAATCTATTTCTTTGCTTCCCGCAATAAGCTTCAATTCAACCAATGTAGCTATTTGAGCTAGCAAGTTACTTGTTAAACCGATTTTTTCTTCCAGTATAGCGTAAAATATTGCCAATAAGCGGTCCAGAGTGAAGACTTTAGGGCCAAGCTGCGTGTTTAACTTCTCCGTGATCTTAGCTTTTGCTCTGACTTGCTGTAGCCTTTTACGTTGCTTCCCATGATGCTTCATAAACAGTCTCTTGTCTTCCTTCGGTGGGTTGTAACTGGCTAAGTATGCGGCAATTAGTAAGAACTTTGCATAGTACGGAAGTTCAAAACTCTGTGCAAACGTTTTCGTTGATGTTAGCTCTTCCTTCAATGTGTTTTCAAAGTTGGGCATTTGTATGTTGTTAGCATCACTGTTTTCTTTCCCTGGTGATGGTTTGATAGGTTTCGAGTTACTAATACGTAGGTACAGAAGTTCCAAACTTGATTTGAGGATCGGTGATATGTGACGCCAGAGTTTGGCTAAATCGGAAGCATTTATTTCGTTTTTTATAATCGGCTCGCAGTATTTTATGAAGTTGACGCATGCCATGTGCTGCAATTCGATCAGATCGCGACACGGTCTATAAAATACGCTCAAAAATGCATTGAGAAAGTTAGCAAATAACTCTGGTTTCTCTAATTCTTCTTTAATTTCTTCATCAACTTCATAGGTTACAAGTAGATGATTAATAAACCGTTTTTGGTGAAGGAAGATTATTTTGAATAGTTCCTCTTTGTTGTAATTCGGGAAATACATCTTGATAGGCTCTCGAACACCCATTTTAAAGTTGAAGTTCTCGTAAACTAAATGCGTTATGAATATTGTACAAATGTTGAGGTTACAAAGCTCTTGTAGCCTTAGAAAGGCGCTCATTATGTTATGGTCCATACTGCGTAGCCTCTCAGCCCTATCGAACACTATTACAACAGGATCATAACCTATTAGCGTTTCCTGCAGCCTATTTAGACCGTTTGTTAGATCCATCAAAGTTTCACATTTAACGTCGATTTCCTCATCTTCCAACCCCGACAGTATATTCTCGAACATTATTTTAGGTGTATAACACTCAATACAATCAATAACAACATGTTTGTAGTTTAAACTTCGAAGTACAGAGTTTACACATAAAGTTTTTCCCGTTGCCATACTGCCGCTGATAAATATAGAACAGGGCAAACATTCGTCACCATCGCCGAAATAATTAAACAAGTCGTTCAACTGCTCTTCTCTGCACGGCACTTTGTTTTGTAATTCTTCCATTTTTGTTTTTTCCCGGTTTTAAAAACAATCTTTCTTTCGCCGAGTTCACTTTTATTTTGTTTGACATTCGGCTATTTTGGCGGTTCAGTTGACATGACTTTTGACAACTGCTTGACGTTTGATTTCGACGTTCCGTTTTGTGAGTTGTAGCTTCTGCACCGCGAGCGTTGCGGTCTCGCAATGTTGATTTTGTACACTAGTTCAAGTCCTTTGGTAATCAATATTTTAAGGCAACATTCAAATTATACCAAATGGGCGGATCTGAGGGCCATGAGAGGTTTCCATGAAGTGTTTAATTCGGAAATAAGTAATTAACAAAAACTTTGTTTTTCTTTTACAGAATTTTGCAGTGGAGTTACAATTGGAAAATCAATCCGAAATAGACATCGATCAATTCAAAGACGCTTTGAATAGGGCAGGAGGAGCAAACTATGGGACTGGGGTCCGGGATTTATGAATTGCACAATAAAATATCCGCCTATAACCTAAAACATATCAGTACTTTGATTTTATTATCTGTCTTTTTCACTTGCATCGTAAGACAAGCATCGAGTGAGGGATAGCTTCTAAATTCAAAGTTATGGTAACTTCTTTAATAATTAGGCCATCATCAGGCCCAAAATTGATTTTTGTGTAAGTAGGGATGTGCTTTTTATTTTTAAATTTTTATACTGGTGTGATTAAGTTCTGCATTAGTCATTTTATGCTGTTTCGGTCGAAAAGATACCTATTTATTTTTTTACAAAATTGATATTGGAACTTATTTTTTATTTAGGGAAATTGTAAAATTTCAATAATTTATTTTTTTAAAGTCATTGTGCAATTTATACTCGATAATGTAACGTAAGGATTTGCCAAAAAATCTTAAGTGAATGTTGCCATGTATAGGGCGCGTTAAGTGCATTTATTTTTTTGTCTACCTGTATTTTACTGTGACGAAATTTTACAATGTATTGTATAGAAAAGTATTTGGATTTTAAACTGGCTTTTATATACATTGACTAGAGTTTTTACCCAGCATTATTGATAAACGAATTGAAGTAAATACATACATTAACCAAACGACTACAGTTTGTTTTATTTTCCCTTGCACAGGTGAACACAACTCTATAACAATGATGAACACAAGAACAAATACGTATTATGCTAACGAGGAACGATGTTCACTTGCTTACTAATTTCTGATGTCTGTAGATTATGGGTTCCTCAAAAGCTGTTACTGTTAGAATCTATCTTAGATTTTCATTACATACAATATTATTATTAGTATAAATACGAAACCTCAAACACGTCCAGTATTTTTATGTTGAGAATCTATGTACAAAAATTTCAAAACCGTATCGTGACAAATCACAAAGTTATAAGCTTGTTATGTTACCTGGTTGTCCGTGGTCACCGCATAGTGCGTCGGCGTCGTCGCCTCGCCGTTTACGTGCACTTACAAGTTTTGGACTGTCCTTTCTGTGGTCGAGTGTAGGTAGATATTATAATGTACTTTGTTTGTAAAAGCAACCGCAAAAGAGTCAATGCGTATTGTTGCACCTTATGGCAAAGTTTAAAGAGTTGTTTTTCACTCATATCAGGGTTAAAGTACTAATAATAACTTTCTACAATTTACCATTTCACCTAATCACTATGTACAATGTTTTATACCAATCACTCACTACTCACCTCACACTCACAGTTACACCCAGTCTAGGTTCACTCACTAGCACTGCCAAGCCTAAGCCTACGGTGCGGTGGGCCGCTCGCTCGCGCGGAAAGCATGCGCACGCACCAGTGAATTGTCGGGCGGCATTTTGTCGACTGAGGGTAGGTATAAAATCGCTAGGTGTCCAACACATTTTTGGAATCGAAATTGAAATCGATTCCGTTAACGATTCTGGCGCTTGCAACAGCGTCGAAATATCGGGAAATCGAAATAATTAAAAATCACGGAAGATATTCCGTAAGTGACAATTTAAACCATATTCAGGTTTCGCACATACTAAAAATAATGTTGTATTTGTAACTGCCTCAGAGAAGCTCGTTTACGTATCCATCGACAGCTCTCGTGAAAATCTATCGACTATATAACATAAAACATCACTGTAAAAATTAAATTTTAAAAAACCTCCGACCAAATAACAGCAGACCAGCTCAGTGGTTCCAGAAGACATTAGTGTTTCAAATGTCAGATCCCACATACTCGTATGCTTGCAAGCAAACTGATCGTGTAACATTCCTATCACACCTAACAAACGACCTGATGACCTTGAAGACCTGAACCGATTTCCACCAAACATAGCTAAGAACACTCTCGAGTGATATACCTTTCAAACAAAAAAAACCTCATTAAAATCGGATCATCCGTTTGGGAGCTACGATGCAATAGATAGACACATATACATTTACACACACAGCCACGTCAAACTTATAACACCAGATAACAACAGATATACTTACCGTAAAGTGAGGTTGCCTACTTTAGCCGGTATAACTCGATAGGTAACCAATAGAAGCACAGTTTCTCTCGTGTTGCTTAGTTAATTAGCTAGGGCCAAAGTTATACCCCAGGGCCTCACAGTACAATGAATATTTAAAATAACTAGCTGTCCTGGCAGAAGTTGTCTTGCCCGAAGGTATATATTTTGTCAGAAAAATACTAAGAACCCGATTGCAAAGCCATCCAGGGGCTTACGTAATTATCATTTTTAGTTTTGATTAACGCATTTCATGTAGAGGACGCGGGTTAGTAAACAATAATTTTTAGTCTGTGGTGCATGGAATTACTACATGTCTCACCAATATAAGTCCTTTGTAGACTGTGGTTTACATTTTTTTAAACACCTCTATCTGTTTCCGTTCTTTACGCTCGAGCTCTGAGTCCAAGTTCACTTCACATTAATAGTTTTAAGATAAAATCATTTTAATAATTTTAAAAAGTTGTTCAATTAATTACTCTATGCCGAAATCTATAGTAAATACTCGTAAAAATATAAAAACAAGTTTCTTAGGCCTAATAAGATGTAGGAAAAAACACTGATGGAAACAGGTATGTGCATCTACCCTATTTAATTGTCTGTTTAAAGTACAAAATTAAAAGTTTCACTTATTTATTTTACGCATATATTTGTTTACTGTGTTCTTAGAGTTAAATCGTAAACAATCAAATATTTCCTCTTTATTTAGAATATTAGTTTAGATAAACAAACACAGGTTGCAATTTGCATTTAACAGATTTTATAGAAAGTGTCAGAAAAAAATCTACCCCCAACTAAGAAAAATAAGTTCGTTTTGTATATTTTTAAACTCGTACGATGTAGCTATTTTGTGAATAGTGTCGATGGAGTTTCTTACAGGTATTTTTTCTTTATAAAGATATACCTTTGCTTTGGAACATGCAAATAACTGCGTCTTTTATTGACTGACTGACAAATTCAAAACTGCCCGAAAATGGTTTAGTAAGTAGGTATATGCATAATTATATCTATACTATAAACTCTCAAAAGTCTAATTTTCATCTTGTTTTTATAGGTATCTGCAGAGAAGATATGAAAAATGTCATAGTAATATTATGGTTTGTATGTCTTCATGATCAGACATTGCAGCCCGCGATTTGTTTTATTCTGTTTCAAGTTGTACGTTGATCGAAATCATTTTGCGGCTATTACGATAGAATATTTACTAAATTATTATCATTTTGTATTCATATAAGTATTAAAACGCACAGTTCTTAACATTATCTTTTGAATAAAATATGTTTCAAAATCTTTATTAATGTTTAAAAAAAAAACAATCTGTTTCTTTGTCATCGAACTCCTTCAAAATGGAAAAAAGGATGTACCTAAGTCCGTACGTATTTTTACTCTCCTACCCCCACACCTCATTTTTTTTTTTGCCTGACCTATAAGTAAGTTATAAAAAAAAAATATATGGCAGAACATTTGCTGAGTCAGCTAGTTTACCTTAGTATAAAACTTCCGGCCGCAAAACGAACTTAATCAACATACAACACATTCAATCGAAACTCTAACTTACAATTTTACGTATCACATTGCCGTTATAACCTGAATCAAACACCTTCTGTGCTATCTACCCAAGTTGACAGCTCTGCGCCTTGACTTTTCGGCTGCGATTGTCGACGCGGGTAACGCTAGCACGTCTAGATGTGGCGTACACCGCATTCAAGACAAAACCATTACGCAACGAGGGCCACGATACTGGGAAACCAGTGCTGGTCCTTGTCCCTAAGCAACCAGTTCTGGGTAACACCAGAACCGGTCCAAAACGACTGTCGCTGGGCAACTAGCGACGGTCCAAAACCACAACGACTTTGACGCCGGGTAACACCGGTGTTGGTCATCGCACTGAACATTGCTCGCTGGGTAAAACCGGTGACACTGGATGGCTGGGTAAAACCAGTAGTCCTGTACCAACCTGAACTCTTTCCTGAATAAACACAGGTTCTGGGTAACCAGAACTGTTCCTAAGCTACGAAGACTTGACGCTGTGTAAATCCAGTGTCGGTTATCGCCCCGAAACTTTTCTACGGGATTACTGGGTAAAACAACGAGTCCTGTACCTGCTAAACAAACCATGATACTCCACAGTCTCGGTTTTCAGACCTTTTCACGCAGTCGTACTGGGTACAACCAGTATCGGTTCTCAAACAATCGTGCTGAGTAAAACCAGTATCGGTCCTCAAACTTACCTATTATTTAAACTACCGTGCTGGGTAAAACCAGTATCGGGCCCCAAACTTATTACTTATTCAAACTATCGTGCTGTGTAAAACCAGTATCGATCCTCAAACTATCCTGCTGGGTAAAACCAGTATCGGTCCTCAAACTTATTATCCAAACAATCGTGCTGGGTAAAACCAGTATCGGTCCTCAAATTTATTATTCAAACTATCCTGCTGGGTAGAACCAGTACCGGTCCTCAAACTTATTATCCAAACAATCGTGCTGAGTAAAACCAGTATCGGTCCCCAAACTTATTATTCAAACTATCGTGCTGGTAAAGCCAGTATCGGTCCTCAAACTTATTATTCAAACTACCGTGCTGGGTAAAACTAGTATCGCTCTTTAAATTTATTCTAACAGTCATACTGGGTAAAACCAATATCTCTAACCTATAAAAACAACGTCAATAGGGTAACACCAATATCAGTCCCAAGAACCTCACCAAACAATTCTATTGAGCCTTAGACCTTAAGACACACTTCTACTGGATCATACCAGAAGGAATCTCACAAACATTATCTTGATTATTTTGCCCTAAACCCTCATTTATTTGGACTTGACGAAATATGTCTTGTTCAATACTACTCTATTAGTCGCCTCTTATCTTCCCATATATTATCATTTCCATTCCTATAAAGACACAACCACACTGGATACACCAGTACCTATTCGTCCTTATCCTTGAATTTCCTTCTATTCAATTTTTTTTTTTAAACGGCCTTTTTGGTCAATAGATACTTATGTCAGTCTAGACCGCTTGGCGCTTTAAAAATATACAATTTGCGCGGGAAAGCTGACTGCTAATTTATTAATCTAGTAATGTAATTTATTAATTTTTGATTTTATTGTTTCCTAATTCTTTATTGTACACAAAACTAATGATTAAATACAGTGATTTGAGAATGCACGTACAAAACCAAGCTCGACTCAACAATGAGGTAGGTAAATAGAACTCAGAGTTGTTTCTATTTTTAATGAATTATTACAGTTTTTATATTGGTTGTTAAATTTTTTATTTAATATTTATTGCAACTTTTGTTTTTTAAACATGTTGCTTATAAATGAACCTTGTATAGATTAAAACGTTAGCTTTACATACTTACTCTGTGTACAGATTCTCATAGTTCTTCAAACTGACCTGACAGACGTGTTGCTGGGGAGTTTGTTCCGCCACTTCTTCTCCCCAGCTATAACACTAGGAAGTGGTGACGGGGGTCCGATTTGAGGGTGTCTGTCTTTTGTAATAATTGCCTTGCTTAGATAATTAAATGATTTTGATTTAAAGTACCACTATGTGTTTTATTTCCGTGTACCACTATCGTCTGTTTTTCATACCCTGAGACTAAATTGACACAAGTAATGTCAAACTTACAATAGGAATTATGCCAGTTCTTTTGAGTTGTAATGCCATTTTAGTCTCAGGGTATAAAAACAGACGGTATGGGTTTTTTTTTTCTATACTCGATCCCTCTATTTTAACATCAAGATATTGCTTACGTAGCCAGTTTTATTTATTTATTTGGCACACCAACAATTTGACTACACTTCAACAAAGATGATGACACTCACATACATTAAATAAACTTACAGACTAGTAAGTATAGTAATTTCTTACAGATAAGCACAATATGCATAACTTTATTTTTAGTTGACGTTTAGGGTCAATTCCCACTGAAAGAGCAGCGGCCGGCAGCGTCTTTTTGAGGCAAAATATTGCAAACTATTTTGAATCTTATATACGTGATTTAAAAGTTCATAGTCATTTGAAGGTAAAGGAGGGGTCGCGAGGCTGCGTGAGCCTTCTACCGACTAGTCAAAAGAGGCGCCACGCGGCCGATCGCGGCGCCGCTAGCTGACGTGCGGCCGACCGCGGCGCAGCTGACAGACGCGCGGTTGCGCGCGAGCGACCATTTCCTACCCGCCCACCCTGCCGCTTGCGCATTTCGCGTCATTTTATTAGAGGGTATCAAGTTAGAACGTGCTACGCTCCGTGAGAAAAAAGAAAACAATGAATATTGAAGAGAATTTAATTTTGTTTGTTACTTCTTGTTCTTCTTCTACAGCCAGTGCTATGATACATAAATCCAAATCCACCATATTTATTGCCACACAACTTTCCTTGAGTGAAGTAGATCGCACACTAGTTTTCAAAGCTACCACGCGGAGGCGGCGCCTCGGGATGCCGCGCTGCCTCTCGCGGCGCCGCACTGCCTCTCGCGGCGCCGCACTGCCCCGCGCGGCGCCGCGCTCAGTCACTTGCTCTTACGGCCACTGCCGGCCGCTGCTCTTTCAGTGGGAATTGACCCTTAATTGAGACTAAGTTAGTCACCAAACATAATTACTTCTTATAACTAAAATATTTAAAATTAAATTAACAATAACTAGCATCTTCAGATTTATTTATTCAGTAAGTTATGTCGATAACTCCGTAGTATTCTCTTTTGAGACCTTATTTGGAACTAAAAAATAAAGGTAGTAAAGAAATGAACACTCAATCTATTCAAATACAACTTTATTTCAAAAAGTCAACATTTTCACTTATGAATACATTTTATTGACAGGTTATTTGTTTGAGAATAAATAAAACCCCATATGTTAACATTGTTATTGGTGATTGAAACTAAATGCTAGGTTATGTAGTATATAAAAATATTATGGCTTATGTTTTGGCTCAGCGAACACATTAAAACTTATTGCTATACATTGTTTTAGATTTCAAGCGAGTTAAGATAGTTTCAAGTTGTACCAATATTTATACTTATCGTCTGTTTTTTATACCCTGAGACTAAAATGACATTGCAACACAAAAGAACTGGCATCATTCCTATAGTAAGTTTGACATTACTTGTGTCAATTTAATCTCAGGGTATAAAAAAACAGACGATAGTGCATATCTAGAAGCAAATCAAATGATTTCATAACATGCATTCGAAGACAAGTAACATGTACTACATTTAAACTTTTTTAATGATATAAACCAGTGCTTGATTGCGATCCTACCTACTGGTAAGCAGTGATGCAATCATTGATGGTGAAGCGCGCTAGTTTATTAACTAAAGCCCGTTTTTTAATCTCTGAGACCAAAATGACATTACGTGGGTTGTCACACTTGTCACAACACAAAAGAACTGTCGTCATTACTATTTTAAGTATGACGTTTGCCTGTGTCAATTTAGTCTCAGGGAAAAACTAAACCTTAGTGCGCTATTTGGATGCCGCCAGTGTCATGTTGAGAAGGCGACTCGGTGAGGACCACCGTCGAGCTTTTGACTTCGTGGTAGATGTTAGTCTATGCTTAACTAGGAACACAAGCACAGAGAAAAGTCTCGATCAAGTTTCACTTAGTTAAAAGATCACAAAAATCGAAAAAAATCGTAGCACTGACAAAAGCACGTTTAGCCTTCACCATCATCATCTGTCTAGCCTTTTTCCAACTATATTGGGGTTGGCTTCCAGTCAAGCCGGATTTAGCTGAATACCAGTGTTTTACGAGGAGCGGCTGCCTACCAGACATCCACAACCCATTAACTGGAGTAACACGGTACTTCATGGCAAGACTGGAGTCAGATTTACTGGCTTCTGACTATCCGTGACGACTGCCAAAGATCTGCAAATGACAGCCTAAGGCATAACGTGCTTTCCGAGGCACGAAGGAAACTACCAGCTTACCAGCTGCAACCGTTGCTTAACCTTGAAGATCGACCCGTGCGAGTACGGATGTTATTATCTAGCCACGTTCACAAAAATCGAAAAGATTCGTAGTACTGACAAAAGCATGTGTTTAGCCAACAAAAGTCCGCCTATTCACTCTTGCTTTGAAGACACCTAACCTCGGTGGTGGATTCTAAACTAAGGAGCAGTTGATTTTTTTCCTCACATTTACCACCTAGTTATTTAATAGTCCTATGTGCCTTGGTACAACTTGAAACAACATCTAGCAATCATAGTCAATTAACAAATACTAATGATGTTAAAAAAATATAAATCATTTATACGGCATGGTAAATAGTGTATGTATCCATGCTACCTTGCATTACAAAATTCTTTGATTGGCAACAGTACTCCATTATACCCCAAATGGTAGGTTAGGAGACAGAGGTGTCACCGTAGGTGTGGGATCGAGCAATGGGTAGCTCACCGTCCGGCCGTCCGATAATCGTCCGGACCGAGCCCGAATCGTCGACGGCGCATAATGTTCCATGCGTACCTCAAGATTTCAGCAAAACCTTAGGGGCCCAGCAGGGCCGAAGCCTAGTGGGGCTCGTCCAAAAGGAAACTCCGGGATTCTGGCTCACAAGGCAAATAGGAAGGTTTTACTCAGTAAGTCTAACACACCCTTCCACTCCACGCTAGAGCAGGAGAAGTCATAGAATGATTTACCACCAAAAAGGGGGGGTGTATTGTAGTCTTTTTTTCACTAGTTCTATTTAAGTCCGATCTAATGGAAAGCGAGTCAGAATCAGACTTGAGACAGTTATTAGAAGTCACCCCACGGAGATTGATTGTTTGTTGAACGCAGGTAGTATAGTAGGGACGGTTCCAGTAAAAGCTATAATTATTATCGGTAATTGCGAATAACAACAAGTTCAACATTTCTTATTGTACATATTTATTGTTATCATTATCGGTTTAGATCTAACATGCATTACACTCGCGACATGGTTCGGGGTTGTCAATAACAGATATTTTTTTATTAAGAATGTTTGATAACTACTGCTTAATAGTTTAAAGGTAAACGGAACCGACTATAAAGTCCCACCTCCGTTAAGGGAGGATCCGCCGACCAGACGGGTGTTATATCTGGTCGGGGCAACTGGCTGTTGTAAGCAACAGTACACACAGTACAGTACAGGCAGGCAGTACAGTATAGGCTCTTAATAAACTAGTGCACCTCACCATCAACGATTGCATCACTGCTTACCATCAGGTGGGATTGTATTCAAGCACTAGTTTATGTTATATAAAAAAAAAACTAATACCGCGACGCAGGATTTTCAATTTTAGTTCTTACGTGGCGTTATTGATGTCACTACTCCAGAAACGCCAAAATCTCAGTAATTTTATGAAAAAAAGGCACATTTTTGACAACCCCTTCCATCGTAGACAATTCTAGTCACTAAATTAGTTTCGACTTATTTTAAAAACTTTGTTATAACAATATTCAGTATCGATATTAGCCATTATATCTATTTTTCGGTTATAAAGGTATAAAAAACTTATACAGTTATTAGTAGATAGCCACAATATTAATATTTAAAGATTTCATAATATTCTTTCTAGACAACAGTTTTTTTTTAATCTACATTTTCTATCTTACACTCAAAAAAAAAGATTAAAGATTTCATTTATTATAAAAAAAAATTAGAATAATTCTAGTTCTCTTTGATATTAGTTTAAAATTATACTTATTAGACTATGGAGATTATAAGCATGTAGGTATACACAAACCTGCGTTAGATATTATCTGTACAAATGGTATAAATTCAAAATGCAAAGTAAACTTATGGCTCCCATCATTTTAAATTGTAATTTGTTAAGGACCAATTTTTTCGGATAACTTTTATAAGAAGAATAAATATTATAGTTGTTTAACATATTTTCTATGCAAAACTGTTAAATCGCCATTTTTATTTCTCAGTTAAAAGTTATCCGACTGTTGAAAAATCGACCTTAACATTATATTTACCAGAGACCAGCCTTTAGGTCTCTGAAATAAAAATTTACAAGATAATGTTTCAGTATAAATTAATGTCAAAATTGTCATAATTTTAGGCTAAAGTAAATATTGACAAATTCTCAAATCCATATATTGATATTCGCCGTCGCGTGACAGAGTTTTACTGACTATAAACCCACTCCTTCTTTGCCTTGGTTCCAGAACCCTGGGGTTCATTTTCACATAACCCATGGCTCCAGTAGAAGGAATGTGGGTGGGATTTAGTCAGTAAAAGTCTGACACTCTTTCTACCCAGACCAGCTAGTTAATGATTTCCCGGCTCAAAAACAAAAAAAAGTGTGTTTAGGAAGCCATAAGATACATATCATTCTAGCGGATTACTTTTATATGTTATTTAATTTAAAGTTATATGAAATCCCTTTGATTATTAACTTGATTTCAGCCCTGCTTCAGTGCTTATATAGCTGAAAAGTAGAAAGAAAATTATGTTAGTTAACTCATTTGGTTTCTTTCAAATAATTTTTTTTTGGTCAATTTCAATTAGACGAGGCTGGTGTATCCTAGTTGCATTCCCTGAGAAGAAACACCGAAACAAATTCAGAGGTCAAAGTCTCTTTTGAAATCTATACAGTAACAATTAATGGTCCAAACATATGAGAACCATGCAGATTAGTGTCTCAGTGATTTTTTGATGAAAGAACCTCACAGATTTGAGTGGACCTGTCCAATCAGTGCAAGCATTTTGTCAGTATTTGTGTAGGTTAAACTCTGGAGTACTAAAGAATTCAACGACTTGACGAACAAATTATGTTTATGTAGATAAGTCATCTACCGAGCCTTTTCCTAACTACATATATTGGGGTCGGCTTCCAGTCAAGCCGGATTTAACTGAATACCAGTATTTTACGAGGAGCAGCTGCCTACCAGACCTCCACAACCCATTTACAGGGGTAACACGGTACTTCATGGCAAGACTGGAGTCAGATTTACTGGCTTCTGACTATCCGTAACGACTGCCAAAGATCTCCAAATGACAGCCGGGACCAACGGCTTAACGTGCTTTCCGAGGCACGGAGGAAACTCGATATGTAGTTGGCGTGTATGTGTGTACCTTGTAGACGTGCTTCTTGCAGGGCTTGTAGTAGCATCAGAGCGCGTTGGCGGGCGCCAGCGCGCGCAGCAGGCGCGACTGTGTGTGCGCGCCGAACAGCACGCACAGCAGCGACACGCCGTAACCTGTGGCGCGCTCGCCCTGCAACATTCATAAAACCATCAATAAAATGCTGTTTTGATAATCATCATTTCAGCCCGCAGCCGTTTAGTGCTGGACTGTGTTCTCCACCAAGTCCTATGCATCTTGCATCCAGCAGATTCCCGCGAACACATGCCCCACGTAAAGTGAACCTTTTGACTCCATTAACTATGGCTAATCACTCTATCTGTGTTCTACAAGCAATGTGCCATGCCCGCTGCCACATTAATTGATATTTTAAAACCAAATGGAACTGCATCGAAAGGAGGTAAATAATGCTAAACTAACGGTCATAATTTGAAAGCAACACTTTAAGTGGTAACATTATAAATTGGACAAATACAAAATTCTATACATAAATTAAATAACTTGGAACATAATTTTAAAACAGCAATTTGCTAACTAACTGATGTCAAATGTACAGACTAATTTTTATTGTCACAGTAGGGCAATTCTACCATTTATTTTTCAGCTATTTACTACTGCGCAGCGACTCGCACATTGTTCAGAGCGGTCTTTAAGTATAAATTGAACATGTTTTTTTATTAATAATTCACAAAACTGATGCACAATCACACATATACAAAAATAAATCACAACATAATATCTGATTGACACCTACTGGATGTGAATCTTGCATGCATACATAAAATAAGCTATTTAGGTAGTGTGCTATTTATAAAGTTTTACAAATCCATGAGGCAAATAATAATAATAACAATTCAATTATAAATGTTCTTTCAAAAATCGGTAGATAGTATAATGTTGGTATAACTTACGCAGTGCGCGGGCGCGGCCATGTCGACGTGCAGCCAGTTGCCGGGGAAGTCGAAGCCCAGGTGCGACAGGATGAACAGCCCCGCGCACGACGACTGCGCGTTGTTGCGGTCCTGACATACAAAGGAGTTAACAAATATTAATAATAATAATCCACAACTGATTAGGCCTCTACGGGACTTCAAATTAAAGGGCGGACTGTATAATAAAATATATTCAGCGACTACAAGATTGTCAATAAGTGGCCGTGGTGAACCGCGTCTGAGAGCCGAGTGGCGGCGCGTGAGCGGCGAAGCTCGTTCCCCGCGTCCCGCGCGCACCGTCCTGTGCTCACCCGTAGTGAGTGATGCGCCGACACAACTTTTCACACATCGCCACCTAGTCCCAAGCTAAGCAGAGCTTGTGTTATGGGTACTAGACAACTGATACACATACTTATATATTTCTAAGTACATACATATTATAGATAAATTACACCCAGACACAGAACAAATGATTGTGCTCATCACACAAACATTTGTCCTGGGTGGGAATCGAACCCATGACCTCCGGCAT
Organism: Mythimna separata; assembly: GCA_030763345.1. Lineage (NCBI taxonomy): Eukaryota > Metazoa > Arthropoda > Insecta > Lepidoptera > Noctuidae > Mythimna > Mythimna separata. The sequence goes on along the minus strand of CM061188.1, from coordinate 2,701,067 downwards.
AGCAGTCAGGGTCACCACTAGACCAAAAGGCCAGTCAAAAAATATAGTAGAGTAACGGTGATAAATTAGAATCCGTGCGAAGCCTTGGCAAATTTATCTTGTTACCCCAGTCAATGGGTTGTGGAGGTTTGGTAGGCAGCCACTCCTCGTAAAATACTGGTATTCAGCTAAATCCGGCTTGACTGGAAGCCGACCCCAATATATAGTTTGGTTAGGTAGGTAGATGATGCGAAGCCGGGGCGGGTCGCTAGTATATAAATAAAATAAACTTACAGCCACGCTATTCTTCATGTCGGCGACGCAGCTGGTGAACTCGGTGAAGTGCAGCTCTGGCGCGAAGGGCAGCGGGTGCGTGAGGTCGCCCGATCGAAGCCCGGCGGAGACACACAGCGCCTCCAGCCGACTGCTGTTCGACACGATGGCCGCATGGTACTTGCCGGTCGCTGTGCCCTGGGGCATGGACGAATAACACGTGTCAAAACAACACATCACATACCTAAGTATTGATGATTACCGTCCTTGGCTACTTAAGACCCTCATCTGCAGTTCGAGTCTAAATACCGCTTCAGCGGTAATCACCAACATTATACACTTATATCATAAGGTTTTTTTTTTATCATTTTCACTCGTGCAAAGCCGCAACAGGTAATTAATTATATATTTGTATACAAAAAGAAAAACTGACTGACATATCAACTCACAACCAAAAGTAAGTATTGGAACTAGGAAAGTGAAATTTTGCTCAAGCTTTCTTTTTATGACTTAGGCGAGCACTGAAAGAGGATTTAATAAAATTCAGCCACTAGGTGAATGAAACTGGGGTCTAAAGTTCGTATGGAGAAATCTAGTAACACACAGTCGAACCTGCTGGCAGAAGCTAGTCTACGTACAATTCGTCCGTTATAAGTTGGCGAGTGTGAAGTTAGGCTCTGCGAATTTTGGCGCTTGAAATATCGTATAAAAAATAAAGGCTTTAATAGTAGATTATTGCATCGAGCACAAAGTAATTTATTATTGCATCGAGTGCCTGATTTAGAGCCCGAGCGTTAGCGAGGGCTATAATCTAATAGGCACGAGGGCAATATTAAATTACTTAAGGCGAGGTGCATAATCTGCTTTTCTTTCAACTATTACCTATAGGAATAGTAGATAAAAGAAACTCATATCAAGCAGTTAAAATAGAAGTTTCTATAACACTGTCGGCTTCGTTTAGAATGTTTTCCGGAGTTAATGTGTCGCTAGATGATTCCATTTTAATTCGAAGCCGAAGCACTCAAAATCAGATAGTATCACACTTTATCGTTTCCAAAAACATTGTCAAAACAAAATCAACAAAGTTCCCGCCAAATCACTTTTTTAAATTTCTTTCATTTTTAAATCAGAGTTAGCAGCAATCATTTTTTAAATTTGGAACAAGTAGGATAGAAACAAATAATACGTACGTAAAAAAAAATATTGATATCGGCTGGCTGAATAGAGCTAACCCATTGAGATTGGTGCCTTATGGTGCGATAAAAAAAAAAACTGTGCAATAATGAAATTTCATACATTTTTATTGCTCTAGAGCAATAAAGACTCGCTTTGTGCTGAGTTTTTAGTGTGATTATGATGAAATTAAAGCATAGTTGGAAGAAAAAAAATAAATGCCAGAAACTGTTTTTAACAGCAATAACAACTGCAAATTGCATATTTTTTTTTAAACCTTTATTTTTTATACGATATTTCAAGCGCCAAAATTCGCAGAGCCTAACTTCACACTCGCCAACTTATAACGGACGAACTGTATATTATATGTTTTTAAATCACAATGTATGTGACATACCTGCGCTCCAGTCAAAGTGGCGACGTCTACAATGGTGTCAGCCTTCAGATCCCGAGACGCGTACACCACACCGTCACTGAGGACCAAGCGACCTGCAATACAGAAAAAACATCATATAGGTGAAAGTTTGTGAGTGTGTATGTTTATTACTTCCTTCCTCACAAGAATTAGATTCCCTTGGGATAATATAACTTTCACGCAGGCGATACCGCTGGCAGAAGCTAATAGTATTCCATCTGCCTAGCCTTTTCCCAACTATATTGGGGTCGGCTTCCAGTCAAGCCGGATTTAGCTGAATACCAGTATTTTACGAGGAGCGGCTGCCTACCAGACCTCCACAGAAGCTAATAGTATTATAATTTAAAAAAAGGTGTAACTTAAAGTTTTACTTGCGTACTTGGTTTAAAACGTTTCTAACTCATTCAATTTTGAATGGATTTGGATAATTCTTATATTGATCTTTCATAAAGTGACTATTTTGATAAAAGAACTTAAAAAAAAAATTGGAAGTACACAATTAGGTGTCGTATGGTGTTATTGAAAAAGAGGATAGTATACCTTCAGCATCCGTGTTGTTGATCTCAACGGTGCGTCCTGAGTACAGTGTGTGGATATCGTCAGGTCTGAAAGTAGAAACAAACATGAAATTGTATCAACTGTGAAAATATTTTCAACTGTCTAGCTATCATGGTTTATGAAGTACAGTCTGGTGACAGATGGATAGCAAAGTCATAGCAATAGTGTCTTGATTTTACCCTTTGAGTATGAAACCCTAAAAATCATTTTTAGTGTTTTAGCAGACTTTATATTTGTCTAACAGACCTTATATTTTTCTATCAGACGTTATATTTTTCTATCAGACCTTATATTTTTATAGTAGACCTTATATTTTTCTAATAGACCTTATATTTTAATTACACCTAAGACACATATATCTTATCCCCACGCTCACCTGGTAGCGAGCGGTCCCACGGCGTTCTCGGCGAGGCACAGCACAGCATGCAGGTTGATGGTGGGCTTGGACTTGACAGCCAGAGCGAAGGCTGCTAGCACTGCGGCCGCGCCGCCGCAGTCTCCCTTCATGCCTACCATGGAGGCCTGTGCATGGGAAGTATGTGTTAGGGGATGATATCGAATGAATTTCAAATGTGATCTCTCTCTGTCACTCAAAGGTTTATTATTATCGGCCTTATAATGTTCCCTCTACTGGGACTCAGGCCTCCTCACTAGGAGAGGGAATGGGCCATAATCCACCGCGCGGGCTCAGTGCGGATTGGCGGATGTCACATGTCTTCGAATTTTTGGTTCTAGGACATGCAGGTTTCCTCACGATGTTTTGCTTCACGGTTTTGAGAGCAGTGGTGATGAAATAAATTACACAAAGTAATGCGCCTGACTGGGTTTGAACCCGCGACCTACAACTTGCAAGTCGGGGCAGTTACCACTGGGCCACCACTGCTCTACTCAAAGGTTTATTAAGTTTTCTGTGTCCCACGCATGCTACAGAGAGATATTAGCAAAACTAAATTGTTTCTGCAGTTCCAGTAAGTCCCTGCAATGCAAAAGGCTACTGATGGAAGACGGCTAGTAAAAGTCTGATACCGCTCGTTGTTCGCTTGTTCATCCACACCATTGCTTACCATAAGATGAGATAGTAGTCAATCGCGAGCCTATTACTAATAATAAAAAACTTACATTCCACAAACAATACACAAGGTAACTTGCAATTTAGTAAGCAGTTCCACACCATGACATTGCGCCCTTTCTTAGTATGATGACAGATTTTGATATGAATGACAGAGTGCAAGCAAATGAGACGATTCAAACCAACACTCGAGGCGGGATGAATGAATTTGTTGATACCCCAGGTAACTTCAGGATTGTTCGAAAGAATCATAATAGCCCTGGAACGCAAAGGGTGATCTATCAATCACCCTTTGCGTTCCAGGGCTATGTGAACATGGTCGGTTTTAGTCTGTAAAAGTCTGAGACTTCATTTCGCTCCATTTTTATTGTTTAATTTAAAGATGAGCCGAATTGAAGAAACGCGTTCTGATTAAACTTTTTTGTTCACGATAGAAAAATTGAGGAGCTCGTGGCTAGATAATAACAGCCGCACAGGTCGATCTTCAAGGTTAAGCAACGCTTGCCTAGGTTGGTCTGTGGATGGGTGACCATCTTAACATAACGAGTTTCCTCCGTGCCTCGGAAAGCACGTTAAGCCGTTGGTCCCGGCTGTCATTTGGAGATCTTTGGCAGTCGTTATGGATAGTCAGAAGCCAGTAAATCTGACTCCAGTCTTGCCATGAAGTACCGTGTTACCCCAGTTAATGGGTTGTGGAGGTCTGGTAGGCAGCCGTTCCTCGTAAAATACTGGTATTCAGCTAAATCCGGTTGACTGGAAGCCGACCCCAATGTAGTTGGGAAAAGGCTAGGCAGATGATGATGTTCACGATAGAAAAATAAATATATTTTTTAAAATTTTTGTTTATTACATTTAACAGCTGTGATGTCATAACATGTCGCAAATTTGATTCTATCTTATTTGACCGAACGCTAATCATCTATTTTTATAAAATATTCTTCGATAATGTTTTACGTAAATTAGAGTTAAGAAATTATAGAAACATTTGAAGTTTATGACGCCTGTTTGGAGCCAGTAATTACCTATTCAAGAATTATAATCAAAATTAGAGCTAAGAGGATAAGGGTCCTTTCACACAGACCGGCTCGGAGAGGAGAGCAGATTTTTTATCACGTTGAAAACAGAGCTTTAAGTATTTGTAGTAAGGTTTATTTTTGCATGTGAACTGTTTTGTCATAAAGAATGCTTGAACGCGCACTGCACATGCAAAAATAAACCTTACTACAAATACTTAAAGCTCTGTTTTCAACGTGATAAAAAATCTGCTCTCCTCTCGGAGCCGGTTTGTGTGAAAGGACCATAAAATTAAAAAGTTGATGACGCCTGTTTGGGCGTCTGTACCTATTTGAGAATTACAATGATTTTAAATTACAGTACATTTGCCTTTGACGTCTCTAGCACCTACTTAACACGTTATCTCTAAAATACACACATCAAAAGTGTCTAGGGATCAAGCATTTTTATGCGGATTTCTTGAGATTGAGATGTGGCTTTGTAATAAATTTATGATTTTATAAATTTATATGGATCCTTTTTGGTGCATTTCATAATTTGAATCAGGAACTGTGAATCAAATTCGAGTAAAAGATGAAAATCAGCTGTCAATATTTTCCCTATAAAAACATACAACGCATTGAAGACATTATTAGTGCTACTGTTTCCCTACTACTGATTAAAACCAACGTTATTATGGAGCGGCGACGTCATTTAAGCAGGGAAGAAATGCTCAGAGCCGTGGGAATGATAGAAGCTGGTTCCCGGCAACGTACTGTGGCTTTAGCTCTGAATACAAGTCAGAGTGTTATCAGTCGACTTTGGACACGTTACCGAAGCACTGGTACCGTGGCTGAGCGCCATGGAGGACGGTATCGCTGCACCACACGGAGACAAGACCGATACATTCAAATCTTAACTCGAAGAGCTCCAACAATAACCGCCATGATGTTAGCCGTGAGGCTTCATCACTCTTCAGGGAACTTAATTAGCGACCAAACAGTCAGAAACCGCTTGCATGAAGTGAACCTTCATTCCCGAAGACCGCTACGCTACGGGTACCACCTATAGCAATGCACAATCGTAGGATTCGATATCAATGGGCTCTTGAACACAGAAATTGGGCAGAAGAACAATGGCGTTTCGTGTGCTTTTCTGATGAGTCTCGTTTTGGTATGAGACCGGATACAAGACGTATACGACACTGGAGAACCCCTGGACGCCAACAGCGATTAAAATCCTGCCAGGAAGTCCATCCTTATAGTGGTGGAACCATCATGGTATGGGCGGGTATTTGGATCGGCGGAAGAACTGAGTTGATTTGGATCAGAGGCAACCTCAACGTTCAAATTTATGCTGAGACGATTGTATCAGACGTCATCGTTCCTCTACAAGTGCAAATCGGTCCCTTATTTCAGTTAATGCATGATAATGCACGACCGCACACCGCAAGAGTTGTAAGACAGACTCTCGCCGCAGCTAACATCAATGTCCTGCCCTGGCCTGCTCAGTCGCCAGACTTGAACCCGATTGAGCATGCATGGGATATGCTACAGAGAAGAGCTCTGCCGAATATGGAGGGTATCCAGTCGCAAGAAGACCTTTTTTTGTTGTTGCAACGAACATGGGCGGCCATTCCACAGCGTGATTTGGATGAACTCATTTTGAGTATGCCAAACCGATGTTCTTGTGTTGTTAGTGTTCGCGGTAGAAACACGGATTATTAATTGTTTAAGTTACCCAATAAAATTTTAAAGAAAACTGTTATTTCAGTCTTTTTTTCGAACTTTAATGTTAGTGGTTCAAATGTCAAAAATCCCTTTATTAGGAAAATGGCAAATTTCTTTATTAATGCAAAGGTGACTTGGTTTATCGTTACTGTGACAAACGAAAACACTTTATTTGATGAATCCTTAAAGAAAATTTTAATTAATATCAATCAGGAGAAAAGTTATTGCAAAAATATATGTTGATCCCTAGACACTTTTGATGTGTGTATATTTCGATGGTCCCTAAGTAAAGTCTCGAATCAAAAAAATAGCAACTTTTTATTATGACTGTTTTGAGCTCATTTTAAAAGGATGTTTTTTTAATACAACTTCAAAAATTAGGAAAACTCTTAAGTTTCCCGATATTTGAAGTGGTATTAAAAAACATCCTTTAAAAAGAACTCAAAACAGTCATAATAAAAATTGCTATTTCATTGATTCGATACTTTACTTAGGGACCATCGATTTGAGAATTACATTCCAAAAAATCTCTGTATGAAATGAGTCCCACCCCCGTCATGAAAAGGCTGGCAAGTCTCACAAAACTCACCCTTGCCTTGATACTGAGGCCGCCGGTGTCGTACACGATGCCCTTGCCCACCCACGCCACACTGTCAGCCGCACCGGGAGCCCGGTAGGACAGTGACACTAGTGCAGGAGGAGCGGCGGCCGCGCGCCCCACGCCGTAGATGCCGCCCATACCGCGGGCCTTGAGCTCTTCGCCACGGATTATTGTGGGCTCAGGGATGTCGAGTTCCTTTGCGACTTTGCATGCTTCCTGTAAGAAAGAAAAGAGAATCACTTAAAATATATTAGAACCAATATTTTATAATACTACAATTAGTTAGTTATTAGTTGGACGTATTGTAAAACTCATGTTCAATAATCTTCAGTTTTTCACCCCAAATTATTGTGGGCTTCGAAATGTCCAATTCTTTTGCTACTTTGCACTGATCCAACGAAAAAAAGAAAAAATATCTCTTAAAATATGTTATAGTCGGTGTCTAGTTTTGTAATAAAAGTAATTTTCACCTAATATAAAAGGAGAAATTGACTGCACACAGCCGAAATTACTGGGATTAAAAGCGTGAAATGTTACACAAGATTCCTTCTGAAAAGTAGGCGAGAACTGAGAGAGGATTTTTCAAAATTAACTCCCCTAAACTTTGAAACTTTATTTTATCCCTTATAAAATAAAGTTCTAAAGTTTACGCATCACGCAAAAAGATCGAATAGATTTCGATGAAACTTGATATACACAAATGTCCTAGAATAACATACAGGATATTTTTTATCTTAAGAGTATGTTCCCTTGGGATGAGTTCCGACAATTACGCAGCCAAGCCGCTCGTAGAAACTTGTCTAATATAAAAGGAAAATTTGACTGACATATCAACAGACAGCTACCACTACTGGGACTAGGATCGCGAAATTTTGCACAAGGTTTCCTTTTATAACGTAAGCAAACATAAAAGATTTTCTAAAATTCAAAGAATTAAACGAATGTCTAAAGTTTACTTATAGAAACCTACTTGCATGCGGATTGAGCCGCTGGCAGAAGCTAGTATTCTCAAAATTCTTTGGAAAAGTGAGCTTATGAGCATCAGCCAAGCAAAAAGTCCAACTATAATAGAAACACTAACGCCCGAAACCAATAACCTATCTGTCACATACATATCGGAGATTGAAAAACAAATGAAACAACAGAAAACATTTATTTTATTTAATTTATTATTTATTTATTTATCATGTATCATTTGTTTTTCAATCTCCGATATATGATAGATAGGTTATTGGTTTCAGCTGTTAGTCGGACCCGGGAATCGCACAAATACATCACAAGATTGCCTCACCTCAATAAACTTATCCACATTCATCAAGTTGGCCGGAGTGTCAGTGATCCTGGCCGCCAGCCGGGTCGCGTCGGCGGCATCCTGCAGCGTCTTCACTTCGTCAGCCGACAGCGTGTTGTCGCAGAGCGCGTCGTCGAGAGGCCCGATACCTTCGTCCTCTGATTCACCGTCTGAAACGACGGCTTACATGAGAACTAGTAGCATCTGGAGGGATAGGAGGGGAGTGAGATAGGCGCGGGGTGCTTAGCAGTTGGGTGGTGTAAGGTGATGATGATTAATTAATAAAAATACTAGGATAGGTGTTAACTCATGGGGAGGAGGTATTTTTGGACTTTGTCATCTAAGAATATTGTGATGCGGAAAAATTTAAAAAGAGTAACCATGGAGTTTCTTCCCAGTTCACCTTCATAGAAAACGACTAATTAGAACCGTACGCTAGCTTCTATTATGTTTTATAAGTGCTCAAAAAAAAAAAAATGACTTTGAGGGTTGGCAACCGAAATAATCATTTTATAACTAACTTATGAATTTAAATCTAATCTTGTATGGTGCTTAATATTTGCTGAGACTGAAGTGTGATAGGTTACAGTAGAAACTAAAAAAAGAGTAGTTTTCCCGTGTTTTGGAGCGAGTGCGAGCTTGAGCGTAGCGAACGCGGTGCTAAGCTAAACGAACGCGGTGCTAATCAAAACGAACGTGGTGCTAAGCAAAACAGTCGCGGTTTTAATCGAAGCGAGCTCATGAAGTGACTCACCTTGCTTGTCCTCTTTCAGCAGATGTATCTCAACGGACACAGCGCGGGTGTTCTGCGGAGCGGGCGCGGTGCTGAGCGGCGCGGCGGCCGAGCGCGCTTGGAACAGCGGGTACGAGCGCGCTATGCTCACTGCGCTAGCGAGCGCGTCGCGTTTGCGGCACACCAACTGTGGGAAGAAGCTGTGGCTTTAGTATTTTTGTATGATACAGAGAAAGAATACTGTGACAGAGATAAGGCACGAAGAGAATAGAATAGATTGATTGCTGCGATGCCTTTTCTATAAGTTATGAATGGAGACGGTACACCAAAATAACGAGAAACCTCTTCAGAGTCTTTTAAGTTAGAATATCAAACACAAATGCGCATTTGCCAAAATTAAAGCGCTTGTCATAATGTGTTTTCCAGGAAATTAATATCTTATATTGGCTGATCTTCTAAAATATCTTAATCAAAATCGTCTCACTGCTGCGTAAAGCACCCAACATTGGAGAGGCGCCTGGCAGACCATTAAATTTTTTAACTAGGGCAGAGGTTTCCAACTCCGGTCCAAGTGGACCGCAAAAACTAAAATATGTTCCGCATTATCTAAAGAACAAACTGTTTTGTGTGTTAAAGAACAAAGTTAGAAATAACAGAAATGTAACATTGTGGGGAACAGATTTGAAGTTTCTATCAGAAAATTGTGATAATTTCGTTATTTTTTAATTTAAAGATAATAAGCTATAAACGAGCTATATGTTTGATACGAGATTTTTTCTAGCATCATAGTTAAATTTTCTTCTAGATTTCTGGTTTCTGCTAACAACAAAGAACCCAAAGTGGTCGCCGGTTAAGAAACACTAGGAACCACTGAACTAAGAGATTCTTACCACAATAGTCTCATCGGTTGACCGCTGCATGGACCGCACGATCTTGGCGAGGGCATAGCCTCTAGCTGGGGCGGCGTGGCGGGAGCGCCGCGCTGGTAGCGTGGCGAGGGTGACGGCGCGCGGCCACAGCTCGCACGAGTCGCCCGGGGACGACGTCACGCATTGGAGACCGCGGCGCCATGCCTGGAGGGAGGGAAAGAGGTTTTATTTTTGTGTTTGGCTCGAGTTTCCGTACGCAAGAGCGCTTTAGTCGTGGAGTTGTGGATACCAGCCCGATATATCATACCATTGGGTCCAGCTTGACCTATATCTGACCTGATAGAAAGACACGCTTCAAAGTGTGCTCCACGGAACTTAAGGGCTCCGCAAAGCCTCTGTGGAGGCTCCATGTGAATACTGGTTATAATAAGAACGTGGGAATCTGGAAGAAGTATCCACTTCTTGTGACACAATGATCCTAAATGTTCTTCTCTCGTTTCCAACCACGTAATTTTGTTAAAAAATTAAAAGTAGTATCATGTTTCACATTATGTACCTAGCTTTACTAATACAAAACTTTTTTTTTTAATTCAGTTAAGTATTTTTGTTTTTTGTTTAATTCAAGGTTTCCGTCAAATATTTTGCCTTCCGAAAGGGTTCTGTTGGGAAAAAAGTTTGAAAACTACTGTTTGAGATCATGACTGATACAAATACAGTTCTTACCTCCTCACTGACTCGGGGCTCCAGCTTGCACCTGACATCTTCCCAGTTCAAGGCACTCAGATGCTGAGCTTGTCCCACTATGAGCACCGGCTGTTGTTCCGGGAGGGGGTCAGAACATTACACAATGTACAGTGCTTACCTCCTCACTGACTCTTGGCTCCAGCTTGCACCTGACATCTTCCCAGTTCAAGGCACTCAGATGCTGAGCTTGTCCCACTATGAGCACCGGCTGTTGTTCCGGGAGGGGGTCAGAACATTACACAATGTAAGTACAGTGCTTACCTCCTCACTGATTCTGGGCTCCAGCTTGCACCTGACATCTTCCCAGTTCAAGGCACTCAGATGCTGAGCTTGTTCCACTATGAGCACCGGCTGTTGTTCCGGGAGGGGGTCAGAACATTACACAATGTACAGTGCTTACCTCCTCACTGACTCTGGGCTTCAGCTTGCACCTGACATCTTCCCAGTTCAAGGCATTCAGCGGGACAGTTTGTCCCACTATGAGCACCAGCTGTTGTTCCGGCTCCGAGGGGGGCAGAACATTACACAATGTACAGTGCTTACCTCCTCACCGACTCTGGGCTCCAGCTTGCACCTGACATCTTCCCAGTTCAAGGCACTCAGGTGCTGAGCTTGTCCCACTATTTTATAATATAATATATATATATATTTATTCAGAGTTAAATTTGGTAAAATAGTTACATCAAATCTTAAGAATAATTAAAAAGGTATAGCTATGTTATGTGCCTGTACTAGGATAAACCTGTATCACAGGCGGTAGGAGTTCTTATACTATGGATTTGTAGGGCATTTAATTTCGTAACAATTTTTAACATTGAAAGCCTCGAAATATGGTAAAAAATATTAAATTATTTATAAAGTTATAACCTAGTTTGCTTAACACTAAAAGTTACAATATGTTATTTCGTATTTTCAAACTGTTTTACTCTACATACATGATTGTGCGTCAGCAGAATTAATAATGCGGTTAAAGTCAAGGTTGCAATAAATGCTGAAGAATTATTTTTATATTGGACAAATATGTTTCAACATTAAGACAAAAAACAACGGTTTGTAGGTCAGCACACTGGAATTCCGAGTCAGCAGTAAGTGTCACACGGAAGTATGACGCGCTAGGCGCCCTCATAATCTATAGAGTTAATATATCTATATTCCGCTATTTTCCTAGCAGGACATTCAGCGTCTCCAGTTTTATGGTTACAGGGCTTTTTGAAACGAGAGCAAGTTGCACATTTCGGTGAGTCCCCTATCTTTGTACACTCGGACAGCGAGTGTCCTGTCTCACCGCAGTGGCCACACGTCGAGTTGACCTCTCTACAGGTTTTTGCCGCATGTCCATACTGCTGGCATCTGTAACATCTTGTAACCAGGGTGAAGTCCCTGACAGGGCAGGACGTCCAATTTATGAAAACCCTTGACTGGGAAATTAGAGCTTTCCGTATGTTGGCTGGAACTTCAATCACGTAGTTACAAGTCTGCGAATCCCTTTTCCCCGATTTGTGACTTAATTTAACCAAGGTCAAAAAGGACTCCATGGAAATCGTTGGAATTTTTTCGGCAATATTCTGTTCATAAATGCACCTGTAGACTTCAGTTTCAGTCAGTGAGGACGGCACTCCTACAATAACGATCCGGGGTTTGCGCTTGCTTGGTTCATCGGCGGTAAGGCCGGATGCAGATTGCTGGACTGTGTTTTTAATTTTTTCCGCGTCATCTTTCGTCTCTGTGCTGATTATGACGCCTCCGTTTTTAGTCTTACGAAAACCACGTATATGAAGCTTGACTTGATCTGGTCGTATCATCTTTTGCACAAGGACTTTTGTTTCGTCACTGGACTTTAATTTGTTGTTGGGATAAATGGCCACAGAGTTCAAATTGTTCGGACGAATAAAATCACTTGATCCCTTCTTCACCATGTCGGCAAACGAAACAGTGCCTGAGTCCTTCATTGTTTTCTTGAGGTCCAATATGTGGTCTGTCAAGTTGCACTTCTCCATTAAATCTTCATTGAGGATGCGCACTTGGACTGCTTTCTGCTTTAGGGATTGATAAAAGACTGCCATCTGTGAGGTGCAAGATCCTATTTTACGGCACAAGTTTGAAACTTTCAATTTCTGCTCCGAATTGAGTTTTCCTTCCGATGTAATAGAGCAAACCTCGTTTAGATGCTGATCAATGGCTGACATCCATCTTTGTATCTCGGATGTTGAAACGGGTTCGATTGAGAGATCAGATTGGGCTGGATTTTGTGCCATCGTCTTCGCTGGAGAGGCAGCGACATTGACTCGATCTCTTGAATACGGGCTGTTGTCCATTTTGTTTATAATTAATTCACTTAGTCTACGTTTTCATTGTATTTACTAAATTACACACTAGGCATAAAATAATGCAAACAAAAAGAAGGTCACTAATATTATTTTATGAAACTAAATATTGTTACTGAGCACGTCTGTATGCTACAAGTGCAGACAAAAGAATCCTATGAGCACCACAGAAAGAAGACTATGAGCACCAGCTGTTGTTCCGGCTCGGAGAGGGTCAGAACATTACACAATGTACAGTGCTTACCTCCTCACTGACTCTGGGCTCCAGCTTGCACCTGCCATCTTCCCAGTTCAAGGCACTCAGATGCTGAGCTTGTCCCACTATGAGCACCGGCTGTTGTTCCGGGAGGGGGTCAGAACATTACACAATGTACAGTGCTTACCTCCTCACTGACTCTGGGCTCCAGCTTGCACCTGACATCTTCCCAGTTCAAGGCACTCAGATGCTGAGCTTGTCCCACTATGAGCACCGGCTGTTGTTCCGGGAGGGGGTCAGAACATTACACAATGTACAGTGCTTACCTCCTCACTGACTCTGGGCTCCAGCTTGCACCTGACATCTTCCCAGTTCAAGGCACTCAGATGCTGAGCTTGTCCCACTATGAGCACCGGCTGTTGTTCCGGGTCTGAGGAGGTCAGACCGCTCCGGAACTTTATGCTCACCGACGCGTTGGACATTGTGCGAACTGGCGGGAGAGAAAGGGTTCATTGAATATTATAAAAATATATTTTAACTTTTTTTGTTGCAATGTTAATGCCCTGTTGAAGAGCGTGTGTAACTTTGATTATAATTAACCAGTTGGCGCAAAGTTAATAAATATTATAAACATTATAATTTTTATTCGTTGTATAGCTTTGGTTACTGTTGACAGTATGGTTGGCGCAATGATTGAGCGATTGGCTTTTGCGATTCTTCTATAAACAGTTGTTCTGGGTCTACACAACAATTTCTATAGGATAGTGCGGGTGACAGCTATCGGATTCATACAATGTAGGTTAATAGTAAGTAGTAGTAATGAACAATTTCGTCCTGCTGTCATCCTACCCATGCTACGTAAAAAAGACCGAAGCTAAGTTTCTTGTTTATATGTTTGTGTAGGCACGATAAAGGAGGACACTAATAAAAAGTAAAGTTACACCAGATTGCGTAATTTGATATATTAATATCTAGCTGTCCGCGGTTCAAATGTTGTGAAATAACTTAAACCGGCTTTGATAATTGAGCTAATAAATGCAAACCTATGTTTTAAAATTCGTACTACTAGAGCAAACAAAAAAATAAGTCTTGTTTGGTACACTTCCAAAGGTTAAATTACTTAACCGATTTGTGTTGAACTCCGAGCGGACGCCGGCGTCCGCACACCTATTGTCTTTCTTTTATGTCTCTAATTGCGGTACTCGAAAGATTAATCAATTAGGGTACGGAGCTAGTTGTAGATAAAAAGTAGCTACTTTTTATCTGTCTTCGACTTCCACTTCAAACCACTGTGGTTAATGTTAATGTTGGTTACATTCATGCGGATAAAACCTTCAACAGAAGCTAGTACAGATTAGTTTTGACCGCGGCTTCACTCACTCACTGTTACATTTACTATTGGAACATAACACCACCAAACACCATAATTGCACCATTTAAAATTTTAAAAAATATTGCACAGACTTGAATAATTCAATTTTATTATTATACATTACTTGGTCTAGATCCAGATAAATTAGGTCTTAATCTATACTGCATCTTGTCAGATCAATAGCTACTGGACAAATGATAAGAAAATTAGTTCCAATCAAAAGGTTTTTATTTTTTTATTTATGCAATATGTTGTTTGACAAGTTCCTTATCTGAATTGACAGATGGTACATTCAGTTCATCGTGAATTCATTTACATTCATAACGAAATGAATATGTTGTACCTATATGATTATCATCATCTGCCTAGCCTTTTCCCAACTATATTAGGGTCGGCTTCCAGTCAAGCCGGATTAAGCTGAATACCAGTATTTTACGAGGAGCGGTTACCTACCAGACCTCCACAACCCATTAACTGGGGGAACACGGTTCTTCATGGCAAGACTGGAGTCAGATTTACTGGCTTCTGACTATCCGTAACGACTGCCAAAGATCTACAAATCACAGCCGGGACCTACGGCTTAACGTGCTTTCCGAGGCACGGAGGAAACTCGTTATGTTAAGATATGATTAGATATCCATAAAAGGAGAAATTGACTGACATATCAACAAACAGTTGAAACTACTGGGACTTAGAGTGTGAACTATTGCACAAGGTTTCCTTTTATGACGTAGACGAGAATTAGGAGAGGATTTCCCAAAATTCTTTCCCTAAGGGGATGAAATGGGTTTCATAAGTTTGTATGGAGAAACCTACCATACACAATTACATTGTCAAATGAAATAACATTTATTTGTAATGGTTGTGTGACGTGGGAGATTATGCCCTATATAAGTGTGCGACTGGGTACTCCATCTCGTTTAGCTCTTCAATCTCCATAGGTGACAGAAAACCTAACAAGATGGAGTAATTGGTCGTGGATGTCCGACCCTGGTTTTTCAGATATATCCGACGAAGGCGGTTAAAAGGAATGATGGATGATACGTAGGTAACTAAACCTTCGTATTATTTGTTTTGTCACGTGATTTTTTTTTTATTCAAAACTTTTATTTTTTAGATTTAGAACGTCAGTATAACAGTATTCTGAGGGTAGATTTGAAAAACTAATAATGATAATATTATACCCAAGGAATAAAATTATTATTCTAAGGGTCCGTACACACAGACCGGCTCGGAGAGGAGAGCAGATTTTTTTCACGTTGGAAACAGAGTTTTAAGAATTTGTAATAAGGTTTATTTTTGCATGTGCACTGTGCGTTCAAGCATTCTTTATGACAAAAGTCTGCTCTCCTCTCCGAGCCGGTCTGTGTTAACGGACCCTAAGGGGACGAAGGTGTCGGCAAAAGCTAGTGTACATACTTACTACTCACAAATAAAAAAGGACATTAAATCGAGATTTTGAATGACACTCAGGGTGATGAATTTGATGATAGATGGATTTCACTTGGGGTTAAAATACTAAAACTATTACAGACCTTCTTGGTAAACCAAACCCATCTGTCTTGTGTCACTGCAACCACATTTCTGTCACAAAACGTCTCGTGATGTGATAAATATTCTATTTAAAGCCTTTACAGACAATGTGTGCTTAAATGGTCATAAACACTCTTTTAATGATGTATTGATATGGTTGCTACGGCAATTTGAAATTCACTATAGGGTATAGTTATGACTGGGGTAAATCTGGTTGCATACAGAGGTAGGTTAATAGACTTGTAATTGGGTAGTTAATTTTTTTTCCTTAACTTTATCCATTGAAGTCGACCATGGTGAAGGTGGTGTGACAATCTGATAATATTCACAGAGGTTTAGAAGCAGAAAGGTGAGCAGTGGGATACACAATAGGGTATTAAAAAAACTATCCAAAAGTGCAATTAGAAAGAATTTTTGGTAAAAATCAAATAAAGCTGGTGGAAGGGGAAATTGTCAAGTAACAGAAAAAGGAAACACAAACTGAAATGTGTCACCATCATATTACTGTAACATGTGTACAAAAGAGATAACAAGATGTTCCCACCACGCCCCCTCTGTATCTTATACCAATGTTTAAAATAGTAATTGCTGTATGTGAATGACTAGAGTATTCAAGCAATATTGATATTTGAATGGGTCATTTAATTTACCCTGGCTCTTCAAGGAAGGCTAACAGCTCCTTAGTGTTACTGACCATTGCATGAAGAGTATCTGTGTACCATACTGCCTTGTTTTAGCAACAATTGTAAGACAATAACAGCATGGTCGCATGAGACTGATTGGGGATTCATGAATTATTTCATGAATCCCCGACTGGTCCTATGAGACCGCGCTGTTATTGTTTTACTATTGTGTCTCGTTTTGCAGGTATGTGATAGGTTAAGCTGCATCATATCCAACAGTTAATTACTCAGATACCCGCGAAACGAGACACAATAGTAAAACAATAACAGCGCGGTCTCATAGGACCGGTTGGGGATTCAAATGTTAACTTTTCAAGATATCAACAGGATTTAATGTTTAAATTTCAGGTGTAAGAACAATCAACTTCGTACTGGTCCCACTGATGCCACTACATTACCAGAAAAAAGGCCTAGCATAAGTTGGTTACAAAAGTTGTCAGTGCTATGCTTAGTATTTTAGGTTACCAGTCATTGGTAAATAAACAAAAATAAGTAGACCTCCCATTCTATCAAAGGTGTAAACTATGCTTGGTCAGCTCAAGGTAGACCATTACCATTACAAAACTTTGTTGACTGTAAAAAAGAAAAAGAAATCATTTTCATTAGTATAATGAGAGAGAAATAATTAGTGACCAGTTCATGATTCTGAAAGTCATTAACAATTGTAATGAGGAGGGTAGCAGTTGATTGACATTTGTGATTAGTACTTAGCTTGCATTCTAATAAGAAATGTGCCAACAATGAGTATTGAAGGAGCAAGTGAAAGTAATGATGGGTTTTTGTTTAATATAAATATATAATTTAATTATTTTTTAATTCATGAATCCCCAAGCGGTAGCTGGTGACCGCGCTGTCATTGTCTTATTATTGTCTCGTTTTGCAGGTATGTGATAGGTTAAATTGCAATGAAATGCAAAAATTTAAAAAATTTGCAAGCCCATGAGATGGCAAAATAGGGTGGACCCTGTTATAAAAAACACCCATGTTTTTAACCCATGAGTATTTTGAGTTATGAATGACTTAAACACTGTTGAAATGTCAAATTTTGACAGGATCTCAGGCTCAAGTAGAGTTTGAGATATACTCAACTTCAAATGTTTAATTACTCAGATACCCGCGAAACGAGACACAATAGTAAAACAATAACAGCGCGGTCTCATTGGACCGGTTGGGGATTCAAACGTTAAATTTGGAATTGGGGTAAGTGAAATAATTGTGCTAAAATTAACACAAAATACAAGATTTGTAAAGCAATTTTTGGAGGCAGCCTCTATTAGCCTATCACATACCCGCGAAACGAGACACAATAGTAAGACAATAACAGAGTGGTTGCATGAGACAGGTTGGGGATTCATGAATTAACTTCTGATATGATCAACCCTAGAATGTTCACACTGTTGAGACTTGGGCCTCCTCTCTAGGAGAGGGAAATTGGTGTAATCAATCATGCAAGCCCAGCGTGCGGGTTAATGAATTCAAGTATTTTGTAGCCATAACTAAATTCTACATTAAGTTGTTACTTGATATAATAACCTAAATCCTTCTATTTAATTCATTTTTGTGATAAACAAGGCTATGCACACACCACACATACTTGCATACATAGCACCATAAGCACTTGGCAACAAAAAAATAAGTTCTATTTATTAACTGGGTGTATGTACTTAAACAAGTGGTCTAGATAAGCGAGCCTCGATACCAGATGCCCTCTTTGACATCACAGTTATACACACAATATAAAGCCTTATTTTGTTTGCACTATTTATGAATAAGATGAAGAAAAAGGCCATACAGTCACGATTTCGTTGAAATTTTGATGAAGTTCATTCATAAAACGAAAGAAAATGAGGTAACTGTCTAATAATTACCCAGGTTATTAACAGAACATTAATAATACGTGTCTAAAAATACGCCAAACAGAACAAACTAGCAAAAACGCTTAGGTCATTCACCTGCCACATAAGTAGGATGTTTAATTACACTTATATACGTATTAAGTACTCTTAGCAACAGCATGATAACTTATATAACACTAAAACATGACAATATACAACACAAACAAGGTTTTTGAGCATCGAGATCGGCTTGTGCGGACGAGCGCTAATTTTTAAAAACACTCACCGTTTTTTACGTCCACTTCTTTTCAAAATTATTTTATCGTCTTAAATGCATTTGATAGTGATTAAATAATGTAAAAGTCTTTATATTGTTTAGTTCTATGCGGTTTATTGTTTACTTTCGATAAAAAGAAAGTGATAGCAGCACTTTCCCGCAACGACAACTTGCCAAATCATTGGATACGTTCGTTTTGAAATTAAACGAAACGTCATTATGAAAGTAATTATTTATATATTCAAAACGAAATTGTTCAGTTTATATTAGATAAAATTAAGTAATGTTTACAAAAATGCTTGATAATTAAAAAAATATGCTATATAAGTATACTATCATCATAATATTTTGAATAACTCAAGTAAATTATCGGATCATGTTTCCGAACGAAAAGAAGTTTCACAGTTTTACATTCAACGCAGAATGGGTTTTAGATAAAACTATTTAAAGCTTATTCTGTTATTTTCCTTTTAGATACTTCTTTCTTTTCAGATTACATTTTATTTTAAGTATTTTTTTCAATTAAAAATACCCTTGTGTTGAAAGAGTTCTCGTGGCAGAAGTCTAAATCATGTCTATACAAGCTATACCAGCATTAGCATGACGCTGGCATGCGTGAAAAAAGTAATAAAAAAAGTATAAGTTGGATGGCGCCAAATTGGAAAAAAAAATGTGCTTGGCTTGGGGTGGCTTGTTCAGAAGTTGTTTGTAATTTACGTCTTTGAAGAACTTGGAAGCGACGGCTCTTGATAAAAATAGGTAAGCTATTAGTTTTAGTATTCCAGAGATTATTTTCTATAATATCCAAACCGTTCTTTGTTATGAAAGTCTTCCGAAAGGACTTGACCGATTTTTTTCGTGTATATTTGGTAGTTCTGAGAAAAGGTTGTCGTTGTAGGCTACTTTTTACCCTCCTAGCCTCCCCACCCAGCTCTTCCTATAAGGACCGATTAGGTGTCGTTGACAGCACCCAGTGATCCACGCGTGACTCAAAGAGATGTCAGCAAAACTTTCAGCAGGGCCGATGCCCGATAGCCATGGGAAAACTTAACTCATGATCCTAGAACGCAAAAGGCAACTGAAGGAACATAGGTTTGGTTTTAATCATGAAGTTTGATACTCCCTCCCACTCCAGCTTAGAACGGGAGAAGTCGTTGATGATTTTCCAGCACAATAAAACTCCTGCTGCAATTTTTTTCTTTGAATATGGAATATAGCAAAACAACGTTTGTCGAGTTAACTAGTTCTTTAGTGTAGATAGGGGTAAGGACCCAATTATCAGCACTTTAAGGGTTAGTCTTAACTTAATCCCGTTTATCTCATTTATAAATACTCGTTCACCCGTTATGACGAGTTTGCTAGTTTTAATATTTAATCAGAAAGATGATATTTGAAAAAAAGAAAGGTTTATCTTTATCCAATTTCTTTTTAGATGGGTAAGAGTAAAAAATGACTATTGCACCATTTACTAGCACCATCACCACCAATTGCAAGCATACAGAGAACCAATTAACAGCACTGTGATAGTGGTATTGAAATTATATGAAATAAAAACGATATTTATCAATAATTATAATCTTTTTATAAATTTTCGTTTGTGTACTTTTTTTCTTTCATTTGGTGTATTTACTTCCTTTGGTTTCATGGTAGGTGGGTCTGAAAAAAGGAAAAATGATGAAATGCTACGTGAACCAAATTATCAGCATGCTTTTGATCCATTATCAGCACTTTGCTGCCAAATTGCAAATGCGGTTTCAGCAGCATGCTAAGATTTGTATTCCGAAGACATATAAACTACCTTTACCAAAAAAATAGTGAATTCTATCTACCTAAGTATAAAATAACACAGTTTTTAATCAAAAAAATATATGGAACTAGTGTTTACGTAATATTTATCATTTATCAGCTCCTGTGCTGATAATTTAGAATTTGTAAAATATTAGATCCATATATCAGCACCACATTTTTTACCAATATATTACCATAACATCAAACTATTAATTTCAAATTATCCTCATAAGCTATCTAAGAAATCAGAGAATTCAAAAGTTTCAGTATAAAGCCCTTAAAAGAACTAAAATATTATAAAATATAAACACGTGAATTTACCTTCGATCACAAGGAACAGGCAAAAATAAGAGCAACTGCTGAACACGAACGTTTCTTCACTAAATTACCGCCAGTTTGAAGTTGGAAAGTATTATTATTTCTAGAAGTAGGATTCTAAAAACATCTACTTATTTATCTATTAAAGTGATAACCCAAATTATTTGATGAAAACCTTACAATTGTACTATTTATGCGGAGTGCTGATTATTTGGTGCAGTGCTAGCGTTTGGGTTATTTACCCTAGATGTTTTTTTAGGCGGTAAATCATTTAATGGCTTCTCCCGCCCTTTGCCTTGCGTACCAGGGCCCTGGGGTTATTTTCACTTAACCCAGGCTACAGTAGGCTTCGACCCTGATGGGCCCCATTGATTTGCTGACATCCTTGATACACAAGTGACTTCTGTATTGGTAGAAGTAGATATTTAATTAAAACAACACAATTAAATCGAATTTTCCTTTAATAATTTCATCATTATCATCTACAGAACAGAACCACATAACAAATGTCAACCGTAGCACTTTGCGTTAGCTTATAATTACATATCATTAATAATTAAGCTTTATTTCATTATTTATACAAACTTTAGAATCGTACATGACTGTAACTGCCTGTTAAATTATTGCGGTGCAGCAAGCCCGATTGAGAAATAGACCTTATTGATTAAGAAATTAGGATTATTTTTGCATGTAATGGAAGTCGGTAAAATGTGTCATGGTAAAAATTTGTACAGTCAAGGTCGAAATGAAGTGATCATTTACAATATTGATGAATATATTTTATAGATTATATAATTTTAGTGTTTTGAAAGAGCAAATAGAAAATGTCACATTCATTCATCGTTTGGCACCCCATGGGTCCTTAACACATTTCTTTTTATTAATTTATTTAAAAATTTCTAGAGAAAAAACAGTAAAGAGACTACCATAACATTTATTTAGACTTCCATTACAATAAGTCCCAAATATTCAAGACTTAGTCCTAAAAATATCTTGAATAAAACAATTACAAGTAACTTAAGTAATGTACTTACTTATAATTTAACTATGGAAGCGCCTCTTTGTAATTTATCGATGGCTTAACATTAAAGTGTAATGGTCTCTACACCGCAAATTATTGCCATTATAATATAAAATATGTTTGTTTTCACTGTTTCTGCGATCTCAAGGGACTTCAAAATTAGAAAAGAGGCTATAAAAAATGACATAAAATAAAATAATTATACTTTTTCTCACAAATTGGCATCTTAATGGAAAAGTTCGGTTATTTCTAGGCAAGCGTGCTCCATCATAGGCCACATCATCGCTTACCATCAGGTGAGATAGTGATCAAACGCCTATACATACTCGTAATAATAAAAAATACGGAAGAATGGTCCGTGTATTTTTTTTTATTATGGCTTTTGGAGTTTTGACCTCTTTTGAACAAAAATATGCATAATCTATCATTAAGTCCCTTAAGTTCGAAAAGTATTTGACATACACATTGACAGAAGCGTTATAAAAGACAGTTGTACAGTCAGCTGCAAATAAATGTAACCATTTCATTACATTCTGTTATTTTACGACAATTATTTACGTGTAAGCATTTTTCTAAAAATAATATTTAAACATCTACCTATGCATGAACTTGTGGTGTTACGATACATAAGACTTATTACCCTTATTCTTTTCTATTAACTAAAGATTTTATTTTACTATAACAACATTTATGGACGAGTATTCTTTCATAAACTTTATAACATACTAAAATGTCAATATGTATGTCATAATTGTAACTTTGTAATGCTTAAAGATGGTAACCGTAAAATGTAGATTGCTAAATGCAACTGACAAACTGTCTATTTTGTAAAATTAAACGGCAGGCAAAGGCACTTATATACTGTTTAATAATTATAATACATAACTGTAAAAAAACTTGTTTATCCTAAAAACGCTGAAACTAATACAGTCACTTAAGAATTCTATTATAAATATTTAAACTACGGATTTCTTACTATCCTAGTAACTGGTGTAAACCAGTTAAAAAACATTAATAAAATAATAATAAAAATGAAAAAAAAAAACAAAAATAAATATAACTAAGTTTTATTAACACTTGAACGAGATTTTACAATTTTTTATTTATATTTTAACAAAAGATTAAAAGAGTATGCACCATAACAAAGCAAAAATTAAATAAATATCGATAAAAACAAAAATTTAAGTACATTACAAAATACTAAAAGAGTGATTTTGTGTAAAAACCATCAATAAAAACGATAAACCAATTATAAGGTTCAGTTAACGACGTTAATAAGTTATTTGTGACGAATTTACCCAACTTTGCAGCAGTATGCAAGAATATTAACATTACCAAAAATGGTACAAAACAGCAAAATTATGTTATTTCGTAGAAACATTATCATTCTTCTCTACTCGACTCGTTTAAATAAATAAATATTCAATATTATTGCAATATTTACATACAAAACTCAAGGTACTGATTACGGTAACATATTTTCGTAGCCAACTGTACCATCTAATTAAAAAGCGTGCATCACCAAAAAAATAAAGCACTCACATGATTTAGTTAAAAACGAACTGTAAAAACCAAAAGTCAATAATAAAAAGAGAATTTTAAATTGTACTTTTAGTATTTGAAACATTTCTCTAGCCCCCTATACAATAAAATTCACTAGCCACGATTTTATAATTAAAAATTGTTAGTTATTTTAATAATTTATTACTAATGTTTTTTTTTTCTTCAAAATTGGTTTTGTTTTACTGACCGGAAGAAATAATGTTCTAACCACTAGTTTTTTGAACGAAAATGATCTGTTAATTGCTGTGGTTGTTTAACAGTTTTTTCTTTCTAAAATAACAAACTAGTGCTGGACTGCGATCCCGCCTAATGGTATGCAGTGATACAATCATTGATGGTGAACCACACTAGTTTATTAAGAGCCTATTCACTATTACTCGTCACGGAGAGGCTACCATGGCTCAGAGTTTCCTTACTTGATCGAATCAGGAATGAAGATAACAAGAGAACCAAAGTTACCGACATTGCCCGAAGAATCGCCAAATTATGGCAGATAGCCACTGCTTGTAGACCAGATAAAACTTAGCGGCAAAACACCTCGCAAGTTTTGGAATGATGGTCTAGACCTTCACGGTCACGAAAAATTACTGGATGCGAGGCGCAAAGAGCCGGTTGATGTGGCGACACTTTGGACAGGACTATACCCAGCAGTGGTGGTGATAATGAGCCGATCGCAGCAGATTATGTTCACAAGACAATTTATTTGTCTCACTGATTTTGTAACTAATCTCGTTCGAAAAACTGGGATTTAATGATTTTAATTACACAACCTTTCTGGTCAGTTAAACATTTTACTTATGCTAAACAATTCAGTATTTTCCTTGGACTGCACAGTGGTGTTTTAAGCGTAGGTTGGATTCTGGTACAGTATTCAAGGAAATACTGATCACAGCTGTTTCTGGTAGAATTGAAAGAAGTTTAGGTTTTGAGTGTTAGAAATTATGGTAATTGTTTTATTTGGCTATAAAATTAAACCTGAAGAAGAAAAGCTGTTAAGTAAGATTGTTTGACTTTTAAAAACGTAAAATTAGAACAACTGAAAAAATCTCTTTAATAACTAATTTGTTTTAGCTCTTAAATGATATAAGTAAGTAGATTACATAATATAATTAATATATGTATCATGAAAAATATTGTCTTTAGCATTCAAAAGTCAAACATCCCCAAAATTGGCAAATAGTGAATTACTTCCTAGCTTTTTTGACTAAGCTTAAAATAATAGATACTTGCTCGTAAACAAAACCGAAAAATTAGCAAGGGTAATAATTTCGTTCATTTAGTAACATTTAGTTTAACAATAATAATAATATTTATACACAAAACATTAGTTATTGTCAATTTATTATTTTTTGAAAATGGTTTACAGTGTTTTGCTTGTAAAAAAAATTCTTTAATTCCCAAAAGCCATACTTTTCACTTACACTTCTTTAACTTTCTTCACTTTTATTTTCTATACAATTTTGGCGATAGGAGCCAAAATGTAAACTACTTAGTTTTAAATTCAAATTATGTTATATCTCTCTTCATCTTACATTAAGAGGTACCTACAACAACTTATTCACACAATTTAATATCGCCAATACATTATTACAATATTAATTAATTAATTTAACAAAAAGCTACCTTTGCGAAGCAGCTTCGATGCCCAATCGTTATTTTTCTATCATTGCATTTCCAATAGCGTATAAGTAGTAGATTTTCTAAATAATTGTACATACAATCACGCCTAAACATTTTCTTATACCAAAAATCTTCCTTTTAATTAGATACTGCAATATCTAACTGTTAAAATTACTAAGGATCGATTTTTCAACAGTTTCAATAGTATAATTTTATCGGAGGAATAATAAGTATGGCTGTTTGACATACTTTCTATACAAAAACTGTCAAATAACCTTTTTTATTCCTCAAAAAGTTATCGGACTATTGAAAAATCGGCTCTAAACGGAATTTACCTATCTGCCAGATAACTTATTGGGAAAGAGTAAACCCATTAGTAATACTATGTGACAACACTATAGACCATTTTCATGACTTGATTAGACAACATTGTGACCTGGGTATTGCTATAATAACTCGAAAACAACCAAACCACCCGTATGGTAACTAAAATAATAAAAAAATCATGGTTTTGTGTCACTTTTCAACAGTTTCCAATAAAAACTTATATAGTATGAGTTCACAGTAATGCCTCAGATACATTGGGAGATAATTATAATGTGTACCAATATGACTCCAATCTACGTCAATGTCCGCAGCTTTTCCTTCAACATTTTACAACTTAGTCACGTGACGCATTTTATTAGACAATTTGACCGCATTTTCCGTCTTGTTAGGGTTCATTTTGTCTCCTAATGTATCTAAGGCTTTAGTATTTATTAGTAGTAATATTTTTGGGATTACCACAGCGCTTGTTTAATCCCATATATTTATTTTTAATTTTTGAATTCTGTCCCTTGCTCTAGGACTTTTAATCACTGAAATTATACAAGTTCAAAAGTTGGTGACACAAAAACCTTTCGGAATAAACGAAACATAATGAGCAGCTTTGGGATAGACTTTCTTGAGTAAATATTCAACGTTTCTCCACTCGTGTGTACCCTTTGTTACTTTACAGTTATTGAGCATCTGCCAGTAGACTTAACCTCTGCGTACGCTTTGAGCATTCTGTCGCTCTCAGAAAACAAACGTTATCATTTTGAAAACTATGCAAGGTTCGCGGCCAAACGTATGATAACGTAGCACACTAGCTCGTCTCGCATCTTTCATCTGCCTATATTGCACGTTTGACTACAATCAGAGTGCAGGTGAAAGTCATAGAAAAGGATTTCTATCCGCAGGCGACGTGCGGCGTTCAATTGCTCACGGAGTACTTTAGTCTTAACTTCCCCTTAGCAAAAAAGTCAAGGCTCACGCTCCCAACAGCAAAAAAATGCCTTATTTATTCAAAAAAGTCTAACACAGCCAATATATAAGTTCACCTCTATAATATACAACATACAACTACCACTAGCCAACGACACGCACAGCTCACGAAGACACACATTTATTTATGTTACAAAGCGATCTCTTATTTAGACGTAGCTCTTTATACTTTATACAATATGCTGAGAATTTTACGAATGACTTTTGTGGTGAAGATGTCAACTGGTACAGAGATTTTTGTGTGGGACTGGCGACACGCCCCCAAGCGCAAAAGAGTTCTTATGTCGTGTGTGTTTGGCTATTAGTGACTCACAACCGTATGAAAATCCGTCCGTTTTATAATTTTTACCGAACAGACAAAAACGACGAAGTGGGGGATTTTATATTAAGTATTCATGTGTTATTAAAGTTCAGCCTGAAGTATTTGTGCCACGCATCACATGGATACTAACATTTTTGACATTTTTTTAGTGTAGCAAACTTTTTTGTTGTAATTTATTTGCCTTTATTGATGTACAGGCTTGTATTAATTTGCAAAAATTATACTGTTTAACGCGATAACCCAGCAACAGTTTATGCTTCAACTTTAAACAAGACTGGACGTTACAATTTTCGGACTACAGACTATCCATAATATTTTACCAGTACAAATTTTTGGCTACCGAAAGTTACGACGTAACCGTTTATAATTATTATGATGCAATTATAGACACAGTCATCATAATTTTAACCAAAATACTTCTATTTTTAGACACCGGCCTCTCCGCGCGCATTGTAACAATGACTGGTTCTGAACGTCTCGTATCCATCGGTTTCCCGTGACCCTCACCAGGTCATCGGTCTACCTAGAGACAATAACATTTCCATAATTGTCTCACGTAAACACAACGGGGTAGTGACCTTCTAGGATATTTATATTTTCTCTGATCATTACTTGATCTAATTTATTGTGGTAGATAATGTAATATTTAATTATGCTATTATGGTAGATAGACAGGTTTTTTCAGTTGGTTTACAACAGGGTAGTGACCTTTTAGAATATTTATATTCACTTTATTGTTATAGATAATACAATAATTAATTATTTGCATTATTATGGTGTACAGGTGTGAAACGAGTTCCATTAAATTTTATTCTCACGCTCTATCCACAAAAAATATCCTGTATTGATTGGTTTATATTTAAATAATTTAGCTTTCGAAATTGCTTATTATGTCGTAATATATTAATTTTATATTGTATTTTACTAAAATGCACTGTAACACAATGTACCATTTATATTCAAATCTGCTTTGTTAAGTGATTTAATTATTGAAACTCACGTTTTCAACCAGTTTTTATCACCAGGTGACAAACTTCACCACAATTTATATTTTTTCAACGATAAAAATTAATTTGTCTTTTATTTTTCACAAACCCGTATTTAACTTGCAACCATACAAGTTTATTTTATTAAGAAATTATTAGTTAATGTGCTCCTTTATTATGTGCAACCATACTCCAATCCCTAGGATTAATTGACGAGAAAAGTTAAACTAAAAACGGTTGAAAGTCTTTTTTTAATCTCTGAGACTATAATGGCATTATGTGGGTTGCCACACTTGTAACAACGCAAAAGAACTGGCATCATCATTTTTATTGTAAGTTTGACATTTGCCTGTGTCAATTTCGTCTCATGGATTAAAAAACAGCCTATAAGTATAATTATATTGTTTCTTTTTTTAGAAAAAGCGTTACTACCCGGCTGTTTTATTTTGTGACGTTGATAAAATATTTAATTAATAGATAGTTATTAGTTAGTTCATTATGATACAAAAAGTAACGTTTCTTTTGTGGTAACATCGTAAAATATAACAGACCAAAAAAAAATATTTTGGAAATGGAAACAATTCACAGCCAAAATTATTATTCGAAGAATGTCAATTTCGATTGTTTTATGAACGTTTTTGCTTTAAATAGCTTCTTTTATTTAATAAAATGACTTGATGGAAATTAACTCAACGTACTAACAAGAAAATATAGTACTTCACTTACAGGTACTGTCTACCCAATAATCAGAGTAACATAACAAAGAAAATAATAATAATTAAATAACATAATATCTTCGTAAAGTACCGGGGACTGGCAGGAATACCCACTCGATACTGTTCTTATATACATACATTGTTCTCTTAACAAACCAGGCGACAATCGTTGACTGAAAGCACCTATATTCTAAGTCATTTCCACTACTCAGCCTGCGTCGATCAAATTAACAGTAAAGGTAGGACTACATTGCGCACGCGTGGGCTAACGTTCGCTGATCTGGGTGCGACGGTCTCCATACATTTTATATGGCAACTAGACTTGTAGAGCTACACTAGATCGACGCCACGCGATGTGGCCCATGTGTGCGTCGGTCTAATATAGTTATTGACATTAACGTTCTCATTCTCGAGTTTTTTCTGTCGATTATGTCTTAGAAAAAAAAATCACTCACTACAATGGATAGGATTTTCTTCATACTTTTGTTTTAATATACTGCCCAATTTTCTCACAACGCCATCTCGTCCCAAACTAAGCAGAGCTTTTACTATGAGTACTAGACTACTTGGAATATAGGTGTTATATTTCGTTAGTATTACAAGCTTCGCCCTTATGAAGGCATTGACCTCACTTCGACACAGCGTAAATGTTGCACCCACGTAAGCGTTGCGTTTGCGGCACGTATACGCCGCGTATTCGTCAACAATTGTCACATAGTACATACATAAATGTTTGTTCTGATCTCTTGAAGCTTACATCATCGCTTACTGTTGAAAATATTTATTATCTTAACCAGTAACAAATGATCAGCCCTAAGTTACATGTTTATAAAAATAATTGTATCTCACGATGTATAATTACAATCTTTTGTAAGTTATATTCATAAAGGTTTGTTTTGTACTAATGTTTGATATTTCTTATGTGGCAATACTGTCCGTTTATTTAATGTGTGGGTAGTTAATCGCATGTACATGGTAACAATTTTAAAGCACCTTTATAGCATAACAGTTGAGATATTTCTTTAGTTACAAGGCATTATGATACACCCAGTTGTAACAATATCGTTTGAAGCCAAAACCTTTATAAATATACCTTCAACACAGGTACCTGACGCATAGTTTTTAATATTTCGAATATTATTATATTTAATAGTAATTCTACTAACCAACTCCTTTGTTATACCGTTAAAGGCAGTATGACCGAGAAAAATGGCGCGAAATATGGAAACTCTAGCAATCATATTTTATTTGTGACGCTTATAAAAATAAGACACTTTATTTGATTTGTTTGAAACAAACTATGCCTAGTTCATTTGACAGTAGTTTGCAAGACATTCAAAAATCTTTTCCGGTTCTATTTCCACTAAGATTGGCAGTAGTAGATTCTCTATAAATAGTGAAAAATCGAAAATCGGGTTTCATTAAACACACGTATGACACTTGGCATTTGAGACATCACAAATCGAACCCTATTATAGTTTGTGGTGTATAGGAAACTCTTCAGAAAACTGTATCTATGCTAAAACATTAAAGGTCATATAATAGCAGTATCAGGTAAACTGTCTGTCACAATTAAATGATTTTACGAATCAAAATGATTTATTATAGTTAATGTAATTTTACGCTGTAATTCTCTCGGCCATACCAACCTCTTTCCCTAAAACACATTGTCAATTAAATAGCTACGTATGTAGTAAATAGTTACCCATATTTCATCACACAGTCACGAGCAATCATAGAAGGCTATTCCCACATCCCTGAACGCCTATTGGTCGAGATTTCATGTCAACATATTTGGTTAGTCGTTTTATCGTTCAACAAAATATTGCTGACATAATATTTGACAGTAGGTTTTCAGCAACTGGGTAGGTACATTATTTAGCGATAAATATCTCATTTTCTTACCTTTCTAGCGCGTTTTAGCATAATTGTTTTACTATAGGTACAACTTCGAATATCATCGTTAAATATTATACCAAGTAATATTTCAAGATGGCGCCTAGTCCGGTGACAGACGAATTTAAAACTACCCTCCTTTTTTTCAAAGCTTCATAATACCATTCTTATACTGGCACTCAGAGACGGTTAATGATTCATCAGCGTCCCTTAATGTCCATTAAAGTTAAGCATGGCTAAACCTTCAGTTAACTTTTTTGACATTGTAAAACGGTGTAAAACTGTCAATTTCTTAATGGATCGTTCAGAAGTTAAGTGAAGGCTTAATTTTAATGGACATTAAGGGACGCTAATGAGTCATTACCGGTCTCTGGGTGCTGCAGTTAGTGATAAAACCAGCTATACAATCCCCCTGGCCAGAATCTTTGAGCGCCATCTATGAAACATTTAACCTGTGTTTAAACTCTAGTTAGCCCTCACAACATACACAGATTAAAGACTATAGTAAAACTCTAGTTAACGCTAAGCGGGAAGCGAGACACAACCATCTAGCAGAGCCATTCGCACTGCGGTTTACGCTGAAAGAGAAAACATTGAAATAATTAGTTTTTTAATTCATTCGTCGTAATAATCAATACCGATTACTGGACTTATGATCATTGGATAGTATTAATCGATTAATTTTCTAATATCACAGTGATAAAGATGATGATGAAGTGAGATAAAGATTAATGGGCTTTTTTAAGCGGGAAATCATCAAAGTGACTTCTTCTGAAATTCTATGGACATCATCAAAATTAAAGTCTGATACGCTCTCCTGCTCCGCACGACCCCACTCCTGTTCCTTTTTTGCCTTCGTTCTAGGCCCCAGGATTCTCTTTCGCACAACCCATGGGCCAAGTAGGCTTCGAGCCTGCTGGGGCCCAGTGCACGAGGAACACTGTGCGTTCTTGACGACTTAGGCTCGGTCCGGACGTCGAGCTACCCACTGCTCGCCGTCCGCAAGCCTAAAAGATCAGTATACTACGACTAATTCAGGGTCAAACATATTTATTTCTTTGATTACACTTACAAGTATGAGTAGACGCGGTCACCAGATCGCAGGCGCGACGTCGTCAGGGAAACCTGCCTCCCGCGCCTTCCAGTACTCTCCGTTGAACACCCAGGTTTCTTCGCCGCTTTCCTGGGTTCTTCTGTAAAAGATACATACATGTTACTTATATAATTACTCCTCCTAACTTCATTTGTTCGGCAAAACATCTGCCACTGGAACACGAAGTGCAGTGGCCAATATTGAAGAGGCCAGTGATTTCGCGCTGCACCGCGCGCCGCCGCGAGACGCATCGCAACGTTGCGAGGCACATAGTAAAATCGTCGGCAACACGACGCCGCGAATGTAAAAACGATCCGCTGCGCAGCGAGGCACCGCGTGGCGTCTCGAGGCGCAGCGTTGCATGAAGCAACGTATTCGAAATTCTCACAATGACATGTGTATCTTTTCGTGTAGTAAAATAAAGTTCTATTTTGAATCACTCTATTAAAATGTGCATGCAGCGTTGCGTCGCGTCTCGGTGGGAGCTAACTCTGAGGCGACTGCGTGCTAAGGTTGGTCGCTACAGAGATAATCTGGCCAAATAGGGTTTCCTCGACCAATAGCAAATACAATGCCAGTGTGGTGTCCCTTCATAGGATATGCATCATCTTCTTTCCTGCCCAGCACAACTAGTTGCACCTTCAACGACTTATACGAGGCCAAAGTAAGAGCTGTCTCCTCCTCCTTGCGTCGTATTCCTCAATGCTGAGGGTCGTGACCTCCCTGTTTCATCACCTTAGCCCTTATGCAGTTAGTTACAAATATGAGCTGTCTAACGCCCGAACCCAATAACCTATCTATCTCCAGTTTCGGCATACTGGAGATAGTAAAACAAATGATACAATACAAAAATTATACATTTTTTCTGTTGTTTCATTTGTTTTTCTATCTCCGGTATGTGACAGATAGGTTATTGGGTTCGGCTGTAAGTGGCTAAAATTAAATATTGGTCGGATAAAATTTGATTTAGATCGATACGAGAAGAAGAAGAAGACTTCAGCGGCATGGGTTAAGCAATAGGTTGCCGCACTGCGTGTCGCGAGTTCGATTTCCGCACGGGACAAATTTATGCTAGGCCTACAGATAGTTGTTCCGGGTCTGGGTTTCTTGTTTATGTGACTTTACATATTTATGAATGTTCCTTGAATGTAATTGCGTCACATAAATGAATATATTGATCTTAGTCAATGTTTGATAAAAGCAACGCGAAAAAAAGGGAGAATGGTCTTTTGGCATTCGGTAATTTCATCACAATACCGTCAATTCGCATCGCTCTTGAGACTGATAGTGGTTAACTGTATAGTAATTGAAATTATTTTTTTTAAATTAAACGCAAACAGGAGTAATTAATTCCTAGTTTGGGGCAAAAACTAGGAATTAATTACTCCTGTATCGTGGTTGCATTTACAATTTTTGTACCTTCTAGTTTTCAATTCATTTCATATCAGAATCATATTCCGTATATTGCCGCATGAAAAGAATATGATTCATATTATTATTCTAATACGAGTATGGTTCAACTAAAGTGCCCTTTTTTGACCGTTTATTCCCGGTCGTCCTCACTGTACTTTTTTGTATTACAGCCAAGAACTTGGCTAAACAAATTGCTTCTATTGAGCAATGCAATGAATCGACAATTGACTTTGCCAATAACTTGGCATTAAACAATAATAACAATATTTATTTAAATTAGAAGTTAAGACAACAGAGTCAATCTCTAGCTTAAAAAACATGAACACAACAATAAATAATATCAACCTGGTGCATCAAAAAATTCAAGGTTTGATGAACAAAGATTTAGAAATAGAACTGTTTATTAATTGTAATAATATTGATATCCTTTGTGTAACTGAACATTGGCTTAAAAGCCATCAGTTAATGTTTAATTTTAGTAATCACCAGATTGGTAGTTCATTCAGCAGAATTGATGCTATATTATGTGGTGGCTCATTGATTATAATAAGTAACCACCTGAAATATAAAGAACGGAAAGATATTGTAAGTTTATCTGTTGAGCGGTCAATTGAAATAGCCTGTATTGAACTGGAACAGTTTATTGTATTAAGTGTGTACAAACCCCCTTCTGGATTGTATGACTGCTTTGAAAAGGTTATGGATGAAGTGTTTCATAAGATTTGTAAGTCAAACAAGTACATAATCACTTGTGGTGACTTTAATGTTAATTTATTAGAAAAGTCTAGTTTATGTAGCAAAATTATAAGCTTATTTCAGTCCTACAATCTTGTTAACTTAGTTTTGGAGCCAACAAGAATAACTCCTACTAGTGCCACATGCATAGATAACATTTATACAGATGTTGTACCAAGCAATAAACAAATTATAAATTTACTTGATTCTGATCACTGTGGTCAATTGATTACTTTTCAAAACCCTAATATCATAGTGTCTAAAAAGAATATCACTGTTAACCCAAAAACTGCAAGTCGCTTAGAAAATTTTAAAACTAAACTCATTGATAATTTAGTCTTCTTCTTCTGCCTGGCGTTAGTCCCGGCCGTTACCAGGGTCCGCCTTCCTGCTAAGCTTACTCCACTTTGCCCGATCTTCAATATCCTTCCCAGTAAGGCCATTGGCTCTCATGTCGGACGTGACGACGTCCAGCCAGCGCTTGCGAGGGCGACCACGGGACCTAGCCCCAAGAACAGCCATATCCATGCATCTCCGGCCGACGCATGATGTGGCCATACCATCGCAGACGACACTCTTGCAGTTTTTCCCCCACGTCACGGACACCAAGACTACCTCGGACTGTCTGCTGACTGGACTACTCGGAGCTGGTACCCCTGCCCGATGTCACGGGACTTATTCCCCTTCCAGCGCGTCTCCTGAAGGAAGGCGCACTGGACCCGACGCTTTGCAAGTACGTCCGCGAGTTCTCTGCAACGTCCAGTTAGAGAGCCAATGTTCCAGGTGGCAAAGCGGAGCTTCCTTTTGGGTACTAGCATCTTTAGCCGTGCCCGTACTTGACACGGTAGCCCTAGGCCACTTGTCGCAGGTTTAGGGCGATGTGCCTGCGCGTCGTTGTGCGGCGACGCCCTAGCCCAAGTACCCAATCTTGCCTTGTTCCTATCCATATTATTTGACTGATGTTGGTTTTACGTGGGGCGACCAGCCGTCTGACCCCCACAAACCTACTAGAGGGAAACCAGGTTCGCCAGAGCCTTGTCCGTTGGTCAGCAGGGTGCACCGCTAGCAGGTAAGGTTGGCTTGGGTCCTCAAGGTCTGAGTGGACCCCATACACCATTGATAATTTAGTACTGTCGCCAAATTTAACGGATATCAATCATCAATATGAAGACTTTTTCAATATGTACTGTAAGCAATATAATTCGATCTTTATACCTAAGACTATTGCAGTTAAGGGTAACGTGTCTTTTGGTGAATGGGCTACTATTGGTATTCACAAAAGTCGAACTCGGCTTTATGAGTTGTATGATGAAAAGATTCATGTTAATACTGCGGAATTTAGTTTATATGTGAGAAATTATTCAAAATTATTTAAAAAAGTATGCTCTGTTGCAAAGTCGCGTTACTTGAGTTCCAAAATTAAGAATAGCAATAATATAATTAAAACGACTTGGAATATTATAAATAGTGAAACTGGAAGGTCTAGAAAATCATGTAGTGACTATAGCCTTACGACGACGTTGACGTTGACGACGACGATCACGTGATCGTGACGTTGACGTGACGTTGAACGTTGACGTTGACGTTGTGATCAAATCGGACTCTCAGGTAGCAGCGGCTTTTGAAAACTTCTTCTCAGAGATCCCCATACTAACAACAAAGTCTCTGAACTCATCACCCACTGCTGCAGAGTCCCTACTTAAAGAAAATGTTGAAGTTTGCGATTTTGATTTTAATTTTGATCATGTGACTCCTGCGGACATAATTAAAACTTTTAATACTCTGAATGTAAAAAAGACCACAGATTTATGGGGAAATTCTGTGGATGTTGTTAAAACTATTATCAACGTTGTAGCTCCTAGTCTTGCACTTATTTTTAATAATTGTATTGATTGTGGACAGTTTCCTGATTTAATGAAGTGTAGTAAAATAATACCATTGTTTAAAACGGGTAGTACTTCTGACCCCACGAATTATAGACCCATTTCAGTACTACCTACCTTTAGTAAAATATTCGAGAAACTCATTTTAGACCAATTACAAAGATTTTTCAATAGACACAAATTGTTACATACTAAACAATTTGGTTTTACAAGGGGTCGTTCAACAACCGATGCCGGGGTTGAACTTTTAGGTCATATTTATGATGCATGGGAAGACAAATGCGATGCTCTGGGCATTTTTTGTGATTTATCTAAGGCATTCGATTGTGTTCTCCATGAAACATTAATCAGGAAGCTTCGCCATTACGGGATCCGGAACTCCTCTCTGAATTTTCTTATTTCTTATCTGAGTGATAGGATTCAGACAGTCGATGTTAATAGGAAAAGATCTCCCGGATCCGTAGTAAAAATGGGCGTCCCTCAGGGCTCAATTCTTGGCCCCTTTTTGTTTCTTATTTATATAAATGACTTACCTTACCTCATCAAGGATAACCATAATATAGTGTTGTTTGCAGACGACACTTCACTTTTGTTTAAAATGAAACGTCAAAAGACGGTTACTGATGATATAAATGTAGTTCTTTCCAAAATAATACACTGGTTTAATGTAAATAACCTCCATCTTAATGAAAAAAAAACAAAGTGTATTAAGTTTACCATGCCACATGTTAGGCAAGTAGAAACTAGTGTACTAGTTAAAGGTAAAGAGTTGAGTCCTGAAGATGCAACAGTGTTCTTGGGCATAACTCTAGATGCTGGGCTTCAGTGGGGCCCACATATAGACAAATTATCGAAGATACTTAGCTCTGCAGCATACGCTGTTAGACAAATAAGAAATTTAACTGATGTAGAGACAGCCCGTTTAGTTTATTTTAGCTATTTCCATAGTGTCATGTCGTACGGTATTCTACTGTGGGGAAATGCCGCCGATATCCAGACAATTTTCGTATTGCAGAGAAGGGCTATTCGTTCAATCTATAAATTAATTCCCAGATACTCCCTCAGAGTTAAATTTAAAGAAATTAATTTAATGACTGTGCCCTCACAGTATATTTACGAAAATATCTTGTACGCCCATAAAAACAAAAACATGTTTAAAAAGTACAGTGATATTCATAGTTTTAATACCAGGAACAAACATAACTAACATAGTTTCCTGCAACCAGGCTCAAAAAAATAGGGGGTTCATTTAGATGTCAATGTATACGCTTTTATAATAAGCTTCCTAGTCATATGCAAGAACTAAGCCTTAATAAGTTCAAATCTTTTGTTAAGCGAAAACTTTGCCAAAAGGCTTATTACACTGTGAAGGACTACGTTGAGGACGTAAAGGCTTGGGATTGACCCGCTCCAGTGCGCACTACAACTGTTGTCTTATCTTCTTACTTTATTTTATTTTCGATTGTACTTTTTTACAATTTGAAATTTATTTATTACAATTTGACATTTTTTAATTATTTTTTTCTTTTTTATTTATGTTTGACATAAATGCTTACTTTGCTAAGTTGTAATACTTAGCAATTGTTGTAATACTTTGTATTATTATTATTTTTTCTTTTTTTGTGAATGTGAGGACTATGTGGATTGCTTTTTTTTCTTTTTTAGTCATTTTAACTTATGTCTGGCAATTTGAGTGTTTTCTGTGGCCTAACCATTATGTCCTCTCTTTGGTATTGTTCGTCAAGTCGTTGAGCTCCTTAGTAGTCCTGAGTTGAGCTTTGCGAATATTGACAAATGCTTGCACTGACTGGACAGGTCCACTCAAATTGCATGGTTCTTTCTTCAAAAGGCCATCTCAGACACTAATCTGCATGGTTCGCATATTATTTTCATGTTGTACGGACTTTAAAAGAGACTGTGACCCCTGAGTTTGTTTCGGTGTTTCTTCTCAGGGTAGTCAGTTAGGAAACACCGGCCTCATCTAGTAACAAAAAAAAAGTCCAAGAAAAAAAAATTGACGTGTAAAAGAGTTTGAAAAAACCTATTTGCAAAATAAATATCATTTATCATTATCATTTATACTGCGTAGGTACGAGTAGGAAAAAATAGATTCGTTCCTCCCCAGTGGTGACGATTGGAACTTTATATTTCTCACTCGTTCCGCTATAGACCGACGCTTAAGCAGCAGCCCCGACTTACAAATTATAGGTCGCGGGTTCAAACCCAGCCAGGCGCATTACTTTGTGTAATTTATTTCATCACCGCTGCTTCCAAAATTGTGAAAGAAAATATCGTGAGGAAACGGGCATGTCATAGAACCAAAAATTCGAAGACACGCGACCTCCACCAATCCGCACTGGGCTCGCGTGGTGGATTACAGACCATTCCCTCTCCTAAAGAGGAGTCCTAAGAGTGGGATGATTACAAGGCCGATAATGCTAATGCTAACGCGGGCGAAGACCCTGGCAGCAGTTAGTTACAAATATTAACGAAATACAGTTTCAAAACAACCGTAAAGTAACCTTTTTTTTGAAAACAAAGTGTACAATTATTTGGAATTAAAGTAAAAATACTAGTAATTCGATCGTCCTGGACATTTATTTGCTCTTTATTGAACAGTTTTTAAAGAAAACATTATTTTTATTTAATCACTTGTGTGCTGATTTATAGAGAATTATGGAATTGGGGATAATAAATTTTGGTTCTACGCATGGCTTGCACACAGATTACCAGTCAAGTAGTAAATATCCATATTTTTCAATTGAATCCTAAGAAAAAATAATTGTGTCCGGTTTTTTTGAAAAGATAATTTCGAGAGGGTTGCAAATGAAAAAATAATATTTATTGGAATTTCATTTCGGTAATTTAAAGCCTACAAAAGGCCTTTCTACCTGAGTAGAAAAGCCTAAGAAAGCCGAAAGAAAAAAAATGCCGAAGTTGTCGTAAGTAGCATTAATAATCGATATATTAAAACGTTAATATTACTATTTTTTCCAAAACTTGGTCCACTGTCTTGCCACTTTTTTATTCCCTTTTCCATAATGAAAATCAAGTAACTCTAGCATCTGATCTCTCATCTCATACATGAGTTTTCTGAATAATTCGATGCGTACTCCTTCTTTATCTCCGTCTACCTCCACTCTTTTCGCTTCCAACTTGTCCACAAAACGTGTTATATCCTTTCTAACTACATTGTCAAGTTTAAAACTAGTTTTGGATGGGGATTTTTTGGATCTCATACTACTAGCGCACGTGTTTCCCACACAACGCAAGTTATTCTGATCCTTATGATCGTTTCTGTTTCTACTACATCTATCTCCCACACAGGATAAATTGTCCCTTTCATCATCACCTCTATTTCTGCCGCATCTATCCCCATCGCATAGCAACTCGTCATCTCTGCCACTAAGTATGTCGTTTTCGGGAACATATCTGTCGTCACCGCCATCATATCTCTCTACCCTGTCTCTATCTCTGTCGTTATCGTTATTCTCGTACCTACTGCATTGTTCTCCAACACAACGCAAGTTATCTCTGGCATTATTATCATTTCTGATTCTATTACACCTATCTCCAATACATCGGAAGGAATCTATAAGATCTCTGTCATTATCATCATCATTTCTGACGTCACTGTAATCTTCCTCATTAGGTTTTCTACTGCATTTGTTTCCATAACATCGAAGACTATTTCTGTCAACCCTGTCATCATCTCTGTCGAGACTGCAACTCTTACCATTGCAGCGCAGATTGTTGTCATACTTCGCGTTGATAATGTTGTTATTATAATCTCTGTCACCGCTATCATCTCTGTCACTGTTGCGGTAATAGTCATCGCTGTTTGCACCACAATTCCTACCATAACATCGCAGGAATAACTTCTTAAGTCCATCTAGTACTAAAGTTTTACCAAAATTTGCAAGGCCATCCATGGGAAGATCTATATCGTTGTAATGCTGTTTTATCATGTTTTCCAACCAAGTTTTGACTCCATTTTGATTTCCAGGAACGTCTTCTCTCCTAGTAGGGTTCGCATTTGCGAAAAATATTCCGAAAATAATAAAACAACTGCTGATTTTAGACACCATTTTTCAAAAGCTTCGAACCATACTATTATCTGGTCAGGATAATAGTGATAGTAGTTAATTTCATTGTAACTATTGTATAAAAGGCAGAATAATTGATCGAAATTGAAATATCCACTGTATAACTAGGCGTGAGATTGGAAATTAGAAAATAGTATCAAGTGCGAGTCTGATAATAATTTATCTGCAATCAAATTGTTAAGTTATTTTTGCTTTTACTGTCTGTTGGTGTTTGGTTTTATGGTGTCGATATTAGTTTCGTTGGGCTGTCATTGTCATATGCTATTGTTCATTTCAAGCTCCCAGATTTACGCTGCTGCTATATTTGATAACTATAAAAAGTGC
Organism: Mythimna separata; assembly: GCA_030763345.1. Lineage (NCBI taxonomy): Eukaryota > Metazoa > Arthropoda > Insecta > Lepidoptera > Noctuidae > Mythimna > Mythimna separata. Next base: position 2,661,330 of record CM061188.1, on the reverse strand, counting down.
AATTAAAAAAAATGTCTGTACGCAGAATATCAGGCTTTCATTGACGGATAGCCGATGATAAAAGGAGTAACTTATGCTTTTCATTTTCTTGTAGGAATTCCATACTACTGAATACATCTTCAAAACGGTTCGACAAAATTTGACATTCACCGCATTCATTGATGCTATCAGCAGTATCAGCTATCTGATACTGCTCATAGTATAATAAGTAACAACTACTTTTTGAAGTTGACCATCAACTGCTCTTGAAAAAGATTGCCTTCAGTGGTAGGTATACTTGGCGGTCTTAGACACTGGATTTCTTCCAAGTTTTAAATATACATAATTATCAACACAATCTAATGTTATTCATGTATTGAAAAGAAACTACTTGGAAAATGTTAAACCAAAATTTTATAATAAGCAATGAAATAAAAGGACCCTGAATATCAAGCTGTATGTCGGGGTTCGATCCCCCTTTATTGTACATCGAGATAATGGTTTACATTAGTGTCCGACTGAAAGTTCGGTTTCGGCCAAAAATCAAGTTTCGGCGGCAGTTTCGGTTTCGGCCAAAATTGGTCGAAACTTATACCGAAACCGAAACTGATTTCGAAAGTCGTCGTGTACGCTTGTCTAACTTCTTTTCTCGCGGCAACGCTTTGGCAGACGCTGGTGGCCCTGTACGGGAACTGTCGTGGGCCATTCGGATTGCTCTCTAGCACCACAACTTAGTGCATTATCGCCCGACGCAAATATTCTATAGACTTAATTTTTGTTTCTTTTCTGTACTTGAATGATTTATAAAGGGTGTAAAAAGACCCTCCACGAAAACGAAAACCGCATATTCTACACATCACTGGGATACTTTTTTTCTTCTAGGACATACTTGGGAATTCATTGGTTCTGGAGATATTGAAGGTCAAAGTCAAAAAAAAATTTTCGTTTTTTTTTTTCAGAATCGTATTCCAAGTATCATTAGTATACTTTCTTCTGAACAAACATTATCAAAATTATCAATTTTTCATAGTAAATTACGCATTTGAAGTTAGAAAAATGCAACGAAAACTAAACACAACGAGTGCCTCACACACACAAGTGTGCGGTCCAAGCGCGAGCGGCCGAACGCGCAGCTGATCGGAATTATTATTTATTAATTATTTTTTAAAGATGAAAAAAAAAAGTTTTTTCCCAGCAATAATTTTTGGTCCAAGTTACTTAATTACACGTACAGAATGTGTAGTTATCGGCTTTGTGATCGGTCTTTTTACACCCTGTATAGTAGTTGAATATTGAGTCAGTAACTTTGTTTTGATGTTAAAAAAAACCAGCCAAGAGCGTGTCGGGCCACGCTCAGTGTAGGGTTCCGTAGTTTCCCGTCCGTCACAATAAGTGTCCCCAACTTTTCAAAAACTGTTCATCCCATCAAAATTCAAAATAATTTTCCTAGAAAGTCTTAATAAAGTTCTACTTTCCAGTTTTCTTTCCCATATTTTCTAAACTTATGGTTCAAAAGTTAGAGGGGACACACACACATTGTTTTTTACTTTTGGAGCGATTATTTCCGAAATTATTGATTTTATCAAAAAATGATTTTAGTTAAACCCTTATTAATTTTTGAATACCTATCCAACAATTTATAACACGTTAAGGTTGAATTTAAAAAAAATCACTACTTTACATGTAGGGTTTTAGGTACCCTAATAAAACACCATATTTCAATACCAAATTTCAGCTTTCTAGTGCTAACTAACGGTCACAGAGATTAAGCGAGGACGGATGGACAGACATGGCGAAACTATAAGGGTTCCGTTTTTGCCATTTGGCTACGGAACCCTAAAAAGAAGAAAAAAAATAACAATGCAGAATAATCGAATTTTATACTTGATCACGTGAGTTTCGGTTTCGGTTTCGGCCGAAACTGAAGCCACGGCCGAATATTCAGTTTCGGTTTCGACCGGAAAACTAGTTTCGGTCGGACTCTAGTTTACATGTAACTAGAAAATATACAATAGGTGGCCTTATCGCATTCAGCAAGATCACTTGAACAGCGTTAGGACTTATAACAAAACTACCACGTAAATGTCTGACATTTTTGCTTAACTCAACCTCTTTGGCGGAACCGTGAGAATATTATAAAATGGTAGTTTGTTTTTTGTTTGTAGGAGTTAATCTCTGTTTGTACTGGTCCAAATGCCAAAAATTTTTCACTATTAGCAAGCTGCTTTATTCCTTAGTGACATTCTATAGGCTAGTAAAAAAACTCTGAGTATCAAAAGCGTTAATTGTTAAAGGCTGCTAAGTGAATGGGTTTCATCGTTGGAATGAAAAGAAAAAATCATTTTCATTCTGGTGTCATGGACATGTGACGGTAGTACGAGCATGGGTTAAGGTGAAAAATACAGGAAAGGTTGACATTCCTGTATTTTTCCGGTTTTATGCAAAACCATAAAATCATGGGTTATTTTCTAGACCAGCGTGCTCCTTCAGGGCTTTACTATCAGTTGAGATATTGAGATAGTATCCAACCGCCAGCCTATCGATAACAATATAATAGTAGATTATTGCATCGAGCACAAAGTAATTTATTATTGCACCGAGTGCCTGATTTAGAGCCCGAGCGTCAGCGAGGGCTATAATCTAATAGGCACGAGGGCAATATTAAATTACTTAAGGCGAGGTGCATAATCTGCTTTTCTTTCAACTATTACCTATAGGAATAGTAGATAAAAGAAACTCATATCAAACAGTTAAAATAGAAGTTTCTATAACACTGTCGGCTTCATTTAGAATGTTTTCCGGAGTTAATGTGTCGCTAGATGATTCCATTTTAATTGGAAGCCGAAGCACTCAAAATCAGATAGTATCACACTTTATCGTTTCCAAAAATATTGTCAAAACAAAATTAACAAAGTTCCCACCAAATCACTTTTTTAAATTTCTTTCATTTTTAAATCAGAGTTAGCAGCAATCATTTTTTAAATTTGGAACAAGTAGGATAGAAACAAATAATACGTACGTAAAATAAAATATTGATATCGGCTGGCTGAATAGAGCTAACCCATTGAGATTGGCGTCTAATGGTGCGATTAAAAAAAAAAACTGTGCAATAATGAATTTCATACATTTTTATTGCTCTAGAGCAATAAAGACTCGCTTTGTACTGAGTTTTTAGTGTGATTATGATGAAATTAAAGCATAGAAGAAAAAATTCTTAAATGTCACAGTTGTAAATAAAAAAAAACTTTATTTATCACACCCAACCCAACAGTGAGTTCCAAATTAAAAAAACACAAAAAAATATAATAGGCTACCGGAATTTTGGATTATTGGGTTTGGGGAAGAAACTTGTCCCTTGATTCCCATTTGGTCCTAAGTGAAAAGTGAAAAGATCCATTATACCATGTCTTACATTAATGTCCATCGCTCTGTCTGCCACCAAGCGTTGGATTTTGTTTTCCTGTTCTTCCAGGTAATTTGACGCGGTAATTAAATTAATAACATAATCTACCTGGTTTACCACTACTGGATCAAGTTTTGTTTTTTTCTCTGGGAAAACAATAGCAGCCTTTAAAATATCAAAGTCCTTTTTACTTCTGAGGAATCGGTACCCATCGTATGGCAGCCCATCTCTGCTATTATAAACATCATTTTCGAGATCATATCTGTCGTCCCTGACATCAGATCTCTCTACCCTGTCTCTATCTCTATCGTTATTCCCGTATCTACTGCATTGTTCTCCAACACACCGCAAGTTATCTCTGGCATTATTATTATTTCTGATTCTATTACACGTATCTCCAATACACCGGAAGGAATCTATAAGATCTCTGTCATTATCATCATTATTTCTGACGTCACTGTAATCTTCCTCATTAGGTTTTCTACTGCATTTGTTTCCATAGCATCGAAGACTATTTCTGCCAACCCTGTCGTCTCTATCGATACTGCAACTCTTACCATTGCAGCGCAGATTGTTGTCATACTTCGCGTTGATAATGTTGTTATTATAATCTCTGTCACCGCTATCATCTCTGTCACTGTTGTGGTTATAGTCATCTCTGTTTATGCCACAATTGCTACCATAACATCGCAGGACTAAATCGTCATTTCCATCTAGTTTTAAAGTTTTACCAAAATCATTTTCAGGGCGATCTTCTGGATGGTTTATATCGTTGTTATATAGTTTTATAATGTTTTTCAACAAATTTATGATGTCGTATTGTCGTTCTTCAGAAGAGTCTTGTCTGTTAGCAAAGATTCCATTTGTAAAAAATATGCCGATCAGAATGAAATTGTAAATCTTAGATAGCATTGTTTAAAAGCACGATACCATGCTGTTATTTGCTGAAAGGAATAATGACAGTAGTTTCGTTGTATCGGTTGCGTACAGTGCAGAAAATTGAAATGTACATTGATTAATTAAGTGTGACATTGGTAATTAAAACTGGTGAAGTGTGTGTAATCTGATAAAATTCATTTAGGTTTTTTTAGGTGGGAAATCGTCCAAAGACTTCTTTCGCTCTCTTCTCTTCTCTCAGAGTAGGAAGGCGTGTCAGACTAAAATTACAACTGTTCCTCCTTTGACTTGCGCTCCGTAAGGGAACCCCGGGGGCATATTACTACCCATGGCAATTAGTTGTGACTTAGTAATTGTCATGAAGTGCTGTTCGTTTTCAGTTTCTAGACATTCAATGCTCATTATCTGTAAGGGATCGTTCATCTTTTCAATGTGTAATTCGTGTGCCCTCACGATTGTAAAAATATTGTAACTATCGGTATTTATGATTGAAATTGTTAAGTTCTTCAATTAACTGTTATGTTTAATAGTAAAATACTATAATTATTAAGCAAAAAGGTTAATTAAGGTATTATAATATTCTAGAGCTTTAAATTAGATAAAAATAGTTGAAATGCGCAACCGTCCCCGTTGCCCTGCCTTCAAAATGACTGAATGAAAAATAAAAAAAGAATTTATCTAACGACGCCGACTTATTTGTAAAAGATTATATTGGTAAAAGAGGATGCGTAATGTGACCGAGTATTTCTAATTACCTATCACAGATAACTGGAGCCAGTCTCCAGGGTAACTGAGGCATAATAAAAATTTTGCGTAAGTTAATTTGCAGTTTCAGTTCAGTATCAGACATTACCTGGGTGCGGAACCGATTTTGTGCTTTCCGTACAGACCACTGCAATTCACGTCCAGGCGGGAGGCGTTCTTTACACGCAATTCATATTTTATTATATTTGGGGGTTCGTATCAAATCAATATGAAACCAGATTTAGTGACAGCTAGTAAAAATAGAACACTGCACGAGAGTAGTCTTTTTTGAACTAAACATTTTTTTTTATCTTAAAATAAGCAATAAGATGCTTTAGGGTAAGATCGGCGCTGGTATAACAACGGAACAGTCAAATAGCTCATTTCATTGGCTATATTTTTAATGTTAGCCACATTGCGTGGCACATCAACTACCCTTTAACCGCTTGCGTCGCCGCGCGCCGTCGGATTGGTCCGACGAGTGTTTTCATGTCCTTTCTCCAGGGTCGTGTGTTTGCGACTGAGTACTCTATCACGTTTAGTTCTTCAATCCCCATAGGTGACAGAAGACCTGACGAGATGGAGTATTTGGTCGTGGATGTGCGACCGTGGTAGAATAACCACAACAGTATTAATGCACGAATGCAAAAAAGCATTGTGCAATATTCGGGTATGGTTTCACCGTACGTGGGGTAGGTATTTTATGGAATAAATGAAATAAAATGACCACTCAACCTAAAATATACACCAATCAGCAATAAAGACAAAACTACAACGGTACCACTTATTTTACTTTATAACTGCACTTTAAATTGTACTATAAACCCTAAATTTCTGTTCTGTTAAATTTTTGGTGATCATATTTTTGCGATTACATTGTACTAAATCTGGTGGTCAGTTTTTACAGTCTAAGTTTAAACTCGTGTACTTTTGTTACGATCGCCAGTCATCATCATCTGCCTAGCCATTTCCCAACTTTTATTGGAGTCGGCTTCCAGTCAAGCCGGATTTAGCTGAATACCAGTATTTTACGAGGAGCGGCTGCCTACCAGACCTCCACAACCCATTAACTAGGGTAACACGGTACTTCATGGCAAGACTGGAGTCAGATTTACTGGCTTCTGACTATCCGTAACGACTGCCAAAGATCTACATTGTTACGATCGCCAGTAACTTTCTTTAATAACACAACTTAGTGTAACGGATGACAGGACATAATAGAAGGCGGAAACGTGTTGCGCCGCCACCAAGTAATACGGGATAAGGGCAGGAAGAAGAAGAATAACACAATTTAATACTGAGCTTTAAATTAAATAGGAACGCAAAACAAATTGTAACGTTTTCACTTTTTATCGTAAAAACTGTCTTTAGGATTTTCTTTTTTAAGATGAAAAATCATTAGTTTTAATAGTCCATTCTGATAATCACGCGCTTGCGATTTAGTATCTGATGTGCTCCTGAAATTCTCTGATTCTTCGGCCACGTATTTTGCTCTCATAAACGAACTAAGTGTCTCATCTAAACGCTTTACCACTGCCTTGCTAACATTAAAATTCTTAGTTGAGCCCCAATGTCCACCGCACACGGTTCCAATACAATACAATTTTTTATCATTGCTCTTGGAACGCAACATATCTCGTGCCTTATATTCGTTTTCGTTTCTACTACATCTATCTCCAATACAGGTTAAACGGTCACTTTTATCATTGTCTTTGCTATTATATATGACGTTTCTGGAATCATATATGTCGTTGAAGATATTATATCTTTGAAACCTCTCCCTAACCTTATCGTTAACTTCGAATCTACTGCACCGATCACCAATACAACGCAAGTTATCTCTGGCATTATTATCATTTCTGATTTTATTACATCTATCTCCAATACATCGGATGGAATCTATAGGACTTCTAACATCATTTCTGACGTCACTGTAATTTTCCTCATTGGGTTTTCTACTGCATTTGTTTCCATAACATCGAAGACTATTTCTGCCAACCCTGTCGTCATCTCTATCGATACTGCAACTCTTACCATTGCAGCGCAGATTGTTGTCATACTTCGCGTTGATAATGTTGTTATTATAATCTCTGTCACCGCTATCATCTCTGTCACTGTTGCGGTTATAGTCATCTCTGTTTGCACCACAACTGTTACCATAACATCGCAGTTGTACCTCATCATTTGCATCAAGTTTTAACGTTTTATCAAGATCATTTAGCATTTCAAGAACAATATTATTGTTTTCAGAATTGGTTATTTTCTTAGTGCTTTTAACTTCTTGCAATCTGTTACTTGTGGTAGGTGTTTCTATAGCATTATAGTCCCATACATATTCTGTACATAACCCCGATTTTCCCTCACAGTTTTTCTTATGTATCGTTCTGTAAGTTTTAAGCTTGTTGAGCATTGAATCTAAATTTTGTGAGCTTTGTAGGTTATTGTTGTATAGAATATTATTTGAATCTTTGTTCGACACAGCATTGCGGTATATGTTATCATAATAACCAGAATTAGGTTTGCTATTGTATGCCATTTTAGTTAAATCTCTAAAATTGTCAGAGCGCTCTTTGAGAGGATTTAATGAAACATCGTAGTTACCTCGTTCGACAAGATTTTGCAAAAATTTCTTGAGCATATATTTAAGTTTTTCAAATGATTCTTGTTGGTCCACTGGGTATCCATTTGTAAAGATTATTACTCCGATTATAATGAAAATTGAGATCTGAGATGTCATTATTTCATTTGGTACCGTAATGTTAGGTACACAAAACAATAATGATTTGAGTGCCAATGGTTAAGTCTGCTTGGAAGATAGAAATGAACACTGTATAATAAGCGTGAAATTGGCAATTAATAGTCATAATGTGCATATCATCCGACAGATAATTACATTGATCTGCATACAATATCGGGTTTCCATGTCATTTGTGAAAATTTCTTCTATTCATAGCGATGGCATTAATGCCAAGAAGGACTTGTCATTTGTAGATCTTTAGTAGTCGTTACGGATAGTCAGAAGCCAGTAAATGTAATATTTTATATTAATATAAGTATGTTTTTCAGTTGTCTAGTAGCCATAACACAAGCTATGCTTAGCTTGGGACTAGATGGCGTTGTGTGAAAGTTGTAGAATATTATATTATTACTAGCTGACCCGGCAAACGTTGTTTTGCCATATAAATATTTTTTAAGTAATTTTTAGAATTAAAAAAAAAGATGAAAAATAAATGTTAGCCGATTCTCAGATCTACTCAATATGCTTACAAAATTTCATGAGAATCGGTCAAGCCGTTTCGGAGGAGTACGGGAACGAACATTGTGACACGAGAATTTTATATATAAGAAGATAACATACCGGAACCAAGCGGCCTGGTGTAGCGAGCTGTCCCGACGCCGGTCTCGTTGCGACTGCTCCAGTTGGTGCTTCAGCTGCTCCGCCGCGTCCACGTCTCCCTCCTCCAGTGCGCGCTGGTCTGGCCTGGACACAAGTATCAATTATTATGACTAGCTTTTGAGTAGTCCGCGTGAACGTCGGTTATTGCAAAGTCGAAGCCAGATAAAAAGAAAAGCCTGTTTCCTTCCTTTTTATTTATTTATTTAAACTTCATGTACAGTGGTGGTACATAGGCTACCAGTCAACCTCAGGTTTAAAAAGACAACACTGACAACACACACAACACTTTTCACAAAGGAAATCTCACTTCAACTCCAGGTCGTTATCAAACGCTGTCTTCACCGTAATCTCGGTATTCACTAGCCCTAAAATGGCTACCATAAATCTGTGCGCACAATGTGAGGAAACCCCAAACGACGAACAGATCAAACGTCGCAAGTGGAACTGGATCGGCCACACGCTCCGAAGGGATTCTGAGCACATACCAAGGTAAGCCCTAGACTGGAATCTTAAAGGAAAGCTTAAACATAGTCGCCCTAAGCAGACATGGCGACGAACCGGTCACTGCAGAGGTGAACAACATAGGCTTCCCTATGTTGTTCACCTCTGCAGTGACTTGGAATGAAATGAAGCAAAGATGAACATGCAAAGTTCAAGACCGAACGGGATGGCGGCGCACTGTGGACGCTCTCTGCCCCATCTAGGGGACAAAGGAATTTAAGACAAGTAAGTCATGTCCTTCCTTAGAGTTCAAGCTTACTCCGTATCAGTTCTCATCAAATACAGCTCTTTTAACCGTGAAAGCGTAACTGAGTTATTTCATATTTATAAGAACCGATAAATGGTATAGCAGAATATGTGTGTAAACGTTCAGGGTAAGTTTTCATTCGTCACATATGTGTGACATTGGCGTCCAATATATTAAGTTATAGTAACATACCTCAGTCTAGTGTCAGTGTGTGGCAGTGTTTCCCTCATGGAAGGCTCCATCTCGTTGAGTTCCATCGCGAACCGCGTGAACCCGTAGTACAGCTCGTGTTCCGGAGGCATCGCACCTGAATCACAAACATTATTGTTACAGAATCAACTTTATGTCAAAATGTTAGTTTATTTTTTGGCTTATATCTATATGGTCTCGTTTAAAACCTAATTTTTTTCGAGATTCGAGATAGTTCTTTCCTATGGAGAAGAATAACCAAGAAATCTCAAATCAATCAGCCTTGGCTTCCATGCATTAGGCATCAATCGAAGATTTGATTTATGCAAAAATCTAATATTAAATCGCACGCAAAAAAGGACACCCGTTTTATATATTTTACGTGTACTATGAGCATATTGCTCAGAACAAGAAAACTTTAATGTTGTGACGTTTTCATAGGTATTATATTATCCGTTGAATGGGTCATGAATAGTTCCTTTGCTTACCATCAGGGGAGATAGGAGTCAATCTCGAGTCTATTAATAATAAAAAAAATAAAGATATTTTAGACCACCTCAGATAATCTTTTCGTTGAATTTTCGCTGTGTAGATAACTGGGCTTTTATGTACAAAATTGTGGGAGTGTGCGGGGTGTGAAAAATAACTGCAGTTCCGAAAGTCGGTAGTAAAAAACCTAGTCAAAACTAGAAAAAAATGACGCTACCACATCGATCATCGTTTTAGTTTTGAAGTTATTTTTGACTTCATGGAGGCAATTTTGCAGTCGGTAGTTTATTTTTTTTTATTTTTATTTATATCATTTTTATTTGCACCTAATTATTTATTTACTCAGTAGTGGGACAATTAGATTAGATATCTATTACCAATGTATGTTAATAAAATGCTAGAACGTACCAGGTCTCCATAAACAGCGGGCGGCGGGCGGGTCCCCTGCGTATAGGGCTTCGGACCAGCGGCCTTGAAGTCGCAGTCGCTGGCCGCCGCCCGACACGAAGCCGCGGACTTCGTGACGACTACTTGACCAGGAGCTCGCCTAGAGGAACAAGGTGAAAAAAATATTGTTAGACTCGCTAGAAATGGATAAACAAACATAGCTTTTCTAAAACCTACACCTGTTTCTTCTTTGTCTTCGTTCCAGGTACCCAGTGTTCATTTTTACATAACACATGGCCCCAGTACGTTTCAATCCTGCTGGGCCCCTACGATTCGCTGACAACTCCTTGAGGTGCGTGTAGAACACGACGCGCAATCAACGACTTGGGCTCGGTCCGGACGGTTACCGGATAGCCAGACGGCGAGCTACCAAGCTAGTTAGATGTCGTCAAACTATAGGGGCCCGTGAGGGTCGAAGCCTACTGGAGCCTGGGTTGACGAAAAAGCCTCGGGACCCTGGAATTAGGGCAAAGAAGGAACAGGAGTTTGTATTAGAGCCAACCCAGAGCAGGGTAAGTTAGTGGACTAGTTCCCACTTCACAGAAGTGGGGCTAAAATATGACAAAATAGCATACCTTAATAAAGTTAAGCTTGCAGGTGATATCTGTTCCGTGGCACGTGATGTGCATGTCTCCGTACTGGTCCACCCAGCGCTGGCCGCCGAACAAGTTGTGCACGCACGTCGTTACCTACAACCAATGTTTATATTTGTAGCCATCCACGAAATTAGTGAGCCTCTCAATATCAAAGATTGCGCCTGTGCTTACCATTAGGTGGGATCGCAGTCAAGTTACTTTACGTTAATATAATAACAAGTTACGTTGGTTTAAAACATTTCATCCGAAAATTGTCCACTGTTGGATATAGGCTTCTTCCAAATGTACCCACAACGAATGGTCTTGCATCCATCGGATTTCCGCTACCCTCATTATGTCCCAACAGTCTTTCGGTACGCGGTGACAATAAGAAACCTATAATCTTTAATACACTACTTTTTGCAAACATGCGTTTTTCATCCATTCTCAAAGGTGAATTTAGCAGTATGCGGAACAGAACGTAAACTCCTGCAAACTTCCATTGAAAAGGGAGTATTCTCGGGCCAGATGGGTGTTGTGTCTGGTCCGGCTAACTGTCCGATAGTTTTTTGAATGGTATAATATGTTATTATCACGCGGATAACTTTGATACCGCGATGCAGGATAGTTCCTAATTGGCGATGTAGACCTTTCAAAATAAGATAATTTACAGTAATGACACAGAAAGGTCGCCTTAATGAAAGATGAATATAATAATAATCACAGGAGTGCAGCTCACCTTATTCCAGCTATAGTGGTCCCCGGTGCTGAGTAGCCGCACGTGCACGCGGCCGGTGGGCTGGAACTCCATGGACTTGCCCCAGAACTTGGTCTTGATGCGCGCCTCCTGCCAGAAGCACCACTTGGAGGATTCCGCGTGGCACGCTGATATTGGCGGGTGGTGGGATACCTGGGACAAATGGAATCCTTATTAGAAAAGCGTTTCATGGCTAAAGAATTAACAAGAGTGGGATTTTCCCCTTGCTCTGCCCAGAGCGGGAGAAGAGACTGAAGTATTAAATCTAATTTCTGTAAGTATTATTTTTTAATATTGCCTCGTAAAAAACAACAGGGCTAAATGGCAGCCCTGTTAATGCTCGAGTACTCGTACGTCATAAAACGGAACCTTGTGCAAAATATCATGCTCCTAGTCCCAAGTTTCGGCTGTGCTTTGATAATAAGTAGCATGGCATCAGCCTTATGTTTCCACGTCTGGGAAGTAGGCCTCCTCTCTAATGGAGGGAATGGGCCCTAATCCACCACGCGAGCCCAGTGCGGGTTGGTAGATGCCACATGTCTTCGAATTTTTTGGTTATAGGACATGTTAAATGTCTTATATACAGATAAAAACAATAAAATTGATGTTACCCACTGGCGAGAGAGCCTAACCTGATCGCATCCGTTTTCCCGAGCATGATGCATGCATCCGTTTTCCCAAGCATGTCGCATGCATACCTAACCTCTTCTCAGCTCAACAGCACACTCTTGTTGGACTACTAACCTGCTCCGCAATGAACCGGAAGCCCTTATCGTCTCTGACGCACTCGTAGGTCTCGACCAGCAGAGGGTTTGAAGTAAGCCACTGGCGAGAGAGCCTAAGCTGATGGCACCCGTTCCCGAGCATGACGCATGCATCAACCCCACTCTTTTTGGACTACTAACCTGCTCAGCAATGAACCGGAAGCCCTTGTCGTCTCTGACGCACTCGTAGGTCTCGGCCAGCAGCGGGTTGAAGGGCTTGGACGCGGCGCGGTGTGCAGACGACGCGTACGCGCTGACCGCGAACGCCGCTATGAGTGCCATGCGTTCTATGGGGTTCTTGCAGTCCGACGCTGAAGTTGGTCTACTAACCTGCTCGGCAATGAACCGGAAGCCCTTATCGTCCCTGACGCACTCGTAGGTCTCGGCCAGCAGCGGGTTGAAGGGCTTGGACGCGGCGCGGTGTGCAGACGACGCGTACGCGCTGACCGCGAACGCCGCTATGAGTGCCATGCGTTCTATGGGGTTCTTGCAGTCCGACGCTGAAGTTGGTCTACTAACCTGCTCGGCAATGAACCGGAAGCCCTTATCGTCCCTGACGCACTCGTAGGTCTCGGCCAGCAGCGGGTTGAAGGGCTTGGACGCGGCGCGGTGTGCAGACGACGCGTACGCGCTGACCGCGAACGCCGCTATGAGTGCCATGCGTTCTATGGGGTTCTTGCAGTCTGAGGCTGAGTCTAGGAGTTCCGAGTATTCTAGTTCTTCGCATAGTCGCTGGAAAAAGGTACGCAAGGTATAGCATTTATTTATTTTTAACACAGTTGCTCGTAAAGCTGATGTAATTCCACCGGTTTTAAATATGTAAAGCGGGTCATAAAAAACGCGTGTGTTATCAAAGCAAATAGTTAAGTTATAGTCCATACAAATTCCATAACAGCATTATTTGCCATTTCGCGCGCGGCGATTAGTTCGAAATTTGAATAGCAAATTCAAATTTCGAAGTAATCGCCGCGCGGCGCCAGTCAGTAGGCAGCGATTTCACAGACAGATTCAGTTTATAAAAAAAAAAAATTCGACACACAAATTAAAAATCAACTTTATTTAGTAGGTATACGAAAAGTTTATCTAAAGAAACAGTTCGTAAATGTGCAGTCAGTAAAGTTATAATTAACTATTTTGACTGTATAGTGGTCCCATGACATAGATTTTCTTGCGTACAGCACAAATCATTTTCCTCATAAATAGTTTTTGTAGACATATTTATAAAATCGGCATTTTATTTTTAAATATGGCGGCAAAAAAAATGACTTTTCTTAAACGCGCGCATGCGCGAAAAATGGCGGTCATAGACTAGCTATAGCTAGAGTAGCTAGTCTATGACCGCCATTTTGAAAAAATATATTGGTTTAGAAAAAATATGAATGAGGTTGCATATAAACAGAAAATACAAATTTGATAAAAGATTTAATTAGTTAAATATGTAAAGTTTTAAATAGTTTATTTAAACACGAAATTGCATGAAATAAGTGAGTAAAAAAAAAAAACAGTTTATTCGGTAATTTAAAAACTTGGCTGCATGGTCTCTAACGTCTTTGCCAACATTTTCACGCAGCTATGGCAGAAAATAATCCTCGCGCCATTTTCTCAAATTTTCTTTTCTTTGTACTTGTATTGTGAAAATATAAATATGACAACTTTCAATAATGAAGAAGAGCCATATATTACTTCAACTCCACCGGATATACTAACAGAAGCGCGAACCGCATGCGACAGCTTGCTGCCGTCAATATCCAAAGACAGTATCATTTTAATAATTGTAATTTCACTAACTGTTTCAATAATTAAAAATTAACAAAATTGTTTTTTTTTCTGTTTCCTCGCAAATGTGTTAAAAAACGTCGTACAATATACGTGCGTATTGGTTATAACATGCTCGGCTCAGTTACGCCCTCGCCTTCGGCTCGGGCTGAAATTCCGCCTCGCATGTTATAACCATCATTACGCACTAATATCGTAATGTACTATTAAACTTCTGTACAAATAGTAGGTAATATGTATAATATACAAGTAGACTTTTTTAAAAAGACAGTTAAGACAATTTTTAAAATTTCAGGGTTAGAAAGTTTATAATGGGATTTAGATTAAAGTATATGACACTGTCATTCAAAAGCAAGGATATTTTTAGGTGAAAAAAGAAATAGGTAAAAGTTTAAATAGTTCATAATAAAGATAAGTTTTTGTAGACCACAACTACTTTAAAGAATAAAATTGTTTTTATTTATTTACAAATACTTGTAGCTGTCGAGAATTGAACCGGAAGGTTTTGCGAAACAAATGACAAATCGTCACCATCTACAAAAATTTTGAAACACTGAAAAAATGTAGTACAGGGTGAAAAATACCGAGATCATGTTTCATTAGTAGTTTATATCTGTCTGGTATCTATAAACATTAATAAAAATAAGATAATCCTCACCTGCAACATATTCAAAGGCTCATTAATAGTGACCGGCATGGAGATCTGGCTGAGGTCCTTGCCGATGTTCTTGTAGAGCAGGTTCCAGAGGCTGGGCCCGCCCGGCGTGGGGCGCGCGGCCGGCAGGCGCACGCGCCGCGACCAGCCCGCGCCCGCCATGCGCAGCGTCACCTGCTCTGCTGACCCTACTGGCGGGACATGGGCCCATTTTATATTGTACATTGTTGGAGAGGTGGAGCGGGGTGTTTGACAGCTATAGTTGGGTGCGAGGTTAGTAAAAAACTAAACTAATGTGCCGCACCATCAACGACTGCATCACTGCTTACCATCAGGTGGGAGCGCGGTCCAGCACTGGTTTAAGGCACGAACATACCGGATGTGTATACGTAGACGCGCACGTACCGCTGTGTTGTAATGTATGGAACTGTATGAGACAGGACACACCGCTTGTGTAAACGTAGACGTGCGTACATGACGCAAGCGGGTTGTCCTTTACGTGCTCGTTTACACTTACGCCTACGCCGTATGCGTAAGTGACCATCCGGTCTGTTCGAGCCTTTATACCAATTTAAAAAAAGAAACTGCGGGCTCCAATGTGGCCGTGTTCTCGTGATAGCTCAAACACACGAGTGGCATGTTGCCAACGGCAGACATAACAACTGCCGTCAACACGAATCAAAATCAAACATGTTTTTATTTTACATGGGCACTTTTAAAGCGTTAGAAGCTAGTACACGGTTCCAATTGGTCGTTTCCTAAGGAGAAGAACCGGCAAGAAACTCCATGGTTACTCTTTACAAAAAATTATGGGGTTTACAATATTCGATGACAATGTCGACGGTAGCTGTTGACGCTAGACAACAGCTGTGGATATTACAAGAAATGAAGATCTGCGGCAGCCAGTATGTGTCAAGTGTCACTATGAGTCGACGGCTGACGCCAAAGTGCCGACAACTGCAGTTACCTCTGCTATTGGCATCATGCCGCTTGTGTATATGAACTCGTAAATGGCACTTAGCTCAACATTTTTCATTCATTTTGTATGCAAGCTTTAGGCAGGCGTACACCAAGCGTGTGATGACAAATACGCTTCTTTAAAGCTACGCGACCGTGGACTAAGGTCTAAGTAGATATGGTAAAATAGTATAATTCACTTAATTGAATTTAGTAGTTTTTAGTACAATAGATAGTTAGAACTCAAGCACTATAATTTGAGTTGGATGCTAGTTAACCAAACTGGTACAGTTTCATCTACTCTTTGTAAAAGGACGAAGTTGGCAGTTTCTTTTTCTTTTAAAAGGTATCACTTTAACTCGGAAAAGAACATCTATACAAACAGTATTTTTTTCTTCGTTATTTTTGGAACAATTATGTCTAAAGAAAGTCTTTTTATATGATTTTTTTTCAATATTTTTTTGATAAGGATTAACTTGTCAAACACCCCAGGAATGAAAATGATGGTAGGTATATATACTAAGGATTTAACTACATGTTGTAGCTTTATGGGATTGATAATTGAATAAAGTGATTTTAGAAGATAAGGGCTGAGAAAGAAAATTTTTTACGTCAAGAGTGGATAAGTTACTTCTAAGCAAGCAAAGTTTTTAGGGTTAGGCATTCTGATGATGACAAGGTTGACGATGTAGAAATAATATCGGGTGTGTCTGACTGACATCGACGCATAAACGAATACCATGGATCCAGTAAAAGATTCTGGAACCCCAGTGGTGGAATTTTTCGTCGGCTTTTTCAAGGCTAGAGTGAATACGCTCTTAATAAACTAGTGCGCTTTACCATTTACGATTGCATCACTGTTTACCATCAGGTGGGATCGCAGTCAAGCACTAGTTTATAACAAGAAAATATTTCTTTGCTTTTTAAATTTAAACTGTGTAAAACTTTCGTTTGTGCGTCGACATCTGACACACCAAGTATGCTGTGGTTATAAAGGGCACTGAAGTACAAACTACCACTTTACTCACGATCGATCCATCAAAAGCTGGCCTACGAGTAATACACGAACAGTTAGTGGCTACACACAAAAACAACGACTCACTCGCACCATCAGAGTTGTCTGAGCTTGCCGAGCCTTCTTCGCTGCTCAGCGAGCCCGCTTCCGACGACGAGTCGCCTTCTAGCTCTATGACGCCCGACTGGAAAACATAAAGAGGTGGTTATTTTATTATTCTGGGATATAAGAGGCCACATCAACAGTATAATAAAGTAAGTAGAATTATCATCAGTTTTAAATCCCATTTCTTGTTTCAAAATCCTAAATGATTTTAATTTTACAAAGGCCTACGTGGGCACTTATAAAACGTCAAAAACTAGTGCACGGTTCCAAATTGGTCGTTTCCTATGGAGAAGAACCGGCAAGAAACTCCATGGTTACTCTTTTCAAAAAACTATTG
Organism: Mythimna separata; assembly: GCA_030763345.1. Taxonomy (NCBI): domain Eukaryota; kingdom Metazoa; phylum Arthropoda; class Insecta; order Lepidoptera; family Noctuidae; genus Mythimna; species Mythimna separata. Next base: position 2,644,096 of record CM061188.1, on the reverse strand, counting down.
TCCGTAAAGTAAGCCAATTGTTGTTTTAAGCCACAGGGCTTAAAACAACAATTGGCTTACTTTACGGACAATAGTTTTAAAACAACGCCACAAAAACGGTTTTAATTAAGGTGTGTCCAGACCTGGCTAAAGCACCACCAGCGAACTGCGAGCATGATGCTCGCATGCGGTTATAGTCAGTACGTGCCGTGTAGCCGGACGTACGGTCAGCGCGTGTGTAATACTTTCTCAGAATATTACACACAATCGCTCTTACGTGATTTTGACGTTTTTATACATCTTTTTCTACAAATATAAGTTTTGTTTATCAGTTGTCTAGTACCCATAACACAAGCTCTGCTTAGCTTGGCACTAGATGGCGTTATGTGAAAAAGTTTTAGAATATATTATTATTATATTTTGGAAACAGTTATTATCCAGGTTTCTATTTCATACGCAACTTAGGAGTTAGAGAAAATTAGAGTTTCGCTAATACTGACTTTTGCTTTATAATGCTAAATACAGGTAAGAAAACTCATAAGTACCTCATCTGCAGCTATAATCTCCGTAGGCTTCAAGTCCTCATGCTCTTCCGCATCAAAGAACTCCGAGGCGGAGACACAAGAGGAACTGTAGCTGAGGGACTGCTGAAAGGGACGGTTGTTCACCTGCGGCGGAGAAAGAGGGGTTAGCTGCAACAAGAGGGTATTATGGTGAGGACATGGAACATGCAGTGCACTACTGAAAACAAGTGAAAATTAAATGATTGGGTATATTCTTGTACAGTATATTATACACTCATTCGTAAGAAGACGTAATGTTGGAAGGCCTCCCACAAGATGGACCGATGACCTGGTAAGGCTCGAGGGAATGAGATGGATATGAGACGCACAGGATCGTTCGTTATGGCGACACTTGTGAGAGGCCTATGTCCGACAGTGATCGTCTTTGAACTGAAATGATGATGATGATGAATGAGTAGAATGCGCGGGCTCAATTTGCCTTTAGTTTTAATACTTCAAATGATGATGATGAATGAGTAGAATGCGCGGGCTCAATTTGCCTTTAGTTTTAATACTTCAAATCTTCTTCTTTTCGAATCTTAGGTAAACTCTGTAGATTGTTTGGGCCCAGTAGGTAGCTACGTTAATTGCAGCATCGGTGGCACTCATTAAATCCTCCAAAGTGCAGGTGTTTGGCTTCAAATATTGGAATGAGTAAGAGTGGGGGCGTGGTGGGAACATTTCTCTATCTCATTTTTACACGTGTAACCTAATGGCAGTGTTGTCAGTACTACTAAAAACGACTTCTTGGATTTTAGATCTGTCAATAATTATTAGTTTTTTTTATTAATAATTTGATATGACAATGGTTTGATGTTCCTTCCATGTAAAAAGGAAAGTTTTCCTGGTGGAACTACTTCCTAAAACGTAAGTAGAGTTCCAATACTGACCTATGAGTTCCGTTCGAGATAAAAAAATATGGTAAAAATAAATAAAGAACACTTACGACATCGGAGTTGGGTCCAACGGAGGATACTTCGGCCAGGTCGGACGCGTCGTGGATCCGGGAGAGGCGCGAGCGCAGTTCTGTGCGGAATACTTTACTCGTCATTATTTACGTTAGGAAAGAACTGATTGTACTAGCGGCTAAATAAATGTGCCAGAAACTATGAAACGGGAACTAAAGTTTGTTTTTATTTCTGAGACTAAAATGACATCACGTGGTTTGTCATACTAAAAGAACTGGCATCATTATTACCTATTGTAAGTTTGACATTTGCCTGTGTCAATTTAGTCTCAGGGATTAAAAACAGACTTTACATTAGACCGACACACCCGTGGGCAACGCCTGAGTTGTACGTAGAATCGCGACTCGTGGCGTGGATCTACTGTAGCTCTACAAGTCTAATTGCCAATTAAAATGTATGGAGACCGACGCGCCCAGATCAGCGAACGTGGCCGACGTGTGCGAAATTCTACCTTGATGGTAGTGCGAATTGCGAAAGGGATTGGATTATTTGTAAAGTAATGAGCATTTAATAATCGATGATCTATTAGGTAGTCAATAATCAATTAAACAAAATCATGCAGGTTTAAAATGTGGGGTAATTATCATTTAAAATTAGTTTATTTAAAGTCATTGCTTACATCTGTTTCCGTAGATTAGACAGCTTTCAATCTAATTGTTACATTTGTCTTGTAAAATCAAGACTTCATTTCAAGTTGCTTTTATTTCAAATATACCATTTGGCGTTCAAAGGGACAGTATGTTAATAACCTGTTGTTGAACGCCAAGCACAGCGCATGAGAATTATACTCTCTACAACAAGCCTTTTATTTGCTATTCGACTTCCACTGATTACAACCCACTTGTATTCTTTAACAGTGACTCTTTTGAACAATCCGGCAGCCCTAACAAATTTCTGGGGTCAAATAACCATCTCAACATTCACCTAAGTGTGAATACCGAGATGATATCTCTAGATGACAGATACTATCGTCAAAGCCTATATAAAGATCCTATCTACGTTACGTCACATGCAGTCTCACCGGAATTCTGCTGCAGCGCCGTGTTGAGGTTGGTCCGCAGCGCCGCCATCACGGCGCCCGGCGTCGACGCCGTCTCCGCCGCGTCCATCGCCGCGCGCAAGCGGCCGCGCTCGCATACCTGGAAAAAAGCAAAACTTTTGTATAAACTTCGCTCCACACTAGGATTTACTCTTTGCATCGTAAATGCGTTAACAAACATGTAGTTACGTATACTAAATTTAATGCAATTGATATAAACTGAATCAATACCCTATCACGAGCGTTTATCGCGATCCATTTTACGACCTTAACTGAACTGTTAAAAGGGATGGAGCTATAGATAGGGCGTATAGCTCCAGCACTCTTTCTCGCTCGCACGTATGGTAAGGCCCAGATTGTAGACTTGACAAAAAAGGCCACTCCTTTGTCCCTTAGTTGCCTTCGTTCCAGGGTTTCCTTAAAAAGCCAACCCATGACTCCAGAGGATTCGACCCTGCTGGGACCCTTCGGTTGTATGGTGATGAATTGGGTACGTAGCATCATTACACAACATTAAAAAGTACACAACTTGAAAAAATCTAAGCTCACCAAAGTAGACACAACAGTTTTCAAATTCGCCACCAAATCCTTAGCCAGCACAGTAAAGTCTTCCCTCAACTGATGATCAGGCGTCAAGCTCGTCAGGGAAGCAGGTCCGGGCGCCGTGTTCAAGGTATCAGCTCCAGGGAGCGACTGTGGCCTAGCCGCCGCGCAAGCTGCAAGTTAACACCAAGTGAACGAATGAAGATGGAATGGTTGAATGGAATGAGTGAAGTTTATTGAAGGTTGGCTGGTTCTTGTGGGCTGTGACTGTGAAAGGTAGAAAAATAATTTTGCTGAAATGCTGTGGCGCATTGTGGGGCTGTGCGAGTCGTTTAATGTTTGCGCAAAAACTGCCGATTCTCAATTCTTTATTGTATACAAAAACATAACAAACAACGTGGTGACATATATAGTTCATGTACAAAGGCGATCTTGGGTAAACGTTAATGACAAAGAAAACGTTACCGTAAAATGGGGTGAATAGGGACAAAATCGAACTTGTCACTGAAATTAATCGATGTTGTAGGACGAATGCAATATTGATAACTCTTTCCAAGGGTTTCCGGCAGTTAATACTTTTCGTAAATGTTAAAAATATCCCCAGAATTAGTCAAGATTTAGATATTTTAACAAAAATATAGGCTGTCCCTATTCATACTTGAAGTGGGGTGACCTGGGACGAGACAGGGGTAACTTGGGATAAACTAGTAGGGTTGTCTCACGATAATTACGGAGTAATAGCGCCACATACAAAACAAACAAAAAACTTTTTTAAATCATACAAGTTCGTACCTATGTATCTCTTATTAGTTCGCCTTGTGCGCATGCTTGTATTAAGTTTAAAATAAATAAAATGAAAAGCCTTATTTTAATAAAAAGTGAAATCCTGCAAAACAATGCGATAAAATGTTCAATTCATGTTGTAGCAGCCCTGACCCTATTCAAACTTTACCGTTCCTAATCAACTTTCATTCGTCCCTATTTACTAAGTATAGGCGACTCTATTTGTACTTTAGCCGTCCCTTGTCACCCCGTTACCGTATTTATTCACCTCGAAAAAAATAAACAATCCCAGAGGTTCTAAAGAAAACGATTTAAACAAAAACTATGTAAAATCTAGACTTACCTCTTTTTGTGTAGCTTCGTAGAGATATTATATCGTCGTTGGCTAACTCCACACGTTGTCAAAAAAACTAGAATTTCCAAAAACTGTCAACTTAAGGGACAATACTGCAACCTCACATCTACAGTCTTATTTGAAAGAAGATTTTTGACACCTTTTACTAACTTCAAAACGCTTCGGTGCTGTCAGTTAGAAGATAATATAATCTACTTTTAGAAGAAAAAAAAGGTAGCAATTGGAAGTTCTTGCTTTTTTATTTTGTGGCTTCGAAACTAGATTCCTCGATTTGACCCTTTTCACCCCTGAGTCCTTATTCACCCCGTTTTACGGTACTATTTTCTTAACGTGAATAGGCTATGACAACTTTGAGTTTAGCGCCATCTAGCGGGAATTTAGCCACGCTTTGGAACGTAGCTTTCACTTTCTGATATTGATTATTGTGCAATTTCTGCGCTAACATTTCGAACTTCGAATAGCACAATTGCACAGTCTATTGTATAGGATTGTACCTAAGTATAAAGTTTAAGTAAATTTCGAGAGAGGTATAGAGAGTTAGTACTCCGTGAATAATGAGATTAATTTATTATAATGGCATCAAATTTACAATCGAATAACGCAGTAGCTAAACTCGAATGAAGTATATTACATGTACTCAAGAAATACTGTAGTACAGTACGACCGTTATAAGTTGGCGAGTCTGAAGTTAGGCTCTGCAAATGGCGCTTGAAATCTCTTACAAAAATAAAGGTTTTAAAAAAATAAATGCAATTTACAATTTTTAACAGCAATAACAACTGTAAATTGCATTTATTTTTTTAAAACCTTCATTTTTGTACGAGTTTTCAAACGCTAAAATCCGCAGAGCCTAACTTCAGACTCGCCAACTTATAACGGGCGTACTGTAACATAATATCAAAGAAGCGTTTCTTTGATTCGTGAAGCAACGCATGCGTCAACAAGGTCTTGAAATGGAGGTGTTCTCTGAATTGTGATGTTGTATTTTAAATACTTTTCGTAGATATGATATGTGTTTGCTATTACCCCATGCAGCTTTACCAAGATCCTAGTAGGATCAGGCGCCCTGATTGTCCGAAAATTTTGGCCCGAAATTTCTAGCATTACTGTTTTTATGAGTGCTGTTAAAAGCAGATTTACCTGATTTGAAGCTGACACTAAATATAGGGTTTAGCTTAGCCCAATTAAAACCTCTAATACACTAGGGGGACAAAATGTCCCCTGATATGACCCATCATTTTCAATCTATCGTCTGTTTTTTATACTCCGAGACTAAATTGACACAAGTAATGTCAAATTTGCTATAGGAATGACGCCAGTTCTTTTGTGTTGAAATGTCATTTTAGTCTCAGGATTTAAAAAACAGACGATACATGACGCTGCAACGTAGCTCAGTGTCCCGTAACTTAACCCACAATATTTTACATTACGATGGATTACTTGACAACGTTGCATGTCATGTGGGGGACATTTTGTACTCTAATGCATCTGAGGCTTAAATCTACGTAACGCTGCAATTTGGTCCCAACATTCGCGGGACATGATATTGGACCATTTTTCAGTGTTGTTGCGACAAGTTGGGGACATTTTGTCCCCTAATGTATATGTGGCTTTCAAAGCATTATGTTCTGATAAATTTAGAAGCTCAAACCAGCGTGTTAACATTATCAATTTAAGTTTTACCTTCGAAAAATTCACATGTTTGACGCAACTAAGCGTTAATTATTATCGACTAAGAGGTGTATTATTTGGCGAACTCTAACACTACGACGAACATAAGCTAGCAATAATACCAAAGCTCGAACTTTTGACGTTTTTATTTTTGAGGCACGAAATTATCAAGCAACTTCTCCCAGTCTGTATGAAGCGAGAGAACAAGTCAGACTTTTACTCACTAAAACCCATCAGTGATCCTGCAGTTGCCATTTGCGTGCAAAGAGTACAAGACTTTTATAGATCATAAGGACGCAAAATGTTAAAATAAGCTCAAGAATAGACGGGGGAAGACAATACGTGTATACGATGACTCAACGCACAGGGGAACGTGAATCTTGCATACTAATCAAAATGTATGACAGTACAGTACGGCCGTTATAAGTTGGCGAGTCTGAAGTTAGGCTCTGCGGATTTTGGCGCTTGAAATATCGCATGTACAAAAATAAAGGTTAAAAAAAAAAAAGCCCGTAACAGTTTTTAACAGCAATAACATCTGCAAACTGCATTTATTTTTTTTAAACCTTTATTTTTGTACGATATTTCAAGCGCCAAAATTCGCAGAGCCTAACTTCAGACTCGCCAACTTATAACGGCCGTACTGTAAATTGCATGTTGCTTTGCATAGCTTGTGTTTAAAGTGAGCCAGCGGTGCTAATTCAATGATATCCAATTATTTCCCTATTCTGAATAAACTTATTTGGGTGTGTAAATAAAAAAATAAAAATTAAAGTAAATGGTCTATGGAATTGTACGTCAAATAGCTAATTTAAATAACCCTCTATGACATTCTATGATCTTCGAATTGACGTTTTTATAGTTCAATCACAGGGAACAGGTTTTTCGATTACCAATTTATTGTCCGGATAAAAAAATCGGGAATCGAAAAACTGATACCTGCAATTACCGATTTATTGCTCGGAGACGTCGGGATTTAAATCATTTTAGCTTTTTTGAGGTTTCAGATATTATCACTTTTTCAGGTTTTTAAATCAAATAAAACTTTTGAATAAACACGTTATTGGTCATATAGCTAGGCAGAGTTGCCTCGAGGCAATACTCTCTTTGGAAACAATGAAAATATTAGGAAATGTTTTTTTTTGATACTTGGAAATTTTTACTAAAACTTTTCTAGAGTGATAGAGGGTTAACGTGATGAAACTAAATCGTGTACATTTCGAATCCTAGCTACACGAAAAATAAAAACAGAATACATGAATAAAACTCACAGTAACGATGCATTTCTTCTCTTAATACTTGCACTACGTATTTGCAGATAATTCTGGCTATGGGCACAAACACACCATCATTTTCCTTTGACATTCTCATATTTTTTCCACTTTATTTAAGTATCAAGACTATTTAAGAGAGCTATTTAATAATTCCATGTCGTTTAAATCACTTAAAATATTACTATTTCCATTGACAAGAATTCACAAACTGTTTTATAATAATGATTACAGCGCCATTGTTCTAACATCACGGAAAATAGCTGTATTATGATGACAAACCGACCCATATAGATTTGCCTACGCTCCAATCGAAAGTATACTCTATCTTAATTGAATAAAGCTGATATTAGCTTGTGTAATATAAAGTATCAAGATGTTGTAGGTACGTCTAGATCATTGATAATCTGAGATTCTGTTTATCTATGATAATGGAAAGCAAGAGATAAGTGTCAAGGTTCTTAGGTAATAATATGGTAATTTTGAATCTTATACTCTGAGTTATAAAGTCGAATATTGATTCATCGGAATAAATAGTAGAGTATTTATTGCATTCGATTACGAAAGGATAAAAAGACCGACTTTTTCTTACGAGAATTGAAATCATTTAAAAGTTAAAATAATGTCATGGTATCAATTCAATATCACAATAATATCATTTGGATAGGCTCGTAATAAACTAGTGCGCTTCACAATTAACAATTGCATCACTGCATACCATCAGGTGAGATCGCAGTCAAGCACTGGATTATATCACTAAAAAAATGGTGAATGCACCAGAAAATTCTTATTTTCGAAAGTTTTTTGCAATTTGCAAGCTCATACCGGATACTATGACGACATAAAATATATTTGCGGTAAAAAATACATTAGGTAACTACCACACTTTCCGATACTGAACTAAAAATTGCACAAATCGTTAGGAATTTTAAAATTTTGCTGCTTATCCTAATCCATTTATTTAGTTATCATTGAAAAATAAAAATAGAAATTGAGACGGAACAGACTTATGTGTTTTATTAAAAAAAAACTCTTATCGTTGTTTTCTGAAACGCTAATCAGGATTCTGATCAATCGTCTCAGTAAATCTGCTGTAACATTCCACATTTCCTGCCGATACTGGCTGAATATTAACTACTCATGTAAATCAACGTGAGATTTGTCAAGGGATCAAAAAGATAAGGCATTAGTATCTTTCCAGAAATAATACTATTGGTTTATGTAAATCTCTACATAACATAAACAAAGTCACTTTCTGCGTCGGATTATGTACGCTAAATTCTCCTAAATCAAGCGACGGATTTTGAAATACTTTTTACTAATAGAAAAATTTGGTTTCGAAAAAAAAACGGTTTCGGCTGAAGTTTCGCTTTTAGTTTTTATTCGTCGTAATCGATACCCATAAAAATTACTGTCAATGTCTACGTTTTAAAGTTTATGTAATTATGAACTCATTAAATTATTTAGTATTTTATGAATGTTATTACACGACATTAAGCTTAACTATATCGAAATATAGTTGTACATAACTGTATTTGAATAATAATTATTTTTTGAAAGCAGAATATGTGACTAACATCCTGTTGCGGTTTCGATTGCAAATCGTTTTTCGGCCAGTCGAGAGGTTTGTGTGTATAATTTACACCCAAGCGAAGCCGGAGTGGATGACTAGTATACTTTCATAATTTATCAATAACGAAAAATATCGTAATTTATACAAATCTAGTACCTATATAACCGTATTTTCTTCTACATGGTCGGGAACATGTTATCTTATCATCATAGTGAGAGCAGTGAAGCACATCCATTGCCTCATCAGTTAAACACATGCACTATTCTGCCGCCAGAAGAAAAAAGGGCGCATCTGACCTGACATAACTCTCTTTTTCTTATTGTAAATGTAATGATTTACATTGTTTTTATTTAAGTACCGTATACAAATATTTACAAACTAAACTAATAACTATCTCTTTCATTTTAAACAAAGATAAAAAAGTTTGGAAATATGGTACCTACATATATATTTGTTCGGGCTATTCAGACTTTTCACAAGTATAACTCGGACATGGTAGCTCGTAGAAATATATTAGGTACTATATATAGTATTCATAATCCGCCACGCGGGTCTAGAGCAGATGGATGTCACATGTATCCTTCAAATTTTATTATCTAGAACATGCTGCTTTCTTTACGATGTTTTTCTTTATGGATTTTGAGAGCAATTAAATAAATTAGGTAACGTGAAGCGCGTGCCTGCCTTAAAAATGTTTTTTTTTAGATACTATCTCGGATTATAAATTCAAGTACAGATAGATCTTGTTTTCCTAATTCCAAATATAAATACTACAAAATCTTGCCTAAAACCACGGATCTCTGCGCCCGTTTTCCTTTGGACGGCAGTATTGAACGGCTAGCGTAGTAGTGAGCGCAGTATATACAGTAATGCGATGCGTTCGACAAGGGACAAAAAGGGACAAAACGTAAAATAAAAACAGTCTTACGAACTAAAGTGGATGCCAGAAATGTTGAAAGAAACGCTGGAACGAGAAGAGAAGAGAATTTATTATGTTTGCTTTTTGGCATGAGCGTCTGGTGAGGGGGTTACGTATCCAAGCTAGGTATCCAAGGGTTAAGGCGGTAATGAAAATGTTAAGAAGTCTATTTCAGAAGGATTGGTAGTAATATGAAAGTTAGAAGGCACAGTTTAAATGTTTTAATTGCTCTTGTATGCAATGTTTGTGTTAATTATAAATTAACATCGTTTCATTGAGAAAAAATCGAAAATTTATAAAATAATATCCATTGCTTTGTTGTAAAAACTATTTTTTTATAATAAGCGTAATCAGCCTTACAATATCCCCAGTACTGGGGCTCAGGCAACCTCTCTAGGAGAGGGGATAGACTGTAAGCCATCAAGCGAGATTGATAGCTTTAGAATGTTAGATCATTGCATACAGGAGTTTTAATTTACTTTTATTTAGTTCTTTATTCTACGATTTCTGTTCTCAATTCATGCTTTAGTTAAAACAAATCAGCGAAATAGCCTTATTCTTGAAGCTAGCATTTGTAAAATGCATCGTCACCATTCTCAAAATTTGGCTGTATGTCATCAAAATTAGCAAAAAAGCGACTAAAACATACATCTTTATGAAATGTTTTAGTCATGAAAAGGTGATGAAATGCTTTTAGCACGAAATCTACGGGGAGAACCTGACATGCCTAGCCTAATGTTAACGTTTCGTGCAAGTGAAAGGCGCCATTTTGTTTTTTTATCAGCCATGCCATGGCGACGCCCGAACTTTGAAACCACAAAACTTACCGATTTCATAAAATCCTTGCAAAGACATAGGTTTCAAAATAATTATTGTTTTTTTGAACAAAAAAAATATACGAATTTTATTCGAACAATTTACTTCACATTATAAATAATAGTAAAAAAACATGATTGAGTATACAATATTGGTATGTACATTGTTAGTAAGATGTTTTTGATTATTTTCTTGGTTTTTCGGTAAGGGAACAAGGAGTGGATTCATTGGGGTTCCTAAAAATAAAATGTTTCGTCACATTTATTGTTAATCTGTTTTAGGATATGGACAGTAAAGGACTTTTATACTGAGATTACTTTAAAACATATTCATTGCGGCAATTCAGATGATGTTTCAAAATAAGCAATTCGATTACCTATTTTTTGTAATGTCATTGGTATCCTGGGTTTTATTTAATGTCAAAAATCATTAATTTTAAATTGTCCAATCTGGGTATTTAGCCTCTATAAGTAACCCTTTTCTAACAGGCTTATGTATGATGGTATCAGCTTTTGTCATAAAATATTTAGTTCCGATACACGGTGCTAAGCACCGCGACCACAGTGCGGAAAAAACAACCAGATGCCGGAAATGTGACATATGTAGGTTAGATTGCAAATAAATAGTATTCATCAACATCCTGTTAGCATGTAGGATGACAGTAATAAATATACTTTGGAATAAGCCAGACAGATTTTTAAGTTCGTATCATCAGTCTTTTACCGTCCAAATCCTTAACCTTTTGACCGCCATCGCCACAGTCATGTATACATGACAAAGCAAAAACGTGTCCTACACGCCGTAGTCACGAATACAAGACAGACTTAAACACTGAAAAATCTTATAGGAAAGAATGTTTTATCTTATTTGTCTTGTTAAAGAATGAAATGACTTGCTCGTTGACGCAGAGAGCAGTTTTTGCTACGTTGACATGTCGGTCAAAAAGTTTTATTACATATAGCATGGAATAAGCAACTAACACACACATACACAATGCTAACACCCACACTTGTACACGTATAACGTATATAAACTATTTAGTGATATTATATAGTGTGTCTTACCTATGGGCAGGGAGGCAGCAGAGTTCGGCACTGAGGAGGCACCGCCCCCTGGTGATGGGGGCGCTGTTAGGGCTGAAAGTGCCTGCGGAGAGATTTGGGAGATAAGTTACTGTGTTAATTAATCATCATCATCATCTCAGCTGAAAGACGTCCACTGCTGGACATAGGCCTCCCCCGAGCGTCGCCACAGCGACCGGTCCTGTGCGTCTCGCATCCATCGGATTCCCGCGACCCTAGTTAAATCTAGTTAATTAATATTAATGTGCAGGGAGGCAGCAGAGTTCGACACTGAGGAAGCGCCGCCCCCTGGTGTTGGGGGCGCTGTTAGCGCTGATATTGCCTGTGGAGAGATTTGGGAGATAAGTTACTGTGATGGCCTTAATCGGATTGCGGATTGGTGGATGTCACATCGAATTCGCTGGCAGAAACTAGTAGGTTATATTACCTAGTTTCTCACTTGCAAAGCCGCTGGTAGCAGCTAGTATTAAAATACATACTGATTACAATTTGGGTGTCTTCAAGGCTAGAGTGAATAGGTTCTTAATAAACTAGTGCGCCTCACCATCAACCATTGCATCACTGCTTACCATCAGGTGGGATCGCAGTCAAGCACTAGTTTATAACAATTTAGAAAAAGATCTGGCGCGCGATTGGTGCAATATTATAATTCTTTGATTGGTACGTTAGTCGACTTTTGCCCCCGCACTGCGTTACGTCCCGTTCGCTGATTCGCTTTTTTGTGCACCATGCGCGAATTTACCCACACTACGTCAAAAATCTTGCCAAGTTACGTGCCGGCTACTGTAGCGGGTTATAAAATGTGCCGGCTTCCGAACACCGGTGGCTGTGGTGGATGGCGACGTTTGCGCAGAGCATAAATTTCCTGCAGGTTCTTTCACTTACCATGTGTGAGCTGGACGGGTCTATGTGCGTGTGCGAGGCTTGTATCTCCACGGACGCGCACTTGCTGTTCGACTTCTTCTTGCGGAGGCCGAACTTGCGCCGGTCCTTCTTCACGTTGGGCGAGGCACCTTCTATGGAGACCTGGGGATTGATGACAATATGGTATTAGGTACTGGTAATAATAATTATTTCTATGCTTGGACGACAGGTTGTTCCGACAAGATTCACACCGTTCTAGACTATGGTATACCTTCACACAGCCTGAGACAGAAGCAGATGGAAGAACAGAAGAAATCAGGAGGTCACCATCCTCAGGAATGGGGAAACGGTGACTGTATTCGTTTCAAGGTCTCGGATTACCGGATTCGATCGATCGAACTGTGATAGCATCATGAACGGAATGTGGCACGTTTCACCACGACCACATTCAGCCTTATTCAGCCACTGAAAACGTTGTTTGGCTGAATACATTTGACTGAAAACCCGTTTACACTAGTTGGTGACCGAATACGGGCTGCAACCGAATAAGATAAACCGACCTAATTTCAGTGCAATGTGAGCCATTATCATCCTATTACACTAATAATACAAAGGCGAAAGATTGAGTGTGTATGTACGTTTGTTGTTCCGTTACACTCAAACAACTAAACGAATTTCAACTTTGTATACGGGCAGAACATGTTCTGGAATAGTACATACTAGGATACTTTTGATCACATGTTCCCTTGGGATAATTTTCTACTTTCACGTAGTTAGATATATTAAATATTATAAAGTCTTTCCTGATTTGATTTTTCGTTTGTATCTTACGATTTAACTCAAAAACTACTTGACCAATTTCAAAATTTGAAAGCTACATTACTTAACTCAGTAACATAGGTTACTAAACTATAATTTTCTACAGTCACGCAGCCGAAGCCGCTGGCTGAAGCTAGTTAATAGTAAGTAAGATACTAACAGAATCTGCGTGTAATACTTCACGAACTTCAAAACACATAAAAAGGCCATCAAGTTTAGTTTCCACATTCACCATTAGTTAAACGAATACAGACAGTACCTGTAATATCAAGTATAATCATATTTAAACTAACTACATTTCTGACAATATTTTCAAAGGAATATCCAGTACTTTTTCGTATTATATCTATATTATAAGTATTTCTTTGCTTAGGAATTGGTTAAGACATCTCATACGAAACAGCAATACAATATGGACCTTGAAACAAGTCTAATTTCGCTCTGTAGCATACGTGGGCCATGTCAGGATTACACGTAGAATGAGTAAGGAGACTGAAGCCCCCAGATCGGCGTACGTGGCCCACGTGTGCCCAATGCAGTTCTATCTTAAACGTCATCTGTCAGTTAGTTGTTTCAAGTGTCTTTAAAAAAAAACAGCCATTAAACGCTCACCAAATTCCTAGTATTTTTCCAATTTACCGACGACGATCAAGTTCATCATTTCTAAACCAATCTCCTCCTCATCTCTCAAAGGCCGACGTCATAGAGCATCTTTAAGGACCCTGCAACATTACTTACATCAGTATCGTGGTGCAACTGTTGCTGCAACTCGAGCGCGTCGAGCAGTCGCTGTAACTGTTGCACGGACAGTTGTGCTTGGCCCAGCTCGCGGGAGGCAGTGTCTAGGGGACCACCTGACTCTGTGGAGTGAGGACAGTTATGTAAATTTTTGAGGACAATCGCTAGATGGTTTTAGTTAATTAATTTTTATCAGAAGCCCTGTAAGAGTACAAAAACACGAGCGGTAAGTGCTGTCGTCGCGTCGGCGGCAGCTGTTGACTAGTGATGTTCAATTTCGCCATAAAGTATAGAATATTGAGTATATTTATTTTTATTGCGCGCTATTTTACACGCTATCACTATAACACATTATCATTTATTTGGCAGCGCGCTAAATGGGTTACAGATGGCGCTATCGCGCTATATTGCTTTCCCGTTTTCACCCCGCTGATGGCGTTTTGTTGAGCGAAACATAATTTTATAGCGCGAAGACAGAGTCGACTTTGCAAACGCTATACGCTACGAATAGGGTGTTATATTTTGACTCTATACATTCTATTAACCACAACTACTGTTGACGCTCAACGGCAGCCATCAACATGCCAACAAATGAAGATCAGCGGCAGCCGTCGTGTTTGTTGAGTGTCATTTCATTATAGGCCGACGGCTGCAGTTACCTCTGCCGTTAGCAACATGCCGCTTGTGTGTATGAGCTCTTAGCCTAACTCTAACCTAACCTTATTCGGGCCCAATGCCTAGAGTATTTTACATTATACTATATAGTATTCTTTTATCTTACTCATAGAATTCTATATTTATCGACTTGTGAGATCTAAGTCGGATACCAGAGCGCTCCATTCCATTTATTCTTGTAATAATCCTTTACTTGTTACGCTAATCTAAGGATCACTTTAAGCAACTAACGCATTCTAGGCTGTTTACTTCTAGAACGGCGTAGAAGCTTCTACACCATTCAAAATAGTTCAATAGTGCAGCCGCTCTAAAGGCTTTATAACACGAGCGGATTACGAGCGTCCTAATTGTGGAGCGCGTGCGCAACGTGTACGTTACGGGCGCGCAGTAAACACGCCGCGCAAGCGCTGCGAATTTGTTGCGGACGCGTAACGAGACCGCCGCGAATAGCAGCGTGGACGCCATTGTGTACTGTCTCGTAAAAACGCCAGCGCGTTCTCCCCGTCTTAAACCCGTGACGAAAACGTTGCGAATACGCCACGCTTGCTTGACGTGTTCACAGCAAAGACGTCGCAGTCGCGGCGTGTTCGCGACGCTTTCGCTGCTCGCGCGCCCCGCCCAGCAACCGCTCGCGAACCGCTGGTGTGCTACGGCCCAAAGATTCTATACACTACCTAAAAGCATGTGCCACACTACACATGCAAACTATCCAACCATGCTTGTCTATAGCAAACCATTCAGGATGCATGTCTTCAGATGACCACTTTATGGTTTTACATGCATTGATAAAATAGTCATCTGGTATGGAGTGGAAGAATGAAGTAAACATTAAGATTTCGCATGGAATGAACTAAAAGGGAACTTAGTTTTGTATCACCTTTGTAGTTTAAAGACACAGATTTTGTAAATAAAGAAATATCCGTCGATTGTCTTGTCTGGAAAAAATATATTAATAGTCCGGTAGTCGGCTGATTGAAGCTGCGTTTTAGAGACTTACCTACAGTTTTTAATTTAGGAATTATTTTATTTAGGAACAACTCATAGTACTTTGTTTATTAAATGCAACGCCAGTACCGTATACCCAGACGGTCTATACTCAAAATTGAGTGAGAGTTTATTTGAAGGCAAGTGTGCTCCATCGTGAATCACAACATTGCTTACTTAAGATGTGATAGTTTTCACACGGAAGTCTATCAATAAATGGTTAAAAAATACATTCAGTCGAACATAGAACGTAGGTTACAGTTAAAAATACTGTAATTTTTGCTAACTTTAGGCTTCTAAACCATCCTTACAATACTACCCTATTTTTTGTTGGGTAGGAGTGTATCTAATAAATCCTCCCTTTACTGCATTCTTAACGTGAACGAACTATACGACCAAATGTGACCAAAAATTATCTTTTAATTAATAAATTATTATTATTACAACGCAGCTTCAACCACCATCTCAGTTGGTCCTACATACCTATAATCCATCCAGCGAGTCGTCCGCCCGGCGTGCCGGACACGAAGCCGGCTTGCGGCCCCCGGATGGGCCCGGCGGTCGGGCTCAACAGCCCTACAGACCAGACACGTCAGTCAGGACAGGGGCCCAGCGTTTTGGAATATATTGGGCAAAGGTTGGCCAGTGTAAGTTGGGACCTTCACGTAAAGGGCCTAATGGGTTTGAAGTATATACGTCTATCAAGCAAGTCTTTTATTATTTTGCACTTTAAAATAACGAATTGTTACTAGATGTAGTAGCAAATAAGTTAGTAGGCTACCTCCAATCAGATATGCCTATTTCTTTTTTTTTTGTGGGAAATCATGAAATACGTCGTCCCACTTTGGGTGAAGTCAGCGGGATTGTCAGACTTTTACTGACTAAAATCCAACATTTGATTATCATATTTGAAAGCCTGATGATAGAAAAGAGTGAAAGTTTGAAGTATGTGTGTATGTTTGTTACCCCTTCACACTCAAACTGCTGAACGGATTTGGATAAAATTTGCGATCTATACCATGTCAGGGTTAGGTACTTTTAATCACGAGAATGTTCCTTTGGGATCATTTTTAACTTCTACGCGGGCAAAGCCGCTGGTACAAGCTAGTAATTTTGCACAGATATTTAACGTTCTTTTTGCCAATATATTCCATAACACTGCATTACATACTTGCATGGGGGGAAGAAAGGTGCATGAGTCGAAATATATGAACAACTAACAGTACTTCTTAATAATGCGGTAACGTAATGTATAAGGATAATCACTTGGTGACTCAAATTATGAAAAGTGTCTAAGGGGGCCTCTGCGAGTTAACTTAGGTCCCCCGTACGCCTCGAGTCTGGGGCCTTGGGATTCCGAGAAATTAAAAAAAGTGAGTAATTTTGTTGAGTCCATTGTTTTAATAAAGACGAATATGAAAAATTATTATAGTGGAATTTTTGGAAAAATTAATTAAGTCAAAATTTTAAATGGACTGATTCTATTCGGTGTTAAGTAAGACCACTTAATGGATATAATATCTGTTATTAGAACACCAATGGGAAATAAAGATACACAAATGTTTAATAAAATATTGTCTTTCTACAAAACAATATGTGTTATAGGTTTTCATTAAAAGAATAATCGAATGTATTGTTTTTACAATACAAACATTTTTTCAATTTACAATAGTTACGTATCAAGAAACGTAAATGAGTCACCGATCAACATTTCCAACAAGGTTACCGTTACCATAGAAATAGTCAGTACTGTTAATTGTTCAAACAATACTAAAAGAAAAATAAACAAAACTCATGCAAATACTGACAACAAAATACACTATCATGAATAACTGCTATACCGGGCTAGTAATAATACTAAATTCTTTATAACATATCCTATAATAAAACAATTACTTCTAATTAATTTAGGTACTGTCTATTATCCTATTCTGACTACAAATCTAGTCTACAACAATAAAAGACATTCTTATTCTAAAAAATATTTCTACTACAAGAAAGTAGGTAGTAGGCAAAACTCTCAAAACTAATGCTTTTTCAGCAAGCCTATAGTTGTCAAATATCTATATAAGTGCAACTGTCTTCATAGACGCGAATTCGTCATTATAAGGTTCCCGGAACGTAAGTTGGCAAGATTTGGTTGGTTGAATGTTTGTGCGGCGTGTCCCCGCAGATTATGTCCCACCTCCCATCCTGCACTGCGTGCCCTGTCACATGTTCACGTCATGACCTAATGACAGCATCAGTGGACGGCATTGCCGTGGCCGAATACTGGGCCAGCCAAGGTATTTGAATAGGTTTGCCATCGACACGCTAAGAAGAAGAGTTGGCAAGAGTCGTTAGTTGCGCAGAAATCGTTTTTTAGATCTTTTGGTAGTCAAACGGGACGCGGGTTACGAGGTAGCGCCGATCCGGCACGCGATTGGTGCAGTATTATAATAGTAGTCTATGATTGGTGCGTTAGTCGACTTTTGCCCCCGCACTGCGTTACGTGCCGTTCGCTCATTCGCTTTTTTGTACCACATGCGCGAATTTACCCCCACTACGTCAAAATCTTGCCAAGTTACGTGCCGGGTACTGTACGCTTTATATACTCCTGCATTTTCTTTAGAGAAAGCGGCACTATCGTAACGTCGTGTCGTTGCAGCTTCGTTGACAGAGTTTCTTATTCTGCAAGCTTCACGCAGGCGTACACCCTGCGTAATTATGACGACTACGCGTCTATTAAGCTACGCTTCCGTGAACACTACGCCTTAGTGTGTTGATGCCACCCACTACTTGAATCTACCTAGAATGTCTTGAATCCTACTTTAAAAACAAAACAATCTAACCAGAACAGTAAGAATCACTAGTACAGCGATACAAAGTCCTCATCTCA
Organism: Mythimna separata; assembly: GCA_030763345.1. Lineage (NCBI taxonomy): Eukaryota > Metazoa > Arthropoda > Insecta > Lepidoptera > Noctuidae > Mythimna > Mythimna separata. Next base: position 2,625,576 of record CM061188.1, on the reverse strand, counting down.
TCGCTCGGCTGTACTTCTAAGTTCGACTCCGTCAGGGAACTCGCTCTCGTCACATTAAACTTGTTACTCACAAACAGTTGGTACACATTAAAATCATTATCCATCATCTTCTCCCTCGCAAAACGTATCAACTTCCTATCTGTCTGCGATTGAGTTGAAACCTTAAACGCAGGCGATAACAACGAAATTTCTTTGACAAAATCTTGTAACTTCTGATGTTTCTTTTTATCCCCATGCTCTCTTGGAGACTGTTGTCTTTGCAAGTGAGCCATTTGTTTCTTAGTATCCAACATGCACCTTATTAATGTAGACATAGAGCATTCTTTCGTGTACATTTTTTGAAACCAGTTAGGATTAGAGGTTGAAATGTCGGCAGTTTTCACTCCCATTTCTGACAATCCTAAACTATTTACGGATCCAGCTTCTGCCATATTCGTCCGTACTGACGTGTCGGTCTGTGACCGTAGATTACGTGGAGGTTTGGACAGTAATTCTTCGGTTAAAGTTTGAACTTCGGAGTTTATTAGTAGGGTTAAATCTATGGCACTGATGTTAGCGTCTTTCAATTTGTTTCTTTCACAACTGCAAGTGTTTACAGCTTTCTCGTGGCTGGTCACTTCTCTGTTGGACACGTTACAGGGCACAACGTCCCACTGAGTCTTCGCATCCTTCTTACTCGGTCCACATGACTCTTCATTGTAAATCTTCCCTAGAAGACTTAACCCCTGTATATTAACACAGGATTTCAGAATTTTCTCATGCTTCTTTCTTAATTTCAAGTATAAGTTGTTGATATCTTTGTGTAAACTTGGTATGTTCTTCGATAGTAAAGACAGATTTTCCAGCAGTAATAGAATGAATTTCTCATCAATCACGCGAGGGGCAGGCTTTTCGAATATGGACATTTCTTTGTGTCTGGTAGGAGACCGTCGTGGGGATATGACTCTTGGCGTCAACAGCACACCACCACATTCTTTCAGATTACTCTTCTTCCTCGAATGAAATTTTGAAGTAATAAGGTCCTTCTTGAAAGACATCATGTAGCACGATTGTGTGCTTTGGTTCTCGAATGACTGTCCTATGATTGATTCGTGGCGAAAAGAGTTACTACTCTTAAATGAGAGGCCTAAAGAGTGTTCGCTTTCGTGTGTCACCTTATAAACTTTAGAAGTGGCGTCGCTGCTGCTAGAATAAGGCTTCAAATCAAACTGTTTCGGACAATCTATGATTAAAGAGTTGTTCGGATTCTTTGGACACTTTGTCTTCTGAAATATCTCATTAGATTTAGTGTCTGAATGGGCATACTTTAGCCAGTTATCATTTACGGAATACTTTTTAATAGATTCCTTTTTCAGACGTTGAGTTTCTGCGAACTGTAGGCTTAAGTGTGTTCGGTTACTCTCTCCTGTATCCGTCGGCTTTTCTTTAAGCTTTATAGTTATAGACATAATGCCTTGAATAGCTGGGTCGCTGAACATGGAAATGTGTTCTAAATCGAACTTCGTAAGATCTATCACAACTGAGTTCTCGTCAAAGTTTTCATATATAAGGTTCTTGCCAGGGTACTCATGCACTGGTCTTCCCAGCTCATCTTTTTGTTCTGTCTCTTTATAAACTTCAGATCTGTTCTTTTCGACGATGGTATGATCATTTTTATTCTTCTCATCTAGCTGTTTCACTTTAGAGAATATCGTCGTTATCTTGTCTAGAATATCTTTGAGATACATTTGGCCTGGATCAATTGATTTTACCTCTGTGGGTTTAATTTTATCCGGTTCTTTTGGTTTGAACGTAGTGACGCTTTTCGACACTCTCTTAACCACGGCTTCAGTTTGTACGTCACACGTGAATTCTTCTTTAGATTCCTTAGACATTATTGAACGTTCACTGGAGACGGAGCTACTGGTTCTGCTTCCACTGTCCTCATCTTTCATTAACACGTCCAAGTATGCTCCTAGGAACTCCTTAGCAATATCAGGAGGTATCGCAGTCTCGCTTAAAAGATGGTTTATCGTATCCTTTATTTTTTCAGTAGAAGAGTTGGAATTATCATTGTTTAATTCTGCTGGGCTGTTCATATGTCCCTTCTGTGATGGCTTCCCTATATTCTCTATCAGAGTTTTGGTAGTTTTAATATCTTTCTGTTTGCTGGGATTATTTCTGATCGTCTCACATATATAGACTGTGTTTTTTAGCAATCGTTCTAGGTCTTGTATCCGTCTGTCTTTCTCGAAGCTGTCGGACATTTTTGTTGGACCCATTGAAGGCTGATCTTTTAATACTATTGTTGATGTTTTTGGAAGTCCGTACCTATCACCCATATCACTCATCCCATGAAACTGTGTTTGTCTAGTGACATTACTGATATAAACACTCGATAGGTTTTTATCTTGCGTAAAGTGTCTGTTAGACTGTCTGTCGATAGACTGGGTCTGTTTCATGGCAGATTTCACTTGACCAGCGTTAGTATTCTTGAGCCAGTACTCGAGTAGACTCCTAAACAGTGCCTTTACAGGATGCACGTCTTGAAACTTGAAGTCGTACAAATCTTTTACAACTTCTTTGATGTAGTATGCTGCTTTCGAATCAGGTATGCTTTTGTGGTCATGGAAAATTGATAGAAGAAGTTTCTCCGTGATGTTATCATAATCTGAAGTAGTCATAGCGTCTTGGAGCGTCTTCTGATCGACAATCGTGACTTGAATTTCGTTACTGTCCGTCTGTACGGGGTCACAAGCAACCGAGCAATCCACAAGTTTCTCCGTATCACCCTGTCTCGAAACTTTCGCCCTATACGCGTTACCACCTAACAACATGCATTTACTAAACGGTTTCTTTAAAGTAGGTTCAGCCCTTTCGTTTCTATACTTCACTAAATTCGTGGACTTCCTGCTTTTCTGCATGAGCGATTTTTTGTTTGTGCTTAATTTATTGTGCGCATAAAAGAAGTAAGCTGTTGTTGGTTCGATTTTCTCTAAGAATATTGGTATTTTCGTTTCGGGAGGACTTCGAATGCTAGGGCTATCTCTGTTAACCATAACTTTGTCTTCGATAACTGTCTCTATAGTTTTTATTGAATTGATTTCGAGATCGGTGCTATGCATTTGTTTCTCAGCGTCTGTGCTGCCCTGAGAGATGTTAGGAGATTTTCGTCTTTTTAAATCCTCTTGTGTGAATCTGGCAACACAATTCATGGAGCATAGACTCCTGTGGTTGTTGATTAGACTTTTTATATGTTCGTCGTAGTTTTTAGTGTGTTTTGCTGTATTGTGGGCTTGTATTGTTTCTCTATGTTCGTCCTTGGGCGGGTAGAAGGTGGAATGGCAGAAACAGAAGTTGTTGTTACAGATTTCGTGGGGGGAATGTTCTTTGGCGATAGGGAAGGGGTAGTCGTCGCTTGTGGAAGATGCCTCGCTGTCTAGAGATGAACCTTTGGGAGGAAAGGAAGTGGGAGTTAAGGGAGGATGTTTGGGAATAGGATTATAGGACCTAAAGACTTTTTTGTTGTAGTTTTCCTGGCCCGCAAGTAATCTAATTGTAAATAGAGCTCTCTGAATTGTCCTCACTGTCATTCTAAATTTCATATTACCTACGTTATAAATTATTCAACACTTCTATTACTGTTTTTGCCAACCCTAAAATTTAATTTTTAGATTTCGACACTATACGTAACTTATTATTATTTTATGTATTGAGAAAAAAGGAACAAGATCCCACGCATTACTGAAAAAACCCTAATTCCAAAAAAATCTCAAACTACCTTCCAAAAAAAATCCTAAAAAAATATCTTCTAATCTAATACGATACGCATGCGTCACAGCAAATAACAGCAGTACAACAAGACAATACAAGTAACAAGGGCAGTACTCACGGGACGAGTTGTCTGTGGCGGGCAGGTCGTCGAGAGGCGCGTGGATCTTCGGCACAGATTCCCGCGCACCGAATGTTAGCAAGTGTTGGCGGTATAACCTGTAAAAGATTGGGTGGTTTACTTTAATTTCAGTTACTTTAAGGTTCAAATTGGCTTGCATCAGGGTTGGCATAGCCACTATTTGTGACTTCTAATTATAAGACTTAGGGCCTGTTTCACCACCTATGATTAAGTTTCCAGTATCTTACTTGGCAGATAATTTCATACAAATTCTGTTCCATTTTTTAATTTATTCAGTGAGCAGTGCCTACTCGGACTTTGTGAAACAGGCCCTACCATACCTAAAGAAGTTTACTATAATATAACCAGCCAGAATTAAAAGGATTCCCTGTAAACCAAGGAAACTGAAAATATTGAGTTGAGCGCCATCTAGCAAGAACACGACTACACTCGGACCAATAATCGGGCATAAATCGTTCGGCAAACTTCGGACATCTTCGGCTATACTCGTATAAATACGGTCAGTATTTATGAGCTTTGAGCACGTTGAGCCACGTTCGGAAGACATCGGGCGTCTTCGCTCGCAGATGGTATATTAACTCCTCAACATCTATCTATATCGAGGCTATTCGACAAACTTCGCGCATCTTCGGCTATCCTCGTATAAACACTGACCTATGAGCTTTGAGCACGTTGAGCCACGTTCGGAAGACATCGGGCGTCTTCGCTCGCAGGTGGTATATGAACTCGTCCGCATCTATATTGAAGCTATTCGGCAAACTTCGGGAATCTTCGGCTATACTCGTGTAAATACTGACCTATGAGCTTTGAGCACGTTGAGCCAAGTTCGGAAGACATCGGGCGTCTTCGCTCGGAGGTGGTATATGAACTCCTCAACATCTATCTATATCGAGGCTATTCGACAAACTTCGGGAATCTTCGGCTATACTCGTATAAACACTGACCTATGAGCCTTGAGCACGTTGAGCCACGTTCGGAAGACATCGGGCGTCTTCGCTCGCAGGTGGTATATGAACTCGTCTGCGTCTATATCGCGGCTATTCGACAAACTTCGGGCATCTTCGGCTACACTCGGGTAAATACTGACCTATGAGCTTTGAGCACGTTGAGCCACGTTCGGAAGACATCGGGCGTCTTCGCTCGCAGGTGGTATATGAACTCGTCTGCATCTATATCGAGGCTATTCGACAAACTTCGGGCATCTTCGGCTATCCTCGTATAAATACTAACCTATGAGCTTTGAGCACGTTGAGCCACGTTCGGAAGACATCGGGCGTCTTCGCTCGCAGGTGGTATATGAACTCGTCTGCATCTATATCGAGGCTATTCGACAAACTTCGGGCATCTTCGGCTATCCTCGTATAAATACTAACCTATGAGCTTTGAGCACGTTGAGCCACGTTCGGAAGACATCGGGCGTCTTCGCTCGCAGGTGGTATATGAACCGCCGCATCTATACCGAGGACATTCGGCAAACTTCGGGCATCTTCGGCTATACTCGTATAAATACTGACCTATGAGCTTTGAGCACGTTGAGCCACGTTCGGAAGACATCGGGCGTCTTCGCTCGCAGGTGGTATATGAACCGCCGCATCTATACCGAGGACATTCGGCAAACTTCGGGCATCTTCGGCTATACTCGTATAAATACTGACCTATGAGCTTTGAGCACGTTGAGCCACGTTCGGAAGACATCGGGCGTCTTCGCTCGCAGGTGGTATATGAACTCGTACGCATCTTCATTTGTGCCTTGACGGAAACGATGGAGTAGTGTAGTAGGCGGGGCAATAATGATACCCTTCGACAAACTTCGGGCATCTTCGGCTACACTCGTGTAAATACTGACCTATGAGCTTTGAGCACGTTGAGCCACGTTCGGAAGACATCGGGCGTCTTGGATATGACGGAGTCGTGTAGTAGGCGGAGCTATATCAACGCCATTACTTCGGGCATCTTCGACTATCTTCGTAAGATACTGACCTATGAGCTTTGAGCACGTTAAGCCACGTTCGGAAAACATCGGGCGTCTTCGCTCGCAGGTGGTATATGAACTCGTCGGCGTCTATGTCAATGCGTCGTCTCCTCGCCTTGGCAGATATGACGGAGAGGCCGACGTCGACGGAGCCGTGCAGGCGGCCGCGGGCCACGTCTGTCGGGGAGCGCGCGTAGACCAGTATGCCTCCGTCTACGACGAAGAAACGCTGGAAAACAATATAATAAGAGATAAGTACAGCATTAGCATTATCGGCCTTATAATGTTCCCACTGTTGGGAATCAAGCCTCCTCTCTTGGAGAGGGAATGGGCCATAATCCACCGCGCGGGCCCAATGCGGATTGGACTAAATCCCTACCCCGTTCCTTCGTCGCCTTCGATCTGGGGGACACGGTGACAACCTTTCGGATTTAACATGTTCCCCAGAGGCTTAGGCCATGCCGGACAGACCAGCCAGACTTGCGCTGGAAAGACTTGACGCGGAGGGTAGCGGAATCCGAAGTATGGTGCACCTTTTAGCCGACTGAAGGTAGACAGGGACCCAAGTAAAGTGCCAGCCAGATAAATGAAGAAATTAGTGTTACCTTGTGCCACCCCTTGAGAGGCCATTTCCTCTTCTTGTGCAGGTAGCCGTTGAAGACGTCGGGCCTCTTCTCGAACCTCTGGCCGTCTTTGAGGCCCTCTAGCACCTCCCATTCACTGCCTCGACGGCGGCTGAGAAAATAGAAAAGAACAATTTTCAAAATAGGACTTGAGATTTGGCAGATTTAATCAGGAACATATTTAGCAGACGTCCTAGCGCGATGAATAAATAGAGAAAGATCTATCTATGTATGTCTTTCTCGCTTGGGCACGCCACAATCGCGGTGGTAAGTCCCCTCTTTGACGAGAAGCTGGAGAGGTGTTAAGGTCTCCTTACCTTCAGCCTAACAAAAGTACTCACTGGAGATGGTTAGACTGAGCAACTTGTTAGTTGAGTTAGATTGAGCATATTCATGCTAGTTTTTAAGGCACCTAAATTATAATCGGACGGACGGAAGTCAATCATTTGATGATTTCCCATCACCTTTACATGTTTATTTCAGAACTCGAATAATGTACAAATGTATCACTTTTATAAATATCTGCCACGTGTAACCCTTTTCAAAGTCTGCAAATTAAAAAAGGTACGCAAAAGTTAATATTAGATCAGATCCAAGTTTAAGGTCAATTAATGGAACCCTGAAAAGGTCACATTTAAATACTTATTTCTTTATTTTGGTGGTGATCTATAAAACGTAGCACTGTGTCCAATTGTAGTGTATATAATTGATTGTGCTAATTCGTTACGGAAGTGGGTTACAAAGTTAATTGACTTGTCTATTTAGTACCGTGAAAAACTTATTAGTTGACTATTGGTAGTCGAGGGGAAACTGCCGAAACTTATTGGTTCATCATCATCATCTTCGTTGCAGACGAAAGACGTTCATTGTTGGACATAGGCCTCTCCTAAGTGTCGCCACAGTGAACGGTCCTGTGCCTCTAGCATCTTCGTATTACCGCGACTCTCAATAGGTCATCGGTCCACCTTGTAGGTGGCCTTTCTACGCTGTGTCTTTTGGTGCGCGGTCCAGAACTTTTCGCCCCCATCGACCATCCGTTCAACTGAAACATAAGTTTGGTGATTCTTTTAGCTATGTCAGCTACCTTGGTCCTCCATGCGATCACACAAGAAAACTCCGAGCATAGCCCTTTCTATTGCTCTTTGGGTGACTGTAAGCTTTCTGATGAGGCCTATTATTGTAAGCGGCTACATTTCATTGCCATATGTTATGTGGCAACACGCAGTGGTCATAAAATTACGTTTTGAGAGACGGTATGTTGAATAAGAAGATACCGCGCAGCAATACAAACGTTGCCCAGCCGAGTCGGATTTGGCGGATTCTTTCTCATTGTTAGACTTACCCAACTGCATCCTCTGTCCCAAATAAATCGTAATCGTTAAGATCAGAGACTCTGCAATTCAAGTTGAGTGCTTGATCGGAGTGGGCGTTAGTCTTTAAGGAGGTTTTTTCTCTCTATGACCGAGTGTTCATAGAGATCGAGGGTGAGTACCCTCTGTTCTTGGCGGTTCGGAAGGGCTGTGGCGAAGGACGCACGGCGCGGTCGCAGCTGTCAGCCGAGAGGGACGCAGTCCGAGTCCGAGGGCATCTGTTTCTGTGACTCATCATCATCTACCTAGCCTTTTCCCAACTATATTAGGGTCGGCTTCCAGTCAAGCCGGATTTAGCTGAATACCAGTATTTTAAGAGGAGCGGCTGCCTACCAGACCTCCACAACCCATTAACTGGGGTAACACGGTACTTCATGGCAAGACTGGAGTGAGATTTACTGGCTTCTGACTATCCATAACGAATGCCATAGATCTACAAATGGCAGCCGGGACCTGCGGCTTAACGTGCTTTCCGAGGCACGAAGGAAACTCGAAAGATGGTCACACATCCACAGACCTACCATGGCAAGCGTCGCTTAACCTTGAAGATCAACCCGTGCGGCTGTTATTATCTAGCCACAAGCTCCTCAATCGCATCTGTTTCTATACTTCTGTACTCACCCTCTGTTCTTGGCGGCGCGGGAGGGCTGCGGCGGAGGACGCACGGCGCGGTCGCCGCTGTCGGCCGAGAGGGACGCCGTCTCGCCGGAGCAGTCCGAGTCGGACGGCGCGCGACGGAGAGCTGCCGCCCGTCCTGCTGCACCGCGACGACGCTCACCTGGAAATAAGGAGATTGAGTTAAACACGTGAGGGACATGTGGTAAGGTTCGAAAATATTACCATGGCCTTGGAATTTAAAGAACCAATAAGTTACTGATTGGATTTAGTCAGTAAAAGTTTAACCCTCTCTCAGTTCACCTAGAACGGGAGACGTCACTGGATAATTTTCTACGTATAGAAATAGGTATAGACCAAACAGGGTGGTAGCGCACTGTGGACGCCCTCTGCCCCATCTAGGGGACACAGGAACTTAAGACAAGTCAAGCCTTACCGTGCGTTGGATTGCAAAAAATAAGCCGTTGGTCCTGGCTGTCATTTGTTGATCTTTGACAGTCGTTACGCACATTTACAAGTCAGAAAAATTAACTTACCAAGGAGTATCTTGTTATCCAGTAACTGAGTTGTGGTGATCAGATAGATTGACTAAAAGCCAGTACATATTTGGAAAAAAGGTTAGGCAAATTCATGATACTGCTTCAAAAAGAAAATAAATTTAGATTGATCGATTGACTTGACCATCCCACAGTCATGAAGCTGCAATTATTAAGCGAAGTAACAGTGACTTTGCGATATTGGTAACGAGACAAAAACTTTCTTTAGAGGTGACCTATTCAGGCAATATCGATTTCATCATCCTTTCTATTTCACTTTTTGGCCGCTATCCCACTGGCGTTTTACGAGCGTCGGCGTCACTCGAATGTCTATGCAGCGTCAACGTTGCGCAGACGCGACATTGACGTCAACACTCGTAAAACGCCAGTGGGATAGCGGCCTTTATGTTTGTACTGAGTGCGACCCGCGTAGAGACGTTATCGCGTAGTAACGCGCGTAGTCGCGTAGTCACGTAAGCCGGGTGCGTCGGTCCCCTAATATTATATGGTAACTAGACTTGTAAAGCTACTACGCGACTCAGTTCTACGTAAAAATCAGGCGTGGCCCACGTATGCGTCAGTCTATGTAGTTCCCGCTTAAAAATAGGCGTATCTATGTAACCAAGATATTTTAGATTTTGTAAGAGTGTTCATAGAGTTCTATGCCTTGAAATGAGAAATTAGCAACATTTTTCTGACTGACTGACTTTCTTTTCTTGATTCAAATGTTGCGATAGCCACGTAGACGCGTTTTTTCCTGAAATCGTCGCTTCTACGCGGCGTCAGCGAGGCGTATACGTAGCGTAGACGTTTAAAGAAAGCCTACGCTGGACATCTGCCAAATGGGAAGGCCAAAAATCTGTAAAAACTAGGACAAACGCCTACGTGTTGTGTTTGTAAAACAGTTAGTAAGTGTCGAGCCTGTAATTACATCGAGGTGTTTCAGGCCAAAGTTTTAGAACACAGCTGTTTGAAAGCGAAAACAAAGCTAACTTTGATAGAATATGTTAATCCAGTATGAGAAAGAGGCGGGTACAAGATTCGTCTAACCCAATTGAACGGTGGTGCCTAACAGCCGAAACCAATAACCTATCTATCACATATCGGAGATAGAAAAACAAATGAAACAACCGAAAACATGATAATTTTTGTATTGTATCATTTGTTTTACAATCTCCAGTATGCCAAAACTGGAGATCGATAGGTTATTGGTTTCGGCCGTAAGTCATTAAGTCCGTCTCTGTACTTTAATATGCATAGTGTTAAAATAAAATAAACAAATAATAAACAAAATAACTAAGTATTTATCGGGCCGTCCTCGTACATATAGAAGGTAATTTAACATAACCCCTGAAGTTGCCTTAGTCAACCCATGGCCCAACAGGGTCGCAGCCTACTAGGACTATATTCTGAAAAGAAAAACCCGTGGTCCTAAAGAGCAAAAGACAACTGAAGTAGCATAGCTGTGTTTTAGTCAGTAAACGTTTAAACACACCCTCCCGCTAGACCCAAGGGCAGGATACGTCATTGGATGACTCAAAAATACCAAGTTCATTGCACTTCATAAAGTATATAAAGAAGGTAATTTACCATAAGCCGCGAAGTTCATTAACGATTTCACGCCACAATTAATAACAGAGGCAATCTCTTGAGCAAACGGCTTCTGTTTGAGCAGCTTGTATCAATATTGGATGCCGTAGCGCCTCACACAAATATACGTGAAGTAATTTCACTATCTATCTTGTATCTACATTTACTAGCTGCGTCCCGTGTTTTCACTCGCGTACCTAGTGATAAAATATTATAAAGAAAACACAGACTGCAGCAGGAAATTAGACTAATCCTAATCTATACTAATATTATACTTAAAGAGGTAAAATTTGTAAGTTTGTAGGTTTGTAAGTTTGTATGTAGGGCGTAATCTCTGGAACTACTGGTCCGATTTGAAAAATTCTTTCAGTGTTAGCTAGCCCATTTATCGAGGAATGCTATAGGCTATATACCATCACGCTACGACCCACGGGAGCGGAGCAGTAACGAAAAATACGGGTGAAACCGCAGGGGACAGCTAGTAATATAATAAACGCGAAAGTTAGTATGTTATTCTTTCACAGACAAACTGAGGAATGGATTTTGAACAAGCTTGGCACACGGGGTTGACCATATCCTGGAATAGCACATAGCATACTTTTTATCCCGGGAATTGTCTCCCAAGGAATTCCCTTGGGATTATTTTCCAATACAATCCTAAGGGAGAATCCCTTGGGATTATTTTCCAATACAATCCTAAGGGAGTATCCCTTGAGATTATTTTCCTCTACAACGCGGGCGAAGCCGCAGACAGCAGCCAGTTCAGTATATTTCTTGTTGAACCTTTCAAAGAACTTAACTTTCAGACGAGTTGAATGCAAGCGTTTGAATTACAGTCGCATTTAATGAAAGAAACGCCATTTTTCCTTTTTAGATTTTTCTTTTTACTATTTCCTGCCATTGCAACCAACGTTACTTGAGAATTTAGATTAGGAACCACTAACGAACGTTTCTTTTCTACAAAAGATATTTTTTATATTGAGTTACCTTATATTTAAGAAAGATAGATATAGGTAAATCGGTATATACTCGTAAGGTAACTAGGTTGAGGAGCTCGTGGCTAAATAATAACAGTCACACGGGTCGATTTTCAAGGTTAAGCAACGCTTCCCAAGGTTGGTCTATGGATGGGTGAACATTTTAACATACCGAGTATCCTCTGTGCCTTGGAAAACACGTTAAGTCTTAAGTCCCGGCTGTCATTTGTAGATCTTTGGCAGTCGTTACGGATAGTCATAAGCCAGTAAATCTGACTTCAGTCTTGGCATGGCACCGTGCTACCCCAGTTAATGGGTTGGAGGTCTGGCAGGCAGCTGCTTTTCGTAAAATTCTGGTATTCAGCTAAATCCGGCTTGACTGGAAGCCGACCCCAACATAGTTGGGAAAAAGGCTAGGTAGATGATGATGACCTTATATCTACGAGTATGAAGATGTTATTTTATTTTGCAGGGCATTGCTGAGATAAATAAAACATTAGTGGTTGTTTGTAAAATACTGGTAAGTTGTGATATCATCATCTTCCAGCCTTTGTCCCGTGTTATTTGGGGTCGGCGCAACACTTTATTTTTACATACTGTCCTGTCACTGTCACTGACTACATCCATCTCTTCTTTGGCCTACCTTTCACTCTCTATCCATCCACACGTACCTATACTTAAAAAACTCTTTTAGTAATACGCGTTTCATTCCTCCTTTTCACAAGGCCATACCAAGACAAACGATTCCCTAATTCCCCAAGTCAGTAATTTGTCATATAAATAATTTATTTATTTCTAGTCGCTGCCAACAGCTTCGCCCGCGTTATAGTAGAAAATTATCCTGAAATATCATAATATGAGACTTATAAATAACCTGTGTTGTGGAGGTTTGGTCGGCGGCAGCCGCTCCTCGTAAAATACTGGTATTCAGCTAGATCCGGCTTGACTGGAAGCCGACTCCAATATAGTTGGGAAAAGGCTAGGAAGATGATGATGTGTTTTGCGAGTCATAACATGCGACTTATAAATAACCTAGGCTGCTAATAGCTCAAGACAGATACTATCAAGAGCACTAACTAGATTTTCCTCCAGTCTGAAGCAAGGTAATCAATTTGCACTGCCTTACCGAGGCGGCGGGAGGCTCTGCTAACCAATATTAAGTGCCTATACCTGTAATGTATTGGTGGCGTAACCTTTTTACCGTCTACTAGTAGGTACTTTACCAGCGACTTCGTTAGCGAGAATGTTTTTAGAAACTTTTAACACTTTTTAACTTTTGAGGGTAGTTTTGAAAAACTTATAATGACAGTTTTTTAATAATAATAGGTCAAATCTTTTCGAAAAAGGATAACAAACACTGTGACACGATATGTCACGAGATTTTTATATAAATAGTAGACTAGTTTTTACCCGCGGCTTCGCTCCCATAAATTGACAACCTACCCTATCCTAGCTTAGGCTATCTACACAGGTAGTGTAAAATTACTGGGACTATAAACATGACATTTTAAACAAGGCTTCCTTTTAAGAAGTAGGCGAGCACTAAGACAGAAACGGAGTCCAAATTTTGCATGAAGAAACTTCATTTCACGCGGGCAAGGCAGCTGGCAGAAGCTAGTCATAACATAGGACTTATAAATAGCCCAGGCTGCTAATAGCTCAAGACAGATACTATCAAGAGCACTAACTAGATTTTCCTCCAGTCTGAAGCAAGGTAATCAATTTGCACTGCCTTACCGAGGCGGCGGGAGGCTCTGTTAACCAATATTAAGTGCCTATACCTGTAATGTATTGGTGGCGTAACCTTTTTATCGTCTACTAGGAGTTTACCAGTGACTTCGTTCGCGAGAATGTTTTTATAAAACTTGAGGGTATTTTTGAAAAACTTAAAATAAATGTTTTCTTAATTCATGAATCTTCGACCGGTCCTATGAGACCGCGCTGTTATTGTCTTACTATTGTGTCTCGTTTCGCGGTATGTGATAGGTTAATAAAATACATAGATCAAGCCGTTTCGAAGGATTCTAGATAATAATAAACACTGTGACACGAGATTTTTATATATAAGACTAGCTTTTGCCCGCGGCTTCGCTTCCATCAAGTGACTCCTTACCCTATTTACCCTGTCCTAGCTTAAAATTAGTGTATAATTACTGGGACTAGATACGTGACATTTTACACAAGGCTTCCTTTTATGAAGTAAACGAGCACTAAGACAATGTAACGGAGTCCAAATTTTGCTTAAAGAAACTTCATTTCACGCGGGCAAAGCCGCTGGCAGAAGCTAGTAATAACTTAGGACTTATAAATAGCCCAGGCTGCTAATAGCTCAAGACAGATACTATCAAGAGCACTAACTAGATTTTCCTCCAGTCTGAAGCAAGGTAATCAATTTGCACTGCCTTACCGAGGCGGCGGGAGGCTCTGTTAACCAATATTAAGTGCCTATACCTGTAATGTATTGGTGGCGTAACCTTTTTACCGTCTACTAGCAGTTTACCAGTGACTTCGTTCGAGAAAATGTTCTTATAAAACTTGAGGGTAGTTTTGAAAAACTTAAAATAAAAGTTTTTTTAATAAAAATACATAGATCAAGCCGTTTCGAAGGATTCTAGATAATAATAAACACTGTGACACGAGATTTTTATATATTGGACTAGCTTTTGCCCGCGGCTTCGCTCGCATCAATTGACTACCTACCCTGTCCTAGCTTACGCTATCTACCCTACACAGGTAGTGTAAAATTACTGGGACTAGATACGTGACGTAGGCGAACACTAAGGCAAAGAAAAGGGGGTCCAAAATTTGCATGGAGAAACCAAAAATCACACGGGCGAAGCCGCTGGCAGAAGCTAGTCATAACATAGGACTTATAAATAACCTAGGCTGCTAATACCTCAAGACAGATACTATCAAGAGCACTAACTAGATTTTCCTCCAGTCTGAAGCAAGGTAATCAATTTGCACTGCCTTACCGAGGCGGCGGGAGGCTCCGCTAACCAATATTAAGTGCCTATACCTGTAATGTATTGGTGGCGTAACCTTTTTATCGTCTACTAGCATTTTACCAGCGACTTCGTTCGCGAGAATGATTTTATAAAAGTTTAACACCCCTTAAGGTTTGAGGGTGCTTTTGAAAAACTTATAATGTCAGTTTTCTTTTTTTTTTTTTTTTTTTTTTAATATACCATAAACTAATGCTTGACTGCAATCCCACCTGATGGTAAGCAGTGATGCAATCGTTGATGGTGAAGCGCACTAGTTTATTAAGAGCCTATTCACTCTAGTCTTGAAAATACCCAAATTATAATCGGACGGAAAGACCGCAGCAGGCAAATTGTTCCAATCCTTCGATGTACGCGGTATGAACGATGAAAAATAAGTCAAGCCATTTTGAAAAAGCCTAATAACCAACACTGTGACGTGTTTAAATTATTATTATTAGACCAGCTTTTGCCCGCGGCTTGCTCCGCTCATCTGACTACCTACCCTAGCCTACCCTATCTTACCGTACCTATCTTACACTAGCTACTTACCCACCCACTACCTACACTACTCTATCTACCTATATATTTTTAAGTTTCTAAACCTGCGTTGTATGCTGGTAAACCAAACAAAAAAGGAAGAAATTTTTCGATTATTTTTATTTATTCATAGATAAAAGATTTTATAGGTATTGAAGTGAGCGGTTTTATGACACTATTAATATTTCAATTCAGAACCAGGCACTCCATTCATAATTATTATCTTTAGGTCGATTTCCAGATTGGGTTTAGTAACCAATCTAATAGTCAGCTTATTTACTCAGATACCCGCGAAACGAGACACAATAGTAAAACAATAACAGCGCGGTCTCATAGGACCGGTTGGGGATTCAAACGTTATTGGATTCTCTTGAAAGGAATTTCACAATCTCTTGGTTAGTAACACTAAGCCCGCCTCCTAAAAAAGGACTAGATGTGCGTTTGAACGTAATAATGAGATCAGAGGCTCTACCACGGGTTTTTTATGCGGTCCATTTGACGGCCTAAGCTGAGCTGTTAGAGACGGAGCTATATAGAGTGTACATCTCCATGCCTCTTTCTCGCTCGTACGAGTACGCCTGATATTTTAAAACATTATGGTATGGTAAGGCCCCAGAAGTGCTTTTCTCTAAGAAAGCAGCCTTGCCGGAAGCGCTATGCGGAAGTCTGTTTTCTGAGAGAATAGCACTCCTGATCAGAACACGTTGATAGCCTATATCTGGTCTTGGGTTTAATTTCGGTTGACAATATGAATTTTTTCGACAGGAATTTCCTCTTTAGCTGGTCGGAACTTATATTAGTATCCAGTTTATGGCAAATAACTGTTGGGTTCACTCAATTGAGTTCCCCTACACGCATTCTAACACCAAAGGAAATGGGATAGCCAATGAATACATTACATTGGTGTAACATACATAGATACAACATATTTATTTTTGGTGTGTCGATGCATAAAATCAAACTAATCTATATTCATATTATCTATATTAATATTATAAACAGTGATAGGAATAGGTAGTGCCTATTTGCCTAAACTTCGAAGAACAGAGACAAGAAACGGAGACCTCCTTAGGACTAAATTTTTTCCGAGACTCCCGAAATTTCGAGATGACACTTAAAATACATTTAAAAAAATGTTATTTGTAATAAGTAATTCGTCAATATTTACCAAAAGTTTGCGACTATCATAATAAATAACATATACAGTCGTTACAACCATAAAATTTTCAGAAATTTTTTTTTTGAAAAACTTTTGTAAATGACTTATTGATCGTAATAGGTATTACTTATTCCAAATTACAATTTTTTAAATGTATTTAAGTGTTGTCTCGAAATTTCGGGACAGATGTCTCGGAAAAAAATGTAGTCCTAAGGAAGTCCCCGTTTCTTGTCTCTGTTCTTCGAAGTTTAGGCAAATAGGCACTACCTATTCCTATCACTGATTATAAAGCTGAAGAGTTTGTTTGAACGCGCTAATCTCAGGAACTACTGGTCCGATTTGAAAAATTCTTTCAGTGCTAGATAGCCCATTTATTGAGGAGGGCTATACCTACGCTATATATCATCACGCTAAGACCAATAGGGGTGGACGAAGTCGCGGGCTGAAGCTAGTAGATATTATAAAGGCGAAAGTTTGACTGTATATATGTGAATGTTTGTTACTCCGTCACGTTGAAACGGTTGAACGGATTTGGATGAAATGTAGTCTACGGGTAGAATATGTCTGACAATTCTCTTTCGAACAAATCTGCACACCAAACCCAAAAAGTTCACATTATATGTCATACTATGACGTGCATTGGTATCATTAATTCCCTTTAACCTATCACATACCCGCAAAACGAGACACAATAGTAACACAATAACAGCGCGGTCTCATAGGACCGGTCGGGGATTCATGAATTAAGACAGAGATAATGCTATTCGTCTTGCATGGCTCCGTCTCTCTCTTACAGCGGTATCAAGAATAAATTGGCGCCATATAATAAAGGTTCAGGTCACCTGTTAAGTGGCGCAATGCGACGTCGAACCACAAAACTGGTGCAACGTAATGCGATAGTAATCATGGGG
Organism: Mythimna separata; assembly: GCA_030763345.1. Taxonomy (NCBI): domain Eukaryota; kingdom Metazoa; phylum Arthropoda; class Insecta; order Lepidoptera; family Noctuidae; genus Mythimna; species Mythimna separata. The sequence goes on along the minus strand of CM061188.1, from coordinate 2,608,407 downwards.
TATAAGGTACCCATAATGCTAAAGTTATAGGAGGTATCACGCGAGCCAAAACTGATTAAAACTTGTATAGACATGACCTGAATCTGGGAAGACTATAAATAGTTCTACCGTTTTATTTAAATACTAGCAGCCTGTCCCGGCTTTGCACGGGGTAGACAATTATTTATTTTTGGAAATTTGGATATAAAACACTTTTTTTAGTGACTTAAGACTCATTTTTCTACACCTTCGGTTACATTGTTCAAATTTTACCAAGGATCCTTATTTTTTTTTAAAATGAAATGTAGCCTATGTCAAATTGGAAGAATGTAGCATTCTATTGGTGAAAGAATTTTTTAAATCGGCCCAGTACTTTTTGAGCCTATTCATTACAAACATACAAAAATAGGTACAATTCTTTCCTCTTTATAATATTAGTATACATAAAGGTTATATTTAAATAAAACATAGGTTCCTACTTTGCCTTCGTTTCAGAGCCACGGGATTCTGTCATAACCCAGCCCCAGTAGGCTTCGACCCTGCTGGGCCCCAAGTGACATCCACCATTACGTACTGGGTCCGCCTAGTGGATTACGGCTCATTTCATTCCTTCTCCAAGAAAGAAGGCCTTTTCTTTTGGACTTGGACCCGCTGCTAGGGGGCAGTTCCGCCCTCATTGGAAACCTATGATCTAAGTCTACCTATAACTTAAGAAAGACTGGTGGGTTTTTAGCTAGCAAAAGTCTAACACTGCTTTTCGCTCCATCCAAAACTGAAGTAACTATACTTTTTTTCAAACACTTGAAAAAAAGGCCATACCTACTCAAAAACCCCACTAGGCACTAGGGGGCTGTACTGCCCCCGTTAGGAATCTATGATCCAAGTCTACATGTTAAGTGGCTCACCTTCCCTTCCAAATATGAACTATAACTTACTTCCCATACAATTTAACGATGCGTTAAGTATCTGCTTAGCTTACCCAACAAAGTCAACAAGCGTGTTGATAATATACTATAATTTACATGTATTCACCATGACCGAAGTGATGAAACGTATCCTTGTCAGATATGAAACATTCTAAATTATAGGTTATAGGCAGTTGTAGAGAATTGTGAAACTAGTCGGATGAAGAACAGCTATGAAAGAAAAAGGAGTAGTGTGACGAGTGACCGGGCAGGGGCAGGAAGATGATGATGATGATGATGAAGACCACTTCATTTCTTGCTTCCGCAAATAAGTCTAAAGGTGATTTTCCTAAGCCGTGGGACCTCTCACGCAAGCTGGTAGTTACCTAGCTAGGCGGATCGAAGATCGTATGAAGTGCTGTTGTAAAAATATTGGGCCGATTACGATTTAGGTGTCTTCAAGGCTAGAGTGAATAGGCTCTTGTGCGCTCCACCATCAACGATTGCATCACTGCTTAACATCAGCCGGGATCGCAGTCAAGCAATAGTTAATATCATTAAAAAAAAGTTATGTCATGCGAGGACAAAGTTATGATATGCGAAAATACGAAATGAAGCTTTGAAATAGTGAAGCTGAGTAGTGTTTTTGTATAAATACCTAGGATGTTCAAATAAAATATAGAACTGCACAAAGCCAAGCTAGCAAAGTGAAATAATCTCATTGGTGGGTAACAGGATTGTGCGCAAAAGGCAACAGAAAGAACAAAAGAAAAATGCCACTGGTGGAAGTATTTCTCGCCACAAAAATCGTCTTAAAGTGAGATTCATGTAGGTATAATGGGTCAAAAAACTTGCCTCATTACTTATTATGAGTTTTTTCAAACAACAAGTTGGAACTGTCAACAATTGTTTAGATTGAAGCAAGACCTGAGGTCCTACTAACGCCCGTTTTCAATAACCTACCGCAAATCATATACCTATAGATAGCTATCCCCGATAAACAGTAAGATTCTATCTATCAATTCACAACTTTTGGCAGGAAATGCTAACCATTGGTAGGTTATAGGAAAGCAAGTAATGGCAAAAGGATAGATTTGTTTATCTGTAGTAGCTGCAACTTTAGATAGATAGCTTATTGAAAACGGGCGTTAGTCTCTTAACGCGATCCATTTGACGACTTAAACCAAACTGTTAAAGAGATGGAGCTATATAGCATGTCTACTTGTATAGCCTCCATCCCTCTTTGTCAATTGACATTTGCTGTTCAGGTCGCGGTCACGACCGCAAACCGAACCATACATGCGGTTATAACACACACATATTCGGCACATATAACCGCATCTGCCAACACAATCAACATGCAAGAGAAACCTCCGAATGCGAAAACGTTTGAAGATAATAATTGGAATATCTACGAAGTATGTGTAATGTATGAATATTTTACAAGGTGTCGAGGTTCTGTAGGTGCTGTAGGACAGCACCGCTAAACCGGGATTCAAATTTTGTATAGCGAAATCTACTTTCACGCAGACGAAGCCTCTGGCTGAAGCTAGTAATATTTATACACTGTTTTAGGCTATCACGGTTTGTTTCACAATTTAACGTTTGAATCCCCGACCGGTTCTATGAGACCGCGCTGTTATTGTTTTACTATTGTGTCTCGTTTCGCGGGTATCTGAGTAATTAAAATGCGCCATGATCCCGCGATCATGGCGCTTGTAACAGCGTCGAAATATCGGGAACTCAAAACAATGAACAATCACGGAAGATATCCCGTAAGTGACATTTTAAATTAGTAATATTTATGTTTACCTAGGTTCTATCAACGGCTTCACCCGCGCGAAAATAGATTTCTCCATGCATAGGTACTTTGAGGCCACCGTTTCATCCCCTAGCGCGGTGAATTTTGAAAAATCCCCTCTTAGGTGCTCGTTTAAGCCATAAAAGGAAACCTTATGCAAAGTTTCACGCCCTAGTCCCAGTAGTTTCTGCTGTGCGTTGACATTTCAGTCAGTCAGTTTCTCCTTTTATACATAACTAGCAGCCTGTCCCGGCTTCGCACGGGGTAGACAATTATTTATTTTTGGAAATTTTTCTACACCTTCGGTTACACTGTTCAAATTTTACCAAGGATCCCTATTTTTTTTTTAAATGAAATGTGGCTTCGGTTACATTGTTCAAATTTTACCAAGGATCCCTAATTTTTTTAAAAATGAAATGTGGCCTATGTCAAATTGGAAGAATGTAGCATTCTATTGGTGAAAGAATTTTTTAAATCGGCCCAGTACTTTTTGAGCCTATTCATTACAAACATACAAAAATAGGTACAAATCTTTCCTCTTTATAATATTAGTATAGATATTATGTATGTAGATAAAATTGAATAGGTACTCACGTTTGTTCTCGAGGCGCGTCGGCTCCGTGACATTCTTCAGGCCTCCTTGATTCATGACTTTGCCGTTACACGCACCGAGTAGTAACCATCTTAGTTCAGCTGAAACAATGGAAAATATTACATTAGTTAAGATGATGAGATGAAAGAAGAAAGTGTTTATTTGCGTCAAACATGTCAGAATAACGAAAAAAAAAACGCGTTGGGCCGACCCTAAGTAGGTATTTTGGCAGGAAGAAGATGGCGATATAGTTGGGAAAAGGCTAGGCAGATGATGATGATGATGATGGCGCATATCATAAAAAAAATAAAAACATTAAAATGTATTGGGAAGATATTCGTCACATCCGTAAGATGCACACCAAAACGTATGCTGTCCGGACTTAAAGAATAGCATCATCCGATCTCTTCCCGTACGTGACTTAAGAGGCGATTAATTCATGAATCCCCGACCGGTCTCATAGGACCGCGCTGTTATTGTTTTACTATTGTGTCTCGTTTCGCGGGTATTGATAGTTTAAGGCCTACTGTCGACGAACCCCAACCTTACATATAAAATTATGAAACTCTGTCGACGAAGCTGCACCGATAGCTTTGTATTAGGTTGACTAAAGAATGAAATGAAAAATTTGTGATATGTTCTCCAGGGGAGAGGAAACAAGATGCCATAGATACTGATATAAGTTGGGGAAGATCTTTGCCCAGCCAACAGTGCGATATTGAGGCGGTACCCTGACCAAATAACCTTGAGCACACTAAGCCATACTAGCCGGCGCAAGAAAAACGTAGAGAATACGCTCAGATCTTGGAGTAAAATCTATATAAAATCAAATTTTCGTGTTTTGAAAAAAATTAAATTACCATAATGTTCTTTATTAAATTAACTATCCATTAGTTTAAATATCAAATCAAAATAATGGTTATTTTACGAGGAGATGCATTTTATAAATAATTACTTCTCGTTTCAGTGGTTTCGTTGTGACCTTTTAATTAAATATATATTACATAAATAAAAAATATAAAACTACCATTTTGGAGTCAAGTTTACGTAGAAATTTAATGTGTTTTTTATTTGTTGGTATTTATATTCGAAAAAGAGAAGTTGGCTCCTAAAAACTGCACTAAAAAGGGCTACCGCTGCGTTTGGCTCGGGGACGCGCCTTAATTATCATCATCATCATCATTTCAGCCAAAAGATGTCCTTTACTGGACATACGCGAGAGTCGCTACAACGACCGGTCTTGTGTGCTTCGCATCCATATCATGATGGACGAATAAATGAAAAATCAAATTTCGATGATGATGAACAAAACGTATTTTATACTTTACAGATCAGAGTAAGAATGAGTGAACTTAAGAAAATGTAAATTTCGTAGGCCACCTTTGAGCCTGTTCTTTAAATAGAAGTCTGTAGAATCTAGAGTGGTTTGAATATGCAACAGGTAGATCGACAAAAGAACAAAGCTTTAATTAATGTGGTATTGGAAATCAGACAGCTACTCTGTGCCAACAAACTTTGTGGCGCGGTTTTAAGAGGAAAAGTAGCGAAATAAAAATGAAAGCGTTCTACTACTTGTATAATTTGTAGACTCAGATGCAAAATAGCATGGATAGTATAGGAAAAAAATTGTGTGAAGCGAGAAATGACGCGATGAGTATTTTTCGAACACTTGAACTCAAACATCATCATCTACCTAGCCTTTTCCCAACTATATTGGGGTCGGCTTCCAGTCAAGCCGGATTTAGCTGAATACCAGTATTTTACGAGAATATTTGAACACAAACGCTGTTTTTGCATCTGACCGTACATTTAAAGAATAACGAACAATATAGGAAAACACTTTGGTGCTTAGCAAGCCCGCGCTTACGATGGTCGAATCAGGATCGGATTCCCGACGCCTCTTACGAGCGGCCGCTTCCTTCGCTAGCATTACTGTCTCGCAGAAGGAGGCGGCCGCCTACTACTCCTCTTCAAATAAGATAATCTTATGATCATCAAAAATAAGGCAGGAGGATAAGAGCCAGGTGATGTAGTCCTATACGATGGTCAACAAGTGGACACCAAGATTTGTGACGCACTACAACAGATCAAAAATTAGCCGACGGTCATTAAAAATGTAAGTTACATACGAGTAATATCCATACAAAGTAAAACTTAGGTACTCGATATGTAGCCGAAAAATATTAATAATAAACCACTATCAGCCAACTACCTACTATTGAATGCATTAAAGAAGTAAGAACTAAGTACCTAATTAAACAAAAAATAATAATGAGGAAAATTCTATTGATAAGCACTATATGTAGGTATACCATGTTGCTCATGTAAGTAATTGTCTGATCTATACCATAATTTTGTAATTATTTACTGACCCATAGTTTCTAGCACGTTCTTCTCCGTGTCTACGTTTTGAAACGTGCAAATACTGCAAATAACTTCACCTTTTTTTTGTGATTGACCTTAACAATTCAAAAGTGCCTGTAAATTGGTTAATTAAATTAAATGCTTTGAATTTGGGTTTGTAATCTTCTCTGCTAGAGACAGAAATAGATGGAAGGAATCTTCTATGAGATCGAATTCCTTTAAACACAAAAAGATCCTCACAAATGGAGGGTTATAATCAAAAACTTTACTGGAGCTCATCACGATGCTCAGTTGTGATTCTATCTATACATTAGGAAAAAATAACCAGTGTTCCACCAAAATACGATATGCAGCTGGAGCCGAAAGTAGAAAGACCTATGGGTCGTCAGTTTTTAGGAATCTATCACAACGCTCAAAGACGCTAGTTTGGGTCGAAGAACTTTAGACTTCCACTTAGTTCCCTTAGAGGGCGAACTTTGGAAATCCTCTCTTAATGCTAGGTTACTTCATAAAAGGAAAGTGCAAACATTTTTCATACTCTTAGTCCCAGTAGTTTCAGCTGTGCTTTGATATGTCAATCAGTCAGTTTCTCCCTTCATACATACAGACGATAATAATAACAAAAAATAAAATCAAGACGCCCATCTAAACACAATAACAAAAATAGCAAAGGAAACCATTCGTCCGTCCGAACTCTTACACACTCGTATAGAATACAGATGTGCTTACGTAATCGCACTTACAGCATCGCTGAGATCATCCATCATACTCTCGATGATCGTAAAATTAACTATTATACATGGTAATAATGTATTGAACTACTAATTGTGTTATGAAGGAAGATGGACAAAGGACGAAAGGACTGCAGGATTGTTCGAGTCAACTAGTCGTCAACGGCGCATTCTGTTCCACGCGCGCCTCAAGGAGATGTCAGCAAACTGTAGGGGCCCGATAGGGCCGAAGCCTCTGGGGAACAATGAAATTCCGGCTGGTTAAATAAAGTCTATGTCCCCCAGATCGAAGGCAACGAAGGAACGGTGTGAGGTTTAGTCAGTAAGAGTCTGACATCCATCATACTCTCGATGATCGTAAAATTATTATTCACGGTAATAATGGATTGAACTACTAATTGTGTTATGGAGGTAAGATGGACAATGGACTACAGGATGGTTCGAAAGAGTCAACTAGTCGTCAACGGCGCGTTCTGTTCCACGCGCGCCTCAAGGAGATGTCAGCAAACTGTAGCGGCCCGATAGGGCCGAAGCCTCTGGGGAACAATGAAATTCCGAAAGGTAAATCCATGTCCCCCAGATCGAAGGCAACGACCAGAACCAGGAACGGTGTGGGGTTTTAGTCAGTAAGAGTCTGACATCCATCATACTCTCGATGATCGTAAAATTAACCATTATTCACGGTAATAATGTATTGAACTGCTAATTGTGTTATGAAGGAAGATGGACAATGGTCTACAGGATTGTTCGAAAGAGTCGACCAATGGTCCTGGAACGCATAGGATAACTTCTTCTTCTTCTTTTCGTATCGATGCTCTCAAACTTTTTCTGCCCAGTATTTGGCAACCTGTATGGCTTTGGCATTGGCCTCGTTGAGATCCTGCAAAGTACAGGTGATTATGCAGGATGGACAGCATAATAAGTGCCGCATATCCTGGGTAGCTGCTCCACACTGGCACTGCGTTAATGATGGGTCGAGGAAGTCCCATTTGGCCATGTTGTTTCTATAGGATAACTAAAGGAACAAGAATGGGTTTTAGTCAGTAAGAGTCAGAAACTCCCTCTTGCTCCGCTTTGTGCGGGAAAAAGATAAATGTATCTAGGACAGCAGTTATTTGATAACGAAAACTGGCCAACTGTGAGTCGGATTCCAACACGAATGGTTCCGCAATACAATATTAAAATCGAGTAAAAAATTCCGACAAAATCTGAACGTCTCTCCAGTGGTGTTGTATGAAGTTTTTTTTTAAATTATTGATAGATTCGCGTTTGACCACGAGGTGGTCGACGATGGAGCACGCTTCCTATTCACTCCAGTCTTAAAGATCCCAAAGTTGTAGCTATCAAGAAACACAGACTTCGGCAGAAAACTCCAGGCCTTAGCTGTACGCACAATATGTTCCTAAAATGTCTTGATTTGAGCGTGTGGATGTAATGTCCACCATGTGCCGATGGCGCATCGCCATAGTATGATGGACCGATAATGGAATGAGCTTGCCGGAATTAAGTAATGCAATTCCGACACACACACACACACACCCCGAAATACAACCGTTAGGAAACTGACAGGCTAGGCCACGACGATATCGATGCTCAAGACATTGAAGCTTCGACTCGATAAAGATTTAATAATAAATAGCCAACGGAAACGCGTTTTATAAATATCACCCGATCATTACAAATACCGTAACTTAGTATGTAATACATCTTACGAAACTATAAGCTTTCGATATAATATTGTGAACAGAACATAAATATCTACCTTTGGAATTCAATAGTCCTACTTAATATTATAAATGCGAAAGTTTGTGAGGATGGATGTATGTTTGTTACTCTTTCACGAAAAAACGGCTGGACCGATCTGGTTGAAATTTGGTATTTAGATAGTTTATACCTTAGATTAACATATAGGCTACTTTTAGTCATACTTTTTTTTTTCGATTTTGTTATTTTTGCTATAGGCTGCTTTTTTCAACACACCACGCGAGCGAAGCCGCGGGCGGAAACTAGTTGACAATATATCCGTGTTATATCGAGATGAAAATGTTTATAATGTCACGCGAACTATTACAAACTTACGGTATTTACAATTTCGCATTTCGGGGCCCTGTAAGGTCAAAGCCTACGGGGGCCATGGGTTGTGCAAAAGAGGACCTAGGGCCCTGGAATGAAGGGAACGGCGAGCCCTCAATGTGTGGATGGTGATCACCGGGGTGGTTTTAGTGAGGTAAAAATCCCACACTCCCCGAACTAATCCCCAGAGTTCGGGCGCCTTTTGAAGGTTTCCCCCCGAAAACAAAAAAAAAAAGGGCCCTGGAATGAAGGCAAATAAGGAACATAAATAACGAGTCAGTAAAAGTCTGACAGGCCCAGTTGCTCCGGCCTATTGCGGGAGAAGCTATTGGATGATTTCCTACCTAAAAAAAAATGATAAAAAATACGACGATAATAAATTGCTTCGCTAGGTTGCTTGGAAGAAATTGCGTCCGATAAGGAAGCCAATTGCATATTTTTAATATAAGTTTTCCTTACGCAAATTGTAATCTTGGTGTGCAATAAAGTACATCTATATAAATAGAACCCGATGACATAAATACACAAACGCCCATACGCATACGAAGCAATAAACTTTTCTAGCAATGAGCTTGCTGATTGGTTAATATTAACAGTATTGGCTTTTACTAATGCAGTTTAAAAATAAAGAAAAATAAGGTCGATTGCGAGGAAAGAAGACAACCAAATTTCTACAAGCTTGGAAGCTCTAAACAAAGTATCTTTATTATTTTTTATTAGCGAAGATGTTTGTCGTACTACTAAAAACTACTGAAATATTAAATTGATAATAGAATATGATTTCTGGAATGTGCATAGATAGGTCCTATTGACAAACTAAGTAGTATATTTCGGTACAAGTGCAGAAGGTTTTGTCATTACGATCGAGGTGGAATGAGATTGTTATGCCCGAGTGCTGTAGTGATTTTCCACGTGCATCAAATGAATTTATTCAATACACTAATGAAGATATAAATAAACGGGAGCTGATGCGCGACTCGTGAGGGATCGTTTAGCCTGATAGAATAAATGGCGATGGGTGCGAGTTTGCGCATTTTTCCGCACTAGTGTGGAAAACAGTAAATGTGTGCCTAAAAGCGCTAGAGATAAGAAGAGCTGGTTTGCGATTAAATGTATTGAAAATATTTTAAATAGACTTCCCTCGTGGAAGTAAAAGCAATATCTTAAGGGAACATAATATTCTCCGGATAAAATCCTACTCTAACTTTCCAACCTCTATTTAAAAGAATAGAATAAACTTTATAACTTTATTGGAACACAACAAATACCCCTTTTCTCTATTTTCTATTAACATCACTTTCAGCTACAGTGGACAAAGTCTCCTCAAATAGATTATGTAAAGACGATAGGCACTAGTTTGCAGAAACTTCGGAATCTGGCAAATATAACCTACAGCCTAAGTATACGTATTGATATTAGGTACAGATATATTCCCGCCATATTTTATTGGGAGAGGAATGACATGAATTCATATTTGTATGGGACTCAGCAAATTTTGCTTTTTATTTTACAACTATCATACAACGCCTTCTAACCCCAAACTAAGTAGAACTTGTGCTATGGGTACTAGTCAACTAATAAAGATACTTAAATATTTCTAAATACATACATTTTATAGATAAATTAGGTACATCCAGACACAGAACAAAATATTGTGCTCATCACACAAACATTTGACCTGATTGGAATAGTTGAAAGACTATAATCGTCTGTTTTTTATACCTTGATACTAAATTGACACAAGTAATGTCAAACTTACTGAAGGAATAACGCCAGTTCTTTTTTGTTGAAATGTCATTTTAGTCTCCGGGTTTAAAAAACAGACGATATAAGATAATTAAGCGACAGTTGCTAAGTTCGGCTGTCAAGTACCTACTAGAGTATAGTCTGTTTTTTATACCCTGAGACTAAATTGACTCAGGCAAATGTCAAACTTACAATAATAATGATGCCAGTTGTTTTGTGTTGTGACAAGTAGGACAACCCACGTAATGTCATTTTAGTCTCAGAGATTAAAAAACAGACTTTAGTTTACTATTTTTTTATCTATACTAATATTATAAAGAGGAAAGATTTGTACCTATTTTTGTATGTTTGTAATGAATAGGCTCAAAAAGTACTCGGCCGATTTAAAAAATTCTTTCACCAATAGAATGCTACGTTCTTCCAATTTGACATAGGCTACATTTCATTTTGAAAAAATTAGGGATCCTTGGTAATATTTGAACAATGTAACCGAAGGTGTAGAAAACTAACACTAAAAAAAGTGTTTTATATCCAAATTTCCAAAAATAAATAATTGTCTACCCTGTGCGAAGCCGAGACCGGCTGCTAGTGGTATAATAAAGAGAATGTATTTTAAACTCTAGAGAATTTAATTAGTAGTGTAAGCCGACTGAAATAGATACAATAGACACGGGAAATTTAAAAAGTTTTCCTTAAAGATAAGCAACATAGGCTCAGATATAACGATTGTTAAATAATCCAAGAAAGCTTATTATACCTAAGCCTGTATCTATATAATTCGGCTTCGTTTTGATACCGAATTCAGCCAGTTTGTTGTCTATTAGAATACGAACATAACACATTCTTCAGTTTTTCCAGCGGCAGCAGTTAATAATTAAGGTGTCTTCAAGACTGGAGTGAATATGCTCTTAATAAACTAGTGCGCTTTACCATCAACGATTGTATAACTGCTTACGATGATGTGGGATCGCAGTCGCAGTCAAGCACTAGTTTATACCTATCTATACTAATATTTTAAAGAGGTAAAATTTGTAAGTTTGTATGTCGGGGGTAATCTCTGGAACTACTGGTCCGATTTGAAAAATTCTTTCAGAGTTAGATAGCCCATTTATCGAGGAATGCTATATACCAATACGCTACGACCCACGGGAGTGTAGCAGTAACGTAAAATGCGGGTGAAACCGCAGGGGACAGCTAGTCAAATATAATAAAATTCAGTCGATTTAGTCTTCTTCTAAAGAAAATGAAGGTAGAATCTGAACCTAAGAATCCTCGCTAAGCAGCAGTAGGCAACTGCTTAGGTATCGTCATCATCTCAGCCAAAAGACTCCCACTGCAGGACATAGGCTTCCCCTGCGTCGCCACAACGACCGGTACTGTGCGTCTCGCATCCATCAAGTTCCCGCGACTGCATAAGTATGACAACGTCAAAAACAGCTGGGCTACTGCAGTTTTCACTCAAAAATTTATATTTACAAGTCAAAACAAGAATTTCCTTGTCGCAAAACTTAAAATAACATTTCGTGTTCATTCCGTTTCGTAGGAAACTCCTAATGAGTGCTAGATTTAGCAATGCGCCACAGTGCAGTGTTAAAGTAGGCCACCGACAGTAATGCAAATACGATAACAATTGTATCTTTTATTCATCATCATCATCATCATCATCATCTGCCTAGCCTTTTCCCAAATATATTGGGGTCGGCTTCCAGTCAAGCCGGATTTAGCTGAATACCAATATTTTACGAGGAGCGGCTGCCTACCAGACCTCCACAACCCATTAACTGGGGTAACACGGTACTTCATGGCAAGACTGGAGTCAGATTTACTGGCTTCTTTATTTTACTGAACAAGTACAAAACAAAGTACGAACGTTCATTCCATTTCGTAGGAAACTCCTAATGAGTGCTAGATTTAGCAATGCGCCACAGTGCAGTGTTAAAGTAGGCCACCGGTAGTAATGCAAACACGATAACAATTGTATCTTTTATTGCGATAGTAATATTGTTATTAGTAATTTATCTATTTATTTAAACTTCATGTACAGTAGTTGTACATAGGCGGACTTAATGCATCAAGGCATTCTCTACCAGTCAACCTTTGGGTTAAAAAGACAACACTGTGGTAAGTCTGCACAATAAATAAATAACAGATATTAATAGTTTAAATAATTATAGTTATACCATGCGGTTTCAATTAACTTCTATAGAAACTGTGCTTCTTCTTCTTAGCGTGTCGATTACAAACTAGTGTTTTTTCAAGTTAAATTGCTTGCCTGACCCAGTGTGCTTTTATCGGGGTTATAAAATAGCATATGATACTTAGGTCACGGGAGCTGTGGTGATGCAGTGTTAACGGCCTGACTTATAAGTTGTAGGTCGTGGCTTCAAACCTAGCCAGGCGCATTACTTTGCGACATGTCTTAGCAGCCGAAAACATGTGACATCCACCTATCCGCCCATTCTCTCTCCTAGAGAGTAGGCCTAATCAATTTAATACTGAACATTATAATACTGAATATGAATAAATATAATTATTGTGATGTGTATAAACACTATTTTGTTTTTAGTTTTTAGGTAAGAAATCATCAAAATAGCTTCTTCCGCCCTGGGCGGAACAGGAGGGCTTGTCAGACATTTACTGACTAAAACCCACTCCTATTTCTTCTTTGAGGCGCGTCACACTACGCACCGTCAACGACTTGAGCTCGGTATGGACGGACGGACTGCCAATCAATCGGATCAATCGCTCGATCGTGACCCTCAAAGTAATTAAACTTGCATGCGAGTTACTCGGACTCGGAAACTATACCTTACTTAGCGTATTATTGTTTTCGATCAAAGTAACTTTGTTATGGGATTAGTCCTACTAAACTTTACCGTCTACAAACATGTAACAAACAATTTTACCTGTTTAAATATTAGTTTAGATAGATATAGCTATCACGTGTGTCTATAGCTAAAGTCATGTGATTCTCCAAGGGTTTATACTAAGTCCGGTTATGTATGAAAACGTATATTTATAGTTTATTCAAACGGTGCAAGACTAATTGCACGGTACGACACGGTGAAGCCTTGTTTTTTTTTTGTGGAAAATCATTAAATATCCTCACTCGAATGAGTTCGCATCCATTCGGATTACTAGCGGCAACGATCTCTCTCGGTGGGCCCCGGAACGTAAGGCAAAGAAGGAATATTGATGTGGATTTTAGTAGTTAAAGTCTGACACACCCTCCCATTCCACCCAAGGGCGGAATATTTTTTTTTGATTTGTCCTAGATTAATTCATGAATCCCCGAACGGTCCTATGAGACTGCGCTGTTATTGTTTTACTATTGTGTCTCGTTTCGCGGGTATGTGATAGATTACAGGGCGTTTTGGAGAGCGTCTGGGTACCGTCTCATTTGTAGTCCAGGTATAAAACTGTCTGACACTACCTCTTTCCCTACCCAGAGATGGAGGAGTCATTTGATGATTTTCCACAAACAAACAAAGATTATGAAAGATGTGTTTGCGTTTGTTTCAATGTAATTTGATTTAAAATAAATAGAAAGTCGATTTATGACAATAGGAAACTATTCTTTATTATACTGATCAAGTATAAAACAAAGTAACAATTTTTACAGACTTTACATGCGGAAACTTTAGTATCAGACTGTTACTGACTAAATCCCACTCATGTGCCTTCTTTCAAACATTCTCGTCACCAAACCGTAACCTAACTTTCCATTCGCAAACCCTAATACCTACCGACATAGCTATAATTTGGGATGGGCCAACATAACCGTTATACGGGGCCTTGACACCGCCAAAAGGTAAATGTCACTACATACAGGGTGTAAGGAGAACGCTTCCGAAGCCAGAACGTAGATTATATACAACCTAAATGCAAACGAATACCAATAACCTTTCGCTTTAAATTGATTATTTTCAAAACTTCATATTTCATAAACACGCAATGGAAACGAAAGTACAAATGTGAGGTCACTGACACGCAAGGCAACGTCGCGCCACTGCGCGCCCGCGCTTATCAGTCGCCGAGCGGCCGCCGAGCGCTCCGCCCGAGTCGCGGGATTTAATACGGAATTTACAAACATCACTTTCAAAATGCCTAGGCCGCCGCCCCCTACAACCCTTCATAAAATTATGAATTTTAATCGCAATTGTAGTCCATTGTAAAAAGCTGACAGAGGCATTTTACGTACCTGTCTAAATCCTTTGCGACCTTATGAGGTTTGGCTCGAACTGGGCTCCATCCATTTCAATACAAAGGCGGGCCCGTCGCTGTGTCGACTCGTGAACACGAGGCATTAATGTTGGATCCTCAACACATTCTTCACGTAACTTATTAAAAACGCTCACTATTCTGCCCCGCATTTCATCAGCACTGTCACATTCCCGATCAAACACTCTTTCTTTCACATACCCCCACAAAAAGAAGTCCAATGGCGTTAAGTCGGGTGAACGAGCCGGCCAGGCGTGCGGCCCCAGCCTTCCGATCCAGCGGTCATTAAAAAGTTCAGTGAGACGCTCGCGGACGGGACGCGTAACATGCGGAGGAGCGCCATCGTGCTGGAACCATGCTCGACGATATTCAGCCAGCGACACATTGTCTAGCATATCATCTAAACGTCCATTTATAAAATTAAGATATGCTGATCCATTGAGGCGCTGCGGTAGAAACACTGGTCCTAAAATTTTCCCATTAAAAACACCAGCCCATACGTTGACGGACCATCTGGTCTGATGGCCGGTTTCTTGAGTGGCGTACGGGTTAACGTCTGACCATACATGGGCATTCCTCCTGTTCCACATCCCGTTCCTCGTGAATGTGGACTCGTCCGTCCAGATAACGTGCTCAATGAAGCCAGGCGCACGCTGTTGTTGATCTAGCAGCCAACGACAGTACGCACGACGACGAACGCGATCATTGGGCAGCAAAGCTTGTACTTTGTGTATTTTGTAGGGCCGCATTCTGTTCCGGCGCAAGACTTTATGAACTGTCCAGTGAGAAACTGTCGGTAAACCCCGTCGCCGCAATAATTTCGCCGCACTTCGTGTGCCTAGGCGTGGATTTTGGCGAATCACATTTAAAATACGCTCCTCAGTCTGAACATTCACTTGTTGTCCACCACCTGCCGCCATCGGAGCAATCGGTCGATTTTCTAAGACTCGCTGAAAAGCTGCCGTTATCATGCGAGAATCAGACGGATGCCGGACATTCGGAAATCTGTTCCGGTAAATTCTCAACGCTAGAGATGCATTCCCAAGGGCTTCTCCTAAACACATCAACATGTTGCCGTATTCACGAGCACTGTACACGTATGCCTGAGGCATTATTTAAAACAACAAAAAATAATAACTAAAAAAGAATAAAACAGCACTAAAAACGTAACAATAATAACTAAACACAAATTTAAAACTAACAAAACAATAATTAATTACGATGCAATATCGATCGGATAAACGTAACGTACGTTAGCTCACGAATCGAGTCGGAAAGGAACTGACTAGATTACTATTATTTAGATTTACTAAAGAAGTACTATGAAGATCAAACGACGCGCCGCACTTGCAGGTGGACAAACGTTACCGCCGCCGCACGTGCCGCGTTGCGATGTGCAAAGACCAACAATTTACAGAGGCGAAAATGTTAAAAGAATAATTTTAAATGTTAGGAAATTGTACTTATGCTATTACAAACTGTTTTCATTTTCTAACTTTTAAATAAGATTGAATCGGTTTCTTGGATTCAATTAATTTAATTATTCACTTTAAATTGGTTTACTTACTAAATGAAGGATCCAGTTCTTGCAATAAACAAGCGCGCATCGTGTGACTTTAATTACATTGACATAAAGTTCAAATTCAATTGATTCACGCGCTCTGGTTGCTTTAAACTGTACATGCGATGAAAATTTTTTAATCAATCACAGCTGATGTCGACGATCTTTTAATTTATTTCATTTACTATCGATTATCGACATAATACAAAACTGTTAATAAATGCACGACATAGTGCATCAATTTAAAACTGTTGACGCCTCTGTAATGTTTCTTTTTATTTATTTTGGCGGCGCTTTACAAAGGATACTTTGACCACGCCGCGCCGGCGCGCCGGCGCGCCGCGCAGCAGTACAGTTCGTCCGCTATAAGTTGGCGAGTGTGAAGTTAGGCTCTGCGAATTTTGGCCCTTGAAAATATCGTACAAAAATAAAGGTTTTAAAAAAATAAATGCAATTTGCTGTTCTTATTGCTGTTAAAAACAGTTATTGGCATTATTTTTTTTTAAACCTTTATTTTTGTACGATATTTCAAGCGCCAAAATTCGCAGACCCTAACTTCACACTCGCCAACTTATAACGGACGAACTGTAGGTAAGTACGTAGTAACGCGACTCGTTATTTTTACCGAATTCACAAAAACGTGGAGGTACTTTTTTTGTATTTTTGTTCATCGATTACTCAGCCGATTGTCGACGGATTTTCAAAATTTTTTTTTTGTTAGAAAGTAGATAGTTCTGAGGTAGTCCCACTGTCACCAAGTTAGGATCTGATGATGGAATCTTAAAGAAATCTAGGGGAAACCCTCAAATTTTATAACCTCACTTATTGTTTTTCGCATATTTTATGAAGTATCTCGTGTATTTGCGTATGGATGTCACCATCTCAGGTGGCGTGGCTGATTATGGAAGGTAGGTACAACTCCTTGATAGTAAGAAGTTACTCGAATAGGCAAGGACTGTTTATTTAGTAAATTGTTTTGATGTTCGATAGGGTATTTACCATTTGGTCTCATGATCATCAAGTCATAACCTGATGCTGCAG
The DNA here is from genome assembly GCA_030763345.1 of Mythimna separata. Taxonomy (NCBI): domain Eukaryota; kingdom Metazoa; phylum Arthropoda; class Insecta; order Lepidoptera; family Noctuidae; genus Mythimna; species Mythimna separata. The sequence goes on along the minus strand of CM061188.1, from coordinate 2,591,393 downwards.
TCAGGATAGTCTGCAGAGTACCTAACTCCTCGACAACTAACAGCAGAAATATCGTGTTTAGGCTCATTGAAAAGGGTTCGATGTGTGGATAAACGTGCTGTGTAAACACCGAAGTACATAGCGACCTGATGCTGAAGCCAGGCGCTTCAGAAAAAGTACAAACCTCGAAATTACAGCACCGTAGTCGTGTTTGGGCTCATTTTAAACAGGACTAAACTAAAAGAAAAAAAAACGTTTAAAAAAACACAACCGACTTCAATTAAAAAAAAACACCGACAAAAAAAAAGTACAAAACAACTAGTTTTGTCTCTTCATTATTTAACACCGACTTCCGAAATTAAAGTTATTTTGTACTTTTTAAGGTGTTTTTTTTTTAATTGAAGTCGGTTGTATTTTTTTGCAAAAAGTTTTTGTTTCGATATTTATTGTTAAGTTTGCCGATATGAAGTCATCGACGCCAGGTCTAGAGATAATGTCGGGATGTAGGTTGGTAAACATTTTAGTTTTGTTGCTATGCAAAATTTTAGTGACGGAATGACAAGTTTCTTGTAAACTCAATGTCTTTGTACATAATCAACTTTTTAAACGTTTCTTTCCCAATCACAGTAGTGAGTAGGTAGCTAAGTATCTTCGTTATGGGCCTCAAGGTTAAGCAAAGTAAACTGGATTTTTCTGACTTGTAAGTTTAGGATCAAAAAATTGTAACCCTGTTCAAGGTTAACATTACGATCCTTGCACGAATGGAACCCGAAAGCAGATATGCCACTACTAGGTAGAAGTGAACTGAAAACACATTTGCTTCCAGCGATCGAGTAAAGGTTAGTAGTTTAGGAGCGCACTACATAGTCAGCCGTTGCGTCGTACGTTGGGTCGCGTCGGCTGCGCGGCTAGCGGCTGTCGGCGACCGCGCGCGGTCTTTGAACCCGAGGTCATGCGCGAGCGTCAGATGATTTATTTATTTACGAATACATTGCTTGTTAGAGTTTTAAAGAAAAAAAAATTGTTTAATCGCAAATAATGGTTTCATTTAACTGTTCCCACAGCATAGTGTATGAAAAATGATAAAAAAAAATAGGTAAAATTGTAAAAAAAAAAAACTGTTTTTTTGATGGTATCGTATCGAGAATCACTAGCCTTATCACCTGTCTTCGTTTTCGGAAGCGTTTCCCTTACACCCCGTATAACTAGGTACAAGTAAATTGTCTATAGTCCGCAGATAAAGTGAACTGAATGGAAGTCGTGGGAGAGGTTTTAGTCCAGCAGTGGGCTAGCAATAAGTGTGATAAGCAGGTTGGAATAGAGAGAATATATTATAGTAGCTTCTGCTAGCGGTTTCGTCCGCATGAATGTTATAGAGGATGCGAAGTCGAAGATAGACAAAAAGTAGCCTATGTTCATCCCAGAGGGTTTAAGCTAGCTCCGTACCAAACTTCATCGAATTGGTACAGTAGTTTTACAGTGAAAGCGTAACATACAGACAGATCTACTTACACATTATAATATTAGTTTGGATTTACCAATTTCTAAAAGTTGTGGAAATAAGTAACATACTTTTGATAATACGAGTACCTACTCTGTAATGCCAGAATCATAAACATGTCAATTAAATCGGGATTCGATTTGTTTCGTGTGGAAATCGAACGCGCGACAAGTAGTGCAGCAGTCAATCGCTCGACCACTGCGCCAATTATCTACATCTTATCCTACTGATTGGCTTATCAACACAGCTGAAACTATACCTACAGCCTAGGAGAGTGAGATTTTGCACAAGGTTTCCTTTTATGATGTCGAGCAGCACTGAGAGAGGATTTTCCGAAATTCACTTCTTTAGGGGGTGAGACGAGGGTCCAAAGTTTGAATGGAGAAACCTCTTTCACGCGGGCGAAGCCACTGGCAGAAGCTAGTGCTTCATTATGTTCCAGACCAGACCTCCACAACCCATTTACTGGGGTAACACGGTACTTCATGACAAGACTGGAGTCAGATTTACTAGGTTCTGTCTATCCGTAACGACTGCCAAAGATCTACAAATGACAGCCGGGACCTACGGCTTAACGTACTTTCAGGGGCACGAAAGAAACTCGGTATGTTAAGATGGTCACCCATCCACAGACCAACCTTGGCAAGCGTTGCTTAACCTCGAAGATCGACCCGTACGGCTGTTATTATCTAGCCACGAGCTCCTTAAAACTTTTGCTAAACTGCCAACCGAAAATCGATGCCCGATTGTCAAACCATACCTACTAGCCATTACTCACTCTAGCCATCATTTAATCACAGATTACTAAATAGTTACTACGTAACAGATACTTCACTCAGTAGAAAAATTACAATACCTACTGCTTTATTAGCCTACTCGATCGCGTCAGCAACCACTGCATGCTAAAATGTGCCTTAATGCTCAAGCCTACAGTTGTGATTGCTTCGCACCGCGCGATCCCGCAGCAATCGCAGGGCTGCCTCTTCGATAAAATTAAATTAACATGACTTTTTGGGTTTATGTTATTGAGAACTGTGAATGTTCTGACTTGTAGTTACAATTTATTTATAATTAAATACAGTTTAAAATTGTATCGTTTATAAAATATTTCTTTTATAAATTTCGTCGTACTTTCGTCATTGTCAGGTAAATGGAAAAATGTTAGGTGTTTATCCCTTTTTTTACTTGATTTGCACCCATCTAAAGCAAGCAAGGCATCATAGGTACGCGTACGAACGAACAGCACTTAAGGCGATACTATTTGCCAGCGACCTTGCGCGATCGGGCCGTAGCTAGCACCCGCGTCCCGCGACCGCGCATGCACCCCTCTTCGTACGCTCGTTTCGTCAGTTTCGTAGGGTAACCATCCGTTTCAAATAGAAAGGAATTTACTGCCGGATTTTTTATAGCTACCTAACATTTTTTTATAATCTACTTATTTTCTTAGTTATATATTTTTACAAGTAAATAATATCTCATAATAATAAGTTAAAACCTAAAAATATATACATAATTATATTTAATTATTTACCTCTAAAATACGGAGTAGTTTAAAACCAAAATTGTGTGTTTCAAGTGCAATTACTTAAAAGAAGTAAATTTAGTAGGTACGTAAGGATCGTAATGCTGGAACTTGACTTGACGAAATATTCGCAGTGTTAAAATAGAATAGAATAAACTTTATTGTACTTACACCAAAATAAGTAGTAGCAGTGTTATCGGGATAAAGTTCATTTTATATACCACTTATAGCTTTACAAAGCATGCCTCGTTAAAACCCCATGGGATGTCACATTCCCAACTTCCATACTCCAGACTGCTACTAAGAATCATTATCATCATAATTATTCATCATCATTTCACCCAACAGACGTCCACTGTTGGACCACAAAACCGTAGTTGCCCAGCAGGGTCGAAGTTTACTGAGGTTATGTTAAAACGAACCCCTGAGCCCTGGATCGAAGGCAAAGAAGGAATAAGAGTTTTTTTTTTCAAGTGATTAATCATCAGAATGACTTCCCCACTCTTGGGCGGAGCGGGAGGGCGTGTCGGACTCTTATCGACTAAAACGCACCCCGTTCCTTTGTTGCCTTTGATCTGGGGGACACGGGCTCACCTTTCGGAATTACCGTATTCCCCAGACGCTTTTGGCCCTACGTGCCCCTACAGTTTGATGACATCTCCTTGAGGCGCGCGTGGAACAAAACGCGCCGTTGACGACAAGCCAGACGGCTCGGTCCAGGTTATTACCAGACTGCCGGATGGCGAGCTACCTAGTGCTCACCGTCCGCGAGCCCGCGTCTACCTGGTCCCTGGTATCCTGGTTGGAAATCGGAATCGGGATCTAGGCGTCGGTAGCGTGAGTGCCGTTCACACGTTTGCAGCACTGGGTTGCGACAGTCTAAAAAGGCAATGAAAATATACAGGCAGTGAAACAGACTTCAATATGAAATAATTTATTTTGTTAAGAGTATAAAGGTACAAAAAATGGCTTAATCTAGAGGCTAAATGACTTTTGCTTAGATTCAGGTTTTAGACAAAAAATAGTTATTGTGACATAAAAAAATGTTGTGCAAAGTTATAGTATATTATTTTTTTCTATCAACAATATTTTTATCACACGATGTAAGGAGATTTAAAGGTAATTTATTCACACTTTATCTTATTACAGCTTTTGTACGGAACCCTATTGTTTTTTTTTTTAAATAACATATAATCAGAGTCATAAACTAATTTTCTACTACTGATAAATGATATTTATTTTGCAAGTTGGTTTTTCCACTTTTCACGTCATTGTTTTTTGTCTGTTTATATGTACTAGATGAGGCCGGTGTTTCCTAGCTAACTATCCTGAGAAGGAACACCGAAACAAACTAAGGGGTCACAGTCTCTTATAAAGTCCATACAAAATGTACCTAATGGTCAAATCACATTCTTCTGCCTGGCGTTAATCCCGGCCATTGCCAGGGTCCGCCTAATGGTCAAATCACATTAAATTCCTTAAATTTATCTCTGAGGGAGTATCCGGGACTTAATTTATAAATCGAATTAATAGCCATTTTCTGTAAATAACACGGCTTTTGTTCAAACTACTGTGTATTTAAAAATCCTTAAAATTGAGCACTGTCACACACACAGAATCATTTGATTGATGTGGTGTCTCTTGATTGTTATCGCAAAGTGGTTTTTGCTTTTTTGGAAGTTCTTGTGTGACTTGACAGACAGACTTCTTGACAGGCAGACGGACAACAAAGTCGTACGGAACCCTAAAAACTGAATTTTTGTACGCGATTTTCATCAAATCGGTAAGTTTTACATAAAATTAGTAAGTACATACAAAAATTACACAGTACAGATAATTATCTACAAAAACGTCTAAAAACATTTTTCCTAAGTGCCACCGTTTTATTTTATTTTTCACATTTTAGGAAGGCTTACAGACTAATAACAACATAATGACTATAGTAGGTAATTACATTGCTTAATTACAAGCTTCCTCATGTATGTAGTTATAATGAAAACGAAAAAAAAGTGTTTTGAGATATAACGATTTCAAAAGTTGAAAGAATTGTAATTCTTATCACAAATTTGATATATAATGTATATGATAAAACTTACCGTTTTGCTGAAAATTGCAACAACTGGAATAACCAAAAACTACTCTGTAACAACCAATAACAGCTCACAACGCAGAAACCACCAACACTATGCAACAACAACACCTACTACAAGTCAATAAAAACCAATAAAAAATTAATAATAACCAACAACAAACAACAACAACATCCAACAGTAACTCAATATTAACCAACTACAACTAAACAACAGTCACCCGCTACACTACAGCCAACACAATCCAGCCAACAACAACTCACTAACAACAACAACAACTCATTCATTTCAGTAGCTTAACTGATATGGTGGAAAACACAGAACACGTTCATAGACTGTAAAAATGATGAAATTCAGTTTTTCCCCGGACACCCAGAAAAAAAATATTACAATAAAAATAAAATGTATTCAATTAAGCAGCTGGTTTGCTAGTTATTTATCGACCGTCATCGGCTATTTTGAAGCGTCGCCGTCGGAGTTAGCTTAGTTGCGGTTACCAAGAATTTTTAACTAAGATTTGTTTAGATATCGCTTATCTTTTAATTAATCGGGAATGCCCCTGACACTAAAAGCGTCCGGGTTTCACTCGGACACTTTTTGAAACCCCGCCCGGACGCTCCCCGGACGCCCTCTAAACTAGGACAAATCCGGGGAAACCCGGACGGATGGCAGCCCTATCTTCACATATCTTTGGAGTGCATTCTTTCTGTTTGTGTCTTTTATCACTTTACGCGACTTTTTTCGCCTGCGTTGTTTATTGCCCATTATAATTTATAACTGAAAAGCAACAAATTCTCAAAAAGAGATGATTTGGTGCGCGTAGTTGTCGCTGAAGAAATTGACACAGGTCCGTCGTCGACAAGCGCCAGCGCGCGACTGAACGGACCTGTCTGAGCCGCCGCGACCGCTTTTAATTCTTATTAAAACATAGTAATTAAGAAAATCATTTTATCAATTCAAACTCTGCGAATTTGTTTGTAACTAATTAGTTTCTTTATTATAGTACAAAAATGAAACGTAACAAATCAGTAATATAGTCATAATATTGAAAAAACGTTTTAAAAAGGGGTAACTTTGCGATTTTTTTCTATCGAGTGAAGTTCATCAGGTCTTGCAACTGAATGCGATTTTAACTAGATAAGATCCTTAACTAAAACATATATTTTTTTTTTAATTTAAAACACTGTAGTTTTTGTCTCAGATTGTTTTAAAAAACTAAAATTTGGGCCCACCTCGTGAAGTGGCGCCTTAAAATTGAACGGCGTGCGCGCGCTTCGCTTGCGAAAACCGCACTGAATTTGATCCGCAAGCGGACCGAGACCGCTCGGCTGGGCGGTAGGCACTTATAGCGCGCAAGTACATGAAGTGACGGAGGCCTGATTTAATGGGGTGACCAACGAGCAGTTTTGCCATATAATAGAATGTTGAAAATGCATTAAAGTGCTTTTACTTTAATACAATGCCTCTAATATTATAAAGACGAAAGTTTGTATGTATAGGTGTGTAGCATGTATGTGTTTGTATGTGTGTTCGTGTGTGTGTATGTGATGTGTGTTCGTGTGTGTGTATGTGATGTGTGTTCGTGTGGGTGTATGTGATGTGTGTTCGTGTGTGTGTATGTGATGTGTGTGTGTTGTATGTGCGTTAGTGTGAGCTGTGTGTGTTTGTGTAGGCGAGTACAGATGTATGTATGGTTGGTAGTTAGAGCGTTTCCGCATTATCCGATCCGATATCGGTATCGGACGCCGATACGATATCGGGGTAAGTAAAATGTATGAAATATGTACCTGTCTTTCATATTGTCCGGCCCGATATCGGATATCGGAGCACGGAATTTCATACATTTTACTTATCCCGATATCGTATCGGCGTCCGACACCGATATCGGATCGGATAATCGATCCGATATCGGTATCGGACGCCGATACGATATCGGGGTAAGGTAAATGTATGAAATATGTACCTGTCTTTCATATTGTCCGGCCCGATATCGGATATCGGAGCACAACATTTCATACATTTTACTTACTCCGATATCGTATCGGCATCCGACACCGATATCGGATCGGATAATGTGAAAACGGTCTAACTCTTTCAGATAAAAACTACTGAATGTATTTCGATGAAACTTGATATACAGGTAGACTATGTCCTAGAAAAGCATATAGGATACTTTTTATCCTGGGGGTATGTTCCCTTGGGATAACTCTCTGCTATCACATGGGCGAAGCCGCTAGGCTAGTAAAATTAGGAAAAAATTGCATACCTATTCGTACCAGGCTGAATGGATTTTTCACTTTCATTATTAAATCACAGCACAAATATCTTTTAATAGTTTCACCATTAAACTACAGTTAAAAATAGCACTTTCCATCAAGTTTTTTACAAGAAACTTTATTATTCTATAACTATTTAATAAACGACACTTTTTATCACCACACTACCACAATAAACACATATAATTTGATTATTTTTTCTAGTAATTTTATAATTACGGAACAACGCAGTATGTCTAGTAAGAAACCTACATTATACTGGAGTTTTATCTAGAAGATAAGAACGCTATCATACGTGTTATCGATATTATCCAAGGATATCAATAAAAACATAAGAATAATCTGCCAACATCTTGTAGACTCGTGAATTACTCATCTCTTTATCTTCAGGAAACACGTTAATTATAAAAAGTGAAAAAGGTATTTTTTTATTAGTTGGGAAATCATCAGAAAGACTTCTCCCGCTCCTGGGCAGAGCGAGAGGACATCTCAGATTTTTACTAACTAAACCCCACCCCGTTCCTTCTTTGCCTTCGTTCCGTGTCCCGGGTTTCCCTTTCAGAAGCACACCCATGGCCCTAGAGGCTTCGACCCTGCTGGGCCCACTACAGTTTGCTGATATCTCTTTGAGGCGCGCGTGAAACTGTACGTGCCTGCGATTACGCGTTGACTGTCGTCAAGTCTCAAAGGGTTATTTTATGTAAAAATCTTCAATTTTCCCTGACGAAAATTCTGTGGAGGATTTTCCCGAAAAGCCAAGAACGCAAGAAATTATACTGAAGTAGCTGATTCGGCAAGGAGTTATTTCGGTGAGATTTCTTCGAGTGAAGTTGTGTCTGTTTTAATTATTCGCAATTTGTGTCCTAGTGGATATTGTGATGTAAAATAGGTATAGTTTTGTATCTCAAATGTCTGTGCAATTGGACAATATGTGGAATCATTGAAACAGGTGCGATCTTGGGAAAATGGAACTCAGAATTTTATTGTAGGGTCGAATGCCTCAGCGAAGTTTGCTGAGAAGGTTGACTTGATACATTTGTTGCCAAATCGTTCGCAAGCCCACGCCTACGGTGTACCTATATCCTAACGTGAAACCCTAAATTTTAGTCGTCCACGACCAAGGAATCAAGCTCAGTTTCTAAGAAAATGTGGTTGCATCGTCTTCATAAAACGCAAGGAAGCTTCCAAACTTTTCATTGAACGCCCTGGCACCTTGTAATAGTTAAAGCTGGGTTACAGTCAATTTCAGTCTTATCAAACGCGTCTAGACTAAACCAAAATATGTACTAAATGATCACTGTAAAGCGGAATTTCACCCCTAAAATACCGTCTAGCCTTATGAGATGTGGAGTGGTGATCAAGAGGTCATGCCTACAAGTCAATGGCTAGTCTAGGTCCGTGAACCTTCCCACCCGATCCAGAAGAAGAGGTGGCTTGGTTTCGGGACAAGATGACGTCAATTTGTGATGCTTCCATGCCCCGGGTCAGGTGCGCTCAACGTCCCGGTGCGGTTTACTGGTGGTCGGAAGACATTGCGCAATTGCGAGTTTACTGTCTTAGGTGCCGACGCCAGTATCAACGCACTCGACGCAGGAGAGAGCCAAGAGCTACAGAAGACGAGATAACCAGAACCTATAGAGCGTACAGAGAGGCCACTATGAACCTTCAACACGCCATTTCGGATGCTAAGTCAAAGTCCTGGAGAGAACTTCTTGAGGGGCTGGACGGGAATCCATGGGGAAAACCTTATAAACTGGTTATGTCCAAACTGCGTCCTTGGGTTCCCCCCATCACGGAGACTATGGACCCGGCACTACTGGAAAGAGTCGTGAGCACGCTCTTCCCAGTAGCTAGAACCGGCCCCTCATCAGTTCAGCCACCTTCGGACTGGTCTGACGAGATGGAGGTGACAGAAGGTGAGCTTGAAAGGGCCATAAGACGAATGGGAGCTCGTAATACAGCGCCCGGCCCAGATGGTATCCCTGGCCGTGCGTGGGTTCTGGCTCTGGATTCTCTGGGGGATCGCTTAAGACGGCTGTTCAACAGCTGTCTCCGTGCGGGCGTGTTCCCCTCTGAATGGAAGGAAGCTGGACTAGTCTTATTAAGGAAAGCGGGCAGAGATCCGGAATCTCCCTCTGCATACCGTCCCATTTGCCTGCTCGACGAGGTTTCTAAGCTATTCGAAAGAATAATTGCCGAAAGACTCGTCGGGCACCTGTCACGGGTTGGTCCAGACCTTGCCGATTGCCAGTATGGTTTCCGGCAGCAGCGTTCTACAGTAGATGCGATCCTACGCGTCCGCTTGTTGTCGGAACAAGCAGTGTCCCGGGGTGGGGTAGCGTTGGCGGTAAGTTTGGATATCGTCAACGCTTTCAACTCGCTGCCCTGGGATGCAATAAGGGCGGCACTAGAGCATCACAGAGTCCCCCCTTACCTGCAGTGCATCATCGGGGATTACCTACGTGACAGGCACATTCGCTATGTGGGCCGAGATGGTTGCGTTCATCGGAGGGAGATTACGTGTGGGGTTCCGCAGGGGTCGGTTTTGGGCCCCCCCTTGTGGAATCTGGCATATGACGTGGTCCTGCGCGTCGAGCTCCCTACTGGCGTTAATATTGTATGTTACGCAGACGATACTCTGGTGTTGGCCAGCGGGGACTCCTTCAATGAGACCATCAGGCTTTGCGAGCTTGGGGTGGCAAGAGTCGTGGCTTCAATCCGCGAACTGGGTCTAGACATAGCACCTCACAAAACTGAGGCGCTATGGTTTCATAAATTGCCAAGGACTAGAGAACCTCCCAGTTCGTCAGTAACCGTAGGAGATGCGCAAGTCCAGGTGAGTCAGTACATTAAGTACCTTGGTTTAACCTTGGACAGTCGGTGGGGCTTCGAAGAGCATTTTGATCGCCTGGTCCCTCGCGTCGAAAGGGCAGTGGGTGCTCTGCACAGACTGCTGCCCAATCTAGGAGGACCTCGGGAAGAAGTTCGTCGCCTCTATGCGGGTGTCGTGCGATCGATGATCTTATATGGGGCACCTGTGTGGTCAAATAGACTATCAGGTGTCCGCCGCTGCAGGGCTAAAATCTATAGTCTGCAGCGGAGAATGGCCATTCGCATCGCACGTGGATACCGAACAGTATCCTTCGAGGCGGCAACTCTCCTGGCACGCTTTCCGCCACTGGACATCCTGGCTGATATGGACACGAGGGTCTATAACCGGATTCGCGACATACGCCAAAGTGGTAATAGCGTGCCAGGGATCGCAATAGTTAGGCTGAGGCGGCAGGAACGGCGACACGTGCTCGAGAAGTGGCGCGAACGGCTTCAGCAGCCGAAATACTCGCGTAAGCGCGTTGTCGAAGCCGTACTGCCATACTTCGAAGCCTGGCTGAAAAGAGGAGAGCGCATCTCCTATAGACTAACTCAGGTACTGACCGGGCACGGTTGCTTCGGTGAGTACCTGAATAGGATTGGGCGGGAGGCTACGGCGAATTGCCACCATTGCGGAGGTGAGCTTGACTCTGCACAGCACACGCTCGAAGAGTGCCCTGCGTGGGCCTCTGAGCGGCAGGTTTTAGTAGGTAAAATCGGGCGAGATCTGTCTTTGCCAGCAGTAGTGAGAGCTATGCTGGCAGAGACAGAAAACTGGAGGGAAGTGGCGTCCTTCTGTGAGGCCGTGATGGTACAGAAGGAGGCCGCCGAGCGGGATCGCGAGAGGGCTGATCCCACTCGCAGAAGGAGGCGTCGGAGAGCCAATCGCCCCGACGCCTAAAACGCCGAAACCCCGCTTACAATACTTAAGGTAGGCGGGACACCGAGGTCACGGGCTCTCAGAGAGGGGACTCTGTCCGCCCAGTGAGTGACTTCGGGAAGGACGGTGGCACAGTGATCACGTGCTGCCGTGCACAACAAGGAACAGGGGAGACCCTTCAAGGTCTTCTCAGGGATGTGCCCTTACAGGCGTTGTACAGAGGGGGTGCCGGGGTGGTCTTTTAAGAGGACACGGGGCCCTCTCTATGTGCAGATGGTGATCACCGGGGTGGTTTTAGTGAGGTAAGAATCCCACACTCCCTGGTCTTTTTTCCCCAAAAGACCAGGCGCCTTTTGAAGGTTTCCCCCCGACAACAAAAAAAAAAAAAAAAAAAAAAAGGTCCGTGAACCTTTGGCCATGGCAAAAATGGCACGCAACAGATTATTGGAGAGATTAGACTCCTAAACAGTGAATGACTTCAAAAAGTTCGTTGAAATTAAAATGCAGCTGATAGAATATTTGGCATTCAGCCCGCTCTTGTCACCGATCCTGCCCGGAGGAAAGATATTGATGGGGTTTACGATGGAACGATACCCAAGCAAGTATTTGCATATTAGCAATATCGGCTTTGTAATATTCCCGCTGTTTGAACTCAGGCCTCCAGGAGAGGGCAAACAAGCTTTGTACTAGAATCCTCAAGGGAAAAGAAAGCGTGGCCGTCCCCGTCAAACTTGACAGGGACGGCCACGCTTTCTTCGCACCGCGTTGGCAGAAGCGGCGAGCAACGGAATGACGTGGAGCGAGGTGAAGCGGGAAGCTCAAGACCGTTCGCGATGGAGGATTACTGTGGATGCTCTCTACACCATATACGGCACTTAGGATATCATGTAAGTAACTATATAACAAGAGAGGTCTAGAGATTCTTGCTCACTGCAGTTTTGTAGGGGTAAAACTTGGATAAGGTTTTTACAAGACTGGGGGGATTGGCACACAAAAACTACTTTTTTTTGCACTTTGCTGGTTAGTCAAGTTGCATATTGGTAAAAATACACTCGAGTGAACGTCTGAGGTCTGACTCCGCTTTAAATGCATGCTTTTTAGATATTTATGCATTTAAAGATGTTGTAAATGCCAAGTAGCTATAAAAGCGGTCATAGACGAAGTATTATTAGAGTATCTGAGAAAGGACCTTCCAATACCTATAGGTCAAAGTTCACAGTGCATTAGAATAATGCTTAAATAACTTAAGACTATAGATATGGAAAGTTCTGGAGAGGCGACCATGTTCACGTCGGAAAACGCAGCATTGGAAGGCCTCCCACAAACTGGACTGAAGACCTGCCGAAGGTTGCGGGCATCCAACGGTAGCGAGACGCACATGAGCGATCGTTGTAGCGACGCTTGGGAAGGCCTATGTCCAGCGGTGGACGTCTTTCGGCTGAGATAATGATGATGGTGATGATACATATGGATTGTACAACGAATACGATATTTAGTTTTATAAAACTTGATGTGTCTGGTGTTTCTTAGCTGACTACCTTGAGAAAAAACACCGAAACAAACTGAAAAGCAGGCTCTTTTAAAATCCATATAGTAAACATGTAATGGTCAAATCATATGAGAACCATGCAGATTAGGGTTTCAGTTGGTCTTTTGAGGACAGAACCTCACAGATTTAAGTGGACCTGTCAGGTTATGGGCAAGATAGGGTGGGTAGAGTAGGGTAGGTAGTAGGGCTTTCATCCCGGGAGTCTCGGTCTCGAAAATATCGAGACTCTCGGCGTTTTTTCCCCATTTTCGAGACTCGAGACTTACACATGCAGTCCCGGGACTAACGAGACTTTTCGAGACTTTGTCAAATATAGTTAATTATTTATCAGTACATTTATCTCATCGTATAAGTATGATTATTTACATTTGTAGCATGTCCACGAATTTACAAACATTTTTGTTTTTATTACTAACCAACTATAAAACGATGGCGTTGAAAGATTATAATTAATTTTAGATTTAATATTACTAATACTCTTACCATGCTATTTTATCTTAATATTAGATATTTCTAGCTGATTTGGGGTTATATTGTCGTGATGATATGAACATTTATAAAAGTTTAAAATTAACGCTTACCCTGAGGTATTATAACAAAATTTATTTTTATAAAATCCTGAATTGATCAAAATACATTGAAACTTCCACGGTGTGTGTTATTTTTATCGTCATTTTGGATTGCATATAACAAGTTTGGAATAACTTGGTCGCTGTGGTGTGTCAGATGTGTGTGAGTGAAGGAAAACTGAATTTACGTGACGCTGAGAGGGTTATTGAGAATGGCCGTCGTGATCAGTTAGGTAGGACTTTATATTTGTTTTGCCAGTCGTTATTCTTTGTGTCTGGTCATAGATAACACCATAGCTTATTGCGATGTATTTACCAAAATGCATAATACGTTTTTGGTTTGGTGTTATTTTTTAAGAGCCAATATAAGACTTCTGCTAAATGCAAAAAATGCCATAAAATATTTAAGACTTTAGGAGGGAATACCAGTGGTCTTCATAAACATCTTAAAAGTATCCATAACTTGATATTATCAAAGGAAGTACAACCAGCTACAACAACTTGTATTGCACGTATAGCTACATCATCAAAAAGTGAGGATGAATTATATAAACCACCGGAAAAAGTAAGATGACAGATTTCTTCCAAAAGGTTGACGGAATTGAAATTAAAGTTTCGAGAATGGCTTCTCTGGAATTCTGGATGGAATACCGTTTCGAACTTTTGTAGAATCTGAAGATTTACGTGAGCTATTTAAAAAATCACAATTATCGCTACCCTCGTCTGTGGCTTCCATGTCTAAAACAAGCTGGCTACGTAAAATCTCAAATGCTGAGCGAAATAAAGAAATTGAAGGCTGTGTTAGATACACTTTATCACTGATTGACATAGGCAAAGCGAGCTAATTTGATTATAAAGACGAATCAAGTAATACTTTATAAAGTATTTGGAAATAATAATTATGTATTAATTACTTAAATACCAACACTTTGAACATAAATCTTTTTCAAGTCTCGAAAGTTTCGTTTTTCCCGGGAGTCCCGGGACTGAGCCGAGTCTCGATATTTTTTCCCGGGACTCGGGAAATGTATCGAGACTGAAAGCCCTAGTAGGTAGTCAGTAGACGGAAGCGAAGCCGCGGGCAAAAGCTAGTAATAAAATAAAATTTATTATTTATGAAGTACTTTATCATGCAATCCAAAAATAAAATGGATAAGATTACATACTTACGACAAGTATTATTAAGTAAATGACGCATGTGTGTATACAGAACATTTTATAGATTCTGATAAGTAAACATACTAGTGTTTGTGATTCTTAGAAATATGCTTTTGAAACAATAAATGAAAATAGATGTGTTCAATGCTAAGAATTAGCAGCTTTTTAGGGTTCCATACCTCTAAAGAAAAAAAAAAGGAACTGATAGGATCACTATGTTGTCCGTCTGTCTGTGTGTCAAGATCCTATATCTCGGGAACGTGAGGAGGGTATCGAGATTAAATTAAAACCAAGTATACTCAAGTCTGCGGTCCCTTGAAGCTGTGAAAAAATCTTCAAACTTAGCTTCTGACTAACATCTAAGTTTACGAAAAATGATACGGCTGTTTATGTCGCAAAAAAAGGTATTTTTCGACACCCTCAAGGTTATCAAAATTCATAGGGTACTTCCCGTTGACCCAGAATACTGAAATTTGGCATAAAGCGAGGTTTTTTATAGCACAGAATAGGTGAATCAATCTAAAAACAGTTTTGTCGTTACGGCGACACGCACTTGCCCGGTTTGTTTTTAGTGTTAGGGTTCGGGCTTGACCCCTATTTTACTGATGGTAAGCGGTGAGTCGGTCGCCGATTGCGTAGGACATTGGTCTAACTTCGAGAGAGACCTCAACTGCCAAAATCGACAATCCAGGACCCCTGATAAACTGAAACTCGTTTTTTTATTTCACATAGGCCTACATGGGTACTAAAATTCTAGATTCTCCACACACAACAAAATCAAAAATGTTTTTATTTTACATAGGCCTACATGAGCACTTATAAAAAGTCGAAGCTAGTGCACGGTTCCAATTGCTCGTTTCCTATGGAGAAGAACCGGCAAGAAACTCCATGGTTACTCTTTAATGGGAGACGACCAATGGGAAAGAAGAAATAAGCCTTACAGTCCGAAACTGATAATACTACACGAAACATCTTACAAAACTTGCCTAAACATATTCTATTCGAGACGAATATCGAGATCATTTGCTTCATCGATTGCGTCAAACCCATTCGCACGCCGGCGAGAATCGAGAACAGTTCCGAACTCGCCGGAGGGGAGCGTGTAGGAAGCGGATAGACAAGGGAACTGAATTGTCGTTCGGTTACACCGGAACTATATACGTATAGCTAGTACGGATGTGTAGTAATATTGTGCTGTGTGTAATACATTCGATGTAACTAGAATTATTATAGTTGCATACTTTAGTAATAAAATTAAGCTACAATCATAAGTACTTAATTTCAATTCTATTTTTAAATTAAGATACTCGTACAATGATAAGCACCTGATTTTAATGATACTTCATTCTATTTTTAAATAAAGTTACAATCATAATTATAATTTCAATGATACTGCATTCTATTTTTAAATTAAGTTACAATCTTAAGCACTTAATTTCAATGATATTCGTTTTATTTTTAAATATCTACATAGCATTTATTTATTGTTATTACCTACCACAGTGTTGTCTTTTTTAATCTAAAGGTTAACTGGTAGAGAATGGTTTTGTTGCATTATGTAATGAACCATCGTACATGAAGTTGAAATAAATAAACAATATAAGCAGTGAAAGAAAACAATTACTTTGATGTACTGTTTAAAAAAAACCGGGCAAGTGCGAGTCGGACTCGCGCACTGAGGGTTTCGTACCAACCTACCTATAAAAACAGTTTAATTCTCGAATCGAGTCTTGAAGACTTTTCAATTTTTTTTTCTTGTGACGTAACTAAAAATTTTCAGTTTTCAGACTTTTCCCGATATAAGTGCTATAATACCTTGCTTCGTGCCAAATTTCAAGATTCTCGGTCAACGGGAAGCACCCTATGAGTTTTGATTCCTTTGACAGTGTCGAAATGTACGTTTTTTGCAACATAAACGGGCGTATCTTTTTTTCCCGTCAACTTACAAGTTTGATTTTTGCACAACTTCAAGGGACCGCGGATTTCAATATATGGTTTTAATTTCAACTTGATAACTTCACGCGTTCCTGAGAAAAAGGGTCTTGACAGACGGACGGACGGACAGACGGACAACAAAGTGATCCTATAAGGGTTCCGTTTTTTCCTTTTGAGGTACGGAACTCTAAAAAATAGTTCATAGTAGTCAAAAAATATGGGCATCAACGCACATACAAAAACGCTAGTGGCGTAATCAAGACTTATCAAAATCGGAATACAAAGGGCAACTGAAGGACAATGGTAGGTTTTAGCGAGTTAAAGCCGGACACGCCCTCTCGATCCTAACACAGCGGAAGAAGTTATAATATATGATGATTTATCACACCAAAAACAAAAAATATTAGGACTCCAAATCTTTCGACGTTGAAAAGAATCCTTTATAAAATCACTTTATCGGTCTGTCAGAAAGGTTTCTGTCGAGTTTTATGATATCTAAGAATGTAATTTGGCAATATATTAGGTGTCAATGACGCGGTCACCGATCGCCGGCGAAATATCTTCTTTTTGGCATTCTGACATAATCTAAGCCAATTACTCAACAGCCGGTCGAAAATAGTCTTTGCTTTTTTAGAAGCTAGTTTTTTTACTGGTGCTGCTGCTGATATAATTTTATTGACTTGAGAGTTTTATTAATAAACTAGCTTCTATCAGCGGCTTCGCCCGCGTGTAGAGTTAGTTTAGTCTTAGGGTGATGATATATAGGCTTCCTCGATAAATGGGCTATCTAACACTGAAAGAATTTTTAAAATCGGACCAGTAGTTCCTGAGATTAGCGCGTTCAAACAAACTCTTCAGCTTTACATTTTTTTGTAGACTGCCTGGAGGATACGGAGCACCACCGTGTCCTTGTGGGGGCGATCGGTGGCAACGACCTCTCGTGTCCCTGGTGCAGGCCATGGATTTTACAGAACAGAATAATTCATGAGGAAGGTTTAGGTGTATAATGCTAGTGCAGAACTGAGACATGTAGGTATGTAGCTAGGGATTGCAATTGCTGGATCCAGCATACAGCAATCCAGCTGGATCCAGCTCCTTTTTAAATATGCTGGATCCAGCATACAGTGCTGGATCCAGCGATGCGGATCCGCAAACGTATCAATTTCTATTGTTTAGTTTCGAATTGCATCCGTAATTGTTATATGTGATGACAACTGTGTAATGGTAACTGCCCGATAGATGATTTTGGGCTGTTGTATCTATTCAAATCGCGCTGAGAACTTAGCTTGCGTGATGCAGGATTCTGTGACGTCAGATGTCACTACAAGGCCATATGTTATTTAATTTTAAATTGTTTCTTTTGATCTCAAATGGTTAAGAAACGAAAGCAAATTAGTGAAAGGTTTCATAGAGTATCGTTAGAAGTTATTATACAAATAAGTTAATAAAAAAATATAAATTAATGTCGCCTTTTCATTTGCGTTCCACATTTTGCTGGATCCGCGCTGGATCCAGCTGGATTCAGGTCAATCCAGCAAAAATCCAGCTGAATTGAAAACGCTGCTGGATTGCAATCCCTATATGTAGCTCGTATCAGTAAATAGAATTTTATATAAACAAATTAAACTGTACAATCAGAGGTATCATCACCATCATCTTCCTGCCCTTGTACCATAGTAGGTACTTAGGATCAGCGCAACACTTTTTATCGTCACACATCATCCTGTATCATATCACTCGTCACACAATGCATCCATAAGTATTTTCTGCGTTCTCCCTTTCTCTCTCCATATATATGTAAGTCATAACTCTTTAAGTAACACATTTTTCATTCCCCCCCTCTTCACATTAACATGCCAAGACAAACGATTCTCTTTCATCTTTTTGTCACTGGCGCCATTTCAAACTTACTATTTTATATATAGTTTTCCGTACATAATCCGGTAGGTAGGTATCCGGAAAGCCTTTTGAAAGACTTACGCCCGTTTTCAATAACCTACCGCAGTTCATAAATAGATAGCTATCTCCGATAAACAGTAAGATTCTAGTTGTCAATGTCACATTTTTGGTAGGAAATGCTAACCGTCGGTAGGTTATAGGAAAGCAAGTAGGGCAAAAGGATAGATTTATTTATCTTTAGTAGCTGTAACTTTAGATAGGTAGCTTATTGAAAATGGGCGTTAGAGCATTTCATCACCATTGATTAAATTTCCGTTAACTTACTTGGCACATCATTTCATAGAAATTCTGTTCCATATATGAATTTATTCAGGAAATAGTGACTATTCGGGCATTGTGAATCGGGCTCTTACCCTTAAACGCATTATTTAAATTTTATCTACAAGACATTTTCCGGCAATATACCATTTTATTATTATCGATAGGATCGCGTTTGATCACTATCTACTTACAGACTACTTACTAAACTATCTATAGATACATTTATAGACTAGATAGTAAGCAATGATGTGGTTGACGAAGGATCACGGTTCGCTAGAAGATTTTTTTTTATTATTGGCCTCGCGTTTGACACTATTTCATCTAATGGTAGGTGATGATGTGGCCGACGATGGAGCACGGTTGCCTAGAAGTAACCTATTCACTCTTGCGTTAAAGACCCTTAGGTTATAGCTATCATAAAACACAGAATTCCAAACGGAATCCGACTCCTTAGCTGCATGCATAATGAATGTGTTCCCAAATCGCTTTGTACGTATGGATGGGATGTCCACCTTGTGCCAATGACGCGATAGTGCGCCGCACTGTGTTTCGTCCAGAACAAGCTAGCTGGACAAAAACAATATTAAAATTTCTTAAAATCATTAATGGCGGTAAGTAGGTTATTAGTTGGTTATTACACCCACAACAATTGTTTTGGCATAAGTCATACAAAACATCGTTAATGAAGATAAGTATAGAAATAAATTGGGTCAAATGCATAATATTATTTGTTTTTTTGCTACTGACACGATTGCATCTCCTGTGGTTATCTTAATAGTTGTGGTAAATTTTAGTGATGGATTTTATTACTAAGGGTGAGTACATTTTGTTTATTTAGTTACAATTAAATAATATTCATACTATATTAGAATCAGAGCGTTACAAATCCAGAAATTGAGTTTTTTATTCAACAATTCAAATTCAAAAGACGGTAACTAAAAACCCCCTCGTATCCCCGGTCTGTATTTTTGTCAGTTGATAGGTACATGCTTCCAAATTATAATGAAACTTTCTTTTTTTGCTCGTTTTTGCTCAAAAAGCTGTTTTTAATTTTTCTGTAGGTAGCAGTATTACAGTTTAAAAAATGCAGTTTTTCGAAGAATGGGTGAAACATACAAAAAGTGACCGAAATAAGGCACTTTTTATGTTTGTTTCACAAAAACATGATCTCAGTGATGTAACAGAAGCATCTGTGAAGGAGATCAAAAATATTATTTCCCGTTTTTATTCGAAATTTTCGGAGAAATGGGAGAATTTTGTCCGAATACGGAATCGTTTTTTAGCTTGTGATGCTAAGTGGCTAGAAGGTGAAGACATACAGTTTAAGGTGTCTTATGACCTTGCAGAAGCATCAACGTCTTCACATTCACAGCATGGTCCCGGAAAACCGCCAGTGGATATGGCAAACGCAAGTGCCAAAACCACACGGTGAGGTGTCGATTATTTGGTTCAGTTACGAAGCTCTGAAATACTTTTGGTTGCTACTGTAATAGCGTCTCGTCAAGCAGGTAAACGCAACGTCGCAAAACTGATTCGAGAACTTAGTGAGAAACCTGAGAAATTCGTTTCTGAAGATTGCTGAAGGTTCCGAAGGGATAATACCAGGAAACGGTCTCGTATTGCTACGAATACAGATTTGCTGAATATGTTGATCATCACATCTGATCCTTTTATTAACAGTCTCAGAGATAACCCCAGAAAAAAATCAGACAGCCTCCCTTCTGCAGTCTTAGACCTTGTAACCCCACCCGTAAATATTGTAAAAATGTAAATACTATAAATATTAATACCGAAGATTATTATGTGGAGATTTTTCTGAGGATGAACTTAGTGACAATGAATAATTCCTGAGTTTGTTCTCATTATACATAATCCAATGGATAGTCGTTTTCTAGTCGTAAGTTATTTAATACAGGTTGATTTTTACGAGTGTGGTTTATTGTGTATTTAACTTACAAATCGGAACTGTTGGAAAATATATAAATTAGTTTTATTTACTTATAATATTAGTGTAATCGTTATATAATGTAATTAGCTTTAAATACCCCTAATTTAATTGATATTTCTTACGAATCGTGCCATAAACACCATTACTTTTAATTAATTCATTTTATTTTCGGAGTTTCGCATTTTTATGAGTTTCTAAGTATTTTAAACAACGAAATCAGTCATATTAAAATTAAAAAATTAAAAATAATTTTGTCCAGCTAGCTTGTTCTGGACGAAACACTGTGCGCCGTACGAAATAATACAATTATACAACCTATTAGGCCTCCTCCAGTGTTCCATACAACACTGACAACCGTGCCTACACACGGCGAATTAACCGTTTTTTGTGGGATATTATCAGGCACGCTTGCCAAGGTTGGTCTGTGGATGGGTGACCATCTTAACATACCGAGTTTCCTCCGTGCCTCGGAAAGCACATTAAGCCGTAGGTCCCAGCTGTCATTTGTAGATCTTTGGCAGTCGTTACGGATAGTCAGAAGCCAGTAAATCTGACTCCTGTCTTGCCATAAAGTACCGTGTTACCCCAGTTAACGGGTTGTGGAGGTCTGGTAGGCAGCCGCTCCTCGTAAAATACGAGTATTCAGCTAAATCCGGATAAACTGGAAGTCGACCCCAATATAGTTGGGAAAAGGCTAGACAGATGATGAGATGATTATGTCTCTTGATTGGGTCTCTTGTTTCTCTTTTGTTCAACCCAGGGTCAGCGTACCCATACACACGACGAAAAACGTGCCATGTATAAGAGGCCTACACGAATGTTTTATCAAACTTTATCAGAGCCAGAATTTTCGTATTCTCTACCGAAACAGTTTACCCGTTGTGTTGACTACCAACTTAGTTCATTAAACATTTCGATCCACGTTACGTGAAGCGTGAGTCGTGCAATTATGTCATGAGCGTGACATCATCGTCTGGCGTTATATTTGCGAGCGAAACCTGTGTGGATGGCTGTATAGTGTAGACTGGGGCAAATCTAAGGTGTGAATCAAGGTCGGACAGTGAATACCAGAATTATGATTATTTTTAGAGTTCTGTATCTCGAAAGGAAAAACGGAACCTTTATAGGATTACATTGTTGTCCGTCTGTCTGTCTGCCAATAAACTTTATTTTGCGAACGCGTGGAGGTATCGAGTTGAAATTAAAACCATATACTCAGATCAGCGGTCCCTTGAAGCTGTAAAAAAATCAAACTTCTAAGTTTACGGGAAAATACGATACGGCAGTAATACTATTTATCTACTGTGGTAATACGCAAAAATGTGTATTTCGATACTCTCAAAATAATCAATTATAATATTCATAGGGTGGGTACTTCCCGTTGACCTAGAACCTTAAAATTTGGCATGAAGCAAGGTTACACAAGTACAGGAATAAATATGAAAATTGTAAATTTATAGTAGCGTTACAAAAAAAATCTACGAGACTCGATTCGAGAGTTGAACGATTTACAAAAATTCGTTTGTACGGAACACTCAGGGTGCGAGTCTGACTCACTCTTGCCCATTTTTTTGTTCTTTTAGCGTGTCTGACACCTTTAAAGGTTTTGAAGGAGCGAAACTGTAAGCTATAAAAAATAAATTACTTAGTAGTTTGTTCCAAAGATATATTCGTAAACTTTGTCACCGGTAGACGATCGTTTAAACTGTTAAATTAACTAAAGAATTTTGGCGTAACCGATTAAATTAGTCTCGGAAATTAGGCGTGAGCAATGTGTCATCTTTTCGTTTGGAACATTTGCATCTGTATCACTGAAATGTTCCGGAACACTAATATGTATCATTAGGAACATCGGCTCAAAAGATACACTGATTCTATAGACTGTTATGAATCATGATCTGTTACATCGCGTCACATACTTGCACTAAAAGTTTTAAGTAGACATTTTTAGTTCAGATCATTCATTACATTTCCACTATTTATATTTTAATTTAAAGTAAAGAGTGTTCTAATTGTTCCAAATGATGCGATTAAAAGATTACTGACGTTCTAATCTTCCGGATCACTAAAATTTCGGAACAGTGAGTCTTTCCTCTTCGAAAGACAATGCAGAGGCCGAGAGATGCGCGCTGTGGGAGCAGAGACACCCAACTTCTCCACACTTCAAGGCCCAATCAGAACATCTCCCCCCTGGACGCGAGTTACAGTGGCCAATCTGGCCAAACGGGGTTTCATCGATCCATCTTTAACACAGTGGCAGTGTGGAGCCGCTTCAAAGGATATGCGTCACCTGATAAACTGTCCATCCTGCACTACCACCTGCACTTTTCAGGATCTATGCAGAGCCGTGCAGGTTGCCAAATTCTGGTCAGAAGAGGTTTGACATGAGAGCATCGACACGAAAGAAAGAAGAAAGTGAATCCATTCAGTAAATTGCACACGCCTATTGGAAATCAAATAACGAGAGAATCAGTTCATATCTGATACGAAACAAAAACTGGTCCGTCTAGAAAAAATCTGATCTTAAAGATTACCAAAACTTATCAAATTCCTATGAAAAGAGCCTTCTTATCGAGTCTCTCTGCTACGTCTGATAGCCGTGTCTCAACATAAAACGCGATGGGTATCCGGACCACTATCACACCTGATGGTAAGCGATGATGTGGTCGACGATGGAGCACGCTTGCCATGTTTTGTTGCCTATTGTAATGCCTGCGTTGGATAATGGTAGATAACAAGTGTGTAATGTAAGTGATTACCCTTGAGGCGGTATTAAGATCCGAAGTATGGCGAAAGCAAAGGATGGTAATCACTTATTACTCATGTGTATCATACGACGTTTTCATATAATAGAATATACTATATAGCCAAAAAAAAACGATTTTTAAGATTACCAAAACTCTTATCAAATTCCTATGAAAAGAATCTTCTTATCGAGTCTCTTAGCTACGTCTGATAGCCGTGTCTCAACATAAAACGCGACGGGTATCCGGGTCAAGGCTGCCACACTTTTCGGGATATACACTGTAGCTATTCACTGATGCGTCCCATTTAGCGTTGCCAGCCGTCCGGATAAAGCCGGACACGCTCAGGCTTTTTGGTTGTGTGTCCGGCCAAATTAGGCGGAGTACGGCCTGTCATTTGTTAGGCTTTGACATACGAAACGAGACACAATAGTAAAACAATAACAGCGCGGTCTCATAGGACCGGTCGGGGATTCAAACATTAAATTAGACCATTTTTATAGATGTATCATGTGTTCTTGCAATTGCAAGCTTTTGCAGACCAGCAATGACTTGTTATTTCATTAGAATGTAAAAGGTAAAATTTCCGGAATGGCATCAAAAAAAAAAAATGTCGGCCTTTTTACTCAAATGTTCGGCTAAGCTGTTCGGTTTGTCCGGCTTTTCGTTATGAAGATCTGGCAACCCTAGTCCCATTTATTCGTTGACCGTTTCTAAGGCATAATACGAGGTCCAACTTTGCTTACAAAATGGAGAAAGATAGTGACAGTATAGAAACGCTGCTAAGAACTTATTTTAGCTATTTAGAAAGAAAATAATGGAAGAAAAACCTTTTATTTGCGGGACAACAGCATTAGCATTATCGGCCTTGTAATGTTCCCATTATTGGGAATCAGGCCTCCTCTCTAGGAGATGGAATGGGCCGTTCTTCCACCACGCGGGCCCAGCGCGAATCGGTGGATGTCACATGTCTTCGAAGTTTTGATTCTAGGACACGCCTGTTTCCTCACGATATTTTCCTTCACCGTTTTAAGAGCAAGGGTGATGAAATAAATTACACAAAGTAATGCGCCAAGCTGGGTTTGAACTTACGACCTACGTCTTGTAAGACAGGGCAGTAACCATTCGTCCACCACTGTTCTCTTGAGCAAACTTGGGTATAAGGAAACTTGGCCATAAAATTGTTTTTTACCTTCAGAATCACGAAAAGAGGCACTCATTCTTTATACGCATTAATAAATCAACGAATAAAGCCTTGGGGGAGGATTAAGACAAAGGGAATTGTACCTACACGTCTACTGTTACTCAAACATTCAACAGCATAAACGTGTATCATGTCGTTTTTTGACATACTTTTTAGAAAAAAATTGCTAAGAACAAGGGGAATTTCTGAAAAGGAAGCGCGTGGGCCTAGAAAGTTAAAGGCAACTAAAAGAACATAGGTGGGTTTAAGTCAGTAAAAGTTTGACACGTCCTTTTCAACTGTAGAGCTGGATAAGTCTTTAAATAATTTTCCACCACAAATAAAAAATTAAAGTGCCCCGTGGCCCTTGAACGCAAGGGAAAGGTCTTAGTTGGAAAGGTCGTAAGGTCTTGAAAAGTCTTAGTTGGGTTTTGGTCATTAAAAGACTGACACGCTCTAGGGCTCCATTCTAGAGCTGGAGAAGTCTTTTGATGATATCCCATCGTCTAAAAAAAGGTGACAACGATCGGAATATCAAAAATGGAAATTCTTAAATACGGGATTGAGTTAAAAAAAAATATAAGTACCTACATATTGAAATTGCTATTACTTATAGTTTAGTGAATTATGCTACGAAATACAACTTACAACGGTTCCTAGGATATGGCATCCAAATTACACTAAACTACACAACACAAGGATCACAGACTTCCTTCCAAAACAAAAGCGAAGAAATACTGAATGAAATAACATCGGTCGAGGAAAATAGTGAGGAAACTGGTATATTACCACTAGTGTAGGTAAACAACTACACGTTGTACGTACCTAATGTTAGTGGGTATCGTGAATAATATATAGTCAGACTTCTAGACTGCGACGTAATCAACACTCATGTTTTTTTTAGGGTTCCGTACCAAAAAATAGAAAACCGATCCCTTACCTATAGGGTCACTTTGTTGTCCGTCTGTAAAGACTATATAAATACCAGAATTATGATAGTTTTTAGAGTTCCGTACCTGGAAAGGAAAAAACGGAACCCTTATAGGATCACTTTGTGGTCCGTCTGTCTGTCTGTCAAGACCCTTTGGGGAGGTGTGGAGTTGAAACTGGTATACGACACGGTTTTGCTCCGTACGTAACCACGGTCAATTCTCCGTCCGTAAGCCCGGCGCGCAGTGTTGTTTGGATCACTGAGAGAGCTTGTAGACATGAACGGCGACGCTACGGAACGGCGCCGCCGCCGTGTGTCATCAGCAGTGATAGGAATAGGTAGTGCCTATTTGCCTAAACTTCGAAGAACAGAGACAAGAAACGGAGACTTCCTTAGGACTAAATGTTTTTCCGAGACATCTGTCCCGAAATTTCGAGACACACTTAAATACATTTAAAAACAATTGTTATTTGGAATAAGTAATACCTATTACGATCAACCAGTCATTTAAAAAAAGATCTCCAAAAAAAAATTCTGAAAATTTTATGGTTGTAACGACTGTGTATGTTATTTATTATGATAGTCGCAAACTTTTGGTAAATATTGACGAATTACTTATTCCACATAACATTTTATTAAATGTATTTTAAGTGTTATCTCGAAATTTCGGGAGTCTCAGAAAAAATTTAGTCCTAAGGAGGTCCCCGTTTCTTGTCTCTGTTCTTCGAAGTTTAGGCAAATAGGCACTACCTATTCCTATCACTGGTCATCAGTGTTGTTCCGCAGTGTATGGCCGCTCGTACACGGTAAGTTTTTAACGCAAAAACCGTCTCGTGTACAAGAGGGCTTATACGATCAATTTGTTGTTCGCCTGTCTGTCTCACATCAAAATCGGTTTTATTTCACATAGGCCTACATGTTCACTTATAAAACATCAGAAGCTAGTGCAGTGTCTGTCTGTCAAGATACTTTAACTCGGGAGCGCAAGAAGACATCGAGTTGAAATTAAAACCGTATACTCAGGTCTGCGGTCTCTTGAAGCTGTGCAAAAATAAAACTTGTAAATTAACGAAGGAATCAAAATTCATAGGGTACTTCCCGTTGACCTAGAATCCTGAAATTTGGCATAATACCTAAATAGCAGGCACAAATTTAGGAGAAAGCCTGAAAACTGAAAATTTGTAGTTGCGTCACAAGATAAAACAAATGTGATTCGGTAATTATACTGTTTTCATAGGTATGTTGGAACGGAACCCTCGGAGCGCTAGTCGGGCTCGCACTTGTCCGGTTTTTTTTCATGAGTATATTATGAAGGACAAACATTCACAAAAAAAATTGTGACGCTTTAACTATATCTTTCTCGCTCCCTTTGTCGACTCGAGCCGTAGTTACCCGAACGAGCGTTACGTAGCCGAACGTTACGGCTCAGTCTCATTCAATACATGTGGACACAAAACTAGTAAGTTCAGTTGATTGTGTCATTTCTAACTGATCAACTGACCATCCATGATGTATTCCAATGAAGCCATGAAGCAAATAACCGGTGGAGTGCGCGTACGATGCTATTGCGCTCACCAAACATATGCTAAAACTAGTAGAAGCGGCAGTCGCAAATGCAGTATGCACGTCACGTGCTCCCGATTTTTAAGCGAATCAAATTAAAGGTACACGACTTGACCTTGAACGGACCAATAGCAGCCGCGCATTTTTCTTCGTCCCCCGGCCCGCCGTGGTGAGTTGTTTACTTAGAAGAAATCGGGCTATGCGCTCTCTAGTGGTTATATTCTCTATGAATGAAGCATTAGCATTTTTGTTTTAAGTTAGTTTTAATTAGTTTAGAGTTAGTTTGTCATAAATAAATAAATATTTCCATAAAAAAAAAAAAAAAATGAAGCATAGATTCAAGACATCTAATTAAAAAATGGAAGGTGCTGAGCGGTTCAAAGGTGAAAGTGGATGTAAAATATACCTATAATTTTAAAAGTCAGTATAAAAGTGGTTCTTTCTGCCATCCTACGAAGTCTTCCATTCCAAATACATTCCCAAAAAAAATGCTGAAGATTTCAGCTGTCGACATGTATCTAGCTAGGTCTACCTCCAATTGTCGATCCGATCTAGGCCTAGAATGTTAGTATTGCTAAGTGATTGGGTTGTGAAGGCTGGATGGCATTCGCTCCGTAACGACGTAACCTACAAAATTCAGTTATTCAGGTTGAAAGTTAACCCAAACTTATACTATAGGTACATATTCTCTCTTCACCACCCTAGGTTGACTGGTAGAGAATGCCTATGGCATTAAGTCCGCCTTTGTACATTGCGTTGCATAAAGTCTATAAATAAATAAACTTGATCAGCGCAAAAAGATAGGATGCTGATGGAATTCTCTTAGTTACGATAATCGATTTGTATTTCTGTTAATTGATTTTAATTAACATCAGAACTAACACAAAAAGAGCAAAAAAGTCGAGGTAGATGAGGTCACTGGTTTTGTTTCCAATTAGACTATTCTGAGAAGAAACATCAAAAGTCACAGTGTCTTGTAAGCAAAATTGCGTTTGTTGATCTTCCTGCCCTTTTGTCGTGTTGTCTGGGGTTGGTGCAATACGTTTTGTTTATTCCTGTCATCCGTCACGTTTTTGTTTCCAACCAGGACTACTCTAAGAAGAACTATTGAAAGCCAAAGTCTTGTAAAGAAATTTGCGTTTTTTAACTATAGGCTTAGGATGGTCTTCTCTTTCTTTCTGTCCTTGTCCCATATTACTTTGGGTCGGTGCAACACGTTTCAGTTTTCCATGCGGTCGTGTCATACGTTACACTATTCGCAGTACAATCAAATCCTTCATTTAATACACATATCTTATATTAATTACTTTTACTTTCTCCCTATTACTAGGTAACTCCCTTTTCTTTCATATCACTTCTCACACTATCCATTCGTCTTTTCTTTGGCCTCCTTCTTCCTTTCCATCAAAGAATATTGCATTTATTGGCGTTGTGGAAATCAGAAACAGTTTAAATTAAACCAATCAAAAATAAGTACAATGATCCCAAAAGGGCCTCAGCTCAGCAGAATGCCAGATGGCAACACAAGGACACTACCGACGCTGGTTTTCAGCTGTAGCCCACGAATGCTATACGCTCGAAAACATAAACAAACTCTTATAAAAGTGTAAACTAATGCGTATAAAAACCGATTAAAGTTAAATATTGCAACTCTTAACATTTTAGAAAACTACACCAAAAAAGAAATGATTTTTGGTAATCTAGCGATGACTGCGATCCCACCTGATGGTATGCAGTGATGCAATCGTTGATGGTGAGGCGCACTGGTTTATTAAGAGCCTATTCACTCTAGTCTTAAAAACACCTCAATTATAATCGGACGGGAACACTGCAGCAGGCAAATTTTAATATACGCTCAAAACATAAATAAACTCATATAATAAAAGTCTAAACTATTGCGTACAGAAACCAATTAAAATTAAATGTTGCAACTCTTAATCAGAACCAAAAAAAAAGATTTATGTAGCCATTAAAAACCAATGAACAACTGCAATGAAATAGACATGATCATAAAGACCAGACATAACCTTGGTCAAGTCGATTGATCTTGAGCAAGTTAGTGAATCTTCGTTGTCTGCCAACAGCATCAAAATTGCTTATAAAGAGCGGCCAATCCGAGATCATTTTCTTTTAATTGTTATAAACTAGTGCTTTACTGCGATCACACCTGATAGTAAGCAGCGATGCAATCGTTGATGGTGAGGCGCACTAACTTATTAAGAGCCTATTCACTCTAGCCTTGAAGACACCTAAATTATAATCGGACGGGAAAACCGCAGCAGGCAAATTGTTCCAGTCCCTCGATGTACGCGGTATGAACGACGAGGCGAAACGCAACATATACGATTCGCACATGATTATGACCATTTGAAATCGATATGACCAATAAAAAACATTATCAGCGATAATCGTTCCACGAAAGATCCATATGGATTTGAAGTCGACCTGTCCAGTAAGAGCACGCATTTTTCCTTAAGAAATCAGCCAAAAATTTAATTCCAACTACGATCTTTTCGTGGCAATAATAATTACTTCAGGAAAGACAGCATCATTCCTTTGTGCTTTTAAGCAGCTGGGATAAAACGAAAACGGCATTCGTCCATTGTTTCTTGCGACGGGTCATCAATATCAATTCGAGAGTATCACTTTTAGGAGCGCAAATTTTTGAAGAAGACCTCGTAGCTAAATAAATTAGTGCACCTCAATATCAACGATGGCATCACTGCTTTCCATCAGGTGGGATCGCAGTCAAGCACTCATCATCTTCCTGCCCTTGTCCTGTTTTATTTGCGCTATACGTTTTTTTCTTCCATTCTTTCTGCCACTCGTCACGCTATCACTCACTTCCTTTTCATCTATATCACTTCACACACAATCCATCCATCTTTTCTTTGGCCTCCCTCTCCCTCTCCATCCATCCACATGTAAACTCATAACTCTTTTAGTAACATGCGTTCCATCCCTCCTCTTGACAGGATCATACCAAGACAAACGATTCCCTTTCAACTTTTCAGTCACTGGCGTCACTGTACGCATGTTATAAACCGCTAGATTATAGATAGCCGGAGGACAAAAAATTGGTTACATTACACGGCAGCCGCCCACCTATACGCACAAAACGTTTTGGGAACCCATTCATTGTCCGTACAGATAAAGGCCGAAGTCTGTATTTCCTGATAGATACCACCCAGAAATCTTTAAGTCAAGAGTGAGTAACTTACTTCTAGGTAAGCGCGCTCCATCGTCGACCGCATCATCACTTACCATCAGGTGAGTTAGTGGCCAAACGCCCATAATAACTTTACACGCCATTGTAGAGGTCTTGCCATGAAGTACCGTGTTACGCCAGTTAATGGGTTGTGGAGGTCTGGTAGGCAGCCGCTCCTCGTAAAATACGGGTATTCAGCTAAATGCGGCTTGACTGGAAACCGATCCCAAAATAGTTGGGAAAAGGCTAGGTAGATGACACGCCATTGTAGTCAGTGTGGTCAGTTATTAATTTTAATGGAAAAGGCTGGGCAGATTGATGGAAAGTTTTGAAGAGTCGACATCATACCCCGAATGTGTGACCTGTCATGTTTGCTACACCCACATTGCTCCAGTTACGTTTAAGGGTGTGCTTACATTGAAGCGGAGTTGCGCGGAAAGTTTTCACTGAAGCATTGCGGGTCGGAGTTGAATTGGGCAACCCTTCGCTTGGCCCCGCAGCCTGCTTGACTCCGTTCTATCCGGCACGGGGCCGTGTGTTCGTATGAAAATCCGCTAAGGTTCACTCCAGTTCACGTAGGACTTTTTTTTTATATATTACATAAACCAGTGCTAAAGCAGTGACTGCAATTCCACCTGATGGTAAGCAGTGATGCAGTCGGTGATGGTGAGGCGCTCTAGTTTATTAAGAACCTATTCACTCTATTCTTGAAGACACCCAAATTGTAATCGGACGGAAAGACCGCCGCACGCAAATTGTTCCAGTCCTGCGATATAAACGACGAGGCGTAGCGCTTAGTCCGGACCGTGCAGGTTTCGACAACGTAAGGATGGATACTCGCCGTACGACGGTTCGTCCTATACTTTTTAGGATTGTGCCTGTTTTCACTAATGCTGAATGAAGATTTCGAGCACTGTGATTGCCCAATTTTTGGTCCGCTCCTCTCCACTCTGCCTAGCCTCGGAACTGCGTATTCATGTGTTTTATTTGGAAGTCCGAACAGCTGATGCGTAATGGAGATTTCGAGCACTGTGATAGGTCAATTCTTGATCCGCTACTCTTCACACCACCCAGCTCCGCTCAGTTGAAACGCATCCTTACTTCCACGTAATACAAGGCGAGCCTATTTGCCATTAATTAGTCGGTCACAACATTCAGATCGATAACTATTAATATGCAGATATTGATTAGGACTGTAAGCTACTGTTAATATCAAGTCATTTCGCGGAAACAAATTGACTTTCTTTCTTTTTCGAACAATTCCGCAGCTCAGGCAGGCATTAGTCCTAAAGGGCCCTGATAATTTTTTGAGACGACGTGCCATCGACCCGGTTCTGGTCCCCACCGGACGGCGAACTAACCATTACTCGCCGTTCGGGATTCTACCTGCGACTCCTGACGCCCGTGACGTCTTTTACAGCAGCAAGGGCGTAAACATTGCCAATTACGATACATCTAAGAACATTATAGTACTCCAAGGAGTTAAACT
The DNA here is from genome assembly GCA_030763345.1 of Mythimna separata. Lineage (NCBI taxonomy): Eukaryota > Metazoa > Arthropoda > Insecta > Lepidoptera > Noctuidae > Mythimna > Mythimna separata. The sequence continues at coordinate 2,559,777 of CM061188.1, read as the reverse complement.
AAGTTAACAGTTATCTAGAACTCCTGCATAAAGCCCAAGTGTGTCGTTGAGATGTGAGTGGTATAGAATAGTTAAGTAGTAACTAGAATTGAAGATAGATGGTGCCTCGGTGGTATTTCAATGGAAATCTTGTGGAAACAGTCTGAGAGGTTTCCGACTTGGCAAGTATTTTGGCAGCATTTTGATGTAGCTTTCGTATTGTTAACTGAATTGTTTGCATATCAGCGGTAACAGACGGTGCCTTTACGTCGTTGTAGAAAGAGAGAATGACAACTGAAATTGTAACAACTGTGTGCCAAAGCAGCACAAAATTGATGCCCTGAAAAACGACGCAATAGGAAGCGCGGGCCCGCGAAAAATGGAAGGAGTGAATAGAGGTGCTTGCCCAGGAGTGGGACAGAACAGGATAAAAAAAATAATTAGTAACAACATAAATACGCTTAACTCTTGAACTCTTCAAACCCAAAAACGTCCTATTAATTTCATTTTAATCGAAAATCATCAAATATAATAAATCAAACTTCTCTCGCTCTGGATGCAGTAAGATATCTGAGTTTCTTTGCAACTCACTAGCTATCCCCTGCGGTTTCACCCGCATTTTTCGTTACTGCTCCGCTCCCGTGGGTCGTATCGTGATGGTATATAGCCTATAGCATTCCTCGATAATGGGCTATCTAACACTGAAAGAATTTTTCAAATCGGACCAGTAGTTCCAGAGATTACCCCCTACATACAAACTTACAAACCTACAAACTTACAAATTTTACCTCTTTATAATATTAGTATAGATAAGTCGAGGTCTTTACCACTGGTGGCCCACTGCTCTCAATACAGTGCAAAAAGAACTTAATAGACATAACCAAGACGCTGGCAAAAGGTTGTTCAGGTCATAAAACACCTTTCAACGAACGTTATAATACTTCGACAGGGCCTCGTTTAACATGACTTATATCTCTCAAAATATAATTACGTTGAGTGTTTTATTAATGGAGGCTTTAGATAACTTATCTGCTTGATAATTGAGTGATAATCTAGCTTCGTCTATGTACATGTTTATGTTGAAAATTGAAATACCTACGCGAAAATTTAATTCGTGTCCTTCCATTCTATTGCGCGGAATACTCGCACAGTTTATGTCTACTAATAATTGTTATACTACCGATCCGACCCCAGCATGGTACGATATTGCAAATCTTTGAAATTCTCAGCCTTTTCTACTGTAACATGCATATCGGTGTGGTGTGACGACAATGGATAAAGTGAGAAATTAGAATATTAGAGGAAGTTTGAAAGTGGCACCAAGTGACTGAAAATTTGGAAGGGAAATCGTTTGTCTTGGTATGGTCATGTGAAGAGGAGGAATGAAACGCATATTTCTAAAAAAGTTTACATTTAGACGGATCGAGAGGTAGAGGGAGGCCAAAGAATAAATGGATGGATGTGTGTGGACTGATATGAAATAAAAGGGAGTCAGTGATGTTATGACGGGTGACAGGACAGAATGGAAGAAAAAATCAAGTTGTACTGACCCCAAGTAACACGGGATAAGGGCAGGAAGAAGAAGACGCATATCGTTGAAGTCAGATAGTATGGAAGCTTAAAACTGAACTGAAAAAAAACATCATTTCACTTCGACAATGAGTCGAGCAAATAGAAGTTTCGACCGCAAGGACAATTACTAGTCTAGGGAGTGTTTACGGCTCGTTACGAATTAAAAACCTATAGCCTACATCATAATTGTGGACGGCGAGCCTACCCATGGCTCGCCGTCCGGTACCCGTCCGGACCGAACCCGAGCTATCAATGGAACGTGTTTCACGCGTGCCTCAAGGAGATGACAATAAAACCCAGGGCCCAGCAAGGTCGAAGCCTACTCGGTCCATAGGTAGTGCGGTAGAGAATTCCGGGGGTCCTGGAACGAAGGCAAAGAAGTAACATTGGAGTGGGTCTTAGAGAGTCTTAGAGATCAAAACCACGTAGCACGCAAGCGAAGCCACGGGCACAACGCTAGTATTTCTAAAAGACCAATCTAAAGCATAATTACAAACCCCCAGGGACTAATTTAACCATCATAATTTGAAAAAAGCGTAATCATAACAAGGAAAATAATGGCCAGGAAAGTTTGTGTACGAATGTGAATTGCTATAAAAGGAAGCGAATTGTTTGGCCTAGTCGAATTATGTTTATTTATTGAATAAAAAATTCGAGAAAACAACCACTATGTAACTGAGTTGTAACCACCCGCAGGAGGCCTGCCTGTTTACAACTCAGTCTCTCTCAAAGAGGAGGTTTGAGTCTTTTCTATGGCAATAACATAGCCGGATTAAGTTGGGCAATATGCACTGAGGAGCTCGTGGCTAGATAATAACAGCCACACGGGTCGATCTTCAAGGTTAAGCAACGCTTACCAAGGTTGGTCTGTGGATGGGTGACCATCTTAACATAACGAGTTTCCTCCGTGCCTCGGAAAGCACGTTAAGCCGTAGGTCCCGGCTGTCATTTGTAGATCTTTGGCAGTCGTTACGGATAGTCAAAAGCCAGTAAATCTTACTCCAGTCTTGCCATGAAGTACCGTGTTACCCCAGTTAATGGGTTGTGGAGGTCTGGTAGGCAGCCGCTCTTCGTAAAATACTGGTATTCAGCTAAGTCCGGCTTGACTGGAAGCCGACCCCAATATAGTTGGGAAAAGGCTAGGCAGATGATGAATTTGGGCAATATGCACAGCATGCTTGTCGTCCTTTTTCTGTGAAACCGTGATGGTCCAGAAGGAGCGGGATGGAAAGGGATGGAAGACCGAGCTCGTTCGTAGGAGACGTTAGAGGGCCAAAATAAAAGGGTGCTGCCAGTAGCCAGGCAAACGTACATAACTGCTAGCATTTTATGCTGTTCCACCTCAAAAAGAAGAGAACATACTCCCGGCACAAAGTAAGATATACTTTTTACCCCGGAAGTATATTCACTTCCTATGTCGTATTCCAGGACATGGTCAACCTTTATACCGTCTGTTTTTTATACCCTGAGACTAAAATGACATTACAATACAAATGAACTGGCATCATTCCTATAGTAAGTTTGACATTAAATGTATCAATATACGCCCGAAACCAATAACCTATCTATCACATATTGGAGATTGAAAAACAAATGAAACAACAGAAAACATGTAAATTTATGTATGGTATCATTTGTTTTTCAATCTCCGATATGTGATAGATAGGTTATTAGTTTCGGCTGTTAGTCTCGGGGTTAAAAAACAGACATTAGCGAATTTCAATCAAACCCATTGCTCAATGAATTTGGCTAGAGCTTAAAGGAGTAACAAGTATAAATTCAACTTTTATAATACCAATATGATTGACTATGTTTATGTATTACAAAGAAACACGAGCCACTCCAATCAGAAACTGCAATGATTGATTTTCTTGTATCTATGCAGCGAGTAGCGATAACAAGCTATTATCAGCTGATAACAGGCCTGCATCTAGTGCCATTCAATCACGTATGTTAAATTAGCTGAAAGATAACGAGCTGATTATGATAAGAACTGTGTTTAACCTTTGTTGTCTTTCGTTCAATGAAGAAGCACGTTTGGCCAAAGGGAATCAAGTTGAAAGGGAATCATTTGGCTTTGCATGGTCATGTGAAACGCATATTACTAAAAGCGTTATGAATTTACATGTGGCTGGATGGAGAGGGAGGCCAAAGAAAAGATGGATTGTGTGCGAACTGATATCGAAGAAAAGGGTGTTAGTGAAAGCGTGACGAGTGAAGGGATAGAATGGAAGAAAAAACATGTTGCACCAACCCCAAATAAAAGGGCAGGAAGATGATGCTGTTTGGCCAAAGAGAAATGGAGACCCATGGACGAGGAACAATTAACTCCGTAAGATTCTTGGGACTCTTTATCCAAGACTAGCAACGCGCAAAAACTCCAATAAGCATATATCATACACCTAAACCTTCTCCAAAAACTCCTCAGTCTGTAAGTTCAAACCACATAAAAATCCATTCAGAAGTAAAATGATATAAACTAGTAATTGACAGCGATACCACCTGATGGCAAGCAGTGATGCAATGTTCATGATGAAACGCACTAGCTTATTAAGAGCCGTTCCACTCTAGCCTACCAGACACCAAAATTATAATCGTGCTTTCCTTCGATGTACGCGGTATAAACGCACACCACAAGTTGGACAAATAAGAAACGGTGGACAGGTGAGGGCCGCGGGAATTTGATAGATGCTAGACGCACGGGACCGGTCCTTGTACTGACACTTGAGGGAGGCGTAAGACCAGCAGTGTACCTCATTGAGCAGCAATGTTTTAACATCTAAAAGAAGCTGCACTATGTATCTCGTAGTAAATTTTTGAGTTTGGCTTTAGACTTTAGGATGCTTGTCAAAGACAAGGTACCACTTCTTCTTCTTAAATGGCTCATGGCAAAATTATTCCAGAAACAATAGTTTTAGTAGTTCTATATTGTAACACACAACATTTACAACGTTTACAACTATTCGTAAAATCTCAACATAAAACACAAGTTGTAATAGGTTAGTAAATCGTTCCTAAACAAAAATAATGATTCATTTCCCGCAATTATTTGAGCTAACTAAATTTTAGAGCACGTAACATTTGAGTGTGGCAACACTATCTTTAAAATAACTACAATTTAATGCGCAGTTTGTCCAAATATTTCAAGGACAACTATTTAAGCGTTTTGAAGTTTTTTTTCATTAAACATGTGTGCGGTTTATTGGAAAGATATATTAATTTATTATTAAACGTGTCAGTATACATTTTTGACATGTTATTTATTAGTTTAGCATCTATTTTAGAGGTCGCCGTTCGTCGGGATGCGCACGCGCCGTTTGATTTAATCTAATTGATTTATAAATCCTGTCAAACGGATCGCGTGTGTCGAGTTCCTGAGTCAGTATACCACCGAATACCGTGGCCTATAAACCAGTCATATTAGAGACTCATCATCATGGTAGGTACCTAACCTTTTCCCAACTATATTGGGGTCGGCTTTCAGTCAAGCCGGATTTAGCTGAATACCAGTATTTTACGAGGAGCGGCGGCCTACCAGACCTCCGCAACCTATTAACTGGGGTAACACGGTACTTCATGGCAAGACTGGAGTGAGATTTACTAGCTTCTGACTATCCGTAACGACTGCCAAAGATCTACAAATGACAGCCGGGACCTACGGCTTAACGTAGGTACTATCCGAGGCACGGAGGAAACTCGGTATGTTAAGATGGTCACCCAGAAAGTCTATCTCATCATAATCATCATTTTCCTACCCTTGTCCCATTTTATCTGGGGTCGGCGCAACACGTTTTTTTCTTCCATTCTGTCCTGTCACTCGTCACGCTATCACTAACTCCTGGCTTGGCCAACCAAGTAATCCATAACTACATTGGTTGGTAAACTCTATGGTACCTACGCGGGAGTCACCTAGAGCGGAAGGAAATATCACACAAAAACTAATAATGTTATAAATGTAAACATAAACGTCTCTCCGTGAAACTGAAAGTAATCTTGAAGCTATGACTCTTTAGGGTTAAAAATTGTTACCTTTTTATCAAGAAATAGGGTGCAGTAGTATTTTGAAGGCTAGGACAAAAGAGAAAGGAAGATGAGCAATGGGCAGCTCGTTGTCCGCCCGTCTGGTAAGGACCAGGCCTGAGTAAACGGTGTGTAGTGTTCCACTAGCACCTCAAAAAGATGAAAACCAGAAAAACCATAGCCCAACAGAGTTAATGTCAGCTAGGCCCATTGGGAATTTCTGAAAAGGAAACCCGTGGAAGTCCTAGTGTAGCGACTACGATCTACTACACATGACGTCACAGAATCCTGCATCGCGCAAACAAAGTTCTCGGCGTGATTTGAATAAACAGCCCGAAATCATCTATCGGGCAGTAGCCCACCGGACATAACACCTCGTCCGGTCGGAGGATCCTCCCTTTTCAATGGAGGTATGTGGGACTTTACTCTCTGTCTCGCTACCTCCAAACTAGAACAGAAAGGGCAACTTCTGGTTTTAGTCAGTACAAATGTGACACACCCTCTCGCTTCACCCTAGAGTAGGATAATTCATTGAATGATTTCTCACCACCTCTAAACGACAAATAGGTAATTGCATTGAGTTCCCAGCTGTTATCTGCCATTGAGTTATTCAGACTGATCGCTTTGTCGCCACTTACGGCGTCCGCAGGATGGTCACTGAATGTCCGCCATTTTGAAGATGGATCGCAAAAGCAATTTGTAAGTTGTCAGGTGTAAGACAATAGGATTATATCATTAAACTTACAAGGTCGTAGAAAAATAAACTGGCTAAGTGTGAGTCGGACTTGTGAGCGACAGATTCCGTACCATCCGTGGCAAAAGGGGGCAAAAAATCACTAAGGGCCTATTTCACCACCTATGATCAAGTTTCGAGTATCTTACTTGACAGATAATTTCATACAAATTCTGTCAAATTTTTGAATTTATTCAGTGAGTAGTGCCTACTCGGACATTGTGAAACAGGGGATAAGTCATATAGGAGCCATACTTAAATATTTATTTTAATTTAAGTATTTATTTTTTAAGTGAATAAATAATTAAATACTCTATATTTATACCTATTCCCGTTATCAATATCGGGCAAAAATGAGCAAAAATATCACGTTTGTTGTATGGGAGCCCCATTAAATATATTATTTTGTTTTTTGTTGTTGTATTTTTTGTTATAGCGGCAACAGAAATTTTAATAAGTCATCTGTGATTTCAACACTAGCTATCACGGTTCAAGAGATACAACCCGGTGATGGACGTACAAACAGAAGAATGGACATCGGAGTCTGAGTAATAGGGTCCAGTTTTCCCTTTGGTTCATCATCATCATGTACCTAGCCTTTTCCCAACTACATATATTGGGGTCGGCTTCCAGTCAAGCCGGATATAGCTGAATACCAGTATTTTACGAGGAGCGGCTGCCTACCAGACCTCCACCACCCATTAACAGGGGCGTACTTCATGGCAAGGCTGGAGTCACATTTACTGGGTTCTGATTATTCGTATCGACCCGTAAATTTTCCTTTTGGTTACGGAACCCCAAAAGAACTAGTTCTAAATAAGGCGCGTGGTCGTAAAAACCGGTTACAACGCATACAGTAAATATTATGTTCGCAACGCTTTACTATACTGACATTTCGGAGTGGTATGTAGTGTAACGTTTTTGAATGAGATCATCGTTCACAGCAACTGGCTTTTTTAGGAATAGCACTTCCGTAAGTGACTGTTTTTATTTATTTATTTAAACTTCATGTACAGTGGTGGTACATAGGCGGTCTTAATGCTGGACATTCTCTACCAGTCAACCTTAGGGTTAAAAAGAAATCACTGTGGTAGGTCTACAATAAATAAATAAGTGATAATTCAAATAGAAATATATATAGTAAAATAGTTAATAGAATAGTTTTTGCTTGGTAAAGCGCTCTTTATTATTATTTTTACGGGGAAAGTCACCAAGTTAATGGACTTCAAAAGAAACTGTGACCCCTGAGTTTGTTTCGGTGTGTCTTCTCAGGGTAGTAAGCTAGGAAACACTCCCTCCATTTAGTATAAAATGACCAAAAAAATATTGACATACTGTAAAAGTGTTTGTAAAAACGTACTTACAAAATAAATATAATTTATCATGTAAGCCGGCTTTAGATTGAGCGAGAGGGAAAGTCAGACTTTTACTGACTTAAAACCCTCCTGTGTTGTGAAAAGTGACATGCCGTCGGTCTCAGCCTGGTTTTTATCGATCCAAAGCGGTCTTTATGCACTTTAGCAAAGCGGTTTTTACTAAAGTGCGTTCCAAGTTCCAATGTATTTTTCATTCTCTTCTTTTGGATTTCATTCTTTTCTTTTCGAGGCGATGGTTGACTTTTTTTGATCTTTTGACGCAGTATGTGGCCACTGGCCAGTAGCTTACTGGCGGCTAGGAGATAGGGAATGAAGTTTTTTGCACATGGCATCCTTTTAGGACATAGGCGAGAACTAAGAATGGGATTTTGAAAATTCAAGCTTTCTAGGGAGTGAAAAAGGGAATTCCGTTTTCCAATTGGTATATTTAAAAATTAGCACAAATAGTAACTTGAAGTAAATAATAATAAAGGCTGTCATTATTGGTTTTTCTATTGAGGCTTTAGGGGGTTTAAAAAATTACGAGTATTCTTGTTTCTTAGGTTAATAAACTTGAAACTTAGTACCCATTTTATTGAATAATAAAGACTGTTAATTACCTACCTTTTAGCTAATCGTTCAGAGAATGTAGTTTACAGTTTATGGGCTGTTAAAGTTTTATCAAAAACTTTTTTGCGATTCAAGTAGCTGCCAAAATACTAGTTTTAAACATAACCCAACTATATTGTTACGAACGTGAGTAATTAAATGCCGGTTTACTAGCAGATAACTTTATTCACCACAAAACAATGACAAGTTAGTCCAATCGACAAATAACCAATCACTATAAACACTCAGAGTTCCGTTTAGTATCGCTTAGGTCGCTAGGTATCACTTCACACACTTAGGTAGTTCGCTCTGTATCGCTGACGAAATCCAACTGAACTCGCTTCTAGCCGGGGGCCCGTATTTATATGCGAAGTCATCGAAATTTCTCGATACCGACGTTTCAAGGACATTCTAGCACAAAATAGTCGCATCGGGAGGCCATAAATCATTATTATTACTCTCGTAAGCAGGTACTTGTCTACCACCTTACATGCGAATTTCGACTCTATTGATAATACCGGAAGGTACAAATTCCCTTATCCACCCACATAACTACCTACTGAATCTTATATGTAATAATAATAGTGTATGTCGGACTTTTCTGGAATTTGCCAGGCCTGAGTATGTACTCCTATTCTCGAAGCTTCGCACATCAATGCGTTTTAATTATTTGATGCTACCCTTGGTTCCGTCGAAGATATAGCGTACTCAAGTTTCACGGCGTAACAGTGCCCCCCTCTTAGTCATGCTCGTCCCGAGCATTATTAGATCCGTGATACGGCGCCAATCTATCCACGTGGACTACCTTAGGTTTCCCTCGTAACCCTTTCTGGATGCGGTAACGTCGTTGATCCTTTTTATCACGGTGTAGGGTCCCTCCCATCGAGCTTGAAGTTTCGGCGACTTCCCTTTTCGTCGAAGTGGGTTGTGGAGCCAAACCAGTGCACCTTCCTCAAATCCCTTGGCGTTGGCATTGCGGTCGTATCTAGTTTTCATTTTAACGCTGGTGTGCAGGCTATTCTCACGCACTCGTTTATGCACTTCATCCAATTGATCTTGGAGGTCACTTACGAAGTCCGTAACTGGCTTAATCTTGTCAGGTGGTTCTCCAGGGTCTGGTTAAACCTCTCCACCATTCCGTCCGACTGTGGGTGCGCAGGTGTTGTGCGTGTCTTGTAGATCCCCAGAAGAGTGCACATTTCCTGGAACAGCGCAGATTCGAAGTTGCGGCCTTGATCGGAATGGATCTCCAAAGGTGCGCCATACCGACATACTACTTCTTCGACCACCTTTTTCGCTACTGTCGTCGCTTCCTGATTGGGTATGGCGAAAACCTCAGGCCACTTTGTGAAATAGTCCTGTATCACCACTATGTATTTGTTTCCGTCATCTGTCACTGGGAAAGGTCCAGCAACGTCGATGGCAATGCGTTCCCATGGGGCTCCTACATTGTACAACTGAAGCTTGCCCCTGCTCCTAGTCTGTGGTCCTTTCACGGACGCGCACGCTGTACATTTCCGACACCATTGCTCTATGTCTTCTCTACAATTGAGCCAGTAATACCGCTGTCTCACTTTCAGTAGAGTTTTCTTGATTCCCAGGTGTCCACCAGAAGCGCCATCGTGTATCTCCTGAAGCAGGGGGACCACTTCACGTCGTGGTACTATCACTTGTGTGGTCACCTCCTTGCCATTGTTCGATTCCCATTTCCTACAAAGCACGTCATTTTCTAGGACTAAACTGTCCCACTGTGCCCAGTAGCTCTTTGTGACAGGACTATGTGACGATACTTCATTCCACTGAGGCCTAGTTCCACTACGCTTCCAGTCCAATATAGGTCGAATATCGTCATCTTCTTCCTGGGACTTCTTAAAGTTGCCTTCAGCCCTAATTAAGTTCACGTGTTCCCGGGCTTCATTTTGCTGGCAATGTCTACAGTCCTCATTACATGGACGTCGCGACAGGGCGTCAGCATTGTTATGCCCTTTTCCACTACGATGTTCCGTCACAAAGTTGAACTCCTGCAGCTGCTCTAGCCATCTTGCAACTTGACCCTCAGGGTTTTTGAATTGTAGAAGCCATTTCAATGCAGCGTGGTCCGTCCTCAACGTAAACTGTCTCCCTATGAGGTACTTGTGGAAATGTTGCAAAGTTTTTACAACAGCCAGTAGTTCTCGTCGAGTCACGCAGTAGTTCCTTTCTGGTTTTGAAAGTGCCTTACTGAAGTAAGCGATCACGACTTGCCTATCTTCTTGCACCTGCGACAGCATTCCACCAATTCCTGTGTTGCTGGCGTCGGTATCGACGACAAATCTTCCATCTCTGCTCGGATACCCCAGTATAGGCGCTTCACATAGCCGTTGCTTTAGTTCATTGAATGCTGACTCACAGTTCTTGTCCCAGATAAAATCTCGCTTATCCTCAGTCAGCTGATGTAAAGGTTTTGCAATGTCCGAAAAACTCATAACAAACCGTCTGTAGTATGTGCACAACCCTAGAAATGCACGTACTTCTGTTTTGTTCTTTGGAGCCGGCCACTGTTGGACAGCCTTTATCTTCTCAGGATCGGTTCTCACTCCATCGGCGCAGATGACATGTCCTAGGTAGCTGACCTCCTTCTTGAACAGGGCACACTTCTTTGGGCTTAGTTTTAGGTTAGCCCCCCGTATCCTGGTGAATACTTTCTCCATATTTCTCAGGTGTTCCTTAAAAGTGCGGCCCATTATAATGACGTCATCCAAATATACCAGACAGACGTCACCAAGAAGGCCCACCATGACTCTATCCATGAGGCGTTCAAACGTCGCTGGAGCGTTGCACAACCCAAAAGGCATGACTTTAAATTGCCACAGGCCGTTGCCAATTCCTGTACTGAACGCTGTCTTTTCCTTATCTTTCTCGCTAATTTCCACTTGCCAGTAGCCACTTTTCAAGTCAATGGTTGAAAACCACTTCATACCACTGAGCATATCCAGTGTGTCGTCTATCCTAGGCAAGGGATAACTGTCCTTCTTCGTTACATCATTCAGCATTCTGTAGTCTACACAGAATCTGGTACTGTCGTCCTTCTTCTTCACCAGAACGACAGGAGAAGACCATGGGCTCGTGGAAGGTTCAATTATTCCGCTATCAGCCATATCCTTTACCATTTCTGCTACCTCAGTTTCTTTAGCCCAGGGTATGCGGCGCGGTCTCTGTTTAATTGGTCTAGCATCACCTGTATCTATCTCATGCTTGACGAGACCTGTTCTTCCGCAATCTTTTCCCGTTGCAAAGATATCCCGGTACCGTAGCAGAAATTCCTTGGCTTGCTGTAGTTCCGAAACTGATAAATTGCTCTTAGAATTTTCCAGAAGTTGCTGGATGTGATCAGGTTCACCTTTTATTGCGTCTTGTTTTACTGAAGATGTGTTGATTTGGCGGAGATACTTCACTTCTTCACATCTTCCAACAACACTGTTTTTCTTCAACTGGATCTCCTTTTTTCCAAGATTTACAATCCTGACCTTGGATCTTCCTTTCGTCATAACTAATGTCCTCGCGGTGATAAGTTCCGGGTGCCGGCCAATGTCTTCAACCATAACACATCTGCGTTGCCTAATTTTCTTAGGAAATTTAACTTCGACTAAGGTTTCCGTTCTTGGAGCCAATGTGGTATCCTTTAAGCAATAGAGGTTGCATGTGTTAATTCCTTTCAGGAAGACTTCTTGGTCTGGGAATTTCAATACTCCTTTATCGATATCTAAAACACATCGGTAATTCCGCAGGAAGTCGAGACCCAGTATGCAATCGTCGGTAATATTCGCAATTAACGCGGAATGGGTGTACACTTGATCACCGATTTTAAGCTCGATTTCTGTATCACCGAGGACGGAGACTGGCTGACCGGTGGCTGTCTGAAGTCGGTAGGCTGGGGTTTCTGTTTGCCACAAGATGGTGCGTTTCAGCAACTCAGGTCTTATAATAGTCCGTGACGCCCCGGTGTCAACGGTGAAATTGCAAGCACGTTGATTCAGCGTTCCCTCGATGATCAAACTATTTCCGTTGTGGACTTGATTGATGGTGATGGTTGGGGCCTTCAGTTGACCAGCCAGCACCCGCCCCGCGGCCCTGGCGACATTTAGTTTAACGACTCCTCGTTAACTTGAGTTCCGGAGTCCACACTTCCCCTCTTCCTCTTGGGGCAATCGGTACGAATGTGCCCTTTTTTTCCACATCCATAACACGTCAGAATATAGCGGGACTTTGCCGACGAAGCCACTTCTCGGTGACGTGGTTGCACTGAAGGTGAGACCACCACTTCCCGAACTCTGTGCGTACGTGAGTCTTGTCGTACGGCTTCCACTTCCAAAGCGTGGGCCATCGCACTCTTCAGAGTTTGGTGGTGTCCGAGTCGCACCGTAGCCCTGACTTCAGTATCCCGTAGACCGTCGATGAATGCTTGCACCAGATTTACTTCCACCATCTCCGGTGTCATCGACATGTATGCCCGCCGGACCAGCCGTTCAACCTCTACTCCCCACTGCTGAAGGCTCTCGTTCGACCTCTGCGTTCTCTCGCGAAGTTGCGCGCGGAAAACATGTTCGAGGTGCTTGTCACCATAGCGTGTGTCTATTTGTCCATTAGACGCTCCAACGTCCTGCCGTCTGGAGGAAGGTTCTCTAGGACCAGCAGAGCGTCCCCTCGTAGGGCTAAAGTTAACGCCGCGAAAGACTGGTCATCATCCCAGCGGTTCGTCTTGACCAGTGTTTGGAATTGGTACTTAAAAGCCGTCCAGGACGACGTGCCATCAAAACGCGGCATATCAAATTTTGCGGCTGATGCACAGTGGGTGTGCGATGGTGCGCTAACAGCAACGGGTTCGCGTGCTTCGAGCTTAACAATTTTTTTGTTGATGTCCAGCAGGCGATCTTCATGGCCATCAATTCTGGTTTCGAGGCTATCAGCTCGGGCGGAAACCTCCTTGACCTCTAAGGTGAGATTTTTCACTTTCTCGCCCAACGTGACAAGGCCTTGATCGATTTTTTCGAGGATCAGGTTCTGCTTAGCCTCTTGATCCCGGCGGGCTTCCTCCTGCTCGCGGCGGGCTTCCTCCTGGTTAGCCGCGATTAGGTCCTGGAGCTTACGTTGGTTAGCCTCTTGTTCGCGGCGGGCAGCTTCCTGTTCGCGGCGGGCTTCTTCCTGGTTAGCCGCGATTAGGTCCTGGAGCTTACGTTGGTTAGCCTCTTGTTCGCGGCGGGCAGCTTCCTGTTCGCGGCGGGCTTCTTCCTGGTTAGCCGCGATTAGGTCCTGGAGCTTACGTTGGTTAGCCTCTTGTTCGCGGCGGGCTTGTTCCATACTAGCTTGCATGGCGGCCAACACTGCGGCGAGGTTCATTTCCGAGGATGGCCCTGTTGGCGCCTCAGCAGCTGCCGTTGCTCCCATACCAGCCCGATCTTCCGCTTCCAGACGTTGACGTGCAGCATCCATCTCCACTTGCCTCCTTGTTCGTGGTCCCTGTTCGTCGTCCCTCTGTAGTAATGGCATCTCACTTCTGACACCAGTTGTTACGAACGTGAGTAATTAAATGCCGGTTTACTAGCAGATAACTTTATTCACCACAAAACAATGACAAGTTAGTCCAATCGACAAATAACCAATCACTATAAACACTCAGAGTTCCGTTTAGTATCGCTTAGGTCGCTAGGTATCACTTCACACACTTAGGTAGTTCGCTCTGTATCGCTGACGAAATCCAACTGAACTCGCTTCTAGCCGGGGGCCCGTATTTATATGCGAAGTCATCGAAATTTCTCGATACCGACGTTTCAAGGACATTCTAGCACAAAATAGTCGCATCGGGAGGCCATAAATCATTATTATTACTCTCGTAAGCAGGTACTTGTCTACCACCTTACATGCGAATTTCGACTCTATTGATAATACCGGAAGGTACAAATTCCCTTATCCACCCACATAACTACCTACTGAATCTTATATGTAATAATAATAGTGTATGTCGGACTTTTCTGGAATTTGCCAGGCCTGAGTATGTACTCCTATTCTCGAAGCTTCGCACATCAATGCGTTTTAATTATTTGATGCTACCCTTGGTTCCGTCGAAGATATAGCGTACTCAAGTTTCACGGCGTAACAATATTTTTAAGTAAGTTTAGAATGAGCAGTACTCAACACTCGCACCGCACTGCTCGTAAACCTAGTTAGCGGCTCAGATCGACGTGAAAAGATTATCCATTCAGCAAGGTTGGTACCGCGCTGAAAGCCGGGTCAACCGCAAAATAGATAGACGTACAGAAGTCAATCTCATGTAATGTAACTTCACTTTTCAATCGCGATCACGCTAAAATAGGTCTGGCCTGGATTGCTATTCTCTAAGAATATAGCCTTGCGCACAGGCTATTTTCTTAGATACTAGCTTCTCACAGCAGCGACGAAAGCCAAATCAGTGTGCGCTAAGCAGATTGCAGATTTGGACTTCGTCGCTGCTGTTTAAGGCTGTTTTCTTAGAGAATAATACTCCTGAGCGGCTGGCGCCAACCATAACGTCCAAGCACAGCCCAAGCGCGCATGGTCCGAGACATCGTGTCTGTGAGCGCTGTCTATGTGTGTGTTGCTCGAGCGCACTTTGGATGTAGATTGCCTTCTGTGCCTATTTCTTTTGTGGTTCAATAAGGCTCGACAAACGAGCCACCGACCGCAATCACCGGTGGCTGTATGCCACATTTGTAAATGTCAGAATCGAGCGACTGCCACCGCGATGTCCAGAAGCCGCCCCATTTTACGAGTATTACCTGATCCCTACTGCGCAGTCTTACGATGGACTCTAATACGGAAAGCTTACTCCCGCTATTGTTAATACGCAGACTCCGAAGTAGACAACGCCATTGCTGATACGTCCAATTCTAACTGGTCCTGCAGTTAAAATTAAATGACAGTTACGGGTATTGGCGTTTTGTATGGTTTCAAGTGGCTACAAGAAGCTAGTCGCGAACACTTCTGTAGCGAGTGGCCGCCACCGGCTACACCTCTGCGGCGTGTCTATACAAAATATACGAAAAAATGTGTTATATCGCTGTCACTGGCCACTATTATTGGCTGAGGTCGGTGGCACGTTTGCGCCGAACATCATCATCTGCCTAGCCTTTTCCCAACTATATTGGGGTCGGCTTCCAGTCAAGCCGGATTCAGCTGAATACCAGTATTTTACGAGGAGCGGCTGCCTGCCAGACCTCCACAACCCATTAACTGGGGTGACACGGTACTTCATGGCAAGACTGCTTCATGGTACTTCATGCACGTTTGCGCCGAACATTAATTAAAAATGTAGTAGTCGCAGGAAAGCCATAAATACTTGAATAAAATAAATAAGGACTTATGTACTCAAGACTTCAGTATTATCTTCTCGTAAAAAGATAACAAAACCTTAGTAATACAGGTACGAGTAGCTGTTAGCTATGCCGATTGATTCCATTATGTAGCATAGCATCATCCATAATTATAATGTTCCCACTGCTGGGACCTAGGCCTCTTCTCTAGGAGAGGGAATGGACCGTAATCCACCTCGCGGTCCCAGTGCGGTTTAGTGGATGTCACTTGTCTTCGATTTTTTTTGGTTTTAAGTAGGACATGCTGGTTTCCTCACGATGTTTTCCTTCACAGTTTTGAGAGCAGTGATAATGAAATAAATTACCTACACATAATAATGCGTTTGGCTGGGTTTGAACCTGAGACCTATAACTCGTAAGTCGCCCCGACTTACGAGTTATAGGAGTTATAGAAGAGCGTTCAGCACTGCTCCCACTGATCCCATTGTATAGTTTATTTAAATTGTGGTTGAATAACTGGTATACCTTTTGAGAACTAGCAATATTGTAGTTAGGTGTTGGTCATTGTTGGCAATAATAGTGGCCTAAGTGGTTTACACAATGGTCTGTAATGGATCATATTTGTGGGATTGACGATTGCTATAAAGGCTAGCTTACACTAGGTGAATGGGATGATTTCGTTGGGCTACCGAAATTTTCCAACGAAATATCGATAAGGGTGCTTAGAAGTCGAACGGGGCAGTCACCGCTGTGAAGCTTTTCTTATGCAACTAGCCGCTATCGATACTCTAAAGGCTCATTACAGTTTTGATAGAATCGTTTCAGCCCGTATTCGGCCAACGACAAGTGTAAACGGGTTTTTTGGTGAGCCGTATTTGATCACAGACTCGTGTAAACCGTCGAAAATCGTATTAGATGACATGTAAACAAAGGGATGTAAACAACCTAAATTCATGCGAATGCGGTTATTTTATAAGAGAAATCAAGATTTCGTGCAAAAAAATACTTCTTGAAATTGATATGTCATTGTGCTGTAAAACAAACTCGCACTAGGTGATCGGTGCCTCAAGAGTGTGCCCTTACAGGTATTACACAGAGGGGATTCCAGAATGGTCTTCAAAGAGGTAACGGCACCCCCTCTATGTGCTGATGGTGATCACCAGGGTGGTTTCAGTGAGGTAAAAATCCCATACTCCCCGGACTTATTCCCAAAGTCCAGGCGGTTTTTGAAGGATTTCCACTCGAAAACAAAAAAAGGGCATTTGATCGGTTGTCGGTAAAATAAAAAAGAACGTCACATAAACGAATACTTTGTGTGACTTGTTGACAGTGACTGACTCAAAATCAACATTCGTCACCATTCCTCTGTTCGTCACCGACACTATTATCTACAGCCCGAGATTATTTACGAGTAAAAACGTCATAAATATTAACAACTAATTAACATGTCACCGGTGTGAATCTATGTTATTCATTAACGCTGTATAATTTGTAGTAAATTATGTATCGGCATAAATTAAATTGTGTCTTTTGTTTAGAGGTTATTTAGGTACAGTACGTCGGACCTAAGGTAATATTTTGTTGGCAAAACTTAAGGAGCCCAGTGCCACAATTCTGCTATTAAAGTTGTATATGAATTGTCGATCGTTGGCTTCAAAATTGTTGATTTTGCCAAGTTAACTAAACCAAACCTGTCAATATCAACAATTATGAAGCCAATGATCGACAATATCATCTGCCTAGCCTTTTCTCAACTATATTGGGGTCGGCTTCCAGTCAAGCCGGATTTAGCTGAATACCAGTATTTTACGAGGAGCGGCTGCCTACCAGACCTCCACATCCCATTAACTGGGGTAACACGGTACCTACTTCATGACTAGACTGGAGTCAGATTTACTGGCTTCTGACTATCCGTAACGACTGCCAAAGATCTCCAAATGACAGCCGGGACCAACGGCTTAACGTGCTTTCCGAGGCACGGAGGAAACTCGTTATGTTAAGATGGTCACCCATCCACAGACCAACCCAGGCAAGCGTTGCTTAACCTTGAAGATCGACCTGTGCGGCTGTTATTATCTAGCCACGAGCTCCTCACCAATGATCGACAATAATACAATTCTAATAGCAGACTTGAGGCTCAGTAGTTTTGCAGCCTGCTAGGGCTGCAGGGACATTTAAACAGACCGGCCAAGTGTGAGTCGGACTCGCGGACGCAGGTTTCCGTACCGTAAAAAACGGTAAAAAAATAATTTTATTTATTTCTTCCTGTTTTTAGGATTATTATCTTAGCGGTAACGGAAATAGGTAGGTACATCGTCTGTGAAAATTTCTACTGTCTATCACGGTTACGCGGTTTATGAAATACAGCATGGTCACAGACTGACAACGGAATCTTAGTAAGGTCCCGATTTACCTTTTGAGTAAGAAAACATGAAAGTAACCGTGACCGTAGTACGCAAAGGGTAACTCAAGGACAACTGAACAATTCAAGGGCAACTCAAAGACAACTAAACAATTCAAGGGCAACTCAAAGACAACTAAACAATTCAAGGGCAACTCAAAGACAACTAAACAATTCAAGGGCAACTCAAAGACAACAAAACAATTCAAGGGCAACTCAAAGACAACTAAACAATTCAAGGGCAACTCAAAGACAACTAAACAATTCAAGGGCAACTCAAAGACAACTAAACAATTCAAGGGCAACTCAAAGACAACTAAACAATTCAAGGGCAACTACAAGAGGAAGTTTGGAAGTAGCACCGGAGACTGAATAGTTATGAGGAAACTGGTCGCCACGATATGTGCATGGGATCCGTAGACGCGAGCTTGCAAACGACGTGCAATGGGTGTTTCGTCGTTCGCCCGCTCGGAAAGGACAAAACTCGAATCAACGGCGCAGTGTTCTACACGCAAAGAGCGTTTAAAATATTCATAGGTCGTACTTATAAATTTTACTAATGATTTCTTTTTTTTGAGGTGTCTATAGAATGAATTCTCCCGCTTTAGCGTGGCACGAAAGAGAGGGTCAGAGGATGGATTTAAGAATATCATTAAAAAAATACTAAACAACATCAATTGGTACTCAATATTATTGTTCCAATAACATTTTTTCTTTTAAAAATACCTTGCTTTGTATTGCAAATCTGTAAGACAACAGTAATGACATCATCATGAATGAATTTAATATTATTCTAGCCGCTAACCTTCAATGGCCCGCAGTCATCAATGGAAATAGACAGGATCACACCTGACTTGTACGAAAGAAACAAACAAAGCTACTAATATGTATATTTTTAGTATGGGTAGGTACTAATTAAAAAAAAGAAACAACCTTATGTGACTTGTAAGCCAGTTTTGCATATTTAAGTGCAAATTATTATTATATTTTTCTTTTTACAGTTTGGTATTAGTGAAAAAGAAAAATAAAACAAAGAATACTAAGTTTAGTTCATGAATCCCCAACCGGTCGCATGGGACCGTGCTGTTATATTGTTTTACTACCGTGTCTTG
Source organism: Mythimna separata (assembly GCA_030763345.1). Taxonomy (NCBI): domain Eukaryota; kingdom Metazoa; phylum Arthropoda; class Insecta; order Lepidoptera; family Noctuidae; genus Mythimna; species Mythimna separata. Next base: position 2,540,671 of record CM061188.1, on the reverse strand, counting down.
TTTCGCAGGTATGTGATAGGTTAATCAAACATACTGGTTTTCCTGTAACCCTCATACTGAACCATGAGACAAATTAAATGCAGAAGACAGAGTACTGAGTACTAAGATGTAATCACACTTATCAGTGTATGGAAAGTGGACCGCATTGACAGTTGCTACGGATAGTCCGAGCTAGAAAATCTGAGACTAGTCTTCTAGTCTAGCCAAGGGGGTATTACCCAGTTACTAGATCATGAAGATCAGACACGCACTGCTACATGTAAAATACTGGTAATTCCAGCTGCATTCATTTTGAAAGGAAACCAAGAACAATTTAAGGCAAGGCAGTTTGACAGAACAGTTTTTAACTTACAATCTAAGGAAAATGTATACTTATTTTCAATGCTGTTTGGTATTTCAAACATTTATCTCTTAGCCTTACTATGGAACAGATATTGCTGTTACCTGCTATTCTCTATACCAAAACACCGTAAGCTTAATCCCATAATACACAAGACAATTTTGCACAAGAATGAAGTAAATAAAAAATTAAGCAATTAGCAAAGAGGTTTTATTATTGTACCTTGCGTTCAAGGTCCAATTCTTTGCTATAGGTTTGTTTGACCTTCAATTAAAACCGAGATAAACCAACGTGCATACTTCCTTGTTACATTGGTTTTAAAAATACTATGACTGGAATTTTAAGTGGTTTGTGTGCAAATTAGAATAGTAAATAACAATTTTATTAGTGTCAGAATAGTTCACGAGTAGGTAAATCAATGTTTAATGTTTTTGATTTGCTGGTGTGGTCTTCTTATCGGATTATAATTTAGGTGTCTATAAGGTTAGAGTGAATAGGCTCTTACTAACTAAAGGCTATGTTTTAAACCCTGAGACTAAATTGCCACAGGCAAATGTCAAAACTACAATTGTTATGATGCCAGTCCTTTTGTATTGTGACAAGTATGACAACCCACATAATGCCATTTTAATCTCAGAGATTAAAAAACAGACTTTAGTATGCTGACCATAAAAAATGGCATCACTGCTTATTTACTATCAGTTTAAATTATTAAAAAAAAAATAGTTTATATGATGACAGTTCTGTCTACCATAGAGAACAGCATAACAAACTTAATACTCTTTTCCTCTGTCCTCCTTTTTTCTCAATTCATCAACAATTTTTTTCTTGTAAGGTCTGTTTGTATTTTAGGTTGATCAAACATAAAACTATACAAATGGGTGTCAAATACACCTCTTTTGGGCAAAATCAAACATATTTCAATGGCCCTGTCCAGTTAATACATAAAATTAATGAACAAACCATAATGATATAGATAGATAGACCGCTAATAAATTATTCAAAGATTATAGATTAGCACTCTTCAAATGAATAGAGAACAGACATTGTATTAGCCACGTTATTATACTCCGTCGGTTTAGGTAGTTAACTAAAGGTAAACAATCTTGGCATGTCTTTTTATCTAAAAGTTGTCTATAAATTGTATGTAAAAATCTTTGCAAATAGGAATTTACCTAAATCGATGTTAGCTAATAAACTAAATTTAAATAATCTTTGTGTATATTTTATACGACCTCTTTAATATAAAAAGACATACCAAGACTGTTTACCTTTAGTTAACTACCTAAACAAACGGAGTATAGCGTACTTTCTTTGATCTTTATCGGTATTTTTGGCTAGTACAGCAAATGCTTGAATGTAAGAATCTAAAATATCTAAGCGTCACAATTAAAATATTCTAAAACCACTTTGAAGTGTATAGTGCGTAATAAAAAATTTCTGAATGATATGATTTATTTTCCTGGCAAACTTCCAACTGTATGCTTTAATAGATTTTTGTTTTGATTTAATAAGAGCTGATACTATTAAATTACGGAAGTTGTCTCTGTCTAGTAATAAATTATTATTATTATCCAATGGAGATTGACTCTGTAAAAATATTACCTACAGAACATATCAATGACCTGAAATACTTATTCATTCTATGAATAAACTGTCGCCAATTACTATATCAAAAATGTTGTCAATGCCAAGTATGTCGACAGGAAAATAATACGGCTTCCTAACTTATAATGGTTACTCGTCGCTAAGTACGAAACACGCTAGCCTTCGAAGCTATCAGTAAAAAGGTTTTACCGCACCACAGACACTAATAAACCTTAATTACTCTCATAACAAACACCGATGCCGCCAAAATTGCACAGAAAAAAGGGGTGTCTTCCGCGACAAATTCAATCTATTTAAAAAATATATTACCAACACATACGTAAAACTTGGCACTGTCAGCCCGCACCAAACGTGTTTAACAACAAAAATATGCAATATACTTACGTAATACACTCTAAATAATAGTCAGAACACAAACATCACAGAGGTAATTGATTTTGGATATTGCCGATCAGATTTTTTTTTCACACACAAGATTCGCTAATTTAAACTATCACAATGAATTTTTATTTACAATAATTAATGGCGTTCACTTCTTACACTTACAATTTACAGTTCATTTTAGTAATAATTGATATAATTTAGAAAGAAACTCGTTAGTATGAAACACCATTTTGAAAGATTGAAGAAAAGATCGTCAAGGATTTTTCCCCTTCTTTCATGTCAACTGCTTGCGTCATTGCGGCAATTTGACGTTTGTTACACTGGTGTTACCAGAAATTATTTGAAAGTGTCCACTTGTAAGTTAAATTTAAAACCTCCTATTTTTTTGGAAGCTTGTTGGTATTTAAAAAGGATTTTTCTACTATAAAACGTTATGTACGAACAATATGAAAACTGAACATACTCTGCGACTGAAACTACTTCACATACTCTTTAATTTTTTAGTTCATTGCTCCGTAAATACCATAGAGATTTTATTTAGGTTTTTGCTCTAATTTAGAGGCGTTTGAAATCAATTCTATCTGGGTTATTTACAATTGCATACTGCAGGTTCTTCCTTTTTTCCTTTATTTAATGGAATTTTAATATAATAGCAACACACTTTTCCTCTGCATGTTGTTGAAGTTGCGTTCGTAAATTGTAATTTTCATGACAAAGTTGCGTTCACAAATCTCATAGCAATCATATAATTCTGCCATGTAATTTTATATTTTGCAACCAACAAAGTGCATTGCTAATATTCCATACTTAGTGTCTACATAGTAATTTACTACTGCAATAAATCTAATTGTAATTTACAACTGTGAACTTTGGCTAAAACAACATTTTAAAATGGGAATACAAGAAGTTAATCATCGGATTTAACTTTATAGTAAACTTGAATCACGTAGTGGAAGATAACTAAGGATGGTGAAGACAACATCAGCACCATAAGCTTTCGTGACTTATTCTCAACCGTTTAAAGATGACCTTACACAGATAATTTTGTTAGTCTTAACTATTGTGTCATCATAAGTTATTATAGAAGAAGGTAGGGCGGCCAAGGCCTGGGAAGGGCCTAAATTAGGCATTATATTGTGTCATTACTTTATTAGATTTATGACGCTATGACGGCATTTTGATGACACTGCGGATAATGTTTAACAAACTTCAAGTAAAGGACCCCGTTTCTGAAGGACTGAATGTTTTGACCACGGATGAATGAGTACTATGTTTTCAAGTGTATGTTTGTAGATTTCTATATACTACAAGGCCCTAACTCACTCAGTTGGATGCTGAAAATACTAAGATCTATAAAAAAGAAATTGTTCCACACTGGCGCTTTCCGATAAGGTGAGATGATGGTCAAACGCGAGCCTATTCATAATATAAAAACAGGAATTACTCCTATGTCGTAGGTAGAAACTTAGGTTTGGAACAATTATCTTAGGCCATACACATTTGTTCTGTGGGGGAATCGAACCCGCAATACGCATTCAGTCGCTTACGCACTGCACCAACAGTGGCGCTAATTTTATCCGTATCCGTTTGTATCAAATAATGTTCGAAACGGAAAACATGCATCAGTAAAAAATCTAGGTAGGTAATGTAAAAAATAGAGATTACATCTTTAAAAAAATATTTATTACTTAAATAATAACTAGTTAATCAAACAAACCTAATTTATAAGCTAAACAATAGGTATTTACTTAGTAAATAAGTAATTAATACATAGTATTATTATTAGATACTTCAAAAGACACCATACAAAAAAAATATAAGGACGAACACGAGTATGCGCACACTTAATAATAATAAGTTAAAACCTAATAATACGCGATGACTACGCAGAGTCGCAGACTACGCAGCGTTTTCTACGCATTCTGGGCCTACGCGGCTAGTTAATCGTAATGGCGTAGCCGCGTAGGCCCGTAGGCCGTGCGGCTGTATAGAGAAATGAGTAGGAAGATTAATAATGATTAGGTAGGTAGGTAGATACAGTACGGCCGTTATAAGTTGGCGAGTCTGAAGTTAGGCTCTGCGAATTTTTACGCTTGTAAACTCGCACAAAAATAGAGGTTTTAAAAAAATAAATGCAATTTGCAGTTGTTATTGAAGTTAAAAACTTTTTAATTGGCATTTATTTTTTATACGGCCGTACTGTACCTATATTTCAATTCATAATTCGAAATGTGTATTAGATTTTGGGACAAAAAATTCTCAATCGAGTCATCATCATCATCTACCTAGCCTTTTTCGCAACTATAGTGGGGTCGGCTTCCAGTCAAGCTGGATTTAGCTGAATACCATTATTTTACGAGGAGCGGCTGCCTACCAGACCTCCACAACCCATTGGGGTAAAACGGTAGGTACTTACTTCATAGGTTGATATCATAAATTCAAATACCTGGTCTACATGTGAACTTGTAGATTCTTTTGATGATACCGAAAACAAGATATTTATCAGATTTTTTAAAAGTAGTTCATATTTGTGAGTGGTTGACCAAAAAGGGACCTGGAGGGATTGGAAACCGTTAATTTTTTTTTTTGAATTTTTTAATCTGTGGTCTTTTAGCTTTGTTTTGGTCTAACCAGAATATTTTTAGGTGCTGTAGTGTTTTTTTTATGATTTTTTTTGTGAGCCGAGGCAGTATTGGAACTTGTTTCTACACGAAATTTCAAACGCGATTTACTCGAAATCAATTATTTTCCCTTGAGGTCCCTTTTTGGTCAACCACTCACATTTATGTATCCGCCTACTATGCATAGCGTGGTAATATTATACATCCCATATTGTATGGTCATCTGGGCTCTTACCATGACGTGTTAAAATGTATGGAGCACGAGCAAGAAAGAGGGATGGATCTATACACCCAATTGCGACCCTATATAGCTCCATTCCTCTCAGTGTAGGTCGTCAACTAGATCGCATTAAGAGCTCTTGGTAGGCCCTCTAGAACTAATGCTTTTCTGCACGACATCGCATTACAGCAATTCGCATCGCAGGTTTTTGCGACGCGGTATCGTATCGCATCGCATAGCAACACAGTTTTGTGTTGGAGCCCTTACTTTGTTTTAGCCATGGTACGCGTACCAAACTTACACACCAAAGTTGAAGGGTATCTACAAAATATTTCACAACAGTGGTCGGTTTTAGTAACCAAGTACCGAGGGTTGACTACTTTATATTAGGAATTAATGCAAAGAAGGAACAGGAGTCGGTTTTAGTCAGTAAAAGTCTGACACGCCCTCCCGCTCCGCCCAGAGCGGGAGAAGTCATTTTGATGATTCCCCACCTAAAAAAAAATACCCGCAGGAAGTACCTACACATGTTATGTCATATGTGTAACGCCATACAATTGTATCGCAACCAGCATGTAGCATCTATGACGAGACATGGCAACCAACAAATAACACATTGGATATTATAGAACGTGTTTTATTTAGATCACTTTAATGTGATGTAGCTGTTTGTAACAGTGTCTACTTTGACAGTCAAAGAACATGATTATTTAACAACTGTTTTTGATCTCAGAAGAATGATTTTCTTATTAGTTTGTTATCAAATAACAATTCTAGGAAAAATTTCAAACTTGGCACGATTGGTGCAGTGGTTGAGCCACTGGCTGTTGTGCTAGGTGTCGCAGGTTCAAAATAAATAAAAACTTGATGAAATAGTGAAAACACTTTACGATTTCCATTGATTTCAAATTAAATTTCAAGATCAAGATCTAGTATTTACTCAGACAAACATTCTTTAGGACTTCATATATCTGGAGAAAGGACTCTAGAAGTAGGTTATTACACAGAACTTCAATAGTCAGGGCAGCCAGTTTCAGACAAATTCTTGTTGTCAAATAAATAATGAACTGTTCTTCTTCTTCTTCTACTTTCTGAGTCGATGGTAAACTTCTTTCAATTGTTATGTTCTGTGGTTTGAACCCAGTAGGTGGCTATATACGTCTACTGCAGTAACACTCATTACGTCCTCCAAAGTGCATGTGTATGGGCACTTGAGGCATTCCAGCGTTTGGCACATGTTCTGATCAGGGGCACCGCAGTCACATTGGGTATCCGATAGGTCTACAAAAACCATTCTCATAAATAGCCATTCCCAGAATAAAGCGAGACCTACCTACATTTGACGGACGCACACGTGGGCCACGTTTGTACGTAGAACCGCGTCGCGTGGTGTAGGGTGTAGGTCTAATATAGCTCTTCAAGTCTAGATGCCAAATAAAATGTACGGAGATCGACGCACCCAGATTGGCGTATATGGCCCACGTGCGTGCAATGTGCTACCTTTAATGAGGAATTAGGATAACATCTGCTAAAGAAAATGCAGCTCTCACTCTCTACAATTAAAATGCATTTTTGTACATACAGTATTACAACATTACGTGTAGATTTCCGTCTCATCCCCACTATTAACATCAGTCAACTTCTTCCAATAAACGTTCTCCTCTTTCAAGCCTTTCGCGCCTAAATAGAACGGATACTCCATCGTCGTTGCCAGATAGAAGATCCCCCTTTTCCTCTTATCTATACCTAGGCCCATGACCACAGTGTCTATAGGAGCATTACTGTAGCACGTAGAATCTCTCGCCTGCTGTATATCTTTACACTTCAGCCCTATAAATTTTCTCGGATTCTTCAACGCCGACACCCACAAAGGTAGGACCCTAAAATGACTGCAAGTTGTAGTACAAGGATAAATGCTAATATCTGAGGGTTGGTACTCCCCCCCGTTCACGTATATATCTACATGCCCCATAGGAGTAGCCATGCCATAGCCGTCTATATTCGTATGAATGACTTGGACAAAATCCGCATCCGAAGCATCAAGCCTGTCCTTTGGTCCTAAATTCCGGAAGCAAGGTCCTGATGGTTCTAACGCAGCAATTGTGGATATATTTCGGCCTGTCATGGTGTGGAAGTGCTTGGCTATGAAGCTGGCTGTGTGGCAGCCTAGGCTGAAACCTAGGAGTTCTAGCTTGGAAGGGTCTAGGCCGTATTGAGTGAGCTGGACCAGTATTTCCGCGACGTGCTTGCCTACAGGACGCATGAGGCGGGTTGCTCTGAAAGAAAAAATATCAATTGTTATGGAACAGCTTTAAAGTAAACAATTTCTAATTATGACATGATTTGTATCAACAACTAACTTCCTTCCTGCTACAAAAATATACGTATGTAGGTAGGTACTGAAAGGATATATTTAATAGGAAGTTAAACTTGACATAACATAATCCAGTATATAAAAATCTCGTGTCACAGTGTTTTATATCGGATTTGTTCGATATGACAGAATAATGTTTGCCAAGTTAGTTAGTATTTGCTGGCTGGGTTTAAACCCGCGACCTACGACTCGTTAGTCAGGGTTGTTACCGCTGGGCCACGCTACCACTATTCAGTGATATGACAATTACTGCCGCGGTAAAAAGCACAGGTTCTTTGCTGTGCCCCAGTGTCGCACTGTTGCACGTGCTCAGTCTCCAATACCTCGCACTTTGGCTGCACTAAATGGTCTCTTGGATTCTAATCCAACAAACGATCTGTTTGCGGATGAATGGAAGATGATTTTATTGCTATGTCAGCAGTACTGCGAGAGGATTTAATGTACGAGTATGTGATGTTTATAATTTTATCTTTGTTAATTACTGTAATTGGTTGTCCAACCGTTGTAATTAAATAAATTACGAACGTGTTCTATTCAGTACTTACAAATGATAGTGCACGGTGGCGAACCTCTGGTTGTCGACTATGATGACGTTGTAGCCGCGGTCTTCGTAGTCGTTGGCGAACATGGCCGATATCGGCAGGTTCGGGCTGTCCAGGTAACCGATGGCTACCAGCAGTGTTCTCCTGGAAACAGAGCAATGTATTTATGGTTGTAATAGAGCAATAAGAGCGAGGACCGAAGCCGGGCCGGGTGGAGCGCGGGGGACCTAATAAGGTCACATTGAGCATTTTATCTAAAAAGAAATCATCATCTGCCTAGCCTTTTCCCAACTATATTGGGGTCAGCTTCCAGTGAAGCCAGATTTAGCTGAATACCAGTATTTTACGAGGAGCGTCTGCCTACCAGACCTTCGCAACCCATTAATTGGGGTAACACGGTACTTCATGGCAAGACTGGAGTCAGATTTACTGGCTTCTGACTATCCGTAACGACTGCTAAAGATCTACAAATGACAGCCGGGACTTACGGCTTAACGTGCTTTCCGAGGCACGGAGGATCGACCTGTGCGGCTGTTATTATCTAGCCACGAGCTCCTTTTATCTAAAAAAAAATCATATCCCGAATTCCTAGCATATAATAAGGAATTCTTTATAATTATTCTGAAAAGAAAATTCGGATCCCTGGAACGAAGGCAAAGAAGGAACAATGGAGTAGTAGTTCACTAGTAGTAGTTTTACTGACTAAAACCTACTGGTTTCCTACTGGTTTTAATCAGTAAAAGTCTGATACGCCCTACCACTTCGCTCAAAAGCGGGATAAGTCATTTTGACGATTTCGCACCAAAAAAACAGGAAAAACCTTTCGAATATTAAAAATCGGGGCGAATCCGCGGGCGTCAGCTAGATTGAATATATTGTTTGCTATTTCGTAAACGTTTATTTTATGTGTCATGACAAAATTAACAAACGTGAGAAAGATGATTATCATTCGTCTTATCTGGAGAAGAGATTCCAACTCATCTGGGAGTTACGCATCATCTTACAGTGACCAATATTTACTCATCTAACAACCTATGGATGACAAGGTTGGCGCAGTGGTTAAGAGATTGACTGCTGTGCTGCGGGTCGTTTTCCGCACGGATCAGATGTTTGTATGGTTTTTTATACAGCGAGTGTTGCGGATCTGAGTTGTGTATGTGAGTGTATAATTATGTTTATGAAATATCCATAATACACGACTTATGTTAACAATATCCTTCTGTAAACTCGTCACATTTTCGTTTTTTGTCATTCGCCGACGCAAAGTGTGGCGAATTTAAAATGTGACCCATTAACAATAACCCTTCCTAGTGTAGAGCAAAAACTAAAAAATCCTTTTTCTGAAACTGTTTGTTTTTCGACAATTAGTTCAGATTGCCTAATGTTTAGCAGAATGGAAAGATATATGGGCACTGGGCAGATATTAAATAATTATTGTATTATTTGGCTTTCAGTACAAAATCCTCACCTCTTAAAGTTAATCCTCGGATCCTTGGCAATGTTCCTAGCGTTCCAGTAGGAGTACTTTTGTCTGCTCCGGCCGTTGCCTTGCACCACGAACGATAAGTACTTCAGCTGGCTCTTCGGGATCACTGCTGGTTTTGTTGCTCCAGGACCTGGAACAAAAGGGCAATTGCTTTTGATATCTATTATAGGTTGGCAAAGGATTTTTTTTTTAAGTGGGAAATCAATCAATGACTTCTTCCATTCTTGGGAGAAGAGGGAGGCGTTTCAGACTTTTACTGCTTAAAACCTACTCCTGTTTCATCTTTGCCTTCGTTCAGGGACCCCCGAGGTTCACTTTCACATAACCCATGGGTTATGTGCACCCTACTGGGGCCATGGCCCCAGTGCGACCTCACCAGGCAGTAGGCCTGACAATCCTCTTCGCTCCGGACCATGGCCTACAGGCCAGGCCGGACCCTGGTGCATCAGGGCCCGGCGTGAGAGATCGTTACCGTCGATTACCCCCACGAAGACACGGCGGTGCTCCGCCCAAGAGGAGCACATCTCTACCGTGTCCTTCGGGCGGTCCACACAATGGCGACACCCGAGACTGACAAAGGATAGACTTGACAAAAAAGGAGAAAAGATCTGTCTTTCTCGAATATTTCCTACAATAGTAGGTAACCAAAATGTGATTTAGTAATTCACTTACACATATGCGGCTCTTGGCAGCTGACTGCCATGTTTGGTTTCATTAAAAAGATTGCCTATCATTAAAATGTAGCACATTACCGCAGTGTAATGGGTTACTACATAACAACTGTGGCTTAGAATGGAACGGTGTGGAAGCATTTACGTTACCTCAGTGCTTGTCTAGTGTTTAAATTATTACCTACACTGCTATAATTTTTTTCCTAGCGTTCTAGGTGGAGCCAGAAGTGTAAAAAGGTTATTGACTGACTGATCTACCAGTCACAGCTCAAACCACTGAATTGATATTGGGAAATGAATGAACTGAGATATATGCAGAAAGTTATTTCATACCTCACCTCAGGTAGACCTCATGATTATGACGTTATATAGTTCAAAGAAAGAATTTGTAAAAATTCACAATTGTTTGTGGTGAATTCCTCCAATGACTTGGGCGCAGTAGAAGGGTATGTTAGACTTTTACAGATTAAAACCCACTCCTGTATTCCATCTTTGCCTTGCGTTCCAGGGACCCGGGGTTTTTCTTTTTGAAACGAACCCGTAGGGTCAAAACCTACTAAGGCCATAGTACCCTTTGACCCCTACGGTTTTGCTGACATCTCCTTGAGGCGCGTATGGACTCGCACTCAGTCCGGACGGTTACCACACGACTGGACAGCCAGCTACCTATTGCTCGCCGTCTGCAAGCCAACGCTTGCAGTGGCTGGAAATCGGCCCCAGGATTCCGGCGGCGGGGGATGAAGGGCCGTTCCAAGGGGATGAATGAACGAGGTCTAAAGTTTGTATATGGAGCAACCTACTTCAACGTGGGCGAAGCCGCTGGCAGACGCTATTGGCCATATATCTATCGGCTTCACACACAAAACGCTTCCTCTACATTATGTATAGCATTTCCCAGTTTACGTGCGCGTTCTAAAAACTATCTAGCTCAGTCGTGAGCACAGTGATAGCGGAAGACTTATCTACCTGGCGAGTGACATTTAGCAGCGGTGAGGTTGCGACATGTACTTAATGAAGATTAAGATTGTGTATGGACCCGGTTTTGTGCTGAAATAACAACCAATAAAAAGTATTGGAAGTAGAATTTTATTGGGCTGTATATTAGGCTTGACTGAAATGATTGTTTTTGAGTTGTCGGTTGTGATGGATACCTAAAAACTGACTGAACGGAATCGTTGGTCTATGTGTGATATTTTTTAAATGTAATCTTTGTTTTACACACACGCACACAGATACACGCGCGCGCACACACACACGCACGCATATTCGCATATTTTCCCTTTTTTTATTTTTTTCATTATTATTATTTTTGTATTCTATACAAAACGAGATGCCCTTTCTATCTCATCGTAGCAGAAAAAGGAAAGGACAACCTATGACGTGATGGGGTGATGACATTACAGCTACAGTCGACATTGTCGACAAGGAGTAAAGTAAGCAAGATAAAGACAGAGAAAACTGGAGGAGGTCTATCTGTACCTATCCAAACCGGGGCTCCTATCCCAGAAAACGATATTGAATGAAACAAAACAGCACTTAAATGAAAATTATAAGTGATAGGAAATAAAAAGGTTTTATTAGTTTTTCGGTCAGTTTCAACTTTGGTTATGGCGAAAACTGAAAGTCGAACCGAACACTCGGCTACGGTTTTGGTTTCGGCTACTAATCGTGTTACCGTCGAATACTGTGTTTCGGTCGAATACTAAATGCTACCTACTTGAATCTTCTGGTATCCTACTACTTTGTATTCACAGCGTTTCTAATCGACTTTAGTAGGTTGTCACCTACCTGGAAAATTAATGGGTCGACTAAGGAAAAAACATATATATCTAGCGCTCATAATGTCAACTAAGATACAAATGGCTGTTTTAAGAGTTAGTTTAGCCGCGTGATTGAAATCACAACGTGGAGGAAAGGATAATAAATATCAATCGAGGATAGCCTGTTGCTGGTCATGCAAGAGGAAGTCTGGAAGTAGGCATTGGTGACTAAATAGTTGTGACGAAATTGGCTGTCATGGTTTGGGCATGTGATTTGTAGGTTTGGGCCGATTATTCCCGATGTCCACCACTTGTCTGGCCACCACTGGGGGACAGCGAGACAACTTTAAAACATTGTTCTCGTTGTCCACCACTGGGGGACAGCGTCACAACTTTGTAAGATATTTCCATTCGCCACCACTGGCGGACAGCGACACGGATATTTTTACATTCCCTATGGCCACCGTTGGGGGACAATAGAACAACTCTTTTGATCCAATTCCCACTGGCCATCAATTTAAATTATTTAATCTAGAGACCGATAAAGGATAGCCTAATATACTTATGGATTTGATTTTTAGCAGGACTAAGGGTGAGACTAATTTAAATATTTCTAAATTATATGGTAGGATAATAATTTAATAGTGATATTTTTGAATCAACATTTATGTTTCACTCAAATATTAAATCCCCCAGTGGTGGACAACCAGAACAATGTTTTAAAGTTGTCTCGTGGTCCCCCAGTGGTGGCCAGACAAGTGGTGGACATCGGGAATAATCGGTTTGGGCTTGCGGAAAATGAGCAATGGTTAGCTCGCCGTTGTCGGGCTGTTCGCTAAGGACCCCAGGCCCAAGTTGACTTGTGTTGTAATAAGGAAGTATTGTAAATTCAATAGTTTTTGAAAAGAGTAACCATAGAGTTTCTTGCCGGTTCTTCTCCATAGGAAATAACCAATTAATTGGAACCGTGCACTAGCTTCTAACGTATTATAAGTGTCCAAGTAGGCCTATGTGAAATAAAAAGATTTTGACTTTGACTTGACTATGCGTAGTGTTCCGAACTTCCGAGAGATGTCCATAAAAATGAAGTTAGGCCGAGGCCTGCTAGGGCTGAAGAACGTTTGAAAAAGTAACCGTTACCCGCCCTATCGTTTCACCTTAGAGCGGGATATGTCCAATGACTTCTAATCGATCATCATCTACCTAGCCTTTTCCCAACTATATTGGGGTCGGCTTCCAGTCAAGCTGGATTTAGCTGAATACCAGTTTTTTACGAGGAGCGGCTGCCTACCAGACCTCCACAACCCATTCAATGGGCTAACACGGTACTTCATGGCAAGACTGGAGTCAGATTTACTGGCTTCTGACTATCCGTAACGACTGCCAAAGATCTACAAATGACAGCCGGGACCAACGGCTTAACGTGCTTTCCGAGGCACGGAGGAAACTCGCTATGTTAAGATGGTCACCCATCCACAGACCAACCTAGGCAAGCGTTGCTTAACCTTGAAGATCGACCTGTGCGGCTGTTATTATCTAGCCACGACTAACGACTTCTAATCGATCCATTATTAAAAAAACTTAAGAGAGTATCTCAAATGTTACTGATTCACACTCCTTGGTAATACTTCAGTTGCCCTTTGCATTGCAGGGCTCGCTCCACTCAAAATGGGAGAAATCGATTTGAATTCTCGATATAGAATTTTCGGGGAGTTTTTATCTGTTCTTTTTTCGCAAATAAGTACATAATCTAATTCTCGACCTCCCTTATAAGGAAAATTAAACATTCTATAGAATTTTTTGAACAATTTACGTTAACATAAAATACTCGCCATGAAGTACCGTGTTACCCCAGTTAATGGATTGTGGAGGTCTGGTAGGCAGCCGCTCCTCGTAAAATACTGGTATTCAGCTAAATCTTGATTGGAAGCCGACCCCAATATAGTTGGGAAAAGGCTAGGCAGATGATGATGACGTTATTAAATACTTGTTCAATGAAAATCAATGACTAAGATGAACGGTGATCCTTCCGAAATTCGCACAGAGCGCTGTTGTTTTCCTGCTAAGAACTTTGAGGTCAATGTCAACGGATATATGAATAGAATACGACTTTGGAAATCCTTTGATTGTATTGTTTGTTAAACTGATTTTAGACGTGACCTTGATTATGATTTATTTTAAGGGCCTATTTCACCACCTATGATTAAGTTTCGAGTATCTTACTTGGCAGATAATTTCATACAAAATCTGTTCCTTTTTTGAATTTATTCAGTGAGTAGTGCCTACTCGGAAATTGTGAAACAGGCCCTTTGTTTGTTTATAATGACGTCTGTTTCCCCGTTTTTGGGATGAATAGGATTTTGTATGACGTTTGTTTTTTTAACCCCTGACGCAAAAACGACGGGGTGTTATAAGTTTGACGTGTCTGTGTGTGTAACTGTGTATGTCTCTGTCTGTGGCATCGTAACTCCCAAACGGATGATCCGATTTTAATGAGATTTTATTGTGTGAAAGGTATATCAGTCGAGAGAGTTTTTAGCTATGTTTGGTGGAAATCGGTTCAGGTCTTCAAGGTCATCAGGACATGAGAGGTGGAGAGTAGTTGGGGTTTTTTTTTAATTTTAAATTTAATTTTGAGTTCAGCCATAATTTCCGCTATTTCTGGATAGAGAAGTTTGGAAGGATAAAGGGTAGGCCTTTGCTCAGCAGTGGGACACAACTAAGGCTATAAAAAATATGTACCTAATGCTCTCACGTTCCCCCAGTTAATGGGTTGTGGAGGTCTGGTAGGCAGCCGCTCCTCGTAAAATACTGGTATTCAGCTAAATCCGGCTTGACTGGAAGCTGACCCCAATATAGTTGGGAAAAGGCTAGGTAGATGATGATAATGCTCTCACTCTAAAGTGGAGCGAGATGAGACAAGATATAGACTGATGGCACGGTTTGCGCAATGGTGGAGCGATTGGTTGCTGGGCATGTGTCGTGGATTCGATTCTCACGCGAAATAGACAATTTTGTATGGCCTACAGATAGGTTTTCCGGTTCTGGGTATATTTAAGTTTCCATGTTTGTGAACGCACCCACGAAACAGGAGTGATTCCTAGCTTTTTTTAGTCATTATTGACAGGCTCGCGTTTACTTACTATCTCACCAGATGGTAAGCGATAATGTGGTAGGCGATGAAGCACGCTTGCTTAGAAATAACCTATTCTCTCTTGACTTAAAGACCCCTAGGTTGTAGCTCTCAGGACAACACAGACTCCGGCAGTGTGGGATTTTTTTCCACGTGGGGAATCATCAGAATGACTTCTGCCGCTCTTGGGCGGAGCGGGAGGGCGTGTCAGACTTTTACTGACTAAACCCTATCCCCATTCCTTCGTTGCCTTCGATCTAGGGACCTTCCCTTTTACTTAGGGACTTTTCTTAGGGGTCTTACCTTTCGGAATACCGATCCATGGCCCCGGAGGCTTCGTCTCTGCCGGGCTCCTATAGCGTCAGTATGAGGCAACGTTTTACATCGTTTACTCATTAACTATCGATGATTGCAAAACGGATCACCTTTAGTGCCGTTACAAAGTGAGAGGTACAACATTAATGTAGGTACTAAAGTTAGATCGGTAATTTAATGTGCTTCCTTTAATCACTTAATAGTGCAAGAAGATAAGCAAGAACAAAGTATCTACCTACCTAATAGTGTTCGATTTATATCAAAGACTAGTGGTGCCCTGCAGTTTCACTTTCGTGGGTCCCGTTTTAGTGGTATGGGTACGGAACCCTAAAAATGAGAGGATGCCTGACTTCCAGCCTTCGTCGGCTAGGTTTTGCCCGTGTTTTATTGTATTAACCTATCACATACCCGCGAAACGAGACACAATAGTAAAATAATAACAGCGCAGTCTCATAGGACCGGTCGGGGATTCATGAATTAAAGAAACTTCTGCCATGATGAAAACTCCATCCACCAAATTTTCTAATTCAGCTTTAGTCTATCCGTGCGTTTTTCTTTGTGGTGAGAATTAATCAAACCCATTCTGGGTTTATTTTTGAGTTAGTAGTGATCATCCCTTGATTTCTCCCGCTCTAGGGTGGAGCGAGAGGGATGCCAGACTTTTTTGGCTAAAACCACATCTGTGTCCTTCAGCTGCTATGCATCGGCCCTACTGTGGTCCCCTACGGTTTAGCTGACATCATTTTGAGGCACGCGCGGGACACTACGCACTGTCGGCTACTCAGGCTCGATACTTTTCGGACGGCCAGAGAGCTCTTGCTGTGCGTTAAACTTTTACTGACTATAACCCACCTATGTTCCTTCAGTTTCTCTTTGGGTCCCAGGGTCATGGACTCACGGTATCTCTTTCAAATAATCCCACAGCGCTAGTAAGTATCGGCACTAGAGCACCCTCAGTTTAGCGGCTCAAACGTAATAATCTGGACCGAGCCTAGTCGTCGACGGCACGTTCTGTTCCACGCGCGCCTCAAGGAGATGTCAGCAAACTGTAGGGGCCCGGTAGGGCCGAAGCCTCTAGGGAACACGGTATCCGAAAGGTTGTCACCGTGTCCCCCAGATCGATGGTAACGAAGGAACGGGGTAGGGGTTTAGTCAGTAAGAGTCTGACACGCCCTCCCGCTCCGCCCAAGAGTGGGAGAAGTCATTCTGATGATTCCCCTACCGGAAAAAAAAAAAAAAAAAAAAAAAAGCGGCTCAAACGTAAAAACGTAACAGACAGACAGAAATATTTTCACATTTGTAATCTTAGTACGAATGTATTGGCATTAAGCCAATCATTGTATTGATTGACTACACTCTCATTTTATATGGCTTCTCAGCGGGATATAACTTAATGGAAATAGCTATAGCCTTGCGGATACGCCAACAAAGTTTTTGTGCGAATTGAAGGTTGTGGTCTTAAAATTTGTAAGTATAGGTAGAATAAATCATGCATTTGAATTATAGTTTTAGTAGCTGTTAATTTTTTTTTAAGCTTGGAAATCATCTATTGACTTCTGCCGCTCTAAGGCGGAGCGGAAGGGCGTGTTAGATGTTTACTAGTAAGTAAATTCACTCCTATATTCCTTCAGTTTCCCTCTGCGTTCTAGAAGCACAGTAGTAGGGCTTTCAAATACCGGATTTTTTCAATACCGGTATCAATACCGGTATTGGAATAGTTCAATACCGTGATCACGTGATCACGGTATTGAATTCAAGTTTTTTATATTTTTTTTTAATTTTTAAAGTAGAGCTTCTTCTTCTTCGAATCATATAGTATTTAAATAAATAATTAAATTATAGGTTTAAAACACAATTTTATTTTTTCGTTTCTAATAAAACCCACGAAAAGAGAAAAACGAGACAGATTTCACGTTATAAGACTGATATAACAGATTAAATAGGTGTTTCAAGTACCTTTTAAGCAAAAATAACTTTTTCAAGTAATTTTGAATATAAAATTTATGTGACTCGATTCACAAAACTAGCGAACCCACAAAGTTGTATAAAGATTTTTGTAGCATGTGACACATCACTAGCAAGAGGATAGAGTAGAGAACTTTTGAGAGAGTTTGAAGATCCAAGTCACTTTTGGTTCTTTTTTTATAACCATGTAAATAGCTGTAACATGAACAGCTTTAATTTAAGTCCAAAACTTTGCGAGTAAATTTTCGATTTAAATGTACTCTTATACAATACACATCTAAATAAAATTAAAATTCAGAGTCTACGCCTTATACATTTTCTAATATTTGAATTTAAATGTAAAATTTTGGTCTATTTTTCAAACAACACTAAAATGTTGATGAAAATAATTCCACAAGGTATGGGTAATGTTTAGGGGGCCTGAAAGGATAGCAGATGACCCTTAAAGTCAAACATTTGGTACACGATGCACCAAACATGTGTGCGTCAGAATAGGATGTTATTTAGTGCAATTATTTATTTTATCTATGTAGCAATTTGCGAATCAACTCTCATAGACCTACGCCACATACAACCAGCCATTCTGACGCACACTCAAACACTCTGTGTATTAAAGATTGTAATACCGTAATCACGGTATTGGATAGTCAATACCGTGATTGAAAAAAGACCAAAATATATCCGTGATCACGGTATTACGGGATCCCGTAATACCGGTATTGAAAGCCCTACACAGTAGTAGGTATGGCTCTATCGGGTCGTAGGGACCCGATAGAGCCATACCTTTTGCTGACATCTCTTTGAGGTGCGCGTGGAACATGCTACGCGCCGTCGACGACCCGAATTCAACCCGATGGTTACCGGACAGCCATACGGTGAGCTACCCATTGCTTGTCGTCGCTACTGCTTTGTGGTCACTAAGTATTTCGTAGACGGAGGCGACTGCGATGGAACTTACCAATATGATAATAGGGTGCCCATAGCGAGTAATTTTCTTAATTCGATGCAATTGAATTGACACTTTTAGATAGTCATTAATAAAAGTTTATGGAAAGCTTTTTATGTGACAATTAAGTCGTGTCGAGGTACCTTCTATCAAATATCACAAACTTTTGCGTTTATCATCGCATGCGCTTCATTATCAACTATTGCATCACAGCTTACCATCACGTGGGATCACGGTCAAGCACTAGTTTAAATCAAATAAAAAAAATATGTTTGTGTGATCCCCTAAATTCAGATAGTTTACAGTCTATAGGTATATATTGGTACTGTAAGATTCCCATAACCTTCACAATACTGGGGGGTCAAACTATTATAACGAAAGTAGATCTCAAGTAAAACCATGCGTTGGAAAGGCTCCAAGGAGAGCCACGCTATTGCCTTGAAACTACTAACTTTTAACTTATCGGATATAATGCAATTTTATGTTAATGAACAGCGTCACTAATTAGAATTATACGAAAGTATGTGTGAACTTGAAAATCTTGTAATCAATCATGTGTTGGTTTAAAGTAAACTTTTACTTTTAAAATGTTCGCGCGTTAATATTGCGAGGATCTTTATTTTATAAATAACTAGCTGACTCGGCAAACGTTGTTCCGCCATATAAATTATATGTAACATGATTTTTTACACCTTGTGTCCGAAAAATTCAAATATCTTACGGAACACTATTTTTTTTTCAAATAAAATTTAGCCTATGTTACTCGTAGATAATGTAGCTTTCGAATGATGAAAGAATGTTTAAAAACGGTCCAGTAGTTTTTAAGCCTATTCATTACAACCAAACAAACAAAGTTTTCCTCTTTATAATATTAGTAGGTATAGATAATATTAGCAGCCCGTCCCAGCTTCGCACGGGGTAGACAATTATTTATTTTTGGAAATTTGGATATAAAACACTTTTTTTAGCGACGAAAGATATTTTAAGACTCATTTTTCTACACCTTCGGTTACATTGTTCAAATTTTACCAAGGATCCCTAATTTTTTTCAAAATGAAATGTAGCCTATGTCAAATTGGAAGAATGTAGCATTCTATTGGTGAAAGAATTTTTTAAATCGGCCCAGTACTTTTTGAGCCTATTCATTACAAACATACAAAAATAGGTACAAATCTTTCCTCTTTATAATATTAGTATAGATATAGATTAGTATAGATTATGCTATCTTTTTACACAATTGCCCAAAAAATGAACCCTGAAAACATAACACTCCTGTTTTGAGGGTTCATGTATGTATGTGAGTTTCTTTATCCACCATATCTTCTAAATTACAGCACCGATTTGCATGTACGAAGCATCAGCAAATGATGAAGCATCTCTTCTTGTATGGAAGCTAAAATCTCTACCGATAACTAATAAAATCAGGCATTGCGACCTGAAAACACTATTGAAAAAATACCGACAAAACGAATAAAGTTGCATAGGAAGTGGCTTACAATCCTACTTAATACTTTTTAGCCGACTGTCATTATGATATGTTTTTATGATAAACTGTTTTCTCAGGGTCTAGGGTAATACATTCTGGACCTTAATTTGAGCTACTTTATAGACAAGCAATCAGAAAAAAATATCAATTTTTGTAAAATGAGCTAAGGCCTCTTTCCGCCTCAGGTGATGAATCGTCATCATCATCTTCCTGCCCTTGTCCCGTTTTATTTGGGGTCGGTGCAACTCGTTTTTTCTTCCTTTCTGTCCTGTCACTCGACACGCTATTATTAACTTAATTCACGAATCCCCGACCGGTCTCATAAACGAGACACAATAGTAAAACAATAACAGCGCGGTCTCATAGGACCGGTCGGGGATTCATGAATTAATGAATGAAACTTGAATAATACATACAAATAGACATCAATCCAGCAGGATATCCAAACTCAGCTCTATGGTCATCCGCCACACCGGGATAAGAAACCATAAACAAGAAAACACTGGCACAAAACACAACCTTTAACATTTTCACAAAAAAAAAAACTTTATACACACACTTATATTCCGTCTTAATTAAAATAACAATAAAATTGTACTAAAAACAATACTTTCTGTTTACTTTTACAATACTTATGAAAAACTTTTTTATTTTTCATGTCAATTTTGGCGCGTAATGTTTTCTTTTTTTATTGTCGTTGCTTTGTGCAACGGCTGCGCGCTTATACAGCCTCTTCGACACTGGCCGGTTGTATTTTACTTTTTACGAGCGGTAAGGACCGTGGAGTAAGTATGTCGTTGTGAAAAAGTAAAGAATTTTAGCGATAATCGTTGAGATAGTCTCTGTTTAATTGTTTGTCCTTCGTAGCTCATGTAGGGAGTTTGTGAAAAGATGTATAGAATCTTACTTGTGGGTACTGGCATCTGGCATATATCTACTTACCTTCGCACCGAACGATCTGAAAAGTAACAAACCGGCCAAGTGCGAGTCGGACCAACGAAGTGTTCTGTATCGTCCGTAGCATTATTCCCACCCATACGCAAAATACGCGTTTTAGTCGTGGAGTTGCGGATACCAGCCCGTTATACTATACTCTTACTATACTATACTATATCTACGTGATTTTCTTTCCGTTTGTTGTATGGGAGTTCATAATTATTTTATTGTGTTTTTTTTTTGTATTTTGTTGTTATACTGGCAACAGAAATACATCAACTGTAAATCCTAGCTTTCATACAAAGCCAGCCTGGTGACAGACGGAATCTTAGCAATAGAGATACCCAAAGTACCGTAAGTAAGTAAGTAAAGGGAATTTACCCGGGTAAAAACTCAAATGTTGGGTATTTACTTTTTATAAAGAGCTATCACAGCCTATCTCTAGTCATAGTGCATCATCACATCGCGAAGGTGTCATAAAAAGTACCTACTATCGTTATGTAAATGTTATGAGCAGATAATGTAAACTACAGCCGACATAAAGGGTAACTTTTCTTACTCAAGAAAAACATCGGCTTATTTTTCTGAGTCAGCAGATTTTGGCTTGTTTTGGTCTCTCAGAATATTTTTTTTTTCTAAAATTTTAAATCCTGATGTTCTCGGGATGCAAATTTTTGGGATTTTATATTTTGGGAATCATATTTTCGAGGCCTTTATTTTGAAAGCCCACGTGATGGTCACACACTTACCAACCTTTTCACGGCAGACATGTTTTTCTTTTCGAAATTTCATATAGGTACGGCCGAACCCAATAACCTATCTATCTCCAGTTTTGGCATACTAAAGATAGAAAAACAAATGATACAATACATAAATTGTACATGTTTTCTGTTGTTTCATTTGTTTTTCTAACTCGAATACGTGATAGATAGGTTATTGCGTTCGGCTGTTAACCTATAAACACTTGCGTTGTCAAAATGCGATCTGCTGGGGCCGCGTATTGCCAAACTGTATGCTGACCCAGACCAGGGTTGCTCTGAGTTCGATCGCAATTTGCCTTTGTAACTAACGAGCAAACTGTATACCTATTCAGAGAGTGTCTGAATCAAAATACATTTTGCTTTAAAATACTAGAGCAAAATACATACGGGTCCAGACGCCATTTTCTGTTACCTTAGCGAAATTACAAACAGGTATACATCTTTCTTACGAAAAATTAATAAGTACTGTAATTGGAAACACTTACAGTTTTTTTAACAACCTGTGTAGTTGTTCAAATTATTTTTAGTCATACTAACAAAGGTTTTTTTTAAAGTTAAAACTTAAATTAATTTACAAAAGGTATGTTTTTTTATGGACAGTTGTTCAGTTTCACGGATAGATATAACTTTATAACAACCACAACGGGAGCCTGCCTGTTTTGCCGAAAAGAATTTGCCAAATTTTCATTACCCAAACCAATTTTCGATATTATTATTATTCCCTTCATTCATTTGTAAACACACATTCTTTACATTTTTTTGTAAACACACAAAAACATACAAAAATATAAACCTTTAAAAATATAAAATATAGTAGCCCACCGGTATCGGGAACAGGGTCTAAGCAACTGGTGGTCAGGGCTTCAGGGAAAGGAACCTCCTGAAATTGCGAGCCAAAATTATTATTATTAAGGCATTTGGTATTTAATCAAATGATTTATTACGGCGAAAAATCGTAAGACAATGAACATATTGTCAAATTAATTGTTATGAAAAAAAAGACTGTTACAAACGACGAATGAAAAACGAACTGCTATCAGAACTTTAGGTTAGGTTAGGTTAGAGTAGCGACCAAACAACGCCAGAAGCATATTTTTATATATAAAACCAGAAACTGAAAACTGAAGATACCAAATATTTGGCTACATTTTATTATGGGGAAAATATGTTATACCAACTGAAACATTTGACTACATAAAAATTGGTAAAAGAACTAGTTGGTAAGCAAATTATTGCTTAAACTTTAACTTGCCAAACACTAGGTTTTTTTTTCTGGTAGGGGAATCATCAGAATGACTTCTCCCGCTCTTGGGCGGAGCGGGAGGGCGTGTCAGACTCTTACTGACTAAACCCCTACCCCGTTCCTTCGTTGCCTTCGATCTGGGGGGGACTCGGTGTCAACCTTTAGGAATACCACGTGTTCCCCCCAAATACCACGTGTTCCCCCCAAAAAACACTAGGTTTGCGTTACACTTATTTGTGAAGAGTTTATTTGCTAAGTATTAATTTGGCAAATAAAATTATGCGAAAAATTGTTTGGGAAGCGATAATTTGGCAATTTTTTTTTTGGTAATACCAGGGAGACCCCAACCGCAACAGTATAACAAAAATTACGGGAAATTATGAAACACGTTGTCTAATCAGTTACAGATATTCGCGTGTCACAGTTTGCTTTACATACAAGCGAGCAAAGTGCATACAATCTCAGAATGCTCTGAGCTCGTATGTACTTTGCTCCAATTTGTTTGTGATTTCAATGAGCACGACGTAGTTCAGTACAGACTATGGGTGTCTGGGTCAGCATACAGTTTGGCAATACGCGCTGGGGCCTTACCATGACGTGTGAAAAGCTGTGCGAGCGGAGCGAAAAACAGGAATGAAGCTGTACAGATACACCTTATATAGGTAATTCCATTCCTAGTTTAGGTCATCAAATGGATCGCGTTAGGGCTCATGGTAAGGCCTTTGAATCCCCATTTAAATCTATTTAGCCGTATAGAATCTAGGTGTGCCAAAAAGTAAACATCCTGACACTGGAAGAATATTATCGTCTTGCATCATTGCTTACCATCAGGCGGGATTGCAGTCAAGCATTAGTTTATGTTATATAAAAAAAATCGTCTGTAAGGTAATCGGGTAAAAATTACATTCTATTTATTCTACAATCGTAACTAGGATATAGGTCGTGAATCATTATCATCATCTCAGCCGAAAGACGTTTAGGTACAGTTACGCCCGTTTTCAATAAGCTATCTATCTGCAGTGATGTCCTTGCTTGCTTTCCTATAACCTACCGACGGATAGCATTTCCTACCAAAAGTTGTTGATTGAAAGATAGAATCTTACTGTTTATCGGGGATAGCTATCTGTCTATGAACTGCGGTAGGTTATTGAAAACGGGCGTTAGACGTAGGGCTCTCCCAAGCGCCGCCACAACGACCGGTCCTGTACGTCTCCCATCGAAATCGAGAATGTCGTGATCTGATACTTATTGTTAACTAGACTCTAGTTTATGGCTGGCCAACTGCCGGTTGACCTGCCACCTTTACGAAACTAACTTCACGGCAACATCTTGTGCAACGACAATAAAGACACATTCACTAAACTTTATTTAAATTGCTATAATATTTAACACCACGAGGAGCTCGTGGCTAGATAATAACAGTCACATGGGTCGATTTTCAAGGTTAAGCAACGTTTGCCAAGATTGGTCTGTGGATGGGTGACCATCTCAACATACCGAGTTTCCTCCGTGCCTCGGAAAGCATGTTAAGCCGTAGGTCCCGGCTGTCATTTATAGATCTTTGGCAGTCGTTACGGATAGTCAGAAGCCAGTAATTCTGATTCCAGTCTTGCCATGAAGTACCGTGTTACCCCTAGTTAATGGGTTGTGGAGGTATGGTAGGCAGCCGCTCCTCGTAAAATACTGGTATTCAGCTAAATCCGGCTTGACTGGAACTTATTATTATTATTATTATTATTATTTCCTCTTTATTCATTTTGGTATATACATATAAATTACATTTTTAAATATTTGATATAAAAAATAAAAAACATTTAAAAATATAAAAAATAGTAGCCCACCGGTATCGGGAACAGGGTCCAAGCTACCGACAGTCAGAGCTGCAAAGAAAGGAACTTCCTGACAATACGAGCCGTGTCCAGGAGTACCGCTTTCTGAATCAAGCCCTTGATCCAGCCACCTAACGCGAGCCTCCTAAGGTGTTGGTCGAGGCTCTTTGCTATCAAACCATTCCCTGACACGACTATCGGTACAATGATCGCCGAGTCCACTTCCCACATGTCGACAACCTCGCGAGCCAAATCGATATACTTATTTTGTTTATCTTTCTCGGCTTTCACGAGGTTCTCATCATGTGGGACGGATATGTCGACAATGATTGCACGCCTCTCGATTCGGTCCACCACCACTATATCAGGTTTGTTGGCCACAACAGTCCTGTCAGTGATGATAGACCGATCCCAGTACAATGTGATATGACCATTATCAAGAACTGGGTCGGGCACATACCTGTAGTACGGCACTTCCAATGCCACAAGAGAGTATTTTAGAGCAAGTTGCTGATGGATAATCCTGGCTACAAGGTTGTGTCTATGCAAGTACTCTCCGTTAGCTAGACTAGAACAACCAGAGATTATGTGACGGATTGATTCTCCCGGATGGTGACATGCCCGACAGATGTCAACCGTGCCGTCCTTCACAATAAATCTCCGGTAGTTATTCGTCATGATAACTTCGTCCATAATTGCACAGACAAAACCTTCGGTTTCCCCAAAGAGGTCACCGAAACGTAGCCAGGCTACGGACGCCTCTTGGTCCACATCGGGCCCATTAAGGGCCCGGAAAAAGCGTCCGTGAAGCTCTTTGCTCTGCCATACTTCCCTGCGATCGTTAGTGTCAAGCACTACCGGTTTGCGCCAGTTCTCGACAGCCAGGGAGAGCGGGGTGAGTCTTATGTCCACTGCCACTACATCTCGATGCATACCCACGTCAGCAGCTAGGAAATATTCCCTGAGATTGCATACCTCGCGGTTGTGTAGGGTCTTTGCATTATTATTATTATTATTATAAAGGCAGGATCATGTTCATGATTCGGTTTGATAGATATGACGTCACAACATATCATTACGTTGATACAATTCATATTTCAATCGTATAGTAAGTACTTGAAGGTTAATTTGTTTTGGTGTTTCTTCTCAGGGTAGTCAGTTAGGAAACACCGGCCTCATCTAGTAAAAAAAGTCCAAAAAAAATGGTTGCCTGTAAAGTCGTTTTTACGGGCGAAGATTTTACGTGACAACGTCTTTTTCTCGGTAGAATATTTATTGATATGAATATAATTAAATTGCACAATAGGAACAAGGAATTGAATGAAAATAAGAATTGCACAAATTTTAACTATAGAAATATATTTTGTTTACTAAAATTCTCTAGTGCTGCGCGCGCGGCAGACCGATCATAGTTGAGTGGGAGAGAGACGCAAGGCATTCGGCGGGCCTCTCTCTCGTTCGGTGACTCATCGTAACGTTACCGAGCGTTACACTTTTTCATAAGTGACTCCCAGCCGCAACCTAATTTAAGACGTTGTCACGTCAAAAATATGACGTGTAAAACTGTTTGTGAAAACCTATTTGCAAAATAAAATATCATTTATTACATTTATCATTTATCAATACCCACTCAACTACTATTTTTGTCGGTTGATGAGGACATTTACAAATTAATTAGTACAGGTAAATAAAGATTTAAATTAAACACAAATTTTAAATAAAGATAACATTTATTAATTTACTGAAATCATTAACGTTTTCATTAAATTATCACGACATTTTCCTCATAATTTAATATCATTTTACATAAATTCAGTCTTAATTAAGTACAGGTAAATAATAAATTAACCAGTAATATGACATATTGTTTTTTTTTAATTGATATAAACCAGTGCGTGGTCGCGAGTTTCGGTAAGAGATTGCCTTAGGGTCAATAAATCTGTCAATATGTCATGTGATGTCAATTTAGATGTTCCTACGAGGAGGCCATTCAAGCACACTATGTAAGCAGAATTTTGGTAATTTAGCCATCCACTTTTTGTTTTTTTTTAGCAAAAGTAAGCACAACTCAAGAAGGGGACTGTAGGATAAGAGTAAATAGGTTACTTCTAGACAAGCGTGCTCCATCGTCGGCCACATTATCACTTACCATCAGGTGAGATAGTGGTCAAACGCGAGCCTATGCATATTAAATAAAATAAACTCTAGTTACCCCATTCTGTGCTAACGTACAAGGAAATCAAAAACCAGCATAAACACAATTAACGTTTGAATCCCCAACCGGTCCTATGAGACCGCGCTGTTATTGTTTTACTATTGTGTCTCGTTTCGCGGGTATCTGAGTAATTAAATATAACAACAATTTTGATGTCATGAGGAACGGGGGCCTCATGATATTCCTTATGACATCAAAATTAGCAATAGCAAAGACCTCTCCTCTTGTTTTCTTCTCTCCCCCAGGCCAGGTTCACCAAAAAACCCCCATCAGTTTACAATCTCCCATTCCCCAATGTCCAAAGGTTTGGCCTGCTGGCAGTCTTCACAATCACTTGCACCCTTAGCCTTACAGTTTCCCCCCTTGCAAGGATACTCCCCCTTCCGAGGGTACTCCGAAGGTTTGTCTGGAGAGAACAAGGATCGCCGCAGTTGGTTTAGCATGGAGAGCTCGTAATCATGGAGGTGGTCTGCTGGTGCTGGCGTGCAGAGGCTGAAGGTGGCTGCCAGGATAATGAGGGGTAGCTGGAAAGAAAAGACAGTAGTTAAACACTTTTATGTACCAGCAGGGTATCACCACTTGGTCGGGAGGAGCTCGTGGCTAGATAATAACGCCGCACATCTTCAAGGTTACGCAACACTTGCCAACGTTGGTCTGTGGATGGCTGACCATCTTATCATAACGAGTTTCCTCCGTGCCTCGGAAAGCACGTTAAGCCGTAGGTCCCGGCTGTGATTTGTAGATCTTTGGCAAGCGTTACGGATAGTCAGAAGCCAGTAAATCTGATTCGGTATACTTACCGTACGGGACTCGTCTAATGTAGCTCTAAAAGTCTAGTTGGCATATAAAATGTATTGAGACTGACGCGCTAAGATCGGCGTCCATGGCCCACGTGTGCGCAATGTAGTTCTACCTTAGGATCCACGTCTGCCACGTACGCAAGTCTGGGCTAGACTTGTAGAGCTACATTAGATCCACGCCACGCGACGCGGTTCTACGTACAATTCAGGCGTTGCCCACGTGTGCGTCGGTCTAATGTAGATCCCGCTTAATGTTGAATGACTAACGCCCGTTTTCAATAAGCTATCTACCTCCGGTTTTGGCATACTGGAGACAGTACAACAAAAGATACAATACAAAAAATTTACATGTTTCTGTTGTTTCATTGGTTTTTCTATCTCCGATTTATGATAGATAGCTTATTGAAAACGGGTGTAATTGCCGAAACCAATAACCTATCTATCACATATCGGAGATAGAAAAACAAATGAAACAACAGAAAACATGATAATTTTTGTATTGTAGCATTTGTTTTACAATCTCCAGTATGCCAAAACTGGAGATCGATAGGTTATTGGTTTCGGCCGTAAAGGATTTTCCCTAATCCCACAAATAAATACATAGTTACAAGCATATGTGTTTGAGTTTTAAGCGGAAATTACTCATATTGATAACATTCAGTGGTTGAGTACGTGATTTACGATTCATAATAAAAATGAGTGTAAGTGCTTGACTTCGATCCCGCCTGATGGTAAACAAGTTATTTAGTTAGCACTAGTTTATTAACAGCCTATTCACTCTAATCTTGAAGATACCCAAATTATAATCAGACGGGAAGATCGCAGCAGGGAAATTGTTCTAGTTCTTCAGTGTCCGCCGTTATAAAAGACGAGGCGAAACGCTTTTTAAAAACTTAAGGGTGGATGGAGGTTGGAATGTCCGATGGTAGAAAGGTGATGGCAGTATCAAGTCATATAATTCCTACGCAAACTCTTCAAAAAGCATCTTGTAAAATACCGAAAGACTAAGACTAAAACTATGGCTATCCTACGCCTGTGCTCAAGGCTTTCTAGACTGGACCAACTGTACTTAACCAAATCTGCATCACCAATTAGCCTCTTCGCACGCCTTTCCACCGAGTCCAAAGCTGCTAGTTAGCATTTTGCAGAAACAAAGTAAAAATAAGTGGAATCCAAATTTTTCCATCAAACATTGTCATGACAACAGATCAATTAATATTTGATAGACACAATAATATGATGTTCACACGTAAACTGAGGAGTTTTTGTCAAATTGCCACAATTATTAGATGTATTGTTCTTTACTTCCCAATGATTTAGGTAGTCAAAAACTTATCGAATGATGACTTAATTAACACAGTAATTTTCTCACATAACGTGAGATTATATTATCTAATAATATCTTCACTATTGGGACTCAGGCCTCCTCTCTAAGAGAGGGAATGGGCCGTAATCCACCGCGCGGGTCCAATGCGGATTGGTGGATGTCACATGTCTTCGAATTCATGGTTCTAGGACATGCCGGTTTCCTCACGATGTTTTTCTTCACGGTTTTGAAAGCAGTAGTGATGAAATAAATTACACAAAGTAAAGCTACACAAAATAATGTCTGGGTTTGAACCCGCCAGGCGCATATAATTATGGGCCCTTTTAAAACGCCAGAAGCTAGTATACGGTTCCTATTGATCGTTTCTTATGAAGAAGAACCGGCAAGAAACTCCTTGAAAGTAACTCTTTGAAAAAAATCATTTGAGTTTTACAATATTTGGGTACATATTATTATATTAATAGGTTTGATTTTGATTAAACTTTAAAGGTAAAAGGTACAGCAAACGTTAAACACTAATCTGGACAAACTAAATCACAGACGTACTAAAAATTACTACGAAACCAAACTACATCCACAAATTCTACTAAAAAACACACAATTTCACTCACCAAAACTTTCATGGTTGCCTCTGTATTGGATTAAGTACCAAAATGCGCGAAATGTATAGCGTTTTAGCTTTAAATACTGAAGAGAAACAGCACACTGCCCCAGATAGAGTGTTTGTGTGTATATCAGCTGACAAACCGTTATCTACTTGATATAAAAACTGCGCTGTTAAGGCGCGACCACATTGTCGCAAGAGTATTATTTTTATTCTTCTTCTTCTTTTCGTGTCGATGCACTCATATCAAACCTCTTCTGAGTTCTTACCAAAATTTGGCAACCTGCACGGCTCTGTCATTGGTCTAGCATAGATCCTGATTTTTTTTATTAGCCGACCAACATTCGTTCGCAAGCAGGACCGATGCCTGCTAAAGTCTATTTTTTAATCCCTGAGACTAAATTGACACAGGTGCAAATTTAACGGACGGACAGCGGAGTCTTAGTAATAACGTCCCGTTTTACCCTTTGGGTACTGAACCTTAAAAAAGGTAGGCGACAACGTTACGGTATTATCATTTCAAGTCTCTGTACGCTAATAAATATATATTAGTACTAGTAAATAGTGTTCGATCGGAACTTGGTTCCGGTATTTCGGCTTTTATCCTATGTGCTAAAGCCAGTATTTTAATCCCTGACACTAAATCGACACAGGCAAAATCAAACTTACAATAATAATGATGCCAGTTCTTTTGTGTTTAACAAGTGTGACAACCCACGTAATGTCATTTTAGTCTCAGAGATGAAAAAAACAGACTATAACTAGAACCGCGAGGAATTGCTGAAAAGAAAACCCGTAGTCCTAGAATGTAAGGGGCAATTGAAGGCCACCGGTGTGTAGTAATAGTGTACCACCCGCTCCGCCCAGAGCATTAGATCTCCATCTCCAAAAAAAAATAAAAAAAACAACAGCCATAACACTGAAAAATATTAAAAAACTATGTAAGGTCTAGGTTAGTGTTACAATTTCTTATAGATTAGTATCGCTTAACCCTTAAAAGAGTATAATAAATGGGCATTGTGAATCGATTTTACGGCGTTCGTTTTATTTTAAATCTATAATAATGAGCCCAATTTATTTATTTGATAAGCTAATTCTATTTATTCTCGCTAAATTATACCTACCCAAACATAATTATCGTTATTTCAGCCGAAAGACGTCCACTACTGGACATAGGTTTCGCCAGAGCGGTCCTGTGCATCTCGCATACATCGCATTCCCAAAACTCTCACTAAGTCGTCGGTTCACCTTGTGAGAGTCCTAATAACGCTGCGTCTTTCAGTACGTAATCGCCATTCCCGAATCTTTCGTCCCCATTTTGTTTTTGTAATAATATTTCCACAACTTTCACACAATGCCATCTAGTCCCAAGCTAAGCAGAGCTTGTGTTATGGGTACTAGACATCTGATAAACATACTTATATACTTCTAAATACATACATAATATTATACATTGACCATCTGTTCTACGAATAACGTGCACCGATTCTTCTGGCTATGTATGTCGGTGTAAATTGTAATTCTTCTTCCTTCCCTTCTTCTTTCGGTCAGTGATCGACTACACGTATACAAACCAATTACTTATTATGATATTAATGAAAGACGACGCTTAATGAACAAAACAAAACAACAAAATAAAATAAAAAAAAAGCGAAATCTCAATCTCAAGTACGACATTATTCGATTTATATTAAATGTTGAGTACTTTCTGCTGCTTTTGCTAGTATGTCCATACCCTTACACGGAGCCGAGAAACATCAATGAATGAGTCAGGATGATCCAAACAAAACACTGTATAGTAAACCAACGCCTGCCCACTACGTTTGGGCACTATGTACATAATACTCTTACGTGTTTTTGTGTCAATATGACTCATTTTATGACGAGTTTATTGACTTCTTGGTATCTAATTTTTTTTTGTATGATTTTTTGGGTCAATTTGACGAAATGATCTCTCTCTTCACACAGTCTTACCATGTAGGGTTCGGACTTGATCGCCTTTTTTTTCGTTAGACATTTCGGTCCTGGGTCGTTAAGCCATTTACTTGGGCTTTATTTAGGTCTTTGCTGATTACAGACATCTAAGTTATGAGTTAGTAAGATGAAAGAAAGAAAGAAAGAAAGAAAAGAAAGAAAAGAAAGAAAAGAAAGAAAAGAAAGAAAAGAAAGAAAAGAAAGAAAGGAAAGAAAAGAAAGAAAAGAAAGAAAAGAAAGAAAAGAAAGAAAAGAAAGAAAAGAAAGAAAAGAAAGAAAAGAAAGAAAAGAAAGAAAAGAAAGAAAAGAAAGAAAAGAAAGAAAAGAAAGAAAAGAAAGAAAAGAAAGAAAAGAAAGAAAAGAAAGAAAAGAAAGAAAAGAAAGAAAAGAAAGAAAAGAAAGAAAAGAAAGAAAAGAAAGAAAAGAAAGAAAAGAAAGAAAAGAAAGAAAAGAAAGAAAAGAAAGAAAAGAAAGAAAAGAAAGAAAAGAAAGAAAAGAAAGAAAAGAAAGAAAAGAAAGAAAAGAAAGAAAAGAAAGAAAAGAAAGAAAAGAAAGAAAAGAAAGAAAAGAAAGAAAGAAAAAATGTTTTATTTGGCACACATATTATATACACACAGTGTAGTAAAAAAAAAATGAGGTACTTAAAAAATAAACATAAATAAAACCAATTAACGACCTATCACATACCCGCAAAACGAGACACAATGACACAATAGCCTCTACTAGACAATAACAGCGCGGTCTCATGCGACCGGTCGGGGATTCATGAATCAAACACTGTGTGTCACACGGTTGCGCCAAATAGTTCAGCGATAATGTCAGAAAACTACACGGTAGTTGACTGACGCTGGTTTGAAGATGTGTGGATTACACAAAATACTTGTCGTTCTTTGATTACTTAACTTTGCCACAGTGCTTGAAATTGCTTGTTTATTTAGCGGTTTTCATAGGTAAGTTTGTATGGAACCCTTCGTGCGCGAAAACGACTCGGACTTGGCTAGTATTTTTTTTGAAGATTTTTTCTGATTAAAACCCTCCCATGTATCTTTACGTTCTAGGTTAACAGTAACTATTTGAAACAGTCCTGCAGCCAACCGATTCATTTGCGTAATGTAAGTAATGATTACCTACAAGCTACTTTAGTTTCCTAAGAACACCATATGACTATTATTGTGGACATGGACTTTTCATAGGAAATCACCGATCATCGCGACATAACCGTCTTCACTATAATTTTGAGCTAGTAGCTTGTCTATTGGGAAAGGTGTTTTTACCAGAATTTAAAAGTCACTTACTGTCCGTCCCGGCTTTGCACAATAATAATATGATTTGATAAATAAATAATGACAGTCTTTATTATTTGGTCAATATTCCTATTTTTTTTGTTTTGGTATCATCAGAATCTCATCTCACATCAGAAATCACTGATTTTTATCCGTACCGACACTCGAAGGTTCAGTTGAAAATCAGCGTCAGGCAACTGCTACGGTAGTTGCCTGGCATTATGCTGAACTGGACCTATTTGGCGAAGCCGTAATATATTGTTGTATTTTTTTTTTTTTTTGTTGTTTTTGATTTGTTTTTTCTGTGTAATTTAAGTGTGCAATTATTTGTACTGGTTTGCCAAATAAACGTGTTTTCTTCTTTCTTCTTCTTTTTTCAAATCAGAGGAATCATCAGAATGATTTCTCCCGCTTTAGGCCGGAGCGGGAGGGCCTGTCAGATGTTTACCTGACTAAAAATCACAGCTTTGTTTTTTCCTGGCCTTTCGTTACAGAGCCCCGGTTTTTTATCAGAAGTGAACCCATGCGCACAGGACCATGGCCTGTACTCATACCTAGTATGTTTAATGGCGTACAAAAAAACTTAGATACGAGTATGAAAAAGAAAGACAGAAAAAATATTTCACATGAATATTGTTAGAAAGAGCGTCGCAAAAGGCAATTGAAGGATCATATAGGTAGGTTTTAGTCGGTAAAACTCCGACACTCTCGCTCTTCACTTAGAGTGGAAGATGTCATTTCATGATTTCCTTTGAACAAAATACTCTTCCGAAAATATATGTTAGACGTTATTTTCTCCATGATTTACTAAAAAATGTTGCAAACATATTAAATGACTGCGTAAACTATAACCTTGGCCACATAATGAGACTGCTCACGTTAGAAAATAAGTAGCGTGATGATATCGCAACGTAAGCAGTTAGTTATAGTTATCTGTGTTATGTGATGCAAGATGGTAACGACAAAGATCAACAAGTAGTTGCAGTAACGCATTTCTTTATATTATGACAATACTTGTGTGAGAAGTGATATGGAAGAAAAGGGAGTTAGTGATAGCGACTAGCGTGACGAGTGACAGGATAGAATGGAAGAAAAAAAAACATGTTGCGCCGACCCCAAATAAAACGGGACAAGAGTAGGAAGATGATGATGATGATGATGACAATGGGAAGGCGTAGGTGCTCTGTTTGCCCGACTGCATAGCATAATCAGCCTATTAATGTTCCCACTGATGGGACTGAGGCGGTAGAAAGCCCGACTGGTATTACGGCCCATGCCCTCTCCTAGAGAGATCTAGGGGAGGATATGGGCCGTAATCCAAAACGTAGGCCTAGTATGAATTTGTAACGTACCTATCTTAAAGTTGATGATTGAAGTCATGTTAG
Source organism: Mythimna separata (assembly GCA_030763345.1). Classification (NCBI taxonomy): domain Eukaryota; kingdom Metazoa; phylum Arthropoda; class Insecta; order Lepidoptera; family Noctuidae; genus Mythimna; species Mythimna separata. The sequence continues at coordinate 2,506,463 of CM061188.1, read as the reverse complement.
TTAAACAAAAAAGTCCCCCGACTGCGATGAAAATTTTTGTTTTCTAGATCAAATGTTTAGTTAGTGAGATTCACTCACTGCCTAAACATAAATTCTTATAAACTACCTACTGAGAATGTGTGAGCATACTTTTATTTTTAACTATATTGTCTAGCTAACTCATCTTTCAAATTGACTTCAACCATGAGGGAACGGTCATCCTTACACCCCATGAGACACCCCGGCCATAGGCACGGTTCCTGACTTCCAACAATGGGATTATAAGGCTGTTTATCATCATCATCTCAGCCGAAAGACCTCCACTGCTAGACATAGGCCTCGCCTTAACGAGCAGTTCGCGACTATTAGGCTGTTCATGCTCATCCTCATTATTCTGTCATCACCTATCTCTTTTCTTCCTATGCATGTATAGACAGAGACCACGCTTTTGGTTAGGCCAAGGTCATAAAAATGCTAACTGGAACTTTAACCAGAATACTTATATACTCGTACCTACTCTAATTGCCATTTTCAGAATAATAAACACCGCGATAAACCAAGCTAATCTGGTGGACTTCATTAAAATAATCACATTAATGATTGAATCCTTTAAATAACTAATTAAAACAGTTGCTAACTACATTAGCGAAAATACTGTTGATTGTGAATTTTATCTAATTAAAATGTAATGTTGTATTGATGAAGTAAAGAGGCATACTCACTGGATAAGTTATTTTGTACTAGCTGTTGCTAGCGGCTCCCGCTATTCCAAGACATGGTCTAATCGTGTACCAAGTTTTATCGAAATGTAAACTAATATAATAATAAAGAGGTAAAGTTTGTTTTTTTGTTTGTATGAGGTAATCTGTGGAACTACTGGTCAGATTGCTAAAAAAATTTCTCCAATAGGAAGCTGCTGTAGCTAGTCATTAATATACCTTTCAAAAAAAAAACCTCATTAAAATCGGATGATCCGTTTGGGAGCTACGATGCCACCGATAGACACATACACATTTACACACACAGACACGTCAAACTTATAAATACCCCGTCGTTTTTGCGTCGGGGGTTAAAAAGAGCAACAAACATCCATACTTGCATACATGTATAATCTTTCGCGCTTATAATATGTATTACCTAGGATATTTTTAAAAAGTCTGAATCAGTCGAGGAAAAGCACATTTAATTACAAAAACTGGCTTCTGCAAGCGGCTTCGCCCGCGTGAAAGTAGGGAGTGAATTTTGGCAAAATCCTCTCTTAGCGCTTGCCTACGTCATAAAAGGAAACTGCAAAATTTAACACTCCTAGTCCCGATCAGTTTCTCTTTTAAATAATAATAATAATAATATCTTCTTTATTTTCTTCCACAAAAACAAGACTTATATAAATTATTATATATACGAAGCTTGTCAAAGGAAAGGTTTACAAAACTGCCGTCCATCCGGCTTTAACATACGATGCGGAATATTAGCCATTGAAAAAAACCCATGCCACAAAAATGCACACGACAGAGATGAAGATGCTGAGATGGGCAGGAGGTGTCACTCTCAACGATAGGGTTAGAAACGAACACATCCGTGGAAGTTTCAAGATCCGACCAATTGGAGAGAAACTCAGTGAGACGCGACTTAGATGGTATGGCCATGTAATGAGAAGGTCTGAAGATCAAATGACTAGGCACGTCCTACACATCAGTACTGGTCCAAAAAAGCATGGTAGACCCCTTTTAACTTGGATGTCTGTAATTAGCAATTACGTAAAGAAAGCCCAAGTAGATGACTCGATGACCCAGAATCGAAATGCCTGGTGAAGAATGACGAGGAGAGCCGACCCCAAATTAAATAGGATAAGGGTAGGCAAAAAGAAAGAGAGAGAGATAGACGAAACTTTCCTTTTGCAGCATCTATTGGTACACTTCGTCGAGCCTCCAGTGTGTACGTGCCTTAAATTGACCCATTTTTCTATATAAATGGTAAAAATGAGCTATAATTGTGTCAATCTGGTCATCATCGCGGTCCAAGATGGCGGCCATTCCCGCCACTTTAGTGCTGTTCCTGTATATTACTGTAGCTTCCGGCTACACGTTGATGCGTAAGTATTTTTCATGTATATATTTTTTTTTGGAGCACGAGTAGCCCGTGGCTAGATAATAACAGCCGCACGGGTCGATCTTCAAGGTTAAGCAACGCTTGCCTAGGTTGGTCTGTGGATGGATGACCATCTTAACATAACGAGTTTCCTCCGTGCCTCGGAAAGCCCGTTAAGCCGTGGGTCCCGGCTGTCATTTGTACATCTTTGGCAGTCGTTACGGATAGTCAGAAGCCAGTAAATCTGACTCCAGCCTTGCCATGAAGTACCGTATTACCCCAGTTAATGGGTTGTGGAGGTCTGGTAGGCAGCCGCTCCTCGTAAAATACTGGTATTCAGCTAAATCCGGCTTGACTGGAAGCCGACCCCAATATAGTTGGGAAAAAGCTAGGCAGATGAGATGATTTTTTTTTCCTTTTCTTTTTATTAAAAAACTTTGCTTTACTAGGAATTATTCCTGATTCGTAGGTGCGTTCATAAAAATGTATACTCACATACAAAAATACCGAGAACCGGAACAATATCTGAACGTCATACAAATATTTGTTCCATGTGGGACTCGAACCCGCAACACGCGGAGCAGCAGCCAATAGCTCAATCATTGCGCAAACCGTGCCGAAGATTTTGATTAATATTTATAAAATACTAAACTAATTATATACACTGACTGGCCTGTTGGTCTAGTGGTTGGTGGACCTGAATGCTAAGTCGGAGGTCGTGTATTCGGCTCCCAACCAAGATAAAATGTTTGATTGTTTCATTATTATGTGTAACTAACCTGTAAAATGTTTGATTGTTTCATTATTATGTGTAACTAACCTGTAGACGGTTACCGGTTGGCTGGCCGGCGAGTTGACCATTACTCATTGTCTGCATGCCCATGAAAGTTTTATCGATAATATCCCAGAGTCAAAGGGCCCTCATTGTTCGAAGGAGTTACTGCAAAGGTTTTTCGTTTAGCTAATCAATCTGCAGATGACAGAAGAGCTGGTGGAATAAATGTGAGAGGGTTTGTCGTATGTACTCGGCGTGATATTATAGGAGGTAAAAATGTATTTGAAAAAATAATAATAATGATTAAATTCTGTACAGGAGAGGATGAGGGCAGCAATGAAATAATCTGGCCGTCGGAATACCACTTCAAAGGAGAAAAGCTCAACTTCCAATCGGGTCTGAAGGAAAGCTTTGAAATATGGTAAGTTATTATTGATTTATTAAATGCTTTATGCACATAAATGTAGGTACAGATGAAAACTAAATGCCTTATGGCGCATTTTCACTGGTCGTTAACTCGTTCGGTATACCGCATGCGGGGAGTTCCCGCATGCGGGATAACAACCAATGAAAGTAACATGTTCGTTATACCGTCTGCGGTTTAATGCGGGCCATGTGACACGCGTTCCAGTAATCTCTCGCACCCGGCATGCGGGCCCTATCGACTAATGAAAACGGTTCCTTGAATGCGGGCCCTGTGGCATGCGTTCCAGAAATCTCTCGCACCCCGCATGCGGGCCCTATCGACTAATGAAAATGCGCCATTAGGCATTTAAGTTAACCTTGGCTGATGCATAGAAAAATTGTGATTGGTGCAATAAAATTACTATTGTGTAATTTATTTCATGACCGTTGCTCTCAAAACGGTGAAGAATAATATAGTGAGGAAACCGGTATCCTAGCGTCCTAGATACAAAAATTCGAAGAAATGTGACATCCACTAATCTGCACTGGGCCCGCATGGTGGTTTATGTTCCATTCCCTCTCCTAAAAATGAGAGTTGAGTCCCAGCAGTGCCAATTTTACAAGGCCGTATACTTTTGCAAAAAAATCAACTTTAGAAAGAGGTTTCCTACATCATTTAAAAAAAAACCGGCCAAGAGCGTGTCGGGTCACGCCCAGTGTAGGGTTCCGTATTTTCCCGTCCGTCAAAATCAGTGTCCCCAACTTTTCAAAAAGTGTTCGTCCCATCAAGTTCAAAATAATTTTCCTAGAAAGTCTTTATAAAGCTCTACTTCCCAGATTTTTTTCATATTTTCTAAACTTATGGTTCAAAAGTTAGAGGGGGGGACGCATTGTTTTTTACTTTTGGAGTGATTAGTTCCGAAATTATTGATATTATCAAAAAATGATTTTAGTAAACCCCTATTCATTTTTGAATATCTATCCAAAAATATACCACACGTTAGGGTTGAAATTTTAAAAATAATCGCTTTTTACTTTAAATGTAGGGGGCTACCCTAATAAAACATTTTTTTTAATACAGTTGCTCAAAAAGTGGCGTATTGCAGGGACGTATAGCGTTCGGGAAGTGGGCTATTACACACTCGTGCTTTTTCTTTCCCAACTGTCAAAATAATGTCTATCAAAAAGAAAAAACCAACCATGAAGTTTTTACTAAAAAAAAATTTTATGATGAATCATAAAAACTTTTTTAAATATTTCTAAAAAGAAGCTACTAATTTGTTTCAATATCAGATTTAATTATTTGATTCAATCAATCAAAGGTTAGGTTTCATTTCATTTCATCTCATTAAGTTGCCTTTTCATTTCATATCTATAAAAAAAATCTACTGAAGACTTGGCTGTATGGGCTGAGTTCCCCTTGCCTACTTAGAATGGGTGAAGAAAAAAAATAAAATCTGTTTATATTCTTTGACGGTTGGCGCCATTTTGATTAGTAAGTTGAATTTATTGTGTTTTTATTATTTCATTAAATTGCTTCATTTTTTCGCAACTGTATTAAAAATAGTCGTTCAGTACACGTGCGGAACTGTCATTGCAACTTGTTCCGACTGTCAGCCATCACCTTCGGCTGCGCCTCGGCTCGGGAAACATTTGTCGGAACTCTTTGCAATGACAGGCTTTCCGCACTTGTTGTTGGGAAATAGTATATTTCATTATACTATTTCCCATTTTTATTTTTGCACTTTGTTGGCGTGATTGACATACATATTGGTACCAAATTTCAGCTTTCTAGAGCCAACGGTCACAGAGATTAAGCGAGGACGGACGGACAGACATGGCGAAACTATAAGGGTTCCGTTTTTGCCAATTGGCTACGGAACCCTAAAAAATCTTTCACATACTAAGAATTACTACTGTATCGTGGGTGCATCCACAACATGTAAACTCACATATACAAGACAACCATTACCGGTCCGGTATAGGTGTCCCGGGTCTGGACCCGGAACACCTATTTGTAAGACATACGAATATTTGTTCCGTGCGGGAATCGAACCTGCGACACGCACCGCAGCAGTCAATCGTCTAACCTCTGCGCCAACCGCGCTATCAAATTTTTTCATTCAAATTTTCTTAGACTAGTTGTTCTGTCATTTCTAAGTTTATACAAAAGTCCTATAGAAAACACTCATATACCTACACGTCGAAACCGCGATCATACATTTTCCCGTCCGTTTATAATTTGGGTATCTTCAACACTAGAGTGAAGAGGCTCTTAATAAACTAGTGCGCCTCACCATCAACGATTGCATCACTGCTTACCATCAGGCGGGATTGTAGTCAAGCACTAGTTTAATCAAATATTAAAGAATAAGCAAGTATTACATAAAATGGATTGTTTCAGGTACAATGGTGACCTGAACCGTTCCCGTGCTGACTTCAACGATGGCACCGTCAGGAAGTTCTACTACGGAGACACTGGCTACGCTTATGTGGTATGATAAAACTTATTTATTCGTTTGTTAGTTTCTTTAGGTGGGAAATCATCACTACGACTTCTTGTGGCGTGTGAGACTTTTACTGACTAAAGGCGGTGGAAACTGAAACCAGGGCAAAAAAGGAACACAAGTGGGAGAACTTGTGTTCCTTTTTTGCCCTCATTCCAGTTCTACCCAGGGCCTCAGTAGGCTTCGACCCTGCTGACATCTGTTTGAAGCGTGCGAGGAACAATACGCGCCGACATCTACTTGGGCCTACTGTTACGGGACGTCCGGACGGCGAGCTGCCTGTTGCTCGCCGTCCTACGATTTGTTGGTAGGTTTTCGAGAAAGAGGTCAATTGTCGAATCCGACTCGACTGGACAGCGTTCGAGAAGCTGCGCGGTAACTTCTCATCCAAGTTACCGCAGTGTCTCAAGACGAAAGTCTATGATTAGTGCGTGTTGCCAGTGATAACATATGACACTGAAACGTGGTCGCTTACAATGGGCCTCATCAGAAGGCTTATCATCAGAAGTCATTCAAAAAGCAGGGCTATATTATTATGCTCTGAGTTTTTTTTTTGTGTGATCGCATCAGGAATGAAAATATCCGCAGGAGAACTAAGGTTACCGACACAGGCCAAAGGATCGCCAAACTTAAGTGGCAGTGGGCAGGGCACATTGCTTGCAGAACAGATGGTCGATGGGGACGGAAAGTTCTAGAGTGGCGACTGTGACTGTATGTTGGAAGGCCTCCCACGAGGCAGACCGATGAACTGGTGAGAGTCGCGGGAAATGTGATGGATGCGAGACGCACAGGACCGTTCGCTGTGGCAACATTAGGGGTTGGTCTATGTCCAACAGTGGACGTTCTTTGGCTGAAATGGTGATGATGTTGTATATGTATAAGTATTAAACACCCAAAGGTTACCCCAGGGTTTTTTATTAAGGTTCCGGGAAATCATCTTATGTCTTCTCCCACTCTAAGGCAGATCGAGAATGCGTATCTGACTTTTACTGACTAAAACCACACCTATGTGCCTTCACTTACCCTTTGCGGTTTAGGACCACGGGTAGGTAACCTTTTCAGAAGTTGACTTCAAAGTCGGTATGGTGACATTTTTTTGAGACGCGCGTGAAACATTACTTGCAGTGTACGACTCGAGCTCGGTCGGACGGAGCTATCTATTGCTCGTCGTCCGCAATCCCACGCCTATATAGTGGCTAGAAGTCGGAATCCACGTTGAGATGACTGGCTGTCTCCTTCGCTAGCATTACCGCTTTGGAGAAGGATGCAACCATCACCATTATAACCAGATACTGACCAAACTACCTTGGGCTACTTTGGAGTCATCATCATCTACACAGCCTTTTCCCAACTATATTGGGGTCGGCTTCCATTTAAGCCGGATTTAGCTGAATACCAGTATTTTACGAGGAGCGGCTGCCTACCAGATCTCTACAACCCATTAACTGGGGTAACACGGTACTTCTTGGCAAGGCACGGAGAATACTCGGTATGTTAAGATGGCCACCCATCCACAGACCAACCTTGGCAAGTGTTGCTTAACCTCGAAGATCGTCCTGTGCGACTTTTATTATCTAGCCATGAGCTCCTCAGGAGCTCTTGGACTACTTTGGAGTATCCTCCTTAATATGTGTTTTTTTTAGATCCACCCCGTGACGACTGAAGAGGTCACGAATGAAGAAGTCTGCATTGGAAGGAGTGTGGAGGATGAGCAGATCGACTTTCTTCCTGACGTCTCTGAACTTACATACACAGGTATCGTTTTTAACTGACTTATATACTCTATTTACAATAAGATTAGACATTTTAAAGAAACTTCTTTTACTGTCCGACATAAGGATGACATTTAAAAGCAACTATTTACTGCAGCCATCATTTGTCATGCCACATTGCCACCAACGCAATAAAAGTCGAAATCGTTTGAAGGTAAAAAAAGTTAGCACAATTTTTCTACTATACTATAGGATATATAGTTTAGTATATTATATAGTTTACCTGTGTGTAGTTTCTTCGAAATCCATTCAGTAGTTTTTGCGTGAAAGAGTAACACATTAATATTCTGCTGTCCAGCCCCTAAAGCGAAACTGAAACGGTTTACCAACAGTCGATTGATCCATGAACGGTTGGTCAACATTATCTTTAACCCATTAACTTTTCGTCCAAAGAACGTTTCGTCCACGAACGTTTCGTCAACATTACACTACGTCAGGGAATGCTTAACCAACAGAATGTTTTGACCAATAACTTTTCACCCAAAGAACAATTGGGCCATGGACTGTTCCTGTTCCGTCAGTGAGTGTTTAAGTAATCTCTAGAAGCAATAATAGCCTAAGGATATGACCGTTAGACTGCCAAGTCACAGGTCGTAGGTTCGAACCCTAAGACCGTTTTCACATTATCCGATCCGATATCGGTATCGGACGCCGATACGATATCGGGGTAAGTAAAATGTATGAAATATGTACCTGTCTTTCATATTGTCCGATCCGATATCGGATATCGGAGCACAGAATTTCATACATTTTACTTACTCCGATATCGTATCGGCGTCCGACACCGATATCGGATCGGATAATGTGAAACAATACTAACGCACCAATGTCTTTTCGAATTCGTGTACGTATGATAAATTAATTATTTGACTTGCTGAAACCCGGTGAACGAAAACAACGTGAGGAAACCAGCACAATTTAGAGATTTTTCAACGGTGTGTAAAACCATTTAATATTCTAAAAATAGGCTGGATGGCAGTATTATAAGCACATCCTTACAAATCGCGTTTATAATATTAGTAGGATTACTAACTATAGCTTACAGCAAGGTCTTTGCAAAAGATAGTACCTATTAGTTAGTATTTGCAGCAAGCTAAATTTTTCTTATTGTTTTTGGCAATTTACTCAGTATTTCGTTATTATAAGGGGTGAACAAGCTTAAAATACGCGATATAAAGAATTTCACTTAGTCGCTATTTCCAGAATGTGAATATTACGCAATGCGTCACCATCAAAGTGATTTATTTACTGGGTTGCGGTCACCTTAACGGTATCCGTACGGTACGGCGGGTGGTGGCGCCTAGGAATATTTTAATAAAACGCTAGCAAGCAGTTTGATAGACATTTGTTTCTGTCTTCTTTCTTTTTGGTAACGATTACTAAGGCCAAACAAACATTTACGAAAAATACAACCAATATTGTGGACTAGAAGTTGTCTAAGTTATTAAAATGTGCCAAATAATTTTAATTTTGGAAGTCGGTATTAAATGACGAAGAAACATAACCAGAACATAAACCTACTTTCGAAATTAAAGTTATTTTGCACTTTTTATTCTATGTAGTATTTTTTTGATAAATGTTTTTTTTGCCTATTTTCTTGATAACTGTAGTACCACTCAGAAATGGTTGAATTTCCCCCAAATCCGCTGAGCCGTTTAAGCGTGATGGAATAATTAACATACAATCTTTCACCATTTTAATATGAATGTGATAAAATCTTTAACAAAACCTACTACCTTATTTACACTTAAATCTTTTTCTTAGCATGTCGATGGCAAAACTCGTTAAATACCTTGCCAGGCCTAGTATTCAGACACGGTAATGCCGTCTACAGATGCTGTCATTAGGTTCTTAGGTACTAAATTGAATAACTCTTTCCCCAGGTCAGAACATGTTCATCTACGACAAGAATGTAGACATCTGGACCAGCACCGACCAGGTGGAAGCCAAAATGCTGCGAGAAACCACGCTCTACGTCTACAAGACTGACTCCGGCGTCGACATTCCCGTCCAGTAAGTTTACAACCTGACTTAAACTGTGGGCTTGCGGACGGTGAGCAATGGGTAGCTCGCCGTCCAACCGGTAACCGTCTGGACCGAACCCATGTCGTCGACGGCACGTAGAGAGAATAATCTCAAGTCAGATCATCATCATCATCTGCCTAGCCTTTTCCCAACTATATTGGGGTCGGCTTCCAGTCAAGCCGGATTTAGCTGAATACCAGTATTCTACGAGGAGCCGGTGCCTACCAGACCTCCACAACCCATTAACTGGGGTAATTTCAAGTAGCTGATGTGCTTCAAATATTGGTCATCATCAACAATTCAGCCAAAGGAAGCCATAAACTTTTGCTAAGCATCGCCTCAACGACCGGTCTTGCGTTCATTGAATTCCCACGACCCTTACCAGGTCATCGGTCTTCTTTGTGTGAGTCCTTTCAACACAAAGACGTAAGACCTTTTTTTTAGGTGGGGAATCATCTTATCTTATCTTATCTTTGTATGTGGTTTCCGCGCTTAGTCCCGTTGGACCATTGTGCGTGGGCCATCCGGCCTTTACTCCAGCCAGCCCACCTCATTCCAAAAACAAGCTAGTTTCTTGGGTTTGCTCAGGGTATCTGTTATTGTCTTCGGTGTTCCCAGGATTTGGGTTCTCATTTTGCTGACGGCTGTGCACTCCAGGATTACATGCGCGACAGTTTCCTCTGCCTTCATACATCCTCTACACAGAGGACTGTCCGTGATACCCAGTGTGAAAAAGTGTTTGTTCAGTGAGCAGTGTCCGGTGATAGTCCCTGCCACCAGACGCAGGCTGCCTCTATCCAGTCGCAGAAGGCTACTGGATAGGGCTTTGTCCACGAGTGGCATGGCCTCTTTGGCCTGCCTGCAGCCTGGTGCCAGGGACCACCACCTTCCCGCCTGTGTGTTAGTGTGCTCCCTTAGCCAACCACGCAGCTGACCAAAGGGGATCGGCACGATAGGTTCGGGCCCGAAAACCACCGCCCCAGATCCCCGTCTTGCTAGTTCATCAGCCGCGTCATTGCCCAGTGAGCCACTGTGTCCCTTTATCCATTGCAGCGTTATGGTGTTGTTATATGGCATCGTTGCACGTTCTAGTGCAAGATGACACTCTTGTATGAGTTTCGAGATTTTTTCGGTTTTTTCTAAAGATTGTAGTACTGAGGCACTGTCGGAGATTATGCGGATGCGACTATCCCTGACTCCTCTGGCTTTTATGGCGTGGGCTGCGAGGGTGATACCAATACACTCTGCCTGATAGACAGAGTTTAGTGTGCCTAGCGGTCTGGATATCCTGATATTCAGGTCTTCGGAGTATACTCCGACTCCTGTCCCGGTATTTGTCTTTGATCCGTCAGTGTAGATTCTCAGTTCCTTCGGGCCTGAGTAGTCGTGCAATTCTTCTGTGAGCTGGATACTGTAGTGTTTTTGGAAGTATAGAGCTTTGGGGGCTCTGTCATTTGGGGCCATCATCATGGGCTGTCTTTTAACAGCATCCTCGATGATGCCTGTATGTTTTATGCGAGAGTCCGTTTTCAGTGTGCCTGCTTGCTTTAGTCTGAGACCTGCCATGGCCGCTTCCTCTCTTACTATGAGATGGAGCGGAGGCAGTCCTATCATTGCTTGTAGGGCAGCAGTGGGTGTCGTTCTCATGCTGCTAGTTATTGCTATGCAGACGAGTCGTTGAAGTTTTTCCATGTCTTTTTGGGCTGTACTTAGGTTAGTTCTGGGCCACCAAACTAAGGAGCCGTACGTGATGATTGGTCTGATAACTGTGGTGTATAGCCAGTGGGTGACTTTGGGGCTAATGCCCCAGCTGCATCCCAACATGCGTCTGCATTGCCACATGGATATGCTGGCTTTTTTGATTAAGTGGTCCATGTGTTTTGCCCAGTTTAACTGCTTGTCCAGGTAGATGCCCAGGTACTTGGCTTCAGTTGAAAGGCTTAGGGTAGTACCGAAGAGACGTGGTAGTTTAAGTGCGGGTAGTTTCCTTTTTTTTGTGAAAAGTACTAGTTCTGTTTTCGTGGGGTTGACGGTGAGTTGGTAATCTTTACACCAACTATTTTCAGGGCTTGGCCCATAAGGTTGCATAAGGTGTTTTCGTGAGTGCCGTTGACTATTATGGTTATGTCGTCGGCATATCCCACGGTATAGTATCCTTTTTCGTTTAGTTTTTTTACGAGGCTGTCTGCGACTAGTTTCCATAGCAGTGGTGAGAGGACGCCCCCTTGGGGACAGCCCTTTGCTACGGTGGCCCTTGTTGTGCTATTTACGGTGACTTGCACTGCCCTTAGTTTTAGCATGTTCGTGATCCAGCCACTTAAGGTCGGGTCGACGTCATGCTTTTCAAGGGCTGCACTGATACTTTGGAACATGGTTTTGTCAAAGGCGCCCTCTATGTCGATGAAGGCGACTAGTGAGGAGCATTTGTGGTGTATTGCGCATTCTATTTTAGACACCACTTCGTGTAGTGCGGATTCAGTTGATTTGCCGGTGGAGTAGGCGTGTTGCTGTTTATGGAGTGGTTTTTTTAGGAGAGGACCATCGCGGATGTGTCTATCACAAAGCCTTTCCAAGGTTTTCAGCAGGAAGGATGTTAGGCTTAGGTGGGGAATCATGTAAATGACTTCTCTCGCTCTGGGCGGAGCGGGAGGGCGTGTCAAACTTTTACTGACTGAAACAGACTCCTCCTTCTTCTTCCTCCTTCCTTGCCCCAATCCCGGGGTCCCGGGGATCTCTTTTGTCAACCCAGGCCCCAGAAGGCTTCGACCCTGTCGGGCCCTTAATGTTTGCTGACATCTTTTTGAGGCGTGGAACAATACGCGCCGTCGACGACATGGGCTTGGTCCGGACTGTTACCAGACGTCCGAACGGCGAGCTACCCATTGCTCACCGAAGACGTAGGTCCTTCGATTTATCTTCGGTTCCGATCCCGGCTCCGATATATTTAACCACTAGCTGTCCCCTGCGGTTTCACCCGCATTTTTCTTTACTGCTCCGCTCCCGTGGGTCGTAGCGTGATGGTAGATAGCCTATAGCATTCCTCGATAAATGGGCTATCTAACACTGAAAGAATTTTTTAAATCGGACCAGTAGTTCCAGAGATTACCCCCTACATACAAACTTACAAACCTACAAACTTACAAATTTTACCTCTTTATAATATTAGTATAGATAATATCTCTAGAAAGTTGGTACATAACAGTTAAAACTGACTTTTCCTACAGGCTGGTGACCAAGACGTACAACATGGATCTCGGCGAGCTGCTCGGCCACACCATCACCAACTTCTTCGACTTCAGCGACACTGTGACCGAGGAAGAGGTCTCCGTCGATGATGGTAAGAATATTTATTTTCATCACGTCATCATCGTCATAATTTGGGTGTCTTCAAGGCTAGAGTGAATAGGCTCTTAATAAACTAGTGCGCCTCACCATCAACGATTGCATCACTGCTTGCCATCAGGTGGGATCGCGGTCAAACACTAGTTAGCAAAAAGATATCCAATTGTTGGATATAGGCCTCCCTTAAGTGTCGCATTAATGAACAGACCTGTGCATTCATCGGATTTTCGCGACCCCCACCATATCATTGACACCACCGTAGGCGCGGGTTCGCGGACGGCGAGCACTGGGTAGCTCGCCGTCCGGCAGTCTGGAAATAATCTGGACCGAGCCCAGTCGTCAACGGCGCGTTCTGTTCCACGCGCGCCTCAAGGAGATGTCAGCAAACTGTAGGGGCCCGGTAGGGTCGAAGCCTCTGGGGGGAACATGTGGTATTCCTAACGGTTGACACCGAGTCCCCCCCAGAACGAAGGCAACGAAGGAACGGGGTAGGGGTTTAGTCAGTAAGAGTCTGACACGCCCTCCCGCTCCGCCCAAGAGCGGGGGAAGTCATTCTGATGATTCCCCTACCAGAAAAAAAAAACCATGTCATTGATTCATCTTGTGGGAGGTCTTCCAACTCTGCGTTTTCAAGTGTGTGCTTGCCACTCCAGAACCTTTCGGCTCCATTGACCTTAAATTTTTTAAAACCACTTTAATTATTTTTTTAGTGGACGAATGCGAGGAGTTCTGGCTAGGCCAAGACTTCCAGAAAGACCTGAGGTTCCTGCACCCTGACATAGCCTCGGAGCTGGACCTGGCTTTTGACCTGTACACCAACCACCACAACAAGATCTACAATGACCAGGAACACCAGATCAGGAAGAGGATCTTCGAGAAGAACTGGAGGTGAGCCACGGCGATGTTAATAATAATAATTTTATTAGGTAGGATTGCAGTCACAAGTTTATATAATAAAAATAGAATAAAATTATATTGGGATCATTTATGTATTATTTACTTAAATTATACACCGCGTGCTTGACATCGATTCATCCAGTACCTACATGGTTCTGGATCTACCAATGATAGAATTTTTCGTCAGCTATTTAATATTAAAAAAATCTGTTCTTAAACTGTAAGTATTTAGTATACTTACAGTTTCAGAACAGATTTTTTTTATTTTAATATTTCTAGTGAAAAAAATATATGATAAAATAATTATTAAAAAGTAATTATACTTTTTAATAATTATTTTTCCACTAAAAATGTTATCGGGTTGATAAAACTGTTGTTCTAATCAACCTCGGTGATATTTCTATTTAAAAAGTAATCAATACATTGTTTTCACTAAAAAGGTTATCGGAGCTTATTAGAGAGATTGATAAAGGATATAATATAAATAAATAAATGAAAACTAGAATATATTAAAGTGATACCTATTTTACCAACCGCGCACATCGAAGGACTGAACAATTTGCCTGGGGTCTTCCCATCTGATTAATATTTGAGTGTCTTCAAGGCAAGAGTGAATATGCTTTTAGTAAACGAATGTGCCTCACCATCAACGACTGCATCACAGCTTACCATCAGATGGGATCACAGTCAAGGACTAGTTTATACCAAATTAAAAAAAAAACAGATCTAGATTTCTCACATAACATCTTTTCCCATTACTCCAGGATGGTAGAAGACCACAACCGCAAGAACGCTGGCTTCAGGGTTAAACTGAACGACTTCTCCGACAAGACTGATGAAGAACTGCGCTACCTGACGGGCACCTTCCTCTCCACCCACGAGTACCCTGACATGATACCCTTCCCTCACACCTTGGCGGAGGTGGATGAACTCGCGGAGGAACTGCCCGAGAGCTTTGATTTGAGGATTGAAGGAGCTATTACTCCTGTTAAAAGTGAGTATCCCAAGGTTCTATTCTTGAAGAGTCACTGCAGAAATTGTCTTATAGTTATAGGTGCCAAGTAGCAATTTAGGTTTTTAAGTTATTACTTTTTTAAGGTAGGAAATCATCCAATGACTTCTTGCACTCTGGGCGGAGCACAGAGCGTGTCAATCTTTTACTAACTAAAACCACACATGTCCCTTTGAGTTTGAGACGTGCTCTTTACAGGATCTTTACGAGGCCAATACGGGTAGCCAAATACTGGGCAGAAAAAAAATAATGAGAGCACATCAATACGAAAAGAAGAAGAAGAAATTACACTTTATGTTCTAGGGCTGTGGGTTTCCTTTTTAGAAAATCCTCAGGGTCTTAGCGGGCATCGGCCCTACCAGTTCCCTACGGTTTGCTGACATCACTTTGAGGAGTGAGTGGATCACTACACTTGTTGTTTGTGATTTGGTTCGTTGCAAATAAATTATATTCTATCATGTCTAGTTTGTGTTACAGGTATTGAAGTTCTGTTATCGTTTCATCACTATAGAGATGAAACGATATCTATAGATATAATTTTGGTTTATCCAGACCAGGGTCACTGCGGTTCCTGCTGGGCCTTCTGCACCACTGCTGCCGTGGAGGGAGCGCTGGCCAGGGTCAACGGGGAGAGGCTGCTGGACTTGAGCGAACAGTCTCTTGTGGACTGCGCCTGGGGGTAAGTGTATTAGAAAATTTATATGAGAAACATTATTTCTTTCTTCTAGAAGAACCAAGACTACTGCATTGCTACTTTGCTTTTTTTAAGTCTTCGAGGGTGCGAAAAATATGATGTGCGATTTGTGATGTCTCGACATGGATTACACTCAATGGCATAATTATAAAAATTTGTCCTTTCCTTGGTATTGTTCGTCAAGTCGTAGAGCTCCTTTGGAGTCCTCAGTTGACCTACATGAACACTGACATGCTTGCAATGACTGGCCAGGTCTACCCAAATCTGTGTATATACATAGTTCTTTCCTCAAATGACCATCTCAGACACTAATCTGCATGGTTCTCATACGATTTGACCATCACATGTTTACTTTATGGATTTTAAAAACTTTGACCCCTGACTTTGTTTTGGTGTTTCTTCTCAGGGTAGTGAGCTAAGAAACACCGGTGTCATTGTTTAAAAGGACGAACAAATTGACGTGTAAAAGTCTTTTTTAAAACTTATTTGCAAAATAAATATCATTTAGCCCAAGGAAAATGATGACGATGTAAATCCAAGTTACGTTACTTTAACTAGTTTCCTTCTAAATATTAATATATACTTCTTTATTTGCAGCTTCGACAACATGGGATGCAACGGAGGCACTCTGGACGGTGCCATGAAATACGTTCTCACTCACGGCATTCCCACTGAGGAGGAATACGGTCTTTACGAGGCTAATGTGAGTATCAAATCAACCCTGAGTAAATGGGTGTCGAGAATTCTTTAATGCAGTTATTTATGAGGCTTCAAAGGTTGATGGGGCTTGTCAGGGTTGCAGCGGTCTGGGGTATTATTACTAAGGTAAAGGTGGGAGCCTAAGTCTTCTAATCCAACATGTTCGGACCAAACACAATCTAGTCTAATCGGTGGATTCTTCCTTACACCCTGTTCCACTTACTTCTAAGCACAAAAAGTATTTCTATTTGCGATTTTGGATAAAGTTAGTTTATGATAAAGAAAAAATCGAAATACCGTTCAAGCGAGAGTTGAGATTGTGCACCGAGAGCTCCGTAGAGACTTACTTATACGTTTCCAAAATCAAGTTTCAAAGTATTTTTTCCGAATAACAAAAATATAATTTATATTTAATTTTTTTTGACGCAACTATAAAACAGTTAACAACTTAAAAATAGTTGATGTGGCTCAAAAGGCTGCCAAACTGAAATGCAACTGGGCAGGACATGTGTGCCGCATGCCCGACAAACTGTGGGCCAAAGTAGCACAGGGTCGGTGCCCTGAAACAGTATGGCGCGACGGGGTCGCGGCAGACCACGAAGGAGATGGTGGGACAAATTGGATAGATTCCGTCAGAACTAGCAAGAGGAAGCGCCGGCTCGTGAAAAGAGGAAACAGTGGAGGGAGGCCTAAGAGTGGGACAGAACAGGCATATGTAATTTTAAGAGCTAAATTATCTTTTCTGTTCTCAGGACGGTTTCTGCAAAATCCAGAACATGTCGACTACTTACCAAATCCGCGGGTTCTCTCGCGTCACTCCAAGGAACCCTAACGCGTTGAAGGTAGCCCTCAACAAATACGGGCCCGTCACTGTGGCCATCCATGCTAGTCAACTGATGAAACACTACGCCAGTGGTCTGTTCTACGATTTCTCTTGGTAAGATCTTCTTTTTTACTTCTTCTTGATATAATATTAGGCAAAATTGGTTTCCTCGTCTGTCTGTTATTTACCCACAATGGGCCACATGAAATCTTCAGGTTAGTCCGTGACTCATAGGGCTTTCAATCCGGAGTTCCGGAGTTTCATAACTCCGGAGTTTCGGAGCGATTTTAAGCATTTTTTAAATCCGGAGTTGAAATAGAAAACCGGAGTTGAAACCGGTTTTCAAAAATCATATAAACATTATTTACAAAACAACGAAAAATGCATCTTAATTGTTGCGCATACGTAACCCGTTGTTTGATTCCTTCTTAAGTCCTTAGCACAACACTTCGGTATTATTCGGTAGTCAGCTCTTTTTTTGACTCATCTTTTAATGTGTTATCGTTTCTCAAAACGAATTACTAGGAACTTCGATCTCAAAAAAAGTAGATTCTATAGGTATCTTTAAGTTCATGATTATTATTATTTTTATATTGTAACTTGCCAAACAAATGTTTATTTTTGTATGATTGTTGATTGTTTTAGGGCCATGTGCACCGACATAAGTTTAAACATTGATTTTTCAATCGACCCATTATAATGTAATCAATGATTAAACAAGGAGCGGTTTTTTTGTGTTCACCATCATCTTTCGGCGTTCGGTTTCCTAATCGAAACATTACTGAGCGTTTTTGAACGAATGAGTGAGCAATTGCAATACTACAAAATAAAATGTAAGACTACATCTTGAAATTTCGTTCACGCTTACAACTTTTTAACATGGCCGGATAATAGTTTATACCATAAAATGTGAAAGTTGCTGATCATTGTTTCTTAGGCTTTACGGGAAACACATTTTATGTTGGAAGGTTTATCAACGCGCTCTTTCTTATCTGCGGCTGTCATTTTTATAAATTCTCTGATAAAGTTTCGTGGTATTTTTGTTGTAAGAATCGTATATGAAAAATTAACAATTTAGAGTAAATGTGTGTGTATGTGTATTGTATGAGGTTTTGAAGTTCTGTGTAAATAATAAGATAGTGTTCGATTGCTTATTTCAACAAGTAAAAGGATGTTGAAAGATACTAGGTCTTCTCGTCATCGTTTCTATTCATTAAAATAATCTAACATACATTATAAAATTAAAAGCCATTATTTCTCAAACATAAATAAGTACTTCGTTTGTAAATCAAACAAAATAACCTACAAAAGTTCTGTCAAATGACAGTAACCGACGTCTAAACAACGTCTTGTAGCTCGATTAAGATAACCATCTGATTAACGTCAATAACCGACGATAAGGCGGTGGTGAACAGGAAATATTGCTAAAACAGCCGTTTTAATATTTAAACTGTCGGTTTGGTGTCGGTGAACATCGCCCTTAGTCTATCACATACCCGCGAAACGAGACACAATAGTAAAACAACAACAGCGCGGTCTCATAGGACCGGTCGGGGATTCAAACATTAATATTTTAAAATGGGTATTAGCTGTCTATACATCTTCATCAAAAATTTACCGTCTGTAAGACGGTAAATTTTTAAACAAAAAGTTTCGATTTTATTAAAAATAATCAAGTATTCTTGCCAAACAAATGGTTATTTTTAATGTTGATTGTTTTAATATTTTATAATGCGGTTTAGTTGTCTATTATAACTTCTGTCTGTCAGACAGTAAATTTTTAAACAAAAGCACTGAATCCTTTGCAAATAAAACTTCTATTAATTAAAATATAGGGTAATTTCTAAAAAAGCTGTCAACTCCGGAGCCAACTCCGGAGTTCCGGATTTGATTGCTCAACATCGTAAAGAGCTCCGGAGTTGATAACTATCCGAGTTTGAAAGCCCTAGTGACTCATAGGCGTGGGCTTTTGGATGATGAGCAATGGGTAGTTCGTCGCCAGGCCGTCTAGTAATTGCCCAAATCGTCGACGGTGCATATAGTTCCACGTGCGCCTCAAAGAGATGTCAGCAAAATCGTAGGGGTCTAGCATGGCCATTGCCCGATAGGGCCACAGGGATTTACTGAAAAAGTAACCTGTGTTTCTAGAACGCAAATGGTAACTGAAGAAAACAGCTGTGGTTATAGTCAGTAAAACTCTATCACGCTCTCTTGGAAAAAATGGCATAAAAAATATTTTTGTTGTACGGGAGCCCTACTTAAATATTTATGTTTTGCTATTTTTTGTAATAGCTGCTTCATCATCTGTGAAAATTTCAATTGTCTAGCGTTCATGAGATACAGTCTGCTGATAAACAAATGGGTAGCGGAGACATAGCAATAGGGCCCCACTTTTACTCTTTTGGGTACAGAACCCTGAAAATCCCATTACTATTTACTCAAAAACCTTTCCCATTTCCAGCGACGACACCGGCCCGAACCACGGAGTCACGATCGTGGGCTACGGCGTCCGTGACGGCGAGGACTACTGGATCGTGAAGAACTCCTGGGGCGAGGTGTGGGGAGAAGACGGCTACATCCTGATGTCTGCCAAGAACAACAACTGCTTCGTGCTCGACTCGCCCTACTACCTCATCGCTTAGCTTTGATTTCACAATAAATTCCACGTGCTTATGTTTCACTGTTTTATTTACTTCGTTTCTACTGCCAGTAGCTTTGCTCCCGTCAACTGCGTAGGTAGTCTACCCTACCCTATCCTGTCTACCCTATGCTACCCAATCTACCTGCACTACCCTACCCTATCCAACTACACTACCCGGCCCTACCCTATCTACCTACACTAACCTACCCTACCAATCTTACGCTACCATATAGTACCCTGCTCTAGCCTACCCTACGAAGTATTAAAAAATATGTTTTTAAAGATAAATTAAATCGGCAAGAGAGAGATTAATGAAAATGGAAGATGAATGAAAGCCATTCTTAAGTTGTAGAGTGACCAGGAGAAATAGGGGTTAATTTTTGGGGTTCTGTGCCTAAAAAGGAAAAAAACCCCTATAAGATCACTTTGTTATCCGTCTGTCTGCCTGTCTAGACCGCTTATTTGATTGATCTCCGTGACGGCGAGGACTACTGGCTCGTGAAGAACTCCTGGGGCGAGGTGTGGGGAGAAGACGGCTACATCCTGATGTCTGCCAAGAACAACAACTGCTTCGTGCTCGACTCGCCCTACTACCTCATCGCTTAGCTTTGATTCAATAATAAATTCCACGTGCTTATGTTTCACTGTTTTATTTACTTCGTCTCTGCTGCCAGTAGCTTCGCTCCCGTCAACTGAGTAGGTAGTCTACCCTACCCTATCCTGTCTACCCTATGCTACCCAATCTACCTGCACTACCCTACCCTATCCAACTACACTACCCGGCCCTACCCTATCTACCTACACTAACCTACCCTACCAATCTTACGCTACCGTATGGTAGGGTAGCTCTTGCCTACCCTACGAAGTATTGAAAAATATGTTTTCAAATCGGAAAGACAGAGATTAATGAAAACGGAAGATGAATGAAAGCCATTCTTAAGTTATAGAGTGACCAGGAGAAATAGGGGTTAATTTTTGGGGTTTTGTGCCTAAAAAGGAAAAAAACCCCTATAAGATCACTCTGTTATCCGTCTGTCTGCCTGTCTAGATCGCTTATTTGATTGATCTCCGTGACGGCGAGGACTACTGGCTCGTGAAAAACTCCTGGGGCGAGGTGTGGGGAGAAGACGGCTACATCCTGATGTCTGCCAAGAACAACAACTGCTTCGTGCTCGACTCGCCCTACTACCTCATCGCTTAGCTTTGATTCAATAATAAATTCCACGTGCTTATGTTTTAGTGTTTTATTTACTTACTACCTTACCCTACAGCTACGAGTACACTGCCCTAGCCTACACTAGGCTACCCTACCCTTCCCTTCCCTACCCTACCCTACCCTACCTTACCCTACCCTACGCTTCCCTTATATTTTCTTATGTAACCTAGAAGGTTTGAAGGTTGGAAAAGATGAATGAAATCGGTAAAGCCATTCTTCAGTTTTAGCGTTAGCAGGACAAGTAGGGGTTCATTTTTAGGGTTTCGTACTGCAAAAGGAAAAACACAGAACCCTTATAAGATCACTTTGTTGTCCGTCTATCTGTCAAAGCTCTTTATATTATTGACGGCAAGGACTACTGGCTCGTGAAGAACTCCTGGGGCGAGGTGTGCCATGAAGGCAAGACTGGAGTCAGGTTTACTGGCTTCTGACTATCCGTAACGACTGCCAAAGATCTACAAATGACAGCCGGGACCTACGGCTTAACGTGCTTTCCGAGGCACGGAGGAAACTCGGTACGTTAAGACGGTCACCCATGCATGAAAGAAATATCTGTTTACTTAGTACCGAATCTTTGTTAGGTCCACATAGCTAAAGATACTTCCTGTAGCGCCAATACGTGCAGTTCTTCGAGTTTTCTATAATTAATCCTTGTTGAATTATATTTGATATCTCATATTCACAAACTTTATTTATTTATTTATTTATATACTCTTTATTGTACACCGTAAAATATATTTTTCACAAGGAGCTTAACATTAGTAGGGATGGTACAATGGGCGGTCTTATCGCTAACAGCGATTTTTTACAGACAACCTTTGGATGGAATTGACTTTAGAAGGAGAATAGATAAACCTTTTAAATTGTCACTTACGGGATATCTTCCGTGGTTTTTATTTATTTTGAGTTCCCGTAAGTGACAATTTAAATTGTGAAACAAACCGTGATAGCCTAAAACAGTGTTTAGATAAACCTTATTGATAAATAGGAAAAAAAATACGTGGGACAGAAAATCCTGATAACGTTCTCATTAACTGCATTAGATAAATTCTACAAAACTGCTAATGAGATTTAGAATTAGCCTTAATAAGGTTCGTTTTGTCCACCTATCATTTAAGGAAAACGGACGATATGTTCTGGCCATAGATTTTCATTTTATTTTTATTTTTATTAGTCTTCTTCTTCTTCGTATCGATGCTCTCATCAAACTTTTTCTGCCCAGTATCAGTCTCAATCTCAATTTTTTTTAGTATTGATAGCCTCGCGCTTGACCACATCTCACCTGATGGTAAGCAATCATGGCATTGACGATGGAGCACGCTTGCCTAGAAGCAACCTATTCACTCTTGACTTAAAGACCCCTAGGTTGTAGCTATCAGGAAACACAGACCCCGGCAGGGAATTCCTCTCTTTAGCTGTTCGCATAATAAATGTACTACCAAAACGCTTTGTACGTATGGGTGGGATGTTTACCATGTACCGGTGGCGCATTGCCGTACGTCTAGTGGTCCGATGATGAAACGGGCTTGGAGGACTTAAATTGTGCAATTCCTGTGCACACTCTCTGAAATGCAAACGATAGAAAACTGACAGGCTAGCAACTCGTCGTCGATGTTCCAGACTTTGAAGCTTCGACTCGAAGAGCGCATCATTACCGATGATCTTCTTGGCTCGCTTCTCATATTTCTGTGTTTCTGGCCAAGCATCTTGAAGGATAGAGTCGGAGTGTGATCCTAGAAAAGTTTTTATTCATTTGAACGGTGATTTATTCATAAAACGATTTCACTTACGAGACATTGGACACAATATGGTATTCCAAAAATCAGCTTATCTCGAAAATATTCAATTAAAATAATAATTAGTTTTTGATAAAATTAGTTAACTACTGCCTAAATGATTACCTACAATTTTCGTTAATTGTGCTTTGAACTTGATTTACACTGATATTATAAAAGCAAATTAAGATTGTGTGAGTATGGTCAAGCGCGAGCTTATCACAGTAGTAATAATAAAAAACCTAGTTACTGTAATTAATGTTGTTTTTTTTCGCACTGGGTTTATATAATGATTATGTCGATAATATATAATTAATTTTCCCTTTTTTGCACAATATAATTAATATTGGGAACGGTAATGGCAATGGCAGCCCCAACGTATATGTGTTTGTATGATACGAAAGATTGCGAACTATGTTTTTTTTTTTTTTTTTATTATTCATATTCAGGTGAGATAGTGGTCAAACGCGGCTCGCGTTTGACCACTATCTCACCTGATGGTAAGCGATGATGTGGCCGACGATGGAGCACGCATGCCTAGAAGTAACCTATTCACTCTTGACTTGAAGACTTCCTAAGTTGTAGCTATCGGGAAACACACTCCACCAGACTCCGGCAGGGAATTCCACTCCTTAGCTGTACGCATAATAAATGTGTTCCCAAAACGCTTTGTGCGTATGGGTGGGACTTTGCTAGTTAGAGCAAGGTGGAAATAATACTGAGAAGGCAGATTATCACTGAGAGATCTTCACTGGAAAAATGAACCTTGATGCTAACCGACTCCCACAAAATCTGCTAATGGTTCACGAACCGATTGGAAGATGAAGAAAAGAAAAAATAGAGAGGGAGAAGTCATTCTGATGATTCCCCTAACGAAAAAAAAAACACTTGAGGAGATCACGCGTGACAGTTTCCTTTGACTCCACACATTCTCTGCACAGAGGACTATCAGTAATAGTCATTGTAAGGAAGTATTTATTTAGAGAGCAGTGTCTCTGTTACGACTGGATAGAGGCAGCCTGCGTCTGATAATTATCAGACGCAGGCTGCCTCTATACAGTCGCAAAAGGTTGCTGGGTAGGGTTCTATCTAAATAAGGCATAGCTTCTTAAGTCTGCCTGCAGCCCGATACTAGGGACCACCACCTTCCAACTTGTGCTTTGATGTGCTCGTAGCCAACTACGCACTTCGGGTTCGGGTCCGAAGACCACCGTGTCAGGCCCCATCTTGTCAGCACGAGCAGGATTGTCATCATCATCTGCCTAGCCTTTTCCCAACCATATTGGGGTCGGCTTCCAGTCAAGCCGGATTTAGCTGAATACCAGTATTTTACGAGAAGCGGCTGCCTACCAGACATCCACAACCCATTAACTGGGGTAACACGTACCTCATGGCTAGACTGGAGTCAGATTTATTGGCTTCTGACTATCCGTAACGACTGCCAAAGATCTACAAATGGCAGCCGGGACCTACGACTTAACGTACTTTCCGAGGCACGGAGGAAACTTGTTATGTTAAGATGGTCACCAATCCACAGACCTTCCTTGGCAAGCATTGCTTAACCTTGAAGATCGACCCGTGCGGCTGTTATTATCTAACCACGAGCTCCTAATTAATCACAAACTTTTACAGGAAACCACATCCAAAATTTTTGAAACTAGTGTGTGCGTGGCTTAATTTGTACTCTTTGTTGAAACCAGTGCGTATGTTAATTAATTGGTGCCTACCTAATTTTTTCCTATAAATAGTGCAAGTTCACGATAATTAAGTCAATCCATTATTGTGGTCCAACATGGCGGTCCTTCCCGCCATTTTACTATTGTTACTATATTTTACTTCAGCTTCCGGCTACACTTTGATGCGTAAGTTTTTTTCCATTATTTAAGAGTATTTATAATTTTTTGTCAACTAGCTTTTGCCAGCGGCTTTACCCGCGAGAAAGTAGGTTTCTCCGTGGCAGGATATCGGGGTCGTGATTCCAGCGGCTGGGGCGTGAAGGTTTTCCCTTACGTGTGCGGCCGCCTCCTTCGCTAGTATTAATGCGTGGCAGAAGAAGGTTACTCCCGATGTTTTTTTAATAATGTGAATATTTTAAGATTTTTCCTATTTTGTTTCGGGTCTCACTAGCTCACTTCCTACTTACTCAATCCGATTTTGTTTGTGCAGAAGAGGATGAAAATGAAATAATATGGCCGAGTGAATACCACTTTAAGGGAGAGAAGCTCAATTTTCTGTCTTCTCAGAAGGAAAGCTTCGAAATGTGGTAAGCTATTCCGTTTTCTTCTTTACAAATCTCTTTTAATAGGTCAACGACTAATGTTCCCTTTATTTGTAAAGCATTTGTATGTAGTTGTAATATGTGTTGTACTTGTTGTAGAGAAATAAAAATTATTATTATCATTATTGTCTGGTAAGGACCAAGCCTGTGTCATTGACGGCGAGTAGCAAAACCGTAAGGTCGATTTCTCAACTTTTCAGTCACTGGCGCAACTTTCAAACTTCCTCTGTTATACTCGTACTCATTTAATTTTATTCTCGTTACTCCACACATTCCCCACCCAGCAATGTCAAAGCCTACTGGAATTAAGGAAAAGAAGTAACAGCAGTGAGTTTTAGTCAATAGAAGTTTGACACGCCCTAGCTTCCAGACCAAGAGAAGTAATTTTGATCTCTCACCTTAAAAATAACACATCCATCTAAAAAAAATTATCTCCAAGAGCAATTTCTAAAATGAAATATAAATAATATATAATTTTTTTTAGACCATAATTGTATATTTTTTATGATATTTTAGGTATAGTGCTGAATTGAATCGTTCCCGCATAGACCTCTATGATGGCACTGTGAAGAAGTGGTACTATGGAAACACCGGTTTTGCTTTTGAGGTAATATAATAGAACTAGCTTTTGCCCGCGGCTTTGCTCGCGTTAAGTAATTATATAAATAGGTATATTTTTTGCGGCTTTACTTGTTTAAAGTGTGTAAAAAATTAATTTCAGTTCAATCAGTCGAAAATCTAAGAAGATTTATACAAATTTTTATCCCCTTACGGCCAGTTTTTTCATCAAAGGTAACAGCCAAAGTAACGACATAAAGTAATAATAATGGTTAAATTCGTTTCTTCACAATTTTAACCGTTGGTTTGACTGTTTACTGCTCATTGAGGGGCTGTTAAAGCTATAATCACTGTCATTTTGACAAAATTGTATTGACTTCACTGCGTTCATTATGGATGCGTTCAAACACATTTTATTTTAAAGAAATTAATTAATAGATTTTTTTTAAGAAATAGGGTAAAGGCGGGAATAAATGCCCCGGTGGCATAGATGCCTCGTTATCAAAAAATGATAAACGGAAACGGAACCCTCAGTGCGCGAGTCCGACTCGCACTTGCCCGGTTTTTATTTTTAATATGTGCGATTGTAGCAGCACCATGCCACGAAAATATAAAAGAAAGGAAGGAGCGCGAGTTCGAGTAGCATTTTGCATTAGCATTATCAGCGTCATTATTATCCGGCCTCATCTAGATTAATAATTATGACAAAAAAAAATGACGTGTAAAAGTGTTTCATGAAACCTATTTGCGAAATAAATATCATTTATCATTTAGCCTTATAATAATCCCACTGTTGGGACTCAAGTCTGCTCTCTAGGAGAGGGATGGGCCATAATCCACCACGTGGGCCCGGGGTGGACTGTTGAATGAGAGTATGTTCGAGTTAGAGTATGGAATACAGAGCGATTACAGTCAGATCTCGAGAAAATGGACAGAAATACCATGGAGGGTTAAAATTCTAAAACCACAAATGCTTTTAGAATTTTAACAATAGGTCCAAAAATATTTAAAGGATTATACTAGCTAGCATATATATCCCGCCTTTACCCTAAACAACAAATGACGTTTGACTTATGGCACTACTGGACAGTGATGTTGCGATGTTGTCATGAGTAAAAAAAGCTCCCCACGTGTTTTTGGGGTAATTACGTCGTTTGCGTAGTGGTAACTCTATTGACTTTTAGTTTAGCTGTTATTTGGATGAAGAAACACATTTGCCATTATGACAGCTATGGTCAAGTAAATGTTAATGCTTTTACTGATAGTTTTAGTCTTTGATGAAAAAACTAGCCGTTAGGGTTGTAATGTATCAAAATCCTTTTTAGGGGATGCCTACGTAATAGTAGCTATAATTATTATGTTTGCAAAGACTCAGCTCGATCGGTTAAAAATTGACAAAGTTTCATCCCCTATTTTATCCCCTTAGGGCCTGTTTCACAATGTCCGAGTAGGCACTACTCACTGAATAAACTCAAAAATTTGACAGAATTTGTATGAAATTATCTGTCAAGTAAGATACTCGAAACTTAATCATAGGTGGTGAAATAGGCCCTTAGAGGTAAAATATAACAAAATCCTTTCTTAGCCGTAGTCTACGTCATAACAT
Organism: Mythimna separata; assembly: GCA_030763345.1. Taxonomy (NCBI): domain Eukaryota; kingdom Metazoa; phylum Arthropoda; class Insecta; order Lepidoptera; family Noctuidae; genus Mythimna; species Mythimna separata. The sequence goes on along the minus strand of CM061188.1, from coordinate 2,479,371 downwards.
CTACCTGAATGCCAAATTTCAGCCCGATCCCTCCAGTGGTTTGGGCTGTGCGTTGATAGATCACTATGTCAGTCAGTCACCTTTGAGTTTTATATATTTAGAAGATAGATAGAATAGAGGAGCTCGTGGCTAGATAATAACAGCCGCACAGATCGATCTTCAAGGTTAAGCAACGCTTGCCTAGGTTGGTCTGTGGATGGGTGACCATCTTAACATAACGAGTTTCCTCCGTGCCTCGGAAAGCACGTTAAGCCGTTGGTCCCGGCTGTCATTTGGAGATCTTTGGCAGTCGTTACGGATAGTCAGAAGCTAGTAAATCTGACTCCGGTCTTGCCATGAAGTACCGTGTTACCCCAGTTAATGGGTTGTGGAGGTCTGGTAGGCAGCCGCTCCTCGTGAAATACTGGTATTTAGCTAAATCCGGCTTGACTGGAAGCCGACCCCAATATAGTTGGGAAAAGGCTAGGTAGATGATGAGAGGTAAAATTTATCAAAATCCTTTCTTAGCCGATGCCTACGTCATAACATCTACCTGAATGCCAAATTTCAGCCCGATCCCTCCAGTGGTTTGGGCTGTGCGTTGATAGATCACTATTGGCCGAACCCAATAACCTATCTATCACATAATTATCGGAGATAGTAAAACAAATGATACAATACAAAAATTATACATGTTTTCTGTTGTTTCATTTGTTTTTCAATCTCCGATATGTGATAGATAGGTTATTGGTTTCAGCTGTATGTCAGTCAGTCACCTTTGAGTTTCATATATTTAGAAGATAGATAGAATAGAATAAACGTTAACGTTTAAATGTTACGTTTTGTAATAGACTTTTTATATTACCTACTTAAGAGGGCTTGAAGATGAGCAACGGCTAGCTCGCCATGCGGTTACTGTCCGACCCAAGTCCGAGACATCAACAGAACAGGTTGTTGTGTTACGAACGCGCGCCTCAAAGAGATTTCAGTAAAACCGTAGATGCCCAACTAAACCGAAGCATGGCCTCAGTGGCCATCATGAAAGAGAATCCCGGGGTTCAGGAAAGAGAAGGAACACAGGAGTGGTTTTAGTCAGTAAAAGTCTGACACGCCTTCCCGCTTCACCCTATAACGGTGGATAGATGATATTGAATGAATTCCCACCTAAAAAAAAAAACAATTCAAACAAACAAGACGAATATATAAATCCTCCACTTTCTAAAGTCATTTATAAATGAATGGCACCAAATGTAACAATTCTTTTTTTTTACAGAAACACCCGGTTACTAATGAAGAGGTGACCAATGAATTGGTGTGCAACTTAAGAGAACTAGACGATGATGAAGATCAGCTTGACTTTCTGCCTGAGGTTTCTGACCTTACTTATACAGGTATCATATTATTATTACTTATTCACTTATTCATGACGTCGTAGACACATAGTTGAATTAGCCGTTTTATGAACTGACTGGCTATCGCTAATAATAGCAATACTTTTATGTACTTATTTGGCAAACACAAAGGCAAGTCTGAAGAAATAATGTTCTAAGACAAACGAATTAGAAATATTAATATAAGAAATAATCATATGAATATGTCCGATCAATATGGCGACGCCGACACTTGGCAGAAGCCTATGTCCAGCAGTCTTTCGACTGAAATAATAATGATGATTTTGAGTCCTACAGAAAAATTAAGATTAAATGTCGGCCGATCAATTCCATACAGCCGTGTGTACGAACGACACTTGAAGCGTTTTTCAATGTTATTAAAATTGTAAACTCATGGCTAAAATGACGCTCGAGGAGTTATGAAATACTACTCACTGACAGAACAACAGATAGACGAAGAGACAGAAAGACAAACGGACAGACGGACAGCAGAAGCTTAGTAATGCGAACAAATTCTCTACTAAATTATGGTAATCTCTAGGTCAAAGCACGACCCTGTACGACAAGGTGGTAGATATCTGGAGCAGCAGCGAGGAGTACGAAGCCAAGATGCTCATGGAGGTGACGCTGTACGTCTTTAAGACGGACTCCGGGATTGACGTGCCAGTACAGTAAGATTTATTTATATAGTTTTGTTTACGCTCGTGGCTAGATAATAACAGCCGCATAGGTCGGTCTTCAAGGTTAAGCAACGCTTGCCTAGGTTGGTCTGTGGATGGGTGACCATCTTAACATAATGAGTTTCCTCCGTGCCTCGGAAAGCACGTTAAGCCGTAGGTCCCAGCTGTCATTTGTAGATCTTTGGCAGTCGTTACGGATAGTCAGAAGCCAGTAAATCTGACTCTAGTCTTGGCATGAAGTACCGTGTTACCCCAGTTAATGGGTTGTGGAGGTCTGGTAGGCTCCTCGTAAAATACTGGTATTCAGCTAAATCCGGATGATGTTTACGCTGTAGAACTAAAATCTGTATTTCGTGTCATCCATCGGTTAACCTATCACATACCCACAAAACAAGACACAATAGTAAAACATTAACAGCGCGGTCTCATAGGACCGGTCGGGGATTCATGAATTAAATGACTTGAAAAACTGCTATCAGTGTAGATAAGTGAATGAATGAATTTTAAATTTTTTAGGAATTAGTGACACTGTAACTAGGGCATCGGAACCGGTTTTTCCCGGTTCTGAAAGAACCGGGAATTCCCGGTTCTGAGGGACCCTGAGAGAACCGGTTCTGTAAAATGGAGAACCGGGTCTTTCGGTTCTTTCGGTTCTCTCTTAAAATAAATTTAGAAATAATATTATATCTATACTTAATAACTACTCTTTATGCTAAATATAAAGTTATAATCCGAATTTATAATCCAAACAGAATAAATACTATTATTTCACTATATTAATAAATAACCTTATCATTTTAATATTATTGATGAATTTTTAGCAAGCCAACGATTTTTTAAGGGATTCAGCAACATTAAGGGGCTCCAGAATATCCAGCGACATTTAAATTTTTGACATTTATTGTGTAGCTCATTCTCAGATAGAACGTTGTGGTGGGTTACGTTACGGCATCGTAGACACTTTCAAATTGTAGATCATAGAATCTTAGGAAATATTTAGATTCATATTAGAAAAAAAAATCACATTGCTCATCCGCTCTCTCTTACTTTATTTCCCGCCACTCGGCGATAGGTACATCATTTGTAGATCCTTTTTCACTTTATTCAATGAAAACATTCAAATCATACACATTTCTTATCTTCACATTATCAAGAATACAATTTTTGAATAGTCTATCATAACTTTAGTCACCAAACGACATCAGTCGAAGTTGACTTAGTATAGAAATCCACCTTAGGTCGACGGGTTTCTAGTACAATCGCGATAACTCATTTTCTATTATAGGGTTATTTTGGTGCGGTTTTTTGCGCTAGCGACCTAAGATAAGCTAGTTCCTATTATATTTGACGAGAAATACCATTTCCCGCAGCGCAATTTCCCCTCCCGATACATTATGAATTTTCACTAAAATTATATTTTTTCAAAATTTTTGTCTTTAAAACCTTTAGTCTTTTTCGATTTCTTTTTTCAGCCTAACTTTCCAACTTACTGGACCCACATGCTGGCTAGCATTATGCAAACCGAATTTTAGGTGCAGTTTTCCAAATTAGCATTTTTCACCAAACATTCCCGGTTTTTTTTTTTCAATCAATTTTAGCGCGGTTGGCTAGGGCTCGCGGAGACGCGTTTAGTGACACCTCGCACGCGAGTCTAGCTCAACTACAACGCGATAAAATTCCTGGAAAAAAAAAAACGAAAGAACCGAAAAAACCGGGTACCCGGTTCTGGCTTAAGTTTGGAACCGAAAGAACCGGTTCTCAAAATAGGGCCGGTTCTCGATGCCCTAACTGTAACGTATTCTTTGAGTTAATTATTTGACGGACTTCTGGACCAAGATATAACTATGGGATAAGGTATCATCTATACTAATATTGTAAAGAGTTTGTAGGTTTGTAAGTTTGTATGTAGGGGGTAATCTCTAAGACTACTGGTCCGATTTGAAAAATTATTTCAGTGTTAGATAGCCCATTTATCGAGGAATGCTATAAGCTATATACCATCACGCTACGACCCACGAGAGCGGAGCAGTAACGAAAAATGCGGGTGAAACCGCAGGGGACAGCTAGTATTATAGATACTAGTGGCTGCCAGCAGTTTCACCCGCGTGATAGTATGAAATTATCCCGATTGTCTCTACAGCGGGTAACCGGGATCAATCGCAATTCGAGTCTATTTGGCAGATGTTCTGTCGAAAAGCTGACTTTTGGCAGAATGGGGTTAGTTCTTCCACGATTCGATTTCTGGTCTAAACTGAGAAATAATTAGGTATCTTAAAGATATAGAAAAGTAATGCATTTTTACCGCTTCAGGGTTGTTAGAAAGAGCTACAACTTGGATATCGGCGCGCTGACTTCTCATGTTATCGTCAACTACTTCGACTACAGGGATACCGTCTCTGAGGAGGAGCTCAGTGTCGATAATGGTAAGAATCTGGTAACCCAGCCACATACGTTTCTCTAAGGGCTATTACGCACTGTCGACTAGTCGCCGGCGACTCAGTTGTCGACGACTGTAATATTGTATAGTTTAAATAGGTGTTTACGCACTAGTCACCGGTTGCATGGGCGACTCGGCGACTCGCCGCGCAGTGGCGACGCACAGGCAACTGCCGGTCGCCGGCGACCAATAGGAGCACGGTTTCAAAAGAAAGCATTCACACTGCGAGCAACTGTCGTAACGACCGGACGGCCGCGCACAATGAGTTTTGACACGGATAAATGTACTTGGAATACTGTCGCTCGGCTCGGTCTCCGGCCCTAGTTTCCCATGTTTCGGTCGCCGAGGGACTGAGTCTAATAGGGCTATTACGCACTGTCGACTAGTCGCCGGCAACTGTGACTTACTATAGTTTAAATTGGTGCTTGCGCACTTAGTCGTCAGTCGCCCAGGTGACTCGGCGACTCGCCGCGTTATAGCAACGCACTGATGGTCGCTGGCGACCAATAGAAGCACGGCTTCAAATGGGAGCGTTCACACTGCGAGCAACTGTCGTAGCGACCGGACGCCGCGCACAAAAATGGCTCAGGCTTTCGGTACTGAGAAATTTATTACTTAGAATATTGCCGCTCAGCTTGGTCTCCTGGCCCTAGTTTCTCTGTTTTGGCCGCCGAGAGACAGAGTCGCCAGCGACTAGTCGACAGTGCGTAATGGCTCTAAATGTCTCTCATCTGGTCTGTCTTTCATGTCCATACACCATTCTTATGAGGGAGCTCGCTGTCGATAATAGTTAGGATCTGGTAACTCAGTCACATAGGCTTTTTTAATTCATGAATCCCAGACCGGTCTCATTGGACCTCGCCTTATTGTTTTACTATTGTGTCTCGTTTCGCGGGTATTGATAGGTTAAATGAATCTCATCTGGTCTTTTGTCTTCAACGTCCATATAGTAACAGCCACCTTCTTAAAAGGGCCCTTTCATACTCGTCTATCGTCAACGAGAGTATGATTTAAAAGTTTGTAGTTTGATACAACGCAACCCAACGTTTTTGATAAAGAGCCAACTTAAAAACAGAGAGATAAAGCCTGAACGCCCTGTTGTTATTGTAATTCCGTCATTTAGGATGAAGTTTTACACAAAATGTTTTAATTTCAATAGAAACCTAAATGAAATGCGTTTAAATATATCTAGAGAAAGTTGTGTAACAATGTCACAAAAACGCGTAAGAGCGGTTTCATGGAAATCACTGGAAATCTGTCTACGGTTGGACGCTTGAGATCATCATTCATTCATTCTTACGATTCTCCTAACCTGGTGATGTTCCTCCATCCATCAAGTCTTCCATTATTTATAGTACATTATGATACAAGTGTGTAATGTGGGTCATTATCGTCGCGGTGGTATTAAGACCCGAGCCATGGCGAGGGTCTTAAGAGAACCAAGAACGATAATGACTAATTACTCTCGTGTATCATACGACGTTTTTCGACACACTTGTGAAGAAAATAAATTAAAAATCAACTTTATTTAGTAGGTATATGAAAAGTCTATTTAAAGAAACAGTTCGTAAATGTGCAGTCAGTAAAGTTATATTTAACTAATTTGACTGTATAGTGGTCCCATGACATAGATTTTCTACTTGAAGGCGTACAGCACAAATCATTTTCCTCATAAATAGTTGTTGTAGACATTTTTGTAAAATCTGTATTTTATTTTTAAATATGGTGGCTAAAAAATGACTTTTCTTAAACGCGCGCATGCGCGAAAAATGGCCGCCATAGACTAGCTACTCTAGCTCTTGGTTTAGAAAAAATAAGAATGAGGTTGCATATAAACAGAAAATACAAATTTGATGAATGATTTAATTAATTAAATATGTAAAATTTTAAACAGTTTATTTAAACACGAAATTGCATGAAATAAGTAAGTAAAACACTTAGTTATGCTATTGAACGCGATAACAAATTTTATTCTTTTTTGTCTTAAAACTCTTTTTAACAAAAAAGAGGTTAAACAAAAAGGTTCTTACTACATTACCGCACATGTGCATAATAGTAATCAAAATGACGAGCCCCTTTATATACCTAAGTGCAGTGCAATAATAGCCACTTTATGAGCAAGTGTGTCGAAAAATTTATTATTTATTTATTTAAACTTTATGTACAGTGGTGGTACATAGGCGGACTTAATGCATCAAGGAATTCTCTACCAGTCAACCTTAGGGTTAAAAAGAAAACACTGTGGTAGGTCTGCACAATAAATAAATAAGTGATAATTAAAATAGAGGTTTCAACGATAAAGTTTGATTATAATTTATTATAAAATATGTATATATGCTAATAAAATAAACTAACAAATAGTGTAATATATACTAAATCAATGTAAATAAGAGAACTTAAATTAGATAGAACAATTATGACGACGACCAAACTAAGTAAGTTTATTTCTAGTGAATGAATGCAAATTATTGCGGCTCGGACTTGACTTCCATCAGGACATAAAGTTCTTCCACCCTGATCTGCCCAAGGAGTTGGACTTAGCCTTCGACCTCTACACTAACCATCACAACAAGTTTTATCAAGACCAAGAGCATCAAATGAGGAAGAGGATCTTTGAGAAGAACTGGAGGTAAATAGATTACGTTGTGGATTGTGGCCAACTCCCTCTCCTAGAGAGGAGGTCTGAGTCTAAAAGTCATTAAAAGGCTGATTGTGCTATGCTATGATAAGATGGACAGTGCAGTATTTGAATTAGCAAGACATGAAATTCCTGCTATAAATGGGCCTGCAGATAGCTTCAAAGTCAAATGAGCGAATCTTCGGCACACTTCATTGTTTTAATAGCTCTATAACTAATTCTAGTCAGCCTATTATATCCTACTGATGTGCGAAACCTTCATTTTTCACATTTCATTTTAGTCTCCCGCGATTGTACCTTCCGTTTATTAGGACACAATAAGTGGCTCTTCACTAGGTCATCTGTCCATCGATCGCGGGAATCTGATGGATGCGAGACGCACAGGACGGGTTGTTATGGCGACAGTTGGGGAGGAGGCCTATATCGAATAATAGACGTGTTTCGTTTAAAATGTTGATGATGATAAAGTGGCTCTTTACCCAACAGCTCCAACTGTAAAATGATATTCATATGTTCTGTTAATTACCTTCCAACCGTAAGAAAACTGTAAGATGCTACTAACAGCCAGTGAAATTCCATAAAATTCATTTAACCTTTCTCAAAAACCCAGAGCGATCGAAGAGCACAACCGCAAGAACCTGGGATATAGGCTTGAGTTGAACGCATTCTCCGACAAGACCGACGAGGAACTGGCATACCTGTCTGGCACCTACTACTCTGAACAGAAGGACCCTGACTTGACGCCTTTCCCTCACACTCTGGGGGAGGTCGATGATCTGTTGGATGAACTGCCGGAGAACTTTGACTTGAGGATGGAAGGATCTATTACTCCTATTAAACGTAAGTTTACTGATATATTATTTAGGTCCAAAAATATCAAGTGAACTTTGTTTGTGTTGATGTATGGCTTGTAGATTTTGCAGGAACAGATTAGCCGAACATGCTTAGCAAGGCTCTGTTATATTTCAGATATTGTGATGTACCGATACCCTTCAAATCATCAATGCTGGTCTAGTTTGGTCTTTAAAAGAGACTTAATGTGTTTTCAGATTCACAAAGCAATCAAAGCTGCGATCTTTATGTTCTGACTGCTGACTGTATAAATAGTTCTTTTGTCATCTCCTTTTTGCAAAGTGCTGGAAAAAACGAGCCCGAAGATATTAATTAAATAATCTTCCTTTTCTATCACCATCATACAGAACAGGGTGAGTGTGGCTCTTGCTGGGCCTTCTGCACCACTGCTGCCATTGAGGGAGCCCTTGCTAGAGTTAACGGAGACAGGCTGTTGGACTTGAGTGAACAGGCTCTTGTAGACTGTGCCTGGGGGTGAGTGTGAACAGAAATCTAAATCAACTGGTAGTAAACACCTAAGATATTAAGCCCGCTTTAGTAACCGCTTGTCAGATTTTAAAACGTACATATTGTTGTCGATGTTAAACGCAGCGTTGGACGGCCTCCCACAAGGTGGACCGCGGCGACGCTTGGGGAAGGATTATGCCCAGCAGTGGACGTCTTTAGTTTTAGATGATCATGAGATTGATGTTTATGATGGACAAGGTAGGAGATAGTCGAATCAGGGGTGCACGCAAAACTTGTATCCCATACCTACAACTCATGGTAAAAGGTAAAAGTTTCACTTTACCGACTCTGTTCAATTTTGATGGAGGTGCACACGAAACCTGTGTATCTCGAGTCTCCAACTTACAGTAGTGGTGATTATAGTGGTAATAGAAGGTAGGACTCCGACTTAACAGTTTCTTCTTCCACCAGGTGTTAATTCCGGCTATTACCAGGGTTCGCCTTCCGACTGAGCTTCCTCCACTTTGCCCGATCTTTAACATTCACTTCAGTCAGGCCATTGCCTCTCATGTTGGACTTGACGACATCCAGCTAGCGCTTGCGAGGGCGATCACGACATCTAGCCCCAAGGACAGTCATATTCATGTATCCCCGACCAACGTACTCCATAGGGTGGCGCATGATGTGGCCAAACCATCGCAGACGACACTCTTGAAGTTTTTCCCTCACGTCACAATCCGACACAACAGTTTGTTAACCCCATACTTAGGGGAATCCGAAAGGTTTTCTTACAAAAGCAAAGACAGTAGATTTTTGAATATTCCGTATAGTTGTATCGTGTAAAGTTTGATTATTTTGGTCACAGATTCCAGAACATGGGTTGTTCAGGAGGACTCATGTATGGCGCTATGAAGTACGTCATCAGTCACGGCATTTCTACTGAAGAGGAATATGGTCTCTACACAGCTACTGTAAGTAGATAAGATCCTGAAATACATTTTAATGAACATGAAATGTACATTCTCTTCTTGCGTACTGCTGAGTGAAATTCTCTTCTTGTGGGCTTAATAGCTTCAACCTGGAGGTATTTAACCCCAGAAAGAATAGGTTACTTCTAGTCATCGCTTACGATCGAGAGAGATAGTGGTCAACTGCGAGCGTATCATCATCATCTACCTAGAATTTTCCCGATAATTGTACATTGGGGTCGGCTTCCAGTCAATACGAGCCTATCAAAAATATAAAAATATGTAGTACTTATAGACTTACGAGTACTCCATACTTCCAAGCCTATCCTAATTTAAAGCAGTTCAAATTGATGAGTCTTTTTACCTCCTTGTTTTGAATTAAACGTCATTGTGTACCAAGTCCTTAATATTGACTTGTGACCCAACACTTTTGTTCTCAGGACGGTTACTGCAAAATGCAGAACATGACAACTACCTACAAGATCCGCGGGTTATCTCAAGTGACCCCACGGAACCCTAACGCCTTGAAAGTGGCTCTCTTCAAGTACGGACCGGTCACTGTGGGCATTCGCATCACACGCAACTTCATGCACTATTCTAGTGGAGTGTTCTACGACCCTAAATGGTGAGGATCTTGCAATAATTATTTTATTGAGGGGCTAAATGAAATAGCCCAAAGGGTTGGTGGCCACGTTGTAACGGGTGATTTTTTAAGAGGTATAGGATTTGATTTTCAAAAAAAACACAGATATGTTGGAGAGAGTGTGCCGAAATTGGGCCTTGCGAATGGGCCATCTAAACCGGAGCCGCGGCCAGCATTTGCATAAATGATCTTCAAACATTAAATTATATTGATCGTTCTATCGATTCCAATAAAGATTTCATCAAATTTTTCAATTTTTTTTGTGATGGGACAATGGTGTTATACAACGTGGCTGGAGCAATGGGCTGGGGAGAGGGCTATGCTTAGAATTTCTTTGCATGATCGAATCAGAAATGAAGACATCTGCAGGAGAAAGGGAAAAGAGGTCACAACCGACACAGTCCGAAGGTTTCATACACTACTTTATCAAAAACACAAAATATATCGCATACCCGCAAAACGAGACACAATAGTAAAACAATAACAGCGCGGTCTCATAGGACCGGTCGGGGATTCATGAATGAATGGATTTAAGATGTTGTTGGGGTTACTCCGGTTTTGTAGTACCGCCTTTTGGAGGCCAGGGTTGATGGTCTCCATGCCATCGTACACATACATCTTTATAGAGGCAGATTTTTCGCCAGAGTCCGGGATAGCACCAACAGCATTGCAAACAAACAGGACTCAAAAATCCTGAGAACATTTATTCGTGCCCAAATTATTTAAATCTAATTACAATTAGATTATGAACTATGGATATTATGATCTGCAATAAAGATTCATTAAAATTTTCCATTTCCAGTGACCAACCTGGACCGGGTCATTGCGTCACAGCCGTAGGCTACGGCGTCCGTGATGGAGAAGAATATTGGATTATCAAGAACTCCTGGGGAGAGCAATGGGGAGAAGATGGCTACGTCCTGATGTCTGCCAGGAACAACAACTGCTTAGTGTTGGACTATGCATACTATCCTATCGTTTAAGTTGAACATATTTTAAATAAATTCCACGTGCTTATGTTACTAGGTTTTTTTTATTAAGTCCCTGTATTGAACTGCTATTTTGGAGTATTTTACGGCTCACCTACACTGCGACACGTATACTTAGCGACTAATAGCCGAAGTGCGGCTACGCCTAGTTTTAGCCGGCTACAACTTTATAACATGTGTATAATAATATTTCAAAAAAAGGATCGTGCTTATTACTCAAACATTTGTCCTTGGTGGGAATCGAACCACTAGATCAACAGGCCAGTCAAGGACGTAGTCGGCCACATGCAATTAAAGTTAAATTACCTTCGGTTAGAACAAGATTTTATAATACTCGTAGTGGCTAGAACTAGATGCAGCCACTAAACTAAGATTGGACGATCCAAGGTCCTGAAGAGCCCTATTTTTGTAGCTGGTCTTTTAAATTCTTTACTATTTCTTAGTACAAATCCTATTGTATTGATAGATCTTGAGACAGTATTTAAGATGTGCACATCAAACTTCAGTGCCTGATCGACTTGAACTTCTAGGTCGTGTATATTGATCATATTCTTTATTTCTACTCCCTCGATGTAGTATTTTTAACAATTACTACCAATTTGTTACAAGTGAACTAAATAATAATGATACTTACAGATGTTTAAAAGCATCTTGTTTTGTTTACACCAAGCCGAAAGTCGGTCGAGATCATCTTGTAGCATATAAGAGTCTGAATTTATCTGAGTTGACCTCATAATCTTTAGACCATCAGCAAACAAATAGTAACTAGAGTGTCAGTTATGTCGTTGATGAAAACCTTGAAAAGAGTTGGTCCCAGATGCGATCCTTGAGGTACGCCAGAGGTTGCCAGATAACAATCGGAAAAGAGATCGCTTATTACCACCTTAAATTGTTCCTTTTCTTAGTAAAATTTAAACCACTCTATCAATGTTCCATCCACGCCGAATTGAGCCAGCTTGTTAATAACAAGGCAGTGATCTACCATATCAAAGGCTTTTGCTGCATACTGCATAATATAACTAAAAATAATTATATGTGTAAACAGGTAGAAAAAGAAGTCATAGGGCATCAAAAAATTCATTAACATCGATGCCGATCGAATGTGAAAAGTTGCCCAGAATAGTGGCAGCATTGCCATGTAGGATAGCAATTAGTAACTAATTTACGCAGTTGTGGATTACTAATTTAAAAACCACCATATCTGGTGGGAATTTTTACTTATTTTCCCAAAAAATCCCCACTAGGTTTATATTGTTTAACTAGCGGAGATTTGAAAAAAATAATAACAATCCCTACTGATACAGATTTCTAGAATAAACTTCAGGAACTTGTGGAATTAGCAAACAATATGATGTTAATCTCATATAATTATATCCATTAAAATAATTAGTTTAATGATAAAAATAATGAACTACGGCCTAAATGCGTTAATAAAGTGTTAATTGTGACTTTTATCAATTTTTCTGTAAGCTAGGCACAGTCAAATTTTCAAAATAATTGTGTCATTCCATCATAGCGGTTCAACATGGCGGCCCTTCCCGCCACTTTAGTGTTGTTTCTATATTTCGCTTTAGCTTCGGGCTACACTTTACTGCGTAAGTTTACTTTTTTAGTATGGTTTAATGATTTGAGAATCTCTTTAAAATCTTTTTGAATTTCTCATTAATTCCCATTTAGTAAAAAATTGTTTTAAAAATTAAAAAAAAGAGGCTATATAAACAACATGTCACATAATAAGAATCAGCTACTGAATCGACTTTAGCTTTTTAAAGTGGGTTTTTTTGGTCCACAAGAGCTGAAATATGGTCCATGAAAAGCATAAAATTTCAAACTGAAAAGATAGATGCGATCTCGATCGATTCAAATCAATATTGAATTTTATATAACAACAGTTTTTTATTTTAATTTTTAAGAATACTTACTTTCCTCTGTTTGTACAGGAGATGACGACAATGAAATAGTATGGCCAATCGAATACCACTTCAAAGGAGAAAAGCTGGATTTTATGACTACTCAGAAGGAAACCTTCGAAATCTGGTAAGTTATTCCGTTTTCGCCGTTCTCACTACCTACAGTTATAAATAAAGGCGAAAGTTTACATGAGTAAGTTCGGAACCATCAGTGCGCGAGTCCGACTCGCATTTGTCCGATTTTTGATTTACAGCAGGTGAAGCTGCTGGCAGAAAAATGGTCAAGAGCGAGTTAGACTCTCGCACCGAGGGTTCGACCGAATACCGATTATTTCTAGTCCCTGTAAACCTATAGTTGCAGTCGTTGACTTTGAATCTTTTCCTTTCGCAAGGTGTTTCTTGTCTGTCAGACTTGCACTTTACCAGTTTTTTCCAATGTTTCAGGTACAGTGCCGAGCGGAATCGCTCCCGCATTGATAGTAATGGTGGCTCCCAGCAGATGTGGTTCTACGGAGACACTGGTTACTATTACTCGGTACGTTATTTTGTACATAGTCCATCTTGTTTTGTTTTTTAAAGTAATTAAAAGATCTCAGTTTTTTTTTTTTTTTTTTTTTAAATTGTATAAGCTAGTGCTTGACTGCGATCCCACCTGATGGTAAGCAGTGATGCAATCTTAGATGGTGAGGCGCACTAGTTTATTAAGAGCCTATTCACTCTAGCCTTGAAGACACCCAAATTATAATTGGACGGGAAGACCGCAGCAGGCAAACTATTCCAGTCCTTCGATGTGCGCGGTAGAAACGACGAAGCGAAGCGCTTAGTCCGGACCGTAGAGGTTTCAACAACAAAAGGATGGACATTCGCCGTACGACGGTTTGTCCGATGGAAAAAACGGGATGGCGGAATCAATTCGTGTAATTCCTGCGCACACTCTCCGAAATGCATCCTGTAAAATACCGAAAGGCTGGCTACCCTACGCCTGTGCGCAAGGCTTTGTAGGTTGGAGTTAACTAGATCTGGATCTCCAATTAGCCTCTTCGCACGCCTTTCCACTGAGTCCAAAGTTGCCAGGTGGCATTTTGCAGCTCCAGCCCATATGTGGCTGCAGTACTCCACACACGATCGGACCTGTGCTTTGTATAACATAAGAAGCTGTCCCGGTGTGAAGTACTGCCGGACCTTTGCAAGAACGCCGAGTTTCCTAGCAGCTACTTTAGCTTTGGACTCAATGAACCGCCCAAAGTTCAGGTCGGAGGAAATTTCAACTCCCAAGAGCTGAAGGCGATCGGTGCAGTCCAGGGATACATCCCGGAAAGCAGGAGCCAAGGTGAACGGGCTCCTTTTAGCGGTGAACAGACACGCTTGTGTTTTGGCGGCGTTGAATCCCACCAGATTGGCTTCGCCCCACTTGGAGACTGCCTGAAGTGAGTCATTCGCACGCTCTACCATAGCCTCTCTTTCGGACTGGATTAGCTCCTTACTAGCCCGAGTACTTGGCAGGTATCTCTCTACAACTGTGCTATCATCTGCATACCCATAGATACCGGGTATCAGCAGATCGTTGATGTGGAGCAGGAAGAGAGTTGCAGAGAGTACAGACCCCTGAGGAACTCCGGCATTAGTCAACATGGGCTCTGAAGAGCATCCGTCGACAACAACTTGGAGAGACCGTTCACTCAGGAAGTCTTTTATCCAGTTAATCAGGCCAGGGGAGATGCCGTACGCTGGGAGCTTACTTAAAAGGCAAGCGTGCCATACCCTGTCGAAGGCCTTCGAGACGTCTAAGGAGACTGCAAGTCCTTCCCCATTCTTCTCGAGGGCCTCGCTCCACAAGTGAGTGACATACACTAGAAGGTCCCCAGTAGACCGATTGCGGCGAAACCCGTACTGTCGGTCACTGAGGAGATCGTTACCTTCCAGGTATGTCAAGAGGCGCGAGTTCAACACACGCTCCATAATCTTGCAGAGTATGGAGGTTATCGAAATCGGCCGATAGTTGGTGGGATCGGCACGACTGCCCTTTTTGGGCACGGGCTGCACGTTAGCAAGCTTCCAGGACTTGGGCACTATACCAGTCCTATATGAGAGGCGATACAAGCGTGTCAGAACAGGAGACAACTCGGGCGCACATGCCTTGAGAACAATCGCTGGAATACCATCTGGTCCACTAGCTTTATTCACGTCTAGACGACACAGTGCTCTCAGAACTTCTTTGTTCCTTATACGGACCTCGGGCATCGAGGTGCCGCAGTGAGATAGAGTCGGTGGAGTAGAACTGCCAGTGTCAAGACGTGAATTGTTGGCGAAGAGAGATGCAAAGAGACCTGCTTTCTCTCTCGCCGTGTGAGCCAGTGTTCCATCTGGCCGAACCAGCGGAGGCAATGTGGGCCGACAGAAGTTCGCTTCGACCGACTTGGCAAGGGACCAGAACGCTCTGCTACCGGACGGTTGTGCAGAGAGCTTCTGGCCAATGTGGGAAATGCGATCGAAGCGGGCCTTCCTTAGTGCCTTTTTATAGGACTTGGCAGCATGGTTGAAGGCTCTCTTCTTTGAGCTCAGGTCCGGAGCTTTGCGGTCACGAGCATCCACCCAGGCAAGAAATGCCGAGTGCTTTCGCTTTTCAGCTTCAGCACAATCGGCGTTGAACCATGGGCGAGCTGAGCTTCCAACGGGTACGTCACTATATGGGATGTAATACTCCATAGCTTGACGCACCACATCGGAAATTGCCTCCGCACAGCTCGACGGATTTTCCGAAGAGAAGCAGACCTGCTGCCAAGGATAAGACGCAAAGAAGTGCCGCATCTCATCCCAAACTGCTGACTTGTAACGCCATATTCGCCGTTCCCCGCGTGAGTCGCAGTCAGGTGGCGAGAAGGACGTTACAGACAATGATCTGAAGTTCCAAGTGGTGAGGAAACTGTTACGACACATCTGTCCGGATCGGTTGTCAGCAGAAGGTCCAGACAATTGGCAGTATGACCAGCGATGTCAGGCACCCTTGTCGCTTGCTTTACCAACTGGGAGAGCCCCATCGAAACTGCAAAGTTTCGCGCCTCTCTCCCAGCGTGGTCAGTCCTCTGGTATGGGAAAAGCCAGTCCTGATGACAGGCGTTAAAGTCCCCCAGAGCAACGAACTGCGCATCAGGGTGCCGATGCAGGGCCGTATCGGCGGCTATACCAAGGTGGTCAAATAGCCGAGTTGTCTCCTGATCACCGCTATGCGAACGGTAGACACAGGCATAGACAATTTTGTCCATACCAGTGTCCACCATCATCCATAAGGTAGATAAATCAGGGTCTTCAAGGTGACGGAGACGCTGGCAGCAGATGTCATTGCGGACGTACACACAGACCCCGGCACGCTGCATGAAGTGATACTCCAATGAGTATCCCGGGTAGTTGAGGTACGCCGCATCTGACGGACATCTAATCTGCGTCTCCGTCAAGAAAAGCAAGTGAGGCTTGACAGTCTCGAGATGGTGATGGACCGCAAGGAGATTTGAGTGCAGCCCTCAGCCTTATTTCTTTAGGGCGGCTAGTATAGCCGACTATATATTATATTAATACATCTTTTTTATGTAACATAAACTAGTGCTTGACTGCAATTCTACCTGATAGTAGTACTGATATTGTCAAGAGAAAATAGGTTATTTCTTGGTAAGAAGTGACCTATTCAACATCTAGGCAAGCATGCTCCATTGTCGGGCACATCATCGCTTACCGTCCGGTGAGATAGTGGTCAAACGCGAGGCTGTTAATAAAAACAACAGCTGTGTTCAACAAATTACGAATTTAAATCTATGAGCGTTTTATTTTGCTGATCATACAGTTTTTTTTTAAGCCGTTAGGTACAAATATTACAGTGAAAAACTTGGTTTTACAGAGGCATCCTATCACCACTGAAAAACTCGCCATTGAAGTGCAGTGTATTGCCAGGAAAACTGGAGGCGATGCACAAGACTTCCTACCAGACACTACTGACTTTACTTACACAGGTACAGGTTACACAAGCATAATCATGGTATGCATGGTATGGTATGATTATCATCATCATCTTCCTGTCCTGGTCTCGTTTTATTTGGGTTCTAGCTAGGCCTAGAACTACATTTATCAAAACGTCTGAAGCTAGTCCACAATTCTGATTGGTTGTTACCTATGGAGAAGACTGGCAAGAAACTTCATGCTTACTTTTAAATATTTAAAATCAATATTTCCATATTACAATATCAATTGGTATGAGAGGATAGTTCAGACCAGACAAAATTACCCAAATGCACAATAAAAATAACAAAAAAGTGGAGAATGGATTTTTCTTGGATTTCACGAGGTCGCTTTATAATAATTATTTATGCGAGCTTCAATGTTTCATCCTCAGGTCTAAGCACGACTCTGTACGACAAAGTGGTAGACATCTGGACCGGAACTTCCGAACCGAGGCCTAGAAGGACTCGGGAGACAACATTGTATGTTTTCAAGACGGATTCTGGGATTGATCTGCCTGTTCAGTAAGTTATAAACAATTATTTCTATTTGTGAGAGAGTAATATACACAAAGTATGTTTGTTACTTTTTCACGCACGAACGGTAGAACGGATTTCGATGACACATGGTATATGGGTAGATTGATGTCCTGGTATAGCATGCAGGATTATCTTCCTTTGGGAAAATTTTCAACTGTCACGTAGGCGAAGCCACTGACAGCGATTACTATCAAATTAAAGTTGATTTGATTTATAACTACGGAATAGAGGAAGTAAATGCTACTTCTCTGTTCTGTGAGTAGTATTTAATTGTTGTATATTCCTGTTTTCTCAGTTCTGTTTTTATAAGCCATTCTTTTGACATTATTGCTACTCATTCTTAATACGATGCGAAGCACTATTGAAATACCTTTAAATACATCAATATCAACCGCCCACACGATGCTAGAATGTAGCAGATTCTAACCCAATTTGTGGTCCAATGGTATAATTGCTGGAAACCGACCCCAATATAGTTGGGAAAAAGCTAGGGAGATGATAATGATAGTGTAACTGCTGGAAGGCGTTCGTTGTGCGAATAAACGATTAAATAAATGAAAAATAAATAAGTGTTCATGAGTGATCATCTCAATTGTTACAGAGAAGAACAAAAAGAGTACAACTACGATATTGGCCAGCTGACTGATCACATCATCACCAACTATTTTGAGTTCAGAGATACTGTCACCGATGAAGAGCTTACTGTTGATAATGGTAAGCCTTATCTATGGTAATCACCTAGTTATGTCCTGCTTGTCTAAACTGGAGTACCATATGTATTGGCTTCGCCTCTCTTATTTACACACAATCATTACTATCATTTCAGCCGTTAGACGTCTACTGCTGAATGAAAATCGGCCACAATGACTGGTCTTGTGCATGACCTGGTGAGGGTATCCGATGGATTTCGCATCTCATCAGATTTCTGCTACCCTTATCAGGTCATCTGTCAACCTTGTTCTCCAGTCCAGAACTTTGCAGCCCTATCCACCATCTGTTTTGCGAGCAATGTGCCCTGCCCACTGTTACAGAAAATATCAAATAATATATATCACCTACTTACCTATTTAAGAGAACTAAAGTTTGCATTATTCTTTGATACTAATGATTTCACTTCCTATCATGTCAGTCAGTCATGTCAGCTCTTATTCCAATTTATAGAGGACGAATGCGAGGTAAGGCGACGCGGAGACTTTCACAAGGAAATACAATTCTTTAACCCTGACCTGCCAACGGAGTTGGAACTGGCTTTCGACCTCTACATCAACCACCATAACAAGGTCTATGAAGACGACGAGCACCATATGAGGAAGAAGATCTTCGAGAAGAACTGGAGGTAAACGAAGCCTTTATTATTTTCTACGATAGAATGGATACAGCAGCATTTGAAGTAGCTAAATCGTAAATTCTTGATAGTTGGGTTTGCAGATGGTTACAATGTCAAATGAGTGAATTTTCGACACGTGACAAGGTTTTAACAGCTCCATAACTCTTGGGTTTCGCCCTTGTGAGGACCGCCTGGAGGACACGGTGGAGGTGTGCCCCAATTAGACGGAAAACCGCGGTGTCTTCGTAAGGACGATCCTCGGAGGCGGTCTTTTGCGCCGGGCCCTGGTTCAGGCCATTACGGGAATGGGATGCCATGGCATTCTTTTGAAAGTGATGCTAGCAAAGGGCTGCATTACTGTTTTGCAAGAGTGAGAGAACGTATATTCTCACACCCCAGCCACCGCGACAGGAGACGCTCCGAGCATCAGGAATCACAAAGCAATTACCAATTCCGACTTTCTATTAATTAGTTACCGATTGTCACAAGACTATTGGAGATCCCCAATAACCAATTACTATGCTTATTCGTAAAATAATCTTCGGCTTTTTCCCAAACAACCCAGAATGATCGAAGAGCATAACCGCAAGAACCTGGGATACAGACTTGAGCTGAACGCATTCGCCGACAAGACCGAAGAGGAACTGGCATACCTGTCTGGCACTGACTTCTCTGCTGAGGAGTACCCTGAGCTGATGCCTTTCCCCCACTCTGTGGAGGAGATCGATGACCTAGTGGAAGAGCTGCCGGAGAACTTCGATTTGAGGCTGGAAGGATGTGTTACTGCTGTTAAGCGTAAGTGCTCAAATTGTTCAGGTCTTTAGTATTTGGGTTAGTGGTTGATGAGTTAGTGAGTGAGTCAGTATTTTGCATTTTACATACCAGTCACTTCACTGCAAGAGTTTGTGCAAAAATATCTAACCAACTGACTGCGTTCACTTTGCTTCCCTGGTTTTCGCAGCGCACCCACGTGCGGTCACGTTGATGTTTTGTTACATTTGTTCCATAATTTTCTTGCCATCATCCAGACCAGGGTGATTGCGGTTCTTGCTGGGCCTTCTGCACTACTGCTGCCGTGGAGGGAGCGCTGGCCAGGGTCAACGGAGACAGGCTGCTGGACTTGAGCGAACAGTCTCTGGTGGACTGTGCCTGGGGGTGAGTGGGAACAGATAACTCAATCCTACTGACAAATAATGCCTAAAGCATTTAGTTTTCCCCTGTAGCCTTGTGTTGTAGTTTGTTCTTAAAACAGTAAGAAAGGAAAATTCCTTCCAAACGTTTTTCAGTCAGTTTGTTGCTATCTAGAGCAGATATCACTTGCAACATTTACATTAAGAAGGCGCAAGATGGATACGGAAAGAGGTAGTTGAATCAGGGATGCACTTTAAATTGGTATGCCGTGCCAACGGCACGTGGAAGTAGTAGGAACTGAGGAATTTTGGAAGATAGAAGTCCAACATTATCACCACAAACGCGAAGAATATTGTTTTTTGGATGTTCCATTAAGTTGTATTGTCTAAAACAAGTTTTATTTGGTTGCAGTTTTCAGAACAATGGCTGCCAAGGAGGTATGATGGCTGGCACCATGAAGTACGTCAGCACTTACGGCATTCCTACTGAGATGGACTATGGAGTCTACACGGGAACTGTTAGTAGATATAATTATTTTCTTTATTCGTTTTATTTACAACCCTGTCTTTGAGTCAAGAATGGATAGGTTAATACTTCTAGGCAAGCGTTTTCCTTCGTCGACCACATCACCGTATACCATTAGGGGAGATAGCAGTTAAACGCGATCCTATAAAAATATCCTTAAATATTATTAAATGAAATGTATAGTACACTGTTTTGCATACTCGTACAGCTGTAGAGTGAGAATTAGTATTTGAGATACATATTTCCAAGGACTGAAACACAAATTGACATCAAGAAATATGTATCGCCATTACCACTACTTTCGCCCTCATTCAAAGGGTTTGAGTGCTTAAAATTTACTTGTAACCTAACATTTCTGTTCTCAGGACGGTTACTGTCACCTGCAGAACATGACAACTGCCTACAACATCCGCGGGTTCTCTCGAGTGACCCCGCGGAACCCTAACGCCATGAAAGTGGCTCTCTTCAAGTACGGTCCGGTAACTGTGGGCATTCGCGTCTCCTTCAAATTTATGTACTATTCCAGTGGAGTGTTCTATGATCCTGATTGGTAAGGATTTTTCGGTAATTACGTGGTGGAGAGATTCATGGTTAAATGAAACAGGCTCCTTCTATCTGGAGGAATACTGATGTACCAAAGTCGATATAAATACACACATCAAAAGTGTCTAGGGATCAAGCATTTTTATGAGGATTTCTTGAGATTGAGATGTGGCTTTGTAATAAAGGAGACTGAAACGATTACATACAATCTTGGGCCTTGGTGTAAGAAGATGAAAGTGGTGTCAATTAATAGCTTATATATTATCAACCTTTCACTGACAATTCTACGGATTTTGTCAATCTGAGAACAGAGATATAAGAGATTAAGTAAGAGTGAAGTTATGTGACAATCTAACTAACAGCTGATTCCTGAAGTGCAAAATATGTTGTTTTGCTCTAATATTATATTAAAATTTACTGGAAAATGTTTGAAAAATCATAATATATAAATGAACGTCAATGACTTCAAGCGTTAGGCAGGAAACATGTAAGGAAATAGGGAAAGGATGTCTAAAATAAAAAAAAAACAAATAATTTAATATTGTGTTTTATTCGTCTTCAATTATAATTAAAATGTCGTCTAGAAATTGTGCAGGTGGTACTATATTATGATACGGAACATTTTTATCAATCTTCAGCTACATAAACACTACCTAATTAACTATTGTGTATGAGGGTATTATAACATTGTTTGATAAATAAATAATTCTTTGCCATGACTGTAAACAATCTCTATAGGCCTTCTAACTACATGTATTTTAAACCTGCCAGGATGGTAGCTGGTTAGATGAGGTTATATTTACTTACAGACTGAGGTGCAAGCCATTGCCGAATCACTGACAGAATTGTTTCATCGAGTAAGGGTCGTCGGCCCAGTGTATTACAGTGACATGTGGATATCCCACAATTCACACAGCGATCCATAGTTTCAATAATATCCAATCCACAAGCCGGCGGTAAAATCCAAAATAACAATCCCAAGTCAAACGTGTGAGCAATCTTCGGTGTCCAAGGTGAAAGCAAGGGTCGTACAAGGTAGGCAAGGTCAGAATCCGTAAAATACAAAGCAGTGGTCGTGAAAAATTATGAATAATTGGGAAAGCACTCAAAACGCATCGGAAAACACGAAACGAGTGAGCAAACAAGAACAGTCGGCAACTGTCAGTGACATAGACTAAAAATAAGAAGAAAAATAAGAGAGATTTGAATCGATAATCATTAATATTGGTTTTTTAGTAATTAATTGATATTTGATTTATTAATAATATGTACATAGTTGATCGAAGACTATATTGCATTTAAGTATTACATTTAATCACTTTGAGTTAATTTTTTAGTGCAAAAGTTTTATTTTCGTAACTGTGTAATCGATTACTGAATCGATAATCTCACGAAAACGATCTTTCTCATATTTCTTTGCTTCTAGAATGTGAATTGAAGTGATTTTTCATATTCTTAGGTAAAAAAATATGACTAATTTTTTGGATCATATCTGAACTTCCTACTTTTGGGCCTACCGTTTTCCGTCTCCTTTATGATTTTATAAATTTATATGGATCCTTTTTGGTGCATTTCATAATTTGAATCAGGAACTGTGAATCAAATTCGAGTAAAAGATGAAAATCAGCTGTCAATATTTTCCCTATAAAAACATACAACGCATTGAAGACATTATTAGTGCTACTGTTTCCCTACTACTGATTAAAACCAACGTTATTATGGAGCGGCGACGTCATTTAAGCAGGGAAGAAATGCTCAGAGCCGTGGGAATGATAGAAGCTGGTTCCCGGCAACGTACTGTGGCTTTAGCTCTGAATACAAGTCAGAGTGTTATCAGTCGACTTTGGACACGTTACCGAAGCACTGGTACCGTGGCTGAGCGCCAAGGAGGACGGTATCGCTGCACGACACGGAGACAAGACCGATACATTCAAATCTTAACTCGAAGAGCTCCAACAATAATCGCCATGATGTTAGCCGTGAGGCTTCATCACTCTTCAGGGAACTTAATTAGCGACCAAACAGTCAGAAACCGCTTGCATGAAGTGAACCTTCATTCCCGAAGACCGCTACGGGTACCACCTATAGCAATGCACAATCGTAGGATTCGATATCAATGAGCTCTTGAACACAGAAATTGGGCAGAAGAACAATGGCGTTTCGTGTGCTTTTCTGATGAGTCTCGTTTTGGTATGAGACCGGATACAAGACGTATACGACACTGGAGAACCCCTGGACGCCAACAGCGATTAAAATCCTGCCAGGAAGTCCATCCTTATAGTGGTGGAACCATCATGGTATGGGCGGGTATTTGGATCGGCGGAAGAACTGAGTTGATTTGGATCAGAGGCAACCTCAACGCTCAAATTTATGCTGAGACGATTGTATCAGACGTCATCGTTCCTCTACAAGTGCAAATCGGTCCCTTATTTCAGTTAATGCATGATAATGCACGACCGCACACCGCAAGAGTTGTAAGACAGACTCTCGCCGCAGCTAACATCAATGTCCTGCCCTGGCCTGCTCAGTCGCCAGACTTGAACCCGATCGAGCATGCATGGGATATGCTACAGAGAAGAGCTCTGCCGAATATGGAGGGTATCCAGTCGCAAGAAGACCTTTTTTTGTTGTTGCAACGAACATGGGCGGCCATTCCACAGCGTGATTTGGATGAACTCATTTTGAGTATGCCAAACCGATGTTCTTGTGTTGTTAGTGTTCGCGGTAGAAACACGGATTATTAATTGTTTAAGTTACCCAATAAAATTTCAAAGAAAACTGTTATTTCAGTCTTTTTTTCGAACTTTAATGTTAGTGGTTCAAATGTCAAAAATCCCTTTATTAGGAAAATGGCAAATTTCTTTATTAATGCAAAGGTGACTTGGTTTATCGTTACTGTGACAAACGAAAACACTTTATTTGATGAATCCTTAAAGAAAATTTTAATTAATATCAATCAGGAGAAAAGTTATTGCAAAAATATATGTTGATCCCTAGACACTTTTGATGTGTGTATTTGCAAAAATTTGACAGAATTCGGAAGCCCTCGCAGGGGTTCTCTGTTACAATTTTTTTAGGACCGGTATGGGATGAAGAAATCCCCTTTGTGTTATTACTTTAAACCCTGTAGACAGAAATAGGAGGACTTCGTAGGTGCTGCTGACCGGTCACCGTCTCACAGAGTATGTTACGATTGGTTACAATCGCTAGCGCTGCAAATCATCACAGTTGTCACAGCCATAAGCGCTAGTGCAATTGTCAATGACAGTTCTTCATAATTATATTTGCGTTCGCTGTATGAAGGCTGTCTCAACGTCGAGCTCGTCGCAGCGGTGCTATTCTCTAAAAGTCATTTTCGTGGCGACGAGCTCGACGTCGAGACGGTTTATGAAGAACTGTCATTGTCCACTCACAGTTGCAGTTAACAATGACAGTTCTTCATACATTTGCGTTCGCTGTTCGACGGCTGTCTAGACGTCGTCGATCTTGTCGCAATGAAAATAACTTTTAGAGAATAGCATAGCTGCATTTTGCTGAGCGCTGGCCTTTTTGCGCGGATGTGACGCATATCTTCCCAAACGATATCTTCCCTTAATTTATTGTGGTTGTTATTATTTTTATTTTATGTATGTTATGTGCCATGCCGGACGCAAATAAATACATTTTCTTTCTTTTCTTTTCTCTCTTTCCAAAATCAACTCCTTCTATCCCCTATAAAGAGAGTAGATTAAGAGGAATACACCATTTACCATTTTCAGTGAAATAGGAGGGCGCCATTGCGTGACGGTTGTAGGCTATGGCGTTCGCGATGGAGAAGAATATTGGATCGTCAAGAACTCCTGGGGAGAGAAGTGGGGAGAAGATGGCTACATCCTGATGTCTGCAAACAACGACAACTGCATGTTATTAGACTACGCACACTACCCTATCGTTTAAGCTGAAGATATAGAAATAAATTCCACGTGCTTATGTTACTGAGTTTTTTTTATTAAATCCTGACAACACAAAACGTACTACCTTGTTTTCATTTCCTCCCATTCTGGTAGTCTATCTAGCCTCTCACATTGAATATGTTTACACATGACAATCTACGGCCATTGCATAATCATCTTCTTCAATGTCGGGAACTCACCGTATTAAATTCATTCGCATTCATATATAAAAATACTATTTCTCCTCCAGGAAATCAAGATGACAACTAACCAATTAGCCTTCAACGTTAGGAGGGATGCTCAAAGGTATTTTTTGGCATAATACAGGTCAGTATTAAGTAATTGTATATTGACTCTGACAATGAAAATGCAAAACCAAAACAAAATTTTTAATTCAGCGGGTTTCCCTGACCCTTGCATCTTAAAGCCCGCTTGCACATTTGTAAGTAATTAGCAGTGGTATCGTAACAGCCCTGGTTGTCATTCATAGATTTTTGACAGCTGTTACAGGTAGTCAAACACTCAACAGTCTGACCATCAGCCTATCTAAGGAGTGATGCCCTGTAAATAGGTAGTGGAGATCTGATAGGTAGTCGCTCTACGTAAAACAAGGGTATGTAGCTACACTCGGTTCGACTGGAAGCCGATTCCAAGCTAATTTGGAAAAGTTGAACATAGTGTCGCCACAATGAACGGTCCAATGCGTCTCGCATTCAGATTCTTCGTGCTATTTCATTCTGGATGCGATCATGCAATGAAACTACGAGCATAACCCTTTCTATTGCGGTAAGTTGGATTCGACGCTTAATCTACCCAACTGGACTGTCTGTCCAAGGTAATTCTACAAAACATCCAGTAAATAGACTTTCTGATCTTGTTAGGAGTGGGTGCTACATGTCTGTTTATAATCATGACTTTGGTTTTGTCCATGTGAGGACCATCTGAGATCAATTGAGATGACTGTCTAAGCTAGACCAACGCGTTGACTGTAAGACCTCGTCAATGAGCTGCTAAACAAGTCACAGTTGTCACAGCCATGAGCGCTAGTGCAATTGACAATGACAGTTCTTCATACATTTGCGTTCGCTGTTTGAAGGCTGTCTCGACGTTGAGCTCGTCGCAGCTTACAGCCATGAAAATGACTTTTTAGTGAATAGCATAGCTGATTATCAATTCCCTCTGTCACCTTCTTCAAGGTTCCTCAGTGAAAAAGCTTGTTTTAGAAAACACTTTTCGTCATCCGTCAAGGTCAAAGGGCCAAAGCACTAAACTTGTGAAAATAGCCAAAAATATATCGTTTATCGCATATAACATATTCATTAAAATAATCGATTTAATGATAAAAATAATGAACTTCGGCCTATGCGCAAATAAAGTGTTAATTGCGATTTTTATCAGTTTTTTTTAAATAATATTTTTTCACAATAATTGTGTCATTCCATCATAGCGGTCCAACATGGCGGCTCTTCCCGCCACTTTAGTGTTGTTTCTATATTTTACTTTAGCTTCTGGGTACACTTTATTGCGTAAGTAAATTTTCGTTTATTTTCGGTAGGAAATCATCTATTGTCTCCCGCTCTTGGGCGGAGTGGTTCAGACATTTACTGACTAAAACACACTTCTTTATTCCTTCTTTGCCCTGCATTCCAGGACCCCGAGTTTTCCTTTCAGAAGCGAACCCATGACCACAGTAGGCACATCCTTGCTGGGCTCTAACGGTTTTCTGGTATCTCCTTGAGGCACGTGTTGAACGCTATGTGCCGTCGACGACTCGGGCGTACAGTAGTCCGTTCCCTCAACGTGCGGCTGCCTCTTTGGCTAGTATTACTGCTTCGCTGCAGAAGGCGATCGCCTGCCATTTCTCCTCGCTCCGG
Source organism: Mythimna separata (assembly GCA_030763345.1). NCBI lineage: Eukaryota > Metazoa > Arthropoda > Insecta > Lepidoptera > Noctuidae > Mythimna > Mythimna separata. The sequence goes on along the minus strand of CM061188.1, from coordinate 2,452,579 downwards.
ACCATGGCCTGTACCACTACCAGGGTACAGGGCTAAGCCCGTGCCCCCCAGATCGAAGGCAACGAACAATATGGGGTGGGGTTTAGTCAGTAAGAGTCTGACACGCAAGAGCGGGAAAAGTCATTCTGATGATTCCCCTTCCTAAAAAAAAACCACTACCAGGGTCCGGCTCGGGAGGTTGTTTCGATCACCCCCCCCACGAGGACACTTTAAGCCCTAAAAATGCAGTTTCCACAATAATTTCGAGTATTTTGCCACCGAAACGTGTATTTAACAGTACTTTTCTTTGTTTGTACAGGAGATGACGACAATGAAATAGTCTGGCCAATCGAATACCACTTCAAAGGGGAAAAGCTGGATTTTATGACTACTCAGAAGGAAACCTTCGAAATCTGGTGAGTTACTCCGTTTTTGGCGTTCTCACTACTTACTGTTATAATAGACTAGTGCAGATAGCTTCGTTAATGGTTAAAAGTGTAATATAGTACATTATGATACAAGTGTGTAATGTAAGTCATTATCGTTGCGGTGGTATTAAGACCCGAGCCATGGCGAGGGTCTTAAGAGAGCCAAGAACGATAATGACTAATTACTCTCGTGTATCATACGACGTTTTTCGACACACTTGTGAAGAAAAAAAATATGAAAAATCAGTTTTATTTAGTAGGTATATGAAAAGTTTATTTAGAGAAACAGTTCGTAAATGTGCAGTCAGTAAAGTTATAATTAACTATTTTTGACGGTATAGCGGTCCCATGACATAGATTTTCTAATTGAAGGCGTACAGCACAAATCATTTTCCTCATAAATAGTTGTTTTTGTAAAATTTTTATTTAATTTTTAAATATGGCGGCTAAAAAATTGACTAAAAAATTGACGCGCGCATGCGCGAAAAATGGCGGCCATAGACTAGCTACTCTAGCTCTTGGTTTAGAAAAAATAAGGAAGAGGTTGCTTATAAACAGAAAATACAAATTTGATGAAAGATTTAATTTATTAAATATGTTAAATTTTAAACAGTTTATTTAATCACGAAATTGCATGACATAAGTAAGAAAAACACTAATTTATGCTATAGAACGCAATAACAAATGTTATTTTTTTTTGTCTTAAAACTCTTTTTGCCAAAAAAGAGGTTAAACAAAAAGGTTCTAACTACATTACAGCACAAGTGCATAATAGTAATCAAAATGTCACAGTTTGGTAATGAGCCCCTTTATATACCTAAGTACAGTGCAATAATAGACACTTTATGAGCAAGTGTGTCGAAAAATTTATAGTAGTACCATTGTAAATGATAGTGAATGTAGCAAAAATACAAGGAAATATAAATTACAAATATTTATTCATTATAGTACTTATATTTTGATTTTAAACTAATTGATTTATAACCGTAACATCTTAAAAACGTTTTTTGAATAATTGAGGTATAAATTTTAATAAATAACTCAAAATTGTACATAATGATTAAAACAATGTTTCGGATTCAAGTTCTCGTTTTTTGATTTTGCTGAGAAAACTATAGTAATGTGTATATTTTTACACATTACTATAGTTACCGTGGGGCACGTCAATTGTCTACAAATTATCGACTTAATGTGCGATAGAATTCGATAGAATGCAATAGAATTCAATTGACGTGCCCCACGGTTTTATTTTAGTCTAGTCTATGCATATGTTTATAATTCCCACCACTGTATCTATTTTATTATTTTTTGGTTTTTAGTACATTTATCTTAAACATTGCAATATATTTAACATAAAACCGTTTAACTTAAAAAGTTTTTTTACCTATTTTTTTATTACCTATAACTTTGCCATTTAACTTTTGTCCATAGGACTTCTAGTTTTGTCAGAATTCGAGATAAACCGTTTTTACCTCTTAAAAGCGCACTTCCATCCACTTCCCGAGCGCGGATCGTCCGTAATTTATTTTTTCTTTTATTTTCGCTATATTCAATATCTTTACAACGAGTTTCATCCTACTCTAAATTTGTTCCCTTTCATAAATAATTATCTGCACTGGTCTATATAGGCGACAATTTTTAACATGAAAAGAGTCCAACACGTATTTGTCCGATTTATTAGGGTTCCGTAGCCAAATGGCAAACAACGGTATCCTTATGTAATCGTTATGTTTGTCTGTATGTCCGTCCGTATGTCACAGTTATTTTTTTCCAAAAATATAAGGACTATACTGTTGAAACTTGGTAAGTGGTGGTTACTAACCAGATAAATCGCAAGTTACGTCGGCATAGTTTCTATGTATGCGATGAGGCATCTGTATGTTAGAATATTAAATTATCTGTGGTAGAGTACACCATATGAGGAGCTCGTGGCTAAATAATAACAGCCGCACAGGTCGATCTTCAAGGTTAAGCAACGCTTGCCTAGGTTGGTCTGTGGATGAGTGACCATCTTAACATAACGAGTTTCCTCCGTGCCTCGGAAAGCACGTTAAGCCGTTGGTCCCGGCTGTCATTTGTAGATCTTTGGCAGTCGTTACGGATAGTCAGAAGCCAGTAAATCTGACTCCAGTCTTGCCATGAAATGCCGTGTTACCCCAGTTAATGGGTTGTGGAGGTCTGGTAGGCAGCCGCTCCTCGTAAAACACTGGTATTCAGCTAAATCCGGCTTGACTGGAAGCCGACCCCAATATAGTTGGGGAAAGGCTAGGTACATGATATCTATGCGAGTTCGACTCGCACTTAATCAGTTTTGTCTAATGTTTCAGGTACAATGCGGAACTGAATCGTTCCCGCGTTGATGGCAATGGCGGCGCGCAGCAGATGTGGTTCTACGGAGACACTGGCTTCTATTATGTGGTATATACACTATTATTTAATATTTTATTAAGCTGTTACAACAATTAACTAATTAAAACTACATATACACTAACTCTTACTCTAAATTAAAATATGGCGTCAAAAAATTCCTCCGCATTGCTGTTAACCAGAAGTGTGTTCAAAAGATGTCTGTGTTCTTCTGGGTTTTGTTTTAAAAGATTTAAATTTCTTTCTTTTGGCTGGCTAGTATAGTCGACTATCATCATCATCTACCTAAAGTACCTAACCTTTTCCCAACTATATTAGGGTCAGCTTCCAGTCAAGCCGGATTTAGCTGAATACCTGTATTTTACGAGGAGCGGCTGCCTACCAGACTTCCACAACCCATATAGTCGACTATATATATATATACTATATTATATTGCTAGTCAAGAGAGAATAGGTTACCTCTAGGTAAGAAGTAACTTAGTAGTAGGTACTTATTCTGAAATTTCTAGGCAAGCATGCTCCATTGTTGGCCAAATAATCGCTTACCATCAGGTGAGATTGTGGTCAAACGCGAGCATATATAAATAATTAAAAAAGATTATGTGTAACAAATTAGAAATTTAAATCTATTAGCGTTTTATTTTGCTGATCATGCACAATACGTTTTGGAGCCGTTAGGGACTTTTTGAAAGTTCGCTTAAGTGGCCTGCGTACACGGCGCGCTACTTGGAGTTGAGACGAAATAAAATACGTTTTTGAGGTCGATGGAATCAATCCAGATAGTATAAACAATTCTTAAACTCACTGACTAGAGTAAAATCATCATCCGCACACTGACAGTTGCTTGCTGTGACAGCAATACAAACTATTGGAAATTTGGGAGATGTTCCGTAATACCAAAAATGATGAATGAAAAATTAATATATTTCCAATATTGTTTCGAGTATTTATAACTTGATAATAATATTTGTGTTTCTACTGAGATATATTTTGAAATATTGTTGTTTATAATATAGAAAAAACAAAATAAAAACATGACATTTTTGCTGTAAAAAAGTGCAAATTTAAATTCGCTTTAATTTCGTTTGGGGTAAGTTTTTCAACAAAAAGACGACGTAGGAACCTAGATAATTATTGTCTGAATCCGAATAACATCATATTATGGTGTAAATATGCTTAAACTGCAAATGATTTTGGTATTAGTTTGGTATTATAGATTAAGTCGCAAACATTGGTACATGTGTTACAATGAAAAACTATACAATAAAACCATTACAGAGACATCCTATCACCACTGAAAAGCTCGTCAATGAAGTGCAGTGTATCGGCAGGCAAACTGGAGGCGATGCACAAGACTTTCTACCAGACACTACTGACTTCACTTATACAGGTATCCATATAAGCATAATCATAATCGGTCTTGTAATGTTCCCACTGCTGGGACTCAGGACTGTTGTGTAGGAGTAGGGCCATGGAGCCCTATACTTATGTTTTTTTTTTAATTTTTGCTAGGCCTACATGGGCATTTATAAAACGTCAGAAGCTAGTGCATGGTTCCGATTGGTTGTTTCAGATAGAGAAGAACCGGCAAAATACTCCATGGTTACTCGTAAATATTTAAAATCAATATTTCCATATTAATAAGTGTGAGAGAACAGTTCAGACTAGTCAATCATCATCTGCCTAGCCTTTTCCCAACTATATTGGGGTCGGCTTCCAGTCAAGCCGGATTTAGCTGAATACCAGTATTTTACGAGGAGCGGCTGCCTACCAGACCTCCACAACCCATTAACTGGGGTAACACGGTACTTCATGGCAAGACTGGAGTCAGATTTACTGGCTTCTGACTATCCGTAACGACTGCCAAAGATCTCCAAATGACAGCCGGGACCAACGGCTTAACGTGCTTTCCGAGGTACGGAGGAAACTCGTTATGTTAAGATGGTCACCCATCCACAGACCAACCTAGGCAAGCGTGGCTTAACCTCGAAGATCGACCTGTGCGGCTGTTATTATTTAGCCACGAGTTCAGACTAGTCAATATTGCACCCAAAAGCACAATAAAAATAACAGAAAAGCATGACTGTCACGAGGTTGCCTTCTATAAAATTATTATGCGAGCTTAAATGTTTCATCCTCAGGTCTAAGCACAACTCTATACGACAAAGTGGTAGACATCTGGACCGAAACATCCGAACCAAGGCCTAAAAGGACTCGGGAGACGACATTGTACGTCTTCAAGACGGATTCTGGAATCGACCTGCCTGTTCAGTAAGTAAAGTCAAAATTCATTTATTTTCCACACTAATGTAGTACATACATTGAGTGGATTGGAGCCTAAACTAGATAAGTTATTAACTTTTTTTTTTCTTAGTTTACTCTTTAGAACTATAAACTGCAGATGCTGGCATGGATCTTGAGTGCCTTCTACTTGCATGTACCATGCCAGAGTACCTACATTAGTATTAATCATCGTCTCAATTGTTTCAGAGAAGTGAAAAAGGAGTATAACTACGATATTGGTCAGCTGACCAGTCACACCGTCACTAACTACTTCGAGTTCAGAGATACTGTCACCGAGGAAGAACTCACTGTTGATAATGGTAAGCTTTATAGCCCGTGGCAATCATCTAGTTATGTTTATGTCTCTAAAATGATGTCTCTGAGTCGACTCTCTCATCTTTACACATCATCATCATCATTTCAGCCACAAGTCTGAGTCTGCTAGACATGTTTCTCCTCTAAGTTGACCGGTCTATTGCGGCTCGCTTCCATCGGAATCTGATTCCCACTACCCTCATCAGGTCGTCTATCCACCTTTTAGAAGGCCTCTTCTAGAGCACAATCGTCATTCCAGAGCCTTTCAGCCCCATCTACAATTTCTTTTGCGAGCAATTTCCCCGTTCTACCATCGGACAAACCGTCGTACGGCGAGTATTCACTCTTACGTTGTCGAAACCTCTACGGTCCGGCCTAAGTGTTTCGCTTTGTCGTTTGTACCGCTTACATCGAGGGACTGGAACAATTTGCCTGCTGCGGTTTTCCCGTCCGATTATAATTTAGGTGTCTTCAAGGCTGAATTGAATAGGCTTTTAATAAGCTAGTGCGCCGCACCATCAACGATTGCATCACTGCTTACCATCTTACTCATCTCTTAGTGGGATCGCAGTCAAGCAGTAGTTTATAACAATAAAAAAAATTGCCCTTCCGACTGCTACAGAAAACCACCAGTTTTAACACTTAAAGCACACCTTGTTAAGAGAAATAAAATTTGCATTATTCTTTGAGAAGTACAATAAGACATTGTATTTCTTCGTATTATGTCAGCTCTTATTTGAATTTTCAGTGGATGAATGCGTGATAAAGCGTCGCAGAGACTTTCACGAGGAAATAAAGTTCTTTAACCCTGACCTACCTGTGGAGTTGGACCTGGCCTTTGACCTCTACATCAACCACCATAACAAGGTCTATGAAGACGACGAGCATCATATGAGGAAGAAGATCTTCGAGAAGAACTGGAGGTAAATGACACCGATAGAATCAATACCTCAGCATTTGGATTAGCTAAATCGCAAGTTCCTGCTAGAATCGAGCTAACAGGTTACAATGTCAAATGACAAAATTTTTGACAGGCTACAATGTTTTATTTGACAGCTTCATTTGCAGCCAGGGTTGCCTTGCGCGGACCGTCTGGAGGACACGGTGAAGCATACGCTTTAGGCATGCCCCATTTGGGTAGGTGATCGACGGTGGTGAAATTTCGCGCTAGGCTCTGGTACAGGCCATGGTCCGGAGCGAGTAGTAATGCTAGCGAAGGGTCACCTCCTTCGCTAGCATTACTGTTTTGCAAGAGTGAGAGAACGTATGTGTTTACTCCCCTGCCACCCCGAACAAACGCCCAGACGACGCGACGCCAAGACGCCCAGGGCGTCGGGAATCATAGAGCGAATGCCGGATCTAATTTTTCACCGTAGGCACGAGCTTTTTTATTTCTTTGTTCTATTAATTAGTTATAGATTGTGAGAAGACTGTAGGAAACTCCAAAAAACCGGTTATATAATAATGATTTGCTCTTTCCCTGAACCTAGAATGATCGAAGAACACAACAGCAAGAACCTGGGATACAGACTTGAGCTGAACGCATTCGCCGACAAGACCGAAGAGGAATTGGCATACCTGTCTGGCACTGACTTCTCCACACGGGGGTACCCTGAGTTGATGCCTTTCCCTCATTCTCTGGAGGAGATCGATGATCTGGTGGAAGAACTGCCGGAGAACTTCGATTTGAGGCTGGAAGGATGTGTTACTGCTATAAAGCGTAAGTGCTTGAATTTTTCATGTATTTGGGTTGGGGGGTTGATGAGTTAGTAAGTGACTCAGGGTTTTACCTTTTGCATATACAAGACACGTAGCCGCATCGCAAGAGTTCGTGCGAAAATATCAAACCAACTGATCTCGTTCGCTTTACCTCGCTAGTTGCCGTACCGCATCCACGTGGTTAGTCACAAGGCCACAGCAATAGAATTTCAATTTTTGTTCCATTTGCGTCGTTTTGACACATCGACACACCTTCAGCCCATCTAGGCTGCATGTCTTTAACCTATTACATACCCGCAAAATGGGACACAATAGTAAAACAATAACAGCGCGGTCTCATAGGACCGGTCGGGGATTCATGAATTAAAAGGTGTTACTTCTAGGCAAGCGTGCTTCGTCGTCGGCCACATCAGCGCTTGCCATCAGGTTAAATAGTAGTCAAATGCGAGTCTATAAAAGAGACTTAACATCTCCTGAGAACGTCTCATAATAAACTATAATCAGGTATAATCTTTATTTCTGCCTGCGAAATTCATAAATAGTTCTTTTATCAAATCCTTTTTTCCTAGTGCTGGCAAAATTATGCTCGATCATAATATTCGGTAATGTTAAATCATTTTCATGCTACCATCCAGACCAGGGTGAATGTGGTTCCTGCTGGGCCTTCTGCACCACTGCTGCCGTGGAGGGAGCGCTGGCCAGGGTCAACGGAGACAGACTGCTGGACTTGAGCGAACAGTCTCTTGTGGACTGTGCCTGGGGGTGAGTGTGAACGGAAAACCCAATCCATTTGACAGATAATGCCTAAAGCATCATCTTCTGTACCCTTCTATTTTAGTTTCTTCTGGTATTATAGCCAAACTTAAGTGACCATCTGTTCTACGAGCAATGTGCCCTGATTGCTCGTAGAACAGATGGTCGATGGGGACGGAAGGTTCTGGAGTAGCAGCCACGTACCGGAAGACGCAGCGTTGGAATGCCTCCCACAAGGTAGACCGACGAACTGGCGAGGGTCGCGGGAGTCCGATGGGTGCGAGACAAGCAGGACCGGTTGCTGTGGCGACGCTTGGGGGAGGCCTATGTCCAGTAGTGGACGTCTTTCGATGATGGTGTAACAGCTTTCTTCATACGCTTTGTTTGGTTGCAGTTTTCAGAACAATGGCTGCCAAGGAGGGATGATGGCTGGCACTATGAAGTACGTCACCACTTACGGTATTCCTACTGAGAAGGACTATGGAGTCTACACGGCAAGTGTAAGTAGATATAATTGTTTTTTTATGTCTGTTTTTCCCGATAGCTACCACCTTGAGATCTTTAAGTTAAGAGTGGATAAGTTACTTCTAGACAAGCGTGCTCCATCGTCACTACATTATCAATTAACATCAGAGGAGATAGCGATAAAAAAAAATCCTTTAATATTATTAAATGAAATGTATAGTACAATGTTTTGCATACTCGTACAGCTGTAGAGTTAAATATAGAGTGAGAGTGAGTAGATTCGGGTGTGGTGAGAGTGAGTGAGTTTAAATAAAGTTTAAACTCACTCACTCTCACCGAGAGCTGATGTAGTTGGGGAGCCGATTGCAACGCGACGATCAGTTATACGAAATCAAGAAGATATCTCTCTGCATTGGCACTCCTTTCGCCCCCATTAAAAGGGTTGAAGTGCTTAAAGTTTACTTTCAACATTTCTGTTTTCAGGACGGTTACTGTCACATGCAGAACATGACAAATATCTACAAGATCCGCGGATTCTCTCAAGTGACCCCGCGGAACCCTAACGCCTTGAAGGTGGCCCTCTTCAAGTACGGACCGGTCACTGTGGGCATTCGCGTCTCTTTCGCGTTTATGTACTATTCCAGTGGAGTGTTCTATGACACTGAGTGGTAAGGAATTTTCAATAATTATATTATGGAGAGAAGCCAGTAAATCTGACTCCAGTCTTGCCATAAAGTACCGTGTTACCCCAGTTAATGCGTTGTGGAAGTCTGGTAGGCAGCTGCTCCTCGTAAAATACTGGTATTCTGCTTAATCCGGCTTGACTGGAAACCGACCCCATTCCCCAATATAGTCAGGAAAAGGCTAGGCAGATGATGATGATATTATGGAGAGATTCGTGGCGCAATAAAACGAATTGCCTCCTGCCTGGCAGAATATTGATGCATCGAAAGTTTGGCATTAACACAGTTGGCATTATCTTTGTTAATCGAGTATTTTTAGGGCACAAAAATTATTTAACACTAGCTATCCCCTGCGGTTTCACCCGCATTTTCCGTTACTGCTCCGCTCCCGTGGGTCGTAGCGTGATGGTATAGCCTATAGCATTCCTCAATAAATGGGCTATCTAACACTGAAAGAATTTTTCAAATCGGACCAGTAGTTCCAGAGATTACCCCCTACATACAAACTTACAAACATACAAACTTACGAATTTTACCTCTTTATATTATTAGTATAGATTATTTGTGTCTGAATTTACAATGGCATATGAATTGGGTTCTGCAACCTTGAAGTACCCAGGGGCCTTAGCTTCGGTGTTTTTTCTTTTAGTTTAAAACCCTGCTGACAGAAATAGGTAGACCCCTTAGGGGCTCTCTATCCAATAACAACTTCTTCTATCGCGTATATTGAAAGTAGATTAATAGGAATATCACCATTTACCATTTACAGTGAAGAAATGGGAGGGGGTCATTGTGTGACAGCTGTAGGCTACGGCGTTCGCGATGGAGAAGAATATTGGATCATCAAGAACTCCTGGGGGGAGAAGTGGGGAGAAGATGGCTACATCCTGATGTCTGCCAGGAATAACAACTGCTTACTATTAGACTACGCACACTACCCTATCGTTTAAGTTAAACTTATAGAAATAAATTCCACGTGCTTATGTTAGGTACTGAGTTTTTTTATTAACTCCCTACTACCTATCGCAAATTAAATAGGGACTTGAAAGCCTAAACTTGTTCCGAATCATTTGGTTTTGCAGTAAACCCCAAAAAGTAAACTATTAAGACACTTTTGTAGGTCAAGAGGTCAGCTGTTACTCAGAAAAAAAGATGCTAATTGTACAGTCAGATTTTAGAAAAAAATCGTGTGAAGCGAGAAATTACGCGATGAGTATTTTTCCAACACTTTAACTCAAACGTTCACGGGAAAATAGACAATAAGGTATCCATGCTATTTTGCAGCGTACCATACATTCCAAAGCGTTGTAGATCTCTGTGGACAGTCTTTTTATCATCATTCGTAGTTTATTCGTAGTCTGATATGAAAGAAAAGTGAGTTGATGATAGCATGACGGGTGACAGGACAGAATGGAAGAAAAAAACATGTTGCGCCGACCCCAAATAGTATGGGATAAGGGCAGAAAGAGGAAGAAGAAAAGTATGCTTTTTTAATGTTTGTTTTGAGTTTATTTAAGACGTGCAAAGAGGCGAAAAGACCGCATATTTTAATACAGGGCTGTCCGCCGGCAGATTTTACACTTTGCATCCAGCTCACAGCATGCAATAAGGCGCTTTTGGGAAATGCGGTATATCGTTCGACGCGGGAGTGTTGCGGATTATTTAATAGCTATAAGTCAGTCGACAGGAGCGCACCGCGCTTTCATTGTCGAGGCCTATTTTGCAAACAAGTATCCGCCGAATAAAGGATGGTCCGTCGAATCAACTGATATGGGCGTGGGTCAAGAAGTTTAGAGAAACTGGATCAGCCATAGACGAGCCTCGGCCTGGACCTTTAACGTCTGTAACTACGCCTGAAAACACAGAACTTGTGAGAAGGGAATTTTTGCGAAATCCTCGCAAATCTTATTGGGAGCGGTACCGCGCTATGTTGGACATTTTTTTTAGACCTGAGCTGCATCATCACGTTGCTTTCAATAACAGAACTCACTTTCAGCAGGATGGAGCCACAGCACATACCGTCCGGGAGTCAATAATTAAAGTGAGAGAGCTTTTTCCTGGAAAGTTAATAAGTCGATTCGGCGACGTAGCCTGGCCCCCTAGATCTCCAGAACTGACCCCGTGCGACTTTTTCCTCTAGGGCTATCTCAAGTCTCGCGTTTATATTCATTCTCCTTCAACAATAAACGCCTTACAAGAAAATATCCGCCGCGAAGTTCAAGCTATCAGTCCAGCAATTTGCAATCGAGTTTTCACCAATATGAGGGAACGACTGCAAGAATGTTTACGACTAGAAGGACGTGATTTGGGTGAAGTTATTTTTAAGAAGTGATTACCGCACTATCTTTTTGTAAGAAAACAATTAAATAATTTAGATTTTGTAAATACTTGTATCTTATTTTATTTTATAAAGTGTAAAATCTGCCGTCGGACACCCGTTACAAGGGCTTCTAGCCTTTTAGAGACAATACGTAAACCATTGTATCAAAATTATTGTACGGTTGCCTAGTTTGTTTTCCTTGCAGCCAAGTATTACTCAGACCTCATCGTCATCAATGAGCGGAAATCATCAGTTCTCTTTGTTACCTTCTTCAAGGTTCCTCAGCTAAACAGAAAAAAGGCTTTTTTTAGGAAATACTTAATTTTCCGTCAAGGTCAAAGGGCAACGAACTTGTGCAAATAGGAAACAACATGTTGTTCATCTAATTATGTAGGTATCCATTAAAATAATTAATATAATGATAAAAATAACGAACTTCGGCCTATATGCGTAAATAGTAGTTAATTGTGCCTTTTATCAGTTTTTTCATAATAATATTTTTTCACAATAATTGTGTCATTCCATCGTAGGGGTCCAACATGGCGGTCCTTCGCGCTACTTTAGTTTTGTTTCTATATTTCGCTTCAGCTTTCGGCTACACTTTATTCCGTAAGTAAAGTTACGCTTCAGTTTTTCTGTATTTTTTTTTGGGTAAGAAGTCATCTGTGTCTTCTCCCGCTCTTGTGTGGAGCGGGAAGGCGTGTCAGACTTTTACTGACTTAAACCTACTCTTATTTTCCTTCTTTGCCTTGCGTTTCAGAACCCCGGGTTTTTCTTTCAGAAGCGAACCTCCACTTGGTTTGCTACTGAAAGAAAAACGCTGTGGCCATGCCACAGTAGGCTTAGAACCAGCTGGGCCCCAACGGTTTTCTGATATCTCCATTAGGCGTGTGACGGTGTGTGGCGTGTGGAACACGCCACATACCGTTAACGACTCGGGCTCAGCCGGAATCCCGGGTCGGGATCCTAGCGGTTAGGTCGTAAAGGAGACCGTTCCTTAACACATGCAGCTACCTCCTTCGCTAGCAATACTGCTTCGCACAGAAGACGACAGCCCGCCATTCCTCCTCACTCCGGACCATGGCCTGTACCAGGGCCCGGCGAGAGAGATCGTTGCTGCCGATCGCTCCCAAGAAGACACAGTTTCAGCAATAACATCGGTTCTTTTGCCTCCGATACGTGTATTTAACAGTATTTTTCTTGGTTTGTACAGGAGATGACGACGATGAAATAACATGGCCTATCGAATACCACTTCAAAGGAGAGAAGCTGGATTTTATGACTTCTCAGAAGGAAAACTTCGAAATCTGGTAAGTTATTCCGTTTTTGGCGTTTTCTCTACTATCTACTCATCGTTTACCTAGCCTTTTATCCACTATATTGGGGTCCCTGGCTTCCAGTTAAGCCGAATTTCACTGAAAATCAGTATTTTACGAGGAGCGGCTGCATACCAGATCTCCACAACCCATTAACTGGGGTAACACGGTACTTCATGGCAAGACTGGAGTCAGATTTACTGGCTTCGGACTATCCGTAACGACTGCCAAAGATCTAAAAATGACAGCCGGAACCTACGGTTTAACGTGCTTTCCGAGGCAAGAAGGAAACTCAGTATGTTAAGATGGTCACCCGTCTACAAACCAACCATGGCAAGATTTGCTTAACCTCGAAGATGGAGCCATGCGGCTGTTATTATCTAGCCACGAGCTCCTCTATCACTACTATTTACTACATCATTTATAATTTCAGAAGATGTTTCTTGTATGTCAGGTCTCCCGATGGTACAGTACTCTATGTAAGTAAGTAAGTACCTATACGAGTCTGACTCGCACTTAACTAATGGTTATTTTCTTAATGTTCCAGGTACAGTGCCGAACTGAATCGCTCCCGTATGGATGTCAATGACGGTACTGTGCAAAAGTGGTACTACGGAGACACTGGTTACTATTATGAGGTACAATTTTAAATAATCCTTTGATTTAATTTTAAAAAGTACTGTTGGAGCTCCAACATATTAGATTCATTCATTTATTTTATTTCTGAAAGGTTAGCTCGCTGTCCCCAGATCGAAGCCAACGAAGGAATAGGGTGGTTTAGTCAACAAAAGTCTGACACGCCCTCCTCAAAAGAATGGCTTCTCCCAAGAGCGAAGCCATTCTGATGATTAAATCTAAAAAATAATAATTAAATATAATTTTTACAATGAAAATCTTGGCTTTACAGAGACATCCTATCACCAATGAAAAGGTCGTCAATGAAGAGGTTTGCACTGCATTCCAAACTGAAGAAGATCCACAGGACTATCTACCAGACACTTCTGACTTTACGTATACAGGTACAATAAGCATTAAGTCCGCCTTTGTACTGAAAAATAAATAAATGATAATAAAACTAATTGAGACACGCGCATCAGCAACTAGTAGCTGTTAGCTACTTAGTTTAGCCAATATTTTCCCACTGCTGGGCACGGCCTCCAACTTCTTCCAGGTATTCGTGACTTGAGCCACCTCGAACCAGTCCTTGCGGTAGGCGGCTAGGTTATCTCGCCACCTCTTCCCAGGTCGACATCGGTGGCGTCGTCTAGCCCAAATCGCGTCCGTAGCCTGGCTGCGTTTCGGTAACCTCTTTGGGGAAACCGAAGGTTTTGTCTGTGCAATTATGGACCATATTAAGACCATATCATGTACCGTATTCAGACAATATAAATGAATTTGAATTTACTCGTGTCTTGACGAACAACCACCGGTCAAGGATCTTGTATACTGTACAGACTAACTACGGATAGTAATAAAAATTCTTGCCACCGGTTTTCTTATGTGAAGAACGGCACAGTTGAAATCTGTTGGCCATGTAATAATAGTCTGGAAGAATCAATCCGCCACATTGCTTCTGGTAGTTCTCGAATAGCCAAATTTATTTTTCTTAACTCTCAAGAGGTTACCTTATAAATTGTTATGCGAGCTTAAATATCCTCAGGTCTAAGCACGACTTTGTACGACAAAGTGGTAGATATCTGGACTCAAACTGACAGATATGGAACTCACAGAGCTTGGGAGAATACACTGTACGTCTTCAAGACGGATTCCGGGATCGATCTGCCTGTTCAGTAAGTTATAAACAATTTATTTTTAGTTTACTCTTCATAACTATAATATTTATGCATTAGCATTAGCTTTATCGGCCTTGTAATGTTCCCACTGCTGGGACTCAGGCCTCCTCTCTAGGAGAGGGAGTAGGCAGTAATCCACCACGCAGGCCCAGTGCGGATTGGAATATTCATAATTATGTTGGTCCAAAATGTCTGAATGGTCGAGTTACGGAGAGTCGGGTGAGGACTGACCATCCTATTCTAATTTGGAAGCGTAATAAATAAGTTCATTTGATTAGTAAAGCTCATTTCACACTATGATTATAATATAATTATAGCATATCGCATTTAATTTGCTATCACAATGATATCGCTCACCATACATTTATAATAATAGATAGTATAGCAAAGTGTGAACATGTTCTAAATAAATGATGCGATGTTGTTGCGCTATGAACTATTATGCTGTTATATTTTACAGTCCCCTTATTACTTATTTATTTATATTACTCTTTATCGTACACCATAATAATACATATTTTTAAAAGAGCTTAAGTTTAGTAGGTCCTCTTCTGCCATTATTCATAGAATAGCACTTCGAAGCACTACAGAGAATCCTGTAGGATACTGATTCATCTCCATTGCTACAGGGTGGAGAGAAAGGAGTACAACTACGATGTTGGCCAGCTGATCAGTCATACCATCACCAACTACTTCGAGTTCAGAGATACTGTCATCGAGGAAGAGCTCACTGTTGATAATGGTAAGCTTCAGCATTCAGTCCTTTTTTGAGATGGGAAATCTTCCAATGATTTCTCCTGCTCTAAGATGTAACAGGAGATTCATACTTTATCATCATCATTTCTGCTGAATGACGTTCACAGACATAGGTCTCCTTGAAATATCAGCGGAATGACCAGTTTTGTGCATCCGCATCCATTGGATTCCGCTGCTTTTACCAGGTGGCCTCTCACAAGGATCATTTAAGCGTTAGAACGCTGCGTCTTTCAGTATGTCGCTGCGACTTCAGAACCTTTTAGCCCAATCCATCAAAATCGGTTTTGTGAGCAATGTGCTCACTGTTATAGAAATATCAAATAAACTATCATGTATATTTGCAACTTTAACATTTATATTGCAGTGTTTGCAGCATTTTTTAAGAAATATAATATCTTCACTTATTATCATGTAAATAAATCATATCAGCTCTTATTCTAATTTTCAGAAGAGGAATGTGACAAGAAGCGTCCCGGAATGAACTTCCACAGGCACATAGAGTTCTTCAGCCCCGATCTAGCCCCGGAGTTGGACCTGGCCTTTGACCTCTACATCAAGCACCATAACAAGTTGTATCAGGATGACGAGCACCATATGAGGAAGAAGATCTTTGAGAAGAACTGGAGGTAAATAACGACTATGATTTTTTTCAGGTGGGAAATCATTCAATGACTTCGCCTGCTCTGGATGGAATGGGAGGACGTGTCAGAGTTTTCTGACTAAAACTCACTCCTGTTCCTTCTTTGCCTTAGTTCTAGGACACCTGGGTTCACTTTTACATACCCATGCCCCCAATAGGTTTTGACAATGCTGGGCCCCTACGATTTGCTGACATCTTCTTCAGACGCGCGTAGAACACTACGCACTATCGACAACTTGGGCTCGATCCAGAATCACGACGATGGTCAATACATAAAAATACTGCTTAAGTTAAGCTTACAGATACTCGTAGCTACAATGTCGGGGCATTGGCCTGATGGCTGATAAGCGTATGTGACCACTCCGCTCCTTTGAAGACTACACCGTGCATCTGCTGTTGGGAGGCTGTTAGAAACTAACCGATTCTGTTGTGACTTGTACCTACTCCATTGGTGTAATTGCTGAAAGGCGTTCCAATACGAGGATAAACCAATAAATAAATAAATAAATGTCAAATGAGTGAATTTAAGACATGGTTGCAACAATTTCAACAGCTCCATAACCAGTTAATATGCTAATTCATTTACTCTTTCTCGAAAATCCAGAATGATTGAAGACCACAACAGCCAGGACCTAGGATACAAACTTGAGCTGAACGCATTCGCCGACAAGACCGAAGAGGAACTGGCATACCTATCTGGCACTGACTTCTCTACACAGCAGTATCCTGAGATGATGCTTTTCCCTCACAGCCTCCAAGAGATCGATGAACTTGTGAAGGAGCTGCCGGAGAACTTCGATTTGAGGCTGGAAGGATCTGTTACTCCTGTTAAGAGTAAGTTCTTAGTGTAACTGCTTGTGTTCTTTAGGTAATAGAATTGAGTGTTCTAAAAAAAAGAAGCAAGTGCTATGGACCCAAGAGCTCCTTTAATTGTGTAGAAGTAACCAATGGTTTGCCGGCATGTCCTAGAACCAAAACTTCGAAGACACGTGACATCCACCAATTAAAACAAAACTCTTCAGTAATTTTGCCTTATCTTTAAAAGTGACTTGACATCATCTCAGATCATTACATAGCAAGGCTATGTAATTTTTTGGTTCTGACTGCTATTAATGCATATTCAAACTCAAACAAACAAAACTCAAACTCTTTTTTCCAATAGCTACATTTGTTATCATGCAGACCAGGGTGAATGCGGTTCCTGCTGGGCGTTCTGCACCACTGCTGCTATAGAAGGGGCTCTGGCCAGGGTCAACGGAGACAGACTGCTGGACTTGAGCGAACAGTCTCTTGTAGACTGTGCTTGGGGGTAAGTGTGACCTGGGAAAGAGCGTATGCTGATAACTCAAACTAACTGATACCCTGAGCTAAGCTTGAAGCATTCAGTTCATCTCTGTACCCTTGTATTCTTCTTACAACTGTTAAAAGGAATTGATCGATCTTCTTTTCACTTTATTGTTCCTCCCAATATTTTTTTTCAATCAATATTTTGCTACCTGGGACAGACCTTTTACCTAGTTTCAATCTTAGAATTTGTAGATTGTAAATGATAGACCGGGAAAGAGGTAGTTGTGACAAGAGGTGCGCTCGATATTTGTATCCGATGCCTTCAAACTCATGATAATATCAGGAACTGATGAATTTCAAAAGATAGAAATCCCCCATAAACCTTTAATTTTCTCCAGACGTAGGAAAACCTTAAGGACCTCAATAGAGAAGAATGTGGTTTCTTGAAGGTTCCATAAAGTTGTATCCCCTAAAATACACTTTACTTGGTTACAGTTTCCAGAATAAGGGGTGCCACGGAGGGTACATGGCTGGCGCCATGAAATACGTTGTCACTCACGGCATTTCTACTGAGAAGGACTATGGAATCTACACGGCTAATGTAAGTAGATATGATATTACTCAAAGTATATTTAAATGCATTGAAATGTACACTGTTATGCCTGTAGTTGATTAGTGAAATTTTCTGCAGGAATCTCTGTTTTGGGATAACTACAACCTGGAGATATTTAAATCAAGAATGTATTTACTTCTAAGTAAGCCTGACCTATCGTTTACCTCATCATTGCTTTCCAACAGGTGGGATAGTGGTCAAAAGCGAGGCTATTAACCCTGCATAAAGTTAGTATCTTAAAAGTGATGTCGGCTAAACCGAAGGTTGTAGGGCCAAAGCCTACAAATGCTGTGATTTTTGAAAGAAGGAATCATGCTCCTTGGACGCAAAGTAAAAATCCGACATGTCCTCCCGCTCTGGAAGAAGAAGAAACGGAAAAAGTTATTTGATGATTTGCGACCTTAAAAAACCCTCATTGCTTTGAATTAAGTATTAAGTATCCTTAAAATTTACTTGTGACCTAAAATTTCTGTTCTCAGGACGGATACTGTAAAATGCAGAACATGACAGATATCTACAAGATCCGCGGGTTCTCTCAAGTGACCCCGCGGAACCCTAACGCCTTGAAAGTGGCTCTCTTCAAGTACGGACCGGTCACTGTGGGCATTCGTACCTCTTTCAACTTTAGGTACTATTCCAGTGGACTGTTTTATGACACTATGTGGTAAGGACTTTTATTTTATCAATAATTATAAAGAGGTAAAATTTGTAAGTTTGTAAGTTTGTAAGTTTGTAAGTTTGTAAGTTTGTAAGTTTGTAAGTTTGTATGTTTGTATGTTTGTAAGTTTGTATGTACGGGGTAATCTCTGGAACTACTGGTCCGATTTGAAAAATTCTTTCAGTGTTAGATAGCCCATTTATCGAGGAATGCTATAGGCTATATACCATCACAGTAACGAAAAATGCGGGTGAAACCGCAGGGGACAGCTAGTATTTTATCAATAACTAGCTTCTGCCAGCGGCTTCACCCGCGTGAAAATAAATTTCTCCTTACAAACTTTGGACTTCCGTTATATCCCCTAATAAACCAAAAACAAACCTTCAAGATTTGGTTTATCACCCACCTAGCCTTTCCCCAACTATATTGGGGTCGGCTTCCAGTCAAACCAGATTTAGCTGAATACCAGTATTTTACGAGAAGCGGCTGCCTACCAGACCTCTGTAACCCATTAACTGGGGTAACACCTTACTTCATGGCAAGACTGGAGTCAGATGTACTGGCTTCTGACTATCCGTAACGACTGCCAAAGATCAAAAAATGTCAGCCGGGACCTATGGCTTAACGTGCTTTCCGAGGCACGGAGGAAAGTCGTTATGTTAAGATGGTCACCCATCCACAGACCAAACTTGGCAAGCGTTGCTTAGCCAACCAAGATTTCGTTGTTCTATCTATTTCAACTCTGTATTTTGCTGTATCTACCTATACCTCCCGCGCACTGTTCTCCTTCCCCGCTCCCCCTGCTGTTGTACTAGAACTTGCTTAACATAGACTTCGTAACATTTAGAACGTTCAATTTAAATATTTTTATTTTTGTATTGAAATATGATGAACTGAAATATGGTAATTTTTTAAAGTTATAGAACAAAAGTTGTTGTTTATGATGATAGTAACATAGTCTTGAGAGGTTGCCAGTGTTTTAGAAATCATCATCTACCTAGCCTTTTCCCAACTATATTGGGGTCGGCTTCCAATCAAGCCGGATTTAGTTGAATACCAGTAGCTGCCTACCAGACCGCCACAACCCTTTAATATTTATACTGATATTATAATAATTAACTGGGGTAACACGGTACTTCATGGCAACACTGGAGTCAGATTTACTGGCTTCTGACTATCCGTAGGTTGCTAGTGTCTTACAAATAACCATTTACTATTTCCAGTGACGAATTCGGAGGAGGCCATTGCGTCACAGCCGTAGGATACGGCGTTCGTGACGGGGAAGAATATTGGATCATCAAGAACTCCTGGGGAGAGAAGTGGGGAGAAGATGGCTACATCCTGATGTCTGCTAAGGACAACAACTGCTTATTATTGGACTACGCACACTACCCTATCGTTTAAGTCGAGGATATAGTAATAAATTCCACGTGCTTATGTTACTGAGTTTTTTTATCAACTCTCTGACTACACACTACTACCCACTCACCCGTATGGCTACCCGCACGTTTTAACGTACAACTCAGTCACATTAACTTGAAGCTTGGCGTCGATGAAATAATATCCAAAATCAATATAACAACAACAGAGAAGTTATCGATGCCAAATTATCGACGCGCGTATCGATAATAAAGATGCTGACCATACCTGACACTTGCCGGGTGAGCTAAGGGAATGCGGAGGGAAACGGGGGGATACTCGCATTTCAGAGATGCGTCGAGTTAATTTGACCGGATTGTACTTAACTCCTCAAATCTTCCCCGAACGCTGGCGTTCGCTATTTGTTTGAAAAAGGTACGATTCCGAACCACGCTGCACGCAGCAGTGCTGCCGCAGCAGTGCTGCCGCAGCAGTGCTGCCACGACACTACTGGTCCCCGTACAATTTCTATTGGCTTCTATGAGATTACATTCCGAGCTAGGCAGCAATGCAGCGGCAGCACTGCTGCGCGTCAGTGTCGCCCTACCGCCGCGACAGACCAGTAGTGACGCGTCTGCCGCCGCAACAAGAGTAGAAAAGGATGAATTTCTCAGATTCAGAAGGGGAACAGAGCGACACTGCTGCCTTGCTCGGAATCAGCGCGGCAGGCAGCACTGCTGCGCAGCACTTTAGTGGCAGCACTGCGGCAACAGCACTGCTGCTTGTTGCCAAGTTCGGAATCATACCTTAATGCAGGTAGAGATCGACACATGTGGAAATTTTTGCATGTTCATGAGTCACCGATGTGTTTGCTTGGTATTTGACGAGTGATCTCATTGAGTGTCTAAATAGGAAATTTTCTGATGAGAAAGAAGATAGAATTTCTGACAAGATGAGAGATGTTTACAATAATAAGTCACTAGTGAAATTATGTTGGCTATGATTTAAAATAACTTAAAAAACATTGCATAAACAATGTCACAAGAGAGGGGACAAAAAGTATCAATATAAATAATGAGTTTAAAACAATGATGAAATGAAATAGATGACTATATGATAATGCAGGTGTGCTGCCAGGAATGCCACATGTGCAGAAGTAGTCATTGCCAAACAAGCGTGTCTTCAACGTAGTCTTCAACCTTGTAATATGCTTTCTTGGCAAGGACACGCTTAAAATGGGTTTTAAACTTGCTCGCTAAGTTCAGTAATCGACTTTGGCAACTTATTGTAGAAATGTATGCTATTAATAACGAATGACTTGCTTGTTTTTTAACCTCCATTTTTTTTACGCGAATAAATATTATGTAAATCGCTTCTAATTTAAAAAAAAACTATTGAGATGATGACTGTGTAGGTCTGGTAGGTGGCCGCTCCTCGTCCAAAATACTGGTATTCAGCTAAATCCGGCTTGACTGGAAGCCGACCCCAATATAGTTGGGAAAAAGCCAGGTAGATGACTGTACATAACTAGACCAATGCGTTGACTTCGTTAATGGGCTGAAATCATTTGTTCTCTCTGTCACCATCTCCAGGGTTCCTCGGATTAGAGGCTCCCTTTTGGAAACAAGGTCAAAGGGCCTCAGGCATGTATGTAGGTATGGAAAAGTAGAACAATATGATGTTTATCTCGTATGTATCCATTAACACAATCAATTTAATGATAAAAATAACGAACTAATTAATGATTAATTATGGTGCTAATTATAAATTTTATCAATTTGTTTTTATAGGCTTCTAAAATTAATTGTAGATTTCCACAATAATTGTGTCAGTCCATGATAGTCGTTCAACATGGCGGCGCTTCCCGCCAGTTTTGTGTTGTTTCTATATTTTGCTGTAGCTTCCGGCTACACTTTATACCGTAAGTAATTTAGCAATATTTATTAGCACTTTATGCACATGAGGAGCTCGTGGCTAGACAATAACAGCCGCCAAGTTTCCTCCGTGCCTCGGAAAGCACGTTAAGCCGTAGGTCCCGGCTGTCATTTGTAGATCTTTGGTAGTAGTTACGGATAGTCAAAAGAAAGTAAATCTGACTCCAGTCTTGCCATGAAGTAGTGTTACCCCAGTTAATGGGTTGTGGAGGTCTGGTACGCAGCCGCTCCTCGTAAAATACTGGTATTCAGCTAAATCCGGCTTGACTGGAAGCCGACCCCAACATAGTAAGGAAAAGCCTAGGTGGATGAGAACACTTTATGCACATAAAGGTACAAAGGCAGACTTAGGTAAATAAATGCCTTAAGCATTTTCTACCAGTCAACCTTTGGGTGATGCAGAGAAGATTAGTGGGAGGTGCAATAAAAGAGAGAGAAAATGTTTAATTAACGATATAAAAATGAATCGCAAATTATATGAATGTATACAATATAAATACAAATACATCATTCAATAAACTAAACAACCCCAACCCCTCAATTCCCAAACCCTATATATAGGGTTTGCTTAGCACCCAGCCTGATATGATAAATACAGCAAAAACTGTGGCGGAGGCCAGCGCCATCGCTTTTCCACACTAGTCCGGAGAAGTATAAGTTGCATGTCTGAAAACAGTAGGGATAAGAGTGAGTTTTCCGAATAAGTAAGTGTAAGAGTTTTCCGAATATTAAAAATTCTATGTTAAAATTAGTTTACAACAAAAAATTTTGTACAGGAGATGACGACAATGAAATAATATGGCCAAATGAATACCACTTCAAAGGGGAGAAGCTGGATTTTATGACGTCTCAAAAGGGAAGCTTCGAAATGTGGTAAGTTATTACAATTTCAGCGTTTTTACTACTTTTATAAAGGCAAATGTGAATGCGCGTGTACGTCTCTTTGACGTTCTACGCCCATTTTCAATAAGCTATACCTATCTAAAGTTGCAGCTACTAAAGATAAACAAATCTATCCTTTTGCCCTTACTTGCAATCCTATAACTACCAACGGTTAGCATTTCCTACCAAAATTGTGACATTGACAACTAGAACCTTACTGTTTATCGGAGATAGCTATCTATTTATGAACTGCGGTAGGTTATTGAAAACGGGCGCTAAACGTCACGGTTTTGAATATGGCACACATAGCGTTGCCAGGCGTCCGGATAAAGTCGGACACGGTCAGGCTTTTTGGTTGTGTGTCCAGCCAAATTAGGCTTTTGTTAGGTTTTTTAAATTTGGCCATTTTTTATAAATTTTCATGTGTTCTTGCAATTGCAAGCGTTAGAAGACCCTCAATGACTTGTTATTTTATTAGAATGTAAAAAGTAAAACTTACGAATGGCTTTAAAAAAAATTGACAGACTTTTAAATTAAATGTCCGGCTAAACTGGGTGATTTGACCGGCTTTTCGGTTTGAAAATCTGGCAACCGTAGGCACACAGGTAAACTTTGTCCTGGAAATGATAAGTACCTTTTATCTCGGGAATATACATAAACCTAAGTGATAATTTTGGGGTGTTAAGGGAAAAGTCTAATAATATATTGAAAAATAAGTTACTTAGTCAAATGTATTCTAAATATGGATATTTTATAATGCCAAAGACTCAATTTTGCATTTTATTTGGCGAGGGTCAAAGAACCAAGCCAAAAATATCTAAAAAGTAAAAAGGGACATAAAAGTGTAGTTGCCTCATTTTACGGTTTTTTGACTCTTCTCCAACAGAACTTTCCAATTTCTATTTCCACCCAGGCGAAGCCGTTAGCAAAAGCTAGACTCGCTCACTGAGGTTTACTGCCGAATAATTCAACTCTTGCAAAACCTTAAGTTAGACCGGCGACCTGGCGCGGGTCGCGGGAATCCGATGGATGCGAGACGCACAGGACCGGTCGTTGTGGCGACGCCTGGGGGAGGCCTATGTCCAGCAGTGGACGATGATGATGATAACCTTAAGTTGCTGTTAGTAGAATATCAAACCATTATCTAATTGTTCAAGATTTCCTTCCTATCTTAGTGATATGTGACCCTTTGTATTCAAGCCTGAATTGCACTTGACTAATTTTTATTCTATATTTTGTTTTAGGTACAGTGCCGAACTGAATCGCTCCCGAATGGACGTCGGTGGCACTGTGAAGACGTGGTTCTACGGAGACACTGGTTACATGTATGAGGTAATAATAATAATAATAAAGCTTTTTTATTTCAGTGTAAAGTACACTCGGCGTCACAAAAATCGCACCTCTTTAAGAATTCCCTTCAAAGTCATTTTAACCCTATTAATCAATGGTAGATATATGACTATAAGGTATCATTGGAAAGGCAATTTATTTAAATTTTAGAATTATTCAATGGATTTGGTTTTTTGTTTACCGGGGAATAAAAAAAGCAAGCTAATGCAAATGATTAAAAAGTTAAATTTTATTTTATCAGCAAAAATTACTACAAAGTCCTTAAAAACCACTTAAAACCTAGTGTTACCCCCCCTAGCCCTGATGACTGCTTCCATGCGTTCTCTCATGGACCTAATTAATGTGACAACAGTCTCTTGCGGAATGTTGTCCCATTCTGCAACGACGGCATCTTGGAGGTCTTGGAGAGTGGTAGGGGCAGGATCACGTGCCCGTACTCGCCGTTTCAGTTCATCCCAAAGGTGCTCAATAAGGTTTAGGTCTGGACTTCGCGCAGGCCAGCGCATAACAGGGATTCCAACTTCTTGCAGGTAGTCTCTTACAATTAAAGCGGTGTGACAGCGGGCGTTATCGTGCATTAACGTGAACCCACTGCCAACAAAACCCGAATAAGGGACAACCTGCTCCTCTAAGAGCTCTGTTATGTACCGAGCAGCAGTCAGCGACCCTTGCCCGCGAGCACTTCCAGTCCGAGAAACACACACAAGGTTCGTTTTGCCGTCGATTGAGATGCCGCCCCAGAACATGCACGAGCCACCCCCGTATTCCACTGTCTCTTGAATACAGGCTTGTGCAAATCGTTCCCCTTGTCTCCTATACACTCTTCGACGCCTGTCGTTGCAGAAAAGACACACCCTCGTCTCATCCGAGAAGAGCACAGCCCTCCATTGGTCTATTGTCCAATCCACATGGTCACGGGCAAATTGCAACCGGTCTCTCCTATGCTGTGCAGTCAATTTTGGCCCTGTAGCAGCCCTATGAGCTGCAATTTTCTTCTCCTGCAGTCTTCTTCTAATCGTGGAGACGCTTACAGAAGTTTTGCGAGCTGATCGTAGTTGTTGTTGCAATGCTCAACAGCATTGGAGAACCGATTACGTAAAGACGTCGAAACAATGAAGCGATCGTCTCTTTCGGCTGTGCACCGTTGTCTTCCAGATCCACGTCTTCGGATATAGCCACCAGTCTCTTGGAAGCGTTGGAACACTCGTCGAACTGCAAAACGACTCAAGTTCAGTTGCCGAGCAACATCACATTGCCGCATCCCTGATTGCAGTAGTGCAATGACTTGAGCGGCTTCATCTGCAGTGGTATCCATCTTCTGGGGTATTTTTCTTGCTGTAACTGTTCACGTGTGTTCAACTTTAAAGGTTGAATATCAAAGGACCCAGATTTAACCTGGGTTGCCCGTTTTTTACCCTTGTACGGAGGTGCAATTAGTGGCCGTTGTAATGTGTATTTTGACAATTTTTTTTTAACGTTACCTGCTAATGAGATCTGTTGTTTTTAAGAATTCTAACTGTTGTTAATTTAAAGGTCGTTAAACACCCTTTCGATTGATACCAATATTAATTGGGTTCAATGTATTCGTTGCTGGCGGGATATGCTTTAAACTTATTTTCGAAGAGGTGCGATTTTTGTGACGCCGAGTGTATGTTTACATTTCAGAGTGTTAGTAGATTACTTAAACTAGGTTAGTTTATGATTATGTTTATTATATAATATATTTCTAGCTGTTCCTTTACACGAACCCCTTTCGGGTAAAAGCCTCCTCTAATTCCTTCCATTTGTCCCTATTTTGGGAGACTGTCAACCAGTCTTTGCCTGCTAATTCTTTTATATCGTCAGCCCAACGTTGTTAAGCAAAGGCAGACCATTTATGCCTTTGCTTCTTTTTCCAGCAGGCTCTGCCCATTTGGTAGTTTGTAGAGACCATCTCTTATCTGTGTATCTTGACAAGTGACCAGCCCATTTCCACTTAAGTTGCAAAGCTTGTTCAAGTGCATCTGTAAGCCTGGTTTTCCTCCTTATGTCTTCACTGCGAGTTTTTTGTATTTTCCTTATTTTTAGCATGCTTCGTTCCATTGATCGCTGGCATGTTTTGATTTTACTTTTTATTTCATTTGTAAATGTCCATGTTTGGCTGCCATAAGTTAGGCTTGGAAATATACATATTTCCAAGCAAAAATTAAAGAAAATTGTCATGTATGAGGTATGTTATGATTATTTTAATTAATAAAAGAGGTGTTCAATAAATGTCTGTATTGGGGCTATTAATATTAAACAAAAGCGTGTTGGGCCACGCTCAGTGTAGGGTTCCGTAGTTACCGGTCCGTCACAATATATAATAATAATATTCTTTTTTTTTTATAATATTCCACAACTTTCACACTACGTCATCTAGTCCCAAGCTAAGCAGAGCTTGTGTTATGGGTACTAGATAACTGATAAACATACTTATATATTTCTAAATACATACATATTATAGATAAAGTACACCCAGACACAGAATAAATGATCGTGCTCATCACACAAACATTTGTTCTGGGTGGGAATCGAACCCACGACCTCCGGCATAGCAGTCAGGGTCACTAACCACTAGACCAACAGGCCAGTCAATATGTCCCCAACTTTTCAAAAACTGTTCGTCCCATCAAGTTCAAAATAATTTTCCTAGAATGTCTTTATAAAGCTCTACTTTCCAGATTTTTTTTATATTTTCTAAACTTATGGTTCAAAAGTTAGAGGGGGAGACACATTGTTTTTTACTTTTGGAGCGATTATTTCCGAAATTATTAATATTATCAAAAAATGATTTTAGTAAACCCTTATTCATATTTGAATCCAACAATATATCACACGTACCTACGGGTTGAAATTAAAAAAAAATCGCTTTTTCCTTTACCCTAATAAAACATTTTTTTCCAATTTTTATTTTTGCACTTTGTCGGTGTGATTGACATACATATTGGTACCAAATTTCAGCTTTCTAGAGCTAACGCTCACAGAGATTAAGCGAGGACGGACGGACAGACATGGCGAAACTATAAGGGTTCCGTTGTTCCAATTGGCTACGGAACCCTAAAAATTGAACAGCAATCAGTCTAGTATAGGGTGAATGAGCATAATTATCTGCTGGATCCCGCGATCATCAAATAAACCAAAAAAAATTGAAAAACGGGAGCTCTGAGTTGAAAAATGCAAATAGAATACTATTCAGCGGCTGCCTACCAGACCTCCACAACCCATTAACTGGGGTAACACGGTACTTCATGGCAAGACTGGAGTCAGATTTACTGGCTTCTGACTATCCGTAATGACGAAGAATATTGCAGCGTAGTCCTTTGTTTTCACAGAGATATCCTATCACCAACGCAAAGCTCGTCATTGAAGAGCTGTGCATAGGATCAGAGACGCGTGCAGGCGAGCCACAAGACTTCCTACCAGACGTGTCCGAGCTCACCTTTACAGGTACCAATCATCATCATCATCATTACTTCAGCCGAAAGACGTCTACAACTGGACATAGGCCTCCTCCAAGCGTCGCCAGATACCTATGAATAATAAAAATGAGAGTATGCGTATCGCGCCATCTCCTTTCTACCATTGGACAACGTATGTATGGTGCGTATGTCACTCTTCCGTTGTTGAAACCTCTACGGGCCAGACTAAGCGTGAATCTCCATTGAAAAGAGAGGATCCTTCCACCGGACGGGTGTAATGTCTAGTTTAGGCAACTTGCCCATGAGATGATTTTGGGCTGAATTATGTGTTCAAATTGGGCAGAGAACTGTAATTGCGTGATGCATGATGTTCGTTTGTGTGTCGATTTTGACACACCCTGAATACATTTATTATAATTATGCGAGCTTTAAATGTTTCATCCTCAGGTCAAAGCCTGAGTTTGTTCGACAGAATAGTAGACGTCTGGACCAGTACTGACGAATATGGTAAAAGAGCGAAGGAGACTACACTGTATGTCTTCAAGACGGATTCCGGGATCGACATCCCTGTTCAGTAAGTTGTAAACCATTTTATTTTCATTTTTCGTTTATTCTTTAGAACTTCTTTGTTGCTTCAAAATGTCTCATTTTTAACTCAAAGGCATTGCAGGCAGTAGTTGTAAAAGTATAGTAACAAAAATACATAAAATTGAAAATGTAAATACTTTTTCTTTATAATATTAGTATGTATAACTAAAAAAGAGTACTCTTCGTCTTTGACCTCTCCTGTTCCCATTATTTGGGGTCGGATCTCCTCACTAAACGACACCAGGATATTCGATCCTGGTTTGTCGGCTTTAGTAAATCGGCTAACTTGAGGCTCTCTATATTTTAAACCACCAGGTCAAAGGTTTTCTGCCTTCTGAACTAAAAAAAGAGGACTGTTACAAATCAAACTAAGTTCGTTTGGTTTGTTCTACCTACATTCACGATATCTGCAAAATACGAAACACTACTGAAACACTAGTACCTACAATACTAATTTCTTTCAATGACCACAGGGAAGTAAGGAAGGAGTACAACAACGATATCGGCCAGTTGACGGAACACACCATCATCAACTACTTCGAGTTCAGGGACACCATCACCGAGGAAGAACTCACTGTTGATAATGGTAAGCCCACTTTTTTTGAGGTAGGGAATCATCCAAAGACTTCTTCCACTTTAGGCTGAAGCAGACGGGCGTATCAGTCTTTTATTGACTAAAAGCATTCTTCAGTTGTCTTTTGCGTTTTAGGACGGGTTTCCATTTCCGAAATTCCCCGTAGTCGTTTCAGCCTTTGGCAGTCAAATGGCTATGTTCTAAATAGCACCACTGCCGTATCAACAGCGTCGACTTCTCGCGTCCTGTCCTGGTTCTGTTCATGGTACGAGGCGAGAAGAAATAGGAAATCATCATCTCGCGGTAGATACGGTCCGGACGAACTGTACTGCTTCATACAGAAAACCATTTTCCCTTCCGATTACAATTTAGATGACTTCGAGGTTAGAAGGAATAGATCTCACGATTCACCATATCGTTCGAGCGAGTCGTTTCACCGATCGCACTGCTAACCATAAGGTAGGATCGCAGTCAAGCCCTATTTTATATTAATAACAATAATGTTTGTAATTGTATCATCATGTATGAAATACTATGTTTTCGTATAATGGCAGTCAATATATTCCTTATTTGAATTTTTAGAAGAAGATTGCGGGTCCGGGCCTATCGAAACGGCCTTCCACCAGGAGATAAAGCTGTTACACCCTGATCTGCCGTCGCACCTGGACTTAGCCTTCGAGCTCTACACTGACCACCACAACAAGTTCTACCAGAAACACGAGCATCACATGAGGAAGAGGATCTTTGAGAAGAACTGGAGGTAAATCATGACTTTATTGTTATTCAACGTTAAGATATACGAGTATTTAAAAGCCAGTAAATCTGACTCCAGTCTTGCCATGAAGTACCGTGTTACCCCAGTTAATGGGTTGTGGAGGTCTGGTAGGCAGCCGCTGCTCATAAAATACTGGTATTCTGCTAAATCCGGCTTGACTGGAAGCCGACCCCAATATAGTAGGGAAAAGGCTAGGTAGATAGATTTATGATATATTTAAAAGAGATATATTTTACCTATTTGGCACACAGATAGGTAACATATATCTCACGAAACTTAAGATTAAAAGTAAATATAAATTAAATTAACATAGACACTAACTAGCAGCATTTGAATTATCTCATTAGTTTTAATGATGCACTCGTCGAATTAAAACGACAAACTCTTGAGCAGGCCTAATTGCTAGCCTGTCGGTTTCCTATCATTTAAATTTTTGGGGACTTTGACGGCATTTAACAACTCAATTCCGTCAATCCCGTTCCTACATTGTCATTTTTTTGCTACGAATATTTTAAAAATGTGTTAACTGTAGACATTCTTCTATTCTGTTCATTAGTTTCCAATAGAGAACTAATTCATAAAACAAACATTGCCTCTTTCCCGAAAACCCAGAATGATTGAAGACCACAACCGCAAGAACTTAGGATACAGACTTCAGCTGAACGCATTCTCCGACAAGACCGAAGAGGAACTGGAATACCTGTCTGGCACCTACTTCGATTCAGACGACTACCCTGAGATGATGCCTTTCCCACACTCTCTGGAGGAGATCGATGAACTTGTGAAGGAACTGCCGGAGAACTTCGATTTGAGGTTGGAAGGATCTGTTACTCCTGTTAAGAGTAAGTTTATTCAGATTTTTAGGCAATAAAATAAAGTTTTCCTTAACCTATCAATACCAGCGAATCGAGACACAATAGTAAGACAATAACAGCGCGGTCCTATGAGACCGGTCGGGGATTCATGAATTAAAAACAAGAGCGGTGACCTTGGGTGTGTTGTAACCAGTGTAAAAATATATAAACGAAATTTTTATATGACTTTCAACGTACTTGTATGGCGGTTGCGTTTTTCCAACTGCAGTTTTGAACACAGTGATTGATTCGTGAACGTGTAAGCACGTGGGTTAAATCCGTATAGCTGCAACACAATTTATGGAGGCAAACCCAGCTCCCACCAAGATAACTTTTGTTGAAACGCTGGATTAAATTCGTGTGGCTCGTGCTTAATCCAAAATTCTTGACCTTCAATGTCCTTGGATTCTGAATGCGTTTTATCAACCGCAGTTTCGACGTCAGCGACTGATCTACGAAGATGTTAGCGCTACACGACAAAACCGCTGGTAGAAAATAGTCACTTAAATCATTTTTCATTTACCATTATCCAGACCAGGGCGAATGCGGTTCCTGCTGGGCCTTCTGCACCACTGCTGCCTTAGAGGGAGCGCTGGCCAGGGTCAACGGAGACAGACTGCTGGACTTGAGCGAACAGTCTCTTGTGGACTGTGCCTGGGGGTGAGTGTGTCTTTTCATGTGCTTTTTATAGGTGGTAAATCATCCAAGTCTTCTCCCGATCTAGGGTGGAACGAGAGGACGTATCGGACTTTCACTGACTAAAAACCTATTTGTGTCTTTCAGTTTATCTTTGCATTCATGGAAACCTGTTCTAGAACAGGCCAGTGTCGTCCACAGTTTTGAGAACAGTCGTAATAAAAAAAGGCGCCTGGCTGAGTTTGATGTATCTGGTTTGGTTTCGTAAAGTATAGTAGAAACAAAGATGTATTTGGTTACAGATTTGACGGCAATGGCTGCGAAGGAGGGTACATGGCTGGTGCTATGAAGTACGTCACCACTTACGGCATCTCTACTGAGAAGGACTATGGAGTCTACACGGCTACAGTAAGTAGAATGATACGATATTGCTCCAATAATATTGAAATGTCTCATCTTGTGTTTTGCTAAGGAGTGGAATTCAGATCTCTACTGGAGTCTGTGTTTCTTAATACGAGTAGTAGCAATTTTTAGGTATTTAAATCAAGAGTGAATAGGTTAATTTATATTATTATTTCTGACACATCACACTGATCACATATCATCATCATCTCAGCTGAAAGATGTCCACGGCTGCACATAAGCCTCCCCCAAACGTCGACACAACGACCGGTGTTGTGCGTCTAGCATTCATTGGATTTCCACAACCCTCACCAGGTAACGGTCCACTTTGTAGGAAAACTTCAACCGCTGTATTTTCCAGTACATGGGCACTACTCTAGAAGAAGGCCTAGGTTCAACTATGAACGTCTGTCGGCTGAAATAATATGATGATGTATACTAAGAGAGTTTTGGTTCTTAACTGGACTTATTATTTCTGTTCTCAGGACGGTTACTGTAAAATGCAGAACATGACAAATGTCTACAACATCCGCGGGTTCTCTCAAGTGACCCCGCGGAACCCTAACGCCCTGAAAGTGGCTCTCTTCAAGTACGGACCGGTCACTGTGGGCATTCGCATCACGGGCAACTTTATGCAGTATTCCAGTGGAGTGTTTTATGACACTAGATGGTAAAGAGTTTTGAATAATTATGTTATTGAGGGATTTGTAGTTAAATTAAATGAATGCACGAATTGATTGGGCCTCATCAGAAGGTTTAAATTCACCCAAAGGGCAATGGAAAGGGCTATGCTCGGAGTTTCCTTGCGTGATCACATCAGAAATGAAGATATCCGCAGACCGCAAGAGAATCACCGTTACCGACATAGCCCAAAGAATCGCTAAACTTAAGTGGCTCGTAGAACTGACGGTGGATGGGGACGGTAGGTTCTGAAGTGGAGTGGTGTCGACGCACCGGAAAACGCAGTGTTGGGAGGCCTCTCACAAGGTGGATCGACGACCTGGCGTCTCGGGAATCCGGTGGATGCGAGACGCGCAGGACCGGTCGTTTTGGCGACGCTTGGAGGAGGCCTATGTCCAGTAGTGGACGTCTTTCGGCTGAGATGATGATGACGATAATGGCGAATTGATTAATTAGGTTGCGTTTGCGTCGGTCTGTGTATGGACAGCCTACACAAACTGATACTAAATTGGGAACCCGAAGTGATCTCATATACGAGTATACATAATTTTCAATTTTCAGTGGCAAACGCAGTGGAGGTCATTGCGTCACAGCCGTTGGCTACGGCGTCCGCGAGGATGGAGAAGAATATTGGATCATCAAGAACTCCTGGGGAGAAACCTGGGGAGAAGACGGCTACGTCCTGATGTCTGCCAGGAACAACAACTGCTTACTATTAGACTACGCACACTACCCTATCGTTTAAGTTGAACTTTTAGAAATAAATTCCACGTGCTTATGTTACTTACTGGTATTTTATTGACTCTCTTTTGTACTGCTACTTTTAATGACTAGCTCCTGCCAGCAGCCTCACCTACGTGAAAGTAGTAGTAGGTAGTAGTAGGTTTCTCCATGCAATTTGAATTTCCGTTTCTTCCTCTTAGGGGATGAATTTTGGAAAATCCTCTCTCAGTGCTCACCTACGTTATAAAAGCAAACCTTTAGTCAAAATTGTACGCTCCTAGTCCCAGTACTTAGTTTCGGCTATGCGTTTGTATGTCAATTAGTAGTTCCTCCTGTTATATTTATAGATTTAATTGGTTCCCTCTGTAGGTACTCATAGACATCCACAACCACTCTATGCCCGTTACTGAGATAAGCCTGTCTTTTCTTCTGCTCGTCCCCACTTTCTTGTACCACCTACATTCTGGTTAAGCTAACATAGTCTGGCCAATCACTGACAGGATTATTGTGGCCTATAAGCCTTCTATTAGGTATACAGTGGTGACCCGATACGAGAAGCGTGCAGTAGTTGTTGATGTAATAGTTCTACATGATGATAATAACTATAAGAAAAGCAGATAAAAATAGGCATATCAAGTAAATTGATCCGGCTTGCAAGGTTGTCGATATTTGGGATATGGTCTCACTGTATATTGTACCGACTTAGAGTTACCTAATGGCTGGTTTAGTCATGAAAATTGACCAACGCCCTAAAGCATAAGGATAGCTTCTGCCCTAAAGGCTTTCCTTAGGCTGATATTGATCCGCCTAAGGAAAGAATTTGTCAAGATTTGAATCTTGACTCCTTGACTCAAATCAAATAAAATTATATTGTTTTTCAAATAAAATGCGAAAGCGGCGATATTTCTGACACAGCTCAAATTAATTAATCCCCAAACGTAACGACTTATACAAAATTTAATTAAAATATGCTACTACCTTGCTCAATATTTTCGTACCTTCTCTTTTTACTCTCCCTGTTAATCGTTATTTCAAATTTTCAAAGACAAAACTATTATAGAAACACTGATGTCCAAAATTATTATTTTTTTGTTTTCTTTAACATTGAAGACGATTGTATTTTATTTATCATTCGACGGTACATTCGTCCGGTTATACGGACACCGGCAACTTTATTTAAATAATCATATTTTTCTGAAACAATTAGGGCCTGTTTCACCACCTATGATTAAGTTTCGAGTATCTTACTTGGCAGATAATTTCATACAAATTCTGTTCCATTTTTTAATTTATTCAGTGAGTAGTGCCTACTCAGACATTGTGAAACAGGCCCTTAAGTGTATACCAAATCAATAATAAATTGGTAGGCATTTGAAAAACGTAATAGGAATAAGCGTACCTAATTAACAAAACGTATAATGTTATTGATAACGTTATGGTTATACCTACTAAACGCTAATAGGTAGATACAGCTCCTAGATATTGTTGATAACTGCATGTATACTGCGAGGCTGTTAGCCACCCACTTTTTTATAGTTAGAGGCGGAGAGTAATATAAGGCTATTTTACTTGTAACTATGGGCTTTATTTCTAAAAGCATTAGATATTTTATTGTATCATCATCATTTTAGTCTAAGAACGTCTACTATAGGAAATGAGCCTCCCCAAGATTCACTACAACGAACGGTTCTGACGTAATTTTTTAAACCAGATGGAGAGATGGCGGATGAACTGCGGCTGTTAAAGGAGGTATTGCATTAATAATTTCACCTGATTCATCAGGGGTTCCAGCAACTAAGCAAGAAGATCGTGTCCCGCCTGGACGTGAATTGCAGTGATGTAAGATCTACTGTACCGTATTCTGACAAATAAACATTATTGATTGATTGGCCTGTATGGCAAGCACTAAATCAGTTGCGCACCTAAGTAGGCCACTGCAAACACAAATCGGCCAAATGGGGTTTTATAGACCCGTCCGCGTCGGATATTCAATGTGAGTGCGGTGCTCCTG
Source organism: Mythimna separata (assembly GCA_030763345.1). Taxonomy (NCBI): domain Eukaryota; kingdom Metazoa; phylum Arthropoda; class Insecta; order Lepidoptera; family Noctuidae; genus Mythimna; species Mythimna separata. The sequence goes on along the minus strand of CM061188.1, from coordinate 2,417,995 downwards.
TTCAAAACATGAGTCACACGTTTGAGTGCCCATACACCTGCACTTTGAAGGATTTAATGAGTAACTGGGCACAGTCAATTTAACTTTTATTATTGATGTGAAAAGAAGAAGAAGAATCAACTACGCACGAAATGGTGCAGCTCAATGAAGGTCTGTAAAGATTTTTAGAAAGAAGTAAGAAAGAAAACCAGTTTCACTTCGGACTTCTGACTGATGATTTTCCACCATAAAAGTATGGTGTGGAATCATCAGAATGACTTCTCCTGTTCTTGGGCGGAGTGGGAGAGCGTGTCAGACTCTTACTGACTAAACCCCAACGCGTTCCTTCTTTGCCTTCGTTCCAGGGTCAGGGGTTTTTTTTCAGAAGCTAAACAAAGACTTCATGGCATGGAGAGCTTGGCAGCGCCAGTAGGTCCTGGTTTTATATCGGTTTCGGATATAATAATTCTCACATATTTCAATGGGCAGATTTTCATTATTAAAAAAAAAACTTATCGTTTTCCGCGTGTCGATCAAGGTCTTAATTTGATAACAGGAATATGTGAAAGTATAATAAAATATTATATTGGCCAAAACAGCTTATCTCGTATGTAACCTAACCATTAAAATAATCAATGCATTGATAAAAATAATGAACGTCTGCCTAAATTATACATAATTATAGTGTTAATTATTTAGACTTTTATCAAGTTATTTTTTACGCTTACAAATAGATGAATTTTACAAAAATTTAGTCAATCCATAACCGTGGTTCACCATGGCGGCGTTTTCCGCCACTTTAGTTTTGTTTCTATATTTTACTTTGTCCTCCGGCTACACTTTACTACGTAAGTTTTTATTTTATTTACTTCTTTACCCCTCTACCTAAAGGCCGCCTTCTACCCCTTTCCATTTTTTGGAGGCTATTGCTTCCTCCGTCTAGTTCTGCCGCAATTTGTATATTTCGTTTCGGTATCTCCCTGTTTTATTTTGTTACACATTTTTGCAAAAATCTCTAAAGGTTTATATCAGAGGGTCCCAGTAGTAAAATTCTCTGTTGAAATTTTTCAAGTAGAATCTAGTTATAGTCTTTGTCAAATAGATTAACTCCCGCCCGTTTTTTCCGCTCAAACCTGGTGCGGGAATCTATCAAACTTACTTACCATGTTCATTGAGAATCTACGTCACGCAGCAGGATCGTGACGCCTCTTTAATCACGCCTCAAAGAGGTTAATGTATAATTGACAGTACTTTTTTGTTTGTACAGGAGATGACGACAATGAAATAATATGGCCGAGCGAATACCACTTCAAAGGTGAAAAGCTGGATTTCGCGCTGACTACAAAATCAACCTTCGAAATCTGGTAAGTTATTCCGTTCTCAAATCTCACCACAAAACACTGTCAGCAGATAAAGCGAACGGGTTTTTGAATTTAAAATGGTTACCGAGATTTTAAGAACTTTATAAAAAAATGCATATGTGATCACTGATCACAGAATTGCTCCAAGTCCCCACAGACGGTTGGTTTGGCTTCATCAAGCTTTTTCAACGGTGAAGGAAAACATCGTTTGGAAAACGGCATGTCCAAACTGAAACTAAAAATTCTCTCGAAACTTCGACGGCAACCGTCGACACTAGTCGTAGCTCGTGTGTTTGAGCTTTTAGTAATATTGGAACTCTTTATATGTATTGCACTTCACTGCTTTTGTTTTCTGTTGTTTCAGGTATAGTGCCGAACTAAATCGCTCCCGCATTGACATCAATGATGGCACTCAGCAGATGTGGTACTATGGAGACACTGGTCACTACTATGAGGTGTCTACTTTCTCTGAGCATTTTTTTAAGGGTATTGAATGAAAACGTTTGAGACCAGTGAGGGCGCGATTGCCATCTTGAAACACGTGTCTAAAATCATAGACGCGTATTTCTGTGTCTGCGTCTGTCTTGCGTAAAAATAAAGCAACAAAAAATAAGGTGTTCTGTTCTGTTCAGTGGACGGATGTTCAAATTCAACACTAACGGCGAATTATCGTTTTTAAGCTACCAGTTATTAAGTATCATACTACCAACTTTTTAACTCCGGCCAGCTATTAGAGTCTCATCATTATCATCATTTCAGCCGAAAGATGTCCACTGCTGGGCATAGACTTTCCTCAACGGAAGAAATAAACTATATTTGAGTCTATTTAACAACAAAACTGGTTATAACATTTTGCCCAACCCGATCATCGAATCCAGGGCACAAGTACATAATACGAGTACTGCAATGTTAAACTTGGTTTTACAGAGACATCCCATCACCAACTTAGAGGTGACCAATGAAGAGGTTTGCTCCGATTGGCGAACTGGCGGCGAGCAGGTAGACTTCCTACCTGACACGTCCGACCTTACTTACACAGGTAATGATGAATACAGAGTTCAATCAACTTTATCATCATCATTTCAGTCGAAGGACGTTCTCTGTCGGTCATAGGCCTCCTCTGAGTGTCGCCACAATGAACGGTCCTGTGGGTCTCGCATACATCGCCGTAAGTTCAGTTCAGTAGGTCTTCGGTCCACCTTGTTGGAAGCCTTCCAAAGCTGCGTCTTCCGATGCACGATCGCGAATCTAGAAATTTTCGGCCCCATCGACGACATGGGCCACGTACACCGACCTAGGTGGATCGGTCTCCATACATTTTATATGGCAACTAGACTTGTAGAGCTACATAAGAAACCACGCCACGCGACGCGGTTCTACATACACAGGTACAACTCAGGCGTACGTCGGTCTAATATAGTTCCCGCCCTGACCCACGAGTCGAGAGTTCAAACCCAGCCAAGCACATTACTTCGTTTAATTTATTTCATCACCATTGCTCTCAAAACGGTGAAGTTCGATGCATGTGACATCCGCCAATCCGTACTGAGCCTATGTTAGATTACAACCTATTTCCTCTCCTTGAGAGAAGACCTGAGACTCAGTATTGGGTACATTATGAGGCTACTGCTATGCTTATACTATGTGCTCAAATATTCTTCTTCACAGGTCAAAGTACGACTCTGAACGACAAAGTGGTAGACATCTGGACCGGAAGCATCGGATATGCAGACAAAACAGCTACAGAGATCACGCTGTACGTCTTCAAGACAGATTCCGGGGTCGACATACCTGTTCAGTAAGTTTTTAACTGTTTAATTTACTCTTTTAAAACAAGTTTAAACCATTATTTGCTCATGTAGTGTCCCAAAATTATACATGATGCAAAACACTATTGAAACTCCTGTATAATATTGATCCATCTCTATCGCTACAGGGAAATCCGAAAGGAAATCAACTACGATAAAGGCCAGCTGAGCGGCCAGACCATCACCAACTACTTTGACTTCACGGATGAAATTACTGAGGAAGAACTCACTGTCGACAATGGTAAGTCTCATCAAACTTATCATCATCATCATCTTCCTGCTCTTGTCCCTTTTATTTGGGGTTGACGCAGCACGTTATTTTCTTTCATTCTTTCCTGTCACTCGTCACGCCATCACTAACTCTCTTTTCTTCCATATCACTTCTCACACAATCCATCTATCTTTTCTTTGGCCTCCCTCTCCCTCTCCATTCTGCCATATGTAAACTCATAACTCTTTTAGTTTCATTCCTCTTCCTCACATGACCATACCAAGCCAGACGATTCACTTGCAACTTTTCTGTCACTGGTGCCACTTTCAAACTTCCCCTAATATACTTATTTCTCACTTTACTCATTCTCGTCACACCACACAACCATCTTAACATTGTCACCTCCGCAATGTTCTGTCTCTCGAACTATAAGACCACAGCAGGTAGGTGTACTCACGTAGCTGAGTAGCGACATGGTCATCATTATTTCTGCTGAAAGACGTCCACTATTGGACATATACCTCCCCCAAGTTTCGCCACAATGAAAGGTCCTGTACGTCTCGCACTTCAACATTTGTAGTAACTACAACGCAACAGCAAGAAGCTGCGGCGACACCCTTCACACGTAACCAATTTTTACGCTACGATGTGGTTGTTCTGTATGACGGGTGATAGGACAGAATGGAAGAAAAAACGTGTTGCGCTGACCCCAATTAATATCGCTACCTTTGGGTAGAAAGGTCGTATAAACCATTTTGGCCAAATTGAGTTAAATATACCATTTTTCTCAGAATTTTTTTCTCTATCGATCTGTATATACGAAATGTAGAAATTCGCTCAAAAATGGTTGATACGACCCAGAAATTTTCGGTCATAGCCTCTTAAAAAAGGTAAATTTTCAATGTAAAAGCCAAATATTATTTTTTTGTAATTTGGTTATGACGTAATGACCATAATTTATATTAACGGAGGGTGTAAAAATAGTCGTTGATTGTAAATGGTTTTTACGCCCTAAAGTGTTAAATGCATTTATTGTAAATGGTTTATACGCCCTAAACTGTTAAATGCATTACTTAAACCCAGGTTAAAATCGACGTCGTAAATCCAAAGATAGTTCGCAACGTTTGGTGTATAAACCATGATCATTGCAAATCGCACTTTACTTTAGGATGTTTGTCAAGTAAAATGTGTAAGGAATGAACCTGGACTGGTTCTATCAGATGATGAAAAAATCAAAGAGAGGTGGAAGAAATATTTTGAAAGACTAATGAACAAGGAAAATTATTGGAGTGGGATTTTAGAAAGTAAACCAGAAAATGTGGGGTTAGTGAGAATGGTTAGTATGGTTGAAGTCAGAATAGCAGTAAATGGAATGAAGAATGGTAAGGCCATTGGCCCAGTTTGGAAAACTAGTTGAAGTGTGGAAGTTACTGCGAGTGGATGGACGGATGTGGTTAGCGATGTTCTTCAATAAGTTGTTGAAAGAAGAATTCATACCTGATGATTGGTGCAAAAGTTCTTTAGTGCCCATCTTTAAAAACAAAGGTGATGTTCTTGAGTGCAACAATTATAGAGGAATAAAGCTAATGTCACATACTATGAAAGTCTGGGAGGAAGAAGTATTGAAAGGCGGTTGAGATATAAGAGTGAAATTTCACAGAAGCAATTCGGTTTTATGCCTGGTCGGGGTACAACGGATGCCATTTTCGCTATACGCCAGCTGTACGAGAAATACAGAGGTGCACATAAAAACTTGCACATGGTATTAATTGACGTTGAAAAGGCATACGACTAGGCACATCGTGAGGTTCTGTTGTGGGCCCTTAAGGAGAAAAGTGTGTCTGGGAAGTATGTGCAGTTGATCCGAGCGATTTACAGTCGGTGTAGTACGCAAGTCCGGTCTACAGTAGGCACCAGTGGCAGTTTGAATGAAGCGGTTGGCCTACATCAGGGGTCGGCTCTCAGCCCTTAACTTTCCCTGCTGATAATGGATGCTTTGACGTTAGACATTCAGGAAAAGGCCCCCTGGTGTATGCTGCTTGCCAATGATATTGTGCTGGTTGCCGAGGGTGACCTAGAGGTCCAGAGCAAATTGGAGGTGTGGTGGCATAGACTCTCCGTGTTGGCGTGAAATTGATTAGAACCAAAACAGAGTACTTGTTCTGCGATTTCGGCGGTCCCTAAAATCCTTCGCCTTTAGCCCTCGCTAGGACATTTATACCGATTTGGAAATGGTGAGGTAGACCGGGACATAACACATCCGATCAACGCAGGATGGATGAAATGGCGACAGGTCACGGGAACAACTTGTTATCCACGGTTGCCCCTCAAGTTGAAGGGTGCAATCTACAAGTCCGTGATAAGACCTGTCATACTGTATGGATCAGAATGTTGGGCTGTGAAAAAGATGGATGAAAAAAGATTGCATGTAGCGGAGATGAGAATGTTGAGATGGATGTGTGGTGTGACAAGAATGGACAAAGTGAGAAATAAGTGTATTAGGGGAAGTTTGAAAGTGGCGCCAGTGACTGAAAAGTTGGAAGGAAATCGTTTGTGTTGGTATGGTCATGTGAAGAGAAGGGATGAAACGTATGTTACTAAAAGAGTTCTGAATTTACATGTGGATGGATAGAGAGGGAGAGGGAGGCCAAAGAAAAGATGGATGGATTGCGTAAGGACCGATAAGAAAGAAAAGGAAGTTATGGTCTATCGATTTAGGTAGTTAACTTAAGGTAAACAATCTTGGCATGTCTTTTCATCTAAAAGTTGTCTATAAATTGTATGTAAAAATCTTTGCAACTAGGTATTTACCTAAATCGATGTTAGCTGATAAACTAAATTTAAATAATCTTTGTGTATATTATATACGACCTCTTAAATATAAAAAGACACCAAGATTGTTTACCAAGATTGTTTACCTATTGTTTACTACCTAAACCGATAGACCATAGTGATAGTGTGACGGACGACAGGACAGAATGGAAGAAGAAAACGTGTTGCACCGACCCCAAGTAATATGGGATAAGGGCAAGAAAAACTTTACGACCAACACACAAGGCTCGCATTTTGCGCGTGGCGACAAGCAGAAGAACGAGCGCGATAGACAGGTACCGGACAGATACCATTGATTAGAAGGTATTATAATACGTAATAAATGTTGGTTCAGGTAGTTTTATTTTATTTGAATCGACCATTATTGGGTATTAGAATAATAATAATTGAGTTCCTACTAATTCTATGAGTAACAGGATTATTTATTAGTCAGAATTCAATTGATCTATGATTATAAATGGTTTTTAATACAAAAAAAATACTTAAATCTGGGTTTTTACGACATTAAATGTGACCTTAAGTTTACCAAAAATGGATATACGACCCACACAGTTTTTTCAAAGCACATTTTCATGGGGTGTATAAACCAAGAATCGATTTTTTCTTAGACGTAAATGCAAGCTAACTTTGAAACTAAAGAAGATAGACAGGTTTTGATGATTTAACCTTTTTCATGTGCAAAATGTAAGAACCTTTCTCATAGATAGTTTTTTTATAACTTCAAAAGCAAAAAAGTTATGAATTTTTTTGTAAAAAAAAAATAGTTTTTCGGCTCTACTGAAAAGTCGGGTTTTGGTTTATACGACCTTTCTACCCAAAGGTATCGATATGGAATAAGGGCAGGAAGAAGGCAAGTATGGTTGTGGTTGTACCCGTGTGACTAATCCTAAACAACCCCCATGAAATTCTTTTTGTATTGCCAGCCCTTATTCTAATTTTCAGAGGACGAATGCGAAGAAGATGACTACGGCAAAGACTTCCACAAGGACATAAGGCACTTCCACCACGCCGTGCCGGCGCACGTGGACTTTGCCTTCGAGCTCTACACCAACCACCACAGCAAGGTGTATCATGACCAGGAGTACCAGATGAGGAAGAGGATCTTTGAGAAGAACTGGAAGTAAGGCATAACTTTATAACAAATTAATCCAAGCATTTGTAGAGCAGTCGTGGCCCAGTGGTAACTGCCCCTACTTACACTTTGTAGGTCGAAGGTTCAAGCTCAGCCAGGTGCATGACTTTGTGTAATTTTTCATCACCGCTCTCAAAACAGTGAAGGAAAACCCGTGAGGAAACCGGCATGTCCTAGAACCAAAAATTGGAAGACATAAGACATCCACTAATCCGTATTGGGCCCGCGTGATAGATTATGGCCCATCTGCTAGAAAGGAGGCCGGAGTCCCAACAGTAGGAATATTACCAGACTGCTACTGCTAAAGTGATAATGTTTTTGTATTAGTTAAGAGCCATACACAGGAGCGACATGTTGCCAACGGCAACAGTCGACATGGGGCTGCGACAGCCGTCGGCACGTCGCACAGTGGTCCTTGAATTTCATAAAAACCGCTAGAACAAACGTTGATGAGTATCCACTTATCTGTCCGCATGATTTTTTTCAGCGCGAAATATTGACCTTGGGTTCTAAGTCCACCATATTCAAAATCCGAACCACTGTGCGTCGTTTTAGTGGTTTTTTTTGTCGTTTGTATTATTTTTTTTTGTAAAAAGTTTTAGCTCTAAGCTCATGCAGTCAAAACTTCCATCGAAGAGATAAAACTACCTATTTGTCAAATAAATAATGTTTACCTTCCCTAAAACAGGATGATCGAAGAACACAATCGCAAGAACTTGAGCTACAGAATGGAGCTGAACTCCTTCTCCGACAAAACCCCTGAAGAACTGAGGCCCCTGACAGGCACCCGCGTCTCGAAGAAACGGCACCAGGTCTCGATGCCTTTCCCCCATTCTGTGCAAGAGATCGACGAGCTCGTAAAGGAACTGCCTGAGAACTTCGATTTGAGGATAGAAGGAGATGATACTCCGGTTAAAAGTAAGTTTTTGAAAGTCTTGTCAAAATGTTCTTTTTTTTAGGTGGTAAGTCTTACGATGCCTCATACTTGGCCGAAGCGGCAAGGCGTGTTAGACTTTTACCGACTTAAACCCATTCCTGTTCCTTCTTTGCTTTCGTTTCAGCCTCGGGGTTCACTTTCACATAACTCATCGCCCCATTAGGCTTCAACCTTACTGGGCCCCTACGATTTGGTAACGTTTCTTTGAAGCGCGTAGTGTTCCACCTCAGGAGCTCGTGGCTAGATAATAACAGCCGCACGGGTCGATCTTCAAGGTTAAGCAACGCTTGCCTAGGTTGGTCTGTGGATGGGTGACCATCTTAACATAACGAGTTTCCTCCGTGCCTCGGAAAGCACGTTAAGCCGTTGGTCCCGGCTGTCATTTGGAGATCTTTGGCAGTCGTTACAGATAGTCAGAAGCCAGTAAATCTGACTCCAGTCTTGCCCTGAAGTACCGTGTTACCCCAGTTAATGGGTTGTGGAGGTCTGGTAGGCAGCCGCTCCTCGTAAAATACTGGTATTCAGCTAAATCCGGCTTGACTGGAAGCCGACCCCAATATAGTTGGGAAAAGGCTAGGCAGAGCGTAGTGTTCCACCGATGAGTCTGTGGTTGCTTCTAAAGTTCCTTTTAGTCTTACAAATAGAGAGATCCAAAAAAAATGTCAAAATTGTTAGAAAATCAAACGAGATGTAACAATTTTAAACAACTAGGCTGTCTTTGTCGCTAAGACGCTGTTTTCTATGACAGCTATACGGGTGTTATGGACTTTGACGTTAGATTTTTCTATCATAATCTGTATTCCGATGGAGACTACAAGCCCATAATGATAACAACAGTAACAGTGTCGTCTTCTTAAATTATATCCATTATATTTTCCTATCCATCCAGACCAGGGTAGCTGCGGTTCCTGCTGGGCCTTCTGCACCACTGCTGCGGTCGAGGGAGCCCTCGCCAGGGTTAACGGGGAGAGGCTACTGGACTTGAGCGAACAGTCTCTTGTGGATTGTTCTTGGGGGTAAGTGGGAACAGAAAATTCGTCGTTTGAACTCTTCTTCTTCTTTCATTTAGCTCATGTGCAATCGGGTCTTAAAAGTAGTTCTAAGACAATCTGACGTGGGTTAGCAGTTCATCTTTAGTAGCAGTTTTTTTTACTACATTTTCTTTGTCTGATTTGATCATGTTTTATCTGAGCTGGCTCTCGGTTAGTTTCTCTAATTTAAGACTTGACTTTGCGACTTTGAAACTATTACGGATATGCTCGAGTTCCACTTTTTCAGATTCATAAATAAAAATCTCACTCTCTCTTTGATTGCAGTTATGAAAATGATGGCTGCGGTGGAGGTACTCTGGATGGCGCCATGAAATACGTCTATGAACACGGCATTCCTACCGAGATGGAGTATGGTCTCTACACGGCCGCTGTAAGTATGGGCTTTTCAAATGGTTCCGTACGCAAAGGGTAACCGGCGTAAGGGGCGTGGGTAAGGGTAGCTAGGGAAGGGTCCCTTATCATACCCTACCTACCAGTAGGGTCGTTTGTACCCTGTGTGTAAGCGTAGAAACGACACTATTACTAAGATTTCACTGTCGACGTCCATAGGTTACTGCATTATAGTATGGAAAGCATTAAATCGGTTGTGCACCCAGCTACGCTGCTATAAACACATCTTGGCGAAATGGGGTTTTATAGACCCATCAGGTACTCAATGAGAGTGAGGTCCCCATGAATATATCTTCGAAGTTTTGTTTGTAGTATATGACAGTTTCTTCATAATGTTTTCCATCACCTTTTTGAGATCAGAGCCCTGATGACACACAAAGTAAAGCTCCAGTCTAGGTTACCACTTGGGCACCACTGTTTCAACATTTATTCGCAATGTTTCTGTTCCCAGGACGGTTACTGTAAAATCCAGAACATGTCATCTACGTACAACATCCGTGGGTTCTCCGCGGTGACCCCGCGGAACCCCAACGCGTTGAAAGTGACTCTCTTCAAGTATGGGCCAGCCACTGTAGCCATCTATGCCTCCAGACGCTTCACTCAGTACTCCAGTGGAGTGTTCTATGACCTTGAATGGTATGTTTATTTTATAGTGTAGTTTATCATCATCATCATTTCAACCGAAAGACATCCACTGTTGGACAAAGGCCTCCTCCAAGCGTCACCACAACGATCGAACCTATATGTCTCGCATCCATCGGATTTCTGTGACCTTCACCAGGTCATCGGTCCACCTTGGCTACCAATGCTGTGTACAGGTGTCTGTGTCTACGTGACGAAAGGTTCTGTAGTGGTGACCGGTATGTGATTGCCAATTCAGAAACATTCATCCCCATCGACCAACTGTTCTACGAGCAATGTGCCCTGTCCACTGGCACTTAAGTTTGGTGATTATTGGGCTATAAGCTTCGGTAACTATGATTCTCCTGCGGATATATTCATTACCCTTTAGTACGTTTATGAATGAATTTTCAATTTACATAAATAGTACAATGAGAGTATGGTAACAGCATCAAAAACATGGGGGTATTTAGTAAAATTTACACTTTTTTTGAATACATCATAAATCGTAAACCGCAATTAAATTGGTACAACACCCTCAGTGTCAGACTTGCACTTGCCCGGTTTTTTTAATTCACTATAATTATGTCGGCTCGCGTTTGACCACTATCTCATCTGATGGTAAGCGGTGATGTGACCGACGATGGAGCACGTTTGCCAAGAAATAACCTATTCACTCTTGACTTAAAGACCCACAAAAATTTGTACATGTTTATTATCCTTCATTTTCAGTGAAGGTGAAGAGTACCCCAACCATTGCGTCACAGTGGTAGGCTATGGCGTCCGCGATGGTGAAGAGTACTGGCTTATCAAGAACTCCTACGGCGAAACCTGGGGAGAAGACGGCTACATCCTGATGTCTGCCAAGAACAACAACTGTTTGGTCTTAGACTCGCCGTACTACCCTGTCGTATAAGTTGAACTTATTTAAATAAATTCCACGTGCTTATGTTACTGAATTTTTTTTTTTATATCACATAAACCAGTGCTTGACTGCAATCCCACCTGATGGTAAGCAGTGATGCCGTCGTTGATGGTGAGGTGCACTAGTTTACTTTATCATACCTACCTATCTAGTCTTGGGGTCACGGGTTGTACGAAATAGAACCACGAGGGCCTGGAACGAAGGCAAAGAAGAACCAGAAGTGCCTGTTAGTCAGCCTGCAAGGCCTGTCCACACCGCCTAGAGCGAGAGAAGTCATAGGATAATTTTCCCCTTAGAAAAAATTGAGAACCTGATTATAGTGCCACCTACCGGGTTCAATCGCGACTAGTTGATAAAAAGTTTCAGCAGTGCTTTTCTGAAATCTCTGAAAATAGGGTGTAAATAAGTAGGTACTACTTGTGGATTTAAATCAATTTTAAAATTCGCATATTTGGTCCCAATAAATTTATTAGAGCATCGAGATAGGTTCACCTTTAGGAACTGGCTATCTAATGCGGTGAGAAGCGACAGTGTGTACGACGATTAACGTAGCGACATCTATTGTCATTTTCCTGAAACACTAATCACCGACAACGTGTAGCAAATATTTAAAACAGCGCCATCTATCGGCATTTCCACGTACTGACAAAGACAATAACTACGGTAATGGCCGCTATAAACGCGTTAATGTCTTTGTTCATTCCTGTTTTATTTGTACACATTAATTTTATTGTAACGGGTAATTTTATGACATGTTGGGTCACGTGAATGAGTTTACAAAATAATGGCTCAAGCTTTTTTATCACGTAATTGTCCATAGATTTACGAGTAAATTGAAGGGTGTGATGTCATCTTGAACTCTGTTTTAGGCTATCACGGTTTGTTTCACAATTTAAATTTGTCACTTAAGTGACAATTTCATCTTGAACTGATTTAAAAAAATAAAAAGTTTTGAAGTGCGTTTTTTGCATGAATTATAAAAAAAATGTTAATAAAGAGCGTCTAATGAAAGCGTGACCTAAAGTTTTTTTTTTAATTTAATTGGCAACCTTATTCAGCCGCAATAGTAAGAAATAAAAATAATTGTGAAGTGTCAAGATATAAATTTTTTGGATATAAACTCTTTTTCTCAGGTCGCGCTTTCATTAGACGGACTATAGCAACTATTCTAGTTGATCAGTAGTGACAAATAAGAAGTTGTTTTATGCACGCACATGTAAAAAACGAAAACCTATTACTAAGAATCCGCTGTCCGTCTGTCTATCATTAGGCTATATCTCATGAACCGTGATAGGTAGACAGCTGATATTTTTACAGTTGATATAGGTATTTGTCATGCCGATATAATAACAAAAACAGAATAAACTAAATATTTAAGTGGGGAAACAACAAACGTAACTTTTTTTGCCGTTTTTGTAATCACAGATACCTACTTTTTAAGTTTTTAATTATCGAAGAAAACACTCATACCTATCTACATCATCATCATCTCAGCCGAAAGAGGTCCACTGCTGGATATAGGCCTCCCCCAAGCGTCGCCACAACGACCGGTCCTGTGCGTCTCGCATCCATCGGATTCCCGCGACCCTCGCCAGGTCGTCGGTTCAACTTGTAGGAGGCCTTCCAACGCTGCGTCTTTCGGTACGTGGCCGCCACTCCAGAACCTTCCGTACATATATTATACGTAGGTACATATCTACAAGACTAAACATTTTTTTTTCTAAAAAGTGTAAATATTTTCATACTATTTTTGACTAACGCCCGTTTTCAATAAGGTATCTATCTACAGTTACAGCTACAAAAGATAAATAAATCTATCCTTTTGCCCTTATTTGCTTTCCTACCGACGGATAGCATTTCCTACCAAAGTAGTGGATGGATACATAGAATTTTACTGTTTTTCGAGGATAGCTATCAATCTATGAACTGCGGTAGGTTATTGAAAACGGGCGTTACGGATCTTGTAAATTTAAAAGTGCCTACTTGTAAATGGTTTCAATGAAACAATAGCTTTAACTTCAGTATTAATTGGTATTCAAGTGGTTACTAGGCCCACGGTGCGTGGGTCTGACTTTCTAGAAGCCTCCAGGCAACGACCTAGCTAGTGTTTTTGTTTCATTAAGTTTTCTTAGTACCTAAGTAGTACTGGAATAATTTTTGGTAAACTAGTTTCAGCACGCAGCTTTGATCGCGTCATTTTAGTACTTTCTTCTATAATAAATTATTGCCTTTATGTTATTTTAATGTTCAAGCTAGATTAATTACTGAAATAAGTTCCATCCTAATTCATCAAGCCGTTTGAGCGCGCACAAGCGCGGGCTTGCAGATAATAAAAAGCACTGTGTAGCTTGCCGTCCTGCCATCCGATAAGGACCGAGCCCGAATCGTCAATGGCATATAATGTTCCACGCGCATCTCAAAGAATTGTCAGCAAACCCAAGAGGCCCATGAGGGCTGACACCCACTAGGAACGCAAGGAATTTCTAAAATAGGGAACCGTTGTTCTACGGAAAGGGTAACTAAAGGATAAACAGGTGTGGTTTTATTCAGCAGAATTCTGACACCCACCACCACCTCTCATCCCAGTTAATAGCAGGAGAAGTAATTAGATAGAGCTCAATAAAAAGATTCATAGGTATAGGTACCTACATACAAACTTTTGTCCATAAAATTTCCGAACAGCAAATTGTTTGTATGGCTTACAGACAGTTGTTCCCGCTCACCGTGTCTAACGTTTGTGAGTTTACACGTTTGTAAACGCACCTTCGATAGAGGAGTGAGATAAGAAAAGTTTTTTCGAAATTCAGGCAGGATTTCGAAAAATATTTTAATCGTGCGTGCTAAGCTTAATACGAGGGCGTGAAAAAGAGGGTCAATGTTTGTATGGAGAAACCCACTATCACGCGGATGAATCCGCGGTTAAAAGCTAGTTCCATAATACAGTATGGATGTCACTAGTTCCTCGTAAGTGTGAAGACATTTGATTTTACGGCCACTAACGTTACACGGCCGCGCACAGCTGGGCCCGACATAGTCACTTACTTACGTTTACGGCGTCAGGTGAGGGTAGTTCGTTCTAGCTGATATAACTATCCATTTGTAAGCGTACAGTCTAGGCGGTAATAGCTTCGTCAGTTCTTTTTGGTCATTTTGTTGGTGCTTTTCTTCTACACAAATGTCATTCTTCTGTACAATCTTGACGAGTCTCTGAAATGCGAGCATCGCCCCGCTTCCTCAGTATTCATTTAGCTCACCCGGCAAGTGTCAAGTATGGTCAGTATCTTTGTTAACGATACGCGCGTCGATAATTTGGCTGTGTTGTTGTTATATTGTTTTTGGACATTATTTCATCGACGTCAAGCGTCAAGTTAATGTGATCGTGTTGTTCTTTCTCGTGGACGGTATCGCTAGCAGAGGCTAATTATTCTACATATAATATAGTATGGTTTTCACTAGTTCCTCGTAAGTGTGAAGACATTTGATTTTACGGCCACTAACGTTACACGGCCGCGCACAGCTGGGGCCGACATAGTCACTTACTTACGTTTACGGCGTCAGGTGAGGGTAGTTCGTTCTAGCTGATATAAACTATCCATTTGTAAGCGTACAGTCTAGGCGATAATAGCTTCGTCAGTTTTTTTTCATTTTGTTGTTGTTTTGTTTCTTCTTTGTATAAAATTTAATTATTTTGTATGTGTATTTGTAACCAAATGCCTCTTAAACTGCTTGATCAATTTGGATAAAATTTTGTACATTTAAATGGGCCTCTCTGCATAGTTTGAAAGTACGATTTATTGGCCCAGTAGGTAGCGCTGCAATCGGGTTATTTACTTATTTTATGGTGGGCGCGACGTTAGAATCATCCATACAAACGTAATACCAAAATCATTTGAAATTTAAGCATATTTACACCATAATATGATGTTATTCGGATTCAGACAATAATTATCTAGGTTCCTACATCGTCTTTTTGTTGAAAAACTTACCCCAAACGAAATTTAAGCGAATTTAAATTTGCACATTTTCACAGCGAAAATGTCATGTTTTTTTCTATATTATAAACAACAATATTTCAAAATATCTTTGCGTAGGAACACAGATATTATTATCAAGTTATAAATACTTGAAACAATATTGGAAATACATTAATTTTTCATTCATCATTTTTGGTATTACGGAACCTCTCCCAAATTTCCAATAGTTTGTATTGCTATCACAGCAAGCAACTATCAGTGTGCGGATGATGATTGTACTCCAGTCGGTGTGTCCAAGAATTGTTTATACTATCTGGATTGCTTCCATCAACCTCAAAAACTTATTTTTTTGCGTCTCAACTCGAGATAGCGCGCGGTCTCCGCAATACTATCTGGATTGCTTCCATCAACCTCAAAAACTTATTTTTTTGCGTCTCAACTCGAGATAGCGCGCGGTCTCCGCAGGCCTCTGGTTAGTCAACAACTGTTTACACCAGTACACTAATAACTTAATAATTATAGTTGGATACAATTGTGTTCAATCAAGTTTTTGTCTGACGAAATGCTAGCTTTTGGGACGGAGGAGGTGGGATCGGGAGGATCAGTAGGGGGAGGAAGTATATTATAGAATTGAAAGCCTTTTGTATAGAAAACGATATTTAATAAACTAAAAACAAGTAAAAACCGTACAAACTTTTTCATCAATCTGCAGATGACATCAAAACAAAAAAGTTGGCGACAGTGTAAAAAACCTGACCGCAAAAAAGCAACTGAAAATTTCGCTGACGTAGTTGATGAAATTTATTTCGGATCAATCAAAGATCTGACGTCTTCAACTGTATCATTGAGTTTTAGAATGGAAACATTATTCATCACCTACCTAGCCTTTTCCCAACTATATTGGAGTCGACTTTCAGTCAAGCCGGATTTAGATGAATACCAGTATTTTACGCGGAGCGGCTGCCTACCAGATCTCCAAAACCCAGAATGGAAACATTATTATTTATTATTATTATTACTTTTATACGTGTTACTGCAATAAACTTTTTTGTACGTATTTACATTTTGCACTTTTAAGCCTTCTAGTGTCTTTTTTGCCAATTGATGACGAACCAATTTTCATCGTGACTGTACAAACCTACATAAAGTTTATATTCATGTTAAGTATCTAGTATTTAGGTTATATGGCCTAGTCTAGACGTACTCACTTTGCAATTGTTTTTATATGTCGTCCTAGGGGTGTATTTATGTACTTACTGGTTTTTGTACAGTCGACTGAAAGATAATAAACATACAAAGTTACACTTTCAATACACTGACATTATTATTTATCCAAATTAGTATAGAAGAACCAAATTAGTATAAAGCAGGGGTGGCTCAATGGTAACTGCCCTGACTTACAAGTTGTAGGTCGCGGGTTCAAACCCAGCCGCGCATTACTTTGTGTAACTTATTTCATCAGCACTGCTCTCATAACGGTGAAGGAAAACATTGTGAGGAAACCGGCATGTCCTAGAACCAAAAGTTCGAAGATATGTGACATCCACCAATCCGCATTGGGCCCATGTGGTGGATTACAGCCCATTCCCTCGCCTAGAGAGAGGAGGCCTGAGTCTCAGTAGTGGGAACATTACCTATAAGGCCGCTAATACTAAGACCGTTTTCACATTATCTGATCCGATATCGGGTATCGGACGCCGATCCGATATCGGGGTAAGTAAAATGTATGAAATATGTACCTGTCTTTCATATTGTCCGACCCGATATCGGATATCGGAGTACGGCATTTCATACATTTTACTTACCCCGATGTCGGATCGGATAATGTGAAAACGGTCTAATGCTAAAAGTATAGAAGACACAATTTTTAAATGACTTATTGTGTTCTTGACGTGAGTTTGAACATAGACTATCTCAGACGTTTTGTTTTTTTTACCGACTGCAAAAAAAAAGGTTATAATTATGTTCAGCTGCATGTATTTTTAAGATATGGTATGGAACTCCTCATAGGTATGATCCTGGATCCTAGTAGAACTATCGTAACAAGTAAAATTGCTTTCTTTCAAATTCGTTTTGTGCGGGAATTGAACTCGCTTCACGTAGTCAGCAGCCAATTGCTCAACCACTATGCAGTCAAATAGATTAAATCTTCGTGAGTATTTAATATACTAAAACCGGTGCCTATCTATTTAAATACAAAAGGTAAAAGTGACTGACTGACATATAAACGCCCAGCTGAAACTACTGGGTTTAGGATTATGAAATATAGCACAAGGTTTCCTTTTATGAAGTAGGTGAGTCATCATCATCATCATCATTATCTCAGCCGAAAGACGTCCACTACTGGACATAGGCCTCCCCCAAGCGTCGCTACAGCGACCGTTCCTGTGCGTCTCGCATCCATCGGATTCCCGCTACCCTCGCGAGGTCGTCGGTCCACCTTGTGGGAGGCCTTCCAACGCTGCATCTTCTGCAAGTAGGTGAGTACTAAGAGAGATTTTTCTTAAATTCACTTCCTAAGAGGATGAAACGGGGGCACTAAATTAGTTTTGAAAAAACTACTTTTAAGCAGGCGAAGCTGCTGACAGAAGCTAGTATAGTAAACAATAATTGATTCCATAAACTTGACTAGCTTAGGGAATCCTAAAAAATACTTGTTGAATAATAATGGTCTTAGCGAGCCGACTGAAAGATCTGCCCGAAATAATACGCGCCGTCAAGAAATTAATGAGAGGCGTTTATGCTTTCCTTTTGTTTTTCTCTTATTTCGAGGTCTTAATGTGAATAATATTGTTATGATTGTCTCTGATAAGAAAAAGAATGAGATAAATCATAAATATAAGCATAATTTTATTAGCCTTATAATGTTCCTACTGCTGGGACTCAGGCCTCTTCTCTAGGAGACGGCATGGGTCATATTCCATCATGCGGGCGCAGTGCGGATTGGTGGATGTCCCATGTCTTTGAATTTTTGGTTTTAGGTCATGCCGGTTTCCTCACGATGTTTTCCTTCACCGTTTTGAGAGAAGTGGTTATGAAATATCACAGAAAGTAAAGTGTCTGCCTGGATTTGAATCCGCGTCCTATAATTTGTAAGTCGGGGCCGTTACCACTGGGCCACCACTGCACATAAATAAAAGATAGAATAAGGAATTAGTAGATACGAGTATGTCGCAGTCATTTAGTTAAATTAGCTGGTTGTTTTTTGGGAAGTGCCAACTGCTAATTATCATCAGACCATCTGACGTAAGGTTATGTGGTACTTGGTGGACCTATACGTACTACTAAAACATTTTTTCAATTTGAATGCGCAGTTTTTGAGATTAACGCATTAAAACAAACTTTTTATCTTTATAATATTACTCTATATGAGCACAGTTTGTCCTTTTTGGTAGGAATTCATCAAATAACTTCTCCTGCTCTGGATATAGCGAGAAAGAGTGTGAGACTTTTACTGACTAAAACTCATGTTTCATTCTAGCTTTTGCGTTCCATGGCCTCGATAACCTTTCAAACAATCTTAAAACCCCGGTAGTCATCAGCCCCAGTCTGTTCCGTCCATTTCGCTGACAGCTCTTTGAAGCGCACGTGGAACACAACGCGTCATCACGCCGACCTGGACTTGTCAGATATTTAGACTGAGGTTACAGTAACCAGCGAATTGCGATGCGACTCGAAAGAGCAAAATGAGTTAAATATGGATTTTTTAGGGTCTTTTAAGGATTTTTTTAAGGTCATCGATATGACTTCTCCCACTCTGGGCAAAGCGGGAGAGCGTGTTAGACTTCTACTGACTAAACCCACTCCTGTTTCTACTTTGCCTTCATTCCAGGGTCCCGGGGTTCTCTTTCGTTCTGCCGAGCGAGTTAAATGTGGTATGGCTGCTACATTATAAGTGAAAATTCGGCGATAAAGTGGCTACATTACAAGCTATCGAATAAGCGATCGCGAGAGACCTGATAAAAAGAGGTTAAATCCAAAAATATTGGATGTGGTATTACTAACTAGTAGGAGAATCATGTCTTGACACTTCAAAATTTTTTTTATTTACTATAATTGCGGCTGAATAATGTTGCCAATTAAATTTAAAAAAAAAAACTCCAAGTCGCGCTTTCATTAGACGCACTCTAGTTAAGGCTCTTGGACGAATTTCATAAAAAAACATAAAGGTAAACAAAAATCCTTCTTTATAATTTTTCCATTCTATTTATAACGAATTTAGACGGACAGGGCTTTTACCAGAGTTTGTTTTGTATATAATTTGATACGGAATTTGAACTTTAGCTAAATTTGGAGTAGGAAAACATTGAGAGGACACTGAAATGAATTTAGATTGTCCCAAAATAGCGGCCCCGGTAATCAGTGCTTGTTCCTTTTATAACACCTTAAATTCACGGATAAATAAAACAAGTCCTTAACACTATATGTATTACTTTGACGGCTCGGTTAGCACAATGGTTGAGCGATCGGTTGCTGCGCAATGTGACGCGGGTTCGATTGCCGCACGAAACCCATATTTGTAAGGCCTTCAATAGTTATTCCGGATATTGGTGTTTTGAGTATGTGAGTTTACATGTTTGTGAATGCATCGCGATACCGGACCTAGTGTGAGGCATGGTTCATCATCTATCGTCTGTTCTATAAACCCGGAGACTAAATTGACACAAGTATGTCTTACTATAGGAATGACGCCAGTTCTTTTGTGTTGAAATGTCATTTTAGTCTCCGGGTTTATAAAACAGACATTACATCATTTCAGCTGAAAGACGTCCACTGCTGGACAAAGGCCTCTCCCAATAGGCATGGTTAAAAAAAAAAGAAATGTAAGGGAATAATGGGAAATGCCCATCATTCTCTCACCATCCACCCCAAAAAATCACATTTTTAGGAATGACAAGAAACGACAACTTTAATTGAAAAGTGGTTTATATATTTATAGTCCAGTCAAAATAGACTAAATTATTATTCAAGTTTGCATTAATTCCCAACAAGCTGGATTTTTGTGCAGGTCTTGAATACGTCATCACAAATGATATGTCAAAAGTCCCCATCGATCCCGCTTGTGCGTTGTTTTTTATTCGAGGTCAAAGGTCACAAATTAGGGTTTTTTGCGTATATCTCTGAAACAACGAGAGCTATCGAAAAATGGTTCAGGCAAAGTTTGTAGATCGTAAAATTGTCTACAAAAAAGATCTCGACACTTTTCTTCTATAAAGCATCGCTTTCGAGATATCGTGACTTTAGACCTCAGGAAAGTCGTATTTTAAGTGTAACATTCACTGTAGTACTTAGCCTCAGCAGCAACTTCATACTGAATGCGGGCAATGTCACTACTTACTAGCTCATGAGGACGAGTCTGAGCTTCCTTAAAGATGGTTTTCTTGAAGTCAAGGGTTGAAAGTTGAGGACACTCTTGGTCGAAGATGCTGCGCTTTTTTTTATTTCAGCCGTTTTATCTGCTTCATTGCCACAGAACAAACAGTATTTCGTCAAAAAGACGATTCATTACCTCGTGCTAGTACGAGGAGGACTACTCCCAGATGTGGTAACTATCTCCGCCTCACGCTGTCCTTTAACTGCAGCGATGCTGCTCTTCCGGGTGTATACTTTACGATACTGCTTATGTATCGTTACAGATGGTTTGTCCTTCAAATATTCATCGAACCCATCATGCATCCCTTAGTATGAGTGCATATTCGTATTTTCTATGTTTAAAATAGCCATAATTCGAGAACAGTGCACCGTGGAAAAAAAAATGTTAAATCTTTTTTGTAGACAATTTTACGATCTACAAACTTTGCCTAAACCATTTTTCGATAGCTCTCGTTGTTTCAGAGATATACGCAAAAAACGCTCATTTGTGACCTTTGACCTCGAATAAAAAACAACGCACAAGCGAGATCGATGGGGACTTTTGACATATCATTCGTAATGACGTATTCAAGGCCTGCACAAAAATCCAGCTTGTTGGGAATTAATGCAAACTGGAATGTCTATTTTGACTGGACTATTACTAGCAGTAACTACACGGCAGGCTAACCCTTTCTTATTTCAAGTTCTTACAGTCCATCCAAAGGTTGTCTGGTAGATTTCGCTGTCAGAGATAGGACCTCCTTTGTACCCATAGATGTAAGATTGTGTAAAAGTTGTCTTACTATTCTGGTGTACAATAAAATTTATTCTATTTTATCCCTAGCACTTATGTCGGTGAATCCAACACGTCAAGAACTATCTTAGTATTATTGTATTTTTGCTATGTAGAAAAATATCTAGGCTACGCAAGTAAATACCGTACCGTGTATTGTGTACTGATAGCCACAACCTAGGGATCTTTAAGTCAAGAGTAACTCACCCGACACGTATGGTCAGCATTGTGTCGATAATTTGGCTAGTTATCTGTTGTTGTTATATTGTTTTTGGACATTATTTTATTGACGCTAAGCGTCAAGTTAATGTGACCGAGTTGTAGGATATTTATTTATTTATTTAGTGCTCCATTGTCGACAAATCAATGCTTAATTCATGAATCCCCGACCGGTCCTACGAGACCGCGCTGTTATTGTTTTGCTATTGTGTCTCGTTTTGTGGACATACCCACAAAACGAGACACAATAGCAAGCAAAAGATAGGTTAACATCAGGTGAGATAGTGGTCAGTCTGGTTTTTAATGTCTGAGACAAAATTGACACAGGCAAATGTCAAACTTA
This sequence comes from Mythimna separata, assembly GCA_030763345.1. Classification (NCBI taxonomy): domain Eukaryota; kingdom Metazoa; phylum Arthropoda; class Insecta; order Lepidoptera; family Noctuidae; genus Mythimna; species Mythimna separata. Next base: position 2,396,066 of record CM061188.1, on the reverse strand, counting down.
CTATAGGAATGATATATAGTGTGACAACCCACGTAATGTCATTTTAGTTTCAGAGATTAAAGAACAGACTTTACGGCACCATAAGTCACCGCGTGGTGGTGGGTAAACCACCAACAAAAACATTCCCAAGTAGGGTTGGTGTCAGGCTGGCGGCCGACTGTAAAACAGTAGACAAATCTCATCGGTGGGAATCATCTGAATGACTTTTCTCACTCTTGGGCGGAGTGGAAGGTCGTTTCAGACTTTTACTGACTAAATTCCACCCTGTTCTTTCTATGCCTTGGTTCTGAGGTCACGATCTTCTCTTTCGGAATTCAATCTAAGACCCTTATATTGTAGCTATCAGGAAACACAGACTTCGGCAGGGAATTCTACTCCTTAACCTACCTGCAAAAAAATGAATGCTATAATTATGATAAGTGACTCATTAAACGTGATCCGGCACAGTCTGTCGCCTGTGGCTCTGCTCATCACGTGGGGGTAGACGCGTGCCGAGACACACGGCCGGCTACGCTGGAGAAAGTAAACACTCTTGTGTGATACCTCATTGGCGATTTTCCGAGGAGCGGCTGCCTAGCAGACCTCCACAACCCATTAACTGGGGTAACATTGTACTTCATGGCAAGACTGGAGTCAGATTTACTGGCTTCAGACTAAACGTAACTACTGCCAAAGATCTACAAAGGACAGCCGGGACCAACGGCTTAGCGTGCTTTCCGAGGCATGGAGGAAACTTGTTATATTAAGATGGTCACCCATCCACAGACCAACCTCGGCAAGCGTTGTTTAAACTTGAAGATCGACCTGTGCGGCTGTTATTATCTAGCCACGAGCTCCTCCTCTTTGGACCCAACATGGGTCCTTAATCTACCACTTACAAAAACTGAATGCTATAATTATCATAAGTGGCTGTCGCCTGTTCCTCTGCTCATCACGTGGGGGTGAAGCATGCCGAGACACACGGCCGGCCACGGTGGAGAAAGTAAACACTATTGTGTGATACCGCATTTTCCTTTCACTGGAACGCGGATGCGTGGTGTATCGAGACGTGTTATTTTGTTCTATAGCAAACTGTTAATATAATTAAAGTTTTTATGGTAGGAAATCATCCAATAATTGTTCCTGTTCTGGGTGGCGCGAAAAAAATATAAGACTTTTATTGACTAAAACCACACTTGCGTCCTTCAGTCGTCTGCAAACCTACGTCTGCATTCTGTGTTATCACTAACTCCCTTTTCTTTCATATCACTCTTCTCACTATCCATTCATCTCTTCTTTGGCCTACCTATCCATTCATCTACATGTATACTCATAACTCTTCCAATAAAATGCGTTTCAACCCTCCTCTTCACATAACTGTACGACAAACGATTCGTTTTCAACTTTTCCACGGGCACCATTTTCAAACTTCCTCTAATATACTCATTTCTCACTTTATCCATTCTCGTCACACCATACATCCATCTCAACATTCTCATCTCTTTTAAATACAATATCCTTAAAGCCTAGTTTTGCCAGGCCCAGTAGCTACCGCTTAGTGAAGGACAGTTATTGGCTAGTGGGTCCTCGAAAACAAAGTTCAGCCAACACTAACCGGTGTTTTCACTGACCCTGTAGCACACTTACAACTCGGGCTTATTAACTTGACTCTTGGCATCGATGAAATAATGTCCAAAAAAATATAACACCAATAGAGAACTAGCCAAATTATCGATGCGCGTATTGATAACAAAGATGCTGACCATACCTGACACTTGCCGGTCGAACTAATGCCTAGTTCGCACTAAGCTAGTACTTTACTTTAGTACCGAGTTATTTAGTAGCTATTTAGCTATTTAGTTTCCTTACCAAATTAGTCGACTAAATTTTTGGTGTTCAGACGCGTTTAGCTACTAAATTACTCGCTACTAAACTAAAGTACTAGCTTAGTGCGAACTAGCCATAATGCCTAGTTCGCACTCAGCTAGTAATTTAGTTTAGTAACGAGTAATTTAGTAGCTATTTAGTTTCTTTATTAAACTAGTCGACTAAATGTTAGGTGTTCAGACGCGTTTAGCTACTAAATTACTCGCTACTAAACTAAATTACTAGCTGAGTGCGAACTAGGCTTAAGGGAATGCGGTGGGAAGCACCCTGATGCTCGCATTTCAGAGATTCGTCAAGTTAATGTGACCGGATTGTAACACTACACAATTTTCCACTCCGCTTTCCAACTTTTCCGTCCGTGAGTCCCATCTCCCAGGGCTGTGTCAGGGAGGGGATCAGGGGATACCTCAGATCGCGTCGTACCGCCGCGAAGGACGGACGCGTTATAAAATGGTCCTCTGAACCTCGAACCAGTGTCGAGACAATGGTGAAATACAACGTTTTATTTGCTGTTACTATCGCCATATCCTTGGCAGTCGGTAAGTGCTAGATTTTATTACGATTCTCATTGGTCGGTTTGAAAATCGAACGGTTCGATTCTTGTTTTTGGTTCGTTTGTTTTTTTTTTTCGGTCGTGTTTTGTCACAAGGGTAATTAAATCTTTTTTCTGTTTTTGTCTGCATTCTTTTTTTAAATTGTATTTTAGAACGTAAAGGTTAATTGCTGTGATCTATTCTATTTTTAAAAACATTCCATTATTTCATCAATGTTGTCTTTCTAAATGAATTTTCCAGCTGAAAAATTACCCAAAATTTTATTTTGAAACGGTAAAGTTAGAATTTTCTCTTCGTTTTCATCTAACTACGCAATTACGTTACTTAATAAATCTATGTACACTTAATCAAGATTAAAAATAACATCAGCTGTTGCTGTTCCAAGTAACTTGAGCTAAGTTACACAAAGAATGTGAAAGGTGAGAGAAATGGGGTTACATTTCGACCTAGACTAGGTCTGACCACCGTTTTTACTCCACTTTTATTATGTAGACATCAGTCAAATGTTTTTCCAATAACGTATTTGGGACGATCGGAGTCTTACCTACGTTTTCGGAAAGCCTTGAGGAGGTCTTATAAGTGAAAATATTAGGGTATTGTGTACAAAATAATGATAAATTTGTATTTTTGTGTATTTGACACACAGTCACAGTACTTTTATTACTGTATATGTAAATATAGTAGGAAAATGAGCAGACACAATATTAGTTATTTAACCATTGAACTTAATGCAAAAAATACAATTATTATATCTAGCCTATACTATCCCACGGTTGGGCAAAAAGCCTCCCTCTATTCTTTACATCGTTTCCGGTTTTCAGTTAATTCTTGCCCAATTCTTAAGTAAGATATCCTAGTCGTCTTGGTGAAAAAATACAATTATTCCAGACTAAATTATGTCCATATAAAGTTAGTTTTATTACTAAAATTATAATGTGTAGTCATTATTCAGCCGTTAGTTGTATAGGTCTAAAAACTATGTCAGGACAGTAAAATTTATGTTTAAATCGAGTCATACCCCTAAGTGTGTTTTGGTGTTTCTTCTCAGGGTAGTCAGCTAGGAAGCATTGGCCTCGTGGCCTCATCTAACATCTAGTTTAAACTAAACTAAACTCGGGGTGTTGTGATTCTGATCGAGAGGTCTCGCAAACCAGTACGTTCAGGTCCCAAGCATTTTCAACTGTCCAGGAAGAACTGTTTTTTTTAAGTGGGGAATCTTCAGAATTATATCTCTCGCTCTTGGGTGGAGCGGGAGGGCGTGTCAGTTTTTTACTGAAGGTAGAACTGTTGTGTTGCTGAGACTGTGAGCTATTTGAGTAACTTTGTGTTGATCATAACCCTACGAGAGCAGTGGTGATCCAGTTGTAACTGCCCCGACTTACTAGTTGTAGGTCGCTGGTTTTAACCCAGCCTAGCGCATTACTTTGTGTAATTTATTTCATCACCACTGCTTTCAAAACGGTGAAGAAAAACATCGTGAGGAAACCGGCATGTCCTAGAATCAAAAATTCGAGGAAGTGTGTCATACATCAACCCGCACTGGGTCCGCGTGGTGGATTACGGCCCATGCCCTTGCCTTAAGAGTAAACCTGAGTCCCAGCAGTGGGAACATTATAAGGCTGGTGCATGTTCAATTTTGGACTAAATGTATCCCAACCATATTATTTCATTTAAATTCAAAATAATTTGTGACCTAACTGCTATCTTTCGGAGCGAAGATATAAACCACGATCCATTTTAAATACCAGTACTTTTAGGCATTTGGGAATATTCCCTTAAGTGTGGTTTTACTGTCTCATAACATTTTATATGGTGCCATAATGTGTAAAGGTTGAGATACCTTTATGGGTTTCGTATAAGCAGTTTTTTCTTCTAATAGAAGGTTAAGTATCATATTTGAAAATTAGGCAAAGATGAAAATAGAGGGGGGGTAGGGGGTTAAAAAATTGACTATAACCTATTACGCTTCACGCTTGGCTGAATGGAGTTGGATGAAATTGGGCACAAAGGTAGACCATGAACTTGTATTTTTTTTAAGTTATATAAACTAGTGCTTGACTGCGATCCCACCTGAAGGTAAGCAGTGATGCAGCCGTAGATGGTGAGGCGCACTAGTTTATTAAGAGCTTATTCACTCTATTCGATCTGATCGCGTTCGCTGGTCAAACTTGGCCAGAGATGGCTCAAGACAGAGAGATTTGGAAGGAGAAAGGGGAGGCCTTTGCCCAGCAGTGGGACACAAACTAGGCTAAAAAAAAAAAAAAAAAAAAAATTCACTCTAGCCTTGAAGACACCCAAATTAAAATCGGACGGGAAGACCGCAGCAGGTAAATTATTCCTGTCCAAATTGGACACAGAATACCTTTTTTATTCCAGGAGTATATCCTGTTGCAATTATTTTCTACTTTCTTTCTTTTAACACAAATAAAAAGAAGGAAACACGTATATTTGGCACACAGATATAAAGGGTGTAAAAAGACCCTTAACGAAAACGATAACCCCAAATAGTCCTCATCACTGGGATAGTTTTTTTCTTCTAGACCATACCTGGGAATTCACTAGTTCTGGAGATATTGAAGGTCAAAGTCAACAATTTTTTTTCGTTTTTTTTTCAGAATTGTATTCCAAGTATCATTAGTAAACTTTCTTCCGAACAAACATTATCAAAATTATCAATTTTTCATTACAAATTACGCATTTGAAGTCACAAAAATGCAATGAAAACTAAACACAACGAGCGCCTCACACACACAAGCGAGCGATCAGTTCAACGACCAAGCGCGAGCGGCCGAACGCGCAGCTGATCGAAGTTATTATTAATTAATTATTTTTTAATGATGAAAAAAAAAAGTTTTTTCCCAGCAATATTTTTTGGTCTAAGTTACTTAATTACATGTACTGCAGAATGTGTAGTTATCGGCTTTGTGATCGGTCTTTTTACACCCTGTATACAATTAATAATAACAATAGAGTAGACATTATAAATTAATCAATATTGTGTCTCATGACTGCGCCAAATAGGTCCACTGTGGGTCCGCTAGTTGCTTCCAGCGGCTTCACTCGTGTGATAGTAGAAAATAATCCCAAGGGGATATTATTCTCAGGCTAAAAGTGTCATATGTGTAGAAAGAAAAAAAAAAGGAAAAGACGTTTATTTTTGCCTCATACAATTGTTTAACCTAAAAACTATACAATAATAAAGGAAGGACAGAATCCAGAGGAGGGACGGGCGGATAGTTGAGCGGCGGCGAGGAAGAAGATTTTGTTCTGAGTTATACAGGGTGTAAAAAGACCGATCACAAAGCCGATAACTACACATTCTGTACGTGTAATTAAGTAACTTGGACCAAAAAATATTGCTGGGAAAAAACTGTTTTTTTCATCTTTAAAAAATAATTAATTAATAATAATTCCGATCAGCTGCGCGTTCGGCCGCTCGCGCTTGGTCGTTGAACCGACCGCACGCTAGTGTGTGTAAGGCGCTCGTTGTGTTTAGTTTTCAATGCATTTTAGTAACTTCAAATGCGTAATTGACTATGAAAAATTGATAATTTTGATAACATTTGTTCGGAAGAAAGTTTACTAATGATACTTGGAATACGATTTTGAAAAAAAAAATTTGACTTTGACCTTCAATATCTCCAGAACCAGTGAATTCCCAGGTATAGTCTAGAAGAAAAAAAGTATCCTAGTGATGAGTAGAATATGGGGTTTTCGTTTTCGTTACGGGTCTTTTTACACCCTTTAGATCTTCTTCTTATCGTACGGTTAGTGGCCAGCCTGGTGTCTGAGATTTCAAGCCGCCGGAAGGCCTCTGACTTGGCTTAACGACTGTCAGTTGACAACCACGGGGCCGACTTTTTACGTGCCCTCCGAAGCACGGAGATGCTCAGATGAAATATCACTAAACGGTCACCCATCCATAGACTGACCGCGCCAGGAGTTGCTTAACTCGCTAATCGTTTACCGCTTGCTATGAGCGCCTCTGAGTTATAGATGAATATGTGCTATTCTAGCACTTGATCCCTTCTGAAAGGAACATCCGGGGTCCTGTAACGCAAAGTAAAGATGGATCGTAGAAATGGATTTTAGTCAGTAAAAGTGTAATACGCCTTCCCACTCCACCTTAGATCAGGAAAAGTCATTGGATAATTCCTCACCTAAAAAAAAATCCGTGTACCAAGTTTCATCAAAATCAATTCAGCCGTTTGAACGTAAAGAAGTAACAAAGATACACATACACTTGCTAACTTTTTCCTTTATATTATTAGAGTGGTTTTCAAACGGTAAAGCCCGTGAAATTAATATCACATGGTACATTCCGCCTCTTTATCCTTAGTCAACTTCTTTTCATCCCTAGGGAAATGTGGCTGGTGTTATTAAGAGTCGGTTGTACTTGTAGTCACAGAGTATTTTGTAGGTATTCCGCACGGGTTTCTGTCGACTTCGTAGTACCGTAGCAGTGATTTTAGTTATATAAAAAAATCTTAGTAACTGTTTATGATTTTTGTTTTTACCAGACCCTTTTAAACAACAAGCTGAAGTGATGATGATTCATCCTCATCATCACTTCAGCAGAAAGGAGTCCTCATCTGGACATAGGCCTCCCCTATGCGTCGCCACAATGACCAGTCCTTTGCGTCTCGCATCCATCGGATTCCCGCGACCCTCGCCAGGTCATCGGTCCACCTTGTGGGAGGCCTTCCAACGCTGCGTCTTCCGGCACGCGGTGGTTCTCTAGAGCATTTCTTCCTAAATTTATTATTTTCTATTTTTTACCCAGGTTATATGGTCGACTTCATTAAAATAACATGATATTCTCTGTTATCTATTTATACTAATATTATAAAGCGGAAGAGTTTGTTTGTTTGAACGCGCTAATCTCAGGATCTACTGGTCCGATGTGAAAAATTATTTCACTGTTAGATAGCCCATTTATTCAGGAAGGTTATAGGCTATATAACATCACACGAGGACTAATAGGAGCGGAGCAGTAACCGAAAATGCGGGTGAAACCGTGGGGTTCAGCTAGTATTATAATAACTCGCCCTAAATAACCGCAGTGGAAGTGAAAAACTCGAAAACGAATAAAACTCGAATAATATCGACTTAACCAAAGACGCATTCAACAATATCTAGGTACAATTCGTGCCACTAACACATAGCTTACAAATTAAAGAAAGCATGAAGATTTAATATTTAATTAAAAGCAAAAACTACAGCAGAAAGTATCATAACTTATGCTTTATTTAGTTTTATATTTATTTTGCGATATACGCAAGGAACGTGGTTTTTTAGGTGGGATATCGTTCAATGACTTCTCCCGCTCTAGGGCGGAGCGGAAAGGTTTGCAGGGTTGTACTGACTAAAACTCACTTCTATGTTCCTTCTTTACCTTCGTTTTAAGGTCCCGGGGGACAGTGTTCTCTTTCGCATAACCCATAGCCCCAGTCGGGCACATTGCTTGTAGAACAGATGGTCGATGGGGACGGAAGGTTCTAGAGTGGCGGCCACGTACCGGAAGACGCAGCGTCGGAAGGCCTCCCACAAGGTGGACCGACGACCTGGCGAGAGTCGCGGGAATCCGACGGATGCGAGACGCGCAGGACCGGTCGCTGTGGCGACGCTTGGGGGAGGCCTATGTCCAGCAGTGGACGTCTTTCGGCTGAGATGATGATGATGATGATGATAGCCCCAGTCGGCCTTACGCCCGTTTTCAATAAGCAATAACAAATCTATCCTTTTGCCCTTACTTGCTTTCGTATAACTTACCGACGAGTAACATTTCCTAGTAAAGTTGTGGATGGATAGATAGAATCTTACTGTTTATCGGGGATAGCTATCTATCTATGAACTCCGGTGCGTTATTGAAAACGGGCGTTAGTAGGTTCGCAATCCTACGGATTTGCTGACATCTCCTTGAGGCGCACGTACCTACACACGAAATACTTCGCGCCGTCGGCGACTCGGGCTCAGTCCGGACGGCGAGCTACCCATTGCTCGTCGTCCTTGAACAACAGATACTTAATTACTCAGATACCCGCGAAACGAGACACAATAGTAAAACAATAACAACGCAACGACGACGTGTCTCATAGGACCGGTTGGGGATTCAAACGTTAAGTCTTGTTGCGTGTAACTTAAAATTTGTAACAATTTGTATCCTACCCTCGAATATGTTTTCTCTCTATAACTCAAAGGTTTGCTGGAAGAGAACTCGTTGCTGAGTAACGCTGCCCGCCCACGACCGATAATCGGTGAACGATTTATTGTAGGTGAAAAATAGAACACACTGATACCAATAGTGCAACGCACACGGCCTAGAAAAAGTCGGTCAGAATATACTATAGGATTATAATATGTGCGGATTATCAGGACGATTATCATCATCTGCCTAGCCTTTTCCCAACTGTATTGGGGTCGGCTTCCAGTCTTTCCGGATTTAGCTGAATACCAGTATTTTACGAGGAGCGGCTGCCTATCAGACCTCCACAACCCATTAACTGGGGTAACACGGTACTTCATGGCAAGACTGGAGTCAGATTTACTGGCTTCTAACTATCCGTAACAACTGCCAAAGATCTACAAATGACAGCCGGGACCAACGGCTTAACGTGCTTTCCGAGGCACGGAGGAAACTCGTTATGTTAAGATGGTCACCCATCCACAGACCAACCTCGGCAAGCGTTGTTTAACCTTGAAGATCGACCTGTGTGGCTGTTATTATCTAGCCACGAGCTCCTCTATCGGGACGATTATCGGACCTACAAAAAGTCTGTCTTGAGCGGGCACCGTTAAGCTCGCCTCTTTGTACATAAACTTTTTATGTCACCATGTTGTTTGTGTACAATAAAGAATTAAGAATCCACGATACTGGAGTAATTAATTCCTTGTTTTAAAAAAAGTTTATCAAAAAAGATGTCGCTCTCCTTGCTCAGCCCAATTTAATTCAAAAGTTAGTACACGACACAAAGTTACAAACTCCCGCACGAGATTCCACAACAAACAGTTTGGTAAAATGACACCGCTGTCATCTGATGTTATTGTGAACAACTTCATTAGCACGCTGCTTTAATTAGAAGTCTTCAGTTCAATTCTGTAGCTATAATTATGTTTGTGTATAGTTAATAAGTAAGTAAGGATCCAATCAAATCGGTTTATTGCTGTGTTGTATTGGGGTTCAATTTAAATCCTATAAGGGGGCTGCAAAAAAATTAAGTTCCATAGATATATAATTATGTATTTCTTATTGTTTAGGCCAAAGTGGCCTGTCTTGACTAACTAACCACTTAAAAAACATTTAATTTTAACTTGAATTTTCGCTCTAAATTAATTCATGAATCCCCGACCGGTCCTATGAGACCGCGGTGTTATTGTTTTGCTATTGTCTCGTTTTGTGGGTATGTGATAGGTTAAAATGAGTATCTAAATAACTAAAATTATTATTTTAGCTAAAAGTAAGTGTGTATGTTTGTTACTTCTTCACGCTTGATAGGCAGAATTTATTTAGCATTAGAGTTGGCTATATTTTAGAATTTAGACCGGAATATGTTCTCCGGGAACATAATGCGTCTGTTGCACCAAATATGAACTAAACTACGAAATTAGTTCTCGAACTCAAAAGAGACATACCTAAGAGCGTTTTCACATTATCCGATCCGATATCGGTATCGGAAGCCGATACGATATCGGGGTAAGTAAAATATATGAAATATGTACCTGTCTTTCATATTGTCCGGCCCGATATCGGATATCGGAGCACGGCATTTCATACATTTTACTTACCCCGATATCGTATCGGCGTCCGACACCGATATCGGATCGGATAATGTGAAAACGCTCTAACTCCCGTCTGGTTGGAGGGTCCTCCCATTTCAAAGGAGGTTTGCTGGTCTTTACACTCTGTTCGCACACTTTTAAACGACAAAAATAAACTATGTACCTACCTCTTAAAATAAAATACAAACAACTTTTACACAGAGTCTATCACGAGTAGACCTAGTCAGTCTAAACTATTCAAACTTGTATTAGCTTCAGAAGAAAATCAATAACCCACGCACAACTAGCTCAAGGAAATTGATTTACACTTGGAACGATACCAATAACTTGGGCATGACGTGGGAGGGATATTTCCCATGGGGATCAGAGTGGTAGTTCTGCTGCGAACAAAGTCAATATTGACATAACCTGGCTACCTGAGGGCAGTAGTAATGGCCCCTGATCTGTGAGTTACAGGCAAGCGCTTCAGTACATAGTATAAAAAAGTCGCTTTCTCTGTCCCTATATACCTATGTGTGCTTATATCTTTAAAACTACGCAACGGATTTTGATGCGGTCAAGAAGAAGGTTTATATGTATAATACATGCGTAATATAGAAGAGTAACACTGATAAATTAGCACCCGTGCGAAGCCGGGGCGGGTCGCTAGTACATCATAAAGAAAGAAAGAAAACAAAAGTTTATAATTGATGGACAAACATAAAAAAAAAAACAAATAAAATCAACAATAAATATGTGTATATCATCATTACCATTCCTTGCCTAGAAGTAACCTATTCACTCCTAAGTTGTAGTTATCAGGAAACGCATACATCGGCAGTGACTTCAACAAATTAGCTGTACGCACATAGAGTGTATTGTATTCCCAAAACGTTTTGTACGTATAGGTGGAGTGTCCACCTCGTACCGATGGCGTATCGCCGTACGTTTGGTGGTCCGATGATATAAAATTATTATTATAAAGCTTGTTGTCATATTTAGCCTTCTTTCATTTCACATGGGCTGACATGGGCACTTATAAAACTTCAGAAGCTAGTGCACGGTTCTAATTGGTCCTTTTCTTTGGAGAAGAACCGGCAAGAAACTCCAAGGTCATTCTTTAAAAAAAACTTACATAAAATGTTTTCATATTCGTATATGTATATTAATCTATCACATACCCACAAAACGAGACACAATCGTAAAACAATAACAGCGCGGTCTCATAGGACCGGTCGGGGATTCATGAACTAATTAACTAGTCCAACCGTTCTATTGGTATAATGTTGGACATAGGCCTCGCCACAACGAGCGGTCTTGTGCGTTTTGCATCCTGGCATTCCTACGCCCCTACCCATGGCATCAGTCCATCTTGTAGAAGGCCTTCTAACGCTGCATCTTCCGGCGTACGGTGGCCACTCCAGAACCTTTTGGTCCAATCCAGTGAGCAAAGTGCCCTGCCCTTGGCGATTTCCGGGCTATGTCGTGGACCTAAGTTCTCCTGTAGATAATATCTTCATTCCTGATGCGAGTATAGCCCTTTCCGTTGCCCTTTGGGTGACTTTAAGCCTTCTGTAAAGGTGCACTGTAAGCGAGCACGTTTCAGAGCCAGGTGAAAAGTAAAGACTTTGTAAAATTTATTTCATCTTCACTGCTCTTAAGCGGTGAATAAAATTCTCGTGTTGTCAGTTCACAGTGTCATGAGAAATGGTTTTTCTACATTTTCAATAAAAGAACTGTTTTTATTAGATCGGTCATTCGAAAATCCTATGAATGAAGCTATTTTTAAAAACCTTTCTGTTTGTGTGACTGCCTGGTCCAAAAAGGACTTATTTCATAGATCAACGAATCTATTTCCTTTGGGGAGGTTCAAAGACTTTTTCTTTAACGTTAGAAATTGAATTATTTGAAAGATAAATTGGAACTAGTTTGTACTTTTTCTGTTTGTTTTTGATAGTTTCAATTTTCTACTAAAATTGTTTTGGTATTCTTTGAATTTATTAACTTACTTTTAAAAGTCTGTGCTTTTTTGACTAAGTAATTTAGATTTTATTTAATTAATTTCACGAAGGTAGGAAATTAATTATCCATTTTGCGGAGGAGTTTTTCAACGTCATTTTTTAGTTTACTTTTAGTTAGTTCTTTATGGGTTTTTTTATTTTATTAAGTACAATTTGTAACACATTATGATTTAAGACATCTTTAGCTAAATACTCGTATATTTGATTAGTATTTCACGTATGAAAATAAAACTACAAAAAACGTAACGTCCTAAAAAATTTACAAGTGATTTCCATATTTTTATTCAATCACTGTTAGTGAACTCTGAATGCGAATTGAAAAAAAAAGAGTTCTAGTCCAATTTAGAATTTTTACGAAATTGCATGTTGTATCAAAATCAAAACATTTTTTTTTTGTTTTTATTGATTAACAAACTGATTTTATTCAGGATATTGTGGCTAAAATAATAATAGCTGAACAGGTTGATTCTGATGGGTGGATTACAGACCATTCTCTCTTAGAGAGAAGGCTTGAGTCCTAGCAGTGGGACGTAATAAGATTGTGTGCACAAGCATTATTTTTCTCTGCATCTCCTAAAAGTTGAATTCTTTTAATTCATGAATCCCCGACCGGTCCTATGAGACCGCGCTGTTATTGTTTTACTATTGTGTCTCGTTCTGCGGGTATGTGATAGGCTAAGGTATCAAATGCATAAAGTTACAAGTCCGACTTACCTTCTCCGCTTCGTACCTTACCCCGCCCTACTTGACCCCTTAGTTTGTTTCGGTGTTTCTTCTCAGCTAGGAAACATCGATTTCGTCTAGTTTAAATAGTTTATTTCTCCTTCAGCTTTAGTGGCAGTGGGCAGAGCACATTGCTCGTAGAACAGATAATCGATGGGGCGGAAGGTTCTAGAGTGGCGGCCACGTACCCGAAGACACAGCGTTGGAAAGCCTCCCACAAGGTGGACTGACGATCTGGCGAGGGTCGCGGGAATCCGATGGATGCGAGGCGCACAGGACCGGTCGCTGTGGCGACGCTTGAGGGAGGCTTATGTCCAGCAGTAGACGTTTTTTGGCTGAGATGATGATGATGATGACCCTTCAGCTAGAAAGCACCAGGCTCATCTAGTTTAAACTGGGGAAAACTTTACGGGCTAGTGTTTTTCAAAACCTATTTGCAAATACAATTTACAGACATCATATTAACTATTTCAAAACACAGTAAATCTACTTAAGATTTATAATCTTGTACAGTTACTGTGAAAACCATTCTCAGCAATAAATCATTGTCGAAACGCAGAATTTAATCAGTGCGTACAAAGGAACGTTTAACAATGGGTGTTGCCATTAAAGAATTTTCTCAGGTCACTAAATGCAATGCAATGAAAATAGGTTCGCATTTTAGAAGTGGTTATTTTTTGTACTATTTGGATTAGGGTACCTGTAGGTACTAATATAATAGGCTTTAATATGAAATTGTGGTGTAATGAAAACGCATACTTTGAATTGTGATATTTTCAGATTGGTTTATGTAGAATTAAAAGCTAAAATTAAATTTATATTAAAACCAAGCTATCCGTAAACATAATACGAGTTCAACTAGCTCCTGCTAGCGGCTTCGCCCGCGTGAAATGAAACTAGTGCGCCTCACCATCAACGACCATCACTGCTTACCATCAGGTGGGATTGCAATCAAGCACTGGTTTATGTAATATAAAAAAAACAGATTCGTTTTTTTTTACCCGTTCTGAATGTACCTGTTCTAATGGGCAAATCAACATGAAATTGTATCAGTTTCTTTTTAGGGTTCCATACCTCAAAAGGGAAAAAAGAACCCTTATAGGATCACTCAGTTGTCTCTTTGGCTGTCGATCTGTGCGAGAGTTTGACCCGCACATGCTCAGTTTTGGTTTAGGGTTCCGTACCTCAGTTGGCAAAGACAGAACCAGTTTTCAGAAACGGAAGTTATAGATCATATTTTATCCGTTTCCATAAAAAAAAGATCAAAATTAAAAGAAAGCAGAAACATATCCTTTGTTTCTCTTTAATTTCTCATATCGTATGTAAATTATGTATGCCTATACGGTTTTCGTTGTCATATCGCGACCGGCCGGGTCGGTTCTAACGGTGGGTAGGTTTGTTCGTACATCGCGACGGCCGGGTCGGTTGTAACGTAGGTAGGTATGAACACTCGACTAAAACACGAGGTTAATGTGAATTTAATGACGCATATTTTATTTGAAGGAGTATGTATTTTTCCGTGATGATATCTAAATGGTTCTAATCTGGTATCTCCATATTTTAGGTACCCTATGAAAACAGTTCAATTCCTGAATTACGAAAGTTTTTTTCTAATAAAAGTTTTTTTGTTACGCAACTACTTTACAGTCTTCAGAATTTTCCTATACTTATACTATAAGACCTTGCTTCATGCCACATTTCAATATTCTACGTCAACGTGAAGTACCCTATGAATTTTGATTCCCTGAGAGCGTCAAAATATAAGTTACTTACGATATAAACAGCCGTATTTTTGTTTTTCGTTATTTTTGTTTGTTTTTTTCATAGCTTTAAGGAACTACAGACCTGAGTTTCCAACTCTATACTTTCCTTGCATTCCCATGCTGTAGGGTCTTACAGGACAGACAAACGGACAACAAAGTGATCCTATAATAATAAAGGATCCGTTTTTTCTTTTTGAGGAACGGAACCCTAAAAAGAGCTAAATAGTAATTCCAAAAACCCAATAACACTACAACCACTCACAGTTACAACTACTAGGCTACAGACGCGGACTGAATAAACAAGGAACACATCATTAGTCCTGAGGTAGAAGTATCTCTAGGGTCCAATTAGATTAGCTAGCCAAACTTGTTTTATTAGTGATTGGCCCGTGTTTGACCTCTGTCTCACCTGATGGTAAGCGAATTAATGGATATCGGATTGACATCTTATGACAAAACGATTTTTAGTAATTATTATTCCATAAAATTTAGTCTGCAGCCTCGCCTGTGTGAAAGTGACAAATCCCAATAAAACATACTCTTGAACATAGTCACGTTCGACGTTGGTCATACCAAGTTTGAGTGTTTTTGTTTTTCAAGTAGAAAATCATTCAATGACTACTCCCGCTCTAGAGCGGACCGAGAAAGCATGCTAGAGTTTTATTGACTAAAAGCCACTCCTATGTTCTTTCTTTACCATCGACCCCTACGGTTTTGCTGATATCCTCGAGGCCTACGTGGAACACTACGCGCCGTCGACGACTCGGGCTCAGTCTAGATAGTTACCAGATGGCCAGATGGCGATCTACCCATTGCTCGCCGTCCGCAATTCCATGCCAGCGGTGGCTACTAATTTTGAGTGTGTGTTAAGACTTTTACGTACGGTGATCTGAAACAAATGCCGGTCGCGAGTGCCCTTGCGTTTAGTATCCATTAAAGCGTGAGAATGTATACGCCTGTTTTTGCTCATTGTCTAAAGCCGACATTCTGTAGACTTTTTATTCCGTGTCTAACCAGAATACGGTCCAACAGTAGCCGTTAGATAATGCTGACGGGTGGATATCGGATCAACACTCTATAAAACTATCGATACCGCATGATACCATTGTGTAGATAGGAAAGGGTTCGCCGAATATGCTTAAAATATAGCTGGGAAGGCTTATCCGGGGATTATTTCTAGTTTGCATATAGCTGCTTCGGACGGTTCGGTTTATCGTGGCTCTTGGCTATGTAAATTTTGCATTTTCGCTAGATATTTGAGGCGAGTTGGTAGATAAATAATCTTAGTTACACGGTTCTATCTTTAAGATTAAGTTAATATTGCTGACGGTGGTCTAAGGTTGGGTGATCGGGCTTTGCATGCCAAGTAAGAGGCACTAACGTGCTTCCAGAAGCCTGACACATACCTTGCTGGATCTTTGTTTTACAAAGTTCCAGAGTTGTGGGAGGTCAGATAAGTAGACCTATGTAAAATACTGGTATTTAGTGACCGATAGAAACACATTTTTTGCCGAAACCGAAACCGTAGCTGAATGTTCAGCTCCTCTATCAGTTTCGGCCTTAGCCATAGCTGAAACTGACGTGGTATCTAAAGCAACTGGCGACACATTAAACTTAAAACAAACTCGCACTCACTCTGTACACGTAGGGGTCTGACGACAAATCAACTCGTATCCAGGTGAGAAACTTTTTAATTTGATGATATCATCAGTAGGATTTAAGGGTCTTTCGACAAAGATCACATTTCTTTTTGTTTTAGGAGATATAACACCATCCAATGACATTTTCTGCTTCAGCAAGAGGGCGTGTCAGCCTTTTACTGACGAAAACCAAACAATTTTCCGTTAGTTAGCATTTGCGTTCTAGGGCCACGGGTATTATTTTCAGAAACTCCATGGCCCAAGCGAGTGTCGGCTTTGCATCTCTCTGAGGTGATTTTACCATGAGATAGATTCACGTTTCCGATGATGAAGTTTTACATTTTATACTAGCTGTACCACGCGATTTCATCCGCGTTAATCCTGCGCTCGTAGGAAAATAATAATCTACGTTACTCCTACATGAATAAACTTTACATTAATGAGACATGCATCGTTCATTCATCATTGTTTTGAGTTCAGTTTGTAAATACAGTTTTTGTGTATGTTGTAATGAATAATACTCGTATAAAGAATTTTATAAAATTACTACAGTTGTTGTTGTCAGTTGTTGCTTTGAGTTTAACCGCGTTCCCACCTGATGGTAAACAGTGACGCGATCGATGATGGTGAGACGCACTAGTTTATTAAGAGCTTATTCACTCTAGCCTTGAAGACACCCAAATTTTAATCGAACGGGAGAACCGCAGCAAGCAAATTATTCCAGTTCTTCAATGTACGCGGTATGAAAGAAGAGCTGAAACGCTTAGTCCGGACCTCGCCGTACGAAGGCTTGTCCGATGGTAGAAAGGAGATGGCTGAATCAAATCATGCTATTCCTGTGCACACTCTCCGAAAAAGGCAAAATACCAAAAAAATAAATCTTCCCTCTATATAATATTAATTTAGATCCATTATATCTAGCCTTCTGTACTTTCCTGTACTACACCCGGTCTATTGTACGAATATACTGAAAGCTTCTATTCAAGAACAATGGCGAGGTGACCTTGTGACCTCCGCTGTAACGCGCTGGACCGTGAGTTTACAGAGCCAAGCAGTGATGGGCAATCCCGAGATGTTTTAGCAATCGAATGAATTACAATCGATAAAATAAACAATCGAATCAACCCTTTCTGCAAAATAATCGAGATGTTTTTTGACTGTTTTGAGTCAACGGGGTCTGCAGGTTTTCGATTGTTCGAATCAGTCGAGGGACTGAGAAAGAAGAGAAGTGAGAAGTCACTTGAAACTGTAAACTTACCAACTGGTAGCTGGAGCTTATCGTGGGGATGGTAGCAAGTCCAAAGGCGAATTGGGGGCCTTAAAATGTTATAATTACGACTCTATCTCTTTTTCTCTGTTACAGAGAAAAAGAGATAGTTAATTTGTGATAATTAATTGAAATATTGAGACATAAATTTGGTATAATTAAGTAAATATTACGTAAAGGTGGGTCTGGGACTTATGTTTTCTTGTAAAGGGGGCAGAAGTGTATAAAATATTGGGAAACTATGCTCTAAATCATCGAGGTATAACTATCGAATGAACGCGCCATGCGCCTGTCGCAATAACAGACCGAGTCCGACTCGATTCAAAACAATCGAGTTATTCGAACCATCAGAACAATCGAATAAACCTCTCGCAATCGCACATCACTACTGCCAAGTGAAATATCGTATATGTAGGTTAGATTTATGTTCATAACTCTGGCTAAATTATAGCTCTGAATGGCCAACCAAAGTATGAATACTAGATCCAAAATATAATTTCAGATTAAAAAGTAACCTCAAAAGAACTTTTGTCGTTTCGTCTAGTGTCAAGTATGGTTGAAAAACTCGATGCTTTATCTCTTCTTCAGGAAGACAATATGGTAATATGGTTTGTACCATGTTAAAATATATTTTCTTTGGCTTCCCTCTTCATCTCCATCGATCTATATGTATACTCATAAGTCTTTTAGTAATATGCGTTTCATCCCTCCTCTTCATATGACCGTAATTCCTTAATCTTAATTCTCTATTGTACCTATAAAAATACATACGAGTATGACACAGTGGTTTGACAATTCATGTACAAAAGCGAGCTTAACACAACAATGTCTTTTCTCTGTCCTTTGACAGAGAGAGAGATCACATTCGAGGGTTGGATCCAGTGTACAATATACGAGTAAACCTACATAAATACCTATATAATAAATATTATGACCACACCAAGAAAATGTTTACTGTTTCATCTAACGCAATGTTTAGCTAGCTATGTAGCTACTGAATACTACTAATACTGGGTAGCTTACCGTCCGGTCATTCGTTAAAGACTGAGCCCAGTCGTCGACGGCGCGTAGTGTTTCAAACACGCCTCAAAGAGATGTCTGCAAAACCGTAGGGGCCCAGCAGGGCCTACTAGGGACTTAGGTTGACAGAAAGGGAACCCCGGGGTCCAGGCACGTCAGGTAAAGAAGGAATAAGGGAGAGGGTTTTAGTCAGTAAAAGTCTGACACACCCTCTCGCTCCACCACAAAAGTCACTTGATGATTTCCCACATTAAAAAAAGACACGACGGTTACTTCACTAAGTATTTCTTCGCCGTTTTGAGAGCAATGGTGATGAAATAAATTACCCAAAGTTAAGCGGCTTCATATTTCTACACGTATATTATCTCCGCTTTGGAATATCTCCAACTAAAGTCATTTACCACTGGCAACACCGCTCTTAACTTAAAACTCCTGAGTTTGTGGCGGGATAACTTCGAGTGAAGTTTAGTGGCTGTTTTATTTATTCGTAAATTGATTCCTAGTGGGTATTGTGATGTAAAACTGGTGTAGTTTTGTATCTCAAGTGTCTGCGCAACTGAGTAATATGTGGAATCATAGAAACAGGTAAATGGAGCTAAGAACTTTATTGTAGTGATGACTACGGTCAAAAGGGGTCAATAGGAACGCAGGAGTGAATAGAAAGCAAATTTTCAAGGAAATTTTCTCGTTATTTAACATTTTTTCTCAGTATTTAAGTATTCCTATTTATTGATTAATTGTACGAGTAATAAAACTAGATGCTTTGTTAGAAAAAAATAGTAGATATAAATATGTACACAACGTTGATACGACAGAGGGGCTTTCCTTAACCTATCACATACCCACAAAACGAGACACAATAGTAAAACAATAACACCGCGGTCTCATAGGACCGGTCGGGGATTCATGAATTAAAAGGGGTTGTTGTATTCATCAATTTGAGCGACTTTTACTATGCGGCCAACCACGAAATCACTAAAAAAAAATCGCTTCTCCATACATTTTGTTAAATAATGTAAACATAAATGTATGGAGCAGTCGATAATTTTTTCGTGATTTCAGGGTTGGTTGCATAGTAATAGTCCTTCAAATTGATGAATAAAAAACCCCTTTAAAAGAAAGCCTCTCTGTCGTATCAACGTTGTATACCTACCAAAGTGAAAATACTAATCAAAGTGAAAACTTGATACATTTGTTGCCAAATACTCCAAAAACATAATGAAAAAACACTACAAAAACATAAAACGTGTACATACATATTCTAATGATAAACAAATTTATATAAACCAAAAACAAAACTTAAAACTCTTTACTTAAAATCCTTTCAGGCAGCTGTTACAGTGTATGTATTTCTATTATTCTGCCATCAAAAGAAAACACATTATTCTTCGTTGCCTCGTCAGTTTAGCATTAAAAACTTATATATTTTCGTGTGGAGACGTTAGCTGTGAGCCTAGACGTCTAGGCATTATCGACGAAACAGCGAGCTAGGAATCTGTTATATAAGACTAACGACCTAGCTTCGAATGGGAGTTACAAATCTTTGAAATTTTCAGCTTTTGTAATATGATATACTAGCTTCTGCTAGCGGTTTCGCCCGCGCGATAGTAGGTTTATCTATAAAAACTTTAAACCGCCGTGGCATCTTCTTTGGGGGTGGATTTAGGGGAAATCTTCTCTTAGTGTTACCCTACTAGCTAGTGATTATAATCATTATCTACCTAGCCTTTTCCCAACTCTATTAGGGGTAGGCTTGCAGTCAAGCCGGATTTAGCTGAATACCAGTATTTTACGAGGAGCGGCTGCCTACCAGACCTCCACAACCCATTAACTGGGGTAACACGGTACTTCATGGCAAGACTGGAGTCAGATTTACTGGCTTCTGACTATCCGTAACGACTGCCAAAGATCTACAAATGACAGCCAGGACCCATGGCTTAACGTGCTTTCCGATGCACGGAGGAAACTTTTTATGGTAAGATGGTCACCCATCCACAGACCAACCTCGGCAAGCGTTGCTTAACCTTGAAGATCGACCCGTGCGGCTGTTATTATCTAGCCACGAGCTCCTCAAATGTTTATCCTGTCTACATAATGTAAATAATTATGTAAGTACACTGTACAATAAGGTATGTAAAAAAATAAATAAATGTAATGTGATTTAAAATAATGTTCGCGGACCTTCTTTTCTATAGAGATCTACGCTTTGGAATATGCAATAAGTGTCATTTTTCTAACTTTTTGACAATTTAAAAGTATCTGTGCTTAAATGGTTTATTTTTGTTTTCGATTTGATTTAAATCCATTAACCAAGTTATATTTCAATTATTTATGATGGAATAATTTGTTCCTTTAATTTAAGATTTCACAACCTCTTCTTGTTTCTACATACTATTGTCTAGATTTATTTTAATATTTCGTACATCTGTCGGAAGAAATTTCTTCCGAAATAAGCAATACTTTTGTAACAATTTTTGTAAGTCTTATTTTATTGTATGTGTCTGTACATAAATTGATAAAATAAATAAATAAAGTTATCTTTCAGTTCTGTTCAGTTCTCACTGAAATTGCTTCAAAACCTCTTCACGAATATTAGTTCCGTTGTCTACACGCTCTCGTAACTACTTTCATAAATATTTTTACGTTCTTACGTAATCCGATCATTTTCACTTACGTAAAAACTTATTCTATATATTTCCATCTTTCCCAAGTGCTGTAAGAGGATTTAGATAAGGCGGTTACGTCTACATCTTCGAAGATACAGACTGTAATTTGATAAGCGTGTCGATAATCAGATATATAAGCTTACCTCATCATCTACCTAGCCTTTTCCCAACTATATTGGGGTCGGCTTCCAGTCAAGCCGGATTTAGCTGAATACCAGTATTTTACGAGGAGCGGCTGTCTACCAGACCTCCACAACCCAATAACTGGGGTAACACGGTACTTCATGGCAAGACTGGATGTAAGCTTACCTATTACATATTATTTAATATGTAGTTAATTATCTTTTCTGTTAGGATCTGAAACGTGGTCGCTCACAATGGGCCTCATCTGAAGGTGCAAGTCACCCAAATGGATCCGAAGAGAAGAGGTCAACTGTAGGGCATAGACCTCACCCAAGTGTATGTCGCCACACTGCTGCACTGGTCCGTACTGTGCATCTCGCATCCATCAAAATCCCGTGGACCCTCACCAGTGCATTGGTTCACCTTGTAGGAAGCCTAAAAACGCTGCGTTTTCCAGTAAGCGGTCGCCACTCCAGAATTTTACGTCCACATCGACTATCTATTCTACGAGCAATCTACCCTGCCCATTGCTACTTACGTTTTACGATTCTTCATGCTATGTCGGTAACCTTGGATCTCCAGCGTATATCTTCATCCCTGATTCGATCTACCAAGGAAACTTAGCATATCCCTTTCCGCAGCCCTTTGGGTGACTGCCAAGCAAGCATTCTGATGAGGCCCACTGTAAGCGACCATGTTTCGAAGTCATATGTCATCACTGGCAAAACACACTGGTCATAGACTTTTGTTTTGAGACATTGGTGTACTGGACGAGAAGATTCTCTTACGCAGACGTTACCATGAAATAAAATAAAACAAAATGGCGAATCTCTCTATTAACCTTGTTTAATAATTTTACTTAAATAACGTTATATAAAGGCAAGCGCTAAGACTGCAGTTTCTATTTACCTTCTTATTTTCTTTCAAATCAATTCTCAGCCAGTCAGCTATAAAGTAAACCTTAACTGTCAGAACTATTTGAGTAAGGCTTTGAGAATTGAGTTGCTCCAGTAATAAAATACACTGTGTGTCAGATATAGACGACTTGGAGCTCGTGGCTAGATAATAACAGTCATACGCGTCGACCTTCAAAGTTTAGCAACGCTTGCCAGGGTTGGTCCGTGGATGGGTCCATCTTAATATACCGAGTTTCCTTCGTGACTCGGAAAGCACGTTAAGCCGTAGGTCCCGGCTGTCATCTGTAGATCTTGGGCAGTCGTTACGGATAGTCAGAAGCCAGTAAGTCTGACTGGAGTCTTGCCCCAGTTAATGGGTTGTGGAGGTCTGGTAGGCAGCCGCTCCTCGTAAAATACTGGTATTCAGATAAATCCGGCTTGACTGGAAGCCGACCCCAATATAGGGAAAAGGCTAGGTAGATGATGATGATGATGGTGTCTGATATCGACGCACAAACGAAGACCATGGATTCAGGACGTCTACTCTCTTTCGAAATACGAAGTTTTTTTTTCGGAACATTCGAAACGTCGAATCATTTTCGTTCATTCAAAATTTCGGAATCGAATAAAACTGTGGCCGTAGTAGGAAACACGCAAAATTTCGGTCGAAACTTTGTATTTTGGAGAAAGAGAGAAGACATCCTGTACATGATTCTGGCTATAAAAAAAGAAGAAAAAAAAAACCCGAAAAAGAAGAAGACAACCCGGAAATTATCTCGTAAGTGACATTTTAAATTGTCAAATAAATCGTGATAGCCTAAAACAGCTGTGTTTTATGATTCTGGCTCCCTCAGTGTGCAGTGGTGAAATTTTTCGTCGGCTCTTTCCTAACAACATTTTTTAATTGTAGGTACTTTTTATAATTTATACTGTATAAACTCGTTATTCGGTGTAAACTGTACGAAACTCTGAGTTTGCGATTCCGACTCGTACTTGCCCAGTTTTTTTTGTTAAATAACAACAATTCGATGTATTGATTAAGTACCTACAGTGTTATTTTCAGTTTTGTTTGACTGTAGCTTAATTTGAATACAAGATGAATATTTATAACATAGCCATTTTTTTATACGTTTAATTAAAAAAAAAAAACAATAAAACATCTCGAATTCCATTATTATTACTGTCCGATAAACATCAGTACTCCCTGCAAAAATATTTAATTTAAATTCATCGATATATTTTTTGTATAGCACATCTCTACAGCGAAGTAGCGATTCGGACTCAATAACCGTAATTCATCGTACGCAATCCGGTCCGCATATCGACAGCGCTCCGGTCCGGACGCGGGCCGGACTCGTGCCGGACGGACGGACGTATTGCCGATCGATACGGCACTTTTCTGTTATAGTTGCGATACATGAGATGTAATAAATTTGAAGATATTTGTAGGAGTAAAGGCTCGAGCTCGAGGAAACTCGAGCAACAAAGCTCGAGGTAACTCGTTATGTTAAGATGGTCACCCATCCACAGACCAACCTAGGCAAGCGTTGCTTAACCTTGAAGATCGACCTGTGCGGCTGTTATTATTTAGCCACGAGCAACTACTGGCCCATTTTTTTTGTTTTCGTAGGGAAACCTTCAAAAGGCGCCTAGCTTTTCAGGGAAAAGATCACGGAGTGTAGGATTGTCACCTCACTAAAACCACCCCGTTGATCACCACTAGCACATGGAAGAGGGCTCTTTGACTTCTTAAAAACCACCTCGGAAATCCTTGTTAAAAGCCTGTTAGAGCGCATCCCTGAGGAGCTCGTGGCTAGATAATAACAGCCGCATAGGTCGATCTTCAAGGTTAAGCAACGCTTGCCTAGGTTGGTCTGTGGATGGGTGACCATCTTAACATAACGAGTTTCCTCCGTGCCTCGGAAAGCACGTTAAGCCGTTGGTCCCGGCTGTCATTTGGAGATCTTAGGCAGTCGTTACGGATAGTCAGAAGCCAGTAAATCTGACTCCAGTCTTGCCATGAAGTATCGTGTTACCCCAGTTAATGGGTTGTGGAGGTCTGGTAGGCAGCCGCTCCTCGTAAAATACTGGTATTCAGCTAAATCCGGCTTGACTGGAAGCCGACCCCAATATAGTTGGGAAAAGGCTAGGCAGATGATGATGAGAGCGCATCCCTGAGAAGAGTGGGTGGGGTCACAACAACCGGTCCTGTGCGTCTAGCGTCTATCAAATTCCAGCGAACTGATTGTCGACCAATCCAGTGTTCCTTTAGTTCAGCACAACGCTGTCAACTCCGGCCTGGTCCTTACCGAACCACTGGATGGCGAGTTACCTATTGCTCACCCTCTACATCACCTTCCGACTAAATACGCCTGAGGCGTCTCAGCCATTTCAACGTTTGTAAAACTGAAGTCACAATCTCTTCACGCGACCCATTTTACGATCTAAAATGATCTGTTATTGGTTAAAAGGATGGAGCTGTATACTGTGGATAGCTCCATTCCTCTTTATCGCTCATACGACTGGCATACACATCATGGTACCTAAGGCCCCTGGTCGGGTTCCAGATATTTTTATGGTGCTACTCATCACAACTTCTACGCGAATTGGTCATATACTTACTGCCGTTTGCTTCATCAGCAATTCCGGAATCAAAAAGTGAGAAGCTTAATCAGGTTATAAGAAACTGGCAAACTGCCAAGATTTAAACGACACACCGTTAAACATCGTTTAAAATGCTCTAAAGTTAAATACCTAATTTAGTTGGACCAGCTTTGATAGCTTAAAGGTGAGTATAGACTACAACATTTACTTGTAACAGAACAACGAGCCGCTCTATGATATGTTCTAGTGTATCATCCTTTTACGAACTAAACGACGAGAACACCAATATGCTCGTTGGTTTGTAACAAAGAGGCGACTCTTTGTTACAAACCACCGGGCATATTGGTGTAACATTTCGTCGAGCGTATTGGTGTAACATTTCATCAAGCGTATTGGTGTAACATTTCTTCAAAAGAAAGTATGAAAAAGAATGAACTCAAGGTACAACGAAATGTTGGTAAATGCACACTCGCTGTGAGCATTTACCCATAACATAACGCCGAGCATTCGCAGGAACGTTACATTACATAGAAATGTTTAGGAAACTGAGCTCCACAAAATGTTGTAGTGTATACTCACCTTTATGTTACACTAGCTTCTGCCAGCGGCTTCGTTCGCGTGTATGTAGAAAATAAATATGCCTATGTCACTCAGTGATAACGTAGCATTCGACTAGTAAAAGGATTTTTTTAATCGGTCCTGTAGTTGGTCAAGCAGTTTTTGAAATTATTCCTTACAAACAAAAAAATACTCGTCCTTCTTCTTTAAAATATTAGCATAGATTTCAAAGGAGCAGAACAGGGAGTAAAGTCCCTCAAACCTCCATGAAAGAGAGAGGTCAGAGATTCCTCATACTAGACAGATGTTGTCTGGTCCGGGCAACTGCCCGATAGTTGAAACCTAATTAGTGTTTTAACGTGTCCAAAGCTAGCTCTTTGTCAGGACAATGCCTGCCGGGACTGCTTGAGTTTTAGCAATCAGTTATTGGTATAATTACATTGAGAACCAATACGATCAAACGAAGGCTGATGAATTACTAACTAACGTAGACAAGTCTAGTTAAATTGGAAACCTAATGTATATACTGCCAAAGTGAACACTAAGTAATTTATGATGTTAACTTAGTCTGTTGGGGAAAGGGTCGAAATATTCAAATAGACAATAGACATACTTGAGTCTAACCTATTTTGACAAAAGGCTGCGACGTTGTTGCCCAAAAAAATGTTTTTACAATAGAAGTAGAAGATGAATCGTTGTTTGTCTATGAGGTTTGAAAAATTGCTTCTCAGACATTTTTTTATGTATTCTTTAAGCGGGAACTACATTAGACCTATGCCAGACAACGCCTTGTGAAGCCTCAGTACAACTCAGGTTACTTACAAGTCTAGTTGCCAAGTAAAGTATGGGGAGACCGACGCGCCCAGATCGGCGTATATGGCCTATGTGGGTCCAATGTAATTCTACCTTTAAAAGTTCTAGAGTTTCATATTTCCTGAAAATATGAATTGCACAATTAAATTCCTTCAAGCCCGTTTCATCATTGGACCTTTAGATGTATGGCGATGCACCACCGGTACATGGTGAACATCCCACTCATACGTGCAAAACGTATTTATTATACGTTCAGAGTGGAATTCCCTGCCGGAGTCTGTGTTTCCTGATAGCTACAACTTGGGGGTCTTTAAGTCAAGTGAATAGGTTACTGCTAGGCAAGCGTGCTCCATCGTGGACCACATGATCGCATACCATCAGGTGAGATGGTGGTCAAACGCGACTATCAACAATAAAAAAAATACTTGAACGAGCCTCTAAAAGTTACTGTCGAGTTTTACATTATAAACCTATACATCATAATCGACATCACATCAAATCATACCAACAAGTACAAACGTAGCTATCAAAAACAGATGTCTAACTCCGCAAAATTTTAGCAACTTATTCCAAAAGCTCGGTCTGTTATTTATCATCACTCATCTCTGAATCAGGGTCCAAAAATCACACGCACATACCGACGGGAAACCGCACATAGAGATGATAAAACCCCTTCAGATCTTCGGTCCGGTGTTACACCACAGAATATATAAATAAGTGCAGAGAAGCAGAAGGCTAACTCCACAAAAAAGTAAAATAAAACACACACAAACTTAGCATACTATGCACTGCGTTGTGTAAAGTATGTTGTAACTATTTTTAGTATGACAACTAATGATAATAATATAATTTTGTTTCGTGATAAATGAAATTATGGCTTTCATGGTTAAATTAAAACAACCATATATTTTATTGTAAGCGCTGCTTGACAATGAATAGCGGGAAACCGATGAATTTGAGGTACACAAACCCGTCTTTGTCCTGGCGTGTCAACGGCAAAATTAATTAAATACCTAGCCTGCCCCAGTATTCGGCCACGGCAGTACGGTGACAAGACCGTAGCAGCAGACACTGGTCCCGGTTGTCATTCATAGATTTTTAACTATCGTTACAATTAGTCAGACATCAAAAATTCTAACCATCCGTGTATCCAAGGAGTACCGTGTTGCCTGGTAACTGGGTTGTGGCGGTCTGATAGGAAGTCGCACCATGTAAAACACAGTATTTCGCTGCATCCGGTTAGACCCGAAGTCTACCCTAAATCCACAAGCTAGTTGGGAAAAAGCTAAGGAGATGATGATGACAGTCTGTGTAAAGTCTGTCTGGTAGATATTGTTGGCAGCGATAAGACCACCATTTGTACCCATATATTTAAAATATATTTCATTATATTAAATCCGTGTGTGCGTTTTCTTTTAATTTTTTATTGTTGGTAGGCTAGAGTTTGACCACTATTTTCGCTATTTAAGCGGTGATGTGGCTGACGACGGATCACGCTTGCCTAGAACTAACATTTCTCGTTGCATAAAGCTGAACTACTTAATTTTGAGCCTTCTGTAACTTTTTACTCTGTGACCACACCCCGTCCAAGTATCTCCCCCTACAGAGCTAGGAGGGGGTAGGGGGAAGCGTTTATTTTATTAGCACTTCGCACCCCTATTAAGTGGTATCAAAGTTATGGTCGACTTGATGCTGAGGTCTTCATGTAAGGGTTCGTGTTAGGCAGAAATGTCGGGACTCAGTGCGAATGTAGGACTTGGTACAGTACTGGGGTTTTTGGAGTGACTTTTGAAATTTCTAGCTTAGACGCTAAGTCACTGGTACACTTTTAATTACAACATTGGAGGAGGCTTTCAGACATAATTTTAGTTGATGTGAATGTTACAAAACATAGCATCAGCCTTATACTGTTCCCACTGCTGGGACTCAAGCCTCCTGTCTAGGTGCGGAAAATAAACATACTGCTCTTAACCTATCAATACCCGCGAAACGAGACACAATAGTAAGACAATAACAGCGCGGTCTCATAAGACCGGTTGGGGATTCAAACATTAAAACGGTGAATGAAAACAACGTGAGGTAACTGAATCCTGGACTTAAAATTTCGAAGACACGTGACATCCATCAACCCGCACTTGGTCCGTGTGGCGGATTACGACTCATTCCGTCTCTTAAGAGGAGGTCTGAGTCTCAGCAGCAGGAATTAGCCTATCATTAGATAAGGCTGATTATGTACAACTCGGTCACATTAACTTGACGCTTGGCGTCAGTGAAATAATGTCCAACAGAGAACTAGCCAAATTATCGACGCGTGTGTCGATAACAAAGATGCTAACCATACATGACACTTGCCGGGCGAGCTAAGCGAATGTGGCGGAAAGCGGGAGATGTTCGCATTTTAGAGATGCGTTAAGTTAATGTGACCGGATTGTATGTACGATTATGTATGGATGTATGTATTATATAAACAACCCGCCCCTAACGTGACCTTCCGACCAAACTTTGTAAGTAACACGTTTCTGCTCACGTTTTATACTTTTGTGAGCTTTTCCTGTTTCGAACTTCGAGTAAAAGAATAATATCGAACAATATATCTCTTATGTTCACAGAGCTCTATGAACACAAATCACTAGGTATTTTGATGATGTTAGCTCATTTGTGTATTTTTTTCTTTTTAAATATTGCCGCATATATTGAAATAAAAAGCTTTTTTCAACTTTCAAATACTTTATTGCATTACATGTGTTTTATAAGATCTTAAAAGTAATAGTACCAGTTTTTGGGCTCGTATTGATTTTTTATACGTTTATTTTTTTATTGTAATCAGGTATTTCATACTTTCATATTAATTTGATTTTTTATTTAGATGGTCCTGGACATTTTTATTTCTTACTTTTTTGTTTATTTCTTTCTATTCTGTATTCTCATTAGCCCATTTTGGAGGAGCTCGTGGCTAGATAATAACAGCCGCACAGGTCGATCTTCAAGGTTAAGCAACGCTTGCCTAGGTTGGTCTGTGGATGGGTGAGCATCTTAACATAACGAGTTCCCTCCGTGCCTCGGAAAGCACGTTAAGCCGTTGGTCCCGGCTGTCATTTGTAGATCTTTGGCAGTCGTTACGGATAGTCAGAAGCCAGTAAATCTGATTCCAGTCTTGTCATGAAGTACCGTATTACCCCAGTTAATGGGTTGTGGAGGTCTGGTAGGCAGCCGCTCCTCGTAAAATACTGGTATTCAGCTAAATCCGGCTTGACTGGAAGCCGACCCCAATATAGTTGGGAAAAGGCTAAGCAGATGATGATGATGATGATGATTAGCCCATTTTGGCTCACGGCTGGGCTAATGCCTCTTCCTTTTCCATCCTCGTCTAGCCTCTGCTATTGGAAGCCAGTTCTTTTAGTAAAAGTCAAATGATTCCCTCCACCATCGTTCAAAGATCTACGAATGACCCACAACGCCATTTATGAGAGGCCTTAACTATTGGGCCACCTCGAAACTATCCTCCACCACTTCACACATTCCTTATCTCCTTTCCAACG
Source organism: Mythimna separata (assembly GCA_030763345.1). NCBI lineage: Eukaryota > Metazoa > Arthropoda > Insecta > Lepidoptera > Noctuidae > Mythimna > Mythimna separata. Next base: position 2,366,255 of record CM061188.1, on the reverse strand, counting down.
GTTCAGTTCATTTTTTCTATTTCTTGCGGATCCAATAATGATATACTTACACACTCTATACAGGTCTTAATTAAGCGGATATTGTAAAATAAAAGCGAATATCGGATATCAAAGAAATCTCAGCTCGGTTTAATTAAAAGCGATTAATATGGCCGGACTTAATGGATATGTGCGGATATTTGATCCGAACGTAAATCAGATGTGTTCGATACGTGTTATCCTCTTTTTAAAAGTAGGATTTTTAATTTCGGATATAAAATTGATACTAGAGGGCGATAAACAGATGTTTTTAATTCTTTTTTTCTTGGTGAGCTTGTTGATGTGAACAAAATGGATTAGCGAGCCCAAAAGACGCCTGTTCATTGATTTTTTGCTAGTTGTAATCTTAATTACAGTTAGTCTTATCTTAATTATATTGTTTTTAATTAAATAATTGGTTGACTGGTAGAGAATGCTTATGGCATTGAGTCCGCCTTTGTACAATGCGTTGGATAAAGACTAAATAAATAATAAACACTACAAATATTGGAATTCTTGATTACTCTTCAAACTCTTCTATTCGATGCTCTTTTGACCATTTTAATTTTGATAGGCTTGCGATTGTCCATTATCTCAAGTGATTTTACCCTTGTGTTCACATCAGTTGAAGCCCTTTTTGCGTTACTCATTTTACTTATTTATTGAATTTAATTTTACGGGTATTTAAGTTTTACATAATTTCAATAAACGCAATATTCTTTCTTTCTTTTCGCTGATATAGTCGACGTTAGAGATTTTTTTTTATTAGGTTCGCATTTGACCAATATATCACCAGATCGTAAGCGATGATGTGGCCGATGATGGAACACGCTTGCCTAGAAGTTACATATTCACTCCTGACTTAAAGACTTCTAGATCGCGTGTGTCTATCAGAAAAAACAAACTTTGCTAATAAATAATTCATCATCTTCCTAGCCTTTTTCCTGACTATATTGGGGTTGGCTGCCAGTCAAGCCGGATTTAGCTGAATACCAGTATTTTTACCAGGACCTCCACAACCCATTAACTGGAGTAACACGGTACTTCATGGATAACAAATAATTACAGCACAATTATTTCCACTCACAATCCAAAATTTTAACGTTTGAATCCCCAACCGGTCCTATGAGACCGCACTGTTATTGTTTTACTATTGTGTCTCGTTTCGCGGGTATCTGAGTAACTACGCCACACTCATAAATCGTAGTCATTTATTAATCCCGCAATAACACCTCGCTCATCATTCACCGAAAATACCCGCAACAACAGACAAGTTAATAATTTTGCGGTCATTAATAAGTTGCGACAGATATCCGCGGCGGCAGTGGCGGATCCATTCGGATCTGTTCAGATCCGTTCGGTTATTGAAGGTGACAGCACTGACGGGTCGGTTGTTATCAATCATAGTGGATGCATTGTCTGTGTGGGTTTTATGCGGTTCGAAATTTAAATATTTTTGTTATCGGTTAACAAAAATATTTTGTTTTTTATTATTACTTATAGAAAACTCTTGCAGATTAATCTGGATAGTGTTTCGTTTATTTTTAAGGTTCCGTACCCAATGTGACAGATATTCGCTGCGGTGGCAGTGGCGGATCCATTCGGATCCGTTCGGTTATTGAAGGTGACAACACTGACAGGTCTGTTGTTATCAATCATAGTGGATGCATTGTCTGTGTGGGTTTTATGCGGTTCGAAATTTAAATATTTTTGTTATCGGTTAACAAAAATATTTTGTTTTTTATTATTACTTATAGAAAATTCTTGCAGATTAATCTGGATAGTGTTTTGTTACCCAATGTGACAGATATCCGCTGCGGTGGCAGTGGCGGATCCATTCGGATCCGTTCTGTTATTGAAGGTGACAACACTGACAGGTCGGTTGTTATCAATCATAGTGGATGCATTGTCTGTAGGTTTTATGCGGTTCGAAATTTAAATATTTTTGTTAATCGATCCTTGTTTTTTTATTGTTACTTATAGAAAATTCTTGTAGATTTATCTGTATAGTATTTTGTTTATTTTTAAGGTTCCGTACCCAATGCGACAGATATCCGCGGCGGCAGTGGCAGATCCATTCGGATACGTTTGGTTATTGAAGGTGACATCACTGACGGTACAGTGAGAGGACGAATCAGACTTCTACTGACTAAACTGACTTTTACTCCTCTATATCGCGTATGCTAACGATTCTTAACATGCTAGTGGAGACCATTATCATTATCATCTACCTAGACTTTTCCCAACTATATTGGGGGTCGGCTTCCAGTCAAGCCGGATTTAGCTGAGTACCAGTATTTGCTAGTGAAGACCAACCCTGGATTATTTTTGTTTCCTGATGAATGAAAGTCGATATTATTAGATAGTCTGCGGTTTAGTGAGAAGACAGAGTGATAGGATTAACTTATTTTTAGTGTTAATGTCTATTTTGTTGTACTAAAACGAATAAAGAAAGAGACTCTCCCTCCCTAGAGAGGAGGCCTGAGTCCCAGCAGTGGGAACATTATAAGGCCGATAATGCTAAAACGAACAAGTTGGTTAGTTAGAACCACGGGTTTTCGTTCCAGAAAGTCCTCGTAACCATTTTAAACACCTTAAAATTGCTGTTACTAGAACCGGTCAGTAAATTTTATGTGAGAGGGCATATAATGCAGCTGCTACGAAAATTGGAATATTCCTTTTACCCGAAGCTAAAATATGGATGCAGTTGAAACTTACGAGGCACCTTGCGCTACCCGCTCAAACTCAGCGATTACCAATTTTGATTTAGCTTTACATAAGGTTTCTGGTGGCGATTTTGTGCGATGGTACAGCTGGTATCTTAGACATAGGTAAAATTGTTTTGATGAATAAAATCGATCTTGGACTTCACAGTGATTTCTCCTGCTTTCGGATGGAGCAGGAGACAGTATCAGAGTTTTTCTGACTAACACCCGTGCCTATGTTCCTTAGAGAAAAATTCTAAAGAGAAACTCAATAGAAAGAGTCTGTCTAGCGTTCCAGGACCCCGGGATTCCCTTTCGAACTACCGATGGCCCCAGTAGGCTTCGGCCCTGCTAGTCCCATCTACAATTTTGTTTATCGATTTCAGCCTAAAACCATCAAACCAATATTATAAAAGTGATAGTTTATGAGTTCTTTTTTATGATGGGAAATCATCCAATGACTTCTGCCACTCTTGGGCGGAGCAGGATTACGTGTCAGACTTTTACTGACTAAAACCCACCCTCATAATTTACCCTTTGCATTCTAGGGCTGCGGTAATTCTTTCAAACGTTCCCGCAGTGGAACTTTTGGTATCTACATCTAAAGCACCTATATTTAGGTTTCCGATACAGGCTCCAAAGCTGGGGTATCACAATGTTCATTATATCGCACAATACCCTGAACGGTATCGACGCAGTCATTATTAATGCTAACAGAGGCTTTGTCCATTGTTCGCCTGCCGATGGACCGATAAATACACCGCTATTAGACGTTGCTACTCACATAATATCATGCCTTATTTTAAGGTGGGAAATCATCCAATGAATAGATTTTTACTGACTTAAACCATTCCTATGTACCATATTTCCATAATTTTAATGAGCTTTAGCCCCTGTTATGGTCGTGCACAACGAAACTGGTTGCTACTCAGACTTTTACTAACTAAAACCCACCCCCTTAATTTACCATTTGCATTCTAGAACTGCGGTAAGTCTTCCAAAATTTCCCGCAGCAGAACTTTTGGTATCTACATCTAAAGCACCTATATTTAGGTTTCCGATACAGGCTCCAAAGCTGGGCTATCACAATGTTCATTATATCGCACAATACCCTGAACGGTATCGACGCAGTCATTATTAATGCTAACAGAGGCTTTGTCCATTGTTCGCCTGCCGATGGACCGATAAATACACCGCTATTAGACGTTACTACTCACATAATATCATGCCTTATTTTAAGGTGGAAAAGGAGCTCGTGGCTAGATAATAACAGCTGCAAGGGTCGATCACACTTGCCAAGGATGGTCTGTAGATGGGTCTTAATATACCGAGTTTCCTCCGTGCCTCGGAAAGCACGTTAAACAGTAGGTCGCGGCTGTCATTGGTAGATCTTTGGATGCCATTACGGAAAGTCAGTATATATACAGTAGCCAGTATGGCTGACTCCAGTCTTGCCATGAAGTATCGTGTTACCCCAGCTAATGGGTTGTGGAAGTCTCTCTTTATAATATTAGTATAGATTACTTTCGCTCAGCGCAACACGCTGTTTTCTTCCATTCTGTCCTATCATCTCACACTATCACTAACTCCCTTTTTTATATCACTCCTCACACAGTCCATCCATTTTTTCTTTTCTTTTTTCTCCCTGTCCCTTTTCATCGATCTACATATAGATGCATTCATTTGCTGCTAATCAATCTTCATTAACCTATGACATACCCTTAAAACGAGACACAATAGTAAAACAATAACAGCGCGGTCTCTTATGACCGGTCGGGGACTCATGAACTAATTTTTTGGCCTTCCAATCAATTTTCAAGTGAATCTTTTCCGTAGAAAGTCTCTCCCCATCGATCTCTGAAGAGGAATCACAGACTAAAGATCAGATCATGACAGTATGCGCATGTCAGAACACTATCTGATCGCTTTGACATTCGGATAGCCGAGTTGAATTATTACCCGTCGGATATGAGATCGTCGAAACGATATGCAGCTGTCTGAAATCAGAGTTCAGGTACATGGTTATTTTTTAACATTGGAGTAGGTGAATGAATGAGGCTTTTCTTTCATCTAATGACTTCTCCCGCTCTAGGGTGTTGCACGAGGGCATGTAAGACTTGTCTGAAACAGGTTTTAGTTGAAGTAAGGAGTTGGCTCCTATGTTCATTCTTAACGTTCCGTCTCAGGGGTTCCCTTTCGGCTAGACCATGAGAAAAGTTAGTTTAGTCAGTACGAGTCTGAAACGCCCTCCCGCCCCACCCAAGAGCGGGAGAAGTCATTCTGATGATTCCTCTTCCTAAAAAAAAAAAAAATCCATTGCTATTATTATTATTATTTTCAATGTTTTAGTCATTGACGTCACTTTCAAATTTCATTTTAGCGACAATCAATTTTTTCCGCATTTTAATCAATGAGATTAAAATGCGAACGATCTTTAAAGATACGGAAATTACCTTTTGATCGCTTTAATATAGAGATAGTCAAGTTGAATTATTACCTTGATTTGATTGTGCGAGCGATAAGCAGCCACGAAAAAGTGGCCAAGTGCGAGTCAGACTCGCCCGCGACAGGTTCCGTATTAGGTCATCATCATCATCATCATCATCTCAGCCGAAAGACGTCCACTGCTGGACATAAGCCTCCCCCAAGCGTCGCCACAGCGACCGGTCCTGTGCGTCTCGCATCCATCGGATTCCCTCGACGTGCCCGCGACCCTCGCCAGGTCGTCGGTCGTATTAAGTACGTAACGTTAAAATCAGGCAAAAAAAAAATGCAAAATAGTCACATTCGTTGTAAGGGAAACCCGTTTAATTTTTTTATTTTATTCAGCTGTGTTTGTTGTTATAGCAGCAAGAGAAACACATCATCTGTGAAAATTTCAACTGAATTAGCATGGTTTATGAGATACACCCTGGTAACAGACAGACAGATACTGTATTCTTAGTAATAGGGTCCCGTTTTTATCCTTTAAGTAAAGAACCCTGAAATGCAGTTAATAAGACGACCATTTGAACCTCTTGCAGTGTCGCTGCTGAACAAATGATTTGTTTCTGAAATGACATCCTTCTAGCTTCTGGTAATGCCATCGGTATTAAGTTTTCAGTCACATTACAGACATTTTTAAATCAGGCGGGATTGTAGTACTTAAAGCTCTAACTTATATTATTAAAAAAATCTCCGATCTCTGTCGTGGATTTAGAAAATAGCCCCAAGGGAATATACTTCCTAAATAAAAACTATGACATGGTATACCGTGTGCTAAATTTCGTCCAATACCGTTCAAACGTTCTATCATGAAGAATTCATAAACAAACATAAACACAAATTTTAGCCTTTATAAAATTAATTATGTAACTGCTCTATCAAATGTAATAAAATCTAGTAAATCCAAGTAGATACAAGGTTCATGCTACGTTTTCAATTAGCCCAATTCGGATTCGAGTAAAATACTTTTCGGCGTTCAAAAAAAATCGCTGCAACGAATTGAATTAAAATCAATTAGCAAGTTGGACGCTGCGGATCCAAGTGGCGGGTATTTCGGATCCAACATTCGGATATTTGCGGATATCTGCGGATATTTGCGGCCCCAAAGTGCGGTTCGCATGGTGTAATGGGTGTAATATGAAGAGCTAAATGGTGCATTGGTGAAGCTCGCCTTTTAGCACGTATTTGTAAATGCGGATCTTTGGTCTAGTAATAGCATGTTTGTACCGCAGATTTTAAAGCTTCGGTTACCTGTGTGAAGTTAGTTCTGCAGAGTTTTTAGGTTTACGTTGCAGTATGGGGTTTTATCAGTGCGTCTACTCACTGCGGTATGTTTTTCAATATTTGGAACAGAGCGAAATAAAAAATTTTTTTGATTATTTTTTAAAGTTGGGTAATCATCCAATGACTTTTCATGCTCCATGGCGGAGCGTGAGGGCGTTCCCGACTGTTACTTACTAAAACCCACTCCTCTATTCATTATTTACCTGGCGATACAGACCTCGGGTTTCCTTTTCGGAAGCCAACCCAGAAGATTTCGGCCCTGTAGGTCTCACAGGTACAGTTTTGCTAACATCTTTTTGAGGCACGCGTGGAACACTACGCGCCGTTGACGACTAAGGACCGTGACCAGCGAGCTAGCCCACTGCTCGTCCGCAAGCCCACGCCTACAGTGGCTATGACTGACTGACTTATGTTTCTATGCCCAAGCTGGGGGCAGAGTTGATACGCAGTAGTCACCCATCGCGAGTAATCTTAAGCTAAACACTTTACTTGGCTCTATCTCACTCTGATGATCGTCGCTTCGAATAGTACGTTGTGTGGCCCGGTTTGCCCTTCGGCAAACAACACAAGTGTATTATAATACAATGGGAAGTTTGAGATAATCATCATCATCATCTCAGCCGAAAAACGTCTATTGCTGGACATAGGGCTCCCAAAGCGTCGCCACAGCGACCGGTCCTGTGCGTCTTGCATCCATCGGATTCCCGCGACCCTCGCCAGGTCGTCGGTCCACCTTAAAACCTTGAGATAGTAAAATCATTTAAATCAAAACCTAAAAGCGATCATACTTCGTGGAACCGTTGAGGCTTTCACCAAGTTCACAATACATTGCTCGGGTAGAATGTTGGTAGTTCCGAGACTGTTGCACGCGTGAACTATATACCTACGGGGTTGGAAACTAGGGATGCCACACGTTTCGATAATATCGGACATTTTGTATATGTCCGACTATATTAGACTGTGACCGGTCTATGTCAGTTTTTATTTAGTTACTAGCTGTTGCCCGCAACTTCGTCCGCGTTAAGTTCGTAAAACTGCACAAAAGTAATCTAAGTATATCTAATCCTATACTTCCGAAAAGATCTGATTAATTAATTTTACATAAAACTCTTTAAGTTAAAACTCCAATTAGTACTTTTTTTAGTTGGGAAATCATCTAATGACTTTTGCTCTTGTGTGAAGCGGAAGTGCGTGTCAGATTATTACTGCCTAAGACTCACTTCTATATTCCTTCCTTGCCTTACGTTCCAGGGTCTCCCTTTCAGAAGCGAAACCATAGCCCCAGTAGGTTTCTTGTTTAGGTTTTTTTATTTAGATGGGTAATCATCAGAATGACTTCTCCCGCTCTTAAATGGAGCGGGAGGGCATGTCAGACTTTTACTGACTAAACGTTCCTGTGTTGCCTTCAATTTTGGGACACCGAACTTATCTTTCGGAATACAGATCCACGTGCTCAGAGGCTTCGGCCCTGCCGCGCCCTACAGTTTGCTGACATCTCCTTGAGGCGCTCGTGGAACAGTTGACGACTTGACTCGGTCCGGGTTATTACCGAAATGCTGGACGGCAAGCTACCCAGTGTTCGCCGTCCGCGAACACTGGGTAGCTTGCCGTCCAGCAGTTCGGTAATGCGTGCCCAGCCTGCGTGCAACCTGCGTGCCCAGGTTTCTTGTTTAGGTGGAAAATCATCAGAATGACTTCTCAGAGGGTGAGTTAGACTTTTACTGAATAAACCTCACCCCGTTCCTTCTTTGTCTTCGTTCCAGGGTCCCGGGTTTTCCTTTCGGAAGCTCACCCATGGCCCCAGAGGCTTCGAACCTGCTGGGCACCTACAGTTTGCTGACATCTCTTTGAAGCACGCGTGGAACAATACCCACGGTTGACCGTCTGGATCATTACCGGACAGCCAGATGGTAAACTACCCATTGCTCGCCATTCGCAAGCCACTCCTACGGTGGCTCTAAATCGGGGTCGGAATCCCAGCGACTGGGGCGTGAGGGGACTATTTGCCACTACTCCTCGCTCTGGATCATGGCCTGTACCAGTGCCCAGCGCGAGAGGTTGGTGTCACCGATCGTCCCCACAAGGACACGGTGGTGCTCCGCCTAAGCGTGGCCCACCAGTGCTTTATGATCTAACGTGTCCTCCGGGCGATCCACCCAATGGTAACACCCGGGTTTTTCTTCCGCACGACGTCAATTGCCTTAAAAACATCAACGAAGCACAGAGCCGCAGAGTTCACGTTCTAAATAGTTAATTGCCTACTGTATGGGTAAAGTCGTTAGTTTACTTCATATTGCGATAAAACCAAAATAAAAATGATTTGTTCTTCAAAAAACCAAATTAGGGCCGATAATCGCCTTTAGTATTTGCCTCTTTTTTTGTTGGGTAACCACCAAATACCTTCTCCCACTATAGGTGGACCGAGAGAGAGTATCAGACTTTTACCAACTAAATTCCACAGTGTTCTTTTACTTGCAATTTACATTCTAGGGCGACTAATATTGGCACACCATGATTATTACTATGATAAATTCACTCTAAGCGCAAGCGCTTTACGCAGGTCCTAACCGAACATGAGTGTTTCGGGAGGTAGATGTTTTGGATTCGGCGGGAAGACACGGTGGACCTTACGATCGAAGTTACCCCGCTAGGGCGGATTACCGCCGTACTGTTTGCGGGTCAAAATCAGAATCCTCCTACCCTAGTTCAGATCATGGTATGAGCCGGGAGGAGGAATGGAAAGCAGTCACCTCCTAGAGTGAAGCAACGTGGCTGAAATCGTGCGAAACAGGACATCCTTAGACCCCTCCCATCGCCACTTGGACACTTCCCAGGTGTCACATGTATAGGGCGTTTACCGATCACCATCATTTTTTTGTGTTTATATTACCTGTTTATTCAGGCAGGAATTTTCTGGTGCGGTATTTGACTGACACCCTAATACACCAAATAAATGTTTTTCTTTAGTGAGAATAATAAACGAATTCTTGTGTGCGAGTATTTTCACCTAGTCGACTTCATATGCTGATGATTGAACGCAGTCTGTAAACTGTCGATTTTTACGGGTAGAGCATGCAGAGCAGTAAAAAATACCCACTTTGTTCCTTTAGAATACGAACAATTTTCCAGCTATCGAAGCCCGTTAGGGCCGTTCTCTTATGCGTATCTCTTTTAGGTGCGCGTGGCACATAACGCAATGTCAGTCGACTAAGACCAGTCTTTATTCAACAGCGAAATGCCAATAGTGCACCGTCCAAAACTCCGCGGTAACGGTATCATGGAATCGCCCTGCGACTCGTAATGCCAAGGGCATCATCTTTGCGCTTTCTGCTACCTTCTTCGCTTCATTTGCGGAAGGAAGTGATGACTGCTTTCCATACCTTCTCTCTCTGTACCAGGACCGGACGTGAGAGGTCGTTACTGCTGATCACCTCCACCCGAAGTCCTGGAATGCAAGGCGAAGAAGGAACATACAAAGGTGTGGGTTTTGGTCAGTGAAAGTCTGGCATCCCCTCGTGCTCCTTCCTAGAGTGGAAGAAATCACCTAAAATGTAAATCGCCTTTAGTTAAAAAAAATTAAATGGATGTTTGTATTTTGAAAGGAAATCGTTTGTCTTAGTATGGTCATGTGAAGAGGAGGGATTAAAAGCACGTTACCAAAAGAGTTCTGAATTTACATCTGGATGAATGGAGAAGGAGAGGAAGGCCAAAGAAAAGATGGATGGATTATGTAAGGACTGATATGAAAGAAAAGGGCAGATGATAGTGTGACGGACGACAGGACAGAATGGAAGAAGAAAACGTGTTGCGCCGACCCCAAGTAATACGGGATAAGAGCAAGAAGAAGAAGAAGGATGTCATTGTTTGTATTTTGAAAACGGGGTGCAACTCCGCAGTTGTAAAATTTGTCACCATGGTTTTTTTTTGGTTAAACAATAATAACAATATTTTTAGGTAATATTTTTGTTAAAAAAATTGTGAGAATGCAAAAATATGTGAAAAAAAATATACAAAAATTAAAAAAATCTAAAACACCTCCTGGGATTCGAACCACCACCGTGTTACGTCCCAGTCTAGTCATTAATCAATCACGCTGCAGTGTTCGATGAAAACCAAGCAAAATAGACGTTCTCATATAAATGTCATAAATGACTGCCCCGCTCTTCGTCGATGATAGCGTGATGATTTTCATTTCAGTAGATAAATTTGCAGCTAAATGGACTAATGTAACATTGCAGTATGTGAATTTCGTGGACGTTTGGATTTTATAACGTGTTTTGATTAGTTTTTACAAAATATTTGGGAAAAATCAAATAGGAATGTTGATTTTTTTATGAAAAAATGGTAAAAGTATTTTTTTTCCAAAAACAATAAGATAAAACATTGACAGAAATATAAATTGTAGGTGGGATTCGAACTCGGGGCAACTCGTTCAAAACCGACAAAATGCAATATTGCTCACCCCCCATAGCAAATAACGTGATAAAATATAGCCTAAAGCAAAAAGGGTCCTATAAGGATTATGTATGCAAAATTTGAACAGGATCGGTTCAGTAGTTTTGGCGCCATTTGCGGCAAACGATGCACAATTTTACTGTTTTATTATATGTATAGACTAGCCATGACTTTGTCCCTTCTTCCTCTGGAAATGTAGTCCCGTCCCATCGTGGGAAGAGAAAAGTAGCTTAAATTACATAACTCAGTGTCATAAGTCAGTGAGCAAAAGTGTCATAATTTCACCCCATTTTTTCTTTGCTTTCGTTCTGGGGTTACGAACCAATCCATAGCCCCAGATATCTTGTGTATGAGTGTTTACATTACAGAGCAGATACAGGAGTCATTCTTAGTGTGCACTTTTTTTTAACAAAAAATCAGGTATTACAACATGGTCACCCTACTCAAAACCCACCCAGTATGAGAGCGTTTTCGCATTATCCGATCCGATATCGGTATCGGACGCCGATACGATATCGGGGGAGGTAAAATGTATGAAATATGTACCTGTCTTTCATATTGTCCGGCCCGATATCGGATATCGGAGCACGGCATTTCATACATTTTACTTACTCCGATATCGTATCGGCGTCCGACACCGATATCGGATCGGATAATGTGAAAACGGTCTTACTACGGAGTATACCCAAACTAACAGACACTTCGGTTGTGAAGTTGTGCTCTCAATTAATAACTGCACAACTTATGTTCTGCTGAACGGCTTAGCTAATGAAACTGATATATTGAGAGATTACTTTAGTTCGCTTCAGTTGTGTTAGTTTGAGCTTTTGTTTGGTAAAAACTTCCGCGGTGATATACATATTTCCATTGGAATATATTTCCATACAACCTCTTTTACGTGATTATGTCGTTACTAGCTTTGGCCAACGGCTTCGCACGCTGAGAAATAGGTTTCTCCATGCAAATTTCGAGCCTCTAATTTCAGTCTCTTAGTGGGGGAATTTTGAAAAATCCTCTTTTAATGCTCACCTATGACATAAAGAAAACCCTTTGCAAAATTTTACGCTCCTAGTTTCGGTAGTTTCGGCTGAGCGTTGATATAGCCAGTCAGTTTCTCCTTTTATGGATATAGATTATAAATCTTTCTTGAAATATTTTAGAAAACCAGTTTATATTTTGTGGATATTTCCTAGATTTTTATTAAAATCAAAACAAAAAGAAGGAGGGTTGATAAGAGGCCATTTTCGTCCATTAAATACTCAAAAAAAAGTTGGTTTCCGACTATTTTAAAATGCATTTGTATAGTTATTTTTTATATAAATCTATACTTAATATTATAAAGAGGTAAAATTTGTAAGTTTGTAAGTTAAGCGTAGGGGGTAATCTCTGGAACTACTGGTCCGATTTGAAAAATTCTTTCAGTGTAAGACCGTTTTCACATTTTCCGATCCGATATCGGTATCGGACGCCGATACGATATCGGGGTAAGGTAAATGTTTGAGATATATACCTGTCTTTCATATTGTCCGACCCGATATCGGATATCGGAGCACAGCATTTCATACATTTTACTTACCCCGATATCGTATCGGCGTCCGATACCGATATCGGATCGGATAATGTGAAAACGGTCTTAGATAGCCCATTTATCGAGGAATGCTATAGGCTATATACTATCACGCCACGACCCACGGGAGCGGAGCAGTAACGAAAAAGCCGGGTGAAACCGCAGGGGACAGCTAGTATTATAGTAAGTTAAAGCAATTATTGCCAAAACAGGCACTGTTTCGTCGTCTTTTTTTTTGAGCATTTTTAAAATAATAATAATAATAATAATAATGTTTATTGGTCCATTGTTACAAATTATCCCTTATTATTTAACTTATAATATAATTACAGTAACAGATAAAATTAAAATTAGTCATTTGAACAATGGTCCCCAAACTAGGCAGTGCCTGTATCTTGGGGGCCCGAGTTGCGTTAACTTATAATTGTGATTTCGAAGACATGTTTGCAGTTTTATAATGTAAGATACGATGAATTTGAAAATGGACATAAAAATCAAGTAAATGAAGTAAAACTAAATTATACAGTTATGTAAAACATTGAAGTAAAGTAGAACTAAAATAGGTGATAAAACAATATAAAAACATTGAACAAAGTATTTGAAAAATGTGTGTGGTGTAAGTTTAGTGCGAGTGTGATGTGAGTGTGGTGTGAGTGTGGCATGGGTGTGATGTGAGTGTGGTGTGAGTGTGGTGTGAGTGTGGTAGGCTTATCAGTGTGCGTGATAGGTGGGAGCTTACAGAGTGGAAGTGTTGAATGCAGATAAGTGTTTTGAATTTATAATTTCCTCCGTTTCACTGTATGTATGCTAGTGATAGAAGCAGTTTTTTTGTCGTTGATTTGCATGACTGTATGCTAAGGCCTTTGATGTTACAACTCTTGTTAATGTTGTTGTAGATCAATGTGTGTAAGTAGTAGGGGCATCGTCTAGCCAGAAGACTGTTTGCATTAGGAAGGGGAACATAAAAGTTACGCTTTGAAAGCAGGGTTTGGTAGTCGGGTCTATTTTTTACAGATTTGTGTGCATGCAGTGTGGCGCTAAGGATAAATAATTGCCGTACTCGGAGGACCGGAAATGTTTCGTATAGTTCGTCTGTTGGGAACCTGAAGGGTTTTTTAAGCATAACTTTTATTACAGCTCTTTGAGCTCTTTCTATTCCATAAACGAACTTTTTCCGGCTCCTCCCCAGATGGAGATTCCATACTGAAGTACTGATTGACAGAGGCCGAGGTATATTATTCGGAGTATTTTAATGGGTGTACAGTCTCTGAGTTTCTTCATAACGAAGATAAGTTTTCTGATGCGGCCTGCAAGTTTGTGTAAGTGAGGTTTGAAAGATAGATGTTCATCGATTGTGATACCTAAATATCTAAGAGAAGGAACGCGTTCTATAGGTGTACAAGAACAGTTTGCGAGTACTAAGTTGAGGTCGTTGATGCATGTATGGAACTTAAGTGTTAAGTGACGGGAGGGACTGGAAGCTATAGTTTTGCAAAAAGTGATGAGCTTAGTTTTTTGTATGTTAAGTGTAAGCAAGTTTCTACTAAGGATCTCAGAGATAGAAAGCAGACCATGTTCGCCAAACTTGTACACCTGCTCCCATGTTTTGCCGTGGAATATAATTGCTGTGTCGTCTGCATATGAGATTATTTCGGCATTTTGAAGAGGAGCATTAAGTATATCATTCATATACAAGACGAAGAGAGTCGGGCCAAGAGTGCTACCTTGAGGAACACCAAAGTTGATTGGCAGTAATTCACTAGAATACTTACCTACTTTTACCAGTTGTCGTCGATTAGATAGGTAGCTTTGAAACCAACCCAGCACGTTTCCTCGTATTCCTATACCCTCTAGCTTGGACAGGAGAAGATCTATTGAAATCGTATCAAACGCCTTGGCTAGGTCAAGGAAAACTGCCATGACATGATTACCTTTTTCCATACAAGAGGCTATAGAGTTAGTTAGTAAGATGGCTGCGTTCTCGGTCGATTTGCCTCTTCTAAACCCAAACTGTCTGTCAGATATTAAATTGTTGTCTTCCAAAAAGTTTATTAGTCGCTTATTCACAACTTTTTCAAGAAGTTTTGACAAAATGGACAAGAGAGCAATAGGTCTGTAGTTCTCCGGTAGTTCTTTTAGTCCACTTTTGTGAATAGGTCGGACACAGGCAACCTTCCAACAGTCTGGGAAAATACCATTTTCTAAACTCAAGTTAAAAATATGGGCGAGGGGTTTTAAGAGTGTTTTTTTAAGTAGGATAATTAATTTAACATTAATTTTATCGACTCCGGCGGCGCTGTCAATTTTAAGTTGGTCTATAAGATTTCCTATTTCGTCTTCATCTGTAGGGCGAAAGAAAAAAGAGTTCGATGGGGTTTCACGCGGTTTATATTTGCTCGCTAGAGATGCTTGGGTCTCAGATAATCGTGTCAGAATTTTGTCGGAGAGATTTTTGCCTATGGAAGTAAAATAACTATTACAACTGTTGAGTGCATCGATAGGGTCTTGAGTATTAGATAAGAGCTGGGAAGAGTCGGTTTTTACTGTATTTGCGTTGTAGATAGATTTAATGGCATCCCACAGCATTTTAGGGTTACCTTGGTTTTTTATTACGAGTTGATTATTATAATTGGTTTTTAATTTATGTAATAAGTTGTTGCAGAAATTTTTGTACCTTTTGTACACAAGGCGTCGCATTTCGTCGTTTGGGTGAGACCTAAGTTCTAGATGCAGTTTGTCGCGGTGCCTCATGCACCTTATAAGCCCTGGCGTTATCCAAGGTTTAAGAATGTGTTTGCTTCGACTGATAGTAAATCTACGTGAGTGTTTAGCGATAGAATTGGTAATAGTACTCATTAGTAAATTAACTGACGTATTAGTGCAGCTAGAGCTTAAGATATTAGACCAGTCATTACTATTAATTTCTTTTACGACTGCTTCTTCGTCGATTTTGGTTTTCCAGCGGGTTTTTGTTTTACTATTCATGTTTTTTAGTTCTATGGCAGCCATGATTATGTCGTGGTCGGTAATGGATGATTTTCCTATGAGACCTACGGATTTGAAGTTGGACTTGATAAAGATATGGTCTAGACAGTTGGGGCCTCTGGTGGGCTTAGTTATCGCAGGCAGAAGACCGTGCGATGCCATGAGACTTAGATATTCGGTTTGATTGATATTTGTTGAGTTGTGAATATCGATATTAAGGTCACCGGTAACTACAATACTCTGATACTTTTTTAACTGGGTAAGAACCGTATCTAAGGATAATAAAAAGTTGTCAATATTCAAAAAAGAAGGAGAGCGGTAAATTCCCAAGACGGCCACTTTGTCGTCTATTACTGTAAGAAGACTGTCCGCATCTGCGACTTTTGTATCTGTTATAGAAATATTACTAGAGTTTTTGGTATAGATAACGACACCTCCGTTCTTGTTCTGTTGGGTATCAGTACGGAATGCGGAATAACCTGGTAGCGTGTCTAGTGTTGTCATGTCAGTTAGCCAACACTCCGTTAAAACTATTACTAAAGCTGAGTAAAAAACGTCAAAATTGTGCTGATAACTCCTTATGTTTAGTGAAACGATCTTAAAGTCACTACTGTTAGGTAACATTTTCCTACAATCTTCTAATTGATTACATGTGTAACACTGTATAGTAACGTTTTCGTCAATATCCTGGATGATGTCAAGTAATGCCATTTGTGTAGCTGTAAAAATTTGTATTAATTGAAGTCACTAATAATTTTGTCATTGTTACTACAAGTGTTACATGAGCACGCCAGGTAAGGAAATTATAAAGTAAGTGTAAGTGAGTTTTGATAGTCTTCTTGAGGTAAGTGGAAGTAGAAGATTGTGTGTTTACTGCAAAGAAGTTTATGTAAATGTAAGTGTAAGTGTAAATGTTTTGGTGATTCAACAATGCTTTTAATGTACATAGTGTAATAATTATAAATTGCACGGAGAAAACAAGCAAATATCTATTAAAAAGAATATAAAATATTAAAATAAAATTTAAAATGAAATTTAAAACTCTAAATAAAATGTGAGATCTTTATGTTGAATGAGATCTAAAGGTATTATAAAATTTAAAAGTATAAAATATAAAAGTTTTAAAAAGTTTGTACTGTTTGTCTTTGGGCGAGGTTATCCTTTCCACGTTGCAAATCAGTTGACGCGAGCGGGTTCCGTCACACTGGGGTCTTTCCCAGATGCCGTTCCAAGTCTTCAGTGTTTCGTATGAGGATGGATGGGTTCCCCTCTTGCTTTCGAATGAGGATTGCACCGTTTTTAATCCAGCAGTACTTGTAACCGTGTTCCTTGGAGGCAAGTTTGGTCGCTCGAAATAACTGCCTGTTTCCGTGCGTGAGGCGCTCATTTATGTAGATATTCCTTTTTGTACCAGCTATCTCGATATCAGACGAAGAGAGAGTTCTTCTAACTTTAGCGGCCTTTAAGAATTCATCCCGCTTATAGCGGCGTACGAAGCGGACGGCTAGTGTGCGCGGTGAGGTTTCAGCTGAGTCTTTGGGTTGTTGTCTGCGTGGTCCTGCTCGAATCACGAAGTCTAGGTCTTGATCCTCAATTGAGACTCCTATTTTGTGAGCCAGTGTGCGCACAATATGAATAGGGTTTTCATTTTTGAGTTCGTTGATGCCTGATATCTCGAGTTCGTTTTGTAGTGACGATTGCGCTTGAGAGTGGAGTTGTTCACGGAGGTTAGCGATGGTGTTGTTGAGGGCAATTATTTCTTCTTCGCGTTTCTCTAGCGTCTTTATTCTAGAGTCGTATTCGTCAAGACGCGTGTAGCACTGTGTAAGGTGTTCGGTCAAGGATGTAATGTGAGACTTTATATCCACTACATCTCCTCGAAGTAATTTTATCTCGGAGCTAAGTGTACGTAAGATCTCCGAGTCAGTAGGTGTAGCGAAGGATGACTCGAGAGACGATGCAGAGTGGTAACAGTCCGCAGAGCTAGGCGTCGTGACGCCGACGTCGGTCAGCTTCGACACCTCGGATATAGAAGTGCGCGAAGGGCTATTGGTTCTTCTTAAAGCTTTATTTTGACAGGTTGGGCAGATCCAGCTCGATTTCGTTTCACTTGTCAACTTGGTCTGGTTTCCAGCATTTGCACATACCAAGTGAAACAGAAGCTCGCATTTGACGCATTTTATATTCGATGATCTTAGCGCTTTATGACAAGATGCACAATTATTGGTCATTGTTATTGTTTACAATTTTCGATAACTGATAACAAAAATCGGTGGCACAAAATTCTTGGAAATTGAGCGCGCGCACCTGCGTCGACCGCGGCGAGCTCTTCCCGGAATCGCGAAAGGGATGAATTATTTTTTTCGGCGCAGCCCGTCTCTTTTACTCGCGGTGGAGCGGGGCTTACCTCGGCGCAGTGCGATCGCGGAGCACGAATTGTTCTTATTAGAATATGCACTGAACTATAACACTAGTAGTTATTACGATAAAGGTCAGTATTATGTGAGATTACTTCTTTTAGTTTGAATAAAAAATATATTTTTTTGCAAAACACGTCCGCACTTCACAAGACTTACGACGCAACTCGAGTCAAAATAAAGAGTATACAATTCATATCTATTCAGTCTTTCACCTGAAAATCTCAATTTTCACTAAGGCTAGTGAATCACGCATTGCAGAACAACAGGTTAGGATTTCACAAAGCCTTCATTCGTGTATCATATGCCTTTAAGACTCCCCTGTCAAAGAGAGGATCTGTCGGGAGCCTCCCTGCTCAAGGATTCATAGTCTTTAATTATTACTTCGGATATTTAAATCCGTGAGAAGTTTATGAGCTTGATGCCCGTTTTCACCAACAACCCCTAAAATTTAAGTGTCTCTTAAGCTGTTATAATCACGTTTTTTGCACATAATAAAGTTATTATTCTAAATTAAAATATGAAATCTTTAAACTTATGTGTTCGATTTCATTCTTTAATTCGGAATAAAAACTTAATAATATGCAAAAACCGTTGTTATATTGGCTTAAGAGACACTTAAATTTTAGGGGATGTTGGTGAAAACGGGCATGAGAGTTTTATTTCGTCCTTCTTGTGCTTATTAAATTAATTTGAATACAGAGGCGTTCTGTTTGTGACTAGTGAAAATATGAGTGAAAACGGTGTTAGAAGAAGCGCAATGTCTGTCTTTTAGATAACAATTATTTTTATATTGGAAAAGTAAATAAATGGTAGTTTGTTTTTTTTTTAGCATTGTTGCGTTTTCGATATTCATTTCTGAGTTTTTTTTTTGTATTTTTGCGTTTTTTTTACTTTGTTGCGTTTTTTTTGCATTGTTGCGTTTTTTTCCTAAGTAAAGAGTATCTATTAAACCACGTGACAAAGTCTCAAATTCCACTAAGGCTAGTGAATCACGCATTCCGGAACAACAGGTTAGCATTTCACAAAGGAACGTTTCGTGTGCCTGATGCCTGTAAGACTCCTCTGTCAAAGAGAGGATCTGTCGGGAGCCTCCCTGCTCAAGGATTCATAGTCTTTAATTATTACTTCGGATATTTAAATCCGTGAGAAGTTTATGAGCTTGAGGGTTTTATTTCATCTTTGTTTTGTGCTTATTAAATGAATTTGAATACGGAGGCGTCTTGTTTGTGACTAGTGAAAATATGAGTGAAAACGATGTTAGAAGAAGCGCAATGTCTGTCTTATAAATAACAATTATGTTTATATTGGAAAAGTAAATAAATGGTAGTTTCTTCTGTTTTTTGAGTATTGTTGCGTTTTCATTGTGCATTTCTGCGTTTTTTTTTTGCATTGTTGCGTTTTTTTCCTAAGTAAAGAGTATCCACGTGACCAAGTCTCAAATTCCACTAAGGCTAGTGAACCGCGCATTCCGGAACAACAGGTTAGCATTTCACAAAGGAACGTTTAGTGTGCCTGATGCCTGTAAGACTCCTTTGTCAAAAAGAGGATCTGTTGAGAACCTCCCTACTCGAGGACTAGAGCCTGTCATTATTACTTTGTTGCGGTTTTTTTGTGCATTTTTGCGTTCTTTTTGTGCATTATTGCGTTTTTTTTGTGCATTATTGCTTTTCTGTGCATTTTTGCGTTTTTTTGTGCATTATTGCGTTTTTATGTACATTGTTGCGTTCTTTTTGCGCTTTTTTGCGTTTTTTTTTGTACATCGATGCGTTTTTATGCGTTTTTTGTGCATTGTTGTGGTTTTTTGTACATTGCTGCGTATTTTATGTAGGTACCTTGATGCGTTTTTTTGCGCTGTTTTTGCGTTTTTTTGTGGATTATTGCGTTATTTTCTAAATAATGGGTAGGTATATCTATTCTATCATCAGCTTTTCACCTGACGAAGTCTCAAATTTCACTGAGGCTTTCTGGAACAACAGGTTAGTATTTCATAAAGGAACGTTTCGTGTGCCTGATGCCTTAAGACTCGTCTGTCAAAGAGAGGATCTGTTGAGAATTATTACTTTGGATATTTAAATCTAAGAGTTTATAAGCTTGAGAGTTTTATTTCATCTTTGTTTTGTGCTTATTAAGAGATTTGAATATAGAGGTGTGTTTTTGTGACTGGCGAAAGCTATGGCGACGTTTGGGGGAGGCCTATGACCAGCAGTGGACGTCTTTAGGCTGAGATGATGATGATGATGAAAGCTATGTTGGAAGTTGTACAATGTCTATCTTTTAGATAACAATTAGTTATTTGATATTATATTTATTTTATTGTTTATTGCCTTTTTATATAACAGGGGAAAAGTAGTTAGGTTAGTAGAGAGTTTTTGATTTTTTTTGTGCTTTGTTGCGTTCTTGTGGATTGTTGCGTTTTTTTCTAAACAACGAGTATAAACATCTATCGAATGATCAGTTATTCACCTGGCGAAGTCTCAAATTCCAGCAAGGTTCATCATATCATAGTAAAACAAAGAAACAGTCGTGTGCCTGATGCCTGTAAGACTCCTCTGTCAAAGAGAGGATCTGTTGAGAATTATTACTTCGGATATTTAAATCTGAGAGTTTCTGAGCTTGAGAGTTTTATTTCATCTTTGTTTTGTGCTTATTAAGAGATTTGAAAACAGAGATTTTGTTTGTACTTAGTGAAGTCATGTTGGAAATAGTGCAATGTCTCTCTTTTATGCTTTATTCAGTGCCTTATATGTATTTATTACAACGTAATAAAACTATTAGAAACAACAAAACATTATTTAAAAAAAACTAAAACTTAACTAAAGTTTGTTTTTTAATCAATGAGACTAAATTTACACAGGCAAATATCAAACTTACAATAATAATTATGCCAGTTTTTTGTGTTTTTGACAACCCTCGTAATGTCATTTTAGTCTCAGAGATTAAAAAACAGACTATATACCACACACTAAATATCTGAAAATATTTCATAAAAAAATTCCTTCGCGTTGCTATTGGTTAAAAATGTGCCCAAAAGACTGGCAGTATTGCCACGTTGTATGGCAATACTAAAACTATACCCAAGGTAAAAGCAACGATACGGTATATCAACTAGGCGTATCTATAGTCAAAATTGATTGACAAATCACCCGTAGAGTGCTCGTATCCATAGTGAAGCCGGCGTAAATTGATGGCATTTTTTCAGCAAAAAAAAACTGCAAAAAAAGAGAGAATTGATTAATTAAAAGATAGGTTTTGCTGTGATTTTATTGGTTCAGAGGGTATAGGGAGAGCCCGTGATTGCTTTTTGATGAATAGGTACATATTTTGAATGTTGATATTGACTCGCAGGGTTAATGAAAAAAACTGGGCAAGTGCGAGTCGGACTGGGGCACTGAAGGTTCCGTACAAACTTACCTACGAAAACAGTTTAATTTTACAGTTTCTAGAATTTTCAATATATTTGTGAGATGTGAACTTACTTCGTGCCAAATTTCAGGATTCTAGGTCAACAAAAAGTACTTTTATGAATTTTGATTACCTTGAGAGTGTCAAAATATACGTTTCTTGTAACATTAACTTATAAGTTTTTTTGCACATTTCCTAGGGACCGCAGTCTTGAGAAATTGGTTTTAATTTCCACTCGATAACATGCACTACGACATGACACAAAAAAAGTTAAAACTACCGCAAATAACCACTAATTGAAAGCTATTCAGTATTCATACCATCCACAACTGACCCTGGTAACTGTCAGTGGGCGCGCCAGGTCGGCGTGACGGATGGCGGGATCACTGCTGATCCCCGTATTTATGCGCCGCCTGTAGCGTGACTGATTGCTGGATATCACTACATGGACTGAGAGAGCCTGTGTTTTATGCTGGACTAGTTAGCTGGTCACCCAGCGATATATCCGTATGAAAGAAGATAATTATCCCTAGGGAACATTAGACTTGCTAGGGCTATGGGTGTTTTTTGAAAGGGAAACTGTGGTCTTAGAAAACAAAGGGTACCTAACTGAAGTACACAGGTGGCTTTTAAGGTAGTATTCTGTTTTTAGCAACTTTAGCAACTAGGCAATAGGGCATACTAAGCAATAGGTCGCGCGATTCGGTAAAAATTATCCCAAGGTAAAGGGGGATTTTTGGAAGGGAAGCTTTGATCCTAAAACGGAAAGACCAACTAAAGGACACTAAGAAGGATCAGATGGGCTTTAGTCAGGTCTGGCATGCTCTCATACTCCATCCTAGAGAGTGAGCAGTCGAGTAAAGAGTAGGAAGATAGGCAGAGAGTAGAGGGAGGATTCTTAACGTTAAGGCACTTTCCAAAGCGTATGGATATTGATATATGGATAAGAATGTGCTAGAAACTTCATGGACACCTCAATCATGTTACAATCGGATTCTCGTCCACCTTGTAGGAGGCCTTCCAATGCTGTATCTTCCGGTGTTTGGTCGCTACTCCATAACCTTTCCTCCCCATTGACCATCTATTCTGCGAGCCCTACCTACTGCCACTTAAGTTTGCGATTCTTTGGGATATGTCGGTAACTTTGGTTCTTCTGCGGAGATATTATCATTCCTGATGTGATCCGGATGTCGGAGTTTCCTTGCGTGATCCCATTCCATTGCTCTTTGGGTGACTTTAAGCATTCTAATGAGGCCTATTCTAAGCGACCACAATTCGGGGGCATATGTCATCACTGGCAACACGCACCGATAATAAACTTTTCAACACACTTGTTAAGAAAGTGACGAAGAAAGCACGACTCTTAGTTAGATAATGCCGCTTGTTACCAAACTGTAACACATTTTGATTACCATTACGCACTAGTGCGATAATGTATTTAAAACCTTTTTCAGAACAGCCTCTTTTAAAACATAATGAAATTACACCCGAGTATCACCAAAACGACTACGAGGAAAAAATTTCGCTAAAATGTTTTCCATTGAATTTGTCAGTATTTAAAAGCGTATAAATAAATATTATGAAATTGGATACTCGTGGAATGGCAGATAATCGAATAATTTTCACGATTATGCATAAATGGTCGCAATGGCATGAAAATGAGTGTTATTTTAACTGGAGTTTGTTTAATTGCGAATAGTCAGTGATTGTTTTTGCTGTAATCAATAAAATGATTAATCATATCGCTGTGATTTTGGAAATGTGAAATGTATCTGGTCTCGTAAGGTGGATTACAGCCCATTCTCTCTCATAGAGAGGAAGCCTGAATCCCAACAGTGGGAACATGGTAAGGTTCATTATGCTTATTAAATTATGTCATCTGCCTAGCCTTTTCCCAACTAGGTATATTGGGGTCGGCTTCCAGTCCAGCCGGATTTAGCTGAATACCAGTATTTTACGAGGAGCGGCTGCCTACCAGACCTCCACAACCCATTAACTGGGTAACACGGTACTTCATGGCAAGACTGGAGTCAGATTTACTGGCTTCTGGCTATCCGTAACGACTGCCAAAGATCTTCAAATGACAGCCGGGACCAACGGCTTAACGTACTTTCCGAGGCACGGAGGAAACTCGTTATGTTAAGATAGTCACCCATCCACAGACCAACCTAGGCAAGCGTTGCTTAACCTTGTAGATCGATCTGTGCGTCTGTTATTATTTAGCCACGAGCTCCTAAATGCTTATTAAATTATGTGTTATAACGAAATCAAAACGTACCTAAGTTCTGATCCCCCCAAGAGCGGGACCAGTCAATCTGATGAATCCCCGCTTGAAAGAGAAAATAAAACCTATTTCCTGATTTTTTATTAAAAAAATGTGCTTTTATGTTAAAGTATGATTAGTCATGGCGCAGTGGTCAAGCGATTCCCTGTTGCACTGTGTGTCGTGGGTTCGATGCTTGCATAGAACAGATACTTGGATTTAAAGCTACAGATAATGTTCTGGGTTTGGGTGTCGTGTGTAAGTGAGTTTGCATGTTTGCATTGCATTTACAATACAAGAGTGATTCCTGAAGTATATTTAAAAAAGTTAGGTATTTAGATGGGTTAGTTGAATTGAACGGTTGTATCGATGATTTTAATGATAAAATTCCATATATAATATCGTATTATGTTCGCGAATCATATTTAAATCAACATACAACTTGATACCTGCAAAATGGTGCGATATTTATAAATATTTAACATTTTCATTGCACACATTAACACGATTTCACGCTTTTCGTCAATATTTAAATTATTATTTATAATTTTATTTGGATAATTCATTTAATGTCCGTGAGTGTGTCCGTAACATCACAGCGGGCCCTAAGGCCTCTTGTACACGCACGGTGCATGGTTTTACGCCGTACAAGTACGTGGACACGATGAATAAAACTTCAAATAAAACGTACCGTGTACAAGAGGCCATAGACTGTGATACAACACTGTTGAAACACGGCGGCGGCGCCGTTCCGTAGTGCCGCCGTTTGTGTCAACAAGGTCTCTCAGTGATACGACACTGCGCGCCGTGCTTACGGACGGCGAAAAACTACAGCCGTGTGTAGGTACGTTTAATACGCCGTGTGTAGACACAGTTAATAAGCCGTGCGTTGGCACAGTGTGCCTGTGCAGTTTTGTATGGTGATCCAGGCGGCGGGGGCGTGAGGGCCATTCCCTCTCACGTGATGTCGCCTCCTTTGCTAGCATTACTGCTTCGCAGAAGCCGACCGCCTGCCACTCCTCTTCGCTCCAGACCATGGCCTATACCAGGGCCCAGCGCAAAATTAATTTAGCTAAAAACATAATTACAGAGACAAAAACCATTAAATTACTTAGGACTTCCTTTTAAACATGTACAGCATAAAAAGTACTTCCGTCTGTCCACAATTGATCAAATGCAGAGTGTAGAAAAAAGCAATTAGTAAATGCAAATATTAAATAAATATTCATGCAAAATCGCTCGCTCTGCGTGTATCACACCATCTGTTATTAGGGCGATGGCGTGTACCACAATTCTGTGATTGTGCTATTATTTTCCGCTGGTTTTTTTATTCATTACCTTCCTGATAGTGAGAAATAAGATACTTAAATAAGGTGGCACTTTTTGCGTTCTAGGATGCCGGTAACTCTTTTCAACATGCCTGTAACCCTAGCAGGTTAGTTAGTTAGCCTGTTGTGTCCCACTACTGGGCGAAAGCCTCCCTCTCCCTTTTCAACACACGCCTATCTTCAGCCATTGCAGGCCAGTCTCTTCGATAGTTGTCTAACTCATCTCTCCACCTTCGCCTCGGTCTGACACGATGTCGTCTAGCAGGTTTCACCTTTTTTTATGATATAAATTAGTAGCTTGACTGCGATCCCAGCTGATGACAGGACAGAGTAGACCGGTAAACATCCACCCAAAGGCACAAACTCACCCAACTTGTACCCAGAATTGAAATAGAAAGAATCTTCCTAGTCTACAGACTACTCACATACACATTTATAAAAATAGGATAAAATGAGAAATAAACTTATCAACAAATGAGATCTAACCTCTCCATCCCACTTGTTTACAGGGAGCTAGGGTAATAAAACTAATCCCAAAAATAATAATATATTATGTGTGTGTGTTTTTTTTAAAACCTAGTTTATTTCCTTCCAAACTTCTCTGTCTTGGCCAAGATCTCTAGCCAAGTTTGCCCCATAACATGACTTATGTAAAAGTGTCCATGGAGTTTCTAGCATTATTTATATTGTGCAACTAGCTGTTGCCCGCGACTTCGTCCGCGTTAAGTTCGTAAAACTGCACAAAAGTAATCTAAGTATCTAATCCTATACTTCCGAAAAGATCTGATTAATTAATTTTACATAAAACTGTTTAAGTTAAAACTCCAATTAGTACTTTTTTTAGTTGGGAAATCATCTAATGACTTTTGCTCTTGTGTGAAGCGGAAGTGCGTGTCAGATTATTACTGCCTAAGACTCACTTCTATATTCCTTCCTTGCCTTACGTTCCAGGGTCTCCCTTTCAGAAGCGAAATCATAGCCCCAGTAGGTTTCTTGTTTAGGTTTTTTTATTCAGATGGGTAATCATCAGAATGACTTCTCCCGCTCTTAAATGGAGCGGGAGGGCATGTCAGACTTTTACTGACTAAACGCCACCCCCGTTCCTGTGTTGCCTTCAATTTTGGGACACCGAGCTTATCTTTCGGAATACCGATCCACGTCCCCAGAGGCTTCGGCCCTGCCACGGGCCCCTACAGTTTGCTGACATCTCCTTGAGGCGCTCGTGGAACAGTTGACGACTTGACTCGGTCCGGGTTATTACCGAACTGCTGGACGGCAAGCTACCCAGTGTTCGCCGTCCGCAAGCTTGCGCCTACGGTGGTCGGAAATCGTTCTCGTGATCCTGACGGCGAGGGCGTGAGGGTCGTTCCCTTTCGCGCTCGCGGCCGGCCGCCTCCTTGGCTAGCATTACTGCTTCGCACAAGAAGGCGACCGCAATACCTCTACCGTGTGCTCCACCGTGTCCTCCGGGCGGTCCAGACAGTGCGCCCAAGTCTGGCTGGGGCGCCCTTTACCCCTGAATCCGATGCAGGAGCCTCCCGAACTTACCGTGTCTGGTGAGGACCTGCGGCATACGGAACGTGAGGACCTCTTTCCAACTACTTCTCAAAGAGGGAACTTACCGCCGCAATGACGGCGTGCCCAGGTTTCTTGTTTAGGTGGAAAATCATCAGAATGACTTCTCAGAGGGTGAGTTAGACTTTTACTGACTAAACCTCACCCCGTTCCTTCTTTGCCTTCGTTCCAGGGTCCCGGGTTTTCCTTTCGGAAGCTCACCCATGGCCCCAGAGGCTTCGAACTTGCTGGGCACCTACAGTTTGCTGACATCTCTTTGAAGCACGCGTGGAACAATACCCACGGTTGACCGTCTGGATCATTACCGGACAGCCAGATGGTAAACTACCCATTGCTCGCCATTCGCAATCCACTCCTACGGTATATATTCGTATAGATTCTTTTGTCTGCACTTGTAGCATACAGACGTGCTCAGTAGCAATATTTAGTTTCATAAAATAATATTAGTGACCTTCTTTTTGTTTGCATTATTTTATGCCTAGTGTGTAATTTAGTAAATACAATGAAAACGTAGAATAAGTGAATTAATTATAAACAAAATGGACAACAGCCCGTATTCAAGAGATCGAGTCAATGTCGCTGCCTCTCCAGCGAAGACGATGGCACAAAATCCAGCCCAATCTGATCTCTCAATCGAACCCGTTTCAACATCCGAGATACAAAGATGGATGTCAGCCATTGATCAGCATCTAAACGAGGTTTGCTCTATTACATCTGAAGGAAAACTCAATTCGGAGCAGAAATTGAAAGTTTCAACCTTGTGCCGTAAAATAGGATCTTGCACCTCACAGATGGCAGTCTTTTATCAATCCCTAAAGCAGAAAGCAGTCCAAGTGCGCATCCTCAATGAAGATTTAATGGAGAAGTGCAACTTGACAGACCACATATTGGACCTCAAGAAAACAATGAAGGACTCAGGCACTGTTTCGTTTGCCGACATGGTGAAGAAGGGATCAAGTGATTTTATTCGTCCGAACAATTTGAACTCTGTGGCCATTTATCCCAAAAACAAATTAAAGTCCAGTGACGAAACAAAAGTCCTTGTGCAAAAGATGATACGACCAGATCAAGTCAAGCTTCATATACGTGGTTTTCGTAAGACTAAAAACGGAGGCGTCATAATCAGCACAGAGACGAAAGATGACGCGGAAAAAATTAAGAACACAGTCCAGCAATCTGCATCCGGCCTTACCGCCGATGAACCAAGCAAGCGCAAACCCCGGATCGTTATTGTAGGAGTGCCGTCCTCACTGACTGAAACTGAAGTCTACAGGTGCATTTATGAACAGAATATTGCCGAAAAAATTCCAACGATTTCCATGGAGTCCTTTTTGACCTTGGTTAAATTAAGTCACAAATCGGGGAAAAGAGATTCGCAGACTTGTAACTACGTGATTGAAGTTCCAGCCAACATACGGAAAGCTCTAATTTCCCAGTCAAGGGTTTTCATAAATTGGACGTCCTGCCCTGTCAGGGACTTCACCCTGGTTACAAGATGTTACAGATGTCAGCAGTATGGACATGCGGCAAAAACCTGTAGAGAGGTCAACTCGACATGTGGCCACTGCGGTGAGACAGGACACTCGCTGTCCGAGTGTGCAAAGAAAGGAGACTCACCAAAATGTGCAACTTGCTCTCGTTTCAAAAAGCCCTGTAACCATAAAACTGGAGACGCCGAATGTCCTGCTAGGAAAATAGCGGAATATAGATATATTAACTCTATAGATTATGAGGGCGCCTAGCGCGTCATACTTCCGTGTGACACTTACTGCTGACTCGGAATTCCAGTGTGCTGACCTACAAACCGTTGTTTTTTGTCTTAATGTTGAAACATATTTGTCCAATATAAAAATAATTCTTCAGCATTTATTGCAACCTTGACTTTAACCGCATTATTAATTCTGCTGACGCACAATCATGTATGTAGAGTAAAACAGTTTGAAAATACGAAATAACATATTGTAACTTTTAGTGTTAAGCAAACTAGGTTATAACTTTATAAATAATTTAATATTTTTTACCATATTTCGAGGCTTTCAATGTTAAATATTGTTACGAAATTAAATGCCCTACAAATCCATAGTATAAGAACTCCTACCGCCTGTGATACAGGTTTATCCTAGTACAGGCACATAACATAGCTATACCTTTTTAATTATTCTTAAGATTTGATGTAACTATTTTACCAAATTTAACTCTGAATAAATATATTATATTATTATTATTATTACGGTGGCTCTAAATCGGGGTCGGAATCCCAGCGACTGGGGCGTGAGGGGACTATTTGCCACTACTCCTCGCTCTGGATCATAGCCTGTACCAGTGCCCAGCGCGAGAGGTTGCTGTCACCGATCGTCCCCACAAGGACACGGTGGTGATCCGCCTAAGCGTGGCCCACCAGTGCTTTATGATCTAACGTGTCCTCCGGGCGATCCACCCAATGGTAACACCCGGGTTTTTCTTCCGCACGACGTCAATTGCCTTAAAACATCAACGAAGCACAGAGCCGCAGAGTTCACGTTCTAAATAGTTAATTGCCTACTCTATGGGTAAAGTCGTTAGTTTACTTCATATTGCGATAAAACCAAAATGAAAATGATTTGTTCTTCAAAAAACCAAATTAGGGCCGATAATCGCCTTTAGTATTTGCCTCTTTTTTTGTTGGGTAACCACCAAATACCTTCTCCCACTCTAGGTGGACCGAGAGAGAGTATCAGACTTTTACCAACTAAATTCCACAGTGTTCTTTTAGTTGCAATTTACATTCTAGGGCGACTAATATTGGCACACCATGATTATTACTATGATAAATTCACTCTAAGCGCAAGCGCTTTACGCAGGTCCTAACCGAACATGAGTGTTTCGGGAGGTAGATGTTTTGGATTCGGCGGGAAGACACGGTGGACCTTACGATCGAAGTTACCCCGCTAGGGCGGATTACCGCCGTACTGTTTGCGGGTCAAAATCAGAATCCTCCTACCCTAGTTCAGATCATGGTATGAGCTGGGAGGAGGAATGGAAAGCAGTCACCTCCTAGAGTGAAGCAACGTGGCTGAAACCGTGCGAAACAGGACATCCTTAGAGCCCTCCCATCGCCACTTGGACACTTCCCAGGTGTCATATCGATACCTTTGGGTAGAAAGGTCGTATAAACCAAAACCCGACTTTTCAGTAGAGCAAAAAAACTAATTTTTTTTTACAAAAAAATTCATAACTTTTTTGCTTTTGAAGTTATAAAAAAATTATCTATGAGAAAGGTTCTTACATTTTGCAAATGAAAAAGGTTAAATTATCAAAACCTGTCTATCTTCTTTAGTTTTAAAGTTAGCTTGCATTTACGCCTAAGAAAAAATCAATGCTTGGTTTATACACCCCATGAAAATGTGCTTTGAAAAAACTGTGTGGGTCGTATATCCATTTTTGGTAAGCTTAAGGTCACATTTAATGTCGTAAAAACCCAAATTTATGTAATTTTTTGTATTAAAAACCATTTATAATCATAGACCAATTGAATTCTGACTAATAAATAATCCTGTTACTCATAGAATTAGTAGGAACTCAATTATTATTATTCTAATACCCAATAATGGTCGATTCAAATAAAATAAAATTACCTGAACCAACATTTATTAAGTATTATAATACCTTCTAATCAATGGTATCTGTCCGGTATCTGTCTATCGCGCTCGTTCTTCTGCTTGTCGCTGCGCGCAAAATGCAAGCCTTGTGTGTTGATCGTAAAGTTCTTCCTGGCCTTATCCCATATTACTTGGGGTCGGCGCAACACGTTTTCTTCTTCCATTCTGTCCTGTCGTCCGTCACACTATCACTAACTTCCTTTTCTTTCTTATCAGTCCTTACGCAATCCATCCATCTTTTCTATGGCCTCCCTCTCTCTCTCCATCCATCCACATGTAAATTCAGAACTCTTTTAGTAACATGCGTTTTATCTCTCCTCTTCACATGACCATCCTTCCAACTTTTCAGTCACTGGCGCCCCTTTCAAACTTCCCCTAATACACTTATTTCTCACTTTGTCCATTCTTGTCACACCACACACCCATCTCAACATTCTCATCTCCACTAGATGCAATCTTTTTTCATCCATCTTTTTCACAGCCCAACATTCTAATCCATACAGTATGACAGGTCTTATCACGGACTTGTAGATTGCACCCTTCAACTTGAGGGGCATCCGTGGATCACAAGTTGTTCCCGTCACCTGTCGCCATTTCATCCAACCTGCGTTGATCCGATGTGTTATGTCCCGGTCTACCTCACCATTTCCTTGGACAAACGACCCGACGCCGACGTACCAAAAGTCGAAACAAATCGATATGCATGTCCTAGCGAGGGCTAAAGGCGAAGGATTGAAGGGACCGCCGAAATCGCAGAACAAGTACTCTGTTTTGATTCTACTAAATTTCACGCTAACACTCTCCAGTCTATGCCACCACACCTCCAATATGCTCTGGACCTCTAGGTCACTCTCGGCAACCAGCACAATATCATCGGCAAACAGCATACACCAGGGAGCCTCTTCCTGAATGTCTATCAGCAGGAAGAGTTAAGGGCTGAGAGCCGACCGCCACATTCAAACTGCCACTGGTGCCTACTGTAGACTGGACTTGGGTACTACAACGACTGTACATCGCTCGGATCAACTGCAAATACTTCACAGGCACACCTTTCTCCTTAAGGGCCCACCACAGAACCTCACGATGTACCCGGTTGTATGCCTTTTCGAGGTCAATTAATACCATTTGCAAGTTTTTATGTGCACCTCTGTATTTCTCGAACAGCTGGCGTATAGCGAAAATGGCGTCCGTTGTATCCGACCAGGCATAAAACCGAATTGGGTCTGTGAAATTTCACTCTCTTCTCTCAACCGCCTTTCAATACTTCTTCCTCCCGGACTTTCGTAGTATGTGACATTAGCTTTATTCCTCTATAATTGTTGCACTCGAGAACATCACCTTTGTTTTTAAAGATGGGCACCAAAGAACTTTTGCACCAATCATCAGGTATGAATTCTTCTTTCAACAACTTATTGAAGAACATAGCTTACCACATCCGTCCATCCACTCGCAGTAACTTCCACACTTCAACTGTTACTGATATTCCAAACTGGGCCAATGGCCTTACCATTCTTCATTCCATTTATTGCTATTCTGACTTCAACCATACTAACTATTCTCACTAACCCTACATTTTCTGGTTTACTTTCTAAAATCCCACTCCAATCATTTTCCTTATTCATTCAAAATATTATTTATCTTTCAAAATATTCCTTCAACCTCTTTTTGATTTTTTCATCATCTAATAGAACCAGTCCAGGTTCATTCCTTACACATTTTACTTGACAAACATCCTAAAGTAAAGTGCGACTTGCAATGATCATGGCTTATACACCAATGTACGTGTATTTACGACGTCGATTTTAACCTGGGTCTAAGTAATGCATTTAACACTTTAGGGCGTATAAACCATTTACAATTAATGCATTTAACACTTTAGGGCGTATAAACCATTTAAAATTAATGCATTTAACACTTTAGGGCGTATAAACCATTTAAAATTAATGCATTTAACACTTTAGGGCGTATAAACCATTTACAATTAACGACTATTTTTACACCCTCCGTTAATATAAATTATGGTCATTACGTCATAACAAAATTACAAAAAAATAATATTTGGCTTTTACATTGAAAATTTACCTTTTTTAAGAGGCCATGACCGAAAATTTCTGGGTCGTATTAACCATTTTTGAGCGAATTAACACATTTCGTATATACAGATCGATAGAGAAAAAAATGCTGAGAAAAATGGTATATTTAACTCAATTTGGCCAAAATGGTTTATACGACCTTTCTACCCAAAGGTAGCGATATGTATAGGGCGTTTACCGATCACCATCATTTTTTTGTGTTTATATTACCTGTTTATTCAGGCAGGAATTTTCTGGTGCGGTATTTGACTGACACCCTAATACACCAAATAAATGTTTTTCTTTAGTGAGAATAATAAACGAATTCTTGTGTGCGAGTATTTTCACCTAGTCGACTTCACATGCTGATGATCGAACGCAGTCTGGAAACTCTCGATTTTTACGGGTAGAGCATGCAGAGCAATAAAAAATACCCACTTTGTTCCTTTAGAATACGAACAATTTTCCAGCTATCGAAGCCCGTTAGGGCCGTTCTCTTATGCGTATCTCTTTTAGGTGCGCGTGGCACATAACGCAACGTCAGTCGACTAAGACCAGTCTTTATTCAACAGCGAAATGCCAATAGTGCACCGTCCAAAACTCCGCGCTAACGGTATCATGGAATCGCCCTGCGACTCGTAATGCCAAGGGCATCATCTTTGCGCTTTCTGCTACCTTCTTCGCTTCATTTGCGGAAGGAAGTTATGACTGCTTTCCATACCTTTTCTCTCTGTACCAGGACCGGACGTGAGAGGTCGTTACTGCTGATCACCTCCACCCGGAGTCCTGGAATGCAAGGCGAAGAAGGAACATACAAAGGTGTGGGTTTTGGTCAGTGAAAGTCTGACATCCCCTCGTGCTCCTTCCTAGAGTGGAAGAAATCTCCTAAAATATAAATCGCCTTTAGTTAAAAAAAATTAAATGGATGTTTTTATTTTGAAAGGAAATCGTTTGTCTTAGTATGGTCATGTGAAGAGGAGGGATTAAAAGCACGTTACCAAAAGAGTTCTGAATTTACATGTGGATGAATGGAGAAGGAGAGGAAGGCCAAAGAAAAGATGGATGGATTGTGTAAGGACTGATATGAAAGAAAAGGGCAGATGATAGTGTGACGGACGACAGGACAGAATGGAAGAAGAAAACGTGTTGCGCAGACCCCAAGTAATACGGGATAAGAGCAGGAAGAAGAAGAAGGATGTCATTCTTTGTATTTTGAAAACGGGGTGCAACTCCGCAGTTGTAAAATTTGTCACCATGGTTTTTTTTTGGTTAAACAATAATAATAATATTTTTAGGTAATATTTTTGTTAAAAAAATTGTGAGAATGCAAAAATATGTGAAAAAAAAATATACAAAAATTAAAAACATTTAAAACACCTCCTGGGATTCGAACCACCACCGTGCTACGTCCCAGTCTAGTCATTAATCAATCACGCTGCAGTGTTCGATGAAAACCAAGCAAAATAGACGTTCTCATATAAATGTCATAAATGACTGCCCCGCTCTTCGTCGATGATAGCGTGATGATTTTCATTTCAGTAGATAAATTTACAGCTAAGTGGACTAATGTAACATTGTAGTATGTGAATTTCGTGGACGTTTGGATTTTATAACGTGTTTTGATTAGTTTTTACAAAATATTTGGGAAAAATCAAATAGGAATGTTGATTTTTTTATGAAAAAATGGTAAAAGTATTTTTTTTCCAAAAACAATAAGATAAAACATTGACAGAAATATAAATTGTAGGTGGGATTCGAACTCGGGGCAACTCGTTCAAAACCGACAAAATGCAATATTGCTCACCCCCCATAGCAAATAGCGTGATAAAATATAGCCTAAAGCAAAAAGGGTCCTATAAGGATTATGTATGCAAAATTTGAACAGGATCGGTCCAGTAGTTTTGGCGCCATTTGCGGCAAACGATGCACAATTTTACTGTTTTATTATATGTAATAATAATATAGATTAGCATCATTTTCCTGACTGTATTCTTGGCAATTCAAAAGGTGTCTGTAGTAAAAGGCATATTTGAAATAAATGCTTTTGATTAGAGAAAAATGAAAAAAAAACACAATATCATTCCTTTGACAAAAAAAAAAATACTCGGTATCGTATTGGTTTTCAATTACGCATTCATTTCAGAGCTCGTGAAAAAAAGCAATAATTAGCGAATAGCAATCTCGAACCGGAATCAGTCGAGTCTTTATTGCCAGGCGTTGGAGTAATATCATAATATTCATGATTGAACTGTGGGAGCTTCCAAAACGGACCGATTGGATTTCATAAAAATTTAGCGCTCACCCAGTTTTCTGTGTGACGTTATGGGAATGAACAGTAGGTCAACTTTATTGATTCTTTCTTTAATTCATCGAAAAAAATGGTGACTACAATACCTGGCACGTAAGTTGGCAAGATTTTGACGTAGTGGGGGTAAATTCGCGCATGGTGCACGAAAAAGCGAATGAGTGAATAGGCCGTAGATGCAATGCGGGGGCATAAGTCGAATAACGCACCAATCATAGACTACTATTATAATACTGCACCAATCGCGCGGGTATTACGGACAGTCCTCTATGTAGAGGATGTATGGAGGCAGAGGAAACTGTCGCGCATATACTCCTGGACTGCACAGCCTCTCTCGTTTCACTGACAGCACGAATCCTGGGAACACCGAAGTCAAATTAAGTCAATAACAGATGCCCTGAACATATGAAATCAGTCGAGTCTTTATTGCCAGGCGTTGGAGTAATATCATAATATTCATGATCGAACTGTGGGAACTTCCAAAACGGACCGATTAGATTTCATAAAAATTTAGCGCTCACCCAGTTTTCTGTGTGAGGTTATGAGAATGGACAGTAGGCCAACATTTTGCAATATTTTATGCCTTTTTTTAGAAAAAGAAGAAGGGAAATCATCTAATGGCTTTTCCCGTTCTGGGACGGAGGGTGTGTCAGACTTTTACTGACTAAAACTCACTCTTGTTCCTTCTTTGCCTTGGTTCTAGGGCCCACGGTTTTTTTTTCGTACAACCCAGGACCCCAGTAGGTTTCGACTCTGCTGGGGCCCTACGGTTTGCTGGCATCTCCTTGAGGTGCCCGTGGTATTTTCACGCGGGTAAAGTCACTGGTAACAATAAAAAAACCGCCATTTTCATTTATCTGAGATATATGGCAACTATTGTCTACCAGATACCATAAAAATAAATCACAAATTGCTTTGTAATACTTATTGTTTAGATAGAATACATTGAAAATCTATTTTGGTTCTATTGTTTACGTATCAGTATAAATAACTTGAATACTAATAAACTTTTTATACCAAAGCTAGTATTTACTTATTTAGAAATATAGTCTACCTAAGTATCTGTTTATCAGTTGTTTAGTACCTACTCAAAGTACAAGCTATACTTAGTTTGGGATTAGATGACGTTGTGGGATAGTTAAGAAATATAAAAAAATACGACGTACTTACAAAAACTAAACACAATTAGGCGTCGAATTAGGTGCTTCTCCGCATCGCTGTCATCCGGAAATGTGCTCAAAAGACCGGCAGCAAAGCCACGTTAAATGGCAACGCTAATTCTTAGGACAAATAAAAAAGTCAGCCCTCTCTGGTCACGGAAACCGTCGATCAGTTTGCGAGAAATACTCTTGAAAAGGAAACATGCCCTCGGACCAGTCGGACCCAATAACATGAAAATTCGCTTGTTTGAAAGATCCATATAATCGGTGTAACTAAATGATGTTTAACCTACCACATACCCGCGAAACGAGACACAATAGTCAAACAATAACAGCGCGGTCCAATGAGACCGGTCGGGGATTCATGAATTAAAATATAAATTTCACGGTTCTAATCTGTAAAAAATTCAACGTAAACTGCAAACTAGTGTCCGATTATCAGCCGAAACCAATCTAACGAATGTTTGGGTCGTCTTTCAGTTTTGACGTAAACGAAACCGAAACAGACGTTTTAAATATACTTTTTTATAGTAACTTTCCATAATATAAACAGCACAATACCTACAACATATTTTACATATATACAAATGTTAGTTCCGTATGTTTCGATTCCCACAAGGAACAAATATTTGTATAGCCCACAGATAGTTGTTCCGCGTCTGGATGTCTTGTGTACGTGAGTTTTCATGTTGGTGAACGCATCTACGATACAGGGGTAATTCTATGTGCAGGGCAACGTTTAAAAAGAAAAGAAAAATGACGAAGTAAATAAATCGATGATTATTAAAAATTATAACAGAAATGTGAGACAAGTCAGTTTTTAGGCCCATATAACAACCGCCAGCTTAAAAACGCCAGGTTTCTGTCAAGCCAAATATTCGGTCACTGACAGCCGAAACCGAAACTTCAGCCGAAACTAACCAACGAAAACCGAGTCTTACGCCAACCTCTACTAAAAACATTCATCAAACAACACCAAAATAAAGCCCGCTACTCACAGCTAGACAAACAGCCGAGTTAAACTTCTGTGATCCCCCTCCACTCACCTGACTCGAACGAGACGATAAAACTCAGTGAAATAGGATTTTATTCACTGACCGATTCGTTTGCCAGCCGAATGACGCCTACCCCCCCACCCGGGCCCAATTCGTGCACCCATTCGAGCGTGTAGACTGGCCGGAATAAGGCTCTCGGAATATCGTCTGTAAAACGAAATTGGCGGGATTATTCCGAAAGGTATGTCTCGATTTTAGTTCAGACTTTTTTGTTAATAAAAATGATTGTATTTAGTTGTAAGTGGAATATTTGATTCGTGCCAAGTGATGTTTATTGCAGTTTATGAAGATACTTACCGTTTGTTTCAAAATGTATTATTCGTTTGATGTTTAGCAATTTATGTATATTATACTATGGCTCGGAAACGTGGTCGCTTACAATGGGCTTTATCAGAAGGCTAAAAGTCACCCAAAGAGCGATGGAAAAGGGCTATGCTCGGAGTTTCCTTGCGCGATCACATCAGGAATGAAGATATCCGCAAGAGAACTAAGGTTACCGACATAGCCCGAAGAATTGCCAAACTTAAGTGGCAGTGGGCAGGGCACATTGTTCGTAGAACAGATGGTCGATGGGGACGGAAGGTTCTAGAGTGGTGGCCACGTACCGGAAGACGCAGCGTTGGAAGGCCTCCCACAAGGTGGACCGACGACCAGGCGAGGGGTCGCGGGAATCTTTATTAATTATTTATCTGATGGATGCGAGACGCACAGGACTGGTCGCTGTGGCGACGCTTGGGGAGGCCTATGTGCAGCAGTGGACGTCTTTCGGCTGAAATGATGATGTATGTATATTATACAGCGTGATTGACTGTTTCCTCCCTTTTCTAAGGTATTTTAATTTGAAACGGGTACCCAATTTATGACGTTGGCTGTACCTACCTAATAGTAGTTACTCAGATACCCGCGAAACGAGACACAATAATAAAACAATAACAGCGCGGTCTCATAGGACCGGTTGGGGACGTTAATAACTTCTTGTCCAACATACCACACTGTCTCAAGACATAAGTCTATGACCAGTGCGTGTTGTTAGTGATGACATATTATAAGGCTCGTTCACAATGGCCCTCATCAGTCACCCAAATAGGCAACGGCCAATGAAAAGGGCTATTTGAGTTTCCTTGCGTGATCGCATCAGAAATGAAGACATCCGTAGGAGAACCAAGATTACCGACACAGCCCGAAGAATTGCTAAATTATTGTGTCGGCAGTCAGTGAACAAGGAACAAAAGGAGTTTCTTGTACGATCTTCTCGATGTTCGATCGATGGAGAAATTAACGCTGGAGAATGTGCAATTTAACTTCTCTTTTTTGTCTAATCGACATTCTCACTATTCAGAATTGCCTGTAAATGGTTTATTTGAAATACCTAAATGTTTATGAGTTAGTTTTACACCTACCTAACATTTCAGGATATTATAAAAACCTAACCCGTGGGTCCCGGCTGTTATTTATAGATCTTTGGCAGTCGTTACGAATAGTCAGAAGCCAGTAAATCTTACTCCAGTCTTGCCTTGAAGTACCGTGTTACCCCAGTTAATGGGTTGTGGAGGTCTGGTAGGCAGCCGCTCCTCGTAAAATACTGGTATTCAGCTAAATCTGGCTTGACTGGAAGCCGACCCCAATATAGTATGGAAAAGGCTAGGCAGATGATGATGATAAAAGCTTAAGTGTGTTGATATATTATTTGTATTACGCGATTATTAGTGACTGAAGATTATCTACAACAGTCACAGCAATTTAACTACAGTAAGCTTCATTTGTGTTTCAAATGAATTGTGTAGGCCCGTCACAAACTGCAAACATTGAAACTCAAACATACATCTCAAAAATAAATTAAAACTCGACTTAGCTGAACAACAAAATTATACTTGCGCAACTGACTCCGAAGTTGTTCGTTGCTAAAAACAGACCGTTTTGTTTTTGCTTAAGTATCACATTTTGTTGTAGGAGTTGCTTTTCTTTATTTATTTGAGGAGCTCGTGGGTAGATAATAACAGGCACAGGTCGATCTTCAAGGTTAAGCAACGCTTGCCAAGGTTGGTCTGTGGATGGGGGACCATCTTAACATAACAAGTTTCCTTCGTTAGCACGTTAAGCCGTAGGTCCCGGCTGTCGTTTGTAGATCTGTGGCAGTCGTTACGGATAGTCAGAAGCCAGTAAATCTGACTCCAGTCTTGCCATGAAGTACCGTATTACCCCAGTTAATGGGTTGTGGAGGTCTGGTAGGCAGCCGCTCCTCGTAAAATACTGGTATTCAGCTAAATCCGGCTTGACTGGAAGCCGACCCCAATATAGTTGGGAAAAGGCTAGGCAGATGTGATAATGGCTTTATGCCACTTTTTGGGTGGAGCGAGGTGAAGTGTCAGATTTTACTGACTTAACCCACCTGTGCTTCTTCAACGCCGCCTTGCGTTTCGGGACTGTACCCGCAGCCCATTAGGTTCTCGATCTAAATAATAATGACGATAAAATCTCCACAACAACAATATCTACCAAACATCTGTGTGTCCAAAATATCGAGGAAAGATGAGTAGTATTTTCAAAATTATATAAGTACGATTGTATGAAAATATATCT
Source organism: Mythimna separata (assembly GCA_030763345.1). NCBI lineage: Eukaryota > Metazoa > Arthropoda > Insecta > Lepidoptera > Noctuidae > Mythimna > Mythimna separata. The sequence goes on along the minus strand of CM061188.1, from coordinate 2,326,959 downwards.
CAGGTTAGACGCTCTTAAAGACTACGTTTACCGTTTGAATCCCCAACCGGTCCTATGAGACCGCGCTGTTATTGTTTTACTATTGTGTCTCGTTTCGCGGGTATCTGAGTAACTACAAAGTAACGTAGATATATTTATTTTTTATGGTAGGAAATCATCAAATCTAATTCTCCGGCTCTAGGCTGAGCGGAACGGCGAGTCAGACATTTACAGACCAAAACTCACTCCTTTTCCTACTTTGCCTACATTCTAGGGTCCCGGGGTAGTCTTCCGTTCAACCCAACGCCTCAGTAGGCTTCGCAGTAAAATCATATTTTTAATTAAAAGCATTACCCACAAAATTATATAAGGTCATTGTGCTTTTGACGGGTAACCACCGGCCAGTGCAAACGACGTATTATTATTACCCCTACCTCAAATGTATTTTAAACAAACCGTGTACGCTACATTTAATATCAATTCATTTTAAATTGTACTGGTATTTTGTTGCGAGTGAAATTGACGATTTGGAAAACAATGGTCGAAAGTTAACCAAATGAAAATTACGTTTAACTGTTGCATTATTTTATGTGTAAAGATTGCATGTAGCAGATATGAGAGATATATTTTGTAGGTTGAAAGTCATCCAAAGACTTTTCCAGCTCTAAGGCGGGCGGGCGGGGTTTTAGTCAGAAAATACCTGACTAAAACTTACTTCTATGTTCCTTCTTTGCCCTACGTTCCACGACTCCGGGTTCCCCTTTCAGGAGAAACCCATGGCCCAGTAGGGTTCGACCCTGCTGGGCCCCTTCGGTTTTGCTGACATCTCCTTGAGGCGCGTAGTGTATATATTAGAGGAAGTTTGATAGTTGCCCCAGTTAGCAAAAAAAGTTGAAAGAGAAACGCATGTTAGTAAATTGGTTCTTAGTTTACACGGATGGAGAGGGTCAAAGAAAAGATGGATGTGTTATGTCAGGAGTGTTAAGAATGAAAAGGGAGTTAGTGATAGTGTGACGGGTGACAAGACAAATCATCTGCCTAGCCTTTTCCCAACTATATTGGGGTCAGCTTCCAGTCAAGCCGGATTTAGCTGAATACCAGTATTTTACGAGGAGCGGCTGCCTACCAGACCTCCACAACCCATTAACTGGGGTAACACGGTACTCCATGGCAAGACTGGAGTCAGATTTACTGGCCTCTGACTATCCGTAACGACTGCCAAAGATCTACAAATGACAGCCGGGACCTATGGTTTAAGGTGCTATCCGAGGCACGGAGGAAACTCGTTATGTTAAGATGGTCACTCATCCACAGACCAACTTAGGCAAGCGTTGCTTAACCTTGAAGATCAACTTGTGCGGCTGTTATTATCTAGCCACGAGCTCGTCAAAATGGAAGAAAAAAACGTTTTGCGGCGACCCCAAGTAATATGGGCAGGAAGACGATTAATTAGTATTATTATGACGCGACGGTGATTAATTTTGAAGATTTTTCTTCTTCCAATTAAAACATTCGGTACTCTTTCATTGAAAAAGTGTTTTGACATCGAATCGAATACGAAAGCACTTTGCGTTTGGGTAAGGACTTGTTTTTTAAGGTTCCGTGCCCAAAGAGTAAAAACGTGACCCTATTACTAAGACTCCACTAATAATTTTTCTAGACAGTTGTTTTTACAGATGAAGTATAAGTATTTCACGCAATGAAAGAATTTTAACAACTGTCACAATAAGTGTAGGAACGATTTTTTCGAGGTCAAAAACGTCCCTGCAACTAAGTGAGCTTGGAGGCTTGTATTGATGATTTTTATGGTTATAATTATGTAGCTAGTTACGTTTTACAGTCGCAAAAGTATTTTTAACTCCATACAACCTACCACTGGCTTGCAAATTGCAAAAAAACGTAAGAAAATTTGAATTTCGCGGGCTACATGAATCATTCACCTTAACAAACCGACAGTTTTCATTATCTATTTTTGCATCCATATTTTGCTGCCATAGCGATTTCATGCTCTGAACTAAAACCTATTTCGGATTTAGTTACTACAGCGCTCTATTCAATGTTCTAGGAATTTAATATCCGGGTAACTCCGTGGTTCTAGAATATACGGATGTGTTGTCTAAACAAACCCGGGTATAGGGAGCTGTGGCTGCATATATAATATCAAATGTTCGTAGAAATTTAGGTACTACTCGGAAATACTCTGGTTATTCATATTATTTCAGTGATGGCTATTCTAACAATTTGGGAGCCTGCGGTTTTACCGAAAAGAATTTTCATAATTTCAGCCGAAAGACGTCCACTGCTGGACATAGGCCTCCCCCAAAGGGGCTTGCGCTTGGCATGCGGGTTGGCGATCGCAGTGTGGTTCGAGAAAAGCACAGATAATGCTGCTGCCCATTCTCTGGTGTGTCCCTTAGTCGCCTCTTACGACACCCAAGGGAAGAAATAGGATGGTGTAAATCTTTGCGTCTAAACACCATACTGAATTTTAGAAACCTTTTATTCTACCAATGCAATATTTGGAATAGTTTTTGTTCGAAAATTTTGATTTGGTCAAATTTTTACCTCGGCAGAATATTACCTAAGATAACGTCAATAAGACATTTGGTTTTTAATCAAATTATTTATTACGGCAAATAATTTTAAGACAATAAACATTTATGGTTACAAACGACGAACAAAAAACGAACTGCTACCAGAACTATAGGTTAGGTTATTTTAGAATAGTGACCAAACAATGCTTAGCCAGAAGCATATTTTTTGTATGTAAAACCAGAAACTGAAAACTGTAGATATCAAATAATTGGCTTAATTTATTTGCAAAATAACAATTTGGAAATGAAATTATGCGGAAAATTGTTAGGGAAGTGATAATTTGTCAATCAATTTTTGTAAAACAAGGGAGACCCGTTTTATCTATCTATCTACCTAACAGAAACCATAACCACGACAAGCTTTAACTACGCAGAACAAAAACAATATATCCTCCTTTCATCCCATTTTCATCCTCAACCACCATACATTATCTCCAGGTCCAAAAGTACCCGGTCTTGGACCATAGCCAAACTATTGGTCTATCCGTAATCCAATGCACTTTGCCGCTTATTACCCGGGTCACCGGTTCTGGGTACCCGGTCAGATAAAACCGGATAACTGGAACAATCTTTGCGAAGCATTGGCCCGGATTCTTTTCATTTTGTATAATAAAATCCGAATTAGGTTTATCGTGGGAGATTTCTTGATTGTGTTTTCGAATTGAAGAAAACAATTTGTGAAAGTTGGTTTTCTAATTTCGGACTGGGTTTTATTAGAAAGACTTTATCTATACTATGCTTTATATTAATACTTGAGGAGCTCGTGGCTAGATAATAACAGCTGCATAGATCGATCTTCAAGGTTAAGCAACGCTTGCCTAGGTTGGTCTGTGTATGGGTGACCATCTTAACATAACGAGTTTCCTCCGTGCCTCGGAAAGCACGTTAAGCCGTTGGTCCCGGCTGTCATTTGGAGATCTTTGGCAGTCGTTACGGATAGTCAGAAGCCAGTAAATCTGACTCCAGTCTTGCCATGAAGTACCGTGTTACCCCAGTTAATGGATTGTGGAGGTCTGGTAGGCAGCCGCTCCTCGTAAAATACTGGTATTCAGCTAAATCCGGCTTGACTGGAAGCCGACCCCAATATAGTTGGGAAAAGGCTAGGCAGATGATGATGCTTTATATTAATACTAGCTGCTGCCAGCGGCTTCGCCCGCGTGAAAGTAGAAAATTTTCCCAAGGGAATATACTACTGGGATAAATAGTATACTATGCGGTATTTCAGGACATGGCCTACCCATGTACCAAGTTTCAGTTTCAGCGGAAGTCTTTTGATGTGTCAATTTTTCAATTCAAATGTATGTTTCTATTATAAGCTGATCTAGGACATTACTGACACCCTGTGCCTAAGGAAGCACGTAAAGCCGTTAGTCCCGATTGTTATTCCTAGAATTTTTGTACAGTGCAGTGGTTAGGTAGACATATGCCAGAAAGTGTGGCCGTGAGTTTAGATCCAAAGAGTACTTATGTTGGGTTGTGGAGGTCTAAAACACAGGTATTTAATCGCATCTGGTTGGACTGGACTGGACTCCAACCTCAAGCTTGTTGGGAAAAGGGTAAGGAGATGATGATAGCTAAGTCAATTTTTAATCAGAATGACTTCTCCCACTCTTGGGCGGAGCGGGAGGGCGTGTCAGACTTTTACTGACTAAACCCCTACCCTGTTCCTTCGTTGCCTTCGATCTGGGGGACACGGTGACAACCTTTCGGATTTTCCGCGTTCCCCAGAGAGCTAAGTCAAGTTGGGATTCAAATATGTATTAATATTTCAAATTCATATTGACTTTGAACCCCTTCATACATGCGAGGCAGATGCTTTAACAACTGAGCCATCACCACACATAGTAGGTAACCAATATAACATACTAACATCAATTCCACTCAAATAAATAACAAAAACAAATAAGTAAGTAATCAAACTACCCTCTCCTCCAAAAACCCAACCACAATTAATAATAATTTTCAGAACAATTTAACCCCGTTTTACCATTCAGCGCTTCAAGCGACAATTTGTGGAAACACTTAGCGAGGAATTAAAACTGGAACGCTTCGATCAGCGCTGGAATCACTTGAAGAGTTGAAGTATCGATCAACTTCAGTTTACTTTGGTCAACACTTCTGACCGAGGGTAGGGTCGGGTCGCAGTGACAGCGGGTTTTGTGGAGATGTGATTGAGTGCAGTTTGATTGATTGACTGTTATGGTGGAGAGGCGTGTTGTCCGACCTACGTTAGTTTTAGTTGCCATAACAACTGGTCCTGTGCGTCAATCGGATTCCAGCGACCTATGTACCTATTTTATTTTAACCTAACTACGCCAGAAAGTTTTCAAGTGTATTTTTTTTTAGACGGGTAATCGACAAAGTGACTTATCCCGGTCTTGGTCGGAATGGAAGGGCTTTTCAGAATTTTACTGACTGAAACCCACTCGTTTCTTCCTTCTTTGCCTTTGTTCCAGGGTATTATGTATATTTTTCAGACATGACTTAGATCTAAACAGCTTCTTGCATGCTTGCTTGGGAGGTTTTGTTAGATTCTTGGTTGTGAGAAAGACACAAGTATTAAAATTGCGTATATTAGCGCCAATTAGCAAACTAAATTATTATTTTTTAACTAATTTGATTTGCCAAAAAAAAACTTTAAACAATTTTTGTATTAAAAGTAGACTGTGACATCGACACTTTCAAAAATACATTAATCCAAATAATCTCCTCCTATTCCTTCAATTTGATGACTTCCAAGTGTTCCAAAATACAAAACGAAATTCTATTTACTGTTCTTGTGAAATACACTGGAGCCACACCCTACTGCACCAGTCTTCAGCTCGCTAACACTGAAACCACTAACTAAAGCAAAGTTAGCGCAATCATTTACTAGTTACGGCCTGCACCACTCGTCCAACGGTAACGCGTTTCGTATTCAGTCTCCGTCCAATCGGTACCAGCCAAATTGATGCAGCTTTTTCCTAGAATCAGAAGACCAATAGGTTATTCTATCAATATTGACTAATAACCACTTGACCAATAGGCCTGTCTGTATTAACTGATCAAAAGTACCTTTGATCAATTCTAGCATTTAAATTTAGACTGTGACATAATATACACTTTCAAAAATACATTGATCCAAATAATCTCCTCCTATTCATTAAATTTCTCTCCTCCATGTTTTCCAAATTACAACAAGAAATTTCAATTATTACTGTTCTTGTGAAATACACTGGAGCCACACCCTACTGCACCAGTCTTTAACTCGCTAACACTGGGACCACTAACTAAAGCAAAGTTAGCGCAATCATTTACTAGTTACGGTCTGCACCACTCGACCAACGGTAACGCGTTTTGTATTCAGTCTCCGTCCAATCGGTACCAGCCAAATTGATGCAGCTTTTTCCAATTCTGCATAAAATAAAACTGTATAAAATTCAATATTGAATGTTTCGAGGACTTTGGCAACTGGCCGGAAAATTTGTAGGAAGAGAAATGAGTTTAAAATAAAAAAGTTTTTACCTTTGTTGCTGTGTAGTTTTTTTTTTATGGAAATGCAAATACAGTTCAAAGAAAACTGCACTTTGAAATAACTTACTTAAAGTGCAATTTTGTTTAACTTAGTATAGTCCAGTCCAGTTTACAAGTATTTTATCATCTTATTTTTTCGCGAGAATTTAAATGACTCTTTGTAACGTACGAATTAGTTTGTAAGAATTGGTAATTCAATCACTGTTCGTTCTGTGTTTGGGTAACTATAATCTAAGAGTCTTCAAGGACCCTGAGAATAGTTCTTTATGAATTTTTAAGTCACTATCTCACCTGATGGTGAGCGATGATGTGGTCGACGATGGAGCATGATTACCTAGAATTAATTATTGTATTACTTTTCACACTCTACTTAAATACTCTTAGGTTGTAGCTGCAGTTGTAGCTATCAGGAACTGCATACTCCGGCAGGGAATTCCACTCCTTAGTTTTTAGTACAATAAATAGAAAGAAAGAAAAATATTTATTTGAAATAGATACTTCGAAGCTAGTGTATGCCACATAGATCACATCGGTTGGATGGTTTTAAAGTCTATAACGAGCATCGGGCTATAAATAATGTTTGTATTTTATAAAAAGGATACGATACCAGTTTAGACTAGTATATATGGAAGGAAGAGAAAGCTTGACACGTGGCGCATTTGACTTCTCTAAAGTACATAGTTCTGATTTTTGTTTATGTTTTTTATTAAAACTTTAACGGTGCACAAAACAAAACTATAATAATATAACGGTGCACAGGCTGACTTAACGCCTAAGAAATTCTCTACTAGTCAACCAAGTGTGGTGAAGAGAAAATATGGCAGGTGCATAACAAAAAGAAATGATTATTAATTACTCAGATACCCGCGAAACGAGACACAATAGTAAAACAATAACAGCGCGGTCTCATAGGACCGGTTGGGGATTCAAACGTTAAAGCAAACAAAGGTTTTTGTGCTTTAAGAAGGCACAGGCAAGAATGCTTTTCAGATTTTTACAGATGTCAGAATCCCTTTTGTAATGTCTCTCTTATTGAGTCGAACTAAAAGCTACTATTATCCGAATTGCATCTCACAAAGGGAAACTTTACAAGTTGCAATTCTCGTGATAGCAGATTTTGAATTCAAAGCTCAAATAGTTTTACTAATTGATCCATAAACGCTATTGAGTTTTGAGTTACTACGCTTTTGAGGACATCGAATCGTTTGAAACAGTGGGTCTCAATCTTTTTGACCGGAACCCCATTGGTTTCTATTTATTTATGAACACCCAAACATTTCAAAATGAAAACAACAAATACAGATAGAAGAGCAGAAAGGTGCTTCTTATTTCCAAAGATTATTTTTCTAGCAAATGACCTTCTTGATGAGACCTTCTGTGTTATTAACAGGGAATAGCTGTAGTCTAAAAGAAAATATAACTCTTCCTATGGTGACTGGAAATCGCCCTGAGACAAAGAGGAGGCCTGATCCATCTGTGGAAACAACATAAGCTACATGCAAACTATCCCTTTTTTACCCTTTATCCAAAGGAAAACTTTTTTTTATTCATGTTTATTTGTTCATTTTAAAAACCTTTCCTTCGGAAAACTCTTTATCGGTGTGGCATCGAACAATTTAATCCATTGGTTGCCAACCTTTTTTCAACCGAGGACCACTTTGTTTTCTTGTTGTTAGCAGGGACCATAATTTCGAAACTTGTGTCACACCGATTCTTTAAAAACATAATTGTTACAGAAAATACATTTGTGATAGAAATGTTCAATCTGTCTCATTTCAGTTGGAAAGTTTCAAATATTTATTGCTCTCCTGGACCTCATTTTAACTTTTACTAATCACAAGTGGTCCATGAGACACAAATTGACAACCACAGATTGAATCAAACCAACGCCCCCACTGGAACCCGACCAGAATCCGCTTAAAGTCCATTTTACTGAACCCACAAAGCAAAGTCGGTTTGCAAGTTCAGAACTAACGACCGTGTCGCCCCTGGCTTGGAGTTTAGCGTTGAATGCGGGTAGTAGCACAAATTGCGATGTTTCTGAACGGGAACATTTCACTATGACTCTCTGTGCCCAACTTATGGGATGATCATCTCAACTGTTGAAAGTTGGGAGTGTAGTCTAATTGTGTATTGGAGTTCGAGTTAGGATGGTTTTAACGGGCACGGCTTTCTACATCACTGTTGGAACTAGGGGTAGACTGTAGCACAAAAAATATACAACTCAGTCACATTAACTTAACGTTTAGCGTCGATGAAATAATGTTCAAAAACTATATGTAGAACAACAACAGAGAACCAGCAAATTATCGACGCGCGTATAGATAGCAAAGATGCTGACCATACCTGACACTTGCCGGGTAAGCTAAGGGAATGCGATGGGAAGCGTGGGGATTCTCGCTTTTCAGAGATGCGTCAAGTTAATGTGGCTTTTTTTTAAGTTGTGTTTGTAATACCAGGGTGCGCAACCGATTTGTTGTTTTTCATACACTATAACTCACGTTCAGCTGGGAGACGTTTTACAGCATTAACGATTTAAAATAGGTACTCCATGCAGCTATCTAGAAAGACCGCACATTGACCTGATTCGTAGCTTTTGTATCCTAAATACCAGCTCCATATCAGAAGACTGCCCCCAGAAAACAATTCCATATCGCAAAACAGAAGAAACTAGTCCATGGTCTTGCACGCGCCCCTAAAAGAGATGCCAGCAAATCTGTAGGGGCCTAGCAGGGTTGAAGCCTACTGAGTCCATGGCTTGTGCGTAAAAAACCCCGGGGTTCTGGAACGAAAGGCCAAATAGAACATAAGCGTGAATTTTAGACGCTATAATTTTGACACGCCTTGTCGTTCCGCCCAAGAGCGGGAGAAGTCATTCTGATGATTTCCTACCTTAAAAAAGAGCCTGGCAACCTTTTTTATTACGTCTATCATCCCAGTCTTTTGGTGCAGTGTGTTGTTCCTTATTATTTTAGTTTTATTTTACACCCAGAATACTGCGCTCCATTTCTCGTTGGCAAAAACCCTAAGGCGAAACTTTTGCGAATCGATGAGTAACCAAGTCTGAGCACCGTAGGATAGGATGGGCAGGATATAGGTACATATCGATGAGTTTTTGCTTCAGGGAGATCGGGTGATCTCCCTTAATTTATATCTTTATGAACCAGTAGCTTTTCCAGACGCTTTCGATACGGACGTTTACTTACAAATGTGTTTAAAAAATGTCAGCCATTATGATACAACGGTAAAATTCGTAGTAACATCGATAAACTGGAAACAGAAAATTGAAACCCGCAAATCCACATAAACGTCGAGTCGATGCGGAATATGGGAACGCTGCACAATACAAGGTCTGCAGTATATTTGCATGTGGCTGACTGGCCGCGGTATCTAACAACCATGTTATGCATTCTATGCACGGATGCTTCGACAAATTGATGCATTTTTAGGGTTCTGTAATACGGAGATGGTTGAAATATTGTAGGACTTGTAGTTTAAGCATAATAACTGATTATTCCGATGGATGTGAGACGCACAGGACCGGTCGCTGTGGCGACGCTTGGGGGAAGCCTATGTCCAGCAATGGACGTCTTTCGGCTGAGATGATAATGAACTGATTATTAATCAGCCTTTTAATGTCCCGACTGCTGGGACTCAGGCTTCATCTCTAGTAGAAAGAATGTGTAAAAAATAATTCACTACGCGGACCAAGTGCGGGTTGATGAATATCACACATCTTCGGTTTCCTCAAGATGTCATGATGTCAGACCACTGACGCCATTCTTAATATTCCTATCCTCAATTCAGAATTCTCGTGAAGCCCTTGGTCCCGGCAGTCATTTATAGGTATTTGGCAGTCGTTACGGATAGTCAGAAGCCAGTAAATCTGACTCCAATCTTGCCATGAAGTACCGTGTTACCCCACTTTAAACGTTGTGGAAGACTTTTTTCCATTACACTCAGTACAGTTTTAATCTAAAGACACGACATATTCTCCGGTCCACGTTGATTTTGCAAAAGTATTTTCTCTCAAGCATCAGATTTCTCGTTGCAATGTCGCTATGAAGAACTTGAGAGTTTCCTTCCTGTTCTAAAATATAAAACTCAAGAAAAAACTGTACAATATTTTCTTACATAAAATACTGGTTTATAGATTTTCCTCCAGCCAGCAATATAAAATTTAATGATTACTATATATTGAAACAAAGTATCCGTAGTTTCTCCCGGAAAGCCTTTAAAGCCACTACGGGAGAAAGCTCACTATATACTTACAACTAAAAATAATGTATAAGTTTCACCTTAAACGGCAGACAGTGACAACTTTGCACTTAAATTTTATTTCACTTGAGACTAACATTTAAATAAAGTTGAAATAACAGCTGGCGTAACGAGGCCCAAAAACTACAAAAAGACTTCTTCTACCTGGCGTTAATCCCGGCTGCCAGGGTCCGCCTTCCTACTAAACTTTCTCTACTTTGGCCGATCTTATATCCTTTCCAGTAAGGCCATTGGCTCTCATGTCGAACTTGACGACGTCCAGCCAGCGCTTACGAGGGCGACCACGGTTCCTAGTCCAAAGGACGGCCATATCCATGCATTTCCGATCAACGTACTCTCTAGGGCGGCGCATGATGTGGCCATACCATCGCAGACGACACTCTTGCAGTTTTTCCCCCACGTCACGGACACCAAGACCTTGGATGAATGAGTAATGACTTGTGTAATAATGACCAAAACTATAAATGACTGACTGACTGAAACTGAAGGGGATCAGCAGGGTCGAAGCCTCTGGGGCCACGGGTTAGGTTCTGAAAAGAAAACCCGGGACCCTGAAACGAGAGCCCTGGAAAAGAAGAAGAAACATACATATCTACTAGGGCTGCAAGAAAGTTTAAAAGAATTACTGTAGCCTTAAAACGCAAAGGACCAATGAATGAAGGAACACAACATCATCACCCGCCTAGCCTTTTCCTAACTATATTGGGGTCGGCTTCCAGTCAAGTCGGATTTAGCTGAATACCAGTATTATACGAGGAGCGGCCGCCTACCAGACCTCCACAACCCATTAACTAGGGTTACACGGTACTTCAATGAAGGAACACAATAATGTAGATTAAACGATAACGATTTTACTTCACTTAGATATCTAAGACTCGATTACACAAAGAAAAAATATTGATACGCAAATAAGTTTTGTTTGCAAAACCTTACTTTTCAACGCTGTTGCAAGCGCCATGATCGCGGGATGACTGGAGAGTGCGGGTGGATGGAAAAAATTGCTAAGAGCAGACAAATCTGTCTACTCTCTTCCTATGCCTCTTGCTACACGCACTATTGCAACTCGACACTAAATCACGGCAAAACACACTCACAGTATCACCAAGTTTTTCGGAGTCTTTGTTATGATTACTTAAATGAAAAGTAATTTCATTTAAGTAATTTAAGAATTCAAGTAATTACATTTGACAGATAGAGAGATAATTGACGTTCCTATTCTTATTAGAGTCGCATTGTAACTATTTCCAATAGGAGCCCAGTAAGGACGAAGCCTCTTAGGTTCGGGGTTCTTCTGAAAGAAAAACCTGGGTCTCTGGAACGAAGGAGAAGAAGGAACAAAGTAGTAGGTTTCAGTTATTATAAGTCCATGTCAGACTTTTCTCCCGGTCCGACCAAGACCAGGAGAAGTCATTCTGATGACTTTCGAAGTCAATTTTCTTATAACTATTTTGAACAATCCCTACGCCTCAACAATTAGTTACAAACATAGAACATTACACATATACTTAACAATTACATTTATATTCCATCTACGGAACCTTCCGCTGATATCCGACATGAATTAAGCCGCGTGTGGATTTATTAACACAATTCTGAACATAGACATTAAGTTATCAGATTTCAAACCAATTATATGGGGACGTGTTTCGATTAATAAACCCACTGTAATGTTTGAGGCTAGCTAATTAGGGTTGTAATTATGTGCACCTAGTGTGTTAAATAGAAAACATATGTAGTATTCTATTGGTTTTGATTAATTACTAATTTCCTAGTTCAAGCACGTTTTTCTTAAAAGTTTTAACGAAATTATCCAATTATTTCAGCCGATATAGGGCGGAACGGGAGGGCGGTTTAAGGTACCGTAGGCTTCGGCATTCGGACGGCGAGCGATGTCTATCTCGCCGTCTGACCTTCCGGACCGAGCCCAAGTCGGCAATGTTGGGCAGTGTTCCACGCGCACCTTAAAGAGCAAAACTGTAGCGGCCTAGCAGGAGCCGTGGGTCGGTTTCCGTAAGGGAACCCCTAGGTCCTGGAACGCAACGCAAAGAAGGAACATAGGTGGGGTTTTAGTCAGTAAAAGTCTGACATACTCTCTCGGTCCTCCCTATAGCAAAAAAAGTTATTGGATGATTTCAAACATTAAAAACAGGATTAGTTTATTACTTTCCCTTGGCATAATTTTCACCTACCACGCAGGCAATGCCACTGGCAAATAGTAGTATGTAGGTAGTAGATATTATGCCAATTCTCAGTTTTATCCGTTCGGCGGAACCCAAAGAGTTTTGTTTACGTAGGACCGTTTATGCCAATACAGACTTCGGACTGTAGTGGACCCGTTGTGCTACTTTTATTGTTAACTTCCAGTTGGATCCTGTTCAGTGGATGGTCGTAACGCTTTTGTACTTAGATTCGCATAGTTTTTCGGTGGTAGATAGTTTTTTTTTATTATTGATAGACTCGCGCTTGACCACATCTCACCTGATGGTAAGCGATCATGTGGTCGACGATGGAGCACGCTTGCCTAGAAGAAACCTATTCACTCTTGACTTAAATATTTTTAACCGATCAAAACGGAGGAGGTTCTATGTTCGTCTGTATGTATGTTTTTTTTGTGTATATTCTCCGAGTACACGGTCAATTGTGGACCGATTTTGATTTTTTTTAAGGCTTGAAGTTAAAAAAGTATATAAGCTAATAATAGGGGATTTATTCCCCTAAAAGACATAGTAAAGCTCCAGCTGCTGTAATCCACCACGAGGGCTTACTGCGAATAGGTAGATGTCACAAGACTTCGAATATTTGGTCCTAGAACATGACGGTTTCTTTACGATATTTTCTGCCTTTATTTTGAGAGTATTATTGGTAAAATAAACAAATATTGGTTCAGTGTGGGGATGAACCTGCGACCCGCAGCGCAGCAGTCTATCGCTTAACCACTGCGCCAACCATGCCATCTGAAAAATAAGAAAAAATATACTTCTATTTTAAAATTATAAATGACTGATAAAATACTCATTGCTGTATTGTCACATGGAGTCTGTCTGAGGAAACCTTATCAACACACCTTGCTTCTTGGAAAATAATATACATCATCATCTGCCTAGCTTTTTCCCGGCTTCCAGTCATGCCGGATTTAGCTGAATACCAGTATTTTACGAAGAGCGGCTGCCTACCAGACCTCCACAACCCATTAACTGGGGTTACATGGTACTTCATGGCAAGACTGGAGTCAGATTTACTGGCTTCTGACCAACCGTAACGACTGCCAAAGATCTACAAATGACAGCCGGGACCTACAGTTTAACGTGCTTTCCGAAGCACGGAGGAAACTCGTTATGTTAAGATGGTCACTCATCCACAGACCAACCTTGGCAAGCATTGCTTAACCTTGAAGATCGACCTGTGCGGCTGTTATTATCTAGCCACGAGCTCCTTCTTGGAAAATAATATACAAAGCTACGAAAATAACTGAAACCTTTCTCAAATTGAAATATTTTTCCTTTTAATAAAATTAATAAGTCAAGGCAATGAAGCTAACAACGTGTTGAATCGTGTAGAACAAAGACAGTGATTGCGACACCCCCTCACCACCCGCTCGGGCGTAGAGGTGGGGTGAGGGAGCCATTGGTGTATTGTGACCTATTTTCTTAAATGGCTGCTGCAACTGAATTCAATAAGCGATAATGGCTTGAATGGAACTATCTTGGAGGTGACTGGATGGGCAGAATTAATGGCGGTCATTTATTTTTATGGGGTCTAGTTATAAAGACGTTGAACGTAGCACTCATTTTAACATTATTTCTATTGCTGCAGTACGGGGTGTTTTTGACCTCGTTTGGAAACTATCATTTTGACAATAAAGGGTTTTTTAGACCCCGTAACGTTTAAGGTATTACAAGAAACTACAAGCTCTCTTTGGCTAAGTGCAGTACGAGGTTAAAGTGACCCCGTATTTAAGAAGATACACCACGGCATTTCGTTTTTCATTTTAAGTATCCTACATTTATCTCTTTTCTAAACTAAACCACATTGCATGGCTTTCGCACGGCAGAGAAGATCAGAAAACTATGTTTTTCTTAGTCTCACTGCAAGGAAGACCAGTACGAGGCGGATTAGACCTCGTTTCACATTGAACATGACCATATTAACGGGCTACGAAGCGCAGTATAATAATAATCCTCCTGACCGATTTTCGATCACGGCGGCACACGGTGGTAATCTCAATAGAGATTAGTCAAGTACACAGGATATATATTATAGTGCACAAGTGCGCGCTCAAACACTAGTGCGCACTCTATTAAGGTATTAAGCGAATAGATTGCGTTCCATAACTCACGTACTCGACGTCAGGAAAATACAGATATGCTGAAGTGCGAATGTTCTAACCACATTTTTTTTTATCTCTGATAGTTTTGCGCTTGACCGTCATCTCACCTGATGGAAAGCCACGATGCGATTGACGATGGAGTGCGCTTACCTAGAAGTAACCTATTCACTCTTGACTTAAAGACAACCAGGTTGTAGCCATTAGGAAACACAGACTCCGGCAGTGAATTCCACTCCTTAGCTGTGCGCACAATGAATATGTTCCCAAAACGTTCTGTGCGTACAAGTGGGATGGCCACAATGTATCGGCGGCGCATTGCTGTATGTCTGGTGGACGACGCAGAAGCAGGCTCACATCGCAAGAATGTGCCCGGAGAGTTGGGCAAAGAACGTCACCCAAGCCGTTTTAGGGCTACAATCATTCTTTCAAACATACCCACAGCCCTAGACATCGGCTCATCACCGGGACCTTCAGTTTTGTTAACATCTCTTTGAGGCGCTCGCAGAACACTACGCGATGTCGATTCGGGTCTGATCATTATCAGACAGACGGCCGACAAACTACCCGTTACTCGTTTTCCACAACCCATAGCCTATGGTGGCTGAAAATCGCCCTGTAACTCGCGACTCTCAGAAGGAGAAATCAACATACATTCAAACTTTTATCGTCGACAACGCGTGGTATGTGTTTCATGCAACAAACATGCTTTTTCCGGTTTCATCATGTTTATTTTTGTACAATATTTTATACTAAACAAGAAATAACACTAAAATTAAAATAATATTTTTCTGGAAACAGTATCATAAATGGTAATTAAATGGAGCTGCAATTAGCATTACAAATATTAGTATAAGGAGGAGTGGGGGCGTGGTGGGAACATCGTGCCATCTCATTCGTACCTACACAAGTAGTCTAATTGTGATGACGTCACATTTCAGTATGTGCATTTTTGTTCTGTTACTTGACAGTTTACCCTTTCACCAGGTTTAAAAGCTTTCTAACTTACCTACTTAATATAAAAAAAATATTTTTATTTATTTGTTCATTTGTGATTTAAGATAAAGTTACTTGAGTCCGATTTATGAATTGGGTGTAGGCAAGGCTAGAGTGAATAGGCTATTAATAAACTAATGCGCCTCGCCATCAACGATTGCATCACTGCTTACCATCAGGTGGGATCGCAGTCAAGTACTAGTTTACACCATTTAAAAAAAAACATGATTACACATGTGGATGATTGTAGAGGGAGAGGAAGATCAAAAAAAAGATAGATGGATTGTGTGAGGAGTGATATGAACGAAAAGTGACTTTGCCCGCAGTCGTAGTAAAAATAATATTTTCGTTACCAATCAAATTAAAAAAAACTTGTATCGACTACCCAATTTACAATAATTATTTAGACCGTGAAACGCATTATAAAAATGGCCCCATATACCCAAGAATGTGGGCACATAACACAAAATTTACATAACCATAGGAACGCAATAAAACGAACCACCCAAGGCTATATTCGTACTCTCAAATAATCTTCCCGATAAGCCTTTGCAGCGAACTTTTAAGCAAATTCTGGCAAACCCTTTTCCTATCTACACAACGGTATCACGAGCCTTCGATAGTTTTATAGAGTGTTGATCAGATATTCACCAGTCGGCATTATCTTACAGACATTGCTGGACTCAAGGAGTAGTGTCTACAGAAGGTTGACTCGTTACTAAGAATGAAAATACTCGCGTACAAGCGCACACACATTTTTCGTTTAATAGGTATCACAGCGATTTCAAATGACTGTTTTAATTTATTGCAATCCACATGTCATTGTCACCCCTCTGTAATTTTTTTGTCATATTTTGGCATTGTTGTCACTTTCTGTCACTTACAATGAATTTCGGTCTCTCGCTGACACTCTTTGTCATTCTTTACCACATTCAATCACTCTCAGTAATTCTTAGCCTTCTTATAGCCTTCAATAGTTTTATAGAGTGTTGATCAGATATTCACCAGTCGGCGTTATCTTATAGGCACTGCTGGACTCACGGAGTAGTGAGTCTACAGAAGGTTGGTTTTGTTCAATGAATGAATACAGACTCACACATAAACACGTATATGAACTGACGATTGTTTTTTATTTTAGGTCATGGTAATCTCAAACAAATGACCGTCTCATCTTAGTTAGACGATCGTTGTTAGATAATTAAATTCAGAAGTCAAAAGAATTGTCTTTCTTTCTTTCAGAGTCACTCTCTGTCACTTTGTATATTTTCTGCCATTTTATATGTTCTGCTATCAGGCGCTGTTACTGTTATCTTTTTTGTCACTCACTGTTAGTCTTAGTCACATTCTCCTTAACTCTCTGTCATTTTTTGCAGCTCTCTGTCACTTTCAGTCATTTTCAGTTCACTCTCTGGAACATTGTCTATTATAAGTAACATAATAATTTTTTTTACTATATCCCACCATTATATGTAAGATACTACCTTTTTTTAGAGGTGCAATTGCTTCTCCCATTCTGGTAAGAGCAATAGAGAGTGCCAAACTTTCACTTACGAAAACCCCTGTATTCCTAGACTACGGTAGCCTATACGAACAAATTCATAGCCGATTGTACTTGGCCTTCTGTACCTTCTACTCCGTGGTAAATAAGCACATAAGACGGGATGATGGGACTCAACATTACCATAGAAACGATGTCGGTCAGACGTTAGACAGCTTTCACACTACGCTGCAGATTTACTTGAATATTTAACTCTAAGTTCGGGCTTTACCAATCTTTTGGGGTATCAGGTGTTGGTTTAGTTAGTTATTCATTCATGTTGAGCGTTTCATCGTGGGGCCTGCGTGGTGGATTACGGCCTATTCCCTCTCCTAGAGAGTAGGCCTGAGTCTCAGCAGTGGGAACATATAAGAAGAAGTGGGTAGAATCATCATAGCGTTGAGTTGTTGGATTCATTTCTCATTTTAATTTTGGCTATTTGTATTTATGTTAGTTTTCTATTTATTTGTGTATCTTTAAGTTGCACCTACTATGTTCTTTCTGCACCACCCTAAGATCGACTGGTAGACAATGCCTGAGGCATTAAGCCTTTGTACGTTAAGTTGTGTATAAAGTTTTTAAAATAAATATTTAAGGCTGATGCTATGCTATGCTAGCGTTTCATGGTGTTACCCATACCCAGTTACTGGGTTGTGGATGTCTGGAAGGTAATTGCTCCATGTAAAACACGGGTATTCAGCCGCATCCGGTAAAACTACAAGCTGACCCCTAGCTTCTTGGGAAAAACATAAGGAGAAGAAGAAGAAGTTGAGTGTTTAAAGTTATATAAGAGCTAGGATTTCAAGAATACTTGTTTATTGACTAGCTTCTGCCAGCTACTTCGCTCGCGTGAAGGTATGTTTCTTCACGTGGAACTTTGGACCCCCGGTTCATTCCCTTAAGTGGTGAATTTTAGAAAATCTTCTCTCAATGCGCGCCAACGTCATAAAAGAAAACCTTGAGCAAAATTTCACGCTCCTAGACCCAGTAGTTTCAGCAATGCGTTGATATGTTTGTCAGTCCGTTTTTCCTTTAATATATACGATAGTAAAGATTTAAGAAATAAAGATTACCTATCAGATAGAAAGCAGAGAGTTAAGATAGGAGAATATCTCAGTGATCACGCGGATGTCACATTTGGCGTGCCTCAAGGTAGCGTTTTAGGCCCTACACTCTTCTTAACGTATATAAACGATCTCAGTACCTTAAAGGTCGAAAACGCAAATATTCTCTCGTACGCCGATGATACAGCTGTAGTGTTCTTTGGAGATAGCTGGGCCGAAACTAAGCACAAAGCTGAGATGGGTATGACCATTATTGCTAATTGGCTAAATAATAACCTACTCACTTTGAACACGATAAAAACCAATTACATTTGTTTCTCTGTTTCGAAGCGATCACAACCAAATGAGGATTTTAGCATCAAAGTTCATTCATGTGAGAGAATCTCAAATACTGATTGTACGTGTCCTACAATTAATAAAGTATCACATACGAAATATTTAGGGATCATAATTGACCAAAAGTTATCTTGGTACTTCCATCTCGAATATGTCACTCAGAGAATAAGAAAGTTATGCTGGATATTCAAAACGTTGAGACACGTCGTTCCAAAACCCTCAAACAAAAAAGTAGGCCAAAACAGAAACCTCTTAAATGAAATTTACATTGCCCTAGCACAATCCGTCATAATTTACTGTATACCTATATGGGGTGGTGCAGCAAAGACAAAATTTATAGAGGTGGAACGAGGACAACGAGCCCTTATTAAAATTATGTATTTTAAAAGAATTAGGCACCCTACTGAAAGTGTCTATCAGGATAGTGGTCTGCTTTCTGTTAGAAAATTATACATTACACACATGATTATAAAAAAACACAAAACTCTTTCTTATGATAGTAATATACTATCAAAGAGGCGGAAAGATATGATCGTACAAGTTCCACAAACCAAGACTAAATTTGCTGCTATACAATATAATAAACGCTCAGCACAGGTCTATAATCGGATAAACAAAGATATATATATATACAATAAACAACTACATGAATGTAAGAAATTGATAATAGAATGGATAAAACCTTTAACATATGAAAGTACGGAAGCGCTGTTGCAATATGTAAAATAAAATTAACCATCTATGACACACGCACACACCGACACGCACTACACAAACACACCCCACACATACACACCGACACAACATCAAACATAAATTCTAATTGTAAAGTTATAAAGTTTAAGTATAATTAATAAAAACTAAAATATTATTGCTACATTATTAGGTTATGGAAGAGCGGAGTCTCCTAATACAGGCATTATTTGCTTAAAAGGAGGCTCCAATCACCAACAATTGTTAGATATTTGGTTTTGAAATAAACATTTTTTGTATTTTGTATTTTTGTATTTGTATTTGATAGTAAGCTCACAATTGACCACTATCTCACCTAATGGTAAGCAATTATATACATTACGCTTGCCTAGAAGTAACCTATTTACTCTTGACTTAAAGACAACCAGAGTGTAGCTCTCACAGCGTTTGACAACATTTTACTTGTTAAAGATTCTGCTTGAAGCCGTACTCGAAGTTTTCTACATTGACTGTAGTTTCTTCTATTGTATTCTTTCGCTTCCTTTGAGCTAGTTCGTTGACGCTTTTTTTCTTTTTTAAATGAGAATAGTTTCTACGCAATACAACGCAAAAAGTAGGATTTCAAGAACACTCCTTTAAATCGAAGTTTTTACGATTGACTAGTTTCTACCCACGGTTTTTGTCCGCGTTAAAGTAGGTTTCTCTATACTATCATGAGACCCTCCACATTCCATTCCCAAAGTTCACTCCGAATCATGGAAAATCTTCTCTCAATGCTCGCCAACGTCATAAAAGGAAATCTTGTGCAAAATGTCACACTCCAAACCCCAGTAGGTTTGGTTAAGCATGCAATAATGTCTGTAACTCAGTTTCTTCTTTAATATAATATACTATACTTACTACTATACGTACTTTAATAATTCAAGCTCACAATTGAGCCACTATCTCACCTAATGGTAAGCAATTATATACATTACGCTTGCCTAGAAGTAACCTATTTACTCTTGACATAACCCGTGAGAAGGCGCGCTATGAGCAATTGGCTCACACAAAAATTTAAAGCAAAATGTTTTGGTGATACCGACGCCCTAACGTCTCAAGCTCCTAGGTACCTTCCTAACTATTCATCCCCTTCCCTGTGACGCAAATTTCGTGCCGATCAGTGCTGTTGCGATCACGCGATTAAGTGTTTGTGGAGGCCGCGTACCATTGTGCGGTAATTTGCTCATCACGCGCCCGTCCGTGTAAGTATTTATTTTTCCAATTAAAGAAGTATAATTGTATTTTCTAGATTATATTATGTTATTTATTTATATTAAATAGGTTAATATTACGTAAATACTCTATAGTAATATTTTAATAATTATAAAAATTGTTT
Source organism: Mythimna separata (assembly GCA_030763345.1). Classification (NCBI taxonomy): domain Eukaryota; kingdom Metazoa; phylum Arthropoda; class Insecta; order Lepidoptera; family Noctuidae; genus Mythimna; species Mythimna separata. Next base: position 2,306,267 of record CM061188.1, on the reverse strand, counting down.
TTAGCTACAAAACACATGGAAAATGGCCGACCGACGTCAAGCACAAATTTGTTCGTGGCTGGAAGAGGATTCTGGTGATGATGGTGGCATTAGATGCGAATATTCTTCTTTTCTTTCTTCTTTCTTGTAATCGAAGGCTCCTAGACCTATTTCAGAGTCTAGGCCAAGCGTATTCTGTTCTATACATATGTTTAAGACGTAGAAATAGACGGTCAAAAAAAGCTTGCACTTTGTGCAAGTAATTACTCTGCACCGAACATATCACATATGTGTGTTTATTGTGTTTCGAGAGGCACACTTGTCCAGATCACCACGAAAGAGTCATTTTTTAAGTTTTTCATATGAAAGTTTTTTTATCGTGATTTATATGAAAACTGTCAAAATTATAAAATAAAAATTAGTTGTTTTGTTATTGGTTTCAGAAGTTGCATTTATGTTTTATAATTTTAACAAAAATACTTATTTTCTTACATATTAAACCTTGTTTTATTCATATAAATCTATTATGAGTAATTAAGTACTTTAAAAGCAGAAATATGAGCATTTAAAGTAGTGTGAGCAAGTTGCTCGCGCGCGCCTCTCCATGTAACAAACAGAGGCGCGCCTTCTCACGGGTTAAAGACCCTTGACAACATTTTACTTGTTAAAGATTCTGTTTGAAGACGTACTCAAAGTTTTCAACATTGACTGTAGTTCCTTCTATTGTATTCTTTCGCTTCCTTTGAGCTAGTAAGTTTGACGCTTTTTTCTTTTTTAAATGAGAATAGTTTCTACGCAATACAAGGGGATGATCAACATGGATGCAACTTATTTGTTTGTTTTTACTTTCGAGTGATTTAGTTGCCTAACTGCCGAAACCAATAACCTATCTATCTTCAATTTTGGCATACTGGAGATAGTAAAACAAATGATACAATACAAAATCATACAGGTTTTCTGTTGTTTTATTTGTTTTTCTATCTCCAGTATGTGAAAGATAGGTTATTGGGTTCGGCTGTTAGTGATGATTATGCATACCTACTAGACAACTGATTAACATTCCTATATATTTCCAAATACATACACAGTATAGATAAATTACACCCAGACAAGGAAAAAATATCTTGCTCATCACATAAACATTTCTTTTTTAATCGAACCCATGACCTCCAGCATAACAGTCAGGGCCTCTAACCACTAAACCAACGGTCCAGTCAAAAGATTGTAACGCTTTGAGGGTAAATAGAATAATTTCATTTACTTAATCCCGAAGCAAAGATATAAAGGATTCTAGCACCTATTACGTACAAAATAAGGCTCACAGAGGCAGTTCTGTTTAAACACGATATAATACATAATCCGTCATGCATGAAACAGGGTGAGGTCAGGACATTCAGCCTGTATGCAGATCTAGACTGAAAGGCAGCTGGAAACATGTCTGGGTCTGAAACATAGCGTTAGACACAAAATTAGAATATGCTGGGGATTTAGGACGGGTTGCACCGAATTGTAACGTCCGTTAATTTCTGGCGGTTAGATGTAATGTTAAACTTTCGTTAACTTAGTAGTGAGATGTTTTTTGCAAGATTTTTATCGGTACCCCACTGTACAATGGTACTTTTTCATGGTCCATATTTTCTGATTGGTTATTAAAATGTATTGTGATGAATTTTGTAGTTCTTTTTTTGAGTAGCGATTTCATCATTAATATAGCAGAAAAAAGTTTGTATAAAGAATAATACGAATTGAAAAATTCACATTGGTACTTGCCTGGTTCCAAACCCGACATCTCATACATGAAAGTCGGCTGTCTTAACCACTGGTCAATTACGTCACCTCAGTACAAATATAGAAGGACGATAGATAGACAAAAAAAATACCATAATATTTGTTACCACATAAAACACATACACGATGAGATTTTAGAGATTAAACAATAAAAAAAATTAGAATAAAATAAAATCTTCTTCTTCTTCTTCCTGCCCTTATCCCATATTATTTGGGGTCGGCGCAACACGTTTTCTTCTTCCATTCTGTCCTGTCATCCGTCAAACTATCACCTTCTCCCTTTTCCTTCATATCGCTCCTCACACAATCCATCCATCTTTTCTTTGGCCTCCCTCTCCCTCTCCATCTATCTACTTGTAAATAGAATAAAATAAAATAAACATTATAATAATATTGATCCAACAGTGAAACCAGCCCTAAACCCCCATGTGTAGTCCCACAGTTATTTGTTACACTGTCTGTCAGTAAAATTAAAGCTGTTCAGTGATGCATTAAGCCACGCGAATGCTTGTTACAGGCTCTGGCATGGCTTAGTTCTAATTTAATGGCATTACACTGCCGAGCCGGGGAAAATGGCCTGCCATGTTTGGGTATTAGGGCTCTCGCCCACGGAGACTTTTTGTTTAACACGCTATAAACGCGCTACTAACGCGCTGTTAACGCGCTACTAACACACTATAGCATCGCTATTAACGCACATTAGTTGCATTTGCAACGCGCTACAGAAACGATGCTAACGCGCTACAAACGCGCTGTTAACGCGCTACTAACGCTCTACTAACGCACTACTAACGCGCCACTAACGCACTACTAACGCGCCACTAACGCACTACTAACGCGCCACTAACGCACTACAGTATCACGAGTGTAGCGCTGCAAACGCGCGACTGTGTCAGACGACATCGGAGAGAGGACGGAGAGAGCCTTGTAGGCTTCGACGTGGCTTAGTTCTAGTCATCATCTATAGCCTTTTCCCAACGTTATTGGGGTCGGCCGCCAGTCAAGCTGGATTTAGCTGAATACCAGTATTTTACGAGGAGCGGCTGCCTACCAGACCTCCACAACCCTTTAACTGGGGTAACGCGGTACTTCATGGCAAGACTGGAGTCAGATTTTACTGGCTTCTGATGAAGATGGTCACCCATCCACAGACCAACCTTGGCAAGCCTCGCTTAACCTTTAAGATCTACCCGTGCGGCTGTTATTATTTAGCCACGAGCTCCTTCCAGGATTAGTTCTAGTATAATGGCATTACACTGAGCTCGGGAAAATGGCCCGCCATATTGGTCCTCGACCGCGCTACTAACGCGCTACAACATCGCGACTGTAGCGCTTCTAACGCGTGAACGCAAGCCGCCAAACAAACTCGCCAAGTCGGCAATAAATGCCCGATGCAATAAACGATAGTCGTAAAAATTTTCTCATAAAATCGGACGGGAAAACGGCAGCAGTCAAATTGTTCTAGTCCTTCGATGCACGCGGCATAAACGACGAAGAGAAACGCTGAGCCTGAACCGTAGAGGTTTCAACAACGTAAGGGTAACTCACCGTACGTCGGCATATCCGATTATAGAAAGGTAGATAGGCTGGCTATTCTATGCCTGTGATCTAGACTTTGCAGATTGGATTTAACCAAATCTGGATCTCCAATTAGCCTCGTCGCACGCCTTTCCACCGAGCCCAAAGCCGCCAGGCGGTGGCATTTTGCAGCTCCAGCCCATATGTGGCTGTGTTACATCCACACACGATCGGACCTGTGCTTTGTATAGAATTATAAGCTGTCCCGGTGTGAAGTACCGCCAGACCTTTACAAGAACGGCAAACACGGTCAGATTGTGCTAAATTAAACTTTTGTTTTTGTGGTTTCCATGACTCCCCATGTCCCATAAGACGTAACTGCCATGATTACCAAAACAAACACAAACTTAAAACTAAAACAGAGTTCACTCACACAAAAACTAACTTTAACTGCCGATCCAAGATGGCTGCCATCACAACTTGATTCTCACTTTCTCTGAGTTTATAACACAGAGTGCCGCATCAATTAGAGAAGCCATCGATTTCTGAAAAACACATGTCGTAACAAAAAGATTTATCTTTTTGAAGTGGGATATCCTTCAATGATATTTCCCGCTCTAGAGTGGAGCGGGAGGACGTGTCAGACTTTTACTGACTAGTGGGTTTTAGTCCTAGGTTTTCTTTTCAGAGGTGAACCCATGGCCTCGGGTTTTTCTTTAAACTCATGGGCCCAGTTGGCTTCGACCCTGCTGGGTCCCTACGGTGTTGCTGATATCTCTTAGAGAAATGCCATGGGTTGAAGACTTGGGCTCAGACCGGACGTTTAATGGACGACCGGACGGCGAGCTACCCATTGCTTGTCGTCCGGTGGCTAGAAATTGGAGTTAGAATCCGAATCCTACCTACTGGAGCGTGAGAAGTCCGTTTTCTCATGCGCGCGTCCACCTCCTTTGCTAGCATTATTGCTTCGCATCCTGCCATTCCTCCTCGCTCTGGTCCATAACCCAGCGCGACAGGTCGTTGCCACCAATCATCCCCACGAGGACACGGCAATGCTTCGCCCAGGCGAGGCTACTAGTTCAGCCTTAAGGTTTAATACAAAATAAGCAGTGACTATGCCACGAAGTCGCGATATTGCTCTGTGGTTTACAACTGCAGTAGATAAGCCTTTCGTTTACAAAGTTGTCTTTTATAGCGGAATAAATATATAAGCTGCTGTTCCAACGATATGACGGTGTTTTACGAGCTGTGAAACGAAGAGATAAAACTATGGGTGTCGGGGAAACTGTACAAGTTAGCTGGACTAGAAAAGTTTGGAATACAACTGGCCAAGAGTAAGTTGGACTTACGCACAAAAAGTTCCGTACCAACCATCATCATCTGCCTAGTCTTTTTCCCAACTATATTGGGGTCGGCTTCCAGTCAAGCCGGATTTTGCTAAATGCCAGTATTTTACGAGGAGCGGCTGCCTACCAGACCTCCACAACCCATAAACTGGGGTAACACGGTACTTCATGGCAAGACTGGAGTCAGATTTACTGCCTTCTGACTATCCGTAACGACTGCCAAAGATGTACAAGTGACAGCCGGGAGCCCGGGACCTACGGCTTAACGTGCTTTCCGAGGCACGGAGAAAACTCGGTACGTTCCGTACCGACGGTAGCAAATAAATAGCAAACAATTGTGTTGACATAGAAGTTTGAGTTTTTCACTACTCCTGTTGAAATTATTAGAAGAAGTGTAAAACTCCAATACTAAAGTATTTCGTTGGCTTCTCAAATATCTGCCCTAAGTCTTCTTTTCCTTCTGCCTGGCGTTAATCCCGGCCGTTGCCAGGGTCCGCCTTCCTACTAAGCTTACTCCACTTTGCCCGATCTTCAATATCCTTCCCAGTAAGGCCATTGGCTCTCATGTCGGACTTGACGACGTCCAGCCAGCGCTTGCGAGGGCGACCACGGGACCTAGCCCCAAGAACAGCCATATCCATGCATCTCCGATCGCCCTAAGTGAAACTAGAAAATTATCTCGGGTTAAAAAGTATTCTATTTACTATCCTAGGACTTGGTTTACCTGTCTGCAAAATTTTCTGTCAATTTGAACATGAAAGAGTAACAAAGATAAAAACTTCCTCCATTATTAATATTAATGTAATTCCCTTAGATCAAAATACAAACGTAATCAGTTTTCCCTTTGTCAACAAAGCTACCAAACGACCACTAACATACACACAAATCATCAGATACAATAATTGCCTGTAGAAACAATCCGCAAACGATTTATTCGATCACATTCAAATATACTGGCTGACAAACATTCGTAATACCATTTGTGGAGGCCGCGGTACACACTACGGAATACGATAAACGTCCAATACATGTGGGTGTCCCTGTGCAGATAAGTTTGCAGAAGTACCAAGTTTTTACTATACGTACAAAACGTTTTGAGAATACATTGTGCGTACAGCTAAGGAGTGGAATTTTCTGCCAATAACTACTATTAGGAAATACAGACTCTGGCCCGGAAATCTTGAAGTCAAGAATAGGTTAGATACTTCTAAGTAAGCGCGCTCCATCATCGACTGCATCGTCGCTTTCCATCAGGTACGAACCTATCATCAATAGGAAAAGCTATTGACCAGTGGCGACTTCGCGCTGACCATCATCATCGTCATCATTTCAGCCGAAGGACGTCTACTGTTGGATATAGGCCTCCCCCATGTATAGCCACAACAAACGGTTCTGTTCGTCTTACATACATCACCTTCCTGCGACTCTCACCAGGTCATCAGTTCACTTCGTGGGAGGTCTTCCAACGCTGCTTTTTCCGATTCGCGGTCGCGACTCTTTCAGCCTTTCGACCCCATTAACCATTCGCTGTACAAGAAATGTGTCACGAGGAGCTCGTGGCTAGATAATAACAGCCGCACGGGTCGATCTTCAAGGTTAAGCAACGCTTGCCTAGGTTGGTCTGTGGATGGGTGACCATCTTAACATAACGAGTTTCCTCCGTGCCTCGGAAAGCACGTTAAGCCGTTGGTCCCGGCTGTCATTTTGAAGATCTTTGGCAGTCGTTGCGGATAGTCAGAAGCCAGTAAATCTGATTCCAGTCTTGCCATGAAGTACCGTGTTACCCCAGTTAATGGGTTGTGGAGGTCTGGTAGGCAGCCGCTCCTCGTAAAATACTGGTATTCGGCTGAATCCGGCTTGACTGGAAGCCGACCCCAATGTAGTTGGGAAAAGGCTAGGCAGATGATGATGATGATGTACAAGAAATGTGTCCACGTTCGCAGCGTTGGAAATCCTCCCATCAGGTAGACCAATGACCTATTGAAAGTAGCGGAAATCGGATGGATGCAAGACACACAGGACCAGCCAATGCGGCGACGCTTGGGGAAGACAAAATGGACGGTCTATCCAATCTTTAGGCTGATGATATTCAAACCTTCTGCACCTACCCTGCCACATGCAAACCTCCGTTGAATCCACAATACAACATCGTAGCATGATGAATCGTTTACTAAGCACCATATTTCCGAGTGGCGGTGAGAGCAGAATCCTAATCAAGCGTTGTCTGAGTTAAATATGAGAATATCTGAGTTCTGTCCTTGTTGGGTTGGTGAAAATGGTGTTATGAAAGACCTTATAGTCTAGTAACTTTGTTCAGGTGACTACTGAAGGATGTACTGAGAGTACGTACTAGGGTTCACACAAAATTGCAATGATACGTAACTTCAATTACGAGTATATGCGTAATATGTTCTAATATGTTACAAATTATTTACAAATTATACTAAATGAAATAGAAAAAAAAACCCTAACGAACTAACTAAAAATTAAAAATTAACCTAAAGAATGGCGTCGAAAAACTCCTCCCCATCGCTGTCGACTGGTAATGTACCCAAAAGGCTGGCAGCATTGCCACGCTGTATGGCAATGCTTATTCTCTGACCAAGATAAAAGCCAGCCCTTGGGACACGCGAAGTGTCAACAAGGCGTTTGCATAGGTCTTTAAACAATTGGTGGGCGCTCGGACCCCACGATCCAAGAGTTTCAACCCCAAACGGCTCGAATATATAACTACCTACTAAGTTATTATATTTTCGCCGTTTGAGGTTCTCCGCAGACGCAGCGGCAGCACCAGCACAGCACGACGAGCTAGGAACATGAGATGGCGCAAGAGTATCGACGCAAGTAGCGTCCCACACTAAAGGCCTACCCATCTTCCAAGGAAATAAAGACATACCGTCCGGTCTCTTGCCATCGTCGCGTGCCAGGCCATGAGGTTCTAATACAGCTGGAACGCCGACGGTGACAAGAGCGCGTCGGATGATGTCATTAATATTCGCATGCCGCGCTATGCGACCCGCACTACGGCTGCATGAGAGACCGTGGTGTCCGAGGCTATTGACAACTTCGCCACAGCGGCAGCGATGAGGAGAACAACAGGGAGCGCCAAGACGAAGGGAAACAGCGAGGCGGAAAGTAGTATCGTCGAGCAAGGTGCCTATGTTCGACGACGGTAGTGCGTGAAGCCAGAGACCCGACTCCCACTCCCCCACGGCAAGCAGGCGCGCACGCTCCGCAGCAGTAGGAGATGTTGCAAGCAGGTTATCCTGCACTACTTTGCAGAGCGGCTCGTCCCACCGCCTTTGGGAAGAAAGGATGTCGGGAAGTTTAGAACTCGGGCAAGCGAGCTTCCAGGCATTTACGGCCTCAGCTAAGCAGGGCACATTGAAATCAACCAGTGAGGAAGATAAGATATTCCTGGTTAATTTCTCAGTGCCGTGAACCGAGGATATAAATGCTGGTAAACTGATACTAGTAATTTTGCGGACGCCGAGGCCTCCCATACGTATAGGAAGGGTAGCTTGAGCCCAAGCTCGGTCGTCCATGGCCACATTTAAAATTAATGAAAGAGTATGACGGATAATTTTGTCCATTTTTTCTAAAAGATGAGGGTGTTTCCATAAATGAGAAGCACGCAAAAAATAAGTTAATTTTGGGCCAAAACAGCAGAAACGAATTAAGGTGATGGCCGAATGAATATTAATTTCGAGCAATCTTTCCGAAATATCATTAAAATTTTGAATTTTTTCGTCCACAAAATTGGGAAAGGAATTCTCGAAAATTGGAGACCCTAGGAGACGAAGAGAGCTTTTTTCCATAATTTTGATTTCTGGGGCTATTGTCTTGAATTTGGAAATAGTCAATTGTCTGTCAGTACTGTCAGATAAAAATAGTTCACATTTTGAAAAGTTGAGATCCAGACCTATGGAGTGGAGTTCATTTTTAAGAAAAAGGAGGTCATCCAAAACTGTTTCTACTTCGCCTCCAAGAGTTCCGTCATCGAGATACCATACATTAAATTTGGAATTTAGCTGCCGGATAATGGGGTGAATCGCTAAGCTAAAAATCACTGGCCCGAGGGGATCACCTTGTTGACAGCCAACAGCAGATATCAAAAGGTTGTCCCGATATAGTAATTTAGTAGGATTTCTGTAACATTGCCAAAGAAAACTAAAAATTTGAGGTACTTCTTTTTTAGATTCTGCCAGCAAGGTGTCCCTATTAACCGAATTGAATGCATTTTTTATGTCAACTTTCAGGATGACCTCTCCTTTGTTGGAATTTAGATAGGTCGACAAAGCGTGTACGGCAGCCTCGCAGCCCCCCTTGGAGCCGTAACCTAGCTGCAGGGGCTGAAATTTTTCCGAAATAGCCTCACCATAAAATTTACAACAGATCTTGGCTGCCATACGACGGTACGTAGTACCCACTGCAATTGGACGAATGCCGCCATCTCTCTTGCGTAGGGCACATAAATTGGCCCCATACAAAATATCGATGACGGCTTCGTTTACCTTGCCCGAGAGCATTAGGTTAATCAGAGCCGTAAGTTCCTTCAAGAGCAACTCACCAGCTTCCCCGGCGCCTGTACAGATAAGGTCCTTCAAATGCTGAGGACTAAGGCTATCGAGGCCGCCGGCAGAGCCGCTTCGGAAGGAGCAAACGGCTGTGACTACCTCTCGACCTGTAACGGTGAGGGAGTGAATATCCGAATCGGGGGGATCAGGAAAGGAAAGACCATCCGCTGGGGCAGGGTGTTTACTTTCCAGAGCCGCTAGCGTATATGTTCTTAATTCTTTATTGTACACAAAAATAAACATTACAAACATGGTGATTAGATAGTTCATGTACAAAGGCGAGCTTAACTCAGCAATGAGTTTTCTTCCAGCAAACCTTTGAGTTTCAAAGAGAAAACATATTCGAGGGTAGGATCCAGTGCACAATATAAACTTATGTTATATTATGTTATTATTTCTTACATAAATAAATAAATTAAAACAAAACCTACAAGGTATTTAGACTTATAATGTGGGTCCTAGCAATGGGATCTGCTGAGACTCAGGCTTCTTCTCTACGAGAGAAAAATTAAATGGGTGGTGGTAATCCACTACGCGGGTCCAGTACGGGTTGGTGGCTGTAGACATGTCTATAATTTTTCGTTTCCTTATTGTGATTCTCGTTTCCTTTTTTAAAAACAGTAGTGAAAAAATAAATTAGACAAAGGAAAGCGCCAACCTGGCTATAAACCCACAACATACCACTCGGAATTCCGGGCTGTTACTACTGCCTGGGTGACCACTGCTCTTCACTAAAGAAACTGAAATATATACTGAAAACTAGTCCCAATTAAAAACCCAGGCCACACTAAAACTAAAATGAATGTATTCGGACCGAGTGGACATGTTCTGGTAGAAGATTAAAATTTCAGTGGTGGAAATAGTGTCAGTTTGGTAGCAGAGAGCACGGGCATAAGCTGTTTTAATTAGCGGACTTACAATTTACAAAATAACTGGCACCTGGTGTATGTAGCTAGTTATAGAAATAATATTTTTAAGAATGAAAATGTTGTGAATTTTTAGTTAGGATTTATCATAACGAATGATTTAAACAAACGAGATGTGATAAAGGAGACACAGATGTGGTCTTAGGGCGAGTTGCTAAATCAACGATTCGGACACATTACGTTCGGACAATGTGACCGAAATGACACATTTGAATTTCAATTTTTATTTTCACTGACTGATTTGCACAGTCAATTAGTTTGATGGTGATCAAATTATAAGTTTAAAAAATATTGAAATGAAAATGTGTTAATTCGGACACTGTGTCCCAATTACCAGTAGCTCTGTGCTGCTACTGAGCACCAGATGCCTCGGGTGACGGGGGTTCAAGGGTGAGTTACGGTCACCGCAAGCTTGGGCATGTAGACTGCGATCAATGGGTTACTCGCCTTCCGATAAGAACCAAAGTCACGTCGACCGCATTTTTATAAACTAACTATTATTATAAACAGTTATAATGGAACATGGTTAAGTTTGAGTTAACAAACGCAGTTATTTACTGATTTCGCACTTCAAACAAAAATCCATTGACAGAAAAACAATTTAAACTCGACCCACCACAGATTTCCCGATACAATTCTTCCACTAACTACTTTAATTTCGCGCTAAACAATACAGTTTCCTATCTGTTGTGCAACACTTAGGAAGTGCTGCAAAAAGAACTAAGTAACGCTAAACAATACGAGTTAGGAAGTGTTCTTAGTGATAAGCGGGTGCGACAAGCGATGAAATATGTATGGGATTGTTTTTTGTATCCATAGGAAATCAATCATCGACTTCTTCCAAGCTAAGGCGGCGCTGGATTTAATGACAGGGGTTTATGAACATGGTTTTCCTCTTCAGAAATTCCGTGTCCCTAGCGTGCATTAGTCTAGCTGGGCTCCTACGGTTTTGATGAAATCCCTATAATTCATGAATCCCGGACCGGTCTCATTGGACCGCGCTGTTGTTGTCTTACTATTGTGTCTCGTTTCGCGGGTATTGATAGGTTATGACGCACATGGCATATAACGCGTCGTCTTGATCACTTGGACTCGGTCTACTCATTGCTCGTCGTCCGCAAACCCACGCCAACGATGGCCAGAGATTGCCCAGCGAGTTCCAACGCTTGAGGACTCTTAGTCTCAGGGATTCCCACCGCCTGATGACTCCTGACGCCCGAGGATGTATATGGGTTATTTAACTGTGCGCTTCATTGCTTAATGTTTGAATCCCCGACCGGTCCTATGAGACCGCGCTGTTATTGTTTTACTATTGTGTCTCGTTTCGCGGGTATGTGATAGATTAATTTGTATTTAACGAGGCTATGGGCTACATGAGGACGATATCGCCTAAATTAACTCTGATATCTTCAAGGCTAGAGTAAATAACCTCGTAATAAACATTGCATCATAGCTTATCATCAGGTCGGATCGCATTCAAGCACTAGTTTATATCAAAACATCAACAATGTAAAAAAAATTATGAGGATAACTAAATCGCCCCGCTACCGCCTGAACACTGAACCAGCCTAGCCTTACTCTTAGACCTGTTACGAAGGCCTGCCGTGGGACCTGCCTCCATTGTGTCTTCTTATATCGGTGGGGTAGTGGAGTAGGCAGTTATGTAAGTATCGAGAATGCAAATATGCTTTATATGAGAACTATTTTTATCAAGTTACCTGTGAGGTTTTACCTGTTAATCAAGAATTCAAAGTATAAGGCAAGGAAATGTATGTAAGCTTAAGAAAAATCGCCAAACTTAAATGATAGTGCGTAAGACATATTGCTCGAGGTCGGTGAGCCATACAGGTTCTGGAACCGCGGAAAACGCAGCGTTGGGACTTTGGAAGGCTTTCCACAAGATGGATTAATGACTTGGGGAGGGTCGCGGGAATCCAATAGATGCGAGGCGCACATAACTGGTCGTTGTGGGGATACTTGGGGAGATCTATGTCCAGTAGTGGATGTCTTTCGTCGTCTTCGTTGAATGGCAAACGAGCTAAGTCTCTAAACACGCAAAGTGTCAATCAGTCAGTGATGAAGACATTTTATATTGCATAGAGAATATCACTTCGATTTGAGCGTAAATTGTGTAGCCGGGCATTCCAAAGAAAAACCAAATCAACACCACCTTTTTTACCAAAATTTTCCTTGTATATTCTTCACAAACTTCAATTATCCGCTAGTTTTTCAACAACACCCATTCAAACACTTATTTACCCCGAATTCTTTGTGACTAACAGAACTGTATTCACGAGAAAATTGTGTGAAAATGTTGAAGACATCCGTCGCCCGCACTATTTACTATTTCTATACAAAATAGAATCGTCTGTGTGTCACACAATACACCGCGTCTGTCACAGTTATATACGATTCTTGAGAGAAATGTGGTCACAGAAAATGTAGTACATTGTGAGGAAGAGACGCGGTGGAGACGCTTAGAATAAATAAGTCTTTAAAGGAAGATACTATTGAGAAAAATGTGTTGTTTTTCATGGTGCATAGGCTTGTGTTTTGACGACTATCTTACCTGATGGCAAGCGATGAGGAGCTCGTGGCTACATAATAACAGCCGCTCGGGTCGATCTTTAAGGTTAAGCAACGCTTGCGAAAGTTGATCTGTGGATGGGTGACCATCTTAAAATACCGAGTTTCCTTCGTGTCTCGGAAAGCACGTTAAACCGGCTGTCATTTGTAGATCTTTGGCAGTCGTTTCGGATAGTCAGAAGACAGTAAATCTGACTCCAGTTTTGCCATGAAGTACTGTGTTACCCCAGTTAATGGGTTGTGGAGGTCTGGTAGTTAGCCGCTCTTCGTAAAATACTGGTATTCAGCTAAATCCGGCTTGACTGGAAGCAGACCCCAATATAGTTGGGAAAAAGGCCTAGGAAGATGTTTTAACAGGTACCTAGACCTGATGCCTCAGTGCAGCCACCAATGTTTATTGACGTTTATGTAACTTTAATTTGGGACAATTGTATTGAAAATTGAGTATATTATACTTGTATTTGCACATATAATGTAGTGCTAGGTTGTAACTATCAGGAAACACAGACTGCGGTAGGAAATTCCACCCCTTAGCTGAACACATGATGAATGTATTCCCAAAACGCTTTGTACTGTATAGATGGGATGTCGACCATGTACCGATGGAGATCGGATTTGATGGGAATGAAATTGTGCAATTCGAATGCAAATTCCCCGAAATAATAAAACATAAATTTTCTAAAGAGTAAAGAGTGAATAAGTTACTTCTAGGCAACCGTGCTCCAACATCGGCCACATCATCACTTACATCATCATTATCTGCCTAGCCTTTTTCCCAACTTTATTTGGGTCGGCTTCCAGTCAAGCCGGATTTAGCTAGATACCAGTATTTTACGAAGAGCGGCTGCCTACCTGACCTCCACAACCCATTCATGTAATCGACGGTTTAAAACTCAAACGAAATTGATTCTTATAAATCCCTAAGGGAAGACTGACAACACCCGAGAGCTGTTGAAGCTTGGAAGTCTAAAGTGAAGTCATTAAACTTATTAATTATTTAGTAACATGTCTTGTAAGTTGAGTGTACGCGTGTTAAGCTCTCTTGAAGGTACGTTTATATTGAGAGAGTATCTATCTCTGCTGGCGTGTTATTGAGCTACCAGTTTTATTTAATTTTATGACTACTTTTTTAACCTACCGCGGGCATGTCCGCGAAACGAGACACAATAGTCAGACAATAACAGCGCGGTCTCATAGGACCGGTCGGGGATTCATGAATAGGGTTTTTTTTGGAAATTAAATGTAAAGTGGTTTCAGTAATGGTCATTTGGACCACCCGAAGGAGACAGTGTAGTACACGGTAAAGGTATACCCCGATTTGGTGACTTCTTGTACCGGGCCCTGTTCCGTGATCGTGGTATGAGATCGACGGTGGAGTACGTTTACCTAGTCAAAAATACTATATTCACTCTTGATTTAAATACTCGTAACCCCCTAGGTTGTAGCTATCAGGAAAATAGACTCTGGCAGGGAATTCCACTCCATAGCTCTGTGCGCAATTTTGTTCCCAAAACGTTTAGTACGTATGGATGTGTTGTCCACCATGTACCGATGATGCATAGCCATACGTCAGGTTGTCCGATGTTTTTTTATTAGGTCGGAAATCATCATAACGACTTCTACCGTTCTTGGGCGGATCTCTTCTTTGTTCCTTCTTTCGTTACAGGGCCCGGGTTTTCCTGTCAAAAGCGAACCCATGGCCCCAGAGGCTTCGACCCTGCTGGGCGTCTAGGTAGTCCGATGATAAAACAGGCTTTTAATGATACGACACTCAGGAGAGTCTGCTACTGGTAGGACAGTATTCTATCAACGTAAACGCACTACCACACTAAAGTATAATTTACAACACACCCCCAAAATTGCGACCATTACCGAAATTCAGTAGACACCAACAATTTTGTGGCCCAATAATCGATATCTCTGACAATTTCAATTCAAAATCCACCTTACCCTGCTCTGTTAAAGTTGATTTTTGATCGAAGGGCAGGGTTGGGAACAATTTATCACTTGCGGATATAACTCGGGGTTGTGCTATCATATCTCGGAGATAAGGTGAAGAGGATACTTCATTTTATTAGGAATATGGGGTAGACAGAGGTCGGTCGTAATTTTAATGTGTAATAAAGTCATAATATTATTATTTCGCTGACGAAAGCGGTTGCTGTTTTAGACTAATATTTGTGCGTCGGAAAACGTGTTGAGCCGTTGCGTTGGTTCCTTGTAGATCTGTCAATATAGGAGATTATGTGACTGGGGGATAAATCGTGGCATGTTGAATTCCGAATGAAATGAAGGTTACTAAGTTTTAATCCCGAACGCCAGTGAAGGTTTTATATAATAACTCCCGAGCATTGCGAGTAATGAAGAAGTATTACATTACTCGCAATGCTCGGGATCTCATACTACCTACATTATATCCCAAGCTGGAATGACTTACTTAAAGATCGCTTATCGCCATCAGGTTGTATGACATATTATTATGAAAGGGCATTATCGAGCAGGGGTGCTGTAAAAAATATTTGATAACTAATCAGTTTATCAATACCTACCTAAGTATATAACAATAGGATACTAAAATTGATAGGAAGCAAACGAAATATAACAATTTTAAACAATTGTACGGATATGAGACCCGTTTGATGGCTTTTGACATCAAAAACAATGTCAGACTTTTTTTCATAATAGCAGCTTTCAAGCCTTATCACTTCCTTGTTGATAAAGATATTTATTTTTTATATTTGTTTACGAGAGCTTAAAAGTATTTAATTTAGCAAATATTGGGGTTCTGGATCGACGACCGCGTACTAAAAAACACAGCGTTGGTAGGCCTCCCACAAGGTGGATCGATGACCTGATGACGGTCGTAGGAATCCAATGAATGCGAGACGCATAAGACCGGTCGTTGTGGTGAAACTTGGGGGACGCCTATGTCCAACAGTCGACGTCTTTCGGCTGAAATGATAATGATGTTGATTCTTCCAACACGTTACGGCAGAGACATCCTTTCCAACATTTAAAGGTGACAACCCACTGAAAAGAAACCAGATATCCTTAACTATGACTTAAAAATTAGACCAAACAGCAAAAATGCCCGTCATCTCTTGCTAATCCCAAACGTCGCGTCAGCCAAGAAAAAAGTTTGACTGATGAACCACAAAGTAGCAAGTAACAACTTATTTTTTTCCAATGTTTCGGCAAAAAGATCTTTGTCAGCGGAAAAATTGTATCCTGAAAGATAATTGAATAGAATAATGTCAACAAAACCGTCGGCTTTTATGTTTTTCCTTTGATGTATCGCTGGCGGGTGATGTGAAAAAGGAAACTCGTATTTCATTGTTGACAGTTCCGTTCAATGATCTGTAAGACCGTTTTCACATTTTCCGACCCGATATCGGTATCGGACGCCGATACGATATCGGGGTAAGGTAAATGTATGAGATATGTACCTGTCTTTCACATTGTCCGACCCGATATCGGATATCGGAGCACAGCATTTCATACATTTTACTTACCCCGATATCGTATCGGCGTCCGATACCGATATCGGATCGGATAATGTGAAAACGGTCTAAGGGTCATTCTCTTTGGACACGTCACATTCGCGGCGGTGTGACCCCTGTTTAAGGAGTAGATTTAGACGTTTTTTTTGTGGAGGTACTTTTCATGGTCTGGGTGAAACGAGAGGGGTTAGGTTGCCCTTTGCGTTCTAACTTCATCGAACATATGTGTGCACTACTTGATAGGCGCGAGCTTGCAGACGACGAGCAATAGGCAGCTCGCCGTTTGGTTTGGTTTTCTTCCGGTAAGATAAATTTAACTAAAAGTCCCAGTAGGACCGATGCCTGTAGTGCCGCGTACACACTAACGCAGTGTAACATGAAACGTTACACGCAATGAAAGAATTTGCCGTCCACACTGTCGCAACGTATCATGCAATGTAACAAAATTCCTATAGTGTGGATGCCTTGCGCGCACGAACCGCGCACACTACGAGCGCGAACAGAGCATTACAACTCGAGCGCGCCGCGATCCGCCATTTGTCGGTTTTTTCGTCGAACACAAAGGGGTGTGCAGTGTGCACGGCGCGTCAGTGTGGACGGATTCTGTGTGTTTGTACTGAGCTATGTTCGCCGCGCGCATGCTGAAAACAGATGCGAGCACGTCATGCTCGGTTCGTGCGCGCCCTGCGTCCACATTTATGAAATGCTCCTTTCATGTTAAGTAAGATTTCATGTTACATTGCGTAAGTCTGTACATGGCATTAGGGTGGCGGAATTGATTGTTTGAAAGAGTTACCGTGGTTCTGAAAAACAGAATTTTAGTCGGTAAAAGTCTCAAAATACATCTCGCTCCACCTACAGCGCGAGAAGTTATTTGTTTTTTCCTTGAAAAAAGGGGCTCATCCTACTTATTCTAACTTATTAGGGGTTGTTACCGTATGTCTTTTTCTTCCATACATACCTCTAAATTAGCGTTCATCTCAGTATACAAGCCTTTTCCATAGAAAAAAGTGTATGTTAACTTTTTACAATAAAAACACACCACTTTTTCGTATTCCTTAATCTGCATTTTACATTTTTCTCTGTCTGTTGGTCCATGGTAATCTTGAAAAGGACAAATATGCGGTAGACCCGGATTTTTAACCGACTTAAAAAAAGGATGAGGTCCTTAATTCGTTTGTATTTTTTTGACAAACAAAACCAGAAACTTTTTAGGTATGTGTTATTAGGTACTTTTTGTATAGAAATCTCTATACAAAAAGTACCTAATATTTTTTAATGTATATTTTTTTTTATGTATTAAATTCGATTGAATTTTTATTTTATCTTGCATTCTTAACATGTTAAAAGGGAGAGTCGGATTAGCGTACCAATAGTACGGAACCCTTCCGTAGCAATAAATGGCTAACTATCATGCTTCATGTTCATGACATACAACTTGGTCACGGACGAACTGACAGTGGAGTTTTAATAATAAGGTCCTGTTTTACCCTTTGGGTACACGGTACACCTAAACAACGAATCCAACCAATCAATATAGCGATGAGACTATTGTGAATAGTCTCATCACACAGTTCATAGGAAATAAAAAGAAAGAAAGAAAAATATTTGATGATAGTCACCAGGATAACTCAACATAAATAAAAAAATTATAAAAAAAGTAATTTTATTTACTTTTGCAATAAAAAAAAACTTTTCATTTCAAAGGTTCATTTTAGAAATGTTGCCACTGCCAGACAGCAAAATACTATCTGACGCTAGTCTTCCGATGAACCTTTAGTGAGATTTATATTTATATTACAAAACCAGACTGAAAGCCAGACTTTCAGCTCCAATTACTTTCAGGCTTGCCGCCTACCCGAAACTTCACAAGATACCTACCGATTCCTATGTCAGCCGGGACCTAGAGTTCAACGAACTCACTGGAACAAAATAACGTTTCGTCAAATATTATCCTGGAGACTTTATTCTAGACAGATGTAGGTATGACCTGTGGGTATGACCTACTGGCATATTTGAATTTGTAGCCATGTAGGTAAAATGTGTTCTTTGAGAACAGAGATACTAATTTTTAAATGATAAATTGATATTTATTTCGCAAATAGGTTTCAAGCATAGAGAATAACCACTAGAGAGCGCATAGCCCGATTTCTTCTAAGTAAACAACTCACCACGGCGGGCCGGGGGACGAAGAAAAATGCACGGCTGCTATTGGTCCGTTCAAGGTCAAGTCGTGTACCTTTAATTTGATTCGCTTAAAAATCGGGAGCACGTGACGCAATGCAGCACGCAGCTGCATTTGCGACTGCCGCTTCTACTAGTTTTAGCATATGTTTGGTGAGCGCAATAGCATCGTACGCGCACTCCACCGGTTATTTGCTTCATGGTTTCAAGAATCACTTTTACACTTCGAATTTTGTTTTCGTCGGTTTAAACTAGAATACTTATGAGGTTGGTGGGCTTCCTACGTGACTACCCTGAGAATAAAGACTGAAGCAAAATCCTCTGAATTTGTTTCCCGTGTCACAGTCTTTCTTTTAAAGTGCAAGAATGTAATGGCCAAAACACATGAGAACTATGCAGATTAGGGTCTAAGATGGCCAGTTTTTGGGGAAAAAACCATGTAGATTTTATTGGACCTATTAGCCAATGCAAGTATCTGTCAGTATTCGCAAAACTCAACTCAAGAGTACTAAGGAGCTCAACGAGTTGACGAACAATACCAAAAAAGAACATTTAGGTAGGCCGCAGAAAATATAATTAAAATTTCTAGACATACGTTAAAATTATTATTCCAAACTAGTCTGCGAAATACAAATAAAAACTTAAGAATTTGAATTTCACGGGCCTTTGAACATCTCTCCTAATAAAGATCTTCCAAAGTATGGGAAGCCATCACATCAATAATCGCGACAATAGAGGGTCCTCGTAAAAACCGAATATTACCGATTTTTTTACTACGTAGATAAATTATCGGTTATTTTTTACTGAGGTGGAGATCGTTTTATTAGAACATCTATCAATGTTTTTATTGGGGCTATCCTTATGGTAGGCGCCTGATAAATTTGGAACAAAGTACACTGACCTTTTGGTAATATATCTGTGTAGGTACCGGATAGACAAAGAATGAACCTTTTTTCATTAGTAGATAATGTAAACGATCGCTATAGACGTCGATTCAGGACAGCTTTTTTGTCTTTATTTTCGTTTTTTAAATTAATAATGACATTAAATGTAGGAGGATAAGGGTCAGTTTACACCGAGACGCGACGCGACGCGACGATGCAGGAAGAGGCCAGTGATTTCGCGCTGTGCCGCGCGCCGCCGCGAGACGCATCGCAACGTTGCGAGGCGCATAGTAAAATCGTTGGCAACACGACGGTCGCGAATGTAAAAACGTTACGCTGCTCAGCGAGACACCGCGCGGCGTCACGAGGCGCAGCGCTGCATGAAGCAACGTATTCTAAATTCTCACAATGAAATGTGTATCTTTTCGTGTAGTAAATAAAGTTGTATTTTGAGTCACTCTATTAAAATGTGCATGCAGCGTCGCGTCTCGGTGTGAGCTGACCCGATGTTCGTTATTTCAAACTAGTTTCTGCCAGCAGCTTCACCTGCGTAAAGATAAGTTACTCCTTATAAACTTTGGAACCCTTGTCAGCCTTAAGGTAGCCTTTCGAACCGAGCGTCTATAGCGTCAGTGACGCCGCGACTGTGACGACGCGACAGAGCGACAGATAGATGTTCTATGCAAATGTATGAAATTCTAGGGAACGACATTCGAACCTAGCGACACTGACGCGGCGTCAAGTCACCTGACGCCGCGTTAGTGTCGCTGAGCTCGAATGACACGGTACTTCTGACTAGGAGTCAGATTTACTGGCTTCTGACTATCCGTAACGACTGCCAAAGATCTACAAACGACAGCCGGGACCAACGGCTTGACGTGCTTTCCGAGGCACGAAAGAAACTCGGTATGTTAAGATGGTCTCCCATCCACAGACCAACCATCATCATTGCATCACTGCTTACCATCAGATGTAATCTTAGCCAAGCCCTACTTTATATCAATTTAATTCATGAATCCCCGACCGGTCCTATGAGACCGCGCTGTTATTGTTTTACTATTGTGTCTCGTTTTGTGGGTATGTGATAGGTTATAACAAGATAACATATTTTACTTAACATCCACATATGAGCATTCCCAACTAAACATATACGACCACCATTCACTCCTCCCGGAAGCCCGCCGCACTGATTGCAGCGGAGACATCCACAATTTACCGCCATTGTGTGAATCAGCCCGGCCATCTACCCTCATTACTGTGAGGGCAGCCCTTCACCCGGAGGGAGCCTTGGCCTAAATAGCTTGGTGAGAGGTGGGAAAAGAGTAGATCAAGGGCATGTGGAGTGTCGGCGGCGTATGCGCAAATTGGGCATATCTTGTCTAGGTGTCTTATGTATGAGTTTAGATGTTTTTGAACACACCCGCGAATCAGTAACAAATATGTATTAAATATGGGACAATGTTTAAAAATAAATAGTAAAATATATAGGATAGTCAGGAGCCAGTAAATCTGACTCCAGTCTTGCCATGAAGTACCGTGTTACCCCAGTTAATGGGTTGTGAAAGTCTGGTAAGCAGCCGCTCCTCATAAGATACTGGTAATCAGCTAAATCCGGCTTGACTGGAAACCGACCCCAATATATTTGGGAAAAAGGCTAGGCAGATGACAGAACACACTATATCTATCTAGCATTTATACTGAATAACAACATATATTTTCTCATTCTTTTTACTGCAGTGAATCATACAATTTTGCGCATTATGAAATTCTCTTGTAATCCAAGTCTTAAAAAACAAAATTCACTTTCATATTTACCACGAAACAAATAAATAATCAACAAAACGTCACCACATTTTACAACAATAATAATATTAAAATACAAAATAACTTGATGAACATCCTCGTATTAACAATGTTCTCAAACGAAAGTGTTATGTATTGTCGCGACTACTCACTCATAGTTACCCGACTGTGTTACGTAAGTGAGGTTATGCACGCGATGCCAATGCACCATGACAGGTAATATAAGAAACGTGTGTATGATATTGACAGAACAATGTAAGTTGTTTATCTGAAGAGATTAATACGAAAGTTGACCTCTATAGTATTTTTTTTGGAGTGGGAAATCTTCTACTGACTACTCCCGCTCTATGTCTCTATATGTAAGATAGACATATATAGATAGGCTCGCGCATAACCACTGTGCCCCCTTATTCTTCTTCTTTTCGTGTCGATGTACTCTCACAAAAAAAAAAATCTGCCCAGTATTTGGCAACCTGTATGGCTCTGGTATTGGCCTCTCGTATAGATCGAGTAAAGTACAGGTGGTTGTGCAGGATGGCCAGCATAGCAAGTGTCTACCCTCATGGTAAGCGATGATGTTTTCGACAATGGAGCACGCTTGCTTAGAAGTTACTTATTCACTCTTGACTTAAAAACCATAGGTTATAGCTATAAAAAAACATTCGACTCCAGCAGGGATTACCACTCCTCAGCTGTACGCGTTATGAATCAACGTTTTCCCAAAACGTTTTGTGTGTACGGGTGGGAGGTCCACTATGGAACGCTGGCGCGTCACCCTATTTCTGGTGGCCCGATGATGGAACGGGCTAGATGGAATTAGGTTCCGACGCAGACTCGCCGAAATGAAACCCGTAGAAAACTTACAGCTAGCAACACACCGTCGATGCTCAAGACTGAAGTTTGGACTCGACGAGACATAACATATACATACAAACAAACTTTCGCCTTTATTATTAATGGGGCATGAATACTAAAAGTACTCGTATTATTATTATTTTATTATATCCATCCTATACAAAAAAATCCTAATTAATTTAATTTTAATTCCTGAAAATATTTGTACGCTGGAAACGGCAGAATATTTTGGACGTTGAATTGTATGTAACATCTTGTAACAAACAGTATTCTAACAAATATTATTATTACTGTCCCATTGCTGGTAAAAGGTCTCCCTTCATTCTTTCCATCGTTCTCGACTTTGAGCCACTTCTTGCCAATTCTTAAGGAAGACAACCAAATACCTATACCTTCGTCAAATCACTCGTATGTTTAAAATTAATAATCATGTACCTTACGAAAAATTTTCATTCCTTAACAAAATTGGGATAAACATTTATGTTTACTTTTTTCCTGTTCCCATATACCTCGCTGCTGAGGGTTATTTCTACCCTAGGGACAACTTTTCCGCGGATGTATTTTTTTCCGTCATCCGGTTTGATCCCTTGTGGTTTGAATGACATGAACTGTTATGAGAAGTGAGTCAGGTAACGGTCTGTAGAGACCAGAGACCGACCAAATATATGGGTCGAAAAAAAACTGGTTTTGGCTAAAAAGTAATCAAATATTCGGTTTTGCCCGAAACTAGCACTTAGAAGCTGACAATTTTTTTTTATTATGCATAGGCTCGCGTATGACCACTATCTCACCTGATGGTTAGCGATGATGTGGCCAACGATGTAGCACGCTTGCATAGAAGCAACTTCACGAATAACCTAATATAACGAGCTGGCTATCTCAGAGGATTATGTATATTATAAACTTATAAGTTTTGTCTAATCGTCGATTTATTCATTTGTTTAGTAAGTGATACAAAATCAATATAAACCTATAAAGGGTGTAAAAAGACCCTTAACGAAAACGAAAACCCCATATTCTACACATCACTGGGATACTTTTTTTCTTCTAGGACATACCTGGGAATTCACTGGTTCTGGAGATATTGAAGGTCAAAGTCAACAATTTTTTTTCGTTTTTTTTTCAAAATCGTATTTCAAGTATCATTAGTAAACTTTCTTCTGAACAAACATTATCAAAATTATCAATTTTTCACAACAAATTACGCATATGAAGTTAGAGAAATGCAACGAAAACTAAACACAACGAGTGCCTCACACACACAAGCGTGCGGTCGGTTCAACGACCAAGCGCGTGCGGCCGAACGCTCAGCTGATCAAAATTATTATTAATTAATTATTTTTTAAAGATGAAAAAAAGTTTTTTCCCAGCAATAATTTTTGGTTAAAGTTGCTTAATTAAATGTACAGAATGTGTAGTTATCGGCTTTGTGATCGGTCTTTTTACACCCTGTATAAACATAAAATTAAGCAGGACTTACTACTTAATTTCTCTGTAATTCCATAACTCTATCTAATTCATCGTTCCTAAAGAAAC
This sequence comes from Mythimna separata, assembly GCA_030763345.1. Lineage (NCBI taxonomy): Eukaryota > Metazoa > Arthropoda > Insecta > Lepidoptera > Noctuidae > Mythimna > Mythimna separata. The sequence goes on along the minus strand of CM061188.1, from coordinate 2,282,785 downwards.
GTTTTGGGAACCTAACTTTTTAGGCTTTTGTACATAAATAGACTGATTATAAAATATTACCTATTAATGTATTTATGCATCAAGAAGAAAATAACATAAATTATTAAAGAAAAATCTGTAGTTTTTTTTCTGTTACCACGTCGGTTTTGGTTTCAACTTCGATTATAGTCGAATCTGGAAAAGAAGCCGAACATTCGGTTACGGTTTTTACATTACACAAATATATTATTTCTACATTACATTACACAAAAAACAGCAAAAAAATCTCTATTATTTTTATTATGAAAAAACTTTCCCTCAGCTAAAAACAATGAAAAAGGCTCAAAGTTAAAATCGGCTTTCCTAAAACCTGAAATCTTTGAATATTTAATGATCATTATACAAATACAAAAAACCTTTTGAAGTCTTAAGCCAAACTATAACGAGATACGGTATACTTACTGAAAATATCTTTCTTTGTGTTTTATTATTACTAGCTGTCCCCTGCGGTTTCACCCGCATTTATAGTTACTACTCCGCTCCCGTGGGTCGTAGCGTGATGGTATATAGCCTATAGCATTCCTCGATAAATAGGCTATCTAACACTGAAATAATTTTTCAAATCGGCCCAGTAGTTCCAGAGATTACCCCCTACATACAAACTTACAAACATACAAACTTACAAATTTTACCTCTTTATAATATTAGTATAGATAAACTAGTGCTTGACTGCGATCCCACCTAATGATAAGCAGTGATGCAATCGTTGATGGTGAAGTGCACTAGTTTATTAAGAGCCTGTTAATTCTAGTCTTGAAGATACCTTAATTAAAAAAAATATATTCCAGTCCTTCGATGTATACATGATTTGGCGAAAGGCGTAGATGATCAATGTTTCAACATCAAATTCAAAACCAATTTATACTCCAATGGTGTAATTGCTGGACTGTTCCGTTGTGAGAATAAACCAATAAATAAATAAATCATAAACAATATCAGTTTTATTTTTTAACCGATTTAAAAACAGAAGGAGGTTCTCAATTCAGTTTTTATTAATGGTTATTAATTTAGAACACCATCATTTTTTATTCTGCCAAATAAGTGTGGAATTCCCTGCAGGAGTCTGTGTTTCCTGATGGCTACAACCTAGGGGCTTTTAAGTCAAAAGTATTGCCTATAAGCCATTGCATTCTCGCGACTCTTACCAGGTCATCGGTCAACTTTGTGGGTGGTCTTCCAACGCTGCGTCTTCCAGTGCGCAGTCGCCACTCTAGAACCTTCGGCCATTCGTTCTGCGAGCAACGTGCTCTGCTCACTGCTACTTAAGTTGTTTAAATTAAAGCAGATCAATGGTGGCCCAGTGGTAACTGCCCCGATTTAGGAGTTGTAGGTCAAAGCCAGCCAGGCGAATTACTTTGTGTAATTTATTTCATCACCACTGCTCTCAAAGCGGTGAACGAAAACATCGTGAGGAAAACGGCGTGTCTTAGAACCGAAGACGTGTGACATCCACCTACCCGCACTGGGCCTGCGTGGTGGGTTTCGGGCCATTCTCTCTCCGAGATAGTAGGCCTTGGTCCCAGCAGTGGGAACATTATAAGGCTGATGCTATGCTAGGCTATAATCCTAGAATAAAATTCCCCTTCAACAAAGTCACAAATCTCATAATATCCCAATGGATTCTATATTTAATCTCGAAGGAAATTCATAACGTGCCTGAAAAGGAAACGAAAGAATAATTAATAAGTAAAAGATTACCTTTGAAACTTCAATATTTGAGACGTTTCAATATCCAGTGAATATTATTAAGAATCAAATGCTTTTAATACGGAGCCATTTATATTAAGTAGCTTCAAATTATGTTAACGTTTGAATCCCCAACCGGTCCTATGAGACCGCGCTGTTATTGTTTTACTATTGTGTCTCGTTTCGCGGGTATCTGAGTAATTAAGGTACGGTAGGCGCAGTGGTTGAGCGATTAGCTGGTGTACAGTGGGTCGCGGGTTCGATCTCCGGACCGAACAAATATTTGCATGGCCTACAAATAGATGTTCCGGGTTTTGAGTATGCGATTTAACACTTTATATGTTTATGAACGTACCCACGATACAGAAGTAATTTCTAGTGAGGGAAAACATTTTTTGTACACCCAAATAGTAACAATTTTACAGATACATACTTAAATCTATGGGTACAATGGCGGTCTTATCGCTGACAACGATATCTCCCAGATAACTTTAGGATGGACTAAACAAAATAACACGTTGTAACACATTGTACAGACTTACATAGATTTCTATAGTTATCTATATGTTTTTCATCTAAAACCTTGTATTAAAACAATACCCACTTCCTCGCAAACAAGAAATAGCTGTTAACGAGAACTGCAAACTTCAGCATAGCACAGACACAGTGAATTGTATCAGAGCACACAGTACCAGCATGTGGGTCGTGTGTGCATACCTTTATAGTTAGCCAACTTACTAGATTCTTTTAATTTAGAGCTGTGTTTCAACGAATCTACTTCAATAATATTTCGTGAATAAGTACATCTGTGAATTACAAATTCTTGCTTTTTATTTTTCGCTGCCCAGCCTTTTCAAGATAGCAGTGGTAACTGCTCTGATTCGAGCAAGATTCAGTAATAACGTTGTGTAATAGCAGAAAGATGCCAGCCCATTCCCAATCCCTTTTCGGTCCAGGCCATGACCTGAACCAAGGCCCGCCAATCGCCTCCACGAGTACATAGCGGTGGTCTCCTCAAGCGAGGCACTATTCCACCGTATGCTCACCGTGTCCTTTAGGTGCGGGCTACCTTGGAACAACCACCTTAAGTTAGTTAATGTTTGAATCCCCAACCGGTCCTATGAGACCGCGCTGTTATTGTTTTACTATTGTGTCTCGTTTCGCGGGTATCTGATAGAATATGTGTCTCGTTTCGCGGGTATCTGATAGAATCTATCAGATACCCGCGAAACGAGACACAATAGTAAAACAATAACAGCGCGGTCTCATAGGACCGGTTGGGGATTCAAACGTTAAATAAACAAATTGTTTTTACAAAAATTTACTACAACTTCAAAAAAAAACATTCAGTCGAATTGATAACCTCCTACTTTTTAGAAATCAGTTAAAAAATACCCCAATATCTACGAAATATATGTAGCATGCAAACAACATTTCTACAATACACCAGCCGCCTCGTTTTACTCCGAAAGTAATAACTGTCAAAGAGTAAATATCTATAGTTCAGTGTGCCGGCAACTTTACTGTTTTGGAAGACACCCGCATGTGATTCCTTGTGTGCACGCCCTTATAGCAAACATATAGCTTTAAATTAGAACTCTGTTCAAATAAATCTTGAAAGCGTCTATGGAGTCTTTGTTTCTCAGTGTTAACAGACTTAAAAAATTCGACTGCGTAAAAATTTACTTTAAATAAAAACTGAAAATATAAATTCAGTCCAGTAGAGTAGAAACCAATTGATTTGCATTAAAAAATCAACAACAAAACATATACATAGTTGAATTTCTCCTTTTACAAAGTCTATAAAAAATAGTACAGTTTCTACGCAATACTGTATACATACAAATAACATTTCCACAATACACGAGCTACCTCAGTTCTTCTCAGTTACAACAGACTTTTAACTAACTTTAAACAAAAACTGAAAAAAAACAATTTCAGTCCAGTAGCGTAGAAAACAATTGACTTGCATTAAAAAAAAACATCAACAAAACAATTATTGACGATTTTTTTATTGGGAAAACATAGAACAGACCTCTTTCAACTGTTCTGTGGAAAAAGCCATATTTAAAGTCGAATTTCTACTGTTACAAAGTCTATAAAAAATATCACACACAATAACTTCGGAATATTGTATACATACCTACTCGTACAACATTTCCACAATACACCAGTCGCCTCGATTGTCAAAGAGTAAATATCTGTAGTTCAGTGTGTCGGCAACTGTTTTGGAAGACACCCGCATGTGGGTCCGTGTTTGCGCGCCCTTATAGCCAACATATTAGCTTTAAATTATAACTCTGTTCAAACGAATGTGCTTTCATACATACACCTTGAAAGCGTATAATTATGGAGTCTTTGTTTCTCAGTTTTCGAACTTAAATAAAATCCCGACTGAGTAAAAAATACTTTAAATAATAATTACTTAGATACCCGCGAAACGAGACACAATAGTAAAACAATAACAGCGCGGTCTCATAGGACCGGTTGGGGATTCAAACGATAACTGAAAAAGAAAACAATTTCAGTCCAGTAGCGTAGAAAACAATTGATTTGCATTTAAAAAAAAACATCAACAAAACAAGTGACGATGAAAAAGAACATACAATCGAATTTCGCTTTTTAACGTTTGAATCCCCAACCGGTCCTATGAGACCGCGCTGTTATTGTTTTACTATTGTATCTCGTTTCGCGGGTATCTGAGTAATTAAAAAGTCGGATAAAAAATATCACAATAACTTCGCAATATTGTATACATACTTGTACAACATTTTCACAATTCGCCTCGATTGACAAAGAGTAAATATCTGTAGTTCAAGAATGTGTGTCGGAAGATACCCGCATGTGGATCCGTGTTTGTTCGCCCTTATAGCAAACATATTAGCTTTAAATTAGAGCTCTGTTCAAACCAATCTGATTTCATACGTATATATATCTTGAAAATGTTTGTGGAATTCGTGGAATTCATTATATTTTCTTCCTTTGTTTCTCAGTTTTAACCGACTTCAAAAAAAAAACCGGGCAAGTGCGAGTCGGACTCGCGCACTGAGGGTTCCGTAGCAACTTATGAAAACAATTCAATTCTCGGATCGAGTCTTGAAGATTTTTCAATTTTTTTTACCTAGCGATGACTTTTTTTATCGAATGAAGTAGTTTTCAGACTTTTCCCTATAAGTGTGCTATACGACCTTGCTTTGTGCGAAATCTCAGGATTCTAGGTCAACGGGAAGTACTTAGTCAAAATGTACGTTTTTTGCGATATACGGCTGTATCTTTTTTTTTTTGTTTACTTACAAATTCGAGTTTTGCACAACTTCAAGAGACGGTGGACCTTAGTATATGGTTTTAATTTCAACTCGATACCTCCAACTGACCTATCTTCTTCTTTTCGTATCGATGCTCTCATTAAACTTTTTCTGCCCAGAATTTGGCAACCTGTATGACTTTGGCATTGGCCATCCTTAACGCAGTGCCAGTGTGGAGCAACTACCCAAGGCATGCGGCATTTGCTATGCTGTCCATCCTGCACAACCCACAGGCACTTTGCAGGATCTAAACGAGGTCAATGCCAAAACTAAACCTATAGAAACACCTACAATTCTCGAATTCGAGTCTTGTAGAGTTTTTTTACCACTTGACCACCACTTCTGTCGACACTGGTCTAACGATAAATGGTTTATGTTCGAATCTGAACATTACTGTCGTACATGATTCTCGCTGTGTTTGGCGTCCAACACTACCGCCAGAGAACACGGCTTATGATAACAGTCCGGCCATTCCGTGTTGACTCACATAGCTTGTGGCGAGGTGATAAATACTAGAGTTACGCGTTGTAGCTTTGTATGTTTTGTGTTTTGGTGTGAGGGGAAAACTAGGAGGGATTTTGGAAATGCGGTATACAAGGAAGCAATATTGAGGTTTCAGGTTCAGTCACGGCAAATTTGTAAGGTTTCATACCCAAAGGACATACAATAACACAAAAAACACAATCACAAGACCTAGGAAGGTCTAGAAGTTTCGGCTGTGCGTTGATTCTGTGAGTCGGATTCTTCTTATGTAGGTATATACATGATCAGATGTTTATACATCTAATGCTTAGTTTACGGTCGCTAAGATCTTTTTTAAGGTTTCACACACCAAGGTTTTTTTTTCAAGTGGGTAATCATCAGAATGACTTTTTCCGCTCTTGGGCAGAATGGGATACTCTTATTGACTAAAATAAAATAAAAAAGTACTTATTTAATTGGGTTCTTATACAACAAACGTAATTATTTTGCCGGGTCTTCTCCTTAAGAAACAACTAATTGGTACCGTGTACTAACTTCTGACATGACTGACATTTTATAAGTGGCCACGTAAAACAAAAAAAATAAATGAATTTTACATTTTCTTTTTTTTGGGAAAAGCAAAAGGAAATGAAGGCTTTCCTTTAGTATTTTTGTAACATTTTCCCACATAATAATATATCTGAGTCTACTTTCCAGTCAGCCCCGTTACGCTTGAATAGCTATCTAGGCAACTATAAATCTAGACACATCTCATCTGCCTAGCCTTTTCCCAACTATGTATATTAGGGTCGGCTTCCAGTCAAGCCGGATTTAGCTGAATACTGGTATTTTGAGAGCGGCTGCCTACCAGACCTTCACAACCCATTAACTGGAGTAATACGGTACTTCATGGCAAAACTAGAGTCAGATTTACTGGCTTCTGACTATCCGTAACGACTGCCAAAGATCTACAAATGACAGCTGGAACCTACGGTTTAACGTGCTTTCCGAGGCACGGAGGAAACTCGTTATGTTAAGATGGTCACCCATCCACAGACCAAACTAGGCAAGCGTTGCTTAACCTTGAAGATCGACCTGTGCGGCTGTTATTATCTAGCCACGTGCTCCTTTTTCAAAAACTTTCCTTTAGTATTTTTGTAATTTTTTCCCTCATAATAGCTGACTCTACTTTCCAGTGTGCCCAGTTACGCCTGAACAGCTATTTAGGCAGCTATAAATCTAGACTCATCTAACAGACACTATACCCCATGTTCCCAGCGGTTGAAACGGTACACCTTCCGCTTACCCAACGCGTGCGCGGGCGGTTCCGGTAAAAGTAGCCGCTCTAATCACTGTGTGAAGCGGGGAGAGGGCTGAGAGTAGCGGAGCGGGCAGCGGGTTGGCTAATAGAAAGAAAGAAAAATTGTTTTATTTGGCGAACATAGATAAACATAAAAATAACAGTATAATAATAATATTCAGGTAACTAGACCTATAAAAAAATAACTTTTACTCTATAATAAAAGACATAATATAAGAATACAATAAAATTCATAATAAATGTCAAAAATTAAAATACAATTAAATACATTGCGCACACGTGGGCCACGTACGCCGATCTGAGCGCGTCGGTCTCCATACAGTTTATGTGGCAACTAGACCGACTACATTAGACGTTGTAGCGTGGCCACGCGACGTGGTTCTACGTATAAATCAGGCACCGTCCACTTGTGCGTCGGTTTAAGGCAGTTCCTGTTTTATACACTGGCTTCTAACAGCGATTTTAATGTTGATCGATGATTCCATGTGTACTAAACGCATGAAAGTAGTATTATGCCAATCTAGAATAAAAGGCATAAAATACAGTAAATAACTCTTTTGGAGCTAATTCACCGACTTCAATAAAAAGAGGAGATTTTTAATTCGACTGAATTTATTATTTGTTGCCTCAGAATTAATCATTTATAATCGTTTTGGATATTTTACTTAAAAATTTACACTATTTGTAAATTACTACTATTTTTATCAAAATCCAGTTTCTTCTTATTACGGTTTGAGAAATAGAGTTTACACCTCAAATATTATAGGCATGCAATGAGTTCGGTATTTTCATCAAGCAACTGAGCAATTTCATTAAGTAAACATTCTTTGATGAATAAACTGATGAAATACCGACTTCCAAAATTGAAGTAGTAACCTAATTTTGCAATTTTTTCGTCGTTTTTTTTATTAAGTACCGTGTCATTTATTAATAATTAGCAACAGAATTATTTAGGCTATTTGTTTTTTTATATGGAATTCGGTTGTAACTGAAATTAAAGTAATTTTTCAAATTTCAAATGGAATTCGTCCCTCGTCTCTCGCATCAACTTAAATACATTTCACACTTACTATCATCTTCCGCCAACCGCCAACTTTTCAGTTCCCCGCTCCGCCTCTGCTAGTCCTCTACCTTAACCATAGCGTGAGTGCCGCCGAGTGTGAACACGCGTCATCAACACAACAAAGTTACTGTCGACTGTACTTTGTTTCATTTCCGATTTTTTTTTCTTTCTTTACTTCTCATGTTTATGCAGTGATTATATTATTCATTGCCAACATGATATGGGACTGCTGATGGCAACGATGCATGTATATGCCTTGATTTAAATTTTTTAGGATTTTTTTGCTGGAATAGTGTGAGCACTACAAATATGCTCTGTTCTTAGTTTATCTAAAACGTTACTGACACGCGGTGCCTCGGTAAGTACATATAACCATTGATCCCGTTTGTCAATCGTAGATTTTTGACAGTTATTACAAGTACCTAGACTCCAAAAAATCTGATCATTAGTCTATCCATGGAGGAGAGAGGAGCTCGTGGCTAGATAATAACAGCCGCACGGGTCGATCTTCAAGGTTAAGCAACGCTTGCCTAGGTTGGTCTGTGGATGGGTGACCATATTAACATAACGAGTTTCCTCCGTGCCTCGGAAAGCACGTAAAGCCGTAGGGCCCGGTTGTCATTTGTAGATCTTTGGCAGTCGTTACAGATAGTCAGAAGCCAGTAAATCTGACTCCAATCTTGCCATGAAGTAGGTACCGCGTTACCTCAGTTAATGGGTTGTGGAGGTCTGGTAGACAGCCGCTCCTCGTAAAATACTGGTACTTATTCAGCTAAATCCGGCTTGACTGGAAGCCGACCCCAATATAGTTGGGAAGAGGCTAGGTAGATGATGAAAGTCGTAATAGAGAGTAATTAATCACGAATGCGCTGGAGCAGAAAGTTACCACGCGCGTCATCGCTTACAACAAAATGATCGTGTTTAGTTTTCGTGTTAACTAATAAGGAATGAAAGAAATGGTTTCCTTCTCACATTCCTACCGTTTATTTCCTTTTGTTAATTGATTATGAAACGTTATCTTTATAATTAGAGGGTTGAATAATATTCTAAATTGAATAGTAGTCATAAGTAGCTGATGCCTGCGATTTCGTACTCGTGAGACTCCTAAAACAGCAAACTGCTGTTATTTGACTGGCCTGTTGGTCTAGTGGTTAGTGACCCTGACTGCTATGCCGGAGGTCGTGGGTTCGATTCCCACCCAGGACAAATGTTTGTGTGATGAGCACGATCATTTGTTCTGTGTCTGGGTGTAATTTATCTATAATATATATGTATTTAGAAATATATAAGTATGTTTATCAGTTGTCTAGTACCCATAACACAAGCTCTGCTTAGCTTGGGACTAGATGGCGTTGTGTGAAAGTTGTGGAATATTATTATTTCATTTATTTTTCATTAGAACATATTTTATACATTTTTAAATATTTTTACAAAAACTTAAAAAAAAACATTTAAAAATATAAAAAATAGTGGCCCACTGGCATCGGGAACAGGGTCCAAGTTACCGGCGGTCAGGGCTCCTGAGAGAGGAACCTCCGGACAATACGCGCCGTGTCCAAGAGTGCTGCTTTCTGGATCAAACCCTTGATCCAGCTGCCTAACGAGAGCCTCCTCAGGTGTTCGTCGAGGCTCTTGGCTATTAAGCCATTGGCCGTCACGACTATCGGCACAATGATTGCCGTGTCCACTTCCCACATGTCGACAACCTCGCGAGCTAAGTCAAGATACTTAGTTTGCTTTTCTTTCTCAGCTTTCACGAGGTTCTCGTCATGAGGGACCGCTATATCAACAATCATTGTGCGACGCTCTAATCGATCTATCACCACTATGTCGGGCTTATTGGCAACAATAGTCCTATCAGTGATGATAGATCGATCCCAATACAACGTGATATTGCCATTGTCGAGAACTGGGTCGGGCACATACCTATAGTACGGTACTTCTGACTCCACAAGATTGTATTTAAGAGCAAGTTGCTGGTGGATAATCCTGGCCACGAGGTTGTGTCTATGCAAATAGTCTCCGTTAGCAAGATGAGAACACCCAGAAATTATGTGTCGGATTGATTCTCCGGGCAGGTGGCATGCCCGACAGATGTCAACCGTACCATCCTTCACAATATATTTCCGGTAGTTGTTCGTCATCATAACTTCATCCATAATCGCAAAGACAAAACCTTCGGTTTCTCCAAAAAGATCACCAAAGCGTAACCAGGATACGGACGCTAATAGATCAACATCGGGCCCATGTAAGGCCCGGTAAAAGCGTCCGTGAAGCTCCTTACTCTGCCATACTTCCCTGCGGTCATTAGTATCCAGTACTATTGGTTTGCACCAGTTCTCCTTAGCTAAGGAGAGCGGGGTTAGGCCCTTGTCCACCGCCACTACAGCGCGATGCATACCCACGTCCACAGCCAGGAAATATTCCCTGAGACTGCATATCTCGCGGTTATGCAAGGTCTTGGCATTTAAAAAGCCACGACCTCCACACTTCCGCGGGATATACAGCCTCATCACCGATGACCGTGGGTGATGCATCCGGTTTGCAGTAAGTAGTGAACGGACCCTCCTATCCAGGGCGTCGAGTTCCGTCTGAGTCCATTTAAGTATGCCGAAAGAGTACATCAATACCGGCATGACCCAACCGTTGAAGGCGCGCACCTTGTTCCCGCCTGATAAAAGACTATTCAGTACTTTATTCAGGCGGCCAAAGAAGCGCTCCTTCAACGATCGCTTCACGTCAGCAGCATTGATGCCTAACGCTTCCGACATACCCAAATACTTGTAAGTTTCGGTTGAACAAAGGGATCTAAGGTGTATGGAATCCGAGAGTTGGGTTCCCACGGATTCCACAATCTCCCCTCGTTTTACATGCATGACTGCACATTTGTCCACACCAAATTCCATCCTGATGGCACTACTGAAGGTTTCAGTTACCTTCAGTAGCTCCATCAGTTGCAAGTTGTTGGGGGCAAAGAGTTTCAGGTCGTCCATGTAAAGGAGGTGAGATATGACCTGACCACCTCTTTTCAACCGAAAGCCTAAGCCCGAACCCTCCAGCAATGTGCTGAGTGGGTTCAAGGCTAGACAAAACCACAGTGGACTCAGACTATCGCCCTGGAATATGCCACGCTCGATCCTTATCGGTTCACCATTCTCTTGGATTTGTCGACATCCTGGATAGTGAAGAACCGTTCTCCACCGCCGCATACACGACATTATTATTATTATTATTATTTTGGACAAAATTTCTAGAAGTAGTATTGCGTAGAACCGTAATTCTTTTCTTATATAAAAGTAGCATAGCATGAAATACCATAGTATCTGACTTATAATATTCCCACTAATGTGACTCAGGCCTCTTTTCTAAGAGAGGGAATGGGCCATAATCCACCATGCGAGCCCAATGCGGGTTGGTGGATGTCACACGTGTTCAAATTTTTGATCTAGGATAAGCCGGTTTTCTCACCGATACATAAAGCTAGCCTAAATTAAGTTAATTTTTAAGTTATTTATTGATCTAGTCGTTTCAAAGATTAGGTGGAACAAACAGACTGACTAACGGACAGACAGATCGAAAATATAAAAGTTGATTTATGTTGTACCTACTTACATCATGACTGTTGTTCTTGTGGTTGTTCTACACCTAAATCATGACTATTGTTCTATCATATCAATAATTTTCGCAGCGCACTCGATGTAAGGTTTATCGGTCATTTATTAACACTTTGGTTTATCTTACCCTAACCCTATTGTTTTTCTAAATATAATTAGCCTATGTCACTCAGTGATAAAGTAGCTTTCTACTGGTGTACAAATTTTCAGAATCGGTTCAGTAGTTTTTGAGTTTATTCATTGCAAACAAAAATACCAATTCATCTTCTTTACAAAATTAGAATACATTAGAATAGATTACTACTATAGGCGCCAGATAAGCTTGGAATAAAGTACATTGACCTTTGCCTAATGTATCTGCGTAGGTACTTAAACAATAAACAACAAACGAATAAATAATGAACTGTATTTCATTACTAGAAAATGTAAAAGATCGCGACAGATGTTAATTCAAGACAACGTTTTATTACTATTAATTCATTTAATTCAGACGTAGTCCATAGCTACATTACTTCTATAAAATAAAAACAAAATAAAAATGGTCTTTACTTCCGTTTTTAGGGTTCCGTACCTCAAAAGGAAAAAACGGAACACTTATAGAATTACTTTGTTATCCGTCTGCCTATCTTTCTGTCTGTCAAAACCCTTTATCTCGGAAACGCGAAAAAAAACGTACATATCGAATTTTCGACACTGTCACAGGAATCAAAATTCATAGGGTACTTCCCGTTAACCTAGAATCTTGAAAATTGGCACCAAGCAAGATATTATAGCACAGTAAAAGTCTGAAAACCGAAATTTTGTAATTACGTCACAAGAAAAAAAGTTTTGAAAAATATTCAAGACTCAATTCGAGAGATATTTCGGTACGGAACCCTCAGTGCGCGAGTCCGACTCGCACTTGCCTGGTTTTCGAATTAAGAATGTTAAAAAATATAGTAGGGCCAATGCCCGTTATCCCATGTTTATTTGGCGCCTACCTTAGCTGATCTGAAAAACGTTATTTTGCCATACCTATAAATTATTACTAGTGAATATTTTGTCAAATAAAAATAGCTCGTCAGTTGTCATCGCTTGACAACAAAACAAATGACTGCAAAATGATTTGTGTTCATGTTTAATTTCCTATTCACATTCTGATGTATATCGTTTCATGTTCCAGGCGTGATTTATTTATGTTTGCAATATTGAATTATTTTATTTGTATAGAGTAATTGCTGCCAGCGGTTTTACCCACGTAGAAAATTTTCCCGAGGGAAATACTCCCCGGATAAAAGTATCCTATGTGTTATTCAAGAACATAAAATTACGTTTGTTGTATAGGTTTTGCTTTTTCTATATTTTTTTTATTGTTTTTAACCTATCACATACCCGCGAAACGAGACACAATAGTAAAACAATAACAGCGCGGTCTCATAGGACCGGTCGGGGATTCATGAATTCATATATTTTTGTTATAGCAGCAATAGAAATACATCTTTTGTGACAATATTAGAACTGTATAGTTATTACGGATCAACGATTGCATCGCTGCTTCGCATCAGGTGGGATCGCGGTCAAGCACTATTTTATACCAATTAATAAAATATGTAAGATGGACAGCGGAGTTTCAGCAATAGGATTCCGCGTTCAACCTTTTACCTAAAGGCTAAAAACGGGACCCTATTGGGGTACCCTTCTTCTTCTTCCTGCCCTTATCCCATATTATTTGGGGTCGGCGCAACACGTTTTCCTCCTCCATTCTGTCCTGTCATCCGTCAGACTATCACCAACTCCCTTTTCCTTCATATCACTTCTCACACAATCCATCCATCTTTTCTTTGGCCTCCCTCTCCCTCTCCATAAAAATAAATAAATGATGATTTTGATAATGTTCATTATTTTATGTCTTTTTCATACCTACATGGTATAATATGGTTGAACTTGTTACCGAATTTTTTTTATGACATCTTTAACCGTTATCCATATTTACAAGATCATATCATCTTTATCTTTACCAATATATTTCCGTCTCATTCCCAACAAATTTCTTCGGAGCAACGCCTAACTAGCGCTAACGTGGCACTTAGCACATTACGACCCGCTAAGACAGAACACGGATAAACTATAACAAATAATACATTGCGATACAAAACAGAAATATGAGTAATTAATCATTTGAGCCACATTAGTAGCGATCACGTTATGACAGACAGACGGACAGTGCTGCCTTAGCAATAGATATATGTCAGCAAAACTGTAGGAACCCAGTACGGTCAAAGCCTACTGGGTTTATGGGTTTGCTTACAAAAGGAAAACGCAGGGTCCTGAAACGAAGGCAAAGAAGGAACAAGGGTTTTAAATAAAAGTCTGGCATGCCCTCCTAGTCCGCCCAAGAGCGGGAGAAGTCATTCTGATGATTTTCCTAATAAAGCTCATATTTACAATACCAAATTATCTTTATCTTTACCAATATATTATATTTCCGTCTTGTTCCCAACAAATTTCTCCGACAAACGCTGACGCGGCACTTAGCACATTACGACCCACTCTAAGACAGAACACGGGTAAACTATAACAAATAATACATGGCGATACAAAACAGAAATATGAGTAATTAATCATTTGAGCCACATTAGTAGCCATCACGTTTTGACAAACAGACAGACAGTGCTACCTTAGCAATAGATATGTCAGCAACACTGTAGGAACCCAGTACGGTCGAAGCCTACTGGGTTTATGGGTTTGCTTAGGAAAGGAAAACGCGGGGTCCTCGAACGAAGGCAAAGAAGGAACAAGGGTTTTAAATAAAAGTCTGGCCTTCCCGGTCCGCCCAAGAGCGGGAGAAGTCATTCTGATGATTTTCCTAATAAAACTCATATTTACTAAACCAAATTATCTTTATCTTTACCAATATATTTCCGTCTTGTTCCCAACAAATTTCTTCGGAACAACGCTGACGCGGCACTTAGCACATTACGAGGGTACTCTAAGACAGAACACGGGTAAACTACAACAAATAATACATTGCGATACAAAACAGAAATATGAGTAATTAATCATTTGAGCCACATTAGTAGCGATAACGTTATGACAGACAGACGGACAGTACAGTCTTAGCAATAGATATTATGTCAACAAAACTGTAGGAACCCAGTACGGTTGAAGCCTACTGGGGTCATGGGTTTGTTTATAAAAGGAAAACTCGGGGTCCTCGAACGAAGACAAAGAAGGAACAAGGGTTTTAAGTAAAAGTCTGGCATGCCGCCGTCCCGGTTCGCCCAAGAGCGGGAGAAGTCATTCGATAATTTACCACCAAAAAAAACCTATGTTTACAAAACCAAATTATATTTATCTTTACCAAAACATTTCTCTCTTTCTCCAACAAATTTCTCCGACGAACGCTGACGCGGCACTTAGCACATTACGACCCACTCTAAGACAGAACACGGGTAAACTATAACAAATAATACATGGCGATACAAAACAGAAATATGAGTAATTAATCATTTGAGCCACATTACTAGCGATGACGGTTGTAACGCTTGAGAGCGCGTAGGGGTGCGGTTATATTGAAACGGAGATGAGCGGAGCGGAGCGGAAAAGAGCAGTGAAAAGTTTTTTTATCGTATCTCTTACTAGCTGTCCCCTGCGGTTTCACCCGCATTTTTCGTTACTGCTCCGCTCCCGTGGGTCGTAGCGTGATAGTATATAGCCTATAGCATTCTTCGATAAATGGGCTATCTAACACTGAAAGAATTTTTCAAATCGGAACAGTAGTTCTAGAGATTACCCCCTACATACAAACTTACAAATCTTACCTCTTTATAATATTAGTATAGATTTATTCATTTTTAGAGAGCAATGATGGCCGAGTGGTCTCCCGACTTGCAAGCTGTAGGTCGCGGTTTCAAACTAAACTAGGCGCATTACTTTGTGTAATTTATTTCATTACCACTGCATAGGGGCTCTGAGTCCCAGCAGTGGGAACAATATAAGGATGCTATGCTAATCATTTGAGCCACATTAGTAGCGATGACGGTTGTAACGCTTGAGAACGCGTACGGGTGCGGTTATGTTGAAACGGAGATGGGTGAGCGGAGCGGAGAAGTGAAAAATATAGTAGTACGATTGCATCATTGCTTACCATCAGGTGGGATCGCGGTCAAGCACTAGTTTATAACACTTAAGAACAAAAAGTTTTTTTTTATTGTCTGTCTCAGAGAGTAGTGGTGGCCCAGTGGTAACTGCCCCGACTTGCAAGTTGTAGGTCGCGGGTTCAAACCCAGCCAGGCGCATTACTTTGTGTAATTTATCTGGTCACCGCTGCTCTCAAAACAGTGATGGAAAATATCGTCAGGAAACCGGCATGTACTAGAACCAAAAATTCGAAGATATGTGACTATGACCCATTCCCTTTCCTAGAGAGGAGGCCTGAGTCCCAGCAGTGG
This sequence comes from Mythimna separata, assembly GCA_030763345.1. Classification (NCBI taxonomy): domain Eukaryota; kingdom Metazoa; phylum Arthropoda; class Insecta; order Lepidoptera; family Noctuidae; genus Mythimna; species Mythimna separata. The sequence continues at coordinate 2,266,865 of CM061188.1, read as the reverse complement.
GAACATTATAAGGCCGTTAATGCTAAATATTACCCCCCCCCCCACTGGGCCCGCGTGGTGGATTAGAGAGAAGGCCTGAGTGTCAGCAGTGGGAACAATATGAAGCTGTTACTATGCTATGCTAATCTTTTTGACAACAATATAAGGCTGATGATGCCAATCATTTGAGCCACATTAGTAGCGATGACGGTTGGAACGCTGGAGAGCGCGTAGCGGTGCGGTTATATTGAAACGGAGGTGGGCGGAGCGGAGCGAGTAAGAGCGTTTTCGCATTATCCGATCCGATATCGGTATCGGACGCCGATCCGATATCGGGGTAAGTAAAATGTATGAAATGTCGTGCTCCGATATCCGATATCGGGTCGGACAATATGAAAGATAGGTACATATTTCATACATTTTACTTACCCCGATATCGGATCGGCGTCCGATACCGATATCGGATCGGATAATGTGAAAACGGTCTTAGAGTAGTGAAAAGTTTTCTCTCATATTCAATTTTAGAGCTGATCTTCGCATGAATGAACATTCATGCGAAGATCATGTAATGAGTATTAACCTATCAATACCCGCGAAACGAGACACAATAGTAAAACAATAACAGCGCGGTCCTATGAGACCGGTCGGGGAATCATGATTAATTGAATCTGACATATCAATATTGTAACCGGTGTTATTGTGACTAGTATTTTTTTTTATTTTAAATCAAAATTTTGTCTGTAACATTGTACAACTAACAATTATGTTTCAGCGATATACAAATAATAATTATAAAAAAACTGATCATACACCTGTAACAAGCAATAAATGATCGACTTCGCTCCGCTTACATTATCCACTATGATTGGCTAATTAAACAAAATACAGTTCCCTCCTTCCCGCCTAGCTCCGCGTTAGTGGAAACATACCCTAAAGGTTGGGATACAGGTTAGCGGGTAGTATGGAGGAGCGAGAGCGGAATAAACTGCTGGGGAATTCCTTTATTGTTTTTATTGTTTATTTCCTCACACTAAATATTTATTACAAGGGCAAAAGTGTGTATGTTGGTTACTTTATCACGCTCCATGTGTAAACGCCCGTTTTCATTAAGCTATCTATCTACAGTTGCAGTTACTAAAGATAAACAAATCTATCCATTTGCCCTTACTTGCTTTCCTATAACCTACCGACGGATAGCATTTTCTAACAAAGTTGCGGATGGAAAAATAGAATCTTACTGTTTATCGGGGATAGCATCTATCTATGAACTGCGGTAGGTTATTGAAAACGGGCGTAAGAGGATTTCAATCACTCGAGTAGAACATTACATACCTTTTTTGAAGATGGGATATCGTCTAATAACTTCTCCCGTTCTTAGGCGGTGCGGAAGGGTGTTTCAGACTTCTACTGACTAAAATTGCGTGCATTTCCTTCAGTTGCCTTTGATATTTTTTTTAATTTGGGAAACATAGTAACAATTTCTCCTGTTCTAGGGCGGAACGGGAGAGTGTGTCAGATTTTTACTGAATAAAATCACATCTATGCTAAACTTGCGTTGCACCTTTACTAGTGTAATTGAAACATGCAAACAAAAATACTCGCTAAACGAAAATTAAAGTCTTATAAAAAGTCTTATTTGTTCGAACTTTTCCTCAGTTACCTAGTATAAAAACTGAAGCCGCCAAAATGAATAATATTTCTGTTAAAAACTCTCCGACGGGGAGTACTTACTCTTCGCCCTAGTTACTGAACTTCTAACTGTACCTACTTCATTTAAATAAATATTACCTTTACCCCATTATTTTTTTAATTACTTTCTTCCTCTCCTGGTTAGATTTTTAAATCTGGCATAAAGTCCTATTGGATATTTTTACTGGGCAGTACTCTTTAGCTGCCTCGAGTTTCGAGAAATGCTTGCACTGACTGGACAGGCCTACTCAAAAATCTGTATGGTTCTTTCTTCAAAATGCCATCTTAGACACAGACTACATGGTTCTCATGTAACTTGACCATTAAAGAGACAAACAAACTCAGGGAAGTGTGTTTCGGTGTTTCTTCTCAGGGTAGTCAGCTAGGAAACACCGACCTCCTCTAAGTTTACACTGATGAAAAAAATTGACATGTAAAAGTGTTTTTTAAAACCTACGAGTATTTGTAAATAAATATATCGTTCATCTATACTATCAATATACTAATATTATAAAGAGGTAAAATTTGTAAGTTTGTACGTAGGGGGTAATCTCTGGAACTACGGGTCCGATTTAAAAAATTCTTTCAGTTTTAGATAGCCCATTTATCGAGGAATGCTATAGGCTATATGTTATCATGCTACGACCCACGGGAGCGGAGCAGAACCGAAAAATGCGGGTGAAACCGCAGGGGACAGCTAGTCATTTATAGTTTAAGAGTTGGTTCAAAGTACTAGCACAGAGGGTACAATTTGGCACAAAACCATCATGATTGAAATTCAATCGGAATTATCATTATTATTACTTTTACACTCCTCAAACCAAAACCTACCAATTAGCATCTACCACATTAAAAACCGATTCACAAACACAATTAAAATCAACTTAACCCGCTAAATAGGAACACTAGCAAACTATCGACCGAGTAATCCCGGGGCGATCCCGGGGGCCCGGAGTCCCGGACTACTTGTACTGTCCGTTAAATAAATAATTAGCCACTCAATCCCGGGCTGGTAATCTTCTGGGACTACTCGATATGGTACAGGTCCCAGGGGCTGATCTGACTAGGTTAGGAGTTGTTTTGTTTCTTGTGAGGTTCTTGTAGGTTTTTGCCGGATGTGGGGGAACTAGGGGCTTTGTTAATGATTATTGGGAAACAGTAACAAATTATCAGCCTACTCTGGGGAACACGGAATCCGAAAGGTTGTCACTGTGTCCCCCAGATCGAAAGCAACGAAGGAACGGGGTAGGGATTTATTTAGTAAGATTCTGACACGCTCTCCCGCTCCACCCAAGAGTGTGAGAAGTCATTCTGATGATTCCCCTACCGGAAAAAAAGCCTATTGGCTGATAGTTATGGTATTAGAAATGATAGATCTTTATTAAATATATAATATATGATTGTATTGGTTCTTCGAGCCGGATTGTTGTCATTACAACCTAAGATTAAGCATAAAAATGATTGGTTCTAGACAAAATTAAGTTAACAATGTTTTTACAGCTTCCATTTATTATCAAAAACCATTTATTCAGGATACAGATATCTACATATTATTTTAATATTAACAACTTAATAGACATACGAGTATATACAAACTGGTTAAAACATTGGGGAGAAAGTAAGACAATCAATAATGCCATCAGAAAATCTGTACTTAATTTAAACTATATAAACATTTCGGTGAACAAAAAAAAGGAATTAAATATTTTTAATAAAAAAATAATTAATTATAAAGTAATTGGAGATCGTTTCATTGATAACATCGTTATTTTGATCAAAGCTTATGATTTTCTAATTAAAAAGTAATTCAACCCCTCGTTTCATCCTGTTTTGGAAAATTGTCTCGTAGTGCTACGTCATAAAAGGAAACCTAATGCAATTCACGCTCCTAGTCATAATAGTTTGAGCTGTGCTTTGCCGTGTAGTCCTTCAGTTTCTCCTCTTTTCATATAAAAATTTACATCTTATTTCTCAGCCAGATTTTATAACAGCTACTCAAACATTAACCCAAGAAAATCCAAGGTCAACAGCCGTCTACCTGCGCGTCTTAGGACGACATCAATTTAGGTAAGAAAGCAATTATCCCGGTCCTTTCATCCCCCGTTGCCTTATTATGTAATTACGTCCTTTGTCATTGCGTACTTCTGACTAATTAGATTTACGAGACAATGAGAACGTGTGGCTGCGTTCGTTATTGTAATCATGAGATGGGCTGAGTTGGATTGAGGGAGATAGGTGTGTGTTTTTGGCAAAGGTGTGATGTAGGATTAATTTGGTATTGTGAAGGTAGGTTATTATAGTTTGTTCATTGCAAATAATAAGTAGGAAATTGCTGTTTTTTGAGACGGGATACTGTGAATTGTGATACCGTTGGATTGACTTGAAATTGTAAGTTCAAATAAACTTCACATTAAAGGTACGTTAGGTATTCTATTTTTGGTAATCTAGTTTTCCTTCAAAACGCATAGAACTTTCGACTTTTACTAAAGATTTCCGTGAATTTTCATTTTTGAATTACGTACTTCTGACTAATTAGATTTACGAGACAATGAGAACGTGTGGCTGCGTTCGTTATTGTAATCATGAGATGGGCTGAGTTGGATTGAGGGAGATAGGTATGTGTTTTTGGCAAAGGTGAGATGTTTTTTTTTTAGGTGGGGAATCATCAAAATGACTTCTCCCGCTCTGGGCGAAGCGGGAGGGCGTGTCAGACTTTTACTGACTAAAACCCACTCCTGTTCCTTTTTTGCCTTAATTCCGGTGCACCGGGGTTCTCTTTAGTCAACTCAGGCCCCAGAAAGGTGTGATGTGGGATTAATAAATTGGTTGTTATTAAGGTTTATAGGGTATAGTTTATATTGCTTAATAGGCGAGTGTTTTTTTTTTCCTTTTACAATATCTATCGGCCTTCTCCTCTAATTACAATATAGGTGTATTCAAGGCTAAAAAAAACTAGGCTCTTAATAAACTAGTGTGCCTCTGCATGTTCGATTGCATCGGTGCTTACAATCAGATGGAATCACAGTCAAGCGCTATTTTACCTATAAAATACCTATCTAAAGACCTATCTTTACCTACGAAATTGCGTTTTTTGAAACTGTATTCTTTGAATTGTGTTGTATGATAGAATCCCACCTTTTAAAAAAAACTACAAGAAAGAAAAAGATTTTGGCTACATCACTTTTGCTTCACCCAAAGGCACGTCACGTTCTTGAAACTTAAAATTTATAAAATAGGTACACTGGTACATGCTGCCTACTCAAATCTTCCTTCATGTACTATACATATATACCAAAACCTAAAATATTCGTGTCAAAATTTAATGAGAAATGCTTGCTCCACTCTGAAGTATTAATACGATGCTTCTAAAGGTATTCGGTTCTTAGCGACTGCGACGCGCGACCGTGACCCGTTTTGCGCTCACTCAGTAACCGAGTGTTACTCAGTAAACGAGGCCCGTCAACAATCGTGTGCCCGGTGGGCGTGGCTACTGAGCGACGTGACAACCGCGACCCGGTTGGTGACGCAGGCATGCACATCAAAAAGACGATGTTTATAAACCAGACGAGACTGACATCGGAAAGCAATGGCGCGTCTTACAAAGGTATCAGCAAAACCATAATAGGACCCAGCACCCCCTGGCCCTGGGGTCATGGGTTAGCTTTGAAAGGAAACCTGGGACCCTAGAACGAAGGCAAAGAAGGAAAATAGGACTGGGTTTTAATCAGTAAAAGTTTGACGCGCCCTCCTACTTTGCCCAAGACCGGGAGAAGTCATTCTGATGATTTACCACCTAAAACAAAAAAAAAACAGGCGAGTCACGTAGTAGATTGGCCGCGGTCGCGCGTCGCGGTCGCTAAGAACGGAATACTACCTTAAGACCCACACACGAAAATATTAGAATCGTTCAAGTTCGTTCAAACGGCTTTAGATATGAGCTCCTTGAGCCTATTTTAAGATGATTAAAAATAATTAGATTCTTACAGAACATGTGTATCTGAACAAATATTGCTTTACCAAGTCATAATCATTAAAATCACCAGTACAACCCTCTCAGTGCTGATTAATGTCATTGAATGATTTTTTTAGGGTTTCGTACCTAAAGGGTAAAAGATCCTTAGTTTATGATAAAAACGGGATCAATATCAGACTCCGTTGTCTGTTTGTCTGTCACCAGGCCGTATCTTATGAACTGCGATAGCTAGACAGTTGAAATTTTCACACATGATGTATTTTCGTTTCCGATTTAAAAATAAATACTCAAAACCAAATAAAATAAATTTAATGTTTAAGTGGGGCTCCAAAAGCTAGCTAAGAAATAATTTAGCGAGCTTTGGATTTGAGTGAAGTGGATTCAAAAAGGGTTCAAAAAGGAGCAAATTATTATTATTATATCTGACTTATACTCTCCCACTGCTAGGTATAGGCCTCCCTCCACTCCTTCCATTGTTTTCGGTTTTGAACTATTTCTTGCCAAATCCTAAGGAAGACATCTAGGTCGTCCCGCCATCTCTTTCTTGGGTTGCCATGACCCCGTCGTGTGTAGTCATAATTTACATTGTACATGATCACCTCCGAAGCGAAATAGGTAACCAGTACGAGCAAACCAATTTGGTACCGTTAATAATATTAGTAGATAAGTTACTAGTTCCTGCCAGGAGGTTTTTCCATAAAAACTTCGGAACCACGCTTCATCCCATTACGCGGTGAATATTGGCAAATCTTCTCTAGTTTCGACTGTGCGTTGAGTCGAACAATTTATTTATATAATCATACAGATTGATGATCACGGTAGATTTACCTGTCTAGGAGGATTTTAAGTCTTAATTTTCGGATTTTACATAAAGCATTTTAAAATAACAACATCCTAGTGGTAATCAAGATCTCACATCATAAGGACCTACCAATAACCCCACCTCCTCATTGTTGCAGCATCAGCCCTGCCAAGTCCGACGGCCGCTGACGATGATGATGACGAGGATGAGACGACGCAGCAGAGCCGAGCTGACGCCGACGATGACGGCCGCATCTACAAGAACCCGAGGAACTCACCTTCGGCCCAGTGTCCCAGAGATGAGGAGCAGGCTACCTTACTGGTATGTAATCTATACTAATATTATAAAGAGGTAAAATTTGTAAGTTTGTATGTAGGGGGTAACCTCTGGAACTACTGGTCTGATTTGAAAAATTCTTTCAGTGTTAGATAGCCCATTTATCGAAGAATGCTATAGGCTATATACCATCACGCTTCGACCCACGAAAGCGGAGCAGTAACGAAAAATGCGGGTGAAACCGCAGGGGACAGCTAGTATAAAATACACTAGTTTCTGCCAGTGGCTTAGCCCGCGCGAAAGAAACTCTACAAATTTTGGACCGCCGTTTTCTCACCTTAGGGGGTGAATTTACGAAAATCCTCTCTTAGCGCTTGCATCTGCCTAACCTTTTTCCCAACTATACTGGGGTCGGCTTCCAGTCAAGCCGGATTTAACTGAATACCAGTATTTTGTGAGGAGCGGCTGTCTTCCAGACCTCCACAACCCATTAACTGGGGTAACACGGTACTTCATGGCAAGACTGGAGTCAGATTTACTGGCTTCTGACTATCCGTAACGGCTGTCAAAGATCTACGAATGACAGCCGGGACCTACGGCTTAACGTGCATTCCGAGGCACGGAGGAAACTCGGTATGTTATGATGGTCACCCATCCACAGACCACCCTTGGCGTTGCTTAACCTTGTAGATCGACCCGTGCGGCTGTTATTATCTAGCCACGAGCTCCTACGAACGATACAGATTATTCATGTACAACGGTGAGATTAACTCGTCGAACCCCGTGTGAACTTGCGTTCGCGAATTATTCGCATATACGGGTGCAATAAAAGACGTTAATAATAATAAAAACAGTTGTTTTTTTTTAAACTAACTTCTTAAAGAAACGAATAATAATAATATAATTTATCAAAAAACAGTTTTTCGCTTTTCTTCTGTTTTCGCATGCGAATAATTTGCGAACGCCACGCCGCGCCGGCCCGGGTTCACCTCTGCAATTAGTTTTCTTCCAGCAAAATTTTGCTCACAAAACGGTGAAGGAAAACATCGTGAGGACACTGGCATGTCCTAGAACCAAAAATTCGATGCCATGCGACATCTACTAATCCGCAATGGACCCGCGCGGTGGATTATGGCCCATTCCTTCTCCAAGAGAGGAGGTCTGAGTCCCAGCAGTGGGAACATTATAAGGCCGATAATGCTAATGCTAAACTTTTGAGTTAACTTAAGAGCGTTTTCACATTATCCGATCCGATATCGGGGTAGGTAAAATGTATGAAATGCCGTGCTCCGATATCCGATATCGGGCCGGACAATATGAAAGACACATATTTCATACATTTTACTTACCCCGATATCGGATCGGATAATGTGAAAACGCTCTAAATATAATACACCAGCTTCTGAAAGTAGAAATAAATAGCCTATGTTACTCAGTGCAGATGTAGCTTTCTAATGGTAAAAGATTTTTTTGTAACTATCTGTTTGTCAGTGTACGTGACGATTGAACTCAAAAACTACGTTTGAGTTCAATCGTCACATACAAACAAACAAAAAATTTAATCGTTCCTCTTTACGAGTAGGTATAATATTAGTTGAAACTACCTGTTGCCAGTGGTTTCACTCGCGTTATAACGGGTTTTCCAATAAGAGGTGTAATTTTGATATTCAAAGAAAAATGCCATTTTTTTAAATAAATGATCGGATGTTTATTTCATTATAAAGAGGAAGGTATACCGTTAATAGTGGAAAATAACATCAGGCAAATGGCCACCACAACCACGCTTACAGGAATATCCTTTTCATGAAATTTTCCATAACCTAATCGCAAAGTGGCTGCCCTCCCTATACCGCTACCCGGAATAAAAATCATCTTATGTGCTATTCCAGGACATAGTCTACCCATATGCCAAGTTTAAACGAAATCCATTCAGCAGTTATTGCGTGGAAGAATTACAAACATTCATTCATACAACCTTTCGCATTTATAACACTCTAATAGGTTGGGTAGGTACAATGTTTATCTGTATTTTTATTTCCCTAGTTTACCGATGTGCCAAATTTCATCAAAATCCATTCAGTTGTTTTTGCTTGAAGGAGTAACAAACATTCATACATTAAACTTTCGTATTCATGATACTTAGGTACTATTTTTATCTATATTTTTGTGTTTTACGTGGGTATAATCATCAACATCAAACTACTCCCGCGCTGGGTCTGATTTCTCACTAGGGCCAGACTTTTCAACTTTAGTTTATGTTCTAACACAATATTCACATACATAGATGTTAACGTAGTTTAGAAACTTTCCCATAGATGGCACGCATTAAATTAGTTCCTAATTCGATTAATAGATGGCGCTGTGTAAATACGTCATCCTACTGAAAGTCGCTGTTAAGATTCTCCGGGCTTTTATGACCCTCTGTGGTATTTTTAACAATTATCTGTGTTCGTTAATGAGTTCACGAAAAGTATCAACCTTTTCTGACTCGTTAACGAATGCAATTAATCTCGTGAACAAAAAAAATGGGCCACTAACTGATTATAGATACTGTGAGTGTGTTTTGCCGTGACTTAGTGTCGAGTTCTAATAGTGCACGTAGCAAGAGACAGAGAAAGAGGGTAGACAGATTTGTCTGCTCTTAACAATTTATTTCCATCCACCCGCATTCTCCAGTCATCCCGCGATCATGGCGCTTGCAACAGCGTCGAAATATCAGGAACTCAAAACAACAAATAATCATGGAAGATATCCCGAGTGACATTTTAAATTGTGAAATAAGCCGTGATAGCCTAAAACAATGCCTTAGGTTGACATTATAGGCGAAAAGAAAAAAAATATTTGCCAATTGTGTATGGGAAAAATTTCATTTCCCGTTCCTCTTCAAATAGGAAGACAAACGATTACTTAAATCCAGCGGTAGTTACAGATTTGAGGATACTCATCTACCTAGCCTTTTCCCAACTATATTGAGGTCGGCTTCCAGTCAAGCCGGATTTAGCTGAATGCCAGTATTTTACGAGGAGCGGCTGCCTACTAGACCTCTACAGCCTCCCCTTTCCTTTTCAAATGACTATACGCAGACAAACGATTACTGGATAGTTACAGATTTGAGTTTACCACGGTGTAGAAAACTTTAACGATATTCTAGCGCCTGCATTGGGCTTACCGTTGAGCAATAATTCCGCTTCCGATATTGCTAGCAAACTAATATTTTCACTGCACCGAGAGCTATGCAAACTGTACACAAAGGCTGTGGAAACTACCCTATTACTGCTTTAGACGATAAAAACGATACTGAAGTGAATTTACACAGCATTTGGAGAGTTTTTATGAAGTTTAGGATCCGAATTTGAGGAATATAGTGATATTAAATTAACACTTAGAACTAAACACTTTATTTAATGATTCGCCTTTCAAAGTTTCTAAATGATTATGTTTTGTTATACTGATAAAAACATTAGTTCATGAATCCCCGACAGGTCCTATGAGACCGCGCTGTTATTGTTTGAATATTGTGTCTCGTTTTGCGGGTATGTGATAGGTTAAATCGCAAAATAACATGGGATCCATGTCATTGACTCCAATTACTTAATGCACTTATAATTTTGCTTATTGCTTGTGGATGTGACAAAAACGATTATAATATAGCTTCTACCAGCGGCTTTGCTCGCGTGAAAGTAAATTACTTCGTACAAACTTTGGACTCCCGTTTCAACCCCTCAGGGTTGAATTTGGAAAATCTTCTTTTAGTGCTCGTTTACGTCGTAGTTACTCAGATACCTGCGAAACGAGACACAATAGTAAAACAATAACAGCGCGGTCTCATAGGACCGGTTGGGGATTCAAACGACAAAAAGAAACCATGTTCAACATTTTACGCTCCTAGTCCCAGTAGTTTCAGTCAGTGTCTTCTTCACAGTGTGAATGAAACAGTTAATAAAAAGCATATAAATGCGCACGGTATCCCGAAGAAACTAAGAATATCGAGTCATCTATACTTATAATAAATCTGTAGAGAGGTCAATTCTGTATATATTTTACAAATTATTAATGGTTTACATTTTTATTTCATTTTAGGTGAAGCAGTTAGGTTAGGTTTAGGCAGGTTACTAGAATTAGTTAGCTAGACAAATATTACAGGACCTAGAAGCGTGCAATTTTGGACAAGATTGCCTTTTTTTTAATTGATAAAAAAAATCCATAAATTCACTAACACGGAACGAAACGAGGGTCTAATAACTCTTTATGGAGAATCCTATTTTCACGCGGGTGAAACCGCTGGCAGAAGCTAGTCAACATAAAATGACTTAATAGGCACTCAAAAATAGGATTATGATAAAGCGGTAAAGAAAAACGTGTTCTCACCTCGATGACTTTTTGACAAGAGGATGTTTAAAAGTAGTCATTGTATAGAGGGAGCTATGCAGATAATTTATGTAGTAGCCTTGCGTCCAGTAAATTTTGACTGGCCTGTTGGTCTAGTGGTTAGTAACCCTGACTGCTGTGCCTGAGGTCGTGAGTTCGATTCCCACCCAGGACAAATGTTTGTGTGATGAGCACGATCATTTGTTCTGTGTCTGGTTGTAATTTATCTATAATATGTATGTATTTAGAAGTATATAAGTATGTTTTTAACACAGTTGCTCGTAAAGCTGATGTAATTCCACCGGTTTTAGATATGTAAAGAGGGTCATAAAAAACGCGTGTGTTACCAAACCAAATAGTTAAGTTATAGTCCATACAAATTCCATAACAGCATTATTTGCCATTTCGCGCGCGGCGATTAGTTCGAAATTTGAATAGCCTCATCATTTTATCATTTGTCATGTTTTATCATTTTTTGTCATTTCTTTGTCATTTCTTGTAATTGTTTTTTGTTTTTTTGTCATTTTTTGTGATATTTGTAGTTTTTTGTCAACTTTTGTGATTATTTGTCACTTTTTGTAATTATTTGTCATTTTTGTCACTTTTTGTGATTTCTTGTCAACTTTTGTGATTTTTTGTAATTTTTTGTCTCTTTTTGTAATTTTTTGTAATTTTTTGTCATTTTTGTCACTTGTTGTGATTTATTGTCATTTCAGTCATTTTTTGGCACTTTTTGTCATTTTTGTCACTTTTTGTGATTTATTGTCATTTCAGTATTTTTTTGTTACTTTTTGTCATATTTTGTGATTTACTGTCATTTTTCGTTACTTTTTGTGATTTGTTGTGATTCTGTCATTTTTTGTCACTTTTTGTAATTTTTGTCACTCTTTGTCATTTCAGTCATTTTTTGTCATTTTCGTATTTTTTTGTAATTTTTGTCATTTTGTCATTTTACCAAACAATATTTGCGTTCGATTTCTTTGGCGCTAAACACTAAGATGTTCCTCACACAATAAGTGACTTACTTGACTTAAGATCCTATATCCCCTAGCTGGGGCAGAGGGCGTCAACAGTAGTCACCCAACGCGAGCGGTCTTGCGCTTTATGCTTGACCTCGCTCCACGTCAGTCCGATGTCTTTCGCTTCAGCCAAAACGGTGCGTCGCCAGGTCTGCCGAGGACGGCCACGCTTCCGTTTCCCTTGGGGATTCCAGTCCAGTGCCTGTTTAGGTATATGATTGGAATCCCTCCTAAGCGTGTGACCAATCCAACTCCACTTGCGACGCTTGATCTGGTGGTCGATCGGGCTTTCGCGGCATTTCTCCAACAGCTCTACGTTAGAGATGGTCTCGGGCCAGTAAATCCCGAGGATACGGCGAAGGCATCGATTCACGAAAACCTGTATTTGTCGTGAGATCTCCTTTGTCACCTTCCACGTTTCGCACCCGTAAAGCAGCACGGATTTGACGTTTGACCTGAAGATTTTTAGCTTAACTCTTCGAGTCAATTTCCGTGATTGCCAAACCGGTCTCAGCTGTGCAAAGGTACCGCGGGCTTTGGCAATTCGAGAAGCGACGTCTTCTTCAGTTCCACCAGTTTCCGCCACGACACTTCCGAGGTACGTGAATTTCTGGACGCGTTCCACTGCCTCAGTGCCGATTAGCAGCGGCGCAGCATTAATCACCCCTGTACGCATCTCCTGGGTCTTCCGCGAGTTAATTTTAAGCCCAGTTTTCGCTGCCTCCTGACGCAGGTCGTTCAATTTTGCTTGCATGTCGGCGTGCGTATGACTTAGCAGGCATAGGTCATCGGCGTAGTCCAAATCTTCTAACGCTGTGTCCAAAGCTTCTAGTGCTGCGCACACAATAAGTGCGCAGCAAAAATTGCTGTGAGTGTGCTGTGTGTGTGGTTAAATGTTTTTTTTTTTCTGTTTCCTCGCAAATGTGTTAAAAAACGTCGTACGATATACGTGCGTATTGGTTATAACATGTTCGGCTCAGTTACGCCCTCGCCTTCGGCTCGGGCTGAAATTCCGCCTCGCATGTTATAACCATAATTACGCACTAATATCGTAATGTACTATTATCAGTTGTCTAGTACCCATAACACAAGCTCTACTTAGCTTGGGACTAGATGGCGTTGTGTGAAAGTTGTGGAATATTATTATTATTTCCTTTATTCATTATTCAACACACATTATTTACATTTTTAAATATTTTTCACAAAAACATACAAAAAAGAAAAAAAAACATTTAAAAATATAAAAAATAGTAGCCCACCGGTATCGGGAACAGGGTCCAAGCCACCGCTGGTCAGGGCTTCAGGGAAAGGAACCTCCTGACAATGCGAGCCGTGTCCAGGAGTACCGCTTTCTGAATCAAGCCCTTGATCGAGTCGCCTAACGAGAGCCTCCTAAGATGTTGGTCGAGGCTCTTGGCTACTAAGCCATTAACGGATACGACTATCGGTACAATGATCGCCGAGTCCACTTCCCACATAATTATATTGTAAAGGGTGTAAAAAGACCCTTAACGAAAACGAAAACCCCATATTCTACTCATCACTAGGATACTTTTTTTCTTCTAGACCATACCTGGGAATTCACTGGTTCTGGAGATATTGAAGGTCAAAGTCAACATTTTTTTTTCATTTTTTTTTTCAAAATCGTATTCCAAGTATCATTAGTAAACTTTCTTCCGAACAAACATTCTCAAAATTATCAATTTTTCATAGTCAATTACGCATTTGAAGTTACTAAAGTGCATTGAAAACTAAACACAACGAGAGCCTCACACACACAAGCGTGTGGTCGGTTCAACGACCAAGCGCGAGCGGCCGAACGCGCAGCTGATCGGAATTATTATTAATTAATTATTTTTTAAAGATGAAAAAAAAAAGTTTTTTCCCAGCAATATTTTTTGGTCCAAGTTACTTAATTACACGTACAGAATGTGTAGTTATCGGCTTTGTGATCGGTCTTTTTACACCCTGTATATTATTATATTCATCTACGGCCAGCGGTTTTCCTCTAAAAACTTTCTCTGTAGATACTGAAGTAAGAACTTAAATACTCTTGGAAACCAATGCTAATCCTTTCTTCCTCTGCAGGGCCAGAAGTGTCTTCGCAAGTGCTCGTCGGACGAGGACTGCAAGAGTAAAAAGAAGAAGTGTCTCTGTGACGGAGCATGCGGCATGTCCTGCATCAAACCAGGTCAGTGGTAGACATAGTACCAAGCTATAGCAATTCCTTAGGACTCCAACTGCTGAGCTGGCAATCATTTCGGTTCGGCCATGCTCGGCGTAACGGTGTCGTGTTTCTGTTCTCGTTTTTTGTTGATATCCGCCCCTAAGGCTACCCACTGACCACGGATTTGACGTAAAACATCGTTGATGATGAATGAAATGTTTAACACGTTTGACTCTGATTGGTTCAGAGCTTGGATTGGGCCAATCGGAGTGCCGAACGTTATAAGCGTGTCAATCGCGTTAACGTAAAATAAACTCGCACTAAGCACTCTCGTTTTTGTTAAATTACAAAGCAATGTTGAAGAAATATGGCTTTGTTATTGAAGGTTCTCGTAGACAAGTGTAAACATAAGTGACGACGCGACAACAACGCACTAACTGCGTTTTCAAATAAACGGTTCTAAGTTCTAAACGGTTGTAAGCTCCTTTTTGAATATTGGATGCATAAAATGTAGGTATAAAAACTCGTCTAATCTGGTTTAATTTGTTTTTCACTGAAATCCTGTATAGGTTACAAACATAAACAAAACTACATAGAAACTTTTTTTGAGCTTGGAAATCATCCAATAACTTTTTCCTGCTCTAGAATAGAGAGTGTAAAACTTTCACTGACTAAAATCACACATTTTTTATTACATGGCTAACTACTTAAATAAGGCTAATTTGAGGCGCGTATGGAACACAAAGCGCTGTCGACCCGGGCTAAGTCGTTACCAGTCGGCCGGACGGTGATCTACTCATAACTTTCGGTGCTAGAAGTTTTTCTGGCGGGGGACAGGGTAGGAAGCTTGTCTCCGCCTCATAGTTTCAACCGCCTCCTTTAGCGAATGGCGAGTTACTCATTTCTCGTCGTTCGCAAGACCGTGTTAATAGAAGTCACAAAAATCCCGAATTAAATAAAACCTCCTAACAAAAAACAGCCCAATTTCATTACAACAGACAAACGAAAAGCACTATTAAAATAAAACGTACTTACTCCATTAGAGAAACTATCCCACATATTCAGGTAGTTTTATTTGCCAGTTGCAAAGGAAATGGAGCGGTATTCACTGGAGGCTCGTAGGCGATGGAAATTGGACAAATTGCATAGTTGCCGGGGCTGGCTTCTGGAGCCAGATGGTGACGGTTATTGCACCTTATGTGGCTGGAATTATGGGGGAAATTGAAGCGAATTGGGGATTTTTTTTAACAGTGTGATTATGGACAATTTTTTTTTGGGTTTTTTGGTTCAGTAAGTAGGTTAAATTTAACTTCTAGTGCTTGACTGCGATCCCACCTGATGGTAAGCAGTGATGCAATCGTTGATGGTGATGCGATCTAGTTTATTAACAGCCTATTCACTCTATCTGTGCACCCTAACCTTGAAGATACCTAAATTATAATAATATATACCTAAATTATAGTTACAAAAACGTTAGTAATTTAACCAAAGAAATGAGTGTATTAGTATTTTATATCTCGTACACTATGTAGGTGCTTCAAAAGCCAAAACGCCACCTCAAAGCCTAAAGCCTTAACTTTCAAACATCACGCTTGTCTAAAAAACCCCGTAATTGTTTTATTACGTGGGCAAAGAGCTTCCTCATTGGGAGGAGGGATCAGCAAATGAACATCAATCACTGCGCCTCGCCGAGTGTTGCCGTGTGAGACGATTTCAGACCATAAACGTCAGAGATTCTGCCAGAAGTTTCTTTTAGTTTTAAGACTTATTATTTCACGTTTACTTACGAAATCTACTCGTAGCTCGTGACTAGATAATAACAGCCGCACAGGTCGATCTTCAAGGTTAAGCAACGCTTACCTAGGTTGGTCTGTGGATGGGTGACCATCTTAACATAACGAGTTTCCTCCGTGCCTCGGAAAGCACGTTAAGCCGTAGGTCCCGGCTGTCATTTGTAGATCTTTGGCAGTCTTTACGAATAGTCAGAAGCCAGTAAAATCTGACTCCAGTCTTGCCATGAAGTGCCGTGTTACCACAGTTAATGGGTTGTGGAGGTCTGGTAGGCAGCCGCTCCTCGTAAAACACTGGTATTCAGCTAAATCTGGCTTGACTGGAAGCCGACCCCAATATAGTTGGGAAAAAGGCTAGGCAGATGATGACTTACGAAACCTACATTTCTCTGTCTAAAAAGAAGGAGAAATGTAGGTTTTAATCAGTAACAGTCTGACACTCCTTCTACAGTGGCAAATGACTTCTCCCACTCTAGGGCGGAGCGGGAGAGCGTGCTATAGGTAATTTACTGAATAAAATCACACCTATGTTCCTCCAGTTGCCCTTGTGATAAATGATAAATGATATTTATTTTGCAAATAGGTTTCACGAAACACTTTTACAAGTCAATTTTTTTTTTGTCATAATTATTAATCTAGATGAGGCCGGTGTTTCCTATCTGACTACCCTGAGAAGAAACACCGAAACAAACTCAGGGGTCACAGTCTCTTTTAAAAAAAAATCCATATAAAATGTATTGGTCAAATCATATGCGAACTATGCAGATTAGGGTCTGAAATGGCCTTTTAAAGAAAGAACCATGCAGATTTGAGTGGACCTGTCCAGTCAGTGCAAGCATTTGTCATTCGTCGTAAAGCTCAACTCAGGACTACTAAGGAGCTCAACGTCTTGACAAACAATACAAAGGAAAGGACATTTGGTTAGGCCGCAAAAATACTCAAATTGCCAGACATAAGTTACAATTACTGAAAAGAAAGGAAAAAGAAAGCTATCCACATAGTCCTCACATTCACAAAAAAAAAAGATATAAATAAAATTTACAAAAATTGTATAAATAATATGTCAGATTGTAAAAAAAAATGAATATTAATGTCAAATTGAAATATAAATTGTGTACTACTCCATTAAATTTACAATGGAAAAATGCAATCAAAAACAAAAATCCAAAAGAATAAACGACAGTACAGTGAGTACTGGAGCAGGTCAATCCCAAGCCTTATTGTCCTCAACATAGTCCTTTATAGTATAAAAAGCCTTTTGGCCAAGTTTACGCTTTACAATTAATGATTTAAATTTATTGAGGCTTAGTTCTTGAATATGACTGGGAAGTTTATTATAGAAGTGTACACATTGACATCTAAATGAGCCCCCTATTTTTTTGAGCCTAGTTGCAGGAACTACAAATTTGTGCTTATTTCTAGTATTAAAATTATGTATGTCACTGTATTTTTTAAACATGTTTTTGTTCTTAGGGCATATAAGATATTCTCATAAATATATTGTGAAGGCACAGTCATTACCTTGATCTCCTTAAATTTATCTCTGAGGGAGTATCTGGGACTTAAATTATAAATGGAACGAATAGCCCTTTTCTGTAAAACGAAAATTGTTTGGATATCGGCGGCATTTCCCCACAGTAGAATACCGTACGACATCACACTATGAAAGTAGCTAAAATAAACTAAACGGGCTGTTTCTAAATCAGTTAAATTTCGAATTTTTCTTACAGCATATGCTGCAGAGCTAAGTTTTTTAGATAATTTGTCTATGTGTGGGCCCCACTGAAGCTTGGCATCTAAAGTTATGCCCAAAAACACTGTAGTATCTTCAGGACTCAACTCCTTTCCTTTTATTAGCACACTAGTTTCAACTTGCCTAACATGGGGCATGGTAAACTTTATGCATTTAGTTTTCTTTTCATTCAAATGTAGGTTATTTACATTAAACCAGTGTACTATTTTAGAGATAACTATATTTATATCGTCAGTAACCGACTGCTGACGTTTCAATTTAAACAAAAGTGAAGTGTCGTCTGCAAACAACACTATATTATCGTTATCCTTCATGAGGTAAGGTAAATCGTTAATATAAACTAGGAACAAAAATGGGCCAAGAATTGAGCCCTGAGGGACACCCATTTTTACTACAGACCCAGGAGATCTTTTTCCGTTTACATCAACTCTCTGAATTCTATCGCCCAGATATGATGCAAGAAGATCCAGGGAGGAGTTCCGGATTCCGTAATGGTGTAGTTTCCTGATTAATGTTTCATGGGGAACACAATCGAAGGCCTTAGACAAATCGCAAAAAATACCCAGGACATCGCATTTGTCTTCCCATGCATCAAAAATATGTCCTAAAAGTTCAACACCAGCATCGGTTGTTGAACGACCCCTTGTAAAACCGAACTGTTTGGTATGCAACAATTTATGTTTATTAAAAAACTTTTGCAATTGCTCTAAAATGAGTTTTTCAAATATTTTACTAAAAGTGGGTAGCACTGAAATAGGTCTGTAATTCGTGGGGTCAGATGTACTACCCGTTTTGAACAAAGGTATAATTTTACTATTCTTCATTAAATCAGGAAACTCACCGCGATCGATACAATTATTAAAAATAAACGCTAAAGAAGGAGCTACAATATGGATTATAAACTTAACAACGTCCACAGAATTACCCCATAAATCAGCAGTCTTTTTTACATTTAAGGACTTAAAGGTCTTAACAATATCTGCACAAGTAACATGTTCGAAATTAAAAACAGAATTGCAAACTTTAACGTTTTCTTTAAGCAGAGAATCTGCAGCTGTGGGTGATGAGTTCAGAGATTTTGTTGTTGATATGGGGATCTCTGAAAAGAAGTTCTCAAAAGCCGCAGCAACCTGTGAGTCTGATGTGATCACATTGTCATCAATTATAAGTTTATAGTCACTAGATGGTCTCGTCGACCTTCCAGTTTCACTATTTATAACATTCCAAGTAGTCTTAATTATATTTTTACTGTTTTTAATTTTGGAACTCAAATAACGCGATTTCGCTAGAGAACAAACTTTTTTAAATAATTTCGAATAATTTCGAACATATAAATTAAATTCAGCAGTATTAACAAGAATTCTTTCGTCATACAATTCGTAAAGCCTAGTTCTACTTTTATGAATACCAGTGGTAGCCCATTCACTGAACGACACATTACTGTTAACCGAGAGAGACTTAGGTATGAAACTAGAATTAAATTGATTACAGTACATGTTAAAGAAACCTTCATATTGATGATTGAGATCATCATATGTAGACAAGTCGGGTAAATTATTAATAAGTTTTGTTTTAAAACTTTCTAAACGACTTGCAGTTTTAGGGTTAACAATGATATTCTTTTTAGCCACTATGTTGCATTTGTTTTGAAAAGTAATTAATTGCCCACAATGATCAGAATCTAATAAATAAATGACTTCTTTGCGACTGGGTACAACATCCGTATAAATATTATCTATACATGTGGCACTATTAGGAGTTATTCTAGTGGGCTCCAAAAATTGGTTAACCAGATTGTAGGACTTAAATAGACTTAAAATTTTACTACATAAACTTGAGTTTTCTAGTAGATTGATATTAAAATCACCACAAGTGATTATGTACTTATTTGAATGGCAAATCTTGTGGAACACTTCATCCATTACCTTTTCGAAGCAGTCATACAATCCGGAAGGGGGTTTGTAAACACTTAATATAATAAATTGATCCAGTTCAACGCAAGCTATTTCAACTGACCGCTCAACAGATAAGCTCACAATGTCCTGCCGTTCTTTATATTTCAAGTGGTTATTTACAATTATCATTGAGCCACCACGTATAGCATTAATTCTGCTGAACGAACTACCAATCTGGTGATTACTAAAATTGAACATTAACTGTTGGCTTTTAAGCCAATGTTCTGTTAAACAAAGAATATCAATATTATTACAATTTAAGAAAAGTTCTACTTCTAAATCTTTGTTCATAAGACCTTGAATATTTTGATGCACCAGGTTGATATTATTTGTTGAATTTAAGACTTTAGTGGAATATTCGTTCAGTGTGTTCATAGCTTTTATGCCAGAGATTGACTCTGTTGTCTTAAATTCTAATTTAAATCAATATTTGATGCCAAGTTATTGGCAAAATCATTTGTCAAAACATTGCATTGCTGTGTTCTGGAATTACGAGTTTCCCTTTCAAAAGTCAATCATGTAGGCCTCCCAGTAGACTTCGGCCATGTTGGGCTCCTACAGTTTTGCTGACATCTCCTTGAGGCGCGCGAGGAACACGACGTGCGGGCAGCTACTCGTGGTCAGCCTGAATGGTTACTGGAACACAGAAGAGCAAGCTGCCTACTGCTCGTCGCCCACAAGCCCATGATAGTGGCTAAACTTGGATTTTTCTTGTGAAATCGACGCCGAAATGTAAATATCTACTAGAACTAGAAAGCTGCCCAAAGAATCATCAAACTTAAGTGGCAGTGCACATTGCTCGCAGAGCATTTGTTCTGGGAGAAATGTCAACCATCTAGTTGATAGGGCTGAAAGGTTCTGGAGAGATAACTGAGCTGGGGAGGGTAGCAGGAATCCATTGGATACAAAACGCACATAATCAGTGGTTGTAGTGACACCTGGGAGGCTTGGTGGGGCCGGACCTTTCGGACGGCCAGTTCGGCTTTCGCAGGGGGCGTTCCACGGTGGACGCCATCATGCGCGTGAGGGCTCTCACGACGGGGGATGCGGTGTCTCGGGGCAGGGTCGTCTTGGCGGTGTCTTTGGACATCGCCAATGCCTTCAACTCCCTGCCCTGGAGTTGCATCGGGGCGGCACTTCGGTACCACGAGGTGCCCGCCTACCTCCGTCGTGTGATCGAGGCCTACCTGTCGGATAGGTTCATCATCTATCCCGGTCACCAGGGAGAGTGGAGACGGCGAGAGATGTCGTGCGGTGTTCCGCAGGGATCGGTACTAGGACCGCCCCTGTGGAACATCGGATACGACTACGTGCTGCGCGGCGACCTCCCCGACGGGGTCAGCGTGGTCTGCTACGCAGACGACACGCTGGTCCTGGCGCGGGGAGAGTCGTACCAGGCGGCGGCCGAAACAGCGACACGCGGGGTGGCGACAGTCGTGGAGAGGATCCAGCAACTGGGACTCAAAGTGGCATTGCACAAGTCCGAGGCCATGTGCTTTCATGGCCCTCGGTACGCGCCACCTCCGGGTTCCCAAATAACGGTAGGGGGGGTCCACATCGGCGTCGGGTCGGCGATGAAGTACCTGGGACTCGTCCTCGACAGCCGGTGGACTTTCGAGGAGCATTTCCGACGTTTGGCCCCCAAACTGGACAGGTCTGGGGCCGCTCTGAAGCGGCTCCTGCCCAACCTAGGGGGTCCAGACGCCCCCTGCCGGAGGCTCTACGCGGGGATCGTTCGGTCCATGGCCCTTTACGGGGCGCCGGTTTGGGCGCCGTCGCTAGGTAAGCGACCGGCGGCCAAGCTGAACGCTTGCCAGAGGGTCATGGCCATCAGGATGGTGCGGGGATACCGCACGATCTCCCGCGAAGCGGCGAGCCTCCTCGCTGGCCTGCCACCGTGGGATCTGGAGGCAACAGTCCTTGCACGCATGCACGATTTGCGCGTGGAGATGCAACGCCGGGGCGAAACTCCGCTGCCGCGACAAGTCGCGGCATGGCGGACAGAGTTCCGGCGGGATCTTAGGGTGGCATGGCGACTGCGACTGTCGCAACCCAGTGCTGGGCACGCCGTCATTGAGGCGGTTAGGCCCCTCTTTGAGGAGTGGTTGGAAAGAGGTCACGGCGTCCTCTCTTTCCGTGTGACGCAGGTCCTCACCGGACACGGTAAGTTCGGGAGGTTCCTGCATCGAATCAAGCAGGAGAGGACGCCCGGGTGTCGCCACTGTGTGGACCGCCCGGAGGACACGGTGGAGCACACGGTAGAAGTGTGCCCCGCTTGGGCGGAGCACCGCCGTGTCCTCGTGGAGACTATCGGGAGCGGCGACCTCTCGCGCCGAGCCCTGGTTCAGGCCATGGTCCGGAGCGAGGAGGGTTGGCATGCGGTCGCCTCCTTCTGCGAAGCAGTGATGCTCGTGAAGGAGGCTGCTGACCGCGAGCGCGTGAGGGAACGGTCCTCACGCCGCCGCCGCCGAGATCCCGATCCCGATTTCCGACCACCGTAGGCGCGGGTTCGCGGACGGCGAGCACTGGGTAGCCCGCCGTCCGGCAGTCTGGAAATAATCTGGACCGAGCCCAGTCGTCAACGGCGCGTTCTGTTCCACGCGCGCCTCAAGGAGATGTCAGCAAACTGTAGGGGCCCGGTAGGGCCGAAGCCTCTGGGGGGAACATGTGGTATTCCTAACGGTTGATACCGAGTCCCCCCCAGAACGAAGGCAACGAAGGAACGGGGTAGGGGTTTAGTCAGTAAGAGTCTGACACGCCCTCCCGCTCCGCCCAAGAGCGGGGGAAGTCATTCTGATGATTCCCCTACCAGAAAAAAAAAAAAAAAAAAACCTGGGAGGCTTATAATATGTCCAGCAGTGGACGTCTCTCGGTTGAAATTATAAACTTACTTTGTACATATTATATGTAAAAAGTTTTCCTCTTGTATTTTAAGTGCCGTCAATTCAAAAACAAATAGTGTCGAGGAAAAGGCCCCTAGAATTTTCCAAATCGGCGTAAATTGCATAGTTATTCACGCCATGTCAGTCGCGTGCCAGCGGGCGGCGTTTATTGCCAGTGTGTATTTACTGACGCACTTAAATTATGTACGCAGACGCAGTATAGAAATAGACTAGCCGTTTTATAAAATCGCGCCTTTCATCTAGTCGCCCGAATGTATTCAACCTTTCAGTCAATGACTTGAATCAAAAACGTTTTGTAGAGGTATGTGGAACAGGGTGTAAAGTCAACGCAAGTATACATTGAAAAGGGAAAATACTCCAGACGGGTATTGTGTCTAGTCCGAGCAACTGCACAATACCTAGTTGATTTTGGACCGTTATATTCTATATTCTGGTACTGCGATGTAGTATTTTGATAAAGGCCCGAAGAATTTCCAAATCGGCGTAAATTGCATAGTTATTCACGCCATGTCAGTCGCGTGCCTGCGGGCGGCGCGCGGCGTTTATTGCCAGTGTGTATTTACTGACGCACTTAAATTATGTTCAGTGTACTGGCAAGCTGTGTAGTTTGTAAGTGTTTCGTGTTTTAGAGTGGGAGAGAAGAGGAGGGAAGGAAATTATTCATTCTCACGTAACGTGTAAGTGCTGGCTTAGTAAAGGCTCTTTAAAATGTGTGTTGCTGTCAGCTAGCTTTGTTCGCCTGTTTATGAATAGTCTAGTCGTTTTATAAAACGGCGCCTTTCATGTAGTCGCCCATTCGCGTCGCGTCGCGTCGTCTAGTCGCGCTATGCAGTTTGGCAGAAGTATATAAGATATGTAGAATTGACTAAAACACAAATAAAGCATTTTTTTTAAATGAATTCAGCCTTTCCATCAAATATCTAGGCAAATGACTTCACGTTCACGTTCAGTAGAGTGGCGACCACGTAACAGAAGACACTGCATTGGAAGGCCTTTAACAAGGCGATCTGGCGAACCGATGATCTGGTTAGGGTCACAAAAATCCGATGGATCCGAAAGACACAGTATCAGTCAGTTGAAGCTTATGTCCAGCAATGAAGAAAAGATGTTCATTACTGGATATAAACTTGAGCTCATCATCATCGATCATCATTTTAACCGCTTTCGGTTAATAACAAGTTATTGTGTACAATGGGCCTCATCAGAAGACTGAGAGTCACTCAAAGAGCAATGGAAAGGGCTATGCTCGGAGTTTCCTTGCGTGATCACATCAGAAATCAAGATATCCGCAAGAGAACCAAGGTTACCGTCATAGCCCCAACAATCGCCAAACTTAAGTGGCAGTGGATAGGGCACATTCCTCGTAGAACAGATAGTCGATGTGGACAAAAGGTTCTGGAGTGGCGGCCACGTACCGGAAGACGCAGTGTTGGAAGGCCTCCCACAAGGTGGACCGACGACCTGGCGAGGCGCACAGGACCGGTCGTTGTGGCGACGCTTGGGGGAGGCCTATGTCCAGCAGTGGACGTCTTTCGGCTGAGATGATGATGATGATGATTGTGTACAATAAACAATTAAGAAAGGAATGATGATGGTGTGTCTGAAAACCGTCTCTAAAATAGTTGAGCATACAGATTTATTTATTTAGCTACCACACAACACAACCCTCTGATCTACCCAATTCTAGATGATAAATTGAATTTGATGAAATTCTGCCGACACGTGTAGCCATGTTGTCAATATTATATTAACCTGTCAGGGAGATGATCTCATTATGGAGATGGAAGGTTTAACCGTTAGTGGCAGGATTTTATCTATGTAATACTCGTAGGTACTGAATTTGCCGTTTTTTGAAACGGGTTAAGTACGAATTGTGATATCTTTGGATTGCCTTGGAATAAATGTTGGCGATGTATATATAATCATCAGAAAAGTTGCATTATTGCACACACTTTTATAAGTGCCCAACTGCCCATGGAGACCTATACAAAACAATATGATTTTGAGTTTCATTTTGGGTTTGAACTCACGACCTACAATTTGTAAGTCGGTATTGTTACCACTGGGTCACTCTTTTCTAGTCGATTACCAACACTTCTTTCATCATCATCATCTCAGCCGAAAGACGTCAACTGCTGGACATAGGCCTCCCCCAAGCGTCGTCACAGCGACCGGTCCTGTGCGTCTCGCATCCATCGAATTCCCGCGACTCACGCCAGGCCTCTTTAGTGACCTCGATGTATTCTTGTTTTTTTTTATTAAAAATATAAAACCGATATTTTACTAAACGCACCAAGGACAAAGATAAATAATATCTTTAGGAGACTAACGACAACTTGTAGCGTCTATTCCTCAAAGGGTTACTCCGTCTTTGTGGATCATTCTTTAATTAATTAAACACTGCCTTCAAGGCTGAAGAGTATAGCGTCTGTCTCGAGGAAAATTTTATGTCTTTACAATTTAGAGGTCGATTGGTTTTTGTTTGTGCTTATTTTTTTACAATATTTTATACTAAACTACAAATAATACTTAAAAGAAATACCTTTTTTTTTGTTGTCGGGGGGAAACCTTCAAAAGGCGCCTGGTCTTTTGGGGAATAAGACCAGGGAGTGTGGGATTCTTACCTCACTAAAACCACCCCGGTGATCACCATCTGCACATAGAGAGGGCCCCGTGTCCTCTTAAAAGACCACCCCGGCACCCCCTCTGTACAACGCCTGTAAGGGCACATCCCTGAGAAGACCTTGAAGGGTCTCCCCTGTTCCTTAAAAGAAATACCTAGTACCTACCTCTAACAGGGGGACACAACTCCCAAAAAGAAAACGATAAAATGGAGTTGTTTAAGATATTTTTATTTTAATGACATAAATAAATTATGTTATTATATAAACAATTTTTTCCATGTCTATAACATGGAAAAAAAATCATTCGTCGTCGCATTGTGCGTTCATTGTGCATTTGGTCGTAGTGTAGAACACTACACTACGACCAAATGCACAATATTTTCACAAACACTTTATTCATGTGCTATAAATTTATAATATGCATACCTAGTTAGTATTGTTATATTAACTATGCTTTATGATGCATAGTTAATGAGTTTTTTGATGTCAAGTAAATTCCTTTTTTTTGTATATTATTTTTATATGTATATAATTTGAGCGTCAGAAGGGGCCTCGTAGCGGTCTAGGCTTTATCTATCCATCGTGGGCGTTGTAACGACCGGAATTTGAAAATAAAAGCACACTTGTATTGTACAATGTCTACTTATTTGCCTGTCTTACAATTTTGTACAAAATCAAACATATTTCGAGCCAATAGGTTAGCATGTGTAATCTTCGTTTTTGCAGCCATCCAATCCATTTGACCGCCGCCATCACTCAGACTGACACTTACTACTCTATTCGGGGTTACCCGCTCATAATTCTTTAAACTAGCAACATTGCAAAATCAAGTTATTCAAACTTTATAGTTGAAACTAATTCATAATCCGGGCGCCGCGGCCGCGCCGTCACGGCCGTCCTGCATCATCACACGTCCTCGTGTGTATCGCTCTCATCTGTAAGCCGAAGACATAGTCCATTACAGTAGACTCCGTTCGGTCTCCCTGACCCCTCAAATGACTCCCTTTGCTCATGTTATGTGAACAACTTAGTGATTTCAATTTCATGTTTCGTAAAAGACACACATAACATATCACAAACGTCAGCCAATGTCACACAGGCAAGTCAGTGCCACACAGGCAAGTCAGTGCCACACAGGCAAGTCAGTGCCACACAGGCCAGTCAGCGCCACACAGGCCAGTCAATGCCACACAGGCTAGTCAATGCCACACAGGCCAGTCAGTGCCACACAGGCTAGTCAATGCCACACAGGCCAGTCAGTGCCACAAAGGCTAGTCAACGCCACACAGGCTAGTCAATGCCACACAGGCTAGTCATCGCCACACAGGCTAGTTGATGCCACACAGGCTAATCATTGCCACACAGGCTACTCATTGCCACACAGGCTACTCATTGCCACACAGGCTACTCATTGCCACACAGGCTACTCATTGCCACACAGGCTACAAAGTACAATTGAAAGGAAACGTAATTACTTACCATCGCCGTCGTCGGCACATTCTGTCTCAAATTGGTTGGTTTGGATTTCTAATCCGCCATTTAACTCGAATGAAACCTAAAACACAGTAAACCTTCTACCCTGCAAATAGTGACGAAAATGATTGGCAGCGTTCACCGCTGTAAGCGTCTCCAGCTCATACGAGTTGTATTTTGAATCAGCGCTTAGGTTCGGCCACTGTAAAATTCAATTACATCCAGTTTGCCATCGACTCGCTGCATTAATATTGCACCATAATCTTCAGCGCTGGCATCTGTATACAGCTCTGTTGGAAGATTAGGATCAAAGATTACCTACATCACCATGCTGACGCAAGTCACAAACTGTAAGTCACAGCCACGAACAGCATTGCAATGTATGCAATCCGAGTTAATTGCATACTACATTTGCATCTTTACAACAATTTCAACACTTAAGGTCCAACAACTTCATATCAGCCGAAAGACTTCCACAGACGAGACGTCTCGTCCGTCTCTGTGTTCATCTTCATAGTCACCATCTCAGCTGGAAGACCGCTGATGAGACTTCCAAAGAAGACGTCCGTCCCTGTGTGTTACTCTGAAACAAAATACATCTCGCAGTATCATAACGCTCGGTCACTCCTGACAAAAACTCTAGGAACCATTAACTCGTGTGTGTGTTGACAAACATGTGAACTCGCACGCACAACACATTTATACCCAGAACAAACATCTCTAGACCATACAAATGTCTGCTCCGTGCAGGAATCGAACCCGCAACACATAGCGCAGCAGTCAATCGCTCAACCACTACACTACGAAGGTGCAACAAAACTTACGATGTTTTTCTTTGTACAAAACTCAACTCAATTATTCTCAATTTAAAAATAATTAATTGAAATTGTCATCCAGTCATGTACCAACGTTCATTAAATTGTTCTCATCTTAAAGCCTTAGGAGCCTATAGCCACGAGTAAACCACTCTAACACCACGGCACTCATTGCCGAACAGCAACCACTGTTGCTCTCTCACGAGTGCACCAACCAGGTCACCACGAATCTGACTTCCATCAGTGCTAAACACGCACCACTCTCGGCTACGTAATAGCTACTGGTACCATCCTACATCGTGAATCCCTGGACATCACTCACTACCATCACCACGGATCATGATTTCCGTCAGAGCTAAACACGCACCGCGCACGGCTACGTAATAGCTTCTGGAACCATCAAATACCGTGGATCACCTTACTACGGCCGATAGAGAAACCTACTCGCGTACTCCCTACATCTTAGGCTTGCTCATCACTACTGTGATCTCTATGTACTTCTTACTACTTCCACTGGTACATAACTTAGTCCTTGCACGCATGCACGATTTGCGCGTGGAGATGCAACGCCGGGGCGAAACTCCGCTGCCACGACAAGTCGCGGTATGGCGGACAGAGTTCCGGCGGGATCTCAGGGTGGCATGGCGACTGCGACTGTCGCAACCCAGTGCTGGGCATGCCGTCATTGCGGCGGTAAGTCCCCTCTTTGAGGAGTGGTTGGAAAGAGGTCACGGCGTCCTCTCGTTCCGTATGACGCAGGTCCTCACCGGACACGGTAAGTTCGGGAGGTTCCTGCATCGGATCAAGGAGGAAAGGACGCCCGGGTGTCGCCACTGTGTGGACCGCCCGGAGGACACGGTGGAGCACACGGTAGAGGTGTGCCCCGCTTGGGCGGAGCACCGCCGTGCCCTTGTGGAGGCTATCGGCGGCGGTGACCTCTCGCGCCGGGCCCTGGTAGAGGCCATGGTCCGGAGCGAGGAGGGGTGGCAGGCAGTCGCCTCCTTCTGCGAAGCAGTAATGTTAGCGAAGGAGGCTGCCGACCGCGTGAGGCAACGGAACTCACGCCGCCGCCGCCGAGATCCCGATCCCGATTTCCGACCACCGTAGGCGCGGGCTCGCGGATAGCGAGCGCTGGGTAGCTCGCCGTCCGGCAGTCTGGTAATAATCTGGACCGAGCCTAGTCGTCGACGGCGCGTTCTGTTCCACGCGCGCCTCAAGGAGATGTCAGCAAACTGTAGGGGCCCGGTAGGGCCGAAGCCTCTAGGGAACACGGTATCCGAAAGGTTGTCACCGTGTCCCCCAGATCGATGGTAACGAAGGAACGGGGTAGGGGTTTAGTCAGTAAGAGTCTGACACGCCCTCCCGCTCCGCCCAAGAGTGGGAGAAGTCATTCTGATGATTCCCCTACCGGAAAAAAAAAAAAAAAAAAAAAAAAAAAAAAAAAAAACTGGTACATAACTTTCTGACATTTTTTTAACCTATCGTTGTACCTTCACAATATACACGGCCAATGAAAATCCAAAACACTAATCATTGAGCTCTACATGTGATCTCTGACTACTCTTAGTCCAGTAACCTTGAATAACTGGAGGTTCGAACATTCGTTAAAGAGTTCAGTTTCTTTCAGGAGGAACGTTAGTGTCTATCGTGTAAAAGTTAAATTTATAGGCAACCCTTACGTCATATATCTGAACTGTCCGTATTTTCTCAAATCGTATGTCATCTGACGACATATGAACTGCTAGACCAATATTGATAAAACTTCACGTCTAAGCATGATTTCATGTCCCAAAAATTGTCAGGTAAATCGTGGAAAAGAATTTCTAAAATAATTCCATTGATCTCAACAGTAGTCATAATTTGTACAGTCGACCTTACAGAAGTCACTCCAATACCAGTCAATGTCACATTTTCATTATGTCATTTACCATCAAATTTACAAGAGACAGATTTTGTTAAGGAATTTGTCGAAGCGAACATTCCGCACCAGAGTCATAATAAAAATCAAATTAATCACCAGAATGCCGTAAGTATCCAGCAGGCGCGCCAACCAGGCACCCATCAACTCGCTTTTCAACTGTCAGCGCGACGGTTACTCGCCTCCTTGGCATCCCTCTTATGGACAGTTGGATGCGTAGTGTCCTTGTTCACGACAATTGAAGCAAGTGATTCAGTCGGCTCTCCCTGTTGCGTGGATACTCTTGCCACTACCAGAAGCCGTCGATCTTGTTTGCTCTTCATATACCTTCGAGTCTCTATTCAGGTGACATTGCGCTGATCTATGTCCTGTTTTTCCACAGTTGAAACATTTGGGTCCAGCGTAGGGCCAATTCAAGTGGTTTTTCTTGGCGTCAGGACCTTTACGTTCATTACCACCAGACTAAGCGCCCCTGGCTTGACTATTCGGGTTGATCACACACGTCTGCTGTTGCCAGCCATGCACGTGGGTCGACATTTCGTTTTTCAGGGTCAAAATCTGGAAAGCGATCATCCACAATCGCAGGTGTTTCCATTGCTTTATCGATAGCCATCAAGTTTTTCTTTTGCTGTTCTAGCAGAAAACGCCATTTTCCGTGACATTGTCACTTTCAAAAAATGTACATTGTCTTTGCGCTTTTCTTGGCTGTGATGGAAGCCGTTTCACACGTGGGGCATTCGAGTTGCATTTCAAAAAGACGTTTCCAACGTTCACACTCATTATCTTGCAAAATATTTGCGCAATGACCTGTATTCTGTTCCTGGTTCGTCACAGGTAATCCCACTTCTGATGCCGGAGCGTCAGAAGGGGCCTCGTAGCGGTCTAGGCTTTATCTATCCATCGTGGGCGTTGTAACGACCGGAATTTGAAAATAAAAGCACACTTGTATTGTACAATGTCTACTTATTTGCCTGTCTTACAATTTTGTACAAAATCAAACATATTTCGAGCCAATAGGTTAGCATGTGTAATCTTCGTTTTTGCAGCCATCCAATCCATTTGACCGCCGCCATCACTCAGACTGACACTTACTACTCTATTCGGGGTTACCCGCTCATAATTCTTTAAACTAGCAACATTGCAAAATCAAGTTATTCAAACTTTATAGTTGAAACTAATTCATAATCCGGGCGCCGCGGCCGCGCCGTCATATATATATATAGGTTTGTACATACTTTTATCATTAGTTTGTATTTGTATACAGGGTGTTTGGTTCATCGTGTGCCAAATTGATATGGTCGACTGGAGGGGTCATCTGCTATCCTTTCAGACCGTCAAACACTACCCATGTCCAGTGGAATATTTTTCATCGACTTTTTAAAGTTTTTTGAAAAAAGACCCGATTTTTACATTCAAATACAAATATAACAAATTTTTTAAGACATAGAGCCTCAATTTTAATTTTATTTAGACGTATATTGTATAAAGGTACTTTTGAAAACAAAATTAGTGATATTAGACATCTAGATTTTTTTTTTACCCGCAAAGTTTCGGACTTAAATTAAAGCTGTTCATGTTACAGCTATTTACATGGCTGCAAAAAAAAGAACCATAAGAGACTAGGATCTTCAAACTCTCTCAATAATTCTCTAGTCTATCCGCTTGCTAGTGATGTGCCACATGTCGTAAAAATCTTATTACAACTATGTAAAATCGCCAGTTTTGTGAATCGAGTCGGATAAAATTAACATTCAAAATTGTGAATTGTAAAATTATTTTTGCTAAAATGGTATCTGAAACACCTACTTAATCTGTTATATCACTCTTAGAAGGTGAAATCTGTCTCGTATTTCACTTTTCGTTGGTTTTACTTGAAATAAAAAAATAAAATGCCATATTTACAACCATTTCATGATTTTTACAAATACTGCTCAAATTTTGGCATCTGTTGCAAGTGCAGGCCCGACATCTGTTTTGTATTTCGTCACTTAGTTGTTGTATGAAGTCATTTTCCCTCTTTAATTGTATTCAAAGCCGTTCCAATGCTTTGAACTAGTACTTCCCTAGTTGGAACCTCCGTCGCGTATACCAGCTCTTTGGCAGGTTCCCCAGACCCTGCGTACAAGTGTAGACCTAGAAAAACTGAATGTCGAAATACGGAACAGGTGTCGGGTCTGCATTTGCAACAGAGGCCAAAATTTGAGAGGCATTTATAAAAAATATGAAATCATTGTAAAAGACGCTTTTTTTCTTTTATATCAAGTATAACCCACAAAAATAGGGTGTTACGAAGCAGGTTTTACTTTATATGAGTGATTAAACAGATTAAATAGGTGCTTCAGGTACCATTCAAGCATAAATCATTTTTCAAATCATAATTTTGAATGTTAATTTTATGTGACTCGACTCACAAAACTATCGATTTCACTTAGTTGTAATAAGATTTTTATGACATGTGGCACATCACTAGCAAGAGGATAGACTAGAAAATTATTGAAAGAGTTTGAAGATCCCAATCTCTTTTAGTTCTTTTTTTGCAGCCATGTAAATAGCAGTAACACAAATAGCGTTAATTTAAGTCCGAAACTTTGCGAATAAATTTTTAAAAATCTAGAGGGCTGATATCACTAATTTTAAAGTACCTCTGTACAATATACGTCTTAATAAAATTAAAATTGAGGCTCTACGTCTTATACATTTTGTGATATTTATATTTGAATGTAAAAATCGGATCTATTTTTCAAAAAACTTAAAAAAGTCGATGAAAAAAATTCCACTGGACATGGGTAGTGTTTGGGGGTCTGAAAGGATAGTAGATGACCCCTCCAGTCGACCATATTAATTTGGCACACGATGAACCAAACACCCTGTATAAGTATATCTATTAAGTCATTTATTAGTTTAATATGTAAATAATAAATAGTTCGTCAACTATGCTTTATGCACATGAATAAAGTGTTTTTGTAAACATCAGACCCTAATTAAGTGCAAGCGTCATTTTAGGAAAAGAAGCTATTCTTAGTTTTAACAAAACCTATAACATTATAATCAGATAGAATTAAATGACTTTTAGACAAAATCAATTTTGTAATCAATTATTAAGAAATTCGTTCTTAATAATGAAAGCAAAAAAAACTTTGAGAAACCTCGATCTAGAAGATTTTAAGAATTTATTACCAGCGGTGACTCGAAGATAACTAGCAGTAGAAATCCCTTAGGAAGTCTGAACTTAATTCAGAAAGGCTATCAATTTTAAAAGTTCTGCGTACCTTATTATTAATGCTTTTAAAACTTGCATATTCTTTGGCTGAGCACCTATGGAATTAAAGTTTTCTGTTAAGTGCAGACATTTATAAAATAAACTTAGAACTAAAACGTGCCATTTATAACAAGTGATACACACAAACGAACTATAATGGAAAGTTTTCTTTAGCTTTGAAACATTTTTTTTAATTTTTCTTGCGACTTGATCCCTAAAAAAACATATTTATTACTTTTATTTGTACTAACAACACTATTTACAAGTAGGTATGTAATAAATATATGTATGTATTCTTAAGAATCAAAGTGATACTTTAAAGGAAAAATTACATGTGAATCACATACGCTGATCTGGGTGCGTCGGTTTCCATACATTTTGTATGGCAACTAGACTTGTAAAGCTACATTAGACCCACGCCACGCGATGCCACGCGACACAGTTTTACGTACAACTCATGAGTCGCCCCAGTATGCATCAGTGTAATGTAGTTCCCGCTTAAGGGTTTTGCCGACATATAAGGAACCCTAAAAATTGAGCCTGAAAACTACCTAACCAAGCCAGCGAGCACTTGACCTAATCTTCTTCAACGTCAAGTGTAGATGAGGTTAAGCACTTCACAACTTTCAGCCGACGCATAATATTTTCAGCTTTCCTCATTAATGAATGAAAAATTCAAGCCTTTAATAAGCCAAAATGTATTCAAACTACCGTCTTTTCAGCCAAACTGTGTCACGGGCACTGCTATGAAAATATTATAAAAACTGAGCAAGTGCGAGTCGGACTCGCGCACTGAGGGTTCCGTACCAACTTACCTGTGAAAATAGTTTAATTTTCGAATCGAGTTTTGAAGATATTTTCCGAATAGCAAATGCTTTTTTCTTGTGACGTAACTAACAATTTACAGTTTTCAGACTTTTTCCTATATTTGTGCCATGCGACCATGCTTTATGCAAAATTTCAGGATTCTAAGTTAACGGGAAGTACCCTATGAATTTTGATTTCCTTGAAGGTGTCGAAATGCACGTTTTTTGCGACTTAACCGGCCGTATCTTTTTTTTCGTAAACTTATAAGTTTGATTTTTGCACAGATCCAAGGGACCGTAGACTTGAGGATACTGTTTTAATTTCAACTAATAAAGGATTTTTGACGGACAACAAAGTGATCCTATAAGGGTTCCGTTTTTTTATTTTGATTTTTTTTTTTAAGGTGACAGGGCGTGGCAGACTTCTACTGACTAAGACCTACACCTATTCCTTCATTGCCTTAATTCCTGAGTGTGTTTCGTTAACCCAAGCTTACTTTTAAGGTACGGAACCCTAAAAAGAAATTCTCGGAGCAAAATCCTCGACCTTTTAAAGTTCGAAGTACCTGTTTATGAACTAAAAGTGCCATGGATTTGTGAGGTTTCAACTCGGTTCATTTTATCCGAGTTTCACTCAGTTAATTATCATAAAAAGTCGGCAAAGTTTTGATTAAAGGTAGGGCAAAGTTTAGGCAGCAGTTCTTTTTTCTGTTAAGTGGTTCTTGTGTACGGGGAGGCGACCTTTTCTGTGTCACTGGGTGATTTTAGGGTTGGTTTTTGAAGAAATGGTTTACATGTGCAACGAATTGGATGATAAATGCTTGTAGCCATGAATATCCGCGTGTAGCTGTGATAAGAATGTAAATAAAAAATAATACTTATTTATATAGCGGTCCACCTTGTGTGAGTCTTACCAATGCCGCATCTTCTAGTACGTGGTTGGTCCTCCAAAACATATCAGCCCCATCAACCATTTGGTTTGCGAGCAAATATGTGCCGTGCCCATTGCCATTTAAGTTTGATAATTTTTCGGTTATGTCGGTAACTTTGGTTTTCCTGTGGATATTCCACGCTGCTTCCCAAACGCTGCCAAGCTGATTCGAATTTGACAGTTGACCTCGTTCTCGAAGTTAGACCTACCTAACTGGACCGTCTGTCCCAGGTAAACGCAATCGTCTACAACAGAGTCTCAGATCTTGATAAAAGTAGGCGTTATATGGTGGTTTGCCATGATTTTGATTTTATCAATGTTCATCTTACCGTGACTAGTAACTGAAGGAAAATAGGTGAATTCTAATCAGTAAAAGTCTGACGGTGAACCCTTTTCAACCCAAAGCGAAAAAAAATTTTGATGATTTACCACCTCACGTTCGTAGACTATTCCAAAGCTTTTGATAGTTTGTCACACAAAGCCATATTCGCTACATTAAATAACCAAGGAATTGAACCCACCTACATTCAATTATTGAAAAGAATTTACCTAAACAGTACAGCTGCTTTACACTTGGATACTGCTGGCCAATCCTTTCCAATTCGAAAAGGAGTCAAGCAAGGCGATCCGCTGTCTCCAAAACTCTTTACAGCAACGCTGGAAGAAGTTTTTAAAAATCTCGATGAGCACTGGCGAGACAAGGGCATTGTCGTCGGGGAAAGGAGATTAACTAATCTGCGTTTTGCTGACGACATTGTCCTTTTCTCTTCTTCAGCGGCTGAGTTAAAACTTATGCTCGAACAACTGAGCCATGCCAGCCTCGAGGTCGGACTCAAAATGAATATGACGAAGACAAAGTTAATGACCAACAGCACGAAACGTAAAGTGGATATCGAGGGCGTGGAGGTTGAATATGTCCATGAGTACATATACCTCGGCCAAATAGTCTCTTTCCAGGCGAGGCAAGATAAAGAAATTGCTAGACGGACCGAGAACGCCTGGAAGAGCTATTGGTCGATGAAACATCTCATGAAAGGAACACTTCCACTTTCCCTTAAAAGAAAACTCATGGACGTGTGCGTCCTTCCCACCCTCACCTACGGAGCGCAAACGTGGTCATTAACTAAACGTCAAAAGTCCGCACTTGGGGTCTGCCAGCGAGCAATGGAACGAAGTATCCTCGGGATCAGAAGAACAGATCGCGTAAGGAACAGTTTACTTCGCTCCAAAACACAAATCGCAGACGTATGTTACTCAGCCGCTAAGTTAAAATGGGACTGGGCAGGCCACATCTGCCGCATGTCGCAACAAAATTGGGCTAAAGCGACTACCGACTGGACTCCGAACAGCAGGAGCCGGCGACGCGGCAGGCCCAGAAGGAGATGGCGTGACGACTTGGACTCCTTCTTGGAGGATTGGTCAGCAGTGGCTCAAGATCGAAAAGAATGGAAAAATGGAAGGGAGGCCTTTGCCCTGCAGTGGGACACGACGGGCTCATAATAATAATAATAATAATAAACCACCTCACATATTTCAAATTTATCAAAAACCTACAACAATGTACGGCTTGCTATAGTTAATTAGATTTTTTAATTCTACTTTAAAGACTGAATACTACAAAACCTTACCGTATATAACCAACATAGAGAGCACACATATCAATCTGTTCAAGATCTATCCGCCATTTAATCAGAGCACGGATGAGCGTCCATTACGGAGCCAACAGCGTCGCGACAAAGCCGGTCATAAATAAGTCTGAGATCTGTCTAATTACATCTAGTAGCTACCATTTAATTAACTATTGCGACTAAAGCAGCTTTGAACTGTCGCATCCGGCTCGAAGGACCGTTCATTAAAGTGCTTTATTTATTAAGAACAAATAAGTTTTTGGATTTTCGTGTTTATTGGATGTAATTAATGAGAAACGTGTCGATCTATAAAGTTAAGCCATGTTTGGCGAGGTTGCTTTATGGATGCGATACCAGGGCATATCCGTGCCTCAAATAATAATTTAAGCTGTCATTTGCAGATCTTCGACTGTCGTTACGGATGGACCGAAGCCAGTAAATTCTAGTTCTATCAAGGGTTACTGTGTTACTCAATTACTGGGAGGTCGAAAAGACAGTTGCACCATGTAAAATAGTAAGCTGTATCCAAGAATGCTGTCCACTGCATTTTTTACCACCTGCCTCCAACACTGCGTTTCTAAGGCATCGATTTTTCGTCATATAAAATCTCCGAAAAATAGATAACCTAAGCATGAGGCATTAAGTCCGCTTATGTTTCATTATGTAGCATTAAGTTTAAATAAATAAATAAATACCTTGGCGTCCAAATCTCAGCACCGTAGCGAAAGGAACTTTCTTGAACGCTTTGCTGCTGTAACGTCCTTATGACAGCAGATTGGCGATATCT
Organism: Mythimna separata; assembly: GCA_030763345.1. Classification (NCBI taxonomy): domain Eukaryota; kingdom Metazoa; phylum Arthropoda; class Insecta; order Lepidoptera; family Noctuidae; genus Mythimna; species Mythimna separata. Next base: position 2,229,950 of record CM061188.1, on the reverse strand, counting down.
CATCTTCACAGCCTCCAATAAATTATGATGATGCATTGAATAGGTAAATGGTGGCGGTATGCATGCCGCAGTTTCGCGATGCATCATCATCATCTGCCTAGCCTTTTCCCAACTATATTGGGGTCGGCTTCCAGTCAAGCCGGATTTAGCTGACTACCAGTATTTTACGAGGAGCGGCTGCCTACCAGACCTCCACAACCCATTAACTGGGGTAACACAACCCACTAACTGGGGTAACACGGTACTTCATGGCAAGACTGGAGTCAGATTTACTGGCTTCTGACTATCCGTAACGACTGCCAAAGATCTACAAATGACAGCTGGGACCTACGGCTTAACGTGCTTTCCGAAGCACGAAGGAAACTCGGTGTGTTGAGATGGTCACCCATCCACAGACCAACCTTGGCAAGTATTGCTTAAACTTGAAGATCGACCCGTGCGGCTGTTATTATCTAGTCACGGGCTCCTCTAATGATGATGATGCATTCATTGAACAATTAATACATGGCGGAATGCATGTCATAATTTCGCGATGTGCTGAGGCCATATTACAATTAGTTGGTAATGACATTTTCGATGTGACAATTATGATGATAATTAATGGGTTAATTCGACTAATGAGGCTTAACTGATTTAACTTAATTAACATGATATAACATGACATGACTCTTGCATTTCCCTGAGGGATTGATGGTGGTGGATTATACTATACTTCTCGTGGCTGTTTCGTTAGTCTCATAGTTGCCAGTGCGACTGCTGAGCGTGGGTTTCTGGGTTCTATTCTCGGGTCGGGTAAAAAATCTTCTTCTTTTGGATTCGATGGTAAACTCGTTAGACTTTTTTGGCCCAGTTGGTGGTAATGTTAATAGCAGCATCGGTGATACTCATCAGATCCTCCAAAATGAAGATGTAAGGGCACTTGGGGTATTCTAACTTGTGGTTCATATTTTGAACAGGAGGAAAGAAGAAAAAATTCGAAGAGGAAACGATCAATCACCTCACTCATATTGAGCATCCCACGGATATATTAAACCCCATTTCACCTTTTGTGCTATTGGGTTTTCCATTAAGAATTAAAAAAAAAAAACAAAACTCCGGGCAACTACATACTCTGTAGTTGCCTGGAGTTTTGTTCTTTAGAAGTTGGAGGTACGAGGGTATACCTAGGAAAGCACGTACAGCCGTTGGTCCTGCGCCTGATCTCTCTCCGGTCGAGACGGATTGCCGTCCCATCGGACTACGAAAGAAAAGGCAATATGTTGAGAGTGAGTGTGTGAGAGAAAATAATTTATATTCGTCTACTAAATGGTCAAAATGTACTGAACAGCTGAGTTTTTTTCACGATTTCAGGTTTGGTCCCAAAGTAAAGGTTGTCACAGAAATCTAACCAATTATTTAGACTTCTGCATGTGGATTGTTTATTGTCATGAGTACAATCACATGTTCAAGTCATCATCATCTGCCTAGCCTTTTCCCAACTATACTGGAGTCGGCTTCCAGTCATGATTTAGATGAATACCAGTATTTTACGAGGAGCGGCTGCCTACCAGACTTCCACAACCCATTAACTGGGGTAACACGGTACTTCATGGTAATAATCACATGTTCAAGTACCGGTCACTAATTACTAGTCACCCTATATAAACATAATATATTTACAGTGTATACTCGTATAATATATACTAAGCTACAGCGAAGTCGTGAGAACATATAATTACAAAACGTTTCAATTTCCCAAACTCGCGCCCTACTTTGTTTGGAAGGAGTTCATTAAAACGTCGGCTACATGCAAATAATAATTAAACAACGTCTTGTGTTACTGCGTCGCACAATGTATGGAAGCGGTTGGGCTTGACGCGGCAAGTTGGGTACTGTTTTTTTTTTAGGTGAGGTGATCATGTAATGACTTCTCCTACTCTGGGCGGAGCAGGAGGGCGTGTCAGACTTTTACTGACTGAAACCACACCTGTGTCCTTCAGTTGCCCTTTGCATACTTTGGCTAATGGTGAAGTTGGTTCCAATTTTATTGGCTCTAGACGATATTTGGATGGGTGGCCATCTTAACATAACGAGTTTACTCAAAGAAAGCACGTTAAGCCGTAGGTCCCGGCTGTCATTTGTAGATCTTTGGCAGTCGGAAGTCAGAAGCCAGTATATTTGACTCCAGTCTTTCCATGAAGTACCGTGTGTGTGAAAAGGTTTATTTGTTATCAACTAGTGCTTTGACCGCGATCCCACCTGATGGTAAGCAATGATGTTGAGGCGCACTTGTTTTTTTAAAGAGCCTATTCACTCTAGCCTTGAAGACTCCCAAATTATAGTCGGACGGGTAGACCGCAGCAGGCAAATTGTTCCAGTCTTTCGATGTACGCGGAATAAACGACGAGGCAATGGCTTAGTCCGGACCGTAGAGGTTTCAACAACTTAAGGGTGGATACCCGCCGTATGACGGTTTGTCCGATGGTAGAAAGGAGATGGCGGAATCAAATCATGCAATTCCTGCACACATTTGTGGTTTAGTATAAAATATTGTACAAAACTGCCTCGTTTGATTGAAACCGTGACTCGTAAGACAGAACCGTAACCACCACTGAACAACCATTGCTCTCATATCTACGAGGGAAGGAAATAGTGAAAAGGTTTCTAAAGAAAATAGGAATTTCAACATTCAAATATCAATTCAAGTCATTAATCTAAATTAGACTGAAACTCTGCGCTTTTTGAACGTCAAAACTTCTGAAAATCTCAACGTTGGCGCGTCAAAATGTTTATAACAATATTTTAGCTGTGTAATGGATTACGGCTTATTTCTTCTACTAGAGAGCCTGCGTCCCAGTAGTGGTAAAATTACTAAACTAATAATGTATGTGTCTTGTTGTGTTTACATCATGTAATATAATAGTATACTTGCAAGTTTGCTCACCCTAATTCAGGGGGAGACCTATGTCCAACAGTGGACGTCTTTCGGCTAAAAAGGTGAGGCCAGTTTTTTTTTAGGTGGGAAATCATCAATATGACTTCTCCAGCTCTGGGTGGAGCGGGATTTTCAGACTGTTACTAACTTAAACCCGCTCTTGTTCCTTCTTTTCCTTCATTCCAGGGTCCCGGGGTTCTCTTTCGTTCAAACCAGAGCTCCACTGGTTACATATCGCACAAGTTACAACACAACCCATTCACCAGCTCCCAATGCATATACCCACCTACCACTAGCCAAACACACGCTAAGAAGAAGACTAGCCAAACACAATAAACATTGGTTTCACCACGGCTTTATTGATGTACTAGCTTCTGCCAGCGGCTTCGTCCACGTGTAGAGTTAGTTTAGTCTAAGCGTGATGATATATAGCCTATAGCCTTCTTCGATAAATGGGCTATATAACACTGAAAGAATTTTTCAAATCGCACCAGTAGTTCCTGAGATCAGCGCGTTCAAACAAACTCTTCAGCTTTATAATATTTGTATAGATGTCCAACAGTGGACGTTTTCCAGCTGAAATGATGATGATGATGATGAGGGCATATTATTCCAGTTACGTATCGCACAACCCCTTCACCGACTCACAACGCAACTACCTACCACTAGCCAAACACAATAAACATTGGTTTCACCACGGCTTTATTGCATCCCACACATCACGCGACTAAATTGAAACAATCCGTTACACGGTTAATAAACGACCGCACGAAATTAATCGTCGGCAAAACCCGACTAAAATAAATACCGAAGTAATCTAGTGACGTGCGACAATGAAACGCAGCGTGGTTTTAATAGGTAAAGTTTTATTAGGGATAAACTAGGATTGGAACGTTCGTTTGGAACTTTAAATAGAGGAACTAGATAGATAGATAGATAAAGCGTTTGTTTGCCAAAACATAAAATAGACACCAAAGCATAACGCAACATTTTATAGAACAGCATTCTCACCATTTTTGGCGACCTTACTTAATGCTTCATGCGGTATCATGGCAGGCGTCATAAAACCTGCATGCAGCGACACGAGTACGTCGTTGCCGCTTCGTCAAGACAATTTTATCGTTTTGTATATAAGCTGTAAGCATTCGTACACCCAGCGTATAATACGCGTCTATGACGCTTGTTGCACTAACCATGTTTTGACTCAACTATTATTATTATTAAGCCCGTTATGCAGGGCAAAGGGCTCCCTTCCATTTTTCCATTCTGTCTTGAGCCACTGCTGACAATCCTCCAGGAAGGAGTCCAAGTCGTCACTCCATCTCCTGGTGGTGCTGATTGGTGTGTAAAGTGTGTGTGTATAGTCAAGTGTGTGTGTGTGTATATATGTAAATAATGTGACTTTTCTTAGATTTTTTACAAAAATGGTTATAAATACATCGATATTAAAGAAAATATGAAACCAAAAGAAACCAATAAATAAATACTACCAAAAATAGAATAACGTATCTTTAATATAAAGTTTATTTGGACTTACAATTCTAAGTCAATCTAAAAATATCACAATTCAAAGTATCCCATTTCAAAAATCCGGCAATTTCATAGGTAAAGACCTATTATAACACTTTTGCATGTAATTTTTTAGTCAATTTAAATCAGATGTTACCGGCGACATCTACGTTTTTAATACTAAATTTTCAATTCACGACTCGGTTCTTATTTCTTTCGTTAAGCATCTTTTTATTTCCCGGAATCGCTGAATTTTGTGGCACGTACGATTAAAGAGTTACACGTACCGGTAATTTGAAGATATTTCCGATATTCTGGTCGTGATAGAAGTATCTATAAGTGAGGATATCCCTTAAAATCTGGCGAATATCCTGCGGAAATGGGACGGAAACCACTATCTGTCAATCAGAGGGTCACGGTCTTCAACTTTATCATGCTAATGTTAAGTGACAGTGAAGTTATAACTAGGGAGTGACTGGATGTTCAGCTTTTTCAAATTTTGTCTTAATAAGTATAGTGATAAACTACAGACTAAGACAATTTTGGCCAAAAAAGCTGAGATTTCGTATTTGGCCAAAAATGGGTCAAATATTTGGCACAACTGAAGTTAGCGTATTTAAATTGATGGTTATAGTGGAAGTGTAAAGACATATAGTGTTTAGGCTTCCACTACTAATTTACTTTCGTTTTAAGCATAACTAAGCAAAGTAAAAATAATTTGTAATAATATCAAAATACCTAGAATTTTAAAATGCATCTTTGTCAATGATCCTTTTGGCGTCGATGATATCTGGCATTAGAAACCCTCTTAGAGACAGATTATAATTATACTGCCTTGCTTGCCTACGCTTTGTTTTCACGGCTAGAGTGATTATGCTCTTAATAACGATTGCATCACTGCTCACCATCAGGTACGATTGCAGTAAAGGACTAGTTTACATCAAACAAAAAAAGCCCCAGTAAAGGCAGATTGTGTCGCAGTTCCAAGGCCTAGTTAAAACAAACAGAATATTAAACCCCCGTTTAAAATTACGACCGAATAGTCGTGTAGTCTGTCACCGCACGTTGAAATAAACTAGCCGGATTATTGCACATCATTATCTTGAATTAAAAAATAAGCGTTTCTCCTCCTCGTTTTATGACAAAGGACTGCAACAATTTGGCAGCAGCGGTCTCCTCTTAGGCGCAGCTCAATAAATTGGTAAGACTAGATCCGCACCGACATCCACACTGTCAGAGACAGAAACAGATGGTGGTATACCATCCAAGTTAAAGTGTTGAAGCAGGGTGGTCCCGACTCTTAGCATTGAGGATCACGATGCGAGAAAGAGAAAGTCTTCCCGTCCAATTAAAATTTAGGTGTCTTCAAGACTAGAGTGAATAGGCTTTTAATAATCTAGTACCCTTTTAATAAACGATTGCATCACTGCTTACCATCAGGTAGGATCGCAGTTAGACACTAGTTTAAGTATATCATGCGAATCATCATCAACGATTGCAACACTGCTTGCTATCAGGGCCTCAAGTCTGCTAAGTATGAGAATTGTCTAACATTGGGTTCATAACTGTTGACAGGTTACAGATCGCAATCAGGCACTAGCCAAATAAAAAAGCCCCCAGTTAAGCACTAGTTTATGTCAAATAAAAACCAACTACATGCAGATTGTATACCGGTTCCTAGGCCTTACTGAAACAAACAGAATATTAAACCCCCGTTTAAAATTACGACCGAATAGTCGTGTAGTCTGTCACCGCACGTAGGAATAAACGATCCAGCTTATTGCACAAATAAATCACTCGGCTGCAGCGCTTCCGACTTATTGCCGTCTAGTGGGCCGCTTGCTACAGCGGCTTTTTTGTGCTTTTAATTTGGTGTGCTTTTTTTTTACAGTTGAGATTGTTTACATGGATTTATTTGTAGTCCAGATACTCGTATATTGCAAAAAATTAGGTTAAGTCTTGTACTTACAAATCGGTTGATCAGTCTGACGATCGGATATCAAGTAAGATAGTGGTTAAACGCAAGCCTTATACATAATAAAAAATAATAAAATATCTAATGCGTCCCGCGTTGACGATTAGGGTTTACTTTCTATCATAGACAATATAAGTTGATTATGGTATATTATTAACTAACTGCGCCAGAAGGAACATATATTTCTTTAGCACGTCTTGCAGCCTTAACAACTGGTTGCATTTTAGCTTCAGAGATATCGTTAGATATATCAGCTGTGAAAGTAACTCTGATTACATCAAAGATATAAAAAATACGACAACAGATTCTCAACGCAAAATTAAGATTTCCAAAAATTTTTAATGCTCTACCTTATCCCTTAAAAACTCTTCCAAAAATCCCAAAAAATACCAGACAATACAGCAAATACCGTCACTACATAAAATATATAAGTATGGTAAATAATTCATGCGCGCTTACCTCGCTTATGTAAAGACGAGACGACACGACTCCGGAGCGAGACGTGAATCACACGATTATACCGAATGAATATTTATACTGGCGTGAAATGCTGAATATCTGAGAAATACGGATTTTGTTTAAGGGTAAAATGTATTTATTAAATTGTTGATGATTTTTTTAAAGTATGTTAAGTGAAAGATCTGATCTGTGTATCTTATTACTTACTTTATTCGTTTTTTTTTTTTTTGGAAATTATGGTGCCCTTATAGAATCGTTTTGTTTGTGAAATTAATACTCAAGGCCTAAATCTACTACGCCAAGCAGCAGTACAAAAAATATAACTTGTAATTCAACGAAATTCAAAGAAAAGGCCTAATTTACCCATATTTTGACTCTGAAATATGGTCTCAAAGCTGCTTCATAGCTTTGAGACCTCTCATAGCTCAAGTATAGAAAAAAAATTTAAAAATGTATATTTAAAATGACTATTATTATTTATAATTCCATTTATTTTCCATTATAACATATTTTATACATTTTTAAATATTTTTACAAAAACTAAAAAAAAAAACATTTAAAAATATAAAAAATAGTGGCCCACCGGCATCGGGAACAGGGTCCAAGTTACCGGCGGTCAGGGCTCCTGAGAGAGGAACCTCCGGACAATACGCGCCGTGTCCAAGAGTGCTGCTTTCTGGATCAAACCCTTGATCCAGCTGCCTAACGAGAGCCTCCTCAGGTGTTCGTCGAGGCTCTTGGCTATTAAGCCATTGGCCGTCACGACTATCGGCACAATGATTGCTGTGTCCACTTCCCACATGTCGACAACCTCGCGAGCTAAGTCAAGATACTTAGATTGCTTTTCCTTCTCAGCTTTCACGAGGTTCTCGTCATGAGGGACCGCTATATCAACAATCATTGTGCGACGCTCTGTTCGATCTATCACCACTATGTCAGGCTTATTGGCAACAATAGTCCTATCAGTGATGATAGATCGATCCCAATACAACGTGATATTGCCATTGTCGAGAACTGGGTCGGGCACATACCTATAGTACGGTACTTCTGACTCCACAAGATTGTATTTAAGAGCAAGTTGCTGGTGGATAATCCTGGCCACGAGGTTGTGTCTATGCAAATAGTCTCCGTTAGCAAGATGAGAACACCCAGAAATTATGTGTCGGATTGATTCTCCGGGCAGGTGGCATGCCCGACAGATGTCAACCGTACCATCCTTCACAATGTATTTCCGGTAGTTGTTCGTCATCATAACTTCATCCATAATTGCAAAGACAAAACCTTCGGTTTCTCCAAAAAGATCACCGAAGCGTAACCAGGATACGGACGCTAATAGATCAACATCGGGCCCATGTAAGGCCCGGTAAAAGCGTCCGTGAAGCTCCTTACTCTGCCATACTTCCCTGCGGTCATTAGTATCCAGTACTATTGGTTTGCACCAGTTCTCCTTAGCCAAGGAGAGCGGGGTTAAGCCCTTGTCCACCGCCACTACAGCGCGATGCATACCCACGTCCACAGCCAGGAAATATTCCCTGAGACTGCATATCTCGCGGTTATGCAGGGTCTTGGCATTTAAAAAGCCACGACCCCCACACTTCCGCGGGATATACAGCCTCATCACCGATGACCGTGGGTGATGCATCCGGTTTGCAGTAAGTAGTGAACGGACCCTCCTATCCAGGGCGTCGAGTTCCGTCTGAGTCCATTTAAGTATGCCGAAAGAGTACATCAATACCGGCATGACCCAACCGTTGAAGGCGCGCACCTTGTTCCCGCCTGATAAAAGACTATTCAGTACTTTATTCAGGCGGCCAAAGAAGCGTTCCCTCAACGATCGCTTCACGTCAGCAGCATTGATGCCTAACGCTTCCGACATACCCAAATTATTTATAATTATTATTAGGCGGGATCGCGGTCAAGCACTAATTTCTACGCGCGTTGCAGCGCTACAGTAGCGCGGCTGACGCGCGTTTGCTTCGCGACTGTATCGCGTTAGTAGCGCGACAGCCGCGCTACTGCATCGGTTCGAAAAGTCGCCGTGGGCGAGGCCCCCAGGATCATTTTGTTGTCCGTCTATCTGGGCCCTTTCAGGAATAAGTAGAGATATTTAGCTGAAATTAATTACTCAGATACCCGCGAAACGAGACACAATAGTAAAACAATAACAGCGCGGCCTCATAGGACCGGTTGGGGATTCAAACTCAAGGCTCAAATCTACTTCGTCACGCAGCAGTAAAAAACACATTACTAATGCAACGCAATTTAAAGATAAAGACATTTACTTGTAAAGGTTATCTGTTTAGGAGCATATTTTGACACGGAAATTCGTTAGAGTCAATCATGCTGTCCTCTTTGAGGCGTTTGTGGAACATAAAGCCCTATCAGCCTGGACTTAGTCTTTATCGGACAGCGAGGTACCCGTTGCTCGCCGTCCGCAAATCCGCGGTTAAGGCGGTTGATAGTTGTCCTGCGACTCTCAACGCCCAGAGGATCTCGAGCGGGCGCCGGGGAGCGACGATTACCCTTGCTACTACAAAAACGCAAGCAAACATTTATATCAGTAGTCGGTAACACAAAGACACATTTAAATTATAATAGGCTCTTAATAAACTAGTGCGCCTCACCATCAACGATTGCATCACTGCTTACCATCAGGTGGGATCGCAGTCAAGTACTAGTCTATGCTACATAAAAAAAAAACAATTCCTCGCAAGCAAAACAGTGGTCAGAGCTTGTACAGAAATAACGTCTTTCCTAACTACTCATTTAATGAACAATTCGCTTCTCAGACATATAAATACGAGATTCGTTCTTGTAAAAGCGTCTGAAATGGTTTTTCCAGTAATTTTCTTATCTTGCTGTCTCGCTCTAAAACCCGATTTGCATTCGGGAGCATGTCTGTGGTTGCTGAAATGCAAATTGAACCGAACTTTAGTGCTAAACTGCTTGCAGGGCATTTGGATCCTTTTAACGTTAGCAAAGTGCATGTAGTAGGTTTTCATTAGAGACTGGCCAAAGATTCAATTGCGATTTTGACTGGTTTCAGCCAAAAAATACAGGATTCGGCAATAGTTTCAATTTGGTCAATTTTTGGACGAATATTCGGCTCGCCGGAAAGCACGTTAAGCCGTTGGTCTCGGCTGTCATTTGTAGATCTTTGGCAGTCGTTACGGGTAGTCAGAAGCCAGTATATCTGACTCCAGTCTTGCCATGAAGTACCGTGTCACTTCCAGTTAATGGGTTGTGGAGGTTTGGTAGGCGGCCGCTCCTCGTAAAATATTGGTATTCAGGTAAATCCGGCTTGACAGGAAGCCGACCCCAATATAGTTGGGAAAAAGGCTAGGTAGATGATGATTTGGCTCGCCGGACACTAGCGTCTAAGCAGACGGTTGTGATAGGTTTAAGTCTCTTCTTCTTTTTTTCTTCCAGTTCTAGCGACCCTGACTAGGTCACCAGCCCACCTTTTGGAAGGCATTCCAACACTGCTTCTTCCGGTCATATGATTTATCTAGATGCATAATGTTTCTGTCAATGACTTAATGGAGTGGCGGCCACGTAGGTACCGAAAAACGCAGCGTTGGAAGGTCTTCCAAAAGGTGGACCGAAGACCTAGCTAGGATCGCAGGAATCCGAAGGATGCGAGATGCAAAGGACCGGTAGTTGTGGCGCCGCTTGGGGGAGGCCTAGGTTAAGCAGTAAACGTCTTTCGGCTGAGATGATGATGATGATAACGATGATGGCTAAAAATAAACATGATGTTTACTCTTTTTCCCATTTATGACGGAACAGATTTATTTTGATAGGTATAAATAAGCTTCCACTATGCACATATTTTTCTGTCTCTTCATCTTTAATTTATATGTTTGTGCATTTAATAATTATTGTGTAAATAACAAACAGTGAAATGTAAGCAGTGCCGTATTTTTATGATAATTTCGCGTGGTGGGCAGGGAAAATCAGCAAAACTACGTGTATTTTATTTTGTTATCTGTCGTGTCCTCAATTAATTATACCCTTTTTTTAATCTTAAGAGAAAGAAAGAAATTCTTTCTCTTTTATTTGATCAACCACTTTAGATACTGACCTCCAACCCTGTTACTTCTGTTAGATTAGTTGTATTCTGTAATCATAAATTCAAGAGAAACTGTTAGATGGTACTTTTTGCCGTATAAGAAATCGTACAAAATCTGTTCAGAAGCACCAGAAAGAAAAAAGGGACTGTGACCCCTGAGTTTGTTTAGGTGTTTCTTCGTTTCTTCTCAGGGTAGTCAGGAAACACTGGCCTCATCTGAAAAAAAAGGTTAAAAAAAAAAATTGACGTGTAACAGTGTTTGTGAAAACTTATTTGCAAAATAAATATCATTTACCGTAAAACGTTTCGAGAACGCATTTATGGTGCGTTTAGCTAAAAAGTGGAATTCGCTCACGGAGTTTGTTTCCCGATGAGGTACAACTTATTTTTGACCCTACAGGGAAGAGGAGTAGAGGAGGGTCGAAATACTTTTCCCCATTTTTTAATCGCGATATTAATAATTATATTGGTCACTATTTATACTTACCTACGTTCAATTATTTATTTTAGAAATTTTATTGCAGAACAAAGTTTGTCGTGTCAGCTAATCTCCTCATAATAATAAAGTGCAGATTTTCCTTGTAAACCACGGCCTACATAAAGTATAAAAGCTTATAAAGCAAGAATAAAGTCATTAGCCGGCTATTTGCATTTACTTAACATTATGCCGTATTGGGTCAGCTTTACACCTAATAGAACTGACCTCAGTAACCCAGTAACCTGGTTAGTGCCTAAGCCTTAATGCTACAACAAAGATGGCAGATTTATGGGTTACTGGTAACCTCATAGACTGTTATAGGTCTTAATACTCTTAATACAACTTAGTCATACTTAGACACACTAGGAGGAGCTCGTGGCTAGATAATAACAGCCGCACAGGTCGATCTTCAAGGTTAAGCAACGCTTGCCTAGGTTGGTCTGTGGATGGGTGACCATCTTAACATAACGTGTTTCCTCCGTGCCTCGGAAAGCACGTTAAGCCGTTGGTCCCGGCTGTCATTTGGAGATCTTTGGCAGTCGTTACGGATAGTCAGAAGCCAGTAAATCTGACTCCAGTCTTGCCATGAAGTACCGTGTTACCCCAGTTAATGGGTTGTGGAGGTCTGGTAGGCAGCCGCTCCTCGTAAAATACTGGTATTCAGCTAAATCCGGCTTGACTGGAAGCCGACCCCAATATAGTTGGGAAAAGGCTAGGTAGATGATGATGATACTTAGACACACTCTCGAACTTGCCGCTATCTCATCTGATGTAGTTGACGATGGTGCACGCTTACCTAGAAGTAACTTATTCACTCTTGACTTAAAGATACCCATGTTGTAGTCATCAGAAAACACAGTTTCGGCAAGGATTCCACTCCTTAGCTGTACGTACAATAAAAGTTGTCCCAAAACGTAGTTGTTATTAACGTTTGAATCTCCAACCGGTCCTATGAGACCGCGCTGTTATTGTTTTACTATTGTGTCTCGTTTCGTGGGTATCTGAGTAACTACATAATTTACACAAAGCAATACCATTACCTCAGAGCCACCATTACTCACAAAACAATTAATGCTATTCCAAACAAATTAAAAATACATCCCCACAAACAAAAACAACCCTTTCCGTAACGTATCAAATTATTCTGCCCATTAAAGCCTTTCACACATCTAACAGAAATGCATTTTTAACCGTGCGGTGGGTAGTCAGAAAATGTACCGCGGTGGGTAGTCAGAAAATGTACCGCGGCGGGTAGTCAGAAAATGTAGGTTGGCCGCCATAATACAGCTTGGGCTACATAAATCTCTGTCAAAAGATGTTTTTTAGCGAAAAGAGCTTCCGACACGATACGTGGCGAACGCATAAAGAATGCAGGAGGTCAGGCATAGGGTTGCCAGTGAGAAATTAAAATGAAAATTGGATTTTAAATGAATTAAAGTGAGTTAATTAAATTCTGGGTTGTAGGTGAGGTGAATTTTTGGCGAGTTATGTTTGGGAAATTGGTTTTTATTTTTTAAACTCTTGGGTTTTTACTTCATGTTTTTTAATTGACGTCTAATAAACTAGATGCCGTTTTGTTTATTAATAAAAATGTCTAGTTCAATAATTATTAAATTAAAAAAAAATATCACCGACCGTATGTATTTTCAATCTCCAACGCCTTGGAATATTTATAGGATAATTTGATATAGTTATAGCCGTTATATGGCTTTTAGAATATAAGACACAATAACATTATAAAGGCAAAAGTTTGTATATGAATACAGTAGGTTTGTCACTTCATCACGCTCAAAGAGCTACACGAATCGTCCTTTAAGATATAGAATACTTTTTCATCATCATCTACCTAGCCTTTTCCCAACTTTATTGGGGACAGTTTTCAGTCAAGCCGGATTTAGCTGAATACCAGTATTTAACGAGGAGTGGCTGCCTACCAGACCTCCAAAACCCATTAACTGGGGTAGCAAGGTACTTCATGGCAAGACTGGAGTCAGATTTACTGGCTCCTGACTATCCGTAACGACTGCCAAAGATCTACAAATGACAGCCGAGACCTAAAGCCTAACGTGCTATCCGAGGCACCACGGAGGAAACTCGTTTAGTTATGTTAAGAATACTTTTTACTACGAGGAAATTTCCTAGGAATAATTTTCTATCAAGCAGGCGAAGGCGTTGATAAAAGCTATTTTTAAATAATTTTGCCTTCGTTCCCATAACTCATTCAAGTGATTTTTAAACTAAGTTTGTTCGCCCTATTTTTTAAATCCAACACCAGGTTAAAAGTGCTCAGAATTTTTAGGCGAACCTAAGCGTTAAACAATGCACTAACGAGGTCCAGTGTTGCCACGTAAAAAAAGACTAACACTTCATCAACTGTCACCCTTGAGTCTCTGAAGTTCGTTACAAAGTTTCGGGCGATAAAAGTGTCAGTGGTATTATTTTTTTTTATTTCGGAGAGACCTTTATTAAGATCGGCGGCTTTGCCCGCGTGAATCTAGGTTTTCAGGCTTCGCGTGCGTAAATATAGGTTTCTCTATACAAACTCTAGATCTCTTGTTGCGTCCATTTAGGGAGACCCGTACGATATACCGAATTACCCTTGAATGATATAACTGTCTATAGAAAGCATGGTTCAACGACGAATGATAATACGAAAAAACTATTAGTCTATACCATTATTTACCGACAGCACGTTTCGCCGAATAACGCTACATAGAATGAATGGTTGGCCGATACCAAGATTATTTTAAGTTTGTTGTCGATTATACTAACTAGGAATACTAAAGAATTTATGGGTAACCTTTGTTAGGCAAAGATAAATAAATATATCCTAAATACATCATCTGGGAAAAAAATAACTACTTAACTATCACAGTTCATGAGATACAGCTTGGTGACAGAAGGACAGTGGAAACTTAGTAACCCTATTACTAAGACTTCACCGTTTTTACCCTTTGGATACGAAACCCTAAAAACTGATGATGGAGCTAGATTTTCGGCAGAAACTGGCCGAAAGCAAAATTGAAAATTCAATCGGTCATTACTATAGTCTTTTTACATAGCATGGGTTGGGTGACAGCAGGACGAAAATATGCATCTTTAAGATGAGAGAAAAGGATAGATAGCTACATTGTATGAATCTGACAGCTGTCACCGAAACCATCCTATAACATTGAGGAAAAGTTATCTATAATACAATATAACTTTCTTTTTATCGTAATCAGGTAAAAATATCTCCAACGCGAATTCGCCAGCCCTACCCACTGGAGTGTTCCCACTGACCCGGGGTCTGTATTTCATAATAAGCATCATTCACGCGTTCCTCCCGTTACAGAACGTAATATTTCATGCATTTCTGACGCTGGATTTTGTTCGATGCTTCGAATTGATACTGTGGAGTTATTCCAGACTTAAATGTTGTAAAAAAAACTTTTAAAACTACCTAGAGCTCTTTTTGTGATACAAATATTTTTCTACTGTAATGTTCATGTTAATTTTTTTTCTTTAGCCATTATTATGTACCTTAGACCCCTATTTGCAGTACACAAATATTTTAAAAATTTGTAAAAGGGAATAAAAACATATTGCTCACTTAAATAAATAATAAAAAAATACCTCCTCAAAAAAAAGCAAAAAATAACCTCACCACTCTTTAGTAGCGTAATACTTAAATGGAGCAAGAAACTATTCCTCTCACATAACCAAGAACCAAAAGAAACTCAAAAACCGCACAAACAAAGACAAAAAAATGAACAATAAAACCAGTTTAAAGGAAACTCCATGATAAACCCGAGTTACAATCGCCGACACTTCCTGAGCGCAAAAATTCTAACGAAAAACTAAACAAAAGCGGGTAGAACCATAAATTTTACTGTAGAACAGCATCGGAAGGAAACCGCGGAAGAGACTCGTTGTAAATTACAGTTAAAAGGGAATGTTTGTCATTTAAAATAGCAGAGCACCTTTCAGGAAACTGTTCAAAACCCTGTACAGTTTCCTCGTAGGATTGTTCGAAGGAGTTAACGTGGTCCTGAAACGCAAAGGACAGCTGAAGATACATATTAGGTTTTGTACGGAAGCACATATTTTGTAATAAAAGTGTGACATTTCCTTCTTCTCCAGTCCTTGCACACATGCATGACTTACACATAGTTTGCTGCCGTGACAAGTCCTGGCATGGCGGACAGAGTTCTAGCTTCATCTCATGGCGATGTGGTGACAGCGACTGTCGTAATTTAGAGATAGACTTGCCGCATGCAAGGGAATAAGTTGACGCTATGTCCCCTCTTTGAGGAGTACTGGATACTGGCCGGAAGCATATTGTGGATGTGTAGAAGAGCATCGGAAGGAAACTGAGGAAGAGACTTGTTGTAAATTACAGTTAAATGGGAATGTTTGTCATTTAAAATAGCGGAGCACCTTTGAGGAAACTGTTCAGGCTTGTAGGATTGTTCTAAAGAGTTCACGTGGTCCTAGAACGCAAATGAAGAAACATTTTGAGTCTGGCACACCCTTCCGCTTTAGTCCTTGCACAAATGCACGACTTCCGCATGGTGTTACTCCGTGGGGCAGAAACTTCGCTGCTGTGACAAGTCATGGCAGCACGAACAGAGTTCTAGTGGGAACTCTTGGCGAATGATAAGTTCGTTCTTTAAGGAGTCGCTGGAGACTAAAAGCATGGCGTATCCTCGTGGAGGCGATCGGTGGCAGCGTCCTTTCGCGACAGGTTTGGTTTAAATCATGTTCCGGACGGCGGCGTGTAATCTTTACGCACACCTCAAAGAGAGTGTAGGGACTCAGCAAAGCAGATGACCGCTAGACCTACGTGAAATTTCTGAAAAAAAAACCTTTTGTCCAAGAACGCAGAAGGTAACTGATGGACACAGATGTGTTTATAGTCAGTGAAAATCTGATACACCCTCTCGCTTCACCCTAGATTGCGGGAACTCATTGGATGATTTCCCACCTATCATTTAGCCGCCAATTGCCTCTTCCAAGTATACGACGGTGCTCCACTCAAGCAAGGCGCATCTCCACCGTATTTTACACCACCCCGTGTCCAACTCTCAGGAGCTCATTTTGAGTTTATCGGCGTCAAGTCGATTCTGTTCTGTCTTGTATAAGTACGGTCGTTGTATCTAGGTTATAGAAAAACTTCTGCAGTACTTTCAGTCCTGCTTAGCTTGCATCTGGGTCGCGGTTATTTAGCGGTTCAAGTGACCTGGTTCTTGGGTTAGTATGGCGTTTTTATTGCGCTTACAACTGTGCTTTGTAATTGTAGTTTTTATAAATTGATATCGACAATAACGTACACATATAAAAATAAACATTTTGTTTCGATATTGAGATACTCGTCGATTCGTAGTAGCACAAGTTTCAAAAACTCAAAATCAAAAATGTTTTTACTTTACATACTCGTAGGCCTAAATGGGTACTAATTAAACTTCAGAAGCCAGTGCACGGTTCCAATTGGTCGTTTCCTAAGGAGAAGAACCGGCAAGAAACTCCATGGTTACACATTTAACCTATCAATACACGCGAAGCGAGACACAATAGTAAGACAATAACAGCGCGGTCGCATGAGACCGGTCGGGGATTCATCAATATTTTAAGCCACCCCGATACGGACCGCTTAGGTTAGAAGAGTTGTGTAGTTATTTTGATGTAGATACAATGTACTAGGCTATTACACATAAATCTTATCTTTTAGGAGAAGGAACGACCCGTTGTCCACCCTGAGGTCGAGCCGGTGTTAGTTGGATGTCACATAATGTTATGTTGTCTTTATAAAATTGCCGTCAACAAACATGACAGTTATAAGCCTCTAGAATGAAGCATGTGAGCTTACAATCTTTTTTATTTTATTTTATTCAAAAGATTACCTAGGTTAAATAGCAAACTAGACACTGGGAGACTGGGTTTAAATTATAATACGGTGAAGGAAAACATAGTGAGGAAACCGGAATGTCTTAGAACCAAAAAATTCGAAGACATGTGACATCCACCAATCCGCACTGGACCCGAGTGGTGAATTACAGCCCATTCCCTCTCCTAGAGAGGACGCCTGAGTCCCAACCGTGGGAACATTACAAGGCCGATAGTGCTAAAAAAGTTAAATTATAATAGCTTTATAAAACACAATAAAGTTAAACATACTCATAAATTCATAGACGGGAACGGAAAAAAGGTGGGTGTGCTAGATTTACTCATGAAACTAAACAGCGAAATATATTATTTTATTCTACCCACATTTGAATACTAATCTACCCTTTCAACTAATTCAAAATTTCTAGTCCACCTAAATCCAGCTATATAGGTCCCATTAGTTTCCCCGAAGCAACCGTTATTAATTTCACTCCAAAACGCAAAACGACGACATTCGAATAAACTTCACATACTTCAAACACAGGCGCTCATTAAAATCTACCCAAAAGGACTAGAAACAAGGCACCGGCTTCGAATAATAGACCAAAAAGTTCGCTCTACGATTATTTAGTTTATTTACTAAAGACTAGTGATCCGTCCATGCTTTGCTTGAGTAAAGGCAAACATCGTAAAAAACGGTGAAGGAAAATATCGTAAGGAGACCCGTAGGGGCCCAGGAGGGCAGAAACGTACTGGGGCCATGAGTTGTCCAAAGGCAATCCCAGTATCCTGGAATGTTGTAGGGGCCCGGCAGGGTCGAAGCCTCTGGGGACACGGATATTCCGAAAGGTTAGCCCTTGTCCCCAGATCGAAGACAATGAAGGAACGGGGTGGGGTTTAGTCAGTAAAAGTCTGACACGCCCTCCCACTTCGCCCAAGAGCGGGAAAAGTCATTCTGATGATTCACCACCTGAAAAAAAAACTCTTGGATTGCTTGGATAAAGTCACCATTACTGTCGAAACGGTGAAGGAAAATATCGTGAGGAAAACCGTATAGGTCCAGCAGTGCCGAAATCTACTGAAGCAATGGGCTAACTAAAAGGCAATCCCAGGATCCTAAAACGTAAGGGAAAGAAGGAATATAGGAGTGCGTTTTAATCAGTAAGTCTCTCAGCTTGGCTCTCTACAGCTTTTTTTTTAGGTGGGGAATCATCAGAATGACTTCTCCCGCACATGGGCAAAACAGGACGCGACGCCGACGGTGTGTCACACTTTTACTGACTAAACCCCACCCCGTTTCTTCTTTACCTTCTTTCCAGGGTCCCGGGTTTCCCGGCTCCCTAGAGCAAGTGAAGTTATTGGACGATTTTCTATCTAAAAAAACCACTTAGATTGAATTATTTCAGTGCTTGAAATATGATTGTAACTTAATATTCTAATTGGGGTGTATAAGTGTGCGTTATTTCAATTACATCATCATCATCATTTCAGCCGAAAGAAGTCCACTGCTGTCGCCTTAACGACCGGTCTTGTGCGTCTGGCAACCATCGGATTCCGCAATTTCTATTACATATTGTATACAACTTTCACCTATATAATATTAAGAGTGACAAAACTAAACCAAATTTTACAAACAAACACAAAAACCGACTTCCGTCCACCATTCAGAGATCGCAGATTATCGCCCAGTCGTTGTGGGTCAGCTAATATGTTCTGCGGTTCGGACCGGCTCGGACCAGCTGTGATTAATTCGAGGGTAGCAAGATGAAGTGATAGTATTGCGGTAGTTACATCAGGTCCCGGCTCCTGTGGTGGCTTTTGACTCGTAATAATGTGAGAATTCGCTTGCAAAGAGAATTCGTTGATCCGTCCTTTTTGAGTTCGGCCTGAGTTAATAGGCTCTAGGACCATGGGTTAGCTTTTGCGAGATAAACCCGGGATCCAAGAACGAAGGCAAAGAAAGAACGAAGGAGTGGATTCTAGTAGTCATTCTGATCTTTTCCAACCATAAAAAAACTCCCAGTGTCCTGGAACGCAAGGGAAAGAAGAAACATAGGAGTGCGTTCATAGGAGTTCGTTTTAGTCAGTAAAAGTCTGTCACTTCCGTTCTCTAGAGCGCGAGAAGTCATTGGATGATTTCCCACAAAAAAACACCTTTTTTACCATTTAATTAAAATTTCAGTGCTTGAATTATAATTGTAATTAAATTTTCTAATTGCGGTACATAAGCGTGTGTATTATTTCAGTTACTGTAACCCACATAAAATTAAGAGTAAAAAAACTAAACAAAATTTTACAAACAAACACAAAAACCGACTTCACTCCACCATTCAGAGATCGCAGATTATCGCCCAGTCGTTGTGGGTCAGCTAATATGTTCTGCGGCTCGGACCGGCTCGGACCGGCTGTGATTAATTCGAGGGTAGGAAGATGAAGTGATAGTATTGCGGTAGTTACATCAGGTCCCGGCTCCTGTGGTGGCTTTTGACTCATAATAATGTGAGAATTTGCTTGGAATTCTCGTTGATCCGTCCGTGTTGGGACCGTCCTTTTTGAATTTGGTTTGGTTTAGGCAAATGGTGTTTGATAAATGAGGGCGATATTTTAATCTCGTTTGTGTAGTAAATATCAGAGGGTTCGTGGTTTTAAGTTTAGTTTTAAACTAGTTAAATAAAAACGAAAGATTATTGGGGTTGCTTTTGTTTATGTTTAAAAGCAGTTACCTAAGCAGATTTTCAGTTTATGTTTAAAAGAAAAAAGATAACGATAAGCGTTACTACCGTTATATTTTTTTAAATGGTATTCCTATATTAGCTTTTCCACACGAGGGACCCGCTCAATCTGTTTATTTTTAACAGACTTCAAAAGGAAGTAGGTTCTAATATTCGGAAAAATTTGCTATCCTAATAGTAGGCAAATAATATGGCGATTAATACACTACACTCATAGCGCATCGGTATAAATGTCTACGCACACACACAAATATATACTAATCAGGCAATTAAGACTTATCAAGAGCTATCTTCTGCCTGCGGCTTTATGTCACTTATTGGTAAAGTAGATATCGTTCTATTGATGAAGGAATTTTTGAAAGCCATTTTTTAGTTCATGAATCCTAAAGATGCGGGCTTTATGTCACTTATTGGTAAAGTAGATATCGTTCTATTGATGAAGGAATTTTTGAAAGCCATTTTTTAGTTCATGAATCCCCGACCGGTCGCATAAGACCGCGCTGTTATTGTTTTACTATTGTGCCTCGTTTCGCGGGTATGTGATAGATTGATTTATTCATTACAAAAAAAAAATACAAAAGTGCAAATAATATAATTTTAGTATAAACTTTATCTTTCAATTTCATACATTTTAAGCCAAAACAGCAGCTCATATTACTTTATTTAGACTTTAACTTAACATTCAAATATATTCAAGACTCTAAAAGCTATCTTAGCTCAAACTATAAACCTACTTATGTAAAGTATGTTTACAATAAATTTTCCTAAGACATTAAACAAGCTGATCCTAGAACGCTACTCACTTGTCACACCCTATAAAGATGGGCTAGAGTGAAAACCTCGTATCTGCCATTTTAGATTATTTTATTTTATTAAATTTTTGGAAGGAGCTCGTGGCTAGATAATAACAGCCGCACGGGTCGATCTTGGCATGAAGTACCGTGTTACCCCAGTTAAAGGGTTGTAGAGGTCTGGTAGGCAGCCGCTCCTCGTAAAATACTGGTATTCAGCTAAATCCGGCTTGACTGGAAGTCGACCCCAATATAGTTGGGAAAAGGTTAGGCAGATGATGATTACATTTTTTGAAGGAAAAACACACCGTCTTGTATCTCTTTCGTCGATGTGCATTTTTTTAGCCGGGTACTGTAATAAGTGTTTGATACATACATAATTAATTTAAAACATTTGAATAAAACACGTAGATGTCTATTAAAATTAATTGATAATAAAGATCTAATTTGTTTTTTTGAGCCTCCTGAAAAGTTACGTATTTTGCAGATACGAGGTTTTCACTCAAAGCCATCGATAAGTGGTATATCGACAGTGATACATCGGAGGTCGGAGCTTTCTCACATTTTTACGCACATTTGTTTTGCTTATCGAAAAAGAAAAAAACGGTCTTTGGGTACAAAACGGATTAATGATATCAATATTTGGAATAAAGAGGGTAGAATGATAGATATTGGAGGGAATATAGTGGAATCATAAAATATGGAATACATCAGTGAGGTTTTTGAGAGATGGATCCATCACATTTACACTCGAGGGTTAGGCTTAAAAGAATGGCAGAATTTGACGTTCATTCATTTTTGACATTCGATCAGCGGTAAGATTTTTCAAATCTCTGAAATGTTTAGGATTGAGTTCAATTTAGTCTGGTAAATGAAAGGTTCTGGAGTAGCGACCAAGTTCTATAAGACGAAGTGTTGGAGAGGCCTCCCACGAGGTAGACCGATGACCTGGTGAGGGTCGCGAATCCAATAGATGCGAGACGCTCAGGATCGGTCGTTGTAGAGACGCTTGGTGGAGGCCCATGTCCAGCAGTAAACATCTTTCGGCTGGAATGATGTTGATGATATTGATGAAGCAAATGATAGACAGTTTCATCTAAAATAGTTTCGGCAGCGGTTTCGATTTCGACTTAAAAGGGTTCGAATAATCGGCTTCATCGAAATCAGCTTATATTTAAACTAACGGTTGTAATGGAGTCAGACATCTGCGCGCTACAATTTTTTATCCATCTCGGGTACATTGACATTAGGTCTGGTTCGTTATATCAGCCCACACGTTCGAAGATTTACGCTAGGCTAGATCTAAGTGGTGACTAAAGGATTTATGGCCTTTCATTGAACTATTGGTTCATTAAATATTTAAAATAGGCATTATATAGCTCATTTTCAATTCTGGAGGTTATCAGGTTATTACATAATTAATAACTTAAATTCTAGATTAAGGAGAAGCCTATCTTTACAATAATAAAGATAGGTGTTTCCTTTATCTTGAATTTATATATATAAAAATCAATTTCTATTCGTTAGTGTCGCTAAAACTCGACAACGGCTGAACGGATTTATCTTTTCTTGGTTTTGAAATGTTTGTGGAGGTCTAGGGAAGGTTTAAATGGTGGAGAAAAAAAAATCAGCTTTACGAAGTCTGCTGGGTCAGCTAGTTTTCAATTAATTAATTTCACTAGGAAGGGAAATGATGAATCCCGTTCAACTATGCCATGTCTATTTTTTTTTAAATATGTTGTTTTTAGTGGGCATAGCATTACTTCACAAAAAATTGTATAGGCATCATGGTGTAACTATCTTCCGTGCAACTGTTACTTAAGTACAGATAAATTTTCTTGGGCGCCAATATCTTTACAACGATTTCACTTAAGATTATTAATTCATGAATCCCCGACTGGTCGCATGAGACCGCGTTGTCTTACTATAGTATCTCGTTTCGCGGGTATGTGATAGGTTAAGTACAACAGACCGAATGATAGTCAATATCAACTCCATCTTGGAAACCAACGTTAAGTTATTGGCGCCTAACCAGAGTTAGATGGCAAGATTTTGGCGTCCAGCATGGGACAAATGTCAGGATTTTGGCGCCCATCATGGGACGAATGTCAGGATTTGGCGCCCAGCATGGGACAAATGTCAGGATGTTGGCGCCCAGCATGGAGCAACTGTTGGTTTATTAGCGGCCCACATGGGTCCATTACTGATTTATAGGCATCCAATATTGGATAGTTGTGTACTTAGCACCCAACGAAATAAATATCCTAGTTTTTTGAATACACTACTTGTATACAACTGGAATTTAGAACTTTATATTCAAACATCTCTCACATAACCCTACTTCCTTATACACAGCTTGCACGTCCTATTTACCTTCGTAGAATTACAAACAAAACTAGTTATTGTTCAGTGAGGTAGTATTCCGTTCACCCGAGCCCGCGGCTTGAGACAAATCAAATAATATGAAACAGGTCATTGCTTTTCAGGTAATATGGCTGCCATGTTATTGCGGGAAACTTTTAGGACATTCCTGCAAATTATATTGTTTTTCATGTTTGTTGGAAGATTATAAATAACATGTTTATTTGGAAAAAAAACAAAATATTTATTTACATAAATTATTTAAATATTAATCAGTTAAGACCATCGATCCGATCTATAACGTTTGAATCCCCAACCGGTCCTATGAGACCGCGCTGTTATTATAATAATAATAATAATAGTTTATTCAGAGTTAAAATGTGGTAAAATAGTTACATAAAATCTTAAAAATAATTACAAAGGTATGACTATGATATGTGCCTGTACTAGGATAAACCTGTATCACAGGCAATAAAAGCTCTTATAATATAGTTTTTGTACAACAATAAAATCACTAACAATATTCAACAATCAAAGTTTCTAAATAATGGAAAAAAGAATTAGATAATTATGTTATAAACCTAATTTACTTAAATACTAAAAGACACAATAAAACTGTTACTTGCACTTAATACTCTAGTTACATACATACGATTTTGTGTCAGCAGAATTAATAACTGGGTTAAAGTCGAGGTTGCGTTAATACGGAAGAGTTACATTTATATTGAACAATTTTGTTTAATTATTAGAAAACCGATGGTTAGTAGGTCAACCTACTGGAATTTTGAGTCAGCAGTAACTGTCACACGGAAGTCTGGCCTTGAGTATGACGCACTAGGCGCCCTCATAATCGATGGAGTTTATATATCGGAATTCTGCTATTTTTCTAGCAGGACACTCTGCGTCTCCCGTTTTATGGTTGGAGGGCTTTTTGAAGCGAGAGCAAGTTGCACATTTCGATGAGTCCGCTTTCTTTGTGCACTCGGACATCGAGTGTCCTGTATGTGTGTATTGTTTTACTATTGTGTCTCGTTTCGCGGGTATCTGAGTAATTAACATACGAACGACCATAATTAAAATAAAACTGTTATAAGATCCCTGTAAATAAAACGAATAATATTAACTAATATCTACATCCATCGGATTCCCGTATCTCTCAAAAAAGTAGTCGATCTACCTTATTAGATACCTTCCAACACTGTGTCTTCCGGAACATGTTCACCTCTCTTTCCTTCGCCACTTCTTTCCTTCTTATGTTCAGCAGTGGACGTATTTTGGTTGAAATGGTGAATAAGAATTTTACACCTACACAGAAAACATGAAAATTATAAATACAGATGAAATGGCAGAAAGGTGCTGCTTATTGCAAAAAAATCTTATATCAAGCCTGCGACAGGAGAGAGAAATAGCCACAGTAATATTTCAGAATTTGAAATTTTTAATAAAGTCCCTCCTTTCCACAATTCACATCTACCCTACGCATGTCGCCCGCTACAAGAGTTCCCTTGTATTTCATTACACAGAATTCTTCATAAACATAGCTATATTAAATACAACATATACGAACACAGCTCAAAGGCTGGGAAATATAAAACAAATAGGTATATATACGACTAGCTGAGCACAGTTGGGAGATTTGAGTTCGCATTAGATTTCTACTTCAAACCGGAGGGTAGTTCGTTTACAGTTACGTTTTGCGAATTGAAAAGTTTTTAGATTTTTTATTTTTTTCATAAAAGCGGGTAGTTCGTGGAAGTTACTGGATCTAGATCAGTGTAAACTCGTTGTGAAACTGGGTTATAGATGTTTGTACACTCATCCAATGGCTTCTTCTGCTTTCGGCATGGTGGGAAGGCGTGTCAGACTTTTTCTGACTAAAATCACACATACCTTCCTTCTTTGCCTTTACGTCCATGTGTGTCCTTTTTTTAAATACACTCATGACCCCAATTGCTTTCGGCCCTGCTGGGCCCCTACGGTTTTGTAGACATCTCTTTGAGGCGCAAGTGGAACTCTACACGCCGTCGACGACTTGGGCTCGGCCCGGACAGTTACTACCACGACAGCGAGCTACCCATTGATCATAGTCTTCAAGTTTAAAAAAGCAATGTCATTAAAAAAATCCACCGTGTGGTGGAATTTTTATATGATTTTTGATATATATGACGTACCGATGAGCCACAGATTCATGTAAGATATCCCACCCATACGTACAAGTCGTTTTGGGAACGAATTAAATATGCAAACAGCTATGAGTGAATAGGTTTACTCTATGCAATCGTACTCCATCGTCGACAGCATCATCGCTTAAAAATTATGAAGCCAGCAATCGACAATTTAGATACAATTCTAATAACAGACTTGAGGCCCAGATGGCCCAGGTACAAATAGTTACTAAAGCTTCAAAACCCACGAAAGAACAACTTCCTTGAATAAATTCTTCAATATAACAAAAGGTTCAACAAAATTTTAAAATTCCTGTGTCGTTTAATTCATATTTTTACAAAAACAGATGTAGTTTTTCTTCCTATTTCTTTAAAACTTTTCTGCGTACAACAATTTACTGTAGAGCAAATTGTGCTTGTTTTTATTAAAAAATATTTTCTTGAGTTACATTCCTTATTTTAGTTACAATAGTCTGCAGTAGCGTAGCTATGCGTGGGTGATGCGGCCCCTCGCCCATGGCCTCACACTCAAAGGGACCTCATATAAGTGAGGGCTCTTAAGCAACGAGGTTTTTTATAATTGATAGGCTTACGTTAGACTTCTATTTTATATGGTGGTAATCGACAGTATGGTCGAACACGGTTGCGAGTGTTGCGACAGTCACTGTTGAAAACGCCGAACGGTGATGCGCCACCAGTACGTGACACTAGACATCCGTCCTATACGCACAAAACGTTTTCGGAACTCATTCATTGTGTGTACAGCTAAGACAGACAGACTCCGGCAGGTGATACCACTTATCTCCTGCCGGCTTCTGTGTTTCCTGATGGCTAAGTGACTAAGCAGCCAATCGCGAACCTATCAACAATACTAAACCTACAACAAATGTTCAAAAGCCTTTTGAAAGTCTTTCCCTGATAACAAAAAAAGGCCTCGCAGACGCGTCTTCGTCTACGTCTAAATAAGTTCGCGCTACGCCTCTAATAGTCTGGTGAGGCGAAGCTTGAGAAATTCACTCGGTTTTTAGTTACAGAGAGCTTTATAGAACTTGACGAATGGCGTAATTGTAGACAATGAAAAATTCTTTTGCTAAATTAAATTGTCAGTGAAATTTTCTTACAGTTTTTCGGAAATATAATTTTGCTTGCTTCTACTGGAGATTTTGACTGTATTTAAGTATATTCTGTTCAATAAACCCGGAGACTAAATTGACATGATGGTCTACGCAAGCAAAGCTGCTAGCAGAAGCTAGCCACTTATTTTGTGCCAATTCTAAACAGCTTGAAGTTTTACATGACTAGCGTGTGATTATTCGAACAACTTAACCACTCTATAAAGATAAACGGATTAAGCATTAGTTTTGTAGCGACATCTATGCCACCACGTATTAACTAAACAATAAAATCAACTACCGGGTATTTGGACCAAACACAACACCCGTCTAGTCAAATGTTCCTTTCTTTTCAACAATGGTTTGTCAGACTTCACATTCTGTTCCGGAAACCACAAAAGTTTTGTCTCAAAAATACCCTCAACAAACTCCTACCCTTATCTACCACAAAACATCCAACCGAATTTGTATATTTTATTTATACAATAAAAACCCGTAAAAACAACTTTCAAATAAACTTTTAAAAAACATAATATAAAGTTATCTCACCTGTTTGGAGTCCAAGTAAAGTTTTAAAAACTTGGCCAAGAATGGCCGGTTGTATAGCCAACTTTCAACGGCAAACTTGTACGACTTGGCAAAGTAGCCAAGTGATGCCAAGTCTCAGAGATTTAAAACAAAATGGGTACAGAAGTTTGGCCGATAAAAATAAAGTATTTCTGTTCTAAAAGATGGAGTTAGTTGTATTTGGATCGGGGCTGAGAGATTGTTTGGTTCGGAAGTTGTCGTGGTTCTGTAACACTAAGGGAAATTGAAGAAACATTTATGGGTGCATATGGCGATGCTGCACGCGTGAGGAAACGATCCTCACGCTCAAAGACGCAGCTGCCTCCTTTGCCAACGTTACTGCTTTGCAAAAGGAAGTGTCCGCCTGCCATCCCTCTTCATTCCAGTTCATGGCCCGTACCAGGGCCCGGTGCGATAGGTCGTTGCTGTCGATCGCTCCCACGAGGACACGTTGGTGCTCTGCCCAAGTGGGGCACACCTCATCGTATGCTCCACCGTGTTATCACACAATGGCGACACACACACAATGACACCCGGGCGTTTCTTCCGCAAGAATCCGATGCAGGAACCTTCAGTGGTTTTTTGCTCTAACTTTATTCGGGATTAAAATAGTTAAGTAAGCCGTTTAGACTTTGTTAAGTTTTGTATAATGGTTGGAGAGGAAATACTTATTTATTATTTAGTTCGTTTTATTCTTTAAGAATTTTTAGATAGGTTTTTTAAAGTACTCTTACTTTAGTAGTGTACGAAGACTCCAGGGATGTGGTCTTACAGGCATTGTATAGACGGGGTTATGTAGTAAGGCATTAATCTAATTTATTATCTAACTATAATTTTAACAAGGTTGAAAAAAGATTGCACGTGGCAGAGATGAGAATGTTAAGATGGATGTGTGGTGTGACAAGAATGGACAAAGTGAGAAATGAGTATATTAGGGGAAGTTTGAAAGTGGCGCCAGTGACTGAAAAGTTGAAAGGGAATCGTTTGTCTTGGTATGGTCATGTGAAGAGGAGGGATGAAACGCATGTTACTAAAAGAGTTATGAGTTTACATGTGGATGGATGGAGAGGGAGAGGGAGGCCAAAGAAAAGATGGATGGATTGTGTGAGAAGTGATATGGAAGAAAAGGGAGTGAGTGATAGCGTGACGAGTGACAGGACAGAATGGAAGAAAAAGACGTGTTGCGCCGACTCCAAGTAGGTAGAACGGGACAAGGGCAGGAAGATGATG
Source organism: Mythimna separata (assembly GCA_030763345.1). Taxonomy (NCBI): domain Eukaryota; kingdom Metazoa; phylum Arthropoda; class Insecta; order Lepidoptera; family Noctuidae; genus Mythimna; species Mythimna separata. The sequence continues at coordinate 2,201,720 of CM061188.1, read as the reverse complement.
ATATAATTTTAACAAGAGCTCAGCAAAACACATTGTAATCAAACTACCTCGAATTTTTAATTGATTATTTACTTATGGAATATGGTGTATAGTCTGGAATTTTAATGTCTGTTTATTTGTCTTCAGACCACGATAATCTTTTTCATTTTTTTTTTATATGTAATTATTATTTCTTGTACATATATGCTGACTATTTAAATTTTTGACAATTTTTATTTGACGTATGTATATTGTATAATGTAATAATTAAGGCTGGCGCGACGTTAGAATTATCCATACAAACGTAATACCAAAATCATTTGAAATTTAAGCATATTTACACCATAATATGATGTTATTCGGATTCAGACAATAATTATCTAGGTTCCTACATCGTCTTTTTGTTGAAAAACTTACCCCAAACGAAATTTAAGCGAATTTAAATTTGCACATTTTCACAGCGGAAATCTCATATTTTTATTTGGTTTTTTCTATATTATAAACAACAATATTTCAAAATATCTTTCCGTAGGAACACAGATATTATTATCAAGTTATAAATACTCGAAACAATATTGGAAATACATTAACTTTACATTCATCATTTTTGGTATTACGGAACCTCTCCCAAATTTCCAATAGTTTGTATTGCTATCACAGCAAGCAACTGTCAGTGTGCCGATGATGACTGTACTCCAGTCGGTGTGTCCAAGAATTGTTTATACTATCTGGATTGCTTCCATCAACCTCAAAAACGTATTTTTTTGCGTCTCAACTCGAGATAGCGCGCAGTCTCCGCAGGCCTCTTAAGTTGACATTTTTAATGAACATTGCAATTTTATTTATTTTATTTAGTGAGACATACTTTTATTTAATTAATTTATTAATGTAATGTTTATGAATTTAAATTTTAAAATTTTTATATAATGATGTTTGCATGCCGAATGGTGAAATATGGCAGAACTCTGATGAAAACCGTAGGGACCCAGCAGGGCCGAAGCCTACTGGGGCCAAGGGTTTTCCGAAAGGGAATCTCGGTGTCCTGGAACGCAAGGCTAGCAAGGATCATAGGAGTGGGTTTTATCCAGTGAAAGACACGCCCTCCCGCTCGGCCCTAAAGCGGGATAAGTCATTTAGTAATATCCTCCCTAAAAAAACCCTCTGTTCAACCGCTGCGGTTGCTCCCTGTCTAAAAAGCTCTTTTCCTCAATTTTTTATACTATTGATAAACTATACTTGTCGTAGCTACTTAATTAACGTTTGAATCCCCGACCGGTCCTATGAGACCGCGCTGTTATTGTTTTACTATTGTGTCTCGTTTCGCGGGTATCTGAGTAATTAACCTGAAGGAAAGCGATAATGTGGTCGACATGAATCTTATTTGCTTATTAATGTGCACACAAATACCTAAAAAACTAAAAGAATAAATACAGATAGGTGTACAAAGGTGCTGCTTATTTCAAATGAAGTTCTTAATTCAGTAACCAACAGTTAGACACGCAAAAACAGAAAATTCTTTAACCTTACTACTCTTTTACGATACCCAAAGCGACGCCAAAATCATTATCTTATCAGAAACCACTCTTCATTCAGCAATTTCTCCACCAGATTGAAATCGACCCCCAGTCTAACCAGATGTTTCCAAATATCAACATTTCCCGAGAAACGGGAGCCATCCGACCCCCATAACCCAATTACTGAGCAATCAGTATCGACATTGAAAATATCCGACTCGATAAGTTTTTTCTAGAAAATGTTTCTGGAAATCCTTTGAAGAACGCTCAACAAAAGAATGGAGGTTCGTTTAGACGGAGAGAGTTTCTCGCGCGTTGTGTGGCGATATTTTGAGTAAGACTGGCAAGCGAGAGGCTATTTTCGAAATTAATTTGCGTCCAAGTCATGCGATTTCCAAATTCTATTTAATTGAAATAACGAACACACTTAATCATATTATCTTTGTGTCTTTACTAAAACACTAGCTTTAGCCCGCAGCTTCGCCCGCGTACATAAAATATAGCCTATGTCACTCAGGAATACAGCAGCTTTCTATTGGTGAAAAATTTTTAGCAATCGGTCCAGTACTTCCTCAGATTACCTCATACAAACAAAAAAACAAACTTTACCTCTTTATTATATTAGTGTAGATAATAAGACCTTTTAATACTAACTTAAAGCATTTAAAATTTTTATTTCATAATTTGAATACATTTTCAGTCTTTCTTCTCCTAAAATGTTTACAGGCAAGATTTTGCATAAAATCATTTCAAATGTTGTCTACTGCCACTTGAGTGACACTTACCTTCCACGGACGCGTATTCGTCACTATACCGTTGGCGAACACCTGCGTGAAGCTTATATACAGAACTATGAAACTCTGACGACGAAACGGTAATGATACGACGGCACGACGCTACCACTTCTTCGATACTTCTTTTATAGGCTCGTAATAAACTACTGCGCCACATCATCTACGATTGCATCTTACATCTCATTACTTACCATCACGTGGTATCGCGGTCAAAAACTAGTTTACAAAAATTAAAAAAAGATACCGTTTAATTTCGTTCCGTTTGATTACCCCCCTCGTACAAAAATAACCTCTTTTTCGTCTCTTTCGCCTTTCAAGATATGACTACCAAACGTCACCAGCACTATCTCCTAGCAATAATCGTGTTCAAGGCGAGAAACTATCCTCCTCTAAACGATCCTTTTTCAAGACATTCTATTAATAGAAAGTCTATTGATCAACAAAGATATTTATCGGAAGATTCCAGGCGGGGGTTGCCATCTCTCACCCCTTCCAAACCTTGAACAAAACTTGGTTTTTTCCCCTTTACAAAGAACAACGTACTCTTCGGAATTTTCCGTTTAAATCTCGGTAAGTTAATTTAAAATTGGTAATTAAATAATTATTAGGAGATGGCTTATTTGCGGGAAAGGCGAGCTTTTTTTACTGGTTATGAAGGTCTTCTGTAAGAATGGTTTTTTTTCTTGTTTTAAGTGGGAGGGTGAAGCTTTCCCAGTTTAGGATAGAGCGTAAGGGCGTGACAGACTTTTACTGACTAAAACCTATCTGTATCTTTCCGTTGTACTTTACGTTCTAAGGCTACGATCAGTCTTTCAGAACACTATGCGCTATCGTCTCGGTTTTCCTCTTACTGGACGGCCGGACGGCGAATTACCCATTGCTCGTCGTGCGTGCTTGCGGTGGCAGGAAACCGGCTCTCGCGGCGGCGACTGGGGTGTGAGAATGTCCGTTCCATCACGGTTGCAGCAGCCATCTCTTTAGTTCGTATACTGCTTTGCAGAAAGAACCGCTTACCAGTAGAAGCGAGAAGACTCTGTCGCCGATCACGCCTCCACGATGAAAACATTTTGTATACAAATCATTAAAATACATACATTATAACAAACCTTCGTCTTTATAATATTGCTTTGTTATGTTCATTGCTCATAGACCTTTAAACAATTCGTCTACAAAGCTCTGAACAGGAAAAGTACCTACTATCACGGGTCACAAAATATCTATTTTATGAGGCTCCCTCGAGAATACATAAAATACTCTTTACATAACTCCCTATAGGCTCTGTGACATGCGCCTTTTAAGGGTTCACCTTAAGATGTTCAAAGGTAGCTAACGAAATTTAAAATGTCGTAATGTTTTGTATTTTGCAAGGCAATGTCTAGTTATATGATCCGTTCAGTTCGCCTTATCAGATTGAATGAACTATTTCATTGTAAAATGATTCATCATCATCATCAGAGGAAGGTTCCTGCCTTTGATCTGTCTTTTTTTAATAGTATAAACTTGTCCTTGACTGCGATCCCACCTGATAGTAAACAGTGATGCAATCGCTGAAGTTGAGGCGCACTAGTTTATTAAGAGCCTATTCACCCCCAAAGCATAATCAGAGGAGAAGATCGCAGTAGGCAAATTAGCTAAAGAAATTTAAAGTGTCTCAGGTTTAAAGTGTTTACTGTTTTTTAATTCCTGTCCATCCATCCCCATGTAGGTACATTCAAAACCTTTTTTCTTATAAAAATGTTTTGTTCTGGTTACCTTGTACATAGTATCTCCTTAAAATCTTTGCGTTATAAATCATAGGAGCTGTCTCTGTTTTATGTTAGCTAAACGAATAGTCGTGTAGGAATCTGTGTATGGTCTGTTTTTAAACCCTGAGATTAAAATGACATTTCAACACAAAAGAACTGGCGTCATTCCTATAGTAAATTTGACATTACTTGTGTCAGTTTAGTCTCAGGGTATAAAAAACAGACGATACTATACATTTATTCCGAATTGAAACTTACCCGGTAGATTGTTTTATTTTAACTGTCAGTTCTGTTCATCCGCCAACGCTTAAACTGTCCATGGAGTTTCTTGCACATTTTTTTCCATAGAGATGAAGATAGAGATCTACGTTTTGGAACGTGCAATTTACTCGTAACTTCACTGTTTTGACTGACCGACATTTTGACAGATCAAAAGTGCCTGTTAAAATGGTTTATTTGAAGTAAATATTTTTTATTTGAATTTATTTGAATAGAAAGAGCAATATATCAACATTTTTGACTATTTACACCACATTTTAACGAACGTAACCGCAAATGAGAAAGTATGGCAAGTATTTGATAAAAAAAAAAACCAATAATTTAACTCTCAATAATCTCCCACACTCCCAAACGGCAATTAATCCATGCCGTCCCAATCCAATGATTCACAATCATGAATCCAATAAATTATCGACGTCCATGTATCAAGCCACAGCGGGCCGGCGCAAGATATACTCCCGTATGTTGTCAATAAATACAGCCTTGAGAGCAGTGGTGGCCCAGAGGTACCCCGACTTACAAGTTGTAGGTCGCCCGACTTACAGTTGTAGGTAATTTATTTCATCACCGCTGCTCTAAAAACGGTGAAGAAAACCATAGTGAGGAAACCGGCATGTCTTAGAACTAAAAATTCGAAGACATGTGACATCCACGATCCCGCACTAGCCCTGCGTAATGGATTATGGCCCATTCCCTCTCCTAGACAGTAAACCTGAGTCCCAGCAGTGGGAATATTAGAAGCTAATCTCTCACGCTCTCAAACTGCAATTAATCCATCCCGTCCCAATCGAATGATTCACAATCATGAATCCAATAAATTACCAACATCCATGTATCAAACCACAGCGGGCTGGAGCAAGATATACTCCCGTATGTCGACAATAAATATAGCCTTTAGAGCAGTGGTGGCCCAGAGGTAACTGCCCCGACTTACAAGTTGTAGGTCGCGGGTTCAAGCCCAGCCAGGCGCATTACTTTGTGTAATTTATTTCATCTCCGCTGCTCTCAAAATGGTGAAGAAAACCATATTGAGGAAACCTGCTTATCCTAGTACCTAAAATTCGAAGACATGTGACACCAACCCGCACTGGGCCCGCATGGATTACGGGCCTTTCCTTATCCTAAAGAGTGGGCCTGACTCCCCGCAGTGGGTATATAATAAGGCTGATGCTAATCTCCAACACGCCCAAACGGCAATTAATCCATCCTGTCCTAATCAAATGATTCACAATCATGAATACAATAATTTACCAACATCCATGTATCAAACCGCAGCGGGCGCGCGCGAGATATACTCCCGTATGTTATCAGTAAATACAGCCATGAAGTAATCGTTAATTGTGAAGAGCACTATTTTATTAAGAGCCTATTCACTTTAGCCTTGAAGACACCTAAATTACACTCAGACAGGAAGACTGTTGCAGGCAAATTGTTCCAGTCCTTCGATGTACGCGGTATAAACGCCTAGGCGTCTAAAAGGCATTATATTCGTTTAAAAGGTATCTAAAATATATCCTATTTTTAAATATAACCTACACATTGCAAAATACAGTAACCACTACTATACTTTATATCATCATAATTTCAGCCGAAAGACGTCCATTGCTGGACATAGGTCTCTTCCAAGCGTCGCCACACAACGACCGATCCTGTGCGTTTCGCATCCATCCATCGCATTCCTGCAACTCTCTACTTTGCCAAAAAACCCCAATAATTTCCTCAAAACAATCTCCCAAACGACCATTAATTCATTCCGTCCCAATCATGAAACCAATAAATTATTATCGACGTCCATGTATCAAACCGCAGCGGGCCGGCGCGAGATATAGTCCCGTATGTTGTCAGTAAATACAGCCTTCGATATTAGTGCCTTGGGACCCGATCCAAGCACGTACTTGCGTTTTATTTATGTACTTATAGATACGTAGGTACTCGTGAGATGAAAGGATTTTAAAGAGGCGGTTTTCTGTAAGGATACCTACTTAGATACAATGTTCTGTGTGGTATAAAAAAAAATATTCAAGTGCCAGTCGGACTTGCGTGCTGAGGGTTCCGTGTAAGCTTACTTATATGTATGTAAGTTCGACTCCCACATCGAGTGTCGAAGATAATTATATAAAATCGTATTTCTTTTGTGGTATACGGTTTTTGGATTTCTTTTTACTTTACTTGGCTATATACATATTCAGGAGCAGTGGTGGCCCAGTGGTAACTGCCCCGACTTGCAAGTTGTAGGTCGTGGGTTCAAACCCAGTAAGGCGCAATACTTTGTATCATTCATTACATCGCCACTGCTCTCAAAATGGTAAAGGAAATCATCGTGAGGAAACCGACATGTCCTAGAACCAAAAATTCGAAGACATGTGACATCCGCCAATCCGCACTGGACCCGCGCGGTGGATTATGGCTCATTCCCTCTCCTAGAGAGGAGGCCTGAGTCCCAGCAGTGGGAACATTATAAGGCAGATAATGCCAATAATCTTAATATATATAAATCTCGTGTCCCAATGTTTGTCCTCAATGGACTCCTAAACCACTTAACCGATTATAATAAAATTCGCACACCATATGCAGTTCGATCCAACTTGAGAGATAGGATAGTTTAAATCTAAAAAAAAAAAAAAAAGTTGGGTAAAGTAGGTAGTGTAGGGTAGTGTAGGGTAGTGTAGGGTAGTGTAGGGTAGTGTAGGGTAGTGTAGGGTAGTGTAGGGTAGTGTAGGGTAGTGTAGGGTAGTGTAGGGTAGTGTAGGGTAGTGTAGTGTAGTGTAGTGTAGGGTAGTGTAGGGTAGTGTAGTGTAGCGTAGTGTAGTGTAGGATAGTGTAGGGTAGTGTAGAGTAGTGTAGGGTAGTGTAGTGTAGTGTAGGGTAGTGTAGGGTAGTGTAGTGTAGCGTAGTGTAGTGTAGGGTACTGTAGGGTAGTGCAGGGTAGTGTAGGGTAGGTAGGGTAGTGTAGGGAAGGTAGGGTAGGGTAGCGTAGGATATGTAGGGTAGTCAATTGACGGGGAAAATTCCAAAAATAAATAATTGTCTACCCCGTGCGAAGCCGGGACGGGCTGCTAGTGCTAATATACATGCCGGAGCGTCAGAAGGGGCCTCGTAGCGGTCTAGGCTTTATCTATCCATCGTGGGCGTTGTAACGACCGGAATTTGAAAATAAAAGCACACTTGTATTGTCCAATGTCTACTTATTTGACTGTCTTACAATTTTATGCAAAATCAAACATATTTCGAGCCAATAGGTTAGCATGTGTAATCTTCGTTTTTGCAGCCATCAATCCAATTGACCGCCGCCATCACTCAGACTGACACTTACTACTCTATTCGGGGTTACCCGCTCATAATTCTTATTTAAACTAGCAACATTGCAAAAATCAAGTTATTCAAACTTTATAGTTGAAACTAATTCATAATCCGGGCGCCGGCCGCCGCGCCGTCATACATATAATTGTTTCTTTGCTTCTTTCCAAATTTCTTGATTCTAGGTCAACATGAAGTATATGTCTCAGGGTTTGATTCCCCGACGAGCGTCAAAATATACGCCACAGACAGGGCATAACAGGCTATCATTAGATGACGTTGACTAAGAAGTCTGGTTTTTTCAGTACTCCAAATAGTATCTAGTGGACCTGAAAGTATTTGATCGGTTTTGAGAAGAGAAAGGCTCCGTTTTTACCGACTGAAAAAATCCGAACACGAACCCTAAAAAATAAAGACATTCCGTCGATGGTTTTTTTTTCTTTCGCTTTCCATTATTAAATGGAAATGATTATTAAATGATTACATTTTCTCCTGTTCTGGTGAGCAAAATGGAGTGTCAGACTTTTACTGCTTAAGCCCAATCGTATCCTACTTTCAGTTACCTTTTGCGTTCCTTCTTTCTTTCTTTTAATTCTTTATTATACACAAAAACTTATATTATTTAAGTACAGTGACTTCTCACTTCCTTTCTTAACTCGTTCAAATCATCCTTACCAGCCTAAGCCTAAGCAGTCATCGACCCCAGCGAATCCCATCAACCGATTACAATATTTTTGGGTCTAACAAAATATCTTTACATTTTTTAAATAAGTTTTGTTTGTAAAGAATAAGCCCTCATCTCTATTCATAAGACTATCTACGAATTCTTTCCTTACAAAGTTCGTTTTGCAAGACACTGTAAGTTTTATATCGTCGTAAATAACTTTGACACCCTGTAAACGATCAAACTTTCAATATCGGAGGCGTACGCCCTTGTGTTGGAGATATTCTTTCACGATTCAAGTAAAAAATAACAATATTGTTAGGTTTTCAAATATTCGAGATATTTTCTCTTAAAAATAATTTAGAATATTCAGCTTTTCAGTCGAAAGACGTCCACTGTTGGATTCCTACCCCAGGCGTCTTTACAATAGTCTACCTTGTAGAAGGCTTTCCATCACTGCATCTCCCGGTCATCTTCTGTCATGTGAGCATGCCCTGCTCACTGACACGGAAGTTTGGCAATTCTTCGGTCCATCTTAGTAACCTTAGTTCTCCTGCTGATATCATAATTCCTGATTCGATCTCCTTCTAGATATGTGTCCCTAGTTTGTGAGTGTATGTGTATTTTTGTTGCTTCTTCACGTTTGAAGGACAGATCAGATATAGATAAAATTTAGCACAAACCAGTGTGCCTGTGACCTTCCTGGAATAGTAATAATAGTATCATCATCATCATCTGCCTAGCCTTTTCCCAACTATATTGGGGTCGGCTTCCAGTCAAGCTGGAATTAGCTGAATACCAGTATTTTACGAGGAGCGGCTGCCTACCAGACCTCCACAACCCATTAACTGGGGTAACACGGTACTTCATGGCAAGACTGGAGTCAGATTTACTGGTTTCTGACTATCCGTAACGACTGCCAAATATCTCCAAATGACAACCGGGACCAACGGCTTAACGTGCTTTCCGAGGCACGGAGGAAACTCGTTATGTTAAGATGGTCACCCATCCACAGACTAACCTAGTCAAGCGTTGCTTAACCTTGAAGATCGACCTGTGCGGCTGTTATTATCTAGCCACGAGCTCCTGGAATAGTATGTAAGATATATTTTATTTCGGAAATATTTTCCCTAAGAAAGCTAATGTTAAAGAATATAACACTGATCCATCAAAAACACTGGTATCCACAGACGCCTCTGTTACTATTCTGTACATTGTGGTAAGCACAATCACGTTCACAATCTGTGTCCGTGTGTCGTAAATTAGTGTCCAGGGAGACGACCCGTGTCGGAGTGTCTCTGCGTGTTACACTTACATGACATGTCTTATAACGCGGGACATTCAGATAAGATACAAGTTTTAACTTGTAAATTAATCAATAAGGATAATAAAGAAGATTGGCAAAACCCCATGTACTTTCAGTATCACATACAGGCTTAACATTCAATAGAATGAATATATGATTTAGAATGCGACAATAGAGTATAACAAAATATGTAATGGTAAGACATACATTAGAGTTGGGGATATAAAATGATTTATAGACATAACCTCAAAATGGACCACCAAAAATAATACAAGGTACCTACCTAATTATGTAACTTAGAGCTTGACCAGAAGGGGCGAATTCATCGCGATTCTCTCGTGCGTATCACGCGCGACCGTTGCGCCCAGAAAGAGCGTATCAACGCTGGAGCATTCAACAATTCCGTATCAAATGTAGGTGCTCAATTTCCCTGGATATTTGCACTCGCTCTGGAGTTCGCGCGTTTAACTGGATGCAACAAGGTGTCCCTAGTATCTCGACTCGCGTGTAATACGCGCGAGTTGAGGGTCTGGCGTTGTGCACGCGATTTACGCGCGTATTTGGAATTCGCGCGATACTTGTGGACGCGACGTATTTGTGCTAGTATCTTACTAGTATATTACTAGCGCGCAAATGATTTCGCGCGAAACGTTTCTAAACGAATTCGCTTTTTCTGGACAAGGTTTTAAGGCAGACCCTTAAGCGTCGTCCTATTTAGCTAACTATCATACGATTGAACGATGTGATTTCGTCGCACGATGAGATTAGTTTTATCGACGAAACCCTGTGCTCGCGCGATGATTTACAAGCTTCTATTAGGACACTCTAAAGAATGTGTGTTTAATCACATCGTTCAATCGTACGATGGTTAGGGTCAGCTCACACCGAGACGCGACGCTGCGCGCACATTTTAATAGAGTGACTCAAAATATAACTTTATTTACTACGCGAAAAGATACACATTTCATTGTGAGAATTTAGAATACGTTGCTTCATGCAGCGCTGCACCTCTTGATGCCGCGCGGCGTCTCGTAACAGGTAAAAAACAAAACCATAGTATTTATAACATTTTTTTATTATAATTGTAACAATACATTGTCAAGAAATCTGAGGAGCTCGTGGCTAAATAATAACAGCCGCACAGGTCGATCTTCAAGGTTAAGCAACGCTTGCCTAGGTTGGTCTGTGGATGGGTGACCATCTTAACATAACGAGTTTCCTCCGTGCCTCGGAAAGCACGTTAAGCCGTTGGTCCCGGCTGTCATTTGGAGATCTTTGGCAGTCGTTACGGATAGTCAGAAGCCAGTAAATCTGACTCCAGTCTTGCCATGAAGTACCGTGTTACCCCAGTTAATGGGTTGTGGAGGTCTGGTAGGCAGCCGCTCCTCGTAAAATACTGGTATTCAGCTAAATCCGGCTTGACTGGAAGCCGACCCCAATATAGTTGGGAAAAGGCTAGGCAGATGATGAATACATTGTCAAGAAATACCGCAGGGAGATTGTTCCTTCGTGTCGATCGTAAGCTAAATACCAGACTACACTCTTGACATGTGAACAACAGCCCACGGTTCTGAGTCATACTTTACAATTACAACAGTAGCCGATAATGGCTTCGGTTTTCTCCTTTAAACTGGTCAAATCAAGACACGTCGGCGAAGGCGTGATAAGCGCACATAACAGTTTATACACCGAAGATCAACTGCTGACATTGTTAAAGCATGAAAAACATTCACAGAATAAATAAGAGTCCTATTTCAGTCCTGCGCAGGTTTATACACTAAACGCAAATTGTAATGTACTAAAGTAACGTGGCGGCACAAAATAAGAGTTCACACTTCATTTATAGATGCAGACAACATTACAAATAACACGAACGACGAATTATGTTTAGGCAGGGTCAAACAAAAATAGCATGACAGTTTATATTTTTTTTGTATTTGACATACCTAAGCATAAAATAGGCTTATTACGTCAGCTGTTAGCTGACGTAATAAGCCTATTTTATGCGTTTTGTTTTTACTGACTTCACAAAAAGGACGAGGTACTATTGCATTATTGCGTTTTGTTTCCGTAACGGGACTGTACCCTAAAATCATGGTTTTTTAATTACTCCGGACTGCTAATATTGTATTTTAGCTTGGAAAATAACTAACGATATATGACCCATAAGTTGCATATAACTAGATTTGTGTATGTTTGGATTTTGATGTGATACCCAGCTCGCCAATCTTCTTTAACTAATAGCTGAGAATACTTTATGATGATTAGCAATACCTACTGATTTTAGTTGCGTCATTAACTGTATTAAAAATGGGAAAAATAAAAATTTACGTGTATTTAAACAGACTCGACAATTAAAACAACGATACATGCTTTTTTTTTTTAGACCATGTCCTAGAATAGAACATAAGGTACTTTCGACTGTGGGAGTATGTACCCTTTTGAAAATTTCTTCTTTCACGTGAGTAAAATCACCACTAGTCGTAGTAGTAGTCAAGAATATACATCTAATTACTATAATGTCCCAGAGTTTCGCTCATATTCCTTGTCTGTGTGTCGTACATTAGTGTCCAGGGAGACGACCCGTGTCGGAGTGACACAGTGCGTTACGTTACATGTCTCACGAGATCAGACTGTATTAGTGGCGATAAATGGTTCACTAATAAATCAATACTACTTATTTAATAATATGTCGAGTTACTAGTCTGTCGATGCATTTTGACACAGTTTTTTAATTGAGCCTTAATCCCTGTCTGTATGATACTAACGTCTGTTTTTTAAACCCTGAGACTAAAATGACATTTCAACACAAAAAATCTGGCATCATTTCTATAGTAAATTTGACATTACTTGTGTCAATTTAGTCTCAGGGTATAAAAAACAGACGATAGTTACTATAGCCGACACCTGTGATACTAATGTTATGTGCCGCAGCCCCGCTCACAAACTGTGTCCGTGTGTCGTACATTAGTGTCCAGGGAGACGACCCGTGTCGGAGTGTCACTGTGCGTTACGTTACATGTCTCACGAGATCAGACTGTATTAGTGGCGATAAATGGTTCAGTAATAAATCAATACTACTGATATAATAATAACATTTAACATTTATTTACTCAAACACACATTGTACAAAAGCAACTTAAAATCTAAACTTTACTAAGCTATTATTTTCAAGTATAAGTGCATCTGTAACCGAACTAGGTAAAAACCTGTATCTCGGTATACAGCGCCAAACCTCTCAGGAAGTTATATTGGATACAGTTTAGGCCAATGAGTTGGTACAGTAATTATTTGGTAAGAAAAGATAAAAATAAAGTTCTTACTATTAACTAAAACTAAGGGAGTTGTGTGAAGAGGAGTGAGTGAGGAGACTATTACACTCTCACTCACTCGGCGATTATTGTTGAGGTGTGTGTAGTGTGATGATGTATGGAATGATGAAATGGTATATGTGGAATATGGTGGTGTGAATGTTTGAAAATATGTGTAGATAAGAGTAAAATGAATTAGAGATTGCACAAAGGACCCTGCTCACTTCGGAACGGTAAATAATCTTTCAGTGTCATCGTAGGTTAAAGTCAATAAGTACTTTTTCACCCTGTCTTTGCAAAGAACCCTACTAAGCGGGTAAATATCTATACTAGAGTTGATTTTATTATAAACATAGGGTCCCAGAAACACAAAAAATCTTCTAATGAAACAGGTTTCTGGTTTGTGTTCACGAGTACATACTAATTGTCTCCTACGCCTGTGTGTAAGGTTAGGGTCATATGCTAGGTCTTGATGTTGCTTCAGAACTATAGTTAATATGTAGAGCTGTCTAACAGTAAGCACCTCACAGTATTTATATAGCTCTGAAGTTGGAAACAACCGAGGCTTGAAAACGCAGACCTTTAAAATTGCCCGTTGTGCGATCTCAACAGGCTTAATAACTGTTTTTGGTACTCCTCCCCAGGATGAGATACAATATGTGAGTACTGACTGGCACAGAGCAAAGTAGATTTGTTTCAATAACCAAGAATCAACAACGCATCGGAGCTTCCTAAACACATATATAAGCTTTCTGACTCGAGCACTGAGTAATTTTATATGGTCTTTGAAGCCGAGATTAGCGTCGAAGAGGATCCCTAAATATTTTATTGAATCAACGCGTTCTATTGGTTTACAAGTGCAGTGTGTGTCATGTGCACATTGGTGAGGGACGATGGTGTAGTTGCTCCCTACCTGTGTTGATTGTCGTATACTAAATGTCAGGTATTTGGTTTTGTCAATATTTAATGTCAAAAAATTAGAGCCAAGCCATTTATTCACGACATTAAACCCATTTTGTGCAGCATTAAAGGCCTCATCCCAGGAATCGGCAGAAAAAAGAAGAGCTGTATCATCAGCGTATGATATGATGTCGCCTTTGGGAATTTCGATACTAGTGAGATCATTAATATAAATGAGAAAGAGCGTAGGGCCTAAAATGCTACCCTGTGGAATACCAAACGACACTGGAAGATCGGAACTTGCAAAACTCCCTATTCGGACTCGCTGCGTCCGCCCTGTGAGATAGTTCTCAAAAAGTCTGAGTTGAGATCCTCGCACTCCAATCTTTTCTAACTTGGTAATTAAGATGGGAATAGAAATAGTGTCGAAGGCTTTTTTCAAGTCAAGGAAGATAGACAAGCATTTTCGCCCTCTATCCAGGTTAGTACTCACAAATTTGGTTAGACAGTAAACAGCATCATCTGTAGACATATTTGCTCTAAAACCATATTGATTATTTGCAAGTAAGTTATTTTTCTCCAAATATTTAGTGAGTCTAATGTTTATTATCTTTTCGAGTAATTTTGAGATAGCAGGTAGAATGGAAATTGGACGGTAGTTGGAGAGATCATTTTTGTTACCACCCTTAAAAATTGGACGAACTTCAGAATTTTTCAATTGGGAAGGGAAAGTACCTGTGTCGAGGCATTGGTTAAAAATGAAAGTAAGCGGCGGGACAAGGAAGTCAATATGCTTTTTCAAAAATCTATTCGATATATCATCCCGGCCTACCGCACAATCCGTCTTTAAGCCCATTACAAGTCGAGATACCTCATCTTCACTTGAATCCTCCAGCACAAATGAGTTAAGTTGTGCACCAGTCCTGGAAGAATCCGTCAATTGAGGTGAGGCAGGACTGTGAAATCTTGAGCAGTTCTCAGCCAACGTCTTTCCAATATTGACAAAGTACTGATTTATAGTGTCCAGAGATTTTTCGGGTGAGGAATCCATTGTCAAAAGGTGATTAGGGTGAGTAGAAACTTTATTTGTATTAGAAATATCCTTTAAACATTTCCAGAGCTTTTTTGGATTATTCTTTGCTTTTTCGACCTCTGACTTTTCATATTCCCGTTTTACCTTCTTTAAAATTTCAGTGCAAAAATTCCGGTATCGCGTATATGTTACTTTTAGCGTGTTGTTATCTGGCGAAGATTTCAGTTTACTATGTAACCTGTCTCTATTTCTCATGCACCTTAATAGCCCAGGAGTAATCCATGGCTTACTAATCTTTTTACGCCTAGATATTTTTACAGTAACCGTGTTTTCTTTCATAGCCGACTGTATTGAGCTGGTTAGATAGTTAAGAGAGAAAATGGGATCGTTGGACTGGAAAATCGGAGTTAGATCGATGTTTACTACGTCTTTGGTTAAAGATTCCTCATTGGTTACATTGTACGTGCTGTTAGTAATAGTTCTCGGTATATCAAAATCAAAACATACAAGCACAGGGTAATGATCCGTTAAAGTAGTGGTAGGAATTAAAGTATGTGTAATGTAGGAACTTCTTAATAATACATGGTCAAGACATGTACCACTGGCACTACGAGTAATTTCTTTATGGGCGGGTAGTAACCCGTGAGACGCTGTTAGAGTTAAATATTTCTCTCCAATTAGGCCAATTTTCGAATCGTTGATAGGAATATTAATATCACCTATCAGCATCAAGTTGTTCGATCCTTCTAATTGTAATAGAGTTTCATGTAACGAGTCTAGAAATGGGTCAAGGTTTTTATAAGAGGGAGATCGGTATATAGAAACAATAGTAATCTGTTTGCCAAGACGCATAACAAGACAGTTTCCTTCTTGTAATGCAGGTTCCTCAAAAAGTAATTCAATATGGTCTTTGTAATATACAATTACTCCGTCGTTTTGTTTTAAGTTTTTTAAAGTAGAGAACGATTGATATCCCGGCAAAAAGGGAATAACACTTGTCTTTAATAACCAACATTCTGTGAGGATCAATATATCACAATTAATTTTTAACCTATCAAGTAATAAAACGAGCCCAGGGAAATTACAATTTATACTTCGGATGTTTTGGGTAAGTATGGTCAAACGTTTACCAGGCGGAAAAGAAATCGACTCATGACATTGCTCTAGATCACAGATAGATACTTTTGACACTGAGTAATTATCTATATCATTTGTTAAGCTATCTAAAACACCAAAAATAAGTCTCTATAAGAAATGGGCCAAAGTAAAAGATAGCCACCAAAATAAAAAACAAAATCAAATGAGATAGAAGTATGTGTACAGGGACATTCGTACAGTTTACTCTTTGTATCATTATGTATGTAAATATGTGGGTGAAGTGTTATGTTGAGTGTAGATGAACAAGATTGACAGAATATTAGAAAAATTAAGCAATGCACGAAATACATTTTAGAAAAATAATAATTTAACAAAACAATGTCCAAGCCTAGTCACTCGGTACACTTTAGTTTTTCCACATCCGCCTCCGAAGTAATACGAATTTGTGGATCATTGACCTTTTTCCTGAGGTACACAACTCCATTGGCAGTCCAGCAAAACTGGTACCCATGGCTCCGCTGGAAAGCCCTGGCGATATAAAAAAGCTTTTGCGCTCGATATGTGAGACACTCCGCGACATATACGGGTGCTAGAGGGCCATTTATTTTTAGGTGATTGGTATTAAGCTTAGCTTCTTTAACTTTCGATTTATTGAATTTTTTTACCCCACCCATGACTTTTTCCTTAGTGACAACCGTGGTAAAGTCCACAATAATCGGGTGAGAATTGTCCTTTGATTTTAGACGATAAATATCCTTTATGTTTGAGCCTTTGACATCTATATTCAGTGACGTTCCCATGTTGAGGACTAGGCTGCATAAGTCTTCCTTTGTCTCTCCATCAGTCTTTGGTATGTTTCTGATTTCTATACCTGTCGAGCGGGTTTTTCGCTCCATTTGCTCTAACTTTTCTTCCAGTAGTTGAATCTTTTTCTTGTCCTCAATTCGCTCCGCCTCCAAAATGGCAACACGTCCCAGGAACTCATCGTATTTACTGGACATGACCTCGACACTGTGTTTCAACTCTGAATTCTGTACAATGATGCTATCAATCTTTTCCATCAAGTCCTCGAAACGAAATTCCTGGTCGCCCGAAGAAGTATTAAAAGTAGACAAAGTTACTGGCCCCTTGTCTACCTTGCCCTCGTACTTTCGCTTTTTACGCTCTGTGATGTTTGTTGGTATTTTAGAAAGATCAGGCGCTGATTGGCATTGGTGTAATGTTGCTTCGTGCATCATTACAGGCGCTAAGCTTTCGCTCGAAGTTGAATTGGTAAACAAAGGTAAAGCCACCGGAGGAGGTGTGCGATTAATAGGCATGATTCCGTGAAGAACACCACGAAGTTACCAGGAGAGCAGGTATATTGAGAAGCAGCACACAAACCAGTAGAAGCTCAAAGTCAAAACGATGATTTATCTTCCGTCCCACAGCAAAAACAAGGCGGTGTAATAATGCTTGATACCGTTATTTATCAAAAATTAGTTGCTAATTACAGACCAGTACTAGGCGCGCAGAGAGTCCGTGGCAGTAGTCCTCGTCAACAGTGACGCCTGCAAGGGCGGGGTCGGAGGCGCGTACCTTCAAATGGGCCTGGCCCGTGGGCGGTGGTGTGTGAGGGAGATGGCAGTATTCCAGTAGGATGGTCACGCGCAGCAGGCCGGGGCTTGTCGTGGCGCAGGATCACGTTGCGTATCGTAGCTTAACTTCTCACGTTTATGCACTCCTATTTTTTCACTTCGAATTTATGTGGTAAATACTGATTTAATAATTAAAATAAAAACTGTGTGGCGGCCAAAAACACGTCAGCTCGTGATCGAGGTCCGGGAGGAAGGGAATAATAATAAACCAAGCATTGGCAGACTGATGGCTAACTCTCAAACAAAATTGACTGTTGTCTGTAATTTTACAAAAGTAAATAGATTTGAAGTTGAGTATTTCACAAACTCTCTCGTATTTCAGAAACTGGCCCTTAATGTCTAACAATCTTCTCATGAAGATTTATAATTATGTAGACACTTAATAATTGCGTCCACAATTTGCTGTTTTGTTCTCAAGGAGCTCGTGGCTAAATAATAACAGCCGCACAGGTCGATCTTCAAGGTTAAGCAACGCTTGCCAAGGTTGGTCTGTGGATGGGTGGCCATCTTAACATACCGAGTTTCCTCCGTGCCTCGGAAAGCACGCTAAGCCGTTGGTCCCGGCTGTCATTTGTAGATCTTTGGCAGTCGTTACGGATAGTCAGAAGCCAGTAAATCTGACTCCAGTCTTGCCATGAAGTACCGTGTTATCCCAGTTAATGGGTTGTGGAGGTCTGGTAGGCAGCCGCTCCTCTTAAAATACTGGTATTTAGCTAAATCCGGCTTGACTGGAAGCCGACCCCGATATACACACATCAAAAGTGTCTAGGGATCAACATATATTTTTGCAATAACTTTTCTCCTGATTGATATTAATTAAAATTTTCTTTAAGGATTCATCAAATAAAGTGTTTTCGTTTGTCACAGTAACGATAAACCAAGTCACCTTTGCATCAATAAAGAAATTTGCCATTTTCCTAATAAAGGGATTTTTGACATTTGAACCACTAACATTAAAGTTCGAAAAAAAGACTGAAATAACAGTTTTCTTTAAAATTTTATTGGGTAACTTAAACAATTAATAATCCGTGTTTCTACCGCGAACACTAACAACACAAGAACATCGGTTTGGCATACTCAAAATGAGTTCATCCAAATCACGCTGTGGAATGGCTGCCCATGTTCGTTGCAACAACAAAAAAAGGTCTTCTTGCGACTGGATACCCTCCATATTCGGCAGAGCTCTTCTTTGTAGCATATCCCATGCATGCTCAATCGGGTTCAAGTCTAGCGACTGAGCAGGCCAGGGCAGGACATTGATGTTAGCTGCGGCGAGAGTCTGTCTTACACTCTTGCGGTGTGCGGTCGTGCATTATCATGCATTAACTGAAATAAGGGACCGATTTGCACTTGTAGAGGAACAATGACGTCTGATACAATCGTCTCAGCATAAATTTGAGCGTTGAGGTTGCCTCTGATCCAAATCAACTCAGTTCTTCCGCCGATCCAAATACCCGCCCATACCATGATGGTTCCACCACTATAAGGATGGACTTCCTGGCAGGATTTTAATCGCTATTGGCGTCCAGGGGTTCTCCAGTGTCGTATACGTCTTGTATCCGGTCTCATACCAAAACGAGACTCATCAGAAAAGCACACGAAACGCCATTGTTCTTCTGCCCAATTTCTGTGTTCAAGAGCCCATTGATATCGAATCCTACGATTGTGCATTGCTATAGGTGGTACCCGTAGCGGTCTTTGGGAATGAAGGTTCACTTCATGCAAGCGGTTTCTGACTGTTTGGTCGCTAATTAAGTTCCCTGAAGAGTGATGAAGCCTCACGGCTAACATCATGGCGGTTATTGTTGGAGCTCTTCGAGTTAAGATTTGAATGTATCGGTCTTGTCTCCGTGTAGTGCAGCGATACCGTCCTCCATGGCGCTCAGCCACGGCACCAGTCCTTCGGTAACGTGTCCAAAGTCGACTGATAACACTCTGACTTGTATTCAGAGCTAAAGCCACAGTACGTTGCCGGGAACCAGCTTCTATCATTCCCACGGCTCTGAGCATTTCTTCCCTGCTTAAATGACGTTGCCGCTCCATAATAACGTTGGTTTTAATCAGTAGTAGGGAAACAGTAGCACTAATAATGTCTTCAATGCGTTGTATGTTTTTATAGGGAAAATATTGACAGCTGATTTTCATCTTTTACTCGAATTTGATTCACAGTTCCTGATTCAAATTATGAAATGCACCAAAAAGGATCCATATAAATTTATAAAATCATAAATTTATTACAAAGCCACATCTCAATCTCAAGAAATCCGCATAAAAATGCTTGATCCCTAGACACTTTTGATGTGTGTAGTTGGGGAAATAGGTAGATGATGATATACGTTTTTTTCACCTTACGTACAGGTCTCCCAAAATAATATTGCGCATAGAAATCGTCGTCACTGTTCGTCGTATTCCCCGAGCTTCTGAAGACGATATGTATATGTATCGAGTGGTTAATTTTTAGTTGCATTTTTTTCATGCATTAACTGGGGCAACACTTGTCGTGTATGTGTATAAGAGGACTAAGTCGCTGCGATATCGTTACGGTTTTGATAACGTGAATCAGGCTGGCCACAAACTGTGTCCGTGTGTATCGTGTAGAGGTGTCTTGGGAAACGAGCCGTGTCGTAATGTCTCCGCGTCACATGACACTAGGCCCGTGACGCGGACTTTATTACAGCGATTAAAGGTTCTACTACCATTCATTATGTTCACTGTCCGATTATATTGATTTGGTTGTAAATGATTGTCTTTTAGCAACGCCGTAGGCTGAAGATTTGCCAAACTTAAATGGCAGAGGGCAGGGCACATTGCTCGTAGAACAGATGGTCGATGGGGACGAAAAGATCTGGAGTGGCGACCACGAACCGGAAGACGCAGCGTTGGAAGGCCTCCCACAAGGTTGACTGGTGACCTGATGTGTGAATACCGATTTGGATTTCGTCGCTGCTGTTTAAGGCTGTTAAGGCTGTTTTCTTAGAGCATAGCACTCCTGGTGAAAGCCGCGGAAATCCAATGGATGCAAGACGCACAGGAACGGGCATTGTGGCGACGCTTGGGGGAGGCCTATATCCAGCAGTGGACGTATTTCGGCTGAAATGATGGTGATGATGAGTCTTTTGGCTGTAAATCTGCCCCTGAGCGATGCCATTTCCAAGCGTGACTACTTATAGACTGTCAGCTTCTAGTTTAGTAACCCTTCTCAAGTGTAGTCCGTTTGTATCGTAAGGTGTCTTGGGAAACGAGCCGTGTCGTAATGTCTCCGCGTTACATGACACAAGCCTCGTGAGGCAGACTTTAGAAGAGCGATTAAAGGTTCTAATACCATTCATTATGTTCACTGTCCGATTATATTGATTTGGTTGTAGGTACAGATAGTCTTTTGGCGAAGCGAAACCCGAACCCGCTAAAATTGAGTGACAGTGGGCAGGGCACATTGCTCTAGGAGCAATGGAAAGGGCTATGCTCGGAGTTTCCTTGCGTGATCACATCAGAAATGAAGATATCTGCAAGAGAACCAAGGTTACCGACATAGCCCGAAGGATCGCCAAACTTAAGTGGTAGTTGGCAGGGCACATTGCTCGTAGAACAGATGGAAGATGGGGACAAAAGGTTCTGGAGTGGCGACCACGTACCGAAAGATGCAACGTTGGAAGGCCGGGAACAAAGTGGACTGATGACTTGGTGAGGGTCGCGGGAATGCGATGGATACAAAACACTCAGAACCGGTCATTGTGGCGACACTCGAGGGAGACCTATGTCCAGCAGCGGACGTCTTTCAGCTGAAATGATGATGAGTCTTTCGGAGTCTATGCTATGTATTTTACAAGTGTGACTACTTAAAGACTCTCAGGTTCTAGTTAAGGGCGCTATTACAATTTTACTTAAATTTGAGCGTTTTGACAGAAATGCCATTACAACACAAAAGAACTGGTATCATCTTATAGTAATTTTGACATTTCCTGTGTCAATATAGTCTCAGGGTATAAAAAACAGACGATAGGTAAATTAAACGACGGGCGGCAGCAGTCGCGCTCGATTTTTGCATTGCATACAAAAATTATTTAAAAATATTATTTAACTTTTAAATAGCCCAATTTATTTTTTTCAAGATATATAGAAATACCACCTTAGTTGGTTAATTTTTTTTATTTGAGTTTGGATTATAATTTTGTAGATAAAAATTGTAGTTTCGTACGGAAAACTGTCAGTAGATCTTGGTTTTACAGAATTATTTTTGGTGTATTACTGTATGAATAGTAATAAAGTGGTTTCAGCACTCCAATGTAGAAGATACAGTTGTATCATAAACATTTTTATAAATGATTAAACTTTAATATCTTCGGTGTACCAAGGCGTCAAAAGATACCCAAAAGCAACATTTTATAAAACATCCTTTGCGGAGACAAGGATTTTACTGATGTAGGTAAACAAATTCAAATATTTATTTAAAGCACTCCCAAGATAAGTTATCAAACTTTCTTATCCATATTTTTGTTTTTTTTTATGGCTATATCTAAAGCATCGTCACACGTCAAAAATCGGATAAAACGCTGAAATTCATCAAAAATTGCGACAACTCTCTTAAGAAACCATTTTCACATGTAGTCCGTGTGTTTCGTGTAGAGGTGTCTTGGGAAACGAGCCGTGTCGTAATGTCTCCGCGTCACATGACACGACTCTCGTGAGGCGGACTTTATTACAGCGATTAAAGGTTCTACTACCATTCATTATGTTCACTGTCCGATTATATTGATTTGGTTGTAGATAGTCTTTTGGCGACGCCGAAGGCCAAAGAATCGCTAAATTTAAGTGTCAGTGGGCAGGGCACATTGCTCAACGAGCAATGGAAAGGGCTATGCTCGGAGTTTCCTTGCGTGATCACATCAGAAATGAAGATATCCGCAAGAGAACCAAGATTACTGACATAGCCAGAAGAATCGCCAAACTTAAATGTCAGTGGGCAGGGCACATTGCTTGTAGAATAGATGGGCGATGAGGACGGAAGGTTCTGGAGTGGCGACCACGTTCCGGAAGACACAGCGCTGGAAGGCCTCCCACAAGGTGAACCGAAGACCTGGTGAGGGTCGCGGGAATCCAATGGATACAAGACGCACAGGACTAATCATTGTGGGGACGCTTGCAGTGGACGTCTTTCGGCTGAAATAGGTCTTTTGGCAGTAAATCTGTTTCTGTGTGATATATTATGGAAAGGTGACTACTTAAAGACTATCAGGTTCTAGTTTAGTAACCCATTTCAAGTGTAGTCTTGCGGCCTTATCATTTCAGCGGAAAGACGTCCAATGTTGGACATAGGCCTTCCCTAAGTGTCTCCACAATGAACGGTCTTGTGCGTCTCGCATTCATCGGATTCCGGCAACCCTAACCTGGGCATCGGTCCACTTTGTAATAGGTTTTGAAACGCTGCGTCTTCCGGTACACGGTCCAGAACCTTTCGGCGCCAAACGCCATCGGCCACATAAGCGTTAATCGCACATCCATTTTTTTTTTACAATGTGTTTTGGGTACTAGATAACTGATAAACATGCTTATATATTTCTAAATACATACATATTATAGATAAATTACACCCAGACACAGAAAAAATGGTCGTGCTCATCACACAAACATTTGTCCTGGGTGGGAATCAAACCCACGACCTCCGGCATAGCAGTCAGGGCCCCTAACCATTAGACCAACAGGCCAGTCAAATTTGTCGGACTCACGTAGTTAATACACTCATTTTCCGACCACAAACAAAAAACTCAAACTTTATTTAATCATACATCCCCCAAATATATTATTCACAGCCCAACAGCAATACAAATCAAATAATTTATTCTTTCGGAACCCTGACAAAAGGGTTTTATTTTACCCTTTACAAATTCTTGTAAACCGATCGTATAGCAGCATGTGTCGGCAATCCATCGTTGTCGTGACTAATAAATATAAAAACAATGTCGGCTAGGAAAGTCGGGACCCGACCCTTTTGGACAATTCCGTGATTTGGTCCGACGTGATGCGAGTACTACACGAGATCTTCGATTGACGAGACATGCTCTGTTTTAGTATTTTGCTAGCTGCTACCATCGGTTTTGTCCGAGAAAAAAGTAGAAAATCAGTGTTACTCTACTATATTATGCATGTATTATACTCGTACATATAAACCTTCCTTTTGAATCACTGTATCTATTTAACCTATCAATACCCGCGAAACGAGACACAATAGTAAGACAATAACAGCGCGGTCCTATGAGACCGATCGGGGATTCATGAATTAAAAAAACCGCATCAAAATCCGTTGCGTAGTTTTAAAGATTTAAGCATACATATGGATATAGGGACGGAGAAAGCGACTTTGTTTTATACTATGTAGTGAGGTAATACAAAATAGCCCGCAACAGTCCCGTTGTACAGTACCTCTAAGCTCTAAAAGTTAGTCCAACAGAATAACTATTCTGTTGGACCAAGCCCTGCTTATACCCAACACCGTTTCTACAAGGATCCATTTGTCCCGCGCTCGCGAGGGTCGCATCACGTCCGTCCCCAACTAGGGACAAGGGTCGTCCCCGCCGGTCGGTCGGACATGTCACCTAATGTTAGAACGTGATGAGACACGACGTGATAGATTGTGAGTTGTGCTGCCAAGGAGTATCGACTATAGAGTTCTTAAAAATACAGATATCTATACTAATATTATAAAGAGGTAAAATTTGTAAGTTTGCATGTAGGGGGTAATCTCTGGAACTACTGGTCCGATTTGAAAAATTCTTTCTGTGTTAGATCGCCCATTTATCGAGGAATGCTATAGGCTATATATCATCACGCTACGGCCCACGGGAGCGGAGCAGTAACGAAATATGTGGGTGAAACCGCAGGGGACAGCTAGTCTATAAATATAGAATAATATCTATTGTGTGACGCATTTTCATTTTTTTAGATTCTCCCGCTCTTGGGCGGAATGAGAGGGCGTGTCAGACTCTTACTGGCTAAACCCCACCCCATACTTTCGTTGCCTTCGATCTGTATCTCAAGTTGTCTAAAAATAAATGGTCCAATTTGACATTTGTCCTCGCAACGTAACTAGTGAAGAAATAGGAAATACTTGCAATATATTCATTCGTATTAGTTAACGCGCAAAAAACTGGATGTCCTTTGACACTATGTGATTAACGTTTGAATCCCCAACCGGTCCTATGAGACCGCGCTGTTATTGTTTTACTATTGTGTCTCGTTTCGCGGGTATCTGAGTAATTAATTACTTATTTATGTTTCTTTCAGTTTCATTCCACGTTACATTCTAGCGACTTTCTCAAATGTCAAAACGGGCCTTTTATTTTTTGACAACTTCAAATAGTTTGTGGTTTACTACTGGACCTTAAAAAGTTACTGTTGCTCCTAAAAATAGCGTGACATTTAATGTTGTGTCTCGTGACTTTGTGACACAATATTTTAAGATAAAACATGATGTTAAACTTCAAGAGAACGCTCCAGGGTATCTTACGAAATTGAAATTTTGAGAACTAAATAGCTAACATACCAATCCGTAACTCCGGAGGATACGGTGGAGGTGTGCCGCCGTGACCTCTCGCGCCGGCCTTTGGTACAGGCCATGGTCCGGAACGAGGAGGAATCACTGGCAGTCACTTCTTTCTGCAAAGCAGTACCTAATGGCGCAATTTCACTGGTCGTTAACTCGTACGGTATACCGCATGCGGGGTGTCCCCGCATGCGGTATAACAACCAATGAAAGTAACATGGTCGTTATATCGTCTACGGTTACCCGAATGCGGGCCCTGTGACACGCGTTCCAGTAATCTCTCGCACCCGGCATGCGGGCCCTATCGACTAATGAAAACGGTTCCCCGAATGCGGGCGCTGTGGCATGCGTTCCAGAAATCTCCCGCACCCTGCATGCGGGCCCTATCGACTAATGAAAATGCGCCATAATGCTAGCGAAGGAGGCGGCCACACGCTCGAGGATATGGCCCTCACAGCTAAAGTCTGCACATCGCAAGGGACTGCTGAGGCCGTAAGAAATTTCTGGAAAGTAACTGAATTACATAAGTTTGTTTATAGTCACTAAAAGTCTGACACTCTGTCTCCCACTTCACCGTATAGCGGAAGAAGTATCTAATTGGATGATAAGTGGAAAACGAAGGAATGGAATTCCCTGACAGAGTCTGTGTTTCCTGATAGCTACAACTTCGGGGTTTTGAATTCAAGAGTGAATAGGTTACCTCTAGGCAAGCGTGTATCCATCGTCAGCTACATGCTGTAGCCAAATCCTAGCCCACACCATGATAAAAAAATCCGCGTCAAAAAAGACCTCTACAAATAAAAAAGCAGCATTCTATTGTAAAACAAATTCGATCCAACAACTTTTACAACTTTTATTCGCTTTACAAACAAAATCTAAAACTCAACGGAGCCAAAACTAAAAGTGCAACAAAATAAATCACTTGACAAACGGGTATCACAACGGACTGAGCGCTACAGGGTTTGAGAGTAACGCGAGCGAACATATGTGAATGGGATGAAGTCGGATCGCGTGCAGATATCGTGGGATGGAGGGTGACTATGGTGGGGCCACGAGAGAGGCATAGAAAAATTGGTGTAATTCAAATTCAAATTCTTTATTTCAGACGTAAGTCTATAGTGTTAGTAACAACAAAATAACTTAATGACTAGTGTTAGTAATAAAGAGGAGATACTAAAATAAAACATCAATTGGTATGGATCCTCACCCAGTGGCGCAGCAGAGGGGGTCCCACCTATCTGAGAACACGTTCAGGAGACTATTGGTGGCGGTGCGTAGCCGGCCGGCTAATGCTATGCATTTTTTATAATTCATTTTAAGTTTCGTGGCCAGATAATAACAGCCGTACAGGTCGATCTTCAAGGTTAACGCTTGCCTAGGTTGGTCTGTGGATGAGTGATCATCTTAACATACCGAGTTTCCTTCGTGCCTCGGAAAGCACGCTAAGCCGTAAGTCCCGGCTGTCATTTGTAGATCTTTGGCAGTCGTTACGGATAGTCAGTAGCCAGTAAATCTGACTCCAGTCTTGCCATGAAGTACCGTGTTACCCCAGTTAATGGTTTTTGGAGGTCTGGTAGGCAGCCGCTCCTCGTAAAATACTGGTATTCAGCTAAATCCGGCTTGAGTGGAAGCCGACCTCGATATAGTTGGGAAAAGGCTAGGCAGATGACTAGTTATTTTAATCATGACAACTCGTTTTAGTCAGTAAAAGTCTGACAAGACCACTATAAGTTACATGACAATTTTTCAAGTAAGAATAAGAGAACCCAAGATCTTTTTTGCCCCATGGCCGTTAATCTGATATGCTGATGTTTGCTGGCCAAAAAGGCATGTTTGATTCTAGGCGAGATTCCCGTCTCGTTTAGTGCACTTCAGCTTTGGGAACGTTTCGAAATCATGAATATGCATGCTTTTGCTCCAACTGTCACAGTTTCCGATTTGACCCAGAAGTTATATGCGAAAAACTCACCTTGTATTGGACCAAATGTTGGATAATTTTTATTTAAGTGTCTTTACTATTTAAATGTGCGCAACAGATAAAAAATAAACACGTTATTTATTTTTAGGGTTCCGTACCCAAAGGGTAAAAAGGAGAACCTATATTGCTAAGACTCAACTGTCCGTCTGTCTGTCACCAGGCTATATCTCATAAACTGTGATAACTAGACAGTTGATTTAATAGGTGATGTATTTGTGCTGCCGCTATAACAAACAATAAATACAGAATTAAATAAATATTTGGGGCTCCCATACAAAAAACGTAATTTTTTTGCCATTTTTGCTACGGATGGTACGGAACCATTCGTACGCGAGTCCGACTCGCACTTGGCCAGTTTTTTAATCATTATTTGTTACACCAAAATAGTCATTAACATTAAATAAGCTAATACCTTCTTTTTGTCATCTTACAGAATCGCAAACTAACTTTTTTTAAATATCATCTGCTATTTATGAGTAAACAAGTCCAAGCCAGGGTTGGTCTCTTCGGGGATTTCCTGATAAGAAATCCGGTACTCCTAGAAAGCAAAGGGCAACTGAAGGACACAGGTGTGATTTTACTCAGGAAATGTGTGATACACCCTTCCGCTCGGCCCGGAGCGGGAGATATCGTTGGATGATCTCCAATCTTAAAGGGGTTGGTCTCCACAAACGCGTTAAACATCGTCGACCGTTACTGTTCGTTATCATTGATTCATGTAAAGCTTCTTCGTCAAAACCTGCAACGTCCCATCGCCCATTTCACAGCCCCACATAAGTTGAAAGAACGCAGCTCCCATTCACGTATGTAAAACAACGCAGTAGGTCAGTGTCACTAAAGAGATAGGTACAGAAGGCCATCTACATACAAAGCGCGCTCGAGCAACGCACAAAGACTATACACATACACACACAAATACGCACACGCATACACACACACTCACGCATACACGACATTTCTGCTATGATCCTATAAGGAGTTCCGCTCTATAACTTCGAAGTTGATCATCAAATCATAACAAATTTTCTATGGGACCTATTCGGGGGTAGGTATACTTATAATCTTTCAATCAAAAATAAATCAAACTCAGTCGACAATAATTGACCGGGAAATCGGTGCACACTCATAAAAGAATATAATATTTAGCCTAACATGGAACCTCCTCCTTTTTGAGGTCGATTAATTACTCAGATACTCGCGAAACGAGACACAATAGTAAAACAATAACAGCGCGGTCTCATAGGACCGGTTGGGGATTCAAACGTTAAAAAGTGAAGTCAATTTTTTATTTTTTGTTAATGTTAATTCATGAATCCCCGACCGGTCCTATGAGACCGCGGTGTTATTGTCTAATTATTGTGTCTCGTTTCGCGGGTATCGATAGGTTAATCAACAACTGTTTACATCAGTACACTAGCCACTTAATAATTATAATTGGATACAATTGCGGGCGCAACAATTAATAATTATAGGTTAACACCGCTAGCACAGAAGGCAGTGGTAAAAACATTAAGTTATCACATTACAAATATTCTTAAAAGTTACATTACATGAGATTGACTTCTGTACCTACCTATTTTGTGTCAGTATGCCGTCAATACGTCACTACGGTTTACAATATATAAAATTCTACTGCAGTTTACGAGCATCAACACTAAAATACAGAAACCATTTTACTATTGGTTTTTTCAGGAAAAGCTTTTAGGGGAGAACCAATTCCAGCTCTGTAAAACTGAAAAATAATATAGGTATCTATTGTTCTTTTTTGGCTTCTGTTTTTAGATACAAAATTTTATGTTTCTATTTTTTATTGAAATAAACTAGTGCTTGACCGCGATCCTACCTAATGGTAAGCAGCGATGCAATCGTTGATGGTGAGGCGCACTAGTTTATAAGGAGCCTATTCACTCTAGCCTTGAAGACATCTAAATTATGATTATTATTTGGGTGTCGTTATTTGTTTTTGTTAATTGTTATTGTACTTACACAAAATTTAACAACCTATCACATACCCGCGAAACGATACACAATAGTAAAACAATAACAGCGCGGTCTCATGCGACCAGTCGGGGATTCATGAACTAATAGGTACAATCATTTGACAACTCATGTATAAAGGTGTTCTTTTGAGTTTTCTCCAAGCAAATCTTTGAGTGACAGTGAAAGATTACATAACATTCTAGGTTAAAATCCAGTGTATAACATTTATAAACCTACATAATTTTTGACTGAATGATTGAATGCTCTTGTGTAGTTACATCCACCAAAATAACCTATTCTCAAACTCAAAACCAGTTCATACACAACGCTCTCATTCCCAAGAAATCTACTTCAAATATCACTTACATACTTCCAAAGTCCCAATACACATCTTTTCAACGACTACCCTCCATGCCTCGCAAACGGGGCATGAAAATACCCGTCCTCTTGCCCTCTCAGCCTCCGGAGGGCTATTATGAGGCATGGAGGGTCTGGAGTGCTCTCCTCTCGGCTTTGAGACCAAGGTCAAGTCCACGAGTGGGAGAATGCTGAACTGTTTGAGTTTGTGAGGTTTTGTGCAAATGTTTCGTACTTTTGTGGCGGTGCTTGAAGAGTGAGTTAGGAGAGTATGTTTGGAGCAGGGAGATACTCATATGAAATACATATCTAGAAATAATATTACACCGGTAGAAGGTATGAAATACGGATTTAGGAATAGTATTGTACTCGTTTCCGGTACAGTTAGTACAGTTACGGATATGGAATTATTTCGGTTTAGCCGCTAGTTTCGGTTAGGTTAAAATTATAATTGTGTAAAATAAAAATAACCAAGATTTGACTTTGATTTGTAATCTAAAGTCTGTTTTTTAATCTCCGAGGCTAAAATGACATTACGGGTGATCCAAAAGTAATGATAATCGGATATTTGTAGGACACGTAAAAATATGAAATATATTTTTTTTGTTTCCTCATATATCCAGTACTTCATCATAAAAAAATCATAAAAATAGGCCGCGATAACAGGGAGTTACACTCATTTGAATACGAACAGTCAGAGAGTAAACATCAAAATGGAGAAAAATTTAATCAAAGCTGTCATTAAGTACTTCTGTTTGAAAAAAAAATCTACCAGAGACATACAAAATGACATAGTGGAAACATAAGGGGACTCTGCTCCTTCATATTCCACAGTTGCGCGCTGGTCAAAGGAGTTTAAGCTGGGTAGAACATCCACAGAAGATGAACATGGCGAGGTACGCCCATCCACGTCCCACACTGCAGAAACAGTCAAAAAAGTCGAAGATGTCGAATTAGCACATCAAAGATTGACCATAAAGTATGTAGCTGAGGTCATAGGGATGTCATATGACAAGTGTTCAAAGAATCATTGCGAACAAACTGCATATGAAAAAGGTTCTGCACATTGGGTGCCGAGAATGTTAACCGACGAGCACAAATCAAAACGTGTCGACATTTCGAGGGCGAATCTCGAAAAGTTCCAGACGGATCAGTATTTTTTTTTGTCTCGTTTCGTGACTATACACAAGACCTGGATCCACCATTTTGATCCAGAAACCAAACAAGAGTCTAAGACTAGGGAACGAGCCTCTTCCCGTCGCTGAAGAAATTCAATGAGTCAAGTTTGGCAGGAAAGGTTATGGCGTCCGTTTTATGGGATGCTGAAGGAATTATAATAGTGGAATACTTGGAAAAAGGAGCCACTATTATGGACTCTTACTACGCAGACCAAATAAGAAGATTGCGGCAGGTCATCAAAGAAAAAAAACGTCGCAAACTCCGAGTTAGAGTGTTGTTTCACCAAAACAACGCACCGGCTCACAAACCGCCGTTGCGATGGCTGCCATTCAAAAAACGGGATTCGAATTGCTTGAAAACCCACCCTATCCGCCAGACCTGGCACCCAGTGACCTATACCTTTTTTTTCGGCCCAAGAAACACCTCTGAGGCAAAAAAAATGACAATAATAGCGAGGTGAAGACTACTGTAGAGGCGTTTTTGGATGACCAAGCCAAAGATTTTTTTTCAAAGGGAATTGTGGATTTTAAAAAAAATGAACTAAATGTATTGACTTGCTAAGAGACTATATAGATAAATATATTTTTTTTATAGTTAAAATACCCTTATTTCATATTGATTATCATTACTTTTGGATCACCCCTAGTACGTGGGTTGTCACACTTGTCACAACACTAAAGAACTGGCATCATTATTATTGTAAATTTGATTATTATTTGCCTGTGTCAATTTAGTCTCAGGGATTAAATACTATAGTTAATCGTTTGTTATGGCGACACTTGTGGAAGCCTTTTTCCAAATGTGGAAGTCTTTCGTTTGAATTGCTGATGATGAATACTTTAGTAAGCGAAAGTTTTTATGTATGGATGCTAATTAATTAATTTACAAATATTATGTAAATCAAAAAATTCAATAAACATATTATAATAATTACTCTTTCATGCAAAAACTTCTGAATGGATTACTATCAAACTTAGTGCACTGGAATATCATGTTCTGAAATACCACGCAGGATACTTTTTAGGGTTCCGTAGCCATATGGCAAAAACGGAACCCTTATAGTTTCGCCATGTCTGTCCATCCGTCCTCGCTTAATCTCTGTGACCGTTCAATCACGCCGACAAAGTGCTAAAATAAAAATTGGAAAAAAAAAATATTAAGGTAGCCCCCCTACATGTAAAGTAGAAAGTGTTTTTATTTAATTTCAATCCCAGCGTGTGATATATTGTTGGATAGGTATTTAAAAATATGAATGAAAAAGGGGTTTACTAAAATATTTTTTTGATAATATCAACAATTTCGGAAATAATCGCTTCCAAAGTAAAAAACAATGTGTCCCCCCCCCCCCTCTAACTTTTAAACCATAAGTTTAGAAAATATGAAAAAAATCTGGAAAGTAGAACTTTATAAAGACTTTCTAAGAAAATTATTTTGAACTTGACGGGACGAACAGTTTTTGAAAAATTGGGGACACTTATTGTGACGGACGGGAATCTACGGAACCCTACACTGAGCGTGGCCCGACACGCTCTTGGCCGGTTTTTTATACCGGGAAAATGTTCTCTTAAGATTATTTTTTACTATGACGCGGGAGACGCAGCTACCAACGGCTAGGTTGAAATAATATTAAGTACCTATATTCGACTGATGTTCCACGTTCTAATGAAAATTCTATATTATTATTTTTATAGTAAAAACAAGTAGTTAACTGCAATCTTACCTGGTGATAAGCAGTGATACAATCTTTGATAGTGAAACGCACAATCACTCTAGCCTTGAAGACACCCAAATTATAATCAGACGGGGAGATCGCAGCAGGGAATCACCTCAAAGTTCTCATAAATTTGATTACGGTATAAAGAAAAGTTATAAATTTCGACCAGATTAAGGAATATCCCATAAGTCACCGTAAAGTACCACTTTGCTACTTAGCTGGACCTATACAAATATTAACGAATGAAATTTCACAAAAAAGCTTTTTGGAAGAAACAAGATAATTAATGGGAGGCGGCCATATTACTGGAGGAAGCGTAAACCGTCGGCTTAGCCTGAAGATGCTCATTTGGATTCCGCAGTCAAATTAACGCGAGATATGAATTGGTTTTGTTATAGGTGGAAAGATGAGAAACAGTGGCTTTAGATAATGTAAAAATCTTCTTTTTTTATTGAAAGAGTAACTAAGGTTTTCCTAAAGGCCTGCATATTACAAGCGCGTCTTCAACTTAGTCTCAAAAACTACGTTGAAGACCCGCTTATTTGGCAATGACTACCTCTGCACATGTAGTTTATTAACTTATCGTGTAATCGTCTATTAACTGCTCCATCGTTGTTTTAATTTAAATTTTTACACTATTTTACTCTATTGTGCATTTTTAAAAGGAAAGTAAAAATGTTTCGTACCTCACACAATCGTATAAACTAAAAATACACAATAAAAGGGAATGAGGAGTATGTTTTGCCACCTTAACTTCATTACTAATTTAATTGATATTTTTAACGTTTGAATCCCCAACCGGTCCTATGAGACCGCGCTGTTATTGTTTTACTATTGTGTCTCGTTTCGCGGCTATCTGAGTAATTAAAATCTATCTCATTTATTGATAGGTATATTTTTATTTTTATATAACTCTTTTTTCATAATGTGAGTGTGAGTACACAGTAGACTCCGCGAATTCATAGTTTACTGTTTTATTGTACTTTTCCGAATAATTAAAACAGCCACTGAATTTCATAGGAATAAATCCCGCAAAAAACTCACTAGACAGTAACAGAACCTACCTACCACAGACTACACTAATCTCTTCATTTCATCTATGGAACAAAAACCGTTTAAATCGACTCGTGCTTGCCTTCTCCCAAAAAAATGGCGTCACTCAAATCCACGACAGATTCATATTTTGGCATTCATCAGTAATTTTAATTAAAGTCTGCGTTTCATAAAGTTTTGTTTGAAATAACTTTGACGAATCATAAACGCTTAGACGTAATGGACGAAGCGAGAAACAGAGTTAATTAAATAAATATCATCGTGTTTCTTGTTTTAGAATATTTACTGTCTTTGTGACAGTAGGCTTCTTATTATTAAATATTTTATTTCTGCCTCGTTGGTCTAGTGGTCGCAAGAGCGACTGCTGAGCAAGGGGTCCTTGGCTCGATTCCCGGGTCGGGAAAAAAGTGCTATAGGGTTTTTCCATTAGGAATTACTCTGTAGCTGCCCGGAGTTTGGAAGTTGGTGGTGTGATACCCCCGTGCCTCGGAAAGCACTTGAAGCCGTTGGTCCTGCGCCTGATCTCTCTCCGGTCGTGTCGAGTAAAGAACCAGAGTAAAGGAACAGAGAGTGCACCTGTGTTTGCACACACACTTGTGCACTGTAATATCTCCTGCGTACTTGGCTAATCTCTGGAGGAGCTCGTGGCTAGATAATGACAGCCGCACAGGTCGATCTTCAAGGTTAAGCAACGCTTGCCTAGGTTGGTCTGTGGATGGGTGACCATTTTAACATAACGAGTTTCCTCCGTGCCTCGGATAGCACGTTAAGCCGTAGGTCCCGGCTGCCATTTGTAGATCTTTGGCAGTCGTTACGGATAGTCAGAAGCCAGTAAATCTGACTCCAGTCTTGCCATGAAGTACCGTGTTACCCCAGTTAATGGGTTGTGGAGGTCTGGTAGGCAGCCGCTCCTCGTAAAATACTGGTATTCAGCTAAATCCGGTTTGACTGGAAGCCAACCCCAAAATAGTTGAGAAAAGGCTAGGCAGATGATGACTTGGCTAATCTCTGTTGTGATCGATCGGGGGAGTATTATTATTATTTTATTTCTGTAAATCGTTCCTTAGTTATTTGGGGCTATGAGATTATTCGAAAGAAAGACGAAAAAACTGAAGAAATAAAGAAAGAAGTAAGTCAGGATAAAGAAATAATTCGCAGCATCAAAAAATGCCTTAATCAAAACAATGCAGGAAAGTTAGATCTAGAACCTGAAATTCGAAAACATAGTATCTATCCAGTCACACTGTGTCCATCATCATCTACCGAGCCTTGAGGTATTCCACATTGAGCACCCGTTTTAATAGCACCCAAACTAATAGCACCCAAGGTATTCCACATTGAGCACCCAGTGATATTTTTAGCGGGTGCTATAAGTGGAATACTTTTTAATTTAATATTTTATTCCACATTGAGCACCTACAGATTTAAAGGCACTAGTGTTGGGACGTTTACGTGTTTATGGACGTCGAAATAAAAAGTAATCGATTAAAATCAGTAAATGGTTTAATAAAATGATTAAAATATTTTGTTATTATGTTTTTAATATCACAATCAGTTTCCTTAATCACATAATTATTATTACGAAATCAGATTTAAAGTCAAATAGAATTTAGCAGAAAGAAATAAATATTTGAATGTCATATTTAATTTTTTTTAACAACAGTAAGTATATTCTTTATTCTTTATTCTACACAGATATTTACATAAATTAAATTAGGACAGGTGATGTACACAGGCGAGGCTATATCATATAATATGGCAAACAAACAATAATAATTGGCGCTTTAATTGTAGAATCAGTCATTTCTTTTGTACTATAAACATGAAAAAATATAAAATATTTAAACATAGGTCACAGACCGTATTATTTAAATCGATCGATCGGGCCTGACAATGTGCCAATTGAAGTGTGGAAGGCGATGGCCTCACATGGAGTGGACCTTCTGACGGATCATTTTAACCGCATCCTGATCACCAAGGAAATGCCAAATCAGTGGCGATTAAGCCTGATTATTCCTGTTTACAAAGGCAAAGGCAGCGTACAGGATTACACACGACGTACATACACTTGGCATTTTTTTTTATTCTA
Organism: Mythimna separata; assembly: GCA_030763345.1. Lineage (NCBI taxonomy): Eukaryota > Metazoa > Arthropoda > Insecta > Lepidoptera > Noctuidae > Mythimna > Mythimna separata. The sequence goes on along the minus strand of CM061188.1, from coordinate 2,166,276 downwards.
CAGACCACTCATTCTCCCTTCATGCGCAATGACACTGGCTGGTTTTGATTTAATTTGTAGGTCCCGATAAATATCTCACTTTAACCACAAAAACCCCAATCGAAATAAATGACAAGCCATCAACCCCATGTACCTTCATCCCTATCACGCCACAAATACTACTAAATATATACCATAAGGAAATACCCCGAATTTCCTGAATCCCAGAGTTTGTCCCACAGCTTTAGAGATTAGTGATTTATCTACGAAATGCCTCCTAAGGCTTCGAGGATTGTGGGCCAGAGATGGCCATTTGTATCTATCGAGTTTTCGAATAGATAGGTGGCGATATTTTGGAGAATTTGCGGGCGTTTTGCGTTGACAATCCTATTGGGGAAATAGCTGCCGTTCGCAGTACCTTTAGCGTCACATTTATTACGTCCCACCATAGAATATCGCACACATACGAGTACACACACATATTTTAGCATTTTTAGCATTAGCATTATCGGCCTTATAATGTTCCCACTGCTCGGCTCTGCATTATCGGCCTCCTCTCTAGGAGAGGAATTGGGCCATAATCCACCACGCGGGCCAATTGCGGATTGGTGGATGTCACGTGTCTTCGAATTTTAGGTTCTAGGACATGCCGGTTACCTCACGATGTTTTCCTTCACCGTTTTGAGAGCATCATCATCTGCTTAGCCTTTTCCCAACTATATTGGGGTCGGCTTCCAGTCAAGCCGGATTCAGCTGAATACCAGTATTTTACGAGGATCGGCTGCCTACCAGACCTCCACAACCCATTAACTGGGGTAACACGGTACTTTATGGCAAGACTGGAATCAGATTTACTGGCTTCTGACTATCCGTAACGACTGCCAAAGATCTTCAAATGACAGCCGGGACCAACGGCTTAACGTGCTTTCCGAGGCACGGAGGAAACTCGTTATGTTAAGATGGTCACCCATCCACAGACCAACCTAGGCAAGCGTTGCTTAACCTTGAAGATCGACCCTTGCGGCTGTTATTATCTAGCCACGAGCTCCTCATCGTTTTGAGAGCAGTGGTGATGAAATAAATTACACAAAGTAATGCGCCTGGCCGGGTTTGAACCCGCGACCAGCAACTTGCACGTCCGAGCAATTACCACTGGGCCACCACTGCTCTCATCACTACTCTCACACATTTATGTTACTTACATTTTCTTTTTTATACACCATATTGTTTCTTCACTACCATATGTTGACTGGTAGAGAATGCCTAAGGCATTAGCAGTTACCATGGATTAGCTTTAGAAAAAGAAACCCGGGTTCCTGGAATGCACGCAAGATAAAGAAGGAACATAAGAGTGTGTTTGAGAGTAATGAACTAAAGTACCCGTCACGAGAAGCTATAAATTATGTAAACAAACATCTTTTACTAAGTAAACCTTTTATACTGCGAGATAATAATAAATTGATCATATTCAATCGACATGAAATATAGACGGGTTATATGAAAGAAACAACCTATTTAATTTAGTCGGATCATATTTTAACGATGCAAAGCGCTATCGTTTGTGTTTCTTGGTCCGTCGCAGGGATTGTAAACTATCGGGATACCATTTTGAAATAAACGCGTCATTCGAGTTTCGAATGCGTACGAGTTTGTTTCATTGCTTTGCATATATCGCGGATCTGGTTGTTATTGTTATAAATCGATGAGATGATTGATAAAACTGTAGACAGCTTCGTGATACATGTCACTGATTCTGACACAGAAATGGAAACATCTGAATCTGACGAATAATTATTCTTAAATAATATATGTTAATTAATATTGTTACTTAATAATTTATTAAATGTTAAACAAATTCATTTTTTTTGTTGTGTCCAAATGTTGTGAACTCCTGAAGACTTGTTTACAAAATTTATAGCTTCTCATGACGGTTACTTTAGATTCGTAGGTAAATGCTTAAAGACAGCCAGACGGAGGCACGTTTCAGACCCAGTTCTTAGGTCAGAGACGTGTCAAAGATTTGATCAATAGATAAGACCGTTCAATTGCTATAAATTTTCAAATTACACCTTATCTACCTTTATTATAGTATCTGTATTAGGTACCATTTATTATTAGTATTACCTATACACTTCAGTATCCAATAGTAAGCTAAAAAGCCGGCCAAGTACGGGTCAGACTCGAGCACGAAGGGTTCCTTACACTCCGTACTAAAACGGCAAAAAATCACGTTTGTTGAATGGGAGCCCGCCCCCGTTAAATATTTATTATATTTTTTGTATTTCTTGTTATACCATCAACATCATCTATGCAACTGTCTAGCTATCACGGTTCATGAGATACAGCTTAGTGATAGACACGATAGATATTGGAGTTTTAGTAATAGGGACTGTTTTAGGCTATCACGGTTTGTTTCACAATTTAAATTGTCACTTAAGGGATATCTTCCGTGATTTTCCATTATTTTGAGTTCCCGATATTTCGACATAGAAAGAGGGTAGACAGATTTGTCTGCTCTTAGCGATTTATTTCCATCCACCCGCACTCTCCAGTCATCCCGCGATCATGGCGCTTGCAACAGCGTCGAAATATCGGGAACTCAAAATAATGGAAAATCACGGAAGATATCCCGTAAGTGACAATTTAAATTTAGTAATAGGGTCCTATTTTTACCCTTTAGTTGTGTTTTTTTAGGTGGGTAATCATTGACTACTCCCGCTCTAGAACGGAGCAAGAGGGCGTATCAGACTTTTACTGACTATGTCCCTTCTTTGCCCTGGGTTCCAGGTTCCCAGGTTTACCTTCCGTGGGAAGCCTAAAAAGGATAATTACAGTTTTGAGCCATTTGGAGTCGAAACGCGCCCTTTATAATATTAATTTAAAAGCTAATTCAACAAATACTTTATACTATAGTGCTAGTCTATGCATTCTTTTCAATATAAATCAGTCGGATACCCCTTCGATAGCAACGCCCTCAGCTGAACAGACTGAAAAATAAAGGAGTAAAACTAAATTCGATAAGAAATACTGCTCACGTATATATTGGAATAAATTCAATTTATGGATTAGGTACATATAGCTTGTTCCCGCGGATTCGTTTGCGGATTAAATCCTTGGAGCATTTCTTTGGTGAAAATCTTAAATCCTTCTTCTATTTCCTTTGCGATTCATGTTTTATGTTAAATACAAAATAGATTCTATTTCTTTTGGAGCGATGTCTTGAAGGTTTGTTTTTATGTTATTAGATGGAAACGTTCTATGTACAGTTTCATGAATAAATCAGTTAGGCAACTCCCCTTTTTTATAGGGAATACTATCAAATAGCTCCTCCGGTGTAATTGGTGCCAGAGAGAGTACCACACTTATAGTCTAAAGGTCCCCATGGTTCTTTCAGTTGTCCTTTGCGTTCCAGGACTATGGAGACTTTTTGTGACTCATTCGAACTATTAAATAATTAAAACCCTAAATAAATAAGCCTAATTTTGTCGGGTTGTCCGGGGTAGACGGTGAGCCGCGGCGCGTATTGTTCCTCGTGCATAGAGAGTGTCAAAACATGCGTCTAACGGCCGAAACCAATAACCTATCGATCTCCAGTTTTGGCATACTGGAGATAGTAAAACAAATAATACAATACAAAAATTATCATGTTTTCTGTTGTTTTATTTGTTTTTCTATCTCCGATTTGTGATAGATAGGTTATTGGTTTCGGCTGTTAATGGAGCAAAAATGACCATATCTTTAGATTGCGTTTACTAAGAAGTTTTATTTCTTCACTGCTATTTGGGGTAGCAGATCTCACAATTTGATAATAATTTCAGCATCATATCTTGAACAGACGGACCATACCTAAACCTATAAGGATTGCTTTTTTACTAAGTACGGAACCCAAAAAAAGATACAAACCCTACTCTACTCCAATCCTTTAAAATTAAGTATCCAATCAACCAGCAAACATACTAACAAGATACGATTTTCAAACAATCTCCTTAGGTATCACAATATCGCTCCCCGCAGAAACAATTTTCCTTCAGCAAACCGCACTTACATAAACTCCACTAGCTAATAAAACTTTAACTTTGACATAATTTTTATTCCTCGCCGTCCGAGCACTTTCATCTCGACAGTTTTTATATCACTTTATGCTTTTCTGCTATAAAATTTATATCAAGTGGTCGTATTAATTTTAGCAGACTTGACAATTGTTTTTTTTTATATTCTTCTAGAGGGGTAACTGGGGTAAAAAGGAGTGTTTTTATTACTACGGACTGGAAGAGTTTTAGTTCATTATGACGGTTATTTTCTTGGACATTTTTGTTTGAGTAAAGCATTTTATGGGGTCGTGTAATTTTTCATTTTATGAAGGTGCTTGTATGTGGGTAATGGAGACAATTATTTAGTAAAGTTTAGCGTATTTTTTACAGTCTTTACTGTATTATTTACCTTATTAACATAGATAGACTATGTGTGCATAAGTAGACTACAAAACGTTTTGAGAACACAGTAATTATGCTATAGCTAAAGAGTGGAAATGCTTACCGGTATCTGTGTTTCCTGATAGCTACAACCTGCGGATCTTTAAGTCAAAAGTGAATAGGTTACTTTTAGGTAAGCACGCTTAATGTGACCACATCGTTGCTTTCCAGAAGGTGAGAAAGTGCTCAAAGGCGAGCTTATCAACACCTAAAAAAAAAAGATAACGTGAACGGGATTTCTAAGCAAAGCAACCTATTCAATCAACCGCATGTGATGTGGATGATGACGATGTGATCAGTTGTTTTGATATTTTTGCGCAAATTCTATAAATAAATTACGGTTGAAGCGGTGATATCGCACGCACGTAGAACAGGGCCGATACGTCTCGTTGCGTTTGCATGGACCGTCTTGCTTGTCTTGCAACTGTAACCAAGTATATACATAAATATAACATTAATTGAAACATACATTGAGACTGTAGCGCTTCACAAAAATGTTATAGCAATCTATCTTTAACCATAATTTGAAAATATAGCGCCTATCAAAAATCTTTTAGCAAACAATCTTTCATCCTCGTCATAACAGTTCCCACGTCATCAGTATATGATACAACTAGCTTCTTCCTGCGACCTCACCTGTCAAAGTAGGTTTCACGCAACAAACTTTGGACTCCCGTTTTATCCTATTAGAATTTAGAAAAATCCCTCTAATTTTACTCTCCTAGTCCCAATAGTTTCGGCTGCGCGTTTTTACAGATACACTCAAACTTGAACGACATCAATATAATATTACATCTATTTATCCTACAAGTGTAAATAAAAAAAAAAAAAAAAAAAAAATGTTTTTATTTTACATAGGCCTACATGGGCACTTATAAAAAGTCGAAGCTAGTGCACGGTTCCAAATTGGTCGTTTCCTATGGAGAAGAACCGGCAAGAAACTCCATGGTTACTCTTTTCAAAAAAAATGATTGGGTTTACAATATTTTCACATTACAAAACAGACACATATGCGAGGACAGTGTAGACCAATCAAAATTGTAACCCAAATAAAAATAGATTCAATCAAAAACTGGGTTGAATTAAGTAGTAATTAAAATTCGTAGTCTACAGTGTTCTCTCATTCACACTTTAAGAGAGGCTATATAAATATGAGAGAAAAGAAATCAAACCTATCAACAAATTAGTTTTTATCAAAATGAAATCACGACTTAATGAAATTAAGGTGATTAATATCCAAATAATATAAAAATATTGCAAAAGCAACGTGTTGTGTAAAAAATAAATTTATGAGTAATATTTTATGAAATAAAACAAACATGGAGCAGTTAATAGACAAATTTACACAATAATGTTACCAGGGGGTCACATGTGCAGAAGCAGTTATTTCCAAACAAGCGCGTCTTCGACATAGTCTCTAACCTTGTAATATGCTTTTTTGGTTAGGACACGCTTAATATGGGTTTTGAACTTTCCCTCGCTAAGTTCAATAACCGACTTGGGCAACTTATTATAAAAGCGTATACTATTGACAAGGAATGACTTACTGGTCTTAGCTAGTCTCCATTTTGGTAATACGATTTGGTGTTTGCTACGCGTATTTTTGTCATGTAAATCGCTTCTAATTTTAAAAAGTCCTAGGTTTTTGCGTACATACAATATACTTTCCAGAATATAAAGCGAGGGCAGAGTTAGTATATCGATACCTTTGGGTAGAAAGGTCGTATAAACCAAAACCCGACTTTTCAGTAGAGCCGAAAAACTATTTTTTTTTTACAAAAAAATTCATAACTTTTTTGCTTTTGAAGTTATAAAAAAAATTTCTATGAGAAAGGTTCTTACATTTTGCAAATGAAAAAGGTTAAATCATCAAAACCTCTCTATCTTCTTTAGTTTCAAAGTTAGCTTGCATTTACGTCTAAGAAAAAATCAATTCTTGGTTTATACACCCCATGAAAATGTGCTTTGAAAAAACTGTGTGGGTCGTATATCCATTTTTGGTAAGCTTAAGGTCACATTTAATGTCGTAAAAACCCAAATTTATGTAATTTTTTTGTATTAAAAACCATTTATAATCATAGATCAATTGAATTCTGACTAATAAATAATCTTGTTACTCATAGAATTAGTAGGAACTCAATTATTATTATTCTAATACCCAATAATGGTCGATTCAAATAAAATAAAACTACCTGAACAAACATTTATTAAGTATTATAATACCTTCAAATCAATGGTATCTGTCCGGTACCTGTCTATCGCGCTCGTTCTTCTGCTTGTCGCTGCGCGCAAAATGCGAGCCTTGTGTGTTGGTCGTAATGTTTTTCTTGCCCTTATCCCATATTACTTGGGGTCGGTGCAACACGTTTTCTTCTTCCATTCTGTCCTGTCGTCCGTCACACTATTACTATGGTCTATCGGTTTAGGTAGTTAACTAAAGGTAAACAATCTTGGTATGTCTTTTTATATTTAAGAGGTCGTATATAATATACACGAAGATTATTTAAATTTAGTTTATCAGCTAACATCGATTTAGGTAAATACCTAGTTGCAAAGATTTTTACATACAATTTATAGACAACTTTTAGATAAAAAGACATGCCAAGATTGTTAACTACCTAAACCGATAGACCATAACTTCCTTTTCTTTCTTATCGGTCCTTACGCAATCCATCCATCTTTTCTTTGGCCTCCCTCTCCCTCTCCATCCATCCACATGTAAATTCAGAACTCTTTTAGTAACATGCGTTTCATCCCTCCTCTTCACATGACCATACCAAAACAAACGATTTCCTTCCACCTTTTCAGTCACTGGCGCCACTTTGAAACTTCCCCTAATACACTTATTTCTCACTTTGTCCATTCTTGTCACACCACACATCCATCTCAACATTCTCATCTCCGCTACATGCAATCTTTTTTCATCCATCTTTTTCACAGCCCAACATTCTGATCCATATAGTATGACAGGTCTTATCACGGACTTGTAGATTGCACCCTTCAACTTGAGGGGCATCCGTGGATAACAAGTTGTTCCCGTGACCTGTCGCCATTTCATCCATCCTGCGTTGATCGGATGTGTTATGACCCGGTCTACCTCACCATTTCCTTGCACAAGCGACCCGAGGTACCGAAAGTCGGAACAAATCGGTATGAATGTCCTAGCGAGGGCTAAAGGCGAAGGATTGAGGGACCGCCGAAATCGCAGAACAAGTACTCTGTTTTGGTTCTACTCAATTTCACGCCAACACTCTCCAGTCTATGCCACCACACCTCCAATTTGCTCTGGACCTCTAGGTCACTCTCGGCAACCAACACAATATCATCGGCAAACAGCATACACCAGGGGGCTTCTTCCTGAATGTCTAACGTCAAAGCATCCATTATCATTATCATTAGCAGGGAAAGTTAAGGGCTGAGAGCCGACCCCTGATGTAGGCCGACCGCCTCATTCAAACTGCCACTGGTGCCTACTGTAGACCGGACTTGGGTACTACACCGACTGTACATCGCTCGGATCAACTGCACATACTTCCCAGGCACACCTTTCTCCTTAAGGGCCCACAACAGAACCTCACGATGTGCCTGGTCGTATGCCTTTTCGAGGTCAATTAATACCATGTGCAAGTTTTTATGTGCACCTCTGTATTTCTCGTACAGCTGGCGTATAGCGAAAATGGCATCCGTTGTACCCCGACCAGGCATAAAACTAAATTGCTTCTGTGAAATTTCACTCTTATATCTCAACCGCCTTTCAATACTTCTTCCTCCCAGACTTTCATAGTATGTGACATTAGCTTTCTTCTTCTTCTTCTGCCTGGCGTTAGTCCCGGCCATTACCAGGGTCCGCCTTCCTTATGTGACATTAGCTTTATTCCTCTATAATTGTTGCACTCAAGAACATCACCTTTGTTTTTATAGATGGGCACTAAAGAACTTTTGCACCAATCGTCAGGTATGAATTCTTCTTTCAACAACTTATTGAAGAACATCGCTAACCACATCCGTCCATCCACTCGCAGTAACTTCCACACTTCAACTAGTATTCCAAACTGGGCCAATGGCCTTACCATTCTTCATTCCATTTACTGCTATTCTGACTTCAACCATACTAACCATTCTCACTAACCCTACATTTTCTGGTTGACTTTCTAAAATCCCACTCCAATCATTTTCCTTATTCATTAGTCTTTCAAAATATTTCTTCCACCTCTCTTTGATTTTTTCATCATCTGATAGAACCAGTCCAGGTTCATTCCGTACACATTTTACTTGACAAACATCCTAAAGTAAAGTGCGACTTGCAATGACCATGGTTTATACATCAAACGTTGCGAACTATCTTTGGATTCACGACGTCGATTTTAACCTGGGTTTAAGTAATGCATTTAACAGTTTAGGGTGTATAAACCATTTACAATTAATGCATTTAATACTTTAGGTCGTATAAACCATTTACAATTAATGCATTTAACACTTTAGGGCGTATAAACCATTTACAATTAACGACTATTTTTACACCCTTCGTTAATATAAATTATGGTCATTACGTCATAACAAAATTACAAAAAAAATATATTTGGCTTTTACATTGAAAATTTACCTTTTTTAAGAGGCTATGACCGAAAATTTCTGGGTCGTATTAACCATTTTTGAGCGAATTTCTACATTTCGTATATACAGATCGATAGAGAAAAAAAAACTGAGAAAAATGGTATATTTAACTCAATTTGGCCAAAATGGTTTATACGACCTTTCTACCCAAAGGTAGCGATATCAATTTCTCCGAACGTATTTCTAAGGGACTCACGGGGACCCATTTTATAGATAGCCCGGATTGCTCTCTTTTGCAGTATGAAGACTGATTCCACATCAGCGGCAGACCCCCACAATAAGACGCCGTACGACATAATACTGTGGAAATAGGCATAGTATACTAATCTAGCTGTAGCTACATCTGTCAATTGCCTTATTTTTCTTACTGCATACGCAGCTGAGCTTAATCTACCTGAAAGAGTTCTAATATGAGTGCCCCACTGAAGTTTAGAATCAATAGTTAAACCTAAGAATACAGTTTCCGTAATAGTATCAAGTTTTTTGCCGTCAAGCATTAAATTAAGGCCCACTTGAGGAACATTTGGTAGTGAAAACTTTATACATTTAGTTTTGTTCGCATTTAGTAAGAGGTTATTAGCTGCGAACCATTTCGAAAGAACAGCCAGACTTTCGTTTACATGCAAGACATCCGCATCTTTTCTGTCTACTTTAAAAATAAGAGAAGTGTCGTCAGCAAATAAAATTATATCAGCTAAACTAGTCATCATGTAAGGAAGGTCATTAATATAAACCAGGAAAAGGAAAGGGCCAAGAAGTGTAAGTGTATGTATGTAGTAAAACTCTTAAATCGACAATTATTTTTAGAACTTTTAGTGATTGTCATTGACCGCGCTAACTCTTTCGAACAATCTTACAACACCAGCCCTGAACAAGCCCTTAATCCAATATGTATCATCGCTAGTCTAACTCCCCAGCCGTAAACTAATCCTTAATTCAAAATCCATCGCTATTATAACTCGTCTATCTATTTCGAAATCGAAAGCTCCAGATCCATTTGTTCTCGTAATTGAGTCTAGATGACTCATAGCAGTGGCGACAGCTGGCTAGGTACACACTGAGGCAGCCATTACACGGCTCCCGTCGGTCTGGACCTATCCTAGACTACTAACTATTACTAACACTGATGGTAAGCAGTGACGCAATGGTTGTTGGTGAGGCGCACTTGTGAGCGCACTAGTTTATTAAGAGAACGCCGATGTTCGCAATCTACATTTTTCATATTTTACAGATACTAGGCGTCAAAGAGTATCCAAATGATTAAAATGAAATTTTGTGTTTATTTTCATTTTTATAGCAGAACCAGACCAAATAGATATTCAAGGACATAAATTATCCACATATAAACTCTTAGGTCGTTATACCTCAATTTAGCATTTATACTTATATGAACCAATATTTTACTGAAGTCTGTTTGTTAACACCTGAGACTAAATTGACAAAGGAAATGTCAAACTTACAGTAATAATTATGCCAGCTCTTTTGTTATGACAGGTGTGACAACCTACGTAATGTCATTTTAGTCTCAAAGATTAAAAAACAGACTAGTTGAGGCGTCGCTCTTCTAATCCCATCAATTTTGAAAATGGAAAGCTTCAGATCCATTTGTTTTCTTAATTGAGTCTAGATGACTCATAGCAGAGGCGACAGCAGGCTGGGTACACACTGAGGCAGCCTCAACATGGCTCCCGTCGGTCTGCACCTATCCTAGACTAGACGTAATTACTCTATTGTTGGCGTTAATGATTGAGTAGATATTATGGTAATGGAGCGAATGTTAATATTATTTTGTTGTAGGTATATAGTATGTTGGTTTGGTGTTTTGGTTATATTATAGGTTCTCATAACCAATACGTCTATGTCCAGCAGCTGCGATGATGATAACCAAAATTATATTATGTAACTCATATTTAAAAGAGTGCAGAGAAGAACCACCACCATTACTTTTTGGTGTACAAGAAAGTTTATTCTATTCTATTCTATTCTAACGTGCAAGAAGGCTTAGGAGCCTGCTGAACAGCTGACCAGCTTTCTTAGCACCACACAGGCTATCCAGACCCACCACCATCATCATCATCTTCCTGCCCTTGTCCCGTTTTATTTGGGGTCGGCGCAACGCGTCTGTTTCTACCATCCAGACCCACCACCACAGATAATAAGTTATTTAGATTTTTGTGCCCACCAACTAAAGCTTCAGGAAAAACAATCATCCGACTTCTTGAAAATTCAGAAACATCTGCCACATGGATGTGAATTGCAGTTGCCCATATGGAAAGCACTAAATCGGTTGCGCACCCAGGTAGGTCACTGCAGACACAACTTAACAAAATGGGATTGTATAGTCCCGTCGGATATTCTATGCTAGTGCGGTGCAGAACATATAATATACTCGTATATGCTACTATCAGAATGGGACTGAAAATCAAATCAAATCCTGATCTCCACACTTTGGAGTGCCCCAAGGGCCAGTGCAGTTAGCCTACTGGACTCAAACAATATAACAATTTTTATCTGATTGAAAAAAAAACAATATGTAAAATTCTGTGCTACGAGTAGGTAGTTTTGCCTTCGCAGGATCTATACAGAAAGTGATCCAATTACAAAATTCCGGTGTAAAAAATTTATAGGCTTAAATACCAGAATTCTGGTATTTAAGCCTATAAATGTGGAGTAGCTGTTACAAAAAGCTAGTATCAAAAAGTTCAATTTGGGCTTCATTGAATTCCCAAAAGTTTTACAAAGTTAATAACAGTTTTGAAATATTATTCCGATCAATGTATCATTCGTGTCAGTTATAATACCTATAAATGACACCTACACAAAAAGTCTAAAGGTCAGACAAAATTCGAAACAAATTCATCAAACTTCCACCGTTTTATATTTAACTAGCTGTCCCCTGCGGTTTCACCCGCATTTTTCGTTACTGCTCCGCTCCCGTGAGTCGTAGCGTGATGGTATAGCATTCCTCAATAAATGGGCTATCTAACACTGAAAGAATTTTTCAAATCGGACCAGTAGTTCCAGAGATTACCCCTTACAAACAAACTTACACATTTTACCTCTTTATAATATTAGTATAGACTACACCTACCCTCCCAAACTCGGTCTATCTACAAAACACCACATTATCTAGAACGACACACAACAATCTAACCGACCCTTACAGAAATGAATAATTAGTAGTCAAACACAAAAGCAAAGCCGACGAAATTAACAAATACAAATTACTTTGCGAATTTACTGAGCCAAGCAAATAACTGAGCTGAATTAGACCACTGATAACAGATGTTTATGATCCCACGCATCCATTGTGGGGAAGGGATAAGGCTGCCCATTGTTTTAATAAGCAATGGTAGAGAGGCAGTATTCCCGATTCGGCACACAGATTTTCAAAATCAAAATTTTCGGCACTCAAGCTGTTGCGGCTTATGGCCTTACGGATATAGAAAACTACATCACATTGATCAGCGACTGTTTGCTATGTAAATCTATCAGGCGTTAACGCAATCTATTGTTCCTTTGAAAGTATTGGCTGTCTCACTCCGCTACCGACGTTAAAACTGTGCGCACGATTTTTAATTAAACATTTTTTATGTACTTGGACTTTAATAGGGAATATGCATAATAAATAAAATGGCCTGATTTTTTTTTCCCTAAACTTTTAAGGTCGTAGTAATCACTCAATTCGATATTTTCTAATTTAACATGCATTTAGTTATTTAAAACATAAATCAAAAAGTGAAAAATTTACGAGCGAAATTCAAATTTGTAAAACGCCTCACCATTGGTCGTATGAAAGCGACCAATGGTGAGATGACGACGGCGACGACGTTGACGTCATAGGGCACGAATGGTGAATTTATTTGATGTACTTTTTAGTGTTAGTACACATTGGTATCATGCAATATCTATAAAATGGCTTTTTTTCTTCTTCCATGATTATTACGCGACTAAAACACCTTGTTCTCTATCAAACTAACTCTCAATACTAACAATAAACTGACAGGACGTACCCTATGACGTCACGCCTCAAGCGCGCGAAAAATAGGAGCGTTTGAACTCGTCAAATTAAACCAATACTTTTAAGATTTTATAAAAAAGTAATTACTACTCTTACAGCTATGGTTTATTTTTTTTCTATATCAAAATGAAGTGAATATTGAATAAAAAAAATAAAAAAATTGCCTGCATATTCCCTATTAGGCCCAATGTATAGTCAAAATATACACAAGCTATTCCCGTTTCGGCACCAATAGGTATTGTGGATTGGGATTTTGTATAGGTTACTACCATTCAAAATACTGGAGCACCTCGTGGCTAGATAATAACAGCCGCACGGGTCGATCTTCAAGGTTAAGCAACGCTTGCGAAGGTTGTTAGGTACGTTACGGCTAGTCAGCCAGTAAATCTGACTCCAGTCTTGATGAAGTACCGTGTTTCCCCAGTTAATGAGTTGTCGAGGTCTGTCTGCACCTCGTAAAATACTGGTATTCAGCTAAATCCGGCTTCTACCGACCCTAATATAGTTGAGAAACGGCTAGGTAGATGATGACTACCATCCAAAATACCTATTGATGCCGAAACGGGAAAAGCTTGGGTGCCGTAAATTTTGGTGTCGAAAATCAGGGTGCCCAAATTGGGAATACTCCGCAATGGTAGAGAGGATAAGATTTGTAGGCTTATAAAGCATTTGTATTATAATGGTAGTGTATTGTTTTAATTCGCAGTTGTGGAAGTGTACTTAAATGGTTTAGATTCGTGTTGTGAAATTTTGTAAACGGTGAAAAGGTTTTGTGTTCAGACGTTGGTTGTGTAACAATTAGACCGTTTTCACATTATCCGATCCGATATCGGTGTCGGACGCCGATACGAAATTCCGTGCTCCGATATCCGATATCGGGCCGGACAATATGAAAGACAGGTACATATTTCATACATTTTACTTACCCCGATATCGTATCGGCTTCCGATACCGATATCGGATCGGATAATTTGAAAACGCTCTTATTGCTGCACTGCACGAATTTTGAGCTATCTGAGAATTATCTGTATATTCAGCTAATAGCTATAATGATCAAAGGTACAGATGCTATCTCGAAATTCGTTTTAGTGTTTAAATATCTAGGTGATCTTTCCTAAAGAAAATCTAACTTAATCTTTATGATACTGTTAATTGTATATCAAACATTTTTGCTTATTGTGACATACCTACTACAGTAAAGTATTTTTTTAACCCAAATAACGCCTTGTTACATTAAATCCGCTCATGGAGCACAAAATATGTACATCAATCTAAAAAAAAATGAATAATTCTAAATTAATATTACAATTTTAAATCATCATCTGCCTAGCCTTTTCCCAACTGTGTTGGGGTCGGCTTCCAGTCAAGCCGGATTTAGCTGAATACCAGTATTTTACGAGGAGCGGCTGCCTACCAGACCTCCACAACCCATTAACTGAAGAAAAATTACAATTTTAAATAAGTGTACTAAAATCCCTTTTTTCTTTGTTGCAGATCGTGAATGTCCTGAACTAACGCAACCTGAAATTGGGAAGGTTACTCTCACTGGACGGCTTTTCGGCGATAAGTATGTTTCCCCTTTTAAAATTTCTAAGAAAAACTATTTCAGTGTTTTTACTAACTTGTCTTCTATTTAAAGTAAATTTCACAAATTTATTAGAACAAATTCTTATTATACAGTTGTTGTTTTAAATTGTTAGTTATTCTTGTAATTTCATGGTACTTATCTGTTTCTTTTACATAAAGCTTTGCCATCTTCTTTTTCTTCTTCCTACCCCACGCAACACGCTTTCTTCTTCCATTCTGCCCTGTCATCCGTCACACTATCACTAACTCCCTTTTTTCTCATATCACTCATCATATACCTAGTCTTTTCCCAACTATATCGGTGTCGGCTTCCAGTCAAGCCGAATTTAGCTGAATACCAGTATTTTACGAGGAGCGGTTGCCTACCAGACCTCCACAACCCATTAACTGGGGAACACGGTACTTCATGGCAAGACTGGAGTCAGATTTACTGGCTTCTGACTATCCGTAACGACTGCGAAAGATCTACAAATGACAGCCGGGACCTACGGCTTAACGTGCTTTCCGAGGCACGAAGGAAACTCGGTATGTTAAGATGGTCACCACAGAGCAACCTTAGCAAGCGTTGCTTAACCTTGAAGATCGACCCGTGCGGCTGTTATTATCTATCCACGAGCTCCTTTTCTCTCTCTCATCATCTCACATTTCATTATTCATTTTATTTCTCTCCACCTTTCATCTCTATAAAGCTTTGGCATACCAGTTACCATTTTTACTACAGCTATAATTTTTTTTTTACTTCCAGAGCGGTATACTCCTGCCCCCATGGCTACCATGTCGTGGGTCTTCAAAGCAGGAGCTGTCAGGCGGATGGCAAGTGGGCTGGCCAGCCACCAGCCTGCAAGGAGAATAGTATGTATTAATAAACATGATTTAATAACTAATACTCTAGAGCATAGATTTCCAACTGTGATCCGCACTGGGCCCGCGTGGTGGATTACAGCTCATTCCCTCTCCTAGAGAGGAGGCTTGAGTTCCAACAGTGGGAACATTACAAGGCCGATAATGCTAATTAATGCTAGTAGATTCTCAACTAGTAGACGCTGGAGATTTTCGTGGGGCGGTGAAGGGTCCAAAAGAAAGTCCTTTTTTTAACAGTCGAAATTAATAAACACGACCCTTAAACACAACCACGAGTAGCACGATTACAAAAAGAGAACTTATTTATAATTTGTGTTTTTTTTTATTTTTATAAACTAATGCTTGATTGCAATCCCAACTGATGGTAAGCAGTGATGCAATAGTATATGGTGGGCTGGCGCATTATTTATTAGGAGCCTATTCACTCCAGCCTTGAAGACACCCAAACAAGCTTTCAGACATTTAAAATTGGTACAATTAAATTGTGCAATGATTATAAAAAAACAAATACTACAAATTATGATAACGTAAAGGGAGACGTTGGAATTTTGTTTTCTCGCAAAGGGGGCAGTAGTTAATAAAAGGTTGGGAAACTATGCTCTAGACCGACTAGCAAAAGATATGGATCTCGCTTACAATCAGCTAAATATACAACAGAAACTCTGTCTAAAATCCACTTAAAGCTAAAGGAATGTAATATTGCTCTCTAGAAATTGAGCACAAACTAAGAACAAACGATTTATCAATAAAGTTCTAACCGTAACATCTGATAACCGATAATCAAGTTCTAAAGTTAATTTTACTTAGATGAGATACTTTGTTCATTTTGTACATTACTTGGGCATTAGTATAGCTATAGCGTATTGGATTCTTGAAAGTAGGTTTGTAAGAAACTCAAGTCTTGGAGTATCATTTAATAAGTCTTGAGCTATTTTTGAAGACTCAAGTCTTATAAATAAATCTTAACAGCTCAAGTCCTTTAATTTGGAGTCTTTTGTAAAAAGAGTCCTCTAAATCTATAGCTTAAAGTAAATATAATAGCAATGAACCTAAAATACTGGGTGAAGATGGTCTTACTTTATCGTCTTGGCTAGTCATGTTGATTACTAATTAGTACGAGAAACAAACTACAATTTTAAAGTAACAAAATACGTTCGTGAGTAACAAAAATATATTTGCCCTGTCAAAACTATTAAAACTGCCAAAAAAATGATCACTCAAATGGCTTTTGTCACACTGACTCAAGATCATGACTCAGTTCAGCTCAAAGAACTAAAAATACACGAAAAGACTCGATAGGACTCAAAGGACTCAAAACATGTGACTAACGATTCCTAGTCTTGAAAATCTACTCCGAATTAAGACTAAAAGACTCGAGTTTCTTACAACACTACTTGAAAGAGAGTTTTATACAGGTTTTTGTGAGTCAAAGAGATATTACAAATGAAAAAAAATAATTACATAGGCCTATATGGCCCACATATAAAACGTCGAAAACTAGTGCACGGTTCCAAATTGGTCGTTTCCTATGGAGAAGAACTGGCAAGAAACTCCATGGTCACTCTTTTCAAAAAGCTATTGAGTTTACAATGCTTCGATATTACAACACAGACACATATGCGAGGACAGTAGACCAGTCAATATTGAACCCAGAAGCACAATAAAAATAAAATTAGTCAAAAACTGGGTTGAAAAAAGTAGTAATTAAAATCCGTAGTCTACAGTGACCTCTCATTCACACTATAAGAAAGAAGCTATACAAATAAATAAAAGAAAAAAAAACAATAATCAAACCTATTAACAAATGAGATGTTAACAAAAATAAATCACGACTTAATGAAAAATAATATGAAAGAAATTGGTTTTGTGTAGTGTACTAATAACCACCTCTCCACCTGGTTTCGCAGTCTACTGCCTGCAGCCGCCTACGATCGAGCACGCGCGACACTCCGCCCTACCTGAACAAGCGACTTTCGACCTTGATGCTACCGTCCAGTATAACTGTCATACTGGGTACGTGACGAACGGCTTCCCTAGAGCCAAGTGCCTCGCCATCGATGGCCAAGCATCTTGGTATGGACCTGATATTAGCTGCGAACGTGAGTATAAATTTAAATGATTTTTTTCTGGGTTATTAAAACATAGAACACAGGGATGGAATCCAGCTTCCAAACAGAGGTCCTTTCCTCCTTGATCCGATGCAGGAACCTCCCGAACTCACCGTGTCCGGTGAGGACCTACGTCATACTTAACGAGAGGACGCCGTGACCTCTTTCCAACCACTCCTCAAAGAGGGGACTTACCGCCGCAATGACGGCATGCCCAGCACTGGGTTGCGACAGTCGCAGTCGCCATGCCACCCTGAGATCCCGTCGGAACTCTGTCCGCCATACCGTGACTTGTGGCAGCGGAGTTTCGCCACGGAACAGAGGTCCCCTAGAGATCTTGTGGATGGTAAACCAAGCCAACCATTGCGTTGATTATCAGTTTGGATTATATTATCTGCTGTCTAGACGGATTGCAAACAAGTAAGGTCACCTCTGTTGGGATGCTAAATTACATTCGTGTTCGTCTGAAATTAAGCATTTCAGAGGAATGAAGATTATTATTGCACTTCAGGATTTACAAGTGCTAAAACTAGTAGCATCAAATAAATGTGATCATTTTTCAGTGAATTTTCTACAGAATCTGCAAAACTGCCAAGAACTTATACCAACTATAAAATCTTGGTAATCTAATTTAAATGATTGGTTAATCCTTCAAACATGAAGGTAAATAGGCATTGCTGCAGTGTTGACACACATGATGCCCAATGGATGATAGGACATCCACCCACTGTTGTTAATTTTTTGGTCCAAATTTGAAAATCAAGAAGATAACAAAAATATACTGGTAGAACTTGATTACACTAAACTTTTATATTCCGGAAACAATGCTGTGGGATCAGGTTCTAGCAGATTATCATATTGTACCTTTAAAGTAAAACCGTTACTGAACGAAATTATGAAATTTTTATAGGGGAGCCAATATTAGAAAATAGTCACTAATTTTTCTAAATAAAATCCGAATTTAGGGTTCTATAGGATATTTAATGAGTTAGTATGATAGATGTGATGATATGATAGATGAAGCTTATCTTGTAGTTTACGTGTATTTTAGTTAGATGACATTGATACCTCATTCATAAAAAATTTCGTTTAGTTTAAAAAGAGTTTAAAGGTGCAATATGTTTTTTTCTTGGCCAGCACTTTTTAAATTTGGACCAAAAATGGATGATCTCCTTACAAATTGAAACAAGACTTCAACGTACCTTATCCCACACTCCAGCTCGATCCTGCGGCGAGCCAGGCGACGTCCCCCACGGCTGGGTGACGGCTGACTGCCATACCTTCGGCTGCCGAGCCGTGGTCCAGTGTGGACAAGGCTTCGAGCTGGTTGGCAAAGCTGAACGCTACTGCCAGGCCGACGGAGCATGGGCACCTAAGGAGCTACCCACTTGCGTCCGTAAGTAGACTTTGATTTGGAACTTCTTTTTGAGGGGTCTTGATGATGATTCGGTTTAAAGAATTGATTTTAATATTAGAAGTCACAATTTGATATTGTAGGGATTTATAAATTATAAAATCGTAGTTAAAGAACTTAAAGAAAAAGAAAATTCAAGCATTAGTAAGGTTTTTCATAAGGAAGAAACAGATTTTGAAAGCAACTTTGATGCTTAATTTTGAATCAATTAGGTGGTTGGTAATTTACCATCTTCTCATAACGGTGAAGGAAAAATTCTTGAGGAAACCGGCATGTCCCAAAACCAAAAGTTCGAAGACATGTGACATCCACCAATCCGCAATGGGCCCGCGCATTGGATTATGACCCATTACTTCTCCTAGAGAAGAGACCTGAGTTCCTGCAATTGGAACAATAATAAAAATATAATAAAGTTATAAGGCCGATACTGCTAATCCTAAATATTAAATGAGGATTCGTAAACGAAATAGAAAAAAGAGGCAAAGAATGCACAAATTGAACTTCAAATGTGGGCTTTTAAGATCTGTATAAAAAAATTTGGAAAATTTTAAGAACCAGTTCAACCAAAGACTCGTCATCAAGACCCAAGACTTATTTTCTGAAATTCCGCGAGTGGTCTTGCTTCGTGACAATGTAGTTGCCGATTTCAGTGTTGTCCTTCATTTTGGAATGTTGCATGGTACCGGTTCTCGTCCTACATTACATCGGTATAGTTCGCATGACGCTTAAACAAATGATTATCATGGCTATCATCGGAGCAATTTCATTGTCATGACGCAAAATATGGAAATCCCACTTTTTATATTGGTTGTTTTCGAATAGGATTACCTATAAAATTGGATATACGGTTATTGTTGTTTTGAAAGTTATTTTTTTGGAATTCTGGGGTTTAAATATTTTGTATTGGGTTTAAGAAAGTCTAAATTTTAATTCGGGTGGGAAGAGTTCTTCAAAAGTGGGAATTCCTCTGAAATTTGCCCAAAAATGGATTTTTCTGATTGTTTTTTCTCCTTTTAATGCTGCTTAGAAGGAGATGCCGGGACAGTTTGAGCATCCATTACATTACGTAGTATATCAAAAGTAATGTTATTATAGAAACGTTGTCACCTTCAAATTCTATGAAGCTATCGTTTTCCGCAACTTCAAAAGTTGTTTCTTTCTGTGGCCATGATAAAAAATTGTCGTTTACTGCCTATCTGACTATTAGATGATATAGCAATGTTAGTAGTACTCGATGTTTATTGTAAATTTCTATCTTTAAACGCTGTAGTGAAATAAATGTACAACAAAAATGAAGTTTGTTTTATTTTTGCATGTATTTTGCATGGTTGAAATTTTGGTATCAGCGCCATCTATGTTTTTGTTCGGGTATTGTTAAAGCGACGCCGTCGCCATCTAGTGGTAACACAGGTGCAGTGTCCGCCGCCCGAGGCGCCGCGCCACGGCAAGGCGGTGTATACGTCCTGTGCGTACAATTCGGTCGTCTCGTACGAATGCAAGTACGGCTACCGGCTTGTGGGAGACGCGACCAGGAGATGTGGAGCCGACAAGAAGTGGTCTGGAGGGCAGCCGATGTGTAAAGGTAAATAATATTCCTAATACTTACAGTTACATTATTATGCCTGCAAACTTCATAACAAATGGAATCAGCTGAATTCCACCTAGACAGAAGATTGACTGAATAAAGAACAGATACAGGAGTAAGCCTAAATAAATGGGATAAGATCTAGTCAGAAGAAGACAGGAAGAAGCCTAAAATTACTTGAGGGGGTCAACCAAGAAGGGTCTGATAAGCACGAGGATTTAAGCACCCAAAATAGAACAATAACTAAGCTAATTCTAAAAACAGATACAGCTACATTGGCGTGTAAAAGAAAGCACTCTCTTCGTTATCCAAACCTCTTTCTAGTTTAGCGGGGATAGGTCTCCTTGTATGTCTGTGCCAGAGAGTACTGTTCTGGCTTGTCTGTATACTCAGACTAGCTTGCTGGACCTCTTGTTCCATATTTGACCATCAGGTTTCGGATGTTTGTCCTCTTCCTCGTGGTTGGTCGGGGATACTTAGGGCATTTTTACTGGATGGTCGTCATTTTGTCTCAGGATATAACTGTACCCACACACACATCATGTGGCTTTTTTCAGTTTTTCAGCAATGGGTGCTATCTTAACTTACAGTTAACATTTCCATCAATGTGACCACTTACTTCTGTATTCCACTTACTTCCAGAAATAAACTGCGGTCACCCAGGCCAGCTCTGGAACGGCTGGCTGGAGAACATCTCCTCTGGCACGGGGCTGGGTGCTTCCATCATCTTCAGGTGCCAAGATGGCATGAAGATGGAAGGCAACGGGTCTGCGATCTGCCAGAGTGATGGCACTTGGAGTCATCCGCTGCCTATGTGTTTGGGTTAGTTGTTTTCTCCCTATCCCAAATATTTCAACGGTTTAAAGTGAATTCTGTTTGTGTAGTATGTTATTTTAGGATCCTATGAGTGCGTGATGTACAGGACCATTCGTTGTTCATTCGACATAGATCTCTTCGGGGAGATTTATGTCCAGCAGCGGACGTCTTTAAGCTGAAATGATGTTGATGATGACTTATTTTCTTTACTACACACGTGGCTTACCTATTTTTCTATTTTCTTCTTGTCTGTTTAAGATATACGTATAGATTCAACATCATCATTACATTCTTTATGTTACTCCTCTGTGAACAATCAAGACTGACTGACATATCACAGCTTATCCAAAACTACTGGTATTAGGAGCGTAAAATTTTGCCTAGGTTTCCCTTTTACGACGTAGGTGAGCAGTAATAGAGGATTTTCCAAAATTGAGCTCCTAAAGAGAGGATACGGGGTCCAATTTTCGTATGGAAAAACTCACTTGCATGAAGGTGTAAGCACTGGCAGAAGCTAATAGCTCATATTGCACAAAGTTTGTAATAAAATACCGTTTTGTAATCTTTTTAGCAACTTCAGAATCGAAAATAAAATTATCTTAATTTCGAGTTTGCTGCTCCACCCTTCGGGATAAAGTTAACAAGATCTTATTAGTGAAATACTAACCCGTGCACTGCTGTTTCAGCCCCGTGCGTGGTGCCCCACGTGTCCCAGGGTCGAGTGGTGCTGGTGGAGAACAAGACGGGAGACAACAGCACCCAGGAAGCGAACACGCAGATTGTGGGCAGCTCCACCATGGTGCAGCATGGTAAGCATTATAATCGAACACGTTATCTTACGTGAGCAATTGAACGATTGCGGTTGGGAAGCGATTCAATGTGGTCACGCGCATTCAGCCCCAACGCAGTAAATCTGCATTATGCTTTTTACGATATAAACTAGTGATTGATTCCGGAGGTTCACTAGTTTATTAAGAGCCTATTCACTCTAGCCTTCAAGAGACTTAAATTATGCTACTGTGGTCTTCTCGTCCGATTATAATTTAGGTGTCTTTAAGGCTACAGTGGGCCCTTCATAAACTACTCACCACTAGCTTCTAACTATATAAAAAACTTACCAATCTTCATGCTATCTTGCAGGTGAAATAATAGTGGTCGACTGCGAGAAGAATTACGAGTTTCCGTCAAGCAACGCGGCGGTGACGTGCAACAATGGCACCTGGACGCAGATACCGAGGTGTCAGCCTGCCAGGTCAGTACACATCAATGACCTAACCATAATTTTTTTGTTGGTGGGAAATCTACCAATAACATTCAAAATACATCAAATACTGGTGATAGAAATTTTAAAACCTAGCATATTATTCTGTAAGGTGTTGGTAAAACATAACCCAAAGAATCACTAAATTGACAGTGGGCAGGGTACATTACTCATAGAGCAGGTGGTTAATTCAGTCGATAGGTTCTGGAGTGGTCACCAGAAGACGCAGCGTAGGGAGGCAACCAATGACCGGTTAAGGAAGAAGAATGTTGTGGGAATCCGATGGATGCGAGACGCACAAGACCGGTCGTTATAGCGAATCTTGGGGGAGCCCCACGCCCAACAGTAGCCGTCTTTCTGCTGAAATAATGATGATGATGAAGTCCTCCAAGCTATATCAATGTTGAAGCAAATTCAATAAAATAAATTATCATTTAAATAAAAAACCCATATTTTTTTCACCAGGTGCAAGAAAATGCCCAAGTTCCCGCGCAATGGTATGGTGATAGCTCCGAAGACGGAGCACGGGATGAAGGCGCGGTTCCGCTGTAAGGATGGCTTCGAGCTGAAAGGGAACCCCATCGTGGTGTGCTCATTTGGAGTATGGAGTGGAGATACTCCAAAGTGTGAAGAAGGTAGGGGACAAGCTTTCGAGAGCACAGCTACCATAGTTAGTTATTCAGTTAGCCTATAATTATGTATCACTGCTAGACGAAGACCTCCCTCTCCCTTGTCCTCACACGTCGGCCCTCAGCCATTGCAGGCCAGTTCCTCCGGATGTTGTGCAGCTCATCTCTTCACCTTCGCCTTGGTCTGCAGCGGTGTTACCTTGCGTTTAATGGGACTCAATAAATGGATCTTTTAGCCCACAGTTTATCTGGCATGCGGCAGACATGTCCGGATCAATTCAACTATTGAGTAACAGCTTTTCGGGTAACACCTTTTATCTTAGTTTTGGCACGCAGTTTTGTGTTCCTTATTCAGTCGGAAATTCGAACACTCCTGGATACTGTGCTCTATGGCTTGCTGACAAACCTTGAGCCTGGACTTCTGCTGAAGTGTCGAGTCTAGAAAAAAATGTCTTCTCTTATCTCTGAACTGTATCTGCTCATTGTTCCTGCAACTAACATTTTACCAATGATCTTGTTAAGAAATCCTCTAAAACTTATATATGTAATAGATTACGGCTACTAATATTCTATTATGTTTGGTTTCAGTTTTCTGCCCGTTCCCTGGTTACATAGAAAACGGCAAAGTTCTACTCGTTGGAAATATGGGCTTATATGATTACCGACCTTATGTTAAAAAAGTAGGTATAAATAAATCTTCACAATAATTTACTTAATTCAAAATAACAGTCCTCATTTTCATAACAATTAATTTGCAGGTAGTCAACAATAAACAGATAATGTATGAATGTGAGAAAGGATATGTGCTATCTGAGGGTCCACCTGGAGCCACTTGCATTGGTGGTCATTGGAGTCCCAGAGAACTGCCAAAGTAAGACCTCAAGCTAACTAATAATAATGATGCAAAAACTTTCCTCATTAAACAAATTTAAATTCAAATGCTCTCATTTCCAGATGCACACTCTACCAACATCCACGTATCCGTTGGAGCCGAAGACGCCGCTCAATCCCAGAACCAGAAGTCAGACATCGAAGATCCACATACAGACAGTATTACAACAACCTCCACCACCAATCAGATCCATCTCAACAATATCTTGATCATCTATACGACAAATACAACCATGGAACATCAAAACCTACATTAAGACACGCAAACTTCAAAATCATGAAGAAGTTTGACTTTGAAGCAGAAATGGAACCACCTACTAGTGCAGAAAAAAATGATGAGAACTTCCCAACTGCTGTGTATACTATTTACAATGTACACGGCGAACCAGTAGGTCATAGGTTGTATTCCTATCAGCCTGTGTATGAACCTGAAGAAGATGATATAATTCATCATGAAGATACGTCAGAATATGAGAACTCTGATGAAGGTGATGATGAACTTTCTCATGTAACTGTGCTGAAAGGCGGAATGTTTGGAGACCATAGTTTAAGTACGGATAGTAATGCTGATAATATAAATAAGTTAAAGCATGAATATTTTGAAAGATATGTTGACAGAAGACGGAAAAGATTCTATAATAAGAATTTGGATGATCCCAAAAAGAGTTCGGAAACAGGGATTGAGGAGGATGAAGGTGATTTCGAAGGTTCCCATGAAAAAAAAGAATTTGATCTTGAATTGGAAGGCGATGAAAGTAAAATTGATACTGTTACAAAACCTCCACTTGAAATGACTACTAAAGCTAGAATTAAGCGAGGAGTTAATAATGAAGAATCTGACACCAATAACTGGACTCTAAAACCATCAGCCGATGACTCAGAATTGAATAACGAAATAAACATAGATTTATTAAAAGTGGTGCCTTTAACAGCTAAGCATAACGATGATGATTGTAAAGAAGATAGTAAGGAAATGTCCGTTATACCTTTAAAATCAAACTTAGAAGAAAATTCTACAAATTACAGCAAAGAAATGGCTGTAGTGCCGTTACAGTATAATAAGACAAATTCTACTGAAGTTGATAATATTTTGGACAAACGTGACAAAAGGACGAGTAGGAAAACTGACAGATTGAACCAAACTACAGCTACTATTCCTAAAACGTGAGTATAATCTAGTCTATTACCTTTATAGCTTTGACCCAGCTTCGAGTCCAAACTTTACAGAAATTACAGCGGAGTACAGCATAATGAAACAGTAAATACAACATGGAAAAATAGTATAAACGATGTGGTATTTATTAATAGTACCACCATTGTCAAACCAAAAAGGGGATTGCATTATTGCTCAAGTTTCCAACAGTCTCAGTCTCGTACCACGGATTTTAAAAGGATGGTACTTATTAATATTACAACATACGTCATTAATAACATGGGCTGCAGGAATGTTCGTTAGACTTACTGTAACCCTGAAACGCAAAGGGTAACTTAAGTAACACAGGTGAGTTTTAGTCAGTACAAAACTGACAATTCACAGGGTGTCAGTTTTGTACAACTAGAGAGTTACAGCCATATCGAGTGAAGTATTAATACGACGTCCAAAGCAGAAGCATAATTTAAATTGGATAACTAAATGGATGATTATTGTCTATTTACAGAGGCAGAGAAGGTAAAGGCGGGAGAAGACAGCAAGCTTCTACCGGAGATGATCCAGAAAATGATTCCAAAGACCTAAGCGAAGGTGGAAGTGCCCAGAACACAACTGAGAAAGGCAAGAAGGGGCGTCCCAAGAGTCCCTGTGAACCTATCGAGAGCGAACCTTACGTTAATATTGAGATTGTCAAGTATGGACGAGATCCTAATAATACATTTAGTTCAGGTAATTTTGAATTCGCTTGTCAAGCTACTTAGATCGATATTGGTGGACAAGGGAAAGACCTTCGGCATATGAAAGTGGTTAATGAAAAACTTCAAGCTTATGGTGCAACAAAATCATAATGTGTCTGATAATTTTTAGAAGAGCAGGGATGTAAATAAATCGATAAACTATATAAAAATATTGCACAACTATCACACAATGTCATCTAGTCCCAAACTAAGCCGAGCTTATGCTATGAGTATAATGCCCGTTTTCACCAACAGCCCCTAAAATTTAAGTGTCTCTTAAGCCAATATAATCACGGTTTTTGCATATTATAAAGTTATTATTCTGAATCAAAGTATGAAATCGAACACTTTTAAAGATGTCTTACTTTAATTCAGAATAATAACTTATTAATAACTTGCAAAAACCGTGATAATATTGGCGTAAGAGACACTTAAATTTTAGGGGCTGTTGGTGAAAACGGGCATTAGACTACTATAAACAAAAAGGCCTATATCCAGTAACGATCTGGTTTAGACTGATGATGATAATGATGAGATACCATTGTATATCAATATTAAGTTTGATTATATCCTCAAAACCATGGTGTTCTATTAATTGCAGGAACAATAGTTCGTGTGGCTTGCGGTAAAGGTTACGGACTGAACTTGGAAACCAATGCCACTGCCAAATGTGTACGAGGGCGATGGAAACCTGAGAAACCTAAATGTGAAATACGTAAGCATATCGGTTTAATATTCCATTCCAAAATAAGTTTAGATTCTATAACATAAACTAAAAAAAAAACTGAACTATTTCCATTATTAAGAAGAATAATGGAAAGATTTTTAGATGCTGATGGAACAAATCCTTTTTAGAAACCTAGTCTTTGTTACGAGTGTAATAAAACCCAAAAACCCCATTGAAAAGGGAGGATTCTCCGACTAGACGGATGATATGTCTGGTCTGGGCAACTGCCCAATAGTTGATTTCGGACATCTGTATACGTTTTAATCACGCAAAAAACTCTGATACTGCGATGCCGGATTTTTGTATTTCAGTTCGTATGTGGTTATATAGATATCACTACCCCTTCGTAAAGAATTTCCATTCAATCTTTTGTTTGATTGATTTGCTGCCTGAGTCTTATCCACCATTCAAAACTTCGCAGTAGTAAGAGACTGTCGTCTAAAATATATTATATAACTCTCTGACAATTTTTCAGTGCCCTGTCACGTCCCATCAACGGAGTACGGCATCTATACCATGGCTGCCGACGCTGGTCATCCGATGACGGCCAGCCAGGTGTTGGGCTCCAACTTACAGGATGAGAAGGAACTGAATGAAACGGATCCTGTGCCTAATGGACAGGTCGTGCACTTCTCTTGTGAATATGGGTGAGTATTTTGAAGTCTTAGAAAATTATACTAAAGAGCGAGACACTTCTTATAAGACAATCTAGAAGCTTGGTTATTATTCGGTGAGAATTAAATCATCAAATAAAATTTCTTTCTTTACTTAATAGTGCTTAAATTAAAAGTAAAGAAAGTGAGCACCGCTTCAACTTATTTTAATAATATTAACTAGTGCTTAACTGAGATCGCACCTGATGTAAGCAGTGATGCAATCGTTGATGCTGAAGCGTATTAGTTTATTAAAACCCTATTCACTGTATAATCAGACGGGAAGACCGCAGTTGGCAAATTGTTCCAAATTGTTCTGTTAAAATTTTCAGATACAATGTGCAGGGACCAACAAACCTTCGTTGTTGGTTAGGAGAATGGGCTGTAACAAGCATGCCAGAGTGTGTAGCAGGTTAGTAACACCATTTTGACTACAATCAGCAGTAATATTTTGAGAATATTTACTCAGTAGTAGCTTCTGCCAACAAATCCGCCCATATGAAAGGAAAAAATAATATAAGTATATGCTAAAATCACACAGTCAGTGATGAATAAGCATACTACTGGTGAAAGAAATTTTAAAATCAGTCAAGTAGTTTTTCAAACTATTATAGTGAAACAACAACACCTGGTCAGTAATACCTCAGCAACAGCAACACCAGCGACCATTAGTAGAAAAATATCAGTGTCTGATATATTTGCTTGACATAAATGCTGGAGACTCCTATTCGGTGCAACCTTGAAGAGCATTCTACACTATGATGTTTCTTATGTGTCCCAAATCCACTTTTACTAAGTACTCACCTATAAATAAATCATCATCATCTTCCTAAGTTTGTCCCGTGCTAACTTTGCAACACATTTTTTCTTCTATTCTGTCTTGTCACTCGTCACGCTATCGCTAACTCTCTTTTCTTTCATATCACTTCCCACAAAATCCATCCATCTTTGCTTTAGCCTTCCTCTCCATAAGAATAAACAACATCATCCCTTACTTCCACCACAACTATGTTTCAGCTCCCTGCGAACTCCCACTGCTCCACGGCGCGACCTACGAAGCAGGGTATCGAGCAGGACTTACAGTTGCACATGCCTCCTCCGTCAACATAGCCTGCGAACCCGGCAGGTCACCTCCTGCTACGCTCAACTGCCACTTGGGTAGACTGCAGCCTACTGTCCATGATTTCTGTAGACCTTTAGGTAAATTCAAATTATCTGTTTACTACTTTACATATCTGATTAAAATATCACCGTGGAAACTTAGGTATAGTCTGTTTCTGTTTTTATCACGATATACAGCCATTATTATTTAACTACTAAATAATTATTTAACTAAAATATGACTAAACTTTGGGCATCGCAATAGGCACGTGGGGTGTAGAACATTGTCAGTACAAAACTGAACAACCTAATCAGGTCAGAAAGCATATTTTTTACATGACATTTCTAACCTTTTTAGATTGATATCCTCGTCATTCCTTTACGATTTGGTACGTAATTTTTCAAAAATTTCTACCGGTTTAAAAGTAAAATTGCCATAAAAATAAACTAGATAGCAGATTAACAAATTAGGCCAACAATACGAGTATAATAAATTCTTATACAAAACCACATTTCTGTCTCCAGCAAATCTGACCCGTCCACGTCCAACCTCAGAATACCAGAGCGGTTCCGACATCGTGAGAGAAGATATCTCGGAGCTTGAACCTGATATTGACAGCACCACCAACACTGACTGCGGACCACCAGCGAGGTAACCCGCACCATCATACTCCTTAAGAGAAGAAAGAGCTAAGCACATGTTACAGTTGAAATATAGAAGGAGCATATCATGATAGACTGTATTAGCTAGATAGAGAATTAACATACTTAATAGGTATAAAAAAGTAGAAGAACAATTTTACATAACTGTTATAAAAAAAATAGAAAAACCTAGTTAGATAGAGAATGAACACAATAGGTTTATGAGAGTAGAAGAACAACTAACTAAAGTTTGGAACAATCTAGAACCTTTACTGGTGTAAACAGTGTCATATTTATAACAGGGTTACGTTAGAAACATAAGTGATAAACACGTTTGGGGAAGATACGCACGATATTATAGGTATTATTGTTAGGAGAAAAGATACAGATCAAAACTTTGTTGCAGGCAAAGTATATTATACATTTAATTAGTATTAGTAAATAGTTCATAAACCAAAAAAGGCTGAATCAACAAAAAATACAGATTTGTTAGAAAAAACACCCAAAGTCACAAAGTTAGGTAGAGAAGAATGAAACGAAGTAGATATCAGTAATTAAGTTTTTAAACGTTGTAATTTTTTGTGCAGGAATCCACAAGAAGTCAGGTAATGTGTGATTAGCTCTGAATGTGTCAATAAAAAGCTGAAACAAAAAAACATGATTAGTTTGTGACATTCGAGTTCGTTTGTTTATTTTAACCAAACGCTTTCATTGTAGCTTCTATGTGGTTTTTGTTCATAACATGTCTTGTAATGTCATATTTGTTTTTAAAAAATTAACTCTAAAAAAATGATGAAGAAATATAACGTTTTAAATCAAAACTCCTACAGAATATTTATCATTCTAAGAATTGATTCCTGGAGTATGCCAGGGTATTGTATTTGGCCCTACATTGTTAATATCAATTGTAATTTTTAACTTGTACGTAGCGGGCTGAAAAGCTTTGTGAATCTAAATTCAAATCCAAGATCGAAAAAAAAGGTGTATATTTGTGAATAATAAGAATATGTATGTTTAAAGAACAGACGCAAAGTCATTTTATTATAAATGCAATGCAAAAGGTGTCATGATTTTTTATTTTAATAAAATTATAATAAAAAATATGGCGTACAGACATGTATTCAAGTGTTTTTTGTTTCGTCACTCATCCAAATCACGTTTAAGGATCAAACATTACAGTTGTTATAGAAGATTAGACTTTCATTTCAAATTAATACGATACATTTTAGAGAATCAATAATGTTAGATCCTTACGCTTTGGAGCGATATGTTTTTTTCGTTTATTTTTTGTTTTATCTTTACGTTTGCTGTTGTACAATGTGATAAGCAAGATTTGAAGTAAGCTGTATTCAAAACTCATTGCAATTTATACAATGCAATCAAATATTATTAATGATCTCTTCCAAAAAAAATAAGCAAATTTTCCTTTCTCTGAACAATCTCTCTAAAATAACGAAAATATATTCTCGATTACTGAACACAGCTTTCTACAACCAATCACTGTCATCCAAAGAGGATGAACCAAGCCGCGATAAAAAAGAAGTAATGTGTTTGCAAAGATATGCGTTTCTTATTTGCTCGCTCAAGACTGAAGGGAACTCAGGCGTTCAGGGATGCCAAGCCCTGGTGAGAGCCTTATAGGTTCGAAATTTTGCTTCTTTAACTAACTCACATTATCATCTTTTGCTCATCGATGATCATGCTCATCAACTGTAACTTCATGTTTTGACATTTTATTGTGATGTCTGGTGTGGCCAGGGTCTGGGTTTGACTAAGATGGAATTGATGGTCTTTTTTTTCATCGAATTTTAATGGAATCCACTTCGATAGTCCATTTTTCCTCTTTCCTTCATTGCACAAGAAGTGTGCTAGCTGTTGATGACTTTAAACGATGATAGTGCTTCTTGAAAAATAAAGACGTTGTATATTTATTTATTAAATACCCTATGCACACATAAGTGCAGAGGTGGACTTAATGTCTTAGTGCATCTAGTCAAGCAAATGGTTTATGTGAGAACGAATACTCGTCAAACAGATTATCTTAATTTACTTCCTTCAAGATGTCAGTTACCTATTTCTATAGATCTTAGTCATTCCCAAAACATCACTACTTTTTCTCACTTTTTCAAGGGTTTAAAGGTCACTTTCATGGTACAAATCCTCGGAAGGCAGGGCTTAGTTAACGTTGGAAAATATACTTTATATATATATATGTTGATAAGAACGCTAATTGTATGGCCGTAACCTGGCTTCTTATGTCTTGGCCAAGCTTTTGTTTGGTTGCTAATTTATTTGAAATTTCGTCTAATAGTGCATGTTTTGTTATGTTATCAACGGACTATTTTTTTATAATGTTCTCCAAGTTTTTAACTTTTACCAATTTAACTTTATCTATGACGGCCACTGGTGAAACTACAAAATCATCTATATTAACAAATTACTAAGCTTCACAAATTAATGTTTCTATACTACTCTTTCAAATAATTTACTGAATTTTTGTTTAAAAATCCTCTATAAAATCCAACATATTTTTGAAATTAAATTTTTAACTTAATTTTCAACTCTCGATCATCAGTGGCCAAAATATTGTAACCAATATTTTTTATACCTCAGTATCTTGGAATAATTGCTTGAAGGGTCCAGGGTACGCTGATATACCGGGACGGGGCTGAAGTGAATAGCTCCCTGGGGGTGGAAGGGTATCCCCATGGGACCGAGATAACGTTCAGATGTATTGCTTCAATCATGGGAGAGAAGACTACTTGGAAGCTGATCTGCGAACAAGGAAACTGGGTTGGCAAGAGTTTTAATTGTGGTAAGTTTCTAAAGATTCTGCAGAAACAAATTCTTCCCGTACCCTTTTTAAAAGTAATCATAAGTAGAGCTTGACTCCGATTCCACCTGATGGTAATCAATGATGCAATCGTTGATGACGAGGTGGAATAGTTTATTACGAACCTATTCATTCTAGCTTTGACGACACCTAAATTAAAATTGAACAGGAAGACCGCAGCAGGCAAAATTTTCCAATTATTTGACAAGACGAAACGCAGACTACCGTCCATTCCTACTATTAATGTTGAGCATATATCTCTATCTTATTAACCGAGCTGCTTTTTATAGGAAACCAGAAGCAACTTTTTATCTTCAGATTTTTACCATGCACATATTTAGATCTGATTAAGACTTACTGTCAAATTATGATTCAATTCTGAAAGTAGATGAAACAAAGAAATACCAACATTGAACAAGCTATGTGATGATGCCAATATCAACTTTAGGCACCATTTCTATATTTGCAGAAGAACTAGAGGCTCAGAATGAGGAGTTACAAAACAACAACAGCTGTACATTTGAAAACGACGAGCCGAACGTGGTAGCCTTCTACAATGACATGCAGATCACTGAGGTGGTCGACTTTCCTGCTGGAGCTATGATCACATCCAGGTAAACAAAATAGCTCTTATTGTAATTCGTGGAGATAGATGTTAAGCCTGGGATACACTAGGGAACATTTTGTCCCGAAACACGACGCGCAACACTAAATTTACGTGACGCCGTAACATTGCAATTTAAGATTGTGTCTGATTAAAGCCAAGGATACACTAGGGGACAAATGGAGCAACATGTTGCGGAACAAGTTGCTCAACAACTACGTTGAACATGCATGCTGAAGCGGGACTCGTGCGCTCGCTCTCGAGGCGGAAGCAAGCAACATGCCCCGCGTCACGTACTATGTTGCGGGCCATGTTGCAGGACAATATGCAACGTTGCAGCGTCACGTAAATTTAGTGTTGCGCGTCGTGTTTCGGGACAAAATGTTCCCTAGTGTATCCCAGGCTTTATGTTCCAATATAGAGTTGGAGAAAAAATGGTTGCCTGTAAAGTCGTTTTTACGGGCGAAGATTTTACGTGACAACGTCTTTTTCTCGGTAGAATATTTATTGATATGAATATAATTAAATTGCACAATAGGAACAAGGAATTGAATGAAAACTAGTGCTGCGCGCGCGGCAGACCGATCATAGTTGAGTGGGAGAGAGACGCAAGGCATTCGGCGGGCCTCTCTCTCGTTCGGTGACTCATCGTAACGTTACCGAGCGTTACACTTTTTCATAAGTGACTCCCAGCCGCAACCTAA
This sequence comes from Mythimna separata, assembly GCA_030763345.1. Taxonomy (NCBI): domain Eukaryota; kingdom Metazoa; phylum Arthropoda; class Insecta; order Lepidoptera; family Noctuidae; genus Mythimna; species Mythimna separata. The sequence goes on along the minus strand of CM061188.1, from coordinate 2,132,887 downwards.
TTTAAGACGTTGTCACGTCAAAAACTGTAAACATTAATAAATGTGTAAGCTCTATTGCAATTTGTATGGTACTTAGATTTTTAACCCTTTAGTTGCCCAGGCAGGATTGTTTGAGTATCCTATTAGCCAGGTCGTGTATTGTGTGTGTAAAGAGCTAAACAAGAAATAAGTACCCAGTCGTAGGATATTCCATCTCGTTTAACTCTTCAATCCAAATAGGTGACAGAAAAGCTAACGAAACGGAGTCCTTGGTCGTGGATGTGCCCTGGCTATTGCCAGGCCCTGCACCGGATATTTCCGATGCAGGCTGTTCAAAGGTTAATAGGAATCTGCTAATCAATATGCCTAATCTCACTATCCTTTATATTTACTTCTTCCAATACTTCTGTATTTCAGATGCAGTGACATCGGAAAATATGCGATGACTGGATCACAAACGCGAAAATGTATCGGAGGCCAATGGGATGGCGTCAAACCAACGTGCTTCGGACTTAACCAGCAAATGGATTATGCCAGTAAGTAACTATTTCTTTTAACTTATCAAAGCCCAGATAATGTGACACTAGTTAAAAAACATATTTTTATGGGTTTTGCTGACAAAGTGAATGGGAGTTGACCGTATCTTTTCATAAGACGTTTGGTTAATCGAGGCTTCGGCGATAAATTATTCGTAAAAGCACTATTAAAATTGGTGAATTAGGAATCCCTAATCGTGATCACATGACTACCGCGTAAAATTTTTCGTGGCAGCGTGCATTCATTGTTAAATTTTTCCTATTAATAAACATATGGGGACGTGTTATTCTATGTAACAGTTTTCTGAATCATGTGATCGCGTGCATTCGTTGTTACGTCTTTCGGATTGGTAAACTTTCGGGGACGTGTTATTCGATGTTACAATTTTGGCAGTCATGTAAGACACTCAGAAAACAGACTCTTCACGATTATTTTTTATTCTCTCTTCCAGTAACTTATTCTGTTATACATTGCAGTTTTTTTTAATTACTGATAGGCTCGCGTTTGACCACTACCTCACCTAATGGTAAGCGATGATGTGGTCAACGATGGAGCACGCTTGACTAGAAGCAACCAATTCACTCTTGACTTAAAGACCCCTAGGTTTTAGCTATCAGGACTGACAGACTCCGGTAGGGAATTCCATTCTCGCTAAAGAAGAATGAAGAAGAATGCCATAAGAAACGGTGTCCATTCTTAATTCTTTATTGTACACAAAACATATAATCTGAATACAGTTATTGGATAATTCATGTACAAAGGCGAGGTTAACTCAGTCCTCCATCATATTTTTTCAGTGGAAAAGCGGCCTACGATTCTGTTCCGGCACTCCCAGGGTCCTATCGCGCAGACCAACGATGGCAAGCTCCTCGTCTACCCTGGTACGGTGCTACACATGGAGTGCTTGTGGATGAGAAGATTTGGGAACCCCAAGTGGAACTACACGCTTAATAATCCTGAGTAAGTACGAGTACTTATAGACTTTCTAGAGTATGATTTTAACTTTTTTTAGTGCCACATATTTATACTCAGTCTCTGAATTCACTTTGACTATGAAAAAAATCGAAAACTCTCTCTATGACAGAGTTTTCGATCCTTAAATAAAAGGAGAAACTAAATCATACTGTCATATCAACAGACAAACTGTACTGGCAATCAACGTACAGCCGAAACTACTGGGTCTCAAAATGTAAACTTATACATTTTTAGACCCAGTAGTTTCGGCACATAGCTTCCTTTTCCGATTTTAGCGAGCACTGAGAGAGGATTTTCCAAAATTCGCTTCCTGTCGGGATGAAACGGTCGAAACCGCTGGTGGAAGCTAGGTTGGTTATAAAGTTGTAGTTTATGAAATTATGATTTTGGGTATTTTGATCACAGTTTTTGAACCAAATGTCATCGTCTGATTAAAAAACTGTTAGCCATCATTAAGCCATCACGCTTTTATTACGATTAGGGCCTGTTTCACAATGTCTGAGTAGGCACTACTCACTGAATAAATTAAAAAATGGAACAGATTTTGTATGAAATTATCTGCCTAGTAAGATACTCGAAACTTAATCATAGGTGGTGAAACATGCCCTTAATGATGGATGACTTAATTATTCCGACTAGTAAAACTATCTGTGTCTCAGTCAGTAGCGTATTTACTGAGCTGATTAATCCGCCATAGGAAGATTCGCTTCCGCATTTGATTGCTTTTTATTGCTTTTCAGGGCAGATCGCAAACACATAGAGGGCTGGACCACAGACCCAGGTCGAGACAGTGCTCTGGAGTACAGGCTAAGTATCATCAACGCTGTGAAGGAAGACTCGGGCATCTACCGCTGTGAGACCCCTGCGAGACAGAGCCATCAGGTCGAAATTATTGTTGAAGGTATGGGGATAAGGTTCATGTTTATGTTGTATTGTCGGCAGTTGAAATAAGACGAACTAATGGCAGTTTATAATAATTACCTCGTTAACTAATAAGCGTCTGGCATGCCAAATTGATGTTTTTTGGATATGTTTGCATATTTTTTCTAATGGACCATAACTTCACTACCAGACCAGCTACTGCTTATCAGCTACTGTACTTGTATAGCTTAAAAGCTATACAAATACAGTTAATTAATGAGGACAATTTTATTCATGATTTTGAAGAATATTTACTAATAGACCAGGGTAGATAATTTTTGAAACCAAAAAAAATTACAGTAGGATGAAACCCATTAGAAAAGGAGGGGAATATGATCAAATTGAAAGGAAAAATAAATTACGGTCGATCCGAGTTCGGGAAGTGGGAGGGGGAGGTTTTTAAGGGTAAAAAATGGTTTATCTTGATTTCCGGCAAAACTACAAGTCCTATGGAAAAAAGTTAAATGGCAAAGTTGTAGGCAATAAAAAGATCTACAACTTTTGTGTTTGCAGATTTTTCACATAACCTCAAAATTTAGGTGAAAAATTCAAAAAACCAAGTTTTTGGTTTTTTATTTATATCTTTTTCAAAAACATTTCTTTTTCTACGAAATTTGGTGAAAACTTACCTTATTATGTCCCAAATACACTGTAATTTATTTGATTAAAAATATTTATTTTTTCGCTTCATTTTAATTTAATATCAAAAAAGCACCCTAATTTTCAATCAAAAATTCTGACGTCAAAATATCAGCTTTTTTCAAAAAGTTTGGGGGCTTTTTGTTCGTTGAAATATCTACTTTCTGATGGTGTAAAGAAAAATATACATTACTATAGGAAATATTCTTAGAAAATGCAAAAAATTGAAAAAATCTCAAATTCGAAAAAAAATTTTTAATCATTATGTACAATTTCATCAAAAAAATGTGATTGCTGCAATTTTTTTTAGTTAAAAAGTTTATTTATTTTACTCGAATTACATTCATGTCATAGAAAATCTCATACAAAATAACAAACAGTGTGATAATGAGCTTCTATTGCGACTAAATCAGGCACATTTCTTAAACGAGCTAAAATGTTTTTATCGAAATCATTAATTGTGTTTTGTTTTTTAATATGCTGTAATATATTTTCTCTTGTATCGTTATTTTGAACTGATGAAATTTTATCTTTAGAAATATTACCGAAAAACCCACCGCAGAGAAAGCAATGAGATTGAAAATTAAATATAAGAGCGTCCTTATTTATTTGTTTTCCTTCCTGTGATTTCTTACGTCTTGAGCTACAGAATGTAGCTATTGCAGTCTCATCATTATAATGACTGACAAGTTCGATGAATAAGAGCTGATGTTAAAGTTTCAAATTTTTTTTATCTATTGTCGATTCTCTTCTTGCTAGACGCCACTTAACAATTCAAAGCTGTTTTTTTTATTTCATACACTTGCTTGTCGTCTGACTTATTGCAGATTATACAAACAGATTCTTCCATACTGGTAATCTGAAAAGACAAAATCAAATTAATAATGCCTTCAAAGTCTTATCATGAGTATAACTAAATCTGTTTGTATAAAATAAACGAAGTTACTATTTTTTTATTCTTGTACTGAAATATCATTCAATTTCAATTTTTTAGGTTATGTTACGTTAAACATACTATTTATAAAAGAAAATATTACTATTTTTATTTTGAAGCTGATTAATCTATACATATAATAAAATCGTAGAAAAGTCAAAACTGTACATTGAATATTTTTTTAAAAGAATACTTGGGGCGTGATCTACAATCTATACCGAAGCCAAAAATATAATTTTTAGAATTCATGTCTGTTTGTCTGATTGTCTGTTTGTCTGTTTGTCTGTTTATCTGTATGTCCGGGCTAAACTCAAAAAGTACTGGATGAATTTACTTCAAATTTTGCATGAATATTACTGAGAGGTCGGGAAAACAAATAGGCTACATATTATCACGCTATCACCTACGGGGGAGGAGCTGTGAATCTTTATTTTTCTTACGCATTATGTGGCAGCGTGTAATCTAACGACGCATATATAAATGTTGTTTTTGAGTAAGCCATGCTATTATTTAGCTTTACAATATAAAAACTACGCCATTTAAGTAACTTGGACAGAAAAACATAATTTCGTGAATGTTAGTAGTATAAAGGAAATTTTAAAGCAGCGCCATCTATGACATTACATAAAAATCAAATCAAGTTACATATTAACACTTTTTGGAAATTTATAATTAAAATTTTATCATGTTGGCGAGGTTAGTAGTTTGTTATTCTTAAAATTCATAGATGGCATTTTGCATTTTCTTCATAACAGTTGTATCGTATAGTTCGTTTGACAAATACAAGTTCCAACAAAACCCTCAAAATCTTGAGCAGAGTTGAGGAAGACAATTAAAAAAAAATGCGGTGTTAAGTATTACAAAAAAGTGATGTTCATTGATGATGAAGTGACATTGAAGCTCATTTATCGCAAGAACGTGACAGAATCCAAGAGAACAGCGTGCGGCACAAATAGAATAAGATCGCCTGTGTCGTGACATAAATCAACTTTCGACATCTGATGATGAATCCACGGTTTACGACATCGAAGAGCAAACGGCTAAGTAAAGAAGGAAGTGGATTTATCTACAATATCGTGATTAACCTCGCCGCCCATGGAGATATGGTTGCCTTAGAAGAAGTTTGTACCCACTGCCAAGTCCGCAAATGAAAAAGGGGACTAAATGGCAAGCATTCGAAGTCCAGCCATTTTTTGAAATACATTCGAGCTTATAACAGCGCCTTCCAGATGACTTTGTTTGGTGAACAACAAGCAAGTGTTGAAGTAGACACATCCTCCATTTGGTCTGGTCTGTTCAAAGGATTGCAAAGTATGTTGCATAACGTTAATCCGCAAATTAGCAACTTCAAAGCAGCCCTCGCGTCGGTGCCTGAAAACGAGCGCAACCACTTTAATTTTGTCATCAGAGCAGATAGAAGGCCGATCACAGCCCATCCAGGGTGGTATAATGCTCCAACGACGAATGAGGTAGCTGTTGTGTTAGTCGGACAGGAGTGTGATAAAAGAGACATCGTTTTACGCACGCATGATGACCGGCTTCGAAGGATCAGCGAGACTCACCGCGCGTACGATTCTCTTCAATATCCTCTCATTTCAGTTCTGTCGTGGAGAGGTTGACTACCATTTTGCCCACTATAATGTAGACCCCCAGACAGGCACCCCAAATCATAAAAAAAACCCATCCACCATGCATTTCTACAGCTTCTTGATCCAGCTGAGGGTAAACAATGGTTCTTATCTCCGCCATTATCGTACGCTCTTTACTCAGTTTCTTAGGACATGTACGCCAAAATTGAGACAGAGCGTTTGGTATTTATAAGGTCCAACCAAAGAAAGCTCAAAGCTGAGAACTACGTCTATCTCTATGCAGAATAATACAGATGCTCATTCATGGTCATTCTCCCCTCCACCTTCACAAATGGTCCGTGGTACATGCACGAGAGGACCCAAGATGCATTTTGTTACGTGCGAAAGTTTGGTCGCCCGGACCTTTTCACTATCATCACTACCAATCCAAAGTAGCCTGAAATAACAGCTCAACTCCTTGCAGGATAGGCTTCGTACGACAGGCACGACTTGATCTCTCGCGTATTCCACCTGAAGTTAAGTTCAATTAGAAATGCTAATTTTTAATGCTCAGCTTGGAGACAATGCACGTGTTCAGGAATTTTACGATGTCCTTCTAAGTCATGGAAAACGCACACAAGAAGAACTCATTCGCTGTGTGTACGGGGATGTCAGTCGTATACTGCACCAGTAGAATTCTTGGGTGTGTGAGTAGGCCATTTAGATGCTCATAAATGATCAGGCTGCAGCAATTAACGAATGCATTCTCTGGGAAATTGAGGGGAATGATGTGGTCTACACCTCGATAAACACTGTTGTCGAGCAAGATAACGCTACACATTATCCCGTGGAATTTCTGAACACCCTGTCAGCAAGTGGACTTTCAGTGCATATCATCCAGCAGAAGGTCAGTATCCCAATTGTGCTTCTTCGGAACCTATCTCCTCCAGAGCTGTGTAACGAGACTCGCCTTAAAGTCGTCTCAATCCACAGACACACCATTGGAGCAGAAATTCTTATGGTTGTGGCATCGGCGAGGCAGCATTTATACCACGCATTTCCCCCCTACCTTACAACTTCCCGTTCCAGTTCAAGCGCGTACAGTTCTCAGGACGAGTTGCTTCTCACAAAGGCAACTGTACGGTGCTTGCTCCCGCGTCACCAGTCTTGATTCTCTTTACATTTTGGCACCTGGCAACATAATTTATAGGGAAGTGTTGTAAGGTACGATATCTTTGTACGTATGTTTACACTTTTGTGTCCTGGAATGGAATACATTCCACACATACATCATCATCATCATCTGCCTAGCCTTTTCTCAACTATATTGGGGTCGGCTTCCAGTCAAGCCGGATTTAGCTGAATTCCAGTATTTTACGAGGAGCGGCTGCCTACCAGACCTCCACAACCCATTAACTGGGATAACACGGTACTTCATGGCAAGACTGATATTCCACACATACATCATTTTCTCTTTTTCTCTATTTCCTTCAGTCACAACTTATGACTGAACTCAGCAGGATTCCTATATAATTCTCTAAACTTGCTTCGCTTGCAAAAAAAAACATGTATTTTAATGCTATTTTAAAAGTTGTTTACTTATAATCCTATAGCGACATCTTAAGTATTTTTGGTGCTGTAGGGCCTTCACGCAGACGACGTCGCGGGCAGCAGCTAGTATAGATTAAAATACAGATAGTATTTACCTTGCTATGCAGATTCCAAACGTAAAGTACGTAAAGTAAATTTCTCACAAATCACTTAGAGTAACTCAGCCTGCACGTGTATTTTTAAAAACGATGCAGATGTTGTACACTACTCTGTATCTCAAATACTGACTAACGGTCTTTACAGCTGCTATGAAATAGCAGGTATGTAGTAAGGCCCAGACTCTCCTAGGTCCGTCCCCACTTCTCAATTAAATAACTTACAATGGGCTTAAATTCACCGAAGGTCACTCAGGTATATAAATTATTTTTAAAACAGCAATAAATAGGCATCTACAAATATTATTTAAAGAAGATTCTACAACTTTTTCAAAATATTGTAGATGTCTTATTAAATATTAACTTTATTAACTTATTTGTTTGTTAATTATAGAAGTATATTTTACTTTGTAATTTTTTCGTTTATCAATAAAACATGAAATCTTACGTTTTTTGAGTAATTAAAGTGTAAATTTTAATAAATACCTGAAAATTGTACATAATGATTAAAAATTTTTTTTCTAATTTGAGGTTTTTTCAATTTTTTGCATTTTCTAAGAATATTTCCTATAGTAATGTATATTTTTCTTTACACCATCAGAAAGTAGATATTTCAACGAACAAAAAGCCCCCAAACTTTTTGAAAAAAGCCTATATTTTGACGTCAGAATTTTTGATTGAAAATTAGGGTGCTTTTTTGATATTAAATTAAAATGAAGCGAAAAAATAAATATTTTTAATCAAATAAATTACAGTGTATTTGGAACATAATAAGGTAAGTTTTCACCAAACTTCGTAGAAAAAAATATTTTATTTGAAAAAGATATAAATAAAAAACCAAATACTTGGTTTTTTGAATTTTTCACCTAAATTTTGAGGTTATGTGAAAAATCTGCAAATACAAAAGTTGTAGATCTTTTTATTGCCTACAACTTTGCCATTTAACTTTTTTCCATAGGACTTGTAGTTTTGCCGGAAATCAAGATAAACCATTTTTTACCCTTAAAAACCTCCCCCTCCCACTTCCCGAACTCGGATCGACCGTAATTTATTTTTCCTTTCATTTTGATCATATTCCCTTGCTTTTCTAATGGGTTTCATCCTACTGTGATTTTCTTTCATTTTTTACCATTTTTGTAGGCTTTGACCCCGGTCTATAAGTAGGATTTGTTGGCCACGGAAAATCATTTTGCTCTTTTTGGTTAATCTACATTGGTGGAGAAAGGGGACCTCTTTCTTCATCCAAACCTCTCTGTCTTGAGTGAGCTCTAGCCAAGATCGGTCCTTTAAACATAATTAGATTGTCATTCCACCTTCTTTCTTCTTCTTCCTGCTCTTATCTGATATTACCTGGGGTCGATGCAACACTTTTTACTCTTTCATTCTGTTCTATCACCCGTCATACTATCACTAACTCCCTTTACATTCATATCACTCCTCATACAATCTTCTTCTTGTTTTTGCCCTTATCTCGTATTACTTGAGGTCGGTACAACACGTTTTTCTCTTTCATTCTGTTCTGTCACCCGTCATGCTTGGAATCAGTGCAACACACTCTTTTCTCCTCCCTTTTCTTTCATACCAGTCCTCACATAATCCATCCATCTTTTTTTTTAGTCTTCCTCTTCCATCATCAACCTCCACCCTATCCACTCCTTCCGTTCCGTTCTTTTCGTTCCTTCTATCTTCGCCCTTACACCACCTTCTTTCTAATCTTTCTTCAATAATCCAGTGACCTCTCTCCACAGACGTCCACTGTCCTCCGCTGCCTATCCGACGAGGTCTGGTAGCCAGCAGCCTGGGCACCAGACTTGGAACAGAGATACGCTTCCACTGCGCTAACGGCAACGCTCTGCTTGGTGCCCATACGCTGGTGTGTCGAGCTTCTGGCAACTGGAGTTCGCCTTTACCTGTTTGTGAAAGTGAGTACTATACTTAGTTTCTCAACCTTTTATGAACTACTTACTGCCTCTTTATAAGAAAAAATAATTTTGCACGTTGTGTATTGTTGCAACGCGGGTTCGATTCCCGCATGGAACAACTGTGTGGCCTATAGAATATAGATGTTCCGGCTCTGGGTGTCTTGTGTATGTGAGTTTGTATGTTTGTGAACGTACCCACGATACATGAGTGGTAAAGTTAGAGTTAAAAAAAAAAGTTTATTTATGAATACAGTGTGTTTGACTTCGAAGCACATTCAAATACCATAGATCTATTATATGATTAAACTTCCCAGTGGTGATAAGTCGATGTTTTCCTATTTTTTAATCTGTTTTTATTTTAAAATTAAGCTGTATAATATCATTATTCTAACTTAGTGGATTTTTCATTAAATATAATGAAAAATCCACTAAGAATACTAACTAAAAAATTACTGTATTCCTTGGTATTCCTACTGGTTTATTGCCAACCAAGCAACGACGAAACCTCACCTACCTCCACATTACATCAAACATCCCAACCCATTCCAGGTGTGGAATGCGGAGAAGTAGTCCACGACACGCCTCTGGCTGAAGGCGAGCGTCGCCCACGCGTGGCCGTGGTGTCGCGTGGAGTGGGGGGCAGGGCCGCCTTCTCCTGCGCGCCGGGATGGGCGCTCCGGGGGGCTCCAGAGACCGTGTGTCTGCCCGCTGCGGACTGGGCTAAGCCTTTCCCTGTTTGTAGAGGTGAGTCTTGATTGATCGGAAATATTGTAATGCTCTTGGCTGAAAGTTGATTATCGCCTGATTTAAACTTTTGTGAGCCAATAGTACCGGTGCTAGAAAGAAAGAAAACAAGGCACAAACATAACCAAGGTCGGAGCCAGATTTTGGTATACCTACTTAGCCATCGTTTACCCTAATTATGTATTGCATTTATTGACATTCTTAATTTCTCAAAACGTAAATAAATTAAAATATAAAATTGTATTGAATCCATAGTTCCAACCTAATAGTTACAACATGGGAATCTTTAAGTCAAGAGGGAAATGGGATGACCGCAGCAGGCAATTTGTCACTTGTTTAGGCCGCGTTTCCATCTGCAAATAAATTGCGATCAAGATGAATTGAATAGTGGGATACAAACAACCAATTGATCACTATAAACCCAGCAAACAGTTTCTTGCGAGTGGAAACGTAGCCTTAGCTTCCAAGTAAGCAAGAGTAACAAATGCCTGTATAACTCGATTCAAATCTTCCTCCACTTTAACTTACCTATTTCTCATTGCAGAGGTGTCCTGCCCCGCACTACCTCCACCCACCTCAGGCTACGTGCTAGGCCGAGCACCATACCGCGCTGGCGACGTGCTGCAGTTCCACTGCAACCCTGAGCACACGCTGCACGGCAGACCCATCCTGGTGTGCCAGGATAGTGGCCGGTGGAGTGACAAGCCGCCTACGTGTAAGTAGCGAAAAGATTGCTCAATGCCCTGAATTTTTGGGTTACTAGGTGTAAAGCAGAGATTGTCTTCCATAAAATGAGATATTAGTTCTGAGACTTTCGTATGTACTGCTACCGATGATGCAGTTCAAGTTGCAAGTACCTATTGAGCCAGTCAAATTTGGATGAACCATTGGCGTGCCCCTACGGACCCTGGAATGAATGCAAAGAAGGAATAGGAGTAGGTTTTGGTCAGTAAAAGTCTGACACGTAGGTTAGGACTTGGGAGAAGTCATATCGATGATTTCTTACGTTAAATAAAAAAAGGGCGTACCATTTCGGGGTCTCAAAGCGGCAAAATTCGTTTGGCTAATATCAAATGAAATAGCGAACTAACCAACCGAATATTTTAGATGTCATCTCACCAGCGAGAATGCAAGGCATGAGCAAGCTTAGGAGCTTGAAAGTGTATTTACATCAGATTTTTCTCTGACATGCTCAAGAGAGCAGGGTGGAGCAAGCTGTACCATGTGTCCCACCCTGGATACACCCATGAAATGAAACGAAAAATCTATTCAATAGCAGCTGAAGCAATATTTTCATTTTTATCCATATAAAATTACAAATTGACTCTGAAATCATTGTTCTTCTCCACAGGTGCTCAAGCCTGCACATACCCCGGCACCACAATATCCGGGCGGATGTCCTCCGTGAAGTTCTACTACAAGATCGGCGAGACCATCACGTTCACCTGCGAGCCAGGTTACCGGCTGAAAGGGGCTCCTATGCTGCGGTGTTTGAAGTAAGTTCATCCAAAATACTCGTACTTAGCAGATTAGCTCGTGGAACAAAGGCCAAGAATGAATCTTCTTCTTCGTCGGTATCACTCTTGACAGAGTCGTCTTGGTCATCACTTCAGGTGTTGGTGGCAAGCTTCAAAACACGCCACTTTTCTCTGACGGCCGCCTTCCTCGTGCATTCAAAAATGAATAGGAGTTGGTTTTAGGTAGTAAAACTCTGACACGCCTCTAAGACAGATCTTAGAGCGGGTTAAGTCATTAAATGATTTCTTACCTAAAAAAGCTTAATAACAGACATCTGATCCGCCTCCACTTGAAGGCTGCTCTATCGGGAACATTGATGACATTTAAATCTGGACAGCCATTTATGTGAAGAAGAAGATGTTCCGCTTCTGAAGATGAGAGTTGTTGGTTTTAGGTTTGACCGAATAAAGCGGCATAACCAACATCAAGCACGCATCTTTAGGCCTTTTCGAAGAGTGCCATAAAGTAGTATGTGGACTACAGAAACATTTAGGCCTATTGTGCACGGACGCACAACTGTTTCGACGAAGTGGCAGCGTCGAACGGTCGTGTGGTTGCAGTTTCGTTGACAGAGTTTTGTACTTTTGTACGTAAGCTTCACGCTGGCGTAAACCAAGCATAATTATAATAATGAATACGCGTCTACGAAGCTACGGGTCTGTGGACAATAGGTCTTAAACACCGATACCGGTATTTGACAACGTATTTCTCATTATAAAGTCTATTTTGGATCTCAAGAACCATGCAAGTCGGTTTAATTAACTTAATTCTAATCCTACAACATTTGTTACAGAAACCGAAAATGGTCGAACGCGATCCCTCTCTGCACGCCAAACACAAACTACACCTCTTCCGACACAGTCGCCATGTTCAACGGCGACATCGACGCCATGTTGTCTGACGCGCCGGCAGACATCTTGAAAACGCGGGAATCGCCCGCCATCTTGTCTCCAGAGAGCTATAAAGCAGCTGTCACACGCGCTGCAGTATCGAGGCTCCTGCGAAGAGGTCCTATTGAAAATTATAGAAACAGAGTCTACAGAGTGAATAGGCTACTAAGGAGGGACACAGAAAGATAATTCTCGGGTAATTTTCGGTTTTTTGTGTGCGGTAATTTGATGGCGGAATGTGAGCGCGGATGGTTTTTTTGACAATTTTTGGAGAAGCGTGGTATGTTTAATGAGCGAAGTTATTACGAAGTCTGTGTGCTTAAATGTTGTACTTATTTTATGAATTTTATGAAGGTTGTCAATTATATGATTAAAAATTAATTAATTGTTTTAGATGAGAAATATGTGGAATTGATGAGAGTAGGGTCAAATGTTGAGAAATTTTGGAGTACTTAAGAGTCTTAGTCTTTTCATTATTTTATGTTTATTTACCAATACATTACCGCATGCAAAAATATTTTAAATATAATATTATTTTATAACAGCAATGTTGTACTTGTTTTCAATGTGTACCTATTTTATTGTTGTCATATTTATTATTATTATTTTTTCTAACAAATAAAACGATCAATTTTTCGTTTAAAAACTATTACTATCCGATTTCAATCGAATGATTAATTGATGAAAAATGGATTTGAAATTAATAAAAAAAACTAATGAGACTAAGAAAATAGAATAAATTAGAAATTGTAGTGAAATATTTATTTATTTATTTTTCCTTTGAAGACTGTTTAATTATAGTGAACGCATTCCAATTGTTGCCAAATTTTTATTACTTTTTTATTTTTCAGAATTTTATTTTTTTATCAATTTTTACAATTGTAAATAAAAATGCTTCGCCAAAGAAAATTAGAATACTCTTATAAATATTAGTAACAATTATGTAGATAAAACTATTATTGTAATAGTATAGGTGTAAGTTTTAGGAAATGTACCGATTATTACAACTCACTATAATGCTCAGTATGCTGAGTGAGAGTTGTGATAACGTTAACGCGATCGAAACGTGTACTGCGTTTAGCTCTCTGATTGGTTAAGAGCTCGGAGCGGGCCAATCGGAACGCCAAACGTCATAAACGTGTCGATCGCGTTAACGTAAAACATACTCGCACTAGGCACTCAGTTTCTAGTACGTAAATAATGTGAATGATCGTCAAAAATGCGTTTTTGCGTTCCAGAATCTGTGGTAAATAAAATACCTACCATTTAAAACTAGCCTAATTACTTATTACTTACTATAAAGTCAAAATATTCGACTAACTATAAAACTAATTGACTATATAATAGTCGATTTTGAAAATAGTTGTTAGTCGGTACATTTAATATTTTTAAAAGTCGTAATATTGAATGTAAGTAAGTAATTTTGAATATTGCGCTAGATAATACCACGCACAAATATTTGGAAACATTTTTAGGTCATCGTCCGTAGTTTATGTGGATTTAACTTAAGTGTACCTACCTAACGTTTTTTTTAATTTTTATTAGCCTAGTTTGTATCCCACTGCTGAGCAAAGGCCTTGACTATCTCCTTACAAATCTCTCTGTCTTGGGCCATCTCTGGCCAATTTTAAGTTTAACGTAGGTAAAAAATAAACTAAAAAAAACAGATATAATTTGCATATTCACACTTATAAAAATATGAAAAATGACAATATTAACAAAGCATTTTTAATTAATTAAGAACTTAATTTTATCATCCATGAATTTACTTATAATTAAATATAATTTAATTTAACAATTAAATAATTTAAAATAAACGACATAATGTAAATAAAGGTTAAACACTTAAGTTATATCCGCATACTATTTTATGCATATCAAAAAAACAAAATTGCATATCTTATTATAATTATAAAAATAAAAACAACAAAAATCTGGTAAATCTTTAGATAGTTGTATACTTTTTCAAACATAAAACTATGTAACTCTGTCCCATTCAACAAAATAAATTAATAAATAAATTGTGAATATGACTCTATGGCTATGATTTTATTTTTCCTTTACCCTTTTGGTTAGGGTGAGTTCATACCGAGACGCGACGCGACGCGACGATACAGGAAGAGGCCAGTGATATCGCGCTGCGGCGCGCCCGCCGCCGCGAGACGCATCGCACGTTGCGAAGCGCATAGTAAAATCGTTGGCAAGTTTGGCAACACAACAATGTAAAAACGTTCCGCTGCATGAAGCAACGTATTCTAAATTCGCACAATGAAATGTGTATCTTTTAGTGTAGTAAATAAAGTTCTATTTTGAGTGAATTAAAATGTGCATGCAGCGTCGCGTCGCGTCTCGGTGTGAGCTGACCCTTAGGCATACTGTCTACAGACGCATTGGGTGTACGGGTTCGCTTCTGAAAGCAAATTCGGGGCCCTGGAACAAAAGGCCAAGAAGGAACTTACGAGTGGAGTTTAACCTATCAGTACCCGCGAAACGAGACACAATAGTAAGACAATAACAGCGCGGTCCAATGAGACCGGTCGGGGATTCATGAATTAATGAGTAAAATTCTGATACCACTTCCCCCTCCCGCTTCACCCAAGAGCGGGAGGAGTCATTTCACGTCAAATGACCTCAAAAAACGGGTATATAGCTTCATAGACGCGTATGTAGCAGTGGTGTTTAAATAAATTACTTACAGAAAAATAATGCATCTGTTTTTTTTAGGATGGAAGTCATCAAAATGACTTCTCCCGCTCTTGTGTGAAGCGGGAGGGCGTGTCAGACTTTTACCGACTAAAACCCACTCCTTTTGTTCCTTCTTTGCCTTTCGTTCCAGGGCCCTGAGTTTTCCTTCCAGATGCAAACCCTTGGCCCCAGACGCTTCGACCTTAGGCCCGAATTTGAACCCGTCACCTACTACGTGCTTCCAAGTCGTACCGTTACCACTGAGCCAACACTTCTCCTAAAAAAATCAATATACCGACTGATAATGGATGGAGGGGGATAGGGAGGCCAAAGAAAAGATGTATCCATGGATTGTGTGAGAAGTGATATGGAAGAAAAGGGAGTTAGTGATAGCGTGACGAGTGACAGGATAGAATGGAAGAAAAAAACATGTTGCGCCGATCCCAAATAAAACGGGACAAGGGCAGGAAGATGATGATGATGACCGACTGTTAATTTTCTAGAAACAAGTCATCTTACCTGTATTAAATCCCACATCAGCACAATCATATTTTACAGGTCACAAGATCAACACCTATTACGTAACCCGTAATGGTTATTTATAAAACAAATTACATTACAGACTTACTGAAAGAAAACTCATTAATCAAACTAGGAAATGATGCAATGGACTACGCTTGTCTGTGATTCAATCGTAAATGATTTGTTACTACATTTTATGACAATTAAAATAATAAAAACATGTTACATTACCGCTTTTGTGTGAGTAACTTACTAAAGACTGAAGCAAAACAAGCAATGGAACGCAAACGCAACGATAGCCTCCAAAGAAAAAGACAATAACTTAAGCACGTAGTACGGTATTCGAAATCCAAAGATTTTCAATTCAGTCCCGCGCGAACAGCGCTCAGTGTATGACGCATACCGAGTCGCGCGTTTTCGCGCCAAAACGCGTGTTACTTCACGACTGTCGATGCAAAAAAATATTCGAAATACGAAAAGGTTCCATTGGTTTTTTTATGCCAACTCAGATAGCAGTGTTTTAAAAAAAGTTGATTTAATAGTTTTTTAGTTACTTTTTTGAGTGTGTATGTGTTTAGTGACAGTGTTTTTTTTTCTGTGTGTTTCTTATGGCGCAGTATGGCGACGATCAGCGATAACTCATAGGTAATTTGTTCAGATTGACTTAGCGTTAATTCTAAAGGTGATTAAGATAAGTGTATGTGCGCAGTTGACCTGCATTCCTTTGCTTACCCTCGATTAGAAAATGTTTTAGTCATTAGGATCTTGAGGAATTTATTTTTAACTTACCTGAGGAATATATTTAGCTACTTGGTAATAGTTTCTACCTAGTAGTAGATACTACTAGGTAGAGACTTCTTTCTGTTTTCGTTTTGTTATCAATCTCAAAAGTACTGTGAATTTTTTTGAGGGTAAAATGTACCTACCTACAGATGTCACTTAGCGAAATCACTTCAGTGCTGAATATTATAACTATTCAATAACTAAGAAAATTGACATTATTTATGTTATTATCGCCTCCAAAAAGGAAACAAGCTATTTGACGTCTAAATTCTCACTCGTACCTGCGAATAATCAGTTTTAAAAACACGTGATCCAAGACTTCATACATTCGTAAGCAATACTTTTTGCATGTTGTAAAACACACTACACAAGTAGGAAAATCTTGTAGAGGAAAATCCTCCTACAAAAAACAGTTTTCCATTTAAGCCCTGAGTACACTGGCGATGAGCAATTTGTTGCCTTATGTGACCCAGGGTTAAATCAGGGGTAATTCTATCTACGAACTTTTACTACCAACATTTACAAACTGATTGTACTTACTCAAACTTGCAATACAAGTAGATGAAAGGTTTACGGGCAACAAGTAATGGGTAGCTCGCTTTCCGGCCGTCCGGTAAGGACGAAGCCCGAGTCATCGATAGTGCTTAGTGTTCTACATGTGTCTCAAAGAGATGTCAACTAAATAGTAGGGGGTCTAGTAGGACCGAAGCCTACTGGCACCATGGGCTATCCGAAAGGGAACTTCAGGGTCCTAGAACGCAACGCAAAAAAGTAACATAGGTGAGGGTTTTAGTCAGTAAAAGTCTGACAAGCCCTCTCATTCCACCCTCGAGCGCGAGAAATCATTGTACGATTTCTGATACCAGCATAGTATCGATAATAACAAAACGTTTGTTGTCAAGGGCACTTCAGTGGTCACGCTGTAAGCATTTTTACGTTTGTGTTTATTATTTTATTATTGTCAGCAAAATAGTTCCTACTATTACTATTGTATGGACCCCTGTCCAGCAGGGTCAATGCCAAATGTTTTTTTCGCGGGTAGGCGCTTAAAAAGTACAGACATCCGAAATTTTTTGAAATTTTAATTAATTAATAATAATTGTAAATATTGAAAATATTGATCTAATTTGCTACAGTATCTAATCTACTGCAGTGTGATAACCTGTACACATGTTTGTGGCTGATTTATGTGACATTTAGAACACTCAAGCATCACCTGCCAGCTGATCACTAACTGTCATAACAGCACAGCACATAACACATCCAATATGTCCCAGTACGCTGAAGTTCTAGCTGCACAGAGAACACTGGAGGAAAACGTCACGAGAAAGATGACTGAACTGGAGGCACAGATCAAGGCTGCCGGGCCTGCCAAGACCAACACAGTGGCGAAGATTGCTGATGAGTTTCGTGTCTTTCGGGAACTCATTTTCTCCATGTTTGGCCTGCTCCGAAGCCAGCTAAACGAGTGTGCGAGACAGATCGATGGTATTGAGACCAGGCACAGGCGGAAGGCTTTGATTTTCCAGGGACTTGTCGAAGTGGAGAAGGAGGATAGCAAGGCTCTGATTCTGGAGGTCATTAACACCAAACTATCCCTCAAGAATGTCTCAGCATCTTCAATCAAAGTCTGTCACAGACTTGGTGCCCCCAGCAATGAACATCACAGACCGATTCTCGTCAAATTCGCCAGCATGGATGTCAAGGCATTGGTTTGGAGAGCAAAGACGGGGTTGAAAGGCTCCAAAATATCCGTCAGGGAATTCTTGACCCGGACCAGGCAATCTGTTTTTGGGAAGGCGCGTGAGCACTTCGGGATGCGGGCGTGCTGGACTCAAGAAGGTGTCATTTGCGTTAAAGCTTCTGACGGCGTCCGGCACAAAATAACATCCATGGAGGAGCTCAAGCCCTTGATATCCAAGTACCCCAAGGTGGCGGCCCCTAATCCAGCTACGAGTGGAAGAGGTACAGATGCTGCTGGACACCTGAAAACATCACGTAAATAGCAATTTTTCCTTATTGTCGCTTTTTCGCTTTATTTATAGTGATTGTTCTTCTTCGGGTTCAGTGTTTTGTAGTCTCTACTATACGTTTTGTAGCTTTTTCTGTTTACATCATTCATTCTTCTTTGGGCTAGTGCCCCCATTATTTATCTATTACTGTTTTTCTTGATATGTAATTGTAGTTATTAATAATTTAATTTTTATTTATTACCCTCACTCAACACTGTACTACTATTTTGCATTAGTTTTTGTCAAAGTCATATTGACATGTGTTTTGACATTTATGGAATGCGTTCGGAAACATCAAGTTCCGAATTAAGATACGTCAAAACAAAAATTATTTATATCGTTTTGTTCTACGGCGCGTTTAATTCATGTTGAGTGAGCCAGTGCTTTTTGTTTTATTATGTCTTGTGTTTGTAAACTGTTTTATTTTTCTGGTTGTTGTTGCACATGTATTGTATTTGTGTAGTTTTGTAAACTGTTGTGTTTGCTTATCTGCTGATTACTGTTTGTTTTTGTAGTTTGTTGGCTGGCGGGTGGTGCATAGAAGCATTTACTAGGTAGTTCTGTTCTTAGCTGTAGCTCACTTTATTATTACATATATTATTATCTATCATTTATGTCCGACAATGAATTTTATTTTTCGGCCAACGAATCTACTGCCTCTTCGAGCGACTCAAGTTTTTGTTCACTTGGTGACACCCTTGGTGACTTTTTGCAGCGCAACTTTAATGGGGAGTCTAATCGGTTGTTGAATGTCTGCCATATCAACGCTCAGAGCATTGCCAGCCATTACAGTGAGCTGTATGATGCGTTCAATAATAGCAACGTTCACGCCATCCTGATCTCCGAAACTTGGCTCAAACCACATCTTCTGTCCACCACTTACCCTCTCTCTGGTTTCGTACTTATACGAAACGATCGGATTGGTAGGGGTGGGGGTGGTGTAGCCATATACCTTCGCAGTGATTTTTCTTATAAAATACTTGCTTCATCTTCTTCGAACTATTCTGCCTCTGCTGAGTTTATCTTCCTTGAAGTATGCGTCAAAGGAGCCAAAACCATCATTGGTGTTGTTTACTGTCCCCCCACTGTCGATTACTTCACTGAATTCGAAACAGTTATTGAATCTTTGGGTTCAGAGTATGCACACCACATCATAATGGGTGATTTCAACACAAACCTCCTTGCCCAAAACTCCACGCGATCCCGAAAACTACTCCATCTTATAGAATCAGCCAGTCTGCATGTGTTGCCGCTCCAACCTACTCATCACAACGTTGCAGGCGATGACACCTGGCTTGACCTTATCCTCACCTCAAATCCTGCCCTCGTCTCTTCCCATGGTCAACATGACGCTCCTGGTTTCTCTCATCACGACATGATTTTCCTTTCCTATATCCTTAAACCTCCAAAACTTAAACCCAGGGTTCTGTACAGGCGATGTTTTTCAAGGATGGATGTCAACCAACTGAAGCAGGATGCATCTGTGGTGGACTGGGCAGCTATGACTGATGCGACTTCGGTTGACGATAAGGTTGCGATCTTCAATGATGTTGTCATCGGCTTGTATGATATTCATGCACCAGTAAAAAAAGTGCAACTGAGGCGTCCTCCTGCGCCTTGGATGACAGAGGCGATACAGATGGCTATGCGACGGAGGGACCGTGCGTTCCGAAAACATAAGAGGAATCGTACTGAAGAAAACTGGACACTCTTTAAGGCATTAAGAAATAGGTGCAATCAGATGATACGTAATGCTAAACGCCGCCATATTCTACTAAATATTTCTTCTTCTTCGTCTGCCGATATTTGGAAGTTCCTTGGAACACTTGGTATCGGCAAACAGCGACATTTAGACCTCCCAAACTCCATCGACTTAGATGATCTCAACAGTCATTTTTCTAATGTGCCTACCATGGATCATTTAACCAAACAACAAACTTTGTCTCAAATCTCTGGTCTAACGCATCCAAATATTAGTTCTTTTAATTTCGTTTCAGTTGAGCCGGGAGAGATCAGAAAAATCATCCTCTCCATTAAATCCAATGCCGTGGGATGTGATAGTATCACTCGTGGAATGATCATGACCATTCTGGATGAACTCCTTCCCGCGATTACCCACATCGTAAACTACTCCTTGTACTCCGGTATATTTCCTTCCTTGTGGCGCAAGGCCTATGTTCGTCCACTACCTAAAATTCCAAATCCTACTCTTCCCACTCACTTCCGCCCTATTTCAATCCTTCCCTTCCTATCCAAAGTGCTGGAGGCCTGTGCCCACAAACAACTTTCTAACTTTGTGCACTCTAATGCACTGATTAGCCCTCTACAGTCTGGGTTCAGGCCTGGGCACAGCACTGTTTCCGCCCTCCTTAAAGTGACTGGCGATATAAGGGCAGGACTAGAAGACACCAAAGTCACTGTTCTGGTGTTGGTCGATTTTTCGAATGCTTTCAATACCGTCAGTCACGACATTCTATTAGCCATTTTGTCCTATTTGATGGTCTCTCCTGAAGCACTGGAATGGTTCACTTCCTACCTTCAGGGGCGCCAGCAGTCGGTTCACGCTGGAGAGATTTCTTCTCGCTGGTGTGATCTGCCAACTGGCGTTCCACAAGGCGGCATTCTTTCTCCTCTTCTATTTTCTATTTTTATTAATCTCATTACTTCCGTCCTTCAGTGTGCGTATCATCTGTATGCGGATGACCTCCAGCTGTACTGCCAAGGGGGAGTCGATGAGATAACTGATGCTATCGAAAAGATAAATAGGGACTTGACGGCTATTAAAACATGGTCTGATAGATTTGGTGTTGCAGTAAACCCCAATAAATGTCAGGCAATCATCATTGGGAGTTCTCGAAGCATCGCCAAAGTGGATATTGCAACTCTGTCACCGGTTATATTCGACTCAACGACTGTTCCTTTTAGTACTGACGTGAAGGACTTGGGCTTGCACATCGATAGTACTCTGAACTGGCGTAGTCAAGTCGTTAGTGTTAGTAAGAGGGTTACAGGGGTGCTGCGGGCTCTGTATCGTCTTAAAAACTTTTTGCCATCGAACACGAAGGCAATGCTTGTACAGACCCTAATTTTTCCTATCATCGATTATGGTGATGTGTGTTACTATGACCTGAATGCAGATCTCCTCAATAAACTTGACCGTCTTCTAAATTACTGCATTCGATTCGTTTTCAATCTGCGCAAATATGATCATGTCTCTGCACATCGGCTGCTTCTAAAGTGGTTGCCCATACGTCAGCGCAGAGAGCAAAGGGCGCTTACTACCTTGTTTTCATATCTCATTTCTCCCAATTGCCCTAGTTATTTAGCCCCTCACTTTCAATACATTTGCGCCAACCACAGTAAAAATCTACGTTCATCTCATAACCGCCTTCTTCTATGTCCCACTCATCGCACTGACTTCCTTCACTGTTCTTTCTTTATTCAATCTATCTCTCTGTGGAATGCGCTCCCCCAAGAGGTCAGGATGGTTACAAACCGATTAAAATTCAAAATTGAGGTTCGCGAGCACATTCGTAAGAAGTTGGCAGTAGTATCATCACAACGCTAATGTTTCTCTGTTTGTCGATTTGTATCTATTTTTCGAGTATTTATATCTATGTATGTATATTTAATTATATTTATTTGATTGAATTATGTATAAATTATATGTATATTGTGTTGTATCATGAAGTCATTTGTATATCTTCTCAATATATTTCTCTCTTTTATTGCACCTACCACTAATATTCTCTGCATTGCCCAAAGGTTGACTGGTAGAAAATGCCCAAGGCATTAAGTCCGCCTTTGTACCTATTTGTGCAAAAAGTATAAATAAATAAATAAATAAATAAATAAATGCCTGCTAGGGCCATGGGGAATTACTTACTGAAAGGGAAATCGTAGTCTTATCACGTAAACTGTGAAGGAAACTGTATGTTGTGTGTTTTATCCGTAATTTTATCAGTGATATGGGTCAGCTGAAACTTGCTGAGATTAAGTGAAACTTGCATAGTTTTGATTATAAAAACGTTTGTTTTCTAAAGGTGCTAAAATGCTAAAAACGTGAGCACTCAAGGGTAACGTTTGTATTTGTTATCTTTGCTCTGAAAAGTCTTACTTCATGAACGCAACTACTTCATTCAAGTAACCCTTAACCTCTCCTTTTAACCTCTTAATTCTCTCCCCTTACTTAAATATTGAACGGACATAATCCGAAGAATGCAACATAATGGGTAGCGCACATATCTCGCAGATAATTTGATGCGGCCGAAAAGTTCTGGAGTGCCGATCGCATACTGGAAGACGCAAAGTTGGCAGGACTCCAACAAAGCAGACTGATTTCCTGTGGTTGTGGATCGTAAGAATCCAATGGATGCCAGATGCACAGGACCGGTCGCTGTGGCGGCACTTGGAGGAGGCCTATACCTGCCGCAATCAAGTCCTAGGCTCATTTATACATGACAAAACATGTAAAAATTACATGCGTACTTCGATAGACACAAGTTATCTACGATTCACTGTCTACGAGACAATATACGAGCACATAACTTGCCCAGGATAACAACCAATCATTTTGTTTTTTCTTCTGTAGTCACTCCAAAACCTTCTTGGTCCCGTCAAGTTTTTAGACATTTCTTTCAGGCATGTGTAGAATTCCGCCGTGATATTTTCGTACAAACGCTTTCCGATTCGCGGAAATAAAAAAACACCTGAACTAGAAAATATAAAATACCTATCCAAGATTACATCTCGAAGCGTGCAACCAGTCTATTAGTCAGACAGAATTATCGATCTATCGAATGTAAATGTTCCGTGTGTCGATGTGGAGTAATAAAAAACTAGTCCGATTGTTTCTTAGCGTGCAGCTAACGGTAGTGTTGTGAGATACTCGAGTCTTTTAGTCTTCATTTCGAGACTTGTGTAGACTTTCAAGATTAGGACTCGTTAGTCAGATGAGTTCGAGTTCTTTTCGAGTCTTTTTAAGGAAGCATTCTTGTTTCGGCACCAAGTTTTTCGGCACAAATGGTTTCGGCACTTAAGCTATTCGCGTTTCGGCACCAAGAGGTATTTTGGATGGTAGTAACCTGTACAAAATCCCAATCCATAATACGTATGGAAATGTCAGCAAACTGTAGGAACTCAGCAGGGTCGAAGCCTTAAGGGACACGGATATTCCGAAAGGTAAGCCCGTGTCCCAGATCGAAGGCAACGAAGGAACGGGGTGGAGTTTAGTCAGTAAAAGTCTGACACTCCCGCTCCGCCCAAGAGCGGGAAAAGTCATTCTGACGATTGACTTGGAAAAAAAGTCTTATTAAATGGGAGTCCAAGACTTGTGTTTCTTACAACACTAGGTAACGGCTAGCTAGGCAAATGTTTCCGAGTTGCCTCTATGAAATTATTACAAAATTCTGTAATTTATCACACTCCATTTTTTTTCTTCGTAAACTAGATTAGTTTTTAATTGCTTTAGTGGTAAAATGTTCTCGTTTTTGTTACGGTTTTTCGTGTTAAAATTGGTTAGAGGAAGTGGAAGCTGTGTTATAAGTTTGGTGAAATTTTACTGACCGTGTTCTGTTATTGCCTTAACTTTTAGTCAGGGCAAAACGATTCAAGATGTCCTGAAAAATCTGGACAATTTGCGTATTCAAAATTAATTATTGTGGTACACAGGTAAAAATATGTGTAAGTATGATGTACCAAATCGTTTATAAATGTAGTGAAGTAGGTATATCTATGGCTCGCCTTTTAGTACACAATAATTTGCAACATTATTGCAGTAATCAATTATTTAGTAAGTATAACGGGTTAATAATAAGTTGATAATATTTAATACAGTAGTCTGTAATAATTTAATAACATTCAATATCAATTAAACATTAACGAAATTTCCAACTTTTATATTGCCGTACAATTGCAATACATAATTTAGCTTCTACGTTGCCACTGTTGGACCAATGCCCCTCTTAACCTATCAATACCCGCGAAACGAGACACAATTGTAAGACAATAACAGCGCGGTCCTATGAAACCGGTCGGGGATTCATAATCTTTCCAAATTTTCCATTCTCGAGCCACCTTCAACCAGTCCTTTACGGTAGGCGTCTAGGCCGTTTCGCCTCCTATTCTCAGATCGGCCTTGGCAGCATCCTTCATCCTCAGGCACCCACTTTGTGGAGACTCTTGCCCATCTCACATAGTTACGATGAAGCACGGTTGCCTTGAAGAAGTCTATTTATTTATTTTTTACTTAAAAGACTCCTAGGTTGTAGCTATAAAGAAACACAGACTATGTACGATAGAGAATTCCACTGCTTAGCTGGTACACGGGAATTAGGTACCATTTCTGTTCATCTAGTTAAATAAAACGAATTGTTATCATCAACAAAACTTCTGTCATAAGTCACATCACAAAATCAATGCCATCCACATTACGACAGGATTAGCCTTAAAGGAAGCGAGTGAACCCGTACACGGTGCATTAGTAGTCACACTAGTCACCAGTCCGCCCGGGCCGGATGCGGTGCGGGCAGCCTACGAAATTGAGGTGCAGGTGACCGGTCACAGAAATGATTTGATTTTGTTGATTACCTGCAGGCCTAAGGAGCTCGTGGCTAGATAATAACAGCCGCACGGGTCGATCTTCAAGGTTATGCAATGCTTACCAAGATTGGTCTGTGGATGGGTGACCATCTTAGTTCCTCCTAGCCTCAGAAAGCACGTTAAACAGTAGGTCCCAGCTGTCATTTGTAGATCTTTGGTAGTCGTTACGGATAGTCAGAAGCCAGTGATTCTGACTCCAGTCTTGCCATGAAGTACCGTGTTACCCCATGTAATGCGTTGTGGAGGTCTGGTAGGCAGCCGCTCCTCGTAAAATACTGGCATTCAGCTAGATCCATCTTGACTGGTACCCGACCTTTCTTGTAGAATTTCTTTCTACAATCACTGATGCCTGGTAAGTGATTTAAAAAGACGATAAGTTGGTAATCTGTTGAGTGTTTAGCTACCGTTCTGTGAGTCTTGGGTTCGATTCCCGCACGAAACAAATCTTTGTATTTCCCACTGAATAGTAGTTCTGTGTCTGGATATCTTGTTTACATATTTCAACCACAGGACTAATTCCTAGTGTGCTCCACACACAAAATGAAAAAAAAAAACTTCCAATGAACAATAAAACCTAATCCATCATCGACACACATTATTTATTGCTACTCCACACTTATCACCAGGAAGCCAATATGGCGACGGGATAAACTTATCTAAATGGGAAAACCGATGTTATTTTGGCAAAATATTATCGCTTAGTACATACATACCTACCAATGTTTTTTTTTCTTTAATCGATATCAAGTTAATTTATGACATTAATGATACCTCGTGCCTCGGAAAGTACGTAAAGCGGTGCAGTGGCATAGTCAGCGTGGACGACGTACGCCATCGCCTATAACCTTGCACCTAGAGCGGCTTTACGCCAGCAGGAGCTATGTAGTCTATCACATACCCGCGAAACGAGACACAATAGTAAAACAATAACAGCGCGGTCTCATAGGACCGGTCGGGGATTCAAACATTAAGAACGAAGGCTCTTTTTATAATGTTTGAATCCCCGACCGGTCCTATGAGACCGCGCTGTTATTGTTTTACTATTGTCTCTCGTTTCGCGGGTATGTGTTAGATTAATTGATATGCTTGCGTCAACATTTTTCCCTGATGGTAAGCGACAATGTAGTCAAACAACGGGTGGCGACAGCCACTGCCTCGTTTTCGAATTTATGAAAGATAAGGCCTCGTTAATGCGCCCATATCTAAATTAGTCCATACCACGCCTCTGACGCAGTTGATACTAGTTGTCATTCGTAGATCTTTGACGGTCGTTCATTACAGATAGTCAGATCCCAGAAAGTCTGACCATTAGTGTATCCAAGGAGTATCATGATTCCTAGTTAGTGGGATATGGAGGTCTGATAGGCAGTCGCTCCATGTCAAACATGGGTATTCAGCCGCGTCCGGCTAGACTGGAAGTCGACCCCAAGCTAGTTGAGAAAAGGTTAGGGGCTTAGGGAGATAATGAGTTTTGTAACGTTATAAAGATTTCCTGTGCGCTTCTATGGTTTCTATGCGAAAGGTAAATGAAGGAACATAGTGAGTTGCACTCTCTGCATCCAGAGCGGGAGAAGTCATATTTTAATGATTTCCTAACTAAAAAAAAACAATCCATAGGTAGGTCTCTCTAATTCGTACTTAATATTATAAATGTGAAAGTAGCTCTGTCTGTCTGTTACGCTTTCATGGTTAACTACTGAACCGATTATGATGTAGTTTTGGTACGGAGCAAGCTTGAACCCCAAGGAAGGACACGGATAGGCTACTTTTATCTGGCTTCGACTTTACGTCTACAGTAACCAACATTCATGTAAGCAAAAATTAGTTTTCAAATAATAAAAATTATGACGACAAAAAATATAATACATAATTTAAAGTTATTATAACATCTTAACTTGCGATACTGAGGATAATTATACATATAATTATTTAAATCAGTGAATGACGTCTTTGTATATATTAAACCATCTTCAGCTGAATTTTAATAAGAAAAACGTCGACACCAAACAAATAAGTATATAATTACGTTTACTTAGTCTTGCCAGCAGAAAATAAGAGCGCAGAATACTCACTTCATAAAAACATAAGTAAGTACCTATTTCATAAAATTTATTTTATAACTTCTACAGCAATTTATAATTGACTAAGCTTTAAAACAGAATTCAATAAAAACTAAATTTTAATTAAAAAATAAATATGCCTTCAGGCTTCATCATCATCATCTCAGCCGAAAGACGTCCATTGCTGGACATAGACCTCTCTAGGAGAGGGAATGCGGCGTAATCTGCGCGGTCAGTGCTTCTCCACAACGACTGGATAAATATATGTGGTGTTTCATGAGCCACACATTATAGAACCCCAAGTAGCCATACGCCTGCACTTTGAAGGATTTAGTGAGTGCCACCGATGCTGTAGTTAACGTAGCTACCTACTGGGCACAAACAATTTAACCAGTTTATTCGAAGAGAAGAAGATTAAAATTTTGAATTAGGTCTCAATAGGTAATGGTTACCCCTGAGTTTGTTTCGGTGTTTCTTCTCAGGGTAGTCAGCTAGGAAACACCGGCCTCATCTACATTAATATTGTATTATTAAGAGGTAAAGTTTGTTTTTTGTTTGTATGAAGTAATCTGTGGAAGTACTGCTAAATTTTTTTGACCAATAGAAAGCTGCTGTATTCCTGAGTGACATAGGCTATATATTATGTACGCGGGCGAAGCTGCGGGCTAAATCTAGTAATTTACTCGTATAATGCTAAAGGTACACCATGTTTTCGTTCGCAGGATTCCTCAGTAAACCTTTTGCTCCGTTCCTCTCCTCGCACAGCAACATTAGCTAACTGCCACACAGTCTCTATGCCAAGGTCGCCCGGCTGTACAGCCAGCATTGTCTACGATAATTAAAACGTAATTGCTGTTTAACTTGACGCGAACGCAAAGAGTTTTGTTATCGTTTGTCGGTACGTGTGAGGATTGGAGGAGTATGCTGGAATGGAATGTGCGGTGGTGGTGTTTTTGTGAGTTGGTCTTGGGGGAAATAAATAAATAAAGGTGAGGAGCTCGTGGCTAAATAATAACAGCCGCACAGGTCGATCTTCAAGGTTAAGCAACGCTTGCCTAGGTTGGTCTGTGGATGGGTGACCATCTTAACATAACGAGTTTCCTCCGTGCCTCGGAAAGCACGTTAAGCCGTTGGTCCCGGCTGTCATTTGGAGATCTTTGGCAGTCGTTACGGATAGTCAGAAGCCAGTAAATCTGACTCCAGTCTTGCCATGAAGTACCGTGTTACCCCAGTTAATGGGTTGTGGAGGTCTGGTAGGCAGCCGCTCCTCGTAAAATACTGGTATTCAGCTAAATCCGGGTTGACTGGAAGCCGACCCCAATATAGTTGGGAAAAAGGCTAGGTAGATGATGGTCTTGGGGGAAATAAATGAGAAGAAGGAGTTTGGTTTGTGAAGATTATTTAGTTAAAATTCATGTACAGTAGAAGTACATACATAAGCGGATTTAATGCAACAAGGCATTATCTACCAGAAACCTATGTAATCTATCTTAGATGTGAACAAAGAATCCTGCACTTTTCAGGATCTATACGAGATCAATAACAAAACCGTACAGGTTGCCAAATACTGGTTAGAGATAATTTTCTCAAAGTAGGAACTTCGACACGAAAACAAGGAGAAAAAATAAAGAAATGTGTACGTTGATAGATTATTACCCTTATAGCCATTTATATATTTACATATCATACACATTTTTTTCATCTTAGTTAAAATACACATTAATTATGATTTACTTGCATTAAACCCGAACATCAATATGTTTAAGTAGATTGAGTTGAGTTGAAAATAACTACTATCTTATACAATGATTCTGCAGAGTTAGTGTAGGAAGATTAACTCCTTGACCAATTTGGATAAAATTTTGTGTGTATATTTGGCCCCCATTTTTTAATAATCAGAACCAGAATTAAAAACTTGTATGCTTTAATAATAATAATAAATTCTTTAGAAAACACTACCTAGTTCATTTAAAACAATTTCAGTGCTTGTAATTTAATTATCTATTTGGGGATTGCAATATTCGAGTTACATGTTCTAAAGTCCATAATTATCTACATAATGCAAATCTCTGATCTACCTATTTGCTCACATAAACTAACGTACTTATTCACTATGCTAAGCAGAACCATAGCTGCTAAGTAAATAACTCCATATCTTATACTAACACGTTATACTTACGTGGTATAACACGTGTATGCTAACTGTTAGGCACCTCTTTGTTCAGCGCAGTCGGTTAAGTCTATTTTATTCACAAACAGTCTGTTAGCATTCTTGTTTTGTTAGTGATTTGTGTGTTATGTGGTTTTTGTCCTTGTAGTAACCTGTTAACATCAAAACAAATCGGTATTTGTCTTCTATCAAAAACAAAATCATATTATCAACCTATACGTTTAAAGTAGTAATACTTATCGTGTTTTTAGGGGTTTTTTTAGGAAGGCAATCATCAGAAAGATTTCTCCCGCTCTTGGGCGGAGCGGAGGGCGTGTCAGACTCCTACTGACTAAACCCCACCTCGGTCCTTCGTTGACTTCGACTTTTGGGGGACATGGGCTTACCTTTCGAAATTTCCGTGTTCCGCAGAGGCCAGAGGCCAGTGGCTAGCCTGGCCAGAGGCCAGCCTGTATAGGCGGGCCTATTAGTAAGACTGCTGTTTATGCGTCTGGCTATCTGTTTATGTCTTTCTTTCTGTCTGCCCGTCGCGTCTGTCTATCTGTCTGTCGGTAACCAGGCTGTGTCTCATGAACCGTGATAGCTGGACAGTTAAAATTTTCACAGATGATGTATTTCTGCTGCCGCTATAACATCTGCCTAGCCTTTTCCCAACTATATTAGGGTCGGCTTCCAGTCAAGCCGGATTTAGCTGAATACCAGTATTTTACGAGGAGCGGCTGCCTGCCAGACCTCCTCAACCCATTAACTGGGGTAACATAGTACCTACTTCATGGCAAGACTAGAGACAGATTTTCTGGCTTCTGACTATTCGTAACGATTGCCAAAGATCTACAAATGACAGCCGGGACCTACGGCTTAACGTGCTTTCTGAGGCATGGAGGAAACTCGTTATGTTAAGATGGTCATCCATCCACAGACCAACCTTGGCAAACGTTGCTTACTCTTGAAGATCGACCCGTGCGGCTGTTATTATCTAGCCACGAGCTCCTCTATAACGCCAAATAATAAAAATCTAATAAAATAAATACCTATTAAAGTATGGTTTCCATTATAATTACAGTCTTTATTTTTCACGTTGATTAGAATTTATGCCAAGTTTCTAGTTTATTATACCCAAGACTATGATTCATCTAGATATGTACAATCTTTAAAACCATCTTAATTGTTTTTCTTTATTTTATTGGGGGTAGTTCTGAAAACAGATTATGACAACCTTATTTATTTAGGTTACTATTGTGCTATAGTCCGTCTAATGAAAGCGCGACCTGAGAAATAGAGGTTAAATCCAAAAATTTATATGTGGTATTACTAACTAGTAGGAGAATATGTCTTGACACTTCACAATTTTTTTTTATTTCCTACAATTGCGGCTGAATAATGTTGCCAAATAAATTAAAACAAAAAAACTCCAGGTCGTTTCATTAGACGCACTCTAACTTTATATATGTACAATCCGGTCACATTAACTTGACGTATCCCTGAAATGCGAGCATTCTCTTAGCTCGCCCGGCAAGTGTATGGTCAGCATCTTTGTTATCGATACGCTCGTCAATAATTAGGCTAGTTTTCTATTGTTAGGTATATTGTTTTTGAACATTATTTCATCGACGCCTAGCGTCAAGTTAATGTGACCGAGTTGTAGGTGTATAGATAGGGGCTTGAACGTGAGCCTATCCACAAATCATCATCATCTCCCTAGGCTTTTCCCAACTATATTGGGGTCGGCTTCCAGTCAAGCCGGATTTAGCTGAATACCAGTTCTTTACGAGGAGCTTTGCCTACCAGACCTCCACAATCCATTAACTGGGGTAACACGGTATTTCATGGCAAGACTGGAGTCAGATTTACTGGCTTCTGACTATCCGTAACGACTGCCAAAGATCTACAAATGACAGCCGGGACCTACGGCTTAACGTGCTTTCCGAAGCACGGAGTAAACTCGTTATGTTAAGATGGTCACCCATCCACAGACCAACTTTGGCAAGCGTTGCTTAACCTTGAAGATCAACCTGTGCAGCTGTTATTATCTAGCCACGACCTCCTCAATGATGTAAGCCTATCCACAAATAACAACAAAAAAACATTGTATATCTTCCAAAACCAGACAGCTCTGTCTACAAAATTTAAATCCGGTTAAAATTCCTCAGAAACCGGGATAAACAAGTCAGCTTAACTTCGTTTATGAGAGTTACAGTCATAAATAGTCCCGTTTTCTCCGAGACCTCTGAGTGACCGCGCGACCCGCACGTTTGTCATTATTTTCTCTGTCATAAACCTCCCAGTTTGTTGTGGCCGTGAATATTAAACTTAAAGTTAAATCTCTTAATGAGTAACTTTGGAATAATAATTATCAAATGCGTTCTTTAAACAATGAATAAGTTTATTAATTTGTAAGTAGGATGACTCTCTGCACGTGTTGGTTCCGACTGTTAGTACAGAGTACCTGTTATAAATAAATAAGTATGTCAAAGTTGATTTAGAATAAAATTAACTAAAAAATATAAAGTTGGAACTACATTAGACCGACACGCATACGTGGGTGACCAGAGGCCTGAGTCGGACGTGGATCTTATGTAGCTCTGCAAGTCTAATTGCCATAGTCTAAAATGTATGACAACTCGGGCTTGATCCCTTTAATTCATGAATCCCCGACCGGTCCTATGAGACCGCGCTGTTATTGTTTTACTATTGTGTCTCGTTTTGCGGGTATGTGATAGGTTAAGGAATTGTCGACATACGTAGTGTTCCACGTGTGCCTCTGGGTCGAGACCGCCATTGTACCCATAGATTTAAGTTTCTGTACAATTTATAACTTCTTTTGGTGTACAATAAAGTTTATTCTATTCTATTCTAAACTGGGGCTATGGCTTATTGCAAAATAGAAATGGGTTTAAGTCTGTAAAAATCCACAACGCCCTAGAGCAGGAAAACTCACCGGATAATTTCTCACTTAAAAAAACCACGTCATGGCAAGTCCCCAGTCTGACTTAAGAAAACAAGCTCCATAGCCACATACCTACTAATTAAATAAAGCTAATATATTCTCAGCCGCGGCCCAACAATGCGTGCTATCTTACGTAAACGACTTCCTACATAATTATATGTTATAGATGCGTTTTCTCGGTAACAATAGCCAGAGGGCTCAGATGTAACACTGAGATGGGAATCATCATCATCTACCTAGCCTTTTCCCAACTATATTTGGGTCGACTTCCAGTCAAGCCGGATTTAGCTGAATACCAGTATTTTACGAGGAGCGACTACCTACCAGACCTCCACAACCCATTAACTGGGGTAACACGGTACTTCATGGCAAGACTGGAGTCAGATTGGGTTCTGACTATCCGTAACGAGTTAACGACTGCCAAAGATCTACAAATGACAGCCGGGACCTACGGTGTAACGTGTTTTCCGAGGCACGAAACTCGGTATGTTAAGATGGTCACCCATCCACATATCAACTTTGGCAAGCGTTGCTTAACCTTGAAGATCAACCCGTGCGGCTGTTGTTATCTAGCCACGAGCTCCTCATCTTACGTAAACGACTTCCTACATAATTATATGTTATAGATGCGTTTTCTCGGTAACAATAGCCAGAGGGCTCAGATGTAACACTGAGATGGGAGAGATAATATCGTTAGATTTTATAATGAAGTAAAGATAAAGGCAGAAGATGGTTTACTCAAAGATAAGTCAAAATACTTAAGTCCCCTCTGTGTGTGACAACCCAGGTAAGAAATGTTATTTTATTCTCAGAGATTAAAAAACAGACTTTAGTCGATGACTGACTGAAGAAAGAAAGAGAGTGAATACATCAAACTGATGAAGCCGGAAGGTAAGCACCGAAGCTAAGTTTGGGCTTATTAACTTTGTCATGAACTACATTCTGACTATAAAGGTACTATTTAACTGATGTTATGATGGAAAGGTGGAAGGTATATGAGGCTGAGGGGTACTAAAACTAAAAAGTGTAAAATAAAAAACACACAGCCACCAGACAACACCACACCGCCACATCTCATTTTCAACCCATTCCATTCACATAATAAAACCACAAACAAAAAAAACCGGCCAAGTTCGAGTAGGACTTGCGAACCAAAGGTTTCATACAAACTTAGCCATCTAAATAGTTCAATTACCGAATCGCGTCTCTAAGATTTTCCGAATTGCAAAAAAGAAGTATTTTTTGAGACGTAACCAAAAAGCAGTTTTCTTATATTTGTGATATGAGACCTTTGCTTCATGCCTTTCAGGATTTTAGGTCCAAAAATAAATAAATAAACTGCCTTATGTTTTGTTTGATCGCGTTGAGTTAGAAGTTTGGCTTTTGTCACTGCTGCTTAGGATAGCCAACCTGAGTATTTGATATTAATTTTAAATTCATACCTACACGCGTTCTTGAAAAAAAGGTTCTTAACAGACCGACGATAAACAAAAACTTAATCCTATAAGTATTCCGTTTCCACCGACTTTGTTTCAGAACCCTAAAAAACACAAAAACGCTAGAGCATTCAGTTTTTATTTTGACTTTTTGTTTGCGGCTAACCCAAAAAAAAACGACATGACCTCATGAACAGACATAAATAGTCCTTGAACTATCAGCACATGAAAAACTAAAGAACACAGCACAAGTAATAAGACCTGAGAATACCCGGATGTGAACAGTTTTTGTGCTCGTATTAATACGCTCATTTGGCAAGCATAATTCGGCAGTTAAATACACGATGGTTTAAAAATTGGCTAAGTGCGACTCGGATTTGCGCGATGTGGTTTCTGTACCATTATCTATAAATGGGGCCCAGGGTTGAACAAAAGAAAACCACGGGACCCTAGAATGAAGGCAAAAAATGGAATAGGAGTGGGTTTTGATGTCTGACACGCCGTTCAGCCCAGAGCAAGAGAAGTCATATTGATGAATTCCCACCTAAATATAGTTATTATCTGGAAAACGCCAAAATACACATTTGTTGCAAGTATAAGAGCCCTATTTAAATAATTATCTATTCTGAGTTCTAATATTCAATTTTGTTATTATAACAGCAACAGAAATACAACATCAACTGTATGTGACAATGTCAACTGTCTAACTCCTTAAGATACAGCATGATGACAGACAGATAGACGGACAAACAGACGGACAGCGGAGTCATAGTAATAGGCACCCGTTTTACCCTTTGTGTACGGAACCCTAAAAATTAACGAAATTCAAAATGGCGGCTACATTACCTACCAACTTCATACATAATAAAGGAGATTTTTATGACGATTTTCATTATCATG
Source organism: Mythimna separata (assembly GCA_030763345.1). Taxonomy (NCBI): domain Eukaryota; kingdom Metazoa; phylum Arthropoda; class Insecta; order Lepidoptera; family Noctuidae; genus Mythimna; species Mythimna separata. Next base: position 2,098,439 of record CM061188.1, on the reverse strand, counting down.
TAAATACTTTAAAAAGTAAATGAACGTAAATTCCGCTGATGATTTTCTCTTGGATTTTGAGTGCATGGATCATCGTTGTCACCTCAGCCGAAAAACGTCCACTGCTGGACATAGGACTCCCTCAAGCGTCGCCACAACGACCGGTCCTGTGCGTCTCGTGTCCATCGGATTCCCGCAACTCTCACCAGATCACAGTCCACATTTTGGGGAGGCCTTCTAACGCTGGAAAGGATTTTTTTTATTGTTATTGATAGGTTTGCGCTTGACCGCTATCTCACCTGATAGAAAACGACGATGTGATCGATGGAGCGCGCTCACCTAGAAGTAACCTATTCACTCTTGACTTAAAGATTTCCGGGTTGTAGCTATCAGGAAACACAGTGAATTCTACTCCTTGGCTGTACGCACAACAAATGTGTTCCCAAAACGTTCTGTGCGTATAGGAGTGATGTCTACCATGTACCGGTGGCGCATCGCCGCGCGCCGTACGCCTGGTGGTCCGATGATGGGACGGGCTAGGCGGAATTAGGTTATCGTCGTTATCAAACCAAAACCTGGTATGTGCAAAAAGTATAGGTATTTTTAAGATAATGTGAAAAGAAGTTTTCCTGAAGTTTTAGATGCTGCACATAGCACATTTTATTCTGAGGCCATAGTTCCATAGACCATAAGCTGTGGTCAAAATCTTGAAATCTCAAAAAACGGCACATAGCAGATTTTAGTTTGACAACCACTTTGTGCAATTCAGATGTACCCTCCCCAAAATGCAACCGGTAGAAAACCGACAGGCTAGCGACTCGGCGTCGCGCGTCGATGCTCAAGACTTACTCACTTGTTTTTGTTGAGAGCACTACACGTGATTTTAAGCATGTGCTTTGTGATCTCAGTTTTTTGACGCACGTGTTTTGCTGTTTTACATATGCCTATTATTCTTTCTGACAACACAATGATCAATGGAAAAACACGTGATTATAGTTCACAATGGTTCACAAGTTAGTCTAGAGTTTTAGTTGTAGACATGGCAATTAGGAGTAGTTATCAATTTTTTTCTGGGGTGGGTTATCATCCAATGTTTTCTCCCGCTCTGGGGTGAAGCGAGAAAGCGTTTCAAACCGTCACTGACTAAAATCTAGGACCACTGTAACTGTTTTAAACCTTCCCGCAGCACAGTGGTCCTCTCACTCTCTGGAAATGAAGATCACATTAATGTTAATCACATACATTTGAGGCGACAATTTGTGTGTATGTTTGTTACTGTTTCACGCTCAAACGGCTGAACGGATTTGAATGAAATAAAGCCACACATGTCTTGGAATAAGATATGAAATACTTTTTTATCTTGGGAGAATGATACTTGGCACAATTATCTGCTGCTGCAATGGCTATAGTCAGCAGCGAGATAATTGCAAAGTGAGTTTCCGACAAGGAAGAGAGAAATTACTTTCATTTATTTCTATGATAAGTCGACACCTAAAATTACCAATTACTATTATATCGGTCTAATAAATGAACTGTTTCTACCATGCTTATTAGAAAATCGTCCGTGCAACAAACAATTTCTAAAGTAAACTGTGAGAATGGGCGCCATGAAGTGTAATGAAGCAGTAACATTGTTAAGGAAAGTCTTGTCACTAAAAAGAAAATGTATGGAATTCGAATAAATCCCAGAAGATTTAGAAGTAACTTGTCTACTTTTAGCTTTAACCTATCACATACCCGCAAAACGAGACATAATAGTAAAACAATAACAGCGCGGTCTCATAGGACCAGTCGGGGATTCATTAACTAAGATCATTAAGTTGTAATTATCACTTAGCAGGCTGTACGCACAATGAATGTGTTCCCTAGAAACTTTTTATGCTTGTGGTTGGATTTGGTTCATCATCAAGTGTCATTGGTTCATCAAGCTTGGCGGCTTTAAGGTAGGCAATGCAATTCCGACGCAGACTCCCCGCCATGCCAATGGTAGAAAACTGACAGGCTAGCAACTCGAAGTCGATGCTCAAGGCTTTGAAATTTCGACTCAACGAGTGCATCAGTACCAATGATCCTCTTGTATCGCCATGACGACCGGTCCTATGCGTCTCCCATCCATGTATTGTCGCAACACTGTCTCGGCCGACGGTCCACTTTGTGGGAGGCCTTCAACGCTGCATCTTCTGTTACATGGTCGCCACTCCAGATATTTTTCTCATCAATCATTTTTTCTGTGAGGTAGGCCCTGTTCACGCTTTTCAATTGACTGAAACCCAAAAATAACAACACATATAAGCCAATGAAATCCAATTCCCATCAGACAACATACCAAAATCAACAAAAACAAACCGTTACCTATGACATAACAAACCAAACAAAAAAACTCTCTACCCCATCACAGCCTACCAATCAGTACGGTTGAAAAACACAGCACACTAGTACACCCATATCTACGGTTGACATAAAAACCACAGCACACCATACACCCACAAGGTCACCATAATTTCCGAACCATCCGCGCGTGACAGTGATTGCACAGTTATTACTGTAATCATTAAATTAGATGATGATGATGTGTGGGACGTCAGTCGTAATATTGTTTTGATCTCTGAACTGGAGAACTTCTATGGTAGAAGGTAATTTGGTTAATGGTTGGTAGTAGTTTTCCTCTAACCTTTTTTGATCCTTGGAAGCGTTTATAGTAGACACACAAGGCTACTGATTGACATTCACGTGGACGGTTATTACACTATACACCGAATATTACTAGCGAGATTTGATTTAAATTAATTTATGGGTTGTAGAGGTCTGGTAGGCATCCGCTCCTCGTAAAATACTGGTATTAAGCTAAATTCGTCTTGACTAAAAGCCAAACCCAATATAAGTGGGGAAAGGCTAGGTAGATGATGATGATTTGATTGATTTTAAGTGATAGGAACAATATTAGTGTAATCACAGCATCGGCTATATCAAATTATTATCAGCGAAAAAAGAACAATAAGTAACAAACAAACAAAAGTAACAGTAAGTAGTAATTAGATATAGAATAATTTCGTAGAATATTTCGAATTCTATTCATAATTCATTAGCATTATCGGCCTTATAATTTTCCCACGGCGACTCAGACCTCCTCTCCTAGAGGGCATGGGCCATAATCCACCACGCGGTCCCAGTGCGGGTTGGCGGATGTCACATGTCTTCGAAATTTTGGTTCTAGGACATGCCGGTTTCCTCACGATGTTTTTCTTTGCCGTGTTGAGATTAATTTTGAATTTGAGATTCATAATTGCTTTTGTATTATTACGACCCCAAACAAAGCAAAAGGAAAACTGTCGAAACACAGATGGGTCTTAGCCAGTAAAAATCTGACTTTCCTTTAAGAAGTTATTTGATGATTTCCGATCCCAAAACTAAACGTCCACGTTAAAAGTGTACAAATGGTGTGAAAACACACGATTTTCGTGGCGTGTTAGTTTACAAAACAAGACACGTAAAGGAACACACACGGTTAAACTTCCGTCGTACCCTGGTGACACAGAAATCCGCTTATTGACTTTAGTTCAATGTTTTACAACTTCTTCTTCCTGCCCTTGTCTCAAATATATGTTTGGTAAGATGTATTGCGCCGACCCCAAGTAATAACTTTCTCTTTCATTCTGTTCTGTGTAAACTCAGAACTACTTACTAAAAGAGTAATATGCGTTTCATACCTCCTCTTCACGTGGCCATACCAAGACAAATAATTTCCTTTCAACTTGGCAGTCACTGCCACCACTTTTAAGCTTCCCAAGCTAGAAGTTTTAGAGAAGAGGACATGTCAAATTCAAATTGTTTTATACTTAAAAAGGGTCAGAAAACGGTACCTGGTTCCATTTGGTCATTTCCTATGGAGAAGAATCGGCAAGAAACTCCATGCTTCCTCTAACAAAATAATTGATTGTACAATACTTCCGTATTAAAAGGTATGTAAGGAGTAGTAGCACACAAAAGCGTGCCTATGTCATAAAAGGAAACCTTGTGCAAATCACGTTTCTAATCCCAGTAGTTTCGTCTCTGGGATGATATGCTAATCAGTTTCACCTTTTATAATTAGCGGTTGTTTTAACAGAGCCATTCAAAACTGTCGTCCATCAAAAATTTTGGCAAGTAAAATAGTCACCCATCATCAGAATATTTTCCCTCTTACTCCAGCAGAGATTCACTCACTATGACGTCGAATTACGCTTGTTCTCCAAAGCGTGCTCTTGGCCCGCGGGTGCGCCGTCACGGTCGGAAGGCGTCCTCACGCCGACCTTGTGCTGCTGGCCGTACTAGTACAAACACTGCCGACGATGTTATATCACTTAGATGTGCGTACTTACTTGAGCGGCCATCCTCGGTATTTACTTACAGGTTTTGTTTAAATTGGGAAATCATCTAATGGCCTATTATAGAGATACTTACAAACTAGTGGAAAAGCTTGCTCATAGCGTCAGAGACAAAATTCGCTCGATGTGTGGAGTGCTTTTTTTAAGGTGCGATAACGTCTAATACCTTTCCCCGGTCTATGGTAGAGTGAGAGGACGTATTAGTACATTTTGATATAAGTGGAGAAACGGAGAAACTTTATTATAGCGATCAAGACGGAATTTACCCGAGCCGCAGGCGAGAAAAATAAATTATCCTATCTAGAGTTGAGAGGGATAGTGTGTCAGACTTTTACTGACAAAAACCACAACTTTGTTCCTTCAGTTCCCTTTGCGTTCCAGGACCATGGGCAACGTTTCCAGAAATCGACATATGGACAGTGTTTTATAGGTCAGATTTTTTTTAATAATACCCATGTATTACCTATACAAATAAAATCCGTTCAGTAATTTTTGAGTTTATTGCAAATAGACACGGTAAGGGCACTTTTTTTTACCATCGCAGTTTTGTCCATTGACGTATGTATAGAGGGGGGGCTGAGTAAGCAGCCCTTGCGTCCTTGGGTCGTATTCTTCAATGCTAGAGGTCGTGACCGCTTATCACACTTTAACTTAGTATAATATTGCATTGGTTTCTGTTTCTGGCAGTGGGAAAGAAAATGTATATCGTAGAGTCAACAGCCGAAGGCAGAGTGGACCGCACCCACCCCAAAATGGTCTAGACCTTACAGTATGAAGACTTAAATCTGTATTTAATCCAGAATAATTAATCACTACATAAAACAAAGTCGCTTTCTCTGTCCCTATATCCTTATGTATGCTTGAATCTTTAAAACTACGCAACGGATTTTGATGCGATTTTTTTTAATAGACAGAGTGATTCAAGAGGAAGGTTTATATGTATAATACAAGCATAATATAGTAGAGTAACACTGATCAATTTGCACCCGTGCGAAGCCGGGGCGGGTCGCTATTTATTATAAACTACACACTGTCCCGTAAATAAAAGGTTTTCCTTTTCTTTCTTTCGGAATGAAGCCTTTAAAGGTCTTTAACTTTTCGTTTTAAATCCTCGTACAACATTTTATAACCTATCATCTTTCACACGTCATCAACCGCGACCGCAACTCGATCTATAACAGCAGCGATCGTGATCAGTTGTTATGGGAAGCGCTCCGTATTGTTCGGTTGGAAAGCGTTGTTGACAGTAACACCCGCTTTCATTATCAGGCAACTGCTATGTGGCAACTGACACGGTTTCACCTACACCCGTTTTCAATAAGCTATCTAAAGTTGCAGCTACTAAAGATAAACAAATCTATCCTTTTGCCCTTACTTGCTTTCCTATATCCTACCGACGGTTACCATTTCCTACCAAAAGTTGTGGATTGATAGATAGAATCTTACTGTTTATCGGGGATAGCTATCTATCTATGAACTGCAGTAGGTTATTGAAACGGGCGTTAGAGGCTGAAGAGCTAGGATTAATGGACGCGGATGGAGAGTTCTGGAGTTGAGGATTAATAAGTGGAATGAAGTTTTATAATTATGAAGGTTTATACAATATATCAGTCAAATCTTCCTTTAAATAAGGCTATACTAGTCATTGTAACATTTATCTTGTATCCTTAGCATGTATCATGGTATATGGTTTGTTGGTTGTTCTTAAATCTATATACAGGGTGTCCCAAAACTCAACGATAATCAGAGACCGGATGAAAGGTCAAGCTATGCCAGTTCTGGGAAAAATAAAAAATAAAATCCATATCACTGAGTTCAGCGATAATAGACATTTTTTATAAAAAGTTGAAATTCGACACCCTTGGTCGCATTTTCAAGGATTGTGATCACCAATATAACAATTTCGTTGTGATTTTTTTAATTTCGTGGTCTTCATTAACGATGCTATTAATCGCAACAACAAATTATTGCAAAAAACGTTGTTAATTTAATAAAATAAGTTAAGTTTTAGTGAGTTCAACACTTCATATTGAAAAAAAATTGTACTACACTACCCTTGGCAAGTCATTGCAAAAGATGGCGCATTTAATCAAGATTTCAAAATGGTGCAACACTTGCCACTTTTCTTGCCAAAAAATATTTCTTATTTTTTTTCAAATTAAGCTCAATTTTGAACAACTCAACATTAGGAATTTTTGTTTCTAAAAGGAGATTGACAGGGTGTGGACCAAGTGCATTTTGTTCCTCAGCCCAATACTAACTAACTCTTCAAAATCTGCTCCAGGAGTCAAGAGAAAAAAAGAGTTTTTCCAACCTAACCTAACCTAAGTTAGTAATCGTTTTAAGGAAGTTTGACCAAGTGCTGCCCAGAATTAACATCTAGTGCATTTCATACCTCAGACCAATACTAATCAGGGAACCAAAGTGCTTCAAAATCTGCTCCAGGAGTCAAGAGAAAAATAGTAGATTGTATCATAAGGGAGCAAAGTAATATTTTTACGGCGAGGGCGTTTTTTGAATCGAGAGCGAAGTGAAGGATTCTTGTGTAGAAGCCCGAGCGTAGCGAGGGGTTCTTTAGTAGAATCCTGAACGTAGTGAGGGATTCAAAGTACGTCGCCCGAGCCAAAAATATATTTGCGCCCGAGTCATACACTCTACTTTTCATCACCCTCTATGAGGAAATATAAGGCGCCTCATCATTTTATCATTTGTCAATATTTGTAATTTTTAGTCATTTTAATCTATTTTTAGTCATTTTTGTAATTCTAAGTCATTTTTTGACATTTTAGTCAGTTTAAGTCATTTTTTGTCATTTTAGTCATTTTTTGTCATTTTAGTCATTTTTTGTCATTTTAGTCATTTTAGTCACCTTTAGTGATTTTTTGTCATTTTAGTCACTTTTCGTGATTTTTAGTCATTTTAATCAATTTTAGTCTATTTTTAGTCATTTTGTCATTCTTAGTCATTTTTAGACATTTTTGGTCATTTGAATCAATTTTTAGTCATTTTTGTAACACTTAGTCATTTTTTGTCATTTTATTCTATTTTTAGTTGTTTTTATAGTTTTTAGTCATTTTTGTCGTATTTGCCATTTACTTAATATATGCGTTCAATTTCTTTGGCGCTAAACACTAAGATGTTCCAAATTCATTGCTGCGCACTTATTTCAGATAACGGGGAATAAAAATATTTAACGGGGAATAAAACATTTAACGGGAAATAAAAATACTTTTATTTCCCGTTAAAAGTTTGATACAGAAAACACTACCTTTGGGCGCACTTAAAGGCGAACAAAGTCGTCCTTTTCGAATAGATGGGATGAAAAAGACTTTTTCCAACCTAACCTAACCTAAACTAGTAAGAAATCTTTTTAAGGAATTTTGACAAAGTGCTGTCCAGAATGAACACTTAGTTCCTTTTTTTCTCAGGCCAATACTAATCAGTAAACCATAGCGCTACGAAATCTGCTCCAGGAGTCAAGAGAAAAAAAGACTTTTTCCAACCTAACCTAACCTAAGTTAGAAATTGTTTTAAGGAATTTTGACCAAATGCTGCCCAGAATGAACACCAAGTGCATTTTGTACTTCAGGCCAATACTAATAAGCACCCGAAGCGCTTTGAAATCTGCTACAAGAGTCAAGAAAAAAAAGACTTTTTCCAACCTAACCTAACCTAAGTTGGAAATCTTTTTCAAGAAGTTTGACCAAGTGCTGCCCAGAATGAACATCTAGTGTATTTTGTTCCTCAGGCCAATACTAAGAAGCAAACCGAAGCGCTTTGAAATCTGCTCCAGGAGTCAAGAAAAAAAAAGAGTTTTTGCAACCTAACCTAACCTAGGCCAATACTAATCAGTAAAACACTGGTGTTGGCCTGTGGAACAAAATGCATTAGGTGTTCATTCTGGGAAGCACTTGGTCAAACTTCTCAAAAAAGTTTTCTAACAGGGCAGGTTAGGTTGCAAAAACTCTTTTTTTCTTGACTCCTGGAGTAGATTTTGAAGCGCTTCGGTTTGCTGTTTATTATTGGCTCGAGGTACAAAATGCAATAGGTGTTCATTCTGGGTAGCACTTGGTCAAACTTCCTAAAAAAGGATTTCTAAGTTAGGTTAGGTTGGAAAAACTCTTTTTCTCTTGACTCCTGGAGCAGATTTTGAAGCGCTTTGGTTTGTTGTTTAGTATTGGTCTGAGGTATGAAATGCACTAGATCTTCATTTTAGGCAGCACTTGGTCAAAATTCCTTAAAACAATTTCTAACTTAGGTTAGGTTAGGTTAGGTTGGAAAGTCTTTTTTTTTCTTGACTCCCGGAGCAGATTTCAAAGCGCTTCGGTTTGCTTCTTAGTATTGACCTGAGGAACAAAATACACTAGATGTTCATTCTGGGCAGCACTTGGTCAAACTTCTTCAAAAAGATTTCTAACTTAGGTTAGGTTAGGTTGGGAAAAGTCTTTTTTTCTTTTTACTCCTGGAGCAGATTTTAAAGCGCCTTCGGTTTGCTGATTAGTATTGGCCTGAGAAATAAAATGCACTAATGTGTTCATTCTGAGCAGCACTTGGTCAAAATTCCTTAAAAAGATTTCTAACTTAGGTTAGGTTAGGTTAGGTTGGAAAAAGTCTTTTTTTTTTTTGACTCCTGGAGCAGATTTCAAAGCGCTTCGGTTTGCTTCTTAGTATTGGCCTGAGGAACAAAATACACTAGATGTTCATTCTGGGCAGAACTTGGTCAAACTTCTTCAAAAAGATTTCTAACTTAGGTTAGGTTAGGTTGGAAAAAGTCTTTTTTTTTTCTTGACTCTTGGAGCAGATTTTGAAGCAATTTGGTTCCCTGATTAGTATTGGTCTGAGGTATGAAATGCACTAGATGTTAATTCTGGGCAGCACTTGGTCAAACTTCCTTAAAACGATTACTAACTTAGGTTAGGTTGGAAAAAGTATTTTTTTCTCTTGACTCCTGGAGCAGACTTTGAAGCACTTTGGTTCCCTGATTAGTATTGGTCTGAGGTATGAAATGCACTAGATGTTACTGGGCAGCACTTGGTCAAACTTCCTTAAAACGATTGCTAACTTAGGTTAGGTTAGGTTGGAAAAACTCTTTTTTTCTCTTGACTCCTGGAGCAGATTTTGAAGAGTTAGTTAGTATTGGGCTGAGGAACAAAATGCACTTAGTCCACACCCTGTCAATCTCCTTTTAGAAACAAAAATTCCTAATGTTGAGTTGTTCAAAATTGAGCTCAATTTGAAAAAAATAAGAAATATTTTTTTTAATGGCTAGAAAAGTGGCAAGTGTTGCACCATTTTGAAATCTTGATTAAATGCGCTATCTTTTGAAATGACTTGCCAAGGGTAGTGTAGTACAATTTTTTTTCAATATGAAGTGTTAAAATTAACGAACAATATTTTTGTGAACCATGACTCACTAAAACTTAACTTATTTTATTAAATTAACAACGTTTTTTGCAATAATTTGTAGTTGCGATTAATAGCATCGTTAATGATGATCACGAAATTAAAAAAATCACAGCGAAATTGTGATATTGGTGATCACAATCCTTGAAAATGCGACCAAGGGTGTCGAATTTCAACTTTTTTTTAAAAATGTCTATTATCGCTGAACTGGTGTGGATTTTATTTTTTATTTTTCCCAGAACTGGTATAGCTTGACCTTTCATCCGGTCCCTGATTATCGTTGAGTTTTGGGACACCCTGTATATAAAAATGAAACCCGTTTTTCGTTGTCACGACATCACATGAAAACGGCTTGACCGATTTGGCTGATTCTTTTTTTTAAATGTTCCTTGAAGTTCAATGATGGTTCTTACGGAGAGAAAAATGCAAAAAAAAAAAGTTACGTAAAGTAGGGTAGTGTAGGGTAGTGTAGGGTAGTGTAGGGTAGTATAGGGTAGTGTAGGGTAGTGTAGGGTAGGGTAGTGTAGGGTTGTGTAGGGTAGAGTAGTGTAGGGTAGGTAGGGTAGTGCAGGGAAGGTAGGGTAGTGTAGCGTAGGATATGTAGGGTAGTCATTTGACGGGAGCGAAGCCGCGGGTAAAAGCTAGTAAAATAAATAAATAAGCAATCAGCTCGTTATAATATATTATGTTGTAGCGATATCTATGGTGTCACACAGGAACTAAACTTCTAACTAAAATCCTGCATCGCGTAATTAAAGTGTTGTATTAAGTTAAATCTAACTCCTAGAGAGGAGGTTTGGTTCCCAACAGTTGGAAAATTACAAGGCTGATAATAATAAAAAAATAAGAACTAAGTCAAATGTATTTAAAACATAGTAATTGAATTACATAATAATCCTCTTTAGTCTAGCCAAAACGGATTATTTAACCTTCATACAGTGTATTATAGCAGTGCGTCTATGCACTGGTAGTGACCTCGTTGTCTGTGAGTGTCGCTGCTTAATTAGACTAACTAAACGGTAACATTAACTTGTTATTTCATCATGAAGACCAATAGGTCTACTCATCATCATCTGCCTAGCCCTTTCGCAACTATATTGGGGTCGGCTTCCAGTCAAGCCGGATTTAGCTGAATACCAGTATTTTACGAGGAGCGGCTGCCTACCAGACCTCCACAACCCATTAACTGGGGTAACGAGGTACTTCATGGCAAGACTGGAGTCAGATTTACTGGTTCCTGACTATCCGTAACGACTGCCAAAGATCTACAAATGACAGCCGGGCCTGCAGCTTCACGTGCTTTCCGAAGCACGGAGGAAACTCGCTATGTTAAGATGGTCACCCATCCATAGACCAACCTTGGCAAGCGTTGCTTAACCTTAAAGATCAACCCGTGCGGCTGTTATTATCTAGCCACGAGCTCCTCTAGACTAATAGGTCTACTACTAAGTCATAAAGGGTTACTATAAAGTAACGGTGAGTGATAGATAACTCGTCGGCTATAAGAACCAAAGCCAATGGACGGAGCCCAGTAAAGTCAATACCTGCTAGGGCTACAAGATTGTTCGAAGAAGTTACCATGACCCTGGAACGTAAACGGCAACTGAATAAACATAGGTAGGTGTTAGTCAGACCATATCTGACGATAATTTGCCACCAGAAGGAAAGACTTTATGGAAATCTAAAGTAGTGAGGAGAAAAGTGGTGGCCCGGTGGAAGCTCATCATCTTAATATTCTGTTTTTAGTAGGTATTTGTTGTTATAGCGACAACAGAAATTAATCATTTATAAAAATTTCAACTGTCTACCTACCTAACACGGTTCATGAGATACAGCCTTGTGACAGATACATGGACAGCGAAGTCATCGTAGTATTTTTTTCGTTTTTAGTCAGTTAATTTTTACTCTTTCAGTACAGAACCCCATAAAAAACCCGCCGTATATATTCCCAAATAGTTTCGGCTGAAGTGGAGTCATCAAACTCAATCTCAGAGCATATATTTCAATTAAACCATTTACAAGCACATTTGGCGTGTCATGGTCGGTTAGACGCAAAAAAAAAAGCAAAAAAAGGCTCAAACTATTTGAAGCACGTTCCAAAATGAAGATCTTTATGGATACGGAATCGAAAAAATTGTCTATGGAGAGGAACGTGCGAGAAACTCCACGGACATTTTAAATCAATAACATTTATTCTGCGTACAGCTAAAGAGTGGAATTCTCTGCCAGAGTCTGTATTTCGTTACAGCTACTACATAGGTGTCTATTTTGTAGCCTATATACTCTTGAGTTTGGTTTAACTCAAGAGTATATAGGCTACTTCCATTGTCGGTCACATCATCGCTTACCATCAGATAAGACAGTGGTCAAACGCGAGCCTTTGCATAATTAAAGGCCAAATTTCATTGAAATCCGTCCGCCATACAAGATGATTGTTATTTTTTATGATATTAGTTTGATTGTATACCTCAGAACCCTGGGGTTCTAGACCGGAAGACGTAGGTACAAGATTCAATCCCATGCCTACTAGACACTTTTTGAGAAACGGGGTACCAACCTACAACTATCCGTGCTATGCAAGTACACCGATTCCCTAAACGAACCTTCGGTTATACTTGCGACATATTATAGAAAACAAAGATCAACGCTTTAGGTTTTGAGAGGCTTAAGTGGAGTGGTTACCAAGAACTATGTTAATGTAATTATTATTGCAGGGCTCTACAATAGCATTTATTCCAAGCCTATGTTTCATGGGCACAAATTTTTGCTTTCACGCGGATAATAATACTGACAGAAACTACTCCTCATTCTTTTTGACATTATCAGGTCACGGCCAGAATGTAGGTGCACTGGGATTGTGTATTTTTAGTTTATACGATTGTGTGAGGCACGAACAAATGTATTTTTTTTTTCATTTTGAGCCAATCTTTTGTCTAAAATCTGAACTACACCGAGGGACATTACTCCATTTATCACGCTTGGCAGCCGAAGACCACTCAATTACGGCGCGAATATGAAATCAAAAAGAGTATTTATAATTTTACCCTTCGTGATTCCATTCGGTCTAGTGGTTTCATTACCGTTTAGACTCAGACAGAGCTCCATTCTTCAAATGGTATCAGCACAATGGAACCGTGAAATTATTTTTTTAGTACTTATGGGAGTTAATTGATTAGATTTTGACCTGGTTACAGTGAAATTAGTCCTTTGATTTTCTTTTTCTTTTGGCAGTGTGTGGTTGTTTGAGTCGCGGTGAAAAATGGCCTGTTAGGGAGGTTCCACCGGTCCAGTTGCGGGAACGTTCCCATGGCCCTAGAATGAAGGAACATAAGTCGGAAACAGACGGAAGCTTGCGGACGACGAACTATGGGTAACTTGCCCCGTGGTAAGCTCACTGTCCAGCCGTTTGGTAAACCGCGCCCGAGTCGTTGACGGCATGTGATAAATCAATGCGCATCACAAAGAGGTGTCAGCAATCTGTTGGGGCCCAGTTGGGCCGATGTCCGCCAGAGCCACGGGGATTTCAAAAAGGGACGTCGTGGTTCTGGATCCCAAAGGATAGGTAACAGAAGAATACAGCTGTGATTTTATTGAGTACAATCTGACCCTGAAAAGTGAAAAGTAGTCAGAAGTCAGTAAATCTGACTCCAGTCATGCCATGAAATACCGTGTTACCGCAGTTAATGGGTTGTGGAGGTCTGGCAGCCGATCCTCGTAAAATAATGGTATTCAGCTTAATCCGGCTTGACGGGTAGCCGACCCTAATAAAGTTGGGAAAAGGCTAAGTATGTTGATGAAATCTGACCCTGAGAAGTCATTGAATTAAGCCTACTTACAAAAAAAAACATAAAAACAAAGACGTATTCTTGAAATCTAGTCCATTCAATCTTTACAACTTCGACAATACCGAACCAATCGTACAAGGATTAAAAAATATATCAAACAAAAGCGTCTGTAGTCTATACAAATCAATTCACAAGTAATTTAGTCCTAAATGCCGTGAATAACGAAGAAAATTCTATAGAACAGGCCAAACGACATACAGGGCTTATAGATACAAGTCCCTTATAGACAGAGTAAAGAAGCGATGCGTAAAGTGAGAGGTGTTATTCGAATGTTCGAATATATCTCGATTATTCTCGATTCTTTCGGCTTTAAATCGAGTCAGAATTGGTCTGTAATTGCGATTGGCCAATTCATTCGCGAGTTTCTCGATAGTTTTGGATTTCGAGTAAAAGTGACTTTTTTTAAGGTGATCATCAAAATGACTTCTCCCGCTCTGCAGTGCTATTCTCTAAGAAAACAGCCTTGGGCACAGCGCTGCCGCAGCGGCGAAATTCAAATTGGTATTCTCTAAACTGTCCGAAGCTAGACTAGCGCAATTGACAATGACAGTTCTTCATATATTCTGCGTTCGTTTGAAGGCTGTATCGACGTCGAGCTCGTCGCAGCTTACAGCCATTAAAATGACTTTTAGAGAATAGCATACCAGTTGACGGTTGACCATCTATGGTCAACCGTCAAGATGACATGAAAATTTTCCGTATTGTTATTTTCAATTTTTATCAATTTCCTTTTAATAACTCATCAAAATAACAAAATGTGTTCGATGTGGGATGTGGTACGTGTGGAAATCTGGAGGCGTCCTTCAGAAATCAGCGCCGCGCCGCCGCCGATGACTACCACTACACCGCGCCCATGATGGAAAAACAGCAGATTCTGAACTATTATAAATGTGCTCCATTAGTGTAATTGCTGTCATGGCGTTCTAATGTGAGGATAAACAACAATAAACAATAAACCAGGGCGGAGCGGAAGAGCGTGTCCGACTTCTACAGACTAAAACCCATTCCTGTTCCTTCTTTGCCCTAATTCTATGGTCCCAGGGTTCTCTTTCGTCAACCCAGGACCCCAGTAGGCTAAGAGTGACTGATTCGAAAAATCGAAAACTGACAATCGATTCCGTTGACTCGAAATTATTGAAAAACATCTCGATTATTTTGTAGAATATCGAATCCATGTTTGACTCGATGGTTTATTTTAAAGATTCCGATTTTTTAGATCGTTACACCATCTCTGATTTGCCCATCGCTAGAGTAAAGTCGTCCCATAAGGGGACTCCATAAATGTACAGGAAGTATTGTGTATGTGTGCGTGTCTTTTTGTATGTGTTGTGTGTGCGATGCGTCATGCACGATCAAGTTTTACGTTAGGGATGGCACGTGATGTTACAAGGCTTTTTATTGCCTTTAATGTAGTCACGAGGAAATTCAACGAAACTGAGATTGGTGTGATTGATTTTTGTTCTTAATGTTTTTGTAATGCTTCTCATGTTGGTACAGCATCGAAAGCAAAACTTGTCAACATGATAAGTTTTCTTGTCATGTTGACAAGTTCTACTGGTTTTTTTTTGGATCGTGACTAAATTGATATGTATAATTATGAATTGTGTGCTAGTCAGATTTTCTCTTAATTTTGTATAGTTACTGCTCTACGAGTATTTGACTGGACTTTGTGTAGTTTTTCCAATACTTAGTAATAGGTGTGGGTCGCAGAAATCCGATGAAAGCGAGTTCATCATCTACCTAGCCTTTTCCCAGCTATATTAGGGTCGGCTTCCAGTCAAGCCGGATTTAGCTGAATACCATATTTTACAAGGAGCGGCTGCCTACCAGACCTCCACAACTCATTAACTGGGGTAACACGGTATTTTATGGCAAGACTGGAGTCAGATTTGGCTTCTGACTATCCATAACGAGTGACAAAGATCTACAAATGAAAGCCAGGACGGGAGGCACAGAGGTTCAACTCGGTTTGTTAAGATGGGCATTCATCCACAGACCAACCTTGGCAAGCGTTGCTTAACCTTGAAGATCGACCCGTGCGGCTGTTATTATCTAGCGATGAGCTCCACTGGATTTTTATTTATTTATATAGAATGGCTATTTCGAGGTAAAGCCATTCAATAGGATAAGACGAACTGAGAGGATTGTATTGATGGTTTTAATGATATTATACAATGTGGGTATGACAATACGACTTTAAATGAAAATACTGGCAATACTCATCATTATGAATAACTTTTAGTATGGGAGTAACTCTGAAATCGCGAAAAAAAATTCAGCTGTCCCGTACATTGTGTCGACTTGTGCAAACGTAAATGTATGGGACACCTGATATTTTTTGCGATTTCAGGGTTGGTCCCGAACTAAAAGTTATTCGTATTGTTAGTGTTTTCATTTAAAGTCGTATTGTCATATCCACATTGTATATTCCGTAAATAAAATAAATACTAAATACTAATAATATCGAAACTTAACCTGCAATAGCAAAAATACTTACAAAAATTTGAATTTCACGAGCTCTCCTGATTCTTTTACGGTTTTTTATTTATTTTTTATTTAACCCACGGCTGGGCAAAGACCTTCCCCAACTTCTTCCAGGTATTCTTGAGCCACGTCGACCCAGTCCTTACTGTAGGCATCTATGTCATCTCTTTCACGTTAACCAATAAAATGACACAAAAAACTTATGACCGACAGCCCTATTACTTCACACTCCACTTGCGCATGCACAAATTGATCGCTCGTATCTCCGTCCTTGTCCCTCCCACCACATCCCCCTACCTCCGTCCCTTTCTCACCTAACTGTGGACTGCATACAGTTACCAGCGTGATGGATATTCGTGAATCTCGACTTATATGCCTTTGGGGGTGATTAACAACAATGGAAAAAGTTATTAAACGTGATATGAGGTTTAATTTCTTAGTTGCGGTAGTTTTTTTTTATGGGATTACTAGTAACCGTTGTCTTACGATAGTTGGGGGAAGTACTGTATTGTTGGTGTTTGGTTACTTTCACTGTCATAGGTTCGTAGCGGAAAATCATTTTTAACTGAGTTCAAAGAGGAGGAGGACTTAACCAAAGTATTTTTTTATGTTTTATGATTTCTTGGTCAATTGCAGACCGATTTTGATATCATTTTCCTTGTTATAAAATAGTGCAGTGTAATAGAGCAGTGGTGGCCCAGAGGTAACGGCCCCGACTTACGAGTTGTAGGTCGCGGGTTCAAACCTAGTATTTCATCACCACTACTCTCAAATCGGTGAAAGAAAATATCATTCAGAGGAAACCGGCATGTCCTAGAACCAACCAAAAATTCGAAGACATGTTACATCCATCAATCCGCACTGGGCCCACGTGGTAGATTACGGCCAATTCCCTCTACTACAGAGGAGGCCTGAGCCCCAGCAGTGGGAACATTATAAAGCTGATGCCATGCCATACCAAAATAGTGCTGACTGCGATCCTACATGATCGTAAGCAGTGATGCAATCGTAGATGGTAAGGCGCACTAGTTTATTAAAAGATTATACACCCAAAATAGTCTCAAAGAAATATTGTTATGATCTACCTGATGAAGAACTTCTAACATAAGGAACGGAACCCTTCATAGGATCATAGCAGAACTGTCGTAACCACTTGCTTTATTTATGCGTGCAGTCAATGACGATGGGGACGGAAGGTTCTGAAGTAGCGGTTACGTACCAAGAGACGCGGTGTTGGGAGACCCCACAAGGTAGATTTATGACTTGGCGAGAGTCGCGGGAATCCGATGGATGCGAGACGCTCAGGACCGGTCGTTGTGGCGACGCTTGGTGGAGGCCTATGTCCAGTAGTGGTCGTCTTTCGGCTGAGGTGACGTAGGCAATGACATCACCAGATCAGTATTCAATCGAACTGATGATGAAGCAGGAAGGCAGATATCGCAACTATGTATAATTTCAATGTTTGGCATAACACTGACACCGACTTCCGAAATTAATATTTAGCACTTGTTATTGTTTTTTTTCACATTGAAGGGTGTCGTATTTTTTTTTTCGTCGCGGGAATCCGATAAATGCTTGACACATAAGACCGTTCGTTGTGGCGACACGTGCAGGAGACTTATTCCCAGCAGCGGACGTCTTTCGTCTGAAATGATGATGATGATGAGACGGAAGCGATAATAAATGTGTGTATTTGAACAAATACTAAAGCTTTACGGAATTTTTCCATCAGAGGCCCCACCCTCGAGCTCTTCACGCGATCCATTTGACAACCTAGACTAAACTGTTGAAAGGAGTTATATAAGGTAGATATATTATCTACTCGCTCGTACGACTGACATTTTAACACGTCATGGTAAGACCCCTGGGCTCTACAAAGAGCGATCCATTTGACGACCTAAATTGTACTCTTACTTACCTCTTTCTCACTCGCACGCCAGATATTTTAACACATCATACTTACCATGCTTACCATCAGGTGGGATTGCAGTCAAGCACTGGTTTATGTGATACTAGCTTTAGCCCGCAGCTTCGCCCGCGTACATAAACTATAGCCTATGTCACTCAGGAATACATCAGTTTTCTATTGGTGTAAAAATTTTAGCAATCGGACCAGTACTTCCACAGATTACCTCATACAAAAAAAAACAAACTTTACCTCTTCATTATATTATTAGTATAGATAAAAAAAAAACATGGTAAAGCCCCTATTCTTAGTAACCTTGTACGTGTAAGTTGATACCGATGACGATGTAACATCAATGTCGGTGGTCGGTCAATACCTGATACTGACCTGACACGACACTGGTCGTTAGGACATAACGACCAATGAGGCACACGACCGCATTGTGGTTGTGTTCGATGGCTCGTGCCTAGGGTTAACAAATCTTCAAAACGAAAAGCCGGACAAACTAAACAGGCCGGAAGTTTGAGTAAAAAGGGCGACATTTTTTTTTGAAGCCGGAAATTTAACTTTTTACATTCTAATGAAATAACAAGTCATCGCTGGTCTGCAAACGCTTGCAATTGCAAGAACACATGACAAATCTATAAAAATGGTCGAAATTAAAAAGCCTAACAAAATCCGGACAGGCCGTCCTCCGCCTAATTTGGCCGGACACACAACCAAAAGGCCTGACCGTGTCCGGCTTTTTCCGGACGCCTGGCAACGCTACTCGTGCCGGCAATGGACATTCTTAGGTGTTGAGTTGATATTGTTTCATGGTGGTTTGTGTGTCGAAATTAATCGTAGTGATAATAGGTGTCCATAAACTGATGATTATAATTCGCACTAATTCATTACTAACCTTATATTTTCTTTATGAGGCCGGTGTTTCTTAGCCGACTACCCTGAGAGTAAACACCAAAACAAACTCAGGGGTTAAAGTTTGCTTCCCACATGTGTTTAAATAATTGCTTTTCATTTTCACTCCTTGACAGACTCCTTATCTCTGTATAACTAGCCTTTTGGCATCTAGTGATTTTGTTTCGGTGTTTCTTCTCAGGGTAGTCAGTTAGGAAACACTGAACTCATCTAGAATAAAATGACAAAAAAGAAATTGACGAGTAAAAGTGTTTGTGAAAACCTAATTGCAAAATAAATATCATTTATCATGTATGTCGAAGTTAATCGTAGTGATAATGGGAGTCCATATATTGTAGATTATATTTCGCATTAACCCAATACTAGAACCAAGGTTACCGATATAGCCTGAAGAATCATCAAACTTAAGTGGCAGTGGGCAGGGCACATTGCTCGTAGAACAGATGGCTGATGAGGAAGGAGTGGCGGCCACGTCCCGGAAAACGCAGCGTTGGAAGGCCTCCCACAAGGTGGACCGACGACCTGGCGAGGGTCGCGGGAATCCGATGGATGCGACACGCACAGGACTAGTCGCTGTGGCGACGCTTGGGGGAGGCAAATCAACACAAATCTACACATTTGAATTGTTTGTTTTTGACTCCGACTGCCGAAATTAACAGCACGTTCATGCACATTATGCTTTTTGGAATGTGCGTTATATTCACTGCTTACCATCAGGCGGGATTGTATTCAAGCATTAGTTTGTTATATAAAAAAAAACCGACTTCTCACTACATCTGAGGCACGGAGAAATTTCAGTGTCTTAACATGGTCACCCATCCATAGAGCGGCCTCGGCAAACATCGCTTTACCAGCTCCTAAACCTAAACGATATAAAGCACTTATAATTCTTCATAAATTGATACTTCCATTAAATAACGCTTCACCGACACGCTAAGGGTAAATACTCGCCGACCCCAATGCATTTCTAAGGCTTCACACGCTATTTTAAAACTATCGATTTGAAACCTGCTGTAATTGAATAAGACCTCTTTTTAGTAGGGCTGGCAGGCGTCGGTATAAAGTCTGTCATAGCTAGATTTTTCACATTTTTTTTTTATTATGTATAGGCTTGACCACATTTCACCTGATGGTAAGCGATCATGTGGTCGACGATGGAGCACGCTTGCCTAGAAGCAACCTATTCACTCTTGACTTAAAGGTTGTAGCTATCAGGAAACACAGACCCCGGCAGGGAATTCCACTCTTTAGCTGTGCGCATAATAAATGTATTCCCAAAACGCTTTGTACGTATGGGTGGGATGTTCACCATGTACCGGTGGCGCATTGCCGTACGTCTAGTGGTCCGATGATGAAACGGGCTTGAGCAGAACACCGCCTTGTCCTCGTGGGCAACGATTTCTCGCGTCGGGCCTTGGTACAGGGCCATGGTTCTATACCAAGGTACTGCCCCGGAGTAGCAGGCGGACGCCTGCCATGCCATGGAGGCGGCTGCACACACGAGCAATCGATCCTCACACCCTAGCCACTGTCATAGGAGATGACTCGGGTGTTTGGAGTCACGGGGCGATCCCAGACCGCCATAGGCGCGGATTTGTGAGCGACAAGGAATGGTAAATTAGGTGGAAAATCATCCAATGACTTCTCCCGCTCTAGGATGGAGCTAGAGAACGAGTCAGACTTTTAGTAACTAAAACCCACCTGTCTCCTTCATGCTTTGTAGAAACACGGTTTTCCCTTCAGAATATCCCCGTGGTCGATCAAGCATCGGTCGTACTGGAATATTAGGTACTAAGTTTATGTTTAGTCCTTTTAGCCCAAAAGCCCGTGTTCCCAGTTTGACAACCTGGCAACCCTATGTCAGAGAGAAACCTTGTAAAAACGACATTGAGCTACTTTGTAATCACTAATTAATACCTAATAATTACTTATCTCTAATTAACAGAAGTAATCGCTGTAAGAAGGGTAATGGTATAATGAATCATGCTGTTGCCAGTAACGTTGAATTTCTTTTCAGTGTTGTTTTTTAGGGTTCCGTACCCGAAAGTTAAATTGGAACCATAGGTTCGCTTTTGAAAGGAAAACTTGGGGCCCTGAAACGAAGATAAATAAGGAACAAAGTCGTATAAGTTAGTCAGTAAAAGTCTGACACACCCTACGCTCGGCCCAAAAATGAGAGAACTCATTCTGATGATTATGAACCTAAAAAACCCAAGGGGTAACGGGACTCTACTCGTATTACTAAGACTTCGCTGTCTGACTGTCTATCTGTATCCGTAGGTCACCAGGCTGTATTTCATGCACTTTGATAGCTAGACGTATAGATCGCTAGATGTATTTCTATTACCGCTATAACAACAAATACTAAAAACAGAATAAAATAGATATTTAAGTGGGGCTCCAATACAACAAACGTGAGTTTTTTTGCCGTTTTTTATTATGGACGGCACGGAACCCTTCGTGCGCGAGTCCAGCTCGCTCTTGGCCGGTTTTTTTTTCTCGATTATAATGGAAAATGCTGTTGTTGCTATATTGAGAGTAATTTATTATGCTGTTCAATTAATTGATTGTTGTTTAATGAGACTGTGGTTATTTATACACATTAATGCATTTAGGTCTTTTGTTTCTTGAGTTTTTTGATAAGAGGAGCTGGCCGGCTCCGATCGCGTACTTTTCGGGTCCGTTCACACAGACCGGCTCGGAGAGGAGAGCAGATTTTTTATCACGTTGAGAACAGAGTTTTAAGCATTTGTAGTAAGGTTTATTTTTGCATGTGCACTGTTTTGTCATAAAGAATGCTTGAACGCGCAGTGCACATGCAAAAATAAACCTTAATACAAATGCTTAAAACTCTATTTTCAACGTGATAATAAATCTGCTCTTCTCTCCGAGCCGGTCTATGTGAACGGACCCTTCTCGTTCGCGCAGTCGACGGCTCCTATTGCGTGCTCTTTCTCGCTCGCGCAGCCGATCGGCTCCGATTACGTGGCCGAAACAAAACTTGACTGCGTGGAATACTGGTACCTACTGCCTTTGTCGTGTATCCACCCGGCTCCGACAGCATCAGACCGGCTGCGAGCGCATCCGACCGGCTCCGACAGCGTCAGACCGGCTGCGAGCGCATCCGAGACGCTGCGACAGCGTCAGACCGGCTGCGAGTGCTTCCGAACGGCTCCGACAGCGTCAGACCGGCTGCGAGCGCACCCGGCCCGCTGCGACAGCGTCAGAACGGCTACGAGCGCATCCGACCGGCTCCGACAGCGTCAGACCAGCTGCGAGCGCATCCGACCGGCTCCGACGGCGTCAGAGCGGCTGCGAGCGCATCAGACCGGCCCCAACAGCGTCAGACCGGCTGCGAGCGCATCCGACTGGCTCCGACAACGTCAGACCGGCTCCGACAGTGCCAGACCGGCTGCGAGAGCATCCGACCGGCACCGACAGCGTCAAACCGGCTGCGAGCGCATCCGATCGGCCCCAACAGCGTCATAGCGGCTGCGAGCGCATCCGACCCGCTGCGACAGCGTCAGACCGGCTGCGAGCGCATCCGACCGGCTCCGACAGCGTCAGACCGGCTGAGAGCGCATCCGACCCGCTGCGACAGCGTCAGACCGGCTGCGAGCGCATCCGACCGTCTCCGACAGCGTCAGACCGACTGCGAGCGCATCCGACCAGCTGCTACAGCGTAAGACCGGCTGCGAGCGCATCCGACCGTCTCCGACAGCGTCAGACCGACTGCGAGCGCATCCGACCCGCTGCGACAGCGTCAGACCGGCTGCGAGCGCATCCGACCGGCTCCGACAGCATCAGACCGGCTGCGAGCGCA
Organism: Mythimna separata; assembly: GCA_030763345.1. NCBI lineage: Eukaryota > Metazoa > Arthropoda > Insecta > Lepidoptera > Noctuidae > Mythimna > Mythimna separata. The sequence continues at coordinate 2,075,717 of CM061188.1, read as the reverse complement.
TCCGACCGAGCCGAGCCGGTCTGTGTGAACGGACCCACCTCCTCCTTTTTGAAGTCGGCTAAAAAGTCATTAACGCTCAAAAGAATTCAACAAATCACAAATAACAAAGGTATTCTAACAAAACATAATAGAGAACCTTTTTTAGTGACTTCTATATAAAATACTTCCTCAGGAAAATACTTGTAACTTGTAAACAAAGAGGCGACATAAAGGAAGTTATACTCGAAGTTCTTCAAAAGGTACATGACAGGAAAAACGTCAAGGAAAATTGAAAAACTTAGCCTTGGTTGATTGTTGTCAAAGGTTTTTCCTTTCGGTTTGTAATCGAATCTAATAAAGCGCCCATCTCGACGACTGATCATACATAGAGCGGAAAAGAGTATATACGTCAGTGACATCACAAATTAAAAAAATACCTTAGAATAAACCAGGTATACGAGCTCCTTGGAATATACTGTTTATCAATTGTAGTAACTGACTGCTAACATAAAATAGTCACGACTAAAACTTATTTTTTAGATATCTCATCTTCCTGGCACGCATATCCCTAGTTATTTTTGTATTTTGAAATAGAAAATAATAACTAATTTTTAGCCATATTTCAACCTATTACTATTCAAGCCTAGAAGTCCCCGTCTCCTTTTCTTGTCTATACTAAATCCTACTAATATTATAAACGCGAGAGTTTGTATGTATGGATGTGTCAACAACCATATGTATGGATGTTTATTACTCTTATACGCAAAAACTACTTAATGGGTTTCGATGAAACTTAGTGTACTCGTACAAATAGATTATGTCCCGAAATAGCATATAGGATACTTTTTATCCTGAGATTCGGTTCCCCTGGGATAATTTTCAACTATGTTATAAAAATGAACTATGTTTCAACTATAGTAGAAAAATGTCCAAAGGAAGCATAGTCCCAGGACTATGCTTCCTTTGGACATTTTTCTACTATTACGCGATCGAAGCTGCCGACAGCATATAGTAAAAAATAAAAACGCAATAAACATGTAATATGTTTTCTCTTTGTAACTCAAAGGTTTGCTGGAAGAAAACTCATTGCTGAGTTAAGCTCGCCTTTGTACATTAATAATTTAATCACCATGTGTTGTAATGTTTGTTATTGTGTACAATAAAGAATTAATAATTTAGTAAAATAATCAAAAGTCGGTTACGATTACAGAATTTCTGTTCTAGGAAGTCAATTCACAGCTATAAATCGTACACCGATAAGCTGAAAAAAATAAAAAAGAAACACACGGCAATGGCGCGCAAAACCCCGAACAATAGCGACGTCCGTCGTTTTGTCACAGTTCGTCCCGACGCCGACGTTCCGACGTAGCCGCTTCATGCGTACATAATGTGCGTTGGAAATCGTAGCGTTATCAACGACCAGTTTTCAAGGTTATGACGTCATAATAGCATAGTATGCTGCCTTTGGAAGAAAAAGAGGGGCATAATAAGCAAATCTTATTTTTTATTTTTGTTTTGTATCGGATCTCGAAACTTGGGAACATTGGGTCCATGTGGGCTACGTACGCTGATCTGACTGTATGAATCTCACTCTTAACGTTTGAATCCCCAACCGGTCCTATGAGACCGCGCTGTTATTGTTTTACTATTGTGTCTCGTTTCGCGGGTATCTGAGTAACTACAAAAAACAGTCAATCGCTCAACCCATTGTGGGTTCTTAATTTTTTTTTTATTCTGTTATTTTTCTTCTACTACATCTATCTTTACAGGTTTTTTTTTATTATAATTGTGTGAGTTATAGTCATCCTTCACACTACACAATCAAAGATGCGGGTAGGTAGAAATTATTTTTAGACAAGTATAACCATGTCGTAAAAGTGACGGAAATAATTTTCACAAATTCCTTGTTTCTGTATTGCTAATACAACCTAGGGGTCTCTCTACCACACAGGATGTCACATGTCTTCGAGTTTTTGGTTCTAGGACATGCCGGTTTCCTCACGATGTTTTCTTTCACCATTTTGAGAGCAGTGGTGATGAAATAAATTACAAAAAGTAATGCACCTGCCTGGATTTGAATTCGCGTCCTATTACTACACTACCACTGCTCAAAGAAGTTCATTCTCTCTTCATTACCCTAGGTTGACTGGAAGAGAATGCGTATGGCATTAACGTTTGAATCCCCAACCGGTCCTATGAGACCGCGCTGTTATTGTTTTACTATTGTGTCTCGTTTCGCGGGTATCTGAGTAACTACGTCCGTCTGTGTACCATTCATCATGTGCAGGAATTTTTAATAAATAAATAATGAAGTTACAAAACAATGAAAAAAATAATTCTTCGACTCAGTTACCTTACAACTGTTTTGGTTTCCAAAAGCAATATAGATAACACAAGGTCACACGTTTAGGCTAACCTTGAAACGTGGTAGCGAAGAGATGTGCACTGAATTAATGAGATGACTTGCTTCCGTGTGTTTTGTAGGTTCTGTTGACAAACAGACCAATGACCTTTTGTTGTTACTACAGCAGCTGCGTACTTATAACATCATCAAGTTGAACTCGGTTCATGAGATAGACAGACAGGCGAAGTCTTATACTCCGTTGGTTTAGGTAGTATAACTAAACGTAAACAATCTTGGTATGTCTTTTTATATTAAAGAGGTCGTATATAATATACACGAAGATTATTTAAATTTAGTTTATTAGCTAACATCGATATAGGTAAATGTCTAGTCGCAAAGATTTTTAAATACAATTTTTCTACAACTTTTAGATAAAAAGACATGCCAAGATTGTTTACATTTAGTTAACTACCTAAACCGACGGAGTATAGTAATACACTGTTACACTTAGTTTACATTGTGGGTACAGAATCCTAAAAATCAGTTTTCCGCGAAATTCCAATTTTCTCAAGTTCAGTCAGTGTCTGGTTCTACATCATCTACCGAGCCTTTTTCCCAACTATATTGGGGTCAGCTTCCAGTCAAGCCGGATTTAGCTGAATACCAGATTTACAGGCTTCTGACTATCCATAACGACTACCAAAGATCTACAAATGACAGCAGGGACCCATGGCTGAACCTATCAATACCCGCGAAACGAGACACAATAGTAAGACAATAACAGCGCGGTCCTATGAGACCGGTCGGGGACTCATGAATTAACGTGCTTTCCGAGGCACGGAGGAAACTCGGTATGTTAAGATGGTCACCCATCCACAGACCAACCTTGGCAAGCGTTGCTTCACCTTTAAGATTGACCCGTGCGGCTGTTATTATCTAGCCACGAGCTCCTCTAACTACACAATATCACAAAAGCAAGTCTTGTGCACAATTTCATGTTCTAATCCCAGTAGTTTCGACTGTACGTTGATATGTCAGTCAATCAGTTACTCCTTTTTTTTACAAATACAAAGACAAGAGTCGTCATTGGGACGGCGCCTATTTAATAGATAGTGCATGACAAAGTCATAAAAAACAATTATTATGTATTTCAATGGATCTTTAAAATTGACCTGAATAAGTTTATTTTTTCTTAATATTAAGATGATTTGCAAATGCTTTTTCTATGAAAACTCAACAATGACTTTTCTCGCTCTGAATGATGCGAGATGCAGTCAGTCAGTCTCTTTGGCAGTCGTTACGGATAATCAGAAGCCAGTAAATCTGACTCCAGTCTTGCCATGTAGTACCGTGTTACCCCAGTTAATGGGTTATGGAGGTCTGGTAGGCAGCCGCTCCTCGTAAAATACTGGTATTCAGCTAAATCCGGCTTGACTGGAAGCCGACCCCAATATAGTTGGGAAAAGGCTAGACAGAGATGATGAATGATGCGAGATGCAGTGCCAGACTGTTACTGACGAATACACACCCGTGTTCCTTCAGTTACCCTTTGGCTGCGACGGCTCTTTCGAAAAATCTTTATTCCTAAATCGTTCCCTCATCGGACCACCAAAAGAATAACGATGTGCCACCGGCACATAGTGGACATTCTACTTAGGGCGATGTTCACCGACACCAAATCGACTGTTTTAATATTAAAACGGCTGTTTTAGAAATATTTCCTCTTCCTTACCGTCGGTTATTGACGTTAATCAGATGGTTATCTTAAACTTATGTCGGTGCACATGGCCCTTATACGCACAAAACCTTTTGGGAGCACATTCATTGTGCATACATACATACATACATACAGCCAAAGAGTCGAAATCCCTGCTTTAGTCTGTGATTTATCAGGAATCCCCGACATTAAACCTTGGAGTCTTTAAGTCAAGAGAGAATAGAATACTTCTAGGCATCGGCGTCCTCATCATCACTTACTATCAGGTGAGATACTGGTCAAGCGCGATCCTATCAATACCAAAAAAAAATAGCTACGCATCATACCCGTACTTGTGCACACTCTTCAACCGCTCGGCGCGTGCGCAGCTGACGGGTGCGTACGACTCGGTTTAGTAAAAACCACGCAGCCTTGAACCAGTGGCGCGACCTCGCGTAGAAATGCGGACAAACAGAGCGTGCTATAGCGGGGCGGGTGGGGGTGTAGGCAGTTTGAGGAGTGCCTGAAAAACAGATGTTGCAGTTTGTAAACATTTTAACCTATCAGATACCCGCAAAACAAGACACAATAGTAAGACAATAACAGCGCGGTCATCGGTTACCGCTCATTCATGAATTAAGTTGCAAAGGATATATTTTTTTTTAATTCGTGATATATCTTGTCATTTATCGTTGTTATATTTTATACCCACGAGCCGTAATATAATATAATACTAAATGGGTAGTAATAAAAGCTCCTACAAAAAAAGAAGAATTACCCTTACTCAAAATATTAAATCTACTGCCTAAAATACTAACTTTCCGACTACTTTTGTCCGAATAAAAATGACGAAACGACCGAATGAGATACTGAAATCTTCGAAAAATAAACTTGACTGTTTATTGCTATAATACTTTTCTACCGGCATAAATTACGTTCTACCGAAAACTATGCTTTGTATTTTTTATCTATATTTGCCAACTATTAATTCATAAATTACCTTTCAAATTTCATAGACTGTGGTGCTATTTTAACTGTAACACTATACTAAAAATATTATTCTGAGTGGTTATACAGAAACTTATAAAAAATATAAAAATGTACTTGTACAATAACTTTTGCTTGTATCATATATCATGAATTTTACTTACTACGGGTATGCTTGCGTATCGGTAAGTAGTACCTATTTCAGGCGTTAAAATGTTAGAACAGTCGTATTTATGCTTTAATGTAAAACCACGTAGACTTTGGTTTCCTAGAATATTTACGATTCGAAAAATTGATTAAAAGGCGTAGTCGACGGAGCCCCGCTGCGCGGGGCTCCTACTTCTGGGTGGTTTAAAAAAAAAATAACCTCGAAGGAGGTGACGGGGTCTGTGTTCGCTCGCTCACTACGACCCCGCCACCTCCTTCTAACCTAACCTGTCCGAGTCGGGTTGCCCCCAAGTCTTGAGCTGGCTTCGCTCGCTCTTGCATCTTAAGTTATCCTAGCAACCGAAGAAAAACGGAATGAATCAGAATAAAAATGTAGTTTTAATAGGTAGTAAAAAATGTCTAAACCCGATCTCACGGGCCTAACAGTTAAGGTATTTTCATTATTATTGAGAGTTAAAAAATAAATTTGATAACCAACAATAGAAATTAAAACAGTTCATGCAAGTTGTAAAAATATGATTATTTTGACAAAACCTCTGTTGTCGGTAACTTAGTAATTTTGTCGGAGGTTCAGTATTCCATTCGGAAGTTTAGTTTTGTTATTCGACGACTCATTTTTTTAGCAGGAGAACAAGTAATTTGAACATACTCTAATATGTTGTTAAATTAGGTATTTTTTTTCGGTAATGTTTTGGGTTTTTTGTCGGTAATTAATTATAACGCTGGTTAATTAAAATAATACTCGGCCACAGATCGCTGGAGATTAATTTGTTTTTCGGAACCATTATTATTTCCCATACTAAATTCTAAATATACTTATTATAAAATCAATCTTTTTTTTTTAAATCGTGGATTTTCACGAGTGGAGAATGTAACAATTAGATTCTTGGACTAGCTTCTAACGTTTCATAAGTACCCATGTGGATATGTGAATTTTAAAAATCTGTCTAAAAAATATTTTTGAACTTGTCCCTGGGCTTGAAAAGTATCCTATGTGTTACACGACATAGTCTACCCGTGCGCAATCATCATCATCATCCCAGCTGAAAGACGTCCACTGCTGGACAAAGGCCTCTCCCAAGCGTCGCCATAGCGACCGGTCCTGTGCGTCTCGCATCCATCGCATTCTCGCGACCCTCACCAGGTCCACCTTGTGGGAGGCCTTCCAACGCTGCGTCTACTGGTGTGCAATATTTCTTCCAAATCCCTTTAGCAGTTTCAGTGTGAATAAGTATCAAACACAGAAACTTTCACCTTCGTATAATTAGTGTGATAACAAACCTGTTTTTCTTGAGTCAATTTGCTCTAATGGTTTTAACCAAAACACTCAAAATCACATTAAGAGAATCATTCAATTATGCAATCAAATACAACAGACGCCCAGAATAATTAGGGCCTAACGACGCATTTAACTAATTAATTATACCAATAAAATATCATCAAACAGGCGAGAGTCGTGTCAGAATTTTTCTGACTAAAACCCAGCTGTGTTCTTCATTGCTCTTTGCATTCCAAGACTATCTTGGTCATCCTTATCCTCCCAGCGCAAACGCTGTAGTGCTCACAAAACTGTAAAGGAAAACATCGTGAGGAAACCGGCATGTCCTAGAACCAACAAGTGGACATGTGACATTCACCAATCCGCACTGGCCTCGCTTGGTGGATTACAGGCCATTCCCTCATCTGGCCTCTGTTCCAGGTCATCATCATCATTTCAGCCGAAAGACGTCCACTACTGTGCATAGGCCTCCCCCAAGCGTCGCCACAACGACCAGTCCTGTGTGCCTCGCATCCATTGGATTCCTGCGACCCTTACCAGATCATCGGTCCACCTTGTGGAAGGCCTTCCAACGATGCGTCTTCCAGTACTTGGTCGCGACTCCAGAACCTTTCGTCCCCATCGACCATCATTCTGTTCTACGAGCAATGTGCCCTGCCTACAGTCCTAGTCAGGGGAACATTATGAGGCTGCTCTGCCTTGCTTTTTTTCCAACTATATTGGGGTCAGCTTCCAGTCAAGCCGGATTTAGCTGAATACCAGTATTTTACGAGGAGCGGCTGCCTACCAGACCTTCACAACGCATTAACTGGGGTAACACGGTACTTCATGGCGAGACTGGAGCCAAATTTATTGGTTTCTGACTATCCGTAACGACTGCGAAAGATCTACAAATGGCAGTCGGGACGTACGGCTTAACGTGCTTTCCGAGGCACGGAGGAAACTCGTTATATTCAGATGGTCACCCATCCACAGATCAACCTTTGCAAGCGTTGCTTAACCTTGAAGATCGACCTGAGCGGCTGTTATTATCTAGCCACGAGCTCCTCGGCTGATCATGCTATGCCAAACATATACCTTTTGCTTCTAACATTTCCAGTAATTTCTAAGTTATTTTAACAATGCTTGTGACGTCATTTTTTATTACGCTCTGAAATGGTTCAATGGTTTCAAAGAAATCTTTTGCAATGTGGGTCGCGATGAAAGTGGTGCAGATATCGGTTTTTCCACTCAGTTTTTTTTTTGTTGATAATGTTGAAGATATTTCTCGTGTTAGAGTGTAGGTATATTGGTGAGGAAAATATAGGTGTAGTAATGAAGAGGAGATAATATATGGTGGACATCCTAACCATACGTACAATACGTTTTGGGAATACTTTTATCTTTCTTATAGCTAAGAAATGAAACTCCCTGTCGGAGTCTGTGTTTTATGATAGTTGCAGCTATCAGGCCAACGTAGGTACCTAAATAGGTTACTTCTATAAACACTATTCCTTCAGATGAGTAGCAGAATACAAACCTATCGATCATAAAAAAATCGGCCAAGTGCGAATTTTCCATACCGCCCGTAACAAAAAACGCCAAAAATCACGTTTGTTGTATATTTTATTCTGTTTTATTGTTATAGCAGCTAAAGAAATACATTATCTGTGAAAATTTCAACTGTTTAGCTAACACGGTTCACGAGACAGACAGATGGACTTCAAAGTCTAGTAGTAACCGGCTCTCGTTTTTAAGTGGTGAGGCGCACTAGCTTATTAAGAGCCTTTTCACTCTAGCCTTGAAGACACCTAAATTATAATCGGACGGGAAAACCGCAGCAGGCACACTATGTAAAAAAAATTAAAGCGTACTAAAGCTATGTAAATTAAACCAACGCACACGTGGGTAACGCCTGAGTTGAACGTAGAACCGCGTCACGTGGCGTGGGTCCAATGTAGTTCTACCTTTAATGTTGACACATTTTAGTTGTGGTAACCCATAGCCAATACTAAATAGGGAGCACGATCTTTGGTAAGGTTCCAATAGGAATGACTAAATACGTATTTTATATGGTGGAAAATCATGTTAACGTTTGAATCCCCAACCGGTCCTATGAGACCGCGCTGTTATTGTTTTACTATTGTGTCTCGTTTCGCGGGTATGTGAGTAATTAAATCATATTACTTCTCCCACGCTATAATGGCAGGAAGTGTTGATTTGTAAAAGCCGACGAAAAATTATTCTACCACTGGGTTATCCAGAATCAGGTACTGTATCCATGATCTCATTTATGCGCCCATGTTTTACACACAGTGTATGCCTTTATCATCTTCCTGTCCTTGTTCTATGTGACCACTTAGGGAAGTAACACGTTTTTTTCTTTCCTTTTTTAGGGTTCCGTACCTCAAAAGGAAAAAACGGAACCCTTATAGGATCACTTTGTTGTCCGTCTGTCCGTCCGTCTATCAAGACCCTTTTTCTCAGGAACGCGTGAAGGTATCAAGTTATTGAAATTAAAACCATATATTGAAATCCGCGGTCCCTTGAAGTTGTGCAAAAATCAAACTTGTAAGTTGACGGGAAAAAAAGATACGCCCGTTTATGTTGCAAAAAACGTACATTTCGACACTGTCAAAGGAATCAAAACTCATAGGGTGCTTCCCGTTGACCTAGAATCTTGAAATTTGGCACGAAGCAAGGTATTATAGCACTAATATCGGGAAAAGTCTGAAAACTGAAAATTGTTAGTTACGTCACAAGAAAAAATAATTGAAAAGTCTTCAAGACTCGATTCGAGAATTAAACTGTTTTTATAGGTAGGTTGGTACGAAACCCTCAGTGCGCGAGTCCGACTCGCACTTGCCCGGTTTTTTTTTACTATCCGTAGACTCGCGTTTGAACACTATCTCACATGATGGTAAGTGATGATGTGCCCGACGATGGAGCACGCTTGCCTAGAAGTAACCTATTCACTTCTGTTTTATTATATTCTGACAGCAACCACGCTAATCGAGCTTCTTCAATTGAAAACACGAACAAGTAACAACGATGGTGCTTGAAACCTAATTCACAAACTGTCTCTCGTTATGCAACGCGCATTGTTACTCATTCTACGTTGTTCCGAACGCCATAACACTAATTATAATTAGTTGAGAACTCCGTAACCCTTATACAATTGTGTACTGAAAACAATTTGCCAAATAACGTGGTAGGTAAATTGTTTTCTGGACCAACCTGCTTTTACAGATACCGCCAGATTGCTATAAACTAGGTTCCCCTTTTCCCCCTGAGGATGACAAATGATTTAATACCTTCTCTCATTCTAGATGGAGCGAGAGAATGTGAGATTTTTGTATTTTATTTCTATTTGTGGACTGCCCGCAGGATACTGTAAAATATAGCCATGGGTTGCTGACTAGGTTTGCCTACTTGGGGCATGGGTTGTGCGAAAGAGAACCACAGGTCCCTGGAACCTGCGAAGAAGGAAAATAGGAATGGGTTTTAGTCAGTAAAAGTCTGATACTCCTTCCTGTTCCGCCCTGGAGCGGGAGAAATGATTGGATGATTTCCCACATAAAAAAAAACGTGTTCCCAAGGCATCCCAGGGCCGCCAGGTGTGCATGAAAGGGGTGCTCGGGGAGGCTCCCCCGAGCGGGGTTAAAAATATCGTACAGCGATTCTAAACGCCCGGCGCACCCTGGACAGCTAGCACTCGGTAACGCAGAGCCTAGCTGACAAATCCTCTCACCACGATGTCTCTAACTCAAGAGTCACGCTTACTTATATGAAGAATTCAACAATTGTTTTAATGTACTCGGGATGTAAATCCTACACCTGTTTGCTTAAAGATTAAGAACGAAACGTTTAGCAACACAAACAATACTTTATCTCACACGATTACTAAACTACCTGATAACATTATCTTCAAAGTACAAACAAACTAAATTTCAGTCGAAATGACATCAATATTGAACCAGCATTACTCATTATCTTTATAACGCAATTAATCTTTATTTCATTTATTACAGGTACACGTTGGAAGCGGACGTGTCGGATCAAAGTGTAAAAAGTGAAAACAGAAATAAAATTCCAAAGTGGAATCCTAAAATCTCAAATTAGATATTAAAAAGTGATACAAGTGTACTAAAATTCCAAATACAAATTCGAATAAAGAATTAAAAATAAAAAGTGTACAAAAAAATCGAATTCCAAATTCGATTTTTGAAAATTCAGTGAAGTGCAAAAACTAAAATTTCAAATTGGCATTCCAAAGTGAAAGTGAGTGACTTTGGAAGTGGATGTGAGTGTAGTGTTGTGTTGTACCGTGTATGATGAGTGGCGGGTATGGATGAGACGCAGACTATCCACAAGACCTGCGTGCGGGTGAACTCGGCGGAGGATGACGAGTCCAGGGATGAGGTGGACCATGAATTACCAAAGAAGAATCCTTTTGTGCGGGTAAGTGTTTTTAAAGTATAATTACCAGCTTATAAAGTTCCCACTGCACGGTCACAGGCTCTCTCTCTCTGAGGCTGTCATAGAATACCATGTCGGTCTAATGAGGGTTAAAATATATTTTATTTAATGCATAGTTATACTATCACTAGGTAATTTTTAACCAAGGTTAACATAATCTGAAGAATAGCCAAACTCAGTGTACATTACTCGTAGAACAAAATAGTCGTAGTTTTCTGGAGTGACGACCGCATATTGAAAGACAGCTTGGATGCGAGACTCTCTTGACCAATGTGGTTTTGGTGACATTTGGGGGAGGCCTATGTCTAGCTTTGTACGTCTTTTGGATGAAAAGATAAGTTGGATTAAAACGGTTATAAAACATTTAAGACTAAGGTAATTTATGTGAGTATATAAATTGTTATGATAGCATTAGTCTTAAAATTTCGTACATTTTTTTATCAACATGTGTGAGGAATTATCGGACTTATAAATAAATTATTGTGTGTCTAATTTTTTATTGCACTCATGTCGCAGAATTAATATGTTACCATGTCATGATTTCCTAATCATGATAAGATACAAGCGTATTTTTCAATAAAACCGAAAATTTCCAAACCATGATGATGCAACAATGAGTATTAAAGATGTCCATCAAATCTAACGGAAATAATAAAGTGGATTAACAACGCATTTTACGAGTGAACACGAAGGATTTGTTAGGACATCATTATCATTGAAATTCATAATTTTTGCAACAGTCCTGCCTTGAAGTACGCCAGTAAATAAATATTTAAGTAGAGTTACATCCGGAGTAACACGTGAGTTGATGATAACTCGTCTTGCAATTAGCTTCACCTTTTTGACTGACTGACGATGACGAAGCTATTGACTTTTTTTTGTATTTTCTGCACTATGGCAATCTGTTTGAAAACAGTAAGCCACTTGTTTGGTTGAAGCTACATGTCTTAGTTACTTTTATTGTCTTCCTCGAGGGCCAATCAATTGCTGAACTTTCCAGCAAACCCTCCTTTTGGCTCAGTTTACAAATCTTTGGGAGTCTGGGAATGCCTTGTCTGTTTAGTCGGTTATAATGTAGTCCACCCTCTCCACTTAAATAAAGCCTGTGGGAGTCCGTTTGCATGGTTTGCTAATTTCTAGAAATTAAAAGCTATTGACTAAAACAGCTATTTTTATTGGATCTGGCAGTTGGCAGTAAAAAGTATATATAATCCTAATTTTTATGCGTAGTTCGATATTATTTTCCTATAGTGCAGCTATGCTTGAATGATAATTAAGAAGACTTTTCCTGCACACCATTTTCTAAAAATCGCCACCAGTTGGCGCTAATTGGCCGTCAGGTCTTTTCATTTTTTTTTTCGTTTTGTGGGTTATTTCCTTTTGCAGGTATTTAAATCTTTCTTTTAACGTCAACGTTTTGACGTTAAAAATGATATCTAAGTAATGTCATTAAATTTTAAAACATAAACATAGGAAATATATTGACATGACCATTTTGACAGATGCCTGGACCTAATGGCTCACTGCTACCACAATCATGGTGAACGTAGAACACCGTAAACTTAATTTTCAAATTGGAGTATGGTTATAACTTATAACGGTGTACGGTAGTCCAGTTACATGTTTTATATTAAAATCTGTTATACAATTATTATTTTTTAGTAAAAAGGTTTTTCATAGGTTCTACTGATGACAAAATGTCCATCTAAAATAACACCTCGTCGATTTCACAATTTCCTAACACACTCGATTAATCAAAGTTCCTACACGCTTTCCGAGACATTGAACATTTTCTTTAGTCACTGCATGGATTAGTCATAGGTCGAACATTTGTTTTGTGATGTTAGTCATGCTTGCAACGTGCAATAGACGCCATTTTGTTTTGAGGAGATTATAGTGCGAGTAACTGTTACTGTTGTAGTTTATATACTTGGTGGTGTTATCTTAACTAATATTACCTTTTTATACTACCTACTTGTGCCAGCGGATTCGCCTGCAAGAAAGTAGATTTTTTTTCCAAGTCACCCCACACAACCCCTGATCTATATTCCACCAACATTTTAGGTAGGTTAACATTTACCTATGTACTTAAATGTTAAGTATGCTTACTCCTTTACGTTCAAACGATTAACCAGATTTGGAATAGAAAAGCACGTGAAAGTCATAAAGATACCCCTAAAAATTACCCTGACTAATACCAACACATGCAAATCATTTCGATTGTTGGTCAGATTATTCTACAAGCAACGTTTTTCCGTTACAGTGTTTCATTGTTGCCATCACATGTTTCGATTTTTAGTTAATTAGTAAAATGCATCATGTTCACAAGCATTATGTATGCACATCACTTTCTTTTGTATGCAGTTCGAGAGTGACCACATTTAAAGTGCGGAAATCCTCTTAAGAAATCAAACAAGTGCTTTATTCAGTCAATGTTATCATCGAAATTGATGGTTATCAGTACTCTCTTATCATATAAGAAATCGATGCTATATTATCTTGATCACTTATTTGCATATCAGTTCTGGCAGACATTGTGTCTAAGGCTGCACTATATGTATATCACTAAATAGAGAGAAAATTCTTCTATGTAAGGGTACCTATTAGCATTCGCTTTGTTCTCATAACTAGTGCTAATTACCTGCCCATGTTAAACTATTCATGGGCAGCCCACATTGTGTTACTAAATATAGTTCACGACCTTCAGAAGAACCACTGAATAGGTTTTCCATATTTAAGTGTGGTTTTTCTTAGTACATTTTTGACATGGATAAGTTAATGATGCTGCTATGAACAGTATACTAATAGGTTCGTCATCATCATCATCTCAGCCGAAAGACGGCCACTGTTGGGCAAAGGCCTCCCCCAAGCGTCGCCACATCGACCGGTCGTGTGCGTCTCGCATATACCGGATTATATCGGATTCGGATATATCGGATTCCCGCGACTCTCGCCAGGTCATCGGTCCACCTTGTGGGAGGTCTTCCAACGTTGCGTCTCCCGGTACTTATAGGTCACAGTAACAATATAGGCCACTTGAATGTGCTATATGGAAGTTTAACGTTTGAATCCCCAACCGGTCCTATGAGACCGCGCTGTTATTGTTTTACTATTGTGTCTCGTTTCGCGGGTATCTGAGTAATTAAAGAAATGGTTGTAATGATAGGCATATATTTTTTTCCAAATTACGGTACGCGCCGTATAATCCACCACGCGGGTTTAATGCGGATTGTTGGAAGTCACATATCTTCGAATATTTTAGTTCAGGAAACCCGCATGTCCTAACATGTTTGAGTTTCCCCACGATGATTTCTTTCACCGTTTCGGGAGAAGCGGTGATGAAATAAGTTACACAAATCCTCCTATTGGGAGGAAAGAGGCAAGGGGCCCAAGGGGGCTAAAATTCATCCCCTATTGGGAGTCCTAATAGGGGGTGAAGTTTGAAAAATTCTATGAAGAATGCTCGCCTACGTCATAAAAGTAAGCCTTGTGCCAAAGATCATGTTCCTAATCCCAGTAGTTTTGGCTATGCGTTGATAATGTCAATCAGTCAGTCAGTTCCCCTTTCATATACACTCACCGGCACAATTAACCGCCCACTTATATTTTTTGTCACCTCGTTTGTTTATGTGAACAGTGGCTTATCTACTGTTTTCTTTTTTGTTAAGTGGCTACTTTAGCAATAAACTAAACACTTATACCCTTATTCCGATTCATAAACTGCTGTCACCAGTTTTTTTGGAATTTAGTCGCTGCTTGACATTGTTGCAGTTACGTTACCTTGTAAAAAAGTCTTGTTCTTTTCTGTCATCGTGTGCGGATATTGTTTAATTTGAGTTTTTAGTGTTTGATTATTCTTTGCAACTGAAAAAAATGCCACTGGATGCAACTGGTGCTGCTAGGGCTGTGGCTTTAGCGGACGCTGGGTACAGCCAGCGTCGAATCGGTCGTACGCTTGGTGTACCTCGAATTAAGGTACGGGATGCCATCAGACGTTTTTGGGAGACTGGTTCATAAACGAGGAGGCCAGGTCAAGGCCGACATCGGTGCACTTCGGCTCGGGATGACCGCTTTATTGTCAGTAACGTCCTAAGAAATCCCTTTTCCACGGCTACTGAAGCTCGTATGCGTTTTTTTGTGCTGAGAAATGTTAGTGTAAGTGAACATACCATTAGCAGAAGACTGGCTGAGAGTAATCTGAGGGTTTTCGTCCAGCTCGCGCTCCACAACTGCTTCCACAGCATCGTAGAGCTAGACTTGCCTTTGCGCGAGAATATGCTGATTAGACTATAGACGAATGGAAGAGCGTACTGTTTTCAGATGGGAGCAGAATAGCCTTAAGAGGTCCAGATGGATATCAGTGTGTATACAGGCGCCAAAATAACCGGTTTGCTCCATGCGCAATAATCAAAACCGTTGGTTATCAGGGAGGGTCCATAATGGTTTGGGGCGGTATAACTTGCGAAGCTCGTACCGATCTTGTGGTGTTTGGTACAGGCAGTGTGAATGCTCAAAGATACGTGGAGGAAGTCTTACAAGACCACGTTGTACCTTTTGCACCATTTATTGGAGACAACTTTAGATTAATGCACGATAATGCTCGATGCCATACCGCAAAATCCGTTACTCAATACCTCGATGCGGTTGGGATTCAAGTTTTGCCATGGCCAGCACGCAGTCCCGATCTTAACCCAATCGAGCACATTTGGGACAACCTAAAGAGACGTGTTCGAGCAAGAGTACCAGCCCCTATGACCCTAGGTGAGCTCAAGACGGTGGCGGTAGAGGAGCGGCACAATATCGCTCAGTCGGATATTCAAGACATCATGGAAGGATTACCAAACCGGCTACAAGAAGTCATTAGGGCCCGGGGTGGTAACACCCCTTACTAAAATTTAAATTAAAAAAAACACCGAGGACTTTTTTCAAAATTAAACTCGTAATATTTTTATGTAAATTTTTAGATAAATCGATTTTTGGCATAATTTTTTAAAATAAACGGGTTTTTTCAAGACTTTTGTGATTTTATTTATCCTTTATGGCTGTTTTTATCATAAGGTCCATCAAATGTGGTCAAAATTTGACGATTACCGGAAACTGAAGGAAATACAAGGTGGGCAGTTAATTGTGCCTGTGAGTGTATATAAATATATCTGAGGCGCTAATTATTTTATTATAAGTCTACAGTGGCAATCTATCGCTACTTATCGCTAGATACTTAAGTGTAGAAGCCACTTACAATAGTGTGTCACAATACCCAATGATTACAAAAGCCTATATACTATCGTCTAGATAAATAACAAGCGCCATTTATATACTGGTCTAGTTACTCAATCAACTAGTCCATCTAGTGTGTGATTGACACTTGATTGTGTCAAGTAGTGCTTTTTTTAGGGTTCCGTAGCCAAAATGGCAAAAACGGAACCCTTATAGTTTCGTCATGTCCGTCTGTCCGTCTGTCCGTCTGTCCGTCTGTCACAGCCGATTTACTCGGAAACTATAAGTACTACAGTGATGAAATTTGATGGGAATATGTGTTGTATGAACCGCTACAAAATTATGACACTAAATAGTAAAAAAAAGAATTGGGGGTGGGGCCCCCCATACATGTAACTGAGGGATGAAAATTTTTTTTTCGATGTACATACCCGTGTGGGGTATCAATGGAAAGGTCTTTTAAAATGATATAAAGTTTTCTAAAAAACATTTTTCTTAAAGTGAACGGTTTTTGAGATATCAGCTCTCAAAGTCGTAAAAAGTATGTCCCCCCCCCCTCTATTTTTATAACTACGGGGTATAAAATTCTAAAAAAAATAGAGGTGATGCATGCTAATTAACTCTTTCAACGATTTTTGGTTTGATCAAAGTATCTCTTATAGTTTTTGAGATAGGTTGATTTAACTGTAATTTTGGTTAAGTTACATAAAAGAATACATAAAAATACAAGGCAAAATATCGGGAGAGTTTAGGCTCCATTCACCAGGTGTATAAATTGACATAATAAGTTTATTATATTTGCTGCTACGGAACCCTTTGTGCGCGAGCCCGACTCGCACTTGTTTAAGGTGTGTAATCATCAGAATGACTTCTCCTACCTACTCTACTAAAACCCACTCCTGTTCTTATTTTTGTCTTCATTCCAGGGTTATCATTCGGGGTTATCTTTCGTTCGACCTAGGGCCCCAAGTAGGCTTCTACCCCGCCGCGCCGGGCCCCTTTAAAGATTCCCCACACTTTTTTCTACTTGGGAAATCATCAAATAACTTCTCCCGCTTTGGGTGGAGCGGGAGGTCGTGTCAGACTTCTACAGACTAAAATCTACGAGTGTCCCTAACCTGTAATCACTTATAGTACCTACTAGGTACAAGCCTATATACTATCGTCTAGATAAATAACAAGCGCCATTTATATACCTACTGGTTTAGTTACTCAATCAACTAGTCCATCTAGTGTGTCAATCACATACACTTGATTACTTTATGTCAAGTAGTGCTTTTTTGGGGTGGGAAATCATCAGATTGACTTTTCCGGCTCATGGCGGAGCGGGAGGGCGTCTCAGAGTGACTGAAACCCGCTCCTGTTCCTTCTTTGCCTCAACCCAGGGGGGTTCACTTTCGTTGAACCCAGCACCCCAGTAGGCTTCGAACTCACTTGTTTTTTTACGTGGGAAATCGTCAAATAACTTCTTCCGCCTTGGGTGGAGAGGGCGTGTCAGACTTCTACTGACTAAAATCCATCTCTGCCCTTCCGATACCCTTTTCATTCCAGGGCCACACTAACCCTTTTAAACCCTGTTTCGGGCACCGGCCCTACTAGGCCCTACGGTTTTGGCGACATCTCTTTGAGTCACATGGAATGGAACACTACGCAGCGTCGACATTACTATTTAACCTAAGATCTAAATTAGCCAAAACTATCATATTTATTTTATGATACCTACTATAGTACCTACTATAAGTCTATATGTATAATATAGTCTATATAAATAACAAGCGCCTTTTATTAACTACTGTTCTAGTTACTCAATCAACTAGTTCATCTAGTGATTTGATTGGCACTTGATTGCTTTCTGTCAAGTGTGCTGTGGTTTTGATTAACTTTACTTGTCTTAATATGGGGCGCCATCATGTTTATACACATGATCCAGTTTTGCTTTGTGGTTGCAAATGTAACATAAGAGACCTATTTCGTCGAACATTTTTAAAAAAGTAACACATCCCGCCCTATGAGGAATGGGAGGGAGTGTAAGACTTTTGTTATCTAAAACCACAGTGCCCCACCTGATTTCTGTCTTTTCTAGTAGGTACTTATATCTTAAATCCATAGGCTTTTAATTTTTACATGAAACAGGATTGATATAATATATTTTTTAAAATTATTTTAGATTAACTTAATAACATTTAAGGGGACCGCGACATGTGAATTATCCATACAAACGTAATACCAAAATCATTTCACCATAATATGTATCTAGGTTCCTACTAGTGATGTGCCGGATCGTTAAAAATGTATATCCGCGGATACGGATCTGAATACGGATATTTAGTGTAAAGATCCGCGGATACGGATACGGATACGGATCTTTATTTTCTTATTCAAAATTATTGGATTGGTGTCGGCGCCCGCGACCTTGAAACGATAGTTGACGTTGCTTTCATTATAAAGATCTGTCTATCGAATTGTTTGCAATTTAAAGATGCCAAATATTTGATTTTAAGAAATAAAAATAATCAGATTGGAATTTTATAGTTTTTTATTTAATAATTCTACTTAATCACCTGAAAAAGATCCGTAAAAGATCCGCGTGAAAAGTAACGGACACGGATACGGATACGGATTTTTCTTTTGCCTCGGATATCCGCGGATACGGATACGGATACGGATATTCGGAACATCACTAGTTCCTACGTCGTCTTTTTTTTTAAAAACCTTTCCCAAACGAAATTTAAGCGAATTTCATTTTACTCATTTTCACAGCGAAAATGTAATGTTTTTATTTTGATTTTTCTATATTATAGACAACAATATTTCAAAATATCTCTACGTAGGAACACAGATATTATTATCTATACTAATATTATAAAGAGGAAAGATTTATACCTATTTTTGTATGTTTGTAATGAATAGGCTCAAAAAGTACTGGGCCGATTTAAAAAATTCTTTCACCAATAGAATGCTACATTCTTCCAATTTGACATAGGCTACATTTCATTTTGAAAAAAATTAGGGATCCTTGGTAAAATTTGAACAATGTAACCGAAGGTGTAGAAAAATTTCCAAAAATAAATAATTGTCTACCCCGTGCGAAGCCGGGACGGGCTGCTAGTCAAGTTATAAATAAGTACTCGAAAAAAAATTGGAAACACATTAATTTTTCATTCATCATTTTGGTATTACGGAACATATCCAAATTTCTCCAAATTTCCAATAGTTTGTATTGCTATCACAGCAAGCAACTGTCAGTGTGTGGATGATGACTTTACTCCAGTCAGTGTGTCCAAGAATTGTTTATACTATCTGGATTGATTCCACAACCTGAAAAACGTATTTTATTTTCGTCTCAACTCGAGATAGCGCCGGCCTCTTCAGATCTGCCCTTACTGACCCGACCCAAAAATAAACAGCTTACTTCTACTTTAAAATGCTGGTCAAGACGCCGTTAATTCCCAGAAAATAACAAAGAAATCCTAACAATACCATTATCAAACCAGAGAGAGAACCAATACAGAACCTAATCTACATACTAAACTGGAAGCTAAAAGGCTAAACCAACGAACTATGAATCATCACAAGCACATGGAACATCAATATTCCTCGTGCATAATGTGGGCTAGATGATTGTCAGACACGCTCGCAGTGGAGTCGACAAAGCTTTTTTTTAAAAGAGTAACCAAGTAGTTTCTTGCCGGTTCTTCTCCATAGAAAACGATCAATTGGAACTGTGCACCACAGCTACAGCCGTGCACTACAGCTTCAGCTTCAGAAAAAATGGCTGGCTTATTTGAGAAGTGGTATGAAAGAAAAGCTATCATAGTTAGTGATAGCGTGACAAGTGACAGGCCAGAATGGAAGAAAAAAAACGTGTTGCTCCGACCCCAAATAAAACGGGACAAGGGCAGAAAGATATTCATGTATATATTCAGATATGCATTACATGCAGAAATCTTCAAAATAACTTTAAACCAGATAAAATGGCTACATACTGAACTGGAAGCTGCACAAGCTATGAATCATGGAGCATCAATATTCCTCGTACATAATGTGGGGCAGATGATTGTCAGGCGCGCTCGCGGAGTCGACAAAAACTAAGGCAAGTGGCACAATGACCTCTTGCGATCTGACGCCGTAGTGTTGCAGAACTGTTGGTGTAAGTGTGTACTGGGGTTATCTGGCTGTTTGAGAGACGTGTTTATTTTTGGTACCTGATTGTTTATAAATTAAGTACAAAACATTAATTTTTAATTAATAAAAATAATTATAGGGCTTATAAGAAAAGGTCTTGTTATTATATACGTAAAGCCTCAATAAATATTATTCATTAACACCATAGTTATTAGCGTTAGTTTATGTCCAAAAATGTTACTCAATTTCTGAAAAAAATCCGCCTCGGCTGGGCAGCGTTCGAGAAGCTGCGCAGTATTTTCTCGTCCAACATACCACAATGTCTCACGACGAAAGTTTAAGACCAGTGCATGTTGTCAATACACATATGGATCTGAAACCTGGTTGCTTACAATGGATCTCATCAGAAGGTTTAAAATCACCCAAAGGGGAATGAAAATGGTTATGCTCGGAGTTTTCTGGCGTGATCAAATCAGGAATGAAGATATCCACAGGAGATCCAAGGTTATATACACAAACTTCTGTTCCCACTATAATGCTTCTTATTGACTTAAGTTTACATAAAGAAAAGGAAAACTAACTGACTGACATATCAATGCAGAGCCCAAAATAATGGAACTAGGAGCGTGAATTAGTGCACAAGGTCTCCGTTTATGACGCAGATAAGCACTGAGATAGGATTTATAAAAAATCACTTCCTAAAGTGATGAAATAGGGGTCCAAAATTTCCAAAATGGAAACCAAAAATGTCCAAAACATATTTTATGCGGGCAAAGCCGCTGGCAGAAGCTAGTCAAACATTCCCGTCCTATGACTAGACAATCTGGAAGTCAAGCAAACATACAATTTCCACAAGATAGTTGCAGTAAAAGTTAATAAGCAAGGTAAACAAACTCGTAAGTGGTAGATCAATAACTCGTAAGGTACCACTTAGGTATAAGTAGGCAGCAGTCGGTTATGGCAATGACGGACAGACGACAGGACATGTCGACGGACCAGTTTTATTGGTGGAGAAATTATTTTTAAATACCCGTATTATAGCTGGTATTTCCCATGTCATTGCTCTTGAGGCCTAGCCTTTTTGTGAGGGAAATTGAGGAATCATCAATCAAAATCAAAAGTTTTTGTTTCACATGGGCCTACATGGGCACTTATAAAATGTTGGAAGCTATTGCACGGTTCCAATTGGTCGTTTCCTATAGAGAAGAACCAGCAAGAAACTCCATGGTTACTCTTTTCAAAAATGATTGGGTTTACAATATAGCCATATTATAATATTAACGCTATGATATTATTAATTCATGAATCCCCGACCGGTCTCATAGGACCGCGCTGCTATTGTCTTACTATTGTGTCTCGTTTCGCGGGTATTGATAGGTTAATGATATACAGTGCCGTAACTAGCCTTTTATGCGCCCGGTGCGAGCTTTCAAAACTGCGCCCCTAAAAATGCTCTAACTAGGCTCTGAAAATAAAATGGACAAATGTGAATACAAATAAATCTACCGTAGGGGAATCATCAGAATTACTTCTCTCGCTCTTGGGCGGAGCCGGAGGGTGTGTCAGACTCTTACTGACTAAACCCCTACCCCATTCCTTCGTTGCCTTCGATCTGGGGGGGGACTCGGTGTCAACCTTTCGGAATACCCATGTTCCCCAGAGGCTTCGGCCCTGCCGGGGCCCGGGGAGCTCCCCTACAGTTTGCTGACATCTCCTTGAGGCGCGCGTGGAACAGAACGCGCCGTTGACGACTGAGCTCGGTCCGGATTATTTCTAGACTGCCGGACGGCGAGCTACCCAGTGCTCGCCGTCCGTGAACCCGCGCCTACGGTGGTCGGAAATTGGGATCGGGATCTCGGCGGGGGCGGCGTGAGGACCGTTCCTTCACGCGCTCGCGGTCAGCAGCCTCCTTCACTAACATTATTGCTTCGCAGAAGGAGGCGACCGCCCGCCACCCCTCCTCGCTCCGGACCATTTCCTGAACCAGGGCCCGGCGCGAGAGGTCACCGCCGCCGATAGCCTCCACAAAGACACAGCGGTGCTCCGCCCAAGCGGCCACACTTTTTCCGTGTGCTCCACCGTGTCCTCCGGGCGGTCCACACAGTAGTGACACCCAGGCGTCCTTTCCTGCTTGATCCGATGCAGGAACCTCTCGAACTTACCGTATCCAGTGAGGACCTGCGTCATACGGAACGTGACCTCTTTCCAAACACTCCTCATAGAGGGGACTTACCGCCTCAATGACGGCGTGCCCAGCACTGGGTTGCGACAGTCGCAGTTGCCATGCCACCCTGAGATCCCGCCCAAACTCTGTCCGCCATACTGCGATTTGTCGTGGCAGCGGAATTTCGCCCCGGCGTTGCATCTCCACGCGCAAATCGTGCAAGCATGCAAGGACTGTTGCCTCCAGATCCCACGGTGGCAGGCCAGCAAGGAGGCTCGCCGCTTCGTGGGAGATCGTGCGGTATCCCCGCACCATCCGGATGGCCATGACCCTCTGGCAAGCGTTCAGTTTGGCCGCCGGTCGCTTACCTGGCGATGGCGCCCAAACCGGCGCCCCGTAAAGGACCATGGACCGAATGATCCCCGCGTAGAGCCTCCGGCAGGGGGCGTGTGGACCCCCTAGGTTGGGTAGGAGCCGCTTCAGAGCGGCCCCAAACCTGTCCTGTTTGGGGGCCAAACGTCGGAAATGCTCCTTGAAAGTCCACCGGCTGTCGAGGACGAGTCCCAGGTACTTCATCGTCGACCCGACGCCGATGTGGACCCCTCCTACCGTTATTTGGAAACCAGGTGGTGGCGCGGTCCGAGGGCCATGAAAGCGCATAGCCTCGGACTTGTGCAATGCCACCTTGAGTCCTAGTTGCTGGATCCTGTCCACGACTGTCGCAACCCCGCGTGTCGCTGTTTCGGCCGCCGTCTGGTACGACTCTCCCCGCGCCAGGACCAGCGTCCTGCTGCTGACCAGCAGACCACGCTGACCCCGTCGGGGAGGTCGCCGCGCCGCACGAAGTCGTATCCGATGTTCCACAGGGACGGTCCTAGTACCGATCCCTGCAGAACACCGCACGACATCTCTCGCCGTCTCCACTCTCCCTGGTGACCGGGATAGATGATGAACCTATCCGACAGGTATTCCTCGATCACACGAGGAGGTTGGCGGGCATGTCATGCTACCGAAGTGCCGCCCCGTTGCAACTCCAGAACTGAAGGCTTTGGCGATGTCCAAAGACACCGCCAAAACGAACCTGCCCCGAATCACCGCATCCCCCGTCGCGAGGGCCCTCACGCGCGTGATGGCGTCCACCGTGGAACGCCCCCTGCGAAAGCCGAACTGACCGTTCGCGAGATCCGGCCCCACCCGCGCCAGATGCCCGACGAGGCGGTCTGTAATTACTCTTTCAAAGAGTTTGCCCACCTCGTCGAGCAGCACGATGGGCCGGTACGCGGACGGAGAGTCCGCGGGGCGCCCCGGCTTCGCGATGAGGACCAGTTTCCCGTTCTTCCAGCGAAGGCGGAACTGGCCTCTCGCTCCATGCAAGCGCTAAAGAGCCCTCGCAATCGAGACCCGAGAGCCTCCATGGCCAGGATCCATACCCTTCCGGGCACGCCGTCGGGTCCTGAGGCGGTGTTCTTGACACTGAGTCTTCGTACCACCGCCCTCATCTCTACCTCTGTCACCTCTGGAGCGTCGTCCTCGTCGTCGCTGGTGTGGTCCGCTACGGGCACCGCAGGTGGCGGAGCCGTGAGCGGGGGAGAGTGCTCCCCTCGCTCAGGGAACAGATTGGCCACCACACCCTCCACAGCCTGGGGCCGGAGACTCTGAGTCAGCAGGGGAGCCCATGGGCGGAGCTTGTTCCGCACCACCTGGTAAGGGCGTCCCCATGGGTCCCAGTTCAGGGTCCCCAGCCACACATTGCGGGCCTCCAACTTGGCCCGCTTTATCTCCGTTCGGAGGGTGCGCCTTGCCGCTCTGTACCCTTCCTACAGCTCCGCCTCTCTGGCCTCCGCATCCGGCGGGCGGGTGCGGCGCCTGCGGAACCTGGTGTACCGGCGCCGCGCGGCGGTGCACGCTTCGCGCAGAGCCGCAATCTCCGGCGACCACCAGTACACCTGGCGCCGAGCACGTCCTGGATACCTTTACATGTGTTGTTGTTTCAAGATTGCTTGAAAAATGAGATATAGATATAACTATAGATAGTACAGTAGGGCGCGTCTACACCATGTTTGCAATAAAACAAAATGTACCTACTAGCTACCATGCATGAGGTCATTTCTGCGCCCCTCCAGGGTCTGCGCCCTGTGCCTGGGCACCGCTCGCACCGCCCTAGTTACGGCACTGATGATATACACTGTAGACCGGTCAATATTGTACCCAAAACTTAGTTAACTTCTCCTGTTCTGAACTTCTGAGGGAGGGAAAGGGCGTGTTAGACTCTTACTAAGTAAAACCCAACTGATCCCAGCCACTGTAGGTGTGAGCTTGCTGACAATAAGCAAAGGGTAAGTCGCCATCCGCCTGTCCGGTAAGGACCGAGCCCGAGTAGTCCATGGCGCTTAGCTTTCAATGCGTGCCTCAAAGAGATGTCAGCAAACCGTAGGGGTATTACATCTGTAGTAAACTTTGTAGTGTAAATCTGTAGAGTCCCAGCAGGACAGATAGAGTTACTTTCAAAGTCATATTTCAATTTTGAAGACGTCAGAAAAATGAAGTTACTTGCACATTCCAAAGCGTAGATCTCGATGGAAACTTATTATATAAAAAAAAATTACTTGTTGCGTGGTTGAGCCATATCTCATAATATTGAATTAGATATTACCGTCAATATTTAATTGTAAATCCTCCATTAAGTGCTTAATTTCACAATTTACGACAGTACTCACGCCACAGCAGTCTTAGATAAGGTATCAGGTACAAATGTGATAATTATTACGAAACAGCTGGAGATTAAACACAAATATGTAGATACGATAACGTACCAACAATTTAAAATGGCAATAACCTAGTAACTATTTTTTTAAATAATAGATAAAAAGAAAAAAGAAACGCACGCGATCACTGCTACCACTATCCCACCTGATGGTAAACGATGATGTGGCCGACGATGGAGCACGGTTGCCTAGAAGTAACCTATTCACTCTTGACTTGAAGACATCTAACTTGTAGCTATCAGGAAACACAGACTCCAGCAGGAAATTCCACTCCTTAGCAAAGGTTGACTGGTAGAGAATGCCCTGATGCATTTAGTCCGCCTATGTACCACCACTGTACATGAAGTTTAAATAAATAAATAATGTTATGCGTTTGCAATCAAAAGGTTAAAAGAAAATACCGCTAATGCATAAATAATTATCTACTTTATATAATAACAGCTGGAAGATTATGATTAATTAGAATAATTATGATCTTCCTGCCCTTTTCTTACGTTACTTAAGCTCGACGCAACACGTGATTTTCTATTATTCCTCTCTGAAATGTGGTCTTGAGAGATTTTAATTTAAAAGAATATACTATATGGTCAAGATGATGATGATGCCATCTAGCCGATTTTGGCCACAGCGATCGCATTCATTGACTTCTCGCGGTGGTTGTGAGCTCAGATTTGTTGCTCTGTTATGCGCCCTCATGTGACTTGCATATCCAACTTTGGCCGAAAAACTTCAAGCACAAAGCGGACATGTCAGAGCATCATTAACGGTGGTGCTTTTGAACAAATACACAAAAAAATGCAGAATTTAACTCAAATTCCTTAAAAGACACCGTCACAAAAACCATGATCCCTATAGCGAATCTCATCTAAGGAGAAAACATCAATTAAAAGTAAAACCGGCTATCAATTGCCACGGGATAAGATCTTCGATATTTCCTCTTCATCTCTATAAGGAAATCCCGTGTGGCTAGTGCGTAGGAAGAAATGTCTAGCTATAGATAGATGGCCAGGATAAATAGATCTCTCAATATACAATGTAGTACGGTACATTAAAATAGGTAACTGTGACTGAAACCCATTATTTAGGGTTACAGGTAATTTTACTAATCAGTATTAATTAGTACTTTCATGATAATCGTACGAGTAGGTATACTACCAATCCTGAAGTATTGACTTGCTACATTTTGTCTAAAATATTGCATTAGAGGATTATTTGTACCGTGCTTTATTAGACTCAGTATCAAATCATTAAACAAACGGCTCGATCTTTAGAAAATCGATCTTTTAGAACTCGATTTATTGCGGATTCGATTCTTTAGGCTTCCATTTAAAAAATCGATATTTCTTAGGAGAAGTCGTCATCCCTGTCTTCTCTTACTCAGTATACAAAAGTTGTCTGTAAAAAATCAGATTTGGGATTGCCTGCCTATTGTCAGACCCTATCAATTTGGAGTTCCTACCGTAATTTCTTATAGAGAACATGAAGAATACAGAACATTTTAATAGATGATAATTATATTTTAATGTGGTAAAACGGAGTTTTCTAACACGCATTACTTGCTTAAAAAGAGGCTCCTATCACCTACTTAGATAAAACTATCTGGTTCAGAAATAAAGATTTTGTATTTGTATTTTGTACATAATATCTACGTTTACGTTACAAGGTCTGATTACATTGGACATTCTTCTACATAGTACTTCTATACTAGTTTATCTCAGTTCCCGGTACCGCACGGAGGTATGCAAGTAAAAGTGCCCGTGTCGACATATAGAGTTATGTTAGGCTTGATTTACACTCGCAATCGAAGATTTTACATCTTGTATTATTGAGAGAATCGTTAATTTTTTATGGGCCTTGAGGAATACCACAGTTGTAGAAATAAATTATTGGATTGAAAATCTAAAATTATTTGATATATTTTTCGAAATAGGATGAGTCAGAGATTAGGCCCTTGGTGAATACCATATTAATTATGTGTAATGGATGAGGAATTTATGTTTATTTTGCCTTCATTATAATGAAATTTTTTTATATACCTACTGTCATTAGCTTACGTTTATTCTTTTTGAGTGTTGGTACAGGTTCTTAATAAAAATTATGGTAATTAATGAAATCAAACGCAGTGTCCTGTTTAGACATTGTATTATGTTAGTATTTGGTTGAGTAGAAAAATGGCTACATGTATTTCTTTAAAACTTTAGGCTATTAAGTCAAACGAATATTGTCGTATTCTCAGCCAATTTCACTAAATAGCAAATTACTATTTTAATGTTACTATTTTTAATGGACTGTTATCAAATGGCATACTTACACCTAATTAAAATGCACCATCCTTGTACCAATTTACAGCTATCGTCTGCAATTTTTTTTTGTAAATACTTAACGTATATCTTACTTGTGAGAATAGTATCTCTTCAGAATTTCACAAGAGGTAGGGAGCTGGCTCGCCCTTTCCTACTTAACATGTTTCGTTACCCAACTTGCATGGCATGAGGTAATACCATAAACGGTACGATAGGTATCTCAAGGAGATAACATTTTTTTAAGTGTCTGGTGCTTAAAACCTATGTAAAAGAGAGCAAAAAAAAATCCAAAAAAAACCTATATTTTTTTTTCTCCAATGATTGTCATCATTAGCTTCATTTTAGCCGAAATACATCCACTATTGAACTTAGGCCTCCCCCTAGTGTCATCACATTGTACGGTCCTGTACTTATCGCATTATTATTGTTATTATGAGCCCGTCGTGTCCCACTGCAGGGCAAAGGCCTCCCTTCCATTTTTCCATTCATTTCGATCTTGAGCCACTGCTGACCAATCCTCCAGGAAGGAGTCCAAGTCGTCACGCCATCTCCTTCTGGGCCTGCCGCGTCGCCGGCTCCTGCTGTTCGGAGTCCAATCGGTTGTCGCTTTAGCCCAATTTTATTGCGACATGCGGCAGATGTGGCCTGCCCAGTCCCATTTTAACTTAGCGGCTGAGTAACATACGTCTGCGATTTGTGTTTTGGAGCGAAGTAAGCTTATCGCATAAGTAAGAATAATCCACTCATTCCTCATACATACTGGGTGTAATCCCTTACACCGAGTATGTTCAGATTCATCTACTGAGCAAGCCCTTAAAGTTAGTGGAGGGCTGTCCCTTCCACCCAGTATAATGATAATGGTATTAAACATTACACTCTAAAAGCTGAAGGATATAAAATAGGTTTAGCGATTGATTTTATTTTAACAAAAATAAACCATTCTAATGAAGGGCCTTATAAAATTAAACACGAAATAATCCAATCATTCCTCATACGCATAGTGACTCTGGTGTTCCCTATGACGGCATAATACTCTGAAGGCTGAAGGATATAAAATATCTTTAGCGATTGATTTTATAGTTTTATAATCATTGAGTCACTTGCATCTTCCTGTAGGGAAACCCTAAATTCTTATAAATTAACGCACGCAGGAAATGTCTCATCTCTCATAATTATCAGGTCTAGAAGAATGCTTATACGTTCATGGTCATCAACTGGTTACCTCATTTGTTAATTGGAGGCACTTGATGCTGCTGTTTCTACAACAATCTTTTGATTTTCCATTATATTAGTTGTCTTTAAAGACTTTCTCAAGTTACACAAGTTTTCTATAGAATCGTTGAATCACTATTACACCTTATAGTAAGCTATGATGTGGCCGACTATGGACGCTTGCCTAGAAGTAACCTATTCACTTTTGACTTAAGGTGAATGCTTCAAGTCAGCCCGCGAAATTCAAATTTTCTTACGTTTTTTGCATTTTGCAAGCCAGTTGTATGAAGTTAAAAATACTTACGCGACTGTGAAACGTAACTAGTTATATAATTATAACCAGGAAACTCATCAATACAAGCCTCTAAGCTCACTTAGTTGCAGGAACGTTTTTGACCTCGAAAAAATCGTTCCAACACTTAGGTGAGCTTGGAGACTTGTATTGATTATTTCTATGATTATAATCATATAATTAGTTACGTTTTACAGTCGCGTAAGTATTTTTAACTTCATACAACCTACCACTGGCTTGCAAAATACAAAAAACGTAAGAAAATTTGAATTTCGCGGGCTGACCTGAAGCATCCCCCTTAAAGACCCAGGTTGTAGCTTTTAGTCAACACTGGCAGAGAATTCCACTCCTTACCTGTACTGTTTTATGATTTCTTACGCTTTAGCTTTATGGGTTCTTTTTCTACCAATTTGCAGATATTATAATTTATTTAGTTTGTAAGAAGCTACATCATTTATTAATTAATACTCGTATCGAATTTTAAGAGTTCTTGAAAAAGAAACTGGTAAAATTGTGCTTAAGTTTTTATTTTACAAATACTGTCTCTCATTTCTCTGTATTTCGATATCAGTGTAACCTCGCTTTTAAGACAGACACATTTGTCTATACGATCAATACCTGTTGGAGTTAAGTTAACCATAAGTTTAACTTGACTTTTAAGTACCTATATTGCTCGGTGAGTGACCGCGGCCTGTCCAATACACCCACGTTAATAATTCAACTTGTCTATTGGCTCTATATATACAGTATTTACTTTTAAATTTTTATTTAACTTTGTTAACTTAACCTGTGATAACTTAAGATTTACTCGAATTATTAGTTCAATCAGGGTGTCCAGAAAAAAAACACACCAGTGGGTGCTTCTTTGCCGTTAGGTATTTTACTTTGAAAAAGTTTACATGATGTTGATTTCTAACATTTAACGTTGACGTTGTTGTCTCACTAATGTCATTAACATAGGCGTTTTGATTATTGTCTGTTTTTCATTCCCTGAGACTAAATTGGCACAAGTAATGTCAAATTAACTATAGGAATGATGCCAGTTTCTTTGTGTTGTAAATGTTGTAATGTCATTTTAGTCTCTGGGTTTAGAAAACAGACCATAGTGCCTGTATCTGACGCCTCAGTGTTACTACCTGGTGAATATCATTTTAAAACACCTTCATTGCACTCCAAATTAAAGAAATATGATTCCTTTTCCAAAATTAGTTAAGTATTCATTTGTTTATTTGGGTTTAAAATTTTCTGCGATATCGCTATACTACTTAAGTAAAATCAATATTTTCACAATTCGAAGTGTGCAATTTCATAGAACGGTACTTTCATAGGTAAACCTAATGCATATTGAACATCACATCAATTCTTAAGTACCCATAAAAATGCAGTAATGGCCTATACAGTTAGGGTCAAAAGTGCATTTGCCCTCTACCAATGCTCCAGCATTAGTTTATTCTATCATTTCTGTTATATCTGGAAGTAATTTATCTCTAATATGTGTGAATTATTTTAGAAATATTTAAGTATGTTTATCAGTTGTCTGATACTTACTCCATCTGGCTAGTTTGGGGCTAGATGGCATTGATTTAATGTTGTTGAATATTATTAGCATAGCATAGACTCAGCCTTATAATGTTCCCACTGCTGGGACTTATGTCTCCTCTCCAGGAGAGGGAAAGGGCCATAATCCACTGCGCAAGCCCAGTGCGGTTTGGCGGATGTCACATATCTTCGAATTTTTGGTCTGAGGACAGGCCGTTTTCTCACGATGTTTTCTTTCACCGTTTTAGAGCAGTGGTGATGGAATAAATTATCCAAAGTTATGCGCCTGGCTGGGTTTGAACCCGTGACCTATAATTTGTAAGTCAGGGTCGTTACTACTGGGCCACTACTACTCCCCACTGGTCGCTCCCCTAATAATATTATCATATTATTATTATTCAATTCTTCAAATTCTGCTACAAATTAAATCAGTTATCAACCGCAACGACCTACTTCTACAAATAAATGTTAGACATTTTAGCAGCAGAGAGTAACTGCACTTTTGACCTCTAACTGCACATCGAATAGAAAATGTCTGTTTCATATAAATTCGGCTATAGGAAACTTCAACATCACTGGATGTAAGAAATTATATTAAATGTAGTATGTACGTACGTATCGAAGACGCAAAAGTTTTTTAAGGGACACATAAGTAGGTACTACTAGTCGGAAAAACTGACTGACTGGCATATCAACGCAAAGCCGAAACTACTGGACCTAAGGGTGTGAAATTTAGTAAAAGGTATCCTTTTATGACTTAAGAGAGAATTTTCCAAAATCCATCATGTAAAGAGATATAGTGTTTGAATCCCCAACCGGTCCTATGAGACCGCGCTGTTATTGTTTTACTATTGTGTCTCGTTTTGCGGGTATGTGATAGAATAGCGGGGGTTCAAAGTTTGTATGAAGAAACTTTCATTACGCGGGCGACGCTGCTAGCAGTAGATAGCCCTCTGTAGGCTGCTCTCGTAAGCATAGAGCAAAAAAAAAATTGCAAAATTGTCCAATGTTGTCTTTTTAACCCAAAGGTTGTCTGTGGGTTGTCTGGTAGAGAATGCCTTGTTGCATTAAGCCCGCTTATGTACCACTACTGTACTGTATTTAAATAAGTCATAATATGTATGTATTTAGAAATATATAAGTATGTTTATCAGTTGTCTAGTACCCATAACACAAGTTCTGCTTAGCTTGGGACTAGATGACGTTGTGTGAAAGTTGTGAAATATTTATTATTATCTGCCTAGCCTTTTTCCAACTATATTGGGGTCGGCTTCCAGTCAAGCCGGATTTAGCTGAATACCAGTATTTTACGAGGAGCGGCCGCCTACCAGACCTCCACAACCCATTAAATGGGGTAACACGGTACTTTATGGCAAGATTGGAATCAGATTTACAGGCTTCTGACTATCCGTAACGACTGACGCTAACGCTTTCGTAAGCTTAAACAGCAAAAAAAATTGCGAAATTGTCCAGTGCTGTCTTTTTAACCCAAAGGTTGTCTGGCAGAGAACGCCTTGTTACTTTAAGCCTGCCTATGGACCACTGTTGTACTGTATTTAAATAAGTTCGGGACATTAAGAACCTAACTGCTTCAGACAGTTGTCAATGACCTCTCCGGTCACATAATAAATTCACAATCGGCCCCAACCTCAGCAATAGAAAGCGATACGGTTTCCCATGGCTGTCGTAAACAATGGGGTTCACAAAATAAGCTACTATTTCCACCAAATACTACCACAGTGCGTGTATCTCCGTTTGCCTACGAATACTTTCACTGTGTTTATATTTGCTGGGTTTTTGGAAGTCAAACATGGCAGTCAATGGTGTGAAGATGGGTAAACAGTGAATTGTTGTGTAATATTTGATGTAATAGTGGATGAGAGAGTGGTGGCCCAGTGGTAACTGCCCCGACTTGCAAATTGTAGATCGCAGGATCAAATTCAGCCCGACGCGTTACTTTGTGGAATTTATTTCATCACCCCTGCTCTCAAAACGGTGAAGGAAAACATCGTGAGGAAACCGGCAGGTATGTCCTACAACCAAAAATTCGAAGACATGCGACATCCACCAATCCATACTGGGCCTGAGTGGTGGTTTACGGCCCGTTCCCTCTCTTAGAGAGGAGGCTAGAGACCCAACAGTGGGAACATCAAAAGCCCGGTCACAATAGTCCGATAGCAACTATCAGGTAGTTGCCTTGACCAGACACAATAGGTAATAATAAAAAACAACACTATGGTAGCGTAGCGTAGGGGCCCAGCAAAGTCGAAGCCTAATGGGGCCATGGGTTATGTCAAAGTGAACCTCGGGGCCCTGGAACGAAGACAAAGAAGAAACAGGAGTAGGCTTAGTCAGTAAAACACATGCCGCCCCACTCCGCCCAGAGCCAGAGACGTCATTGTATGATTTCCCACCTGAAAAAAAAAACTGTGTTACACTACTAAATACTACTTATTACTTTGTTTACACGTGTAACCAAATAGCTTACACCTATATTTTCTTACACGAGGAAGTAACCAACAAAAAAAAAACTTGCTATAAAAACGAATATCTGCACCACTTTCATAGTGACCCACATTGTGAAACATTTCTCTTAAACTGTTGAACCAATTCGCAGCGAAACAAAAACTAAACAAGATTTCCGTTTAGAAAAAACGACAACTAAGTTTAGGTACTGTTTAATTTAACGTTTTTTTGGTCTTGGAACGTGGTTAATTTAGCTCTAGACATTGCCTGCGGGTAACAGCATGAAATAGATAGGTACAGAAGGCAGTCTCATATACAATACTTAGTTGTAGGAACGATTTTTTCAAAGTCAAAAACGTTCCTGCAACTGAGTGAGCTTGGAGGCTTGTATTGATGATTTTTATGGTTATAATTATGTAACAAGTTACGTTTTACAGTCTCTAAAGTATTTTTAACTTCATACAATCTACCACTGGTCTGCAAATTGCAAAAAACGTATTAAGAAAATTTGGATTTCGCGTGCTACCCTGACGCTTTCCCCTTAACTTGACGCATCTCTAAAATGCGAGAATCCCCCCGCTTCCCCCCGCATTCCCTTAGCTCGCCCGGCAAGTGTCAGGTATGGTCAGCATCTTTGTTATGAATACGCGCGTCGATAATTTAGCTAGTTTTCTGTGGTTTTTATATTGTTTTTGACTTCGATCACTTATTTTAAATCAGTGATCGAAGGTTTTTGAATAATATTTCATCGACGTCAAGCGTCAAGTTGATGTGACTGAATTGTATGTACTTACTTCACTTTTTAATCGACTTCAAAAAGGAGGAAGTTGTTCGGCTGTGTGTATTTTTTTATGTATGTTCTCCGATATCGCGGTCAATTGTGGACCGATCTTGAAAATACGTACATATTTATTTTTTACTAGCTTCCGCCCGCGGCTTCGCCCGCAACAACAAAATCGAAGAATAAATAAGATCACGCTTCTTTTTTTTTCCTATAGCCTATATGTTAATCCAGGGTATAACCTAACTACATACCAAATTTCAACCAAATCGGTCCAGCCGTTTTTGCGTGAAAGAGTAACAAACATACATGCATCCTCACAAACTTTCGCATTTATAATATTAGTAGGATTGTAGGGTATACTCTCGAATAGGTCTCATAGAAATATTGTTCTGATCTGATGATGAGCGCGTATGGTCCGAGACATCGAGTCTGTGAGCGGTGTCTGTGAGTGGTGCTTTGTATGTAGATTGCCTTCTGTACCTATCTCTTTTGTGGTAACAGGTAATGAATTTGTTAAAGTCTAGCTTAAGACGACCAGTTCTTTGGTCTACGAAGTATCAACTGTCTGGAGTGAAAGGGAATAGGATGCAGTCGGTTTCTTGCGCCATGGTGCCGCAAGTCAAAAGTCTGTCCTCTGCCACTATAGTGGGCTTGCTGACGATGAGCAATAAGTAGCTCGCCGTTCTACCGGTGAGAAACGAGCCGTGGGGGTCGCTTAGCACCCGCTTGATACCATAAATACAATAAAATGTAGCGGGGTGAGCTCACGAACTTTTACGCACTAGTGAGGTAAACAAAATTGTGTGACTTAAAGAGATAAGAGCGGGTTCTCGAGTAAGTGTATTGAAAAAAAAATATTTAAAACTGTCAACTTCCAGCTCATACACAAATCTTAGCTACAATCATATTACATTACTTAAGTTAAAGGTACAAAACAATGCTGAAATCCTTGTACCGTTCCCACTAGATCACATACATTATAAGCAAAATCCTGATACATATCACTGCTTCCAGAATTTGAACCCTATGCCCTAAGCATTACAGTCCTAAATCAAAGTCACAGTTAGAATGCTACGTTCTTAGATCTGATAAGAGTGGTGAATGACAAAAGACCGGATTCATTCACTAGAGCAAACTGTTTTAGTTCATTCAACTGTGATAATAAGAAATTCGTTCTTTCATGGCCATTTGGGAGTGCTAGAAATTAGCTCATTAGTTTACAAGAGTAAAGGAGTGATTACTTATTGGTGATGAATCTGATGAGGATGTTAAAATAGGTGTTAGGATCCAAGGTTTTGACATCCCGATTCCCGGCCACCGTAGATGCGGATTTAAATTGTTACTTATGTATAGTTTTTTATACAAAAACATTGTACAGAATGATATAATAATGAATGAATGGAAGCCGAGCGGTCTTCTCGTCCGACTATAATTTAGGTGTCTTCAAAGCTAGAGTGAATAGGCTCTTAATAAACTAGTGCGCCTCACCATCAACGATTGCATCACTGCTTACAGGATTCCCAAATTAATTATACACATGCAGATCTTCGCTAATTGTCGTATTCCCGTAAAACACATATAATTCTACTAGGTATATTATGCATGAAGAAATATACATATTGTATTCCGACGCTCGGGGAATACGACCGTTGCCGAACAGTGACGAAGATTTCTTAGCGCATTATCACTTTGGAAGACCTGTATCATCAGGTGTAATTGCAGTCAAGCACTAAGGTTTTTATGAGCAGTGGTGGCCCAGTGGTAACTGCCCCGACTTGCAAGTTGTAGGTCGCGGGTTCAAACCCGGTAAGGCGCATTACTTTGTGTAATTTATTTCATCACCACTGCTCTCAAAACTGTGAAGGAAAACATCGTGAGGAAACAAAAATGAAGAACCGAAAATTCGAAGACATGTGACATCTACCAGTCCGCAATGGGCCCGCACAGTGAATTATGACCCATTCCCTCTTCAAAAAGGAGGCCTGAGTCCCAATAGTGGGAACATTATAAGGCCAATAATGCTAGTGCTACTAAGGTTATTAAATAACTAAACTGAATGAATCAAACATCTAACAACCTCCAAGGTTTCCACAGGAATGTCATAAAAGACACTCCCTAGCGCGCAGGTGTCTCTAAACCATTCAGACATATTTGTTTACCATTTTGGCGTCAAGCGAGCTTTAACAACATATTCTGTGACCCCAATACCTCTTGTGCAAGCCTGCCGAGCCTATATCACACCTTCGAAGTACCTTCGACCTTAAAACTGTGGAATCAGAGTTAATTCTTCATTGTAGCTTCTCAAGAGTTAAGGCGTTTTGGAGGTATAGTGTCTATGTAAGCTTGCACATCTAAGATCAAATTGTAGGAAAGAATTTGTCTCATTAAGAGTAATTCGCTGTTGGTAGTTGATGGGACTGTGGACCATGGTATGTCATGGTTTGAAGGAATGTCGACGTTAACGAGTTTTGGACAGCATAGTTTTCTTGTGCAATTGCCGACTCCTAGGATTATTAGAGAAGCAAAATCTGTGAAAAAAATGTGAGATACATACTTATAAATATAACTAGCTTCTGCCAGCGGTTTTGCTCGCATGAATATGGAAAGTATATCGCTCATGTTATTCAC
The DNA here is from genome assembly GCA_030763345.1 of Mythimna separata. Lineage (NCBI taxonomy): Eukaryota > Metazoa > Arthropoda > Insecta > Lepidoptera > Noctuidae > Mythimna > Mythimna separata. Next base: position 2,039,311 of record CM061188.1, on the reverse strand, counting down.
AGAAGATGGTGACGAGCTCGTGGCTAGATAATAACAGCTGCACGGGTCGATCTTCAAAGTTAAACAACGTTGCCAAGGTTGGTCTATGGATGGGTGACCATCTTAACAGTAAATCTATCTGACTTCAGTCTTGCCATGAAGTACCCCAGCTAATGGGTTGTGGAGGTCTGGTAGGCAGCCGCTCCTCGTAAAATACTGGTTTTAGTTGGGAAAAGGCTCGGTAGATGATGGTTATTCAGAGAAGATGGTAAATGGGATCGAAAGGTTCTGGAGTGGCGACCACGTACTGGAAGTCGCAGCGTTGACGTGGCCTCCCCTACCTTGTGAGAGTCGACGAGAAATTTGATGGATGCGATATGCGTCTTGCCGCTCATTGTGGTGACACTAGGCGAGGCCTACGTCCAACAGTGAACGTCTTTCGGTTGCATTGAAGTCCAGACATTCTAACATGATCGTCTTCCATTCGTCCGCATATAGGTACCGTATACGAATACTCGGACAATTATATACAGTTTATTGTTATGGTCAGTATAAATCTGACAGACTTTCAAGGATTTAAACCCACACAGTTCTTTTAGTTGCCCTTTTTAGTGAGGACTATGGTAACTCCTACTAATAAACAAGTGCGCCTCACCATCGACGATTGCATCACTGCTTACCTTCAGGTGGGATCGCAGTCAAGCACTAGTTTATAACAATTAAAAAAAACTCCTTCAAACAATCCGCAGCCCTAACTGGCCCCATCAATTTTACTAACATCTCATTCAAGCACACATGAAACACAACGCGCCATCGCACCACAAGACCTATGCACCTATAGCTTCATTATTTGCTACAACCTAGATACCTAGCTCAATATTATAGAGGTACCTCATGCCTAGGCTCCCCGGCAGACTCGTGGGAACCGGGCTGGTACACACAGTTACATTGTCTCCAGTAATTGACAACACGGCTGATCTAATTCGCGGGTGACGGGAACTAAGAAAAGTCTTGTATGTGATATTTCTCTTGTGAACTGGCAGGGAAATTATGGTTTTCTAATACATAATAGTTTTGTTCTTTTAAACTACAGTCTGTTTTTTATACCCTGAGACTAAATTGACACAGGTAATGTCAAACATACTATAGGAATGATGCCAGTTCTTTTGTGTTGTAATGTCATTTCAGTCTCAGGGTATAAAAAACAGACGGTACAGTCTTTCTTATTCAGAGAGTTGAAGTATTGTTGCCTATAAGATTATGAGATATTTTGTAATACATCAATTGATTTTAATAAGAGTGTCCATTACTGTCCATGCATGGAGTTTCTTGAATATTCTACGCTTTGCAATGCGCAATTAGCCTTATTTTTTTGACTGACTGACTGACTACTTAACAATTCATAAGTGCCTCTAAATGTATGAAAAAGCAACTAAGAAAGAATGAAAAAAGTTTATTTGTAAATCGCGCAAGATACCTACACGATGAACTAACTATAGTCTATCGGTTTAGGTAGTTAACTAAAGGTAAACAATCTTGGTATGTCTTTTTATGTTAAAGAGGTCGTATATAATATACACAAAGATTATTTAAATTTAGTTTATTAGCAAACATCGATTTAGGTAAATACTTAATTGCAAAGATTTTTACATACAATTTTTAGACAACTTTTAGATAAAAAGACATAGCAAGATTGTTTACCTTTAGTTAACTAACTACCTAAACCGACTGAGTATAATACAAAAACAACTAGTCAAGTACGAGTCTACGAGTCACATTCACGCAAGAAGGCGAGAATTCCGAATAAACTTAGCTACGTAAATAGTTCCATTCCTGAATCGAGTATACGAGTCTCGAAGATTTTTCCGAATCACAAAAATGTTATTATTTTGATGATGTAACTACACTCCTTTAAGTAGTAGTTGGATTTGATGAGAAATAATGACAACTCTATCAAAAGGTTTATGGTACATAAAAAAAGGTTCAAATCCTATTCACTATAGGATTTGAACCTTTTTTAGGGTTCCGTACCTCAAAAGGAAAAAACGGAACCCTTATAGGATCACTTTGTTGTCCGTCTGTCCGTCCGTCTGTCAAGACCCTTTTTCTCAGGAACGCGTGAAGGTATGAAGCTGAAATTTATATCAATTACTTAGGTCTACTGTCCCTTGAAGCTGTGAAAAAATCAAACTTCTAAGCCAACGCAATCAAAAGATACAGCCGTTTATGCCGCAAATTTTGACACTTGCAAGGGAATCAAAACCTACAGGGTGCTTCCCGTGAACTCAGAATCTTGAAATTTGGTACGAAGCAACGTCTTATAGCATAGATAAAGGAAAAATTACGAAAACCATAAATTTTTAGTTACATCACATAATATATTTTTTTTTAATAATTTTAAACTTACTACCAATTTCCTCATAAACGCGTAGAGGTATTAAATTGAAATTCATACCAAATACTCAGGTCTATAATACCTTTAAGCTGTAACAAAATCAAACTTCTATGTCAACGCAATCAAAAGAAACAGCAATTTAAGCTGCATATTTTGAAACTCGCAAGTACTCGCAAGGGAATCAAAACCTAAAGGGTACTTCCAGTCGATCTAGAATCTTGAAATTTGGCATGAAGCAACGTTTTATAGCACACATAAAGGAAAAATTCCGAAAACCTTAAATTTTTAGTTACATTACAAGATTTTCTTTTTTGTAAAATCTTTAAGACTCGATTCGAGAATTGAACTGTTTTCATCTTGATAAATTGGTACGGAACCCTCAGTGTGCGAGTCCGACTCGCACTTGCCCGGTTTTTGTGTACCATAAACTAGTGCTTCCCACCTGAAGATGGTAAGCAGTGATGCAATCGTTGATGGTGAGGCGCACTAGTTTATTTACAGCCTATTCACTCAAACCTTGCAGACACCTAAATTATAATCGGACGACAACGCGTATGCTAACCGCCTGGACAAAGTAGCGGGTCAAAGCACGTACAATAAACTCCTCAGATTACCGCTATTTCTGCTGACTCATCCCTCCTCAACACCTCAGAACTTCCGAATGGACCACTCCCTCCAAGATTGATGGCTGACAGCTGAATGGACACCATTAAGGCCAACTATTCTGTTAGATCTTCGACTGTTATACGATTGTTTGAACTTTGTATGAGATGGTCGGACTAACACGTAAAATAAAGAATTGGAGGTTTTTTTAGATAGGAAAACGTTCAATGACTTATCCCGGTCTTGGGTGGAGCGGGAGGGCGTAACAGTTTTACTGACTAAAATCCACTCTTATGTTCCTTCTTTTCCTGTCTTGCCTGGCCTGTTAGTCTAGTCGTGGGTTCGATTCCTACCCAGGGCAAATGGTTGTATGATAAGCACGATCATTTGTTCTGTGTCTAGATGTAATTTATCTATAATATGTATTTAGAAGTATGTTTATCAGTTGTCTAGTACCCATAACACAAACTCTGCTTAGTTTGGAAGGTAAGAAGTACAAGACAATAAGAAATAATAAAATTAAAAGATAGTTATTATTCAAGAAACGTTATTTTGTGAGGATTTTTTACTCGATTTTAATTTGTGCCAGTTCGACTCGCCCTTATCTAGTTTTTGCTCATTTTTTTTTTTAATCTTCAAATCTAAATACTTTGAACCCCCAGATCACGATAATCAATCATCACCATTCTCTACTAGTCACACGCCAACTCCATACAAATGTCAGTTATATATCTGACATTGAAAGTTCCGATAGACATCCTGCTTGTACTGTAACGGAAAGTAAGCGTGATAGTACGGAAGATAGATATGCTAAGTTGCTAGTATTGTATTGTCAGTCATTGATATTTTGTGCTGTAAGCTGCGAAGGATTAAGAGATTGGGCTCTACAGTCAAAGCTTTTTAGATTTTTTCTCTTAGTGGATATCATAAGGGTGTCCTCTGTATTAGGAAATCATGCAAAGACGGAAGAATACAAAATATTTTATCTTGCACACATAATTGCTAGACACACACTGTAGAATAATGTAGTATTTAAAAGGTAAGTAAGATTTAAAAGACACTGACTCCTACCAAGCAAGGTACACCGTATGCTGCGCCACGTCCGTCTAGCAAACTGCCTGAATCCTAAATAGGAACTTCCTGAACTGACCATATTCGGTGAAGGCCTGTAGGTATGTGTCAGATGAAATGTGAGCCTTCAGCCTTGCCTTCCTTTCAGTAGCAAACCCATGGTCCCAGTAGACAGCGCTACTGGGACCCTAAGGTTTCGCTGTCATCTCCTTGAGGCGAGCGGGGAACAGTACGCCGTGACGTCTATTCAGGCACTCCTCAAAGAGTGGGTTTACCGCTACAATTATGGCCTGCCCAGCACTGGGTTGCAACAGTCGCTGTCAATATTCCACCATGAGATCCCGCCGGACTCTGTTCTCCATGCCGTGACTTGTGGCGGCATTGAAGAGGGGTATTGGCGTCACAATTGTGGCTTGCCCAATATACGTCTACTCTGGGTAAACCCCTAATTAAAAACCAACGAGCTCAAGGAACGCTACCTTCAAACTTCCTACGCTAGGTAAGAACTACAACGCGTTTCTCTCTCGTACTAAATAAACAATAACTCACAATCTACCTACATTGTCATAAATATGTAATGGGCAGTACAAAAACACTGGTAGCTAGCTTGTTGCATGCATGAATGCATTTCGACTGCCCCTCGCATATGCGTGGTAACTGCACTTGTGCAGTTACTCTGCGAGTAGGTAACTGATGGTTGTAAACTTTTATGTGCACTAAGTTACTTGGTATAAACGAATGACCGACTTTAGTTCTGTCTGTTAGTTTGTCATTCTACATCAGCATGATAGACAAATAAATGATTATTATTTTTTATTCAAAACTTTACGCTATCTGCGTTTGCTTTACTGTAAACAAGCTTCAGCCACCGGCTTCGCCCGTTACTCAGTGAAGACGTAGCTTTATAATAATGAAAGAATTTTTGAAATCGCTTAAGTACTGAGTTAAATCGTAGTATACAAACAAACAATTTAATAGCTAAACAGTTACAATTTTCACAGATGATGTATTTCGGTTGCCGCTATAACGACAAATACCAAATACTAAAAACGTTTTTTTATTACGAACGGTACGGAACATATCGAGCGCGAATCCAACTCGCACTTAACCAGCTTTTTCATTTGTAGTATTTATTTTTAAGGATATAAACTACTGTTTGACTACGATACCACCTGATAGTAAGCAGTGATGCAATCGTTGAAGACACCCAAAGGCACGTTTTTTTGTTCTTTCCTTACTTATTTCCATCTCACCGAAAGTGACAGTTCTTACGGACTCGTCCGCTACGAGTGGTTTTCATAACTGTCGGTAAACAAGTTACCGTCTACCTCTCGTTAACTGACCCGCCGTTAACCTACAATATTTCCGTCTTTTGTGGATGGTGCCGAATTGTGGAGAATGTGGTTGGGCGAGTTTTGGAGATGCAACTGTTGTGTTTGGGTTATTTTTGTCTAAAAGTACTAATATGATAAAGCGGAAAGATTTGATTTTTTGTTGGTTTTTATGTTACGATTTAACTCAATAACGATTTAACCGATTTGAAAAATTCTTTCATCATTAAAATAAATGGACTATGTTACTCAGTGAAGATGAAGCTTTTCACTGAGTAACTTAGGCTATTTATTTCCTAATATTTATCTAATTTCATATACCTAAAGGTATATGTGGCACTTCTTTTTAGTTCCTTAGCACCCGCAGCAAAAAACGGCAAAAAAAATCGCGTTCGTTGCCTCCACTTAAATATTAATTTTATTATGTTTTTAGTCCATCGCTCAAAAAAGAAAAGATCCACTTTTTGGGTCCCATTGAATGTAAGGCGACATCGTGGCAGACCAAGGCGAAGGTGGAGGGATGAGCTGGACAAATACCGTAGGGACTGGCCCGTAATGGCTGAGGATAGACGTGTGTGGAAAAGGGAGAGGGAGGCCTTCGCCCAGCAGTGGGACACAATGGGCTAACTAACTAACTAATGTTTTTAGTCAGAAATACATCATAGCTGTGAAGAGTTCAACTGTCTAGCAGTCACGGTTCATGAGATAACTTGATTACAGACAGACAGGCAGCAGAGTCTTAGCAATAGGGTCCCTTTTTTACCCTTAGGGTACGGAACCCTAAAAAATTACGAAAGATTCAAAGTTTCTTTAAGTCAAGAGTGAATAGGTTACTTCTAGGCAAGCGTGCTCCATCGTCGACCACATCGACGCTTACCATCAGGTGACATAGTGTTTAAACACTATGCACATAAATGATTAAAGCATAGCATAGGCTCGGGATGCTAGTATATGTATGCCTATGCTTAGTAAACAAAAAAAAAGGTTTAATTTTAATTCTAGTACCAATTTCTCTAGTATAACCGGCGGCACATAACTTGGCAATGCGCAGAAATCGTTTTTTAGGTCTATTTGGTGGTCAAGCGGGACGCGGGGTACGAGGTAGCGCCGATCTGGCGCGCGATTGGTGCAGCATTTTAATAGTAGTTTATGATTGGTGCGTTAGACGACTTTTGCCTCCGCACTGCGTTACGTCCTGTTCGCTCATTGGCTGTTTTGTGCACCATGCGCGAAACTTGCCAACGTATTTGCCGGGTATTATAGTAGGCGTTTGTTCAGTCCGTTATAGCCCTGTTTCCCCCATAAGGAAGAAAGCGGAAAGCTTCACATTAATACAGCACTGATATGAGCCGTGACCATACAGTATTAACATGATAATGATATATAGTGTGCCATGATACATGAGGAGCTCGTGGCTAAATAATAACAGCCGCACAGGTCGATCTTCAAGGTTAAGCAACGCTTGCCTAGGTTGGTCTGTGGATGGGTGACCATGACCATCTTAACATAACGAGTTTCCTCCGTGCCTCGGAAAAGCACGTTAAGCCGTTGGTCCCGGCTGTCATTTAAAGATCTTTGGCAGTCGTTACGGATAGTCAGAAGCCAGTAAATCTGACTCCAGTCTTGCCATGAAGTACTGTTACCCCAGTTAATGGGTTGTGGAGGTCTGGTAGGCAGCCGCTCCTCGTAAAATACTGGTATTCAGCTAAATCCGACTTGACTAGAAGCCGACCCCAATATAGTTGGGAAAAGGCTAGGCAGATGATGATGATGAATGATATATAGTGTGCCATGATGCCATAGAACGTGTTATACACTAGCTTCTGCCAGCGGTTTCACCCGCAGAAAATATTGATCTAGGGGTTTTTTAAGGTGGAAAATAATCGATATAACTTCTCCCGCCCTGGGTGGAGCGGAAGGGCGTGTCAGATTTCTACTGACTAAAACCCTCTCCTGTTCCTTCTTTGCCTACATTCCAGGGTTATATGTAAGTACCTATAGGGTGACTGGTAATTAGGGATGACCGATACTTAATTACTCAGATACCCGCGAAACGAGACACAATAGTAAAACAATAACAGCGCGGTCTCATAGGACCGGTTGGGGTTTTAAACGTTAAACATGTGATTGTACTCATGATAATAAACAACTTTTACCTACTATAGGACCAAACCTGAAATTGCAAAAAAATCTCCTGTTCAATACATTTATGTTCGCCTACCAACTGGTCAAAATGTTCTGAATTGCTGATTTTTTCGCGATTTCAGGTAGTTTCAGACTTTAACTGAGTAAAACCCACCTGTGTCCTTCAGTTGCTCTTTGCGTTCCATGGCTCGAGCTGGTATTGGCCCTACTAAACAACTACGGCTTTGGTAACATCTCTTTGACACTCGTGGAATATTACTTACCCTACCGGACGGAAGGCTAGCTACTCATTGCTCGTCGTCCGCGACCCTGCGCTCACGCCCTTACAGTATCAGTATGCAACCTAGTCCTTAGACCTTCTCCTATGCCTACAAAGTTAAACTCCTACGAACATTTACCTTCACCAAACGCCTGCATTAGTAAACATTGCCATCTAACGCTGAACCGAAAGCAAATTAATCTATCGTATTGTATGCAAAACTATAGTCACCCACACTGATTTACTAACAGCACTAAATTGAACTTTAACTTACTCAAAATAAAGTTGAATTTGGGTTGGCTTTTCCTGCACATTAAAATAGATGTTGTTGATTAAACGCGATGACGTCACAATTCTTTATTTAAATTTTTAAACGATTAGTTCGAAAATGTATTGTGTAAAAAATTAACGTCACACCGACATTACAATTAGAACTCTATATCTAAATAGTTTAAGGTTTCAAATAGTTTGCAGCTCAAAAATGTGTGATAAAAATTCGACAGAACCTGAATGAGTGAAAGTGACAATACAATTTTGAATTCTTTGAATTCAGATATAAAGTACAAAATCGTTTGTGATTTTCGTTATGGTCTTAATTGAATGGTACAGTTTGTCGTGACTAGGCTAGATGGAGTGCGCTGTTTATTGACAGATTGTAAGATGGCTACATTGTTACCTAGACCGGTTGTGTTCAGACTGGCTTAGATCTGGGTTAGCCCGTGTTATTGTACGTAAATGAGTCAGAGGTAGTCTAGTGGGTAAATGGTTTAGCCGTAAAGGTGGGGGTTTTGGGTTTGTTTCTGTGAAGCATTAAAGTGAATGAAGAAAGTGGTGAAAGCGTGAGGGTGAGGACTTCTTGGAGGAAGGAAGGAAGGAGGAAAAAACAAAACAACGAACAAACAACAACGAACAAAACAAAAACACACAACAAAACAAAATAACGATTAATGCCTAGTTCGCACTAAGCTAGTAATTTAGTTTAGTAGCGAGTAATTTAGTTGCTAAACGCGTCTGAACACCAAAAATTTAGTCGAGTAGTTTAGTAAGGAATTTAGTCCAGTCGATCCATTTTACTCTATTTTTATCGGGCGAGTAGCACCTCCCACCACGCGTCCGAGCCACTGGCGCACCGATCCCTGTCGAATTAGTCGAGTTCATTAGTTGCCGCCAAAATGTCGTTTCGCTGGAGCGAAGAAACTTTAAATATTGTTTCCAAATATATAGAATATGAATGCTTATGGAATATTAAATCCTCACATTACAAATAAAAACACAAACAAAATATGAAACAATCCGCATACTTGGATTTAGAAAATACAATGAATATACAGTAGGTACGGCCGTTATCAGTTGGCGAGTCTGAAGTTAGGCTCTGCGAATTTTGGCGCTTGAAATATCGTACAAAGATAAAGGTTAAAAAAAAAGCCAATAACTGTTTTTAACAGCAATAACAACTGCAAATTGCATTTTTTTTAACCTTTATTTTTGTACGAGTTTTCAAGCACCAAAATTCGGAGAGCCTAACTTCAGACTCGCCAACTTATAACGGCCATACTGAATCTGGAATTGGTGAAAAGTTGGCAAGAAAATTGAAAATTAAAAAATTAATCCGTTTATTTATTTTATTGCGTTGTAGGCTGTTCATCTTGCAAAACACCACTCACTTATAAACTGTACTCGAACAAAGTGCGAACGATTTTTGGGCAGAAGCGAGTATTTTAGCTACTAAATTACTCTTTACTAAACTAAATTACTAGCTGAGTGCGAACTAGGCATTAGTGCGAGTCGGACTTATCTATGTAAGTTTCAGTTCCTGAATCGAGTCCTGAAGATTTTGCCGAATAGCAAAAACGTAATTTTCTAGTGACGTATCCATAAATTTATATTTTTCACAATTTTTTCTATACTTATACCTTAACGTTTGAATCCCCGACCGGTCCAATGAGACCGCGCTGTTATTGTTTTACTATTGTCTCGTTTCGCGGGTATCTGAGTAACTACGAGGCCTGCATACACGGCGCGCCATCTCGAGTTGAGACGAAATAAAATTCGTTTTTGAGGTTGATGGAATCAATCCAGATAGTATAAACAATTCTTGGACACACTGACTGGAGTAAAGTCATCATCCGCACACTGACAGTTGCTTGCTGTGATAGCAATACAAACTATTGGAAATTTGGGAGATTTTCCGTAATACCAAAAATGATGAATGAATAATCAATGTATTTCTAATATTGTTTCGAGTATTTATAACTTGAAAATAATATCTGTGTTCCTACGGAGAGATATTTTTAAATATTGTTATTGTTTAACTTTTTTCGTTGTAAAATAGTGCAAATTTAAATTCGCTTAAATTTCGTTTGGGGTAAGTTTTTCAACAAAAAGACGACGTAGGAACCTAGATAATTATTGTCTAAATCCGAATAACATCATATTATGGTGTAAATAGGCTTAAACTGCAAATGATTTTGGTATTACGTTTGTATGGATAATTCTAACGTCGCGGCCGCCTTAAGACCTTGCTTCATGTCAAATTTCAGTATTCTATGTCAATGTGAAGTTTTGATTTACTAGTGAGTGTCAAAATAAGCGCCTAAACGTAGCTTTTAACTTCAGATTATCTTGACTAAACAAGTTTGATGTCAATTTCATGATTCACGCGTTCATGAGAAAAAGGGTCTTGGCAGACGGACAACAAAGTGAAAAAGGTTCTGTATTTGCCAACTTAGGTAAGGACCCCAAAAAAGACCTCAATTTGTCAGCTTTACCATAAAAGCCTTCAAGAAAAACAAAAACCTCAGAATCAGTAGATAAACTTAAAGTCCCCGTCACGAGAAGCTATAAATTTTGTAAACAAGTGTTGAGGAGTTCACAACATTTAGACCAACAAAAAAAATTAATTTGTTTAAGATTTAATAAATTATTAAAGTAACAATATTAATTAACATATGTATATTATTTAAGAATAATTATTCGTCAGATTCAGTTGTTTCCATTTCTGTGTCAGAATCAGTGACATGTATCACGAAGCTGTCTACAGTTTTATCAATCATCTCATCGATTTATAACAATAACAATCAGATCCGCGATATATGCAAAGCAATGAAACAAACTCGTACGCATTCGAAACTCGAAAGACGCGTTTATTTCAAAATGGTGTCCCGATAGTTTACAATCCCTGCGACGGACCAAGAAACAAAAAACGATAGCACTTTGCGTCGTTAAAATATGATCCGACTAAATTAAAGAGGTTGTTACTTTCATATAACCCGTCTCTATTTCATGTCGATTGAAAATGTTTACTTAGTAAAAGATGTTTGTTTACAAAATTTATAGCTTTTCGTGACGGGGACTTTAATAACTTTAGTCAGCAACATGTCCGTGCGGCAGGCGCCGTATGCCTTGACGATGCCTTGACGTGATGATCGGTCTACGAGCACTGTCACCTTCGATACTTTGCGGTTATACTATGAAGCCATGGAGAATGGAGACATGAAGTGCAGCCCCTGCAATGTCGACAGTAATAATGTTCTACAACTTTCACATAACGCTGTCTCGAACTGTCAGTCACAAACTAAGCAGAGGTTACACTATGAATACTAGTCATAGTCATAGTCATAGTCATTTATTCATTAACAAAGAGATTGTATCTCAATTCACACAATAAATTAGAGTAGTTTACAAATAAATTTAAAAAAAAATAGTTAATATGTCAAGAATGTAAATAATTATAAGTAAATTTAAATGTCATTAATAAATTAAATATGGTCAATCTATAAAATTTTAAGTAAATTACCACAAAAACATTATTACATATAAAAAGCAATTATGAAAGAATAAAATCCACAACAACACAATGACAAAAAAAAAACGAAATTAGGTACAGTTCTTCTACAGCATATAGACATCTATTCAATAGGAATTGTTTCAATTTTAATTTGAAAGTACTACTATAGACTTCACTTTTTATGTCTAAAGGCAACCTGTTAAATAATTTTATGGACTGGTAACGTGGACAGTGTTTAATAATTCGTAAGTTATAATTATTAAAAATTTTATTCTTTAAGTCAAGTCTACGGGTGCCTTCCCTAATCTGTCGTTCTTCTAGTGACTCATAGTCTTGAATATTTTTGGCCAAATTGCTTAAGAGTACTAGAACATAAAGACCTGGGACTGTAAGAATGCCTAAATTGACAAAATGTTGTCGGCAACTTTCCCTTTGTGAGATTCGGACCATGGTACGAACAGCTCGTTTTTGAAGTACGAAGGCTCTTCTACAATTGTATTCATAGCTGTTTCCCCAAAAAAGTATGCTATATCTAAGTTTAGACTCTACTAGCGCAAAATATACCATTTTTAGCTGTTCTATGTTGATTTCATTTCTCAGGGCCCTTAGAGCGTAACACGCAGACGACACAGATGCATCGATTGCCTTTAATTCCGGTTTCCAGTTTAAGAGGTGGTCAATATGTATGCCTAAGAATTTTACTTCGGGAACAGTCATAATTTCAACTTCATTTAAGGCAACAATTAAATTATCAGAATTACGAGCCGTAGTTTTAAATAACATTATTTGAGTCTTTTTACTATTAATGGATAATTTATTTGCCGTGAACCACACATGAAATGCTTGTAATGTAGCATTTACCCTTTCTGTCAACTCCACCATGTCATTAGCTGCCACTATGGCATTCGTGTCATCCGCGAAAATTACTAATTTAATGTCAGGTAAAATTGTATTTAAATAATTAATCAAGTCATTAATATATATTAAAAATAAAATAGGTTCTAGAATCGATCCTTGTGGGACACCCTTCGATATGCATGCAATTTTAGATTTGTAAATTTTCTTATAATTATTCTGAGTTTTGTCAATTTCAACGTACATCCGCCTGTTTTTTAAGTAGGAAGAGAATAGTCGCAAAGCATTTCCTCTGATTCCGTAATGTTTCATCTTAGTCAAAAGTATTTCATAAATCTAGGTAAATCCCTGCAACTCTCATTTTATTATTTATTTTGCATATGACATCATCCAATAATGTATATATTGCATCTGATGTGCCTACACCCTTTTGATAACCAAATTGCCTTGTGTTTAACACTTTGTTTAATCGCAAATGTAATAAAAGTCGCTGTTTGAGAATCTTTTCAAATAATTGTGACAGCACAGGTAGTAAAGAGATGGGCCTATAGTTATTGGGATCAGATTTACTTCCCTTCTTATGAACAGGTATTACTTTTGCAATTTTTAATTGTTCTGGGAATACAGCCTCTTTTATACAATTATTGAAGAAGTCAGATAGAGGCTCGGCTAGTATTGTAATGTGCTCCTTGAACAGACTAATCGGAACTTCATCATAACCACAGGAATGTTTGTTTTCCATTCTTTTAACTATCGAACAAATCTCGTCTGGAGTGGTGGGAGAAATATTCATGTCACTAATAACCTTGTCCGTGTGTGAAAGGAGAGATGCCATGGTGTGGTTTACTTCATTTAAATTAGTAGCACCTTTATAATCAAATTGATTCACCAGTAAGTTAGTTATTTGTTCTGGATCCACTATAATTCGTCCGTCAACCTTAAGCTTAAGGTCCTGCTGAATACCTTTCTCTTTATTAGTGCATTTATTCACAATTTTCCAAATTTCTTTACCCGTATTTTGTGATTTATTTATTTGAGACATTATAGCAAGCTTTTTAGCCTTAGTAACAATATATCTATATAATTTAACATAGGTACATGTTTTTATATTTTAAAGCACTTGGTTCAAGGTTACTTCCATTACGAGCACATAAAAAACGTTTCATTTTACTGGAAGTACGTATCCCTTTAGTGATCCACTTTAATTGTGACTTATTCTTAAGGTTAGTTTTACATTCTCTCTTTCTGTAGCTATTTCTAAACACTTTATAAAAACTTTTAAGAAAAGTATTAATACCCATACCAGTCCAAGATTCGTTAAGAATACCCGTTGTGAATGCTGCACTGTTTTTACTATTGAATACTCTTTTATTTATTATAATAAACTGATTCTCATTCGACTTTGAGTTGGATCGATTTTCCAAACAAACATCAGCAAAAATGCCTGCATGCCCATCCGCCAACCCATTATGATCTACCTCACTATCTAAAACACATGCATCAGGCAAATTGGTTATGATATTGTCGATACATGAAGTACTATTATTACGAATGAAAGTAGCCGTAGAAATTATGTGACTATAATTATAACATTTTAACAAACTAAGGAATTCAGTACTTTTTTTATTGTCCACATGCAAATCAATATTAAAATCACCGCAAATTATGCATTTCCTATTGAATAAATAGTCCAATAGCTTCTCCAATCTCTCTAAGAACTGTTCAAAATTTTTATCTACAGGATTTCGATAGCAACAGCAGATATAAAGACCTGTGGTAGTATCCTTAGTACAACAAATTTCAAAACATTCCATTTTATATAATTTATTTATGGGCTCACAAGTTTCAGTTAGTCTATCGACATGCCCGAGAATTAGACTACCTCCTCTTAATTTATTTTTTCTAGTGTTATAAGCTACTAATTTATAGTTATTGAGATTAAAAACATTAGCTGTGCTCTCATTCAGAAAGTGTTCACTTATACATATGTAATCCAGTTTTTTATCAAGGATTTACTAAAGGAGTGATAAATAAATGATTGAGAAACATCCTTATATATTTCTAAATACATACACAACAAATGATCGTGCTCATCATAGAAACATTTATCTTGGGTGGGAATTGAACCCGCGACCTCTGACATAGCAGTCATGGCCACTAACCACTAGATTAACAGGTTAGACAAAATCAAGTAAGTTAATCAAGTCTTTAGATTGCGTCGATTTTTTGAGAAAAAGGGTTTTGACAGATGGACAACAAAGCGGACGTATAAATGTTCCGTTTTTACCAACTTAGGAAGGAACCCTTAAAAGACCGCAATTTGTCGTTTTACCTTGTATGGTAAATCGTAAAGTCTTCAAGAAAAACGAAAACATCAGAGAACGTGTAGATAAAGTTAATAAAATTAATCAGCATCGTGTCCGCTTGGCAGGCGCCGCATTCCTTGACGTGATGAACGTTCTACGAGTATTGTGACTTGTTGGTGCGTTCGATACTTGACGGTGATACCTACGAGCACTATGAAGCCACGGAGTATGGAGATAAATGGAGTGCTCGTTTTTGTGAGTGTGGTAGGTAGCAACCTCTAAGCCAACAACTTAGAAGTTTGATTTTATTACCTAGCACAAACCTTGGGTTTATCTTAACCCTTGGTAATTAAGAACTTCTGGCTTGCTAAGCACGTCTGCAAAAGCAAACATAGCTAAGGAACCCTAAAAAGACTTCAATTTGTCGCTTTACCATATAAGTCTATAAGAAAAACGAATACATCAGAACCTGTAGATAAAAGTATTATTAATCGAAAAGATACAATTAATAAAATTAGTCAACAACGTGTCCATGTGGCAGGCGCCGCATTCCTGACGTGATGAACGGTCTACGAGTATTGTGACTTGTACCTTCGATACTTGGCGGTAATACTTACGTACGAGTACTATGACGCCACGGAGTATGGAGATATGGAGTGCTCCTCCTGCAATGTCGATAGTAATATTAATGATATTCCACAACTTTCACACAACGCTATCTAGAGCCAAATTAAGCAGAACTTGTGCAATGAGTACTAGACAATTGATAAACATTTTTATATATTTCTAAATACATACATACTATAGATGAATTACTCCCAGGCACAAGAAAAGATCGTGGTCATCATACAAACATTTGTCTTGGGTGGGAACCAAACTAACGAAAATCGAAAAAGGGTTTTGACAGATGTACAATACAGTGGACGTATAAAGGTTCCGTTTAAACTAATACAGCTAAGGAACCCAAAAAAGACCTCAATTTGTCGCTTAACCATACAAGTCTGTAAGAAAAACGCATACATCAGAACCTGTAGATAAAGGTATTGTTTTTCAAAAAGATATAATTAATAAAATTAGTCAGCAACTTGTCCGCTTGGCAGGCGCCGCATTCCTTGACGTGATGAACGGTCTACGAGTATTGTGACTTGTTGCTACCTTCGATAGCATAGCATAGCATCAGCCTTACAATGTTCCCACTGCTGGGACTCAGGCCTCCTCTCTAGAAGAGGGAACGTCGTAATCCACCACGCGGGCCCAGTCCGGGTTATAATTTCGATTGGGTTTATCTTAACCCTTGGTAATTAAGAACTTCTGGCTTGCTAAGCACGTCTGCAAAAGCAAACATAGCTAAGGAACCCTAAAAAGACTTCAATTTGTCGCTTTACCATATAAGTCTATAAGAAAAACGAATACATCAGAACCTGTAGATAAAAGTATTATTAATCGAAAAGATACAATTAATAAAATTAGTCAACAACGTGTCCATGTGGCAGGCGCCGCATTCCTGACGTGATGAACGGTCTACGAGTATTGTCACTTATACCTTCGATACTTGGCGGTGATACCTACGTACTAGGGTGCCACGGAGTATAGAGGCATGGAGTGCTCATGTGGCAACTTCGATTGTTTTAAAATGAAACACGAATTACTTCGCCTTATTATAATATTTGATCATAAAGAGTGCCCGTGGATTTTTTACACGATTCTGGATTATGATTTAGAACGTGAAAATAGTTAGTGAAATAGTGCAATTGAAATATGTAGAAACAAATAAAAGCCACAAAACTACATAAAACGACGAAACTATACGCGTGAATATTTTAGAATGAACACTCCATTTACCTACATGATCAGTAAACACTAGCAATCATAAGCAGGCAGTGATACCTGCCGGTCCCACATTCTTGCCGACGGCGTGGTGGCGTGCCCAAATGCCGCGCTCTCAGCGAGGACAGCTCGAGGTCGCCGCTTCAATCTTCGGCCACGCAAAATGTAGGTAGATACTCGTATATTACCTACGTGTACCTAGTAATTGATTGTGGCATTTAAGTAGTGTTTTTGATTTTGACGTTCTCAACTCAAAATACTCTATTCGGAAACCCAGGCCGGTTATAGTCCGTCTAATGAAAGCGCGACCTGAGAAAAAGAGGTTAAATCCAAAAATGTCATATGTGGTATTACTAGCTAGTAGGAGAATCATGTCTTGACACTTCACAATTTTTTTTTTCCTACAATTGCGGCTGAATATGTTGCCAATTAAATTTAAAAAAAAACTCCAGGTCGCGCTTTCATTAGATTAGACGCACTCTAGCTATGTGTTCTTCTTCTTTTCGTGTCGATGCACTCATGTGAAATCTCTTCTGACCACAATTTGGCAACCTGCACGACTCTGTCATTGGCCTCGCATAGATCCTGAAAAGTACAGCAATGTATTTGAAAGGAGAAACGGACTGACTAACATAATGATCATCATCAACCTAGCCTTTTCCCAACTATATTGGGGTCGGCTACCAGTCAAGTGGGATTTAGCTGAATAGGTACCAGGATTTTAGGAGGAGCGGCTGAATACCAGACCTCCACAACCCATTAACTGGAGTAACACGGTAATTACTTCATGGCAAGACTGGAGTCAGATTTACTGGCTTCTGACTATCCGTAACGACTGACATATCAACGCATCAAAAACAACTGGGTCTATGAACGTTGTTTTGCACACAGCTTCCCTTTATGACGTAGGGGAGCACTAAGACGGGTTATTTGGAAATTTAAGGGGGTGATAGGGGGTTCTAAAGTTTGTCTGGAAAAACCTACTTTCACACGAGCGAAGCCGCTGGCAGAAGCTAGTACATGCATATTAGAGAAATGTCTAGAATTTCAATGATTTCTAACACTTGCGCAAAGCTAAAGCGGTTCGTTAGTACATTATAATTCGATAGCAATGTACCAATAATCACCACCCATACGTAAAAAAAGGTTTGGGGAACACTTTTATTGTGCTTACAGTGGAATTCCCTGCCGGGGTCTGTGTTTCCTGATAGCTACACGCTACAATCTAGTGGTCTTTAAGTCAAGAGTGAATAGGTTACTTCTAGGCAAGCGTGCTCTATCGTCAGCCACATCATTGCTTACCATCAGGTGAGATACTGGTCAAACGCGAGCTAGCCATAATAAAAAAAAACTGCTTATTGTCGAAGTCCAGAATTTACAAAAACTGAAAAAATCGTTTAATTTATAGAAAAGAAAAAAACAATTGTAAATAATTTATTTCTTGATAATAATAGTAATTTATCTTCTTTCTTCTTCAAATCAATATAAATAAAAATGAATTGATGTTCGTTAGTCTGATTAAAACTCGAGAACGGCTGAACGGATTTATCTAAACTTGGTCTTGTCTTGAAATGCTCGTTGAAGCAATCACAACTGTACGCTTGAGCATTAAGGCACATTTTAGCATGCAGTGGTTGCCGACGCGATAGAGTAGGCTATTATAGTAGTAGGTATTGTAATTTTTCTACTGAGTGAAGTATCTGTTACGTAGTAACTATTTAGTAATCTGTGGTTGAGGTCTAGGGAAGGATTAAAAGGTGATAAATTCGGCAGTATAGCTAGTTTATTATATTTATTTATTTCATACTATTTCTTCTTCTTATCGTAAGGTTAGTGGCCAACCTGTTGTCAGAGTTTTCAAGCCGCCCGAAGGTCTCTGACTTGGCTTAATGACTGCTGTCAGTTGACAACAACCAGGACCGACTTTTTACATGCCCGTGCCCGTGGCCCTTCATACTAGTAACTTCTGGTTTATAATATTATACTGTTATACGACACGTTAGTTTAGTCCGGCGGTATTTCCTCATTAAAAAACGTCATTAAATAGATTTGACACAAAAAATCCACTACAGAGATTTTACTAAAATATGCGGAAAAACGCTTTTAAATTCACAGCGGTAACTAATGATTTTCTTGAAAAATATTTGTTAAGAGATATTAATACTTTACCGTCGAATTCTATCAGTCACCTTTTTTAGGGTTCCGCTCCTCAAAAAGATAAAACGGAACCCTTTTAGGACCACTTTGTTGTCCGTCTGTCTGTTTGACACTCTTAAGGGGATTAAAATTCATAGGGTACTTCCCTTTGACCTAGAACCCTGAAGGCATAAAGCAAGGTCCCATGGCACACATATGTAAAAAAGTCTGAAAACTGAAAATTTGCAGTTACGTCCGCGTCACAATTTTTTTTTTTGCAGTTCGGAAATATCTTCGAAACACGATTCGTTTGAACTGTTTTCAAAGGTAAGTTGGTACGGAACCCTCTGTGCGCGAGTCTAACTCGCACTTGCCTGATTTTTTTTAATACAGACTTTAATTCGCAGTTCACAGCCAAGGCACTATTCCTAGATCATTGCTCTATGCAGTATGAAATAGTGATTAGAATTGAATTTAGGATATGTAGGTACCTACTAGCGTCCCGATAAGACTATGATGACCTATTGTTTCAATAACGGCCATTAGGATCACCTGGAAGAATCCTGTGTTGATTACTTGCTACCTGCGTCACCTCACTACTTAGCTTCAGTTCACACCGAGACGCGACGCACCGCGAGACGCATCGCAACGTTGTGAGACACATTGTATTGTACAATGAAATGTGTATCTTTTCTTGTAGTAAATAAAGTTATATTTTGAGTCACTCTATTCAAATGTGCATGCAGCGTCGCGTCACGTCGCGCCTCGGTGTGAGCTAACCCTAAGTAACCATTTTAGAATATAATTATCTATTATTTTCATTAAGCTAACCTAGGCATAGGTACATGCCCCAGTAGGTAGCGTGTCAATGACTTCTCCCGCTCTAAGGTAGAGCGTGGAGGGCATGTCAAATATTTCGGAGTAAAATTACACCTGTGTTTCCTCAGTCACTCTTTGCGTTCGAGTTTCCTTTTTTAGAAAATCCCAGTAGGCCTAGCGGACATCTGTCCTGCTAGACCCGTAGAAATCTACTATACCGAACTAGCGTAAGCCTTTTTTTTAAGGTGTGAAATCATCAATGTGGTTTATCCCGCTCTTGCCTTGGGCGGAACGGGCATTTCCGACTTCTACTGACTAAAACTCACTCTTGTTCCTTCTTTGCCTGCATTCTAGCCTTGGAGTTCTCTTTTGGGGGTATTGAAGCAGAGAGCAAAGTCCCACATACCCCTCACCTGAAAAGGGAGGATCCTGCGACCGGACGAGGTGTTATGTCCGGTGGGTTACTGCCCGATAGTTGATTTCGGGATGTTGTATCTATTCAAAACACTTTGCTGGCGCGATGCAGGATTCTGTGACGTCATAGTTAGTAGATCGTAGTCGCTACATTCTTTCGTTCATCCTAGGGCGTACTAGCGTTCACTTACCTCGTCCCGCAGTGAAGTGCCTCCATTTTGGGTCCTTTCTATTTACGTAACCCTACAACCATACCGCACCATGGCCATGGTTCTGTCTGCAAAGGTCGATCATGTCGTGACCTCAAAACCTTCGCACTTTGACCTTCGCAGTCGATCTAATGCAATGATTAAATCTTAAGTGCTCTGTAAATATTTATCTACAACCACTTGTACAACATTACAGAGCATGTCCAAGGCGTTGTACAATGGAACTTACATAATAAAAATGCATTTAATAAAACAATAATAACCCAATAATTACATATCCATACACACATACACATTTTGGAAGTATGTGGTACAGAGAGTATAGTCCCACATAACTCCGTTGAAAAGGCAGGATCCTCCGACCGGACGGGTGTTATGTCCGGTGGGCTACTGCCCGATAGATGATTCCGGGCTGCGTATTGCCAAACTGTATGCTGACCCAGACACCCATAGTCTGTACTGAACTACGTCGTGCTCATAGAAATCACAAACAAATAGGAGCAAAGTACATACGAGCTCAGAGCATTCTGAGATTGTATGCACTTTGCTCACTTGAATGTAAAGCAAACTGTAACACGCGAATATCTGTAACTGACTGATGTGTTTCATGACAACGTGTTTCATAATTTCCCGTAATTTTTTGTTATACTGTTGCGGTTGTTATAACTATCCGTGAAACTGAACAACTTTCCCTAAAAAACATACCTTTTGTGAATTAATTTAAGTTTAGACTAAAAAAAAGCCCTTTGTTAGTATGACTAAAAATAATTTGAACTGTAACAACTATATAGGTTGTTAAAAAACTATAAGTGTTTCCAATTACAGTATTTATTAGTTTATCATAAGAAAGATATACTGACACAATAAATTTTACCTGTTTGTAATTTCGGTAAGGTAATAACCCAATTGAGTCGATATGATAACAAAGTACCTAAATGAATAAAAGAAGAACAGAAAACGGCGATTTGCATTGAATGCCAAAAACAAAAACTCAAATAGCAAGAAAAGACGTCACGCCACGCCTTTTGTGCTTTATTTCCCAATCGAAAATTATAAATACCTAGTACAAATATAAAAACAGAGAAATAAAAAAGCAATTAAAAGAACTCAATAGGTAAGTAATTTAAACCAACTCCAAAACTATATATTAGAGTAACTCTATATTTCCACTTTATTAAATGAAGACCACTCACATGCATTTTGCTCTAAATTATCAATGCCATATTACATACTACACCAGACGCAGGACGTCTAGACTCGTATGTATTTTGCTCTAATATTTTAAAGCAAAATGTATTTTGATTCAGACACTCTCTGAATAGGTATGCAGTTTGCTCTTCAACTACAAAGGCAAACTGCGATCGAACTCAGAGCATCCCCGGTCTGGGTCAGCATACAGTTTGGCAATACGCTTCCGGGCTGTTGTATAGTATTCAAATTGCGCGGAGAACTTCGCTTGCGCGACGCAGGATTCTGTGACGTCGTAGATTTTGCTACTCAAAATAAACCTAAAATATTATTTACAAATGAAAAAATAATGTACGTCGTATGTTGTATGTAGTTCTCTGTCAAAAAACATAGGGAGAGTAATAGCAACGGAGCTTAGGTACAGGCGGTCATAAATGCAGTTGGACTCTAGCGATGCTAAAGTGTCTTAAATGTTTTTCTTAAAGAGGGTTAACGGTTTATGACTGATTTTTGTAATAAAGAATCTAAAGTATTGAATGAAATAGCTGTGGACTGTTGAACTTGTAAATGTCTAAATACATTTTAGACACTCATAGCATTAATAAAAAGTGCAACAGACTGCACTTTTGACCCCTGAGATTACGGTACGGTACTTGATGCTACGGTAAAACTAACAATGCTATATATTTTTTATTTGAATTTAACTACGTGTAATAATAAGGGAAAAAAAGGCAGGTGTGATACCTGCCTTTTTTCCCTGAGAGGAGCGAGAGAGCTTGACACTACAGCTTTTTTTATTTACCTATTTTATTTAACGACTAAAACCCTTATTTGGTGTTCCTGTAATTGCCATTTGCTTTTCAGGCCCACGGTAACTTTCCTACAGGTCCCAATGCTGGGCAAAGGCTTCCATTCCTTCCAAAGATCACAATTCTAATTTATCTAAAAATATATAATATCTTGTCGATCAAGAGTCAAGTTAGAACCGGGTTTTATTATAGCAGAACTATTTTTATGAGTACCGGTCCAGTGATGATGAGATGTGGCGCCAAAAATCTGTGGGTTATAGGTGAGGCCAGAGTCGTTATTTATATTTGAAACGGTTATCTACAGAATTTATTTAAAGTTTATTGTTGCCGTTAGGTACGTCTAGATGTGATTGAAGGTGTTTTGTCTCATTTTTGTGATCTCAATCTATAAATACAAAAGAAAAACTAACTGACTGACATCAATACACATCCGAAATTATTGGGGCTAGGGGCAAAAATTAACTACGCGAGCACTAAGAGAGGATTTTCCAAAATTTGCCATTCTAAGAGAAACGGAAACGGGAATCCGAAGTTAATGTGAAGAAACCCGAAATCCCAAGTTTTGTATAACTTTCTTTGTGGTTTTTATTTTTTGATTTATTAATTAACTCCTCCCGCTCTTGGAAAAGCAAGCGGGATTGGCAGACTTCTACTGAATCAAACCCCGTTTGTTCCTTTAGTTGACCTTTAGGTCTTAGGAAGTTAGGACTGCTGTAACTTTTTTCGAACAATCCCAAAACCGGCGAACAGTTAGTAGCTCGCCGTCCACAAGCCGCGTCAAGGACGGCCCTGAATTACCCAGCTACTTCCAACGGCAACTCCGCCAAATCGATGCTGTGAAGATAAAAAAAAATATAACAATATTATATTTCTTTTACATCCTAAGGCCTGGGCTTTAAGACTGAGGCCTTGGTCGAAAGAGCAAAGGTTAGATAATAATTAGAGAAACTTAGATGGGTTTTAGTTTTACTGTAGGGGCACAGTTTTTCGATCCTGGCCCGTACTGTGGGGGCCTTCTGGGGCTTGGGTTGACGAAAGAGATCCCAGGGAACCTGGAGTTGGGGCAAGGAAGGAACAGGAGTGGTTTTTAGTCAGTAAAAGTCTGACACGCCCTCCCGTTCCGCCCGGATCGGGAAAAGTAATTTTGATGATTCCCCACCTAAAAAAATAAGATGGGTTTTAGTCAGTACAAGTCTAACAATCCCTCTTACTCCACACAGAGCGGGAGAAGTTATTTAATGATTTCTCACCCTCATAATATAGGGCTCATAAATAGGGCTGAAGGCCTACTATTATAATTATAGTCCACTGATTCTAGTAGATAACTACAAACACGATACGTTTCCTAAAATATGGTCACTCTAGCAAAACGTGACATCAAATTAACGGGACTTAGTGTAACACTTTCAATTCTGAATTCTGATATGCAGTAAACCTATCTTTCACTACACATTTTTCCTCAAAAACTGACATGAAAAAGTACATTTTTAACTTAAAAACTGTGCAGCTAATCTATTCCGCTTACTTCACTGCTATATCTTTAATAGAGCATAGCATAGCACAGTTGCAAATTGCAAAAAAAGCGCATACCAAAAATACTGTCATAACGCCTGACAAGATACGTATAGCAAGATATCGTGAAACACGCACGTTACATACGTATTGCTTATTGCACAGGCGTCATCGCGTGTTTTGTAATCAGAGTTTTTCTGTAGGCGCTTAGCGGTAAATGTTAAGTGTGTAATTAATTAAAATGGTTTGAGTAAGTGATAATATTTTGAGCAATGTGTTAGTCGAGTTATTTATCTTGGCAAGCCAAATTATTTTTATATAGGTACAATATAAAATAGTGCTTGAGTGCACGAGTGTAGTAATTATCTCCATATTCACTGTAATATAATGTTTTTTGTGTAATTGTTTGAAAGAAGGGCTCTGGAATGCAAAAGGAAATTTAAGTAACACGCATGGGTTTTAGTAAAAATTTGACACGCCTCTCACCCCCGGCTACACTAAGACTGGGAAAAGTTATTTTTTGATTTCCCACCCAAAAATCAGTGTTAAATTCTTTAATTCGTTTATTGTACACAAAAAGTAATATTAAAATACAGTGATTTGAAAATGCATGCACAAGAGCTTAACTCAACAATTAATTTTATACGCTTAAAGCTTAGCACAAAATAGAATACTTATCAGTAGATAATTATATCTACTACATAATATAAGCAATCTATTTTGTGGTAAGCTAAAAATAAAATGAATGATTGAATAAATTTTATTTAGTAAAAATATGCAAGATGCATTTCAAACGACTCAATTCAAACCTTAAAATGCAAGTCATAAGTGTGTCACATAAATCATTAATAATCTGCATTGCATAATGCACATCTAATATTAAGATTACAACATGCTAATTATTATTATTAGAGGAAAAATACTAAAAGATCTGACATCGATACATGAATTGAACTGGTTTGCGTCCATCCTTTCACATTAGGAGATAAGTATCTAATATATTTAGGTCTTTCCGACCGCGAAAAGAACAGACGAGGAGCGGCTGCCTACCAGACCTCCACAACTCATTAACTGGGGTAATACGGTACTTCATGCCAAGACTGGAGTCAGATTTACTGGCTTCTGACTATCCGTAACGACCGTGGTAACGACTGCCAAAGATCTACAAATGACAGCCGGGACCTACGGCTTAACGTGCTTTCCGAGGCACGGAGGAAACTCGTTATATTCAGATGGTCACCCATCCATAGACCAACCTTGGCAAGCGTTGCTTAACCTTGAAGATTGACCCGTGCGGCTGTTATTATCTAGCCACGAGCTCCTCTAAATCTAAGAACTGCTCCGCCAAAAGTAAGATAAAAGAAGTTCTCATCGACATCTCCCTAGCCTTTGTCCAGCCAGCTTGGTTTCGGCTTACAGTCTCACCAGATCCAGCTGAATACCTCCATAACCCAGTTACTGGGCAACATTATATTCTTCAAACTGATGAGTTGATGACTATTTGTAGGGACTGTCCAAGATCTACGGATGACAACCAGAAACCTAAGGCTCTACGTGCTTTTCGAGAAGTATTCCCGTTTCGGCACCAATAGGTATTTTGGATGGTAGTAACCTATACAAAATCCTAATCTATAATACCTACCTATTGGTGCCGAAACGGGGATAGCTTGGATGCCGGAAAAACGGGTGCCGAAACAGAAATACTTCGTAAGGAATCAGAGTAGTGGTGTGGTGCATTAGCATTAGCATTATCGGCCTTGTAATGTTCCCACTGTTGAGACTCAGGCCTCCTCTCAGGGAGAGGGAATGGGCCATAATCCACCACGCGGGCCCAGTGCGGGTTGGTGGATGTGTCTTCGAAATTTTGGTTCTAGGACATGTCGGTTTCCTCACGATGTTTTCCTTCACCGTTTTTGAGAGCAGTGGTGATGAAATAAATTACACAAAGTAATACGCCTGGCTGGGTTTGACCCCGCGACCTACAACTTGTAAGTTGGGGCAGTTACCACTCGGCCATCACTGCTCTTTACACATTGCATTGATTTTCTATAAAAAAAACAATTCAAATTTCTAAATAAAGTTTTTTGTTTGTTTCAGGTCAGTATCATGGCGTCAGGTTGTATGTTCTTTTAAATATCATTTACGACCGCAACACGTATGTATTTACGGGATAAGATATTGTATACTTATGATAATACTTGAGGAGCTCGTGGCTAGATAATAACAGCCGCACGGGTCGATCTTCTAGGTTAAGCAACACTTGCCAAGGTTGCTCTATGGATGGGTAGTCACAATTTAAATTAGATTTTATTCGAGCGGAACCCAAGTCCCTTTTCCTACGATAAAAGTAACCTAAATTAGTCTAATAACGTCAGTTACGAATGGAAAGATTAGCCAGAGCTTCGACAAATAAGTAAAAAGACACACAAAATTTTTAAAATCTTAATTTTTCTCAAAAAGTACTTACCAGTCGAATTAGTAAAAAAATATATTTTAATAACACAAATAGAAGGGAAAAATGGAAGGGAGGCCTTTGCCCTGCAGTGGGACACGGGCTCATAATAATAGTAATAATAACACAAACAGTTATTTTAATTTTATTTATAAGAATATAGGTATCTATGTTTACTTCAGAATTCATGTTGCACGCACATACAATAATTATCAAAAATCACGATATTATTCTAGTTCAACCTAAAATTAAGGCACAGCATCATCCACAATAATCGGTCAAAACCAAACCAAGTCAGTCAATAATCACCGTGACTAATTTCGGGCGCACTAGCTACTTGTACGCGAGTGTCCGGCCCGCTCTGGCCGGCTGTCCGGCTGTCCGGGCGTCCGCGCCGGTTGCGGTACCGTTACGGTTGATGTAGTGTTTGTCGAGCGGTCCCCACGATCGCTTCCGTGTTCAGACGCATCCTCTTAAGGGGAAGACTTGTGTAAGGTCGGAAATAGAGAAATTATTGTTTTTTTTTATTATAGTTGGGAAAAGGCTAGGCAGATGATTGTTTTTTTTTTATTATAGGTTTGGCTAATATATCATCTGAACATAGAGCATGCTTATCTAAAAATAAATTTTTCAGTCTTGCATTATAAATCCCCAGAGGAGCTCGTGGCTAGAAAATAACAGCCGCACAGGTCGATCTTAGAGGTTAAGCAACGCTTGCCAAGGTTGGTCTGTGGATGGGTGACCATCCTGACATAACGAGTTTCCTCCGTGCCTCGGAAAGCACGTTAAGCCGCAGGTCCCGGCTGTCATTTGTAGATCTTTGGCAGTCGTTACGGATAGTCAGAAGCCAGTAAAGCTGACTCCAGTCTTGCCATGAAGTACTGTGTTACCCCAGTTAATGGGTTGTGGAGGTCTGGTAGGCAGCCGCTTTTTGTAAAATACTGG
Organism: Mythimna separata; assembly: GCA_030763345.1. Taxonomy (NCBI): domain Eukaryota; kingdom Metazoa; phylum Arthropoda; class Insecta; order Lepidoptera; family Noctuidae; genus Mythimna; species Mythimna separata. The sequence goes on along the minus strand of CM061188.1, from coordinate 2,012,269 downwards.
TATTCAGCCAAATCCGGATGATGTTTGGCTAATATATCATCTGAACATAGAGCATGCTTGTCTAAAAGTAAAGTTTTCAGTCTTGCACTATAAATCCCCAGGTTGTAGCTATTAGGAAACAGGGTCCGATATCCATTCCCTTCTTTAGCTGTACGCATAATTTCGAATTGTGTTCCTAAAAAGTTCTCTCTTTTTCGTCCATCCAGCGGAGGAGAAGGAATCGTTAGATGACTTGTAACCAAAAAAGTAGTAAATGGTTAAATCTTCATCTTCCTTCCTGCCCGTAGGTATCCCATCTCACTTGAAGTCGGCGCAACACAAGTTTTTCTTCTATTTTGTCAATTTGTCCTGTCATCCGGCTCGCTATCACTACTCGCACAGTCATCCCCTATTTTCTTTGGTCTCCCTCTGCCTCTCTCATCCTGGTGGAGATACCAAGGCAATTTGTGCATATTGAAGTTTCCTTGTTTAATTATTTATATTGTTTTTATGACGTAATTAACAATGATCTACAAGACAGTGTAACAACATATGTATACTCGTATGTTAGTTAATAACTTTACCAACCTATGTCAATTGTTGTGAAGCTGTAACTTGAGAGAGGAGGCGCCTCTTACGACATCCACCATATTAGCAGCAAACCACTCATTAACGATTAATTGGACACAACGTATCAAACCACTAATAAGACAATTATCCAAAAGGTCAAAAACACACAACTTTTTAACTAACTGAACTTTAAAAACCAATTTCTTAATTATCCTTAAAATACCAAACAAACAATTTACCAATTTTCTATTAATACCAAACAAATTGCACAATTACATCAACTTAGCCTTAACAATCGGAGCAGGCGTTTGTTGCGCTTGCGCATGGCGGGGCCATCCGCGCGCATTCTCCCGTTGACCGCCGCGGAGCACGCACGTATAAACTGCTACCAACTCTCGAATCGAAACCAGTGAAGTGCAGTGAGTGATTTTCAGTGAAAAAATGTGAATATTCCTGTTTTTCTTTTAGTGATTTCCCTACGTCACTGATATGAAGACTGTCGATATTTTGGAGGTAATTTTACTCTTTTTATTAGAACTTAATTTTCCGCTCAGTTGATTTTGTTAACGAGGCTATATTTTGTTAAGATTGGTAAGAGTGCATCGTCGAAATATTTAAATGATGTAGCATATTTGGAGTGTTTGTTGATTGTAATCTGAAAAATGGTTGAAGATGATATATCTGTTTGATATATGAAGACTGGTTAATTACTTAACTGTTTATATCCATATAAAGCTGGTAGATTTCACTTTGTATAGAATAAGAGTTACTCTTTTAATGTCCATTGAGTTTCAGTCTTTGGAGTCGAAAGAATAGAATTTATTGATGTTTCTCTCATTCAGCTTTCCTTACCATCCACGTTAGAGAAAATCTATAAAAGCATTTGAAAGTATTGACTATTAAACCTTACCTATGAACTTACAATATTAATAACTCCAGAAATCAAAGTGGTAATGCAAAACAGCATAAGCTTAAAATTTGGCATGTACTACTGCACAAAATTCTACCAGTAATAACAAATGAAAAAATTGCACAAAACGATATATGGAGCATAGTTTGTTTGGTGTGCCCCAGGGAAATATTTTGGGACCAGTGCAACTGAAATCAAAATCACATAGTATACATAGAATAAATTTTATTGTACGACAAAATCAGAAAGGTAATTAAAAATATTTTTCGAGCATATAAGCTAGGAATGCCTCAGGGAACTAGCTTAGGACCAGACAAAATTGATAAAAATACAAAGCAAAAGTAGTAAGAATGTATGTATGTTGGTATTTCTCTCAGTGATAAAATAACTTAACTCTGTAAGGCATAACAAAAACAACTATAGCTTACTTAACCTCCTTAAGTCTCAGTGTAAGAATGCAGGAATTTCAATGTGAAAGCGGAGAGTACCGTGCGAGTAATAATACGTTTTGCTATAAATAATAATTGATTAACTTTAATAACGTTCCTAAGGATTCATTTCTTTTTATTTAATTCTATGTGCACACATAAGCGTTAAGGTGGACTTAATGCCTGAAGGCATTTTCTACCATTCAGTTTTACACTACTCTACTAAGTACTTTTAACTTCACACTAAACTCTGTGTATGGTCTGTTTTTTATAGGTACCCTGAGACTAAAATGACATTACATCACAAAAGAACTGGCATCATTCCTATAGTAAATTTGAAATTACCTGTGTCAATTTAGTCTCAGAGTATAAAAAACAGACGATAGAAACTAACTATCAAATTACTAAATTTTACAAGACACAAGTTCAATTCAGCAAATGTATTATTCTCATACAACACATGTTTTACTTCAAAAGGGGTCATCCCTTTTGAAGTAAAACACACACACAAACAACAGAATCTCATAGTTTTCACAAAATTATTTATTTATTTATGCCCAATTAGAAACGAATTCAAAGTATGGCAAAATTCGACAAGATAAAACTTCAATTCAGCAAATGTATTATTCTTATGCAAGACATGTTTTGCTTCAAAAGGAGTGACAACATAGTCTCATATTTCTCACAAAATTATTTATTTATTTATGCTTGTTAAAAATAGGTTTCTCAATAATTGCATCAGGTTCATATTTAACATGAGGAAATATGACTATGTACATAGCTTCATATCTGAGCTCAAATGATTGCCTATTCGCTAGAGAAGAAGTTTGCAACCTCTGACACTCTCCTACCTCTTCTTATCTTAGTCCTGAGCTGAGCTTTGCGAATAATGACAAATGCTTGCACTGACTAAACAGGTTCACTCAAATCTGCATGGTTCTTTCTACAAAAGGCAATCTCAGACACCAATCTGCATAGTTCGCATACGATTTGACCAATACATTGTGTATGGGCTTTAAAAGAGACTGTGACCCCTGAGTTTGTTTCGGTGTTTCTTCTCAGGGTAGTCAGTTAGGAAACACCGGCCTCATCCAGTAAAAACAAAGCCCAAAAAAAAAATTGACGTGTAAATGTGTTTGTGAAAACCTATTTGTAAAATAAATTTCATTTATCATTTATACGTCAAGAATCTGCGTTCTTGTAACAATCTTATTAAGCCTGAATGCCTGCACCTTTGATAAAAAAAATCTATGTAATAGAAGATATTCAATTTTTTAAGTTATTTTTATTTGATTTACTATACAAATGTTTACATCCTTACAAATATTTAACAAACTACGCTATTAACGTTTGAATCCCCAACCGGTTCTATGAGACCGCGCTGTTATTGTTTTACTATTGTGTCTCGTTTCGCGGGTATCTGAGTAATTAAACTAATAAACGACTTAACAAGACAATACTTAAATTCAGCAAATGTTTCATTTTTAAACAATACATTTTTTCTTCAAAAAGAGTGACAACAGACGTCAATTCAAGGCTGATTAAAAACAATTCAGAGCATTTCATGCATATCATCCCATTCATTATATTTCATTCATAATACGACTGTTTCTTGATATGCAAAACTAACTACAATATCAAACAATTTCAACAATGATCATTGTTTTCTCCACAAATTACACAGATATAGTTTACTTTACTTCGTCTGTCATCTAAACATTCTTGAAAATTGAATAACGGATATTGAAATACTATCCATCAAGAACTGCTATTTCCTCTGCATTATTTTTTATATCACGCTTTTCTTCTTTCTACACACACAAAAATCACAATAAACAAACACAATCACAATAACTTAAATATTAAACAAAATAAATCACAATAATTAGATCACTAAATAGTTCTGGATTTACTTCTCTTCTCTTTCCAATATTATTGTCAAGACAGACTGGATCTAGAGTACAAGGGCAAAGTGTATATTTCATCAGTGTATTTTTGCCCTATCCTGTGACTTGTGATCACAACACGATTTTATGTTAATTCTCTCTTGTCAAACTTCACCCTATATTTACTCTCTTGGTTTTGTAACTATAGGGGCATATAATTTCGAAATAAGAAGCAAAGCCTTATATGGGTACAACAACCAACCTGATTAAACTAAAAAAAACCTGATCACAAGACTTTGTATCTTATCCTAAGTGTAGCAATTTCATAAAACTGTCATGGCTGACACGCATTTTAAGAAGATATCATTATATGCTGATGTGCTGCATGCTGATGTCTACTTGTAAGCCTGACTAGTTTAATATGTACATATATTCAAGCAATTTCGCAGCGGGATAAGTAGGACTCGAACCGGTATGCTTCGAGCTGTTAACAATAGCTAAGAACATACCGGCTTTGAAAGCGCATGAACTAACAATAAAACGCTAGGAAATATATTTAAATATATGGTACGTATGAAGAGTTGTTGTGGCTGTACATGAAAACTCCTTTCCAATTTTATGATCGTGGTGGTGGAACTAAAATAGATGAAAACCTCTTAGTGTTATTTTACTTGGCATTATAAACCACTTTTACCATATGAAAAAATCTAAAATCGAGAATGTAGCGACCATACAGCGTCATCAATTGCAATTTTTATAATAAATCTGTTAATCAGACATCTGTGTTCACTTAAATGACACGTGTCTGTGTTGACTTAAGTTTCTAACCGATCGAAATGAATAATTTATTCGTAAACATAGGAGATAATTATAATATACGAGTTCTTAAAAATTAGGTAGTGAACTATGTTTTGCAAATTGTCAAAAATTGTAGAATATACATTCATCACAATATTATTAAGCAAGCAGGAAAGTAAAAATTTTACTATTCTAATCAATTCACACACAAATGATGTCACCTTCAAATGAAATATTATTTAATAGCTGCTATAAAATTCAATTACATAAAGATTCCTAGACTGCTCTCTAAATCAATCTTTAAAACATCCATGTTGTATGGAAGAAATCAATTAGGTAGATTTTCTCTTAAGAGAAGCAATAAAATAGGGTATAAAGTTACATTAGCCGTAAGTATTAAATTATGATTTTCTGTAGGATTTCTACAAACTTATGAATGAGGATTGAATTCTAGTCAAAGGACATCACATGGGCTATAACTTTAAAGTATGGCTGTTACCATAGATAAATTTACAGAATTGGCAGTAATAAATCGAATGCTCTTAGAAAGATGTCCATATTTCTAAGGGCATAGTATTGGTTTGCAAAATTGAAATAATATTCTTAGATCACATTAATCACGACCATTAAACAGAATGAGAAATACGTTTTCTTTAATTTTCCAAAATGCAATCAGTTGTAGATCTGCTAGTAATCTAGACATTTTTGAAATCACATAGTGATTCTCATAACCTCTATTGAAAGCCTTTGACAACGCTTTTACCAGACGGTCCTATTTCGGTTTCATTTCTTTCTTCAATAATAACGTCATCTTCAGGAGATGACATGCAAAAGTAAAACCATTGCATTTTGTTGAATAAAATATAGCTCTCTTCAAATTGTTCTTAGTAAAAGAGCAAACAAAAATAAAAACATTATCATTCAGCCTTAATTCATCCACAATATTTTTAAGACTAATTATATGTCTTCCCAATTCCTACTTATTTGTCGTTTTTATTTCACTATATTTCAAGGACCTTTGTCTCCATTTTCCAATTCAGTTTTTTTTTTTTGTTAACGTAGCCAAATACTTCCTCTATATCTCCCAGGTGAATAAAGTCATCAAAAGAAAAAGTGACGTTGCCTCCTATCTCTTCCTACTTCTCAGCCTAACCCACCAACTGTTTAGAGCTGATGGGTATTTTTAATACTACCAATAGTTTCTCTATAAAGTTATAGGCAAGCGTTTCCTATTTGTCTAGTCTCTTTTGTTTCACTGTATGTCAAGGGCACCCGTCTGTATTTTTCAAATTTCCTAAAGTTTCTTTTTTGCTAACATATTGTATGGTTTTCCTCTATACCTAGATTTTTTAGCTCTTGTGTGTAGTTTGTTGTTATTTGGACCAAATAAATATCTATTATCTCTAAGGTGAGTAAGATCATCAATAGCTAAAGTGACATTGCCTTCTAGCTCTTCCTCCATCCCAGCTATCTAAACCACCTACTCTAAATCCGCATCCTTACCACAAAACACAATTTTACTTAAGTCAGCTTCATCTATCACGATGACAGCTTATGTGTTACGGATGACCATATCTTTTATGTGCGTTTTTATTCGACTGTCGCCGTCCGATCGAGGTTTACGTTCGTCTTGGATCCGGCTGTGTCCAGATCTATGTTCTGGACGAGTTTCAAGTGATCTACGATTATTGAGCTGATGTGTAGTTTCTTAATGTTCTGTTTGATCTGATATCAGTTTGGAATGCTCGTGTTTATATAAAAAGTTTGCTGGATATTGAGGAATGGAAGGGTCTTGGACCAGTATGGTGTGCTGGGTGGTTCTTGCATTATGATTTATAAATGTGGACTTCATGCTTTTGAGGTAGTGAATTTCCAAATTTTACGCAAGCACTTGAGTTCTATTTTCTATACAGGAAAAGAACAGTAACAGTAACTTTATATTATTATTATTATACCTATCGTATACTGTCCCACTGCTGGGTAAAGGCCTTAATAAATTTCCTAACTTAACGTTTAAAAATTAACATTATCTACTGATATCAGCCTTTTCATAAAATTTCATTAGGTCTACTTTTCATTTAAGGTATTGTAGCTTTTTGTCAATATTTCTCAATTTCTTCACATCGTGCTGTAATTCTTATTCATGTATTCATTTCATAATTTCCAAAATGAATACTGTATGATGTCTAAAGGCATATTTTCGTATTGATAGCATCAATTCTAGTATTAACCTTGAATATTTTACCGCAATATTACTTTCATTTACCTAACCATTTAGCAATATGTTTCTCTTGACATTTACTTGTAGTATTTTAATCTAGTATTACATTAATGTTTTTAAAAATATTTAAATTATATCCTAATAAGGCCTAAATAAGTCTAGCCTGGTGTAAAAAACCTTGAAGTAGATGCTAATACGCTGAGCGTGGGTCATTGATATTTGGTTTTTCCATTATAGAATTCTTAGTAGTATCCCAAGTCAAGTCTGGAGTTGTGCCCAGTTACAACATAACTAGTGGAATGTGTGTTTTTCAATCACTCTTCAATATTCTTGTCATTTATTGCATTCCAGAGTCTGTACATTGTTTTTTTGGTTTAGCATTCAATATAATATATCAACCAACTCAAGCTCTGAGAAAAGTGTTAGCTTGTGTCAGATTATTCTACCCTTGTTCTTTCAGTTGCCCTTTGCGTTTCAGCACCGCGGTGATTCTTTCGTACAATCCCGCATCCTGCAGAGAATATGCAGTTTTTTAGTATAAACTTGTGCTTGACTGCGATCCCACCTGATGGTAAGCAGTGATGAAATCGTTGACGATGAGGCACACTAGCTTATTAAGAACCTATTCACTCTAGCCATAAAAACACCCAAATTATAAACGGATGGGAAGGCTGCAGCAGGAAAATTACAAAAAGTTGCAGTAGATGATGTTCACATTGGTATCTGGATGATGGTCTGTTCCCTATCTAGCTTTGAATGACTTTCGGAAATGATAGGAAAGGGAACACAGATACATCGTTCTAGGAATTTAAGTGATAGGAAAGGGAACACATTTTGGGATTATAGTTTTGCTTTTGGGATTGGGATTCTTCATTCAATGATTTAAAAATATAATAAGATCATACATGCAATGCATTTATTTGTTTGCAAATTCAACAGTATATCCTCATTGATAGTTAAGAACAGCGGGGCGTAGAGAATGTGGGTAGTTTGCAGTTTGGCGCGCTGTCGAGTGCGGCTCGTAAATCTCGTCGCGTGCGCCGACGTCATTAGTGGCGACGGTTTGTAGTAAAAGTTTCGTGTAGTCCGATTGTGAATCTGTGAACAGTTTGAGATGAATTTTTAGAGTTATTTAAAAGAAGTATAGGACTATAGGATATGAAAGAAAGGAAGAAAAATACTCATTGGTCCGACTCCAAGGAACACCAGTATCGTATTAATTGCTAATTTTCTAAATGTGTTTTCTGAAATAATTTTTCGATGTATCTGTTATCATCATCATCAATCTTTCTCAATCTGTGTTCATTGAGATCGGATTAATTACTTTTTTCTTCCATTGTTTTAGCAGGGGAAGAAAGATGATGATAAAGTTAGGAGAAATTATTTTTAAAAATATTGATTGAATGATGAATTTAGTTCTTAACACGATACCACTTCGGAATCGCATCAATGAAATACAAGAGAGCACTACTGGGTATACATAATCGTACGGATCGCCAAAGGATAATCCGGGTCGAAGGACCAAAGTTCTAGGTTCTTTACTAACGAAAATAACTGACGACACACGCGTGCCTTATTTTTCTCAATGCATATTGCATAGATCCCAATAACCATTTAAAGAACCCGTGTTCCTGCAATAGCTTTATGCAATCCTGAGCTAAGGTGACAGCCAGTACTATTAACCAGGCTGGTCAGGTCATTACAACCTACAAGGTATCTACTAGATAGACAGAAAAAATCAATAGCCATAAAAATAATGATTGCCACAAACAACGGCTTCCTCTCATGTAGTAAATAGAGCCATAGACCAGTGCCATAGACAAGTAGCATAGAGCTATAAATACTCTCTATTAGCTATAACATTGTGGTGGCTGTCGTGGAGACACGATGTTGCGTTTCCTGCCGATATAAATAAGTACCTGGGGGGAATAGGGATGGGGTGGAGTCGGGATGTTGATATATATGTTAATATTTTTTTGCTATTGCTCCTTGGCACTGTTCTCATTGATTGTAATCTAGAATGTGCACTTTTCTTTGGGTGGAAAATCATTAAATAAATTTTTCCTGCACTAAAAACACACCTGTATTGCTTCAGTTCCCATTTGTCTCCCACAAGGTGGACCGATGACCTAGTGAAAGTGGCGGGAATGCGATGGATGTGAGATTTACAGAACCGTTTGTTGCGGCAACTCTTGGGGATGGTCTGTGTCCAGCAGTAGACGTCTTTGGGCTGAAATAATAATGATGACGATGATGGTTAGAAATAAATATTTATTTATATCTTTGTAATCCCGCAACTCAATTTATTTAGTCAAAGATTACAAAATACCTAATCAATTAACTAATCAACGATAATTATAATATTTAAATTCTAACCCAAACGTTAACCAGATTTCATTTGCATCAAGCGATTAATCTCATCATTTATCTGGCTAGATTACTTTCATTTATTATTAGTAAGATTACATTGCATTTCTTCATTTCCTAAACCACTAATGGATTTATATCCAAAGATCACTGAAGAAAGTAATCAATATCACAAACTCGTCTTTGATGTTTTTTTTTAGGTGGTAAATGATCTAATGACTTCTTCCGCTCTTTTCGTTTCTTCTTTGTCTCTTGTGGCCCCAACAGGCTTCGACCCTGCAGGGCTCTTACTGCTGGGTTTGCTGACATGTCCTTGAAACGCGCATAAAACACTACGCACCGTTGACGACTTGGACTTGGTCTAGATGGTTACCAAACGACCGGACTGTGAGCTAACCATTACTCACCGTCTACTAGCTCTCGGTATTTGAAGTTAAGCTAAACATCTGATCTGTCCATAATTGGGTTCTACCATCCATTACAGATCAACATACCATGCACGTTAAGCAAGAAACATCACGCAATTCCCTTACTTACTTAATATAGCAGTGACTTAGTAGTAAAAGTAAAAGACATTACACTAATCTAACTCATCACATAACCCACAGTTAGTACATAACACCGATACCATCTAAAAACCTAGCGTTTATGTCACACGTAAAAGTTTACATAAGAAGTAATATGGAAGTCTCCATGCCTTTCCTGTTCGTCTCGGGTCGACGCTCTGTCGACTGTTGCATAATAATGTCCCCTTAGGTTAGGGCTACCATGTAAGGATGGGCTAGCAGGGTAAATGATCCTTGTCATAATATGTTTTGTTGGTCACAGGTGGAATTTAAATTTTGTTGTGGCGTTTGGTATTGAAAGGCATGCATTTTTAATTCAGTTCAAAAAGAAGGTTCTATGTTCGTCTCTATGTATTTTTTTATGTGAATGGTGAAAGTGATTTTTCGGTCAATTGTGGACCGATGTCAAAATTATTATTTTTATAGAAAAGTTTATTCTCCTGAATTTGGTCCCATTTAAATGTTGTTATGATCTGATGATAAATATCAAAGTTATGGAACAGAACTCCTTATAGAACCATAGCAGAAATATCGTAACAAGTATACGTGTAGTCGATGACTGACCAAAGGAAGAAGTGGGAAGGGAGGGAGGGAGGAGTACAAAGTGTAAAATAAACAAGTTTTCACAAAAAAAATACAATCGACTGCCATGTTAAAAAAAAAACACTAAAATGTACAAAACAAGTTTAATTTCGGAAGTCGATGTTAAATAACAAAGAGGCAAAACTATTATAGAAACACGAAATAAAGTCGGTTGTAAGTTTTTTTTTTTGTAAAAAGGTTACATTTATATGTCTATCCGTTTATCTGCGATTGTAAAACATAAACCGTAAAAGTAGACAGCTTATAGTTGAAATTTTCACACGAGATTGTTTTTCTATCGTAGCTATAATAGCGGTGCGATTTTTGACTCGAATTTGGTCCGTTTTGTAACGGTAGCTGTACTTTTATCATCATCATCTTTCTTTTTCAACAGTTCTTTATAATTCAGCCGTCAAAATTAATCGACGTATTTGAGCTAATGGGTGGTTAATACCAAGTTAAGTTCAGTCGATCTGCTTGCAAGGTCGACTCCATCTAAGTTATACTAAGTCAAATACAAGCTCTATGTCAATTAAAAAGATGTGTTTGTAGCTTATATATTATAGGATTTTCAAGGTTTATCCAATGTTTGAACATCACCCTTTCGTGGGTCCGACATATATAGTTTTGGAAAATACTGACATACAGAATTTTTTCAATAATTATTGACAGGTTCGTGTTTGATCACTTTCTCACTAAATGGTAGCGATGATGTGGCCGACAACGGAGCACACTTGCCTAGAAGTAACCTATTCACTCTTGACTAAAGATCTTTAGGTTGTAGCTATCAGGAAATGTGTGACTTCGGCAGGAATTTCCACTATTCTTAATTCTTTATTGTACACAAAAATAAACATTACAAAATATGGTAATTAGATAGTTCATGTACAAAGGCGAGCTTAACTCAGCAATGAGTTTTCTTCCAGCAAACCTTTAAGTAATAAAAGGAAAACATATTCGAGGGTAGGATCCAGTGCACAATTTAAACTTCTTCTTCTTTTCGTGTCGATGCTCTCTCTACTAAACTTTTTCTGTCCAGTATTTGGCAACCTGTATGGCTCTAGCATTGATCTCGTTTAGATTCTGCAAAGAGCAGGATTTCACTATTTTATTATTACATTCCATTTATTCAAATATTTGTAAAACAAAAATCCTCTACTTTTAACCGTTTCAATCCGGATCTTGTTTACAAAGCCTGACTTCCGAGACAAGTGCATTCATGAAACAATAGCGGTCGCCGGTAGAGTGTCGAGTTCAATAGTGCAGTGTTGCAATGTGACCTTAATGACATATTGTCTGTAAAACAAAGGCTTGATGACTGCTCTGGAGTTCAATTTGATACTGAACTGTAAGATAGTAACATAAACTTTTACTTACGACTTGGAATGCCATTGCATTCTATAACTTTCTTGGATAAAATCGTTTACTGTCCAGGATGCTCGTTTGTGGAATATATTGCCATATCCTATAATGCGTGCAATCGTTGCCAGTCTTTAAAAGACTTATACTATTTGTCACTGTGATTATTATCGATAGTGGTTCTTATAGTACGGCTGTTATAACTTGGCGAGTCTGAAGTTAGGCTCTGCGAATTTTGGCGCTTGAAAACTCGTACAAAAATTACAGCAGTTGTAATTGCTGTTAAAAACTGTTATTGGAACGGCTGTACTGTATATAATTTTCTTTTTACATAAAACATGTGTATGTGAGTGTGGCTCCTGTGTTAGGTGGCAAACAGTGGATACAGGAATCAGTGTCTTCTCCTAAACATTCGGTGAATCTTGACCATTTACAAGGAGAAACTGACTTACGGACATATCAATGCACAGCCGAAACTTATAGGACCTAGGAACGTGAAATTTTGCACAAACTTTCTTTTTTAACGTTGGTACTAAGAAAGGATTTCAAAATTCATGCCCTAAGAGGATAAAACGGTGGTCCAAAGATTGTATGAAGAAACCTACTCTCACGCGAAGACGATGGCAGAAGTATAATATGTATAGTATAGTATAGTATGCAATGATGAAAGCAAATTTTAAAAATCAAATGAATACATACAGCTATGTATTTTTATTTGTAACTCTATCCAAAGTTTTCGGGTCCAGATCAAGCGTGTGATGGTAACCCTACGAGACTGGTCTGCGTCGCAGTCGCCAGCAATCGATTTACGACTGACAAGTAACGTGTCCACCATATTACGTTATATCTATAAATAGTATACATACTCCAAGTATTGACAGATTCAATGTATGCTATGTGCTGCATTTCTTTCTAATGATCGTGTTTGGAGTTAACAGATTTAATAAAACAGACAATTACTTTGAATTAAGGTGTCTTTTTCAATTTAGGTTGTGTCAATTTAGGTGTCTTTAAGGGAAGAGTGAATAGGCTCTTAATAAGCTAGTGCGCCTCACCATCAACGATTGCATCACTGCTTACCATCAGGTGGGATCGCAGTCAAGCACTAGTTTATAACAATAAAAAAAACTACAGAATGTAGGTTACCAAAAACAACCCGATCATCTCAAATACCTCGTCAGAATCCGCGAGATGAATCTGCCTCGTCACCGTGGACCGTGGAAGGTTGGCTGGCGACCCACATAGGCGGCAAGTACCGTAGGCTACGGTTTCCGGCGAGATGGCTACTTAACACTATCGGATATTGTTCGAGACTTTTTTGCTAATTGACGTCTCTTGGCGTTCGAAATGGGTATGGAATTCAATGCTAAAATTGTGGTATGTATTGTTCCTAGATAGTGTAATTTAAAGTCTCTTGTTTTATTTTTACACTAGACTAGCTTCTGCCCACGGCTTCACCCGCGTGAAATTAAAGTAATTGGCATATTTTTTTTGATAGATTGACCTTTTCACCTTTCAAAAGTGCTTGTATTGAAGTTCATCTTAAGATAGGAAAATATGTTTTTTTTTTAATTGTTATAAACTAGTGCTTGACTGTGATCCCACCTGATGCTAAGCAGTCATGCAATCGTTGATGGTGAGGAGATAGTTTATTAAGAGCCTATTCAATCTAGCTTTGAAGAAACCTAAATTATAATCGGACGGGAAGACCATAACAGGCAAATTATTCCAGTCCTCTTATTCTTATTTTATTTTACATGAGCGCGGGAAAATAAAATTTTATTCTGGTTGAATGACGTTTGGAGCAGTGGTTGAGTGATTGGCTGCTGTTCTGTGTGTCCTGGGTTTGCTTCCGCTCTCACGATACAGAAGTAGCCTCCGAAGTGGAGCAAAGTTTTTAAAAAAGAAGGATCTGTCTGTTACTTCCTTAAAAATAATTTAACTGCTTCATTAAAAATAATTCAAATGCGACGTATTGCATAATATGTGATTTAATACTTATACCAATCAAAATCAGTCTAATTATCAATCCATACTAATATTATAAATGTGAAAGTAATTCCGTCTGTCTGTTACGCTTTAACGGTTAAACTACTGAACTGATTTTTACATAATTTGGTATGGAGTAATTTTGAACTCCAAGGATGAACATAGCTGCTACCACTTTTTATCTGTCATCGACTTCGCGTGCACAATAACCAACATTCATACTGACGAAGCCGCTGTCAGAAGCTGTCTATAGGCTGTTAAAGTTTTTATCTTCTTGTTCTCCTTTTCGACTCGATGATAAACTCGTTAAACTGTTTGGAGCCAGTAGGTGCCTACGTTAATACCCGTAGTAGATAGCATTGGTGACACTTATCAAATCGTTCAAAGTGCAGGCACAGTTTTTATAAAAACAGTCTCACGAAGTCACGAACGAAGTCGCGGGCCATATGCTAGTAAAATAACAGACAAAATAACATTTCTTCGTATCCTCATTAGCATTCTGGTCTCGGAACTGATGATTCAATAACGTTATAACTTCTATAACAGCGCGCTGACCACATAACTGTCATCGCTACATCATAAATATCATATTATGTGGCACAAACGCCGAACGTAACAATTTGTAGATCTTTGGCAGTCGTTACAGATAGTCAGAAGCCAGTAAATCTGACTCCAGTCTTGCCATGAAGTACCGTGTTACCCCAGTTAGTGGGTTGTGGAGGTCTGGTAGGCAGCCGCTCCTCGTAAAATACTGGTATTCAGCTAAATCAGGCTTGACTGGCAGCCGACCCCAATATAGTTGGGAAAAGGCTAGGTGTATGAAAAGCCGAAAGTAACATCGAAAAATAATGTATATTAATATTGTAGTAGGTATATTATGATACTAGCTGTTGCCCGCGACTTCGTCCGCGTTAAGTTCGTAAAACTGCACAAAAGTTACTTATAACTAATCCTATACTTCCGAAAACATCTGATTAATTAATTTTACATAAAACTGTTTAAGTTAAAACTCCAATTAGTACTTTTTTAGTTGGGAAATCATCTAATGACTTTTGCTCTTGTGTGAAGCGGAAGTGCGTGTCAGATTATTACTGCCTAAGACTCACTTCTATATTCCTTCCTTGCCTTACGTTCCAGGGTCTCCCTTTCAGAAGCGAAACCATAGCCCCAGTAGGTTTCTTGTTTAGGTTTTTTTATTCAGATGGGTAATCATCAGAATGACTTCTCCCGCTCTTAAATGGAGCGGGAGGGCATGTCAGACTTTTACTAACTAAACGCCACCCCCGTTCCTATGTTGCCTTCAATTTTGGGACACCGAGCTTATCTTTCGGAATACAGATCCACGTGCTCAGAGGCTTCGGCCCTGCCGCGCCCTACAGTTTGCTGACATCTCCTTGAGGCGCTCGTGGAACAGTTGACGACTTGACTCGGTCCGGGTTATTACCGAACTGCTGGACGGCAAGCTACCCAGTGTTCGCCGTCCGCAAGCTTGCGCCTACGGTGGTCGGAAATCGTTCTTGTGATCCTGACGGCGGGGGCGTGAGGGTCGTTCCCTTTCGCGCTCGCGGCCGGCCGCCTCCTTGGCTAGCATTACTGCTTCGCAGAAGAAGGCGACCGCAATACCTCTACCGTGTACTCCACCGT
The DNA here is from genome assembly GCA_030763345.1 of Mythimna separata. Classification (NCBI taxonomy): domain Eukaryota; kingdom Metazoa; phylum Arthropoda; class Insecta; order Lepidoptera; family Noctuidae; genus Mythimna; species Mythimna separata. The sequence continues at coordinate 1,996,970 of CM061188.1, read as the reverse complement.
GTCCTCCGGGCGGTCCAGACAGTACGCCCAAGTCTGGCTGGGGCGCCCTTTACCCCTGAATCCGATGCAGGAGCCTCCCGAACTTACCGTGTCTGGTGAGGACCTGCGGCATACGGAACGTGAGGACCTCTTTCCAACTACTTCTCAAAGAGGGAACTTACCGCCGCAATGACGGCGTGCCCAGGTTTCTTGTTTAGGTGGAAAATCATCAGAATGACTTCTTAGAGGATGAGTTAGACTTTTACTGAATAAACCTCACCCCGTTCCTTCTTTGCCTTCGTTCCAGGGTCCCGGGTTTTCCTTTCGGAAGCTCACCCATGGCCCTAGAGGCTTCGAACCTGCTGGGCACTTACAGTTTGCTGACATCTCTTTGAAGCACGCGTGGAACAATACCCACGGTTGACCGTCTGGATCATTACCGGACAGCCAGATGGTAAACTACCCATTGCTCGCCATTCGCAAGCCACTCCTACGGTGGCTCTAAATCGGGGTCGGAATCCCAGCGACTGGGGCGTGAGGGGACTATTTGCCACTACTCCTCGCTCTGGATCATGGCCTGTACCAGTGCCCAGCGCGAGAGGTTGCTGTCACCGATCGTCCCCACAAGGACACGGTGGTGCTCCGCCTAAGCGTGGCCCACCAGTGCTTTATGATCTAACGTGTCCTCCGGGCGATCCACCCAATGGTAACACCCGGGTTTTTCTTCCGCACGACGTCAATTGCCTTAAAAACATCAACGAAGCACAGAGCCGCAGAGTTCACGTTCTAAATAGTTAATTGCCTACTCTATGGGTAAAGTCGTTAGTTTACTTCATATTACGATAAAACCAAAATGAAAATGATTTTTTCTTCAAAAAACCAAATTAGGGCCGATAATCGCCTTTAGTATTTGCCTCTTTTTTTGTTGGGTAACCACCAAATACCTTCTCCCACTCTAAGTGGACCGAGAGAGAGTATCAGACTTTTACCAACTAAATTCCAGTGTTCTTTTAGTTGCAATTTACATTCTAAAGCGACTAATATTGGCACACCATGATTATTACTATGATAAATTCACTCTAAGCGCAAGCGCTTTACGCAGGTCCTAACCGAACATGAGTGTTTCGGGAGGTAGATGTTTTGGATTCGGCGGGAAGACACGGTGGACCTTACGATCGAAGTTACCCCGCTAGGGCGGATTACCGCCGTACTGTTTGCGGGTCAAAATCAGAATCCTCCTACCCTAGTTCAGATCATGGTATGAGCTGGGAAGAGGAATGGAAAGCAGTCACCTCCTAGAGTGAAGCAACGTGGCTGAAACCGTGCGAAACAGGACATCCTTAGACCCCTCCCATCGCCACTGGACACTTCCCAGGTGTCATATGTATAGGGCGTTTACCGATCACCATCATTTTTTTGTGTTTATATTACCTGTTTATTCAGGCAGGAATTTTCTGGTGCGGTATTTGACTGATACCCTAATACACCAAATAAATGTTTTTCTTTAGTGAGAATAATAATCGAATTCTTGTGTGCGAGTATTTTCACCTAGTCGACTTCACATGCTGATGATCGAACGCAGTCTGTAAACTCTCGATTTTTACGGGTAGAGCATGAAGAGCAGTAAAAAATACCCACTTTGTTCCTTTAGAATACGAACAATTTTCCAGCTATCGAAGCCCGTTAGGGCCGTTCTCTTATGCGTATCTCTTTTAGGTGCGCGTGGCACATAACGCAACGTCAGTCGACTAAGACCAGTCTTTATTCAACAGCGAAATGCCAATAGTGCACCGTCCAAAACTCCGCGCTAACGGTATCATGGAATTGCCCTGCGACTCGTAATGCCAAGGGCATCATCTTTGCGCTTTCTGCTACCTTCTTCGCTTCATTTGCGGAAGGAAGTGATGACTGCTTTCCATACCTTCTCTCTCTGTACCAGGACCGGACGTGAGAGGTCGTTACTGCTGATCACCTCCACCCGGAGGCCTGGAATGCAAGGCGAAGAAGGAACATACAAAGGTGTGGGTTTTGGTCAGTGAAAGTCTGACATCCCCTCGTGCTCCTTCCTAGAGTGGAAGAAATCTCCTAAAATATAAATCGCCTTTAGTTAAAAAAAATTAAATGGGTGTTTGTATTTTGAAAGGAAATCGTTTGTCTTAGTATGGTCATGTGAAGAGGAGGGATTAAAAGCACGTTACCAAAAGAGTTCTGAATTTACATGTGGATGAATGGAGAAGGAGAGGAAGGCCAAATAAAAGATGGATGGATTGTGTAAGGACTGATATGAAAGAAAAGGGCAGATGATAGTGTGACGGACGACAGGACAGAATGGAAGAAGAAAACGTGTTGCGCCGACCCCAAGTAATACGGGATAAGAGCAGGAAGAAGAAGAAGGATGTCATTGTTTGAATTTTGAAAACGGGGTGCAACTCCGCAGTTGTAAAATTTGTCACCATGGTTTTTTTTTGGCTAAACAACAATAATAATATTTTTAGGTAATATTTTTGTTAAAAAAATTGTGAGAATGCAAAAATTATGTGAAAAAAAAATATACAAAAATTAAAAAAATCTAAAACACCTCCTGGGATTCGAACCACCACCGTGTTACGTCCCAGTCTAGTCATTAATCAATCACGCTGCAGTGTTCGATGAAAACCAAGCAAAATAGACGTTCTCATATAAATGTCATAAATGACTGCCCCGCTCTTCGTCGATGATAGCGTGATGATTTTCATTTCAGTAGATAAATTTGCAGCTAAATGGACTAATGTAACATTGTAGTATGTGAATTTCGTGGACGTTTGAATTTTATAACGTGTTTTGATTAGTTTTTACAAAATATTTGGGAAAAATCAAATAGGAATGTTGATTTTCTTATGAAAAAATGGTAAAAGTATTTTTTTTCCAAAAACAATAAGATAAAACATTGACAGAAATATAAATTGTAGGTGGGATTCGAACTCGGGGCAACTCGTTCAAAACCGACAAAATGCAATATTGCTTACCCCCCATAGCAAATAGCGTGATAAAATATAGCCTAAAGCAAAAAGGGTCCTATAAGGATTATGTATGCAAAATTTGAACAGGATCGGTTCAGTAGTTTTGGCGCCATTTGCGGCAAACGATGCACAATTTTACTGTTTTATTATATGTATAGATAATAAGTGTACTGAGGCGGTATTTGGACCCAAACCGAATGCGAGGGACTTAAGAGTGCTGAGGATAGTAACAATGAATAATCACTTGTATTAGCATTATCGGCCTTGTAATGTTCCCACAGTTGGGACTCAGTCACTTGTATGATACGACGTTTTTCAACACATTGTTTTGCGCCCTCTTCATTTTACTGGCATCTCTTTGCCCAAGAATATTTTAGTTGTAACTACTGCCAGCAGCTTCGCCCGCCTGGGCGTAGCATTGTAGAAAATGATCCCAAAGAAACATACTCATCATCTACCTAGCCTTTTCCCAACTATATTGGGGTCGGCTTCCAGTCAAGCCGGATTTAGATGAATACCAGTATTTTACGAGAAGCGGCTGCCTACCAGACCTCCACAACCCATTAACTGGGGTAACACGGTACTTCATGGCAAGACTGGAGTCAGATTTACTGGCTTCTGACTATCCGTAACGACTGCCAAAGATCTACAAATGACAGCCGGGACCAACGCGGCAACGGCTTAACGTGCTTTCCGAGGCACGGAGGAAACTCGCTATGTTAAGATGGTCACCCATCCACAGACCAACCTAGGCAAGCGTTGCTTAACCTTGAAGATCGACCTGTGCGGCTGTTATTATTTAGCCACGAGCTCCTCAACCCAAAGAAACATACTCCCAAGACAAAAAGTATCCTATATGGAATTCTAGGACATAGTCTACCTGTAGATACGCCACGTTTCAGAGAAATCCATTCACGTTTACTTGAAGAAGTAACAAACATCCGTACATAAAAAAACTATCGTGTTTATAATATTAGTCGGATGCAGTAAACACAATTCTACTAAATGTACTCTGCAGTTTGCAATTAGACCTCCTGCAATGACAATTAATATACCAACAATACTAGCTTCCCCCCGCGACTTCGTCCGCGTTGCTATCCCGATTTTGAAACATTCTTCATTGGTGCTCCTCTCCTATTGGTCTTAGCGTGATGATATATAGTCTATAGCCTTCCTCGATAAATGGGCTATCTAACACTGAAAGAATTTTTCAAATCGGACCAGTAGCTCCTGAGATTAGCGCGTTCAAACAAACAAACTCTTCAGCATTATAATATTACTAACATCCGCCCGCGGCTTCGTCCGCGTGGAATTGTTATTTTGGGCTAACGCTAACTTTAACCCGCGACTGATTATATGTAGCCTTCCTCAATAAATAGGCTATCTAACACTGAAAGAATTTTTCAAATCGGACCAGTAGCTCCTGAGATTAGCGCGTTCAAACAAACAAACTCTTCAGCTTTATAATATTAGTATAGATTTGTACTATAACAACTTTAAATCACTAGCTTCTCGTGAACAAATTAGTTTTCTCAATTATTTTACAAAACTAGTACTAGAATCTTTGCTCTCCATTAAGAAAGGCTCACCATAAACTAGAAAATTATGAATGTAGTATTTAACCGTGTCTGTTTCCGAGAAAAACCGGTATTGTATCTGGAGTAGATGCTTCATTTATCATTATGAGCTATAACATTAATATTTATTACATAATTATTATGCTTTGATAATAATAATGATATGACTTGCATTCTATGGTAAGACATACTTTTTTGGAGAAATTTTAGATTCAGATTTTAAAGGAGACAATTCCCGTCTCCTTTGGGAGTCAAAAGTGACTAATGCTGTCGGTTTTCTACCTGTTGCATTTCAAAGAATGTGCGTCAAAATTTGCATCACCTAACTCCTCCAAGCCCCTTCCATCATTGGACCACCAGACGTACGGCGATATGCCACGGATACATGGTGGTCATCAAACCGATACGCACAAAACATTTTAGGAACATATTCATAAACAGCTAAGCGGCGGAATTCCCTGCCGGAGTTTTTTGAGGTGCATCTGGAAATAGTGGTTGAACGCGAGCAATTATAAATAAAAATTTAAAATTTTGAGGTAGGTCGTAGGTATGGTTAAAAAAAATCGTTAGGTATGTGGTAGGTCTGCGAAGTGGCAAGGAGTAGAAATTAAGAAAGGTTCTGGAATGGTGATCGCGATCTGGCTTAACAGCGGTGAAAGGTGGACCGTGGACCTGATGACTAATTCCTGGTGGACCAGTTATTATGAGGATGGTTAAGAGATATCTTTGTCCAGCAGTAGACGTCTTTAGGCTGAAATAATGTTGATGATCTAGTTTAAATGAGTTAATAATAACAATATAGCCAACACAAGAATGCACAACTTATTAATAAAACATACATAATATCTAGCGCTAGAATCAGACCGTGCCCAGTCGGATCTGAGCCACTGAATGAGGATTAAGATGCGTGAGCACGTGGCGTTGCTCTGCACGTTTGTTAATGTTTCACTAAATATCTTGTTTTTACCCGACTGCATCAGAAAGGAGGGTACGAAAGTCTTCAGTCTTGCCATGAAGTACCGTGTTACCCCAGTTAATGGGTTGTTGAGGTCTGGTAGACAGCCGCTCTTCGTAAAATACTGGTATTCAGCTAAAATCGGCTTGACTGGAAGCCCACCCCAATATAGTTGGGAAAGGGCTAGGCAGATGATCAGAAGGGTACGAAAGAAGATAGAGGGTAGAAAGCGACCATATATGACACTGTGATGAAGAGACACGGGAAGCCATTCCATGACGCAGTGATCTTAGATTGGAAGGGGATTAAGGTGGCTAGAAAGCTAGCGAGCAAAGCGATTGAACTTGTCCATCATTGTCACGAAGGAGTAAGGTTATTTTAAACTCAGATAGAAAAATAAGAGGCCCCACAGAGGACCTTTGTTGACTCCAATCTTTTTATTTCGGATCGATTTTTGGATCGGTTTTTTATAATTTATAATCACACTACACTGACAATAAAGTTCATTTTTAAACGCCACTTTATAGAACGTATTGCTACTAATACAGTCTACAATCCAACTGAACCTGAAGGTATCCCCTTTTCATTACAGCAACGGTTTTCAATTCGGCGTTTCAATTAGTAATATGGCGTGTTACAAGACTGCCACATTTACATTCTCGTATACTTCAGTTAAATTCCCATTGTCAAACAAATCATAAACCGACTACTCCACAGCGCTAATTCAATATTTATTCGTTTAATTAACAATAATTGTCGGATGGCTCGCCGCCATCATCACGTTTCTCTCGTAAACTAAAGATTAAACGATAACTCCAGTTAAAGCTAATTGAGTCGGCTTCACGCTCTGAATCACCACCATGGGGGAAATTAAATGAAACAGCTGGTTGTCATCTCGAGAAAGTTTTGTGCCATTAGGATTGTCCATCTGGAGGTTTATTTAACCACTATTTAATAATAACCAATACTACAACTCTTACAGAAGTAATTCCTAGCGCGGCCTCGTGGGAGCGTTCACAAAGGTGTAAACTCTCATACACAAGACACTACACCCGGAACAATTTAATTATCTGTAGGCCATACAAATATTAGGTCCGTGCGGGAATCGAAACCGCATTTTATCTTTAGACTAGAAGACTAGGCTGATTAAGAAGTCAATATTTCTTCAATAAAAATATTATTGAAATCGGAAACATTGTCTAAGTTACAGAAACCCGTGAAAAACATAACTTACATTATGAATTTGCGTGTATTTAACAAATGTTCGTTCTTATTTGAGACCTTAGTTGGCTATCCAACATTAAGAACTAACTATGGTCTATCGGTTTAGGTGGTTAACTAAAGGTAAACAATCTTGGTATGTCTTTTTATATTAAAGAGGTCGTATATAATATACACAAAGATTATTTAAATTCAGTTTAATAGCTAACATCGATTTAAGTAAATGCCTAGTTGCAAAGATTTTTACATACAATTTTTAGACAATTTTTAGATAATAAGACATGCCAAGATTGTTTACATTTAGTTAATTACCTAAACCGATAGACCATAACAAACATGAAGGTATTCATCATCATCAGCATTTCAGCCGAAAGACGTCCACTGTTGGACATAGGCCTCCCCCAAGTGTCGCTACAACGAACGATCCTATGCATCTTGCATCCATCGAATTCCCACAACCCTCTTCAGGTCACCGGTCCTTTTTTTGGGAGGTCTACGAACGCTGTGTCTTCCGGTACGTGGTGGCTCCTCAAGAATCTTGCTAACTTTTTTTTAATTGATGTAAACTAGTGCTTGACTGCGATCCCACCTCATAGTAAGCAGTGATGCAATCATTGATGGTGAGGCACACTAGTTTATTAAAAGCCTATTCACTCTAGCCTTGAAGACAACTAAAGATGTTACGAAGAGGTATCAATACCAATAGTACCAGGGTACAATAACCGTACAGAGATATAATAAGTGGTATCGTTGAAAGAGAAAGGCGGCATCGCTGAGACCGCCCGAATTCCTCGGCGCTTAACAGAGCGCAGCCGAGTTGTGGTTAACTTAACTTTAACCGACATCCAAGGGTTACGGTTTAAACAAGTTTAAGGTAAACTTAAACTAGTAGCAAGGGAAGAGTAGTGTAGTGGCCCAGTGATAACTCATCATCCATCATCTATCTAGTCTTTTCCCAACTATATTGGGGTCGGCTTCCAGTCAAGCCGGATTTAGCTGAATACCAGTATTTTACGAGGAGCGGCTGTATACCAGACCTCCATAACCCATTAACTGGGATAACACGGTACTTCATGGCAAAACTGGAGTCAGATTTACTGACTTATGACTATCCGTAACGACTGCCAAAGATCTACAAATGACGGACCTACGGGTTAACGTGCTTTCCGAGGCATGAAGGAAACTTTGTATGTTAAGACGGTCACCCATCCACAGAGCAACCTTGGCAAGCGTTGCTTAACTTTGAAGATCGACTCGTGCGGCTGTTATTATCTAGCCACGAGCTCCTTTACTATATGCGATATGCTTGTATATTATAGCGTTGTCTGAAATGAGCTTTGGACGTCTACTAGGGAAATAATCAGAATCCTCAGCTAAATACCAATAAAACACAGTAGAATCTCGAATAGATTAGAATGGAAACTGAACAAGGAAAATGCTAGCCTAATGAAATATGTCATAACTACAGTCCCCAGTTATTTCCGGGCTTTCACCGGTCAATCTAGGTAGAGTAGTCAGTCGAGAATACATTACAATACTGTATTACGACATATGATATATATGTATATGTTGCTACATATATCTGTACAAATGTATGTATAGCTATACATAAATTATGACTTGGTTGGTTAACATAAGTCTAGCCTCGTTAACTGTATCTTAAGAGTGAAGTGATGCAATGTGTAAATCATGCAAGAAAACTTGGTGTATAGCCTTCTTGAGAGACTTTACACCTTCTGATCAGAAATGATGATATCCGCAAGAGGTTAACGCCCGTTTTCAATAACCTACCGCAGTTCATAGATAGATAGCTATCCCCTGTAAACAGTAAGATTCTGTCTATCCATCCATAACTTTGGTAGGAAATGCTATTCGTCGGTAGTTTATAGGAAAAGTAAGGGCAAAAGAATAGATTTGTTTATCTTTAGTAGCTGTAACTGTAGATAGAAAGCTTATTGAAAAAGGGTGTAAGGCAACCTTAGTTAGGTCACCGACATAGCCCGAAGAATCGCCAAACTTAAGTGGCAGTGGGCAGGGCACATTGCTCATAGAACGAATGGTCGATGAAGACGAAAGGTTCTGGAGTGGTGACCACGTGCCGGAAGACGCAGCGTTGGAAGGCCTCCCACAAGGTGGACTGATGACCTGGTGAGGATCGATGGGAGACCCACAGGACCGGTCGTTGTGGTGACGCTTGGGGGAGGCCTACATCTAGCAGTGGACGTCTTTCGGATGAAATGATAAGGATGCTTTCCGATAAGGCCCATTCTTACAACTCCATTCCCACAAACATACACACAAATACATAATTATGTGCGTACATAGATAATTATATACTTACGTACATACATATAAACTTTCGCTTTTATAATATTAGTGAGATAACTTAAGGATCTTGCTAGTTTTCCAAAAAATCCGGTTACTTATTATGCGTTAGTGCCTTTCTTTGTAAATATTTTTTCAACTATGAGTAAAAACCAAACTTACATAATTTTCGTTCAATCCTATTTCCATTCCTATCAACACTGTTTGGTTAGTCGCTGTCTTAGAACTCATTTATTTGTATGGTATGGCACACAGTATTTTACGAGGAGCGGCTGCCTACCAGACCTCCACAACCCGTTAACTATATGTAATATGACGTGAAACGAATGTCTATACCTTTTTGAGAGAAATAAATCATTATTATAACTGGGGTAACAGGGTACTTCATGGCAAGACTGGAGTCAGATTTACTGGCTTCTGACTATCCGTAACGACTGCCAAAGATCTACAAATGACAGCCGGGACTTACGGCTTAACGTACTTTCTGAGGCACGAAGGAAACTCGGTATGTTAAGTTGGTCCCCCATCCACAGACCAACCTGGGCAAGCTTTGCTTAACCTTGAAGATCGACCTGTGCGGCTGTTATTATCTAGCCACGAGCTCCTCTCATATAAATCTACTAGCTTTTGTAGCTTTTGCCCACAGCTTCGCCCGCGTACATAAAATATAGTCTATTTCACTCAGGAATACAGTAGCTTTCTATTGGTGAAAAAATTTTAGCAATCGGACCAGTACTTCCACAGATTACCTCATACAAACAAAAAAACAAACTTTACCTCTTTATTATAGTAGTGTAGATTAACTATTAATCTGAATGCTTCATGGTGACCTGAAAAATCCGCTTTACTAATAAAGTGTTTTGTTTGTTTCAGGTAAGTGTCATGGCGTCATGTTCTATATTCATTTAAATATGATTTAGGACCGCAACACGTATGTATTTACAGGATTATAATAGTTAAGAGGGCTGTCACAATTTTTGATGAATTTCAGCGTTTTCTCCGATTTTTGACGTGTGACGATGCTTCAGATATAGCCATAAAAAAAAACAAAAATATGGATAAGAAAGTTTGATAACTTATCTTGGGAGTGCTTTAAATAAATATTTGAATTTGTTTACCTACATCAGTAAAATCCTTGTCTCCGCAAAGGATGTTTTATAAAATGTTGCTTTTGGGTATCTTTTGACGCCTTGGTACACCGAAGATATTAAAGTTTAATCATTTATAAAAATGTCTATGATACAACTGTATCTTCTACATTGGAGTGCTGAAACCACTTTATTACCATTCATACAGTAATACACCAAAAATAATTCTGTAAAACCAAGATCTACTGACAGTTTTCCGTACGAAACTACAATTTTTATCTACGAAATTATAATCCAAACTCAAATAAAAAAAATTAACCAACTAAGGTGGTATTTCTATATATCTTGAAAAAAATAAATTTGGCTATTTAAAAGTTAAATAATATTTTTAAATAATTTTTGTATGCAATGCAAAAATCGAGCGCGACTGCTGCCGCCCGTCGTTTAATTTACCTATCGTCTGTTTTTTATACCCTGAGACTATATTGACACAGGAAATGTCAAAATTACTATAAGATGATGCCAGTTCTTTTGTGTTGTAATGGCATTTCTGTCAAAACGCTCACATTTAAGAAAAATTGTAATAGCGCCCTTAAGGTGGGCGCGACGTTAGAATAATCCATACAAACGTAATACCGAAATCATTTGCAATTTAAGCATATTTACACCATAATATGATGTTATTCGGATTCAGACAATAATTATCTAGGTTCCTACATCGTCTTTTTGTTGAAAAACTTACCCCAAACGAAATTTAAGCGAATTTAAATTTGCACATTTTCACAGCGAAAATGTCATGTTTTTATTTTGTTTTTTCTATATTATAAACAACAATATTTCAAAATATCTTTTCGTAGGAGCACAGATATTATTATCAAGTTATATAGTTACTCGAAACAATATTGGAAATACATTATTTTTTCATTCATCATTTTTGGTATTACGGAACCTCTCCCAAATTTCCAATAGTTTGTATTGCTATCACAGCAAGCAACTGTCAGTGTGTGGATGATGACTTTACTCCAGTCGGTGTGTCCAAGAATTGTTTATAATATCTGGATTGCTTCCATCAACCTCAAAAACGTATTTTTTTTCGTCTCAACTCGAGATAGCGCGCGGTCTCCGCAGGCCACTTAACATCAGGGATATATTGATAATAATCTTAAAAAGAGAAACTTCCCCGACCGAATTTCGATCACGGTGGCCAATCTCAACCGCGATCAGCCAAGTACGCGGGAGATATTATTATAGTGCACATTTGCACAAGTGTGTGCGCAAACACAGGTGCACTCTCTGATCCTTTACTCTCATAGCCCGATGGAACGGAAATCCGACACGACCGGAGAGAGATCAGGCGCAGGTCCAACGGCTTTAGTTGCTTTCCGAGGCACGGGGGTATCACACCACCAACTTTCAAACTCCGGGCAGCTACAGAGTAATTCCTAATGAAAAATCCATTAGCACTTTTTGCCCGACCCGGGAATCGAACCCAGGACTCCACGCTTGGCTTGAATCAGATCAGCTACCCCTTATGAATGACTGAAATAAACTGTCTGGTACATGGTGGACATGCGTACAGGTGGGATAGGGCTGCCATCCGTCCGGGTTTCCCCGGATTTGTCCTAGTTTAGAGGGCGTCCGGGGAGCGTCCGGGTTGGTGGGGTTGTCAAAAAGTGTCCGGGTGAAACCCGGACGCTTTTAGTGTCAGGGGCATACCCGATTAATTAAAAGATAAGCGATAAATCTAAACAAATCTTAGTTAAAAATTAATTCTTACTTGGTAACCGCAAGCAACCAAGCTAACTCCGACGCTTCAAAATAGCCGATGACGGCCGATGCCCGAATGACCCCCGCACGCCACCACTAACTAGCAAACAAGCTGTTTAAATGAATACATTTTATTTTTATTGTAATATTTTTTTCTGGGTGTCCGGGGAAAAATCTGAATTTCATCCAAATGTCCGGGGTTTTTGAAGTTTTTGTCCGGAGTCAGCGATTTAGGTGATGGCAGCCCTAAGGTGGGATAATACAAGACATTTTAGGAACACATTCATTGTGCGTACAGCTAAGGAGTGGAATCCCTGCCGAAGTCTACATCCTTATAGCTACAACCTGGTAATCTTTAAGTCAAGACTGATATGCTTAAAGGCCTATTACACCACTCGTTTTTACGACCGGTCTACGTAGACTGTCGTTGAGTCTAGCGAGTAGTAATACCGTTTTACCCTTCACACAACGAGATGTGGACTAAGACCGTTTGTAAAAACGAGTGGTATAATAGGCCTTTTACTTCTAGGCAAGCGTGCTCCATCGTCGAATCGTCGCTTTCCATCAAGTGCGATAGTGGTCAAGCGCGAGCCTATAGAGTAAAAAAATATTCATAGACATTGCGTCATAATACAAACAAGAATCAAGTATTGACGACAAAAGGTCATAATTTAACTCTCACTTACAGAGAAAGTACGCATTTTGTTTGGTCGTCACTTCATTTGACAATACTCTTGTCACGTCATCAAATTGTTAGTAAAGTACACGCAATTTCTAACAAATATCAAACACTACATTATCTTTGCTGCCGTATTAGGAGTAAAATGATAAAACCTCTCATTGTGATATCAGTGTTGTCTGTGCGGTAAAAAAAATAATAATTACGGGACAGTTGCCCGGACCAGATAAAACACGCATTTGGTCGGACGATCCTCTCTTTTTTTTTTTTTTTTAATAATAAAAATATTTATTACACAAAAAGTTTTGTCACATTGCACTGTTTACTAAGTAATATCTTAATATTAACAATATCAAATCATTAGCACAGTGTTGTTAACTCTATCCCTAATTAGAACGCATGTGTAGGCAGTGCAATTTAAATGGTACCTACTCGGCGGATCAAATCTGCCGCGTGCCACAAGAGATCTGGGCAAAAATAACCACAAGCTCATCAGGAGATAGTGATACGAATTGGACTCCTTCCTAATGGACTATTACTGCTCTGCTTTTACTGCCCTCTCTCTCTCTCTTTCTCTCTCTGCGTGTACGATAACTAACTTTTTCCCTCTAAGATTTCCTATAATGGCATTCTTTAAACCAAAACTAGAGGCACATTTTGTAAAATACACCACCACCCAGATCTATAAATAGCATTTTAGATCCGCAACAAACCATTCTGTTTAGATCCGCTCCGCAACAAACCATACTGTCGTCAACACGCTAACTTTTCCAACATAACCAAACTATTTAAATTTACTATTACCCATGTATTTCGTGATGACACGAAAGATATTACCTCATCGATACTTCTATCTATTATTGTGTTGTTGCATGGTTACCCATCATTAAACGGAACTTCTGCCACTCTCTATTTGATGGTGTTGCTTTCCAAAGTTAAAGAAGTTATTGTCATCGTATTGTGATATAATATTACTGCTGCCAGCGGTTTCGTCCGCGTGAAAGTAGAAAATTGTCACAAGGGAACATATATCTACTAGCGGGATAAAAAGTATATTGAACTATTCCAGGCGACTAGGTGGGTTTACGAGTAAACCATGTCTACTCGTGTGCCAAATACATCGATATTAAAGAAAATACAAAGCCTAAAGAAACCAATAAATAATTAATACCAAAAGCATAATAAGTTACTAGTACCTTTAATATGACGTTTATTTGAAGCTACAATTCCAAGTCAATCCAAAGTTATCACAATTCAAAGTGCCCCGTTTCTAAAAACGGCAATTTCATAGGCAAAGACTAAAATCAAATAAAAATAAATAGATATTTATCGTAACATTTATTAGTTTATAAATCATCAATGGAGGGAAGGCCTTCGCCCTACCTGTCCGGCCCTGTGTCCCACTACACAGCAAGCTTATAATAATTTTATAATTAAGAGAACCAAAATATAATAATTATGACGAAGGATAAACTAAATTTGAGAGAGTCCAATGATAGTAGTAGTATAGTATAACTTGCTGGCTCCATGACTAAAGCGCGTATTTTGCGTATGGAATCTCTCTGCCTTAGCCTTTTTTTCCAACTATATTGGGGTCGGCTTCCAGTATTTTGCGTATGGAATGATAGTAGTAATAGGCCTTCTAATTAAACACAAAATTCTCAGCTAAACATCTGTTTCCGCTACATTTACAATTTTTCTTACACAACCACAAAACCAGTAAGTAATCATATCATTATCGTATTCCTATTTGCACCATATTGCTCCAAATACTAATTCTGCAATATCCAACGCACATTGAAACACTCGATTGAACCGCAAAACTCTATTACAGCATGCCTACACTAAATTACGCCTAATATACCGAGTTTCATAACTTCTGCATTTTCTAATCTTTCATGTATTCCCTTGGGAAAATTTTCTGCATGGAAAAATGAACCTTATTCTACAAGTAATAAAGGTGAAAGGTGTTTTGGCAGAAGTATTGGTTTAAATTGATCAGTAACACGCAATTGTAATTGGTTGAAATCTAATTGCGCAGTTTAGTTTTGTTTGATGCCTTTATAGTTAGTTTATTAACACTGATCGGCAGGTTGCTTTACATTAAAACCGTTTTCTATTTCTAAATCGGCGTAGGTTTACTGCCTACTGCTGATTCCCTTTATAAACGCGTGCTGTACCTGCGATACACGCGTCATGTTCGTGAACGTGCGCTGTCAGTTGAGGCTGGATCATCTTTTAACTACAATGGATTTAAAAAAAAATGTTTTATTTATTGCATTAAGTAATTTCCTACCTAGCAATATATTGGCGTATCTTTTTCGTATTTCACAAATACTAAATGCCAAAAATTGTACAAATGTTTAAAATGATTTTCATATTACAATTTATATCAGAAACCATAAAAGATATTCAAAGATATAAACTTTATCCATTTATAAAGACTTAGGCTGTTAAAGCTTAGTTTCGAATTTATTGTTGATGTTTTACTAGATGATTAGAGTGTAAATGAACTTCTATTCGATAACAAATCTATACTAATATTATAAAGAGGTAAAATTTGTAAGTTTGTATGTTTGTAAGTTTGTAAGTTTGTATGTAGGGGGTAATCTCTGGAACTACTGGTCCGATTTGAAAAATTCTTTCAGTGTTAGATAGCCCATTTATCGAGGAATGCTATAGGCTATATATCATCACGCTACGACCCACGGGAGCGGAGCAGTAACGAAAAATGCGGGTGAAACCGCAGGGGACAGCTAGTGTCCAAATAAATTTTTGTCCTAATTCCTCCGCATCTTAACAAGAGCAAAGTCAAAAAACTGCCCCCAATTCCTTTAATTATATCATTTCAGTGCAACCACAATGCAAACTCGAGGAGAATCTTATTAACAGATTGAATAGCAAATTCTTTTCTACTCTCATCATAAAAAATACTCAAGCGAAGATGAATGAAGTCAGATTAGTATCTGAGAAAGTCATTTGGTATGACCGAGTTCTGGTTAACTGGGCTGATACGGATTATATGTGTAGTTATATTGTGTATTTAATTTTAATGGCTTTTTATAATATGTATATGTTAAGGTGGATAGATGTCTGTGAAGGGCAAAGTCTCTTGTTTGGAAACAACTTTACTTTTGATTAGTTAATAAATGTTTGCCACTATCTTCACGAGGACTAGAACAATTTGCTTGCTGCGGTCTTCTCGTCCGATTTTAATTTAGATGTCTTCAAGGCTAGAGTGATTAAGCTCTTAATAAACTAGAGGGCTTCACCATCAATGATTGCTTGTCAGTCAAGCACTTGTCAATATAAAATTAAAAAAATATATATCATTCGAATTTTGGTTGCGGTAATGCTGCTTTTATTTCTATTCGGAATTTTGTAATCTACATTGCTACTGACGGAAATCGATCAAAGTCATTATTCCAGCCTCCCCAATATGAATATTGTCAATTTAGCACCAGTGATTCACTTTAAAATAGGCCTCTGTATTTTATAGAACTAAATAGAAACATGATTTTTCGAAAAATTTGAAAACAGTCGAAAGGTTAATTACATTTAGACAGTTTTTAAATTACTTTTCTACTAATCATATATAATTATCGTAATCACATTTTATATCATAACGATGAGCCACTTGCCAAACAGTGCACTCGAAATAAACAAAATATGAGAGATATGAATATGCATACTCTCACAGCATAGCCAAATAAATATATGACTTTCTTTTACTATCTTCGTTCATTCATCATTCATTGTTAGTTGTTTATTTTTAATGTCCATGTGTGTATGTGTGTATGTTTTTTATTTGAATGGATTGTTGTAGATTGACACGTCGTCTACTTTTGTGCTGATGAAATTTGGTGACTTCTGCAGATTCTTCTAAAAAACTTTGTATTTTATAGCTTGAAATAGAAAAAATGTCGTAAAATTAGATCGGTGTTTTCATATCGACTACTTTAACACTCTCTGTAGCAGTTTCTTTTAAAAATATAAAGACATTATCGTGGTCAAATCGATTGTATGAGGCCTATGCAGTTTAGTAACCAGAATGGCATTTTGAGAAACGCATATCATTCTTTTGTGCATGCAAACTAGATTTGTGTTCATATCTACATTTACATTTTTGCTATAGGCATCTGCGTTGAGATACTTAGCTGATATTGCCAAAAATATTCACAAAACAAAAAAATCGTTTGCCTATAATATTCAAAAAACTCCAATAACATAGCAAAGATTTCTTTTACAAAAGTGCGTGTAATTTTACATCTACATATAACATTAATAACATTATAACTACATAAACGTATATGTTTATTAGTCGTTTAATAAAGTTTTTAATCAAAATAACGGTTACCATTTTACATTTATAGCTATAAACGAAAATTTGTGTTTTTATAACTAAATCATAATTAGTGAGTTTACGACCGACCATGACATTGTACTTAGTTATTTGGTTTCTATTTTATGAAAAACTAAAAGAATTAACGAAAATTACGCAATCATAAAACTAGCTAACAATCATAGTCATTATAATATATAGGGAAAATATATGTATTTCTAATATGCTACTCATTTTTATGTTCAAATTTAAGGATAGTTAAGACTATCCTTATTTTAATAATTATGGACGGTATTGTAGAAGAAAATATATTTTTAATGTGACTAAAGGCAGGCACGATATGACTGCAGGATTTCATATTTCAATTGGAGATAGAATGGGATAAACTTTGTTGTAGGTACACCAAAACTTTTACACAAACTTAAATATATGGCTACAATAACGTTCTCATAACTCAATTAATAAGTGATAATAAATAATATCTATCTTTATAAGTTTACACGCGAATGAGAAAAAAAAACATATTTTAACTATTTAGTTGAGGTTATTTCGATGTTTCCCTTTGTGACTAATATAAGAAGAAATTGTGAAAAACTCGAACATAACAGTCTCTTATAAACACCAAAATCTATATCTTTAACTACATACCAATATTCCCTATTTATCACTTTTCATCTCACCAATCAAGACATTTCTTGACCCACTAAAAATAAGACATGCAACTCCCATTTTAAAAGCGATAGTGATCACAAAAACGGCCGCGTTTCCACATTTCCCTGGCTATCACTGTCCCTTCATCGTTATGCCCATACACGGCGCTAGTTAGAAAGCCAGCCTGCTCGGTAATTAGCCACTCATTGCTAATGCTGGCCCATGCTGGTTAGTACTGGACCATGCCCATTACATGTTTGACACTTTCTCCTATTTAGTAGGTAGTTTTTCACTCTTTAAAGATATTAAAAAGGGTATTATTTCAAAGGCTCTCACTCAAAACTCGTATATCATCCGTAAAAATAAGATAGATTTTTTGGCTGGAGGACTTAATTTGTCCTGCAGCCAAAAACATTTAAACGGTTTTAATAGTGTTTCGTAATGTTTATAAAAACCATAATTATCGTTTTGTAAAATGAGTCTTGTAAAATTTGAAGATACATTGACTTGCAGATAACCGGTTTTTGAATCCAGTATAGATAATAATGTTACCTTAGACAAAACTTACTAAGCTTTGGTTAAAACAATCTAGGTTTCGTCTTTGTTGGAAAATACCTACCTGATAACCGTCTAGGTCTCCTGCTAACTAGTTAGTGGTTGCCAATTGATAAATTCAAAAAGTATTGTAACTAGCAGCAAAGCCATCCGACACCACCGTCATCATTTTAGCCGAAAGACGTCCTCTACTGGACATAGGCCTCTCTCAATGGTCGCCATAACGACCATTCCTGTGCGTCTCGCATCCATCAGATTCCCGTGACCCTTACCAAGTCGTAGGTCCATCTTGTAGGAAGCCTTCCAACGCTTCGTCTTCCGCTACTTTCGTACTGGACCTTTCATCTTCCGCTACAAAACCATCCATAAATCTGAGCTCAGATATATTGATGATTTCATTAGCAGGAATTGTAAATTTCCATTAGCACGTACATATGTGTATATACAATATGCTAATCAGTTATTACAGATACCTTTCTGCCTCTGCCCATTTCATTGAACATTAGCACTTTCTCCGATGTTATGATTTCAACCAGTTAATGAGTATATTTATGAACATCCACTATGATTTACGACTGGTAAATAACAGTTATTTCTAAGTAGAAAATTGTATTAGTGCTGCTTGTTATGATGTCTTCGCTGGAAATGGCTGTGTATAGGTGTTATAGTTTCTCTTTAGTTGTTGCCTGTTGAGAATAGTTGAGATCAATTTTCTGATCTATTGATCCAATTTTTTTAATGTTACCTATACTGGGTTGGCAGACTTCGTCACTCAACTGCCCGTCAAATACTGACCAGGCTGTCCCATTATCGGATTACTAGATGTACGATATTGGGCCATCGGTATGTGGTGGATATCGCACCTATACGCACAAAACGTTCATCATCATCATCATCTGCCTAGCCTTTTCCCAACTATATTGGGGTCGGCTTCCAGTCAAGCCGGATTTAGCTGAATACCAGTATTTTACGAGGAGCGGCTGCCTACCAGACCTCCACAACCCATTAACTGGGGTAACACGGTACTTCATGGCAAGACTGGAGTCAGATTTACTGGCTTCTGACTATCCGTAACGACTGCCAAAGAACTACAAATGACAGCCGGGACCAACGGCTTAACGTGCTTTCCGAGGCACGGAGGAAACTCGTTATGTTGTGTTAAGATGGTCACCCATCCACAGACCAACCTAGGCAAGCGTTGCTTAACCTTGAAAATCGACCTGTGCGGCTGTTATTATCTAGCCACGAGCTCCTCGAGGCAAGGAAATGTATGTAAGCTTAAAAATACTCGCCAAACTTACGCACAAAACGTTCTGGGAACATATTCATTATGCATACAGCTAAGAAGTAGAATTCCCTGCCGGAATCTTTGTTTCCTGATACATGTTTTAAGTCAAAGATTGGTTATTTCTAGACCGCATCATCACTTACCATCAGGTTAGACAGTGATGAAACGCGAACCTAAAATAAGCATAAATATGGGTACAATATAAAAATAAATCGCGGTTTGCTTCAGCAAATTGCAGCAAGAATTATGATTGACATTATCACGAATGCAAATCACAATGAACACTACATGCAGAATCTCTAAAACCTGATTTTGTTCTTAAATCTATGTATATAGCAAATCTTTTTCATCTTGGCTTTTTAGTTCGATGTAATCATTCTATTCTATTATTCTTATCGACCTTGGTCGAACCTACTCCTATACTCCTATCCATGGCTAGTCCATCACAATGGCGTTGAAAGTAATAGCTATGCATCGGACTGTGTCCATCTAATCAGCTGATCAATTTGTACTAACAGCAATAAAACTCTATGGACTTAAAGACTTATTACTTTCTGCTTCATTTGGAAAACTGGTTCCTTTTTAAGTACCATAACCCGGTTTCTTTAGTTTATACTTCCGTCAAATGTACGACTATACTACATGATCACACACTTTAGCTATATTGTCCTCAAAGTTGGATATTAGTTGGACTAATTTCCGACTTTGCGATAAATTTTCTTTTGCAAAATTTTAAGAACTTGCTTTTCTGAATCTGCGATTAAGTTTATAAATTTTTCTTCTCTTGCGTTCGCACAAGCAATGATTTAAGCATCCACTAATATATCCAGTGCAAAAATAGTTGCTAGTCAGCTACGTAGTAATGGCGTTATACTCATCATCATCTTCCTGTCTTTGTCTCTTATTTGGAATAAAGAAAAGAAAGAAAAAGAAAGAAAGAAAATGAATTTATTTTGCCCAAATGGACGCACAGTACAATAGTAACAATACAAAAACTGTCAGGCTATGTGAACCCGGCATTATTTTATAGCATCATTCATAGACACTAGAGCTAGTGAGAACACAGTTGCCCAGCTGTCAAGTTATTAACACATAGATAATCTGTGGCAAGTTATCAAGTTATAATCAACGCAAAACGTTTTTTTCGTCCATTCTACCTCGACACGCTGTGTCCAACTCCCTTTAGTAGTGGAGTTATACTACATTCTCTAAATTACAAAATTATTATGACAGCATCATCTTCAATTCTTTCGAAAACTACAAAAACAAAAAGTATTGTTTCTATCCGATGACCACACACCTCACAAATAAGACTAACATAACAAGATTGTACTAACTTCTCACAATTACCTGTTTGTTAAGATCGGTGTTATATTGCGGACCGTCCATCTGGCTGCACAGACTCCTATTGTCGGCGTTAAGCAAGATATGGACGCTATTGTTCTTGACAAATTGCTCGTTACTAGGGAGTATGTTATTTAGTTTATTTAATTTGGAGTTGGGTAACTAGATCTTTGCTGCGAGTTTGTCTTGTTGGGTAATGAATCTACCACTTCTAATATGCCACAAGGCTTTATCCACACAATTGGAATTTCAGATTAAGGTACTTTTAGGTGCATCATACATGGATAGTACGCCCACTTTTTGCTATTTTTTAGTCTATTGTGATATAGGACTTATACCTTGCGACTCATCATCATCACCTTTCTGCCCATGTTACTTGAGGTCGGCACAATACGTTTTTTTCTTTCATTCTGGTCTATCAACCGTCATGCTATCATTGACTCCTTATTCTTTCATACCATTTCTCACAGAGTCCTGTAATCTTTTATTCCTTCTCCCTCTCCGTCTATCCACACGTGTACTCATAATTCTTTTAGTGTCATGTGTTTTATCCCTCAGTCTTGCAAACGGTTCCCCTGCAAGTTTTCAATTATGACGTCACTTTCAAACTTCCTCTAATATTGTACTCATTTCTCGTTTTATCCATTTTCATCATACCACACCCTCTCCTACATTCCCACCTTCGCTTCTTTTTCATTAGTTTCTTGCAACAATAGAGACTCATATATCCAGTGCATAAATAACTGAAAATTTTGTCTGAAATAATCCGAAATTGCCTCCGAAAGTATGTTGCTTTTTTTTTATTTTTTTAAAGAATATAAAATTACTCCTTTATCGTGAGTGTGTTTATAAAGATTTAAACTCACATACACTGAAACTGCCGCAACCACCATCTGCAGGCCCGCGATACGTAAAGCAGGAGCCAATATCTTAACCACTTCGCCATTCCAACCAACCGTGGTTTCAATACTCCGCAGCTCTTGCCCTGCTAAACAACTATTACAACCATTTATTTAGATATGGTAACTAATCAGGCACCATTAAAGCGAGCCGACATCCGATTTCACAAGTAACATCCCGCGATCGACCTTGTGTTGTACCTCCAGCAATTTGTTAGCAGACACGAAAGGGCTTGGTGTAGCAAGCTTGATATGCATGTCAGTATGTAGGATTATGAAATTATTGTAGACACACATGCCTTAGATGTTGTGTGGATGTTGTAAGTAACTGTGGTTTGGTTCGGATTAGGCTCGTCAAGGGTAACGTTGGTAATGGTTGAATGGTTGCACGTCTTGTTTAATGGTTGCCGGTTGTTGAGCAGGTTGCATCTTTTAACCCTAATTATTAAGTATCTGTTAGATTGATTAGCTTTCTTCAACATCTCTGTTATCAGTGAAGAACATATAGCTACTGCAAGGAGATAATTCATGTTTATGAAGCAGAAGCTTAGCTGCATAAACTTTAAATCATCATCATTTCAGCCGAAAGACTGAAACACTGTTTCACAGTTGGACATATGCCTTCCCAAGTGTTTGTGTGTCTCGCATCCGTTAGATTCCCGTGAACCGTACCAGATTATCGGTCCACCTTGTAGTTGACCTTTCAACACTGCGTCTTCTGGTATGCGGTCGCCTCTCCAGAACCTTTCAGCCCCAATGACCATCTGTTCTGCGTTCAATATGCTCTGCCCATTGCCACTTAAGTCTGGCGAAACTTCAAATATTTCAACAAAACCTGGAGGATGTTAGACGGACATTTAAAAATTACTATTTATTAACTAAATGCGTTCAGCCATATTTCTTCGACACTACAAAACTGTTGACGTATATGAAATAGTTTCGTGAACGTTGTAATTGATTGTTTTGTTTTCAGTAACCGGTACGTTTACAAACAGGCGACTAGTTTTCACTTTAGCAAGTTCAATGTGCCTTGCACGGACTGATATTTTAAAATTTATTGTACAAGTAGCAACTGAATGAATCTTTTTCATCATTCTCCGGTCTTTATTGGGGTTGGCTTCCTGTTTAATTGATTATAGACAAATACCAGTAACTATTTCATTTGTGTAAATAGTGAATAAATTATTCTAATGCTTGGTTAACTATGCTGTACGGTCTATCTACGTAGACCATACAGCATGCAGTGCAGCGTACAGTGTGTGTTTGTCTGTTGTTGTTGTTGTTGCATTACGGATAAAAATATTTTTATTACAATAACTAAGCCAAATGTAGGCTTGTCTATGGGCACTGTGGACGCCCCTACAGCCCCAGCTGATCCTACTTTTGACAGTAATTTTTTTTAGCTTAGTATTTCATTCGTGGTTTGAGCTTTTTAGGGTTCCGTACCTCAAAAGGAAAAAACGGAACCCTTATAGGATCACTTTGTTGTCCGTCTGTCCGTCCGTCCGTCTGTCAAGACCCTTTTTCTCAGGAACGCGTGAAGGTATCAAGTTGAAATTAAAACCATATATTGAAATCCGCGGTCCCTTGAAGTTGTGCAAAAATCAAACTTGTAAGTTGACGGGAAAAAAAGATACGCCCGTTTATGTTGCAAAAAACGTACATTTCGACACTGTCAAAGGAATCAAAACTCATAGGGTGCTTCCCGTTGACCTAGAATCTTGAAATTTGGCACGAAGCAAGGTATTATAGCACTAATATCGGGTAAAGTCTGAAAACTGAAAATTTTTAGTTACGTCACAAGAAAAAAAAATTGAAAAGTCTTCAAGACTCGATTCGAGAATTAAACTGTTTTTATAGGTAGGTTGGTACGAAACCCTCATTGCGCGAGTCCGACTCGCACTTGCCCGGTTTTTTTTATTTAGACTCATCCCGTTGGCTACTCAGCTGTTGGCTGTATATACCTAATTATGTTGGGCTTACTCCCTACATATGTTAATTAGTGACGATTACCAATCACCTACCACTAGTTCATCATTATCATTGTGGACTTAGGCATCTTTAACATCACATCATTCCTCACCGTTATCGAAGATCATTGCTAAAAATACAAATTCATTTACTTTTGCTATTATTCTAGCAAATAAATTCATTGAACCAAATCCATTGTTTTCTAAAACCTTACTTGGCACGCGTATTATATATCGTAATAATTACCAAACACGCTAATTATATAAATCATCGTAGACTCGGTAATCGCTAATCTAAAGCGATCTACATCCGCCGGTGAAGCATTACTGCGCCACAGAGTTAGGTGACGCCAAGGTGGGCAGTGCTAGAGAGTTGAAGAGCATCTTTAAAACCTTACCTATTTTGAAAATGCCAATTGAAAACATTCTATACAAACAAATGGTCATCACAATCATATATAAGCCGAAACAACAACTGGTCCTGTAAATGAAGGAAAAAAGAAAGCATAATATGCATCAATATAGAGAACTGGAGTAAACGTCTCCTATTTAGCAGCCAAAAAAAGGCGGTCGTGCTATATTCGAAGCACTGTGTCAACAGTGTCTACGCCATGACCGATCCTGTGCAAGTCGCATCCTTTTGATATTACGTGGACTTTCGAAATCGGCGACCTTGCGCGGTCGCTACCATCTTGCTGGAGTGATACTTGCTCATTGACCATCTATCAATATTGTGTCCTGCCCATTAATTGTCACTTAGATTTCCTAGATTTGCAAATCTGGCTATTGTCGGTAACTTACAAGTTGTCCTGGACTGAGCAGACCTCCAAACGGTCCTGTGCATCTCTCACCCACTGGATTACCGTGACTTTCGTCTGGTCACTGATCCATTTATTCTAGGGTTTAGAACTTACTGAGTAACTACGAATATTATTACCAATGGCACCTCTATTCGCCGCAACATTCCTTACTCTGCATTACATAAAGTAATCAAATACTTACGTAAACGAATCGAGTTCAGATCGATTCGGAATCGATGGCCCGTGACTGTTTCCGATTGGTTTCGCCACAAAAATGACCTTTGTGTTCCTACCTTCATTGTACTCGTCTTTTCTAATGTTTTCGGATAGAATACTCCAGAAAAAGCCGGTAATTTCTGGTTGAGAATTACATGACTACCTATTTTAAAGTTCTATTAAGTTCTCGGAAAACATACAATGGGTTTTGTCAACTGTTTGGTCATCTAGATATTGTAAAACTTTCTTGTGCAAAGGGTAATGGGTACTGATACTAGGTAATAAGTTATTTTTTTAGTTACTAACACTGTATGGATCTTTTTGTGTCCGCAATATAATAAATTCTATTCAGTACTGAAGATATTTTTCACTGACTAATCGATTCTGCTTGACCAGAGGACTGGTTCGTTCTTTTGATTACAGCCCGTTGCCTCTCCTAGAGAGGAGGCCTAAGTCCTAACAGTGGGAACATTACAAGGCCGATAATGTAAATGCTTAAATCTTATTTTCACAAACTAAAAAGTGCATTACAGATAGTCGGTCATCTCCACCGCCCCATAATGTAAATGCTTCATGGTAACCCACGAAATTCAAATTTATTAATTATTGTTTTTTTTTGTTTCAGGTAAGTGTCATGGCGTCAGGTTCTATGGTTATTAAAATATGGTTTGCGACCGGAAAACGTATGTATTTACGGGATTATGATCGTTAAAATCAGAGTTATATTGATGATCTTAAAGGTTAGATGAACTTAAAGGAATTCTCAATTGTGCTAACCCTTTAGTGTATTAACGTTTGAATCCCCAACCGGTCCTATGAGACCGCGCTGTTATTGTTTTACTATTGTGTCTCGTTTCGCGGGTATCTGAGTAATTAAACAAAAATATAGGGTATCAAAAAAATTCATCAACGTCGATGGAAAAAGTGCTCAGTAAGCTGGCAGCACGATGGATAGCAATGCTAATTCGTTCACCGAAGAAAAGCCCAGCCAAGTCACGCGAAGACTCGACCAGCCGTTTGCTGATATCTCGAAAAACTAACCCTTTTGAATGACTTTTTCATCACTGTTTACCATCAGGTGGGATCGCGGACAAGCACTAGTTTATACAAATAAAAAATAGTCAGATATGGCAGACTTTTAAACAGAGCATCTGTACCAAATACCAATGTGCCTATAAACCCAGGAAATAACTAGTTCAATTGCAATTGCAAAGTAATACCACCTTTTCACTCGAAGAACGAGTAATATTGATTACCACGCCTGCTCAAAGCTAGGAATTTCAAACCTACTTTACCAGCAAACTGCATTTTACCCGCCAAAGAATTTACAGCATTCACGCTTTAATTGAAACCAGTTGAATCTGGTGCAATCTGGTAATAACCGGTTCGCTCTGAGAAGTTTACATGAGACGGAAATGTAGAACGTTAATATTTTAATTGTTTACAAAGTGTACCGTGGGAGGGGAAGATGCATTGAGATGTGCTGTGCAACTCATCTTAGTATCATAATTATCACGGCGAATCTTCTTAGTAACAGAGATTTGTATAATCTCGTTTGGCTCTTTCGAACAAGACCACGTTTCCAACTTACTTAACTTACCTAATAGTATTTTGGGACCTCAAGCCTACCTATTTCAGGGATGAAAGACCACCCATGACCCATTGAATAGAACACATTAGTTTTTTCTAGTTTATTTTTGTTTTGTTAGTTGGATCTGTCGTACTTCAGGGCCAAAGGCCTCTCCGTACATCTTCTGCGAGCCTGTGATTCCTCCTTCTAGTTCTGGCGGAATCTAGGTTGTCCAGCTATCTTTTTCGTGGTATGTCGCGAGCCCGTCGCATTTGTCCAGGACACCAACTCTGTGCTACTTTGGTCCACAATTTATCAGGCACGCGGTAGACTGCTTAGTAGGACTTTTTAAGTAAAACAAAAAATTCAATGGCGTTTCGGTTATGTTTTTTTAAATTTATGTTACTAGTGAACTTTAGCTAGTATAATTTAAATTGTCACTTACGGGATATCTTCCGTGATTGTTTAGCCTAAAACAGTGTTTAGCTAGTATCATTCTTTTACAAGTTACATTTTTAAATTAGTTTACATTCAAAACCATGCTGTAGTCTTCCGAACAATTAAAGGAATGGACTAACTTACAACTTAATTCATTACACTTTATACTTTGTATTTTTGTATGCACATTCTTTATTAGAGATGTTTAATAAATAAATAAACATTCTGGCCAGATGTTTACGGTATGACAGCAGTTAACAATAACATGTTATTTTGAATTGAAAAACAATCAATACTATTGCAACTTGAACCTACTGGGGCCCTGGTTTGAATGAAAGAAAACCCTGGGAGCCTGGAATGAAGACAAAGAAGGGACAGGAGTGAGTTTTAATCAATATAAGTATGACACGCCAAGTCATATTGATGATTTCCTACGTTAAAAAAGTCAGTTTGTACCTTTTTCTGTCCTGTACCTCACTATGATAATTCCCTACCACGCTGCTCACGCCAGCGTGGCGTTAGCCTGCATTGCCCCGCAATCCCGCTAGTCCAGTACTATGCACAATAACTCATGGCGTAGAGGGAAGTCATCATCTACCTAGCCTTTTCCCAACTACATTGGGGTCGGCTTCCAGTCAAGCCGAAATTAGCTGAATTCAGTATTTTACGAGGAGCGGCTGCCTACCAGATCGCCACAACCCATTGTCTGGGGTAACACGGTACTTCATGGCAAGACTGGAGTTAGATTTACTGGGTTCTGACTCTCCGTAACGACTGCCAAAGATCTACAAATGACAGCCGGGACCAACGGCTTAACGTGCTTTCCGAGGCACGGAGGAAACTCGGTATGTTAAGATGATCACCCATCCAGACAGACAGACCAACCTTGGCAAGCGTTGCTTAACCTTGAAGATCGACCCGTGCGGCTGTTATTATCTAGCCACGAGCTCCTCGACCAGCTCGAGGAAGTATCCCTCACTAAATACGGCAGCTTCCTACCACGCTGCTCACGCCAGCACAGCCATAGCCTGTATTGCCCCGCAATCCCGCTACTCCAGTACTAAGCACAATAACTCATGGCGTTAGCAACCGGGAAGTGCCGGCCGCGCTGTAATCCACGGTCATAACACTTAATTGCTTTGCAATCCGAGTGTGAACTAGTGAGGGGCACACGCGATTGGAGAATTGAAGACTACTTATTTAATAAACGTACCTAATAAGAATTACTCTGTAGCAGCCTGAGATGCCTTACTTTGTGTTATTCTCACACAGTCCATCCATCGTTTCTTTGGCCTCCCTCTTCCTCTCCATCCGTTTTTTTTTCACTACTCTTAAAACGGTGAAGGAAAACATGTGACATCTACCAATCCGTACTGGGCCCGCGTGGTGGATTGCAGCCCATACCCTCTCCTAGAGTAGAGGCCTGAGTTTAAACAATGTAAAAATTATAAGGCTCATTATGCTTATGCTTAGCCTAGGGTGTAATATCCCAGTGCCTCGGAGAGCCTGTAAAGGCGTTTCCAGAAGCTACGGCTGTGCGATCTCTCTACTGTGTTGTTGGATTACAGTCCAATCAGATTTGTTTGGGATTTTTGGGAATAATATGTTGATGTTATGAATGTTCTTCATTCTTTAATGTACCTAAACAAATAAAAATAGGACAGGTCATGTACACAGGCGAACTTAATGATTTAACTTTTTTTTTAAATGATGCATGTACCCAATTCAAACACATCAAATTTTCGATAACTGACTAAACCATCGATGAATCGCCTTCTACAATCGATACGTGTCCCTCACTAGCGCACACAAATGTATGCGCGGCGTGCGCGGGCGCAGCGGGCGCCGGCCGCTCGGCGCTAGGGCAATGTAACGGTTCTCCGGTTCCCGGTACCGACTCATTATAACCAGTCGGTCGCTGCAAATTATTGGACTTAGCCTTTGTTCTGGCTACTTGGCTAGGTTGTGGCTGGGTTGTGATAACATCCTAAATCTTTCTTCACAAAAATTTCGCGAATGCGCGAATCCTGCAAGTTAAAAAGGGCACAACCAAATTTTTTTTCGAAAATTACGGAACTAGCTTTTTTTAATTATTAGTTTGACCACTATCTCACCTGATGGCAAGCGATGATGATTGATGGGGGGGATGATTTGAACATCATTTGATAATATATTCCACAACTTTCACACACCGCAACCTAGTCCCAAACTAAACAGAGCTTGTGGTATGAGTACTAGACAACTGATCATTTTAAATACATACATATTATTAGACAAATACACCCTAACATAGAACAAATGATCGTGATGTTTACACAAACACTTGTCCTGGACGAGAATCAAACCCACAATCTCCGGCAGTCAAGGCTACTGACCACTAGACCAACAGGGCTGTCATAATAGTAAGTTACCTTGGCAATGTTACTATTTATTAGTAGTTACCTAGACAGATATGTCCGGGGGTGTATGGGGTCCATTAACATCTGAAGGACCCAAGCCAACCTTACCTGCTAGCGGTGCACCCTGCTGTTCAACGGACAAGGCTCTGGCAAACCTGGTTTCCCTCTCGTAGGGTTGTGGGGGTCAGACGGCTGGTCGCCTCACGTAAAACCAACCTCAGTCAAATATTTATGGATAGGAATACATATTTGGGTACTCGTGCTAGGGCGTCGCCGCATAACGACGCGCAGGCACATCGCCCTAAACCTGTGACAAGTGGGTTAGGGCTACCGTGTCAAGTACGGGCACGGTTAAAGAGGTTAGTACCCAAAAGGAAGTTCCGCTTTGCCACCTGGAACATTGGCTCTCTAACCGGACGTTGCAGGGAACTCGCGGACGTACTTGCGAAGCGTCGGGTCCAGTGCGCCTTCCTTCAGGAGACGCGCTGGAAGGGGAATAAGTCCCGTGACATCGGGCAGGGGTACCAGCTAGTGTACGCCGGATCACCATCGGGACGGAACGGAGTGGCCGTAGTGCTGTCTAAGGACCTTCAGGATGGCCTTCTTGAAGTAGACCGATACAGCGACCGGTTGATGCGAGTTAGGGTGCTGATCGAAGGATCAGTTACGAACCTAATCAGTGCCTACGCTCCTCAAACTGGTTGCTGTGAGTCTGAAAAGGAGGCCTTCTGGAATGAGTTCGAAGACGTATTACGCGCTATTCCGAATTCCGAAGATGTTTTAGTTGGGGGGGACCTCAACGGTCACGTAGGTCAGTTTGCTGGAGAGCACGGACGTGTTCACGGTGGTTTTGGATACGGCCAACTAAATGCAGAGGGAGTCAGTATACTCAGGACCTGCGCCGTATCGGACCTTGCCATCGCGAATACGTTCTTTCAGAAGAAGCCCCACCATCTTATTACGTACCGTAGTGGTGCCTACTCAACCCAGATAGATTACCTGTTGGTGCGACGGTGCCACATTGGCAAGGTTACCAACTGCAAAGTCATCCCTGGCGAAAGCCTAACGGCTCAACACCGCCTCCTTGTCCTGGACTTTGCGGTCGTGCCAAGGAAGAAAGTTGTTGAGAAACGCGAACCCCGCACTAAGTGGTGGTTGCTTAATGGCTCTAAACAGTCGGACTTTATTGCGGAGGTCGAGCATCTTGAGGTGAGTGCTCCGCATGAGTCCGTTCAAGAGATCTGGAGTAGGATCCATTCAGCAATCACCACTGCGGGTAAGCGCGTCCTTGGCACTTCTCGTGGTGGCCGCGTCATGGACAAGGAGACGTGGTGGTGGGATGACGGGGTTCAGGAGGCGACTCGGAAGAAGAGGGCTTTATTTAAACAGTGGCAAGGGACCAACTCTCCGGAAGACAGGGAGGCATATGGAGCGGCTAAGCGCGCTTGTAAAAAAGCTGTAGCCAGAGCCCGCAGCAAAAGTTTGTCGCCCTTGTACGACAAGCTGGAAACTGCGGAGGGGCAGAAGCTTATTTTTAAGCTGGCGCGTGCCCGGGAAAAAGCTACACGGGACATTAGCAAATGTCTTTGTGTAAGGGACGCCCAGGGTAGGCTGCTCTATGATGCTCCTTCTGTTAAGGAGAGATGGTGTACATACTTCTCGGAGCTGTCTAATAAACAGCATCCCCACAACCTCCCTCCCGAACCGCCTCCTAACCTCGGACTTATTTCCCCTATTTCCCCCGACGAAACCCGCATTGCTCTTCGCCACATGAAGAACCGGAAATCGATTGGGCCTGACAATGTGCCAATTGAGGTGTGGAAGGCGATGGGCTCACATGGTGTGGACCTTCTGACTGATCTCTATAACCGCATCCTGACCACCAAGGAAATGCCAAACCAGTGGCGACTAAGCCTGATTATCCCGGTCCACAAAGGCAAAGGTAGCGTACAGGATTGCAGTAACTACCGCGGTATCAAGATCATGTGCCACACCATGAAGCTCTTCGAGCGCATCATTGACACAAGGCTCCGTAGCGAGTGCACTATCTCTGAGTGTCAATATGGCTTCCGGGCGGGTAACAGCACCATGGATGCAGTGTTCGCCTTACGGACTCTGTCTGAGGCTTACAGAGAGAGAAGGAGAGCTCTGCATATGGCCTTTTTAGACCTGCAGAAGGCCTTCGACTGTATACCTCGGCAGGCTATCTGGTGGGCGCTCCGCTTCAAGGGTGTTCCCGAGGCCTATGTTGACATTATCAGAGATATGTACCGCGATTCCGTGTCCTCTGTCCAGACCGCTGTTGGCGAATCCAAAGTCTTTCCAATATCTGTTGGCGTTCACCAAGGTTCGGCTCTAAGCCCGTTCTTGTTTAACGTTGTGCTTGATGTAGTTACGGCAAACATCCAGGATCAGCCTCCATGGCTAATGATGTATGCCGATGACATCGCCCTCGTTAACCAGAACAAAGCCCATCTTGAGCGCAGGGTCAACATTTGGAAAGACACGCTGGAAAACGGCGGTCTGAGACTAAATGTGGCGAAGACTGAGTACATGTCCTGTGGTGGCACGGATTCAAGTACTATCCGGATAGGGTCGGATTTGATCGCTAAGTCTGATAAGTTCCGGTACCTTGGATCCGTGCTGCACGAGTCTGGCAGCGTGGATGACGATGTCCAAGCACGTATAGGCGCGGCATGGGCAAAATGGCGCGAGGTAACGGGCGTTTTATGTGACCGTAAAATGCCTCCGAGGCTCAAAGGGCAGATATATAAATGCATCATACGGCCTGTCCTCCTGTACGGTGGCGAATGCTGGCCAGCACTAAGCAGACACACCCAGGAGCTTCGCGTCACGGAGATGAAGATGCTGAGGTGGATGAGCGGCGTAACGCGATCCGATCGCATACGCAACTCATTCATCCGAGGTAGTCTTGGTGTCCGTGACGTGGGGGAAAAACTGCAAGAGTGTCGTCTGCGATGGTATGGCCACATCATGCGCCGCCCTAGGGAGTACGTTGGTCGGAGATGCATGGATATGGCTGTCCTTGGGGCTAGGTCCCGTGGTCGCCCTCGCAAGCGCTGGCTGGACGTCGTCAAGTCCGACATGAGAGCCAATGGCCTCACTGAGGAGGATGTTAAAGATCGGGCAAAGTGGAGAAAACATAGTCGGAAGGCGGACCCTGGCAATGGCCGGGATTAACGCCAGGCAGAAGAAGAAGAGACCTAGACAGATATGTCATAAAAATTTAATAACAAACACTACAGTCATATCGTGTTGATCTTAAAACATGACATCTCCTGTCACTATCTGACGCCAGATCTCAAGCGAGTGTGACAGAATGAGTGCGCAGTGACAGATTAATTATAACCTGTGCTTCGAAGAGATTTATGGCTTGGAAAATTATTTTAAATGGAGCTGCTTTCATAAAATTTAAATACCTTTTGCTAAAGCTTTCGTAAAAGATTTTTTTTAAAGGATAGCTAATCCTTTTTTGGAGGCAATTCATCAAATAGCTCGCGCAAATTTCGCTCGGAGCGAATAACAGTGTCAGTCTTTTATCATACTTATTTACACTGTTCTCACATAGAGTATTATTCTCAGTAATATCAACACTGAATATATAATCGAGATATTTGTAATAGATAACATGATTAAAAAGAGTGTCCATGAACTTTCTTGCACATTCTTCGCCATAGACATAATTTTATTTTTAGGTGGTTACCCACCTACCATAAGAACGTTTTCGCATTATCCGATCCGATATCGGTATCGGACGCCGATACGATATCGGGGTAAGTAAAATGTATGAAATGCCGTGCTCGATATCCGATATCGGGTCGGACAATATGAAAGACAGGTACATATTTCATACATTTTACTTACCCCGATATCGGATCGTCGTCCGATACCGATATCAGATCGGATAATGTGAAAACGGTCAAAGAATGACTTCTCCCGGTCTTGGGCGGTGCACACACATGCATACAATCTTTCATCTTTATAATAACAGTGTGATATTCGAACTACAACTACCTACTCATATCCATTACACATGATCACGCATGTCCCAACCAAAACGACAGCATTTAACACTTTCCCACACAGTAACCACTCAGTAATCACGTACAAACCCTAGAGTTTCTACACTTAACTACCATTCACACAGCCTAACTGCCATTTAAGGTCCACTTCAGCTAAATATTCATCAAAACATGGTTTTAACATGCCATGCTTGCGACTTTCCGAAGTGAAATGTGGAGAAAATGGCCGCCACGTGCCAATGAATTTAAAATACAGGTATTGACATTCTGCTAGTCAATTATCCATTGACTAGTGCTAGGAATCTATATTGTACTTCCTAACGTTATGTAAGGTGATGAATTATTTAATTGTTGTCAGGATAATGGTGGAAGTTACCTAAATTAGTGTTTTTACGTGAGGGAAAGCATCTATCACACTCATAAGTGTGATAGATGTAATGACCATTTCTTCTTGAATGTCATAAGAATTTGTTTAGGAAAGCTACCGTCAAAAAGGGTGAGAGTAGGAACGCATGGGTGAATAGAAACGCAACTTTGATTAGGATGTTCACTTTTATAGTATTGATTTCCGTCAAAGCACCGACTTTTATTCACTAAAAACTCTATTTTCAGGGAAAAACTGTAATACAACGTGAAAATTCCTTTAAAATTGTATCCATTCAATCCTGCGTTTCTATTTACTTCGTTTGACTGTACTTGACTTTGCTTGCGATGTTTCATCATCACCATCAGCATTCCTAAGGAGGCCTGAGTCTCGGGAGCATTATAAGTCTGATTGTGATTTTGCTAAGATTTCCAAAAAACATATTTATAAAAATTATAAGAAAAACATTAATATTACAACAAGAACAAAATCACGGTCAAGACAATATTTTCAATCATAAAACAATTCCAAAGACTACAGAAAAAAAAAACAAAGAACCGCTAATTACAATTCCAAATTTGAATAAAGAACAAATAAATCAGCCAGTATTCACCGTAGGAAAAGTTTTTAATCAAGCCTCTTGCTGACGTGTCCAATGATGCGATGAACATAAAAACCAAATTAAATGCAAAGAAAACTGTAATTGAATGAAGAAAAAACGTTAAACGGTCGAATAAACCTGGAGTTCCGAGTACTGGTGAGAGATGGTGGAAATTTAAGTGGGAGCCAAATATGGTGGACAATGGAAAGGATTCGAGTTTCTGTGTTAGTAAACCATGAGTTTGCCTGCTGTGGTCTTCGTGTCGGATTTTAATTCGGGTGTTTTCAAGGCTGGAGCGAATGGGCTCTTAATAAACTTATCATCGGGTGGACTCGCAGTCAGCCACAAGTTTATATTATACATAAATATCAACTGAAGAACAGCTACTGTTGGACATAGGTGTCCCCTAAGTGGCGCCATAACTACTGGTCCTGTGCATCTCGCATCCATCGGTTTCCCGCGCGACCCACACCAAGTCATCGGTCCACCTTATGGGAGACCTTCCAACACTGCGTCTTCCGGTACGCGGTCACCATTCCAGAACCTTTCGTCCCCATCTAACATCTGTTCTACGATCTTAGTTGGCGATTCTTCGGGCTATGTTAGTAGCTTTTGATCTCTTGCTGCTACTCCATAAAAAACATCAGAACTTTCTATGAGCCAGTGTGCAAGTATCAAAACAACCGAACCATACGAAAACCGAACAATGGCTCCGCAAGCGCAATCGTTCCATTCTTGAACCGTCCGGTGGCGCATATCGATCAATCCCGTTACAGTGTTCAGGTTCGAACTCACGCGCATACCTTCTTGTTTACTGTCCGCTTTAAGCGCTTTTTATGATCCATCGGTTAAGCTGTTTTTAATTTGTAGGTTACCGATACTGGTTAGGGAACTTTTTGTGTTTTATGAGTATGGAAGAGTGTTGATTCGTGTGGTGTATTGTTAGTATCTAGGTGAAGAGGTTGTAGCCTCATTCTTATTGGCGTGTTTGAGTTTGAGTTCTCGATCCATCTGTGTATACCGTATCTTGGGTTATTTTAATTGGATCTAGGCCTACCTATGAGAAATAAGAAACATTTTATTTCACATAGGCTTAAATGCATGTCATCATCATCATCATCTGCCTAGCCTTTTCCCAACTATATTGGGGTCGGCTTCCAGTCAAGCCGGAATGCATGTATCTGAATGGAATTCCCTGGCCCCTGAGCTAGATATAAACTGTCTAAGCCTTTATTTATATTCTTATATATAAATATTATATACCCATTATTTAGAAGCCAATGCATTTCCCATAATATGGATACCATTTTGTATCGTAATTAAATTCGTTTTTTTAGAACCAGTCATAGTCGTTACCAGTTATATCACTTTCCAATCGTTACAAGGATTTCTAAGGACCAATACTCATATTTGTAAGAATAAATTTCTTAAGCAGATGTCACCGTTTCCTGCGGATGTTTTCTCTCTAAACCCAATCTTACGTAAATTTTCTATATACCATTGGCGTAGGTATCAAAATTCTAGTTATAAACAGGAAATACAACTACGTCATATGCCCTTAATGTTTACTTTGAATAAATATTGCATAATGTCGGTATAATCATTAATTAGCACCGATTTACAAGCAAGAAGGTAAAAAAAGAAACTAAAAATCCTTTCGTGTCCGTTAACTACTTACATTCTTATTAAAACCCTATAGTTTGATAGGTACTAACATCATTACCTAACCTAAGCTATAAGATTTCTGGTGGGGTTTTAATCAATCAACAAAAAAAAAATCCAATCTAAGGTCCAATCTAAGGTCCCAGTAGGCTTCAGCCCTGCTAGGCCTCTTCGGTTTTGCTAAAATCTCTTAGAGGAGCGCGTGGAACATATTTTCACGGTAGAAACCATGTAGAAACCCTAGCTCTCGTTTGTTTCCTTACCCTCATTCGATTCTTCGATTATATCATTACTTTAAGGATCTTCTTAACCAGCCATCTTGGTTAGTAACAGTATGATGTATGCAAATCCTACTAACATTACCTAACGTCAGTTTAGTGAGTGATTAGGAACGATTCACACGCTAGTGCTAACCCGCGGTTATGTCCGCAGTACTTTCTAACGGTAATAAAATATTGTTGCGTAAGAGAAACAATGTCAGCGTATGGTCAGTACTTTAGTAGCCGGGACTTGATTGAACCGTGCTTTGAAATCTTTGTTTGGATTTGTTAAAGTTCATCCATTTGAATTGGTGAACTTACTCGGGTCATTATTTTGTTTTATTTAAAACGCGAATTTATGAAAAGATTATGCGGCAATTTTCAATAGTCTCTTCTTCCAGCCCTTATCCCATATTACTTGGGGTCGGCGCAATGTATTATTCTCATCCATTCTATCATGTCACCCGTCGTACTAACACTAACTCACACTCCTTGTTTCATTTATACCAGTCCTCACACAATCCACCTATCTTTTCTTTGATCTCCCTATTCCTCTCCATCCGTCTACATGTAATTTTACAGGCTATTTTCAATCGTGAAATGTTTTCAAAGCCTTCGTTTTAGACCATTCATGTCTTTAGTTACTTTAAGGATCGGCCATATACTGATAATATAGAAGGAAATTTTGTAGAAACAGTAATTTTCATTAAAAGAGTAACCATTGCGTTGCAAGAGTAACCATTCCGGTTCTTCTCCATAGGAAAGACCCAATTAGAGCCGTGCGCTAGCTTCTGATGTTTTAAAAATGCCCATATAAATAAAATATTGAGTACAGGGGCGTAGCTACCGCCGTATCTGCCGTATCAATTATACGGGGCCCCCGGGCCACGGGGGCCCCCAAAGTGTGTAAGGAAAAAAAATAAAAACTTTCTATTTATTTTACCTATTTTACAAATGACAAAATTCTATAAAGCAATTACTTTTTTTCCCGTCTTAACGTTTGAATCCCCAACCGGTCCTATGAGACCGCGCTGTTATTGTTTTACTATTGTGTCTCGTTTCGCGGGTATCTGAGTAATTAAGCGTGCGTTTAAAAGTTGGCAACACTACACACTACTTTTCTTTTGTGAAAAATCTTTACCCCCATATAAGGGCCTCCAAGCAAATTTTTTATACGGGGCCCCGACAAGGCACGCTACGCCACTGATTGAGTATGTGTTTGACTTCGCGTATTAGTGCAGAATTTATTCCAATTAATGATAAATAATAAAAAAAGAATTATTTGCTAAAGAAAAACACTTTCTACTATCAGCTTTACAGTCAGCCTGGCCTGACCTGACAAGCGTCTTTATAACACAAATTAGTTTACAACTTTTATTTACAATATGCCATCATTCTTTACGCCTCATACAACGCGTAGCCATTTAAGGTACGGTTCCAATAAAACGACCGTACGCGCCAGACGATCCGCGTTACCTCCCCCTAATGACTGTAATCTCTGGCTGGTGTGCAACTGACCTTATTCCTGACAGCTGGGATACGAGTAGGCGCGGTTTTGACCTACTGCGTCTAATAATTATGTAGTGCTGGATGAAAAGAGAGGTATTTTTGTTAGTTTTTTTTGCGCGCTGTTCTGCTTGGTTAATGTTGATATTTGCGTTGTAAAATGTTGTTGGAATTTTATTCAATAAAGTTAGTTTAAGTTGAGTTGTGGAGATCTAGCAGGCAGCCGCTCCTCTTAAAATACTGGTATTCAGCTAAATCCTGCTTGACTGGAAGCCGACCCCGATATAGTTGGGAAAAAGCTAGGCAGATGACGATGATGATGGAAGTTAATGTAAGTAAGTTTTTCTTAGATTGGACATAAATCATCAAATAACTTCCCCGCTTTGGGTGGAGCAAGAGGGAGTGTCAGACTTTAGATAAACTACAACTCTTTCCTCTATGTGTTTATACCTACTTAAAGTTCCCATGTCTTCCCCAAAACATAAATTACTTTTAAAAAAATATTCAAGCAGTGAAATGAATGTGCAACTGACCTTATTCCTGACAGCTGGGATACAAGTGGGTGGGGTTTTGACCTACTGCGTCTAATAATTACGTAGTACTGGATAAAGGGAGAGGTTTTTGAGTAATTTTGTTATTTTTTTGCGCTTTTGCTGTTTGGTTGATATTTGCATTGTAAAATGTAGTTGGAATTTTATTTGATGAAGTTAATAAATGCAAAGTTTATATCCTTCTTTGTTAAAAAATAAAACTTGAAATAACTTCTCTCGCTCTGTGTTGAGCGAGAGGGAATGTCAAGCTTTAGATTAGCCTACAAAAAAATTCTATCTTTTCCCTCTGCCACAAATAACTTTAAAAAAAAACTCAAGCAGTAAACCTTAATTTATATTATTAATCAACAAACAAAATACTCTTGCTTTTTCTTTCTCCGTTGTCAAACGGAAGTGTTCTTTCAACCAAAACATAAAAAAAAAACAAGGAAGGAACTAATCTTGAAAATAATCAGTTGCACTCAAATGCATCTAGATGACACGGTTCAATACAATTAAAAACTAGTCCACTAGTTGAGGAAGACTAGTCGATAAACTAGTCAATTTATTTCCTCTTATGTCCGGTCGTCGCTAGACATGATGTAACAAAAATCTACTTATAAACCAGTTTCTTTGTAAAAATATTCCGTTTCGTATAAATTATGGGTCTTTATGTCGATTAGGTTGCTTCTAGGCAAGCGTGCTCCATCGTTGAGCACATCATCGCTTACCATCAGAAGTGCTATTCTCTAAGAAAACAGCCCTGCGCAAGCACTCCTGGTAAGAGCGAGTCAAGAGTCAAGCGCGAGCCTTTGCATACTTAATCACCTAATAATATATTAATTTAATCTTTTACTAGTGAGTAGTGACAGAAAAAAATATGTAATCAACGGTATCGCGTCTTTGGTCACTGCTCCACTCCTGTTAATTATAGCGTGTTGTTTTATAGCCCTTAGCTTTCCTTGATAAAAGGGCTATCCAATGCTATAAGACTTTTTCAATTCAAACAGGTTTTTTCTGAGATAAGTGCGTTTAACTAAACAAACAAACTCAAACATTTTTTTTTTGTTAAAATAGCGCCGTGCGCTATGTTACCTGACCCACCTTAGAAATATAAAGAGAGAAATATAGGTCAGACAATAAGAAGCACTGACTATACTTTCAATGAGTTATCCTGCTTTGAGTGTAGTAAGAGGATCCGAAATTATTTCAAATCTGAATCCGTTATGCTATATCTAAGTCCTATATCCGTATCCGTATTCATAATATCCGACATAAGTTAGGTAACATCCTTACTTCACACAACACATTGCCCTTTAAGGTACGGTTCCAACAAAACGACTATACTCCGTCGGTTTAGGTAGTTAACTAAATGTAAACAATCTTGGCATGTCTTTTTATCTAAAAGTTGTCTATAAATTGTATATAAAAATCTTTGCGACAAGGTATTTACCTAAATCGATGTTAGCTAATAAACTAAATTTAAATAATCTTTGTGTATATTATATACGACCTCTTTAATATAAAAAAACATACCAAGATTGTTTACCTTTAGTTAACTACCTAAACCGATAGACCATAGGTATACTCACGCAGACGATCCGCGTTGCCTCCCCCTAATGACAGTAATCTCTGGCTGGTGTGCAACTGACCTTATTCCTGACAGCTGGGATGCAAGTGGGCGGGGTTTTGACCTACTGCGTCTAATGTCTGACAATAATTGTTTAGCTGGACAAAAGAAGTTCTGCAACATTTTTTTATTGCACAATTATTATTAGGTTTTTTTTTAAGGTAGGTAGTAATTAAAATGACTTCTCCCGCTCTGGGTGGAGCGCTACTGATATCTTTTAGAGGCACGCTTGAAACAAAACGCACCGTCGAGCCGAATTTGGTCCTTTCGGGACAACGAGTTACCCTCTGCTCACCATCCCAAAGCCATCCATTTCCATGAAAATCATTCATGGGACCAGGGCCGTTTTCATTTCAAACTGCAACCAAATTTTGGAACTGCATTCGTCACACACAGAAAAAGCAATGAAGTTTTTCGAAGACGCTTCATTGCACACGTGTAAATTTTATTCTTCACGATTTGACACAGTTCTAAAACTAGTTTGCTTCTTAAGGAAAATAATTAACAAACAAATCAGGCATAAAGTCTTCAGTTACCATGATGCAACAAAAACCCATCCAAAAACTAATTTCTTAACTAATTTATTTCAAATTCTTGCAAATTAATTCTATCTTCCACTTGGTGACCGTAAAAATAATATAAAATGGCGAATAAAATTAAAAGAAGCTATTTTAATGTCTCGTTTCTTAAAACTATATTCTCACGGCAATTATCTTGATGTTTTATTTTCACGGTAAGAAAATGTACATAAACTTTCGGTTCGTTAGCCTTTTATACTCTGCTTTAGTTATTTATTACCCATCATTCCTCGTAAATTCGAATAAAAATACATTAACTTGTATTTTGCAAAAGGACATTGTGAAATTAAACTAATTTAGTCTAGGGCATGGCCTACCTGTATGCCAGATTTCGTCCAGATCCGTTCAATCGTTTGAGCGTGAGCGTCAAAACATAAACACACATCTATATATCTTTACATACTTAGCTCGTGGCTAGATAATAACAGCCGCACAGGTCGATCTTCAAGGTTAAGCAACGCTTGCCTAGGTTGGTCTGTGGATGGGTGACCATCTTAACATAACGAGTTTCCTCCGTGCCTCGGAAAGCACGTTAAGCCGTTGGTCCCGGCTGTCATTTGTAGATCTTTGGCAGTCGTTACGGATAGTCAGACGCCAGTAAATCTAACTCCAGTCTTGCCATGAAGTACCGTGTTACCCCAGTTAATGGGTTGTGGAGGTCTGGTAGGCAGCCGCTCCTCGTAAAATGCTGGTATTCAGCTAAATCCGGCTTGACTGGAAGCCGACCCCAATATAGTTGGGAAAAGGCTAGGCAGATGATGATGATGACCTAAACATATACGAATATACATATAGGTACCTATAATGAAAAAGGAGAAACTGACTGACAGACATATCAACACACAGCCGAAACTACTGAAACTAGGAGCGTGAAACTTTGCACAAGGTTTCCTTCTATGGCGTAAACGAGCACTAAGACAGGATTTTTCCAAATTCACCCCCTAAAGGGATAAAAAGGAAGCTCCAAAGTTTGTATTGGGAAACCTACTTTTACGCGGGTGAGGCCACTGGCAGAAGTTAGTTCATACATATAAACTTTCGGCTTTGTAATATTCATATGATATTATTAATTACTCAGATACCCGCGAAACGAGACACAATAGTAAAAGAATAACAGCGCGGTCTCATAGGACCGGTTGGGGATTCAAACGTTAAGCAATATACAAATAATTGTATAAATAAGAAGCCATGATTTTCTTCCCGGGTCCACAGACAAGTAATAAAGTCTTGAAGTTTATTATAAATTTTTAATTCAATTATAGTCTGCTGTCGTAAAAGATTGCCTAATCTGATCTAATAGAACGCGCTTCTCATCAGAGCAATGACTTCTTGATTGTTTCTCAACAGTGGCGTAGCTGGACTCACAGGGGCCCTGTATCAAGAGCAATAAAGATATTTTTAACAAAATAGGCGCTACCATTACAGAACTATTGTTGGTGGTTGGTGTGATATACCATGAAAGAAACGAAGCCTCTGAGACCATCATCATCTCATCATCTGCCTAGCCTTTTCCCAACTATATTGGGGTCGGCTTCCAGTCAAGCCGGATTTAGCTGAATACCAGTATTTTACGAGGAGCGGCTGCGTACCAGACCTCCACAACCCATTGACTGGGGTAACACGGTACTTCTTGGCTAAGACTAGAGTCAGATTTATTGGCTTCATAGAGGCCCAGTATCAAGAATAATTATAGGTTTATATAGGTTTTTTTTTTAATTTTTCATAAAATAGGCCCAAAACCGTAAAGGCCCAGCAGAGTCGAAGCGTTTAGGGTCACGGATTCACTTCTGAAAAGAAAACTCAGGGCCCTGGAACGAAGGCAAAGAAGGAACAAAGGATTGGGTTTTATTCAGAGAAAGATCATTCTGATGTTTTCCCACCTAACAGTTTTTTATTGCGGCCCTATGTAGAAAATACTAAAATACGTGGAGATAGCTATAAACTATTACTACCTATACGTTGCCTACTATACGAGAAGGTTGTGGTATGTTGTAAATTTTTGCATGCATCGGGGCCCCTGTATCTTGGGGGCCCTGCACCAATGATACGGTAGTACCTACGCCCCTGTTTCACACGGATGGTTCTCGCGAGATATTTCCCGTTCGTTCCGTTCCAAGATCGCTAAATATTCAAAATATGCGTATCGCAATAATATATTGTTAATTTATTACACTCTTAGTTCTGAACGGTCGCCTTAGTGCAATCAATGCAATCGTTATAGCTAATATTGGCTCGAATAAAGCAATAAACTAGTTTATATTCTGTATTTTCACAATTTTAAATTGGTTTTTTATATCTTGGTATTGGTAAAATTGGTTATCATACAAATATTTTAAAGGCATAAGTTTGCATATTTGTTATTTTTTCACGCATAAACTGCTGGTCAGCTTTGGTTCAAATTTGGCTCACGGGTAGACCATGTCCTGGAATACTTAGGATATTTTTTTATCCCTTGGTGATATTTCTCTACTCTCACATGAGTGAAACTTCTGTAAACTGTTTTTGCGTAATTTTTGTGGGTTGCTAACCTATGAATGTTATTTTTTGCATAAGCAATTTAATTTTAATGTTTTAGTAACCAAATTAATATAGTCTGACTACCTTTATAAAACGTGTTGAATCATGAAATCATTCTCTTAAATGAAACATTAGGTAATTTTAAAAACTTTTTTTTTTAAGTGCAATTGAGCTGATTACAAAAAAGTAATTTAAACCTCTATTGCATGCAAGCATGGCGTCGACTTGTCAACTTATTTTTTTTTTATACGGCCACGTTACGCAACACATTCAGCCTTTATTGGCATTATCAGACGTAAGGGCAAGTGTCCACTTACGGAGTGCAACACGCGTGAAGAACGGATCGAGTTACTTTAACGAAAATTGTAGCTTTCGACGACACACTTTCTTAAAATTATTATTTTTGTGTCGGATACTTGAAGTCCAATTCTTATTTAAAACAACGTTAGTAAATGATCAAAATATTATTTTAATTTTTTTGTGTTCCCATGATTTGCGTACTAATGTACCTATTTAGCCAATGTTACGATTGAACGTATTCGGTTTTAGATACAAAACACAATCATGAGATGTCATCATCATCATCATTGCACCCGAAAGACGTACACTGTTGCACATAATTATGCCTCTCCCAAGCGGCGCCACACCTGGTCCGGTGCATCTCGTACCCTTCGGGTTTCCGCTACCCTGACTAAGCGATCGGTTCACCTTGTGGGAGGCCTTCCAGCGCTGCGTTTTCCAGACCAGAATATTTCGTCCCCATCGTTAAATGAGGACGTAAAGTAACACATTCCAATGTTTTCACGGTATTTGCATGGTATTTGGCAACAAATGTATCGAGTCAATCTTTTGCAAAGATATTTAGATAATCAACTTACCATACTGCTTCGCACAGATCTGAAATTTATAAATTTATAACTGTAATATGCATGTATTATACACCTAAGCCTGCCTCATGAATCTCTTCCACCAAACTTGTGTATTACTAAAAAACGCATGAAAATCTGTTCTGCAGTTTTTGAGTTTATCGCAGACAGACAAAAGCGACCAAGCCCCAACCTCGACACACTCCGACGACGAAGTAGAGACCATGTATGAGGATATATCCAGAGCCATACATGGTTATAAGACTCACTTCACCGTGGTCATGGGGGACTTCAACGCTAAACTGGGCAAACGAGACGGTGATGAGCTGCGAGTGGGGCAATTTGGATTTGGACGGCGGAACCACCGGGGACACCTACTGGCTAGCTTTATGGAGAAGGAGGGCCTCTACATGATGAACTCTTTCTTCAAAAAGCGTGAGTATAGGAGGTGGACCTGGCAAAGCCCCGATGGTGCAACTAAAAATGAGATTGACTTCATCTTGTCGACGAAGAAGCAAATATTCAATGATGTCTCTGTGATCAATGCAGTGAAAACTGGTAGTGATCACCGCATGGTGAGAGGCACATTGAATATCAACATCAAGCTTGAAAGGTCTCGACTGGTGAAATCTACGCTCCGTCCAGCACAAATCCAGCTCCAAAACCCCGAGAGCTTTCAGCTCGAACTCCACAATCGTTTCGAGTGCCTAGGTAGCTCCGTGGACGAATGTAACGATGGGTTCGTGGAAACTGTCCATACGGTCAGGTCTAAGTTTTTTCAAGACCCACCGTACAAATAAGAACAAGAAGCTCTCGGATCCGACTCTCGAGCTCATGAAGAAGAGGCGTGAGATGATTCTGCAGTCTTCAGACGATTTGTGCAGATACCGTCAGCTCAATAGACAGATTTCGAAGTCCTTAAAACGCGATCTTCGCCACTTTAATTCCGAAAGGGTTAAGGACGCGATAGAGCGGAATAAGGGCTCCAAAGTTTTTGCGAGGGATCTGTCTATTGGGCAGAGCCAACTCACGAAACTGAAGACCGACGATGGCAGAGTCATATCCGCTAAATCGGAGCTCCTGGGAGAGATCGAGGCATTCTATGGACAGTTATACACGTCTATCTCTAAACCCACGACAAATCTAGCGAATGATCCAAGAGCTAGATTGACCCGACACTATACCGAAGATATCCCGGACGTCAGCCTGTACGAGATTAGGATGGCTCTGAAACAACTTAAACACAATAAGGCGCCGGG
This sequence comes from Mythimna separata, assembly GCA_030763345.1. NCBI lineage: Eukaryota > Metazoa > Arthropoda > Insecta > Lepidoptera > Noctuidae > Mythimna > Mythimna separata. The sequence continues at coordinate 1,952,092 of CM061188.1, read as the reverse complement.
TGAGGACGGAATTACGGCCGAACTTCTGAAGGCGGGTGGAAAACCGGTCCTTAAGGCCCTTCAGAAGCTATTTAATTCCGTCATACTCGAGGGCAAAACGCCACAGGCATGGGGCAGAGGTGTGGTGGTACTTTTCTTTAAGAAGGGCGACAATGCCCTCCTTAAGAACTACAGGCCCATCTCACTTCTGAGCCATGTCTACAAGTTGTTTTCCAGAGTCATCACGAATCGTCTCGCACGCAGGTTCGACGACTTCCAGCCTCCTGAACAAGCCGGATTCCGAAAAGGCTTTAGCACCGTAGACCACATACATACGCTACGGCAGGTTATACAGAAGACTGAGGAGTATAACCTGCCTCTCTGCTTAGCGTTTGTGGATTACGAGAAAGCCTTCGATTCGATCGAGACTTGGGCTGTACTGCAGTCTCTCCAACGGTGCCAGATTGACTATCGGTACATCGAAGTGCTGAAATGTTTGTACAAAAACGCCACCATGTCAGTCCGACTCCAGGATCAGACCTCGAAACCTATCCTTTTACAGCGGGGTGTGAGGCAGGGAGACGTTATCTCTCCGAAACTGTTCACGGCCGCATTGGAGGATGTCTTCAAGGTTCTGGAATGGAGAGGGCGAGGCATCAATATCAACGGCGAGTACATCACTCACCTTCGGTTTGCCGACGACATAGTAGTCATGGCTGAGACTACGGAGGAGCTCAGTACAATGCTCGGTGATCTCAGTAGGGCTTCCGAAAGAGTGGGACTCAAAATGAACATGGACAAAACCAAAGTCATGGTAAACATCCATGTAGCTCCCACTCCTATCAAGATCGGAGACTCTACACTCGAAGTTGTGGACGACTACGTCTACCTGGGACAGACGGTCCAGTTGGGTAGATCTAACTTCGAGAAAGAGATCAATCGTCGAATCCGACTCGGCTGGGCAGCGTTCAGGAAGCTGCACGGTATCTTCTCGTCCAACCTACCGCAGTGTCTCAAGACAAAAGTCTATGACCAGTGCGTGTTGCCAGTGATGACATATGGCTCGGAAACGTGGTCGCTCACAATGGGCCTCATCAGAAGGCTTAAAGTCACCCAAAGAGCAATGGAAAGGGCTATGCTCGGAGTTTCCTTGCGCGATCACATCAGGAATGAAGAGATCCGCAAGAGAACTAAGGTTACCGACATAGCCCGAAGAATCGCCAAACTTAAGTGGCAGTGGGCAGGGCACATTGCTCGTAGAACAGATGGTCGATGGGGACGAAAGGTTCTAGAGTGGCGGCCACGTACCGGAAGACGCAGCGTCGGAAGGCCTCCCACAAGGTGGACCGACGACCTGGCGAGGGTCGCGGGAATCCGATGGATGCGAGACGCGCAGGACCGGTCGCTGTGGCGACGCTTGGGGGAGGCCTATGTCCAGCAGTGGACGTCTTTCGGCTGAGATGATGATGATGATGATGATGATGAGACAAAAGCGTAAATTTGTTCTGTTATTATTCTGTAAGGACGTCTTGCCATGAAGTACCGTGTTACCCCAGTTAATGGGTTGTGGATGTCTGGTAGTCACCCGCTCCTCGTAAAATAACGGTATTCAGCTAAATCCGGCTTGACTGGAAGCCGACCCCAATATAGTTGGGAAAAGGCTAGACAGATGATGATGATTTATTCCAAAACTCCCTATGTATTCCTCCATTCTCTCTGCATTGCACACAGTGAGTACTTGCCTCAGCCCATTAAACGCGATCTAACAGTCATTACGAGATAATCTCCTTCTAATAGACCGGCAAGAATCTTCCTATTGCAAGATCTGACTCGTTTCAAACAAGTATCATCAAAGCCTGCTCAAATATAGACATGGGTTGTAAAAACTTATTTAGAAATAGAACTTGAAATCTAAGCGTAAAGGTAATTTAAAATATTCGCCGTTGTTTTACTTAGGGCCATGTGCACCGACATAAGTTTAAGATAACCATCTGATTAACGTCAATAACCGACGATAAGGAACAGGAAATATTGCTAAAACAGCCGTTTTAATATTAAAACAGTCAATTTGGTGTCGGTGAACATCGCCCTTAATTAATATGCTTAAAATTTTCTAATAAAAGCCATCAGAACATTCTGAGATCAAGATTAAAATCAGAATTATTCTAATATCATGAACACATTCAATGTGCGTCTCTGCCAGAGTCTGTTTCCTGATAGCTACAACCTAGGGGTCTTTAAGTCAAGAGTGAATAGGTTACTTCTAGGTAAGCGTGCTCCATCGTCGACTATATCATCGCTTACCATCAGGTGAGATACTGGTCAAACGCGAGCCTATCAATTTTAGTAAAATAAAACATTTAAATAAAATCTACACAAAAGTCACCCTTGTTTTGAATAGGTGGGGGGTCTTTACTGTCATGACGAGTAAATGGGACAAAAAATGAAACCAACCTAACCGTGAAAACTAACTTTCTGGTGAAAAGAATTGTAAGACTGTCATGGCGCTGTCTAGAGCTGTCAAATTTGACAGCTAGTCGTCTAGATATGTATCTAATACATATTTCAATTGTAAGAAATGTCAGTAAAAAAAAGAGTTGAATTAGGTGGCATTTTTATGCAAACGATAAAATTAAGTCAATGAAATGAGATAGTACAAATTAATATGCAAAACAGTACAATCACCATATTTCTTCGTACACCACATTTCTCAACGCTTTCATGTCGGGGTTGGCATATTACAAAATGATTTGCGGTCGGATTGTGTTTTCCGCACTGGCAGCACAAGTATTATGGTCATAAACAACGTGTTGCGTACCTATTTCACGCGTGACTACACTAAACATTCTCTATGGATTAGTAATACTTGTTTATGTGTGTGGTGAAAACCGAGATGTGGGTAGGATGGGAAAAGGTACTAGAGAGAAAATACTATAGATAATAATTGGATTAGGGCAGCAGAATGGTAGTTTTAGAACCTACGAGAGAATAATGTGGAGTGTCGTTAACTATACCTGCAGACAAACAGTAATTTACCCTTGGAACTTCTTAACGCAAGCTTATTTCATACATAGAAGAAGTACTTTGGTCTTCTGACCACCACACCAGACCCTATCACTCAATGAACACAACAAAATTGAACATGAATAACGTGTCATCGTCATCATCTTTTTAGCCAAAAGACGTCCACTTTTGGACATAGTCCTCCCCCAAGTGTCACCACAATGAACGGTTCTGTGCGTCTCGCATCCATCGGATTCCCACGACCCTAACCAAGTCATCGGGCTACCTTGTAGGAAGCCTTCCAATGCTACGTCTTCCGGTACGGTCACGACTCCAGAACAAATAAAAAACAACGATACATTATGATCAATAATAATAATATTTGTTTATTTGTTACTCCATTACACTCAAAAGGCTGGGCGGATTTGGATGAAACTTGGCACACAAGAACACCATTTATACCCTAGAAAGAGACAGGATACTTTCTAACCCAACCCAAGTATCCCATAGGATACTTTTTAATAACTACTATATGTTCCCTTGGGATATTTTTTACTATGACACTGGCTAAGCCAATGACACCAAGAAACGAAATTCTAACTTCAAAAAATTTCCGGTGAAAGAATCACAAATCTTGTCATCACTTCATAAAATCGCAAAATGCCAATAAAACAAAAGAAATCGTCGTGATTCACACCAATTCTCCGCGATACTACGATCGCTGTTGACCCCCTTGGCTAAAAGAGCGTGAATCGGACTCATTAAACTGTTAGTCACTTCGAGTAATAAAAAAGAAAAGTGTGATTCTAAGAAAATAATTCTTTATCTCACGGGAATCTGAATTATCGCGAGGCAGTGCGAAGTAGCTTAAGTGGCGGTGGACTCTTAGAATTATCAAAGGCGCCATATTTCTTAAAATAAGAGATAGACTTGTATAATAGGGAATATAATAAGTGGCATTGGAAGGCCTCCCATAAGGTGGACCAATCAATGACCTGGTGAGTGTCGCGGGAATCCGATGGTTGCGGGACGCACAGGACTGGTGATTATGGCGACGATTGGGAGGCCTATGACCAGCTGTGGACGTGATGTTAAAGAATAATGTGGCAGTGGGTAGGGCACATTGCTCGTAGAACTAATGCTGATACTCGATGGAGCCGAAAGGTTCTGGAGTGGTGGCCACGTACCGGAAGATGCAGTTTTGGAAGGCCTCCCACATCGAGGAAGGTTCACCTGGTGAAGGTAGCTAGAATCCAATGGATGCGACGCTCAGGACCGGTCTTGGGGAGGCCTACGTCCAGAAATTTCGGTGATGTTGGTGATGTAAGAAATAAACTGTGTTCAGTTGCTTCTTTTTACACTTAAAGGCATTAAATTCGAATTCTTGAGAAAAATGCTCCACAACCTTTGAATAAACTATAATGAACTTAAATAAAATGGGGTTGGTCTGCGGTGTAGCGCAAATTAGATTAAATTGGGATTTAATCTTAATAGGATTGAGTTAAAGTTAATTAAATTATAACTTGATTGACATTTCGGACGTTTATTTTGAGGTGTAGGAGCAGTAATCTTTTACGGAGGCTATTATCATAAATCACTACTTAACATTAGCACTAATTAGAGTCTAGACAGGCCTTAAAAACGTTACCTAATTCAACCTTGAAATAGCACAGAATGTATAATATCGTAATTAGTCAAAAGTTACTAAGTAATTATTTAATTAAAATTCTAGATCAAAATATGATATCCATATTTTTATGATGATTTAATACGAAAAGCTTTAAATTTTGAAAACAAACAAGTTCTTTAATCAGTTAATCAGTTTTTTATTAATGTTTTCATTCATTTAATTAAAAGTTTTGATAGAAACGTCAATCATTTGTAAATGTCAGTGACAACTTTACAAGATCGATTTTTAAACAAAATGGCGGATAATTTGAAAATTGGAATACAATGTACAGCCAGGTTTTATTTCTTAAAGTTTATTTTTTATTTTATTTTTTAAATGACTGTATATTTAACCATTTAAGTATTGCTTTTATCAATTGTAGGTACATTATTTGCTCGTTTTTTTTTTAATTTATTCTTAAAATGACTCTTTGACCATTTATTGCTTTTATCAATTGTAAGTTATTTGCTTGAGTTGAAGAATGGTTTCGTGTAGAAAAGATTTTATCTTGGCTCATTATGAATCAATTTCTCATTCATTTATTTGACTAAACATTGTGTTTAGAATAACTTACAATCGTTTTTGTTATAGTTTTGTTTAGCTAGAACCATTCTGACATGAATTCGCTAAGCTCAATGACCGTTTCTCATCACAAACGTCAATTTTTTATTTGAAGTTTTTAGTTTTTTATATAGGTATATTTTTTGTTTGAAGTTTACTTCTAAGCAAGCGTGCTTTATCGTCGAGCATTACCATCGCTTACCATTGTGTCAAATAGTGGTCAAGCGCGAGCCTATTAAAAAGAAACACTTTTACTTTTTTATTGCGGCAAACGAACAGAGCCAAGGCGATCCAGTGAACATTATGCTAAAATAAATGCTGAGTTTCAAAGTATTTGCCAGCCGTGACATTATGCTGAGCTATTACCAGAGTCCAGAGATCGGAATAAGGTAGAGTTATTTATTATACTTGCATCGAAATGTAGATATTAATACGGATCTTCCCGGGATTTTTGATGAAAAATGAAAATCCCGTGTAGCCAACAATATTATAAATAAATAATAATAAAGTTTGCTCTTGTTCACGCAAGCTATGTTGTGCGAACTACAATTAAGTATGGTAACATCACGCGTGTGTGCATTAGGATTTAAAGAATTTTGCAACTTTGGATATCCGATGTCGTTGATGTAAGTTTGGCTGCGTTGCGCGTGCAGTGATTTAAATTGTGTTAAAGTTAATACCTTTTTTATTTAATAAATCTCGAGTTTTTTTCTGTTCTTTTAATTAATAGCGGTATTTTAAGACATAATCACTTTATTCCGTCGCTGTATGAAATCAGTATAAGTACATAAATAACTCTACCTAACGCTGCCCACTTACCACCGACAATCGGTGAACGATTTTTTGTAGGTGAAAAATAGAACACACTCGCAACGCACACGGCCTACAAAATGTCGGTCAGAATATACTATAGGATGATAATATGTGACGATTATCGGAACGATTAACGGACCTACAAAAAGTCTGTCGTGGGCGGGCAGCGTAATTCCGATCTCCGGTTATTACTGACAGCCGGCACTTTCTTGCATAATGCTATGTAAGTACTCAACTTATCCCGTTTGTCGCGTTTTATCGCTTTAACTACGCTTTCTTTAAATTATGCTTTATGTTTTTCTTTTGTTTTGGCTTGGAAAATAACTTTTACTTCATGAAATTGTCGAAGATGGTCTGTTAATGAAAAACGTCAAGATTAATTCTTCAATTTCTAAAACATTTTCTTTGGCTTTGTTGTTTTAATGAAAACCTTTTTTGTAATATAATTAAAACATCTATTTCCTCAGTGTACAATTTCATGAAGAGAAAAGATTAGTATTTTGGTTTTTAATTTATGAATCCCCGACCGGTCTCTATGGATCGCGCTGTTATTGTTTTACTATTGTGTCTCGTTTCGCGGGTATTGATAGGTTAATGAATAATCTCCAAAAATAAAATGCTTTGACCATTTGCATTTACAACACTACGACTTCACTCGAAATAAAACCCGCCAAAAACTCTAATTCCAAACTTTTCCACCTCACTTCTTACGAAAAAATCCTCCACATTTCTACAACAGTAACCAGCTATGTGCAATATGAATATAAACGTATCTAACTATCCATAGACAACGCTCTGCATTTCCGCGAGCGCGCGCGCCGGCCCGCGACGCGCCGCTACGCAATCATAGTCTATGCTCTATGGTAATGACAGGCGCTGTTCTGCACTATTGCTGCGTGTCTCTGGTTTGTACTGATAAAGTGGTTTAGACAGTTCACTGTACGATGAATTTGTGAAATATACTTCCTATTTTTTATATAGCTATTATTAATTTTTGCAATTTATTTTGGCACATTGCTCGCAAAACAAATGACTGTTGGGTTCTGGAGTGGCGACTGAGTACGGGAGGATGCGACCGAGTACCAAAAGACGTAAAGCGTTGCTTAAAGGTTCTAGTCAGTAAAAGTCTGAAACTCTCTCCCGCTCCATGAGAAAAGTTATTTGATGGTGTCCCACTTCAAAAATTCCACTTTGGGTGGAGCGAAATAGCAGATTTACTGATTAAAACCCACCTGTATTTCGTAAGTAGCCCTTTTCATTCCAAGGCCACGGTAATTCTTTTGAACAGGGTGCGGGCTAGGGTGACACTGTGTAGACCTACTAGAGAACACGGTAAAGCCTACGGTGTAGGTGTGCCTGGCTTACGGCGGAGTAATGCCGTCCTCCTCGTGAGCGTTCGATTGCAAGGATCTCTCGCACTGGCCCCTGGTACAGGCCATAGTCTGAAGCGAGGAGAAATGATAATAATAATAAGAAGTTTATTAACACAAAAACCAAGCTCATACAATATATATAGGAACATTAAAATTTGGGAACCAAAGGTTGCCTAAATAGTGAAAAACCCTGCCTCTTAAACTAGGGGGACCCTGTGACTTAGGAGACAGTATTCTACTGTAACTTCGTACAAAAATGGCAGGCAGTTGCCACCTTCTGCGAAGCAATATTGCTAGCGAAGGAGGCGGCTGCATGCGCAAGGGAATGCACTTCCTTCCGGGATCCCGACCAGTTTTCCAGCCACCGATGTCGTGAGCTTTCGGGCGACGAGCAATGGATAGCTTTTGACCGAAAAACCCTGAAGCCTAGTTCTACCTTACAATTTGCATATGGTAATTGGTAATGATGCAGTTCTGCACTATTGCTACCTGGTACACTAGCTTAGTGGAACGTACCTTCATGCTCCTTTTACTTATGAGATCGACTACAACGAAATTTACTACTGTTATGTAAATCACCTATTTCATCACCACTGCTCTTAAAATGGTGACGGAAAACTTCGTGAGGAAACTGGCATATCCTAGAACCAAAAATTGGAACATATGTGAAGTCCACCAACCCGTACTGGGCTAAGCGTGCTGGATTACGGCCCTTTTCCACCCTAGAGAGGAGGCCTGAGTCCCAGCCGTGGGAACATTAAAAGGCTGATTATATGCTAACCTATTCAACAACAATACAGACAATATTCGGCTTATATCTTTGGTTTGAGCGACTTGAATTCCTCACTTCACTCACGTTTCTATATTAACTCCCTCGCAATGATCCCGATCATTTCAGTTAATTATAGATCCCTCACTTACGTTCAGGATTAAACTTAGCAACCTTCTTTACGTTCGAAATTCACTCTACCGTCCGACTTAAAGACACTGCTTACCCTCTAGTCACATAATTTACTATAAATTTAACAAATAAAAAGTTGCATGCATATTTCCTATTGTGTGAACACTATGTCCATTCTAAGTCACACCAACAGCAAAGAATGTTGCATTTCTCAACGTGAACGTTGTCACATATAAAGTTTTAGTTGTTTGTAAATATAACGACATCTCGCCAGTCTGTATGGTAATGAGGCGTTGGTTTCTGCATCGATGCATCGCGTTCCGTTCCTTGTGTGTGCAAACCCGCGATGATCACACTATCAACATAATATCTTCATCAATATATTATAATCTTTTTCTCATTTTTGTTTATCAAAGTTTAGAATAATTTAATTCAGCAAATAAGAAAATCACATTCACATTTGATATTGTCTGAACTACTATGTCCATTCTAAGTCACTACAGCAAAGAATGCGGATTTCTCAACACGAATTCTTTTTACAACGTTTACCGTGTTTGTGTGTCTGATTGGTTAAGAGCTTGAAACGGGCCAATCGGAGCACCGAACGTCATAAACGTGTCGATCGCGTTAACGTAAAACCAACTCGCACCAGGCACTGATACGTTTTAAGAGTTTTTTGGAAGGATTTCTTCGAGTGAAGTTCAGTATCTGTTTTAATTATTCGCAAATTGATTCCTAGTGAATATTGTGATATAAAATTGGTTTGCGCAACTGAAAAATATGTGAAATCATTGAAACTGCATGGCACGATCTCGGTAAAATGGAGCAGAGTTTTTTTTTTGTAGTGTTTACTAGATACGTTAGTGAAGTTTTGCCGAAAAGTTGACTTGATACCTACATTTACCAAATAGGTAGGTACCTACTACAAAAACTTTAAAATGTGTACATCCATGTTGGTAAATATAACGACATCTCGCCAGTCAGTCTGTATGGTAATGAGGCGTTGGTATCTGCATCGATGCATCGCGTTCCTTGCCTTGTGTGTGCATAAATATTTGTCATCATCATCTGCCTAGCCTTTTCCCAACTATATTGGGGTCGGCTTCCAGTCAAGCCGGATGTAGCAGAATACCAGTATTTTACGAGGAGCGGCTGCCTACCAGACCTCCACAACCCATTAAACTGGGGTAACACGGTACTTCATGGCAAGACTGGAATTAGATTTATTGGCTTCTGACTATCCGTAACGACTGCCAAAGATCTCCAAATGACAGCCGGGACCAACGGCTTAGCGTGCTTTCCGAGGCACGGAGTAAACTCGTTATGTTAAGATGGTCACCCATCCACAGACCAACCTAGGCAAGCGTTGCTTAACCTTGAAGATCCACCTGTGCGGCTGTTATTATCTAGCCACGAGCTCCTCATAAATATTTGTATTCTCTGTTTGTTATGTACTCGTTGTTTTTGTAACGTGCCATTTTAATCACACTAATATTATAAAGACGAAAGTTTTTGTGTATGCGAGTTTGTATACTTACGTATATTTTTTACTTCCTTCACTCTCAAACGGCTGAATGCATTTAGCTTACATTTTGTACAAGGCCATGTCATGCCCTGGAACTGCGCATAGGATACTTTTTTTTATCTCAGGATGGAGATCCTGAAAAAAATAAAGCCCTAGCCAATATGGAGGTATTCGAAAGAAAGCCCTATCTTTTTTTTTGAAGTAGAAAATCGTTTTATTTCTTCTCCCGCTCTAAGATTTTTTTTGGATCTAGAAACGGTTTCCTCACCGTTTTAAGAGCAGTGATGATGAAATAAATTACACATAGCTATGCGCCTGGCTAAGTTTGAACCCGCGACCTACAACTCGTAAGTTGGGGCAGTTACTACTGGGCCACAAGTACTGCTTCCATGAATCACATAATTATTATTTAACAAAAGGTCTCTGTCCAAAAAACACTAAAAGTGAAACCGCCCAGCATTCAGACGAGTATTTCCTCTCACGTACAAGCGGTGCATATTAAAGCAGTACATTCTCATGCAGCGCTCGGTCGCGCCCGCATGCGAGTCAGCATGCGGGTCACGTGCCAGTGGCAACGTGTGAACCGCTGACTTTTATTTTATTTATTGCTAGTAGCTAGTTGATGTTTTTACAGTCAACAAACGCACCGCATGTGTGAGGGAACAGACTTCCTAACACCCCATCATCATCATCATCATCATCTCAGCCGAAAGACGTCCACTGCTGGACATAGGCCTCCCGCAAGCGTCGCCACAGCGACCGGTCCTGCGCGTCTCGCATCCATCGGATTCCCGCGACCCTCGCCAGGTCGTCAGTCCACCTTGTGGAAGGCCTTCCGACGCTGCGTCTTCCGGTACGTGGCCGCCACTCTAGAACCTTCCGTCCCCATCGACCATCTGTTCTACGAGCAATGTGCCCTGCCCATTGCCACTTAAGTTTGGCGATTCTTCTAACACCCCATGCCCAACCCTAAATTCCAACTATCGTAGGTGTAGGCTTGTGGATGGTGAGCAATAGGTAGCTCGCAGTGCAGCCGTCCGGTAATCATCCGGAACGAGCCTGAGTCGCCAACGGCGGACACAAGCCTCGAAAAGATGTCTGCAAAACTGTAAGGACCAGCAAGGCAACCGCCCTTCTGCTCCTCCCAAGAGCGGGAAAAGTCGTATGATTTCTCAACTCAAAAAACACAAATTATGTAACTATGCCAGGGATATTTGCATTCCAAAATAATGACACTTATTTATTTATTTAAATAAATGAAGAATGCAAACAATATGATAATATAGGTATCTCAACACAGCAACGACTGTATGAAATATAAGCACGAATAATATTATATGAAGTAACAATCACAGTTTACAATTTAGTTGTCTTCAAGGCTAGAGTAAATAAGCTCTTAATAAACTAGTGCGCCTCACCATCAACGATTGCATCACTGCTTACCATCAGGGGGAATCGCAGTCAAGCGTCAAATCACTGTATATAAAATGCGATGTCATTCGTGACGATCCCTGACCCACAACGACCACCTCATTCCACCTGCAGGAGTTACCACACCAAGTTGCTAGTGTTGCTACACTCATCATAACGCATGCCAAGCGCATAATAATACATTATTATATCTAGACATGTACATAAAATTGTTGTGTCTGTTTGTGTATGAGACTATATTTGACTAGCTTCTACCAGTGGTGTCGCCGCGTATATGGAATTTATACCTTCACTCAACGCTTGTGACGTCACAGGCCGTGTTGTCGTCGGGTATATTTTCAAAACCAGAAAGCGAAAATTCTTCTTATAAAACCTACCTTTACGTAACATTTAGGACGTGTTGACTTGGGGTATATTTTCAATTTGGATACCCGCGCGCGATTAATATAAAATGTACCCGAACGTAACGCAGCTATCGCTGGCTGCTAAACCTCATTTCAGCAATATGTTCAAGGGATATTTTTAAATGCACATCTGTATAATTTATCAGCACACTAGGTAACTCCATTAATTAACTGAATGCATACCTAAAAATATGAATTGTTTATCAAAAATACTAACTTGCACTGTAACATTTTGAAGTGGGTGAAATAGGTCAGGTTAGGTTAGAACTGTGACCTACTACCTACTGTGAACTACTTCTCAAATTGTTTTTAGAATATGTTCCTAAAATTAAATTAGGTGATGGTTTTCCTTAAAAATGTTTTAGAATGTTTGTTGAACTAAGAAAATTTTAGATATTCTATTTTAATTCATGAATCCCCGACCGGTCCTATGAGACCGCGCTGTTACTGTTTTACTATTGTGTCTCGTTTTGTGGGTATGTGATAGGTTAATAATTGTTATCGTTCGGTAAAACAGTTCTGCAAATACCATTAAACAGTATATTTAATTTGATTTGTTTAGCGTGCATAATTTGTGTGCAAGTCAGTATTTTTGATTTAACTTTGCAATATTTCGTTCGAAAAAAGGGAATATACAGATATCGATTTAAATATATGGCATATAAAAATAACTATATCCCTTTTTCTGTCTCTGAGTTCATTGAAAGGCACTTAATAAAACGGGTATAGATTATAGTGTAGCAAAATGAAGTGTCCTTCTTGAAAGTATACCCCAAAGAAATGTTGTAGTCGGGTATACTTTGAAATTTTAATACGAGCTATAAACAATTTTAATGTATATACGAACTCAACACTATGGAGCGTTGTGTGAAGGTATAAATTCCATATACGCGGTGTCGCCCATGTGCAGGAAGGTTTCTCCGTACAAATTTTGAATAGTTGATAAGTGTTTTTTTTTTATTCGATCTCTCGCCTATATCATAAAAGAAAATCTTTTTGGCTTAGAGTCAATATGCCAGTCAGTTAGTTTGTTCATTTATATAGGAAGTTCCTATAGATACGAACCTTTATTAGATGTTTTAAATAACTCTTTTGTAACTGGAAGCCGACCCCAATATAGTTGTGAAAGGGCTAGGCAGATGATGATGAAATAACTCTTTTAATTAATCCAGCAGCCCTGGCTGAAGTTTTCATGACCCAGTAACTGGATAAGCACGATATCACTCGGTGAGGCTACTGTCAAATTTTCTGCCTGCCCATTAACCCAAACTCCTGTCAAGACTCGGAAGAGTTTCGGTGTATAATAGCTGGCCACCCATCCAAGGACTGACCTCAGCCAGCGTTGCTTAACCTCAAAGACCGAACATGCGGCCCCTATTAGCCACAAACTCTTCAATGCTAAGCACATTAATACATTATTATGCCATTAATAACATTCTCATTACTCGCCTGGCCATATTAGACCACGTTAGGTAACTCCCTATTGAAATGGCGGCCGTGTCATCACAGTGAACGAACGGAATTGTTAATTTGTTACCAAGTGTTGGAGCATTCAATTGCTTTCGTTTTGGGAAGGTGGCTCAATTGGGGACTTCATCATCTTCCAACTAGCTTGAGGTCGACTTCCAGTCTAACCAGATGCGGCTTAATACCTTTCAAACCAGAGTTTACCAGCCACTCCTCGAAGAGGAGTCTTTATTGCCGTGATTATGGCGTACCCAGGCGGAATATCTGTGTTTTGCATGGAGCGACTACCTATCAGACCTCCACAACTCAAATACACAACACATTACTCCCTGGATAGACTGGTCAGAATTACTGACGTCTGACTACCTGTAACAACTGTCAAAGATCTACGAATGACAACGGTTTAACATGAAAAAGATTTTTCTATTCATATAAACTAGTGCTTAACTACGATTCTGCCTGATGGTAAGCAGTGATGCAATCGTTGATGGTGAGGCTCACCTTTCCACCAAGTCTAAAGCTACTGGATGGCATTTTACTTCACCAGTCTAAGTCATGAAATTAAATACCTCTACGGTAGGCATGTTGGATACAAAAACTTCTACTTCATTGAACCTCACATCACCAACACGCGAACCTAAACAAAATCTTTTTCTTTAACGTAAGGCACGAGTAAATAATTCATCAAATTAGCTGTCCAGTATATTGATGAGCCGACAGCCAGTGAAAGTCGTGGGCAGTGCATCACACCCGCACATACCTGAGGACCTGGCACAAGACAGATAGGCACAGAAGGTTATCTCATGTAACATGTACTTTACTTACGAGGGCTTGCGGACGCCGGGCAATGGGTAGCTCGCCGTCCGACTGTCCGGTAATAGACCGGACCGAGCTCAGTCGTCGACAGCGCGAAATGATCTAAGCGCTCCTCAAAGAGATTTCAGCATACCGATCGGAGCCTCTGTTCCCCTGGGTTGAACGGAAGAGAACCCCAAGACCCTGGAATGAAGGCAAAGAAGGAATAGGAGTGTGTTTTAGTCAGTAGAAGTATGACACGACCTCCCGTTCTGCCCAGACCAGAAGTCATATCGATCATTTGGCACCTTTAAAAAAAAATACCTACGCCCGGAGATCGCGTTAGAGTAGGCGCCGGCCGCTCAGTCCAAGCACAGCCCAAGCGCGCATGGTCCGAGGTCCGAGACATCATCGTGTCTGTGAGCAGTGTCTATGTGTGCGTTGCTCGAGCGCGCTTTGTATGTAGATTGCCTTCTGTACCTATCTCTTTTGTAGAGCACAGCCCAAGCGCGCATGGTCCGAGACATCGTGTCTGTGAGCGGTGTCTATGTGTGCGTTGCTCGAGCGCGCTTTGTATGTAGATTGCCTTCTGTACCTATCTCTTTTGTAGAACACAGCCCAAGCGCGCATGGTCCGAGACATCGTGTCTGTGAGCGGTGTCTATGTGTGCGTTGCTCGAGCGCGCTTTGTATGTAGATTGCCTTCTGTACCTATCTCTTTTGTAGAGCACAGCCCAAGCGCGCATGGTCTGAGACATTGTGTCTGTGAGCGGTGTCTATGTGTGCGTTGCTCGAGCGCGCTTTGTATGGAGATTGCCTTCTGTACCTATCTCTTTTGTAGAGCACAGCCCAAGCGCGCATGGTCTGAGACATTGTGTCTGTGAGCGGTGTCTATGTGTGCGTTGCTCGAGCGCGCTTTGTATGGAGATTGCCTTCTGTACCTATCTCTTTTGTAGAGCACAGCCCAAGCGCGCATGGTCTGAGACATTGTGTCTGTGAGCGGTGTCTATGTGTGCGTTGCTCGAGCGCGCTTTGTATGGAGATTGCCTTCTGTACCTATCTCTTTTGTAGAGCACAGCCCAAGCGCGCGTGGTGCGAGACATCGTGTCTGAGGCGGTGTCTATGTGTGCGTTGCTCGAGCGCGCTTTGTATGGAGATTGCCTTCTGTACCTATCTCTTTTGTAGAGCACAGCCCAAGCGCGCATGGTCCGAGACATCGTGTCTGTGAGCGGTGTCTATGTGTGCGTTGCTCGAGCGCGCTTTGTATGGAGATTGCCTTCTGTACCTATCTCTTTTGTAGAGCACAGCCCAAGCGCGCATGGTCCGAGACATCGTGTCTGAGGCGGTGTCTATGTGTGCGTTGCTCGAGCGCGCTTTGTATGGAGATTGCCTTCTGTACCTATCTCTTTAATGTCCCTGGTGTCGTCATGCGTGTGCGACGCGTCGCTTGCAACGAGACGTGTTGTTTTGAAGTACTTACAAAGATTTATATCTTTAGGTGCTTAAACTTAAGTTAGGGTTGTGATTAATTTGCTTGACTTGACAGGAGACGAGTTTAGGCACCTTTATTTACGTGAAAATCATTAAATGACTTCTCTCGCCTTTGGTGGAGTAAGACGGAGTGTCAGACTTTTAGAATATAATAAAATATTTTTTATTGTTCACCAAAATAGGAACTATTTTACAGAAACTTAAATCTATGGGTACAATGGCGATCTTATCGCTGACAGCAATATCCATCAGATACCCTTAATTCATGAATCCCCGACCGGTCCTATGAGACCGCGCTGTTATTGTTTTACTATTGTGTCTCGTTATGCGGGTATGTGATAGGTGATGGACTATAAGAACTTGAAATTTAAAAAGGGGGTAATAGTATAGTGCTAGCAAATATTAAACAGACAAAATTTTACACTTCAAATACACAGATAACTTAAAGAAGAAAAAGGAAGCGAAAACCCAAAGTAACTAATTTCATTGTGAATACAGATGCACAAAGATTCTGTTCATTAAACTTTGTGCGTATGTATGGGATATCCACCATATACTGTCAGTCCTTCTTATTGTCTGACCCATATTTCTCTCTTTATATGTCTGATATAGGTCAGGTAATAAGTGAATTAGCATGTAATTCTTTATGAGAAATAATAACTAATATTATAAAGAGGAAAGATTTTTACCTATTTTTGTATGTTTGTAATGAATAGGCTCAAAAAGTACTGGGCCGATTTAAAAAATTCTTTCACCAATAGAATGCTACATTCTTCCAATTTGACATAGGCTATATTTCATTTTGAAAAAATTAGGGATCCTTGGTAAAATTTGAACAATGTAACCGAAGGTGTAGAAAACTAACACTGAAAAAAGTGTTTTATATCCAAATTTCCAAAAATAAATAATTGTCTACCCCGTGCGAAGCCGGGACCGGCTGCTAGTGAGAAATAAAGCTATTCTTAAACCGATAATATAGGGCACAGACCGTACCGGTGGCACATCATATCGAAGTGACCACTACCCATCACTTAACACGTTTATTTGCTCTCTATCAACGCGTTATAGCCATAAAGGACATGACCTTATATTCCTCCTCTGTTGTTCCAGGGCTCCGACCCTCGCGTGGCGACGTGTCGCGGGCGCCTGCAGACGCGGCGCTGCCAGCTCAACCAGGAGATCAACAAGGAGCTGCGGCTGCGCGCCGGCGCAGAGAACCTGTTCAAGGTAAGAGAGAAATATGTCTTCAGGAGATAAAGATGGTTGCTTCCTTCTCATTATCATCATCATCATCATCTCAGCCGAAAGACGTCCATTGCTGGACATAGACCTCCCTCAAGCGTCGCCACAGCAACTGGTCCTGTGCGTCTCGCATCCATTGGATTCCCGTGACCCTCGCCAGCTTGTCTGCTTCCTTCTGCGAAGCAGTAAGGCTAGCGAAGGTAGCGGTCAAACGCACGAGGCACGTAGGGCCTTCGCACCCCAGCGGCCGGGATCCCGATCCTGATTTCCAGCCACCGTAGACTCGGGCTCTATAATTATGGAAGATCATTTCTGCCCTGAGCTAGCATCCTCACTACATATGGGCACGTGAGACTTTATCATGACGTGCTAAAATGTTAGTTGTGTGAGCGAGAAATAGGGATGGACCTATAGGTACACCCTGCAAGAGCCATTCCTATAACAGTTCAGTTTAGGTCTTCGAATGGATCGCGTTAAGAGCCCGTTGAAGCCATTGCTAAGCTTGCAACCACACTGCATGCCAACCTGTGTGCCAAACGTGCGTGCCAACGCATACGTCCCAAGCAATGCCCCGCAATTTATAATTCAATTCATACCATTACTCAGAAATACCCATAACTTATACATTGCGGAAACAATAACCGCACAAAAAGCGACAAGAACTTACATTTCCTGAAACAAATCGCCGACCAGCTGTAACTAAATCGCTGCTAATCGCTGTCGCAGAATGTCACGTGCGCACACTTTCTCTGCGCAGGCGCACAGCGATCATGTTGGTTTTTGTGCTCTGTGTTTAATATAGATTGGTTTTGTGTTTCTATGTTATTATGGGGGACTGGGTTAGCTTTGGTTTAGTCTCGTTTAAATAACGTGGCTTTCTTTGAGCTCGTTTATCATATGCGGTCGTCCCGTATACTGTCGTATACTCCAAGAGTTCAAAACATTTCTTATGCGGTCTGCGAAAATCAAATTGTCTAAAGTTTTATTTTTAATGTAAAGTTGTACGTTAGTAAAAATATGATTGTCGGGCGTAATACGTATTTATTTGCGGAATTATAATCACTAAAATCATCAATGTAAATTCTCAGTTGATTTCTTATTAGCTTATGCCAGCGGCTTCGCCCGCGTCTTGATAGAAAATTACCCCAAGACTGCCCAAGAGAACATAATCCCAGGATAAAAAGTATCCTATGTATACGCCATTCAGAGACATGGTCCGAGACCAAGTTTCATTGGAATCCATTTTGTAGTTTTTGCGTTGAAAAGCAACAAACATCAGTACAAACTTTCACGTTTATAATAGTCCGATATTGTAACATCGGTTAAAAGTCTTTCACAAATCATTAAACAATTATTTTACAGAAATTATTTTTTGGCTTTGTCGTAATCAGACAAAAAGCGGCTGTCCCGAAATAAATAAATTGAATAGTGCTATCAATTTCTAGCTAAATTTTTGTTCGCAATTCTTAAAATCACTCAACTCAAAACCCCACTTCCTTCAAACAATCCTTCGAGACAAAGACGCTCGTCCATCGACCCAGCATTGTGTGACGAGTGCACGAGTGCGCGACCGTGACGCCCTTCGTCTGAACCTTGACCCTGGAGCCGAGGGGCCGAGGGGTGACAGGACAGGTGAGGTACTACAAGTGTTTGTGACGTGTTCGTGTCACCGGATCGTTGCGGACACTTAGTGCAAGACATTTTAAGCTATTAGAGACCGATTAGGCTAAAAATAATGTCGGCTTCAGTTTTGACTGGACATTTGTTTTGTGTCTGGGTGTAATACGTAAATCATTTTGGGTAGATTTTTGAAAAAACGAAAATATAGAGACCAAAATGTTCGGCCGAAAATATAGAGACCAAAATGTTCGGCCTATCAATTTTGTACACCCGTGTGTACAGTACGATGCTTAAGCGTTTTTCAAGGTCATGCAAGAAGTAAAGACGTATGAACCTATCGTCCCTTAGCTTACAACACCGCTCACGTCGAAAATTTGTGGTTTTCTCATTTAGCCTTTAGATAGAGCTGCTTATTGCGCGTGTAACCTTTGGTCACATGATATAGATTTCAGGCAAACAGAAGCCGTAATTCGAAAAGTAGTGACAGCGCGCAAGTCGGTTATTGGCCTCTCAACACCGCACAGTTTTTTTCGTCTCCTGTAAAGTTGGTGAAAATTACTTATGCGGTGTTGTTAGCTAAGGGACGCTATGTAAAACAGTAGATAGTAGCAGTAGTTCATCATCACCGACTTGCGTACAGGGTCCAAACCAGACCTGAGAGTGGAATCTCCTAACAATACACACCGTATCCAGGATATTATTATTATTTTACTGACTATAAGTATGACATTATAGAACGAATAATGAAGTATGTAATTTTAATTACCTATATAAATTGTATATTTTAGTGTGCGTCCATTTAGGGCGGAATAAATATGTTTTCTTTCTTTCTTTCTTTCTTTCTTTCTTTATGTCAGATACCACACGTGCGAACCTACTGGCCAGCCATAAACTAACAAAAAAAAGTAGATTGTTAACCCATAGATACGTCCGTCTCTTGAACTTGCAACAAAGCAGACGAATGAAAACATAAGGACGTCGAACTCTCATGTCGGAAACAATCTATTGTATAGGAAATGGCCTGAGAAAAATTGTACGCACTGGGAAACTTTATGATTCGCGAAGTTGCCTGGCCAATACGGAACATAGAAATTTGCTATAGGAAATTTTAAAAAAAGTGCGATTCGGACTTGCACGCAAAGGGACCGTAGCAACCGTCCGTAGCGAAAAACGGCAAAAAATAATCATGTTTGTTGTATGGGAGTGAACTTAAATATTTATTTTAATCGGTTTTTTTATATTTGTTGTTATAACGGCCACAGAAATACATCATCTGTGAAAGTATCAACTGTCTAACTATCACGGTTCATGACTTACAGCCTGGTGACAGACGGATAGCGGAGTTTTAGTAATAGGGTCGTGTTTTACACTTTGGGTACGGAACCTTAAAAAGCAACAAATTACGCAAAACTACTTGTATTTTAATTTTATGTTGATACCACACAGACGTCGTTCTGTCGAAAGTCATTGTAATTTGTCAATTAAACCTGATATTGAAAGCTAGGGGCTACTTCAATAAGTGAAAAAAACGTATTTGTGTATGGTTTTCTGTCCAATGTTTCCGATTTTCTCTCCATAATTATTCTTGACACTTAAATAAATCACATCTTTCTTTTTTTTTAAAGGTGCGAGTTTGTATGTATGTGTGCGTATATGTAACTACTGTGAATTGTGATAAAATTTAGCATACGAATAGACCATGTTCTAGAATAGCATATACTCGTAGAATACTCTTACCATTTTTCTGTTTATTTTTACTCACATCAATTTCTCCACTCCATTTCCAGGCGACGACAAACAGAAAGCTACGCGAGACGGTGGCCCTGGAGCTGAGCTTCGTCAACTCCAACCTGCAGCTGCTGAAGGAGCAGCTGGCGGAGCTCAACTCCTCGGTCGAGCTGTACCAGAGCGACAGGTATGTGCAATGACAGCTGTCAAAACTGACAGCTGTCAGTTTTGACAGGTGTCCGTTTTGACAAGTTATTCCGTAATAATACCAACCAACTAGACACTGGCAGAATAGTCGCAATCAGCTCAATTGCCATAAAAAAACCAACCAACTAATACCATTGGTATTTAATTGAACGCATTTTTTCTACCTACGCTGAATTCATGGTAGTAGGTACATGTTTACTGTATGAACTTGAAAAGAGACTAAATGGTCTCTGAGTTTGTTTTGTGTTTCTTCTCAGAGCTAGCAAACCCTGGCCACATCTAGTTTAGTTCAACGAAAAACGTTAAAAATACCGACCCTGTCATCGCTTTCCATCAGATGAGGTAATAGTCAAGCGCGTTATAAACCTACCTAATAAATAAAGGCATGTCGTCGTCTTACACCCACTAGGTATATTTTCTCTTTCCTACCAAGAAAGTACATGTTATATTATATAGCAACCTTGAACAAGCCAAGCCAAAATCCATCAATATCCGTTCCCACACACAACTGGAAACTGCCTTATATAACTGTGGTAATCAAACTATATATGACGCGAAAACTAGTTAGTATTAATTAGTTTATTATATGGGCCAATAAATTAATATTTTTGACTCAAATGATCTGATTTGCCTTGACGAATTGTATGGGTTGTCATTTTTTTTATTCATTATATTTATTTCGTTTAGGTCATCAAAATATATGTACATATAAATAATATAATTATTGTATTTAAATATGTCAAATCAAAAAATAAAGGAACTCATTTTGAAATAACACCTGATGGCAAGCGATGATGTGGTCGACGATGGAGCACGTTTGCCTAGAAGTAACCTAATCAAATCACTCACACACTAAGGAAACATAGATTATGTGTATATTTGTGTGTAGGTACATAAAAAGTAAAATAAATAAATAGATCTTACATATTTTATGGTATTATAAAACTATGAAAATAAAGAAACCTAGAGTGCGTCTAATGAAAGCGCGACCTGGAGTTTTATTTTTAAATTTTATTGGCAACATTATTCAGCCGCAATTGTAGGAATTAATTCATGAATCCCCGACCGGTCTCATGCGACCGCGCTGTTATTGTCTTACTATTGTGTCTCGTTTCGTGGGTATTGATAGGTTAAGGTAGTGTCAAAACCTGATTCTCCTACTAATTAGTAATACCACATACAATTTTTTTGGATTTAACCTCTTTTTCTTACGTCGCGCTTTCATTAGACGGACTATGCAAGAAAAAGCAATAAGAAAGTCTATGACAAATGACTATTAGGCAATGACCAACTTAAGTACCCACACAACGCCTGGAGGGAACATTATAGAAGTTATGACAACGATTTCTCAACCATGATAATAACATCGTACTAATACACCTACGATAATAATAATATTAACAACTAGGTAGGTCCTGCCCGCGGTTTCGCTCGCGTGTAAATTATCCCAAAGGAACATAAAAAAAAATGATAAATGATGTTTATTTTGTAAATAGGTCTTAAAAAACACTTTTAGACGTAAATTTTTTCGTCAGTGTAAGCTAGATGGGTGCGCTAGCTTTTTGATTATTACTGATAGGGCCGCCCGGCCGCGCTTGTGTAATAGGTGTAAAGCGAATAGATCGCGTAAGAAACACCACGCAGCGCTTCATAACTCAAGTAGCAGATGTTGGGGAAAAAACAGCCAAGCTAAAGTGGGAGTGGGCTGAACATGTAGCTCGAATGCACCCGGACAGATGGGCGAGGATTGTCACTCACTGGACGCCTGAGGGAGGTCGACGCCGTCGAGGCAGACCGCGGCGAAGGTGGTGTGACGATCTGATCGCGTTCGCTGGTCAAACTTTGTCAGAGATGGCTCAAGACAGAGAGATTTGGAAGAAGAAAGGGGAGGCCTTTGCCCAGCAGTGGGACACAAACTAAGCATTAAAAAAAAGGGGACTACCTACATAAATGATGATCACTCAGTTAGGTACTAACAAACATACATATAAACTTTCGTCTTTATAATACTAGTGAAGATGTGATGTTCGATGTATTAATAAGGAGACAGGTACTTGGCAGTAAAAGTAGTAATGTTGTCCAGCGCCGGGATTATGCAATTTATTATAGTTGTCAGATGATTTGCATAAAGTTAGGCGAGGTCGCACTGTGAGCGGTAAGCGGAGCGAGCCAACCGTGTGTCACACAGTCAAATATCACGGGTTTGAGTGAGCAAGTTAATCTATGTGCCTGTAAATCTGACTCCAGTCTTGCCATGAAATACCGTGTTACCCCAGTTAATGGGTTGTGGAGGTATGGTAGGCAGCCGCTCCTCGTAAAATACTGGTATTCAGCTAAATCCGGCTTGACTGGAAGCCAACCCCAATATAATTGGGAAATGGCTAGGAAGATAATGAGGAATCTATGTGCCAAAATATTAAAATAAATTAGCTTTATTGTGGACACGAAACCAAAGTTAATAAACTTATAATAAAGCTAGATAGAAAAGTAGCCTATCCTTTCTTAGGGTTCAAGCGGGAGTAAACATGGGGTAATCTAACACAAAAAGTTAATTTATAGTAAGTGTTTCTCGTTCTCATTCTCGCTTCTCGTGTTCCTAATTACTGAAGGTGTGACTCTCCCGTGAAGTAATTCTCTTAATAAAAACTTTCAATCTTTGGCATTATGTATCCAGGAATAAGTGAATTTGGTCCACCTATTCAAGTGGACTGCGATCGCTCGGCCGCGACTCGGTCTTTGACCATTCGAGTAACTTTGAGTTGTTTATTAGTTTAGAAGTTCTTTTTAAGTATTATTAAACTTAATTTATGTTCCTCTTTAACTGTTTCTCATGGCTTCTCAGTGAAATGTTAGCTGCCATTGCGCAAAAAATCTTTATTAGGGCTCGTTATTTCAACCGTGACACGATTGCAGGCTATAAAACAAACTCTGCTCGTTTAAATGTCACTTTCGTACGTGTACACATTAATTTTATTAGTAGACATTTAAAATGCATGTACTTACGAGTATACTTAGCTATGCCTATGTTGTGTTTTATGCATTAATAAATTGTGTGTTTTATATTGTCAGTTGCAAAATTAACGCTTTTAATTTTGAAGTTAACCCTGACAAACACGAAACATAATAAATTAATCGTTTTTTTAGTCGTTTGTATTCTACAAACGACTACCATACATACGCTACCATAAACAACTCTTTACATCTGTATAAACAGAATTCTTCTGTTCAATTTAAATTACAAAAATACTGGCAAATAACTATACTTAGTTAATTACAGTAAAACCAAACAATGAAACCCTTAACTAATTAAAACTAAAAATAATCTATACTAATATAATAGAGGTTAAGGTTTTTTTTAAGAAAGCTGCTTTCTTCCTGAGTGCTATAGGCTATATTTTATGTAAAAAAAGTTATTACTTAGTTAGTAGTTCCTTAGTTCCTGACTTTCACGCGGGCCAAGCCGCGGGCACAAGCTAGTATAAAATATAGCGTCAAACAGCTCCTCCACATCCCTGTCGACTGTTAAGTTACCCAAAAGACTAGCCACATTGCTACGCTTATGGCAATGCTTATCCTCTGTACAAGGTAAAAGCCAGCCTTTAGGTCAAGCGAAGTGTCAACAAGACGTTTCGACATATGAATACATAATAATACATTTCACTGAAAAAAAAAAATACCAAGATGCACGATTTTTTCTTTCTTGAAGTAAAACAAATCACCCGCTGCCTATGTGACCTCGCCCCATCCAAATGAATGATGACAAACAGGAAATGTGTGTCGTAAGTCGCTCCAATTAGCCAAGTGTCCAGTTTTTATTGTTTTATTGCTAGATTTATGTATTCCTGATTATACGTCTGTATATAAAACTTATTAGAAACGGGTTTTGTGTCCAATATAACTTGATATTTAAAGATGGTGGTGTTTGATAAGCAAAATCAGACAATTTACTTGGTTTTTTCCCATAATGTTTTTTTCACATGCTGTTTAGGTTAGCTTCGAGTCTTTTAGTTTTTAGTGTAGTCACTATCTCCAATTTTACCTTTTGACTGCCACTCATCGTCTGCCTAGCCTTTTCCCAACTATAATGGGGTCGGCTCCCAGTCAAGCCGGATTTAGCTGAATACCAGTATTTTACGAGGAGCGGCTGCCTACCAGACCTCCACAACCCATTAACTGGGGTAACACGGTACTTCATGGCAAGACTGGAGCTGACTGCCACTTACAAAGCAAGATGTGTCCAGCACGCCGCGGACACGACTACATGACATACTTAAACGTAAACCAATAAAAAAGTACTTATTGTTTTCTTATTTGTGAGGTTTTTTATATGTGGAAAATTATCCAATGACTTCCCACTTTAGGGCGAAGCGAGGCTGTTAGACTTTTACTGTCAAAAACCCACTCATATGTGCCTTCTCTGCCTTACCTTTCAGAAGGAACCACAGTTCACCCAATTGCCCACTGGCACTGAGAGCTTGCTTTTGTTTTTGTAACTTTGCTGTCAGGTAACATAATCACAAAAAAAATAATACCTTTTTGTGACGTTTCAAGACGTAATAGTCAGCATTACGCTGCCCACCTACGACAAACTTTTTGTAGGTCCGATAAATCGGCCCAATAATCGTCACATGTTATAATCCTGTAGTATATTCTGACCTACTTTTTGTAGGTCGTGTGCGTTGCATTATTGCTATCAATATGTTCTATTTTTCACCTATAAAAAATCTTTCACCGATTGTCGGTCGTGGGCGGGCAGCGTAAACAGAATTTATTCGAAACAAATTCTTGTCTATGCTCGTCTGTTCATTTATTTATTTATGCATTCGGATGACCGGAATTCGGACGACATCTTGTATTTGCATAGTGATGTAACGTCGCAAGGCCGTTGATAGAAATGTCTCATTTAAATGAAGTTGCTACAAATTGTTTTGGATTGCATTGAATGAGAAATGGTTAGGTCAAATTCTTGTGAACTGTGAAATAAGATGTAGAGAAAGGATATTTGACGTCTATATTACGCACGTTAAATCTGCAATCTACTTAATTAAAAATACAGATGTTGGTAGTAGGAATCTTACTTTATACAATAAATGGGCACGCCATCATTATGGTGGTAAGTCCCCTCTTTGAGGAGCGGTTGGAAAGACGTCACGGCGTCCTCTCCTTCCGTATGACTCAGGTTCTCACCAAACACGGTAAATTCGGGAGGTTCCTGCATCGGATTCAGGAGGAAGAAACGAAAAGCGGAAAACCCGGAACCCTGGAACGAAAGCAAAGAAGGAAAGGGAAGGAAAATTTGGGGTTAAGTCAGTAAAAGTCTGATACGTCCTCCAGCTCTGCCCAAGAGCGGGAGAAGTCAGTCTGATGATTTCCCACTTTAAAAAAAACCTCATATCATCAATCAAAATCAATGGAGTCCAGTACGCGAGTTACTATTTGTAGACCAGGTACAAAAGTATCCTAGAATAACACATAGGATACTTTTCATCCCTGGAATATGTTCCTTTGGAATAATGTTCTACTGACACACAGACGAAACCGCTGAGAGAATCGAACGTATTTAAAACATTAAAAAACAAAAGAACTCCTAAATATAGACTGAACACTATCATCAAGCTATAACACTTGGGGTTGGGCACATAACGAAGACCCCTTAAGAAGTGTAAAATTCTAGATAATCGTAGTTATTATAGGAAAAAAAGTGCGCGAGCTAAGAGGTGCGCACAAAAAGTGAATGGACGGTAATTGGAGGTGCTGCGGTTACATGGATGGTGTAGTGATGGTTACGGGGTTCTGTGCGTGAAATATTTATCAGTCCGAATAAGATGACAAAGGCGTTTCTGAGGAAAAAATGAGTGCTTGTTCGGTGTAGAAGTTATTTAAAATTTGATTAGGTTTATAGTTCAATATCATGGTGGAATATACGAGTAGGTACTTAATAAAAAGGTGCAACATAATATACTTATCTAAATAGAAAAGAAATTACTAGGTACATCAATAAATACATATAAAAAAGCAATGATATTGTGATAAAACGAATCTAACCAATCATTACTTTTATGACTTCTCCCACTGTGGGTAGAGCGAGATGGAGTGACAGACTTTTACTGACTAAACGTACGTGGTCCTTCATTTGCCCTTTGCGTTTTTGCCTTAGGTTTCTAGGTCTTTAGGTAAGATACCTACGTTTATACAGGTTCTAGCATTTAGATAAATTCCTGTCATTGAAATGTAAATAAAAGACTTTGGTTGAGGTAGATATCCATTTTTTATTAGTTTTCCTATTAACTTTACCGATTGAAAAGGCTTTAGATACATAGATATCTTTATAATAATATTTTTCCCTCCACAATTGCTTTCATAGAGGTCTTTGCCCTACAGTGGGACAATACGCGCTTAATCAGTTCATAACAATAATAATATCTGTCTTGAGAAATCACGTTACAGAAACTTTTCCCAATTAATTTCTTACAAATACTTTAAACAATTAAAACGAAACAAAATATCGTTACAATTCAATTACCGCTCGCCAATTAAAGTTAAATGAGATAAAATAAAAAATGGTTTCCGCCATTGTTGAGTTTTCCCGCGCTCCGCCATATTGTAACCATAGACTAATAGAGAGGAATGCGCGCGGTAATCTGCGTTCGTTTGTGTGGAATGCGAACTTTTTTTTAACTGTGTAGATTCAAGTAGTTTGATGTAGTTGCAGTAATGAAATATTTTATAATAGTTTGTTTTGTAGGCTTATAAAAAATGTCGCTTGTTAACTTTGGCGTTTTAAATTACTTAGGTACACAAGGCTAAAAATAATACACTAGCCCCCACTGAGTGTATAAATGTGAAAACTCCGCCGTTTAAAAATTAAATGCTCTAATATCTAGGGTTGCATAACTTCTGAGAACCAATACGGGACGTTTTCTTTTTAGATACCTACCCAAAACTTATATTCATACTTATCACACATTCAACTAGCAACAGCTAGATTCATACTTATTTAACTTAACAGCTAGATTCATACTTATCACACATTCAACTAGCAACAGCTAGATGGCGCTGCATCTAGCCTGACGTAGAATAAACGCTCTGTTATAAAATAAACTTTTAAAAATATTATAAGTGTTTATAAATAACTAAAAATAAGTGAAAATATATAACATATAGTAATACCTAAGTGACAGTGTTATTTACGTGATTCATACACAAACAGTGAAGTTATAACGAAAACTCTTGTTTCATAAACCGTGTCATAAAATAATAACATAAAACTATAACAAGTGGTAACCTATAGCGAACAATAAATATATAGAGCATAAAACATTCAGTGATCACAATATTTATTCATTTGTGCAAGTAAACATTAAAAAACCTATAACAAAAGTGCAAAAGTGATTCACCAGTATTTTCAAACTTTAACCGCCATATATAAAAAAAAGCGATTTTGAACTCTAATCCATAACTATTCAAAAAATTAGCGGCAGCTAGTCTAAAAATTCGACACCGACTCTTAATAACTAGATGGCCGAGTGATTAAGGCCTTCTCCTACTTTTGCCAATTAACTTGTGTCACATATGGTCGCAAGTTCAAACCCCAGGTTCTACATTCACTTTTCGGAAATTTCAAACTTTATAAAAGATTATTTTCTATGGAAGAAAGTGTAATGTCGTCACCATCGAAGATCACAACGAATACTAGCAACAGTGGTAGCAAGATGGCAGCACTTGTAATATGTCATAAATGTAAAAAAAAGGTAAACATCAAAAGTACGGCACTGTGTGCGGCCTGTGATAACAGATACGAACTTGATTGCGATGGATACCCACAATCTACTTATCGTCTCAAGGATGCAGAAGCTAAAAAAAAATGGAGATGTAAAGTATGTATCAGAAATAATAAATATGCAAAAACTGACGATACAACCAATATTACCTTACGGAAAAAACAAACTTTTTTGAAATCGCCCTCGCCTATTACGGAACAACTACCAAATACTCGTACACAGGCAAATTTAGAATTTGGCAAATCGAAAAGTCTTTCTCCAGTTCATAATAGCACAAAGTTTCTTGATTCTCAAATACTTACCGACTGTGAAACATCTGATGAATCTTACGCAACTCCTAAAAGACTATCAAGGAGTGTTGACAGAACTGTGACAGATTTAGTTACATCCTCGGAAATGAAGGAGTAGTCCAGTCATTATAGTACTTTCACCTCGGAATTCGAGATACCCAGCTGTAACTCTGTAAATAGTTGTATATTGACACCCTAAAAGTTGTCTCAAAACCTACATATGGTAGGGTGTACGCAACTATGAAATTTCAAGGTCAAAGGGCCCAAAAATCGTTTTTTTGCGCTTTTTTTGTAAATATCTCATTTCCTAAAGGTTTTTTGCTATTTGTATATTTCACAATATTGTAGAATACAAAATTCTCTACAAATTTTGTATAAAAACTTTTTCCTACGGTGAACCGTTTTCGAGATAGAGGCCGGAGAGCGCACGGTCACAGCATCACTTCAGGTCAATTGGTTCCTCCGGTCGAAAACGCCCCATATAAGTTGATACTATTGATAAATCAATGATTATAAATATTTGTCAATTTTTATTAACTATTATATTATATTTTATGTTTTTTTTTCCTAACCTATCCACTTTTTATTCAGTATTCATTTATTTAACAACACTTACTGAGAATAATTAGTTTCTCTTACTACGCTATGCTTTTTTTAACTTAAATATCTCTATCTTGCTTTAATTTTCAAAGTAAATGACTAGGGTATGTCATTCATTAATAGAAATTGTAGCAAGAACCTATTTTGGGAAAAGTGATTACTGTTAACAATAATTTAAGAAATTAGTTTCTTGTTTTGAACTTGTATGGATATTATTTTTTTGTGGCTGGTTTTAATAAAGTAGTATACCATTTTGGAAACTTGATTAGTTGCACCAATTTTTAAAAAAACTTGCCATAGTAGTGTTCATACTTTTTTTTACACCAGGACAAGCTAAAGTTGGCTAAAAGTAAAAATCTTCAATAAATTTGGGTAATCACATAAGTTTCATTCATTTTTATGAAAAATCTAGAGGAATTCTGGATTTTTTAAGAATAGCAGTAGATAGCAGTTTTATTCAGGTTGTCGCTACAAAAAAAAGAACAGCAATATTTAAACAACTGTGGTAATGGTAGAGGAAAATATCACAACCGATCTAAATTTTACAAGAATTTATTTGTGTTATTTCACTTATTACTTAAAAAATATTTGTGT
Organism: Mythimna separata; assembly: GCA_030763345.1. NCBI lineage: Eukaryota > Metazoa > Arthropoda > Insecta > Lepidoptera > Noctuidae > Mythimna > Mythimna separata. The sequence continues at coordinate 1,922,619 of CM061188.1, read as the reverse complement.
GATATTTTTTTTTGTATTTTCTCCGAATAGTCACGACTATTTAGACAAATATTTATAATCATTGATTTATCAATAGTTCATTAACTATAATATGGCGCGTTTTCGACCCGAGGCACCAGTTGACCTAAAGTGATGCTGTAACCGCGCGGTCTCCGCCCTATATCTCGAAAACGGTTCACCGTAGGAAAAAGTTTTCTGTACAAAAATTGTAGAGAATTTTATATTCTACAATATTGTTAAATATACAAATAGCAAAAAACCTATAGGAAATGATATATTTACAAAAAAAGCGCAAAAAACCCGATTTTTGTGACCCCCGACCATGAAATTTAATAGTTGCGTACACCCTACCATATGTAGGTTTTGAGACAACTTTTAGGGTGTCAATATACAACTATTTACAAACTTACAGCTGGGTATCTCGAATTCCGAGATTCTTACCTTAATTGAGCTAATTTGACTGGACTAGAGACAATTAATCAACTCACACTTCAGCTTGAAAGTACTGAAAATGAACTTGGGAATGTACTATTGGAGAACACCGAGTTACATAAACAAATAAACAAGTTATCGACGGAAAACAACACATTGAAATCCTTGTGCCATTCTTCCTCCATATTTCCAAATCTCGCTACAAACTGTAAGAAAAAGAAGCAAGCTCTTTCACAACCACATAACTTAAGCTCTACACCAACCCCTCCATCGTCATTCTTTTTGGAAACTGAAAGACGTGATCATGTGCTACGCTTAAAACAAGAAATCTTAACCCTACAACAGCAATTACAGACCGCAGAGCAGGAGATAGTAACACTTACTCAGCGCATTGAATTATTGTCAATACAATGTAATCAAAGCTATCACAATACTTGTGAAACTACCAGTCAGGAACCAAAGCAGGACATTCTGAATACCAACTCTGCCGCAAACGGGAAAAATACCGTCACATCCGAGAAGAAGATATATATTTTCGGATCCCAGCGTTGTGTCGGGTTAGCAGCTGCCATCTCACATTCGAGAACAAATACTAAGTACGAGAGATATAGAGTCGTCGCCGAAACGAAGCCTAATGCGCCGTGCAAGGAAATAGTAGCGAACTGTTTAAATACTAAACTCTCAACAGACGACAAACTTGTAATTTGCGTGGGTGAAAATGACCACAACTTAAAACTAATCTTGTCTCAATTACAAATCATATTAGAAACTTTTAAAAATAATTATATCTTTGTACTAAACGTCGAAAATAATGTGTACCTGAATGCCAATAAGCTGAACTATTCTTTAAAAAACATATGTGTAAAGTTTAATAAATGTCAATTTATAAAACTAACTTCCACAAAAGTATCGGATATTTGTAAGTCATTGAATCATCATATAGATTATGCCGATTACAGTGATAAATACTTGAATCCTAGTGAAATTCGAAAGAGAATAGCTAACAGCAAACCAAGTTTTAAATCGAGCATTGGTGTACACGAACCAAAAAAAGGGACAATTCCCTATTATTTCAAAGAGAAAACCCGTCCGGAAAGCATGAAACCTTTAGAGTGCAATACCTCCACGCTATCCAACGCTAAGGTTCAAAAAGGAACTATACCGTATTTCTTTCCTGTTTTAAACAAGAGAGACTCATTTTTTCGTATCTCCAGTCAGTAAATCCAACAATTTCAAAATATTACATCAAAACATTGCTAGTGTACTATCCAAACAAGAACTACTAGATATTACTATTCAGGAATTAAAAGAAGTAAATAATGATCCAGATGTGATATGCTTGTCTGAAACATTTATAAAAAAAGGTAATGAAAATTATGTTAAAATATATGGCTACGAATTTGCAACTAGCTATTGTAGAGATAAACAAAGGGGCGGCACTTGTATACTAATAAGGAAAGGATTAAATTATAAAGAACTTCCATTGATAAAAAGCTATGCAACATCTAACACGTTTGAAGCGTGTGGCCTAGAGCTATTGTGCAATAGATTAATAATAATATGTGTTTATAGAACACCTCAATCTGACCCGAATCTGTTTTTAGCAAAATTATATAATCTTTTAAATGATTTATTAAGGAAATACAAATCCAAGGTAAATATAGTTGTAACGGGAGATTTCAACATAAATACCCTTAAACAAGGCAATATTACAAACGAACTGCAAGATTTGGCTTACAATTTTGACTTGAAAATTCATATCAATGTTCCCACACGCAAACTTTCCTGTATTGACCATATTTTAAGTAATATTTCCAACGCAACAGCAACTGTCTTACCTTTGCATCTTTCAGATCATGATACAGCACAAATGCTGAGTTTTCCTTCTAAACATACACCAGAAAAAGCTCCAGTATACTACATTTTTAAAAGAGACTACAATTTAGAAAATATACAGAAATTCAAAGATTGCTTACAAAATCTTTCTTGGTCTGACATCTATAAAAACACTGACACGAATTCCGCATTTAATGATTTTCATGAATTATTGTGCATGTTTTACGACCTATGCTTTCCAAAAGTAAGAGTTAAAGTTAACGCAAATAATAAGTACACACAAAAGTGGATAAGCAAAGGATTAAGAAACAGTTGCAAAACTAAACGTAGACTACGTTATCATTATTACAAAACCAAAAATTCCTATGATAAAACTAAATATCAAAATTATTCCAACTTGCTAAAAAAATGCATCTATGGCTCAAAAAAGAACGCAAATATAAACTATATAAAAGCACATCATAACAAATGCAAAGCTACTTGGACTGTCATTAAAAATGAATTAAGTAACATGACCCCTAAAAATAACATAGAAACCATACAGCTAAACGATACAGTAATCACAGACCCAGCTGAAATGGCTTCGGTATTTAACAACCATTATGTTAATATAACGCATGTACCTACGCAATCAAGTGTTGGACAAAGCTTCAAAGCGAAAAACATATGTGTCAACTCGATTTTTCTTAAACCGATGCTAGAAAGCGAGCTCCGACAGGAAATAATGTCCCTGACCAACACCAGATCTGAAGGCTATGATGAAATTAACACCAAAATCATAAAAACATGTTGTCTTGAACTAACTGGTATCTTGACTCATCTGATAAATATATCATTTTCAGCTGGAACTTTTCCTGATAAATTAAAACTAGCTATAGTAAAACCGATATTCAAAAAGGGTGATAAATCTGATATTAATAACTATCGACCTATAACATTAATACCTATTTTATCAAAAATATACGAAAAATGTATGTACAAAAGGCTAATTGATTTCTGCACAAAATTTAAAATAATAAGTGAAGAACAGTTTGGATTCCAAAAACACAAGTCTACCTCATTAGCTATTTTCTCTCTCATAAAATCAATACTGTCAAGCGTCAACAATAATCATTTGACTACTGGTCTTTTCTTTGATTTATCAAAGGCATTTGACCTAGTGTCACATGAGATATTGATAGAAAAACTGGAGTCTGTTGGGATAAGGGGACCTGCTCTTGAGTGGATATCATCCTACTTAAGCAACAGGCAACAACGTGTCATTATAAATAAAATAAACAAACAAAAGGAAATTACACCCTACTCTTCAGATTATAAGCATAATAAATACGGCGTACCTCAAGGAAGCGTCCTAGGCCCAATACTATTTCTAATATATATCAATGACATAATAAATATAACAAAACATAAATGTATTTTATTTGCTGATGATATATCTATTATAGTGACATCCGATAGAAAACAAAATACCATTGCAGATCATGAGTTTGATATTAATAATACAATAGATACATTACTCCATTGGCTTAACATCAACCGTTTAAAAATTAATTTAGGTAAATCCGTCTTTATTCAATTTAATCGATCAAATAATTATAAAAATAACATCAAGCTAAATATAAATAGAATCAACGAGGTCACCCATACCAGGTTTCTAGGCGTAATAATAGATCAGGATATAAACTGGAAAGAACACGTTGACAATGTTAGCACTAGAATTAATAGGTTCGTTTATGCACTGAAGCAGGTTAAAAATGTAACCAATATAAAAACTGCCATTATGTCATACCATGCTTATGTAGAATCACTACTACGTTACGGTCTTATCATGTGGGGTAATAGCGTCGATCTAAACAGAGCATTTATCGCTCAAAAAAAGTGCATACGAGCAATGTATGGACTTAAGCCTGATGATACATGTCGACCAATATTTAAAAAACTTGGTTTGCTGCCGCTACCATCTCTATACATTTATGAAACTTGTGTGTTCGTAGTTAAGAATAGCGAATTGTTTAAGACTGCAAACGAAGTTTGCCCCCGTAACAGAAGAGATCCCTTTAAACTAGTTCTGAATGATGTACCAAGACTTACCAAATACAACAAAAACTGCCTGGCAATGTGTGTACGTATTTATAACCATATTCCTAACCACTTTAAAACATTGAGTACGAGATTATTTAAGATTAAATTGCACCAGTGGTTAAGTGAATATAGTTTTTATAATTTAAAAGAGTTTATGGACAAGAAATGTTGATTTATTGTCTCCCTACATTCTTGCTTGTACCTAACTATGTACATTACTACAAATTTGAAATTTTTGCATGCTGTCATAAAATAGCTAAACATGATTGTACTGCTCCCATTTTATGTAACACCATTTTATACCATGTTTTACGCAAATAAATAATTTATTTATTATTATTATTAACGCCGACACGGGGCTTTCCAGATACACCATACCTTCATGAGCTAGCTAACTATGTTATGAGCACACATGTATGTGTACCTAACTACACGGCAAGTGGAAACAAACTACACACGTGTTTTTAACAGACTTCAAAAAAAGGAGATTCTCAGTTTGACTTGTGTGTTTGTATGTTTGTCGGCGCCTATCACCTCTATTGTCGTATTTTGTCGAAATACGGGACAAATACGGTACATGTAGTAATACGGGACGGGATGATCCAATACGGTGACAGTCCCGTATATACGGGACGTATGGCAATCCTACTAATATCTCAAGAGAAACGATTGCTACCCAGAGGCGACAATTTAGTTTCCATAATAGTAATAAGTATTTAGAGCGAGCGTATTATTATGTTCGCCCAGACATGCGCGCCAGGCTTTCTTTTTGAGGTGTTTAATTTTGAACGACGCCTGCCGTCACTGTTAAACTCATAGGTAGGTACCTAATGATCGACTGTAGGTATTTGAACGGTTTGGTTTACTAACCAAAATTATGGGTAAGCTATCTGTCTATTAGTGCCAAAAATATAAGTTAATGTACAGTTCATCTATTATTTATAGAGAAAACAATGAATTAAATCATAAGAAAAACATTAACTTGCCAAAAAGTCGAAAGAAAAGCAAAAAGCCAACGTCACGCGGTGTTCCCAGGCGGTCACCCATCCAAGTACTGACCGCGCCCGATGTTGCTTAACTTCGGTGATCGGACGAGAACCGGTGTATTCAACGTAGTATGGACGTTGGCAAATAGAGAGATGAAATAAGAGTTTGGTTTCTGCACGTAATTCTTTTTTAATCTGCGTAAGGCGGCCATTATTTCCATTATTTGGTTGGCTTAGGGCAATATAGCACTAGCGGCCAGGTCGCGGTGGCCATCGAGATAGATACATTAGTATGAAATCACCATAGAGCACGCGCACCTCTGCGGCCTGGCCGCTAGTGCGCTATTGCTCTTATTCCTACCTGATAGAAGTGGGTCTCTCCAAAACAGTTTACGCTTTCTAGGTACTTCAGGGCGTCATTAAGGGAACTCAGGCATCCTAGGTTGCAAAAAGGTGTATCAGTGACAGCTGCAGTGTCACTTTCCTCTGAAAAAAAAACTTTCTTTACCTGTTCAGTCAAAGAGCACATGTGCAATGTATGTAGGTATGTCCTAGCTGTGCCCTGCGGTTACACATGGTTAAATTCTCCGCTTTCGTGGGTCGTAGCGTGATGTTATAACCTATACCTTGATATTTATGGATTATCCAAAACAAAAAGTATTTTTTGATTCGAGCCAGTTCGTTCCTAAGATTATGGTTTTCAAACTAAAACTCTTCACCTACCTAATTGGTTTTGATGAATACTGCTTTCGGAGTTCTGATAAAATATAAAAAAATAATGTGGAACAGAACTATTCAAAAGTTGTATCGTTGATACTGAACATAGATGATCTGATGAGTTCCATTCCGCACAACTAGTTGGTCTAGGTTCAGTTGGTCGGATTGGAAGAAAAAAAGGTGATCCGATGAGTTCCATTCGGACCAACTAGTTGGTCCGATTAATTGAAATTAAATTAATGGAAGCCACGAAAACTTTTTATAAAAATCATATTTCTCATTAAAAAATTATTTACATATACAATGCTTATAACCTTATCTGTTTGTCCCCAGCGGCAAAGAATGCGTGATGCCGATGATCCCGCTGGGGCTGAAGGAGACCAAGGAGGTGGACTTCCGCGAGCCCTTCAAGGACTTCATCCTGGAGCACTACAGCGAGGACGCCGCGGCCTACGAGGACGCTATCTCCGACTTTATGGATATGAGACAGGTAAATAAGGTCCTAATTCCTTTCTCGTCAAGTTTTTTGGTGGGTGGGGCCGAAAGGTTCTAGAGTGGCGTAGCGTTGGAAGGCCTTCTACAAGTTGGACCGATGACCGTTCATTATGTGGCGACACTTGGAGCAGGCCTATGTCCAATAGTGAACGTCTTTCGGCTTAAATGATGATTATGATGAAAGTTTTATTCCAATAGGTGACAGGGGGAGAATTGTTGAAGTGAATTAATCGCCCTGAACTCAAGTAACTAACTCAAGCTAAGAGCAATCTCAGCAAACAACAGATACCCTTGTTTATGATAGAATAGAAATCTTATATTTAACGAATTGCCATAGGCACGAGCTTATGGACAACGAGCAATGGGTAGTTATCTGTTCGCTCGTCTTATAAGGACCGAGCCAGAATCGTCGACGCCGCATAGTGTTCTACGCGCGTTTAGGGCAGGGCCCCGATGGTACACGATGGCTTGGCGTTATTGTTCAAGTACTGACTGTATTTCACCACTATAACTCTACTATAAGCACATTTTGACTTTGTCCAGGCTATGCGCACACCGGTGCGGTCGAGCGCGGGCGTGGCGTTGCTGTTCAAGTACTACAACCAGCTGTACTTCATCGAGCGACGGTTCTTCCCGCCTGACCGCTCGCTAGGAGTCTACTTCGAGTGGTTCGATTCGTTAACAGGTATGAAATAATTAAATACCTACTTTGAGCTTATACTATCGATTAAGAAACAAAAAAATAATAATCATAAGTATTTTTGCTGCTACAGATTATAATTACAAAGACTCAAAATAGATGGCGGTTCTCTTAATTTTGATTTAAGGAACACTCCACAGATGGCTCTAGTTGTATGTTATTTCAGAAATGGCTAAATAAAGTAATAAATTAAGGTTTAACCTTAAAAATTAAGAAAAAATACAGTCGATCATGTGTTCGAGTATTTTATTTTCTAAAACATTAATATTAACTTTTGATTGTAATTATTCGCTTTCTAGTAATTGTTGGCTCCCAAGGGACGCGAAAGATTACCAATAAATATTTCATACGTGCGATCAACTTTATTTATTCCTAATTTTTATTGCCAGTAAGCCACTTTATAAACCTCTATCCTTTATCGTTCTTAATGAAACACTACCAAGCACAATTTTAAATGAAATGATGTTACTTTTGCAGGAGTCCCGTCATGCCAGCGAACAGTGGCTTTCGAGAAAGCTTGTGTCTTGTTCAACATAGCTGGCATCTACACACAACTCGGCGCTAAACAGGTAAGATCAATGATAAAAACTATACTAAATAAAGTGTACAACGCTAAATATGTCGATTCTCAAAAAAAGATCGGGTTTATGATGATAAAGTAATTTTTACACGCTCGCAGTGAGAAAGAGGGAATAGAGCTATATACCCTACATATCTTCAACCCTTTAACAGTTCAGTTTTGGTCGACAAATGGATCGTGTTAAGAATTCGTGGTAGGCAGTGCCAGCGACAAGCCAGCACGGGGACTGTAGCAAATTCAATTTTTTTAATACTTTGTTTGCCAAAAGGCCTGCAAAATATTTGTCAAATGAAAACGAATTAAAACCGTGCCAACTTATTTTTCTCACAGGTTGCAGGATTTCTCACAAGTTCATTTTCTTTCGGTATAAATATTCTGGAACTTGATTATTTGGATAATTATGGGTTCGGGGGCCCCAATGTGCGGAGACCGTAGCATTTGCTACTCTTACTATATGGCTAATCCGGCACTGCTGGTAGGGTTCCTGACAAGTTGTTATAACTTTTTGATCTTATGCTCTTCCTTCGCCCCAGGACCGCTCGACGTGCTCGGGGCTGGACGGCGGCGTGGAGGCGTGGCTGCGCGCGGCGGGCGCGCTGCGCTACGTGCTCGACAACTTCACCAACGCGCCCTCCGTCGACCTCGCCGCCGACACGCTGCTCGTACTCGCTGCTCTTATGACTGTAAGTCACCTAAGTCTTACCTGTCTCTTCGTTACATTCTCGATGGGATCCTAATTTGTCCGTAGTGGTTCATAGAGGAGGAAAAGTAACCCTAATCTTTGAATGTATTCCAGGCGCAAGCTCGTGAATGCCTCTTCGAGAAGCTGCAGGTGCAGGCGGGCGAGGCGCGCGGGGAGTTGCGGCGCGCGCCCGAGCTGTGCCTCGACCTCGCGCACGAGAGCGCGCACCTCGCGCACACTTACCGCCAGCTCTATGACAAGGTATGTCTGCGTGAGTGCCTGACGACAAGCTGCAGGTGCAAACATCCAAAATTCCAAAAGTTATCCCTCCCACTAAGGTCAACAGTAGGAGAAGCCATTCTCATGACTTCCATAAACCTAAAAGATCCCCTCATTACCTGTAACTCTAGACATTACACGTAAAAAATGACACTGAGATTCGGAAATTCATAACAAAAAAAATGCAATAAGAGTCAACAATACAACACTACATAGGTAACTTTTGCAACCACAAAAATTGAAACGCTTTGTTTTTTGTTTCCAGATGCAATCGGAAGGTGTGTTCAACTACGTGCCATACTCGTGGGTCTCTTTAGTCCACGTCAAGACTGAGTTTTATAAAGGTAAGCGCCAATATATCTTTAGCTATCATTTATAACAGGAATGGAATGGCTTTCCCAATGTAGTTTATATGTTAAACTGGTACACATAACGTAGACCACGAAATCAGAAGTATTTCTTCAAAAATGGTTCATTTTAGTTTAAATTCTAGTTACATCCACTCCTTGAACGGCATAGATTTTGTACAACTTTAATAACCTTGAACAACGCTTAAGTTTGTACTGTACACACGGGTGTACGCGCAATGACGTAATAATAATACGCGGATATGCGCGAAAAGAGAGAAAGCTTCTCTGGATGGCTCAATTAATCGATCGATTCTGAAGTTAATGGTAGCACTATAGTGCTAAGAATGCTATAAAAACCGGGCAAGTGCGAGTCTGACTTGCGCACTGAGGGTTCAGTACGAACATACCTATGAAAACAGTTCAATTTTTCCGAATAGAAAAATTTTGTGCCTAATTTCTAACAACTGTCGTATCTTTCTCCAGCGTTGGCGCATCAGTACTGTGCGACGGGTCTGCTCAACATGCCGGCGACGGCGCGGTCGCCCAGCCGCCTCGCTTCGTTGTACGACGCTGACACACACCTCGATAATGGTAAGATGAAGGCATACCTGTCTAGGGCTACAAAATGATCCTGTAAAGGAATTTTATTTCACATAGGCCTACATGAAAGGTGTCTATCATACCTATATGGTGCCTACATGGGCACTTATAAAACATCAGAAGCTAGTGCACGATTAAAATTGGTCGTTTCCTAAGGAGAAGAACCGGCAAAAAACTCCTTTAAAAACAATGGTTGGTTTTACTGTTTTATTGACTCTCGTCTTATTTCAATTTCAGGTTCGTCCATATCCCCCACGTTTAAGGACGCGGACGTGGACTGGATAACGCTGGGTCGCGCGCATCTTGCCGAGGCCCTAACCTTGTATGAGGAAGCGCTCAGGCTACAAAGGATGTGTCGGTTAGTACATTAGACAATAGGTTCTGTCATACAGCTGGCTCTCTAGAATGTGTTGGTTAATGAGTTCGTACAAATATAAAAGGAACCATACTTCTTTCAATTTTAATATTGTGTGAGAAAGTTAGTGCCAAACTTAAAAAAAAACAATCTACCAACTATAGAATAGCCTAAAATAAATACTTAGTAGTGCCTGTACTATTTTTCTCCATTTGTTGTTTTAAGTATAAGCATAGCTACATATAAAAATAAATTCAAAATACACCAAATCTCCTTACTATCCTTTTACATATTAAAAAACAAGGTTCCCTACCACGTCTGTCTGTACGAACGCGATAAATTCAAACACTCATGAACGGACTTTCATATAGTGTTCATCAATAGACAGAGTCATTTATGACCCGCGTTGTGGATTAGGGCCCATTCCCTCTTCTAAAGAGGAGGCCTGAATCCCAATAGTAGGAACATTACAAGGCCGATAATCCCACCCAGGACAAATGTTTGTGTGATGAACATGATCATTTGTTTGTGTGTCTGGGTGTGATTTATCTATAATATTTATGTATTTAGATATATTTAAGTATGTTGATCAGTTGTCTAGTAACCAGAACACAAGCTCTGCTTAGCTTGGGACTAAATGGCGTTGTGTGAAAGTTGTGGGAAAAAATCCTAATAAATGCTAATAACACCTACAGAGAGCTGCGCGGCAAGGAGGCGATCTCGCTGGTGGTGCGCGCGCAGCTGGAGCGTGCGGCGCGCGAGCGGGCCGCGCACCACGACCACGACGCCAACGACTTCAACGACCTCATCGACGCGCCCAACGTACAGCGTGAGTACTCTCTCACCTGACTTATTTGTGCAGCTAAAAGATAGCAACTGGTTACAAATCCGGAAAAAGCTAGTGAGCCTCAACATCAACGGTAGGAAACTGTAGGGGCCCGGTAGGGCGTAGGGCCGAAGCCTCTAGGGAACACGGAAAATCCGAAAGGTTGTCACCATGTCCCCCAGATCAAAGGCAACGAAGGAACGGGGTAGGGGTTTAGTCAGTAAGAGTTTGACACGCCCTCCCGCTCCGCCCAAGAGTGGGAGAAGTCATTGTGATGACTCCCCTGCCGAAAAAAAAACTCAACCACTAGTTTGTTATTAAAAAAATATATTAAAAAACAATCAATTTTGTTAAATCTCATAGCCATTATTCAAGCAAGAATTGTGTAAAAACCAATCGTCAGTATTTTGCCGGACACTGCTTAGTACAGAGTAGAGTTTGATTTAGGCTACAGTTACTGAAAACAGCCATGTTTTTTGCCTAGCCATGTTTTCAGTAAATGTAACTGAATAAAACCTTAAATATAAAGATATTTAAGGTTTTATTCAGTTGGCTTAACAGCGCCTTTTTATTTAACCTATCACATACCCGCAAAACGAGATGACTGAGATGATGCTGGTGATGATTGTGATAGTAAAACAATAACAGCGCGGTCTCATAGGACCGATCGGGAATTCATGAATTAAGGAATACCTTACACACTTGTTTGCTATCAATTATTAGCATATTATGCAAATGAGATTGTACTCTGCTATAACAAGAATATCAACTAACTATACTCTCTATTTTGTTCCACAGCATCATCAAAATTCCAACTGGCCTTAACGCAACCGGATTTCGCTCAGCACAGAGTTGAAGACCTATTCAAGTCCTTAGGACCAATCGCCATATTCTCCGCCAAACGTCACTGGAGTGCGCCCCGCCTCGTCCAACTACAGAAGTACAGGGACGGGTCCCGACGCATCGAGAGACCAAGAAACGGAAACACAGAAGATTACGAAGAAACAAGAAACGGAAAACTGAGAAGCGACAAACGAGACAGATCGGAAGACAACAGCACTTACTACAACCAAATAATTAAAAGCGACGAGAAATATTCCAACGATTATGAAAAGAAGAAACTTCATAGAGTCACTAAACAGAATGGAGTATACATTAATAGTTATAACAATAATAATTACGAATACCATCCAAAAGTGTTGGATTATGATTCTCCAAATGAGTATAAAAATAAAGGGGAGACGAAAATTTTGAATGGGGAGAAGGAATGTAATGGTAAATTGAAGAATGGTAGGAGAAAGGATCCTCTGAGGAGAGCGGCGAGTGAATATAATGTGTCGAATGCGAAGATTGAAGATGAAGGCTTCGGGTTCTCTGTGAGAGGAGATGCGCCGGTTGTTATAGCGGGGGTTGAACCTAACTCTTTGGCTGATGTAAGTACATATTTTGATACTTTCATAGTCATCAGGTCCTTAAAACTTTTTCTAGTAACGGAAACGTTGACGAGCTTTCTTCAAATTTCGCGTCTCCATACATTTACGAGTATGTTCACTTAATTTGTCAAAATGTATGGAGGAGCGGATTTTTTTTTATGATTTCAGGGTTGATCGCATAGTAAAAGTTGTTCATATTTGATGAGTATAACCACACGTTTTAAGGAAAGCCCCTCAGTCGTATCAACGTTGTATACACTACACACTTATCTAAAATTATATGTAGTTTTAATTAATTGTTTTTATATTTTATGTTGCTTATGGTAACATAATGTAAGCCTTATAATGCCTTATAATGTTCCCACTGCTGAGACTCAGGCCTCATCTCCTGGAGAGGGTATAGGCCGTAATCCACCACGCGGGCCCAGTGCGGGTTAGTGGATGCTAATCATAATTTGATAAAATTGTTAGCGGCAGGAACAAATTAGGTATCCAATTGTTTGTCAGTTTGAAGACAATCTCTGAAAATACTCATGTTGATCGTAAATAAAATGTATGACTTCCCTATTCCAGATCGGTGGCATGCGTGAAGGAGACTTCATCATCTGCATCGGCGATGTGGACGTGAAGTGGAGCTCGCACGACGAGGTGGTGCGGCTCATCCAGCAGGCGGGAGACACCCTCACCATGAAGCTCGCCACGCCCATGGATAAGAGCTGCGTCAAGGTACGTATTAAGTCTTATAAAACTAGTTTATGAGACTAGTTTAAAAATTATTTATTTAACAATTCATGCACACATATAATAAAAGACAAGAAGCAGGAAACAGAAAATATAAGTACGTAGTTGGTGGTTATTTCTATAGAAATCTTTTCCAGCATACCTGCAAAATGTGAGTTGGAAAAAAGATAATTATATAGATACCATATTATGCAAAAGTAATTGGACAAAAAGAAAAGAACAAACAAAACTAGGTAACATTGAAATAATACATATAACAGACAATTTAATAACATCAAAATATATTACTTTTTATTATGAGAACTTGAATCTTTTTTAGTACCTAACCTACAATAGCAACTAATAAACATTTTATCGAGCCTTAACCAGTTAATGCACGCCAACATACGAGTAACGTGTAATTTTTCGACTTTCTAGGCGTCCCCAGAAACCCCCCGACAGCCCAACTCCAACCAGGGCTCGGTGTCGGCGGCGTCGAGCGCGTCGAGCGGCTCCACGGCCGCCACCGCACGCTCGTCGGCGCGTCGAGCACCTTCCTGGAACCCGTTCCGACGCCACACCACAAGAGACAACAGTTCACACCGCGGATCACACACCAGCAACATTATATTCAGATAAATAACGATAGTCTTGTTCTTTAAAACAGCGACATCTAGTGGTCGCCTTTGGAAAGTTACAACGCCATCTATTGTGTGTTTTTGGCATTCGTAGTGAAGATTTGCTAGTGACATCTAGTGGATGTTTCTATGAAGTTATAGCGATTCTGTTGATGAATTGTTATGATGAAATTTTACTTGATGTGTGCCTATTGGCTTATAACTTTTTTGCAACTATAGCAATGTTATATAAAACATCACAGGTAATAACTAAAAAACAAATAATATAAAATGTTTTATGGCTAAATGTCGCAAAACACGCAATCAAGTCACAAAACAAAAATGATAACGTTGATCTTTAAGTAAATCAGTAGCGCCATCTATATTTATTAAGTCGGAAAATATTCTATTATAAGTAAACTAAGCTAAAATTTAAATCAACGCCATCTATTGTCGGTTCTAATCTTTTGGTGTGAGTGGTTGAAGAGTTATTTAGGTTACTTCGGGAGGCGACAATCGCTGCTATAATATTTAGGTTCCTAAATATATAGTTAGATATGGGGACCTTGCATCGGCTATGATACTCCAAAGTTATTCTTCTATTTTGTAAGTTTCTAACTTGGCAAAGGGGATATTTTTATGGGAAAAATATTTTATTTCGTTTCTTGGGTTTTTGTAAAGTTTGCCAAGTAAACTCTATCATAGTATGTTTATTCTATGTTATTCTAAACTAACATTTTAATACTTCTTATGCGTATGCACGGATTATATAAAAAATAACTCTCTTTTGCAGATAACATATTATGTTTGCCTTTACTAATATCCAATATCCTATTTATTGTATTACATTTTATTCTTTTTCATTATTTATATTAACTTAATAAAAAAAAAACCCGTATATTAACTGTTTTATATCCGTGTAACTTTGACCTGGAATATAATTTATTGGTTGTACCTATACCTAAATATTAATTATCTAACTGTACACAAAATATTCGGTGTAACTGTACGTTGTAATAATGGCTACTGATGTACTGTCACATCTTTATATCGCTAAAAGACGTGAGCAGTTGCATGAAACGTCGACATTTTGAAAATACGATACCTATTCTTATTTCAATTTCGTAATATTCGCCTTTCACGATAAATATAACTAAAAAAAATTAGATAAAGAAATTCATTTGATAAATTATATAAAAACATACCCTTGAATTTTCAAATTCTTTTTTGGTATTTAAACTTTTTATTTTAGTTTATTAAAAAAAAGGGTATGACCTACAAAATAGGTATAACGACTGATTGAAAGTGTACTTAACAGATTATAAAAAACACAGATTAAAAAAACGTTATGTATATTCGTAGTTTATAGAAAATATATGTCACAATTATTTTAAATAGATATACGTGTAATTACAGTATTTTTAGTTATTACATTAAAAATAATATATTAATTTAATAGATATTTTGGATGTGATCGATTTTAAAGTAAAACAGAACTTTTGAAAACATTGATCGCGTCCGAAACGTAAAATTTTAGATTGATTGTAACAATTTAAAATTTTTGATTCGATTTAATTTAGTTTTGTTGTATTATATATTATAGAGTAAAAATGTATATCATTGTATAAACTTGTTTAAGATAAAATGTATAAAATTGTTGTGGTTACTTTTGAACAATAAAGGTTATTTAAAGGCAAACTAGTTTTTAATTTATAATCGCTTGTTTTCAGAAGAGCAGCAAAAATATAAAAAAAGTGTGATTGTGTTGTGTATGAGATTGTTATTACGATGCTTGAGAGAGGTCTTGCCCAGAAAGAAAAACATCTTTGAACTTTATTTTGTCTTGGTAAAAGAAAAGTGGTATAAGTAATAGTTTTTAACACTTTTCACTGTTCTTCTTCGCTTCACTCTGTCCATGCACCCTATTGGGCAAGGGAGACAAAGCATATTTATCAAAAAATATTTTATTTGCTAGCCAAGCAGCACAATGGCAGAAGACGCACGTGTGGAAAAGGGAAGTAAGACTTCGCCCGACAGCCATAATGGATCTTTGAAATACACACATCAAAAGTGTCTAGGGATCAACATATATTTTTGCAATAACTTTTCTCCTGATTGATATTAATTAAAATTTTCTTTAAGGATTCATCAAATAAAGTGTTTTCGTTTGTCACAGTAACGATAAACCAAGTCACCTTTGCATTAATAAAGAAATTTGCCATTTTCCTAATAAAGGGATTTTTGACATTTGAACCACTAACATTAAAGTTCGAAAAAAAGACTGAAATAACATTTTTCTTTAAAATTTTATTGGGTAACTTAAACAATTAATAATCCGTGTTTCTACCGCGAACACTAACAACACAAGAACATCGGTTTGGCATACTCAAAATGAGTTCATCCAAATCACGCTGTGGAATGGCCGCCCATGTTCGTTGCAACAACAAAAAAAGGTCTTCTTGCGACTGGATACCCTCCATATTCGGCAGAGCTCTTCTCTGTAGCATATCCCATGCATGCTCAATCGGCTTCAAGTCTGGCGACTGAGCAGGCCAGGGCAGGACATTGATGTTAGCTGCGGCGAGAGTCTGTCTTACAACTCTTGCGGTGTGCGGTCGTGCATTATCATGCATTAACTGAAATAAGGGACAGATTTGCACTTGTAGAGGAACGATGACGTCTGATACAATCGTCTCAGCATAAATTTGAGCGTTGAGGTTGCCTCTGATCCAAATCAACTCAGTTCTTCCGCCGATCCAAATACCCGCCCATACCATGATGGTTCCACCACTATAAGGATGGACTTCCTGGCAGGATTTTAATCGCTGTTGGCGTCCAGGGGTTCTCCAGTGTCGTATACGTCTTGTATCCAGTCTCATACCAAAACGAGACTCATCAGAAAAGCACACGAAACGCCATTGTTCTTCTGCCCAATTTCTGTGTTCAAGAGCCCATTGATATCGAATCCTACGATTGTGCATTGCTATAGGTGGTACCCGTAGCGGTTTCTGACTGTTTGGTCGCTAATTAAGTTCCCTGAAGAGTGATGAAGCCTCACGGCTAACATCATGGCGGTTATTGTTGGAGCTCTTCGAGTTAAGATTTGAATGTATCGGTCTTGTCTCCGTGTGGTGCAGCGATACCGTCCTCCATGGCGCTCAGCCACGGCACCAGTGCTTCGGTAACGTGTCCAAAGTCGACTGATAACACTCTGACTTGTATTCAGAGCTAAAGCCACAGTACGTTGCCGGGAACCAGCTTCTATCATTCCCACGGCTCTGAGCATTTCTTCCCTGCTTAAATGACGTCGCCGCTCCATAATAACGTTGGTTTTAATCAGTAGTAGGGAAACAGTAGCACTAATAATGTCTTCAATGCGTTGTATGTTTTTATAGGGAAAATATTGACAGCTGATTTTCATCTTTTACTCGAATTTGATTCACAGTTCCTGATTCAAATTATGAAATGCACCAAAAAGGATCCATATAAATTTATAAAATCATAAATTTATTACAAAGCCACATGAAAGAAGAAGAAGAAAGAAGAAAGAAAGACATTTTTTTTATTTACATGAACAAGTGGCAAATTTAAAAAACATGTACAATATATACAGGGTGTCCCAAAACTCAACGATAATCTGAGACCGGATGAAAGGCCAAGCTACACTTGTTCTGGGAAAAATAAAAAATAAAATCCATATCACTCAGTTCAGTGATAATAGACATTTTTTTAAAAAGTTGAAATTTGACACTCTTGGTCGCATTTCCAAGGTTTGTGATCACCAATGTCACAATTTCGCTGTGATTTTTTTAATTTCGTGGTCTTCATTAACGATGCTATTAATCGCAACTACAAATTATTGCAAAAAACTTTGTTGATTTAATAAAATAGGTTAAGTTTTAGTGGGTCATGGTTCACAAAAATATTGTTAGTGAACTTTGACCCTTCATTTTGAAAAAAAATTGTACTACACTACCCTTGGCAAGTAATTTCAAAAGATGGCGCATTTAATCAAGATTTCAAAATGGTACAACACTTGCCACTTTTCTTGCCATGAAAAAAAATATTTCTTATTTTTTTCAAATTGACCTCATTTTGAACAACTCAACATTAGGAATTTTTGTTACTAAAAGGACATTGACAGAGTATGGACCAAGTGCATTTTGTTCCTCAGTCCAATACAATCAGTAAACCGAAGCTCTTCAAAATCTACTCCAGGAGTCAAGAGAAAAAAAGAGTTTTTCCAACCTAACCTAACCTAAGTTAGAAATCTTTTTAAGGAATTTTGACCAAGTGTTGCCCAGAATGAACATCTGGTGCATTTCATACCTCAGATCAATACTAATCAGCAAACCTAAGCGTTTCAAAATCCGCTCCAGGAGTCAAGAAAAAAAAAAAATTCCAACCTAACCTAACCTAAGTTAAAAATCTTTTTAAGGAAGTTTGACCAAGAGTGCTGCCCAGAATGAACACCTAGTGCATATCATACCTCAGACCAATACTAATCAGCAAACCAAATCGCTTCAAAATCCGCTCCAGGAGTCAAGAGAAAAAATAATTTTTCCAACTTAACCTAACCTAAGTTAGAAATCGTTTTTAGGAAGTTTGACCAAGTGCTGCCCAGAATGAACACTTAGTGCATTTTGTTCCTCAAGCCAATACTAATAAGCAAACCAAAGCGCTTTGAAATCTGCTCCAGGAGTCAAGAAAAAAAAAAGTTTTTTTCCAACCTAACCTAACCTAAGTAGGAAACTTAAGTTGGGAACAAAATGCTTTAGGTGTTTATTCTGGGCAGCACTTGGTCAAACTTCTTAAAAAAGATTTTTAACTTAGGTTGGGTTAGGTGGGAAAAACTCTTTTTTTCTCTTGACTCCTGGAGCAGATTTTGAAGCGCTTTGGTTTGCTGATTAGTATTGGTCTGAGATATGATATGCACTAGATGTTCATTTTGGGCAGCACTTGGTCAAACTTCCTTAAAACGATTTCTAACTTAGGTTAGGTTAGGTTGGAAAAACTCGTTTTTTCTTTTGACTCCTGGAGCAGATTTTGAAGAGCTTCGGTTTACTGATTGTATTAAGCTGAGGAACAGAATGCACCAGATGTTCATTCTGGGCAACACTTGGTCAAAATTCCTTAAAAAAAATTCTAACTTAGGTTAGGTTAGGTTGGAAAAAATCTTTTTTTTTCTTGACTCCTGCAGCGAATTTTGAAGCGCTTTGGTTTGCTGATTAGTATTGATCTAAGGTATGAAATGCACCAGATGTTCATTCTGGGCAGCACCTGTTCAAACTTCCTTAAAACGATTTCTAACTTAGGTTAGGTTAGGTTGGAAAAACTCTTTTTTTCTCTTGACTCCTGGAGTAGATTTTGAAGAGCTTCGGTTTACTGATTGTATTGGACTGAGGAACAAAATGCACTTGGTCCACACTCTGTCAATCTCCTTTTAGTAACAAAAATTCCTAATGTTGAGTTGTTCAAAATGAGGTCAATTTGAAAAAAATATGAAATATTTTTTTTCATGGCAAGAAAAGTGGCAAGTGTTGTACTATTTTGAAATCTTGATTAAATGCGCCATCTTTTGAAATTACTTGCCAAGGGTAGTGTAGTACAATTTTTTTTCCAAATGAAGGGTCAAAGTTCACTAACAATATTTTTGTGAACCATGACCCACTAAAACTTAACCTATTTTATTAAATCAACAAAGTTTTTTGCAATAATTTGTAGTTGCGATTAATAGCATCGTTAATGAAGACCACGAAATTAAAAAAATCACAGCGAAATTGTGACATTGGTGATCACAAACCTTGAAAATGCGACCAAGAGTGTCGAATTTCAACTTTTTTTTAAAAATGTCTATTAT
Organism: Mythimna separata; assembly: GCA_030763345.1. NCBI lineage: Eukaryota > Metazoa > Arthropoda > Insecta > Lepidoptera > Noctuidae > Mythimna > Mythimna separata. Next base: position 1,903,069 of record CM061188.1, on the reverse strand, counting down.
CGCTGAACTGAGTGATATGGATTTTATTTTTTATTTTTCCCAGAACAAGTGTAGCTTGGCCTTTCATCCGGTCTCAGATTATCGTTGAGTTTTGGGACACTCTGTATATAAAAAAAAAAGGGTTGGAATAAGCGCCACGTCCATGCAAAACGGCCGAGCGCTCAGCATGATGCTGTGGGCACACATCTCAATCTCAAGAAATCCGCATAAAAATGCTTGATCCCTAGACACTTTTGATGTGTGTATATAGGTTGACATATTTCATAATTTTCTGAATAAATATTAAAGTAAAAAGTTACCGTAAGTTCTGAGAGGTCACAGATATTCCACATAGTATAATCACGGAAATCTTACTGATATCTATGAGTATAACATTTCAGTACACAAAACATAGATGGCGCTGATCGGACTTCACAAATAAGTTCGTTACTTTTGCCTCTTATTCACTAATAGAGTGCGTCTAATGAAAGCGCGATTTGGAGTTTTTTTTTTAAATTTAATTGGCAACATTATTCAGCCGCAATCACAGAAAATAAAAAAAATTGTGAAGTGTCAAGACATGATTCTCCTACTAGTTAGTAATTTACCACATAGGGTGACTGACCCAAATGCTAGCACTGCACCAAATAATCAGCACTCCGCATAAATAGTACAATTATAAGGTTTTCATCAAATAATTTGGGTTATCACTTTAATAGATAAATAAATAGGTGTGTGTGTTAGAATCCTACTTCTAGAAATAATAATACTTTCCAACTTCAAACTGGCGGTAATGATTCTGAAACATTTCTCCGACATTTGTTTCACCGTTTAACGGTTCACCGACAGAACGATTCACATTTCATTATTTCACCGATAGAACGTTTCACTGGCGAACGATTCGCCGACAGAACGTTTCACTTTTCATTATTTCACCGATAGAACCTTTTACCGACGAACGATTCGCCGACAAAACAGTTCGTCTGCCCCTGGGGTATAAAACACAGGTTTTCGACATGTATCGTCTGTTTTTTATACCCTGAGACTAAATTGACACAAGTAACGTCAAATTTACTATAGGAATGACGCCAGTTCTTTTGTTTTGAAATGTCATTTTAGTCTCAGGATTTAAAAAACAGACCATATATCTGTTTCCGTATTGTTTACACCTAAATCAAGGTGAAGACTTAGGGCCTATTTCACCACCTATGATTAAGTTTCGAGTATCTTACTTGACAGATAATTTCATACAAATTCTGTCAAATTTTTGAATTTATTCAGTGAGTAGTGCCTACTCGGAGATGGTGAACGAGGCCCTTAGTGACTGACATACATAGACGAAACTTAAAGTTATAATTATATTCACCTTGTGAAAAACTAGTCAGAACAGTGACAAATACGTATTTGATTCAATGTCAATACGTCCTCACAACTTTCTGAGGAGCTCGTGACTAGATAATAGCCGCACTGGTCGATCTTCAAGGTTGCCACCGCTTGCCAAGGCTGGTCTGTGGATGGGTGACCATCTTAACATAACGAGTTTCCTCCGTGCCTCGGAAAGCACGTTAAGCCGTAGGTCCCGGCTGTCATTTGTAGATCTTTGGCAGTCGTTACGGATAGTCAGAAGCCAGTAAATCTGACTCCAGTCTTGCCATGAAGTACCGTGTTACCCCAGAAAATAGGTTGTGGTAGTCTGTTAGGCAGTCGCTCCTCGTAAAATACTGGTATTCAGCTAATCCGGCTTGACTAGAAGCCGACCCCAGTATAGTTGGGAAAAGGCTTGGTAGATGATGATGAATACGGAAACAGATCTACATGTCGAATACCTGTGTTTTATACCCCAGAGGCAGACGAACAGTTTTGTCGGCGAATCGTTCGTCGGTAAAAGGTTCTATCGGTGAAATAATGAAAAGTGAAACGTTCTGTCGGCGAATCGTTCGCCAGTGAAACGTTCTATCGGTGAAATAATGAAATGTGAATCGTTCTGTCGGTGAACCGTTAAACGGTGAAACAAATGTCGGAGAAATGTTTCAGAATCCGGTAATGATTCTGAAACATTTCTCCGACATTTGTTTCACCGTTTAACGGTTCACCGACAGAACGTTTCACTTTTCATTATTTCACCGATAGAACCTTTTACCGACGAACGATTCGCCGACAAAACAGTTCGTCTGCCCCTGGGGTATAAAACACAGGTTTTCGACATGTATCGTCTGTTTTTTATACCCTGAGACTAAATTGACACAAGTAACGTCAAATTTACTATAGGAATGACGCCAGTTCTTTTGTTTTGAAATGTCATTTTAGTCTCAGGATTTAAAAAACAGACCATATATCTGTTTCCGTATTGTTTACACCTAAATCAAGGTGAAGACTTAGGGCCTATTTCACCACCTATGATTAAGTTTCGAGTATCTTACTTGACAGATAATTTCATACAAATTCTGTCAAATTTTTGAATTTATTCAGTGAGTAGTGCCTACTCGGAGATGGTGAACGAGGCCCTTAGTGACTGACATACATAGACGAAACTTAAAGTTATAATTATATTCACCTTGTGAAAAACTAGTCAGAACAGTGACAAATACGTATTTGATTCAATGTCAATACGTCCTCACAACTTTCTGAGGAGCTCGTGACTAGATAATAGCCGCACTGGTCGATCTTCAAGGTTGCCACCGCTTGCCAAGGCTGGTCTGTGGATGGGTGACCATCTTAACATAACGAGTTTCCTCCGTGCCTCGGAAAGCACGTTAAGCCGTAGGTCCCGGCTGTCATTTGTAGATCTTTGGCAGTCGTTACGGATAGTCAGAAGCCAGTAAATCTGACTCCAGTCTTGCCATGAAGTACCGTGTTACCCCAGAAAATAGGTTGTGGTAGTCTGTTAGGCAGTCGCTCCTCGTAAAATACTGGTATTCAGCTAATCCGGCTTGACTAGAAGCCGACCCCAGTATAGTTGGGAAAAGGCTTGGTAGATGATGATGAATACGGAAACAGATCTACATGTCGAATACCTGTGTTTTATACCCCAGAGGCAGACGAACAGTTTTGTCGGCGAATCGTTCGTCGGTAAAAGGTTCTATCGGTGAAATAATGAAAAGTGAAACGTTCTGTCGGCGAATCGTTCGCCAGTGAAACGTTCTATCGGTGAAATAATGAAATGTGAATCGTTCTGTCGGTGAACCGTTAAACGGTGAAACAAATGTCGGAGAAATGTTTCAGAATCGGCGGTAATTTAGTGAAGAAACGTTCGTGTTCAGCAGTTGCTCTTATTTTTGCCTGTTCCTTGTGATCGAAGGTTTAATTCACGTGTTTATATTTTATAATATTTTAGTTCTTTTATGGGCTTTATACTGAAACTTTTGATTTCTCTGATTTCTTAGATAGTTTATGAGGATAATTTGAAATTAATAGTTTGATGTTATGGAAAATAAAATAAATTAAGGATCCAGCGGAGATCGCTCGCTACTTCGAGTTGAGATGAAAATAAAATACGTTCGCGGTATATTGCTATCTTTGTTTGGCAAAAACAAATGCGAAATTGCATATGTGTGTGTACGTGTGAGTCGGACAATCTTCACAGCATAATATAGAACAGTTTTGAACTTGACAAAATAATTCCATCAAAAACACAGCTTGTAAAAAAACTCAAGTCTCGCAACACTACTCTTCTACCGTAAACATATGTGAGATCCATGTTATTCCAAGTCAAAATATCTTGTATGTTTTAAATCAATGAATTTAGCTTTGTAATCGCATGAAAACACAATGTATCTCAAAAGTAATTAAGTAAATCGTTTAGTGCGATTACCAAGTCAAATCTTAAAAATGTAACTTTGTAATCCTATACATTTATATGGGATTACTAAGTTATATAATTATGCAGTTGGTGTATCTAGGTAAACTAGGTCGAAATTGCAAAATATTTTAGTTTTCCCTTGGTTTGTACACTAAACACTAATTGTAATCAAAATTTGAAAACTTCTGTCTCTATTGCTGCTAAAAGTGCCTTAGACTTTTTATGTTCGTTCAGTCAGTGAGTGACAAAATTTAGAAAATTTAATGAAATTTGAAATATATAGTCTTTTTATGAAGCCTGCTTGATCTAGTTTCGTCCACAACGGATTTATAAGAGGTTGAAAATGGCTCGAAATGTTTCGAGATAAGGATGGCACTTTTTTGCGCGACTTGGTGGGTGTGACACTACCGTGCCCTCAGATTACCTATGCTCCATTGAAGTAATAGGGTCGTCACTTTTAATGTTATCCTAAAAATAAATTTAATGCAAAAAAAGACAGTGTTCTGTAGTGATCAATCTATCGAATTGAAATCATATTTTTATTTTACGTGGGCCTACATGGACACTTATGAAACGTCAGAATCTAGTGCGTAGTTCCAATTCGTCGTTTCCTATGGAGAAGAACCGGCAAGAAACTTCATGGTTACTCTTTTCAAAAAAATATTGGGTTTACAATATTTCCATACTAGCTGTGTCCGCGACTTCGTTGCGTGTATGAAAAAACTTATCAATAAGTTTTTAGTGTAGTATCTACACTTATACAGGAAAAGTTTTAACCACTGCGTAAATTTTTTTTGGTGGCTCAGTGTAAGTAATAGAACACAAGTCGACTTCAAGGTTAAGCAACCCTTGCCAATAGGTTGGTCTGTGGATGGGTGACCATCTTAACATAACGAGTTTCCTCCGTGCCTCGGAAAGCATAGGCTGACTACCAGACCTCCACAACCCAATAACTGGGGTAACAGGGTACTTCATGGCAAGACTGGAGTCAGATTTACTGGCTTCTGACTATCCGTAACGACTGTTAATGACAGCCGGGACCTACGGCTTAGCGTGCTTTCCGAGGCACGGAGGAAACTTGTTATGTTAAGATGGTCACCCATCCACAGACCAACCTATTGGCAAGGGTTGCTTAACCTTGAAGTCGACTTGTGTTCTATTACTTACACTGAGCCACCAAAAAAAATTTACGCAGTGGTTAAAAACTTTTCTTGTATGTATATCAATAAATCTATACGAATCATATCTATACGAATTACTAATCTTACCTAAGAGTACTAAAAATACCCTACACACTATCAAATATACTACCTATACTTGAAATTAAAATCTACACGGTCTGCGCCCTATAAAATTAAACCTAAGTACCTAACTAATTTTAAAAAAAATGGGTTCGGTATCGGTCTCGTAACACCCCCTCTGCCATAATTTTTTTGATATTTTCAATATACAGAATTTTTACTTCTACAAATGTATTATAAGTATATATTACAATATTATATTAACAGACAGATTATTAAGATTGTACCCAAAAGTATAATAAAAATATTTTTTATCAAAAAACTGTCGAAATACTAGTAATCAAAATCGTAGTCTACGGTGTTCCCACATTCACACCATAAGAGAAAATGTAAATATAAGAAAAAAAATCAAATCTATCAACATGAGATGTTAACAAAAATAAATCACGACTTAATGAATTTAAGGTGATTAAGATCTAAATAATATAAGAAACAAACGCTCGCAAACCGCTTGTACAATATGACTAATACGCTAGTGTGAAAGCCTGTAGGAGGGGAACCGATTTTCTTAGTGGCGTAACTACAAATTTTCAGTTTTCAGACTTTTCCCATATTTGCTATAAGACCTTTTTTACCCTATAAATTTTGATTACCTAGAGAGTATCAAACGTACGTTTTTTGCGATATAAACGGCTGTATCTTTTTTTTTCGATAACTTATATATTTGATTTGTGCACAGCTTCAAGGGATCGCGGGCCTATTCTCGAACTCGATAACTCCACGCGTTTCCGATATAAAGGGTCTTGATAAACAGACCGACGGACAACAAAGTGATCCTATAAAGGTTTCGTTTTTCCCCTTTGCGGTACGGAATCCTTAAAACGAAACGATAATTGTTGAAAAGTTTTATAGGAAATGAAATTCGATCAAATATGAACCTATGATAGATAAGTAGGTAACCCTGTAGGAGCGACACACACGCAAGGACCTTGTGTACCCTGGAATGATTACGAAGTAATATCACACAATCTGAAGTGTACTTAAAATTCATTGCTATTAAGTTCATATTTTAAATTGACAAGCAAAAATGGAAAAAATGTACCCAGCAAGACGGAGCATACAAAGAGGTAGCGTGTCCCTTTCTTACTCGTCTATGGACACCGTGGTAGAAAGAGACAACATACCCTTTTGTGGGTACGTTTTTGAGGTTGACGTAATCAATCCAGATAGTATAAACAATTCTTGGACACACTGACTGGAGATGTCATCACCCACACACTGACATTTGCTTGCTGCGATAGCAATAAAAACTATTGAAAATTTGGGAGAAATTTGGATGTATTCCGTAATACCAAAAATGATGAATGAAAAATTAATGATTTTCCAATTTCTTTTCAATTCTTTATAACTTGATAATAATATCTGTGTTCCTGCGGGGAGATATCTTGAAATATTGATGTTTATAATATAGAAAAAACTATATAAAAACATGACATTTTCGCTGTGAAAATGTGCAAAATTAAATTCGCTTAAATTTCGTTTGGGGTAAGTTTTTCAACAAAAAGACGACGTAGGAACCTAGGTAATTATTGTCTGAATCCGAATAACATCATATTATGGTGTAAATATGCTTAAACTGCAAATGATTTGAAACTGTGAAAGTATGAACTATCTAAGTATCACGGTTCATGACTTACAGCCTGGTGTCAGACGAACAGTCTTAGTAATAGGATGCTGTTTTACACTTTGGGTACGGAACCTTAAAAAGCAGCAAATTACGCAAAACTACTTGTATTTTAATTTTATTTTAGTACCACACAGACGTCGTTCTGTCGAAAGTCATTGTAATTTGTCAATTAAACCTGATATTGAAAGCTAGGGACTACTTCAATGTGTAAAAAAACGTGTTTGTGCATGGTTCACTGTGCAATGTTTCCGATTTTCTCTTCATAATTCTTCTTGACACTTAAACCACATCTATTTTTTTAAAGGTTCGTTTTTGTTTGTATGTGTGCGTACCTATATGTAACTACTTTACTTCCTCCTTGTCCTTTTTTTGTGCTCATAAGATTGAAGGAATTGGGATAAAATTTAGCATACAAATAGACCATGTTCTAGAATAGTACATAAAATACTCTTATCATTAACAATTTCTCCATTCCACTTCCAGGCGACGACAAACAGAAAGCTACGCGAGACGGTGGCCCTGGAGCTGAGCTTCGTCAACTCCAACCTGCAGCTGCTGAAGGAGCAGCTGGCGGAGCTCAACTCCTCGGTCGAGCTGTACCAGAGCGACAGGTATGTGTGCATTGACAGCTGTTACAACTGACAGGCGCTGTCAGTTCTGACAAGTCATGACAAGTGTCACTTTTTAATATGTTTTTTTGTTATCTTACTTAGCTTATCTTTATCAAAACCTGTAGATAGTATGTGTATGTGTGTTGATAAAAATCTGTAAATAAATAATTACCCACTGACCTATGTAGGTAAGTAGGTACTTAATTATAGTTGTTATGGATACTATGTTATGATCTGTATTAGTACTTCCTAGTGATGTGTGATGTCCTGTGTGTATAAACACACAGTAGATAAAGAAACGTAAAAAATAACATTTTCATCTCAGCACCTCAAACAAGTATGTTTTGCAGTTTAAAGACAGTGAGCAAAATTCGATTTTGCTGCGAGCATGAGACAAAGTAACTTTTTAATTATTTTTTTTAAATGCCTAGTCAGTGCTGGGTCTACTCACAACATTCGAAAGATTTGAACTTCACTTTGTTCTGTCACTTTCACTTCGATACGAAAAGAGCGAGAGATAGAAACAAGTCGATTCAAAGTTCGATTTTCAAATTCCATATAGGGTAAACACGATAGTGATTGCCAAGCATATAGTGATTGCCCACATGAAGAAGCAATGCGATTTTTTGATAATTTTTAAAGGATTAGTATAAATTTAATAACCATAGATGTTGTAGTAACATCAACAGTAGTATAAATTTAATAAATTTATACTAATCCTTTAAAAATTACCAAAAAAACGCATTGTTTCTTCATGTGGGCAATCACTATATGCTTGGCAATTACTATAGTGTTTACCCTATAATAGGCTCAAAAAAGAAACCAACTATAAAACGTTCGGAAACACGTCACCTATAAAATTTCAAATCAAGGTTTAAATGTAATTATTATACTTTTCTCTTAATAATCGAATTATATTTTTTTATGATCAAATAAAGAGATGTTGAATTAAAAAATACGAAGTTTATATTGTATCTACATAATTATTTAAAGTTTTAACAATCTTTATTGTGACAGAATAATTTAGTAATAGTGCAATTTCCGAACGCATCTTTAAAAAATAGCGGGCTTTAATTTTTTATTGTTTTCTTCTTCTGTTCGCTAGCTACAAAGTGCGATACACGTTGGATATTATTAAAATAATAATAAATAAATATGAGTGAATCCAGTGATGATGTCTGCGATTTAACACCGGAAGAATTGAAGCAGTATGTAAAAAATGCAGAATTAAGTTTCCTGCCTGAAAAGTCTCGCAAAAATATCTTAAAGCTTATGATAATAATTTTACTTTTAACTTTTAATTTTTACAAATATAATTATTATCATCTGCCTAGCCTTTTCCCAACTATATTGGGGTCGGCTTCCAGTAAAGCCGGATTTAGCTGAATACCAGTATTTTATGAGGAGCGGCTGCCTACCAGACCTCCACAACCCATTAACTGGGGCAACACGGTACTTCATGGCAAGACTGGAGTCAGATTTACTGGCTTCTGACTATTCGTAACGACTGCCAAAGATCTCCAAATGACAGCCGGGACCAACGGCTTAACGTGCTTTCCGAGGCACGGAGGAAACTCGTTATGTTAAGATGGTCACCCATCTACAGACCAACCTAGGCAAGCGTTGCTTAACCGTGAAGATCGACCTGTGCGGCTGTTATTATCTAGCCACGAGCTCCTCGCTTTTTACAAATATACATGTGGTTTAAATATTACCAAGTTGTATTTTTTATTACCTTTACATTATTTGTTCTTGCTGCTGAAGTGAAAAGTTGTATGTGCTACACGAGACCAAAGTTATTTGCATCTCGTGTCTTTGAATCCCTCGCTGCACTCAGGATTCTAACCTAGAATCACTCGCTACGCTCGTGATTCAAATATAGAATCCTTCGCTTACTCGGGATTCAAAATCAACACTCGCGGCAAAAACTAACTTTGCTCTCTTGTTGCACAAATAACTATTTTAACCTATTCACAAAATATTTCATTTATTGTAAATGCACGTACGACTCAGGAAGAAAAACTCAAAAAAAAATTGATTACGATAAATTAAACTTGTTATAAAAAACATACAGAAATGGAGCACATACCTAAGTGCGCTCCATTGTCGACCACATCATCGCTTTCCATCAAATGATGAGGTAATAGTCAACGCGTTATATACCTACCTAATAAATAAAGGTATTTCGTCGCCTGACACCCACTAGGTATATTTTCTCTTTCCTACTAAGAAAGTACATGTTATATTATATGTATAACCTTGAATAAGCCAAGCCAAAATCCATTAATATCCGTTCCCACACACAACTTGAAACTGCCTTATATAAATGTGGTAATCAAACTATATATGACGCGAAAACTAGTTAGTATTAATTAGTTTATTATATGGGCCCAATAAATTAATATTTTTGACTCAAATGATCTGATTTGCCTTGACGAATTGTATGAGTTGTCATTTTTTAATTCATTATATTTTTATTTCGTTTTGGTCATCCAAATATATGTACATTATAAATAATATATTATGTTTAAATATGTCAAATCAAAAAATAAAGGAACTCATTTTGAAATAACACCTGATGACAAGCGAAGATGTGGTCGACGATGGAGCACATTTCCCTGGAAGTAACCTAATCACACACACACTAAGGAAATATAGATCCTACATATTTTATGGTACCTATTGCAAAGATACATTGCTACCTATCTAAAACTATGATAATAAAGAAACCTACAAGAAAAAGCAATAAGAAAGTCTATGACAAATGACTATTAGGCAATGACCATCGTAAGTACCCACACAACGCCTGGAGGGAACATTATAGAAGTTATGACAACGATTTCTCAACCATGATAATAACATCGTACTAATACACCTACGATAATAATAATATTAACAACTAGGTAGGTGCTGCCCGCGGTTTCGCTCGCGCGTAAATTATCCTAAAGGAACATATTATTCCTATAGAAAAAAATATGATACCTAGATGATATTTATTTTGTAAATAGGTCCTAAAAAACACTTTTCGACGTAAATTTTTTCGTCACGAAACTATGGGTGATGGTGCGCTAGCTTTTTGATTATTACTGATAGGGCCGCGCTTGCGTAATAAATATAAAGCGAATAGATCGCGTAAGAAACACCACGCTGCGTTCCATAACTCAAGTAGTAGATGTTAGAGAAAAAACAGCCAGGCTAAAGTGGAAGTGGGCTGGGCATGTCGCTCGAATGCACCCGGACAGATAGGCGAGGATTGTCACTGACTGGACGCCTGAGGGAGGTCGACGCCGTCGAGGGCGACCGCGGTGAAGGTGGTGTGACGATCTGATCGCGTTCGCTGGTCAAACTTGGCCAGAGATGGCTCAAGACAGAGAGATTTGGAAGGAGAAAGTGGAGGCCTTTGCCCAGCAGTGGGACACAAACTAGGCATTAAAAAAAAGGGGACTACCTACTTAAATGATGATCACTCAGTTAGGTACTAACAAACATACAAATAAACTTTCGTCTTTATAATACTAGTGAAGATGTGATGTTCGATGTATTAATAAGGAGACAGGTACTTGGCAGTAAAAGTAGTAATGTTGTCCAGCGCCGGGATTATGCAATTTATTATAGTTGTCGGATGATTTGCATAAAGTTAGGCGAGGTCGCACTGTGAGCGGATATCGATCGGCGCCCGTCAACCGCGATGAATGAAGTTTTGTTGAAGTTGCAAGTAAATCGAGCAACTTGGATTTTAATGAAGAATTTTCTACGTTTATTATGAATATTCCAATCTAATAAGAATAGATGTTTGTAATGTGTGCTTACTATATGTATAGCATAGCTTACTGAGCCTTATAATGTTCTTAATACTGGAACTCAGGCCTCCTCTCTAGAAGAAGAATGAACCGTAATCCGACAGTGCGGGTTGGTGGATGTCACATCTTCAAATTTTTGGTTCTATCTTAATAACTCATCAAATCAATTGTTGCAATTATTACCATTAACTATTGTCGATTGTGCTACACCTTAGCCAAAATCGTGACTAAAGGTACTCTTGGACTTCGCAAAAAGTAGTAATTATTATCATATTATATCATACTCGACCTCGGATCGTTTTCCTCGTTACTAAGGGTGATATGCCCGTAAAGTAATTGTCATTATGATGCCTTCTAAATTATTGGCATTATGCATCAAGGGATAAGTGAATTTGAACCTCCTAATTGGACGGCGACCACTCGGCCGCTTGCAATCGACCTTGCCAGTTTATATGAGTTGTTTGTCACTTTACAAATTCTTTTAAGTATTATTAAACTTAATTTATGTTCCTCTTTAACTGTTTCTCATGGGTTCTCAGTGAAATGTTAGCTGCCATTGCGCAAAAAATCTTTATTAGGGCTCGTTATTTCAACCGTGACACGATTGCAGGCTATAAAACAAAGTCGGCTCGTTTAAATGTCACTTTCGTACGTGTACACATTAATTTTATTAGTAGACATTTAAAATATATGTAGGTAGGTACTTATAGTTACGTGCATCTACTTAAACTTACTTATGCCTGTGTTGTGTTGTATGCATTAATAAATAATGACAGTTGCAAAATTAACGCTTTTAATTTTGAAGTTAACCCTGGCGAATATGAAAGTGTCATACACAGCTCTTTATAACAGCATTCTTTTGATAAATTTACAATAAAAAAATACAACTAATCAACTCGTTATAGTTACAGTATAACCAAAAGAAACGAAACCCTAATTAAAACTAACAAAAAATAAAATAAGGCGTTAAAAAACATTTCCACATCGCTTTGGACTGCTAATGTGCCCAAAAGACTGGCGGCATTGCCACGCTCTATTTATTTATTTATTTATTAATTCATGAATCCCCGACCGGTCTCATTGGACCGCGCTGTTATTGTTGTACTATTGTGTCTCGTTATGCGGGTATGTGATAGGTTAAAATGCTTTATGCACATAGAAGTACAGAGGCGGACTTAATGCAGTGATTATCCTCTTTTTAAGTTAAAAGCCAGCCCTTGGGTCACGACTATGAGAACTGTCAACCAGACGTTTCGACAGATGAATAGATAATATTCATCTGTCATTTTTTTGTCATTTCATCCCATTCGGAGGTCACCTTTTAAGCATCCCATTGCTTAAAAGGTGACCTCCAACTCGTGTTTGCTGTAACTTAACTGTAATTGAAATAAACATTTTTTTTTTCTGTAAAAGACTTTTCATTGGACAAATCACTTCTACAATATATGTAGTTCCTCTCATTCATGATGTGTTCAGAAGCCTAATGTTATGTGTCTGCCTACCTTAATTCGTTTGTGTATGTGAAATATTTTATTTTTTATTTTTTAATTAATAATTTGTAAAAATAACTTTCCTATATTTTTATGTGTAGCTGATCTATTTAATTTATTTAAGACCTGTATTATGTACCTACCTTTGATGCACAATAAAGACATTGATTGATTGATTGAAAAAAAAAATACCAAGATCCACGATTTTTTCTTTCTTGAAGTAAAACTAATCACCCGCTGTCTATGTGACCTCGCCCCATCCAAATGAATGATGACAAGCAGGAAATGTGTGTCGTAAGTCGCTCCAATTAGCCAAGTGTCCAGTTTTATTGTTTTATTGCTAGATTTATGTATTCCTGATTATACGTCTGTATATAAAACTTATTAGAAACGGGTTTTGTGTCCAATATAACTTGATATTTAAAGATGGTGGTGTTTGTTAAGAAAAACAGACAATTTACTTAGTTTTTTCCCATAATGTTTTTTTCACATGCTGTTTAGGTTAGCTTCGAGTCTTTTAATCTAGTCACTATCTCCAATTTTACCTTTTGACTGCCACTCATCGTCTGCCTAGCCTTTTCCCAACTATATTTGGGTCGGCTCCCAGTCAAGCCGAATTTAGCTGAATACCAGTATTTTACGAGGAGCAGCTGCCTACCAGACCTCCACAACCCAATAACTGGGGTAACACGGTACTTCATGGGAAGAATGGAGTCACATTTACTGGCTTCTGACTATCCGTAACGCCAAAGATCTACAAATGATAGCCGGGACCTACGGTTTATCGTGCTTTCCGAGGCACGGAGGAAACTGCTCACCCATCCACAGACCAACCCTGGCAAGCGTTATTTAACCTTTAAGATCGACCTGTGCCTTTACTGTCTAAAACCCACTCATATGTGCCTTCTCTGCCTTACCTTTCAGAAGGAACCACAGATCACCAATTTGTCTATTGGCGCTGAGAGTTCGCTTTTGTTTGTGCAACTTTGCTATCAGTTAACATATAATCACAAAAAAATGCAACCTTTTTTGTGACGTTCCAAAACGTAATCGTCAGCATAAATAGAATTTATCCGAAACAAATTCTTGTCTATGCTCGTCTGTTCATTTATTTATTTATGCATTCGGATGACCGGAATTCGGACGACATCTTGTATTAGCATAGTGATGTAACGTCGCAAGGCCGTTGATAGAAATGTCTCATTTACATCAAGTTGGTACAAATTGTATTTGGATTGCATTGAATGAGAAATGGTTAGGTCAAATTCTTGTGAACTGTGAAATAAGATGTAGAGAAAGGATATTTGACGTCTATGTTACGGACGTTAGATCTGCAATCTAGTTTATTAAGAATACAGATTTTGATAGTAGGAACATATATTTATCTTACCTCATACATAGCAATCATAGCATAGCATCAGCCTTATAATGTACCCACTGCTGGGACTCAGGCCTACTCTTTAGGAGGGACAATGGGCCATAATCCACCACACGGGTCCAGTGCGGGTTGGTGGATGTCACATGTGTGTTTGAATTTTCGGTTCTAGGACATACCAGTTTCCTCACGATGTTTTCCTTCACCGTTTTGAGTGCCTGGCTGAGTTTGAACCCGTGACCTACAACTCGTAAGTTGTACCCACGGTCGTACCTCATACAATCAATCAAATCAATGGAATTCCGTACGCGAGGTACTGTTTTTAGACCAAATATAAAAATACCCTGGAATAGCACGTAGGATACTTTTATCCCGGGAGCTTGTTCCATAGGAATAATGTTCTACTAACACACTGGCCAAACCGCTGAGAGAAGCTTCAGTATTTAAAACATTAAAAAACAAAAGAACTCCTAAATATAGACTGAACACTATCATCAAGCTATAACACTTGGGGGCTGGGCACATAACGAAGACCCCTTAAGAAGTGTAAAATTCTAGATAATCGTAGTTATTATAGGAAAAAAAGTGCGCGAGCTAAGAGGTACGCACAAAAAGTGAATGTGCGGTAATTGGAGGTGCTGCGGTTACATGGATGGTGCAGTGTGATGCTCACAGGGTTCTGTGAAAATATTTGTCCGTGCAATGACAGGCGTTTCTGGGGACAAATGAATACTAGTTCAGGGAAGATGTTTTTTTTAAATGTTATTCAGTTTCTAGGTCATTTTTATGGTGAAATATAAGTACTTAATCAAATAACTTTTCCCACTCCGAGTGTCAGACTTTTTCTGACTAAACAAACATACGTGTTCCTTCAGTTGCCTTGCCCGCAGCCTTAGCTTTCTAAGTCTTAATCAGCCTTATAACGTTCCCAATTCTAGGATTTAGGTCTGTAGGCATAGAAGGAACTGGCCGTAATCCATCAAGTTTATGTTCCTATTATTTATGTTCTTGTCGTATTTATCCTTTCGTAATAGTTTTTTCATATAACTCTACCCATTGAAAAGGCTTAAGATACATAGCATATTATCTTTATAATAATATTTTTCCCTCCACAATTGCTTTCATAGAGGTCTTTGCCCTACAGTGGGACAATACGCGCTTAATCAGTTCATAACAATAATAATATCTGTCTTGAGAAATCACGATACAGAAACTTTTCCCAATTAATTTCTTACAAATACTTTAAACAATTAAAACGAAACAAAATATCGTTACAATTCAATTACCGCTCGCCAATTAAAGTTAAATGAGATAAAATAAAAAATGTTTTCCGCCATTGTTGCGTTTTCCCGCGCTCCGCCATATTGTAACCATAGACTAATAGAGAGGAATGCGCGCGGTAATCTGCGTTCGTTTGCGAGGAATGCGAACTTTTTTTTAACTGTGTAGATTCAAGTAGTTTGATGTAGTTGCAGTAATGAAATATTTTATAATAGTTTTTTTTGTAGGCTTATAAAAAATGTCGCTTGTTAACTTTGGCGTTTTAAATTACTTACACAAGGCTAAAAATAAAACAACCCCACTAAGTTGGTATATAAAAATGTGAAAACTCTAAGCCGTTTAAAAATTAAATGCTCTAATATCTCAAGAGAAACGATTGCTACCCAGAGGCGATAATTTAGTTTCCATAATAGTAATATTTAGAGCGAGTGTATTATTATGTTCGCACAGACAGCGTGCGGGCTTTCTTTTTAAGATGTTTAATTTTAGTCGACGCCTGCCGTCGCCGTTAAACTCATAATGATCGAATGTATTTGAACGATTTGGTTTACAAAACAAAATTATAGGTTAAAAAACAATTAAATCGTAATAAGAAAAACATTAAAACTGCCAAAAAGTCGAAAGAAAAGCAAAAAGCCAACGTCACGCGGTGTTCCCAGGCGGTCACCCATCCAAGTACTGACCGCGCCCGATGTTGCTTAACTTCGGTGATCGGACGAGAACCGGTGTATTCAACGTAGTATGGACGTTGGCGAGTAGAGCGATGAAATTAGAGTTTGATTTCTGTAAATAATTATTTTTCCGTTCTGCGTAGGGCGACCATCATATTTTGGGATTTTGGTAGGCTTATTCCTACCAGGCCGCCTCTCTCCAAGAGCAGAGTAGGCCTCCCAGGCTCTGTAAAGGAGCTCAGGGATCCTAGGGTGTAAAAACCGTGTTTCAGTGACATCTGCTGCGTAATTTCCTGCAAAATAATGTTTTTATTTAACGTTTGAATCGTCTCTCGCCTCCAAGCTCACTTAAATCTAGGAACGTTTTAGACCTTGAAAAAATCGTTCCTCGACTTATAACCATAGTTACGTTTTACAGTCGCAAAAGATATTTTAACTTCATAACAACCTACCACTGGCCTGCAAATTGCAAAAAACGTAAGAAAATTTGTCTTTCGCGGGCTATCCTGACGCTTCCCCCTTAAGGAACATTTACCAACACTATAACCGCATCTGTTTGTCCCCAGCGGCAAAGAATGCGTGATGCCGATGATCCCGCTGGGGCTGAAGGAGACCAAGGAGGTGGACTTCCGCGAGCCCTTCAAGGACTTCATCCTGGAGCACTACAGCGAGGACGCCGCGGCCTACGAGGACGCTATCTCCGACTTTATGGATATGAGACAGGTAACTACGGAGCCTTAGTCCTTTCTCGTGAAGTTTTTTGGTGGGTGGGGCCGAAAGGTTCTATACTCCGTTTGTTTAGGTAGTTAACTAAAGGTAAACAGTCTTGGTATGTCTTTTTATATTAAAGAGGTCGTATATAATATACACAAAGATTATTTAAATTTAGTTTATTAGGTAACATCGATTTAGGTAAATACCTATTTGCAAAGATTTTTACATACAATTTATAGACAACTTTAAGATAAAAAGACATGCCAAGATTGTTTACCTTTAGTTAACTACCTAAACCGACGGAGTATAGAGTGGCGTAGCGTTGGAAGGCCTTCTACAAGTTGGACCGATGACCGTTCATTATGTGGCGACATTTGGGGCAGGCCTATGTCCAATAGTGAACGTCTTTCGGCTTAAATGATGATTATGATGAAAGTTTTATTCCAATAGGTGACAGGGGGAGAATTGTTGAAGTGAATTAGTCGCCCTGAACTCAAGTGACTAACTCAAGCTAAGAGCAATCTCAGCAAACAACAGATACCCTGTTTATGATAGAATAGAAATCTTATATTTAACGAATTGCCATAGGCACGAGCTTATGGACAACGAGCAATGGGTAGTTATCTGTTCGCTCGTCTTATAAGGACCGAGCCAGAATCGTCGACGGCGCATAGTGTTCTACGCGCGTTTAGGGCAGGGCCCCGATGGTACACGCTGGCTTGGCGTTATTGTTCAAGTACTGACTGTATTTCACCACTATAACTCCACTATAAGCACATTATGACTTTGGCCAGGCTATGCGCACACCGGTGCGGTCGAGCGCGGGCGTGGCGTTGCTGTTCAAGTACTACAACCAGCTGTACTTCATCGAGCGACGGTTCTTCCCGCCTGACCGCTCGCTAGGAGTCTACTTCGAGTGGTTCGATTCGTTAACAGGTATGTAAAAAACTACTTTGAGCTTATACAATCGATTAAGAAACCAAAAAAATAAAAATAATCATATTTAAGTATTTTTGCTGCCATCGATTAAAATGATTACAAAGTCTTAAAATAGATGGCGGTTCTCGTTTTGTGATTTAGGAAACATCCCATAGATGGCCTTAGTTGTATGTTAATTTACAAAATAACGAAAAAAATGTTTTTGGTGGAACTCTATCAAGCACAATCTATACTATAGTCTTTTTATATGCATCTTTCAGATGAGAGAAAAGGATAGATAGCTACATTGTATGAATCTGGCAGCTGTCACCGAAACCATCTTATAACAATTTAGTATAATAAAAGAGGAAACATTTGATATTTTTCTTTGTTTGTTTTCTAAGATTTAACTCAAAAACAATTTGATCGATTTCAAAAATTATTTCACCACTAGAAAGCTACATATTCACTGAGTAAAATAGACAGAGATGTTTATTTTCTACTTTGATGTAGGCGAAGCTGCTGACTGAAAGTAGTCTTAAATAAAATGATGATACTTTTGCAGGAGTCCCGTCATGCCAGCGAACAGTGGCTTTCGAGAAAGCTTGTGTCTTGTTCAACATAGCTGGCATCTACACACAACTCGGCGCTAAACAGGTAAGAAGTCAATGACAAAATTAGTATGACAGGTTGCAGATATACTTTTGTCTGAAAAAAAGAGTTTAATGATGGAAATGTAATTTAATAACACGACATAAGGCGACGAAGGCGAAGGGTTCCACCGCAGCACCTATCAAATACAATATTTTACCAGCTTATAACGGAACCATGTAATTGCAAAAATCGTGAAAATTATGGTAATGAACGTAAAAAAAATTGTGACTTCTTGAACAAATGTGAAAAACCAGGGGCCTTACCATGCCGCGTTAAAATGACAAGCATGCGAGCGAGAAAGAAGGATGAAGGTATAATACATCCTTAACAACTACATCTTTTTAACAGTTGAGGGCGCCAAATAGATCACTTTTCAAATGGCTACAGTGCATCTATTATCGTTCGTGTAGTGTGCCTCTGGAATTCTCTTCCACGCACATTGAGACGCTTGGTCTCAATGTGCGTGGAGGGTTTTTAAGGGAGGGAAGAATTAGAGAATACTTCTTGTGTCCAACATTGATTATTGATTATATTTGATTGATTGATTGTATAGGTTTTTATTTCATGTCATGCTAATCTCTCGTCTCCAGGACCGCTCGACGTGCTCGGGGCTGGACGGCGGTGTGGAGGCGTGGCTGCGCGCGGCGGGCGCGCTGCGCTACGTGCTCGACAACTTCACCAACGCGCCCTCCGTCGACCTCGCCGCCGACACGCTGCTTGTACTCGCTGCTCTTATGACCGTAAGTCATCTCAGTCTTAAGAAAACAGTTTTCTTACCTTTTGGATGGGATTCTAATCTCATAGGTACTGGAAAATCTTACCGAAAGACGCAGCGTTCGAAGGCCTCCTTCAAGGTGAACCGATGACCTGCTGAGGGTCGCGGAAATGCCCGAGCACACAGGGCCGGTCGTAATGGCGACGCTTGGGGGAAATAATTCAGATATCCTGAAAGATATTCCGGAATATCAGTTGGTAGCAGTACCGGTGGTTAGTGGAGCAAAAGTAACCTTTTTCCTTGAATGTATTCCAGGCGCAAGCTCGTGAATGCCTGTTCGAGAAGCTGCAGGTGCAGGCGGGCGAGGCGCGCGGGGAGCTGCGGCGCGCGCCCGAGCTGTGCCTCGACCTCGCGCACGAGAGCGCGCACCTCGCGCACACTTACCGCCAGCTCTATGACAAGGTATGGCCGCGTGCAGGGCGAAGCATCCAAAATTCCAAAAGTTATCCCTCCCGCTAAGGTCAACAGTAAGAGAAGCCATTCTCATGACTTCCATAAACCTAAAAAAACCCCTGATTACCTGTAACTCTAGGCATTACACGAAAAAATGACACGGAGATTTGGAAGTTCATAACAAAAAAAAATGCAATAAGAGTCAACGATACAAGACTACGTAGTTTACTTTTGCAACCACAAAAAATGAAACGCTTTGTTTTTTGTTTCCAGATGCAATCGGAAGGTGTGTTCAACTACGTGCCATACTCGTGGGTCTCTTTAGTCCACGTCAAGACTGAGTTTTATAAAGGTAAGCGCCAATATATCTCTAGCGGTCATTTAAAACAGGAAAGGAATGGCTTTCCCAATGTAGTTTATATGTTAAACTGGTACACATAGCGTAGACCACGAAATCAGAAGTATTTCTTCAAAAATGGTTCATTTTAGTTTAAATTCTAGTTACATCTACTCCTTGAACGGCATAGATTTTGTACAACTTTAATAACCTTGAACAACGCTTAAGTTTGTACTGTACACACGGGTGTACGCGCAATGACGTAATAATAATATGCGTATATGTGCGAAAAGAAAGAAAGCTTCTCTGGATGGCTCAATTAATCGATCGATTCTGAAGTTAATGGTAGCACTATAGTGCTAAGAATGCTATAAAAACCGGGCAAGTGCGAGTCGAAACAGTTCAATTCTTCCGAAAGGAAAAATGTTGTGCCTAATTTCTAACAACTGTCATATCTTTCTCCAGCGTTGGCGCATCAGTACTGTGCGACGGGTCTGCTCAACATGCCGGCGACGGCGCGGTCGCCCAGCCGCCTCGCTTCGTTGTACGATGCTGACACACACCTCGATAATGGTAAGATGAAGGCATACCTGTCTAGGGCGACTAGGCTAATCTATCCTGAAAAGGAATGAAATTACAAAGCCTACTGACTATTGACTAGAGAATTTGTGGAAGCACTTGATTGAAGCTTGGCTTAACCACTAAAATAATGAGGTCATTCAACTGCTTAGTTAATAAATCAGATCATCACTATACCACACCGCCCTTCAAGAAAGAATGACTGCAAAGTGTAATAACGCTTCACAGTATGGAGAAAAGTAAAAATATTGTATCAAAGACTGTCTCATTAACTCACTTCTCGTTTCTCTTTCAGGTTCGTCCATATCCCCGACGTTTAAGGACGCGGACGTGGACTGGATAACGCTGGGTCGCGCGCATCTTGCAGAAGCCCTAACTTTATATGAAGAAGCTCTCAGGCTGCAAAGGATGTGTCGGTTAGTACATTAGACAATAGGTTCTGTCAGACAGCTGGCTCTCTAGAATGTGTTGGTTAATGAGTTCGTACAAATATAAAAGGAACCATATTTCTTTCAATTTTAATATTGTGTGAGAAAGTTAGTGCCAAACTTAAAAAAAAAAACAATCTACCAACTATAGAATAGCCTAAAATAAATACTTAGTAGTGCCTGTACTATTTTTCTTCATTTATTGTTTTAAGTATATGCATAGCTACATATAAAAATAAATTCAAAATACACCAAATCTCCTTACTATCCTTTTACATATTATAAAACAAGGTTCCCTACCACGTCTGTCTGTACGAACGCGATAAATTCAAACACTCATGAACGGACTTTCATACAGTGTTCATCAATAGACAGAGTCATTTATGACCCGCGTTGTGGATTAGGGCCCATTCCCTCTTCTAAACAGGAGGCCTGAAACCCAATAGTAGGAACATTACAAGGCCGATAATCCCACCCAGGACAAATGTTCGTGTGATGAACATGATCATTTGTTTGTGTGTCTGGGTGTAATTTATCTATAATATTTATGTATTTAGATATATTTAAGTATGTTGATCAGTTGTCTAGTACCCAGAACACAAGCTCTGCTTAGCTTGGGACTAAATGGCGTTGTGTGAAAGTTGTGGGAAAAAATCCTAATAAATGCTAATAACACATACAGAGAGCTGCGCGGCAAGGAGGCGATCTCGCTGGTGGTGCGCGCGCAGCTGGAGCGTGCGGCGCGCGAGCGAGCCGCGCACCACGACCACGACGCCAACGACTTCAACGACCTCATCGACGCGCCCAACGTACAGCGTGAGTACGACCTGACCTGACTTATTTGTGCAGCTACAAGAAGCATTCAATATCGTAGCCATTATTTAAGCAAGACACATGTAAAAAAACTTTTTTAAATATAACCGACTTTAATGTTTAGAAAAAACACTGACGGCCGAACCCAATACCCTATCTATCTCCAGTTTTGGCATATTGGAGATAGGTAAAACAAATGATACAATACAAACATTATCATGTTTTCTGTTGTTTCATTTGTTTTTCTATCTCCGATATGTGATAGATAGGTTATTAGTTTCGGCTGTAAAAAGTACAAAATAACATTGATTTCGGAAGTCGATTATATTTTTTTTGGAACCCCCAAAGTTACAAACTAACCGTCAGTATTTTCCTGGCCTACGAGGACGGCTTAATTAATAATAGAGTTGTGAATGTTTTCACTAACATTAGGTGACTCCTAAATAAAACCTAAAATACCAATACTGAACCGAGCGTTGTAAGTTAAACAACCTTTTATTTAAGGAATGCCTCGCACACTTGCTATCAATGATTAGCATATTATACTAATGAGATGGTACTCTGCTTTAACAAGAATATTAACTAACTCTACTCTCTATTTTGTTCCACAGCATCATCAAAATTCCAACTGGCCTTAACGCAACCAGATTTCGCTCAGCACAGAGTTGAAGACCTATTCAAGTCCTTAGGACCAATCGCCATATTCTCCGCCAAACGTCACTGGAGTGCGCCCCGCCTCGTCCAACTACAGAAGTACAGGGACGGGTCCCGACGCATCGAGAGACCAAGAAACGGAAACACAGAAGATTATGAAGAAACAAGAAACGGAAAACTGAGAAGCGACAAACGAGACAGATCGGAAGATAACAGCACTTACTACAACCAAATAATTAGAAGCGACGAGAAATATTCCAACGATTATGAAAAGAAGAAACTTCATAGAGTCACTAAACAGAATGGAGTATACATTAATAGTTATAACAATAATAATTACGAATACCATCCAAAAGTGTTGGATTATGATTCTCCAAATGAGTATAAAAATAAAGGGGAGACGAAAATTTTGAATGGGGAGAAGGAGTGTAACGGTAAATTGAAGAATGGGAGGAGAAAGGACCCTCTGAGAAGAGCGGCGAGTGAATATAACGTGTCGAATGCGAAGATTGAAGACGAAGGCTTCGGGTTCTCTGTGAGAGGAGATGCGCCGGTTGTTATAGCAGGGGTTGAACCTAACTCTTTGGCTGATGTAAGTACATATTTTGATATTTTCATAGTCATCAGGTCCTTAAAACTTTTACGAGTAACGGAAACATTGACGAGCTTTCTTCAAATTCCGCGTCTCCATACATTTACGAGTATGTTCACTTAATTTGTCAAAATGTATGGAGGAGCGGATTTTTTTTTGTGATTTCAAGATTGGTCGCATAGTAAAAGTTGTTCATATTTGATGAGTATAACCACACGTTTTAAGGAAAGCCCCTCAGACGTATCAACGTTGTATATGTTACTGTAAAAGCCCGAGCAACGGTAAATCCTAAGATTTTCCAGTAAATCCTAAGATTTACCAACTCTTAATGGTAAAAGTCCGAACCATTCTATGATCATCGTTTATTTCGGACTTTTACTACCATTCACTTGGTAAATCTTAGGATTTACCTCAAAGACACGGTAAATGTTGAGATAAACATTATCAATAGATAGGTAACGATTTGACTGATTAGTAGTACTTGATGTTTAATAATTACTCATAGGTACGTAAGGATTTGAATAATTATTAATTAAAATAATTGATTAAAAATTATGCATTATTCTGTAAGACTATGAACCCTGTACTTAACACTAAGCTACCTAGAAACTTATGACTTCCTAAGTGACCGTCAGTACGGCTTTCGCCGAAATTGGTCAGCTAGTGATCTTCTAGCGTATACCATCCGTATCTGGAGTGAGGCCTAAGCCTGGTACCTTTGGGTATACAGACGACAGTACTGTTACTGAGAGATACATATCCAGTACACGAACTAGTGGGTCGCAGATCCAGTCTCAGCGAGTGGTTGAGCGCTTGGATTGGTCCTTGGAGGCAGTCACTGAATGGAGCGATGCCAAATTAGCCAAATTCAATGCTGCTAAAATCCAAGCATGTCTGGTTTCCGCTAAAATGAGCCAATTCAGTCCTCCTCCTACTTTCCTGGGTGCAACCGTGCCGATAACCGAACATCTTGATCTTCTTGGTGTTACGTTGACGTCGACTCTCAACTTTTTGGGAACACATTTATCATACGTACAGCCAAGGAGTGGAATTCCCTGCCGGAGTCTATGTTTTCTGCAGCTACAACTCAAGAATCTTTATGTCAAGAGTGAATAAGTTACTTCTAGGTAAGCACGCTCCATCGTCGACCGCATCGTCGCTTTCCATCAGGTGAGATAGCGGTCAAGCGCGAACCTATCTACGATAAAAAATATCCAAAACCAACATTTACCAACCCTCACCAATAAGACCTAGCATGTACCAAATTCTAATGGTAAAAGCCCGATTAAATCGTTTCTTTTTTACATATTCTTACATTTACCGACTCGTGTTGGTAAACCCTAAGACTTACTGGTAAAACCTAAGATTTACCGTAGTTCGGGCATTTACAGTAACATATACACTACACACTTACCTAAAAGTATATGTAGTTTTAATTAGTTAAGTGTTTTATATTTTATGTTGCTTATGATAGCATAGCATAGCATCAGCCTTATAATGTTTCCACTGCTGAGACACAGGCCTCATCTCCTGGAGAGGGTATGGGCCGTAATCCACCACGCGGGCCCAGTCCGGGTTGGTGGATGCTTATGATAGTTTAATAAAATTTGTTGTTAGCGGCAGAAACTAATTGGGTAACCAAATTGTTGGTCAGTTTGAAGACAATCTCTGAAAATACAACATGAGTTGGTCGTAAATAAATATATATGACTTTCCTCTTCCAGATCGGTGGTATGCGTGAAGGTGACTTCATCATCTGCATCGGCGATGTGGACGTGAAGTGGAGCTCGCACGACGAGGTGGTGCGGCTCATCCAGCAGGCGGGAGACACCCTCACCATGAAACTCGCCACGCCCATGGATAAGAGCTGTGTCAAGGTACGTATTAAGTCTTATAAAACTAGTTTATGAGACTAGTTTAAAAATTATTTATTTTACAATTTATGCACACACATATAATAAAAGACAAAAGAAAAAATAGGTACGTAGTTGGTGCTTATTTCTATAGAAAGTTAGAAAAAAGATAATTGTATATATTATGCAAGAGTAATTGGGAAAAAAAAGAAATGAACAAACAAAACTAGTTAACATTGAAATAATACATATAACATACAATTTAATAACATCAAAATATATTTCTTTGTATTATGAGAACTTGAATCCTTTATAGTACCTAACCTACAATAGCAACTCATAAACATTTTATCGAGCCTTAAGAAGTTAATGCACGCCAACATACGAGTAACGTGTCCTTTTTCGACTTTCTAGGCGTCCCCAGAAACCCCCCGACAGCCCAACTCCAACCAGGGCTCGGTGTCGGCAGCGTCGAGCGCGTCGAGCGGCTCCACGGCCGCCACCGCGCGCTCGTCGGCGCGTCGAGCACCTTCCTGGAACCCGTTCCGACGCCACACCACAAGAGACAACAGTTCACACCGCGGATCACACACCAGCAACATTATATTCAGATAAATTACGAAAGAAATAGCTTTCTTTGAGATAGCGACATCTAGTGGTCGGCTTTTGAAAGTTAAAACGCCATCTATTGTGTGTTTTTGGCATTCGTAGTAACGATTTGCTATAGTGACATCTAGTGGATGTTTCGATGAAGTTATAGCGATTCTGTTGATGATCATTTTACTTGATGTGTGCCCATTGGCTTATAACTTTTTTGCAACTATAGCAATGTTATATAAAACATCACAGGTAATAACTAAAAAACAAATAATATAAAATGTTTTATGGCTAAATGTCGCAAAACACGCAATCAAGTCACAAAACAAAAATGATAACGTTGATATTTAAGTAAATCAGTAGCGCCGTCTATATTTATTAAGTCGGAAAATATTCTATTATAAGTAAACTAAGCTAAAATTTAAATCAACGCCATCTATTGTCGGTTCTAATCTTTTGGTGTGAGTGGTTGAAGAGTTATTTAGGTTACTTCGGGAGGCGACAATCGCTGCTATAATATTTAGGTTCCTAAATATATAGTTAGATATGGGGACCTTGCATCGGCTATGATACTCCAAAGTTATTCTTCTATTTTGTAAGTTTCTAACTTGGCAAGGGGAATATTTTTTATGGGAAAAATATTTTATTTCATTTCTTGGGTTTTTATAAAGTTTGCCAAGTAAACTCTAATATACTATGTTTATTCTATGTTATTCTAAACTAACATTTTAACCTGTGGCGCTCCGTGGGGACCGCCATTATTTATTATTTATTTATTTATTTAATATTAATAAATTAATATAAATAATATTAATAATATAAACTGTTATTGCTCTGTTTCTGTTGCTTCTGTAATTATACTACTAGAATATAATTTTTATTCGGTCAGGTTTTGGTGGCACAATTTTTTTCCAGCGGTTCTCAAAGTTAAAAGGTAATTACTTGTTTACTGGCACGTTTTTGTGCCACGGGGTCCAACAGGTTAATACTTCTTATGCGTATGCACGGATTATATAAAAAAATCTCTCTTTTGCAGATAACATATTATTGTGTTTGCCTTTACTAATATCCTATTTATTGTATTACATTTTATTCTTTTTCATTATTTTTATTAACTTAATAAAAAAAAACTCGTATATTAACTGTTTTATATCCGTGTAACTTTGACCTGGAATATAATTTATTGGTTGTACCTATACCTACATATTAATTATCTAACAGTACACAAAATATTCGGTGTAACTGTACGTTATAACAATGGCTACTGATGTACTGTCACATCTTTATATCGCTAAAAGACGTGAGCAGTTGCATGAAACGTCGACATTTTGAAAATACGATACCTATTCTTATTTCAATTTCGTCATATTCGCCTTTAAAAATAGATATAACAAAAAAAAATAGAGAAAGAAATTCATTTGATAAATTATATAAAAACATACCCTTGAATTTTCAAATTCTTTTTTGTTATTTAAACTTTTTATTTTAGTTTATTAAAAAAAGGGTATGACCTACAAAATAGGTATAACGACTGATTGAAAGTGTACTTAACAGATTATAAAAAACACAGATTAAAAAAACGTTATGTATATTCGTAGTTTATAGAAAATATATGTCACAATTATTTTAAATAGATATACGTGTAATTACAGTATTTTAGTTACTACATTAAATAATATATTAATTTAATAGATATTTTGGATGTGATCGATTTTAAAGTAAATCAGAAACTTTTGAAAACATTGATCGCGTCCGAAACGTAAAATTTTAGATTGATTGTAACAATTTAAAATTTTTGATTCGATTTATTTTAGTTTTGTTGTATTATATATTATAGAGTAAAAATGTATATCGTTGTATAAACTTGTTTAAGATAAAATGTATAAAATTGTTGTGGTTACTTTTGAACAATAAAGGTTATTTAAAGGCAAACTAGTTTTTAATTTATAATCACTTGTTTTCAAAAGAATTTGGCCAGGTGGGGTTTTACAGACTCAATGTGAGTGCGGTACTCCTGTACAAAACATGAGCCACATGTTAGAATGCTCCAAGTTCCCCTACACCTGCACTTTGGAGGATCTAATGAGCGCCACTTACTGGGCCCAAAAAATTTAGCGAGTTTACCGTCGAATCGAGAAGTAGAAGTAGACCAGCAAAAATCTAAAAAAACGTGTGATTGTGTTGTGTGTGAGATTGTTATGACGATCCTTGAGAGAGGTCTTAGCCAGAAAAAAACATCTTTGAACTTTATGTTGTCTTGGTAAAAGTGGCAGTTTTTTATCACATTTCACTGCTTTTCTCCGCGGCAAAGTAGGTATATCAGCCTGTTACGTATTTATCACCAGCGGGGATAGCGCACGTGCAAACCATTTTTTTTGGAGGAAATGCATTTTTTTTCTGGCCCTCAGAACAGAAGACGCACGTGTGAAAAGGGAAGTAAGACTTCGCCCGACAGCCATAATGGATTTTTGAAAGATCTAGGTTGACATATTTCATAATTTTTCGAAGAACTATTAAAGTAAAAAGATAGCGTAAGTTCTGAGAGGTCACAGGTATTCCACATAATAGTATAACCACAGAAATCTTACTGATATCTATGAGTATAACATTTCAGTACACAAAACATAGATGGCGCTGATCGGACTTCACAAATAAGTTCGTTAGGTACCTACTTTTGCCGCTTACTCGCTAATAAGAGTCAAAAGCAATTTTGTGGACTGTATTTGCGGGCTATCTTAAACCTACTACAAACTACACCCAACCACCCACCACCAACCACCCCACTACACCTCCAACCCACCCACTCCTACCGCCACTACCCACCACTCAACCCCACCCACCACTACCCCACCCATAATACGATAATACCTACCAATCATCAAAGAACGAACAAAAGAAAGGGTCCTCAACGTTACTTCGAGAGTCACATGGTCGATTAACGGAAAGTCGACTGAACGATTGATCGAATAGACTTTATTGCGAAACAATCTTATATCGCCAAACGCTACTTCGACTGAACGAATCATCGAATATTTTTTAAACGATGATCTGCACTTTCGAAGGAATAGTTTATTCATTAAATTGTACATGTCACTCATGTCAGGATCTTATTCAAAGTCAAAATTATAAAACTTGGGTTGGCGTTACAATAAAATTTCAATAAATGTCAATGTCAATCAGGTTATATTTCTTCCATTTTCAGTACAGAACAAGAGCGCATATTAGGGCGTTATTCGCTTTTATAGGTAATGGCTGGCTGGCTGGCTTGGTGGCAACTGTCACTCCCACCACTTCGGCCACGTGGTGGGACGTGACGTCGTTGCGGCGGCATTTGGCTGGCTGGCTGGCTTGGCGGCAACGGTCACCTCCCACCTCTTTGGTCACGAGGAGGGACGTGACGTTGCGGCGGAGTTAAGCTTGCTTGCTGGTGTGTAGCGCAGTGGCGACATCTTTTGGCAGACGTTACAAAATCATTTATTTAAATAAACCATTTTTATACCTGTGATTTATACCATTATATTTATAGACAAAAATGTCGGTCAGACAAAAAAGAGTAAAGCTAAATTACACGTTTATTTTTATTATTGAAGCCGTTTTAAGAATAGGAAACAGAGAAACAACTCGTAAATGGTAGTGGAAGGAAAAGGACTTACAGGAAAATGCGTAGTTCTTCGATAGCTGCCTTCACAGTGCGCCGGTTCAGGCGATGTTTCCTTCAAGCTTCACGAGACTAGGAGGGTTTGAGGTGTTCATCACACAGCACCGATATTTTTCACTTTTTTTTAGAGTTTTAGCGCGGGCGCCCACGCAGATACGTGTTACCAGTAAGAACGCACAGGACAGAGAGGGGGAATGGGAGGAATGAATGGATTTTGGATAGGAAATCCTTCTCGAATGAGTTATTGAGTGAAGTGTAATATAATGTTGCAAGTATAATGAGGTACAGATAATATAATGCGAATGGCGCAGACAACTCCCCCGGCCTAGAGGTTTTCCTCTAAATTACAATTTTATGAGAACTTAAATTAAAAAAAATGAATTTAATTAAAAATAGAGTTAAGCGCAATTGTAAAGTAATTATTGAGTAGGTAGACGACAAAGCCGCACTACCGGGCGTATGTAGGAACCGGAAGCAGTTCTAACTTTCACAGTCCTAACTATATTATCCTTTCCAGGATAAGTCGCATCTATGACACCTAAAGGCCAGCAAAGCGGGTGAGCGTTGTTGTCTTTGATAACAACAATCGTACCTACTTCAATAGGCTTTGACGGTGTGTTCCACTTTTCACGCTGTTGCAAGGAAGTGAGGTACTCCTGGCTCCAACGATTCCAGAAGGAATGAGTTATTTTATTAAGAAGTTGATAACGCGATAAGCGATTGTCTGAAATGTCTGTGACGTCTTCAGCAGGTAAATACTTAAGCGGAGTTACGTTTAGAAAATGATTAGGCGTTAAAGCACTAATATCAGACGGGTCGGAGCTTAAAATGCTTAGAGGTCGATTGTTTAAAAGACATTCAATTTGAACAAGCACGGTACTAAACTCCTCGTAAGTTAATATTTGAGAACCAATTACTTTAAAAAGATGAGTTTTGACACAACGAACAGTAACTTCGCTGAGTCCATTAAAATGAGGACCGTATGGCGGGCTATGTTTAAATTGTATGCGATTTTCAGCTAGTTGATCACCTATGTAATTTATATGAGATTTGGATTGAATTAGGGCGTAAATTTCATTCAATTTGCGCTTTGCGCCAATGAAGTTCGTGCCTCCATCACTATAAATCATAGCAACAGGACCTCTACGAGAAATGAAACGCTTAAAAGCGGCGAGAAATAAATCTGAACTAAGGTCAGTGACTAACTCTAAGTGTACTGCCTTAGTTGTTAGACACACGAACACACAAATGTAAGCTTTGTGGCTCTTAATTCCGCGTTTTCGGATATGAGTAATATAAAAGGGGCCACAATAGTCCACAGCGGTATTAACAAACGCTTTCGCTTGTGAAACGCGAAAGTCGGGTAGATCACCCATAGGAGGGTAAGTATTTTGAGGTTTAAGTTTAAAACATTTGTTGCAACTATGTACGCGTTGTCTTACAATATTACGAGCGGATAAAATCCAAAATTTTTGTCTAATGATAGATAATAAAAGAGCGGGACCTGTATGTAAATTAGTTACATGATAAAAGTCAATTACGAGTTGGGTAAAACGTGATTTAGTTGGAATTAGAATGGGGTGCTTTTGACCATAATCAAGTTGAGAATGAGTTAACCTTCCACCTACTCTGAGAATATTATTTGAATCCAGAAAGGGGTTGAGTTTAGCGAGACTTTTATTTATTTTTTTATTTGATTTCAAAGCGTTCATTTCTTCAGAGAAATATCTACCTTGTACGTAACGTATAAGGTGTATTTCCGCGGCTTCTAAATCGGAAACGGTGATGGAACCATGCGAAGTTAATATCTTGCAGAAACGTAATATTAAAACCAGGCTACGTAGTAAAATAGAATATTTAGAAATGCGGTCAATTAAAGATTGAATAGGTTGAGAAATTTCTTGCGTAACTTTAACTGCGAGAGCGATATTTTTAGTTTCCATTACTTCCGAAGTATTTTTATTTAAATTGACCTTAAATGGCTTGATTGGCCACTGATTTAAGGGGAATGAAAACCAATGCGGAGCGTTAAACCAAAGAGTTAAATCTAATAATTGTTTAGGCGTTACGGGACGAGAAACTATATCAGCAGGATTTTCAGTTCCATCGATGTGAAACCAATGTTTAGCAGGTAATTTTGAATTAATTTCAACAATGCGATTTGCAACAAATGTATGAAACCTATGCGAGGGCGAGTGGATCCAGGTGAGCGTGACTGTTGAATCAGAAAAAGCAAAAATATTATTAATTTTGCAGCGTTTACTTAAAACTTCTACAACTGAGTTAATTAAATTTGCTAAGAGAAGAGCAGCACATAACTCGAGGCGAGCTAAGGGCGTATTTTTAAGCGGAGCGACGCGTGATTTAGAAGTAAGTAAGAGGACTGATCCGTTATCTTCGTCATTAGAACTAACCCTTATGTAAACAGCGGCACCATAACAGCGCTCACTGGCGTCTGCGAATCCGAGGAGAGTGACATGAGAAACCGAGGTGATACCTACATGTCGCGGGAATTTTATTTGTTCGAGATAGGAAAGTTCTTTGTGAAATTGATTAAATTTATTTTCAATGTAAGCTGGTACAGCGTCGTCCCAATCAAGGTCATGCTTCCAGCATTCCTGAACTAAAACTTTCATAAACGCGGTAACTGGACCTATAAGACCTAAGGGGTCAAACAGCCGTGCGGTTGCGGATAAAACGGTACGTTTCGTACATTTAAGAGAATTATAATTTATTTTAAATTGAAAAGAGTCCTCTACAGGATTCCACTGCATACCTACAATTTTAGTATTATTATTGGCGTCCGCGTCAAACTCAATATTTTGCGAACTTAAATGAGTTGAAGGAATTTTATTTAAGAGTTCGGAACTATTAGAGATCCACTTTACAAGGTTGAAACCGCCTGACCTGAACATGGCGACCATTTCTAGATATGTAAGCTCAGCTATGTCAACGCCATCTAGCGAACATATGTAGTCATCCATATACATATGGTTTTCAGCCTCGTAAGCCGCGAGCGGGTAATTATCCCGACTATCAGATGCGAGTTGGCGAACTATCCTCATAGCTAAATAAGGTGAGCTTGAGACACCGAAAGAAACGCGGTTAAATTCAAAAGTTGAAATCTCAGAATCTTTATCGAATCTGTATAAAATGCGTTGAAATGCGTGATGATCTGAATGAAGATTAAGTTGAAAATACATTTTTTCGATGTCTGCAACTACAGCAACGGAAAACATGCGAAGATTAATTAATAAATCAAAAATGTTACTTTGTAGATTCGGACCTACGTAAAGGAGATCATTTAGCGATTTACCTGAGCTAGTTTTACAGCTAGCGTCAAGCACGATGCGAGTTTTACTGGACTGTTTATCCGGGCGGTAAACAGCACGGTGCGGAATATAATAATGCGGGATATTGAGAGAGGGATCTTTGACCTTGGCTAAATAACCTTTGTCAAGATAATCTTGAAGCGTAGCGTTGTAATTAGTTCTGATCTCGGGATCAGAATCTAACTTTTTTTCTAAATTAATGAGGCGACGCATCGCCGTTGAGTACGAATTTCCTAAGTCGGTACACGGAGCCTTAAATGGTAGCTGCACTGTGTATCTACCTGTTTCATCGCGAGAGTAAGTTGAATTAAATATTTGTTCACACGCCTGATCATCAGGACTCATGTGAACCTTATTAGGGACGCTTTCCAGCTCCCAAAAGCGTTGCGTTAGCGTGTCTAAGCTAAGCGTGCTAGTAGCGCACAGAAAAGTTTGCTCGCTTTTATTTTTATTTATTTGAGCGGGGCGAGAGCGCGAAGTTATGCGAGGTTGACAATCAGCCCGACCCATGGCTATGTAACCAAGAGTGGTTTCTACAGCGACGACCGCGGAGCCAGGTAAAGTTACCTTTCCACTTCCCAACAAAAGCGGGAAAAGTTCATTGCCGAGGAGGCAATCAATCTCACCGGGAACATGGAACGCGTCATCAGCCATAGGTAAATTACGTAATGGAGAGAGATTTGTGATATCTACTAATATGTTGGGCAAGTCGTCAGTAATACGATCTAAAACCCGAGCGTGAATTGTATAACAACAGCGGTGATCAAAGCGAGAAAATATTTTAAATGTTGTAGTACCATACGTGGGTATTTTTGCGTGACTTATACCGAAAATAGAAGATTTGTCAGGAGTAATTTCTAAGTTTAAACGCTTACAGCAAGCCTTAGTAATAAAATGACTCATTGAGCCTGTATCAAGAAAAACGCGGAGAGTATAAGGTTTATTATTATTATAAGCGTATACGGAAGCGGTAGGCAACAAAACAGTTGTATTATTTTCAACGCTCGAGGTAGCCGAAGTCAGTGATAAATAAGGAGCGTTTGAATTTTCGCGCGCATTGTTATCACCTGTCGATACGCGTGGCGAGTCGAGTGTCGCGGGAGTGGCAGTCGGCGAAGGCGCGGAGGCGGGCACGCGGGGCGCGCCGGCCCCGTCCTCTACCGACGGCGGAGCGAAGCTATGATTTTGTTCAACTACCCGATTGTTGGAAAAGTTAAAGTTGTCTAGATGTAATAGCGAATGATGTTTACGGTGGCAAATCGAACACGTATTTGATGACTTGCACATTTTAATATTATGAAATCCTAAACAGTTACGACAAAACTTATGTTTGTTTACAAG
This sequence comes from Mythimna separata, assembly GCA_030763345.1. NCBI lineage: Eukaryota > Metazoa > Arthropoda > Insecta > Lepidoptera > Noctuidae > Mythimna > Mythimna separata. The sequence goes on along the minus strand of CM061188.1, from coordinate 1,869,497 downwards.
ATCTGATCTATCTTTTACGTTTTGATTCATAAAATGAGAACATCTATAAAGTGGATGTGAATCAGGGGATCCACATACCTTGCAGGAACGCACTGGGGTGTTCTGGCTAGTACTCGCGAAGGCTTGACTGTTTCTGGGTTTAAATGAGGATTTATTATTTTCGTTATTATTACGAACTTTAGAGGGATTAGAGTGATTACGAAGCGTTATTATTTTACTTTGTTCTTTTAGAAATAGCGAAAGATGATCGAAAGTAGGTATTGTAATATGCCTATGCGATTGTTCGAAAAGGTTAACGACCTCTTTATCTAGCTTACTGAGTGCAATATCAGTTATTATAAAATCTGACAAATCTTTTATGTCTAAGCGACGTAAAGCGGCTTGTGCCGAATGAAATTGCTCGAGAAACGAATCGATAGGTTGATAAGGTTTAAATTGAATCATTTGATGTAAATACATGGAAGCTTGTACGCGCGTATCGTGATATTTTTCTATTAAATCATTCCAAATGAGTAGGTAATTATTAGCGGTAGGTATGATACCTGAGCAAACAGTTAATGCTTTGCCCGATAAACAACTTATTAAATACTGAACCTTTTCGGCGTCAGTAAGATGCGAATTATCATGAATAAGACTTTTGAAGTTTTCATGAAAAGTTGTCCATTTGCTGGGCGTGCCATCAAATGAAGCAAGTTTTAAAGGCGGTAGTTTACGATTTAAAAACTCGAATTTATTACTAGTGCTATCATTACTCGTATTTTGTGACTTCTGAATGTTAGATTCTATTGCTTTTATTTCACAATAGATTTCATCAAATGCGGATAGTGAGGAGTAATTCGGTTTTGTCGTCGAACCACTTTCTAATAATGCTAAATTATAAGCATCAAGAGTTTCCATAAAGTTTGTTCTAATTTGCTCAAGGGAGCCAATTCGAGCTAGAAATTGCGATTTTAATGAACCATTCACGGAAACTTGTAGGCCGAGATCGTAAATGGATTGCACCATATGAAATAAATTTTCTTTTTTAGACTCTAATAGAAGAACTTTGGGATCTTCATAGGATTCTTTATCAGATTCCCTACCCTTACTACGCGTAGAAGTCATTTTTAGCGTTAGGAAGTACCTACTCGAGTTTTTAACCGTGTAATAAAATAGATGAGTGAGTGAATGTACGCGAGCGTGCGTGAGCAAAAATGGACTCGCCCGTGTGCGTTATATTTTGAAAAATATGCGAAAATATGCGTGAGATGACTAAAATATAATTATAATACTTTAGATAATGCGTGTTTATATTGAAATATGATGCGTTTTTGTAAAAACAACTAAGCGTTGATAAGATTGAGCGGGAAATGTACCCTATTGGGCGCGCCTCGTGTATCACGTAGACGAGTAATGGCGGATGCGTAATTGTGCGTTTTTAGCGTTTTTATGCGAATAAATGATAAATATGATGTGTGTGATGAGTGTAGCGTAGATGCGTAGTAGATATTGCGTTTTTTATTGGGTGAGAAGGACCAGAAAACTTGGAAGGAAAAGGACTTACAGGAAAATGCGTAGTTCTTCGATAGCTGCCTTCACAGTGCGCCGGTTCAGGCGATGTTTCCTTCAAGCTTCACGAGACTAGGAGGGTTTGAGGTGTTCATCACACAGCACCGATATTTTTCACTTTTTTTTAGAGTTTTAGCGCGGGCGCCCACGCAGATACGTGTTACCAGTAAGAACGCACAGGACAGAGAGGGGGAATGGGAGGAATGAATGGATTTTGGATAGGAAATCCTTCTCGAATGAGTTATTGAGTGAAGTGTAATATAATGTTGCAAGTATAATGAGGTACAGATAATATAATGCGAATGGCGCAGACAGGTAGAAAGTTTGCACCAACCTGTGACTTTGAGGAATCCACGCGTCAGCCAGCCAGTTCCTCCAACTCCCGATCCAGTGGCGAGGACATATGGTGTTCACTAAACACTGCACAGTCTTCAAGCACAAAAATGTCAGCGTTCAGTGTCGTTTTAGCGGAAAAGTTCAATATACCTAAGCTAATTTTCTTGCGCGATGTGTCGTCGGCGGCGGCGGTGCAAAGCGGTTACCAACTACAAAGCAGCGGTTACCAACTAGACAGCACAAGCAAGCTCTCTCTGCGGTAGTGCAGGAATAGGACAAAAGATAGAGAAGTTTGCAACTGTCATTATCATACCCACAAAACGCGGCAATTTTCTAATGCTTTTTTTTATTGGCGGGAATTAGCATGCGTTTTTTTATTTGCTAAATTAGTACACTTTCAGCTTTCAGTAAATAAATTTTAAAAAATTGTTAAATATCGTTTTTCGACAAAGAAGTTATAAGAAGCTTCAAAGCTGGTATCGAGCAAGAAAAGGTCGAAATGTAATACGACGTCACATTGCTCCCGTTCGGCAGCGACAGGAAATGGCGTTTTGGCGAGAGACGGATATATGTTTGAAATAGTTATATCTTCTTATGTTTTCTACTAATTTCTATTTTGTTTTCACAGTTATATTAACAAATATTTTTTAATGCATCTTAATAAAAACAAAATACAAATTGCTTACAACAAATTACTCATTTACAAACTTTTGGCTAATGTAAGGTTTACTCTAAGAAAACCCAATTGTGGGTTAAGCTCGCCTGTATACGTCACCTATCCTATTTTTTATTTTGTAAATGTTGTTGTACAATAAAGAATTAAAACGGAATAAAGAATTACAACTAAAAGTCTCCATATACCCAGTATTCAATTCCTGGCCATTTAGCGGGCGAGAATATTGCCAAGCTATAGAAATTAAGAAGCTGAATATTTTTATTTCTTGCATGTTTGCTATCTTTTGTTCCCCAATCACATTGCGAAACATGAACGAGATAGACGATTTATTAAATAAAACACACAAATAACATCTTAATTCTTAATTCCATTTATTTTTATAAACATTATATATATTTTATAACAGTTTTATTTATAAAACAAGAACAAAATAAAACACAACCTTAGCCTACCTACCTTTTAACAACAATTTAAAAAATATTGGTACGAGCGTAGCCAATCCTAGATAGACTTGAACTTCATTATCAAATCAAAGTAATAGTACAATTTGCTAAAATCGGACTGTCAATTTTATTAAACTTAGTCAAACTATTGCAACGAAATCCACCTAAACACTCAGGGCCTGTTTCACCACCTATGATTAAGTTTCGAGTATCTTACTTGGCAGATAATTTCATACAAATTCTGTCAAATTTTTGAATTTATTCAGTGAGTAGTGCCTACTCGGACATTGTGAAACAGGCCCTCAGTGTTCTAAAGTGACATGGCAGCACTGAGACATTAGGTCCAAGGATCTGTCAAATGAAACGCTATGTCAATGACATTAGTTAGATATCAACGTCAAACCAACGTCATGTATACGTTTTGAAAGGAAAAGACCTGACGATTAAGTGGCGCCAACTGGTGGTATGAATTTTCCTGAACTTTGGTTTGAGTCATGAACCCTCATTCTGAGTTCTAGTTTATTTAGGTGAAGACAAGAACGGTCCTCAACCAAATTAAACTAGAACAATAGCAATTTATGGCGTCGTCTAGCGGAAAAAATGGCTCAAAAATTCCACATTAACTACCTATTTATAGTACATTGATCATATAACATTTACATTTTTGGTCAAATCAATTTTACTAACTGTACAAACATTTTTTTGTTTATAAATTCAATAATTTGGCTTGTACATAACACTACCCGCTAGCTTAGCTAGAGTCGGGTTAAACTCCGGATTTCTGAATTAAGAATTTGAATATTTTGTCAAACACTAACGCCCGAAACCAAAAACCGATCTATCACATATAGGAGATAGAAAAACAAATGAAACAACAGAAAACATGTAAATTTTTGTATGGTATCATTTGTTTTTCTATCTCCGATATGTGATAGATAGGTTATTGGTTTCGGCTCTAATGCTCTATACACAGTACACACGTATCACAACCACACCACATCGCAGCGACAAAAAGTGGTTACGTGTGAATAGTGTCGCTGCAGCTTCTTACAGTTGCGTTGTAGTAACTACTACAGTTCGTCCGTTATAAGTTGGAGAGTCTGAAGTTAGGCTCTGCGAATTTAGGCGCTTGAAATATCGTACAAAAATAAAGGTTTTAAAAAAATAAATGCAATTTGCAGTTGTTATTGCTGTTAAAAACAGTTATTGGCATTAATTTTTTTTAAAACCTTTATTTTTGTACGATATTTCAAGCGCCAAAATTCGCAAAGCCTAACTTCACACTCGCCAACTTATAATGGACGAATTGTACTGTTGAATTGGTTGCTTTGTGGTCAGACAGACTCACGATTCACATCACGATGTCGCTGGTAGTTGCATTACGGTTGTGATGTGATCGCAATGTAGTTGCGATGTGGTATTAGTGCAGTCGATATCAACCATACGCTTGCGTTGTGTGTGCACGTCAAAATGTGGTCAAAGTGAACGAAACTATTTATTTGTATAAAAATACGCGCTTTAAGGCCGGCGCCCACTGCCGGCATGGCATAGCATGGCACAGCAGATTGTGCTGCGGTATCCTGCGGCGTGCCGTGGCGTGGCAGGTTGGGCTTCGGCATGCCGCGTCATGTCACAGCATCGTGGTATCGAAATAAAGTAACATGAACTCTAAACTCATTGAAATAAGATTTAAAATAACTTGATTAGTAATAAAATCCTTTGATTGCTATGACGTGGCATAACGGCACTGGGCGCCGGCCCTTAGTCGTGGAGTTGAGCACTATAACTACTACACTTGTATAAAAATAGTCCCCTAACGTCCTGATTTTGTAAGTGCTGTTGTGATACGTCTGAAAAGACCCTGAAACCCAAATCCTCAATCCAAAAAGCCAGACCAAAGACAGAGGACACTTAAAAACTACAACACCCCAACTCCCTAACAATCAAATGCTATCTATCATGAAAATACTTCTCCATATACTTTTTACAGTCATCATAAACGCCAAAGAACACGAAGCCCCCGATCATGAACGCCGTCATTCTGGGCATGACGCCGGCGAAGAGGCCTCGGACCCCTGACTCGCAGTAGATGGTGGTGAGGACCGGTTTGATGCGGAGCTTGCGAGTGACTGTGTAGTCTTGGGCCAACATGATGCGTGTTTTGGCCAGGTCGAGAGGTGTTGTTACTGCTGCTGCGAAGCCTCCGGCTATTGAGCCGCAGACTGCACTCTGTGGAGGACATAATATTTAATTGATGTATATGTCAGATCTTTAAATGGTGTATGCTATTTGCCGATGATATTGTGCTGGTTGCCGAGAGTGGCCTAGAGGTCCAGAACAGATTGGAGGTGTGGTGGCACAGACTGGAGAGTGTTGGCCTGAAATTGAGTAGAGCCAAAACGGAGTACTTGTTCTGCGATTTCGGCGGTCTCTCTTATTCTGTACTTTTAGCCCTCGCCTTGACGCCCATACCAATCTGTTCCGACTTTCGGTACCTTGGGTCGCTTGCCCTAGGGGATGGGGATGTAGACCGGGACGTAACGCATCGGATCAACGCTGGATGGATGAAATGGCGACAGGTCACGGTCACGGGAACAACTTGCGATCCACGGATGCCCCTCAAGTTGAAGGGTAAAATCTACAAGTTCGTGATAAAACCTGTCATACTGTATGGATCATATAGTTCGGCTGTGAAAAAGACGGATGAAAAAAGATTGCATGTAGTGGAGATGATAATGTTGGGATGGATGTGTGGTGTGATTATTTGCTTGTTCGATCATCTAGATGATTCTTGATTATTTCGATTTTGACTCGATCTGTTATTGCGAGTTTCACCCGGCTGACAGAGCGAGACTCGAGGCTGAGTGAGTATGACTGATTCAAACAATCGAAAACTTGCAGTCGATTCTGTTGACTGACGAACTGACGACTTGACGAACAATCGAAAAACTCTCGATTATTTATGCTACAAACCTGAAAACTGCTGATCTCCCCATTATTATAGTTCCTGACGCTGGTCTTGAGCAGTTCCCAGACGGGCAGCTCGATGAAGCTGAAGGGCAGGTCTCGCAGCACCGTGGAGCCGAAGCCCCGGTATACTCCGCGGAAGAAGCCTTCGGTCTTGTAAGCCTGCGGAGTGTGACAGGAGGGATGAGAAATTGATTACACACTATGGTCTGTTTTTTAAACCCTGAGACTAAAATGACATTAGAACACAAAGGTACTGGCATCATTCCTATAGTAAATTTGACATTACTTGTGTCAATTCAGTCTCAGGGTATAAAAAACAGACCATGTCTACATCGCCATCCTGAAGTTTTTTTTGAGCCACCTTCTTCACTGGTATTACTGCTTTGGAGGTGTCTGCTGCCCATTCCGTCTCACTCCGTACTAGAGCTTGAATTAGGACTACGCCCATGTCGCCGCCATCCCATACCTCCACGAGGACACAGCGAAGCTTAGCCCGCTCTGTTCCACCGTGTCCTTCAAGCGATTCGCACAATGGTACCAGACGTTTCATCATCATTATCTGTCTAGCCTTTTCCCAACTATATTGGGGTCGGCTTCCAGTCAAGCCGGATTTAGCTGAATACCAGTATTTTACGAGGAGCGGCTGCCTACCAGACCTCCACAACCCATTAACTGGGATAACACGGTACTTTATAGCAAGACTGGAGTTAGATTTACTGGCTTCTGACTATCCGTAACGACTACCAAAGATCTACAAATGACAGCCGGGACCTAAGGCTTAACGTTTCTTCCCACCAAAAGTCTATATGTATTCGATTGTATTTTTAACACAAAGAAGTAAGTATGTATTGAAATTCAGACATTTCGTACCAGTTGTTCAAATAAATTTAAAAAATCTAGCAAGAGTCGGATGACTTGCAATTACCTATTCACAAACTTTTTGAAGGTCAGACAGACCAGACAATCAGTTACTAACCCAAATCACACTATATTATTATTAAGACGAAAGTTCGTAACTGTGTATGTGTGTTTTGTGTGTGTGTGTGTTTGTTTGTTTGTTACTTCTTCACGGTTGAACGTATTTCAATGAGAGTTGGCACACGGGTAGGCTTTGTCCTGAACTAGCACAAAGAATACTTTTTATCCCAGGCGTATGTCTCGTGAGCAGGGCTAATAAGCTGCGAGTAATAACTCTCAGAACAGATGGCAATAGGAGCCGAAAGGTTCTGGAGTGGCGTGGCGACCGATTACCGAAAGATGCAGCGTTGGAAGGCCTCCCACAAGGTGAACCGATGGCCTGATGAGAGTCCCGAGAATCTGATGGATGCGAGATGCACAGGACCGTTCATTGTGGCGACACTTGAGGGAGGCCTGATTCTAACGATGGATATCATTCCGCTAAAATTATGATGATGTTCCCTTGAGATAATTTTCTACCATCACGCGAGAGAAAGCGCTGGCAGCAGATAGTAACTAAACCAAATAAAATATAATAATACTAACTGCTGCCTGCGGCTTCACCTGATTTCTAGAAGGTCCTACAAAAAAGCAACTATAGGGGAGAAGGGGGCACCTTAGCACATTTTTTATATTTTGGCTTATGTAACAAATCAACTGTAAAGAAAAATTTAAACAACATATTTTTCTTAGCTTTCTTAGTCTTTGATTAATATAAAAATGACGAGATGTTTCAATTTGATAAAAGTTGTATGACGATATTTTTGTTTTTTTTAAAAGCCGAATTTGTTCAAATCTGCCTCTCCATGGGGGCACATTTGAATCGACATGGGGCAGTTTTGAAAAACTGGTTTAAATGCAGGAAATAGAGTGAATAAAGTATTAGTTTGTTGTTAATATAATCATATATATTGTCACAGACTCAAAATCAAACATAAAATAAACTTATATCAAACTTTTACAGTTAAATCTTGTCTTATAGTAATTATGTTTAAAATAATAATTTTTTAATTTAGTCGGACTTCGACTTTGGTAACAAAAATAATCACATTGCAGAATATTTTAAAAATTAAACATAAAATAAACTTATATCAAACTTTTACAGTTAAATCTTGTCTTATAGTAATTATATTTAAAATAATAGTTTCATAACATAGTGTTCAAATCTGCCCCTTTTCTTTTTATCAAATCTGCCCCATACTCACTTGAAAGATAAACATTAATAAAAAAAATATATAAAACAACCGTCAAGCAAAAACTACCATGTAGATGAAAAACTAATAAGTATTAGATAAACATGTAAAATAATTAAGTGGTAAATATTTACTCACGTGATTGATAATTTCTTACAACATTTATTTTGATTTTAAACTTCGACGGCTCAAGAATGAAGAGAGTTTATAACTCGATTTCACTTATAAACACACGCGCTCTGTGACTTGACGTTTGACATACCCGGTGTTGCCAACATTAAAATCGAGTTGTGGCATAGACTAATACAAAGCTGCGTTTAAGAATCAACATATTCAAATCTGCCCCTGTGCTAAGGTGCCCCCTTCTCCCCTAGTCTGTCTAATAAAAGCGCGACCTGAGAAAAAGAGGTTTATTCCAAAAATTTTGTATGTGGTATTACTAACTAGTAGGAGAATCATGTCTTGACATCCCATAATTTTTTTTTGTTTCCTACGATTGCGACTGAATAATGTTACCAATTATATTTAAAAAGAAAAGTCCAGGTCGCGCTTTCATTAGACGCACTCTATCCCTTTGAGATAGGCTACGAGATCGATACCGCGACAAGAGTGAAGGGGCTAGTATACTTACATGTACAAGTATAGAAATAGCGCTCTTCGAGCCGATGTATGTTTGCTTCCTCTGTTTGGCTATCTCGGTGGGGACCCGGATCAGGCACGCCAGCTGTAAAATACGTACAATTTTCATAAGAGAAAACCTGAATGTAAAATTAACTGTATGCGAAGACTTGATGTTGACTGAAGATAATTAAATTCTAGCTATCCGGACCTTTTGTCTCACTATTGGGCAGAAACCTTCCTCGCCCTTTTCCACACAATGAGGATGTTCTAAAATGATTTTCACTAGATGGCAATACTGAGTCATAAGGTCCAGGCATCTGTTGTGTGCCAGGCCAAGTTAATGACATTAGTTAGACATCAACCGTTATGCGTCAACGTCATGTATGCGTTTTCAAAGGAACCTAATAGCTCAGTGGCGCCAACTGATGGTGTGATTTTTTCTGAAAACCCTCATTCTGGCCCTTAACGTTAGAATCCCCAACCGGTCCTATGAGACCGCGCTGTTATTGTTTTACTATTGTGTCTCGTTTCGCGGGTATCTGAGTAATTAACCTATCAATACCCGCGAAACGAGACACAATAGTAAAACAATAACAGCGCGGTCTCATAGGACCGGTCGGGGATTCATGAATTAATAAGTTGTTTAGTATTAGCGGCCTTGTAATGTTCCCACTGTTGGGACTTAAGCCTCGTCTCTAAGAGAGGGATAGGGTTGCAATCCACCACGGGGGCCCAGTGGATGTCACATGTCTTAGAATTTTTGATTCTATGAGTAGGACAAGCCGGTTACCTTACGATGTGTTTCTTGACTATTTGAGAACAGCAGTCATCATCATCTGCCTAGCCTTTCCCAACTACATTGGGGTCGGCTTCTAGTCAAGCCGGGCTTAGCTGAATACCAGTATTTTACGAGGAGCAGACACAATGCATTTACTTACACAATGCATTACTTTTTTGCCTGGCTGGCTGGGATTCAACAATTTTTTTTAGAGTTATTTGTTTATTCATATAACATTTTGCATTGTGTTTGAACTTCTTTGCACATTAATTACTTGCGAGCTACAAATGATTTGTAATAAACAACTACTATGTATATAATTAAGTTATAATTATACCCATCCACTGGTTTCCATAAAAACTTCAATTATACCTGATGATGACCTTGTTTACTTAACTCTTTAATAAACTGTACATAATTTACTACAAGTAAATTAATTTATTTACTTCAAAAATGCTTTCACTTTTAAAAATAATATAAACTAGTGCTTGGTTTAAATAAATACTGTTATGCTGTGACTATAAAATTACAAAAATACTATAAAGAATTAAGATGATGGAAGAGTTGAAAAGTATAAAATAATAAAAATTAAAACTAGAAAAGGAAGTTTCTTTTCATAGAATTTTTAATTAAATAACATAATAACACTTAATGTATTTGTTGGTAAATGAGACTGCATTCTATATTGTTTTCATGTTTCATTGTCAATTTTAGCAGCACTAAGTTGGTAACATTCTCTCGTTCTGTTCTGTGCAAAGTCAGCCACAATAAAATATGTTTGTTCATATTAATTCTAGTTTTATTGATTTCAACATAAAATATCTTCAGTAGAAAAACAAAATGTAAACAGATTAATTATTATGTTTCAAACCGTACAACACTACTTTTATTTTAATGCTCACTTACCACTTCACCGACGCTGGCAGCAAACATATGCACCACAGGTACGTACTGTGGAGCCACGAGTGGTTGGCACAATGACTTTGTTGCTTCATACGATGCGAAGAACAAGGCTGTCGTTGGCATGGACGTTGATGCTACGGTTAATAAGCCTGTGAGAAAGAAGAACGTTGATTTATGCATAATCAGCTGTATATTTCTACTGCTGGTACTGAGGCCACCTCTCTCGGAGAGGGAATGGACTGTGATCCACTACGCAGCCCCAGTGCGGATTGGTTTTTGTTACATATCTTTGAATTTTGAGTTCTATGATATAAGGTCTCATCACAATGTTTCCCTCAATGTTTTAAAAGTAGTGATGATGAAATAAATTACACAAAGTATGGGTTTAAACCCACCCATATCTTATAAGCCAGGGTCGTTACCACTGGAACATAGCATAAAAATATTTATGGTAATATGTGACAAAAATAAAAAAAACATTTAAATCATGTTCAGTTACTAACGATTGTCTCAAATAAAATTATTATTAAAAATGATATGAATATGTATGTAGTGGTTATTAGCATACACACAATCAAGAATTAGTGAGACAGTCTAAATAACAACAAAAGTGTAACATTCAATAGCGGTAAGAAAACATTTTTGATTTCACCAAAATGTATTCTTCGATTTTTGTTCATGAATGAGAACTGGCACTAAACATGAAACTGGCAATGTTAACTTAATAAAGGACAAAAAATTTAAGCAATTTATGCCAGGGTAACAAGGAATATAATATTGTTACTAACCTCTGTAAACTCCACTGAAACCCCCAGCCTTCTGGAAGCCCTGAGCGCTTTGCAGACGAGTCTTCAACGTATCCAGGGGGTACAGGGTCACATCAACGGAAACCCCAGCCAAAGCACCCGCCTAATACAACGTTTTCAATCATAGTTCAAATTGTAAACAAAAATTCACATATATTCACAGTTGTCAAAAAAACCCTTTTTACTTACGATTAGAGGCGGCACATGCGTAGATTTAAGGGATTTTGGCTTACTTAAACTCTCCATGTTTATACTTTGGTTTAAAATTACTTGATAATAGAATGTTATGTAAAATACGCATGAAATAACCTCAAAATATTTAATAACACAAAACCCCTACATTTATTAGGATAATCAGCGCAAGCAAAATTAATTTGTTTAATTGTTATATCAATTCTACTTATAACAATTCATAGGAACTTCATAACAGTAGCAAATAAGTTTCAAGGTTTTATTAACACTATTCAAATGTTTCCCGGGTTCTATTGAATCTTCATCTCTGAAACTCTGCATTCTGCTCCTGCTGTGATGACATGACAGTGACACTGACAACTCAAGGAGAACGGACTGTCAAGAAGTCTCTAACCCCGCGTTCCGAATTAAGATATTTTCGATGTTAGCGCACCAACAGACGTTCCGAATAGGCGATTCGGTTGACGCACTTACAGCACTGTTATCGTAATGCGGAACGCGGGATAGGGCATCTTATAAGCAAGATTTCAAGAGTCCAAGAGGAGATGTGCCTTCCAAATTCAATGAATCCAGAGTAAACAAAAACCACAGGGTGGGCCTGGCCGGGATCGCCCTTAAGTCAACCTGGAGTTACACTCAATTCCAGTAATGTAGTTGTCATAGAAGAAATAAGATTAGATAAATATCTCAGAAAACTTAATAGATTTTAGTGTCACAATGATTATGGTAAAGACTAAAAAGGTACAACTATAAAAACAATACCCATAGACCCAAAATAATATAACAAAAATCAGTTGCTTAGCAACAAGCAACGGGTTGCATGTGCAATTTACGCATTTCATCGCGTTGTATATTTATTACAAGTTTTTCTAGTAACTTTACAATGCCGAAAGTTAACAAGACCGTGTGTGAAGGCGTTCCGTACTACTCTGTTCGTTTTGGAGAAGAACCAGGCTGTTACCAGCTACATAAGTACCTACATAAACTGTTTCTTTATCGGTTGCTAAGCTCTTTGATTATTTCCCCAACATTCACTGCATTGATTTGTTTTACATTTCTACGGCACAAAATAAATATCTACTTAAACATGACCACCACCACTCCACCACCCCAACACACCGACCTCCTACCACACCATCATCGCTTACCTCACCTGATGGTAAGCGATGATGTGGTAGACGAGTTTTTGTTGTTGAAGTTGGGAACTGTTGGGTTTGGAAATCAATTAATTACTTCTCCCGCTCTTTGTCATCATCATCATCTACCTAGCCTTTTCCCAACTATATTGTGGTCGGCTTCCAGTCAAGCCGGAAGTAGCTGAATACCAGTATTTTACGAGGAGTGATTTTACCAGACCTCCGCAACCCATTGACACGGGGTAACACGGTACTTTGTGTCAGTCTTTTATTGAATTAAAATCATACCTGCGTTCCTTCTTTGCCTTTGCGTTTCGGAAGTACATTTATGGCCCCATTGGACTTCGGCCATGCTGGGCCTCTATGGGTATTGCTAACAACTTGAGGCACGCGTGGAAGACTACGGGCCCTCAATGACCAGGGTTAAGTACGGATGGTTGACCGACGGCCGGACGGTGAGCTATCTATTGCTCAGCGGCGTCCGCAAGCCCTCGCTTACGGTGGAATTCAATATGAAAACGGGCGTTAGGCCCGTTTTCATATAAAGTTGATTTTCTGTGTCTTGTGCTGTACCAAATAAATTATTTTTCTTTCTTCTTTCTTTCTTTCAATAACCTACCGCAATACATAGATAGATAGTTTAGCTAAACTTATTGATAGCGGTCTCCACTTTACCCGTTTAACCAAACGCTCGCCGGCTTTGCGCCTTCTAAGCCTTCGTCACACTAACTACGTCTACCCTTCATCACCAGACCGACACAATGCCGCCTCAAGTTTCCAATCAGCAAACGTCCTATCCACAAATGCGAGGAGCTGAAGAAGGAATCAATCCTGGTGCCGCAGAATGGATCGTTCAGGAAGCTGATGGTCCCCAAAAGGAAGCCCAACTTCTACCCGGCGGTCATGCAGAAGCAGGAGTACGAGAGACTATTGAGACAAGCTAAGGTAAGGTACACACAACACTCACTAATTCAACACACACAAACACGCACACACACACACAATCAACACACACATACACACACCACACACACACACACACATCTCAATCTGGTAGGATGTTTTGGGTCATCATCGTCATCTCAGCCAAAAGACGTCCACTGCTGGACATAGGCCTCCCCGAAGTATCGCAACAACGACCGGTCCTGTGCGTCTGTTATCCATCGGATTCCCGCGGTCTTCGGTTCAACTTGTGGGAGGTTTTCCAACGCTGCATCTTCCGGCACTCCAGAACCTTCCGTCCCCATCGACCATACGTAATGTCGACATGCGTAAGTTAGAGCGGGATTTCGAGTAATTGAAAAAATGTTTTCATAATAATATCACTACACGACTTTACTTTAACTTAAAGATTTGCGTTGCAAGTAAAGGACGTCTATTGAAAATGTACCTACAGTCTTGAACATTTTAACCGTGGCATTCCTTGCGTCGATATCCATGTTACCTAGCATTATTTTTTTTAATTTCTAATATGTGTCCTGATACCTAGGTATATTACTGCCGCACATATCCTAAGTAACTAAAACCTGGCAATTCCTCCAGATTGTCTCCCAACAAGAGCAGCTCCAAGCCATGCACGACCAAGAAGCCGCTATCCAGAGAAATGCCAAGGAGTCTGAAGCCAGGAAGCAACAGCTGAAGAAGAACCTGTTGCCCCAACCAGGCGCGGAGACTGCCACGGGCACTGCTGACCCTGAGCTGGAGGGACCCGACCAGAAAGCGCATACCTTGTCCAGAGCTGAGAGTAAGTTGGAAGATAGGCAGACCAAGGGACACCTTAATTTTAAATTATACATGATATTTATTTTGCAAATAGGTTTTCACAAACATGTCAATTTTTTTTTGTCATATTATTCTAGATGAGGCCGGTGTTTACGTATGTATTTACAGCCAGTTGGTCTTTTGCGATATTTTCTCCAATAAGGATATTTTACACTGTTTTTTTTTTATATATGGTACAATACAATGGTAAAAACGATGTCGCTCAAAACGATTCGACAGCAAAGGCTCAGTATTACAACCTTCTTAACCTCCATCCCTTGTCTCCCGGCCAGTACTTCGCGCGGACAACATGCTGGGTCCGCGCCTGTGCAACCGCATCATCCTGGCGTCCAAGTGCCACGCCATACGAGACGCGCAGATCACGGAGAAGGAACTCCTCAAGAAGGAGCTGGATGAGGAACAGAGGAGGTTTGGTTACTATTTCCACTTACATTAGGCATTAGGCGCCAAGTATACAGGGTTACTTGTAAAAAACTGGCAACCTCTCAGAATTAGGTATGTTACTATCATCATAAAGAACAACTTTTGTTTTCTGTGAATGACTTTTAATAATTTATCATATTTTAGTTCAGCATATTTTCATACAAAAATAAAATATATATTGAACGTTGTAAATTTTACGAAGTCTATGCGAATCAAGCGATAATACAATAGCGGAGGATCGGGAGGCGACAAAAATTCACGGGAGGCGTAGATAGATACCTACAGCAAAATACAGAGTTGAAATATGTTAGAAAACGAAATCTTAAAGAGGAGACTTTGGTGAATGTATTGTTTTATAAAAAGGTTTTTATGATGTCCTGCAAGGATGTCCTTTTGGAGGTATGTGAAACAGAGTGTAAGGTCCCACGTACCTCCGTCGAAAAGGGAGGATCCTTCGGCCAGGCGGGTGTTAGGTATATCTAGTGGGCTACTGCCCGAGATATGATTTCGAGTTGTATGATTAAGCCACGCGGAAAACTTAAATTGCGACATGTATTATAAATTCGTGGTAATTCATATGAGGCGCCATAGATGTCGCTACAACCCCTTAATGTTTACACCCAGTCCAAAGTATTAACATTTAACTGTCACCAGACTGGACGCGATAATGGAAGAGAACCGCCAGGCCGCGGTGAAGCGTGCCGAGGCCGAGGAGGACCGGCGTCACCAGCTCCGACTGCAGAACCTCGCCGCGCTCAAGGAGCAGATAGGAGCGCACGAGACTGCTAAGGTAAACTAAGCACAAGCTTTATAGTTTTCCAACAACTGGAACTCTGGCCTCCTCTCTAGGAGAGGTAATGGGCCGTATTCCATCACACGGGTCCACCACCGTAGTCCCGGGCTTACGGACGGCTATCAATGGGTATAGCTTACCGTCCGGCAGTCCGGTAATGCCGTCGACGACTTAGGCTCGGTCCGGATGACCGAGCCTAAGTCGTCGACGACACGTAGTACTCCCACGCGCGTCTCAAGGAGATGTCAGTAAAACCGTAGGGACTCAGCAGGGCCGAAGCCTACGTGGGCCCTGGGTTCGCTTCTGAAAGGTAAGCCCTGGACTCTGAAATGAAAGGCAAAGAAGGAACAAAGGAATGGGTTTTAGTCGGTAAAAGTCTGACACAAGTTCCTCGCCCCGCCCAAGAGCCGGGAAAAGTGATTCGATGATTTACCGTCTAAAAAACCCTAATATCATAATCAGCCTCATGCTTCCTCCCTAGGAAGGTGAAAAGGCCGTAATCTATCACACTGACAAAGCAGTGCGGATTTTTGAATGTCACATGTCTTCGAACTAGGTTGATTCTAGGACATGCTGGTATCCTCACGATATTTTCTTTTATCGTTTTGAGAGCTCAACTAATTAGGTCACCGGCAATGCTATTATCAGTCAGCATTAAAATAAGGATGTTTGTCGTTCTTTTCGCGATAATATCTTAATCCAAGACATAATTCTCCACCAGATAATGGAAGCAGAACGCATAGAAGAGGAGAGCATCCGCGTGAACCAGGCCAACATCGCGATGCAGATCGACGAGGCGCAGAAACTGAAGGAGAAGATCCACCGGCAGGCCAAGCTTAAGGAGATGCTGGATCAGGGTATGTTGGCGTTCTTTCTTCTTCTTCTTGATTCGATGGTTTTCCTTCCCTCATAGTTTTGGCCGGACATGTCTGCCGCATGTCAGACGAGCTGTGGTCTAAAAGGACTATTTACTGGACCACATTAAACGCAAGACGACATCGTGGCAGACCGAGGCTAAGGTGGAGACATGAGTTGGATAACTATCGGAGGGACTGGCCTGCAATGGCGCTGAAGATAGTCGTGTGTGGAAAAAGGAGAGGGAGGCCTTCGCCCAGCAGTGGGAGAAAACAGGCTAACTAACTAACTTACTAACATATTCTTGGGCCCAGTCGCCTGATTCACGTAAAATCAAACAAATCAAATATCGTTGAAGTTTTATAGTCGTTTGTTCGGATTCCAATCCAAAATCGGTAGGTATTCATGTGTTCCTTGAACTGGAGTATATAGAAAGCCAAATCAATTGGGTTGAACCTAAACGATCTATTAATGACAGCCCGAAACCATCTCTGGGGCAGTTGCCTAAACCAGGCTAAACACCCGTCTGGTTGGAGGATCTCCTGATCATAATATCATATCCTTTTCAACGAAGGTATGTGGGACTTTCCGCTCATACCTCCAGAAATTCATTTACCGCGATAAAATGCACCATTCTTAATTACAAGCCTAGTTAAAAACGAAAAACTAACGAACGAATAAAGATTTTTGTCCTTTCTTTTCTTTCCTAGGTAACGCGGAACTCCTGTACTTCAAACAACTCCAGAACGAGGAAGAGCGCATCATGGACAAGCGAATTGCGACCTTCTTGAAACAGAAACAAGAGCGAGAGTCCAAGAACAGGGCTGAAGCTGAGGCCGTCAAAGCGGCCAAGCAGAAGGGCATTGACCACATCTCTAAAGCTCAGAAGGTGAGGTAGCAGTCGTTAAAATTGACTTTATATGACGTCATCTATAAATATAAAAGTAGAAACTGAATGACTGACACATCAACGCACAGCAAAAACTACTGAGACTAAGGTCTCAGTAGTTTTTGCTGTGCGTTGATGTGTCAGCTCTTAAGCTTGAAATTTTGAACAAGGTTTCTCCAAAATTCAAAAAGGATTTAGGATTTTTGCTATTCTAGGACATGGTCTACTTGCTTACCAAATTTCATCGAATTCTATTCAGTAGTTTTTGCGTGAAAGAGTAACATCGAAAACATTGATAGGTACCTGCACGCAAACTATCATCATCTACGTACTTAGCCTTTTCCCGACTATATTAGGGTCGGCTTCCAGTCAAGCCGGATTTAGCTGAATACCTGTATTATAGGAGCGGCTGCTTACCAGACCAAACTTTATAAAAATCATGAATACAATCTTCCCTATTGACTTTAGATCTTTACACCTACGACTTTAGACCTAAAACTTTTAATGAAATATCCATCCATATCATCCATCAAACAACACAAAACTTGACACTGACCTGCAAAGTGCAATATAACTTTGAATCTCTCGGGCTACCCGGGAGCATGCTTGAAATAATTCAGGTGTGTAATTCTCCCACTACATACTTATCCTTTGCACTGTCTGCACCTAACCAGTACTTTCATAACTTCTTCCTACCAGGCCGAACAAGAGTTAAAAGAAGAACTAGAGCGCATCCGCAACCTGAAGATCCAGGAGGACGTAGAGAGAGAGTACCGCATGAGGGAGAGGGACGCCGCTGTCAAGAGGAACAAGGAGATGAAACAGCTGCATGAGGCTAGAGTGAACCAGGTTGGTACATTCTTACACATACAGACCAAATTAATTTAAGTCATCATCTACCTAGCCTCTTTCCCAACTAAGACTAAAGTCAGATTTACTGGCTTCTGACTATTCGTAACGACTGCCAAAGATCTACAAATGACAACCGGGACCTACAGCTTAACGTGCTTTCCGAGGCACGGAGGAAACTCGTTACGTTAAGATGGTCACCCATCCACAGACCAACCTTGGCAAGCATTGCTTAACCTTGAAGATCGACCTGTGCGGCTGTTATTATCTAGCCGCGAGCTTCAAATTAATTTAAGTACCTACAGATATTTGCAGGAAAACTAAGATTACCGATCTTCTTCTTCTTCTCGACTCGACGGTAAACTCTTTGGGCCCAGTAAGTGGCTAGCTTAATTAATAGCTGCATCAGTGGTGCTCATTAGATCCTCCAAAGTGCAGGAGTAGGGGCACTTGGAGCACTTCAACGTGTGGCTCATGTTTTGGACAGGAGCACCGCATTCAAATTGAGTTTCCGATGGGTGAAGGCAATTGTGGGAGGCCTATGTTCAATAGTGGACGCCATTCTTGACCTACAGTTGACTAGGTTTTTATTTTTGGGATGGGAAATCATCAAATAACTTCTCAGGGAGTGGCAGATTTTGCCTGCTTCAAAAAACGTCGAGAGGGTGGTATTCTCTTACTACCAGCACTTCGAGGTTAGGCATGTAATATGTCGACCAAACCGCCGACATCCGTGAGGGTGATTTTCTGTTACCTACTCGTTTCACAAGAGAGGCTCCTCCTCAACATGGGGAGGCAATGCGCATATGTCGTTTGCTGTTTGTATGCAATGCGTTGAGTGCTAGTTGTTTCTGAAACGTTGACACAGAGCTGTCGAATCGGAGCGCCGGACGTCATGGACGTGTCGATCGCGTTAATGTTAAATAAACTTGCACTAAGCACTCAGGAGCTGTGTGAACACAAGACGAAACCTTCAGCTATCTCGTTTCCTTTCAGATCAACGACATCCACCGTCTCATCGCTCGCGAGATCGCCAAGGACGAGCAGAGCTTCAACAACGCAGCCAGGCAGAACGAAGAGTTTATACGCAAGGAGAAGGAGGTAAACATATTCCATACAGATACCGGCATGAATTTTGAGCGCTCGGCAAGAGGGCACAAAAGAGAGAGAGTGCGCATCGTACTCATCGAAGGGACAATCACTATACATTGTACAAGGATTGCAGTCCCCGCACCCGCATCTTACTTCTTACCACTAAGGGTCCTCGCCCGCGGCGACTTTTTGTAGCGATGCTGTCGCTCGTTTCATAAACGCACGACAGCTTCGCTACCGACGTGCGATAGTCGCATTACTCATATTTGACCGCATCGCGACTACATATGATTTTTTATTATGCGTATAAGGCTAAGAACTCACGGAGCGATTTTCGCCCGCGACCGCCGCGGTCGTGGAACTGCGGTTTTATTTCAAAACTCACGAGAACGGCTATTTGCGTGGTTCCGCAGCCGCCGCGGTTGCGATCATCGCCCGCAGACGTGGCGGGCGATGACCGCAAGACGGGCGGTTGCAAAATAGTGTTGGATTTCTGTACCTCCCGCCACCCGCCGGCCCCCGCGGTCGCCCGCCAACCGACCGCAGAGCGCGCGGGCGCCACCCGCCGAGGCTGCGGGTAACCGCGGCCCGCGCGATTCTACTAGTTGCCCGCCGGCACAGCGGGAACCGCGTACACCGCGGGCGTAAAACGCGTCGTGAGTTGTGCTTTAATTTTTTACATATGTATCAGCATTCTATAGAAGCTGCGGGCCCGCAACCGCGGCGGCCGCGGGCGAAAATCGCTCCGTGAGTTCTTAGCCTGCAAGTGCCGTGGGTTGAGACCCGATATTTCACTTCTGCGCAAGTGGAAGTCAGTGCTCATGACCCCGGTGTAGAGCGCTAACTTCCGCTATATCTGTACTATTAGGTACTTCCACTATATCTGAACTAATATAATTTAGAACTAGGTTTATAAAAGGAGGATCGTTTGTTCATAATTGTGTTTGTAATCTCTGAAACTTCAATACTGCCCCACACTATTATTTTGTTTTATAAATTTTATATAGAGTTATGTTCTGACTTAAGGTCCCACTTTGCGCGGGCTTGAACTCACTGGCGGGCGCGGCCATAAAGCACGCTGTCTCACTTGACATCGTGCCCGAAAGAGATAATATCAGTGATGAGCGGTTAGACGCTAGTCCTCACGCACGACGCGACGTCTGCTTTGCACATAGCGCTCCGAACCATTCCGGATAAAAACGAAATTACACGATGCACACATGTCATACCGTTTCGGTTGTTGCGGTGTGTGCCGCTCGAATTCGAAAAACAAAAAATTTAAAATAATACCTAAGAGCGTTTTCACATTATCCAATCCGATATCGGTGTCGGACGCCGATCCGATATCGGGGTAAGTAAGACCGTTTTCACATTATCCGATCCGATATCGGTATCGGACGCCGATACGATATCGGGGTAAGTAAAATGTATGAAATGCTGTGCTCCGATATCCGATATCGGGTCGGACAATATGAAAGACAGGTACATATCTCATACATTTACCTTACCCCGATATCGTATCGGCGTCCGATACCGATATCGGATCGGAAAATGTGAAAACGGTCTTAAATGTATGAAATATGTACCTGTCTTTCATATTGTCCGGCCCGATATCGGATATCGGAGCACGGCATTTCATACATTTTACTTACCCCGATATCGGATCGGCGTCCGATACCGATATCGGATCGGATAATGTGAAAACACTCTTACGTACCTTTGTTCGTTTCTCGGCAATGAAAAAAAAGACAAATTTTCATTTGTTTTCTTATTTTAAGACCGTTTTCACATTATCCGATCCGATATCGGTATCGGACGCCTTTACGATATCGGGGTAAGTAAAATGTATGAAATGCTGTGCTCCGATATCCGATATCGGGTCGGACAATATGAAAGACAGGTACATATCTCATACATTTACCTTAGACCGTTTTCACATTATCCGATCCGATATCGGTATCGGACGCCGATACGATATCGGGGTAAGTAAAATGTATGAAATGCTGTGCTCCGATATCCGATATCGGGTCGGACAATATGAAAGACAGGTACATATCTCATACATTTACCTTACCCCGATATCGTATCGGCGTCCGATACCGATATCGGATCGGAAAATATGAAAACGGTCTTACCCCGATATCGTATCGGCGTCCGATACCGATATCGGATCGGAAAATGTGAAAACGGTCTGAGACCCTTCTACTGCACAATAATGATCAGACACAACGCCCGTCTGGTCGCGCGCCGCGTCGTGTACCTCACCTCACAGAGCGCTGTGGCGCCGCACTGAGTTCACCTTCCTATTGTCCGTGGACGCGGGCCACATGACCGGCGTGCTGTGCAGCAGCAGTTGCCCGGATCAGACACAACACCCGCCTCGCTCAATTGGGCAGTTGCCTGACCAGACAAAACATCTCTCTGGTCGGATGACGCACTCTATAGACTAAACAAAAAAAACTAGGGCTGTTGCCCGGACCAGACACAACATCCATTTCGTTCAATTGGGCAGTTGCTCGGACCAGACACAAAACCTGTCTCGATCAATTGGGCAGTTGCTCGGACCAGACACAACACCCGCCTCGCTCAATTGGGCAGTTGCCTGGTCGGAAGATGCACTCTAAAGACTAAACAAAAAAAACTTGGGCTGTTGCCCGGACCAGACACAACATCCATCTCGCTCAATTGGGCAGTTGCCCGAACCAGACACAACACCCGTTTCGCTCAATTGGGCAGTTGCTCGGACCAGACACAAAACCCGTCTCGTTCAATTGGGCAGTTGCCCGACCAGACATAACATAGCTGGTCCGGCTGGTCGGAGTGGAGGGTGTTAGGTTTTTTCGTTACGGAATTTCTGGATTCGGTCCCCACGCTCAAGGCCCGCGATAGAAGCTATGCAATAGCTTAAAAAAAATACAGTCGAATTGATAACCTCCTTCTTTTTTTGAAGTCGGTTAATAAAGCGTAGATATTATAGGTAGTCAACATACACGTCATACGAACGATATAGGCCGCAGTGCCCGCAGTAGACTGAACCAAACTCAGACAGCCGCGCGCGGCGCTGTGACACATCGTCCCCCCGCACCGCAACCGGGGGTAACTTTATTCAGTGAGATGCACGATAGTTCTGAGTAAAAGGCGTGCGTGATAAAATACAAAAAGGCCTTTGGAAGAAGGGGTTTTACGAAAAAACCACAGCATCAATCAATTTCAAATAAAATTTATTAAATTCTTCGATAAATTTGTGGTGTCGGTACAGGCTTCGTTTTTGAAATTTGATACTTCTTTTATTTCTAATTTACGCTCAAAGTTGTGTTAAAATTTGCCAAAAAAACGAAACTTTAGAAGCTCGTAACTTTTTATTGGCTTATTATTTTACAATTCTGCTTCCGTACAGACAAAATTAATAATGAGACAAAACGATATCATGTTTAACTTTGGATGTACATGGTCAAATAGTGGAGTAAAACCCCCCCGAAATTTGTATGGAAAAAATGTTGACTTGAGTCGCCTTAAATGATGAAATAAATAAATAAATAACTCGAAACGTCATGATAATATCAATCGTTTGTAATCTACAGCTGGATGACAAGCACAAGGCGCAGGTAGAACAACACCGGCAAGCTATCATGAAGCAGATTAACGACAAGGAACGAGCCAGGTAAATACAAAGCACCTAGCTAACAAACATTGTTTAAATTTAATGTAAATGTATCTTATAGCTCTTCGTATTTTGAACGAGGGATGTGATGAAACCCCGTAAGCGTCATCATCATCTGCCTAGCCTTTTCCCAACTATATTGGGACTTCCAGTAAAACCGGATTTAGCTGAATACCAGTATTTTTTATTTTCCCATAACCGTATTGGTTGAAAAGAGAGGATCCTCCGACCAGACAGACGGTAATTCTAACCCGAGCAACTGCCCGGTAGATGATTTTGGGCTGTGTTTGCGCGAAGCAGGATCGAAGTATTTAGTTTCAATGTGACATCGTAAATGTTGCCACATAAATAATAATACTTAGTAGCTTTATTAATTCCTTACATTAATTTGGTCGTGTTAGTACTAATTTGTTAGAAGGCATTGCCTTCTGTTGTAAGAACCGCTCTGGCGGTGAAAGCCTTCCCATTTCACTCTGTTCGTTGCCAGTCTGTTCCAAGCTATGCCAGCCGTGGCAACTATGTCCGAACTCTTTTGACCGGCCTTGCCTTTCGTCTTTTTATTGTGTAGAGGATACCAATTTGTGATAGCTTTGAACCCGTTTGTTCCCTGGTGATCTTTGGACACACCCAGATGTTGCTATAGGCCTGACTAATTCTTGCAATTGTTCAGGGCTGACCTTCGCGAGAAGATCCACAACGAGGGTGTAGCACTGCGCATGGAACAGGAGCAACAAGAGAAGTACGAGAGAGCTATCATCAAAGACAAGGTATGCCATCTCATCTACCTAGCCTCATCCCAACTATATTGGGGTCGGCTTCCAGTCAAGCCGGATTTAGCTGAATACCAGTGTTTTACGAGGAGCAGCTGCCTACCAGACCTCCAGAACCCATTAACTGGGGTAACACGGTACCTCATGGCAAGACTGGAGTCAAATTCACTGGCTTCTGACTATCCGTAACGACTGCCAAAGATCTACAAATGACAAGACCATCTTTTATCTATACAATATAAAAGGAGAAACTGACTGACTGACATATCAGCGCACAGCCGAAACTACTGAGACTAGGAGCGTGACATTTTGCATAAGGATTCCTTTTATGACGGAGACGAGCAACTAAGGATTTGTTGGGGTTTTTTTTTCTGGTAGGGGAATCATCAGAATGACTTCTCCCGCTCTTGGGCGGAGCGGGAGGGCGTGTCAGACTCTTTCTGTCTAAACCCCTACCCCGTTCCTTCGTTGCCGTCGATCTGAGGGGCATTTATTGGGGGTGGCAATTCATTAAATATCTTCTGCCGCTCTAGAGTAGAGTGAGAGAATTTTAGTGACTACAATCCACCTGTGTCTTTCAAGAAAGTGTGAAAGAGTGTCCCTAGAACGCAAAGCCCTAGGCCTAGGCCCTTTGCGTTTTAAGGCCATGGCTACACTTTCAAACTTTCCCGTAGTCCTACTGGGTCCCTTAAGTTGGAACTGGCCCGTACATACCCATTTCTATAGTGAAGCAATGCTGCATCATCACACACCTTTGAAACCAAACATGCACCTATAAAACCACCAGGTTTAACATCTTTGGCTCCTAAAAAATCACAGACATATTATAAACCATTTCATTTTTCAAAACAACCCGTTTCTTCCTCCAGGTGGCCACACTACGCAGCCAGAAGGTAGCTGAGAAGTATGTGAAGGAGGTGGAACAGACCCTCACCAAACATGGATACAACCAGTAATGTGGAGGCAAGACAGAAAAACGTGTGGAGATGAGAAAAGTAATAGTTTTTAGCATGGAGTATGAAGAAATGGAGTGCTAAGGGTCAATTTATACTAGCGCAGAGTCGAAGCGTATCGAAGCGTCAAATTCTTTACGACTAAAGCGAAGCCGCACGAATGCGCGCGTATTCGCCAGAATACACACACTCTTTTACGTGTAGTAATAATGGGTATCAAATGCAGAGCTATTGAATCACTTGCCAGTTGACTCTTAATTTTTCGTCGGACTCCATCGTGATCAACACCGACGAAGGCCAATTACCGACTGATGACGCGTAGGTTCGCTGATGGAAGCAACGATACGCGAGAATGCGCGTGTACCAATCAGCATTGTTCACGCGCTGACGCGCGAATTCCGAAGAATGCGCGCGACTTTTTATAACCTCAGAAGTAATGTGTGCGTTACGCTGTGGAGTTAAGGCTGAATTTGTTGTTCCGTTTTGGAAAGACGCTTCGATGAGCTTCGACTCTGCGCTAGTATAAATTGACCCTAAGCAAGCAGCCAAGATGGCGACAGTGTCAGAGTAGGGTAGGTTAGCCCCCGTTTGTCAAATTTTAATAGGAAGTTGTCAACAGGCAAACTCTATTTTAACTGTGTCTACCATTGATGTTGGCGGCGCAGTCAGTCGCGTTTCCAACAAAATCTATAATTATAACTCCATGGAGGGCACCTTACATGGAGTGCCCACTTGGTTCACTATAATTTGTCGCCACTGATGTTCTAATGAGATATAGGCCTAAGGGCCTTCACCCAAGGTTTTTTTTTTGTAGCAATGCTACAAAAAGACACCTTGTGTGTATCGCTACTAACATGCGTTAGTCTCATTTGCAACGCGCTAAAGAAGCGATGTTAAGGGCCGGCGCCCACTGCCGGCGTGGCATGGCACGGCATGGCGTGGCATCCCGCGGCATTCCGCCTCACCGCTGCGCAAGTTTCAACCATATTTCAACAAACTTAGCAACGGCGCGCCGCGGCGTCTCGAAATAAACTAACATGAATGCTAAACTCATTTGTATGAGATTCAAAATAACTTGATTAATTATTACTAATCAAGTTATTTTGAATCCTTTGCCATGACACGCCGTGCCATGCCGGCATTGAGCACCGGCCCTAACGCGCTACAGCATTGAGCCTGTATCGATGCAAACGCGCGATTGTTCGATTGTGTTGGACTATCGGTAAAATGGGTTGAATAGGAACTCAAGGGTGAATAGGGACAAAACTTTGGAATGCATTTTCTGGTTATTTAACAGGTTTTCCAAGCATTTAAGCACTTTTATTTATTCATTAATTGTAATAAAAGTCGATGCTTAAATAGAAATCAATATAAAATATTTAACTGAAGTAAGAATCTTAATCAAAGTTTTGTCCCTATTCACCCCATTTTACTACATTGGGCAGAGAATGGAGGAGAATCATCGAGACAGTATGGCGTTTGTATCGCGACTGAGAATCGTGGTGTGGGCGAGGGAAAACAGCTAGTGACTGCATCTGCAGTTATCTAATATTAAATGTCAAGGAACAATAGGCGTTTCGAACCGACATAGGTACAATAATAAATTACCGAACTAATGAACAATCGGTGTAAGGTTTTTCGCAACAGGATTTTTCACACAAACGTTACATCGCACCAATAAATCATCGATGCAGTAAAACATCGTACAACTGAATTATCGACATACCGTGTTCGATATAATAAAATTCGAACCATCAAGTTTCGAAGACAAGTAGGGAACCCGTGACTGTATCTCTGCGAACGCGCGACGGCATCACAATAAAAAGTCACCGTGGGCTAGGGGCCTAAGAGTATAGGCTTGTTGAAAGCTATCAGATTAGAAATACTGTATCAGAACGAACTTCTTGTTAATGAATCTCTACCTAGCGTTTTTCCCAATTATATCGGGGTCGGCTTCCAGTCAAGCCGGATTTAGCTGAATACCAGTATTTTACGAGGAGCGGCTGCCTACTATATTCTGTTCCATAATTCCGGAGACTAAAATGACATTTCAACACCAAAGAACTGGCGTCATTCCTATAGAAATTTTGACATTACTTATGTCAATTTAGTCTCCGGGTTTATTGAACAGAATATAGACCTCCACAACCCATTAACTGGGGTAACACGGTACCTACTTCATGGCAAGACTGGAGTCAATTTTACTGGCTTCTGACTGTCCGTAACGACTACCAAAGATCTACAAATGACAGCCGGGACCTACGGCTTAACGTGCTTTCCGAAGCACGGAGGAAACTCGTTATGTTAAGATGGTCACTCATCCACAGACCAACCTTGGCAAGCGTTGCTTAACCTTGAAGATCGACCCATGCGGCTGTTATTATCTAGCCGCGAGCTCCTTCTTGAATAATGCTAATAAAAAAATAATGTAGCTCCATTTCTTCATAATTTTGCATTTGCATTTAGTCATTCAGATTCAGATTCAGATTCAGTTTTATTTGCTTAAACATGTGTGTGTAGGTACATAAAAAGTGCATACAGGATGATTATACAAAAAAAAAAGTGCAGACATGTTTATCACAACGTGACGTGCAAAATAGATAAAAATTATAAAATTACAATAAAAATAATCAATAATAAAAAACAAATCAAAATTACAATAATAAAAATAATCAATAATAAAAAACAAATCAAAATTACAATAATAAAATAATCAATAATAAAAAAAAAAAAAACAAAGTCACAATATCAAAAATGTCACAACTCTGAGGGATTAATTATAATTATGTCAAGTTACAATATAAATAAAAAATTATGTCTAATATGTTTTTGGGTCAACATCTTTACAAAATAATTCCACCTCCAAATAATCTAATTATGCATGTCAAATTCTTTTAAATACATTCATTAAAATAGCTTTTCTGTGAATTACATATATTGTTCTTGAAACTGTCTCTAATAACAAATTTATCCAATGGGTTCTACCTCAATTTTATACTGTCAATCATTTGATATTATTGTTTTAGTGTGGTGTGATAAATATTTTAAAATTAAGCATGTATTTTCGAATAAATTATTTAATTTAATTATTACGGGTTTTATTTTATTAATTTTCTTCAGCCATCTACTAAAGTTAAATAAAACTACAAATTCATATATTATAATACTATAATAATCAAAAACTTACACAATTATACACAAGTCAGCCATAACATTAAGAATTAGTTCATAAACAATAAAACATTCACACTCAATAAAACTAATATTTCCTAAAAATAAAGACCCAACACAATGGGAAACTTCCCAGTCACTGGATTAAACTGTAAACAGTTAAACCGATTAACCGTTAGTATAAAAATCAGTCTTTAGGAGAAATTCCCATGTTTTGGAGGAAATTCCCATTGATGGGATTTTTTCCCAGTAGTTGGATTTTCTTGTCTATGTTACTTGATGGCCTTTTCTCCGAGTTTGACGACCTTCTCGAGGTTGTCTTTGAGCGTCTTCAATTGGCTGAGCACTTTGTTGTCCATGAGGGAGAAGGGAATGTAGGCTTGTGATTGGCGCAGCTGTTTCGGTTGCAGAGACAACATGGTGCCGTCTTGTAGGAGAATGTTGCAGTTCGCCATTTCGTCAGGTTTTAGACTGTAAAAGAATAAAAAGACTATAATAACTCGGTTGTTCGATTTGGTTTCACAATTTGGTACGTTTCAGCGGGAGCGGGAAATACCAACCAAAAGTCCAACGCACACGTGGGCGACGTGTGAATTGTACGTGACCCGCGACGCGTGGCATGGGTCTAATGTAGCTCTACAAGTCTAGTTGCCATATAAAATAATGGAGATCAACGCGCCCTGATCGGCGTATGTTGCCAAAATGGCCCCAATGTGTGTACCACCTTTACACGCTTGCCGAGACTTGGCATCTCTTCAACATGAGAGTTTTGACAGGTGTCTGGACCTGACGAATCAGTGCTGCCACCTGGTGAACTCCATACTAAAAAAAACCCTAAAAATAGCTATAATAAACAGAGATGAGTAGAGTAGTAGACTCACGTGTAACAAGAGGGCACCATGACGGGCGAGCCGGACATGGAGACCACCATCTCGCCCTGCCGCGGTTGGCGCAGCACCGTCAGCGGGGTCTGCGGCGTTACCTGCGAACAAAGCATGGCATGACTACTGGATCTGGAGTGGCGGCCACGTACCGGAAGACGCACGTTGGCGCGGCCTCCCACAAGGTGGACCGACGACCTAGCGAGGGTCGCGGGGATCTGATGGATGCGAGACGCACAGAACTGGTCGTTGTGGCAACGCTTGGGGGAGGCGTATGTACAGCAGCGGACGTCTTTCGGCTGAGATGATGATGATAAGTCATCATCACGCTTGACCTCGGGCAATGTTAATCCGATGGCCGTCGTCGCATAACATAGCATAATTAGCCTTGTTCCCATTGCTGTGACTCAGGCTTCTTCTCTAGGAGAGGAAATGGGCCGTAATGCACCACGCGGGCCCAGTGCGGATTGGTGGACGTCACGTGTCTTAGAATTTTTGGTTCTAGGACATGCCTGTTTTCTCACGATGTTTTTCTTCATCGTTTTCTTCAGTGGTGATGAAATAATTTACACAAAGTTATAGGCGCATAACTTTGTGTAAATTTCCAACTTGTAAGTCGGGGCAATTTACACAAAGTTATGCGCCTGGCTGGATTTTGAACTTGTAAGTCGAGGCAATTACCACTGGGCCTCCATTGGTTTGTATCATTAATATACTATTATTTTTTTATTGTTACCTTAGGCGTTATAGCAGGATAGTTAACGGCAGCGTTCTTATTATAAGCCGGCGTGCGGTAGACGGAGCGCGAGCGGCGTCGCTGCTGCGTCTTGGTGGCGGTCTGCGGCGCCTTGCGGCACGACGCGTCGGCCGAGCGCGAGCGGCGGCCGGTGGCTGTGGTGGGCCGTCCTGTGGTCGTGGCGCGCCCCGACGATGTGGGGATGTGTGACGCTGTAATGTTGTTGATTGAAAATGTTAATGATTCTTTGCAGGGTCACGAGAAAGCTCTATCGGCGATAAATCGTCGCAAGTCATAATACTGGTTAATCGCGAGCTTAAGGCTAGCCGCACATAATTATACTATAACATTGTCAATAAAGTTAAACTGACAATAATATTGTGTATTTGCACTTTGCTTATATTTCGGTAGTGTTCAATATTATTGCGGATTTCGAGAAAGGGTAAATAGATGCAATAATCAATGCAACGCCTTTTTTTTATCTATTTTAAAAAAACTTGCACACACGAATGAAGCCGCTGTGCGACTAAGTCAGTTTTTACCACCAAAAAAGGTTAGTAATATTGCATAGTGTGCGGAGTCATTTATATTGATCAATATTTTTATCAATCTTGCATTGACAATACTGGGCGGCTAGCCTGTCAATAATAAAAAATTATAAGCTTGAGCCAAAGTTACTCCCCAGGGAAAAAGTAATACAACTTTACTGTACACAGAATTATATGTTTAGTACGATCGAAATATGTTGGCACTCTGAAGTTGGCGTTCCGAAAAATGAAAGCAATACGCATTCGATTTATATGATTCTTAAATAGAATTACTGCACAGCCAATTCTTTCGGAGTTCAGAATGGTCAAAATATTTCGGCTTTTTACGCGATAGTACCTGCGCCGTTGTTAGGAAAGCCTAGATTCAGAGCGGCATAGTTATTTGACGCGTACTGTACTGTACTGATAAGGAAATTACGTATTTTCATTTACTCTAAATCTAAAGACAGAATATACATATACAACACGCAATTGCAACATGACTAGGGGTTTTTTATAAAAGCAAAAAATATGTAATGGGCTTATGAATCGTGACTGTTTATGAGAGTTCTAACAGATAGAGTTTATGAGAGATAACTGAATACTATGGCTAGAGAAATACTACAAAGATGAAATAACTGGAACAATACGAAAGCTACAACCAGATAAGTCACTGTATTTTGGGCGGTTTTCTATTGGCTATCCTAACACATACGGAAAGCTTAGCAAGGATAGAAAAATAACTGCTGGACTGTTCGAAAGTTAACTATAACACACAGGAGCGCTAGCTTCTGATGGGTTTTAGTCTGACACTTCCTCTCGTTCCACCCAGAGCGGGAGAAATTATTTGATGATTTCCCACGTTAATATCTACCACCAATACAAGTAGAAAAACGCCCAAAACAAACAAGACATTATCTAGCCGCAGTATAAAAGCATGGTACTCACCGAGCTGCTTCTTGCTTCCACCGGAGCCCTGCGACGAGTTCTCCGTCAGATAGCCTGCCCCAAGGAAGCACCCCGTTAGTGGAAACATGACAGAGGGGTTAGTTCATGGCTGGTAGACCGATGAGAGGTATTGTTTCAAGGTATAGTGTTTAAAGAGTATGTTGAAGATGTATTTGTTTAGTATATAACATCATGCCTTCTGTCTCCAAATGGGAAGGCAAAGTTTTTACACCCACATTCTTATTTGTTCCCAATTCAATAAAATACGTGGAATTATCCTTGAAAAAATAATAAGTTATCCTTAAAAATGTTGTTATGCAACTCTCGAAAAGGGCTTTATATTTATGTTGTAGGCCCTCCAATTCAGCAGTTTGGAATATGCAATTTAGTTTATCATTTTGCCAATTCAAAAGTGCTTATAAATAGTTGATGTTTTTGATATGATTACTTATTTGCACTCATTTTATCTTTCAATAATTTTTATGGCAGAATATTTGCCAAATATAAAAGGCAAGCATTACTGACTTGCATATACAGATACAGACATAGGCATGCACTAAGAAAGGATTTTCGAAAATTCCCCCCTAAGGTGATGAAACAGGGTGCAAAATATGTGTTGTGAAAAGTACAAACCTACTTTTTTGAGTTCTAAATGCAATGTTATTTACAATGGGATGATAAATTGTTTATTTCGCTCTAAAGACATTCTGATATGATATTTGGTAGTGTTGTTTGTGTAATGGTCTTTTATAAGGGATTTACAGAAAAAAGCAACTAAATAATGGATTACTATTACAGTCCTAATATACATGAACATGGTGAAACTAATATGTACAATCAATGCTACAAATTAATTTGATACTACCAAGAATATCTATGTTATTACTTTACTAAACATGAACCCACATGAATTCTATATTGACGCTTGAAAGTCAATATCTAAGCAAAAAAATACTTAAATTCAGTTATATAGTAATACCAAACAGCTCAGAAAAAATTATGATTCCATTGGTATTTATTGGTACAATTTTCAGTATTTTTGTTGCTTAAATAGTTTTTCCTTTCAAGCATCGAATTGTACTTGGAAACAAGGATGATAGAAACTAAATATTACATGTTTTACCCATGATTGTGATATAAAAGGTTATTTTGATAGAGAATACGTTACCGTCATCATGTGATGCTGAGCGGCTTGAGTGGCGGGTTCTTCTTGTGTTCGTGACTTCTTTGAGGTGGAGCTCGGTTTTCTGGAAATTCAATAAAAAATGTTAAAAAAAAAGGTTGGGTTGAGGTTGATTGGTGGTTGATTAGTTGAGGAGAGCAGAAGTTGTGTTCTATAATACATATTATCTACACTAATACTCTGCAGAGATTGAACGCAGCACAGTTAGCACAGTGGTTGAGCTCTGGGTTGCATGTTCGATGCCTGCACGAAGCATATTTGTATGGCCCACTGATGGGACAGGTGTTCTAGGTATGGGTATCGCTTATATTACTGCTGTGTTTGTGCGCTTAAGGAAATTGCAGGATACAGCTAGTTATACAATTTTTTTTTTTGCTGTACCAGATTTAACAGAGTTCAATTTAAGTACAGAAAGGAAAATAAGTAGGCATGTAGCTTGAACTCAAGTTTGCCTTCTAAAATAAATTATAACTTTGATCTTACCAGCTGCCCGATAGTTTTCTGCAGATAAACATTGCTGATAGAGCCGAGCAGTATCTTGAAAGCGAGCTCCACGTTCCGAATCTCCATTTGAGCCCGGGAATCCAATTTATTCTTTTGATCTGTCACTGTAAGTAGTAAATCCAAATATAGTGTTTTGGGTTGATTTTGCTGATCAAGAATGATAAATAATCTTTACTTTGATAGGAAAGAGACATGTTAAATGTTTAAGTACAATGTGTGTATGGTGTGTGTATAATGTGTGTATGTGTATGGTGTCTAGAAAACTTTAAAAGTTTAACCAAAACCGAGCCAAACTTGACAACGGATACAAAATAAATATTTGATTGGATTGTGTTAGTTTTTATACAACGGTTATTTTTATGAAACTTGAAATGTCATAAGTTTAAGACATAGTAATTTACTTACCAAGTTTGTTGAGTTTTTTCAACGTATCGTCATCTTCAGTGCTCTTTTCCGCTCTCCTCACAGGCCGTTTTGTTCGTGGCATTTTGACTAAACAGGACTATCCACTACTAAATTAAAACTATTTTTTTATTCCTCACTTATATGCAATTGATTTAACGTATTAATATTACAGCATTACTATTTATTTTAAAGTAAAAACATTAAAGAAAATTCAAACGTGAAACCAAAACAGAACCAAACTGAACAAAACAGAAACGGCCATTTTTTAAATCAACTGTTCGGATACACGTCAGACACAAAGAGCCATCGACTATTTTATTTTTCTTGTCTTTTATGTACTAGTGTAAATTGGTGCTATTCAATAGAATACAACAAAAACAAGAGTTTAATATTCTATATAAAAATTTAAACAATTAAAATAAAAAAATAAAATAAGAGTATATCTCAAGTGTATCCGAGTATAGTATTTCATTCTGAAATCTAAAACATTACGAGGAATAATATAAATTCGTTCGGAAATTGAATTGAAAAGAGGAAGTCGACACATTGCACAGGAGGTGAACTACTATTCGTTTTAATACTTTTTTATTATAAGTATTCA
Source organism: Mythimna separata (assembly GCA_030763345.1). Lineage (NCBI taxonomy): Eukaryota > Metazoa > Arthropoda > Insecta > Lepidoptera > Noctuidae > Mythimna > Mythimna separata. Next base: position 1,835,915 of record CM061188.1, on the reverse strand, counting down.
CGATGAATTGTTAACCTTAATAAAAATCAAATTTAGTTTTAAATAATTACCAATGCAGCTAAAAACTATTTTCTTCACTTCATATTTATTTCTTTTAGTTAAATAATAAGATCGCAATTTGATTTCAGTAGTGCATTGTTATGATGAATGAAGAATGGCGGACGTTGTCATATTACGATATTTGTTCACATTTCTATTGATAAATGCTTGTTGGGGTAAGTTTTATCATAAATTTCAGTGCCTGAACATTCTTTTCAGTGATACAATACGTTTAAGTGAATAACGAACATCATAAACCAGGAGAAAAGTGAATTTCATAGTGGCTTCCGTATTCCAGTTTTTCTATTATTGTTTTTCAACAGAACTCACAAATGTGGGGTTCAATCTGTTTTATTTTGTCTTGCGCGTTGATATAAGAGTAGTATAATTTGCAAAGCGCGATGAAATAGGAAATACAGGAGCAAGTTGACGAAGGTGTTTATTCATGTAAATACGAAGTCCTAAGTTGGAATTAGAGCATCCGTGGGATGGAGTTTCTGCACGATAAAGAGTATGAATCAGTCTCAAATAAACATTGAGAATTTTGATCATAGCCATCAAGTTTATTTTTTATAAACAGTAGACTATGAGCTGGTATATTATTGTTTTTTGCCCCAAAAAATATCAATCCTATCTTGAAAAGTTTTATATATATTGAACGAGGTGTTTAGTTTTCTGTAAACTTATTAAAAAAATATATGTTTTTAGCTAGAAAAACATTCAAATACTCTAAGGTTAAAAAAATTGGGTTCAATGTTATGTTTTTTTAAAATCTGTGTTTTGAGGAAAACATTCAGTTTCTTGGCATAGAAGTTATCATCACCAGTTTATTTTTCCTGTACTCTAGATTTATCAAATAAAAATTAGCCGGAAGGATAAATAGTATTTTAATATGTTTTATGTAATTATTGGCTGTAATTGTAGTGTTTTTGGTATTTTAACTGTGTATGCTTTGATCCTGAGGTGGTCGTAAATGTATTAATAAAGAAATAATAATAAAACCTGTCTTTAGTCGGAACTGATCTCTAATCTGTTTTCAGCGGGTCTATCCGGTCTGGATGAAGATGGAGTATCAGGAAGCACAGAGGGCCCGGAGACACAGAGGATTGATGAGCCCATCTCCATTGAAAAGATGATGGTACAAACACCCAGGTAATCTCGGCAACTTGTTGTATAAGTATTTAATTTACTTGAATATTTTTATATCCTTTTTCAAATAGTTGAGGTATACTTTCTGTTTAGATAGAGGTGTTGGTTTATAACAAGATTACATACTCAAATGTTGCATGATACTACATAGGTTTATAAGGCTAATAAATGCTGTAAATGTCAGCTGAACACCTAAGGTTCAAGATTCCTTGATACTGAAGGTGTTTAAGGATAAAGAGCTATTTCTTTATGTATTCAAGGGGTTAAAACTTATTCTAGTCTGCCATGGCTAACATACAATGGTCTACAAAGGATTTAGTGTAGAAACTAAATTCAATTCCAATCAAATCTCAAAAGATTGGTAATACATCACTGTCCAATCAACATGCCCCAAAAAAAGCATTTCTTCCTAACAAACAAATAAACTGTTTCTTTAGCATACTTTCGGTGTCCTAGCGTTTAATAGTGGAAAAATTGACACCAGCATGTATATCTACTGATTTTATGTAAGGTTATATGTAGATTAGTGATTAAAATGAGAAATGTATTCTTAAAAAGATACCAGCATTTAATTCTTGACCTTTAATTAAATTTTGATAAAATTGTGTAATCAAGAATGCATTTATTAATATTGATAACCTTAATTAACACTCCTTGCCAAAAATGTAGCAGATATGTCTTGTAAATATATTAAAAATAAGTCTTTGTTTGCATCGCTAACCAAAGGAGAAGGAAGTTTCAAAAAAGGTAATAATATCTATTTATTTATCTATCAATTCTTCTGTATGTGTGTTTGTCACCTAGCTCCTCCCAAATGGCTTCAACAACTTAGATGAGACTTTATGTGTATATATTTGAGTTAGACCCAGGATGGTTTGAAAATGCAGTTAGATCTGGTAGGTGGTGTTGCAATTAGGATCTCAATTTATTTTTTCTGAAAGACATGATTGATTGATTGATTGATTGATATATACTTTATTGTACACCTTACATGGTCCTATGTAAAAGCTGAAAGATCAACTTTTGGACTGGAGAATGTGTGTTGTGACCTCTAGTATATTCATAAAAACTTATTGCAGACACTGACATCATTGACTTGTAAGCATGTTTGCATGTTTGTGTATTAATATCAATATCTAAATTGAGTCACTTTTCCAAAATAAAACCATGTCTTTTCTCTCTTAGAAAAGAGGTCTGAGTCCCAGCAGTGGAAACATTAATTACTCAGATACCCGCGAAACGAGACACAATAGTAAAACAATAACAGCGCGGTCTCATAGGACCGGTTGGGGATTCAAATGTTAAAAGGCTGATTATGCTATTAATGTAATTATGAAAATTTGTTGACTAATACAAAACTACACTACTATACCAATATTTATCCTCTAAAAAATCTTGATTTCACAACATGTTATTTAGGGAAAACAATAATCTAAAAATACTCCATAACAAGAGTAGTTACTCCCAGCCCATTCATAAAGCATTGTGATAACATTATCACCAACCTCTGAATCACGGCATGAATGGCCCTTATCAACCGCTGCGGGTGATTTATCCTTCTGTTATCAACTGTAGTGCGTCTGTTGTGTTCTGATTATGATACAGAGTTAATTCTGTGTCTGAGAGGGTGGGTAGAAATATGCTAGATAATAGCAATAATTTTTGGGTCCTTATTTCGTTTTATTTTCCATGTTACCCCAGTTAATGGGTTGTAGAGGTCTGGTAGGCAGCCGCTCCTCGTAAAATACTGGTATTCAGCTAAATCCGGCTTGACTGGAAGCCAACCCCAATATAGTTGGGAAAAGGCTAGGCAGATGATGTTGATTTCGTTTTATTTAGGGTTGGTGCTATAAGATATCAGAGTGGTACTGGCCCATTTGAAAAGTAGTGGTCCAGTAGTAACGGCCCCGGCCCCGACTTACTAGTTGTAGGTCACGGGTTCAATCCCAGCCAGGCAGATTACTATTGTCATTTATATCATCACTACCACTCTCAAAACTGTGACAAACATCGTGACAAAACCGGCATGTCTTATAACTAAAAATTATAAGATACGTGACATCCATATCAACCCGCGTGGTGGATTACTGGCCTCCTAGAGAGGAGTCCCTGTAGTGGGAACATTATAAGCTTGATAATGCTTCTGTTACATACCTTCATAACCCCGCAGCGCCGCCGTGTAAAACTGAGTTTTACCCAACCTCACGCACGGTGTTCCTTATACGCGATACTATGGTGTGCTCGCCTAATTTTCTGCACACGAAAAGCAGTAAATTGAGTGCTTAAAAGCGGTAGGGATTTTTTTTTTCTGGTAGGGGAATCATCAGAATGACTTCCCCCGCTCTTGGGCGGAGCGGGAGGGCGTGTCAGACTCTTACTGACTAAACCCCTACCCCGTTCCTTCGTTGCCTTCGTTCTGGGGGGACTCGGTGTCAACCTTTAGGAATACCACGTGTTCCCCCCAGAGGCTTCGGCCCTGCCGGGCCCCTACAGTTTGCTGACATCTCCTTGAGGCGCGCGTGGAACAGAACGCCGTTGACGACTGGGCTCGGTCCAGATGATTAACAGACTGCCGGACAGCGAGCTACCCAGTGCTCGCCGTCCGCGAACCCGCGCCTACGGTGGTCGGAAATCGGGATCGGGATCTCGGCGGCGGCGGCGTGAGGACCGTTCCCTCACGCGCTCGCGGTCAGCAGCCTCCTTCACGAGCATTACTGCTTCGCAGAAGGAGGCGACCGCATGCCAACCCTCCTCGCTCCGGACCATGGCCTGAACCAGGGCCCGGCGCGAGAGGTCGCCGCTCCCGATAGCCTCCACAAGGACACGGCAGTGCTCCGCCCAAGCGGGGCACACTTCTACCGTGTGCTCCACCGTGTCCTCCGGGCGGTCCACACAGTGGCGACACCCGGGCGTCCTCTCCTGCTTGATTCGATGCAGGAACCTCCCGAACTTACCGTGTCCGGTAAGGCCCTGCGTCATACGGAAAGAGAGGACGCCATGACCTCTTTCCAACCACTCCTCAAAGAGGGGCCTAACCGCCTCAATGACGGCGTGCCCAGCACTGGGTTGCGACAGTCGCAGTCGCCATGCCACCCTGAGATCCCGCCGGAACCCTGTCGCCCCGGCGTTGCATCTCCACGCGCAAATCATGCATGCGTGCAAGGACTGTTGCCTCCAAATCCCAAGGTGGCAGGTCAGCGAGGAGGCTCGCCGCTTCGCGGGAGATCGTGCGGTATCCCCGCACCATTCGGATGGCCATGACCCTCTGGCAAGCGTTCAGCTTGGCCGCCGCGCCGGTCGCTTACCTAGCGACGGCGCCCAAACCGGCGCCCCGTAAAGGGCCATGGACCGAACGATCCCCGTGTAGGGCCTCCGGCAAGGGAAAAGCGGTAGGGATAAGAGCAGGTTTTCGAGTTAATCTTTTTTTTTTTACTAGTCTATTCTGTCCCACTCCTGGGCAAAGGCCTCCCTCCACTCTTTCCATCTTTCGCAGGCCCGCGCTTCCTCTTGCCAGTTCTGGTGGAATCTATCCAACTCATCGCGCCATCTCCTTCGTGGTCTGCCGGGGTCCCGTCGCACTGTTTCAGGGCACCAAATTTGTGCTACATTGGCCCACAGTTTGTCAGGCATGCGGCAGACATGTCCTGCCCAGTCCCATTTCAGGTGGGCAACCTTTTGAGCCACATCAGTTATTTTGGTTTTGGAGCGCAATATAGTGTTTCGAACTCGATCCGTTAATGTAACACCGAGTAGACTGCGATCCATTGCTCGTTGGCAAACCTTAAGTTTGGACTTCTAGATGTTAGTTAAAGACCAAGTCTGTGCACCATACGTCGGCACTGGGAGAATACACATGTCCATGAGTTTCTGTTTTTGTGCCATGGGCAGCTCACCTTTAATCGATACGAGTTAATCTATACTAATATAATAAAGAGGTAAAGTTAGTTTTTTTTCTGTGGTCTGGTCCGATTGCTAAAATTTTTTCACCAATAGAAAGCTGCAGTAATCCTGAGTGACATAGGCTATATTTTATGTACGCGGGCGAAGCTGATGCGGGCTACAGCTAGTGTATTATAAATATTTTTCGTGTTGCAGGTACAAATGCCACCAATGCGAGCCGGCGGAGTGCGGCGCGTCCGCGGGCGAGGTGTGCCACGACGCGCTGTACTGCTTCAAGTCGTCCGTGCGCGCGTCGGACGGCGAGCTGCGCCACTCGCGCGGCTGCTCCACGCAGCGCGACCACTACCAGTTCACGTGCAGGACTAACACGCCGCAGCAGAGGTATGTGAGGAACATAGTCCTGTAGGATCACTGATCGTGCCACGACGCGCTGTACTGCTTCAAGTCGTCCGTGCGCGCGTCGGACGGCGAGCTGCGCCACTCGCGCGGCTGCTCCACGCAGCGCGACCACTACCAGTTCACGTGCAGGACTAACACGCCGCAGCAGAGGTATGTAGGGAACATAGTTCTGTTAGTGTGGTCTTTTTAGCATTTTTTTTATTGAAAAAAAATAAGAATGAGCTCCATCGTCCCACTTAGAGCTCATACGGCCTGGCGGCATGTTACCAACGGCAAACGTACCTGCAGCTGCTGTTGACGAGTAGGTGACAGCTGTCGACATTCTAACTGTAAAGATCAGTAGCAGCCGTCGTGTGTGTCCTAGCCGACGTACCGATGGCTGCAGCCGCTCCGTCACGACGGCTACAGTTACTTCTGCCGTTGGCAACATACTACGCGTGTGTATGAACTCTTAAGGGCCCAAACACAAAACTGCGACGTGGCTTCGTAAAAATCTGCAAGTCGCACGATGCATCGCAAGAACTTACCCTTGCCAAGCGAAAAACAACCCAATCAACACCAAATTCTCTTACAAACTTTAAATATATTTCTACTCTTATCTCCCCCAGCCTCCGCAAGCGTCACGCCGGCCTCCACAACATAACCTGCTGCCAAGGCGACCTCTGCAACGACGGCTCGTTCCCGGACCTGCCGCCCCTCGCAGACACGGCCATCGAGCCGCTGCCGTCCAACGCGTGGAAGCTGTGGGCCAGCGTGGGCGCCTCCGTGCTCATCGTCAGCGCCATCGGCGCCATGGCCATCTTTGTGCTGAGGAGGAGTCACAGGTACTCTCATACAGACTGTGTGGCACCTGTCGGACACGGCCATCGAGCCGCTGCCGTCCAACGCGTGGAAGCTGTGGGCCAGCGTGGGCGCCTCCGTGCTCATCGTCAGCGCCATCGGCGCCATGGCCATCTTTGTGCTGAGGAGGAGTCACAGGTACTCTCATACAGACTGTGTGGCACCTGTCGGACACGGCCATCGAGCCGCTGCCGTCCAACGCGTGGAAGCTGTGGGCCAGCGTGGGCGCCTCCGTGCTCATCGTCAGCGCCATCGGCGCCATGGCCATCTTTGTGCTGAGGAGGAGTCACAGGTACTCTCATACAGACTGTGTGGCACCTGTCGGACACGGCCATCGAGCCGCTGCCGTCCAACGCGTGGAAGCTGTGGGCCAGCGTGGGCGCCTCCGTGCTCATCGTCAGCGCCATCGGCGCCATGGCCATCTTTGTGCTGAGGAGGAGTCACAGGTACTCTCATACAGACTGTGTGGCACCTGTCGGACACGGCCATCGAGCCGCTGCCGTCCAACGCGTGGAAGCTGTGGGCCAGCGTGGGCGCCTCCGTGCTCATCGTCAGCGCCATCGGCGCCATGGCCATCTTTGTGCTGAGGAGGAGTCACAGGTACTCTCATACAGACTGTGTGGCACCTGTCGGACACGGCCATCGAGCCGCTGCCGTCCAACGCGTGGAAGCTGTGGGCCAGCGTGGGCGCCTCCGTGCTCATCGTCAGCGCCATCGGCGCCATGGCCATCTTTGTGCTGCGGAGGAGTCACAGGTACTCTCATACAGACTGTGTGGCACCTGTCGGACACGGCCATCGAGCCGCTGCCGTCCAACGCGTGGATGCTGTGGGCCAGCGTGGGCGCCTCCGTGCTCATCGTCAGCGCCATCGGCGCCATGGCCATCTTTGTGCTGCGGAGGAGTCACAGGTACTCTCATACAGACTGTGTGGCACCTGTCGGACACGGCCATCGAGCCGCTGCCGTCCAACGCGTGGAAGCTGTGGGCCAGCGTGGGCGCCTCCGTGCTCATCGTCAGCGCCATCGGCGCCATGGCCATCTTTGTGCTGAGGAGGAGTCACAGGTACTCTCATACAGACTGTGTGGCACCTGTCGGACACGGCCATCGAGCCGCTGCCGTCCAACTTCTTGTGACGGGCTCTGATACTACAACCCATGGTCTGGAGTGAAGAGGAATGGCAGGCGGTCGCCTCCTTCTGTGAAGCAATAATGCTCACAAACAAGGCAGTCGCACACCTCAGGGAACGAACTTCCTCAGGCCATTACCTGATTCCTTAGCTCGTCGTCCTGTCGTCCAGTAACCGTTTGAATCGAGCTGAAGTTGTCGACGGTGCATGTGTTCCACGTGTCTCAAGGAAATGTCATCAAAACCGTAAGGGCCCAGCAGGGTCCAAGCCTAATGGGGCCATGGGTTTTGCAAAAAAGAACGCTGGAGCCCTGGAACAAAGGTAAACAAGGACGGACATTGGAGTGAGTTTTAGTCAGTAAAAGTCTGACACGCCCTCCAGCTCTGCTCTACAGCGGTAGAAGTCATTGGAAGATTTCCCACCTAAAAAAAAACGATGACATAACATGTCAATGTCAGGTGTGCGAGCGAGAAGAAGGAACGGAGCTATGCACACCTATAAGTGACAAATTCACCGCAAATATGTTGATAAAGAACACATTTAATTCATGAATCCCCGACCGGTCCTATGAGACCGCGGTGTTATTGTTTTACTATTGTGTCTCGTTTTGTGGGTATGTGATAGGTTAATGTAATGATTTAGTGAATCAAGTCGTTGGTGTGTAAATAAATAAATACATGACGATAAAAGACGTCCATTACAGCTGGACAAGGCCCTATGTAGCTCCATCCATTTAACAATTCAGTTTAAGTCGTCAAATGGGTCGCGTTAATAGCTAATGCCTAAGGTTTATATTATTCTAGTGACAAATGCAGATTTTATTATGTTAACAAATATACTGTTCGTTACAGACTGCGCGTGTCTCGGGCTGCGTTACACAAGCTGGGAGCAGACTCCAACTACTTCCTGTCGAATCTGTACAGTCCACATGTCACCAGCCCCTTTTACGAAGGTACCTTCTCATCTATCTCATCATTTTAGCCAAAAGAAGTCTACTGTTAGACATGGGCCACTTACAAGCGTCGCCATATCAACCGGTTTTGAGCGTCTTATGATGCGCAAGCGATGGCATGGTGTAGGTCGAGGGAATTTGATTGAAGATTTTCGCAACCCTCATCCGGTTATCGTTTCATGCTTTATCGCTTGTGTCGCCACTCTAGAACCATTGTTCTTATCACCCATCTATTCTGTGAGCAATGTGCCCTGCCCATTACTCCTTAAGTTTTTGGCGATTTATTTGTCAAAACTAATTTGACAGAGGTCTGAATGTGGACAGTTGGCACTGAACCAAACGAGTCGTCGAAAAAATGTGAGCCTTTCCATTACTAAAAACATCCCCTTATGTCTCCCCCCAGGAGTGCAGGAAGGCTCCCAGAACGGCAACTGCATCCGCGCCACCGCCGCCGGCGACTCCACGCTGCGCGAGTACCTGGAGTGCTCCGTCACCAGCGGCTCGGGCTCTGGGTTACCTCTCATGGTGCAGCGCACGCTCGCCAAGCAGGTCACGCTCACTGACTGCGTGGGGAAGGTACGTGGACCACTGTTGGAGATACTTTTTGTTGTACAATTAGCCCTTTGAACGTCAAGCGCAGCGCATCAGAAGTATATAGGTATGCTCTCTACGCCGAGTCTTTTGTTTGCTATTAAATACCTAAATATGCTAGTTTGAAAATATTAGAAAGAACAGATATGAAGGGAAAGCCTAGATTATTAGATTTATATTATTTATAATATTCGCTGGATGGATAGATTACGTAATATTCGCTGCCTCGTGCAGTAGCCGCCAGTAGACGCGGGAGGTGCACGTAAACAGCTGACGGGCTGGTTAGAAGTTCAGTACAGCCACATATTGATCTACTTTAATTATCTTGTGGCTGTACTGCAGTCAGAACCAACGTGTCAGCTGTTACTTTCGCGCCTGCGCCCACCAACGCTCGGTCGCTCGGCCAATGCAAGCCCAATTTACTCTCGTTAAAATCACTAATGCAGTAATGTTTAAACTTGTCTTACCAAATCTAAACTTTCTCTTCATGTCTGTTCTTCTTTATTGTCTTCTCTGCTATCTTTCTATGCTTTCTATAAATGTATGTACAACAAGAGAAGTGAGATGACATGTGTCGTACAGTACTTTTTTCGTGATGCTACTCTAAGGAGCTTGTATACTCTATAGGAACTAAAAGAAGTTCTGATATAATATTGCACGATGCTCTGCACATGCGGCCCTTATGATTACTATATGCTATCTCGCTCACCTATAGCTTCTTTGGACTGTGAACATATTTAAATTGAAAATCTCACCAACTTATATAATTATAAATAGATGGGAGCATAATTGTAACTGAATTCGGCTACAGTCGATATAACTTTTCGACGCATATTTCAGCTTCGTCGTCATACAATAAAATGATGAGACGGTCAAGGCCCTTCGACTGATATAGGTTTTATAGTGCCACAAAAGGGTGGGGACGTTTTGAACATTTTGAATATTGTTCTTTCAAAGACTGTTTTATAATTTGCAACATATAAAGTCTTACAAATACCTACAATCTATTGTTTTTTCTGTCGTCAGGGTCGCTACGGCGAGGTGTGGCGCGGCTCGTGGTACGCGGACAGCGTGGCGGTGAAGATCTTCTTCTCGCGCGACGAGGCGTCGTGGCGCAGGGAGACGGAGATCTACTCCACCGTGCTGCTGCGACATGAGAACATACTCGCCTACATCGGCAGTGATATGACGAGTCGCGGCAGTTGTACGCAGGTATGGATTCTCTCAAGCCTATATCTAAAATAGCCAACCCAACCTTTTTTAACCAGGGACCATTTTGGTTTCTTTGTTTTTAGCTGTGACCAAAGTTGAGAAGAAAAGTTTATCTTATATTCATCCAATAAAAAACTTACATTACTCATTCATAACTCGTGACACACCTGTGTAATGTAAAATCGAAAGTAATCAACATTATCATAGAAAACACAATAATTCTGGTTAACAGGTTTATTTTATTTTATTAATTAAGGTAACAGTTGTTACAGATGTTTATGGTTAGGAACTTACAAGTAATAGTGTCTCAGTTCGCATCAATATAACTTTTTTTATAGGTATTTTAAAGCTTTCGAGAACCATATTTAAGCCCTTGCATGCCACGCATTGGGAACCTCTGCTCCTAAAAATGAATCGCACACTTCCAACTTTATTCTCTGTAATTTGCTTCTCACATCAAGTCTACTGGATTGTATAAAAGTGTTCGCATGTAGCGACGCGATAGCTGAGATACTTTGTCCGCGCATTTAAAGACAGGTGACGCAACTATAGCCCTGTTTATTTATTTGTTAATCTTTTCTATTCGACGAGGGGACCACGGCGAAGCGCGCTTGCCTGGAAGTAACTTTTGACCTACAGATCCCCAGGCGACAGCCACATCGTAACAATGAAGTATTCCTGTATTGAATATGATTATTTTAATGTACATATTTATATTCTTTATACATTTTGTTCCTAGCTGTGGCTGATCACGCACTTCCACCCGCTGGGCTCGCTGTACGAGCACCTCAACCGCACCACGCTGACGAGGCACCAGATGATGGCCATCTGTCTGTCCGCCATCAACGGGTTACTGCATCTGCACACCGAGATACATGGCACACAGGTATGTAACTATAGTCATATGCAATGTTTTTCATATCTCATAACTTAAGGTTTATATTCTCTAAGGTTTATATGTCCTAAACTAATAGTCCTAGAGCAGTGGTGGCCCAGTGGTAACTGCCCCAACTTAGGGCGCTTTCAATTTATGCGTTTCGTGTCGGACCGCTGCGGTGCCGGAGCGGTGCGTTAGACATACTGCGCACGGACGATCCTCTTTTTTCATACAAAACGCTCGGTGCGGCAACAGTACGGCGCCGGTACTGCGAACGCTCGACAACAGGACGGTGCACTTTGTATGGAAAATAGCGGTCCTCCGTACGCAATACGACTAACGCACCGCTTCGGCACCGTAGCAGGCCGTTTACAAACGCATAAATTGAAAGCGCCCTTACAGGTTCAAACCCAGCCGGACACCTTACTTTGTGTAATTTATTTCATCACCACTGCTCTTGACACGGTGAAACTGGCATGTCCTAGAACCAAATATTCGAAGATATATCCACCAATCCAATCTACACGGGGCTCACGTGGTGGATAACGGCTCATTCCCTCTCCTAGACAGGAGGCCTGAGTCCCAAGAGTGGGAAGAGTGGGATTATAAGAACGATAATGCAAATTCTAAAAGCATCTCACGAGCCCATTTTCTGTGCGGCTCGGTACACCTCAGGCGGCTGAGATCTGCCTCGAAAGTTGTAAGCATACAAAGTTTCACGCCGAAGATCGTTTCGAATAGCTTCGGCAAAACTAGGAATGTTTGGGTGGCAGACACATCGGAGAGCAATCGTAAGAGCGTTTTCAAATTATCCGATCCGATATCGGTGTCGAACGCCGATCCGATATCGGGTTAAGTAAAATGTATGAAATGCCGTGCTCCGATATCGGGCCGGACAATATGAAAGACAGGTACATATTTCATACATTTTTCTTACCCCGATATCGGATCGGCGTCCGATACCGATATCGGATCGGATAATGTGAAAACGCTCTAACGTTAGGTGAAAACAGTTGCGCATTTAAAAGGTGAATTGAAACTCAGTTAATGTTGTTCGTTTTGCTGAAAAAGAATAGAAACTAAGAGCCCCAAGACAAATAGTAAGATTTTGGGTGTAAGCAAAATAATAAGCTTTGTTAGCAAAGATGTATATTTGGTAGAATTCAATTAATTTCGGTAAAAGGACCTTGGGAAGAAACGTCCCCACCAACCAACAGATTCGAAACACGTGTAATTTGAAAGATCTACTAGAATAGAGAACTTTTTACTATGGTGACATATGTCAAATACGTGGGGTTTAGGTTTTATAATATACTATCTGAACCCTGCGGTTTCACCCGCATTCTTGGTCACTGCTCCGCTCCTATTAGTCCTCGCGTGATATGATATAGCGTATAACCTTCCTGAATAAATGGGCTATCTAACAGTGAAAGAATTTTTCAGATCGGACCAGTAGATCCTGAGATTAGCGCGTTCAAACAAACAAACAAACTCTTCCGCTTTATAATATTAGTATAGATTGTTTTTTATATTTTTTTATTCTCTTGTGTAGTGCAGTGTACCGTTTGACATGCTTTTAGATGTACTTACTTGCGAAGCGAGAGAAAGAGAACTCGCGGACGTACTTGCGAAGCGTCGGGTCCAGTGCGCCTTCCTTCAGGAGACGCGCTGGAAGGGGAATAAGTCCCGTGACCATTAGGAAGGAGCAGAGTGGCCGTAGTGCTGTCTCAGGACGTTCAGGATGAACTCCTTGAAGTAGACCGATACAGCAACAGGTTGATACGAGTTAAGGTGCTGATCGAAGGGTCGGTAACGAACCTAATCAGCCGCTGCCGCTCCTCAAACTGGTTGCTGTGAGTTTGAAAAGGAGGCCTTCTGGGATGAGTTCGAGGACGTTTGCGCGCTATTCCGAATTCCGAAGATGTTTTCGTTGGGGTCCCGGGACCTCAACGGTCACGTAGGTCAGTGGAGAGTACGGACAAGTTCACGGTGGTTTTGGTTATGGTCAAGTAAATGCAGAGGGAGTTAGTATACTCAGGACTATGGAGGACTATGTCTGACCTAGCCATCGCGAACACATCCTTTCAGAAGAAGCTCCAGCATCTTATTACGTATCGTAGTGGTTCCTACTCAACCCAAACAGATTACCTGCTGGTGCGACGGTGCCACATTGGCAAGGTTACCAACTGCAAAGCCATCCCAGGGGAAAGCTTAACGGCTCAACACCGCCTCCTGTTCCTGGTCAGTCGGAATTGATTGCGGAGGTCGCGCATCTCGAGATCGATTCATTCTGCAATCACCGCTGTTGGTAAGCGCGTCCTTGGCTCTTCTCGTGGTGGTAGAACCATAGATAAGGAGACGTGGTGACGGGGTGCAGGAGGCGATCCGGAAGAAGAAGGCCTTATTTAAAAAGTGGCAGGGGTCCAACTCTCCGGAGGACATAGGCTTGCAAAAAAGCAGTAGCCAGAGCCCGCAGCAAAAGTTTGTCGCCCTTGTATGAAACTGCGGAGGGGCAGAAGCTTATTTTTAAGCTGGCGCGTGGACACTAACAAATGACATTTCCCCCGACGAAACCCGCGTTGCTCTTCGCTACATGAGGACACGCTGGAAAACGGTGGTCTGAGAGTAAATGTGGCGAAGACTGAGTACATGTCCTGTGGCAACACGGATTCAAACACCATCCGGATAGGTTCGGACCTGATCACAAGGTCCGATAAGTTCAGGTACCTTGGAGCCGTGCCGTACGAGTCTGGCAAAGTGGACGACGATGACCAAGCACATATAGGCGCGGTTTAGGCGAAGTGGCGCGAGGTTACGGGCGTTATATGCGACCGCAAAATGCCTCCGAAGCTCAAGGGGCAGATATATAAATGCATCATACGGCCTGTCCTCCTGTACGGCGGCGAATGTTAAGACACACCCAGGAGCTTCGCGTCACGGAGATGAAGATGCTGAGGTGGATGAGCGGAGTAACGCGATCCGATCGCATAAGCAACTCATTCATCCGAGGTAGTCTTGGTGTCCGTGACGTGGGGAAAAAACTGCAAGAGTGTCGTCTGCGATGGTATGGCCACATCATGCGCCGCCCTAGGGAGTACGTTGGTCGGAGATGCATGGATATGGCTGTCCTTGGGGCTAGGTTCCGTGGTCGCCCCCGCAAGCGCTTGCTGGACGTCGTCAAGGCCTTACTGGGAAGAATGTTGAAGATCGAGCAAACTGGAGAAAACTCAGGCGGAAGGCGGACCCGGGCAAAAGCCAGGATTAACGCCAAGCAAGAAGATTTTCCGTTTGAGAACCAAGTATTTTTTTTTTGTATGGATTCGTCATTTGTTTACGTGAAAATATGCTTTTTGTTTGTAGAAAAAAATGATTTTAGTTCAAAAATAAAATATATTTTTTTTGGTGTTAAGTTTTTTTTTTTATAAATAAACCCAATTGATTTTGAAACTAATGCAGGTACTTTAGACTTTTCTGGGCCTCAATAAACAAATCGAGACGCATCCCATGGCTGTTGAAGGGTGGGGACGGGTTTCATACAAAATCCCCCATGGTCCTTTGCATAAGAATAATCAACTTTTCTTCTCTCATGGACAAATAAAACATACCGTGTAAAAAGTGTGAGTGAAGTAAAATGAGTGAAATTTATGAAACTGTTGCCCTTTTATTTTCCTCTGGGTGTTGCCATACGAATGGAGGCGCGCGTTCTGACAGTTGTGTGACTGTGTATGTATGCTCACGACTGCCAAAGCAGCCCGAAGCAGCTTTTAGGCGATCGAAGCAAAATCAAAACCAAAAATGTTTTATGGGCACTTATAAAACGTCAGAAGCTAATGCACGGTTCCAATTGGTCCAAGACGCAATGAGGCCCCCGAACTTTACCAAACCGTAACGATGCCTACTGATAGTCGGCGCTGCACCTTAAGCGGACTTTGGTGTTTATTTATACATTGATCATTTCCTGTTTTCGTAAGCTTTTCCACGACTGACTTATATTTCAAAAAGTTATTATTATTTTCCCCAGGGCAAACCAGCCATAGCTCATCGCGACATCAAGACGAAGAACATCCTAGTGAAAGTTAACGGAGAGTGCTGCATAGCAGACCTGGGGCTGGCAGTGAGCAGGCAGCATGTTGCTGCCGGTCTGCAGCACAATCCACGACAGGGCACCAAGCGGTACATGAGCCCGGAGATGCTGGACCAGAGGTAAGAGGAGCTTTGTAGCTGAACCCCTAACCAGGGAATGCCGAGGGGGTTTTAATCTGTACGAGTCTGACAAACCCCTCCATCCACCTCGGAAAAGATAAAAATGGCCATATTTACCTTGAGAAAAACTGATATATCTTTATTTTATTAGCCTTCATCCTCTCTCCTAGCTTTGCTGTGCCCGACAGGGTCCATATTGTTTTTAATTATGTTTTTGTACCATCAATATTTATACTACATATGGAATGCAATAAAGAATTGAGAATTGAATTGAGAGCCAGGGTGGCACTCTGCTATGGATACTGTTGTGTTGTTTGTCATCTTTTCTAGCCTGCAGTATGGGAAAGGTTTCTTACGGTTTGTGAGTGCTCAAACCTTAGTTGATCTGAAAGACCTGGCCCTTTTATTAGGGTGTTGTAGCCAAATAGCAAAAAGCGAAACGCTTACAGATTGACATCACACACACCTGTTTTTTTCGAAACTATAAGAGCTAAATTTGGTAAGTAGATGTAATCTGTAAACCGGATTAAGATTTTCATGCAAAAATAGAAAAAAATTGGAGGATTCCTTGTACTTAGAATTGAAATTCCATGATATTTTTTTTTTTCATCAAACTTATACCGTGTGTGGTATTTATGGATAGGTCTTCAAAAATGATATTGAGGTTTCTAAAATATCTTTTTTCTAAACTAAAGTTTTCGCGAGAGAAACTTCTAAAGTTGTATAAAGTGTGCCTTTAGAGAGTTGGAGTCATTGATATTAAGACTTGATTGTCCGTTCTGTTCTGTCCTGATCCCAGTTTACTGTTTGGGTATGGAACCCTAAACACTGGAGCCGCGTTTGTCGCACGTAGCGTGGCTAGCTGTTCGCGGCGCGCGCACTAGCGCTTGCAGTGCTACCGCGGTCACGTGGTGCGCGCCGCGACCCCACAAGTCGCGTGTCGAGCCCCGT
Organism: Mythimna separata; assembly: GCA_030763345.1. Lineage (NCBI taxonomy): Eukaryota > Metazoa > Arthropoda > Insecta > Lepidoptera > Noctuidae > Mythimna > Mythimna separata. Next base: position 1,819,676 of record CM061188.1, on the reverse strand, counting down.
TTATTTAGCTCTTGTTAGAGTATTGAAAAGCCTCTTCTGACACGCGTGGAAATTTGTCACTGCAGCCCTTGGCTCCATAAGCACCTTCGTCTACAGCTTATGCGAATTCCGCCTCAATCGCAATGACAAACTTTCTCCACTTGTATCAAAATGTATAATGCCAATCGACTATAATTAAATATATTATATTTTTTTTCTATTTTTTTTTAAATAAGTTTATATTTATTTGATCGTTGCAATACATTTATCAAAATTTTACTAAAATTTTCGTCTTTATTAAATACTAACTTTTGCCCACGGCTTCGCCCGCGTGGAAGTCGAATAACCAAATAAATTCAGAAAAAATAATAATATCTTAAGTGGGTCGCATAAAATATAGCCTATAACACTCAGGAAGAAAGCAGCTTTCTATCAATACCTACATTTTTGTTGTCTGCATGGTCAGATCATCTCATCTTCAGAAATTACCCCTACAAACAAAAAACAAACTTTACCTCTTTATTATATTAGTATAGATAGTATAGATATCCAAAGTTTTCTATACTAATATCTACATAAATTTTAACCTTAACTTTATGTAATTAACTGCCAATTTCTTCACCAAACGTAACAACCAAAGTAACAGCCAAAGTAACGTCATAAAGTGGATAATAACCAAAGTAACGTCATAAAGTGGATAACGTCAATAGCAACTGTCGTCTTGTAAATGTTTTCACTTGGATAAAAACATTTACAAGACGACAGTTGCTATTGACAACAGTAATGTTCAAGGAAAAGTTATTACTTTAGTTTTAGCTTTTTTGAAGAAATTGGCCGTAAGACAAAACACATTTATTATCATGATATTGCAATATAAAAACCACGTAGAAAAAAGTAAGATAATAAATGTGGCTCTACGCAAGGGTCGTAATTATCCTTTACATAGTGAGTGGGTTTTAGTTAGTAAAAGTCTGTCAAGTCCTCCCGCTCCGCCCATGATCGTCATCAGTCATTCGATAATCCCACCTAAAAAAAAAGTTGAACCTTCAAATAAAGGTCACAGCTCATTAGAGCCCCACTCCGCACCGCCTCGCCTCCTGTGGGTAGTATTCTTTATATGGACTTGTATGGGTATGGTATATATTTATATGGCAACAAGACTAGTAGAACTAACTACATTAGATCTACGCCACGCGACGTCGTTTTACGTACAAATCAGGCGAGGCACACGTGTGTCGGTATTGGGGGCCTCGCCCACGGCGACTTTTTGAAGCGCTGCAGTAGCGCGGCTGACGCGCGTTCGCATCGATACAGTCGCGATGCAGTCACTAGCGGCTTACCCCCGCCCACGCAACGATTCTCAGTCGCGATGCAAACGCGTCAGCAGTGCTACAAAAAGTCGCCGTGGGCGAGCCCTTAGACCGACGCACACGTGGGCCTCGGCTGATTTGGTAGTTTCCACTTTATATGTCCTTTGCGTTACACGTTCTCGTAAGGCCCGGCGCCCACTATCGGTGGGCATCGGTGCGGCTTGGTAGAGCTCGAGCGCTTTACGCCGGCTTCGGGCGGCTTTGGGCGCCTTAGAGCTGCGTCGGGCGACTTCGGGCGGCTTTGGGCGCCTGAGAGCTGCCTCGGCAGTCGTAAGGACACCTAAGGACGCCGTAGCTGATTTTGGGTAGCCTAAGAATAGTTCTGGCTGCAGAAACATCGCAGAGCAGTCACTCGTAACGTTCCGTGAAAACAGTTATGTGTGTGTATTTATAATGGTGGATTGGGACTTAGTTCTCATTGTTCATCTTGCTGAAGAAGAAGAGAAACTTGGAGCCTTAGGACAAAGAAGAAGATTTTGGGTGAATAAGCTTTGGAAGCAAAGATGTACTTTCGGTGAATTTCATAACTTATTTAATGACTTACGATATGACGATCGCAAATTTTACGACTACTAAGTATAGGGTGGATTATGAAAACTTTGAAGCCTTGGTTGCTCTGCTCCGTCCTTACATAATGAAAAAACCATCTATTTTACGTTCATGTATATCTGTTGAAGAAAGATTATCTGTGTGCTTAAGGGAAATAATAATGTTTTTTTTTTCATTTAGGTTTAATTATTTATTCAACTTTAATCAAAAACATTTTCTTAAATCAAAAACGTTTTGTTATTTATTTTATTTTTACTTGGTCCCTGTATTAGGACATTTTTATTAGTATTTTGGTTAAAAAAAAATATGCCAATAACAGTTTTCTTTACGAATGTACATGCGCAGAAGTTCGCAGAGCCTATGTTCAGGACTGCCAAGTTATTTTGCGTCTACTTGTACGATACGATAATGAAGGCTCGTGCGGTGATCGAAATGACTGTTCTGCGACGTGTCTGATCCGAAAATGCCACCCGAGCTACCCGAAGACCGCCTCGGCATCCTTAGCCATGCTTACGGCTGCCGAGGCCGCTCGAAGTCGCCCGACGGAGCTCTAAGGCGCCCTAAGCCGCTCGAAGCCGGCGTAAAGCGCTCGAGCTGTACCGAGCCGCCAGAGGCGGAAGGCCAATACATGTAAATAAGCCCGGCTTGTAATGGCTAAATAATTGATACCTAACACCTAAAGCATAGAAAACAACAAATAAATTAATTTATTAAAAATCATAACTTTAAACTTCGCGCGCAATATAAATCAAAACTTTAAACTTCGCGCGCCTATGCGGTTACGCTTAGTTGCCAATTCGTGTACAATACGAAATTCATTCATTCAATTATGCAATGTTGCCGCCCTGAGCATTCTCTCCCATCTCACTCTAACACTTAAAAATAGAAAGAGATCACAACCACAAGACACCAGTGTGTTTCTGTCTCAAACGACACACTGGCTTCCGTATCTGGCTTTTCTTCCATCTCTGTCTGTTCTATAAAAACGTAAAAATGTGACTGAGTGTGGGTAAAATCACATATATACAATAACATCCCTGGCGCACTCCCCGACGAAACTTAAACGGTTTCGATGTCATTTTATCGACCCTTACAACTCCCTGGCTTGAGTCGTACAGGGTACGAAGTAGGGCGATGAGATGATCTGGAACTCCCAGTTCATGTAGAACCCTCCACAAGCAACCCCAGTCGACACAGTCAAAAGCCTTGCTATAGTCGACGAAACACATTATTACTGGCGTATCAAACTCGTAAGCCTTCTCAACGAGCTGCCTGACATTGAGAATCTGCTCTCGAGTGCCCTTGCCCTTGACGAAACCCGCTTGCTCCTGCGGAATTTGCCAATCCAGGTAGTAACGGATGCGATTATTAAGAATATGGAGCAAGATTTTGCTGGCATGAGAGATAAGGGACAAGGTCCGATAATTACTGCAGTTCTTGGTTGACCCTTTCTTGTGCAGCGGAAGAGTTACAGATTCCGACCAGTCATGCGGCCAATCACCGTTTTGCCAGATGTGTGTGCAAATCTTGTGGAGTGTCTCCACACCTAAGTCACCCATAGCTTTAAGCACCTCAGCTGTTATTTGATCACTCCCTGGCGCCTTTTGCTTTTTGAGGGACTGAAGAGCAGCACATATTTCGGAACGAAGAATTGTGGGTTCCAGTTCTAAATTCTTCAAGTCCAGGACGCCTTCGGGTGTTGAATGTGGAACCGTGTACAACTGTTCGCAGTAGGTGCGCCATCTCTCGGCAATACGGTCAAGCTCGTGGAGCACAGTTCCATCTGCATCTTCTATGACCCACGATTTAGCTCTGAACTGCTTGGAGAGTAGTCTAACTTTCTTAAAAAGGTCTGCAGTTTGTAACTTGCTGGAACTTCTCTCGATATCGCTACAAATGCCCTCGACAAATTGGTTTCTATCACGGCGACAACTGGTTTTAATAGCTCTGCTAAGCTCGGAGTATTCAGCCATTACAGCACGATCCTGTAGACCCCGAGTTTTTAAAACCTTCCTACGCCGGATGAGCTCCCACGAGTGATCAGAGATCCAGCACTTTTTCTTCTGCTCTGGATTCCTCTTCCCAGAGACCCGGTCAAGCGCGTCGTTGATGTGATTTTTCAGATGTGTCCACTGTTTGTCGGCGTTAGCGTGCTCTTGCACCGGACAATCCTTCAACTTCGCTTCCAACGCCTCTCGGAAGATTGGTTGTTCAGAAGGATCCAGGTTTCTTGGCTTTGGTGGCAGACGTCTAGGTGCCTGTAAACGCAGTGAAAACTGGGCTACGAGAAGGTTATGGTCAGAGCCGCACTCTGCGCCGGGAAAGGTCTTCACGTTAGAGACCGAGGATCTCCAGCGGGTATCTAGAATGATGTAGTCGATTTGATTTCTGTGCCTGTCGCCTGGAGATCTCCAGGTGTATAAACGTCTTGGATGATGTTGGAAGTACGTGTTCATGATACTGAGTTTTCTGTCTATACAGAACTCAATCAGTTTTTCACCCCGTTCATTCCTAGTACCAAGGCCGAATTTTCCAACAGTGCCTCTGATATGCTGCCGCGCTAGCGATATTAGCAGTAAGTACGTTTTGCGTAGTTTTGAGTAATTGACGCGCAAAGTTTTTGCTACAAATTTTGTTTTATCAATTGTGATGGTTGAATCGTATAGCCCAAATAAAGCGCTTTTATATTCTTCACTCAATAAGGTTGTATATATATTTGAATAGTTTTAGATGACGAATTTCCTTTTATATTTAGTGTTAGTTGAAGCAAATGAAATAGAGCTGCCGTTATTTTAAACGAAATTTACTGGTTCCCGATAAGCTATCAAAACAGGTGTCAGCACATCTGGTAGAGCTCATTGCGCTGATTCGGGATCAATATTTAACTCATTTTGTCAAAAATTTGACTTACTGCTAATATCGCTAGCGCGGCAGTATGATCGTCAGCAAGTGTACTACCGACCTTGGCATTCCAGTCACCAAGGATCATTTTAACTTCCCGGCCCGGAATAGAGTTCAGCGTTTCCTCTAGTTTCCCATAGAAGTCCTCAATTACCTCATCCTGAGCTTGTGCCGTCGGCGCGTATACTAAAACAATATTCAGTACGCACGGTTTGGTGTTCAGCTTCATTGTCAGGATTCTATCGGACACCGGGCAATACGTGTGCAACTGTGATAGTAGTAGAGTGTGTGATACTGTGTGCAAGTACAAATTTTTAAATTTGTTCTAGCGGATAAGCCTGACTTCAGATTTTTAATGAATGAGAATTTGTAAGTTCACGAAAATTACGAGTGTCTACTATGACATGCGCAGTAAACTTGCGCAAATTACGTTTTTGAAATGTTGCTAACTTCAATGTAGTTTCAATTGCTTTTAATGATTGTTTGTTTTGTTTTATTCAATTTTAAAAGTTCAGTCGTTTAAAGTTTTGTGTTTAATTATTACTTACTGTAAATTGCTTGGTTTTGAAGTAAATAAAGTTTCTTGAAATGAAATGAATTCGGAAACGCGTGTAATGTTCGATGTGAAAGAATGTTTAAAGACATTTGGAAATCAAAGTGTGTGAACTGTGTGACTGAGTAACGACTTTACTAATTGGCAAAATAAATACTATCAAGTTTTAGAGATAAATTGATGTAAAACGTTCATCGTCACGCTCATGTAACATCTTTTTTAAAGAAAGATAAGTGCCTACTATGAACTAGAATTCAAAAGTACTTTTTCAATTCATGTACCTATAAAGTAAATCAAAATAAACTATAATGTGCCTTCTGTGTGTTCTGTTATCTGTTCGTGGTAAACGAAGAAAAACTGCTTGTATACATTGTAAGTACTAATATTATCAATATCGTAAATAATTTGTAGTTAGTTTACACTAGATGGCGCTCAAACGATGCAATTTGTTATGACCGCGATTGTAGCGAAGCAAAGGTTGCCGCAAAAAATATATAGATGGCAGTACAATCGTACATTTAAGTTGACTTTATTAAATATTAGTTCTTAATTGCTCGATAGATGGCGTTGATCTATTACGTCACGAACCTGAATCGCGGTGTTAAGATTCTCCGCGGCTATATGACGTCAGGGTTAGTCTAGATTTCTTGGGCTTGCATAAGGTCTAGGTTACACGCACGCGACTGCGAACCGCACCGATGCCCACCGATAGTGGGCGCCGGGCCTAACTCTGTCGAATGTTCCCACAACGATGTGATACTGCCTGCGTCCGCACTGGGCCTGCGTGGTGTATCATGGCCCGTCTCGTAGAGAAGGGCGGAGTTCCCGCTGTGAAACTATCATAAGGCTTGTTATATTTACGCAATATCCTGTTGTTCTATCAGCATAAACACATCATGCTTCGAGTCGTTCCTGAAGTGCGACGTGTACGCGTGGGGCCTCGTCCTCTGGGAGGTGTGCCGGCGCGTGCAGCCGCGTGCCAGGGACTACCGCGCGCCCTTCAGCGAGCTGGCGGCCAGCGACCCCAGCTTCGACGACATGAGGAAGATCGTGTGCGTCGACGCCGCCAGGCCTGACGTGCCCGACGATCCGCACCCGGTAACTATACACTAGGCAGCCTTGTGGCAGCTGTGCGCGACTACCGCGCGCCCTTCAGCGAGCTGGCGGCCAGCGACCCCAGCTTCGACGACATGAGGAAGATCGTGTGCGTCGACGCCGCCAGGCCTGACGTGCCCGACGATCCGCACCCGGTAACTATACACTAGGCAGCCTTGTGGCAGCTGTGCGCGACTACCGCGCGCCCTTCAGCGAGCTGGCGGCCAGCGACCCCAGCTTCGACGACATGAGGAAGATCGTGTGCGTCGACGCCGCCAGGCCTGACGTGCCCGACGATCCGCACCCGGTAACTATACACTAGGCAGCCTTGTGGCAGCTGTGCGCGACTACCGCGCGCCCTTCAGCGAGCTGGCGGCCAGCGACCCCAGCTTCGACGACATGAGGAAGATCGTGTGCGTCGACGCCGCCAGGCCTGACGTGCCCGACGATCCGCACCCGGTAACTATACACTAGGCAGCCTTGTGGCAGCTGTGCGCGACTACCGCGCGCCCTTCAGCGAGCTGGCGGCCAGCGACCCCAGCTTCGACGACATGAGGAAGATCGTGTGCGTCGACGCCGCCAGGCCTGACGTGCCCGACGATCCGCACCCGGTAACTATACACTAGGCAGCCTTGTGGCAGCTGTGCGCGACTACCGCGCGCCCTTCAGCGAGCTGGCGGCCAGCGACCCCAGCTTCGACGACATGAGGAAGATCGTGTGCGTCGACGCCGCCAGGCCTGACGTGCCCGACGATCCGCACCCGGTAACTATACACTAGGCAGCCTTGTGGCAGCTGTGCGCGACTACCGCGCGCCCTTCAGCGAGCTGGCGGCCAGCGACCCCAGCTTCGACGACATGAGGAAGATCGTGTGCGTCGACGCCGCCAGGCCTGACGTGCCCGACGATCCGCACCCGGTAACTATACACTAGGCAGCCTTGTGGCAGCTGTGCGCGACTACCGCGCGCCCTTCAGCGAGCTGGCGGCCAGCGACCCCAGCTTCGACGACATGAGGAAGATCGTGTGCGTCGACGCCGCCAGGCCTGACGTGCCCGACGATCCGCACCCGGTAACTATACACTAGGCAGCCTTGTGGCAGCTGTGCGCGACTACCGCGCGCCCTTCAGCGAGCTGGCGGCCAGCGACCCCAGCTTCGACGACATGAGGAAGATCGTGTGCGTCGACGCCGCCAGGCCTGACGTGCCCGACGATCCGCACCCGGTAACTATACACTAGGCAGCCTTGTGGCAGCTGTGCGCGACTACCGCGCGCCCTTCAGCGAGCTGGCGGCCAGCGACCCCAGCTTCGACGACATGAGGAAGATCGTGTGCGTCGACGCCGCCAGGCCTGACGTGCCCGACGATCCGCACCCGGTAACTATACACTAGGCAGCCTTGTGGCAGCTGTGCGCGACTACCGCGCGCCCTTCAGCGAGCTGGCGGCCAGCGACCCCAGCTTCGACGACATGAGGAAGATCGTGTGCGTCGACGCCGCCAGGCCTGACGTGCCCGACGATCCGCACCCGGTAACTATACACTAGGCAGCCTTGTGGCAGCTGTGCGCGACTACCGCGCGCCCTTCAGCGAGCTGGCGGCCAGCGACCCCAGCTTCGACGACATGAGGAAGATCGTGTGCGTCGACGCCGCCAGGCCTGACGTGCCCGACGATCCGCACCCGGTAACTATACACTAGGCAGCCTTGTGGCAGCTGTGCGCGACTACCGCGCGCCCTTCAGCGAGCTGGCGGCCAGCGACCCCAGCTTCGACGACATGAGGAAGATCGTGTGCGTCGACGCCGCCAGGCCTGACGTGCCCGACGATCCGCACCCGGTAACTATACACTAGGCAGCCTTGTGGCAGCTGTGCGCGACTACCGCGCGCCCTTCAGCGAGCTGGCGGCCAGCGACCCCAGCTTCGACGACATGAGGAAGATCGTGTGCGTCGACGCCGCCAGGCCTGACGTGCCCGACGATCCGCACCCGGTAACTATACACTAGGCAGCCTTGTGGCAGCTGTGCGCGACTACCGCGCGCCCTTCAGCGAGCTGGCGGCCAGCGACCCCAGCTTCGACGACATGAGGAAGATCGTGTGCGTCGACGCCGCCAGGCCTGACGTGCCCGACGATCCGCACCCGGTAACTATACACTAGGCAGCCTTGTGGCAGCTGTGCGCGACTACCGCGCGCCCTTCAGCGAGCTGGCGGCCAGCGACCCCAGCTTCGACGACATGAGGAAGATCGTGTGCGTCGACGCCGCCAGGCCTGACGTGCCCGACGATCCGCACCCGGTAACTATACACTAGGCAGCCGCGTGGGAGCTGTGCGCCCTTTAACTGGCTTTTTAGATCCCGAAAATGTACAGTTCCTGTGTTAAAAAGCCTAGTACTAAAATCACGAAAACATCAATGCCCCAATTGGTATTGAACTTTTTTATCCAGAAACGTCCAGAATGCAGGCCTATGTCATATGACAGCTTTTTAATGGTAGTTTAAAAATAAATAGATTTAACGTCATACAAGGCACGGGTTTATAAGTTATTGAACAATATACATTTTAGCCTCCCACAACCTGGAATCCTATGGATGTGAGACGCACAGGACTGGTCGTTGTGGCGACGCTTGGGGGGAGGCCTATGTCCAGCCATGGACGTCTTTTGGCAGAGATAATGATGATGATGATACATGTCAACTGCCTATACATTTTAAAGTTTTCAGGTAACTTCGTCCTAAGTTACTCTGACCTAACACAATCTTCATTCTCTTCCCCAGACAATGGTAGGCATGGCGAACCTAATGCGCGAATGCTGGCACCAGAACCCCTCAGTCCGCCTGCCCGCGCTGCGCATCAAGAAGACGCTCCTCAAGCTGGCCAGCAACGACAACAGCATACGGCTCAACGACGACAACGAGGTCTCCGTGTAACGTGTAGTGTAACGTGTAACAACAGAGTCAATACAGGACTACAGAAGGTACGGTGTAACGCGTAACAACAGAGTAAATATATGAATAGTCAATATAGAGAGCAGGTAGGACTACTAAGGCACCGTGTAACGTGTAACAACAGAGTAAATATGTGAATAGTCAATACATATTATGGACAGGACTATATGTGACTGCACAAAAGCGACACAGTCAAGTATTTATTTGAGTTAAATTCCGAATTGCAAAACTGGACGGCTGTCACCGACCCCAAAGTGACACGGGATAACGGTAGGGAAATGATGATGTCTATGCTGAGTGTGTTAAATGTAGGCTATGGTTGTCATTCTCGTGGGGGATAGATAGCCAGGGATGCGAGAGAAACTATAATTTATGTGCGTGGTGCACTCTCTATTCAACGTATTTATAAAAGGGAAGGTAAATATTCTGAGCGAGAGAAATATTTCGAACATATTTGGCCAAGCTACAATGTGCCCACTCCCTCTCACATAGGACGCTGTAGAAACGTTGTAGGCTGATTATGTTTTATGTTTATACTACATACTCGTATAAAAAGATAAGTCTTGACTCTCAACTAACAATGTCCAGCCTAAATACTTAGACCTACTACAATGAATTTTAGCACAAATATTTCAAGGGAACTTACTCCTGGGATGAAAAGTATCTTTTTTTATACATAAGCCTACATGGGCACTTATAAAACGTCAAAAACCATGCACGGTTCCAAATTGGTCGTTTCCTATGGAGAAGAACCGGCTAGAAACTCCATGGTTACTCTTTTCGAAAAGAGTAACCATGGAGTCCTATAAACTATTCCACGATATGGTCTACTCGTTGTATCTATTCGAGTGTCAGGGAGTAACAAATATTCACACTATACATATTAAAGTGATTCACGGCCGAACGCAGTAACTGACAAAGTGCTAGTTTGAAAGAGTGTCCGAAAATCACGGGATTATGAATAATAATAAAGATAAAATCTAGTTATTTTTAAGACGTAACTGAAAACAATGGCATCTAAAACATAAGCTTTATTTTTGAATTGAAAACTACATTGTTGTTCACATAAAATACTATGGAATTTGGTACACTGCCGTCCTTTAGCCAATACGCCGTGCGCTAAAAATTCTAAAAATTCTATATCGGTCTCCCTAAGCAGTATTTTCCCAATACCAATAAATAATTAAACTGATAAATTAATAAAATTGCCGTTAAGTTCTCCTGATTTATACGTAACTAGCTGTCCCCTGCGGTTTCACCCGCATTTTTCGTTACTGCTCCGCTCCCGTGGGTCGTAGCGTGATGGTATAGCCTATAGCATTCCTCGATAAATGGGCTATCTAACACTGAAAGAATTTTCCAGATCGGACCAGTAGATCCTGAGTTTTTACGCTGTTTTTAAGCGTAACACAAAAAATGGTTTTGTCAGATGACGGCATTATAGCTAAAGGACCGCAGTACAGCAGTTTGGGAGTAACCGACAAACATACAGTTATACATAGTGTACTCGTTAGGTTTACGTTGACGTGAAACATGTAATTGCTTATTATTTATGGCGCAGATATTCGATATAAGAGGCTACTGGGCTACGCGTATACAGTACTAGACTTATAGGGTTCGTTAGCAGGGGACTTGGTTTTATACTGACTAATATGGAAAGCACAATAGTTGGTATTATTACAACAAAAAACAAATAATACTAAACCGTAATCTTAAACAGCATCAAAATTGATTATTAAATGAAGCAGCAATTAAAATTTCAATAACAAAAATTATATACCAGTGTACCAGTTTACTAACGTACCTTTAAAAGTTGTTTTTGTAATACTTACAAAATATCGATCACTATTGTCTGAATGAAGTACAAATCACCACAAACAAACAAATACACCAATGTGTGAGGGTCAGTTAGGGGCGAGATAGGAATATCTCGCTATCTCTTTTCTACACACGTAACATTATTGGACAGATTCCACTTCCACCACAGTTGAAAGCTTTTTTACTTAATTTTGAACAAATTAAAAAAGTTCTTGAGTCAACTAGGTTTCTGTATAAAACCAAATCCCTTTTAGTTACTTACTTAAAAATGAAGTGCCGAATAGTATTTGTAATTAGATGTAAATGTAAAAATATAATATACTGTAAATAGTAGTATGATTTTATAAGTTTTATTAGAGTTATTGTAATTAAAAAGCTGTGGATTTTGATGATGTTTGCGGGAATCTCGGAATTATTATTTTTTCACAGGTGGTCGGTAGCTAAAATAAATATCATCTTTATGATGATGATGATAATATTTATATGATAGCTAAAAAAATATGTATATAAAATGAATATATATTTGCCACCAGAGAAAAAATTCTAAGTGACTTAATTCAGTGTTCAGGGTGTGAAATTCCTCATAGACATGGCCTGACTTACTAGTTGTAGGTTACGGATTCAAACCCAGCCAGACGCATTACTTTGTGTAATTTATTTCATCACCACTGCTCTCAAAACGGTGAAGGAAAACATCGTGAGGAAACCGGCATGTCCTAGAACCAAAAATTCGAAGATATGGGACATCCACCAACTTTTTGGGCCCGTGTGGTGAATTACGGGCTATTCCTTCTCCTAGAGAGGAGGCCTGAGTCCCAGCAGTGGGAACATTATAAGGCTAATAGAGGATGAATAGACAGACGCAAAAAGCGACTTTGTTTTATACTTATAATAACGTAAAAATACGTTTCTTTTTCAAATAAAATTATGAAAGATTTAAATATTTTAAAACACGTCATCAAAACCCATAGCGGCCATTAATTTGAAAATAAGATTTTTATAAGCGAGTATAATTTGAGTTGCCATATCATATGTATTGTAAACACACCGATTTATTAGCATTTTTATGTTGTAAGCTACTGTTAAGTTGACGGTCTGTATGACAAGTAATATTATTGTTAATTATCTCTTATAGTTTAGTCACGAAATTTTATTTAGCTTGGAAATGTTGTTCAAGGATTTTTATTAACCCTTTAAGTCGGATTAATTGGACTAATATTTTCGCCAGCGTCGGATATTTACGACCAAATACTTGCATTTCGTTTGCCTCTCCCAGTGTCACTCGTATAATTATGACAGTAGAGCTAATGAGATGGAGTATTTGGTTGTAAAAATACGAAAAAAATATGTCTTTTTACGTTTTCTCACTTCAGACAAAATATTCTCCCTGGGGCCTTAGTCTGCTATTACAATTGTGTCAGAATGGTCGATCATTGAGCAGTGCAAGAGGGTCGGAGCTATACAACTTACATAGCTCCGTCCGTAGCAATTGTAATAGCAGACTAAGGCCCCCGGATAGGCGCGATATGTCTAAAAATACGAAAAAATGATGAAAATTACATAAAAATATTGGTCGGATTAATCCGACGTAAATGATTTAAAAGTTAGTTGAATTTGAACGACATTTCCAAGCTCCAAAAGCTTTATCGAAAAGGAAAAAATTCTAAGAATCTCTATTTGTACTATGAGAAATTAATAAAATTAACAATAACTCACTCGTTAATACTACACAGTAAATTAATAACAATAAATTAGTCGTAAGTTTGTACCTTTGCGTGATAAGAATGGACTGACTGGTTTAGGAAGGTGACGCCGTGGCTATACATATGTATGCATGTCATTAATATCAGCCGCCAATCAGTATGACTTCACGGGCTGCGGATTGTAACTAAGCCCACGTATGCTACGCATTATGGTTGTTATAAAATAAATAAATGAAATCAGACTCTTGAATTTGCTTGGAAACAGTCAACTGTCGTATGCTAAATAATTTATTTTCATTAAATTACATTATTAACACCTCTATGGTCCGGACCAAGCGTTTCACTTCTTCATTTATAGTGGGTACAGTTCCCGTCCGATTACAATTTATGTGCCTGCAAGAGGATGAACAGGCTCTTAATAAGAGCCTGTTCTCTTCACCTAGTGCTCCTCACCATGAAGGATTGCATCACTGCTTACCATCAGGCGGGATCGTAGTCAAGCACAGGTTTATATTACTTATAAAAAAAAACAAAAGTGTAGTATTCCAGATGTCATAATGCGTAGCATACGTGTGCTCAGTTTGTCTTAAGCTATACTCGTATTTGATGCTTTTTCAATTCATATTTATCACACAAAGGTTTGTACTATAAGAATTACAGAATCAGGCATTTAACTTTCGTTCCTTTTCTTACAAAAATACTCAAAAAGACAATAATAACCGAACTCTTATTCTATTACAATTCTCAAGCGTTAATCTCGATTTTCATCTCAACGAATTTCATACCATACTCACAAGTAGGTTAAAATCAACTATGTCAATCTAACTCCAGTCTTGCCATGAAGTACCGTGTTACCCTAGTTAATGTGTTGTGGAGGTCTGGTAGGCAGCCGCTCCGCGTAAAATACTGGTATTCAGCTAAATCTGGCTTGACTGGAAGCCGACCCCAATATAGTTGGGAAAAAGGCTAAGCAGATGATGATGATGACTCACAAGTAAGTTAAAAATCGAGATTCACGTTTTAGCATCGTTTTAGAATATGGACATCATCTATATTAGAGCTATGTAAGAGAGACTGTTTTGGTTTATTTTTTGGCGGGGTTGTAAAAAATTAAGGCTCTAATACTTAGTCTGTTTTGATTGTAATTATCAAATCCGTTGAAATATTTTTGGGCAGGCTTTTGAATACTCAGAAATAGACCACATGGGCATTATCATGACGTGTTGAAATATCAATTTTATGAGCTAGAAAGAGTGATGGTACACCCTATACAGCTCCATCCGTTAACAGTTCAGTTTAGGTTCAGAAGGGCCTCAGTTGTGGTCTAGATAGTTATGATATGACACTCTTTATTATGTAATTATTATGTAAAAGTGGGTGTTTTACGAGTGTAAGAGCCTGGATTTTGAAAGTAAAGTTTACTTTATTAGTTTGGAAAGTCAGTGTGAACTAAGAATTTATTTACACTGCACTTCCATTTGCTACCGTAATAATCTGTTTAAAAATTAACTTTACCAACTCAAAGAAATAAGTCAACATTTTTATTTATCATTTTGTATTTTATAGGCACCTGCCATGTTTTCTCTTCACCACCCTTGGTTGACTGGTAGAGAATGCCTAAGGCATTAAGTCCGCCTTAGTACTTTTATTTCGCTTATATGTTTTGAGAAATAAATAAAGGTTTATTGATTGCAAAATTGATTTTCTAGCAAATTATTTTACAAGTAAGGTTGATTTTATAAGGGAATGTAGGCCTCTTTAATTACACAGAGATGTTAAATATACCCGTAGCGAGTTCTGTAAGCCGAGTGCGAGTTGTTTTTACGTTTATGTTACATAAAGGTTTACCGCGTTTGGCTCTCTGATTGGTTAAGAGCTCGGAGCGCTGAATGTCGTCGTGTCGATAGCGTTGACGTAAAACGAACTCGCACTAGGCACACTGTAGGACTATTGTGTTCAGTTATTGTAAATACGTAGCGTAATGTAAGTAAGCCTTATGATAGACGCGACGCGTCGTTATGAAGAGAAATAAATATTTGTCTATTATTTGATGCGTTTTATTGTAGCTTAATTCAATCGTTGTGCTTTCTCGACCCATCCTTAACGCAGTGCCAGTATGGAGCAGCTACCCAGGATATGCGGCACTTGCTATGCTGTCCATCCTGCACAACCACCTGTACTTTACAGGATCTAAACGAGGTCAATGCCAAAGCCATAGAGGTTGCCAAATACTAGGCAGAAAAAGTTTAATGAGAGCATCGATACGAAAAGAAGAAGAAGAATCGTTGTGTGCCACGACCGGTAACTTTAAAATCATAAACCTTGCGAATGACTGGGTTGTGGATGTTAGATAAGTAATCGCAGCATTTAACAACAGAACCTTCTTTCTGGCGCAGTTGGGTAAACAGCAGTATTCATTATTGTCCCGCTTAGATTTTTTTTTAATAAGCAGTTAACCAATGACTAACCGTATAGTCTTTAGTCCGCATTAGGGTGGAGCGAGAAAGTTTGTCAGACTTTAACTGATAAACCCGCTCCTATGTTAGGTTCCTTGCCTTGTGTTCCAGGACCGCGGTTTCCCTTTCGGAAGCCAAGCCATGACCAATGCCCAGGTAGTAAAGAACTAGTTAAAAATTTTAGTAAATTCTCTAACAAAAACTGATATAAATGCAACTTCTTTTGATCCACAAAGTTTTAATCTGTGTTCAGCTTAAAAGAACCATTTTTGATTCTACTATAAAGACATAGATGGCGTTACTGGTTCTACCTATGTTGACAATGCGAAGATGGAACAGTCTGTGCACATTTTAAATATAGTGACGACACATAGATGGCGCCACTCGTTCAACTTATACAACGAGCCAGTATAATAATATACGTACCTATATAGAAGGCTAGAGAATTTCATATATTTACTAATTTACCAGTCAACTCATAACTTTTATTGTGTAGATACTATTTCGGCACATACATAAGGGAACGCAGACAAACTCTTCTGAGTCATGTAGACTAATAGAAATAGCGCACACAATAAAACGAAGTTCTGTAGCCGTCTTGACTATTTTCATGCAGTTTATTTTCGCAGACAAAAAAGGACTACTTGGCGACCACATGACGCCTTGGTGACTCACTGGTTAATCTGGCCCTCCCGTCTTACTGCTATAAAAAAAAGGTTTACTTTATATTTAGTAGGATTGGTAAGATCCTTTCTGCTGTCAATTTGTACATTACTTACTCGCTTTTAACGACACACAGATGAAACCAAGCCCGCTCAACAAAGGAGTGGAATTCCTTGCTGGTGTCCGTTTCCTGATAGCTTTTATTGTTGGTTGGAGAATCATCAGAATGACTTCTCCCGCTCTTGAGCGGAGCAGGAAGGCGTGTCAGACTCTTACTGACAAAACCCCACCCCGTTCCTTCGTTGCCTTCGATCTGGGGGACACGGACTTAACTTTCGGAATTTCATTGTTCCCCAGAGGATTCGGCCCTGTTTCCTGATAGCTACAACTTAGGGTTCTTTAAGTCAAGAGTGAAAAGGTTACTTCTAGACAAGCGTACTCTTATTGTATTGTGTACGTTTGTGTGAGGTACAAATAAAAGTTTTCTTTCTATCTCCATCGTTGACCACGTCATCGCTTAACATCAGCTGAGATAATGGTCAAACGCGAGCCATAATAAAAATAACAAGCTTTGCCCGTTGGCTGGAATCGCAGCAGGCACCTGTCTTCCGTAGAAATGTCGCTTGTGGATTTGAAAAATGTTACCAAGAATCCCTTTATAAATATACAGTAGCTCTGGGTAGACTAAGACGGAAGAGCTTTCTTCGATGCACCCAGGCTGTTTGGGACTGACCATCCACAGTGAGATTTTAGGAGTTACACCAGTCACTACCACGCAACGTTTCACCCCAGTAAATATCTACGACTCAGACGCGATCTGCAGTGGTCCATATGGAAATTTATCAATAGACTGCGCACCCAAGTAAGCCGTTGCAAAGACAACCTGGCAAAATGGGGGATTACAGACCCCTAACTACGATACATAGGTCAAGCTATGACGATGACCCACTTATTAGTGTCCAAAGTCTCCCTCCATCTGCACTTTGGAGGACCTAAAAAACTTGACTGATGATGCTATAAACTTGGCAATCTATCACGCCTGCACGATTTCTCTTTCTAAC
This sequence comes from Mythimna separata, assembly GCA_030763345.1. Lineage (NCBI taxonomy): Eukaryota > Metazoa > Arthropoda > Insecta > Lepidoptera > Noctuidae > Mythimna > Mythimna separata. The sequence goes on along the minus strand of CM061188.1, from coordinate 1,802,594 downwards.
GATTCGATAAAAAGGAGTGGTGCAGACGGGATGGTTTGTTTTTTTTTCTCAGCTTAAACACTATAGGAAGTGAGTGACTATAGTGTGTATTCTTGGTGTAATATGAGTGTAGGTATTATACTTATAAGATCATCTCTGTAGGGTTAACCTACGGGAGTTTTCAAAAGATGCTGATTATAGTCGGTTTCATTAATCAAAACCAATGAATTCGTGTTGCTAGTTTTGAGAATCAGACTAAGTATTTTGAGTCAACTGATTTGCATTATTGGGTTTAGGATATTGGATTGGTTTGTAGATAAATTAATACAAGTTAAATATAATTTAAAACATTTATTATAAATTAATATAATAAAAAGCATACAAGACAATAACTTAAGCTAAGAAATGCACAAGTTGGTACGTTTCTTATAGGTTCCACTTAATCTAATTAGTATTCAAATAAAACGAGACTTCGAATAATACTATCATTTGATAAAAATATTATATTATTAATTCATAGTTATTGCACGTGATGCGTCAATTGGGTTGACGGGTCAGTGCCATTTTGTAGAATTCGGAAAAAGTTCGTTGGTCCTCAAGGACACTTTGGTAATAAATGCACGCGCCTTAGCCTCTACGTTTGGAAAACATATAAAAAGTGGTATAAAACTGGTCCGGCGAGGGTCTGGCCCTTATAATATATATTCTGTAACTTACAAACTACCACGACACAGGAATAGGGCACACTTTTACTAATTTAAAGGAAAATATATTGCAAAAATACGATCTAATGGTCTGTGTGGTGGTAGGCTTACAGTACTTTACCCTAAGACTTAGTGAGAGGCGAGCTAGTCGTGGTGCTCGTCCTGCGCGAGCTCCTCCATGTCCTCCTGGTCGAACTCCGTGTCGTCCTCCGCCGTCGCCTCCTGGTACTGCTGGTACTCCGACACCAAGTCATTCACGTTACTCTCCGCCTCGTTGAACTCCATCTCGTCCATGCCCTCGCCAGTGTACCAATGCAAGAAGGCTTTACGTCTGAACATAGCCGTGAACTGCTCCGATATTCTCTTGAACAGCTCCTGGATCGCTGTCGTGTTTCCAATAAACGTCGACGACATCTTCAGACCCTTGGGCGGGATATCACACACGGCAGTCTTCACGTTGTTCGGGATCCATTCCACAAAGAAACTGCTGTTCTTGTTCTGAATCGAGAGCATCTGCTCGTCCACCTCCTTCATGGACATGCGGCCACGGAAGATGGCGGCCACGGTCAGGTAGCGGCCGTGGCGCGGGTCGCAGGCCGCCATCATGTTCTTGGCGTCGAACATCTGCTGCGTGAGCTCGGGCACGGTGAGGGCGCGGTACTGCTGGCTGCCGCGAGATGTCAGGGGAGCGAACCCGGGCATGAAGAAGTGGAGACGTGGGAACGGCACCATGTTGACGGCCAGCTTGCGGAGATCCGCATTCAGCTGGCCAGGGAACCGCAGACACGTCGTCACGCCGGACATGGTGAGGGAGACCAGGTGGTTGAGGTCGCCGTACGTGGGGTTGGGCACTTTGAGGGTTCTGTAGCAGATGTCGTAGAGAGCTTCGTTGTCTATGCAGTAGGTTTCGTCTGTGTTTTCGACTAGTTGATGTATAGAGAGCACTGCGTTGTAGGGCTCCACGACGGTGTCGGAGACCTTGGGCGAGGGCACGACGGAGTAGGTGTTCATGATGCGGTCGGGGTACTCCTCGCGGATCTTGGAGATGAGCAGCGTGCCCATGCCGGAGCCGGTGCCGCCGCCCAGCGAGTGCGTGAGCTGGAAGCCCTGCAGGCAGTCGCAGTTCTCGCACTCCTTGCGCACTACATCGAGGACGGCGTCGACGAGCTCGGCGCCCTCGGTGTAGTGGCCCTTGGCCCAGTTGTTGCCGGCGCCGGACTGTCCGAACACAAAGTTGTCCGGCCGGAAGAGCTGGCCGTACGTCCCGGACCGGACTGCGTCCATGGTGCCGGGCTCGAGGTCGAGGAGGATGGCGCGGGGGACGTACTTGCCCCCGTTCTCCGCCGTCGCAACTGTGAACAAAGCAGACACAAATATTAGACATTTTATTCAATTTTTTCATCTCATTGAAGTTCGAAAAAAAAATCCTGGGACTTAAAATTTAAGCCACCAAATGATGGCGGCTATTGACGAAACCGGAAAATATTTTGCGAATTTGTGACATGACATGATCAGCTCAGCATGATTAGTTCAGTTTTTCTAACGTGTCCCTAACAATGGCAGTCTGATAGCCGGACATTAATGCCGAGGTCAGCTCTTTTCAGCACTAGATTCGGCGTGAAAATATTTAGGTATCAGTTTTTGACACAGTCTAAAAAACTCGTCTCGAGTCGACATTGGCACGTGGAGAGAACCTATGTCAAGGTTGCTTGTATCTACCTATTGTAATTGGCAATTGTTGTGCTTTCTTTACAGAATGGTATCACTGGATCGACATGATCGAAGGCTGTAAGTACTTGTTCTGTAATATTCTGAGCCTAGATGTATCAGATAAGCTCTTGGCTTAAGTAGCCTGGGTAAACGAGACCTGAATTTCGATCAGTATCCTGATGATCAGTATCAAGATATTATTTATTTGTTGTAAACTTTCCGTTGATAGAATTGAGTCGTTATGCCGTACACTAAGAGATGACTCTTCTATCATCATTTCAGCCGAAAGACGTCCACTGTTAGACATAGGCATTGTCCCCAAGTATCGTATCAATGAACGGTCCTGTGCGTCTCGCACCCGTTGGATTCCCGAAATCCTTACCCGGTAATCGGAACCAAGAGTATTTAGTTCACTTACAGTTATCGAAGTATTTAGTTTTCACTATATGATGCGACAATCGATCTCAAATAGACGTCTAAGCCCTGAACTGATGCGGGTTTGCGGACGACGAGCAATCGATAGATCGACGAACCTGAGTCGACAACGCGTGGTGTTCCAAGTAGTGGGCCATCATCTGATTAGGAGGAGGAGGAGACACGTCCTCTTACTCCACTCAAGAGCGGGAGAAGTCATATTAATAACGATTTCCCACATTCATGCCTTGAATTGATACCAATCAACAGATAGGATTTCTTTATAGCAAAGCAAAGCAACATCATGTCAATGAGATAGGGTATGCTAGAGTACTTTCTTATTGTATTATGTCAGAAATAAATATTATAGCCTGTGAAAGATTGTGCTGGCCTGTGTTTGTTAATCTGCCCACTCTGCTAAATAATCTAGATCTCATAATACAAACTACCATGTTTGCTATAAGTATTTTCGTAACAATCTTAGTATCTTCGCTCAAATTTCCAAAAAAAATCTCCGATCTTAACCAATCCAACTTATTTTCTCCCTTCCTCACTTCCTCCTAGACCTAACTACCTATAAAATCAGCAAACTGCAAGAAAATCGTAACATAGACAATGAACGGTCACAGTCCGCGGCTTCAAGCGAGGTCGTTCACCCCAGTTATCTTTACTTGAACTTAAACTTCACCAAGTGTTTTGTGCGGACATTGAAATAGTTTCTAGGTAATCAAATGAAGATAATGTTTGTGTAATGTAGGCAGTTTAACGGTTATATCTAGTGTTTTGTTGCGATAATTTAATCGGATGGTTAGCAATTTGTTTGGTTATGTCAAGTCCACGAATGTTAAATTAAATTAAATGGGACGATGACAAGGAAGGAAATGGGGCCAGGAGGATGAATAATCTCAATTTTAGGATTGATTAGGAGATAGGTCCATTTAAAAAAAAAGTATTTCCAACCTTAAAATGGTAATTCTATAATAATGATTTCTAAAATCTAGGCAGTGCTAGATCGGCGACGCAAGCAAGCGGCAGTAAAAGAGTAGAAGTCAAGACTTCTGTGCCATAGCCATGAAACCAATTCCATATTTTCCTTATACCTAGACAATGCAGACCACTTTCTATGGACCCATAGCTACCTAGGGCCCTCTTGGTCTACCCATTTGAAATATACTCGTAAGTTAATGAAGTTTTACTTCGTTTTCATTTCATACAGATTAAAGGGGCCTTTGGTTATATTTGCTACGGCCTTACAAAAGTGGGTTTTAGTCAGATTAAACTCTCACTCTCCCTCTCATTCTACCCAGAGCGGGAGAAGTTATTTCATAATGATAGATGAAAAAAAGGTACCAGAAAACAAAGTGAAAATTAAGTCAGATTTTTTGAGATGGTATAGACAACTACCTATATAAATTCTCTGAAACTCATTCAAAAGTCACATCCACGAGTATTTTTTACCAACATTTTTTCACTAAAGTTCGGATATGACCCCAATATATCGTCCAAAGCACTCCACCAGCTCGCTAGATAATGACACAGTGCGTCACATCACCTCATTTTTTGCCGCGCCATTTAAATTAGCCGCGTCCAGCGCTGCAATAAAACTGACTTGGGCGCATCGAACTGTTGGCTACAGCCGGACAGTGGGGACAGGGTTGCCAGCTGCTAAAACTGAACTTAAGCCAATTTAGCAGGATTATTGTAAAAAAAAAATGTTTAAAGCGAGGGGACATGAGAAACTTTGTTTATTGAGCCACTTGATACAGTGAGATAACCGGGCCCAAAAAAAAAATGAAGGCAGAAAAAGTATTAATTTAATTCATTACATACCGAAACGTGCTTTCTTATTGAAAGCATGTTAAACTGTTGGTCATTGCTGTAATTTGAAGATTTTGACAGCGGTTGCTAGTATATTAAAATTATTATCTGTGACAGTGGTTACGGTAAGTCAGAAGCCAGAAAATATGACGTCAGTGTTGCCAAAAGTTATCATGTTACCCAGTTTCTAGGTAGTGTAGGTTAGATAGGTATTGATTCTATTGGGGTGTGTGGGGATAGATAGTCGTTAGACGTTATATATTTTTTTAATAATGTTAACTAGTGCTTGACTGCGATCACCTGATGATAATCAGTGATGCAATCGTTGATGGTGGGGCGCACTGGTTTACTTGAAGACACCCAAATTATAATCGGAAGGGAAGACCGCAACAGACAAATTATGAAATCTATGTAAAATACTAGTTTTTAGTTTGAAAACCAGATAAAAATTCTCTGTCCGGATGTCCGGCGTCATCCGGACGCTTGCCAACCCTGTGGGCGAATAGTAACCGCTAACAGTATCGGCACTGTTAGACGGCGGCCATGCGGTGAGCCGCACTCCACATTATACGTATCAAATGGCAGATTGACGGGCAGCCTCTGAGATGGAGTATGATTTCCGTATCGATTCGTGATAGATTTACGAGTAAGTTGCGAGTTTTAGTGGAGGTTGCAGTTGAAGAGATTGCTTTGGGAAGTTGCGAGTAAGATGTCACACTCACAATAGGTATTCCATTTCTTTTTATTTGCTGAAGTTGTTTAAAATCATCAAATAAGTTCTACTGCTCTGGATCGAGTTAGAGGGAGTGTCAGTCCCTTTAGTTGCTCTTTGTGTTCCAGATTGATGACTCTTATGAACAATTTCAATGTGTTCCCAACACATTTATTGTGCGGACAGCTAAGGAAATAACTATTGGAGTATGTCTTTTGTAATCTGTGTTTCCTGATAGCTACGACCTAGGCGTCATTAAATCAAGAGTGAATAAATTACTTCTAGGCAAGCATGCTCCATCGTCGGCCACATCATCGCTTACCATCAGGTGAGATAGTGGTCAAACGCAAGTTTATAATAAAAATAAAAATTCTGCCGAAAACACTATCTATTCTAAATGATCATTAACGTTTCGTACATAATGTACATAATTATGTTAGATCAGTCAGTGCAGATTTTCGATGAATAACAACTGTTAAAGCCGAAAGAAGAGATGATATAGTTTTTGATGAGTTGTGTCTTGTAGCCTGTGAAGCTGTTAACTGCTTAATCTGTTTGTGGCAACTTTAATAAAATCAAAGCGGTTACGCTGTAGCAAAATCGTAAAAAAGCAAAGGTAGAAGCAATTTTTGTTTATATAAGTAGACTCCCTTTGAGTGTTAATAAAGGGAAAGGAGGAATTCTATTGTTAAAATTGTCAACCTGAAAATTAAATTCCTAGAATGTTTTATCATCAGTTAAAGTCTGGCTAACCCGGATTAGTGTTGCATGAGGTCATTGTACTGCCAATGAAGTGTAATTGATGTAAATCACTTTTAATTGTTGGGAATGACAATCGTGACAGTTCTGTGTTAACTTCAAGCAATGTGATGACGATTTCAATTCAAATGCCTTCCGTATTATGTAAGTATAATGTGAGATTGCTGCAATGCACATTAACTATACGTTAGATGTTACTTCTGAAAGTATCTTGATGACATGTTACTTTTTCTTGTTTTTCAATAAATAGCTCTTCTAGATCCATTAAGTTTATTTTATTGGATTATAATATTGATTGCGCTTCTTTATTATTTATGTTATAGTACGGATTATCATAAAATGGATAATCATTATTAATTACATTATTCAACTTTCAAACTGTTTTAAATTAACTGAATCCTTATAATGTTTTTATTATGCCTTACTATGAAACAGAGTTCATGAATAAAATCGTTTTCCATCACGAGTCACGTTTTAATTTAATAAGCGCTTGGGAAATCACGTTTGTTTTACAAATTCCTGATTTGCAATTATAGAAAGACTACGTTTTAGAGCAAGTGGTCTTTTATTTACTTGAATCTATAAACATAAATAAAATTGGGATCGACCAATTTGGCTGTTATTTTTTTCGTAGTGTTAACATTGTCCGGACGGACAAAGTTCTCCCATAAAACTCGGAAATTACAGACGTGCTAAGACAGACAGATTGCTAGTTTATAAGTGCTTTAGTAATATATTTCTTTATTATAGGTAATAATTTAATTAATAACTACATTAATTTCTCCAAGAAAACTAAGAGATTAAACAGTAAACCTAAGATATTTTATAATTAGTCGCTTGTTAAAAACTGTCGCCATTTTATTGTTTTCTCTCAACGCTAACTTTCTATTCCATTATTTTTAATTGGAGTGAACGGATTTAATCAAACATTTTTAATCTTTAATGGACGACGCGAGATAACCATTTGCTTATTAAGATTTCTAGATAAGTATGCTTTTTGTTTCACACAAAATTAATGGAGTCTAATACTGAATTTGTATTTATTTGATTTTTAGAACGGTTCAATTTGAAATTGAAAGTGGCAATAGAAAATTAGCTGACGTTATCCTCCATCTTTTTTTTAGGTGACATCTTGACAGTTATAATCAAAATTAATCTATCTGCTATGCAAGTAAAATGTCTATATTTTTCATTGTCTTTTTACTAGTTAGTTGATTTTGGTATCCAGTCCAGCCAAATGCTGCTGAACACCAGTTCTAGTGTAGTTACTCAGATACCCGCGAAACGAGACACAATAGTAAAACAATAACAGCGCGGTCTCATAGGACCGGTCGGGGATTCAAACGTTAACACAAAGTGACTTCCTATTTGACCAAAAGTCAGTAACAAGAAAACACAATAAAAGGCATTGTGTGGCAAGACTAATGTCAGTTTATTTAGCTTCTAACGAATCGTTAAGACTGTCATTTCAGACGAAAGACGTCCCCAGACATAGGCTTCCCCCAAGCATCGCCATAACGACTGGTCCCGTGCGTCTCGCATCCATCGGATGCCTACGAGCCTCACCAGAACATCGGTCCGCCTCGTGGGAGGCCTTCCAACGCTGCGTCTTCCGGTTCGTGGTCACCTCTCCATAATATTTCGTCAAAGACTATCAATTACTTAAATACTTCAAAATTATGACGCACGAAACTTTTCCCAAATTAGTCTTCAATCTACACGTGCCTTTTACTGACCAATCATCAAAATCCCAAGACATCGACACTAAAACCTTGAAAGTTGGAAGCCACTATAATTGCCTACCTGTCTATAAAGATCGAAGCACTGGTTACAGTCTACCAGACCGAATAATGAGCTAATCACATGTTCCTATGATAGATGTAGTCATGGCTACCTAACTAGTTTGATTTACATTGAACGTCTCCTGTGAACCTTGGTGAGTCACTGTTTGATGAAAGTAGCAATGGATGATGATATAGGATGGTGATAATTTAGCTGTTTTTAGAAATGAATAGACCAGCTAGTGCTGCTAGGTTTCTCTATATTTACTTTGGATCCCTTAACTGCTCGTTTACGTCACAAAAAGAAACGCAGTCATGAAGGTATGAGTGAAAAAGAGGGATGGTGCTATTTCTCTTTAACAATTCAGTTTAGATTGACAATTGGATCGCATTAAGTGCTCGTGGTAAGGTCTCTGATCCTGGATTCGGATTTAGCCAACTTTTATCCCGAGAATACTTTCCATTGCGATAAACCGAGTTACAAGCGAGCAAATAATTATAAAAATCAAAAACTGTTACATATTTTTTCTAATAAACTGAAATAACAACAAATTTATAAACTAGCAAAGTAGCCTTGAATTGTAAAGCATTCAGGGTTCAAGGACTCAGACTATGACGTACACACAACACGGCCATATGGTATAAGAATTTGTTCCTCGCGTGCACACTCCACTGGCGCCTCAAGCGGTTGACAACATAGTTTTATTGTTTATGAGAAGTTATTTTATTACTGCTATTCAGCACCCTAAAAAATATTTCGAGCGATAAATCATTTACAAAACGTTTCTTTTTTGGTAGATGTGGAATAATTCAGAAGAGTATTAAAGTTACAAAACTTATTAGAGACATCTCATATGTAAGATCTATGTTATTTACCTACTATTACCACCTATATCTAGCCTATGCGGTCCCACACAATGCAAGGAAAGTAGGCAAGCTTTTGGGTAAAAACTTGCCTACATTCCTTCTATTGTCCCTTGCTTTGAGCCACTTCTTCCAATAACTACTTAAAAAAAGACATCCAAGTCATCCCGCCATCTCTTTCTTCTCGGTTGTTACCTATGGTGTTTACGTAACAAGTTCAGACATAACTAAAAAGCGATAGAATTTATTTTCAAAAAACGTGGTCTGTGACATCTCGAGTTCATTCAAATTTTTTTAGTGATGTTTTGAGAATATTCTGTGTTTAACTGGTTTCTCCAACTGCAGATTACAGACCCTATTATTCCATATAAAAAGAAAGATGAACTACTGAAACAAGTCAAGCATACTAACCAGAGGCCTCATTGTAATATACGGAGATTCGTTCGAGCTGGAGGTCGCTGGTGCCGCGGTACACGCCGTTGGGGTCGATGCCGTGCTCCTCCGATATGATCTCCCAGAACTGAGGACAAACAAACAGACATGTTAGACATTGTGATAGGGAAGGGTTAATGATAATCGTGATTGATCGATTCAAAAAAAAAAATATCGGGGTAAATAAAATTTTATGCTGGCAACATTAGAGAACTGTCAAAAATACAAAACAAAATCAATTGACACAACAAATACAACTTATCTAAAATTTTGGAATTGCCTCTCATAGGGATATTAATGCATTTTTATTCAGTCATGCTTTAACTTGGAATTTGATGATTACTTATTTTTAGTTTTCATTAATTCATGAATCCCCGACCGGTCTCATTGGACCGCGCTGTTATTGTTTTACTATTGTGTCTCGTTTCGCGGGTATTGATAGGTTAAACTCTTTTTAATGATATTAGGTCTTATTCAGTCACAGATATCAGAAAGGAAATTTTACATTTTTATGCAATATGCATACCTACTATCTAAACTTTACTAAAACAAAAGAAATAACAATCGTAAACACGTTCAAACTTGAATCCACCAGCTGTTTTTAATAACAACAATAATACTAGGGGTTTAGACGTTTCTTCCCCTCTAAAGTCATTGTCATCTTTTATTTTGAACGCACATCTGTCCGCCTCTATACAATCAGTTCAGACATGTTGTAACTTGTCTGATTTTTGCTCTCACATAATAATTAGTCCGTTACTCTTGTAGTGAGTTTGATAAAGGAAACCGTCAGTGGTGTTATGTTAGTCATATTTCTAAAATAGGAAGGTTATAGGGCATTTAGATAATTTGTCGATAACTGTTCATTTAGTGGTGTTGTGATTAGGATAGGTTATCATTAATTTACATGATTTTTAATCTTTACGAATAACGCTACTTTCTTAAAAAAGTGGAAGTAAAAAGAACGACATTTAATAATAACGTTGTAAAAATTTCACTCTTTTAGGTCAAAATGATTTTGCTATTCGAAAGAGGCACCACAATGTCGGAACTCTATGGATAACTGAAATCAAGTTTCAATCAAAACAAGTAATAAAACTTTTTCACGCTTTTCCTACATCGGGGGAAGTTATTTGATGATTTCCCAGCGAAAAAAGAGGTCGTTTAGGTATTTACTCGTATTTAATCTTCATGCAACACAAAATACAAAGGCGGATTTAATATTCTCGCGGCGGCCTTAAGTATTCTCTACCAGTCTACCTAGGACAGTGAAGAGACTATAACAATATGGTAGGTGCATAAAAGAATATGTTATGTTATAAAAACCAGGTTATTCATAGCAATTAGTTACTAGAAACAAGTAAACACCATCAACAAGGTCTAAGTTATTGATGTTACTAGGAAATTAGGACAGATAAACAAATGATACCGCCGTACTTCACCATAAGTTATTACACACGGAAATGTCGTGTTTTCCGATAACCTGTGTGTACTCAAATAGTTAATTTTGTTTACTTTTAGATAGTTTTGTATGGAAATGGGTTTGGTGATAACCTGAAAGGTGAAGTTAAATATGATGAAGTGATAATGTGTCTATTATAAATATATTGACTTAAATAACGTAGTACATATACATGGATTATTGTTAAGGTTTTTTTATGGTAGAGTAATCATCAGAATGACTTCTCCCGCTCTTGGGCGGAGCGGGAGGGCGTGTCAGACTCTTACTGACTAAACCTCTACCCCGTTCCTTTGTTGCCTTCGATCTGGGGGGGACACGGTGACAACCTTTCGGAATACCCATGTTCCCCAGAGGCTTCGGCCCGGCCCCTACAGATTATTGTTAAGGTGACAAACTCAAAGTATTTGTTTCAAATTGTTTACAGGTGCTTTTGAATTGTCAAGAAGTCAGTCAGATAAAGCTTATAACACATTCCAAAGCATAGATTTCTAAGGAGAAAATCGTGCACGAAACTTCATGGATACTCAATTTCAGTGTTGTTGTAATGTCACGTCGTGGTCAATCCCTTATAGATCTACTTTTTGACATTATAACTTACTGAAAAATTGCGCTTTTTCTAGCTAAACCTTCAAATGAAACTATAAAAGACTAGGTACTCAAAACTTAAAACCTGAAGATAAAATCATAGGTAAGGCTAAAGAATCATTTAAGTCCGAAGATAATTTCATAGGTAAGAATGGAGATTCATCTAGATACAAACACATTAAGCAAAAGGATTAGGTACAAAAAATTAAAACCGGTATCCTAAACAAAGTCATAGCTGCAAGGTTGAAGATTCATCTACATACAAAGACACTAAGCAAAAGTTTTCAGACGTTTTCCTAAATTCCTGCTATGAGACCTTGCTTTGTGCCATTAACCATCTTCACACCATCACACTTGTGATGATTTGATACTACTACTTTGATACTAGTATTGACATTTGTGATTCTTATTGACATTTATGATTATTTTTTACATTTTTTATTAATTTTCACTTATTATGATACAATTTAAATTTTAATGGGATGGAAATATGTGTAATGAGTGCATGACTTTAATCAATAATTAATTTACTTTTTACTCCTACGTATTGAAAGGCAGAATAAGAGATTAATTAAAATCTTTCTGTATACCTTATTTACGCAAATAAAAGATTTATTATTATTATTATTTATTACAAGTCGTACAACAATCTCAGAACACAACCATTACTCTGTCAATAAGCCACCAGTCCACACCACCAGTGCATGTTCACCCGTATGCACCAGCACCAATTACGACCAATCAGAGACTATTGACACTCCATTACGGACAATGGACCCGCAGACCACTCGCGAGTATATCACACTTGTCTTCGATTGTAAATTAACTGTCGTCAGGACACGAAGAAGAAACGCTCGCTTTTTGTTTTATGTGTGGATGTGAAGAAAATGGATTAAAAGAGTTACTCTAACAAGGTGGCAAGTCATAATAGATCATTTAGGTCGCAGTGACTACATCAGTAATCACTGCGACCTAAATGATCTATTAATCGTAATGTAGGGACATTACGGGTGATGCATGGCCCCTTATCTTCAAAAATAATAATGTGAAGAAAATGAAAAGTTATGAGTTTGGATGTAGACGGATGAAGAGGAAAGGGGAGACCAAAGAAAAGATGGATGGATTGTGTGAAGACTGATATGAAAGGAGGAAGTGGTGGTATGACGGGTGACAGGACAGAACGGAAGAAAAAAACGTGTTGCGCTGACCCCGAGTAATAAGGCAGGGCAGGAAGAAGAAGAAGAAGATATGAAGAAAATGAATGAATATGAAGATGTTTTAGGTAGTCTTTAAGTTAAGAGAGAATATGATCAGGTTACATCTAAGTAAGCGTACTCTATCGTCGAGCATAGACTTCTGAAAGGGTTACTCGTGGTTCTGAGCTGCTAAAAGCGAAGTAAGGAATATAGTCTGTTATGGTTTTAGGAGGAAAAAGTCTAGCATATTAGAGCGGAAGAAGTCGTAATATCATATTTGCCAACAAAAAAAAAATATTGACTAAAATCCACCTTAGATGCTTAGCATTCTACCGCCGCGGTAACTCTTTCGAAAAATCTCGCAACATTTCGTATCAGAATAAGATAAATGGATATTGGATACAAGATAGATAGTCTTAGAACATTTGCAAAAGGTAAATTATTCATTTAGACATACGCACAGACTTGGCAATAAGCCATATTAGCTGGCAAAGAGCCAAACCTAGCTTTATTACCATATGGTACCTTCGACTACGAAAATGAGTTCAGTATTTTTTCTTTTACAATATAGCGCATATCCTTCGACCAGAACACGGTGAAAAATGATGCTTGACGATAGAGATATATATATAAGTACGCAGATTCAGAAACGATATGTATATCGTTGAAACTGTAGTCTTTTCAAGCCGTTTGCCTGCTGTGATTTCCTATCGACAAATATATCAACTTTGTATTTAAACTGTCATTGCCTGCTGAACTGATTCCAATCCAAAATCATTCCTTATTGTTTCATCTTCATCGACATCATCATTTCAGCCGTAAGACGCTGTTGCCTGTTGAATATAGGGCTCCCCAAGTGTCTAAGAGCCTTTATTATTTACCTTTATTACATATCATTTAAGACTACTGCCAAATTTTACACTTCACACAAATTGCTGATCCTCACAGCAATTTAGGCTGTGTACCTCTCATACAGTATTCCAAACACAATTACCTTCACCCAAGTACACACCCAACCATCAGGTAACAATAATTATCTTCGACCACATACACATACCCTACAATAAGGTCACCAACCCAAACTGATGTACATATATCACTGTTGGTACCACCATCAGTACTACCAAGTTTGGTGACCGTTCGCGTGTGTCCACTTGCCCTTATTCCACTAATGTCTCCAATACCCTGACCTGTACCTCGTACATTCATAATGATACAGTTTCGATTATAATCTGTTTGGAAAAAAGGACGTTGACTTGGAATTGATTTTTTGTTTTATTTGGGACACCTTATAGTAAGTTACCGTTTTCAAATAGTAGATGTTGTTCTGGTTGTATTTGTTTGAGAGAGAATAGGTAGATAGATATTGTTATAGATAGGCTCACGCTTGTCAACTATCTCATCTGATGGTAAGTGATCTTGTGGTTGACGATGGAGCACGCTTACCTGCTTGCCTAAAAGTAACGTATTCACTAAATACTGTAACTATCAGAAATCATATCACCAGCACCCCTACTCTGATACCAATGTAGGTATTTGGGGTTAACGTTTGAATCCCCGACCGGTCCTATGAGACCGCGCTGTTATTGTTTTACTATTGTGTCTCGTTTCGCGGGTATCTGAGTAATTAAAGCACGATATGTTCTTCCGTCATCATTGTAATCATCACCTCCTTTCTCATCATCTTTCACACACTCAATCACTCATTTCTAGGCCCCCTATAATCATCTTAATTCATACTAAAATCTTTCTTCACAACAAAATCACTATACTTTTGAATTGCTCTGCAAATCCAGTACAAATCTCCATATCCTATAATCCCAACAATTCCATTTCAAAAATCCATTCCGTAAAGAGCATAGTAAGTACAAATAAGCGGTCCACCTCATAAAACGCGCGACACCCACTGCTATGCAAATACGAGTGCAATCTTATCTGGTGCAGGGCATCTACCCCTGGAATGTCACCACACCAGCTCATGCTACGTCCCTTGGCCCTACCATTAGTATGTATTATGGATCAACATAGCTTACAACATGCTTGTATTTTTATGAAGGTAAAGAAGTAAACCTCAGAGAAAAGATATACCTTATAGAAAAATTTCCTACTTTCAAGTTTGAAGTCCTATACAGGAAAAGTTTTTAACCACTGCGTAAATTTTTTTTGGTGGCTCATTGTAAGTAATAGAATACAGATCGGTCTTCAAAGTTAATGGATGGGTGACTATCTTAACATAACGAGTTTCCTCCATGCCTCGGAAAACATAGGCTGCGATCAGACTTCCAGAACCCAATAACTGGGGTAACAGGGTACTTCATGGCAAGACTGGAGTCAGATTTACTGGCTTCTGACTATCCGTAACGACTGTAAATGACAGCCGGGACCTACGGCTTAGCGTGCTTTCCGAGGCACGGAGGATACTCGTTATGTTAAGATGGTCACCCATCCACAGGCTAACCTTGGCAAGCGTTGCTTATTTATAACCTTGAAGTCGACTTGTGTTCTATTACTTACACTGAGCCATCAAAAAAAAAATTACGCAGTGGTTAAAAACTTTTCCTGTATACGGAGGGAAGGAAGCCTGAAGGAACTTATCGGCATTGAAATAGCTCCTTAGCTAGCTGTTATTGGGCTCCATAATAGTTAGTTAGCGAGCTCCCTAGTTGCTTTAGAGGAAAACTCCAAAAAATCCTGGCCCTAATATAGAACCTTGGTAGATCCCTAGATTAGCAATTGCATTGGCGACTATCAGACCAAAGGAGTTATCTATAGACTTGAGGCATTATACATAGTATCACGATTCGATATATCTCTCGCTTGTTTCCATACATTTGTCTGATTCTATCTAATAAATTCAGTATCAAATCTGTATATCTATCCTTTATATGTGTATTTCTAAAATTCATGTCACAATATCAGTTTATTGTTCGTGCTATGGACTTTACAACACCAACAACTGTATTTAGTGTTAGTCCATGTGTTTAAGTGGTGTTTTTACGACAAGGGGTGACGTCCAGTCTAGACTCTATCGATCTGTCTATGGTAAGGGGTAACCCAATGAGCTAAGCTGTCATTTGGGAAATAATGGGGAACTACGAGGTGACACACGCGACGTGATTAGTTCGTTGAAGATAATTTAATCTGGGAAATTTGAGACAGCAATCGGATTTCAACTTCTAGAGTTCAAACCCTTTTTTGAGTTTTTTTTTTATTATTGATAGGCTTGCGTTTGACCACTATCTCACCTGATGGTAAGCGATGATACCCATTAGGGTCGTCGATAGAGTACGCTTGCCTAGAAGTAACAACATAAATATTCACTCTTGATTTAAAGATAAGAGCTATCAAAATAGTTTACACTATTCTAATGGCTACAACTTAGGATTTCTATTCCTTTTTTTTAAGGGTAAATAATATGCTTTGGATGTAGCGAGAGGGATTGCCAAAATTTTGACCGAAATCCTGCTACGTGCGTGAAGACCAAAGAAATAAATTAACTTGCAGACTTATTGAGTTATCTAAAAGTATACATAGCAAAAGCTGGTATACTTCAAATCTAATAGAAGTCTCAAAAAAAGGGAAATTTTACTACTATTAAACTAAATGTTTGGAAAACACACACACTCAAAACACTTAGATGTATTAACAGTAGCTGCCCTTCCAAATTACCTTCAGTTAATAGAATACCACACCACCATTACCAGCACTGCATTATTGATTTTCCAATCAGCTACCTCGATGGGTGGTACTGTCTTCCTGGTATCGGTATCGGTATCGAGTGCATGGCACCGGACGGGCTTCCCTAATTACCGGTATTGACCGCATGCGGAGGAAGGGTGCGTTTAATTACACTGGTAAGTGCATGGCAAAAAAAAATGGGGCTTTTTTAAAGTGGGCATCATTGTTTACCACCAGTGAGTGGTAGAGTGCGAGGATATTTACACTATTATAAAGAGGTAAGTTACGACTAAAGTTTCTAAGGTATGGTTTTTTTTTGGAAGAGGTATCATCAGAATGACTTCTCTCACTCTTGGGCGGAGCGGGAGGGCATGTCAGACTCTTACTGACAAACCCCTACCCCGTTCCTTCGTTGCCTTCCATCTGGAGGGGACTCGGTGTCAACCGGAATACCCATGTTCCCCAGAGGCTTCGGCCCTGCCGGGCCCTTACAGAATTATAAAGTGGTAAGTTACAAGTAAAGTTTCAAAGGTATGGTAAGGTCTCTGAAATTACTGGTCCGATTGTCAAAATTATTTCAACGTTAGCAAGCTGCTTTATGTTTGATGTTTTTATTTGAGTGATATGGGCTACATTTTATGTCCGGGAAGACACAGGCGAAGCAGCAGCCAAAAGCTAGTAAAAATTTAAACTAATAAGGTGTCTGCAAACTATAGACAAATGAATCAATCTTTAGTATCAGATACATACTTATTTTCTTTTTAAAAATTCGTGAAAAAAATTAATTTTCTACTGTTAGGTAGTTTTAAAGAACAAAGTAAATAAGCCTTCAGAGTTTTGTCATTGTTTGCAAAAGTATAAGAACGAATTATTTAGTCTTCAATGCTTTATTTTTTCGTTTCTAAGTCTCAAGGCTATGCTCTGAACTTGGCCTTAACCAGATGAGCAAAAACCAGACATCGACATTTTTTTAGTATTAAGGAAAACGAATACAAGATCTTTAATTTGTAGATCATAGACAGGTATTTAAATTACTATTATTTTTTAATGTAGGTGCAACTAAACGCTTTTAAAGTCACCTTCATATGTTATCTGTGGCAATTACGTTAATGGCGGGAACATGTTAGTTTTTACTTTTTCATTGATGTGTCAACAATAAATTGCCTTCAATTTGTTACTCATAGTTTAAATTATTGTAAATGCCTCGCTTAAACTAAGGAAAATATTTAGTTTAGGGTAGGTAACAGAAATATATTATATTATTTTTGTTTTTGTATGCAGGAAAAGCCTGAAGACTCGAGTGATTCACAAAATCGTAGGAAAATCTGATTTCGCATTGAGTGAAATAATACTGAAACTACAAAATGGTACTGATGATATAGTCGTTACATTCACTCATTTTTTTTTCATTCATGATTCATAATGGTCATTCATGAATGTACTTTTTGATAACCAAAAAAGATGATGCCATCTTGAGATAGAATAACTGTAGCAGCATTTGAACTCAATCATGTAGTACCTACGTAATTGCGACTTCAATTGAAACTATGTAAGTAATCAGATTAAATGAAATCCAATGAACTCACTGTGATCAATCCTTATTTTAAAGTCGTGAGAACAAAACAAAAATTCAATTTTGACAGTCATTTTTAATTATTTTTAATGAAAAAAAGTGACAGCTAACTAATTACAATCAGCTTCTCCAAGCAGTCGCAACTGTGTTCTCAGAAATTCCTGAGAATACAGTCTGACCGAGATATCACGGAACAACAAATAACAGTACAAAACATTTCCACGGCAATACTAAAATCGTGATAATAAAAAGGTTACAGCCACAAATCAATAAAGAACATTAAAGTGAAAGTACCTGTCACACGATCGTTACAAAAATATAAAATTCCCATAAAACGTGCGAGAGCGAAAAGGCTGGCAACACCGGTGCGAAGATGGCGGGCGCGCGAACCGTGCAACCACAGATAACAGTACTTCGACACTAATAAGTTTAGTTACTTATAAATTAATTGTGATGGCGCGATGATTCGTCGAGACGCAGGAAATGCATTAAGACGAAGATTGCTAAATAAAGATAAGGGAGTTTTATGACCAAAAGCAGTTGTTGGAATTGCAGCTTCATGATTTGCGATCGTGAATTCAGTTTATCTTAGCGTTTTCCTTATTGGTTTAAGGTATCCCTTTTCGGGATGAGCAATTCCAAGTACTTTTGTTATTTGTTTTAAGCTGTCATTGTCATGTTTCTTACAGAAAGGCTGATAAATTTGAGTTTGGTTTGAGTAAAACATTGCATTGAAACTCGGATTTCGCGCAAGCAATAGAATATTTACGTGGCCTCTTTGCTTGTCACGCAAAAGACATAAAACTTAATTTTTCAAAGAACATTGAACATTCAGTTCTTCCATAGATGTCCGTGAGTTCTTCGGAAATGCAAGTTCCATCACATTCCAGATAGGCAAACATTCCCACGAAGATTTCAAGTAATCCTATTCTCGATGCAACGCGTTAGCTACTTAGAATAATTTAAAACCATTTCCTAGACACTCATGATGGCATTCGACGCTAATAGCTCTAACATCAGTGTCTATAATCTCTGCTTTGACAGTTTACATGCTTAAATCTTAAAACTATTTGACTCTAAAGCTTTCTGAATTCCAGCACACAAAACTGTAACCTTTTTTGTTACTCGCCATCTTCGAGACGCTCTCCACTGCAATTTGAAAATAGAACGTTGTATTTTTTTTCTTATTGCATCGCTTGTTGGCCGTTGACATCAGACTGCATTTTATTTTCGGCCAGCCTCCGGGAGTGTTGCCATAAATGGAAGACTAAATATACGTTGTAAGACGACACGGGGCAGACTTAAATCCATATGTCTGGGAGTCTGGACGTTAAAATATTAATCGTGGGGTAGGTAATGAATATAAATGGCGGACATCTGAAGACTGTGTCGTGTGCAACTGCACAGGATACAAAACTGTATAAAAATAGTAGGATGACAGGTTGACAACAGGAAACCCTAATTCCAGTTTCCTTTAAACGCAACCAGATGACAAGCAGGTTAAGCAGCTGATGCACATTTTTCTACTCATTACTGTAAGACACTTCTCAAAATACACTATAATAATTTACTAAAGGAGTGATCATTAATAAAATATACCTTTCTTAAGTACTAATAAAAAGTTTTACTGTTGTAAAAGACGGAAACCCCGTGTTGTGTTAAAATGCACATAAAAAATCAAGGGCTAAAGTTGGGTTTGAAATCAAATGTTGGAAGGAAAACACAAAACAGTCGAACACATTTTAATATTTTTATGAATTGCGACTTTGATTACTTTACTGTCCGACATTACGATCGACATTTTAATATAAACTGTAGTGGCTTGTAACTAAAAAAATATACCTACCTAACAAATCTTTTGTATAAATATTACGTTATTCCTGTATTAAAGAAATAACAAGAAATAACCAAAAAAGTGTGCGTTTAACTGTAACCTACTCAAAAAGAAATGCTTTATTGAAATGATATTATTTGACAATATTCTTTTTAAGTATTGATGCCGATAATACAAGATTCAATTTTTAAAATATGGACCGGTCTTGTATTCAATTGAAGAAACCTTTTTTTTGCAATTGAAGCAACATTATAGTAGATATATAAAGTATGTTTTTATTAACAATATAAACTATAATCTTTTTAACATAGCATGAGTTGGGTGACAGCAGGAAGAAAATATGCATCTTTAAGATGAGAGAAAAGTAGGGTAAGGTGGGGTACAGTGTTACACGGGGTACAATGTTACAATGCACATATCTCCGTCCCTGTCTTTTAGTTTTATGATGTTGGTATACACGTTTGTCAAGCTCACAAGCAGCCATCTTTAAACAGTTGTTGTAGCCACAGTTTGTACCGTGCTAGAAAAATAACAAACAAAAAAGGTTTTTATGTGAATAAACGACGAAAAAATAGTTTCAAAGTTTTTAATTTCTTTCCGGATGTATTGTATTAAGGTAAGTGATGTTAGTTTTCCTTTATTTAATGTTTATTTGGCTACATATTACCGTTAAGTAGTTTGTTGTAAACAAAACCTAAAATACTCATTCAAATTTGTTAATTTGGTTTGCCTCTCCGGGGCACTGTGTTACGGGGCACTGTGTGACACTGTAACAGTCAGCCCCAATTAACATATTTTTGTACTATTTTAAGGTATTAAAAGAAAATGGTGCGAAACCGTAAGAGGAAGACGGATTACGGTCTTCATAGTGAAAAAGATATGGCAGAAGCGATTTTAATGGTTGAAAGTGGTGTTAGTCTTCGAAAAGCTGCAAATGAAAAGCATGTTATTTTTGTGCTTCCTCTTGTAAATGTTGCAGAAAGAAAGACCAAACGTCAGACAGATGTCTATACTTTTCCAAAGAATATTTAAAAGAAGTTTAATATTTATTAGAAGTTAAGGACTTTTTCTCAATTTGTTTGTTTTATATTATTTTATGTTGTAACATTGTGCCCCTTACCCTGTAACAGACTACCCCATATACTAGGGGCTCAGTGTTATAATCGCCTGATTTAATTAAAGTGCAATTTAAATTAAGTAGTTGCTAATAATGTTGATGTTTGAGCTATTTTAATTAAAGAGAGATTGTTAAAGTTTATTTCCATGCCAAAAAGTAGCTGATTAAAACAATATTTTTGTCATTACATTCTAGTTTATTTTTTTTTGTAACACTGTACCCCATCTTACCCTATAGACAGCTACATTGCCACCGAAACCATCCTATAACAAATTCTGCTGGATAAGCAGTGATGCAATCGTTGATGGTGAGGCGTTCATTGTCTAAGTTTACTGTAAAACCTACAATTCATAAGTATGCAGAACTACCTATATCCTAGAGTTTACAACCTGTCAACCCACACGACAAACAAACGCGTCAGTCAGTCACGTAATTTCTCCAACTGTCAAGAAAAATACTAAAACAATAAACATCTCATGCGCTTACGTGAGCAAAGTGCTGATTCTTTACCTTCCACCATTTATGAACGTAAAACACACGTCAGCTTATTTTTAAAACATCCAACATAAACAACTTGCGTCCGAGTGTTGAAACCAGGCTGAATGTAAACATTCATTAGCCACTTGCGCTCAGTGAAAAAAAAGTAACGGAAGCAGCCATATTGAAATTTTTAAGCGGGAATGAGATAGAGATTAAAGAGATTTATTGTTTCACTTAAATAGTTAGTTTTATAGGTTATTTTCTTGTATTTTTTATTATTATTGATAGGCTCACGTTTGATTAATATCTTACAAGATAGTAAGCGATGATGTGGTCGACGATGGAGCACGCTTGTCTAGAAGTAACATATTCACTCTTAACTTAAATACCCTTAGCATAGCATAATAGCAACAAATCAGAAAAAAACTCAGGTATTTAATAAAATATAGTAATCCGTATTTTAGTCAATATTATTTTCCATATTAAGGAAAACAATATTTACAGCATAATTGGCTCTGAAAATGATAAATAGGTACAAAACAGGACAAATAATAATACCCGATTCCACAGAATTAACCATTCCACAATAAATGATGCACTAATATAGTCTATAATTATACCTCCATAAACAAAACCTACGTTGACATTTTCCTTTTAATTAAACGTGTTAAATAACGCTTAAATGATAGGTGCAAAAATAATAAATAGTAAGAATTCATCATCATCATCATTTTAGCCAAAAAACTGCCACTGTTCATAGATTGTTGGCTTGCGCTTTGGTGCTGCAAACGGTAAGTATAACAATTGATAAACAAATAAAAAAGTTTGATAAATAAATCTTTCTTTCTTTCTTTCTAAGTGTCGCCACAATGAACGGTCGTGTACACATTTTGAGACTTTAACTCGTGCAAAATTTAAAAGAGAGAGAAAATAAAAAAAACTAGCACTTAAATATAGTTCTAAGTTTTGCGGCGAACTTGTGCCATAATTCAAAGCGTGAAGATACGTCGTGCATAGCTAGTTAAGTAGCAGCCAGACAGATTAGCGATTAGTCAGCTCAGGGGGCAACGACCCGACACTGCAGGGAAAAAAGTAATCATGTATTGTACTTTATTTAGTTGGCAACACTGGACGGCGGGAAACTGCACGGAATTAATTATACAGCGAATTGGAGTCATAAAGTTACCTATAACTTATAATTACAATTATGTAGAATAGAAATTAATTGAGTTTCAGGCAAATAAATATGCATAATTGCATAGTAGGTATTCCCATTGGAGTAGCTGGAAGACAAACGGGCATTGGGGCGAAAAATAACTGGGTTCCTTTTTTAAGTGGGAAATCATCAAATAACTTGTTTCGCTCTGGGTAGGGGCGGCTCTGCGGGAGGGAATTTCAGTCTTTTACTGACTAAAATGAGTGGACTTAACTTAGCAACCTATTTTATAAACGTACTTTTGAATTGTCAAGAAATTAGTCAGAACATGATGCGAACTGCACATTCATAGCGTTCATCTCTATGGAGCAGAATGTGTAAAAAACTCTTTGGACACTCTTTTAAATCGTGTCATAAGTATACATTATAATACAAATATCTCTGTCACACATTTCTTTTCTCTTCTATTATGAGAAACCAATGTAAATAACTAGGTATAAAAAAACAATTGAAATTAAAGGAATAAAAACAAGAAACTGGCAGTTAAGAGATGACCAGTCTCAACCATTTTCCATTTACAAAAACATTCACACTCTACCTATAAAAACCTGTGTAAGCGTTTTCAAATGACCACTTCACATGTAAAGTACGGATTTCCATCTCATAGGGAAATGTCGTCATTAGCAAGTATCCTACCACTCACAGTAAATTGGTGCGGAAGCAATCTATCCTGAGGTCTTGTGGAAACCGCAAATTGTAGTTGAATCACAATTCAAGGTGTTAACAACCGAAAATTAGGTTCTGGCACGAATGTGGTAGGCCCTTGGGCCTTGAACGTTAATATTAGTTCTAAGAGCTGTGACTGAAAAAGCCTTATCATCTCCATGCCTTTGGGCTTATGTTAGGGGTCTGTGCAGTACGTTTTTTTTTTCTTTTATTTTATCCTGTCAACCTCCTCTCCTAGAGAGGAGGCCTGAGTCCCATAAGTGGGAAGATTATAAGGCCGATAATGATAATGCTAACCGTCAGGCTGTTACTAAGGGAGTGAGTGTCTTTCATAATTATAATTTCTTACACAGTTAATCCATCCATCTTTTCTTTGGTCTTCCTCTACCTCTCATATACACACACATACAGACCAATTTTATTCATTGACATTTCGAAAGAGTTTGCAAGTGATTTGTCTGATTGAAATAAAAGGTTTGAATTTGAGTTATTCGACTTAAGCCAGGGGCCTCTAAACTAAAGCAAAATTTGCTTAACTTCGCACGGCAATGAATCATCATCATCATCATTTTCATTCATCGGATTCCGGAGACCCTCACCAGGTTCACCTTGTGAGTCGACTTCTAACGCTACCTCCTTAGAATATCTACTCTCAAAATAACAATCCACAGTCATTAACCCCAAGACTTCCTGAGAACCTCTCAACAAAGCCTTTCAACCAGCTGATTCATGACTCCATGCTGAATAGCATTGAACTCGCACTGGCCTGTGAACGCAGGAGCTTGCTGCCGGCGCCCGAATTAGCCAAATCATTCAATTATAGGATTACGCACTAACGGTCCAGCTAGCTGTTGTCGGCTAAATTGACTTTGACCATTGTATCGTGACTTTGAAAAGTGTGTTACGTTTGTATATCATCTTTTAGGTGAAGTAGTTGGGTTAGGTAAAGTGAAATTGGAAACTGTTACTGTAAAACGTAAAGGTTATGAAGATTTACAGAACTTAATACTGCTTGGCAGAATCAAGATATAATTATAGAAAGCAGGGTGCAAATCTTAGGCCCATCTTCCAAAGCTGCTACAACATTGGATAGCTATTTTTGAGCTGAACAAAATTGACTAGAGACACCAAGTTCCCAATCTTAGTCCGTTCAGTGCTTGTTTTATCAAATATTTATTCATTATTGTAACTTTTTTTTAGCTCAAAATTACTTATCCAAAGATATAACAGACTTAACTATTAGAAGGTGGACACAGATTTCATAGAAATCCTGGAATAATTCAGTATTTGAAATTCCCTAAAGAGAAGTGGCTAAAGAATATTTAAAATATACAACACCGACAGTTAAAAACAAGAACAAAAAACAAAATTAAAGCCCAAAAGGCGCCTAAGATGACAGACAGATGAATCACACAAAAAAAAAAACAGGGCAAGTGCGAGTTGGACTCGCGCACTGAGGGTTTCGTACCAACCTACCTATAAAAACAGTTTAATTCTCGAATCGAGTCTTGAAGACTTTTCAATTTTTTTTTCTTGTGACGTAACTAAAAATTTTCAGTTTTCAGACTTTTCCCGATATTAGTGCTATAATACCTTGCTTCGTGCCAAATTTCAAGATTCTAGGTCAACGGGAAGCACCCTATGAGTTTTGATTCCTTTGACAGTGTCGAAATGTACGTTTTTTGCAACATAAACGGGCGTATCTTTTTTTCCCGTCAACTTACAAGTTTGATTTTTGCACAACTTCAAGGGACCGCGAATTTCAATATATGGTTTTAATTTCAACTTGATACCTTCACGCGTTCCTGAGAAAAAGGGTCTTGACAGACGGACGGACAGACGGACAACAAAGTGATCCTATAAGGGTTCCGTTTTTTCCTTTTGAGGTACGGAACCCTAAAAATAATTGATCAGACCACTAGTAAGTCTATTTCTGTCACCCATGCATTCAGTTTATTCTAAGAAACTGAACGAATGAGTAACTTACGATAAAAAGTTTAGTCTCCCTCTGTTCACGGAAATGTTGAAAAATCTATGAATCAGGTGTATGTATCAGATAGATAGTAAAAACATGAATAATTTTGTTTATTTTGCCTCAGAGATAACACAAATGTAATAAACTTGAACCATTTTAATATAGAAAAGATGGATGGGTTGTGTGAGGAGTGTTATGGAAGAAAAGGGAGTTAGAGATCGCGTGACGAGTGACAGGACAGAATGGAAGAAATAAACGTGTTGTGTTGACCTCAAATAAAACGGGACAAGGGCAGGAAGATAGCCAAAGAAGAAACAGACTGACATATGCACAGCCGAAACTAGTGGGACTAAGGCTAAGAACTCACGGAGCGATTTTCGCCCGCGACCGCCGCGGTCGTGGATGTGCGGTTTTATTTCAAAACTCACGAGAACGGTTATTTGCGTGGTTACGCAGCCGCCGCGGTTGCGATCATCGTCCGCAGACGTGGCGGGCGATGACCGCAAGACGGGCGGTTGCAAAATAGTGTTGGATTTCTGTACCTCCCGCCACCCGCCGGCCCCCGCGGTCGCCCGCCAACCGACCGCAGAGCGCGCGGGCGCCACCCGCCGAGGCTGCGGGTGACCGCGACCCGCGCGATTCTAGTAGTTGCCCGCCGGTACAGCGGGATCCGCATACAACCGCGTACACCGCGGGCGTAAAACGCGTTGTGAGTTGTGCTTTCATTTTTTACATATGTATCTAAATTCTACAGAAGCTGCGGGCCCGCAACCGCGGCGGACGCGGGCAAAAATCGCTCCGTGAGTTCTTAGCCTTAGATTCCATTTATATTGTAGGCTAGCACTAAAAGACGATGTACCAAAATTTAGAGAAACCTACTCGTACCTTGACGCAAGCGAAACCGCTGTCAGAAGCTAGTAAACAATATTTCGTTAATATTAATGTTGTTATATGAGTCAACATTGAGGAAAATATAGTAATATATTGCGCAGTTTCAATAGACCGACATAAACATAAGTTTAATGGTATATTTAACTAGTATAATAATAAAGGTTATAATCAACGCTGAAATAACAAGAGTAGGGAAGGATAACACCATGCTGCTATCAGCTATCTACATGACTATCTATATTGTCAACAAGTAGCTTTATACAACGTGTGATAAAAATGGATTTAAAATTAATTTAGTAAAAACCAAAACGCCAGTAGATTCTTTGACATAACCTCTTAACTTAAAGCTACAAGATATTAAAAAGGATCACGGTATTCAGACAAACGATATTAAAGAAGTGTTTTAACAAGCAAAAAAAAATAGCAATTAAAAAACGATTAATCATGAACCCCCAACACAAGAGCTCTTCTAATCGACTACTATTATCATCGTCATTGATTAATAGATCTTATAATTCAACCCGTCAAAACTTCCTCAGCCAAACTGGTCAAGTCACTAACAAAAAAGCCCCTTTCAGTCATTCTTTCAACCTTGAAAGTCAATCTGTAACAAGATCTTTTTGTTACAGAGAAACGAACTTACAATACACACATGCGACCCGACCCTGGCATTGAAGTGGTCAGTACACTCGGAGAAGTAAATTTAAGTGGGAGGGAGACTGGACTTTAAGACCTAACAAAACCTAAGGAATGAAACGTAAAGAAATATGGATGTAAAGTTGTTAAAATATAAAAGGTACATTTTGACATCTGTCATCGCGAAAATTACTATAAAGTAACCGAAGATGGTATTCCCGTAAATTCTAAATTCTATCATATTATTTAACGCGCCAAAAGACATATGTAGGTACTTATTGTTTTAAAACACTTTATGTTGGTTATAAAATAATAATGAATTAATTGTTATTTTATTGTTTCTTTCAGTTTCGTTCCAAGTAACATTCTAGTGGTTCTAGGATCTATCTCAAATGTCAAAACGAGCCTTGTATATTTTGCCAACTTTAATGACGGTGACTTTGAGCAAAAAGACAATGGTAAAGGAGACATTGACCAGACCTATTTGGAGACATAAAGCAAAGTTAGACACATACAGACAAAACAAGACTATTAAAACAGTATCTATTTTTCATTAGGAGTTTAATCTTAAAACCGCTGACAGATAAGATTTTTAGATGGATATTGTACGACTGTTGACGTATAGTCAAATCGTTACATATATGGTAAGGCTTTAGACTAAAGCCAATGTAAATACTTCAGACATAGCAAAATATGACAATGGGCTAACAACTTACCAGGAATAACTAATTAGCTACAAAAATACTAAATGGTTAAAATCTTCTCCTTCTTTTCGAATCGATAGTAAACTCTTTAATTGTTTGGGCCCAGTAGATGGCTACGTTAACAGCAGCATCAGTGGCACTCATTAAATCCTCCAAAGTGCAGGTGTATGGGCACTTGGGGCACTCCAACGTGTGGCTCATGTTTTGGACAGGAGCACCGCACTCACATTGAATATCCGTAAGGTCTATAAAATCTGATTTGACCAAGTTGTGTTTGTTTGTTTGCAGTTGTTGTGTATGGTAAAAAGATCAGCCCATATTTGGTTCAAGGAAAAGTGTAACAACCAACAACAGATCCTTTAGGATTCTCTCTAAGACTCGATGAGGAGTCTGTTATTAATCAATGACTTCTCCTTTACAAGATCAATGTACCCAATACAATACCCAGATAATATTATGACAGAAATGAATCTTTGTTTTGACCGGCCCACGGACAAAGGGGGCGTAACATATTTACTGATCAATGCCACAGATAGCATGACGTAAAATAAACTATATAATAATAACTGATATTTAAAGTAAGAAGTACTAGAGCAACAGAAAATAAAAGGAGCATTGAACATAAGTAAGAAAAGAGGTAAAAAAAGCAAAATTGACTTCTGAAAACCCAAGCAATGGAAACTCTCACAGCACTGAAAGTACCAGGTTACCATAAGACGACGGAGTAATTTAAATTGAGAACAGTAGGTAATCAATCCTTGAACATCGCATAACGTTATTTTTAATCTGTATCAGTGCCCTTGCCTTCTCAGTTTACTGAGCAAATAAAACCAATAGCTTATCTGTGGTTACATCTATTCTGTATGCGCTACAGAGATCCTTGTCTGTGGCTCATGCGATGCATACCAGTTTGATACCATGGAGTATTTATACTTTGTAAGGAAAATTTGCATAAAGCGTCTGAATCATGAGTACGCCCACCAAGTACCTTAGTCTGGAATGTTTATTGTTTTTAAATAACGAAATATGCTTTGGATTATACGGTTGGTGATGCAGGCATACAATTTTGTTTCATTGCATACACAATGCAAGGAAAAAACTTAAAAAAAATATGTAAAGTACAAGTTTTGAAAACTTGATCAACCTGTTTGTAGCGGCAAGGAGCAGATATTATTTGGTTATCTAACTAAAGACGAATTTCTAATTAAAGTTACATCATTTACGAATATATTGTACGGTGTTTTATGGAAAGCTTGTTATATAACTAAATTCATGAAATCAATAACAGTATCGCGTCAATATTCAACGCCATATTCCAAGCTGTACAGGAAATTAACTGGCCTAAAATAAAAGGATAACACACTTTAACTGTGGCAATCGTTAATATTCTACGGAGCTGCCCTAGATTAGCGTCCATTAAAATCGTGTTACAAGTAACGCTTCCAATTGGTTGGTTAGTTAGAGCTACATTTTCAAATATAGAACAAAAAACGTCCGAAGAAAACATGGCTGGAAACAAAACATTGAGGTTACATATCACCAGTCTTGAACATGTTTTGTTTTCTGTCTATGGAAAAGCAGCGTGAAATTAAGTGCTGCCTGAAATGCGATTTTAATCTAAAAACATCTCATTCTCATAAAACAGCTGTGCTTATAATGTTTCAGTTGTATAACTTGCAAAGACTGCAATGTTTGCCTTCGTAAATAATGATGAAAAACCAATGTCAGATTCGTTTTCGATTCAACCATTACTTCACAATATTGACCATCGAATAGTTTCACTATTTGTTATCACAACGCTATGATTCAAACACCAATGTATTCACAGATAAACAAGCTATACATTGGTTATATTTCCACAAAAATCCATCCACAAACATCCGAGAAAATCCCAACAGAAATCCGCTCTAAAATTCGCACATTTAATTAAAACAGAAGATAAATTTACTTACAATTTTCCGACGAGGATGTTGCGCACAACACGTCTGGCTCAATAGCAGGTAAAATTATAACTAAACGTATGTAAACACATCAATACATACACACAGACACACAGGCTTCCTTTAGAATTAATTCTGGTTCTCAAGGGCACTTATTGGTGAGATATGGAAATTCTTTCTGAACACTTTTAGGAAGGCGATCGGAAGAGACCTCGTCTTTGAGACGTCTAAGAAAATAATGTGGCAAAGATACAGTTGTGGTGTTTATTTATTCTTATTAAATCGATGTTTTTCCCTGTGTTGGTGTTTTTTTTTAAAGACGCAGGCATTGGTCAGCTGAGATGACGTTGTTCCTTCGATATGACGTCAGTTAAAGAGCTTTACAGATTTCTCAAACGTCACACCACGCCTTATTTTATCGGGCAGCGATTGGA
Source organism: Mythimna separata (assembly GCA_030763345.1). Lineage (NCBI taxonomy): Eukaryota > Metazoa > Arthropoda > Insecta > Lepidoptera > Noctuidae > Mythimna > Mythimna separata. Next base: position 1,773,034 of record CM061188.1, on the reverse strand, counting down.
CCTTTCTCGAACTGGGGTTGCTTATGCAATAAATATCTGTGTGTAGGTATATATGAAAGCACGTGCATTACCCGGTGATGTAAGCAAAGACGTCAGGCACGTGCCACCAAACACGTAGTTTGGTTCGTTTCACAGGAAAAATGAGTAGGAAAGTAACCTTTCAGTGGGTTTTTTTGGTGTGAAGTTTCGTGTTTAGTGAAAAGAGGATAGGTAGCAGTTTACAGTATGACCTCTGATACGAAGGGGGCACAAACGTGTTCAAAAATGGTAGGGTAAGAATGACAGAAAGTCTATTTTTAGTCATTGACTACTATTTCAATTTGGAAGTAGGTAAAGTATTTGTAACTGAACATTTTAAACTCTGCTTTAGCTTGGAAACCTTTATCATCAAACTTTGGCTTAGAAGTAGTTTTGACACGTTCTTTACTTCAAATTCTATAAGCGGCCCTATACACAGGTATAGCATACTGATCATAAAATTATATACCTACTCAACTTGTACCATCGAGCAACCTTTATATGACATAACGCCATTTGTTTCTATGTTCTCCACAACCTTTGCTCAGCAGTATCTGCGCTACTGAATAAATATTTTGTATTTAGGACTTGTTATTATTATTATTAAATCTAGCCTATGCTGTCCCACTGCTGGGCAAAGGCCTCCCTCCATTCCTTCCATCGTTCCCGGCTTTGAGCCACTTCTTGCCAATTCTCACTTAGCACTTGTTACGTAATTTATTTATTTATTTTTCCAGAAGGCTTACATTTATGTATTTGTAAGGCTTCTGTAAAATAAATAAACAAAATGATATAATATCATTAATTACAAGCCCCCACTATAAAATTTAAAAAAAATATATTTAGGTAAACTAGTGCTTAACTGCGATCCCTCCTGATGGTAAGCAGTGATGCAGTCGTAGATGGTGAGGCACTAGTTTATTGAGAAGTACAAACAACTAAATTAAATAGTATCGAGAAAAGTTAGGAAAAGTTTTAGTTTTTACTTAACTCCTAACAAAATAAAAACCAATCTGAAATATGGTGTTGAAAGATTCCTAAGATATTCGCAAAATATTTGCAATGCTTAATCTTTAAAGTATAAGCCAGCCCTTGGATCACTCGACTTGGGCCCCAATCTGAGAATAGGTAAATAAAATACTGTATAAATAACCACAGAACTGTCTAAGTACGTTGGAAGACGAATTTATGTTTGTCTCTCGAGACCAGACTTCAAGTTAGCTAGGCAACGGTTTACAACCTCCTCCGGGCACTAGGCGCTTGACAGATAGTCAACTATCTGTCACATCTAGCAGATATCTGTCATTTGACTGTTAAATTCTTTGGTTAGCTTGAAATTCTACTAGATTTCCAGAACCAGTTGAAATTCAGAATACTGAAGGCACTATTTTTGTGGAATATTTTTCTAAAAATATTTTTTTTCTAAATTGCTAATTTTTCATAGGTAGTTTCCCCGTTTTATATCTCAGTAAAATAAAGAATTTTAAAATAAACACAGATCAATTTTATTGCTTTCAGGTTTAGTATAATTTTATTGCTCTGAAAACACTTAGAGAAATGTTTCTTTATTTTTACTTGTACCAAAGAGTTAGTATTATTAAGAAAGTCTATTGGTACGATAAGTTACAATAAAAAAGAAAAATAAGCAAGACATTTATCGAATTTAAATATGGTAGCTAGTCTAGAAGGTAAAGTTTATTTTAATTCGGTTTTAATGAACGACATGCTAGACGCCAAGGGCGTCGCCAAGGGGGGGCAGGGGGGGGCAGCTGCCCCCCCCTAGAGATCAAATGTAGCTAGCCACAAAGCGACCAAAGCCAAATTATACTTAAGCAATTATATTATAAACTGCAAGAAATTATAAATTTAAGGAAGCTACTGCTGTTGCACAAAAAGTCAGCGAAAGAAACACAACACGCGGAGTTGCGACAGTCGTAAACAGGATTCAGCAATTGGGACTCAAGGCGGCATTGCACCAGTCCGAGGCCATGTGCTTTTATGGCCCTCGGACCGCGCCACCACGGGTTCCCAAAGATTGGTAGGGGGGCGGTCTACATCGGCGTCGTACGATGAAGTAAAGAGGTTACGGCGTCCTCTCGTTCCATATGACGCAGGTCCTCACCGGACACTGTAAGTTCGGGTGGTTCCTGCATCGGATTAAGGAGGAAAGTACGCCCGGGTGTCGCCACTGTGTGGACCACCCGGAGGACACGGTAGAGGTGTGCCCCACTTGGGCGGAGTACCGCCGTGTCCCTGTGGAGGCTATCGGCGGTGGCGACTTCTCGCGCCGGGCCCTGGTACAGGCCCTGGTACAGGCCATGGTCCGGAGCGAGAAGGGGTGGCTGGTGGTCGCCTCCTTCTGCGAAGCAGTAATGCTAGCGAAGGACGCTGCCGAGCGCGAGGGAACGGCCCTCACGCCGCCACCGCCGAGATCCCGATCCCAGTTTCCGACCACCGTAGGCGCGGACTTGCGGACGGCGAGCACTCACACATCCGGCAGTCCTGTAATAACCCGGACCAAGCCCAGTCGTCAAAGACAAGTTCTGTTCTACGCGCGCCTCAGGGAGATGTCAGCAAATTGTAGGGGCCAGGTAGGGCCAAAGCCTCTGGGGAACACGGAAATTCCGAAAGGTGAGTCCGTGTCCACCCAGATCGAAGGCAACGAAGGAACGAGGTGCAGTGCCGTAACTAGGGCGGTGCGAGCAGTGCCCAGGCACAGGGCGCAGACCCTGGAGGGGCGCAGAAATTACCAGATAAAGCCTGGTTAGAGCATTTTTCAGGGGCGCAGTTTTGAAAGCTCGCACCGGGTGCATAAAAGGCTAGTAACGGCACTGACGAGGTGGGGTTTAGTCAGTAAGAGCTGACACGCCCTCCCGCTCCGCCCAAAAGCGGGAGAAGTCATTCTGATGATTGCCCACTTGAAAAAAAAAATCGTCATCGAGGCAAAGACTTCCAAAGTGCTCTCGGTTTTCATATTTTTTATCATCCATAATATTGCCCCATTGCCCCCCCCTTTGTCATAAGCTGGCGACGCCCTTGCTAGACGCTAGACAGCCATTTAAACTTTAAAAGTTGTTAATAGACTTTCGGTCGTGTTCTGCGTCATAGACAATTTAAGATGACAACTAAAGACAGAGTGCAGCTGTAGTTAATTTAAATCGGTAATTTAATCTAGATCCGGAATTCGAGATTCATTTAAAAGATATTCGAGGAAAGTTACATTACTCACTAACAGTTTTATGATTAAAAAGGCCAGAAAAGTTTTTAAGTTTCGCAAGTGAAAATAAAATTAGCCAAAAAAGCCATTGTAATTAACTTGGCAAGCTAACTGATGTTTGTCAAGCAAAATAACCTAAAAAGCCGTTTTACCGTCCAACAATTGAACAAGAAATCCCTTATTTCGCAAACGATATCGTCAGACGTCCAAATAAGATCAGCCACCATAAAAGTAAGACAAAAACAGGCCGGATATTCGTCAGCTGGTGAACCATGGACAATGAGCGACAATATGGCGCCGACCCGCCATTATTAGCAGCTAATGACAGATTCAGCGCATGCCTGCAACTTCCCTGCGCCATCGTGATTCACGGCCGGCTGTCGAACGATTTTGAATTTCGAATGATCTTGTTTGATTTATTGTTTTTGTTGTCAACTGATTTCTTTTTCTTTGTTCGTTTAAATTAGGAAGCGTGTTTATTTTAGCGCTTTTATTTATTTTGTATAGTACTTTATTGTTTATTATACCAACAAAAATAAGATAGAAAACTTAAATACGCAATACACATACAATGGGCGGCCTTATCGCAATCCGCGATCTCTTGCAGGCAATCTAGAATGGACAATAATTGTCAGAACATGATACGGGACTGCTGAAACAAATTACCCGTTTAATTTCGGTTTGAACTAGTTATTCTAAATTTTGCTATAAATAGATCACTATAAAAACATTGGCAATCAATTTCGAACCCCTAACTACGTCAATAGATTTTATAGGCCACGACAATATGCTGCGTCACTCGATTGATTGAAAGTAAAATTGTTCTTGGCGGTTCCCTAAGAAATTAATGGCTTAAGTTGATAAATAATATAATAGCAATCTTGAGTTTTGTGGTTAAGCAAATATTTTGCTATTGGTCGAATAAAGAAAGAAAGGAAAACGTGTAATCGTACAGCACTCACACACACACACATTACATCATCATCTAGGTACCAACTATATTGGGGTCGGCTTCCAGTCAAGCTGGATTTAGCTGAATATCAGTATTTTACGAGGAGCAGCTGTCTACCAGACCTCCATAACCCGTTAACTGGGGTAACACGGTACTTCATGGCAAGACTGGAGTCAAATTTACTGGCTTCTGATTATCCGTAACGACTGACAAAGATCTACAAATGACTCACTGAATCGTACACAATACAATAAAAATAACATTAAAATCTGTGCGAGGCCGAAAAGACTCCTAACTCAGCATATTATGCAGCGATATTTAAAACAATAAATAACGCAGCGCTGGTATTCTGCTTGGGCCAATCAAGAATGGATTAACATTAACACACATAAAATCTAGATCTGAACCAAATAAAATGAACAAATCACGTCCATGCAAGTTTGATACCATGACTCATCCACTGAAACATCTAATTTATTTGTATTAAGGTACAGATTACTGTGGGTTACGTGTTCAAAGAAAATTCGTGACTAATCAACTTTACACACAACAAAATCTGATGACTATGAATTTCCCAAAACTGCAATATCGTATGTAGGACAGTCATGTACTGCCTGGTTCTTAACACTTTTACTGCCTGCGCCGGATTGGTCCGACGAATGTGTTTTTTTTATTATTATTCATAGGCTCGCTTTTGACTACTATCTCAAAAAAAACCTGATGGTAAGCGATGATGTGGTTGAAGATGGAGCACGCTTGCCCAGACGTAACCTATTCACTTTTGACATAAAGACCCCTTGTAGCTATCAGGAACTCCGACAGGGAATTCCACTCTTTAGCTGTTCTCAGGTCAAAACGTTTCCGTGTCCTGTCCACCAGGGTCCTGTGTTCGCGACTGGGTATTCCACCTAGTTTAGCTCTTCAATCTCAATAGGTGACAAAAAAGCTAAGAAGATGGAGTATTTGGTCATGGATGTGCGACCCTGGTAGAATAAACGCGAGAATGTCTGTCGGATACATCCGTTGGCGACGCGTCGACGCCGACGGTTAAAAGTTAAAAAAAAAATCATATCAACAGTTCTTCCAAAGTCGTGTTGAAATTTCCAAAATAAAATAAACACGTATCGTATTGAACGATGACTTATGCGTTTGTAATTAGATATATGATTATAATGCCGAGCTCGAAGCGGTATTGTTAGGAAAATAATTGAATAATCGAACCATATTCGTTCTCTATTACTTGATAAATGATCAGGACATGATCGGGCAATATCCTTAACTATTCATGATTAGAATGCAACTGTAGCTTAATAAACCAAAGTATTTAATTGAGCTTTCTTAGAATACACCTAGCCAGTCATTTAAACGTTTCGTTTAAGTATTTCCAAAAATATTCTTCTTCTACTCCTTCCTTCGTTTCCTCCGTGCCTCGGAAAGCACGTTAAGCCGTAGGTCCCGGCTGTCATTTGTGGATCTTTGGCAGTCGTTACGGATGGTCAGAAGGCAGTAAATCTGACTCCAGTCTTGCCATGACATACCTTGTTACCCCAGTTAATGGATTGTGGAGATCTGGTAGGCACTCGCTCCGCGTAAAATATTGGTATTCAGCTAAAATCCAGCTGGGCCCTTTTGACCCCAACTCAGTTGGGGAAAAAGGTTAGGCAGATGATGATTCTTCTTCTACTCAATCGTACACTCCTGGCGGAGTGGTCGTGGTCATGGATAGTCTGGTAGGTTGGTTGCGGTTTTTCATCTTTCTCTTTCATCGCACTACATGTAGGTACATTGTTTTTATAGTCAGTTTGTCAGCACTTACACCGGTTGGTGCGTGTAATTACAATTAGCTATTTAGGTACATAGTTTTTTGTTGCAACCACTTAAAGTGTTGATCTTGAACCATTGAAGCCTATTCATTTGTGTAACTAAGAACATATTGCCTTTTTTATAGTCACCCATATTATGCAAACATTAACTTGTTGTAAAAAAAACGGTTTGAGTTGGAGTTTCATACTCAACAAAATGCACAGAACATAATTGTATCTACTACGAACATGGTAAAAAATCACATTGTATTTTGAATCATATTTTCCTCTTTAGCCACTGTATTCGTACTAGCTATCTCTGCACCTATAAATGTGTCTAGACAGATTTTCATTAGTCCAAAGACAATTGAAAGGGAGACTGATCATGGCAGGCAATAACTAGGAGACTTTATATTACTTTTTTGTTGGTTTGTTTTCCATGTAAGCCTTTCGACACGGATAATCTCGTAAGAATTTTTTAGGGCCAAACTAGGCAATCAAGATTTCGTAGCTTAGGTTGATCTGTTCATTTAGAAAGTTTATTTAACTTTTAATTGTATTATCGTCATTCGGTCAAAATATATTTTAAAAGATACATGCTAATTAAACGTACAGGATCTCCCAAGGAGCTATTTTGGGACCTACAAAGAACAAGAAAATAGAAATCCGGTTTCAAATCCGTTTAGTCTTCGTGTTTACCAGGTTATGAGGAACTAATACGTAAATAGGCATTACAAATCAAAACATTAAAATTTAACACTTCTGAACGTAGTCTATAGATAATTTTATTTTTAATTGATCGAACGTATCCAATCAGATTTTGAAATTGACTGGTGAATGATTCGCCGTATCTAGACGTAAAGAATATTAGTCTGTGCAAGTGGGGCCTGGCTGTTTTTTCTTTCTTTTTTTATGATTAACTGACTGGCTTCCTGTAACCAATACTATTGTTGAAGGACAAATGCCACGTTGTAGTTTTGACTATCGGTTTCAAATTTGAAAAGTAACTTGTTGGATATAGATTCCATTCTTAGTATTGATATAGCATCTGTATATCTTTTAGTTCAATAGTATTAGTTAATATAGATCTTTAAGTTGCTGAGCTGACATGGCGGTAATTTAGAAAGACCTCAAAAACCCATCTGAGCCATTAACCTAAATTATTCTCACAATATAATTTAACCAATTAAATATTTACAGCATGGACTTTGAGACGCCGACTTCTGTGTTAGTTTCAATGTTTCTTCTCAGAATAATCGGCTGGGAAACACTAACCTTATCTATTTTAAATTGACAAAAAGATTGACATGTATCTACAAGAATTGTATGTATTTACAATGAATTTTCAAAGTAAAAATCATTTATTGCCGGGTAACCCACTTTAGTAGCTAGGTAATAATAATTTTGATTGACACTTAAAACCTCCCGATACAATAAAATTTCTACCATACAACTACTGCAGCCATTTTTGAAATTATTGCCTACATATCAAAATATATTACTGTTATTAACGGCGGCTGGCCCATTTTCCCTAATCATAGTGTTGTAATGACAATACTCCGCTGACCCACGGTGAGAGGCAATCATCTATGAATTCAATGACGTTTCATGTCAAGAATCGCACGTCATTCTAGATTTCGTGAGTGAAATAACTGCAGATTCTTATATTGTATTTTGCTTTTATGATTTTATGCTATTATTTGAAGATTGACCGACTACAAAGCAAGATTTTTTAATCTAAAAGTAGGTACAACTGATGACAGTTATCTTGAAATGACAGCTGTCATTCTGCAATAAATCAAAAACCATTTTTGTCAAGCAACATCTCTCGAGGCTCTTTTGATTCTGGTTGAATCTGTATACTACTTTGGTGTACAATAAGTTAATTCTATTCTATACTTGTTCTCGCTTTAAAAATATACATATAATTATTTTACTCCTCCACAACTTTTTATACACTATGCAATTTAACTAGGTACTTATGACATCTCTTGTCAACCACGAGATTTTATTAGCTGTCAACATTTCGACGAACCAATCACAACAATCAACTTGACATTTGACAGCAGGTCAATAGAGGTTAACCGACTAAAAAACTTGTTGTGACAGATGTCAAACATACCATGTTCTATATCAAGGACGTTATTTTAATGTCCTTGGGATATTATTCTGGCGTCGTATTTCACTCGCACTTGCCTTCGTAAGCTGCTTTCCTTGGAAGGAAAGGAACGTGAGCAACACATTAATATTTGTAATTACTGTGCCAAGTCAATGTACTGTTCCATTTTGAAACGTAATAAAATGAAAAAAATACCGAAATAAATATCTTGATTAAAAAAAAATTGTGGAACATAGACTAAGAAGAAAGGCGGGATGACAGTGAGTATGAAAAACTTGATTGTACGTTTGGGCACAAAATTCAATCAGTCTGCTTGCCTTTTTCGAACTATGTTGAGAGTGGCTTCCAGTCTATCTTGAAACAGCTGGATAGGGACTAGAATTTTACATGAGGCGATACACTGCTTACAGTGTTTTTATATATAAATTCGGATGAAAAATAAAATACGGATCGAACCCCAGTATGTGCACAAACACCCTTAGAGTTAGCAAATTTTTGATTGATGTTATTTTCTCAAATATCATAAATTATATGATCAGTGATGAGGAGGTTTTAACGAGCCCGCGAATTAACCAGACAGAGAAAGTAACATAAACGTTTCGCAGTTAAATTAACTATGTACCGCTAGTTAGCTATCACAATTACTACAGACAGTTATTATGATTACTATTCTTACTCGAAAACTGAAATCATTTGACAAGCGTTAATAGCAACGTTACTGAAACCGAAAAATTGTTAAAAGTAACCATTTTACGTTAGAAAGCATATCATTTTGCTTTGCTCCAATAAAAAGTTGTAAAAGCGTAGCAAGAAGACCGTTACACTTAGTAATGAAAGCCGGCGCTATAATAATAGATCTTTGCTCTTTGAAACACGAAAAAGAACAACGCTTTTTATGTGTTCTCACAAAGAAAGTAAACTTTTTGACATATTTTTGACGTTAGATCAAAGACAACAAAAATGTGGATAACATTCGAACTTTAACGTTTGAATCCCCAACCGGTCCTATGAGACCGCGCTGTTATTGTTTTACTATTGTGTCTCGTTTCGCGGGTATCTGAGTAATTAAAGAAAAAGTACCAACTTAAGTTTTAAAATAAAAACAGGGTAAAATTTAAATTAAAATGGTAACACTGATATTGTTTTTAATTTTCATAAAATAACATTCCATATTCGAACCTTTTTGAATTGAACCTTTATTTAGGCCAGGTACACTACACATTCAAAACAGAGTAAAAATCATTAAGATTTTTGATTATTGAAACTAATGATTGTTTCTCATGGCAGTCTTATGTGCTGGTTTAGTTTTCGTCCATGCGATAGGTTCCGGTAGCCATAACACGCAATCGTGACCGTAGATAACACCGTAATTATGTGCCTAACTGTGCTGGAATTGAGGTAAAAAAACTTAGAACTGTGTAGCTGATATAGCTAGCTATATCATATCATGCATTTACTAAAGAGAAGGTTAGAAGAATGAAAAAGTATTTCTTGATAAATGGTTATGCAGTTTGGTGGATGACATGATCGTAACATTTTATTTAGCTTATACTTTCCCACAGCTGGGCAAAGGCCTTCCCAAACTTTTCCAGCATTCTTTTCTTGAACCCCCTCGAACCAAAGTTAGTGGTAGGTATCTAAGCATGTAAAATGAACTAGGGTTGCCTTAATTGCAGGATAATCAGTGAAATTCCCCTATTTTTTAGTTAAAAATGTTTTTCTTTGTTATTTTTACAAACCCCATATCTAAAACATTTAAGACTGCTTTATTATTTAGATAGACTCCCTACTATAGTTGATCGAGTGAGTACTACCAACTAGAGACTCATAGAAGTTTAAAACCTCATGAATGATCGATATGAATGAATGATAAAGTACTTCCAAGCTCTTTTATATTGAAGACACGTTCACATTCGCGTCTCAGTCGCTATCTGGCAAAAATATCTTTTATATACTTAAATTTTGACATTGATGGACGCTGAAATGATATTGCAACTTGAATTGGGACGTGTTTTAAGCACCTACGAGAGTTTTGCCATAAGTTTATTGTACAGAGACAAAATACAGTTCCTATAGTCCATCCTAAGGTTGTCTGGTAGATATCGCTGTCAGCAATGAGACCGCCTTTGTACCCATAGATCTAAGTTTCTGTAAAGTTATTACGATTTTGGTGTACAGACAGATGCAAAATTACATGGATAGTACAGGAAAAAATCGTGTGAAGCGAGAAATGCCGCGATGAGTATTTTTCGAATACTCGAACACAAACGTTCACGGGAAAATAGACACAAATTCATGCTATTTTGCATTTTACCTTACAATAAAGTTATTCTATTCTCAAAGTACTGAAACTACTGTTACGTCTTTATTACTATACTTTATAGGTCTGCCCGTCTGCCAATCTTGTATGTTCTAAAGCGTAAAGATAAAGCTATCGTCGTATTATGAGAACATGCTTCAGTGTTAAGCACTAAGCCAGAGATAATTAGATATTGATGCGCGAATGACGCATGTCACTAAAGTTAGTTTTAGTTGCTGAAGACTTTATAAAAAAGTGCATGGAACCCACGAAAGTAGTTAGTTTTAACAAAATAACTGGTAATTCTAAATATTTTATTATTTTCTTAAACTGCGTTCGTTCGTTTTATTATTTTAACTGTTAATTTCAGTAAATAATTAAAAAAATATATTTTGTTAGTAGTAGTTTCTTTTTTGGAACAGCATTGTCAAAGAAATGGATCATGAGGTCGATTTAGAATAATGTACGTTACCGGCTATGAGGTATTAATTATCACAAATAATTTATCTACATATTTTTTGAATGAATCATTTGCTAAGGTGTGTACAAACAATATTCTAATCGCTAACTAAAGTCAGTTTCCTGAAACCAACCCAACTATTTAGATAAGGCGGATTTTCTATGCTGATAAATTCTTGACTACAAGGTATGATCTCACTAGGAAATCTGTAAATAAATATTTACATTTCATTTTCTTCGAATATTAGGTATGGCTTAAATGAGGACAAATTAGTAAGGCAGGAAATCCAAAGAAACGTCGAAAGGATTGAGAGTGCAATGATAAGAATGAAAAGGGAATCAGAGATAGAACTAGTGCTTGATTGCGACCCCACCTGATGGAAAGCAGTGATACAATCGTAGATGGTGAGGTAGTTTATTAAGAACCTATTGACTCTAGCCTCGAATACACCAAAATTATAATCAGACGGGAAGACCACAGCAAGCAAATGTTCCAGTCCTTCGATGTACGCGATATAAACGACGAGGCGAAACGCTTAGTCTGGTTGGTATAGTATTATCATACTCGTCGACTGGACATATTGGAAGATGAAAACGTATTGCACCAACCACAAGTAACAAAGGACAAAGGCAGGTTATTTGAGCAACATGTTCCGCAACATGTTGCTCCATTTGTCCCCTAGTGTATCCTTGGCTTAATGATGATGATAATAAAATTTGAGAAAACTTTTGTCCAGGCGTAGAGGACGCCATTCTTTAGATTACTTTTAGTTAGTTTTGTTTTTTTTTTTATTTAGTTGTTATATTTATAATGAAATAATATTATGTATTATTCTTCAGATTAAATACTGATATCTTTGTTACTGAATCCGATGCGCTCGTTGCATCTAATACTTAATAAAGAAATGTAAATCAGCAATCATGCTCTTGCAATTAAAAACGTAACAAGGGTTCAGTCAATGTGCTCAGTATTTGCATAATTAGCTACGTCTGCAATATTAATTAGGTACTTTACATTGTTCGTGTTTTTGGCAGTTATTTAGGTTAATATTACTTGAGTTTTATAACTTGGTCTTGCTTTGTGTTACTAACTAATCTTTTTCTCTTTTTTTATTATTGATAGGCTTGCGTTTGACCACTATCTCACCTGATGGTAAGCGATGATGTGGTCGACGATGGAGCATGCTTGTCTAGAAGTAACCTATTCACTCTTGACTTAAAGACTTAGGCCTCTTTATATCTTATACGATATTATTTAGTGTATAGGTGTAAATGTCTGTACTGACTTATCCAGACATCAAGTTCTAATTTTTTTTGAGGTAAGAAATCATCAAATAACTTCTTCACCTGTTTCCTTCAGTTTCCCTTTGCATTCCAGGGTTCCGGTAACTCTTTAAAAAAATCCCGCAATTTTAACAAGTTCTATCTTTATCTAACAAATAGACTATAAGTAAATTAAAGTTCTATTTCACTTAACAAAGTCCACATACTTTGTTAAGTGTACTATTTTTAATATATTCCATCCATTGCCATTTCCAAGTAGGAAAATGTACATATATTTTTATGAGCCGTCAGCACTAGAATAACATTGATAAGTCATCATTCCTATTGTCGATTTACTACGTGCTATTGTTTTAATATTTTTTAAACGTGATCAGCATTGAATTCGTATTTACTGACATGCCATCAGCTAAAGTATTATTCTAGTAATTTTCAAACTTTTTTTTTTAGAAATACAGTAATCATCAAAATTACTTCGGCCGCTCTTGGGCGGAGCGGGAGGGCATGTCAGACTTTTACTAATTAAACCCCACCCCGTTCCTTCCTTACATTAATTCTGGGGTCACGAGATTCCCTTTCGGAATCCAATCCATGTCCCCAGAAACTTTTTGACATAAGTCGGAAATTGTATGCAGCAGAGATTTTCGTGAAATAAAATTTCGATACAGAAAGCTACATATTTTTTTTACTGTCTTCTACATCTACGATTTGGTACGGCTAACGATAACTTGAATATTTTAGCATCTACATTGCCATAAAGAGTACAATTACCTACAATGGACTTGATAGTCTGAAATAGGAATAATTAATTATATGGTACCTACGTGGTTCGTATGCACTGACAGTTAAATTTTATCGGAGAAAGAACCCCATTGTCAAAAGTCAGATAGTTACTTTGTTTATTTGACATTGATTATCCCTAAGGCTACCCACTGACCATCTTTTGTTAGATACCCACATATACACAAAATCACAATACGAATAAAACTAATGATATTGTTACGAGGAAATTACAACTAAATCTATACGGCCATACCTATTTATTTCAAATCTAAGCAACAGGAACATTGATTGTGTTAAATTCAGAACTACGCTGAAACTATACCAAGTTTGTCAAAAAATATCGACTCGGCTTCTAAAATTTTATTATTTAACTACAAAAAATAAAATCTCTAACATGAATTTAAACACGATTCCTTGGTCAAGAAAAAACAGTTCTTAGAAAAATAGTTGCAAATATTGACAACTGCTGTCAAAAAGAACGTTGCGAATTTAAAATTCAAATTAAGAATAAAAGTACTCACTTTGGCTCCGATCTGGTTTCCGCATTGTCCGGCCTGCAGATGCACTATTTCCCTCATATTTGTTCTGTTATAATTTCTATTTATTTAACTAAATAATATAAGTTGGTTTGTTAGCGCGATCCCGTCACACGCACGGACGGTCGGCCCGAATGAAATGAAATGAAAAAGGAACGGTGAACTGCGAACGAATCGGTTCTGCTCGGGGTGAGTGTGTGGCTAGCGTGTGGAATTCTCCCAGATTTCGGGGTAAATTGTATTTTTTTAGGTTATCGTTCAATACACACACATAACACTTGTCTAAAAAATTTAAAAGGTTTATGTTTATATGTGTTCGGTTATGTTGTAAAGTTTAATACTGAAATAAGGTATCATTGGAAGCGTAACCAACGATAAGTAGGTAATGGAAGTGAAGATAATAATCGTTGATAAAATTATTAATTAAAAATTAGATACGCATGCTTTTAATGAAATAATGTAAGAAAATCTAATCAAGATTTAGAATTGAAACGTTATTAGTATGGATAACATTTGCAAGTATTTTTGTACTTACTGATTAAATGCAGGAATAGCAGGAAAAGACGAATATTTTCCCCTAAACAATAGTTTAAATAATAACAATAGTTCCACTGCTCTACTGAGTGATATTTCCATAGTCATTGTACTCAGTGTTTTGCCTACTCCAACTAATCTATTACAATAATTTAACACTAACCTCCAAAAAAACAAATTCTCCTACAATTCGGTCGTAACTTTTTCGCCTCGTAACTGGCAACCCAAAGACATGATTCACCGAGCGAACGCAAGTTCACGTCGACAATGAAACCATAACTTATAAATTAATTCAAGCACTAATTACATTCTCTATGCCGACGACCGCTGACGCGAACTTAAGTGTTCTCAGTTTGAATTTTTAAATTGAGGAAAAAGTCTTTGTACCTTTGAACAATTATGTTTTTTTCTAGAATGAAACTTTGAGCAGTTGTGTTTTCTAAAAGATTTGTCTGTAATAATACCCACCAACTAATACCACTGGTTTTTGTTTGAACGCATTTTTATGACCTATTCCAAACTGTGGGCCCAAATTTGGTGCCCTGAAATAGTGTGACGGGGTCGCGGCAGACCACGAAGGAGATGACACGACGAGCTGGATAGATTCCACCAGAACTGGAAAGAGGAAGCGCGGGCCCGCGAAAAAAGGAAAGTGTGGAAAGAGGGCTTTGCCCAGGTAGGACAGAATAGGCAAACAAAGAAAAAAAAAACAGACGAATACCATTCCTTAAATAATTAAATTTAATGTACGAAATAATATCAGTAACTTAATTTTGGTACAGTCAGCTAAGTCAAACTTCAAACATTTAACTGATTTTTATTCCAATTTAAGATCCTACAAGGTAAGCATTTCTGTTGACAGTACTTAGGTACCTACTTTAGATCTTTGAATTATTTTATTTTAACTTTCGCATTTTAACAATGGTTCAGAATAGGCAACAAAAATTCGTTCAAGCAAATACCAGTGTTAATAGTTTGTTGGTATCAAAACGGTATAAATATTCTAGAATAAATCCTAAGTATTTTGACCTTTACTGTGTTGGTACCTATGCACTATGGTCTATCGGTTTAGGTAATTAACTAAATGTAAACAATCTTGGCATGTCTTTTTATCTTAAAGTTGTCTAAAAATTTTATGTAAAAAACTTTGCAACTAGGTATTTACCTAAATCGATGTTAGCTAATAAACTAAATTTAAATAATCTTTGTGTATATTATATACGCCCTCTTTAATATAAAAAGACATGCCAAGATTGTTTACCTTTAGTTAACCACCTAAACCGATAGACCAAAGAATAAGTCCTAAGTATTTTGACCTTTACTTTAACTAGAAAGTTTCAGTGAGTCATAGTGTCCAAATTGCTCGGGTTTTCTTCTTTTCAGGGATGAATGGACTTGTCACAGAATAAGTAATAGCTTGTGTTTAAGTTCGTAGGGTGTTGGTAACTTTCCATAGGGTTTGTTCTTCTAAAGGTCAAGGTAGTAAAAGGAGGTTCAAGTCTCTTTCGTTAATATTTTAAGGAGACAGGAAAAGAAAAGTTAGTTTAGAGCCACATTCAACCCAAATGTTTCACCTCACTAGCTAAATAAAAAATTTAAAAACATAAATTAAAACTTAATTTTTTGAGTTCCTTCTTTAGCATAGTTGAAACTTTTAAAAATAGAAAAAGAAATGAGTATAAATAAAATTCCTACTTTCATTAAAAAAAAAAATGTCAGTCTATCATGAAATCGTGAAGCAGATATTGACTACAAAGTTCTGCGTTAGTAATTTTTGTGAAGATTCTACAGTTGATCGTTCGAAGAAGGTTTACAACAATAAAAAAAAATCATTCGCATCATAAATCAATACTTTTTCAAAAGTTGAGGATTCGTAATGATGGTTAATAAGTAATAAAACCGTTTAAAAATATTCTATTTCTATTATTTTATTTCATATAATTCCCATATACATTATAAATTATATGATATTTCGTATTTTAAAATTTATAATGACAGCTATGGCAGCCGCTCCTCGTAAAATACTGGTATTCAGCTAAATCCGACTTGACTGGAAGCCGACCCCAATATACCTAGTTGGGAAAAGGCTAGGTAGATGATGATGATACCTATGTCGTATTAAGATCTCACTCCCTTTCTCCAACCATCTTACATACATTAAAAACCACTCCAAAAGCGTCAGTACCTAAGTAAGAAGTGCTGAAATATTCAATTAAAGTCACACCACCAGATAAATGCAACACGGATAACTTAAAAAGCCATTAGACGCCATTCATCACAGTGGATCTTCAAACTTATCAACACTGCTATATATCTGTCTGGTTTATAATTTCCTCCGTAGCTCATAAAGTAGCCAGTTAGTCGCCTGATTCACGTACAATCAAACAAGTCAAATATCGTTGAAGTTTTATAGTCGTTCGATTGAAGTCCTACCCAAAATCGGTATTCACGTGTTCCTTGAACGGGATTCGATAGAACGACAATTCAATTGGCTTGAAACTAAACGATCTATTAACGGCTTATTGCCAGTTGTAATCTACCAGGATAATATTGACATAGATTCGATCGAAATTCGAAGTAGTACCCAAAATTAGGATTCACGTGTTCCTTGAACGGGATTCTATAGAACGACAATTTAATTGGCTTGAAACTAAACGATCTATCAACTGCTTATTGCCAGTTACATTATTATGTATTCTACCAAGATAATGATTGACATAGCTGAATACGCATCAACGATACTTCGATCGAACGACTTTAAAATCGTTGTCGTTCAAGCTCGATTGATGGATGTGAATACGATTATAGTCTAAACGACTAGGGCCGATTTTTTAATAGACGAATTACTTTTAATTGAGGAATAAAAATGGTGATTTGACAGTTTTTGCATAGAAAATATGTCAAATAGCCATATTTATTCTTCCGATAAAAGTTATCCGACTATTGAAAAATCCAAAAAGAAAAAATTATCAGTGGTGGCCCAGTGGTACCTGCCTCGACTTGCAAGTTGGTCGCGGATTCAAACCCAGTCAAGCGCATTACTTTGTGTAATTTATTTCATCACCACAGCTCTCAAAACGGTGAAGGAAAACATCGTGAGTAAACCAGGACATGTGACATCCGCCAATCTGAACTGGGCCCGCATTCCCTCTCCTAGAGAGGAGGCCTGAGTCCCAGCAGCGGGAACATTATAAGGCCGATAATGCTAATGCTATTGAAAAATCGGCCCTAAGTCACTACGATATCGTTACGGTTTTGATTACTTGAATCTGGCTACTGATTGGCGTCTTAAGAGATCGCTGACTCACAACAAATAAACTCCGTTATTACTGCACATTACTTTCTCGTAAGAGCAGTCTTTGTGCAGCAAATAGATCTTACTGACGAACTATATGAGTGTGAAACTGAGGAAATAATAAGGCTTTTGTATTAGTAATTTCAATTGATTGTGTGCAGCGAGACTCCTTGACTGAAGCACGTTGAACCGTTGGTCCCGGATGCCATTTGTAGATCTTTGACTTTTACGGATAGTCAGAACTTCAGAAGAGACTTGATGAGATTATTTCCTGGCTTCAGAGCGCCTAGTGCGAGTTAGTTTGACGTTACTGCGATCGACACGTGTATGGTTCGGCTCTTGAATTGGCTCGCTCGAAACTGTAGCCAATCAGAGAGCTAAACGCAGAAAACGTCACGACGTTAAAGTAAAAACAATCAGGACTCAGCTCAGAGGAGCCAGAAAAAGTTGACACCAAGTCTTGCCAAGAGATATCGTAGTACGTGGTACTCAGCCTTTTCCCAATTGCGTTGCGTTCGACTTCCAGTCTCAATAAACAGATTTATAAACAGACTAGCTGACCCGGCAGACTTCGTACTGCCGATTTTTTTTTTCGATTTTATCTCACCTTTTAAACCTTCTCTAGACCTCTACGAACATTTCAAGACCAAGATAAGATAAATCCGTTCAGCCGTTCTCGAGTTTTAGCGAGAATAACGAACAGCAATTGATGTTTATATATATAGATAGATAGATAAACCAAAGCTTAGCTTGCTTTCTAAAGCAGGTAGGTAAATAAATAAATCACTAGCTTCTGCCAGTGGTTTTACCTGTGTAGAAGTAGAAAATTATCACTGCAAGGGGACCTTCTTCTTCTACTTCCTGCCCTTAAGCGATATTACTTGGGGTCGGCGGAACATGTTTTCTTCTTCTATTCTGTCCTGGGATATAATGTATCCTATGTACTATTTCTGAACATGGTCTACTCCTGTGCCAATTTCCGTCCAAGTACATTCAACTGCTTGAGCCTGAAGCAGTAACAAACATACACACAAAAACACATCATCTGCCTAGCCTTTTCCCAACTATATTGGGGTCGGCTTCCAGTCAAGCCGGATTTAGCTGAATACCAGTATTTTACGAGGAGCGGCTGCCTACCAGACCTCCACAACCCATTAACTGGGGTAACGGGTTGTGGAGTCAGTTTGTGGAGACACAAAAAAATACAAACAAGGTAATTTAGAAAAGGCCCCTGGCAATACCTGAACAATCAATCATTTAAAGTATCATGCCATCTTCAGGCGATGCATACACATTAAATTAATCATAACAATCGATACAAGGCCGCCTGCCGTTGCGAAGTTTTTACATAATAACTGTCCTGGTAATGTGAAACCTGCATGTTTATGATTTTCTGAGGTCTATTATTAGATTTATATGCCTTTTCGTAGGTTTTGGTACCGAAATTGGCATCAGGAATGAAGATGTCCGTAGGAGAACCAAAGTCGCCGATATAGTCTGAAGAATCGCCAAACTTAAGTGGCAGTGATCAGGGCACATTGTTCATAGAAGTTCTAGAGTGAAAAGTTCTCAAGTTCTAGAATGGCGACCACGTACCGGAAGATGGCTGATGACCGAGCACTAGCTTCGACTTTTTATAAGTGCCCATGTAGGCCTATGTTAGGCTGAGGCTACATTAGACCGCGACGCGATTGGCGATTCATGAGCGATTAAAACAAATAATGGAAATTCACGATTACGGCTCCACTCTACTCCAAATTTTACTAGTGATATTTGATTCGCTCTTCCAGTCGCATCGCAAATCGCTGGCAACTGTAGCCTCAGCCTAAAATAAAAACATTTTTGATTTGATTTGAATTGATGCAGCGTTAGGAGGCGTCCTACAAGATGGAGCGATGACCTGGTGAGCGTCGCGGGAATGCGATACTCACAGAACCACTTGGGGAAGACCTATGACTATCAGTCGACGTCTTTCGGCTGAAATGATGATGATGAAATCTGGATAACGTATTTAGCTCGCGAAGTTCAAATTTTCATACTTTTTACCATTTTAAAGGTCTTATCAGATTTCATGTTCCTTAAAATAATATTTGTGACCGTAACATGTTTTTATTTACAGAGTTATGATCATTAAAATCATCAATACCACTCTCTCAGTTGCCGTAACGTTTGAATCCCCAACCGGTCCTATGAGACCACGTTGTTATTGTTTTACTATTGTGTCTCGTTTCGCGGGTATCTGAGTAATTAATCCTATTGAATGGTTATGTCATGAAATAATCTGATCTGAATCTGAACTGATTTGGATTACGCAAGCTATCATAAAGCACCCACCATAGAGTAAAAACTACTTATAGCTACTAGCGACTAAGTGTAAGAAATCGGTTTGCTTTTTAACACCCATCATTATTTCTCCTATTTGAGAATCATTAAGGGCATATTAGGGCACCCGTGAAATTAATAGCAAACAAGAAACCAGAGAAATTAGGACACTATACTACCTTCTAATTAGGACCACGATAATTAGGTACTTTTTAGTTATGGCAACATTATGCCAAGCTTGAACCACAGTACCTATGGGTTTTACATTATGGTACTAGTATTTTTTCTCGTGATATCAAGCCATAATTGCGTGCTTTTTAAGCTTATAATAAGAAATCCCAAGTTAATTATAGACCTATTATTTTTGAGCTATAGGTATTTGAAGGCAATTTTATGAGCAGTACAAAAATAAACATTGAATAAGTTGGTAAAGAGAGAATTGGTAACAAGGGCATTGGTTCATCATTCATCATCTTTGCTTCACCCAGATTTTTTAAGGGTGCAATTTATTTTTCATCCCACCATCTCGGAAAGAGTATTTTTATTCTTCAATATCTGAGTGGAAAAGCCGTTTTTATTCTCTAGAGGATAAAGTAAATTGAATTTAGAACATCGTGTGCACTAAGTTTGTGAATTAAAAAAAACATTAAACCTATTTACTGCTACCTCTATGGTGCCGAATATATCATACAACTTTTTTTTAATTTGTTAAAAATTCAGACTCGGAACCTTCTTGGTGTTCTTTTTTCAATTTGCATTGTGCGGTTCTTTACGCGGCATTTTTTCACGTCATTGTTAAACCTTATATTAAAAACAAGAAACTTGAAAACAAGTGAAAAAACTAAAATGAGTGATTCTAGCGACGAGGAAGTTTGTTTGACGCCAACAGAATTGACTGAAACTGTTAATAATGCGCAAATGAGCTTTCTCCCTCAACAATCACGCGAGAAGTATTTAAAACAGTACGATATGTTCAACACGTGGCGACTAGTAAAAGGAGCTAAAACTTTCTCGGAAAACGTTTTTTTTTTTTTCATTTAGTCATTTCCTCGCTGAGGTGGAATGAAAAGTTACGTGTTGCACTCGAGTGCAAAGATTTTTCACCTCGTGCTCTTTTGATTCCCTCGCTAACGCTCAGGATTCTAATTTTGAATCACTCGCTGCGCTCGTGATTCAGTTTTAGAATCCTTCGCTTGCTCGGTCATCAAAATTGAACACGCGGTTAAAAAGCAACTTTGCACTCTTGTATAACAAATAACTATTACCTACACAAATCGTCCTCGTATTTAGGTCTTTCTCACGGGTCTTTCTATTAGTGAAATATCACCAAAATCTGATGTGTGGTTTAGGAGAATCTAGTGTACAGACAGAAGCTGTAAAGTGACTTTATTTTATAATGTAACTAGCAGCCTGTCCCGGCTTCACACGGGGTAGACAATTATTTATTTTTGGAAAATTGGACATAAAACACTTTTTTTGGTGGTAATTTTTATTTTTTTTAAAATGAAATGTAGCCTATGTCAAATTGGAAGAACGTAGCATTCTATTGGTGAAAGAATTTTTTAAATCGGCCCAGTACTTTTTGAGCCTATTCATTACAAACATACAAAAATAGGTACAAATCTTTCCTCTTTATAATATTATGGATGGATGGATTGTGTGAGAAGTGGTATGGAAGAAAAGGGAGTGAGTGATAGCGTGACGAGTGACAGGACAGAATGGAAGAAAAAGACGTGTTGTGCCGACCCCAAGTAGAACGGGACAAGGGCAGGAAGATGATGATGATGTAGTGATATAGAATAAAATAAATCATGCATAATAGACGAAAACGTTTAATTACAAGAAAATTGAAACAACGCAATAACTTCAAATTTATTCGAATTTATGAACATTTTAGGCACAGAATCGTTGATAGCCCATAGACAATCAAAATAAAATTTCAAAGCCGTTCGCAAAACAGCAAATTACAGAATAGAAATGTAGCCAATAACCATGGATACTTTCCCCTTCGTTTTACAGTATTTCTATGCACCGCTCGTCTAACAGTATACTCGCTAATACTACCCAGATCTATTTAATAGCTCGCTGACAATGGCCGCCCAAATCCCGCCATTTTTACTGTCAATTTGACAGATAGACCTACAATTAGGGATGCCAGACTTTTTTTTTTACCTTATTTAAAGTGTTTCATTTAGAGAGCAGTGGTGGCCCAGTGGTAACGGCCCCGACTAACGAGTTGTAGGTTTCGGGTTCAAACCTAGCCAGGCGCATTAGGTACTTTATGTAATTTATTTCATCAACAATGCTCTCAGAAGAAACCGACATGTCCTAGAACCAAAAATTCGAAGACATGTAACGTCCACCAACCCGAACTGGGCCTGCGTGGTGGACTAAGGTCCATACTCTCTCCTAGAGAGGAGGCCTGAGTCCCAGCAGTGGGAACATTATAGGACTGATGCAATGCTGCTCGGCCTTAGGGTGATGCAGAAATATTACACAGCTGGTGCAACTTAATAACTAGACACAATGAAAAGAAATAAATACAACAATCAATACATACTCGTACATATAAAGACCAATCAATACAATTGATTTAAAGACAATTGTATTGTGAAAAATAAATCTTGCCAATCAAAAGTGTGATGATTTTGCCATCTTTTGCGCTGGCTAGAAATCAAACTAACTAGTTGATTATCTATTCCGCTGCCGAAGAAACTAATTTACCTATACATAAATCATATTCACGACAAACGAACAGACAACATCAATTAATATCTATGGCAAAAGTAATTATGAAAATAAAATTAAATTGAGATACTAAAAATAAAAACAGTAGCTTTTTCATGTCATGTTTTAGATTTATTATAGCGATCTATATTTTTTACTACGTGCTCTTTTTGTTAGGAATAAAAAGTTATTAATGATTTTTCAATTGGTTATATAAAACAAATGAAACGCGATTGGCGGTTCTGAGAAAAGTATGTAATTTAAAATTGAACACTGGGCAGTAAGTGCACTAACAAAATATATGGATGACAAAAAATAGTAGAGAATGATTTCCGTTCTCGTCTGATGATTCTCGATACAGAATCGAAATGAAAATAGTTATAGTGATCTAAATTTTTGTGGGTTTGGGTTTCATGTCTGTGACTGTACTTCCTATAATTTGTGTTTTACTATGGAATTGATACAAGTGGAGAAATTTTATCATTGCGACCGGCGGATATTGCCGAACCAGGGTGACGGGAGTCATCATCATCATTATTTCAACAGAAGGACGTCCACTGTTGAACATAGGCCTCCCGCAAGTCTCGCCACAACGGCAAATCTCGCGACTCTTACCAGGTCCTCGTTTCACTTTGTGGGAGGCTTTCCAACGATGCATCTTCTAGTCGTCACTCTAGAACCATTCGTCCCCATTG
Organism: Mythimna separata; assembly: GCA_030763345.1. Taxonomy (NCBI): domain Eukaryota; kingdom Metazoa; phylum Arthropoda; class Insecta; order Lepidoptera; family Noctuidae; genus Mythimna; species Mythimna separata. Next base: position 1,749,995 of record CM061188.1, on the reverse strand, counting down.
ACCATCCGTTCTATGAACATTGTGCCTTGCCCACTGCCACTTGAGTTTGGCGATTCTTCCTTGTTTGGCTATGTCAGTAACCTTGCAAGTTTCAAGCTCTATTGATGGATATAGTCCGTCTAATGAAAGCGCAACCTGAGAAAAAGAAGTTAATTAAAAAAAAAATGTATATGGTATTACTAACTAGTAGGAGAATCATGTCTTGACACTTCTCAATATTTTTTATTTCCTACAATTGCGGCTGAGTTTGGCGATTCTTTGGGCTATGTCGGTAACCTTGATTCTCCTGCGGATGTCTTCATTCCTGATCACTCAAGGAAACTCCGAGGATAGTACTTTCCATTGACCTTTGGGTGACTTTAAGCATACGACGCGGGTAGCTAGTTCAATAATATTGTAACATTTATACAACAGTCATATGCGTAAATACAGAATTAGAAATTGAAACCGAACGGTAGCCAATGTAGCCATGTTGGGCTGTGATGTAATCAACACCATAGCCCATTTAGGTAGTAGAACAGCGATCTCTTTATAAGCAATAGGTATATTAATTACTGTTAACTTACTAATAAGGGAAGTAGAAGAAAATTGGATACGCGTCCGTGTACAATATCCTTGTAGTTAAAGTTAGAAAAAGAAATATGTACGTTGAGTAATTCAAACCTTGCTGATGTTTGAGTAATTCCTTGTTAATTTTTCTTTCACTGTTGTAGCGACATCTAAGACGTCACATAATCACTACGAAGTCCTATCGGATCAAGCAGGAGAGGACGCCCGGGTGTCGCCACTGTGTGGACCGCTCTGAGGACACGGTGGAGCACACGGTAGAGGTGTGCCCCGCTTGGGCGGAGCACCGCCGTGTCCTCGTGGAGGCTATCGGGAGCGGCGACCTCTCGCGCCGGGCCCTGGTTCAGGCCATGGTCCGGAGCGAGGAGGGGCGGCAGGCGGTCGCCTCCTTCTGCGAAGCAGTAATGCTCGTGAAGGAGGCTGCTGACCGCGAGCGCGTGAGGGAACGGTCCTCACACCGCCGCCGCCGAGATCCCGATCCCGATTTCCGACCACCGCCGTAGGCGCGGGTTCGCGGACGGAACGGGGTAGGGGTTTAGTCAGTAAGAGTCTGAAACGCCCTCCCGCTCCGCCCAAGAGCGGGAGAAGTCATTGTGATGATTCCCCTACCTCACGTAATAATTGAAGATCTCCGCGCGATTTTAACGGATACGACAGCCCAAAATCTGGCAGTTGTCCACGTCATAACGACAAAACATCTGTCTGGTCGGACACCTGTAAGCTGAAGGTTCAAATTCTTGCAAACTAGTTACTCCTTTTTACAAGTTTTTATTTAAAAGGATCCCTCGCAAGACTGCCAATGAACTAAAGGCAAACTGTATGCCGAACTATGCCAGTTTGGCAAACAAAAGAAATAGAAAACCAGATGTTGATTGGTTGATTGTTGACCCTTAGGTCGACTGGTAGAAAATGCCTAAGGCTAAGTCCGCCTTTGTACAATGTTTTTGTGCATAAAGCTTAAATAAATAATAAATAAATGATTCCACGTTCATGTAGTTTCTCATTTAAAAAGAAATAAAAATCTCATTTACACTTTTTGCAAAGCCACATCTGCTGAATCTTAATAAAAGAAATACATAGATTTTATTTAATGTATTTTTCAAATTTTAAGACAGCTTACAGACTCACAACATTATAATGAAAATCACTTAACTGCTAAATAAGCTAGCTAAGCTTCCATAGATAATGACAAAATTATTACCGGTACCTCTTTTAGGTACTTATAGTTAATACTTGTTCAAAGTTGGTATAACACCTTCTTCTTCTTAGCGTGTCGATGGCAAAACCAGTCAGATACTTTGCCTGGCCCAGTACTCGGCCACGGCAATAACACCTTAAACTGTTAATAATATTAAACGAACATTAACAATATAGGGTTCAAGAGCAGGTTGCTACTTGCACAAAAAATGGCTTGGTTAAGAGCTTCTTAGCTGTGCTTCCTAAATCGTTTGCGCACCCAGGTAAACCACTACAAACACAACTTTGCGAAATGGGTTTTGTAGACCCGTCGGATACTCAATGTCTAGTGCGGTGCTCCTATTCAAAACATGAGTCATAGTTTTAACACAATTTCTTGCAACCCCAAAACGGGCTTTCATCATCATCATCTCAGCCGAAAGACGTCCACTGCTGGAAATAGGCCTCCCCCAAGCGTCGCCACAGCGACCGGTCCGTCGTCTCGCAACCATCGGATTCCCGCGACGCTCGCCAGGTCGTCGGTCCACCTTGTGGGAAGCCTTCCAACGCTGCGTCTTCCGGACGGGCTTTCAGAAAATAGGAAATGATATCCTTGTTTCAACTGATAGGCAACCCTACCACCCCCTAGCTCTATAAAGAATGAAATGCAACTAAATTACGTCCCTGTAAGGGCAGATAATACTCGTATGCTAATTCTGTCGGACATGGAGCCAAATGTGAATCAGAGCGACGATGGTAAGTTCGCAACATGTCGTTTATTTTCTAGATTTAACCTTTATTTTTAGTCATTTCCTCGAAGGGGTCTATAATTTCCCATTTTGCCAGATTGTGTTAGCATCAGTACTTGGGTACGGGTGCGAATGCGGTGCTCCTGTTCAGTCGATGACCAACTTAGTGCCCCAAGTGCCTTTATAATACTTTGAAGGACCAAAAAAACGCCACCTGATGCCGCTATAAACATGGCAAGCAACCTACTTGGCCCAAAAACTTTGAGGGAAGTGAAAACCGTCGACTCGAGAAGAAGAAGTAATTTCCTCCATTCGACACAAGCTATAACAACTAGAACAGCATATAAAAATAATTGAAACTGCTCTGATTTTCTTCTATTTTTCGAATTGATGGTAAACTCGTAAAACTGTTTGGGCCCAGTAGGTTGCTACGTTAACTGCATCATCGGTGGCACACAATAAATCCACCAAAGTGCAGCTGTATGGTCTCTTGGGGCATTCTAAAGTTTGACTCAATTTTGAACACCGCACTAAAAAAAATATTCTTACTAAACGTCTCTTTGGCCTCACCTCTCCATTTATACATATTTCGTGTTTAAATGGTAGCCCTGAATCCCTGATTAACTCCTTGGCAACCCTATCCGAGTTGAGCCCTACAGAATGAAACAAAAAGTCTCTGATCCGGCTAAACTACAGATAAATAGGTATATGTATGTCCCTACAAGGGGAGATAATGGTCGCATGCTAATTCTGTTGGGCATGACGCCAAATGTGAGATGTGACTCAATGCGTTTATGGTAAGTTGAAATAATTATGGAGATTTAATATCTAATTAAGTACTAGATTAAATTACTCGTAATACTCACTAAAAAGTTAGAGGAGTAACCGAAGTAGTTTACACATAATTATGTACGAGTAGATAGGTATATAGATAGATATATTTTTGAGGAGCTCGTGGCTAAATAATAACAGCCGCACGGGTCGATCTTCAAGGTTAAGCAACGCTTGCCTAGGTTGGTCTGTGGATGGGTGACCATCTTGACATAACGAGTTTCCTCCGTGCCTCGGATAGCACGTTAAGCCGTAGGTCCCGGCTGTCATTTGTAGATCTTTGTCAGTCGTTACGGATAGTCAGAAGCCAGTAAATCTGACTCCAGTCGTGCCATGAAGTACCGTGTTACCCCAGTTAATGGGTTGTGGAGGTCTGGTAGACAGCCGCTCCTCGTAAAATACTGGTATTCAGCTAAATCCGGCTTGACTGGAAGCCGATCCCAATATAGTTGGGAAAAGGCTAGGTAGATGAGATAGGTATATCGGAAAAGGACCGGAGTTTTTAAATGTAAGGTATCAGAACTGGAATCAGAATCGAAACATAATCGGAATCGTCTGCCTGTTTTTTCATTAACCCCTCCTAAACCACGCAAAGGACTTTGATGCGGTCACCCAGACCTACAGCGTTATTTGCAACTGGAAGATCTACCAATGTTGTTGTTAGTACAAAACCACGAGCACCGAGATTTGTTAGGTAATCAGGGTTCCGAGTCCAAGTTCTTTTTACATTAACGCGCTTAGAGAAATCGCCATTCGGAACGCCGAACGCCATAAACGTGTCGATCGCGTTAACGTAAAACTTACTCGCACTAGGTAAGCTAAAGGTCTGTCCAAACCTATGGAGAATGTAAGTGGACATATCAAGCGACAGAGTAAGCGACATGCAGGCAATTATGTGTGATAGTGCTAGCTAATCTAGATTACCAGCTGAAAACTAGACCGTAACAGTATAATTTGCATAAGCGATGCACTCCACTTGAGAAAGTCGTAGTTTTCTATACAGGGGATCGTCTTTTTGAGGTATGCAGAAGAGTGTAATATCCCGCGAATCTCCGTTATAAAGGGAGGATCCTCCGACCAGACGGATGATGTGTCTCGTCCGGGCAACTACCCGACAGAATAGTTATACTGTGCCGACAGTTGGTTTCGAGCTGTTGTATATTACATATTATTATGTTCTTATCGCGCGGATAAGAACATTAATATGGTGATGCAAGATTTTGTAGTTTAATTCCTATGTGGCACATACAGGTCACTATTGTCTCCACCGCAAATTGGTTGACAAAATCTGTTGGCAAAGTCACATTCTGTCAGACAGATTGTCGATAGTCCAAAATCTATGGGATTGACTACCCGTAGTCATGGGGTCCGTAACGGCTATGAAAAAAACCGGGTTCCTTCTATCTGGCAGAATCTAGATGCTCCGTTCAATTGGCATAACGCTTGGCATAATCATCTTTAATTGATTATTTTTAAAGCATAAAAGTAACTATTTTAATTGGCCGAATGATTCTGTGACCAAACTTGGCAATGTGATACTGAGGCTGGCGAGTGTTGCAATGGGTTGTCACGGCTGTGGAAAGCCAAGCACAACTGAAGGAACACAGGTGATTTTAGTCAGTAAACTCTGAGGCCGGGTCCACACTACAAGCCTAACGCGGTTGCGATGACGGGCGCGAAATATCAAACATATGAAACGCCCCTTTGCGTCCATAGTGCAGTGACTAAGGCGGGAGCCTAGCGCGAAGATCATGAGCGAGTTAGCGCGCGTAGTTTTCCAACGTTCCTATCCGCGCGTTATGGCCACACTACGGGCCTAGTCAACAAGCGACCTAATGCGCGTGTAGCGGTGATATCAAAACAGTTCGGTCGATCAGTTCGGTGATATACGTCGAAAAGCTACAAGAGCTCGCGCGTCACTGTGGCCACCGCACGCCCCCGCTCACCGCGCCCGCCTAGGCTCCAGTCACCGCGCATTCAGTGTGGACGCACCCTGACACGCCCTCTTGCTAAAAACACCCCCAAGTGTTGCCACAATAAACGGTCCTATGCGTCTCGCATTCAACGCATTCCTTACTATCTCACCGGGTCATTGGTCCACCTTGTAGGAGGCCTTTCAACGCTGCGTCTTCCGGTGTGCGGTTATTCACCAGCTAAAAAAAGGCTACATAAAGTCATAAGTCATTTATTTCATAACAACATAACATTGTGTAGAAAATAATCTTGCAAAAATAGGCAAAAAAACATAAAAAATAATGAATGTAGTTACTCAGATACCCGCGAAACGAGACACAATAGTAAAACAATAACAGCGCGGTCTCATAGGACCGGTTGGGGATTCAAACGTTAAGAATAAAACCAAAGTTAAAAAAATTAACAACGAATCTAAAAAGTCATTAAAAAATTTAGAAATAAGAACATACATCTACAATACATTCCTATAGTCTATTACTATTTCAGGTTACATATTCTGTGGACTAAAATTAATTATTTTTTAATGTAGGAAGGTAATTTAGGTGGCACTGTGTTACTGCATTGTCCACCTAGAGGATCAGAAGATTGATTCGTTTCTGACGCGCTACGGGTGGCGGAACCAAGTTACTAGATGTATAACCGGGGGCGTAGCTACAGCCGTATCAGGAGTATTATACGGGGATCCTATGCTTCAGGGGCCCCTATGTGATCAAAGGCGCGTTTTGTTCCACGCGCGCCTGAAAGAGTCAGTGTCAGCAAACTGTAGGGGCCCGGCCGGGTCGAAGCCTATTTGGAGCCCTGGGTTGAATGAAAGAACGCCCCGGAACCCTTGAAATGAAGAAACAGGAGAGGGCTACAAAATTACCGTCCAAAAACTTAAGTTCTTATTACGTTTCATCATCATCATCATCTGCCTAGCCTTTTTCCCAATTATATTGGGGCCGACTTCCAGTCAAGCCAGATTTAGCTGAATACCAGTATTTTACGAGGAGCGGCTGCCTACTAGACCTCCACAACCCATTAACTGGGGTAACACGGTACTTCATGGCTAGACTGGGGTCAGATTTACTGGCTTCTGACTATCCGTAACGACTGCCAAAGATCTCCAAATGACAGCCGGGACCAACGGCTTAACGTGCTTTCCGAGGCACGGAGGAAACTCGTTATGTTAAGATGGTCACCCATCCACAGACCAACCTAGGCAAGCGTTGCTTAACCGTTATTAAAAACAATATTAAAAGGATATCGTTTTTATAACGAAATACCTACACCCAAATAGCACTGGCCTTTACCGCAATCAGATAAAAGAGGGGCCCCCATTTTTTTTCCATGGGCCCCCTTAGGGACTACCTACGCCACTGTGTATAATATATTATAATCTGTGTCTAGAGTTCTAGACATAGATGTTCGAAGTGAGGGGCAAAGTTTTAATTATTTTTATCCATTTCTTCCGAGGTATAATCGATTTGATTACCAAGAGAATTAATTTCGTCTAGGTAGGTACGTTTTAATTTGGAAGATCTAAAAAGTAATTATTTTGAAAGTAGATTCCGAAGTGTTTTTTAGACATTTTGTGTAGCATCTTCAATATCAAATTCGTTTCGTTGTTTCTGCTTACAGCTGTTTTTTACTAAAATCTTATAAACTCAAAGTTTTATTGTCTAAAACGCACCTAAAACAAGTGGGTTTCAGTCAGTAAAAGTCTGAATTCATTTACCATTAGCGGTTCAGGGCACGATTTCTTTGATTTAAGTTGGTAACGAGTAATTTGTGTTTCCTGATAGCTGCAACCTAGGGATCTTCAGTGAAGAGTAAGTAGATTACTTCTAGGCAAGCGTGTTCCACCGTGGACAACATCGTCGCTTACCATCAGGTGAGATAGTCGTCAAACGTGAGCCTAGCTATAAATAAAATAAAAAAATAGGTTTTGACACAGTTTTGGCCAACGTAATAATGTAGGTTATAATAGTCTAGCTAATTGGCATGAAATACAGTCGCTACTAAGAACTACCAGACTAATCTGGAATGCTACTAAGAACTACCAGATGGAAAATCCAAATAATACTCTCCGACCAGGAAATCAAAGCCAAAACAAAAAAAAACTGGGAAAGTTCGAGTTGGACTCACGGAGTGAGGGTTCCGTACAAACTTCGAGAGAGCAAACAAAAACGTATTTTTTTAACGTTAAGTACATCAAAACTGTTTTGAGAGTTATTCATATACCAGTGCTATAAAACTTTGCTTTATGCCAAATTCAGGATTCTGGCTCAACGGGAACCTACGAATATTGGTTCCCTTGCGACATAAACGGTCATATCTTTTTTTTTGGTATAAGTTTTTTTCACAACTTCAAGGGACCGCAGACTTAAGTATTATGGTTTTAATTTCAACTCGATACCTCTACGCGTTCCCGTCTTTTGGCAGAGTGACAACAAAGTGAGTCTAGATATAAGGATTCCGTTCTTTCCTTTTGTTGTACGGAACCCTAAAAACTGAAAAAAAAACAATTAATATCAGCTGGCACAGTGATCCTATAAGGGTTCTCTTTATTTCTTTTGAGGTACGGAACCCTAAAACGTAACTCAATCATTGACTGGCACATTCTTATTCATAATTCCATCTTCCGTTGACAAATAACAGTGTATAGTCCAGTCAAAATAGACATTCTAGTTTGCATTAATTCCCAACAAGCTGGATTTTTGTGCAGGCCTTAAATATGTCATTACAAATGTTATGTCAAAAGTCCCCATCGATCCCGCTTGTGCGTTGTTTTTTATTCGAGGTTAAAGGTCACAAATTAGCGTTTTTTGCGTATATCTCTGAAACAACGAGAGCTATCGAAAAATGGTTCAGGCAAAGTTTGTAGATCGTAAAATTGTCTACAAAAAAAATCTAACACTTTTTCTTCTACGATGCACTGTTCTCGAATTATGGCTATTTTAAACATAGAAAATACGAATATGCACTCATACTAAGGGATGATGAGTTCGATGAATATTTGAAGAACAAACCATCTGTAACGATACATAAGCAGTGTCGTAAAGCATACACCTGGAAGAGCAGCATCGCTGCAGCTAAAAGACAGTGTGAGGCGGAGATAGCTACCACATCTGAGATTAGTCCTCCTCGTACTAGCACGAGGTAATGAATCGTCTTTTTGACGAAATACTGTTTGTTCTGTGGCAATGAAGCAGATAAAACGGCTGAAATAAAAAAAAGCGTAGCATCTTCGACCAAGAGTGTCCTAAACTTTCAACCTTTGACTTCAAGAAAACCATCTTTAAGGAAGCTCAGACTCGTTCTCATGAGCTAGCAAGTAGTGTCATTGCCCGCATTCAGTATGAATATGACTTAGTTGCTGCTGAGGCTAAGTACTACAGTGATTGTTACACTTAAAATACGACTTTCCTGCGGTCTAAAGTCACGATATCTCGAAAGCGATGCTTTATAGAAGAAAAGTGTCCATATCTTTTTTGTAGACAATTTTACGATCTAGCATTGACACTACTTGCTAGCTCATGAGAACGAGTCTGAGCTTCCTTAACACTAGAAAGACCAAGACCGTCAATTTGACGGCGCGGCGATTTCATTCTTAAATATTTTACAAACTATGTTTTTGTTTCTTTTGATATTTTATGACTTTTCCTAATTTGTTATTGTTAGGCTAAATCTATATTTAAAAAAAATGAACTATATGTTGTATGTGAGATTCGTTTGCAAATACCTACTAAGACCGCATACCGTCAATGTGACGGCATAATTATAAAGGCAACGATAAGAATTTTAATTACTCAGATACCCGCGAAACGAGACACAATAGTAAAACAATAACAGCGCGGTCTCATAGGACCGGTTGGGGATTCAAACGTTAAACCATGATTTCTCCAAAGTTTTTATTTATGTTGAATTCTGAGTACGTTGTTCTATTGAGATTGTTTACATTACACTCTGTAGACAATGGTTTCGTCAAGTGAGCAGTGGTAATTTGTTATAAAAAAATGAGTTGTCGTCTCAGTGGTTCTCAAATAGAACAAGAACTGTTGCGATATTGGGATAAACAACTAGATGTGTCAGGTGATGAAAGTGGTGACGCGTTATCAAACAGTGTTTGTGAAACCCATAATGCAGAATTTCAGCCGGTACAGGTCACTTCTTCATCAGAAGACTCCGAAGTGTAGATTCATATAAAGTTTCAGAGACAGATAGGTACAACTTTTACTGTCTACCAAGGAAAACCAGGAAAAAATATTATTATTTTGAGTACTCTGCACCCCAACGTGAACATAGGTACTAATCAAAATAAGGTGCCTGAGACTATTGAATTTTATGATGAAACGAAATTTGGTGTAGATGTCAAATGGCACGCAAGTACACCGTCTGAGCTGGAAGTCGGAGATGGCTTGTTCACATTTTTTTACAAATGTTACTCAGTTTAGCTAAAATTGTTTAATATTAATAAAAATTAATATTATTTTTATTTTATTTTAATGAAATAGACGCATTAATTCAATAAGTATTATAATTGAATCTCTACCGTCAAATTGACCGCTGCGGTCTTTGAAGGTATAGTATGAAGCCCGGCCCTTCTAGTGTTAAAGATGATTTTCTTGAAGTCAAGGGTTGAAAGTTTAGGACACTCTAGGTCGAAGATGCTGCACTTTTTTTTATTTCAGCAGTTTTATTTGCTTCATTGCCACTGAACAAACAGTATTTCGTCAAAAAGACGATTCATTACCTCGTGCTAGTACGAGGAGGACTAATCCCAGATGTGGTAGCTATCTCCGCCTCACACTGTCTTTTAGCTGCAGCGATGCTGCTCTTCCAGGTGTATGCTTTACGACACTGCTTATGTATCGTTACAGATGGTTTGTTCTTCAAATATTCATCGAACTCATCATCCCTTAGCATGAGTGTATATTCGTATTTTCTATGTTTAAAATAGCCATAATTCGAGAACAGTGCATCGTAGAAGAAAAAGTGTTGGATCTTTTTTGTAGACAATTTTACGATCTACAAACTTTGCCTGAACCATTTTTCGATAGCTCTCGTTGTTTCAGAGATATACGCAAAAAACGCTAATTTGTGACCTTTGACCTCGAATAAAAAACAACGCACAAGCGGGATCGATGGGGACTTTTGACATATCATTCGTAATGACGTATTCAAGGCCTGCACAAAAATCCAGCTTGTTGGGAATTAATGCAAACTTGAATAATAATTTAGTCTATTTTGACTGGACTAGTATTCAAATTCATACTTTATCTAAGCTGATGTGAACCACAGACAATCTACGTTTTCCTTTAATTTTTTACTGCTTCACATTCTCCTCGCATACTGCGTCCGTAGAGAATTGGCATACACTACAGTAGTGGGTCGTGGAAAGTGATTCCCTTGTGTTTCGTTTCACTGTACGCTGTTAAGTGAAGTTTTACTTAATTCATGAATCCCCGGCCGGTCCTATGAGACCGCGCTGTTATTGTTTTACTATTGTGTCTCGTTTTGCGGGTATGTGATAAGTTAAGGCGTGCGTGCCGTCGTTTCGTTACCACTTCGTCGGCAGAGTTTCATAGTTTTGTTTGTAAGTTTCACTCACGCGTACATCAAGCGTATTATGAATATCTACGCGTTAATGAAGCTACACGTCCGTGGGTGGTAGGCTTTACTGGACCAATGTTCGCGTTGTTTTGTTTAGGGACGACGTATCAGACTTTTACTGACTAAAACCCACTCCTGTTTCTTCTTTGTCTTCATTCCAGGGCCCCGGAGTTCTCTTTCGTACAATCCATGTCTCCAGTAAGCATCAACCTTGCTGAGCCCCTACGGTTTTGCTGACATCTCTTTGAGCCGCGCCTGGAATACTACGTACCATCGATGAATTCAGCTCGGTCCGGACAGTTACCGAATGTTCGAACGGTGAGCTACCCATTGCTCGTGAATTTTCCTGGGCAACCATTCGTAATGAAAATCGAATATAATTTTTTGCTTTTTCGGTACGGGCGCGTTCGGCGCATTCTGTACATGTTTTTCTAATTTATTTTGTGTTTGTAATCGTTGTACTGTGTCTCTCCCGAATAAATGTTTTTCTATTCTATTCTTCTAACAGACACTATCAGTCAGTCAGACGTCACAAAAACATACAACGAAACGTGCGCCATGACAGTTGAGCGCGACTACACTCCCGTTACCCGCAGACGTAGCCAATCGCGCAAAAAGTACAAGACAGCGCCGCAGACGACCATTCTATAGCCGTATTCACGTATCAAACCGTAACGATATCGTAGCGACTTACGGCCGAAACCAATAACGTATCTATCTCCAGCTTTGGCATACTGGAAATACGAGTAATAAAACAATTGATACCATACAAAAATTATACCTGTTTTCTCTTGTTTCATTTGTTTTTCAATCTTCGATATGTGATAGATAGGTTATTGGTTTCAGCTGTTAGTCGTTTACACCATTAACGTATTCACAGTCATCAATTGAGAATGAAGTTTGCAAGGTTATCTACTCATATAGCCCGAAGAAGGACACATTACTCGCAGAACGGAAGGTCGATGGGGACGTAAGTTTCTGGAGTAGCAGCCACGTACCGGGAGACGCAGCGTTGGAAGGCGACCGACAAGGTGGACCGATGACCTGGTGGGGAGCGCGGGAATCCGATGGATGCGAGACGCACAGGACCGGTCGTTGTGGCGATGCTTGAGGCCTATATACAGCAGTGGACGTTTCGCGGGTGAGATGATGAATCGAGCTTGAACGACACCAATTTTAAAGTCGTTCGATAGAAGTGTCGTTGACGTGTATTCAGCTATGTCAATCATTATCCTGGTAGAATACACAATAATGTAACTGGCAATAAGCCGTTGATAGATCGTTTAGTTTCAAGTCAATTGAATTGTTGTTCTTTCGAATCCCGTTCAAGGAACACGTGAATACCGATATTGGGTAGGACTTCGATCGAACGACTATAAAACTTCAACGATATTTGACTTGTTTGATTTAACGTGAATCAGGCGACTCAGCAGAACACGACTAACCATCAGACTTGAACTGCGAAAAGCAACCTTAACACAATGGAATAGAGACTATGGAAACTTCAAACTACAGCTGACATTCGTAAACCACTTTTGAACTACAAAAATCAACCTTACTACACCGCAATAAAGACGAGGCAAATCCCAAACTATATTTGATACCCGTAAGCAACTTTTGAACTGCAAAAATCAACCTTATGTCAACGAAATAAAGGTGATGTCAATACTTGGAATCGCGTTTGACTGTGTTACACGGAAAAGGTGATTTAAAAGCCTTTACATACAATGGGATGATGGTGGTATGGCCCCATATTGTCAGTATTATGTGTATTTGTTTTTTTAAAGGTTAAAAAGAATAGCGAATGCAAATTACAATAAATTCAGAGAGATTTACGAATGAGGCCCGAAGAATCGCCAAACTGAAGTGGCAGTGTAAGGCACATTGCTCGTAGAACGGATGGTCGATGGGGACGGAAGGTTCTGGAGTGGCGACTTCGAGCTGGAAGACGCAGCGTTGATCGGACATCGGTCCAGCGCAAGGTGAGCCGATGACCTGGTTACTGGTGAGGGTCTCGGGAATCCGCTAGATGCGAGACGTCAATGATTCCGCGATCCTCACTAGGTCATCGTTTCCCTTATCAGATTCTCTTCTTGTCATCTGCCTAGCCTTTTCCCAACTATATTGGGGTCGGCTTCCAGTCAAGCCGGATTTAGCTGAATACCAGTATTTTACGAGGAGCGGCTGCCTACCAGACCTCCACAACCCATTAACTGTGGTAACACGTTACTTCATGGCAAGACTGGAGTCAAATTTACTAGCTTCTGACTATACTTAATGTTTATTTATATGTACGAGTATGTATTGATTTTTGTATTTATTTCTTTTCAGTGTGTCTATTTATTAAGTTGCACTTACCATGTCCTGCACCGCCCTAAGATCGAGTGGTAGCAGCTTAGCATCAGCCCTATAATGTTCGCACTGCACCTCTAGGAGAGGGTAAGGGTCGTAATCCACCACGCAAGCCCAGTGCGAGTTGGTGTATATCTAACGTGAACATTTATTTTTTTTGTCAGAGCGGGACATTGCAGATTCTCTTCTTGTAATCAAATCAAATCACTATTATTTGTTAACATAGGTGCAATTATAGATACAGGTCTTAAAATGTTAAAATAGAGCGCTATGCTATGCCAGGAGGCGTACAAATTGAGAGTGCTCAAGATTGCAAATTAAAGTTTGCAAATTCAATATTTGAGAAACATGCATGAAACATTAATTTAAAAACACTAGATTTAGGTGTTGTCAAAATCTTAGCTAACTCATGTCATTCCGACGAATGAATCCGAATATCTAAGTAATTTTCCTACCTCCTTAGTCATTAGTCCATGGGTTATGACAAAATGGAACCCTATTACCTATCCAGTGTTGTAATCAAAGGGGCTCATCAGGGCCGAAACCTACTGGGGCCCTGGAATGAAGGAACAGGAGTGGGTTCTAGTCGGTAAAAGTGTGACACGCACTCCTGCTTCGCAGGACAAGTCTTTAGATGATTATCACCTAAATAAAAAACCTCTTTAGTAGTCGTGATTTTGTACCAAAAAAAGTTATCACCTAACTGCACATGTTTCTTAGAACTACTTACACCGACTTACAGACTTTTAAAAGCAGCCATAACTCCTGCCTTTTTATCTGTAAAAGGCTCTTTACGGTGTCGACATTACATGCACGAGGAATTTCACTGCGCCAGTTATCAGCCGACTTAAAAAAAACTTAAAAGAGGGAATGGTTTTAAATAGTTATATAGTATTTTTTTTGGAGGGGTTTTGATCTAACCAAATATACCATGTAAAAAGGTTGGTGGCTGGGGTGTGAGGATACTTTCTATTCGTCTCCCCACTGCTGCGGTCAGCTTCCTCACATGCTAACTGCTTCGCATAAAGAGGCGTCTACATATTGTCTCTCGCTCCAGACCATGGCGTAAACCACGGTCCGGTACGACAAGTCTCTACCGTCGCCGCGCCGCGCCGGTCGCTTCGTCTCAACGTGCATAGCAAACAGTTACGAGTAAATAAGTACTCATTACGTAGAAATTATTCATATTGTCTCCATAAGGAAGACCAGACGCCAGAGTTCCTAATATGTCAGTACTATTGTATGTTAGTCAGTCAGTCATAGAATGGTGTCTGCTGCATAAACAGTGCATAATCTGGCGTTCGACATAGTAGCCTCGTTTCCTTGTTGCATTTTTATGGCTTTTGTAAACTACCTTTTTTTGCGGAGATTTCAAAAAACATACGATCAGAAAATAAATATGCTGAAAGAAGTTTTTATTAACATTTCTGTGCACACGAAACACATGAGCATTATTAGCATTAGCGGCCTTATAATGTTCCCACTGCTGGGACTCAGGCCTCCTCTTTTAGGAGACACACGTTTAGGCAAAATGTTTTAGGACCACATTTATTGTGTGTGGAGGAGCTCGTGGCTAGATAATAACAGCCGCACAGGTCGATCTTCAAGGTTAAGCAACGCTTGCCTAGGTTGGTCTGTGAATGGGTGACCATCTTAACATAACGAGTTTCCTCCGTGCCTCGGAAAGCACGTTAAACCGTGGGTCCCGGCTGTCATTTGTAGATCTTTGGCAGTCGTTACGGATAGTCAGAAGCCAGTAAATCTGACTCCAGTCTTGCCATGAAGTACCGTGTTACCCCAGTTAATGGGTTGTGGAGGTCTGGTGGGCAGCCGCTCCTCGTAAAATACTGGTATTCAGCTAAACCCGGCTTGACTGGAAGCCGACCCCAATATAGTTGGGAAAAGGCTAGGCAGATGATTCATTGTGTGTACTGTACAGGGGGCGAGGTAACAGTGAAAGGAGTGGAATTCCCTGCCGAAGTCTGTTTTAATAGCTACAACTTGAATCATTAAGACAAGAGTAAATTGGTAATTTCTAGGTAAGAGCGCTCCATTGTCGACCGCATCGTCGCTTACCATCAGGTGAGATGGCGGTCAAGCGCGACCTATCAAAGATTAAAACAAATACATAATTATATGTGATACCATAAGCATGTATGTGATCTGGTTTATGATAATAAACGAACCCAGTACACACAAAACTAATACCTAGTAGATATGGCTACCTGAGCCAAAAATTTTTTTTTTTTTTTTTAGTCGTTATAAACTAGTGCTTGACTGCGATCCCACCTGATGGTAAGCAGTGATGCAATCGTCGATGGTGAGGCGCACTAGCTTATTAAAAGCCTATTCACTCTAGCCTTGAAGACACCCAAATCATAATCGGACGGAAAAACCGCAGCAGGCAGATTGTTCCAGTCCCTCGATGTACGCGGTATGAAGGACGAGGCGAAAGGCTTAGTCCGGACCGTAAGGGTTTGGACAACGTAAGGGTGGATAGCCGCCATACGAATTACTAGATAAAATAAAGTTAGTAGTAATGTAGTTAAAATGGTAGTTAGTCAGTGGCTAAAATAATCAATATATTATAACTGGTACCTATACCAATACCAACTATTGATTATTTTCATAATTTTCAATTCACTTCACTTTACCAAAAAAGTTCTGCACAAATGACTATGCAAAACTCAAATAGCAATGAAGACAGTGAATTTTGTAGCGAACTAAGGAAGCTAGTAGTCTTGGCAGCGTGCCAGTGGTGTCGTTGACTGCCACCGAGCCAGCTACTGGCGCCAGTCAGCGCAGGAAACTCAACGCAGCTTCTTTTTCCTTTTTTATTTTGTTACAAGTATTTTTAGTTAAAGTTGTTTAGTTAAGATGTAAGGGGTTTAGGGAGATTGTAACTTATAATGGTTCTTTGGTTTTTTTTATGGAGTGGTATGTGTGATATTGAAATTAGATGCCAGTTTTTAAATGGTTTACTTGTATTTGTACAATATGTTGGGTTAGTACGTAGAATACAGAGCCGCAAAGATTTTCTAAAACGGAAACTTCTAGTCCTAGAACACAAAGAGCAACTGAAGGGACACAGGTGTGGTTTTAAATCAGTAAAAGTCCCACACGCCCTCTCGCTCTCTAGAGCTGGAGAAGTGTTTGGATGATTTCACACCTCAAAAAATATACCTACATACAAAATTAGTTATTTTACTTGTTCTTCGGATTTTGTTTATATATTCATATATTTCTTGAAATTTACTCGACAGCCTGGTTTCTAAATTTTGAACCTGTAGGTACAGCAAATATTCTGTATCGTTGATCATTTGATTTTGATGCCTGGTAGATAAGAAATATATCCATTAGTACAATATCGTTTACAGAATGATAAAATATTGCTTTATAATGCAGTTATCTTTTTTTTTGTAAATAGTAATATTTCCGCCGCCATTTTGTTTATAGCGCCCCTGCCCTCACAAATTTTTGACATTTCACTGACATGGTCGAAAGGTTAAATTAAAGTGTTATTTTTAAAAGCATGTAAGCCACGGTGACGACCGTTAAAGTGATGTGGTGTCTAAGGATTGGAAGAAGTTTTATAGGTCCGGCGGCTGAAGGGGAGGACAGACGACAGTGTTGCCTTGACAGAAACTACAGAAAGAAGGTTATGTGATAAAGTGGTCACAGAACGTTATCCCGCAAATATAGGCTGCGAAATAGGTACGGGAGATTATAAGTCCTCTCCCGTCCCGCACCAAATGCAAGGAGTTAGAGAAGAACGCATAAAGGCCTCTTAAAACTGATAGAAATATAAAATGTCTAAACCTAAAAACAAGTAACTATCCAAAATAACCAAAACTCTTTTCTTTATTTTAATTACCGGCCAGTATCAAAGCCCGCGTAAAATTCCGGACGCAAGCCTAATCATAACACAAAAAAAAAGTAGCGCCATTGTCGATGGACGCTGCGCAGTATCTATGGCAAGTATGGCGGACGCCCCACAGCTGTTTGTTTATCTATCGTGAACTATCTCCGCGATCCGGCGGTGTTTACGTGAAAAAGGCCGTTACCCTGCAACAAGTTCCGTGTACCGATATGTTTGAACGTTTATTTTTGATTTTTATTAGTTTATTGGCAATTATTCGGTTTTGTGATACGTCAATTGGCGGGTTTAATCGAGCTAGACTTTGTAAAAAAGTGAATGCAGTACTTCAATATTCTATCCATTAATAAAATACAATACCTCTATTTCACAAAGAAGATGTTCATTGCTGGACATAGGTCTCCCCCAAGTAACGCTACATCGACTGGTCCTATGCGTCTCGGATCCAGCAGAATCCCCCGGCCTTCACTTACAGCCGAAACCAATAACCTATCTATCACATATCGGAGATTGAAAAACAAATGAAACAACAGAAAACATAATAATTTTTGTATTGTATCATTTGTTTTACAATCTCCAGTATGCTAAAACTGGACATCGATAGGTTATTGGTTTCGGCCGTAAGTAATCCCCTCTAAAACTATTCAGTCCATCGACCATTGTTTTGCAAGTTTCACTGTCACTTGTCAGACTTTAACTGATTAAAACCAGTCGTGTGTCCTTCAGTTGCCCTTAGTGTTCTAAGGCTACGGCTAAGATTTCCTTTAGAAATAACACTCCCTTTTTTGGGCAGTCGTGTAAAAATTTGACATGGGACGGATTAGGTAAAAACGATACCTGTTCCACCTAATCCTAGTATTAAAAAATACCTAATCCATTTACCTAATCCGAATATTTTGTATCAATATCAATATTCTGTAGCGTATGTGGATTGGGTAAGAAATATTCGGAACGTTCCGTTTCTGATATATCGTGGAACGAAGGATTATATTAATTTCCTCTTTTATGGGCTAACGGTACCTACTTAAAAATTAATGAGAATACTTTGGTTTTTAACGTCTAATGTAGTGATAACAATTATCCTTCATTCTTAATGGCTTAAATTTATAACTGGGTTATAGTAACCAGAACATTATTACATGAATACATTTTAGTCATAGTTATTATTACTTGAAAGTTTTTATTTTTCTTTGCTAGTATTTACGAGCCAATGACGATTAAATTAAAAACTTAGCCCCCACATTTAAAAAGTTTGGAATATCTAGTGTGTAGACTGTGTACGAATACTTTGTGCCATACCTAATCTTCGGCGCTTTGGATTAGGTACGGATCCGTATCGAAAAATACCTAATCCTGGACATACCTGTTCCAATATTTATGCCTCACGTCTAGTAAAAATACCTGCGACCCTAAGGGCTCTGCTGGGCACCCACGGTTTGCTGACATCTCTTTGAAGAGCGCGTGTATCAGTACTATCAGTAGGTACGCGCTGTTGAATACTTGGACTCGGTCTGGTCGATTACCCGACAGCTGGACGGCGAGCTACCCATTGTCGAGGTCTCGGCGGCTGGGGCGTGAGGATATTCGCTGCTTTGCCAACATTACTGCTCCGCAGAAGGAGACGACCGCCTGCTGTTTCTCCTCGCTCCGGTTCATTGCCTGAACCAGGGCCCGATATGATCGACGATGGAGCATGCTTCCCAAAAGTAAATAGTTCACTCTTGATTTAAAGATCACTTTTCTTCTTCTATGACTCTAAAAATTATCCAACCTACCATTTTACCGCTAGAATGCAAGTGCATGACTCATTCACAAACTGTTCTTGTATTCACAAAGCCATTAGTGAAAGATTCAGCGTTAACTACTGATGACTTATTATCCACGTGCTTAACGAAAGCACCGATCTTTAACCCGACACGTTATGTGCCTCCACGAGTAAGTAAGCGACCGCTAGCTCTGCTTACCCTAGAAAGGAAACAGGGCGTAAAGATAAAGTCTCAAGCTTGGTGCGGGTGCACGTAGTGTGGTGGTATGAAGATAGATGGCGTTGTTCTCAACTTTTATAATTGTTACTGTAAAAGCCCGAACCACGGTATATCTCAGGTTTTACCAGTAAGGGCCTATTTCACCACCTATGATTAAGTTTCGAGTATCTTACTTGACAGATAATTTCATACAAATTCTGTCACATTTTTTAATTTATTCAGTGAGTAGTGCCTACTCGGACATTGTGAAACAGGCCCTAAATCTTAGGTTTTACCAACACAAGTTGGTAAATGTAAGAATATGTGAAAAAGAAACGATTTAATCGGGCTTTTACCATTAGAATTTGGTACATGCTAGGTTTTACCAGTGAGGGTTGGTAAATGTTGGTTTTGTATTTTCGACGATGGAGCGTGTTTACCAAGAAGTAAACTATTCACTCTTGACTTAAAGAATCCTGGGTTGTAGCTATCAGGAAACATAGACTCCGGCAGGGATTTCTACTCGTTGGCTGTACGTTAGGGTGTCCCAAAAAAATCAAAATCTGTTTTTTACAACGCATACCCTCTAATTTTGTTTGAATGGTGTCAAAACACTTGTAAATAAAATTTCATGTCCTTAGGACCAAAGGAACCCGTGCCGACTTGCATCGATAGATATCAGAATTTCCGTACTTTGGCGCGCCGCAGCCAACGTTTCAAGTGCTAGTTATTATTCGTTTATTGAATTAGTAAACGCATAATTTGCATTTAGTCTACATGTCTATAGGATTACGCAGTATAAAAAAAGGATTTTTTTATATAGGAGATGTATAAAATCATATTACGGGTTCAAAACTACACTTTAATAAACAAGTATTGACAGTACTGTTTTAGAACATTTTAAAGTGAAGTTTTGTGCACTGAAAACGCGAATGCTACTATGCAAAAGTGCGTTATTTATAAAGAAAATATACGTGATGTTTCTATATTACAACATTTTTTGTTAAAAAACTAATTAAATTATTCAAACATTGAAGAGATTTGAATAAAATGCAAACGGGACACAAGAAGTATTCGAGAAGTTCGTATAAGTGTGAGCTTGTATAAATTTGGACAAATTATTTGACTTAGCAAACGCAAAATTACTCGACATTGTAAACGTTTGCAATGCCTTTACAATAATAAAGATAAATAAACATAGAATCTTCTTGTAGTGCCAAAGAGAGCCAGAATGATTTGGTTATTTGGTCAAAAATGCAAACAAAACATGCTCATAGAAATATTTAAGAACAAAAATGTCTGTTGCTCAAATTGTTTGTTCTGAACTGTTTTGACATCACTTTATCACGAAAAATTGCCTTCTGATAGTTAAATGACGATTTTATAAGAAAATTTGCCCATCCCATCTGAGAGTGCACAGCTTGAGACGAATAAAATACGTATGGGAAAAAAATATCACTTCAAAGACATTTGCAGCTTTGGATAGGTGACAGTTAAGTATGAGAAATTCTGTGTATATTATTTAAGCTACTTTTGAGGCAATTGGATAAAAAACTGACGAAAATATCCCATAAATATGTCCAACAATCAAATAATTCGTTTAGAGAATCGAAAAGAGCGCTCAGAAGCTATAAAAGTCAATTTCCAAAACGAGGTAGGTTCTCCATACTGTAACTAACTGTTTATTTGGATGGCAAACTGCTGCCGGTTTTAGATGTGCACAAATGTAAAGTCGTCTAGCAAAAAACGTCTCCCGATATTTACTTTTTTGATGATAAAAAACAACATATCGTATGCTAAAATTGGACAACTTTACAGGAAGTGAATAGGCACCAGTAGTTCGGAAAGCAGTACGTGGTCTAATAATGCTTAATTTTAACATGCTAGAAAATAGGTGCTGATGCTGAGAACTTTTATGACAAAATCACTGTTGAAGAGAAACAGAAGCATATTTTCTAAGTAACGTACAAGAACAGACGACGGGTTTATTATGACTGTAAAAAGCCAATTTTGAATAGAAAAATTAATTATTTATGTTATTATAATAATATATACTTAGTAAACATAAGATATAAGTAAAACAATGTTTTAAACGTTGAATAAAAAATAATTTCTAAAACGTCCTCTATAGTTTTCATACCAACTTAATATTAAAACTTTGACATCAAGTCGGCACGGGTTATCGTTATTCGATTCCAATAATATTTATTATTTGAGTTCTTAGGATCAAACAGAAAAAATATAGAGGGTATGCAGTGTACGTACAATAAATGTGTTCCCAAAACGTTTTGCGCGTATAAGAGGGATATCTACCATGTACCGATGGCGCATCGCCGTACGCCTGATGGTCCGATGATGGAACGGGCTAGGAGGAATTATTTAGTTATGCAATTCCGACGCACACTCCTCAAAATGCAACCGGTAGAAACCTGACAGGCTAGTGACTCGGTGTTGATGCTCAAGATTTTGAAGCCTCGACTAAACGAGTGCATCATTACCAATGATCTTCTTGGCTCTCGTTTCAATAGCTTCAAGCGCTTCAAGCTGATATCGGGCAGATCCATCCCAAAGATGAGAGGAGTACTCCATACATGATCGAACTTGCGCTTGATAAAGTGTGAGCAGCTGTTCCGGTGTGAAGTACTGTCTCACCTTTGCAAGGATTCCTAGCTTTTTAGCAACCAGTTGAGCCGTCGCTTCAATATATGGAGCAAAGTTAAAAGTCGACGTCAACGTAACACCAAGAAGATCAAGATGGTCGGTTATCGGCACGGTTGCACCCAGGAAAGTAGGAGAACTGAATTGTCTTCTTTTAGCGGAAAATTGGCATTGCCCCATTCAGTGACCGCCTCCAAGGACCAATTCAAGTGCTCAACCATAGCCACTTGGAGAGACTGGATCTGTGACCCACTAGTTCGTGTATTGGATATGTATCTTTCAGTAACAGTACTGTCTGCATACCCAAAGGTACCAGGCTTAAGCAGATTGTTAATGTGCATCAAGAACAAAGTTGCCGAGAGCACTGACCCCTGAGGGACTCCAGCATTAATTAATGGCCATTTGACCGGACGAGCTGCCATCGATGACCACTCGAATGGATCGGTCACTCAAGAAGTCTGCGATCCAAGCACTCAATCCAGCAGGTAAACCAAAAGAAGGAAGCTTACTAACAAGGATTTCGTGCCAGACCCTATCGAAAGCCTTCGAGATGTCGAGAGAGACGCCAAGCGTTTCCCCATGCTTCTCGATGGCCTCATTTCAGATACGGATGGCATACGCTAGAAGTTCACTTGTTAACCAATTTCGAAAGCCGTATTGACGGTCACTTGAGATGTCATAAGTTTCTAGGTATGTATGCCAGGAGCTTAGTGTTGAGTACACGGTCCATAGTCTTACAGAACAATGCATAATTATTAAACACTAACTGTACTACTAATGAGTCAAATCGTTACCTATCTTTTGGTAATGTTTATCTCAACATTTACCGTGTCTTTGAGGTAAATACTAAGATTTACCAAGTGAATGGTAGTAAAAGTCCGAAATAAACGATGATTATAGAACAGTTCGGACTTTTACCATTAAGAGTTGGTAAATCTTAGGATTTACTGGAAAATCTTAGGATTTACCGTAGTTCTGGCTTTTACAGTAACATAATCATTTTAAATTAATAAAAATAACTACAAATGTATACTAGTTTCTGCTAGAGGCTTCGAAAATGCCACTCAGTAATAAATTAGCATTCTACTAGTGAAAAAATATTCATAATCGGTTCAGTACTTTCTGAGACTAAGTCCTCTACACTAGTAAACTTACAATAGGTAATAAATTCTACCTCTCAAAAATGTTAGTCAAATTAAACAGTTAAGAAAACTTTACGATACTTTCCCGCTTTCCACCTTAAAGATAAGCGAAAATAGATAGGTAAGTAAGTAGATATTCTCCATGACAACAAGTGGAAACACTGAATAACTGTTCAGTTTCAAATTGAATTAATTTAGAAACGTCTCCGTTTCCGAAAATAGTCACAAATCTCTGACAAAGCCGACCAAACAAATAAAGCAAAAACTCATTGTCTTGGTGCGTTTCTCTCATAAAGTGTACTCTAAAATAGCCTCTCGACTTAACATCAATAAGGTTTTATTTCCTAAAGCCATTTTGTAAAATAGGCATTTAATAAGTTTGTTTTGGCTTCACAAAAGTTGGAATGTGTTGTCTATTCTTGTAAAGTTGTAGCGGATGACAAAATGAAAAGCGACTTAAGTGTCAATCTGAAAACTATTTTCATGTTCGCCACACGCGGAGCTTGGCAGTAACTTAAATCTGGAGATGGCTAGAACTATCTCCAGATTTTATTAAACATATTTGTACCCATCAGGACATCATAACTTTCAGCCAAAGGACAGACGTCCTGCTGGATATATTTTAATTCTTTATTGAACACAATAACTTATTTACTTAAAGGCGAGCTTAAGTCAACAATGAGTTTTCTCCCAGCAAACCTTTGAGTGACAGAGAGAGATAACTTTCGAGGGTACAGTAGAATCCAGTGTATAACATAAACTTACATAAATAAATACATATTTATATAGATATAATACATATACTAATAAATATCAATATATATACTAATATTATGTCAATTGAGAAAGGAAGTGCTCTTTAATTTTCCTCTTAAAGATATCCAAGGAAGGGCTGTCGCGAAGAGAACGTGGGAGAGAGTTCCAGAGACGCACTGCAGTTACAGAAAAGGAGCCATCATAGCGGCTGGAAGTGCAAAGTTTAATATAGGCCTTCCCCAAGCGGTCACCACAATGACCGGCGTCTCGCATCCATCGGATTCCCACAATCCTCACCAGGTCATCGGTGCACCTTGTAGGAGGCCATCCAACGCTGCGTCTTCCAGCACGTGGTCACCACTCCATCGACCATCAGGAAATATCGTAATTGGAGTTCCGTAACATAGGTATTTTCAGATATTTCACAACCGGAATTGAGATGATTTTTTTTATTTCCTTAGATAGAGAAGGAAGATGAGGAGCTCGTGGCTAGATAATACCAGCCGCACAGGTCGATCTTCAAAGTTAAGCAACGCTTGCCAAGGTTGGTTTGTGGATGGGTGACAATCTTAACATAACGAGTTTCCTCCGTGCCTCGGAAAAGCACGTTAAGCCGTAGGTCCCGGCTGTCATTTGTAGATCTTTGGCAGTCGTTACGGATAGTCAGAAGACTGTAAATATGACTCCAGTCTTGCCATGAAGTACCGTGCTACCCCAGTTAATGGGTTGTGGAGGTCTGGTAGGCAGCCGCTCCTCGTAAAATACTGGTATTCAGCTAAATCCAGCTTGACTGGCGACCCCAATATAGTTGGAAAAAGGCTAGGTAGATGATGAGATAGAGAAGGAAGACATAATGAACAATATAATATAATAGTTAAAAATGAAATCCCAGTGCACTCTGATAAATATTTCGCCAATAATGTCTAAAATTCATGTTATTGGGTTATCAATTCTAGCTTTTTTGTTTACAGAACAATCTTGATATAATTATGTAGATCTTGTTTTTTTTTCATCCAATATTTCCAGTTTTTACTATGTATAATTAGTCGGTTACCAACGACTTCTGTCCACAATACTATAGTTCGTCTAATGAAAGCGCGACCTGAGAAAAAGAGGTTAAATCCAAAAAAATTTACCTATGTGGTATTACTAACTACACTCCGTCGGTTTAGGTAGTTAACTAAATGTAAACAATCTTGGCATGTCTTTTTATCTAAAAGTTGTCTATAAATTGTATATAAAAATCTTTACGAATAGGTATTTACCTAAATCGATGTTAGCTAATAAACTAAATTTAAATAATCTTTGTGTATATTATATACGACCTCTTTAATACAAAAAGACATACCAAGATTGTTTACCTTTAGTTAACTACCTAAACCGATAGACCATAGTAGGAGAATCATGTCTTGACATTTCATTTTTTTGTTATTTCCTACAATTGCGGCTGAATAATGTTGCCAATTAAATAAAAAATAAAAAACTCCAGGTCGCGCTTTCATTAGACGCACTTTATCATATCAAAGATCAACTGATCAACATTCAAGTTTCGTTTAGATGTAGATAATTTTGATAGCATCGGAGTATAATACTCGTATATTTTATAGTGTTATTCGGTATCTATAGTTATACCGGATCAGGTGATATTTCGCTATTTAGCATTTTTAAGTGAACCTAAAGATACACTGGGCCACAGAAAATACGGGTCGCTTGCCATGCCGGAGTTTTTGAATCTTATGCTCCTACTGTTCTATCAATACTACGTATACATTGAATTCTTCCTTTTAGTATCATGGTAATAGTTATTGTACATTCTTTAGCTGTGCTACGTAATGTTGCACCAAATAAGCACTATGACCAATCTCAGAAAGATCTAAAGTTTGAAACAAAAGGGGAAACAAAATAGGTATAAACCCAATTTTATATTTTTTCAAAATTCTTATCTACTATTTGTTTTCGACGCTATAACTTGATGTTCAAGATTTCGGATTCAAAGCATTTATATCAAACAAACATGCACTTTTAAATTCAGAAATCATTCAGTAAAAAAAAGCTAATTGGACATTCCAAAGTGTAGATGTCTACGGAGAAGAATTTGCAAGAAAATTTCACAAACATGCAAAAAACAAAGCACTACTAATCTGCTTAGAACTTTTAAATTATACGAACGAGGAGATAATGCAATTTTTAGGGTTCCGTACCTCAAAAGGAAAAAACGGAACCCTTATAGGATCACTTTGTTGTCCGTCTGTCCGTCCGTCTGTCAAGACCCTTTTTCTCAGGAACGCGTGAAGGTATCAAGTTGAAATTAAAACCATATATTGAAATCCGCGGTCCCTTGAAGTTGTGCAAAAATCAAACTTGTAAGTTGACGGGAAAAAAAGATACGCCCGTTTATGTTGCAAAAAACGTACATTTCGACACTGTCAAAGGAATCAAAACTCATAGGGTGCTTTCCGTTGACCTAGAATCTTGAAATTTAGCACGAAGCAAGGTATTATAGCACTAATATCGGGAAAAGTCTGAAAACTGAAAATTTTTAGTTACGTCACAAGAAAAACAAATTGAAAAGTCTTCAAGACTCGATTCGAGAATTAAACTGTTTTTATAGGTAGGTTGGTACGAAACCCTCAGTGCGCGAGTCCGACTCGCACTTGCCCGGTTTTTCTACATGACCCGTTATTTTTGCGGCCCAGTCTACTTTATCTCTCCAGCTAATGAAATGACACATTCCGGAAAGGTCACTGGTGCCATATTTCTACATTAATGATCCATTTCAATCAATTTCTATTGTTCGTCTGGCAACATTTAGAAAATGCAGATCTTGTCTATACTTAAGTTGGACAAAATGCTATTTTTACTTTTTTATTATTATTGATAAGCTAGCGTTTGACCTCTATCTCACCTGATTGTAAGTTGCTCGCGATCCGCAAGCTCTCGCCTTCAGTGGCTGGTAATCAGGGTTGGGATCCCGGTGGCTGGAGCGTTAAGGCTGTTCCCTTGCGCGTGAGGCAGTGGCCTAAGTAAAAGAATTGTCCTTTACTAGCATTACTGCTACGCAGAAGGAGGCGTCGGCCTGCCACTCCTCCTCGCTCCGGGCCATGGCTTGTACCAGGGTTCGCCGCGAGAGGTCGTTGCCGCCGATCACCCCTACGAGGACAAGGCGGTGCTCCGCCCAAGCGAAGCACACCTCCACCGTATGCTCCACGTGTACTTCGGGCGGTCATCACCTTGATGACACTCGGCCCGATTCTTCCGCACGAATCCGATGCAGGAACCTCCCGAACTTATCTCATGTCCGGTGAGGACCTGCGTCATGCGGAAGGTGAGGATGCTGTAACATCTTTCCCATTCCCCGTCACTCCTGAAATCGGACTTACCGCCATAATGATGGCGTGCCCAAATTTTGCCTTAGCCATGCCTTGGGCTGACACGTAGAGAATAGCAAAAGCATTAAGTCCGCCTTTATACGTTGGTGTTGCATGAAGTTTTAATCTATACTTATAATAAATCTGTAGAAGTAAAAATTCTGTACATTGAAAATATCAAAATAATTAATATGGGAGTGTTACTAGACCGACACCGAACCCAAAAGAGTGATTAAAAAATTGTTGTCCGTCTGTCTGTTTGTTCAGGCATCACGCAAAAACTGCCGGTTCGATTACGATGAAACTTGGTATAATTATCCTTTAGTATCCTGGGCACCACACTGGGTACCTTAAGATGAATTTCAATACAGGCGCTTTTGTAAGGTGAAAAGATCAATCTATCAGAAAAAAGTATGCTAATTCATTTAATTTTACGCGGGTGAAGCCGCGGGCAGAAGTTAGTAAATAAATAAATGGAGACCGATCATCAACCAGTTAGATTATAATCTACTCTTGTCTCGCCATTTATTGATCGATAGATAAGGCGGAGATAACGCGGAGTTTGGTTACATCAACATAATTTAACGGAAAAATACTCCATTAGCGATTCATTTGGAGGATTTCATTAAATGGTCATTAGTTGTAGAATTTCTTAGAACTATAGAAAGTCCTCTCGTGATCAGCAAAAGGAAAAAAAAATAGTGTGCTGATTAATTTTCCGAGAAAACTTCGACCGACTTTGTGTTGATGATTGTTTTATTTTTAATTTCGCCGTTATTTTACTGTAATTAGGGATTATTAACCTTTGATTAAGAACTTCTTTGTTAAGCAATTTTCTAATTCAGTCAAGGTTCCAATGGACCACTTATACTTTGGTATTCACTTTTGTTACATTTCTTTTTATTGTTATAAACTTCAGCTTAATTGCGATCCCACCTGATGGTAAGCAGTGATGCAGTCGTTGATGGTGTGTGGATTATGTACTTTGTTTTCTATTTTACTTTGTGTTTGTAATCATTGTGCTGTCTGTCCCGAATAAAAGTGTTTCTATTCTATACTTCTATTCTATCATCTTTCCTTCCCGCCAAAACGTACTTTCTCAATGTAAAATGTACCTACAATACATTGTGTCGACCTGACCTTGGACAAAATGGACCTGTTCACATCATATTAATTACTGAGTCATCTGCTTATCGGCGACGGACATAAATGTATATAGCATTACGAGACGCGAAGATTTTACTAATAGCGCCGTGGAAAGTTTGTCTTGCTATTTATTTAATTACTTGTTTTATTATGCGTAGGCTTGCGTTTGATCACTCCCCCTCACCTGATGGTAGCCGATGATGTAGCACGCTTGCCTAGACGTAACCTATTCACTCTTGGCTTAAAAACCCTTAAGTTGTAGCTATCAGGAAACACAGAAACTTACATCAAAACTAGACTTAGCTAGCGCCTTTGACCCCATGACACTCAACGCGTGAATGGAATAGGAGAAAGATGTTCTGTGGCGTCCCACAGGGATCGGTTCTGGGCCCACCCTTGTAGGACATCAGTCATGACTACGAGCGGCGAGGTGATCTTTCTATAGACCCCAGCGTTGAAAGCCAATACCAGCTAGGGCTGCGGAAACGTTTGCAAGAGTGGCTGTGGCGCTGGACGCTTAATGCAAAGCCATTTGAAGGACACAGGTGTGTTTTAGTCAACAAATTCTGACACGACGACTTTTCCTGAAAACTGAGATTGCGAAGGGCAACTGAAGGACACAGCTGTGGTTTTAGTAAAAAAAATTCTTCATAATTAGGAAATAATTGGATGATTTCCCGCCTTAAAAAAGCTCCTTGATTCTCTTTGCAATGGTTATAATAAATACGGAACTTTTAAAGTTTCTAGCATCAAACAAAAAATATAACGAGTGACTCCGCGAGCAAAAACTTGTAGTCTACAAGTTGTTAACTTATTTCTTCATAAGCAGACTTCGACTTGTTTATTTCATTATGTCTGCCCGATAGCTCTCGAATACTTGACGTGTGCTTTAATAGACGGACTATCTAATTAATCGCCATTTTGGAATTTTATTTGTGCATAGTGGAGTGACATTTAAAAAACAATCAGTGAATAAGTTGCCGCGAGATTTTGAAAAAAGAACATTCTTGAAAAACAAAACTATTTTTTTAAAATTTTGACACAATAAAAGATTAAAGTTCCGATTTTAAAGTGTTTCTATCGTGTATTGTGGAAGCCATTATTACTATTTATTGAAGGGAAGTGAATCATTGCTCTTAGGCGCTGAGGTCCAAAGATTCCGACCACTTATCCATGACAGTGGCTACCAAACTAAGCACGTTACTGTTTCGTGGTCCTCCAAACTGTTCTGACGTCCACATAGTGAAAAGAGTTTACAATTGTTTGAAAGAAACTCCTTAAAGAAATTGTAAGTATTTGTTTACGTTGTTATTATGTAAATATATAATACTAGCAGCCCGTCCCGGCTTCGCACGGGGTAGACAATTATTTATTTTTGGAAATTTGGATATAAAACACATTTTTCTATACCTTGGGTTACATTGTTCAAATTTTACCAAGGATCCCTATTTTTTTTTCAAAATGAAATGTAGTCTATGTCAAATTGGAAGAATGTAGCATTCTATTGGTGAAAGAATTTTTTAAATCGGCCCAGTACTTTTTGAGCCTATTCATTACAAACATACAAAAATAGGTACAAATCTTTCCTCTTTATAATATTAGTATAGATACTCATATAGAGATATCTATAAAGTTAATCAGTAATTAATATTGAAGCGTAGTTTGTTTATTATCGGCTCAGAGAAAGTTTTATTATCCTTGAGAACATTCTTATTCAATTCAGTGCATCTTCCAGATTTTTTTTTAAGAACCATAGAAATACTTTAGAATTTTGTTTCTGTGGTATCGAGACTGATACCTAACACTTACCTGTTAAATTTTGAATGTATTTATCGTGGTGGTCTTTTTCTAGACATTTGCAATTTCAACTAAAATATCTAATATAACATTTCTGGAATAGGTTAATGAAGAACAGACCTACTTTTACTTTTTAAACGCATACATTGAAGCACTTTTTATGTCAAGTTAAAAACACTATTAATATAATCATATTTATATTATCGTATTCGGGGGTCCCACAAGATGGGGGCATGAGAGATTGGGATAATCAAAAAGAATAACCCAATTGAGAATGTCGATGACGTAATAAAATTCTTTGACTACAATGGTAGCTCTTTTTCGTAAAACATACCCAATTAAAACATTAGAGCATGAAACGTTATCGTGATAAATATAAATACAACACTAGTCCTTGTTGTGGTTTTGGTAGTTCAACATTTCCTCGTTTATTTAACTGGTATTATAAATACACGGCTGCTTCCGATGATTGCCTAGGGTTTCCGAAAACGAATTTGGTATAATTTTGGTAACAAAAAAAACACGCTGTCAGTCTCGTCCTTGCTTAATGTAGTAGGAACAGCTTAATTTTTTGATGAGGAAAATCTTCAAATTACTTCTCAAGCCGTCCGCCTTTCACTGACTAACACCCGCCTGTGTCCTTCAGTTGACCTTAGCGTTGGGCATTCAGTGCCACAGCCACTCTTTCAAACGTTCCCGCAATTGTAGCAAGCACCGGACCTAGCAAATGACAAATAAATAAATAATAACAAGATCACCGCGCAGCACGTAGTCGTAACCGATTTCCCACAAAGGTGGCCCTAGAACTGTTCCCTGCGGACCACCGATAGATATCACTCTTCAATTCCACTCTCCTCTTTAATCGGGGTTTATGATGACCCTGACAGTCCAGTAAAACTCGACCACACAATACGAGATAGGTTGGCGTCCGATAACATTGGAGTGCCTCCCTAAAGGACCTCTAGGGCATGATATTGAAGGCGTTGGTGAAGTCAAGAGACATCGCCAAGACGCCCTTACTTTGGAACACCGCATCCCTCATCGATTGTAAATACTGCTAATTAAGCGATTTAGAGTGCCTCAAAGAAGTTATCCAAAATCTGACGTTCAGTCCTTGCCAAAGGTTATCGTAGTACATAGCTATACATGGTGATTGATTTCAAATAAGTAATCGCTCCAAATGGTGTAAAGTACTTGTAAGATGATCTGGTAAACCTGGAAGCTGATTCCAACAAAACATAGGAAAAGCCTAGGCAGATCTTTTTAGGTACTAACTTATTCCATGGCCATCATCGCTCCTACTTGTCCCCTCCGAGACTAAGCAAAATCGTCTTCTTGGATAACTTTAGTGGTGGTTTTGGCTCGAGAGAATCGTAAACATTAAAAGTTTTTCTCGATCGAATAAATCTTCAAATTTCAGAAGACATTACTACGATTAGACTATTATGTCCATAATATCTAAGAAACTAGACTTTCACTTTAAAATACCAAAACAAAATGCTAAAGACAAAAAGAAAGTTACGGAATTTTCCTCCGAAGTTAACAGTCCTTCGACTTCGTTATAGTGTTCTTTAACAAGGCTTTTGTATACAGGCTAAGATAGAACGATTTCTATTGGATCTTGCAATGCTTTCCACAGACGAGAATTCTGGACAGCAAAGGA
The DNA here is from genome assembly GCA_030763345.1 of Mythimna separata. Lineage (NCBI taxonomy): Eukaryota > Metazoa > Arthropoda > Insecta > Lepidoptera > Noctuidae > Mythimna > Mythimna separata. The sequence continues at coordinate 1,718,380 of CM061188.1, read as the reverse complement.
TATTCTATGTTCCGAAAGTTCCGATCAGCAGGACGCCCCGTGGTGCTATAAATAGAGCACTAATAGAGAATAACGCTACTTTTGTATACTTACTGTTCACGTGTTAAGCACGTTCTCGGAGCGGCGGGCTAGCAACGTGTTCCGAGGTACGGCTGATGTCGGCGGACAAAATGTTATGCAATAATAATGATTAGTAAATAGAGTAGATATCCTGGCAAGGACTCCGGTAGGGCGGGGTGTAGCCCTTCCACGCAGACTACAATTTACATTAATCGTATATGTATTGATCGTATTACAATTAAAATATCAAACCACACTGGGTGGTGTTCCAATGGTAACGGCCCTGAGTTGCGAGTCGCGAGTTTAAACCCAAGCAGGCACATTACTTTGTGTCCTTAATTTCATCACCACTGCTCTTAAAACGGAGAAGGAAAACAATTTAGAACTAAAAATTCGAAGACTTGACGTCCACCAATCCGTTGTGGGCCCAAGTGGTGTATAACTGTCCATTCCTAGAGAAGAGGCCTGAGTCCCAGCTATGGGAACATTATGGGATATACACACTTAAGCGTCTACTTATGAAGACTTAAATGTTTTTAACTTGCGGTCCAGACACACCTTGTCCTGCTCGAAAGTTGGCTTCTTGTTAGAAAGAAAAACTAAGATCCCGACACCGTGCCCCTTACTGAGTTATGCAATTCGCTAGGGTAGCCCGCGAAAAACAATTTTTCTTGGAATAAAATGAGGATAACTTTTTCATAAAATAGCCATTTGATAGGGTTAGACGAACTGAGAAGTTGATTTTGATAAGTCCCTAAATAAAATACTTGTTACGGTCGCAAACCATATTTTAATGACCACGACACTGACCTACGAAATAAAATAATTTAAAACTTAAGAATATAAAATTGCACCTTGAAACTTAATTCTTATGAGCAGTTTATCAGCTTATAATTTAAGAAAAACGCTGTCAGTAGCAATAATTAAGCCTTTCAGTCAGGTTTATTGTTTTAACTAGTTGCTGCTATAGGCTTCACCCGTGTGATAGGAGAAAATTATCCCAAAGGAACATACTCCAGGGATAAAATGTATCCTATGTGCAATTCCAAGACGTGTATAATATTGTACCGTGTTGACTGATCTATTAGTTAGAAAATATAGTAAAAATCATTCTGTTTTTTTAAATAGTGGTGAACTAATCGTGTATCTATGAACTAATCCTCTAGTACTTGCTCATGGTGTTTATTTTCGGTTTTTCGCCACAGTTCCAATTGTTGGAACCGTGCACTAGCTTCTTACCTTTTCTTTTATAAGAGCACAAGTTTGGAAATGAGAATAAAAAGGTTGGAATTTTTTATAGGGAACTTTTTTGCCAGTGTTACTGTCTTATATTCAAATTCAGATATCAACAATTTCCGTGAGATTGCGCAAGATTTAATTTAATATCCCTATGATATACTTCTAGTGTGTGCTACCTACATGTCAATGGAAATGTTGTCTGAACTCCAAACGGACAATGATATATCCAATGTATCAATATCAACCGGTTTCTAACCACACTGCTATGTGCTGTCCACTACATGTTACATTTTATTATGTTACCTTATTCAAGGCTTTTTTGTTAGTAAATTCCTTGAATCTCTTAATTAGGTAGTATAAGGCGAACGCCCGCGCCGCGAACGTTTTTAAATATTCGCGCCACTAGAATTCGAGTACTCGCGTCAAACGCGCGCTCGTGGTATTCCGCTGTGCTTCGTACTCGGTCGGCTCGGCCGCGCCGCCGCGCCGCCCGCGTCCCGCGCACAGCCAGTCGCATACGATCTCGTGCCGCTTACGCGTCGTTCGCGCCAAAAAATCTCTGTGTCCCACGCTTCTTCTATAAAACTGTATTGTGTTACCTATTTTGTATGTCTAAAGTTAAATGTATATACCTAATCGTGTTTAGTGGTTAATAAAGACTGATACAACCATTACAGTGGCTGCCCAACTCGTGGCTTCGAATTCACCTTGAGACATTTCCGAGAAGTTTCGTCGCGAATGCCGCGATATACCTACAAAGGTACCTGTGTTAAATCGTGAAAACATAAGTTACGTGAAGAACTGTTACCATGGAACTAAGAAACGCGAAAGTACTATCTCGCGAAGATATTATGAGCGACGACACGAGCGAGCCCGAATACTACGACCAGGCGGAGCCGCGCGCCGAGAGCGCCCCCGCCCCCGTCCCCGCCGGTGCGCGTGGACGCGCCGCCGGCGGCGCTTCGACGAGTGCGACCACCGAGACTGTCTTAGCCGGCTTCATGGAGTCCTTCGTCAGAATGCAGGCGGAGACCAACAGAACCCTAGTCGAAACCCTGAGGGCTTTCAACGGCTCCGGGAAATCACCGACATCGACGCCAACGCCCGACACCCATCCGCCCAGCACCTACTCGTCCGCGGTCACAGGCAACTTCGCCAAGTGCACTGCACGTTTCGACGGGAGGTCGCGCGACGCGGAGGTACTGGAGGCGTTCATCGACGCGGTGCAGGTGTACAAGGAGTGCGCGGGCGTCAGCGACGAGCACGCGCTGCGCGGCCTGCCGATGCTGCTGGAGGGCGACGCGGCCGTGTGGTGGCGCGGCGCGCGCGCCAGCGTGCACGCCTGGCCGGACGCCGTGGCGCGCCTGCGTGCCATGTACGGGATGCAGCTGCCGCCATACAAAGTGCTACGGGAGATCGTCGACACGGACCAGAAAGACTCTGAACGTGCAGAAGTGTTTGTGTGTAGAGTGCGATCGTTGTTTGCTAAATTACCTTACGCGGTGCCTATGTGTATGCAATTAGATCTCATTTACGGCCTTTTACATCGACGTGTGAGAAAGCGATTACCTAGAGATCATGTCAACGATATTGATAATATGATAGAAAAGGTGAGGGCCATAGAAGATTCTGTTGTCGAATTAGATCTTCGTACGTACGCCGCGAACACGACCGTCTCTACGACGAAATCGGCAAGTCAAAACTTGTCGCGATCGCGAGACGCGCCGCGCGATCGAGTTCGTGAACCCGAGTCGAGCGAGCGCGAACGCAGCGTTACCACGAGTTCGTGCGGTACTAGTGTCGCGAAACTCACTCCAAACTCGAATGAGTATTTGAAACGTGATAAGCGCGTTCGATGTTCGTTCTGTAAATGTTATGGTCATGTTATAACAGATTGTCGCAATTTCCAAAGTAAAAATAATAAACAACAATCAACTAGCGCGCTTTCCGAGAGTAAAAGTACCAGTAATGGGGCTAGCAATTTGCGTTGTTACGGATGCGGCCAACCCGGTGTTGTAAAGTCGAAATGCGAAAATTGTAACGGAAAACAGTTACCCGCGACGCGATGCGATTTTAATATGGTGAATGGCGAGAACGGCATACGCGAAACTCACGCAACGACGCCGTCACACGCTATGGTACCGGTCACTATCGCGAATAGGGTAGGTGCCGCAATACTCGACACGGGGGCTACGTGCTGCGTTGCTGGTTCCTTGTTATACTCTATTCTAACATCAGTTGGGGTACAGTTTCACGAGGCGGAGCGAACCATTGGACTCGCGGTCGGTTCCCGCCAGGTGAAAACGGTCCTCACGGCGACAGTACCCGTGATTTTAGAGGGAAGGCAAATCGATACCGAGTTCGTGGTATTCCCAGGTGAGAGTACTCGAACATTGCTAGGTCGCGATTTTATTACTAAGGCTGGGGTCACATTGGACTTGTCACAAGAGTCATGGTTCTTTGCTGATAATCCTCAGCAGATTTTTCCTCTCGTGCAATCTTTTAGTTTGAATAGCACAGAGCTGATGCAGGCAGATATCTCCGACGTCTCCTTGCGCGACGCCGAGGGAACGAGGTTACCACCAGAGCACAGGAACGCGCTCAACGCATTTCTGCGTAGCAGAGTGAACCAGTTTGCTGCGGATGGACCTCCCACGGATTTCGCCTGTCATAAAATTAAGGTAAGAGACAATCAGGAACCCCTTGCCTCCCCACCATACAGGTTGTCGCCGGCCAAGAAAGAAGCTCTAGAAAAGGAGCTGCAAAAGCTACTCAGCGCCGACGTTATCGAGGAATGCGAGTCGCCGTGGGCCTCCAACGTCGTCCTGGTGAAGAAGAAGGATGGGAGCTACAGGCTTTGCGTGGATTATCGCAAGCTTAACGCGGTCACGGAGCCTGACCGATACCCGCTTCCCAGGATCGAAGATGTGCTCCACGCGGCGAAAACCTCCAAGTACATGTCTACGCTGGACCTGCGCTCCGGATATTTCCAGGTGAGCGTTGACCCTGATCATAGGGACTTTACCTCGTTCACGACACCGCTGGGCACCTTTAGGTTTAAGCGCATGCCCATGGGCCTCCGGAATTCAGGGGCAACTTTCCAGAGATTGATCGACCGGTTCAAATCCAACCTACCAGGTATAACTCTGCTCGCATATCTGGACGATCTGTTGGTGCTGTCCGAAGGCTCGTTCGAAAAGCACCTCGCAGACCTGGAAACCGTGTTCGATCGCCTCGCTATGTTTAACCTGCGGGTGAACCGAGAAAAGAGCCACTTCGCCCGAGATGCTGTGAAGTTTCTCGGTCATGTCATCGTACCAGGTGGTATTCGCATGGACCCAGAAAAGACGTCTGCTATAACTGGCATGCCGCCCCCTCAGAACGTGAGGCAGTTGAAGTGTTTCCTGCAAACCTCGAGCTGGTTCAGGCGCTTCATACCGGGTTATGCCGAGGTGAGTAGACCACTAACTTCTCTGCTGAAGAAAGGGAGCACCTGGGAGTGGGGCCCCGAACAGCAGAGCGCTTTCGAGACCATTAAGTCCCTCTTAACATCGGCTCCTATTCTCCGTCAGGCTGACGGAACGAAACCGTTCGTCCTTAGAACCGACAGCAGCGGCTACGCGCTTGGAGCGGCTCTACTCCAGGGGGAGGGGACCGATGAGCGACCCGTCGAGTACGCCAGTCGCCTCCTCACGGCCGCTGAAAAGAACTACAATACGACGGAGAGAGAGGCACTGGCCGTGGTATGGGCGGTTTCGAAATTTAGGGGGTATATTGACGGCGCCGATGTGACAGTGAAGTCCGATCACCAGCCGCTCAGGTGGCTCATGAGTTTGAAGTCACCGAGCGGCCGCCTGGCCCGGTGGGCGCTCTCTCTTCAGGAATATAACCTGAAGATTGAGTACACTCCCGGTAAGGCAAACGTGATCGCAGATACGCTGTCACGTCCTGCATGCGCGACGGAAGATATTGAGGGGACCGAGACCGACTTGTGCCTCGCCGTGGTTGACCTACCCACGCGCAGCCCTAGGGACGTCAGAGACGGCCAGATGAAGGACCCGGATATCCGTAAGATCGTCGAGGCGTTGGAGTCCGACGATCCCTTTAGGGGGAGGTCCTGGGCAGATAAAGGGTACGTATTGGTTGACGGCATCCTGTACCGTTATGGTCCCGATAATGATGACGATGATGACGCCAGTTTGGTGGTACCGGAACATGAGCGCAAGGACGTGCTAGCCGAGTACCATGACGCTCCCACAGCCGGCCATTTCGGTGTAGAGCGAACTTTACATCGTCTCGCAGGTAAGTATTACTGGCCCGGAATGAGGACTTACGTTGCTCAGTACGTCAAAAACTGTGCAGCGTGTCAACGATACAAAGCAGACACGCGAAAACCCGCCGGCCTGCTGCAAGTTCCAGCTATGTCACGCCGCTTCGAGGTGCTCGCTGTAGACCTGTTCGGGCCACTACCGGAGACACCTTCCGGTAATAAGTGGATCCTCATAGTGGAAGACACTTGTACAAGGTGGGTTGAGTTATTCGCCCTTTCATCCGCCACTAGCGAAGAGTGCGCAAAAACACTGGTGAACGAGGTGTATCTGCGTTATGGGACGCCCAGAAGACTCATCAGCGACAACGGCGTACAGTTTGTGAGCGAAGTGATGCAGCAGACTTGCCACGCCATGGGCATCAAACAGGCCCTGACGTCGTTTTACCACCCGGAGTCCAACCCTGTCGAACGAAAGAACCGCGACCTTAAGCCACAGCTTGCCATACTGGTTGGTAAGCAACATAATTCCTGGGATAGTCATCTTCCCGCTATTCGGTTCGCCATGAACTCTGCGTTCACGGCAAGTACGGGGCATTCCCCCGCTTTTCTTAACTTCGGGCGCGAGATACGCGCGCCCGCCGACGTGTTGTCTGAGATGCGGGCCATCGTCGAGAACGACAATGTGGTCTTATCTATTACCCCGTTCCTTAGGAAGCTTTCAGCCGTGCTGCTCGATGCACGGGATGTGCACGAGAAAGCCCAAGAAGCTCAGAAGAAGTTCGCTGATGAGAGTCGTCGCCCCGCGCCGGACTATAAGGTAGGGGATCTTGTACTGCTTAAGACTCAGGGCTCTAACGATACGATCAAGGGGCAAACTCCGAAGTTCATTCCCCGCCGTGATGGACCGTATCGTATTCAGGAGGTGATCGGTAGTACGACGTACGCTTTGGAGCGTATAAGTGACGGCGTCTCGCTAGGGAGGTATCACGTTTCGTTATTAACACCGTTCGTTGGTCCCATCCAAGATCCCATTCAGGAGAAACGAAAGAGAGGGAGACCTCGTAAGGCTAACCCGGCTTCGGGGACGCAACGCCTGGGTTAGAGGGGGAGGATATAAGGCGAACGCCCGCGCCGCGAACGTTTTTAAATATTCGCGCCACTAGAATTCGAGTACTCGCGTCAAACGCGCGCTCGTGGTATTCCGCTGTGCTTCGTACTCGGTCGGCTCGGCCGCGCCGCCGCGCCGCCCGCGTCCCGCGCACAGCCAGTCGCATACGATCTCGTGCCGCTTACGCGTCGTTCGCGCCAAAAAATCTCTGTGTCCCACGCTTCTTCTATAAAACTGTATTGTGTTACCTATTTTGTATGTCTAAAGTTAAATGTATATACCTAATCGTGTTTAGTGGTTAATAAAGACTGATACAACCATTACAGTAGTTAATTCTTTTTTTTGTTGTAATTCTTTGTATCATAAAGTTTTTTTGAAACCCCAAGAACGTCTCCCGCCTGGACGTGTACCTATTGCAGTGGTCTATATGGAAAGCACTAAATCGGTTGCGCACCCAGGTAGGCCGCTGTAAACACGACTTCACCAAATGGAGTTTTATAGACCTGTTGCATATTCAATGTAAATGCTGGAGTGCCCCAAGTAACCTGCATCCTCAGTTTAGAAGATTTAATGAGTGCCACCGATGCTGCAGTTAACATAGCCCCTTACTGGGTCCAAACTATTTAACGAGTTTACCAACGGATTGATAAGAAGAAGAAAGATCAAATAGTAACTTTTCCAAAATCACAAATATAAAGGATTTTGCCATTCCATTCAATATTAAAGTAAGTTACAAACCTGTAACTCACTTTTGAGAAAAAACTGACTGACGCACAGTTGCTATGAGAGTAGGTACAACTACGTTACGCAGGTTTGCTTTTGTTGATAAATGTGGCCATTGTTTCAAATCCTTGTGTTTGATTCGTCAAACGCTGGATTATTCAATTTCCTATTCAATTATACACATACCATACTTTGTCAAAAAATAACTTACATAGTGTTAGATATGCGGCGCAGTGCTCGTCCGGTGATGGTCCCCGCTATAAGGTGCAGACTGCCTCTGTAGTCTGTCCAGTCACAGAAGGCTAGTTATCCCTCTTTCTATATTCGTATCTTTAGTCTTTTCCTACTCTTATAGCTGTGCACTAGTCGCACTATAAGTGTGCCCACAGCTTGGTGCTGAGCGTTTCGGCCGTTTTGCACGGACGTGGCGCATATTCCTAGCGGTTTTGTTTTTCTCTTTGTGTTAACTAATCTGTAAAGTCGCCATTGTTTTGTGCAAATAAAATGTTTTTCTTTCTTTTTTCTTATTAACATTCATACTCAAACCTTTCCTTATAATGTTTGAATGAAACACAGCAATAGCCCAACGTTGAAAGCGCGCACTGACTAGTGAGAAGTCGAAAGTTCGATTCGGTTGACTCATTGCACTGTAATTTGATGTAAATACAATTTACAAACAGTCCCGGACAGTCCCCAAATTGGTCGGTCGCTGGGCAGCCCACGGAAATCGACCTTGTCGCTATAATAAGGGTCTGCAAACTATTCTCACAACAATTTATTACTTACTTAGTAATAAATTGTTGTATTCTAAGTATATAGTATTTAATTATAATGTCTATGATGTTTAGGGCCCGTACCCAAAGGGTAAAACGGGAATATATTGCTACGACTCCGCTGTCCTTCTGTCTGTCACCAGGCTGTATCTCATTAGTTTTAGTAGTGTTTCATGTGTCGCTTTTACTTCCGCGTCCGATTTAGGTTCCGATTCCGAGAAACCAAAATGAAATGGAATGGCACCAACAACAAGCTTCATCTTTTTGACTTCCTGAAAATTCAAAAGTACCCGTTAATGTTTTAATTGAAATATAAGTATGTTTTATGTTTAAGTATTAAGTAAGTGTCCCTGTATTTTCCAGACAATGCTATCCCTGGAGGAGTTAGCGGTCCGCTTGTTCGACGCGGGTGCAGTACGCCTGGGAGACATCGAGGCCAAGATCGGGAGACGCACGCCCATCTACTTCGATCTCAGGGTCGTCGTGTCGCATCCACAGATCATGGTAGGTAGGACACTCCCTCCGCCTCCATCCATAGCCAGACCAACTAACAACTGTTAGATGGGCCGAATCGTGGGGCCGCTGCGGACATAGCACCTTTGGCCATTTTATTTTAGCATCTTGTTTGATTAATTATTGTGGAAGAATGAAAATCTTTAGCTGTTGCCAAGCCCAGAAATAGCAGTTAATTAAATAAGTCAACACTCTTCTAATGTTATTTAAAAACTTAAAACTTATTAATACTCTATTTTTTTCATTCCAGCTTTCAGTGGCACAACATTTAGAGAAGCTAGCAAAAGAAATAGATCACGACTTGCTATGCGGCGTCCCTTACGCCGCCCTACCGCTCGCAGCCGTCATGTCCGTCAACACCAACACACCCATGATCATGAAACGGAAAGAAACCAAAATGTACGCCACCAAAAGAATCCTTGAAGGAATCTTTGAGAAAAACCAGAAATGTCTCGTCGTAGAAGACGTAGTGACATCTGGCGGCAGCCTTATGGAAACTGTTCGAACCTTACGTTCCGAACATTTGAACGTGACCCACGCCGTAGTAGTTCTCGACCGCGACCAAGGTGGCGCTAGTGTACTAAAACAGAACGGAATTCACGTAAAATCGATATTTACTTTGACTGGTTTGTTGAAAATATTGAATGAAGCCGGCAAGATAAATGACGAAACTGTTGAAATTATATTAGATCACATTAAGGAATGCCAGTTTAGCAATTTGGATTTTATGAAGGACAATTTGGAGGTTTTGTCCGTTTGAAGTTTTCGTCACCTTTTTGGACAGAAGCACATTAAATTATCGCTGAAAAAATGCTAAAATCTCTACTTAAGTATAATTTCAGCTACCCATGTTATCCTTATCACACTGTATCACTTTCCTACACAATATTTATGTCCACCTTGTTAACTAGGTACCTATACATAGGTACCTAAGTACCTATCCTGTATTTTTATAAAGCGCTTATTTAGAGCATCAGAATCATAGCACGTCCAGTGGAAACAATTGGAACCAAATACCTTATCTATCTATGAAATATTATCAAAATACAATAATCAGATTCCTAATTGTGCAGTTTTAATATAGTCAAAAACCTTTTTTGATGCAAGCTTCTGGCAAGCTTGCATCAAAAAATATAGGTGGTAAATGAACCTGTAAATCCCAAACCTATAGGTAGGTAGGTACCTACCTGTTCTCGACACGTTTTCAAGGTAGGCTCAGATGAAATAAAACCGTCCTGCTTTTTTCAATTTCTTCATCATCCCTTGTTGCCATGTTTTTAATTCTAAATTCAGAATCAAGCTCCAAGTGCTAGGTAACTACCTATATTTTATAATTCCTTTTTATTAAAAAAAAATAGACGGGTGATTAAGACCTCCAGTTCTACTTTTTACCGTTTGTCCCTGTCACTTGCACTGTTTTGCCAAACATTTCCTACTGTGTCTGTTTCGTTGTCAGCCCTCCTCTTCAGTCATCTGCCAGGTTATTCTTATAATTCCTATAGCAACAAACAATTGCTACCTATATATAAAGCTTGCACCTATATTATATTTATTTACCTGTGTCAATATTAAATCCCTAAACCCATTTTCCTGTTTTGAACTCAACAGTAACGTCTATTTCAGTAGCAGGCACCTCTGATTAGCCGCTAATGACAATGCGTGGAGCGCCGTTATCCACAGTTGATGAGGAAACGGACGCATCCGGCTCATGCAAATGCATTTTAATCGTAGCTACATAAGGTAGGTACCTAGTTTTATAGTCGTGCAGACCTCAATGCATTACATTTACGCTCACTGTACTTTTGCCCCAGAATTTAGACAAGAGTTGGCACAAGTTATGCTTAAAGTCATTTATTTAAATTACAGTCCACAATCGGAATGTCAAAAAAATTTAGATAGAAAACTGACGAAAACGTCCACCAACGCGCTCATCAGCAGGCTTGATGTTACTCTGCCAGGACTCCAGGAATATTCGAAAGTTATCGTGGCCCTTGCTAAGAGCAACCAAGTCAGACTCTCCCGCTTCGCCCAGAGCGGAAGGGATTCCTTTGAGGAAGGTTGTTTAGTCTGAATTTAGGCACGACCACCCAGAGCTGCAACATTAGGTAGGTACAGAGGCACTCGTAATCCTGTATGTAATGGTTATAAAAGCCAGACTAGAGATAGCGGAGAAATCCTAGGTCCCTAGACCCTAATCAGTAGGCAGGCTCGTCTAAGAATTGTTATTGAATAAAATCCAAGATTTGTAGGGACCGAGGTAAAAAAGGAATGGACACCGCCACGCACTGGCGTGGTTGCTGGTTCCTATGTAATGAATCCCATAATTAAATAAGTTGGTAATGTACGACTGTTTTTCGTAGCACCTACAGCAAAAAATAGAATTTGTTTTGGATCGATAAAGATGAAGGGTTGATGTATTTTGTTCATCATAATATCTCATCCAAGATGAAACTTCGGTTTTGTTTACAGAATGTCTCATGTGTGAAACATCTTCAACAAACATGATTCAGGTTTGGGCAATGTGTGTAAATTAAGTACCTAGTAGTTATTTATGTTGTACTTCTTATTGACTGGCAAGATATCAGATGTATAAATAAAACAAGTCAAGTAAAATCATTGTAGTTTTATTACTCACTGGAATATAATAATTAAAAACCTTTGATCGATTTCGAAATGTTGTACTAGCTTCTTAGTTAAAAAAGCCAATGAATAACACATTATTTGAACAGTATCAAACGAAGTATTAAAATTAAACTTAGGCATTAAAAAATAGTTCAGCCTTATCAAAAAAAAGATCTTTTCCTTTGTGTCATCAGTGTGTCGATAGCACTGTGCTGGTGGTCAGGCGAAGGGCCCACGTCGCTGGGGGAAACCTGTTTACAGCCATAAACATCCGAGAGTCGCCCTTCGGTAAGGAAATCACACACACGGGAATGTAGACGCGACGTCACCAACGTGGAGGTACGTCCTACGTAACATAAATAAGTCCCAACAGTTACACGGAAATACTAATGCAAATCAAAAGACGTCCCGTGCGACGCGCCGGACGCTCGGATCGGGAGCAGGGGTGTTGGGGTATGGGACGGGGCTGGGTGAGTGTTTAGTTGTCCTCGATCTCCTGCTCGGCCTCCTCGTCGAACTCGGCGTCCTCGTCGGCGGTGGCCTCCTGGTACTGCTGGTACTCCGACACCAGGTCGTTCATGTTGCTCTCCGCCTCGGTGAACTCCATCTCGTCCATGCCCTCGCCAGTGTACCAATGCAAGAAAGCCTTGCGCCTGAACATAGCGGTGAACTGCTCCGAGATGCGCTTGAACAGCTCCTGGATGGCGGTGGAGTTGCCGATGAACGTGGCGGCCATCTTGAGGCCGCGAGGTGGGATGTCGCACACGGCGGTCTTCACGTTGTTCGGGATCCATTCCACGAAGTACGACGAGTTCTTGTTCTGGATGTTGAGCATCTGCTCGTCCACCTCCTTCATGGACATGCGGCCACGGAAGATGGCGGCCACGGTCAGGTAGCGGCCGTGGCGCGGGTCGCAGGCCGCCATCATGTTCTTGGCGTCGAACATCTGCTGCGTGAGCTCGGGCACGGTGAGGGCGCGGTACTGCTGGCTGCCGCGAGATGTCAGGGGAGCGAACCCGGGCATGAAGAAGTGGAGACGTGGGAACGGCACCATGTTGACGGCCAGCTTGCGGAGATCCGCATTCAGCTGGCCAGGGAACCGCAGACACGTCGTCACGCCGGACATGGTGAGGGAGACCAGGTGGTTGAGGTCGCCGTACGTGGGTGTGGATAGTTTGAGCGTGCGGAAGCAGATGTCGTATAAAGCCTCGTTGTCGATACAGTAGGTTTCGTCTGTGTTTTCTACTAACTGGTGGACTGATAGTGTGGCGTTGTAAGGTTCTACTACTGTGTCTGACACTTTAGGCGAAGGTACAACTGAGTATGTGTTCATAATTCTGTCGGGATATTCCTCTCTGATTTTGGAGATAAGAAGTGTGCCCATTCCGGAACCAGTGCCGCCGCCGAGAGAGTGTGTGAGTTGGAATCCTTGAAGGCAGTCACATGACTCTGCTTCCTTGCGAACGACATCCAAGACGGAATCCACAAGCTCGGCGCCCTCTGTGTAGTGACCCTTAGCCCAGTTGTTACCGGCTCCGGACTGTCCGAACACGAAGTTGTCAGGTCGGAAGATCTGTCCGAAGGGTCCCGAGCGCACCGAGTCCATGGTGCCGGGCTCGAGATCGACTAGGATGGCGCGGGGCACGTACTTGCCTCCGGAGGCCTCATTGTAGTAAACGTTGATGCGCTCCAGCTGCAGGTCTGAGTCGCCATGGTAAGCGCCAGTGGGGTCGATGCCGTGCTCGTCGGAGATGATCTCCCAGAACTGAAACAATCATAAATAACACTTATTATATTGAACGAAACATCAATTAGAAATACAAGATGATTATTTAGCTTGGCAACTTGCAAGTAATCGCGCGGGGCGTGTGTATTAGCACAAGACGCGGCGTCTGAGTGCGTAGGATGAGTCACGGTCGCCCCGGCGACGGGGTTCGCAACAAACGGCTCCCGAGGCGTTGCCTCGACATTAACATATTTACGAGGTCGACATTATCGATCCAACCCACTACCATAAAGGTACATCAACGATTTAAATCACGTCTCAAAGCGATGAATAAGCATAATTGCAGCAAAAACATTATGGCCGCCCACTTTCGTGTATATGTCATGTTGCCTTAAAAGAGGAGAGCGCGCAGCAAGTTTCTCGTTTGGTCCGACGGGCTGTCAAACAATAAATCAGGCGGGTCGGGGTTGCCGCTTGCTGTGAGCACTCTCGCACAATGTTCGCGTGGCATTTTTAGGACGAATCGAGCATAATTATTTGTACAAAACTCAAGTCATCCATTAACAATGCCAAGATTTTATCGCGAATCAATTGAGAGGCTTTCTAGGTAAATGAAACTCTGCGAATAGAGAACGGCCGATAAGATCTGCTGTTGACTCATTCGTGGCGAGATTATAATGTTAGAAAGAAATATTTAAACAGTGCAGTCACGTAACACCTTTTAATCGTGGCTGTACTTTTCAGGAGTCACTTTAACAATGGGCAGTATTTTCTTCTGAAAAAGGACTGGCTAGTTACTCAGCGCTCATTTATTGCCATCAGCATAAAATTCTAATAAAACCTTTCTACCTATCTTGTTTCTGAATTAGTTGTTATAAAGATTAACTTTATCTATAACAATACTCTTTGGAAGTTTTCGTGGAAATCTCAAAAAGGAGTGTGCGTCATATTGGTGGACGTGATGCGATTATTCACACCACGTCTTCATCATAACAATTATTATAGCGCCATGTTGGTAGGCCCACAAGTATAATACTTCATGTACCTTCATTGAAGCGCATAACATCTAGCATACCTTGAAATATCATCAATATTTATGTAACTATGGATAGGCTCGTGTTTGATCACTATCTCACCTATAAATGGTAAGCGATGATGTGATCGACGATGGAGCACGCTTGCCTAGTCATAGTAACCGATTCACTCTTGACTTGAAGACCTACATAATATATTTATAATCCAATAAATTGAATTTACAACCAATTCGGAACATTTTATCGCCGGATTGTCAGTCGTTCGATACGTTGATCACGCTACAAAATCCGGGTCAACGCGGAAGAAGCCGCGGGATTGGCTTAGCTCGTAAAATCACAGACTGGCACGGAGACAGTTGCGTGTCGCTGGCAATTACCATCAGAGACATGCAAATAACTAAGAAAGTTTTGAAAAGTACGCCGCATTTAGGTAAAACAATTGCGCGAACGGTACATGCTGACGGGTTTCTTTAACTTTTTATTTCTTACGTTTGACGCATTACTATTTTATTCTACAAAATATTTATAAGTCCAATTCATGGTTTTGTTATTTGTCAATTTGCCAAGACAACTTCATTCAACAAAATACGAGCATACTTCAAAATCTTCACCCAATTTCTCACAAAATACTTGAGTCTCGAGAGACGGTGCATTTCTCAAAAGCGCTTCACATTTCAGTGAAAGAAATTAAAAGATTTCCGCCTGCAAGGTGGCTATTCGAAGAGTTCGGGCATCTTGCCAAATGCTGGAAAAAACGCTTCCGACATTCCCGCACACGACGAAATGACCGCGATATATGGTGCATGATGACATTTTAAACTCAAATGGAGAGGTTCTTGGCAAAATTTTTTGCAAAGTAAAATTACATGTTACTAGAAAATGCATTCTGTAATCGATATTAAAAACTTCTCGGTTCATATCAAAAACATGACGCAATCGTACTCACGATATCACTAAAGATAGTATTTTCAGGAGTACTTAGTAACATATAAACGGGTCAGAGCCCATTCGTCCCCTAAAATTCGTCCCCCAGCATAAAAGTTGTGGATTCGGCCCCTATATAGGTGCCCATTGGTCTCCTGGTAGGGGACTAATTAATATTTAATAAAAAATATTATTTTTAAGGTACCCATTCGTCCCCTCTAATATAATACAATATAAGTTAAAGATTCGGCACCTATTCAGGTGCCTATTGGTCCCCTGAGATAAAATAAACTAAATTTTACACAAGAAACGGTTAACATAGTACACTTGTGAACAGTTTATTAACGGAATTAGTTTAATAAATCATAACAGATCATTGAAAAAAGAGCTATGATGATTGAAAATCCGTCATGATAATAATATAACCCTGTCGATAGGCTTACGATGTAATATTGTCTCGAGGTCTAATTGTGTCATTGATATTTGGTTATTTGTTTGTACTCTGGATTTAAATTAATCTAAAATTCAGTTATTACTGGGATTTTATTTAAATAGTTACACAGTTTTATTTTACTGCATAAAGATATTATAGTTGTCACATATTTTGCTAAATATTTACAAATGTACAAGACACCAAAAGCTGATAACTTATTTTGTAGAGCCTAGAGGTTATTTATTAAACTTAATCTTAATTGAAATAAAGATGATATCTACCAAATTACTATATTTTTTATTTTACCCTTCTCTGCGCGACTGTACCAGGATACCAAGCTGCAGTATACACATATACATGTACTTATATTAGAAGAACGAATAAAAATAAATATTCTTTAGGGGACGAATAGGCCCCTCAAAAGTTCCAGGGGACGAGTGGGCACAGGGTGCGAATCTTGGGGGACGAATGGGCTCTGACCCATATAAACATACTTATAAATACCGACTCATTTTATCATACCTTTCCGACATTTTCCAGTGTAATAAAATAGTTGAAACAGTTGATAAATTAATGATAGCCAATTACTAGCACAAGCGATAATTTTCTGATCAACTAGGTATTTATTCAATTAGAAAAGTCTAAAATAGCGTAAAGACGTTAATTGGTTGATCGGGAATTGTCTTTTCAACTAGTTCGTTTAAATGCCATCTGAATTAACTAGTTTAACTGGATTACGTTAACAAATCCTAGTTGCAATTATTCAATTAACTTTATTCATTAAATAATTGGTTTGTTGAGTATAATCCTATAAAACTGAATTCTATTATGGGTATCTAAGGTTGGATTATTTGACCATGTGGATAGATTAGTTAATTTTGTCCATTAAGTCTTTTAGTTTATTGATATGTGTAAATTCCGATACAAATTACTTGTTTATAAATAAATGACTATGAATAATTGGGTCAATTTTGATGGTCTTTCTAGGTGTAAAGCTGCATCTACGTAGGTGTCAAGATAGCGTAGGTACCTAAGAGGCTAGTAACCTACCTATACTGATCTTACTAGGACCCAAGACCTGGAGCCATTGAGACACTGAAATTGGTTGTTGAATTTGCAATAGTTTTTTTTTTTTGCAATTGCAAATCCTATTCAAATTTTTTTGCCAACCATTGAAAGTTTTTTAGAAGACTGATGTCAAAAACTCGATAGGACTATTTACGTTAACCTGAGCCTTTTTTCAGGCACTATTACATCAGTCTCTAAAATAACTTGAAACACGCTGTCCAGCTCTTCAATTTGAAGACTTCAAAGAGACGAGGCCACATCAAAAACAGTTCCTGATTGTGAAAGACGTCACAGGAAAGTTTTCTCGCCGTAAACTTCGGTTCTATTACGATGTGCTAAGCCATGCTATTTCGGCTCTGCGGAAGAGCGCCGGTCATCGAACCTCTATGTCCATCGCCGTAACTACTAGCTACCTATTTAAATTTCATAATTAACTTTTTTGCAGTACGCGCATGAAATTAAAATCTGCAATTACGCGCGAGCTTTTTTATAGGCTGCCGTTTTACTGTGTTGGGAAAAAGAAATCTCTGAAAAACTACGGATATTGTTTACGCAATTTTGTTTTATAGTAGAAGGAATCTAATCAAAAAGAAAAACTGAATGTTTTTTTTTCTATCGAACTCAGCAATTATTGTCTTATGACAATAGGAATAAGGCCGCTAATAATAGTTATACCTACTTACAACATAAGTACATTTTTTTTTCCTCGCTAAACCGCGCTCGCGACAGCTGCTATAACATTTGGCGGATCCCCGCAATAACGGCCAGGACTCAAATTTCGAACGTTACAAACCGAGGCCTACGATTGGCCGGCCCTTATCATAGGACGCGGCCGGTAGCCTTGAGCGAGATACAAACATGCGTGCCCTTTATTTATAACGGTTTTTTTATGGCGGTAGAACGTTCCATTGAACTACGCTCATTGATTTGAATTGCCGTTACAACTTACAAAGACCCAAAGTTGAAAGAAAAAGTTTCGAATTCCTTTGTTTGAAACAGGACAGGGCCGTCAATGGGTGGCATAGTTGGAATACCGGTCTTCTTCGCACCTGTCATTCCACATCAATTTAATCCGAAACTTGCCATGTTTATAACTCAAACGTATCAAAAAACATGAAATATTACACGTAAATCGATAATCCTAAGCCTCGGCAGATCCGCCAACCGGCGACTAACACGTGGAAGTAGGCGACCGCAGACTTCGAAGTCTCTGCCTACGTATCGATCGATAGAAAACGTTAGGTGCGGCATTCACAAAAATTCACCTTTTACATAATATTTACACGATAACTGCTGACGTGACAGCATTATTAACTCCAGAGAAAATCGGCACGATAAGTAGAACAAAAAGGTCAAAGAAAAGTCCGTAATCCACGACCACACCCACTGACTCTAAATATGACACACACTCGATCACAGTTAATTGAGCACAATTTAGACAATATTAGCTTGAATTAATGAAGGAAATAGTCGTCAATTGTTTCATTTTTCGAGTCGTGGCGTGAGGCCGGCGTCACAAAATGCCGGCCGCTATGCCGATGTTCGAAATTAGAAGTTAACGAAACAAAAGAATAAGCTTACCTTGGCTCCAATCTGGTTACCGCATTGTCCGGCCTGAATATGCACGATTTCCCTCATTTTGTTTAATATGAACTTATTTTACTTAGTACTATAAAAATTTGTTTTTCTGCTCCGCACGCACCACGTACTCTCGTGGTCGCTTGAAGAATAATTTTGTTCCGTTTCGTCCGATCGACCTAAGCTACGGATGAGATAGTGCTGCGGTGAAACCTGTGGTATTATATATCGATAAAAATTGTCGCATTGCGACATACTTTTGAAATAGTAGTGAATAGAGTTAAGAATGTCAGGCTCGAGGGATAAATTGTTTAGGTACTACTTTCGACAACAAATTCCAGCAAATTGAAACTATCACTCAGATCAATCGAGTTAGTCGTCATGTAAATATCATGCAGGTGATAATTTAACAGTAGAGTGTTAGGAGGACACAGTAGAGCATACGGTAGAGGACGGGTCCATATTGGCTCACCTAAAGTTCTTTACCCGAAATTGTTCTTCCTAACGATTTGTAATCCGAATGATCACTCTTCCTACAATTTTTCATCCTAAAGTTTTTCATTCATACTATTTGTTTCGGAAAATTGTAATTAATAATATCATTAATGTAAATATATTTAATCTCTTAATTTTTTTATCATAACGCTTTTATTCCTAAACATAATTTTTAGAATGATTAAAGATCTTTTCACTTTTATCTTAAATGAATGAAATTCAACCTGGGTTCAAGCTATAATATAAAGTAAGAGGGGATAAGAACAGATTATCCTCTTGCATCATGCGACAAAGGAGGTGGCTAAAACCGTAAGGTAGAGATAAGCCTCAGACACTGGCTCCTACCAGTTACGCCTTGGCTGTTCGGATCGTAGGTCAATTCTCGACCACCGTTTACGCGCAGGCTTACTGACGACGAGCAATGAGTAGCTCGTCACGTCTCAGAGAAATGACTGTAAAATTGATCGGGTTTGTTAAGACGGCTAATCCAAACCACCCCGCGCCGGCGGCAGTGAACGAGGGATGCAGGGCAGCGGGGGGATGGTCTGCGGGGAGCGGGCTACGGGATCGTATCGTACTCGCCGCATCAGTCAGTTTGTGTACGCCTCGACGCACGGCTGCGCTTGCGCGTTCTTTTTGAGCATCATGCAAACTTACTTCCCTTGTTTACCTAACCGTTGTAGGTATTTCGTTTCTTTTTTTAACACATTATACTTTTGTTATACAGTCCACTCATGTCTTTTATTTTGCTCCACCAAGACCTGTCATTGCGCACAGGGCTAATTAGGGTTGAAGCCTGCCAGGGTTGCAGATCGTTAGAAAGAATTGCAAATGACTGCTGTTGTTGCAATGGGTTTTAGTCAGTAAAATTCTGTCAATCCTCACTCCATCCTGAGTCATTAATTACATCCCACATACAGCATACCGTGTCCATAAAATAGCCTCTTTCCATTTATGTATTTTTTTTATTCAAATCCGTATATGATCAAATAAAAATTACAATTTAACACAAGTTTATGCACAAAGTATCGATATCATGTATCGACTTGTGGACAACCCAGTTTTCCTATCTGCTTTCCTATTGGTCGGATGACGCCATATCGCGGCCATGGTTGCCAACGTAACAAAAATAATCGGCGTCCTATTTTAATGATTAATTACGATATTCTTCGAATTTTGAGAGTTATTGAAAAATCAGGATGTGTAAATAAATAAATTATGAGTTGATCCATCGTTGTTATGCTTTTGTTTTACTTAATAACGTTCGTAAAATACTATAATTTTCTTTCTGAGTCACAGATGTATCGTTTTCTTATGTTGGTACTGCTACATCTTACTGGCGATGGCGAATGCTGGCGATTGAGGATGGCGAATACTGGCTATGCATGGCACGGCATGGCGCCGGCCGGCGAAATATGCAAAACAAAAAACTCAATTAAATTAACAATCAATTAGGTATTATAGGTGACCTAGTAATGAATTACTTAAAACAACATATTTATTATGTTATAATCCTAAGTTCTTGCTTTATAAACACAGTTTAATAAAGGTTTGCAGAATAAGTTATGGTCTTATTAGTAGGTAGGTAGGTACCCATTATTATCCTTATTGCTGATGTTCCTTCCTTCCTGTTAATTAACGTTTGAATCCCCAACCGGTCCTATGAGACCGCGCTGTTATTGTTTTACTATTGTGTCTCGTTTCGCGGGTATCTGAGTAATTAATATTATACAAAGTATTTAAATAAAGGCAACCGACATAAATAATGTCTGAAATAGACTCTAATATCACGCCTGGAATAAACTGTCTGTAAATCCCAATGGGTAGGCAGAGAAAGGCATAGGTACGTTATTGATTGTATTATGGTTTTTATTAATTCCTTTCATTTTTATTAGTGGTAGGTATTTTATATATTCGCTTTACATTCTTAGGTATACCTAAGTGTTTTACTATAAAATCATTAGTGGTCTTAAAATCGAGAATGAAATCCTATTAAAATGTTTACAATCTCTCAGTGTTTGCAATTATCTGGTGATATCAAAACACTGAACTTACAATACCCAACTGCCCAAGTAAGCAATTCCTAATTAATTCATAATTCCTACGAATTTCTAAAAAACACAACATGGTTTTTTCGCTGGTCACAGTTTATTATCCATTTGCCTGCTATTTCCATGATATTTCGGTCTGCCGTAAGCCATAACCATAACTAGGTATCTCTACGACTCTACGACTATAGGTACCTTTATAGATAGGTACCTGTCTCTCTACGCGGTGAAAAAATGCAGACTAAAGATCTAAACTAGGTAAATTATCAATCAGCTGTTTGTAGGCACCGCCAGGTACCTACTTAGTCAATACTTGCCTACTCTTCCAGTCTGAATGATTTGAGCTTCATTCACTAATTAACCATCAAGAAAAACTTCAACCAACTAAGTTAATCATCTGAAAAATGGCTGGAAAAGTCAAAATGGCTTCCATATGACGCCTCAGTCCGCAATTTCGCGGGTGTGTTCCCAGCTCGATACCGGGCGCCATACCGCAGTGACTGAGTGACGTCACAGCCGGCACGCCCGGTCGTTGACATGCACTTTAGAACTTTTAAATTAGGAATGTTTTTGTAGGTGGCCCCTGCATGTTTTCTTTTTTAATGACAATAGGAAAATACGCGGGAGATGTTGTTAGCGTGAAATGGGTTTTTGTTTTAATTTTTAGAGTTGAAATTAAATGTAGGTTTTATTTTACTTAGCTGGAATTAGGCTGAAAAAGATAAGAAACTTGATACCTAAGTATTTCTCAATAAAAATACTACTCAATAATTTCTTTTTTTCCAACATTTTTATAGCTGTCACTTTAGTCCTAATTAAAAATTTGGTGGTGACAACCCCCGCATTGTTCATTGACAACTGGGCGTTGTCCTAGTTCTCCCTTGGGATAACTTTCCGCTCAACCGAAAAAAAAAGTAGAAACCTACACTTGCTGAATGACACAAGATTACTTATTTAGGTAAGTATCTTAAGAAAATGAGAAAATAACCTACCATTTTTTTTAAAGTTAGAAATGACCAAAATGACTTTTCCCGTGTCAGACTTCTACTGACTAAAACCCACTACTGTTCCTTCTTTGCCTTAATTCCGGGGTCCCGAGGTTCACTTTAATTCAACCCAAAGCTCCAGTAGGTAACTGCTTGCCACTCCTCCTCGCTCAGGACCATGGCCTGTACCAGGGCCCGGAACCCACCTATCATGAATACGTCTGATGGTCCGATGATAGAAAGGGCTGGACGGAATTAAATTGTGCAATTCCACACGTGGATGGCACTCCCCGAAATGTAAATTATAGAAAACCGATAGCCTAGCCAATCGGCATCGATGCCTTTGGAATTTTGCCTCGACGACTGCATCATTGCCGATGATCTTCTTGGCTCGTTTCTCAATCAAATTAAGCGCATCAGGCTGATATTAGGCAGATCCATCTAATCATTTAAATGCATTTGATAAGTCGGAAGCTCACAGTAATCCAGCCTTGACTTTAATAAGAAGGTCCCAGGGCGTTCCATTAAAAGTTTCGAAGCTTTCAGGCGGTTTTCTGAAGACAATGTTTTTTTTTACTATGGTATATTATTTTTATTACGTTTTTATTTTTATGGCGACGCTTGGGGGAGGCCTATGTCCAGCTGTGGACGTCTTTCGGCTGAGATGATGATGATGATGGTATATTATGTAGGTTCGCATTTGACGACATCTCACTTCATGAAAGCGACGAAATGGTCGACGATGGAGCACACTTGTCTGAATGTAAACCTAGGGGTTTTTAATTCACTCTTGATTTAACGACATAACGACCCCTAGGTTGTAGTTATCAGGAAAAACAAAACAGACTCCGGCAGGGAATCTTCTTCTTAGCGTGTCGATGGCAAAACCAGGCAGGGAATTCTATTTCTTAATTGAAAGTGCAATAAACGTGCTACCCAAAACAAACTGTTAACTGTTTTAATAGATTCTGTGGGTTTTAACCACTTTAACCTATCAATACCTGCGAAACGGAGACACTGGAGACACAATAGTAAGACAATAACAGCGCGGTCCTATGAGACCGGTCGGGGATTCATGAATTAATTAGCAAAAGTCTAACACTCATTTCCGCTCCAACCAGAGCGAGAGAAGTTATTAAAATATAATTATATCTAGCTTAAAACAAAATAAAAACTGATGTTGCTATTATAACTAGTACACTTTATCATCATCATCACCTTCCCAGCCTTTTCCCAACATATCGGGGTCGGCTTCCAATCAAGCCAGATTTAGCTGAATGCTAATATTTTACGAGGAGCGGCTGCCTACCAGACCTCCACAACCCATTAACTGGGGTAACATGGTACTTCATGGCAAGACTGGAGTCAGATTTACCGGCTTCTGACTATCCGTAACGACTGCCAAAGATCTACAAATAACAGCCGGGACCTACGGCTTAACGTGCTTTCCGAGGCACGAAGGAAACTCGTTACGTTAAGATGGTCTCTCATCCACAGACCAGCCTTGGCAAGCGTTGCTTAACCTTAAAGATCGACCCGTGCGGCTGTCATTATCTAGCCACGAGCTCCTCACCTACTAGTCCTTTATACTAGTCACTAATTACTATTCTGTGGTGCGTCCAAGCGTGGTTGGCACAAGTTTCTCAGTAAAAAAGAAAAGTACAAAGGAATCGGAAAGTTCCTTCATTGCTATTAGCGTACGCGAACTTCCTTTTAAGTAAAGAGCGGAACTTGGCGATGTCGATACGGCTCGGGGTTCCGAGAAAACTAGGTGTGTCCGACGGGTACTAAGAAGTAAGTACTTAGAGACTGTTGTAAATTGTAAGTGAAATGATAGAGAATAGACGGGTGTTTTGGTTAAATTGGAATTATTAGGCACATTGCTTTGGCTCTTTTGGTCGATGGGGACGAAAGGTTCTGGAGTGGCGATCACGTACCGATGCCCTATAGTGAGCGTCATAGGAATCCGAAGGACGCGGGAGGCACAGGACTGTTCGTTGTAGCGACGCTTAGGGGAGGCTCATGTCAAGTCGTGGACGTCTTTCCGTTGCAGCCTTTAGGAAATATTACACGCTCTGTGGTTGACACAGGGAAACTCATTTACAAGAAGTTATTTAGGTCCCCCCCCCCGCTTACTTTAGCATATGACGAAAGTACTACTCTTATGATGGAATCAGACAGCACACATCGAATGCAGATGTTTAGAGACTTCTGCCATTAGAATGATGTGCTCAAAACTTTGGTCCACAATCTTTTTATACTCATTTCCATCCATTTCATCTGACATAATTTGTTTGTCTCAGTTTGCTAAGTAAATAGGTTAATATCGACTATAGTCTGTACTCTATAGGCACACAGAGTATGCGTCACCGCAAAATGCAAACAATATTGACCATCTGTTCAGTTCGTGCTGGAGATGGACGAATTTCTCCACACTGTGGCGCCGAGCGTGTCTGGCGATTTTTGTGAAGTGTTTTATGTCCATTGACGGTTCAATTCAACTTTAAAATATAGGAAAACACAAAGGAGTTACAGAAAGAAATAAAGAAGAAAGAAAAGTTGTTTATTTGACGTTTATAATTATTACCTTTTTTGAATCCAGTTTTTGGCTAATTTTATGTTTATTGTGCTTTTGGGTACATTATTGGCTTGTCTACACTGTCCTCGCATTATATGTGTCTGTGTTGTAATATTATGGAAGTATTATAGACCCAATAGTTTTTTGAAAAGAATAACCATGGAGTTTTTTGCCGGTTGTTCTCCATAGGAAACGACCAATTTGGAACCATGTACCTACTAGTTTTTGACGTTTTATAAGTGCCCATGTAGGCCTATGTGAAATAAAACCTCTTTGACTTTGACTTTGAATGATCAATTTATTACAACTCCAAGTAATTTCGCCCATTCGTGCTTCAGTGAGCACGTTTAACCGTTCCCTGATTGATGTATTCCCATCTCAAAAAAAAAAACAACAGACTCCGGAGTCTGGATAGAACTGGCAGTTGAGATCTCTTTCAATCATCACATTTATTTTGCTTTATTCTTTTCGATAGCGTAGGTATTCAGCTTAGACTTAACATAAAAGTTTAGGAAAGCAATCTTAATACGAAATCTTGGTTACTTTTATAAACAGCTGTTCATAATAACACCTTCAATCTGTTCAATGTTCGCCCACACACTTGGCAAAGGTCAAGACTGAAGTGGCCTATGACAAGCCAACGGAACTACGTGATTGATCGACTCGACTATTGTCGATGGTACACAAACGTCAATTTATATGAAGAAACAAAACATTTTTCCGTTAGGAGACAGGGCCACAAAGGTTTTTTTTTACATAGTACTAGCAGCCCGTCCCGGCTTCGCACGGGGTAGACAATTATTTATTTTTGGAATTTTTCCCGTCAAATGACTACCCTACATATCCTACGCTACCCTACCCTACCTTCCCTACACTACCCTATACTACCCTACACTACCCTACTCTACACTACGCTACACTACACTACCCTACACTACCCTACACTACCCTACACTACCCTACACTACCCTACACTACCCTACACTACCTTACACTACCCTACACTACCCTATACTACCCTACACTACCCTACACTACCCTACACTACCCTACACTACCCTACGCTACCCTACTTTACCTAACTTTTTTTTTTTTTAGATTTAAACTATCCTATCTCTCAAGTTGGATCGAACTGCACATGGTGTGCGAATTTTATTATAATCGGTTAAGTGGTTAAGGAGTCCATTGAGGACAAACATTGGGACACGAGATTTATATATATTAAGACTAGCAGCCCGTCCCGGCTTCGCACGGGGTAGACAATTATTTATTTTTGGAATTTTTCCCGTCAAATGACTACCCTACATAGCCTACGCTTCCCTACCCTACCTTCCCTGCACTACCCTACCTACCCTACACTACCCTACACTACCCTACAGTACCCTACACTACACTACGCTACACTACACTACCCTACACTACACTACTCTACACTACCCTACACTACCCTACACTACCCTACACTACACTACGCTACACTACACAACCCTACACTACCCTACACTACCCTACACTACACTACACTACACTACCCTACACTACCCTACACTACCCTACACTACCCTACACTACCCTACACTACCCTACACTACCCTACACTACCCTACACTACCCTACACTACCCTACACTACACTACCCTACACTACCCTACTTTACCCAACTTTTTTTTTTTTTTTTAGATTTAAACTATCCTATCTCTCAAGTTGGATCGAACTGCACATGGTGTGCGAATTTTATTATAATCGGTTAAGTGGTTTAGGAGTCCATTGAGGACAAACATTGGGACACGAGATTTATATATATTAAGATAAGATGGGTAGGATGACAGCAGGACGGAAATATGCATCTTTATGTTAAGAGAAAAGGATAGATAGGTAGCTTAGTATATTGTTTAAATCTGACAGCTGTCAACCGCACCATCCTATAGAAATTGTAGTGGGACGCAAGTGAGTTTTATTCTGTAAAAGTCTGACACGCCTACGCGTAGGTATGTAGGACTCTCTGTTTTACATTCTTCCAAAATCCTAATAAAAAACTCTTTTAAATCTCATCATTATCATCATTACTTCAGCCGAAAGACATCTACTACTGGACAATGGACATAAGCCTCCCCCAAGCGTTCGCCACACGTCGTCGTCCTATGCGTCTCGCAACCATCGGATTCCCGCAACCCTCGCCAAGTCATCGGTCCACTTTGTGGGAGGCTTTTAAATCTGGAGTTCCCCTGGTATCTTAATATTAATTTCGTCTTTTTTTCTCGTGCCATGTTTTCTCTTCACCACCCTAGGTTGATTGGTAAAAAATGCCTAAGGCATTAAGTCCGCCTGTGTACCATTATGCTGCATGAAGTTTTAATAAATAAATAAACCAGCCAGCAATGTAGGTACGCGCACCTTTTCTCATCTCCACAATAAGTTCTAGGTACATATTTCGTAAATCCTCATGACTCACCACTTTCTACACCTATCGATCATCACACAACATGGCGACCGTTCAACGAAGGTGTTTGGCAATACACCATGTACGGTAAACGAGCTGAACTGTTGCGAATTCATATTTAAATACGTTTTATGATTTATTTCAGTTATGTGGGAAGGAAATAAAACTAAAGTATCCATAGAAAATATGTATTTCTGTTTAAATGTTACCTTTAAACTGAATAGGTACATTGTTTGTCTTTTTCAATGCAGTTTTCCTAGTAAAAAAGAAGATGGCCGCTAGCTACTTTGTCTGTGGTCCCTTTTCGCGCTCAAACCAGAGAATGGGGTCTAATTTAAATATGGCGGTCACTTGATGTTATGCAGTAACGGTAACCAGTCCCTATTACAAATTGCAGTACCTCTTAGGTCACTTTACCATTTATAACGGCCTACATGTAGGCTATGTTTTCATATAAGCCTAGCCTTATAGTCTTTTGTAATAGAATGTTAGAAACAGAAATTATAAGATTGGGTCAAAGATATGTTTGTGTTGACAAATAAAATGACAGTGTTCTTTGAGATGTTCTTTGCGTTACAGGGTTGCGATAATACTGCCAGTGTTACGTTGAGACAACACCTACAAACTTTTCATTTCGTAGTAGATGTTATTCTTATTCTAGCTGAAAGGACAAACACATGGTTTCATCATCATATCAGCCCAAAGGCGCCCACTGTTGGGCATAGGCCACCCCAAAAGTCGCCATAAAGAATGGTCCTGTGCGTCTCGCATCCATCGGATCCACGCCATATCATCGGTCCACCTTGTGGGAGGCCTTCCAACTCTGTGTTACATAAACTTGGGTTAGTAGCTGTTGACGAAGCTGTAACGACACGACGGCACGGCATTGCCGCTTCGTCGACAGAGAAGCAAGCTTCACGCAAGCGTACACCAAGCGTCATCATCATCATCATCTGCCTAGCCTTTTCCCAACTATGTTGGGGTCGGCTTCCAGTCAAGCCGGATTTAGCTGAATACCAGTATTTTACGAGCGGCTGCCTACCAGACCTCCACAACCCATTAACTGGGGTAACACGGTACTTCATGGCAAGACTGCAGTCAGATTTACTGGCTTCTGACTATCCGTAACGACTGCCAAAGATCTACAAATGACAGCCGGGACCTACGGCTTAAAGTGCTTTCCGAGGCACGGCGTACACCAAGCGTACAATGACGATTACGCGTCAATGAAGCTACGCGTCCGTGGACAGTTAGGCTTTAAAACAAACTTTGTCTGTAAATCTTTTCACTTTTCAATTCATTCAGTTATATTCTGGTTCTTATAAAGGCGTCCATTGTCTAAAAACAGTGACAACCGTACCCACAAGCCTACATATGTCACTGATTGACAGGTAAGGTCGTACTAGTATGTCATTCAAGTTAAGGCTATGTCTTACAAGGATCTTGTATAACCTGGATTACTTATTAAGCAATACTACACATTGTAAAGTGTACTTTATTTTCATTGCCATTAAGTTAATATTCTATTGACAAGTAAACGAGGAAAAGATGTACCCAGTAAGACAATAGAAAGAGGTAGTGTGTCCTTTTCTTACTAGTCTAAAAACACAGTGGTAGAAAGAGATAGCATACTCTTTTGTGGGTACGTTTTTGAGGATGTCGTAATTTTTTTTTAATGTTTTATAAACCAGTGCTTGACTGCGATCCCACCTGATGGTAAGCAGTGATGCAACCGTAGATGGTGAGGCGCACTAGTTTATTAAGAGCCTATTCACTCTAGCCTTGAAGACAGCCAAATTATAATCGGACGGGAAGACCGCAGCAGGCACATTAATCCAATCCTTCGATGTACGCGGTAATCAATCCAGATAGTGTAGAAGATTCTTGGTCTTAGCACTAGTGATGTCATTGACAAGCTGAGTATTTTTAGCGCCCGGTGTAATGACACGTTGACTGTCTTTATTATTCATGTTAGAATTAAAGGTAATTGCTGTGTTGTTATGGTATTAGTTCTCAATTGTTTGGAATTAGTTAGAACTGTGTGAGTTGCTTCTGTTTGTTATTAAGTATTAATACCAGTTATTAGACGCTGTTCTAAGTACTATTGTTGCTATACTTTTCCATTAATAAATTATTAAAGATATATTTAAAAGGACTCGTCATCATCTTCTTGCACTTAAGACTGTGCTACTTGGGGTCCTGTCACCCGTCACGGCCGTCACGCAAATCGCTATCACTATTTACTTCACTAACTCCCTCACGCAATCCAGCTATCTTTTCTTTGACCTCTTTCTCCCTCTTCTTTCATATGTAGGTATACTCACTTAAGAGGGTACAATCTGTTTGCTGAGCCAGGGAAAACGGTGGCTCAGTGACCACGGGCTACCTTGTATAACGAGAATGTAGTGAGGACCCCTTTACAGTCTTCTCAGGAATGTTCCCCTATCAGAAAGGGATGTGGATAGAATAGAATAAACTTTATTGTACCTACACCAAAAAGCAACGGTACAGTAACAATAACTTAAATCTATGAGTACAATGGCGGTCTTATCGCTGACAGCGATATCTACCAGACAACCTTAGGATGGATCGTAAGAACTAAAATAGTACAGGGGAATTTTAGTTGACCGGACATATCCCCAAAGTCCGCGGGCGTCTTTTGAAGGTTTCCCCAAACCAAAAAAAACGAAAGGCTAGACTAAAGGAAAAGATTTCTCCACAAAATTCCGCCCACATGCTTAAATTTTATTTTTATAATATGAATCACTTGCAAGTTTTACATAAGCAAGTAGTTTGTAAAAGTGAAGCTGTCGTTACATCACATAGTCCGTGTTTTGACAGCGGTAATACAATACAATGCGGGTGAAACCGAGTGTGATTGTAGGCAAAAACTGAGCGGCTTGGGAATCGGTGTCGCGGGGCGTGGGTGTCGGCGTGTGCAGATAGAATTGGATTGACATTTTAGGATAGTATCTATCTAATTGAAATTAAGCTTAACGCCCGTTTTCAATAAGCTATCTATCTACAGTTGCAGCTACTAAAGATAAACAAATCTATCCTTTTGGGCTTACTTGCTTTCCTATAACCTACCGACGGATAGCATTTCCTACCAAAGTTGCGGATGGATAGATAGAATTTTACTGTTTATCGGGCATAGGTACCTATCTATCTATCAACTGCGGTAGGTTATTGAAAATGGGCGTAAGTCTCTGAGTAAAAATAATCTCCCCAGTCCCCCCCTAACTAGCTGTTGCCAGCGGCTTCGCCTTTGTGATAGTATAAAATTATCCCAAGGGAACATACTTCCAGAATCTTCTTCTTCTTCTTTCCGAATCGATGGTAAACTCGTTAAACTGTTTGGGCCCAGTAGGTGTCTACGTTAACTGCAGCATCGGTGGCACTCATTAAACCCTCCAAATTGCAGATGTATCGACACTTGGGGCAATAAAAGTATCGTATAGGTATGCTATTCCAGGACAAGGTCTCCCTGTACTTATACCAAGTTTCATCAAAAACGACTGTGCGCGGTTTCTACGATGCAGTCCGTCTCATGACTCTCATGGCATCCTAAGAAGTGAGATATTAAAGAATACTAATGTTAGCAATACAATTTACCATTCCCTGTTCGAATAACAGATTTCCTCCTACCACGAGCTCTTAACGCGGTCCATTTGACGACCAAAACTGAATGTTATAGAGAGACTCGGACGTCTTTCGAAGCTTCCGTTACGACCAAAAAAAGGAAAGGTTAAAGTAGAGGAATTGTATGGACCTATATTGGGTGTATAGCTCCATCCCTCATACTCCCTCGCACGCCCGTCATGGTAACGCCCCGTCCAAAAAGTTATGCTCAATGAAAACTACTGACAACCAGTGACATAGCAACAGCAACAAACATCACACCACGCGTCTCTCATTCAGCCTCAGTACTAGGTACATTCATTCACTAGCAAGAACCTTGAAGTGACGCCTCCGAGTGACACTGTCTGACGCCGCCTACGTTGTTAGTGTTACTAGGCATTCTACGAAATGGATTAGCTGTGAGAAACGAGGCTATATCAGGTAATAACTAGTTCGGCAGGACCCGGCGGTCCTGGTAAAGGCCATGGTCCGGAATGAGGAGGATTGGCAGGCGGTGGCCTCCTTCTCATCATCATCTTCCTAGCCTTTTCCCAACTATATTGGGGTCGGCTTCCAGTCAAGCCGGATTTAGTTGAATACCAGTATTTTACGAGGCGCGGCCGCCTACCAGACCTCCACAACCCATTAACTGGGGTAACACGGTACTTTATGGCAAGACTGGAGTCAGATTTACTGGCTTCAGACTATCCGTAACGACTGTCAAAGATCTACAAATGACAGCTGGGGCCCACGGCTTAACGTGCTTTCTGAGGTACGGAGGAAACTCGTTATGTTAAGATGGTCAGCCATCCACAGACCAACCTTGGCAAGCGTTGCTTAACCTTGAAGGTCGACCGGTGCGGTGGTCTCCAGCGAAAGTTAAAATCAGTAATGTAAGCAAAGAAGGAACGGCCCTCACACCCCAGCCTCTGAGATCCCGACTCCGATTTCCAGCTTGCGTGGGCTTGCGGAAGGCGTGCAATGGGTAGGTCGCCCTCCGGCCGTCCTATAACCGTCCGGAACGAGCCCGATTCGTTGACGGCGCGTATAGTGTTCCACGCGCGTCTCAAGGAGATGTTCTATGCTTGTTTGTCAATGCTTCGGCACCTTGGACACATGAGGATAACCGAACTTGTTGAAGAAACTTAGGTACACGCGAGCGAAGCCAGTCACAGAAGTTAGTCTTCAAATAATTTCTCCCACTCTGACTCGATCCAGAGGAACTGTCAAATTTTTACTGCCACCTGTGTCTTTTCAAATAAATAGATTAAAACTTAACGCCAAATCAAAAGGATAATTTTCCAAATTCTATCAGTCTTTAGTTACTTAATTTGCAATTTCCTAGTAGTATTTCATTTTGGAAATAACCAGTCTCTTGAGCTAGCCATGTCTGAACTAAATTCCATTACGTCTCGCAAATCTCGCAGAAACAATCAAATTGTAACTGTAAAAACAATTGATTCGTTACAAAACGGGGCCATAAATGCATTCCATTCCTAAAAACAATCATAGACAAAAAGCTGAAAAGGCAAAAGCTCTCCGGCTTAATGTCAAAAAATAAAAAATAAACTTTGAGGTTTGAATTTCGAACGGATGGTGCGGAGACTAGGATTTCCGCCATGACTAATATTGAAATAAGCAGACATAAGTATGTAATTATTAGCTTATCCAAACGTTAATTATGTTCGAGGTGTTAAAGATAA
The DNA here is from genome assembly GCA_030763345.1 of Mythimna separata. Lineage (NCBI taxonomy): Eukaryota > Metazoa > Arthropoda > Insecta > Lepidoptera > Noctuidae > Mythimna > Mythimna separata. The sequence continues at coordinate 1,686,438 of CM061188.1, read as the reverse complement.
CCTGCCGGACAAAGTTCTCTGATAATAATTAAATACATAAATGTCACCACGAGGAGCTGGTTAAATAATACCTAACAAATTAGGTTAACGTAAAGCATGTTCGTCTAAAATCCAGAATAATAAACATGATGACATTTCGGATTTCTTCGCGGCTAGAGTGATTAAAGTAGCGCGCGTCACCATCAACGATTGCATGTGGGATCAGTGGGATCGCATTCAAGCACTATGTAGTGTATGTTGTAGTAGTTCATCATCATCTGCCTAGCCTTTTCACTTCGGCATGACTGGAAGCCGACCCCAATACACTTGTATTGGGGTCGGCTTCCAGTCATGCCGGGTTTAGCTGAATACCAGTATTTTACGAGGAGCGGCTGCCTACCAGACCTCCACAACCCATTAACTGGGATGACACGATACTTCAAGGCAAAACTGGACTCAGATTTACTGGCTTCCGACTATCCGTAACGACTGCCAAAGATCTACAAATGACAGCCGTGGCCTACGGCTCAACGTGCTTTCCGAGGTACGGAGGAAACTCGTTATGTATGGATGGTCAACCATCCACAGACCAACCTTGGCAAGCTCAAAAAGAAAGTAATAAGTTATTAAATATGTTCTCCCACAGAATCCCACAGCTAGGCAAAGGCCTCCCTCCATTTCTTCCGTCGATCCCATCTTTGAGCCACTTCTTGCCAATTTCTAAAGGAGGCATCCAAGTCTTCCCGCCATCTTCTTCCTCTGCTGCCGTGACCCCGTCGTGTGATTTCTGAAAATAGTGTCATCATCAAAACATTTAAACCAGTCAAGCTTCATTATCAAGCAATGACATTTAAATCTTAATCATCAACAAAAAAAAACAACATACTTAATTAGTTTGGAAAGTAAATTCAGCAATAAAGTTATTCTTGTATATAAAACTGTACGTAGAAATAAATAAAAAGTGAAAGTATTCGCAAAGAAAGTACGGCGGCGAGTATATTTATCGATGCTTAAAATTTCGCGGTGCAAATATTTTATCTTGTAAAGATAAGTGTTTGTTTTATTTGACGGAACATCTTGCTGTATTTGGATTGATGAGATGTTGAATTTTGTAGTCTAGTAGAAGATGTGCATCACTTGTATCTTACGGTATGCAATTCATCTCATCTCTTGTCATGACCACAGCCACACCAAGACAAACTACCTCTAATATAAGGTGTTCATTTCTCAAGTTACAAACAATCTCCTACAGGGCGCAAATAATTTAACGAGTTTCCCATCGATTCGAGAAGAAGAAGAAGACTTCTCAAGTTATCCTTGTAAGTCATTAAACAGTATTTTTCAGACAATCCTCTTCACGTGAAGGGAATGAAAAGGTGGTCGGCTTAGTTAAGTTATACTCGTATCTGTAGATTTTTAGTAAACCGCTAATTCTTCACATTTGCAAGCAATGTGTCTTTGCTCATCATTTTCTTTAGTATGCAGTCTGAGACTGCCGCTCTTTAAGTCGTGAAGTCGCTCTACGACGAACTGTTAACGCGATCCATTTTACGACCTAAACTGAACTGTAAATGGGTGTATAGCTCCATCCGTCAAATGTCAAGCCGCGTACGAGCGAAAAAGAGGGATGGAGCTATCAACCATGTCCACTCCGTCCCACTTCTTCGCTCGTTCGCCTGATATTTTGAAACATCATGATAAGTTTCTAGTAGTCCCCTTTAACATGACTGAAACTCTTATGTCATAGAATACCTACTAACATAACACCATGCAACTGAAGGCAATGACGTCTCTCCGTTGTTATTCGTGTTTGTGACACTTTAGTAATGCATAGTAATGAGCTAATACATACTAGAATAGTAAGTTTACCAACCAATATCTTACGAGAGAACAGTTTACTAGCTACATATGTTATATGTTACGAGCTATTGTGTGGTGACACCGTTGAGAGGCTGAAGCATGTATTGTGTGGAGACTCAAGATGTTCTTATAGACGTTGACTGTGGGCTGAAGTAGGCCGCTGCAAGCAAAATCTAGTGGAATGGAGGATTGTACTGTATTGGACCTTAGCCTTACCGATCAGGAGATCGTCATCTACCTAGCCTTTTTCCAACTATATTGGGGTGGGCTTCCAGTCTAGCCGGATTTAGCTGAATACCAGTGTTTTTACGAGGAGCGGCTGCCTACCATACCTCCACAACACATTAACTGGGGTAACACGGTACTTCATGGCAAGACTGGAGTCAGATTTACTGGCTTCTGACTATCCGTAACGACTGCCAAAGATCTACAAATGACAGCTGGGACCTACAGCTTAACGTGCTTTCCGAGGGACGGAGGAAACTCGGTACCCATCCACAGACCAACCTTGGCAAGCGTTGCTTAACCTTAAAGGTCGACCCGTGCGGCTGTTATTATCTAGCCACGAGCTCCTCCTGAGCTTACCGATCAGGAGATCGATCTGGTTTAAACGGTAGTTCAAACCATGTCGCATCTGTTAGCATCCTTAGTATATAGATACCACCTACATTTCTCAGGTGAGATCGAAAGAATTTACGAGTTGATTGACATTGTATGGTCATATGACCCGATGCTTTACCGCCACGAAATGTCATCGCAGCAAATCGCAACACAGGATTCTGCGATGCGGCGTCGTATCGCATCGCTTCGCATTTTTGTAAGTTAGCCCTAAGACTATAAAGAGACTAAGACAGTTCTGGTTAGACAATGAGCTTATGCTCCTCTAAAAAACGCGATTTATGAGGCAATTGGAGCTTGCGGTCACTGCAAATGGGAATGCCCCCCGACGATACGGCTACACTAAAGTATTAAACCAGCAGGCCCATCCAAAATACGATCGTATTGTAGAAACAATATACGAATATTGTAGAAACTATTACATTTCATTCTGCCATTTTGATTGATGTGAACTTGGCTACGAATTTGCTATTCGTTCGTTCTGACCATGTGACGACATATCGTAGAGAAGAGACGTTCTAATACCGTTAACAATTGAAGTTGGTTAAGAAGAACTGAGAAGAACTTGGCTAAGCCTGCAGAAGCCTTACCATGAGCTCTTAACGCGATCCATTTTATGAACTAAACTGAACTGTTAAAGGCATGGAAAAATATAGATTGTATAGCTCCATCCCTCTTTCTCTCTCGCACGTTCGTTTCTTTATTCACGTCATGGTAAGGCCCCAAGTTGATCGCTAGCTTTAATTTACAATTTATATATTTCAATAATAGACCCCTGTGGTACTCTTCCTTCAGTACAAATTCGCGTGGGTTTTAAATGAATACTCAAGTAGAAGCAGTAAAACGGAGCATAAAATTAAACCAATAGGTACTTCTATTGGTTTATTGACATACAATTATTACACTGGCATAATTATACGTAATTATGTAGATAAATGAAATGAAGGCAGTCGTGTCATAATAAAAATAAAAAAGATAAAAAATAAGAATGTAATAGGTAAAGTTTGAGACTAAAATTAACTTAATTATTACATTTTTATCTTAAGAATGTCCAAACATAAAATAATGTGTAAATTATGTATTTTTGTGACATTCGATAACTTCAAGTTTAATAGTATCTAAGTTTAGTAATGACACTAATGACGGTCTATACTAGTTTTCACCAGCTGATTTACTCCAGTAAAATGCGTAATATCGCCAGCTGGGTTTTCTCCAGAAAAAATATAATCTCAAACCATCCCATCAAATTCAAATAAACACACAAATCGATCATGCTGAAGAATGCGAGACGCCCATCAGTGTTATTCTCTAAAAGTCATTTTCATGGCGACGAGCTCGTCGTCGAAACAGCCGTCGAACAGCGAACGCAAATATATGAAGAACTGTCATTGTCAACTCATGGTTGCAATTGACAATGACAGTTCTTCAGTTCAGTTGTTCAGGACCGTTGGTTGTGGTGACACTTAGGGGAGGCCTATATCCAAAGTCCAACAGTGGACATCCTTTGCCTGAAATGATAAACATGATAGTATAGTATATAGTATAGTGGGTATAACAAAGTATGCACACAGCAAAAGTGCATGTTTTTATATGAACTGTGACCCACTGGCCGCAGAATGTCGGCTTATCGGCGATGCAGTCATTCTGTAATAATGCGAGCGCTTTATTATGAAAACATTACAACATGTCTATTTTAGGATTAGTGCAGTTTGTGCTGCGGTCTATACTGCTGACAGACTCTACTCGTACCTACAACCTTCTTGGTGAATAATGGTGAGGTTGCTTTTGGATCGACACTTTTAGTCATTTTCGGGATTTGAATGACTGACATGGCTGTCTGACTGGTAGGGAATGTCTTATTGCATTGTCCGACTATTAACTACTACTGTAATCCTACACCTTACACCTATTATAAAAGGAGAAACTGACTGACTGACATATCAATGCACAGCAGTGAATTTTTGCAGATTTCTTTTTATGACATTACGTGGTGATTTCAGTAAAATCCTCTCTTATTTTACTGAAATCACCCCCTAAGAAGATTAAAATGGGTCCAAAATTTGAATGAAGTAACCTACATTATAGTATTAGTATAAATAAATGAATAAGAACAACAACTGTCCATCTCGCTGCCAAAGTAAGTCTTCTATTTACCGTATTGGCCCGATTTAGGACAGATAAAATTAAGTAATCAATCTTAGCTGTATCAGCGATAACTGGGAATTACATGACTTGATTTCGCCAACAGCTTTCATCAGACGAACCGACGCGCGACGTACGGAGATTGTCCACCACTCCACCCTTCCATTGTTAACATCAGTACGGTCCGGACTAAGCGTTTTTGTCTCTTCATTTATACCCGCGTACATCAAAGGACTGGAACAATTTACATGCTGCGGTCTTCCCATCTATTATAATTAAGGTATCTTCAAGGCTAGAATGAATAGGCTTTTAATAAACCAGTGAGACCCAACGTCACCATCGACGATTGGGTCACGGTTAACTATCCTAATAAATTTAGTGATCGAAGTCCTAATACCATATTAATTCCTAATACTTACTCAGTACCGCATACTCATGTTTTACCAACAAAATATCTTTTAACTTTTTGTCTACTCCAAATTACTTTTTAATTCGCGAATATCTATGACTCAAATTCAATGCAGTCAATATTTCATATTCGGACTCTGTCATCAAGTAGAATGGTTGATGGATGCAATATGTTTTTACTTCTGACAAGATTGAGAAGCTGAACTGAAAACGCTATCATGATCTGAGATGCAGTCAGTATCATTTATCAATTTTGTAGATAGCATACCTATAGTATTGATGACAATGCTAAGCTAGATCGTATCGTATCTAAGTGTTTGTTTTTTAAGACTAAGTTTAACGTTTGAATCCCCAACCGGTCCTATGAGACCGCGCTGTTATTGTTTTACTATTGTGTCTCGTTTCGCGGGTATCTGAGTAACTACGAGTACGTAGGTAGGTATTTTTTACTTTGGTTAATTTCATCATCGTTTATCATGGCTTATCTTATTTATTCAATCATACTTTTGAATTAGTTGTCACCCTCCCTCCCCGCAAGCAACGGGTAGCTCGCCGTCCGGTCCTCCGGTAACCATCTGAACCGAGCCCATGTCGTTCGACAGTGCGTAGTGTTCCATGCGCGCCTCAAGATGTCAGCAAATCTTAGGGGTCCAGCAGGGTGACACACCCTCCCACTCCGCCCAAGACTCGGAGAAGTCTTTGGATGTTTCCCCACCTAAAAAAACCCAGCCCCTTTTTAACCGCATCTTTTAAAGTCTTTACTTCGTACATGCTATCCGTAGAGAAGTTTTACGTACCTACCAGGAAAATAATATTCTAATTAGCTAATTTATAGAAATCATCATCGTCATCATCATCAATTTCATCCGAAGAATGTCCACAGATGGACATGGCCCCCAGGTGTCGCCACAATGACCGGTCCTGAGCAATCTGTGCTATGTGTAATTTTACCAAGAATCTCAACAAAACCGCAAATAAAATCATTCATATAAACGAAACAATAACGTAATCTCTCAACTTGAATGTCACACAAACCCACATGATACCTACAAGTTGTTTATTTATGACGAGTCTCTGACATCATACAGATAGCACCTGACTAATTTAGATTGATACCTCTCGGCCCCCAACTAATTCGTTTATTAGAACAAATTCACGCTCTAACGGGAATTGACAGCGTCCACACAAAATGGCCGCCGTATAAGTGCATTTCTAAATTTAAACCAAGGCGATGATGTCAGGTGCGTTCTGCCTACTTTTTTGTTGTTACCAAGTTATTAAATGAATTGTTCACTGTCTCAAATAGGTATTTAAGATAATTGAACCTAACAATGGATTTTATTGTCTGCAATTCTTCACTGTGTGCTACGTGTCCATCGTCCATGTAGGTCGTGATACTTTCGGTCACAGATAATAGAATATCTTATCTATGGATTATGTCATGGCTTCCCAACTTGTTTGTTTGTCGTTGATTACAAATTGTTGTTGATATCATCAGTGGATTACGGCATTTACCTTCGGCGAACTCATTTCATACTTGGAATCTTATTTTTATTTAAATCATGACGTAAGTCTAGTCCACCTTGATCGATGGAGCAGATAGAAAGAAAACAAGCAAGTAAATAAAAATCTTTATTATATACATTAAATTATGTTGTTGAAAACAATTTGAATCGTAATAAAACTTCGGTTATTGAAGCACTCTAACGGCTGAAATTAATAATCAATCCATCACATATCGGAGATTGAAAAACAAATGATACCATACCAAAATTTACATTTTTTCTGTTGTTTCATTTGTTTTTCAATCTCCGATATGTGATGGATTGATTATTAATTTCGGCCGTTAATCTTTCTTTGTATGCCCGTGTTGGGAGACATTCTAACTTTATCAATAAATACATAAAGAGTGTCTATCAGCCTTAGAAATGTTCAGATCTTGCTCTCAACGAGGCCAGGCATGGAATCACTAGGAATGTATATGTATACAATTACATAACATATGCCACGAGGCGCATTTGTCATATCCGGGGTTTTAGTCGTGCGTTCTGTTAAAAGTTAGAAAGCATGTCTTTTCATTCAAAACACATCGTAGGAATCATTAATGTTACTTAAAATAAAGTAACGAGTAAATACAATGGCAATGTAGTATATGCGGGAGTGCGGCGAGCGCCCTAGTGGTGGTCGTCCAGCTCCTGCTCGGCCTCCTCGTCGAACTCGGCGTCCTCGTCGGCGGTGGCCTCCTGGTACTGCTGGTACTCCGACACCAGGTCGTTCATGTTGCTCTCCGCCTCGGTGAACTCCATCTCGTCCATGCCCTCGCCAGTGTACCAATGCAAGAAAGCCTTGCGCCTGAACATAGCGGTGAACTGCTCCGAGATGCGCTTGAACAGCTCCTGGATGGCGGTGGAGTTGCCGATGAACGTGGCGGCCATCTTGAGGCCGCGAGGTGGGATGTCGCACACGGCGGTCTTCACGTTGTTCGGGATCCATTCCACGAAGTACGACGAGTTCTTGTTCTGGATGTTGAGCATCTGCTCGTCCACCTCCTTCATGGACATGCGGCCACGGAAGATGGCGGCCACGGTCAGGTAGCGGCCGTGGCGCGGGTCGCAGGCCGCCATCATGTTCTTGGCGTCGAACATCTGCTGCGTGAGCTCGGGCACGGTGAGGGCACGGTATTGTCTGCTTCCGCGGGATGTGAGGGGAGCGAAACCGGGCATGAAGAAGTGGAGACGGGGGAAGGGAACCATGTTGACGGCAAGTTTGCGGAGATCGGCGTTCAACTGACCAGGGAACCTGAGGCAGGTGGTGACACCGGACATTGTGAGGGAGACCAAGTGGTTGAGATCGCCGTAGGTGGGAGTGGACAGTTTGAGTGTGCGGAAGCAGATGTCATAAAGGGCCTCGTTGTCGATACAGTAGGTTTCGTCTGTGTTTTCTACGAGCTGGTGAACTGAGAGAGTCGCATTGTAGGGTTCGACGACGGTGTCTGATACTTTGGGCGAGGGGACGACTGAGTATGTGTTCATGATCCTGTCGGGGTATTCTTCCCTGATTTTGGAGATTAGAAGTGTGCCCATTCCGGAACCAGTGCCGCCGCCGAGAGAGTGTGTGAGTTGGAATCCTTGAAGGCAATCACATGACTCTGCTTCTTTGCGTACGACGTCTAATACGGAATCGACGAGCTCAGCGCCCTCTGTGTAGTGACCCTTAGCCCAGTTGTTACCGGCTCCCGACTGTCCGAACACGAAGTTGTCCGGTCGGAAGATTTGTCCGAAGGGTCCCGAGCGCACTGAGTCCATGGTGCCGGGTTCCAGGTCGACGAGGATGGCGCGGGGCACGTACTTGCCGCCGGAGGCCTCATTGTAGTAAACGTTGATGCGCTCCAGCTGCAGGTCTGAGTCGCCATGGTAAGCGCCAGTGGGGTCGATGCCGTGCTCGTCAGAGATGATCTCCCAGAACTGGAACAAAAGTATAACCGTTAGCGGAACGAAAGCAGTGCTGCAGTGAGCGCGGAATAGAATGCAGTCAATTAAGATGCCTACACGAAAGCTCTTGGCGGACTATTTGTAAGTGCGCCGATGCTACTTTCCAACCGGTTCTGTGTCGTGTTAATATCACGGGAGAGTCGTCCCTAGCGAGTTCCGTTCGAGTTTCAATGGACACTTTCATGATTCTATTTAAATGTAGTTTTCTAAAGGTTATAAAGCTCAATGAACCATCGTATAAGGTAGACAGGATACATAATACATCATTAATGAACGCTCAGCTTCGGGAAGGGTTACGCAAGACAATGGCTTGAGTTATGACGGCGGCACAATGCCTCGACTGGCGGCGGCGACGCCCACGTCCTCCCGTATTTGGTTTATCTTGCCATATAAGCGGAGAATGTCTTGAACGACTCGGTTTATTAGCATTCAATTTTTCGATGCCCCATGAAATCTGCGACCTGCTTTCAGGGCTAGCGGCCATATGGCTGCCGAAATTTCGCAATGAAACAATTACTGTATGTTTATTTTCGAGACTTTAAAGTACTTAATATAGCCGAGGTTGCGGATGTGTGCAATTATCTGACGTAACCGGCACGCCTACCAATTTGGTGATCAGAAGTCGGAACCAAGTTTCGGGCGTCGTCGAAACTTGTATTGTCTCGGGCGTTAATCTGAACTTTACGATCGTTCAATAAAAGCTTACCGCATCGTAAATCAATTTTTGAACGCTTACGTAAGTTGTACTGCTGGTGAAAATACTTAGCAACACAAGGCAAGCGTGTTGTTGGTACATTAGCATTCAGCGTCATGCGCGCGCTCCTGCTGATGTCATCCGAGTGGGTACAAGTCGACATGCTCATATATGGTAATATGACTAACATGGCTGCCTTTTTGGTTCAGGGTTTAACTTCGACTCTTGTTTATTTAGCGTAGATGTTTAAATTAACTCGCGTCCTTATGAGGCGATCGGTATTTTTAGAATAAATCGATTATCTTATTGGATTTAGTTAAAATGTCTCTCGAGTTCTTTGGCATTGCCAAAACGGGAATGGTGAATTAGTTTTACCGCATTTTATTGGATTAAATCATTTAATCGTCCATTTATGGCATCCTAAAACAATTTATTAGCTTTAAATTTTTGCTGCGGTCATGGACTGACCAATTTTGTTGTTTTGGAAAGCCGCAATTTTTTACGATACGTATCGAAGCTGAGTTACTTTTAAAATTTCTACAGCAGCCATCTTTGGTTTCGGCAGCTCAATAGAGATAGATAATGCAGTCTACAGCTAATTGCATATAAATCTCGATAATAATCCAATCCGCGGTACACGTCAATTCATCAGACTTTCATAGATGACATTGTAATGATTTTTAATAACAGTGAAAAGTGAAAGGCTTGTTCGAAAGGCTCGCTTTCATAGTAACTAGATAGAGCAGGCAAGTTGAAAGTATCGTGTGAACAGACGAAGGGAAACTATGGCGTCTGTGTAATGGTTCATGGTCGTAATACTATTACCATTGTGTTAGATTTCACCTGACAGTCCATTCTCAATGTGTCTGACTTTCGCAGTTCGGAACATGATGAATGAGAGTTTCGTCTTTAGCTTTTTCTTGTGTACCTTATTGAATAGAAACATTGTGTAACGGTGTATCGTTTTCATTATTTTGGGCCTTTGTACTTGAACAGACGATTGTATTCTCAAAAGTTATACTATCTATTCAAATTCTATCTTTGTGAGTTACTCAGAATTCGAAGCCAATCAATTTAGTATTTTCGCATTCCGGAGTTCAATGCTCCAGAATTTAACACAGTTTATTATTGCTTGCTTCATCGCTGGCTTCCTGTAGTGAATCCATCTGAGATATGCATGCTGTTATAGTTATATGTAACGGGACTGCGCATGCAAGTCTATGGCGAACCTCGGCTATGGCAGCTATTTATAAATGGACGTCGACCGGCTGGCGGCGGGCCGTTGAACCCTATAATCTTTAGCTCCTATTGCCAAACGCCTGATAAGATAAGCTCACTTATGAGCACGATTTAGAATGAGAAAAGCCAGATGTTAATGGTCATCTTAAATGCTTCAGTATGGATTGCTTTAAGACGTTGCGTTGCCTCTTGATTGCATTTTATTCATCCTATTAACTTTATAGTTCGTTGTCTGATAATCGGAAATTGATCGTGAAATCGCTTTCTGATTATTCATTTTTTGTATTACGTAACCGAAATCTTTGTTCAGTTGTTTAGTGTTTGCTTGTAATATTCTTGTTGAATATGTTATTCGATATATTGTCCTCTAACTTTTCCTACTTCAAAATGGTTAGTTTTATGATCTCATCTCGGTTTCTCTACATCATTTATGTTCGTGCAAAATTCTCATAACTGTTTCTCTATAAGCCATATCAATAAATTACTTAAAATGATTCATGGCACAATGATCTTTGTAAAAAAACGCCGGCAATTTTCTCCAACAGTGAACGGATGAAACTGTACGCAATTATGTGATTTTATACTGTGCCTATAGTTACTACCATTTACTTTACTACAACTATGAGTAATATTAAATATATCGTGTACTCATTTGTTTTGCTAGCGAGGTTTTTGTTATAGTAAGCTGGTTTCAAGGTTTGATTACGCATACACAGAGTAGTAAATTGAAGTCAATGATGTCATTTAATATGAGGATAAAAAAAAATAAACCCACAATCTAACTGTGCTGTGGGAGCATTTGAAAGTTACTGTGACCCTGGAATGACAAAGGCATTTTAAAGATACAGGTGGGTTTTAGTCAGTAAAAGTCTGACACGCTACTTTCTCTACCCAAAAGCGGAAAAAGAAAAAACCATCTAACTATAATAAAGTTGTATGTAGTGTCGATCCCCTTACAAAAAGAAGTTTTCAAAATGGCTCCTCTTAAAGATGTTAACACAGCTGTTATACGTATTCCTATAAGTGTATCTGACTCGCATTCAAATACCAAGACTACATGATTCATATTCTGACTAACTAATGACTTACAGACGCAAATAGTCATGAGAGCTCAATCCATAACAATTTGTGCATCAAACTGATGAGAACTCTTTGGTATAACATCGTTAGTTTTTGAAAGGTTCTTGTTGATAAATACGCGCTAAAAATAAGTTTTTTGATGTTGGTAGCTCTTCGTCTGATGTTGCTGGTTATTTTAGGGTGAAAGAGGATTTATGTGATCTTGTTTTGGATTAAAAAGAAAAGACTGGGCACGTGTTTTGGGCTTCTAAAAGTTTTTAACATGTGTCACAACAAAATACGGAAATTGAGGACGCTTTTGCACTTAATACATATGCATTGGTTCAATATCTGCTTTCTTGCGACATAATTGTCGATCATTGGCTTCATAATTATTGATTTTGACAAGTTTTCTACTACCAAACTTAGATGATCGACAATTCTGATACGATTCTAGCAGAATTGAGGCCCTGGCCATTTCATGAAATCACGAGTAACTTGTTCTCCGTATTTCAAATTAATACTTTTATAGCCAAAACTAGTAGTCACGAATACTTAGAAAACACTCACTGGAGCGTAGACTATAACATTTACTGTTAAGTCCAAAGCGGAATCGCTTCTATTATCTTTGTCTTGATTGGATTAGAAATATTGAGAGATGAATGACTTATACTTAAGTAACCTCAATTTCTTACAATCGTTTATTTTACTCAAGCGTGCTGACACAGCTGGAATTACAATGAAAATTGGCACAAAGCCAATCGAGGGTGAAAAAAATTGTGTAGTAAGATTTCTGCAAGTGTGAAGGCGATAGACCGTCGGACAATCAAGTAATGCATGCACCAACGATGTACAGCGGTAGATTTCTCTGTAGTATTTGATAAAGAAAGTATTTTAATTACTACTTTGCAAGGTAAATGGCTAAGCCGTATGTGGGACGCCAACCTTATCAGTATCGACTCGAAGATATACCTACATTAGGTAGCTACCTACTGAGTTGACATGGCAACATGACCTTCTTGGTTTTTGCATTGAACCTCATTTTCATTTGACATCTGTCATGTGTCGATTAAGGAATAGAGGTCAAAACTATTGTCTATTCTTCCTGTATTATCTTTGAGTCTTCCAAACAATTTACAATGCAATCTTAGCGTGCAATTTTCTTATGATTGCTATTCCAATTTAGAGTAAGCTCTCAAGGCGACTCAATCAAGTCTTTTACGATTATAAAACGGATACGAGTCGTAGAGAAAGGAAATCTCAAATCAACTTGATATACCATCCGTCAAATTGTAATGACTATCCTTCTTTACGACTGACATTTACCATAGAGATTAAAACAGATTTATGATTTAAAAACAAGTCTGTAATATTCAAAACAAGTATTACCATTTAAATTACTTGGAACATTTGATTTTGAACCAGTTTTTCAAGTAGAATCTTCATGGTTTGCGAATTGACCAATGAAATTGTGCCACATACGGTAGACGTCGTCACGTCTCTCTTCTCGTCACAAGAGGTCTACCTATTTTAGAATGTTCGTAATTTGTTCAAATTATGTAGTCACGTACACGAATTAATTATATAAACTTTCTAGAAATGTTTAATCAAGATCGTCGATAAATTGCTTGATAAAATCCTGTCGGAAAAACCTATTACGAAATTTGTTTGAACAAGTTTTACGCGAATTGAAAGAAAAAACCGTCTACTATAACGTGTAGACATTTTTTGTTTCTCAAAGATTTAAATCTCATGTCATTGTATTTTCTTGACCTTCTGATAAAAATACCGATTGCCTATCTAAATCACGCATACTTATTTAAATATTTTATTGGTGCATTACACGTACACTTCCCGAGCATGCGTGTGAGGGGCTGTCAGTTGTCCTCCTTGCCGACGCGTTCAGGCGCGAAAAATAACCGTTCACTCATTGTCTATTCCCAAATTATGAACGGAGCTATGCAAGAACACAACATTGTACCGGTCGACCTAGATTTGTATGAAAAATCACTTTACAATGGCATACCTAAGCTAAGACACAGCAAATAGTCAACTAACATTACTCTTAAGTACAATTCAAATTATACTTCTAGCGGATTCCATAAATTCCGTTAGCAACGGTTCCTGTAACGTTCTAAAATTGAAATCAACAGTTGATCTGATACGTACTTTAGCTCCAATCTGGTTTCCGCACTGGCCGGCCTGGAGATGCACGATTTCCCTCATATTTGATTATTAAAAAATACTTTGTTTGTAATAAATAACTAATACACACACTATACGCGACTCTCGCACTACACAACTCGCAGATTTGATCAGCCGGCCGGCCCGGTGGGGATTTTTGAGGCAAGCTTCGCCTCCGCGCTGCGGCCGGTTCGCGTGCTGTGATTGGCTGATGGCGACAGCACGCTGCCAACTTCAAGGCACACGAGACGCTTATCAATTCGAAAATGGAATCATCCTACATTTCTATGTATGGATATTGTCGTGATTGTATTGATGGTCGCGCGTTTAGAAGTTCGTTTTTTTTTTTAGGTGTGACAGAGATTTAAAGTTGGAATATTAGCCTTTTTATTATTATGAATGTTTTATTTTTGGTTCCTTTTGGCATGACTGCAGGGTGGGTGTGATCATGCGTGTATTTAGACGGGGTTGGGACAGTTTTATGCGATTAGTTTCATGGCGTGAGGTCGCGCCCCGTCCGAAACGTCGCTACACACGGCAACGGTCTGTTTGCTCGATAATGGCGGGTTGTCATGTAACTAAACGTGAACCAGACAAATAATTAGCTTCGTGTTTATTTGCCTTATTTAATTTGTTCAGCGAAATAGGTTGTCTTCGTGTTTAGTTCATATTTTTGCGATCGCTGTTATTAGGATTTAGGATAGATAATAAACATGAACTCTACTATGAATTTTTATGAAAACTTCATCTAATTATGTACCTACTTCTTCCGGTCTAGGGTGTAGCGAGAGGGCGTGTCAAACTTTTACTGATTTAATTCATGTATCCCCGACCGGTCCTATGAGACCGCGCTGTTATTGTTTTACTATTGTGTTTCGTTTTGTGGGTATGTGATAGGTTAAACTCACCTATGATCCTTCAGTTGCCCTTTGCGTTTTAGAACCACGGGTTGGTTTCCTTTTCAAAAAATCCCCGTTGTCCTTTGCCCTAGTTAACGGGTATTGGCCCTGCTGGTCCCCTAAGGTTTTGCTGACAAATCTATCAGGCGCGCGTGGAAACCGAACCGGGAACCCTACGCGTCGTCAATAACTAGGGCTCGGCTCTAAACGATCGTCCGGACGGTGAACTACCCATTGCTCGTCGTCCACAAGCTATTACAAAAACATCCTAAAATAACATCTTGTTTGTTAGTCTAATCTGACTGAGATTAGGCTGAATAAAATTATGCGTCAAAATAGAACATTAAAATTCAATTTAATATGCTGATAATAATGATCATAATTATCAATTAAGTAGGTACTTCTTTGAATTTGTCATATAATCGTAAACAAAATAGAATATATCGAGCAAAGTTTTTTTTATATAAGTATAACATAAACCACTGCTTGACTGCAATCCTACCTGATGGTAAGCAGTGATGCAGTCGTTGATGATGAGGCGCACTAGTTTATTAAGAGCTTATTCACTCCTAGTCTTGACGACACTCAAATTGTAATCGGACGGAAAGACCGCAGCAGGCAAATTGTTCCAGTCCTTCGATGAACGCGGTATAAACGACGAAGCAAAGCGCCTAGTCCGGACCGTGCAGGTTTCAAGTATTTATTTATGGGTTCTAGTATTTTCCCGTAGTAGTGTGAAAGTGGCCATGCCTTGCCTAGGTTGGTCTGTGGATGGGTGACCATCTTAACATAACGAGTTCCCTCCGTGCCTCGGAAAGCACGTTAAGCCGTTGGTCCCGGCTGTCATTTGTAGATCTTTGGCAGTCGT
This sequence comes from Mythimna separata, assembly GCA_030763345.1. Taxonomy (NCBI): domain Eukaryota; kingdom Metazoa; phylum Arthropoda; class Insecta; order Lepidoptera; family Noctuidae; genus Mythimna; species Mythimna separata. The sequence continues at coordinate 1,670,997 of CM061188.1, read as the reverse complement.
TACGGATAGTCAGAAGCCAGTAAATCTGATTCCAGTCTTGTCATGAAGTACCGTGTTACCCCAGTTAATGGGTTGTGGAGGTCTGGTAGGCAGCCGCTCCTCGTAAAATACTGGTATTCAGCTAAATCCGGCTTGACTGGAAGCCGACCCCAATATAGTTGGGAAAAGGCTAAGCAGATGATGAGTGTGAAAGTGGCGCCAGTGACTGAAAAGTTGAAAGGGAATCGTTTGTCTTGGTACGGTTATGTGAAGAGGGAAATGAAATGCACGTTATTAAAAGAGTTATGTGACGAATACATGTGAATGGATGGAGAGGGAAAGGGAGGCCATAAATTGTACAAAGTAAACGCCTGACTGGGTTTAAACCTGATTATACAAAGTAAACTCTTGGCTGGGATTAAACTCGCGACCTACAACTCGTACTACATAGTGAAGTTATTTGATATCATTTCCTACAAATGAAGTTGAGTGTTTTTCGACTGACATAATTATCAACGCACAGCCGAAACTACTGGTTTCCTTTAATGACGTGGACGAGCACTAAGAGAGGATTTTCGAAGAAACGGAGGTCCAAAGTTTGTATGGGGAAACCTTGCCTTGCCTTCACGTGGATGAAGCCGCTGGCAGAAGCTAGTCAAATCATAATATCAATAGTGCACTGGGTCAGTCAATACGTGGTTATTATTATCTCATGACGAATGCTGCGGGATGTGGGCGAGAGGAGCCGATGACAACAATAGAGTGATCTTTAATTGGCAGGTCTTGCTACAATAGGTCATGTAGTTTTTTTACGTAAAGACTCCTGTATTGTGGGTGCGTTTACAAACATGTAAACTGATATATATACGAGATACCACGCACATAGATCCCAGGAATACATACTCATCATCATCATCATCATCTACCTAGCCTTTTCCCAACTATATTGGGGTCGGCTTCCAGTCAAGCCGGATTTAGCTGAATACTTATTTTTATCCCAGGAATACACACTCATGCATGAAGCAAATAACCGGTGGAGTGCGCGTACGATGCTATTGCGCTCACCAAACATATGCTAAAACTAGTAGAAGCGGCAGTAGCAAATGCAGTACGCACGTCACGTGCTCCCGATTTTTAAGCGAATCAAATTAAAGGTACACGACTTGACCTTGAACGGACCAATAGCAGCCGCGCATTTTTCTTCGTCCCCCGGCCCGCCGTGGTGAGTTATTTACTTAGAAGAAATCGGGCTATGCGCTCTCTAGTGGTTATATTCTCTATGCACTCATGGGATAAAAAGTTATCCGTTCCCTTGGTATATTTATTTACTTTCACGACAGCGAAGGTCATACAAATATTTCTCTACATTTTCTTTATCTACATGGGGATCTTCGAATCGAACCTGCGACACGCAGCGTAACAGTCAAACGCCGCAGGACACAAATAACCGCTGCGGCATTGCGTATTTTCTTTTGGAAAGAGGAGAGGTGTTTCTTTAACATACTTAAAGTACAGCACAAAAAAGATGATTTTATAAGTTATCTAATCTATCTTTGTAAACTCAATGAAAATGCCTAGTTTTATCGTGTTTTTTTTTGGTGGGATATGATCCAACTAATCACTTCTTCCGCTCTAATCTTTTTTGGTACAAAGTTGTCGAGTTGTATTTTAGTATTGTCCTCTCATATCTATTAAAATTGTAATCCGGAAATATTGTAAAATAGAACATTTTTTAATAGAGTAACCATGGGATTTCTTGCCGGTTCTTCTCCATAGGAAACAACCGATTGTAACCGTGTTCTAGCTTCTGACATTTAAAAAGTGCCCATGTAGGCCTATGTGAAATAAATATTTTTGAGATTTAGTGGCGTTTTTTAGGTTCTCCAAAGTGCAGATATAAGGACACTTTAGGCGCTCGAATAAGTTTCAATTTATTTGATAACTTCATAACTCAAAAATAATACTCAATTGTTGGAAAAACATTATTAAAGTAACAGAATGAAATAATCACAAGTCAAAACACTGACGTAATGTCAGCTACCGAGTGTGCCTGTATCAGCGGTGTAATGAATATTCATAATGAGATGTGTCAACATTGGTTTAGGTGAAACAATGTCAGGCTGTGTTTCATAACCACAGAGTAGACTCATCACAGATCTGACATAAGCCAAGGATACACTAGGGGGCAAATGGAGCAACATGTTGCAGAACATGTTGCGCAACAACTACGTAGAACATGCCAAAGTGAAGCCTGGGATACACTAGGGAACATTTTGTCCCGAAACACGACGCGCAACACTAAATTTACGTGACGCTGCAACGTTGCATATTGTCCTGCAATATGCCCCGCAACATAGTACGTGACGAGGGGCATGTTGTTTGCTCCCGTCTCGAGAGCGAGCGCACGAGTCCCGCGTCAGTATGCATGTTCCACGTAGTTGTTGAGCAACATGTTCCGCAACATGTTGCTCCATTTGTCCCCTAGTGTATCCTTGGCTTAAATGTCTTAAAACAGAAAAATGTTTCGGGTCATGTTGCGGCACACTATGCAACGTTTCAGCGTCACGTATATTGAGTGTTGCGCGTCGTGTTTCGGGACAAAATGTTCCCTAGTGTATCCCAGGCTTTAAGCCAAGGATACACTAGGGGACAAATGGAGCAACATGTTGCGGAACATGTTGCTCAACAACAACGTGGAACATGCCAAAGTAATGTCTTAAAACAGAAAAATGTTTCGGGTCATGTTGCGGCACACTATGCAACGTTTCAGCGTCACGTATATTGAGTGTTGCGCGTCGTGTTTCGGGACAAAATGTTCCCTAGTGTACATGGGGACGTGTAATGTCCCTGGCTTTAATGTTACATATTTGAATCATCCTCCCAACCAATCCAACGAAGGTGATGGTTGGACGACGAGCAATCGGAAGCTTATCGTCCGTTAAGGGGGAAGCGTCAGGGCAGCCCGCGAAATTCAAATATTTTCTTACGTTTTTTGCAATTTGCAGTCCAGTGGTAGGTTGTCATCATCTACCCAGCCTTTTCCCAACTGTGTTGGGGTCGGCTTCCAGTCAAGCCGGATTTAGCTGAATACTTATTTTTACTCATGGGATAAAAAGTTATCCGTTCCCTTGGTATATTTATTTACTTTCACGACAGCGAAGGTCATACAAATATTTCTCTACATTTTCTTTATCTACATGGGGATCTTCGAATCGAACCTGCGACACGCAGCGTAACAGTCAAACGCCGCAGGACACAAATAACCGCTGCGGCATTGCGTATTTTCTTTTGGAAAGAGGAGAGGCGTTTCTTTAACATACTTAAAGTACAGCACAAACAATGAGAGTTTTAAAAGTTAACAAATCTTTTTAACGTTTGAATCCCCGACCGGTCCTATGAGACCGCGCTGTTATTGTTTTACTATTGTGTCTCGTTTCGCGGGTATCTGAGTAACTACAGCCAATGAAAACAGGGTATGCCTACTTTTAACGTGTTTTTTGGTGGGATATGGATCCAACTTATCACTTCTTCCGCTCAAATATTTTTGGGAACAAAGTTGATATGTTGTATTATAGTACCTATCGTTCTCTTATATCTATCAATATTGTAATATGGAAATATTGCACAAAATATTGTAAAATTAAGCATTTTTTAAAAGAGTAACCATGGGATTTCTTGCCGGTTCTTCTCCATAGGAAACGATCGATTGGAGCCGTGTATTAGCTTCTGACGTTTTAAAAGTGCCCAATGTAGGCCTATATGAAATAAATATTTTTGAGATTCAGTGGCGTATTTAGGTCCTCCAAAGTGCAAATCTCTAGACACTTCGGGCTCTCGAATAAGTTTGAATTTATTTAATAACTTCATACCTCAAAAATAGTACTCAATTGTTGGAAAAACATGATTAAAGTAACAGAATTAAATAATGACAAGTCAAAACAATGATGTAATGGCGGCTACCGAGTGTGCCTGTATCAGCGGTGTAATGAATATTCATAACTGGATGTGTCAACATTGGTTTAGGTGAAACAATGTCAGGCTGTGTTTCATAACCACAGAGTAGACTCATCACAGATCTGACTTAGGGCCTGTTTCACCACCTATGATTAAGTCTCGAGTATCTTGCTTGACAGATAATTTCATACGAATTCTGTCACATTTTTGAATTTATTCAGTGAGTAGTGCCTACTCGGACATTGTGAAACAGGCCCTTAATGTTACATATTTGAATCATCCTCCCAACCAATCCAACGAAGGTGATGGTTGGACGACGAGCAATCAGTAGCTTATCGTCCGTTAAGGGGGAAGCGTCAGGGCAGCCCGCGAAATTCAAATATTTTCTTACGTTTTTTGCAATTTGCATTCCAGTGGTAGGTTGTCATCATCTACCCAGCCTTTTCCCAACTATGTTGGAGTTGGCTTCCAGTCAAGCCGGATTTAGCTGAATACCAGTTTTATGTGGAGCGGCTGCCTACTAGACCTCCACAACCCATTAACTGGGGTAACATGGTAGTTCATGGCAAGACTGGAACAGATCTGACTTAGCATTATGTGTCTAAATTATCCTCACAGCCAACAAAGGCGTTGGTCGGACGACGAGAAATGGGTAGGTCGCCGTCCGGAAAAGAATGTGGAGAATAGATGGCGGGTAGTGTTTTACACGTGCCTCAACGAGAAATTAGCAAAACGGTAGAGTTCTAGTAGGTAGTACAATTTTTGAAAGGGAAATCGTAATCCTAGTTCGGGAGAAATCATTGATTTCCATCATATTATATTTCATTGAAATAAAAAATACTACCTATCCACATTAGCGACAGCTAACTTAAAGTCGAGTAACTTGAAATTGAAAGTTTATATTTTTTGTTATTACTTTTTGTTATGTCGTCATTACATAACTAAGTATATCTATCGATACCCATCACTTCTGGGAAGTTCGTTACTTAACATAATTTGACTCTGATACACAAAAAAGAATTAAGTATATACTTAAACATCTTGAGAAAAGGTGAATATATGCCTAATTTCATGACTTATGACTCCGCCATCGCTTTTCTGCCATCGGGCAACCCGTCGCCGTCGTACGGCGAGTATCCATCCTTACGTTGTTGACACCTCTTATATTGCGTCATCGAACATCGATTTTTTTACTATGCATAGGCTCGCGATTGACCACTCTCTCACATGATGGTAAGCGATGATGATTTTAGACAGACTCTACCTACTATGTTAGTCCAGGTTTCCTCAAGAACTTTTCCTTTACCTACGACTATATTAAAACTGAATAAACACATAAATAACAGTTTTATTACTGACATCAGTGTCCTTAGATGCTATCCACCGCCGCGGTCAAGGCGCTATGAGTCAGGCAAGTTAGAAAATGTCATGTTTTACGCTTTTACCTCCATTTATAAGCTGTTTAGCAATGACATGCGTTAGTAATGACTTAATCCAATACGTAGAATGAAAATTGTAAGTAGATAAGTGTTTTCTAATCATTATAGGGCCTAGAATGCTGCCTTGAGGGACCAGTTTTTTTATTGAAGGTTCGTTAGGATTAGGACCGATGACTGTAAGGCTGTGGGATTGTTAGAAAGAGTCATCACTGACCAAGAGTCTTACCATGACGTGTTAAAATGATGATGATGGAGCTTTATACCCTAAGTGGCTCAAATGAATCGCGATAAGAGCTCTAGAACGTAAAGTACAACTGAAGAGTCAAAATCTGAGGTATCCACTCATTGTTGAAGAAGTCATTCGATGATATAACCTTAAAAAACATAAATATGGAGCAGTCTATGTAGAAAGAGCATTTTTAACTTCTCAAATATCCCAAGCTAGCTTAGGTTCAGAAATGGTCTTCTCAATTGCTTAGTGGTCTTATGAGATGGAGCATGAGCTCATAGATGGCTGTCTTCTAATTGCCGATACATATTATTTAGTGTATAGAGTCACGGAATTTTCTCAGAATTAGATTTTATATAATACTAGTCAAAAAAAAACAAGTATTCTAATTTCTGACCAAACATCTCTACTTTCTCTTTATAACCTTGAATATATTACTAATTTTTAATCTATCTCAGTATACCTATATTGTCGCAAGCAAAGACTTTACTACCGATCCTCTTGACATAAACCTCGCAGTCTCTTTTTACGACTACTTTAATAAAATGGGTCATCAATTTCCGGTTTATGCTAACTATTAAAGTTATCGACACAAACAGCAATGAATAGGAAGAATACAGTCAAAACCATAACTATATCGTAGCTACTTAAGAAGGCAAATTTTTAATAGTCGTATTAATTTTATCAGAAGAATAAATATGGCTGTTCGACATACTTACTTACATATTTTCTAAACTGTCAAATCGTCATTTTTATTCCTCAATTAAAAGTTATCTGACTATTGAAAAGTCGGCCCTTAGTCGTTTAGACCATTATCGTATTCACATCCATCAATCGAGCTTGAACGACACCGATTTTAAAGTCGTTCGAACGAACTGTCGTTGACGCGTACTCAGCTATGACAATCATTATCCTGGTAGAAAATGTAATACATAATGTGGCAATAAGCGGTTGATAGATCGTTTACTTTCAAGCCAATTTAATTGTCGTCCTATAGATACTAATAAATAATAATAATGAAATTTCTATAGATAATAATAATTAAAAATATTATACTGTTAACGGCTATTTAGAAGACAAGTCAATAGAACCTGTAATTTGTATGTTAGAGTAATTGACATGACTGACTGTGAATGTATAATTTGCACGACATGTTATGGCAGGATATGCTGAAAAAATCTACTTTAACACCTTGTGTTATGTACCATATTCTAGCAAATAAATGTTTTGATTTGATTTGATTTAGAGTCCCATTCAAGGCAAATGAATACCGATTTCGGGTAGGCCTACGATCGAACGACTATAAAACATCAACGATATTTGACTTGTTTAATTTTCCGTGAATCAGGCTGCAAATAGAAACAGTATTTGACCACAAAGATACCGCAAATCAAGTAATAGCAATCAACAGTATAATAGGCATAGATAACGGGAACTAAAGAGATTGTAAAAGGAAAGATGGAGATTAATGATGCCTTGAAGAAACTAGTAGGCGAGTGAGATTTGACCATAAAAGATGACATATAGAATGAACTGAGCGTTTTTGAACTAGGACACCAACTCCCGTACGTAAGTGTGTTCAAAATCAAATCGCAATATCATCTCAGCGAAAATAAAAATGTAGATTGCAACTGTGATGTGAATATCAACGAGCGTTAATTTCCACTCTGGTAGGTACTTTATGAAGTAATTACGCGATTATAGGAATAAAGCAATCACGCGGCTCATTCAGTCATCTTATTCTAGAATTTTGATTGGAGCACCTTACAGGCTTGCAAGGGCAGATAACTACTGTACATGGACATTATGTAGATTATGTGAAAAGAGACAGATATTTGGTATAGTCGCTCTTTCTCTTTCTACACAGTAGTAAAATTTTATAAAAGAAAGTCCTCACAAGAGCCTAGGCACAAGAGGCTAGGTATTAACTCAGTATAAAATTCGTCAGAGAAGCCAAAACACCTGGGAGAGAGAGCGAAAAGTCATAGGAAGAGACTTTTGGCCAGCTAAGAGAAAAAAAAAGTAGCTCAGTCCATTTTCCAATGTCATTCTTTAATTAGATCAAAAATGATAGATGTATTAATACTGACAATACCAAATCAAATGAGTTATAATAAGTTGTTTATGATATCTTAATGCGTTCTGCCCACGCTGTTATTACGCATATTGTTGTTAAGTCCAGCGGTGGCCATATATGTGCATCTGATAATGAGGTAGATGTGAATGGTGGGTTACTGGGTACTGGCTGGTTACACTTACGAGTAACGTGGCGTAATACATGTTGAATGATTTGTCAATGACAAATTGTGGAGTTTACTTTTTCGATTTTTTGTTGTAGGTTGGTAAAATTGTATAGGTCATTGCTTGGTGTTTAGTGGTTGGTACTTAACATTTATGCAATCCTAGGGCTAGTTTCTATTCCCTAATTGGGCACAGTGTCATTGGATTTCTCTGATTGTTAGTAGATCTGCAAAAGTAGCTGGGTTTATAACTACTTACCTAACTTAAATAGCATAATCAGTTTTATAATATTACCACTGCTTTGGTTCAAGCCTGCTCTCTAGAAGCGAAACGGGCTGTAAACTACCACTTGGGCAAAACCGTTCTGCGAGTAGGATTGATGTCTTCAATGTTTTGTTATATTTTTTATTTATCCCTTAGTCACAATAATCATACAAACGCTGAAAATTTAAATAGGAATTGCGTACATCAATCGCCTCAACTAATCAAAATTAACTAGTCTGACATCGATTTAAAACCGATAGAGCAATTGACAGACTAACATTAGGCCGTACCAACTTCAAATACTCCTAACATAATCACGTAAACACGTAATTTACTTTTAAAATAACCTCCATAAAAGGGCTAAACATTCCAGATTACCCGTAGAAGGAAAATTCGTATTTACAACTCTGTGTTGGCAAGTTCTTGCTAATCCAAGCTAGCTATGATTTATATGCCAAGGACGTATGACATGGCTGTCAACTGTCATGTTTCATAGAAATCAGACTGTTCTGTCGACTTGCGGTTTTGTTGTAGTAGAAATAAAATTGGAAATAACTTATTTGGGTCATATACAGATGCAGGCGGTTTTGTTTTGGTAGATGACAGCTGGGACAGGAAAATTTGAGTTTATTTATTAAAACGGGGACTTAATTATAGCGTCCCGTTTTAGTTTCGTATTTTAGCATTAGCATTATCGGCCTTATGATGTTCCCACTGCTGGGACTCAGGTCTCCTCTCTAGGAGAGGGAAGTTAGGGAAAGAGAAGAAGAGGGGAGAGGAAGATTTTTAGTTTTGTATATCCCAGAAATACCATCTTCAACACAGCCCATCGATATTTTCTGTGGTCTTCCGTCCACCATCTTTGTCATTATAATAGTAAGCATTTCTAGAAACTTCTGCCAGCGGCTTCACCTCACATGGTTGTAGAAAATTATCCCAAGTTAACATACATACTCTCAGGATAAAAAGTATCCTATACCAGGACATTGTCTACCGTGTGTCGAGATTACATCCAAATATGTCGAGCCATATGAGCGAGAAGGTGTAACTAACATACACAACCGACACACATACTTATAATAATATTCTGGCTTCATAATATGTACACATATGAATAATGTGACAGTTCAGTCCAAGATGCAAGATGTGTGCCCGACCTTCACAACACACTAAAAAAATATAAGGTCTGTCTACACATTATCAGATTTATTTTCTCTTTTCCTACCATTTTATCTCTTCACCAGCCTAGGTTGACTGGTAAGGAATGCCTAAGGCATTAGTCCACCTATGTACTTTGTGTTGCATGAAGAATAAATAAATAGAATAGAAATAAAATTTACTTTCATCCTTCCATCTACCACATCCCTCACAGTACTTACTACACGTTACAACATCATCACAATTTCCTTCAAATACCTCATGTTTCCACCACAAAGTCAGCTCCAGAGAGTCAGGTCATCGTCCTGTCCTGCGCTAAAGTTCATCTAGGTCGGAAGTATTGATTATGTTGCACTGCGCGTACTATAGACTATAGAGCATAGAGTATAGAGCTGTGTGTCTATGGGTGGGCTGTGCGTTTTGCGCATGTCTGTTCTGCAATGAAGCTGCAATTAGGAGGTTGATAACCTGGGTGTGGCAGGTCTGATGTGCTGTCAGAGTTATGTAGGTTTTTTTAAGGTCGGAAATTATCCAATGACTTCTCCGGTCCTAGAGCGGAGCGGAATTCATTGTGGAAAAACAAAACTTAATAATCTCGCATAACTTCTTTTTAGGTGGGGAAATCATCTAAAGAGTTCACCCGCTCGGTAGGGCGTCTGAGGGTGTCTGAGTTACCATTACTGACTAAAACCCATTACTGTACCTTCTTTTCTTTCGTTTAGACGACTCCGGAGTTCTCTTTAGCACAACCCATGGCCCCAGCAGGCTTCAACTCTACGGTTTGCGTACATTCGAGTAACAACTAGTTGAATAATATCTGTTTTTATAAATCAGTTTTGAATTATGCTTTAAGCGTCTTATTACCTTATCTGAGGGTGTTCTTAAATTCTGGGCTCGATTCGCTCACTTTTGGACGAATTAGATTAGAGATAAATCTGCTGTTTTAAATACAATTATAGTATTACTGTCATTGTATTTTGTGGAGCTCTGATTAATTGAAATTTATTCCAAATCCTAGTTCAAAATTTGTTTCTTGATGACAATAGGTGATAGGGATTTAGTTGTGATGTACCTGATGTGAACTAAATAATCAATGGTAAAGTGGAAACTGCATTAGACGGACGCACACGTGGGCCACGCCCATAGGTGTGAGAAGGACATGTAGTTCTTTGAAAAGGACCTATGGGACTTGTAGTTCTAGCTTAAATCGTGACATGCGATATTAGTTTTAAGCTTGCAGCAAAATTTACCCAGGATTAAGACAAATAAAAAGTTGACACGTGAAATCTTAACTCAACTTTGTCCTTGTTGTTCAAATGTATGTAAAGGGGACAATGGTAAGGAAATTGTATGATGTCCTGTTGCCCCCCTGACACAATCACCAATAATGACGATAACGGGAATACAGGTGAGTCACAATTGTCTGAAGATTAATACAAATACTTAATCGAACCCAATGAAGACCCTGCACATCAGTCAATCGCTTAACATGTCGACATTGAAGGCTTCATTTAACAAAACTTCGTCATAAATATCAACACAAACATTCTATGAAGAGCACAGAATTGTCATGTAACATGTCAACCAACAAAACACACACAACAGATGGCAAGGTACTTTACAGAACTTCCCTGAAACATGACAACTTTGCCTAAAGATAAGTTGAAACAATTGTTTGCTTAAGATGCGGAGTGTTGCGGAGTTTCACGGAGTAAATTGAATTTATAACAAGAACTGAAACAGAACTTTGTCTGAATAGGTACCGGAGATATGTAGCTTGTCCCGCGGCTTCGATCTTGTAAAGTATCCTATTGGATCCGTGTATTTTTTTGAGATAGCAGCTTGGGCCAGTCTGTGACAGTGTAGGTACATATTACTAAATAGGTGCAGGTTTCTATTGACAGAATTTTCATAAGTGGATCAATATTTTCATAGTAGCCTTTCAGACTGTTGGACACTACTGGGATTAACAGTGTCCTATGCACAGAAATCTTAATAACTATAGTCCTATGCATCTACCTGTGTTATTCGCCGGATCGAAAAAAACGTTGTAATGTAGGTCAAAATTGCGTAATTCGATTCCTTCAGCCCGTCCCATCATCATCGGACCACTAGACGTAAAGCGATGCATACATCAAATCGATGCGCAGAAAACATTTTGGGAGCACATTCATTGTACGTACCGTACTGCTACGGACTGGAATTCCCAGCCGGAGTAGCTGTTTCCTGTTAGTTATCCTTTTATTTATTTCATGTATTATTGCTAGTAGTTTCTATGAGACTATAGTCAAGAGTAAATAGGTTACTTGTAGGCAAGCGTGCTCCATGGACTGACGACTTGGCGAGGGTCATGGGAACCTGATGGATGCGAGACGCAGGCAGCTATGTCCAGCAGTAGACGTCTTTCAGGTGAGGTGACGAAGCGTGCTCCATTGTCGGTGCCTGTGTTGTAATATGGAAGTATTGTAGACCCAATAGTTTTTTGAAAAGAGTAACCATGGAGTTTCTTGCCGGTTCTTCTCCATAGGAAACGACCAATTTGGAACCGTGCACTAGTTTTTAACGTTTTATAAGTGCCCCTGTAGGCCTATGTAAAACAAAATCATTTTGGATCTGTCCTATCATCGCTTACCATCAGATGAGATATTGGTATTTGTCTGCTAGCCTAAATATACCAAATTAGGTACTGAAAAGTAAATATATATCTGGAAATGAGGTCAAATAAGACGCGGTATTGATCTGTCTGCGCCAGTCTAGCCCAAACGGGAACACTGAGACCTGCCACGCCTCGAACTGAACGTTACTATGCGGCAAAATGTCATGGGAATGCAGATGTATGGAGGTGGGTAGGGAAACCTTTCGGTTTACGCCCGTTTTCAATAACCTACCGCAGTTCATAGATAGATAGCTATCCCCGATAAACAGTAAGATTCTATCTATCTATCCACAACTTTGTTAGGAAATGCTATCCGTCGGTAGGTAGGAAAGCAAGTAAGGGCAAAAGGATAGATTTGTTTGTCTTTAGTAACTGCAACTATAGATAGATAGCTTATTGAAAACGGGCATTAGTAGGCACCTATGGGAAGTATGGGATATACCTAATATATACGAGGATAAACCAATAAATAAATAAATAAATGTATGTTAGGGATGTGTGGGATTGTACGACAGGGTTACTGTGGCCCTGGAACGTAAAGGGGCAACGGATAGAATACAGTTGCTCTACACTCCTCTCCATCCAGTTATAGAGAAGTTATTTGATGATTTCTCATCTCAAAAAAACACGATACTTACACGAGTAATTCCTATTGTATTGACAGTTTTTTTGGAACAAAAACGTTTGGGATCCCTGGCTTTTTCTGCCTTGTCGTCTTCTGCTTCTATCTTATTATTCTATTTTTTCTATAGGTCACCCTCTAGAAGTTATTTCATTCGTTCATTATTATTATTACTAGCCCGTTTAGTTTTTTTTTATTATTTATTTAATACCTTTTGCACAAAAAAGGTACAAAGGCGGACTTAATACCTTAGGCATTTTCTACCAGACAACCTTTGGGCAATGCAGAGAATATTAGTGATAAGTGCAATAAAAGAGTGAAAAAAAAATTAATATTGGAAAGATATTGTAGGTACCGCAGCTGGAAAAAGCGCCTTCCTCCTTCAGCTATAGAGAAGTTTTAGTGACATTAGTTAGTTTTCTTTTTCCACCATGCTTTAAAAATCAATAATAGACAAACCTACTTACCACGCAATAAAGTAGGAAGTATGTCACGGCCTTAAAATCATAAAAAAATCATTCGTTTTAGCTCTATGGTTTTTGTTTACGGCTGACTTTACAGTGCTAGTTAATCGCTTTAGACTTACTTAATAGTTAATGTGTTTAACTACCGTACATTAATCATCTGCCTAGCCTTTTCCCAACTATATTGGGGTCGGCTTCCAGTCAAGCCGGATTTAGCTGAACACCAGTATTCTACGAGGAGCGGCTGCCTACCAGACCTCCACAACCCATTAACTGGAGTCACACGGTAGGTACTTGTACTACGGTTTAACTACCGTACATTAAATAGTAATTTGTGTTTGTAACTTTGTTGACAAAAAACATTGTAAATAAAACACGAATAGAACAACTCATTAACTATTCATTTATTCACATTTTTATTAGGTTCAGTGAATAATTCTTGGTTCATGACTGCCATCAGGTTATAAAAAACAAAATTGAATTTATTAAAACGATATTTGATGAAAAAACATAATTCCAAATGATTTATTGCGACTTAAGGTACACAGGTGACTTAATAAGCTTTGCAATGTTTTGGTGATAATCTATATAAAAATAAAAGAGAAAATTGGCATCAAATCGGCTCTGGTTTTTTTTACTTTTGTTTATTTAACAGTAAGTAAGTTGCACCTACTACGCTATGTTTCTGCACCACCCTAAGGTCGACTGGTAGAAAATGCCTAAGGCATTAAGTCCGCCTTTGTACAATGTTTTTGTGCATAAAGATTCAATAAATAAATAAAATTGCCTCGCCAATTATAATTATAATTGATTGGTGAGACAATCTGTCTCTCTCTCTATTGGGTATAGGATCAGAGATGTAGAGATGTCAGCAAACTGTAGGGTCGAAGCCTACTGGGGCCAAGGCTTGTTCGAAAAAGAACCCCGGTGTCCTGGAGCAAAGGCAAAGAAGGAACAGGAGTGGGTTTTAGTCAGTAAAAGTCTGACTGTTTGTCTTCCGCTTTGCCCAGGGTGGGAAAAGTCATTATGAGGATTTCCCACCTAAAAAAGAGAAGAATTATTAAAAAATGCTTGGTTTAAATACTGATCAGAGGATTCTAAATTCAACTTATTCATAAATATTTAATTTTAAACTAAGAACCTGCTAATCAGTGTTTAAAGTAATCAAATGAGATTGTAATTTTTTTTCTATAAGTACAGCTTACTTTTTTGTAAGTTAGTACTTAAGTTTATAAGTGCTTTAATAGGCAATGTCTAGTTCTAACCTCCAAAGGCTGATTCACTTCTGGAGTTACAAGAAGCGGTGATGAGATTCAGGGACCTGAAACCACAATACTTAAAACATTACTGTTATAATTGAATAATTCTCAAAAATAGCGCATAACGTCTGAACAATACACAAATGATTCAAGATCATATTCAACACAACAATAAAAAACAAATATTATTCATTGTTTACCTAACACATTTGGCGCAAAAATGAGTCATAGACTATAAAAAAACATGGCGTCTTGTACCACAGATAATACAATTAGTACAATATTAATGTTTGAACAGCTAATATAGATTTGTGTATGAAAAGAATATTTTCTGTGCCATGAAATTAAATATTTAAAATGGCCTTCGGGCTTGTTTTGGACGGAAATCTGACGTAATTTAATATTTAAAACGATGTCAAGTAAGTATTGATAGTTGTAATGCTTTTATCATTTATATTCGTAGAAAAATGGCTGAGCTGCGGATTATAGAATAGTAAAGCGAATTTAATGAGGAGATCATCACGTAGGTTCGTGATGACAGACTAAATTTAATGAATGTCTTTTTTATGAAGTATATTATGGACTAGCTTCTGCCAGCGAGCGGCTTCAATTGAGTAAAAGTCGGTTTTTCAATACAAACTTTGGACTCCCGTTTTATTCCCTTGGGAGGCGAATTTTACAAAAACCTCATAGTTCTCGCCTACGCCATAAAAGGAAACTTTGTGCAAAATTTCACGCTTCTAGCACCATAGTTACGGCTGTGCGTTGATATGTCAGTTAATCAGTTTTTCCTTTTATAATATCGGTAGGCTCATGTTTCTCTAAGCTATGATGAGGTCGACGATCAAGCACGTTTGCCTAAAAGTAACCTATTACTTAAATACCCCAAGGCAAACATTGGCAGAGAATTCCACTCCTTAGCTGTAGGCACAATAAATAAATGTGTTCCCTAAACGCTTTTCCTACCTGAAGGTACCTACATGTTTAATGACAGGTACACCTGTCTATTAAAAACAAATGAGAAATCTGGAAATCTTTTGAGAGCTACAACCTAAAGGTCTTTAAGTCAAGAGTGAATAGGTTACTTCTAGGCAAGCATGCTCCATCATCGGCCACATCATCGCTTACCATCAGCTGAGATATTGGCCAAATGCGAGCTTCGCTTACCAACAGGAGAGATAGAGGTCAAACGCCCGTGCATAACAAAATAAAAGAGATAATTTTGAGACGATTTTACAATACCTAATTCAAGAAAACACGTCTTGTCAACATTATGAACTAATACGATCTCGAACCGGTTCCGGTATTGCCATAACTGGCCATACACGTGTTTAGTTTTGTACCGGAGGCTGGTGCCAAGTCATCACAGTTCGCGGTAACACCCACGGCGTTAAGGAGAGGACTCTCTGAGAGGTGTCTAGCTTTAAAGGACTAAATGTAACTGTAGTATTGTTTGGATTTTAAATCTCGTGGAAAGACTAAAAAAATTGTTTTTATATTTGTAGATTCAATAAATGGTTCAGTTGAAAACTAGCGTCAACCAACTACTACGTAGATTCTTTTACTTCTTTTTTCTTTCTTTAGCACAGAATCTAAAGAAATGAATGAATTTTTTGTGGACCATCTATCACATACCCGCGAAACGAGACACAATAGTAAAACAATAACAGCGCGGTCTCATAGGATCGGTCGGGGATTCAAACATTAAACTTGAACTACATACAAATTTTCTAACACTAGCATCAGTAGATAGCACCAGCACTTTTGACTCCTGAAGGTTATAGGTACTTTCTTCCTATTAACGATTCATTGTTTTCACTGATAATTATTTGTACGTAGCAGGTTGCTAAGCACTTATATTAGACGTCACAGTACCTACTATGATAAGAGTATTCAACCCACAAGGTCACTGAATGCCAAACCCAAAAGCCTTGGGAAGAATTATTTAACAGTAGCTATGGTATTAAGAGAATAAACGATGTATGGAGGGCTGTTGACCGGTAGATTATAGACTACAGTCGATTTCAAGGTGACCCTCCCTTAGAGTTCTTCGTCTACGTTTCAATGACTTATTATTAGCTTAAATATATCAAATATCGATAGCCGACCCTGATACCTCAGTTATCATGAATTCACATTCTCGTATTATAAAGTAAGAAGCCAAATAGTCTGACCTCTTTGCTGAATAGTCGCCTACTACGATATAATAGGCTTTACCGTCTACTGAGACAGGTCGGCACATTTCTACTAGTCTTTTTTACATAGCATGGGTTGGGTGACAGCAGGACGAAAATATGCATCTTTCAGATGAGAGAAAAGTATAGATAGCTACATTGTATGAATCTGACAGCTGTCACCGAAACCATCCTATAACAAATTTAGTATAAATACTTCTAAGGGCAGAAATAAATCATAATCTCTTGAACACATAAGAATAAGATTTATTCCTAAGACAGTAGGCATATTTAATGTTTATCGGAGTACTAGCTAGAAAGTAGGAATTGTCCCAAGGGAAGATTATTCCTGGTACCTATATTAGTATCTAATTTATATAAAAACAGCTGTCCAATTCACTGCATTCGTACTTCCTCTGACTTAAAAACAACAATTTATCTTACTTGAATAATATAAAAGAATAAAATACATGTAGCCAGTCCTTATGTTAATAGATATCATAGTACCTCCAATCATCATCTACCGACCTACGCGTTGACGTGCTTTCCCGAACGACGAGTAACGAAGGAAACTCGGTATGTTAAGATGGTCACCCATCCACAGAGCAACCTTGGCAAGCGTTGCTTAACCTTGAAGATCGACCCGTGCGGCTGTTATTATTTAGCCACGAGTACCAACCAAAGAGAATTAAACCTGAGGATGTACCTAGTTTAGGTATTTGCAGTAAGTAATCCAAAGTCCCTCCTAGGTACAACAAATTAAATAACCTGAGACTATCCGTCATCATTCGCGACACTTTCTCCCACACTTTTGCGAAGACCCTCCACAACTTTTTTAACCCGCAGCACAGAGTCCAAACGTGACTTTTTGCATGTATGTCATCTGCAGATTTTCCTCGTAAGCCCAGCTGCTTTATAAGGCGCGTGCCCAATAGCGGGCCGCGTATGGAAGCTTGACGCGACCGATCTGGAAGTGGGCCGACTGATTTGTGTGTGTAATCGCCTTAAGTTTTCATATTATTATTTTTTGATCGTGTGTTATTGAATTCTTGGGAGACATTGTACCTACTATCTTGATTAAATTTGGCAACTCTACACAGTGCTCACATCTAATTCATTTAGGGCCTATTTCACCACCTATGATTAAGTTTCGAGTATCTTACTTGGCAGATAATTTCATACAAATTCTGACACATTTTTGATTTTATTCAGTGAGTAGTGCCTACTCGGACATTGTGAAACAGGCCCTTACACAACTAATCTGTGTAGTATAGTAATATGGTAAAATGTATATATTTTTTGTTAGTATTCATAATAAACGATCAATAGACACCGTTCACTAGCTTTCGTTGATTCAAAAGCCTCTATGTAGGTTTGTTTGAAATATTTAAAATGTTTTGAATTTTCCTTGTTGTTCCTAGAGATAAACTTATAATCTTCTATCTACCTAGGTATACAACGTGTAACTTTAAATGCGCAAAACCTCAGACACCCCAAACGATTTTTAATCCAATTGACCTAATTCTGATAGAAAAAAAAATATTTTAAAAAAATTGAAGGTTTTATGTGCCGTTTTAGTTTGTTTAAAATTCGTATTTACATCGAAATAAGTATGATTATTATCCCGTTTATGAGAAAATCTAATTTGGACGACAACCGTTTGTTTGTTTACCTATTTACGCAGGTTTGTGCACGTGATGACCTGATTTGTTAATAAATAGACAAAGCAAATTTTTTAATTATTTTTTTTGAAAAATATGACCTATATTAAAAAGTGGTTTTATTGCTTCTGCTCGTTATTCTGAACAAACTAATTTCAGGTTTTGCGCATTTAACGTTACACGTTGTATAAATATAAAAGTAAAAAATGGCTGACATATCAACATAGCCGAAAATACTGGATCTAGGAACGTTAAATTTTGCACAAGGATTTCTTTTATGTCGTAGACGAGCAATATGAGAGAATTTTAAAAAATTCACCCCTCAAAGGAACGAAACGCAAGTCCAAAGTTTGTATAGAGAAAACCACTTTCATGCGGGCGAAACCGCTGGCAGCAGTTAGTGTCCAATAAGTTGGAGAACTCAATCAAAGACTCAATGAATATTAGATTAGGTGAAATGCCCCCGCTACGAGTTCGAGAGGTATTGTCGTGAGCTATACTGGGCGATTTGATATTCCCTAGATTTCAACTTGTAGAAGTACTTAAGTTGAAATCTAGAGAATATCAAATGTATGAGTTCTGTTCTGTGAAAGTTTGTGCTTTCGATAACTGGACTTCTTACATCAGAAATATGAGTTCTATGAACTTCTATATGCTGTAAAAGTTTAAAAATTTGATAATCGGAGGCCCTGTGTCCAAATAATTAGGTGTATGTTCTATAAAAACATTGTACAGTCAAAAAATCCACAGTTGTTCAGTCAAAAACTTTAATTAGGCACTTTAATGGTGTTGTTATTTTTTTTTAAACGAAACCTTTACAATGTATTTAAGCGAAGTAACTTGTCAAGACGAGCGCCATATTGAAAGTGATAGTGTAGGGTGTAACAGCCCATTACCAACCATTGACTTTTAACTTATATTTCCATAGCTTCTGCCAGCGGGTTTGTCCGCATGGAAGCATATGTAGTTCCTTTGGCCGTAATTTCCTATTTTCGGTCGTACCGATGTCCGATCATCTAGATCTTCTTGGTGTTATGTTGATAAATCAACTCTCAACTTTGTGCCTCATCGAGGCAAAGGCTCAACTGGCTACAAAAAAGCTAGAAATCCTCGCAAAGGTCTACGGTACTTCACGCAGGAACAGCTGTTCAAACTCTTTCAAGCGCAAGTTCGATCGTGTGTGTGCATCGTGCTCATCTTTGGGATGGATCTACCACATACCAGTTTGATGCACTGGGGACTATAGACAGGCGAGTATAAGGATCGGTTCTTGATCACATCATCGCTTACCCTCAGGTGACCTGATGACAAGCAATTATGTCGTCGTTGATAGATCATGTTGGCTTAGAAGCAATTTATTCTCTCTTTACTTAAAGACTCGCAATCCGCAGTATCGGGTGGTTCCTCTACACACATTTCCTCGTGCTTCAAAGCTACAAATAATTCAAGGAAACGCTGACTGTTAGCGACTCGTAATAAATAATTAAGGGTAGTTTAGGAAACCAACATGGCGGAAGTCATGCAAGGTCACAGCGGCTTGTAGCTATTGTACTTCAATGTTATTTTAAAAACCAAGGCCATGGTGAATATCATGTACCTCTGGGGCCTTGTGTTGTACGAAATAGAACCCCTAGTCCCTGAAATCTATAATATGTATGTATTTACAAATATATAAGTATGTTTATCAGTTGTCTAGTACCCATAATACAAGCTCTGCTTAGTTTGGGACTAGATGATGTTGTGTGAAAGTTGTGAAATATTATTATTTCCTCTTTATTAATTTTGGTATATACATATAAATTACATTTTTAAATATTTGATATAAAAAATAAAAAACATTTAAAAATATAAAAAATAGTAGCCCACCGGTATCGGGAACAGGGTCCAAGCTACAGACAGTCAGAGCTGCAAAGAAAGGAACTTCCTGACAATACGAGCCGTGTCCAGGAGTACCGCTTTCTGAATCAAGCCCAAGAATATTATTATTATTATTATAGTAGAAACAAAGGAATGGTCCTGCTCTGTCCAAGAGCGAGAGAAATCAGTGATAATTTCTCACCGAAAAGACCACTCCTTTGGGCGTATCAGACTTTTCCTGACTAACATCCACGTTTTAGTTAGTAGTCTGATACGCTCTTCCGCTCTACCCAAAGTAGGAGAAGTGATTTTGATCATTTCCCATCTAAAAAAAGGTAGTACAGATCAGCTGATGTGACTCAAAAGTCTGTTCAACTTAAATGGGACTGGACATGTCTTCCGTATGCCCAATAAACTGTTGGCCAAAATTTAGTGGATACGGTTGGCATAATAGTAGAGAGATATTGAGTTACTTGTCGCAGATTCTGTTCCCACCCGCAACAAATATTTGTATAGCCTACACCAGAAGATACAGCCTGTTAAAAGATAGACGAGCAACGGTTTTTCAGCAATATAATAATAATAATACTAATAACTAGGATCTCACCTTGGTTCACACCCGTGAGATTCTAAAACGACACCAGGTTTTGTACCTGAGAAAATGTCACTTAAAAACCATAATAATATTCCACAACTTTCACACAACATCATCTAGTCCCAAGCTAAGCGGAGCTTGTATTATGGGTACTAGACAACTGATAAACATACTTATATATTTCTAAATACATACATATTATAGATAAATTACACCCAGACACAGAACAAACGATCGTGCTCATCACACAAACATTTGTCCTGGGTGGGAATCGAACCCACGACCTCCGGCATAGCAGTCAGGGTCACTAACCACTAGACCAACAGGCCAGTCAAATAATAGGGTCACGTTTGTACTTTTCGGGATCTACACGAGGCCAATAATAGAGCCGTACAAGCCAAACACTGTTCAGAGAATTTAGTTAAAGACATCGAAAAAAAGAAGCATTAGGACCCCGTTCTTACCCTTTGGGTACGGAACCCTAATAAACAAATAAGTCCCGAGCACGGTCCCCTTTACCTTATAAACATTGCATCCCAAAACGGTCGTTTAAACGTTGAGTTCACGGCAAGCTGGTTTCTGTGCAAGTGTGCCAATATACAGGGTGTAGCGAGGAGATGTGGTCATATTTTGTCGTAGGCAGTATTTCTGTACTATTCGTATACTGTAACAATGGGATCTGGGCTTGTAGAAGCTTAATACAGTTTACTATGTAACCTAGCTAGGACGCCAGGACACTTTTCTTCTACTTTGTAAATTGTGTCATCAGCTGATAATAACTTAGTTCTAGATCTTTGACAGACGTTACAGGTAGTCTGATGCCAAAAAGTCTGCCAGAAAGTCAGTTTTTTAATTGTTTTTTTTTTAAATAATGGGTCCAATTTGACATTTTAACAATTTGCATGCTGCAAATTGTTAAAATGTCAAGGCTGAGGAGCTCGTGGCTATATGCACAGGTCGATCTTAAAGGTTAAGCCACGCTTGCCTAGGTTGGTCTGTGGATGGGTGACCATCTTAACATAACGAGTTTCCTCCGTGCCTCGGAAAGCACGTTAAGCCGTTGGTCCCGGCTGTCATTTGTAGATCTTTGGCAGTCGTTACGGATAGTCAGAAGCCAGTAAATCTGACTCCAGTCTTGCCATGAAGTACCGTATTACCCCAGTTAATGGGTTGTGGAGGTCTGGTAGGCAGCCGCTCCTCGTAAAATACTGGTATTCAGCTAAATCCGGCTTGACTGGAAGCCGACCCCAATATAGTTGGGAAAAGGCTAGGCAGATGATGAACAATTTGCATGCTGCAATACGGAATATATTGCAGCATGCAATTTCAAATCATATTATTTAACGCTAATTTAATGACGGAATATATTGACAGTATTCTTTTTGCGCTTTTTTTATCATCATCATTTTAGGCGAAAGACATCCACAGCTGGACATGAGCCTCCTGCAAGTGTCGCCACAACGATCGGTCCTGTGCGTCTCGCTTACTTTATAGTACAGGGGCATGCAATACCTTCAAATATAAAGACAGGCTTATTATTTTTTGTCAACTTTACACCTTTACAATACACCCTGTATTTTTATCGCTATAATATATTGCAAGTAGCAGAGCCACATCACTGGCACGGCAAGTGTCTGGAGCCAGCCACTCGCCCGGCCACTCGCAGCGTCGAGGTGAATCCTTATATTTGGTAGCAAGGCCCGTTAAATACTTGTTGTTGATTTCATTTTACGATAAGCCTAAAAGGCTTTTTAAAAAGTATTTTCCTTTAGGTCAGAGTCTTTACGTAATTCGGTAAAGTGCCAAAGGAGACAATTTCTTTTGTTTGGGGAATAGGCCCACTGCAAATTGTGGCGTATAGCAATGAAATGCACGTTAGTTTATTGCTTATAATCTATAGATTACAGTGGTAATATTAGCAAAACTGTATGAAACCGGAATACTGTGAAATACGACAGTCAAAACATGACTCTCATAATAACTTAAAATCTCACAAGAGCTATTGTCTTATGAGTGGATAGGTCTCCTTGGTATTTGAAGTCAAAATAGTGCACTTTTCAATAATATATAGTATAAAACAGAGTCACGTCTGTACTACGTGACAGATTTTGATGTGATTTACACGATTTGATAGACTTGTTCATGAAAATGGATAAGATGTAGGTATTCATTTCGAAATAGCGCGGTTTTTGCCGGCCAATACTGTAAATCTAAAATAATAAGGTGATGTGTTATAAGCTGGTTGGGAAAAAAAACACATTATAAGTACATCACAAGAAATATTATTAGGTACTGTTTATCTCTTAAAAGCAGTATTTTATCTAAAAACCCGGGCAAGTGTGAGTCGGACTCGCGCACTGAGGGTTCCGTACCAACTTACCTATGAAAACAATTCAATTCTCGAATCGAGTCTTGAAGATTTTTCAAAGAATAAAATCTTGTGACGTAACTACAAATCTTCAGTTTTCAGACTTTATTCTATATTTGTGCTAAAATTACCATGCTTTGTACCATAATTTCAAGATTCTAGGTCAACGGGAAGTACCTTATGAATTTTGATTCCTTTGACAGTGTCGAAATGTACGTTTTTTGCAACATAAACGAGCGTATCTCCTTTTTCCGTCAACTTACAAGTTTGATATTTACACAGCTTCAAGGGACTGCGAACTTGAGTATATAGTTTTAATTTCAACTTGATACCTTCACGCGTTCTCGAGATAAAGGGTCTTGACAGACAGACGGACAACAAAGTGATCCTATAAGGGTTCCGTTTTTTCCTTTTGAGGTACAGAACCCTAAAAAGATGCAGGTGGCTCCACCTCACCTTCATGCCGTGCCCAAGATAAATACCACACTATACACATCACATGTGTACAGCAACCAACAGCGCGTCTGCCCACTTAACAATTACAACAGTATCCAGCAAGAGCAGCTCTATTGTTAGTGATTGATTTAGCAACTAATATATAAATATAATGAGTTTTCCTACTTGTGTGCCTCGATTGTATCCTACCTTGTAGGAAATAATTTTATTTGGACCATAATCATGGACAGGTACCTCGATTTTGAATTGTCCGGAGGCCCTGACATGCTCTCCATAGCATGAACAAGATTGTTTGATTTGATAAATTCCTAGAGAAAATAGAATTAGGTCCTGGAATGACAATTGAGGAAAATCGTCCAGCTCTGGAAGGTTGAAGGTTGCTGCTGGGTGTGGAAACTGGAACACAGAGTATCTCCAAGGGGTATTAATCACGTTCCACGGTGATTTTGAAAATAAGCCTAAAAACGCTCCTAACAAGCATTTTTTGCCGTAATACTATTTTACTATTATTTCATTATTCCGGTTACGTATCGATATAATTTTTGGTCAGTTAATTATAACAAGATGATCACTATTTTCATTTGCAATATCATTAATAAACATTACCGTTTAACAGTGGGCCCAAAAAAAATTGTCTCCTTTGGAAGTGGTCCTATGTCAACTTGCTACGGCAACTATAGAACCTTTTTTCATCAGTACCGACCTGTTTCGGAAGTTAAGAACTGGCACAAAATAAACAAAAGAAGCAAACACTAAGGAATCCGTTGACGAAGCTGCAACGACACGACCGTACGATGTTGTAGCTTCGTCGATAGAATTTAATAGTTTGCAAGCTTGCGTATACAGTGTGAGTCTTTATAATGTGCATATATCGAAATGAGAGAATCTATACTTAATTTTATCAACGGCAAAAATATTTTAAAAAATCTAAATATTTATTTATTAGCCTATCACATACCCACAAAACGAGACACAATAGTAAAACAATAACAGCGCAGTCTCATAGGACCGGTCGGGGATTCATGAATTAAAGTACTCTGATAAGGCCATATATTTAAAAGGACATTTTCTAGTTGTCGTATTATCCTGTGATGTCCATGTTCTGGATAGTTTTTAAGCGGCATCCTGAGCTTTTTAAGTGCATTGATAAGACCATATATTTAAAGAATTGTGCTCTACTGTAACGATTCTGCCGACCTGCCGTGCGTTAAAACAAAGTTCTCAAAAACTTTCCCCAAAAACACCGCTATAAACCATGAGAACATCCTACCCCTACAATAAATATCACCTCACCTTACCCCACACGTTCCCGTAACTAACCAAAAAACATTCCCCGCGTGTGCATTACCAAATTAACGTCGTACTGGGTTTCAACCCCTACGTCCCAGCCCTGCGGATGACGTCAGCGTCTGACTCACTGTCCACCCCCTTTTATTAGGGTTGGCAGGTGCGGGGTCCTAAATCTATACTAATATAATCAAGAGGTAAAGTTTGTTTTTTTGTTTGTATGAGGTAATCTGTGGAAGTACTGGTCCGATTGCTAAAAATTTTTCACCAATAGAAAGCTGGTGTATTCCTGAGTGACATAGGCTATATTTTTTGTATGCGGGCGAAGCTGTGGGCTAGCTAAAGCTAGTCAATAATAGTCAATAATACCTCTTGGCGGGTCGTGGTACTCATCATTATGAAAAACTTTTAGTATGGGACCAAATCTAAATTCAAGTAAAAATAATCAAAAATGTAGGTCTTTGGCAGTCGTCGTCTGGTAGGCAGCCGTTCGTCGTAAAATACCGGTATTCAGCTAAATCCGGCTTGACTGGAAGCCGACCCCAATATAGTTGGGAGAAGGCTAGGTAGATGATGATGGACCCCAGAACTTACGACCCTATTTGAAGGGGGTGATAGTGACTCACCCGGTGTTGTCATCCTTACGGCTGGGGATTTAAACTTAATATACTACCGAACTTAACCGAACTGGGCCTCAAGTCTGCTATTAGAATTGTATCTGAATTGTTGATTAACAATACCAAACTTGTCACAATCAACAATTAGGAAGCCAATGATCGACAATTCAGATACAATTTTTATAACAGACTTGAGTTGAGACCTTGGCTGTCCCGTACTAGAGAAATTCAGAATGAGGGATTTCGAAAATGACGTTCACTAGGTCAAAACGCTGTTACATGTGACATTAGTAAGACATTAAAGTCATCGGGAATCCATCAAAAGACGCCTGGACTTTTGGCCAGGGAGTGTGAGATTTTTAGCTTACTATGCCCATTCCATCAGCATAAGAAAGGAGTCCCGTTTGCCTCGGACGGCGCAGCAGGTGTTGTATAGAAATACAACAAATACAATATGGACTCCGGAAACCCTATTTCAAGGGGGTGACGGTGACTCCGACAGTGATGTCATCCCTAGGCTAGGGGGATTCAAATTCAATAAGAGAATGGTATCTCTCTTGAGCCTCACCATGCGCGGCAGCAAGTAATCGCTATGCCACCTTCATTCCTGGGGTCACTCAGTAAGAGGACTTATCACAGTTATCACCCACTCTGAGAGCCCGCGACATGGAATCCCGCCTGCCTCCTATAGTGCAGGTATGGCTAGTCTGGAGTCATTAGTCTGGAAAGCCCTCGACAGGGAATCACGCCTGACTCATTTATATGGTACAGATAGTCAGATATGATTACTAGGTTTGTCTGGCTTTACTCGAATACTTGCCAACCCTAGCTTCAATCAATAATCCCTGACTGGGTTTCTTTTGTGACTTCCACTAGTTCGGCTATTTTTAGATTAATTAAAAAGGAGACGTGTCAAATATCAGCTGATATTTGAATTGTTGAAAGATGGTTGATGGGGCAGCGTTGGAAGTTGGAAATCCAATGGATGCCAGACGCACGGGACCAGTCGTTGTGGCGATGCTTGGGAGAGGTGTATCTCAAGCTGTGTGGTCGACAATCGGTTGAAATGATGATGATTTGAATTGTTTGTGTGAGATGCGGTCAAGTTGTCGTTACAAGTCATTTTGTGGTTCCATATCTAAGTCGGCTAAAACGGCACCCTCATTGGATCACTTTGTTGTCCGCTAGTCCGGGTAGAATTTGAATCCAAACCATCCAACCAAAAATAATGGGCGAATGATGCCATTTATAAATCACATTTTACTGTCTATTGTTAACTGATATATGGCATACTTAGATGATTTTTGTCCTAAAAAAAATAAATTATCCTACTAACAATTTATTTAAAACTGATCTACTAAATTGTCTAAATCTGGTTTTCCTGATATTGTGACAGATATTTGTTTAAAATAAAATCACACTTTACCCCATTCCCCACCTACAGGACAGGTATAAATATAATATTATCGATTTACCTACTAAATAATGCAAAAATATGATAACACTGCCTGTTAGATTTCCCATGACTATTGACTAGCCTGATTCATGGCCTGAAATACTTCAGCTGGTAACATAACATATCACTTGAAGGTATTTACTGAGGTCCTAGTTAATTATGGATTAGCTACCATTATACTTACCTCGTATTTAACGAGCAATGAACGACTAGATATTATTGATCTCTATGGTTAAATGGATGTTTTTTAACTAATCAATAGATATCTTTAATGAGGAGCTCGTGGCTAAATAATAACAGCCGCACAGGTCGATCTTCAAGGTTAAGCCACGCTTGCCTAGGTTGGTCTGTGGATGGGTGACCATCTTAACATAACGAGTTTCCTCCGTGCCTCGGAAAGCACGTTAAGCCGTTGGTCCAGGCTGTCATTTGTAGATCTTTGGCAGTCGTTACGGATAGTCAGAAGCCAGTAAATCTGACTCCAGTCTTGCCATGAAGTACCGTGTTACCCCAGTTAATGGGTTGTGGAGGTCTGGTAGGCAGCCGCTCCTCGTAAAATACTGGTATTCAGCTAAATCCGGCTTGACTGGAAGCCGACCCCAATATAGTTGGGAAAAGGCTAGGCAGATGATGAATAGATATCTTTAATCTTCCTTTTGTATTTATTTGGTCGTCTTCAGTATAATCATTGTAGCGACATCTACTACATATGACGTCACGACCTGGCTGCTGCACGAAGGCTGTGCTGACGTTCTCTGTTGAGGGTCACCAGTTTGGAGGTAGGTGAGACAGAGAGTAAAGCCCCACATATCTCCGTTAAAGAGGGAGGATCCTCCGACCGGACGAGGTGTTATGTCCGGTGGGCTATTGCCCGATAGATGATTTCGGGCTGTTGTATCTATATTCAAATCGCGCCGAGAACTTTGCTTGCGCGATGCAGGATTCTGTGACGTCATATGTAGTAGATGTCGCTACATTATCATCATTTCAAAGACGTCTACTGCTAGACATATGCCTCTCTCAATAGCGGATATGGTTGTGACGTCACAATGACAGGTCCGACGTGCATCTCGCAACCATCGGTTTCCTACGACCCTCTCCAGGTTTTCGGTCCACATTGTGGGAGGCCTTCCAACGCTGCGTCTTCTGATACGCAGTCATCACTCCAGAACTTTTCAGCTCCATTGATCATCAGTTCTGCGAATAATGTGCCTCTGCCAGCTGTGAATAAGTTTGTCGATTCTTCGGTATATTTCCATAACTTTGATACATGCGATCAGTCGTGTACGACTTCAAGTGTAGGCTCTCCGAACCTGAAGGGTCCATTGCTATCACAGAAATATTAATAAAGACACCTTTCTAAAAATCTATGATTGATCAAGATGCTACATGCCAACTTGCAATCAGCTAGGCACAAGTCCACTACCTAAAGCTTTCCAATTTTTAGAAGAGATCACTCACACCTAGGGTTTTCCCATGATTTCTAATCAAATACAGATATTTTTCAACTTCTGTATAAGCCAGAATACTCATAACTCCATATCAAGAAGTACCTAGCTAGTAGGTCGTTCACCTTACACCTACAACCGCCATAACTAGTAGATACTTAATTATAGGAAACCTCTAACTATGTAATAAAACAATTAAAGATGTCTTTCTTTATTTTTACTTGGGAAATCGTTCTAATGACTTCAGCCACTCTGGGCGGAGCGGGAGGGTGTGGTACTGAATAAAGCCAAATCCTGTTTCTTCCTTGCCTTGGTTCCAGGGCCCCGGTGATCTTTTTTGTAGAACCCTGTCTGTCACTATTTTTTCCTTATGCATAAGCTCGCGTTTGACTACTATCTCACCCGATGGTAAGCGATGATGTGGTCGACAATGAAGCACGCTTGCTTAGAAGTAGCCTATTCGCTCTTGACTTAAAGACCCCTAGGTTGTAGCTATCAGGAAACACAGACTACGGCAGGGAATTCCAGTCGTTAGCTGTACGCAAAATGAATGTGTATCCAAAACGTTTTGTGCTTATTCTCACGATTCATTATTACGCTCTAGCCTTTATAGCCCCACGAGGAAAAGGTGATGCTCAGCCCAAGCGGTGCACACCTTCTCACCATATGCTCCACTGTGTCCTCCGGGCGGTTATCAGACAGTCAGGTGACACCCAGGCGTTTTTCCGTACGAACTCTGCGTCATGCGGAAAGTGAGAACTCCATGTTCCAGCCCCTCAAAGAGCGAATACTCTTTGAGGAGTGTCTGGATTTATTAAATCTTAAATCTTGAGTTCGTAAAAACAACTGAAAAACAAATAAAAACCTAAATAAAAAAGCTAAGTATACCTAAATACTGGAAAGCAGAAAACAAATGAATTGAATGTACTAGGTCGGCAGTTTCGTGCTGGAGATGGTTAATCTATGGCGTGCCGACACATTAGCTAATTTTATAGGCTAATAACAGTGTGGGCCCGGCATTAGGCCTACCCCTATCCAGGTAGGGTCGTAAAAGAACCGTTTTCGTATAATAACAAGGTCAAAATGTGAATTAAAAACAAGCTTTTTACAAAGAAATACTGTTTCTATGGTCGGAATTTTAATTCGATTCCAGATTTGACAATTTCAGTATTGCAACGTTATGACAAGTAATAAATAGTGACGTTGCGAAATTATTCGATATGGAAATGGAATATATCTGGATCGATTATTCTCGTTTATAATTTTACTCTCGTAAACTAATTTTATCAGGAAATTAAATATTATATTATTATTATATTATCGTATCTAATGAATTTTACTTACTACGGGTATGCTTGGGTATCGGTAAGTAGTACCTATTTCAGGCGTTAAAAAGTTAGAACAGTCGTATTTATGCTTTAATGTAAAACCACGTAGACTTTGGTAGACCGATACAGCGACCGGTTGATGCGAGTTAAGGTGCTGATCGAAGGGTCGGTAACGAACCTAGTCAGCGCCTATGCTCCTCAAACTGGCTGCTGTGAGTCTGAAAAGGAGGCATTCTGGGATGAGTTCGAGGACGTATTGCGCGCTATTCCGAATTCTGAAGGTATTTTGGTTGGGGGGGATATCAACGGTCACGTAGGTCAGCGTGCTGGAGAGTACGGACGTGTTCACGGTGGTTTTGGCTATGGCCAACTAAATGCAGAGGGAGTCAGCATACTCAGGACCTGCGCTGTGTCGGACCTAGCCATCGCGAATACGTTCTTTCAGAAGAAGCCCCAGCATCTTATTACGTACCGTGGTGGTTCATACTCAACCCAAATTGATTACCTGCGGGTGCGACGGTGCAATATTGGCAAGGTTACCAACTGTAAGGTTATCCCAGGCGAAAGCTTAACGGCTCAACACCGCCTCCTTGTCATGGACCTGGCGATCGTACCCGAGGGGTGCCCGAGGCCTATATTGACATTATCAGAGACATGTATCGCGATTCAAATATCGACATCGCCCTCGTTAGCCCGAACAAAGCCCAACTTGAGCGGAAGGTCAACACTTGGAAGGACACGCTGGAAAACGGCGGTCTGAGACTAAATGTGGCGAAGACTGAGTACATGTCCTGTGGCAGCACGGATTCAAATACCATCCGAATAGGTTCGGACCGGATCACAAGCTCCGATACGTTCAGGTACCTTGGATCCGTGCTGCACGAGTCTGGCAACGTGGACGACGATGTCCAAGCACGTATAGGCGCGGCTTGGGCTAAATGGCGAGAGGTAACAGGCGTTTTTAATGCGACCGCAAAATGCCTCCGAAGCTTAAGGGACAGATATATAAATGTATCATACGTCCTGTCCTCCTGTACGGCGGCCAATGTTGGCCAGCACTAACGACACACCCAGGAGCTTTGCGTCACGGAGATGAAGATGCTGAGGTGGATGAGCGGCGTAACGCGATCCGATCGTATACGCAACTCATTCATCCGAGGTAGTCTTGGTGTCCATGACGTGGGGGAAAAACTGCAAGAGTGTCGTCTGCGATGGTATGGCCACATCATGCGCCGCCCTATGGAGTACGTTGGCCGGAGATGCATAAATATGGCTGTCCTTGGCGCTAGGTCTCGTGGTCGCCCTCGCAAGCGCTGGCTGGACGTCGTCAAGTCCGACATGAGAGCCAATGGCCTTATTGTCAAGGATGTAGAAGATCGGGCAAAGTGGAGCAAGCTAAGCCAGAAGGTGGACCCTGGCAAAAGCCAGGACTAACGCCAAGTAGAAGAAGAAGAAGCAGCGATTACTAATTAATAAATAATTATTATGAATAATTATGTATTTATTTAAAACAAAAACCAATAATTTAGTCTTTAATTGGTACACTGATGGCACACACACTGATTGTTTATCGATTTTTGAGTTCATCACTACACTATTATAATATGTGGTATCATTATTTCACAAAATGACAACAGCTAATGTCAAATCTGGAATCTAATTAAAATTCCGACCATAGGTTAGGTAATTTTGTATCTTCCTTATTTAACACTGACTTCCGAAACTAAAGTTAAGTATATTACATTTTTAGGGTTCCGTAGCCAAATGGCAAAAACGGAACCCTTATAGTTTCGCCATGTCTGACCGTCCGTCCTCGCTTAATCTCTCTGACCGTTCGCACTAGAAAGCCGAAATTTTGTACCAATATGTATATCAATCACGCCGACAAAGTAGACATATAAAAATTGGAAAAAACTGTTTTATTAGGGTAGCCCCCCTACATGTTAAGTGGAAAGTGATTTTTTTTTTCATTTCAACCCTAACGTGTGATATATTATTGGATAGAAAATAAATAGGGGTTTACTAAAATCGTTTTATGATAATATCAATAATTTCGGAAATAATCGCTTTAAAAGTAAAAAACAATGTGTGTTTCCCCCCCTAACTTTTGAACCATAAGTTTGGAAAATATGAAAAAAATCTGGGAAGTAGAGCTCTATAAAGACTTTCTAGGAAAATTATTTTGAACTTGATGGGATGAACAGTTTTTGAAAAATTGGAGACACTTATTGGGACGGACAGGAAACTACGGAACCCTACACTGAGCGTGGCCCGACACGCTCTTGGCCGGTTTTTTTTTATATTGAGGCCAGATGTAATTTTTTTAGTAAAAAAAATATACTACACTTTTTAGTCATGGTTTTTTTTTGAACCATCAGAATGACTTCTCTCGCTCTTGGGTGGAGTAGGAGGCCGTGTCAGTCCTTAACTAACTAAAACCTACTCCTATGTTCCTTATTTGGCATTCGTTCCATGACCTTGGGTTTCCTTTCAGAAACTCAATGACCCTAGTAGGCTTCGACCCTACTTTGCCTCAACGATTTGCTGACATCTCCTTGAGGCGCGCATGGAACACTGCACGTCGCTGATGACTCTGGCTCGATCCGGGCGGTTACTGGACGGCAAGCTAGCCATTGCTCGCCGTCTAAAGTTGGTGAGTGTGTATGTAAGCCTGTTGCTTCTTTACGCTCGAACAGCTAAAGGCTTTTTTACTACGGATTTCAACCAAACCTGAAAATATCACATAGAATCCCGAGAGAAACCACCATCCAAACAAACATTTACCCAGTAAACACAACCAAAAACTCGCAAATAAAACCTGCTAAATATAAACAACATAGCAACAACAAAAGCCTGCGAAAAGTACACAAAACTGATTGTTATTCGTGTTCTCTCGGGCGGTAACTCGCCGCCCACACTGAGACAGATCGATAGGGACCTAATATGGAAGCGAGCGGATTTGAGGCTAGCTAGACGTTTGTAGAATATTGAGAGGTAAGTCTAGAATTTGATGGCATTGACATGAGTTTTGGACTTATTTTGATCAATATCTCACTTGATGGTAAGATTCAAATTCTGATTTATTTATTTGTAAACATAGGTTACAGATACAAAGTCATGTGTGAGATGTACACAGGTGTGTAAGTAATCGCAAAGGGTAATCAAAGAAACGCAGGTAAGCGATGTTGGGTTTGAATCAGTAAAAGTCTGAGTCACCCTCCCGTTTCACCCATAGGTTAGAACTTATATGAACTGGTAAAATTATTTGTTTATTACCTGTTTCCGGAAGAAGCAGTGTTGGAAGGCCTCACAAGGTGGACCGAAGTCCTGCTGAGGGGTCGCAGGAGTCCGATGGATGTGAATATAAACGCATAGAACCTGTCATTATGGCTACACTTAGGGGAGGTCTACATACAACAGTGGACCGTGATCTTTCAACTGAAATGTTTTTTTTTGTTTTTTTGATGTTGTGAGTCTACAAGACTATGATCAGATGCGTGGAAATCGAAGTAGGCTTTTTATAGTATTGGGTCCAGTGTCCCAATTCTATTTAGTCAGGCAGCACAATATCGGCGTTCTTGAGTCTCTTGGGATGGTTCTGCACCAGTAGTGAGTGTGAAAGAGGATTTGGATGAGATTTCAATCTTTCCTTGTATCTGTTTATGTACCGCTTCGTTTCTTCAAGGATAGTTGGGAGCGACTGAACTGATGATGATGTTCAGAGCTAACGAAATTAATCGTAGGTTATCCTCTCCTCTTGGATCCTTCAGTAACAATAGGTAACTTTTCCTTTTACATTTAAATTGATTTAAATGCAACATCACAATATTCCTGATCGTAATCTTGTTTATCTAAGAGCTGTGCATCTCGTTATAAATAAACACAATAACCTCATTATAAATTACAATACACTAGTAAGTTACCAGGACCGTAACGTGGAATAATGTAGACGTGGGCGAAGGTGTATCAGCAAAGCCTTCAAAAAGGAGGAGGGTCCAAAAAAACACATAAAGCCGAATATGTTAAGCTGTATGTATTTTTTTTGTGTATGTTCATCGATATCTTGGTCAATAGTAAGCCGATTTTGAGATATTTTTTTCCAAGATACAGTGATCTTTCTTAGTGTGATAGGCAGGCACTCTATAATAAAACTAGGATTTTCAGCTGCCTTCAGTTGGAAAAGGCTAGAAGGATTATTAGTGCAGTGAACTTGTCATCTTTTTGGGAATACAAAAACACTAAGAAGCCTATTTGCTGAAATAAACATCATTTACTTAAATATTTATAAAAAAAACGCTAACTTTTATTAATAAAATTAATAACTGGTTACATGAAATACAAAACACACACACACACAAAAAAACACCTCGCTCATCATCCCGTTGGGCCCATTGAAAGGCTAGGCCGTGGGCGTAGCGTAGGGCCGCTTCACCCATAGCTAGCTACGCCACTATAAGTGACACATTGACTGGTTTCAAGATACCATCTTTGAATACACGTGGCGCCATCTATGTACTGGCTGACTCATCGACAGCTTGTGGGTTATAAATAAATGTTTATATGCACTAAGGATAAATGCAGGTAGTTATTTGTAATAAAACGTTGAACATAGGTGAGAACTAAGTGTGTAGTAACTATATGTATTTAAAATAGTTTTATGTTTAGGTTAGGTTAGAAGGCTAAGGTGGGAACTCCGCTCCGCTTCCACCAATGACCATTACAACTGGGCTGATGTTCTAAGGCGGGAGCTTTAGCCATCGATGGTTACTTTTATAACCACCCAGAAAGTGTCAAAATCGCAATCCGCAGCTAAGACGACCTACTGACTAAACTTTCCTCGTTTCTTGCTCTTAGTTATTATGAATGAAAACCACATAGCAACAGACTATTGCATAATTTAGGAACAATTGCAATTGAACAAACAGACATACACAGGAAATGACTTTGTTTTTAGGGTTCCGTACCTCAAAAGGAAAAAACGGAACCCTTATAGGATCACTTTGTTGTCCGTCTGTCCGTCCGTCTGTCAAGACCCTTTTTCTCAGGAACGCGTGAAGGTATCAAGTTGAAATTAAAACCATATATTGAAATCCGCGGTCCCTTGAAGTTGTGCAAAAATCAAACTTGTAAGTTGACGGGAAAAAAAGATACGCCCGTTTATGTTGCAAAAAACGTACATTTCGACACTGTCAAAGGAATCAAAACTCATAGGGGGCTTCCCGTTGACCTAGAATCTTGAAATTTTGCACGAAGCAAGGTATTATAGCACTAATATCGGGAAAAGTCTGAAAACTGAAAATTTTTAGTTACGTCACAAGAAAAAAAAAATTGAAAAGTCTTCAAGACTCGATTCGAGAATTAAACTGTTTTTATAGGTAGGTTGGTACGAAACCCTCAGTGCGCGAGTCCGACTCGCACTTGCCCGGTTTTATATTATGTAGAGACATTTATAAATACTACTCCTACCCAAAATACCCCATGACAAAGTTCAATCGCAAATTACATAAGTACAGACCAGACCCTGAAAGTGATTCCCTGTAACAACAGGCCTCGTACGAGGTCACCGCGAGGGTGACACGACACGTGGTTGGTAGGGTGAGCCACCTTTGTCCTATATACTGTATAAAGAAAGAATGAAAAACCTGAGATTTTTATAAATACTACATGTTACTACATCAAAATTCAACCGCAAATTATAACCAACGTAGGTATTAAATAGACCCTGAACGTACCAACGTACTAAACGGACCCTGAACGTGCTTCCCTGTAACAACAGACCTCGTACAAGGTCACTGGAGGGGTGACACGTCACGTGGTTGATAGGGTGAGTAGTGGTTCACCCTAACAGCGAGGGTGTGATCGCGAGGGCTTTACCTGCTTGTAACTACGGGCAGGTAAGCGACGGTGACGTCACCGCAATCCAATAATAGTGTTATCAAAGAGTTTAATGTTTTGTGTTTCTGACATTGTACCTATAGATTTTTGTTACCTACTATTTTGGGGATACCGTTCTATTTTATCCACAGGAGAACTAAGGTACAGCCAGAAGATGAAGACCAATACAGCCCGAAAAACCCCAAACTTAAGTGGCAGTGAGCAGGGCACATTACTCTTAGAACAAATGATCCCTAGGGCCGAAAGGGCAAGGTGGACCGATGACCAGACCCTGAACGTGCTTCCCTCTAACCACAGACCTGGTACAAGGTCACCGCGAGGGTGACGCGACACGTGGTTGGTAGGGTGAGCGACAGCGAGGGGATGGATGGCGAGGGCTTTACCTGCTTGTAACTACGGACTGGTAAGCGATGGTGACGTCAGCTTAATTCAATAGTAGTGTTTTTGCCATTGTACCTATCCATAGATTTTTGCTACCTACTATTTTGGTGTACAATAAAGTTTATTCTGTCCTATTTTATCCACAGGAGAACCAAGGTTACCAGTATAGCCCGAAGAATCGCCAAAATGTGCCCTGCCAACTGCCACTTAGGCAGTGGCAGTGTACTTGCAGAACTCAGAACAGATGCTCATTGGTGCTGAAAGGACAAGGTGGACCGATGACCTGGTGAGGGAAATCGTGCTTCCCTCTAACAACAGACCTCGTACAAGGTCACCGCGAGGGTGACGCGACACGTGGCTAGTAGGGTGAGCGACAGTGAGGGTGGACGCGAGGGCTTTACCTGCTTGTAACTACGGACAGGTACGTGACTGTGACGTCACCGCATTTCAATAATAGTGGTTATTGTGAATGGTTTTGTGTGTTTTTTTATCTGCAAGAGAACTAGGGTTACCGGCATAGTCGTAATGCTCGAATAGGTAACTTGCTGTCCGGTAAAGACAGAACCCGGATCGTTTGATTGGTTTTGTGTTTTTTTTTCGATATTCATAGATAGCTCGTGGCTAGATAATAACAGCCGCACAGGTCGATCTTCAAGGTTAAGCAACGCTTGCCTAGGTTGGTCTGTGGATGGGTGACCATCTTAACATAACGAGTTTCCTCCGTGCCTCGGAAAGCACGTTAAGCCGTTGTTCCCGGCTGTCATTTGGAGATCTTTGGCAGTCGTTACGGATAGTCAGAAGCCAGTAAATCTGACTCCAGTCTTGCCATGAAGTACCATGTTATCCCAGTTAATGGGTTGTGGAGGTCTGGTAGGCAGCCGCTCCTCGTAAAATACTGGTATTCAGCTAAATCCGGCTTGACTGGAAGCCGACCCCAATATAGTTGGGAAAAGGCTAGGCAGATGATGATTCACAGGAGAACCAGGGTTACCGGCATAGCCGTAATGCTCCAATAGGTAACGTGCAGTTCGGTAAGTACAAAACCCGCGACGTTGAAGGGCCGTAACATTCCACAAGTGTACTTCAAGGAGATGTTAGCAAAATCGTAGAGGTATGGTAGAGCCGACATCAGCTAAAGCCACGGGAAATTTTGAAAGAGATACTGTAGTTCTATGTGAAGACTGATATTAAAAGACAAGGGAGTTGATGATAGCATGACGGGTGACAGGAAAGAATGGAAGAGAAAAACATGTTGCGCCGACCCCAAATAATATGGGATAAGGGCAGGAAGAAGAAGGAGATTGTAGTTCTGTAACTCAAAGAAGTACGTAAGCAACTAAAGAACGCAGGTGGATTTTAGTCAATAAAACACGACTCTGACACGCCCCCTTAGAACGAGAGAAGTTATTGAATGAACTCCTACATTAAAAAAACAGCTTCTTTCAATTGTGGAGGTTATTTGAAAGCACAAAAAGCATATCCGTGCTAATAATATGTTCCGAATAAAATACATAATTTACAATAACATCCGATATTATTACTGTAGGTGTAAAGCGAAGGTAATAAACAAATTACATAAACAATTTAAACCTCAATTTATTTACGGATAACCAGAAAGAGTTTAACGAAACAGCTGGCGCCCTTTCTACAAGTATCAAACTCGTTAGCACTTCATGTCGAGATGTCGACCCACGTTACAAGTATCAAGATCACTAGTTTTAGGCAGCGGTTTCGCCTGTGTGAAAGTCAAAAATTATTCCAAAGGAACATAGGTACTCCGGAGATAAAAAGTATAGTAGAGTATAATCAACGTAATTTAACTGGGGCTAGTGTTGCCAGAGCTACCCTACAATCGCGATCATTTTCATCTTTCATCCCAAATCACTTACTGGACGTAATCCAGAAATCGATTAGTACTTAAATGGTACCATACACTAGCTTCTGACGTTTTATACTTAATCCCTTATCTCCAAGCCTATTTCTATACGGCAATTGGCTGGTTTTGGTTACGGGTACCTAACCATCATCTCATCATTATCTACCTAAACTTTTCCCAACTACATATATTGGGGTCGGCCTACAGTCAAGCCCGATTTAGCTGAATACCAGTATTTTACGAGGAGCGGCTGCCTACCAGACCTCCACCAGAATCCAGAAAGGGGGTCCATTTAAGCCCATGTGAAATAAAACAAATTGGTTTTGATTTCTATTCTGTTTGTCGGAACAAACCGACAGACAGACTTACTATAATATTTATAATATTATTAAATATGGTTTCATTCACTTCGCCTTGCGCTGGCGCCCACAGCGATGACTTCAGCCGGCGTCGAACCTGCTACTGACTCACACCCGTCCGCCTACGAGCCACTGTGCCATATGGATGTAGTTTGACGTGTTTTGACTATGTGGCTAGGATGGGTGAAGGTAGGTGTGGAGGGATGGGATTAGGGGATGAGAAGGGTAAGGATGGATATGAATTTCGAGTTGCAGTGACTGTTAAGATTCTGCACTATAGGTAGTTCTTTAACTACACTACCCTTATAAGCTAAAAAGCGGTAACTCAGTGAAAGTGAGTTTCTAGAAAATACCTAAGGATTGTAAAGATCGATTAGCTGACACGGGGAGGGGGTGTCAGACTTTTACTGACTATAACTCACTCCCGTTCCTTCTTTGTCCTCCCGGGGTTAGCTGTTGTTAGTTAATATTTGACATAATTTAATAATAGGTACTTATACACGGACGTTACTATGATATCTATACATAATTAATTTAAATGAATACATAATTTACTTACAAAAATTTAAATTATAATATACAAAAATAAATTAATTTCTATCTAAGTACTTATAATAATAATAATTAATACCATGAATTATAGTCGAGTCTTCGTCCTCTCTCCTAACTTTTGCTGTGCCCGAAAGGGTCCATATTGATCTTGATAATATTATTTATAACACCTGTTCTGTATGTACTATGGAATGCAATAAAGTATTGAGTATTGAGTATTGAGTATGCGACGGTACTTAATTAAAATTTTACCAATGTATGTGAGATGCACAAGACCGGGCATTGTGGCGACACTTGGGGTTGTCCTAAATCCAACAGTGAACGTATTTGGGTTGAAATAATGATGATGATACTGGTTAGATACATCATAGTATTGAATACTTATTTTAATATGAAGCAGCGGAGCAGAAAAGATACCATTATGTAAATTTTTTCTGAGTTTGACCCAATTATTAAAGTGACACCCCAATCTCATGGGATACAACCATGAAGCAAATAACCGGTGGAGTGCGCGTACGATGCTATTTAATTGCGCTCACCAAACATATGCTAAAACTAGTAGAAGCGGAAACCGCAAATGTAGTACGCAGGTCACGTGCTCCTGATTTTTAAGCGAATCAAATTAAAGGTACACGACTTGACCTTGAACGGACCAATAGCAGCCGCGCATTTTTCTGCATCCCCCGGCCCGCCGCGGTGAGTTGTTTACTTAGAAGAAATCGGGCTATGCGCTCTCTAGTGGTTATATTCTCTATGGATACAACAGTTTAATCTAATAAGCAAATAACGACAGCATCCCCCTACAGCTCCATTTCGTGGTCCCGTCGTATCTACGTACTAATGATCATGTCTTCATTAGGGATCGTCAGTCTGATGTGACAATGGTTTTGGGGTTCTGTACATTAGCCGTTTGTCGCGTCGTTTGTTTCTTGTTGCTAGTGGTTCGATGTTTTGTCGTTGCCGTTGTATCATGGTTTGCTAAATAAATATGTTTTCTTTCTTTCTTTTCTTTCTATTATTAGACATGGACTTTGGGAGAAAGTTTATTCTGCTATTCTTTTTGTATTTTGCAGGTCGGTGTCAAGTTCATGAAAATATGATTTACACTCGGCTATTCTTATTGAATGACTTTTTTCATGAAATAGCTACTCAATAGTATTAGGTGATAGGATTTAAAACGGTGAAGGAAAACATCGTAAGGAAACCGACATGTCCTAGAACCAGAAATTCGAAAACATGTGACATCCACCAATCCGCACTGGGCCCGCGTGGTAGATTACAGCCCATTCCTTCTCCTAGAGAGGAGGCCTGAGTCCCAGCAGTGGGAACATTATAAGGCCGATAATGTTAATGCTAGGATTGTATTTATGATATTTTTTCTGCCTGACTGACTTCTTTACATATAAAAAGTGTGTAAATGATTTATTTCAAATAAATTGCCTTTAGTGCGAATCCCAAAAATATTAAAAGCTGACATAAGAGCCATGGTCGCCACCATGTTGTCCCCTATTACAGAAAGAACCACCCCCTCTTCTTAGGGAGTCGTACCATTACCACGTCAGGTTGACGACAAACTAATATTTTGTGGAAGAATCACCAAACCGTACTTATAAAGAACAGTTGTAGCAATTTCGTGTGCCAATACTGAAATAAAAGAAAGTATTTTGTTTTTGATGCTGTTTATACTTTATAGTCATTTTGATTTCCATTAGAATGTCAATGTAACAT
This sequence comes from Mythimna separata, assembly GCA_030763345.1. NCBI lineage: Eukaryota > Metazoa > Arthropoda > Insecta > Lepidoptera > Noctuidae > Mythimna > Mythimna separata. Next base: position 1,630,694 of record CM061188.1, on the reverse strand, counting down.
ATTCTAATAAGGAAAACCCGGGACACTGAAACAAAGGTAAAGAAAAGTAGTCGTAGTAGTCAGTAAAAGTCTGACACGACCTACCGCTCCGTCCAAGGAGTCCGGGAGAAGTCATTTTAATGATTCCCCACCTGAACAAAAAAACACATTCTTATGTTTTTGCATTAAGTATTTGGCTGCAAATATACGTATTGAGTCCGCCTTCACTGCAAGCACGGAATAGTAAAAACAGACTGCAAGCTTCGCTGAGGTAGTCAATACTACTATGACATTCTCAGCTCCATTTTACCAAAATGGCGCCTGTTTCAATGATACTTATTATCTAGCTGTGAAGACACAAGGGTGTGGTTCGCTTCACAAAGGTGGTCCTGGAAAGAAAGAAAAAGAACGAACATAGGAGTGAGTGTAAGAGTCAGTAAAAGTTTGACAGGCCCTTCTGCTCCGCCCAAGAGCGGTCATTGGATGATTTCCCACCCAAAAAGCTTTGCTATACTTTTTGTAAGTTGATGTTTTTTAAATTGATTATCCACGTAAAAAAAACACATTCTAATGATTCTGCAGTACCTACCTTTTTAGTAGCAAATATATCAAGGTTCGCCTCTCACGAAGTCTTCATCATAACAACGATTTCAATAATTACGCATTGCGGATAAAATCCTACCTAACTGTTCTCAGAATTATCCCAAAATTATTACGCCCACTCTACCTTCCATGCCTGGCTGCCTTGTACATGATTTAGTTCATAATATTATGACCTTTAATAAAAGGAGGAGCTCGTGGCTAGATAATAACAGCCACACGGTCGAACTTTAATGTTAAGCAACGTTTGCCAAGGTTGATTTGTGGATGGGTGACCATCTTAACATACCGAGTTTCCTTCGTGCCTCGGAAGGCCCGTTAAGCCGTAGGTCCCGGCTGTTATTTGTAGATCTTTGCCAGTCGTTACGGATAGTCAGAAGCTAGTAAATCTGACTCCAGTCTTGCCATGAAGTATCGTGTTACCCCAGTTAATGGGTTGTGGACTTGTGGAGGTCTGGTAGGCAGCCGCTCCTCGTAAAATACTGGTATTCAGCTAAATCTGGCTTGACTGGAAGCCGACCCCAATATAATTGGGAAAAGGCTAGGTAGATGATAATTATAAGACCTTTAATAAATATTATGATAGAATAGATTGTGTGAGAAGTGATATGAAAAAAGGGAGTTAGTGATAGCGTGACGAGTGATAGGACAGAATGGAAGAAAAAAACGTGTTGCTTTTTTTTTTCTTTTGGGGTCGGCCCAAATAAAACAGGACAAGGGCAGGAAGATGATGATGAGCTAATACTATTAAAATAATGAATAAGTAACCTCTACGTTACTTGTGAACTTCGAAAAGGAATTCAAATGTTAATCGATGCTTGTGAATCATTCGTCTAGGTTGCAGTACAAAAAAGGGTGCGGATCAATCAACGCTGCCGTGTCGAGCGCAATATGGCAGTGATTTTTTAGGTAATCTTTGTTTCTTTTCTCATAACTTTCCAAACGATCCGAGGCAACCTTGTCTGCCTTACTAAAATTGACTGAAGATATGTATCCTTATTCGAAGACATGTTACATCCACCAATCCGCACTGGGCCCGCGCGGTGGATAATGGCCCGTTCCCTCTCCTAAAAAAAGAGGAGGCCTGAGTCCCAGCAGTGGGAACATTATAAGGCCGATAATGCTAAATGCTAATGCTAATGTATCCTGTGCTCCTTCCTAAACCTTCTTTTTTGAATTCCTTTTGGTTAAAGCGAAAGGGAGAACACAATAAAATTAGTTTCTGAAATTTTAATTTGCGTTCCGTTTTCATTACAGTTCTCTCTGCTCGTTAATGGGTACCTTAGTGTTGAAAAGGAATACCCTCGGAGAATGAATTTCTAACTAGACTATAGCACAGACTATAGGTAGACCCATAGTTTTTCTTCCGTCTGTCTTTTTTTCCGGGGCACACCAACAATTCATCAACTGAGGTATTTTCCACGGTACAACGCGGCACACTCTTGGCTGAACTATGCTGTCACCAATATATCCAGCTCATCATTTCCACCACTTCGTCAACCAGACCGAGACAACCACGTAAATTGAGACACATCACCAACACAAGTGACTTTTATGGCCTCATCAAATTTAACTACCACTACAAACAAATATCACCTCTATTTTTAGTAAAATAAAGTCTCCAAGGACGGTAAAAGTTAAGTTGGTTAGGTAATAGGAAGGAATCGCCTACAAAACGCCTACGATACGTTTCTGGTTACCTTGGGTCCGTTTTAAACGTGTTTTGGTGATTCTCGACGACTGTTCGAGTTTGTATGGTCGGGGTAAACGGGATTGTATGAACGAGTAGCGATTACTGCCCACTACAGAACGGAGCTATGTCATCGACTTGAATGGACTTTTCAATGTACTGTCTGTGTTTTATACCCTTAGAAAAAAAATACATTACAACACAAAAGAACTGGCATCATTACTATTGTAAGTTTGACATTACTTGTGTCAATAGTCTCAGGGTATAAAAACAGACGATAGTGTCTGCGAAGGAAGGATGCAAACGATGTGTGTAAAGTTAAGGAGTTATGAGTGCTGGAGTCTGTTTCCTGATAGCTACAACTTTTTTTTTATTATGGATAGGCTCGAGTTTAACCACTATCCCACTTGATAGTAGAAAACATAGATTCCGGTAGGCTGCTACATGTGTACGTAAAATTTTGTTCTCAAAACGTTTTGAACTTACTGGTGAGATGTCTACCATGATCCGATGGAACATCGCCGTACGTCTAGTTTAGTAGTCCCATGATGAAACGAGCTTGGCGAAATTAAATTGTGCAATTCTATTGCACGCTCTCCGAATAGGGCCCTAGGATCTGTAAGTCAAGAGTGAATAGTTTACTTCTCTAGATATTCGTGCTCCATTGTCAGGCACATAATCGCGTCACATCTCGTGAGATACCTAATGGTCTAACGCGAGCTAAGTATATGTATGTATAAAACATCAGTAATAATAAAAAATTCTGTAAACTTGGCCCGCAATGCAGCATCCTGATTCTCACGTACTTACAGTATGCCAGTATATTTGGAAGAGTGTCCGAATAAAATGAATTTATTTTTATTATAAAAATAATTCATTGGAAATCATCCAATCACTTCTTTCTGACACGCCCTCCCGTTCCAACAGCTTCCTTCTTTGCCTTGCGTGCCAGGACCACGTGTTTTCCTTTCAGAAGCTAACCCATGGTCTCAGTACGTTGATTGACTCTACGTAACTCTGCAGCCAAATGTCTCCTTTACAATAACAGTATTCTAAACGAATTTAAATTGCTAGTTTTACGACATTTTTTTTATAGAAAAAATATCTCCAACATCCAACCACGTGGCAAAATTACCCTTCAATATCGATCCAGCAACAAATAAAAACCGCATGTTACACAAAAAATCAGTTCTTACAAATAAGATAACATAGTTAGGTAAATATCTAGCATATTTTCACAGTCAAGTGATTCTATAGGTCAGTAAAACTCGTAGCCACTTTACCTTTTCCAGACTATTACGTAATTTTGTAATAAATTGTTCCATTGTAGGCTAGTCTTCTCGCGTTGTCATGGCAACCGAACGTGCCCGAGTACTTACGAACGAGTGGGAAAGAGAGGGTGTAGTGCTGTCCTGCTCGCTCTTAGGACTTGGAGCAATGCAGGCACCCCACCCACGGCCTAGGCAAGGCCCGAGAATTGGGCCTAAGCTGCTTTTTATCTAGATAGGTTGGTTAAGAGTCCGGTTACACTGTACAATTGAACTCTAGTTTTAACTGCGGTTAAGCGTTTAAATAACCGGGGTTTTACAAAGTAGTTTCAAGCTGCAAGAAATAGTTATTTGTGCAACAAGAGAGCAAAGTAGGTTTTTGCAGCGAGTGTTGATTTTGAATCCCGAGTAAGCGAAGGATTCTATATTTGAATCACGAGCGTAGCGAGTGATTCTAGGTTAGAATCCTGAGTGCAGCGAGGGATTCAAAGACACGAGATGCAAATAACTTTGGTCTCGTGTAGCACATACAACTTTTCACTTCAGCAGCGAGAACAAATAATGTAAAGGTAATAAAAAATACAACTTGGTAATATTTAAACCACATGTATATTTGTAAAAATGAAAAGTTAAAAGTAAAATTATTGCAGTTTTATAATAATTATATTATATACATTATTCCATTGATTAAAAATATCATAAGCTTTAAGATATTTTTCGCGAGACTTTTCAGGCAGGAAACTTAATTCTGCATTTTTTACATACCGCTTCAATTCTTCCGGTGTTAAATCGCAGACATCATCACTGGATTCACTCATATTTATTTATTATTATTTTAATAATATCCAACGTGTATCGCACTTTGTAGCTAGCGAACAGAAGAAGAAAACAATAAAAAATTAAAGCCCGCTATTTTTTAAAGATGCGTTCGGAAATTGCACTATTACTAAATTATTCTGTCACAATAAAGATTTTTAAAACTTTAAATAATTATGTAGATACATGATAAACTTCGTATTTTTTAATTCAACATCTCTTTATTTGATCATAAAAAAATATAATTCGATTATTAAGAGAAAAGTATAATAATTACATTTAAACCTTGATTTGAAATTTTATAGGTGACGTGTTTCCGAACGTTTTATTGTTGGTTTCTTTTTTGAGCCTATTATATATGGAATTTGAAAATCGAACTTTGAATCGACTTGTTTCTATCTCTCGCTCTTTTCGTATCGAAGTGAAAGTGACAGAACAAAGTGAAGTTCAAATCTTTCGAATGTTGTGAGTAGACCCAGCACTGACTCGGCATTTAAAAAAAATAATTAAAAAGTTACTTTGTCTCACGCTCGCAGCAAAATCGAATTTTGCTCACTGTCTGCTCACTGCAAAACATACTTGTTTGAGGTGCTGAGGTGAAAAGGTTATTTTTACAATGCTTTGCGATTCAAATAGTTTTTTTGAAAGGGTTTTTTTGGGCTACCCAGAATGCTTTTTACAAAACTCGATTATTAAAACATTCAATCAGATTGGTATACAATAAATAAATAAATGCAACCAAATGAAAGGTGCAACATAATAGCACAAAGTCTCCCCTAGTTGTAATCGCACCTGGCTTTCTCTGCACCCCTTACTAATCGAGTCTGACCTTGATAGTAACTGACAATGGGGTACCCATTCAGCTTGCTGTTTCAAACGTAAAAGGACAGACCCTTCTGTTGTATAATTGAAGTAGTATTTATCCAAAATAATACTGGGTTACGAGGATTTTGGCGATACTATTATTCAAGTTGGAAAATCGTCGCTATGTCAACATCTAATATTTGACACTTATTAACACGCTTCATGTGTATGGAAATTATTGACAAAGACATATTTGTCAGTAACAACAGAGGAGTCCTTATGGTAGCCACACACGTAGCGATTTACTTGCGCAAATTAAGACTTGCACAAGTATACTGTATCGTTTGTTGGGAGATACCTGCGAATTTCTTATTAATAAAAAAGAATTGTGCATGTCTAAACATGCGCAAGTAAATGGCTACGTATGTGGCTTCTATAATACTTTATGGGTACTAGATAGCTCTATTATTACATCATACCTACTAAAAACAAAGTTTCTTGAAAGCTCTTCCAAACAAATTGCATAATTAGAAAGTTAAGAGACTTTGATTTAAATAAATTCTTTCTGAAACAAAAACCAGGTAATGACTGACTCAATCACTACGAGGTTCAACTTTTACATAATTAAAATACGGCCCCTAACATTTAACTTGTCAACATTTCAAGATGGACGCCCACGTGAGACGACTGTAACGAAATGTCGTGATGTGGAATAAACTAGATAATTGAGCGAAGAAATAAATTGTAATAGGCATATAATTACGTATACATATAGGAGTCGTTTTGAAAGGTATTTGTTATAACTAGTTGTCTTCTGCCCACGTTCATTTAAGTTGTCTTGATTGCTGATTGTAACTGTGAAACATGCAATATGGCTTTAAAATAGTAAGTTTCATCACCTTAGGATGAGCGAAGGAAAATAATCATCGCGTTTTAAATGTGTGCTTAAGAAATACTTCAGATAGCATTAAAGCCCACTCAACAAATATTCCATTAAAACAAGGATTTTCGTAACAATTACAGCTCATAAGCTATGTTAGTATTCACTACTAAAGATAACTTTTTATAAGATGCCATACTATGCCTTAGTATATCTTTCAACAATCACTTTCAGGAGGCTTTTTTTAGGTGGAAAATCTTCTAAAGACTTCTTCCACTCTGGGCGGAACGGGAAAGCGTGTCGTGGTGACTTTTACTGACTAAAACCCAATTCTGTTCCTACTTTGCCTTCGTTCCTGGATCACAGGGTTCTATTTAAGGAGGCTGTAGCTACTGCCAAGCAATCTGACGATAATTTTAGATTCTCTAGGGAAAGATAACTAGCCTGTGATATGTAAATGTACATATGTTTGCTAAAACTTACCTATCTGTAAGTTCAAAGCATGTCTTGTGTTACAAAACAAACCCTCGCAAAAACCAATAAGGAAACTCTAACCAACATAAAAAGAAAGATCTTCAAACAAAACAATATAACCCAATTTACGAGTAGCACACAAACTTTATATTCCATTCGATTCAGATTACCATCACGCCAACATCCGCCATTTTAAGCATGTCAAACGACCATTCGTAGGAAACCGTGAATCTGACCTTAAACCACGGTTACGTACGGTGCCACCCGCCCTAGAGGGAACCAGACTGTATTGATTTCGCGGTATAATACCTCACACACACTGTCACAAACTTACACACACTTGGACAAATAACTTATGTATTCGCAGCTATGTCTGGGAGTGCATACGGGCCCTGGATTTTCAGTAAATATAGGTTTATGCTATCTCTGTGTGTATATTTTTATCAGCTAGTACGCAGGTTTGTTCGCATCGATTTTTCGGTAGAACGCCTAGTTATTACGCAGGAAAGGCTGTCGCGAAAATAGTTTTTTATAGCCTTGATAACTGCGCAGGGAATAATGGTTTCGTAATTGAATAAGTTGGAGATTTATTATTTGCGTTTACAATTCATTACGGCTGGTAGGTAATCTGAATAGAAGAAGACACGAGGCTTATGTTCAGTACTGGACTTCTTTTTCTACGACTACTAATTTAAAAATGATTTTGGTTGGAATAAAGGTAAATAAGGAACAAAGGAGTAAAGTTCTGACACATTCTCCCGTACCGCCCAAGAGCGAGACAAGTCATTCTGATGACCTAAAAAAACACCAAATTAATTTTAATTCATGAATTCCCGACCAGTCTCATGCGACCGCACTGTTATTGTCTTACTGTTGTGTCTCGTTTCGCGGTAATGAGATAGGTTAATGTGTTTAAACTCATTTTCTTTCTTTTCTTTTCTTTTTAATGAGTACAAAATAGTTTCATGGTTTGGATTTAACAGTCACGAAAAGTTTATGGTTTGTTTAATAAATAAATGTGTTAAAAACTTATCACGCAAGGAAATATGGCCGATTAGATTAGGAAGTATGGTTGAAAGATTAGCAGAAGAATAGCATTCCCTTAGGGGTAAATAAAAAAAATGTCAACAAAACAACTTGAACAACCAGAGTCCAGAGAGATATTGAAGTCAAGAGTGGTTGTTCCTAGGCAAGCATCATCGCTTAGGTACCATCAAATGATATAATGGTCAAACGCGAGTATATCAATGACAAAAATAAATCTTATTCTTAAATCAAATGTAAATACCTAAATAGATTATATTATTAGTAGTAAAAAAGTCACTTTTATACCTCACATTGAGAACATTATAAAAAAGGCATCTAAAATGTTAGGGTCTGTACAAAGAAACACAAAACATTTCAAGTCGGTTGGCACTAAAATAATGCTCTATAATAGTTTTGTACGAAGTGTCTTGGAGTATTGTAGTGTTGTGTGGAGACCACACTACGCCACGCACAAGTTACTTTTAGAAAGAGTCCAAAAGCGGTTCCTATGGCACCTTGCTTTTTCGAAAAGGATAAGCAAACAGATGCCGTCCTATAACACTCGTTTGAAATACTTCAAGATGCACTCGTTGTCAACTCGACGAGATTTAATTGATGCCTTGTTTCTCTTTAAATTAGTAAGAAATAAAATAGACTGCCCTAATCTCCTGAGTCTCCTAAGATTTCGTGCTCCAGCCCGATACCCACGACATCCCATCACTCCACTACACCCACCCTTACGCAGAACGGTGCTAGGTGCTAACTCTTCGATTCCGCGCTTGTGTAGAATGCTTAACAGTTGCAGTGACCTTATAGATATACACCACGACACTATAAACAAATTCTGCAAAATAATTATCGAGCATTATGCTTGTTATCAGTAAAATAATATCTGTTATTAGTTTTCATTTTATAATTTATTTTAACTTAGTTCATTTCAATTGCTAATAAATTATATTTTTATTTTTTATCTCATCTTGATCCATTGAAATTATATATTGTGAATTTATATTAATGGTGACTTAATCATTTTTAATTGTAAATAAAATTATTTTAAATTAATTTATTCATTTTAAATTTTGTAATGATGATGACTTATCGATGTGCTGTAAATAATTGTAATGAAATGTATTATTGCTATGCCAAAATTTAACTTAATTTATTTTAATGATCAATTAATTTATTTATTGTAACATAATTTTTAATTTTATAATTTAATTTTAAGCTTTTAATTTTAGCAGTTGTGCTGTAATATCCTTTTATTTGTTAATGTCCTAATAACTCCGTTTTTTTTTAAATCTATTGTTATTTGAGATTTAAGAGTAAAATTAATCATTATATTATTATGTATAACCATAAGATGTGCATGTGGTGTTAGCCTATAATTGATTGCTACACTAATCAATGAAGTTAAAAAAAACAATGTTAAATGTGAATGTATTGTGTAAGCAGTTGTTGGCTAACCAAATAAATAAATAGATTGACATTATCCTGATTATCTATCTGTCTGTAACTTTAGTTTTTTATTTTTTATTTATCATAAACTAGTGCTTGACTGCAATCCCACCTGATGGTAAGCAGTGATGCAATCGTTGATGGTGAGGCACTAGTTTTTTTTAATTTTGCAAAACCGCGCAGAATTTTTTTGCTTCGCCTCAAAATCCGCGACTATTTCAGCGACTTATTATAACAACCGTGGCCCACACAGCGGCGCATTGCGGCCTCCACACCGTCTCCGCATGCACTGCATAACAAGCAGCTTTTTATGCTCCATTTGAATTTTACTGCAGGTTTCAGAACCGCTAACTCACAAGAATATGGTGTATTAAATATTGAATACGGTACTAGCGGATAATCGGCGAATGCTACTGAGAATCAATTTTTTCCCCGCGTTTATGGTCATAGTTTGTCATAAGTTTTGTTTATTTCTTTGTTCTACCATCTTTGCATGGCAATAGCCTACCTGTACCTTTAGTCAGGGTCCAAAAGTCCAGGATACTTCTGTGCTCCCTAAACTCCAGGGTATTGAAATCCCTAACTAAAAAACCTAATGACATCTTGGCTACAGTCTACCAGTGCCTACAGTCCAGTACAGTCCTTTTATTTTGTTTTCGAGGGAAAACCTTCAAAGGGCGCCTGGAATTTGGGGATAAGTCCGGGGAGTGTGGTATTTTTACTTCACTAAAGCAAGTGATCAGCATAACACATAGAAGGGGCACAAGTTCTACACCTGAATTGTCACTTAGTAACCAACGAGTCAGCAGTGCATCTACGATAACATCTATTTCCTGACCACTATTCTGCTCATAAAGCAAGATGTCCTGCCACAGATAACCTCATAATCTCCAGGACTCGGAGCCCACTAACTCTGTAATAGTCTATTACGGAGACGTCACCACCGCTGTACGGTGAGATGACATCAGTCGCTGTATGTCGTATACCTACGAAGTGCAATGATGCAGGAATACGATCACGGAAGTAGAAATTAGATTAACCTATCAATACCCGCGAAACGAGACACAATAGTAAGACAATAACAGCGCGGCCCAATGAGACCGGTCGGGGATTCATGAATTAATAAGCAATAAGTATATCTAAATACACTGATGCGAGACGCACAGGACCGGGCGCTGTGGCGACGCTCGGGAGGCCTATGTCCATGAGTGGACGTCTTTCTGAACTTTTTGAGTGAACTACACCGTCACAATAACTACTGGGAATCTATTTGCGAATAATAGGAATAGCCAAAATGATCGCCTCTCGAAAAAAAAAATTCACTCAAAATGGTGCGTATGATGTAGGCCCAGAAGGAGCCCCACCGAGTGTGTCTCCACGTTGTCGTCGTGGTGGGGCTTGTGTGTCTCGATGATCTTGAGGGCTTTGCCGGTAGAGCCACTCATGCCGGAAGGCCTCAAGTGAGAGACCAGACTAAGAGGGACACGGGGCGGAGTATAACATCGGACTTCCGCGGGGGGCGCACTGTCTGACCACTTCAGCAATTGTTGGTGTTTTCAGATGGTGCGAGTACGGAGTTACTGGGGACCTCACCCCATAAAAAAGGCAAAGCTGTGTTCAGCATTTAACAATGGAAGCGATTCATAAAAATAAACTACCCCAGGAGGGTACCTGCTGCTCCGCAGTAGGAGAATCCCTCACCGAGCACTGCTCGGTCAGTCCCACGTATTCTGGGGGGGACAATGAACGCTTAAAATCCCAATCGGATTTTTACCCGTCCTTTAAGGACACATTGAGCCAGGGAGGCTCACGTAGTGGTGATGATGGGCTGCTGGGTTCTACTCCCACCGTATCTGCAGCACCAGAACCTAAGGCTCAGAAAGTGCCAAAGGGGGTATCAACTCGTGCACATTTCGTGCGCCCGCCGACCCCAATTGCTGACGAGATGTTGAGTGACACGAGCGAGGCTTCACTCTCGCAAATGTCACTTGCCTCGGAAGCATCGGTATCGTCCCGAGGACGCACACGCAAGCGTATTCAAGCACAAGAAAGTGACGATCCTACGAAGAAAAGGGTCGGGAAGTCGCTTAGCCTAAGCAAGCCTAAGGGCTTGTCAGTTAAGATTGACGGAGCAGAGAAAGGTACGGACTCTGAGTTAGCGAGTCCACCAGCTAAGCAGGCAAAGACTAAATCATCAGCGAAACAGAGTTTGCCTGAACTAGAGATGTTGGCTAAGACCATGCAGACGCAACCTACAGCGGAACTAAGTACCTGCATAAAGGACAGTCTTAGGACCATAGAGGAGGTTGCAAATGGCTCCCGCAACCTAAAAAGTAGCTTTGCCTACAGCCTCAAGTTGGCAGCAGTGACAGTGCAAGCTGCAGTCACTGAGCTGGCCACGCGATCGGCCGTTGAAGTCAACGTGGAGAGGCTGGAAACAGAGAATGCTGACCTAAAGGCTCGCCTTACCAGTCTTCAGGCGCAGGTTGAAAAGCTTACAACGCAAGTCAGTCTTCTTAGTCGTAAGGGCGAAGTTTTGGTGAGCTCTACTGTGGCAGCCTCTCCAATGGCGTACAGTCATACCACTGCAGCGGTCAGAGGTCTCGGTCGTTCGGATGAGTTGGAGGCTCAGTTTCGACGATCCATAGCTCTCGAGATTGGAGGAATGGTAGATGCCAAACTAGTGGCTTTGGAGAAAAGATTGCCTCCTGAGAAGCCTCTGCGTCCTCCACTCGCTGCCGATACAAAAAAAGCCTCTTCGTCAGTTACTCAAGCGCCGACAACTGATGAACCTTGTCTAGCCCCTAACTCTACGAAGAAGAAGGAGAAGAGGAAAGGAAAACGCAAAGACGTGGCTCCAGTGGTGGATTTGCCTGCCGTGTCTGCGGTACCGACTCGGACCTCAGAGGTTTTACTGGATGCAGCGAGGACGGAAAAAGAGACCTGGTCCACTGTGGCGGGGAGGAAATCAAAGAATGCTAAGACTGCCCAACCCTTGCCGCAGGCAAGCACCCAGATGAATTGCCAAACAGTGAAACTGCCAAAGGTTCCCACCACGGCTGCTATTACTGTTTCAGTAAGAGAGGGATCATCTGCCAAACTCGGTGAGGTAATGTTTGCATTGAGACAGCAGATCCGTCTGGCCGATCTTGGAATCGACACTGTCGGCCAAAAACGGGCTGCTGATGGCGGAGTTATTGTTACCGTTGCTGGCGCCGAATGTTCTCAAAAGGCTGATAGCCTAGCCAACCGTATGCGGGAAGTTTTTACTGACTCCGATGTAAAAATTTCTCGCCCAATTAAAAGAGCTGAAGCGAGGATCTTGGATCTCGATGATGCCGTCACGCCTGATGAAGTAGCAGCTGCTATTGCCAAGGCGGGTGGCTGTTCAAAAGAGGACGTGAAAGTGGGTGAAATTCGTCGTCCACCTACTTCTCTTGGGCACGTCTGGGTTCGTGCTCCTCTGGCGACGATAAAAAAACTGGCGTCTGACAAGTGCATGCGCTTAGGATGGACCTTAGTAAGAGTCCAGGTTTTGGGTACACGTCGGATGATGTGTTTCCGTTGCCTCGAGCCCGGGCACGTCCGCTGCCAGTGCACTAGTGCTACTGACCGGAGCACGCAGTGCTACGCTTGCGGGGGTGCTCATAAGGCTAGGGAATGTACGGCAAAGACCATGCGGTGTCCGCTGTGTGCGGACCAGGGTCTTCCAGCGGATCATCGGCTGGGAGGCAAAAAATGCAATCCGCGCAAGAAGCGTACCTTGCAAGCACAAAAATCGGCGCCGGCACCACTGAGTGCAGGCCCTGCGGAGGACATGGAGACCTCGCATTCCCAGCCCTGAAAGTTCTCCAGTGCAATCTGAACCACTGCCGCAACGCGCAGAACCTTTTTATGCAGACTGTTGCGGAGTGGTCAGTTGCCTTGGCGGTAGTAGCAGAACCCTACGGTCTTACGGATCACCCTCGCTGGTTCCGAGACACCGTGGACTCTGTTGCCATATATTGGGCTAGTGGAAGCGGTCGGCTTCACTGTTGCCTAATAGACAGGGGACAAGGTTTCGTTGCGGTGGAATGGGGATCACTTGCCATTGTAGGCTGCTACGTGTCTCCCAACATTTCCCTCACCGAATTTGAGAGGTATCTGGACGGAGTTGCAAACTGTATTCAATACAAATGCTCACCTCGTCCTGTGCTCATACTAGGCGATTTCAACGCTCACTCGAGGGCTTGGGGAAACACCCGGGATACGCCGAGGGGACGCGCGGTACAAGGCTGGGCGACGACACTTGATCTTCGTCTTTTAAATCGGGGGTCAGTGTCCACATGCGTAAGGTGGCAGGGGGAGTCGATTGTGGATCTCTCGTGGGGGACTCCTTCTGCTGTCCGCATGGTGTCTGGATGGAGAGTGGCGGAGGATATTGTCACACTATCTGACCATCGCCACATCGTTTTTGATGTGACACTACGCGCCACTGACAGCCCGAGTCGCTTACGATCTAACCCACCAGCGCGACGTTGGGCCCTTAAGCGGCTCAATCGCGACATGCTCATTGCAGCTGCTAACGTCGCGGCGTGGCCAGAAAATGTCCGTTCTTCGGGAGTAGCCCCAGACCCTGAGGAAGAGGCCGCTTGGTTCCGGGACAAGATGACGTCGATTTGCGATGCTTCTATGCCCCGAATCAGATGCGCACAGCGTCCTGGCGCGGCTTACTGGTGGTCGGAAGACATCGCGCAGTTGCGCCTTTGCTGTCTGAGATCTAGACGGCAGTTTCAGCGCATTCGACGTAGAAGAGAACCAAGAGCCTCGGATGAGCAAATAGACACAGCCTATAGAGCATACCGGGATGCGACAATGGAGCTCCAACACGCAATCGCAGATGCCAAGTCCAGGTCCTGGAGAGAGCTTCTCGAAGGGCTGGACAGAGATCCATGGGGTAGACCATATAAATTGGTCATGGCCAAACTACGTCCCTGGGTCCCCCCTATCACGGAAACCATGGATCCGGAGCTGCTGGAGAGAGTTGTAACTACTCTTTTTCCAGTAGTAAGGGACAGTCCTTCGTCACTCTTACCGCCCTCAGATTGGTCTGACGAGTTGGAGGTTTCTGAAGGCGAGCTGGAGCGAGCTGTAAGACGCATGGCAGCACGCAACACTGCACCAGGCCCGGATGGTATCCCTGGCCGCGCGTGGGTCCTGGCTATGGATGCCCTAGGGGACCGCCTAAGACAGTTATTTAATATCTGCCTCTGCTCTGGTGTGTTCCCTTCTGACTGGAAGGAGGCTGGATTGGTCTTGTTGAGGAAGGAAGGCAGGGATTCAGAGTCTCCCTCTGCATACCGTCCCATTTGTTTGCTCGATGAGGTCTCCAAATTATTCGAACGAATAATTGCCGAGAGGCTCGTCGAGCACCTGTCGCGTGTTGGTCCTGACCTAGCAGATAGCCAGTATGGTTTCCGACGGCAGCGCTCTACTGTCGACGCGATTTCACGCGTTCGCTCATTGTCGGATCAGGTAGTGTCCCAGGGGGGGGTGGCGTTGGCGGTAAGTTTAGATATCGTCAATGCCTTTAACTCCCTGCCCTGGAATGCGATCAGGGCGGCACTAGAATACCACAGAGTGCCGCCGTACCTGCAGATCATCATCTGGGATTACTTGCGCGACAGGCACATTCGTTATGTGACGCGGGACGGTAGCGTTCATCGGAGGGAGATAACGTGTGGGGTTCCGCAGGGGTCGGTTTTAGGCCCTCTCTTGTGGGATCTTGCATACGATGTTGTCCTGCGCGTCGACCTCCCCATGGGTGTAAATATTATCTGCTATGCAGACGATACCCTGGTATTAGCCGGTGGGGACACCTTCAACGAGACCATCCAGCTTTCTGAGCTCGGTGTGGCAAGAGTCGTGGCTTCGATCCGCGAGCTGGGTTTGGAGATAGCACCTCATAAAACCGAGGCCCTCTGGTTTCACAAACTGCCGAGAACTAGAGAGCCACCCAGCTTTTCAGCGACAGTTGGAGATGCGCAAGTCCAGGTGGGTCGATACATAAAGTATCTTGGCCTAACTCTGGACGGTCGGTGGGGCTTCGAAGAGCACTTCGAGCGCCTGGTCCCCCGCGTTGGGAAAGCGGTAGGTGCTTTGCACAGACTACTGCCTAACCTCGGCGGTCCACGGGAAGAAGTTCGCCGCCTCTATGCAGGTGTAGTGCGATCGATGGTCCTTTATGGGGCGCCTGTGTGGTCAAAAAGACTTTCAGCTGTCCGTCGCTGCAGGACTAAAATAAATAGTTTGCAGCGGAAAATGGCCATTCGCATCACACGTGGATACCGAACGGTATCCTTCGAGGCGGCAACTCTCCTGGCACGCTTTCCGCCACTAGACATCCTGGCAGATATGGACGCGAGGGTGTACGACCGGATTCGCGACATACGCCAAAGTGGCGGTGGCGTGCCGGGAATCGTTGTTGTAAGGCTGAGACGGGAGGAACGGCGACACGCGCTCGAGAGGTGGCGCGAGCGGCTACAGCAGCCGCAATTCTCGCGCAAGCGCGTTGTCGAAGCCGTCCTGCCACACTTCGAAGCCTGGCTGAAAAGAAAGGAGCGCATCTCCTACAGACTCACTCAGGTGCTGACCGGGCACGGTTGCTTCGGTGAGTACCTGAACAGAATCGGGCGAGAGGCCACAGCAAACTGCCACCATTGCGGTGGTGATTTAGATACTGCACAGCACACGCTGGAAGAGTGTCCAGCGTGGGCCACGGAGCGAAGGGTCCTGGTCGCCAGGATCGGGCGAGATCTGTCTCTGCCAGTAGTAGTGAGGGCTATGCTGGCGGAGTCAGAAAACTGGAGGAAAGTTGCTTCGTTCTGCGAGACCGTGATGGTCCAGAAGGAGGCCGCCGAGCGGGATCGTGAGAGAGCCGATCCTACTCGGAGAAGAAGGCGTCGCGGAGGCAACCGCCTCGATGCCTAACACGCCGAAACCCCGCTTGCATCATCTAATGTAGGTGGGCTTTTGGAATCAAGGACGATCAGAGTGGGGACTCTGCGCGCCCATCGAGTGATTCCAGGGAAGACGGTGGCACAGTGATCACGTGCTACTGTACACAGTGAGGCTCAGAGGAGACAGTCTCCTCAGGGAAGTGCCGTAATAGGCGTTGCACAGAGGGGGTTACGGAATTGGTCTTTTGAGAGGTTACGGGGCCCCTTCTATGTGCTGATGGTGATCACCGGGGTGGTTTTAGTGAGGTAAAAATCCCACACTCCCCGGACTTGTCCCCAAAGTCCGGGCGCCTTTTGAAGGTTTCCCCCCGATAACAAAAAAAAAAAAAAAAAAAAAAAAAAAAAAAAAAAAAAAAAAGGCCCAGAAGGAGATGGCTTGACGACTTACTCACCTTCCTAAAAGATTGAAATAAAGGAGTGGAAGAATGGATGGGAGGTCTTTGCCTTACAGTGGGACATAACAGGCTCATAATAATAATAATTTATGCATTACCTACTGCCTGCTATGAATAGGTAGGTACCTATATCTATCAAGTTATCTATCGTATCATATTAGTTGATATTAACGTAGGTTTATCAGTTAAGGAAATTGTGAAGCGAGACATGTAGGCGACTGAACTGCTTCCAGAAGTAATTATTGTGCTCGATTGCATCATATCTTAGGATAGATAGCACTAGCTAGGAAGTCTAGAGTGGTGGCAAACTCCTGAAAATGTTGCCTGTAAATTGATGAACAACGTAAAGATAATTCTTAGTTTAATTATGTTATGTAAATTTAATTATATTATGGACTAGCTGTCCCCAGCGTTTTCACCCGCATTTTTCGTTACAGCTCCGCTCTCGTGGGTCGTAACGTGATGGTATATAGCCTATAGCATTCCTCGATAAATGGGCTATCTAACACTCAAAGAATTTTTCAAATCGGACCAGTAGTTCCAGAGATTACCCCCTACATACAAACTTACAAATTTTACCTCTTTATAATATTAGTATAGATATAAGATACAATGGGAAAGACAGGGAAAGCAAATGTGCGTTATAAACGGGGCCTCACAGGAATATGTCGCTTAATTAGCCTTAAAATACCTACAGCTGAAGCCAAAAGAGAAGAGAGAGAAATTCAGTGCTGGTTGGGCGATGACAGTGATGACACATGACTTCGAATTTTTAGTTCTAGGATATTTACATGCCTCGTCACGATGTTTTCCATTCAGATGCCTGCCTGAGTTTGAACAACTCATCAGTCTCGTTACCAATGGGTCACCAGCCACTGCTCTTAATAACAAATGACTACCATTTCCGAATCCTATCTCCCAGCACCCAGGAAACCGTAGGCCGACCTTATCAACAGCATAAAACAATAAAATAATGATTAATATTAATACAAATAAGTGTTACTTAGGTAACAGGGGCCTATCAATCATTATTATAATACTTACGGCCTACATTAGAGAACACAATACTTACGGAAGTACTGAGTCATCAGAACATACAGGTTCACGGAGTAAGGGGGCGACGATGAAATGGTAGCGTGGCCCTGCTGGGGCTACATAGATTGTTGTGTGACGTGGGCAGGACTACAAGGAACTATGCACATTATAAACTAGCTATTGCTAGCGTAGTAGAAAATAAATATGCCTATGTTACTCAGTGAAGATGTAGCTTTCTAAAATGTGAAAGATTTTTTGAAAACGGTCAATCATCATCATCAAAAACTTACTAAACGTGACATACAAAGAAACAAAAAAAAATTCAAATCTTTCCTCTTTACAATATTACGATTGGCTTGGCAAAACAGGGATTAGAAAAGCCAAAAAGATTCTGCAGTAAGTACGATACATCTGGACTCAAAGGACGTATATCGAGTGGGCAAGAACTGATGGAGAAGTGTGAAACAACTGGAACGAAGGCAAAGAAGGAACAGATGTGCGTTTTATTCGGTAAAAGTGACACGCCTCCGGCTCCGCCCAAGAGCGGAAGAAACTCACTGGATGATTTCCCACCTAAAAAAAATAAATAAGAGAGAGATGAAATGATTAATGAAAGATACAGCCCGCTCTGGCCATTTCAATTTCATACAGCAAACGTGTACCTAAGAGGTTTAAATCATATGAGAACCATGCAGATTAGTGTCTGAGATGGTCTGTTGAAGAATAAATCAGACAGATAGTGTACCTACCTGTTTTGTCAGTGCAGGCATTTGTCAGTATTCGTTTATGTCAACTCAGGACTACTAATAACGACTTGACGAACAATACCAAACTGCCAGACTACTGTTAAAGCTACTGAAAAAAAAATCGTAAAGTTTTTCTCGAAAAACGAAAAACAGAACCTAACTTTTTGCGTGACATACCTGCTACCTATTAATGATTTATTACAGTCCCAAATACTTAGATCAAACTCGATTAGGTTTAAACAATCATAAACCATTACACGCCATAAATAAACCCTAATTTGGTTCTGAAACAATGTTAGCTGAACAAACTTGGTAAACAAATGCAATAAATTCACAAAATCATAAATTTTTTACGAGTCTAGTCTAAAACGATTAAAGAATGCTCCTAATTCTAGTGTACGGATAATAAAGACCAATAGTGCCTGAAATGATGCAACGATATAAAAATAAAAATGGCTTGTCTCTGGCCGGCACCACACTCGATTGCCCAGAGACAATCGGATGAAATATGGCCGCGATTATATTTCGGCAGTTTGTCGCGTCCTTGCCGATTGATCTTTATCAATGGATTCGATTGACGTATCTTATTTATTTTAATATAGGACTTTGTATTTCGTATCCGTTTTTCTTTTCAGTAAACATGACGCTAACTAGTAATCAATTAGTCATTATATTAGTTTACATAAGGCACGATTTTGTGGCAAGTAGGCTACCTTTTGTCTCCTGAATATTCATGAAAAATTGATTTCACGCACACGGCGCGTTCTCTTTACCAATAAAATAGTTGCAGCTTAGCAGCTAGGACCAAGTGATTTAAAAAATGTATCAAGAGAACATACTCATATACCTACATAATGTGCTATTCTGCCGTCATAATAAAAAAAAGGCCGTAACTGACAATTTTGTCAAAAATGAATTAAAACCATAAAACCATCCGAATATGGGTTAAACTCATTTTTGACAAAAATGACAGTTACGGCCTTTTTTATTTTTTTATTATGACGGCAGTATTTCAGGCCACGGTCTACCCGTATGTCAAATCTGTCAGCTGTTTGAGCGTGAAGAAGTAACAAACGGACAAACTGTCGAGCGGACGCCGGCGTCCGCACACCTATTGTCGCGGAAGAAGTAAGCTTTAACAAAACAAAATTAAACTCTCGAATTACCTTAATATTTTATTTTTTATCTTTAATATTTTGTTCACATCATGCAATTTTTTTTCAAGATTAAGTACATTCCAATCAAAAAAGTTTTCAAATTGTTTCGTTCTCAAGTTTCATCAGCAAAAATGTCAGTAAGTACTTATGGTAATAGTTTCAGTACCTAAGTACTCATGAATATTGTGGGTGTGGTGTACGTATGTATAGGTACTGTGCGAAAATAATGTCTTGTTCTTGACATACTTACTTATTAGTATGTACTACTTACTTACCTTTCCTGTTTTCCGTATGCGGTATTCCGTAATGCATCTAGATATCAGTTTGCTGTGGGTCTAAATCATAAACGTCCTTTAGTTACTTTATAATTTTCAGGGTGCCGGTAAGTGCCCGGGTTTTAGTCCAGATAGTGTGGATTTTTTTTTATCACAACACAAGAAAACAAAAACGTGGTCGCGACTTTATTACTCTTTAAAAACCACTCCGCAACCCCCTTTGTGCAACGCCTGTAAGGGCACACTCATGAGCTGAGAAAATCGCTTAGTTACTTATCTACCTGTTAATAACTTACCAGCTAAAGTAAGTACCTGTTTATATACGACTATAGCTCCTTTTAACTTCTAGCTCAAAAAACTTTGAGTGAAAAAAAAAACCATGGACTCGAGAAGAAGAGGAAGAAACTTCTAACTGGGACTACTATGTAGATACTTAAGTATCATTTTAAAGGAAGGAAAACCATCGACTCGAAAATAAGAAGCTTTTAACTGCGATTACTAAATATCTATCATTTTACAAAGTGTTGAATGTCCGTGATGAAGTAGTCAATATTTACTCTCCCATCTGCCAGCAAACACAGCATCAAATGTCATGTAACAACCCATTAGCAATGCGGAGGCTTCGGGCAGCATCTTGGAAGCTCGCCAGCGCCAGGACAGATCAATAAACGGGTCTTACAAGACGCATTGACCACTTCTTATGTCATATTACGCCTGTTGCCTGCAATACAGGTAGAGATGGGTGTAGGCTTTTTTCATGGGTGGGATTAAATCATCAGAAATAATCAGAACGACTTCTCCCGCTCTTGGCCAAATGCCACTTATTTGTTCCTTCTTTGCCTTGTATTCTAGAGCCCTGGGTTTTTTTTTCAGAAACAAACCCATAGCCCCAGTAGGCTTCGACCTTTGTGAAGATGTGAGCTGCAGGATTGTTTAACGTTTGAATCCCCGACCGGTCCTATGAGACCGCGCTGTTATTGTTTTACTATTGTGTCTCGTTTCGCGGGTATCTGAGTAACTACAAGAGTTACCGTGGCACTGGAACGCAAAGAGTAAGTGTAGTAGCACAGGTTCAGTCAGTTTGATATTGCCTCTCATTTTACCCAAAAGAGACATATTCGATGATTTCGCATCATCAATCACGTTATTTCTTATAAGTTCAACTAGCTATCATTGAAAGTTCTATCAAAATCGGTCCATCCGTTTCGGAGATTAATTTGAATAAACAGACAGGCAGAACGGAGACAAAAATAAAAATTAACTGCAATTTTGTTATGGGTATCATAGGTAAGCATTTAGTAGAAAATATGTTATTTTGATATAACAAACAGACACTTTCATTTTTATTAATGTAGAAGTAGATAGACGATATAGAATAGATGTAGAGACACGACAACATTAAAAGTCCTGCTCTAAATTAAATAATTGTTTTAGTTTTTCCGTACACACCTATGAATTGTTCTGAACACCCAAACGACCTTCAGACCTGCTTACTCATCTCCTAACAGCCTACACCAATGTGCTCGTAGGCAGTACATGACTAACAATCATAATATTAATACATGTTGAATTGAAAAATTATATGGTAATGTTGACATCAACTTTTTACATGCCCTAGTTAGAAGTAGGTGCAATGTAAATTGTGCCTACATCACGGATATCGGCCTACATCTTGCAAATTGCTTAGTTAGGAACTAATAATGTAGTTATATCAGAAATGAAGATAGCGGCAAGAGAACCGAATTTGGCGACTTAGCCTGAAGAAGGTCAAATTTAAGTGGCAGTGGGCAGGGCACATTGCTCGTAGAACAGATATTCGATGGAGAGAAAAGGTTCTGGCTGGAGTGGCGACCACGTGCCGGAAGACGCAGCGTTGGAGGGCCTCCCACAAACTGGACCGATGACCTATGGATGCGAGACATACAGGGCCGGTTGGGGAAGGTCTAAGTCCAAAATTGAACGTTTTTTGCCTGAAATTTTGATGATGACAATGTGGTCTACGATATTTTATTTTTTTACTTAAGGTCATTCAATGACTTCTCTCGCTCTGGGTGAAGTGGGACGAACGATTTTCACTGATTAAAACTCCACCTGTGTCCTTCGGTTGCCCTTTGCGTTTTAGGACTACGGGTAACTTTTTTGGAAATTCCCCGCGGTCCTAGCTAGCGGGTTGATGGGCACGTGAAATTGTCGACGATGAAGCACACTGGCCTTAAAATTGGTTAATCTTGCACACTTGACTTAAATAAAAAGTAAAAATTTATTTATTTTCCACACTAACATAATACAGATTATATTATTAAAATAAATGGAGTGGACTGGAGCCTAAACTAGGGCAGCCCTGTATTTCAGGACTCCAGGTCTTCATCCCGCGGCAAGTGGATCTGAATTCATTAGCGAATTTAATCAACTTAAATTGTGTGAATTCGTGTGTGTTTTGAGTGTGCTATAAATACCCCTAGGTTATAATAGCTAGGAAACATTGGTACAGGCCACGGCCAGATAGTAGAGTGGATGGGCTGCGGTCACCTCCTGCGAAACTGCAATGCCAGCGAAGAAGATGGCTGCAGTCGTGGGACAATTTACCTGCTGCGGTCTTCCTATCAGATTGTTATTTAGATGTCTTCAAGCCTAGAGTGAATAGGTTCTTAACCTATCAATACCCGCAAAACGAGATACAATAGTAAGACAATAACAGCGCGGTCACATGAGACCGGTCTGGGATTCATGAATTAATAATCATCAACGATTGCATCACTGCTTACCATCAGGTCGGATATGCGTCAAACACTAAATCATATCAATTTTTATAAAAAAAAGTCCGATACGCCCGTTTCCGCCGCCTCCGTATCAATGAATGACTAGTGACGAAGCCACAAAGACGTTGTCTCCTGGCTTCCTCACCACGCCCATCCGTCGCCGGTATCCGGCAGCTTCCGGCAGCTCGCGAGTGCCGGCTGTCGTAACTCGTACCTACATAATGGTGATGGATGTGGGTTGACGGTCCACGGTGACGGGAAGACAGACCGGACCGTCCTCCTTACGACTGTGCAGATTTAGCCAAGTAAATTGTCAAGATTTTTCAGAAAGATCTTCGTACGCACTTTAACCTATAAAATACTATAAATACCCGCGAAACGAGACACAATAGTAAGACAATAACAGCGCGGTCCTATGAGACCGGTCGGGGATTCATGAATTACTTAATACAATTTTTGGAGGCAGGTTCTTTTCATAATCTCAAATCATAAATCTACACCCAAATAAAAAACAGGCCAAGTCCTAGTTGGACTCGCGTACGAAGGGTCCGTACCGCCCTTTCCAAAACAAAAAAAGGCGGCTGCCTGCCATACCTTCTCGCTCTGGACCATAGCCTGAATCAGGACCCGGTGCAAGAGATCTTTGCTGCCGATCGCCCCCTTACTCTATACTTTATTTGCATTCCATAGTACATACATGTCTTAGGAACACGGCGTTGCTATATATAAGCGAAATTCCACCTTTTCACCCCTTAGAAAAGGTGGAATTTCGCTTATACTTAAATTAAAATAACCAAATCAGTCAATATCATGTCTGAAAACTACGCACACATTAGGTGGTGACTTCAACCCCACCCCAATAACATTGCATATTCGAAGCGTATCGGGGTCACAGCAACAAAAACGTTATTTAAACAGAACATTAATAAACGAATCGTCAAAAAACCGCTAACATTATCCTAGCACGCTATTATTTTACGAATTACGGTATAATGAACTTTATGTCAATAGAAATAAGAGTGGGTATATAGTGGCAAGGGGTAGGTTGCGTGTTTTTTTCCTGTCGTTTCTAATTTTAATATTGAAGGTAATGAAATTAATGAGATGGTAGGCTTTTATTTGCGAATGGATTATGTGGACTGAAAAACAAATATTATTCAGCATTCAGTATAAATAACAACAGTGCGTCAAACGTTAAGCCGTGGCTGGTCATAACACAGCCTACTTGCTGCTAGATGACCAAAGGCCCTGGGGAAAAAGCTGTCTTTTACGGGGGAAATAATCAAATAACTTCTTTTCCAATAGGTGAAGCGCGAGGGACAGGTGGGAAATCATCAGAATGAGTTCTCCTGCTCTTGGGCGGAGCGGGAGAGCGTGTCAGACTTACACTGACAGAAACCCACTCCGATCTATCTTTGCCTTCGTTCCAGGGTCCCGAGTTTTTCTTTCAGAAGCTAACCCGTGGCCTCAGAGGCTTCGACGCTGGTCAGACATTTACTAACTAAAACCATATATTAGTGTTAGTTTAATTTTATTTAGATTTCGTAGGTGAGAGAGTTTTACAACAGATTTGGCTTTGGCCCCTAGGGCTTCGGTATCTACGCCGACCCCTTATATATATGTATACGCTTATTATCAAAAGACTTCAGAATTGTGGACGAATTTATCCAATCCTAGCTAACCAAAATCATCACACATCAGTAGCAAGCTCAAGGCACTCAAGGTCAATTCAAAACATTCGGGAAGATGACTCATTTGTTTTGTCACATAAATCTGAATCTTGTCTGTTTGTTAGAAGTACCGTAACGATCATAATAGCTTGCTTGCGTGCACCAATTTGAGCAATGATTGCTCGACGCGACCTCTAACGGGAATCATCGTAATTGTATAATGGAGTTATTTTTGTGAGTGTGTCACTGGGACTCCTCCGTAGAGGTCATATTCGTGGCGCAGAATAATCTTCCTGAGCGGATTTTGATCA
The DNA here is from genome assembly GCA_030763345.1 of Mythimna separata. Taxonomy (NCBI): domain Eukaryota; kingdom Metazoa; phylum Arthropoda; class Insecta; order Lepidoptera; family Noctuidae; genus Mythimna; species Mythimna separata. Next base: position 1,606,356 of record CM061188.1, on the reverse strand, counting down.
CGGCGACCAGTCAGATTTCTCTCATCATAGCTAAGTATACAGGGGACTATAATGTGCACAAGTGTTTTTTAGGGTTCCGTAGCCAAATGGCAAAATCACGCCAACAAAGTAGTAAAATAAAATTTGTAAAAAAAAATTTATTAGGGTAGCCCCCCTACATGTAAAGTGGAAAGTGTTTTTATTTTTTTATTTAAACCCTGACGTGTGATATATTGTTGGATAGGTATTCAAAAATGAATAGGGGTTTGCTAAAATAATTTTTTGATAATATCAATAATTTCGGAAATAATCGCTTCAAAAGTAAAAAACAACCCCCCCCTCCCCCTCTAACTTTTGAACCATAAGCTTAGAAAATATGAACAAAATCTGGAAAGTAGAGCTTTATAAAGACTTTTTAGGAAAATTATTTTGAACATGAACTTATTGTAACGGACGGGAAACTACAGAATCATACACTGAGCGTGGCCCAACACGCTCTTGACCGGTTTTTTTTAGTTGGGAAATCATCATGTCTTCTCCCACTTTGGGCGGAACGTGTCAGGTATTTACTGACTAAAACTACTCGATTTGTTCCTTAGACTTCGAGGCCTACTGGGACCATGGGTTGTGCGAAAGCAAAACCCCCGGGGCCCTGAAACTAAGGCAAACAAGAAACAGGAGTGGGTTTTAGTTAGTAAAAAGTCTGACACTGTTTTCCGGTCCGCCCAGACCGGAAGATGGTATTGTATGATTTCCCATTTAAAAACAGTTATATAAAAAAGTCGATTACAAAATTTACAAAGGATAAACTGAAACTTGTTAGTTAACAGTAAAATGACCAATAAAAAATAAAAAACAGAAGTTGAAAGAATTACCGTGGACCTAGAACGCAAATAGCAATAGAAGGAACGCAAGTGGGTATTAATTCATGAGTCCCCGACCGGTCCCATGAGACCGCGCTGTTATTGTTTTACTATTGTGTCTCGTTTTGTGGGTATATGTTAGGTTAATTTAAATTATTCAGTAAAAGTTTCACACGCCTTCTTGCTCCTCCGAGAGCGGGAAAAGTTATTCGACGATTGTCACTACAATGATTTCTGGAAAAACAATTATTAAGCGAATCGGCAGACGTAGGCTAGGGTAGGATGGGCTCATTTTACGTAGAGCAAGCAATTTTGGCCAAGAGCTTGGTATCAGTTGTTTGGGAGTAGTTTCAAATACCAATGATGATTTCGTGATTTCCTTAGAAAACCCTCTTTGACTGTAGCGACATCTATGTCACCGCACATGAACTGTCTTGAATCCAGGTAACAGAATTCTCCTCAAGATTAGAACATAAAATATAGGTACTAGCTTCTGCCAGCAGTTAGAGGTACAAGCTATGGACCCACTTTTCTCCCTTTAGGGTGTAAATTTTGCAAAATCCTCAGTGTTCGCCTACGCCATAAAAAGAAATCATTGTGCAAAACTTCACGATCCACATCAGATCTAGTCCCAGTAGTTTCGGTTGAGCGTTGTTGCGTCTGTCAGTTTCTTGTCAGCCAACTATCGACTAGTTACCCGGACCGGGAGCAACTCCCGATAGTAGGGTCCTCCCTTTTCAATGGACTTTTGCGGGACTAAACACTAGTCCGCATACCTCTAAAATAACAATAAATTCTAAATGGATTCTTTGAACCAGCCATGTCTTTTGCAGTAACTGACGAAGCTTGTGCTTATTAGCGCATATTGCACTGACACTACGTTCTTCCTAAAGTTAGGATTAAAAGATAAACTTACTCTAGTATTGATAGCGAATAGGATTGAATGTAATAAAGAAAAAGATGTAATTTTCAATTTATTTTCTCTCCATGACTAGGTACTTTCCAGACATTTTAATGCTCGCATTTGACCACTATCTCTCCCGATGGTAAGTGATGTAGCTGACAATGGAGCTTGCTTGCTTAGAAGAGATAACCTACAATAATTACTCTTGACTTAAAGACCCTAAGTTGTAGCTATCAGGAAACACAGACTGGCAGGGAATTCTACTCCTTAGCTGTACGCACAATAAATGTAATCCCAAAACACTTTGTGAAAATGGGTATTCACCATGTATCTACTCTATTCAGAAAACAAAATTAGCATTAGCATTATCGGCCTTATAATGTTCCCATGGCTGGGACTCAGGCCTCCTCTCTTGGAGAGGGAATGGGCCATAATGGGCGCGTTGAAAAACAAAATAAAACTCAAAAATTCTTAATAACAAATTATATTAAGAAAGACAGTTGTGCCTACGCGTCGGCGATGGTGACCTCGACCTCTACACCGGGTTCGATGTTGATGGAGGTGATCTGCTTCACGATCTCGGAGGGCGAGTGCAGGTCGATCACCCGCTTGTGGATGCGCATCTGGAACCTGTCCCAGGTCTTGGAACCTTCACCACAAGGGGTCTTACGGGTGGTGATGCGGAGGATCTTGGTTGGCATGCGGACAGGGCCCTGGAATGTGGAGATAGTTGATTTTAGTTTTATGAAAACAATAGTACGATAAACTAATTTAAATTAAGTGGGAACTTCACAAATACGCTGTTCATAAACGCGTATTTGTAATTATACGCTTGGTGTACCTATGTTGACAAAGCGGCAACGACACGACGCCGACGGTGCTGTTTCATAGACAGTTTCAAAGTTTTGTATGCATGCTTCACACAGGCATACTGGCATACACCAAGCGTATAGCTCACTATACGTGACGAATACGCGTCCGTGGGCTAGACAGTAGGCCATACTTCCCATGTTAAAAAATACATCTGGTAAATTTTTTTAGAATGTCAGGTTTATGAAAGGGTATTTCATGAATCCCGACCGGTCCTATGGGACCGCGCTGTTATTGATTTTACTATTGTGTCTCGTTACGCGGGTATGTGTTAGGTTAAGGGAGTTTTCCTACCCCAGCAGTATACAAGAGAGACATACTTGAAGTTTATGACACAAGATTTTGTTATGAAACAAAACATTAACCAAAGTTTACAAAGTGTGTAAAATTAGTGTGTAACTCTCTAATGAACAATATGTAGTGTGGAGACTATCATAAAGCACTTTTGAGAGTGTTGCTCTCGCGCCATTTTGGTGAACACAGCTGTATGGGACATGCTGTGTCTTCATCTAGCGCTGTCGTCCCTGTTGGTTGGTTTCAACATGGTAATCATAGTCATGGACCTCTCTGGGATCATATAATAAAGCGTTAACTACAGTAGACCAACACACATGTGGGTCATGTACGCCGATCTGGGCGCGTCGATCTCCATACATTTAATATGGCAACTAGACTTAGACATTAGATCAACGCCACGTGACGTGGTGCGTTCAACTCAGGCGCCACCCACGTGTGCGTAGTGCATGGCGTAACGTTGCGTGGCGGGGGTCTAATGTAGTTCTCTCCTAGTTACTAGATAAAATATATGGAGTTCAATGCGCCAAGATTGGCATATGTGGCCCATGTGGGACCAAAATATTATTAGAATCTAGATTTAAATAAAATTATAATTTTGATGTAGGCACATACTAGTTTATCATTTTCATTCATTAAAAATGCTGACAATCACAATATACCTTGATCAAGGACAACTTTCATTTTCAGAATAATTGTAAATATCATTAAATGTACCTACCTAACAAATGCTATTGTAATATAAAATGGTCGTGTGCCACTGTTTATTTAGACAACAGTGTGCAAGTTCTATCCATTAGTAGTATGTGCAATTATGTCCAGAGTGTGCATATAAATTACTTCATCTGGCCATTTTAATAGATGTTTTTACTGCCCACACTACGAATTACTCTGGCTTTGTGTAAGACACCCAGACTCAGAATAAGTTCTTTAGGTCAAAATATTTGTTCCACGAGGGAATCAAACCTGTGACACATAGTACGCCATCCATGCCATGTAACTCTAACATACAAAACATCTCTAAAACCCACCTTAACACGGAGCTTCTGTTTCTTGGCTCCGTTGATGAGGTCCGCGCACACCTTCTCCAGAGAGCGGACGTTGCGGGAGGTCAGGGTGATCCTGATGCGGTGGATGGGCGAGATCTCAGCCTGGGGCTTCTCGATGTCCTTGCCTGACACGACGGCGGCTGCCTGGAATATTATTATAACAAGTTAGAAACGAGCATTTTTCAAGTCGTGTCAGGGTAGAAACTATATCTATTTTGATTCGCTGAAGTGGCAATTACTCATGGTACCTACTAAAATTGTTGTCTAATCTTAGCAACGACGGTAGGTAATGTATTTAAATGTGAAGTTTCATACCAAATTCAAAGAAAGTTCATTTAGTCATGTTAGATGTTGTGAAACTGGTCTTTCAAGTTATCGCTGTAAGTGACACGGCTTTTATTGTTATAGTTGCTGCAAATTACAGTAATTGTAGGAATAAGTTATGAATTATTGGTATAAGACAAAAAACGAGCGAAAATTTGTGTTGACACGTGCATACATAACCTCAAAATCATTTTACTTCAATTTATATATTTCCTAGAAGATTTCATCTACATATAAAACATAGAGGACCTAAAGCGATATTTACTTACCATTTTGATGCGATATTCCGGTCGAGATAAACAATTTTAAGACAAAATTGCACAGCGCTGAACCGGAGCACAGCGTCACTTCACTTCTAGCGTGAAAGAGAAAGAATATTACACTATTTGAGTAATGTCAATACTGTCAACGCGTTTCGTTTTCGTTTTCTGAGATTTAACAAATCTTGTAAATTTAATACTTTTGCAAAAATTTGTATAAAAATGAGGAGTTTTTAATATTTCCATGCTAGTTTTGTAGCTCTTCTAAAATGTGTAAGGTTTTATCTACTCAAAATATAAGTAATTAACTTTGCAAAGATATCGAACTAAACGTATTCAGAATCACTTGCCTCTGGTTTAAGTCAAAGTGTTACCTACCAAACTCAATTTTATTCCCATTATTAAGGTACGTAAGTTACGTATAAAATTTTGCTGTCTTATATATGAAAAAAAAAACAGGCAAATGTGAGTCGAACTCGCGCACCGAGGATTCCATACAAACTTACCAATTCCCGAATCGAGTTACAAAGATTTTTCCAAATCGCAAAACAATAATTATTTTCTATACTTGTGCAATCCAGTCGACGGGAAGTAGGTACCCTACATACCTACCCCGCCTACCCCATAGCATAAGTTTTGATTTCCTAGCGAGTGGCAAAAAATGCACTGAGCACTTTAGATTGTGTTGATTTTGAAATTTGATTTTTTACGGTCGCTTGTAACAGACCTATTTTGATATTAATTTCAGCTTGGTACCTCCACTCATTCTTGAGAAAAAAAGGTCTTGACAGACGGACAGACAGAGAAACGCACAAAAATGTAATACAGCAAACCAATACCAACTTGGGTACTTTACCGTAAAAATAAACAATAAAATATGCGATATGAGTAAAATTTCAAAGGCGGTGTTTCTGGTTTTTATTTAATTACCATACTTAACTAACATCCATTTCCAATGAGACCAATGAACCAATCTGTAATACTTCTTTCCAAAGTTAAAAAAGGGTAATATATGATGTTTTGGATTCTGTGACAAAAAAAAAATAACCGAATTGGGTCGTTCCTTTTTTGAAGTCGGCTAACTTATGAGGAGCTCGTGGCTAGATAATAACAGCCGCACAGGTTGATCTTCAAGTTAACCTTGAAGATCGACCTGTGCAACGCTTGCCGAGGTTGGTCTGTGGATGGGTGACCATCTTAACATAACGAGTTTCCTCCGTACCTCGGAAAGCACGTTAAGCCGTAGGTCCCGGCTGTCATTTGGAATATCTTTGGCAGTCGTTACGGATAGTCAGAAGCCAGTAAATCTGACTCCAGTCTTGCCATGAAGTACCGTGTTACCCCAGTTAATGGGTTGTAGAGGTCTGGTAGGCAGCCGCTCCTCGTAAAATACTGGTATTCAACTAAATCCGGCTTGACTGGAAGCCGACCCCAAAATAGTTGGGAAAAGGCTAAGCAGATGTAACTTAAAAGGGAATTAAGGTAAGGAAGTGAAGATTATATGTATTTCAAAAAAAAGGTTCTGAGTAAATAATTAAGTTTATTCGTAAAGCATATTATCATTAACAGTCAAACATCATACGACGTCGAATAACTTAGCATTAAATTATAATAACTAGTTTATAAATGGAGGAAATCATCGGGTATGATCTATTTTAGCACATTTGTACTTAAGCATAACGTAGCAGTAGTTCAAGCGAGGTTTACACGTTGTTGAGCATTATATTCTTCACCTGCTTGTCGAATTTCCTGAAAAATAAAAATGTTTTATAAGTGTTTTGAGATAGACAAAAAAATATACTACCTACGTTGTTAATGGAGTGGTAGTTGTATGGTATAGCAGTGTTACTGAATTTATTCATCTAATTTTCTGCTGCCCGGAGTTGGGATTTGGGAACGATTAATCAATAGGCTCACTTTTTATTATTATAATAGAAAAAAGGAGGTGTTAGTAATAAGCACAGCTAATGCACTCATGTTATACAACATGTGTAAATGATTCACTTGATAAATCTTTGTGACAAAGGAGAACCCACTTCCTATTTGAACCCTTGTTGTCTTAATAATATAATCATTTCTTTTGCACCTGAGAATGCTTAAGGAGTTAAGTCCACCTGGGTACCTTGTTTTACATGAAATTTTAACCTTTCAAACACCGTAATTAGAGACCCAATAGAAAAACAATGAGAGAGAGAACGCCGGCGTTCGCTCGGGGTTACAGATGAATAAATTAATAAAAACAAGTAGTAAAAACTTACTGCGAAGTGATCTGGTCGCCAGGCAAATGGAACGGGTTGCAGATAGCGTCGGCGTAGAGAGCGTGCAGACGACGGAGTGCGGTCCTCACCTCGGCGTCGCGGATGTTGGAGCCGCTCGGAGAAGTCGATGACGTCACCAGTACCAGCTTGATACGAGTGTTCGTTACGTAGCCGTAGCTGAAATGGAAGATAAAGCATGCTTGTAGGAATATTGGCTACTAGCTGTCCCCTGCGGTTTCACCCGCATTTTTCGTTACTGATCCGCTCCCGTGGGTCGTAGCGTGATGTTATATAGCCTATAGCATTCCTCGATAAATGGGCTATCTAGCACTGAAAGAATTTTTCAAATCGGACCAGTAGTTCCAGAGATTACCCCCTACATACAAACTTACAAACATACAAACTTACAAAGTTACAAATTTTACCTCTTTATAATATTAGTATAGATTAGATAATAACGTGAGTTTATTGATAAGTTATTTCCTAAAATAACAAATCAAACAAAAGAGATTACTTGATTCTTCCACTTGATTGTACATATATCAAACGGGCAACATAAGCCAAAAATAAATTCAGTTCCATATGATTAGGTATGTTCACAAAATGAGTAAATAGATCAGTTAATAATGCCTGCATTTCTTCCTAACTTACATTTTATGAGTATCGGTAGAATACAGCAGCCCAAGATACAGGTCCCTCAGATCAGTTCGCGCGGCGTTGGCGTTGGCGCCCGAGTTGTTAGTGTTAGTGCTGGCGAGGCGCTCCTCCAGGGCGTCTAGCGCAGTGTGCACGAGCCATTGGCGGGACAGCTCGTTGTCCGTGCTCGTGTCATTGCCGATACCACCGATGTATAATGGAGAGTTCTGTAAACATTAAGAAATTCGTAAAAAAAAAAATTGAATTTAGATTATGTCAACCAGCCTGAATGCCTGATATAATTTTGAGCTACCCCTTGTATCCTCCTCGTTCGTTCGCGAATTATTCGAAAATGCGGATGCTTCGAGAACAAAGTATTAATAGGATTGTATATCATTCGCTAATGCTACATTATAATACGTAATATTGCTAATATTCGATAGACAAGACACTAGTCGATGCGCATATGTTATACTTTTTATTACCTCTCCAGCACATCATCATGGGAAACTGTAGTTTTTTTGCCCGGTAGCGAGAATCAGATACAGTCGTGACACCGACCGCAACGACTACAATTGTTTGGAAATTAGTTTCCCAAGTTTTGGCTTCCAATTACAGCGAATAGTTTTTGATTGGCAGTCCCTATGTGTCTAACTGTGTCTGTACAGAGAGCGGTTGATCTTGATTTCATGTTGATTATGTGTACACGTAAAATATTCACTGAATTTTTAACCGACTTCAAAAAAAGGAGGAGGTTCTCAATTCGACTGTATTTTTTTTTTTTTTTTTTATGTTTGTTACCTCATAACTTGCAACTGGGTGAACCGATTTTCATTATTTTTCTTTTATTTGAAAGCTGGTGCTTCCCGTGTGGTCCCATTGTCACCATTTCAATATCTGATGATGGGATCTTGAAGAAATCGAGGGAACTCTTCAATAAATAACAGCAGATTAACCGCGATTGTTGCTATAGCATATCTAAGCATTGTTTACGCCACCACACAACATAATATCACGTCTCGACAACAAAAAAAAAACAAAAAAAAAAGGTTAAAAAAACTATTTCGAAAAAAAGTATGTTTGTTCTGATGAGATATTCGGTTATGTGAACAAAACTCTTCAAATTTCATGCGTCCTAATTACGTTAGCTGGTCCGTGGTCGCGGTACTGTCCTTGGGTAACCGTGACCCTGGAACTTAAAGGGCTATTGAAGGAACACTGTGGATGAGTAGGTATGACAGTAGTATGACTGTCAGTAAAAGTCTGACAGTCCGTCCCGCTCCACTCCGGGTGGGAGGACTCATTGGATGATTTTGCCTCGTAAAAAAAGGTGTATTATGACTTAGGTACTTATGTGTGACCTTCATTATCGGAAGACAGATTTCGTAGTCTTGTCATATCCTGCAATGATCTATCGTCGTGTGGTTTATTTAACAATTTGTTGGCGTCCAAATCCGATAAAACTATGCCTGCCAAACTTTTGACACGACTTAGTACGATATACTCCTTTGTTTTATTTAAACGGCGCTGTCTCTATGAGCAGCGCGTTTAGTAGGTCGGCCCATACTCAAATAAGTAATTAGTGTCCATCAGATTCACTAAAAATCAAGAAATAAAAAACCATTTTAACAAAAAAAAACACCGACTTCAAAAATAAAAAAGTATTCCAAAACAAATGAATATTCACTAAAAAGTAAAAAATAATTGCGTATTTTTATAAGCTTACAATTATTTTTATTTTTGGAGTCGGTGTCAGCCAAGGAAACGCCAACAACCTAGCAATAATAATACCAACTTACTAACAATTAAGTACAACTACTTACAACTGGTGCAAAACTGTGATGTTTAATTATAGTGATAATAAATAACAAACCTGTCTTAGTTGGCTGACACCGACTCCTAAAATAAAAATAATTGTAAGCTTATAAAAATACGCAATTATTTTTTACTTTTTAGTGAATATTCATTTGTTTTGGAATACTTTTTTATTTTTGAAGTCGGTGTTTTTTTTTGTTAAAATGGTTTTTTATTTGTATCCAATACAAGACAATGAAGTCAATGTCTAAATTGTGAAGCACATACATACAATAGGGGAAATCATTTTTATTATTCTGGCAAGTACGGTTTTGTGTACGTTTTGTCTATGGTCAAAATAATTATTAAAAAAAATGGCAGGGGCTGTCGAATTTCCGAAACAAAACTCAGAGTTCCCAAACAAAGCTAATATAACATTTGTTAGTGCTGTAAATTTAAATTTGTAGTTTTGACTAATTGTGATGACGTCACCGTGAATAATTATATGTCTAATGACGTGTGCGAGGGCGAAAACACTTGAATATTTGGTTTACCCCATTATTTTTAAATATGGTGCAACTAATTAGTTTTATGGTGTTATAGTAAACACTGTGTCTGTAATTCTATGACGAATAAAGTGTATCGGTGTTTTGACTAAAGATAGTGCAATTAAACTTACATCTTTGCCGATAACTGCAACACAGACTGCCATTGTTGACAAATTCGACGGAAGTGTTCTCGACACTTCTCGCGATCGAATCGCCAATTTGACATTTCGTCAATTTCGCGGGAACTTTGAAAACTGGAGTGTGGTGTAATAATAAAATTTTCGAAAATGGCTATAAATGACGGTTTAGCGTACGAAGTGAACGAAAAAGGTGAGAGTGTGCTTGTAAAATCAATAAATTCGGATCGACAAGCGTTCCTTCGCTTTACAAATAGGACGTCTCGTCCTGTCGATATTTGGTGGCGAGATTTCGATGGGAGGCGGCGATTTTACGAACGCATGGAGCCTGGCGCTTTTTACGACATTAATTCATATCTGACTCATCCATGGGAATTCACTGATGCTTCAACCAGGGAGCGCTATGTGATCAATAATAAGTTTGTGTTCAGAGCCCCGGAGCATGTGGGCGGTAAGATGTACAGGACAAACTGGAACATCACTGTGCCTGTACGTTCTCTGCGGGGCACTACGATGCTGACACTAGCTACGTTGCTACCAAACCCAGAGGCAGCGTCTGAGCTCGACCTGCCCGTAGTACTGAGCAGAGAACTGAAAGATTTAGCTGCAAGCCTTCGTCTCCAGCCGGATGTTAATGACGAGGCAGAAGACCGTGGTGACTCTGACTGATGATGGCTGTTATTGCCAGTGGTCGTAGTAGTTCTCACGCTGGCAGCAATCGTACTCTTCTGGTGCGTTACAGTTACGAAGAAGCAAAAAGTAGCATTGATTATTCTTTTCTTTTGTGTTTGGCACCTAATCTATTTGTTACAAAATCCGGTATCGAGTCTTATTGACAATATTAACCAACAAACGATAACTAGGAAGCTGTTTTAAGTGGTTATGATCTAGTCGGAATGTTTCTTAAAGAGACGGACTGCACATTGGTGCTATGGATGGACGAGAGTCAAACGAGAATAAGAAATAAATACCTTTAAGGTCGCAATTAAGTAGGTTTTAAGGTTAACGTAAACTAATTACTGTATTATTGCTTATTTTAAGCATTTTATCTGTTGTTATATAATTGAGATTTTATAATCATGATTTTTTTATTTTGCATTTATCAATATTATATTGTTCCTTATTAATTTTTTAAGTTTTATGTTAATGTTAGTCTAAGTAGTAGATAGGATATATTAGAAAAGTAAGCGAATTATCATTTATATATTTTAATAATGAAAAGATATTCTAAACTGTAAAATTTGCCTAATATACCCAAATAACAGTTATTTTGCTTGACAAAAGTGTTATAAGTAATTTAGTTAAAAAAATTTACTGTGTATATTTAATTGCTGTTGTGAATATTATATATATTATATGACCATGAATCTCAAATTGACTATATAAAATAGGTAATTTAACATCCATAATGTAAAGAAAAGTGGTCCGCCAGATCCTTGAGTATCATAAGCAAATCACTTTGCCCTTTCCACAAATTCAATTAAAAAACTCAGTTGCTGCTAATTGAATTGGCTTCTATAGAGAAAATTAATTAAAACATACAACTGCATTGTCAGGAATACCTATACAAAATTAATTACTCATTGCTATAATAATAAGGCCAGCTAAAACATTAAATTGACTTTCTTTGTATTTGTAATTGGCCTACTTTAGTATAACTCCTTGATGTTGACTGCTGTAAAGCTAGGTGTATATCACTGGCAGTGTGTATTGTATGCAGGTTACACCAATGAATGTAAGGTACGATGCATCCTGGATACCTTAAATAAAATCATCAATACATCCCTCTTAGTTCATATAAGTCAAGGAACGATTTTTTCAAGGTCAAGAACATTCCTAGAACTAAGTGAGCTTGGAAGCTTGTATTGATGATTTTTATGGTTTTACAGTCGCTTAAGTATTTTTAACTTCATACAACCTACCACTGGCTTGCAAATTGCAAAAAACATAAGAAAATTTGAATTTCGCGGGCTATCCTGAAGCTTCCCCCTTAAGGGGAATGTTCCAGCTTAGCCCGCGAAATTCAAATTTTCTTACGTTTTTTGCTATTTGAAAGCCAGTGATAAGTTGTATAAAGTTAAAAATACTTAAGCGGCTGTAACACGTAACTATTTACATAATTATAAACATAAAAATCATTAATACAAGCCTCCAAGCCCACCTAAATGCAGGAACGATTTTTTCGAGGTCAAAAAAGTTCCTGCAACTAAGTGAGCTTAGAGGCTTGTATTGATGATTTTTATGATTATAATTATGTAACTAGTTACGTTTTACAGTCGCTAAAGTATTTTTAACTTCATACTACCTACCACTGGCTTACAAATTGCAAAAAACGTAAGAAAATTTGAATTTCGCGGGCTAGCTGAAGCATTCACCTTAATATCTATTTTCCAGTGAACGTTTAAGTTCAAGTGCGAAAAATACTCATTGCGTCATTTCTCGCTTCACACGAATTTTTACCTTTACTATCTATGCCATTTTGCATCTGACTGTATAGTTGTTTGTTTGCCTAAGCAATTGCCTATGTCATATCACAACGAATTTTATCAACGCCGCCAGAATGATCGATACAACAGAACACAGTAATGTGTTCCCAGCTTAAGACTATGAAATATTCATGCCGTCGTTATGTATTAGTCCATAATTATCTTTAGTTACAACAGTGGCCTAAATTACGCAGTGGTCGCAGCGAACGACCGGGTCATGGGTTAGATTCCTGTTGCGATAGCTACTTTAGAACTCACGAAACATACTAATACTTAATAGGTTTCGTGTTTTAGGCAGACCTATTTTAGGGTTGTTATTACGCCCTTATAATTCGATAGAATTCACGATATCGAAGCACTAGCAAGTTGTGGTCGAAACCGATCGATTCTGAAGCTAGTCGTCTATATGTCGAAGCCAGTTTTGGATTTTGTACGCTCATGATCATTTTTGTACGATTATTTCGAGACAAATACGATATACTGTCCTAATTAAAGGATTGTGCAAATATGATAATTTCTATGTAGAAAAGCTACACCAAGGGTTTAAACTAGATTCGGGACTTTCCTAAAATGTAGGGACGTTCCCTCATTACCCGAAATTATCGCCCTCCCGCTCCTCCCAAGAGGGGGAAAAGTCATTCTGATGATTCCTTCCACCTATTCCACCTTAAAAAACCCTAAATTAATGATAGTAGATAGTAAATTGAAAATTCTTCTATATCTATATTTTTGTACCATTCAAACAACTCCTTTGCACCCCAATCCAATAGTAATATGGTAGCGAAATTGGCTCTTTCGTTCTCATTCTATTTACTAACTTAATCTTGCCCTGTCCTTATTACTCCATAGAGACATATCCTCCATAGAACTTCTTTCCCACCAAAAACTGTTTTTTCCTGCTTAAATCCATCACTGGTCGACACGGCACGACCAACTAGCTGCATCCTCCGTTCAAATAGCAGCCCAGCCTTTTGACTAAAGTGGTATTCAAAGTAATACATACATTTATTGTGCGTACAGCTAAGGGGTGGAATTCCCTATAACTTAGGGTTTTTTTTAGTTAGGGGTGAATAGGTAACTTCTAGCCAAGCGTGCTCCATCGTCGCTTACCATGGGGTGAGAGACTGGTAATAAAAAAAAATAACGGCAATTGAATTCTGCATAAAAATGATTCCCACGAGTTGCTATTTATAGATAGTTACGTTACCCGGTAATAATAAAGTGATAAACCAGATGTCAACGCCCACTCGAATTCATGTAGTTTTATCTATGCAGTCAACATCTATTGAGTTTGGAGTTGTGTGGTACAACTGTGGAAAAATCTGAATAGAAGTACCATTTTAAGTAGGTACAATTATAGGTACCTAAATGTAATGTTTAGTTATCTGTAATCAGAGTAATTCCTTACGTCTATGTTTTAAGTAGGTTACTTCTGGGCAAACGTGCTCCATCGCCGGCCACATCATCGCTTACTTAGTGGTCAAACGCGAGGCTACGCATAGTAAAAAAAATGTCTCTGGACACTGTAGTAAATACCTACATTCCCAAGAAATAAATTTTGACATCCAAATGGGCATAACTGGTGGCAAAATCTTAGGTAGGTACTCAAAATGAGTACCTACTGTCTTGGCCCAGGCGATGGTATAGAGTAAAATATCTTTGAGGAATAGACTGTATGGCTCTAATAAGTAGGTAGATGTAAATTGTACAACCAGAAAAAATTGTATACCAAGAACATTTATTGTGTAGAGGTATGGTTGATAAAGTATGGAAAAATTTAAATGGCTGTTAAAATTAAGTTTCTAATCTTTTGGGTTAAAAAACTCTGTACCTACTGTTATGGATGTAATTAACAGGGAACTACATTAGACTGACGTAGTTATACGTAGAACCGCGTCGCGTGGCGTGGGTCTAATGTAGCTCTACAAGTTTAGTTGCCATATAAAATGTATGGAGCGCGCCCAGATTGGCATACATGGCCCACATGTGCGCAATGTAGTTCTATCTTTACGTTTTCGGTGTTAATATGGCTTTCGTTATTTAAAATTGTACCTATGTGGTTTTGGGACTCATTAAAGAAAAACAAATGGCTATCCTAGTATCCAGTCAGATTACTGATTATTTTGCAATATTAGAAAATATGGTGAAATATGTACCTACATATATAGATTTACTATTAGTTGGTGTTTGTTTTGCATATGATTATTGTATGCATAATAAATATCTATAATATGTATAAATATAATATATTATTATATTAAGTAGGTAGGCACTGTATAAAATTGTACTATAATTATCAACACCACTTGTATGTCGATTAAATAATCGTATACTTACTAAAAATTTAAATGTTTTAGTGCTACATAAATAGTTGAATATGATTTGTCTAAAATTGTTAAAAAATAAAGGGCCATTTTTTACATATATTATTTGTTATAATAAATGTTAATAATACTACACAATACAGTCTATTATACTTTATTTACTTTTAAAACACTATAATTATGTAATTAATTATTATTTTAGTTTCTTTCAGTATCGTTTACATTCTCATTTCACTCATTCAAAGTTCATTCTTTCTCAAATGTCAAAATGAGCCTTTTATTTTTTAACAAGTATACGTCAAAATTTTCATGATACAAAATATGTGATGTATAAGATATAGATGCATTTTATGATTTGGCTACCACAATGTATGTAAGAATTAGCTGTCCTCTGTGCCATAACACTATATATTTATTTTGCTGCGCTATTTTCAATGTGTAATTTTGTAAGATGTCTATTAATATTATTTACTACTTGTAAGACACGGGCGGAGCGCCACTTATTAAAGCATCTAAATGTTCAATGTGATAAATAAGATTTTTTTATTTACTTACTTCTTCTTTAAAATCTGTGGACATGATATTATTATGATCATATAATAGGGCTGCCGGTCGAATTTGAGTTTGAGTCATCAAATTCGACCACAAAGACAGCTGTCCAGGTGGCTAAATATTGGTCGGACAAAATTTGAGTTAATCGACACGACAAGAAGAAGAAGGGCTGCCGGGTTTTTCGAAAGAGTTACCGATGCGCAGTATATTTGTTAGTATAAAGAATCCCAATTCCCAAGTTCTGTCCCAATCTGCCGGGATTAACGCCAGGTGGAAGAAGTATATTCTGTCCCAGTCCTGGGCAAAGGCCTCCTCACTCCGCTCGCCCAGGGATTATGCATAAAAATATATTTGTTAAGTATGTATCTAACAATTTTTTCAATAAATATGCAGAAATAGAATACTAACTGTAAAAACAAAATCGAAATTAGTAGACAAGCAAACGAGATAAAACAATTCCAAACATATCCTTCTCTCTCGCCAAAACAGCATTTTCTATGGCAGTCGAACGGGCGCAATGTAATATAACGTTACATTACATTTCGGACTTTTCTGTCTTATTAGGGGCAGCTCACGCAGAGACGCGACGCTGCGTGCACATTTTAATAGAGTGGCTTAAAACAGAACTTTATTTACTACACTTAAAGATACACATTTAATTGTATTTAGAATACCTTGCTTCATGCAGCGCTGTGCCTCAGGGTTAGGGGTCGTTCGGCCCACTATGGAACTGGGACTGGGGACCAGTTACCCCTTTTAAAAATTGATAATGGTTAACTGGGCCCACATATGTTTTGCTTTCAGTCAAGCCAAGGGTGGCTTAAAATGGTTTAAATATTATTAAGTAGGTATATAATAGATTTTGTACTTGTACCTGTACAAAATGAATTTTATTATACATTTACATATAAATATGTAATAAAAATAATTATAGTAATAAAAATAATAAAATACATTATTATTTTTATTACTATAACATACATAGCAAATTGCAAAAAATGCAAGAAAATTTGATTTTCGCGGGCAACCTTGGCGCTTTCGCCTTAAGAACAACAAGTCTAATTAATCAATCAACCTATCTTGTCAAAATGTAGGGAACAGCTGATTTTACAATAACGCCATATGAGCTGATACTTTAACTGCGGGACATGTTGTAGATATATAAAAATATATCGACATGTACTCGTAGATTTAAGAAAAACAAGTCTATTTAAGTAGTCAAATCAACATTTTAATAATCAACGTAAAATGATTTCTTAAAAAATACATATTAAAAAAAACAAATAATTTTTTTCCTTATTAATAAAAACGAGTTCTTAATACACAATCGGTAATTGGGGGCTGCATTAAATATTATGTAACAATTCTAGTTACATAATTTTTCAATGCAATGTCCTATACTAATTTCACTATCCAGTAATTCTCGCAGAACGCGCTGAATTTTGTTTTGGGATCGTTTACATTCTTTGGTTTTTTTCGATATGTATCCGTTTTTTTTTAATATACCAAAATAATGTCGTGAATCTTTCTGCAGGGACCTTAGAAGAACAACAATGTTTGGTTTGGCTGTTACCATTTTATTGAGCCTTGCATTCCAGGCTTCAACTGAATTATTAGTTCTGTGTTTTATTTGATAGAAACACCATTTCTTTGAAAAATATGCTTTTTTTCGCAACCACGTTCGTTCAAAATAAACATTAAAGGAATCAATTTTGGGGTCCCTCTCACTCTCTCCTAAGTTATAGAGCCATCCATCATTCACATAGTCTTGAGGTAGATGAGAAAGTGCTATACACCGTTTTACGTGAGTCCTCAGATAAGGTGATTTTTTAAGGCTTGATGGGCCAGATGTTCCGGTTTTTTGAGCATTTCTCCATAAAGCTCTAGCAAAATGAAATAAACACCCTTGTGTTTTTGCTTTTGGAAAAACTGCTTCAATAGCTTGCATAGCACTAACTTCAAAATCTGTCGTAAATGTTTCTGGGTAAAACTCGGGAACTCTGCTCCTAATGAGCCGAAACATAATGTCATACGTGTTTCTTTTCTTATCCGGAAGCAGGCAGTACACTACAGGCACTATACTGTTAGTTTCTTCCGAACTTCCGGCGTCCACGTGTATTGTGTATAATTGTGTAAAAGGTGGTGTTGCACATTTAAATGTACCGTCACAGAATACATGTTTAGCGTCTTTTAAAAAACTTCTAGCGTCTGTACTTGCAAACAGAAGTATTCTACAATTGTTATGCGAATAATCTGCTAAAATAAAATTTTGAAATATTGTTGGAATCGAAACATCTTTGACTTTTAAATATCTTATTTTTTTTACACCCAATGCACGATTTCTGTGCTTGTATAACGTTTTTTTTATATTTTCATACTTTGGGAGATGTGTGACGAGATTCGGTTCGACATCATTAAGCTGATCGATCATATCCGAGTATAACGTAGGCATTGGCGTTAATTCTTTCTCTGCTCTTTCTATGGTATCAAATACTTTTACTTTTACTTCGTTTCCAATGACATTTGATTGACATTTGTGAGCTTGCTCCTTTATAACCATTGTTAGGTTTGTAACTAAGACGGCTGTACACAATTTTCTATTAACACAACGCCACACGATATGACCATTAGAATTAGAACGCTTTTTAGTGTACCGATATCCATTATGTAACAATAAATCACCTCCTCTTTGAGATTTTATAATTTTATAACCATTACAGATAGAAGTTTCTGCTGACATTCTAAAAAAAAATTACAAAATTTAAATACAATCCAGTTTTTTGAAGCATGAAAAAAAAAATGTTAAGTGATTTTAAAAACTCACCTTTGTTTTTATCAGATCTTTACCACAATACTTTAATATTTAACAAAATTAAACTACGTAAACAATGTTTGCGATTCAAACCTTGTGTTAGTTATGAAAACATTTGTCACAAAACGCATAATTTTTTCCGAACTACCCTACAAAGATTACGCATGTTTGTATTATTTAGTATTTGCAAAAATAATGTTTATAAGGTTCAAAATAAGCTTGATAAGTTAGATGTGCAATTAATAGAAGTTCAAAATAATGATTTTAAACGTCGTGACATGAAGTATTAAAGAATATTGGGTGTACCGATAACTATTTCTACGCATCCGTCAACTTCCTGTCATTGCAATATACTATTTTTTATTACTTTGTTTAAAACTATAGAATTAATTTTCATCTAATTAATAAAAATGTAAACCTAAATTACTTATTTATCACAAAACAATAGAACATAGATTTTTTTGAAAATTTTGTGTTTAGATGAGGGTTGATTGATTGATTAATTAGACTTACGTTTTTTTTAAGGCGAAAGCGCCAAGGTTGCCCGCGAAAATCAAATTTTCTAGCATTTTTTACAATTTTGCTATGTATGTTATAGTAATAAAAATAATAATGTATAATATTTATATGTAAATGCTTGTACCTGTACAAAATCTATTTTATACCTACTTAATAATATTTAAACCATTTTAAGCCACCCTTGGCTTGACTGAAAGCAAAACATATGTGGGCCCAGTTAACCATTATCAATTTTTAAAAGGGGTAACTGGTCCCCAGTCCCAGTTCCATAGTGGGCCGAACGACCCCTAACCCGTGCCTCATGACATTGCGCGGCGTCTCGTTGCGCAGCGGAACGTTTTTACATTCGCTCGTGTCGTGTTGCCGACGATGTTACTATGCGCCTCGCAACGTTGCAATGCGGCGCGCGGCGCAGCGCAAAATCATTGGCCTCTTCATGCATCGTCGCCGAGCGTCGCGTCTCAATGTGAACTGACCCTTAGCAGCTTTTGAAGCTTTATAAACTGCGTTGTCGATAAAGATATAGGGTAAATAACCCAAACGCTAGCACTGCACCAAATAATCAGCACTCCGCATAAATAGTACAATTGTAAGGTTTTCATCAAATAATTTGGGTTATCACTTTAATAGATAAATAAGTAGATGTTTTTAGAATCCTACTTCTAGAAATAATAATACTTTCCAACTTCAAACTGGCGGTAATTTAGTGAAGAAACGTTCGTGTTCAGCAGTTGCTCTTATTTTTGCCTGTTCCTTGTGATCGAAGGTAAATTCACGTGTTTATATTTTATAATATTTTAGTTCTTTTAAGGGCTTTATACTGAAACTTGATTTCTCTGATTTCTTAAGTGGGTGATAGACGTGCGAGTAAGTATAGACGTGCGAGTAAGTACGCGGACTTGTGGCTCGACGACCTTTTTCGCCTGTGTGTCACCTTAAAAACGCGTACTTTAAAATTGCCGCGCAGGTTCGCCGGCGATCCAACCTGTTTGAAATCTTACTCGTAGCTCGTCTCGGCTCGTACGTGTGGCAGCGTTGCGAGCCGGGAGCCGCCTTCTCTTCATGTAACTCTACCACACTTGTCAATTTCGTCCATTTTTTATTAGTTTTTAAAACGTAGTCTATACTAATATTCATCATCATCATCATCTCAGCCGAAAGACGTCCACTGCTGGACATAGGCCTCCCCTAAGCGTCGCCACAGCGACCGGTCCTAGGTATACTATTATAAAGAGGTAAAATTTGTAAGTTTGTATGTAGGGGGTAATCTCAGGAACTACTGGTCCGATTTAAAATTCTTTCAGTGTTAGATAGCCCATTTATCGAGGAATGCTATATACCATCACGCTACGACCCACAGGAGCGGAGCAGTAACGAAAAATGCGGGTGAAACCGCAGGGGACAGCTAGTATGATATAAAATTCCCAACTAACACAAAGCTTCTTCTCTCGACGACATCGCGATATAGTATGAGCAAGCTTCACGTGTGTCACCGATGTCGAGCCGAGTAAGTTCACAATCTTAAAAACCGCGTACTTTAAGTTCGTACGTCTATCACCCACTTTAGATAGTTTATGAGGATAATTTGAAATTAATAGTTTGATGTTATGGTAATATATTGGTAAAAAATGTGGTGCTGATATATGGATCTAATATTTTACAAATTCTAAATTATCAGCACTGGAGCTGATAAATGATAAATATTACGTAAACACTAGTTCCATATATTTTTTTGATTAAAAACTGTTATTTTATACTTAGGTAGATAGAATTCACTATTTTTTTGGTAAAGGTAGTTTATATGTCTTCGGAATACAAATCTTAGCATATTACTGAAACCGCATTTGCAATTTGGCAGCAAAGTGCTGATAATGGATCAAAAGCATGCTGATAATTTGGTTCACGTAGCATTTCATCATTTTTCCTTTTTTCAGACCCACCTACCATGAAACCAAAGGAAGTAAGTACACCAAATGAAAGAAAAAAAGTACACAAACGAAAATTTATAAAAAAGATTATAATTATTGATAAATATCGTTTTTATTTCATATAATTTCAATACCACTATCACAGTGCTGTTAATTGGTTCTCTGTATGCTTGTAATTGGTGGTGATGGTGCTAGTAAATGGTGCAATAGTCATTTTTTACTCTTACCCATCTAAAAAGAAATTGGATAAAGATAAACCTTTCTTTTTTTCAAATATCATCTTTCAGATTAAATATTAAAACTAGCAAACTCGTCATAACGGGTGAACGAGTATTTATAAATGAGATAAACGGGATTAAGTTAAGACTAACTCTTAAAGTGCTGATAATTGGGTCCTTACCCCTATTTAAAACTATTGAAGGTATTTAGCAAATAAAAAAAACATGCAACTTCTACTGACAAGGGAATCCTTGTCAGTAAAAATCTTGCTGTATTAGGCCCATATGCCAACGCGCGTTGTTGTCTGACAGTTGAATATTGCTGCGATGCAATCCATCTGATGGCTGCCTTGAATGGGGTGATTACTGAAGATCGTAAAAACAGGTGTATGGAAGAAGACGTATGAAATCAAACCCCAAATATATTGATCACTGGTATGTCTGACCCATTATAACTCTACAAGGGAATAAAACCACAAAATACCGGGTATAAAAAATAATTTATTGTAAAAAAAAAACAAATTAAGTATTGCAATCACATTACTGGGTATGGCAAGTCAGTGTTTGTTCTGGTGCATATGAGAGACTATGGCGAGCGCGCCGCCGGGAATGAACCGCACGAAGTTGTCCGCAGTCAGAGGACCCAGGGCGTACATCCCCTCAGGAGCGTTCAGGATCTCATGAGAGGACCTGTCTATGGCTATAGGGTTGGCCCTCCCATCTACAGCCTTCTTCGGATCAATACCGAAACCGAGACCGGACGAGTAAGGATTAACAACATCACAAGTGCAATTAATCTTTACTTCGTTAGGGTATGGAATGATTTGACATTTATCTAAACTATCTTTCTCATTATTCCGCTTATTACAAGCCGGTACAACGCACTTAGTGTCAGTGTTGCCATTAATTTCGGAATAATTTAAGTACCTAGACTTGCAACTCTGAATGCTTTGTCCGAGCATAGACTTGATGTAGTGCCAGTGGTTTTTTAAGAAGCATTGCTTTTCTTCGATCTTTCGTTTTGTCATTTTTGATTCGTCAATACATTTTGCGCAGTCGATTTTGATGTCGATACAGTCTAGGAAGTTGGTTTGTAAGAAGAAGAGGTCTGGTTTGGCGCCGATGAAGACTCCAATGAGGTAGACTTGTATTTCTGTGACCTCCTTTGTGTTGAGGTTGAGGAGCTTGACCCTCTTGAGCGATAAGGCGTAGTCTTCAATGTCGTCTGCGTTCAGTTTGTGCGTGGGGTCGATCTCGGGGGTCACTTCGAGGATGGTGTGCTCGGGGTACGGGGTGTAGTTGGGGTGGTTGCCGGACGGACCGTCGCACATCATTTTGTATACCTAGAAAGAGAAATTGAAATACGTTAGGAAATGGGTAACTAGAAATATTTGTTTTTCAGCTTTTTTTGATTTATGGGTCATAAATAATGTGTATAAATTTTTTAAGCCAAGATCTCTTGGTATTGACAGTTTAATCATATTTAAAATATCCTGGAATCGCTTTGTTTTTGCCTACTATCGCCCAATCTGCCCCCACGAAAAGCTTCAGCGCTCACAAGGGACGGTAATGCTCCCGTTGGGAATCCATGGTCTAGCTAGACTCATCCATCCTCAAATTAAATAAGAGGTTATATAGAGAAACGGGCGTGGATCTTGAGCGCTAATTTACACTGACGCAGAAGTGAAATATCAGGTCTCTTTAGAGGTACGGGGTGATACGCGGCGGAGAGGAGTGCAATCCTTGTACAGTGTTCATCGTTTACGATGCAGATGCGCAAACCAATCCCCTCTCTAACGCTGAGGGCTCAAGATTCGTGCTGGTATCTGTACGATGGTCACTAGGGGTTATTACGTTTATAATCCTACTTTAAAGGTATGTTTAGTCGTATTACCTGGCAGTAATCAGGATAGGCTTGTGGCTCCAGCCTGGCGAGGGCGTCGGCGGGTGTGCGGTGCAGGTGTCGCGCGTGCAGCCCCGCGCGCACGGACAGCCACACGGCGTCCGCCGCCGACACGCCCGAGCCCACTATGAGCACGGACGGCGGGGTAGGGGACGCTGTAAACGGAGAACAATTTTCATAAGTAACAATTCTCAAAGGACATGTCAGAATTTGTATTGAGTTATGCCCTAATAAAAATATTCATGTACACAGAAATACAATACGTGAGGAGCTCGTGGCTAGAGAGGAGCTCGTGGCTAGATAATAACAACCGCACGGATCGAACTTCCAGGTTAAGCAACACTTGCCAAGGTTGGTCTGTGGATGGGTGGACTATCTTAACATACCGAGTTTCCTTCGTGCCTCGGATAGCACGTTAAGCCGTAGGTCCCGGCAGTCATTTGTAGATCTTTGGCAGTCGTTACGGATAGTTAGAAGCCAGTAAATCTGACTCCAGTTTTGTCATGGAGTAACGTGTTACCCTAGTTAATGGGTTGTGGAGGTCTGGTAGGCAGCCGCTCCTCGTAAAATACTGGTATTCAGCTAAATCCGGCTTGACTGGAAGCCGACCCCAATGTAGTTGGGAAAAGGTAAGGCAGATGATGTTCCCTTACCATGGCTACTGAGGACCTGGACCGCCCTCTCCAGCGGCGCGAGGGAGTGCAGCGCGTGCCGCGCGACGTCGTGCGCGAGCGTGTTGGGGCGGTCGCCGCCGCCGCTCGCCACCACCACGCGGCGGCACACGTAGCGGAACGGTCGGCAGGACGATGTGTCGAACCTGGAATAACGAGAGATAGGGAGTTAGTACGCACACAGGACCGGTCGTTGTGGCGACGCTTGGGGGAGGCCTATGTCCAGCTGTGGACGTCTTTTAGCTGAGAGGAAGATGAGAGGGTTAGTTGTTTTTATATTAAGGTTCTGTATCTCATTCGGAAAAAGACGACTGACTTCAGTGTGGTCCTATTAGCATTATCGGCCTTGTAATGTTCCCACTGTTGGGAACCAACTCAGGCCTTCTCTCTAGGAGAGGGAATGGGTTACCACGTGGTCCTATAGGGGCTCCTTATAGGATCACTTCGTTCAGTAACGGAACTATATCATCTGTGGCCCGTGGCACATTCAAAGTTGGGCTACTTCTTCCGAGCTCGAGACCGGGGGCACCGTCGGACCGGAAGCCTGTGGCAATTTGGCATCTTGCCACCCTATAGTTACGCCACTGACTTTGTTTCTCTTGACAGAACTTTTTCTCAGGAACACGTGGAAGTACAAAAAACTGATAATGAGGGTATTCTAAAATGACGTTCACCAGACATTAACGTCATGTACTCGTATACGTTTTCAAAGGAAAAGACCTAACAGCTAAGTAGTGATGTAAATTTTCCTTAAAAAGTTAAAACCCTCATGGTACCCATCATCTTCTTGTTTTTTTTCTGCTACTGATTTCTCTAAGGTCAACTTGAGTTTGTCAGTCCTCTGTCTTGACCTTAGTAAATAAACCAATCCAGCCCATAACTCCTACTTATAAGTTCATAATAATGTTTTTCGGTATTGATAGGACCGCGTTCGACTACTATCCCATCTGATGGTAAGCGATGATGTGGTCGACGATGGAGCGCGCTTGCCTAGAAGTAACCTATTCACTCTTGACTTAAAGACCCTAGATTGTAACATGTAGGTATTTTATAGTATGCTTACCCAGCGACGCAGAACTCAGCATTCAGCGGACACTGCGTGTTGTGACAGCGCGGCCCTCCGGACTGAGGGATGCGCGTCACGCTCGTCACCGACACGCCCGAGCGGAAGAATTTCTGGAGACAATACATTCGATATGTCAATCAATACAGAAATTATGGAATATAAATAATAAAATAATAATAATATGTACTTATGATTTATTATTATGGCTTATGGGATTTACAGAGTTTCTTGCAAATATACAAATGGTAGGGATGATAGATGGGGCATGATGAAGGGTCATTTTTAAAATCGATTAAGAGATTTCTAAATGATGACTGGCAATTGTGATTTGGAGGCCTATAGCCAAGTGATAATAGATCTTTTGGAGCTTTCAGAGGAGCTTTTAGAGCTGGATACCTAAAAGGAGAAACTGACTAACACATCAAAGTGCAACCGAAACTACTACACTACCTAGACGGACTAGGACGGGACTAGGAGTGTGAAGTTTAACAACAGGTTTCCTTTTATGACTAAGAAAGAGTTCATACACACGACCGGCACGTTGCCAACGGCAGAGAGTCGACACCAGTCGACGAAAGCTGTTGTCACTCGACAGCAGCCGTCGATATTCTAACAAATGAAGACTAGCGGTAGGTTGCGTGCGTCAAGTGTCACTAGAGGGCGGCTGAAGCCGACGTATTGACAGCGGCCGCCGTTCCGTGTCGTCGGCTGCTGTTGGCGACATGCCGCTCGTGTGTATGAGTTCGTGGGCAAGCCCTATGAGAGGATTTCAAAATTCAACCCTATAGTATGAGATGGGGCCCAGTTTGTTTAGAGAACTTACTTACACGCGGGCGGAGCCGCTAGTAGTAGCGTGGGCCACGTACGCCGGTATCTTCACATTTTATATGGCAACTAGACTTCTAGAGCTGTAGATCTAATGCATTCGACTCACGACACGCGACGTGGTTCTACGTACAAATCGGCACGTGTGCGTTGCCACATCCACGCCGCCGTGGCACGCACTATGTGCTCTATAGTAGTCTGTAGTGTGGTGGCACCTCACCTGCAGCTTGCACGCAGTAACATAGCGGCGACAGTACTTGGCGACGGCGCGCGCGGACAGACGCGCGGCGCCCGCGGCCGCGTGCGGCGGGAGCGACAGCCACGCCGCCGTGGCACGCACTATGTGCTCTATAGTAGTCTGTAGTGTGGTGGCACCTCACCTGCAGCTTGCACGCAGTAACATAGCGGCGACAGTACTTGGCGACGGCGCGCGCGGACAGACGCGCGGCGCCCGCGGCCGCGTGCGGCGGGAGCGACAGCCACGCCGCCGTGGCACGCACTATGTGCTCTATAGTAGTCTGTAGTGTGGTGGCACCTCACCTGCAGCTTGCACGCAGTAACATAGCGGCGACAGTACTTGGCGACGGCGCGCGCGGACAGACGCGCGGCGCCCGCGGCCGCGTGCGGCGGGAGCGACAGCCACGCCGCCGTGGCACGCACTATGTGCTCTATAGTAGTCTGTAGTGTGGTGGCACCTCACCTGCAGCTTGCACGCAGTAACATAGCGGCGACAGTACTTGGCGACGGCGCGCGCGGACAGACGCGCGGCGCCCGCGGCCGCGTGCGGCGGGAGCGACAGCCACGCCGCCGTGGCACGCACTATGTGCTCTATAGTAGTCTGTAGTGTGGTGGCACCTCACCTGCAGCTTGCACGCAGTAACATAGCGGCGACAGTACTTGGCGACGGCGCGCGCGGACAGACGCGCGGCGCCCGCGGCCGCGTGCGGCGGGAGCGACAGCCACGCCGCCGTGGCACGCACTATGTGCTCTATAGTAGTCTGTAGTGTGGTGGCACCTCACCTGCAGCTTGCACGCAGTAACATAGCGGCGACAGTACTTGGCGACGGCGCGCGCGGACAGACGCGCGGCGCCCGCGGCCGCGTGCGGCGGGAGCGACAGCCACGCCGCCGTGGCACGCACTATGTGCTCTATAGTAGTCTGTAGTGTGGTGGCACCTCACCTGCAGCTTGCACGCAGTAACATAGCGGCGACAGTACTTGGCGACGGCGCGCGCGGACAGACGCGCGGCGCCCGCGGCCGCGTGCGGCGGGAGCGACAGCCACGCCGCCGTGGCACGCACTATGTGCTCTATAGTAGTCTGTAGTGTGGTGGCACCTCACCTGCAGCTTGCACGCAGTAACATAGCGGCGACAGTACTTGGCGACGGCGCGCGCGGACAGACGCGCGGCGCCCGCGGCCGCGTGCGGCGGGAGCGACAGCCACGTCGCCGTGGCACGCACTATGTGCTCTATAGTAGTCTGTAGTGTGGTGGCACCTCACCTGCAGCTTGCACGCAGTAACATAGCGGCGACAGTACTTGGCGACGGCGCGCGCGGACAGACGCGCGGCGCCCGCGGCCGCGTGCGGCGGGAGCGACAGCCACGCCGCCGTGGCACGCACTATGTGCTCTATAGTAGTCTGTAGTGTGGTGGCACCTCACCTGCAGCTTGCACGCAGTAACATAGCGGCGACAGTACTTGGCGACGGCGCGCGCGGACAGACGCGCGGCGCCCGCGGCCGCGTGCGGCGGGAGCGACAGCCACGCCGCCGTGGCACGCACTATGTGCTCTATAGTAGTCTGTAGTGTGGTGGCACCTCACCTGCAGCTTGCACGCAGTAACATAGCGGCGACAGTACTTGGCGACGGCGCGCGCGGACAGACGCGCGGCGCCCGCGGCCGCGTGCGGCGGGAGCGACAGCCACGCCGCCGTGGCACGCACTATGTGCTCTATAGTAGTCTGTAGTGTGGTGGCACCTCACCTGCAGCTTGCACGCAGTAACATAGCGGCGACAGTACTTGGCGACGGCGCGCGCGGACAGACGCGCGGCGCCCGCGGCCGCGTGCGGCGGGAGCGACAGCCACGCCGCCGTGGCACGCACTATGTGCTCTATAGTAGTCTGTAGTGTGGTGGCACCTCACCTGCAGCTTGCACGCAGTAACATAGCGGCGACAGTACTTGGCGACGGCGCGCGCGGACAGACGCGCGGCGCCCGCGGCCGCGTGCGGCGGGAGCGACAGCCACGCCGCCGTGGCACGCACTATGTGCTCTATAGTAGTCTGTAGTGTGGTGGCACCTCACCTGCAGCTTGCACGCAGTAACATAGCGGCGACAGTACTTGGCGACGGCGCGCGCGGACAGACGCGCGGCGCCCGCGGCCGCGTGCGGCGGGAGCGACAGCCACGCCGCCGGCGACAGCGTGCGCACGCCTGGCGGGAACGTGTGCCACGCGCCGCCCGGAGGACCTCGGCCCAGAACTATGTGGTCTATCTGTAGAAGACAGAGAAAAATTAGTATTAAGGTAGAATACAGTGGGCCTACGAGGGCCATCTGTGCAACTAGACTTGTAGAGCTACATTAAATCCACGCCACGCGACGTGGTTCCACGTACAAATCAGGCGTGGCTCACGTGTGCGTCCGTCTAATGTAGTTCACGCCAATTTCGCTTCAATTATGAAGTTATTACACATACATATTTGCCTAGATATTTTGGAAACACAGATGTCTTACTTTTAATATATAGGTTTCTATTGAAAACAAAACATAGTGTAAAACTAATCCAGCATAGGCCTCTGAAAATCTGCTATTTTGTACAAATTTCACGTGAAGTTTGGACCTTCTTACTTGAATGAAACAATAAGCTTGGGATGGGCCCTTTTAATAATTATTTTGAATGAAAACAATAATTTTGATAACTAGTTGAGGTATATAATAGTATAAAACGTTGGTAGATGTACAGAGACTATTAGTTACCTGTTTCTCGAGGTCGTACTTCCACTCGATGAGCGAGTCTGCCTGGATGCCCATGTCAGCGCAGGGTCGCAGCAGATTGTCCATCTGGAAAGAAGAGAATACAAATATTTAGTATTCAGACTAAATGAAATTTATAGAAAACCCAGGACCGGAACTGTTTTTTATAAACGGTGCCCTACAGTTCCCAGAACCCAGTTCGAAGGGTAATTACTCCTGTAGAATTACAATGTAGGTGCTTTCTCAAACATGTAAACTCACATACACCAAGACTTGAAACAACCACCTATGCATCTGTAGACCATACACATACTTGATTCGTGAGAGAATCGAACCCGCGACTCGTAGCGCAGCAGTCAATCGTTCAACTACTGCGGCACATAACAACGAGTTTTATTTTACGACACAAATAGTTGAAAACCATAGTCAGGTATAACTTAACATTAGTTATTAGGATAATAATATGATCAAAACTTAAACAAGATCACGTACAATGAATAAACCTGTAGACATGTTATTTAAATTGCCCATAATGTTGCATAAGGGCTAAGGTGATGAAGCAGGGAGGTCACGACCCTCAGCATTGAGGAATACGACGCAAGGAGGAGGATAATGTTGCTATTTTTATTACAAAATTATATTATCTAGAATCATTCATATTTAAATTTTCTTCTTTGTATTTGGAACAACGGCAACGTGATTTTAACATTTTTATAATGGGAAATCATCAAATAACACCCGCCGCTCTGAGTAGAGCGAGAAGGAGTATCATCATCACCAAAAGAGCCATGTAGTTTCTTGCCGGTTCTTAGAAAACGACTAATAAAATTGGAACCGAGCACTAGCTTCTGACGTTTTATAAGTACCCATGTAGGCTCATGTGAAATAATATTTTGTTCTATTTTAAAGGTGCTCAAATAAGAAATATTCGATTCAATTGTCGACTCGTCTTGCTGACTAAACCACCCACTGATCCACCCATGAACCTACAGTTGCCCTTTTAATCAGTCACTCAGCCCTAAGACCTCTCAAGGAGATGCCAGCAAACTGAAAGCCACTAGGCGCCCAGCAGGGTCGAAGCCTCTGGGGCCATGAGTTAGCTTCTGAAAAGAAAACTCGGGACCGTGGAACGAAAGCAAAGAAGGAACGGGGTGAGGTTTAGTCAGTAAAAGTCTATCACGCCCTCCCGCACCGCCCAAGAGCGGGAGAAGTCATTCTGATGATTCCCCAAAAAACAGTCCTAGGACCTAACGAGTCGGACAGCTTAGCGCTTTCGACAGTACGCTAAATTATCATCATAAAAAAACTAACCGAATATCGTCGATAAACAATATCTATTGACAAAATACGCTGTCTGCGACCCTCAACTTTACCGTTCAAGGCTGCGTAGATGAATTTCCTGATTTCAATAAAAACTGCCGCCATTTCTTCCTGTTCTGCATCAGTAGCGAATTGAGGAAGTTGTAGCATTTAACTGGACGGAAGTTGGTATAAAATTGGATTTTTTTTTCGCAGAATTTAAGGATTGATTTATGTAATGTAATGACTAATGATGAATGAAGATTAAATAATAATTATTATTATTCTTAATAATGGTAGTCACTTACAAATACAGGTACCACTTGATCAAGCTTAGCGATATTTGGGGGAGGCCTATGTCCAGCTGTGGCCGTTTTTCGACTGAAATGATGAAGCCAAACTAAACGTGCGTGAGGAGAAATTTTGGTTTTTATTATAGCAATTAGTGTTTTCCGCGCCATTTGCATAGAACTTCCCAAATTCATCTCTCGGGTAGTTGCCCACACCAGACATATCACCCGTTTAGTCGGAGGATCCTCCGTTTTCAACGGAGTTTTGCGGAACAATCCACATTCAACCCTCAAACTGGGGATTTCGCAGCATTTAGTTCATATGTGGCACCATAAATTAATGGACCTGGACAAGACCAAAGGAGTACTTTTCAAAGACAGTATTAGGTGATATTCCTTACTGATTCTACCCTCACTACAATCACGAAAAGGCAGCATGACTTGTACACTTGTACAGTTAATTTTCTCAACCGCTGGACTATTCTATTTCAGTTGTACAGATGTGTCGGCGACTTGGCGACATCCCTGATGAGTATTAATTGGCTAATGACGGATGACTGATCATCTAATGCCCACGTGTTGGGAGACGCCACGTGTAATGTGTGTGTCTTTACTTTGTCGTACATTTTCATGTGGTGCCTTTTTTGGTAGGACTTGGTTATTGACTTCTATACTGGTCTTGGGTGTGTCGGACTTTTAATGATTAAACCCTACTTTGCCTTCTTATGTTCCTTCTTTGGCTTCGTTCCAGGATCTCGGGGTTCTCTTCCAGCAGGCTTCGTGAACCTACGGTTTTGCTGACATCTCCCTGAGGCGCGCGTGGAACACTACTCGCCGTTGACGACTCGGGTTCGATAGTGGATGGCGAGCTACCCATTGCTTAGATTTAAGAATTTTAACTAAATTATTTTATTAAAGAATCTTTTTATATTATTACAATTCTTATTACAAAAACTGGTGAATTAAACGGTGGTGATATAGTCTGACAGGTTGTTACTTCAGAGTTAAATGTATATAAAGCGCAATAAGTAATTTGCAATTTCACACTTTTAGAGAGGTATTACCATCTCTATGTCACTTCCTCTAACTTTAGTTAAATATATCCTCTACCGAACTGACCTGTAGTCATAAGTAGTTTTATAACATTTACGTCATACTTATGACAACTTAACAAGTAGGTGTGAAACTTTAAATGGGTGTTGTGTCGGTGTGGCCTCTCTAATTTGTTATTCAAAGAGTGACTAGACAGTTTTCATACAATTACAAAAATGTACGTGGGGTTCACCTTAATGGAAAATACCTACTCGTTTTTTTTTAAAGAAACAGCCCTTATTTCTCCCTCTCTTGGGCGAACGAGAAGACGTTATTGACAATTACTGTGCTAAAACAACTCTCGTTTCTTTTTTTCCTTCGTTCCAGGGCCCAGGATTCAGTTTCACATAGCCTATGATCCCAGTAGCCTTCGACCCTACTGGACGAAGTACTTACTATGTACTAGGGAATGGTCCCGGGAAATCCCGATCCCGAAAATCCCGGCAAATCCCGGGATTTTTGTGTAGACTAAAGAACCGGGACAATCACACCTGGTCCCGGGACTTTCGGGACCTTCGGGACTTAGTTGAAAAATATAAACTTAAATTAAGAATTTGAGTTTTGGAGTTTATCGATTGATCCTCTTTATAATAAAAATGTAGATAAATAAATTAAAGAATAAAGTTATGAAATCAAAACGCGCGCGCGATTCGCAAGATGAGCTTAATACTGAAATATTGAATGCTACCAAAAATGTACGAGTTCGAAGCGATCAAGATGATTTAAACACTACAATTAGAATAGAAATGGCTCTTTTTGAGAATGGTGGTGATCGCGGCCGTTTTCTGTCGTTAGCTTATGATCACCTTCTGACGATCCCTCCGACCAGCGTGGAGCCCGAGAGGATATTCTCTGCAGCAGGATTACTGTGCAACAAAATAAGATCACGCTTAAGTGATAAAAGCTTAGATGCACTTATTTTTTTAAGAACCCATTATAATGAGCAAGACAGTACTAAATAATTGAACGTTTTCATATTTTGTTAATTTCATTATAAAGAATATTTCACATTTTTCAAAAAACTTTTCATATTTTATTACTTTATATTCCATAGAGATAAGCGTCTCAGTGATATGATAACTACTGAATGCTGATGATGATTTGGTTTATATTAGAATTAAGAAAAGGATTTATGTTTTATTTAATTTTATGGAAAGTAACTATGTTTTTGTTGATTTATATTGATATATAATTTATGATAATAGCGAGCGTTAAATGCTAATTTGACTTGTTGTTTTCTTCTGTTGATTATTTTTTCAAAGAATAGTAAATGGTTCCGTTATCGTTGATTTTTTTAAATATATATCTTTAATTAATACAATGTAGTTTTCATTACCTATGTACATACATAAATACTAAAGACCTATTAAAATAAAAATACAAGCAGTAGGTAAAGAAAAAATAGCCAAAAGTCCCGAAAGTCCCGGTTCTCCCGGTTCCTTCAACAAGTAATCCCGAAAATCCCGGGACGCAAAAAGAGCACCGGTTCTTCATTCCCTACTATGTACTATTGTACGTACGTACGGTTGGCGTCATGGTTGAGCGATTGGCACTACACTGCGTGTTGCGGGTTCGATTCCCGTACGGAACAAATATTTGTATGGCCTACAGATTCCGTGTCCTGAGTATGAGAATTCACATGTTTGTCTATACTAATATTATAAAGAGGTAAAATTTGTAAGTTTGTATGTAGGGGGTAATCTCTGGAACTACTGGTCCGATTTGAAAAATTCTTTCAGTGTTAGATAGCCCATTTATCGAGGAATGCTATAGGCTACTACCATCACGCTACGACCCACGGGAGCGGAGCAGTAACGAAAAATGTGGGTGAAACCGCAGGGGATAGCTAGTATTCTATAATTCTAAGTAATACCTAGTGTGTATCAAAACTATTTCGGTGACTACCTAACGACAGTTTGCCGTGACTTGTGGAATGACAGACAAATGGGAGTAATTTCAGTAATGGCGGTCTTTTTACGCGGGTGATTCAGTTTTAACGATAGCCGCACTATTGTAGTGGTTCTATGAATATTAAAGCTGTGACTCAGGTCTCTAAAAGTATATTTTTTGGTGACGATTAGTGGTTAATTCGTATTGGGTTTACAGTCATGCTTTTTGTGTTTAGTCAATTAAGTTTATCGCCGCTATGATCTTTATTATTGTATAGTACTAGTCTTTTCACAAGTGGTTTCGCCTGCGTGAAAGAACGTTCTATGGACCTTAATAATAAGAATAATGAAGTCAGCCCGCGGAGTTTGCTTCATTTTTTTTTATATTATGAAAATACCTATTATATTCGATACCAACAACAAAAAAGCAATTTTTAACATTTTGTCTGTCTGTTTCTTTGTTCCGGCGAATCTCCGAAACGGCTGAACGTTTCATTGTAGAAAAATACTGGTTCCACACTTTAAAAAATCTTGATAATTTGCCCTAAACGAGGCACACGAAGCCGCGGGCACCAACTAGTCGTCAATAAAACAGACTAATGTTTCAATCGATACTAAAGTCAACAAACGTGGTATACGGCGAATCACGATCGATACCACTTAGCTCGATACCAACGTAACAGTGATATCGTATCGAGCCTTTTCAGGAAGGAGTTTTTAATAGAAAGGCGTTATTTCTTTCCTAATTAAAAAGTATATAAAGATAACAATAGTTCTTATTCCGACCGACGACGACCTGGCGAGGGTCGCGGGAATCCGATGGATGCGAGACGCACAGGACCGGTCGTTGTGGCGACGCTTGGGGGAGGCCTATGTCCAGCAATGGACGTCTTTCGGCTGAGATGATGATGATGACATAGTGCTAATCATCACGCTTTACTCATTAGTTAATCAATTCGCTTCGTCACGCTGCTAAGATGACTGGAGATTACTACTTAATTTAAAAACACGTGAATCTTACAAAGTACTCAGATTAGAATCTAAAGTGCTCAAGTAGGCACTTTGATTAGTTGATTACAATCAGTGTAGTATATTATCTGACTTTTAAAGTGGGTTATAAATATAAATTGATTAAGGAAGATTGATTATAATCAATCATTGCTTCAACTCATATTTAAAAACATGTTTAAAGATAAATATAAGGTACAGTCAGTAATAATGTTTTGTGTGTAATCGTAGGACTTTTAATTGAATAAAAAATAATAGAGTATTTTAAAAAACTGAGAACACATTTTTCTGATGAAGTTTTTAATGAAAATTGCTCGTATGAAAAGTGGTTCTTTTAATTATTCCTAATGGATGTAAAATTGCTGTAACATCGCAGTAGTTCACATCGTAGGTCTCTGCGATGCGGCGTCATATCGCATCATAGCATTAGCGTTATCGGCCTTATAATGTTCCCACTGCTGGGACTCAGGCCTCCTCTCTAGGAGAGGGAATAAAGAGGGCGTATCGCATCATTGTCAACGATTGTGTTTTCAGGAGTTAGAAATATAAAACCGTTTGCAGATGTGACAATCCTGTAAAAACTTTCTAAATGTTTTATTTTTCCAAATAATACAAATGAGTTCATTACTCCTGTTAAAAGTGTGTCAATAACTTTCCTTGGCATTTATCCAGAGACGATATTGCTTTCAGAACAGCACAAGCTTGCATTTCTATGAAACTACTAGGAACTGTTAGGAAGAACGTCGTAAGTGACAGTTTTCGAGCAATAGAATTTTTCTTTCTTTTATTATTGATAGGCTCGCGTTTAAGCGCTATCTTACCTTATGGTAAGCGATGATGTAGCCGATGATAAAGCCTTTTTAATTCAAAAGTGTTAATGGACAACATATCTTTCTTAAAAAAAAATTATAACTACTGCTCTATTGAAATAGTTGCTATGATATAAATTGGTAAATTTTGTATGAGAATCGCTTATTGAACTTGAAGAAGAATAATTATACGGAAGAAGAACTCATCATCATCATCTCAGCCGAAAGAGGCCTATGCCTACTGCTGGACATAGGCCTCCCCCAAGTGTCGCCATAACGACCGGTCCTGTACGTCTCGCATCCATCAGATTCCCGAAACCCTCACCAGTCACGGTCTACCTGTCATCTTGTGGGAGGCAATGTGCTCGGTCTACTGCCACTTAAGTTTGTGGGTCTACCTTTCATCTTCTGGGCTCAGTCTACTGCCATTTAAGTTTGGCGATTTTTCGGACTATGCCGAAAAATCTATAGAATCAAATTCACTTCCCAACTTACATCACCAGTCTATAATAGTAGAAATATCGAAGCTATATAGTTCTCTATTAATCAAGTTAACTATGGGCACTAGTTATATGAAAACATTAATTTAGAGGCTATCTACGAAAAAACTCGTAAGACACTACGAGTTTTCTCGTAAGTGGCATCTGAGAAGAAATCTACGTGATATCTCGTAGTTGGCATTCAATGTGTCTTAATATATTATCATTATTTTAATAATGTCATATGTTTACATGATAAATAATAAAGCAAAACGAATGTAATGCATGTACGAGTAAGCGTGGAAATCGCGTCGGGCGGAAAATTGATTTTCTATGACAACCCAGGAAACAGGTGTTGGCGAGTGGAAGCAGATCAATTTCTACTACTTCTTAACAGTGTTTTGCATAGTTAATAAGTCCTTGATATCTTTAATAACTATATGATATGATAGCGAATTGACCCGCGTGAAAATAGGTTCCTCCATACAAACTTTGGACCCCCGTTTCATCTGACAAATGACTTCTCCCGCTCTTGGGCGGAGCAGGACGGTGTCTCAGAGTCTTACTGACTAAACACCACCCCGTTCCTTCGTTGCCTTCGATCTGGGGGACACGGGCTTATCTTTTGAAATATTAGTGTTCCCCAGAGGCTGGAGGCCTAAATCCCAATAATGGGAATATTACAAGGATTATCGGCCTTGTAATATACCCATTGCTGGGATTTGGAAGTAAAGCTAATTAATAATAACATATAAAGCATAAAAAACAATTACTAATATTACAAAACTCTATGTAATTACGGTAACACGACATTCCTTATGTAAATGACGCCTGTCCTTATATACCTGCTAGAATATCAAAAGGGCACATAAAGGGTACATTATAAATTCATGACCCCTCTCCTTTGAACTTTCATATTCGTTTAATTTCACGTATGACGGGACAGACATTAAATATGTATCAAAGTTATTCTGTAATGTAATGAAATGACGTTGGAGTACTAAAATTTGAAGAAATCCCTGAAATATTAAATTGCTGTGTTTGAATAAAATATTTCTAAGCTTTGTACTTACTACCTTTTGTATGGGTTTGATGAAAGCATAATGTAATTTATATTGGTAGGTATCCATTTCTTGTTTATTTCGTTTTTTCGTTGAAGATAAAGGTAGAAAATTAGAAATACATTGGGCAGATGTGGGCCACGTACGCCGATCTGCCAAGCTACATTTTATATGGTAACTAGACTTGTAAAGCTACATAAGATCTACGCCACGCAACGCGGTACAACCCAGGCATTGCATACATGTGCGTCTAGGGTAATTATCCGGTAGACGAAGCCGGTAGCAGAAGTTACTTGCTTCATCATCATCTACCTAGCCTTTTCCCAACTACATTGGGGTCGGCTTCCAGTCAAGCCGGATTTAGCTGAATACCAGTATTTTACGAGGAGCGGCTGCCTACCAGACCTCCACAACCCATTAACTGGGGTAACACGGTACTTCATGGCAAGACTGGAGTCAGATTTACTGGCTTCTGACTGTCCGTAACGACTGCTAAAGATCTACAAATGACAGCCGGGACCTACAGCTTAACATGCTATCCGAGGCACGAAGGAAACTTGGTATGTTAAGATGGTCACCCATCCACAGATCAACCTTTTCAAGCGTTGCTAAACCTTGAAGATCGATCCGTGCGGCTGTTATTATCTAGCCACGAGCTTCTCAGACATGGTTCTTTATGGATGCATAAATATGGATTATACCAATTATACGCATAACCAGTTAGTTATGCGTACAATATAATCCATAATGCCCATTTATATCAAACGCAATAGACCGTGAACCGAGAGATATAATAAATTATATAACCCTGAACTTCACACCAAGGTTATACTAATATCAGTAAATCATTTTGGACGAAAATAGAGATAAGTTTATTAACATAATGACACATATTTAATATTTATACCAGTGCATTAGCTTCTCTAATTATATAAAATGCGAATGAGGAAGGAAGCAAATGAAATATTGGGAAATGCACATTACTTTGTTTCCGTAACTTGTTAACATGAGTATTATCACGATCCATTTGATAATCTAAACTAAACTGGGCTAAGAACTCACGGAGCGATTTTCGCCCGCGTCCGCCGCGGTTGCGGGCCCGCAGCTTCTGTAGAATTTAGATATATATGTAAAAGATTAAAGCACAACTCACGACGCATTTTACGCCCGCGGTGTCCGCGGTTGTATGCGGATCCCGCTGTGCCGGCGGGCAACTAGTAGAATCGCGCGGGCCGCGGTTACCCGCAGCCAAGGCGGGTGGCGCCCGCGCGCTCTGCCGTCGGTTGGCGGGCGACCGCGGGGGCCGGCGCGGCGGGTGGCGGGGGGTACAGATATCCAACACTATTTTGCAACCGCCCGTCTTGCGGTCATCGCCCGCCACGTCTGCGGGTGATGATCGCAACCGCGGCGGCTGCGTAACCACTAGTGATGTTCCGAATATCCGTATCCGTATCCGCGGATATCCGAGGCAAAAGAAAAATCCGTATCCGTATCCGTGTCCGTTACTTTTCACGCGGAACTTCTACGGATCTTTTTCAGGTGATTAAGTAGAATTATTAAATAAAATACTATAAAATTCCAATCAGATTATTTTTATTTCTTAAAATCAAATATTTGGCACCTTTATATTGCAAACATTTCGATAGATAGATCTTTATAATGAAAGCAAGATAAAATATCACTTTCATAACAATGAAATAACTAAACTTTAATCTTTTTTTATAATGTTAATGAGGTCAATATTAGCTAATTGCAACATTTTTTTATGACAATGAAAAAATGGTCGCGGGCGCCGACACCAATCCAATAATTTTGAATAAGAAAATAAAGATCCGTATCCGTATCCGCGGATCTTTACACTAAATATCCGTATTCAGATCCGTATCCGCGGATATACATTTTTAACGATCCGGCACATCACTAGTAACCACGCAAATAACCGGTCTCGTGAGTTTTGAAATAAAACCGCAGTTCCACGACCGCGGCGGTCGCGGGCGAAAATCGCTCCGTGAGTTCTTAGCCGTAGAATCGCGCGGGTCGCGGTCACCCGCAGCCTCGGCGGGTGGCGCCCGCGCGCTCTGCGGTCGGTTGGCGGGCGGCCGCGGGGGCCGGCGGGCGGCGGAAAGTACAGAAATCCAACACTATTTTGCAACCGCCCATCTTGCGGTCATCGCCCGCCACGTCTGCGGGCGATGATCGCAACCGCGGCGGCTGCGTAACCACGCAAATAACCGTTCTCGTGAGTTTTGAAATAAAACCGCAGTTCCACGACCGCGGCGGTCGCGGGCGAAAATCGCTCCGTGAGTTCTTAGCCTTAAAGGGATGGAGTTATATATAGGGTGTATAGCTCTAGCCCTCTTTTTCGCTCGCACGCTTATCATTTTAACGCGTTAAGTCCCCTGAATAAACTTATCCTATCTACTTTCCATAGCCACAACAAGAGAAGAAGGAAGGGGTCAAACAATCTGGACATAGATTAAAGAATACTGTAAACGTTGTTGGCTAATAAAAAAACACGAAAGTCCGACTTATAAAGCTTAGAGCACTGGTGTAGAGCTTTACTGTATTTTACAGGATGCATTTTGGAGAGTGTACGCGGGAATTACATATCTTGATTTCGCCATCACATTTAGACATAATAATAGGAGGATATATTAGTTAGCGTATTATGGCCCATTGCTGGGCGAAGGCCTCTCTACCTTTTCAACACAAGTCTATCCTGGAGGAGAGATGAGCTGGACAACTACTAGAGGGACTGGCCTGCAATGGTTCAGATTATAGAGGGTGACTGGTTATTAGCGACCGATACGACTTAAATAAGTGATCGTACTCATGATAACAAACGATGACAAACAACTTTTTACTATGGGATCAAATATAAAATCGCGAAAAATATCAGGACATTTGGAGCAGTTAGGTAATAGGCAAACATAAATGTTCAGAAAAGCTCATTTTTCCGCTAGTTTCTTTTGAAAAGCTAAGTATTACATCCACAAAAACTGATGTAGTGATGACAGCTTGGCACGCCCCAAGCAGCTCGATTACCGTAGCGCCATGTTTCAGGCACGATGCCAAATATCCACTAGGCGACTATTATACTTTGTGCACAGACTATTTTTTACGACTGCCTAACTGGTAATAAATAAACTATACAAGGCCAGTGCATTCGTGCGTTGCAGTTCAATGAATTGTGAGTTACAAGTTGAGACATAATAGGTATTTTTATAGACTTCCACATTGAATGGTTTTAGCTTTATCAAGGCTGCGATTCGGACGAATTCGGGCGAACCACCAGCGCAAGCACGAACTTGTGGACGGCGAGCAATAGGTAACTCACCGTCCAGCCGTCCCGTTGGAGCAAGGCCGGGTTGATGACGAGTTGTGTTCAACGCACGCCTCAACAAAATTGTCGTTGGGGTTTACGATCTTTTGAAATAAAGGTAAATACAATAATTTTCTTGCTCTCCGATAAGAAGTGTACAATTGTCAATTTTCCACAATATTATTTTTACAGTCTCGTGACGACCATAAAATATTGTTTTATATCGATTGAAAACATAAAAGTTAGCATACATCATTTCTTTTTTAAACGTATCGATCTATTATTTTACAAATTGGAAGACAAGGATTGGAACTACATTTTGTCATCGTAGATTTTTTTTTGGGGGAGTGGGAAATCATCTAGTGACTTCTGGCGTTCTAGGGTCGAGTGAGAGGTCGTGTCAGACTATTATTGACTAAAACCTACCTACGTCCCTTCAGTTGCATTTTGCATTCTAGAAACAAACTTTTCCAGAAATTTCCTATGGCCCTAGCGGGCATCGACCCTGCTGGGCCTGCACGGTTTTGCTAACATTTTTTTGAGGGGTTGACGACTGTGCCTCAGTTCTTACTGGGCGGTCGGACGGCGAGCTACCCACTACTCGCCAGAAGGCCGAACGTCGAGGGAGACAACATGAATGAGACAAGCATTGGAACCTGGTGATTACTGATAGATGTCTGTGTCTGTATGTATATTTAGTCCTTTAGAAAAATCTTGAAAACACAAAAATACTTCATCAGTCATCTACCTAGCCTTTACCCAACTATATTAGGGTCGGCTTCCAGTCAAGCCGGATTTAGCTGAATACCAATAGTTTACGAGGAGCGGCTGCCTACCAGACCTCCACAACTCATTAACTGGGGTAACACGGTACTTCATGGCAAGACTGGAGTCAGATTTACGTAACGACTACCAAAGATCTACAAATGACAGCCGGGACCTATGGCTTCGTGCTTTCCGAGGCACGGAGGAAACTCGGTACGTTAAGATGGTCACCCATCCACAGACCAACCTTGGCAAACTTGCAAACACAAAAATACTTATTAGTTCTAAAACTTATTTTAAACGCTACAATACATAAAAGAATTCAGCATCACAAAGATGACAGTTACGTCCGAGCGTGCTCAGATAAATTAGTATCATCGTATATTTATGTGTGTCGTCTGTCTGTCTGTCTGTCACTTTTAATTGTGACGGGTAACAAGCAGCTCTTCAAATAATAAAGAATCTTTAATATAAAGCATGCAATGTTCATATAGCTTCGAATTTATTATAACTATATCTAAATATATAACTGACTGACTGACGTATCAACGAACAGCCGAAACTACTGGGACTAGGAGCGTGACATTTTGCACAGGGTTTCCTTTTGTCATATAAGCGAGCACTAACAGAGGATTGTCCAAAATTCACTCGGCATTCCAAAGATTATTGCGCTCACGGGCGTCGGATTGCGGATGGCGACACATGGGTAGCTCACCGTCCGGTCGTCCGGTGCCAAACCAGGTGGACCGAGCCCAAGTTCACGCGCGTCTCAAGGAGATATCAGCAAACCGTTGGGATCCAGTAGAGTCGAAGCCTACTGGGGCCATGGGTTCGCATGTGAAAGGAAAACTCGGGGATTTGGAACCTATGGCAAAGAAGGAACAGAAGAGTAGGTTTTAGTCTGACACGCCCTCCCGCTCAGCTCAAGAGTAGGAGAAGTCATTAGATGATATCCTACTTATGTTGTACGCACAATTAACCTGTCGAGCACCGGGGGGCCGCCATTATTTATTTTTGATTTTAATATAATTAATATTATTAAATTAATATAAATAATTTCAATAATAAGAAAGAAAGAAAGAAAGAAAGAAAGATCCTTTATTTGTTAAACATGCGTATACATAGACTGACAAGGCAGACATGCAAGGTATTGAGTTAATATATTGTGTGCGTTCATGTTTTGCCAATAGCGGCGTACAAATTGTATAAGTAATTAATAATTTCATTTAATTGGATAAACATTCATAATCATTTCACTAAT
This sequence comes from Mythimna separata, assembly GCA_030763345.1. NCBI lineage: Eukaryota > Metazoa > Arthropoda > Insecta > Lepidoptera > Noctuidae > Mythimna > Mythimna separata. Next base: position 1,564,892 of record CM061188.1, on the reverse strand, counting down.
AATTTATATTAGCGGCATACAAATTGTATTAGTTATTAATAATTTCATTTAATTGGTTTAATATTCTTAATCATTTCACTAATAATTTATGTCAAGATTATATATTGAAAGTATATTGTGGTCAAAAATAAATTAAACTATGTCCAGTATACATTCGTTATTATGCAGTCGTATAGTAAAAATTATAAACAATAATAAATAAACAATAAAAACAACATAATATAAACTGATATTGCTCTGTTTCTGTTGCTTCTGTAATTATACTACTAGAGTACAATTTTAAATCGGTCGGGGTTTGGTGGCACAATTTTTTTCCAGCGGTTCTCAAAGTTAAAAGATAATGCATTTTTAGTGCATTATTAGTGGCACGTTTTCGTGCCACCGAGGACCTACAGGTGTATTCCCAAACCATTTTGTACGTTTGTAAATATCTATACTAATATTATAAAGAGGAAAGATTTGTACCTATTTTTGTATCATCATCATCATCATCATCTCAGCCGAAAGACGTCCACTGCTGGACATAGGCCTCCCCTAAGCGTCGCCACAGCGACCGGTCCTGCGCGTCTCGCATCCATCGGATTCCCGCGACCCTCGCCAGGTCGTCGGTCCACCTTGTGGGAGGCCTTCCGACGCTGCGTCTTCCGGTACGTGGCCGCCACTCTAGAACCTTCCGTCCCCATCGACCATCTGTTCTACGAGCAATGTGCCCTGCCCACTGCCACTTAAGTTTGGCGATTCTTCGGGCTATGTCGGTAACCTTAGTTCTCTTGCGGATCTCTTCATTCCTGATGTGATCGCGCAAGGAAACTCCGAGCATAGCCTTTCCAATGCTCTTTGGGTGACTTTAAGCCTTCTGATGAGGCCCATTGTGAGCGACCACGTTTCCGAGCCATATGTCATCACTGGCAACACACACTGGTCATAGACTTTTGTCTTGAGACACTGCGGTAGGTTGGACGAGAAGATACCGTGCAGCTTCCTGAACGCTGCCCAGCCGAGTCGGATTCGACGATTGATCTCTTTCTCGAAGTTAGATCTACCCAACTGGACCGTCTGTCCCAGGTAGACGTAGTCGTCCACAACTTCGAGTGTAGAGTCTCCGATCTTGATAGGAGTGGGAGCTACATGGATGTTTACCATGACTTTGGTTTTGTCCATGTTCATTTTGAGTCCCACTCTTTCGGAAGCCCTACTGAGATCACCGAGCATTGTACTGAGCTCCTCCGTAGTCTCAGCCATGACTACTATGTCGTCGGCAAACCGAAGGTGAGTGATGTACTCGCCGTTGATATTGATGCCTCGCCCTCTCCATTCCAGAACCTTGAAGACATCCTCCAATGCGGCCGTGAACAGTTTCGGAGAGATAACGTCTCCCTGCCTCACACCCCGCTGTAAAAGGATAGGTTTCGAGGTCTGATCCTGGAGTCGGACTGACATGGTGGCGTTTTTGTACAAACATTTCAGCACTTCGATGTACCGATAGTCAATCTGGCACCGTTGGAGAGACTGCAGTACAGCCCAAGTCTCGATCGAATCGAAGGCTTTCTCGTAATCCACAAACGCTAAGCAGAGAGGCAGGTTATACTCCTCAGTCTTCTGTATAACCTGCCGTAGCGTATGTATGTGGTCTACGGTGCTAAAGCCTTTTCGGAATCCGGCTTGTTCAGGAGGCTGGAAGTCGTCGAACCTGCGTGCGAGACGATTCGTGATGACTCTGGAAAACAACTTGTAGACATGGCTCAGAAGTGAGATGGGCCTGTAGTTCTTAAGGAGGGCATTGTCGCCCTTCTTAAAGAAAAGTACCACCACACCTCTGCCCCATGCCTGTGGCGTTTTGCCCTCGAGTATGACGGAATTAAATAGCTTCTGAAGGGCCTTAAGGACCGGTTTTCCACCCGCCTTCAGAAGTTCGGCCGTAATTCCGTCCTCACCCGGCGCCTTATTGTGTTTAAGTTGTTTCAGAGCCATCCTAATCTCGTACAGGCTGACGTCCGGGATATCTTCGGTATAGTGTCGGGTCAATCTAGCTCTTGGATCATTCGCTAGATTTGTCGTGGGTTTAGAGATAGACGTGTATAACTGTCCATAGAATGCCTCGATCTCTCCCAGGAGCTCCGATTTAGCGGATATGACTCTGCCATCGTCGGTCTTCAGTTTCGTGAGTTGGCTCTGCCCAATAGACAGATCCCTCGCAAAAACTTTGGAGCCCTTATTCCGCTCTATCGCGTCCTTAACCCTTTCGGAATTAAAGTGGCGAAGATCGCGTTTTAAGGACTTCGAAATCTGTCTATTGAGCTGACGGTATCTGCACAAATCGTCTGAAGACTGCAGAATCATCTCACGCCTCTTCTTCATGTATATTACATCTTTTTTCTCTTCATATCTTCATTATATTACTATTTTTGTATGTTTGTAATGAATAGGCTCAAAAAGTACTGGGCCGATTTTTTTTTTTTTTTTACTGCTAGTAGTTAAATAAAGTTGACAGCAAACGTCAGAGTTGTGTAACTAGTGGGCTGGCACCGCTTAGCATAATGCTAAAATATTAGTAAACACCGTAGTAAGTGCAGTGTTTGTACTAGAAACGCGATATTTCTGAATGGAATGTTCCAGTGCAATGATTTTATTATCAATGTAATAATTTTCCATTCAACTCGTTATCAACTGTGCTTGGTTTTTATTTGGAGTTGTATTTTTAGCAGTATGTTGGGTACAAAATGAAATATAACATAAATAGATTTGATTGTATCATTATCTACTGGCAACGTCTCCGGGATCAAAGAGTTTCCGCGGCCCTGGAACGCAAAAGGCGACTAAAGGAACACGGGTGGGTTTAAGACCGTTTTCACATTATCCGATCCGATATCGGTGTCGGACGCCGATACGATATCGGAGTAAGTAAAATGTATGAAAAGCCGTGCTCCGATATCCGATATCGGGCCGGACAATATGAAAGACAGGTACATATTTCATACATTTACCTTACCCCGATATCGTATCGGGGTCCGATACCGATATCGGGTCGGAATATGTGAAAACGGTCTTAGTCAGTAAAAGTCTGATACTCCCTCTTGCTTCACCCAGAGCGGGAAGAGTTAAAAAAAGAACTGACCAAGTGTGAGTCGGATTCGCACATGAAAGGTTTCGTACTGCAATATTTTATGGGAAACTCTTTTAATTTTAATACTTGTCTATAGGCCCAACGAACAGCTAAGGCAAAAGCATTTTGTTGGTACGCTTCGGGCACGGAAACTCAAAAATGTATCTGGTTTATTACCGTAGAGTTCATCATCATCTGCCTAGCCTTTTCCCAACTATATTGGGGTCGGCTTCCAGTCAAGCCGGATTCAGCTGAATACCAGTGTTTTACGAGGAGCGGCTGCCTACCAGACCTCCACAACCCATTAACTGGGGTAACACGGTACTTCATGGCAAGACTGGAATCAGATTTACTGGCTTCTGACTATCCGTAACGACTGCCAAAGATCTTCAAATGACAGCCGGGACCAACGGCTTAACGTGCTTTCCGAGGCACGGAGGAAACTCGTTATGTTAAGATGGTCACCCATCCACAGACCAACCTAGGCAAGCGTTGCTTAACCTCGAAGATCGACCCGTGCGGCTGTTATTATTTAGCCACGAGCTCCTCTTTATTACCGTAGAGTTCGTAGTAATATATTTTTACTTAAATACCTTGAAACCCAATTCCTGACACATAGGTAATCGCTTTTTCCAAATCAATACTCTATCAGTAAAGAGTCGAGGAATTAAATCTAAGCTGGCATTAAATGGATTACAGATAGGATCACTCGTCATATCACTTGATACGGTGTGCCCGCGTAAGTGATCCGTACTATGCTGACTACATATTATATGCACTATTGATGTACTATGTTTATCTGTTATAGACATGATACATTATGTTTCCTGGTAATATAATAATTATATTAAAATAACAGCGAAGAGAGGTCATTTGATAATTCCCTACGTAAAAAAAATGGGATATTGACAAAATGTAGGGGGGTCGAAGCCTACTGGGGCTCTTTTTTAAAAGTTAGGTTAGAACGAAGGCAAACTGGAGTAGGTTTTAGTCAGTAAAAGTCTGGCACGCCCTACCGTTCCGCTCAGGGGGTGAGAAGTCATATATACCTCTTTAAACTTTGTACTACTTTATAACTGTAACACAAACTAAAATACTAATGATGATATAAATATAAATGAGAAGCCTCTTTACAAAGACACGGTTTAAAGAACTTAGTAACCAAAGACACACTACCAAAAAAAAATAGTTTCCTAACCAGTTCGAATCTGAACCACCTAACATAAAATACATCTGTATAATTTATCACCAGTGACCCCAGATAGCCCCAAATTATGGTAAAATACAAGTTTTTATCGTCCACGTGTATATAACATACTAGCTGTACCCTGCCGTTTCACCCGCATTTTTCGTTACTGCTCCGCTCCTGTGGGTTGTAGCGTGATGGTATATAGCCTATAGCATTCCTCGATAAATGGGCTATCTAACACTGAAAGAATTTTTCAAATCGGACCAGTAGTTCCAGAGATTACCCCCTATATACAAACTTACAAATTTTACCTCTTTATAATATTAGTATAGATATGTATAGTACGCAATAGGTACAAAAAATCTGTCCGTCATGGGTCACGTTGGTCCCCATGCGGTTTATATAAGACCATGTGTTGTAGATTGTAGGTTGTGCGTTTTTTATGTAAATACTTGTAGGTATATGTGTGGTAATTACATGCGTTAGGTAGCATAATAATGAGGTATATATACTTTGTATGAGATACCGTAGTTTTTTATTAGGGTTCTGTACATCATCATGCGCCTAGCCTTTTCCCAACTATATTGGGGTCGGCTTCCAGTCAAGCCGGATTGAGCTGAATACCAGTATTTTACGAGGAGCGGCTGCCTACCAGACCTCCACAACCCATTAACTGGGGTAACATACAAGGTTGACTGGTAGGAAATGCCTAATGCATTAAGTCTGCCTCTGTATTTCTATGTGCATATAGCATTTAATAAATAAATAACATGATACTTCATGGCAAGGTTGGAATTAGATTTAGTGGCTTCTGACTATCCGTAACGACTGCCAAAGATCTCCAAATGACAGCCGGGACCAACGGCTTAACGTGCTTTCCGCGGCACGGAGGAAACTCGGTACGTTAAGATGGTCTTGCTGTTTATACTACTGATGCTAAAGGTACTCACCAGCAGTGGAATGGGGTTCTGGCTCCTTCCCTCGAGTCCCTCAGCGAGCTCCAGGAGGTCTGTGTCGTATAAACTCTGTCCACGAGGCAGGTTTGATAGTCTGTAAGAGAAAAGGGGAGATCAGTCATGGAATTATAGCATAGATATACCTACTCGTATGTATACCAGTAATGCTAATAATATCGAATTAGTTTTCTTTATTTTTATTCTTAGTTAAGGTGAAAGCGTCAGGCTTGCCCACGAAATTCAAATTTTCTTATGTTTTTTGCAATTTGCAGGCCATTGGTAGGTTGTATGAAGTTAAAATATCTTTTGAGACTGTAAAACGTAACTAGTTACATAATTATAACCATAAAACCAAAAACTCATCAATCGATCTTAGTCCATATAAGTCGGGGAACGATTTTATCCTATTTGAACGATTTCTTTACCTAAATTAGGTATAGTGCGTGTCAGATAAAGAAAACTTTATATTTACCTGGCTCTAAGCATTTCGTCGATGGGCAAGTCTTCTGGTATCTCCTTCAGATATGGCACGTTGCCGGCGAGCATGAACGATGTCACCATGCCGCTCGGTCCATTACCTGGGGACAAAAGAATACATTACATAAGTAAGGTCAAAAAATTCTTCCAAAATTGAGAGGAATAGTGGGGAGGCTTCTTCTCTTGGGGGTTAGCATAGTTAGCCTGCAAATAAAATGTAGTTTTTGGGTGGGAGATCTAGAGAAAAGCCTCCACTGTTGGACTTAGGCCTCTTCCTAGCGTCACCACAGCGACCGGTCCTGTGCGTCTCGCATCCATCGGATTCCCGCGACTCTCGCGGAGGTCATCGGTCCACCTCCTGGGAGACCTACCTTCTAAAATAGCTGGTACTTTTTAATTAATTTTGCAATGAAAACCTGATGGTAAGCGATCACGTGATCAATAAATAGAGCGTACCAAAATGTAACCTATTCACTTTAAAAACCCAATAACACTTTGCTCGACACGGGACTCAAACCCAGGCTTAACATATTGTTTCTGCAGTGAAAAACTAGAGTTAACAAGTGCGCATAAAGAAATCTAATAAATACGAGTACTTAGCGTGCTTTTACGCTATTAGTATCTAACTTTATAAATGACATCAATTATTATTAAAATAATAGGAAGTTATTTCTATGAATTGTTTTATATCTATTAAATATTCTATGAAAAGGAAACACGGAAGTGTACGTATAATATGTATGTGTTTTCCCGTTCAGAAATAAATCATTTACGGATTTAATTTACTAAGTTATTATAGTATTAGCAATTTGTCATACTTAGAAATACTTAACTAATTAAAATAATAATTGCAAACAATTAAACTAATAAGCAACTTAATAGGTATAGGAACTGCATTATTGTTATATACGTAACACTTTCTGCTGTATGCATTAACATTAGCATTATCGGCCTTGTAATGTTCCCACTGCTGGGACTCAGGCCTCCTCTCTGGGAGAGGGAATGGGCAGTAAACCACCACGCGAGCCCAGCGCGGATTGGCGGATGTCACATGTCTTCGATTTTTTGGTTCTAGGATATGCCGGTTTCCTCACGATGTTTTCCTTCACCATTTTGAGAGCAGTGGTGATGAAATAAATAACACAAAGTAATGCGCCTGGTTGGGTTTGAACCCGCGACCTACAACTTGTAAGTCGGGGCATTTACCACTGGGCAACCACTGCTCATGCTGTATGCATTTAGTGTTTTTTTTTTTATATTATATGTATCACATAAACCAGTGCTTGACTGCAATCCCACCTGATGGTAAGCAGTGATGCAGTCGTTGATGGTGAGGCGCACTAGTTTAAAAGCCAATTCACTCTAGTCTTGAAGACACCCAGATTGTAATCGGACGGAAAGATCGCAAATGTTTTGATTTTAAAAACATTGCCCTTCAATTTAATTTATACCTACAGAAGTATAAATTAATTACATTTCCAAATGATCTTTAATTACGCGAACAATAAATAATACAAAAACTGGGTCGCCGGTCTATAGTTGTATACTCGTAGCAGACCATAATGTACGTCAGATTGTCAAGCAAAGTTGGCACGAGCCCAATTCCTAATTGTACGTCATTTACTATCCATTTTATTGAGCACTGACTAGGCGATGAAGGCTACTTTATGAGATGAGTAATAATACATAGATACTAATATTATAAATGTGAAAGTTTAGAGGTATGCGAATAGGCTCTTCATAAACTAGTAGGTACGCCTCAACATCAACGATTGCATCACTGCTTAAGTGCTTACAATCAGGTGGGATGGCATTCATGCACTAATTTATGTTATTAAAAATAGCAGGGTGTAAATTTTCACATAACTTCGTTGAAAAGGGAGGATCTTCCGACCGTGTGGTCGGTGATGGGTTTAGGCAACTGCCCAATAAATAATCTGAATCTGCTGTATACTCGTATGTTCGAATCGTACATAGAATTCGGATTGCGTGATGCAGAATTTTGATTTTTTTTTTAAGTGGCGTTCAAATGTCGCTACAAAAGTAACTCTGTCTGTTACGCTTTCATTATTAAACTATTAAACCGATTTTGATGAAATTTGGTACGGAGTAGGTAAGCTTGAATCCCGAGAAAGGACACAAACTATGTCCAGGAAAGACAGGTTACATTTTTATCGCAGAAGTATGTTCCCTTGCATTCATTATCTACTTTCTCACAGACAAACTCACGATCAAAAGCTAGTTTCCCACAGTAATAGTTCGATCGTGTTCATACTCAAGGCTATATAAAAATGGGTCAAAGACAAACGCTATTTTTTGCGTTTCTACAACAGAAATAAAGTGCTATTGCGAGACAGCGCGAAGCGATTCCCCTTGGTCAGTAATCGTGACGGTCACGGAACGTTCCGGAATGTAACGAGTAGGGATGGGCGAAGGACGTAACGAGGTAAACAATGGGAGAGCCACAGACCAGCGACGCGGTTTAGTGGCTACTGATTCTGTTTTTATTGCGTCGAGTCAAGCACTAAAAATATTAGGGGGAGTTGGCAAATTAACAAGGCCTCTCCAGCCATCAGACAGTACGGTAACCGTCTGAACTGAGCCCGAGCTGACTTCGACTGTGCGTAGTGTTCCATGCGCATCTCAATAAGATGTCAGCAGAACCGTACCCAGCAGGCTTGAAGCCTACGAGTAGGTACTGGGCTATTGGTTGTACGAAAGAGAGCCCTGGGGTCCTGGAACTAAGGCAAAGAAGGAACAGGAGTGGGGTTTTAGTTAGTAGAAGTCGGATACGCCCTCCCGCTCCGCCCAAGAGCGGGAGAAAGATTGCTTTCTTAAAAGAGGATACTTTTTTTCTGGGAGTATGTTTCCGGACTAGTTTTCTACATTTACGGGAGCGAGTCCGCTGGAAGAACATGTCGTATCTATGCCTTCCGAGCTCTATGGAGCCGTAACAAACCAGCCGTGAAACTGCGGCGTGTCGGTCAGGGTCGCGGCGTAAGATAAACACCGCTACGTTATAGCTTTAGATTATCCAAAACAAACAGATGTTGTATCATTAGCTTCTTGAATAATACTCGGGTTCCATTCAACATTTTACTAATTTTAAAGTTTGTAAGTACCTACTTATTGGTTTTTTTTTTTGGAAGGGGAATCATCAGAATGATTTCTACCGCTCTAGGGCGGAGCAGAAGGGCGTGTCAGACTCTTACTGACTAAACCCCACCCCGTTCCTTCGTTGCCTTCGATCTGGGGGACCTGGACTTACCTTTCGGAATTTCATTGTTCCCCAGAGGCTCGGCCCTACCTAACGGGCCCCTACAATTTGCTGACATCTCCTTGAGGCGCGCGTGGAACAGAACGCGCCGACTTATAGGGTGAGAGTCGCGAGAATGAGATGGATGAGTTGTGGCGACACTTGGGATTGGGAGAGGCTTATGTCCAACAGTGGACATCTTTCGGTGGACATGATGATGTTGATGTGTTGTTGTTTATACAACACTCCTCAACGACTGCGCTAGGCTAGCCGAGTGGACAAGCACACTTACTTCATGTGTACATAATAATTATATTAATTCCGCATATATATACTAGTGCCATTATTAAATGGTACGAGTATATAGGCGAATTAATGCAACAAGGCATTCGAAATTTTATGCAGGTAGATTTGTTCTCGTAAAACCGCTTCTGACGACATACATAGATGTGTCTTTTTCACAACTCTTTTTAAAAGTTAGAGACCATTTTATTCATTAACTCAACGTCGTCATTTGATTAACGCCCGTTTTAAATAACCTACCGCAGTTCTAGATATAACTATCCCCGATAGACAGTAAGAATCTATCTATCCATCGACAACTTTAGTAGGAAATGCTATCCGTCGGTAGGTTATAGGAAAGCAAGTAAGGGCAAAAGGATACATTTTTTAATCTTTAGTAGCTGCAACTATAGCTTATTTTAGTTACATCTTGGCATAATACACAACATGATCGCTTGCAATCCTCTATAAAAAATACTAGCTCTATAGTTACTTAACCCGCGAACACTCTGATCTATCTACTACTAAAACGATCAAGTGCATTATAAATATGTCATACAAAGTAGCAACACAGAGGTGGGGGGTCAATTGATGCCTGTCTGACCGTCTCGTCTGCGACCTGACGACGCCAGGCAGGTCGGCTGATGGAATATTCCACTCGTTTCAGTTGAGACCCGCTGCGAAACTGATTGATGGTAAGCAGGGCCAAGTGGTCTAGTGTCACGCAAGCCTGATGAAGACGATATGAAATGAATGGAAAATTGTAGAAACTACTTTAAAATAAACTAGTGCGCTTCACCATCAACGATTGCATTACTGCCTATAGATAGGATCGCAGTTAAGCACTAGTTTATGTTATAAAAATTATATAATAATTATTAAAAAAGTGTTTTAGCCAGTGAAAATAGTTTTGTTCCGCATTGGCCATTATTACAGAAAAAAAAGCGGTGTACATTAAAATTGGAACAATTTGAAATTGAGAAAACTAAAAAGAATTCCTCTCAAATTAAAAGGCAAGTGCAACGATTGGCTTTGGAAAACTCACTGAGTCAATTCCACAAGTTAATGCGAATTTTCCATAATTTTGCGAAAATATTGGGTGTAGAAACTGGGCCACTACAAGAAATCCATTACTCAACGAAACACTGAGCGCGATTTGATGGCTTTAAGCCTTCTATGGAAGTCCATTGTGAGCTACCACGCGTCAGAGCCGTAAGTCACCGCTCTCACAATAATAATAATTTAGAATAAAATCAAATGACTTACCAATAACAACGACTTCTTTGTACACGATGTCGTCTGATACAACGTGCTGGCAGGCCTTCATACTGTCCTTCATTTTACTGTCCGATTTTATCGCATACAGCCTCCTTCGGTCCAGCCTTTTCCCTTTCTTATCTCGGGTTTCTATATTATCTGTTCCCTCTCTTATCTCGGGCTTTTATATTATCTCCCTCACTTTATGTCTAGTTATATTCGAATGGTGATTTTTTAAATAGCGAATTCTAAATTCTAAATGCAGTCAGAATAAATACTTTTTATGTCAATAAAATTAATATCACACGCAGTTTTGAGTCTTACGGACTTTTTTAGTCTATTTCTTCTTCGTCGTAGTTTTTTGGGTCTGTGGTAGGTTTTGGTTGCTAACAGCGTTTTAACTTGGATTATGTGCAATCGTGATGTTTGCTATCTGAAACAATAAAGAGAAATAGGTTAGTAAGATGTTGCGTTTCATAAATCTTCAGTTCATCATCATCTACCTAGCCTTTTCCCAACTATATTGGGGTCGGCTTCCAGTCAAGCCGGATTTAGCTTAATGCTAGTATTTTACGAGGAGCGGCTGTCTACCAGACCTCCATAACCCATTAACTGGGATTGCATGGTACTTCTTGGCAAGACTGGAGTCAAAGCTTCATAAATCTTAGGTATTTGGTGCCAAAACACTGTTTTATCCTTGCATACTTCGTCAAAGTCTGGTCGTATATCAGATATTTTATGACCTACTTGATCACTCCAGTTAATTTATTAAAGACTGTCTTGGTCAGGTGCAAGGGCTCCCACACAAAATTGCGATACGACGCCGCAGTAAACAACGATTCAAATTTTCCCTCTTTGCCCTAATTCCTGAGTCCTGGAGTTCTCATTCATCAACCCAGGCCCTAGTGGGCTTCGACCCACTTTTCTTCGACACAATTGGGTGGAATGTTAAGGGCAAGAGCACGGGTGGATTTCTAAGTTTCTATAAATGTGACACACCCGCTACTGCACTCAGGGCAAAAGAAGTCATTAAACTATTTCCAACCTAAAGAAAATTGTACCTACCAGTACCAACGATGTTTATTTTTATTAGCAAGTCATTCTTTTTTATTGGAACGATAAATGACTGGCAATATCATATCTGTAATTTTCCGTATTTTATTCCCATATTGCTATAACCGCTATAAATTTAAAAAAAGATGACGAACTAATAACTAGACAAAATACTGATAGCCCCTTGGCTATCAGTACTTTAATAATAAGCATTATCGACCTTGTAATGTTACTCCTGTTGGGACCTCCTCTCTAGGAGAGGGAATGGCCCGTAATCCACCATGCAGGCCCAGTGCAGATTGATGGACTTCATATGTCTTGGAATTTTTGGTTCAAACCCAACCAAGCACATTACTTTGTGTAATTTATTTCATCACCGCTGCTCTCAAAGACGGTAAAGGAAATCCTCGTCAGGATTTAAATAATAATTGACACTAGTTACATAATATACAGAAAAATTATGAAATAAGGACCTATTCATGTTCAGTTCATACAAAAAACTTGATGGAAATCAGTCTAGACGTAGTCACGATCAATACTAACATAACCTAATACAAAAATAATGAGGTTATTGTACATAGAAAACGCTTTGTATTTTCATGGTCGAATTGGTAGTAGAACACCGAACACCATAATTGTTTATGTATCTATGTATCTATATGTATGTACATACATATAAAAGGGATAAACTGACTAACTGACATTCCAACGCATAGACGAAACTATTGGGACAAAAAGCGTGAAAAATTTTCCAATTTTCCTTGCCTTGAAGACGTAGGCGACCTAAGTGAAGAAAAGGGGGTTCAAAGTTTGTAATGAGTAACCTATTTTTGCGCGAGCGACGCCGTTGGCACAAGCTAGTATAAGATAAATTAACTCAAAAAATACTGGACCGATTTTAAAAATTCTTTCACTAATAGAATGCTACTATAACACGTGATATAGGCATGTCAATAGAAAATCAACGAAACCCCTGGCAGAAGCCAGTTATTATTCTACAAAACGGTTGTTTTTATTCTTAGCAAGGACACGAGTGTAACCGCAGACGACAGCTAGTTATAAAATAGCTATTAAAAACGTAAATATTGGAAACCCTGACCACAGTCTATATCGACTCGATGAATGGAAACTATTGATCGACCATATATCGACAATGTTCACTATTCAGTACGGACGTTGTTAGCTAAATCATAAACGATTAATTCCAGTAGTAAATATGATAAGCTGGTATTGCCTGATAAGGAGACGAAGGGGAGATTGATAGATGATTTATTAATATATTGATTTACTAGCTGAGGGGGAAGCGCGAAATTAGTTCGGCCGGATATAAGTAATTCTAGTGCCAAACATCTAAATGCGTTCAGCCGTTTGAACATGAAGGAGTAACAGATATACAAACTTATGATGCTTTAATAATTAGTGTGTTGTGTGGGTTTTAACCAATTTCTAGATATGAATCACCTCAATTTCTAAAAGCCAGATTTCATCCCTAAAAGAACAGAGCGTTTTCAGAAAACCTATACTCGTATTAATGTTTGAATCCCCGACCGGTCCTATGAGACCGCGCTGTTATTGTTTTACTATTGTGTCTCGTTTCGCGGGTATCTGATAGATTAAGGTACAGAAAAGCCAAAGATTTTAAAGTTTTTTTACACCTGTGGATAGCTGAGTGAGTCGCTAGACACACGGGTCCTGAAATAGCGCATAATGTATACTTTTTATCCTGGGAATATATTCTCTTGAGACCATTTTCAAACTCATCAATCATCATCATAATTATTTCAAACGAAAGACGTCCACAGTTGGACATAGGCCTTCACCAAGTGTCGCCACAACGACCGGTCCTGTGCGTCTCGCATCCATTAGATTCCCGCGACCCTCACCAGGTCTTCGGTCCGTCCTATGGGAGGCCTTCCAACGCTGCGTTTGAAACTAATCAATAAATAAAAAAGTAAATACGCTAACAGGTTTAGCCCATAGCGACTACCTAGTGACCCACGGAACTCAAAAAACAGGGGGACATCCATATCTCAAGGTGACTAAAGGTTATCTCATACAATTTTGGCTTCTCATGCTAACACAGAAACCGGTAGATATGCGCTATCACAGTAAACACCTACTGTTGGTCTGATAGCCTATCTTTTAATTAACTTTATCTAGGCAAATACACCTTATCTAGATAGGAATATGATCAAATATAACATGTCATAAGTGACTAGGAAAATTGTCGTGTAACAGTGACATCACGATGTATGGAGGAGCTCGTGGCTAAATAATAACAGCCACACAGGTCGATCTTCAAGGTTAAGCAACGCTTGCCTAGGTTGGTCTGTGGATGGGTGACCATCTTAACATAACGAGTTTCCTCCGTGCCTCGGAAAGCACGTTAAGCCGTTGGTCCCGGCTGTCATTTGGAGATCTTTGGCAGTCGTTACGGATAGTCAGAAGCCAGTAAATCTGACTCCAGTCTTGCTATGAAGTACCGTGTTACCCCAGTTAAATGGGTTGTAGAGGTCTGGTAGGCAGCCGCTCCTCGTAAAATACTGGTATTCAGCTAAATCCGGTTTGACTGGAAGCCGACCCCAATATAGTTGGGAAAAGGCAGGCAGGCAGTGACATCACGATGTATAGGCGTAGGGTAGCCTATCAGTGTTTTACAGGATGCATTTTAGTCAGTGTGAGCGGGAATTACATGACTTCATTGCGCCATCACCTTTCTATCATCGGACATCACGATATACGGCGGGTATCCACCCTTTCGTTGTTGAAACCTCTACGGTCCAGACTAACCTTTTCGCCTTGTCGTTTAAACCGCGCACATCGAAGGACTGGAACAACTTGCCTGCTGCAGTCTTCCCGTCGCATTTTGGGTTTCTTCAAGGCGAGAGTGAATGCTCTTAATAAACTAGTGCGCCTAAGCATCAATGATTGCATCACTGCTTACCATCAGGCGGGTTCGCAGTCAAGCACTAGTTTACGTTACATTAAAAAAAAAATGTCACTGTCATCGAATAAATATGACAGCGAGATGAGACGGCACATTTTATTTCAGTATCGCGATGATAATGACGATTTCGATGCAGTTCTAGAAATGTTGTTGACTAAAGATAATGCGTTATCTGTCTATAAATAAATAAAGAGGACCTAACTGACTAAGATATAAACGCACCGATGAATAAACTGGGACTAGGAGTGTAAAATTTTGCACAAGATTTCCTTTAATGACGTAGACCCCTAGCACTATGAGAGGATTTTCCAAAATTCACCCTAAAGAAATGAAGCGGGCGTCTAAAGTGACATGATTCCTAAAAACAAAGGGTAACTAAAGGCATATGGGTAGGTATAAGTCAGTAGACATCCCCTCGCTCTACCCAAAACAAGAAAAGTTATTTAATGATTATTACTCACCCAAAAAAAGGACAAAATAAAGACAGAAAATCTTGTTCCTTCTTTTTTTTTTTAGAGGAAAAATCCTAGCCAAATTACTGACTACAAAAACAAGCAAAGTACTTAATTGTTTGTTTGTGAACTAACTACACATGAAACTTCCGAATTTGTTACAAATAAAATTCTGAAAACTGAATCAGGTTGCAAATTAAAATCCTTAAATTGTATAAAACTTATAAGTAAACAATTTTAATGTGTATTCTAAACAGATGGTGCTTTGCAGTCTACTGGACATTATCAGTTTGACAAGTTAAGGCATTCTGTCACATGACTAATATCTCATGACTCACGAGTTATGTTAGCCTGAGGGAATTTACAAAATGTTTTTTTTTTTTTTTTTTTTTAATAGCCTAGTATGTGTCCCACTGCTGGGCAAAGGCCTCCCCTTTCTCCTTCCACATCTCTCTGTCTTGGGCCATCTCTGGCCAAGTTTGCCCCGCGAACACGATTAGATCGTCACACCACCTTCGCCGCGGTCGCCCTCGACGGCGTCGACCTCCCTCAGGCATCCAGTGAGTGACAATCTTCGCCCATCTGTCCGGGTGCATTCGAGCGACATGGCCAGCCCACTCCCACTTTAACCTGGCTGTTTTTTCCCCGACATCTGCCAATCGAGTTATGGAGCGCAGCGTGGTGTTTCTAACGCGATCTATTCGTTTGACACCTATTATGCTGCGCTCCATTGCCCTTTGACAAATCTTGAGTTTGGACTTCTGTTGTTCAGTAAGTGACCAACTTTGTGCACCGTAGGTTAGGACGGGCAGGATACACATGTCGATGAGTTTTCTTTTCAGGGTCATCGGAAGACTACCCTTCATATGCTCTTTAAAGGCCCAAAAGGTCTTCCAAGCATTCTGGACTCGTCTTTCGACTTCCCTGTCTTGCCTATTTTTAAAGGACACAATTTGGCCTAAGTACGTATACTCATCGACATAATGCAACACTTGCCCGTCTACCTCGACCCTACGTTTCGTGCTGTTGGTCATGACCTGGGTCTTAGATCTGTTCATTGTAAGTCCAACCTCAAGACTTGCCACGTTCAGATCCCGGAGCATTTCTTCAAGTTCTGAAGCTGATGTGGAGAACAACACAATGTCGTCAGCAAAGCGGAGGTTCGTTAGCTGGTGGCCACCAACATCAATGCCTCGTGACTGCCATGTTTCAGGTAACTTGTTAAAAACCTCCTGCAGTGCGCTTGTGAACAGCTTGGGTGAGAGCGGATCGCCCTGCTTAACTCCTTTCTGTACTGTGAAATTTGGACCAGAAATGTGCATCTTGATGTTTGCAGAACTACGTTGATAAATGTTTTCAATGAGGTCAATATAAGTGTGTACAATGTTTTGGGACTCCAAAGCATTGATTACTGAGTGATGGTCTATGCTATCGAATGCTTTGGCATAATCGACAAAGGCTAGATACAGTGGTTTATTGAACTCATTGTATTTTTCAATAACTTGATTGATAGTGTGAAGGTGGTCGGTTGTAGAGAAATGGGGCCGAAATCCTGCTTGTTCCGGAGGTTGGTGAAGGTCAAGCGTCGGAGCGATACGGTTCTGTATTATTTTAATAAACAATTTGTATAAATGTGAAATGAGGCTTATGGGTCGATAGTTTGAGATGTCAGCTTTATCTCCTTTTTTGTGCAGTAAAATAATGTTTGGAAAATGTATGGAAATGTATGGAATGGCAAAATGTATGGAATATGTTTTATACCAGCTTTTTTTATGAGTGGCCTCTTTCAGGTCAATCTAGGTGGTTGTCGGCTGTTTTACCGCATTTGCTGTGGCGGCCTCAATTAAAAATCAAAGCCAGGTCTAGTTTTATATCACCTGGTCGATAGTGCCCTTTTATATATGTAATTATGTCATTCGGCCCTTAGGGATCCAATTAGGCGACCCCTAGAGAATAATGAGATTTGAATTTAATCTGGCAGTAGCCCCCCGGAATAAAAAGTATCCTTTGTCTTATTCCAGATCTATCCGTGTGCGAAGTTACATTTAAATCAGCTGTTTGAGCGTGAAAGAAGTAATAAATAAAATATTAGTGTTATCAAGCTATTTCCCGTCGACATATATCAAGTTATTCATAACTAGCTTCTGCAAGTGGCTACGCCCGTGCGAAAGTTTCTCCATCCAAACTTTGGACTTCCATTTCATCCCTTTAGGGGGTGAATTTCGGAAAATCCTTGTTTAGTGCTCGCCTATATCATAAAAGCAAACCGTGTTCAAAATTTCACGCTCCTTAGTCCCAGTAGTTTCGACTGTGCGTAGATGTCAGTGCAGTTTCTCTTTTTATATTTATACAGATGACAATTTTATGTTACTAATACAAGTTTGACGGATAAAACCAGAAACCAATAGCTTCAATTCTGACGCCAGCGTAACCCCAGGTTTTCATAGGTCAGGCATAAACCGCGTGGTTAACAGCAAAGATTACAAAATGACACAAATTAGCGCTGGCAATATATTTAGGGCGAATATGCGGAAAACATTACTCCTACTATTTGGCAGCCGTTCAGTCGGCTAAAGATATAATTAGTGTCTTTGAGTTAATTCTTTTTCGCATCTTTTGTCTTCGGTGATAGAGACATTACAACTTCGTAACATACTCATACGCCTTTTTTGTATGGGGTAGGCAGAAACTGTAGACCGCTACCGGAGATTTTTAGGTACTCCTTTTACTTCGTAAAGTTCAAACTAGGGATGTAATGTAAGTGCTTATGATCATCATCATCATCCCAGCCGAAGGACGTCCACAGCTGGACATAAGCCTCCCCCAAGCGAAGCGACGCCACAGAGACCGATCCTGTGCGTCTCGCATCCATCGCCTTATATCGGAATCGAATTCGGAAGAGGAGTTTTAAAAATTTGCTTTATCGGAATCGGCACCGAAATCAGAGGAGGAGGCAGAAACGTCATGTAATACACTACTAAAATTTACAAAAAAATCGGTTATGTAGGTAAAGTTGAAGTGCGAACATCAACAAAAGAGATCGAAAGAAGGCACAGGAAGGGAAGATCCCACTTTGTACCTGCGACACAACTTAATAATAACACCGATTAATAATAACCAGAACCGACATCAGAATCGGAGGTTTTTTTTTAAAAAAATTCTGGTATGGGATTCATCAGAATGACTTCTCCCACTCTTGGGCGGAGCGGGAGGGCGTGTCAGACTTACTGACTAAACCCCTACCCCGTTCCTTCGTTGCCTTCGATCTGGGGAGGACTCGGTGTCAACCTTTCGGAATACCCATGTTCCCCAGAGGCTTCGGCCCTGCCGGGCCCTTACAGTTTGCTGACATCTCCTTGAGGCGCGCGTGGAACAGAACGCGCCGTTGACGACTGGACTCGGTCCAGATTATTTCCAGACTATCAGAATCGGAGGTGCCAAATCAATCGGAAGCTCCGACCTTTCGGAAATGCTCCGTACAAAAGAACATTACAGAAAATTACGAAACCGGAAAATTCTTAGCCATTCGATCTTATATCTAATCTCTTTAATATCTAGTTCAACAACATTTATTATTGGAACAAAAATTCTCGGAACATCTCTTTTATAAGAATCTAGATCAAATTCTTCTACTACATACTCGTATAATACTGGATGCATTTAAGTGTGGTTTCATTTGACCTAATATTTTACGACTTAATTTCTTGGCACGGAACAAACCTCATGTATCTTGTGGCTTAGAGCTTGGTAGCTATGCCAATTTTTCAGAGAAAGAAGAAAAAGGAGTTAGTGATAGTATGACGGGTAACAAGACAGAATGGAAAAAAACAAGAGCGTGTCGGGCCACGCTCAGTGTAGGGTTCCGTAGTTTCCCGTCCGTCACAATAAGTGTCCTCACCTAAAAGGAAAGAATACTAACAGCGCAAAGTAGCCCAACGTTTTTTTTATTTGAAAGAATATACGTTCAGGATAATAAAGTAAGTAAATTAAGAAAAAACAATACAAGGGCAAGAAGAAGAATTCGGTCTTCCTAGTTAAGGAGACTTTAGAAAATAAATTAACCGACAAATTATTAGTGAAGGTTTTTATGAAACAGGAAATGGACACTAAACATCTCATGAATAAGCAAACGTTTAAATTAGATAGAGGCCCTTGAAAATTGATTTATAATGTAACAATATAATGTAAACACATGTTCCCGATACCGATGGTTGAATTTAGATTTTTATTATCATCTGCCTAGCCTTTTTTCCCAACTATATTGGGGTCGGCTTCCAGTCAAGCCGGATTTAGCTGAATACCAGTATTTTACGAGGAGCGGCTGCCTACCAGACCTCCACAACCCAATAACTGGGGTAACACGGTACTTCATGGCAAGACTGGAGTCAGATTTACTGGCTTCTGACTATCCGTAACGACTGCCAAAGATCTACAAATGACAGCCGGGACCAACGGCTTAACGAATACGGCGAAACAAGTTTCCATACAAACCAATATTACAGGGCAATCTAAGCAACTAAGAAATAAACTACACAGGTGGTATAATGGAAAGCTATTAGTTCATGAATCCCCAACCGGTCCTATGAGACCGCGCTGTTATTGTTTTACTATTGTGTCTCGTTTTGCGGGTATGTGATAGGTAAAAAGTATATGTTGTATTTTTTATTAGGCCTAAATAAACTTCCACTAATAATAATATTGTTAATAACCGGTTACCGGGCGATTAATACTGGTTAAATCCAGATTACGATCAATAAAAAAAACATTGGACAGATCAAGTTTAATGGGATTCTCCAAAGCAACATTTTTTTTTCCTCGACATCTGGTTACCTGTGTTTACTACCTGCTAGTAATACCAAGCAGGTAGTAGTATATGTTGTTTTCCTCAATAAAATAGAACCGTGAATGAAAGAAGGAAAAAGTCTTCGTAAATTGCGTCACTTGCATTCTAGATTTTTTTATGTAGGTTAATAAGTATGATCATTGATGATGAATGAATTATTAAGCATTATGAAATCTTCCGTGCGTAAATAAATAGGTATATGAAATATCAATTTTTTTTTGGTTACTCTTCTCCTACCCGCGAAACGAGACACAATAGTAAGACAATGACAGCGCGGTCTCATGAGACCGGTCGGGGATTCAAACGTTAAATGTATAGATATGAAAATAAATTCGATATCTACCTACTACCTATGTATATCAAAAACACAATTTTTAAAAATTCTGTCTGTGCGTCTGTCTGTTTAGTTGCTCCGGCTAATCTCCGAAAAGGCTATACAGACTTTGACGGGACTTTTGCTGGTAAACAACTGATGTCATAAGGAGTAACTAACACTAATTTTATGTTAGAAAAAAAGAATTAGGGTTCCGCGTAATGGTAGTTAGAATTAAGCGCTTAAATTGCTTTCGGAGGAACTTCCTAACCGCCTATTAAGAAACAAAGTAAGAAAGATAGAAAGTAGAATATTAAATTAAATCATCCAACCACGATCCGATTGTCGCGTACCGCTAAAGCTTATAACTTAGCCACTCGCTAAAAATAAGAATACCTAACCAATATATGAATAATGGCTTGTCTCATACATGTCATGTCCTGCGGTTTTCCCTCCGCCATATTTTCCTTTTTCCTCTATTGTAAAAGATGTTTATGTTCTTTAAATATTCCTAATGATACATAATGTACTATCCTCTTACGTTAACTTGTACAATGGCAGGCAAAAAATATTTTTTCCTTGAATTTAATACTTGTACGTAGGTATCTAAGTATTGATTTCATTCATGTGTCAGTGAGTCATTTGGAAAAAGGAATATATTTCTACTAGCTGTCTTAGCAATTGTTTTGCCATATGAATTACTAGCTTCTGCCAGTGGCTTCACCCGCGTAAAAGTAGGTTTCTCAATACAAACTTTGAAACCCCGTTTTCTACCCTTAAGGGGTGAATTTTGGAAAATCCTCTCATAGTGCTCGTTAATGCCATAAAAGGAAAACTTGTGTGAAAGTTAAGTAGTAGCTAGTCCCAGTAGTTTTGGCTGTGCGTTGAAATCATAACTACTGGGACTCCTCCTGGTTACTCCCTCTTCTAAGGTATTTTAATGTGAGATGGGTACCCAATTAATGCAGCTCTGTACGTATAGGGGCTCTGTACTTGTTAAGTTGTAAAAGATTTTAGCCCAGATAAGGATTTTCAGTATTTTCAAACACTGAAAAGATAACTTATACGTGACCTTTTATGTCAACAAAAAACACCGTTACTTGCGTCCGAAATCTAAAATTGAGATTTATTTAGACCATCATACAGTTGAGATGAATCCCAAAAGAAAAACTACGCATCAACTTTTTAATGTTCCGATTTCCACACAAAGAAACAAATTACATTCAGCCTATATTATGACCAGTTGAAAAACTGGTGAAACTACATTGGATCCACGTCGGCCACATAGGTACGCCGATCTGGGTGCGTCGGTCTCCATACATTTTATATGGCAACTAGACTTGTAGAGCTACATTAGACCCACGCCACACGACGCGGTTCTACGTACAACTCAGGCGTCGCCGACGTGTGCGTCTAGGGATGCCAAGTCTTCAATTCGAAAAACCGGACAAACCAAACAGTTTAACCGAACATTTGATTAAAAATGCCGACAAATTTTCTTTTAAAGCCATTTGGAAGTTTTACTTTTTACATTCTAACGAAATACAAGTCATTACTGGTCTGCAAACGCTTGCAATTGCAAGAATACATGACAGATGGTCAAATTTAAAAAGTCTTACAAAAGCCGGACAGACCGTACTCCACCTTTTTTGGCCGGACACACAACCAAAAAGCCTGCCCGTGTACGGTTTTATCCGGACGCCAGACAACGCTACATGCGTCGGTCTAATGTAGTTCCCACTAAATATTTTAATTTATGGAAATAACGATTCATAGGTATATCAGCCGTCAAACATCGGTTTTCCGGTGGTTGACCGTTATCTTTTATCATTTACGTAACAAAACCGCATTCGCTGTGAAAGTTACGGTTCGTCGTGGTAAAATGGGGCAGTGGCTTTTTAATCTTTGATGGTCAGAAAAAAAGAAAGTGTTATTATCGGTTACTTACTCTGATGCAGTGAGATCTCACATGCCGAGATAACACATGAGAATTCATTGCATCTTTTTTTCATTGAGGTGTCGAAAAACATTGAATATATTGCATTGAAAACAGCTGAAAGATTAAAAGTTTGTTTCAAAGAAACGTCGAGAACTTTTATTAGAAGATTAATGTCAAAAAAACTGGCATACGCACTACAATATTAAAATCGAGTTCGTTTAATAAATGCTGACAAAATAACGATTATCTTTTATAGGAGGTTATAAAAATTTAAGACTTATTTTTTTTTATCTCAGCTAAAATTAATCTAAAATAATATGAACCCGCAAAGTACAGGGATTGACACAAACAATTATTCTGTTTTTGTACATAAATATTTACATAGTCGGGGGCAAAAGTTAGTTATATATTTACTAAACTTAAGGTTTTTTAGAAACAGTCAAATAAATTCTCACATTTTGGGTGGAGCGAGATCCGTAGTGTCAGACTTTTACTGACTAAAACCCACTTAAGTTCCACAAATTACAAACAATCTCAAACTCATTAGGAACACAAAAATCCAATGACCAGCACAACAACCTGACATAAGTAAAGTCTATGAGCCAGCCAAAACCCTGCTTCAGACAGCGCACAGACTTCCCGGCGTGGGTTCAAGGATCCTGGCAGGGTTCCAGACCATTTCTTATCTCTTAGTAACATTATTCATCAGTAGCAACAGTAGTTACTCACAGTTAGGGCTGCTAAGTGCTAGATCTTCAAACCGAAAAGCCAGACAAACCAAACAGTTTAGCCGGATATTTGAGAAAAAGGACGACATTTTTTTTTGACGTTGTTCATCATCATCTACCTAGCGTTTTCCCAACTATATTGGGGTCGGCTTCCAGTCAAGCCGGATTTAGCTGAATACCAGTATTTTACAAGGACCGGCTGCCTACCAGACCTCCACAACCCATTAACTGGGGTAACACGGTACTTCATGGCAAGACTGGTGTCAGATTTACTGGCTTCTTTTTACTGTCTGGGCTTCTGGCGGACGCCTGGCAACGCTATCTGTTAGTAACATTATTAATCAGTAGCAACCCTTATTTGTTACTGTTACTCACAGTTATAAAGTTTCCTATGACTCATTGTAAAAGCCAGCAAAATATTGTTTTCGGAAGAAAATTCTTTGATGACGTTTTTCTTTTGAATTCGTTGGCAACAGAATATTTTGGGTAATTGGAACTATGGCATACGTCTTTCGTAGTGTATTTTAAGAGATAGTTTTTGTTAGTCATGTCAGATAATATATTGTGAATTTTTTTATAGATGGGAAATCATCTTATGTCTTCTTCTAAAGTGGAGCGGACTCGCCCACACCGCTAACATTCAAGTATGCCTTTATTTAGTCAGTAAAAGTCTGTCACTTCCTCTCGCTTCACGCAGAGCGGGAAGAGTTATTCAATTTAAAGATCTTCCCACCTGAAGTTGAGTTGAAGAGAAGTTTTTTTTTTTACAGTTAAGCTTTTATTTTATATGACAATAGGTACAAGGTATTTACAGTATAATAAAAACTAACTCTAAACTAATTAAAAATAACTTAAAACAAACTAATATATGGCGTCAAAAAACTCCTCCACATCGCTGTCGACTGGTAATGTGCCCAAAAGACTGGCAGCATTGCCACGCTGAATGGCAATGCTTATTTTCTGTCCAAAGTAAAAGCCAGCCCTTGGGTCACGCGAAGTGTCAACAAGGTGCTTCGAAAGATCTTTAGAGAAGTTGTTTGTTGATTTCCCATTCCACAAAGACATAGCGACGTCTCCAGGCAATAAGTCGGTAATCGCAGGGATCAGTTTTTCGATTCATCATCATCTGCCTAGCCTTTTTTCCCAACTATATTGGGGTCGGCTTCCAGTCAAGCCAGATTTAGCTGAATACCAGTATTTTACGAGGAGCGGCTGCCTACCAGACCTCCACAACCCATTAACTGGGGTAATGGTAGTTTTTCGATTACCAATTCCAATACGATTTATAAGTATAGATTACAATGAGTCGGTAATCGAAAAACTGATCACTGCGATTACCGACTTAATGCCCGGACGCGACGATAGTTTTTCACTTTACTATGAGTTCAACTAGTACAACGACTTACAATAATAAAAACAATAGTGTCTTTTGTTTACAGCTTTACGTATAAACCAATTTAAAACGTTGAACAATTTATTATGAATTGCACCTTTATTAATTAATCACAAAACAATTGATAACGAAATAATTGGTAAATATTGCATCAGTTTCATTGAGAACTTCGCTTATTTACTGCAAGAATATCTCAAAAGATATGTATTGTAGTGTCTCCGGTCCAAAATAGAGTAAGATAAACAATATTAATGTGCCTTTCACTCTCGTTACGGATAAAAGATAAAAATAATTATGTTGTGTTTTACGATGAAATTATATCTATACCAAATTAGACGTTGTCTAAAAGTTACGATCCGGATTGCATCACCACTTAACATGGAATTATTTTTTGGTGAAGTTCAGTGTCTATGTAAAAATTAGTCATTTGCCTAGCCTTTTCCCAACTATGTATATTGGGGTCGGCTTCCAGTCAAGCCGGATTTAGCTGAATACCAGTATTTTACGAGTAGCGGCTGCCTACAAGACTTCCACAACCCATTAACTGGGGTAACACGGAGCTTCATGGCAAGACTGGAGTCAGATTTACTGGCTTCTGTCTATCCGTAACGACTGCCAAAGATCTACAAATGACAGCCGGGACCTACGACTTAACGTGCTTTCCGAGGCACGAAGAAAACTCGGTATGTTAAGATGGTCACCCATCCACAGATCAACCTTGGCAAGTTTTGCTTAACGTTGAAGATCGACCCGTGCAGCTGTTATTATCTAGCCACGAGCTCTACCGAATCCGGATCGATACAGTTACTGCATCAACGTTTCCTTAGCAATAACGTTTATTAAGTTTAACGTTACATAACGACTTATTTTAAATTTATCTCGCATAGCTGTATAAATGAATACTAATCAAATTAGCATGTGCGATTATCTAGCATGATTCTACAACTTATACCTACTTGTTAAGGTAGTCATGGCAAAATGATGTTGCAGTTTTCATTGCTGCACGAGGAATTTAATTATGTATTTTTTTTTTGCAGGTTTGCAATTGCAACGTGTTCCAGTTTCGTACAGGTGCAATTTGATTACCGATTAATTTGAAAAAAAAATTTCTTGATGAACTAGAACAACAGTCAATTCTCAGCGATACGGCAATTGATTTTATAAAGATTTTTTGAAATTCTAGATTGGAGTAGGTATGGTGTTAGATAAATATTAATGTTACTATAATTATATTGAAGTTGCAAATGCATTTCAATCGTTATGTTCGATGCACAGAACATATAAAGTGGTTCGATGTATGCTTCTTACGTTACTATTTTTATAAGTTTTATGTAAATAATAACTCGCTACCTTATTTGTTACACTGATCAAGGGGATTCCTCCGATAATTAAAATACCGGCTCTGTCTACCAAAGTTTTTTCATAATGTAACCAATTAACACCACCATAATGTACCTACTCGTTTGTAAATATAGCTGTACATTTTTATTTAAATAAACATTATTTTTGTTTTGATTGATCCCGCTTACAATTTTTTTTACACTACTTTGAGGGATTCCCCTAAATATCAAAAATTCCTCAGCATCGTTAACTTTTTAATAAGGAAACTCATTTAATTTGCTGTAAGCTTTAAGAAAGAAACATTAGCCAAAATGAATGCAAGGAAAATACAGAATTGGGGCAAACAAGGAACAGGAGTTGGTTTTAGTCGGTAGACACTCCGCCTAGAACGGGAGAAGTCATTTTTAGGACTTTTGTAACTTAGTTCATGTATCCCCGACCGGTCGCATGAGACCGCGCTGTTATTGTTTTACTATTGTGTCTCGTTTTACGGGTATGTGATAGGTTAAATAAGTTTCATCACATTAAATTTTCTTTTCTGCCCTATTTTTACCGTAAAGTTCTTTGCCTCTGCCCACGTCAGTAAAATAACCGGTTTGAATATAAATTATTTTAATTAATGCAATGGTAAAACGTAAATGAATAGATTAGAATGTGTCAAGTATTTAAATTATTATGCCTCACAGTTTTTTTATCAGTAGGTAATAAATCAGATAGGAACTAGAAATACTTTTAAAATGTATATATATTTAGTTTGATAAGTATGGAATATACTGAAATCCGTTTAAGTGGACCCCTACCTACATATGCAAGCAATATTTCTTACTGATAACACTACTCAACACTTAAAAAATATCTGACCCAATTCATATTATTTCATAATAAGCTTGACCAATATAAAAATACTGTATGCATTTTATTTCGATATCACATCTGGTTATAGGGAAAAATATTTTTTTATTTTTTTACCTACCTACAAAAGTTAAAATGGGTAGTCCGGAAACTTATTACTTTTGCAAATGGAACATAGTGCATTTGTTAATATATTAACTGACTTCTTAAATGTCGCGAGTGTGTGTTAACAGTCCTGATTTATTTTGCTATATTTGTGGCGAGTTTACGCCGAAATCGAAAAAAAAACCACTTTCTGACTTAAACAGTGCTATCAAGCTTATTTTAACCGTGTCGTAAGGAATCAAGACAAGTCATGGGTTCTTGACTTGTTCATGTTCTTGTTCATGACTTTTTCCCTGAAAATATGGGATCAGTCAGTGACGAACATGGCGAACGCTTTCACCAAGATGTTGTTGCATTTGAAAAGCGATTTCAAGGCAGATGGGAGCCTGCTATGCTCGCGGATTACTGTTGGAGCCTTATTAGAGAGACCCCTGCTACTGAGTACAAGAGAAAAGCCAGCCACTCCAAAAAAACTACGCCATTTCAATTAAAATTACAATAAAATTATGGAAAATTCGTGATTTCGGACATGGATGTTTATCTGGACATTGAGATGTGATGGTGTGTGTATATTTGCATATTTTTATTACTTTAGTGGCAAGAAATAGTAATCACATAATGCGACCTCAGATAAAATCAAAAGTTGAAAATTTGTTGAGTAGTGTAATTTATAATGAGTTCCCGATATCTTTGAAATATTCATTGCTTGGAAATATCTCTGTAAAATAAAATAAAAACTAAAGGGGGTTCTGGTACGAGAAACGTTATTTTGTCGGAATTTTTTTTTGCTCGATTTTTATGTGTAGTATTTTAATTTAACCTATCACATACCCACGAAACGAGACACAATAGTAAAACAACAGCGCGGTCGCATGAGACCGGTCGGGGATTCATGAATATTTAAATTACTATTGTTGATATACATTATTGTTATTTTATATTGTTAAAAATATGTAGTATAAAATATTTTGAAAGTACATCGATTATAATAAAAAACCATTACTTTATTAACCATATAGTTGATATATTATAACAGATCTTTCAATGTCATCAAGGCCAAGAGCATATTAAAAGCAGCTGCTCATTCATATTTTATATATGTACATAAATCATAATAACATAGCAGAAATTCTAGAATTTTAATAATTTAATATTAGTCTATGTTTTCTTTTTTAATAATTAAAAAGTATATAAAAAAAGAATAAATAGATAGAAAAAAATAGATAATAATATTAAGAATAAATATATAATAATAAAATAGAAAGTAATATTAGAATGATAAACTAATCGTAAAACTGCACATGTACACTTCTATTCAAAGAATTTTAACTAAGGTAGACAAACACAATTTAAAACGAATAATTAAAACTATCAAGTTTTATTTTAATTAGACTACATTCGAATAAATTAAATTAAAAAAACTCGCAATTCATTTTCAGTCGCATGACTACAGTGAATCTTTAATTGTGCAACATCGATTTGCAGAACTAAAAATAATATACTTAATAATAATAATAAAAAAAATACATACCCAATAAAACGAAAATAAACTACAGCTGCACTAAAAAAATCCACACACAACACTAAAAACGATTTTTTAAAACGAATTCTTAATTTAATTTCTCGCGAATGTTCCGGAGCGTTTAGCTCGGGACGTGCGTACTCGACCGCGGTTGGATGCGAACTGAAAAGTATAACTGACTACGGACATTGATATGCCGTTCTTAATTTGAATTGTATCGTAGTCTCTGAGTTGTCGAGCACGTGTTTCGCACAGTTTCATGTTTTTCATGAAATGTGTGTGATTGTGTGTCAATGTGTTTTTCATGCGTTGTCGGGTGAGGATGAAACTGTATGAGTGCATTGAGTGTTTATTTATCTTTATTTGTTATTAGAAACTGTTGTGTTTATAACGTGATTTATGTTTACAATTTTAGTCATTGTTAGGCATATTTTATCATTAAAAATCAATTTCAATGAGTATCTGTTGAAACGCGAAGATAAGTTTAAGGATTACTCTTGCTATTTCATCAGTCGAAGCTTATTTTAATCAAGAACATTATTTAAAAAAACTAATTGAAGTTCGTGGTCGGATTTGAAGTCGGCTACTGAGTTGCGGGTTCGCTTCCCGCACGGAACAAATATCTATATAGCCTATAGATAATCTGGGCGCCAAAGAGATGTTAGAAAAGCTGTAGAAGCTCAGCAGGACCGATGCCCGTTACCACGGGGAATTTTTGCAATTTCTACTCGCCTGCAACAAAAAAATATAATGCGCACTCTTGCAAAACCTTTAAAAAGATTTTATGAGTAATATTAAAAAAAGCTGTGCTTTACTTAAAAAAAAAATTGACAACATCTAAGCTGATTGGTTTATCAGGCTTTTCGATGTGAAGACCTGACAACCCTATGTCCAAGAATCACACTACCTATTATCTATTAAGTATCTCGTGTCCACCCCACGTTCGAAGCCATGTGTACCATGTGCTACATGCCGGACAAGCACTTAAGTCCAAGTGCTACTAGATTGCTAATTAATAACTCATTACGGCGGGCTATTGTGTCTCTAAGTGCCTAGGAGACATCCGAGTACACGGGCTTTAATTAGAATGTGTTTACTACTTCGTTTCATAGAGTTAATGGCACTTATCTTAAGTACAGTCATCATCATCTACCCAGCCTTTTCCCAACTATATTGGGATCGGCTTCCAGTCAAGCCGGATTTAGCTGAATACCAGTATTTTACGAAGAGCGGCTACCTACCAGACCTCCTCAACCCATTAACTGGGGTAACACGGTACTTCATGGCAAGACTGGAGTCAGATTTACTGGCTTCTGACTATCCGTAACGACTGCCAAAGATCTACAAATGACAGCCGGGACCAACGGCTTAACGTGCTTTCCGAGGCACGGAGGAAAGTTATCTTAAGTACAGTACCCGGCGATAAATTTTGCACATCAACCTTATAGAAAAATTGCTGTATTTTATACAAAGAATAAAAAGAATAATGAAAAGAAGCAAATCGTAATTGTTTTAACAGCTCCTAATAGATACCGGACTATTTGTATTTCGTGCGAGAGAGATCTCTACGAAGCCGAAATTAGCCGTTTGTCTCTTTCGTCGATGTGCATTTTTTATCGCCTGGTACTTTAGTTGGAGCTGTTGTTTCTCATATAGCCGAAAAATCGTCATCATCTCAGCTGCAAGAAGTTCACTGCTGGACATAGGCCTCCTCCAAGCGCCACTGACGATCCTGTGCGTTTCGCATCCATCAGATTCCAGCGACCCTCGTCAGGTCATCGGTTCACCTTGTGGAAGGCCTTCCAACGCTGCGTTTCCCGGCAAGTAGCCGCCACTCCAAAACCTTTCGCGTCCATCAGCCATCTGTTCTACGAGCTATGCCCTGCCCACTGCTACTTAAGTTTGGCGATTCTTCGGGCTATGTTGGTAGCCTTGGTTCTCTTGCGGATATCTTCATTTCTGATGTGATCACGCAAGGAAACACCGAGCATACCTTTTTCAATTGTCGTTTGGTTGACTTTAAGGCTTCTTTGATGAGGCCGAAGTATAGAATAAAATATCCTATAATTATTTCTCCTAACACAAGCATTAGTCATTGTCATAAAAGGAGGCTCGTCTCAATCATAAATATTGTAAAAAACTTAAACTTGGCTTAGCTTAAACTTGGCTTTATTTATTGCGTAAAAACGCAGGCGAAGCAGGTAACAGCTAATACAATTGAAATAAGCGTCACAGAAGTTTTAAGTTTCAAATTAAACATCTGAAACTTGTTATTAAAACAATTGGACAATTTTCATTCTAAATGGTCAATTTATTCAATTACAGGCAGTCCAGGGTGTCATTACTAAGACTCTACAGTCGTAAAGAATGTACAATTGAAAGACGATACTACTACTCTTTCAAGTGTACATTCTTTACGACAATATCTAATCGATTATAATTATTATGTTTTACAGTAGGTACAATAGAAAAATTTGCAGAAAAAGTCAAAATCCTGATAGTAGCTAGTAGCATAGCATAATCAGTCTTATAATCGAGCCATTACCGCTGACTTAGCGTAACCGACAAAAAATAAATTTTACAGGAGAAGGTAATAGTATATTTAAAAATAAAATATTACTGCTAATAATTGCAAAATTAAAGTGAAACCCTTATAATAATAATCTAAGGTTCATAAATAATTATTATATGTTAAATTTCACTTTAATTTTTGCAATTATTAGCAGTAATATTTAAAAATAACCTTCTCCTGTAAAATTTAGTTTTTGTCGGTTACGCTAAGTCGGCGGTAATGGCTCTTAATGTTCTCAATGCTCTTGGAAAAGAAAAGGACTCGGACTCTAGGAAAAGGAAAGGGTCGTAACCACGCGGGTCCATTGCGGATGCCACAAACTAATTCTACATGTCTTCGAATTTTTGATTCTAGTAGGTTTTCTCACGATGTTTTCCTTCATCATCGTTTGAGGTGTTTAAATATTAAAAAAAGCCTCTTTTTCCAATTATCCGATGTTCTGCAAAAATCCTAGGAAAAAAATCAGCATTTGTAAATTTTCCTCCGTCATATTATGAACGATTATCTTATTATAAAGATAGTTGTATATTATCATAGTTGTATAATATTTTAAATTTAACCTAAATTACTGAAACACAACGAGGAAATTAGTTTAATTTAATTTTACGGCAGAACAAATGTGCAACTACAATTCTGTCAGCCATATTTATCTAGAACTTTCCACGCTACATTACAAATGACCTTTTAAACCGCAATACCGTTCAATAACTACGCTATATTTTAAATTCCAACCGATTACGTATAATATAATTAGACTTTCCAAGTTAAATTCAGTTCCGAAAGTATAACCTTGTAACGAGGTTCAAGGTTCCAAATTATTACGTCTAAGGAGTTTATTTTTAATTGTTGTAAACTAGTACTTGACTGCGATCCCACCTGATGGTAAGCAGTGATGCAATCGTTGATGGTGAGGCGCACTAGTTTATTAATTGCCTATTCACTCTAGCCTTGAAGACACTCAAATTATAATCGAACCGAGAAGAACTGAAGATGAGACGGGAAGACCGATTATTCATGAATCTTTTTTTTAGGTGGTGGTAGAATGACTTCTGCCGCTCTTGGGCAGAGCCGGAAGGCGTTTCAGATTTTTACTGACTAAACCCCACCTTCTTTCTTTGCCTTAGTTCCAGGGTCCCGAGTTTTCCTTTCGGAAGCTCACCCATGGCCCCAGACGTTTCGACCCTGTTGAGTCCCTACAGTTTGCTGACATCTCTTTGAGACAAGTCAAGGAGTGAATAGGTTACTTCTAGGCAAACGTGCTCCATCGTCGACCACATCATCGCTTACCATCAGCTATGCTGTACTTATGTCAACGCAATGCAAACTCACGGTGAGTTGACAAAGACAGTTCTTCATACATTAATTTGCGTTCGCTGTTTGAAGGTTGTCTCGGCTCGGAGCTCGTGACTAGATAATAACAGCCGCACAGGTTGATCTTCAAGGTTAAGCAACGCTTGCCTAGGTTGGTCTGTGGATGGGTGACCATCTTAACACAACGAGTTCCCTCCGTGCCTCGGAAAGCACGCTAAGCCGTTGGTCCCGGCTGTCATTTGTAGATCTTTGGCAGTCGTTACGGATAGTCAGAAGCCAGTAAATCTGATTCCAGTCTTGTCATGAAGTACCGTGTTACCCCAGTTAATGGGTTGTGGAGGTCTGGTAGGCAGCCGCTCCTCGTAAAATACTGGTATTCAGCTAAATCCGGCTTGACTGGAAGCCGACCCCAATATAGTTGGGAAAAGGCTAAGCAGATGATGTTTGAAGGTTGTCTCGACGTCGACGAAACGTCGGTAAACGACTTTTAGAGAATAGCACCGCAGGTGAGATAGTGGTCAAGCGCAAGCCTATCAATAGTAAAAAAAAGGCGCGCGTGGAACAGTAGGTACGCGCCATTGCCGAAACTTGTAGTTGTGAATGAAGATAAATAAAATTGGTAGTAACGCAATAACCCGTAGTGAGTATATCTGAGGTTAGTTATCTATGTGCCCTTTAGACGAGTGAGAAGTGTATGATATGTGAGTGACTGAAATGGTATCGCTTTGGTTTTGTATGAAAAGCCGTTTAATTAAGGTGGGAAATCATCTTATGATTTTTCCTGGCGGAGCGGGAGAGCTTGTCAGACTTTTACTGACTAAAACCACACCTATATTATTTCTATGCTCTGCGTTCCCAGACCACGGGTCCCCCCCCTCTTACGTAACTTACAGAACTTTAAAGTAGCTTTCCCAATCCAGTTTTTCACAGCCCTTAAAAATCGTTACTTCCACCACCCAAAACCGCCCAAGTAGGTAAAATTTCATACATATTCCAGACAAGCCCATACAGTTCGTTTTAATTCCCAGTATCATGCGTCACATTCTATTTTAGTAGTCGTCTAGCAGCCGGAGAGCGCAGACGTTACCCATTAGTTCCGCTCCAAGGGAACTGTCACAACAATTATAGCAGGGGCTTTACCATCATCTTCCTCCCGTTTTGTTTGGGGTCGGCGCAACACGTTTTTTTCTTCCATTCTGTCCTGTCACTCTTCACGCTATCACTAGACTCCCTTTTCTTCCATATCACTTCCCATACAATCCATCCATCTTTTCTTTGGTCTCCCTCTCCATCCGTCTACATGTAAACTCATAACTCTTTTAGTAGCATGCGTTCTATCCCTCCTCTTCACATGACCATACCAAGACAAACGATTCCCTTTCAACTTTTCAGTCACTGGAGCCGCTTTCAAACTTCCTCTAATGGGCCTTACTCAACATCATCATCTAGCCTTTAGCCTTTTCCCAACTATATTGGGGTCGGCTTCCAGTCAAGCCGGGCCTCTAATGGGCCTTACTATGATGTGTTAAATCGTCAGGCGTATGAGCAAGAAAGAGAGATGGAGCTATATAAATAAACACCCTACATAGCTCTATCTCTTTAACAGTTTAGATCTTAAAAAGGATCGCGTTAAGAGCTCATGGTAGGGTCTACTCTCAGATGGGTAAAATGAGTCGTAGTTCCAGTAAGTACTGTTGATAAACAAATGAAGGGCGCTAACAGGCTAACAGGCACTTGTTTTAAGTGTTCTCATGTAGGTTGTTGATACTTTGTCCTATAGACGAGTTCAGGATAGCTGTTTCATATCCGTAAACATCATTATTTCAGCTGTAAGATAAATCATACTACTCTTCTTCGCAGGGGCCCAGCAAGTCGAAACCTACTGCGGCCATGGATTAATTTCAGAAAAGGAAAATCAAAGTCACAACTACTATCATTTACGATTTGAATATTTAACCCTCTGCATCATCGCCAACCTGTCTTATCCCAAATGATTCTTTAGGTTCTTGTTTTCGTGTCGATAAACTTAAATTAAAATCTGACCAGTAATTAAAGACTCTCCACTCTCCATTCTCTCATTGACCTTGTATAAATACTGTAAGGTTCAGGTGGTTGTCAAGGATGGGCACCATAGCAAATAACGCATGTTCTATGGAGGGGTCCCACCACAGGTTCCACGCTGGCAGTGTTTGATCTTGACATTCACTTAGTTTTTATACAAGTCATGCTTTAATCATCTTCCTGCCCTTGTTCCGATTTTTAGGGCTGGTGCAATACGTTTTTTCTTCCGTTCTATCCTGTCACTCGTCACGCTATCACTACTCCCTTCTCTTCCAAAATCCATTTTTTCTTTGGCCTTCCTCTCCATCCATTTAAATGTAAACTCATAATTCTTTTTAGTAACATGTGTTTTATTTATCCCTCCTCTTCACATGACCGTACCGAAACAAACCATTTCCTATAAACTTTTCATACAAGTCATTCTTTATCTTTTCTTCTATAGTTTATTTTGGTTACTAAAAATATGTTGCAATATTTGGTCAAAGAAGATAAGTGATCTAGCAATAAAAAGCCACACATAAAATAAGTACGTGAATTGAATAGTGGCCAAACTGCCTAGTCACTGTTTCGTAAGAACACGTCATACATCTAGCGAATAATATCAGCCTATAAGGACACGTTAGTTCTTGTCACATTATCAAACATATGTCATTGATAACGGGTATCTTATCAAGTGTTAGGAAGGGGTAAACTTGTTTGTTTATATATTTGTAACAGGGATGTAACGGAAGTATTTATATCGGATTTTTTTTTAATGTGTCGTGAACTAGTGATTGACTGCGATCCCACCTGATGGTAAGCAGTAATGCAATCGTTGATGGTGAGGCGGACTAGTTTATTAAAAGCCAATTCACTCTAGCCTTGAAGACGCCCAAATTATAATCAGACAAGAAGACTACAACAGGCAAATTGCTCCAGTCCTTCGATGTACGCGGTATAGACGACGAGGCGAAACGCTTAGTCCGGACCGTAGAATTCGGAAGCGGAGGTTTTTTAAATTTGTTTTATCAGAACCAGACCAGGAATCTTAAGCGAAGGCAGTTATATTAAATGAAACACTGCCAGAATGAATCAAATTTACTTCCTAGTTGTTTCTTCGATTCTGCCTGCTGTATCCGAAAGAAATACCTCCAGAAATGCCCACGTCCGGTTAAGACCTGTGTCAAGCGGAAAGGGAGGTCACCGTGGTGCCTTTCTAACGACTTCTCTAAGAGAGGATTTGGCGATTGTGTTCAAAGATTGTGGCATGCCCAAGACACCCAGACCGAGAAATTCGTTGAGTTTGCGATAAGTTAGGTTAGTTACTGTAAGACTACTATATGTTTACTTACAAGTGAACTTAACTGTTTTTAAAAAGCATTCAATAGAAACACGTGTCTGAATAAGTCGATAACAGATAGAAAGCTGCGCTATTACCGAATTCCACGGGTTTTTTTACTTGAAAAAGGCATCCTTGTGAGAATGCGATAGGCATCGAAAGAAAAGCCGCTAGAAAATCTAGTGACAATATGATGTAAAAGATTTTTCGCGCAATTCCATTATCTTATTTTTTATTTTTAAAGTTACGACTTTAACAAGTATTACGGATCAGGTATCTGATAAAACATTTTAACGCGAATATCTTAATCAGTATAAGGAAGTTTGGAATTTTTCGCAATGTATTGATTTCCTGTTTATGATCGCGTATTTTTATTGTTATCAATCAAATTCGCGACTGTCAAGCTTTTCATAATCGTATCTGCCACGATTATGTTTATCTATACTCGCTCGTCTTTACTGAGCGCTCTAACGCACTAGCGGTTAACCGCGGGGGCGGCTAACCGCGCGGCTAGCCGCTTTTCCAGTTTAATATGCAACCGCTTATGATTGTACGCACTAAACCGCCACAAAATTTCAACCGCGGCGGTTGAATGCAGGGCCGCGGCCCGCTTCGTGGCTAGCCGCCATCTTGTGTATACGCACTGGCGGTTAGTTTGCGGCGAGCCGCCGGTGAGTATGCACGTGTTTTCACATAGCCGAAAAATTTATCTTGGTGCTTCTTCAGTTTTGAAAACAACTTGCGAACTGGCCAAATTCGTTGCGTGTTTCTAGTAAAGGATGAATCCAGTATCTTTTTTTATTTTTCTTTCGTTGTTTTCGGGAGTAAAGATAAATAACACAAGCTATCTCGACGGCGTCCATTTTGCTTATGGGCCACGCGCCTTCGTGCGGTCCAACCGCTGAACGCGGTTTCATAGCGGCTGACCGCTATGGCGGCTAACCGCGAAGAAACCGCATTAAGCGGTTGGACCGCTCAAACAAACCGCCTGGTGGCCAACCGCTAGTGCGTTAGAGCGCTGACAGTTGCGAAAAAATATACTACATATATGAACCAGCTGACTAGCTACCATAAAAAAAAAAGACCCAACAGATGTTGTATTAGTTATAAACTGTCAAACACGCAAAAGTTAGTTATCCGTAGTTTTCTGAAACTTGCTGATTAATTTTTTTTCGGTAAGTCTATAAGTTTAGGCTTAGTTTGGCCAAGGGAAATCCAAGGGGTTCTTTTTCTCGTGTCGATTTAACTCAAATTTTGTCTGACCCTGTTCAGGGGTTTCTTTCGATTTATTACTAGCTTTGGCTTCACCTATGTCAAAATT
Source organism: Mythimna separata (assembly GCA_030763345.1). NCBI lineage: Eukaryota > Metazoa > Arthropoda > Insecta > Lepidoptera > Noctuidae > Mythimna > Mythimna separata. The sequence goes on along the minus strand of CM061188.1, from coordinate 1,528,301 downwards.
GATTTCCCCATACAATCTTTGGGAAAGGGAAACAAAATTTTAGAAAGAAAATTGAGCGTTCTATGTTCAAGGGTTTTCGCCAGCCCAACAACACCCAGGTGTTGGTGGATCAATGAGTGAGTCAGGTCTTTGCTTTTAATAACCCAAATTATCCCAAATTCTATAATATGCATGTATTATACACCTAAATCTTCCTCATTTATCACTATCTACTGCTGAAAACTGTATGAAAATGTGTTTAGTATTTTTTCAGATTATCGCGTTCATACAGTGTAAGAAAAATAACGAAACATCTTACTATAAGCTTCTTTACTTTTCTGCAGTCAATGTACCAAATCAACAAGAAAAACGATTCCGTCAAAAAAACCTCTATTCAACAGACAAACTGCAAAATGCACAAACCATCTCAATTTTTTACCACAAGTCCATTAATAACGTGGTGACTGTCAAGTCCGACCTTCAGATTTCGTATGATTACTATTTCATGTTTTATTTAAGTACTACCCACAAATAAAACATTTTTCAAGGCTACAATCGGATACTAATTATAGTTATATGCACACAATAATGATTGCATGAATGTGCAGTATTTCAATTTATTGCCTTCATTATCGCCTTAATCAAAAAGAGACGTAACTTAAAAAAGAGGGTACTTCAAAACTGAACCTTATTTTTGGCAGATATGCTTTCAGATTCAAATACCCTCTTCTTGGCTTAGGTCTTTTTGTGATTAAGCATGTGATTGGTCGTCGTCTGACCATCAGTCTTTCCAAGGAGTATCGTGTTGCCCAGTAACTGGATTGTGGAGGTTTGATAGGTAGTTGCTACAAGTAAAACATGGGTATTCAGCCGCAACCGGTTAGACTGGAAGCCGACTCTAAGCTAGTTGGGAAAGGCTATAGAGATGATGATTTAGTACCCAGCAGCCTGCCGCCTAGTAATTGTGCCTTCCATTTCGACGATAGCAATTAACGTTTTAGAGAGACTAATTGTTGTTCCTTCATTGGACCACCAGACTTACCTATAGCGATGCGCCATCGGTACATGTTGGACATACCACTCATACGCACAAAATACTTCGGGAACACATTTATTGTGTGTACAGTTAAGGAGTGGAATTTCCTGCCGGAGTCTATGTTTTCTGATAGCTATAACCTGGAGGTTTTAAAAGTTATGAGTGAGTGGGTTACTACTAGGCAACAGTGCACTATCGTCGACCATATCAATGGTTATCATCAGGTGAGGTAGCGGTCAAGCGTGAGATGATCAATCACACATATTATATCATACCATTATCATTATAAAGGCGAGAGTTTGTGAGTATTTGTGTGTGTATGTTTGTTACTTTTTCACACTCTAATGGTTTAATTTTTTTCAAATCCGTTCAGATTTAGATGAGATTTTAGAGGGTAGGCTATGTTCTGGCATAGCACATAGAACTTTATTATCACGGAAGTATATTTATTCCCTTGGGAAAAATTTCTACTTTCACACAGGCAATGCCGCCGGCAGCAGCTATAGTGATAATAAAAAAAAACAATTGTGTTTCTAAGTGGGTTACATAAACTGCTGCATACTGATAAACAAAATATTTTTAAAGCAACAAAACGTTCTGCTAAAGTGATAAAGCTAAAATCCAAAACGAAAATAAAAGAGTTACCACATCTGGTACCTACAAAAACTAAAAAAGGATCACCACAGTCAAGGTTTATGAGTTACCTACAATGTTTCCTTATGCTCCGGCAAAAAGAAGATGCGACGAGTACCTACCACCCGTCGATACTGTAATCATCTAAATTAACTTCGTCAAAAACGAAAAAAGATATAAAAGCCATGACTCTGGTTCGCCATAACAAGCTAAGGTTAAAAAGAGGTCGTAAAAACGTTCTGCTCCACGAGTATTGGATTGCAAAAACCTTAGACTTGGGTGACGTCATTAGAAGAGGCTTTTTTGGGATTGTAAATCATCAAAATAATTATTTCTTAATAGTTCAGCCTTAATAAGTTCAAATCTTTTGTTAAGCGAAAACTTTGCCAAAAGGCTTATTACACTGTAAAGGACTATTTTGAGGACGTAAAGGCTTGGGATTGACCCGCTCCAGTGCGCACTACAACTGTTGTCTTATCTTCTTACTTTATTTTATTTTCGATTGTACTTTTTTACAATTTGAAATTTATTTATTACAATTTGACATTGTAAAATAATTTTTACTTCACAATTTGACATTTTTAAATTATTTTTTCTTTTTTATTTATGTTTGACATAAATGCTTACTTTGTTAAGTATTACACTTTGTATTATTATTATTTTTTCTTTTTTGTGAATGTGAGGACTATGTGGATTGCTTTTTTTTAGTCATTTTAACTTATGTCTGGCAATTTGAGTGTTTTCTGTGGCCTAACCATTATGTCCTCTCTTCGGTATAGTTCGTCAAGTCGTTGAGCTCCTTAGTAGTCCTGAGTTGAGCTTTGCGAATATTGACAAATGCTTGCACTGACTGGACAGGTCCACTCAAATTGCATGGTTCTTTCTTCAAAAGGCCATCTCAGACACTAATCTGCATGGTTCGCATATTATTTTCATGTTGTACGGACTTTAAAAGAGACTGTGACCCCTGAGTTTGTTTCGGTGTTTCTTCTCAGGGTAGTCAGTTAGGAAACACCGGCCTCATCTAGTAACAAAAAAAAAAAAAAAGTCCAAGAAAAAAAAATTGACGTGTAAAAGAGTTTGAAAAAACCTATTTGCAAAATAAATATCATTTATCATTTATCTACTGCTTTACGTGGAGCAAGAGGGACCGTTTGTCTTTTACGGTTCTTTGTACACCCCTGTGTTCCTTTATTACCTTTTGTGTTGAGGACCCCGGTAACTTTTTAAAACACACAAGACGTCAGCGCACAGCACCCAGTAGTAACCGATATCATACAGAAGCGGACCCAAAATCGATCCCTGTGGGACACCGCGCTACATGCCCCACCGATTCCACTCTCCTGATTACCAGAGAAGATGACAGCCTTATCTCCCTAGGTATATATTGATGGATGTAGTTAAATAAAAACTCCAATAGGTAAATCTGTAAACAGTCTTTGTTCAATAACTTTGAACGGGTAGAGTTTGGAAGTTAACCCAAGAGAACGTACTGCCAGGATAAAAGGTATCAAATGTTTTATAGCAGTTCTTGTTAATTATTCAAATATAGAGGCTATACAACGTGTAACTTTAAATGCGCAAAACCTCAGACACCCCAAACGATTTTTAATCCAATTGACATAATACTGAGAGAAAAAAAAATATTAAAAAAAAATTGAAGGTTTTATGTGCTGTTTTAGTTTGTTTAAAATTCGTATTTACATCGAAAGGAGTATGATTATTTTCCCGTTTATGAGAAAATCTAGATTGGATGACAACCATTTGTGTTTGTTTACCTATTTACGCAGGTTTATACAAGTGATGACTTGATTTGTTAATAAATAGACAAAGCAAAATTTTTATTAATTTTTTTTGAAAAATGTGACCTATATTAAAAAGTGGTTTTATTGCTTCTGCTCGTTATTCTGAACAAACTAATTTCAGGTTTTGCGCATTTGACGTTACACGTTGTATAATATTAGTAAGCAAAATAATGTAAGCGCGACTGTTTCGCGTTAGTCCGATGTGCTCGTGTCAGATCGCAATCTCATCGGACTATGAGAACAAAGGAATAGAGACTTCGCCTACGTTTGTGTACATATTTGTATCTCCTGCATGTTTGGCTGATCTTTGTTGAGATTTGCCGCCGTGACCAAATTTCGATTGGAAGGATTGAGTTATATTCTTAGTAAGCAGACATAGAGCATTGACCAATCTAGTGTTTTGCCTACCTATTTGTTTTACCTATTTGTTGTTACCTATTTGTTTTTCTTGCTTGTAGGTTTTCGTGACTAAACAGTTTAGCTAGAGGATATGTAAAAGGAAAATAGAAATGTGCATCTCAAAAAACCCAAAGAATACTATAGGATAACATTTAACTTTTATGCGTCGATCCCCAAGGTCGGTCTGAGCATAGGTGAATATCTTAATATACCGAGATGCCTACGTACTTCAAAAACTGAAGCCGTTGGTCGACTGTCATTTGTAGATTTTTAAAATTGATACAACTAATGTTGTGGAGGTAAGAGAAATAGAAGCTTAATTTATTTGAAATACTGTTGTCCAACTGCATCCAGTTTGAAATTATCTCAACTTTGTTGAAAAACAGCTGGACTAAATGGTTGGAAGTTGTGGTGTTAAGGAAGAAAAGTGTGCTTGACAAGACATGATTAAAGATTTCGGTGTTGCGCCGGCCACATGTAACATGGGATAAGGGCAGGAAGATGATAAGATGGTGATGATACCTAACCTACTCATTTCTGTGTATCATCCTATGGAATGTAAGAGGAATGATATGTAGGAAAGTGGTTGAATGATAGCATAACTGCAGAAGATGAAAACGTATTACGCCGACCACAATATAGTTGGTAAAAGGCTAGGCAGATGATGATGATAAATGTGTGCATGCACTAGCTAACTTTTGACATTTTATAAGTGCCCATGTAGGCCTCTGCGAAATAAAAACATTGAGTTTGAGTTAGGACAGGAAGATGATGATGATGATACAGCGAGTTGGCGCCTAGTAGGTAAGATAAATTCTATTGTTTCAAGTGTTAGTGTTATATTAACAAAGAATGTTATAATAAGCCTATTACATTATACTGTAGTCATACTATGATATTTATAAAATCATCCACCGTCTATTATTTGCGAGGCACGTTTGAAAATATTATCAGATTCACGGCTTGCTCTTTGGAAATATTTAATAATAAATCGACTGCATTTTCTTAATCTCACGTGACTTATTTCATTACCTATTATGTGACTGTTATTGAAATAATATCCAGTTCTACATAGCATGTACTTGTAGCGTAAGTATGCTTAGGTAATAATTTTCTCACTAGATCTCTCTGTGAAACACAATGCTAATGACACAAGAGAAAACAAATAAACCGTATTTTAGTCTTTTCGGTGGATATTGATGAATACTTTAGTTCGACAAAAGTACTGCATAACATAGGAGTACTTAGTAATATAGTGAATCATACTACCGTGGCCACTTTACTGAAATGCGGTGTCCTGGTGAGGTTTGCAGGAGTTTGTTGAATGCGCGAAGCACAGAACCAATTGATGTGGCGACGCTTGAGGAAGGTCTATATCCAGCTGTGGTAATCTTTCTAATGAAACGTACCACCTTGTTCCATTATCATGATGGAGCAAGGTAGTTGTAGCGTTGATGGTCATATTGGGGAAAGTGTCAAACGTTCGTGGAGGCATTTCAGCAGACGCAGTATGGGAAGGCTTCCTTCTGGGGAACCCAACGCTTCATCAGAGCAGCAAGAAACCACTGGATGAGACAAGAAGTATGGGATTACTTGAAGTGGCAACGCGATTTTCTACTGAAATGCATATGTTTACTAGTGGAGGTAATTCTAATGTCCCCAGGAAAGCTATATATAGACAGACCATGTAAATATTTGTTCCATTAGGAAATGAACCGGAACCAACAGTAATAAACTAAAGTGCCAAACCCAATCGGTCAGCCAGACAGTACTGATCCGGGCCAGACGGCATAGTAACCACTGTTGATAACAGTTTTAATGTACCCACGAATAAACCGGCCATCCGATAACAGGTGAACGAACTTCAATAGCATTATCTGATTGGACAGAATTAAAGGTTATAATGAGTGCTAATTTCCGTTGCTAGGTGGAAGTTTACAACAGTTTAAATGTAAATAAATATGATATTTTGGTATAGGAAGATTAGAGGAGTAGAATGGAACAGAATGTTGAGCTGTGAAAAAGACGGCTGAAAAAAGACTGCGTGTAGCGGAGATGAGAATGTTGAGTCGGATGTGTGGTGTGACGAGAATGGACTAAGTGAGAAATAAGTACATTAGAAGTATGAAAGTGGCGCCAGTGACTGAAAAGTTGAAAGAGAATCGTTTATCTTGGTAAAATCATGAGAAGAGGAGAGTAAATGCATGTTACTTAAAAGAGTTAGGAATGTACATGTGGATGCATGGAGAGGTGGCCAAAGAAAAGATTGATAATAAAGTGAGAGATATGAAAGAAAAGGGAGTCAGTGATAGCGTGTCTGCTAACAGGATAGAATGAAAAATCAAATGTTGTAATTTCTAAAGTACCGTTCACCAGGTGATAGCACTAGTAGTCTTATATTAACGACATTAGTTAGACGACAACGTCAAACGTTAGATATCAACGTCATGAATAAATATGTTTTTTAAAAGTGAAGACGTCTCGGGTAAGTGATTTTTCTGAAATTTCTCGTGGCACGTTCTAAACCGCAGACTTTCTGAAAGACATTACTGTCATAAACTAAGAATGTAAACCGATGCCACAACAATATTGTGACTAAAATACTGTTTCACTAAACGACAAACATTTATTGTCGGACAACAAATATTTAATAAAACGTATCATCAAACTTAGTAATTGAACTCAAAGCATTAATAAATAATTCACTTTCATTGAAGACAAAGACAATAAATTTATTATCAATAGTTTTTTTACAAGTAGGTAGGGTTTATATAATACTGCCAATTGACCCTAAGGTTATCTGTACTACGCACTGCCCACATGGTGGTCAGAATGTAGATAAATCTAATGATATGTCAGAAGTAGATTGACCCCAGGCTAATTAAGAAATAGAATATAGAGAACTACTTGTGCAAAGTCATGAAAGAAATAAAACGATGACATGATGAAATAGAGCGAGTGAAGACCAAGAATAGCATGATATTCCTAATACAATCACAAATGTACAATGAGACTATGTTGAAGACAAGCTTGTTTGGCAATGACTGCTACTGCATATGTGACATTTCTGGTAACGCATCAACTGCATTTTCTTGTAAATATGCCTACGAGTATTAAGTTATTAACTGCTCCATCTATTTTAATTATAAACTTTCTTCTTCATATTTTGATTGCATTGCTTTTGCAACATTTTTGCGTATGTAGGCCTATGTGAAAAAGAAAGATTCTGAATTGAATTGAGGAGACAACGCCCAGCCAGATGGTCCGACGACCATATAAAAGTAGCAAGGACTAACTGCAGTAGAGGCCTATGGCTAGCAGGGGATGACTCGACCCCAATCAGCCAAGCTATATTATATCGAAACGCGAGACATTATAGAACTTTTGTTCTTTCAATAGTTTTTGACTCGTGTGAGTTTATTTCTTAGAGCATCCATTTGTAACAGACAGACGGGTAATTAGCAATTCTACATGTTCCGTCTAGACATCCGTCTGTCTCTTGGTTTGATACTAAATGTGTATCTGCTCTTTGTTTAGGTAGACTCAGATATGCAGACATTACTGATAATATTTAATTATATTTGTCGGTATAATCTTATTTTTGTTCAACTGCAATTGCTTCGTACTATCATTATCATTACTGCAGTCGCAAGACGTCTGATTTTGGACGTAAACCTATAACTAACTAACCTATAAGTAACTAACGTAACTTTTATAAGCGTCGCTACATCGACCGGCTAATGGTTTCTGGTTCAGCCTTTTTCACATTTGCTTTGTTTAGCCCTTGCACGACAGCGTTTTATAAAAGCGCTCACCAAATGCCATGCACGATTCAAAAATATTCAGATTTCGAAAAACCAATATTTCAATCGGACTGTGACATATATCTCATCATATATGGACATAATGTCGGACTGAGGTGTTGAAAAGCATAAAGGTATGATTCCGAACTCGGCAACAAGCAGCAGTGCTGCCGCCGCAGTGCTGCCACTAAGGTGCTGCGCAGCAGTGCTGCCTGCCGCGCTGATTCCGAGCATGGCGGCAGTGTCGCTCTGTTCCCTTCTGAATCTGAGAAATTCATCCTTTTCTAGTTGTTGTTACGGCGGCAGACGCGTCACTACTGGTCTGTCGCGGCGGTAGGGCGACACTGACGCGCAGCAATGCTGCCGCTACATTGCTGCCGCGACATTGCTGCCTAGCTCGGAATGTAATCTCATATAAGCCAATAGAAATTGTACGGGGACCAGTAGTGTCGCGGCAGCACTGCTGCGTGCAGCGTGGTTCGGAATCGTACCTTTACAGAAAATGCATAGAATCAGCACTCTTCTCTATCCTTTAGTTTCGTGGTCAAAATGTAGAGTTTCATGCACTGAAGCTCGATAGCGTGACAATTTCGAGTTAATTAATAACTTTAGTAGCCAAAATCGCCATTTTAATTTGTTTTTACATTAGCTACATTAGTCTGTGTTAGCCAGCGGTTATAGACTTAGAATTTTTGGGATCGCCCTGCCCTTTTACCGGTCACCTGGCTAGCCTTTAACAAACTATGAACGTTTATTTTTTGAAGTGGCTATTCGTCCAATGACTTTTCCCACTCTTGGGCGGAGAGAGAGGGCGTGTCAGTCTTGTACTAACTAAATCAGTGTCCTTCAGTTAGCTAGTTACCCTTTGTCTTCTAGGACCACGTTTGCCCTGACTCCTCCCGAAATTAGCCGCGGCCCTAGGAGGCATCGGCCCCTAAGGTTTGCTGACAATGTCTTTGACGCACACGCCACAACCCAAAAATACTGGGTTTGTTGATAAAATTGAAAGTTTTAACCCATGTATTTGTCTTTGTATATCGGTTATCTCATACGACCTATCCCAAATTCTCAACTTTCTTTTTTAAATTGTTATAAACTAGTGCTTGACTGCGATCCGACCTGAAGGTAAGCAGTGATGCAATCGCTAATGGTGAGGAGCACTAGTTTATTAAGAGCCTATTTACTCTAGCCTTGAAAACACCTAAATTATGATCTAAATTAAAATATAACTTTGTTGATTAAACCCATTTATTTCTCTCAGTGTCTCATACGACCTATCCCAAAATTCTCAACACGATTTTGTAGTATTGGACTCACATGCGGTCAACAGTAGAACCCCACATGTCCGACCACGATACAGATAAATGTATAGGTACCTACGTACTCCAACGTAAATAAAATACTGCTTCAACATTGTACCCACTGAAACCGTTCGCAGATCTTATCAAATTACACCAATTAACCTTTTCGGGTTAACTGTCTGCGTCCAGACAAAGCAACTGAACTTTTTAAGTATATTTTTAGTTTCGATAGCAACTGTAAGTCTGTATGTGACCAGAATATCTGTAATATCTAAATATAAAAAGGAAAAATATTTTATTTTGGCACACACAGCGATATGAACAGAGTGCTGATGCGAAAAAGGACTAAAACCACACCTGTGTTCTTTGCATTTTCAGAATACTCCCTTGGCTTTATCTCTGGAACCAGTACGTACACTCAACGAGGCGGAAGGGGACGACCTTACCGGACTGCCGGACAACGAACTACCCTTCCAGAGTGCCTGTTTTGAACAAATTATTTAACATACCTATAAAACGGCAAAGGTAGCAGACAGCAAGTAGGGCTCGGTTCTTACCGGACGGTCCGACCGTCGGACTGCAAGTTACCCATCCAGGGGCCCTCTTTCAAACCATTTACACACCTGGCAAAGTTACCAGCCAGCTACAAAGCATGACAGTCGATATAAACCCATAACTCAAACATACAAGTACCATCAACACACAAATGAGTTTAGTTTTTATTTGTATTCGGTAACCATGGCATAGCGATGACTGGCAGAAAGTGAAGGTCATAACAATGACTAGCAACATACAATTACTATGCTGGTCATTATCTTTATGTTAAAAAACTTTACTGCGACGTTATATTACGTAGATGTTTTATATATGTACATATTTATTGATTGGAAAACTCCATGATAAGTGCGTGTTGCTAGTGAATGACATATGGTGTTGAAACGTGGTTGCTTACTATGGGCCTCATCAAAATCTTTAGCTACCTAAAAGGCAATGGAAAGGGCTTATGCTCGGAGCTTTCTAGCATGATAGCATCAGGAATGAATATTTTCGCGTAAGACCCAAGGTTGCCGACTTAGCCCGAAGAATCGCCCAACTTAAGTGGCAGTGGGCAGGGCACATTGCTCAGGGGGCATTGTTCGTAGAACAGATGGTTGATGGGGCCGAAAGGTTCTGAAGTGACCACCGGAAGAAAGCAGAAGACGCACTTTTGTGTGGCCTCCCCTATAAGGTGGACTGATGACCTGATAAGAGACGCACAGAACTGTTCTTTGTGGCAACACTCAAAAGAGATTTATGTCCAACAGTGGACGTAGTATGTAGTTTACAATTATTCAGTGACTATATTTCAGTGAGTATATCTTTGCCGTGTCGTTTATACTGCGTACATCGAAGGACTGGAACAATAAATTCGCCTGCTGCGTTCTTCCCATCCGATTATAATTTTGGTGTCTTCAAAGCTAGATCAAGGATTGGAAATTCAAGGATAAACTAGTGCGCCTCACCGTCAAAGATTGCATCACTGCTTACCATCAGGTGGGAATGCAGTCAAGCACTATACCTAAAAAAAATATCAGTCCTTTGCTACATGCTAGTTACACGAATTCATCTCATGTACTTAACAATCGCACTTTGTATAAGCGTCCCGCAATTTTTACGGTCCAGTGAGTGTTATCACCTGGATAATCCTACAGATTACTGTTATCTATTACATACGCAGTAGGTGATGAAATTCGAATACTTGATCTGCTTATCTTATTACGCACATAGATATAGAGGTGTGTGTCTAGGGAAATTGATAAAAAAACTTATTGTTCTAAGTTTATAATTAGATTAGGGTCCATTATATGGAAGTGAGGAATCTCTCAGATAAAGGTAGAACTACAGTGGGTCTATCTGAGCAGGTACGCGAAATAGGGACCTTCTGAACTTGCCATGTCCTGTGAGGACCTGCGTAATTGTTCGAAAGTGGCATTACGACATTGAAACACCAAGGGAAACTGAAGACTAGGTTTTAGAACGGGAGAAGTTATTAGATGATTTCTCACACTAAAAAGAGGATGATATCCACTTTCAGGGTCCGGTACCCGAAGGGTACAAACAGCACTCGATTGCTAAGACTCCTGTGTCCGTCTGACTTTTTCTCACGAACCGTGATAGCGAGACTTGCGAGAATTTTGCAGATAATGTATTTCTGTTGCCACTGTAACATCACATCACAAGTGAGGCTCCAAAACTCTTTTTTGCCGTTATTTTGTTACGGACGGTACAGAACCCTTCACGCGCGAGTCCAACACACACATGGCCGTTTTTTTTTATAGGTATATTCAATTAATCAAAGTAATCGTAATCAGTGCCAAGTGACAAATGGAAGAGATTGAACTAAGTTTGGCACGGCTGATAGCATGATTTATGGCGGATTAAATAACATTGGCACAAGTCACTTGTAGTAGTAAGTGTTATCTCTGTTTAAGTTTCCGAGTAAGGGACTACGCACACTTAGGGACTACACACACTTATTCAGCTCTATTCAGCTAATGTCCATAGAAAACAACGATTTTGTATGGAGACGCGTACGCATCCATTCAGCTTTCCGCGTTTATTCAGCTTTCGCGGCAAACAAATATAAAATGAGAACAAATGTGTTTTTATCATGCGAGTGCTTTAGATAGAGTTCAGCGCTGTTCCGCCGCGTTCAGCGCTGTTCCACTGCGTTCGACGCTGAATGCGGCGGAACAGCGCTGCACACGTATGGTTCTCAACTCCTTGTCGATAAGTTGCGACCTGTATAGTTCCGGGATAGATTAGATTTATCCGAAAATGTTCTTTAAATTAAATATAATTTTGCTTTAAATGGGGTACCAATGTCGCGTTTTCTCCAACCAAATTTCTATTTACCCAAAGTGGGTCGACCCACTGTCCTTCCCATTGTAATTTTATACGGAATTTTTTTTATTTCTTCTGAAAGTGGCGAAACGACAAAAATATCGCACATAGAACTGTCCATGTTGAGGGCACAATACTAATTGAGTAGCTGATCGTCTTCGCAGCATACGTAAGTAGTAGATAGAAGCATTTTAGCGGAGATAACTCTCTTACGCCGCTGTACGCGGCTGATAGAAGTAGAGCTGTATAAGTGTGACCAAAACCGTTCAGCGAAACGCGAATAGAGCTAAATAAGTGTGTGTAGTCCCTAAGAGCGCTAACACACGAGTGGCATGTTACCAACGGCAGAGGTAACGGCAGCCGTCGACTCGCGCCGACGGCAGACGTCGACATTTCAACTTCGAAGATCAGCGGCAGCCGTCGTGTATGTCAAGTGCCACTATAGGTCGACGGCTGCCGCTGATGCTTTGACGGCTGCTGCTGACGCGTCGACGTCTGCCGCTGACGCGTCAACGGTTGCTGCTGACCCGTCGACGGCTGCTGCTAACGCGTCAATGGCTGCCGCTGACGCGTCGATGGCTGCCATGGAAGTGTTGACGGCAGCCGCCGCCCCGTGTCGTCAGCTGCAGTTACCTCTGCCGTTGGTAACATGCCGCTCGTGTATATGTGCTCTTATACTCGGTATATTGTTTATGACGATTTCCGTGTTTCTTCTTTACATATAAAAAAAGAAACTGACTGACTGACAAGACATAGACCTTTACTAGAAGTAACATCTTATCCGCAAGAGAACCAAGTTTACTAACTTAGCCCGAAGAATCGCCAAACTTAAGTGGCAGCGGGCAGAGCACATTGCTTGCAGAACGGATGGTTAATGGAGCCGAAAGGTTCTGGAGAGGCGACCACATAACGAGAGAAGCCTCCTACAAGGTGGATCGATGAACTGTTGAGAGCCGCGGGAATCCGATGGATACTAAACGCCTGTGCGTCTTTCTTTCGGCTGAAATGTTTATCTGACCTGGATATTAACTCTGGGCTGTGGTTTCCATAGGTATGTTATCTCGTACTGTTTATGACGATTCGTTCCAAACCACAACAGGCACGATCAAGGTCACATATGTTTCCTTCCTGCGCACTGTGACACACAGCGCGTCACATAATAAATAATATTATTTAATGTATTGTATACCTATCTGTGATCGTTTGATCGATCATCATCATTTCAGCCAAAAGACGTCCACAGCTAGACAGAGGCCTCCCCCAAATGTCGCCTCAACGACCGGTCCAAATGCGTCTCGTATCCATCGGGTTCCCGCGATCTTCACCAGGTCATCGGTCCACCTTGTGGGAGGTCTTCCAGCGCTGCTTCTTCCGGTACGCGGCCGCTACTCCGGAAACTTTCGTCCCCATAGACCATCTGTTCTACGAGCAATGTGCCCTTTTACTCGTATATCATCATCTAACTAGCCTTTTTCCAACTAGGTATATTGTTGTCGGCTTTTATCAACATAATTATCTCATCATCTACCTAGCCAGTCCCAACTATATTTGGGTCGGCTTCCAGTCAAGCCGGATTTAGCTGAATACCAGTATTTTACGAGGAGCGGCTGCCTACCAGACCCCCACAACCCATTAACTGGGGTAACACGGTACTTCATGGCAAGACTGGAGTCAGATTTACTGGCTTCTGACTATCCGTAACGACTGCCACAGATTTACAAATGACAGCCGGGACCTACGGCTTAACGTGCTTTCCGAGGCACGGAGGAAACTCGTTATGTTAAGATGGTCACCCATCCACAGACCAACCTAAGCAAGCGTTGCTTAACCTTGAAGATCGACCTGTGGACCATCGGACCTGGCTTTTATCAACATAATATCTATACTAAAATACCTGTCACAGCGCTCTGTGCGGTTACCCATAGAGCAATGTAACGGATGTAGGTAAGGAAGATTACAACATTGCACCGGTCAGCGGCCGATGGCCGATATCACGCATATCCTCAATGAAAAAATACTTCAAGTGTAAACAAACTGCACACTTATTGATTAAACACATAAATAACTGTCTTGATAAGTGCTACTGCAGCGATATTTATAACGCAACACAGAAACTAAAAATATAATATCAATTTTGTCTGCAAAACTAAAGGGGCCCATGCCTGCCAAACTAGCGTCACTGTTCCGTGCTGGAGTCGACACTTCACTCACTCATCTCAGGCGAAAGACGTGCACTGCTGGACATAGGCCTCCCCCAAGCGTCGCCACAGCGACCGGTCCTGTGCGTCTCGCATCCATCGGATTCCCGCGACCCTCGCCAGGTCGTCGGTCCACCTTATGGGAAGCCATCCAACTTCGACGCTTGCTAAGGCTTTTTTTTAGGTGGGAAAACATACAATGACTTCTTCCGCTCTAGGGCTGAGAGGAAATCCGTGTCACTTTTACTGACTAAAACCACACCTATGCTCCTTCTTTGCCTTTGCGTTCCTGGACCCCAGATTTTCCTCTCAAAAGTCAACCCAGCGGCAACGTTTGAAAAAGTGACTATGGCCTTTAAACGCAAAGGGCAACTGATTGATGAGGGAGACAGAGGTGGATTTCGGTCAGTAAAAGTCTGACACGCTCCTTAGGCAGGAGACATCAATTGATGCTTTCCCACCTTAAAAATCTTCGTATCCGTATGGAAATCCAACATTTTATATCATAACATCCCTGAGTACATAAATAACTGTCATGATAAATAAGTACTACAAACGTATGTACTCGTATATTATGTACATATCATTAGGCCCGCTTCTGTGCGTCATTCGCACCACACCTCCTGAACGGTGCTGTACTTATGTGTGTGTTTGTGTGGGTGTGTGTGTGTGTGTGTGTGTGGGTGTTCTGTGTTTGTGTAAGGCTGAAGTTTCTGCTGTGTCACTGTTTTAGGTGATAAGTAGCGATTAGTGGGCGGTTTTAGCTATTTTTGTGGTTGAGTGGGTGGTTTTTTTGGCTTTGGAAGAAAATTAGTGTGTTCCTGAGTTTCTTTTGTTAATATTTTATTCTAAACATCAAATTGATTTTAGAATAAATGGCCGTCGGGGCTGAAAGGTTTTGGAGTGGCGACCGGCAAGGACAAGGTGGCCTGGTAAGGATTGCAGGTGGTGGCAATCGGATGGATGGGAGACGCACAGATCGTTCATTGTTTCAACATTTGGGGGAAGCCTCTTTCGGTTGAAATGATGATGATGAAACAGTATAATTATAACGGTGAACTTTTTTTTGTCTGTAACAGCATCGAAATGAAATAGTAGGAATTGTCATTTTTTTGGTATGAGGAAGAGTGCGGGTGTGGTGGGAACTTTTCGCTATCTCTGTACACATGAAACCTGATGGCGGTGACATGGGAGACTTTTTAGTCAGTGACAGTCTGAAACTCCTAACTCCTCTCCACCCAAAGTGGAAGAAGTTATTTGATGTTCGAAGCTACTGTTAATATGTCCAGCAATAATGCTATTTATTGTTTTGAAAACTCGTACTAAAATAAGGGATTTTAAAAAATAAATACCAATAAAAGTTTTTTACAGCAATAACAACTGCAAAGCTTCTGACAGTGATTTCACCCGCGAAAGTCGGATATTTAATCATCCCTAGGAAATAAACTCACGGAATGAAATTTGTATCCTCACTCAGGATATGGTGTTCCGTGTGCCAAGTTTCAAGTCCGAAGAGTCGATGTGATACATCAATATTATACCTATCCAAGCTTAAGAATAATATTAGAAGGATAACTTGGGTTCAGCTGGCTAGCAGCCTAATTGTTTAACTTGTAAGCTAAATGTTGCCGACGGTAGAGCGTGCTTGCCTAGAAGTAACCTACTCTTGACTTAAAGAATAGGTTGTAGCTCTCAGGAAACACAGACTCTAGCAGAAAATTCCACTCCTTAGCTGTACGCACAATAAATGTATTTCCATATGGGAATGGTGGGGTCAGTGGGGTGGCGCCTAAGCATACGTCTAGTACTCCAGTGATGAAACGGACTTGACTGAATTATGTTATGTAATTCCAACGCACACGTAGAAAACCGACAGGCTAGCAACCGGAGTCTGTGTTTCCTGATAGGTCAAACGCGAGCCTATGTATAATAAAAAAAAACTCGTTTAGATAGATTATTAGTTCTCTTTACGTATCAGGAGTAATCCGGTTTTCTATCAGACCGATTTGGCGTTATTTACTGTTACATAAGAACTATTGAACCACTGCCAAGTTCAACGGGCAAGACCGTGTCGTGTTACATATTACAAACATATGTACGAGTCCTATATGCATGGGGTTTTCGACCATTAGGACATGTATCATAGCGATGATAATAGCGTGTATCGTTTCGGAAAAACCTGCACCACATGTTTCTTATAAGTAAGCTATTTATATTCTTATTTCATTCGAAATAAGGGTGGATATGGCGTGTATGCGTCGTTTTTACGTATGTATGTCAACATAGTTTCGTGGTGTCGCAGTTATGTTTCTAATTTAATCTAATTTTCTATTGTGAGTTCGATGCTCGGGTTACGCAGGTGAAAATAGAGCATAAACTTTACGTATTTATAGATGGTTGTCGCGGGAATTTTCCAAGCAGTTTTGTTGAAGAAATAGTGCAGTTTAATTTGTTGTGACGATTCTGCGACCAGCCTTAACATGTTATTCTCTAAAAGTAATTTTCATGGCTGCGACGAGCTTGACGTCGAGACAGCCTTCAAACAGCGAACGCAAATGTATGAAGAACTGTCATTGTCAATTGCACTAGCGCTCATGGCTGTGGCAACTGTGAGTTGGCAAAGACAGTTCTTCATACATTCTCGACGTCGAGCTCGTCGCAGCCTACAGCCATGAAAATGACTTTTAGAGAATAGCACTGCAGGTAGTATTTTTACAAATGATTCGACATTCAACGCCTGCTTCTAGGTATGACTAGAGGTTTTTGTAAGAATCTTTAAGTCAGTGTAAGAAACTTAAGTAGCTAGTAGTAACTGTGTTAATTTTTTGGTGTATAATAAAGTTGTATTCTATTCTATTCTACATCCGTTTCAGAGGTTCAGGTAGAGTCTATTTATTGCCTTGAGTTTATGAAACCTTCTGTGCCTCTTTTGGTTTGGGTATTATTTATTTATTATTTTTTAAGTACTCATGCAAATTAATTGTTAAATCGTTGTGTACTATGTAGATTTTGTATACAATTGCACGCTGATACATTTATAAATAGAAATTGAGGATCATAATAAAACCAGCTGTATATAAGTTATTTATTTTTACCTAATAATGCTGATGTAAATGCTGATGTTGCTTAACCTACATAATTATATGAATTTGCCGGTTTACCGTACAACAATAGAGTATTAGTTCATGAATCCCCGACCGGTCCTATGAGACCGCGCTGTTATTGTTTTACTATTGTGTCTCGTTTTGCGGGTATGTGATAGGTTAAGAATTGATCTTCTTCCATTCATTCGTTTTCTGTTAATCACAAGTATTGCGGGTATTTATTTAGATAGACAAATAAATACCTCGTCATACTGTGTAACCGAATCTAATTGACGCACAAGCTTCACCACAGCTTTGTCTAAGCTTAGGCTGGTCACCGTTTTACAACCACACGGAAGGTGAGGTTGTAAAACGGTGGCGAAGTTTATCCATGCGGAAGACCCATAGTAACCTCTAGCATCGGGCTCTAGTGTAGGCCATGGCCCGGAGCGAGGAGAAAAGGGAGGCAGACGCCTCCTTCTTCGAAGCAGTAATGCTAGCGAAGAGGGCGGTCACACGCGTGAGGTAACAGACTTCGTCACGCCCCACCTACTCCGATTTTCAGTCACCGTAGGCGTGGGTTTGCTACCCGTTAGGATAAGCGTCCAGATCGAACCCAGACTTGAGTGAATAGGCTCTTAATAATGTAGTGCGCTTCACCATCAACGATTGAATCACTACTTCCCATCAGATGGGATTGCAGTCAAGCACTAAGTAGTTTTTTGTATATTAAAAAAAAAACAGCCAAACCTTAAGGGCCCAGCAGGGCCGAAGCCTACTAGGGCCAGGTTTTGCGAAAAACCCCAGACATCCTGGAACGAAGGCAAAGAACTAAGTTCTAGTCAGTAAAAGTCTGACACTGCACCCTAGAGCGGGTGAAGTCATTTAATGATTTCACGCCTAAAAAAGGCCCATAAGGACAATGAACTAAAAATATGTGCTGTATTTTGTAATGGAAGACCATCGTGATCAGATGATTATCAAGCAGATCAGAAGATGTTACAAAATGTTACGCAACCCACAGATTCGCGGGAGGTATGAACGTAAATATTTATCTCACTAGTGCACTCCTGTTTTTTTCTATGACTGGTTTATATAGGTATTTTAGAAACTGAAAGTCATGATGATACTGGTAAGCTTTCAAAAATTGTTTGGTCTTGAGGAGGCATTTTAATTTGTGTCTTGATAGATTGACTGGTTTTTGTGAACTATTTCGTCTGGGTTAAGGGGGATGTTCCAGGTTAGCCCGCGAAATTCAAATTTTCTTACGTTTTTTGCAATTTGAAAGCCAGTGGTAAGTTTTATGAAGGTAAAAATACTTACGCGGCTGTAAAACGTAACTAGTTATATAGTTGTAAACATAAAAATCATCAATAGAAGCCTCCAAGTTCACCTAAGTGTAGGAACGATTTTTTCGAGGTCAAAAACGTTCCTGCAACTAAGTGAGCTTGGAGGCTTGATTCGATGATTTTTAGGGTTATAATTATGTAACTAGGTACGTTTTACAGTCGCTAAAGTATTTTTAACTTCATACAACCTACCACTGCCTTGCAAATTGCAAAAAACGTAAGAAAATTTGAATTTCGCGGGCTACCTGAAGCATTCACCTTAATCTGATTTTGTTAATTAGTTTTGACGCATTCTCTGTCTTGGATTTTTTATAGGCTCTTGATCTAGTGGTCACTATCAAGTGAGTTAGCTGTCATCTGATGGTAAGTGATGATGTGTCCGTCGTTGGAGCACCCTTGTCTAGAAGTGATCTATTCTGTGACAGGCCAAAGGTTACGTAAAAGTGGAAAATAGCAGATTTTAGAAGTTTTTCAATGGTTTAACCACAAAGTAATATTTTTTGGGGTAGGAAATCATCTATAACTTCTCCCTTCGCCGCCGGACGGAGAAATAATTGGATGATTTTTTTTTACCTTATGTTTCAGGACGGTTTCAGGACGGCTTCGCCCTGTTAGGCCCACCTGAGATGCGCGTGCAACACGCCGTCCACTACTCGGGCTAGGTCTGGATGGTTACCGTACGACCACTAGACATGTATCTATAATATCTAGAGAAAGATGTGGAATAACGTTTATCACAGATTTACTCACATTGGAAACTGCCCCATGCATCATAATAAAAGTCTCCAGTTAATCCAGGACTCTTCTTGCTTTATACTTCTTTTCTGTTTACTAGTTGCTATTTTAGGTTTCATATAATATAATTTATATAATTTGGGTGTCTTCAAGACTAGCTCTCGACGACTAGCGTTCTTAATAAACTAGTGCGCCTCACCATCAACGACTGCATCACTGCTTACCATCAGGTGGGATTCAGTCAAGCACTGATTTATGTGATATAAACAAAAATTATTCTGTATAATCACGTAAGAGCGACTGTATGGTAAGTATCACGGTTTGGTACTCGTAACAGCAAAGATCCGTAACTCCGTAGATTATCTTGCGGAAGTAGCATGGCCTTGCAGTCTGTTCAGAATCAGATAAACGTACGTCAACCTAACATATTACATATATACGGCTAACGGTAACGTTTTGGCAAGGAACACCGTACGAGGGGACGGCTTCTGTAAACACATTGAGTTGTGTGACGCAAGTATGGCGGTTTGGTCTCTGCTCTTCATTCATTCATGAGTATATATATAGGTTTGTATCTTTAGTTTGTATATGTAAATATAATTTATAGTACTCATAATTCAATCACAATATATATTGCATGAAGTTTTCATGAAAATTATGATATTTTTATTAATTGATCGGCTCACTTAATAAAAATATCATAATTTCGTTTCGCTCGTTTGACCACTATTTCAGCCAGTAAGCGATGATGTGGTTTGATGTAGCACGCTTGCCTAGAAGTAACCTATTCACTCATCATCATCATCATCTCAGCCGAAAGACGTCCACTGCTGGACATAGGCCTCCCCGAAGCGTCGCCACAGCGACCGGTCCTGCGCGTCTCGCATCCATCGGATTCCCGCGACCCTCGCCAGGTCGTCGGTCCACCTTGTGGGAGGCCTTCCGACGCTGCGTCTTCCGGTACGTGGCCGCCACTCTAGAACCTTCCGTCCCCATCGACCATCTGTTCTACGAGCAATGTGCCCTGCCCACTGCCACTTAAGTTTGGCGATTCTTCGGGCTATGTCGGTAACCTTAGTTCTCTTGCGGATCTCTTCATTCCTGATATGATCGCGCAAGGAAACTCCGAGCATAGCCCTTTCCATTGCTCTTTGGGTGACTTTAAGCCTTCTGATGAGGCCCATTGTGAGCGACCACGTTTCCGAGCCATATGTCATCACTGGCAACACACACTGGTCATAGACTTTTGTCTTGAGACACTGCGGTAGGTTGGACGAGAAGATACCGTGCAGCTTCCTGAACGCTGCCCAGCCGAGTCGGATTCGACGATTGATCTCTTTCTCGAAGTTAGATCTACCCAACTGGACCGTCTGTCCCAGGTAGACGTAGTCGTCCACAACTTCGAGTGTAGAGTCTCCGATCTTGATAGGAGTGGGAGCTACATGGATGTTTACCATGACTTTGGTTTTGTCCATGTTCATTTTGAGTCCCACTCTTTCGGAAGCCCTACTGAGATCACCGAGCATTGTACTGAGCTCCTCCGTAGTCTCAGCCATGACTACTATGTCGTCGGCAAACCGAAGGTGAGTGATGTACTCGCCGTTGATATTGATGCCTCGCCCTCTCCATTCCAGAACCTTGAAGACATCCTCCAATGCGGCCGTGAACAGTTTCGGAGAGATAACGTCTCCCTGCCTCACACCCCGCTGTAAGAGGATAGGTTTCGAGGTCTGATCCTGGAGTCGGACTGACATGGTGGCGTTTTTGTACAAACATTTCAGCACTTCGATGTACCGATAGTCAATTTGGCACCGTTGGAGAGACTGCAGTACAGCCCAAGTCTCGATCGAATCAAAGGCTTTCTCGTAATCCACAAACGCTAAGCAGAGAGGCAGGTTATACTCATGATACGTATGACATGATACGTATGACGTGACATGATATGTACTTATGCCAATTGAATTAATGAAACACAGCGATCCCGGTAAAGATTGGTTTATTACTAAATTGTCCCGGCCGGCGCGGCGCGGCGTGCGCGCGGGCGGCGCGCGGTCGGGTGGGGGGCGCGCCCCGCACAACGCGGGAACGCATACACATCATTCCTCCCCACTTAGTTTTGAACACCTGATGACAATTATAATATTTACTTAAATCTAATAACTTATAGACAAGAACTTACAGAGTTTAAAACAATAACTAAATCTATTATCTTACAACTTACATAATTAAACCAATAGCTTAGCTCAGAAACAGTTAAAAGTATTTTTTATAATCGACCACCTTCCTAGGACGCTTCTGGCGTGAGGATGTGGGCGATGGCTCTGGTGGTACGTCAACATTGAACTCCCCTGTATTTTGAGACTGATTACCCCCGATATCCAGCGTCTCGGTTTGTGCCGCCGGTGGCGGTGATGCCATTGTACCATCAGCTGCCCTTCCCTCATTCTCCATTGCCTCACAATCATGCCCTACCTCCTCCTGACCATTTTCCGTGTCTGTTGCTACTGGCACATTATGAGTGACACTTACGGCTGAACTAATATTATTGGGAACATTCAGCGGTTGTTCCTGGTGTAGGGAGGTAACAGTATTAGTATTAGTGGGCTCAGTGCTGCCGGTATACTTCCATAGCTGATCAACATGTCTTATACAGTCAACCTCTAAGTCGCTTATATATATTCTGTACATTTTTATGCCTATTCTATCATTTATTATGCCTAACTGCCAAGTTTCTTTACGTGCGCTATACCATCGGGTCCAAACGACATCGCCAATCGTAAATTCTCTTTTCGGTGTCGTGAGTGCTTCAACATAAGTAGGTTCTCTAGAAGGAACCACTAAATCTAGTCGAGAACGTAGATTCCTGCCAAACATTAGCTTAGATGGCGTTTCCCCGGTGGTACAGTGCACTGTATTCCTATAATTAAACAAATAACCAAGTAACAATTCATTTACTTTATATAACGGCAGGTTATCGTTCAGAATACATTTTAGCATTCTTTTACAGGTTCTCACAGAATTTTCGGCTTGTCCATTGCTGGGCGGATGATAAATAGGTGATGTCATATATTTTATACCATTTGAGGAACAAAAATTCTTAAACTCCTCCGAATTTATCTTCACATCATTATCTGATACTAACACATTTGGTATACCGAAGGTTGAAAATACTTGTTTAAGTTTAGCAATCAAGGCTTTCGTAGAAGTTCCGTCATTCATGTGCAGACACTCTACCCATTTACTGTAGGAATCTATAACCACAAGATATACCCTCTGCCCCACGGTCATATAATCTATGTGCACGCGCTGCCAGGGGCCGCGGGCGGCGGGCCACGGCGACGGCGGCTCGCGCGGAGGCGCTGCGCGCACACTCGCGCACGTCTTACAAGACCCTATCCAACGTTCGATGTCATTATCTATGCCCGGCCACCACATCCTACTCCGTGCGTTGCTTTTTGTTTTAATTATGCCTAAATGTGTATCATGCAATTCTCGTAACATTTTATTTCTTAGTATATACGGAATTACTATTTTATGTCCCCTAAAAAGGCAATCATTTTCGTACTGCAAATCCGACTTGCACTGGAAGTATGGGTGAATCGATTTACAGTTTATTTTTCGTGGCCAACCCCTGTGCATATACTTACGGACAGTCTGGATAACTTTATCGTTCTGCGTAGCTTGCATTATGTCGCGAATCGTAGTAGCTGGTGACGCTGCGTCTAGGAACTTGAGCGCGTAGTCAGTATCATTGCTGTCGTCCTCCGACTCGTTTGTGCATTTAATAGGAGCGCGCGAGAAATAATCGGCCACTAAATTATTGTTGCCGGTAACATAACGAACTACAAAATTATATGCAGATAGCGTAATAGCGTATCTCTGTAAACGCAAGGCTGTGGTTACCGGTATACCTGTTTTGGAATTAAAAATAGACACCAATGGCCGATGATCCGTTTCTAAAATGAAGGGATCGCTGCGACCGTACAAGTATTGATGAAACCTTTTCACCCCAAACATTATAGCGGTCGCCTCCTTCTGAATCTGACTATAATTGCGTTCGCTAGCGGTCAGGGAACGCGACGCATAAGCGAGCGGGCGCCTCTGCGCATCGTCATCCCCCTCCCCGCGCTGCGACAGCACCGCGCCGAGACCGTGCGGTCCCGCGTCCACCGTGAGCACCAGCTGCGCCGACGGCTCGAAATGCGCCAGCACGCGTTCCGATGCTAGTTCTCGGCGCACTGCCGCCATAGCCTGCCGTTGCCTGTCACCCCATTCCCAGGCCGCATTGCTTCGTAGTAAGTCGTGGAGGGGACTTAGCAATGACGAAGCATTAGGAATAAAATTCCTATAATAGTTTACAACGCCTAAGAATCTTTTTACTTCGGTAACATTAGTTGGCTCGGGGGCGCTTAATATTGCCTTGACTTTATCCGGGCTAGTCGTTAGTCCCGCTTTACTTATCACGTAACCTAAGTAAACAACGCTTTGTTTGAAAAAAATACACTTGTCTTTTTGAAGACGTAGACCGGCATCACTTAATCTACCTAACACTTCCGTTAACCTTTTAATATGTGTGTTTCTGTCAGGTCCTGTAACACATATGTCATCCAGCCAGACACTAACGCCGTCTATACCTGATAATAACGTTTCCATCGACTTTTGAAAGATAGCGGGTGCGTTGGCAAGGCCGTAAACTAAACGCGTATATTTGAACAGACCTTTATGAGTATTTATGGCCGTGAGATTCTGTGATGATTCATCTAGTAGGAATTGATTATATGCGTTTTTTAGATCAATTTTACTATACAACTGACCTCCTCCAATCTTAGCAAAAACCTCTTCAATTCTGGGCAACGGATATTTTTCTACTATCAGGTCTTTATTAAGGGTTACTGAGAAGTCTCCGGCTATTCTAACTTGATTATTTTCCTTCAACACCGGCACTATTGGGGTGGCATACTCTGCGTGATTTATCGAGACTAAAATACCTAATCCTACTAGTCTATCTAATTCTTGCTCGACTTTATCCCTTAGGGCAAAAGGTACAGTTCTGGGCTTAAAAAACTTGGGAACAGAGTTTTCTTTTAGTTTTAAGCTTACTTTAAATTTGTTAAAAGAACCTAACTCATCTCGCCACAGGTCCGGATATTTATTTACCAAATCCTGTACATCGTTATCGCTACTTATTAATGAGTTAATGTTAGTTGTGATAACTAAATTAAAGGCGGACATGAAATCCCTACCCAGCAATGGCGGGCCACCGTTCTTAATTACGAATACTTTAATGTTGTTTTGTAAATGGTTGAATGTTGCTCTAGCGGTGAAATAGCCCAATGGAGAGATTTTATGTCCGTTATATAAGCACATTTTTACTTTGCAATTTTGTAACTGATAATTCGGGAACTTTTTTTTATATAACTGGTCGGAAATAACCGTGCTACCTGATCCTGAATCAAGTTCCATTTTAATGGGTTGATCACCCAGAACTAGCTCAACCTGAATAGGCTTATCCGTCACGTACCTTATGTTGAAGTTCTGGCACTCGTCACAGTCCTGATCTTGGGGCTGATCATCCCTGCCCCCTTTACTGGAGTCCACATAGTCCACATGGTAAACACGTGTTGCACCCTTTTTATTACCGCACACTTTTTTTAAATGCCCTTTTACCCCGCACTTCTGACACTTGTAACTTTTATACCGGCACATAGTAGCACTGTGATTTTTCATACCGCAGACCTCACAGAGCTCTATATCGCCACGAGCCGCTGCACCCGCGCTAGGGTTGCCAGATCGATTCTTCCTGTTATCGGGATCAATAACCGATTTTTCGGGATTTTAGGGCTTTGGTCGGGAAAGTAAATAAACATATTTTTTCGACTCGACTCAGACGGAGTGCATTGCAATGTTTTTTCGCTCTGCGCCAAGCGCCCAATAGTCCAGTGCCTGGGGGCTTATACCCAGAACTTCGTTGACTGTGGATGGAAATGAAGAAAAACTGTAATGTGTAGCTAATAACAAGTATAAAAAAGTTTACCTATTAAAAAATTGTGATCTTGATTATGAAAAAAAATAAGGATTAATTTTGTTCCATTTGTACCTTCTAATTCGATTTGAAAAACTCTTTCAATGTTGGATAGTCCATTTATTGGGGAAGGCTATAAGCTATATAACATTACGCTACGACTAATAGGAGTGGAGCAGTAACTACAGACGTGAGTAAAACCACAGGTACGAGTAATATATTTTAGGCTGTACAATTTTGTATGACACAGTCAACGAAGTTCTAGGTTTTGATGATTTTAACTCCCTAGGCACCGGACTACAAGTGGTTTGTAAGTTTCGTTTGACTAAGATGTGAACTTAAAATTATCAAACTTGTTTTTCGGGAGATTTTTTGCTTTGTCGGGAGTCGGGAAGACAAACAAAAAATCGGGAGAATCCCGCCAATTCCCGACCGTCTGGCAACCCTAACCCGCGCCGCCGCCGCCGCCGCCGCCGGCGCCACGTGTTCGGCTCGCTTGTCCTTGAAACTTTGCACGAAATACTGGTTCCTCCTTAATTGATAAAGGTTCTGAACTGCTTATAAGGGCCTTTGCCTCTTTGGCATACGCCGCCTGCTCCGCCATTTCGATAGCCCGTGACAACGTAAGCGTCGACGGGTTTTGCTCGAAGAGTTTTTCGCGTTCTGGTCCTGCACTCAAGCCTAGGACGAAACGATCTCGTAGGTTCGTTTCGAGAGCGGTGCCAAAGTCGCAATAGGTTGCTAAACCTCTTAATCGCGCCGCCCATTCTCCAACGGTTTCGCTTGATTCTCTGCTGGCGCCAAAAAACTTCGCCTTGTCCACAAATGTGCACTTCCTCGGCTTGAAATGGTCGTCGAGTAATTTTACCAAATCTTCGAAGCTCAATGTTCCTAACTCGTCTGGGAAAGCAAGGTTGAGCAACAGCCGGTACGTTTCTTCTGTGAGATGGCACAATAATATTCCACTTTTGTTTTTTTCATCGATGTTGTTTATTTTTAAAAACTGTGTTAATTTTCCTTTATATATTTGCCACTCGTTGTTTCTGTGGTCAAAAGTAGACAGGGTTCCTAGGAAATTCATCCTCGTCGCCAATGATATGTACTTATGCCAATTGAATTAATGAAACACAGCGATCCCGGTAAAGATTGGTTTATTACTAAATTGTCCCGGCCGGCGCGGCGCGGCGTGCGCGCGGGCGGCGCGCGGTCGGGTGGGGGGCGCGCCCCGCACAACGCGGGAACGCATACACATCAACTGAGCTCCTCCGTAGTCTCAGCCATGACTACTATGTCGTCGGCAAACCGAAGGTGAGTGATGTACTCGCCGTTGATATTGATGCCTCGCCCTCTCCATTCCAGAACCTTGAAGACATCCTCCAATGCGGCCGTGAACAGTTTCGGAGAGATAACGTCTCCCTGCCTCACACCCCGCTGTAAGAGGATAGGTTTCGAGGTCTGATCCTGGAGTCGGACTGACATGGTGGCGTTTTTGTACAAACATTTCAGCACTTCGATGTACCGATAGTCAATTTGGCACCGTTGGAGAGACTGCAGTACAGCCCAAGTCTCGATCGAATCAAAGGCTTTCTCGTAATCCACAAACGCTAAGCAGAGAGGCAGGTTATACTCCTCAGTCTTCTGTATAACCTGCCGTAGCGTATGTATGTGGTCTACGGTGCTAAAGCCTTTTCGGAATCCGGCTTGTTCAGGAGGCTGGAAGTCGTCGAACCTGCGTGCGAGACGATTCGTGATGACTCTGGAAAACAACTTGTAGACATGGCTCAGAAGTGAGATGGGCCTGTAGTTCTTAAGGAGGGCATTGTCGCCCTTCTTAAAGAAAAGTACCACCACACCTCTGCCCCATGCCTGTGGCGTTTTGCCCTCGAGTATGACGGAATTAAATAGCTTCTGAAGGGCCTTAAGGACCGGTTTTCCACCCGCCTTCAGAAGTTCGGCCGTAATTCCGTCCTCACCCGGCGCCTTATTGTGTTTAAGTTGTTTCAGAGCCATCCTAATCTCGTACAGGCTGACGTCCGGGATATCTTCGGTATAGTGTCGGGTCAAACCTATTCACTCATGACTAGGGATTGCAATCCAGCGGCGTTTTCAATCCAGCTGGATTCTTGCTGGATTGACCTGAATCCAGCTGGATCCAGCGCGGATCCAGCAAAGTGTGGAACGCAAAAAAGACGACATTTATAAGATTTTTTTTATTAAGTAATTTGTTTAATAAATTCTTACGATAATCTATGAAACCTTTCACTAATTTTCTTTCGATTCTTAATCATTTTAGATCAAAAGAAACAACTTAAAATTAAATAACATATGCCCTTATAGCGACATCTGACGTCACAGAATTTTGCATCGCGCAAGCAAAGTTCTCCGCGTGATTTGAACAGCCCGAAATCATCTATCGGGCAGTTGCCATTACACAGTTGTCATCACATATAACAATTACGGATGCAATTTGAAACTAAACAATAGAAATTGATACGTTTGCGGATCCGCATCGCTGGATCCAGCACTATATGCTGGATCCAGCATGTTTAAAAAGGCGCTGGATCCAGCTGGATTGCTGTTTGCTGGATCCAGCAATTGCAATCCCTACTCATGACTGAAATACTCCCAGGTTGTAGCTATCAGGAAACACAGACTCCGGCAGGGAAATCCACTCCTTTGCTTGTACGTTTTTGATACCAGACGCTTTTGGTTTTGGATGCGCAGACTTGTGAATGACGACCAATGGGTAGCTCGCTGTCCAACCGTTCGGTACGAACAGTGCTCGTCGGCGGCGCGTAGAGTTCCCAAATCATAGGGGTCCGATGCCCGCGATTGGCCACGGGGAATTTCTGAAATATCGAACCTGGAACGAAATGGACAACTAATGGGCAGATCGTATTGTTTTCACTGTTTTGAGTATCATAGACGTAACGTGGTCTAATTTAGATGTAGGTGAAGGCTATCAACAAGGCCCTTTTCTGTCATAAATTCGATAACGAGACGGCGACTGTCGCAACCGTGTTTGAACACATTGTCTTTTACCATCAGGTGAAATAGTGGTCAAATGCGAGCCTCATCATCTACCTAGCCTTTTCCCAGCTAGGTATATTGGGGACGGCTTCCAGTCAAGCCGGATTTAGCTGAATGCCAGTATTTTACGAGGAGCGGCTGCCTACCAGACCTCCACAACCCAATAACTGGGGTAACACGGTACTTCATGACAAAACTGGAGTCAGATTTACTGGCTTCTGATTATCCGTAAAGACTGCCAAAGATCTACAAATGACAGCCGGGACCTACGGCTTAACGTGCTTTCCGAGGCACGAAGGAAAGGCGAGCCTATTAATTATAAAAAAAAACCTTCGTTCTTACAGAGTCCTCGCCACTTGATGACTTGTTCAATGAGGTTGGCTATCCCGTCTGTCTGTCTGCCACAAGGCTGTCTCTTCCAAACCACTTTATTTTTTAGCCCTGGATTAATTATCTTATCTGGAAGCTTTATCTAAATCTCAATGCGAGATGGCTAGACTGGAATATTCGATTGCCATATCTCGTCTCATCTGTCATCTTATATCTCGAGATCTCGATAACTGTGTCAGTAAGAACGAATATACATGCACGTATGCACCTATCATTTTATCGTTAGGAATTCCCAGCCGGAGTCTGTGTTTCCTGATAGCTACCTCCCTAGGGGTCTAAAAATGGAAAAAAAAAACAAAGAAAAAAAAAGAAAGCAAAAAAACAAAGAAAGAAAAAAAAAAGTTACTTCTAAGCAAACGTGCTTCACCGAGCCACATTATCGCTTACCATTAGGTGAGATAGTGGTCAAACGCGAGCCTATCAATAATGAAAAAAAACCCTATAAAATATATTTCTGAAAGAAATCCATGTCTAGCTATTTTAAAGCCGAAGAATTTGTTTGAACGCGCTTATTTTAGTCAATACTGGATCGAAGTGAAAAATCTAATCAACAACGATGGCAAAGCCTTCCAAGCTTTAAGAAGCTTTAAGCGTTTCGTCTCGTCGTTTATACCGCGTATATCGACGTCAGGCGAACGCCACCAATGACCAATCCTTATTCCAGAACAATTTGCTTGCCGCGATCTTCCCGATTATAATTTAGTTGTTTTCAAGGCTAGAGTCAATATGCTGCTAATAAACTAGTGCGCTTAACCATCTCTATTTGCCTCACTGCTTACCATCAGGTGGGATTGTAGTCAAGCGCTAGTCTATACATAAAAAATAAAAGAACAACAAAAATATAAGAGCGAATTAGTCACCAAAGACGAGGATGAAACCGCGAGGGACATCTATTAAAACATTCAAATAGTGGACAGTAGGTAATTATCAATGCAGTAGGTACTAATTTCACTCGGACGAAACCGCAGGCTAAAGCTAGTATACAACTAAACTGGAATGATGTAACACCTAGTAGTTCAATAGCTGGCCATGAACTATCGGCTCAAATTGAGCACTGATAGGTGCACGACCGCTGTTAGGTACATAGTGTTTATTTATCGCTTTACGAGTATATGCGATCGTATATTATGTCATCGAAGGTAATTTTATTATGGCGATTATTGTTGCTATTATGAATAAATTAGATCGATAGGTTTTTTTTTATTTACCTGCATATTTGAGTCTCTGCCTGGTGCTAGCTGGAAAAAAGCGCTGGGTGTCTGACGCCCAACAGTTGCTGAGTTGGCGATCATGCGTGAATAAATCCGCTCCGCATCATTTCTGTGTAATTTACGACGCATCTCTTTCATAAATTTTGTACGAATAAAATTTGAAGCGACAAAAATCCGATCCAGATCGGCATCGCATCCGAATCTTTCATCGCTTCTGTGTATTTTGCAACTTAGACCCACGCCACGCGACGTGGTACGTATGCGTCATGCGTCACCCATATTTGCGTCGGTCGACGGTCTTCATACATTTTACATGGCAACTAGACTTGTAGAGCAACATTAGTCCCACGCCACGCGACGCGGTTCTACGTACAAATCAGGCGAGGCCCACGTGTGCGTCGGTTTACAGTATTCATACATTTTACACGACTACCAGACTAGTAGAGCTACATTAGAGCCACGCCACGCGACGCGGTTCTACGTACAAATCAGGCGTGGCCCACGTGTGCGTCGGTCTACGGTCTTCATACATTTTACACGTCTACTAGACTAGTAGAGCTACATCAGTCCCACGCCACGCGACGCGGTTCTACGTACAAATCAGGCGTGGCCCACGTGTGCGTCGGTCTACGGTCTTCATACATTTTACACGTCTACTAGACTAGTAGAGCTACATCAGTCCCACGCCACGCGACGCGGTTCTACGTACAAATCAAGCGTGGCCCACGTGTGCGTCGGTCTACAGACTTCATACTTGGCAACCAACCTTATAGAGCTACATTAGTCCCACGCCACGCGACGCTGTTCTACATATAAGTCAGGCGTGGCCCACGTGTGCGCCGATCTAACGGTCTCTATACATTTTATATAGCAACTAGACTAGTAGAGCTACATTAGAGCCACGCCACGCGACGCGGTTCTACGTCCAGACCAGGCGTGGCCCACGTGTGCGCCGATCTAACGGTCTCTATACATTTTATATAGCAACTAGACTAGTAGAGCTACATTAGAGCCACGCCACGCGACGCGGTTCTACGTACAAATCAAGCGTGGCCCACGTGTGCGTCGGTCTACAGACTTCATACTTGGCAACCAACCTTATAGAGCTACATTAGTCCCACGCCACGCGACGCTGTTCTACATATAAGTCAGGCGTGGCCCACGTGTGCGCCGATCTAACGGTCTCTATACATTTTATATAGCAACTAGACTAGTAGAGCTACATTAGAGCCACGCCACGCGACGCGGTTCTACGTCCAGACCAGGCGTGGCCCACGTGTGCGCCGATCTAACGGTCTCTATACATTTTATATAGCAACTAGACTAGTAGAGCTACATTAGAGCCACGCCACACGACGCGGTGCTACGTCCAAATCAGGCGTGGCCCACGTGTGCGTCGGTCTACGGTCTCCATACATTTTATATGGCAACTAGACATGTAGAGCAACATTAGTCCCACGCCACGCGACGCAGTTCTACGTCCAGATCAGGCGTGGCCCACGTGTGCGTCGATCTACGATCTCCATACATTTTACACGGCTACCAGACTAGTAGAGCTACATTAGTCCCACGCCACGCGACGCAGTTCTACGTACAAATCAAGCGTGGCCCACGTGTGCGTCGGTCTACAGACTTCATACTTGGCAACCAACCTTATAGAGCTACATTAGTCCCACGCCACGCGACGCTGTTCTACATATAAGTCAGGCGTGGCCCACGTGTGCGCCGATCTAACGGTCTCTATACATTTTATATAGCAACTATACTAGTAGAGCTACATTAGAGCCACGCCACGCGACGCGGTTCTACGTCCAGACCAGGCGTGGCCCACGTTTGAGCCGATCTAACGGTCTCCATACATTTTATATAGCAATTAGACTAGTAGAGCTACATTAGAGCCACGCCACGCGACGCGGTTCTACGTCCAGACCAGGCGTGGCCCACGTGTGAGCCGATCTAACGGTCTCCATACATTTTATATAGCAACTAGACTAGTAGAGCTACATTAGTCCCACGCCATACGACGCGGTTCTACGTACAAATCATGCGTGGCCCACGTGTGCGTCGGTTTACAGACTTCATACATTTTACATGGCTACTAGACTAGTAGAGCTACATTAATCCCACGCCACGCGACGCGGTTCTACGTAGAAATCAGGCGTGGCCCACGTGTGCGTCGGTCTACAGTCTTCATACATTGTACACGGCTACTAGACTAGTAGAGCTACATTAGACCCACGCCACGCGACGCGGTTCTACGTACAAATCAGGCGTGGCCCACGTGTGCGTCGGTCTACAGTCTTCATACATTGTACACGGCTACTAGACTAGTAGAGCTACATTAGAGCCACGCCACGCGACGCGGTTCTACGTACAAATCAAGCGTGGCCCACGTGTGCGTCGGTTTACAGACTTCATACATTTTACATGGCTACTAGACTAGTAGAGCTACATTAGTCCCACGCCACGCGACGCGGTTCTGCGTAGAAATCAGGCGTGGCCCACGTGTGCGTCGGTATTGTGTAACCCGCCATCATTCTCGCCGTGCCATTATCATGCGTAGCCAATCCATTTCGTTTATTATTTCACCGATTATAGTTTTTTTCATGGTACTTATCAAATTCTGTTACGTTGAGATAAGAGTAACGGTGCAAACTACGTTTTAAATATTAATTGTTTATTCTTATCTGGTTTAACCTTGATCATGCTTTTTCAATTCAAGGTTTATGCTGGTGCCCTGAAATCGTGAGAGTGAGTCGCTCGAGTGGACGTCTTTCGGCAGAGATGATGATGATGATGAGTCACGGTAGAGCATCAAGCAGCTGGCGAGAAGACTTACATAGATGTCATACTTAAGAATTGACAAGACACGGTATTGAACTGGGAAGAATGGAGGGAGACCTTAAGTAATACTAGTGAAGTAGGCAGTCACAAGCGTGAGGGAACGGACATCCTCAAGCCCCAGCCGTCGGGACCCTGACCTCGACAACCAGCTACCGTAGGCGTAGGCTCGCGCACGACGAGCAATGGGTAGCTCGTCATCCGGACCGAGCTCGAGTCGTGGACGGCGCGTCTGGTGCATCTCAAAGAGTTGTAAAAAAAAAGAATTTCAGCAAATCCGTAAGAGCCTAATAGGGTCAAAAACTATTGGGGACATGGGTCGAATTCTGAAAGGGAAACCCGGGGTCCTAAAACTCAAGGTAAATGAAGGAACATAGGGTTTCGTTTTTGTCAGTAAGTCACACGCCGTCCCACTCCACCCTAGAGCGTGAGAAGTCGGTTACAATAAAAAAGTTTACACCTAAGAAGAAATCTTCTACGAGATATTTCGTGGCTGTCTATATGCTCGAAAAATTTTGTCCCCTCAAAACAAAAACTAACTCAAGACGAAATCTTTCAACAGCTATATAAAAGCGATTGTCACGACCGTTACGCAACTTGGGAGCTGTCAGCTTTGCATGCGCATGCGTCTGGAAGTGTCTCGAGCGTGACACCGAGGCCGGGCGATTGAGGGCAGACACGCCATGGAAAAGTTTACACAGATAAAGGGATTTTTGTATTGAAGATTGAGTGGCACAAAAAAATAACGTAGTAGTAGAGCATAACATAAAAACAAAACAAGAACAAAATAGAGGGAGGCCGCCCGCCATTAACCTGGTGGTCGGTGGCCTGGTGGCATCGAGAGAGAACACATGAAAGCCCTACTGCCAAAATCGACAATCCAGGATATACCGTGATCCGGGAGTTCCGGGACCGAAGGCAACGAAGGAACGGGGTGGGGTTTAGTCATTAAAAGTCTGACACACCCTCCTGCTCAAGAGCGGGAGTAGTCATTCAGATGATTCCTCACCAGAAAAAATAGGGCAGACGGGACCCTAATCTAATACGGGACGGACAGGACACCTAAATAATGGGAGCAGGGACGGGCGAAGAAGAGTAGAACAAAACATTATTATATGTTTTAGATGTGAATTCGTAAAATAATATTAAGCGCCTAACTGTATCGAGTTCGTAGGCGTTAAATACTTAAAAATGCACAAACATAACGAATAATTCTGTGCTTGTGATTCATGCTGAAAGCATCTAATTAATTTATTTTACTTTTACATAAAACGAAAGTTCCTCAAGACAATACAAACGCTATAGTTTTTGAGGATTTGCTACCAGCGGTTTCGCCCACCTGAAAGAATAGGATACGTTGTAACTCGACCGCTGAAAATGGTGTATAAGTCATGAAATAATGTGCAACAATTATATCTCTTTCTAGTACCAAAAGGTATATATTCCGTACAGTCTACTGCCATAACCCTGGCCTTGTTTGGCATTGTGACCGGGCCAGAACGGAACACACGAACCTTTCCCATAAGAATATACTCCAAGAAGTGTCCTATGTGCAATTCCAGGACATGGTATAACCCTGGGTCAAATTGCAATACAAATCTGGTCAAACGATCACGCATGCAATAGAAACACACATTGCAATAGAAACACACGACTGTTACGCAACTTGGGAGCAGTGAGTTATGCTTGCGCATACGTCTGGAAGTGTCTCGACGCGAGTGACCGTGCGCCATGGCGAGGTCAGGCGAATGAGGACAACGACGCCATGGAAAAGTTTACGGACTAGATACGCACGTCAATTGATAAAGGGATTTCTGTATCGAGGATAAATAAAAAACAAAAATATCGTAGAGAATAACATCGTTTTGTTTTAGGTGGGAAATCTTTATAGAGAAGTCATTTTAGTTACTTCAGGTGGCAAAGGGCAACTGAAGTTCCAGGGCCACGGTAATTTGTCTGAATAACCCCTGAACCCTGGTAGAGAGCGTAACACTAGACTCCAAGGGACTTAGAACGTTTCAAAACATGTTATAGTAAGTATTGTTTACTTTCTCAAGATTAATTTATAGCTGTGTTCATAGAAGTAGAACCGATATCCGCCAGAGGTGCCCGAAGCATCGAGACTCGAGAGTAGCAAGACGCATTCTGGCTACCAGGGCTACATAGGTGGCGGGCTTGACGACGGCGAGCAATGAGTAGCTTCCCGTCCGGCAGGCGGGTAACGGCCTTGGCCCCGTCACCCTAGCGGATTACACTCGCAACGAAAGGCAGCTGAAGATCTGACACGGTTTCTCACACACTCTTATAGCAGGAGAAGTTATTGAAAATTTTTTTATTAAAAAAACCAGTACAATAGATTACGGAATTATCGATAATAGCACAATGTAGATGTATAATTTACTTGTACTAGGTACATGCCAATTGCATAATAGGTGCTAAGTGAATAGATCGCGTTAGAAACACCACACTGCGCTCCATAACTGAAGTAGCAAATGTCGGGGAAAAAATAGCCAGGCTGAAGTGGGAGTGGGCTGGCCATGTCGCATGAATGCAACCGTAAAGATGGTTGAGGATTGTCACTCACTGGACGCCTGAGGGAGGTCGCCTTATACAGAGAGGTTTGGTAGAAGAAAGGGCAGGGCCTTTGCTCAGCAGTTATAGGCTAGGTACATGAATAAATAAAAAACATGCCAATTCAAGGAAAACCAATCTTGATAATATAGATAAGAATTCTAAATATAAATTGGAATATCGTAAGCAGAATTGTCCGTTATTCCTCGAATTCAAATCATAGGTTGTCGTTATCATAATTATAATCTTTGACGGTAAATCGAAAAGGTTATGGAAGCTGTCAGTTTGAAAATCAAACAGCACGAACAGAAAATGTCCTTGAGGATTACAAATTGTTATAGTTGACTAAACAAACACTAAAGTTACTGGCATAGCCCGCCCGAATAATCGCCAAACTTAAGTAGCAGTGGGCAAGGTACATGCTCGCAGAACAGATGGTCGATGGGGAGGAAAGGCGACCGCGTACTGGAAGACGCAGCGATAGAATGGCATTCACAAGATAGACCGACAACTCGGTGAGGATCGCGGGAATCCGATGGATGCCAGACACACAGGACCGGTCGTTGTGGCGACACTTGGGGAAGGCCTATGTCCTACAGTGGACGTCTTTCGGCCGAAATTATGATAACGAGTTCTTTATTTAAAAACTTTTTTTTTACTTGGCATTTTAGTACAGTCACAGATTCTAGAACAAAAGACAGTCTAGAAGAATAGAGAGCTATAGATTCTCTGAAAATTGAAACATAAGCTAATAATAGAATGAGTGAGTAGACAGAAAAGTTTCTTGATATCAACAGCCATTGAGGTAGTCAACATCCTTCAATACAATTACAATTTCTTACTACTACAGGGCTCTAGGGCCACATTGTACCACAGATAATTGTTTTGCTTACTATCTCTAACAAAAGACATTACACAACCTATCCATCATGTTTTGACAACAAACTAGTACAATATCATTGTTCAATTTTACAATATGTGTTGACGTCTGTACGTAGTTGTAAATAGTACATGTTTACAATAAGTTACATGAATTGATTTTGTTTTTAACAGCTGCACTTCTGTTCTATATTTGAAAAGTGACTGGCTGGAATGTGTTTAATTTTTCAGTACCTAGATTAAGGTAAGGTTGGCAGTGCAGAATTTTTGCTTTAATTTAGTTTTACAGTATTTTTCGTTTAGCCAGCCAATGTTAGATTTAGTACTTAACAATTCCATGGAATTTCTTTCCGACTAGAGTGCGTCTAATGAAAGCGCAAACTGGAGTTTTTTTTTATTTGGTTGGCAATATTATTCAGCCGCAATCTATATATATAAAAATGAAACCCGTTTTCCGTTGTCACGACATAACATGAAAACGGCTTGACCGATTTGGCTGATTTTTTTTTTAAAATGTTCCTTGAAGTTCAGTGATGGTTCTTACGGGGAGAGAGAAAAATTCTAAAAAAAAAAAGTTAGGTAAAGTAGGGTAGTGTAGGGTAGTGTGGGGTAGTGTAGGGTAGTGTAGGGTAGTGTAGGGTAGTGTAGGGTAGAGTAGGGTAGTGTAGTGTAGTATAGGGTAGTGTAGGATAGTGTAGGGTAGGTAGGGTAGTGTAGGGTAGGTAGGGAAGGTAGGGTAGGGTAGCGTAGGATATGTAGGGTAGTCATTTGATTGGAGCGAAGCCGCGGGTAAAAGCTAGTTGTAGGAAATAAATAAAAATTGTGAATTGTCAAGACATGATTTCTCCAACTAATTACTAATACAACATTTTTGGAATTAACCCCTTTTCGCAGGTCGCACTTTCATTAGACGGACTATAGCTCAGAAGTCAGAGTTACAAAAAGTAAAATATAAGAAGGCCTATTTATGTTTATAAATCAGTGATTTTTTAACAAGCAATAACTATCTTAAAAGTGTGTCTGAATAACTATAAAACATAAAAATATTAGTAGTCTTGTTCTAGTCAGAAGTGGCAGTCTTTGGCACAGTGGCAGATGACCCCAAATATAAAACAAACGGACATAAAGCCTTCAGAATACTAAAACAAGAGTTGCATAAGTATCTGCATACTGTAAAAAATCAATGGCAGAACCAGGTCACTATACTACTACAATAGACTGCAAAGTTAATGACCTGATGGCAATTCAGTTTAGGTCATGGCATAAATTGTATACTGTAGTACCTTGCTAGGTTTTCTAGATAGGCTTCCTTAGGTTTTTCTGGGTATTATTTTGTAGTTCTTAATATTAAATGTCAAAGAAACAAAAAAAAAAGGACAGGCCCTATGGAACCCATAATATAAATAAAAGATTCTAATCAGAATCTTATAGAAAACTATAAAAATATTATAGTATTGTATAAAGCTATTAGCCTATTTCAAAGCTATCTATTTTACCATCTTCTAAAAATCATAAAAGATAAATAAAATGATAACTAAAGTTAATTTTATTGTTAGTGTAGACAAAATTGTCATTTTATCATAATTTTATAATACTTATCTGCGTTCAATAACCATTAAAACTTAAATTTTATTAACATAGATACTAATTTATGGCCCATAATTCCTTATTTATATCCGTTTTAATGATAAGTTTGAAGTATTTCTAACAGTGCTACTCCCAGTCTGTGGAAGCCATAACAAGGCCTTATTTAATGAAGAAAAGAGGTTGATTCACGAGAATTAGGCTGTATACTAGTAATACTGGCCAGAGACACGCGTAGCGTGCAGCGAAGGCGCGATGTATTCAGAGAAACGGCAACGTTTACCGGCGGTTCCGCGGCAGACAAATCATAACAAAACTCACGATAATTGTTTTCCGCGCGAATAACATCCTATCGTATTACATAAAACACCTTCATACTACACTCTGGTAGTCAAATAAAAAGTCAACCTGCAGTTGCAGATCGATAAAACATCACACGACAAACGTAAATAAATGATAGGGATCCTCACTTGTTCCTATCGATTTGACCCGTATGCGAGCATAAATTAAACGATTTTTGCCAATTAAGTGCAAGTTAAAGCCGCGCATATTCGTCTAAAATCATAATTGGTACTTTATGTATAGCTAACGATACAGAAATAATGAATTACTTACCAAAGAATGAAG
Source organism: Mythimna separata (assembly GCA_030763345.1). Classification (NCBI taxonomy): domain Eukaryota; kingdom Metazoa; phylum Arthropoda; class Insecta; order Lepidoptera; family Noctuidae; genus Mythimna; species Mythimna separata. The sequence goes on along the minus strand of CM061188.1, from coordinate 1,489,942 downwards.
TGGAACTGCAATGGTGTCTGGCTAGATGAATGCACTGAATTATTTATTGCACTACACGACTTATGTAATGATAATCTAATGCAGGTTTATAGTTTTACGATTAAGAAGTCACTGGTCTTAATTTGTGAAAAGATTTAAGTACGGAAATTGCAAGATAAATTATTAAAACGTGTAATAACCTTCCGCAAGGTGTTTCACTTTCGCGAGATTTTTCTACGGGATTAGTTCGATTTTTTGACGCCAGGGGGCGCTCTGGTTTCGTATTCATTTGACATTTAAGCAATCGTTGCGTTCATAAATCACATTATTTTTTTTGCTTCATGATTACTTTTCTAAATCAGAAAGTACTTGACACTTTTAAACATATAAACCAAAGTAAAAATGCTGTTGAAGGATAGCTGTATCAATTTGAAAATGATCTTTGCCAATAATCATTAATTTAAAAGTTTGATAGATAATTTCGCTTAGCATGTCGTGAGCGAACGTATATATTTGCAAGCGGGTAGAAAATCCTACTAAACGTCAATGTCATATTCATCTGACTGATTGACAGATGTCAATGTCAGTATTTACCGCGGTCTTGTGTTTACAAATTCGCCAAAAAAATCGTTATTCACAGAGTACTTTGTAATAATATAGTGGTTATTTTTACCCAATAAATAATGATACCCAGTGCTCGTACAGCGCGTTTAGCCAGAGAAGTGAAAAACTTTGAAACAAAACCACCATGGGGAATAGTGTGCCATCCAAGAGAGGAAGATGTATTAGATGTTTTGAACTTCACGTTGCAAGGTCCTAAAGGGTCTCCATACGAGAACGGGTCGTTTAAACTGACCGTTACTATACCACAGAAGTATCCGTTCGAGCCACCGCTTGTGAAGTTCTCTACTCCTGTTTATCATCCCAATATTGATAAAGGTAACTCATATCTTATCTTCCTGTGCTTTTCTGATATTATTTGCGGTCTATTCAACACTTTTTTTCCATTCTGTTCTATCTTTCGTCATGCTATAACTAACTCCCATTTCTTTAATATCATTTCACACAATCCATCCATCTTTTCTTTGGCCTCCTTCTGCCTCTCCATCCATCTACATGTATGTTCATAACTAAACATAATAAAAAGGTAACTCACATGGCATTCTAAACTGTCATCTTTAATAAGTAACTTACAGAATTCTCATAATAAGCTTTTCCAATGAATGTCAGTGTGAAAGAATTTCTCTCCTGCCTGCCCCCATAATTATAGTCTGTCAATTCTGTCTACTAGTCCTGCTAGTGTTTCTGGCACTTCCATTGTTAAAAATATTCTCATCTGCCTAGCCTTTTTCCCAACTATATTGGGGTTGGCTTCCAGTCAAGCCGGATTTAGCTGAATACCAGTATTTTACGAGGAGCGGCTGCCTACCAGACCTCCATAACCCATTAACTGGGGTAACACGGTACTTCATGGCAAGACTGGAGTCAGATTTACTGGCTTCTGACTATCCGTAACGACTGCCAAAGATCTCCAAATGACAGCCGGGACCAACGGCTTAACGTGCATTCCGAGGCAGGGAGGAAACTCGTTATGTTAAGATGGTCACCCATCCACAGACCAACCTAGGCAAGCATGGCTTAACCTTGAAGATCGACCTGTGCGGCTGTTATTATTTATTGTTAAAAATATTCTATTTTTACTTAAACCATGAATATTGTCTCTAGGGTACTGTCCGTCTTCCATTCACTCCACTCTCACTCACACTTTACTCCAAAAGTGGCTAATCCATGTAAAATTTTCTCCCATAATTTCCAGTACTATTTTATGTCTAAAGTATTTTTAATCCCCACAACTGCTAACTTCTCTCTTCCTTACATTTGCAGGTGGCAGAATATGTATGGACATGCTAAAAATGCCGCCCAAAGGTGCCTGGCTGCCCACCATCACTCTGGAGACTCTCCTCGTATCCCTTCAGACCCTGATGGCCAACCCCAACCCTGATGACCCCCTGATGATGGACGTAGCCAATGAATATAAGTATGACATTGATAAATATCTAGAGAATGCTAGGAAACATACAGAGAAATATGCTAAGGGGTAATTAACTATGTTGAAGGAAAATTTTTGATGTGACTATGTTGAGTGAACTTATTTGAATCAAAAAATCTTTCTTCAGTTAATATTTATTATGTTTGATTTCTTTCAAGTCATAACAGAATATTTAAGATTCAATTAGATTTAAGATTGTTTTATAAAGACATTAGTATATTTAGGGTTATTTCTTAGGAGCCTGGCCCTCTATGCTAGATTTTCATGTGATGTGATGTTATAAGTATTTTGGAGATTATCATAGAATTTTGAATTGATAGCCCAACATCCTGACATGATGAATCAGTTAGCTTCTGTTTTTGCAATAAAAACAACCTAAGAAATTGTAAATGATGAAAAAATTATCAATCGCAAACATGGTGCACACTAGTTAATAGAATGTGTCTAATGAAAGCGCCACCTAGATTTTTTGTTTTTATTTAATTGGCAACATTATTTAGCTGCAATTGTAGGAAATAAAAAAAATTGTGAAATGTCAAAACACGATTCTCCTACTAGTTAGTAATACCACATACAAAATTTTTGGATCTAACCTCTTTCTCAGGTCGCGCTTTCATTAGACGGACTATTTATAAGGAACTGCATTCAGTCCTACAGTCAAAGTCAATACTGAAATTTCCTACATAATGGTTATGCAGTTGAATGTACATTAAAAAAAAAGACTGGTAAAAACTATTTTGAATAAATTACTCTTTATTAATGATTGTTTTATTTACATGTTGATATTGTTAACAAACATCTTTGATCATGGTAAAGTAAAGGCCGACGCCCACTGCCGGCATGGCATGGCACAGCAGATTGTGCTGCGATATCCCACGGCGTTCCGTGGCATGACGTGGCATGGCAAGTTGTGCTTCGGCATGCGTGTCATGCCACAGCATCCCGCGGCACGTCGCAGCATCGTGGTATCGAAATAAAGTAACATGAACTCTAAACTCATTGAAATAAGATTCAAAATAACTTGATTAGTAATCAAATCCTTGCCATGACGGCACTGGGCCGTCATGGCACGCCGGCGCTTAAGCAAGTAACCTGTGCCTCACTGGGCCGGCACGACGGTGCTGCCAATTCGCGCAGCCAAGAAAATTACCTCTGTTGGTCACGCAGTAAACTACACATTTTTTTGACGTCAAAGAGACACTAAGATTTCTTGTACACGGCACGTTTTTCGCTGCGTATGTACCTTACACTGATGAAACACGGCGAAGGAGCCAGAGGCGAAACTGGGTGCCTAGGCTGGCAAAATGCCACGGGCTCTTGGTCCAATGGGGCTCCCAGTCCGAAGAGGCCCCCGATCTGTGAGGCCGCAAACTCGGAAGTATTTTTTTTTTTAAATACGGTTTTTCTGGGGAATTTGCCATGGGCCTCTGATGATAAATGTAGTTACGCCACTAGCCGGAGCCGTGCTGTAGCGCCGCCGTGTATGTCAACAAGCTTCCCTAGGGATCCATACAACACTGATGACCGTGCCGTGTGCAAGAGGCCTAATAAAGGCTTTATTACATGGAATGTGGGATCCAATATTCCACCAATATAAACTTAATCCTAAAAATAACAATTATTATTTAGGCTTAAACTAACTTAAGAATAATTTGTGAGAATTTGAGTAAAATGAGGCATAGATCAAATGTACTGGAATGAAATAACAACAATGCTATAAGCAAAACCTAGTACCTATTACATACTGTACTTAGGGTTGCCAGATCTTCAAACCGAAAAGCCGGACAAACCAGCCAGTTTAGCCGGACATTTAGATTAAAAAGGCCGACCATTTTTTTAAATCTATTCGGATGTTTTACTCTTTATATTCTAATGAAATAACAAGTCATTGCTGGTCTGCAAACGCTTGCAATTGCAAGAACACATGAAAATCTGTAAAAAATTGCCAAATTTGAAAAGCCGGACAGGCCGTACTCCGCCTAATTTGGTCGGACACACAACCAAAAAGCCTGATCATGTCCGGCTTTATCCGGACGCCTGGCAACGCTAACTGTAATATACAATATCCTCTCTTTAGCAGTTATACAAAACTTTTGGAATAATAGGCTAGGTCTATGAACCAATCTACCTCCTGAAGTACTGTCAAGCAAGTAGGTAAATTTTTATAGGTATTTTTTCGACACTTTTCGAAGTAGCACTCGTATTTAAATATGAAACATTAAGGTAATTGACAATATGATATTTAATTTAAATCTCAAGTTGAATTACACACCCTTCACTGAAAAAGGGTTACAAAGTTACAACTCGAAAAATTGGATTTAAAAAATACTACCTACTTTATTTAGAGCAGTGCAAGAGCGACTTGCAAATTATAGGTCGCGAGTTCAAACTCAGTCAGGCGCATTACTTTGTGTAGTTTATTTCATCACCACTGAGGAATCCGGCATGTACTGGAACCGAAAATTCGAAGACATGTGACATCCGCACTGGGCCCGCCCGGTGGATTATGGCCCATTCCATCTGCCTAGCCTTTTCCCAACTATATTGGGGTCGGCTTCCAGTCAAGCCGGATTTAGCTGAATACCAGTATTTTACGAGGAGCGGCTGCCTACCAGGCCAGGCCAGGATTATGGCCCATTCCCTCTCCTCCAAATAGGAGGCCTGAGTCTCAGCAGTGAGAACATTATAAGGCCGATGATAAATAATAACCTACTTTATTGACATAGCAATTCAAGTAGTACTTCAAACGGACGGATGATGGTCCTAAGTTCGTTTGAAGAAGAACTCCACCTCAATTGCCTCTCGCCCTCTGTCCCTGGTACAAATCATGGTCTGGAGCGAGAAGGAATGGCAGGTGGTCGCCTCCTTCTGCAAAGCAGTAATGCTAGCAAAGGAAGGCGCCCGCGCGCATGAGGAAATAGACTTCCAGCCACCTTAGGCGAAGACGTAGGCTTGGGGGTGGCGGAGCGTTCGGTAGCTCGTACCTACATAGTGTTCAAAGCGCTCCTTACGAAAGGAAAACCTGAGGAACGCAAGGCAAAGAAGAAACACAGGAGTGGAAAGTATGACACGGTTTCGCGCTCTGCCCTAAAGCAGGAGAAGTCATAGGATGATTTCTAAGTATTTCGAGTTGTAACCCTATTTAATCCGAGATGCTTTAATATGCCTCTAATACGTTAATTTGATAAGCAAAACTCTCTGTTCCAATATAAGCAGTAAGCATAGTAAAATAAACATTTAAACCATAAATCCTCAGCCCGTATCCGTGCTACTATCATCACCAGAACTAGCACTTTCCGTCTCAGAAGAACTACTATTCCTTTTAATTTTTCTACTAACAATTTTGGAATTTTCTGCACTGGCAACACTAGATTCTTTATTATTATTACTTTCGTCGTTGGCAACATCTTTTTTCTTGGATTTCTTGCCAGTTTCACTGGTGGTGGGTTTGAGGGTTTCTGTGGAGACCGTGGCGACCATCTTGGATTCCGGCCTGGTGTCCGAAGGCTTGAAGTCTTCGTCATCATCTTCTTCAGCTGGTCGCCTGTTCGCTATTGATGCAGCTACTGCAGTTTTGTAAGCTTCTGGGTATTGGGTGCTGTAAATTGATGATGAGTTTGTTAGTTTACTAAGATATAAAAGCCGTAGCATGCTATCTGATTGAGTTTAAGATACTAAAAAATAATCTGTCGTATTGTTTCAGTTTACAGGAATTTACAGGATGATGATGCTCAAGCCTCTAGTGATTTTAACAAGATAATAATGTCGTTGTGGCGACGTTTGGGGAGGCCTTGTCCAGCAATAAACGTCTTTTCGTTTTCTTTGCTTTTTTTTGTAAATTAAAAAAAAAATGTAAATAGTAGCCAGTTCTGAACAACCACAACAGAAGATTTAAGGTAGAACTACATTGTGCCCACGTGGGCCACGTACATCGGTCTCCACAGATTATATATACAATTAGACCCATGCCGCGCAATGTGGTTCTATGTACAACTGAGGCGGCGCCCACATATGCGCCACCTGAGTCGTACATAGCGCCCGCGAGCGCGTCTTTGATTTCTTTGTATATGATGTGTACACATCATGGACTTGATCTGTGGGTCTAAAAATGCCACTTTAGTAGAATTTCTGATATGACGTGATTAATTTTAAATGATAAAAATTGTAATACCATTCAGCTAATTTGTGTAACCACTTTACGAATATTAGAATAATAATATAATAATAATAATAATATGTTTATTGTTCAGAAAAAATATACATCATTAACCAGATACTTCACTGGTCTCCACACTAGGATTCCCTGTGTCGTGGAGACCAGTCTCTTTCACCATGGTATAAAATAAACATAAACAAAAGAATTACAACGTAACACAAACAATAATATGTATTACTTGTCTTAAGTTAAACAAGAAATTTAAGAGAAAAACAAAAATTATACGGATAAAACATGGCGTCTTGCGGTATTGCAGAGTGTGCATAGATGTGAGTTGTATAGTGAATGTGTGTGTGCGTGGTTATGTTTGCGCGTGTCATGTCTGCATTCAATAATATAATTATCATGTAGAGTGTGTGTGTATGTGTGGGTTTAATAAATGTTTAATAGTTTTTCTGTGTCGTCGTAATCTAGATCTTTAAGGTAAGTTTTGATGTGAGATTTGCATTTCGTTTTTGTCATAGGTAATAAATTTAGTTTTACGTTAAGTTTACTGTAGAGGAGTGGTCCCATATATTGGAAACACCTTTTACCAAAATCAAGTCTACGTTTTGGTTTGTGCCATCCAGGCCCCCTTCGGCAATGAATTTTGGATTCCACTTTGAGTAAAGCTTCCTTATGGAACCTCAAAGTTACGGCTATTATATAAATCTGTCGCACGCTCATTGCACCCGTTACTTGGTATAAGGTTTTTGTTGGAAATCGCCTTGGTTTTTTATAAGCCACCTTGAGAACGGCCCGTTGCGCGCGTTCCGCCTTTATCAAGTGCGTCTTTAGTGCAGCACCCCATGCGACTATACAGTAGCTGAGAAGAGATTCACACAAAGTATCATAAATCATCTTCAATACCTTCGTGTTTGCAATCTGACCCATTCTCTTAAAGACGTGCAGCAGTTTCCTAACACGTCCACTCACATGTTCAATTTGCTTTGTCCAGGTGAGGTTTTTATCAATGTACACACCAAGGTATTTTATGTGAGCAACCTGTCCAAAGCAAGGACATGAACAATCAGAGTCAGGGCCACCATGACAGTTATGCAACTTAATGGCCAAATGACTTGGGCAAGCATTTCTTGCGCAAACACTAAAGTTAACTACCTTCGTTTTGTCCACATTTAGTGTCAGCAAGTTATAATTTAGCCATTGGGCAATCTGACGTACGCCAGACTCAGCCGCCTTATAAACAAGCTCCCACGTTCTATCATAAAATACTATGGCTGTATCATCAGCGTAGGCGAAAATTTTTGCTTTACAGAGTGTTAAAGAGCACAGGCTGTTGACATATTATTATATAATAAAAAGAGTAGGCCCCAGTACACTACCTTGCGGCACACCATATTTAAGATTGGCGTAGGAACTGTAGTTATTGCCAAGAATCACCCTCTGTGTGCGATTGCTAAGATAGGACTGGAACCACTCAAGAGCTATGCCCCGTATACCAATGCCTTCAAGTTTTCTCAAAAGGATGCTTCTAGAGACGGTATCAAAGGCCTTCGCAAGGTCAAGGAAAATTCCAGTACATTTATTACCATTATCAAGTTTGGTGACAACAAAGTCTACTATATCTGTAACTGCATCTTCCGTTGACCTGTTCTTGCGAAAACCATATTGATTGTCCGATAGAATGCCGTTCCTTTCAAGATAGCCCAAGAGTCTGGTATTCATAATCTTTTCGAGGATTTTGGAAAGCGAGGTGAGAAGAGAAATGGGACGATAGTTAGATACAGCAGTCTTGTCACCAGACTTGAAAATTGGACAGACATTTGCCGTTTTGAGAGAAGTTGGTACTATTCCAGAGGAAATACTTAAGTTGCACAAAAAAACGATCGGAGGGATGAGGTGCGACTTGTTTAGTTTGAGAATTTTGTTTGGAATGCCATCCCAGCCGGGTGCTGAGGCGTCTTTGAGATTTGAGATAATTTTATCGACTTCATAATTATCAGTTGGGTTTGCATAAAATGAAGAACTAGGGGACGAGTTGAGATATAAACTACTAGTTATTAGAGCCAGTTCGGATTCGGTCTTATTAAAATTTGAGAGTGTTTTTGCAGCAAGCTCCTCACCCACAGATGTGAAGAAATTATTTGCTCTATCTAGAGATTTTTTAGTGTCGGGACAGGCGTGTAATAGTTCTAAGTTATTCATCATATCTTTTTTTATGTTACATATCCTTTTTATAGCTGACCATGTCTTTTTACTATCACCTTTTGTATCCTCTAAAGTCTTTCTGTCATACTCATTTTTTAGATTTTGTATTAGGTTATTGCAAAGATTCCTATAGTTTTTATATTGCTGCTGTATTGTGTAATTATCTTTGTTATATTTTTTACTTGATTCCTTATGTAGAAGATCTCTTTTCCTGATGCATCTTATTAATCCTTTAGTCATCCAGGGTTTTCTAATAGACTTTGAGTTACGAATAGTCTCTGCAGTAGTGTATTTTTGAATGGTTGAGCTTAATGTACCAATGAAATCATCGAATGCTTTGTTTACCTCATTATTCATGTATATAGAGTTCCAGTTGATACTTTCTATAGCTTTAGATAAGTTAGTGTAGTCAATTTTAATTTTAGATTTTGAATTGGGTTGAGTATACGAAAATTCTTTAGCAATTCCAGTAACAACTGTATCATGGTCAGTTATACCCGAGCTACATATGACGACCTTTACTGCTTTTTTTGATTTTATTAAGACGTGATCTAAGCACGTACGGTCATGTGTAGGATAATGGTGACCCGGGTAGAAGCCATAGTGACCAGTTGCGTCCAAGTAATCGCTTGCACGCCTGTCTTTGGAATCAGGGGAGATGTCAATATTAATATCCCCCATTATAATACAATTGGGACTATTGCATCCTTGCATAACTTTTTCAAGTGACTCGCAAAAATTATTTATATTATAGAAAGATGGAGACCTATAAATTGCGCAGATGGTGTATATTTTAGCAATGTGGATAAGCAAGCAGTTTGCTTCACGAAAAGAAGGTTCCTCAATAGTCACCTGGAGATTATTTCTGTATAAAACAGCAATTCCATCATTCTGGTTGAGATAGCTTTTAGAATAGTGACATACATAGTTATTAAGATATACTAAAGGTGTCGACTCACTTAATCGACATTCAGTAAGGACAATTATGTCTGGCAAAAAATCCAGTTCACTAAGAAAGACTGAAAAGTTGTCGAAATTTTTGTGTATACTTCGTATATTTTGGCATACTATTGTAAGTTGCGATTTAGCATCACCAATATCGAGTGAGCATTCTTTTGGGGTATTACATTTAGAGTTAATGTAGATATCAGTCTTATCGAGATCATTAATCATGTTATATTGGTTAGCCATAATTAAAAGTATTAAAAAGAGGATGGAATGTAACACTGCAAGTGATTGTTCTTAGTTTGTTATCATGAAGGATTTTAGAAAAAAAGTTCGTATGGATTTCAGCATGTAAGGTCAGAAAAACATATGAGATGTATATGTAATTAATTGTAACGACATGTGTGTTGAAAGAATGTGTAAGATAAATACCTGAAATAAGACATGGTGTGTGAGTAGTAATATCGCAATTAGCCATGAAGAAAAGCCTATATGAATACAAATAGTAGAATATTATATAAATTGAAACTGCAACGCCATATTAGAAATTAATTGTCAATTTTGTAGGATTCCCGTAATTGTTGAAAAGTATTTTCGTTTCTGACAATCGTGTACTTGTCGCCTTCCTTCTTGCGCAGAAAGATGCGGCCGTTCGCAATCCAGCAATACTGATAGTTTTCAGTTCTAGCGAAATCACGTGCAAGAAAAAGAAGTCTCTTTGCCTTTGGGGTAAGATGTTCCGAGATGAAAAGAGTCATTTCAGGGCCTTCGAGACCGATGTGTCTTGTATTTATCTGACTGCCAGGGCGGGAAGTATTATATTGCTTAATAACTTTCAAAAGTTTGTCTTTCGCAAAGGTATTGGTAAACTCGGCGACTACTGCCGATGTCGTTGCATTCGCCTTCGATGGCAGTCGGTAAATGTCTTTAATTTCGTTCGAACAGTCACTTCCAACACTTTTGATCAGGCAGTTCACCATGTTAAGCAAGTCTTCTCTTTTTTCCTTTTTCTTTTTCGGTACACCCCTAATCTCAAGACTTGTCTTCCTAATCACTCGTTCGATGCTCTCAGTTCTTTCTTCCAATTCTTCAACCTTTGCTCGTGTGGAAATCCATTCCCGGTCTAAGCTGTCTATCTTTATGTCTAGGTCCTTCATTTGAGCTGACAAAACTCCTAGAGATTTTTCAATTTCATCATTAGATAATTTCATGCCAGTCTTTATATCTGATATACCCATTTCGAGATTATCCAACTTCGCAAGACCCTTATCTAGTTTTTCTAGTTTTTTGTCATGTTGTTTCATCCAACTTGAGAGCATATCCTTCATCTCATTTCTAAACATATCGAAACTATTGCACTCATCGCTTTTGCACTCATCGCTATCCTCCACTCGGCCACGTTTGGAATTTGCTCTCATAGTAATTTTAGACGCAGGTATTGGTCCTACGCTACTAGTTATAGGACGATTTAAGTTCGTATCTGAAGACGACAGACCTTTCGGTGGAGTGCGAGCCGGATTCATGGTGTAGTAAAAATGCAGTAAGTATAGTAAACTCACGTTCCGCAGGTAGAATCAAGCGCGTAGCACTAGTAGCCAGCTACAGCCGGTCGTAGCTGATTGTCCGTTGCTCGTTCGTAGCACGTAGGCCGCGTAGCAGCTGGCTACACCGTCACCAGTCGAGCGCGGCGAGACAGAGACGGCAATTATGACACGGCACTCCTTGCACAGGCACTCTGCGTTTGCCTCGGGTCGGACTTGCCTTTCACTTTTGCTGCACTTGGTATATTAGTTGCGAGTTTATTAACTTTATTATAAGATTTACTTTTGTGTAATTGAAGATTATAATTTACGGTAATATTTTAAATAAAATAAGTAACACGACTGCACAGCAAGACAGCACGGACGAAAGAGGAAGAGATGCTTATGATCTGCAAGAAGTTCAGGATATGATTTGCTTTTAGATGAATTTCTCAATGTGACCATAAACCTGCAAATCAGTGATTTGAAAAAAAAAATTATACAAAAATTAATGCTTGACTGCAATCCCACCTGATGGTAAGCAGTGATGCAATAGTTGATGGTGAGGTGCATTAGTTTCTTAAGAGCCTATTCACTCTAGCCTTCAAAACACTTTACTTGACTAACACCTGTTTTCATTAACATACCAGTAGTTAATAGACAGATAGCTATCCCCGATAAACAGTAAGATTTCTATCTATCCATCCAAAACTTTATTAGGAAAGGCTATCCGTCGGTAGGTTATAGAAAAGCAAGTAAGGGCAAAAGGATACATTTGTTTATCTTTAGTAGCTGCTACTGTAGATAGATAGCTTATTGAAAACGGGCATAAGGGAATGCCAAAGGAGGGTTACCTTAACCTTAGTTCACCCATTCATAAAATAAGCACTTAAGTCATGGAGTTACAGATACCAGCCCATTTTACCATACCAACCTTAGTTTAGTCTTGATAGCTCTAATCTTCTTAAATATAAACTCCAGATCCTTCCTCATCTCCAGAAGCAGTTGTGTGTGCTTCTTGAACTCGGTGGAGGCAGCTCGGAGGCGGCTTGCCGACAGCTGGTTACAGTTTGTGAGCATCTCGGTAGTCTTTTCAAAACGCTGCAGCCTGAAATTTGTAATAGGGTTTGGTATTATAAAAATGGCACCTTAGTTTTTGTTAATTTAATTTGCAAATATTATTTGGTATAGAAAGAAAGAAAAACATGTTAATTAGTACAACACAAGGCACAAATAAAATAAAAATAGAAGTCTTCTTTTTTTGCAATGTGGAATAGTGAACTAAATGTATGGATTATATATTTGTAATAAATAAATATTTTTTATTGTTTTATTAATTTGATGTTTTTGTCAAATAAGTGTTACAGAAAACATGAAAAGGAGAGAGTTCTAAACAAAAAGTAAAGCTCTCTATAAAGAGTCTCTAGGCATGCAGCTCTGTCTAGTGACACAGAGCAGTATGCAAACCAAAAGGGTGTTTTTTAGAGGATAAGATTCCTACCGGGAAAATGTCCGAAAAACAAATCGATTCCTAAGACAGCGTCTCATTTTGAAGTTAAATAAGTGTTGATGGATAAATGAAACAGTGGTAATGACTTTATCTTCTCTGTGTAGCAAAGATAATAAACAACAGTTCAAAACTCACATATTTTTCTGTGCCCTTATAACAGTTTCCACATCGTTTTGGTTCACCATTCCCGCTAAACCTTGGACGAACACTTCTGGGGCAGAATAGTTCTGGAAGCATTCTATAGAAAAGTCACTCTCTGGTGTGTCGTTTGCCATTTTATTACTGTTTTGAGTTAATAATTTTAGGGTGCAAAACTGCAAAATAAATCAATAAAGTCGTCGCGTCGATAATGTCAAATCATATTGTCAAAATAAGAACATTAACGTCAGTTTGACGTTGACAATAATTTGACAGTTAAGGTGCGTTCAATTCATTGGTTTTGGCGCGTTCAATTCAGTACTTCCCGAGCACTGACATTTTAGACTCTTGACGACAAACACACACAACAAGTCAACAACAAACTTTGTGAAATCTACCAACCCAATTATCAACATGTAATGCGTAACACTATGGATCAAACTTACTAACCTACGGACCTATGACCTTATAACCTACGGATATATACATGATTGATTATGATGTAAATTGATATAGTTTTCTGTCACAAGTACTTGTTAGGTAAGTATAAACTTGGCAATAGTGTAATATTAGATAAACTGATTCGATACATTTGCTGTCAAATACAGCAAAACGTGTCATGTGTCATCGGCTAAATGCACAAAAAAAGGATTTCGACTGAGACCGCCTCTGGGGCCATGGAAACGGAAAGTCGTCACCCCGGAATGAAGGCAAAGAAGGAACGGAGTGGGGTTTAGTCAGTAAAAGTCTGACACGCCCTCCCACTCCGACTAAAAATATGCTTAAAGTATTTTTAGGGTTCCGTAGCCAATTGGCAAAAACGGAACCCTTATAGTTTCGCCATGTCTGTCCGTCCGTCCTCGCTTAATCTCTGTGACTATTAGCTCTATAGTCTATTCGCCGGAGCATGAGCCAAAAGGTAAACAAAGAAATCATTTTTTCAAAATGGCGGGTATAACCCGACCGATGACAAAACGTCACATTTTAATGTAAAATGTTCGCAGTATCTGTGGTCTACAATTTAGTAGTCTTAAAATTTCTTTTTAGGTTCTTTTACATGTAAACTATTTAATGCATAGTTAATAAAAATTAAGAAAATAATTAAAGGCATTTATAAAGTTTGATTTTAAATAAATCTGAAAAGATAACAGAAGTTTCACAGACATCATTCTAAAATATAATTTTTAATGTTGTTAGTGTATTAATACCGTAGTTATTTTTATAAAATATGTTCACTACATCAATCGTGACATATAAAGAACCCTTTTTATGGTTTGTTTACATTTTGGCTCATGGCTCGGCGAATAGACTATAGAAAGCTGAAATTTGGTACCAATATGTATGTCAATCACGCCGACAAAGTGCAAAAATAAAAATTGGAAAAAAATGTTTTATTAGGGTGGCCCCCCTACATGTAAAGTAAAACGCGTTTTTTTTTATTTCAACCCCAACGTGTGATATATTGTTGGATAGGTATTCAAAAATGAATAGGGGTTTACCTAAATAATTTTTTGTTAATATCAATAATTTCGGAAATAATCGCTCCAAAAGTAAAAAACAATGTGTCCCCCCCCTCTAACTTTTGAACCATAACTTTAGAAAATATGAAAAAAATCTGGAAAGTAGAGCTTTATAAAGACTTTCTAGGAAAATTATTTTGAACTTGATGGGACGAACAGTTTTTGAAAAGTTGGGGACACTTATTGTGAATATACGGAACCCTACACTGTTCGTGGCCCGACACGCTCTTGGCGGTTTTTTTAACAATGTTTTCAACTAGCCTACACGTTTCTTACTTCTATTCAATCCTATCCCCTATCACACTATCAATAACTCTTTTTTCAATAAGAAAAAAAAATAATAAGAGAAAAATCAGTCCTGGGTGTGACAGATAACTACACGGCGAAGGTCTCTGAGTATCGTGATGTCCTTTTAGCACTCCTTCGGATATCCTACTGCACGAGCAATGTTTGCTGGCGGGTCGACGGTGACTAGGGTTTATTTCTAGGGTTGGTCGCCCTACGCCTACCCCTAATGGCGACACAACTTTCTGCTGATATCATCGCACTATTCACACATTCGCTCTTATAAAAGACCAACTCAGAAATCAAAATAAAACAAACACAATCACAAATAACAATATTTTATAGATTATCGCGGAATTACTTGGCCTAACCCTTGCACCTCCATATGGAATGGCACACCCACGTCTTGATCGAAATTACGGCGATACACTCGAGGCGCTTTTTGATTCTGGCGGTTTTTATTATTCATTTTTTCCACCTGTTGACGGGTTAACGGAAGCAAAGCCCTCGTCATCTGTTCTTTATTGTATTTTCCATTAGATTTTTTGTCCACTTCATCCAGTAACCATCGTGGAAGGTACACGCTATTACTGCTCTTCTTGTTCTGCGAAGTTTTCGGATTCATTCTGCCTGTAGCAACTTTTTTTGGTGGAAAATCAAAGATCCCTTGCTTCAAATTGTTTTCAACTAAGTTTCTATATTCCTCATACTCGTCATAGGACCCCTCATCGGATTGTGTAAGTAACTGTTTGATTTGTCTTGCAACTGCATCACCGTTTTCTACTTTTGTTAAGTCAAATATGATGGCTTCTATGTTGTCTTTATTACCAATACTACTTTTACTGTTTAGAAGATTTTCAATATTTACGTTTTGTAGCAACTGTGCACTTTTTTGTTGTTTTGTAGGTTGTGGTTTTGGCGCGGCCAGTTGTGACAGCAAATGATCTACGTCTGAAAGCCGAAGTACAACAGCATCTAGTTCATCGTTCACTTTGATTTTCTTTGCTGTAAGCTTTGTTTTTTTATTATCAGCCGTCCTAGTTTGAGTACAGTAACTCCCCTGGCAGCGCAAACGAGTATTTTTGTTGTCATTTCTCCCTTTTCCAGTGAGTTCATCATCATCTAAGTTCAAATATTCCACGGTATGATACTGAGGTTTATTTCCAACAAGGTTTTCCACTAATTTCATAACACCATTCTTGGCTTGACCGAGCCGTGATTGAACTTGTGTTGCTACTTTTGGTTTGTCATTGCCTCTATAATTGTCATAATCTCTGTAGTCTCTATAGTTTCCATCGTCAGAGATTCTCTGTAATTCGTCAAGGAGTGCTACAACCTGATCGATATTGTTGGATTCTTCGCTAGGCTTTAATGATTGGGCCTGGTTGTTACTGTCCAGTGATAACAAATCTTCAATTAAACTTTGAGTATTATACGAATCCTGAGCATCGTTCTTTTTCAAAAATTGGTTGATCATCTGTAGGTTGCCGATGCTTGGCTGTTCATCGTTTGCATTTTCGTCTGATTCGTAATATTGTGGCGTGTCAACCTTGTAATATAATGGACTTGGGTTCGCATCGTAACGAGATGAACTACCTCCGTTTTGACGGTTCTTATTAGGCGCGTCTTCGCGGTAATTTGACGCTACCTCTAATTTACCTTGATCAGCCAGTGACTGCAATAAACTCTCAAGCTCATATCTGTTGCTCACGTAATTGGAATCTGCGTTATTTCTTGCTGGTTTTGCGGTAGTAACAGTTATTATTCCAAATATATAAAAGTATAAGATCTTGGCGTCCATTTTTCAAAATT
Source organism: Mythimna separata (assembly GCA_030763345.1). Lineage (NCBI taxonomy): Eukaryota > Metazoa > Arthropoda > Insecta > Lepidoptera > Noctuidae > Mythimna > Mythimna separata. The sequence goes on along the minus strand of CM061188.1, from coordinate 1,473,819 downwards.
TATGTCTTAGTATGCTAGGTTTCTTACTGACTAATAACAATAAAAACTTTATTAAAGGTATGTTATACAATTGATTGAGAAAGTAGTTAAATGTAACGGTACTGACGACTAATCGAGCGTGAGATTGAAAAACTATGATTGGTTACGTCACAATGATGTGTACACTGAGTTTCAAGCAATTAATTACTTTGGTGTACAAATTATACTAGACATGTGTAACTTTACTCTGAAGTTGCCGCCAAATTAGCTCAGCAATTTAATCTGGCTCACCTGAGGCACAAAATGACTGTGTAGTTGCTTGTTATAAATTGATACGATATGCCTAGATTTTGCTTGACCAAGCAACCAAGCGCTATGTCCAGTAGTGGACGATTTTTGGCTGAGATGATGAATCAAATGCTATTAATAACTTTTGTTTTAAACATAGAAGGATGAAATCAAAATAGATTGCATTTGCTGCAACTCTATTCGAATAGGCACACAATTACATGCAGACACTATTTAGCGACTGAAAGTTGATTAGGAGAAGAGTAGGCTACACGTGAAGGTTTCATATAATTTCCTCATTAGTTCTAGAAATAAGCGGACTTGTCAAACTCACAGTATAGCAAACTAATTTTTTGAGAATTGGGGATAAAAGAAAATTGTTTGGTAGCAACCAAAAAAATTGTCTCGCTAAATAAATACATAACTTGCAATGGAGAAAATGCCAAAGGCTTCCCTCCCGGTCCCCCCTGCAGTACCCTACGTCAGTCTCTATCAGTGTTCATCGCGACAAATGCAAACTGCCAGACTATACGTGGCCAATAGTTAATCTGTGATACTTATCTTTTAAAAAACTTTTATTTTTTTAAAGCGGGAAATCATGCAATGACTTCCCCCGCTCTAGAGCGTAGCGGATATCAGACTTAAACTGTCTAAATCCACACCTATGTTACTTCTTTGCCTTGGGTTCCAAGACCCCGGTTTTCCCTTTCGGAAGTCAACCAAAGACTCCAAAAGGTTTAGAACTGGCGTCAACTAAAGTCGATCTGTTTGTAAAGCGCCTTAAACCTTATCTTAAATATACCTACTAATATACTGAAAGAGTAGGAAATGTTTTCTTATCTTAAGTTGTTGGTAATTCAATTAAATATTAACCATTTATTGGAAAATTATTTTTATACACGTTACGTTGTTGAAATCTCTACGGTCCTTGCTAAGCATTTTGCCTCGTCGTTTATACCGCGTAACCGCGTTCATCGAAGTTCTGGAACAATTTGCCTGCTGTGGTCTTCCCTTCCGATTATAATTTAGGTGTCTTCAAGGCTAGAGTGAATAGGCTTCTTAATAAACTAGTGCGCCTCACCATCAACGATTGTATCACTGCATACCATCAGGCGGGATTTCAGTCAAGCACTAGTTTATGTAATGAAAGAAAAATATATCTATACAAATAGGAATGGCTACACTTCACTGAAAAAAAAAGAGAAATAAGATATCCGCAGGAGAAGGTTACCGACATAGCCCGAAGAATTGCCAAACTTAAGTGGTAGTGGGCAGGGTACATTGCTCGTAGAACAGATGGTCGATGGGGACGGAAGGTTCTAGAGTGGCGGCCACGTACCGGAAGACGCAGCGTCGGAAGGCCTCCCACAAGGTGGACCGACGACCTGGCGAGGGTCGCGGGAATCCGATGGATGCGAGACGCACAGGACCGGTCGCTGTGGCGACGCTTGGGGGAGGCCTATGTCCAGCAGTGGACGTCGTCAAGATGATGATGAACACTCAGACAGTCTATACAGACATCCGTGGGTGTAAGTGAGAGAGTTACGTCTTCCGTGTACTGTAAGCACATTTCTTTACCACTCAGTAAGTATATGAAAAAAAAACCTTATAATATGTGAAAGTTTGTATGTATATATTTGTTACTCTTTCACGCAATAAATACTGAATAGATTTTGATGAAACTTTCTACCACGGGAAGAACATGTCGTGGTGTAGCACACTCACCACACCACCACTACACCACTGATTAAAAAAAAGTAAATTCAGAAAAAAGATATCGTAACGTGGGTCCAATATAATTCGTGGTCTACCCGTATGACAAGTTGCAATACAGGCGTGCCCAAAAAAGACTGAATGTCTTTTAAGGCGCCAAGCGTCATCATGCTGACAGAAAAAAGTATGAAATAATTACCAACACATTCTTTGGGCACGCCATAATTATGGCTATAAGTCCCCTCTTTGAGAAGTGGTTGGAAAGATGTCACTGCGTCCTCATCGGACGTGGTAAGTTCGAGAGGTTTCTGCGCCGAATTTGTGCGAAAGATACGCCCAGGTGTCATTATTGTGCGGATCGATCGCCAGGAGGACACGGTGGAGCTTATGGTTAAGGTGTGACGTTTGACTGTCTTGTCGGACGAACACTAGGTTCGTAAGAGCGAATGCTGAGCGTGGGTACTGGGCTCGAACTTGAGGTCAAGCAAATAGTGCTATTGGGTTTTTCCATTAAGAATTACTCTATAGCTGCCCGGAGTTTGGAAGTTGGTGGTATGATACCCCCATGCCTCTGAAAACAAGTCAAGCTTAGGGTCCTGAACCTGATTTCTCTCCGGTCGTGTTGAATTGCCTTCCCATCTGACTATAAGAGTAAAAGAACAGAGAGTGCGCTAGTGTTTGCGTAGACACTTGTGCACTATAATATCTGCAGTATACATCAGGCTTCCAGGTTTCAGTAGGCATCAGGCCACCGTGATCAAAATTCGGTCTGGAGGACGTTTGGGCAATGACCACTCACGCCCGGTCCTGGTATGGCCCATGGACCGGAGCGTAAAGGAATGTGACAGTCGGTCGCCTGCTTCTGCGAAGCAGTAATGCTAGCAAAGGAGGCGGCTGCACGTGCGAGGGAATGATCCTCACGCTCCAACTCCCGGATCCAGACACCGATTTCCAGCTACCGTAGGCGCAGGCTTGCGGATGGCGAGCAATGGGTAGCTCATAGACGATGTTTCCGAAGCGAAGGGAAATCGTGTGAAGGGAAACATCATGTTAATAAAGTAATATAAGTAGGTTTGTTTAATTTTCATGAAAAATCCGTAAAATCCGGATAATCCGGATTGAACCCAAAATCCGTTTTAAAAAATCCGGATTTTTAAAACAGTACGGATTTGCATTCCCTACCACTGATAATAAAATATACAAGCGTACAGATGCCTCATCCCATACAAAGAAACTGTCCCGACATAAATAGCGGATTTTTACTGGCTAAGTTGGCTGTTTTGGTTCCAGTTCCGCGGCAATAGAGGGTGTTATACTCCGTCTAATGAAAGCGCGACATGAGAAAAAGAGGTCAAATCCAAAAATTTTGTATACGGTATTACTAACTAGTAGGAAAATCATGTCTTGACACTTCACAATTTTTTTAATTTCCTACAATTGTGGCTGAATAATGTTGCCAATTAAATAAAAAAAAAACTTCATTAGACGCACTCTAGTAGCGAAATTGCAAGAAAGGACATGGAATTACTTTTATTTCTAATAGATGACGTTAAAAGCGCACTGTACACTGTACTTTTGTACTGCTGCCACGTACCTACTCATATTATCTGTGATATTATAAAACAAAACAAAATACAAAAATCTAGTTGTTAACCTTTAAAATTTAATAAAGCGCCATCTACTGATATAAATATTAATTGTCCATTCCAATCATCTTTGAAATTTAAAATAAGAGCCCATTGTTCCATAATGTGTATAGGAGTTAATTATGTAGGTATGAATAAACCTTAATAAAGTAAAAAAATAAAAACTTGAAAATTGTACACACTTCAACCACAGATCAATACATGTCGTGCCATTTAGTGAGATTATTTGGACCAAATTTTCTTTTATAGCAATGAGACCCCGGAATTTTTTTCTAGTATCATGTGGGTGAATTTGCTCGCGCGTTCGGCCGCTCGCGCAGCGTCGTAATTTTATCATAGATAGGTTCACGCTTGACCGCTATCTCACAGGATGGAAAGCGACGATGCGGTCGACGATGGAGCGCGCCTACCTAGAAGTAACCTATTCACTCTTGACTTAAAGATTCCTGGGTTGTAGCTATCAGAAAACACAGACTCCGGTAGGGAATTCCACTCCTTGGCTGTACGTACAATAAATGTGTTCCCAAAACGTTTTATGTGTATAGGAGGGATGTCTATCATGTACCGGTGGCGCATCGCCGTACGCCTGGTGGTCCGATGATGGAACGGGCTAGGCGGAATTAGGTTATGCAATTCCGACGCACACTCCCCAAAATGCAACCGGTAGAAAACCCACAGGCAAGTAACTCGGCGTCGATGCTCAAGACTTTGGAGCCTCGACTCGACGAGTGTCGTTAATTACTCAGATACCCGCGAAACGAGACACAATAGTAAAACAATAACAGCGCGGTCTCATAGGACCGGTTGGGGATTCAAACGTTAAACCGAACGCACGCTTGTGTGTGTGAGGCACTCGTTGTGTTTAGTTTTCTTTGCATTTTTGTAACTTGAAATGCGTAATTTGTTATGAAAAATTGTTAATTTTGAAAATGTTCGTTTGGAAGAAAGTTTACTAATGATACTTGGAATACGATTTAAAAAAAAAACGAAAAAAATATTTGACAATGACATTCAATGTCTCCAGAACCAGTGAATTCCCAGGTATGTTCTAGAAGAAAAAAACTATCCAAGTGTTGAATAGAATATTGAGTTTTCGTTTTGGTTAAGGGTGTTTTTACAGGCGATTTACTTTCTAAGAATTTAACCTATCAATACCCGCGAAACGAGACACAATAGTAAGACAATAACAGCGCGGTCCAATGAGACCGGTCGGGGATTCATGAATTAAAATTTAAATAAATAAACTTAGTTGTTTGTAGCGACATCTATGCTACCACATAGGAACTAAAATTCATTAATATTATGAAGAAGTATGACATTGCCACCGTCAGGAAAAAAATTCAATATAATTATTATCTTATTTTATGTGTTTTCTTCATGATCAAGCTTCATATGTGACAAAAATCTTTGATATCCACCATCGTTGTTATCAACACCGTCATCGTCATTTCTTCTAACCTCTGTATCTTCTCTCTCTCCTCTATAACTACCTCTGTTGCTTCTGTCCTCACACGATTCACCCTCACAACCCAAGAAAACCCTGTATTTACTCCCTGCCAATACTTTTTCGAGATCATTAAGTAATTTAACTATTTCGTCACTACTATCGTCTTCTTTATTATTGCCTGTTCTATAATAACGGTATTTCATTTTGGAAAAACGTGTTTTCTTTCCTTTCTCTGCACATCCGTCTTGTGGACTGCAATTATATTCTTTAGGTGCTTTTGGACATATTCTTAGAATTTCTTTTCCTTCGTCAATGTGGTCGCAGTTTCTGTCCTGAGTTCTAGCTATACCTTTTGTTTTTGCCGAAACTAAAAGATTGTACATCTGTATGTTATTGTAATCAGCCGGGCGTTCTCTGTTATTCTGTACTGTTGGGTTATGGTCACTATATTTTAATTGCGGGTGAGATTTTTTGTAGTATTTCGGCAAACTTCCGATCCCTTCAACATGGGCAAAGTTTAAACCATACTTCTCTTTCATGCCGGACAACTTTTGAATTAGGCCCTCAGCTCTTTCGTTATAGTAATTGTGATCGCCATTTGTCAGAGTTGTGATGCCAAACAGAAGGAAACACAAGAGTTTTGAAACCATATTTCAATTCTTGTTTTGTAGATGTAGTGCTACATCTTATAGAAAACTTATGATCAGATTGACTTGGCTGTAACTTTATTATTGGTAAATATAATTGATTGTACCTACACATAGTAAAATGTTTGATATCTAAATTGATTGCGAAATTGAAAATACAAATAAGTCCAAGTTTATATTTTTACGAAGTAACCTAACTAAAGTTCAATTCAATTCAAATTATTTTATTTCACACAGGCCTGTATGGGCATTAATAAAACGTCAGTAGATAGTGTTCGGTTCTAAATGGTCGTTTTAGTATGAAGAAGAATCGGCCAGAAACTCCTAATTGACGAATTGACGATTAAATAAAGGTCGACCGACAGTCTCCCCTTGATGTTCAGTTATCGTAAGATTGAGAAGTTTGTACGGAAAATCATCATCATCATCTACCTCGAGGGTATAGTGTTCAAACCCAATAAGTGTAGAAAAATCAAAAATCGTTTTATTAGTACATCTTGATGCATTTTTGACGCTCTTTCCAGTGGTCTAAGCCAATAAGTGGAATTCGCAGTAGAAACAAAGTTACGTTAGGTAATAACCCAATAAAGTCACCGTGTTTAGCCAATACTTAAAAACTGGTACCCAATAAAGCGTGTTATCTTGTTACATAATATTTTTCTTTCACGCTTAAACCACATAAAGCTTATTATTATTGGCATTGAGTGTTCAATAATTTCAACTAAAATCACCCAACGGCTTCGAGGCAATAATCACTATCTGTATTTATCGGGATTTACCTTTAAATACGTAGATAAAAAAAACAACAAAAATCAAAAGCTAAATCAAAAAAAATGTATTTGTCGGGTTTTATTGTTCAATTATATTTAAAAAGTAACAAGTTATGTCTAGTTATATGGTACGGTACTAGCTGTCACCCGCGACTTTGTCCGCGTTAAGTTCGAAAATAGTCCTATCAATCTGTGCTTGTAATTCATTCCGAAAGCATCGAAATTATTAATTTAACATTGATAAAAACCGTTTAAAAGAAAAAACGCAAATGATCAAGAGGAAATACGTTGTGTACTAATGTATTACGACCAGATGTACGAACGTCAATGAGCAGAATGAGTATTTTGCAAAGGTCGTAGCAGTTGGCGTTTCTGCTTAACCCTAGTGAAGGGTTAGGTTAATCTATTGGGCATGCCATCATTATGGCGGTAAATCCCCTCTTTGAGGAGTGGTTGGAAAGACGTTCCTGCATCAGATTTAAGCGGAAGAAACATCTGGGCGGCAGCTACCTCTCGCACTGGTTTTCTGGTACAGACCATGTTCCGGAGCGAGAAGGAGTGGAAGGCGGTCGCCTCCTTTTGCTAAGCAGTACTGCTGGTGAAGGAGGCAGCCGCACGCCAGTGGGAAGACCCTCCTGCCCTCACCTCCGGAATTCCAATCCCGCGGACGGCGAGCAATGGCTAGCTAGCCGTCCGACAGTCCGGTAATAATCCGAACCGAACCCAAGTCGTCATCAGCACGCGTCTCAAAGAGATGTCAGCAAAACTGTACTGCTGTGTGCATACCAGGATCGAAGCCTCTGGGGCCACAGATTGGCTTCTGAAAGGAAAACCTGGGACCCTGGAACAAAGGCGGAGAAGGAACGGAGTGGGTTTTAATTAGTAAAAGTCTGACACGCCCTCCCGCTCCACCTAAAAGCGGAAAAAGTCATTATAATGATTTTCCATCTTAAAAATGAATTAATTAATGTATGTTTATGTTTATTTATTTAAACTTTATGTACAATGGTGGCACATAGGCGGACTTAATGCTTCTGTTGTTCGTTGTAAAATAATTTGTTCATAAAAAAGGATATACACGCGATATATTTCTAGTTACACCAAATAAATACTTTTAAATGTAGGCTCTAAAAAATGTATTGATCGGTGGAGCTGACCCTGTGGTGGGCGCCCGCAACCTTAAGGGTTTGCAGTTCTGCATCTTTTTCTTAAGCTAAATCATCGAATATCTTATCCCATTATGGGCGGAGCTAGAGAGACTGTCAAACTTTCACTGACTAAAACCCATTTATGTTACTTCAGTTGCGCCGGATCCGGCTGGTTCGGAATCGGCGGAGAAAATGTCATCCTGTCATCTCATTCAATGAATCACTAATGCGATCGAAGGAGGTGGCTGTAAATATGAGGAAAAGGATATCCTCTCACTCCGTGAAGCTTCCGGGTGTCAAGCTTTAGGGAGATTCCCAAGCACCGCAAGCACGGGCTTGTGATGGTGCCATCGAGCCGTCGAGTGAAAGCAAGCCCAAGTCGACGGAGTGACTCCAAGTGAAGTCAGCAAATGGAAAGGCCCTCTACGGCTCCTTTTTATAAGAATTGTAGCTCCGATAATATTTTCTCTGCAGAGTTACACAATTTTGGCAGAAGACAATAAAAGAAAAACATCGGGACACCAACCTTCAGCTGGATAACGTACTGATAGCGCAAGGTTGTAAACGAATTCAAAAACTACAGACATGTCGTCTTTCTTAACAACGGCACTCACAAAGAATTTGCGAGAGCATGCTTTCATTAATTGTACGTTTTTGTCGTTTAAATTACTTGTTCATTTACCCTATTTAATGGTGTATATTTGCCTAATGTATGAAGTATGTAGTATGTCCAACTTTTAAATGAATTTCGGCGAAATAGGTAAAGTACGTACATCATCCACCTAGCCTTTTCCCAACTATATTGGGGTCGACTTCCAGTCAAGCCGGATTTAGCTGAATACCAGTGTTTTTCGAGGAGTAGTTGCCTACCAGACCTCCACAAACCATTAACTGGGGTAACACGGTACTTCATGGCAAGACTGGAACAGATTTACTGGCTTCTGACTATCCGTAACTACTGCCAAAGATCTACAAATGGCAGCCGGGACCTACGGCTTAGCGTGCTTTCCGAGGCACGAAGGAAACTCGCTATGTTAAGATGGTCACCATCCTTGGCAAGCGTTGCTTAACCTTGAAGATCAATCCATGCGGCTGTTATTATCTAGCCACGAGCTCCTCGAAATAGGTAAAGTACAAAATATGTTTAATTTCTCTAGATCTAAAACCCAATAAGTCGGTACCCTTTGTAACTTATATTTTTATTACGACAAAATGAACTACCTCAGGAAATCAATAATACTGTTTTACACTAATTCAACGTATCCACTTTTACTACAAATACTCATTATAATGATATTGTTACGAACGTGAGTAATTAAATGCCGGTTTACTAGCAGATAACTTTATTCACCACAAACAATGACAAATTAGTCCAATCAACAAATAACCAATCACTATAAACACTCAGAGTTCCGTTTAGTATCGCTTAGGTCGCTAGGTATCACTTCAAGCACTTAGGTAGTTCGCTCTGTATCGCTGACGAAATCAAACTCACTCGCTTCTAGCCGGGGACCCGTATTTATATGCGAAGTCATCGAAATTTCTCGATACCGACGTTTCAAGGACATTCTAGCACAAAATAGTCGCATCGGGAGGCCATAAATCATTATTATTACTCTCGTAAGTAGGTACTTATCTACCACCTTACATGCAAATTTCGACTCTATTGCTAACACCGGAAGGTACAAATTCCCTTATCTACCCACATAACTACCTACTGAATGTTATCTAATAATAATAGCGTATGTCGGACTTTTCTGGAATTTGCCAGGCCTGAGTATGTACTCCTATTCTCGAAGCTTCGCACAGCAATGCGTTTTAATTATTTGATGCTACTCTTGGTTTCGTCGAAGATATAGCGTACTCAAGTTTCACGGCGTAACAATATTATTTGAATAACATTGGTATTTTTGCCCATAAAACTTAAATATTGAATATCTCAAAAGTGTCAATTTCGTACTTATTGGGTTTGAGCACTATACCCTCGCCTAGCCTTTTCCCAACCATATTGGGATCGGCTTCCAGTCAAGCCGGATTTAAACACTGTTTTAGGCTATCACGGTTTGCAACAATTTAAAATGTCACTTACGGGATCATCATCATCATCATCATCATCTCAGCCGAAAGACGTCCACTGCTGGACATAGGCCTCCCCCAAGCGCTTACTTACGGGATATCTTCCGTGATTATTTATTGTTGTTGTTTTTTTTTTTTTTTTCTGGTAGGGGAATCATCAGAATGACTTCTCCCGCTCTTGGGCAGAGCTGGAGGGCGTGTCAGACTCTTACTGACTAAACCCCTACCCCGTTCCTTCGTTGCCTTGAGCCTTGAGCTACCCAGTGCTCGCCGTCCGCGAACCCGCGCCTATGGTGGTCGGAAATCGGGATCGGGATCTCGGCGGTGGCGGCGTGAGGACCGTTCCCTCACGCGCTCGCGGTCAGCAGCCTCCTTCACGAGCATTACTGCTTCGCAGAAGGAGGCGACCGCATGCCGCCCCTCCTCGCTCCGGACCATGGCCTGAACCAGGGCCCGGCGTGAGAGGTCGCCGCTCCCGATAGCCTCCACGAGGACACGGTGGTGCTCCGCCTAAGCGGGGCACACTTCTACCGTGTGCTCCACCGTGTCCTCCGGGCGGTCCACACAGTGGCGACACCCAGGCGTCCTCTCCTGCTTGATTCGATGCAGGAACCTCCCGAACTTACCGTGTCCGGTGAGAACCTGCGTCATACGGAAAGAGAGGACGCCGTGACCTCTTTCCAACCACTCCTCAATTGTTGTTGTGTTAATTTTTGTTGTTTAATAATCAATGAAGATATCCCGTAAGTGACATTTTAAGCCGGATTTAGCTGAATACCAGTATTTTACGAGCAGCGGCAGCCTACCAGACAACCCATTCGTACTGTTTGATTTTACAATTCATGTTACCGAAAATGAACGCAAGATGGTTTTTTAAAAACTTACATAATTCCAAGGGCAATGGTCCTACAGTTTTGGTGCGATAATAAAAAATGCTATAGGGGTCAATCAAATTCTAACCGATCAGCAAGTTTTTTTTTCTTGGCCGGCTACTTTTGGAATTTGGACCAAAATGGATGATCTTTAGATACCTATATATAATTTTGGATAGACAAAAAATACGAATATATTATGTCATCAAAACTTTATTGCACAATGAGAGACGGTATCTACATTTACGCATCGACATTTAGAAGACTCGCTATTTCGATGACGCATAATAAAATTTTTAAACGATTCGTCTATACGTCTTACTTTCTGCAGAATTTACACGTTTATTCCGTTTCTTAATGTATTATCTTTTTTACCTTTTATATTTTTTGCTACATCAGTTATCATTTGTTTTAGTTTTTTTAAAAATTCCTCAAAATATTCATAGAATCCTCTATCTGTACTTTGAGGTGAGTCTTTTTCCCTTAAATCAATTGCGAGTGGTAGATGGGAATAAAGTGGTACATAGTTATTTACGATTTCATCGTCCTCAGGATCATTACTGCCAAGATTTTCTTCATCATATCTTGTTCTAGCGCATCTATTACCAATACAGCGTAAGTTGTCCCTTTCATCATCATCTCTATTTCTGCCACATCTATCTCCAACGCACCTTAAGTTATTTGTGGCGTCTCGGTCGTCAAGCACACCACATCGATCTCCAATACAACGTAAAGAATCTGTACCCTCTCTTTCTTCATTATCGTCATCATCATCACCTCTATTTACGCCGCATCTGTTTCCAATACAACGCAAATTATCTCTATCCACCCTGTCATCATCATCATCTCTGTTTACGCCGCATCGGTTTCCAAAACAACGCAAATTATCTCTACCAATCCTGTCATCATCATCATTTCTGTTTAATCCGCATCGGTCTCCAACACAACGCAAAGAATCTCTACCAACTCTGTCATCATCATCCTCATCATCATCATTTCTGTTAGAGCCGCAATTTTTTCCAAAACAAGGCAAAGAATCTACTTCATATCTGTCATCATTGCTGTTTAAGCCGCAATTTTCTCCAAAGCAACGCAAAGAATCTCTACCGAGTCTTTCATCATCATCTTCATCATCATCATTTCTGTTAAAGCCGCAATTTTTTCCAAAACAAGGCAATGAATCTACTTCATATCTGTCATCATTACTGTTTAAGCCACAATTTTCTCCAACACAGCGCAAGCTATCTATATCAACCCTGTCGTTATTATTTTCATCATCATCTCCTCCATTTAAAGCACATCCGTCGCCAGCACAACGCAAGATATTTTTAAGAGGTCTGTCGTCATTATCCTCGCCAATATTGTCATCTCTGAAATTTGATTTTCTACTGCATCTGTTTCCGTAGCATCGCAGACTCTCTCTGTCATTACTATCGTCATCTCTATCTATGCTGCAACTCCTGCCATTACAACGCAAATTATTGTTATTGTTATAATTGTTATTGATAATGTTGCTAGTCTGTCTATTATCGTCCGGCAAGAAATACTTGTTTCTGTCACTATTGCTATTTTTGTAGCGTAGTTCCAAATCACTATTTCCTTTTACGTTTAAAGTTTTATCAAGATCGTTCAGGAAATCTAGAACGTCGTCAATGTTATCTCTTTTACTTTCAGTCTGTGTATTGTAGTTTGTTTCTTCTGTATCAAAATTATTTTCTACTTTTTCAGGCATCTTGTTATATACATTATAATTTGGTAGGTTTGGATAGTTATTATATTCCACGTTTTTTTCATTTACATTCCGATATGAGTCCGCGGTATGGTAGTTGCCGTAGTTCTGGCGAGATTTAGGATTTCCACCGTTATAAGTGATTTGAGTAATATCTTCGTGATGTGTTCCCGGATGATCTTCGTGGTGATTTAACATAACATCGTATGTACCTTGTTTTATAATGTCCTCTACCATTTTCTTGAGGCCATTTTGAAAGTCTTCATGATTAGAATCTTGATTAGTAGGCTTACCTTTTGCAAAGACTATTATTTCGAAAAGAATAAAATATGAGATCTTAGGTACCATTGTTTAGAAGCTTAGTACCATACTTTTATCTGCTCAAAATAATAATGACTGAATCTATACTGTATCGTTTGGTTATAGGGCAGAATAATTGGTTGTGAAATTGCAAATTTTCTGAGATTAGTTCAGCGACGTGAATGTATCCTATATAACTAAGCGTGTGATTGGAAATTAAAAACGTATCATATGCGTTTATGTTGTGTGATGAGAGCAACACTATGAGCCACGTAGTTGCATTGAATTGGTGACAGAGATTTTATATTAAAATAAAAGAGTATTAACAGAACTAAATAGAGTCATCTTATTAATATAGGTACTTACTTTGCCCACGACTTCGTTCGCGAGAAAGTTTAAAAAAAACTAACTAAACTAACGTGGTTTATACTGAATTTTGAGGGTAGTCTTGAAAAACGAATAATGACAGTCTTTATTATTCATTTTGATTAGAATTTGTGCTAAGCTTTAAGTTTATTAGCCAAAGGAATAAGATTCTACCATAAAGCCCAAACATTCCCTATTTCGTTTTGTACCCCTAGTTTTTGAAAAAGGATCTTTTTTTTATTATTTATGCTCTTTTTAGTCCTTTGAAAAATCCTTTTTTTACGGATATCTACGTCATACAAAGAACATACTCTCCAAGTTTCAGGTTTTATGAGCAGCAGTTCGGGCTGTGCGCTGATACGTTAGTCAGCTATTCAGGACAAAGCATATTATTATACGTATATGATAGAGTGTCATCCTGAACTCGACGGTTTTTCGAGATCCTGATTTCGACACAGTCTGAATTTCGAAAAACAGTAGTTCGACAACTTACTGGTTAGACAGAACATACGAATATGATGAACAAACTTCGACAACACACTACTTCGACAGGTCCATTCTTCGACATGCTCTTGTTTAACGGATCTCTATTTCGACGGTTCATAAGTTCGACCAAATACTACTTTGATATGTATCGTCCGATATTTTTTTTTTTGTGCATGATACCGACTCGCACTTGTCGGGGTTTAACTGTAAACTTGATATTCAAAAGTGCCTGTTATTGTGTAATTTAAACAAATTATAACTAATAAGTATATGATAAATTTTGATTGAAGCCAACCCCAATATATTTGGGAAAAGGCAGATGATGATATAATTCATTTTGATTATGAGGTCCTAACGGCTTATCAACTTGACAAAAAATACCAAAGAAAGGACAACACAAACGCGTATTAGCTTAACTTTTGGCAATAAGGAAGTGTATTGATTGGAAAACTAATTATAAATATGAAACTAGCGACGTCAATAATCTTCCTGAACCAATCTCAGGAAGATTATTGACGTCGCTAGTTTCAATAGTTTATTCAGACATGTCGTATCACTGCGAGGCGCCTGTGATTAGTTCCGCAGAGTTAATTATAACTTACCGGTGTATAATGCTTGATTACAATCTTCTATCTCTTTTGTATCGACCTTACATAGGTATACAGTGAAGAGCCATCTATGTTGCGATATAGGAACTAGAATTTGAAATCCCCGTTTTACAAAAGTCTGATTACAATCTTCTATCTCTTTTGTATCAACCTCTTTACCTACACAGTGTAGCGACATCTGTGTAGAATTCGAAATTCTGCATTGTGGTATTCAGATGTACTACAAACACGCCACAACTACACCACAACCACACGACAGCAAGGAACACAGTAGATAATTTAAAAAAATTACCAGTCTTAAGGTGCGGGCCCACCGCGGCGCATGCTGTGCACGGGCACGCGGTGCATTTTAGCTGCGTGTATTATTTTGTTTGACAACGTGGGTCTACGTTTCCACTGGAGTACACGAATATGACCCACGACTATGTATAGCGTGGAACGGCGCACGGAGAGGCTACGCACGTGTCACTGCAAAACTGCTCTGCGATAAGTGAGCTGTACATAGTCGAGGGTTATATTCGTGTACTCCAGTGGAAACGTACACCCACGTCGACAGCGTTGAGCTATGTAACCGCCTATTCGAGCAAGCCACGCATGTATCAATGACGTCAATTTATGCGTAGCCTCTCCGTGGGTTGCAGTGGACACAACCACATACGTTTTCTTCCAAACCGAAGCTTAATACACGTGCGTAGCCTCTCCGTGCACCGTAGTGGGCCCGCGCCTTATTCACACTAAATACATTTTGTTGTCGAACGCAATCGTGTGGGTGATATCGACTAGTCTGTACTTTAATCCCGGCGACAAAACTGACAAATTCAAAACTTCAAACTTACAAATAGAGTCCGCGCCACCACTCATGGCCGATAGGCGCGGCGCCTCAGTCGTGTATTAAAATGTTGCCAGTAGGAAGAAATTTTCTCCCACATCCCATTATTCCAAAACTATTGTTATTCTTGGAATTTCATATTTTTTGTTGCCCAAATAATAAAACAAATAATTACTATCATTAAAACAATATTATAATAAAGTTTAATACAATTTAATGCAATAGTTGTAATCATTATGATATATCGCAATCACTGTTATTCAATTCTTCGTCGGTGGATGGTGGATCAGATTCAGCATCACTATCTGTTGATATTATGAATCTCTCAATTTCCTCATTAGTCCGTCATTTTTAAAATACTCATCTTCAAGATGTTCCACGTGGTTACACTGAACGATCCAGTCTTCTGGCGTTAATTATTTTTTTTTGATCTTGAGCCACATTTTTTAAGCAACGCGTCTTATTATCAAACTCCAAATTTTGTCAATGGTAAGGACGTAATTTTACCACTTCTTGATTATACTGTTTCAGTAGTTCATCAACTGCAAATACGGGTGGTTCTTTGTTTATTTTAATAATGTCGTATAACACTGGTTTTGTCCATCTTTCTTCAAAGTGAAGTTTTTTTACTTCTCCATAAAATTAGGTACACATCAATGAGTTTGCAACCCTAAACTTTACCTGTCATAGCAGCGACTCGCATTTGAACATTTTGTAAAGGGATCAAAACTTCGTTATTTTTCTTCTCCAGTGCACAAAACTTTTTCACCTTAAGAATTATTTCTCTGGCTGCACTTCTTATCACTTTACGCTCCATAATCATTCTATGTCCAATAAAAAACAACACAAATCTATAAACGACACTCGTAACGTTCAAAACTGACAAACGACAAGATGACGGAGCTGTCACCTTTAGTTCGACTTTTCGCCGTCGGACTTGAGTCGTGGCGCGGACTCTAATATTGCCAGTTCTTGTAGGTAGTGTTGCACCTACGGTACCGGTTTGTAGAATCGTAACTTTTTATATTTATTAATCGATTGGAAAAAAATTCAGAAGCTATCAATTTTATTCACGTACACGAAAAAACCTATTCGGGTTATAAATATTCGTTTTATCGTTTACTACTTTCCTTACACAGCGGCAGAACTTTAAAAAAATAAGGCAATTATTGGAACTTGTCACCATACAAACATAAAATTATGAAAATAATTATAACCTATCAGATATAGGTATAGATCCTTTCAAAAGCATCTCATGGCCCCAGAGGGTTCGGCCCTGCTGAGCCCCTACGGTTTTGATGACTCTCTCTGATCTCTTTGAGGCGCGCTTGAAACAGTACGCGCCGTTGGGTTGTGAAGGCCATGCCGTCTCGTGTAGATCCACCTCATTTGCTAGCATTACTGCTTCGCAGTAGGAGGCGGCCGCCACTCGTCTTCGCTCTGCATAGAGCCTACGGCAGGAGGCGTCAGGACTCCCTAGGTTCGGCAGGAGCCACTTTAAGCCAGCTCCAGTCCGTTCCAGTTTGGAAGCCAGACGTCGAAAGTGCTACTCGAAAGTGACATCGGCTGATGTGAACTCCAGGTGCCGTTATTATTCGGGAACCCGGTGATGGCGCGTTCCGAAGGCCATGAAAGCACATGGTCTTAGACTTGTGTAATGCCACTTCGAGTCCCAATTACTAGATCCTGTCTACAACTGTCGCAAAACGAAGTGCCACTACTTCGGTCGCCGCCTGATACAACTCTCGCCGCCCCAGGACCAGCGTGACGTTTGCGTAGCAGACCAATCTGGAAGCAGCCACACTAGAAGTGCGGGTGCGCCGGCCGTGGTGCGGCAATCTCAAACATAAAGCTTCATTTGAGTATCAACAGTGGTGGCGAGTTGCAACCCAAGTTCTGGAGAGGCGACCACGTACTGGAAAACGCAGCGTTAGGACGTCTCCTACAAGCTGGAATGATGACGCTTAGGACAGGTCGTTGTAACGGCGCTTGGGGGAGGCCTATGACCAGCAGTGAACGTCTTTCTGCTGAGATGATATTATATAGATTTAGACTCCTTACGAAAGACAACCACTAATTAATAATTATTTGATTTGACATAATATGACGTGAACCAATGTCTGTATCCTTTTTGAGAGAAATAAAGCATTATTATTATTATTATATTATTATTATTATTAATCTATCACATACCCACGAAACGAAACACAATAGTAAAACAATATGTAACAGCGCGGTCTCATAGGACCGGTCAAACATTAAACTTTATAATATGGCCGTACACTGCTAGAGTGCGTCTGATGAAGCGCGACCTGGAGTTTTTTTATTTTTATTTAATTGGCAACATTATTCAGCCGCAATTGTAGGAAATAAAAAAAAATGTGAAGTGTCAAAACACGAGGAGCTCGTGGCTATATAATAACAGCCGCACAGGTCGATCTTCAAGGTTAAGCCACGCTTGCCTAGGTTGGTCTGTGGATGGGTGACCATCTTAACATAACGAGTTTCCTCCGTGCCTCGGAAAGCACGTTAAGCCGTTGGTCCCGGCTGTCATTTGTAGATCTTTGGCAGTCGTTACGGATAGTCAGAAGCCAGTAAATCTGACTCCAGTCTTGCCATGAAGTACCGTATTACCCCAGTTAATGGGTTGTGGAGGTCTGGTAGGCAGCCGCTCCTCGTAAAATACTGGTATTCAGCTAAATCCGGCTTGACTGGAAGCCGACCCCAATATAGTTGGGAAAAGGCTAAGCAGATGATGATGTAGTTATGTATTCTAATCCCGCAGAGAAGTGTAAGGCTCTATATATACATACGCAGCACTACACCACATCGAAGCGACAAAAAGTGGTCGGGGTCGGGCGGCGGCACATGGAGGAGCCGCGGCGACCGGCACGGAGCTGCGGGGCGCCCGAGGTGGACACTCTGCAATCTCAGCAATCGACGTACGTACTGGCGACGAAACTGCTGACACGGAGCTCGGCGACAATAAATCGAGGCTAACTCCGCGACGCGTGTTTGCATTAGACGCATCGGCTGATGACCTAGTTACCGCCGCCGTGTTGCGAAATTCATTGAATTCTTGACGCAAATCGACGACAGTTTTCTGGGATGCATCTAACTTCGCCTGGACATCCGCAAGGCTGGCCTTCAGAAAGACAATGTCCTTCAAAAGGCTGGTGACATCGACGTGGTCGAAGGTGACTGGAGGAAGCTTGTGCAACTCCTTCGCCACAAACGTCGGCACGTCGTCAGGGTCGGTCTCCTTGAACAGCGTGATAATGTCCTGCAGGCTCTTCTTAGTCCCGTCTCGCCGGCGGGACACCATCTGGTCGCGCTTATTTAGCATGGTGAACAACATCAACTTCGCAGCAGCGATGTCCTCCTCGCTGAAGTTCGTTGCGCAGATCTGGACGGCGGACCACGCAACCGATTCTGATGCGGTTTTCACTAATAGAAAGAGCAATGAACGAGGAAGGTTTATACGTAGGTATATAATTCATAACACCCGAGCAAAGCCTGGACGGATCACTATTAATTTATAAGCTACGTGTATGACACGTAACTTGAACCACTTTATCGTAGATCCGATTGATCGATTGGCCCCTGTAGTCAAAATTCGGCAAGATTATTACTGTGTGGTGATAGTCATTTGATTCGACATCAACAATACGTGAAAAAACAAAATATTCTGACTGCAGGAAGAGGAAAAAAAATGTGGTAGCCAGGGTTCATGATTTGGAGATGTTACCCAAATTCTGTAACTCCTAAAAGTCTCACTCTCCCTCCCCGTTTATTAATTTTTAAAAGTATAACCTAATCTAGCCCAACACGTGTGTTCATGTGTTCACAAAAAGTAGTTTGTGAACACATTAATTCTGTGTATAGTTAAGGAGTAAAATTCTCAGCAAGGGTCTGTGTTTCCTGATAGCTATCACCTGGGGATCTTTAAGTCAAGACTAAACAGTTATTGAAATGAAAGGTGACTTCAAAGCAAGCGTGCTTCATCATCATGCACATTACCGATTGTCATCAGACGAGAGAGAGGTCAAGCGTTAGCTTAGGATCATCATCATCATCTACCTTACCTTTTCCCAAGTATATTGGGGTCGGCTTCCAGTCAAGCCGGATTCAGCTGAATACTAGTATTTACGAGGAGCCGCTACCTACCAGACCTCCACAATCCATTAACTGGGGTAACACGGTCAACTTCATGGCAAGATTGGAGGCCAATTTACAAGCGCAAGCTTAGCAATGAATAATAAACAAGAAACAGAAAATATTTTCCCCAAACGCAAAAAAAGCCTGGATATTATGTGTGTAAATAAAAATATTACAAGATTTCTAAACTTATACCCTTTTTTAATCAATCTGTACTTAAAACTATCCTTTTTCCCTGCTGAGCATAAAGGGACACTATTTCCTGCAACGGAGCTTTCATATATCCATCGACGGTCATAGTAATAGGAACTACATTCTTCATCAGCACTTCACCTTCACGCTTCTGTTCTTCAGTAAGTGTCTTCCTTCTTCTAGGTTTAGGGATATTCATTTTGAAATTCTTTAAATTTTCTTGATATTCCAAGTCTATCATATCTTCGTCTCCACCTCTTCCGATCACTGGGAGATTATCAGGATCGTATGCGAAGTCAATGTCTTCTCGTCTTGTTACAACTTTACGAGGAGTATGCAGTTGTCGCCTATAGTCTCCATCTGAAGCCACTCCTTCATCATCATCATCTGCTTGAGGAGTGTCACGGAACATTTTGTTGCGTGCGTTGACCATTGCCGTGAGATCGAACCTGTCGTTGGTCTCCGTAAAACTAACATCGGGCTTGACATCAGCTTTTGCGATGGTAGCAAGAAGAATGATCCCGAGAATTTTTCGGATCTGAAAGAGAGAAATGTTAGAGATATGCGAAATAGGGTCATTATCATCATTATCTCAGCCGAAAGACGTCCACTGCTGGATATCAGTCTCCCCCAAGCGTTGCCAGAATGACAGAGTCTATGCATCTGATGATGGCCTGGTGAGGGACGCGGGAATCCGATGGATGCGAGACGCACAGGACTGATGAATAGGGTGTAAAATCTCTTAAGCCTGCGTTCAAAAGGGAGGATCTTTCAACCAGATAGGTGTTGAGTTCTGGTTAAGGTAACTGCCCGACAATTGATTTCCGACTGTTCGATACGTTCTAATCGTAGGATTTTTAATATTAGTTCCGAAATATTCGCTACAACTGTTTATAAAGTTCGCTTCCTGTTTTATCTCTCATCTAGGCTATCGTTAGGCATCGTTACGATCAATAGCTGATGGCCAATAGCTAGCTTTGAATGACTTGGCTGGTTGCTGTCCAGAAGATCAAGATTTTGATTGATTCTGATTCAGATATCAGTCCTCTTACTTGTGCATCATATTGTAAGGTGGTACCTTTCTGAATTACTACATGAAACTCGAATAATATTTTTTTTTTATGAGCCTATTCTGTCCCACTCCTGGGCAAAGGCCTCCCTCCACTCTTTCCATCTTTCGCGAGCCCGCGCTTCCTCCTGCCAGTTCTGACGGAATCTATCCAATTCGTCCCGCCATCTCCTTCGTGGTCTGCAGCGACCCCGCCGTACTGTTTCAGGGCACCAATCCTGTGCTACTTTGGCCCACAGTTTGTCGGGCATGCGGCAGACATGTCCTGCCCAGTCCCACTTCAGTTGGGCAACCTTTTGAGCCACATCAACTACTTTGGTTTTGGAGCGCAATATTGTGTTTCGAACTCGATCCGTTAATTTAACACCCAGTATACTGCGCTCCATTGCTCGTTGGCAAACCTTGAGTTTGGACTTCTGGATGTTAGTCAAAGACCAAGTCTGTGCGCCATACGTCAACACTGGGAGAATACACATGTCCATGAGTTTCCGTTTTTGTGCCATGGGCAACTCACCTTTAAATAGGTCTTTTATGGACCAGTAGCACTTCCAGGCGTTTTCCGTTCGTCTTGCGATTTCTTTGTCTTGCCTCGCCTGGAAAGAGACTACTTGGCCCAGGTAAAGGTATTCCTGGACATGTATTGTCTCCCCGTGTACTTTTATAGGTTTTGGCGCTTCGTTGGTCATAACTTTAGTCTTTGACATATTCATCTGCAGTCCAACCTCAAGGCTTGCCGCACTTAGGTCTTGTAGCATGCGTTCGAGCTCGGTAGTTGAAGAAGAAAAGAGAACTATGTCATCAGCGAAACGGAGATTTGTTAACCTCGTCTCGCCAATGACGATTCCCCTCTCGCTCCAATCGGCTGCCAAAAAAATTTCTTCCAGAGTACTGGTGAACAGTTTAGGAGATAGCGGGTCGCCTTGTTTGACTCCTTTTTCTACGTTAAATTTTTGTCCTGTGGTTTCTAATTTAATTGCGGCTGTGCTATTTCTATAAATGATCCGTAACAGGTTAATATAAGTGGGATCTATTTGTTGCCTACTTAAAGCGTCAAAAATCGCTGTGTGTGTGATGCTGTCAAATGCTTTGGAATAATCAACAAACGCCAGATGAAGCGGGATTTTGTATTCTTTGTATATTTATTATTATTTATCCTATAAATATTTTACTTAAACGATACAGAAATAATAATATCTTACCATTTTCTTTTTGTCGATTTGAAATCATAGTTCTTTAAATTTTTCCTCCATTATTCTACTCCAAGATAGCTTCAATTTTATGGTCATGATTTCAATTAATTTTTAGATAACTTCAAAGGTAGACTGGTAATTGTGGTTCTTTTGTTTTTGTCACAAAATATGAAAGATTTTTGCTAATTGAAAATATAGATTGAATTTGATTTAAAACATGGAGTAGTAATAGAGGAGTAGTTTTAATATATATATAATAGAAAGATTATAATTTTAAGGATAGTAGGTTGAAACTACTATAGTACAATTTTTTTGCAGTCTTGTGTCAATGTGATTTTGAACTGAAAGAAATACTGCTATGCAGACGACCAAAACTGTTTTAGTAAAGGGTTTCTTTTAAAGTCAGAATTCAAAAATGGTAAGATTATAGATTCAAGAATCCTACTAACACACTTTATCGCACAAAACTATTATTATTATTAGCATTATCGGCCTTATATTGTTTTCACTGTTGGGCCCTAAGTGGCCTCCTCTATAGGAGAGGGCTGTATTCCACCAAGCGAATTGATTTGTGCACGCCATCATTGCGTTCTGTTCCACGCGCGCCTCAAGGAGATGTCAGCAAACTGTAGGGACCCGGTAGGGCCGAAGCCTCTGGGGAACACTGAAATTCCGAAAGCTAAGCCTGTGTCCCCCAGATAGAAGGCAACGAAGGAACGGGGTGGAGTTTATTCAGTAAGAGTCTGACACGCCCTCCCGCTACGCCCAAGAGCGGGAGAAGTCATTCTGATGATTCGGAAGGGGAATCATCATAAAAAAACCACGTGGATTGACTGCAAAACTATAACCACGACCAAAATATATTGTCTTTTATATCCTTAGCGTCATTGTCATTGAGACGTTTTTACTCTTGGTCTTTTCTTGTTCCAGATCCAAAAACTCTCTAGCATCGTACTCCTGACCCTCATTACTGTACCGCAGATGAATTCCATCGCACCAGATGTGAGTTACACAGCGAACAACGATAGGTACGACTTATCAGAGATGATGAGAGCTCACAACAAGATGTTCCGTGACACTCCTCTAGTTGATGATGATGATGGTGGCAAGGATTACAGGCGAAATATGCGCGATGAAGCTCCAGAGAAATCTTACGAGATCATACATCAGCAATTCCTTAAGAACGTAGATCTTCCTCGCATCGTTTTGACTCGAAGAGACGACGTTGATGTTGCTTTCGACCCTGACTATCTTTCGAGGATTGACAGTTCTAGTAATATTCAAGTCAATGCGGAACATCATCCATATGTACATCTTACCAGGAGAGTTGATGGAAGTTTTGCTGAAGACGACAGTAAGAACAGTTATGAAGGTGGAACTGTGTCAGATTTTGAGGAAAATTTGAAGAAGTTTCGTGTGAATAAGTCTCGTAGAAGAAGAAGTCTAGATGCTGGTGAATTCATTGAAGACTTCAGAAGACTGAAGAATCCGTTGCCATGGTTACCTATAATGTAGCCAGTTTATGTATTTATCGTCTGTTTTTTATACCCGGAGGCTAAATTGACACAAGCCTTGTAAAATTTACTATAGGAATGACGCCAGTTCTTTTGTGTTGAAATGTTATTTTAGTCTCAGGGTTTAAAAAACAGACGATGGCTTTTCAACAATAAGTGCACTGTAGACTGTACTTTATTATTTTTATGTTATTAACTTCTAAGACGAGGCGCGTCACTTACAGAAAAGCACAGTTGATTTTTATTAATTTTTTTAAATATTCCTTCTAAAATATGTTTTTTTTTTCCAAGTGGGGAATCATCAGAATAACTTCTGCTCTTGAGCAAAGCGGGAGGACGTGTCAGACTTTTACTGACTAAACCCCACCCCGTTCCTTCTTTGCCTTCGTTCTGGGGTCACCATGAATCCAATCCATGGCCCCAATATGGCTAAAATATGGTATAAAAATTTGTGTTGAGTTTCATTTTATACCGATGGGTAACCGTAACTCTATCGAGTGATGGCATGTTAACTAATAGCCAGCAAATTACAATAACATATCAACAAAGAAATTAATCCCTTAATCGCAAACATTCTACATAAGTATTTAACTAATAAAATTCGTATGTACGAGCATACAACGCTTAACACTAACGCACCCCGCAAACGCGCGGTCGGCGGGAAAAAAAATGCAAATGGCCGCCCGCGTGACGTCACGTACATAGGAGCCGGCTGGCGCGCGCGTGTTCCCGCTTGATGGCGTTTTAATTACACGACACTGGTGTTTTATTGGCGAGCTGTGCTGATTTCCATGCTGATCACAAACTGAGAAAAATTTTGAGGGAAAACTAACGCTTGGTTCTTTTGAATTAGCGTGGTAGTAACTGTTTTTGTTCTCTGTTGTGGGTAGTGTGAAACGGGGTGAATAAAAACGCAGGGGTGAATAGGAACAAGACTTTGATAAGAGTGTTCTCTTTGGTCATCATCATCATCTGCCTAGCCTTTTTCCAACTATATTGGGGTCGGCTTCCAGTCAAGCCGGATTTAGCTGAATACCAGTATTTTACGAGGAGCGGCTGCCTACCACACCTCCACAACCCATTAACTGGGGTAACACGGTACTTCATGGCAAGTCTGGGGTCAGATTTACTGGCTTCTGACTATCCGTAACGACTGCCAAAGATCTACAAATGACAGCCGGGACCTACGGCGTAACGTGCTTTCCGAGGCACGGAGAAAACTCGTTATGTTACGATGGTCACCCATCCACAGGCCAACCTAGGCAAGCGTTGCTTAACCTTGAAGATCGACCTGTGCGGCTGTTATTATCTAGCCACGAGCTCCTCAAGAGTGTTCTCTTTGGTATTTAGTTATATTATTGATTTTTATCAAAGCATTGACTTTTATTATATTTAACTAATAAATTGGAGTCTTTAAATACTGGAAAAGCTGTGGCAGCCGCACGCACAAGGGCATGGCCCTCGCGCTCCAGTTGATACCGACCCCGATTTTCAACTACCGTAGACGTGAGCTTGCGGATGACGAGTAATGGGTAGCTCCCCGTCCGCACGTCCGGTATCGGTCCGGAACTAACCAAGTCGTCAACAGCGCGTATTGTTCCACGCACGCCTCAAAGAGACCGTGTCAGCAATATGTAGGTAGGAGTCTAGGCTGTAGGCCGTTCAACTCAGGAGTTGAACGAAAGAAAACCCCGAGACCTTGGAACGAAGGCAAAAAAGGAACCAAGAGTTTTAGTCAATAAAAGTCTTACACGCCCCCGCTATGCCCAGAGCGGAAGAAATCATTATGATTATTTCGTACCTAAAAAAACCCTTGCTATTGCATTGGCCTTTGGATGAATTAGAAATTAGAACTGTAAAGTCGAACAACTAAAATCCAGCCTAAAATCAGTAACAACACATGAAAATTACAGAGCACACGGAATCAAAGAACTTCAATACATATTTGATGGGACATAAAAAAGGTGTAAACCATAGACGAAGGTAAACAGTGCTTGGAGAGTTAATAGTTTATGAGCGGCGATGAGTGATTTCTATCAGTCGGGGTGCGACACACCCCTTCTGGGTTTTCCTTTTAAAATGTAGTTAATACGTTTGAAATTGCTATGGAGGAAAGTGAAAAATGATTAATCTATCGAAATTAAATTGATGGTGGTCCACAGTAACTATCAATTTTTACTTTTTTACTTTTAAAAATTGTAAGAAATAAACTTACTACTTTGACACCGGGGTTTATATTTTGTTTTTGTGTTATATGTACATAGTTATGTTTGTATATTTTAGTTAATATGTAAGTGTGTTATATAGTTTGTGGATTAAGTTCAATAAATAAAATGACGTCCACCAGCACTGAGTCTTCAGACAACTGTCAAAATACGTATGTTAATGACGTTAGTGACATCAACAATGACGTCAAATGTTTGACGTCAAGGCCATGAATATTAGCATAGCAGGCATTATCGGCCTTGTAATGTTCCCACTTTTGGGATTCAGGCCTCCTTTCTAGGAGAGGGAATGGGCTGTAATCCACCACGCGGGCCCAGTGCGGATTGGTGGATGTCACATGTCTTCGAATTTTTGGCTCTAGGACATGCCGGTTTCCTCACGATGTTTTCCCGCACCGTTTTGAGAGCAGTGGTGATGAAATAAATTACACAAAGTAATGCGCCTGGCTGGGTTTGAACCCGCGACCTACAACTCGTTAATCGGGGCAGTTACCACTGGGCCACCACTGCCAGGGCAATGAATATGTTTTCAAAAGTAAAAGATCTCTCGGCTAAGTGACGCCAAATGGTACTGTGAATTTTCCTGAAAACCATCGTTACAGCAAAAATTCTTCTCTTTATCAAGCAGAATTCAGTTGAAATTCAGATCTCTAGGTACATCAATATTTAGGATTTAAATCTTAACAAGGATAATATAATATTTTATCTAACGTCTGTCTTCGCATAGACTAAGAGTGGAAGTCATATCGATGATTTCCCACCTTAATAAAAATTCAGTATTATTGTCAATTGTTATCTCAAAAACACTGCTTCTTTGTTAACATTACAATTTCCAGACAAGAAAAACAAAAGCACCAAAAGCCAAAAACAGATCCTCATACAGGCACACAGGTGTAAAGTCAAAAGAATATTATATCACAATAATTTAATTCTTGCAGTCAACTGTGAAAACAACTGAGTATGGCGTGGGCACGTGCGCTCGGCGTCGCGGCCGCCGCGCAACTGATCAAACACATTTGAAATAACGTTCTATTTGCAACGGAACAGGTGGACAGTCACTAGGCTGTGGCTCTATTGTTATGTTAAGTGTGAACGCGAATGGTTTTTGGTTATTGAGAAAGGTGACAAAATCGTTAACGATAGTCAGAAGCCAATAAATCTGACTTTAGTCTTGCCATAAGTACCGTGTTACCCTAGTTAATGGGTTGTGGAGGTCTTGTAGGCAGCCGCTCCTCGTAAAACACTGGTATTCAGCTAACTGGAAGCGGCTTGACTGGAAGTCGACTCCAATATAGTTGGGAAAAGGCTAGGCAGATGATGATGAGAGCTCTGCCCTGCTTGGATGGAGCACCGCCGTGTTCTCGTGGAGGTGATCGACGATGACGTCCTCTCGCACGAGGGCCTGGTTCAGGTTATGATACGCAACGAGAGGAAATGTGATGGAAATGGACCCATTCACAGACCAACCTTGGCAAGCGTTGTTTAACCTTGAAGATCGACCCGTGTGGCTGTTATTATTAAGCCACGAGCTCCTCAAGCAGAGCACAGCTCTACCATACAGTATATACCTACTTACGCTCCTCCGTGTCCTTATGGCGGTTTACACAACTGACACCCGAGCGTTTCTTCTGCCTAAATCCTAAAAAGAGATTTTCGGAAATTGCCCCAGTGAAGACCTGCATCATGTTGAAAGTAAGGATAACTAAGCTCCTCAAAGACTGGACCTATCGCCGTGATTGTCGCAAAACCTAGCGTAGTGTTGCGACAATCGCTATCTCCATACCGCTATCAGATCCCACCGACACATTTCCACATATCTACGAGTAACTCTCTGAAGTACACAAGCAAGATATTATGATGTCATCATCATCATCATCTGCCTAGCCTTTTCCCAACTATATTGGGGTCGGCTTCCTGTCAAGTTAGATTTAGCGGAATACCAGTATTTTACGAGGAATAGCTGCCTACCAGACCTCCACAACCCATTAACTGGGGTAACACGGTACTTCATGGCAAAACTGAAGTCAGATTTACTAGCTTCTGACTATCCGTAATGACTGCTTTTCGAGGCGCGGAGGAAACTCGTTATGTTAAGATGGTCACCCATCTATAGACCAACCTTGGCGTTTAAGCGTTGATTAACCTTCGAGATTGACCCGTGCGGCTGTTATTATTTAGCCACCAGCTCCTCAACACAACACAACCGAGATATTACGATGTAAATATAAAGAAACTTAAAGTTATCTTTCAGCCCAGCTTGGTGACAAGCTCGTAAAATGCAACGATCGAACTTAAAGCGTCATAAACTTAGGTTTAGGCACATCGCCCGGCGTGCTGTTAAATGCTATTTGCTGCTAATACGGCACCTGCGCGCAAGCGATGCTACACTCGCCTAAAAATACTGGTGCTTACAGCTTATTGATATAGCTTTTAAAACTTCAGTACTGTTTTTCTTAGTTAATTTATTTATTTTATTTACTTCTTTTATTTTATGTATTTTAGGAAAACTTACAGCTTATATATTAGAGTAAAACATTACCTATATATAAAAGAGAGCCAATTAAAAGTTTCCACGTACCTACATAATATAATAATAACATAAACTTTTTAAATTAAATTGTGTAAATACAGATAAATCAGAAAAAAGAAAACAGGATACAATCCAAAAGAAAATCAAGCTCCAAAAAAGAGCTACTTAGTTAGCATTCTGAATAAGTGTAATAGCATGATGATGATGGAGAACTTGAAAATATATATGGTAATTGGTAATTAGTGACCGATACTTAAACACGAGATTGTACTCATGATTACAAACAACTTTTACTATGGGACAAAATATGATATCGCGAAAAAATCTGTTGTTTAGTACATTTTGTGTTCGCCTAACTACTGACTGGTCAAAATGAAAAAGATAGACCGACGGAAAACAAAGAGATCCTTATAAGGGTACCGTCTTTTCCTTTTGAGGTACGGAAACCTAAAAATATGGAAAAAGCAATTGAAAATATACAAAATTGATCTATAAGTGGGAAGTGATATCGAGCAGTGGTGGCTCAATGGTAACTGCCCCGACTTACAAGTTGTAGCCAGGCGCATTACTTTGTGTAATTTATTTCATCACCACTGCTCTCAAAACGGTGAAGGAAAACATCGTCAGGAAACCGGCATGTCCTAGAACCAAAATTTCGAAGACATGTGACATCCACCAATTCGCACTGGGCCCGTGGGATGGATAACGGCCCATTCCCTCTCCTAGAGAGGAGGCGTGAGTCCCAACAGTGGGAACATTACAAGGCCGATAATGCTAATGCTAAAATATCATGAGGCGAAACCACGGACGGCAGCTTGTTTGGATATAAGAATGTCAGACCTTGGGTGGTAAAAGGGGGAGTAAAGAAATATTCTAGGTCATGTCAACATATTACACGAACGATGTAAGCAAAAGTTTGTTTTGTGAATACCTAATGTGCAGAAAACACGCAATGTTAAAAAAAGACCGTGTATCTTATGATATTAATACATTCTGAGAACTACAAGGCACTTTGCTCGCAGAACAGATGGCCGTTGGGGCTGAAAGGTTCTAGAGCGGCTGCCTAAGACACAGCGTTGGAAGGCCTCCTACAAGGTGGACCTATGGTCTGGTACGGGTCGCGGGAATCCGATGGATGCGAGACGCACAGGACCGTTCATTGTGGCGACGCTTGGGGGAGGCTTATGTCCAGCAGTGGACGTCTTTCGGCTGAAATGATGATGATGATTAAGTGCTAGCTTCTGTCAGTGGCTTCGACCACGGCTCTCTCTCGTTTCTCCATACAAGCTTTTGACCCCCGTTTCATCCGCTTAGGTGATGAACTTTAGACAATCTTCTATTAGTGCTCACCTGCGTCATAAAAGAAAACCTTGTGCAAAATTTTACGTTTTTAGTACCAGTAGTTTTGGCTTTGTGTGGAAAGGGGAGACCTTTGCCCAGCCGTGGGACACAATATAGGCTTTAAAAGAGAAATTAACTTCTGCCTGTTGGGCCGCGTGAAAGCAGAAGATTTTCCCAAAGAGTCCCTACTCCGGGGCTTAAAAATAACCTAGGTTATAGGTTTTGCTTTCAGGTCATAGGCTACCTAGATCCTAGGTACACCAATTTTCACCCAAATCAATTCAGCCTGTCGAGCGTGAAGAAAATGTACACTCACAAGCTTTCGCCTTTATATTAGTGTGATTAGTGCTTTCTTTAAATAAATAATTGCCACAATTGAGTTTCGGGTTTCATCCCCATTCCAAGAACACCAGGAATAATGGTTTGACCTTCCCGGAATAGGTGGGCAATTGAATAATCCGAATTAGGCGCGGTTGGTGTTTTAATCAAAGTAAATTAAACATTTATTAACTTTTTTAATCATACTTTTGCTGTATTTCTAAAATTTTTAAGATTTTGTTCTGAGGTCTGTGTCATGCCCTGTCCTTGAAGTGAAGAACGTATATTACCTATGCAGTGAAGTATTTGTAAAAATTCAAATTAAATAATGTTACATTTATAATTTTTATTTAAACTTCATGTACAGTATTGGTACATAGGTGAACTTAATGCAAAAAGGCATTCGCTACCAGTTGACCTTTGGGTTTATAAAAAGAAAAACATCATTGTAGATCATCACAGCACGGTAGGTGTACACAATAAAATACAATTAAATATGCTAAAATTATCTCTACACTAATAAATACTTGATAAATATCGAATCATTATAATTAAGAGAACTATCTAACTCATAAAAGGTTTATTGCATCGTCAATTGCAATAATAAAGATACATTAAATACGAAAACAAAAGCACAAAAAACTGCAATACAAAATATCCACATTTTCATATAACCAAACGCCCAGCGAATTAGCAATATCCACTTTGAATGTGAAAAACAGACGCAGAATGTTTGGTGCCCAACAGCTGAACAGTTTTCGTGAAAAAAAAAAAAAACTAAATGGCGCTTAGACGCAGGCGTTCCCGCCCTCGGTCAGTGCTTATCCGCGCGCGGAGAGAACAACACGCGTCGCTTTCCCGCGCTTTTACACCGCTCGTACATCGCGACGGAAAAAATCGGATTTTTTCTCATCTAAAGTTTATTCCAACCTAATATTTGATCTATCCAGTTTCAATATTGTTTATTTCGTGAATATCCCAGTTGAATCTAAAGTGATTTATTACAATAGTGCGTGTTTCTGTGGAAAACTGCAATAAAAAGCGAGGGAAAGCTGCTTGCTGTCAGCTGTCAAAATCGCTGAGGTGAGCGATGAAATTTAATTTATTATCGAGTTATAAATTATACTAATAACCTACTATATTTCTTTTCTTGTAACATTTACTACTATAGGATATAGAATATAAAAAGCAGCGTGTTACATGTTTTCCGGTGTCAAAATTAATTATTATTTATGTGAAAGTTAAAAGACAAAATTATGAAAATTATATTGCGCAAAAAGCTGTGTGCAGCTTTCGTAAACTGCGATAAAATAACACTCGATTCTAGTGTTGTTTATTTAGATTTAAGATACGTACAAGTATGATTTATGGTATTATAGAGCAATAGAGTTGCATCTAGCAACGATAATAAGTACAAAGCCTTTGTGGGTTTTAAACTCCTTGGTGACTGCATGCGATTGGTCCGTCTTGGTCACTATTAAAAGACATACATACTCCGATGATGAAAGAAAACCAACATTTAAACATTGTAAAAATCTACTAAACGTTAAAACCTCTTTCGCATTAGGGGCTTTGATTGTTTAAAACATTTAGAACGGAAACAAATACAGACGCTGGAAAATATAAATAAAACGAGCGACCCATGGAATTACAACATAACTGTGCCTATCCTCCAGGGATATAAGGTAAAAGTACGTATTTCCGTTAAGGTCCCAGTACCCGGTAACTAGTCAGTTTTTTATTTTTAGCATTTTTCTACCAAAATCAAATTAAAATTTGCAAATGGCATTTTATTCTTGGTACTATTTCATACAATTGTAGTGAAAACACTCACCAAAAACTTTAATGACGTCAAAACTGTACAAGTTTAAAAATACGTTATTATAAAATTATCTGAAAGTTCAAAGTTCTGTCAGTGATCTGAGAGACCACCCCGTCGCAGAGATCATCTAGCCATACTTTGATGGATAAAATTAAGGTAAGAGTGTTAATATTTATAAAAAATTGTGTGTATTATTAAACGATTTACCCCATAAATTAAGATAAATCTCATCAAAAAGTAATTATTTTTGCATGTTACATCTATTGGTACTCACAAACCCCTACTTGGTATGTTTTCCCATTTTTTGTACAGTTTGTGTTACAGCTTTGCTCCTCTAAAATCAGTTTTTTTAAATTCGTTTACTATGGGGCGCAGTTTTAGTAGTATAAATATTGACCACTGGGTAATATTTTGTAGCGTACTTTAAAGCGACAAACTTACATGATGTTAAGTGGGTGTTACCTACTTGTTTTACCCGCGTAGATATTTTTACTAGACATACTTGTTCTTTTCACCAAGCTGGCCTGTCTGTTCATGGTCGTGAGTTAGTCATTATCATCTCAGCCGAAAGACGTCCACTGGTGGACATAGGCCTCCCCCATGCGTCGCCACAACCCACTGCTACTTCCCGCGACCCTCGCCAGGTCGTCGGTCCACCTTGCGGGAGGCCTTCCAACGCTGCGTCTTCCGGTACGTGGCCGCCACTCCAGAACCTTCCGTCCCCATCGACCATCCGTTCTACGAGCAATGTGCCCTACCCACTGCTACTTAAGTTTAGCGATTCTTCGGGCTATATCGGTAACCTTGGTTGTCTTGCGGATATCTTATATCGATCATTTCTGTTGTGATCGCGTAAGGAAACTCCGAGCATAGCCCTTTCCATTGCTCTTCGGGTGACTTTAAGCCTTCTGATGAGGCCCATTGTGAGCGACCACGTTTCCGAACACACACTGTGGTAAGTTGGACGAGAAGGTACCGTGCAGCTTCCCGAACGCTTCCCAGCCGAGTCGGATTCGACGATTGATCTCTTTCTCGAAGTTACACCTACCCATCTGGACCGTCTGTCCCAGGTAGACGTAGTCGTCGTAGAGTCTCCGATCTTGATAGGAGTAGGTGTTATATAGATATTTACCATGACTTTGGTTTTGTATATGTTCATTTTGAGTCCCTCACTTTCGGAAGCTCTACTGAGATCACCGAGCATTGTACTGAGCTCCTCCGTAGTCTCAGCTATCACTACTATATCGTCGGCAAACAGAAGGTGAGTGATGTGCGCGCCGTTGACATTAATGCCTCACCCATTCCAGAACCTTGAAGACTCCAATGCGGCTGTGAACCGTTTCGTTAAAGAGACTGTAGTACCGCCCAAGTCTCGATCGAATCAAAAGCTTTAGCGTAGTCTACAAACGCTAAGCAGAGATGTAGGTTATACTCCTCAGTCTTTTGTATAACCTGCCGCTGCGTATGTATGTGATCTACGGTGCTGAAGCCTTTTCGGAATCCGGCTTGTTCAGGAGGCTGGAAGTGGTCGAACCTGCGCGCAAGACGATTCGTGATGACTCTGGAAAACAACTTGTAGACATGGCTCAGAAGTGAGATGGACCTGTAGTTCTTAAGCAGGGCATTGTCGCCCTTCTTAAAGAAAAGTACCACCACTCCTCTGTTCCATGCCTGTGGCGTTTTTCCCTCGAGTATGACGGAATCAAATAGCTTCAGAAGGGCTTTAAGGACTGGTTTTCCACCCGCCTTCAGAAGTTCGGCCGTAATTCCGTCCTCATCGGGCGCCTTGTTATTCTTAAGTTGTTTCAGAGCCATCTTAATCTTGTACAGTTTGATGTCCGGGATATCTTCAGTATAGTGTCAGGTCAATCTAGCTGTTGGATCGTTCGCTAGATTTGCCGTGGGTTTAGAGATAGACATGTATAACTGTCCATAGAATGCCTCGATCTCTCCCAGGAGCTCCGATTTAGTGGATATGACTCTGCCATCATCGGTCTTCAGTCTTCAGTTTCGTGAGCTGGCTTTAACCAAAAGACAGATCTATCGCAAAGACTTTGGAGCCCTTTTTCCGCTCTATCGCGTCCTTAACCTTTTCGGAATTAAACTGGCGAAGATCGCGTTTTAAGGACTTCCAAATCCGCCTATTGAGCTACCAGTATCTGCACGCATCGTCTGAAGGCTGCAGAATCATCTCACGCCTCTTCTTCATGAGCTCGAGAGTGGGATCAGAGAGCCTCTTGTTCTTAATTGTACTTTTATTTTTTTGTTTTTCAAGACTAACGTCTTGAAAAAGAAACTTAGACCCGATCGTATGGACAGTTTCCATGAACCCATCGTTACATTCTTCCTCGGAGCTTCCTAGGCACTAACGATAGTGGAGTTCGAGCTGATAGTCTTGTCATTATTTAAAAATAAAAACCAAATGCGACTAAAATGTGAATGTGCGTTTCGGAAGTCAATTGTAATTCAATTATTTCAACATGGTTTTGGTGTTCAACAGAATAGTGGTCGTGTATTTTGTCATGCAACGTTCACCGTGGTATACCGTACTGCTTGATAATAGCTGACATTGAGGTAAGGGCAAAAAAGCTCTTGGCTATTTCATTTTCTGAAATAATATAATATGCTTTGTAGCGAAAGTCTTGACAAATGGTTATACTTGACCTGGTGGTGCTTTTCAGTACCAGTTTTGTCTTCTTTGACAACATTTGTTATATAAATATGCCTCATTAATTGGAATTCCCGGTGATATTTTCATACGCCTGTACTTTACCATGTTTCTTGCACAGTTTCATTTACATTTATTAAGTCACTGAACTCACGTGAGTTCAGGTTTGGGTGCAAGATGTCAGTCAAACCTGTGAAGTTATCCAGATGATAAGAAATTGTTGATAGGTACTAAAAATTGTCTTAAAATCGTAGTCATGATTGCATCTGTCTAAAGGTAAATTATTTTGCGTATTTATCTGCGTCTAAACCTTAAATAATTTTTCGAGGCATCTACGAGTATACCTTTCAAAGTTGAACTTCTGGTGCCGTAAAAAGCTTCGAGCTTTTGCTTGCTTGAGTTGTGCCATAATAAAGTACTCCTGCTTTACTGAACTAAAGCATGGGTTTGTGTTTAATTTTGGGCCAATCTTTGGTCTACTTCTGGGTTGCTTTATGATTATTTCAAACTAGTGACAACTTGGTCTGTCATTTATAAATGGGTTTACTTGCTCTATTTTTTATTATTACTGCTTGGCATCAACTGAAATTGAGAAAAAGCTTGGTGATGTTTGTTTTTAAATAATGGAATTACCACAAAATTTTACTAAATAGATTTTGAAATATATTTTTTTTTACTTTTTTGTACCTATTTCAAATCAGAAATTAGCAAATAGCGTGTTAATTTTCTTTCAGCTAGTCATGAGTGACAAACAAAAGGCTATATTAAAGGTCATGGAGGCGGTTAGAAAAGGAGCCTCAATTTCAGCTGAAACCAGGCAGTACAATATTCCACGGTCAACGTTGGACGACAAAATACGCGGTCGTTTTTCTATTAATTGTTGCAAAGGACCTGCTACAATTTTGTCTAAAGAAGATCATTTAAGAAGATGGAAATAAAAATTATGTTTGCTTTTTCTATTTTAAAGAAGAAATTAAGATATTTTTAAGGTTACTCAAGATGAAACTAAAATAATACTAGTGTTAACCTATAATTTGTATAGCACAAATTAAAAAGAAATTAAAACGAAACATATTTTATTTTGTTAAATACAGAACCCCAATTATTTTCACTACTCGTTTTATTTGAAAATATTTTATTTCTATGAACTTTATCGTAAGGCAATAGAGTTCAAATTCGCGGCTAAAATTACCGGATTCTGGGACAATTTAACGTTAACTAGTACAATTCTGCCGGATACTGGTACAATTAGCTGTTTTTGTATATTTTATGTTTTATTGTTAATTCAAATTAACACTAATTTAATAGCATTATAATATACTAAAAGTATATTAAATTATCTAACTAGTCATATAAAATTTATTTTTGTAAATCTACTAGTTTTAGCCTAGCACGCAAGCAAAGTCAGGGAAGTTCGAAACTTCACGATTACTGGGCCTTTTACCTTACTTAGATACAGGTGTGATAAATGGTATTTATAAATAATACAATAATACGTTATTTTTTTTATCAATTGAAACTCGGGAAGGTCGGTGTTTTCTAGCTGACTACAATGAGAAGAAACACCGAAACAAACACAAAGGTCTGAACCTCTTTTTAAGTTCATGCAGTAGAAATATAATGTTTAGATCATATGAGGACTATGCAGATTAGTGTCTGACATATTTCGAGGAAAAAGGCACGCAGATATGAGTGGACCTGTCCAGTAAGCGCTTGCATTTTTCGTATGTACATATTTGTCATTATATACATAGCTCAACTCAGGACTTGTAAGGAGCTCAACGACCCGATGAACAATACCAAAGAAAAGCAATTGGTTTGGTAGGTCGCATAAAGGCCACATACTGAGATAATTTGTATGTTAAAACTAGAATCTCATCTTATATTAGGCTCTCGTTACCAACAAGGAGAGTCTAAAATTAGATGAGCTATCACAACAGTTTATTTGTACCTGCGCCTATGCAACCTGGCTTGTATATATCAGAAATATCGTGTTGGCATATCGAGATTATTATTTGTGACTACAGTGGTCAAACCCATCGATATCATTCAGCCGAAAGACGGCAATTGTTCGACATGCTCGTAAAACTCCCTTAAGTGTCGCCACAGTGCCCCCCTACAGCAGTGCAGCAGTATGCGTCTCGCATCCGTCGGATTCCCGTAACTCTCACTAGGTCATTAGTCCACCTCATAGACATGAGAAGGAAGTCCACCTTGTCGGAGGCGTTCCATGGTTGCGTTTGCCGGGACGCGGTCGTTTTGAACCTTTTGGCCCCATCGACTATCGGTTTTGCTAGTAATGCAAAACGACAAGGCAATTCTTTAGGTTAGTAGAAGTTTTTTAATATTTTTACTTATTTCTGGTCTGAAACTAGGGGAATTCACGCTGATAACTGAAATACAGGCTTTGCTTAGTTCGGTTAAAAATGCTAATTTTTTTTGTTTGTATATACGAGTAAATATATGCAAAATGAAATGTAATATTAGTACGTACTAAGTTTATTGGAAATAAATTATTTAAAAAAAATTAACCCATAACACTGAAGTAATTATCGCCTCATCGCCTAATAACGCCAGAATTGGGTGTTATTAGGCGATAAGGCATTCGCAAATGCTGAGTGTTGACAGACCGAGATGATAGGTTAAATGGAACTCTTTAAAAGAAAATGTAAACTAGTTTCGAACTCGTTTTGATTCCGATAATATTTGAGCATCTTAGTGACATTCAGTTATGTGGAATGGATATCATTCCACAGAACTGAAAATAATAGTGAGAACGTGTCAGTTTACAATAGACTCGACAGTACGATTGGCGCAGTAGTTCGGCGATTGGCTGTTGTACTGCGTGTTGCGGTTTCGTTTCTCGTACGCAACAAATATTTTTATGGACTACAGATAGGTAGTAAATTCCGGATATCGATGTCGATACTGGAGTTATATCTAGAGTAGAGTTACTCAAGGGTAGGGTTCTGTGCGGGAATGAGGGAACGAGGAGCTCGTGGCTAGATAATAACAGCCGCACAGGTCGATCTGCAAGGTTAAGCAACGCTTGCCAAGGTTGGTCTGTGGATGGGTGACCATCTTAACATAACGAGTTTCCTCCGTGCCTCGGAAAGCACGTTAAGCCGTGGGTCCCGGCTGTCATTTGTAGATCTTTGGCAGTCGTTACGGATAGTCAGAAGCCAGTAAATCTGACTCCAGTCTTGCCATGAAGTACCGTGTTACCCCAGCTAATGGGTTGTGGAGGTCTGGTAGGCAGCCGCTCCTCGTAAAATACTGGTATTCGGCTAAATCCGGCATGACTGGAAGCCGACCCCAATATAGTTGGGAAAAGGCTAGGCAGATGAGGGTTCTGTGCGGGAATCGAATCGGTAACACTCAGCGCAGCAGCTAATCGCTCCATCGCCTACCCAGTAAGTAGATCTATCAGGTCTCACCTACTCCCTAAAAATCACCCTTAAAATCTAGAAACAATCTCAGCAGTGTGCAACAAACAGTAAATACTACAAACATGCAGCCTAAAAACGCTTTACAGATATCGGTTAAACTATTAAGAAACAAAATCGTTCAAACCT
This sequence comes from Mythimna separata, assembly GCA_030763345.1. Lineage (NCBI taxonomy): Eukaryota > Metazoa > Arthropoda > Insecta > Lepidoptera > Noctuidae > Mythimna > Mythimna separata. The sequence continues at coordinate 1,436,313 of CM061188.1, read as the reverse complement.
ACCAAAACAGATCGATGGCTCACCAAACACAATGGTGCACATAAAAGTGCGCCATTACTCAGAGAGCACGTCGCGTGGAATAAATAAAACGATATTAGTTTTCATAAAGAGAGGAGCACCTGTGCCGGCACAGCTGGCCTGCCGATATGGCGGTCATTAAGTGTGCACCACGCTCAGGAGCAAGAGGCTTTTGTGATAGAAAAGGAATATGGGTAACTAGGATTTTTTTAAGGGGATAAATCGTCTAATGAACCATTCATTGGATGATTTCGGAGCGGGAGGGTGTGTCAGGGTTTACTGACTAAAACCTACTCCTATGTCTCTTCTTTGTCTTCGTTCCAGGACCTCATGGTTATTTTTCGCACAACCCATGGCCCCAGTAGGCTTCGATCCTGCTGGATCCCTAGAGTTTTGCTGATATCTCTTTCAGGCACGCGTGGAACATTATCGCCGTCAGCCGCCAAGAGTAATTGCGTTTTTTTCTATCGTTTGGCTTTGCTTTTGACCACTATATCACCTGATGGAAAGCGACGATGTGGTCGTCGATGGAAGGGCTGCCGATATGGCGGTCATTAAGTGTGCACCACGCTCCAGGAGCTTGAGGCTTTTGTGATTCAAAAGGAATATGGGTAACTAGGTTTTTTTTAAGGTGGAAAATCCTCTAATGAAGCAGGAGGGTATGTCAGGTTTTTCCTGATTAAAACACACTCCTATGTCCCTTCTATGCTTTCGTGCCAAGACCTCGTGGTTCTTTTTCTCACAGTCCATAATCCCAGTAAGCTTCGACCCTATATGGTCCCTAAGGTTTTACTGATATACTGATACCTCCTTCAGGGGCGCATGGAACATTATCGCCGTCGACCGTCAAGAGTAACTACGTAAGAAGTCCAGTTCTTTTGACTACTGTATCACCTGATGGAAAGCGACGATGGAAAGATATTAGTTTTCATAAAGAGAGGAGCACCTGTGCTCGGCACCAGCTGGGCTGCAGAACAGAGTGGTCATTAAGTGTGCACCACGCTCAGGAGCAAGAGGCTTTTGTGGTTCAAAAGGAATATGGGTAATTAGGTTTTTTTAGGGGGTAAATCATCCAGTGGGAGGGTGTGTCAGGGTTTACTGTCTGAAACCTACTCCTATGTTTCTTCTTTGCTTTCGTTCCAGGTCCCCTTTAGTTCTTTTTCGCACAGCCCATAGTCCCAGTAAGCTTCGACCCTGCTCGGCCCCATTGGTTTTGCTGATATCTTTTTGAGGCGCGCGGAATATTACCGTGGTAGATCGCCAATTGTTTGGCTTGCTTTATACCAATATTTACCAGGTGGAAAGCGACGATGTGGTAAATAATAAAACGATATTAGTTTTCATAAAGAGAGGAGCACCTGTGCTAGCCACTAGCTGGCCTGCCGTCATTAAGTGTGCAACACGCTCCTGGAGATCTGGGGGAAATGTTAGGGTTTTTGTGATTGAAAAGGAATATAGGTAACTGTGTAAGAGCCCAGCTTTTTTCACTGTTTATGGGCTCGTGTTTGCCCGATGTATGACCACATCGTCACTTTCCATCATGTAAGAATCACTGCTTATGACCACTATATCACTTGATGGAGAGTGACGATGTGGTCGACGATGGAGCGATATAAGTTTTCATAAAGAGAGGAGCCCCTGTGCTGTGCGGGTCATTATATTTGCACCATGACGCTCGAGGAAATCTGGGCGAAAATGCTAAGGCTTTTGTGATTGAAAAGGAATTTGGGTAGCTAGGTATTTTTTAAGTGGTAAATCATCTAAAGATTTCTACTGCACTAGGGCGGTGCGGGAAGGTTCGTCAGGTTTTACTACGACGACTAAAACCTTGTCCTATGTTTCTTCTTTGCCTGCGTTCCAGGACCCCGTGGTCCTCTTTCATAAAACCCTCGCCGTCGACGACTTGGGCTCGGTCCGGATGGTTATCGCACGGCTAAGGGTAACTGCGTAAGAAGCCAGCTTTTTTACTGTTTGGCAGGTACTTGACCAATATCTTACGGGATGGAAAGTGATGAGATGGTCGATGTTGGAGGACACTTACCTAGAAGTAATTTATTCACTCTTGACTTAAGTTGATCAGTAAGATCCCCAGGTTGTAAGAATACACAGTCTCCAGCAGGGAATTCCGCGCCTTAGCTGTACGCACAATGAATGTATTTACAAATTGTTTTGTGCGTATGTATGGGATTTCCGGTGATCCGATGATGGAATGGGCTCAGTTGAAGTAGGTTAATGCAATTCTAACGCGCATTCCCTGAAATGCAACCGGTAGAAAACTGTCAGGTTAGTAACTCTGCGTCGATTCTCAAGACTTTGTAGCTTCGACTAGACGAGTGCATAAGAAATGAATCTTTTCAGTGTCGCTTTTCAATTGACTTACGGCCGAAACCAATAACCTATCGATCTCCAGTTTTGGCATACTGGAGATTGTAAAACAAATGATACAATACAAAAATTATCATGTCTTCTGTTGTTTCATTTGTTTTTCTATCACATAGTGACAGATAGGTTATTGGTTTCGGCTGTTAAGCGCATCCAACTAGGTCTGATAGTTTATGGTTAGAAAAATAACAGCACCACGGATCGATTTCCAAAGTTAAGCAACGTTTTGCTGAGGTCTGTCTGCTGAAGAAGTGTATTACTTTGTGTAATTTGCTTCATCACTACTGCTCTCAAAATAGTGCAGGAAAAATGTTTTCCTGCATTATTACGTTAGGAAACAAAAATGTTCTAGAACCAAAAATTCGAAGATATGTGACATGCACCAATCTGCGCTGCCCATTTCTACTCCTAGAGACAGAGAAAGGCCTGAGCCCCAATAGTGGGGACATTATACAGCTGATTATATTAAGAAAGTGGTTTAGAAGGCTTCATTGAATATTCATAACACTAATTATAATTATCTTACAGATAAAAAAAAAAAATGCTTTTTTTTAATAATACAAACCAGTGTTTGACTGTGATTCTACGTGATGATAAGCAGCGATGCAATCGTTGATAGAGAAGCGCACTCGTTTATTAAGAATTCACTTTTATAGCCATCTATATTCTATTTCATCCTCAATCAACCTATTTCTCGTCATCTCCCAATGAATTACTTCTAAATAAACCTAAAAATTAATCACAGAGCATTCATTTGTAAGTAAAACCAAAGGTTTTTACTAGTTTACTGCATCAGCTGGTGTTTCCAATATGGCGACCATTAAACGCGGCTCGGCGCTTCGTGCCATGTGCGTTACTGTGGCCGCTGTGGCCGGCGGACGCTGTAGGCATAACTGAGGCCCTACCACGAGATTAAAACGCGATCCATTTCAGGACCTAAACTGAACTGCTAAAGAGATGGAGCTATGATAACGATTATGTTACTTAAGATATGATTTAAAAGAGTGGCCATGGAGACTCTTGCACGTTCTTTTCCATAGAGATCTACGCTTTAGAACGTGCAATTTAGCTTCACTTTTTTTTTGACTGACCGACTTTTTGACAATTCAAAAGTGCCTGTAAATGGTTTGTTCGAAATAAATGTGTTTTTCTTTCTGTTTCTACTATATACCTCCATCTCTTTTCTTGTCCTATAGACTGCTACCGAAAATATAGATGAAGCAGTTGGTCCTAGTTCTACGGTCTTAGGTTATATTCCTAGAGCTTTTGTTGTAGACAATATCAGAAAACAGACCTTTTATTTCTTCTTTTCAATAGCCTGTTAATAACCTCTAAATATCTTGAGCGTCGCTAAAGGACACTATACCCTAGGGAGCAAAGTTTATTTAAGAGTCTTGAACTCACAAATAGTAGGTATAAATATAGATACATGAATGAAATTATTCGAGATGAAAGATGAATAGGATTATTAGTAAAAACAAAGCTCTTTCTGTCAAATTCCAGACATCTCTATTTTATATCTAAAGAAAAAAACGCTACAAGTCTGTTCAATAAGATGTTTTAAATAATAATGTAATCCACATTATTATTTAATTTTTATCCTTACATTATCATTATCATCACCTAGTCTTTTCCCAACTATGTTGAGGTCGGCTTCCAGTCAAGTCAAATTTAGCTGAATACCAGTATTTCACGAGGAGCGGCTGCCTACCAGACCTCCACAACCCATTAACTAGGGTAACACGGTACTTCATGGCAAGACTGGAGTCAGATCTACTGGCTTCTGACTATCCGTAATGTGGATTCATTACCGATTCCCTTCAAAACTATTTGGTAATGAACTGCATCCATTCTCGTCTATTTATATCTTAAAGTACACAACAAATTTATTTTTAAACACAAAAGTTTACTTAACGCCACACGCTAACACCCTTGCTTCCTGTTTTAGAAAAAAAAAACAACACAATTTTTTTGTATGGCAACTTTTGTTAAAAGAAATTCTATTCTAAGCTTTTTCGTACAAATATTTTCCAAAGATATTCGCTTTTAGGTTTATATTTTCTGCCTGGAATCGACTTTAAAGAACAAATTTTCACTTTACGTGGGTCGAAAAAGCTGAAGGAATTTTGTTTTCTTAAAACCGTTTGTAGTAGATATAATTAATATTCTTTGAAGGTACGCTTTAATTAATGAAATATACATATGGAGAGTTTCCTAGAATTTGAAGTATTTTGGGATAAATAGAATGAGAGGCTGTTGCGTGGGAGGTGTTTTCGGGCTCTATTATTCGTCAATTGTAAAGGTATATTTTGGGAATTCTTATACTCAATGAACATTAGGCTTAGTGACCCATGCCAGTAGTATTGGTTTTCAAACGGTTACCAACGCGGGAAAGGAACCCTTATCTATAATTATATGCCTAGTAGAAGCTATGGACTTTGTCTGTTGATCCAGGATATAAGTTATGCTGTTACCAAATTTTATGCGAATCCATTTCAAAATTTGTAGTTATGTTTATGAGTATCAACCCCTCATCATCATCATCATCTGCCTAGCCTTTTCCCAACTATATTGGGGTCGGCTTCCAGTCAAGCCGGATTTAGCTGAATACCAGTATTTTACGAGGAGCGGCTGCCTACCAGACCTCCACAACCCATTAACTGGGGTAACACGGTACTTCATGGCAAGACTGGAGTCAGATTGACTGGCTTCTGTCTATCCGTAACGACTGCCAAAAATCTCCAAATGACAGCCGGGACCAACGGCTTAACGTGCTTTCCGAGGCACGGAGGAAACTCGTTATTTTAAAATGGTCACCCATCCACAGACCAACCTAGGCAAGCGTTGCTTAACATTGAAGATCGACCTGTACGGCTGTTATTATCTAGCCACGAGCTCCTCATGAGTATCAACCCCTAAGAGGCTAAAAAAAAAAGAGGACAAAGTTTGTATGGAGACAACTACTTCACATGGGCGGAGACGCTGGCAGAAGCTAGTTAGTAGCTGGTAGAAGTATTTTCAAGGGGTCATTGTACATTCGTCACATTGTCGACTCGCCACACTTTTGAAAATTCCCATACATTCATTGTTAACTCGTCACAACCACAAAAAAATATTATTTATTAATAAAACTTGTTGTAAACTCGACACACATTTTAATTTCATGCTATTTTTAAGAAGAGTAGCGTTAGCAAGTAAAGTTCTAGCTTTAACATAATTTTAATATGAAACAAACTCTTCAAACCCAAATGAGTTATTTGGTTAACAATAAAATAAATAAGGAAATATATCATAAGTTTCTGGGCACGCCGTCATTGGGGCGGTAAGTCCCCTCTTTGAGGAGTTGTTGGAAAAAGGTCACGGCGTCCTCTCGTTCCGTATGACGCAGGTCCTCACCGGACACGGTAAGTTCGGGAAGTTCCTGCATCGGATTAAGGAGGAAAGGACGCCTGGGTGTCGCCACTGTGTGGGCCGCCCGGAAGACACGCTGGAGCACACGGTAGAGGTGTGACACGCTTGGGCGGCGTGTCCTTGTGGAGGCTATCGGAGGAGGCGACCTCTCGCGCCGGGCTTTGGTACAGGCCATGGTCCGGAGCGAGAAGGGGTGGCGGGCGGTCGCCTCCTTCTGTAAAGCAGTAATACTAGCGAAGAAGGCTGCCAACCGCGAGTGCGTGAGGGAAAGGCCCTCACGCCACCGCCGCCGAGATCCCGATTTCCGACCACCGTAGGCGCGGACTCGCAGACGGTGAGCACTGGGTAGCACGCCGTCCGGCAGTCTGGTAATAATCTGCACCGAGCCCAGTCGTCAACGGCGCGTTCTGTTCCACGCGCGCCTCAAGGAGATATCAGCAAACTGTAGGGGCCCGGCAGGGCCGAAGCCTCTGGGGAACACGGAAAAATCGAATGGTTGTCACCGTGTCCCCCAGATCGAAGGCAACGAAGGAACGGGGTATGGGTTTAGTTAGTAAGAGTCTGACAAGCCCTCCCGCTCCGCCTAAGAGCGGGAGAAGTCATTCTGATGATTCCCCTACCAAAAAGAAAACAAACGTTTATATAATAACTTTAAAGTAATGAAATTCATTTTTTCTATAACCGTTGTGAAGTAAAAATTGTAAATCAACTGAATAGAAAATCCTTAAACCTAACCTATCAGCTGAATAGAAAAGCCTAAACCTGTTTTTTTAATTAGATATAAGGTGATTTATTATTAATAGTCCTGTGATTTGAGAAAGTCATAAGAGAAATATTAGTTTTTTTTTATTATTGATAGGCTTGCGCTTGATCACATTTCACCTGATGGTAAGCGATCAAATGGTCGACGAAGTAGTAACCTATGTTAGCGGTAAATCAGCAAGAAGTAATGTATACTTAGCTGCGAATTAGATACTGCAATTAAAATTGAAAAATGATTATCTTTTTTATTCTTGTGTTTGATTTCTCTGCTGTCCGTACGTAGAAAACACGTGTGACGAGTTTACAATACTCCAAAATATTTTATTAAGAAAAAATAAATTTGTGGCGAGTTTACACATATTTTTAACAATGGGGAATGGAATGTGTGTCGAATGTACAATGACCCTTTTCAAGCATGACCCTTTTTAGGACTTCGTAAAGAGGTGTAGGTATATCTTCGTTCGTCTAAACTCTAATTTCTAAATATTCAACTTGTTTAGCCTAAACACGAATGCTCGCGTGAGTTCTAACACTAACGCTGACTCTATCATCGTTTCTGCAATTGCAATTTTAATCAGAATTGTGTAAAATACTCACAAATAGTCTATCTGGTGTTTGTCAAACATTGCCATACCAATTCTCACACCTAAGTACAGCAGCTTACTTAGCATTAGCATTATCGGCCTTGTCATCATCATCTGCCTAGCCTTTTCCCAACTATATTGGGGTCGGCTTCCAGTCAAGCCGGATTTAGCTGAATACCAGTATTTTACGAGGAGCGGCTGCCTACCAGACCTCCACAACCCATTAACTGGGGTAACACGGTACTTCATGGCAAGACTGGAGTCAGATTTACTGGCTTCTGACTATCCGTAACGACTGCCAAAGATCTCCAAATGACAGCCGGGACCAACGGCTTAACGTGCTTTCCGAGGCACGGAGGAAACTCGTTATGTTAAGTATCGGTATTATCGGCCTTGTAATGTTCCCATTGTTAGGACTCCGGCCTCCTCACTAGGAGAGGGAATGGTCCTAATCCACCACGCAGGCCCAGTGCGGATTGATGGATATCATCATCATTCTTCGAATTTTTGGTTCTAGGAGTTGCCGGTTTTCTCACGATGGTTTCCTTTACCGTTTTGAGAGCAGCGGTGATGAAATTATTTACACAAAGTAAATACGTCGGTTCGGTTTGATTCTGCGATCTACAACTTGAAAGTCAAGGCAGTTACTACTGGGCCACCACTGTTCTCAAGTAGTAGCTTACTTACTCATCTCCTTAGCATTTTCCAAACTAGCTAGAGGTATTGGATGCGGCTGGATACCCGAGTTTTGCACGGAGCGATTGCCTAGACCTACACAACCCAGTTATTAGCCGCTCCTTGGATAGACTGATGGTCAGACCTTCTGACGTCTGACTATTTACGTATAACGACTACCAAAAATCTACAGATGACAACCGGGACTAACCTGGCTTTACGTACCTTCAGAGGCACAGGGTGTCAGTAATGTCCTATATAAACTTAAGCATTCAAAAATTCATATTGGCATACTTGTTTTGAACTTGCATCTTTTGCGCGAGAGCCGGCGATTACGACACGGTAGCTTACTTCACTATTATAACTTTCTGTCACCCGCACATGATAAGCTCCTATCCTCCATTTACAACAAAAAACCCTTATAACACACCCAGTACAGCACATACTTGATTTACAACAGTGTAGTTTAATTGAACGTCAAGTAAACAGGGGTCGACAGGCATGCGGGCCTAAGGTGACCTCAATAAGGGCTCAGCATTGAGACAGTTGCATACGGGCGAGTGAATCATATGCTCACTGTGTGTGTAGATTGTCTGTCTGTCTGTGTGTTTTGATGTGTGATGGCCGTCGGCGAAAGTGGGTTGTGGTCGAGGTGACAAGTAATTGTTTGTTGTCAATGTTTTCTTACTTTGTTGCATGTTGCGGGTGCTATTGTTCAGTTCTGTCGGCATGTATGGTTCTACTAAGCTTCTGCCTATGGCTGATTGCGTGAAGATCGAACTTCTAGCTACTATAAATTATAGGTTATTAGCGACCCGGCCACCTTCGCACGGGTGCTAATTTATCAGTTTTATTCTACTATAGTATGCATTTATTATAGGTACATATAAACCTTCCTCTTTAATAACTCTAAAAACCGCATCAAAATCCGTTGCGTAGTTTTAAAGATTTAAGCATTCATAGGGACAGAGAAAGCGACTTTGTTTTGTACTATGTAGTGATGATTAGGTTAGGTTATTGTAATAATTATGTTCCTCAAGTTACTTCTTTTTTTTTCGAATCGAAAGTAAACTGTTTAAATTGTTTGGCCCCAGTAGGTGGCTTTGTTAACTGCAGCATCGGTGGCACTCATTTAATCTTCCAACGTGTGACTCATGTTTTGAACAGGATCACCGAATTTACATTGAATATCTGACGGGTCTTTATATCCCATTACAGTTTATTATTATTAGTAATAATAAGGGTTCCTTTCTCTGAAGCCCCGACCGCCGGTAGTCTGGTGGGCTACTAGTTTTTTTATTTTAAAATGTTATATCACACGTCAATATTTACAAATGTGAATTAGCTATGTGTAAGAAATAATAATAATAAATAGTTTATTTATCCAGGCAATACGTGTGTCTGTATATATACAATTCAAAACATTGTGACAAACATACAAGAAACATAACATAGTTCAATACCCAACGGATCATCTAAGTTCGATCTAATCTCCTAAACTACTAAGTGGATTTTGGTGCAGTTTTCACCGCCACTCAAGAGTTTTTCGAGCACGATCCGGTCCCGGCATTAATTCTCCGCGCGGGGCCGCCATTGAAAGATAAACATCCCATCAGCTGTGGCGGTTCCCGCGCTAAAACTGACAGCAGTTTGGCTATGACTCGCTTGACGTGTTAAAGGACAGAAGATCTACTTTTAAAGACCAGTGAAAAGAACGTCAAAATGGATTGTCCTTCGTTTCTAACTTGGTTTATTTTATCTTATGGGTATTTAAGTCAAGTAGCTGCTACCAGCGACTTTCCCTGCTTGATAGCTTGAAAAATATTCTAAGAGAACATATTCCCGGAATCTTCTTTTCGAATCGAAGGTAAACTCGTTAAATTGTTTGGGCCTATTAGGTGGCGATCCGTATATAAACAAAACATATAATTGTTGTCATAATAATTGTTGCACATAGTATATGTGGATTTATGCTATTTTAGTTAGTGGGTTGACTTAGATGCAACCCGGGGACCTAGTTTCATCGAAATCCTTACAACCGTTTGAGCCTCATGAAGGAACAAGTATAAAAATTGACGCCTTTATAATTCTAGCTGCTGACTGCCGCTTTGCCCGTGTGAAAGTTTTAAGAGACCATACTTCCAGGATGAAAAGTATCAATACCAAAGCCAAAGATTACACAGAAGTAGCACATAGCTATACTTCTGAGTTACCTTTGGTACTGTGTCTCGTTGCTATGGTTACTTGCGATAGGATAGCGACGGTGACGTAATACGTACAATGAAATATTGTTCTAATGCGTGACCCAGCTGAATTACCGATCAGTTTCTATGTGGCTACTCGACTAAAGATTAGGCAGACAATATGGTAATGCCACCAGTCTTTTTGGTAGTCAGGACGTCCACTGTTTGATATAGGCCTCCTCCACAGTGCCGTAACTAGGGCGGTGCGAGCAGTGCCCAGGCACAGGGCGCAGACCCTGGAGGGGCGCAGAAATGACCAGACTAAGCCTGGTTAGAGCATTTTTCAGGGGCGCAGTTTTGAAAGCTCGCACCGGGTGCATAAAAGGCTAGTTACGGCACTGCTCCTCCATAACGAACTGTCCTGTGCGTCTCGCATCCATCGCATTCTCGTGACTCACCAGGTTATCGATCTACGTTGTGGGTAGCCTTCCAACGCTGCGTCTTCCGTTACATGGTCGCTACTCTAGAACCTTTCGGCGCCGTCAACCATCCGTTCTAAGAAGAATGTGCCATACCCACTTCCACTGAAGTTTAATGTTTCTTTGAGCTATTTCGGTGATCTAGGAACTCCAGCGAATATCTTCATTCTTATTGCGATGACGCAAGGAAACTCTGAGTATAGCCCTTTCCATCGGCCTTCGGCGGACTTTATTAAGCCTTCTAATGAGGAAGCTTTGTAAGACGGTCGTCACGGTTAAGTTTCAGTGCCAATGTCAATTTTGGCAACACTCACTGGTCATAATTTCGTCTTGAAACAATGTGGTAAGTCGGATGGTCTATAACCGCGCATTTTCTCGAACGCTGCCCAGCAGAGTCGGATTCGACGGCTCTCATCTTGATCGGAGTGCTACTTGTGTATTTACCATGACTTTAAACAAAAGTCCTTGTCCATTTTAAGACCCACTCTTTCATAAGCTCTACTGAGGTTCACGACCATTGTATGTTCTAACATACACATTGACACTGTGGTATATTGGACAAGAAGAAACCCCGCAGCTTTCCAAAACACTCCCCAGCCAAGCCGTCACCTCACCATAAAACCCAAACCATCCAAAAACAAAATTAAAGCCGAGAACAAATCTCTGGCACATCCAGGACTGCACACCTGCGTCAACAATAAGGCAGCATCTGTGTAGGCCGCAGGTGTGCGCTAGCTTTACGTATAAATTGTAACGGGGCGCTTCCAATATCGGAGGGTCCGTGTCCTTTAGTGGGCACGACACGCGAGCGTGATGGATTGAGACGCTGGTTTCAATTGATTGAGTTATTGACAGGTTTTCGGTTGTTATTGGAATTTTTAGTAATTGGTTGTGTGGACTTTTTGCCGTATTTTAGTCGGCAAACACGGAATTACACTTAAAGGATCATCTTGCTGTCCATCCCTTCTTCTCAGGAACGTGTGGAGTTGTTAAGCTGAAATTAATATCAAATACTTAGGTTTACTACCCCCTGGACAGTGTAAAATTGATTTTACTGTCACTACTTAACAACGAGTTAATGAGTGACTGTAAAATCTTATATAATCTTTATTTTTTTACTGGGAAATTATCAAATAACTCCAGCTTTGGGTTGGGCGAGAAGAAGTTTCAAACTTTCACTGACTAAATCTCACCTGCGTTATTATAGAGCGTTAACTTATGCTAGGGTCCAATTTCAATTAGGTTTTTCTTAACAATATTTGGACCCCCGTTTTACCCCCTAAATGGAGGGGGTAAATTTTGGAAATCTTCTCTTGCTTCTTGCCTACGCCATAAAAGAAAGCTGTGTGCAAAATTCTACTTCTACCCAGTGCGTTGCTATGTCAGTCAGTCAGTTTCTCCTTTTATCTGCAGATATAATAAAGAATACATAATTATAATCATACTGCAGTGTCGAAAAAATCATACAAAGACGTCATGATGATGACATTGATGAAATGATGACGTATGATGAAAACATAGTCTCGAAAGATCGCTGCGCTGTAGGTAAAAAACAATGTGGCGCATCGTCAGTTTGTAAAGTGTCAATAATTGCCTTCAACTTTAATTAATGTATTTAAGCAAATATGCAACGTACCAAAGCTGGCGAAGATATATCAGGAAAATATTTGATCACGAACCGTCGCTTAAGGAAAATGCATTGACGGCAAATTACACGTCACTTGTTTGAGCAAATGATTGTCAATTAATATTGGTTGAAGTATGTCACTGTTGCGTTTTTTATTTAAATTGAATGAAGTAAATAAACTGTAGTTTTCACCTTTTTTCGTTGGAAAAATCATCAAATAATTTTTCCCGTCCTGGGTGGAACAAGACTCGCCAGACTTTTATTGATATAAAGTTTTGTAATAATAATAATAAATGTTTATTAGTAAAATAAATTTCAGTTTTTACAATATATATGATTGTGCTTGTCTGCGATCCCACCTAATAGTAAGCAGTGATGCCATCGTTGATGGTGATGCGCATTAGTGTAAAAAAAAGCTTCTTGACTCTACCTTTAAAGACACCGTAAAATATAATCGAATTAAAAAGCAACGTATTTAAAACAAAGACAAACCAAAATGTGTCCAGTACGCCACAGTCACAACTACATGACTGATTAAAGGATGAAACCGTCGTCGTAGAAAACTTTTTCTCCTAGGTTTCTTTAACTGTAATATCTTCGGATTGATTTAGAATTATAAGTTAAATAAACTTTATATTAAAGGTCCGTTAATTTTTTTTAGAATTTCGTTATTTATTGCAGTCCGGGCACTTTTTATTTAAGAAAATATTCCACATATTAGTCCCCCGACTGTGACGAAAAGTTTTGTTTTGTAATATTATTAATTTTCGAGACTTCGTGTTTCATTCACTGACTAGTGAGTGAGAATGATGAGTGACTACTTTAATTTTTATTTATGCAGTTTAGTAACATCTTGTTTTATGCTTTTTAGTTCATTTTTTTGACATGGCAGTCGTGTTTTTTAACTTTTAGGTTTACGTGTGGAGACAAAAAACAGATCTCTCAACTTGTTAAAGATCTAAGAGAACTCTGGAAAATCTTAAAACAATAAAGTTCTAGTATTTTCCCAATTTCATTTTCGTCACATTTCCTGATAGGGCATCGAGAACCGGCCCTATTTTGAGAACCGGTTCTTTCGGTTCCAAACTCAAGCCAAAACCGGGTACCCGGTTTTTTCGGTTCTTTCGGGGTTTTTTTTCCGTGAATTTTCACGTGTTGTAGTTGAGCTAGACGCGCGTCCGAGGTGTCAATAGACGCGTCTCCACGAGCCTAAAATTGATTGAATAAAAATCCGCAATTTTTGGTGATAATTGCTAATTTGGAAAACTGAACCTAAATTTGGGTTCGCGTAATGCTAGCCAGAATGTAGGTTCAGTGGGTTGGAAAGTTAGGCTGAAAAAAAGAAATCGAAAAAGACTAAAGGTTTTAAATATAAAAATTTTGGTGAAAATTCAAAATGTACCAGGAGGGGAAAGTTGCGCTGCGGGAAATGGTTCTTCTCGTCAAATATAATAGGAACTAGCGCAAAAAACCGCACCAAAATAACCCTTCTAGAAAATGAGTTATCGCGATTGTAGGTACTAGAAACCCGGCGCCCTAAGGTGGATTTCTATACTAAGTCAACTTTGACTGATGTCGTTTGGTGACTAAAGTCATGATAGACTTTTCAAAAATTGTATTCTTGATAATGTGAAGATAAGAAATGTGTATGATTTGAATGTTTTCATTCAATAAAGTGAAAAAGGTTTCATTCAATAATCTACAAATGATGTACCTATTGCCGAGTGGCGGGAGTAAAAGTAAGAGAGCGGATGAGCATTGTGATTTTTTGTTAAGCTCCTTGTGAAAAATGTATTTTTACGGTGTACAATAAAGAGTATATAAATAAATAAATAAATTTCTTTTCTAATATGAATCTAAATATTTCCTAAGATTCTATGATCTACAATTTGAAAGTGTCTACGATGCCGTAACGTAACCCACCATAATTTTCTATCTGAGACTGAGCTACAAATTAAATATCAAAAATTTTAGTCGCGGGATATTCTGGACCTAAAGGTTCATCAATAATATTAAAATCATAAGGTTATTTATTAATATAGTGAAATAATAGTATTTATTCTGTTTGGATTATAAATTCGGATTATAACTTGATATTTAGCATAAAGAGTAGGTATTAAGTATAGAGATAATATTATTTCTAATTTTTTTTTAAGGGAACCGAAAGAACCGAAAGACCCGGTTCTCCATTTTACAGAACCGGTTCTTTCAGGACCGGAGGAACCGGGAAAAACCGGTTCCGATGCCCTAATTTCCTGTAAATCGTGTCGCCATCGTCCCGTACGGGTAAAGAGCTCTCAATAACGTAAAGGGTTAGATTTTGTGAATAGACTGCCGAGTTATTAGATTTTTTCCTGCACAAGTTATGGCGCGCGTATTTTCTTCACTCCTATTACAGCGACGTAGGTCTATCGAATTGTCCCTTCCTGTGATTTAATATTTCCTTTCATCATTCCAATTGCTTGGGTAGTATAGATCTACGGTATTGGTTCCTACTAGAAAAAACGTATAAAACACCTTTTGTTTAATTTCCAGTTATGTAAAAGTGAAAAACTTTCATAGAAAGCTTCAATATTCATTTTTCTATTTTTTTAATGTGTTTTCGTCTAATAATTTGATGTAAAGAGAGGAAGATCGAGGCTAAAGAAAAGATGGATGGATTAAGTTTAGTGATAAGTGATATGAAAGAAAAGGTAGTATTAGCGTGATGAGTGACCGAACAGAAAGGAAGAAAAGAAATATATTTTCAAAGGTGTGTTTGATTGACATAGTAAGGACTAAGGAAAGGGCTGACCGTGTGTAATTTATAGTTACAATAATTGTGCGGAGTAGGTCATCTTTGGGATCAGTCGTGTATCTACATTGCCGAAGATTGCCGAAGAAATTAATGTTAAAGCGGCGCGCTTTACTATTGATACAATTTTAACGATTTTTCTTTACGTTGAAAACGTCAGAACAGCCTACAATTTTTTTTTGTTTAAAAGAAAAATGCCAAAAAAAGTTTTTTGGCATTTTGTAGGTTAGCGTTAGGTTTTATGTTCATTAAAATATGAATTGCGGCCAACCACCGACAGGTTAGGTTAGAAGGGGTTGGTGGCGTCTACTGAGCGAGTAAAGATAACGAATATGTAACATCCCGCCATCCCCTTCGTGGCTAGTTTCTTTAAACCACTCAGAAGAGTATACGTATGACAGTTAGTATTTTTGGTAGAACAAAGGCATATTTTGTAATAGATAACAAAAATAAATTAAAGAATAGTTACCATATTATTTTAAACCTATGAGTCGTCTTCTTTTCGAATCGATGGTACCAATATATCTTTAAATTGTTTGGGCCCAGTAGGTGATAATTTATGAGTGGAAACGGGGTCCTTTGGAAACTATTATTAGAAGGTTAATGGAATTTTGGTTAGTTGAAAGCTTTATTGTACACAAAAACATAACGTGGTGATACAGACAGTTTGTGAACTCGTACATAGGCGAGCTTAACTCAGCAGTGCGTTTTCTCGTCTTTCTACAGGCAAAAATGAAACAAGAAACCCGGAAATAGTCTCCACAGTGTTGCCACTCTCTGACGTCACCAGTCGGCAGGCGTTCGGTTACATTTCTTGTTTCATCATCATCCTAGCCTTTTCCCAACTACATATATTGGGGTCGGCTTCCAGTCAAACTAGATTTAGCTGACTACCAGTATTTTACGAGGAGCGGCTGCCTACCAGACTTCCACAACCCATTAACTGGGGTAACACGGTACTTCAAGGTAAGACTGGAGATAGATTTGCTGGCTTTTGACTATTCGTAAGGACTGCCAAAGATCTACAAATGACAGCCGGGACTCACGGCTTAACTTGCTTTCCGAGGCACGAAGGAAACTCGGTATGTTAAGATAGTCACCCATACACAGACTAACATTTGCAAGCGTTGGTTAACCATGAAGATCGACCCGTGCAGCTGTTATTATCTAGCCACGAGCTCCTCTCAAAGGCGAAAAAACAATAAATATTAAAAACACTTCTAACTGTACCAAACTTCATCAATTCAGTAACCCACCTTCTAATAATAGCGTGTAAAGGACCCGGCAACAGTCCACAGTGTGGCCACTCTCTGACGTCACCAGTCGGCAGCGTTCGGTTACATTGTTTTTGGCGTCCACCTGTGTCAACGGCGGCGCGTGCGACCGGCGCCTGCGCTGGGGCCCGGTACGAGCACACACCATCTTTATAATGTTGTGTGTTTTACTGGCGTTTTTGATGTTAGTGTGAAGTGGCATGTGGTTTTTTTTGGAATATTTTGGTGATTGCAATTTAATTAAAATTATTTTATTCGCTTCAATTTATAAAACGTACCACGGTTCCATTAAGTCGTTTCCTATGGGAAGTACCTAATCCCGTTTCGACACTCAGATTTTCGGCACCCAAGCTATTCCTGATTCGGCACCAATAGGTATTTTGGATGATAGTAACCTATACAAAATCCCGATCCAAAATACCTATTGGTGGTCGAATCGGGAATAGCTTGGGTGCCGAAAATTTTGGTGCTGAAAATCTGGGTGCCGAAACGGAAATATTCCCTATGGCGAAGAAACGACAAGGAAACACCACGATTACTCATCATCATCATCTGCCTAGCCTTTTCCCAACTATATTGGGGTCGGCTTCCAGTCAAGCCAGATTTAGCTGAATACCAGTGTTTTACGAGGAGCGGCTGCCTACCAGACCTCCACAACCCATTAACTGGGGTAACACGATACTTCATGGTAAGACTGAAGTCAGATTTACTGGCTTCTGACTATCCGTAACGACTGCCAAAGATCTCCAAATGACAGCCGGGACCAACGGCTTAACGTGCTCGTTATGTTAAGATGGTCACCCATCCACAGACCAACCTAGGCAAGCGTTGCTTAACCTTGAAGATCGACCTGTGCGGCTGTTATTATCTAGCCACGAGCTCCTCAAGGAAACACCACGATTACTATTTGAAAAAAAAAAAACATTAACAAGTTGCTTACAAAACTTTGTTGACAATAGGTTTACGAGGGCATCCTGTCTAAAAAAGTCACTTGAAAAAAAAACCTGATATTAGAAGACGTATTTGGAATTTTGGCGCGGGGTTGCCACCACACTGAGTGTATGGCAAAACAATGCGCAATTGAGATTTATAATAATTTAGGTCGACATTTTTTTTCATTGGTAAACCTGCCAAAGTCACCACAATTGAAACTTCATGTCTCTATCACAGGTAGAAACAATGTATATGTATTATATTTGTATTATATGTACATAGGTTTAACTTAAGTTTTTGATTTAATTTTTTAGTATTTGTAGGACAATGTGTAGGACATTGTTCCTACCTGTGTTAGAGACATGCAGTGACAAACTATCAGCTTTAATAAAATGGTGAAAGTCTGCCAACCACGTGATTTTAAGCAATAAAACCCATTTGTGTTCCTTCAGTACCGTGTTAACCCAGTTAATGGGTTGTGAAGGTCTGGTAGGCAGCCGCTCCTCGTAAAATACTGGTATTCAGCTAAATCCGGCTTGACTGGAAGCCGACCCCAATATAGTTGGGAAAAGGCTAGGCAGATGATGATGTGTTCCTTCAGTTGCCCTTTGCGTTTTAGGACAGACAAATAACTTGTCCCATAGTCACGATTTCATGCCTTTAAAACTGACCTTGATTCTCGCCACACAAAAGGTAGATGTTTGCCATGATCTGTGATGAGCGTTCCTGACAACAGACGCTTGGCTTACATATTGTTTATGGCGGAAACATCTGTACAAACAGTGCGCGCGTGCGCTGCGCCCGCGCAAGCGTATGTCGCGATCTTCTCATGATTTCTACTGTTTGTACTCGTTGCATGTTCATTTTGAAGGTGTTAATGTGGAAATAATGTGTTATTTAGCTACTGGATTAAATATGGTAGCGTATATTTCGTGCAGTTTTTGGCGCAAAAGTGACAAGTAAAGAAGTAGAAAAATATAGAGTAATCCTGTTTTGTGTATGAATGAATACTCTACTTTTTAATGTGGAAATAATGTGTTATTTAGGTATTCAATTAAATATTGTAGCTTCTTTTTGTATTTCTTGCAGTTTTAGCGCAAAAGTGATAAGTAAAGAATTAGGAAAATATAGAGTAATTCTGTTTTGTGTATGAATAAATAATTTGGCTGTATTTTTATTTATCTATATTTAAACATTGCCCAAAACTACACACGTACTGTACCAAGCGTGCTTCGAGGAGATGTCAGCAAATCGCTAGAAATTGAAGCCTACTGGGGCCATGGGTTAAGTGAAAATGAGCCCCGGGCCCTGGAAAGCATATGCGCATTTCCACCCTGCCCAGAGCGCGAGAAGCCATTCGATGATTTCTCACCTAAAAAAACAAAAAACACTAGAAACTACTTCTGTATCGTAGCTACGTTTAAAAACAAGTAAACTCACATACATAACATACCCAGATCTAGAACAACTACATATATAAGTAGGCCATAAAGATAGTTGTTTTGTTGTGTCTGATTTGTTGCATGCGGGAATTGGACCCGCACCTCACAGTACAGCAGTAGTTTGTATGGGCATCGAACCACAATGCATAGCATTACACACAACTCGGTCACATTAACTAGACGCTTGGCGTCGATGAAATAATGTCCAAAAACAATATAGCAACAGCAGAGAACTAGCCTAATTATCGACGCGCGTATCGAAAGATGCTGACCATATCTGATACTTGCCGGGCGAGCTAAGGGAATGCGGGGGGACGCGGGGCGATGCTCGCATTTTAGAGATGCGTCAAGTTAATGTGACCGAATTGTATTTATTTATTTATAAAATAATTCATGCACACGTTGCACATGCCAGTTAATGGGTTGTGGAGGTCTGGTAGGCAGCTGCTCTTCGTAAAATACTGATATTCAGCTAAATCTGGTTTGACTGGAAGCCGACCCCAATATAGTTGGGAAAAGGCTAGGCAGATGATGATGATGAAAATACTTCATGCACACAAAAGTACAGAAGCGGATTTAATACCTTAGGTCAACCTGTGAATCCAGCAACCAGCAGTAGTGGTTCCTTTAGTTAGTAC
Organism: Mythimna separata; assembly: GCA_030763345.1. Classification (NCBI taxonomy): domain Eukaryota; kingdom Metazoa; phylum Arthropoda; class Insecta; order Lepidoptera; family Noctuidae; genus Mythimna; species Mythimna separata. The sequence continues at coordinate 1,417,111 of CM061188.1, read as the reverse complement.
TTAATTCAAAACATAAGTTTACACCCACTTTTGCTTAGTCACCGATGGTCAGTACCTCAGTAACTCCCCAAGTTACCCGCCCAGTCCTCCGCAGATAACTCTCGCAAGGCAAACGTTTAAATCATTGTATAATTAGTGCGTCCACAGGTGCCGCGCTCAGCTGTGAACACCTAATCGCGCCATTACTTTACCGTAACGAGAGCATCTAATGATGCTGATGTTCAACTACCCTGCAGTTTTGGTGAGCTTGTAGGTAGGTTTTTGAGTTAGGGTTTTTTGGTGGTGAAAGGAAAGAAAGAATATTATAGATACTTTTTATTCGGTGTCCGTTCAACAGTTATCTCGTCATCATTGCTATCAGCATAGTTCATACCTATCATACTAATACCTAATAATATAGGTGAAAGGTTGTGAGTGTATTTGTGTGTTTGTTACTTTTTTACGCTCGAACAATTGCACAGATTTCGAGTATTTTTTTTGCTCTGGTAATCAATGCCCAGAACATGGTCTACCAGGCCTACCTTTTTATTTCGGGGGTAATAATCTTCTGTAACGCGGGCGAAACCACTGGTACCAATTAGTAGGTAGATATTAGTAATATTGTAAGTGAACTCTGTTGTAGATTTCAATTATAATATATTGGTACATTGAAGTATCAATCTAGGTATTTTGCAGAAGTAATTTTCCTATTAGTTAAGTTTATTATGATGGCAGATTTATTGAACGCTTGTCGACTATGGTTATTTACAAAGAATATTATTGGCGCCCGACAAAGAGCCCAGTTGGGTGCCAATATTTGTAAGTATATCATTTATCTATTAGGTATTTATTTTAAACATATTAGGCAAGCATCCCCAAATAATAAATTGACTACTGAAATGTGCTAAAAAGAGGCAAAAGTGTTTCGTCATCATTGTCCTTGACCGATTTTACTTGGGGTCGGCGCAATACGTTTTTTCTTCCATTCGGTCCTGTCAACCGTCACGCTATCACTGACTCCCTTTTCTTTCATGTTATTCGTCAAAATTTGCCCATGTCTTCAGTTTACAAATGTTAGGTTATCTAGAAAATTAAACATTTTCTGACAATTGACGACATTTTTTTGGAAGAAGTTGCAGGTATATTTTTGTTCGAGCAGTCAGCAGAAACTGCATTTAAAATACTACGACTCATGACTACTTATTACAGTAATCTGCATGTACAACTATTGTACGTTTACAATAAATAGACAATGATGCTAGAATTTGTAATATTTCGATTCGTAGAAAATAAAAAATTAAGAAAGTTTATCAAAATTTTCTAATTTGCACAGAAAATACGAAAACTATTTACTTATTTTATCTTCGCGCGTTTGACACTTCAAAACTAAGACAAGACACCTTCTATCGGGTCACTTAGCTTGTAAAAATATACAGTAAAGAAAAAGTAATATATCTATCAATACATCAACGGCCACCAATATGTACAGGCTACATTATCCTCGTCAGAACCCATTACAGTTACCATCGGTTAGTAATGGGCGATACCGAGATGTTTTAACAATCGAATGAATCGAGAATCGTTAAAATAAACCATCGACTCGCTGTTCTACAAAATAATCGAGAAGTTTTTCGATTGTTTCGAGTCATCGGAATCGATTGCTAGTTTTCGATTGCTCGAATCAGTGCTTTCAATCGAAACTCTAAACCATCGAGGAACATTTTTCTCTTGTCTTGGTGTCTTCAAGGCTAGAGTGCATAAAACCTCTTAATAAACTATTTCGCCTCACCATCAACGATTGCATCACTGCTTACCATCAGGTGGGGCCGCAGTCAAGCACTAGTTTGTTCCAATCGAAGTTTATAACAAATCTCTCATCTCACGAATGAACAGTCGCAAGAACAGACTGTAATGTTGGGGTTCCTAATTGGTGTTATCAAGGAAACAACCACATCAGTTACGTACTATTTAATGAATCATCTGCCTAGCCTTTTCCCAACTATATTGGGGTCGGCTTCCAGTCAAGCCGGATTTAGCTGAATACCAGTATTTTACGAGGAGCGGCTGCCTACCAGACCTCCACAACCCATTAAATGGGGTAACACGGTACTTCATGGCAAGACTGGAGTCAGATTTTACTGCCTTCTGACTATCCGTAACGACTGCCAAAGATCTACAAATGACAGCCGGGACCAACGGCTTAACGTGCTTTCCGAGGCACGGAGGAAACACGTTATGTTAAGATGGTCACCCATCTACAGACCAACCTTGGCAAGCGTTGCTTAACCTTGAAGATCAACCTGTGCGGCTGTTATTGTCTAGCCACGAGCTCCTGAATGAATCATCTGGTAATAATGTAAAATAATACATATAAGGTAAAGTGCAAACTCGGCATACACACAGTTATACAGTAGCGTACTTACTAAACTAAAGGAGCATACATATTATTCTTACACTTCAGACCGAGTCGGACTCGAGTTAAAGTCGTAATAATCGAGAAACAATCGAATAAACCCTCTCGCCACCGCTTCTCGCTACCATCGGTGTGCTAACAGCGCAATCCGCCATAGTATAAATAACGCAAAGAGCCCAGCTGTGGCCAGCCGCCGCTAAATGCATCTCCTTCGCGCCACTCGCGGCCATGGCGTGGGTAAACAGAGAGCCAGGTGGAGTGCTAGTGGAGCTGTTGTGAAAATGATGATGAATGGCTGAGGAGATTGAGTGGACAGGTGGGTTTTATCACTCTATTTAAAATCTAGATGTTTTTTCTTTGGTGCCAATGTATATTTTTTCGGTAAAATGGCAGAAATTGCGGGGAGAGGACATTCTCAAGGCCTAGCTGTCGCCATAGGAGACGCCCCGGGCATTGGGAGTCGTAGGGCGAATTCCAGCGACTGTAGGCACGGACTTGTCAAATGCAAGGACCAAGTATGAGTCGAGGGTGCGCCTCAAAGAACTATCAGCGAAATGGCCGGGGTTCATGTATACTTAATTATATTCCTTATTTATTTACAAATTGGGTTCTGAATATGGCTATTCATTATTATTGTGTCTGTTTTTTGGCTTTTATTTTGTGTTTCTTTTCATCTATACTAATAGTCCAATTTGAAAAATTCTTTCAGTGTTAGATAGCTCATTTATCGAGGAATACTATAGGCTATATACCATCACGCTACGACCCACGGGAGCGGAGCAGTAACGAAAAATGCGGGTGAAACCGCAGGGGACAGCTAGTTATTGATAAACTTGCCCTTGACTACTATCTCAACTGATGGTAGGTAAATGATGATGTGGACCATGACGGAGCAACATCTCATTACACACTCAGTTATTTACTTTTGACTTATGCACCTACTAGGAGTAATGCCACTCTTTAGTTGTACGCGCAACGAATGTGTTCCTAAAACTTTTTGTGCGTTTAGGTGGTATTACTACCATGTACAGGTCATCGCATCATGCGGCGTCATGCATCGCCGTACGTCTGGTGGTCCACTGACGGAATGGGCTTGGCGCAATTAAGTACTCCTAAATTATAGCTCAGAAAACACAGACTCCAGTCGTGAACTTCATTCTTTAGCTGTACGTACGCATGACAAATATGACAAGAGCGACAGATTCATGTAATTTTTCTTCTCAACACCCATCATATCTCATTTTTCGCACAGAATCAGCCAGCACCCTGTACCCTGTACCCCTGTACCCTGAGCCGTGTCCCACAGCATGCCGCAATTAAATGTAGATTAGTGTAAACAGTGGCTCGAGATAAAACGTCCCCCATGATCGAGAGTTGTGCGCCTATCACAGACATGCGGGCCGCGAGTACGGATAGCAGAGAAAGCGGAGGACTAGCTATTTTGTTTTAGGTTTTAGAAATTTTACAGTGTTTTTTTTAAGTTATATAAACTAGTGCTTGACTGCAATCCCACTTGATGGTAAGCAGTGATGGTGAGGCGTACTAGTTTATTAAGAGCCTATTCACTCTAGCCTTGTTGAAGATACCCAAATTATAATCGGACGGGAAGACCGCAGCAGGGAAATCATTCCAGTCCTTCCGTGTAGGTACAAAAAGCATATTTTATAAGTATCGTTATATTCGCATCTGGTGTTGTTAGCACACATCACGTCAATTGAACATTTATTTTTTTTAGTATTAAGTATACTGTATTTTAAATTTCCATTTACTATCCATGTTAATATAATCATATTTAATGTCTTTGATATAATCACACTTTTTCATTTGTTCGGTAATTCATTAAACAAATTAAACGGATGGTCACTAGGTCTAATTTCTGTTAAAATTAATAGGAATTAGATACCTAGTGACCCAATTTTATTAATTGAATTGAGTAATGGGATAAGAAGAGGATAGCTACTAACATAGCAAACTTAACTATAGATATCGTGTCAATGTCAGCAGTGCCATGAATTCTTTTTATCCAGCAAAATTACCACAGATATATTTGATTCGATGACCCACTTTCTGCGACGTCTCCAAAAACGATTTTAGAAAACTTCAGCAGAAACTAATACGCTTCATACCTTACATTTATACTCATACTTTAATTCTTCTTTTTTTTTGTGATAGTAATAAAGCAAAGCTTTTAAAAGTATTGTGAAACAAACTACCAACTCAACCCAAGATACTAAAATTAACTTTCAAAGATTAATACGGATACTTTAATTTCTTGTGAGAATAATAAAACAAAGCTCTTTAAAATACTGTAAAACATGCTATTTAACAATTTCCTACGAAAACATTTTTTTTTCAAAGCTTACAAAAAACATCGTCGTCTAATTTGCTATCGCTACTCGGTACGTCCCGCATACGGGCGCGATTTGAGTCCGTTTGCACTGTCGTAGTGCGGGGCGCGGCGAGCGTGATAAATTGTCACCAGCCTGCCTGCGGGGACCCGCAGATAAGTAATGATGACTTGTAGTCTTATGACCTTAGCGTTACTTGCTTGCATGGCGCAAGTAGTGCTGTAGTGCACTAGTGTAGCAAGAGTGAGGACCAATAGAAAGTAATGATGACTTGTAGTCTTATGACCTTAGCGTCACTTGCTTGCATGGCGCAAGTAGTGCTGTAGTGCACTAGTGCAGCAAGACTTACAAGCATTTGTGTCACAAACAGAAATATGAAAAAACTCCTTTCTTAAAAACCTATGGTTTCATATATGAGTCACAAGGACTTTAGTAACTTAAGTACCTCATACAAAAGTTCTACTGTTTTTTCTGTCCATCGAGATACACCGGAAGGTACGATTTTTTTTTACAATGGATAGGCTCGCGTTTGACCTCTAACATACCAGATGCTAAGCGATGATGTGGCAGAGGATGGACCACATTGTCTAGTAGTAACCTCTTCAGTCTTGACTTAAAGACCTCTTAGTTGTAGCTATCAGGAAACACAGACTCCGGCAGGGAATTCCACTTCAATAGGCGCTCCACTTCTAGACATGTTTCTTGGTAGTTCGGTTACTTACCACTTTGCTATTGTGTTGTTTTATTATTTTTTGGCGCCTTTTCTATACTAATATTATAAAGAGGTAAAATTTGTAAGTTTGTAAGTTTGTATGTAGGGGGTAATCTATGGAACTACTGGTCCGATTTGAAAAATTCTTTCAGTGTTAGATAGCCCATTTATCGAGGAATGCTATAGGCTATATACCATCACACTACAACCCACGGGAGCGGAGCAGTAACGAAAAATGCAGGTGAAACCGCAAGGGACAGCTAGTTATAAGATAAAATATTTTTTATTTATATTTCATTTTCATTCTTAGTTCAGTTAGTTTTTTTCATTTAGAGATTTCATAATGGTTAGAGCTCAATGGAAAATTATCAAGTGTGCTACATAGCTAGACATATGGGCTTACCCGCAGCGTTCAGTGTTGCGGCTGATAAACGACTGTATATTATGTAATACGTCATGTATTTATTTATTTACTTTATTTTTACTACAAAGTATAAAAAGCTTTCTTTTGGCTTTGATAGCGTGGTTCGATTCCCGTGAAAAGTCACAATATTGTTTTTATAGGGTAATGTGGAGGTCTGGTAGGCAGCTGCTCCTCGTAAAATATTGGTATTCAGCTAAATCCGGCTTGACTGGAAGCCGACCCCAATATAGTTGGGAAAAGGCTAGGCAGATAATAATGATAGGATAATGTAATTTTTTTTTATACTTGATCACTCTCTCCCACTTCGTAGCATGAGGGAAAAATTATACACTATTTTTTGGGGTGGTCAATCATAAAAAAAATATGACTTCTCACGCTCTGTAGTGGAGCGAGAGAGCGTGGTAGACGTTTTCTGACTAACCTAACCATGTTCTTCAGTGGCCCTTTCAAAGCTTCCTTGACAAAATGTACCAATGCGGATTTTGGCTATTTTTAGTAAACAATGTCAGAAATCCATAATGTTTATTAAATAATAATAATAATATAATTCTTTAATCAGGTAAGTTACACCCATATCATTACACATTAAAATTGATTAATTAAAATAAATAAATTAAATTGAAATTGTGTCAAAATGTCATCAATACACCGTAATAATAAATAAATATGTCATTAATAATAGTCAGTCAGGAATAATCAAAATAAAAATTAATAATCACAAATTTAAAATAACAAAAATAGTAATAAAAAAAAAAGACAATGAAAAATTTAACAATTAAAATAGTCAGTCAGTAGTGTCTGCGTGTTTCTTGCACTGTAAATACCACTGACAAGACCACTACAATACTAGGAAAACAAACCAGTCCGTATCGACTCCGGTACTAACCAGCATGCGGGTTAACGACACATCATCACCACAAAAGAGATAAAAACAGAAGGCAATCTCTATACTAAGCGCGCTCGAGCAACGCACACATAGACACGCTCACAGACACGATGTCGCGGACCATGCGCGCTTGGGCTGTGCTCGGACTGAGCGGCCAGCGCTTATTCCACGCACACATAGACACTGCACACAGACACGATGTCTCGGACCATGCGCGCTTGGGCTGTGCTCGGACTGAGCGGCCAGCGCTTATTCCACGCACACATAGACACTGCACACAGACACGATGTCTCGGACCATGCGCGCTTGGGCTGTGCTCTATAAAAGAGATAGCTACAGAAGGCAATCTCCATAGAAAGCGCGCTCGAGCAACGCACACATAGACACCGTTCACAGACACGATGTCTCGGACCATGCGCGCTTGGGCTGTGCTCAGACAGACTCGTAGGTAATAGTTCATGAATCCCCGACCGGTCCTATGAGACCGCGCTGTTATTGTTTTACTATTGTGTCTCGTTTTGTGGGTATGTGATAAGTTAAAAGTGAAGTACATACAATCGCGAGCATCCCCCTACTTCCCACCGCATCCCCTTAGCTCACCCGGCAAGTGTCAGGTACAGTACGGCCGTTATAAGTTGGCGAGTGTGAAGTTAGGCTCTGCGAATTTTGGCGCGTGAAAACTCGTACAAAAATAAATGTTAAAAAAAATTACCAATAACAGTTTTTAACAGCAATAACAACTACAAATTGCATTTATTTTTTGGACATTACTTCATCGACGCCAAGCGTCAAGTTAATTTGACCGAGTTGTCCACAAGCTCGCCTTCTGTAGTTATCTATTTTGTGACAATACGTCATCTAACCACAACCAAAACAGTCGTTTCGAATCGACCTTCTATCCGTATCGACCAATCAGAGCCGGCGCCCCGCATTCGTTCCCCCGCAGTCGTCTGACGCCCCGCTTAGTTCCCGCGTGGACTTCACACGCGACACTCGTGTACTAGCGTCTCGCTCCGGCTGTACGCGTTCAAATAATTATACTTATCTATACACAAAGAGTACTCGTTTACCGCACTTTCTGTTAGTGCGAATTGTATCAAAATTTGTTGCATAGTTTGGAAGAACGGGATAGCTTTGAATTTGGAATGTAACGGAAGAGTTTATAATCGGAACTGGAGTTTTTGAATTTGGTTTAACGGAATTGGAACCGAAATCGGAAGCTTACCAGGTTTAAAAGGACGAGACAGTAACTTTGTATAAGGAATGTAACGGAAGAGTTTATAATTGGAACGGGAGTTTTTATTATCGGAATTGGAAGCGAAATCGGAAGCGGAGACGGAGGTAGAAGGAAGAACTGAAGCACTACTTACTATAAATGAAGAGCGAATTTACAATATTCCAAATTCAAAATAAAAGAACAAGAGAAACAGTAATCGACAGAACGCGCGGAGGGAGAGAAGTTCCCCGCGCGACTAGTATAAGTTCCGATTAAAATTTATCGAAATCGGAGTCGGAAGTTCCGAAGTTTCAAAATTAGAATCGAATATCTCTGCTTTGTTTTAGTTATCCCATCTCTGAAGATAACATCTCCCAGTGCAAGAAAACTATGAAAAAAGAGAAAATGGCTGGAAGACTATCAGAACTACAAATGTGTAGTTTAGTAAAAGCATATAAAGAATACGAATGCCTATGGAAAGTTACTAACGAGAATTACAAAAACCGAGAAGTGAGAGATAAGGCTTATAGAGAAATTTGTGAGAAACTTAACATTCCTAGGGTAAACGTTAGTGATATTCCTCAAAAAATAAAGAATTTGAGAACGTCTTACTGTACTGAACAGAGGAAAATTGAAGCTAGTATAAAAGCTGGAGGGAAGATCTACAAACCTAAGCAAGCCTGGTTTTCTATAGCTCATGAAATCTTAGGGAATGACTCGAAAAGTCAACTTGATTGCGAACAAAATGATGAAATTGTAAGTACTCGTATAATCATTAGTTTTTCTAGATACAATTTTGTATGGGTGTTAGATATTTTTGAAATTCTCGACTTTTTCTTCTATAATTTTCTAAGAAATCATAATAAATATTATTATAAGAATTCATAATAAATAATACATGTGTATTATTTATTATGAATCCTTCCTCATTAATTACTTTGTCCATTGGTGGAAACTGCATGAAAAGTTGTTCAGTAGTTTTTGATGTTATCCATTCATACAGACAGACAGAAACTGCTACAACCTTTGTTCTATGATATGTGTAAGGAAACCTCTTTGTGTATATAAAACCGGTTTCAGATTAATAACTAAGCTACAAAGTTAGTTTAGCTTCGCAAGTTTTCATATTTTACTACGTATTAAGTAAACAAGGTAGTGGAATATGAAAAATTACAAAGCTTGTATAAAAACTGTTTTGCCTAAACTTAAATAACTTGACGGCACGGTTTGCGCAGTAATTAAGTGATTGGCTACTCCACCGCTTGTCATGGGTTCGATTCCCGCTACTGCTTTTGTATGTATGACTTACAGATGATTGTTATGAGTCTAGGTGATTTGTGTATGTGAGTTTACATGTTTATGAACGCACCTAACATACAGGTGTTATTTCTAATGTGGGACAACGTTTATTTAAAAAAAAAAACAGATACAGTTATTACAATTTTTTAATACATATCTCTATCTCTCTCGATAAAGTCAATTCGACATTCATGGCATTGTTTAAGTAGTTGGGCTGACGAATTTTCGAAATAAACTTTAACAATAGATTGTGACTGCCCTTGTGAAGGGTAGATTTGCGATTGGGGAGCAGCTGGCAGTTAAAAGTCTTGGCTTTACTATGAAATGTAGGGGGTTCGATTCCCGTGTTAGAACGTTTGCTAGATGCTATTTTTGTTATTATTTCTGTCCTGTTTGTTAATGGTGATTTTAGTATGTGTGTGTCTTGATAAACGTCGATCCCGTACATAATATTAAGGAGATTTCGCACCTCCGATAAAATACAGTTACAACTCGAAAACTTGGATTTTTAGAAAAGTGAGTAACTCACGGATTTATTAATCAGAAAAAAATTAAGTACCTATTTCTTTAAAATTAAGTATTTCTGTATTGCTAACATAAAAATCGACTTTTCAAGTTGTAACCCTCTTTTATTGGAGGTTTTTTTTTTTCTGGTAGGGGAATCATCAAAATGACTTCTCCCGCTCTTGGGCGGAGCGGGAGGGCGTGTCAGACTCTTACTGACTAAACCCCTACCCCGTTCCTTCGTTGCCTTCGATCTGGGGGAGACTCGGTGTCAACCTTTAGGAATACCATGTGTTCCCCCAGAGGCTTCGGCCCTGCCATTTTATTGGAGGTGCGATATTAATATGTCGCAAGAATCCGATGAATGCCAGACGCGCGACCATTCGGTATGGGGACACTTGGGGGTGGTCTATGTAATATAAAATGTGGGATCATTATTTGATCATATTTCTAATTAATTATCTATTTCAGGAAATTGAACCAGAAACAAATGCTACAAAAACAAATGAAGGCGATACACAAAAGCAAATAGCAACATTAGAAAAAATTGCCACAAGAGTAACTCCACAGACTATACCTAAAAAGAGAAACGAACCACAGATAAAATATGAAGAAGACGAATTTGACGTCTATGGTAAATACATAGCCATTTGTCTAAGGACTATGCCTAGAGAAATGTCTATCATAGCAAGAATGGAACTACAAAAAATTATGGCTGATATTCAATTAAGGGCTTTAAGGCCAAGGAAAATGGTGGAAATACCAGTGACATGTGTTCCTTCTACTTCTAAAATGGCTGAAGACCCGTTGGACGATCCTCTTGACAATATGGAGGACGACATTTCTTTGACTTTGAAAGTAGAAGATGATGAAGATTGATTGGAAGTTCAGCAAGATTAAAAAAAAAACTTGCACAAGACGAGTTTGGTACCTACTACGATATTAATATTGTGCAAAAACATGAAGACCAAGTAACGTTTTTTGTATGGGAATCCCCTTTAATTTTTAAGTTAAATAAATTAAATGAAAAAATAAATGATTAATTTTGTTTGTTTATCTGTTTTTTTTTTAAATTGAAATACACATTCAGAGCAAACTAATCTCTACCTGTTATGGTTTATAAGATACAGTGGACGCTTAGTACTAAGGACAGACGGACGGACAGCGGGTGCTTAGTAATAAGGTTCCATTGCACCCTTAGATATTAGAAACCAAAACATCCCCTTTAAAAAAATGGCAATTTAATTTCAGTAAAAATCTATTACTTATGAAATTTTTCATATTTTCTATAATTTTTATTATATTTTACGTATAATTAAAATTTCGCTTACCTTTAGGTACTCTTTCAAAACCAATCCTATTTTAAGTTGGAAGATAAGTAGTTTCCTAGAGCATCGGTTGTGCCACAAGCTCAGGTGTGTCAGTATTGGCATGGAATTAGTAAGTACATACGGGGCCCGCACCCTGTCGGTAGCCGGGCGCTACTCGCAGTGGGTCGCAGATAAACTCTTCGTTGAGATATAAGGGCTCGTGTCTGTGCGGTTTTTATTAGGTTTTTTATGCATTTAGCCAGTGTCAAGATTAGAGAGTATATATTTTTTGCAGTCACTATGAATGCAGTCACGGTAGCAAATGTATCGAGTCAACCTTTTTGATAAGCTTCGTTAGCATCTAGCCTATATTTCAAGAGCAGTGACTTCTACGTATATTATGCTCTGTATTTTGAGAGCACTGATTGCTAGGACTTCGGCCTCCTCTCTAGGAGAGAATGGGCCGTAATCCATCACGCGGGCCCAGTGCAGATAGGTGGATGTCACATGTTTTCGAATATTTGGTTCTAAGAGAAGCCGGTTTCTTCACGATGTTTTTTAGTAAAGAAATTCTTTTTACCATACATTTTAATTACATAAAACTTAAGGGGGATGTTCCAGGTTAGCCCGCGAAATTCAAATTTTCTTACGTTTTTTGCAATTTGAAAGCCCGTGGTAAGTTGTATAAAGTTAAAAATACTTAAGCGGCTGTAAAACGTAACTAGTTACATAATTATAAACATAAAAATCATTAATACAAACCTCCAAGCTCACCTAACTGCAGAAACGATTTTTTCGAGGTCAAAAACGTTCCTGCAACTAAGTGAGCTTGAAGGCTTGTATTGATAATTTTTATGGTTATAATTATATAACTAGTTACGTTTTACAGTCGCTAAAGTATTTCTAACTTCATACAACCTACCACTGGTTTGCAAATTGCAAAAAACGTAAGAATATTTGAATTTCGCGGGCTACCTTGAACATTCACCTTAAGATTAAATAAAACACTATAAAGAATCCTGTAGGATTAACTACAAAAGCAACGCCGGGGACTGATGCTAGCATAAATACATACTTATGTGAACAGTGAATACCTGCCACAGTTACTTACATTAATCCACTTTATTATTAGAACCCCATGAACATGGAACGTTGGGTTCAAGGATAGTGATGGGAGATTCCGATATGTTTTAACAATCGATATAATCGGAGTGGTTAATCGAGTCAACCATCGACTCGCCATTCTACAAAATAATCGAGATGTTTTTCGATTGTTCGAATCAATCCCTTACACTCGAAACTCTAAAACCATGGAGCATGGAATAACAAACTCGCGAATGAACGCGCCATGCGCCAGTCGCAATAACAGACTATAGTCTTCTTTACATAGCATGGGTTGGGTGACAGCAGGACGAAACTATGCATCTTTAAGATGAATCTGACAGCTGTCACCGAAACCATCTTATAACAAATTTAGTATAGTATAGTCTGATTCACGTAAAATCAAACATGTCAAATATCGTTGAAGTTTTATAGTCATTCGATCGAAGTCCTACCTGAAATCGGTATTCACTTGTTTCTTGAACGGGATTCGATATAACGACAATTCATTGGCTTGAAACTAAACGATCTATCAACGGCTTATTGCCAGTTACATTATTATGTATTCTAGGTACTTGGATAATGATTGACATAGATGAATTATACGCGTCAACAACACCTTGTTCGAACGACTTTAAAATCGATGTCGTTCAAGCTCGATTGATGGATGTGAATAGGATAATGGTCTAAACCTAAACGACTAACGCCCGTTTTCAATAACCTACCGCAGTTCATAGATAGATAGCTGTCCCCGATAAATAGTAAGATTCTATCTATCAATCCACAAGTTTTGGTAAGAAATGCTATCCGTCGGTAGGTTATAGGAAAGCAAGTAAGGGCAAAAGGATAGATTTGTTTATCTTTAGTACTGCAACTGTTAACTGTCTACAGCTATCTATCTATAGATAGCTTATTGAAAACGGGCGTAAGTTGCCACAACTTGAGGCTTGGCGTCGATGAAATAATGTTCAAAAGCAATATAACAACAACAGAGAACTAGCCAAATTATCGACGCGCGTATCGATAACAAAGATGCTGACTATACCTGACAGTCCTGCCCCTTACCAGGCGAGCTAAGGGAATGCGGTGAGAATAAGGGGGCTTCTCACATTTCAGAGATGCGTCAAGTTAATGTGACGGGATTATACTATATCGCTACGGTTTTACTTACGTGAATCGGGTTACGAGTCAAAGTTGAAACAATCGAGATATTCGAATAATCGATTAAAATAAAACCTCTCGCTATCGCGCATAACTAATCATGAAACATCTAAACATGAAGGTAACACGTTTGTCAATATTGAGGGTAGGTAATCCGTGTTGAGTGGGCGGCGGCAGGTGGTGGGGGTACGATTAATCGCTGGCAGGCATTAATCATGCGGCGCACCTGACGAGCGGACGTGTCTGGGTGAATGAGAAAAATTGCATTGCTACTGAATTAGGTCGTTGTTTGATTGAAGCGTGTACTATACTTGTTATTATGGTGTTTATAAAACAATAGAGTTTCTTGTACGTTCTTTTTCATAGATTTCTACGTTTTGGAACGTGCAATTTTGCTTCACCTTTTTTTGACTGACTGACATTTTGACAATTCAAAAGTGCCTGTTAATGGTCTACCTATTAGAAATAATGTGTTTCTGTTTCAAATAAACACTTTCTAACTTCAATTTTATGATTAGAATTTATTCAGCGTGCTAGGAAGTTCGAAAAACTAAAAAAAAACCAATTGGAAGCTAGCACGGTGCACAAAACTAGTGCTGCTGACGTATTATAAGTACCATGAAGGCATTTGTCAAATAAATCTTTTTAAATAAATATTTTCACGAGTTAATTTATTTCTCATTAATTATTTGCTTAATTAATTTTTGCTTAACTAATATTGAGATTAGTCTCAAGGTTTTGTTTTTAAACACTAAAAAAGTGTGTAAAAGCGAACTGACAGAAAATGCTATGCCTATATTTGATACAAAACTACCAATGCCAAAAACACGTGTAACCAAAAACAAACAAACCTCCATGAACGAATCTAACCAACAACAAACGAATTCGAAATTTGAAAATCAAAACACCTGAGTTTGTTATCTAGCCCCGCTTAGCTGATTGGTTCGGTTTTAATCAAACTTTTGCGCGCGCTCTGCTGCTACTGACAGCTCGATTATGGCGGGCTTGCGCTTAACATATTCGATTATGAGCAAAAACTGTGTCGGTTATGTCACCGCCATGCTTTCTTTGTTCTCTGTGGTCTGTTTTTTCGCGTGGTTTTTAAATGTAGTGACGTTTCTTTGTGGTGTCTTTTCTGTGTTAATTTTTGGGGTTGTGTTGTCCTGTTTAAAATTATTTTATAGAGTTGAAAATCTTTTCATTCAAGATTTTTTTGGGTGTTTTTGGTTATGTGACGTGGGTTTGACGATTTGAGTGTCTATTCACACTAGCCGTGAAAACACCTAAATTATAATCGATCGGGAAGACCATAACAGGCAAATTGTTCCAGTCCTTCAAAGTGCCTACGTGGTATAAACGAAAAGGCGTAACGCGTAGTTAGTTGAAAATGTATGGCATTGACAGGCACCGTCCCATCATATTGTCCTGTCAAACCCTTTCTTTTTTGTGTCGCACAACATCAAATTCTCCCTCTTTGAGAGAAGCGCGAGGGAGTGTCAAACTTTTACTGACAAAAACCTATACTTGTTCCTTCAGTTGCCCTATGCGTCCTAGGGCTGCGGTAACTCTTTCGAACAATACCACATACGTGTGTAGGCCGCGTTTTAGAACCTAGCTAGGCGTATTACCTACTTTGTATAATTTATTTCATTTTCGTTGCTCTCAAAAAAGTGAAGGAAAACATCGTGAGGAAACCGACATGTCCTAGAACCAAAAATTCGAAGACACGTGACATCCACCAACTTGCACAGGGGCCAGGGCCCACGTGATGGATCGTCCCATTCCCTCTCCTAGCGAGGAGACCTGAGTCCCAACAGTGGGAACATTAAATCGGCTTTTTATAATGTTATGTATGATGAAACATCCATACCGTAGGCATATTTCTTCCCTACATTAATCAAATATAATAAAAAGACGCCTCAAAATTAAAAATAGGACAATAGAAGCAAGTACCATTGCCCGCTTTCACAATATTACCATTTTTGCTCTGCGTTACGTCTGCGTACTAATTATCATAACATATCTGTTGGATGTTGATTTAAGTAATCAGCCTTTTTAATGTTCCCACTTCTGGGTCTCAGGTCTCTTCTCTAGAAGTGGGAATGGGCCAATCCACCACGCGGGCCCAGTGCGGGTTGGTGGATGTCACTTATCTTCGAATTTTTGGTTCTAGGACATGCCGCGATGTTTTCCTTCACCGTTTTGAGAGCAGTGGTGATAAACTAAACTACACAAAGTAACGCGCCTAGTTGGGTTCTGACTAAATAAGGCCTGAGTCCCAGCATTGAGAACATTACAAAGGCCGATTCTGTTTGGTTATGTGTGATATTACATCGCCGTATTATGTACCGTATATATTATCTCCTTGTAACCTAATCAAAGACGATAAAAAAGCCTCAAAATTAAAAATAGGACAATAGAACCATTGCCTGCTTTCACAATATTACCATTTTTACTGTGCGTTACGTCTGCGTACTAATTATCATAACATATCTGCTGGATGTTGATTTCAAAATGGAAGAATAACAGACAGCTGGATACTTTCCCGCGCTTCAGAGCGTTGCCATGGCAACCGGTTTAATACTTGGGTATTGTTGAGGTACTCTTTGTGGAGGTTAGTTTTTTAGGTTGGTTTAATGTTTCAATTTTGATGTGTAATTTAATGTAGACTAAGTTTGTGATGGAAATCTACAGTCTCTCAGTCATTTTTCCTCCGGTAAATAAAAATTAAATAGTGTTTCGCAACCGTCAGTCTTATAAATTAAAAACAGGCAAAGCCGTCCTCATACAAAGGTGGAATATTTCAATTATGATGCATCATGTAGATTATGTTTTTGACGGAAAAACTACAGTCAATATGGATATTCGTTGTTTTACAAAAACAATTTTCCCTTCTATACAAAACTAAAGTTGTCAATAAATAATAGGGCCTTTTTGACATTTAAAGAAATTGCATGCTACTATAAAGTAAGCATAAAAAGAATACTCGCAATATATTCCAAAATTAGATTAGCTTTAAATTATAAAAGTAGTTGCAAGCAATTTCTTCGAATGCCTATTATTTTTTGACAATGCTATAAATATTTCTTAACAATCATCGCTGTCTTACAATTATAAAAAAGGCAAAGGTGTCACTTCCTACCACCAAACAAAAAAACCATAAACAAAACTACAATTTCCTCCCCAAAAAAAAAAACGCAACACAAAGACAACCTTCCATACAGCCAGTCCCACTTTTAACAAGGAGGTATAGAACGAAACAGGTACGATGTATAAGCTATAATCCTTGCTTAGGCCGCTCCAAGTGTTGAGCCGATGGTCTGCCGGTGACAGCTCGATTACGGCCCCCACCACCCCAACCCCGCAGCACCCCCTCGCAACCGCACCACTCCGCAACTTCAGGCAGAATGTTTGCATTCTGTGTTTTGGGTTGAAAGAAAAAAAAAAACTAAAATATGGGGTGGAATAGGTCAGTGAAGGGTGTTTTGGGATAATAGGTAGAATGATAGATTGTTTTATTGATCTCTTGTCGTGATATAAAAAGTAGCGCTACAAATATGGTTAGGATTTCAATACTCAATACGCAATACTTTATTGCATTCCATACCTACCTAGATGGCACAAAATTATTGTAAAGATAAGATGAAGAAGTGCAAAATTAAGAAAGAGGAAGAGGGATAAGCAGCATTTCACTGCGGCGCGTATTGTTCCACGCGCGCCTCAAAGAGATGTCAGCAAACTGTAGGGGCCTGGTAGGGCCGAAGCCTTCTGGGGCCTGGGTTGACTAAAGAGAGCCCCGGGACCCCGGAATTAAGGCAAAGAAGGAACAGAAGTGGGTTTTAGTCAGTAAAAGTCTGTCACGCCCTCCCGCTCCGCCCAGACCGGGAGAAGTCATTTTGATGATTCCCCACATAAAAAAAAGTAGCATTTCACTGAATTCAATACTAAAGTATACATAATTAATGTTTAATTTGGTGTATGAGATTATTATTATTTATGTCTGTGTTTAGATTTTTTTTTTTAATCGTTATAAACTAGCGCTTAACTGCGATCCCACCTGATGGTAAGCAGTGATGCAAGATATGTTAGTACTGAAGTTAGATTTTCTAATGATGTTTCATACTATTAAAAAATTTAGTGAACAGTTATAGCATCGTCATCATCATTGCAGTTAAAAGACGTCCACTGCTGGACATAGGCCCCAAGCGTCGCCACAGCGACCGGTCCTGTGCGTTTCGCATCCATCGGATTCCCGACCCTCACTGCTCAGTCCAGAATCTTTCGTCCCTTGCTCGTTTATGGCATAAATACGAAATTCCTCTACAATTGTATTTGTTAACAGCTGGCAATTTTTCATAATTTCCCACGGGAATTATTTAAGGGGAGTATATAACAATATGAACTCAGCTTCCATCACCGTTGTACCGATAGGGTAGCAGTTTGTTTTAAAATAAATTTGCAGTAACTATATTGTTATTATACGTTTTGTTGTTCGTGTGTTCAAATCCACCCAGGTGCATTACTGTAATTTACAGTTCGTCCACTATAAGTTGGCGAGTGTGAAGTTAGGCTCTGCGAATTTCGGCGCTTGAAATATCGTACAAAAATAAAGGTTTTAAAAAAATTAATGCAATTTGCAGTTCTTATTGCTGTTAAAAACAGTTATTGGCATTAAATTTTTTTTTAAACCTTTATTTTTGTACGATATTTCAAGCGCCAAAATTCGCAGAGCCTAACTTCACACTCGCCAACTTATAGTGGACGAATTGTATGTTCTGTATGTGTAATTTATTTCATCACCTTTGCTCTCAAAACGGTGAAGTAAAACATCATGAGGAAACCGGCATGTCCTAGAACCAAAAATACGATGACATGTGACATCCACCAATTCACTCTAGGCCCGCGTGGTCAAAGTCGCAACAACAGGAACATTAAAAGGCTGATAATGTTAATGCCGATGCTATATGGAACGTTGCAATCTATAAATTTTAATAAGGGCCTGTTTCACAATGTCCGAGTAGGCACTACTCACTGAATAAATTCAAAAATGTGACAGAATTTGTATGAAATTATCTGCCAAGTAAGATACTCGAAACTTAATCATAGGTGGTGAAATAGGCCCTAAGCCTCACAGATCCTATAACAGTGTAGGTACTAGGAGAATTATTGAGATTACGACTTAAATTCCAATTAGAATTTGCAAGACTTCTGTTTAGATGTGTTACTGTTGTAGGAAGGCTAGTTTTCACAAGGTGGACTACTTAAAGAAATAACAAAAAAACATGTTAATTTGGCATAATAATATTGAACAAACAAGTTTGTAAAAACATAAAAACTTAGAATTAAACTATTGCTACTAAAAATTCTCCTCGTTTTAAAAGCACTAACTTGAGGCTTGGCAAGATGGTATACTGCCAGTGGATAGAAAAATACTTAACAAAATGAGATTCTATACCGAGTCTCTAGATATTTCTAGATCTAGTCTCTTTTACGCTTTCTTTTTCTCTTTAACTACAAAATGAGCAGATAGTCTTATACGAATCTCTTTTTCACTCCAGCTTCCCATTTGTAAATTCATCAAAGTTAATTGCGTTTAAAGAGTCTTTCCTGACGATTGCCAATGCATCAAAGAATAATCTACGCACAGCCAAAACTATTGGAACTAGGAGCGTGAAACTATGCACAAGTATTCCTTTTATGGCATAGGCGATCACTAAGACAGGAATTCCAAAAATTAACCGCTTTAGGGAATGAAACGAGGGTCCAAAGCTTGTAAGTATGGAGATATATACTTTCACGTAGGCACAGCTACTAGCAGAAGCTAGTCATACATAAACGTAAATTATCATCATCATCTGCCTAGCCTTTTCCCAACTATATTGGGGTCGGCTTCCAGTCAAGCCGGATTTAGCTGCATACCAGTATTTTACGAGGAGCGGCTGCCTACCAGACATCCACAACCAATTAACTGGGATAACACGGTACTTCATGAATGGCAAGACTGGAGTCAGATTTACTGGCTTCTGAACGACTGCCAAAGAAAGATCTACAAATGACAGCCGGGACCTACGGCTTAAGGTGCTTTCCGAGGCACGGAGGAAACTCATTATGTTAAGATGGTCTCCCATCCACAGACCAACCTTGGCAGGCGTTGCTTTACCTTAAAGATCGACCAGTGCGGCTGTTATTATCTAGCCACAAGCTCCTCCATAAACGTAAGTTATCACACAGTCAAAACATCTTCTCAAAACAATTAAAAACCCCGAAAAACTGTCAAGAACCCCCTTCATTTGCAATTCGAACCATCAGAAACATTGGCGACACCTGAATCTTCGACTGTAGTTAATCAGACGTGTCGTGGGGCTGCAAATTAGGGACGAGGGGTGGCAGGGGGTGACGTCAGCTGTCGCGGCAACAGCCGGCGCCGTACTCTTAAAGTTTTACATACTCCGCGATGCCTTGCTTCATATCTTGGGTTCAATGATGTTGAAGAAATTTTTGAACGTAGTTAGAAAAATTTGGAGATGTTGCTTTTGTTTTGTTACTTTGTGTAATGTCGTTTGCAAGAAGCCAATAGGGTGAATGGCATGAAAAAATATTTGTTATCTGACCAGTTTATCAATAAAAATAATTAAAAAATTAGAACGGGATTTAACAATTTTAAATCAATATATCTGTCTCTATCACCAAGGGAGAAACAGGTCTTTGCCTAGCAGGGAGATTGTTATTTTATTATTATTATTATTAAATAGAAATAACGTACAAGCTTACACTAAGTGCGAGAGAGATTTTATTAGTACTAATAAGTTTAGATTCTTATTACCTCGCTTAATAAGAACCAGCAACATAATTATAAAGTCATATTAGTAAATCAAAATTAAAAGTCTTGAATCTCAGTATTATACTCCTCCGCGCGAGTAAAACATATCGTCGTTGCGCGTGCATAACCGCGGAACAACAGTTGGTAAATACCGCGTATCGGGTTTTGAACGATTTTGCAGGAGGTGAAAAAAACTGAATATCTTAGACATTTGGCTATATTTTACGGGTCTTATTTCTTAAATTTACGTTAACAGGTAAATCACGAAAAAAGTTAATACATAGTTCAGCCCGTAAAATATAGTCAAATGACTTAGATATTCAGTTTTTTTCACCTCCTGTAAAATTGTTCAAAAACCGATACGCGGTATTTACCAACTGTTGTTCCGCGGTTATGCACGCGCAGCGACGATATCACCAAATCAACTATCGGGCGGTTGCTTGGACCAGACACAACACCCTACCTTAGTCGGTGCATTTTCGTTTTTCGAAGGATGTATGTGGAGTTGAGTTCATAAGATGGACCGATGACGTGGCAAGGGTCGCGCGAATTCGATGGATGCGAGACGCACAGGATCGGTCATTGTGTTGACGCTGTTGGAGGCTTATGTTCAGCCAGGACGTATTTCGGCTGAGACATATCTGTATCATCTTCATCATCATCTCAGCTTCATCAAAAATTCGAAGACATGACGTGACACCCACCAACACGCACTGGGCCTGCGTGGTATATTACGGCCTATTTCCTCGTCTAAAGAGGAGGTTTGAGTCCCAGCAGTGGGAACATTATAAGGTTGATTATGATATGCTAAATGCTTATATGAGAGCCAAGAACACTGAAGTCCTTCTTGACTCCAGTTTCAAAAGATATTGAGACGTGTAATTGTAATTTTTACGAATTTTGTTATCTGATGATGTGGGAGTTTATACCAAGTACAAATTGTACTTGGTGTAAATCTACAATCAGCTATGCTACCTATCTCTCAATTTAAGATATATACTATAGCTGATTGCAATTAAAACATTGTACATTTGGTTAACTGGTAAACAGAAACTCCTTTACGGCCGAGACTCAGTTCGATAGCACGGCCAGGTCCATTACAACCGAACGGCTACAGTCTATACGCCGCCCTCTAACTTTAACTTATATTTTAATAACATACGCAGCTGTGACGGCTTCCCTAATAATCTCTAAGCCAGTTGACTGCACCAGACACAACACCTGTCTGATCGGAGGATTCTCCCTATTCGACAGAGGTATGTCGGAGTTTACACTGAGTACTATATTGTAAATCTACATTCAGCTATGCTATATCTAACATATACCAAAGCTGATTGCAATTTAAAACATTATACATTCTGTTAACTTGTAAAGAGAAAATCCTTGACGCTCGACTCCATTACATGCGAACGATTACAGTCTATACGCTCGCAGTAACTTTAACTTATATTTTAATAACATTCGCAGCTGTGACGGCTTCCCCTAATAATCTCTACGCCACTAAATGAACTCTTGGGCAGTTGACTGGACCGGACACAACACCCGTCTGTTCAAAGAATCCTCCCTTTTTGATAGATGTATTAGCTGATGCCTGATTGCAATTAAAACACTTTTATTTTTATTACTTACATACTTACTTATTTCATTAAATACATTTTGTTAACTTGTAAAAAGAAAATCTTTGGACTCCATTACAAGCGAACGGTTACAGTCTATACGCTCGCAGTAACTTTAACTTATATTTTAATAACATTCGCAGCTGTGACGGTTTCCCCTTAGTTTGCATCGAGCCATAAATCACTGTTTACTCTGACTAGAGAATTATTGGTTACTGATAAAAAATGGGTTTGGAAGTTAAGTGACCAGTGTTTAGATTAATTAAATTTGAGAATTGCCCAAAAACTGCTATAATTAGGCTTAAATATTTGAACAAACATTCCCTAAATAATATTAGGGAGACAAAAGAATTATTGTGTTTTAAATTCGTAGTCGCACGGCCGTTGCATAAAATCACTGAATTTTTGGGAGAATACACTGATTTGTCAGGTATGGCAACCTACCAAAGAAATCTGGGCAGTTCAATCTACTAACGCTCGTTTTCAATAACTTACCGCAGTTCATAACTATGAACTTATCTATGAGCTATCTATCTAGATAGCTATCCCCGATAAAAAGTAAGATTCTATCTATCCATCCACAACTTTGGTAGGAAATGCTATACGTCGGTAGGTTATAGAAAAACAAGTAAGGGCAAAAGGATAGAATTTTTTATCTTTAGTAGCTGCAACTGTAGATAGATAGCTTATTGAAAACGGGCGTTATACAGTTTTAATATATATAAAATCTTTATATGTGTATCTTTATCTTGTTAGTGGCATGTTTATAATCATAATTACAGCTAAAAAGAAAGACGTAATGTATCGTAATACGTTTCACTATCAGTCTGTGAAAGAATGCTTTTGGCGATAAGATCGCCCATTGTACACCCGATGTATTGTAATCTTATTAGTTTGTGATATTTTAATTAGTTATGAGTGAGTATTAGGTGCCGGCTTGCATCCGTCACGTAAGGGCCGAACCTTTGTTGTCCACGGCGCGGCGCGTAGTATTTCGTGCACCTCAAAGAGATATCAGGAAACCGTTCGGGCCATGCAAGGCCTATGCTCGCTAGGGCCACGAGATATTTCTGAAAATGAAACTAAAAGACTAAGGTAGGTAATTGTCTGTCAGGTGTGATTTTAGTCAGTTAATGTCTGATACGTCTCGCTCCTTCCTAGAGCGAGGGTAGACATTTATAATAATAATAATTTTCCATAACTTGCACACATCGCGGCGAGTGTAGACATTGGATGGTTTTCAACCTCAAAAATAAGATGAATAGTATACATATCTGTGTATCTTTGTTTTCCCATCATATTACTAAAGCAATTCAAACAAAAATAATACAAAAAACAATTTTCTTTCAAACGAAAAAAACCACATTTCACCTTGCTATCAAAACCACCCTGTAACTAAGGTATTATCATAGCACCCCGCATATCACGCTAATCAAGCAAACACAAAAGATATTAAAATAATATCAAAAAATTTCGCCCCCATTTTTTCCCTACCATCGATAATTGTAATCCTTTCCCCCGGGGTGGGTAGGGGATGACGGAAGATGGTGGTGGGTGGGAACATCTGTGCCGCCATCCCTCGCAGGCGGCTGTCAACCGCAGCGGGCCAAACCGTTTATTTATTTGAAGACCCCTAAATTGATTCGTTGATACGAGTACGAGTATGTTCTGGCCGAAATACTGGAGTTTTGGAGCTTGGGTGCTGGTGTGATGGTCTCAGGGTCTTTGGAGAATACCTACCTGAAGAGTGGGTCTGAGTTGTATAAAGCTTAATTAAAAGTTTTAATTTTTAAAATTAGTATTTCGGGAGACAAAGGGAGTGGATTTTTTGAATTAGAGCTATTCGTAAGTTACAAAACTCAATGGATTCAGTCAATTACTTCAAGGTTCAATAATTAACCGACACTATAATATTGTGCTATAAGATTTTATAATATTTTATAGTACACTAGCTTGAAAGCCGCATGAATGTAGAAAATAATTAGCCTTATAAGTGCTATAAAACTAGGAACGAATCCGCATCACATGCAATTTACAGCGCGTAGTGTATCACACGCGCCGTCGTCATATCATACGCGCCGGAGGGGGCCAGCAGGGTCAAGTCAAAGTCAAATATTTTTATTTCACATAGGCCTACATGGGCACTTATAAAACGTCGAAAACTAGTGCACGGTTCCAAATTGGTCGTTTCCTATGGAGAAGAACCGGCAAGAAACTCCATGGTTACTCTTTTCAAAAAACTATTGGGTTTACAACATTTCCATATTATAACACAGACACTTATGCGAGGACTGTGTAGACCAGTCAATATTGCACCCAGAACCACAATAAAGATAAAATTAGTCAAAAACTGGGTTCAAAAAGGTAGTAATTAAAATCTGTAGTAGTATACAGTGCCCACTCATTCTCATTATACGAAAGAAGCTATATAAATATAAGAAGAAAAAAACAATTATAAAACTTATCAACGAGGGGAGGAGCTCGTGGCTATATAATAACAGCCGCACAGATCGATCTTCAAGGTTAAGCAACGCTTGCCAAGGTTGGTTTGTGGATGGGTGACCATCTTAACGTAACGAGTTTCCTCCGTGCCTCGGAAAGCACGTTAAGCTGTAGGTCCCGGCTGTCATTTGTAGATCTTTGGCAGTCGTTACGGATAGTCAGACGCCAGTAAATCTGACTCCAGTCTTGCCATGAAGTACCGTATTACCCCAGTTAATGGGTTGTGGAGGTCTGGTAGGCAGCCGCTCCTCGTAAAATACTGGTATTCAGCTAAATCCGGCTTGACTGGAAGCCGACCCCAATATAGTTGGGAAAAGGCTAGGCAGATGATGATGATCAACGAATGAGATGTTAAAACAAAAAAAATCACGACTTAATGAATTTAGGGTGATTGGGATCCGAATAATATAAAAATATTGCAAAAGCAATGGCTTGAGTAAATAAATAAAATAAGACAAACATGGAGCAGTTAATAGACATGTTTACACAATAATGCAGTTAATGAGTTACCAGGGGGCCACATGTGCAGAAGCAGTTAATGCCAGGGTCGAAGCCTACTTTCGGTTTCGCTTCTGAAAGGAAAACCCGAGGACTTGAAACGCAAAACAAAAAAGGACCATTGGAGCCACTGGAGCCACCATTGGACCACGACCATTGGAGCGGTTTTTAGTGTGTAAAAGTTCATTCTTCCATCTAAGTCACAAGATGACTTTCTACATAAAAGAAGTGTTCTTCTACTTATCAAATATTGCAGATACTATAAACCTGCATGTTAAAAAAACTAGCAACGAATCCGCAACGCATGCACTTATAATATCTGTATTGTTCGTGAAATCGTGACACATTTTGGTTGACCAAAAGTTACTTAACGTTTGAATCCCCAACCGGTCCTATGAGACCGCGCTGTTATTGTTTTACTATTGTGTCTCGTTTCGCGGGTATCCGAGTAACTACTATCAAAGACCCAAATAAGGTTCTAAAATAAATCTTAACCGCCATCTTTCAACTCTGTCCACCCTCACCACTGCTCATGCCTCTCAACTTATTTTCAATAAGCGTACAGCATGTAGCACGGGCTAGCGACATACTTTTAAAGGCGCGCATAAAAATGCGCATTAGCGTTAAGCCTGACGATGTTATACGTTTTGCTAAATGAAATCCCGTATAACACGCCTCTCGGGGGCACATGGCGGTCTACACGGATGTCGGGATGATGCTGGATGGGGTATGGACGTGGTTTTGTGTGTGGGATGAAGGTAGGTTTCCAGATTTAGATATGTAAGTGAAGTGTACAGTAACCTGCTACAAGGGGACTAAGTAATACACAAACCTGGCAAAGTGCGAGTCGGGCTCGCGTATGAAGGGCACCGTCAGTAGCAAAAAAAAGGTTAACGGATTATTATCGGCAACAGAAATACATCATCTGTGATCAACTCTCTAGCTATCACAGGTAGGTACTCTAAAAAGTACAATTCGTTTATAAATGTACGTTTAAGCTTTTTTTTTTAAGTATTTTTTTTACTTAAATTACTTACTTTACATAAAGATATTTTACTTTTAATTAATTCATCAAAATATTTAATTTCAATTATTTAATGTCGAAATGTGCTACGGTCTTATTAGATGTAACTATTTTTTTGGTTTGCTATTTTTTGTTTAGCACTAACTTGAATAAAACTATGTGTCCCTTCAGTGACTCTTTGAGTTCAGTACAGCGGTAATTCTTTCGAATTGAATGAAATTTGACACGCAGGTAGACCATGTCCTGGATATAGGATATTTTTGCGGCAATTTTCTACATTCACGTGGGCGAAGCCCACCTCACCACACCTATTTAAGTCATGAGTTTAAACAAATAGTCAGAACTTTGTATGAAATTATAAAGGGTGTAAAAAGACCCTTAACGAAAACGAAAACCCCATATTCTACACATCACTGGGATACTTTTTTTCTTCTAGACCATACCTGGGAATTCACTGGTTCTGGAGATATTGAAGGTCAAAGTCAACATTTTTTTTTCGTTTTTTTTTCAAAATCGTATTCCAAGTATCATTAGTAAACTTTCTTCCGAACAAACGTTTTCAAAATTATCAATTTTTCATAGTCAATTACGTATTTGAAGTTACTAAAATGCATTGAAAACTAAACACAACGAGCGCCTCACACACACAAGCGTGCGGTCGGTTCAACGAACAAGCGCGAGCGGCCGAATGGGCAGCTGATCGGAATTATTATTAATTAATTATTTTTTAAAGATGAAAAAAAAAAGTTTTTTCCCAGCAATATTTTTTGGTCCAAGTTACTTAATTACACATACAGAATGTGTAGTTATCGGCTTTGTGATCGGTCTCTTTACACCCTGTAGAGAGCGTGTAATGAAAGCGCGACCTGGAGTTTTTTTTTTTAAATTTAATTGGCAACATTATTCAGCTGCAAATGTAGGTAATAAAAAAAATGTGATGTGTCAAGACATGATTCTCCTGCTAATTAGTAATATCACATACAACATTTTTGGATTTAACCTCTTTTTCCCAGGTCGCGCTTTCATTAGACGCACTCTATCAGATAGCCCCCAAAAACGCTTTCTCTTCACGTTTTACTGATATCTAGGACCTAAAAACCACTTCCATTCAAAACATTAACCACAAAACCCAACCAACCAATCCGCCCAAACAAAGCCACATCCAGCACTCCAAACTCAATGTTGACATTCATTAAAATTTGCCAAACCCGCGGCGCCGTCGCGCGCACCTGACGTTCCGACCCGCACAGCTGTTACATATACATCGCTGCTTTTGTTCACGCCGGCTAACGGACGCACAGTGCAACCCAGCAATGTATAGTGTGCATTGCAACATGTTCGCACCGTAAATATTGGTAGTGGGGAGGCGAGTTTTCAATACGTTTCCCTTGGTTTCTTTATGTTATTGACGAGTTTCTAGTTCGAAATGCAACCTACAACTCGATCACATTAACTTGATGCTAAGACCGTTTTCACATTATCCGATCCGATATCGGTATCGGACGCCGATACGATATCGGGGTAAGTAAAATGTATGAAATGCTGTGCTCCGATATCCGATATCGGGTCGGACAATATGAAAGACAGGTACATATCTCATATATTTACCTTAGACCGTTTTCACATTATCCGATCCGATATCGGTATCGGACGCCGATACGATATCGGGGTAAGTAAAATGTATGAAATGCTGTGCTCCGATAGCCGATATCGGGTCGGACAATATGGAAGACAGGTACATATCTCATACATTTACCTTACCCCGATATCGTATCGGCGTCCGATACCGATATCGGATCGGAAAATGTGAAAACGGTCTAACATCGATGAAATAATGTCCAAAGTGACCAGTTGGTTAAACACCTGAGATACAAGACTACACAAATTTCATATCACAATATAACTTAATAAACTAGTGCGCCTCACCATCAACGATTGCATCACTGCTTATCATCAGGTGGGATTGCAGAACAATGCCTACAAGGGATTAATTTGCAAATATGTAATTAAAACAGCCAATGAACTTAACTCGAAAAAAAACTCGCCAACATTATTACAACATGAATCTTACATAAATATTAAAATATTATACATACATTGCTTCTGCTAGTGAATGGTATTTTCCTTCCAAAGATTGGACTTTCAAAATTTTTATTCAGTTTTAATTTTCTGAAAAGAAAATATGGTAAAATTCTGTTAACAGTAACTAAAAATCTCGCCTGCAAAATGTTCTTTATATAAGCTTTTTATATTTTTAATTGGTATTTAAATATCAATTGCTAGCTACTGTAAGTACCTATAGCAAGCCATTGATATACAATATGATTCAAAGCAAGCCAACAATCTTCTTCTTCTTCCTGCCCTTATCCCATATTATTTGGGGTCGGCGCAACATGTTTTTTTCTTCCATTCCATCCTGTCACGCGTCATGCTATCATCAACTCCCTTTTCTTTAATATCAGTCCTCACACAATCCATACATCTTTTCTTTGGTCTCCCTCTTCCTCTCCATCCGTCCACATGTAGGTAATCTACGAACTAAAAAAAAAATAGAAACATTGTTCATTTCTTTGCTATTGTATAAAAATATGTTCCTGAGCAATCACGGCTGTTGTGTTAAGTTATTAAAATATAATTGACGGGCGCGTAATACGTGTTTATTTACGGAACAATAAAACCATTAAAATCATCAATATATCCCTCTCAGTTCACAGCGAGCACTGGATAGTTTGCCCGAGCCCAAGTCGTCAACGGCGCGTACTGTTCCACTCGCGCCTCAAAGAGATTTCAGCAAACTATAGGGCCAGCAGGGTCGAAGCCTCTCGAGCCATGGATTGGTTTCCGAAAGGAAAACCCAGGACCCTTGAACGAAGGCAAAGAAGGAGCAGGAATGAGTGAAAGTCTGATTGATACGCCCTCCCAAGAGCGAGAGAAGTAATTTTGATGATTCCTTAGAAAAGATAAGCGGTGAAATTAAAATTTTACTTGACTCGAGAAATTTAACAAAATTTTACATTCACGGGTATTAAGTGCTTTCCCTTTAAGCGATGAAATATCGACCCATGAAAACAATTAATATAATATCACTCATCCACATTACCCATACCGCGAATCCTGTCTATTTTCGAAACATTCCTGAGAAAGGCTTCGTTAGGGTTCGGTGGCGCGGGAACCGCCAGCTGACTCCGCTGTTGTTGTTACATTACCACATTATAATGAACGCGGTTCCGTAGGTACGTAGGTATTTAGCTAGCTAACTAACCATTCTATCATTTTGAAGCTTGTTAGGTATGTGTTGTAATGGCGTTTTAGATTTTGGGTAGAGCTTTTAAAAAGAATTAATATTATCATTATTGGCCTTGTAAAGTTACCATTGTTAGAACTCAGGCCACCTCTTTAGGAGAGGGAAAAAGAATTCATCATCATCATCATCTCAGCCGAAAGACGTCCACTGCTGGACATAGGCCTCCCCCAAGCGTAAGACAGCGACCGGTTCTGTGCGTCTCGCATCCATCGGATTCCCGCGACCCTCATCAGGTCGTCGGTCCACCTTGCGGGAAGCCTTCCAACGCTGTGTCTTCCGGTACGAGAAAGAATTAATATTATTTATTTATTTAAACTTTATGCACTAGTATCTAACACTGTGTAAAAGCGAATCCAGAATCATGTACTGGATCCATGGTTTTTGTTTGTGCGTCGATTTCTGACACACTGTTGTCTATAGCTGAAAAATTCTGCATAATACACAAGTTCCCTGTTTTGCCTGCTATACGGTTTTCCCGTCCGATTATAATTTTGGGTGTCTTCAAGGTTACAGTGAATTTGTTCTTAATAAACTAGTGCGCCTCACCATTGAACGATTGCATCACTGCTTACCTTCAAGTGAGATCGCAGTCAAGCACTAATTTATGTTTCATACATAAAAAAGCTGTTGTGTTAACCTCAATAATACGAAAACTTGACATGTAACTTCTATTTTGACTGGTAGAGAATGCCTTGTTGCATTAAGTGCGCCAAAGCGCGACCTGAGAAAAAGAGGGTAAATCCAAAAAAATTGCATGTATGTATTACTAAATAGTAGGAGAATCATGTCTTGACACTTCACCATTTTTTTTATTGCCTACAATTGCGACTGAATAATTTTAATTAAAATTAAATTAAATTAAAATTTTGCAATTAAATTTAAAAAAAAAGCTTTAGTTCGCGCTTTCATTGATAAATGATATTTATTTTGCAAATAGATTTCACGAAATACTTTTACACGTCATTTTTTTTTGTCATAATTATTAATCTAGATGAGGTCGGTGTTTCCTATCTGACTACCCTGAGAAGAAACACCATTAGGCGCACTCTATATTCTACCTATATCAAAGCTCTTCTAAAAACCAAAAAAAAATCCTCCACAAATTCGCACAGCTCCTCGCTATCATCTACTCCGTGTATAACAAACAACATGCCGCCAGCACGAGGCGTGCGTGTGACGGGACCAGCTGAGCTGTATTTTTCATCCCCTTCGCCTCACCCCCTTGAGCAGCATCCCTAGTCCACCCCCTTTATTAATATGGGAACACTGTGTTTTAGAATGGGTTGACCAGAAGATATGATGTAATGACCAGTGGTTTTTTGGTTTTAAATGTAGTATAACTTAATATATTGTGTGAAAGGTGGTAAAGCTTAAGTGGCAGTGGGCTGGGCACATTGCTTGTAGAACAGATGGTCGATGGGGACGAAACGTTCTGAAGTGTCGACCACGTACTGCTGGAAGTTTTCCTACAAGATGAACCGATGATCTAGTGAGATTCGCAGGAATACGTTGGATGTGCGACGCACATGACCTATGGGCTATGTCCAACAGTGATCATTTTTCGGCTGAAATGAAAATTATGATGATGACAAAGTTAAACAGGAATTAAGTAATAATAATAATACTCCCGATCGAATTTCGATCACGGCGGCAAACCTTCGACGGAGATTAGCCAGGTATGCTGGAGATGTAGTACCAAGAATGTACGTAAAGACAGGTGCACTCTCTGTTCCTTTACTCTTATAGTCCGATGGCACGACAATCCGATATGACAGCGGAGAGATCAGACGCAGGACCAAAGCAAGTAAAAATATTGCAACGTAAAATAATTTTACAGGGCGACTGGTAATTTCAGTAAATTTTGACCAGTTAGTAAGCAAACATAAATGAACTGAACAGCAGAATTTTTTCTTGTTTTCGGGTTTAGTCCCCCAGTAAAAGTGGTTTGTTATCATGAGTACAATCACGCGTATCAGTCAGCAATTACCAGTAAACCCTATTGTATGTATGTAGTTACTCAGATACCCGCGAAACGAGATACAATAGTAAAACAATAACAGCGCGGTCTCATAGGACCGGTTGGGGATTCAAACGTTAATAAAAATATCACTAATTCATTCCCGTTACACACATCTCACACATGTGTACTCAGTCCCCAACAACAGAGGGTCTGGCAGACCCCAGCTGTCGGTTCCCATGCGGCATGCTAATGGTGCGTCGTAAGTGGCTCCCCAGGCTGTTGTCTTAGGACCAGGGCCCCGTGGAACATGGCGATTACATGGGCTTGTGTGGAAGATGTACTTAGAGCTGCGTGGGTATATACTCCTAGTTGGGGAAAGTATGCTGGAAAAAACCGGCAAAAAGCCTTCGATACCATTATTTTTTTCTTGCCGGTTCTTCTCCATAGGAAACGACCAATTTGGAACCGTGCACTAGTTTTTGACGTTTTATAAGTGCCCATGTAGGCCTATGTAAAATAAAATAATCTTGATTTTTTTTGAATATTTGTTATACAATATTTGACTACATACATATTTGGCTACAACGTGTGAATCATTACAAACGCTACAAGAAATAGACAACATACAGCTCGCTAAATCGATTACATGCGACTGTACAGAGCTTAACAAACATACTCATATACACAAAAATAATTTCACTGTAATTTCCCAGAATATTAGAGGCATTTACTGCAATTTCGACGACTTTTTACTTACATTAGCTAGCCTTAAATTTGAAACAGACACCATTATATTAACTGAATACCAACTTAATCTAAATAAACCTATCACACAACTTGATAATTACAATTGTTACTACACCACAAACCTTTCAAATAAACATGATGGAGTTGTCGCATATGTGAAAAAAACATTAAAACAAAAAGTTACAGAAGTTAAGCTCTTACACGCATCTTGTCTTCAAATAGAAGTATTAAATAACATTGTCTTTGGTGTATATAGGTCACCTGCAAATTCAAGTGCAGATAATTTTATTGACTCTTTAAGCTCACATTTGGAGTCCTTAAATATACAAAAAAGAAACATTGTGATCACAGGAGATATTAATATTAACTTGAGACCCAGGGAAACTGAGCAATACTACGAACGCAAAAATAGAGTAAATTACCTTACAATGTTATCGTCATATGGAATCCTGGCCGGGCATACACTACCTACTAGAGAAATGAATTGTCTTGATCATTTTATGTTAAAAATTAATCCTAAAAAAAACTCAGCGTTTATAGCTATCTTACGCACTACTACTACAGACCACTATACCATATTTCTTTCTCTGGCAAAAACAAAAGACAGAATCGCTTCAAATAAAACTAAAACAACTGTAGATTTTGACAGTGCTCTCCTAAATTTGCAAAATAAGAATTTAGCTGAACTATTGTTCATTGATGACCCAAGTGTAGTTACAATTTCTTTAATAGAAAAAAAATAACGGAATCCTTGACTGCTAATACACGCACTATTACCATACCAAGCAGTAAACGTTTATTAAAACCTTGGATTACTCAAGGCATTCTAAGATGTATACAAAATCGCAATGCATTACAGAAAAAAGCACGAAATGATCCTCACAATGAAAATGCTAAAGTGACGTATACGCGGTATAGAAACTATTGCAATAATCTCATAAAAAAGTTAAAAAGGCAATATAATAGGGTACAAATTACAAATTCTATAAAGAACAATAGACTTCTTTGGAAAAATATAAAAAATATCACTTATACTAATAAATCACGAACAGAGAACTTAGAATTGTTGCAGGTTAAGTCATCTCCCACAGAATCCGCTAACTTTGTAAATAAATATTTTGCAGGTATAGGCAGTGATCTGGCCCAAAATATAACATCTGGTACAAACTTATATAGCGAACACCAAAGCAAAACGCCATCACACATAAGTTCAATGGTACTTTTGGATTCTGATGAAGCTGAAGTTTGTACTACGATTATGAATTTACGATCTGACAGTGCCCCCGGGTGGGACAATATACCCACTTGCTTCTTGAAATTGGCTAAAACTGAAGTTGTACCAATTATCACGCATCTTGCCAATCTATGTTTCCAAAATGGTGTTTTTCCAGCTCCATTAAAAAAGTCTATAATTACACCTGTGTATAAGGGTGGTGGTAGAGACGATGTTAACAATTATAGACCTATTTCCGTTTTAACTTCAATTTCAAAAATCATAGAAAAATTGATAAATACTCGCCTCTTACAATACTTAAATAGATTTGATATTCTGTCACCTTCTCAATTTGGATTTAGGCAAAAAATGTCAACTGAAGATGCTGTTATAGCACTAAGTTCTTTAGTAACCGAACAACTCGACGAAGGAAACAAATGCATGGCAGCCTTTCTAGATCTAAGAAAAGCCTTTGACACCGTCTCTGCTCCCATTCTTTTACGCAAGCTTGAAGCAATTGGAATTCGCGGAATACCATTGGCACTTTTTGAGGATTATCTTTCTGGTAGAACACAAAAAGTGAAATTGGAACAAATTGTTAGTGAGGACACAGAGGTATCATACGGCGTACCACAAGGAAGTGTACTAGGACCTACGCTTTTCTTAATTTACATAAATGACCTTTGTAGTATGAGAATCAAAAATGCCAAAGTGTTCTCGTACGCCGATGATACAGCTGTCGTCTTCTCAGGGAAAACATGGGATGATGTTAGAAATAGTGCAGAAGAAGGACTAGCTCTTGTTGCAAGTTGGTTAAAAAATAATTTACTCACCCTGAATACAAGCAAAACAAATTTCATTTGTTTTAATATTTATAATCAGCCAGATAGGGAATTTAATGTAAGAATCCACACTTACGACATAACTACAGACGGAACTGACTGCAATTGCCCAACTATCCAACAAGTTACCCAAACTAAATATCTAGGAGTGATTATTGATCAGCGTCTTTCCTGGTATCCCCAACTGGAAAATGTCATGAGTAGAATACGAAAACTCATCTGGATATTTAAAGAGTTAAGATATGTTGTAACAAAGAAAATAAAGGTAAAAGATAGTGATAATCAAAGAAATCTTCTAAATGAAATTCTTCTTCTTCTTAGCGTGTCGAAGGCAAAACCAGTCAGATACTTTGCCTGGCCCAGTACTCGGCCACGGCAATTCCGTCCACTGATGCTGTCATTAGGTCCTCGCGAGAACAAGCAACAGGGCATGTGGTGCAGGATGGAAGATGGGACATGGTCTGTGGAGAGACGCCGCACAAACACTGAAGATCAGAACCGTCCGAGAACCCCCATCTGTGGAGATTGTCTTTGCTACGGCCAACCTGGGTGCGGAGGAATTTTATGTGTCTTTGGTTCAGTCTGTCTTAATATACTGTATACCTGTATGGGGTGGAGCAACGAAATCTAGTTTTCTAGAATTAGAACGTGCTCAAAGAGCGATACTTAAGGTGATGTACTTCAAAAAAAGAATCTTCCCCACTGAACAGCTTTACAAGCTATGTAATCTGCTGTCTGTAAGGAAATTGTACATCCTACTTATCATCCTCAAAACGCACAAAGAAACACCATATGATAGAAAAATACTTGAAAAGAGAAAGAAACATTGCATAATTAAAGTTCCCACTACAAAAACAGAGTTTGCCACCAGACAATTTAAAAAACGGTCAGCCTTCTTATATAATAAAATTAATAAAAATATATTTATCTATGACAAAAAGAAAAGTGAATGCAAAAAACTATTAACAAAATGGCTACAAAATTTAAGTTACAATGATACAGAGCTACTTTTACAACGTGTGACTTAATATAAAGCACAGAACATCCTTCTCTCCCACACATATACACAGGCATACTAACACACTCCCTCATACACACATCTTCATACACATACATACACTCACACACGCACACAGACCACACACACACGACCACACACACACGACCACACACACACACACACCTAAAAATAAATACACTCAAGTACATTATACAATTGTTCGTTTTTATTTTTTGTTTTTTTCCTTTGATATTTTTTGTTTTGTTTTACTTAAGTTACTTTTTTTCTGTTTGTCATTATTTGCCTCATTGCATATTTAGTATAATGCAAGGGAAGAGCGGAGCCTTCAACTACAGGCATTTCTATGCCTAAATGGAGACTCCTCGACATCTAATTTAAGCCAAAATAATATGCAATAAAGTTATATAATAAAAAAAAAATTAAAAAAAAAATTTCACACTATATTATAACTATTGTTAATATTGAGCAAAAAATTGCGGGTCTGGCAGACCCCAGCTGTCAGTTTCCGTGAGGCATGCTAGTGGTGCGTCGTAAGTGGCTCCGCAGGCTATTGTCTTAGGACCAGGGTCTCGGTGGGACATGGAGATTACATGGGCTTGTGTGGAAGTACATGCGGAGGTATATAGTTGGGGAAAGTAGGCTGGGAAAAACCGGCAAAGCGTGTTTAATACCATTATGTATACAATATTTTACACTATATTATAACTATTGTTGGTCCTGGCTGTCATTTTTAGATCTTTGGCAGTCGTTACGGATAGTCAGAAATCAGTAAATCTGACTCCAGTCTTGCCATGAAGTACCGTGTTACTCCAGTTAATGGGTTGTGGAGGTCTGGTAGGCAGCCGCTCCTCGTAAAATACTGGTATTCGGCTAAATCCGGCTTGACTGGAAGCCGACCCCAATATAGTTGGGAAAAGGCTAGGCAGATGATGATGAATTAGATTGCTTAGTAATGTAATGTAATGTAATTATTATGGCGTATTACACAAACCAAGCGACCGCGTCGCGCGACCGGCTCCATCTTCTTCTTCCTACCCTTATCCCATATTATTTGGGATCGGCGCAACATGTTTTTTTTCTCCCATTCTGACCTATCACTCGTTATGCTTTTCTTTCATATCAGTCCTCACACAATCCATCCATCTTTTCTTTGGTCTCCCTCTTCCTCTCCATCCCTCCATATGTAAATTCATAACTGCTTACCGCGACCGGCTCCATAGAAATCCAAAATAAAAATAATAAGCTGTTAAGCAGAAGTCTCTAAAAACCGATGATTAATGTATCCGTAAGGGTATTTTACGGATTACCTAAAAATGTCCCTTACGTTAATTTGATACTTCTGGTATCGATATTATGAAATATCACATAGTCCCCACTGAGTCAGTCTGTTTGTATGGACGAGTTAGACTCAAAAAATATTATTGGTTCATAAGGTACTCGTAATGGACCTTCACTATCTATTATTTATTACAATACTAATTACGAGTACATAAAAAAATACTATTTATAATTTTCATTCGTAAGTTGATTCGTAGCACGTGCGTAGCATTGTAGCAGTGTAGCCTGCAACATTCGTAGCATATTGCTACGCTTTCGCTACGCGCGTAGGCCTACGGGCTATGGCTTGGAAGTGCATTTTTATCGATCTTATATTTTGCAAAATTAAATTAGTTGGTCCAGACTTTTCTGAAAAATATTAAGGCCGGCTTCCAGTCTTAACTCAGGATGCAGCTGAGTACCAGTATTTTATAAGGAGCGACTCCCTATCTGATCATCTACTACCCAGTAACTGGGTCAGATAGGCTGTGAGCGTGATTACAATGGGTTACAAAATGCGTCGACAGAGGCACTATGTCCCTGAAACGCGAAGGGCAACTGAAGGAACACCCGCCCGTGGTTCGTGGATAGTTATAGTAAGTAAAAATCTGACACGAGATGTTTTCCCAAAAAAAAAGATGGTGACAGCATTTTTACAGATAAATAATTAGAATGTTATGTGAGTCGAAGTCCTCTTTCTTCTTTTGGAATTGATGGTAAATTACTTACACTGTTTGGGCCCAGTAGGTGGCTAAACTGGCTACGTTAACTGCAGAATCGGAGGCACTCATTAAGTCCTCTAAGGAGCAGGTGTATGGTCATTTGGGGCACTCTAACGTGTAATGTGACATATTCTTAATAAGATTATCGCACTCACTTTGAGTATCCAACGCGTCTATAAAATCCCATTTCGCCAAGTTGTGTTTAAAATATCCTACTTAGATATTGTGCAACTAATTTAGTGTTATTCTCTGCAATTCACACAAATTTTCAATCTGTTTTAGTTTTCTAGTAGTATGTTATCTTGGAACGACATAGCATTTTTGTATTAATAGGTGTGTGTAATTTTTCATCGTATTTTGTAATATCATACAAAAAAGTAACCTTTCAATTTAAAAACCTTTTCATGTCTACTTTCATCGATTTAGAAAAACAAACTGACCGTTACGTAGGACAACTTTTCTAGCAAAAAAACCCAATCCCCTTTCAAACGCTCACCATTTAGCTTTAAACCTAACTCTACACCTAAACCTAGCATAGATCACCTAAATCCGCGCTAACGTTAGCACTGCAGTGAAAATCCAAAATTATCCTGACACATACATATATAAATGTTTGTTTGTCCGTCCGCGTGTTTGGACAACGAGCGGCGAGCGAGCGTAGCAGATGGTGCGCGAAATTTATATGTTTGCACTTTTCAATCCTATGTTGTGGGGTGTTCAGGAGATGCGTATTAGGGGCTAATGGCTGAACGGTTTTGGCTGGAACTGGTAGGAAAATTAGAAATATAATGCATTAGGACTGGAACAATTTGCCGGCTGCGGTCTTTCAGTCTGATTATAATTTGGGTGTCTTCAAGGCTAGAATGAGTAGGCTCTAAATAAACTACATATTAAGCAGTGGTGGCCCAGTGGTAACTGCCCCGACTTACAAGTTGTAAATCGCGGGTTCAAACCAGGCCAGGCGTATTACTTT
Source organism: Mythimna separata (assembly GCA_030763345.1). Classification (NCBI taxonomy): domain Eukaryota; kingdom Metazoa; phylum Arthropoda; class Insecta; order Lepidoptera; family Noctuidae; genus Mythimna; species Mythimna separata. The sequence goes on along the minus strand of CM061188.1, from coordinate 1,379,199 downwards.
GTGTTATTTATTTCATTGCTACTGCTTTCAAAACGGTGAAGAAAAAGATCGTGAGGAAACCGGGATGTCCTAGAACCAAAAATTCGAAGACATGTGACATCTACCAATCTGCACTGGGCCAGCGTGGTGGATTACTGCCTACTCCTTCCCCTAGAGAGGAGGCCTGAGTCCCAACAAGGCCGATAATGCTAAACTAGTAAGCGTCACCATCAACGATTGCATCACTGCTTACCACCAGGTGGGATCGCAGTCAAGTACTAGTTAATATTTATATAAAAAAAAAACACAACAGCAACTACTGCTAGCCTATCAGTTTTCTATCGTTTACATTTCGGATAGTATCGGAATTGCACAATCTAAATTTTGACAAGCCCGTTCTATCATCGATCCAATAGATGAACGGTGTTGGGCTATCGGTACATGATGGACATCCCACCTATAAGCATACAAACGTGTGAGAACACATATTTTATTGTAGTTACAGCTGAGAAGTGGAATTCCTTGCCGAAATCTGTGTTTTTGATAGATATAACCTAGGGGTACTCGTATTTGAATTAAGAATGAATAGGTTACTTCTAGGTAAGCGTACTCTATCGTCGATCACATCACCGTTTACCATCAGGTGAGATAGTAATTAAACGTAAAAAAAATAAAAATTCTTCTACTTCTTCTTCTCGTTTCGATGCTTTTCCTTCAATCATAATACAAATTGAAAAGCAGACACGAATATACATATATTCGTATACGTTCTTAAAATATAGTGAGAATTAATTATGACAGTATTGACATTCTTTAATTAATTAATAATAGTAGATAATTAAAGCATGTTCCCTTTTAGTCCTATATCCCATCATCTTTTCCAAGAATCTTTCCACATCAGAAGTTCAGCTCATTTTTCGGAGAAACGAAACACAACCACAAAGTAGCTGTATGTTATTCCTCGAAAGGGTAATATATACATACATCAAAAGCACATTCACTATTGTCATTGACAGTATTACCCTTCTTCCTTGAAGAGTCATCAAAGGCAACAGTCTCCTGCTTCGCCCTTATTCACACTATAGAAAAGCAGGTTGAGGCTGCTTTGTTGTAATTCGTCAAGACTAGAGTGTATAGGCTCTTAATAAACTAGTGCGCCTCACCATCGACGATTGCATCGCTGCTTACCATTAGATGGGACGGCGGTCAAACGCTACTTTGTACCAATAAAAAAATCTATCTTCTATTATATTTACAATCTGAACTAATTATTATATCTTTGGCAGTCGTTACATCCGTACGACGATCCGTACGTCTGATTTACTGGCTTCTGACTATCCAGTCAGAAGCCAGTAAATCAGACTCCAGTCTTGCCATGAAGTACCGTGTTACTCCAGTTAATGGGTTGTGGAGGTCTGGTAGGCAGCCGCTCCTCGTAAAATACTGGTATTCAACTAAATCCGGCTTGACTGGAAGCCGACCCCAATGTAGTTGGGAAAAGGCTAAGCACATGATGATGATGGTGATTATATTTACAAATGCACTTTTGACGAAAGAACTGATGAATAAACTTGTTCAGGATACGATCAATAATCGACACTAATTGCTCGAAAGCAGTAAATTTTCTTTCTACTTAGATAACTCGACGTACTGCGATTGTCCACCCTTACATTGTAAACACCTTTACGATCCGGGCTAAGCGTTTCGCCTCGTCGTTTACTCGAAAGACTGCAACAATTTGTCTGCAGTGTCAGTCTTCCCGTCTGATATTAGATGTCTTCCAGGTTAGAGTTATTTACTCTAGCTTTGAAAACAGCTCTTAATAAGCTAATACGCCTCATCATCAACGATGCATCACTGCTTACCATCAAATGTGATCGCAGTCAAGCTCTTGTTTATAAAAGAAAAATCTTTGATAAATAATATACAGAATTACATATTTTGTCATTAACCAGAATTTCAAGGAATTAAACGACAAAACTATGCGTAGGTATTTACTAAATCAGTAGCTAAGATCACAGTCCTACCCTCCGTTCTGAAACATGGCGGATTACCGTACAAATTGAAGCAGTGCTGCCATCTGGCGCCGCTGAATCTTTTTTATATTAATGTGGGCGACAGCTGGCCGCCGCGCATATTGTGGCGGACTATTAGAGTGAACTTAGCAGACGTAGTAACGTCTGATTGTAGACGGAATTGTGTGATTGTTTACGTGGATTTAGCTTAGAAAAAAATGCATATCTACTCACGGTTTGTAGTCTGGCATTGTCAGGATATCATTATCATCTGCTTAGCCTTTTCCCAACTATATTGGGGTTGGCTTCCAGTCAAGCCGGATTTAGCTGAATACCAGTATTTTACGAGGAGCGGCTGCCCATCAGACCTCCTCAACCCATTAACTGGGGTGACACGGCACTTCATGGCAAGACTGGAGTCAGATTTACTGGCTTCTGACTATCCGTAACGACTGCCACAGATCTACAAATGACAGCCGGGACCAACGGCTTAATGTGCTTTCCGAGGCACGGAGGAAACTCGTTATGTTAAGATGCTCACCCATCCACAGACCGACCTCGGCAAGCGTTGCTTAACCTTGAAGATCGACCTGTGCGGCTGCTATTATCTAGCCACGAGCTTGTCAGGATAGAAGATAGTTAATTGAAGAGTTTAGTTAGTTGAGATAGACCCTCAATGTTAATTGAGGTAACAGCTAGTGCAGGCTTGGCAAGCCGGTGGTGGATCCCCCAGAGGTTCTTAAGAGGCCTCAAGAAGCCTTTGGTCATGTTTGATTTGCCATGATTTGCCATTGCAGCCAGTTTCTTTGCTTGCATTACTGCTTCCCAGGAAGAGGTGGCTGCTTCCCATTCCTTCTCACTTTAGAACCTCTGCCTAAACACAGCATATTATCTTATTTCACTGGCCTAGTGGTCAGTGGTCCTGACTGCTATGCCAGAGGTCGTGGATACCATCCAAGACAAATAATTGTGTGTGTGATTTATCTATAAATATGTATGTATTTAGAAATATATAAGTATGTTTATCATACCTAAGTATCTAAGTATCAGTTGTCTAGTAGGTACTCATACCACAAGCTCTGCTTACTTTGGGACTAGGTAGTATGAAAGTTGTGACTAAAATAACACAGACACATCATCATCATCATCTTCCTAGCCTTTTTCGGAACTATATTGGGGTCGGCTTCCAGTCAAGCCGGATTTAGCTGAATACCAGTATTTTACGAGGAGCGGCTGCCTACTAGACCTCCACAACCCACAGACAAATACTTCCACAAAGAAGAGCCTAAAACAGTTCTAACAATAAAACTATGTCATATCTTTTAACAATTCGAGAAACGGCATGCAAAGCGACATTTAAACTATTCATCAAGTGCATCTGTGCGTCGCGGAAATTGCGCGGGTGTTCGCGAGCAAGGCGAACCTAGGCACAAGACTATGTAGTAGGGATATCCATATGTGTTGCAGCTGCTTAATGTAAAACGCATAGAGTATGGTAGCGATAGGAGATAGCGTTGGTTAATTTTTTGTGGCCGTTCAATTACTTTTTACGTTTAATGCTAGTTTTGTCTTAGTAGTTGTTTAGGAGCTCGTGGCTAGATAATAACAGCCGCACAGGTCGATCTTCAAGGTTAAGCAACGCTTGCCTAGGTTGGGCTGTGGATGGGTGACCATCTTAACATAACGAGTTTCCTCCGTGCCTCGGAAAGCACGTTAAGCCGTTGGTCCCGGCTGTCATTTGGAGATCTTTGGCAGTCGTTACGGATAGTCAGAAGCCAGTAAATCTGACTCCAGTCTTGCCATGAAGTACCGTGTTACCCCAGTTAATGGGTTGTGGAGGTCTGGTAGGCAGCCGCTCCTCGTAAAATACTGGTATTCAGCTAAATCCGGCTTGGCTGGAAGCCGACCCCAATATAGTTGGGAAAAGGCTAGGCAGATGATGATGATGCTAGTTTTGTCTGTCATAGCTGTGGTCATAGCCATGGTACATCACTTATAGCATAGCATTACCAGCCTTGTCATGTTCCCACTTTTTGGATTAAGGTCTCCTCTCCAGGAGAGATAATGGGCTGTAATTCACGACGTGGTGGCCCTGTACAGATTGGTAGATGAAATATTATATGTATTATATATTCGAATTTTTGTTTCTAGGGCGTGCCAATTTTCTCATATAAAAAATAGTAGAAAAGCAAACGAAATATTTTTTAAAAATATATCTGTCTCTCTCGCCAAGATGTAGTTTTGTATGGACGCCAGAGTTCATGTCGTACTTCTCCGTTTTATTGTTTGTATGACAAGTTTTGACACTACCAGCTTTACGTGGCCGTCGCGTCGCGGCGAATTCGGTTCCAATCGGAAGAGGATGCTATACCTCCTTGTATCACTTTATCTCATTATCCTTTTTGCATCTCTCTTTATTTCATAGATGAAGGATAATTAAATTCTTCGTCGTTCATTTGTTTCTTACTTCTTTTAAATCCTCATCGGATTTTGTTTTGGTCTGGATTACGGTTTTTAAGAAATTGATGCTCCAAATATTCACCAACACAATGTAGTTTTAGCCCAGGCTAGCTCAGTTTTGGTCGAGTCACAAATTGTTACAATTTTAATTTAAAGTTTTCATTAATCATCTTCCTGAACTCGAGTCATGTTAGTTGGGGTCAATACAATACGTTTTTTTCTTCCAGTCGCTATCACCAACTACTTCACCAAGTGCTTTCGTTTCACTCCTCACACAATCTATCCAATTTTTGTATGGTGGTCTACCTCTCCCTCTCTATCGATTCACATTCATACTCATTCATACTCAACTCTTTTAGTAACATGTGTTTCATAGTTCCATCCCTAATCTCTAACTAAATTCCTATTTTTAGGCATAACAGAGCGTTAATTAGCTACGTTCGAAAGTTTAAATCTATTCTTAACTGTTATAATACTCGATCATTATTAAACGGTTAATAGATAATTAAAACACCAAAATTACCAAAAAAATATCTATTTTTATATGTATGAAAAGAGAAACGCACTTTACTGAAATATCAACGCACAGCTGAAACTACTAGGACTATACATATAGAAACGGGAAATATTGTCACATTAATATAACTTTTATGACGTAGGCGAGTACAACAGAAGGATTTCTCGAAATTCGAATAGGGAATGAAACCGGAGTCTAAAGTTTGTATAGAAAAATCTACTTTCACGCGGGCGAAGCCGCTAGCAGAAGCTAGTAAATAATATAATGTATAGTTAAAGATTTAAACTAAAATTGTTTCAGTAATCTAAATTCCATCTTTCCAATCCATATACTACAAACAACACTTCCCACTTCTCATTCATCAAATTCAATTAGATCAATGTCACTGACCTTTCTACCTCCCGTCCACTACTCACCAGCATGGCCCGCCGTCCACACAGTGGCCCACGCCGGCCACACTTCCGCCCAGCTGGGATTACGTCACAGCCATCTGGTCGAACAAGCCCTGAAGGAAACACCGCACTACTTTTAGTAGCTCGTGGACTAAGAAATGTTTAGAGTACCAGAGTCATAAGTACGTTGTCATTGTCATAGGATTTTAAACCTTATGTAAAGGAAATAAAAGTCTGAATGGCACCTCTTTTTAGTAGCTCGTGGAGTAACAAATATTTAGAGTACCAGAGTCATAAGTACGTTGTCCGTATCATGGGAGTTTGAACCGTAATCCAATGAGACAAAGTCTAAATTGCCTCGTCTTTGTGTGAAAGCTCAAAGTACCATATCTTGAGCCGCTAAGCAGTGTTGTTGTGTTCTGGTTTGTTTTACACACACCACGTTTGGAATTGAAGAGCTGAATCAAGAATAGTTCAAATAGAAATATTTTTCAAATCCGATTAAAATTAAGTAAGTTAGAAACTTTTCAAATCTGGAGGAAGGCAAAACTGTCATGTAACAGAAAAAGGATGCACAGATAGACAGCTGACGCCACCGCCATTAACGCCGGTTTTCAATAAGCTATCTATCTACAGTTGCAGCTACTAAAGATAAACAAATCTATCCTTTTGCCCTTAGGTACTTGATTTCCTATAACCTACCGACGGTTAGCATTTCCTACCAAAGTTGTGGATGGATAGATAGAATCTTACTGTTTATCGGGGATAGTTATCTATCTATGAACTGCGGAAGGTTATTGAAAACGGGCGTTAGTTACGTACATGCAAAAGAGATGGCGAGATGTTTCCATTGCGCCCCCAACCTTCCTCATACCGATATGTGAAATACTATAGTCCGTCTAATGAAAGCGCGACCTGAGAAAAAGAGGTTAAATCCAAAAAAAATTGTATGTGGCATTACTAACTAGTAGGAGAATCAAGTCTTGACACTTCACAATTTTTTTTATTTCCTACAATTGCGGCTGAATAATGTTGCCAATTAAATAAAAAAAACTTCAGGTCGCGCTTTCATTAGACGCACTCTAATTACTGCTTCATTCAACAGACAATGTTGATGCTGTTTTTAGAAAAAAATAACTCATTTTCCTGTTATTTGTTGTTATGCGTGCAATGGTGTACAACAAAAGTTGTCAATGTCAAAAAAACACGACCCTAAGCAGTCCGTTCTACCATCGGACTACCCGACGTACGGCGAGTGTCACCCTAACATTATTGACACCTCTACGGTCCGGACTAAGCGTTTCCCCTCGTCGTTTATACCGCGTACATTGAAGGACTGGAACAATACTTTTGAAATCTTCTTCTCAAGTATTATACATTACGCGTCTTTAAAAACGGGTAGTAATAAAAGCTCCGACAAAAAAAGAAGAATTACCCTTACTCAAAATATTAAATCTACTGCCTAAAATACTAACTTTCCGACTACTTTTGTCCGAATAAAAATGACGAAACGACCGAATGAGATACTGAAATCTTCGAAAAATAAACTTGACTGTTTATTGCTATAATACTTTTCTACCGGCATAAATTACGTTCTACCGAAAACTATGCTTTGTAATTTTTATCTATATTTGCCAACTATTAATTCATAAATTACCTTTCAAATTTCATAGACTGTGGTGCTATTTTAACTGTAACACTATACTAAAAATATTATTCTGAGTGGTTATACAGAAACTTATAAAAAATATAAAAATGTACTTGTACAATAACTTTTGCTTGTATCATAAATCATGAATTTTACTTACTACGGGTATGCTTGGGTATCGGTAAGTAGTACCTATTTCAGGCGTTAAAATGTTAGAACAGTCGTATTTATGCTTTAATGTAAAACCACGTAGACTTTGGTTTCCTAGAATATTTACGATTCGAAAAATTGATTAAAAGGCGTAGTCGACGGAGCCCCGCTGTGCGGGGCTCCTACTTCTGGGTGGTTTAAAAAAAAAATCGAGTCGGGTTGCCCCCAAGTCTTGAGCTGGCTTCGCTCGCTCTTGCATCTTAAGTTATCCTAGCAACCGAAGAAAAACGGAATAAATCAGAATAAAAATGTAGTTTTAATAGGTAGTAAAAAATGTCTAAACCCGATCTCACGGGCCTAACAGTTAAGGTATTTTCATTATTATTGAGAGTTAAAAAATAAATTTGATAACCAACAATAGAAATTAAAACAGTTCATGCAAGTTGTAAAAATATGATTATTTTGACAAAACCTCTGTTGTCGGTAACTTAGTAATTTTGTCGGAGGTTCAGTATTCCATTCGGAAGTTTAGTTTTGTTATTCGACGACTAATTTTTTTAGGAGGAGAACAAGTAATTTGAACATGCTCTAATTTGTTGTTAAATTAGGTATTTTTTTTCGGTAATGTTTTGGGTTTTTTGTCGGTTATTAATTATAACGCTGGTTAATTAGAATAATAGTCGGCCACAGATCGCTGGAGATTAATTTGTTTTTCGGAACCATTATTATTTCCCTTTAAAAACCAAAATTGAAGTTATTTTGGGGCCAAAATCCGCCATTTTTTTTATGGCGGGCATAAGAAGGAATTATTGGAAATTCAAGTATTAGAGGTTTTTTTTTCAAGTATCATTAATCAGAATGACTATTTCCGCTCTTGGGCGGAGCGGGAGGGCGGGTCAGACTCTTGCTGACTAATTTAAATGTGTGTAAATAAAAAGGAGCACGGTGGGTGACACGGGCTCACCTTTCGGAATGTGCGTGTTCCCCAGAGTAACTAATAGCGGTTGAAACGCGGGTCCAAAGCATAGAAAAACCTACCTACTTTCACACGAGAGAAGCCACTGTCAGAAGCTAGTATATACCATATAGATTTAGATTTCGTAGCTCAGTGTCGCTCACAGATGTTCGTGACGCAACCGTCTCTCGTATCGCAGTAACGAGTTCATTTCCATCGTCTTGTAGACCAGAATTAGCACCTGGTCGTACGCGGAACTCTGATGGATATTGTTGGAAAAATATCACGTGAATTATAAGACCAAAAAACCCAAATACCATAAAGGCCTATACGTGAGGACTTGTAATTGGCTTCCTAATGTTTATGGTTTCTTTTTTTCTGGTTTTATGAGCTGTAAGTCTTCCATGTACTAAATAAATAAATAACCCTTTTAAACTAAAAAGTTATCATTATCATCTCAGCCGAAAGACATGCACTATTGGACATAGGCCTCTCTTAAGCTTGGCCACAACGACCGGTCCTGTTCGTCTCGCATCCATCGGATTCCCGCGACCCTCACCAGGTCATCGGTCTACCTTGTGCTTTGGCCTTCAAAATAAAAAGTGTTGTAGTATAATCACTAGATGTCTTTTTAAACCACATCGTATAGTCAATAAAGGAGGTGAGTAACCCGAGTCGTCAAATATAGTTTTTTTGATAATTGGTGCTTGGATAAGCATGGAATACAATTAAATTTATAGTAGTACTAGCTGCCCAAAGAGCAATGGAAAGGGCTATGCTCGGAGTTTCCTTGCGCGATCACATCAGAAATGAAGATATCAGTAAGAGGACTAAGGTTACCGACATAGCCCGAAGAATCGCCAAACTTAAGTGGCAGTGGGCAGGGCACATTGCTCGAAGAACAGATGGTCGATGGGGACTGAAGGTTCTAGAGTGGCGGCCACGTACCGGAAGGCCTATGACCAGCAGTGGACGTCTTTCGGCTGAGATGATGATGATGACTAGCGGTTGTCCCCCAGATCGATGACAACGAAGGAACGGGGTAGGGGTTTTGCCCACCCCGGGTGCGCTCGGGTGCAATTTTATTTCAGTATCTTGTAGTTTTCAGCAAAACCTGTCTCGAAAAAAAAACGAACACTACAAAAAATAAAAAAGTTGATGCAGTCGGTCTGAAGTGATACGCTACGTACACACACATTTAGCAATTCGCTGGCGTGAAAGGTTTTTCTGTAAAAACTATGGACCCCGTTGCATCGCAACCTTTAGGTGGCGAATTTTGGAAAATTCTCTCTTAGTGCTCGCGTACGTCATAAAAGGAAGCCTTGTGCAAAATTTCGCGCTTCTATTATAGTTCCAGTAGTTTCGGCTGTGCGTTGATATGTCAGTCCGTCTCTCTTTGTGTATTTATAGATGACACTGCCTTTTCCTGGCTGATTGATTCTACTCTATAGAGTCAAACTAGCAAGACTATTTTATTTTATTTTTTTAACGTTGCCCCACACTAGGAATTACTCCTGTATTGTGGGTGCATTTACAAGCATGAAAACTCACATACACAAGACGCCCAGACCCGGAACAACTATCTGTAGATCATACAAATATTTGTTCCGTGCGGGAATCGAACCCGGGACACGCAGCGCAGCAGTCAATCGCTTGACCACTGCGGTAACCGTGCCGTCTTGGAATGACTGTCTAATGTCTATATCTGCTCCCCCTGCCAGCTACTACAGTAAAACACAATGTGGGTCGTTCTTTCTGCAATCAGATTGCCTCCTCAACTCAGCCCTACTCCTCGCTCGTGACTCCCATATGTTCGTGACGCGCGCTGTAAACACAGGCACGTGCGCGCACTCGGCGCGCATATGTTACGGGGGCGTGCGCGCTGTTCACACGCGCCACGGAATAGAGAGTGCTACAAAGGCTGAGGTTCTTACGGAATAACGTGCTGCGTATATTTAAACTGTGATATTATGCTCTGGGGGTGTCCGCGCTATTCACACTTGCCACAGAGTACAGTGTGCCACAGAGTACTGTGTGCTATAGACCAAGATTCGGTCAGTGGGTATTAGGGGAGATTCTTACAGAATGACGATCTTCTGTACACACGGCTACATAAATATACGATGTGTATAATATCAATTCCTCAAGCCAGTAACTGAAGTAAAACGACTCTCCTTAACAAGTTTCTTGGTCATTCTATCTGCAATCAGATTGCCGCCTCAACTCCGGCCTACTCCTCGCTCGTGACTCCCATATGTTCGTGACGCGCGCTGTAAACACGGGCACGTGCGCCACTCGGCGCGCATATGTTCCGGGGGCGTGCGCGCTGTTCACACGCGCCACGGAGGAGAGAGTGCTACAGAGGCTGAGGTTCTCACAAAATGATGTGCACATGGGTTTGTAAGTACACGGTGTGTATAAGTTCTGGGGGCGTCCGCGCTATTCACACTTGCCACAGAGTACAGTGTGCCACAGAATACTGTGTGCTACCTGTGTGAGACCGAGATTCTTACAGAATGAAGAGCTTCTGTGTACACGGGTACATAAGTATACGGTGTGTATAATGTCAATTCCTCAAGCCAATAACTGAAGTAAAACGACTCCCCTTGACAAGTCTCTTGGCCATTCTATCTGATTGCCGCCTCAACTCCGGCCTACTCCTCGCTCGTGACTCCCATATGTTCGTGACGCGCGCTGTAAACACGGGCACGTGCGCCACTCGGCGCGCATATGTTCCGGGGGCGTGCGCGCGCCTCACACGCGCCACGGAGTAGAGAGTGCTACAGAGGCCGAGGTTCTCACAAAATGATGTGCACATGGGTTTGTAAGTACACGGTGTGTATAAGTTCTGGGGGCGTGCGCGCTGTTCACACGCGCCACGGAGTAGAGTGTTCTACAGAGGCTGAGGTTCTTACGGAATAACGTGCCGCGTGTATTTACACAGTGTGATATGTCCCGGGGGCGTGCGCGCTGTTCACACGCGCCACGGAGTAGACTGTGCTACAGAGGCTGAGGTTCTTACGGAATAACGTGCCGCGTATATTTACACTGTGTGCTATGCTCTGTCCGCGCTATTCACACGCGCCACGGAGTAGACTGTGCTACAGAGGCAGAGGTTCTTACGGAATAACGTGCCGCGTCTATTTCCACTGTGTGATAAGCTCTGGGGGCGTGCACGCTATTCACACGCGCCATGGAGTAGAGTGTGCTACAGAGGCTGAGGTTCTTACAAAATGATATTCTGCACTGCACATGGGAATTTACACGATGTGATATGTTCCGGGGGTGTGTGCTTTATTCAAACGTGTCACAGAGTAGACTGTGCTACAGAGTCCGAGGTTCTTACGGAATAACGTGCTGCGTCGCTCATGAGCTTGTACTTAAACGGTATGATATGTTCCGGGGGCGTGCGCGCTATTCACACGCGCCACGGAGTAAAGAGTCCGAGTCCGAGGTTCTTACAAAATGATGTGCACATGGGTACGTAAGTACACGGTGTGTGAAAGCTTTGGGGGCGTACGCGCTTTTCACACGTGCCACGGAGTAGAGTATGCTACAGAGACCAAGGTTCTTACAAAATAAGGTGCTGCGTCGCCCGTAAGCGGTGTGATATGGTATGGTGGCGTACGCGCTTTTCTCCCGCGCCACAGAGTGTGTGTGAGTGTGCTACAGAGACCGAAGTTCTTACAAAATAATGTGTTGCTGTGCACATGGGCACGTTTCGGTAGTGCATATGATTTTGTTTTGTTTATTACTAGGTCTAAACTTTCCGTTCAATACCGGCTGATTCAGTAGTCTCATTAAATAATCAGCATTACCATACTCCTGTTATAGCGTGGTCTCTGTACATTCTCTACTCCGGCACTAGCTACGTACCGCGGCACCGCCTGCGTTATGCAGCCACCGGACAGCCTGTAATAACAGTTTGTGTTACCATCAATCTAGTTTTATGTGGCCTTAATAGCGCTCCTGAGTTTTCGCGTTTGGTCGTAAGGTTTCACGAATTGATTCGTGTATGAGTTCTATCGTGTAAACAATTGGTTTACAGTCTGATGGGAAGTGATTTGGTTTTATTAGACGTATATTGTGTTACAGCTGGTCAAAGTATTTCGTCTTCCAAACATCTTTGTCTTGGGAGATCTCTGGCCAAGTTAGCCCCACGAAAATGATCAGATTGACATATCTCCTTTGTTGACTGTGCCAGTTCTGAGTGGTCACTTCAGCCTGCCTTTTTTTTCTCTGACATTTACCATTTGAGTTAGTTAGCGTGTCAATGCTGCCAGTCTTTTGGGCACATTACCTGTCGACAGCGATGTGGAGGAGTTTTTTGACGCCATACTTTAGTTCATTGTAATTAGTTTAGAGTTTTCATTATACTGTAATTACCTTATCTATACATATAATAAAACAGTAAAATTGTGCATCGTTTGCCGCAAATGGCGCCAAAACTACTGAACCGATCCTGTTCAAATTTTGCATACATAATCCTTATAGGACCCTTTTTGCTTTAGGCTATATTTTATCACGCTATTTGCTATGGGGGGTGAGCAATATTGCATTTTGTCGGTTTTGAACGAGTTGCCCCGAGTTCGAATCCCACCTATAATTTATATTTCTGTCAATGTTTTATCTTATTGTTTTTGGAAAAAAAATACTTTTACCATTTTTTCATAAAAAAATCAACATTCCTATTTGATTTTTCCCAAATATTTTGTAAAAACTAATCAAAACACGTTATAAAATCCAAACGTCCACGAAATTCACATACTACAATGTTACATTAGTCCATTTAGCTGCAAATTTATCTACTGAAATGAAAATCATCACGCTATCATCGACGAAGAGCGGGGCAGTCATTTATGACATTTATATGAGAACGTCTATTTTGCTTGGTTTTCATCGAACATTGCAGCGTGATTGATTAATGACTAGACTGGGACGTAACACGGTGGTGGTTCGATCCCAGGAGGTGTTTTAGATTTTTTTAATTTTTGTATATTTTTTTTTCACATATTTTTGCATTCTCACAATTTTTTTAACAAAAATATTACCTAAAAATATTACTATTATTGTTTAACCAAAAAAAAACCATGGTGACAAATTTTACAACTGCGGAGTTGCACCCCGTTTTCAAAATACAAACAATGACATCCTTCTTCTTCTTCCTGCTCTTATCCCGTATTACTTGGGGTCGGCGCAACACGTTTTCTTCTTCCATTCTGTCCTGTCGTCCGTCACACTATCATCTGCCCTTTTCTTTCATATCAGTCCTTACACAATCCATCCATCTTTTCTTTGGCCTTCCTCTCCTTCTCCATTCATCCACATGTAAATTCAGAACTCTTTTGGTAACGTGCTTTCAATCCCTCCTCTTCACATGACCATACTAAGACAAACGATTTCCTTTCAAAATACAAACATCCATTTAATTTTTTTTAACTAAAGGCGATTTATATTTTAGGAGATTTCTTCCACTCTAGGAAGGAGCACGAGGGGATGTCAGACTTTCACTGACCAAAACCCACACCTTTGTATGTTCCTTCTTCGCCTTGCATTCCAGGACTCCGGGTGGAGGTGATCAGCAGTAACGACCTCTCACGTCCGGTCCTGGTAAAGAGAGAGAAGGTATGGAAAGCAGTCATCACTTCCTTCCGCAAATGAAGCGAAGAAGGTAGCAGAAAGCGCAAAGATGATGCCCTTGGCATTACGAGTCGCAGGGCGATTCCATGATACCGTTAGCGCGGAGTTTTGGACGGTGCACTATTGGCATTTCGCTGTTGAATAAAGACTGGTCTTAGTCGACTGACGTTGCGTTATGTGCCACGCGCACCTAAAAGAGATACGCATAAGAGAACGGCCCTAACGGGCTTCGATAGCTGGAAAATTGTTCGTATTCTAAAGGAACAAAGTGGGTATTTTTTACTGCTCTGCATGCTCTACCCGTAAAAATCGAGAGTTTACAGACTGCGTTCGATCATCAGCATGTGAAGTCGACTAGGTGAAAATACTCGCACACAAGAATTCGTTTATTATTCTCACTAAAGAAAAACATTTATTTGGTGTATTAGGGTGTCAGTCAAATACCGCACCAGAAAATTCCTGCCTGAATAAACAGGTAATATAAACACAAAAAAATGATGGTGATCGGTAAACGCCCTATACATATGACACCTGGGAAGTGTCCAAGTGGCGATGGGAGGGGTCTAAGGATGTCCTGTTTCGCACGGTTTCAGCCACGTTGCTTCACTCTAGGAGGTGACTGCTTTCCATTCCTCCTCCCAGCTCATACCATGATCTGAACTAGGGTAGGAGGATTCTGATTTTGACCCGCAAACAGTACGGCGGTAATCCGCCCTAGCGGGGTAACTTCGATCGTAAGGTCCACCGTGTCTACCTCCCGAAACACTCATGTTCGGTTAGGACCTGCGTAAAGCGCTTGCGCTTAGAGTGAATTTATCATAGTAATAATCATGGTGTGCCAATATTAGTCGCCCTAGAATGTAAATTGCAACTAAAAGAACACTGTGGAATTTAGTTGGTAAAAGTCTGATACTCTCTCTCGGTCCACCTAGAGTGGGAGAAGGTATTTGGTGGTTACCCACCAAAAAAAGAGGCAAATACTAAAGGCGATTATCGGCCCTAATTTGGTTTTTTGAAGAACAAATCATTTTCATTTTGGTTTTATCGCAATATGAAGTAAACTAACGACTTTACCCATAGAGTAGGCAATTAACTATTTAGAACGTGAACTCTGCGGCTCTGTGCTTCGTTGATGTTTTTAAGGCAATTGACGTCGGTTTTACGGTTTTTAGGTGGATCGCCCGGAGGACACGTTAGATCATAAAGCACTGGTGGGCCACGCTTAGGCGGAGCACCACCGTGTCCTTGTGGGGACGATCGGTGACAGCAACCTCTCGCGCTGGGCACCGGTACAGGCCATGATCCAGAGCGAGGAGTAGTGGCAAATAGTCCCCTCACGCCCCAGTCGCTGGGATTCCGACCCCGATTTAGAGCCACCGTAGAAGTGGCTTGCGAATGGCGAGCAATGGGTAGTTTACCATCTGGCTGTCCGGTAATGATCCAGACGGTCAACCGTGGGTATTGTTCCACGCGTGCTTCAAAGAGATGTCAGCAAACTGTAGGTGCCCAGCAGGTTCGAAGCCTCTGGGGCCATGGGTGAGCTTCCAAAAGGAAAACCCGGGACCCTGGAACGAAGGCAAAGAAGGAACGGGGTGAGGTTTATTCAGTAAAAGTCTAACTCACCCTCTGAGAAGTCATTCTGATGATTTTCCACCTAAACAAGAAACCTGGGCACGCCGTCATTGCGGCGGTAAGTTCCCTCTTTGAGAAGTAGTTGGAAAGAGGTCCTCACGTTCCGTATGCCGCAGGTCCTCACCAGACACGGTAAGTTCGGGAGGCTCCTACATCGGATTCAGGGGTAAAGGGCGCCCCAGCCAGACTTGGGCGCACTGTCTGGACCGCCCGGAGGACACGGTGGAGCACACGGTAGAGGTATTGCGGTCGCCTTCTTGTGCGAAGCAGTAATGCTAGCCAAGGAGGCGGCCGGCCGCGAGCGCGAAAGGGAACGACCCTCACGCCCTCGCCGTCAGGATCACGAGAACGATTTCCGACCACCGTAGGCGCAAGCTTGCGGACGGCGAATACTGGGTAGCTTGCCGTCCAGCAGTTCGGTAATAACCCGGACCGAGTCAAGTCGTCAACTGTTCCACGAGCGCCTCAAGGAGATGTCAGCAAACTGTAGGGCGCGGCAGGGCCGAAGCCTCTGAGCACGTGGATCTGTATTCCGAAAGATAAGCTCGGTGTCCCAAAATTGAAGGCAACACAGGAACGGGGGTGGCGTTTAGTCAGTAAAAGTCTGACATGAATGACTTCTCCCGCTCCATTTAAGAGCGGGAGAAGTCATTCTGATGATTACCCATCTGAATAAAAAAACCTAAACAAGAAACCTACTGGGGCTATGGTTTCGCTTCTGAAAGGGAGACCCTGGAACGTAAGGCAAGGAAGGAATATAGAAGTGAGTCTTAGGCAGTAATAATCTGACACGCACTTCTGCTTCACACAAGAGCAAAAGTCATTAGATGATTTCCCAACTAAAAAAAGTACTAATTGGAGTTTTAACTTAAACAGTTTTATGTAAAATTAATTAATCAGATCTTTTCGGAAGTATAGGATTAGATACTTAGATTACTTTTGTGCAGTTTTACGAACTTAACGCGGACGAAGTCGCGGGCAACAGCTAGTCAAATAATAAATTGTAAAAATCTAAAAAAGTTAATAGGATATTTTTTTCTTGAGTTATGAAGCGCGGTGTGTTGTGTGCCATGGCCAAGAGAAGAGAAGTGGCATTGCCACGCTGTATGGCATTGTTTATCCTCTGTCCAAGATAAAAACCAGCCCTTGGGTAATAGGACGTGTCAATAAAGCATCTGGAAGGGTCTTTAAACAATTTGTAAGCACTCAGACCCCACGGTTCAAGAGTTTCATCCCTCTAGCAGAAATAGCTACCATCATCATCATCATCATCATCTACGTAGCCTTTTTCCCAACTATATTGGGGTCGGCTTCCAGTCAAACCGCATTTAGCTGAATACCAGTATTTTACGAGGAGCGGCTGCCTACCAGACCTCCACAATCCAAATAGCTACCAAAAAGGTCATTCTATTATTGAGCTAAATTAATTCATATCAAACCCTTGTTAGCAATGTCCTTCTATTCTCCTTTGTTTTATTTCTGTCTCAGTGTAATGTTATCTTTTATTTGTTTCTGCAATATCAGTTGTACAAGTATGTCAGTGACGTACGCCCACAGCACGTAGGGCAGGGGCGTAGCTACCGCCGTATCTGCCGTATCAATTATACGGGGCCTCCGGGCCACGGGGGCCCCCAAAGTGTGTAAGGAAAAAAAAATAAAAACTTTCTAATTTATTTTATTTTACAAATGACAAAACTTCGATGGGACAAGAACGGCTGTCAGACCTCTCACTATTGTCCATAGAGGCAGAAACTTTAGAAAAACTAAAATCATCATCAGCCATAAATGATTTAATAAATCAGTTTGCCGAAAAAAAGGCAAGGAGAGTGAATATTTAAAATTTTATTTTTATTTGTAAAATGGTTAAATTATGTTATGATAAATAAATATTTCTTTTCACAATATTTTTTTCTTTTGTGAAAAATCTTTACCCCCATAATATAAGGGCCTCCAAACAATTTTTTTATACGGGGCCCCGACAAGGCACGCTACGCCACTGACGTAGGGTATAGCAACTCCTACGCAAAGATACAAGTAAGTAAACGGCAGTATTTCCAAATAACCTTTCTTTTTTATACTAAGGATTGGCTCACGTTTGACCACTATCTCACCTAATGGTAAGCGATGATGTGGCCGACGATGGAGCACGCTTGCCTAGAAGTAACCTATTCACTCTTGACTTAAAGACACCTAGGTTGTATAGCTATCAGGAAACCGAAACCGGCACAGCTATTCCACTCCTTAGCTATACGCACAATAAATGACCCCTCGACATAGCTCGATGAATCGCTAAACTTAAGAGGCAGTGGGTAGGGCACATTGTTTGTAGAGCAGAAGAACGACAGGGTCGAAAGATTCTGGAGTGGTGACCATGTAAATGCAGCGTTGGAAAGCCTCTCACAACGTGGATAGATGACCTGGTAAGGGTTGTGGGAATCCGATGGATGCGAGACGTATAGTACCGGTTATTGTGGTGACGTTTGGGGGAGGCTCATGTCAACCAGTGGACGTCTTTCGGCTGAAATTATGATGATATAATTATACTAATACTAATTACGTCTAATAAACACCGATACCTACGAGTAAGTCTGCATGGACATCATCATCAAATATGAGTCCAGCAAGGCTATATTTTTCCCAGAATTCAACGCAGTATCTTAAAACCTCAACCCACTGCATAGCAATGGACTTCATCTTTCAGTTTCAGTAGAAAACTACATTAAACACACAAACAGACCTTTCAGCCGGTTAATAACAAATATTTATCACGGAACACGCGTCTGCTAGACTCGCCATCATTGAAGTAATCTATACAACTATTGTAAAGAGTTCCAAGTGTTTGTTTGTTTATATACTCGTAGAATAGAATAAACTTTATTGTACACCAAAAAGTAACAGTACAGTTTATATAAAAACTTAAATCTGTAGGTACAATGGTGGATTTGTAAATTTATCTATCGATGGAGGTTTTTGCTCAACCATGGGACAGCATAGGCTAGATATAAATAATAATAATATAAATAATCTATCAATGAAAAATCCGGGCAACTGTGAGTCGGATTCGCGCACTGAATAACAGTTAAATTCCAAGTTGAAGTCTCGAAGATTTTTTCGAAATTCACTGTTTTCAGAATTTTATTTTTTATGAGACCTTGCTTCGTGCCAAATTTAAGGATTCTAGGTTAACGGGAAGTACCCTATGAATTTTGATTCCCTAAGGTCTAAAAGGTGGTCAGATGAATTTGTGAGAGTTGAGAGAAATTCTGATCGATGCGAGACGATTAAAACCGCTCGTTAAAACCAGCGTCAATCAGTGCTGGATTCTCGCTTTTCGGAAAGCTAATTTATCCTGGAGCACAAAATAAATATTCTTGAAAAAGATAATCTACCCAGCCTCTTCCCAAGTAGGCAAGTGTGCTCCTTCGTCGGCCATATTTATTTAAACTTCATGTACAGTGGTGGTACACAGGCGGACCTAATGCAACCAGGCATTCTCTACTAGTCAATCTTTGGGCTTTTGGCCTTTTTCCATATCATGCAAAAAAAAAAAGTATTGGGGTTGACTTCCAGCCTGTAGATGTACCAGTGCCAGTACCAGTAATATGGAGCTACCTTTCTAACTTCTACAACTTTGTAAAAGCTTGGCGTGATTGGTCAGATTTTCTAAAAGAAACCACAGGAAAAAGTTAAACACAAATATCTGGCTACATGCTTACAGTCTAGCTACATTCTTTCCTGTTATTCTAGATTAAGACAGGGAAACAGACAAAACACTCGATAAACTCATAGCAGTTTATTTAGAGATGTGTAAATGTTAGTATTTTACTGCAGGGTTTGTTTCTGTCTGTCGGTGTAGACGGTTGCATTTACTGACTCATGCGAGTGGTTTTTCTCTTGAATTTTTCTTTCAATGGTTCCTTAGAGAAGAATTTTTCGATTCATAAGTATTTTCCTAAGCTTAACATGGAATTTATTGGCACCCCATGCCTCGAAAAGCACGTAAATAATAATAATAATAATAATAACGTTTATTTCGGACAGACGTCCATATTTTGTTAGTAATACAAAATCTTAAAAAAAATAAAGTTAGTAACATCATTGAAAATAATAGGTTATAAGTAACAAAATAAGTTGCTTATATGCAGGCTCAGTTATACAGTTCATACTATCTAACTCTCTCTTCTGTGTCGTTACACTCTTGGCAGAGTGGTCGTGGTTGTCATGAGGGCAGCTCTCCGGAAGCTGTTAGGGTACGCCGCACAACTTCCCGCCACTTTTGCCTGCTGGCAGTCATCCGGGCGCACTCGTTCAGTGGGCCGCCAACAGCTACCTTGATCTGGTCTGTCCATCGCATCGGTGACCTGCCACGCGGCCTAGTCCCGTTCACCTTCCCTTGTACAACAAGGCGTTCGATGGAGTCACTTTCGCGTCGACATATATGGCCAAAGTATTTAAAAATACGACTGCGCACCAACGTAGACAAGCGCTCCTTGACGCCCAGTTCCTTCAGTATGGAAGCGTTTGTTCGAAATTCGGTCCAGGAGACCCCGAGCATCTTCCTCTGTTGGAGGAAGATGCTTTTCCACATTTCCAGAGCGTCAATCTTTTTGGTCTCCGTTTGTCGCAAGGTCCATGTCTCCGCGGCGTATAAAAATATGGGAAACACTAATGTTTTAACGAGCCTGCTCTTCGTGGCTTTAGTTACTTTCCTGTTCTTCCATATTTTCTTGAGCTTACTATCTAACTAGAACCCACATAAAAGCTTGCATTATTGCCGAGTCGACTTTGTCTGCGACAACCTTCAGGATGCTATTAGTGCTGCCCCGCACTCTGCGCAACCCCAGCAACATCCTGAAGCCATTGTTATATTGAACGCGCAGGGCATCGAGCGATCTCTGTGTATAACTAACCCACAGGCTGCTCGTGTAGAAGGTTTGGCAGTATGCCTTAAAAAGTGAAATCTTAACATTCTCGCTGCAACGAGCAAACCTGCGAGCCAGCATATTGTTCTTAACCGCCAATGCCCTGCGTTCTCTTTCTATGTCCATTTGGTCATCAAGATCGTCGGTAACGAAATGTCCCAAGTATTTAAAATGATTTACCCGCTTAAGTTCAATGTAAAGCCAAATTGAACTTGGTCAATCGTAAACCTTTGACAGTTCATAATTTTCCTTTGACCGTTCCATTAGTGGACTAATGTGAAACGAGGACGTCTGACCATCAGTCTATCCAAGGAGAATTGTGTTACCTAATACATTGTGAAGGTCTAGGCAGTCGCTCCACGTAAGATTCGGCCGCATCCAGTGAAATTTGAAGCCGACCCCAAGCCAGTAAGGAAAAAGTTTGGAAGACAATTGGGTCTTTAGAGGAGAAAGATGAGAAGTAGAACTAGGTTATTTTTTACGGGATTAAAAACGCAGTTTTAATTTTCTCCTAAATTGAGGTAATGGACATCTAAATTCAAGTTAATTGACACCTGAGAGTATACATATATATGGATTTCAGATTATTATCATACAATGTTACAAAGAAATGAACTACTTCATTTCTTTGCCGTGTCAATAAACTCAAATTTTGAAAAATGGCACGAATTTAATAAAGTTAGAGTATAGTCGACACTCGACACTATCCAAAGTGTTCTTTATTAGTGATCGATGTCTAAAAAGTGTTATTAGTTTTAGTGCTCCATTATAAAAGCATTCGTAAGCGTTACAATATGTGCCAAAATTGAATAGCGCCATCTGTTGGTAAAATAAAGAAAACTACTGTACAATTTGATATACACTATGTTTATGTAAACGCGGTCGAGTAAGTATAAATATACTAAACAGTTGCACTGGGTCTTTTTGGGGCTGCAACATTTTTCAAAAGAACATTTAATGTTGCCCTGGATCACAAAATTGCAACTAAAGCTACACGGGCGGGTGTTTATAGTCGGTAAAAGTCTGTCACTTCCTCTCGATCCACCCAGAATGGGAGTGAAAACACTGTATACTCCGTGGATTCACAAATTACTTTTTATATTGTGCCTTTGGATACAATGTTGGCCGGTATACACTGTCCTCTAATACATATTAATATTGGAAAATCAATCATTGTTTTAAAAGTCAAACCATGATTTAGCATAGTTTTAGTTTCTTGCCAGTTCTTCTCGATAGGAAACGTTTCGTTCTGACGTTTTATAAGTGCCTGTGTAGACCTATATGAAATAAAAATATTTTAAATTTGAGTAAAAAAAAGGCCCTACTAAAATATCAAGTAGTAATTAATCCAAAACATTTATCCGCCTTGTCTACAGCTGTTCTAGCAGATAGAACGCCAATCTGTCTAGCGAGTTTAGTTCAGAAACCTAATTGATCATCCTTCTTAGTTTGAAACCAAATCCAATACCCAAACTATGTTATAACCGATTTGCAGGCTCACCAGATGGGACTGAATGCCACAAAAAAATACGGCTGTATTTGGCGAAGTGTTGGCAATCAATAATTTAATAAATACTTGTGTAAATCATGGCGTAAGCCACCGGTGTGCTCAACAGTGGTGGGGGCTAGAATATGATATTTTTCAGCGGCACGCACCTGTGTGATAGCCCCTACGATTGGTGTACTCGATGGTGAGGTTTGAGTGAGTTTTTGGTGTGATGGGGAAATATATGTTTGATGTGTGACGTTAAATATTAAGTTAAATACTGGTATTCAGCTAAATCCGGCTAGACTGGAAGCCGACCCCAATATTGTTGGGAAAAGGCTAGGTAGATGATGATGATGATTAAATATTAAGTTACTATGAATATATTTCTCTGACTCCTGAGATCTAGGTGTGTCCTAGTTTAGGAGCTCGGGAATTCGACGAAAGTTCTAATATTCTTTCTCGTCGAGTAAAAATGCTAAACTTATGATATTGCTTACAAATAAACTTATTATTATATTATAACCTAGTAGGGACGTAAATAAATATTATACTTTCAAAAAATTACTTTAATATTGCAGCTCAAAATTGCTAAATAACTTATTAGTTGTAAAAAATAGATTTAACTTTATTTATTAGTCCTGCTCTTGCCTTATGTTATTTGGAGTCGGTGCTACACGTTTTTTCTTCCATTCTGTCCTGGCACCAGCCACACTATTATCCTTAGTTTAGTCCTTGCACTAATCTCTAACTTCCTCTTCACACAATCCATCCGTCTTTTCTTTGGCCTCCCTCTCAATCTCCATCCATCTACATGACGGGTTTAATTATTGCTTGTTTATTTATTTGACTTGAATTTTTGTGAAATTCTTGGATTACAAAGATCTACTACTATATTGTTTGATACCTTATCATAACAAATTGTAGGACTCATTATTCTCTAGTCTTACATTTATATCATATCATTATCATATCATACTTAAAACTCACTTTCGATCACTATTTCACCTGGCAGTAACCATTTCTCCAAAACCACATCTCCTCACCAACATTCCTTCACAGACCACCAATCTTATCCTCCACATTTCCAGACCCAATTTCCAATCCCATCCCTCATCACACCCATAGTAAGGGTCGTGGGGTTGTGGAGGCACTGCGGGCCACCCTCTGCACAGGTGCTGTGAGCGCAGGTGTCGCCAGATCCAATACAATCTTTACTTTCGCACGTAATTGGAATACTACTACTACCTAGTACTAGTACTTGGAGTCTTGGAGCTGCTGGTTTAGTGGGTTTTTAAGATGTAGTGGTTTTTAGTTTGATGAGGATTAGAAAAGTGAAAGTTTCTTGACAACAATGTGTCGTTTTAGGTGATAATCTACGCAAAACTTCTGGTGATGCATAACTTTTTGTTTCTTGATAGACCCAGTGTTCACCTCAATCTCGCTTGATGTTAAGCAATGAATAAGGTTTTGTACATGCATTCTGTGACCTTAGAGTCTTCTAGGTATTGATTCTAGTTTTGCATGCTAAGTTTTTTTTTAACATAAACTAGTGCTTGACTGCAATCCCACCTGATGGAAAGCAGTGTTGCAATCGTTGATGGTGAGGCGCACTAGTTTATTAAGAGCCTATTTACTCTAGTCTTGAAGTTACTCAAATTATAATCGGACGGAAAGACCGCAGCAGGCAAATTGTTCCAATCCTTCGATGTACTCGGTATAAACGACGAGGCAAAGCGCTTTGTCCGGACTGTGCAGGGTTCAACAATGTAAAGGATGGATACCCACAGTACGACGGTTTGTCCGGGTAGAAGGGAGATGGCGGAATTAGCTCATGCAATTCCTGCGCACACTCTCCGAATGCATCCTGTAGAACAACGATAGGCTGGCTACCCTACGCCTGCGCTCTAGGCTTTGCAGTAGTTATAAAGATTGATTAAATAGTTATAAACTGGCGAATTGCTCCATTGTATTGGTTGTGCGCGCATAAGAAATGTGAAGTCTATCGGCTATTATCCCGATTATTTTACTCATCGCTTCTCTAAGGGCGAATGATGCCTTACCAGAGGAATAACTGGTATTCCTTTAGTTATTTTGATTCCACCACGTATGTATTTCTTAAAAGAGTAGACAGTGTACCTGATAAACGCTGTAAGGTTTTTAGTTTTAAATCTCTATTTGACAGAGAAACTCCAGACTCTGGGCTGAAGCTACAAAATTGTGGGAAACACCATTATCGGGAGTAATTATTTATAGTCAGTTTGGTCTCTTAACATACCAAGTTTCCTCTATACTTCGGAAAGTACGTTAAGCCGTAGGTCCCGGCTGTCATTTGTAGATCTTTGGCAGTCGTTACGGATAGTCAGAAGCCAGTAAATCTGACTCCAGTCTTGCCATGAAGCACCGTGTTACCCCAGTTAATGGGTTGTGGAGGGCTGGTAGACAGCCGCTCCTCGTAAAGTACTGGTATTCAGCTAAATCCGGCTTGACTGGAAGGCGACCCCAATATAGTTGGGAAAAGGCTAAATAGATGATGATGGTCTCTTACCATCAAAATTAGACTCCTAAAGTGTAATAAAGCTCGCTAGAAAGAATTCTAAGCATCTTTTATCCAAACATTACAGAGGAAACACCGCTTCATACCACTGAGCCGCCAATACATACAATTACATAAACAAACACACATACGATCAAACACACACCACATTGATTGGAACTGTAGTCAGTATTTGTGACGCACGGAGGCCTCGTCATCAACTCTAGGGAGGATAGGAAGAAAATGGATGGAGAAGGGCTACTTTGGACAACCAATGGGAAAAAGAGAGACTGGTGGAAAGCAGTGATGTTCCTATGGAAGCCATTGGTGGCTTTGTGGTAACGGCCCCGACTCTTGAAAACGGTGAAGGAAAACATTGTGAGGAAACCGGTTTGTCCTAGAACCGAAAATTCAGAGATATGTGTGTGCCATTTAGTAGACGTACTACTTACGGCCCATTCCCTCTCCTAAAGAGGAGGCCTTAGTTCCAAAGAGAACATTATAAGGTTGATTATATTATTATAAGCATGTAGTATGTAGTCCCCATAATGCAGCTACTGCGAAGTATGGACTTACCCAATCGAACTAAGTCTTTTGCAATTAAAAACCACATCAACGATTGCATCACTGCTTACCATCAGGTGGGATCGCAAGCACTCACTAGTTTATACTATTAAAAAAAAATAGAAAAACGTTCAAAATAACTTTAATTCGGAAGACAGTGTTTCTGGTATTGTCTGTTTGTTATTTCACTTTTTTTATGAAATTTTGCAACAGGACAGCATGAATATATCCTGGATTTATTTTATTTATTTATGGGATAATAACCACCTGCAATATGGTGGGTAACAATATTGCAGCCCACTGCATTATCAACATATGGAACATCTAAGATTACCGGTAGTAAACGCCGCTGGATAAACAAATAAATATCGATCAAACACACAAACTATTATTTGCGAGTATAAAGGTAGATACTACTAATTTTACACGGAAGAAGTCGCTGGTAGAAGCGTGTAATATTTTAGTACCTATCTTAATAATCATCATCATCTACCTAGCCTTTTCCCAACTTTATTAGGGTCGGCTTCCAGTCAAGCCGGATTTAGCTGAATACCAGTATTTTACGAGGAGCGGCTGCCTACCAGACCTCCACAACCTTTAACTGGGGTAACACGGTACTTCATGGCAAGACTGGAGTCAGATTTACTGGCTTCTGACTATCCGTAACGACTGCCAAAGATCTCCAAATGACAGCCGGGACCAACGGCTTAACGTGCTTTCCGAGGCACGGAGGAAACTCGTTATGGTAAGATGGTCACCCATCCACAGACCAACCTAGGCAAGCGTTGCTTAACCTTGGAGATCGACCTGTGCGGCTGTTATTATCTAGCCACGAGCTCCTCATGGATTCTGAGTACCTATCTTAATAATATACTATTAAATTACAATAAAGGTCAAGAGTTTGATGACGATGTTTGTGGTCACCAAGCGATACTTCTGCAACAATCTTTCAACACTAGTACACAGTAAGTCCGCTAGATGGAGTTAAACTACATTTTTCAGGCGGATGTTGTGAGTACAGATGACGCGGGAACATTGTGCAGACGGACAGACGCGCGGCTATGGAGCGAGCACACTTGCCAACTGAGTTCATCTTGCTAACATCAAATGTTATTTGAAATTACAGTGTAACTCGTATTTTTGTACAATTTGAGTGGTCGAGGTCGACCGCGGTGAAGGTGGTGTGACGATCTAATCATGTTCGCGTGGCAAACTTGGCCAGAAATCGCCTTAGACAGAGAGGATGTGAAGGCGAAAGGTCTTTGCCTAGCTGTGGGACACAATATAGGCTATAAGTAAAAACATTGTTCGTAATTCTAGAACTGATAAATTGAATTCTAGAACATTTCTGTGAGAATGAGAGAAGAAAAGAGTGGCGTTCCGGAATATACATTGGAAGGCCTCCCAAAAAGTGTACAGACGCCCCGGTAAGGATCCCGGGAATCCGATTCCGAATGCGAAACATATGTCCATCAATGGTCGTCTTTTGGCTTAAATAATGACGTCTTGACGAGAGATATATATTTCACAATTTAAATTGTTACTTACGGAAGATATCCCGTAAGTGACAATTTAAATTGTGAAACAAACCGTGATAGCCTAAAACAGTGTTTAGATATATATTTGTTTAAAATTGTTGCAAGAGTATCTCTTTTGCTTTCCTAGCGATATAGTTTTCACAATTAGTATTCTATTTTTGTATATTTATTCCTATACTTGTTGTATAGGAATAGATATTTTTTCGTACATTTTCTTATTAACTATGTTCCGATATGAACATTTTCCGGCCCAATTGTCCATTGCAAGTCTGCAAGCGTCCTAAGCAACAGTTCGCAGGTGTACGTAGGAATCCAGCTGCGCCGCGTCAGTGAGACACGAACCAGGCGCGCGCGTGCGACAGCAGCCGACAGCATTCGACTGTTACACGCACGAGTCAGTTCTAGACCTAGATAGAGTTAAGTGCTATTTTATGAAATATTCGGAGCTCTGGTTGTACTTGAAACGCCATCATAAAGTCTGATAAGCCATAGACAAATGACGCACATTTTCATGTATTTTGGAAAGCAGGTATTGAATTGCATTGACTTGATTCCGCCATCTCTTTTCTATCATATGTATAGACGAGATTCTCACTCTTTACGTTGTTGACACCTCTACGGACTCCGGACTGAACGTTTTGCCTCGTCGTTTATACCGCGTACATCGAAGGATTAGAATAATTTAATTACTGAGGTCTTCTTGTCAGATTGTAATTTAGGTGTCTTCAAAGCTTAGGGCCTGTTTCACAATGTCCGAGTAGCCACTACTTCCCGAATATATTTAAAAATGGAACAGAATTTGTATGAAATTATCTGCCAAGTAAGTTATCGGGGACTTAATCATAGGTGGTGAAACAGGCCCTTAGGGCTATATTTCACCAGGACACCCTGGCGGCGCAACCAGTTGCGCCACAGTGGTGTCCGTAAGCTACTAAACTAGACACCATACAGACACCAGAGTCGCCACACCATACTGAGACAGTATCAAAATGAACCTCGAAGAGATAGCACTACTGCTGTATGTACGTAGGAAAAGAAAGTTCAAGAGAAAAAAGAAACAGTGGTGGGTTCATCCTTATTTAGTGAATAGGTTCTTAATTAAAGGATTCATTAGTATGTCTTGGTGTGAAAATTTTCCTGCTCAATTGTCTATCGCAAGTCTACAAGCGTCTTAAGCAACAGTTCGCAGGTGTACGTAGGAATCCAGCTGCGCCTTGTCAGTGAGACACGAACCAGGCGCGCGCGTGTGACAGCAGCCGACAGCATTCGACTGTTACACGCACCGGCTTCGTACTGTGCAGGTCTAGACCTAGATAGCGAGGTTTTTAGTACTGTCAGCTCTCAATTTAACCTATCACATACCCGCAAAACGAGACACAATAGTAAAACAATGACAGCGCGGTCTCATAGGACCGGTCGGGGATTCATGAATTAAATTGTCACTTACGGGATATCTTCCGTGATTTTCCATTATTTTGAAACAAACCGTGATAGCTTAAAACAGTGTTTAATGTCAGCTCTGTTTGTACTTGAAACACCATCATAAAGTCTGATAAGCAATCATCATCATCATCATCAGCCTAGCCTTTTCCCAACTATATTGGGGTCGGCTTCCAGTCAAGCCGGATTTAGCTGAATACACCATGAAGCATTATTTTACGAGGAGCGGGTGCCTACCAGACCTCCACAACCCATTAGCTGGGGTAATACGGTACTTCATGGCGAGACTTGAGTCAGATTTACTGGCTTCTGACTATCCGTAACGACTGCCAAAGATCTACAAATGACAGCCGGCTGCTTTCCGAGGCACGGAGGAAACTCGTTATGTTAAGATGGTCACCCCTCCACAGACAAACCTCGGCAAGCGTTGCTTAACCTTGAAGATCGACCTGTGCGGTTGATCGATCTAGCCACGAGCTTAAAAAAAAAAACATCTGTGAAAATTTCCACTAAGTATCACGATTCATGACATACAGTCTGGTGATATGTTGATGGGCATAGGAGTCCTAGTAAATATTGTCCCGTTTTACCCTTTGAGCACGAAACCCTAAAAACAGATCCGTGAATGACTTTAGAAGACTTTAAGGCACGACTAACACATTGACCTCCTTTTACGGCTTTTGCCTTACCTGAAACCCGAGGTAGAATGTAAATCCTTCCTAACAAACAGTAAACAGGTGTGTCGTTAGAACCCAGCTGTGTCGCGTCAGAGGTACACGAACCAGGTGCTTGAGTGACACTGGGTTTATATCTGAATAGTCTAGAGGTCTATATCAATCTAGACTCTGTTTTTTAATCTCTGAGACTAAAATGACATTAGGTACGTGTGTTGTCACACTTGTCACAACACAAAAGAACTGACATCATTCTTATTGTAAGTTTGACATTTGCCTGTGTCAGTTTAGGGTCAGGGATTAAAAAACGGACCTTAGTGAGGTTTTTATTGAAGTTCTGGCTTATTGGCCGTTCAGCTTGTATAAAATGGCCACTTCATTAGAATTTTAATAGGATCATACTAAGAATCATATTTTTTTCATACGGCAATATTTACACGGAATATGATTTCGATACAAAACAAATTGTGTATGATTCGATTAACCTATCACATACCCGTAAAACGAGACACAATAGTAAAACAATAACAGCGCGGTCTCATAGGACCGGTTGGGGATTCATGAATTTTGTGCAAAAAAGTTTATTAAACGTATTCGTAAATTGGTAAACGTAAAAAAAAATCCACTTTTATGGAGTTTATGGAGCAGTGGCAGTCTTTTCTGATAAAATAACGAATCTTTCACAATCATTCCCAATAAAAAAACATCTTTGCCCATTAATAACTATAATTATTATTTGGTAACAAACTAGCACAGCACATACAGCGAGTATCCATCTTTACGTTGTCGAAACCTGCACGGTCCGGACTAAGCGCTTTGCCTCGTCGGTTATACCGCGTACATCGAGGGACTGGAACAATTGGCCTGCTGCGGTCTTTCCGTCCGATTACAATTTGGGTGTCTTCAAGA
The DNA here is from genome assembly GCA_030763345.1 of Mythimna separata. Classification (NCBI taxonomy): domain Eukaryota; kingdom Metazoa; phylum Arthropoda; class Insecta; order Lepidoptera; family Noctuidae; genus Mythimna; species Mythimna separata. The sequence continues at coordinate 1,349,742 of CM061188.1, read as the reverse complement.
CTAGAGTGAATAGGCTCTTAATAAACTAGTGCGCCTCACCATCAACGACTGCATCATTATCATCAGGTGGGATTGCAGTCAAGCACTGGTTTATGTAATATAAAAAAGCAGCTATTGTATTCGCTGATGCCTGTGTTTCAAATAATTTGTAGACGTTTAGCTTGTCCAATCAATTTTTAAAGCAGTTTAATGTAGTCGCTACACCACTTTCTGGGAACCTGTTCCATGCTGTTACGACTTGAAAGGCTTCTTCTGATGTATTTCCCCATCGTCATCATCAATATCATTTCAACCGAATGACGTCCAATGCTAGACATAGCCCTCCCTTAAGCGACGCCACAAAGACCATAGCTTGAGGAAATGTTCTCGTAAATGTAATATTTTTAGTATTATTAATGATAATGATAAATGATATTTATTTTGCAAATAGGTTTCACGAAACACTTTTACACGTCAATTTTTTTGTCATAATTATTAATCTAGATGAGGCCGGTGTTTCCTAATTGACTACCCTGAGAAGAAACACCGAAACAAACACAGGGGTCACAGTCTCTTTTTAAAAAAAATATCCATACAAAATGTATTGGTCAAATCATATGCGAACTATGCAGATTGGTGTGTGAGATGGCCTTTTAAAGAAAGAACCATGCAGATTTGAGTGGACCTGTCCAGTCAGTGCAAGCATTTGTCATTCGTCGTAAAGCTCAACTCAGGACTACTAAGGAGCTCAACGACTTGACGAACAATACAAAGGAAAGGACATTTGGTTAGGCCGCAGAAAATACTCAAATTGCCAGACATAAGTTAAAAATATTCAATTTCTTGTTAGGACTTGAAAAGCTAAATTGAATTGTAACTTTAACCTAATTATAAATGACTAAGCTATATTTCTCATTGTTACAGATGGAGGCCAAAGTGAAGGAGGAGGTTCCCGACAAAGACTACACTCAGCCGACCACCACAGAGAGGAGGAAATGTAAGTCAAGACTCTTACTACAAGCCTTTTTGTAGAACTACCACTGTTAGTGTAACTGTTTGGATTCTGTAAGTTGTGCTCGTGTTTCGGGAAATAGTTTTCAAGGTTTTGTGACATCTTATAAATATAGAAAATGCAAAGGCCTAACTCACTCACCGAGACACCACAGTAGAAAGAAAGGCCAAAAAGATAGAAGGATTGTGTGAGGAGTAATCTACACTAATATAATAAAGAGGTAAAGTTTGTGTTTTTGTTTGTATGAGGTAATCTGTGGAAGTACTGGTCCGATTGCTAAAATTTTTCACCAATAGAAAGCTGCTGTATTCTTGAGTAACATAGGCTATATTTTATGTACGCGGGCGAAGCTGCGGGCTAAAGATAGTATGAAATAAAAGGGAGGATAGTATGACGGGTGATAGGACAGAATTGAAGAAAAAAGTTCCAAGTTATAAGCTACACGGAAAGGAAGAAAACGAATTGCTAGTGTGTAGGTTAAATAGATTTTAAGTTGGTTCAGGTAATATGCTTATTTATTTTTATTATTGCTTGTGCAAAGTATAACTTTGAATAGCGTCTGTCTACATCTAATAATATTACTATTTAATCATATTTATAAAGACATTATTTTGTAGAGTAACAACGAATGCTAGAGTAATTGAGTATTAAGCCCACGTTGGGCGCCAAAATAATTTAGGTACATAATTTTAGGCTGTCACGTAGCCTCATTCCAAGAATTACAATGAATTCTTATTCAGACTATACATATTTTAAAGCCATAGGATTGAAATAACAGAGGCTATTTTACTTGTCATAAGTATTTTTAAAACGAATATACTATCTATGCCTATATTCCTGCAATAAAACGAATTTTCTCGTGGTGACATAAAGACGAACAAAATTAGACCATATCGTATCAAGTAGGTACGGAAAAGTACAAAGGACTGTTTGCAGGAAATACCTTCTCATGATATTAGGTACTAGTTTCTGTTGTCAATACATTCTTAGTTCTAGTCTGACACTTATTTCTGTAAACAAGTTACTAAAACACACTTCAATGAACGGCGGTACATCGAAGCGGACGTAGTCATTTGCCTGTCTCAATTATTAAAATCCTAGCTTTTATCATTAGTTATAAAAAGACACTGGCAAACCAAACTTAAGTGGCAGTGGGCAGGGCACATAGCTCGTAGAACAGATGGTCGATGCGGATGAAAGGTACTGGAGTGGTGACCACGTACTAGACGCAGTATTGAGAGACTTTCCACGATAGTCGCGGTAATCCAATGGATGCGAGACGCACAGGACCGGCCGTTGTGGCAAAGCTTGCGGGAGGCCTATGTCCATTAATGGCTGTATCCGTCGTTTGGCTGAAATGATGATGATGAAACACTGGCCCCTCTGGTATGCTACTGAAAGAAACTATCTTTACGAACATCAAATGTCCTAATTCGATCGGTCATCGTCTACCTGCATTCTAAGTGACACCTAATTTACCTGTACTGCCATTCAGGCGTGATTGATTAACCAAGAGACATGGACACACGTTCACATTATTATAATATCAACAGAATAGTAACAATAATAATACTCCCCCAACCGAGTTTCGATCACGGTGGCCAATCTCAACAGAGATCAGCCAAGTACGCAGGAAATTATAGTGCACAAGTGTGTGCGCAAACACAGGTGCACTCTCTGTTCTTTTACTCTCATAGTCCGATGGGACGGCAATCCGACACGACCGGAGAGAGATCAGGCGCAGGACCAACGGCTTTACGTGCTTTCCGAGGCACAGGGGTATCACACCACCAACTTCCAAACTCTGGGCAGCTACAGAGTAATTCCTAATGGAAAAACCCAATAGCACTTTTTGGCCGACCCGGGAATCGAACCTAGGACCCCTTACTCAGCAGTCGCTCTTGCGACTACTAGACCAACGAGGCAGTAACAGTAGTATGGCTATGGCATTAAGTCCGCCTATGCACATTGCGCTGCATAAAGAATAAATAAATAGTGACAAACAGCGTCTATCAGGTAGGTAGCTGAATAGATAGTCAAATATTATCAGATACGAAACTTTTACTACCCATTCCTAAAAATAGAAGCATTATTCTATCAGCGCATGATGTGAAAAAGTACAACTGTTGGTGATCGTAATCTAGGGCTGGTCGTATGGAGCACGGACTAAAGCTAGATAGACAGTAATGTTGTGTGTAGGATGGTGAGTGTAGAGGTAAGAATTTGGGTGTACCTAAAAGTAAGCACTTTGATCATGTACCGGACATCATCTGCCTAGCCTTTTCCCAACTATATTGGGGTCGGCTTCCAGTCCAGCCGGATTTAGCTCAATACCAGTATTTTACGAGGAGTGGCTGCCTACCAGACCTCCACAGCCCATTAACTGGGGTAACACGGTACTTCATAGCAAGACTGGAGTCAGATCTACTAGCTTCTGACTATCCGTAACGACTGCCAAAGATCTACAAATGACAACCGGGACCTACGGCTTTTTCCTACTTACTCGTAAATAATCCTACGTTGGGCTAAGCTCTTGTGAGTGTTGATATTATTTATTTATTGTTATTTTAACTTTATAAATATTGCTACTGGCATAATATACTTAATTAGCTATCCTCCGCGGTTTCACTCGCATCTTTGGCTCCGCTTCTGTGTATTGTAACATGATGTTTTATAGCACTATACTATTTATGACTCTGACCATCCCATTCAGAAGGATTTTTGCCAATCTGGAGACTAACACGTTTATTATATCATTTCTTTGGTATTTTTTCTATCTTTTAACCTACAACATTCACCCAACAAACTTTCACACATAATATTTCACAAACAGATAATATCGTTATTGAGCTGTACCTTCTACATTTACAATAATAAACTCCTCCTCCTTGCGTCGTATTCCTCAATGCTGAGGGTCGTGACCTCCCTGCTTCATCACCTTAGCCCTTATGATGTTCCTCCATTTGCTTCTATCTTTGGCGTTGTGAAGGGCATCGTACATCGTGGAGTTAAGAGCGGCGCGGATCTGGTCGGACCAACGTATTGGGCTGCGCCCGCGAGGCCTTTTTCCATCTACTTTACCGGTCACAATGAGCCTTTCGAGGTTGTCACCGTCTTTCCTTGCAATGCGACCGAAGTATTGCAGAATCATTCGAAGGCACTCGGACGACAGCCGTGAAGAGATTTGAAGCTCTTGTAAGATGGATATGTTGGTCCGAAATGCTGTCCAAGGGATACGGAGCATCTTTCTCCAGCACCACATCTCAAAGGCGTCGATGCGTTTGCGGTCTGCAGCTTTCAGAGACCAAATCTCAGCGCCATAGGAAAAGATCGAGAAGATTAGTGTCCGTACCAGTTTGGTTTTGGTCTTAACGGAGATGTTGCGATCCTTCCATACCTTATCAAGCTGAGCCATGGCGCTCTTAGCCATGCCGATTCTCCTGCGAACTTCCTTCTCGCACGGCCCATCGTTACTGATGATGGAGCCCAGGTAAACAAAGTTGTCCACTGCTTCTAGGTTCAACGCGCCAGTGAGTTCCAATTTTCCAGATCTATCCACCACCATGACCTTCGTTTTGGACCTGTTCACCGAAAGCCCCTTCTCCTCGCTGATACTCTCCATTCGATCTAGGAGTGCAACCATTTCCGACTCATTTGCTGCAAGAAGAGTAGTGTCATCAGTGTATCGCAGGTTGGTAATTCTTACGCCACCAACTGTGATGCCCCCCTCCCAATTCTCACAGGTTCGTCTCAAGATGTATTCTCCATAAATGTTGAACAAAATAGGGGATATAATACATCCCTGGCGTACTCCTCGATGAAACTTGAAAGGTTTCGATGTTATCTTATCTACTCTTACAACTCCCTGGCCTGAGTCGTACAGGGTGCAAAGTAGAGCGATGAGATGATCCGGAACTCCCAGTTCATGTAGAACCCTCCACAAACAACCCCAGTTGACACAGTCAAAAGCTTTGCTGTAGTCGACGAAACACATTATCACTGGCGTATCAAACTCGTATGCCTTCTCAACGATCTGCCTGACATTGAGAATCTGCTCTCGAGTGCCCTTGCCCTTAACGAAACCCGCTTGCTCCTGCGGGATTTGCCAATTCAGGTAGTAACGGATGCGATTATTGAGAATATGGAGCAAGATTTTGCTGGCATGGGAGATAAGGGACAAGGTCCGATAATTACCGCAGCTCTTGGTTGACCCTTTCTTGTGCAGCGGAAGAGTTACAGATTCCGACCAGTCATGCGGCCAATCACCGTTTTGCCAGATGTGTGAGCATATCTTGTGGAGTGTCTCTACACCCAAGTCACCCATAGCTATAAGCACCTCAGCTGTTATTTGATCGCTTCCTGGTGCCTTCTTCTTTTTGAGGGACTGAAGAGCAGCACATACTTCGGAGCGAAGAATTGTGGGTTCCAGTTCTAGATTCTTCATATCCAGGACGCCTTCGGGTGTTGAATGGGGATCCGTGTACAGCTGCTCGCAGTAGGCACGCCATCTCTCGGCAATACGGTCAAGCTCGTGGAGCACGGTTCCATCTGCATCTTCTATGACCCACGATTTAGCCCTGAACTGCTTGGAGAGCAGTCTGACTTTCTTGAAAAGGTCTGCAGTTTGTAACTTGCTGGAACTTTTCTCGATATCGCCACAGATGCCCTCGATAAATTGGTTTTTGTCACGGCGACAACTAGTTTTAATAGCCTTGCCAAGCTCGGAGTATTCAGTCATTACAGCACGATCCTGTAGACCCCTAGTTTTTAAAGTCTTTCTGCGCTGGATGAGCTCCCACGAGCGATCAGAGATCCAGCACTTTTTCTTCCGCTCTGGTATCCTCTTACCAGAGGCCCGGTCAAGCGCATCGTTGATGTGATTTTTTAGATAATTATGTCCACTGCTTATCAGCGTTAGCGTTCTCTTGCACCGGACAATCCTTCAACTTCGTTTCCAACGCCTCTCGGAAGATTCTTTTTTCAGACGGATCCAGGTTTCTTGCCTTTGGTGGTAGACGTCTAGGTGCCTGTAAACGCAGTGAAAACTGGGCTACGAGAAGGTTATGGTCAGAGCCGCATTCCGCGCCGGGAAAGGTCTTCACATTAGAGATTGAGGATCTCCAGCGGGTATCTAGAATGATGTATTCGATTTGATTTCTGTGCCTATCGCCTGGGGATCTCCATGTGTACAAACGTCTTGGATGATGTTGGAAGTACGTGTTCATGATACTGAGTTTCCTGTCTATACAGAACTCAATCAGTTTTCCACCCCGTTCATTCCTTGTGCCAAGTCCGAATTTTCCTACAGTGCTTCTGATATGATCGTCAGCAAGTGTACTACCGACCTTGGCATTCAAGTCACCAAGGATCATTTTAACTTCCCGGCCCGGAATAGAGTTCAGCGTTTCCTCTAGTTTCCCATAGAAGTCCTCAATTACCTCATCTTGAGCTTGTGCCATCGGCGCGTATACTACTACTATATTCAGTACGCACGGTTTGGTGTTCAGCTTCATTGTCAGAATTCTATCGGAGACCGGGCAATAACCGAGGACATATTTGTTCATGTATGGTGGCAATATGATTCCGACCCCATTCCTACTCGAGTCCTCGCAGCCTGAAAAGTACATGGTGTTCCCTGTCGCAGTGTTGAAGTGGCCATTACCACGCATGTGTGTTTCGCTGACGCCTAATATGGAAATCTTGTGTGATTCCATTTCCTTCTCCACGATGCTTAGTTTGCCCGCCATTAATAGACCTCGGACGTTCCAAGCGCCAATACGATGTTGGGATTGTATTGAGGTCTTCTCGCTCCTATGTTTAGTAGCACCGACAGTAGTAACTCTTCCTTCTGAAGCCCGTCGGTACACCTCAGGGGAAGCTTCGGTCGCCAATTTCACACCATCCAGCCCGGGCACTGGGTGGCGCCGATGGTTAGTCGGGTCGTCCAACATAGTCTCTCTCACTGTTTCTGATTCCATGGGGGGGTTTTCTTGGGAAGATAATCGTAGTGGGTTCCCACGTCCTTCTACATCAGTCTTTTAGGGGGTATTTAGGGCCCCACGGTCACTGGTTACCGACCCACGGACGCTAGGTCCTCGTGGGGTTGCCGGGTTAGTTACCGCCGCCCAATACTCGGCGTTGACTGTTTCACGGCCTGAGTAGGTCTCTTCCATACCAACCTTCCTCCTTTCTCATTCGGGCTTGGGACCGACAACGGCGGAGTTAATGAATAATAAACAAGTCGTATTAAACAACAACTAATCAAGCATAACAACAAATCCCTTTAAATGCACCTTTTAACTACGCGAGTAGGCCCACGTTGGGCGCCAATAGTCAATGGGCGCCCAACGTGGGCCAACACAACGTAATTATTAAATCGTATACTGCTACTGAAATTGTATACTTAACTATACAACATATTCCACACACAACTTCCACTCAAATGTTCTACTCAACTTTTGTTTCAACAGATAACATCGTTATTGAGCTGTACTACTACATTTACAGTAATAAACAAGTCGTATAAACAACAAAAACGCATTATTCTATCAGCGCATGATGTGGGAACGTACAACTGTTGCCGATTGTAATCTAGCGCCGGGCGCGCGGAGCACGGACCGAAGCCGGGGGCACAGATGTAGGGTAGCTAGATGTTGTCACGAGCGTAGTTGTGAGGGTGGCGTGAGCGTACTTGCGAGGGTGTATTGACCATCTTAACATAACGAGTTTCCTCCGTGTCTCGGAAAGCACGTTAAGCTGTAGGGCCCGGCTGTCATTTGTAGATCTTTGGCAGTCGTTACGGATAGTCAGAAGCCAGTAAATCTGACTCCAGTTTTGCCGTGAAGTACCGTGTTACCCCAGTTAATGGGTTGTGGAAGCCTGGTAGGCAGCCACTCCTCGTAAAATACTGGTATTCAGCTAAATCCGGCTTGACTGGAAGCCGACCCCAATATAGTTCGGAAAAGGTTAGGTAGATGATGATGGAGCGCATTATTCTATCAGCGCATGATGTAGGAGAACGTACAACTGTTGCCGATTGTAATCTAGCGCCGCGCGCGTGGAGCACGGACCGAAGCCGGGGGGCACAGATGTAGGCGGGCTAGATGTTGTCACGAGCGTAGTTGTGAGGGTGGGGCGAGCGTACTTGCGAGGGTGTAGTGGAAAAGAGTTTATACTTAAGTACAGTGATAGTTGGTATGGGATCAAAAAAGCGATCGAAATTAAATACAAAAGGTGTAATTTTGAATCTGCATAAAATTTTAGGAAGTGGAGCGCATTATTCTCGTGGCTAGATAATAACAGCCGCACAGGTTGATCTTCAAGGTATCTTAACATAACGAGTTTCCTCCGTGCCTCGGAAAGCACGTTAAGCCGTAGGTCCCGGCTGTCCTTTGTAGATCTTTGGCAGTCGTTACGGATAGTCACAAGCCAGTAAATCTGACTCCAGTCTTGCCATGAAGTACCGTGTTACCCCAGTTAATGGGTTGTGGAGGTCTGGTAGGCAGCCGCTCCTCGTAAAATACTGGTAACTCCGGCTTGACTGGAAGCCGACCCCAATATAGTTGGGAAAAGGTTGATGGAGATGATGATAGAACGCATTATTCTATCAGTGCATGATGTGGGAGAGCGTACAACTGTTGCCGATTGTAATCTAGCGCCGCGCGTGTGGAGCACGGACCGAAGCCGGTGGGCACAGATGTAGGCGGGCTAGATGTTGTCACGAGCGTAGTTGTGAGGGTAGAGTGAGCGTACTTGCGAGGGTGTAGTGGAAAAGAGTTTATACTTAAGTATAGTGATAGTTGGTATGGGATTAAATAAACAAAATGATCGAAATTAAATACAAAAGGTGTAATTTAGAATATGCATAAAATTTTAGGAAGTAGAGCGCATTATTCTATCAGCGCATGATGTGGGAGAACGTACAACTGTTGCCGATTGTAATCTAGCGCCGGGCGTGTGGAGCACGGACCGAAGCCGGTGGGCGCAGATGTAGGCGGGCTAGATGTTGTCGTGAGCGCAGTTGTGAGGGTGGCGTGAGCGTATTTGCAAGGGTGTAGTGGAAGAGAGCTGTACCTATAGTAATAATTGATGTCTATAAAAAAAAAACGAAAAACTAAATTTTGATACACAAGATTCAGTTTTCAATCTGCTCAAAATGGTTATTATAAAATTCGTAAATAATCATATAATATTATAAAAGTTCGATCGATAACTGTAATACTTAATAATAATTAGTAATACTTCTTTTGAAAGTTCTCTTATTAAATTAAATCTCTTCAAAAAACAGAATTATCTGTAGCGGTATAACACGCGTCTTGTCACTGTGTGTGTGGGTGTGACAGCCTGTACCTACGAGGGTCCGCCCACTTACTCTAAGAAGCGCTTTTACCGATTTTTGTAAACAAGAATATATTTTTATCTCTTTGTTGATTCAGGGTTTATTGGCACGGACAACTGACCAGGCTGGACATATCTAACTACTTAAGTATCTATCATCATCTCAGCCGGAAGACGTCCACTGCTGGACAAAGGCCTCCTCTAAGAGTTGCTTTAACTACCAACCAAACCGTTTTGGAAACAAATTTATTATAACTAAGAGTAGAATTTTCAGCCGGAGTCAGTGTTTGCTGATAGCTACAACTCAGGGGTCTTTAAGTCAATAATGAATAGGATAGTTCTAGGCAAGCTTGCTCCATCTTCAGCCACATCATCACTTAACATCAGGTGAGATAGTGGTCAAACGCTAGCCTATCCATAATATAAAAAAAATCTTCTTTCACCATTACGAGAACAGCATTTACACCTTATTCCTATAAAACTAATCAATACCTCCAAAACCGACACTTTGATTTTGATAGACACACCTCCAAACTCATCAACTATTATCAATGTACCCTACACCTGTAATATTTTCAAACAATAACCAGGGAACATGAACGGGCGGCTACAAATGAGAGTAGTTCATATCCTATCACCGTGGGAGAGCCGGCACCTGCGTCTGATCATAATCTAGCGATGGAGGCTCGCGGCACGAACCGAATATACTGATGGATGCGAAGATATAGGGAGACTAGATGGAGTGCGCTGGATTGCGGTGCTTGGTTAAGTAGTTTTGATTCATTTAATTAGAAATAATAGAGGGAGGAAGATTGCATTAACTTGGAAGTATAGGCTAGGAAGGATAAATTTGGATGACGTACATTTATCAAAGCAGGCAAAAATGAAGAAATGAGTGTGTCAGTTAATTTTAAACTACCCGATGAGTGATGAAAATATTTTATTTATCAAAATATCAATGCTATAGGCTTAACTAAATACAGTAACAACTTATGTACACATGTAAGTGAAAAGTCGAATGAGTATCAGCGACAGACGCACTCTATAGATTTTTCGTCTAAGAAGGTTATTTTTCCTTGCCTATACGACTCAATGATTTCATTTTACTTAAAAAATGTAGTTTAAATAAAATGTTTCAGTCAAATCTTTCGACTTCAATGGGATTTTTAAGCTACATCTAATATTATTACTTCTCTATCGTGGTTATATTTACAAATATGTAAACTCACATGACACAAGAAACACAGACCCAGAACAATTATATGTAGACCATACAAATATTTGTTCCGTATGGGCATCAAACGTGGGACACACAGCTCAACAGCCAATCACTCACCCACTGTGCCAATCCTGCTGTGGGGGCTCACGGCACACATGCTTAGCATACTTTCGCGACAAAAGTGCAGTCGCCAAGCGGGACCGTGACGGGTTCGAACGACAGTCCCGTACGCGCAGTGGTGGTGCAAACCGGTTACTTGCGCAACTAACTTTGTACAGCATTCGTTGTAACTCATAGTATGTGTTCTGGACTAATAAATATCTATGTGACTTACTGAAGTGACTTTCAATTAAACTACTCCCTACACAAGGCTACACCGTACCCAGGAACTAACACACACGTACGCCATACACTACCACCACGAGACTCAACACTGCCATCCTTTTTATGACTAGCCCCATCCAGCCTCACTATATCTTCGTCGGCACCGGCTGTAGTAAAAGCATTGTATTTGCCGAGTCCTAACGTTTAATGCGCACATTTGCACCACCGCTTCTGATTTCTAAGTATTTTTCACAGAACTGTTTACGTTTATGTTTGTGAAAGCTTTCGCTACTGAAATCAATAAAATATGCTTTTAAAAAGGAGATTTGTTCGTTCGTGGAAAATATGTTTTAGTTGTTACTTTGAAATAGTGACGGTTCACCTCGTCATCGAAGGACTTGAACACTACTTCACTAATGTGAAATTAATAGTGTTCCAGTCCTTTCGATGATTAGAAGCTGAGCTGAGCTGATGTTCCTGACGGACAGCTTCTAATGTTGTACAAAGCACAGTTCCGATCGTGTGTTGAGTACTGCAGCCACATATGGGCTGGAGCTGCGAAATGCCACCTGGCAGCTTTGGACTCAGTGGAAAGGCGTGCGAAGAGGCTAATTAGAGATCCAGATCTGGTTAAGACCAATTTACAAAGCCTTGAGCACAGGCGTGGAGTAGCCAGCCTTTCGGTTTTCTACAGGATGCATTTTGGAGAGTGTGCGCGGGAATTGCATGAACTGATTCCGCCATCCTCGTTTTACCATCGGACAAGCCGTCGTACGGCGAGTATTCACCCTTACGTTGTCGAAACCTGTACGGTATGGACTAAGCGTTTTGCTTCGTCGTCTATACCGCGTACATCGAGGGACTGGAACAATTTGCCTGCTGCGGTTTTCCCGTCTGATTATAATTTAGGTGTCTTCAAGGCTAGAGTGAATAGGCTCTTAATAAGCTAGTGCATTTAAAAAAGTGTTTTTTTTTTAAACGCTTTCCGGATGAGAACCATTTTTCAATTACCAATTTTTGCAATGTAGCAAGGAGCATTCCTGCGATTGAGGCTCTAGGTGCGTACATTCGATACTTATATTTACTATAGAAACAAACAAGAGTGCTATAGATTTCCTCACGCTTCCCCTGACCCCGACTCCTAAGTCCTAGCTATGTGGATTGCTTTCATTTTCCTTTCTTTTCAGTAATTTTAACTTATGTCTGGCAATTTGAGTATTTTATGCGGCCTAACCAAATGCCATTCTTTCCTTAGTATTGTTCGTCAAGTAGGAGTGAGGCATATTTATCGGAACAGTAAAAAAAAAACAGGTTTTCCAAAGTAACAGCATGAAACAGATATCTCAGAACCGAAATAACAGTTCCTGCCTGTTTCTCCTGTTCCACAACAAACAGCTAGCCATAACATTAGCTCTTTCTATCTAGCCTAAGGATGTTTACTTTGTTAGAAAGAGATACAAACAAAACGATGTGGAACAGTTTCAAATGAAACATGCTCCTTTCTCTTCTGACATACAGTTATAGAAAGAGACAGCTTCTGTTCTTCGGAACAAGCTAACGTTACTTTTTCTTTTTCATTTCTGAATCTGTTGCAATCAATGCATCTTTAGTTCCAGAGGAACAGGCTGTTATTTTGGAACAGGATTTTGAAACTGTTATTTTCTTGGAACTGGAACAGGCGAAACAGGTTTCTAATTTTATCTGTTCCAACCCACCACTATCGTCAAGTCGTTGAGCTCCTTAGTAGTCCTGAGTTGAGCTTTACGACGAATGACAAATGCTGGTACTGACTGGACAGGTCCACTCAAATCTGCATGGATCTTTCTTCAAAGGGCCATCTCAGACACCAATCTGCATGGTTCGCATATATGATTTCACCAACACGTTTTGTATGGTTTTTTTTTTAAAGTGACTGTGACCCCTGAGTTTGTTTCGGTGTTTATTCTCAGGGTAGTCAGTTAGGAAACACCGGCCTCATCTAGAACAAAATGACAAAAAAAATTGTACGTGTAAAGTGTTTGTGAGAACCTAGTTGCAAATAAATATCATTTATCTAGCCTCCGCAGGCGTGGGCTTGCATACGACGAGCACTGGGTAGCTCGCCGTCCAACCATTCGGTAACCAACCGGTCCGAGCCCGGGTCGTTGACCGTTCCACCTACGCCTTAAAGAGATATCAGCAAAACTGTAGGGGCTCAGGGCCTGTAGGGGCAAAGACCTACTTCTTCTTCTTCTTTCTGCCCTTATACCATATTACTTGGGGTCGGCGCAGCACGTTTTCTTCTTCCATTCTATCCTGTCGTCCGTCACACTATCACTAACTCCCTTTTCTTTCATATCAGTCCTTACACAATCCATCCACCTACTAAGGTTTTGTTTTAAATGGATGATTTCTAACCTTAAGTTTTCATGTCATGTTGACAGTTGATAAATGGTGGACTATTAATTTAGTTTTTCATGATATTTATTGTAAAATAAGTGTAAAACACGCGTGCGAGACTTCGACGAGAGCGTACGTAGTTAGTTTACTCCGTACCGCTTAAGTCAAGGTTTTTCCGAGAACCTACATACGTTCAGAATGGACGAAAAAAGTGACGGAAATAACGCGGATAACAGCGATTCAGCGATTACTTCGATTTCCTTTATGGGTGAGACTAGTAATGGTAGTACCCAGAAGGATTGCGAGATGAATACTGGAAGAATTGCAGAGAAAAGGGCCAGGGAAAAGAGTGATGAAAGCTGCAGCGAGGACGGGTTCACAACAGTTACCAAAAGGCGTTCCAAGCGTCTTCTAAGGAGCGAGTCTGGAATTGAAGGTGAATCAGGGAAAGAGATAAGAGGAGGAAACTTGGATGACAACTACAAGATTAGCCTAACGTCTTTAGAAGTATTGCCCAAACAAATGGCGTTAGCTAAATTACTAAAAAATGAGAATATTCAAAATATATTGCGAATCAACTATAAGAGTCCCTATAGGGTTATCATACAAATTGCTAAGAAAGAAGATGGAGAAAAGCTGATCAAATGTCAAAAGTTAATCGAATTAGGAATAAGAATTCAATTCGTTAACCAACTCGACTTATCATACGGAATAATTAAGGGTGTAGACTTGGAATTGAGCGAGCCAGAGATATTAGAGTCATTAGAAACTTCGTGCAAAATATTATCAGTGAGAAGACTAAGGCGTGTCAATCAGGACAGAGAGTGGGTGGACAGTGAGACTGTACGTGTGTGTTTTGAGAGTCCTACAACTCCAGAGTTTATTTTTGCGTATGGATGCCGTTTTAGAGTAGAAAGATATGTATTTCCTGTCTCTCAATGTTCCAATTGTTGGAAATTCGGGCATATAAAGAAATTCTGCCCAACGAAAAAGATAAGGTGTCCTAAATGTGGCAAAGAGCATGAGAACTGTGAAACAGACAGAGTTATATGTCCTAATTGCAAAGGGCCTCACATGGCACTTGACAAAACATGCCCTGCTTTCTTGAAAGAAAAAGAAATTCGAACTCTAATGAGTGTAGAAAACATATCCTACAAAAAAGCCTTAGAAAAATATCTAAAGGACAATAATAAAGGTATTATGTTTACATCAATTTCGTCTAGTCCTGATGAAAAGACGGAGAAAAGTCAAATTAATTTGGAGAAAACTTACAGTAGTGTTGTGCAATCGGCAGTTCCCGCAGAAGAAGTCTCATCTTATGAAAGTGCATGTAGTCAAACAGAAATCTTAGAGATCAGACAAAAACAAAAAGTTAATAGGTCTAAGAAGCAAAATAAATATAAAGATAGGCAAGGAAACCAACCAAATCTTATGGAAACAGAGTGGGAAAACTTTTCTATAGAAGATGAGATAATTGAAAGTAGTCAGGAAAATAGACAATCTGAAAAAGAAGAAGCTGAAAAGAAAAAGCAAAGAAAATTCAGATTTATTGAAATATTTTTAAAAATCAAAGAAATAATTTATTCAAAAAAAGGTTTTAAAGAAATAATTATGTCGGTGTTGGAGGTATTGTATGAGGAATGCAAGGTAATCATTAGGGACTTTTTAATTGGGGGAAATTTTTGTCAATGGTTTTTTAATTTAAATGGATAATTATCGTAAGGACGACGCTGTGATTAATATACTACAATGGAATAGTCAAAGTTTAAAGCCAAAATCACATAGTTTAGACGCGTTACTTGGGCAAGAAAAAATACATATTGTGATTGTAAGTGAAACTTGGCTTAACCCAGAAGTTCATTTGAATATCAGAGGTTATAATATATATAGAAAAGACAGAGACGATTCATATGGTGGTGTTGCGATAATTATTCATAAATCTATACAGGCGCAAGTATGCCCAATTAGCTTAGGTAATGTAGGTATAGAGATTATATGTGTTAAAATACTTAATTGTAAGAGTTTAGAATATGTTGTATCCATTTATTGCCCATCATCAGTGCGTACATCATCATCAGATTGGGACAATATTTTCTCGTTAATGCCTAAAAAATCAATAGTTGCAGGTGACTTTAATGGTCATCATACGAACTGGTCTTATAAAACGGATAACCGTGGAACTCAAATATTGGACTCATCTTTGGAGCACGGCTTTGTGACATTGAATAATGGAGAGGCAACCCGGGTCAAATTAGTTCATGGAAATATTCAAAGATCGTCACCGGACATCACACTGGCATCATCAGACATCGCTATTAAATTTCATTGGGCAGTAATGAACGAAAATTTAGGTAGTGATCACCTCATAATGAAGATTTCAATGAATTATCAAGAACACATCGAGTATAGTAAAAGACGTAACTTCAAAAAAGCAAACTGGGAGGCCTATCGTCAAGAGCTTACGGAGTCTTTTAATGGAATAGTTAATGTCAACAATAATATTCAGGCATTATATGACTATTTCTTAGAACAAGTTGATATGGCAGCTAATAAACACATACCTATCATTAAAATATGTACTAGTCCCTTAAGGAATTTTAAACCAAAAGAGTATTGGGATCCATCATTATCTAGAGCAGTGGCTGAACGTAGGTTAGCTTTAGCCAAATTCAGAAGAAATCCTACTCCTGAAAACCTTATGAGGTTAGAAGAGAAAGGGGCACATGCAAATAATTTGATAATTAAAGCCAAAGACAGCGGCTGGAAAAAGTTTTGTAGTAGCATAGATGAAACTTCTTCTGTTTCTGACATGTGGCAAAAGATGAGATGGCTTAAAGGTTATCGTCAAGCTAAATTCAATGTGTCGGAAGAAAAACTTAAAGGATTGTTATATTCACTCACACCGGATTCCGTGATAAATTTACCACTAAATTTTAAATCACAAAACGCTTTAATAGAGTCAACATTTACAATAGAAGAATTTGAAAATAGTTTAAAAAAAAAGGACACTGCTCCGGGTAGTGATGGAATAACGTACTCTATGATCTACAATCTTCCGTGTGAGGCCAAGAAGTTTCTCCTTCGGACATTTTATGATATTTACACAACTGGAGAAATCCCAAAACAGTGGCGTGAGATATCTGTTATTGCTATTCCTAAAGCTGGGCAAGACATGAACACAGATATTAAACTTAGGCCTATATCTCTTATATCCTGTGTCTGTAAGATATTCCATAATATGATCGGAAAAAGAATAGAATGGCATATTGAGAAACACTCAGTTTTATCACCTTACACGGTTGGATTTAGGAGAGCTCGATCTTGTTTAGACTGTGTTTCAAGACTATCTACTTATGTTCAACTAGGTTTCACTAAAAATGTCCCTACGTTGGCTTGCTTTGTGGACATTACAAATGCGTACAACAATGTCTTAGTGGAAAAGGTTGTTCAGACACTGGATGATCTGGGAATTGGCTCAAAAGTTTGTAGTTATTTAAATTCATTCTTATTAGAGCGATACTTGATGATAAGAAGTAGTGATGGCCGAACTGTTGATGTTAGACGAGCAAGCAAGGGGTTGGCACAAGGCGACCCATTATCACCGATGCTTTTTAACATTATTACATCAAAAATTTGTCAACAAATTGAGAATGTAATCGTTTCGCAATATGCGGATGATTTCGTATTTTACCTGAGTCATAAAGATTTAAACTGCGCGGAATCAATAATGCAGGCTGCTCTTAACTCTATGGTTGTAATGCTGGATGATATAGGTCTGGACATGTCTCCAGACAAAACAAAGATGTGTCTTTTTAGTAGAGGTAAAAGGAGACGACAATTGCAACTTACAATTAACAACTTACCAATCGCTTCAGTGGATTGTGTGAAACACTTGGGTATCTGGCTGGATAGATCACTTCTATGGAAAAAACACATTAACGAAATACTGGAAAAGACGGCTAAATTTTTGAATTTATTTAAGGTTTTGGCGGGGCCAACTTGGGGAATCCATCCAAAACATTTGAGATCTTTGTATATTTCATTGGTACGCAGTAGAATTGATTTTGGGTGTTTTCTCTATGATAATAGTGCAATGAGTAATTTAGGTAAACTGGACAAAACTCAGAACCAATATTTGAGGACTATAGGTGGTTTTATAAAAAGCTCTCCAATACATGTAATGGAAGCTGAAATGTGCATCCCTCCATTGTACGTAAGGAGATTATACTTAGCTTACAAGTTCTGTATAAAAAGTATGTCATGGTCAAACAATGTAACTATTAAATTAATAGATAACTTGAATGATCTTTCAGCAACAAGATACTGGAATAATAAGAAAATTCCGTTGCTTGTGACCGTCTACAATGAGTGTAAACACCGTAATATACATTGTTCAAGTATTTTAGACATGTACTCACTGGAAAAATGGGTATCAGGAATAAAAGTGCGGGATAAAATTAATTGTAATTTAGACTGTGTCAAAGCAGCTAAACGCAGCCATGAGGTTACATCACTTAAATTTGATGTTATCAGAGAACTTAGTGAAAAGTACTTTGGCTGGAAAGTGTACTTTACTGATGGGTCTAAGAGCAAAACTGGATGCGGTGCCGCTTATTATAGTTTGAGTGATGGAACTTCGGCATTGTTTAAATCCATTGATACAAATGTATCTGTTATGACAATGGAACTTGTCGCTATATCAAAAACCCTAGAGAACATAATTTCTCGAGATATCGTTACCCATTCTGTTAATCAAAACATTGTCATATGCACTGACAGCAAAAGTGGTTTAATGCATTTGGCTCGATGCGCCTCTGGTAGCAGAGGTACACCGACAGCTTATGCAATTCTTAGTCAATTTCATGAACTTGGTGATATTAATTTGAGGCTGCAATGGGTTCCATCTCATATTGGTATACTTGGAAACGAGAAGGCTGACTATTTTGCAAAAAAAGCTATTTTGGAAGGAGTGGAAATAGACATCGCTCCATTCTACACAGAAATATTTAGCTATTACAAGAACATATGCTACAATCGTTTTAAAGTATATTTCGACAGCAGATCTAAAGAAAAAGGCATATGGTACAAGACTATGCAAAGTGAGCCTCCTCGAATCCCTTGGTTCGCTGAAAGTCATACAAGGAGATCATATGTTGTGATGGCACACAGATTGCGTTCCGGTCATTTTCCATCCAGGAAATTTGGATATCTAATGAGTAAAGTCGATTCCCCTAACTGTCTAGTGTGCAATAAAATCGAAGATGTCCAACATTTGCTGGTGGAATGTGAAAAGAACCGAAGAGAAAGAGAGATAGTGACGCGGGAGTTAAAACTTAATTTGTATGATGTTGGGGCTTTCATTAGAATATTATCTACACCAAATTCGGGAGAAGCCAAACTGGTGTATGAAATGATTGCTGCATCACTAACTCCCTCGCTTACGCAATAACAATATTTGTTTAATTTTAGGTAGAGAAGTGTAAAAGTAGATTAATTTTTTAAAGGGTACGATGAGGCTGACGTACCTTTATAAGGTAAAAGCCTCGAAATAAATAAAGATCAAAAAAAAAAAAAAAAACCTTAAGTTTTTTTATAAAATAAAACTGTCACACCATTAACTGACGTGTCAAATAAAAAAAACCACGTCAATTGGCAGTTAATTCAGTTTTCAAAAAACACATACTCCTACTTAGTCACGTCCTCCCACAATGAGTGTACTTACACGTCACGAGAACCGACCCCCACGCCCGGCGCACGGCTGCCCGTTCCCACGTTACTCATTCATGGTGTTTACTGAGCGCCGCCCGCGGCCATCGGTTACCTGAAGCTGATTGTCCTAGTATTATGGGCACAGAGATGGACTGGGTGCTTAAGGAAAATGTGTCACTATAATTTTAAGGCCTGACCATATAACCTTGAGCACACTAAGCCATACTAGCCGGTGCAAGAAAAACGTAGAGAATACGCTCAGATCTTGGAGTAAAATCGATATAAAATCAAATTTTCGTGTTTAAAAAAAATAAAATAAGCATAATGTTCCTTTTCAAATTACCTATCCATTAGTTTAATCAAATCAAAATAAAGGTTACTTTACGAGGAGATGCATGTTGAAAATCATTACTTCTCATTTCTGTAGTTTCGTTGTGACCCTTTAATTAATTAAATTAATTTAAATAAAAAATATAAAATTACCATTTTGGAGTAGAGCTTATGTAGAAATTTAATGCATTTTTTATTTGTCAGTATTTCTATTGATTAAAGAGAAGTTGGCTCCTAAAAACTGCACTTTAAAGGGCTGCCGCTGCGTTTGACTTGGGGACGCGCCTTAAGATCCAGGGCCATTGAAGAACACAAGTGGGTCAGTGAAAATCTGTCACCCACTGCTTCTTGAATGTACTGGTGTCACTGATACACGCATGCAAACCCTAGGGTTCCTGAATAGAGAAAAATTAGAAAAATATCCCAAGGGAACCTATTTTCTATGTTTTGATTAATTGCTATATCAAGACATGATGACCCGTGTTTTTCAACTAACGAAGCACGAAGGAGTAACTAATAGACATACTTTCGTTTTTTAGGGTTCCGTAGCCAAATGGCAAAAAACGGAACCCTTATAGATCCTGTAACTTCTAAAATATGATGTAGACTACTATGCAAACTTCCACCGATTTGTTTGAATGAGATCTAGTTAGTATTTTTTTTTAATAAATCGTAAACCGTAATTAAGTTGGTACGGAACCCTCGGTGCGCGAGTCCCATTCGCACTGGCCCGGTTTTTTAATTATGTGTGATTTTCTTCAACAGCAAAAGTGTATTTGAATCTGATTAGTCCGGACCGTAGAGGTTCCGATGGTAGAACGGGGATGGCGGAATCAGTTCATGTAATTCCCGCGCACACTCTCCGAAATGCATCCTGTAGGAACCGGGATCTTCGATGGCATCACTGCTTCCCATCAGGTGGGATCGCAGTCAAGCACTAGTTTTATTATTAAAAAAAAAACCTTAATAGTTTCTTCAAGTCCGGTCACCTCCGTCAATCGTCGTCAGTAATAATTGATGAGGAGGTCGGTCGCCCCGCCCTCTCGTCCTCCTGCCAGTAAGCTTGAGGAGTGGAGGAGTAGGCTTCGGCGTACTGTGTGTATTATTAGCGCGGTAGCTCTCATTAACTGTCACTCCGTTTACATTTTTCATGAGTTTGCGTTTAGCTTTGCTTTAGTAGTTAATGGTAAGTGGTTAAGGGTAAGTTTCTTGTTAGTTTTTATGTTGTTGACTAGTTGCTGCTATCAGTGGCTAGATAATAACAGCCGCACAGGTCGATCTTCAAGGTTAAGCACCGCTTGCCAAGGTTGGTCTATGGATGGGTGACCATCTTAACATAACGAGTTTCCACCGTGCCTCGGAAAGCACGTTAAGCCGTAGGTCCCGGCTGTCATTTGTAGATCTTTGGCAGTCGTTACGGATAGTCAGAAGCCAGTAAATCTGAGCCCAGTCTTGCCATGAAGTACCGTGTTACCCCAGTTAATGGGTTGTGGAGGTCTGGTAGGCAGCCGCTCCTCGTAAAACACTGGTATTCAGCTAAATCCGGCTTGACTGGAAGCCGACCTCAATATAGTTGGTGAAAGGATAGGTAGATGACTAGTTGCTGCTGTCAGTGAAAATTATACCAAGGAAACATATCCTATGAGCTTATACCCATGTTTCAAGTTTCATCGATATCAATTTAGCCGTTACAGCGTGATCCTAAGTAATAAATATACACACATCATCTCTCAAATAAACGCTGGCATTTGTCTTCGTCTTCTGGCCGCGTTGAGTGGTGTGGGTCTAATTTAGGCGATATCCCTGAATGTAGGTCTACAAGTCTGACATAAAAAATTGTAGAGTTCGATGCGTAGATCGTTGAATTGTCATTATATCGAATCCCGTTCAAGGAACACGTGAATACCGATTTTGGGTAGGACTTTGATCGAAAGACTATAAAACTTCAACTATATCTGACTTATTTGATTTGAATCAGACTACTGGTCATCGGTCCGTCGACTACATCAATTAACCTTTAACACCACCACACACAAGTATAGCATAGAAGACCCCAATAAATCCTGTGGTTCACAATATCTCACCTGATCATAGTCGACGATAGACCACACTTGTCTAGAAGTAACCTATTTAGGAATACTAAGATAATGGGAACTACATTAGACCGACACACATGTGGGCGACGCCTGATGAGGTACCTATACGTAGAACCACGTCGTGTTGCATGTTGCATCGCGTGATGTGACCGATTTTGGGTAGGACTTTGATCGAATGATTATGAAACTTCAACGATATTTAACTTGTTTTTGAGCCATCGGTCCATCGACTACATCAATTAACCTTTAACACCACCACACACAAGTATAGCACGGGAGACCCTAATAAATCCTGTGGTTCACAAATCACGCTCGGGCTCCACAGCGCGTCACTCGAGTGGAGCACCCTTGACTTGCGTTGAGGGCCACCTATCATGCTGTCACCGGCTATCGGGATGATCTGACTGTGTGGGGGAGGGATGTAGTTGTGTATGGACTTGTTAGTGAATTGGAGGAATACTCGTAGGGGTATTTCTTTCAGTTGGTCCATGATAGCTTAGCTACAACCTGTGAGGTTTATCTTCTTCTTCCTGCCCTTATACCATATTACTTGGGGTCGGCGCAACATGTTTTTCTCTTCCATTCTGTCAGTGATGTTATGACAGGTGACAGGCACCTGTCATAACATCACTGACTCCCTTTTCTTTCATATCAGTCTATAAAGGTAGAATTTCTACATTAGGCTGCCCGTCCACGTCCGACAAACGGTGACCGAATTTTAATAGCAGAAAAATAGAACACACTGATAGTAATAGTGCAACGCATACGTCCTACAAAAAGTTAGTCAGAATATAATAAAATTATGATTATAAATTGCACCACATACGCCAATCTAGGTGCATCGGTTTCCACACATTTTGTATGGCAACTAGACTTGTAGAGCTACATTAAATCCACGCCACACGACGTCGTTCTGCGCACAAATGAGGCGTCGTCCACGTGTGGGTCAAATTCAGTTCCCGCTTTAAACACGCAGGTAAACCATGTCCTGGAGTAGCACCTGGGAATACTTGCCCGGAAGTAAATACGCTCTTGGGATCATTTCTAACTTAACGCGAGCGAACCCCATTGGCAGAAGCTAGTGTTACATTCATAGATATCAGAAAGGAGAGATATGTTATGTTGTTAAAAATGTATCGGAACATGTGTCTCCACAAGCGGCCGTATTATGAAGTACGCCGCATTGATAAAGTATCGTTATGTTATTTTTACATTGTTTGTCCTGTTGCTGAGCGTCAAAATTACGTGATTGTTAAGGAGAAATGTGTTAGCGCGTTCACATAATATATGTATCCCGGGCTAACTCGCCGCAACTAACAGCGGCCGTATTATGAAGTACACCGCATTGATAAAGTATCGTGATGTTATTTTTACATTGCTTGTTCAGTTGCTGAGCGCCAAAATTACGTAGTGGTTAAGGAGCAATGTATTAGTAGGATTTCGTCACGATCACATAATAACTTGTATTATGTGACGGCCGTTGCCTAGCACATTGCCCCACGGGCGCATGGCTTGCGGACATGAATTCGCCCGCTCGCTATTTCTCGTCTTTATTAATATTTCTGTAGTTACATTACTAGCCTAAAATTGAAACCATGTACTTTCAGACATTTTAAAACCATCAGAAAAACAACAGAGCATTCAAGAGGTAGGAAGTGTTTTGTTTCTTTTACCCTTTTTTGACGCAGTCCCAATCACATTGAGGCTCATCAACAGTGCGGGAACGTTTGGAAGAACTACGGTGGTCCTGGAAAGCAAAGGGTAATGTTACAGGTGGATTTTCGTCAGTAAAAGTGCGACAAGATCCTCGCTCGAACCCAAAGTGGAAGAAGCCTTTGATTTTTTGATGATTTCCCATCGAAGCTCACCAACATTTTTGAAACGTCTATTTTTATTTATTTTCACGGTTAGGTTAGGTTAGGTTTTTGGCTGCTGCACTCCGTGCTGAATACGATTCCGAAACGGAAAAAATATTTGTACGACCTACAGATAGGTGTTTCGGCTCTAGGTGTCTTCTGTTTGTGAACGCACCTATGATCCAGGAGTTATTCCTAGTGTGGGGCAGTGTTTTTTTAACAACAATAAGCCGTCATTTTGAGTGGTTATTAGTAGGCCAGTCTCGCCAGTGTTGTGTTGTAATAGTAGTAATGTCGCCTGATATTAGCGGTAATTGCGCGCCGCGGCGAGATGAAAGCGCCGCCCAGGGCGAGGTGTCGCCTGTCACTACCAACACCCGCCGCTAGACTGCTGCAGGTTCGATTCCAGCACGGAACTACAAACTCAAGACATCTAGACCCAGGAAAAGACCCTGGAAAGAAAGGCAAAGAAGCATGATACGAGTGGGTTTTAGTCATTAAAAGTCCTCATACTCCGCCCAAGAGTGTTAGAAGTCATTCGATGGTGAAACAAAAAACACTTATAGATCGATTTTTCGGGTCTAATGCCCGTTTTCACCAACAGCCCCTAAAATTTAAGTGTCTCTTAAGCCAATATAATCACGGTTTTTGCAAGTTATTAATAAGTTATTATTCTGAATTAAAGTATGACATCTTTAAAAGTGTTCGATTTCATACTTTGATTCAGAATAATAACTTTATAATATGCAAAAACCGTGATTATATTGGCGTAACTTAAATTTTAGGGGCTGTTGGTGAAAACGGGCATAAGTGTCTTGTATGTAATCTCACGATACTCTATTAGCCTGATAGTGTTTAGATTGTCAATCTATCTTATAGTAAGTACAATGTTGACAATTTTAAATCTATAAAAAAGTCTTTCGTCAGTCTTCTGACACACCTCTGGTCGACAGTGATGCAGAAGAATATTTTGACGCCATATTTTTGGTTAAAGTAAGAGTAATTGACATGTAGTTCTAATTAGTTAAGTGTTTTTAATAAAGATATTTGAAAATGAAAAAGCCTAATGATACAGTAGTTATTAAAAGTGTGGGACAACGTTTTCTTCAATTAAAAAGCAAAATTTTGAATGGTTACTAGTAGGCCAGTCTCGCCAGTGTTGTGTTGTAATAGTAGTAATGTCGCCTGATATTAGCGGTAATTGCGCGCCGCGGCGAGATGAAAGCGCCGCCCAGGGCGAGGTGTCGCCTGTCACTACCAACACCCGCCGCTAGGCGTGGGGCCATGTCGGTTAGGAGGCGTTTAGATGTCGATAGTTTGTTTTTGTAGTAGTGGGAGAAGATTTTTTTATTTTGTCTTGTTGTGAGTTGTAGAGCCCCTATTTGAAGTATGGGCTGCAGAATTGTTCGGTAATCGAAGGGGGATGGTTTGATTTTGACATTGATTTTTACCTAATGTCTATGCGTTGGTAATACACACACAATGAACTGCTTTTCATGACGTATGTAAATGTATAAGACCACGGTAGATGTCAATTCATGATAGCTTTGTTTTTGTTTCCGTTTTTTAAATTACAAACGTCAAATAAATGTAAGCAATGAACATTACAGAAAAATTTGGTTCTTTCCGAAGTCAGACACGCTCTCTCGCTCCACCCAGAGTAGGAGGAGTTATTACACGATTTTCTACTCCCTAAAAGAGGTCTATTTCAGTACGATATGATAAAATAGATGGTGATGTTCCGTTCACATTAAACTTACAATAACAGTAGTTCTTAGCTTTTCACTATCTGTAACGACTGTCAAAGATCAAAAAATGACAGCCGGGACCAACAGCTTATTAGCTTGAAATGCTAACATAACAACATATTAATGGAACCTCAAATCGTTATGTTAAGATGGTCAGTTGGTCATCTACCCAGAAATTCTCCTTGGCAAACGCTTTTTAACCTTAGAGATCGAACCTTGCTGCTGCTATTATTTTAGCCGCGAGTTTTTTTTAGCAAATTCATCATCATCATCATCATTTTAACCGAAAGTCTTTTGGATAAAGGCCTCTACCTAATGTCGTCACAACGACTGGTCCTATCACGGAGTTAGTGGTCCTATGCGTCTCGCATTCATCGAACTCCCACTACCCGGACTAGGTTATTGGTTCACTATGTGACACATTTTCCAACACAGTGTCTTTATATTTTTATTCCAAAAATAGCTAAGCCACATTTAGCGCAAGAAAATAAATTCATCTATCGACATCTCACGAGCCGTGTCCCCTCCCTAGCCGTGCAGTGAGGGCGCGTGTCCGTGGCACGCGGGCCGCACTTGGCACACCACTAGCTTTTCACTAAACTTTTATTTATTCTGTCACTGGCACACACCGCCATTTTTATATTTCTATATTACTTAAGGATTCGTTTATACTTAGTACAACGACGTATTTTGATATTTTTGTAATTATGGAGTAGATAGCCAAAAATATTTTTTTTAGGTGGAAAATCATGAGTACTTATGCTTTCTCCCGCTCTTGGGTGGAGCGGAAGGGCGTGAGCGTTTACTGAATAAAACCTTCTCCGTTGTTCTTTCTTTGCCTTCGTTCCAGAGCCCCGGGGTTCATTTTCTCTTAAGCAATGACCTCAGTAAGCTAAAAATAAACTACCTATCTATAGGTACTTATAAAATGCTTTGTCCTGATTGACTGACTGACGGATTAACTCACAGCCTAAACCGCTGATCGTAAAGACCAATTTACAAAGCCTTGAGCACAGGCGTAGGGTAGCCAGCCTTTCGGTTTTCTACAGGATGCATTTCGGAGAGTGTGCGCAGGAATTGCATGAACTGATTCCGCCATCCCGTTTTCACCATCGCACAAACCGTCGACTCGTACGGCGAGACCCTTACGTTGTCGAAACCTCTACGGTCCGGACTAAGCGTTTCGCTTCGTCGTTTATACCGCGGACATCGAGGGATTGGAACAATTTGCCTGCTGCGGTTTTCCCGTCCGATTATAATTTAGGTGTCTTCAAGGCTAGAGTGAATAGGCTTTTAATAAGCTAGTGCGCCTCACCATCAATGATTGCATCACTGCTTACCATCAGGTGGGATCGCAGTCAAGCACTAGTTTACAACAATTACAAAAAAAAAACTTGGAGGCTATGAAGGTATGTACAAAAATGTATGAAGTGGGCATTTTATAAGAAAGGGTTTTTCGAAATGTTACCGCTAGGTAAGGAGGTGAAAAAAGTGGGTAGCGTTTGAATGGAGGAATTTACTTTCACGCGGGCGCAGCCTTTGACAGAAGCTAAAATACGATACGTACAGACCGAAATTGACAAATGTTTATTATTTTGTGTAGGTATACCCCTGTACCATTAAGGGGTTGTTTTTGGCCAATGTAAGGTACTGAAAATTCATTGCTTTATGATTGTAATACCTAGGTCTAGCGGCAATCAGTAACTTATGCTTAAGTTCGCTATAAAACATTCTTTACCCGTACATAATGTTTCATCATCATCATCTACCTAGCCTTTTCCCAACTATATTGGGGTCGGCTTCCAGTCAAGCCGGATTTAGCTGAATACCAGTATTTTACGAGGAGCGGCTGTCTACCAGACCTCTACAACCCAATAACTGGGGTAACACGGTACTTCATGGCAAGACTGGAGTCAGATTTACTGGCTTCTGACTATCCGTAACGACTGCCAAAGATCTCCAAATGACGGCCAGGACCAACGGCTTAACGTGCTTTCCGAGGCACGGAGGAAACTCGTTATGTTAAGATGGTCACCCATCCACAGACCAACCTTGGCAAGCGTTGCTTAACCTTGAAGATCGACCTGTGCGGCTGTTATTATCTAGCCACGAGCTCCTCCGTACATAATGTTTATACCTTTTAATTTGGGGTGGGAAATCATCAAATAACTTTTCCCACTCTAGGTGGAGCGGAAGGACGTCTCAGACTTTTACTGACTAAAACCACACTTATCTTCCTTCAATTTGTCCTTTGCGTTCTAGGACATGGGTAGCCTTTTTAGAATTCAACGCTTGGGGCTAGTAGGCTTGGGCAACTGAAGGACACAGGTGAGGGCCTAGTAGGCAACGGGCCTAGTAGGCAACGGGCCTTCTAGGCCCCTATGGCCCAGATGTAGGGTAACAACGACTTGATTATGAAGCGTAACTAAATTATTAGTATTATCGGCCTTGTAATGTTCCCACTGTTGGGACTTAGTAGTCCTCCTCTCTAGGAGAGGGAGTGGGCAGTAAACCACCACGCGGGCCCAGTGCGGATTGGCGGATGTCACATGTCTTCGAATTTTTGGTTCTAGGACATGCCGGTTTCCTCACGATGTTTTCCTTGACCGTTTTGAGAGCAGTGGTGGTGAAATAAATTACACAAAGTAATGCGCCTGGCTGGGTTTGAACCCGCGACCTACAACTTGCAAGTCGGAGCGGTTACCACTGGGCCAGCACTGCTCTGCTAACTAAATACATCATAATACTTAAATAAATAATAATAAAAATAAATCCTCACTATCTCTGCCCGTATTTACAATGTTCACCGAACCAAATTAAAAACAACTACGACATAAAACCTCCTTTCAAAACACAATTCGAAAATCGATTTTCAAAAATTTACCGCCCACACAAAATTTTGGCGCGTCCGCCATGTTGCTCGCCGCTCACCATAGACTATTGGCGCCTGTGTACACTCTATGATGAGCTACGTGCGCGGGCATAGACCAGCGCTGCTTACTCCGATATTGGACGTAAATTTCAATAAGGTTAGTAAGGCTTAAATGACACCTGCTTCGCTGCGTCAATATTTTGAGTTGCAGTTTAGAGGTAATGAGGTGGTTTAAAAGTGGTTAAATGGGAGTATTATCCTATTACCTTAAAAGTGTTGGTGCTGAGAACTGAAATGATAATATTCACCTGTCAACTATTAAGTAGGGTGAATGGAATTGTGTCTTTTACTCAACTTTATAATAATAGAAAATCTTTATTTCAAACCGTATAGATACATAAAAGCTTAAGATTACGTAATAAATATATACAAAATAAAAAAAATGGACTAAAGTCTAGGTAGGTTAAACTAAAAAAGGTGTTACTCTTAAACCCCTTTGTTTACATGCTTATAAACACACCCGCGATACAGGAGTAATTCCTAGGGTGGGACAAATATTTTTTATTACCTTTCCTGAGGTCAAAAACAAGATAGTGGACGCGAAAAAAGTGACAAGTATGAAGAGCGGTTAGCTTCATAATATTCTGCATACTGGATCTCAGTTTTCGAAAAACGGCTTGCACTTGAGGTTAAGCATACATGATCATGTTGTCGATTACCATCAGGTAAGATAGAGATCTTACTTGATGATTTGACGATGGTCACGATGGATTTTAATAATGGTCGACGATAGAGAACGCCTAGAATTGACCTAATCACTCTTCAAAGACCCTCCAGGCTGTGGCGTTGTAATTGACAAGAAACATAGACTCCGACAGGGAATTCCACTCTATAGCTGCGCACAATGAAAGTGTTCCTATAACGTTTTGTCCGTATGGGTGGGACGTCCACCATGTTCCGGTAATGGGCTAGGCGGAATTTGGACGCTCTATGCAATTCAGACGCACACTCCCCGAAATGCAAGCGGTAGAAAACCTTTCATAACATTATAAACAAGCTAACAATCTATCCATGCCGGACTGTTGACCTTGAAGATGAGCCTGAGATGAGACTCAAGTCTTAATGCCTGTCACCCGTCACTCCAGCTCAAGCTTACAACTATTTCCCCAACAACAACTACTTAAGCAACTCCATGTCCCCCGTATCGTCGACGCGGCTATTCCCCTGCATCGCCCGCATCGCCCGTTGCCAATGGGCTATAAAGTGGCAACTGTTCAAACTGACCCCCCGCCCCCACCGCCCCGCTAACCCGCTGTCCCGCCGTGACCATGCATACCATTAGGCACTCGTCATACGCTGGGCAAGTGTGAGACCTGCATTCGAGTGATTGGATTTTTTTTTATAGTCAAAGGCTAAAACTTGGACTGACCTGTTGGTCTAGTGGTTAGTGGCCCTGACTGCTATGCTGGCGGTCGTGGGTTCAATTCCCACCCAGGACAAATGTTTGTGTGATGAGCACGATCATTTATTCTGTAGGTAAATATCACAAGCTCTGTTTAGTTTGGCACTATGGCGTTGTGTGAATGTTGTAAAAAAAAATGTGTTATAACCGGCGTCACGTATCTTGGCAATGCGCAGAAATCGTTTTTTAGATCTATTTGGTGGTCAAGCGGGACGCGGGGTATGAGGTAGCGCCGATCCGGCGCGCGATTGGTGCAGTATTATAGTAGTTTATGATTGGTGCGTTAGACGACTTTCGCCTCCGCACTGCGTTACGTCCCGTTCGCTCATTCGCTGTTTTGTGCGCCATGCGCGAAACTTGCCAACTTATTTGCCGGGTATTATAGGTGCCGTGATGGCTCAGTGGTTAAGGCACCCGCCTCTCATGTCTGAGGTTGTGGGTTCAAAACCGGGCATTTTTTAAAATTCAAATGTACTTTTCTAAGTTTATTTAAGACATTACTGACACCTTGTGATGTACTCGTAGCCGTAATAATTATAACGTTAAACTGCTGCTTAAAGTTACTTGAAACAAATATACTACAAATTACAACTAACGTGTTAATCTCTTTGCTCCAGCCACCACAGCAGCCAAAGAGCACAGATCTCCCGAACAAGAGGAGCAGCGCTCGTCTCCCACTCCTGGACCCCCCAGCCCGCTCAACAACGGCACTGCTGGTAGGTAACTGTACACATACATACTTTAAAAACATTATTTGTTCATCCTAATAATTTGACACATTTTATGTGATGATCTATATTTATACGAAAAGTTTCTTACGCACATTGCTCGTAGAACAGATGTTGGATAGGGCCGAAAGGTTCTAGAGTGGCAACAAGACGCAGCGTTGGAAAGCAGATGTATTTCTCGAAGCCAATAACTAGCCATCCGAATGCTAATCAGCCATTCAATGGATCACCCTGCCACTCCCGAAGCCCTGAGTGTCTCCTGTAGTGCCGGTTGGGGCGTGAGGAATTCCGTTCCTTCACATCAGCGTTTGCAGCCATCTCCTTCGCTAGCATTACTGCTATGTATACCGAGACAATCGCATTACATTCCCTCTCACTCTGGACCAGGGCCTGGTGACACAGTGATTCTCTGCCCAAACGGGGCACACCTCCATCGTAAGCCTCACACACCCAGATGTTGATTCCGCCAGAATCTGAAACAAGAATCTCCCAAACTTGCCATGTTCGGGGAGAACATATGCCAAACGGCTGATAAGGACACCATGGCGCCTTTCTAGCCACTCCTCAAAGTTGGAACTTACCACCACAATTGTGGCGTGCCTAAAAGAGTGCACCTACGCTTGCGCACCAGCTTGTGGACGATAATATCTTCTGTATACTTAGCCAATTGCCGTAAAGATTAACTGCACTGTGACGGAAAATCCGGCCAGAATTCTAAAGCTCCTTCTCTCTTCCCACACAGCAGCCTTATCATCAACGGAGTCCCTCTCACCGCCTCTAGCCGAAGGCTCCCGCTCGGCACCGGCGCTGCAGCGCTTACGCAAGTTCCTGTCAGCGCTGCAGCAGTTCGCTACCGATGTGGGCGCCGACACGGGAGACAGGGTGCGGCAACTCATTCACAATCTTGTAGTAAGTGATGTAGAGTCTATTTTCATCTGCATAAAATAAAATGTAGTGGATTCAGCCCCCTTATGTATAGACACACGCAACGGCAACTAATTTAAGGTCTTATTTTAAGTAAAATAGAGTCTATTATCATCAGCGCTTAAGAATATTCTTGTTAGTGCTACAACAACACACTACCAACGTGGAGACAGACGCGGGAGACAGGGTTCGGGAATTGATTCTTAACCTTGTAGTAAGTAGAATAGATTTTACTGTCATCACTCATCACTTAGATAAGGGTCACCAAATTGACAATATTAGAGGAAGAGCAGATGCGGGACCAATCCGAAGACTAAACTTGGACACAATTACTTGTACCCCAAAAATAGGAATGACGGAAGACCCCTAAGAAGTTTTTATACTCTATCTTTTATCTCTATGGCTACAATCTATTGTTTGATTCCCTAGAAACTACGAGTAGTACAGTACACTCTAACCAACTATACCTTTCCCCCTACAGTCAGGCACGCTGAACATCGAAGAGTTCCAGGCGGGAGTGCAGGAGTGCACCAACTATCCCTTGCGTGCCTCCGTGCCGGGGTTCCTCAGGGCGCTACTGCCTCTTGCTCAGAGGGACCTGCATGCGAGGGCTAGGCGGGCTAAACAGGTAAATAATGATGTGTAGTTTTAATCAATCGATATCTTCAAAAGACTATCGAAAGTACCTAGAAATGAATTGGACACACGCATCCAATCATATACCAAAGAGGTATTGGATTGGAATACTCAAGGGAAAAGGAAGTGTGGTTGTTCTGTGCAAACCTGTGACGTTCGGCAGGCAGAAGCGACGGGCATCGGATTTCTTTTAAAACTCTAAGCTGGTGGAGATGGGTGACTAATGCGAAGCCCTCTGCCCAAGTTAGGAGACATGATAACTTATGAGTATTGCTTTTGAATGAACATCAAAGATTTTGGTTACAAAAAGCTGGTATTTCAAAAACTTTTAACATGTTATTAAATGGTTTTGACTAACTATACAAATATTATGGCCGAGGACTCATACTATCATAATTCTTCTCATACTGTTCTTTTTTCCCTGCTCTGTCAATTTTTGAAACAGACCCAAAATAGTTAAAATACTCTTCTCCTTTACTACTATCAGACCCCAAACGGCAACCTAACCTTCGTTTTCCTCTCGCAGACACCTCTACAATACATCAGATCACACGAGCACCTGATCCTGGAGTCGGGAGGCGACAGCAGTGACATCTTCGCGCCCCATCCGCCGGGAGCCGCGGCAGAGACGGGCGTCAAGCGACGAGCTAGTGACCCGTATGTATACCTACCATTAACGTTTGAATCCCCAACCGGTCCTATGAGACCGCGCTGTTATTGTTTTACTATTGTGTCTCGTTTCGCGGATATCTGAGTAACTACTAAACTAGGACCTACTTACTATTATACTGACCGTTGGGCAAGAGCCACCATAAAGTGGGTATCTGAGGATGGATTTGAAGCCACCGAGTTCGACCTGGGAAGAAGAGGCAACATGACCTAGATGCCTACCGGCGACAGGTGAGCCAGTGTTAGAGATGGCTCAATAAAATAATAGGTACCTGGAGAAGTTGGGGAGTCCTTTGCCCAGCTGTGGGAAAGTAAAATCTCAATAAAAAAACTAACTATCAAAGCGTCTGACGTTGATGATGAATTCAGGATTGGGAATATTGATAGCTATCTCCTTTCAAACAGGCTAGTTTTCTCTTCTTTGTCCTGCAATAAAATACCAGTTCTTAGCCATATTGTAGCGCATAGAAGAAAAAGTGAAGGGGCCCAGAAAGGCCGATGCCTGCTATTGCTAAGGAAACTTTTGAAAGAGTAACCATGCCCTTAGAACGCAAGGCTACAGGTGGGTCGGCGGTAAAAATCTAATCCCGTTTCACCCTAGAACAGGAAAAGTCAATTAATGATTACCCATCACAAAAAAAAGTTTTGGATGATATAGACTGATTTTCCTAGCTTTGAACATTGTTATCTACACTAATATAATAAAGAGGTCAAGTTTGTTTTTTTGTTTGTATGAGGTAATCTATGGAAGTACTGGTCCAATTGCTAAAATTTTTTCACCAATAGAAAGCTGCTGTATTCCTGAGTGACATAGGCTATATTTTATGCACGCGGGCGAAGCTGCGGGCTAAAGCTAGTTTTTCATAATTCAGAAAATCTGCATATTAAGCTGAAATTTTTACAATTGAAACCCCTTTTGAGTTTTGTAATGAGTATTACTAATCTGCTTAGAATATAATTATTACACACAATTTATACAAACGATCTATGTAATTTTGGGAGATATCGTAGCATTTCTATATGATCTGTTATTTTTGCGACCCGGAGTAGATGTGATTTATATATTTTTTAAAAGCATCAAATGTTGAGTTCCTTTATGTGATTGAATCAAGGATAAAAAATCCGCAGAGTGGTTACCGACATAGCCTGCAAAATCACCAGACTTAGATTTACAGTGGGCAACTGGGCGCATTGCTCGCAGAATAGATAGCAAGGTTCAGAAGTGGCCCTTGGCAGGCCCACCTGGTGAATGAGGGTCACGAAAATCCGATGAATGCAAGATGCACAGGACCGGTCCTTGTGGTAACACTTAGCTAGAAGAAGCCTATATCTAAAATTAAACGGCGTTCAGCTAAAATTACTCAACAAACAAACCAGCAACCAATTAAACCAATACGTTATCAAACCGCCACACATTTCAAAAACCAAACAGACATCTAACGTCAGCTGTCAAACGTCAAAACTATCAACAATTAATTACAAACAAATTGTATTCCCTGGCCAAAAATTTATTTACTGGTGAGAGCCGAAACAATATGAATGCTACTATCAATAATGCCCGTCAAATCCAGGTGAATGTTCCGGACAGGTAATTTGTGGAGCCCACCCCCCCACCCGGGCCTGTGGGGTTGCTACATGCTGTTTCACAGTGTTGCCAGGTGTAAATATTTGTTAATTATAGTTGGAGCGGAAAGTAGGGCTGTGGTTTTTGGTGAATGATTTTGGTTATGTCTTTCGGATTTTTTGAGTGAGTGATTGTTAATTGTGTCTTGTGTTTGTGAGGTTATAATAATATGTTTGTGAATGCACACGATACAAGAGCTTTTCCCAACTATTGGGGTCGGCTTCCAGTCAAGCTGGATTTAGCTGAATACCAGTGTTTTACGAGGAGCGGCTACCACCTACCCACCACCCAACCCAACTGAACCCAACCCATTAACCCATTAACTGAACCCATTAACTGGGGTAACACGGTACTTCATTTAAAAAAAATGTTAGGTCTGCTATTCTGAAAGTATTTTTCTGGTTTCAAAATCATTTGAAGAACTGCTTAACTATAATGTTTAAACAAGGATTTCCGTCTTTTGCTGTGAAAACGTAGTAGATTACGGCCCATTCCCTCTCCTAGAGGGGAGGTCGGAGCAATAGCTGTGGGGACATTACAAGACCAAATACACTTATGCTTAAAATTGTGTACTATAGTGTGTCTAATGAAACCGCTACCTGGAGATTTTTTAAATTTAATTGGCAACATTATTCAGCTGCAATTGCAGGAAATAAAAAAAATCAAGTGTTAAAACATGATTCTCCTACTAGTTAGTAATAACACATACAAAATTTTTGGACTTAACCTCTTTTTCTCAGGTCCCGCTTTCATTAGATGGGCATAGTTATAGTGTAACACTGCAGGGCCAAATCTTCCCATCTCTTATTCACAGAATTCTGTTTTTACAAAGGCTAGTTATTTCTTATTTAGTTTCATCCCATCTATCGTAACGCTATTCGCGTAAAAATAGGATCATTAAGGCATAATATATCAACATCATTTCGCCCATGTCTTCTCCTATTAGCACTCCGATGTTCATCATCTACCTAGCCTTTTTTCCCAACTATATTGGGGTCGGCTTCCAGTCAAGCCGGATTAAGCTGAATACCAGTATTTTACGAGGACCGGCTGCCTACCAGACTCCCACAACCCATTAACTGGGCTAACACAGTACTTCATAGCAAGACTGGAGGTCAGATTTACTGGCTTCTGACTATCCGTAACGACTGCCAAAGATCTACACATGACAGCCGGGACCTGCGGCTTAACTTGCTTTCCGAGGGACGGAGGAAACTCGGTATGTTAAGATGGTCACACCCATCCACAGACCAACCTTGCCAAGCGTTGCTTAACCTTGAAGATCGACCCATGTGGCTATTTTTATCTAGCCACGAGCTCTTAAATGTTGTCATTCAAAAAGCCCGTTACTTTTATCGAAAAAAAAAGCCAACAGAAAACCTGCCACGTCTAACCACGACCACCACGGTTGCCACGGTTGCGTTGAGTTATTATTATTGGACAATTTGGCAGGCTGCTGCGACCGCCGCTTTAAATACTGCCTACCCCAATTCGTTAGAGCCACGTATGAGCCTTATTTATGAGAGCAACCCGCGCCTGGTGCGTTTGCCAAGTTATAAAGTAAATTTTTAGCATATGGCTTTGTTTATTAAG
The DNA here is from genome assembly GCA_030763345.1 of Mythimna separata. NCBI lineage: Eukaryota > Metazoa > Arthropoda > Insecta > Lepidoptera > Noctuidae > Mythimna > Mythimna separata. The sequence goes on along the minus strand of CM061188.1, from coordinate 1,314,245 downwards.
TGTGTAGCTTAGGCTGTGGTGCTGGCATAACTTAGGAGGCAGATAACAGCGCTACCCGACTGTTATTTAAAGCTACAAGCTATTTAGCTTAACAAGCTGCTAACGTTACATATTTGTTACTGTACGCGAAATATTGTACTGTTGTGTTTTAGCCTGTTTCAGCTGAACACTACACAAATATTTTATGCTAATTCAATTAATGTCTAAAACAAGAATACAAGGAAAGTAGTTTCATTTATAATAATTTCCTTTTTCATGCCAAAGTTAACGCGTAAAAATCATAATTACATTAACGAGGTAAAGCGCCTGCCAGATTAGTGTTAGCAATTTGTGTGAGTTTGCTATTACGTTACCAGCAGGCGCTCGTCGGTTAATAGCGCGCGCAGATGTCTCTGATCGGCTGTTTCATTATCACAGGTTGTGTGTTATGGAACGGTATTGCTAACGAGGATTAAGAAGTTCGGTGAAGGGGTGAGCAGTGCTGTAAGACTTGAAGGGTAGAACGGCATAATGTTTTACTAAGTGGAAAAGTGATGTGTAAAGACGAAAGCATGTTGTTTGCTACCCTTTTGTAATGTAAAAAGGTTACCTATATCATTTCAAAGTTCATTGAAGTTCAACATAAATCAAATAAACCAATAAGTTGGAAACCTCTTGGAACCCTTCTTTAACTGTAATAAATAATAACTCGTAAAATGAATGCAAATAAGTAGGAGAAAACAGCAACTAAGTAATAGCAAAACAAAAAGCACAAAAAGCATAATTCTCACTTAATTCTGCACCAGCAACAAAATTGCAGGCAACAAACACAATAACTTGAAAGAAAAAGTATAAAATTAATCCCATATTTATTAATAGGTCGTATAAACAGCAAGTTTTCAAGTTCAAGCTGGCGCCTGGCGTAGTGGCGTTAAAAGCAGCTGGCATAAGTTTGATTGTCGACTAATTGCTAGCAGTAAACAGTCAGGCGTTAGTTCGCGCGGCGAGGACACATGTTGCGTACAAAATTACTGTTTGTTCAACTTTTGATATATGGCTAGCTGGTAATTGTAGTTTGGAAAGATGGGATAGGTGGGCTGCTGGGTTGCAGGAATGTTTGCTTGGGATTTCATTGTTGAAACATAAGCATAATCAGCCTTTTTACGTTTTTACTAGTGGGTTTTAAGCCTCCTTGCTCTCTCGGAGAGGGATTGGGTCGTAATCCATCACGGGGTCCAATGCGGAGGTTTAGTTCTAAGACGTATCGGTTCATTACTGTTTGAAAAGCAGTGGTGATAAAATAAACCAAAATACACAAAGTAATGCGCCTGCCTAGGTTTGAACTCACGACAACAACTCGTAACGTAAGTCGGGCCCTTTATCACAGGGCCACCATTGCTCTTCTTGTTTTGAATTGTTGAAGAATCTAATTGCCTAGATATAATGCAATTGCAACTAATCTTACCAAATTAATGAACCACTCATCATCATCTGCCTAGCCTTTTCCCAACTATATTGGGGTCGGCTTCCAGTCAAGCCAGATTTAGCTGAATACCAGTTTTTTACGAGGAGCGGCTGCCTACCAGACCTCCACAAACCATTAACTTGGGAAATACGGTACTTCATGGTAAGACTGGAATCAGATTTACTGGCTTCTGACTATCCGTAACGACTGCCAAAGATCTATAAATGACAGCTGGGACCTACGGCTTAACGTGCTTTCCGAGGCACGGAGGAAACTCGTTATGTTAAGATGATCACCCCCACCACCACTACAACACATTACCACTACTGACAATACATTTATTTTTTCATTCTTAACCTATCAATACCCGCGAAACGAGACACAATAGTAAGACAAAAAAAGCGCGGTCCTATGAGACCGGTCGGGGATTCATGAAATCAAATTCATCAAATTTCAAATTTGTACACATTTTTCTTTATTATGCATTGGCTCGCATTTACCACTGTCTTACCTGGTGGTAAGCAATGATGTGGCCGATGATCGCTTTGTATACTTTGCGTTATAAGCGAGAGTTGCAAAAACATTGATAACAATCATTCTAACTTTCTGTGCTTCTGAGGAGACCGTGGCTAGATAATAACTGCCGATCATTAAGATTAAGCAACGCTTGCCAAGGTTTCCTCCGTGCCTCGGAAAGCACGTCAAGCTGTAGGTCCCGGCTATCATTTGTAGATCTTTGGCAGTCGTTACGGATAGTCAGAAGTCAGTAAATCTGACTCCAGTCTTGCCATGAAGTACCGTGTTACCCCAGTTAATGGGTTGTGGAGGTCTGGTAGGCAGCCGCTCCTCGTAAAATACTGGTATTCAGCTAAATACGGCTTGACTGGAAGCCGACCCCAATATATATAATGGGAAAAGGATAGGCAGATGATGATTCTAATTTTCTGTTCTGCAGGCCAGGCTTAGTCAAGATGATAATCTACAATCTTTAACTTTGCATTAGAACGTCTGCTTTCAACGTTAAGTTACATGGTCAGAAAAAAAAACAAATAGAAAATTCGTAGCCAAATTCACATCGTTCATCGCCTCATCATATAGTTTTATAATAGGTATAAATGGTAACCAATTTAGAATTTTTAGAAGCGCTAACGAAATTACCAACTTATCTTCTTTTTAAGGCCCTGTGTTCCCGGTTTTGCCTGTTTTAGAATTCACTTTTTGTAGCCAAATTATAACATTTTGAAATAAATATATATTTAGGATACATTCTTTCTCTTTACCATGTACCCGTTCAAAACACGACACATACCATTTACTCGAGAGAAAAAAATACTGAAGTAACTTCGATTTGCAGTTTTTTACAAGTAAATTACATTTTAAACGAGTACTATAAACCACCATATTTTATAAATAATATCAATTTATAGGTAGATAATTCATTTTAGAATCGATTCTACCCGATCGTTTTTTCATTGAATTTATATTATTTTTTTTTACGATTATTTCAAGTAAATTTCGATCCACGCGTCGCTTCTTAGTGTCCTGCGGGACGTTACCGCTTGGTCTACCCGCCCTAAAATCGCTTATTTGTTACCTGACGTTACGCAGAAAGAGATTCTACACGAAAACGGGCGTAACTTGGCTAGAACACGCAAAATTTTATACATAATTTACCCCATCTTCCATTACCACCAAATCAATTGTCCCTCTATATTAATTAGTCGCTGCCAATTCCGCATAACGAACATTGCTTATCAGTGGCGTGAATAAAGCCAAAAACTGGTAGGCGTGGGCCGTAGCGTAGTGGCGTAGATCACTGCAGCGTGCGCGGGACAGTGTGCGACACGGCCGTGCGAATCAAACGCTGGAGCGCGACCCGGGGCGGTGGTGCGGGGTAGAGGCGGTAGCGGGTTGGTAGACAAACTTTTTTTTAATTTATTGACTTATTTGTAGGAGAAGCAACAGCTGGAATAAGTGGATAACAATTGTTAATGAGATATTGAGCCAAGTACAGACCATTTTTATTGTGCTTGACAACTGATGGTAACAACTGGTGCCGTATGGTGCCGGCCGTAAAGAATGTCACCATCCCATTTCTTCCCGTGGGTGTCGTAAGAGGCGACTAAGGGACATTTTTGAGACCGTATGTACTGTGAGCACCTTAGGTCACCGCGTGGTGGCGGGTAAACCACCAACAACAGCATTCCCAAGGAGGGTTGGTGTCAGGCAGGCGGCCGACCGTAAAACAATTGCCAAATCCTTAGCAACATGATTGGTATAACAGGAATGCGCCGACCCCAAGTAATATGGGATAAGGGCAGGAAGAAGAAGAACTGATGGTAAGCAATGAGGCCGACAACGGAGCACTTTTTCAATTCGAATCAGTAGTTCTTAAAATTAGCATGTTCAATCAAAGAAACTCTAACATTTTTGTGAGTGTGTGGTTGAACGGGATTACCTACTTATATAAAATTTGACACACATTTTTATATATTTTTGTAGTACGCTGTGTCCTGGAATAACACATAAGCTAGTATTAGTCTGACATGCCAAATACCAGTTAAATCTTATATTTGGTGTTAAGGTTCATCAAAAATATTTAATTTGTAATAAACCATTACTGTAAATAGTGTTGTTAGTATTTGTACTGAATGTAATATATATCTTTATCACCATTAGATTTATTAAGACCCTATGTACTTTCACGCCGGGAACCCACAAACATAAGTTAATACTTAACCTGTAGGACCCCGTGGTAGTTAATTACAGAAGCAACAGAAACAGCGCAATAACAGTTTATATTATTAATATTATTTTTATTAATATTAAATAAATAAAAATAATGGCGGTCCCCACGGGGCCCCACAGGTTAAATACAAACAATTTTTCTTCTTTAAAAAATTGTACTACCTAGCACGTATTTCCTACTTTAAATCATTTCCTTTGAAGGCAGCTTTGAGCATTTTCTATACTAATATTATAAAGAGGTAAAATTTGTAAGTTTGTAGGTTTGTAAGTTTGTAAGTTTGTATGTAGGGGGTAATCTCTAGAACTACTGGTCCGATTTGAAAAATTCTTTCAGTGTTAGATAGCCCATTTATCGAGGAATGCTATAGGCTATATACCATCACGCTACGACCCACGGGAGCGGAGCAGTAACGAAAAATGCGGGTGAAACCGCAGGGGACAGCTAGTCTTAAATAAGTTAGGAATGAACTTCGCAGTCCGCTGCCGCCTCCCTCCCACGCACCAGTTTGTCAGGCGGGGCGTCTCTTGTTCCGATTATTATTTATTGCATCGATTGCATTGCGCGCCTAGTTCGCTTGTTTGCCTTCCGGAGCACGCGCGGCCCAAGTTATGAAGCAATGGTGTGCAAAATATACAGCTGAATTGTGTACTTTAAATTTGCATTGAGTAAATATTAGGTCTAAAGTACAAAAGGTCATCACTTTTAATAAAACGTAACACAATAGTACTTGATACAATAGTATTAAGTTTGATATTTTGAATAAACCTTTATACGGGTTTAGCTCAGCTATCAAACGCTGCATTTATTTATTTATAACTAGCTGGCCCCTGCGGTTTCACCCGCATTTTTCGTTATTGTTCCGCTCCCGTGGGTCTTAGCGTGATGGTATATAGCCTATAGCATTACTCGATAAATGGGCTATCTAACACTGAAAGAATTTTTCAAATCGGACCAGTAGTTCCAGAGATTACCCCCTACATACAAACTTACAAACCTACAAACTTAAAAATTTTACCTCTTTATAATATTAGTATAGATACACTTTATTCTACACTTCTTAACATGAATTATAATAATAAATGTGAAATGACGAAACAAAGGGAGATTTTAGGAATCTACGTCTGTCAAATATTTCTCCGTTAAACATTCTTCTCTCGCGCAATCTCTTCTGATAGAAGAGTTTGCGTTTGCTATACCGGAGGCCATGGATTTGATTCCCAAGACAAAGGTTTGATACCCAAGACAAATGTTGTGTGAAAGTTGTGGAATAGTACTAATATTAAATATTGAGCTATTAGAACAACTCTTATTATGTAATTGTCGTGAATACTTATTAACATATCAATACCCGCGAAACGAGACACAATAGTAAGACAATAACAGCGCGGTCCTATGAGACCGGTCGGGGATTCATGAATTAAATGCAAAATGTTGCTACAGCGTTTTTCCTGAAAATGCTTGATAATTATGTTCGGCATCCTCTACGCAAAATATTCAACCATTCCCTCCTCAAACTTCAACAACCCGCGTCCGCCCTCACCTTGGACCACCAACTAATTTATGAACGAGCTCGTTTGTTCCAAGTTTCGTATTGTCTTTATTTTCTAGTTCATTCGCTCGCATTATTAATAATAGCCTCACTAATAGTATTGTTCTCACAGCTCTTCGATAACTGCTCTGATTACTTTTATAATTAATTCCGTTCAAACAAAAGCTTCGCTGTTTGATTTTCTGGAAGTGGATTTCAATTAATGCAATGTGCATAACGGAAGGTTTTAATGTGGAAAGATGTTGTTCAATTGTATCTATACTCCGTCGGTTTAGGTAGTTAACTAAAGGTAAACAATCTTGTATGTCTTTTTATATTAAAGAGGTCGTATATAATATACACGAAGATTATTTAAATTTAGTTTATTAGCTAACATCGATTTAGGTAAATACCTATTTGCAAAGATTTTTACATACAATTTATAGACAACTTTTAGATAAAAAGACATGCTAAGATTGTTCACATTTAGTTAACTACCTAAACCGACGGAGTATAGTTAGACTGTAGTAGGTATGTTGCAAAGCTGGTGGCGTGATTGAAAGATTGGCGGCTGTGTTGCGTGTCCCAGGTTTGATTCTCGCACGGAATAAATATTTTTATGGCCTATATATTGTTGTTTCGGGTCTATTGGGACTACTATAAGATTACCACTACTACTACTAAATAGTAGATCGAGGTCCTAATACAGAAAGTGGTAGTTTCTTCTCGATACGGCTCGCCTTGTGAGGAGTTTCCTGTCTCTGGAGCCCTAACCACCGGTTAGGGATCCACCGGTTAGGGGCGGAGAGAGGATTTTTTTTAAATAATATTTATACATTTCGTAAAAAAAATGTTAAAAATATAATTTATAGGTTTATGTCATTTAAGTTAAGTTAATGGGTTGTGGCGGTCTGGTAGGTAGCCGCTCCTCGTAAAATACTGGTGTTCAGCTAAATCTGGTTTGACCGGAAGCCGACCCCAATATAGTTGGGAAAAGGCTAGGCAGATGATGACGACTGACTAACAATCACTAATAACAAATACTCACCAACTAACGCCCCCTATCTCCTCAGGTTCTACGACGGCCCCCAAACGAACGGCTCGCACGAGGAGTACCCCCCGCAGGCCAAGCGGGCCGCCTCCAGTCTGTTCCTGAACCCCTCGCCGTTCCTCTACCCTCTGCCTAGCAACGCCAGCCTGTTCGACTACGGACACCCCTATCATCCGTACCATGGGAATCAGGAGGCAGGGTTTGAGAGGAGGGATGGTGAGTCTCACAACGATATTGTTTGTCTTAGGGCACTTTCAATTTATGCGTTTTTGGACGAACGGCTGCGGTGCCGAAACGGTGCGTTAGGCTTCTTGTACACAGGTAATAACGGTACGTTTATTGTACAAGTACAAGAAGCCATAGACTATTATACAATACTGACGAAACACGGCGGCGGTGCCGTGCCGTAGCACCGCCGTGTATGTCAACAAGCTCCACAGTGATCCATACAATACTGACAACTGTGCCTATAACACGGCGAATTAACCGTGCCGTGTACAAAAGACCTTAGGCGTAGTGCTCATGAGGGACGATCGTCGTACAAAGCGCGCGGTGCGGCTACAGTGCAGCGCTGGTACAGTGAACGGTCGACAACAGGACGGTGCACTTTATATGAAAAAAAAACCGGGCAAGTGCGAGTCGGACTCGCGCATGGAGGGTTCCGAACCAACTTACCTATGAAAACAGTTCAGTTCTCGCATCGAGTTTTGAAGATTAAAAAAAAAAAATCTTGTGACGTATCTATAAATTTTCAGTTTTCAGACGTTTCCCTATATTTGTACAATAATAACTTGTTTCGTGCCAAATTTCAAGATTCTAGGTCAACGGGATGTACCCTGTGAATTTTGATTCCTTTGACAGTGTCGAAATGTACGTTTCTTGCAACATAAACGGGCATATCTTTTTTTTTTACGTCAACTTACAAGTATGATTTTTGCACAGTTTCAAGAGACCGCGGACTTAAGTATATAGTTTAAATTTCAACTTGATACCGCGTTCCCGAGATAAAGGATCTTGACAGACAGACAGACGGACAACAAAGTGACCCTGTTTTTCCTTTTGAGGTACGGAACTCTAAAAAACAATCTTCCGTACGCAATACGACTAAAGTAGCGCAGCAGGCCGTCCAAAAACGCATAAATTGAAAACGCCCTTAGAAACCACCAACAAGAACAAGATAACATGATTTTAAAGTGTTTGTGTTTCTATTGAGTTTATTGCACGTTCTTCTCTATAGAGATCTACGCTTTGCTGTGTGCAATTTAGCTTCACTGTTTTGACGAAACTTATTTTTTGACTGACTGACATTTTGCCTATTCAAAAATGCCTGTACTTAAATGGTTTGTTTCTGTTTATTTTTTTTTTTGTTGAAAAGCAAGTAAAAATACGAGAAAACGATGTTCTGGCTAGCATGGTTTTCACGTATTTTTATCTGAAATGTTTCTGGTCCTTGCTTTATTTATCTATAAACAAATCGTTTCCCCAACCAGGAGGCATAACAGTCCGCGACGTGTCCTCAATGAACGCGCCGTTCTCGGAGCCCCGGGGCCTGGGGGCTGCGCCCTCCGGTCTGCTGAAGACGGACGACGAGTGGAAGAACATCAACACCATGCTCAACTGCATCCTCAGCATGGTGGAGAAGACCAAGAGAGCGCTGGCCATACTGCAGCAGAGAGGTAAGAATCTCGGCCGTCCGATAATCGTCCGGACCGAGCCAAATAGGCTCTTAATGAACCAGTGCGCCTCATCATCAACGATTGCATCACTGCTTACCATCAGGTGCGCCGACTAATCCACATGTTCCTCAAAAATACAGGAAAAGTTTTTAACCACTGCGTAAATTTTTTTTCGTGGCTCAGTGTAAGTTATAGAACACAGATCGATCTTCAAAGTTAAGCAACGCTTGCCAAGGTTGGTCTGTGGATGGGTGACCATCTTAACATAACGAGTTTCCTCCGTGCCTCGGAAAGCATAGGCTGCCTACCATACCTCCACAACCCAATAACTGGGGTAACAGGGTAGTTCATGGCAAGAATGGAGTCAAATTTACTGACTTCTGAAGTTCTGACTATCCGTAACGACTGTAAATGACAGCCGGGACCTACGGCTTTGCGTTCTTTCCGAGGCACGGAGGAAACTCGTTATGTTAAGATGGTCACCCATCCACAGACCAACCTTGGCAAGCGTTGCTTAACCTTGAAGTCGACTTGTGTTCTATACTATACTATACTATACTTACACTGAGCCACCAAAAAAAAATTACGCAGTGGTTAAAAACTTTTCCTGTATTTCAGTAAGCCGTAAGGGCTATGGAGGGTCGATGCCCGTTATCTAGGACCGCGGAGAAATCGTGAAAAGAAAACCCGTAGTCCTAGAACGAAAAGAGCAAATGAAGGATACAGCTATGGTTTTAGTCAGTAAAAGTCTGTTCTGCTCCAACCAGAGTGGGAAATTTGATCATAGCATAATTTCCACCTTTAAAAAGGAGTTAAGAATGTCATCATCTGCATAGTCTTTCCCAACTATATTGGGGTCGGCTTCCAGTCAAGCCGGATTTAGCTGAATACCAGTATTTTACGAGGAGCGGCTGCCTACCAGACCTCCACAACCCATTAACTGGGGTAACACGGTACTTCATGGCAAGACTGGAGTCAGATTTACTGGCTTCTGACTATCCGTAACGACTGCCAAAGATCTACAAATGACAGCCGGGACCTACGGCTTAACGTGCTTTCCGAGGCACGGAGGAAACTCGTTATGTTAAGATGGTCACCCATCCACAGCCCAACCTGGGCAAGCGTTGCTTAACCTTGGAGATCGACCTGTGTGGCTGTTATTATCTAGCCACAAGCTACTCAAAAGGAGGTAAGAATGTGTTGAAGGTAAATGATACAGGTGTACCTACTGGGTGCTCGGTAGTGTGACAGACAAGTTTGAGTTGGAATGATTGGGAATCAAAATTATGACAGTAGTGAAAAAAATCTTTGATAAGGATTTGGATTTGATTTGCATACAAACTTGGTTTATTTTCACAAACTAAAAGCGTTTATTTCAATTAAACCATTTTTATTTAACTTTATATTGTCAGTTTTAATGTTTTATGTTATCGCCCCTCCATTTAATGACATATAATTAATCGAAAGACGACGTAATAATAAACATATGTAGAAAAACATGATAATTTTTATAACTTTTGTATAACTTTATGAGTTGTAAAGAGCCATTCAGCAATTCAAGAAATCAAATTATCCAGTGTAGTGTTTTCCTGGCAAAAAAATATGTTGATTAATATAATATTCCTTTCAACCTATCACATACCCACAAAACGAGACACAATAGTAAAACAATAACAGCGCGGTCTCATAGGACCGGTCGGGGATTCATGAATTAAGTGCAACAAAGTGCTTTTCTCTGCTATTCGATCTATTGGACCGATATTATTTTCTGTTTTACTACAACCATATCTTTTGTGTTCGTCTAGGCGTAGAACCGACAGAAAGCAATGACATAAAGCGTGCTGCGAGCGAGATCATGGCGACGGCCGTCAGACAGACTGAGGAGAGAGTGGCCGAGGTACGGAGACGGGCTGAGGATGCTGTCAACCAGGTAACCCATTAGTACTAACGTATATGTATACCAGGGCTATGTTGAAAATCAGCGCTAAGAGTTGCGCGGACTTGGCGAATATTTTCCATATACAATTTTTTTTAATTAAAAGTTACTCCAAAAATTGCGTCATTTCTCGCAAATACTCGTAACAAAAATATACTCGTATCAAAACTGAAAATTATATACTTACACTAGCAGCCCGTCCCGGCTTCGCACGGGGTAGACAATTATTTATTTTTGGAAATTTGGATATAAAACACTTTTTTTAGTGACTTAAGAGGCCTGCGGAGACCGCGCGCTATCTCGAGTTGAGACGAAATAAAACACGTTTTTGAGGTTGATGGAAGCAATCCAGATAGTTTAAACAATTCTTGGACACACCGACTGGAGTAAAGTCATCATCCGCACACTGACAGTTGCTTGCTGTGATAGCAATACAAACTATTGGAAATTTGGGAGAGGTTCCGTAATACCAAAAATGATGAATGAAAAATTAATGTATTTCCATTATTGTTTCGAGTATTTATAACTTGATAATAATATCTGTGTTCCTACGAAAAGATATTTTGAAATATTGTTGTTTATAATATAGAAAAAAACAAAATAAAAATATGACATTTTCGCTGTGAAAATGTGCAAATTTAAATTCGCTTAAATTTCGTTTGGGGTAAGTTTTTCAACAAAAAGACGATGTAGGAACCTAGATAATTATTGTCTGAATCCGAATAACATCATATTATGGTGTAAATATGCTTAAATTGCAAATGATTTTGGTATTACGTTTGTATGGATAATTCTAACGTCGCGCCCGCCTTAAGACTCATTTTTCTACACCTTCGATTACATTGTTCAAATTTTACCAAGGATCCCTAATTTTTTTCAAAATGAAATGTAGCCTATGTCAAATTGGAAGAAAGTAGCATTCTATTGGTGAAAGAATTTTTTAAATCGGCCCAGTATTTTTTGAGCCTATTCATTACAAACATACAAAAATAGGTACAAATCTTTCCTCTTTATAATATTAGTATAGATGAAATGTATTACAGGATCCGAATAATTAACAGCAATAAAACGCAAATCCATTTTTAAGTGAGCTGTGACCGTTGTCTTGCAATAATTCAAATAAATTATTGTAAAAAAAAACTATTATAGCAATTTACTTATGTTAACAGTTACTTGTTATTTTAGTATTCAGTGAGACAATAAATAATATAATCGACTACTTATTAAAAAGTACAGTCAACATCATAAATACATGATCATTTATTTATTATTTATTCATTTAATAGTTTTCACTGAGTGCAAATTATGTCATGCATTAATTAATTTACAACAGCTAAAAATAGTTTTTTTTTAAATTTAATTTCGAATTTAATTTCGAATTTAATTTCTTACTCTTCGAATCCCAATTTTTTACCAGTTCATCTTGTATTCAACTCTAACTTTATTCATAGGTAAAACGCCAAGCGCTCCTGGAGCTGCAGCGCGCAGTGGGCGCGGCGGAGTCCAAAGCCCTAGAACTAGTGGCGGCCGAGCGCGGCAAGGAGCGGCGCCCCTCGCCCGCCCCGCCCGCGCCTGATCTCAGCCCCACCAACAGCACGCAGCAGAATGTGAGTGCGAGACACACTTTACTAACTTGTGTCACTTTGTTGTTTTATTTTTGAGAGTAGATTTTTATATTTTTACAAGGATATTTTTGTTTGGATTTTTTATGGAATAAAAGTTTCAATTTAATTTTATACAAGCAATTTACATATTGAGTCTGAATCTAAGAAGAAAGATTCTAAAGTTATATTAATTAAAAGATCTGATTGCATTTTGAGTGCAAGCTTTCGATACAAAGTGGAACATATAAAAGAAACAATGCGAAGAAAAAACTTAATTGAAAAATAGATTTCTTAGCTAGCCCGTATTATCCAGATTAATTATTAACTTCATTAAAAAAACCTCTGACCTCAATTTCGTCTAGAACCTGAATGACGTGACTCAGAAAATAATGCCCGTCCACTGCACGTGCCGTAGCGCCACCATATATATACATATATGTCAACAAGCGATTCATACAACACTGACAACACTGAGGCTTTATATTGTAATAAGTCTAGACAGTTTATATCCTCATACTTAGGGTATCAAACAGTGTCTAACAACACGATTCTTCTCAGCTTAAGCCTCCGATATGACCAAACGTTGTGTTGTGCAGTGCTGCTGGAACTGCGGCCGCAAGGCGCAGGAGACCTGCTCTGGGTGTAACGCCGCCAGGTACTGCGGCGCCTTCTGCCAGCATAAGGACTGGGAGAACCATCATCAGGTAACTTGAACTTACACTTCATACTTTCACTTTTCAACTGACCATTTCATTTGTCCTATAAATCTCATAACCATCGGATTCCCGTGACACTCCCTAGGTTATTGGTTGACTTTTTGGGAAGCCACGCCAATGCTGAGCATTCCAGTACGCGATCGCCACTCAAGAACCTTTCGGCCCCATCGACTTCTGTTCTTCGGGCTATATTTATAATTTTGGTCCTCTTGCGGATGTCTTCATTTCTGATGCGATCACACTAAGAAACTCAGGTCATAGCCCTTTCCAAGTGATTTTAAGCCTTCTGATGAGGACTATTTTGAACTATCACATCTCAGAGCCATATCATCACTGGACACAACCGGGCCAAACTCGTCGGTATGGCAACACTTGGGGGAGGCTTATGTCCAACAGTGGAAGTCTTTCGGCTGAAATAAGGACCATGATATCATTATTCAAAGTTAATCCACGCTAGAATCACTCAATCTGACTTCCACACCACTAACCGACTCTCTCCCTACAGGTCTGCAGCGGCCGCGACCAAAAACCAACCTCTCTCCGGACATCGCCCCCAGCGACCCAACCATCCCTCCCCAAGCCACTCACGCGCTCCAGCACCCCTATCGCCCCCAGCAGCAGCACGGCAGTGCCCCCGCTGCCTCTCGCGGACAGCCGGCTGTCTCTGAGCAGCCTAAACTCTGCGGAGCGGCTGCTGAACCCGGAGCGGCCGGAGAGGATGACGCTGGCGTCGCTGTCCACGGCGCAGGGGATGATCGGCATCGGGAAGAAATGACGCCTGAGCAAGGAACCCTTTGTGAGTGCGAGGTTCCCTAGGAAGGTGCGGCGGTAGGCTGCCAGGAATGGCGATTTTTCTTTGCTTAGACATTTCAAAACTTCTACCAACCCACTGTTTTTCAAATCTCTGATTTAGTATGTTCATAAAATATCTGTAGTAAACATTTTTTTCTGGTATGTAAATAATTATACATAAACTAACTCTTTTTCAGAACTCCCACTAACCCACTATTACTCAAATCTCGGAGTTAGTTTTTTCATTTAAAAAATCTGTACAAAGCATTCTTTTCAGGTATGTAAATAATTATACACATATAAAAACTCTTAATAATTCAGTCAAATAAAAACATGTGGGTTTTTTGCCATATCTACCCAGATCCAATTCATGCAGAGTGTTTCTGACATTGACGCACAAACGAACACCATGGATCCAGTACATGATTCTGGACCCCCTAAGTGGTGGAATTTGTCGTTGGCTTTTTCCTAATTTTTTTATAAAAAATCTATATTAAAAAAATTAAACTTTTAAAAATTGTTATTTAATGACATTTTTGACGAAAAAATGTATTAATTGCTTTTTAATTAAAAATTAATGAATTAAAAAGTCATTGGAGTTGATAAAATCGTTCTTTTAATCAATTCGTACTAAAAAATAAATAAAACATTTTTTTGCCTAAAAATGTTAGAATAACGATTTTACACAGTTTAAATTTAAAAAAGCAAAGCTACGAGTATATATTTTTCTAATTAATTCATGAATCCCCGACCGGTCCTATGAGACCGCGCTGTTATTGTTTTACTATTGTGTCTCGTTTTGTGGGTATGTGATAGGTTAAGAAAAAGCCGACGTTAAATTTCACCATCGGAGGTCCAGAATCATGTACTGTATCCATGGTATTCGTTTGTGCGTCGATGTCTGACACACCCGATATATTTTTTTTTTGCAATTCTTCGACAAAACTTGGCTGTACTCTGCCGTGCACATAGTTTTCAATTTGTAAATATTTTTCTCTATAAATGGGTTTTGTTAGTTCCTCTTAATCAGTTGAGTTTTTATTTTTACGAGTTAAATAAAAATACCAAAGAATAATGTGTAAGATGTACCTAAAATGTATAAACGTATTTTTACACACTATCCGAACAGTTCAGCACTATATAAACACTTTCCTGAAAAATAATCTGTTTTATATAATAGGATGGGTCTTGAAACTATTCAAAAATATATCTAAAGAGTGGAATTCCCTGCCGCAGTCTGTTTCCTGATAGCTACAACCCTAGGGGTGTTTTAGTCAAGAGTAAAGTTACTTCTAGGCAAGCGTGCTCCATCGTCGGCCACATCATCGCTTACCATCAGGTGAGCAGAGTGGTCAAACGCGAGCCTATCAATAATATTTTTTTAAATAACAAAATATTACAAAATAATATTTACACATTTCTAGTGTATTCTGGAAAATTAAATTCTAGTTTTCTTCATCTGCTCGGACCCATCCAATTCCCATTGTAAATAATGTCAATAATGATAAAAACTTAGTTGATTTTTAATTAATAACATTTTAAAACAATATCTATCTCTTGTAAATATTGTACGTATATAAAATAATTACGAAAATAATTAAATCTTACACTGTAATTTAAAAAAATGCAATTTAATTTCTAAGTAAGTGAGTTGTGACGTAATTTTATTATAATTCTAATAAATTATTGTAAAAAACTATTATATTATAGTAATTTATTTGTTTTTGTTAACAATTATTTGTTATTTTTAATCTTCAGTGAGACATAATAAATAAATAATATAATCGACTGTTAAAAAGTACAGTCAGCGTCATAAATACATGGTCATTTAATAGTAAATTATTATTAATATTCGAATCTAAATGTAACATAAAATAAAAGTAATTTTAAGTAAAAGTTAAGTATACGATGGCTTATGATCATGTATTTATAATGTTGAGAAAAATGTATAATAATATTAAGATAAGCTCTTCAACGATGTTTAGATATTTAAGTAAATAAAGGCTTTCATAGACACCTATTCACGTTGAAGTTTGTACATTTAGAAAGTAATTGGCAAATCAGCACTTATCGATTTTTCAGCACTAGTGTGTTAAATTGATTGTTTATCACACAGTTATGCCACTGATGGCACTTTTCCACACTAGTTGTGCAAGTCTGTTTTTTCAATACATTATTCAAGATACTTCTATTAAACCAATTGTAGCTATACCAGTAGACTTAGTCAAGTTACGATCGTTTCGTGTTGAATTTCTTTCTACAATCGGTAACTTCTCCTCGATTTTTGTGACAAGAGGCAACTTGTCTACAATTTATATATACAGGATGTAGCGATGAACAATGTATAATTAATGATAACATTTCATTCTATTATTTTAAACGATGTGAACTTGTCTACGAATCACCTATTCGTTTGTTCTGCAGTCTGATTCATGTAAAGTCAAAGAAGTCAAATATCGTTAAAGTTTTATAATCGTTCGCGCAACGTCGGTATTCATGTGTTCCTCAAACGAGATTCGATAGAAAGACCAAAAAAATCAATCAATTAGCTTGAAACTAAACGATCTATCAACGTCTTCTTGCCAGGTACTTACATTATTATGTATTCTACCTAGACAATGACGTGTATCGCTCAACGACACTTCAATCGAACGACTTTTAAATCGGTGTCGTTCAAGCTTTACTGTTGGATGTAAATACAATAATGGTCTAAACGACTAAGGGCCATGTGCACCGACACCAAATCGACTGTTTTAATATTAAAACGGCTGTTTTAGCAATATTTCCTGTTCCTTATCGTCGGTTATTGACGTTAATCAGATGGTTATCTTAAACTTATGTCGGTGCACATGGCCCTAAGTCGCTACGATATCGTTACGGTTTTGATTACGTATAATTTCTATATTGTTTTTGTTTATTTTTGTGTTATGCGCCATGTTTGGCACGAATAAATACTTTTTCTTTCTTTCTTTACGTGAGTCGGCCGTTCTAATAGCGTTAACGATAACGATTGAAGATTATTAACTTGGCTAAGCCTGCAGTCCCAAATGAAGACGTGTATAATAATGCTAATACTTGTAATAACATAATACCCATTATTTCCTTGTGTAATAAAGTGCAATATTAATATTAATCATGATGTATAAAATTTCGAATTTAATAATGACTAAGATTTAGCGAAATAATGTTTTAGTTCATAATAAATAACTGCGTATTTGAGTCGTATTGATGAAATAAAAACGGTGTTAGAAATATTTTTTGGTGTTTCCTTTTCAATTATCCTTTCTTTTGAGAATTCATGAAGTTTTACAAAAGACTTAAGAAAATAAGTGTTCGAATATAAATCCTTACATTATTTTATAAAACAAAATCCTTAACTTCGCCTGTCTGTATGAACGCGATGATCTCAAAAACTACTGAGCAGATTTTCATGCAGTTTTCACTGATAGATAGAGTGATTTACGAGGAAGGTTGAAGTTATAAAATATGCATATTATAGTAGAGACAAGTCGAAAATTGAAAGATTTCTAGCACTCCTGCGATGCCAGGGTAGATCGCTGATAGGTATAAGATACCTGAAACGAAGGCAAACATGGAACAGGAGTGGATTTTAGTCAGTAAAAGTATGACACGACGTCCCGCTCCGACCAAGAGCGGGAGAAATCATTGGATCATCTCAAAAAAAGTAAGTACAAAATAGAATTGGACAGGTAATTGGATTTATTTCGTGATACTACCAACCAACTAATACCACTACAATTTAACGGATACCACTACTTAAATAATTAAATTTATTGTGCGAACGAATACCAGTAATTTAAATTTGGTACAGTCAGCTAAGTCAAACCTCATCAATTCATTTGATTTTTATTTCAATTTAAGATCCTACAAGGTGATACAAAGCATTTCTGTTGACAGTACTATAAATCTTTGAATTTATTTTAGCATTTGTTTAAACTAAAATGGTATCCATTCAGAATAGGTAGTCAAAATACGTTCAAACAAATACCAGTGGTATTACTTCGTTGGTATTAAAATGGAACAAATCGGTAATTGAATACTAGCAACAGTTACGTCCGTTTTTAATAACCTACCGCAGTTCATAGATAGATAGCTATCCCCGATAAACAGAAAGATTCTATCTATCAATCCACAACTTTTGGTAGGACATGCTATCCGTCGGTAGGTTATAGGAAAACAAGTAATGGCAAAAGGATAGATTTGTTTATCTTTAGTAGCTACAACTGTAGATAGATAGCTTATTGAAAACGGGCGTTAGGTACGTAATATCTACTGTGAGTTTCGGATTCCTGCCTATATGAAACAAATTAATAAAAATAATGGATTAAATTACTTACCTACTTATTGTCTGCATATATTCGAGAACACACCATCCAATCATTACTGTCATTCTTTATGACTGTACAAAATGGCTATAACAATGAATTTCCTGGATTGAACCAATTAAAAGCATAATAAAAAATTTGTAAATAACGTTAAATCAGAAGAGGAGTGTGTTGAGCAGTGGTGGCCCAGTGGTAACTGCCCCGACTTGCAAGTTGGAGGTCGCGGGTTCAAGCCCGGTCAGGCGCATTACTTTGTGATTTATTTCATCACCACTGCTCGCAAAGACTTTCTAGGAAAATTATTTTGAACTTGATGGGACGATTAGTTTTTGAAAAGTTGGGGACACTTGTTGTGACGGACGGGAAACTACGCAACCCTACACTGAGCGTGGCCCGACACGCTCTTGGCCGGTTTCTTTTTCTTCCATTCTTTCCTGTCGCCTATCATGCTATCACTAACTCCCTTTTCTTCCATATCACTTCTCACGAGCTAAGTACCTACTCATTATTCCTGAAAAATCTTACTACACTATATTATAATTAAGTTAGTACCTAGTTAGAAACGATACCAAGTCGCGAAAAGCTACCAAAACGCTTTTAGGTCAAATGACGAATACTTGCATGTATAAACAAAGAAATAATTGAGCCTAACGGGGGCATTACGTCGAATTGTGAGATGCTTTCCTCTAAAAGTCCGCCAAACTATTTACAATTCATTGGTCAAACCGCATATTGAATACCTTATAGAACTGTGGGGTTCAGCAGCTAAAACCAACCTAGAAAAGCTCCAAAGAGCGCAAAACAGAATTATAAAAGTCCTATTTCACTACCACTATTTGACCCCTACACACAAAATTTACAAGGAAACGAAGCTTTTCAACATCCCTGACATATATTTATATAACACATGTATTTTAGTTCGTAAAATTCTTTCCAAAGACTTACACACACAAATCACACTCACAAAAAATATACAGGTGCGAAAACGTCTTCTGAGACGAGCACAAGACTTACACATACCTAGAACTAGAACTAACTACGGAAAAAAAACAGTAATACATGAGGGAGCAAAACTTTATAACTCACTACCAAAAGATATTAAAAATACACAATCATTATTATTATTCAAAAAATTACTAAAAAGCCACATCTTAAAAAGTCATAAAATAATTAACTAATAAGTTAATAACATCCATTTGCTCCTAGTGTAAACGTGCCCTTAGATCTCGAACACTAAACAAAGTTACCTAATCACCGCACAGCGAGCGCGTCAACGCGCCGCATGGCGGTAGACTGTACAAAACTGTTTGTAACTACTACCTTCTATAAAACTATGTATTAACATTGTAAGCCCAAGTTGCTACTCATGGACGACAAAAATGTACCTTATTATTTAATTTTAAGTATTTATTTCTGTACAAGTGATTTGTAATCTTTAGAAATAAATGAATTCAAACCGTAAACCGTATAATTTCTCAGAAAATTGTATTGGTGTTGTTAAAACCGCAAACAAGGTTAAAATACAATGAACTTTCAAACAAAGTAAATGGTTCAGAATACACACAGAAAACCACAAAAATAATAATATATTTTATGTGCTGTAAAAGCTGGAGGAACTCGTGGATAGATAATAACAGCCGCACCGGTCGATCTTCAAGGTTAAGCAACGCTTGCCAATATAGTCCTATATCCACCTGTACGTAACAAGTTTTGATATTGAGATCGATATATTAAGATGTCTGCTTTCCGATAAAGTTAAAAATTGTTGCCACTCTTACAACACTACAAATGTACCTATTAAGTGCTATAAGATTATCTTCAAGGTTAAGCAACGCTTGCCAAGGTTGGTCTGTGGATGGGTAACCATCTTAACATACCGAGTTTCCTCCGTGCCTCAGAAAGCACGTTAAGCCATAGGTCCTGGCTGTCATTTGTAAATCTTTAGCAGTCGTTACGGATAATCAGAAGCCAGTAAATCTGACTCCAGCCTTGCCATGAAGTACCATGTTACCCCAGTTAATGGGTTGTGGAGGTCTGGTAGGCAGCCGCTCCGCGTAATATATTGGTATTCAGCTAAATCCGGCTTGACTGGAAGCCGACCCCAATCTAGTTAGGAAAAGGCTTAGATGATGTTACTGTAAAAGCTCGAACTTCGTAAACGTCGTCGAAGTCGAGTTGAGCGAGAGAAAGTAATAACTGGGCAAAGCTTAGTTGAGAAAAGACTATGTAGATGAGATTCATCATCATCATACATCATCATCTCAGCCGAAAGACTTACACTGCTGGACATAGGCCTCCCCCAAGCGTCGCCACAGCGACCGGTCCTGTGCGTCTCGCATCCATCGGATTTCCGCGACCCTCGCCAGGTCGTCGGTCCACCTTGTGGGAGGCCTACCAACGCTGCGTCTTCCGGTACGTGGCCGACATTTTAGAACCAGATGAGATTATCATCATCATTACTTCATTTGAACGACGCGCGACGTCCAGTGTTGGACATAGGCCTCCGCCAAGTGTCGCTACAACGACCGGTCCTGTGCGTCTCGCATCCATCTCATTCCGCGACTCTCACCAGATCATCGATCCACCTTGTAGGTATTTTTTTGGAAGGGGATTCATCAGAATGACTTCTCCCACTCGTGGGCGGGAGGGCTTGTCAGACTCTTACTGACTAAACCCCACCCCGTTCCTTTGTTGCCTTCGATCTGGGGGACACGGTGACAACCTTTCGGATTTTCAGAGTTCCCCAGGGGATTCTGCCTTGCGTGCTTGAGACGCGCGTGGAACAGAACGCGCCGTTGATGACTAGGCTCGGTCTAGATTACTACCAGACTGCCGGACGGCGAGCTACCCAAATTACCCAATGCTCGCAGTCCGCGAGCCCGCGCCTACGGTGGTCGGAAATCGGGATCGGGATCTCGGCGGCGGCGGCGTGAGGGCCGTTCCCTCACGCGCTCGCGATCAGCAGCCTCCTTCGCTAGCATTACTGCTTCGCAGAAGGAGGCGACTGTCTGCCATTCCTCTTCGCTCCGGACCATGGCTTGTATAAGGGCACGGCGCGAGAGGTCGCCGCCGGCGTTCCAGGACTCTGGGTTTTCCTTTCAGTAAACAACTCATGGCCTCAGTAGGCTTTGGTCTCTTTTAGAATATAGTTGCTAGTTCCTCTTTTATAAAAAAGGATTTGGTTAAAAATAGCTGACACCCAAAAGAAAAACCTTTTGTTTAACAGAGCAGTCCTATATCCACCTGTGCGTAACAAGTTTTGATATCGAGATTGATACAATTATACCTATGGTGTCTGCTTTCCGATAAAGTTAAAAATTGTTGCCACTCTTATTACACTACAAACGTATTAACCTATCACATCCCGCGAAACGAGACACAATAGTAAGACAATAACACCCAGTGGCGTAGCGTGCCTTGTCGGGGCCCCGTATAAAAAAATGTTTGGAGGCCCTTATATGGGGGTATAGATTTTTCACAAAAGAAAAAAAATATTGTGAAAAGAAATATTTATTTTCGACACACTTGCTCATAAAGTGGCTGTTATTGCACTGCACTTAGGTATATAAAGGGGCTCGTTTCCAAACTGTGACATTTTGATTACTGTTATGCACATGTGCGGTAATGTAGTTAGAACCTTTTTGTTTAACCTCTTTTTTGTCAAAAAGAGTTTTAAGACAAAAAAGAATAAAATTTGTTATTGCGTTCAATAGCATGAATTAGTGTTTTACTTACTTATTTCATGCAATTTCGTGTATAAATAAACTGTTTAAAATTTTACATATTTAATTAATTAAATCTTTCATCGAATTTGTATTTTCTGTTTATATGTAACCTCATTCTTATTTTTTCTAAACCAAGAGCTAGATTAGCTAGTCTATGGCCGCCATTTTTTGCGCATGCGCGCGTTTAAGAAAAGTCAATTTTTTTGCCGCCATATTTAAAAATAAAATACAGATTTTACAAAAATGTCTACAACAACTATTTATGAGGAAAATGATTTATGCTGTACGCCTTCAAGTAGAAAATTTAAGTCATGGGACCACTACACAGTCAAAAATAGTTAATAATAACTTTACTGACTGCACATTTACGAACAGTTTCTTTAAATAAACTTTTCATATCTATACATATAATAAAACAGTAAAATTATGCATCGTTTGCCGCAAATGGCGCCAAAACTACTGAACCGATCCTGTTCAAATTTTGCATACATAATCCTTATAGGACCCTTTTTGCTTTAGGCTATATTTTATCACGCTATTTGCTATGGGGGGTGAGCAATATTGCATTTTGTCGGTTTTGAACGAGTTGCCCCGAGTTCGAATCCCACCTACAATTTATATTTCTGTCAATGTTTTATCTTATTGTTTTTGGAAAAAAAAACTTTTACCATTTTTTCATAAGAAAATCAACATTCCTATTTGATTTTTCCCAAATATTTTGTAAAAACTAATCAAAACACGTTATAAAATTCAAACGTCCACGAAATTCACATACTACAATGTTACATTAGTCCATTTAGCTGCAAATTTATCTACTGAAATGAAAATCATCACGCTATCATCGACGAAGAGCGGGGCAGTCATTTATGACATTTATATGAGAACGTCTATTTTGCTTGGTTTTCATCGAACACTGCAGCGTGATTGATTAATGACTAGACTGGGACGTAACACGGTGGTGGTTCGAATCCCAGGAGGTGTTTTAGATTTTTTTAATTTTTGTATATTTTTTTTTCACATAATTTTTGCATTCTCACAATTTTTTTAACAAAAATATTACCTAAAAATATTATTATTATTGTTTAACCAAAAAAAAAACCATGGTGACAAATTTTACAACTGCGGAGTTGCACCCCGTTTTCAAAATACAAACAATGACATCCTTCTTCTTCTTCCTGCTCTTATCCCGTATTACTTGGGGTCGGCGCAACACGTTTTCTTCTTCCATTCTGTCCTGTCGTCCGTCACACTATCATCTGCCCTTTTCTTTCATATCAGTCCTTACACAATCCATCCATCTTTTATTTGGCCTTCCTCTCCTTCTTAATTCTTAATTCTTTATTGTACACAAAAATAAACATTACATGACATGGTGATTAAATAATTAATGTACAAAGGCGAGCTTAACTCAGCAATGAGTTTTCCATTCATCCACATGTAAATTCAGAACTCTTTTGGTAACGTGCTTTTAATCCCTCCTCTTCACATGACCATACTAAGACAAACGATTTCCTTTCAAAATACAAACATCCATTTAATTTTTTTTAACTAAAGGCGATTTATATTTTAGGAGATTTCTTCCACTCTAGGAAGGAGCACGAGGGGATGTCAGACTTTCACTGACCAAAACCCACACCTTTGTATGTTCCTTCTTCGCCTTGCATTCCAGGACTCCGGGTGGAGGTGATCAGCAGTAACGACCTCTCACGTCCGGTCCTGGTACAGAGAGAGAAGGTATGGAAAGCAGTCATCACTTCCTTCCGCAAATGAAGCGAAGAAGGTAGCAGAAAGCGCAAAGATGATGCCCTTGGCATTACGAGTCGCAGGGCGATTCCATGATACCGTTAGCGCGAAGTTTTGGACGGTGCACTATTGGCATTTCGCTGTTGAATAAAGACTGGTCTTAGTCGACTGACGTTGCGTTATGTGTCACGCGCACCTAAAAGAGATACGCATAAGAGAACGGCCCTAACGGGCTTCGATAGCTGGAAAATTGTTCGTATTCTAAAGGAACAAAGTGGGTATTTTTTACTGCTCTTCATGCTCTACCCGTAAAAATCGAGAGTTTACAGACTGCGTTCGATCATCAGCATGTGAAGTCGACTAGGTGAAAATACTCGCACACAAGAATTCGATTATTATTCTCACTAAAGAAAAACATTTATTTGGTGTATTAGGGTATCAGTCAAATACCGCACCAGAAAATTCCTGCCTGAATAAACAGGTAATATAAACACAAAAAAATTATGGTGATCGGTAAACGCCCTATACATATGACACCTGGGAAGTGTCCAGTGGCGATGGGAGGGGTCTAAGGATGTCCTGTTTCGCACGGTTTCAGCCACGTTGCTTCACTCTAGGAGGTGACTGCTTTCCATTCCTCTTCCCAGCTCATACCATGATCTGAACTAGGGTAGGAGGATTCTGATTTTGACCCGCAAACAGTACGGCGGTAATCCGCCCTAGCGGGGTAACTTCGATCGTAATGTCCACCGTGTCTTCCCGCCGAATCCAAAACATCTACCTCCCGAAACACTCATGTTCGGTTAGGACCTGCGTAAAGCGCTTGCGCTTAGAGTGAATTTATCATAGTAATAATCATGGTGTGCCAATATTAGTCGCTTTAGAATGTAAATTGCAACTAAAAGAACACTGTGGAATTTAGTTGGTAAAAGTCTGATACTCTCTCTCGGTCCACCTAGAGTGGGAGAAGGTATTTGGTGGTTACCCAACAAAAAAAGAGGCAAATACTAAAGGCAATTATCGGCCCTAATTTGGTTTTTTGAAGAACAAATCATTTTCATTTTGGTTTTATCGCAATATGAAGTAAACTAACGACTTTACCCATAGAGTAAGCAATTAACTATTTCGTTGATGTTTTTAAGGCAATTGACGTCGTGCGGAAGAAAAACCCGGGTGTTACCATTGGGTGGATCGCCCGGAGGACACGTTAGATCATAAAGCACTGGTGGGCCACGCTTAGGCGGAGCACCACCGTGTCCTTGTGGGGACGATCGGTGACAGCAACCTCTCGCGCTGGGCACTGGTACAGGATATGATCCAGAGCGAGGAGTAGTGGCAAATAGTCCCCTCACGCCCCAGTCGCTGGGATTCCGACCCCGATTTAGAGCCACCGTAGGAGTGGCTTGCGAATGGCGAGCAATGGGTAGTTTACCATCTGGCTGTCTGGTAATGATCCAGACGGTCAACCGTGGGTATTGTTCCACGCGTGCTTCAAAGAGATGTCAGCAAACTGTAGGTGCCCAGCAGGTTCGAAGCCTCTGGGGCCATGGGTGAGCTTCCGAAAGGAAAACCCGGGACCCTGGAACGAAGGCAAAGAAGGAACGGGGTGAGGTTTATTCAGTAAAAGTCTAACTCATCCTCTGAGAAGTCATTCTGATGATTTTCCACCTAAACAAGAAACCTGGGCACGCCGTCATTGCGGCGGTAAGTTCCCTCTTTGAGAAGTAGTTGGAAAGAGGTCCTCACGTTCCGTATGCCGCAGGTCCTCACCAGACACGGTAAGTTCGGGAGGCTCCTGCATCGGATTCAGGGGTAAAGGGCGCCCCAGCCAGACTTGGGCGTACTGTCTGGACCGCCCGGAGGACACGGTGGAGCACACGGTAGAGGTATTGCGGTCGCCTTCTTCTGCGAAGCAGTAATGCTAGCCAAGGAGGCGGCCGGCCGCGAGCGCGAAAGGGAACGACCCTCACGCCCCCGCCGTCAGGATCACAAGAACGATTTCCGACCACCGTAGGCGCAAGCTTGCGGACGGCGAACACTGGGTAGCTTGCCGTCCAGCAGTTCGGTAATAACCCGGACCGAGTCAAGTCGTCAACTGTTCCACGAGCGCCTCAAGGAGATGTCAGCAAACTGTAGGGCGCGGCAGGGCCGAAGCCTCTGAGCACGTGGATCTGTATTCCGAAAGATAAGCTCGGTGTCCCAAAATTTAAGGCAACACAGGAACGGGGGTGGCGTTTAGTCAGTAAAAGTCTGACATACCCTCCCGCTCCATTTAAGAGCGGGAGAAGTCATTCTGATGATTACCCATCTGAATAAAAAAACCTAAACAAGAAACCTACTGGGGCTATGGTTTCGCTTCTGAAAGGGAGACCCTGGAACGTAAGGCAAGGAAGGAATATAGAAGTGAGTCTTAGGCAGTAATAATCTGACACGCACTTCCACTTCACACAAGAGCAAAAGTCATTAGATGATTTCCCAACTAAAAAAGTACTAATTGGAGTTTTAACTTAAACAGTTTTATGTAAAATTAATTAATCAGATCTTTTCGGAAGTATAGGATTAGATACTTAGATTACTTTTGTGCAGTTTTACGAACTTAACGCGGACGAAGTCGCGGGCAACAGCTAGTACCTACTAAATAAAGTTGATTTTTAATTTATTTTCTTCACAAGTGTGTCGAAAAACGTCGTATGACACACGTGAGTAATTGGTCATTATCGTTCTTGGCTCTCTTAAGACCCTCGCCATGGCTCGGGTCTTAATACCACCGCGACGATAATGACCCACATTACACACTTGTATCATAATGTACTATTATCATAACATAATTTAACCATTTTACAAATAAAAATCAAATTTTAAATATTCACTCTCCTTGCCTTCTTTTATTATTTTTCCTTTTTTTAATTTTGTCATTTATAAAATAAATTAGAAAGTATTTATTTTTTTTCCTTACACACTTTGGGGGCCCCCATGGCCCGGGGGCCCCGTATAATTGATACGGCGGTAGCTGCGCCCCTGATAACACCGCGGTCCAATGAGACCGGTCGGGGATTCATGAATTAAGTGCTATAAGATAACCCAAATTTCAGTGTGCCTTCCTCTAGTTTTTTCCATTGGCGTCTGCCCTGTACTACATAAAACAATACATAAGTAAAACCTGACCCTAACACAAAAGCAGAAATAAGGCTATAAAAAACTATGACAACACTTGTCCGCAAATGATTACTCACGAATCCCCTTCAAATTCATGAGTATTCATGCAAATTATTGTTTGTGAGTATAAAATCGTAGTTAACAGAACCCAACAGCTATTAGTGCATGTCATTATAGAAATAATTGCCCCCATTTAATTCGCCGTAACAAAATCATGATATTAATTGTAGCTAGAACCTCTATAATTTGTTCCTCGGTATAATTGGAGGTATTAGACTAATAATTCTGTAACAGTGTTTAGGTACGTTTAGAAACCTAGATTTTCATATAAATTATGATCTTATCCAAGGTCGTCGACATAGCCCGAAGAATCGCCGTGGCAGTGGTTAAGAGACGCATTGTTGGAAAGCCACCCACAAGGTGGATCGGGCGGTCGCTTCCTTCTGCGAAGCAGTAATGTTAGCGAAGGAGGCCGATCGCGAGTGCGTGAGGGAACGGCCCTCACGCCGCCGCCGCCGAGATCCAGATCCCGATTTCCGATCACCGTAGGCGCGGGCTCGCGGACGGCGAGTACTGGGTAGCTCGCCGTCCGGCATGCAGTCTGTTAATAATCTGGACCGAGCCTAGTCAACGGCGCGTTCTGTTCCACGCGCGCCTCAAGGAGATGTCAGCAAACTGTAAGGGCCCGGTAGGGCCGAAGCCTCTGGGGAACACGGAAAATCCGAAAGGTTGTCATCGTGTCGTCCAGATCGAAGGCAACGAAGGAACGGGGTAGGGGTTTAGTCAGTAAGAGTCTGACACGCCCTCCTAGAAGTCATTCTGATGATTCCGCTACCGAAAAAAAAAATCTGGAACGCAAGACAAAGAAGGAACATAGGTGCAAGTTTAATCAGTAAGTTTGACAAAAAGAGCGAGGTAAATCATCGGATGATTTCTCACCTCTCCTCCATCTCTTTCTATCTAAAGCTGTTGTTACACACAAACAATTGTTAACGTAGAACGAACTGTTATTGCACACTCATACCCTAATAACGATTCGGTCACTAATAGTGGCTATTTTTATTTTATTTTATTCCGTTAGTTAGCTATATAGCGATAAAGACTTCGTTTTTCTGAAGGTCTAACTTAAGCTTAAGGAGAGTTTATATACAACATGTAACATAATTAACGCACATCCTCTTGGGGGGTCATTGTACTCATCATTATGAACAACTTTTAGTATGGGAACAAACCTGAAATCAGTTGTTCAAAAATAATCAGCTGCTCCATACATTTTGACAAAATAAGCGAACATAAATGTAGGGAACAGCTGATTGTTTTTCTCGATTTCAGATTTGGTCCTATAATAAAGAGATAAAGTTTGTTTTTCTGTTAATTAGTTTGTATGGAATAATCTCTGAAGATCCTGGTTCGATTACATAAATGTATATATTGATAGAAAGCTGCTTTCTTCCTGAGTCCTATAGGCAAAAAAAGTGAACTAAGTAAAATCACAAAAAACTTTCGACCGGGTGAAGCCGCGGGCAAAAGCTAGTGTTAAATATTGTAGACGACACTGGAAGGCTTAATGCGTAAGTATTACAACAAGTACGTATATTTAAAACTAGCTGTTGCCCGCGACTTCGTCCGCGTTAAGTTCGTAAAACTGCACAAAAGTAATCTAAGTATCTAATCCTATACTTCCGAAAAGATCTGATTAATTAATTTTACATAAAACTGTTTAAGTTAAAACTCCAATTAGTACTTTTTTTAGTTAGGAAATCATCTAATGACTTTTGCTCTTGTGTGAAGCGGAAGTGCGTGTCAGATTATTACTGCCTAAGACTCACTTCTATATTCCTTCCTTGCCTTACGTTCCAGGGTCTCCCTTTCAGAAGCGAAACCATAGCCCCAGTAGGTTTCTTGTTTAGGTTTTTTTATTCAGATGGGTAATCATCAGAATGACTTCTCCCGCTCTTAAATGGAGTGGGAGGGCATGTCAGACTTTTACTGACTAAACGCCACCCCCGTTCCTGTGTTGCCTTCAATTTTGGGACTCCAAGCTTATCTTTCGGAATACAGATCCACGTGCTCAGAGGCTTCGGCCCTGCCGCGCCCTACAGTTTGCTGACATCTCCTTGAGGCGCTCGTGGAACAGTTGACGACTTGACTCGGTCCGGGTTATTACCGAACTGCTGGACAGCAAGCTACCCAGTGTTCGCCGTCCGCAAGCTTGCGCCTACGGTGGTCGGAAATCGTTCTCGTGATCCTGACGGCGGGGGCGTGAGGGTCGTTCCCTTTCGCGCTCGCGGCCGGCTTCCTCCTTGGCTAGCATTACTGCTTCGCAGAAGAAGGCGACCGCAATACCTCTACCGTGTGCTCCACCGTGTCCTCCGGGCGGTCCAGACAGTGCGCCCAAGTCTGGCTGGGGCGCCCTTTACCCCTGAATCCGATGCAGGAGCCTCCCGAACTTACCGTGTCTGGTGAGGACCTACGGCATACGGAACGTGAGGACCTCTTTCCAACTACTTCTCAAAGAGGGAACTTACCGCCGCAATGACGGCGTGCCCAGGTTTCTTGTTTAGGTGGAAAATCATCAGACTTCTCAGAGGGTGAGTTAGACTTTTACTGACTAAACCTCACCCCGTTCCTTCTTTGCCTTCGTTCCAGGGTCCCGGGTTTTCCTTTCGGAAGCTCACCCATGGCCCCAGAGGCTTCGAACCTGCTGGGCACCTACAGTTTGCTGACATCTCTTTGAAGCACGCGTGGAACAATACCCACGGTTGACCGTCTGGATCATTACCGGACAGCCAGATGGTAAACTACCCATTGCTCGCCATTCGCAAGCCACTCCTACGGTGGCTCTAAATCGGGGTCGGAATCCCAGCGACTGGGGCGTGAGGGGACTATTTGCCACTACTCCTCGCTCTGGATCATGGCCTGTACCAGTGCCCAGCGCGAGAGGTTGCTGTCACCGATCGTCCCCACAAGGACACGGTGGTGCTCCGCCTAAGCGTGGCCCACCAGTGCTTTATGATCTAACGTGTCCTCCGGGCGATCCACCCAATGGTAACACTCGGGTTTTTCTTCCGCACGACGTCAATTGCCTTAAAAACATCAACGAAGCACAGAGCCGCAGAGTTCACGTTCTAAATAGTTGCCTACTCTATGGGTAAAGTCGTTAGTTTACTTCATATTGCGATAAAACCAAAATGAAAATGATTTGTTCTTCAAAAAACCAAATTAGGGCCGATAATCGCCTTTAGTATTTGCCTCTTTTTTTGGTGGGTAATCACCAAATACCTTCTCCCACTCTAGGTGGACCGAGAGAGAGTATCAGACTTTTACCAACTAAATTCCACAGTGTTCTTTTAGTTGCAATTTACATTCTAGGGCGACTAATATTGGCACACCATGATTATTACTATTATAAATTCACTCTAAGCGCAAGCGCTTTACGCAGGTCCTAACCGAACATGAGTGTTTCGGGAGGTAGATGTTTTGGATTCGGCGGGAAGACACGGTGGACCTTACGATCGAAGTTACCCCGCTAGGGCGGATTACCGCCGTACTGTTTGCGGGTCAAAATCAGAATCCTCCTACCCTAGTTCAGATCATGGTATGAGCTGGGAGGAGGAATGGAAAGCAGTCACCTCCTAGAGTGAAGCAACGTGGCTGAAACCGTGCGAAACAGGAAATCCTTAGACCCCTCCCATCGCCACTTGGACACTTCCCAGGTGTCACATGTATAGGGCGTTTACCGATCACCATCATTTTTTTGTGTTTATATTACCTGTTTATTGAGGCAGGAATTTTCTGGTGCGGTATTTGACTGACACCCTAATACACCAAATAAATGTTTTTCTTTAGTGAGAATAATAAACGAATTCTTGTGTGCGAGTATTTTCACCTAGTCGACTTCACATGCTGATGATCGAACGCAGTCTGTAAACTCTCGATTTTTACGGGTAGAGCATGCAGAGCAGTAAAAAATACCCACTTTGTTCCTTTAGAATACGAACAATTTTCCAGCTATCGAAGCCCGTTAGGGCCGTTCTCTTATGCGTATCTCTTTTAGGTGCGCGTGGCACATAACGCAACGTCAGTCGACTAAGACCAGTCTTTATTCAACAGCGAAATGCCAATAGTGCACCGTCCAAAACTCCGCGCTAACGGTATCATGGAATCGCCCTGCGACTCGTAATGCCAAGGGCATCATCTTTGCGCTTTCTGCTACCTTCTTCGCTTCATTTGCGGAAGGAAGTGATGACTGCTTTCCATACCTTCTCTCTCTGTACCAGGACCGGACGTGAGAGGTCGTTACTGCTGATCACCTCCACCCGGAGTCCTGGAATGCAAAGCGAAGAAGGAACATACAAAGGTGTGGGTTTTGGTCAGTGAAAGTCTGACATCCCCTCGTGCTCCTTCCTAGAGTGGAAGAAATCACCTAAAATATAAATCGCCTTTAGTTAAAAAAAATTAAATGGATGTTTGTATTTTGAAAGGAAATCGTTTGTCTTAGTATGGTCATGTGAAGAGGAGGGATTAAAAGCACGTTACCAAAAGAGTTCTGAATTTACATGTGGATGAATGGAGAAGGAGAGGAAGGCCAAAGAAAAGATGGATGGATTGTGTAAGGACTGATATGAAAGAAAAGGGCAGATGATAGTGTGACGGACGACAGGACAAAATGGAAGAAGAAAACGTGTTGCGCCGACCCCAAGTAATACGGGATAAGGGCAGGAAGAAGAAGAAGGATGTCATTGTTTGTATTTTGAAAACGGGGTGCAACTCCGCAGTTGTAAAATTTGTCACCATGGTTTTTTTTTGGTTAAACAATAATAATAATATTTTTAGGTAATATTTTTGTTAAAAAAATTGTGAGAATGCAAAAATATGTGAAAAAAAAATAAACAAAAATTTAAAAAATTTAAAGCACCTCCTGGGATTCGACCCACCACCGTGTTACGTCCCAGTCTAGTCATTAATCAATCACGCTGCAGTGTTCGATGAAAACCAAGCAAAATAGACGTTCTCATATAAATGTCATAAATGACTGCCCCGCTCTTCGTCGATGATAGCGTGATGATTTTCATTTCAGTAGATAAATTTGCAGCTAAATGGACTAATGTAACATTGTAGTATGTGAATTTCGTGGACGTTTGGATTTTATAACGTGTTTTGATTAGTTTTTACAAAATATTTGGGAAAATCAAATAGGAATGTTGATTTTTTTATGAAAAAATGGTAAAAGTATTTTTTTCCAAAAACAATAAGATAAAACATTGACAGAAATATAAATTGTGGTTGGGATTCGAACTCGGGGCAACTCGTTCAAAACCGACAAAATGCAATATTGCTCACCCCCCATAGCAAATAGCGTGATAAAATATAGCCTAAAGCAAAAAGGGTCCTATAAGGATTATGTATGCAAAATTTGAACAGGATCGGTTCAGTAGTTTTGGCGCCATTTGCGGCAAACGATGCACAATTTTACTGTTTTATTATATGTATATAGATAGGTAACTCTTCTCCAAACACAGAATATAAAGCACAAGGGATACAAGTAACACAAACAGCCGCCCCAGGCACCCTCGCCCAAAGAAACACCATCTTAAATATTCCTGAAAACTGACAACTCTTTGATATAACATTACAAAGCGTGCCTTCCACCATTATGACAATTGACGCATCTTTGTTGTATTCACAAAGCGATGGCCAGAAGCAATTTGAGCTCTTGCGGAGACGTCCGCTCGTCACGGCGTCTGACAACGTTGTGGCGGTTTTGTTCGCAATTTGAAATACGTCGCCCGCCCGCGGCCAATCAGCTTTGAGAACGGTATTAATGTTTCTGTGGCTTTTCTTTTGAAATGTTTACTGTTTCTTCTTGTTTGTGAATAAACTTGACAAATCCCTTTATTATTTTCTAACCGATGCGGAGAGATAGCATGTTTAAGTATTTGTCTAGATATTTACCAGTTTCAGTTGTATATTGTATTTAGATAATTATTTCAACAGTAATTTGCGGACCCATTTTTCATCATAAAATAAAGTTATGACAAGTGATATAGGCCCCTAAATTTCAAGGCTGATTGTACTTCTTTTTTAATATTTTATTTTACTAAACAGAAATCTAAAGAGAGGTACCGACTTAGGTTTAATTAATTTTTAATTAACTTAACATATTAATAAAAATTGTGTTACATAAATAGTTTTGCAACGGAATTTGAACTTAGTAATGTATAAAATAGAGTATGTTGTTCTAAAATCGGTAAATATACCACCTCTTCGGTTCGGACTAAGCATTTTACCTCGACGTTGTGTACCACGTACTTAAATCGAAGGACTGGCACAATTTGCCCCCTGCGGTATTACCGTCCGATTATAATTTAGATATCTTCAAGGTTAGACTCGAATCCTTTTTAAGGTTCCGTACCTCAAAAGGAAAAAAACGGAACCCTTATAGGATCACTTTGTTGTCTGTCTGTCTGTCAAGACCCTTTATCTCGGGAACGTGTGAAGGTATCAAGTTGAAATTTAAACCACAAACACATAAGTCCACGGATGTTTATGATGCAAAATATTGTTATTCTAATATTATTCTATTCTATTCTATTCTATTCTAAAAAACGTACATTTCGACACTGTCAAAGGAATCAAAATTCATAGGCTACTCCTTAGACCTAGAATCTTGAAATTTAGCACGAAGTAAGGTATTATAGCACAAATGTAGGAAAAAGTTTGAAAACTAAACATTTGTAGTAACGTCACAAGTTTTTTTTAAATCTTCAAAACTCGATTCGAGAATTGAACTCTTTTCATAGGTAATTTGGTACGGAACCCTCAGTAAACGAGTCCGACTCGCACTTGCCCGGTTTTTTTTTTAATTACGGTAAGAATTCTAATATTTATCGTAACGTAGAAGAGTTTTGTTTTTTAATTGACATAAACTATACCTAGTGCATTGCTGCAATCCCACCTTCCATAAAGGTTGTGCATCCATTCAAGACCCTTATAGGCTTCAGACTCTTCACGCCTGCAGCCTGCCCGTCACGCTGACGTAGTGAAGCAGTAATTAAAGCGTGTCACGGCGTCCGTCACGCCACGAGCACCATTCGCTAGTAGAGCTCCATTTGTGACGAGCGGGGACCATGGGTTTAGGGAAACTACGGGACATTTTTATTACCTACTTCTAGTAAAGAAGATACAGAGATCTTGTGGCAAGAAATCTATGTAGATTGTTAATTACTCAGATACCCGCGAAACGAGACACAATAGTAAAACAATAACAGCGCGGTCTCATAGGACCGGTTGGGGATTCAAACGTTATGCATTTATTTTCAGTCATTTTAAGTCATCTGCCTAGCCTTTTCCCAACTATATTGGGGTCGGCTTCCAGTCAAGCCGGATTTAGCTGAATACCAGTATTTTACGAGAAGTGGTTGCCTACCAGACCTCCACAACCCATTAACTGGGGTAATACGGTACTTCATGGCAAGACTGGAGTCAGTTTTACTGGCTTCTGACTATCCGTAACGACTAGGGATTGCAATTGCTGGATCCAGCATACAGCAATCCAGCTGGATCCAGCGCCTTTTTAAATATGCTGGATCCAGCATATAGTGCTGGATCCAGCGATGCGGATCCGCAAACGTATCAATTTCTATTGTTTAGTTCCGAATTGCATCCGTAATTGTTATATGTGATGACAACTGTGTAATGGCAACTGCCCGATAGATGATTTCGGGCTGTTGTATCTATTCAAATCGCGCTGAGAACTTAGCTTGCGTGATGCAGGATTCTGTGACGTCAGATGTCACAACAAGGTTATACACACATCAAAAGTGTCTAGGGATCAACATATATTTTTGCAATAACTTTTCCCCTGATTGATATTAAATTAAAATTTTCTTTAAGGATTCATCAAATAAAGTGTTTTCGTTTGTCACAGTAACGATAAACCAAGTCACTTTTGCATTAATAAAGAAATTTGCCATTTTCCTAATAAAGGGATTTTTGACATTTGAACTTTAATGTTAGTGACATTAAAGTTCGAAAAAAAGACTGAAATAACAGTTTTCTTTAAAATTTTATTGGGTAACTTAAACAATTAATAATCCGTGTTTCTACCGCGAACACTAACAACACAAGAACATCGGTTTGGCATACTCAAAATGAGTTCATCCAAATCACGCTGTGGAATGGCCGCCCACGTTCGTTGCAACAACAAAAAAAGGTCTTCTTGCGACTGGATACCCTCCATATTCGGCAGAGCTCTTCTCTGTAGCATATCCCATGCATGCTCAATCGGGTTCAAGTCTGGTGACTGAGCAGGCCAGGGCAGGACATTGATGTTAGCTGCGGCGAGAGTCTGTCTTACAACTCTTGCGGTGTGCGGTCGTGCATTAACTGAAATAAGGGACCGATTTGCACTTGTAGAGGAACGATGACGTCTGATACAATCGTCTCAGCATAAATTTGAGCGTTGAGGTTGCCTCTGATCCAAATCAACTCAGTTCTTCCGCCGATCCAAATACCCGCC
This sequence comes from Mythimna separata, assembly GCA_030763345.1. Lineage (NCBI taxonomy): Eukaryota > Metazoa > Arthropoda > Insecta > Lepidoptera > Noctuidae > Mythimna > Mythimna separata. Next base: position 1,279,258 of record CM061188.1, on the reverse strand, counting down.
CATACCATGATGGTTCCACCACTATAAGGATGGACTTCCTGGCAGGATTTTGCTAACCTGGACGCTGTTGGCGTCCAGGGGTTCTCCAGTGTCGTATACGTCTTGTATCCGGTCTCATACCAAAACGAGACTCATCAGAAAAGCACACGAAACGCCATTGTTCTTCTGCCCAATTTCTGTGTTCAAGAGCCCATTGATATCGAATCCTACGATTGTGCATTGCTATAGGTGGTACCCGTAGCGGTCTTCGGGAATGAAGGTTCACTTCATGCAAGCGGTTTCTGACTGTTTGGTCGCTAATTAAGTTCCCTGAAGAGTGATGAAGCCTCACGGCTAACATCATGGCGGTTATTGTTGGAGCTCTTCGAGTTAAGATTTGAATGTATCGGTCTTGTCTCCGTGTGGTGCAGCGATACCGTCCTCCATGGCGCTCAGTCACGGTACCAGTGCTTCGGTAACGTGTCCAAAGTCGACTGATAACACTCTGACTTGTATTCAGAGCTAAAGCCACAGTACGTTGCCGGGAACCAGCTTCTATCATTCCCACGGCTCTGAGCATTTCTTCCCTGCTTAAATGACGTCGCCGCTCCATAATAACGTTGGTTTTAAATCAGTAGTAGGGAAACAGTAGCACTAATAATGTCTTCAATGCGTTGTATGTTTTTATAGGGAAAATATTGACAGCTGATTTTCATCTTTTACTCGAATTTGATTCACAGTTCCTGATTCAAATTATGAAATGCACCAAAAAGGATCCATATAAATTTATAAAATCATAAATCTATACTAATATTATAAAGAGGAAAGATTTGTACCTATTTTTGTATGTTTGTAATGGATAGGCTCAAAAAGTACTGGACCGATTTAAAAAATTCTTTCACCAATAGAATGCTACGTTCTTCCAATTTGACATAGGCTACATTTCATTTAAAAAAAAAAATTGTCTACCCCGTGCGAAGCCGGGACGGGCTGCTAGTTTATTACAAAGCCACATCTCAATCTCAAGAAATCCGCATAAAAATGCTTGATCCCTAGACACTTTTGATGTGTGTATATTATTTAATTTTAAGTTGTTTCTTTTGATCTCAAATGGTTAAGAAACGAAAGCAAATTAGTGAAAGGTTTCATAGATTATATTATCGTTAGAAGTTATTATACAAATTATTTAATAAAAAAATATAAATGTCGCCTTTCTAGTTGCGTTCCACATTTTGCTGGATCCGCGCTGGATCCAGCTGGATTCAGGTCAATCCAGCAAAAATCCAGCTGGATTGAAAACGCTGCTGGATTGCAATCCCTAGTAACGACTGCCAAAGATCTACAAATGACAGCCGGGACCAACGGCTTAACGTGCTTTCCGAGGCACGGAGGAAACTCGCTATGTTAAGATGGTCACCCATCCACAGACCAACCTTGGCAAGCGTTGCTTAACCTAGAAGATCGATCCATGCGGCTGTTATTATCTAGCCACGAGCTCCTCCTTTCAGTAATTTTAAGTATGCGGCCCCAAATATCGTTTCTCGCATCTAGCGGATTCTCGCGACTCTCACTAGGTCATCAATCCACGTTGTGGGTACATGGTCGCCTCTCTAAAACCTTTCGTCCCCATCGACCATCTTATTCTTCGAGCAATGTGCACTGCCACTCAAGCTCGGTGTGTTGTCGGTAACCTCAGTTCTCTTGTATTGGTAATTTCTAAAATCTGTTCCATTTGAGCGTGAAAGAGTAACAAACTAAACAAACATATACACATACATACACTACACCTACAAACTTCGCCTAGAAAATATCAGTAGGTTTTTTTTAGGAAGAGAATCATCAGATATAGGTACTCAGGTATACTGACTGAATACAGACTACTCGCGCTCTTGGCCGGACCGGGAGGGCGTGTCAGACTCTTACTGACTAAACCCCACTTCGTTCCTTCGTTGCCTTCGATCTGGGGGACACAGGCTCCCCTTTCGGAATATCCGTCTTCCCCAGAGGCTTCGTCCCTGCCGGGCCCCTACAGTTTGCTGACATCTCCTCTAGGCGCGTATGTAACAGAACGCGCTGTTGACGGTTAGGCTCGGTCCGGGTTATTACCGGACTGCCGGACGGCGAGCTACCCAGTGCTCGCCGTCGGCGAGACCGCGCCTTCTGTGCGCCTTCTGGATCGGGATCTCAGCTGTTCCTTCGCACGCTTGCGATCGGCAGCCTCCTTCGCTAGCATTACTGCTTCGCAGAAGGAGGCGTCCGCCTGCCACTCTGTAATATCAGTAGGTATGATTCGATTTAAAACCAGTAAATAATTTCCTTACTCCAACCAATCCCCTCGCATCCTACCTCACAGTCACCCCATTCGCCCGTCGTGTCCACGCACGGTCCGACAAAAGTACTCGACGTAAAGCGGCCCACTCACAGCCCGATTTAATCATCGCACGTCACTCCAGTCCGCATCGAGCGCGCGACACGACGACTTGTCGACTTGTCGCCTGTCGCTGTCGCACGAAAGAGTCGACTATTGATGTCAACGGCAGAATTATTAGCGGCGTGTTCGATAGATCTGATGTTTTTTTTTTTGCTTTTTAAAAATACTGGCACATACTATACAATAACGTAATCCTAAAGTAGAGTGCGTCTAATCAAAGCGCGACCTGAAGTTTATTTTTTTAAATTTAATTGGCAACATTATTCAGCCGCAATTGTAGGAAATTAAAAAAATGTGAAGTGTCAAGACATGATTCTCCTACTAGTTAGTAACACAACATACAATTTTTTTTGGATTTAACCTCTTTTTCTCAAATCGCATTTTCATTAGACGGACTATAGGGTTCGATTGGTATAATATATACTCTGTAGTATTTTTTTCTTTTGGAAAAATATTGGATGACATAATAATGACTTCTGTATAGTGGGTGCGTTCACAGACATGTAAACTTCACTTATACCTACTTGATGATCAGGATTAGTCCTTTCAAATTCAAAATATTTAATTCAGATTAACATCCATATTTTGTTAGTAGTAATAAAACTTAGCCTAATGTTAGTATTTAAATTAAATTACGTTATTAAAATGTAGTGTATCTGGACACTGATCCACCTTAGCAACAGGGGAGAGTCCCACCGGTCTGAAAACACTTTCAGGATGCCTTTACGACATATCTGACTTTATCAATACAAAGTTTTCGCGGATTATAGTTTGGTTTATTTTATTTAAGGATCCTGCGGAGATCGCTCGCTACTTCGAGTTGAGATGAAAATAAAATACGTTCGCAGTATATTGCTATCTTTGTTTGGCAAAAACAAATGCGAAATTGCATATGTGTGTGTACGTGTGAGTTGGACAATCTTCACAGCATAATATGGAACAGTTTTGAACTTGACAAAATAATTCCATCAAAAACACAGCTTGTAAAAAACTCAAGTCTCGCAACACTACTCTTCTACCGTAAAAATATGTGAGATCCATGTTATACCAAGTCAAAATATCTTGTATGTTTTAAATAAATGAATTTAGCTTTGTAATCGCATGAAAACACAATGTATCTCAAAAGTAATTAAGTAAATCGTTTAGTGCGATTACCAAGTCAAATCTTAAAAATGTAACTTTGTAATCCTATACATTTATATGGGATTACTAAGTTATATATGCAGTTGGTGTATCTAGAAAACTAGGGCGAAATTGCAAAATATTTTAGTTTTCCCTTGGTTTGTACAGTAAACACTAATTGTAATCAAAATTTGAAACTTCTGTCTCTATGTCTGCTAAAAGTACCTTAGACTTTTTATGTTCGTTCAGTTAGTGAGTGACAAAATTTAGAAACTTTGATAAGAAAATTTAATGAGATTTGAAATATATTGTCTTTTTAAGAAGCCTGCTTGATCTAGTTTCGTCCACAACAAATTTATAAGAGGTTGAAAATGGCTCGAAATGTTTCGAGAAAAGGATGCCACATTTTTGCGTGACTTGGTGGTTGGGACACTACCGTGCCCCCAGATTACCTATGCTCCATTGAAGAAATAGGGTCGTCACTTTTAATGTTATCCTAAAAATAAATTTAATGCAAAAAAAGTGTTCTGTAGTGATCAATCTATCGAATGGAAATCAATAATATTTTTATTTTACGTGGGCCTTCATGGACACTTATGAAACGTCAGAATCTAGTGCGTAGTTCCAATTCGTCGTTTCCTATTGAGAAGAACCGGCAAGAAACTTCATGGTTACTCTTTTAAAAAAAATATTGGGTTTACAATATTTCCATACTAGCTGTGTCCGCGACTTCGTTCGCGTGGATGACAAAACTTATCAATAAGTTTTTAGTGTAGTACCTTCACTTCTATGTATATCAATAAATAAGCAAAATGCCTAAAAAATAATATCTACATAATTATACGAATGACTAATCTTACCTAAGAATACTAAAATACCCTACGTTACACACTATCAAATATACTACCTACACTTGAAATTAAAATCTATACGGTCTGCGCCCTATAAAAGTAAACCTAAGTACCTACCTAATTAAAAAAAAATGAGTTCGGTGTCGGTCTCGTAACACCCGGTGCCATTATTTTTTTTGATATTTTCAATGTACAGAATTTATACTTCTACAAATTTATTATAAGTATAAGTTACAATATTAACAGACAGATTAAGATTGATAACCAAAAGTACAATAAAAATAATATTTATCAAAAAGCTGTCGAAATAGTAGTAATCAAATCGTAGTCTAGTGTTCCCACATTCACACCATAAGAGAGAATATAAATATAAGAAAAAACCTATTAACATGAGATGTAACTAACAAAAATAAATCACGACTTAATGAATCTATGGTGATTAAAATCTAAATAATATAAGAAACAAACGCTCGCAAACCGCTTGTGCGATATGACCCCTACGCTAGTGTGAATGCCTGTAGGAGGGGAACCGATTTTCTAGTGGCGTAACTACAAATTTTCAGTTTTCAGACTTTTCCCTATATTTGCTATAAGACCTTTTTTATGCCAAATTTCATGATTCTAGGTCATCGGGAAGTACCCTATAAATTTTGATTACTTAGAGAGTATCAAAACGTACGTTTTTTGCGATATAAACGGTTGTAACTTTTTTTTTCGATAACTTATATGTTTGATTTGTGCACAGCTTCAAGAGATCGCGGGCCTATTCTCGAACTCGACAACTCCACGTATTCCCGAGATAGAGGGTCTTGACAAACAAAGGTTTCGTTTTTGCCCGTTGAGGTACGAAACGAAACGATAATTGTTGAAAAGTTTTATAGGAAATGAATTTCGATCAAATATTTTTCGAACCTATGATAAGTAGGTAACCCTGTAGGAGCGACACACACGCAAGGACTTTGTGTACCCTGGAATGATTACGAAGTAATATCACACAATCTGAAGTGTACTTTATTTTCATTGCCATTAAGTTCATATTTTTGATTGACAAGCAAAAATGGAAAAAAATGTACCCAGTAAGACGGAGCATAGAAAGAGGTAGCGTGTCCCTTTCTTACTCGTCTATGGACACCATGGTAGAAAGAGATAAGATACCTTTTAGTGAGTACGTTTTTGAAGTTGACGTAATCAATCCAGATAGTATAAATAATTCTGAGACACACTGACTGAGGTAATGTCATACCCACACACTGACATTTGCCTGCTGCGATAGCAATAAAAACTATTGATTTGGGAGAAATTTGGATGTGTACCGTAATACCAAAAATGATGAATGAAAAATTAATGATTTTCCAATTTCTTTTCGTTTCTTTATAACTTGATAATAATATCTGTGTTCCTACGGAGAGATATCTTGAAGTATTGTTGTTTATAATATAGAAAAAAACAAATAAAACATGACATTTCCGGTGTAAAAATGTGCAAAATTAAATTCGCTTAAATTTCGTTTGGGGTAAGTTTTTCAACAGAAAGACGACGTAGGAACCTAGATAATTATTGTCTGAATCCGAATAACATCATATTATGGTGTAAATATGCTTAAACTGCAAATGATTTTGGTATTACGTTTGTATGGAAAATTGACACTTCGCGCCAGCCTTAAGTATAGGTATGAATAAAAACCTGAAAAATTAGTTAGGGTGAAATGAATATTGAATAAGTATGGCACTTTGTTTGAAAAAGATTTAAGAAATAAACAATTTTTTTTTGTTGTTTGGCTCTACTGTGAATTCTTGTTTTGTACTTTACGACAATTGACATTTCCGACATCCACATGATTTGTAATAGGTAGACTAAGTACCTAGTTAGGAGTTAATAGTGCAGTTGCACTCTACTTATGCTCATCATCTGCCTAGCCTTTTCCCAACTATATTGGGGTCGGCTTCCAGTCAAGCCGGATTTAGCTCAATACTAGTATTTTACGAGGAGCGGGTGCCTACCAGACCTCCACAACCCATTAACTGGGGTAACACGGTACTTCATGGCAAGACTGGAGTCAGATTTACTGGCTTCTGACTATCCGTAACGACTGCCAATGATCTACAAATGACAGCCGGGACCTACGGCTTAACGTATTCTTTATTGTACAAAAATATTTTTACATAGGTAGGTACGTTAAAACAGGACAGGTGATGAAGATGAACACAGGCGAGCTTAACCCACCATTGGGTCCTTTTTAGGGTTTCGTAGCCAATTGGCAAAAACGAAACCCTTATAGTTTCGCCATGTCTGTCCGTCCGTCCTCGCTTAATCTCTGTGACCATTAGCTCTAGAAAGATGAAATTTGGTACCAATATGTATGTCAATCACGCCGACAAAGTGCAAAAATAAAAATTGAAAAAAAAAAATTTTTTTAGTGTAGCCCCCCTACATTAAAGTAAAAAACGTTTTTTTTTTAATTTCAACCCTAACGTGTGATATATTGTTGAATAGATATTCAAAAATGAATAGGGGTTTACTAAAACCATTTTTTGATAATATCAATAATTTCGGAAATAATCGCTCCAAAAGTAAAAAACATTGTGTCCCCCCCTCTAACTTTTGAACCATAAGTTTAGAAAATATGAAAAAAATCTGGAAAGTAGAGCTTTATAGACTTTCTAGGAAAATTATTTTGAACTTGATGGGACGAACAGTTTTAAAAAAATTGGGGACACTTATTGTGACGGACGGGAAACTACGGAACCCTACTCTGAGCGTGGCCCGACACGCTCTTGGCCGGTTTTTATACATGATACGGATATAGGAATAAGTAATATTATAATGGTTTGCCGTGATATCCACTCTAAAAAGGAAGTAATATTTCCATTATTCTTTAAATATCCCTTAACTAAGGTACTTCCTATTACGTGTCATACAGGTTATTCCCTTCTGTGAAAAAATACAGGAAAACCCTGTGCTCCAATTATTTACTGCTAATTCGTAGGTGAAGCATTGTTATTATTATTGTTTATATCTTTCAATTTACCTTGTAGTTGAACCGTAGTTCAACCGTCTTAAAGGCCTATCACATCACCCGTTTTTACGACCGGTCTACGTAGACTGTCGTTCAGTCTACGTACAAGTAAGACCGTCTTACCCTTATTACACTACGCGACGTAGACTAAGACCGTTCGTAAAAACGAGTGGTGTAATAGGCCTTTTAGTGCAATAGTGGAAACCACTGCTGCCAAGGTCCACGGTACAATGCCAAAGTGTGGCCAAATGTTAGAGGAAAAATAACAAGTACCTAGTTGTGAAGCGTCTAGTTTTCTCTTTGTGAGTCATGAAATACGAGTAATGTTGTAAAGTATTCCCCCACCGCTGCGCTGGTAAAAACTAGTCAATATTGTTTTAATTATCTAATAAAATTATAACTAACTAGCTTTTACCCGCGGCTTCGCTCCCGTCAAATGACTACCCTACATATCCTACGCTACCCTACCCTACCTTCCCTACACTACCCTACCTACCCTACACTACACTACCCTACACTACACTACAATACCCTACTCTACCCTACACTACCCTACACTACCCTACACAACCCTACACTACCCTACACTACCCTACACTACCCTACACTACCCTACTTTACCTAACTTTTTTTTTTAGAATTTTTCTCTCCGTAAGAACCATCACTGAACTTCAAGGAACATTTTAAAAAGAAAATCAGCCAAATCGGTCAAGCCGTTTTCATGTTATGTCGTGACAACGAAAAACGGGTTTCATTTTTATATATATAGATTACGTTTCAATTTTGTTTTATTTTAATTTTTTTTTGGTTGGGTAATCATCCAGTACCTCTGGTCCCCGCTCCCGCTCGTGGTGTCTAACTTTTACTGACTAAAACCCACTTCAGTTTCTTCTTTGCCTCCGTTTCAGGACTTCGGGGTTCCCTTTCGGATAACCCATGGCCTTGCGTCCTAGGACCCCGGGATTCCCATAACTAAATACTTACGTATGTTGTCGTTTCGGGATTTGTCTAAGTCATATCTACGACGAGTTCATGTACTATACAACGTGTAACTTTAAATGCGCAAAACCTCAGACACCCCAAACGATTTTTAATCCAATTGACCTAATTCTGAGAGAAAAAAAAATATTTAAAAAGAATTGAAGGTTTTATGTGCTGTTTTAGTTTGTTTAAGATTCGTATTTACATCGAAATGAGTATGATTATTATCCCGTTTATGAGAAAATCTAAATTGGACGACAACCGTTTGTGTTTGTTTACCTGTTTACGCAGGTTTATGCACGTGATGGCTTGATTTGTTAATAAATAGACAAAGCTAAATTTTTTTTTTTTTTTGAAAAATGTGACCTATATTAAAAAGTGGTTTTATTGCTTCTGCTCGTTATTCTGAACAAACTAATTTCAGGTTTTGCGCATTTAACGTTACACGTTGTATATACCTATACCTACCTATAAAAAGAGAAACTAACAGACTGACTAACATCAACACACATCCGAAACTACTGGGACTAGGAGAGTGAAGTTTTGCACTTGGCTTTCTCTTATGACGCAAGCGAGCCCTATTAGGAAGGCGTTTTTGATAATTAAACCTTTATTTCCGTGCCTCTGGTAAGAAACGAGTAGCTAGTAAATATAGTCCATCTAATGAAAGCGCGACCTGAGAAAAAGAGGTTAAATCCAAAAAATTTGTACATATGTGGTATTACTAACTAGTAGGAGAATTATGTCTTGACATTTCATTTTTTTTTATTTCCCACAATTGCGGCTCAATAATGTTGCCCATTAAATTAAAAATAAACTCCAGTTCGCGCTTTCATTAGACGCACTCTATAAATATTAATTTTGTCAGTTATCCGACAATATGAAAGTACGTCATATTTATTTAAACCTATACGGTAATAAGTAAATTACAATGATTAATTGTTTATTTTATAAATATGAGCGATGACGTAAAAACAAATGTTATTAATATAATTTAAATGTAGTTGATATCATCAGCTAATGAAGGTTTGTTTATGTCATGAAGGGACTGAGAGTTTGCTGACAAATGCCTGTCTTCCGGCCAGACTAAAAGAGATTTGTCTGGTCTGTAATGCTTATACATAAAATCAGCCTTATACATTATGTTCCCACTGCTGGTTCTGAGGCGTCCTCTCAAAAAGAGGAAATAGACCGTAAACCACTCTGGGGCGCGTTTCTATTTACAGTTTTGAAAGCTGTGATAGTGAAAAAATTACAGAAAGTAAAACACCTGCCTGGGTTTGAACCCTCCACCTACAACTACTAACGCCCGTTTTCAATAACCTACCGCAGTTCATAGATATCAGCTATATAATTCGAAGACATGTGACATTCACGAACCCGCACTAGGCTGGCGTGGTGGACTACGGCGCATTCCCTCTCCTAGAGAAGAGCCCTGAGTCCCAGCAGTGGGAACATTATAAGGCTGATGCTATGCTATATTGAGCAGCCCGCAAGCCGCAAGTTCAGGCTGCGTTAAATGATTATCCCGCCTCAAAACCAAATAGGCCCTCTGTTGTGTCCTCTTACAAAGCCTATTTTCATACCTCCGTAAGTGCTGCTTACCCCACCCCAGTCAAACTGCGCAGTGATACAATGTGTCACTCCTCATTGGAGTATAACAACGGTCAGACTGCGTGTTACGACACGCGCGTGATTCATGCGCGAATTGTGTGAGTCAGGACGCTCCCCTGCCGAGCATAGACTAGAAAAATACAGAAGGGATCATCATCTGCCTAGCCTTTTCCCAACTATATTGAGCGGCTGCCTACCAGACCTCCACAGCCCATTAACTGGGGTAACACGGCACTTCATGGCAAGACTGGAGTCAGATTTACTGGCTTCTGACTATCCGTAACGACTGCCAAAGATCTACATCTACAGTAGGAATATAGTTTAAAACCATTTTCATCTGCCTAGCTGAAATTGGACGGAGAGCAATGGGTAGCTCGCCGTCCGGACGGCGCGTAGTGAGCCACGCGTGCCTCAATGAGATATCAGCAAAACTGTAGGGGCCCAGCAGGGTCGACGCATACTTCTTCTTCTTCTTATCGTACGGTTAGTAGCCAACCTGGTGTCAGAGTTTTCAAGCCGCCCGAAGGTCTCTGACTTGGCTTAACGACGCATACTTAATTAGGCCATAGGTTCGCTTTTGAATGGAAAACCCGGGACCCTGGAACACAAGGCAAAGGAGCGTAGAAAGCGATTTTAGTCAATGAAAGACCTTTTGACTGGTCTATTGGTCTAGTGGTTAGTGGCCCTGACTGCTATGCCAGGTCGTGGGTTCGATTCCCACCCAGGTCAAATGTTTGTGTGATGAGCATGACCATCTGTTCTGTTTCTGGGTGTAATTTATCTATAATATATATATGTAGAAATATATAAGTATGTTTATCAGTTGTCTAGTACCTATAACACAAGCTCTGAGCTTGGGACTAGGTGGCGTTGTGTGAAAGTTGTGGAATATTATTATTATTATTATTATAAAGTTTCCAATCTAGAGCGGAAGAAGTCATTGGACGATTATACCTACATAAAAAAAAACTATTTAACATAAGTATTTAAGATTCGTGACAATCATGACTCATAGACCGGTCAATCGTGATCACCACTGTATAATGTAATCTCCGAGAAGGCTGCACCTCTACAAATAGCTATACGACACACCCACACCTAGTTCCGTCTAGCCTACTTTTTTAGGGTTCCGTACCTCAAAGGAAAAACACAGAACTCTTATAAACTCATTTTGTTGTTCTTCTGTCTGTCTGCCAAGACCCTTAATCTCGGGAACGCGTTGAGATATCGAAGTAAGTAATAAAATTAAAACCATTACTCAGGTCTGAGTTCCCTTGACGCTGTGAAAAAATCATACTCGCAAAAAACGTACATTTCGACACTCTCAAAGGAATCAAAATTCATAGGGTACTTCCCTTTGACCTAGAATCCTGAAATTTGGCATGAAGCAAGGTGAGACCTTGCTTCATGCCAAATTACATGGCACAAATAAAAGAAAAAGTCAAAAAAACTAAAAATTTGTAGTTACGTCACAAAAAATAATGCTTTTTTCGATTCGGAAAAATCTTTAGACTCGATTCGGGAATAGTAATAACGATTTACATAACTAACTTAAATAACTATTCATTACTTGTACAGAACCCTCAGTGCGCGAGTCGGACTCGCACTTGCCCAGTTGTGTTTTCGAATCTTACAAATCTTAAGCAGAAACGATTTGTCAAACACATTTAGAATACTAAATTACCTGTTTCCGACCGCATCAGGTAGGTAAAGTATTATTAAATGTATTTGTCACTTAGTGTATCGTATGAATTTTATTCTGTGGTCAAAGTAAGCTTAGTAAACAAAACTATATGAATGAATGGTAAGTATCAGCCCAATCATCAGTGTAAAATTGTACTTCTTTGTCGACAGACGTGTTTTTAGTCACAGTTTTATTAAAATGAAGATTACGGTAAGCATTTTAACCTATCACATACCTGCAAAACGAGACATAATAGTAAAACAATAACAGCGCGGTCTCATAGGACCGGTCGGGGATTCATGAACTAAATGTAAACATTGTTTTAGTTATGTGTTAGTGTGTAAGTTATACTTACAAGGAAAGTGTAACAATTTTATACTTAGTGGATTTTATTGTTATGTAGTTGGTGGCTCGTTGTGCGTAAAAACTGGTTTCATTTAATATTCAAGGAAGTTTGGTTTATTTTAATGCAATCTGCGTGTTTACTTATTTAAATTATTTCTTGGAATATGTTTAGTTAATGATTTTTCTTGTGTATATGACCATTCATGTTGTGATAAGGTAGGCCTACCTGTTAAGTTAGAATCTTGGTGTTAGTAGATGAGAAGTGATTTTTCTTTGTTTCTTTTGTTTTGCACCCTCTATTAGTTAGATTACGCCCATTTATAACCCTACCGCAGTTCATAGATTTATTTATTTATTTAATTAATTACAACGGTTGGTCAACCAATTACAATAGATAGATAGCTATCCCCGATAAACAGTAAGATTTCTATCTATCAATCCACAACTTTTGGTAGGAAATGCTATCCATCGGTAGATTATAGGAAAGCAAGTAAGGGCAAAAGGATAGATTTGTTTATCTTTAGTAGCTGCAACTGTAGATAACTACTACACTCACTCACACACTATCACTCACTATTGTTTTGTTTACTTATTGAAAACGGGCGTTAGTCGTTCAGTTCCTTAGTAGTCTTGAGTTGAGCTTTACGAATAATGACAAATACGTGCACTGACGGGACAGGTCCACTCAAATCTGCATGGTTCTTTCCTCAAATGGCCATCTCAGACAATCATTTGCATGGTTCTCATGTGATAATATGGCCATCACAATTATATTTTGTATGGACTTTAAGAAAGACTGTGACCCTTGAGCTTGTTTCGGTGTTTCTTCTCAGGGTAGTCAACTAGGAAACACCGGCCTCATCTGGTACCTACATATGAACCGACGAAAAAAATATATCTAAAAACCTTGCAAAATAAATATCACTTATCATTTACTTATTGGTTTGTGGGATGACTGAAATACCTAGTAAGGTATTTCTATAGATAATTTCCTACCAATTATCATAATATAGCTAATCTATATATAGAAGCGATTTTTTTTATAGATTAGGAAGATTTATATGTAAAATACATGCATTCAATGTCTGATAGAGCTGTTTTTAGCATTAGGATAAACCTGTGGAATAAACAGAGAAAACAACTCGAAGTAGAAAACAGATATCATACACACACTCATCGAACATCAACACATCATACCTACATCATCATGCGTACATCGAAGGACTGGAACAATTTGCCTGCTGCGGTTTTCCCGTTCGATTATAATTTAGGTATCTTCAAGGCTAGAATGAATAGGCTTTTAATAAACTAGTGCGCCTCACCATCAACGATTGCATCACTGCTTACCATTAGGTGGGTCGCAGTCAAGCACTAGTTTATAACAACTAATAAAATATGCACTTACCCCTGACTCCGTCCACCACGTGGCTGCCAGTGTTCTCTGGCTTCTGATCCATTGTCCAGGAGATCCAGCTTCCACTACACTGCACGAGTCACATGTACAAACTGTTAGCGTTATTAGTCTGTAAAAGCGATTGAGTTCAATTGTTCAAGCGATTGGGATCACTTTGTTGTCAGTGTCTGTCAAGACACTTTGTTTTGAGAACGCGTCAAGGTACTGAGTTGAAGTTAAAACCATATTACTCAGGTCTGCCGTTCCTTGAAGTATAGGTAAGTATATCGTGTAAATCAAAATTCATAGAGCCCTGTTGACCTAGAATCTTGAAATTTGGAATAACTCACGGCACAAATGTAGGTTGAGAGCTGATTTGTACTCTTCAAGATTCCATTCGAGAATTGAACTGTTTTCATAGGTGCCTAAGTTTTTACGGAATCCCCAGTGCGCGAGTCCGACTCGCACTTGCCCGGTTTTTTGTAATACGCGTAAGTTACCATGCTCATCGATGCGGCATCTTTCCATGGAAGACCGTCAAATCGCGGACCTGATGTCTCTTTCTCTCAGGATAAGTACAGGAAATAGGTAAAACACAGAAAGAATACAAAGCATCACAAATGAAAAACGCGGAACACAACACTATGCGGCCAATTTTCGCAGTAAATTTTTACGCGGTGTGATTACCGCGTCGATATCGGCTCAAACACGTTAATAAACCTGAAACTTGGCACTAAGTCTAACCAAAATGAAGATAAAATCTGTCATTATGTTTTTCAAAACTACCCACAAAATTTAGTTTCGTTCAAAAACGCATACTTATAGTAAATCGAAGGCGCCCGACACCCTAAAATATTCTCGCGAATGAAGTCGTGGGCAAAGAGTTAAGTAATCGTAGTATAAGTATAATATACTTATAATACGATTATTATGCGTTATAGTTGTAAGTAAACGCCCTTAGTTACTCAGATACCCGCGAAACGAGACACAATAGTAAAACAATAACAGCGCGGTCTCATATAGGACCGGTTGGGGATTCAAACGTTAATAACATAGGTCGAGGCAAGTTACTAGCCAGGTTTTCACCTAAATGTGTTTCCGAACGCACTTTAGAGCAGGCAAATTGCGACGACCCATTTCAGTGATGCTGACGCGAATGTACGCCACTGATTTGTTACTTAGGTTGATAGAAGACTTTTTATTTAGAGTATTGGTCATACGTGTAACGAAGTAGAAGGGAGTTTGAATTCTGTCTCTTGTGTAACCGAAATTTTGCTATATTTTTCTTACTATTACTATTTATAAAGTTTATGCCAAGAACATAGCCTTTTCCCTTAAAACTGACCTACCCTGACTACAGCGTTTGTCTATTGGTAGTGTGAAACTACATTATAGACTAAAATTCTCTTCGTCTTTGTCTGTCCCTGCTCCCATTACAATCTGCCCTGAATTTGGCAATTGGGCGCATTAGATACTTAAAGTATACTTTATAATGTACTTCTCTCATCTTCCAGCTATTCGTCCTCGCCCTCTGCCTGGCCGTCACCCTCGCGGCCGCCGTGAGGAACCACTCGGACAAGCGCCACATCCTCATCAACCGGCCCAAGTTCGACGAGTTCGGACCGGTCGGGTTCGGGCCCAGGCTGAAGAGAACACCCTGGCCGCTGATGAGGGATGGTTGGGTGAAGGGAGGGGTCAAGGGAAGACCTGTGGAAGGTAAGAAGTGTCTTCGGAAAGAGTGCCAAATATTTACACCACGAGCTCGAAAAATTTTGTATAGGATTTATGTCCAAATTGAAGTATTCAGGTTTTTCATATAACCATTAGGTGCATCATCACCATCTTTGCCGAAGGCCCGAAAGACCTCATCATTGCACCATCAAGTGAGATAGTGGACTAGTATGAACCTTACAATAAGTAGTAATAGAGATGTCCAATCTCAACTGATAGTGTTCATTTCCGTTTTAACTACACTAAGGCAACATGATGAAAATCAAACCCCAGAATTTGATAATGAATAGGAATCTCAATTAACCGCACGGGTCAATCTTCAAGGTTAAGCCACGCTTGCCGAGGTTGGTCTGTGGATGGGTGACCATCTTAACATAACGAGTTTCCTCCGTGCCTCGGATAGCACGTTAAGCCGTAGGTCCCGGCTGTCATTTGTAGATCATTGGCAGTCGTTACGGATAGTCAGAAGCCAGTAAATCTGACTCCAGTCTTGCCATGAAGTACCGTGTTATCCCAGTTAATGGGTTGTGGAGGTCTGATAGGCAGCCGCTCCTCGTAAAATACTGGTATTCAGCTAAATCCAGCTTGACTGGAAGCCGACCCCAATATAGTTGGGAAAAGGCTGGGCAGATGGAGGAATCTCAATTAACGTTTGAATCCCCAACCGGTCCTATGAGACCGCGCTGTTATTGTTTTACTATTGTGTCTCGTTTCGCGGGTATCTGAGTAATTAAACGCTACTTTATTTGTAAAATAACGAAGATACTGAACAAAAAAAAACCGACTTCTGAGTTTTGTAAAACTTTCTATTGGCCCTACAACGAGAACAGCGCTATAAAGGGTGTAAGGCTCCATCCCTCTTGCTCTTTCGCACGCCTATCATTTTCACACGTCATGGTAAGGCCCTTGAACGTTGCTCATCCACTTCACGTAAACAACCGTTGTAATAATCTTTGTATATTTGGTTACAGCGCCACCTAGTTCCCTCGAGATGAACTTAAGGAAAGGAGAATACGTCTGCGAAGGCAGGGTCTGCAAACTGGTGCCAGGAGTCGAGCCCAAAGGATGCAACGGAGTCTGCCAATATCCTGTATTGTAATTGTAAATAAAGTTATTTTAGTTTAAAGGCTTTTTATTTTCAATTTGCGAGGAGAGTAAGAGTTGTAGCGTTTACATAAGCGATGGCGCTACTGCGAAGTTGTTGTATTTGGCCGACAGATGACAGTATTACTAAGTTATTAAAGACTTATGATCACTACCTACCTATCATTCAAGTCTTACGAAAGACACAGAAATCTATTTAAAAGACGAAACTGCCTGACTAACATACCTTTCGCTCGATCCAGCCCGTTCCTTGCTGCCCTCCCCCGGCGACGCTATAAGCCGAGGCTCGTACCTCATAGGGCGTGCCCGCGAGCGTACGAGCTAAGTTTATAAGTAGTTTTAAGTATGCCCTGGCTTTGATTTTTTATCGAGGCCACCACAGGCAAGTCCGGTTGAGCAGCCAACAACCTCAGAGATTGACCTGCGAGAGGCCACCTTAAAAAAAAATGACTAACATATCAAAGCATAGTAAAAACTACTGGGATTAGGAACGTGATCCATATGACTCTCTTTTATGATGTAGGCGAGCACTGAGAGAGGATTTTCCAAAAAACTAAAGGGATAAAACGGGGGTCCAAATTTCGTATAGAAACCTTCTTACACGTGGGTGAAGCCGCAGCAAAAGTTGGTGAAAAATATTCAGTATGACATATTTTTTTTTTTTCAATCGCTAGTTGGAAAAGTTATAAGATGAGGTATCTCTAAGAAGTCAGGATTGATATATCTACCCGCAGTGATTCTAAAATAACAACTTTTTGTTTCAATAAATAAAAGGCCCGTTTTGACATTTGAGAAACATCCTTGAATGTAACGTGGAACGAAAATGAAAGCATGAAGAATTCTTAAATAAATAATAATTAATTATACTTTTTTTGGCGCATTAAATATGATGGAGTATGTTGCGAGTATCCTTTTTGAGTATTTTTTTGTTTTCGTCCTAATGACAAATATCAAAACCAGCCTTTTATTTTTTGACGATATGTAGTCGTCAAAAAATAAAAGGTGGTAGAGAACAATCATAACTTTTGGTATAACAAAAATAAAACCCATTTATTTTAAAAAATCATTTATTCTCCCCTCCCTTTCCCTCTTTCTTCTTCCACATCTGTTCCCACTTCTTCTGCGACAGTTTAAAGGTCTCCACCTCTAGTTTCCCAGCCACCAGACGCCCGTACGTCGTGCTGTTCAGAAGGTTGCTCTTCTCCGACAGTTCCGTCATTATCTTCACCTTCTGTTCCGCAGAAGCGATCTGGAAGACTTGCTCGAACGCGCGGGAACCGTACTGGGAGAGAGCTAGCTGTTGGTAGTAGCCCTGCAAAGGAAATGCGGGTGTTAGGGACAAACCACATTGATGTAGATAGGAAGCACTATAGAGTGCGTCTAATGAAAGCGCGACCAGGGGTTTTTTTTTTATTTCATTGGCAACATTATTCAGCCGCAAATGTAGGAAATAAAAAAAATTGTGAAATGTCAAGATATGATCCTCCTTGGATTTAACCTCTTTTTCTCAGGTCGCGCTTTCATTAGACAGACTATAGTAGCGATGTGCGGTGGCGAAAGATTTATTTATACCTAAACACATATGTTATACATACATACAAAGGGCGGTCTTATCAGATTCCGCAGTCTCTTCCAAGCAACCTAGAAAGGACAGTAATTGCCTGGACAGGAAGTGGGGCTGTCATTGACGTGACAATCGACATTGACTCGAGTCCAATTCGGATCTGTTATTGCGACTGGTGCATGGCACGATCATTCGCAAGTTCTTCCTCAATGGTTTAGAGTTTTGTGATAGAGTGACTGATTCGAACAATGGGAAACTAGCGGTCGATTCCGTTGACTCGAAATACATCTTGATAATTTTGTAGAATGGCGAGTCGATAGTTGACCCGATGGTTTATTTTAACGACTCCGATTCTTGCGATTGTTAAGGTGGGCGCGACGTTAGAATTATCCATACAAACGTAATACCAAAATCATTTGCAATTTAAGCATATTTACACCATAATATGATGTTATTCGGATTCAGACAATAATTATCTAGGTTCCTATATCGTCTTTTTGTTGAAAAACTTACCCCAAACGAAATTGAAGCGAATTTAAATTTGCACATTTTCACAGCGAAAATGTCATGTTTTTATTTTGTTTTTTCTATATTATAAACAACAAGATTTCAAAATATCTTTTCGTAGGAACACAGATATTATTATCAAGTTATAAATACTCGAAACAATATTGGAAATACATTAATTTTTCATTCATCATTTTTAGGGTTCCGTACCTCAAAAGGAAAAAACGGAACCCTTATAGGATCACTTTGTTGTCCGTCTGTCCGTCCGTCTGTCCGTCCGTCTGTCAAGACCCTTTTTCTCAGGAACGCGTGAAGGTATCAAGTTGAAATTAAAACCATATATTGAAATCCGCGGTCCCTTGAAGTTGTGCAAAAATCAAACTTGTAAGTTGACGGGAAAAAAAGATACGCCCGTTTATGTTGCAAAAAACGTACATTTCGATACTGTCAAAGGAATCAAAACTCATAGGGTGCTTCCCGTTGACCTAAAATCTTGAAATTTGGCACGAAGCAAGGTATTATAGCACTAATATCGGGAAAAGTCTGAAAACTGAAAATTTTTAGTTACGTCACAAGAAAAAAAAATTGAAAAGTTTTCAAGACTCGATTCGAGAATTAAACTGTTTTTATAGGTAGGTTGGTACGAAACCCTCAGTGCGCGAGTCCGACTCGCACTTGCCCGGTTTTTTGGTATTACGGAACCTCTCCCAAATTTCCAATAGTTTGTATTGCTATCACAGCAAGCAACTGTCAGTGTGCGGATGATGACTTTATTCCAGTCGGTGTGTCCAAGAATAGGGAATATGCAGGCAATTTTTTTATTATTTTTATTCAATATTCACTTCATTTTGATGTAGAAAAAAATAAACCATATCTGTAAGAGTCGTAATTACTTTTTTATAAAATCTTAAAGATATTGGTTTAATTTGACGAGTTCAAACGCTCCTATTTCTCGCGCGCTTGAGGCGTGACGTCATAGGGTACGTCCTGTCAGTTTATTGTTTGCATTGAGAGTTAGTTTGATAGATAGCAAGGTGTTTTAGTCGCGTAATAATCATGGAAGAATAAAAAAAGCCGTTTTATAGATATTGCATGATACCAATGTGTAAAACACTATAAAAAGTACACCAGATAAATTCACCATTCCTGTCAGTTTTGTGCCCTATGACGTCAACGTCGTCGCCGTCGTCGTCTCACCATTGGTCGTTTTCATACGACCAATGGTGAGGCGTTTTACAAATTCGAATTTCGCTCGTAAATTTTCCACTTTTTGATTTATGTTTTAAATAATTAAATGCATATTAAATTAGAAAATAACGAATTGAGTGTAATACTACGACCTTAGAGGTTTAGGGAAAAAAAAATCAGGCCATTTTATTTTTTATGCATATTCCCTATTGTTTATACTATCTGGATTGCTTCCATCAACCTCAAAAACGTATTTTATTTCGTCTCAACTCGAGATAGCGCGCGGTCTCCGCAGGCCTCTTAAAACATCTCGGAATCGCTCATCGCTACACTATAGCGTATTTTCTTCTATATCCATGGATAAAGCCCCGCATACTGCCCCTTGCACAGCGCGTCAGCCACGTGGCATCCCTTAGCGTCGCAGAAGACTATCATCATCTGCTCAGGAGTTAGTTCTAGAAGACAGCACATACCTTGAGCCTCCATATCAGCTTGTCCCGCGCCTTCACGCCGACATACTGCCCCTTGCACAGCGCGTCAGCCACGTGGCATCCCTTAGCGTCGCAGAAGACGATCATCATCTGCTCAGGAGTTAGTTCTAGAAGACAGCACATACCTTGAGCCTCCATATCAGCTTGTCCCGCGCCTTCACGCCGACATACTGCCCCTTGCACAGCGCGTCAGCCACGTGGCATCCCTTAGCGTCGCAGAAGACTATCATCAGTCTGTCAGGAGTTAGTTCTAGAAGACAGCACATACCTTGAGCCTCCATATCAGCTTGTCCCGCGCCTTCACGCCGACATACTGCCCCTTGCACAGCGCGTCAGCCACGTGGCATCCCTTAGCGTCGCAGAAGACTATCATCAGTCTGTCAGGAGTTAGTTCTAGAAGACAGCACATACCTTGAGCCTCCATATCAGCTTGTCCCTCGCCTTCACGCCGACATACTGCCCCTTGCACAGCGCGTCAGCCACGTGGCATCCCTTAGCGTCGCAGAAGACTATCATCTGTCAGGAGTTAGTTCTAGAAGACAGCACATACCTTGAGCCTCCATATCAGCTTGTCCCTCGCCTTCACGCCGACATACTGCCCCTTGCACAGCGCGTCAGCCACGTGGCATCCCTTAGCGTCGCAGAAGACTATCATCAGTCTGTCAGGAGTCAGTTCTAGAAGACAGCACATACCTTGAGCCTCCATATCAGCTTGTCCCGCGCCTTCACGCCGACATACTGCCCCTTGCACAGCGCGTCAGCTACGTGGCATCCCTTAGCGTCACAGAAGACGATCATCAGCTGATCAGTAGTTAGCTCTAGGAGACTGTTCACTGCTTTTGCTGGACGCTGGAATAAGAAAGAAAAAAATTGTATCATATCTTTTTTTTTTATTAAGAAATTATCCAATGACTTCTCCTGGTCTTGGGCGGGGCGAGAAGTCGCATTAGACTTTTACTAATTAAAAGCCCTCCTGTTCTTTCTTTGCCATCGTTCCTGGGTCCCGAGATTCTCTTTCGCACAACCCATGGCCCCAGAAGGCTTTGACCTTATTGTGTATTGTATCATATCTGCTGTTACATTATTTTATTGTTCTGGGATTTGCAAAATTCCTTCCTTGTATAACAACCTGTTGTAAAAAAAGTATTCCTTGTCTAGAGCAGTTAGGTCTACTCGGTCTACTGACAGTAGACGGCCGTATACTCGCAGTAGACCAGTTTTGTAATACACTTACTTTTTTTTTTTTTTTTTTTTTTTTTTTTCCTGGTAGAGGAATCATCAGAATGACTTCCCCCGCTCTTAGGCGGAGCGGGAGGGCGTGTCAGACTCTTACTGACTAAACCCCTACCCCGTTCCTTCGTTGCCTTCGTTCTGGGGGGGGGACTCGGTATCAACCGTTAGGAATACCACATGTTCCCCCCAGAGGCTTCGGCCCTACCGGGCCCCTACAGTATGCTGACATCTCCTTGAGGCGCGCGTGGAACAGAACGCGCCGTTGACGACTGGGCTCGGTCCAGATTATTTCCAGACTGCCGGACGGCGAGCTACCCAGTGCTCGCCGTCCGCGAACCCGCGCCTACGGTGGTCGGAAATCGGGATCGGGATCTCGGCGGCGGCGGCGTGAGGACCGTTCCCTCACGCGCGTAATACACTTACTTGGAAGTCGAGTATACACTGCAGTATGACGGAGCCGTGCACATTGATGAAGTACTCCTTGTCTAGTGTGGTCAGGTCTACTCGGTCTGCTGGCAGAAGACGGAGGCAGAGGACAGAGAAGTACTTCTGATGCTCAGGAGTGGTACATTTTAGGGCTGCTTCTAAACTCTGAAAGGAAAATAAACTTACTGTTAAAAAAAAGTGTAATACTGAAAGAACAGCGTAGGTGATTTTCAATTTCAAATTCATTTTTTTTTATTATATTTCACAAAGCGCAAAAGAACAGGAAGACACAGACAGGACAGGGATTAGTTACTGCGGCTCATTCCAAACAGTTTGGAACCCATTTTGATTTCCTAATTTGTTCCATGAAGTGACCTCCCATAGTCTAAATTAATAAAGTACGTAACATGTTTGTCATTGTTTGTGTGTCGGTGATTTAGGTCCAAAATCATAATCATCTGTACTAAAATTCAACTGAACCGTTCCAGTAAGTTTGGAGCAAATAGGGTTTGACAGCACCTTGAACTACTTAGTTGTAGTTACACGAAAATTGACAAATGCTTGCAAAAGACCATCTGAGACACTCTTCTGCATGGTTTTCATATGTTTTGACCATTACATGTTTATGTATGGACAAGAGCCTTAACTAGCTGTTTTTGTTTCGGTGTTTCTTCTCAGGGCAGTCAGCTAAGAAACACTGGCCTCGTCAAGTTTTAAGTGACGAAAAAAATTGACGTGTAAAAGTGTTTTTTTAAATCTATTTGCAAAATAAATAGCTGAGTAGTAGAAATAAGTAAATGAGTTACAAGAGTTCCTTTTCCCATCCGGACGTACAGATATATCCTAATAAGCCACTAGTACTGAACTAAATACTCACGTTCAAATACTGCGCCTGCTTCGCCTTGAGGCGCAGACACGCCTTGGCGAGCGCGACCAGCACGCCGGTGTTGCCGCACGCCAGCAGAGCGCCCAGCTTGTCTGATAGCTCCTCGAACATCGGCTCGAACTGGAACGGTAGCAACGATAATGTTACTCATCATTTTATATTGCACATTGCTGTAGCAGACATAGCACAATTTATTTCTTTATGTTTGTGTTCTGTTTTGTGGTAACCGTATGGGTGCTATTGATTGCTTTATTTCTCAACAATAAAATGATAACGATATAGTATCCGACCGAACGAGGGTTGTCCTCGGGTGCACTGGCTTAGCGCGTTTAGGGATAATTGTTAGTTGGTACCACGTACTATGTGGAGTATCTAAGGGGCCATTGCGAGTTGGCTTCGGCCCCTCGTATACCTTCTAAATATAAAGGGTGTAAAAAGACCCTTAACGAAAACGAAAACCCCATATTCTACACATCACTGGGATACTTTTTTTCTTCTAGGACATACCTGGGAATTCACTGGTTCTGGAGATAATACAAATTACGCATTTGAAGTTAGAAAAATGCAACGAAAACTAAACACAACGAGTGCCTCACACACACAAGCGTGCGGTCGGTTCAACGACCAAGCGCGAGCGGCCGAACGCTCAGCTGATCGAAATTATTATTAATTAAATATTTTTTAAAGATGAAAAAAAAAAGTTTTTTCCCAGCAATATTTTTTGGTTAAAGTTGCTTAATTAGTACAGAATGTGTAGTTATCGGCTTTGTGATCGGTCTTTTTACACCCTGTATAGGACCGCGTCAGCGAGTTATTGGACATTCGGACTTCAAGCTAACCCCTTGCTTGTGATCCGCAAACCCGCGCCAAAGGTGGCTGGTAGCTGGAGTCGGGGACGTGAAGATGTCAGTTCCCTCATGCCTTCGGCCATCTAGGTTAGCAAACGCGGTAAGTAGTAATTCTCACCTCTTCCTTGACGTCACAGTTGTCTATCAACCTTTGCACTGTGTAGTTCAGCATCGGCATGCTCGCTAGCTGGCCCAAACGGTTGATGAAGCAACGCGCATAGATTTGTGTGTATGTCTTTTTCTTTGATACAAACAGCGCTGCTTCTAGGAGTCTGTGGGAAAATGGGAGAATAATAATTGTAGTGCAATGTTTAGTGTCCATATCATCATCATAATCATCATTTCTGCCGGAAGACGTCTACTGTTAGACATCGGCCTCCCCCAAGAGTCGCCATAACGGCCGATCGTGTGCGTCTGGCAAGTATCGAATTCCTGCGACCTTCACCAGGTCTTTGGCCACCTTGTGTATATTATTATTTCGGAATTCAAAACGTTGTATTTTTCAATTAGATTCCCACACATAACACTAATTTGTATACACAAGCAAATAGTTGATTCAGGTCTGGGTGTCTTATTATTATTAGGTGAGGTTGTTTCATATAGTTCGGTGAAGACTTGTGTGTGACTTTACATGTTTTTGAATGCATCACAATACAGGAGTAATTCCTAGTGTTGGGGAAATAATTAAAAATTAAACTATGCAAATTGAATTAAATTAATTAAAAGAAGACAATTTTAAAACTCCATAATAAGGACTATTTTACTCACCTCACAGCCGCTTCAGAATCAAACACAGGAGGCAAACTTCCTTGATTCATATTCCCTTCACCATCACCATCTTTAACATCTTTCTTATCATCATCACCATTTCCCACCCAATCCTCAGGCGCAAAGCTCTCGTCCAACAGTTTACGTAACAGATCCTTCGTAGCATTCTTATCTACATTCTTTATAGCATATAACATCACTTGGAGGAGCCCAGAGGTTATATTTTGATATGGAAGGTCCTTAAACTGTGGCCAAGCGGACAAACGGGTAACAAAATCCTTGACAATAGCTTTGAATTCATCTGGCACAGTTTTATAAGTCATTTTAGTAGTGTGCGGTGGTATTCCTTTACCGTCGTTGACTGTTTGTTTGAAAATGTTGACTTTTGGTTTTTCACCAGGTAGTAAAGTGATGCCGCTGAGACATTTCAATGCACTGCGTAAGATATGGTTTGCGTATTGGTCCCAAACGAATTCTTCTAAATTGTTTAGTGCATATTTTGATATTTTTATAGTGAATTCATGACATTTCTGTATGTGATCTTTTTCATATTCTGATTCTTTTTTCGGTTCTTTTTTTGCTTTTTTCTTTGGGACTTCTTCTTCTGTATCTGATGTATTATCTTCTCCTGTCTGTAAATGTTCTGTTGCTCGTTCACAGGCTACCCTCAGTAAAGTCTCTACTACGTGGCTGGTGAAATTGTCAGCGCACAGTTTACGCAGATCTGGTGACAGTACTTCCATGAACCGCTCCAAGTCCTCGGCTGAGGCAAAGGGTAGTAGCAGCTCTATGACTCGGCACCCGAGTTGGTTGCCTACTACATTGTGTTCTTCTCCCTTTGTGCGTTCTAATACGTTGTTTACTAAGGCATCTGGAAGTAAGAAAATAATACTAGTTATTATTACTATCCTATCTATAATGTTAATTATATAATCTACTAAAACATCTAGTGGTGGGTCGTTGTCGAATTTTAGATGGACGAGACGTAACCGTTTTGGCGACGACGAAAACGGTTGCAGAAAACGGTCGTCGTCGCAACTGGTTTGAAGACGGTAATAAAATCTGTACTCGTCGCGTCGTTGTTCCAAAACCAGCTATTGTAATGAAAAATGAACTTTATGCCTATAAACATAAAATTCTTCATTGCAATAACTGGTTTAGAAACAATAATGCAACATGTGACATTTAAATCAATGGATTCTCGACCTTATTTCCTTAGCAGTAAGATAACAATTCGAAGACGGTTGTCAATGGTCCTCGACGTGAAATAGTTGCAGAAAACATTTGTTGTAACAACTAGTTTGAGGTACTAAAATCTGTACTCGTCGCGGGTCGTCGTGACTCGACGAGTGTGATACTTGAAGCAATGGATTCTTGAACTTATTTTCTAATCAGTAAAATAACAATTCGCATACAGTAATTCGAAGACTGGTTTGTGCAACGTAGACTGTTTGGTCACAGGATGGAAAACGGTTGTTATGTTGCAGAACTAAAAATGGTTTTCGAAAACTGTTCGTCGTTGAAACGCCCACCGCTAAAAACATCAGTGTGCAGTCCTCCACAACATAAAAATCGAACTATCCCAAGCCAACTAAACTATCAAAGATCAAAGAAGATTTCCCCATATGATCAATTTTTATCATAACCAATCCTGCCAACTGCAATGTAGGAAAATCCAAAGTGCATACCTGGGGTGGCCCCCTTGATTCAACACACCATCTACTGTTTACTGTCTAGACTCCGCGAGATCTATCAATTAAGAAAATGGTATAAAAAGCTACCAAGCTACTAACATCTGCCATGTAAATCTTTTGTTAGCCTTTCGTTCTTACTCTCAAAACTCTCCTTTTTCCACTTCATTCAAAGTTAAGTAGTTTGAATCCCAAAAACACCACCAAACATGCTTTGAGAGGAACATTATAGTATTTATTGTTCTTTCATCAATACAAAAAAGAAACTCAACTACTTAATAACAGATATTTGAACAACTTACGTCTCTCCTCTTTATCCTCAATCCCCTGCTTCATAGCATCCAGGATACCAACAAAGTATTGGTACAATTCTTCAGGAATCTTCGTCCCGCGACCCATCTGACCTTTCTTGGCATATTTCTTGGCGTTCGCAAGAAAATTCTTGCGTTTCTTACGCGTTCTCTTCTTGTTTGGATCATTACTAACGTTTTCTTCGCTCATTTTAGATATTTCAGACAAGTTGAACGCGTTACAAACAAAAACACAGGTGGATTTTGAGGTTATGTAAACGTCAAAGTCAAACTCATGTGGTGTTGACAGTGACGTACTGAAAGGCTATTATGTTTCGTTCCGTTTTAAGCCTTTTTTCAGTTAAGCGTAGGTTCTTTTATCTTTTCTGATCTAACCAAATCTCTAACTCTTTCTTGTCCAAATTGCTTGGGTAAAAAGCGCTGTGAATCTGTGATTGAAAAAAATCTTCTTCCTGCCTTTATTCTACAGGTATCTATTACTTGGGGTCGATGCAACACGTTTGAAAAAAATAAAAACTACAATAAATTGGTTTCTAAAAATGTGATACAAAAGTAAAAATCATTTTTAAGGCCGTTGAATGTTTTTTCAGATGAATCAAAAAGAATTGAAATAGAAATAAAACTCCATTTCGTGTACCTTTTGCAAAGAACGAAGAACACCGAAGAAGTTTTAAAATAAATTCACTTGACTGATCTCTCTCTACTACTACTCTAGATCATCCTTGTCACAAGTAGGGGAAGCAGGAGAAATGGTGTTTATTAGGTAATAGCGTTCACTACAATTACTGCACTGCAGCGTCCACGGTGTACCTACTTAATATACCTATAGAGAGGCAGCGTCACCGCCTGTTATTAGTATTACCTACTTACTACGGCCCAGCCCCCGCTCTCCTCGATTTTACTTATCGCTACCGCAGTGATAAGGAAATCAAGCAGCTCGTAACACAAGACGGAAATGCGCTGCCTAGTTTATTTGTGCCCGCGCTGACCAAACGGGCGAGGAGTTTTCGTCGATAAACTTTTGTACTGAAATTGGATTTTTTTATTGTAACTATAAGACTTAATCATCAGACAGATACCTGAACAACGGCGTTGAAAACTGTTTTTTTTTTATGTTATCCTTCCAATTCCAATATTAAATAAAAGTTATACCTAGTCTAGTCGTAATATGTATTTATTACCAAATATACCATTGTATATTTTAAAATAAAAACCAAACAGGGAAACAGTTTACCCTAATTGTTTTACTAATCAGCGAATTATTATTTGTATAATTATGGTTCCTAAAATATACGACAAGGAAAAATAGAATCAAACCTTATCTACATACTCGTATGTAGGTATATGTTATATTAATTATGTGTGTTTATTTTACCTATATTTAGTTTTACTATCTTAATATTGTTAGCTTAGCAGGAAGGCGGACCCTGGTAACGGCCGGGACTAACGCCAGGCAGAAGAAGAAGACTATCTTAATATTGTTATTTTTTTATGCACCTGCCAGGCTTTCTCTTCACCACCCTTAGTTGACTGGTAGTCGGTCGAGAATGCCTAATGCATTAAGTCCACCTTTGTACCATTATCACAGATTACTAAATAGTTACTTCCATTATGTTGCATGAAGTTTAAATAAATAAACCCTTCTCATCATCTGCAGCAGATTTCAATAAAGAACTAGTCTCTAAACTTACAACATTGGCATCAAGCCAATAAAGTTGTCTGAAAACTTGACCTGTTTAAGGCGGGACGAATTGCAATCTTGCAATTTGATGGGAACAAAGGAACCTATCTATTCTACAAGGTATTACCGGTTAAAGTCAGTCTAATGAAAGCGCGGCCTGGGAAAAAGAGGTTAAATCCAAAAAAAATGTATGTGGTATAATTATTAACAAGTATGAAAATCATGTCCTGACATTTCATTTTTTTTTTGTTTCCTATAATTGCGGCTGAATAATGTTGCCAGTTAAATTTAAAAAAAAACTCCAGGTCGCACTTTCATTAGACGCACTCTAGGACAATAATACCTTATTTTTTACCGTATGGAAAGCCTCATGGATGTCCTTCTCCCCGGAGTGAGTTCAGGGTTCAGATCCTTATCTACAGACTGAAACCACTCGGTGTCCTACAGCTACCTTTGGTGGGATGCTAGTGTTGTGCGCATGTTATTATAACGTTCCCCCAGCCAGGTATAGACTCTTGTTATTTAATACAGGGTATGAGGAGCTCGTGGCTAGATAATAACAGCCGCACAGGCCGATCTTCAAGGTTTAGCAGCGTTTGCCAAGGTTAGTCTGTGGATGGGTGACCATCTTAACATAACGAGTTTCCTCCATGCCTCGAATAGCACGTTAAGCCGTAGGTCCCGGTTGTCATTTGTAGATCTTTGGCAGTCGTTACAGATAGTCAGAAGCCAGTAAATCTGACTTGCCATGAAGTACCGTGTTACCCCAGTAAATGGGTTGTGGAGGTCTGGTAGGCAGCCGCTCCTCGTAAAATACTGGTAATCAGCTAAATCCGGCTTGACTGGAAGCCGACCCCAATATAGTTGGAAAAGGCTAGGCAGATGATGATGATGATGCACTACGAGTGGACCGAAAGGTTCAAGAGTGGTGACCGAGAAGCCGCAGTGTTGGAAGGTATCTCACAAGGTGGACCGACAACCTGGTGAAGGTGACCGGTCATTGTGGCGACACTTGGGTAAACCGTAACCGAAATTGTGATGATAACGATAACGCACCCTATCTGCTAGCACCTCCTGCAGCCGCGTACGTATAGAAGTTGCGCTTTGCGTAGTTACTCAGATACCCGCGAAACAAGACACAATAGTAAAACAATAACAGCGCGGTCTCATAGGACCGGTCGGGGATTCATACGCTAGGTTCTTTATTTGCTAAGCTATTCTACTTTGCTAATCACGAAAGGTTAATGGGCAAAAAAAAATGCATACCTACTTAAAGATATTATAAATATTGTAGAATAGTAAGTTCCTATAATACATACATTCCCATTAAACTATACTTATCTTAACAGTGTTCAACGAGTCGTCACAGGTTTGATTCCCGGAAACAATTATTAGCTTTTTCTTTGAATCTAATTAACTAACGGTAACGTGTTCCTTCTTTATCATTGATGTTGCTTTAGGACTCTTGATAAAAATAGTAACTAGTAACTGCATGATTTGCGAGAATAAACGGATGTTTCGGAAGAAATAAACTTTAGATGCTCAATACAAGGTAAATGTTTAATTCCAACTTACGGTACATTAAAAACTAATTACTACTGTAATTAGACGTATTATTGCTATGCGATGTTTGTCAGGCGTTCCAAAGTTGGGAATGCCTGATCAGCAATTGATTGACCACAGAAATCTTCCAACACTTTCGCATTTACATCTAAATATTATTACAGGAACGAATATTAAATAAAGAAATCTTTTATCGTAAAATATGGAATTATTCAGACAACTAGGTACAACATTTTATTAAAAAATACTTCGTCCAGACCACTGCCCTATGATTTAAAAATAACTCTCAAATAATTGCATCTTTCAAAATCCATTTCTCTACGACGGACATTGTTAACATCATCCAAAGAAGTCAATGACTAGACCCGCTTGTTTAACACGCTTGACTGGCATACAAAACTGTTCATTATTCTTCCAACGAATCAGTATCAATACGATGTCAAAATGATAAGCTTTCGAGACTTGCATTGACGAAAAAAAGCTCCAGAGAGAGAGGGAAGTAAGTTCGTTTCAGTCTGGCGCCAGAGAAATGCAGCGGTGGGAAACCAAGCAAACGAAACTAGTTTGACGCCGGCACGCGGGGTGGCAACCGTACCGAGCGCTCGATAATAACGCCTGCGCGATCGAGAAATAAACCCTGTGTTTTTATGTATAAACTGTGTTATTTAGAAACAAAATAAACAAAACAAATTCGGGTAAACATTCTAAATATGTCAATAAAAGTGTACGGAACGTTTTAAAAAAAAAACAAAAAAATTGTTTATTAATTTTCTTAATTCAAAAAAGTTTGCATTCTTTGCTAATCGAACTTTTTGGTGCGAAGTTTGGATGTCAAGATCTTTTTTTTCGGAACCTGGATTATAATTTAAGGTATAAAGTGTTTTAAATTAGAGTTAAAAAGTTGCATGACTAGTTGAGGAGGCGTTGACCGATCCTCTTACTTGAACGCACTGTGACACGCGCGTAGTGTTATTTACTTGGCCTTTCTGGCATAGCCCAGCTAATTACACTTGCATGAAGATGCACGCTACTGTCGTATTTAATTTATGCACGAGTTTCACATATAAAAAAAACTGCTTTAAATATCAAGGTAAACTTATGACGAAATGCAGAAAGATTCTTATTGGAAATCAAAAGAATTTAATGTATTTTTCTGGTTTCAAAACTAAATAAAATTAAACAGGTTGCAGTGGTCAATAAGATTCTTTATTCCAATAAAAATACCTATCGTTCATCTTCGTCGCATTTAATCCAGTCATGTTTTAAGATCTCAACAGAAACAAAAAACAGTCAGCAAAAAGTAAAAGAAAAGGCGGGAATGACTATACCTACCAGTCTGTATCGAAAAAAGTCAAAACCTGATTTAATATAAAGGCTCCATCTTGCATAGGCTGTATGGCCACGGATGTGTGCCTTTAAACAACAAAAAAAATCTGCATGTTTTAAATTCATTCCCCGCCGTTTCTTGGAACGTCGCTACATTTACTGGAGTCAGGAATTAATCGATTTTAAACCTTATGTCTGTGATTTTAAAGTACTTCTTTGAAAGTGTGTGCGTGATTATTCTTTCCACTTTGTGGAATAGCAATGAAGTTGATACTAACTTTGGTTCCAATAAGTATTTTACACGGGTTGGCTATGAACATTCCATAAGGCATTTTTTTTCTTATATTTCCATGTCTTTCGTTATTTTTTTTAAATGCATAATAATATCTTACATTCCCTAAGCCTAAGGTTGCTAGGTCTTTAAACTAAAAAGCACGGCCGGGCCGAAGCCTCTGGGGAACATGGAAAGTCCGAAAGTTTGTCACCGTGTCCCCCAGATCGAAGGCAACGAAGGAACGGGTTAGGGGTTTAGTCAGTAAGAGTCTGACACACCCTCCCGCTCCGCTCAAGAGTGGGAAAAGTCATTCTGATGATGCCCCTACCATAAAAAAAACAAAAAGCACAAACCAGCCCTCCCGGGCCGGGCCGGGAGGCATTTTTCATATTTTAAAAGTTAAGCACGGCTTTTTTCTTACTAACTATAGTAGGTATATTTTTAAATTCTAATCAAACTACAATAAAGTTAACTAATTGACTCTACTTGCTAGAACATTCTGCTTGCTAGCGCAAGCAGAATGTTCTGCGACACAAAGTATCTAAGACAGCAGAACACATAAAAATACCTAATCCAAATTTTAAAAGCCTAACAAAAGCCGGACAGACCGTACTCCGCTTAATTTAGCCGGACACGCAACGAAAATGCCTGACCGTATCCAGTTTTTCTGGACGCCGGCAACACTACGTAAGGCTATTTATTATCTTACGTTTTCATGTCTCCCGTTATTTTTATAAAGGGCAGTCATCCTCCATTATATTTCCAGCCAATATTACTTATGGGCCTTTTAGCAAGCACTTAGGAAAATCGGTTGGCGTTCCCTAGAGATTACCTTTGGTCCCACGATAAAAATGAAGTTTGATATTTTTACCAAAACAAGAAAGAAAGAAAGAAAAACTCCTTATTTGCAAGGAACAGTGGCAAATTTACAGACATAGACACAGCATATTTTAATTTTCCATTTAAAAAAAAAACAGCAAGAAATATGCGCTAGGTACTTCCGTCGTCCAACAAGAATTTTTGATGTTGATGAGATATAGCTTAACGGCCCGAAGAAGCTCCGGGCGTCGCTAGTCGTAGGCTTGCGGACGGCGAGTAATGGGTAGCTCGCCGTCCGGCCGTCCGATAAAGACCTAGCCTGGGCCTATGGCGCGTTGTGTTCCTCGCGCCCCTTGAAGAAGCGTCAGCAAGATTAAGGGATAACTAGCTCCCAGGGGTGCGGCGTACCTATACTTAATCCTCATAAAGGGCAACTGAAGAAACACTTCGGGTTTTACTCAGTAAAAGTCTGACACTCTCTCGCTTCACGCTTCACTGAGATCGAGAGGACACACCCTACAGCATAAAATTACAATTTCCTATTTACTTAACTATATTTTTTACTACAAAAGGCGATAAACTTCGTAAGGATTCATGTTAATTAAAACGCGCGTTTAAAAGCCTAAGGGCGTGTGCATACGTCAAGAAAATAATCGCGCGTCCGATCGTAACTGTAGGCTTGGGCTTACGGACGGCGAGCAATGAGGAGCTTGCCGTCCGCCCCTCCAATAACCGCCCGGAACGAGCCCGAGTCAGTCAAAATAGAAAACAGAGGTTCAACGGGGCTGAAACCTACCTGGGGTCATGGTTTTACCGTGGTCCTGGAACGCGAAGGGCAAAGAAGGAACTTAGTTGTGGTTTTAGTCAGCAAGTCGGACATGCCCTCCCGCTTAGGGTGTAGCGGGAGAAGTCATTGGAAAAAAGACAATTTTCTATCTGGTTTTAGTACTTACTACAAAAGACGATAAACTTCCTAAGGATTCATGTTAATTAAAACGTGCGTTTAAACGCCTAAAGGTGTGTTCATATGTCTAGAATATAATCACGCGTCGATCGATTTAATTTGAATCACATAGGCGTCTTAGGGCCATGTGCACCGACATAAGTTTAAGATAACCATCTGATTAACGTCAATAACCGACGATAAGGAACAGGAAATATTGCTAAAACAGCCGTTTTAATATTAAAACAGTCGATTTGGTGTCGGTGAACATCGCCCTTACAGTCACCCCTATACCTCTTGTCATAACCTACAAAACCCCAAATAAATAAAATAAATCTTTATAAAAAAACACAACTAACTTAAAGTACAATTACCTTTAATTTCAGAAAAGTACAAAATAACTTTAATTTCCGCAGTCGGTGTTTCTATAATAGTTTTATCTCTTCGTTATTTAACACTGAATTCCGAATTAGTTATTTTATAGTAACTTTTTATTTGTGTTTTTATTTTTAACATTGAAGTTGGAAATTGAATTTTATTTGTAAAAAGTTCCTTATTTTACATTTTTTATTTGTGGTAACAGTACCTACCTACCGTCAAAGGATTACGTCAAAAGAGCAACGCTCTAGCTCCAAGCTACAATTTCTTCCTATAATTTGTCACGTAGTGCTTGCTGGACACAATTTATTTTGTCGTGTAATACGTGACTGTGGCGGTCAAAAAGTTGAGATTTTTTACTTTGTAATACTAAAATACACGTTTGTAACACTAAAAATTCCCAAATCTCTAAGAAAAATATATCGCACCAAAAAATCGCGCGTATGTACGCACCCTTATCTTAGAAACTCGATATCTGGAACGAATCCCGACAAAATTGTGCGGCTAATCGATTTCCTGTCGCAAAAACAATTAGTTTTAATTGACAAAACAATAGGCTTTTAATTAGAATCTTAGGACCAAGTGTCTACCTACTAACGCCTGTTTTCAGGCTATCTATCTACAGTTGCAGCTACTGAAGATAAACAAATCTATCCTTTTGTCCTTACTTGCTTTCCTAAAACCTACCGACGGATAGCATTTCCTACCAAAGTTGTGGATGGATAGATAGAATCTTACTATTTATCGGGCATAGCTCTCTATCTATGAACGTGGCTAAATAATAACAGCCGCACGGGTCGAGAGGAGCTCGTGGCTAAATAATAATTAACAGCCGCACGGGTCGAGAGGAGCTCGTGGCTAAATAATAATTAACAGCCGCACGGGTCGAGAGGAGCTCGTGGCTAAATAATAATTAACAGCCGCACGGGTCGAGAGGAGCTCGTGGCTAAATAATAACAGCCGCACGGGTCGAGAGGAGCTCGTGGCTAAATAATAACAGCCGCACGGGTCGAGAGGAGCTCGTGGCTAAATAATAATTAACAGCCGCACGGGTCGAGAGGAGCTCGTGGCTAAATAATAATTAACAGCCGCACGGGTCGAGAGGAGCTCGTGGCTAAATAATAATTAACAGCCGCACGGGTCGAGAGGAGCTCGTAGCTAAATAATAATTAACAGCCGCACGGGTCGAGAGGAGCTCGTGGCTAAATAATAACAGCCGCACGGGTCGAGAGGAGCTCGTGGCTAAATAATAATTAACAGCCGCACGGGTCGAGAGGAGCTCGTGGCTAAATAATAACAGCCGCACGGGTCGAGAGGAGCTCGTGGCTAAATAATAACAGCCGCACGGGTCGATCTTCGAGGTTAAGCAACGCTTGCCTAGGTTGGTCTGTGGATGGGTGACCATCTTAACATAACGAGTTTCCTCCGTGCCTCGGAAAGCACGTTAAGCCGTTGGCCCCGGCTGTCATTTGAAGATCTTTGGCAGTCGTTACGGATAGTCAGAAGCCAATAAATCTGATTCCAGTCTTGCCATGAAGTACCGTGTTACCCCAGTTAATGGGTTGTGGAGGTCTGGTAGGCAGCCGCTCCTCGTAAAATACTGGTATTCAGCTGAATCCGGCTTGACTGGAAGCCGACCCTAATATAGTTGGGAAAAAGGCTAGGCAGATGATGAGCTCTCTATCTATGAACTGTGGTAGGTTATTGAAAACGGTACATTTGTATCTAAAATACTAACTTATGGATAGAAACCTCTCTTTGAGCAAATGACTGGAGCGGCTACATGCCGTACTTACCTTAACCATGACGCAGGTCCTCACGGGACACGGCAAGTTCGGGAGGTTCCTGCATCGGATTCAGGTGGAAGAATCGCCCGAGTATCACTTGTAATTATAGCCTGGAGGACACGGTGGAGCATACGGTGGAGGTGTGCCCCGCTTGGGCGGAACACGTGGTTCAGCAGCAGTGACCTCTCGAGCAAGTTGCAGGCGGCCTCCTACTTCTGCGAAGTAGTGATGCTGGCGAAGGAGGAGGCCGCAACTTTTGGTCGTAAAGGGATGTTAGTATATCGCCTGTAAAAAGACCCTTAACGTAAACGAAAACTCCATATTCTGCTCATCACTGGGATAGTTTTTTTGTTCTAGAACATACCTGGGAATTCACTGGTTCTGGAGATATTGAAGGTCAAAGTCAAAATATTTTTTTAGGTTTTCTTTTTCAAAATCGTATTCTAATTATTCTAAGTATCATTAGTACACTTTCTTCCGAATAAACATTATCAAAGTTATCAATTTTTCATAACTTACGCATTTGAAGGGTAAAAATGCAATGAAAACTAAACACAACGAGCGCCTCACATACACAAGCGTGCGTGAGCGGCTGAACGCTCAGCTGATCGAAATTATTAGAAGAAAAAGAATTATTTTTTAAAGATGATAAAAAAAGTTTTTTCCCAGCAATATTTTTTGGTCTAAGTTACTTAATGTTTGAATCCCCAACCGGTTCTATGAGACCGCGCTGTTATTATTTTACTATTGTGTCTCGTTTCGCGGGTATGTGATAGATTAATTACATGTACAGAATGCGTAGTTACCGGCTATGTGATCGGTCTTTTTACATATAGCCATCCGCGATAAATGGGACCATCACAAAAAAGACGTAATTAAATTTTTCAGTTCTAACCTTCTTGAAACCCTACTTGAGAACCTTCTTAAAGTCATGCAAACAAACTAAAATCAGGACGGTTCTTCATTCTGAGGTAACGGTAATCTTACCGCTCTACCAATTTTCAATAGAAAAACCATTTTCAACACTAAGATCTCAATTACTAATTCCATTTAATAGGACGACCACGGTTCTTGATGCTGTTTAGGTGATAGGCACAAAAACTAAGTAATAAAACGCTCCTAGAGCAGTTTCAACAGTTGCTAGAAATATTCCAATTCATCAATTTGCTACAGTTTTTTACCGAAGCAAACGAAAGCGTGGCAAATCTTTTTATCACGCATCGCTTGAAAGATAGATGGCCTAACATAAAATGGAGTTTTTGAAGTTAAATAACGCTTGGAAGATACTAATTATGTTGTCAAGAAATCGGACCTTACCTGTATAAAATATACTAGCTTTAGCCCGCAGCTTCGCCCGCGTACATAAAATATAGCCTATGTCACTCAGGAATACAGCAGTTTTCTATTGGTGAAAAATTTTTTTCGACACACTTGCTCATAAGGTGGCTGTTATTGCACTGCACTTACCTAGGCATATAAAGGGGCTCGTTACCAAACTGTGACATTTTGATTAGGTACTATTATGCACATGTGCGGTAATGTAGTTAGAACCTTTTTGTTTAACCTCTTTTTTTTCAAATAGAGTTTTAAGACAAAAAATAATAAAATTTGTTATTGGGTTCAATAGCATAAATTTGTGTTTTACTTACTTATTTCATGCAATTTCGTGTTTAAATAAACTGTTTAAAATTTTACATATTTAATTAATTAAATCTTTCATCCAATTTGTATTTTCTGTTTATATGCAACCTCATTCTTATTTTTCTAAACCAAGAGCTAGAGTAACTAGTCTATGGTTGCCATTTTTCGCGCATGCG
Organism: Mythimna separata; assembly: GCA_030763345.1. Taxonomy (NCBI): domain Eukaryota; kingdom Metazoa; phylum Arthropoda; class Insecta; order Lepidoptera; family Noctuidae; genus Mythimna; species Mythimna separata. The sequence continues at coordinate 1,242,506 of CM061188.1, read as the reverse complement.
CGCGTTTAAGAAAAGTCAATTTTTTTGCCGCCATATTTAAAAATAATATACAGATTTTATAAAAATGTCTACAACAACTATTTATGACGAAAATAATTAGTGCTGTACACCTTCAAGTAGAAAATCTATATCGTGGGACCACTATACAGTCAAAATAGTTAATTATAACTTTACTGACTGCACATTTACGAACTGTTTCTCTAAATAAACTTTTCATATACCTACTAAATAAAGTTGATTTTAAATTTATTTTCTTCACAAGTGTGTCGAAAAACGTCGTATGATACCTACACGTGAGTAATTAGTCATTATCGTTCTTGGTTCTCTTAAGACCCTCGCCATGGCTCGGGTCTTAATACCACCGCGACGATAATGACCCATATTACACACTTGTATCATAATGTACTATTGCAATCGGACCAGTACTTCCACATTACCTCATACAAACAAAAAATAAACTTTACCTCTTTATTATATTAGTATAAATATTATGGTGATCTAGATTATAGTAAACCAGACATATAATATGCCCTAGTCGATAACATGCCCCACTTGCAACACTAAGACACGCATTTAAATCGGTGCTTATTTGAGCCGTAATGCAAGCAAGTTTAACTTGCGTTATGCTCTTGCTCTATTTGCAGATGCATTTCGGATAGTGAGCGCAGGATGTCATGAGCTAATTCCACCATCTCCCTTCTAAAATCGGACAAACCGTCGTACGGCGAGTATCCATCCTTACATTGTCGAAACAATTTGCCTACTGCGGTCTTTCCGTCCGATTATAATTTGGGTATCTTCAAGACTAGAGTGAATAGGCTCTTAATAAACTAGTGCGCCTCACCATCAACGATTGCATCACTGCTTACCATCAGGTGGGATTGCAGTCAAGCACTAGTTTATGTCATATAAAAAAGAGAGGTTTCGACAACGAAAGGATGGATAGGTACTCGCCGTAGGACGGCTTGTCCGATGGTAAAATGGGGATGGTGGAATCAGCTCATGTAATTCCCGCGCACACTCTCCGAAATGCATCCTGTAGAAAACCGAATGGTTGGCTACCCTACGCCTGTGCTCAAGGCTTTGTAAATTGGTCTGAACCAAATCTGGATCTCCAATTAGCCTCTTCGCACGCTTTTCCACTGAGTTTTCAGTTTTCACAGGGTGTCTCTAACAATTAAAAAAAAACTTAGAAAAGTTCATAGGTATGAATTGACAAATTCACATTGGTACTCGCCTCTCATGCATGCGTGATGATAGGCAGGTCACTGGGCCATCAAGATACTTCATGAAATTCCACTTGAAAAAGTTTATTATAAGAGGGTTTATCAAGAGTCAAGACACACTCAAACTTTCCTTTAATCTCGATATCAGAGGAAGTGCTCGTAAATCCGGGCCGACCAGAGACTAGGCCGGCTGCGAGCATAGATAACGCTAAGTAAACGATACGGCTAAGCTGACCACTCCTGTCAGGGTTGCCACGTGGCTTCATAATGTTATAGGGAAATAAAGGTTCGACTAATTTGGAGAGCACTATGCAAAAACATTGATATTAGTGTAGATTATAATCTACACTAATATAATAGAGGTAAAGTTTGTTTTTTTGTTTGTATGAGGAAATCTGTGGAAGTACTGATTCGATTGCTAAAATTTTTTCGCCAATAGAAAGCTGCTGTATTCCTGAGTGACATAGGCTATATTTTATGTACACGGGCGAAGCTGCAGGCTAAAGCTAGTACATAATAATGATGTACTTTTTTTACACAGATGTACGAATTCAAATTACAAAAGGGCCTGCTGGGCAGAATTTTTTTTTACCACTGTGTACATTGAATTTTATCAGTACATTCAATTCTTGTTCCCATTTGGGTTCGGCCCTCCGGATCAAATAATATGCCTTTCTAGGCGATTTTGCGTTAATTCTGGTGTTAGTCCAATTATCAGAAGGTTGTTCTGGATGGTTCGTCTTCAGGTAGTCAGTGATCAACCTCTTCTTCTTTTGCCCTCTTCTATGGACCGACGACCTGGCGAGGGCTACGGGATTCCGATGGATGCGAGACGCACAAGACTGGTCGTTGTGGCGACGCTTGCGGGAGGCCTATGTCCAGCAGTGGACGTCTTTCGGCTGAGATGATGATGATGTCTACAACGAGTCGGGTCTAGCAAGCGGCTTTCCTGCATCTTATGTGGTATTTCAGCTACCTTAAAGCTCCCTCGGATCAGCGCACTGGGGACTCTATCCAGTCTTGTGACGCCACCCGCCCATCGCAGCAGCATTATTTGCACGTCGCATACAAAGCAATACCACTTTTTTTTATTTAGTTTTTCGGTCTAGCTCGAGTCCCTCTGGATTGAAACACAATGTTATCTATTTATACATTAGATAATAGATTTAGAAGTTTAGATCTAGATTCTCTTACATAAACCAGTTCAACAAAAGCATGGATTTTGTATATTTTCTTTGTTGCGAGCAGGTATCTGAAATCGTGATATTGAAGAGAAAGCGTTTTTACTGGTTTTATTAAGTTTTTGCTTCGGAGTTTGGTTAACAGACACGACATCTCAGTTCGTGATGTAACTATAGATTGGATAATACCTTTTCTTAAATCCCAAGTTTGAAGCTATAATACAATTTACTTATGCTTTTCGAAGCTTTTTGGGACACATTTAATTAAGATATTGTGCGTAAAGTTTTTTTTTGTTTGGAATTCGATGCTGGAAAAACGGCAAAAAATTATAAATGATAAATTTTAAATGACATTTATTTTGCAAATAGGTTTTCACAAACACTTTTACACGTCAATTTTTTTTTTGGACTTTTTTTACGTTATGTCTGTCAGTCTGTGTAACAACTTTTGTTGTATATGGGAGCCCCCTTAAATTTTTATTTCATTCTGTTTTTCGTGTTCTTAAAGTCGACAGGCAACAGAAATACATCATTTATGAAAACTAGTGTCTAGCTATCACGTTTCATTCGTTGATACAGCATTTTAACAGTTTTAACTGGTTTTGACAGATGGACAGACCGACGGATAGACAGCGGAGTGTTAGTTATAGCCGTGTTACCCTTTGGGTATGGATCCCTAAAATAGGTATTCGAAACAGAAGAGAGAAAGAAAAAAATAATGAATCATTTGAATGTCGATAATTTTTATTTATTTTTGCTGATGATTTGGTTCTTTCCTCCAAAACAAAAGACTCTCACAAAAAGGTTCAAAAAGAGAAACTTCCGTAACTCCCGTTACAACAACGTCCCGTTACACACAGCAGTCAGCCCTGCGTCCACACGCCGGTGTCACGACAGTGTGACGCAACTGACCCCCGCGACCGCAGAGAGCCTGTAATTGTGCCAGATTGCTTTCTTAATTGTGTGGATTAAGGAAATGAGGACACCGCGGCTTTATGTCGTCATCTGATCATGACACGGCTGCATCCTTTAAACTGAAGGCACACTGAGCCCACGTAGGCCACGCACGCTACATTCTTGCCGACCGGTCTCATAGGACCGCGCTGTTATTGTCTTACTATTGTGTCTCGTTTCGCAGGTATTAGTTAAAAACGACGACTACTTACCTTTTTTTAGGTGGAGGACTTCTCCCAGACTTTTACTGACTAAAACCACACCTCATCATCATCATCATCTGCCTAGCCTTTTCCCAACTATGTTGGGGTCGGCTTCCAGTCAAGCCGGATTTAGCTGAATACCAGTATTTTACGAGGAGCGGCTGCCTACCAGACCTCCACAACCCATTAACTGGGGTAACACGGTACTTCATGGCAAGACTGGAGTCAGATTTTACTGGCTTCTGACTATCCGTAACGACTGCCAAAGATCTACAAATGAGCTAGCCGGGACCTACGGTTTAACGTGCTATCCGAGGCACGGAGGAAACTCGTTATGTTAAGATGGTCACCCATCCACAGACCAACTTAGGCAAGCGTTGCTTAACCTTGAAGATCGACCTGTGCGGCTGTTATTATCTAGCCACGAGCTCCTCGACTAAAACCACACCTATGTTTCTTTAATACAAGCTTCGTATGCTACGCCTTGTGCCATCTAAGGTCTGTTTATTTTTAGGGTTCCGTACCTCAAAAGGAAAAAACGGAACCCTTATAGGATCACTTTGTTGTCCGTCTGTCCGTCCGTCCGTCTGTCAAGACCCTTTTTCTCAGGAACGCGTGAAGGTATCAAGTTGAAATTAAAACCATATATTGAAATCCGCGGTCCCTTCAAGTTGTGCAAAAATCAAACTTGTAAGTTGACGGGAAAAAAAAATACGCCCGTTTATGTTGCAAAAAACGTACATTTCGACACTGTCAAAGGAATCAAAACTCATAGGGTGCTTCCCGTTGACCTAGAATCTTGAAATTTGGCACGAAGCAAGGTATTATAGCACTAATATCGGGAAAAGTCTGAAAACTGAAAATTTTTAGTTACGTCACAAGAAAAAAAATTGAAAAGTCTTCAAGACTCGATTCGAGAATTAAACTGTTTTTATAGGTAGGTTGGTACGAAACCCTCAGTGCGCGAGTCCGACTCGCACTTGCCCGGTTTTTTATCCCTTAGACGGAATTGATACAGACAAATGTGAAACTTACAATAATGATGATGCCAGTTCTTTTGTGTTGTAACAAGTGTGATGACAACCAATGTAATGTCATTTTAGTTTCAGAGATTAAAAAAAGAGACTACTCTCCTGAAATGGCTTAAAAACAGTTAAGAGGAAACAGTGTGGTTCAGTAGTTGAGCGATTAGAGCCTGCTGCACTGCGTATTGCGGTTTCGATTCCCGCACGGATCGAATATTTGTGTGGCTTACAGATATGGTCTGGTGTCTGATATGATTGTGAAACCACCCACGTTGCAGTCAGGAGTAATTCCTGGTGTATGTCAGAATTATACTGACTAAAACTAAAAATATGTGATAATCTGTGTCCTAGAGTTGCCTTTTGCGTCTTATGTCCATTGGTTTTCCTTATCATATTATCCGCGGCCCTAACGGGTATCGGCCTCCTAGGCTCCTGCGGTTTGCTGACATCTTTTGGAGGAGTGTGTGGAACTCTACGCGCTGCCGATGTTTCGACCTTATAGTTTTCGAGATTTGAATGCATCGAATTAGTGAACTGTCGGTGTCGATCATACATAATTGATTGATTTCAACTTTGTTATGTCGAGTTAACATTTTCAAGCAATTGTTATTTCAGTTTTCGTTCATTCGATTTCGAGTAGAGGACCCGTACGAAGCTAGTGCAGGTCGCTAGTAGGTCTACTATCTTTAACATCGATAGATTTGTCATTGACTGTCGTTGATCGCTAGTTTTAGGCTTCCTTATTAGTCTAGCCTTTCTAGCGTTTAATTAGTCACTGTATATTCATGCAAACAGTTATCGTCCTGTGTAGTGAAACGTTAAACTTGATTAGGAAAGGTCACCTACGATCATATCTCATTGCTACAGTTGCGGAACTGTTCAACTAAAAGAATACTACGAATACGGTCACTGGAATCACACAACATAAATAAAATAAGAAGACTTAATAAAAAAATAACTGCATATGATAACAGTATGTGCCTCACGACTGCGCCAAAAAGGTTCATATTGCTAGACAGAATAATATTACCTGATGCTAATCTTCCAATAATCCTTTAGCTCGAGTGACCCTTAGGAATGTCATTAAAACAGTTTTAATCGCGACCACTTGATAAAAAGATTCAGCCACATACTTAATGGGTTCAGTATTTCAGATTACAATTATCATCACCCAACTTCTTAGTTTCATCCATCCGCATTTTAAATATTTTGCTCCCGGTAAGCAGTGAATTCCGAAACAACTATTTTCATTCACTAGGTATTCACTAGATAATCTTCTAGCAACAATATATTACGTCGTAAGCAGCCCGACTGATATAAATTCAAAGTCAAAACACAGATTAGTCCGCCGTGCAGGGACGTAACTACCGCTGCATCAATTATACGGGGCCCCCGAGCTTCAGGGGCCCCGATTGCAAGCATGAAATTACTGTCCAAAAACTCAAATTCTTACTAATGAGAGACTCAGTATCAGGGTATTAGCCTGTCGAAATGTGTTAGTAAAAACAATATTAAAGGGATATTGTTTTTGTTATGAAATATCTAAACCTTACTATGGTCTATCGGTTCAGGTGGTTAACTAAAGGTAAACAATCTTGGTATGTCTTTTTATAATAAAGAGGTCGTATATAAGGTAGGTACACAAAGATTATATTTAGTTTATTAGCTAACATCGATTTAGGTAAATACCTAGTTGCAAAGATTTTTACATACAATTTTTAGACAACTTTTAGATAAAAAGACATGCCAAGATTGTTTACATTTAGTTAATTACCTAAACCTATAGACCATAGCTCTGGGCTTTACCGCAATCAGATAAAACAAGGGGCCCCATTTTTTTTAAATTATTTTCTTAATTTTTTTTACGGGCCTCCCGCCCCTGAAGTAGCTAGCTACGCCACTACCGCCAAACAGTATTTTCAGACGTAAATCAGTGTTAAATAAAGACGTCTAGTTTGATTGCCACTATTACTAGACTTCGGCTGTTAACACTAGCACGTTAATATTTTTTAATGTTAGCTCATTTGCATCTTTATTTTTGGGGATATTACGCACTGGGGGTTCTAGACGCAGTAGTTTTGTTTGACGAAAATAAATTTTGTTTAAACGGTATGATTTCTTGAAAAAAATATACATAGTAAATGATCTCTGAAACGCTTAATTGCGATTGAGAATATTTACGTAAATGACAATGTATTGACAATTGCTTCAATCGTTTAAACTAAACTAAGTATTTAGAGCAATTGGCATTATAATTATCAATCACGTAAATATTGTCAATTAGTCACAATTATTGTCAGATTTTATCCTGACAGGGTACCCTTAAGACGACTGAAACTTGTTGTGGCACATCTACCCAGCTGGAATAGGTAATAGGATTGGTTAGAAACGTCCCTAATAACTTTTACAGATCAATCATCAGAGGTAGTGATCGGAAGGTTATTTACAATAACCTATTAGATAGTTAAAAACATTACACTTACTGGATATAAAGTAAGTTATCCGTCGCCATTGCATTACGATGTTCTGAGTTTTTTTTTATAACTGATATATACTAGTGCTTAACTGCAATGACCACCTGATGGTAAGCAGTGATGCAATTGTTGATGGTGAGGCGCGCTAGTTTATTAATATTAAGAGCCTATTCGCTTTAGCCTAGCAGACACAGAAAAACTTATGAATAAATGGCTACACTTTAGCAATTGAACCCGTCTGACCGCCGCCCAAACACCTCGACTGTGTTGAGTGAAATAAATCACTCATACCTAAATCCAGTGTGATTACCATAAGTACCCATCGCGTTGCTCAAATAGCCCGCCTTGAAACAGTAGCGTTTTAGCAGCCCAGTGCGTGAACTGTTCATTTTGAGACTAATATTATACAAAATGAGAGCGTTAATTTCTCTCTTTTGTTTTTTAATTGTGTGTATTATTGCGAGTTTTTCTTGATAGTAGGCAATCAAGTTACTTGTGGTATTAGTTTGAACTAGTCGTGTTGTGTTTACTAAAGTTGTTTTGGAGTGGAGTGTGGTACGTTCGCGATGGGAGAAACTGTGAAAAGTGATAAAAAGTGGAATTTAATGGTAATATAACTGTAAATGTATGAATGGTTGGCTATGAAAAACCTCTCTTGGGCAAAGCGTGAGTGATTGTCAGAATTTTACTGGCTACCCACTCCTGTTCCTTCTTTGCCTTTGTTCCAAGGCCCCAGGGTATATTTTCGCATAACCCATGGGCTTCGACCCTGCTGGGACCCTACGATTTGGTGACATCACTTTGAGGCCCAATAGTTTTTTGAAAAAAGTAACCATGGAGTGCCGGTTCTTCTCCATAGGAAACGACCAATTTGGAACCGTGCACTAGTTTTTGACGTTTTATAAGTACCCATGTAGGCTTATGTACTTAAAATAAAATCATTTTGAATTTTGTTTTCTTTTTAATTTTGAAGAGCACGTGGAACACTACACCCTCTTGATGACTTGAGCTTGGTGAATACCCATAGCTCGCCGTCCGCAAGCCTACGCCTTCGGTGGCTGGAAATCGGGATCGGGATCCCAGCGACTGGGGCGTAAGGGCCGTTCCCTCACGCGTGGGGCCGCCTCCTTCGCTAGCATTACTGCTTAATTCGCAGAAGGAGGCAACCGCCTGTCACTCGTCTTTGCTCCGGACCATGGCCTGTACCAGGGCCTAACGCGAGAGGTCGTTGCCGCCCAAGGACACGGCGCCAAACGGGGCACACGTCTACCGTATACTCCAGAGTCTTCTTCCACACAGTGTGGTGACACCTGAGCGATTCTTCCGCATGATTCCGGTGCAGGATACTCGCGAACTTATCATTTACGGTGAGGACCTACGTCATGCGGGAAGTGAGGACGCCATGACGTCTTCCCAGACAGTCACCGCCATAATTATGGCGTGTCCAATCGCTTTTAGCGATGAGTTCCTATTGTGATTTTATTTTTGGTGTGCAATACTCGTATAGTACTATTATCTATCATCTTTCTACGAATTTAATCTTCTCTATCTGTTAAAATAGTATTAAATAACGTCACTTTTGGTGTGAGTTTTTATTAGGCGCTTTCAGATTTTGTGGATAGTATTTATACAACAGCAACTACATAAAATAACAAAAAGAAATAAGAAAAGAGAGAAAAAAACACAAGATAGTTGCGCTGAGTGTGCCGGAACCTAAAAGGGTCGCCAATTCAGCAATTGCTGAGCGTCAGACATCCAGCGCTGGTTTCCAGCTGGCACCCCGCAGTGACAGACTTTTCATGTAAAAAGAGTAATAAAATAGGAAGGGTTTGTTATATTTTTTCTTTTTACTTATATTATATTGGAAGTTTTGTGTGTGTTAGAGTTTTCATATTCATAAAAAAACTCTCTAATAACAAACTACACTGAAAAAAGTATTTTACAAAACTAGTTGAGTTAATTCACAAATAACCAAACCTTGATAAAAGACAAACGAATTTCATTTACGTATTGATCAACTGCTTCTGTTGCATTTTACAAAAATATTTTTGTTATTTGAGTTGGTTATAAGCTACAAAATTTTATGTTATCCAATACAAAATTCGGTTTCGGCACTTTGCAACATAATATGTTTTGCTATACTCTACACACTTGTGACTTTACAGTTGACCCAACTAAAACTATTTTTTTAACGAATAGTTGCTGTTTTTCAAGTCTGCTATATTAGTTTGTTACCAGCTAAATAGTATTGTTGAGATTTGTTTTGCAAAGTTACTAAAAATAAACAAAAAATTTGGCTGAGATCAACTAATATTGATTATGTTGGTTTTAGAATATTTTCGGTTATCAATAATACAGCAATATAATAGGTGGTGAATAAAGTTATGCTGCGCCTAACAAAACGTTTTGGTTATGAGCAATATTCCCCCCGGCCCAGTACAAGTGCACAGGAAGCTATTAGTCACCTCGAAGGAAGCAAAAGTGTTGACATCTCAGAGAAGTTATTATGGCTTCAGAACAACTGTGATCCATGGCAAATGGTAGAATCATATTGGGAAGTTACTACTAAAGAAAGGTTAAACGATCTTGCTTTTAAAAATATGACGATTTCAAATTATTTCACAAAATATAAGGCTATCAATCTGTCCGGTGGAATATATTTGGTAAGTCATGTTAGTAGTTTGCCCTTGAAGTTTATCCTATATTCCCAGTTGCTCCTGCTTTGTGGGTAATCATTCCTATTTGCCTCAGGTGGTGTTCGAAACAAGGGCAACTGGTAATATATGGTGACTAGAAACCACAGTTAGGTACTTAATTTTTTTTTCTACTTGATTTCTGTTAATCTAACATTAATTTTCAGTTACTGAAGGATTTTAAGATAATGTACCCAGACTACGGAGACAAGTTTAATGAAAATTGGCCCTTAATTAAATCAAAACTTATAAGCATTGCAAAAAAGAAAGGATTAATAAATGAGATTGATGGTAAGTGAATAAGGTTTTTTCGTTTTAATATTTGTTGTTCTTACTTCTTCTAAATAAACAGCCGCAGCAATAGCTTTGCACTAATGTTATCCGTTTTTATGTGAAAATAACTACCTCCATGGTCCAGTCATTCACAGCCTTGACTTTTGATTCATAGGTTGTCGGTTCACATCACTGACAGGAAACAATAAACTGGGTGAAAGATTTTTATGTTGTTCGTGGTTTAGTTATTAGGACAATGCAGGCTGAATCACAATCATGATGATGATGGAATTCTTCAACGGAATTAGTGGGAATGATTGGCAACCAGGGCTTGTCGGTTCGTTCATCGGCCTTGTAACTTACATGATGATGATGATAATTGATGATTTCTTCCTTTGATGGAGATACCTGAAGGGTTATTTAATTATCTGACAGCGCTAGAAAGAGGGTTATTTATTTTTTCTTATTTATTACAGAGTCCAATGAAGAACAAACTGATTTAGCCGCTCTAACATCGCTACCTTTTTTGATGAGCACATCAAATGTTACTTCTACAAAGAAAGCAACTAAAAAGACACAATGGAGACCATCAAAGCGAGAGGTATTGGAAGGCTTCATAACTCAAGTCGCAAGTCCAGCTGAGGTAGCAGTAGAGATAACAAGAAAAAGAGACAAGCTTATGGAAATGGGCCTTCAAATGCAACCTTTTGTAATTGCAGTTGTGTCACCGAATAAATCAATTAATGCAAGGTACATAGTGATTAATAACATAACATATGAAATGCCAACTATTACAAAAGCTGTAGAAGCTTGTTTAAAGGCGATTTTTGTATTGAATGCTGAATATCCTAAAGAGTCCCGTCATGTCTGGCAGTTTGTACAAACTGTACTTTTTGAGTTAAAAACGAAATATGATAAAAGCTTTACTGCAGTAAATACACTTATATCGGATCTCGGCATTAAAACATAAAGAACAAGCATTGATCACATAAATCGCATATAAGCATACAAACTAAAATGCCCAAGTGTTTCCTATGTTTGAAAGACCTGACAAGTGTACCGAACCTAATGACACATTTTTCTTTGAATCATGAAAGACAAAATTTTAGTGTTTATCATTGCATTGAAGATGATTGTAATCGTTCTTTCTATTTAAGAAATACCTATTGAAAACATCTATACCATAGTCATGCTACTGCTAGGGGTAGGATATTAAATTCCGATTCTGATAATACACATTCTGAAAATACTAGTAATATATCAGTTCTTCAACCCTCGTATTCTTATACCTGTCCTAGTCATATCAATGTTACTCATGATGGTAAATTGTACGTTACACAGAGAGCCCAATCATAGCCTCTCCAATTATGTATGCCTACTACTTAATGGGGCTACTTTTCAATCAATGTAAATCACACTGTAATCTTAAACTAAAAAAAAAACAAAAGCTGCCCCCGATAGGAACCTATAATGTAACCTATGTTATATTGTACTAATATGACTGGCCTGTTGATCTAGTGACCCTGATTGCTATGCCAGAGGTCGTGGGTTCGATTCCCACCCAGGACAAATGTTTGTGTGATGAGCACGATCATTTGTTCTGTGTCTGGTTGTAATTTATCTATAATATGTATGTATTTAGAAATATATAAGTAAGTTTATCAGTTGTCTAGTTCCCATAACACAAGCTCTGCTTAGCTTGGGGCTAGATGGCGTTGTGTGATAGTTGTGGAATATTTATTTTATTTAATAGTAGTTAATTGAATAGAAAATTAGCTATATATCTTAGTTAATTGAGGAGCTATTTAAAAAAAAAGTGTCTGGGGGCGACATTTTTTCAAAATAATATATCTGTTGATTTTAAAGCTAGAAAGATAAAACAAATTTGAGTGTTTATGGTACATTTTACAGTTTATTTTATCTAAATTTCCATGAACTAAGCATAAATAAAAATATTAAAAAATAAATATTGGTTTCTATCAGATCGAACAGTTACCACTTTGGAAAAAAATATATTAATTGTCTTGACGCAAAGAAGGTGTAGGTTGAAAATCAACAGAGATATATTACTTTAAAAACGTCGCCCCATACACTTTTTTAAATAGCTCCTCAGTTAGACAATTAGCTCCGTATCTTATACAGAGCTAATTGTCTATTCAATGAACTACTATTAGTACCCTCTAAAATATACCATAGGTTACGATATAGGTTCCTATCAGGGGCAGTTTGCCTATGGAAATCATTCCTACTAGTTCCGTTGAACTGTTCCACCATAGAACTAATGCAACTACTTTGATCCCACTAGTTCCATTGGACTACACAACGGAACTAGTGCAACTATTTATTTCCACTATTTCCATTGTAGTTATTTTTTGGTAAATGCTACCTACAAGAAAATAGAAATAGAAAGTTTGTGAGGATGTATGTATAGATGTTTACAGCATTTAGCAAAAATTAACTACAATGGAATGAAAAAAGTAGTTTGCATTCGTTTCATTTTTTAACTTCAATGAAACTAGTGGAAATGATCGAATTTTAGATACTATTTTAGTGTATGTAGCTAGGTTTGGCTAGTATAGTGTGCTAGCTCTTTGTCTGAATTAATTATAAGTTCCTACTAAAATTAATTGATTTGATACTTAATAAATAAATATAATTGTAAAAAACAAAGTTTTTTTTCTTATTTTATCTCAAGTTTGTAACCGAAATGAATACCATAGTAGGTAAGATTTGGGGAAGGATATATCTTGCTAAAACTTCTTATAGGTAGGTAAATGAAAATCTACAAGAAAAAAAAAACACTTCAGGCTGATGCTACAGGGTAGCCCGCGAAATTCAAATTTTCTTACGTTTTTTGCAATTTGCTGGCCAGTGCTAGGTTGTATGTTGATTAAAATATTGTTCACGATTGTAAGACGTATGTAGTTACAGAACTAATCATCATCAAAAGCATGAGTACAATCCTCCAAGTTCTAAAAGGTCTAGCAAAAAAGATTTTTTCAAGGTCAAAGTCATTGCTAGACCTTTTAGAACTTGGAGGATTGTACTGATGCTTTTGATGATGATTAGTTCTGTAACTACATACGTCTTACAATCGCGAACAATATTTTAATCAACATACAACCTAGCACTGGCCTGCAAATTGCAAAAAAACGTAAGAAAATTTGAATTTCGCGGGCTGATCGGAGCAGTCACTCTAACTAAAAAGTTATGTTACTTTTGACCGAAAAGTTCAGTTACAAATAACAAAATAGTTTGGTTACAATAATATTATAGTGATGTTACTTTTAACCGAAAAGTTCAGTTACAAATAACAAAATAGTTTGGTTACAATAATATTATAGTGATGTTACTTTTAACCGAAAAGTTTAGTTACAGATAACAATTCCGTACTGTTGGAAGTAATACGAGGGGCAGCCATAAATAATTCAACAAGTTCATTTACAGATAACAAAATAGTTTGGTTACAATAATATTATAATGATGTAACTAATAACTGAACTATACCAAACCCATGACCAAGTTTTAACCAAACGGATTTGTACGCGCTAACAATAAAACGTGGCTATTTTTACATAACACTTTTGTTTTATAATACACATATTAAGTTATTTATTCTAGAACACTTTGGTACAACGTGAATAATAAATTTGTTAAGAAGTTATCATTTTTGTCGAGCTACTAATAACAGATCTCTAATAACAAAACTGAATTTGTCTAATAAGAACTATAGTTATGTAGTCACTATTTTTATGTAACAGGTTACTCAATTGTTTGTTATTTGTTACTCAAAACTTTTTTCAGTGTAAGCCAAATTTCACTTTAAAATGCGCCCAACGTTTTCTCTTTACATAATGATAATGTTTAGCTGTTCAAATATATAAAATTGAAGGGTCTGTTTGTAATATTAAAATGACTTAATATGTTTTTTTACTAAATGGATGTGAAAAGATATTATATCTGTTACAAAAATACTTTTTTAAAATATTTGTCTATCTATCAGTATGTCTGTTGACATATAGCTCGGAAACGTGGTCGCTCACAATGGGCCTCATCAGAAGGCTTAAAGTCACCCTAAGAGCAATGGAAAGGGCTATGCTCGGAGTTTCCTTGCGATCACATCAGGAATGAAGATATCCGCAAGAGAACTAAGGTTACTGACATAGCCCGAAGAATCGCCAAACTTAAGTGGCAGTGGGCAGGGCACATTGCTCGTAGAACAGATGGTCGATGGGGACTGAAGGTTCTAGAGTGGCGGCCACGTACCGGAAGACGCAGCGTCGGAAGGCCTCCCACAAGGTGGACCAACGACCTGGCGAGGGTCGCGAGAATCCGATGGATGCGAGACGCACAGGACCGGTCGCTGTGGCGACGCTTGGGGGAGGCCTATGTCCAGCAGTGGACGTCTTTCGGCTGAGATGATGATGATGTCTGTCGGTTCGTTCCTGCTAATCTCCGAAAAGGCTGGGCCGAATTTTGACAAGACTTCTACTGCTGTCTAGCAGTAAAAGTCGATGCTATAAGGCTTAAGCTGTTCTCGTTTCAGAAATTTGATAAGGAAGCCCGATAAAAAAATAGCATTGTGCTATTTTACGAGTCTGACTCGAACAAAGTCGCGGGGACCAGCTAGTTCTCTCTTATAATAGTAAACCTTACCTCTCCCACAATCATACAGTTCTCAAATTGCCTTTTCTAATTGCTTTTTCTCTTTGAGTGACCGCGACGTCTCGTTTTCCTCGTCTCAGATTTCGGGAGTTCATTTTTCCTCATTTCCTGTCTTTCCCGTTTGTGTGTGTTTTTTTATTATTAACTTATTTATTTTTGATCTCCAAGTTTTACAATGTACCTACAGATAATTTTCCTTCAGCAAAATTGTCAAACTATAAAACAGCCTTTTATTTACAGCTTTTTATTTCAAAGTATAGCAGTGGTCTTTACAGTGTTTATTATTTTCATTAGCGCAACGATTAATCATGATTACCCCATATATGTACTTACTGTTTTTTTTTTTATGGTAGGGGAATCATCAGAATGACTTCCCCCGCTCTTGGGCGGAGCGGGAGGGCGTGTCAGACTCTTACTGACTAAACCCCTACCCCGTTCCTTCGTTGCCTTCGTTCTGGGGGGGACTCGGTGTCAACCTTTAGGAATACCACATGTTCCCCCCAGAGGCTTCGGCCCTACCGGGCCCCTACAGTTTGCTGACATCTCCTTGAGGCGCGCGTGGAACAGAACGCGCCGTTGACGACTGGGCTCGGTCCAGATTATTTCCAGACTGCCGGACAGCGAGCTACCCAGTGCTCGCCGTCCGCGAACCCGCGCCTACGGTGGTCGGAAATCGGGATCGGGATCTCGGCGGCGGCGGCGTGAGGACCGTTCCCTCACGCGCTCGCGGTCAGCAGCCTCCTTCACGAGCATTACTGCTTCGCAGAAGGAGGCGACCGCATGCCAACCCTCCTCGCTCCGGACCATGGCCTGAACCAGGGCCCGGTATTTACTATGTTTGTGATTGTAATAATTTTCCTATACCTAAACCAACACAACTGAGCCTCATTCCCTTTCAGCAACCACTGAAGCGTGCGTGAATGACGAGCTTTCAATCTAAACTTCATTCGCTTGTCATTTGTGATGATCATTCACATAAACAGATAGATGATAACATGAGAAATCACAGATGTAAACACATCTAGGTTAGTTTAATGTGCTTATTTTCATAGCATTGTCTATCTGTTAACACAAGGTTGATGCCCTGAAATCGCACGACGGGGTCGCGGCAGACCAAGAAGGAGATGTCGGGACGACTTGGATGTCTTCCTTAAGAATTGGCAAGCAGTGGCTCAAAGCCGGGAATGATGGAAGGAATGGAGGGAGGCCTTTGCCCAGCTGTGGGACAGCATAGGCTAGATATAAATATAATAATTATCTCTTATGACATTTTATAGTAGGTCAGCTATATGGCAGCTGATGTAAAAAAAAATATAAATTCGATTAATTTTCATAGTGCAAAAGAGAGCAATCCGGGTATATAAAATGGGTCTCGCGAGACACTTCGGAATATATTTCTTGTTCAAAAAACCAGCAAAAAATTCCATGGTTACTCTATTATATCCTATTATGTATTACAAATATCCCTGTTACACGGTTAATATATAACAGGCATATTTGTAATACATATTAGTACAGTCTCTCTTTTTTGGTTCTTCTTCATTGGGAATTTAGTTTTTAGGAGTTTTTAGGGAATTCAGTAGAACTACGTGAAAAAAAAGTATTTTAAATGGAAATAAACATTTTCAATCGCAAAATTCCCAATTTCAGAAACCTTGAACTAAAAGCGACTACAGATTGATCAATAGACTTTTTACAGCACCCACTTTAAGTGCAAAATCTTCAAAGGAATATACAAAAATACGTAAGATATTGAATCATAAAAATCTTCGTTTTTACGCACATCACATTCCGAGCTGTTTACGGAACGATTCATGGTTGTAGGTAGGTACATTATAGCCTGCGTTTAGCGTTGCCAGGCGTCCGGATAAATTCGGACACGGTCAGGCTTTTTGGTTGTGTATCCGGCCAAATTAGGTGGAGTACGGACTGTCCGGCGAAGCGTCGAGTCCAGTGCGCCTTCCTTCAGGAGACGCGCTGGAAGGGGAATAAGTCCCGTGACATCGGGCAGGGGTACCGGCTAATGTACACCGGATCACCATCGGGCAGGAACGGAGTAGCCGTAGTACTGTCTAAGGACCTTCAGGATGGACTTCTTGAAGTAGACCGATACAGCGACCGGTTGATGCGAGTTAAGGTGCTGATCGAAGGGTCGGTAACGAACCTAGTCAGCGCCTATGCTCCTCAAACTGGCTGCTGTGAGTCTGAAAAGGAGGCCTTCTGGGATGAGTTCGAGGACGTACTGCGCGGTATTCCGAATTCTGAAGGTATTTTGGTTGGGGGGGATCTCAACGGTCACGTAGGACAGTGTGCTGGAGAGTTCGGACGTGTTCACGGTGGTTTTGGCTATGGCCAACTAAATGCAGAGGGAGTCAGCATACTCAGGACCTGCGCCGTGTCGGACCTAGCCATCGCGAATACGTTCTTTCAGAAGAGGCCCCAGCATCTTATTACGTACCGTGGTGGTTCATACTCAACCCAAATTGATTACCTGCTGGTGCGACGGTGCAACATTGGCAAGGTTACCAACTGTAAAGTTATCCCAGGCGTAAGCTTAACGGCCCAGCACCGCCTCCTTGTCATGGACTTGGCGATCGTAGCAAGGAAAAAAGTGACCCAGAAACGCAATCCCCGCACCAAGTGGTGGTTGCTGAATGGTCCTAAACTGTCGGAATTCATCGCGGAGGTCGAGCACCTCGAGATCAGTTCTCCGCATGAGTCCGCTCAAAAGATATGGAGTAGGATTCATTCAGCAATCACCGCCGCGGGTAAGCGCGTCCTTGGCACTTCTCGTGGTGGTCGCACCATGGACAGGGAGACGTGGTGGTGGGATGACGGGGTGCAGGAGGCGACCCGGAAGAAGAAGGTATTATTTAAGAAGTGGCAGGGGTCCAACTCTCCGGAGGACAGGGAGGCATATGGAGCGGCTAAGCGCGCTTGCAAAAAAGCAGTAGCCAGAGCCCGCAGCAAAAGTTTGGCGCCCTTGTACGACAAGCTGGAAACTGCGGAGGGGCAAAAGCTTATTTTTAAGCTGGCGCGTGCCCGGGAAAAAGCTACACGGGACATTAGCAAATGCCTCTGTGTAAGGGACGCCCAGGGTAAGCTGCTCTATGATGCCCCCTCTGTTAAGGAGAGATGGTGCACATACTTCGAGGAGCTGTCTAACAAACAGCATCCCCATAACCTTCCTCCCGAACCGCCTCCTAACCTTGGACTTATTTCCCCTATTTCCCCCGACGAAACTCGCATTGCTCTTCGCCACATGAAGAACCGGAAATCGGTCGGGCCTGACAATGTGCCAATCGAAGTGTGGAAGGCGATGGGCTCACATGGTGTGGCCCTTCTGACGGATCTCTTTAACCGCATCCTGACCACCAAGGAAATGCCGAACCAGTGGCGATCAAGCCTTATTATTCCTATCTATAAAGGCAAAGGTAGTGTACAGGATTGTAGTAACTACCGCGGTATTAAGATCATGTGCCACACCATGAAGCTCTTCGAGCGGATCATTGACACACGGCTCCGTAGCGAGTGCACTGTCTCTGAGTGTCAATATGGCTTCCGGGCGGGTAACAGCACCATGGACGCAGTGTTCGCCCTGCGGACTCTGACTGAGGCTTACAGAGAGAGAAGGAGAGCTCTGCATATGGCCTTTTTAGACCTGCAGAAGGCCTTCGACTGTATTCCTCGGCAGTCCATCTGGTGGGCACTTCGCTTCAAGGGTGTGCCCGAGGCCTATATTGACATTATCGGAGACATGTATCGCGATTCCGTGTCCTCTGTCCAGACCGCTGTTGGCGAATCCAAAGTCTTTCCAATATCTGTTGGCGTTCACCAAGGATCGGCTCTTAGCCCGTTCTTGTTTAACGTGGTGCTCGATGTAGTTACGGCATACATCCAAGATCAGCCTCCATGGCTAATGATGTATGCCGATGACATCGCCCTCGTTAGCCAGAACAAAGCCCAACTTGAGCGGAAGGTCAACATTTGGAAGGACACGCTGGAAAACGGCGGTCTGAGACTAAATGTGGCGAAGACTGAGTACATGTCCTGTGGCAGCACGGATTCAAACACCATCCAAATAGGCTCGGACCGGATCACAAGCTCCGATACATTCAGGTACCTTGGATCCGTGCTGCACGAGTCTGGCAACGTGGACGACGATGTCCAAGCACGTATAGGTGCGGCTTGGGCGAAATGGCGAGAGGTTACGGGCGTTGTATGCGACCGCAAAATGCCTCCGAAGCTTAAGGGACAGATATATAAATGCATCATACGTCCTGTCCTCCTGTACGGCGGCGAGTGTTGGCCGGCACTAAGCAGACACACCCAGGAGCTTCGCGTCACGGAGATGAAGATGCTGAGGTGGATGAGCGGCGTAACGCGATCCGATCGCATACGCAACTCATTCATCCGAGGTAGTCTTGGTGTCCGTGACGTGGGGGAAAAACTGCAAGAATGTCGTCTGCGATGGTATGGCCACATCATGCGCCGCCCTACGGAGTACGTTGGCCGGAGATGCATGAATATGGCTGTCCTTGGCGGTAGGTCTCGTGGTCGCCCTCGCATGCGCTGGCTGGACGTCGTCAAGTCCGACATGAGAGCCAATGGCCTTACTGCCAAGGATGTTGAAGATCGGGCAAAATGGAGCAAGCTAAGCCGGAAGGCGGACCCTGGCAAAAGCCGGGACTAACGCCAAGTTGAAGAAGAAGTTGAAGAAGACGGACTGTCCGGCTTTTTAAATTAGACCATTTCTATAGACTCGTCATGTGTTCTTGCAATTGCAAGCGTTTGCAGACCAGCAATTTACTTGTTATTTCGTTAGAATGTGAAAAATAAAACAATTTGGCCTGCTATGGTTTTCCCGTCCGATTATAATTTAGGTGTCTTCAAGGCTAGAGTGAATAGGCTCTCAATCAGCTAGTGCGCCCATCAGGTGGGATCGCAGTCAAGCACTATGGTCTATCGGTTTAGGTGGTTAACTAAAGGTAAACAATCTTGGTACTTATGTCTTTTTATATTAAAGAGGTCGTATTTAATATACTTACACTGTAAAGATTATTTAAATTTAGTTAATAAACTAAATTTAAATAACTAACATCGATTTAGGTAAATACCTAGTTGCAAAGATTTTTACATATAATTTTTAGACAACTTATAGATAAAAAGACATGCCAAGATTGTTTACATTTAGTTAATTACCTAAACCGATAGACCATAGTTTATAACAATTTAAAAAAAAACTTCCGTGGATGGGATCAAAAAAAACATGTCGGCCTTTTTACTCAAATGTCCGGCTAAACTGGCTGGTTTGTTCGGCTTTTCATTTTGAAGATCAGGTAACCCTAGCTGTAGGTAGATAGCATTATAGCCTGCGTTTCGTTTTATGGTGATGAGCCCAGAGTGGATGGCTATTATATTACCGTGGCTGAAATATCTGGAGCAAATGTTGTGTAAAATATAAGTGTGTAGAGATTGTGGGTTTGTAGGTAAACTGTAAGGCAATAGTTACGGTTTTTTTTGTTGATACATTGAAATCATTTTATTGCATAGGCCAATATGGATACTTATAAAACATCAGAAGCTAGTGCACGATTGGTCGGTTCCTATGCAAAAGGACCGGCAGGAAACCCCATTTATTTACTCTTTTAAATCGTGTTATTTAGCATTAGCATTATTAGCCTTGCAATGTTCCCACAATTGGGACTCAGGTTTCCTCTCTAGGAGAGAGAATGAATCGTAATCCACCATGCAAGCACGGTGCGGATTCGTGGATATTACATGTCTCCGATTTTTTTGGTTTCGGGACATGCCAGTTTCCTCACGTCATATTCCTTCACCGTTTTGAGAGCAGCTGTGATGAAATATATTACACAAAGTAATGCGCCTGGTCGGTTTTGAACCCGCGACTAACAATTTGCAAGTCGGGGCAGTTACCACTGGGACACCACTGTTCTCTATCAATCGTGTTATACATCACAAATATCCAAGTTCATTATTGCATATCCCTACTATTAGGAGCGAACAATATAAATTGAAAATAAGAACGTCTTATTACAATTTAAATTGTCATTTACGGGATATCTTCCGTGATTTACAATTAACACGAAAAAAAAAATCACGGAAGATATCCCGTAAGTGACAATTTAAATTGTGAAACAAACCGTGATAGCCTAAAACAGTGTCCTATTACAAGTTATTTAGTTTATCGGTTCATTGATTAGTTTTGTAATCAAGTAATGAATAAGTATTACACACATATCCTGTGCGAGTTTCAGATATTGTTCACCTTCAGCACTGATTGCGTTCCAATGTTATGTTGTTAGTGATTGTTGTTTTTTTAATAATATAAACTAGTGCTTGACTGCGATCGCACCTGTTAGTAACCAGTGATGCAATCTTAGATGGTAGGCGCCTATGTTCTGTGGTAGGCGCACTAGTTTATTAAGAGCCTATTCACTCTAGTCTTGAAAACACCTAAATTATAATATTTTTTATGTTTAACAATTTTCTACGAGTAGCTTCACCTGCGTGATAGCAGGTTTCTCCATATAAATGGAGCCCCGTTTATCACTACTTAGAAAACAAAGTCACTTTTTCTGTCCCTATATCCTTGCGTATGCTTAAATCTTTAAAACAACGCAACGGATTTTGATGCGGTTTTTTTAATAGATAGAGTGATTCAAGAGAAAGGTTTATATGTATAATACATGCATAATATAGTAAGACTGAAGACAGAGAGTAACACTGATAAATTTGCACCCGTGCGAAGCCGGGGCGGGTCGTTAGTTTCCGATAAAGAAGGTGTATATTTTCTTTTCCCACTGACATATTTTCTTCTGATCGTGTCTCGTAATTTCTAGCGATACGCACTACTTGTACTGCTAGCGATATTGTATCAAAAGTTGCACTTCTTACAAAACATCAATGCTCCTACTAAGATCTCGCATAGCCATTGTATACAAGGTGTGACTGACATCGATGCACAAACGAATACCCTGGATTCAGTACGTTATTCTGGATCGTACTTTTCTTAATTAATAATACAGTTAAACTGCATAAAATCGTAATTCTAAAATTTTTGGTGAAAAAAATTAATTAATTACTTTCTAATAAATTATTATTGTTTTAACTTTAACTAAAAAAAATATCGTGGTTGATAACAACGTTATTCTAATCATTTTAAGAAATAGTTAATGAATTAATATTTTTTACTTAAAATGTCATTGGGGTTTATTACTATAAGGATTTTAAATATACAGTTCAACTTTTTAAAGATAAAAAAAACCAATAAGAAAAAGCCGACGAAAAATTTAAAAAGTCATGTAGTTACTGGATCTATGGTTTCTGCGTCGATATCTACCACACCCTGTACAGATACTGCATACGATAACCTATAGATCTGCTCATTGCTCTAGTTTATATAGATTATTGGTAGAAACAATCTCTATGATCAGGCACTTTCGGCCCACTGCCAAGTTTACAGCAGTGTTGAAAATACACGTAAACTAGGTATTCATCTTATTCTGTTACTAGCTGTTGCCCGCGACTTCGTCCGCGTTAAGTTCGTAAAACTGCACAAAAGTAATCTAAGTATCTAATCCTATACTTCCGAAAACATCTGATTAATTCATTTTACATAAAACTGTTTAAGTTAAAACTCCAATTAGTACTTTTTTTAGTTGGGAAATCATCTAATGACTTTCGCTCTTCTGTGAAGCGGAAGTGCGTGTCAGATTATTACTGGCTAAGACTCACTTCTATATTCCTTCCTTGCCTTACGTTCCAGGGTCTCCCTTTCAGAAGCGAAACCATAGCCCCAGTAGGTTTCTTGTTTAGGTTTTATAATTCAGATGGGTAAACATCAGAATGACTTCTCCTGCTGTTAAATGGAGCGGGAGGGCATATCAGACTTTTACTGACTAAACGCCACTCCCGTTCCTGTGTTGCCTTCAATTTTGGGACACCGAGCTTATCTTTCGGAATACCGATCCACGTCCCCAGAGGCTTCGGCCCTGCCACGGGCCTCTACAGTTTGCTGACATCTCCTTGAGGCGCTCGTGGAACAGTTGACGACTTGACTCGGTCCGGGTTATTACCGGACTGCTGGACGGCAAGCTACCCAGTGTTCGCCGTCCGCAAGCTTGCACCTACGGTGGTTGGAAATCGTTCTCGTGATCCTGACGGCGGCGGGGGCGTGAGGGTCGTTCCCTTTCGCGCTCGCGGTCGGCCGCCTCCTTGGCTAGTATTAATGCTTCGCAGAAGAAGGCAACCGCCATACCTCTACCGTGTGCTCCACCGTGTCCTCCGGGCGGTCCAGACAGTGCGCCCAAGTCTGGCTGGGGCGCCCTTTTCCCCTGAATCCGATGCAGGAGCCTCCCGAACTTATCGTGTCTGGTGAGGACCTACGGCATACGGAAACATCTGATTAATTATGGCATACGGAACGTGAGGATCTCTTTCCAACCACTCCTCTAAGAGGAAACTTTGCTTGGAAGAAAGGTTGCTATCACCGATCGTCCCCACAAGGACACGGTGGTGCTCCGCCTAAGCGTGGCCCACCAGTACTTTATGCTCTAACGTGTCCTCCGGGCGATCCACCCAATGGTAACACCCGGGTTTTTCTTCCGCACGACGTCAATTGCCTTAAAAACATCAAGGAAGTACAGAGCCGCAGAGTTCGCATTCTAAATAGTTGCCTACTCTATGGGTAAAGTCGTTAGTTTAGTTCATATTGCGATAAAATCAAAATTAAAATGATTTGTTCTTTAAAAAACCAAATTAGGGCAGATAACCGCCTTTAGTATTTGCCTCTTTTTTTGTTGGGTAACCACCAAATACCTTCTCCCACTCTAGGTGGACCGAGAGAGAGTATCAGACTTTTACCAACTAAATTCCACAGTGTTCTTTTAGTTGCAATTTACATTCTAGGGCGACTAATTTTGGCACACCACGATTATTACTATTATAAATTCACTCTTTAAAGAGAGACTACAGAGTCATGACGTCCTCACCTTGCGCTTTACGCAGGTCCTAACCGAACATGAGTGTTTCGGGAGGTAGACGTTTTAGATTCGGCGGGAAGACACGGTGGACCTTACGATCGAAGTTATCCCGCTAGGGCGGATTACCGCCGTACCTACTGTTTGCGGGTCAAAATCAGAATCCTCCTGCCCTAGTTCAGATCATGGTATGAGCTGGGAGGAGGAATGGAAAGCAGTCACCTCCTAGAGTGAAGCAACGTGGCTGAAACCGTGCGAAACAGGACATCCTAGGCCCCTCCCATCGCCATTTGGACACTTCCCAGGTGTCATATGTATAGGGCGTTTACCGATCACCATCATTTTTTTGTGTTTATATGACCTGTTTATTGATGCAGGAATTTTCTGGTGCGGTATTTGACTGACACCCTAATACACCAAATAAATGTTTTTCTTTAGTGAGAATGATAAACGAATTCTTGTGTGCGAGTATTTTCACCTAGTCGACTTCACATGCTGATGATCGAACGCAGTCTGTAAACTCTCGATTTTTACCCACCCACCCACCATACCCACTTTGTTCCTTTAGAATACGAACCATTTTCCAGCTATCGAAGCCCGTTAAGGCCGTTCTCTTATGCGTATCTCTTTTAGATGCGCGTGGCACATAACGCAACGTCAGTCGACTAAGACCAGTCTTTATTCAACAGCGAAATGCCAATAGTGCACCGTCCAAAACTCCGCGCTAACGGTATCATGGAATCGCCCTGCGGCTCGTAATGCCAAGGGCATCATCTTTGCGCTTTCTGCTACCTTCTTCGCTTCATTTGCGGAAGGAAGTGATGACTGCTGTCCATACCTTCTCTCTCTGTACCAGGACCGGACGTGAGAGGTCGTTACTGCTGATCACCTCCACCCGGAGTCCTGGAATGCAAGGCGAAGAAGGAACATACAAAGGTGTGGGTTTTGGTCAGTGAAAGTCTGACATCCCCTCGTGCTCCTTCCTAGAGTGGAAGAAATCTCCTAAAATATAAATCGCCTTTAGTTAAAAAAAATTAAATGGATGTTTTTATTTTGAAAGGAAATCGTTTGTCTTAGTATGGTCATGTGAAGAGGAGGGATTAAAAGCACGTTACCAAAAGAGTTCTGAATTTACATGTGGATGAATGGAGAAGGAGAGGAAGGCCAAAGAAAAGATGGATGGATTGTGTAAGGACTGATATGAAAGAAAAGGGCAGATGATAGTGTGACGGACGACAGGACAGAATGGAAGAAGAAAACGTGTTGCGCCGACCCCAAGTAATACGGGATAAGAGTAGGAAGAAGAAGAAGGATATCATTGTTTGTATTTTGAAAACGGGGTGCAACTCCGCAGTTGTAAAATTTGTCACCATGGTTTTTTTTGGTTAAACAATAATAATAATATTTTTAGGTAATATTTTTGTTAAAAAAATTTTGTGAATGCAAAAATATGTGAAAAAAAAAATATACAAAAATTAAAAAAATCTAAAACACCTCCTGGGATTCGAACCACCACCGTGTTACGTCCCAGTCTAGTCATTAATCAATCACGCTGCAGTGTTCGATGAAAACCAAGCAAAATAGACGTTCTCATATAAATGTCATAAATGACTGCCCCGCTCTTCGTCGATGATAGCGTGATGATTTTCATTTCAGTAGATAAATTTGCAGCTAAATGGACTAATGTAACATTGTAGTATGTGAATTTCGTGGACGTTTGGATTTTATAACGTGTTTTGATTAGTTTTTACAAAATATTTGGGAAAAATCAAATAGGAATGTTGATTTTTTTATGAAAAAATGGTAAAAGTATTTTTTTTCCAAAAACAATAAGATAAAACATTGACAGAAATATAAATAGTAGGTGGGATTCGAACTCGGGGCAACTCGTTCAAAACCGACAAAATGCAATATTGCTCACCCCCCATAGCAAATAGCGTGATAAAATATAGCCTAAAGCAAAAAGGGTCCTATAAGGATTATGTATGCAAAATTTGAACAGGATCGGTTCAGTAGTTTTGGCGCCATTTGCGGCAAACGATGCACAATTTTACTGTTTTATTATATGTATAATAGATATTACGGTGTTGAGTAAATGTTTTGTTTATCGTAATTATTTATCCCTTCAAATTCAATAGTCGAACTGCTTAAAAATATCCTGGATATAGCGGTGTGACTAGGAGACAATGGTCCTCGGGCAAAAAATGTTGGGCCCCCTTTTTCATGAGAAATCTATAACTTTTTCTGGTCTGGGTGGAGAAGAAAGTCAAATAAAGTGGTGAGTGGATATGGTTTTAATTTCCCTATAAGGTCGAATTAGAAATAAAAATAATGCACAAAAAATCCAAAGTAGAAAAGAACGGTGTTCGACGTTTGGAAACTCCTGTGTTCACAAACATGTAAACTCACACACACCACGAACCTGGAACATAAGTATCTGTAGGCCTGAGGCCATACAAATATTTGGATCGAACCCGCAATACGCAGCGCAGCAGTCATTCGTTCAACCACTGTGCTGATCGCGCCGTTGTAGTTTCGTTATACATTAAAATTAGATATTTATATTACACTAGCTAACCCAACAGAAGTTGTCTTGTCTTAGCTATGAATGATTAAACGTGCATAGATTAAATTTTCTGTCCCTCAAACCTGATTAGTAAACCTTCTGAACAACCAAAAAATTCTCCCAATTTAAAAATCTATGTGTGATGCCCGTCGCAACTAGGCTTCTAGGTCATCTTGCCGCAGTAACCAAACAAAAACTTCTTTCACCTTCAAACTTCCAAGAATGCAACCAGCCCATCGTAGCCCCTCTTACCTTCGGTTCCGGCTCATCAGAGCGAGGGTCACCACGCTCCAATAGGCACCAGATGAGCTTTCTCCATCTCGGTGACCAGTCAGTCATGACGTAACTGTAGGAGGAGTTTGAATAGGAAGTTGTGTGGTAATGGGAGACTAATGAAAATTGAGCAGATATTTTGAGGGTTTTATAAAACATTTACTTATTTATTAAAGCGGTATGCACCAGCGGACCTAATGCATTAGGCACATATATTGAAGAAAATATTACGTCCGATTATTATTTTGGATATCATCAAGACTAAGGGCCATGTGCACCGACATAAGTTTAAACATTGATTTTGCAATCGACCCATTATAATTTAAACAATGTTTAAACGAAGAGCGGTTTTTTTGTGTTCACCATCAACTTTCGGCGTTCGGTTTCCTAATCGAAACATAACGGAGCGTTTTTGAACGAATGAGTGAGCAATTGCAATACTACTAAATAAAATGTAAGACTACATCTTGAAATTTCGTTCATGCTTACAACTTTTTAACATGGCCTGATAATAGTTTATGCCATAAAATGTGAAAGTTGCTGTTCATTGTTTCTTAGGCTTTACGGGAAACTCATTTTATGTTCGCTCTTTCTTATCTGTGGCTGTCATTTTTTTAAATTCTCTGATAAAGTTTCGTGGTATTTTTGTTGTAAGAATCGTATATGAAAATTAACGATTTAGAGTAAATGTGTGTGTATGTGTAGCGTATGAGGTTTTGAAGTTCTGTGTAAATAATAAGATAGTGTTCGATTGCTTAATTCAAGAAGTAAAAGGATGTTGAAAGATCTTCTCGTCATCGT
The DNA here is from genome assembly GCA_030763345.1 of Mythimna separata. Taxonomy (NCBI): domain Eukaryota; kingdom Metazoa; phylum Arthropoda; class Insecta; order Lepidoptera; family Noctuidae; genus Mythimna; species Mythimna separata. The sequence continues at coordinate 1,215,170 of CM061188.1, read as the reverse complement.
TTTTACTCATTAAAATAATCTAACATACATTATAAAATTAAAAGCCATTATATCTCAAACATAAATAAGTACTTCGTTTGTAAATCAAACAAAATAACCTACAAAAGTCTGTCAAATGACAGTAACCGACGTCTAAACAACGTCTTGTAGCTCGATTAAGATAACCATCTGATTAACGTCAATAACCGACGATAAGGCGGTGGTGAACAGAAAATATTGCTAAAACAGCCGTTTTAATATTTAAATAGTCGATTTGGTGTCGGTGAACATCGCCCTAAAGTGAACAGGCTCTTAATAAACTAGTGCGCCTCATCATCAACGATTGCATCACTGCTTACCATCAGGTGGGATTGCAGTCAAGCATTAGTTTATGGTACATATAAAAAAAATGTACGATGATCAAACTTGTAATTGAAAAAAACTGACCAAGTGAGAGTCAGACTCGCACACGAAGACTAAATCAAAATGGAGCAAAAAAGCGCCGACAAAATAATATTTTTTTAGGCTCGAAATCATCCAATGACTTCTCTGGCCTAGGGCGCAGTAGTACCTATGCCAGAGCCCTGGAATTTCCTTTAAGAATTGAACCCATGGCCCTGGTAGACTTCGACCCTGCTATGGATTGTCAGATTCTCCAACATAAAAGTGAAACTTTGACGATAGATTTTTTCTGTAACTACATCAAGCACAACGTTAAACAAGAACGGGCTAAGAGCCGACCAACAGATATTGGAAAGACATTAGATTCGCCAACAGCGGTCTGGACAGAGGACACGGGATCGCGGTACATATCTCTCTGATAATGTCAACATAGGCCTCGGGAACACCCTTGAAGCGGAGTCCAACATAAAAGTGAAACTTTCTCCATGTACTCATAAACGATCATGGCGCGTACCAACTACTATAGAACATGCTCATATAATCACTCGCATTTCCCATGATCACAAAGGCATCTAGATCACTTACCCCGGCTATCACATGCGGGTGTCATGTTAGGTTTCTTAGAACTTTCTCACCGTGAGAATGTGAAGTTTGTGTTATTGTTTATGGCGCTGTCTTCATCATCTATGTGATCATCTAGACCTAGCCTTTCCCAACTATATTGAGCTCGGCTTCCAGTCAAGCCGGATTTAGCTGAATACCAGTATTTTACGAGGAGCAGCTGCCTACTGGAGCAGATGCGAGACGCACAGGACCGGTCGCTGTGGCGACGCTTGGTGGAGGCCTATGTCCAGCAGTGGACGTCTCTCGGCCGAGATGATGATGAGCTGCCTACCAGACCTCCACAACCCATTAACTGGGGTAACACGGTACTTCATGGCAAGACTGCACTCAGATTTACTGGCTTCTGCCTATTCGTAACGACTGCCAAAGATCTACTTATGACAGCCGGGACCTACGGCTTAACGTGCTTTTCGAGGTACGAAGGAAACTCAGTATGTTAAGATGGTCCCATCCCGATAGCAACCTTGGCAAGCGTTGCTTAACCTTGAAGATCGACCCGTGCGGCTGTTATTATCTAGCCACGAGCTCCTCATATACTATTGTGGCGCGTACCATATAACATGATTACAAAGCCATTTAGATCACTTCGCCCGGGTATCACATGCGGGTGTCATGTTAGGTTTCGCAGAACTTTCTCACCGTGAGAATGTGAGGTTTGTGTTATTATTTATGACGCTGTCTGCGTGTCTGTGATCAATATCAGTTGTTAATGTAAGGGCCTTACCATAACGTGTTGAAATGTCAGGCGGGCGAGCGAGTAAGAGAGATAGACCTAAGTATATAATAGTTTGGTTGAGGTCGTAAAATGGATTAGCGTTAAGAGCTCTTAGTAGGGCCTCTGGTAGTCAAAAGGACTGAATAGAGATCCAGAAGTGAATAACAAATCTTTGAATGATCCGAATACTGGGACCCTAACGTCGGTTTCCAGCCACCGCCCGAAGGCGTAAACTTGCGGACGGCGACCATTGGGTAGCTTGCCAATCGGAACGCAAAGTAAAGAAAGAATATAGGAGTGGGTTTTAGTCAGTAAAACTTAGCGGGAGAAGCCCAAAAAAAAAAGAAGTACAATAATTTTACACCAAAAAAAAACCGTCATGAGTTTTGTTAACTAATTTGCCCTCGTAGCTTGAGATAATTACTTTCATAAACATTGTGTACATTTATCACAAAACGTTGTGACCTGTGGCACTAATTAACAAATCTCCAACCTTTCCTATCACTGCAGTTTAATTTTAGGCTATCCGACGTAGCGATGGGCGATTTTTTTTTAACAATTTAAAGAATCGGAATCGATAAAATAAACTATCGAGTCAAACGTCGATTAGCCGTTCTACATAAAAATCGAGATGTTTTTCGATTGTTTCGAGTCAAGAATCGACCGCTAGTTTTTGATTGTACGAACCAGTCATTCTCTCTCACTAGTTACTGCAACAACATCATCATCTGCCTAGCCTTTTCCCAACTATATTGGGGTCGGCTTCCAGTCAAGCCGGATTTAGCTGAATACCAGTATTTTACGAGGAGCGGCTGCCTACCAGACCTCCACAACCCATTAAATGGGGTAACACGGTACTTCATGGCAAGACTGGAGTCAGATTTACTGGCTTCTGACTATCCGTAACGACTGCTAAAGATCTACAAATGACAGCCGGGACCTACAGCTTAACGTGCTTTCCGAGGCACGGAGGAAACTCGTTATGTTAAGATGGTCACCCATCCACAGACCAACCTAGGCAAGCGTTGCTTAACCTTGAAGATCGAACTGTGCGGCTGTTATTATCTAGCCACGAGCTCCTCCCTTACTGCAACAACAAACAATTGAAAATTTGCATGCTGCACTGCGGTCTTCCCGACCGATTGTGATGTAGGTGTCTTCAAGCCTAGAGTGAATAGGCTCTTAACAAGCTAGTACGCCTCACCATTAACGATTGCATCACTGCTTACCTGTGCTGCTTACCATCAGGTGAAGAACCACTCAAGAATGAACGTGCCATGCGCCAGTCGCAATGGCAGACAGAGTTAGACTCAAAGTCTCGAGTCATAGTTGAAACAATCGAGAAAAATCGAGTTGGTTGAACAATCGGAAGAATCGAATCACCTCTCGCCTTCGCGTCCCTACACTGACGTCACCACATTATCTTCCTTTTATCTTCCAGTGCTGCAGAATGCGAGAGAGTCTGCGCCGACTGGCGTCAGAGGACGGCGACGGCATGGAGCGGAGGGGACGCAGTGTGGGCACGAGGAGAGTGAGGGTCGAGCTCATGTTGGGCGAGCATATCACTGTGGATGTGGAAGTAAGTGTAGTATAGTGACATGGAGCGGAGGGGACGCAGTGTGGGCACGAGGAGAGTGAGGGTCGAGCTCATGTTGGGCGAGCATATCACTGTGGATGTGGAAGTAAGTGTAGTATAGTGACATGGAGCGGAGGGGACGCAGTGTGGGCACGAGGAGAGTGAGGGTCGAGCTCATGTTGGGCGAGCATATCACTGTGGATGTGGAAGTAAGTGTAGTATAGTGACATGGAGCGGAGGGGACGCAGTGTGGGCACGAGGAGAGTGAGGGTCGAGCTCATGTTGGGCGAGCATATCACTGTGGATGTGGAAGTAAGTGTAGTATAGTGACATGGAGCGGAGGGGACGCAGTGTGGGCACGAGGAGAGTGAGGGTCGAGCTCATGTTGGGCGAGCATATCACTGTGGATGTGGAAGTAAGTTATAAACTAGTGCTAATGTGATCCCACCTGATGGTAAGCAGTGATGCAATCGTCGATGGTGAAGCGCACTAGTTTATTAAGTGTATTAATAGTGACGTGTAGTATAGTGGCATGGAGTGATGGGGACGCAATGTGGGCACGAGGAGAGTGAGGGTCGAGCTCATGTTGAGCGAGCATATCACTGGATGTGGAAGTAAGTGTATTAACAGTGTTATGTACCCCATACAAGTTCTATCCAAATAAGGATACACTAGGGGGCAAATGGAGCAACATGTTGCAGAACATGTTGCTCAGCAACTACGTAGAACATGCCGAAGTGAATGTCTTAAAACAGAAAAATGTTTCGGGTCATGTTGCGGCACACTATGCAACGTTTCAGCGTCACGTATATTGAGTGTTGCGCGTCGTGTTTCGGGACAAAATGTTCCCTAGTGTATCCCAGGCTTTAATGTAGCAACATTTATATCGCCACATAGGAACTATCCTGTACCACGGAATAAGAGTTCTCCAAGCGATTAAAACATTATACAACAGCCCAAAATCGACTATAGAGCAATTGCCTAGACCAAACCCAACACTAGTCTGATCGGAGGATCCTCAGGCAGGGACGAAGCCTACAGGGGCCATGGGTTGGCTTTCGAAAGGGAAACCCGGGGTCCTGGAAAGCAAGGCAAAGTCTGATACGCCTTCCCGCCTCGCCTTAAAGCGGGAAAACTCATAAGATTATTCCCTCCTAAAAAATATTAACTTATTTTAAAATCCAGTAGTTTGTAGTTAGTTTTTAATGAGTAATGTATGGTCCTCATCTGCTCTCTTGAGCACTTTGTAATTCGCACTAAATCCGTCAAAACGAACACAAGTGTTCATTCTTTGAAGTGTAGTTCAACGAAGCGCGAGTCTTTACGTACATTTTACAGTCTCGTAAAACGCAGATGAAGTTTATGTGTTCTTACAATTTAACGCTTATTTACTGTACGTAGTGTTGCAGCCAATTGCTCTAAATTAAATGATGATACGAAATGGTTTACGTAGGAGAACTGCGGAGGTATTAGTCTTTTATGAAGTTTTATGGTTTGCTTTTAAATCGAGCATAGAGGATAAATTTATTTCTTGTAATATTCCCACTGTGGATTCAGGTTTCCTCTCTAGGAGAGAGAATGGGCTGTAACCCACCACGCGGGCCCAGAGCAGGTTGGTGGATGTCACATGTCTTCGAATTTTTGGTTCTATCAGATCTATGACATGCCGGTTTCCTCACAATTTTGTCTTTACTGTTTTGAGAGCAGTGGTGATGAAATGAATTATACAAAGTAATGCCTCTGGCTGGGTTTAAACCACCGCATAACTTGCAAGCCCGGCGGTTACCACAGGGCCACCATTGCTCTCCAAAGTTATGAACAAATAAATATAATAATGACAAGACATGCAGTGTAGTCCGCATGTCTTCTGTTGGCAGTAACGATTTAGACCTAATGCACTAAAACTGCAACTTAGCAGCTGGTGTGTATCAAGTTTGTCTGTTTATTCTTAAACCCAATTTTGCCTTAATGATATAAACTAGTGTTTGACTGTGATCCCATCTGATTGTAAGCAGTGATGCAATCGTTGATGTTGAATCATACTAGTTTATTAAATGCCTATTAAGCATAGTAAACTCTAGACATGAAGAATTTTCAGCAGCCTAATTGTTTCAGTCCTTCGATGTAGGTACGCAGTATAAACGACTATGCGAAATGCTTAGTCACTTAGAGGTGTCAACAACGTAAGATTTCATCAAACTGGCCAACACCCCCCAGATCAGCTAAGCGTCTTCAATCTCCATCATTCAATTTCGGCCGACGTCCATCTGATCCATCTCAATCCTCACACACACAATTAACACCACCATTTTAACAAGCTAGTAGTAGGTAGCTGCAAGTCGACGTTTTGCTTGTCAATGTCACTCCTCACACAGCCTCGAAGTGTGAAGACACTTCCATGAAACTATTAGCTACCAATACCCGCGAAACGAGACACAATAGTAAAACAATAACAGCGCGGTCCAATGAGACCGGTCGGGGATTCATGAATTAATTGTAACAAATTGTGGCCAGTTTGGCGAAACCATATAATTTTTTTTTATAGACTTTTATTACAAGCTCGAGTCGTAGACGGTAGTGTTCTACGCGCGCCTCAAAGAGATTTTAGCAAATCCGTAGGCGCACAGCAGGGCCGAAGCCCAATAGGCCCATTTAGGGTTACTTTCGAAAGGGAAACCCGTGGTCCTGGAACGCAAAGGCAAAGAAGAAGGAACATAAGAGTGGGTTTTCGTCAGAAAAAGTCTAACACCTCCCGCTCCGCCCAAGAGCGATAGAAGTCATAGATGATTTCAGCAACTACAAAGGTGAACATCAAATACCGTTCAAAACAAACAAAGAAGTTGAAAACAGATACAATCAGCTCATAGTCCCACGCAGTACAAATTGTTTCAACAAACTAACCAACGCAATCCGCCTGCGTTGTGTCATTGTATTTACATTTAAATAGAACTAACACTGAACATACATGCACTTTATTTCATTCAATTTTGTGTGCTATTTAATGCACCTACAAATCTAGCTTGGCGTACGAAAACTCCTGAATATCTACCAGCAGTTTACAAAACATAACCACAGTCGACATAGGGGCCCTGGGTTATATGAAAGAGATCTTCGAGGCATGGATGCACAGGACTGTTCATTGTGGTGACAATTGGAAGAGGCCTATGTCCAACAGTGGACGTCTTCCGGCTGACATGATGATGATGATAAGCCACGTTACATATAATATTATAAGACTCTTTATAGAAGCCATAAATGCGGAATTGTACTTAACATTACCTCTTCTGAGTAAAATATGAATTTTCCAAACACGTTTAGTTCATGAATCCCCGACCGGTCCTATGAGACCGCGCTGTGATTGTTTTACTATTGTGTCTCGTTTTGTGGGTATGTGATAGGTTAAGCCATTGTCCCTTTAGTTAAAACCATCCATTCCTACGTAGACAAACAATAAACAACAAAAACAAACAACAAAAACAATGCAAAAACAATGCTATATTCATCATCTGCCTAGCCTTTTTCCCAACGTTATATTGGGGTCGGCTTCCAGTCAAGCCAGATTTCGCTGAATACCAGTATTATACGAAGAGCGGCTGCCTACCAGACCTCCAAAACCCATTAATTAAACACGGTACTTCATGGCAAGACTGGAAATCAGATTTACCGGCTTCTGACTATCCGTGACGATTGCCAAAGATCTCCAAATGACAGCCGGGACCAACGGCTTAACGTGCTTTCCGAGGCACGGAGGAAACTCGTTATGTTAACGTTTGAATCCCCAACCGGTCCTATGAGACCGCGCTGTTATTGTTTTACTATTGTGTCTCGTTTCGCGGGTATCTGAGTAATTAAGATCACTCATCCACAGACTTTTTATACACCACACATTATCGATACCTAGCAATCATAAATTCGGAATTGTACCGACTATTGGCTACATCACTTTTGAGTAGAATACGAATTTTCCAAACACTTTTAAACCATTGTCCCTTTAGTTAAACCAACAATTCCTCCGTAGTAAACAATGCTATCCTGATACGTGGTAAAGTTGGTGAGAGGTATATAAATAATGCAGTCGGGCAGGTAACTACACTGCTGACATGCGTTCACCACAGTTACTTGTCCCTTTTGGAATGTACGAAGGACGTGTGAGGAATAATTGCTGTAGAGGTAGCAAGTTATTTATTTGTTGTGTTTTACAGAAGGCTTAAAGCTAGTGATAATGTAAAGAGTGTTTGTAATATTACCAAATTGCTAATTACAAGCCTCTTTGTAAAGGAACGAACCCTTCGTACGAGTTTTTTTACCCGTACCGTTCGTAGCAAAATAATGGCAAAAAATATCAGGATTGTTGTATGGGAGCTACCACTAAAATATTTAGTCTATTTTTAGTATTTGTTGTTAAAACTAAAAACAGTTCTTTTTTTTAAACAGATATACCTACATCATCTGTGAACATTTCAACAGATAAAAACGAACAGACAGCTGCGGAGTCTTAATATATAATAGGATCTCCTATTACCCTTTGGGTATCCGTATCCAAAGGGTAAAACGAGAGGCAGGAATGAGAGAAACGGAACCCTGCCTTACACATCCAATACAAAACAACACAATTATACAGATAGATTCTTAAATCTTTACGCTCCCTGATACCACACCAATTTTAACCACACATGCCAATCCAAATACAAAACAACACAATTATACAGATAGATTCTTAAATCTTTACGCTCCCTGATATCACTCCAATTTAAACCAACCATTCATAACACCCATCTCTCTTCTTCCAGCGCAAGGCCCGCGGTTCAGACCTCTTGGACCAGATCTGCGACTCATTGGACCTGCTGGAGAAGGACTACTTCGGGCTGCTGTACACGCAGCGCGGGGACCCCAGGGTCTGGCTCGACCTCAACAGGAGGCTCTCCAAGACTTTTAGAAGTAAGTAATGGAGTAATTTTGCATGAACAATATTATAAGGGGTATAAATACCACTAATTTTTGCCACGTAGCCGTCCTTTGTAAACGTCGGTATACATGACATTAGCGCCCTGCACACGTACAGTTCGGACTGCGGGAAACGCCACGCGCCGTTCCATCCCGCGCTCCGAACTGTACGTGTAGATGTACGGGTCTAACAGTCCGATCTGGCACATCGATGCGAACGCATGTCTCACAGTTTTACGCGCGCATCACGTATAAACGTAAATTACAAAAAATGGCGGTTTGGAGCGTCCAAGCTATCACAGAGTTCATTCGTTTGTTCCGTGAACATCCGTGTCTCTGGAAGATAAAAAGTAAGGAGTATAGTAACGTGACGCGGACAGCGAGCACTGGGTAGGGGTTTAGTCAGTAAGAGCCTGACACACCCTCCCGCTCCGCCCAAGAGTGGGAGAAGTCATTCAGATGATTGCCCTACCCGAAAAAAAAAATACAGTTCTGGTACGTAAAAGGGAACTAAAGGTACACACATTAGAGTTTCTTAAAAGAGTGACAATTTCGTTCCACTCACAGTGGGAGAAATAATTTGATAAAGCAAAACCATCTTTCAACAGCTTCAAATGAACTAAAAACTCACATTTTTAGATCATAAAATTTTTAAACCTCTTATGATTCCCCTACAATAAAAAAAGAGGTGCATTTCGCAAAGAATTGAAGAAAGTAACGGAGACACGGAACAAAAACTTTTAAAAGTTATAACGTTCCACGCGCCATTCCAAACTGCAGTCCAAACTCTTGAAAATCAATTTACACGCACAGTTCGGAACGTTTGTCTGGATATGTAAGTTTCGTCCGCAGTCCAAACCGTGAATGCATTTTTAACCGTAATCATTAAAACAGTTTGATCCGCAGTCCAAACCGTACAGATCTAACCGCGGTTTGGAACGCAGTCTTAGATGCGCGGTTCGAACTGTACGTGTGCAGGGCGCTATTGTCGTTGATGTCTAACAAATGTCATTAGCATAAGTTTTGGACCTGATGCTTCAGTGCGGCCACCTGGTGAACTTCATTTTAGAACACCTATTCAATATTATTTGGAGAAGACTCGGATTGTGTAGATGAAACGCGTGTTAATTTGATATTTAATTGCAAAGTACACCTATGTAATTGTATGTACAAGGTGGTGACTAGGAAAAGTGAGAATTAAATTAATGACAGATGATTTAGGCATTCATTGCTATTGAATGTTACTTTTACACAGACTGCGGGAAAATAAACCCTGCCTTTTGTCTACAAAGAAAAACCTGACCTTTTCCAGACGAGCCCTGGGACGTCCGATTAGCAGTGAAGTTCTACCCGCCCGAGCCGAGCGAGCTGACGGACGACGCCACCCGCTACCAGATAGCCCTCGCCGTTAGACGAGACCTAATGGAAGGTAAGATATCACTACCACAGGTCAGTGGGTCGTCTTAGGGAAGACCACCTCCAAGTCCTTCCAGACATTTTTCTTTGTCCTACTTCTGAACAAAGGCCAAGTTCTTCCAGACATTCTTCTCCCGCACCATCTCGAACCAATCCTCGTGGTACGCGTCCAGATCAGCTCGCGACCTTTTTCTAGGTCGATTTCGAAGGCGCTTCGATTAAACTTAATTGATCACATCAAACCTAACAAGTCAAAATTCCGCGAAATAAGGAGAAGTTACACGATAAGAATTACGAATTAATACGATACAAATGTTACCCTCGCTCACCTCGTGCCACGCTATAAATCTAACCGCTTGCGTCAGATTAATTCAACAACTGTTTTCGTGTCCTTTTTGCCAGGGTCATATATGTACGACCAGATACTCCATTTTGTCAGCTCTTTTATCACCTAGAAGTGGCACTGGGAATTAGAATTAAAGAAATTCTCCGTGGCAGGCAGAAAGGCCAATTTCTGAAAAGGAAACTGCTAAGGGTAACTGAAGGATATATAGGTTAGGTTTAGTTTGTAATAGTCTGACACGCGTTTTTGCTCTACCCTAGACCGAGAGAAGATATTGGATTACAAATGTGATAGAACGTTGCGGATACTAGGTATACGTGCGGGTTTAGGAAAGTCAAATAAAAAGCATAACGCTGCCCGCCCACAAGAGACTTTTTGTAGGTCGATAATCGTGCTAATAATCTTCACATGTCATAATCCTATAGTAAATTCTGACCGACTTTTTGTAGGCCGTGTGCGTTGCACTATTGCTATCAATGTGTCCTACAAAAAATCGTTCACCGATTATAGTTCGTGGGCGGGCAGCGTTAAATTCCAAGCCGTTACAGAATAACCGGGTAAAGCTGAAGTATCTATTGAACTAACCAACCAATGGAAAGCTGCAATTTCTTTTGAACTACCCAAAATGATCCCAACTCATTTTCCTTTCCTTCCAGGTCGCCTCACCTGCTCCCAGATCACCTACGCGCTCCTCTCATCATACGTGCTGCAAGCGGAGCTGGGCGACTTCGAGGAGTCGCACGACATCACCACCGCCCTGCATCAGCACAACGCAGTTCCCGTCAGCGTCATCAGCGCTGAGCTGGAGGCGAATATTGATGAGCTTTACCGGAAACATAAGTGAGTCTAAGACCGTTTTCACATTATCCGATCCGATATCGGTGTCGGAGGCCGATACAATATCGGGGTAAGTAAAATGTATGAAATACCGTGCTCCGATATCCGATATCGGGTCGGACAATATGAAAGATAGGCACATATTTCATACATTTTACTTACCCCGATATCGGATCGGCGTCCGATACCGATATCGGATCGGATAATGCGAAATCGCTCCACGGCTTATAACTGTTACACTCGAACTACAAAAAGACCAGAGAAAGGCTCTTAACGCACTTACACCCTACATAGCTCTAGCGTGCGAGCGAAACAGAGAGCACGCTTGACATTTTAAGATGTCATGGTGAGGCCATCTCCCTAGCCTTAACCCAACTAGGTTGGGGTCGGCTTCCAGTCAAAAGCGGCATTAAAAATGGCCTGACGACACTTCTTACATCGCGCTATAGAAGATCTCTAAACGACGTAATCGTATATAAAACCCGGACAACAACTATCGGACTGTTCTCAGAGCAGACATGACATCCGTTTGTTAGGAGGATACTCCCAGATAGCCAACATTCAAAACAAAAAAAGACAGAATACAAACTGTGGGCTACTCCATTTTGGCTCCTGAACCATATCAACCTGATTTTCTCATTCTTAACGACAAAACTAAATAGTCTGTTCTCTCTCCTTTTCCAGAGGCCAAACCCCTGCAGAAGCTGAACTTAACTACCTGGAGACTGCCAAGCGCCTGTCTCTGTACGGCGCAGAGCTGCACGCTGCCACCGACTGCCAGGACGTGCCCATCGCACTGGGCGTCTGCCACAGCGGAGTAGCGGTGTATAGAGATGGGTGAGATACTTTCTAACACTCAGATCAGAAAGCCTGAGTTCCAGCAGGGAGAAAATTATAAGGCTGCCCTATCGAGATTGCATACTATAGTGTGGGTGGCAGATAGCAGTTGTGCAGTTTTGATCAAGTTGGCTCATCGTCATCATCATTTCTGCAGAAGGACGTCCATTGTTAGACATAGGCCTCCCCTAAGTGTCGCCACAACGATAGGTCCTGTGCGTTTCGCATTCATCGCGTTTCCGCTTCTCTCTACCTTGTGGGAGGTGTTCCAACCTACGTCTTCCGGTGCGCGGTCTCCACTCTAGACCCTTTCGGCCCCATCGATCATCTGTTCTACGAGCAATGTGCCCAGCCCGTTGCCTGTCAAGTTCGGCGCTTCTTCACGCTGAGCCGGTGATCTTGGTTCTCTTGCGGATATCTTCATTTCTAATGTGCTCACTCCAGGAAACTCCGAGCATAGCCCTTTCCATTGCCCTTTGAGTGACTTTAAGTCTTCTGTTGAGGTCCCGTTGTAAGCAACCATGTTTCAGAGCCAAATGTCATCACTGGGTACACAGCGCAGTGTGTTGTGTGTGATTACCAGTTAGATCAACTCCAATAGAAATTTTATACGACGGTCTTTTCCTTCCAGGCTCCTGATGAACCGCTTCCCCTGGGCGAAGATCACGAAGATCTGCTACAACAAGAGGCTGTTCACACTACGACTGCGGGCGGGAGAGTTCGACGAGTTCGAGACGATCCTCAGCTTCAAGCTGGCGGCCACCAGCGCCTGCAAGAAGCTGTGGCGCTGCAGTGTCGAGCATCACATGTTCTTCAGGTACATTATTATACTCCTTGATGAAGAAAGAAAATAACTATTTTAGTGTCCTGTGGTGGCCACAGTCAGCCATCATGAGCTACTGTGTGTTATCATGAGCCATTGTGAGCCATCATGGGCTTTGGTGAGTAATCGATCATGGGCCACTATGAGCTAGTAATTGAAATAAAATAAATAAATAAATAATAAATTATGGGCCACTACGACCCATAATAGGCCACTATGCGCCATCATAGGCCACTGTGTGCCGTCATGGGTCATTGTGTGCCATCAAAGGCCACTATAAACCGTCATAGGCCACTATGCGCCATCATGGGTCACTGTGTGACATCATTGGCTTCTGTGTGCCACCATGGACCACTGTGTTCCATCATGAACCACTGTGTGCCATCTTAGGCCACTGTGAGCCATCTTAGACCACGCAGTAATCCGTCATAGGCCACTGTTAGCTATCATGTGCGACTATGCGTCATCATAGGCCGCTATGAGCTATCATGGGCCACATGATGGACCATAGTGGCCCATGGGCTACTGTGTGCCATCATAGGCCACTATAAGCCATCTTAAGCAACAGGAAGACCAAAAAAACCCTTCCGACCAACAATCATTTGATTTCCTATTATTTCCAGACGAGAATCCCCAGTACCCGTGGAGCGTATTCCCGGCTTCGCTCGGCTCGGGTCTCGGCGACTGTCCTGTCGCCGCACGCTGCGACAGATGCGCGCAGCACACGACCATACGCCCACTGCTGCCTGACACAACTTACACTGACATTCGAGCTTGATGCATGTTGTAAGCACCGTCACTTTATGATAAATCGCGTAAAATTATGAATAACAAATACAATAAATTATACTGTAATTATTTATTTATTCATAATATTTAGACCACGTTTAGGCGAAAAAACTTACAGGATTTACAATTTAGCATAATCAATTCTTGCGTGAAACGAATATTTAAATATTCTAAAAGATTTTCTTACTTGACTTGAGTTAATCAAAGTCTTAATATTCCCTCCCACTATTGGGACTCAGAATTACTCTAGGAGAGGGAAAGTAATATGTCTTTGAGATCAAAATTAATTTGTTTAGAGGTACTTACTTTTAAAGGCATTCTGTTATTTCTATGACTTACCAACAAGTGCCATTAGGTATTACATAATACAGAATATGAACTGTAAATAATAATTACTTATAAATAACAGTAACAGGTAGAATGATATAAACCTTGTTGTTAAGAATAAAAGTAGAAACTGAAAAAAAAGATGTTAGGAAACAGTCAAACGGGGTCAATAAGAACGCAGGGGTGAATAGAAACAAAGGGGATTATCACGTTGTTACCTAAACAATTTTTTCGAGCATTTAAATACTCCTACCTATGCATTAATTGGAATAAAAATTGATGCTTTGTTAGAAATCGAAAGTACCTATAATATAACAAAGTGAAAAAAAAATAATCAAAATGTTTTTCGTATTCACCCCTGCGTCCCTATTCACCCCGTTTGACAGTAGCAATTATTTGTGTTGAATTCTTTGTATTCTCTTCATCGTAATGCGCCAATAAAGGGTACAACGCATTTCACTAATTCATGAATCCCCGAGTGTTAGCCGGTGACCGCGCTGTCATTGTCTTACTATTGTGTCTCATTTTGCGGGTATCTGATAGGTTAAAATACTTAGAACTTGATGATGTGTCTTTATCTAAAATTTAAAATCTCGTGTCGCAGTATTATCGATCTTCTCCGAAACTGTTTGACTGATTTGTTGATTTTGTTTATATACTGAAGTCTTAGTCGGTTAGTTATTTTATATTGCATTTATAGTGCAAATGCCCCAAAAACATTGTATCGAACTAAATACTTTAGTTTATAAATATAAATACTAAGTAGATTTAGAAGCTAAGAACTTTGGCCTTAGGCCACGTTCTCACTATGTCGTAACAGTTAATTTATCGTCGACTACTGTCGTTTCGAGCTGTTCCTATTATAACAACAGTTTGTCGTGGCCACGACAGATATTCGTAACAATGACTCATGATTAACCGTCACTGTTGAAATATTTTTATCGTTTTACGTATTGTCATGACAGTCTGTTGTCACTGCGAATAGTCGTAGACGACAGTCAATCGTGTGAACACCTCCATTCAAATATGTTACGACATTTAAAACTACTCGATTATTCAGTCGTCACGACCAAATGAGAACTCAGCCTTAGATACTAATCTTTATTACAATTAGTACAGGTCATCAACATCTACCTAGCCTTTTCCCAACTATATTGGGGTCGGCTTCCAGTCAAGCCGGATTCAGCTGAATACCAGTATAGTAGTATAGTCTTAGTATTTATCGCTAAACGAATTTCAATTTTTATACATCTGTATTTATTTTGGTAAGTGCTAAAGTTATTTCTGAGCTGCAATTTTTTTATTGGTTATACACCGTATGCCCATAGCATGGTAGAAATATTAGGTACGAATATTTTCAAATTGGTTAAAGAATTATATTTATTTTAATTTTTAATTACGTTTAGCGATAGGTAAATATATGTCGTGACTAGTGATATAAGTGGCTATAAATATTAAATGACTGTAAAAACAACTTATGACGACTAAATACAACGTGAATAATTGTATTTTTAGGAAATATTGTATGTATAGCTGTTGCAAATTTAAAGTATTTTCTGAATATATAATTTTACATCAACATTTTGTTTTTCATTTACGTTTAGGCTATCCAACTGTTAAAATATTTTCTAGACTTGGAACAAACGTATGCACTTACGTGAACTATGTTCGTCATGCTGGCGGGACCCCATATTATTGGTATTTTAGGTTGGTATAGACAAAATACTTCTGACGAGAAATAGTTCCTTTACGGAACGAAGATTACTTTGAAAAATAGCAGTGTATCGTCATAGATGTCGCTATAGCCGCAAAAGTGTTGTATTAATTAATTACTCAGATACCCGCGAAACGAGACACAATAGTAAAACAATAACAGCGCGGTCTCATAGGACCGGTTGGGGATTCAAACGTTAATGCCGTAATATTGACTGAATCATCATCATAATATACCTAGCCTTTTCCCAACTATATTGGGGTCGGCTTCCAGTTAAGCTGAATTTAGCTGAATACCAGTATTTTACGAGGAGCGGCTACCTACCGGACCTCCACAACCCATTAACTGGGGTAACACGGTGCTTCATGGCAAGAATGGGATCAGATTTACTGGCTTCTGACTATCCGTAACGACTGCCAAAGATTTACAAATGACTGCCGGGACCTACGGCTTAACGTACTTTCCAAGGCACGGCGAAAACTCGTTATGTTAAGATGATCACCCATCCATCCCATCAGATCATCCTTGGCAGGCGTTGCTTAACCTTATTGTCTGATTGCTTTTTTAAAATTATTTATACTAGTACTTAACTACAATTTCATCTGATGGTAAGCAGTGATGCAATCTTTAATGGTGAGGGGCAGTAGTTTATAAAGAGCCTACTCTAGCCTCAAAGACACCTAAATTATAATCGGACGGGAAGACCACAGCAAGCAAAATGCAAGCACTGCGCTTCGATCGGCACTTCTCTTTTCTTGACACTTTATTACCAAAAACAAACAAACCTCGGTACGGCTTCTAGTTAATTTATACTTACAAGTTATGTTTTCAACCAGCACGAATTACACATTACAAACTATTTCATTATTGTTATAAAAGTACAAGTAGTACCTACGTATGATAATATTTTTTTATTGTTTTATTATTATACAGGGTGCATATTTATCACTATACTAACTTTTTTTTCAAGATTATTTTTATAAATGCCAAAAAATGGACTTAGGTACCTACTATACCTACTATATTTTTTTCGACACACTTGCTCATAAAGTGGCTGTTATTGCACTGTATTAAGGTATATAAAGGGGCTCGTTACCAAACTGTGACATTTTGATTACTATTATGCACATGTGCGGTAATGTAGTTAGAACCTTTTTGTTTAACCTCTTTTTTGTCAAAAAGAGTTTTAAGACAAAAAATAATAAAATTTGTTATTGCGTTCAATAGCATAAATTAGTGTTTTACTTACTTATTTCATGCAATTTCGTGTTTAAATAAACTGTTTAAAATTTTACATATTTAATTAATTAAATCTTTCATCTAATTTGTATTTTCCGTTTGTATGCAACCTCATTCTTATTTTTTCTAAACCAAGAGCTAGAGTAGCTAGTCTATGGCTGCCATGTTTCGCGCATGCGCACGTTTAAGAAAAGTCAATTTATTAGCCGCCATATTTAAAAATAAAATACAGATTTTACAAAAATGTCTACAACTATTTATGAGGAAAATAATTTATGCTGTACGCCTTCAAGTAGAAAATCTATGTCATGGGACCACTATACAGTCAAAATAGTTAATTATAACTTTACTGACTGCACATTTACGAACTGTTTCTTTAAATAAACTTTTCATATACCTACTAAATAAAGTTGATTTTTAATTTATTTTCTTCGCAAGTGTGTCGAAAAACGTCGTATGATACACGCGAGTAATTAGTCATTATCGTTCTTGGTTCTCTTAAGACCCTCGCCATGGCTCGGGTCTTAATACCACCGCGACGATAATGACCCACATTACACACTTGTATCATAATGTACTATTAATAGTTGATAAGTTTGGACAGACTTTCTTCAAGAATGTTATTTTTCTGATGTTCTATTACCTACTTACAATCTTTTTGTTATTAGTATTTATTTTTTATGGATATAAGTATATTTATATTGTTGACGGTGGTGGCACCTACAGCCCAACGAACTAGCAACCAGTCACACAAAACGCGCGTCGTAAATTGTTGTAGGAGTTTTGTTTTTATTAATATGTGGGTGCGCCGCCCACCTACCCTCTTTTTCAATTCCTCTTAAACTTCAAATTCACTTCTGAAAAAATCTCAACTACTAACAATAGAGAATAATAATAAAGACAATTACAGACCAAAAACAGTTACAACTGGATTGGTTACAACAATAGTTAGGGGAAACAAGTATCTCCATAATACCTGTAGGCCCTACAAACTCACACACTGTGCAAAAGCTGCTTTAGCACTGAGGAGGTGTGCACCCACACTATATTTAATTAAGAGACCTTAGCTTTTCAATGTGAATAAAATCTCTATACAATAAGTTTATTCCACGAAGCCTGTGATGCCCCAAAGACTTCTATTATTCTAATTGAAACTAGACTGGCTAAGTTAGTGAAAGCACTCGAGGACTAGCTCAGCGTCCGGCCAGTAATCGACCAGACCGAGCTCAAGTCATTTACAGCGCGTAGTGATCCACACGCTCGTCAAAGAGACATCACGTCAGCAAACCGTACGTAGCCAGGAAGGCCGAAGCCCGTTAGGATCATGGGGATTTTATGAAAAGGAAACCCATTCCCTTAGAACGCAAAGAGTAACAGTAGGACACAGATGTGGTTTTAGTCAAAGTCTAACCCGATGGTCAGTCTATAAAAAATATTGTTTCAACAATGTTTCCTTATTAAAGATTCTCTGGACAATCCCGAGTCACATAGAGTGACAAATCATCCGTGTCATCATTGTCTACTTATATTTAGATGTATAATGTAGATCAGCGTCTCACTACAATCATCATTTAGTACGCATGCATCCCTAGTACTCAGGAAGTTCGTCATCGGCGCCGCTGATGCATTTGATATATAGGTCTTTACTGGGAATACTTTAAAACCACAAGACTTTGGTGTGTTCTGCATTACAATTAAGTTAATCTTATTACCTACCTGTTATTCATTGTATCATTAGAGAAGATATTAGAGGAATCTCCACGTGTTACAATGATTAAATATTTTTTATTATTGTTAATGTTGGACCACTATCTACCTTAATTACTCAGATACCCGCGAAACGAGACACAATAGTAAAACAATAACAGCGCGGTCTCATAGGACCGGTCGAGGATTCAAATGTTAATGATAAGCGATGATTTGGTCGACAATATGCTTGCCTAAAAATAACCTATTCACTCTTGGTGTAGTGACCCCTAGATTGTAGCTATCACGACACGCAGACCCCAGTAGGGGACGAGAACCCGGGACAATGGAATGAAAACAAAGAAGGAACAGGAGTGAGTTTTAGTCAGTAGAAGTCTATTTAGCTTGCGCAAGGGAAAAAGAACCTATCCGGCTCGAAGGACCAGATCAAAGCTACTACCAGAAGTAAATCTTCAGGAAATATCTATCTATAGGATCGCTTTGCGCTGTATAGCCACACATTTGTAATTTAACTAGAATAAAGTCGTAAACCTTTTTTTATCTTTTTACTATGAAATCACGTAACACACTAAAGTTTTTTTATTCATAATTTAATGCCCAAAATACGTCAATACTCGTATGTAAACTAGTTCTATTGACCACTACGAAGTGGTAGAGTCATTGTCAAGGGTGCGTTTTGAATGTTAATGTGATCGGGGTTTTTCTAAATGTAAATCTCAAGTGTTTTTAATATTAGTATTTTTCGTAAAGCTCCAAATTTAGAGACCGATTTAAGCTGTGTTTTCCTTTAACGGGTAAGTAAGGATAATAATCATAATTTTTTAGCCCTGGTAGCAGCTCTAAAAAGGAAAAATAAAATAGCTTCAGTCTTCTTCTTCCTGCCCTTATCCCATATTACTTGGACCCGATTTTTCTTTCATTCTGTCTTGTTACGCGTCGCGCTATCATCAACTTCCTTTTCTTTCATATCACTCCTCACACAATCCATCCACCTTTTCTTGGGCCTCCCGCTCCCTCTCCATCCATCTACATCTACATGCATACTCATAACTCTTTTATTAAGAGTGGGTTTCAATCCTCTTCACATGACCATACCAAGACAAACGATTCCCTTTCGACGTTTCAGTCACTGGTGCTATTTTCAAACTTATAATGTACTCATTTCTCACTTTAATCATTCTTGTCATACCATACACCTTCCCTACTACTAACATTCACAAAATCACTTTCGTTGGCATATTTAATTCATGAATCCCCAACCGGTCTCATAGGGCCGCGCTGTTATTGTCTTACTATTGTGTCTCGTTTCGCGGGTATTGATAGGTTAATTCTTTCATATAAGCCATGGACTTTTTTTCTTAATTGGTCGGCCTGTACGTCCACTGCTGGACATAGGCCTCCCCCAAGCGTCGCCACAGCGACCGGTCCTGTGCGTCACGCATCCGTCGGATTCCCGCGACCCTCGCCAGGTCGTCGGTCCACCTTGTGAGAAGCAATCTACCTAGAAATCAATGATATTGAAAGCGATATCTAAACAATGTTGATACATCTCTAATTAATAAGTTTATTGCAGCTATTATTAAACCAGAACAACACACATATTTGCATAAACTGCACAATAATAATCATCCGACGAAGCCGGTTCGTAAGCTGAATATAAAAATAACGCCACGTGAATACCCTGCGGCTATTCTCTCATACTTATATGTAATTACTAACGTTGCAAGTTGTAAGCTATGCAAGATATAAACCATCTGTGACAGTGTAATAACAGTGTATGTCTGTAGTATTTTAATTGAGGATGGTCCTACTCATATACACCTTGTTTATACCTCTTTTTTTCAACTGTCCTTTCAGGGTATGCTAGAAGATGGTGTTTCAGTAATAATCATCACCATTACTTCACTACCCATTTCCTAGTTCGTGGAACAGAGAGAAAGAGGAAAGTCCCACAAACCTCCGTTGAAAAGGGTGGATCTTCCGATCAGACCGATGCTATGTCTGGTGGGCAACTGCCCGATAGATGATTTCGGGCTGTTGTATCTATTCAAGACACACGCAGAACTTTAATTCCGCGATGCAGAATTAGTTCTTATGTTTCGCCATAAATATCGCTAGATCGATAGGTGAAAAATATATTTTTTTAATGAAATAGGCAAATTGTTCCAGTCTTTCGATAAAGGTATTTTGAGTTTCCTTCTTGTCTTTATTTATTTATTCTATACTAGCTTCTACTAGTGGCTTTGCCCGCGTTGAAGAAGATAATAATTATATAAGCCAGCTATATCACTCAACGTTAAAAAATAATTCAGTTGTAAAAACAAAAATATTCGATACCATAGTTTTTAAAAAAAATATGCAAATTGCTCATAATATTAGTACTAAAATGTAAACCGTTAAATAAGTAGACTAAATCAGACTAAATCCAGTTAAAGTCCTTCTTGCTAGCTAAAAAAGTTACTACCTTATTATATATTCTGGTAAAAATTATATAGGAGCCGTGGGAAAGGTCATGGAAGCAAAGGTTCTAAGAAAAACTACTCAGTTTTATGAACCTAGCTCTAGACAGACTTAGGCCGCGTTCCAACTATATCGTAACGATTAATTTATCGTTGGACGACTATCGTCTCTAGCTTATTCCTATTGAAATAACTGTTTGTAGTGGCCACGACAGATAGTCCTAGCAAAACATGATTTACCGGTAATCGTAACAATGTTTTATCATTTTGCAACTGTCAAAATAGCTGTTCCCACTGTCATGATAATGTGTTGTCACCGCAGAAAACATTCATAGACGACAGTTAATCATTTCAAATTTCATATAATTATGTGAACACCTCCATTTCTTTTCAATTACGCGACTATTTGTCGTCACGACATACTGAAAACGCGGCCTTACTCGTAGTGCTAACGCATGTCTAACTAAGGACTAAAACCGGAAACATCAGTGACCCTGCAATGACCGCAAACATTATAAAAATGTCATCACGATATGCTAATCAGATTCTCTGTTACAATTAAAATGCTAAGACCAAGGGCTTCTAGTGGTCATCGTCATCATAGACTATAAATAATTATGGCTAAGCGGTCTTGGCTTTGTCAACAAGATTCCAAGAGTTCTTCGATAAAATCATCACAAGGAACTTATACCCTTGAACTGCAAAACAGGTCTGAAAAACCATGAAGGAGATAACGGGATAAATTGGATGTTTTCCTAAAAATTGGCACTCTCATTGCCTCACTCTATAAATAAACAAAATAATTATATCGTGCCTATCAATCTTTTGTAACTTTAGAGTCAAAGCATACTCATGCATAACCATGCATACATCATACATACTCCCACAAACTCTCACACATATCACTCACAGTCACACACATGACATACACACACTTTCAGACCATAGCACAGTCACAACGCACACGCGCACTTTCAGACAATAACACACTCAAAACACACACACGAATTCACACAATTAATCTATCACATACCCGCGAAACGAGACACAATAGTAAAACAATAACAGCGCGGTCTCATAGGACCGGTCGGGGATTCAAACTTTAAATTCGCTACTGAATTCAGACCCACTTGCCGCGGGATGAAGACCTGGAGTCCTGAAATACAGGGCTACCCTAGTTTAGGCTCCAGTCCACTTAATTTATTTTAATGAAATTTTCCACACTAACAGATTACTTTATTATTAGTCTGGAAAATAAATAAATATTTACTTTTACTTTACTCAATCATCCACAGAAAACTGATATAAAGTACGGATGGATGTTTAAACGTAGGTAGGGAAGAGTCATTATCATATCAGCCGAAAGATGTCTACTGTTGGACATAGGCCTCCTCTGAGTGTCGTCATATCAACCGGTACAGTGCGTCGAACGATGACCTAGGAGGGTCGCGGTAATCCGATAGATGCGGAAGAGTATAGGGTAGCAATAATGATGATGATTTCAAACTTGTACTCAACTTTTGATCGAAGTTCATTTCAGAACTTTTCGAAAAAAATGTTTTATTTGGTTTTCTTCCATGTAATTTCTTTTTTCTCGTCTAAATTCTTGAAGGGGTTCCGCTAGGAAGACAGACACTAAAATTTTTCCTTAGTTAGGATCAGACCAAGTGTAAATTCAGCTGCTATACTATTTAAATTAAATTTTTCACACTCAAATATTTTTCTTGGAATTGACAACAGACGTATGAATTATGATATTATAAGTATTTTGCGTTTTCAAAACGACAGTTCACGTTCATGGAAAATTCAGTTTAATCAAATGTTTTCAAGGACTTTTTTTTTATTTAAATATCATTTATTAATCCAAATAATACATTCAAATAACTTTGTACTTAACGAAGGGTAAACAATTCATTTGGCACTGAGGAAAACATTGTTTAATTCTTTTGTTAAAAGTCGCAAAAATCAAAACCGGCTGAACACACTAATTTAAACTACGCACACTTATTATAAAGAAAGATAATTAAAACAATACATATATGTTTCAAAAATTAGGTTTTTTTTAATCTGAAAACATATGTTTCAAAAATTAAGGTTCAATTTTCAAATGCTCTTTTTTGAGTTACGTCTCTTTTTGATAAGTTTACGGTTACTTTTCATACAATATCATTGTTTTTTGTTAACACAAAAACTTTGCCACATATTATTAATTATTTTCTCTAATATCGTGGATCTTATTTTAATTTTTTTAGGCGGGAGATCATCCAACTACTTCCCCTGCTCTGAGGCGGAGCTGGAGGGCGTGTCAGATTTTTACTGACTAAAACCCACTCCTATGTTCCTTCATTGCCTTCGTTCCAGGGCCCCGCAGTTTCTATTTTTGGACAACCCACTAGGCCCCTACGATAAGTACTATGCGCCATCTACGACTCGGGTTCGGTCCGCACTGTTACCGGACGGCCAGACGGCGAGCTACCCATTGTTCGCCATCCGGAAGCCCACGCCTACGGTGGATGAAAATCGGGGTGGGTATCCCGGCTGCTAAGGCGAGAGGAAGTCCGTGCCCTCATTAAGAACTTATGCAGCCTTCTCCTTCACTAGCAGTACTGCTTCGCAGAAGGAGGCGATCGCCCGTCTTATCTTCTCGCTCCAGACCATAGCCTGGTTCTGGTGCGAGAGGTTGTTGCCACCGATCGCCTCCACGAGGATACAGCGGTGCTCCGCCAGAGCGGGGAATTCTTCTACCGGATGCTCCACCGTGTCCTCCGAGCGATTCACACAATGGTGACTCCCGGGCGTTCCTTTCGAACAAATCTGAAGCAGGAAGATCCCCAGTCTATTCAAAAGCTTGTTTTTAAAAATGTTTTTTTAGGGTTCCGTACCTCAAAAGGAAAAAACGGAACCCTTATAGGATCACTTTGATGTCCGTTTGTCTGTCTGTCTGTCAAGACCCTTCATCCCGGGAACGCGTGAAGTTATCAAGTTGAAATTAAAACTATTATGCTCAAGTCCACGGTCCCTTGAAACTGTGCAAAAATCAAACTTGTAAGTTGCCGGGAAAAAAAGATACGCCCGTTTATGTTGCAAAAAACGTACATTTCGACACTGTCAAAAGAATCAAAATTCATAGGGTACTCGTTGTCTTAGAATCTTGAAATTTGGCATAAAGCAAGGTCTTATTGCTCAAATATAGAGAAAACTCTGAAAAATGAAAATTTTTAGTTACGTCGTAAGAAAAAACAATTTTAAAATAACTCTTCGTGACTCGATTCGAGAATCGAACTGGTTTTCATAGGTACGTTGGTACGGAAACCTCAGTGCGCGAGTCCGACTCGCACTTGCCCGGTTTTTTAATATTTATATACATATTATGGAGTAGTTATTTATATACGGAAAGAGATAAAGATAGTACTTCCAATACTTTTAAGGCTTTTAGTAAAAGCCCTGAGTTACAAGTTTTAAATCGTGAGTTCGAACCCAGCCACGCGCATCGCTGTTTTGTAATTTATTTCAACTTCACTGCTCTCAAAAACAATGGAAAACATCGTGAGGAAACCAGCATGTCTTAAAATCAAAAATTCGAAGACATTTCTAGACTAGTGCGCCTCATCATCTACGATTGCATAACTGCTTAACATCAGGTGGAATCGCAGTCAAGCTAGTTTATAAAACTTAAAAAAGTTACCAATCCGCATCCGCATGGTAGAGGCCTATTGCCTCTACTAGAGGGAAGGTGTCTGAGTTCCAACAGTGGGAACATAACAAGGTCGATAATACCACATCTCCCTCCTTTAACATACATACGAGTACCTACACATTAATTAGTGGTAGTTCACTATAGGATCAATAATATAGAAGAATGATTATAGATTAAGGATTTTTGTACACGAAGTTACAGTAGAATACTGTCTCCAACTCCTGTGAGTTAGGAGACAGTATTCTACTGTAACTTCGTCCCCCCTAGTTTAGGAGGAAGGGTTTTTAGGCAACCTTTGTTTCCCCAAGTTTAATGTTCCTATATGTATTGTATGAGCTTTGTATATTAAGGATTTTGTGTTAATAAACTTATTATTATTATTAATGCTAATAATGCTAAAGTGTCGGGTCAATCTAGCTCTTGGGTAGTTTGCGTGGTTCGCTCTCCATAGAATGCCCCGATCTCTCCCAAGAGCTCTGATTTCCATCCAATGCCAGACGCACAGGACCGGTCGTTGTAGCGACTCTTGGGGAGGCCTATATCTAGCAGTGGACGTATTTTGGCTGAAATGATGATGATGATTACATATATCTGATATATCTTTAGCTTAACCTTTTTTTTTTCAATTGGGGAATCATCAAAATGACTTCTCCTGCTCTTGGGCGGGCGTGTCAGAGATTTACTGACTAAACCCCACCCCATTCCTTCGTTGCCTTCGATCTGGGGTCACGAGCTTCCTTTCGGAATCCGATCCATGGGCCCAGAGACTTCGGCCCTGCTGGGCCTACAGTTTGCTGACATCTTCTTGAAGCGCGCGTGGAACAGAACGCGCCGTTGACGATTAGGCTCGGTCCGGGTTATTACCGGACTGCCGGACGGCAAGCTACCCAGTGCTCGCCGTCCTTAAGACCGCGATCTTTAGCTTACTTTACACTTAACCCCCACAACATTTCGCAATAAGCTTAACACGCACCGCTGATATAACGCTGATAAAATTATATCACCAAGCAAACCCACCCACCACAACTAGTGAACATACAATAATAATGAAAAATGAGCGATATTGACGTGACGTGTTTACGTACATTATCTGTCGCAGTCTCGATCATACAAGATATCAGCTCGCGGCGTCTTCCGCCCAGTGCGAGCCGGCCTGCCAGACACGTTACACCGTAAAATTGATACCTGAAGACCTAAGAAGTAAGTCAA
The DNA here is from genome assembly GCA_030763345.1 of Mythimna separata. NCBI lineage: Eukaryota > Metazoa > Arthropoda > Insecta > Lepidoptera > Noctuidae > Mythimna > Mythimna separata. The sequence continues at coordinate 1,189,533 of CM061188.1, read as the reverse complement.
TCATCTCCTATTTTTATAGACTATCAAAACACTTCATAAGTTTTTTTATTGATTTCGGTTATAAGCAGGTTTATTAGAAGAATTAAAATAGAAAGCTATTTTTGTAAAAAAAAACGTGAAATTTTTGAATGAAGAAAATTCTTTTGAAAATATTATTTAAGCTTCTATCTTAACCTACTAAAAGCTCCTAAATTAAAATAAAATGTTTAAAAAAGACTTCAATCCATAACCGCATCAGTAGTAGTGTAATTTTAAAACGTTTATGAAAAACAAATGTATTTTAATATTAATAACTATGGATATTATTATTGTAATAATAGTCGACGCTTAGGGTACAACAGGCCTATGATCAACAGTAGACGTCTTTCAGCTGAAATGCTGATGGTTATAATAATAATAGATATTATTTTACTATTATATCTGTATACTATCCTGCCCTACTGCTGGGCAAAGGCTTTCCTTCCATAGTTCCCGGTTCTGCTCCATATTAAAAATGTATTAAAGAAAGTGGTACTTACTTAGGGGTTTCCTTTCGCTGAAACCCTGAACGCCTTTGATGGACTCTGTCAGCTGATTGATCTGAGCTTCTAAAGTATGTCTCCTCATTTCCTCGGTCTCATATAACTGTTCCCGATACCGGTGGGATGCTATTTTTTATAATATTGTTTTTTAATAATTTTGATAAGTTAAAATGACCATTTAACCTATCAATACCCGCGAAACGAGACACAATAGTAAGACAATAACAGCGCGGTCCTATGAGACCGGTCGGGGATTCATGAATTAAATAAAAACAATAATATCTCGGCTACGCCACTTCCTAGAACGATATTTTGCGACATTTATTTTTGGTCAACAATGTCATTATCAAGTTAGATAATAATTCGCAAGTAAATATTTATATCTACTTATCGCTTACTTAATAAAAACTTGACAAAGACCTTTTGAATGCTTGACCTATCTATCTGAGATATACTGCATTTTTTATATTTACTAACATTACATTTCCTTCTTTATAGTTTGGCTCGATTTGTCTGAAGATTCGACACATTTTAATTTCAATCTTTTTTTAATGGCAATTTGGAGACCATCATATTATCATTGAAGCTGTTTAGTACAGTCGATTAAAAAAGTTTTAAAATATAATACGTTGACAAAAATGTATTTGGCTACACTGTAGGTACCACGTACCACCCGTGATTCTTCAGCTGCGTGCCAGGCTCGCAGTAACTTTAATGAACAATCCCGCCACTCGTTCCACATGACATTTGAGTAGTAACGAGACACAATCAATAGTAAAACAATAACAGCGCGGTCTCATAGGACCGGTTGGGGATTCAAACGTTAAAACACAACATTTCAGTTACCGGCAGATTTTAGAACTTCATGAAGTTAATCTTTATAAATAACTAGCGTACTGTTTATGCGGTTAAGCTCTTAGAACTTTCCACAATAGAGCTTTTTGTGTCCAATCCCCAACTCAAGCACTGTTTTATGGAGCTTCTATGGAGTTTCTTGCCGGTTTTTCTCCATTGGCGATTCCACGACAAAATTGCGTCAAAATTGAGCTTTTGACAAAATTGCTTCCGACGTTTTTTAAGTGCCCATGTAGCCCTATGTGAAATAAAACATACTTTGAATTTCATTTTTCAGTTATGAAAGTCCCACAAAAACTAGAATTTTAAAACCATGAAGCAAATAACCGGTGGAGTGCGCGTACGATGCTATTGCGCTCACCAAACATATGCTAAATCTAGTAGACGCGGCATTCGTAAATGTAGTAAGCACGTCACGTGCTCCCGATTTTTAAGCGAATCAAATTGAAGGTACACGACTTGACCTTGAACGGACCAATAGCAGCCGCGCATTTTTCTTCGTCCCCGGCCCGCTGTGGTGAGTTGTTTACTTAGAAGAAATTGGGCTATGCGCTCTCTAGTGGTTATATTCTCTATGTTTAAAACACACATCATCATCATGAATTTTGAATGAGATTTTTTAAAGAATAGGAACTACTCTTGTATCGTTCAGGCGTCTACACATAAGTAAACACACAAGACCCCCAGTCCCATAACAACTGTCTGTAGGTCATACAAAAATTAGTTCCGTGCGAGAATCGACCCCGTGACACGCAGCGTAGTCACCAATTACTAAACCACTGCGCCAACCGTGTACCTAGTCAGCAATTTTGTGATTCATACTCACATAGGTAATATAGCGCGCTGTTTGCAGACGCCTATTGAATTAGAATTATATTGATGACATATTATTAGATTATCATTATAATACGGTATATATTAGGCGTCTAGCATTGATTAATCCTTTCTTATGTAGTCTCACAACTGAACACTGTCTCTTAAAATACAGATTATCCTATGGTCTATTCGCCGAAGCTTGGCTCATCCAAAAGGTAAACAAAGAAATCATTTTTTCAAAATGACGGGTATAACCCGACCGATGACAAAACGTCATATTTTAATGTAAAATGTTCGCAGTATCTGTGGTCTACAATTTAGTAGTATTAAAATGTCATTTTAGGTTCTTTTACAAGTAAGCTATTTAATGCATAATTAATAAACATTAAGAAAATAATTAAAGGCTTTTATAATGTTTGATTTCAAATAAATCTGAAAAGATAACATAAGTTCCACAGACATCATTCTAAAATATAATTTCTAATGTTGTCAGTGTATTAATACCGTAGTTATTTTTATAAAATATGTTCACTACATCAATCGTGACATATAAAAACCCCTTTTATGGTTTGTATACCTTTTGGCTCATGCTCCGGTGAATAGACTATAGTTTCAGAGAGGGCTCACAATATCTAAAAAAACTTCAGCAGCGTACCTACTTAGCATTTTGTTAACCAGTACCATCTGCCTAGCCTTTTCCCAACTATGTTGGGGTCGGCTTCCAGTCAAGCCGGATTTAGCTGAATACCAGTATTTTACGAGGAGCGGCTGCCTACCAGACCTCCACAACCCATTAACTGGGGTAACACGGTACTTTATGGCAAGACTGGAGGTCAGATTTACTGGCTTCTGACTATCCGTAACAACTACCAAAGATCTCCACATGACAGCCGGGACCAACTGCTTAACGTGCTATCCGAGGCATGGAGGAAACTCGTTATGTTAAGATGGTCACCCATCCACAGACCAACCTAGGCAAGCGTTGCTTAACCTTGAAGATCGACCTGTGCGGCTGTTATTATCTAGCCACGAGCTCCCATTTTGTTAACCAGTATAGATAGACTATTATCTCTCTTAATGACAATAAATTGATTATTAATTATTATTTAATTGGAAAAAAAATATTAATTAAAATTAAAATAGTAATCCATGACGTTTGAAAATTGTGATGAGCTACCACATTATAGTACATTTTGATAAAAGTGGAGAAATTTTGTTGTGGCGACCGAGGCAGAATCGCTTGACCCGCAGGGGAGCCGAGTGATAATTTTCTACGTGTATTACGTGGAAAACGTCTACGTTTTTCAATACACTTGCAATTAATTAAAATAGTAAAAGGAAAAGTAGTTTTCTCTGAAAATGAGCACGCCTTTTTGTTAATTTTCCACTGAAGAAATTTTCCAAAGGTACCATGCATTTTGGTTTTGACTTAGACGGTATCAGTAAGCATTTCCTGCTTCAATCACAATATTTGATAGCGTAGCATCTACTCGTAAAGAATTCTCTTCGAAACCTAAGTTTGTTTTTTTTTATAAGATAAATAGGGTCCCGCCATGCAATCGAACAAGAGAACTCACGCATAGAAATTGATCTCCCTAAGCTAACGAGGTGATTTTTTGATTTTGTTACCTGTGGGGTTTTTTTTTTGATTTTGTCACTCTTGGGAGGAGCGGGACGACATACCCACTGCTTTGCCTTCGTTTCAGGGCCACGGGTTTTCTTTCAGAAGCGAACCCATGGCCCCAGAGGCTTCGACCCTGCTTGGCCCCTACAGTTTTGCTGTTTTTTTTTCTTGTGGAGTACTTGATCTTGATTTAAATATTTAAATAAGGCTTATTGATGTCGTAATATTACTACTACAATATTTACCTTCCTACTTACTAACGCCGCACTTTATTATAATATATTTTTTTGTATTATAGTGGATAAACAGCATAAGGTACTTAATCTTATGTTTGTCTATAAGGTACTAGTTTACTATCTATTCAAATCTTTTTCCCGCTTTACATTATATAAATAAAAGAACTTCCTTATGTGACTACTGAAGCTATACATATATAATACCGTATTTAGTTTTTTTTTCTCTGTTTGTATAAGACTAGCACGAAATTCTTTAATGATTCTAAAGTAAATAATGATGATGTTTGTAAACATATCCACGATATAAGAGTGGGCACGGGGACGGCGTTTCACCATCAAAGATTGCATCACTGCTTACCATCAGGTGGGATCGCAGTCAAGCACTAGCTTATACAATTTAAAAAAAAAAAAAAAAAAAATGTCGAGCAATGGGTAGCTCGCCGTCCGGTCGTCCGGTAACTGCCCTGACCGAACCTAAGTAAGCCCAAGTCGTCGACGACGGCGCCTAGTGTTCCACGTACGCCTCAAGAAGATATCAGCAAAACCGTAAGCGCTCAGCAGGGCCGAAGCCTACTGGGGCTATGGCACGAAGGCAAAGAGGGAACAGAAGTGGGGTTTTGTCAGTAAATTCTGATACGCCCTGCCGCTCCGCCCAAGAGTGGGAGAAGTCAATACAGGAGTAATTTTTAATGTTTGCGTTAAAACTATATAGGTACAATCTAAACGTTAAATGCCCACATTAAACGATTAATAAAAATATGTTATATTTCCTGAAAACGAACCATTATTTGAGCTGAACGGCTGAACAAACGGCTAGTTTCAATAGTTTTACTTGACAACAGATAAAATAATGATCTTAGGGCCGAAACAAACTAGCGGCTTGCGAGCGGCTGCGGGGCGGCAAAATTAAAATAGATATTATTAAGGCGATTACTCCTCATAATTTATTAGGAATTGAACGTAAAAAGCAAATAAAAAATATCATTCTGGTTTTTTTTTTTCGGTAGGGAAATCATCAGAACGACTTCTCCCACTCTTGGGTGGAGCGGGAGGGCGTTAAACACTCTTACTGACTAAACCCCTACCCCGTTCCTTCGTTGCCTTCGATCTGGGGGACACGGTGACAACCTTTCGGATTTTCCGTGTTCCCCAGAGGCTTCGGCTCTACAGGGCCCCTATAGTTTGCTGACAAGGCGCGCGTGGAACAGAACGCGCCGTTGACGACTAGGCTTGGTCCAGGTTATTACCGGACTGCCGGACAGCGCCAATAACAGTTTTCAACAGCAATAACAACTGCAAATTGCATTTATTTTTTTTAAAACTTTACTTTTTACGAGTTTTCAAGCGCTTAAATTCGCAGAGCCTAACTTCAGACTCGCCAAGATACAACGGCAGCACTGTACACTCAGTACAAAGTATTCGTTACGCGTCCTTATGGCCTCTTGTCCACAGCACGGCTTTACTTTGTACGTAGCCACAGAAAGAAGATTGGCGAGCTGGGTATCACATCAAAATCCAAACATACACAAATCTAGTTATATGCAACTTATGGGTCATATATCGTTAGTTATTTTCCAAGCTAAAATACAATATTAGCAGTCCGGAGTAATTAAAAAACCACGATTTTAGGGTACAGTCCCGTTACGGAAACAAAACGCAATAATGCAATAGTACCTCGTCCTTTTTGTGAAGTCGGTAAAAACAAAACGCATAAAATAGGCTTATTGCGTCAGCTGTTACTTAGGTATGTCAAATATAAAAAAAATATAAACTGTCATGATATTTTTGTTTGATCCTGCCAAAACATAATTCCTTGTTCGTGTTATTTGTAATGTTGTCTGCATCTATAAATGAAGTGTGAACTTTTATTTTGTGCCGCCACGTTACTTTAGTACCTACATTACAATTTGCGTTTAGTGTATAAACCTGCGCAGGACTGAAATAGGACTCTTATTTATTCTGTGAATGTTTTTCATGCTTTAACAATGTCAGCATTTGATCTTCGGTGTATAAACTGTTATGTGCGCTTATCACGCCTTCGCCGACGTGTCTTGATTTGACCAGTTTAAAGGAGAAAACCGAAGCCATTATCGGCTACTGTTGTAATTGTAAAGTATGACTCAGAACCGTGGGCTGTTGTTCACATGTCGACACGAAGGAACAATCTTCCTGCGGTATTTCTTGACAATGTATTGTTACAATTATAATAAAAAAAATGTTATAAATACTATGGTTTTGTTTTTTACCTGTTACGAGACGCCGCGTGGCATCACGAGGGGCAGCGCTGGATGAAGCAACGTATTCTAAATTCTCACAATGAAATGTGTATCTTTTCGCGTAGTAAATAAAGTTATATTTTGAGTCACTCTATTAAAATGTGCGCGCAGCGTCGCGTCTCGGTGTGAGCTGACCCAAACCATCGTACGATTGAACGATGTGATTAAACACACATTCTTTAGAGTGTCCTAATAGAAGCTTGTAAATCATCGCGCGAGCACAGGGTTTCGTCGATAAAACTAATCTCATCGTGCGACGAAATCACATCGTTCAATCGTATGATAGTTAGCTAAATAGGACGACGCTTAAGGGTCTGCCTTAAAACCTTGTCCAGAAGAAGCGAATTCGTTTAGAAACGTTTCGCGCGAATTCATTCGCGCGCTAGTAATATACTAGTAAGATACTAACACAAATACGTCGCGTCCACAAGTATCGCGCGAATTCCAAATACGCGCGTAAATCGCGTGCACAACGCCAGACCCTCAACTCGCGCGTATTACACGCGAGTCGAGATACTAGGGACACCTTGTTGCGTCCAGTTAAACGCGCGCACTCCAGAGCGAGTGCACTTATCCAGGGAAATTGAGCACCTACATTTGATACGGAATTGTTGAATGCTCCAGCGTTGATACGCTCTTTCTGGGCGCAACGGTCGCGCGTGATACGCACGAAAGAATCGCGATGAATTCGCCCCTTCTGGTCAAGCTCTAAGTTACATAATTAGGTAGGTACCTTGTATTATTTTTGGTGGTCCATTTTGAGGTTATGTCTATCAATCATTTTATATCCCCAACTCTAATGTATGTCTTACCATTGCATATTTTGTTATACTCTATTGTAGCATTCTAATCCATATATTCATTCTATGAAACGTTAAGCCTGTATGTGATACTGAAAGTACATGGGGTTTTGCCAATCTTCTTTCTCCGTCCGTAAGCACGGCGCGCAGTGTTGTGTGGATCACTGAGAGAGCTTGTAGACACAAACGGCGACGCTACGGAACGGCGCCGCCGCCGTGTGTCGTCACTCAGTGTTTTGCCGCAGTGTATGGCCGCTTGTACACGGTACGTTTTATAGGCCGTACGGCCAACCATCTGACGAGGGTCGCGGGAATCCGATGGATGCGAGACGCACAGGACCGGTCGCTGTGGCAACGCTTGGGAGAGGCATATGTCCAGCAGTGGACGTCTTTCGGCTGAGATGATGATGATGACGGCGGGTACCGTCTCGTGTACAAGAGGCCTAAAGTATTCGTCGCGCACCCGCTCCGCTTTGAAAACGCTCGCAAAACGCTAGTGTGATTACGCCCTTATAGAAGTGGTAACCACGTTGTATAACATTCAGACGTTATATCAATAGTTAATGAATAAATAACTATATTATTAGCATGACAAAGAGACAGGTGGCTGCTTACAAAAGGAAACAGCTGTCAGCGTCATGAAAGCAACTTGGTATGCAAATCTAGTTCTCTCTTAAATGATTACCTGGTCTACAATAAGAAAATAATTTATTATAGTTAGGTACTTAAATGGTTGCTCACAATGGGTTTCATTGACCACTATCTCACCTGATTTGGAGGAACACGCCTACAAGTACCTTACCTATTCACTCTTGACGTAAGGACCTTTGAATCATTTTATTCCTTTGGCACAGGGGACAATATTGAATCCCTATACCAAAGGGACAAAAGTTTTCTTTTATTTAATTTTCACCAATCTATCGCTAGGTAGGCGGTTGGATGAAGCCATCGGATATTCATTAGTTTTCGTCACGTGTCGCAAAGAACAAGGCCGTGATCTCTGTGCAAAAACCAGCCGACAGTTTAAATTCTACTCCACATCAGCCCATAGCTAAGCAATGCACGGCGCACGTGTATATAAGCTACGTTATTATACATATTTTAAGTATGTGTTCCACACTCGCCTCATAGAGATGTCAGTGAAATTGACGGGGCCAATTAAGGCACACATCTACCTGCAGGGCTACAGATTGTTCGCAGTCCTCGCAATAAAGAAGAAGGGAATACTGTGGGAATTTAGACAGTAAGACCCATCCTCCTGTTCCCCAGAGCATGTGGTTCATGTAAAAAAGGCTCTAATGTGGTACAGATACGTATCATCATTTCAGCCGAAAGACTCACTGCTGGACATAGGCCTTCCCCAAGTCTCGCCATAATGACCGGCCTTGTACATCTCGCCTCCAACGGATTCCCGCGACCCATATACATATTTAATCGTCAACCAAAGGCTTCAAGTGTCATTCGTACACAAGGGTATACGAAATTGATCAGCCGACATTTGGTCTCTTTATCTTCGTTTTCCTGAAGGTCTAAGGGCCGAAATTGCGTAAAGCGGACGCCCGCGACGGTCAGCCGTCGCGTATCAAAGCGCGTATGTTCACGCAGACGGTCCCCGTCGCGGAAACCGAATTATTACCCACGCAATGACGCTTGTTCAACTTTAACGGTGTGCATGTTCTCGTGTTGATGCAAAACTTAATGTATTAGTTATTACGTAGCAAAACGAATGCGGGGTCCGGTTCTCCGTGACGCATGCCCGCGCGGGTCACCGCAACGGAGCAGTTTTGTATGAGACCGCGCGGGCGTCCGCTTTACACAGTTTTCTTTCAGCCCTAACCGAAATGAAAAAATCTTACAAAAACATCTTCATTTTCACACGACGAGGTAAAGAATCGCGACGTAAAAGATCATCGCATGACGACGTAAAGAATCCTGCGACGGAATATCTCTCCGTGCATATTCTACATGAAAGTGGACGACCGACTTAACAAACTCAAAAACTGAATATCAAATTGATTGGTTAATATTTCACATCGGATAAGAATTTCTCTTAATTGCTTGTCAGCAACGTCAATTGCCGACTAATTATATAATTCTCAGGCAGTTAGTGAGATTACCGATAAACACGCGTTGTTTATGTTTGTAGCGAGAACGCTACGGTTTTAATTGTTCATCGATTAACCATAAATTATATCGTGTTTATGTTTTACAAAGTGAGTTTTCATTATTGTTATAATATAAGAGAAATAAATGAAATAAGAATTAAAATGAGTGTGCAGGATGGAAACACTGAGAATTACAACTTTTTTGAGGAAGCCGTTGAATATGTAAGTCTTTTGTTGAAAATAATAAACAAATACGTATATAAACAAAAACAATAAACTCTGTTTTAAGCATAGCATAGCAAAATCCGCCTTATAATATTCCCACAGCTAGGACTCAGGCCTCCGCTCTAAGAGTTTGAGAGTGTTTTCCTTCACCGTTTTGAGAGCAGTGGTGAAGAAATAAATTACACGAAGTAGCTAGGTTAGGACCATTAACCACTACTGCTCATAAGACGTTCATCATTATCATCATTTCAGCCGAAAGACGTCCACAGCTGGACATAAGTCTCCCCCAAGCGTCGCCACAACGATCGATCCTGTGCGCTTCGCATCATTCGGACGTTATACTATACAACAATGAATTAAAAATACATCATATTCGTAGAATATCAGACCTAGGTGATGTATGTGTACGAGTAGGACCTACCTAAGATCTAAGTACAATCTAAATGCATAGTATTATTGTGACCACATGTCTAGTACTTACAGGTCACTCACAGTTCAACTAGCTATCATTAACTATATCTAATCCAATCCGTTTCACCAGATTTACCGTCATTATGACGTACCAGATATATATATGAATATACTCGTAAATATTATGTATAAGTAAAAGGAGAAACTAACTGACTGACATACCAACGCACAGCCAAAATACTGGGACTAGGAGCGTGAAATTTTGCACGAAGCTTCCCTTTATGACTGGCCTGTTGGTCTAGTGGTTAGTGACCCTGACTGCTATGCCGGAGGTCGTGGGTTCGATTCCCACCCAGGACAAATGTTTGTGTGATGAGCACGATCATTTGTTCTGTGTCTGGGTGTAATTTATCTATAATTATGTATGTATTTAGAAATATATAAGTATGTTTATCAGTTGTCTAGTACCCATAACACAAGCTCTGCTTAGCTTGGGACTAGATAGCGTTGTGTGAAAGTTGTGGAATATTATTATTATATATTATTATTATTAATTATGATAAAGGCGAGCACTAAGAAGAGGTTTTTAAAAATTGAACTTTTAAGGTTGTGACTGATGCAGCGATTCCATACTCTCCGTGCTAAATATCATCTCCACTTGCAGGTCCCCAACCAAATGTCTCGGCTGATCTCGTTCCTGTCAGCGCTGTGGCTGTCCACGGCGGCCGCGCATCCTGGCTTCCCCGACTTCGTCACCGGCGCCAAGAATAAAGCCCAGAACGAGGTTCAAGCTATAACGGACCCCTTCGGCAAGGGTGTAGCGTTCATCGGAGGCAGTCTGTGTAAGTACAAGCTCTGTTCTGTTCCCTCCTTGACCCAAAACAAAAATCATCATCTGGCTAGTCTTTTCCCAACTATATTGGGCTTCCAGTCAAGCCGGATTTAGCTGAATACCAGTATTTTACGAGGAGCGGCTGCCTACCAGACCTCCACAAACCATTAACTGGGGTAACACGGTACTTCATGGCAAGACTGGAGTCACATTTCCCGGCTTCTGATTATCCGCAACGACTGCCAAAGATCTAAAAATGACAGCCGGGACCCACGGCTTAACGTGCTTTCCGAGGCACGAAGGAAACTTGGTATGTTAAGATGGTCACCTATCCACAGACCAACCTTGGCGTTGCTTAACCTTGAAGATCGACCCGAGCGGCTGTTATTATCTAGCCACGAGCTCCTCCCTGAGAGCATGTCATTAGTAAGAATTTGAATTTTTGAGAAATAATTTTATGCTTTTTGCGAACTGGGGCCCCTGAAGACTGAAACGATTGGACTGCGGTAGCTACGCCCTTGGATGTAAGACTGTCGTCAGGAATATTAATAGAACTTCCTTTATCGTTCGTCATGTTAAATGTTACCGTAATATCTTACAGGTTCCACCGTGAAACCCATAGTTGGAGTGGGATACGGGAATTATGTAGAAGAACCGGACATGAGCAAACTGACGCTAGTCTACATCACCAGGTGAGAGCCCTTCTAATACATCATCATCATCTCAGCCGAAAGACGTCCACTGCTGGACATAGGCCTCCCCCAAGCGTCGCCACAGCGACCGGTCCTGTGCGTCTCGCATCCATCGGATTCCCGCGACCCTCGCCAGGTCGTCAGTCCATCTTGTGGGAGGCCCTCCAACGCTGCATCTTCTTCTAATACATACAGAAATAGAAAATAATAATTTATGGAAGTGTAGTAAATTAGTGCGGCTCACCATCAACGATTGCATCACTGCTTACCATCAGGTGGGATCGCGGTCAAACTTCCTCTAATATATACTCATTTCTCACTTTATCCATTCTCGTCACACCACACATCCATCTCAACATTCTCATCTCCGCTACATGCAATCTTTTTCATCCATCTTTTTCACAGCCCAACATTCTGAATTTCTGATCCATACAGTATGACAGGTCTTATCACGGAGTTGTAAATTTTACCCTTCAGCTTGAGGGTCACTCTAGCCTTGAAGATACATCATCATCATCATCATCTACCTAGCTTTTTCCCAACTATATTGGGGTCGGCTTCCAGTCAAGCCGGATTTAGCTGAATACCAGTACGCTGAGGAGCGGCTGCCTACCAGACCTCCACAACCCATTAACTGGGGTAACACGGTACTTCATGACAAGACTGGAGTCAGATTTACTGGCTTCTGACTATCCGTAACGACTGCCAAAGATCTACAAATGACAGCCGGGACCTACGGCTTAACGTGCTTTCCGACGCATGGAGGAAATTTGGTATGTTAAGATGGTTACCCATCCACAGACCAACCTTGGCAAGCGTTGCTTAACCTTGAAGATCGATCCGTGCGGCTGTTATTATCTAGCCACGAGCTCCTCATACTACCTAAATTACTATGTAACCTACCTTAAACCTAAAACTAGATACCTAAATTATAAATAATTGTCTGCAGCGGTAAGACAGTGATCTACAACTTGACGCAAGCGGCTGTGGAGATACCCAAGGAGGAGTGGTTCGACCCTCAGTGCCGCATGCTGGTCTACATGCACGGCTTCACCGACAACCCTCAGAAGACCAGCTTCCAGACCATCAGACTCGCAGCGGAAGAAGGACTAGGTATACAGAACTGTTTTTTACTATTAGCACTATCGGCCTTGTAATATGCCCACTGTTGGGCATTAGGCCTCCTCTCTCTAGGAGAGGGATAAAAACGTTACTCGAAATACGTACGTTACGGAAACTCCATTTAAATTTGAAAGTCGACTTTCTTGAAGAAATTCGCCATTTGGATTGTTCAATGTTCTTTATCTGTCGGGGTAACTGCCTCGGTGGTGTTGTGGTCGCAAGAGCGACTGCTGATGGTGGGGTTGTCCTTTAGGAATTACTCTGTAGCTGCCCGGAGTTTGCAAGTTGGTTGTGTGACACCCTCGTGCTTTGGAAAGCACGTACAGCTGTTGGCCCTGCGTCTGATCTCCCTCCAGTGGTATCAAATTGCTGTCCCGTCAGACTGGGAAAGTAAAGAAACAGAGTGCACCTGTGTTTGCGCGCACACTTGTGCTCCATAATATCTCTTGCGTACTTAGCTGATCTCTGTTGACATTGGCCAATGTGATTGAAATTCCTTCAGGAGGAATTATTATTATCTGCCGAGGTAACGGGATTGTTCAAAAGAATTACCTCGGCCCTATAAGGATTTACGGAGACAGTAGACCTTAGTCATAGTTTTTATAGTAACACCTAGCGAGGGTCGCAGGAATCCGATGGATGCGAGACGCACAGGACCGGTCGCTGTGGCAACGCTTGGGGGAGGCCTATGTCCAGCATTGGACGTCTTTCGGCTGAGATGATGATAATGATGAATAGCTCTCATATGTGTGCCTTATGTTTCCAGGTGACTGCGTTAGCATCCTGGCTCTGGACGCCAGCTCCCTCATCAAGTTCTTCTACCTCCGCGCCAGCACCATCGTGACGTTCATAGGCAGGGTCCTCGGAGCTACCCTGGCAGCTTTGGTTTGTAGTAAGTATTGAGGGTGACGAATAACGCGAACACATCGTGTGTGTGCCAACGCCCGTAGAAAGGGTCGCCATGTAAGTACGAAGGTATTGGGAGACAAATGATAGCAGTAGCTGCTCGAATAATATTCTCTATATTTTTGGATTACACATGTTTATATAGGTTCTTATTAATACATACACATGACACATAGATAGTTACATTACATCAACATACTACATGACATTTTAAAACTACCACTATTCCAGGCCTAGAATGAGAGAAAATCTTATGAGGCTAATGGCACTGTCCAACCATGATGGCATTAACACAACGTCATTGCATTTACCTAATTGTAAATGTCATGGGGTTTGATTAGAATATCGATTTTATTTTGTGGATACCCATCCTGAAAACAAGACATCCTGAAAACAAGACAAGTGTATGTCTTGTTTGGATGGGTAAATAAAATACGGATTGAGAATTTATTTAGTTACTAGCTGTCCCCTGCGGTTTCACCCACATTTTTCGTTACTGTTCCGCTCCCGTGGTCGGGTCGTAGCGTGATGTTATATAGCCTATAGCATTCCTCGATAATTGGGCTATCTAACACTGAAAGAATTTTTCAAATCGGACCAGTAGTTCCAGAGATTACCCCCTACATACAAACTTACAAACTTACAAATTTTACCTCTTTATAATATTAGTATAGAAAACCAGAACGATAAAATGCCAATTACACTGACTACAATAGATACAAATTAATTAAAGTATGTACTTTAATATAATATAAGATATACGTATGTGTCTTAAATATGTATGGATATATGTGTATTAATATGTATGTTATTATATTTAAGACACATATATCTTACTAGCTTCTGGCAGCGGCTTCGCCCACGTGTAGAGTTAATTTAGTCTGAGCGTGAAATGGGCTATCTAACACTGAAAGAAATTTTCAAATCGGACCTGTAGTTCCTGAGATTAGCGTGTTCAAACAAACAAACTCTTCAGCTTTATAATCTTAATATATATAAATCTCGTGTCCCAATGTTTGTCCTCAATGGACTCCTAAACCACTTAGCCGATTATAATAAAATTCGCACACCATGTGCAGTTCGATCCAACTTGAGAGATAGGATAGTTTAAAACTAAAAAAAAAAAAAAAGTTGCGTAAAGTAGGGTAGTGTAGGGTAGTGTAGTGTAGGGTAGTGCAGTGTAGTGTAGGGTAGTGTAGTGTAGCGTAGCGTAGTGTAGTGTAGGGTAGTGTAGAGTAGTGTAGGGTAGTGTAGTGTAGGGTAGTGTAGTGTAGCGTAGTGTAGTGTAGGGTACTGTAGGGTAGTGTAGGGTAGTGTAGGGTAGGTAGGGTAGTGTAGGGAAGGTAGGGTAGGGTAGCGTAGGATATGTAGGGTAGTCATTTGACGGGAACAATTCCAAAAATAAATAATTGTCTACCCCGTGCGAAGCCGGGACGGGCTGCTAGTCTTAATATATATAAATCTCGTGTCCCAATGTTTGTCCTCAATGGACTCCTAAACCACTTAACCGATTATAATAAAATTCGCACACCATGTGCAGTTCGATCCAACTTGAGAGATAGGATAGTTTAAATTTAAAAAAAAAAAAAAGTTGGGTAAAGTAGGGTAGTGTAGTGTAGGATAGTGTAGGGTAGTGCAGTGTAGTGTAGGGTAGTGTAGTGTAGCGTAGTGTAGTGTAGGGTAGTGTAGAGTAGTGTAGGGTAGTGTAGTGTAGGGTAGTGTAGTGTAGCGTAGTGTAGTGTAGGGTACTGTAGGGTAGTGTAGGGTAGTGTAGGGTAGTGTAGGGTAGGTAGGGTAGTGTAGGGAAGGTAGGGTAGGGTAGCGTAGGATATGTAGGGTAGTCATTTGACGGGAGCGAAGCCGCGGGTAAAAGCTAGTATTAATATAGAAATGTCTAAACCTTTCGCTCAGTCTTCTTGCAAATCACAAGACATGGGCATTGACGCAAACTGGCCGGCTGCTGCCATTCCAGTTTGAATCAGCTTTGCCGAGTAACAAAGACATAGAAAAGCATACCTATTAATAAAAGACTTTTGTAATATGCCGGAAGAACAACGCATTAGGTTCCAAGTTAAGTGCTATTGTCATAAAACAAAGTGATGCAACGCACGACACGCAAACGATGCACATGCATCATGATGAAGAGGTAATATGTGTGTTTGACGTCACTCTTTGATAATAATGGCGTCTTGCTATAGTTCGTGTAGAAATGCTGTTAATGACGTAAATGCTTTTAATTTTGTACATTATCATCTTATAAGTCCAGTGGAAACACGTGCAAGTATCTAAGACCAACTACTTATAGTGAAAGAAAAAGATAATAATGAAAGAAAGGAAAAAAAAAATTGGCTCGCTGTAAAAACAATATATTTAGAAAACTTAACTAGTTTTACACTATTTATAGAAGTGATCTACGTAACTTTGGGTAATTTCGCAGTTTTTTCTATGTACCCCGTTATTTTTGCGACCCAGTGTCTTCATCCATTCACAGATCACATCAACTATTATAACTACCTTACATCTACAGGGTAGGTACACTGGGCCATGGATCGGATTCCGAAAGGGAACTCGGTGACCCCAGATCGAAGGCAACTAAGGAATGGGCCCTCCCGCTCCGCCCAAGAATGGGGAAGTCATTCTAATGATTCCCTACTTGAAAAAAAGCCTCTACAGTGTACAAAATTTAATTAACAAGACCATTTTAATCTCTTCCTAGGTGGTCTAGAGCCCCCAAAGATCCACCTGATAGGCCACAGTCTCGGCAGCCACATCTCAGGGTCTGCGGGCAAGGAGTTCCTCAAGAGGACAGGCCACAAGGTGGGCAGGATCTCCGGCCTGGACCCGGCTGGGCCTTGCTTCAGTGACGTGGCACCAGCGCTGAGGCTGACCAGGAATGATGCCGCCTTCGTCGATGTCATACATACTGATGCTGGTGTCTATGGGTTGGATCAAAAAATTGGTGAGTTGGTGATTGTGTGTGTGTTATGGTCTGAAAGTGCTTGTGGGTTGTGAGTGTGTGTTGTAAATGATAAATGATATTTATTTTGCAAATAGGTTTCACGAAACACTTTTACACGTCAATTTTTTTGTCATAATTATTAATTTAGATGAGGCCGGTGTTTCCTAACTGACTACCCTGAGAAGAAACACCGAAACAAACTCAGGGGTCACAGTCTCTTTAAAAAAAAAAAAAAATATCCATACAAAATGTATTGGTCAAATCATATGCGAACTATGCAGATAGGTGTCTGAGATGGCCTTTTAAAGAAAGAACCATGCAGATTTGAGTGGACCTGTCCAGTCAGTGCAAGCATTTGTCATTTCTCGTAAAGCTCAACTCAGGACTACTAAGGAGCTCAACGACTTGACGAACAATACAAAGGAAAGGACATTTGGTTAGGCCGCAGAAAATACTCAAATTGCCAGACATAAGTTAAAGTGACTGAAACGAAAGGAAATGTATGCATAGATTTTCAGAAAGGAGGAGATTTGTTATGTTGTAAAAAATGTATCGGAACATGTGTCTCCCGGACAACTAACAGCAGCCGTATTATGAAATACATCGCATTGATAAAGTATCGTGATGTTATTTTTACATTGCTTGTTCAGTTGCTGGGCGTCAAAATTACGTGATGGTTAAGGAGAAATGTATTAGCACGTTCTCATAAGTATCCCGGGCTAACTCGCCGCAACTAACAGCGGCCGTATTATGAAATACACCGCATTGATAAAGTATCGTGATGTTATTTTTACATTGCTTGTTCAGTTGCTGAGCGTCAAAATTACGTAGTGGTTAAGGAGCAATGTATTAGCAGGATTTCGTCACGATCAAGTTAATAACTGACGGCCGTTGCCTAGCATATGCCCTATCTGTGCAAGTTGCGCGGACATGAATTCGCCCGCTCACCATTTCTCGCCTTTATTAATATTTCTGTGTTTATGTGTGTGACTGTGACTGTGTGAGTGATATGTGTGAGAGTTCGATCCCGTATGTAATACGTATGCTTGGTAACGCATAAGTGTGCTTTGACTGCTTTACAGTTACAACACACTAACAACTTGCTTCTGTTTCCTTCCTATCCAAATGTTCTCCGCAGGTCACGTAGACTTCTGGCCGAACAGCGGGTCGGAACAGCCCGGCTGCCTGTTCCAGACGTGCAGCCACAGCCGAGCCTGGGAGTACTACGCGGAGTCGATGAGCACCCGCCACGCGTTTTTGAGCATCCAGTGCTCCAGCTACTACACCTTCAGGCAATCTAACTGCACCACCAGTGACATCACGTAAGATATCGCATTGTTCATAACATAAACTAGTCATCATCTGCCTAGCCTTTTCCCAACTATATATTGGGGTCGGCTTCCAGTCAAGCCGGATTTAGCTGAATACCAGTATTTTACGAGGAGCGGCTGCCTACCTGACCTCCGCTACCCATTAACTGAGGTAACACGGTACTTCATGGCAAGACTGGAGTCAGATTTACTGGCTTCTGACTATCCGTAACGACTGCCAAAGATCTACAAATGACAGCCGGGAGCTACGGCTTGACGTGCTTTCCGAGGCACGGAGGAAACTCGTTATGTTAAGATGGTCACCCATCCACAGACCAACCTAGGCAAGCATTGCTTAACCTTGAAGATCGACCCGTGCGGCTGTTATTATATTGCCACGAGCTTCTCTCATTACCATTGTGATAAGAAAAAAAAGTTCTCTTTCAAATAAAACTGCTAGCTGATTAAATAAAACTAAACTTTTACACCACAAACATGATTTATGTTCCAGTGTCATGGGCTACGACACTCCTGCCAACGCCACCGGTGACTACTACTTGATCACTGCTGGGCAAAGCCCCTACGGACTAGGCGCGATGGGCACCGCTTATGAAGGCACCAGCTTTATAAGAGAAGCCGGCTTTAACGTCAAAGATCATTTATTTCAAGGATGATATAAAAAAAAAAAATAAGGTGATGATTTGATGTACCTTTCTTGAAATGCTGATGACTGTAACAATATTCTTATGATATAACTAGCTTCTGCAAGCGGCTTTACATGCGTGATAATAAGTTTTTTCATACAAACTTTGGACCCCAATTACATCCCTTAGGAGGTGAATTTTGGTAAATGCTTTCTTTTTGTATACATCATAAAAAGGAAAATTTTCAGCGTCCTATCCTATATCGAAGGGAAAAAATCAAAAGGACTGGGATAAATCAGGACTTAAGTCTTCAATTTATGTAAATTTATGTTATTTTTGTCAATAATTCATCAATAATTCCTACAGTTTAAATATCATGCATGTAAGTAAAGTCAGTAAAGTCTGGCGAGAATAGTCATCATATTGTATCATTTCTAAGAAAAGTACAACTTATTTTATTAAAATTTACCCAATGGCTGTAAGACCGTTTTCACATTATCCGATCCGATATCGGTATCGGACGCCGATCCGATATCGGGGTAAGTAAAATGTATGAAATGTCGTGCTCCGATATCCGATATCGGGTCGGACAATGTGAAAGACAGGTACATATTTCATACATTTTACTTACCCCGATATCGGATCGGCGTCCGATACCCGATATCGGATCGGATAATGTGAAAACGGTCTAATTATACATAACTTGTATTAACGATATAATTTTAAATATCATAGCTTTGTTTTTTTATTTTGTAATATAAATCTCGATTATACCGATCCGATATACGATATTATACGTATGTATGTGATAATGTCATATAAATTATTTGTAAAAACTCGGTGCCAAATACTATAAAGATATCCTATATAGTTATTATGTATTAGTATTTTTTATGTTATGTAAAAACATCTTAATGTTATTACCAAGACACCGAATCTTATATTAAAGATGTATTATTATTATAATAAAGAAAAAAAAAATTATGTTGGTTTCAATGATTATTTCCAGAACACTATTAGTGTTCTCTATAATTAATTTTAATAAAAATTACTTTATTTTTCTATCTTTAAGTTGATAAAGTCAATAGTATGGAAGTGTCGACGAAGTCAATAGTACGGTAGCCAGCTTGACAACGGAAAATCAGCGGATACGTCACACCGCTTGACAGAGACAGGGTTATCTAAGGCTGTACCTACAGTTTAGCTGAATTTGTATCTCATTTCCACTAAAATTTACCTAGGTCACTCAGTGAATAGGATCTCACCAAACCATTACCTCATGTTGACCACGTAAGTATGACACCAGCAACCAGAGCAGCTTCTTTAGACCTAGCATACTGAATTCGAAACTCAATATAGTCCGTCTAATAAAAACGCGAATCCAGAAATTCAGTTGAATCCAAAAATCTTGTATTACTAACTAGTAGGAGAATCATGTCAATCACACTTCACATTTTTTTTATTTCCTACAATTGCGGCTGAATAACGTTGCCAATTAAATTTAAAAAAAAAACTCCTTGCCGCGCTTTTATTAGACGCACACTAGTGAAAATTTTCTCATCGTAAATAGATATAGCTGTATTTTCCATCAACGTAACTAACAAGTAATCGTTTTGATCTTTCCACTCTCTTCGATCTAAGTGACTCATCTATATTATTATTACATATAATAAAACAGTAAAATTGTACATTGTTAGCATTAATTGGCGCAAAAACCACTGAACCGATCCTGTTCAAATTTTGCATACATAATCCTTATAGGACCCTTAATGATATAGGCTATATTTTATCACGCTATTTGCTATGGGGGGTGAGCAATATTGCATTTTGTCGGTTTTGAACGAGTTGCCCCGAGTTCGAATCCCACCTACAATTTATATTTCTGTCAATGTTTTATCTTATTGTTTTTGGAAAAAAAAAATACTTTTACCATTTTTTCATAAGAAAATCAACATTCCTATTTGATTTTTCCCAAATATTTTGTAAAAACTAATCAAAACACGTTATAAAATCCAAGCGTCCACGAAATTCACATACTACAATGTTACATTAGTCAATTTAGCTGCCAATTTATCTACTGAAATGAAAATCATCACGCTATCATGGACGAAGAGCGGGGCAGTCATTTATGACATTTATATGAGAACGTCTATTTTGCTTAATTTTCATCGAACATTGCAGCGCGATCGATTAATGACTAGACTGGGACGTAACATGGTGGTGGTTCGAGTCCCAAGAGGTGTTTTAGAAAAAGCTTTTTTTTATTTTTGTAACATTTTTTTTCACATATTTTTGCATTCTCACAAATTTTTTTAACAAAAATATTACCAAAAGATATTATTATTATTGTTTAACAAAAAAAAAACCCATGGAGACAAATTTTACAACTGCGGAGTTGCACCCCGTTTTCAAAATACAAACAATGACATCCTTCTTCTTCTTCCTGCCCTTATCCCATATTACTTGGGGTCGGTGAAAAACGTTTTCTTCTTCCATTCTGTCCTGTCGTCCGTCACACTATCATCACACTATCATCTGCCCTTTTCTTTCATATCAATCCTTACACAATCCATCCATCTTTTCTTTGGCCTTCCTCTCCCTCTCCATTCTCAAGAACTCTTTTAGTAACGTGCTTTTAATTTCTCCTCTTCACATGACCACACTAAGACAAACGATTTCCTTTCAAAATACAAACATCCATTTATTTTTTTTTAACTAAAGGCTATTTATATTTTAGGTGATTTCTTCCACTCTAGGATCCTTCCTTCGTGCTCCTGCACGAGGGGATGTCAGACTTTCACTGACCAAAACCCACACCTTTGTATGTTTCTTCTTCGCTTTGCGTTCCACGACTCCGGGTGGAGGTGATCAGCAGTAACGACCTCTCACGTCCGGTCCTGGTATAGAGAAAGAAGGTATGGAAAGCAGTCATCATTTCCTTCCGCAAATAAAGCGAAGAAGGTAGCAGAAAGCGCAAAGATGATGCCCTTGGCATTACGAGTCGCAGGGCGATTCCATGCTACCGTTAGCGCGGAGTTTTGGACGGTGCACTATTGGCATTTCGCTGTTGAATAAAGACTGGTCTTAGTCGACTGACGTTGCGTTATGTGCCACGCGCACCTAAAAGAGATACCATAAGCGAACGGCCCTAACGGGCTTCGATAGCTGGAAAATTGTTCGTATAGGGCATCTAAAGGAACAAAGTGAGTATTTTTTACTGCTCTGCATGCTCTACCCGTAAAAATCGAGAGTTTACAGACTGCGTTTGATTATCAGCATGTGAAGTCGGCTAGGTGAAAATACTCGCACACAAGAATTCGTTTATTATTCTCACTAAAGAAAAACATTTATTTGGTGTATTAGGGTGTCAGTCAAATACCGCACCAGAAAATTCCTGCCTCAATAAACAGGTCATATAAACACAAAAAAATGATGGTGATCGGTAAACGCCCTATACATATGACACCTGGGAAGTGTCCAAATGGCGATGGGAGGGGCCTAAGGATGTCCTGTTTCGCACGGTTTCAGCCACGTTGCTTCACTCTAGGAGGTGACTGCTTTCCATTCCTCCTCCCAGCTCATACCATGATCTGAACTAGGGCAAGAGGATTCTGATTTTGACCCGCAAACAGTAGGTACGGCGGTAATCCGCCCTAGCGGGATAACTTCGATCGTAAGGTCCACCGTGTCTTCCCGCCGAATCTAAAACATCTACCTCCCGAAACACTCATGTTCGGTTAGGACCTGCGAAAAGCGCAAGGTGAGGACGTCATGACTCTGTAGTCTCTCTTTAAAGAGTGAATTTTTTTTTTTTTTTAGTCGTTATAAACTAGTGCTTGACTGCGATCCCACCTGATGGTAAGCAGTGATGCAATCGTCGATGGTGAGGCGCACTAGCTTATTAAAAGCCTATTCACTCTAGCCTTGAAGACACCCAAATCATAATCGGACGGAAAAACCGCAGCAGGCAGATTGTTCCAGTCCCTCGATGTACGCGGTATGAAGGACGAGGCGAAACGCTTAGTCCGGACCGTAGAGGTTTGGACAACGTAAGGGTGGATACCCGCCGTACGACGGCTTGTCCGATGGTGGAAAGGGGATGGCGGAATCAATTCATGCAATTCCTGCGCACACTCTCCGAAATGCATCCTGTAAAAAACCGAAAGGCTGGCTACCCTGCGCCTGTGCTCAAGGCTTTGTAGATTGGAGTTAGCCAAATCTGGATCCCCAATTAGCCTCTTTGCACGCCTTTCCACTGAGTCCAAAGCTGCCAGGTGGCATCTTGCAGCTCCAGCCCATATGTGGCTGCAGTACTCCACACACGATCGGACCTGTGCTTTGTATAACATTAGAAGCTGTCCCGGTGTGAAGTACTGCCGGACCTTAGCCAAAACGCCGAGTTTCCTAGCAGCCATCTTGGCCTTGGACTCAATGAACCGCCCCAAGTTCAGATCGGAGGAAATTTCAACTCCCAAGAGCTGAAGGCGGTCGGTGCATTCCAGGGATACATTCCGGAAAGCAGGAGCCAAGGTGAACGGGCTCCTTTTAGCGGTGAATAGACACGCTTGTGTTTTGGTGGCGTTGAATCCCACCAAATTGGCTTCGCCCCACTTGGAGACTGCCTGAAGTGAGTCATTCGTACGCTCTACCATAGCCTCTCTTTCAGACCGGATTAGCTCCTTACTAGCCTGAGTACTCGGCATGTATCTCTCTACAACTGTGCTATCATCTGCATACCCATAGATACCGGGCAGCAGCAGATCGTTGATATGGAGCAGGAAGAGAGTTGCAGAGAGAACAGACCCCTGAGGAACTCCGGCATTAGTTATCATGGGCTCTGATGAGCATCCGTCGACAACAACTCGGAGGGACCGTTCACTCAGGAAGTCTTTTATCCAGTTAATCAGGCCAGGAGAGATGCCGTACGCTGGAAGCTTACTCAAAAGGCTAGCGTGCCATACCCTATCGAAGGCCTTCGAGACGTCTGAGGAGACTGCAAGTCCTTCCCCATTCTTCTCGAGGGCCTCGCCCCACAAGTGAGTGGCATACACTAGTAGGTCCCCAGTAGACCGATTGCGACGAAACCCGTACTGTCGGTCACTGAGGAGATCGTTACCTTCCAGGTATGCCATGAGGCGCGAGTTCAACACACGCTCCATAATCTTGCAGAGTATGGAGGTTATTGAAATCGGCCGATAGTTGGTAGGATCGGCACGACTGCCCTTTTTGGGCACGGGCTGCACGTTGGCAAGCTTCCAGGACTTCGGCACTATACCAGTCCTATATGAGAGGCGAAACAAGCGTGTCAGGACAGGAGACAACTCGGGCGCACATGCCTTGAGAACAATCGCTGGAATACCATCTGGTCCACTAGCCTTATTCACGTCTAGACGACACAGTGCTCTCAGAACCTCTTTGTTCCTTATACGGACTTCGGGCATCGAGGTGCCACAGTGAGGCAGAGTCGGTGGAGTAGCACTGCCAGTGTCAAGACGAGAATTATGGGCGAAGAGAGATGCAAAGAGACCTGCTTTCTCTCTCGCCGTATTAGCTAGTGTTCCATCTGGCCGAACCAGCGGAGGCAATGTGGGCCGACAGAAGTTCGCTTCGACCGACTTGGCAAGGGACCAGAATGCTCTGCTACCGGACGGTTGCGCAGAGAGCTTCTGGCCAATGTGGGAAATGCGATCGAAGCGAGCCTCCCTTAGTGCCTTTTTGTAGGACTTGGCAGCATGGTTGAAGGCTCTCTTCTTTGAACTCAGGTCCGGAGCTTTGCGGTCACGAGCATCCACCCAGGAAAGAAACGCCGAGTGCTTTCGCTTTTCAGCTTCAGCACAGTCGGCGTTGAACCATGGGCGGGCTGAGCTACCGACGGGTACGTCACCATGTGGGATGTAATACTCCATAGCTTGACGCACCACATCGGAAATTGCCTCCGCACAGCTCGACGGATTTTCCGAAGAGAAGCAGACCTGCTGCCAAGGATAAGACGCAAAGAAGTGCCGCATCTCATCCCAATCTGCTGACTTGTAACGCCACACTCGCCGTTCACCGCGTGAGTCGCAGTCAGGTGGCGAGAAGGACGTTACAGACTTCACCAGACAGTGATCTGAAGTTCCGAGTGGTGACGAAACTGTTACGATACATCTGTCTGGATCGGTTGTCAGCAGAAGGTCCAGACAATTGGCAGTATGACCAGCAATATCAGGCACCCTTGTCGCTTGCTTTACCAACTGAGAGAGCCCCATTGAAACTGCAAAGTTTCGCGCTTCTCTCCCAGCGTGGTCAGTCCTCTGGTATGGGAAAAGTCAGTCTTGATGACAGGCGTTAAAGTCCCCCAGAGCGACGAACTGCGCATCCGGGTGCCGATGCAGGGCCGTATCGGCGGCCATACCGAGGTGGTCAAATAACCGAGTTGTCTCCTGATCACCGCTGTGGGATCGGTAGACACAGGCATAGACAATTTTGTCCATACCTGTGTCCACCAACAGCCATAAGGTTGAAAAATCGGGGTCTTCAAGGTGACGGAGACGCTGGCAGCAGATGTCATTGCGGACGTACACACAGACCCCGGCACGCTGCCGGAAGTGATGCTCCAGAGAGTATCCCGGGTAGTTGAGGTACGCCGCATCTGACGGACATCTAATCTGCGTCTCCGTCAAGAAAAGCAAGTGTGGCTTATCGGTTTCAAGGTGGTGGTGGACCGCATTGATATTGGAGTGCATCCCTCGAATATTCGAGAGATGCACTTGGAATGGGAGGACGTGCAACCGCTGTCGACACCTGCTTTTCTTTTTATAATAGTAATAATCGTGGTGTGCCAAAATTAGTCGCCCTAGAATGTAAATTGCAACTAAAAGAACACTGTGGAATTTAGTTGGTAAAAGTCTGATACTCTCTCTCGGTCCACCTAGAGTGGGAGAAGGTATTTGGTGGTTACCCAACAAAAAAAGAGGCAAATACTAAAGGCTGTTATCTGCCCTAATTTGGTTTTTTGAAGAACAAATCATTTTAATTTTGATTTTATCGCAATATGAACTAAACTAACGACTTTACCCATAGAGTAGGCAACTATTTAGAATGCGAACTCTGCGGCTCTGTACTTCGTTGATGTTTTTAAGGCAATTGACGTCGTGCGGAAGAAAAACCCGGGTGTTACCATTGGGTGGATCGCCCGGAGGACACGTTAGAGCATAAAGTACTGGTGGGCCACGCTTAGGCGGAGCACCACCGTGTCCTTGTGGGGACGATCGGTGACAGCAACCTCTCGCGCTGGGCACTGGTACAGGCCATGATCCAGAGCGAGGAGTAGTGGCAAGTAGTCCCCTCACGCCCCAGTCGCTGGGATTCCGACCCCAATTTAGAGCCACCGTAGGAGTGGCTTGCGAATGGCGAGCAATGGGTAGTTTACCATCTGGCTGTCCGGTAATAATCCAGACGGTCAACCGTGGGTATTGTTCCACGCGTGCTTCAAAGAGATTTTAGCAAACTATAGGTGCCCAGCAGGTTCGAAGCCTCTAGGGCCATGGGCGAGCTTCCGAAAGGAAAACCCGGAACCCTGGAACGAAGGCAAAGAAGTAACGAGGTAAGGTTTAGTCAGTAAAAGTCTGACTCACCTTCTGAGAAGTTGATGATTTTCCACCTAAACAAGAAACCTGGGCACGCCGTCATTGCGGCGGTAAGTTTCCTCTTAGAGGAGTGGTTGGAAAGAGATCCTCACGTTCCGTATGCCGTAGGTCCTCACCAGACACGGTAAGTTCGGGAGGCTCCTGCATCGGATTCAGGGGAAAAGGGCGCCCCAGCCAGACTTGGGCGCACTGTCTGCACCGCCCGGAGGACACGGTGGAGCACACGGTAGAGGTATGGCGGTTGCCTTTTTCTGCGAAGCAGTAATGCTAGCCAAGGAGGCGGCTGACCGCGAGCGCGAAAGGGAACGACCCTCACGCCCCCGCCGCCGTCAGGATCACGAGAACGATTTCCGACCACCGTAGGTGCAAGCTTGCGGACGGCGAACACTGGGTAGCTTGCCGTCCAGCAGTCCGGTAATGACCCGGACCGAGTCAAGTCGTCAACTGTTCCACGAGCGCCTTAAGGAAATGTCAGCAAACTGTAGGGGCCCGTGGCAGGGCCGAAGCCTTTGGGGACGTGGATCGGTATTCCGAAAGATAAGCTCGGTGTCCCAAAATTGAAGGCAACACAGGAACGGGGGTGGCGTTTAGTCAGTAAAAGTCTGACATGCCCTCCCGCTCAATTTAACAGCAGGAGAAGTCATTCTGATGTTTACCCATCTGAATTATAAAACCTAAACAAGAAACCTACTGGGGCTATGGTTTCGCTTCTGAAAGGGAGACCCTGGAACGTAAGGCAAGGTAGGAATATAGAAGTGAGTCTTAGCCAGTAATAATCTGACACGCACTTCCACTTCACAGAAGAGCGAAAGTCATTAGATGATTTCCCAACTAAAAAAAGTACTAATTGGAGTTTTAACTTAAACAGTTTTATGTAAAATTAATTAATCAGATGTTTTCGGAAGTATAGGATTAGTTATAAGTAACTTTTGTGCAGTTTTACGAACTTAACGCGGACGAAGTCGCGGGCAACAGCTAGTTTTAATAATAAAAACAAAAGTAACAGTTTTTAATTATAAAGACAAAAGTACCTTCCATAATATAACAAATTAAAATTAAATTAAAATAATTGTAAAAAACACTCCTTTAACGACTGGGGTGTACACAATAAACCGTGGTTCAATGTGTAACACCCTCAGGTGGTTCAATGTGAGTCAGTTTGCTTTCGAATACTCCTCACACAACCACTTTGCACGCGATCGCCACGCAAACTAGTGGGCAGGAACGGAACATAAATACCTCTCTTTCACTCATATTAGCGCGGTTTGGCAATGTCGCATTTTCGAGATTCGACGGTGGTTCAATGTAGCTGCCTGGTTCAATGTGAGACACCCGACCCTATCTGTATTTTACAAATACTGCTTTAAAATATGATGATGAATTAATTTATCTTGAAATGTTATTGTCTTCTTCTTTCAATTCGATGGTAAATTTGTTAAACTGTTCGGGCCCAGTAGGTGGTTACGTTAACTACAGCATCGGCGGCACGCATCAGAACCTCCGAAATGTAGGCGTTATTAAAACCTCCTTTTACGATTCTCGTTAAACATTATTTTTATGTGCCTGCCTGCTATGACTTCCTTAAAGGTAGCCTTTCGAACCGAGCGTCTATAGCGTCAGTGACGCCGCGACTGTGACGCCGCGACAGAGCGACAGATAGATGTTCTATGCAAATTTATGAAATTCTAGGGTTCGTCATTCGAGCTCAGCGACACTAACGCGGCGTCAGTGACGTCATTGACGCCGCGTCAGTGTCGCTGGGTTCGAATGTCGTTCCCTAGAATTTCATACATTTGCATAGAACATCTATCTGTCGCTCTGTCGCGGCGTCATAGTCGCGGCGTCACTGACGCTGTAGACGCTCGGTTCGAAAGGCTACCTTTAACGGTATTTGTTTCTTACCTGTCATTATCTAGCTGACCCCAAAGAGTATGTAATGGCTGACCCGTCGACGATACAAACACACACGTCACATGTAAAAAATCAGGCGGACCGCGTGTTGCTATGACTCAACTGGCAGTGAATGCTGTGTGAAGTGGCAGTGAATGCTGTCTGGGTCAGATTTCGTCGAAATCTCTTGAGGAAACAAAAAACTGTCATTTTGTGAAATGTATTCTGTCGTGTATTATCAAAGAAGACCTGAGACTTGGTGCTTATGCTTAAATGAGTCGCTTAGATTGAAGAGAGTGGAAAGATCAAAACGTTTACTTGTTAGTTACGTTGATGGAAAATACAGCTATATCATTTTACGATGAGAAATTTTTACTATGCGTCTAATGAAAGCGCGACCTGGTGTTTTTTTTTTTAAAACCCGCGAAACGAGACACAATAGTAAGACAATAACAGTGCGGTCCTATGAGACCGGTCGTGGATTCATGAATTAATTGGCAACGTTATTCAGCCGCAATTGTAGGAAATAAAAAAAATGTGAAGTGTGATTGACATGATTCTCCTACTAGTTAGTAATACCACATACAAAATTTTTGGATTCAAATATTGCTAACTAACAAGGATATTGAGTTTCGAATTCAGTATGCTAGGTCCAACGAAGCCTTTCTAGTTGCTGGTGTCATGCGTGGTACAACATGAGGTGATGGTTTGGTGAGATCCTATTCACTGAGTGACCTAGGTAATTTTTTGTGGAAAAGAGATAAAAATTCTTTCAATGTCTCTGTGTGACGTATCCGCTGACGTTTCCGTTGTCAAGCTGACTACCGTACTATTGACTTCGTCGACACTTCCGTACTATTGACTTTATCAATTTAAAGAAAAATAAAGTCATTTTTATTAAAATAAATTATAGAAAGTCAAAGTCAAAATCTTTATTGCATAAACACCAATACAATCACTAATAGTGTTCTGGAAATAATCATTGAAACCAACATAATTTTTTTTTCTTTATTATAATAATAATACGTCTTTAATATAAGATTCGGTGTCTTGGTAATAACATTAAGATGTTTTTACATAACATAAAAAATACTAATACATAATAACTATATAGGATATCTTTATAGTATTTGGCACCGAGTTTTTACAAATAGTTTATATGACATTATCACATACATACGTATAATATCGTATATCGATTCGGTATAAGCTTTATATAACAAAATAAAAAACAAAGCTATGGTACAATTAAAATTATATTGTTAGGTAATACAAGTTATGTATAATTACAGCCATTGGGCAAATTTTAATAAAATAAGTTGTACTTGTCTTAGAAAGTTAATGATACAAGAGGATGTCTATTCTCGTTAAAATTTACTGACATTACATGCATGATATTTAAACTGTAGGAATTATTGATTGAATGATGACAAAAATAACATAAATTTACATAAATTGAAGACAAAGTCCTGATTTATCCCAGTCGTTTTGATTTTTTCCCTTCGATATAGGACGCTGTAAATTTTCCTTTTTATGATGTATACAAAAAATAAGAAAGGATTTTCCAAAATTCACCTCATAAGGGGATGAAACGATAATCCAAAGTTTGTATGAAAAAACTTATTTTCACGCATGTAAAGCCGCTTGCAGAAGCTAGATATATCATAATAATATTGTTACAGTCATCAGCATTTCAAGAAAGGTACATCAAATCATCATCTTCATCATCATCTTAAACATTTTTTTTTTCTATCATCCATGAAATAATTGATCTTTGATGTTAAAGCCGGCTTCTCTTATAAAGCTAGTGCCTTCATAAGCGGTGCCCATCGCGCCTAGTCCGTAGGGGCTTTGCCCAGCAGTGATCAAGTAGTAGTCACCGGTGGCGTTGGCAGGAGTGTCGTAGCCCATGACACTGGAACAGAAATAATGTATGTGGTGTAAAAGTTTAGTTTTATTTATCTACTAGCAGTTTTATTTGAAAGAGAACTAGTACTAGTAGTAGTTTTTTTTATCACATTGGTAATTACAATGGTTGCTTTGTGGATGGGTTTTTTTTTTATGGTAGGGGAATCATCTGAATGACTTCCCCCGCTCTTGGGCGGATCGGGAGGGCGTGTCAGACTTTTACTGACTAAACCCCTACCCCGTTCCTTCGTTGCCTTCGTTCTGGGGGGGACTCGGTGTCAACCTTTAGGAATACCACGTGTTCCCCCCAGAGGCTTCGGCCCTACCGGGCCCCTACAGTTTGCTGACATCTCCTTGAGGCGCGCGTGGAACAGAACGCGCCGTTGACGACTGGGCTCGGTCCAGATTATTTCCAGACTGCCGGACGGCGAGCTACCCAGTGCTCGCCATCCGCGAACCCGCGCCTACGGTGGTCGGAAATCGGGATCGCGATCTCGGCGGCGGCGGCGTGAGGACCGTTCCCTCACGCGCTCGCGGTCAGCAGCCTCCTTCACGAGCATTACTGCTTCGCAGAAGGAGGCGACCGCATGCCAACCCTCCTCGCTCCGGACCATGGCCTGAACCAGGGCCCGGCGCGAGAGGTCGCCGCTCCCGATAGCCTCCACGAGGACACGGCGGTGCTCCGCCCAAGCGGGGCACACTTCTACTGTGTGCTCCACCGTGTCCTCCGGGCGGTCCACACAGTGGCGACACCCGGGCGTCCTCTCCTGCTTGATTCGATGCAGGAACCTCCCGAACTTACCGTGTTCGGTGAGGACCTGCGTCATACGGAAAGAGAGGACGCCGTGACCTCTTTCCAACCACTCCTCAAAGAGGGGCCTAACCGCCTCAATGACGGCGTGCCCAGCACTGGGTTGCGACAGTCGCAGTCGCCATGCCACCCTGAGATTGCTCTGTGGATGGGTGACCATCTTAACATACCGAGTTTCCTCCGTGCCTCGGAAAGCACGTTAAGCCGTAGGTTCCGGGTGTCGTTTGTAGATCTTTGGCAGTCGTTACGGATAGTCAGAAGCCAGTAAATCTGACTCCAGTCTGCCATGAAGTACCGTGTTACCCCAGTGAATGGACGTCTGGTAGGCAGCCGCTCCTCGTAAAATACTGGTATTCAGCTAAATCCGGCTTGACTGGAAGCCGACCCCAATATAGTTGGGAAAAGGTTAAGTAGATGATGGTCATCACAATGGTAACATCTGTTACCATTGTGATACCGTTCCTACCGCAAGAATCCGGTGCAGGAACCTCCCGAACTAGCCATGACCTGTGAGGAACTGCGTCATGCGGAAAGTAAGGATGCCGTGACATTTTTCGAACCACTACTCAAAGAGGGGCTTATCACCAAAATTATGGCGAGCCCAAAAGAGAACTAGATGCAATGGCCTCTTTTTGCGAAGCAGTTATGTTAGTGAAGGAGACGACCGCAGCTATAAAGGAACGGACATCCGCAGGCCCCAGCCAGAAGTTGCAGGACGACGAGTAATAGGTAGGTCGCCATCCGGCCGACTGTTAAGGACCAAGATCCAGACAACTGCGCATAGTGTTCCTCGCACACCTCAAAGTGATGTCAGCAAAACCGTAAAGGCCCAGTAGGGTTTTGCCCGTTAGGACTTTAGGAAATACCTTAACAAGAACGCGTAGTGATAGAAAACAAAGGACAACAGAAGGGATATCATCATCATCATTTCAGCCGAAAGACGTCCACTGCTGGACATAGGCCTCCCCTAAGCGTCGCCACAACGACCGGTCCTGTGCGTCTCGCATCCATCGGATTCCCGCAATCCTCGCCAGGTCGTCGGATACACAAGACTACACCGGACAGAAGGGATACAGTTGTGTTTAAATCAGTAAAACACACACCACAACAAACACCGTCTTGCTCCACCCTAGAGTGACAGTAGCTGACTGATTTCCCAACTTCCAAAATAATAAGAAAAGCTGTTTCACTGGCTAGCGTGAACCTCGATTATATAGCATATCCTTCGCCCTCCTAGAGAAGAGGCCTGAGTCCAAACAGTGAGAACATTACGATTAGTCTTGAATAAATTTTTTTCTTGTGACGTGACTTCATATTTTCAGTTTTCAGACTTTTTCCTATATTTGTGCTATAATACCTTAATGCTTCGTGCCAAAGTTCTAAAAGTACCCTATGAGTGAGTCTTTTGACAGTGTCGAAATGTACGTTTTTTGCAACATAAACGGCCGCATCTTTTTTTTCCGTCAACATACAAGTTTGATTTTTGATTGTTTTAATTACAACTTGATACCTTCACGCGTTCCCTGGATAAAGGGTCTTGACAGACAGACAGACAGACAGACGAACAACAAAGTGATCCTATAAGGGTTCCGTTTTTTCTTTTTGAGGTACGGAACCCTAAAAAGTGCATATTAGCCTCATAATTTTACGACTGCTGGAACTCAGGCGTAGAGAGGGTCAGAGAGAGTCAGGGTGTAGAGGTGGTGGATGGCAAATGTTGTCCTGGTTGGTAATCGAACCCACGATCTCCGGCACAGCAGTCAGGCTGACAAATAGACCAACAGGGCTGTCAACAACAACAACAACACTAAAACAAATGGAGAGAGTGCGCGAGACTTGCACGGTTTGATTCCGCCATCTCCTTTCTTCCATCGAACAAACCGTCGTACGGCGAGTATCCACGCTTACGTAGTTGAAACCTCTACGGTCCGGACTAAGCGGTTTGCCTCGTCGTTTATACTACGTACATCAAGGGACTGGGACAATTTGCCAGCTGCAGTCTTCCCGTCCGATTATAATTTAGGTGTCTTTAAGGCTAGAGTGAATAGACTCTTAATAAATTAGTGCGCCTCACCATCAACGATTGCATCACTGATAACCATCAGGCGGGATTGCAGTTAAGCACTAGTTTATGTTATGGAGGAGCTCGTGGCAAGATAATCACAGCCTCACAGGTCGATCTAAAAGGTTAAGCAACGCTTGCCTAGGTTGGTCTGTGGATGGGTGACCAGCTTAACATAATGAGTTTCCTTCGTGCCTCGGAAAGCACGTCAAGCCGTAGGTTCCGGCTGTCATTTGTAGATCTTTGGCAGTTGTTACGGATAGTCAGAAGTCATTAAATCTAACTCTAGTCTTGCCATGAAGTACCGTGTTACCCCAGTTAATGGGTAGCGGAGGTCTGGTAGGCAGCCGCTCCTCGTAAAATACTGGTATTCAGCTAAATCCGGCTTGACTGGAAGCCGATCCCAATATACAATTGGGAAAAGGCTAGGCAGATGATGACTAGTTTATGTTATGAACAATGCGACATCTTACATGGTGTCACTGGTGTTGCACTTAGATTGCCTGAAGGAGTAGTAGCTGGAGCACTGGATGCTCAAGAACGCGCGGCGGGTGCTCATCGACTCCGCGAAGTACTCCCAGGCTCGGCTGTGGCTGCAGGTCTGCAGTAGGCAGCCGGGCTGTTCCGACCCGCTGTTCGGCCAGAAGTCTACGTGACCTGCGGAGAACATTTGGATAGGAAGGAAACAGAAGCAAGTTGTTAGTGTGTTGTAACTGTAGAGCAGTCAAAGCACACTTATGCGTAACCAAGCATACATAATACATACGGGATCGAACTCTCACACATATCACTCACACAGTCACAGTCACACACACAAACACAGAAATATTAATAAAGGCGACAAATGGTGAGCGGGCGAATTCATGTCCGCGCAACTTGCACAGATAGGGCACATACTAGGCAACGGCCGTCACTTATTAACTTGATTGTGACGAAATCCTGCTAATACATTGCTCCTTAACCACTACGTAATTTTGACGCTCAGCAACTGAACAAGCAATGTAAAAATAACATCACGATACTTTATCAATGCGGTGTATTTCATAATACGGCCGCTTTTAGTTGTCCGGGAGACACATGTTCCGATACATTTTTTACAACATAACAAATCTCCTCCTTTCTGAAAATCAATGCACACAACACACACACTCACAACACACAAGCACTTTCAGACCATAACACACACACAATCACCAACTCACCAATTTTTTGATCCAACCCATAGACACCAGCATCAGAATGTATGACATCGACGAAGGCGGCATCGTTCTTGGTCAGCCTCAGCGCTGGTGCCACGTCACTGAAGCATGGCCCAGCCGGGTCCAGGGCGGAGAGCCTGCCCACCTTGTGGCCCGTCCTCTTGAGGAACTCCTTGCCCGCAGACCCTGAGATGTGGCTACCGAGACTGTGGCCTATCAGGTGGATCTTTGCGGGCTCTAGACCATCTAGGAAGAGATTAAAATGGTCTTGTTAATTATATTTTGTACACTGTAGAGGTTTTTTTAAGTAGGGAATCATTAGAATGACTTTCCCGTTCTTGGGCGGAGCGGGAGGCCCATTCCTTAGTTGCCTTCGATCTGGGGTCACCGAGTTCCCTTTCGGAATCCGATCCATGGCCCAGTGTACCTACCCTGTAGATGTAAGGTAGTTATAATAGTTGATGTGATCTGTGAATGGATGAAGATACTGGGGCGCAAAACAAAAATAACGGGGTACATAGAAAAAATTGCGAAATTACCCAAAGTTACGTAGATCACTTCTATAAATAGTGTAAAACTAGTTAAGTTTTCTAAATATATTGTTTTTTGGCTTTCTTTCATTATTATCTTTTTCTTTCACTATAAGTAGTTGGTCTTAGACACTTGCACGTGTCTCCAGTTGACTTAGGTATAAGATGATAATGTACAAAATTAAAAGCATTTACGTGATTAACAGCATTTCTACACGAACTATAGCAAGACGCCATTATTATCAAAGAGTGACGTCAAACACACAATACCTCTTTATCATGATGCATGTGCATCGTTTGCGTGTCGTGCGTTGCATCACTTTGTTTTATGACAATAGCACTTAACTTGGTATCTAATGCGTTGGTCTTCCGGCATATTACAAATGTCTTTTATTAATAGGTTTGCGTTTCTATGTCTTTGTTACTCGACAATGTAGAGTTAGGGCCGATTCACACCGGAGTGGTAGTGGCGACGACGGCGATGCGACAATGCCGGCAGACTCGCGTCAATGCTCGTGCAGAGAATAAAAGGGGAAAATCATTGCCGACGGCAACGCGCTTTCGCTAGTGCTACCTTTTTCCTTTTTACCCTTTGTTCATTCTATGTATCTTTCTTCTTCAAAAAGAATAGGTGCATTAACTTATATTATCAGACTAGGCCGCTAGGCGCATTGGCCTAGGCTAGTTACCTAAACGTGCAATTTCTTACTAATAAACATATTTTCGTTCGAATTTGTGTGGTTTTAATAATTTTGAATCAGCTAGGGTTAAACTCAATTCACATACTTGTTCACAGGGGTAGTGACATTAAAAAGGTTAGGAACCACTGTTCTAGAGTCTTATTTCTTTGGATGATTATCAGACAATAGTGACAGAAAACTATATGGGGCATAGATATATTTTAATCATAGTCTGCCCCTGAAATAATGGTGACTTTAAAACATCATAAAACGGTTACAAGACTTACTAGAAACTAAGGCTGCCAGGGTAGCTCCGAGGGTCCTGCCTATGAACGTCACGATGGTGCTGGCGCGAAGGTAGAAGAACTGGATGAGGGAGCTGGCGTCCAGAGCCAGGATGCTAACGCAGTCACCTGGAAACATAAGGCACACATATGAGAGCTATTCATCATCATCATCATCTCAGCCGAAAGACGTCCAATGCTGGACATAGGCCTCCCCCAAGCGTTGCCACAGCGACCGGTCCTGTGCGTCTCGCATCCATCGGATTCCTGCGACCCTCGCCAGGTATTGCTTAGGTTGAAATTAAAACTTTGGTCTACTGTCTTCCTAAATGAGGCCTTACGGGGCCACGGTAATTCTTTTGAACAATCCCATTACCCCGGAAGATAATAATAATCCTCCTGACCGAATTTCAATCACAGTGGCCCATCTCAGCAGAAATCAGCTAAGTACGCAGGAGATATTGCAGTCCAAAAGTGTGCGCAAACACAGGTATATTTTTCAAGTGGGGAATCATCAGAATGGCTTAATGAATGACGTGTCAGATTCTTATTGACTAAACCCCACCCCATTCCTTCGTTGCCTTCGATCTGGGGGGGACACGAGCTCATCTTTCGGAATTTCCGTGTTCCCCAAGCATAACACAAGTGCACTCTCTATTCCATTACTCTCATAGCCCGATGGGACGGCAATCCGACACGGTGGGAGAGAGATCAGACACAGGGCCAACAGCTTTACGTGCTTTCCAAAGCACGGGGATGTCACACCACCAACTTACAAACTCCGGGTAGCTACAGAGTAATTCCTAAAGGACAACAAAACTCAATAGCACTTTTATGTCCATCCCGGGAATCGAACCTAGGACCCTACCATCAGCAGTCGCTCTTGCGACCACAACACCACCGAGGCAGTTACCCCGGCAGATAAAGAACATTGAACAATCCAAATGGCGAATTTCTTCAAGAAAGTCGACTTACAAATTTAAATGGAGTTTCCGTACAGTAATCATAAGTCACTTCAGAATTTGTTTCGAGTAACAGTTTTTTTTATCCCTCTCCTAGAGAGGAGGCCTAATGCCCAACAGTGGGAATATTACAAGGCCGATAATCCTAATAATAAAAAACAGTTCTGTATACCTAGTCCTTCTTCCGCCGCTAGCCTGATGGTCTGGAAGCTGGTCTTCTGAGGGTTGTCGGTGAAGCCGTGCATGTAGACCAGCATGCGGCACTGAGGGTCGAACCACTCCTCCTTGGGCATCTCCACAGCCGCTTGCGTCAAGTTGTAGATCACTGTCTTACCGCTGCAGACAATTATTTATAATTTAGGTATCTAGTTTTAGGATTAAGGTAGGTTACATAGTAATTTAGGTAGTATGAGGAGCTCGTGGCTAGATAATAACAGCCGCACGGGTCGATCTTCAAGGTTAAGCAACGCTTGCCAAGGTTGGTCTATGGGTGACCATCTTGACGTAACGAGTTTCCTCCGTTCCTCGGAAAGCACATTAAGCCGTAGCTCCCGGCTGTCAATTGTAGATCTTTGACAGTCATTACGGATAGTCAGAAGCCATTAAATCTGACTCTAGTCTTGCCATGAAGTACCGTGTTACCCCAGTTAATGGGTAGCGGAGGTCTGGTAGGCAGCCGCTCCTCGTAAAATACTGGTATTCAGCTAAATCCGGCTTGACTGGAAGACGACCCCAATATAGTTGGGAAAAAGCTACGCAGATGATGATGATGATGATGTATCTTCAAGGCTAGAGTGACCCTCAAGCTGAAGGGTATTTACAACTCCGTGATAAGACCTGTCATACTGTATGGATCAGAAATTCAGAATGTTGGGCTGTGAAAAAGACGGATGAAAAAAGATTGCATGTAGCGGAGATGAGAATGTTGAGATGGATGTGTGGTGTGACGAGAATGGATAAAGTGAGAAATGAGTATATATTAGAGGAAGTTTGACCGCGATCCCACCTGATGGTAAGCAATGATGCAATCGTTGATGGTGAGCCGCACTAATTTACTACACTTCCATAAATTATTATTTTCTATTTCTGTATGTATTAGAAGAAGATGCAGCGTTGGAGGGCCTCCCACAAGATGGACTGACGACCTGGCGAGGGTCGCGGGAATCCGATGGATGAGAGACGCACAGGACCGGTCGCTGTGGCGAGGCTTGGGGGAAGGCCTATGTCCAGCAGTGGACGTCTTTCGGCTGAGATGATGATGATGTATTAGAAGGGCTCTCACCTGGTGATGTAGACTAGCGTCAATTTGCTCATGTCCGGTTCTTCTACAAAATTCCCGTATCCCACTCCAACTATGGGTTTCACGGTGGAACCTGTAAGATATTACGGTAACATTTAACATGACGAACGATAAAGGAAGTTCTATTAATGTTGACGATAGCATTACATCCAGGGGGGTAGCTACCGCAGTCCAATCGTTTCAGGCTTTAGGGGCCCCAGTTCGCAAAAAGCATAAAATTATTTCTGAAAAATTCAAATTCTTACTAATGAGAGGCTCTCAGGGAGGAGCTCGTGGCTAGATAATAACAGCCGCACAGGTCGATCTTCAAGCTTAAGCAACGCTTGCCAAGGTTGGTCTGTGGACAGGTGACTATCTTAACATACCAAGTTTCCTCCGTGCCTCGGAAAGCACGTTAAGCCGTAGCTGTAGGTCCCGGCTGTCATTTGAAGATCTTTGGCAGTCGTTACGGATAGTCAGAAGCCAGTAAATCTGACTCCAGTCTTGCCATGAATAATAATAACAATAATGGGTAATAATAATAATGATGCATAATAATAATGGGTTGTGGAGGTCTAGTAGGCAGCCGCTCCTCGTAAAATACTGGTATAACCGGCGGCACGTATCTTGGCAATGCGCAGAAATCGT
The DNA here is from genome assembly GCA_030763345.1 of Mythimna separata. Taxonomy (NCBI): domain Eukaryota; kingdom Metazoa; phylum Arthropoda; class Insecta; order Lepidoptera; family Noctuidae; genus Mythimna; species Mythimna separata. The sequence goes on along the minus strand of CM061188.1, from coordinate 1,151,318 downwards.
TTTTTAGATCTATTTGGTGGTCAAGCGGGACGCGGGGTATGAGGTAGCGCCGATCCGGTGCGCGATTGGTGCAGTATTATAATAGTGGTTTATGATTGGTGCGTTAGACAACTTTTGCCTCCGCACTGCGTTACGTCCCGTTCGCTCATTCGCTGTTTTGTGCATCATGCGCGACACTTGCCAACTTATTTGCCGGGTATTATATTCAGCTGAATCCGGCTTGACTGGAAGCCGACTCCAATATAGTTGGGAAAACGCTAGGCAGATGATGTTTGTTCTGGGTCATAGAGGGAACAGAACAGAGCTTCAACTTACAGAGACTGCCTCCAACGAACGCTGCACCCTTGCCGAGGGGGTCCGTTATAGCTTGAATCTCGTTCTGGGCTTTATTCTTGGCGATGGTCACTAAGTCGGGGAAGCCAGGGAGCGCGGACTGCGCTGTGGCCGCCGTGGACAGCCACAGCGCTGACAGGAACGAGATCAGCCGAGACATTTGGTTGGGGACCTGGAAATGGAGACGGATGGTAAGGCTGGTTTTCTTCGTTATTTAGTACGGAGAGTATGGAATCGCTGTATTAGTACTGTAGTGACCTATAATAAAAATAATATATGTAACCACTGATGGTAAGCAGTGATATTTTATTATAGCAATCGTTGATGGATCGAAGTACATAGTCTATGAAGAGCCTACTCACTCTATCTAGCATTAAAGACACCTAAATTTTAATTGGGCGGAAAGATCGCAGCGGGCAAATTGTTCCAGTCTGTCGATAGATCGTCAGTCATTAGATAGTCCTCTATTATTATTCTTGTTACTTTTTAGGGTTCCGTACCTCAAAAGGAAAAAACGGATCACTTTGTTCAGTCTGTCTGTCTATCTGTCTTGCGAACACGTAACGGTATCAAATTGAAATTAAAACTATATACTTAAGTCCGCGGTCCCTTGAAACTGTGCAAAAATCAAACTTGTAAGTTGACGGATAAAAAAGATACGCCCGTTTATGTTACAAAAAACGTACATTTCGACGCTGTCAGAGGAATCAAATTCATAAGGTACTTCCCGTTGTCCTAGAATCTTGACATTTGGCACGAAGTAAGGTATAATAGCACAAATATAGGGAAAAGTCTGAAAACTGCTTTTTTTTGTTACGTAACAAGAATTATTTATTTGAAAAATTTTCAGGACTCGATTCGAGAATTGAACTGTTTTCATAGGTAAGTTGCAGGTATCGAGTTGAAATTAAAACTATATAATTAAGTTTGCGGTCTCTTGAAGCTGTGCAAAAATCAAAATTGTAAGTTGACGGGAAAACAAGATACAGAAGACACAACACAACAATAAAAACAGTAAATAGAGTAAAACAAAAATTAAATGATTTAAAAAAAAGACAAGTCGCGCAGGACTTTCCTATACTATAATACACATTCATACATCCATCTCACAAAATTTCATACATTCTGACAGTATCGTCTTCCATTTCTCCGTAAACATATCAAACTCTGTGTTCAGGTCTAGGAGAGCATTAAGCGCAGAGAGAGTCCGAGGTATGGGTGATTTTGAGTGCGCAACTGTGCGACACGTTGGAACTGCCAGGAGCCGAAGTTACCAGCCACGTCTGTAGTTGTTTGGCACATATAAGTTACATATAAGGTTTTGTAGATCAGGAGCATCAATCATTCCCCTGAGTATCTTGAATGCCACAATCATCTGGTCTGGTGGTCTGGTCTGGTGGTGACGTCCGTTTATGTTGCAAAGAACGTTCATTTCGACACTATCAAAGGAATCAAAATTCATAGGGTACTTCCCGTTGACCTAGAATCTTGAAATTTGGCAAGAAGCAAGGTATTATAGAACAAACATAGAGAAAAGTCTAGAAAAAAAACCGGGCAAGTGCGAGTCGGACTCGCGCACTGAGGGTTTCGTACCAACCTACCTATAAAAACAGTTTAAGGCGACTCAAGTCAACATTTTTTCCATACAAATTTCGGGGGGGTTTTACTCCACTATTTGACCATGTACATCCAAAGTTAAACATGATATCGTTTTGTTTCATTATTAATTTTGTCTGTACGGAAGCAGAATTGTAAAATAATAAGCCAATAAAAAGTTACGAGCTTCTAAAGTTTCGTTTTTTTGGCTAATTTTAACACAACTTTGAGCGTAAATTAGGAATAAAAGACGCATCAAATTTCAAAAACGAAGCCCGTACCGACACCACAAATTTATCGAAGAATTTAATAAATTTTATTTGAAATTGATTGATGCAGTGGTTTTTTCGTAAAACCCCTTCTTCCAAAGGCCTTTTTGTATTTTATCACGCACGCCTTTTACTCAGAACTATCGTACATCTCACTGAATAAAGTTACCCCCGGTTGCGGTGCGGGGGGACGACGTGTCACAGCGCCGCGCGCGGCTGTCTGAGTTTGGTTCAGTCTACTGCGGCCTATATCGTTCGTATTAGTAGGGGAGGCCACGATGCTAAATGGGGATTTACTCGAGCGTCGTAGAGACCTATTGGGTTGCAAAGCTTAGATGATAAGAAGAAAAAAATGTTCTATGATTATACCTTTTCATCGGTGGGGGAAGCGGCTATAGACTTTTAAATATGTAAAAAAAAAACTGTTGCATGGACATCCTCGAGCGCGTCAGATATTGATAGCATCAATGCCCTACGTATTTTTAATAATGTACGTATGTTAATCTGATCGTTTGCATGATGGGGGTGGTTGTATGGAAGGGTTGAAAATGGAAAAAAAAATAATTTAATCGAGCGCGTCAGATTTTCTAAGGGAGTGTTAAGTGCACCAAAAAAAAAGATCTCATTCACTAATCTGACCATTTCGATGAGACGCAAACTCGTGGCCACTTTCATAAAGTGCAAAAAAAATTCGCCATTTTGAAATACTCAAGCGCGTCAGATTAAGATATATACGGTTCATCTTTATGTTCTAAACGTACTGTTTCATAATCTGACAATTATCTAGCGGGATTCGCCTGATCTGACAAAAAACCCCCGCAACTTCCAGCTAATTCCATTCCTGGGCGCTTAAAATTGTACTTATATCATTTTTGAGCTCGAAATATATTTTATGTGATATTTTGAGCTCGCTAAGTTCAAAGAGATAATATTTGAGCTCTCCCAGCTCGAAAGTCTGATAAAAGTTTCAAAGAACACTATTTTTGGAATCTTCAAACCGCAATAACTTTTGAACGGATCAAGTAATTTTCACGCGGTTTGCGGCATTCAACGCAGTTTTATCATTCTCATAAGTAATTTTCTGGTTTTAATTTATTGAACCAAAAATTTCGGAGTAATCCCGAAAAATCACTTTTTCGGGTTTCTTTCGTTCACGATATCTCTCGAACGAATCAACCGATTTTGACCAGCTTGGTAGCGGTCGACGTGGTTTTTCAAGCTCAAAGGCGGATTAGTTTTTGAAGTTGATCGATAAAGCCGTTTAAAAGTTATTTAAAAAAAAACCACTTTCAAAATATAAAACTTATTTTTTTGAGATTTTTCAAAATTTCTCAAAATCTAACGGTCCGAATCAGTTCAAATTCCCACGAAATCTAATTTTGAGGGAACTCTTTAGTAAACCGGAGAAGGAAATGTAGCCATCACACAACTGCACGCATTTAACTTTATCGACGATTTTTTGTTATTTCGGCTTGCGGAAATCGTCAGATTATATATTTTTCATTATTCTTGAATTATTTCCTTCAAAATAAAAAAAAAATTAGCTACGCTCGAGAATGTCGAGATGACGTTTTTTTTTTACAACTTTGCTGCCCTCCCCTTTCTTTACGTCTCTCTCAAATTGTCAGATTAGTGGAATATACACTTTTTAAGATGTAATTAACTCACCCTACCTTAATCTGACGCGCTCGAGAATGTCTGAGGGTCATTTTTTTTTTACTAATCTGATCCTGTATCCTTCACGGGCGGCTTTATATATGGGCCTCATATTTGGTGGAGGTACTTAACTGGGTGCAAGGTATCCCCCTGTATATTAATCTGCCGCGCTTTAGTAAATCCCGAAATCCCTTCTGGGGCTCCCCTACTATATGACGTGTATGTTGACTACCTATAATATCTACGCTTTATTAACCGACTTCAAAAAAAGAAGGAGGTTATCAATTCGACTGTATTTTTTTAAGCTATTGCATAGCTTCTATCGCGGGCCTTGAGCGTGGGGACCGAATCCAGAAATTCCGTAACGAAAAAACCTAACACCCTCCACTCCGACCGGCTATGTTATGTCTGATCAGGCAACTGCCCAATTGAACGAGACGGGTTTTGTGTCTGGTCCGAGCAACTGCCCAATTGAGAAAGAAAGAAAGAAAGAAAGAAAATGGTTTATTTGGCCAACAAGCGTACAGACAGTGTAGAAAAAAAAAAAAACAAGTAGATAACATCTAAGCATAAAACTTAAAAATATAAGTACTTAAAAATAAACATGAGTAAAAGTAACAAATTGGTTGACACTGCATGTCACACGGTTGCGCCAAATAGGTCCAGTTCAGCAATAATGCCAGGCAACTACGTGGTAGTTGCCTGACGCTGGTTTTCAACTGAACCTTAGAGTGAACGGAAAGGGATTAAATATAAGTGACCAATGTTAGATGTACCTAAGGTAAATAAAAATAAATAAAAGATAACGTGAGATAAATAATAAAATAAGTGTTCAGTGTACAAACTAATAAATATAAATATATTTGGACGACAGAAATGACAAAACATAAAACCGGTTTTTTTGCACCTCAACTGCATTAACTCTGAAGTGTAGCTGTAGGCACAATAAATATGTCTACACACCGCCATCACTGCGCGCGGTGCATCTATACACTTAATTACCTACCTAATATGCCTCGGGCAGCTAAATAATATAATATTAAGTGTACGATTAAACCGGTTAACCAGTCCTCCGGGTGGCACCACCGCGAGACAACCATTGGCAATCAATAAACACAATTGAAACTTAAACTTATACAACCATAATTCTTTGAACACAAACAATTTGGTAAAAAATAATATTAGAATCAGATACATATGGACGTTAAAGAAAACATAAATTTTAAAAGACCAAAGTTTACGACCTTTTCCCATCAGCAACCGTAATCGATGCGGGCTCAAAAACACGCTGAATATCAGCCTCACATCGTATTTGGGAAGCGGGCTCCCCGGGTTTACACCGGGCAAGAATACGGCCCCGTTTGCACCACACGAACTGCCATCCCAGCCTACCCCCAGCTTCCCGCGCCATCCGAAATAACTCACGGTTTGTCCTCGTGAGGCGCTCGTTGATAAAGAATCGCGCTGGCGCGCCAGGCAGGCCGAGATCAGCTGAGGTCATACCGCGGCGCACTCGCGCAGCCTCCAGCATCTCGTCCCGAAGGTCGCGGCGCGCAAGCTTAACGACGAGGAAGCGCGGGCGGGTCACCACCGGCGCTGGCTGTGTCGCGTTGATGCGCCTACCTCCGATACGCTCGGCACTCACAATATCGCGAGCTTCGACTTTGACGCCAATCTTTGACGCCACCAGTATAGCCGTATGTATCGGGTTTTCACCAATCGACTCAGGCAAGTTTGAAATCTGAAGATCCGTAGCCAGTAACTCCTGATCACGGTCGTTGATGTCGCTGCGCAATTGATCGATCAACCCGTGCACATCTGACGAAACGGGCTGAGCCCCCTTTTGGTTCTCCAAAGCAGCAACTCTATCCTCCAAACCAGCGATACGGTCATTCGTGGAGTGCAACGATGTTCGCAGCTCAGCCAGATCATTGCGTAGTATAAGGAACTCACTACGCACTGTTTTAATAAATTCCTCTTTGAATTTTTTTAGCTCAGCCCTTATATCTTGGGTGAGTTCCTGCGTGGCTTCCGAAGAAGAGGTATTTGTCGGGCTTGTGTCTATGAGGTCTTCCAGTAGTGCATCTGCACGACCTCTAACTGGCGTTTCGGACCGGTTGTCCCGCACAATGTTTTTCTCACATTCCGGGCACTGCCAAGAAGGTGGTATAGTGCCCGTCTTTTTAATGCCAACGCACTGCCTATGGTACCAGGATCGGCAGTTGTCGCATTTTGCAGCATCTGTTGACGTCAAAAAAACTTGCCGCAGGCCCCACATTTGACCATGATGAAATGTTATCTTGATCGACAGATAGTTCCCCTGGGTACCAACAGATGGCGCTGCACTCAATTACGCGTTTACGGCAAAAATCAACGGTGTTATGGTGAGTTACAACACCATAAGCCCAGACACTGCTTCAAAATAAAGTTGTGCACACACTGGTAGTTAGTCACGAAGTTTTGCCAAAACAATGTTTAAACTATTGATATTATTCACACGTATCGGGTAGAAACGTACTGATAATAGATCGCACGTATAGTTTTTACTGTTTTATATTGTGAACACAAAATATTATCGCTTGATAACAATACCACTTATTGATTGCACTTATGTCTGTATTTTCGTAATAAAGTTTTAATTAAAATAAGAAGTTGTTAATTTTTAAACGTATGAATAGCTTTGGACACCGTTACTCAGACAAGGTAGGTACCGTCACCGGGGAGCCGTACCGTCACAAGGTAGGTACCGTCACCGGAGCGAAACGGGTGTTGTGTCTGGTTCGGGCAACTGCCCAATTGAGCGAGATGGATGTTATGTCTGGTCCGGGCAACAGCCTAAGTTTTTTTTGTTTAGACTTTAGAGTGCATCTTCCGACCAGAGAGTTGTTATGTCTGGTCGGGCAACTGCCCAATTGAACGAGACGGGTGTTGTGTCTTGTCCAGGCAACTGCCCAATTGAGCGAGGCAGGTGTTGTGTCTGGTCCGAGCAACTGCCCAATTGAGCGAGACAGGTTTTGTGTCTGGTCCGAGCAACTGCCCAATTGAACGAAACGGGTGTTGTGTCTGGTTCAGGCAACTGCCCAATTGAGCGAGATGGATGTTGTGTCTGGTCCGGGCAACAGCCCTAGTTTTTTTTGTTTAGTCTTTAGAGTGCGTCATCCGACCAGAGAGTTGTTTTGTCTGGTCAGGCAACTGCCCAATTGAGCGAGATGGATGTTGTGTCTGGTCCGGGCAACAGCCCTAGTTTTTTTTGTTTAGTCTTTAGAGTGCGTCATCCGACCAGAGAGATGTTTTGTCTGGTCAGGCAACTGCCCAATTGAGCGAGGCGGGTGTTGTGTCTGATCCGGGCAACTGCTGGTGCACAGCACGCCGGTCATGTGGCCCGCGTCCGCGGACAATAGGAAGGTGAACTCAGTGCGGCGCCACAGCGCTCTGTGAGGTGAGGTACACGACGCGGCGCGCGACCAGACGGGCGTTGTCTGATCATTATTGTGCAGTAGAAGGGTCTCAAAATAAGAAAACAAATGAAAATTTGTCTTTTTTTTCATTGCCGAGAAACGAACAAAGGTACGTAAGAGCGTTTTCACATTATCCGATCCGATATCAGTATCGGACGCCGCCGCCGATCCGATATCGGGGTAAGTAAAATGTATGAAATGCCGTGCTCCGATATCCGATATCGGGCCGGACAATATGAAAGACAGGTACACATTTCATACATTTTACTTACCCCGATATCGGATCGGCGTCCGACACCGATATCGGATTGGATAATGTGAAAACGCTCTTAGGTATTATTTTAAATCTTTTGTTTTTCGAATTCGAGCGGCACACACCGCAACAACCGAAACGGTATGACATGTGTGCATCGTGTAATTTCGTTTTTATTCGGAGCGCTATGTGCAAAGCAGACGTCCCGTCGTGCGTGAGGACTAGCGTCTTACCGCTCATCACTGATACTATCTCTTTCGGGCACGATGTCAAGTGAGACAGCGTGCTTTATTGCCCCGCCCGCCAGTGAGTTCAAGCCCGCGCAAAGTGGGACCTTAATTCTCGAATCGAGTCTTGAAGACTTTTGAATTTTTTTTTCTTGTGACGTAACTAAAAATTTTCAGTTTTCAGACTTTTCCCGATATTAGTGCTATAATACCTTGCTTCGTGCCAAATTTCAAGATTCTAGGTCAACGGGAAGCACCCTATGAGTTTTGATTCCTTTGACAGTGTCGAAATGTACGTTTTTTGCAACATAAACGGGCGTATCTTTTTTTCCCGTCAACTTACAAGTTTGATTTTTGCACAACTTTAAGGGACCGCGGATTTCAATATATGGTTTTAATTTCAACTTGATACCTTCACGCGTTCCTGAGAAAAAGGGTCTTGACAGACGGACGGACAGACGGACAACAAAGTGATCCTATAAGGGTTCCGTTTTTTCCTTTTGAGGTACGGAACCCTAAAAATATAGAAAAAAACTGAAAATTTGTAGTTACGTCAGAAGAAAATATTGAGAGACTCGATTAGAGAATTGAACTGTTTTTATAGGTAAGTTGGTACGGAACCCTCAATGCGCGAGTCCGACTCGCACTTGCCCGGTTTTTTTATTATGCTTTTGGGTACAATTTTGACTAGTTGCACTATGAGGATAGTCTGAGACTAAATGTGGCGCAGACTGAGTACATGTTCTGTGGCAGCACGGATTCAAACACCATCCAAATAGGCTCGGACCGGATCACAAGCTCCGATACATTCAGGTACCTTGGATCCGTGCTGCACGAGTCTGGCAACGTGGACGACGATGTCCAAGCACGTATAGGCGCGGCTTGGGCGAAATGGCGAGAGGTTACGGGCGTTATATGCGACCGCAAAATGCCTCCGAAGCTTAAGGGACAGATACATAAATGCATCATTCGTCCTGTCCTCCTGTACGGCGGCGAGTGTTGGCCAGCACTAAACAGACACACCCAGGAGCTTCGCGTCACGGAGATGAAGATGCTGAGGTGGATGAGCGGCGTAACGCGATCCGATCGCATACGCAACTCATTCATCCGAGTTTGTCTTGGTGTCCGTGACGTGGGGGAAAAACTGCAAGAGTGTCGTCTGCGATGGTATGGCCACATCATGCGCCGCCCTACGGAGTACGTTGGCCGGAGATGCATGAATATGGCTGTCCTTGGCGCTAGGTCTCGTGGTCGCCCTCGTATGCGCTGGCTGGACGTCGTCAAGTCCGACATGAGAGCCAATGGCCTTACTGTCAAGGATGTAGAAGATCGGGCAAAATGGAGCAAGCTAAGCCGGAAGGTGGACCCTGGCAAAAGCCGGGACTAACGCCAAGTTGAAGCACTATGAGGATAGTAACTGAAAGCAACTGAAGGAATTTACTGACTGAAACCCGCACCGGGCAAAAATACACTAGCTTCTAACGTTTATTTCACAAAGCCTATATGGGCACTTATAGTGCCCATATAGGCTTTGTGAAATAAAAACATTTTGATAGATTTTTTATTAATAGGCAAGAGCGTGCCTTCTGACTTCTAGCTCACCTAATAGTAAACAACAACAATGATGCTTACGCGTATATTGGTTCAAAGAATCTTTAACATACAAACAAATTAGGTAACCCCCTTTCACAACCTTAAAAGTTCAATTTTTAAAAACCTCTTCTTAGTACTCGCCTCAGCGGCGAGGGGTAAACTTGCGTGCGAGTGAATCCGCTGCTTGTACCAAAAATTATTATAAACCTGACCTAATTAAGGGACGGAGAATTTTAACTGCGAGATTCAGAAACCGTCGCTCAACTAACAACGCCATCTAGTGACCACGTTCCCAACTTTTTTCACAAATTCACAATTTCCTCAAAAGATGACGCAGTGAACCAATATTTATGTAAACACAATTTGAAAAATAGTATGTAAAATATATTATTAAAGTTCTCTCACCAAATGCCGTTCGCTCAATGATGCAATAAATCCAAACCGGCTTTTATTAATTGTCGTAACTTAATTTTGGGAACAGGATTTCGTTGCAATACAAAGAATCTATTAACAATATATCTCTATCATGAATTAATGCCATTACTAAATAGCACGAAATATATGTACAGTAACGTTAAAAACAAAAAAAAATCGACTTCAAAACAGAAAATGAAAGATTCGCGCCTCACGCACGTAATAAGATAACCGCCATGATAATTCGGTTGTATAAAAAACCCTACCAAATAAGATGTATTATTACTCGCCAATATCAGTTATTATGCAGTGAAATTCATTCTTATTTTGGAATCATTATAATTGCACAATGAATGAATTTTTCTTTCTCGCTTGCACCTGTGCAATGTTCACTGTCTTCCTCCTCATAACTCGGTCCGGATCAAGTTATATTGAGTTCAATTTTCTACGTGCGAAAACGAGACGGCAAGAGTTGGAGTAATAGGCGTTAGTTTATAGGAAAGAAAAAGATAGATGCGTATTATGGGTTTTAGTTGTTTGAAAAGGTAATCCGGTATTTTTCGGCTTATGATTTTGGCATTGACGACAAATGTTGTATACATTTTAAAAAATCGAAGTAATTGAACAATAGAAGGGTTGGTGACCTATAGATTTCTGTTTCAAAAGGGAACTCGAAAGGAATGGAGTTATATGAAGGCTTCGCGACTGATCGCCTTTATCATAAAGGGAAGCTTCGTGCAAAATGTCACGCTCCTATAGGGAACGAAGGTTTAGCCAAAAGGTAAACAAACCATAAAAAGGGTTCTTTGTATGTCACGATTGATGTAATGAACATATAAAAATAAGTATGGAATGAATAACTACACTGACAACATTAGAAATTATATTTTAGAATGATGTCTGTGGAACTTATGTTATCCTTTCAGATTTATTTGAAATCAAACATTATAAATGCTTGAAATTATTTTCATAATTTTTATTAATTATGCATTAAATAGTTCACATGTAAAAGAACCTAAAATGACATTTTAATACTACTAAGTTGTAGACCACAGATACTGGGAACATTTTACATTAAAATGTGACGTTTTGTCATCGGTGGGGTTATACCCGCCATATTGAAAAAAATTTTTTTTTGTTTACCTTGTGGCTCAAGCTCCGGTGAATACACTGTAGTCCCAGTATTTTGGCTATGCGTTGATATGTCAGTCAATTAGTTTCTCCTTTTACTTATACATAATATTTACGAGTATATTCATAGATATCTGGTACGTCATAATGACGGTAAATCTGGTGAAACGGATTGGATTAGATATAGTTAGTGATAGCTAGCTAGCTAAATGACTGAGGAGCTCGTGGCTAAATAATAACAGCCGCACAGGTCGATCTTCAAGGTTAAGCAACGCTTGCCTAGGTTGGTCTGTGGATGGGTGACCATCTTAACATAACGAGTTTCCTCCGTGCCTCGGAAAGCACGTTAAGCCGTAGGTCCCGGCTGTCATTTGTAGATCTTTGGCAGTCGTTACGGATAGTCAGAAGCCAGAAAATCTGATTCCAGTCTTGCCATGAAGTACCGTATTTCCCCAGTTAATGGGTTGTGGAGGTCTGGTAGGCAGCCGCTCCTCGTAAAATACTGGTATTCAGCTAAATCCGGCTTGACTGGAAGCCGACCCCAATATAGTTGGGAAAAAGGCTAGGCAGATGATGATGATGAGTGATAGCTAGCTAGCTATAATTCATTGTTGTACAGTATAACGTCCGATGGTTGCGAGACGCACAGGACCGATCGTTGTGGCCACGCTTCGGGGGAGGCCTATGTCCAGCTGTGGACGTCTTTCGGCTGAAATGATTATGATGATGATGATAACGTCTTATGAGCAGTAGTGGTTAATGGTCCAAACCTAGCTAGTTCGTCTAATTTATTTCATCACCACTGCTCTTAAAACGGTGAAGGAAAACATCACTCTCAAACTCTTAGAGCGGAGGCCTTAGTCCCAGCTGTGGGAATATTATAAGGCGGATTTTGCTATGCTATGCTTAAAACAGAGTTTATTGTTTTTGTTTATACACGTATTTGTTTATTATTTTCAACAAAAGACTTACATATTCAACGGCTTCCTCAAAAAAGTTGTTATTCTCAGTTTTTCCATCCTGCTCACTCATTTCTCTTATTTTACAAAAACTATATTATTGTAACAATAATAAAAACTCACTTTGTAAAACATAAACGCGGTATAATTTATGGTTAATCGATGAACAATTAAAACCGTAGCGTTCTCGCTATAAACATAAACAGAGCGAGTTTATCTGTAATCTCACTAACTGCGTGAGAATTATATAATTAGTCGGCAGTTGACGTTGCTGACAAGCAATTAAGAGAAATTCTTATCCGATGTGAAATATTAACCAATCAATTTGATATTCAGTTTTTGAGTTTATAAAGTTGATCGTCTACTTTCATGTAGGATACCTATGCGAGGGGAGATATCCCGTCGCGTCGCACGATTTTTTACGTCGTGCCTTTTTCCAAGTTTTTTTTTGTTTCGGGTAGTTCTTCGGAAAATTGAGGAGCTCGTGGCTAGATGACAACAGCCGCACAGGTCGATCTTCAAGGTGCCTAGGTTGGTCTGTGGATGGGTGACCATCTTAACATAATGAGTTTCCTCCGTGCCTCGGAAAGCACGTTAAGCCGTTGGTCCCGGCTGTCATTTGGAGATCTTTGGCAGTCGTTACGGATAGTCAGAAGCCAGTAAATCTGACTCCAGTCTAGCCACGAAGTAACGTGTTACCCCAGTTAATGGGTTGTGGAGGTCTGGTAGGCAGCCGCTCCTCGTAAAATACTGGTATTCAGCTAAATCCGGCTTGACTGGAAGCCGACCTCAATATAATTGGGAAAAAGGCTAGGCAGATGATGATGTAGTTCTTCGGAAAATTGAAGATGTAGAGAAAGTTTGTAGAGAATGCCTAAGACTTTAAGTCCTTGTAGGTTACATGAAGTGTCAATAAATAAAATAAATAAATAGATACCTACCAAATGTCGGCTGATCAATTTTGTATACCCGTGTGTACGATTGACGTGTAAGCGTTTTTATAGGATAATCATAAGTTGAGATTATATCTACTATTGTATATATACCACATCAGAGCCTTTCTTACGTGAGAAATTATCAAATAACTTCTCCCGCTCCGAGGAATGGGAGGAAGTGTCCGACTTTTCTGACTAAAACCTACAATGTTTCTTCAGTTTATTTATTTATTTACTAGCTGCTGCCCGCGACGTCGTCTGCGTGAAAGCTCTACAGCACCAAAAATACTTAAGATGTCGCTATAGCATTTTAGGTAAACAACTTTAAAAATAGCATTAAAGTAAATAAGAAAGAAAGAAAAACAGTTTATATGTTTCATTTGTTTTGTTTTGTGTTGTTTACCTGTTTTTTTTTTTTGCAAGCGATGCAAGTTTAGAGAATTATATGGAAATCCTGCTGAGTTCAGTCATAAGATATGACTGAAGGAAATAGAGAAAATGATGTATGTGTAGAATGTATTCCATTCCAGGACACAAAAGTGTAAAAATACGTACAAAGATATCGTACCTTACTACACTTCCCTATAAATTACGTTGCCAGGTGCCAAAATGTAAAGAGAATCAGGACTGGTGACGCGGGAGCAAGCACCGTACAGAGTGTCTTTGTGAGAAGCAACTCGTCCTGAGAACTGTATGCGCTTGAACTGGAACGGAAAGTTATAAGGTAGGGGCGAGTCTCGTTACACAGCTCTGGAGGAGATAATAACGGTAGGGGGGGTCCACATCGGCGTCGGGTCGGCGATGAAGTACCTGGGACTCGTCCTCGACAGCCGGTGGACTTTCGAGGAGCATTTCCGACGTTTGGCCCCCAAACTGGACAGGTCTGGGGCCGCTCTGAAGCAGCTCCTGCCCAACCTAGGGGGTCCAGACGCCCCCTGCCGGAGGCTCTACGCAGGGATCGTTCGGTCCATGGCCGTTTACGGGGCGCCGGTTTGGGCGCCGTCGCTAGGTAAGCGACCGGCGGCCAAGCTGAACGCTTGCCAGAGGGTCATGGCCATCAGGATGGTGCGGGGATACCGCACGATCTCCCGCGAAGCGGCGAGCCTCCTCGCTGGCCTGCCACCGTGGGATCTGGAGGCAACAGTCCTTGCACGCATGCACGATTTGCGCGTGGAGATGCAACGCCGGGGCGAAACTCCGCTGCCGCGACAAGTCGCAGCATGGCGGACAGAGTTCCGGCGGGATCTCAGGGTGGCATGGCGACTGCGACTGTCGCAACCCGGTGCTGGGCACGCTGTCATTGAGGTGGTTAGGCCCCTCCTTGAGGAGTGGTTGGAAAGAGGTCACGGCGTCCTCTCTTTCCGTATGACGCAGCTCCTCACCGGACACGGTAAGTTCGGGAGGTTCCTGCATCGAATCAAGCAGGAGAGGACGCCCGGGTGTCGCCACTGTGTGGACCGCCCGGAGGACACGGTGGAGCACACGGTAGAAGTGTGCCCCGCTTGGGCGGAGCACCGCCGTGTCCTTGTGGAGGCTATCGGGAGCGGCGACCTCTCGCGCCGGGGCCTGGTTCAGGCCATGGTCCGGAGCGAGGAGGGTTGGCATGCGGTCGCCTCCTTCTGCGAAGCAGTAATGCTCGTGAAGGAGGCTGCTGACCGCGAGCGCGTGAGGGAACGGTCCTCACGCCGCCGCCGCCGAGATCCCGATCCCGATTTCCGACCACCGTAGGCGCGGGTTCGCGGACGGCGAGCACTGGGTAGCTCGCTGTCCGGCAGTCTGGAAATAATCTGGACCGAGCCCAGTCGTCAACGGCGCGTTCTGTTCCACGCGCGCCTCAAGGAGATGTCAGCAAACTGTAGGGGCCCGGTAGGGCCGAAGCCTCTGGGGGGAACATGTGGTGTTCCTAACGGTTGACACCGAGTCCCCCCCAGAACGAAGGCAACGAAGGAACGGGGTAGGGGTTTAGTCAGTAAGAGTCTGACACGCCCTCCCGCTCCGCCCAAGAGCGGGGGAAGTCATTCTGATGAAACCCCTACCATAAAAAAAAAGAAGCTCTGGAGGAGATAGGATCCGAAGAAGCATAATTGGGACACTGACCTTCAGCTGGATGGTATACGCTGAAAGTCCACTTGCTGAGAGGGTGTTCAGAAATTCTATGGGATAATGTGTGGCGTCATCTTGCTCGACAACAGTTTTTATCGAGGTGTAGACCACTTCATTCCCCTCTATTTCCCAGAGAATGCATTCGTTAATTGCTGCAGCTTGATCATTTTTTGGCATCAAAATGGCCTGCTCACACACCCAAGAATTCTGCTGGTGCAGTATACGACTGACATCCCCGTACACACAGCGAATGACTTCTTCTAAGCTGGATACTATTTTTTTGCATCACCCAAAGATTGACTGGTGTTGACTGGTAGAAAATGTTTAAGGCATTAAGTCCGCTTTTGTAGTTCTATGTGCATAAAGTATTTAATTAATTAATAAATACCACTCTACGGAGAGACTCCTGCAGTACCATCTGTCCACCTCTCTCTTCTGGTGTGCGTTTGCCATGACTTAGAAGGACATCGTAAAATTCCTGAACACGTGCATTGTCTCCAAGCCGAGCATTAAAAATTAGCATTTCTAATTGAACTTAACTTCAGGTGGAATACGCGAGAGATCAAGTCGTGCCTGTCATACAAAGCCTATCCTACAAGGAGTTGAGCTGTTATTTCAGGCTACTTTGGGTTGGTTAGTGATGATAGTGAAGAGGTCCGGGCGACCAAACTTTCGCACGTAACAAAATGCATCTTGGGTCCTCTCGTGCATCTACCACGGACCGTTTGTGAAGGTGGAGGGGAGAATGAACATGAATAAGCATTTGTATTATTCCGCATAGAGATAGCGATACTTCTCAGCTTTGAGCTTTCTTTGGTTGGACCTTATAAATACCAAACGCTCTGTCTCAATTTTGGCGTACATGTCCTAAGAAACTGAGTAAAGAGCGTACGACAGTGGCGGAGATAAGAACCATTGTTTACCCTCAGCTGGAAGCTGTAGAAATGCATGGTGGACGGTTTTTTTATGATTTGGGGTGCCTGTCTGGGGGTCTACATTATAGTGGGCAAAATGGTAGCCAACCTCTCCGCGACAGAACTGAAATGAGAGGATATTGAAGAGAATCGTACGCACGGTGAGTCTCGCTGATCCTTTGAAGTCGGTCATCATGCGTGCGTAAAACGATGTCTCTTTTATCACACTCCTGATCGACTAACACAACAGCTACCTCATTCGCCGTTGGCGCATCATACCACCCTGGGTGGGCTGTGATCAGCCTTCTATCTGCTCTGATGACAAACTTAAAGTGGTTGCGCTCGTTCTCAGGCACCGACGCGAGGGCTGCTTTGAAGTTGCTAATTTGCGGATTAACGTTATGTAACATACTTTGCAATCCTTTGACCGGACCAGAGTCCAAATTGGGGATGTGTCTACTTCAACACTTGCTTGTTGTTCACCAAACGAAGTCATCTGGAAGGCGCTGTTATAAGCTTAAATGTATTTCAAAAAATTGCTAGTCCCCCTTTCCATTTGCGGACATGGCAATGGGTACAAACTTCTTCTAAGGCAACCATATCTCCGGGGGCGGCGTAGTTAATCACGATATTGTAGACAAATCCACTTCCTTCTTTATTCAACCACGGTTGCTCTTCGATATCGTAAACCGTGGATTCATCATCAGATGTCCTAACACACATGCACAGTTGTAGAGAGATACCTGCCAAGTACTCGGGCTAGTAAGGAGCTAATCCAGTCCGAAAGAGAGGCTATGGTAGAGCGTGCGAATGACTCACTTCAGGCAGTCTCCAAGTGGGGCGAAGCCAATCTGGTGGGATTCAACGCCGCCAAAACACAAGCGTGTCTGTTCACCGCTAAAAGGAGCCCGTTCACCTTGGCTCCTGCTTTCCGGGATGTATCCCTGGACTGCACCGATCGCCTTCAGCTCTTGGGAGTTGAAATTTCCTCCGACCTGAACTTTGGGCGGTTCATTGAGTCCAAAGCTAAAGTAGCTGCTAGGAAACTCGGCGTTCTTGCAAAGGTCCGGCAGTACTTCACACCGGGACAGCTTCTTATGTTATACAAAGCACAGGTCCGATCGTGTGTGGAGTACTGCAGCCACATATGGGCTGGAGCTGCAAAATGCCACCTGGCAACTTTGGACTCAGTGGAAAGGCGTGCGAAGAGGCTAATTGGAGATCCAGATCTAGTTAACTCCAACCTACAAAGCCTTGCGCACAGGCGTAGGGTAGCCAGCCTTTCGGTATTCTACAGGATGCATTTCGGAGAGTGTGCGCAGGAATTACACGAATTGATTCCGCCATCCCGTTTTTTCCATCGGACAAGCCGTCGTACGGCGAATGTCCATCCTTTTGTTGTGGAAACCTCTACGGTCCGGACTAAGCGCTTCGCTTCGTCGTTTCTACCGCGCACATCGAAGGACTGGAATAGTTTGCCTGCTGCGGTCTTCCCGTCCAATTATAATTTGGGTGTCTTCAAGGCTAGAGTGAATAGGCTCTTAATAAACTAGTGCGCCTCACCATCTAAGATTGCATCACTGCTTACCATCAGGTGGGATCGCAGTCAAGCACTAGCTTATACAATTTAAAAAAAAAAAAAAAAAAAAAAAAAAGATGTCGAAAGTTGATTTATGACATGACACAGGCGATCTTATTCTATGTGTTCCTGTTCGCCCGACCAATGTATGTGTATGTTTTTCTGCCCAAGTTACTTAAATGGCGTTGTTTTTATTTTGTAAAGCTAAATAATAGCATGGCTTACTCAAAAACAACATTTAAATATGCGTCGTTAGATTACACGCTGTCATATAATGCGTAAGAAAAATAAAGATTCACAGCTCCTCCCCGTAGGAGATAGCGTGATAATATGTAGCCTATTTGTTTTTCCGACCTCTCAGTAATATTCATGCAAAATTTGAAGTAAATCCATGCAGTACTTTTTGAGATTAAACCGGACATACAGATAAACAGACAAACAGACATGAATTCTAAAAACTATATTTTTGGCTTTGTTATCGATTGTAGATCACGCCCCAAGTATTCTTTTAAAAAAATATTCAATGTACAGTTTTGACTTTCCTACGATTTTATTATATGTAAAGAAGATACTTTATGCACAAAAAGGTACAAAGGCGGACTTAATGCCTTAGGCATTTTCTACCAGTCAACCTTTGGGTTATGCAGAGAAGATTAGTGGGAGGTGCAATAAAAGATTGAGAAATAATTGTATTAAAGAAATGAATCGCAGATAATATGAATAAATACAATATAAATATAAATACAGAATTCAATAAATTAAATATACATACATATACATACATAAATACTCTGAAAAATGGTCCAAATCGATATTGTGATAAACATTAACGTTGTGACGATACTACTGCCAACTTCTTACAAATATGCTTGCGGACCTCAATCTTGAATCTTAATCGGTTTGTAACCATCCTGACCTCTTGGGGAAGCGCATTCCACAGTGAAATAGCCTGAACAAAGAAAGAACAGTGAAGGAAGTCAGTGCGATGAGTAGGACATACAGGCCGCCTTGAGGGACGCCAGTTGTCAGATCACACCAGCAAGAAGAAGTGTCTCCAGCGTGTACCGACTGCTGGCGTTCCTGAAGGTAAGAGGTGAACATTCAATTGCTTCAGAAGAGACCATCAAATGGGACAGAAGGGCTAACAGAATATCGTGACTGACGGTATTGAAGGCATTCGAGAAATCAACCAACACTAGTACAGTGACTTTGGTGTCTTCCAATCCTGCCCTTATATCGCCAGTCACTTTAAGGAGGGCGGAAACATTGCTGTGCCCAGGCCTGAACCCAGACTGCATTTTTTTTTTAAACTTCATGGAACAGTCAGTGCTTCTTATTGTCTGACCCATATTTCCCTCTTTTATTTCTAAGATGGGTCAGGTAACGTACGGTACAGATTGTACATAGGTGGTCCTAATGCAACAAGGCATTTTCTACCCCTGTTTTTTAGGGTTCCGTAGCCAAATGGCAAAAACGGAACCCTTATAGTTTCGCCATGCCTGTCCGTCCGTCCGTCCGTCCGCTAGGACGGACGTCCTCGCTTAATCTCTGTGACCGTACCAATATGTATATCAATCATGCCGACAAAATAGTAAAATAAAAATTGGAAAAAAATGTTTTATTAAGGTAGCCCCCCTACATGTGAAGAAGAAAGTGTTTTTTTTTTTATTTCAACCTTAACGTGTGATATATTGTTGGATAGGTATTTAAAAATGAATATGGGTTTACTAAAATCATTTTTTGATGAGATGAATCATCAATAATTTCTTAAATAATCGCTCCAAAAGTAAAAACAATGTGTCCCCCCCCCCTCTAACTTTTGAACCATAAGTTTAGAAAATATGAAAAAAATCTGGAAAGTAGAGCTTTATATAGACTTTCTAGGAAAATTATTTTGAACATGATGGGACGAACAGTTTTTGAAAAGTTGGGGACACTTATTGTGACGGACGGGAAACTACGGAACCCTACACTGAGCGTGGCCCGACACGCTCTTGGCCGGTTTTTGTTTATCTTTATAAAAATCGCGCTCGCTCGATAAAAAAATCGGTTAATTTACGCGAATGCGTGGTACAAGAAAGGTAACCGCGAGCCTGGCACGCAACTGAAGAATCACGGTTTAGTAGGTACAGTATTGTCATTATACAGGTTGGCCCAGAGAGAAATGCACTTTTGATTTCGCTCGTATTTCTAAACGACAAAATTGAGAAGCGCGGGGATAGAGGGAGTGCGTAGCGCAGTTTTTGTAATTTAAGTCACCATAAGTCATTACACGGTAGCGCAACTGGCGTTTTGTATCCGCGCATTCTAAGAGAATGCTCGATTTTATGAGACTTTTTGACGGCTTTACCGTGTTGAATACGAGTTGCAGCGCATCAGGGGGTGTGCAAGCACTAATTTAATAAGGAAATGGATTAAAAGATTCGAAAGCACAGGATCGACGCAAAAAATGCTGCCTCGGGGTCATCAAAGAGTATGACGGACCGATGAAAGCATTCAGCATGTTCGAGAATCTGTACGCGCGAATCCACGAGTCTCGGAGCGCAAACGTTCATCGGTTTTGGGTATCTCTAGATCGACCTTGCAGCAAATTTTGCGGCATCATTTGAAATTACATCCTTATAAGATGCAATTAGTGCAGAAACTAAAAGCAGCAAACTTAGAATCGAAATTGAGATTTGCAAATGAAATGCGCAATGGAATTTCAATTTCAATAACGTCCTTTTTCGAATAAAACCCAGTTTTACTTTAACGGATTAGTAAGCAGAACTGTAGATATTGGGCAGCAGAAAATTCTCGATTGAAACATCAGAAGTCGCTATAGTCACCGAAATTTACAGTTTCGGCCGCAGTTGCAAGATGGGGAACGTCGGATCGCTTTTTTTTCGAAAACCATCGTGGCCAAGCTGTGAACGTCAATTCAGAGCGCTATATGGCCATGCTGAGAAGTTTTTTGATTTCAAAGCTGCCAGAATCTCGAGGTTATAACAGTAATTAATACTTGGTTCCAGCAGGATCGGGCTACATGACACTCTTCAAACCAGAGCATTGCCGTGGTGAGAGACATGACACCCACGAAAATTAATTTCACGCAGGGGTGACATCTCCTGACCACCAAGAAGCCCCGATCTCACTCCAGCAGACTTCTTTTATGAAATTACATAGAGAGCAAAGTGTACTCTAATAACCCACATTCATTTACAACTCTGCAACCATTAAAGCTGAATATTCGGCAAGAAATGAAATCCATTTCAAGGAAAAAACACTAAAAAATTTTTTTCAAAATTTTGGTGCCAGGTTGGAAGAATGCTGTAGCCGTCAAGGACTCTATTTAGACCAAAATATTTAAAAAAAAAACAAATTTCATTTAATAATCTTTAAAATTATAATAAATACAAGTTCTAAAAAATTATACAGTTTTTTTTATTCAATTTTCAAAAGTGCATTTCTCTCTGGGCCACCCTGTATATCCGGTTAAATGGTTTTGGTAACGTTTATGTCTACATACTATATTTTAAAACTTCTCTAATTGACTGTACATTGCCTCAAGTCTGCTATTAGAATTGTATCAGAATTGTCGATTATTGACTAATATGTTTATATATGTATAGAGGAGCTCGTGGCTAAATAATAACAGCCGCACAGGTCGATCTTCAAGGTTAAGCAACGCTTGCCTAGGTTGGTCTGTGGATGGGTGACCATCTTAACATAACGAGTTTCCTCCGTGCCTCGGAAAGCACGTTAAGCCGTTGGTCCCGACTGTCATTTGGAGATCTTTGGCAGTCGTTACGGATAGTCAGAAGCCAGTAAATCTGACTCCAGTCTTGCCATGAAGTAGGTACCGTGTTACCCCAGTTAATGGGTTGTGGAGGTCTGGTAGGCAGCCGCTCCTCGTAAAATACTGGTATTCAGCTAAATCCGGCTCGACTGGAAGCCGACCCCAATATAGTTGGGAAAAGGCTAGGCAGATGATGATGATGTTTATATATGGATCGAGAGCCAATGCGCCAGATAATGTAAATACTGTCAATGTTGGTCATTTTTAGGGTTCCGTAGCCAAATAGCAAAAAACGGAACCCTTATAGTTTCGCCATGTCTGTCCGTCCATTCGTCCTCGCTTAATCTCTGTGACCGTTAGCAATAGAAAGCTGAAATTTGGTACCAATATGTACAACAATCACGCTGACAAAGTAGTATAATAAAAATTGAAAAAAGAAATGTTTTATTACGGTAGCCCCCTACATGTAAACTGATTTTTTTGTTGGATAGGTATTCAAAAATGAATAGGGGTTGACTGAAATAATTTTTTTATAATACTTATCAATAATTTCGGAAATAATCGCTCCAAAAGTAAAAAAAAAACATAGAATCCCTCTTACTTTTGAACCAAAAGTTTAGAAAGAATGAAAAAAAATTGAACTTGATGGGACGAACAGTTTTTGAAAAATTGCACTTATTGTGACGGACGGGAAACTACGGAACCCTACATGTACCGGTCAAGAGCGTGTCGGGTCATGCTAAACCCGACACGCTCTTGACCGGTTTTTAATAGTTATTTTATTGACTAGCAGTGACGGGTGGGTTTGCTTAGTGATATATACTTAACCAGCGTTTATTGGGAAATGTAGCGATGGCTGTGGTGGCCATCCGGATGGTGCGGGGATACCGTGCGGTGCCGCGACGCAGCGAGCCTCCTTGCTGGCCTGCCACCGTGAGATTTGAATGCAACAGTCTTTGCAAACAGGCGCGACCTGCAAGGCACAGGGATGAAACACCGCCATGCCATGATAAATCACAAAAACACAGAGTTCTAACGGGATCGGAAGGAGATGACTGCAATAAAATTGTGAAGGGACGAACTAATTTTATAAACAATTTTTAGATAATAGTTAGTATTTTGACATAAACTTCAAATATAAGGTTTTAGCGGCTTACGCGTGATCTTGATGAAACCCAACTTATCGAGCAGGCTGGGTTCCGCAGCGGAAATTCAATCATCCATCATACACTACGATGAAGCAGCTGATGCATTGCTTCTTTTGATTCCGTGAAAGCCTGCGATAGTGTCGAGCACTGAACATGTTTTACGTTCCCCATCATTGCCATAACAATTATATCAATTACCGATAGGTACATGGATGTGCTTCTTTTGTTTTTTGAATCGATGGTAATCTCGTTAAATTGTTTGAGCCCAGTAGGTTGCTATGTTAACTGCAGCATCGGTGGCTCTCATTGAATCCTCTAGAGTGCAGGTGTATAGACACTTGGGGCCTTCCAAAGTTTATTTCATGTCTTGGACAGGAGCACCGCACTCACATTGCATATCCGACGGGTCTATAACTAAAACCCCATTTGGCAAAGTTGTGTTGTACGCCCTCCTCTCCATACAGACTACTGCAATCTCCTCCTCTCTCCAGGCGGGAGGAGTTGTCGGGGTTTCTAGAAGCCAGAAGGTGGTAGGCTATGGAAAAAAATGTGCTGCAGGAACTATACACCTCGGCCACTCTGCAGGTCCAAACGCTATAAGTATATACCCTATAAGTAGCTAATAGGACCTAAGCTAATTAACTCCGTATACATAGATTAAGCGGGAAGTGAAAGAGGTGATAGCATTTCTTCGAAACTTTTGCAGCACTTTTAGAAGATATCATCAAGTCCTTAGATTGGGACTGTTGCCCGTTCTAACGTAAAAGAGCCTTAATTACTCAGATACCCGCGAAACGAGACACAATAGTAAAACAATAACAGCGCGGTCTCATAGGACCGGTTGGGGATTCAAACG
Organism: Mythimna separata; assembly: GCA_030763345.1. Classification (NCBI taxonomy): domain Eukaryota; kingdom Metazoa; phylum Arthropoda; class Insecta; order Lepidoptera; family Noctuidae; genus Mythimna; species Mythimna separata. Next base: position 1,128,116 of record CM061188.1, on the reverse strand, counting down.
TAAGCGCTTTTCGTTTATTATTTAAACTTTCTTTGGTTTTTATATCCCATATCTAAAAGGGAATTATTACTTGGCAGCCGCGATGCATGTGGCGAGTTCGATTCCTGAATGAAACAAATATTTATATGGCCTACAGTTGGATGTCACTGGTCTGGGTGACTTGGGTATACATGCAACTTTACACGTTTTTAAGTGTACCGTAGGTCGAGACAGGAGTAATTCCTAGTATGGGCCAACATAATGATAGTAAGTCATCATCTGCCTAGCCTTTTCCCAACTATATTTGGGTCAGCTTCCAGTCAAGCCGAATTTAGCTGAATACCAGTATTTTACGAGAAGCGGCTGCCAACCAGACCTCCACAACCCATTAACTGGGGTAACATGGTACTTCATGGCAAGACTGCAATCAGATTTACTGGCTTCTGACTATCCGTAACGACTGCCAATGATCTATAAATGACAGCCGGGACCTACAGCATAACGTGCTTTCCGAGGCACGGAGGAAACTCGTTATGTTAAGATGATCACCCATCCACAGACCAACCTTGGCAAACGTTGCTTAACCTTGAAGATCGACCTGTACGGCTGTTATTATCTAGCCACGAGCTCCTCATCATAATGATGAGTATAGTCAGTGGCGTAGCGTGCCTTGTCGGGGCCCCGTATAAAAAAATTGTTTGGAGGCCCTTATATGGGGGTAAATATTTTTCACAAAAGAAAAAAAATATTGTGAAAACAAATATTTATTTATCATAACATAATTTAACCATTTTACAAATAAAAATTAAATTTTAAATATTCACTCTCCTTGCCTTCTTTTATTTTTTTTCCTTTTTTTAATTTTGCCATTTGTAAAATAAAATAAATTAGAAAGTTTTTATTTTTTTTCCTTACACACTTTGGGGGCCTCCGTGGCCCGGGGGCCCCGTATAATTGATACGGCAGATACGGCGGTAGCTACGCCCCTGAGTATAGTAAGAACCTAATATAAGTTTGTAGTTTCAGCTGGTTCTGAATTTAGCAAATTAAAAAAATAAGTTAAATATTAAATTTTTTCCGCATTGGCAACTAAATACTTACTTTAGGAATTTCTTTGCTTTAGCATCGTTTTGTTTGAATTATAAAATTAAATGGTATTTCAGTAACAATGAGAATCCTTGAGAACTTACGGCGATCCAATTAAAATTAAAAGTCAATAATTTAGTTCAAATATCACATCAGCTGCGTTTGCGCATTGTCTGGAACAATAATACAAACTACCGGCGTCATTTGTGTGACTTTTTTAGCGGGAACCTTATCAAGATTCTAACACTACCTTCCGGAGCGCTATATCTAGAGCGCTGTATCTGCTTCGACATCCGGTAGTACGACGGTGGCGGGCGCAGGTGTGGTTTCGCGGGGATCGGAAGGTTCCCGCAGCAGCGAGGTGCCAGCGATCTCCTCGTGGACGGCCGAAAGGGTATTGAAGACACGGGTGCGCTTTAGGAGACGAACCATAAAGTATGATTCGGCAGGGTTGCCGTAATTGACGAAATTAACGTCTGTCAAAATTGTATGGGCGAGAAACTAAAGACAATAATTTTGGATCGGCGGTGTTAAAAAAGGTGCTTTCGATGCAAATTCCTATCGATAAAGGATTATTTCATTCAAGCGTGTTTCGGCGACGACCCATGACATCGGAAAATCTTGGTATCGGTCAACCATTCATTCTTTGTAGCGTTATTCGGCGAAACGTGTTGTCGGTAAATAATGGTATCGACTAATAGTTTTTTCGTATTACCGTTTATCGGTGAACCATGCTTTCTGTAGACAGTTATATCGTTCAAGGGTAATTCGGTATACCGTACGGGACTCGAAGAAACTTACTTTATGCGGGCGAAGCTGCTGGCAGAAGCTAGTTTAAAAATATATTAGTAATATCTCCACTCTGTAATTGAAATATGTTCAGAATATTTCACCAACAACACGGGGTCCCAAAGTGATGCACAGCAGACCGCAAGTCTGCATAAATTAGTTCCAAGTCCAGAAACATTTAAACAGTTGGACAACCCGCATTTTAAAAATAAATGCTATATTTTGCATGTAAAACATTATACCTACTCATGATGTTCCAAGTCCAGAAACATTTAAACAGTTGGACAACAGACATTTTAAAAATAAATGCGATAGTTTGTATATAAAATATTATACGCATGATATGGTTAAAATTTTCTTAACAAACATTAACATAAGTACATTAAACAGTAATTAAAAAACCCTATTATTAACAATTTATTTATTCGCTACAGTTTTTTTTGGACAATCATTCGATATTTATAGCCACTACTCGCGAAATGCATTTATCTATAAACGTGCCTACTCAACATCATCATCATTTCAGCCAAAGGACGTCCACTGCTGGGCATAGGCCTCCCCCAGGTGTCCCCATACCGAACGGTCCTGTACGTCTCGCATCCATCGCATTCCCACCACTCTCACCAGGTCATCAGTCCACCTTGTGCGAGGCCTTCCAACGCTGCGTCTTCCTCACCCTAGAACCTTTCGGCCTCATCGACTATCCGTTGTACGAGCAATGTGACCGGCACACTGTCACTTAAGTTTGGCGATTATTCGGCTATGTCGGTGACCTTGTGGATGGGTGACCGTCTTAACATAACGAGCTTCCTTCGTGCCTCGGAAAGCACGTTAAGCCGTAGGTCCCGGTTGTCATTTGTAGGTCTCGGCTGTCATTTGTAGATATTTGGCAGTCGTTACGGATAGTCAGAAGCCAGTAAATCTGTCTCCAGTCTTGCCATGAAGTACCGTGTTACCCCAGATAATGGGTTGTGGAGTTCAGGTAGGCAGCCGCTCCGCGTAAAATACTGGTATTCAGCTAAATCCGGCTTGACTGGAAGCCGACCCCAATATATGTAGTTGGGAAAAGGCTAAGCAGATGATGATGATGATCAACAATTCTGATACTATTCTAATAGCCTTGAGACCCTGATCATAGACTTACGTCTTGAGACACTTGGATAACCGATGACCGCGCATCTTCACGAACGCTGTCCAGCCGAGTCGGATTCCACGATTGACCTCTTTCTCAAAGTCCTCAATGTCGATCGAGGTGGAGGTATCGAGATGAAATTAAAACCATATACTCATGCTTGCCGCTAAGTCATTGTTTCCCAAATATTGTTCTGGCTTAGCCCAGTCATTTTTACACTGCCCCTTTGTCACCCACTTCTAAACCCAAGTTGGTTTCATTAGGTAAATAAAAGTGTATTTTGTTAATATTAAAAATATTTTTATTAATACTTTATTTTAATTAGTGTAAAGTATGGAGCTGCTGCTTATTTTTGCGGACTACTTAAACGTGAAATTAATTACAAAACCTCCATACAACGGAGGAGAGAAATAAGAAAAGTAATTTTTAAGATCTGTAACTTTTTTACCCCGCACTTAAGATCTGGTACTTTTGCCACTATTATATTATTAAAGAAATAACTAATATTTATCCTAAAGAATAACATATATTTTTCCTGATTCTAATTTGGTACTGCATTAGAAGCGTTTCGCTTCGTCGAGGGACTGGAACAATTTGCCTGCTGCGGTTTTCCCGTCCGATTATAATTGAGGTGTCTTCAAGGCTAAAGTGAATAGGCTCTTCTTCAAATAAGCTAGTGCGCCTCACCATCAACGATTGCATCACTACTTAAGTACCATCAGGTGGGATCGCAGTCAAGCACTACCTAGTTTATAACAATTAATAACCTACTTTGTTGGATTGCAAAACGGCCAAGTCTTTAAATGTCACAATAGGAACTCCTGTTAACAAATAAATAAGTTACATTGAACTAGGTTCAGAAGTTCCAACTACTGCGAATTAATTATCAAAAGAATCTTAAGTATTATAACTAAACTAAGTATTTATAATACTAAAACTTAACTATGTACATTATAATAAGTTCCGAGGTACTCGTTATGTTAAATGCCTTAGTAAATGGTTTACTCAGAATGAAGAATAAGAGCCGAGAGGTAGATGTCCAGATATTTGTATTGGAACACAGTGGTTTGCTTGATGTTGTCTCCGCATGCGTGCGTAGCGTTATAGATATTGTAGCTAAGTACTGTACGGTCGTTATAAGTTGGCGAGTGTGAAGTTAGGCTCTGCGAATTTTGGCGCTTAATAACTCGTACAAAAAAAAAAGGTTTTAAAAAAATATATGCAATTTGCAGTTGTTATTGTTGTTTATTTTTGTACGAGTTAATAAGCGCCAAAATTCGCAGAGCCTAACTTCACACTCGCCAACTTATAACGGCCGTACTGTACACGCGAGCGTAGTTAGCTTACCCGTTTTTTTTTAAGGTATGAAACCATGCAATTGCATCTTGCATCTATAAATCTACGCGTGCGTGGACAGTAAGCTCTTAGTAAAAGTCTGACACTCTCTCGTTCCACCCAGAGCGGGAAAAATCATTAGATAAAATCTCATAAAAAAATACTAATGACAGTTGGAACTTTTGTTCAGCGCCATTATGCAATCTACACTAATATAATAAAGAGGTAAAGTTTGTTTTTTTGTTTGTATGAGGTAATCTGTGGAAGTACTGGTCCGATTGCTAAAAATTTTTCACCAATAGAAAGCTGCTCATGCTCTATATCCTGTATTCCGAGTATAAATCATAGCTTCATAGACGCTTCTCATATCTGCTAGTTGGTCAGCCGAGGATGTTTCCGATGCTCTTCACGAGGCCCTCGTTGTTCACGTATCTGATGCCGTCGACGCCCAGGCCGAAGGGAGCCTCGCCCGCAGTCTGCAGGAAGTATGCGCCTGATGCACCGGGCTGAGCTGCGTAACCCATCAGGCTGAGGACAGGAATGTTAGTTTCAGTTAACGGAGCAACATTCATGAGGAGCACGTGGCTAGATAATAATAGCCGCACAGGTCGATCTTCAAGGCTAAGCAACGCTTGTCAAGGTTGGTCCGTGGATGGGTGACCATCTTAACATACCGAGTTTCCTCCGTACCTCGGAAAGCACGTTAAGCCGTAGGCCCCGGCTGTCATTTGTAGATCTTTGGCAGTCGTTACGGATAGTCAGAAGCCAGTAAATCTGACTCCAGTCTTGCCATAAAGTACCGTGTTACCCCAGTTAATGGGTTGTGGAGGTCGGGTAGACAGCCAGTCCTCGTAAAATACTGGTATTCAGCTAAATCCGGCTTGACTGGAAGCCGACCCCAATATAGTTGGGAAAAGGCAAGGTAGATGATGATGATGAATTCATTTCAAGGAACCTTTGTGTAAAAAATCAACATTTTAGATCCATGGGTTTGGGCTGGGAGTTAATGAGTCAGTGAATAAATCAGGATTTTACCTTTTATATAAACAGATATTAGTTCGGAGATGTATGAGTAAGGGCCTATTTCACCACCTATGATTAAGTTTCGAGTATCTTACTTGGCAGATCGGCAGGTTGTTCATACAAATTCTGTCAAATTTTTGAATTTATTCAGTGGGTAGTGCCTACTCGGACATTGTGAAACAGGCCCTAACAACAATATTATTAAGTCCAAATTATCCTGTCCATATTATAAGTTGTACAAAAAAGTATTATCTCATTTACCCAACTACTATATTGGGGTCGGCTTTCAGTCTCACCTGATGTCATCGTAGTCGCACCTGAACGCGTCCCAGTCGGCGCAGCTGACGGCGGGGAAGGCGCGCAGCGTGCTGACAGCAGCGAGGTGGGCTAGCAGTGCTCAGTCTCACCTGATGTCATCGTAGTCGCACATGCCGCTCCTGAACGCGTCCCAGTCGGCGCAGCTGACGGCGGGGAAGGCGCGCAGCGTGCTGACAGCAGCGAGGTGGGCTAGCAGTGCTCAGTCTCACCTGATGTCATCGTAGTCGCACATGCCGCTCCTGAACGCGTCCCAGTCGGCGCAGCTGACGGCGGGGAAGGCGCGCAGCGTGCTGACAGCAGCGAGGTGGGCTAGCAGTGCTCAGTCTCACCTGATGTCATCGTAGTCGCACGTGCCGCTCCTGAACGCGTCCCAGTCGGCGTAGCTGACGGCGGGGAAGGCGCGCAGCGTGCTGACAGCAGCGAGGTGGGCTAGCAGTGCTCAGTCTCACCTGATGTCATCGTAGTCGCACATGCCGCTCCTGAACGCGTCCCAGTCGGCGCAGCTGACGGCGGGGAAGGCGCGCAGCGTGCTGACAGCAGCGAGGTGGGCTAGCAGTGCTCAGTCTCACCTGATGTCATCGTAGTCGCACATGCCGCTCCTGAACGCGTCCCAGTCGGCGTAGCTGACGGCGGGGAAGGCGCGCAGCGTGCTGACAGCAGCGAGGTGGGCTAGCAGTGCTCAGTCTCACCTGATGTCATCGTAGTCGCACATGCCGCTCCTGAACGCGTCCCAGTCGGCGCAGCTGACGGCGGGGAAGGCGCGCAGCGTGCTGACAGCAGCGAGGTGGGCTAGCAGTGCTCAGTCTCACCTGATGTCATCGTAGTCGCAAGTGCCGGTCCTGAACGCGTCCCAGTCGGCGCAGCTGACGGCGGGGAAGGCCTGCAGATTGCTCACGGACTCCGCGAACAGCAGCCAGGCGCGGCTGTGGCTGCAGGACGCCAGCAGTAAGGTGGGCAGGCAGCTCGGCTGGTTGGAGCCTGTGTTCGGGTAGAAGTCCACGTGACCTAGGGAAAAAATGAGTTGATTTAAAGGAGAGAACGTGTGGTACCCAAAAGCAGCCAATAATTGTTTTCCACCGTAGGCGTGGGCTTGCGGAGGGTGGGTAACTGTTCTGACCATTTGCCTAAGTCGTTGAAGAAGCATAGTGTTCTACGCACGCCTCAAGGAGATGTCAGCAAATCGTAGGAGCCCAGCAGGGTCGACGCCTACTAGGAACATTGGTTATGTGAAAGTGCACCCTGAAGCCTTTTACCGAAGGCATAGATGGAACAGGAATGGGTTTTAGTCTGTACAAGTGCCCTCTCCGCCCTAGACCGCGTGAATCCATCCTGCTGCACTAAATACATGCTCTATAAACTGGATCACACTGTTTTGAAACTTCCTAACTGTAGCGCATTCTACGGCATACAATACTGCTACTGCTATTTTACAGAAGGAGGCGTCTGCCAGGGCCCGCTACACGCTGATAGGTCGCTACAGTCGGTCACTCCCACGAGAACACAACGGCACTTCAATTTAGGGCGCGACGCAGAAAGTGTCTCCTCCTCCTCTACATAACTTGTTGTCCAACTTACCAACTTGCTCATTCAGTCCATAAACCCCAGCATCAGTGTGTATAACATCCACAAAGTCAGCATCATTGACGTTAAGCCTGAACGTGACGTTGACGTCCGAGAAGCAGGGCCCCGCGGGGTCCAGGCCGGAGATACGGCCCACCCGGTGGCCGGTCAGCATCATGAAGGTCTTGCCGGCGAACCCTGAGATGTGGCTGCCGAGGCTGTGCCCGATCAGGTGGATGTTGGAGGGGTGGAGGCCAGCTGGAAAGAAGGGGTTTCGAAATGATGAAAGTATGTTATGAATGCCTACTAAACGATTACTAGGTACTGACCTGGATAAATGGTCTGTGGTCTCAACTTAAAAACTAGAGGCTATAATTGTTTGTTTTGCGCTGTTTTTTTTTGGCGGTTTTCTTACGGTACCTAATGCGTCTGATTAGGTTTGAACTAACGACCTACGACTTACAGGTTGTAAGTCGGGGCCTTTACCATTAGCCACCACTGCTCATAATTATACAATTACACCATAACTTAATCTATCTTATTATGAGTATGACAGTGACAACAATATACACTCTTGGAATTTTCTGTTGGACGCAATTTTTTATGCTTTAAACTGCCAGGAAAATACTATATGTAAATTTTTGTTTATAGCAGCATTCGTAAATTTGAATAAAAAAATATGCCTTCAAGAGACTGAAATAATCGTTTTTCTTTTTTCTTTGCTTATTTAATTTTATTGAATTGATGAATCTATATACATAAAAGGAGAAACTAACTGACTAACATATCAACGCACAGCCGAAACTACTGGTACAAGAAACGTACAGTTTTAAATAAGGTTCCCTAAAAGACGTAAACGAGCACTAAGAGAAGTTTTTGTAAAAATTCACTCGCCAAAGGGTTGAAACGGAGGTCTACAGTTTTTATGGAAACTCCTACTTTAACGCGTATGAGGCTGCTGGCAGAAGCTAGAATCAAGAATGGAATAGAAGAACATTAGGATAAAGTCATAAAAAATAATATGGTGTGCACTGGGAAGACGCAGCGTCGGTGCTGCTTCCTACAAGGTGAACCGATGACCTGGTGAAGGTCGCGGGAATCCGATGGATGCGAGACGCACGATACCGGTCGTTGTGGCCTATGTCCAGCAGTGGACGTCTTACGGCTGAGATGACGATGATGATGTTTGATAAATGATATTTGATTTGATGTACACTGGGCGATCTTATAGCTAAAACGGAACCTTTGTTGGAACAACAGGCAAGTATTGGTCTAGAAAGAAAGAACCGACCAACACCTCAACCAAACCAAGGCACCCCGGGGGACAAGGTCCTTATTTTTATTTATTTGGGGGCTTTTTTTAGCCTTTGTTTATAACACAGAACTCACCAGAAACCAGTGCAGCCAATATCTTGCCCAGCTCCTGTCCGATGAAGCGCACCATGGTGGTGGAGCGCAGGTACATCCCGCTGATCAAGGAGCTTGCGTCCAGGGCCACGATATTGAAGTCTCCTGCAAACAAACTTAGTGATCACCACCTGAAGCTTTCGGAGACGTTTTACACATAGTGGAGACAGAGATAATGTTCTTTGTAATGTCATTTTTTTATTGTCACCTGATTAAAAACGACGATGCGCTCGACGATGGGGTGCACTTAGAAGTAACCAACTCTTTACTTAAGGTGAATGCTTCAGGTAGCCCGCGAAATTCAAATTTTCTTACGTTTTTTGCAATTTGCAAGCCAGTGGTAGGTTGTTTGAAGTTAAAAATACTTTAGCGACTGTAAAACGTAACTAGTTACATAATTATTACCATAAAAATCATCAATACAAGCCTCCAAGCTCACTTAGTTGCAGGAACGTTTTTGACCTCGAAAAAATCGTTCCTACACTTAAAGCTCCGCAGGTTGTAACCATTAGGGTACATAGACCGGCAGTAAATTCCACTCCTTAGCTGTACGCACAATAAATGTGTTCCTAAAACATTTTTAAGTGGGCCTGTCTACCACGTATCGGTGGTGCATTGCCGGTACGTCTGGTGGTCCAATGACGGGGCGGGCTAAGCGGAATAAGGCTATGCAACCGCTAGCAACTCAGCATCAATGCTTAAGACTTTGAAGCCTCGATTCAACGAATGCATCATTGCCAATGATTGTCTTGGTTCGCCTCTCAATTGTCTCAAGTACATCAAGCTGACATAAATCATAAGAAAAAAAAATCATAAATCAAAAGAAATCATAAAAAAATAGAATCATAAGTCGATATGCGTTTAAGCGGAAGTTGCGGAATTATTTTCTCCACTGATGAGAGAATCGTCTCAATAACTTATTAATCTTACTTTGTTATATAATATTTATATATATATATATATATTCATCATATAATTATATATTATTATTATTATTTGTATGTTTATCTTATTTGTATGCATATATTGTTGTTACCTATATTTTTAAATAACTATTTCTCTTTTATGCACCTACCATATTATCTCTTCACCACCCTAGGTTGACTGGTAGAGAATGCCTAAGGCATTAAGTCCGCCTATGTATTTTGTGCATGAAGAATAAATAAATAAATAAATAAATAAATAAATAAAAAAATAAATAAATAAATAAATAATAGTAATACAACTTAGTTAACGATACACTTGAACAAGTCTACAAGATTCGAATTCATTGGTATGTCTGATTTAAGGAGATCAGGCAACTAATTTTCGCCTTTCTGTACAGACTTTCGTGATGTAATACGACCAATACCAATCGGCTACTAATCATAATGATAGGCTCTGTCTATTCATCATTTACCTTGTTCCAAGAAAGCAGTGCCGAGGGTCGAGAAGCTGTCCTTGGAGGGGTCGTCGGTGAAGCCGTGGAGGTAGATCTTGAGCGGCTTGCGAGGGTTGAGCCACGCCGACTGGGGGAGCAGTGCGGCCGCCGCCGTCAGCTTGTATGTCACGTTCACGTTTCTGGAAAGGGATGAAAATACTCGTTATCTTTGTGGCTCATTCTTCTCACTTTTATATGTGAGCGTACCCACGGTGAGGCAGAGTGGGGCGTTTACGTTACCCTAAAAGTTTTGTTGTCCAGAAATTTCACTACGTACGACTTACTTTCGTTTTTGTAATTAGAAAGAACTCTTTCTTCCGTCTTCTTCTCCAGTCCTATTTTAGAAGTGTTTCAGAATGGAGAATTGGTAGTCAAGAACATGTCAACTTTACCTTAAAGCCAAAGTTTTCAGGCTAATGTAAAATTTTTTTAGGTTTAATGAAAAAAAAGTGAGAGCACAGAACACCACGTAACAATGTCAAATCGTGGGTTTCTCAGTCATCAACAGTACAATGCCTCCGTCTTTCCTTTTTGTATCCTATCACTAACTAAGAAAACCAGTAGAAACTGCACTGACCTGGTGATAAAGTTGAGAGTCAGCTCGCTCATGTCAGGCTCGGTGTTGTTGTACGAGTCGTAGTCCACTCCTAGGAGTTTCTTCACGTGCCTGCCTGCAATGGAAAGACGAGATCTTGAGTTCGTTGATTTAGGAAGTAACATTTTTAAATACCTGTAGCGACATCTATGAGGTATATAAAGGAACTTAAATTTAAAAATCTACATTACAGTATTAGTATGTTATTCTCCGCGCTATTAGCGCGCGCGTTATTATTGTAAACTGCCAACAGATTTTGAATCGTAACAAAGTGCTTACAAATTAACGGATTATTTTTCGGTAGATTATAATCTATCGAAGACTACTTGGATAGACCGACACGACGTTCAGACTTTCAGACAATTCTTCACTAGATACTAATAGACAAGTTTTTTAGAGAATTCTGTATAACTCTTTTGGTATACATAGCTGGCATATTTTTTTTCGTCAATTGTTAATTTCAATTGTCCTGTAACATGCGAGTATAACCTACTTTTCATTTTAGCGAAAAGAAAAGAGTAAATCATGCCAATATTTTGCTTTGGCTTTTGATTTGCATTTTGTAGTTATGATATGTGGGTTGGTTGTCCCAATACTCACACTGACTAAACCCAACAGACACGATGGTCTTGTGGATGGGTTCCGCGATGGCTGCGACCTCCTTGGTGACATGATCCTTGATAGTATTGATGAAGCCGAACTGCGCGGCCGCTGGGGTCAGCCATATCGCTGACACGAGGAAGATCAGGCAAGGATTCATGCTGATGCTTTGGTAGAACCCTGGGGAGTAAAAACAATATATGTTCCTGAGATAAAAAATGTATTGGGTTGTATACTCCTCGCTGCTCCCATTTCTATAGACATTGCCGAAAAAGGTAAACCGCAAACTTGAGTTTATGGTTTTAGTTCATGAATCCCCGACCGGTCTCATGTGACCGCGCTGTTATTGTTTTGCTATTGTGTCTCGTTTCCCTCGATACCTCCACACGCTCCCGAGATAGTCGAGTCTTGACTGACAGACAGATGGACAACAAAGTAATCCTATAATGGTTCCGTGTTTTTCTTTTGAGGTAGGTACGGAACCCTAAAAAATATAATATTTGGGTCTTTTCAACTTTTCGAATTACATTTTTTTTTTCATTCTTACGGAAGGAACATGAGTTGTGACAAGAAAAAAAATCAAGTGAACCTCAAATTATTTTTTAACTGTCACGCATTGTAATCACAAAGTTTTACAGTCAAATCATGACAACAAGTCGTCAAGATTACCACTCAGCTTCCTGAACGTCAAACGCCTGTCAACTGCTTAATGCTATAAAGCCGGTATATAAACAAAGAAAAAATTGTTTGTTTGAGACAATTATGACGCAAACGATCAAAACAAAAAATTCTTTAAAAAAGAATTAGATATAATAAGGGTCACTTCCACGCACCGCAATCAACTTTATTTTTATATAATTATATCAAAAACTAATGCTTTACAGCAATCTCGCTAGCTAGTTTATTAATTACTCAGATACCCGCGAAACGAGACACAATAGTAAAACAATAACAGCGCGGTCTCATAGGACCGGTTGGGGATTCAAACGTTAATAGCCTATTCACTCCAGGAATTCTAATTTGAGTACGAACAAAATTTTAGATTGGATTTTCACTTTGGTATTTAATTATATTATAGACTTCTATCAAAGCATCGACTTACATAAAATGAATAAATTGGACTATTAAAATGCTGGGAAAAATCTTCATAGAATTTTTGTTTCTATTCACCCTTTTTTTTGGTAGGGGTATCATCAGAATGACTTCTCCCGGGGCGGAGCGGGAGGGCGTGTCAGACTCTTACTGACTAAACCCCACCCCGTTCTCCAGATCGAAGGATCGGACACCGAGCTAACCTTTCGGAAATCCGATCCATGGCCTCAAAGGCTTCGGCCTTGCTAGGCCCCTACAGTTTGCTGACATCTCTTTGAGGCGTGCGTGGAACAGTACGCGCCGTTGACGACTTGGGCTCGGTCCGGGTAATTACCAGACTGCCGGACGGCAAGCTACCCAGTGATCACCGTCCACAAGCTTCTTTTCACCCTTGCGTTCCTATTGACCCCGTTTATACAATTTTTTTATGAAACTCGAGCCTGAAATTCTGTCAATCTGTAGCCATTAAAGTAAGGATTTTCATTAGCATTGTTCTCAACTTTTAATAGGTAACAAATCAATTCAGAAACCGACCTTCAGGTACTGTATTAATGGACGTTTTACAAGACTGAATAAACCAGGCACAATACAAGAATAAACCTAATGTCGGTGTTATATACCCTGAGACTAAATTGACACAGGCAAATGTCAAACTTACAATCATAATGATGCCAGTTCTTTTGTATTTGTAACAAGTGTGGCAACCCACGTAATGTCATTTTAATCTCAGAGATTAAAAAATAGACTTTACCTGACTTATGATGTTCAGGTAGATTTTTTATATTATATATCGAAAGGTTCGCGTTTGACCACTATCTCCCCTGATGGTAAGCGATGATACACTAACAGGTGTCTAAATTGTTTAATCCGTTTCCACTTGTCCTCACTTTTCTATTCTAAATAAAACTTAACAAAACAGAATAATAAACGTTTTATAGGAACCGTTTTATAACAATTCGTCCGTAATCGCCTTGGACTTGCCCATAAAAACAGTAGCGACTAGTAATTAGAAGGCTAATTCGACATTAATAACCTGTTTGTATGGGAAGTGTATGCAAATGAGTTCGATTAATTTGGTCATTAATTACTTAATCTATTTATAAGCACATTGGTACAAATTGTTTTGGCATGACAAACCTTACTAGAGATAACAAATTTCCATGAAAACTTCCGTCAATAAAAGAGTAGGTAGTATCAGTGTTTGGATGTTTTTTAAGAATGCTCATGGAAAAAACATAAAAAAAGAAATAAACACTAATTCGAATTTTAAAATAAATGGAATGTCAGATACGATTTAGAACGGCTGTCAGGCCGATATGGGTGATTTTTTTTATAGTAATGTATTATATGAGAGTAACTTCAATATATTTTTAAATAAGTATCTACAAACGTTTGAATTAAGATTTTTTCTTGCCCTTTCGCCTTGCCTACCTACCGTTTTTTTGGCAAGTAAATCATCAAATAACTTCTCCCGCTCTAATTGAAGCAAGAGGGTTTGTCATCCGTTTACTGACTAAAACCCACCTGCATTCTATCAGTGCCTCTCCCCTTACCGACCTAAGTACGTAAGGAACTAAATAATTTTATCGAAAACTTTATTTTTTTTATAATTATAGAACTCATCCATTAATTACTAATTACCAAAATCATGTTTGCATTAAACGGCTTATTATTTGATGATGTTTTTAATTGATTTAAATAACAACAAAGTTGCGGTGCCCTAAAAGAGTCTACAATGATCCATAACCCTGTTTGTTACAATCTTACCAACAAATAAATGAATATGAATATTAATTTATGTCCTCAATTCCAAAACCTGATCTAGTTTCATGATTTTAAATTTAATAATAATTTTATACAAAGTATTAAAATATTTTTTATGCCAAAAATAGGGTTCACAGATATGGACGACCGACCCTATTGACCCCTATCTACTATTCACTACCCCCGATAGCACAGTTAGAATATTAGTGAAAATTAAGATCCATTAAAAACTAAATGACCTTACCTTCCGACCTCTTTGCTCCAATTAAAATAACTATGGTCACACTAAGAACACTGACCCACAGCACAGTTGACGCCACACTGGCCGGAAACAGCCGACATGGAGTTATTAATATCTTGCGAGTAAAGGAAAATATCGCGTTTTTACTCATATTATTATGTATCTATTTATAAGAGGTTTCTGATTATTATGTAGGCTTGACCTGCGGTGATGGTCAATGTCTTTAGATACGCAGATATCAACTTTAGGTACTGAGCGTATTTTTCTGAAGGACTTTTTACTTGGCAGGTCCTGCACCCATACTACACGGTGGCTATATCTCAGCTTCACCTTTGTAACTGTTTTTTGTATACTTCTCTTTGTTTATATTTTTTTATAATATGTGTCTCTTCTTCTTCTTCCTGCCCTTATCTCATATTACTTGGGGTCAGCGTAACTCGTTGTTATCTTTCATTTTGTCCTGTCACTCGTCACGCTTTCACTTATTCCATTTTCTTTCATATCAGAATTCACACAATCCATCCATCTTTTCTTTGGCCTCCCTCTTCCTCTCCATCCGTCTTATTGTAAACTCATAACTCTTTTAGTAACATGCGTTTCACCCCTTCTGTTCACATGACCATACCTAGACAAACGATTTCCTTTAAGCTTTTCAGTCACTAGTGCCACTTTTAAAATGTTACCTTTACTACTCACGCCTTTTTCTCATCGAGGATAGAGCAGTAATGAACGTGACCTGCTATCTTTGCGTCTACTAACTAGTAAACATCATCTTTCTGCCCTTGTCCATCAACACCATTGTCTTGTCTTATTTGGGGTCACTAGGTCAGCGCAACACGTTTTTATCTTCCATTCTGTCCTGTCACCCGTCACGCTATCACTAACTCCCTTTTCTTTCATATCAGTCCATACACAATCCATCCATCTTTTCTTTGGCCTCCCTTGACCTTTTCGTCCATTCACATGTATACTTATATAACTCTTTTAAAACGGATTCCTTTACGGACAACGATTTTTTAATAACTGATTAGTAATTCTTAGTCCCCGCCATCATTCTTAGTCTTAAACATGTTATAAAAGTTTCTAGTATTATCGGCCTTGTAATATGCCCACTACTGAGACTCAGGCCTGCTCTTTGGGAGAGGGAATGGACCGTAATCTAGCACGCAGGCCCAGCGCGGATTCGTGGCTGTCACAGGCCTTCGAATTTTTGGTTGTAGGACATGCCGGTTTCCTCACGAAAACAGCGTGGTGGAGGTGCATTAATTTGTGAAATAAATTACAAAATGTACCTAATGCATTTAGCTGAATTTGACCCCGTGATCTACAACTTGCAAGTCGAGGTACGTAGTTGCCACTGGGCCACCACTACTCAATTATTGTAGAAGATTAGAAGGTCCTAATTCTTGCCCAGGTATTACACCACTTGTTCGAACGGTCTTAGTCTACGTCGCGTAGTGAAATAAGGGTAAAACGGTCTTACTTGTTCGTAGACTCAACGACAGTCTACGTAGACCGGTCGTAAAATCGGGTGGTGTAATGGGTCTTTAGTAAGACTTTAATTCCTGCCTAAATGGTGGACATATTGTAAGAAATATCTTATTTACAAAAACTCGTGTTAGGTACCAGTTGGATATTGAATTACTAGGCTCCTATTGTTCTCGACGAAATGGTCTGAAGATATAAGTAATTAAAATAAAGAATGCGATAACAAAGACTTGTTTTAATATGTACCTGTGCAAGTAATGAAATCGTCGTGAGTAGGTTAGTCTCTGACAGAATTTCAGAGGTTCTTATTTCCTATCTATATCAATGAAGAAAAATGTGTGACGAAGACCTAGATAGCTATTTCATTAATTCTGTATTTGCGGTAATCACATTTGTGTGTAGTTACACAACCCTAGGTAGATACTCGTTAAAACCATTAATACACCTAATGAAGAAATAAGTAAAGGTTATGCCATAAATCTTAATATAAGTACATTTTTTTTTAATTACTCTTCCTTAGTTCGTGCAGTACACGGTCGTCACTACGTAGGTACTTAATTAAATTATTATAAGTTACACACATCAAAAGTGTCTAGGGATCAACATATATTTTTGCAATAACTTTTCTCCTGATTGATATTAATTAAAATTTTCTTTAAGGATTCATCAAATAAAGTGTTTTCGTTTGTCACAGTAACGATAAACCAAGTCACCTTTGCATTAATAAAGAAATTTGCCATTTTCCTAATAAAGGGATTTGAACATTTGAACCACTAACACACTAACTTAATAATTTACACTATAGGTAGTTCACATATCTTTTTCAGCGACTTCTAAAAAGATTCTATGTTCGGCTGTATGTATTTTTCTTTTAATTTCTACAGTTACTTTTACAGGTCTGCTGAAATACGCAGTTCCTTTGTACTCATATCTATAATTAATTATCTATTACCTACTGCTTCCCTGTGTGTATGTTGGTAAGTAAATAATAAAATAAATAACAGTTCCGCGTGTGAAATTTATTACGTATTATGTTCGCTTATAATATAGCTTGTTCATCTGATCGCAAGGGCTAGGTACTGCTAAGTAGGAGGCCCTAGGTTCGATTCACATGTCAGACAGTAGTTTTGCGTTTTGACATTCTCAGTAATTTGAATTTCTCAGTAGCAGCCCTATAGGCGTGATGTTATTTTTGCGAAAATATAAAGAACATGCAAACCCATGGATGAAACCTTCTATGGTCTGTTCAATAAACCCGGAGACTAAATTGACATAAGTAATGTCAAAATTTCTATAGGAATGACGCCAGTTCTTTGGTGTTGAAATGTCATTTTAGTCTCCGGAATTATTGAACAGATGATAGGTACTTATTAATATTACAAGAATGATTTTGATAAGCTAATGGTAGGTCCATTAGCTTATCAATATTATCTATTTCTAAGATTTACGGAAATAAGGAACTTAGAAAAATAGAGACCAAAGTCAATAAGAACTGATACCATACTTACCTACTTCTCTATAGGATGTACTATGGGACCAGAATGACAAGATTTACGACTATGCCACCATACTAAACGAGAATTACCGCAAGAATTACTGAATACTTACATTACATCGTATTTCAATAATTTGCATAGGTAACGACTATCACAGTGTCTGGTCTTAATCGTGATGATGCAGTCGTGATAGTGGTCCACCGTGTGTAACTCGCCACCTCTCGTCGTAAACTGCTCAATGCATAGCATCCAAAATCGGGTGGCACGACATTGGTCAAGTCGGTAATTCGTCAAGTACGACTTTCGTCCAATTTGAAATTGGTCAAAGCTGTAGTTCGTCTAATCGGAAATTTGCCAAATTATGGAATTCGTGTAATACGCAATTGGTCAAGTCCATGTACAGTCGATAAAAACGCGAAACGTGTACCTTCAAACGCGGTACATAGGAACGCAGGGGTGAATAGTCTTTGATTAGGATGTTCACTTTTGTATTTATTTTTATTATTGATTTCTATCAAAACATCGATACTTAACTTACTTATTAACTACTATAGAGTATTTAATTGCTGGGATTAATTATAAGACAACGTAAAACGTAGTTGCATTCTTGCAGAACTGTGCTGGTCCAGCCGCGACACACACAGTGCTAGTTTTGCTTTTGTTGTTCTCTTTTAATTTTAGTTATATAATATTTTGCTTAGGGTTAGTAGACTACGAGGAAGCCTTTGATTTGATCGAGACTTGGGCTGTCCCGCAATCTCTCCAAAGGTGCCAGATTGACTATCGGTTAGGGCATCGAGAACCGGCCCTATTTCGGGAACCGGTTCTTTCGGTTCCAAACTCAAGCCTGAACCGGGTACCCGGTTTTTTTCGGTTCTTTCGGGTTTTTTTTCCCGTGAATTTTCATGCGTTGTAGGTGAGCTAGACTCGCGTGCGAGGTGTCAATAGACGCGTCTCCGCGAGCTTTAGCTAACTACGCTATAACTGATTTTATAGCAAAAGCAAATTTCGGTTTTTCTTCGAAAAAATGGAATTTTTGTGAATGTAGGTCTAGTGAGTTAGGTCGAAAAAAAGAAATCGAAAAAGACTAAAGGTTTTAAAGATAAATATTTTGAAAAAATATAATTTTGGTGAAAATTCAAGATGTACCGGGAGGGGAAAATTGCGCTGCGGGAAATGGTTTTTCTCGTCAAATATAATAGGAACTAGCCTATCCTAGGTCCCTAGCGCAAAAAAACCACACCAAAATAATCCTTCTAGAAAATGAGTTATCGCGATTGTACTAGAAACCCGTTACCCTAAGGTGGATTTCTATACTAAGTCAACTTTGACTGATGTCGTTCGGTGACTAAAGTCATGATAAACTATTAAAAAAATTTTTTTTTCCTTGGATAGAGTGAAAAAGGGTCTACAAATGATGACCCATCGCCGAGTGGCGGAAGAGAAAGTAAGAGAGAGCGGATGAGCACTGTGACTTTATTTTTCTAATATGAATCTAAATATTTCCTAAGATTCTATTACCTACAATTTGAAAGTGTCTACGATGCCCTAACGTAACCTACCAGAGTTGTAAATTAAATGTCAAAAATTTAAATGTCACGGGATATTCTGGAGCATTTACCTTAATGTCTCCGAATCCCTTAAAAAATCGTTAGCTTGCTAAAGATTCATTAATAATATTAAAAATATAAGGTTAATATTAATATAGTGAAATAATAGTATTTATGCCCACCAATTGTTTAAAGACCTATGCAAACGCATTGTTGACACTTCGCGTGACCCAAGGGCTGGCTTTTATCTTGGTCAGAGAATAAGCATTGCCATACAGCGTGGCAATGCTGCCAGCCTTTTGGGTACTTTACCAGTCGACAGCGATGGGGAGGAGTTTTTCGACGCCATTCTTTAGGTTAATTTTATTAATTTTTAGTTAGTTCGTTAGGGTTTTTTTTTTAATTTTATTTAGTATAATTTGTAAATAATTTATATCAATTAATAGTATTTATTGTTTGTATTATAAATTCGGATTATAACTTGATATTTAGCATAAAGAGTAGGTATTAAGTATAGAGATAATAATATTTCTAAATTTATTTTTCAAGAGAACCGAAAGAACCGAAAAACCGGTTCTCCGCTTTATAGAACCGGTTCTTTCAGGGTCGCTCAGAACCGGAAATTCCCGTTTCTTTTAGAACCGGGAAAAACCGGTTCCGATGCCCTACTATCGGTACATCAGTGATCTCAAAATGAACATGGACAAAACCAAACTCATGGTAAACATCAGCGTTCAGGAAACTGCACGGTATCTTCTCGTTTAACATAGCACAATGTCTCAAGACAAAAGTCTTTGACCAGTGTGTGTTGCCAGTGATATCATAATATGGATCGGAAACGTGGATGCTCAAAATGAACCTATCTGTTGCGCATCCGCTGCGGATCAGACGCAACCTTGTGGGAGGTGGGTTAGTACGCGGAATCCTCCCACGTAGTCCCTTACCATCCCACGTGTGCCGAGATAGTAGAAAGGTCGCGGGTTTTATAACGATGAAAGCTGAAGGTCACTCAATAATAACCATTCATTGTCTTTTTAACTGCACTTTATTGTCTGGTGGTAAGTACACAATTACTTATTAACTTAGTAAACACTATTGTGGCAGCCACGCCGTAAATTACTATAAACCACGAATAAACAAAACTTAATGTAGAACAAGATTTGCAAAATGGCGGCTTCGCCGGTAAAAGTGTCGTGTGCGCTACGCACGGCGGCCATCGGTGAAGTGAGAGTGAAGTGAAGCGACTGAGCGAACGGAAGTGCGCTCGCGTCATCGGTCACTAGTGACGTCCACGCGACTAGTGATGTCACTTGATGTCATTATTGCGTGAACATTCCCAGGGGCCCCAGCAAAGAGGTTGGGAAACCTAGTCCGTCTCTACAGGTAACTTAAATAACTTAACTACTGGCCTAACAAGCTCGCCAGATTGGGTTCGTAACCTTACAGATCTTATGACATTATCTTTACCCCTATATAACTCTATCACCCTACCTAGCTTCCAGTGTAGTGGTGGAGTATTTTCATCTTTAATGAAAACCAAATCATTAATATTCAAATTATCAACATCATGAAACCATTTGTTTCGCGACTGTAGCGTGCTAAGATACTCGAGATGCCAACGTGCCCATATGTTCTGGTGCAGCTTCTGCAACATCTGAAATCGAGATAAACGTGACATTTTGGTTTCCGACCAAGGAATCACAGGCACTGCTACCAATGGCTGACCAATAAGAAAATGTCCTGGCGTCAAGACTTCTAAATCCCCAGGATCTTCAGACATCGCTACGAGAGGCCTGGAATTCAAGATAGCTTCTATCGTGCACAGGAGCGTCGATAACTCCTCAAACGTCAGTATAGTATCACCAATTTCCCTCTTCAAAAGCTGCTTCACGCTCTTGACAGCAGCCTCAAACAATCCACCCATGTGTGGTGAGGCTGGCGGGTTGAACTCCCAGTGTATATGCTGCCTTCTGAAATGCTCCTTCAGAATATGTTCCTTTTCCAGCAAGAATTGGTTAACCTCCTTGAGATATTTGTTGGCACCAACAAAATTAGTACCTCTGTCTGATCTTATCAGACTAGGAAGTCCGCGTCGACTTACAAACCTAGTAAATGCAGCAATAAACGCCTCGACTGATAGACTAGATACCAACTCCACATGGACGGCTTTTGTAGCTACACAAACAAAGACGCAAAAGTAGGCCTTTACCGACTTTGCGTTTCTTAATAAACTTGACTTTACCAAATAGGGTCCAGCGAAGTCTGTAGCGACTCCGTTGAAAGGTCGTGCACGACAGACGCGATCCGCGGGTAGGTCTGCCATACGCGGAGGTTGTTCTGCCACAGAAAACCGAAAGCACCTCTTACACCGTCGAATGGTCCGCGCTGCCTGCTTTCGGACCGACGTTATCCAATATTCCCTGCGGAGAATCGCAATTAAACCATTAGCGCCAATGTGACAATAAGTTTTGTGATAATGCTCCATTAACAACTGGACAAATTTAGTGTCCTTAGGTAACAACACTGGGTGCCTTGCCCCATATGTGAGTTCCGAGTGTCTAAGTCGGCCTCCGACTCTGATGACCCCCTCAGAATCTAAAAACACACTCAGCTTCTGAAGTGACGTAATTACTCGTTTTTGCTGCTTCAACAACCTTATTTCTGTTTCATATTCCAATTCTTGAATTCTCTTAATCCAATACTTGACAACATCTCGCGTCTCTGATAATGAGAGTATACAACTCTCGGGCCGCATCAATTTATCTGTCCTCAGATTCCTAATAAATCTCAATACATACCCTGTAGTATTGATGAGCTTGGTAAAGCTACTTACCCTTTCCAATAGACTAATATCCCATGGCTTTAGCTGAACAACATTAGTATTAACTACCCTTTTGAATCCTGGTAGTTCTGTAGGTCGTACATACTTGTTAGGCCACCTAAATTCTTCCTTTCCCAGCCATGGTACTGTCCACCATAATGGATGGTGAATTAAATCTTCAGCTGACAAGCCACGTGACGCACAATCTGCCGGGTTCAAATCCGAAGGTACATGTCTCCAATTCAGCTTTCTAGGTGAATTTTGTATAAATTGTACTCTATTACACTCGAAGGTCTGCAAGCAGTGTGGCTGCGTCTCCACCCATGCTAGTACGATGGAACTGTCTGACCAAGCATAAAGGGTATCGATCTTGATCGATTTTTCATAACCATCCGCCACATGGTTAAGTAGTTGACAAACCAGATGCGCTGCGCTAAGTTCCAACTTCGGAATTGTTTGTCGGGTCTTGATGGGCGCTACCTTAGATTTCGCCATAACCAAATTAACCTTCACGTTACCTCGTGCGTCCTCGCTGCGGAGGTAAATACATGCTGCGTATCCTGCTTCTGAAGCATCCCCAAAGCCGTGCAGCGTGTAAGACACTGCGTTTGGTAACGCAAGACACCTAGGTATTTTCAGTCTTTCCATATTGTATAGATCATCAATCATATACTTCCAGTTTTCTACTGTCGCTTCTGGCACTGCCTCGTCCCAATGTAGGCCATCCATGAACAATTCCTGCAGCAGGTTCTTGAATCGTATTATCACCGGTGCACAATAACCACACGGGTCGTATAGTCTCGCTATAGTACTTAATATTGACCGCTTCGTCACTGCCTTGTCTGAGGGTATATTTATCCGATACGACATTGTATCTGATATTGGTTCCCATTGTATCCCTAATACCTTAATGAAACTCTTGGGGTCATTTGCGTCAAACTCCCTTGGTTGGTCACAGTGGTCCTCCGGTAGATCTCTCAGTAAATATGGCTCGTTTGTCGACCACTTACGCAATTCGTAGCCTGCGCTTCGCATAAGCTCGATGAGTTCTGTCTTCAAGACTTCTGCTTCCTCTATGGAGTCCGCTCCAGTCAGGATATCGTCCACGAACACCGCGTCCCTCACGACATCTGCTGCCTTTGAATCAGGATGTGCCTCCATCCATTGTGCCGCCAGCTCCAGCAGTGTCCGTATTGCTACATACGGACTAGACCTTAGTCCATAAGTATTAGTGTTTAATTCGTATACCTTCATTTCCTGCGACGGATCACTCCTCCAGAGTATAAGCTGATACCTCCTGTCCTCAGGGTGTATCCAGGTCATTCGGAACATCTGCTTCACGTCCGTGGTAAACACAACTTGGTGTCGTCTAAAATTTATCAAGATTTTTGTAATGTCATTCTGTAATGCTTCACCAGAATGTAAACACTGGTTTAACGAGACCCCATTAGTTGTCTTACAACTCCCGTCGAATACTACTCGAATCTTGTCAGAGTCTCGTTTAAATATACCATGATGTGATATAACATAGTGTTCAGTGTCAAATTGGAAGTCTGACTCAGACATGTGACCAAGCCGCTCATAGTCTTCCATAAACTCCTTGTATTTCTGCGCAAATGCTGGATGCCTCTCCATCTTTTTCTCAAGCGCGTAAAATCGTCTAGTTGCAGTATCCAAAGAATTTCCCAGCTCCGGTCGGTCAGATAATAAGGGCAAACGTACCATGAATTTTCCACCAGCTAGCCTCACTGTCGTGGATTTATACAACTTCTCACATTCTTCGTGACGAGGATCCTTCGAGGCGGGTGACGGCGGCTCCTCCGACGTCCAGAAACGCTTGATGGCTTCCGTCAGCGTTATGGTGAAGACCGGCTGCGGCACCTCGGAATTGTACCCGTCCACTGGTCCCATTACAGCATGCCCAAAGCATGTCCCATAGGCTGCCGCGCCACCTGTTCCAATATCAATTTTAGAACCATCTAAAATGTAATTTAGTACATCAGCTCCGAGTACTATGTCTACTCCATGTGGTAGTGTAAAGTCATTGTCTGCAAGACTTAATGTGGGCGGTCCCTGTTTCAATATTCCCTGAGATGGAATATTTACTGCCGGTAAATCAGCTGTCAGCTCCGACATTACCATCGCTACAGTGCAGATGACCGGTACCTGCTTATCCAAGGGTTTTAGAACTATTTTAACTTGGGTAGCTGATGTTTTCACCATAGTGTTCCCAATACCCACTATGTTAGTTGAGCTCTTCTGTCGGTGTAGTCGTAGTCGTTCCACTAAAGCCTCTTTAATGGCGGTCATACTAGCCCCAGTATCTAGAAGGGCACGAGCCTCCTCATACTTTCCTTTGTGATTCCTTATACCTAATAACACCGTAGGGTTTAGACAGGTTTTAAAACCGCTACCTAAGGAATCAGTGACACCGACAGGAGCCTCGCGTCAATAATCGTCTTCGTTTCGATCCCGCTTCGGAATAAAGACAGTTGGCCATACCTCATCCTGTGTTTGTTGTTGTTGGTACCTGTTACCAACCGGTCGCCTTCCCTGCTCTAGGGTGTGCGACTTCGGTTGCTCTTGCTCTGAATCACGTCGCTGCGACGTCGATGGCCGGTTGGATTCCATCGGGCTGGAGCGTCGCGGAGGCGTCTTCGCACGCTGCGGCAACGGCGTCCGCGCCTGGGGCGTCGGATGGCACGACGTTTGTCTAGGTGCCTGCTGTGTCGTGGGCCTTGTAGTTTCTCCGGCTGCGGTACATAGAAGGGTGTGGTGATGCCCAGATCCACACAAATTGCATCCAGTCCCTTCTGCACATTCCCGTGCATAGTGTTGCCCCAGGCACACAAAGCATGCCCCATTATTGCGCGTCCATGTCTTGCGGGCAGTGCGATCCAGACGCTTGAACTCGTAGCACTTTGCTATACTGTGGCCATTGTGATTGCAATAAATGCACCTTACCTCCACTGCCGCAGTGGTTACTTGACCACGAATCCTATTCGATGGCGGCGGGTGGCGTCCACCCGTTGATGTAGTGCTCCTGCGCGGCGTATTCGTGGGTGACCTCTGTGGCCGCGACGACTTAGCCCGTTCCTGTTCCATGCTTGATGAGGCGACGAGTTGCCTCCTGCACACTTCGTCGAGAAGGCTCATCAATGCCGAGAAAGATGGAAGTTCTCCTGGAGCCGTCCCGTTTCGCTCCTCGAACTGATTTCTTAGGCGGGAGGGTAACTTCTGTAATATAATAAAAAATAATAAATAAGACCACTCTGCTATAGGAAGCCCTAGCTTCTGAAGAGCCTGAGTTGACTCCAGCAGAGGATTGTAGAAGGACTGCCGCAGTCCCTCCATAGTCGAAGAAATGTTGGGTAATGACACAATCTGCTCCAGATAGGTGTCTGCTAACAATCGGGTGTTTTGATACCTGTCCCTCAACAAGCCGAGGGCTACCTCGTAATTCTTGGCATCAACAGGCAGGTGCTTCACCAATGTCAATGGCTCCCCTGATAAACAGCTACGTAGGTAGTAATGTTTTTCTGTCTCTGGAAGGTTTGGTCTGTCATGGACCAATGACAGAAATAAATCATAAAACTCACCCAATCCATTGGGTTACCATCGAACCGTCCTAATTGAATGAAGGGCAGCTTAGCCGCTAAGCTGCCTCCATCTTGCGAGCCACTTGCAGAAATCTTGGGTTTAACCAGTGGAGAGGATCCAACCTCACTCTCCTCTGCCTTAGTTTCCACTGAAACTAACAAGCTATTAATTGCAGAGAACTCATGCCCCAAGTCCTCGATATCGTCAACACCGCTGGCGACCAGCTCTTCATAGGCCTGTAAGAAATCTATATAATATTTATCAAATTGCCGTTTGATAACCTTGACCGCAATTGATGAGGCGGTAGCTTCAACTGAGCTATGGAAATCCCGGAGCATCTTAGCTCGTATCTTAAAATTCTGCCTAGCTACTTTGACATCCATTTTGATATTGATAAAATTACTCCACTTACGAATTCAGAATTTAGCAACTAACATTAAGTACTAAACAGTAGGTACACAAACAATTGATGTCCTATACAAAATACAAATATTAACAACAAACAGGTTTTTTAAACAAAATACAATACGACACCCTGGTCTCAATTTTACGTACTTACAGGTTTCAAACAAAACCTATTATTTCTTGTAATTTTACTTAAATGACACAATTGTATCAACTAAACTTACTATTTCTAATATAAACAGACAATGAACACTGCTAGTGTTTCAACATAAGCACTAAACCTACATAAGTGTTATCCCACTTATTACAATGTACAATGTATTGTATGTACACGTTTATATTTTGACAATCGTGACGACGTCAAGGACACAATAATTATAAATAACATATCCACTAATATGCTAGACAATTATTGGACAATTAAAATAAGGGTTTAGACTAACTTACAGATTAGGACGTCCGTAACGTAACATAAACAAAACACAGTTCACTTCACTGCCGTACGCACTCGTCGCTTCGACGCACGCACGTTACTCGTTGTTATCACTGATAACAGTTCGCGCCGGAACCCGTCGCCGCCCGTCGGCCGCTTCCCGCCGTGCCGCGCCGGGAACCCGTAGCCGCCCGTCGGCCGCTTCCCGCCGCGCCGCGCCGGTCGTTGCAGGACGACGTTCTAAGTTGTCTTCAACTTTCCATGCGATGATGTGAAGACTACAAGCTTCTCGAATCTTCACTTGTGATGGGGTGGCTCCTTCCCCTCATGGGCCACCAAAAATGTTGCGCATCCGCTGCGGATCAGACGCAACCTTGTGGGAGGTGGGTTAGTACGCGGAATCCTCCCACGTAGTCCCTTACCATCCCACGTGTGCCGAGATAGTAGAAAGGTCGCGGGTTTTATAACGATGAAAGCTGAAGGTCACTCAATAATAACCATTCATTGTCTTTTTAACTGCACTTTATTGTCTGGTGGTAAGTACACAATTACTTATTAACTTAGTAAACACTATTGTGGCAGCCACGCCGTAAATTACTATAAACCACGAATAAACAAAACTTAATGTAGAACAAGATTTGCAAAATGGCGGCTTCGCCGGTAAAAGTGTCGTGTGCGCTACGCACGGCGGCCATCGGTGAAGTGAGAGTGAAGTGAAGCGACTGAGCGAACGGAAGTGCGCTCGCGTCATCGGTCACTAGTGACGTCCACGCGACTAGTGATGTCACTTGATGTCATTATTGCGTGAACACTATCAGAAGGCTTAAAGTCACCCAAGGGGCAATAAATACTCTCTCATGTTTGCTGAGTTTTATTAGGCATGGGGCTAATAATATCGGAACAATATTGGTGCTTGCTTTTGTACTGCCCTTGTCTACGTGAATAAAAGTTGAAAAATAGTCGCGGACCAGTAAAAAAATGTCATGAAAATCCACTAAAGGCTATTGAATTGAATATTAACATAAGAAAGTTGTGAGCAAGATGAGTGCCGCGTTAGCTTACAATGGAACATAAAAAGTGTAATCAGGATTTTTACATTAGGTGTTTTGCGCCGTTTCGTATCCGTTTCATAGTTTTAAAGATCTAAACATAGATAGGAACAGACAGCGGGTTTTTTTTTATACTATGTAGTAAGTAGTGATAATGATTATTATGTACATAAGTGTAAATATGAATAAAATAAATAAGTTAATATAAACTACCTCGGCACTTTCATTTTTTAGCCGACTGTACTTAAATCACTTGACCAATTGCGTATTAGACGAATTCCATAATTTGGCAAATTTCCGATTAGACGAACTACAGCTTTGACCAATTTCAAATTGGACGAAAGTCGTACTTGACGAATTACCGACTTGACCAATGTCGTGCCACCCGCAAAATCAACCTTTTAATGTACCCACTGCTGGGACTCAGGCCTCCTCTATAGGAGAGGGAATGGGCCGTAATCTATCATGCGGGCCCGGGTTGGTGAATGTCACATGTCTTCGAATTTTCCTTCTTAGACATGCCAGTTTCCTTCGTCATTTTGAGAACAGTGGTACTGAAATAAATTACACAATATTATACGCCTGGCTGGGCTTAGACACCAGGACTTAAAACTTGCTCCGTGCCTAAAACTCGTAAGTTGAGTCAATTACAACAGGGCTATCACTGCTCAATGAGGTACCTATAGGAAATAGACAGTGAAGGTACTACGCCGATGGGGTGGGCGCGTCTGCCTCTATAAATTTTAATAAAATTAATTAAATCATTTACAAATTTCAAGGTGAGGAATTTATTGATCTGAATCTTAAAAAAATATTCGCAAATCTGCTCCTGTTTAGCAATGGAAATTAGAAAAAAACCTTTACGTTAAAAGTCGTCGACTACTTCTAATTAAATCTACCTATCTTCTCTTGAACTTGAGAACCGGTTATTGTAATTAATTGGTACCTACTGTCACGCAAGCTCATTGTACACTTGACTTCGTTGAATGAGTTGTGGTATGTATGACGTCATAGTTCCCTTGATTAAGGTACCTAGCTAGGAACACATGACGTGAACTATCTTTAACACCATTTTGTATGTTTTTTTGTGTAGGTACAATAAAGAATTAAGAATCAATCAATAAAGAAGGTCGATCTTCAAGCTATGCTTGGCAAGGTTGGTCTGTGGATGACCATCTTAACATAACAAGTTTCCTCCTCGGAAAGCACGTTAAGCCGTAGGTCCCGGCTGTCATTTGTTTTGTAGATCTTTGGCAGTTGTTACGGATAGTCAGAAGTCAGTAAATCTGTCTCCAGTCTTGCCATGAAGTACCGTGTTACCCCAGTTAATGGGTTGTGGAGGTCTGGTAGGCAGTCGCTCCTCGTAAAATACTGGTAGGTATACAGCTAAATCCGGCTTGACTGGAAGCCGACCCCAATATATTTGGGAAAAGGCTAGGCAGATGATGATGACAATAAAGAATTAAGAATAACACAATGGCACAGTGATCACGTGCTGCCGTGCACCATGACTCGGGGGAGGCCCTCAGTCTCCTCAGGGATGTGCCCTAACAGGCGTTGTACAGAAGGGGTTTGTCACCTATCATCATCTCCCTAGCTTTTTCCAATCTAGCCTGGGGTCGACTTTCAGTCTAACCTGATGGGACTGAATACCTGTTTTACATGAAGAGACTGTCTATCAAACCTCCACACCCTAGTTACTAGGCAACACGATTCTCCTAGAATTGATGCATAACGGTCAGATTTTCTGGCGTCTGACTACCTGTAACTGCTGTCATGTAGCATAGAGTACGTCATCATCATCTCAGCCGAAAGACGTCCACTATTGGACATAGGCCTCCCCCAAGCGTCGCCACAACGACCGGTCCTGTGCGTACGTAATACCTCATTAGAGTTAGGTAATCTATCTATATAATCCAATATAGAATCTATAAGTACTTATTTAGTGTAAGTAATAGAGAATTTCATATTATTTGAAAAATTCTTGAAGTTGCACGTTATTTTTACTCGATAGCGCCAGGGGGTTATGCTGTTTCCAGTGTATGTAATTGTACAATGTATATTTTTTGGACCTAGAGCCTGTGTGTGTGGCCTCTCGCAAGTCAACCTCTAAGGTTGCCTACTACTTAACCGGATTTGCCTGTGGGGGTCTTAAGTAGAAACAGCCTCCAGCCCTCCAGGGCTTACTTAACTAACTACAGTACGGCCGTTATAAGTTGGCGAGTCTGAAGGTACGCTCTGCGAATT
Organism: Mythimna separata; assembly: GCA_030763345.1. Taxonomy (NCBI): domain Eukaryota; kingdom Metazoa; phylum Arthropoda; class Insecta; order Lepidoptera; family Noctuidae; genus Mythimna; species Mythimna separata. The sequence goes on along the minus strand of CM061188.1, from coordinate 1,098,686 downwards.
TTGGTGCTTGAAAACTCACACAAAAATAAAGGTTTAAAAAAAAATGCAATTTGCAGTTGTTATTGCTATTAAAAACTGTTATTGTCATATATTTTTTTTACTTTTATTTTTGTACGAGTTTTCAAACGCTAAAATTCGCTGAGCCTAACTTCAGACTCGCCAACTTATAACGGCCGTACTGTAAGTGACTACACAAGGCACAAGGGAACCCCCTGTACCCTATAGGGTACGGACCTCGGCTTGGGTGTCGCTGGGAAAGGAAAGGGCAGCTGGGGACGGGCCGAATCGAACAACAAAATTATAATAAAGTAAAAGGGCACCCAGTTGAGGGGCTACTTCCAAAGTATAATTACTCATCAAAATCACTCGATCCCTAAAAACAATTAAAATTCTGGAAACAAGTCACTGATGCAACTGTCGGAATTCATTTTATCATAAAATTGACGTCATCAACTGCATCCGAATGCTTAAAATGACTTGTTTTGGACACTATTATTCCTTTTTTGTAAGTTGGTACGTAATGGGTTTCTGGCTTTCCCAGACACCTGTTAGGCATTCTTGTGTTTATTTGGTCATGTCAAAGTAGGTAATAGGTACTTACCGTAGGATACAGGGAATTGAATTGATATGCATTTTTCCTTATGGAAGTATTGGAATCAAGAATGTTTAATACTACATGGATTGATTATGTCAACCTCAAAAACGTACTCAAAAATACTATTCAAAAGGGTATGTTATCTCTTTCTACCAGTGTGTCCACATTCTAGTAAGAAAGGAACACACTACCTCTTTCTCATCGTCTTGCTGATATTTTTTTGTACTTTTACTTGTCAATAAAAAAATATGAACTTAACAGCAATGTAAATAAAGTACACTTCAGAATGTGTGATATTGCTTCGTAAGCAATCCAGGCAGGGTATACAAGATCCTTGGTCGGAATAAAGTTCAGGAAGTGAACGTAATGTAAGGACAGGTATAATTAGGCAGTTTTGAGAATTCACTTGTTGTGACTCAGTTATTGCGTCCTATAATGATAACTGCGTCATAGCGAGGTTTTATAAGGCCTCGGAAGCTTTATTGCCTGAACGGATGTCATTGAAAAATCATCGTTGTTCGAAGTTAGGTATCGTTAGTTACGTTTAAAAATGAAATTAAAGCAAAAAAAATAACTTTAAACAAGCTTTTAAACAAATGCGCTAAAATGAAAAACATTTTTTTTTTTAAATTCAAATTGGTATAACAAATATATAAAAAGTTAATAAATTACGCTTTCAACCTTTTGAACTTCACTAAAGAACCTATAAATATTTTAAAGATAAGCGTCGTTAAGTTGGGACACCCCTCTTTTTCGTCGGAGATTAAAAAAATCCGTTTACTTTATTTAATGGCCTAGTGGTAACAGCCTCGACTTACGGGTTTGTAGGGCATGAGTTCAAAGTTCAGCCAAGCGACTTTGTGTAATTTTCATCACCACTGCTCTCAAAACTGTGAAGGAAAACGTCGTGAAGACACCTGTGTCTTTGAACCATAAATTAAAAGCCATGTGAAGTCCACGAACCCGCACTAGATCCATATGATGGATTATGCCCACTTCCTCTTAAACACTAGAGAGAACGGCTGAATCCCAGCAGTGGGAACATTAATAGCCTGATTATGCTTTTTCATCTACACAGATAAATCACGCGACCAGCTATAAGTCTTTGAGGAATGATCAGACGCATCTCCACTTTCCACCTAACGCAGGTTTCATCTCAGACCGAACCCGTTTCATTTGAGATTCGGCTAAAGAAACGCCCGGTGGTCACCATTGTCTGGACCGCCCGGAGGACACGATATAGGTATACGATGGAAACTTGCCACTTACCACACCTCGTGCGGAGCACTGCCGTGATGTAGCGAGTGAGGCGTAAAGGTGAACGCACACTTATCCGAGCAGAACGTATCGAACGAATGTTTTTTACAAGTCTTACTTTGAAATCCTTCCAGATTCAGACGATTCGAAGCGGTTAGGTGTGCGGGGTTTCATAGCATTTTTGTTAATATGTCTTTCTCTTTTGTAATAAAAAGCTTGGGATAGACTCAAGATGTCAATAAATAAAACACTTATATTAAAACAAAGCATTGTTTATTTGTAATAGCTAACTCTCCTCGTACCTCTCGGAGTAGGTCAGCAGGGCCACTCGATACAAAAATAAACATCTACAATAAATATAATAACACCCCACTTGCATCCGATGTTATGAGACAGAATATACAATTACGTAAAGTAACTCTTCGTCAGTTAATGTTACAGACTTGTAAAGATGCTGATAAAGGAATAGAAAAACCTTTTTTTCAAAATCGGTCTTAAGTTGACCAAGGCATCGGTAAAAGTACATTTAGGGTTCGATTCGGATCCAACAACCTAATTATCGCCAGTTTTGGCATACTGGAGATAGTAAAACAAATGATACAATACAAAAATTATACATATTTTCTGTTGTTTCATTTGTTTTTCTATCTCCAATATGTGATAGATAGATTATTGGTTTCGGCTGTTAGCCAAACATAGAACCTTCTCCTATTTCAAGTCGGTAAAACAAAGAGGAAAGCAGAAAAAGCCCATGTCATATTATTTTCACAATCGCATGGTAAGCTATCGACTTAGAAAATTGTAAGGATACTTCGATATGAAATACAGAATAATTACGATATACCTTAAATTTTTGTCTCGAAAATGTGAATGTTAAGGTTGATTTGATACGATAGTCGAAAGTAAAGGATAGTAATAAAATTTATAATATAGATAAGTATGTGAAAAGCTCTGTCTCATAACAAGGGATAAAAGTGGAGTTGTAAATTAACACAAGACAGAATATCGCGTGCAGAATGAGAAACAAACGACCAAAATCAAACTTATTTACTTCAATGTCCAGTTTGTATAGACAACTATTTATTTGTATACACTAGAACATTTTTACGGCATTCCTTCCTCGATCTGCACCTTAAAATATCAACATTTGTCATAGACAGGATATAGACAAAGATTATCGCGTAATAATTTCATTTAATCGACAGCATATCCAAGAACAAAAAAAAAATACAATAAAATGTCAAATTGATAAAAAAAGATGACAATTTGGTATATTTACTTGTACCAGTTATATATTTATTGCCATTTTGACATTTAGAAATGTCAAAAATGACGTATTTAGACGTCAAAAGTTAGGTTAAAGTAAATATGCCTTAACGTCATCCGCTGATACATAAAATCTGATTTTAAACCAGCGTTTTAAACTTAACTCTAATACAAAATAATGTTTATTACGTCTAGCGTGTATGAAATATATTAATATAATAATAATAATAATAAATTGTACAATATCAGTATCATTCCAACTTATTTAGCGCAATCCAGTTGACTTTGCGAGCTTCAGACATCAAAACTTTTGTGCGATGGTTGCCCAAACTATTAAAAAAAACTGTACATTATAAGAAAACAGATTATATTATAAATCTTTTTATATATCGAAATCACAACAATATATTCATAAATTATTCCGACTATTGACTCGCAAAGTGAACGGAACTGTCGAATAGAAAATAGAGTGCGTCTAATGAAAGCGCGACCTGCAGTTTTTTTTTAATTAATTGGCAACATTTCAGCCGCAACTATAGGCAATAAAAAAAATTGTGAAGTGTCAGGACATGATTCTCCTACTAGTTAGTAATACCACATACAATTTTATTGGATTTAACCTCTTTTTCTCAGGTCGCGCTTTCATTAGACGGACTATACCTAAGTTACAAATACAAATAATAATATTAAAGAAACACTCGGTGTCATGTCGCAGCGTTCACTCCTACTGCTAAGGTCTAAGTTAAGTTTGTGAACTATGGAATGTCGCTGAGAACTGTCGAACGCAACAAATGCTCGCTGGCCCTAACCTCTAACATTGACCGACTAAGCTTAGTTTACATTCTAGGGGAATCGACTGACATACATCGACTGTGTAACACTACCCTATATTTCAAAAGATCAAACACAGAAAAAAATGTGGGTGTACCATAGGTACATCTCTACCCATCCCTTCGGGACGTACAGTTGTGATAACTAATAATAACATATAGCTACGTTATGTAGCGGCTATTTTGAAACGCGCTTTAAAAAGGCAGGCGGTCGCACTGTGTGCTTGGTACCCTTACGAGTCATTCGCCTGGCGTGTATGAATGTGGCCAGTTACGAATAATTTAGTACGTTTGTTTAACTGCAGCAATCCTATCAGTGGTTTCTCGGGCTAAGGGCCTGTTTCACAATGTCCGAGTAGCCACTACTTTCTGGATAAATTCAAAAATGGAACAGAATTTGTATGAAATTATCTGCCAAATAAGACACTCGAAACTTAATCATAGGTGGTGAAATAGGCCCTAAGAGTAATGGTCACTTCTGTTTTATGTTCTAAGTAAGAATATTGTTACAATGTACTGCCAGTCGTTTCCCCGCCTGTCAAGCCAAAGCTGCCAAACTAATATTACATATAAAACGGAGCGCCCTCGCCGGCACATTACAAACGTACGTAACACTAGATCCTAAGTAGTAGCACCTAATGGTGAAATATAGCGCTCGCCTTATTACCTACACCAGCGTTATTTTAAACGCGTTATCCGTTATAACGTTTTTATAGAAAGCTAGCGACTTTGTGGATTACAGACGATTGTTTCAAGCCGTATAAGCTCCCATAAGATTTAAATTTAACACAAATATGTAACAAGATAAAGAAATATTTTTTTCTTTTATTAAACGCTGTGCGTAATAAGTCGAGCGCACAGATATAATATAGTCCATAGCAACACGTCAATAATATATCTTTTTAACATATACTTTTGTAGTTCTCGATAACACTTGTGATTCTTTCAACAATCAATCTACCACGATTTTTTTTAACATTTCAGTGATGTTACAAACGTTATTTTTTGTCGATATAACGTCAAAGCATCACAAATCTATCGATAGATAACCGATTAGTCCCGCACTACATTGTATATCGACACTTTAAATAGAAGGGAGGAGAAAAAATTAATAATTTGTATCTTTTTATACCTAAAAACGGTGGTCTAACTCGTGTGACAATATTTTAAAGCTATTCCTTTATGAAAATGAGCTCGTGTTTTAACCTGGCTGGATACAAGGGATTTCGAGCTATATTTTTAAAAGTAGATTTTTGTATATTAAAAAGTACTGAATGTGATTTTTTTTAGGCTAAGCTACATGCATGATTGTTATTTAGAAAATCTACACGATAGAGGTATTTCTTCACAGCTGTTTTCCTTGGCAGTGACATATTTTCACTCAATTACATATTATATCCAAAGCTAAAAGGTAAAATGATTTGAGCAAAGGTTTATTATTTAAAATACTATCCAGCCAGATTTGTCAAACACAAGGCATAAATTGTTTTGTTTTTATATAGTAATACAAAAACACTTTTTTATATTTTTTTACTATGGCAACATTTATATCTCTACGAAGCCCTATACCGTCCGGATTGTATGGATGCCTTAGCCTAAGCTTAATTATATAAAAAAAAAAGAAAAATGCTGCAATACTTATGATAATATTTTACAATATAAAAATTGCATTTTCTCGGGGCGAGGGTGATAGAAAAAGAGATATTAGAAGATTTAGAAAGTTATAGTTACAATAATGTTCAGGCCATTGAGTTCCTATCAATATATCGACTAATCGATACAACACTTATTTTTATCGATATAATTATACATCCTTATGTATATATCAATGACGAACCGTAACTACGTGTCTGTTTACCTCCCTCGCCCAAAACCGTAAAGTGCACGACGTGACAACATCAAATATTAAATATAATTAACACGTTATTAATTAATCAATATAAATGTTTGTTTTTAAATAACTTAGTGATTAATATTCGCATTGTTATCGCTTACAACTAGGTATGTACTACATATACATACGGGCCGCGACGGCGCCTACTGCTGGACTTTGCAACGTGTTGCAGTATCGTGTTGCTGTAACGGCTTAGGGTTGCGTGCTTTGTTGCTGTATCTCGATCTTCTCGACTGTCATGTCTGGGTTCATTGCTGTGGCCTCCTGGAGATTGAGAGAAACATTTGGTTAATGACTAAAATATGAAAGCAGTTTTTATAATCTTCGGGATAGTTCGAGTGAATATCCGCGGCCGTTTCAGACTTTTACTAACACACTCTTTGTTCCTTCTTTGCCTTTCGTTCTAGTTCAGTTCAGTGTCGGGCCCCTTGTTTTCCTTCGAACCCAAGGCCTCAAAGGCTTGGCTTCGACCCTGCTGGGCTTTTGCGGTTTTGCTAACATCTCTTTGAGGCGCGCGTTGAACACTACGCGCGTCCGATGACTTAAGCTCAGTCCGGAAGATTACCAGACGGCAAGATACCCATCGCTCGCCGTTCGCAAGTCCACGCCTGTGGTGAAAGTTATTCCTAATGTGGGGCAACGTATTTATGACTTGTAATATCGTAAATCCTTCGTAGATTTCCTATTTAAGTAAGGTTAAAAGAATGCTTCTTCCGGCGCAACGTTGGAGCTGCCTACCACAAGGTGGGCCGAAGACCTGGTGATGGTCGCGGGAATCCGATGGATGCGAGACACAGAAGACCGGTCGTTGTGGCGACGCTTGGGGGAGACTTATGTCCAGCAGTGAACGTCTTTCGACTGAAATGATGGTGATGATGATGAAAACTGTGTGTACCTGTATGGCCTCGGCGAGCGCGCGGTCGTGGTCGATGGGGTCGCCGTCGGACTGGATGGTGATCTTCTGCTCCACGCGCGTCTCGATCACGCCGTTGCGCTCCGTCTTGTACTGTAATAACACAACCACACCTTATAAAACACACTCAAACCACAAGATAAATATTTTTTAATAGAATAACGGCCGGCAGCGACGCGTAGAACTTTGCTCAGGTTTCTATATTAACACTCTCGCAGTACTCGGGAGTTAATTATAAAAATATCCCTCTCTAGCGTTCGGGATTAAAACTATACAATCGTAGTTTCGTTCGATATTCAACACACAAGACACTAGTTTATCGTTTAGCTACATAATCTACTAGACTTAAGCATATTCCCTACTGCTATGAACATATCTTCACATGTATGCGCTCGCATATGTGTCTGTGTTGTAATATGGAAGTATTGTAGACCCAATAGTTTTTTGAAAAGAGTAACCATGGAGTTTCTTGCCGGTTCTTCTCCATAGGAAACGACCAATTTGGAACCGTGCACTAGTTTTTGACGTTTTATAAGTGCCCATGTAGGCCTATGTAAAGTAAAACCATTTTAAATTTGGTTTTTTTGAACTCGTGTGAGTACGTACGGTGATGGTCTCGACGGTGCGCGTCTTGGAGCTGATGGTCTGCGAGGACACCACCTCGCCGTCCGCCGACACGTGCTCCGTCTCCAAGTGCGTCTCTGTCGTCTCCACAGGTTCGGTGACGATGGGGCCGGTACTCGTCTGTAAGTAACAAATACGACCAATTAATATTGTAACTATCGTGTTCGCAACAAGTTGAGTATACATTTGTATACATTTGAATGGCCTGTTGGTCTAGTGGTTAGTGGCCCTGACTGCTATGCCGGAGGTCGTGGGTTCGATTCCCACCCAGGACAAATGTTTGTGTGATGATCACTTGTTCTGTGTCTGGGTGTAATTTATCTATAATATGTATGTATTTAGAATATATAAAGTGTGTTTATCAGTTGTCTAGTACCCATAACACAAGCTCTGTCTTTCCTCACAACGCCATCTAGTCCCAAGCTAAGCTTGGGACTAGATGGCGTTGTGAGGAAAGTTGTGGAACATATACATATATTATATTTCTTTGGCACGGTTTTTTAATTATTGTGTCCGACTGCTGGGCAAAGGTTTCTCTTGCCAAACCTCTTCTCGTCTAGGACGTTCTCTAGCCACATTTGCCCCACTATCATATCACTTCTATTTTTATAGCAGTAACTCTTTTAGGAGTGATTGGAAAGATGTCATGAGTAGCTGGCTGTCCGGTAATCATCCGGACTGAGTCCGAATCATGAACGGCGCGTAGTATTTCACGCGCGCCTAAGGAGATGTCAGCAGAACCTTAGAGGCCCAGCAGGGTCGAAGCCTCTGGGGTCATGGGTTAGCTTCTGAAAGGAAAACCCGGGGTCCCGGAACGGAAGGCAAAGAAGGAACATAGGGAGTGGAGTTTTTGGTCAGTAAAAGTCTGACACGCTTTCCCACTATTCCTAAGAGCGAGGAGGCAACGCACTACGAGAAGTCATTCGATGATTTCCCACCTAAAACTAGACTAGATAGAGATGCGACCATTGTCTAAAATAATAGCTTCTAAAGTAAAGTAAATAATATGTCGATACTGACCCTGGTGGTAGCTCCATGCACCATGCTGCCGAAAGGCGCGTTGCCCATCACAGTCGTAGTGGTCGTCGTCTTGTACGAGCCGGGTTCCTGACACAGAATGTGTGTTAGACAACTGTTCTATCGCCATCAAAATAGTAGAGTATTAATTTATATCAATACTTATATTACATACATATAACATAGTCTCAAAGTATACTACGTACGGCGAGTATTCACCCTTACGTTGTCGAAACCTCTACGGTCCGGACTAAGCGTTTCGCTTCGTCGTTTATACCGCGGACATCGAGGGATTGGAACAATTTGCCTGCTGCGGTTTTCCCGTCCGATTATAATTTAGGTGCTTTTAATAAGCTAGTGCGCCTCACCATCAACGATTGCATCACTGCTTACCATCAGGTGGGATCGCAGTCAAGCAGTAGCTTATAACAATTAAAAAAAAAAAATACTTTTAAGACAGATGGATATAAAATCTAAGATTTGACGTCTGAAAATCGTTTTGCGCCGACCCCAAGTGATATGGGATAAGGGTAGGAAAAAGATGTATCCGTATTTACAAGTTTTAATTTAAATTATAAAAGTTAGGCTGTGCACCAAAGTATAGTTTAGAGAAAGATCAAATATTAATCAAACTCAATGTGTAATTTAATCACATTTGTGGTTATTAACTATGTTCTGACAAATTTGCAGAAGTGTATTTAAAAAGAATTTGATAAAAAGGAATAAATAAAATAAAACCTGTACTATACCTTCATTTTGTAGGTGAAATAATATTAAAAAATAAGAATATATAATCTAAAATTCAGAGGACAATCACAAAACAGTATCAAACAATGCAACATGCTAATTAAATGCAACTTTTCACACGGTTTCATGCCAAACTGTATTATTTCATTGGGATACTATCATCCCATATTTTCAAAGGTTTAAAACCTAAAAAAAAAACTACAATGATTTTAAATTTAATTTTCTAGAAGAAATATTTACTTTAATTATTTGTCTAAAGTCACACACACACACAATACGACTACCGTCTACTCTACCCTGAAAAGTATATAAATATTATACATATTATTTGTTAGTTATACATATATTTCAAGTATTATAGTCAATAGTGTGATGTGCTGAATATCTCTTACTAACAAGAGTTTTCTAGTGTATGTGCCCAACTCCTGAACACTGCGTGAAGCTGTAGGACATAAAATCTATTTACTATAAGATTAGGAATTTAAAGAAACTTGTTTTACTGTCCGTTCAACCGATTTAGTCTTCCATTCCGTCTACGGAACCATTTTTTGCTTTGAATGTCATCTTTATGACTACATAAAGATGACTTTAATAGCGAAATGTGGTAACAATACCAACTATTTACTGCAGCCGTCATTTGTCATGCCACCAATGCAATAAAAGCCAAAATCGGTTGAACGGACAATAAAACAAGTTTCTTTAAATTTGTAATCTTATAGTAAATAGAGTATAGTTGCTATCATCAGTTTTGAAAATGTATCCAAGGATTTCTGATTTCAGTACATCAAAAAACTGTTGATTTATGAGATCAACAAAATCTCTTAACCTCTCCTTATAATCCACAACTGGTCAAAGGCTTCCATTTTCAATTTTTTTCTGGACAGAATAACAAAAAGCGCTCCAGCGACCTATAACGTTCACAATAAAGCGATATCATCGCTTACAGCGCTTTCAAACTCACCGTGATGTAGTAATGTCCTTCGCCAGCGCCCTCGTCAAAGTCGATCGGAGTTCCCGAGTCCCCACTGCTGATAGACGATTCTGAGCCGCGTCTAGCCAACTGCTGGTGATCCAACGTCCGACCAATGTTTGTGAAGTTGTTACATGGTAGTGTACCAAATGTTGGTGAAGTTACCACAGGTGTTTGCCAAATGTTGGCGAAGGTATTATTGACCAAGTTTGTTTGGTGTTACAGGAGATTGGTGGAGTTACCATGTAAGGTTTAGTTATGTCATGCCCATTGAGAGTTTGGTTTAGATGCATTATCAGGTCATGTCCGTTCGATGTAGATATGGGATGGAGAAAAAGAAAAAAATACGTAATTAGAACAAAGTTTAACATGCAATCAAAATTAGATGACAGCTTTTTCACAATAGAATTACGAGTATATCTTTACTTTAGAACCAGCCAGTAAATCTGACTCCAGTCTTGCCATGAAGTACCGTGTTAGCCCAGTTAATGGGCTGTGGAGGTCTGGTAGGCAGCCGTTCCTCGTAAAATAAGTTAATGGGTTGTGGAGGTCTGGTAGACAGCCGTTCCTCGTAAAATACTGGTATTCAGCTAAATCCGGCTTGACTGGAAGCCGACCCCAATATAGTGGGGAAAGGGCTAGGTAGATGATGATCTTTACTTTAGAAATCGCTTAAATCGCCTACTTGGTGTCAAGCGGCGATACTTGTCATGCTTGCATGCTTGCGTGACATTTGTTTTTGCTTTCTCAAGCACTGGTAAGCGCTGTCATAGCATCGCGCAAATCAAGCATTTCAAAATCAGTTTAACAGTTTGCGCGTGTCAAAAAAGCTGCCATAAAAGCGAAATCATAGAAAAAAAACATCAAATGAAAAGGTAGAAAAAAATCAACTAAAATGAACAAAAAAAACTCCATTTACATGCTAAATGACTGGATTAAAACAATGATAAATGCGAGGGAATACGTTAGGATCGTACCTGATCGCCGGTCGTGACCATGGTCTTGACTTCTTGCGTCAAGACGCGTTGTTCCTGGCGGGTGGCGGAGGAGGTGAGGGTGTGCGCGACCGTCTTCTCCTCCATCTGCTGCGTCTTAGCCTTGGTGTCGAGGTCGTGGTGCGTGGTGGCCGTGCGCGTCGTCACGGCGCGCGCAGTCACATACGGACTCTTCCCAGGACCCTCCATCGGCTCAAGGCTTTCCGCCTGATTAAGGTTAGACTAGCATGCATTTACTATGTACACAGAAATCTAACATTGAAACTACAGAAGCCGTGGAAAATAAAAAAATTAGGCCACACGCTGTACAAATTAAATGGAAAAAAAAAAGAAAAACGACATGAAAAATAAATCAGGGTGGCGTCTTGTGTGCCGGTTATTGGAAATTGAGAAAGAGAATGAAACGCACCTTGTTGGTATGTGTGGAGAAGGTGACCTCCCCGGTGCCGAGGTTCTCCACCTCCTGTTCCACATTGTGGGTGACGCCCTCGTCATTCCTCGTCAGCAGCTGTTTGGTGGTGGTCTTCACGACCACGGGGGGAGTGGGCGTCTTCTTAGAGCGCTGTGAAACCGGGATCTTGGAGGAAATAGGGGTGGTTGACGACGTGTAGCCTTGATGCCGTATGTGTTCGCTGGTCGTGTACTCCGTGAACGTCTTGGGCTCGTCTCCTCTCAGCGGACTCTCGTCCTTGCCGAAAGTGGAGAACTTGTGTGTGTTCACGGTCTGTATGTCGATGTTCGCGGGTAGGTCTTGAGTTTCCTTCTCTATCGTGTAGTTGCCGCTCTTGTCTTCGAAGTGCGAGGGGTCTATTTGTGAGTAGTGTAAGATGAGCTGTCCGGTGACGGGGTCTCGGACGGCCGTGCTGGGGTCGATGTCGCCGGTGTCCGGGTCGATGTCTCCGTATTCAGTCTTTATTCTGCCGGTGACGGGGTCGATCTTGCCTGATAGCGTCATGGTCTGCGTGACAGTCGTTCGGGCGCCCTTCAGTCTTGGGTCATCAGGGTCCACGTCGATCGTTTCTCCTGTGATCGGATCGATGATCTGGTAGAGATACACTGTCTTCGTCGTAATGATTCTTCCTGTGGTTTCATCGATGGTACATTCTTTAGGATCGACTTCCTTAACTCTTCCTTTGTCGTCTTTCTGTGTGATGATGTAGATCTTGATGATGATCAGCCTGCCTGTCTGGGGATCGATCTTGCCGAGTTTGGTGTAGATCTCTCCGGTGCTGGGGTCGACTTGTGATGCAGAGTACAGAGGATGGTTATCCTCATCGGTTTCTCCGGTAGCTGTATAGATTTGTCCGTTGACGGGGTCGACCTTGATAAGCGACTTATCAACGTCATGTGTCCTAATGATAGTGCCAGTCTTAGTGTCGAGACGGCCATAGATCGTGATGATGTAGCCGGTGACTGGGTCGACTTGACCAGCTGTGTAGATAACCTCTCCAGTAAGTGGGTCTTTAGGTCCAGCGATCCAAATCTGGTTGGTCTTAGGATCAACTTTGACGTTCTTAGGGTCATTGGAAACGATCTGTTTACCAGAGACGGGATCAACTTTGTTCTTAATAATCCTCAGGCAGATCATTCTGGCGACGTCCTTATCTGGCTTTCCAGATTTAGGATTGATTTGTCCTGTCTTCAGTAAGAACTGCCCAGTCACTGGGTCCACCTTAAGCTCTCTGCTCTCAAACTTGCCGGTCTTAGGATCATTGTAAGTAACAGTTCCCTTAACAAGATCAATTTGACCGTATTTTGTATCAATTTTGTTGTTGTCAGGGTTGATTTGACCTGTGCTGCTCTCCACCAGCGAATTTTTAGGTTCGATGAGTCCCTTCTTGGTGTCCAACTTACCAACAAACGTGGTAACTTCGACTACTGGATCGATATGAGTACCAACAACGATAACTTGTCCAACATTCGGATCAGGTTTGCCTGTCTTGGGGTCTACAACACCTTTAATGGTGATAAGGCCGTTGTTCTCATCGATGTGTACTGGTTTACTAGTCTCGGAATTGTCTGTAAGGAATATGACACCGTTTGAGGGATCGATAACACCGTATTTGGTAGAAATGTTACCAGTTTCGGCGTCAACTTTGCCTTTAGTGTGTTCGACTGTGCCCTTGTCAATATCAACTTTGCCTGTTCTAGGATCAATTGGACCAGTGATAGTAGTGATTTCAACGACTGGGTCCTCTTGCTTAGCGACGCTTAGGATCATACCTAAGTTCTGATCAAGTTTGCCCGTCTTGGGATCGATTGCACCAGAGTTGATGAAGATTTGTCCAGTTTCAGTTAGAACGTAACCTTCACGGGTCTGTTTCTGGCCAGCGGAATCCGAAATAACAATGTTGCCAGTATTAGAATCAATAACTCCATACTTGGTTTCAATTTGGCCGTTAGGATCAAGAATACCAGTAAGATGTTCCACTTCAGCGGTGTTGAGATCAGGCTTCTTAGTCTTAGGGTCGAGTCTGGTGAAGATAACCATAATCTTAACGATCTTCCTCTTAGGAGGTTCAGGAGGCGCCATAGTTGGTTTCACAGGGGACTTCATAGTTGGCGTAAGTGGTGATGACTTCTGGGCGTAGCTTGTAATGGGTGATGAGGTTCTCACAGGTGATTGTAACGGTGTCGGAATCGGTGAAGGTGTAGGGGTCTTAACAGGCGAAGGTACCTGCCTAGCGGGGGATATGCTAGCTCGCTGAGACACTGGCGCTACGCTAGACAACACATTCTGCTTATCAACAATAGTCAACTGCTGAGCATACGAAGGTTCTACTCTACCCGTCTTGGGATCTACTACAGCGGTCGTAATAATCAAGTTTCCTGTCTTAGGCTCGATCTCGGCTTGCTTTAATTCCTGTTTGCCAGTTATCGGGTCTTTGTATAAAATCTGTCCGGATCTTGGGTCGATAATGCCGAAGTCAGTGTGAATCTTGCCGTCTTCGCTGACGTAGCCCTTGGCGGCTTCAACGTTACCGGCGCCAGCATCAACGGATTTAGTGTAAGGATCGTATTTGCTTGTGACGATGACGAGACGGATTTCGCCCCTGGTGACTGGTTTCGTGAAAGGTACGACCGGTTTGTTAACGATACTGTACTGTTGCACAAGAGTAGGATCAACTCTGCCAGTCTTCGGGTCAACAACGTTGTTTGTGATAATCATGTGACCGGTTTCAGGGTGTACCTGAGCGCGTTTGACTTCCTGTCTGCCGGTCTTAGGATCAGTGACGACAATCTCGCCAGTTGCTGGGTCCACAATGCCAATGGCTGTTCGGATTTTGCCATCAGCTCCAAGAACACCACTGATGGTGTCCACGTGACCTTGACTCGGGTCGATTTTCCTTGTCCTAGGGTCGTATTTAGTGGTAATGATAACGAGATGAATTTCCCTTTCAATAGGCTTCGTCTCTTTCTCAACAATCGTGAATTGTTGAGCGAGCGATGAGTCTGGTTTGCCTGTCTTCGGGTCTACGACGCCAGTGGTTAGGATCAGGTTACCGGTCTTGAAGCCTACCCCGGAGTCAGCGACCGCTTGCTTCGTCTCATGCTTGCCTGTCTTAGGATCGACACTTTCGATCTTTCCGGTCTTCGGGTCGATAATGCCATAGTTAGTGTGAACCCTGCCATCAGCGGCTACGATACCTCTTGAGGTCTCAATATGGCCGTTAGGGCTATCAAGCTTCTTGTTCTTAAGATCATACTTCGACGTAATGATGACTAATTGAACTTCCCTACCAGGAACTGGTGTGAATGTATCTTTCGGTCTATCAACGACGCTGATTTGTTGACCTAGGTTAGGATCAACCTGTCCAGTCTGTGGGTCTACTACTCCTGATGTAAGAAGGAGGTTACCAGTCTTGGGATCAACAGTAGCAACTTTAGTCTCGCGTTTGCCAGTAACTGCAT
Organism: Mythimna separata; assembly: GCA_030763345.1. Classification (NCBI taxonomy): domain Eukaryota; kingdom Metazoa; phylum Arthropoda; class Insecta; order Lepidoptera; family Noctuidae; genus Mythimna; species Mythimna separata. Next base: position 1,083,666 of record CM061188.1, on the reverse strand, counting down.
CTTTGACGACGATATCTCCGGTAGTCGGGTCAACTTCTCCAAATTCTGTGTGCACTTTGCCATCAGCACCAACTTTTCCAGGAACTGAATCAACATGAGCATTTGTAAGATCCAGCTTCTTGTTCTTAGGATCATACTTAGTAGTTACAATGACTAAGTTGACGTATCTTTCTTTAGGAGCATCCTTGTCAACAATAGCGAATTGCTGGGCGAGACTCGCGTCTGGCTTTCCTGTCTTAGGATCGACAACGCCTGAAGTGAGCAACAAATGTCCTGATTTTGGATCAGTGATGGCTTGTTTAGTCTCATGTTTACCAGTCTTAGGATCGACCTGATCAATCTGTCCAGATTTTGTGTCAATGATTCCAAAGTTGGTATGCACTCTTCCGTCAGGGGCAATGATACCTCTTGATGTCTCAACAGTACCGTTGGGGTTGTCAAGTTTCTTCGTCTTGGGGTCATACTTGCTTGTTATGACAACCAACTGTACTTCCTTACCAGGAACGTTCGCGAAGTGATCTTTAGGCTTCTCTACAATGCTGATTTGTTGACCCAGGGTAGGATCGACCTGGCCTGACACAGGATCGACAACGGAGGACGTAAGAAGAAGATTGCCTGTCTTAGGATCCACTGAAGCTTTCTTGACCTCTTGTTTGCCGGTGTGTGGGTCAGTCACTATGATGTCACCAGTGTTGGGGTCAACGACACCGAATGCGGTGTGTACTTTGTCATCAGAACCAACTTTGCCAGGGATGCTGTCAACGTGAGCGTTGGTAAGATCTAACTTCTTGTTCTTCGGGTCATATTTAGATGTCACAATTACAAGGTTGACGTATCTTTCAGGTGCTACTCTATCTTTGTCAACAATAGCAAATTGCTGCGCCAACGAAGAATCAACCTTTCCAGTCTTCGGGTCCACAACTCCTGAGGAAATGACCAAGTGTCCGGTCTTAGGGTCAGCGACGGCTTGCTTAATCTCCTGCTTACCGGTCTTAGGATCAACATGGTCAATCTTGCCGGTCTTGGGGTCAATAACGCCAAAGTTGGTGTGGACTTTACCGTCAGCGGCGACGATTCCTCGTGAAGTCTCAACATGTCCGTTAGGACTATCTAACTTCTTGTATTTCGAGTCATATTTGCTTGTGATCACGACTAGTTGGACTTCCTTTCCTGCAACTGCTGGGAATGTATCCTTAGGCTTGTCCACAACAGTTATCTGTTGGCCTAAAGTAGGATCAACTTTGCCTGTTTGAGGATCAACAACGCCCGATGTAAGAAGTAGATTGCCAGTCTTAGGATCAATGGCAGCCTTCTTGACTTCCTGCTTGCCAGTGATGGGATCAGTGATGATGATGTCACCGGTCGCCGGATCAACAATTCCGAAGTCAGTATGCACTTTGTCGTCATTGTCATATTTGCCAGGGAAGCTGTCGACATGAGCATTTGTGATGTCAAGTTTCTTATTCTTAGGATCATACTTAGATGTAACGACCACTAAGTTGGCGTATCTTTCAGGGATACCCTTAGGCGCGTCTTTGTCGACGACAGTCAACTGCTGAGCTAATGACGAATCAGATTTGCCTGTCTTAGGATCAATGACTCCAGAAGTAAGAATGAAGCTTCCTGTCTTAGCGTCAACGACCGCTTGTTTAGAATCACGTTTGCCAGTTTTAGGGTCAGTGAAGTACACTTTGCCATTGTTAGGATCTAGAACACCAAAGTTAGAATGTACTTTGCCATCCTTATCGCTGATGATGGCATGGGACGTCTCAATGAAACCATTAGGGTTGTCTAACTTCTTGCTCTTTGAGTCATATTTGCCTGTGATGGCGACTACTTGAACTTCTTTACCAGTCGTGGCTCCGAAAGTATCAATAGGTTTGTCTACGATACTGTACTGTTGTCCTAGCGCAGTATCCAGCTGCCCAGTTCTTGGGTCAACCACTCCAGAGAGTAACAGAATATTTCCAGTCTTAAGATCGACTGTCGCTTGTTTGATCTCTTGTTTGCCTGTCTTAGAATCAGTGACTTGGATTTCTCCCGTCCTGGGGTCAATGACACCGTATTCTGTGTAGATCTTACCGTCAGTGCCGCTCAGGACGCCCTTGACGGAATCAACGTGAGCGAATGAAGGATCTAACTTCTTTGACTTCAAGTCATATTTACTTGTGACGACTACTAATCTGACTTCTCGGTTCGCTTTAGTCGCATCCTTCTCTACAATGCTGAACTGCTGACCAAGGGAAGTGTCGACCTTTCCAGATTTGGGATCCAACACTGCTGTAGTGACCAAGATGTTGCCAGTTTTCTGGTCAACATACGCTTGTTTGGGTTCTGCTTTGCCTGTTTTCGGGTCAATGTAGTCAATTTTGCCCGTTCTTGGGTCAATGACACCGTAATTGGAGGCGACGTTACCGTCTGGTCCAACAACTGCTCTAGACACTTCAACATGTCCATGTGAAGCATCTAACTTCTTATTCTTGCCGTCGTATTTGCCGGTGATAACTACCAAGTCGACTTCACGGCCAGGCTTGGCTCCAACTTTGTCTGGTAATCTTTCAACGAAGCAATACTGTTGGGCCAATGTTGGGTCAATCTTGCCAGTCTTAGGATCGATAACTCCTGACGTGAATAGAATGTGTCCTGCCTTGTCGACATGTCCACTCTTGACTTCCTGCTTGCCTGTAGCGGGGTCGGTGTAGCTGACTTGTCCTGATTTAGTGTTGATGAGTTCTTTGTCTGTCTGGATCTTTCCATTAGCTCTGTTCAGCGAACCCTTCGTTACAAGGACTGTTCCGTTAGCATCATCAAGTTTCTTGGACTTGGGGTTGTAACGTCCAGTAATGATAACCACTTGAATCTCATTCTCAGGTTTAGGTGCGAGAACTGGTATGGCGGTCGCTGAAGGCACTTCGTGTTGTGACCTTTCAGAGTCGAGTAAAGCGAGAGTCGGGTCGATCATGTTCTTAGCTTGTTCCTTCAAAGCTGCCGACTCCACGTAGTCAAGTCCTGGCGTTTTAAGCTTGCTTGGGTCTTCAGGTGTTTTGCGTTTCTCAGCACTTTCTGCGACTTTCTTGTCTTCGCCGGGAGCGTAGTTGAAGGCCAGTCCTGCCTTCCTTGTGGTCGGGCTTTGACTGTCATCTAGTGCCCTCTGTTTCTCATCGGAGATAGGTTCCTTCTCGTAACTGAAGGCGCCTTGGATGAAGGGCTTGGTGCGTGTGGGGCTCTTCTCTGTATCAGTGTATTCGTACGGCTTTGTGAACGAAGGCTTGTCTTCTCCCTTCGCGGGACTCTTCTCAAGCGAACTATCGAGGTTGGAACTATCATTCGACGTGTCGAGCGCGGCCACTTTGATCTTAGGATCTTTAACCTTCTTATCTTTAGTTTTAGGAGACTTCTCTTTGGGAGACTTTTCTTTAGGAGATTTCTCTTCTTTCGGCGATTTGTTTCTACCACCGAACAGTCCGAATCCTCCGGTCTTTAGGAAAAGGGAGGGGGTGAAACAAAAAATAAAAATTAACAAAATTAAACAGTGCTTTGTATAATTTGACTTATACAGCCGCGAATAAAATAGGAAATGTTGCATTATGCACCATGCAAGTCTATTGCGTTGTCTAACATTCATATTTACATTGAACATTTGTATGATACACTAGGTTCTACTTTAGACGTCACAGAACTGAGAAAATGCTTTCCTTCTACCATTCTTGCTTGTATGAACATTTGAAATATTGCATTGTTTTAATATGTCATTGGACTCACCTTGGACTTCTTGGGGGTTGTTTCAACATTGTTCGTGATACCCGGATCGCTAGTCGTGTCTGTACCTAGAACAACAGATATAAGAATGTTAAGAGTGGCTTCATTAATATTAGACAGACAGTTTGTTTACCATTGGAGAGTTTCTGAGAAGAATTAGGAGGAAAACCGTATACAACATTCTTTGGACCAGAGTAACGGGCGGTAAGTGATGTTTACAAATATCTATTAGTGGTAGTGCATCGCCGCGGTTGTTAGCCGCTAAAAGCCAGATTATACGAAAACACTTTCACACAAGGAAAATCAAGTACATAGAAAGAAAATAATTTAGACCGACCTACACAAAGAAAGAAGTACTCTGTTAGATTATTAGTATGATACTGCTACCAACATCATAGTATTATTAGTTTTATATTAAAACTACCCGATGGTCGAAGACTACAGGGTCCCCAGGGAGGACCTCGAACTTTGGAAGGTATATGACTGGCAGAAACCAACTTTCTAGACCCCTTAGAGACTTTTCAAGGAACGTGGTACCAACCAACGATTAATATACGCGCTATGCTAGTGCACTGTCATTTGTAGATCGGAAAACACGTTAAGCCGTAGGTCCCGGCTGCCATTTGTAGATCTTTGGCAGTTGTTACGGATATTCAGAAACCAGTAAATCTGACTCCAGTCTTGCCATGAAGTACCGTGTTACCCCAGTTAATGGGTTGTGAAGATCTGTTAAGCAGCCGCTCCTCGTAAAATTATTATTAAATTAGTATTCAGCTAAATCTGGCTTTGGAAGCCGACCCTAATATAGTTGGGAAAAAAAGGCTAGGAAGATGATGATATGCTAGTGCACCCAAGGACGAAAAGCTGCATAGTATTGCAAGAGTGCTGCTCACCATTCTCAGCAGGCTTCCTCTGCTCCAAGACTTTCTTCTCGTCCTTCTTATCTGGAGGGGCAGTCGGCATCACCTTCACTGCTCCAGGCGGCGGCTTCTACAAACACAAAATCAAACCTCGTTTTATATCGAAGCTATATTTTATTGTTTTAACTGGGCAGTATTTTGTATTGCCTATAGTACAATACTTTACAAGTAGAAAGGAAAGAGCTTATAAGTATAGAAAGCGCAGTTACATAGTGTTAGAAAGCAGTATGCAATGAAGAACTAAATAATATACTAATGCTACATACACAGTGCAAATAAAATAAACATACAAGATGGGAGGACAGTGGAACGATTGATTTGGAAATTTGATTCTAAGGACGGATATGTTGAATGTGGATAAAATAAATTATGAAATTGTAAGCCTATCTCCGTTTATAATAAGTAATATAAAATAAGCTTATACTCTGAAAATATTCCAACTTCAAATTCTAATAATAACATCTGAAATAAAAAGCCTTAGCTAAATAAAAAGGTCTTGACTTGACTTACTAAAACCTATCATACTAACGTTATAAAGGCGAAAGTTTGTGAGTGTGTTTATTCACTTTACGCTCGAACAGCTGAACAGATTTTGATGAAAGAACTTGGTACACAGATATTATACCCATATACTAGAATAGCACATAAGACACTTATGTTTTTATTCCGGGAATATGTCCTTTCGATTTCAAATGGTAAACTCTTTCAATTGTTTGGGATCCAGCAGATAGCTACGTTAATTGCAGCATCGGTGGCACTCATTAAGTCCTCCAAAGTGCAGGTGTTTGGGCACTTGGGGCACTCCAACTTGTGGCTCATGTTTTGTACAGAAGCACCGCACTCAAATTGGGTGTCTAACGGGTCTTTGAAACCCCATTTGGCCAAATTGTGTTTGTAGCGACATATGTGTCCCTTGAGATAAATTTTAAACTATGACGCGGGTTAAACCGCTGGCAGTAGCCTACTAGTTCGCAATAAAAAAGCATTTTATCCAACTTGTGAAGAAAAAAGCCTTTCAACATCTTAAATAAAAGCCAATAACTATCTTACAAAGCGAGATTTAATAAAACATTTGCGAAATAGAAACATATACAGAAGACGCTAAAACATACAAAGCAGAATCTATGGCTCTCCAGAAAGTCGGGACTTTTAAAGTCTGTCTGAATATTCTTGTCTTGCGTTTCATATCTTGAAGGTTCCTCCTGGGGACAATGTGAACAACTGGGCTTCCGTAAAGTCTGATTTAAACGGTGCAATTTATTTATGTAATGCATAGTAAAACTTGAAGCAATATGCACTGAGCGTCAGACCATGGATTCAATACATGATTTTGGTCCCCCCAGTGTGGTAGAATTTTTCGTCGGTATTCCCTAATTAAAAAAATAAAACTAGGGGAGGAAGGAAAAGGCGACGAAAATTCCACAACTGGGGGTCTAGAATCATGTACTAAATTCATCGTATTCGTTTGTGCGTCGATGTCTGTCACGCGATTTATTTATATGTAACTTCAATTTTATAGTATGCCATAAGTAAGAAACCAGCCTCGTTCAAATAGGACTTCAGTGGTTCTGTCGAGCTGGCAACGAAGGCTAAATAACCATAATAAACGACAATGCTTAGGTACTGCCTACCTACTGGACCCCACTTTTCAAACTACAAAAGCGGAAAACTCAGACGTACAGATGTCCCAGAAAAAGTATGCGCTGCACTAATTACCGTCTAACTTTAGAAATACACACCAATGTGCGTGATGATGATAAATATAATAACAGGCGTATATAGGGGTAGGGAGGAATGGACCACCTCAGTATGATCTTGCGCCTAGGGCCAGAATGATAGGCTACCGTTTTGAAATTCTATAATGGATGCTAAAATACTGGTATCGTTATAAAAAATCAGGCATCCCCCTGTATTCAGTCTGTACAACTCAGTTTTGAGTTAACGCATGATGAATCGTGTGATCAGAGTAGGTATACCAATAGCAAGAAGACGCCCTTTTTGTGTGATAAGATAACTGATAAGCTTATACAATACTTAAAAACTTGTAGAAACAAACTTCGTTGCACTGCTTTATTCTTCAAGCGACAGTAGCACACGTGCGTACTAATTCGGGAATACGAACATAACCGCAGCGCATAATTTTTCTGGTGTAACTGTTTGTATATTTAAATATAGACTTGATAATTAACAGCCGAACCCAATAACCTATCTATCACATACCGGAGATAGAAAACCAAATGAAACAACAGAAAACATGTATAATTTTTGTATTGTATCATTTGTTTTACTATCTCTAGTATGCCAAAACTGGAGATAGATCGGTTATTGGGTTCGGCCGTAAGGAGAGTAGGAGTAGAGGTCAGAGTAATAAGCTGCGGATAATCTCTTGCTAAACATGATCCAGTAGCTAGATCAAGCGAACGAAGCTGTCGACTCTCTTTTCGAATAAGTGGTAGTGACAAAGGGAGAGGAAAGGAGGCAGGGTGAGGTGTGTATGTGTGCGTGTCACACCTTGTCGAGCTTGTCGGCGAGGTACTCCCCCTCCAGCGAGGAGGCGGACGAGGCGCTGGCCGTGCCGCCCGAGCGCCGCCGCAGCTGTCCGGCCGCGTGCGCACACCGTAACGTGCAGTATGTTGCCAGATATCGTATGGGAACTAGGCCCATTATTTTTTTGGTTGTTTCATGGGTTTTTTGATTGGATTTTGTGCAGTGGGTTTTGTAGAGTATGTTTGGTTACAAAATGATTAAGTAAGACTCCGAGTTTTTGTGTCATTCAATATTTTAGGTACAAAAATTAAGTTTGAAGATAAAATGACGAAAAGGGTAGATCTTTGTTGTACACTAAATACAGCGAAGACCTACACTTTCAAAAAGCTGGATTAAATGAATTTATGCCAGTCTAATATTGACTTTTTCTTGACATATTGTTTTTTTTTTGAGCCATATACTTTAAGACAGTTCAGTAATATTTCCCAATATCTGGCAACATGACTTATAATGAAACATGACATCAGTAAAGAGATGAAAATCAACAAAACAATGTCTAGATATGAAACCAATACCATTTGAAGTTTGTTAGTGAAATAAATGTTATTGTTACATACAACTGATATTATAGACTATGGATGGGGCGTAGCCTGGCGTAATTTTCGCGGCTTAAAATGAGTTACCGTTACTTGGCAAGCGCAAAATACGTCATGATATAAGTAAATGCGATGCGAGACGCACAAGACCGATCGTTGTGGCGACGCCTTGGGGAGGTTTATATCCAGCAGTGGACATCTTTCGACTGCGATGATGATAAGTAAATAGACTGTGCCAAAAGTTCGCCGACTCATTTACTGCCACAAAAATTACGCCAAGTTTTATCAGCCTCCATCCAATGATGACATGAATCACCATGCTCTCTAGAATATAGTGTTAAAACTAAATACTCGTTATGTTTAGTTTGTCCGATAGCACGTACGTGTAAAAACTTCACAATTTACGTTTTAATCTGTTGTAGTCATGACTGAGATTAATATAAGTAAATAGGTATGTCTCATCTCTTGTTGTGGTGACTAACGCTGTGATAATCGTTCTATATATAGCTGCAAAGTCACCTGTTATGATAGCCGTATGATTAAAACTTAAGCAGACTCTTTAAAGTACATATTTACTTCTTAACGTTTGAATCCCCAACCGGTCCTATGAGACCGCGCTGTTATTGTTTTACTATTGTGTCTCGTTTCGCGGGTATCTGAGTAACTACACAAGTTACTGCAGTTCCAGACACATTTTATACATACTAGTAACCCACTCCGGCTTCACTCGTGTGCAAATTATATACACCTTTCTCGTTAATGTGAAATCTGTATTAAAAACTGTGGTTTAGGAGAAGTTTTAAAGGTGTAAGAACAGGGTGTAAAGTGCTAGAGACCTCAGCTTCTCCGATCAGACGGATGGTGTGTCTGATCCAGGCAACTACCCGGCAGCCACAGTCAGTGCAATGTATCAATGTGTTTTTTTTTTTTCATCTTAAATTTTTAAAAGTTGTTTGTACGCTGTGTGTATCATGTATATCTGTATATGTAGAGACAGACTACTACTATTAGACAGTTTGTGTAGTATGTTACTTTGATGTTACAACAGCCAAAGTACGTGGTATATTTAGCTCTAAAAACATGCTAAACGCCAATACGATATTCAAATTGAGACGTACTGAGATCATCATTTAATGCATAATGCAGTCATTTGCGAATCGACAGGTATATGCCATCGGACTGTTAACATATTTATATTGTATTAACACTATTCGTAGACCAAGTTGCTTTATCATGTTTTAACGAATTGTTTTTAAAGTGAAACTTTTTAATACATCGTCTCAAACTTTGTCGTCTGTGTGTTGCATGTCGCGTGACGGTGACGTCAGAGGCCAATATGGCAGCGCCTATTATACAGAAAAAGTTTTTAACCACCGCGTAAATTTTTTTTGGTGGCTCAGTGTAAGTAATAGAACACAGATCGATCTTCAAAGTTAAGCAACGCTTGCCAAGGTTGATCTGTGGATGGGTGACCATTTTAACATACCAAGTCTCCTCCGTTCCTCGGAAAGCATAGGCTGCCTACCACACCTCCACAACCCAATAACTGGAGTAACAAGGTACTTCATGAAAAGACTGGAGTCAGATTTACTGACTTCTGACTATCTGTAACGACTGTAAATGACAGCCGGGACCTACGGCTTAGCGTGCTTTCCGAGGCACGGAGGAAACTCGTTATGTTAAGATGGTCACCCATCCACAGACCAACCTTGGCAAGCGTTGCTTAACCTTGAAGTCGACTTGTGTTCTATTATTTACACTGAGCCACCAAAAAAAAATTACGCAGTGGTTAGAAACTTTTCCTGTATAGTTCGCATCAGCTGACCGTGTAGGGTACAGACTATTACTCATTTTTGCCAGTGCTCCACGCTATTTTGTTTGTTTTTGTCAGTGTTTAATATACCTTTAATGGAATATTATACCGAAAATTTAAAGTTAAATGTCTATAATGTGAAAAAATGTTTCACTTTTACCATGGTTTCATAAAAACCACACAATCCTTTTTTTAACGTGTAATTACAAAACAAAACGTTGATGGAGCGGACGTGAGATGCGTTCAGTTTTCTTCAGATAAAATCTAAGAATACATCAAAAGTCATTTTCAGTCGGAAACGAATAAAAACTGCATCAGAAAAACTAAACACATCAAAAGTTTTCAATGGTTGCCAAACACCTGGTTTTATGATTTAATCTTCTGCGAAAAATAAATAAGAAAATGCACCAAAAACCGCTCTCAAAACTATTTTGTACGGGCAGATTTTTTTCAATCATCCGTTGTGGTCCAAATTGTTAAAGTACCGGCCAAGAAAAAAAAAATGATAATCTGTTAGAAATTGACCCCTTACGCATTTTTTATTATCACACCAAACTTGTAGGACCATTAATTACCCTTGGAGTTATTTATGTTTAAATGAAACCATCTTGCATACATTTTCGGTAACATGAATTGTAAAATTAAAGAGTTCGAGCTTGGTCCCGCAGCTTTGTTGCCATAATAAAAAATGTTTGTGCAAATTCTAACAGAATCATCATCTGCCTAGCCTTTTCCCAACTATACTGGGGTCGGCTTCCAGTCAAGCCGAATTTAGCTGAATACGACTATTTTACGAGGAGCGGCTGCCTACCAGACCTCCACAACCCATTAACTGGGATAACACGGTATTTCAAGACTGGAGTCAGATTTACTGGTTTCTGACTATCCGTAACGACTACCAAAGATCTACAAATGACAGCCAGGACCTCGGGCTTCTTCTATATTCTAACAGAATTTTTTTTTTTTTCTGTGGCCGGACTTTCAAATTTGGACCAGTAATGTATAAACGCGGGTGATATCCACTGACAACTCAGAATCTATCCTCGGCTTCATTTACAGGGGCATCAAAATCCAGGTGTTTAGCAAGTACTCTTCACAAACATGCTACACTCGTATACAAACTAAGTCTATCAGAACTTCAAGTATCAAGTTGGTGCGGTTACCTTGTCTTTGATGGTGGGTCTTGGCGCGGGTTGGGGCGGCATGGTGTGGCGTTTGGCCGCGTCTGGTGGCATGGAGTCATCCTTGTCGCCTTGTGCCAGCGCTGGAGAGAGAAACATGCGTGATTAGTATGACAGGAATATCTAAAAGGAACTTTATGTGGGCAAATGTAGATGTAAAAGCATTTTTATGCATGGAAATGTAGATTTCATTATAATCATCTCAGCCGAAGGACGTTCACTGCTGGACATAAGCAACCCTCAAGCTTCACCACAACTCATAGCCATCGGATAATCGCGACATTCAACGTGGTACCTAATGCTTCCAGTCTTTTAGGCACATTTTCTGATGACGAGCTACCCATGGCTTGCCGTCCTTAAGCCCAATCTATTTTCGCCGCAGTTACTGGGTAACAATATTATGTATTGTAGCAAATTTTAGTATTGCTGATTCATAAAGCACTTTTATCGTAGCTTTTATTCATCTAATTTAAAAGACGCTGACTATATTCAACGGATGCCTCTCAAAACATGCATAATTTTACAAACAATAAGTATTGATTATTTTCGTCAGGAAGCAATAGTTTAGCGGTCGATGTTTATCATAACTCCAGTCGAGCTGAAGGAAATACAATGATTGATCGTATCGGTAAATAATAACGGGTAGTGGAAAATCTATGATGGTTGCCAAAATAAATTTGACTATGACTGCAAAATGCAGCGCAGGCTCTCGATTCAAGTAGGTAGGGCTTATGTTTAGAGGATCAGCAAATGCTTGTGCCAATGTGATGAGGTTTTTTTATTAGCATTATAGGCAACGACCATACATTATAGGCCTTGTAATATTCCCACTGTTGGGGCGTCAGGCCTCCTCTCTCTAGGACAGGGAACACTACGCGGGCGGCCAGTGCGGATTGGTGGATGTCACATGTCTTTGAATTTTTGGTACCTACTAGGACATGCCGGTTTCCTCACGATGTTTTTCTTCACCATTTTGAGAGCAGTGGTGATGAAATAAATTACACAAAGTAATGAGCCTGGCTGGGTTTGACCCCACGACTCACAAATCGTAAGTCGGGGCAATTACCACTTTTATGAGGCCTTCGATTTAGGTAAATAATCTAAAAGCCAAATACACTTCATACTAAACCAGCTGACCAAAACAACGCCACAACGTAAACCATTCGCCAAAAAAAAAAACACCGCAAAACACATGTGTATCTTCAAAAAGAAGTTGTTAAAAGCTAGCGCCGAATAAATATGATCGTGTAATTATGGACTAGTTCTATTTGCGGCCGAGCAATAACAGGCGGCAGTCAAACGCGCCTAAATACAGAGCATGACGCTATCGTATAGACTTGTTAACTATATTATTGCGAGACAATATGTGAATTAGAACTAGTGTAAGATCTAGTTTTTATTAGCTATACACTGCTCTCAAAACGGTGAAGGAAGATCGTGAGGAAACCGGCATGTCCTAGAACCAAAAACTTCGAAGACATGTGACATCCACCAATCCGCAATGGGCCCGCGCGGTGGATTATAGCCCATTCCCTCTCCAAGAGAGGAGGCCTGAGTCCCAGCAGTGGGAACATTATAGGGCCGATAATGCTAAAAAATGCTAAATATAGTGTACTACATCATCATCTTCCTGCCCTTGTCCCGTAAGAGGCCTGAGTCCCAGCAGTGGGAACATTATAGGACCGATAACACTACTCAACAAATTTTCAACTTTTGATTTTATCTGAGGTCGCATTATGTGATTACTATTTCTTGCCACTAAAGTAATAAAAATATGCAAATATACACACACCATCACATCTCAATGTCCAGATAAACATCCATGTCCGAAATCACGAATTTTCCATAATTTTATTGTAATTTTAATTGAAATGGCGTAGTTTTTTTGGAGTGGCTGGCTTTTCTCTTGTACTCAGTAGCAGGGGTCTCTCTAATAAGGCTTCAACAGTAATCCGCGAGCATAGCATGCTCCCATCTGCCTTGAAATCGCTTTCCAAATGCAACAACATCTTGGTGAAAGCGTTCGCCATGTTCGTCACTGACTGATCCCATATTTTCAAGGAAAAAGTCATGAACAAGAACAAGAACATGAACAAGTCAAGAACCCATGACTTGTCTTGATTCCTTACGACACGGTTAAAATAAGCTTGATAGCACTGTTTAATTAAGTCAGAAAGTGGTTTTTTTTTCGATTTCGGCGTATAGGTACTCGCCACAAATATAGCAAAATAAATCAGGACTGTTAACACACACTCGCGACATTTTAGAAGTCAGTTAATATACTAACAAATGCACTATGTACCATTTGCAAAAGTAATAAGTTTCCGGACTACCCGCATTTTAACTTTTGTAGGTAGGTAAAAAAATAAAAAAATATTTATCCCTATAACCAGATGTGATATCGAAATAAAATGCATACAGTATTTTTATATTAGTCAAGCTTATTATGAAATAATATGAATTGGGTCAGATATTTTTTAAGTGTTGAGTAGTGTAATGTTAAAAAAATGCTAAATAATAGTGTACTACATCATCATGTTCCTGCCCTTGTCCCGTTGTTATTTTTTTTTTACTGATGATAAACTCGCGCTTGACCACTATCTCACCTGATGAAAAGCGATGATAATATGGTCGACGAAAGAGCCCGCTTGCCTAGAAGTAACTTATTTTCTCTTGAGCCTTTTCTCAACTATTTTGGAGTCGGCTTCCAGTTAAGCCGGATTTAGCTGAATACCAGTATTTTACGAGGAGTGGCTGCCTACCAGACCTCCACAACCCATTAACTGGGGTGACACGGTACTTCATGGCAAGACTGGAGTCAGATTTACTGGCTTCTGACTATCTGTAATGACTGCCAAAGATCTACAAATGACAGCCGCTGGTGCATCGCCGTCAGTCTAGTGGTTCAATTATGTACCGGATGACTCACCATTTCAATATAAAGACTGTTTGTAAAATCTACTACGAACCCAGGCGGCAACAAAATAAATCCAAAATCGCATTCCTATTACACCATAATTCGTTCTAAACTAAGAAAATATAGTGTACCCCGCATTCCGGCAATAAATCTGGAATGTTTATGTTGCGCACCTGAGATCGGCACATACTCACTACCTCTCTACACTCGGGGCGTAATAACAATCGGTAATGCCCGAATACCGAACATTCACAGGGCGTTAGCTAATTGCCTGGAGTATTCCCGTTACGGTTCCCAGATTTTCGGCACCAATAGGTATTTTTGACTGGTAGTAACCATTCAAATTACTACCAATCAATTCATTGTGACCGGTAAAGTAGATGGTAAAAGGCCTCGCGGGGGCAGCCCAATACATTGGTCCGACCAGATCCGCGCCGCTCTTAATTCCACGATGTACGATGCCCTTCACAACGCCAAAGACAGGAAAAGATGGAGGAACATCATAAGGGCTAAGGTGATGAAGCTGGGAGGTCACGATCCTCAGCATTGACGAATACGACGCAAGGAGGAAGGATATTCAAAATTATCATCTTCCAGCCCTTGTCCCGTTTTATTTGGGGTCGGTGCAACACGTTTTTTTTTTCTTTCATTTTGTCCTGTCACTCGTCACGCAATCACTCACTCCCTTTTCTTCCATATCACTACTCACACCATCCATCCATCTTTTCGTTGGCCTCCCTCGCTCTTTCCATCCATCCACATAAACCATCTTCTTCTTCTTTTCGTATCGATGCTCTCATCAAACTTTTTCTGCCCAGTATTTGGCAAACCTGTAAGGCTTTGGCATTGGCCTCGTTTAGATCCTGCAAAGTACAGTTGGATGTGCAGCATAACAAGAGCTGCATATCCTGGGTAGCTGCTGCTCCACACTGGCACTGCTTGAAGGATGGTAAGATGGTATGGTACATAAACCATACAAAATACCAGTCCAAAATACCTATTGGTGCCGAATCGGGAAAAGTTTGGGTGCCGAAAATTTTGGTGCCCAAAATCTGGGTGCCAAAACGGGAATACTCTATTTGCCTGGATTTGTAAGCTATGTTTACACGAGGGCATTATTGAGCTTATGCAGTCGATAATGTAATACGTGTAGTTGATAATGATGTTTATTTACTTACACATTAAGGGAGGTTTATTGTCTTAAGTACGGTAATTGGTTAGTTGTAATGTTATGTATACAGTGTTAACTACGGTTATTATTAGGGTGTAGGTATTTTGTTGTTTGGTTCTAATTTAAAACGCGTGTTTTCGTGAATTTTGTAGGTTTCAAAGTATTGGTATTTTAATATATTTAGGGCAAAATTAAAAAGTAGGTCGCAATAATTTATAAAAGGAGAAACTGACTGACTGACATATTTATATCGACGTACTGTTGGGACGGAACTATTGAGACTATGGAGTGTGTAATGGCGCATGTTACTCTTTTAAGACATAGGCGAGCACTGAGAGAGGAATGCCCAAAATTCAACCCCAAAGAGGATGAAATGGTAGTAGTAGTTGAAAATATGATGTTCAAGAGATTTTAATTTTCTTATTATTTAGATTCCGTTTATGGATGCAGATATTTTAAGAGCATTACAATATTTTCCCAAAAGAAATCCTTGATAAGCATACGCTTTAAAAACTGCAATAAAAGGAAAAAGAAAAACCCTTGTTTGATTCCTTTACACCCTACTGCTCCAGAAGGCCCATAACATTTTTATAACACTTATCACACCACATATCACTGATACTCACTATAACCACCGGAGGCGCAAGTCCAACAGTCACCAAACACCATTTTCACGAGCACAAATGAACTATCTTCTTATTACACTCAACGAACTACCAAAATTACAGTCTACCGCACTAAAAATGCACTAGTAGCCAACTGGTCCAAAGCCGCCAAATGTATCAACAAAGTCGAAACTAGACTTTTGATGACTGGTCCAAAGTTACTGTCAAAATCGGATGTGTGGCCCAAAGTTACAGTCAAAATCGGAAGCGTGGTCCAAAGTTAACGACAAAAGCGATAGGGTCGACCGGTCCAAAGCTACCGAATGTAGTGTTGCTACCGTATGAGTCGAACTGAATGTTTTCGTTTGTATTTAAGGCGCGTCTGACCGCTACGGTGTATTTATAAAGACTACTTCATAGTTCGTACTACTGAGACTGAATTGCAGTGGACCGGTAGTGTAAGAGTGAGGCATGAAGAAAAATTGTGAATTGGGAGAATCTTATTTTTTGGGTAAGCGTTTTTGGTTGTATAAATTTAAATTAACTGACAGATTTTTTTGTGGTAAAACTTTAGTACTGGGCATACAGTTGGTTCATACATAAAGAAGTGGCATTCTAATACATGTTACTTTGAATTGCGATCATCTTGGGAATGACTTTGAATTTTAAGTTAAAATAAACTTTTCGATTCTTTGTTTTGTATTTTGTTTATTTATATCTTGATTTCGTTTGTATTACCTGTAATATCGCATTACCATAGAATATGAGTTCTTAGAGAATCCAATTTTAGTACATTTAAATTAAATGATAATAAAGGTCTAATTTGGATTTTTTGTGCCTCCTGAAAATATACGTATTTTGCAGTAACGAGGTTTTCAATCTAAGCCAATAGATATCGCCTTCTGCACCTTTCTATTCCTTGGCTACATGCTCCCATATCCAATTATCCGTGCTCTCCAGCCCTGCTATCGTTGGCGGCCTTCCAACGCCATCACTCGAGCCATTACAGATCATAACTAAACAGTTTAGATATCGCTATGTCTGTTACTGTGAAATATGTGCTAGCATACCCTGGTAAATTCGCCAGAAAAATGTAGTAAACAAACTAATACTTTATAGTATCGATAATTATGAATCTGGGTTTTTTTTTTTCATTAAATAGGTGCAATCCGTGCAATCTAGGTGACACAACTTCAAGTCAAGAGTTGTGGGACTAATCAAAACTAAGCTAAATCTTAAACTTTCTCAAAAACCGAACTCATAAAATGTTTGAAAAATGATGTGAAAATTCCGATGGTATTTAAAGATCAGACAGTTTAATACAAAGTAAATTATTAATTTCAACCGAACGTTTGATTTATACACAAAATCGCTAAGATTACCAGAAAGAATGCATGTTGATTGATATCAGGGATTATAATCGAGCTTCGTAACTGTAACCTGAACTAAACTATCGGATATACATATAGTTTTTGTTAGTTTCGCCAGCAAACAAATGATAAATCTAGACTAAAGTCTGTATTTTAAATCCTGAGACTAAATTGACGCAGGCAAATATCAAACTTACAGTAATAATGATGCCAGTTCTTTTGTGTTGTGACGAGTGTGACAACCACCGTAATGTCATTTTAGTCTCAGAGATTGAAAAACAGACTTTAGAAGCGATTTTTTTCGTATTTGTATTATAACTTTATAATTCTAATATCTGCAACCAAAACTAGCGGATAATCCAAAATCATGTCATGTCCGTAACTGTATTCGAAATCAGTATGATTTTATTGACATACTCGTAAATCCAAATCGATCCGAGTCAGAACAAAAAATCAAATTCAAATAATTTTGTTTGCACAAATGTATTAATAACTTCATTCGTAACCCGTGTGATTCGAATTCTGGAGCCGACAGCTGATTCACTGCTTTACGATCTGATCGCTAAATAAAAATAGTTCTGAATGGTGCATGAATCAAACTTTGGCAATGATGGCTCATATTGTTTTATTGAATTACGGAATTAGGTCAGATATTAAAGTGGATTTAATGTTAACGCAATAGGCAGGTGTACTTTATCAAAACAGACATTATAGAGTTCACTAGCTTTTGCCAGCCGCTTCACCTGCGGTTTCTCCATACACACTTTGGGTCTCCGTTTCGTCCCATCAGAGGATTTTTTCTCATGTGGGGAATCATCAGAAGGACTTTTCCCGCTCTTGGGCGGAGCGGGAGGGTGTGTCCGAATCTTATTGACTAAACCCTACCCCGTTCCTTCGATCTGGGGGGACACGGGCTCAACTTTCGGAATTTCTGTTTTCCCCAGAGGCTTCAGTCTTGCCAGGCCCCTACAGTTTGCTGACATCTCCTTGAGGCGCGCAACATCCCCTCTTAGTTATCGCCTACGTCATAGAAGGAAACCTTGTGCAAAATTTCACGCTCCTAGTCCCAGTAGTTTCGGCTGTGCGTTGATATGTCAGTCAGTCAGTTTCTCCTTTTAAATATAAAGGGAATTAGGTCAGATATTAATGTGGATATTAAATCGCTATAGGCAGGTGCAATTTATCATAACAGAAGGCATTATAGAGTTTATGATGGTGATTTAGTTAGAGATTTAACTGTGAATCATCTTACTGCCCTTGTCCCATATTACTTGGAGTCGGAGCAAGTCGATATTTTCTTTTATTTATCTTGTCAGTCGTCACGCCATCAAAATCTCCTTTTTATTTCAAATCACTTCTCATACAATGTTATTTTTGGCCATGCGTCTACATGTATACTCATAACATTTTTTTTTAACATGCGTGTCATCCCACTATTTCATATGACAATACCAAAACCCCGACCAGTCTCATTGGACCGCGCTGTTATTGTCTTACTATTGTGTCTCGTTTCGCGGGTATTAATAGGTTAAATAAAAAAACACGCTATCCTAAAGGGGAGGAATTGTTAAGTTTCTGTTTCTTGTTCCTATTTCAAGTTTCTCGAAGCCCATGATTTTGAAAAATTAAAAATAATTTTGTCTTCATCATCATTTCAGCCGAAAGACGTCCACTGCTGGACATATGCCTGCTGTAAGCGTCATCAAAACGACTGGTCTAGCGCGTCTCACATCCATCTATTTCCCGCGACCCTCACCAGGTCATCGGTCCACCTTACGGAAGGCTTTATGTCTTCACCTTGGTAGTTCAGTTCTTCAATACTTCTCTACACTCCACTTTACCAAACATTTTGAACACACTTGAATTCACCACAAAACATCTCCAAACTAGTGACAAATGACCACCTCTGCCATACCACCGTCCGCTGCATAAGTTTGGCACAGTGACAGTGCTCACATGAGTCAACTAGCCGCCTCATAGTCAAGGTCGCGGCTGCATGTCTGTTTGTTTGTGTGTTTGTGTGACTACCTCAATCTATATTGAAAGATAACACATTGAGTACAGAAGGTCGGCTTGGTAAGACGAGCGAAAACAGACGCGTGTGTGCGGCGATCTCAAACAAATGGCGATCGCGAGTACACTTGTACTCTTTGTTCGTGAAGCGTGTCTATGTGTGTGTATGTATTCGCTCATTAGCCTGCCCAAATGCCTTTACTTTGGTACTGTTTATCAGATTGTTGAGGTCCACTCACATCACACACTGGAACGCCATACTTAATTGACTTCAGCTGTGCGATAACCACACAGGCTTGAAGTGTCTGGACAAGACAGCTCATTTTTTGTTTTTAATGATATAAACTATAGTAATGGTCGCGGAAATCCGACGGATGCGAGACTCACAGGACCGATCGAAGTAGCTACGCTTGGGCGAAGCCTATGTTCAGTAGTGGGCGTCTTTCAACTGAGATGATGATGAAACTGTAGTGCTTGACTGGTATCCTACCTGACGGTAAGCAGTAATGCAATCGTTGATGATAAAGCGCAGTAGGTAGATTATTAAGAGCCTATTCACTCTAGCCCACTAAAATTTTAATATGTTCATTGTATAGTGCTTTTCTAAACATACCGCATCAGACGTTAGCTCAAATTCTCATATTGATTATAGCATAGACTCTTTAATCTCTGGAAGAAAATTGGTGTTTCTTCTTTAAATCGTCAGCTACGCAACACTAACGTCATCTATATTGTTTTAATTTAATTCATGAATCCCCGATCGGTCTCATGTGACCGCGCTGTTATTGTTTACTATTGTGACTCGTTTCGCGGGTATGTGATACGTTAAAAGTACTGTTGTCTCCAAGCCAAGAGATTTAATCAATTCATAAAATAAATATAAGATCTCTAGCCGACCTTCTGCCGACATCTATTTTGTGACAGTGACATAATCGTCCATTTCTCCGTAAGTCCGCCGCGACAGAGTTCAGTTCGGGTTATTGTTTCGACCGTGACGCGTAATTGTTTACAATGAGCCGTTTTATATTATTGCAGCCAGATTTTATGATGAGTAAATAAAGTGTTTGTTGACCTTTCGCCAAACTTAAGTGGGAGTGGCACATTGCTTGGAGAATAGATGATTAATGGGGTCGAAAGGTTCTGGAGTCTGTACCGCTCCCCTTCGGATACTAAAGCAATCTGCTAATAAAATGCACCAGAGATCTACAACACTTACAACTATGGGTAGATAATGCAGGGAAACCAAGGAGGCACTAATCTCCATTAATTCATGAATCCCCGACCGGTCTCTTTGGACCGTTCTGTTATTGTCTTACTATTGTGTCTCGTTTCGCGGGTATTGATAGGCTAAAGGCCGCTTCACGAAAGTATTTGGCTAAGATGATGATAATGATGATCTTTATGTAAATGATTAAAATACCGTGTTTTATGAGTTAGCTATGGTTCCAGATACTGGTCCTCTGATACAAGACCCGGATTTTTTTATCTTAGTCTATAATATATACCTAATATAGTTGTAGCTGTAATATACTAACCAAGAATTCGTGACTTCAAAGCTTTAGGAAACCCCAAAACAAAGACTATAATTACACCTGTTACTGAAAGGGTAAGGTCATTTTGTTGTCTTTACCCAGAATGCAAGATCATTTGCAACCGGCAAAAAATAAAATGTAGGTAGGATATACAAAGAATTAAGTCATTCTATAGTTATTAGCAGACATTAAACATGACGTGATTTTTTATTGCGTCGGAACGCGCAATAAAATAAAACGCATCACTCCATATTTCCACCGATTACACACAAATTCTCAGATTCATACATTTTACAAAAGTAACGTCTAAATATAATTATTATTATCACTCAATAACTGGTCACGCTAGCTTGTAAATTTAAACATTACAAAACGTACAAAACAGATGATTTTTCTCAGTACTTGTATGAGGTAGTGATGACGTAATTTTCGTGAGAAGTCCGGGTGATATTGGCAGATGAATGAAAGGTGACGTGATGACAAATTGGTCAATTAAACGAGATGACAATATGTTGTGTGGGCGTAGAGGCTGTAGCCAAAACGATTATTGTAATTTTGTGTGGTCGATAAAAAATAGACAAGGCATATAATTGCCTGAGGAGGTGTAGCGACGTCTATGGCGTCTCGAAAGAACTGCGAAATCTTGCTTCGCGTAATTAATGTTCTCCCCGCGCGATTTGAACAGATATGACAGCTCGAAGTCATCTAACGGGCAATAACTCAATCCCGGAAAAACATCCGTCTGGTCCGAGAATCATCACTTTACAACGGAGGTTTACGGACCTCCAAAAAGGGGATGCGAATACATGCTTAAGTAACAGGCGGAAAGCTACATGCGGTACCTACGAGGATGGGGAGTCATCCATAATGATATTCAGATTCACCGTATTCTGGAAGGTACATCGAGCCGTAGGGCAAAGGTCGACATTTATACATACCAAAAGACAAACCGAACGTTTTTAGAGTTTGGCAGCTCTAAAGAACAAACATCGTCGCCATAGTGCGATGCCACCATTAATACGGTTTGGTATCTTCTCACGATGGGACAACTTTTCATTTTTATCGCCATTTTACTACGACGTCATTTTATTAATATTGTTCCATATAGTGTTACCCTGTATTTGGAGGTAAGACAGCCAGTCGCTACAGGTAAAATACTGGTATCTTTCTGCATTTGGGGAGACTGAAAGCTAGACACATATACTAGTTAAGAACTCACCATCCATACTGCGCGAGGACAGTTTCCTGTTGGAGAGCGTGCGCGCGAAGTGCGGCGGCGGGCGCTGTGGGGGCGCCGCGCGCGACTCGTAGTGCGTGCGCCCCGAGTAGCGGAACCGCGAGCCCAGCCGCGGGAATAAAGTGCTTTTCGTTGCGGGTTCGGGCGACATCAGCCTGTGGGAGAAAACGGTGTGAGATGCTAATAACTCAGATATCGTTGGCGTAACGTAAGGTTGAACAAGCGAGTCATCACAAAAACTTAGAAAACTGATATCTTCTCTCGCGTACGAACTGAACCAGGGCCGAAAAGAAAATGGGGGGCGGTCACCTCCTTCTGGGAAGCTGTAATGCAACCCAAAGCGCAAGGCAGGATAGCAACGCCTGTGTGCGATTTAATGGTAGACGGTATACATTATTAATTTAATTGCACTTTTCAGTCTTTAGGTTCCAAAGCGTCGAGTGCGTTGATGCTAGATCGACGCAGGAGAGAGCCAAGAACTACAGATGAATAAATAGCGACAACGCACAGTTATCGCAGATTCCAGGTCATTTAGTTTTGAAGGGAGTTTCTTGAGGGGCTGGACAGGGGCAGGGGAAAACCTTACAAACTAATTATGGTTATATTGCGTTCTTGGTTTCCCCCTATCAATATTAGAAAGAGTCGTAAGCACGATCATCCCTCTAACTAAAGAGAGTCCCCTCATCGTTTCGGTCACATTTTGACAGGTCTGACGAGATGGGGGCGACTGAGGGCAAGCTTAACCGAACCGTAACGAATGGAAGCAAAGCCCCAGATGTTTTCCATAGCCAAGCGTGGATTCTGTCTCTAGTTTCCCTGGAAGGTCGATTAAGACAGCTGTTCACCAGCTGTCTCTGTGCGGGTATGTTCACCTTCGACTTAGATTGGCTGAATTGGTTTTATTGAGGAAAACAGGCAGACACTGGGAGTCTCCCACAGCATACCAAATCCTCAATCCCATTGCCCCATTCCCATTTGCCTACTTAATCAGTCTTCAAAGTTATACAACTGGAAATTAATAGCCAAAAGACTCGTTGGGCACCTGTCGCGGTTTGGTCCCGACCTTGCCGATTGAGAATTTGGTTTGCAGGAGCAGCTTTCTACAGTGGAAGCGATCTTACGTTCCGATTTTTGTCGGAAGAGGCAGTGACCCGAAGTGGAGTGGCGTTGGCGGTAAGTTTAGATTCCTTCAACGCTTTTAACTCCTTGCCCTGGGATGCGATAAGGGCGGCACTAGTACATCACAGAGTGGCCCTTTAGCTGTAGCCCATACTCGGGGATTAACTACTTGACTGGTACATTCGCTATGAGAATCGAGATGGTAGCGTTCGTTGGAGGGAGATTACGTGTGGAGTTCCGCAGGGGTCTATTTTGGGTCCTCTGTTATCTTATAACTTGCATACGAAGTAGTCCTGCGAACCGAGCTCGCCACTGACGTTAATATTATCTATTACGCAAACAATACTCTGATGTTGGCTCACGGAGTCACCTTCAATGAGAATGAGATAGCTTTACAAGCTCGGGGTAGTAAGAAAAGTGGCGTCGATCTAAAGCTTCCATGCTGCTAATAAAGAAGAAATGTCCGACATGGTCTCAAAGGCCATGATACCCGTACGGCCGCCAAAGACATACATTTATTTAACAGATAACGTAGACACACAAAAATACAATTAGATAAGGAGAAGGAGACAATGGGCACAAAGGTGATGCTTATTTTTTAAGAAATCTCTTCCAGCGTAACTGCGAAAGGAGAGTTGGAAGAAAAAAGAGATGTAGACACCGTGTGTCACAATTAAAGAAAAACAAAAATATACAAAATAGTTATATTACATGCAAATAAAGATTAGATTAAATTATATTTTTATATATTATTTTTCATGCATGTTCCCTATTGCTGTAGCTGTCTGTACGAACTGCTCGAACTCGCCAGGCCGCAGCTTCACGTAGAAGTGACGCTTGTAACTAAGATGAAGATCTTACCTGAAGAACGTGTGATGTTCTACACAAGTCTTCCACAGCTTCTTGGCGGCGCGATGGTTGGCGAGCTTGAAGCCGACGGTGGACTCGAACTGCTCGAACTCGCCGGGCCGCAGCTTCACGTAGAAGTTGTGCCGCTTGTAGCTGATCTTCAGGATCTTGGGCCACGCAAAGCGGTTGATGCGTAGTCTGTAAAGGAAATAAAAGATAAGTTTGTAGCGACTACGATCTACTACATGTGACGTCACAGAATCTTGCATCGCGCAAGTAAAGTTCTCCGCGCGATTTGAATAGATACAACAGCCCGAAATCATCTATCGGGCAGTAGCCCACCGGACGTAACACCTCGTCCGGTCGGAGGATCCTCCCTTTTCAACGGAGGTATGTGGGACTTTACTCTCTGTTTCACTACCCTCAAAAGTTGTTTATTTATTTATTGAATCATAAAAGAACCAGTAAAACACAAGGCAGGTGCCCTGATGTCGCACAACGGGGTCGCGGCAAGCCCAGAAGTAGATAACAGGACGACTTGGATGTCTTCCTTAAGAATTAGTAATAAGTGGCTCAAAGCATAGAACGATGGAAGAAATGGATGAAGCCTTTGTCAAGTCACAACTCATCTCTCGCAAGTTTCGTCGCCTCCTAATAAAACTGGTATAACCGGTGGCACGTAACTTGGCAAGAGTCGTTAGTTGCGCAGAAATCGTTTTTTAGATCTGTTAGACGCGGGACGCGGGGTGTGAGGTAGCGATTGATGCTTCGAATATAATAGTAGTCTATGATTGGTGCGTTACTCGACTTTTGCTTCCGCGCTGCGTTACGTCCCGTTCGCTCATTCGCTTTTTTTGTGTACCATGCGCGAATTTACCCTCACTACGTCAATTTCTTGCCAACTTATTTGCCGGTTATTATACTCACTTCTCTTACATTTAGCAAGCAGTTAACAAGCACGTTAAGCCGTAGGTCCCGGCTATCATTTGTAGATCTTTGGCAGTCGTTACGGATAATCAAAAGCCAGTCAATCTGACTCCAGTCTTGCCATGAAGTATCGTGTTACCCCAGTTAATGGGTTGTGGAGGTCTGGTAGGCAGCCGCTCCTCGTAGAATACTATATTTAATAATAATAATATATTTGGGAAAAGGCTAGGCAGATGATTATACTCACTTCTCTCGATGCACGAGCAGGCCGGAGGAGCAGACGCCGAGCGTGATGTCGACGTTCTCCGAGTCCTTCGCGGGGTGCAGGTCTACGCCGTACATGGCGAGCTTCTTCGCGTTCTCCAGGTAGTTCAGTTCCGCTTCCGCTGGCGTTTGACCACTGTGGACGAGGAGAAACATAATTTATAAAAAGCTGTATGGATTTTTTGTTGGAACTTTGACAATTTTAACAATCTTTTGACGAAGTTTGAAAAACCTGTCACGTGGTTGATCGATGACCTGGTGAGGGTTGCGGGAATCCGGTGGCTACGAGACGCACAGGACCGGTCGTTGTAGCGACACTTGGGAAAGGTCACCTATTGTCTTTGACCTTTCGGCTGCAATGATGATGGTGATGGCAAAGTTTTTAACAATACTATTTTCCTCAATACGCCTCTTGACAGTGAGTACATCGAACTATGTCTTTTAGTTTTACATATAAATTCCAAGATCCAAAATGGTCATGGACTGACTGAAATACATGCAGCATTTTCTATGATAGCAACAACGTTTTTTGACCATTTTATCAAGGTCAAAATCACACATTTCACTTTTTTTTTTAAATCGAGATGCTTCTAGGGATTTATAAATAAATAAAATTTGTCATTTTATCACATTGTTTTATCTCAGTATACATACCGGTGCGTCTTATGCAGTTCCAGCACCTTCTCCTCTAAGTCAGGCGTGGCGGCGGCGGCGGGCACCAGCTTGAGTTGCTTGCACAGCCCCGCGCCCGCCTCCGTGGGCTCGTAGTCGCCCAGCTCCGACTGCAGCAGGTAGCTCGCTAGGAGTGCGTGCGTCACCGTTGAGCAGGGGAGGCGACCTGGGAAACACGAAAGGTCCAATTAAACTTACAGTCAAAAATGAATAATTATGGAAAATCAGTACGCTTATAATTTGAAACGGAGCACTATAAAATTTTAGACAGAGCCAAACGAAGCTCATCCAGCGTGTCCTATAATAAAAGATAGTAGTAATAATATGGCCGTCCTCCAGTCTTGCCATGAAGTACCGTGTTACCCAGTTAATGGGTTGTGGAGGTCTGGTAGGCAGCCGCTCCTCGTAAAATACTGGTATTCAGCTAAATCCGGCTTGACTGGAAGCCGACCCCAATATAGTTGGGAAAAGGCTAGGCAGATGATGAGTAATAATATGGCCGTCCATCGTTCAGGTCATACTATAGCCTGTGACTGGACCTAAGGCAAAAGAGAACAGTTATTCAGCAGGATGATTATGTGCTGAGAATTATCCCCTCATTTACAGAAATAACTTAAATGGGCTGTGGATGCTCAAAAAAATATCAGAAAGTCCACAGTTGAAAAAAGCCAGATATACTATCTGCTTATTTTTTGTTTTAATAAATTATTTAAAATTGAAAGCTTAATTAAACAGCTAATTATTTATTATTATTGGGACCTTAACATAACGTGTTAAACTAATTATATATTTATTATTATAGGGGTCTTTGACGTGTTAAAGTAACAGGCGAGCGAGCGAGGTCTAAGAGGGATAGAGCTATACACCCTATGTAGCTCCATCCCTTTAACAATTCAGTTTAGATCGTCAAATGGATCGTGTTAAAAGCCCGTAATAGAGCCTCTAGTATGAATTGTTACCAGTTGCCGTCTATGCTATTGCTGCATTTATGCTTAAAGCGTCTTGCTACCCGCATTTGCGAATAATTCGCGAACACCGTTCGCTTGGTATTTGAAGAGTATTTACAAAACAGCAGGTCATTTCGTCACACCAAGTACAGTGCTTACCTTCTAACAGATCTTTTCTGACCGCCAGCACCAGTTGGTACCGCGTGAGCTCCTCCTGCAGCTGCGCCGGCTCCGGCGGGTAGAACTTCACTGAGAACCGCACTGACCATGGCTCGTCTGAAAATAAATATACAACGATGATTTATTACACGTTTTTGCAGTGTAGACCTAATGCTTCTTATCTGTAGTCGGAAATCACCAAATGTCTTCTCCCACTCAGGTAAAGCGAGAGGACGGCTCAAACTCACTAGTGTACACACACAATGATCCGCATAAGACTAAGTGAGGAAACCATACACAAATTGAACTAAACCCACTTAAGTCCCCTTTGCGATCTAGGACCACGGTAGGTGCATTATGCCCTGAAGTCAATTAATAATGGAGTCCTGTTCAGGTCTCTCTCAAAAAGTAAACGAATGGTCTAATGAAGGTTTGTCAGGTGGAATCAGTCATTGCGGTTTGCCGGTCTAGGTCTGGCCTTTCAGCAAAATAATGATGAGAATATGACCAGATTAGGATCGTTCATCATTCAGATCATGCTATGGCCTGTGACTGGACTTAAGGCTAAAAAGGACAGCTATCCAGCCGGATGATTAGGATGCACATGAACGACATTAAAGTTTATCTATGGTGACAGAATGACTCTCGACCTTAAGAATAATCTTCTGATAGCTATAACCTAGGGATCTTTAAGCCAAGAGTAAATAAACTGGTTACTTCTAGGCAAGCGTACTTCATCGTCTTCCACATTATCGCTTACCATTAAGGGCGATAGTAGTCAAACTTGACCCTATACATAATATAGAGACTATAATATCTTCACAGACAGCTACTCACGTTTGAGCATCTTGGACAGCCTCTTCTCCAGGTCGATCCAGACGCGAGGATCGCCGCGGTCTTCGTACAGCAACCCGAAGTAGTCTTTCTCCACCAAGTTCAGTTTGTCGCACACTTTGCCCAGCAGCTCCTGCCCTCGGACCTTTCTCTGGAAGGTGGAAGGAGAATGGATGATAAGAACTGCTTACAGACGGTAAAGAACTACATTGTGAAGAAACTCGCATATTATTCCATTCTTAGAACTCTTGTACACAGCAAGTTTTTTTAACTGTACGGTGTTAGCCGGTGTTTTTAGGTTTTATTAGGATTAGGGTTAAAAAAACGTGCCTTGTACAAGAGGCCATAGACTGCGATACAACACTGATGATTTGATGCAACACGGCGGCGGTGCTGTGCCGTAGCGCCGCCGTGTATGTCGACAAGCTTCCCCAGTGATCCATACAACACTGACAACCGTGCGTACACACGGCCAAATAACGTGCCTTATACAAAAAGCCTTACAGTCATATAATTGGAGACATACGAGTGCTAAAGCCTCTTCTCATATATGGAGGCTGCTTGTGTTCCAGCAGTAGGAAGATTATAAGGTGTTTCGAGGTATGCGGAACAGTGTAAAGTCCCTCATACCTCCGGTAAAAAGGGAGGATCCTCCGACCAAACGGGTGTTATGTCTGATGTGCAACTACCCGATAGATGATTTCGGGCTGTCGTATCTGTTTAAATCTCGCGGAGAACTTTGATTGAGCGATGCAGGATTTCTTGGTTCCTTTGTGGCGCCATACCTAGATTTGGCTAGCTACATTTTTATAGGCATCTGGCACTGGAACTAACATAAAACATCAACGATGTATCTAAAAGTAATAGCCTAATAGGCGCCATGTCGTCATCTAATTATTTGATCAATACTTTTGATTACTTGTGATCGATCGACAATGAACCGCATGTCCTTTCTCATAGCTTTCTGAAATATTCATATATAGGAAGGAGCTTTCGACCAAGAAGAAAGTTGAACCACAGTTGTTCAGTCAGCTTGTCGAGTTACCAAACTTTCTTCTTGTCAAAGCTACTGGGAGAAAAACTGACCAGTTATACGAAGGTTGCTAGCGCCAGATTTTTTCAATTAGATAAATATACTTTTCCAATTCTCCATAATGGAGTCATTTAGCAGTTAGACCTTAGTTTGGAGACCCTGGAAAGGTCTCCCAACGGGTGATGCCACGGGAAGGCAATAAGGCATACTTGTTTATGTAGTAGTGCCATAAAGGAACTAAAATTCAAAATCCTGCATCGCGGCATTAGAATTCTCCAATGGCTTAGAACAATATATAACAGTCCGAAATCATTTTCCTGATAGTGGCCTGGACTAGACATATAACCCGTCTAGTCGTTACCCCTTTTCAACTACTACACATGTTTTTGCAAATAAATCAACCTGAATCAACGGAGGGTTCCAGAACTGTTCACCCTGTTTCGCATATAAAACTCTACAGATACTTACATCCACATCCAGCTCCATGATAGACCCATCGAGCAGTTCCACCCGCACCCTGGCCAGGTTCCCGGCGGGGCGACGCCGCGGGGAGGCCTCCTTGGCCTTGCCCTTGGCGTCGTCCTTGCCCTCTTTGGCCACTCCCTCCGGCATGTTGCCGCGCGACCTTCAGACCCTGGAATGAGGAAATGGTTTTATTAGGTATATTTTATTACCTGGTTCGAGTAATTGAGGTTTATGGTTTTGTTTTGCGAGATAGGCCTGAGTTGGCCTGAGTAAATAGGTTAGGTAAGTAAATTATACAGTTTGGGAGTGATATTGGCAGGAAAAACGTAAATGGTAATCAGGTGGAATATTTTTGCATCGATTACATCATTGCTTACCATCAGGTGGGATCGCAGTTAAGTACTACTATACTAGTATACCTATACAATAAAAAATAATGAAAGAGAGAATAAGTGTTGATTTGAGTCAAACGTGGCACATAGCATAAAAAAAGTAACAGCATTATGGTGTATTGGCGTCGCTTGGGGCAGGCCTATGTCCAACAGTGGATGTCTTTCGGCTGAGATAATGATGACGGTGTATTGGGCAGATATACGTGTACAAGGTAGAGCCACAGCGCTGATACTCAGCGTCAGCCGTCGACGATATTAAGAAACTGATCAGCCAGCAAGGATTGTATAAAAAAACAAAAAAATATTCAAGAAACCAACAATTGGCAAGATTTAGACCAATAATACTACAGTATATCAGAGAGAAACATTAGCAATAAAACTGTTTATTTCGAAAACAACAATAAACCAATCTAATAATGATGACTCAAGCACTGGCCTATTAACACAGAGGTCAGTCCATTGGCACTGAAGATGCCCACACAATTACAACTATCATTCGCTCTATTAACTAAAACATAACTAACGAACATACAACACGTACTCAAAGCGAATATTAAAACAAAAACAGGACTGAGTCAGACACAAATATTCTTGTCCTCTGATCTAAGACAATTGTACGAGAAAAGCCAGTGCAAGATATTGGCATGATTTACATTTTCATTTCAATCAAATGCAAAAAGACCCAGATTTTAAACTGTAGCCGAACGAAGATACCTTCAGAACAATAATTATATTGCTAGTATATTTTTTTCAGGCCCAAAAATACTTCCAAATGTGATATTTTGTGGTTTTTGATAAAATAGATTACATTGGTTAAAAGTTATTTTTTTTCACATTTGCCAGCTATGTACGGCAAAAGTTTCATTCCCCTTTACAAGGGTTTTAAAAACGAGTCACTTACGGCCGAAACAAATAACCTATCGATCTCCAGTTTTGGCATACTGGAGATTGTAAAACAAATGATACAATACAAAAATTATTATGTTTTATGTTGTTTCATTTGTTTTTCTATCTCCGATATTTGATAGATAGGTTATTGGTATCGGCTGTTAACCAGTCGGCAAGATACTGTACGCCCAGAAAGTTTCTTGTTCACCTATCTTCTGATTAGGTACAAATGAAAAAATAGCCGTGCTCCACATATCAATAAAGTGGTATAATTACTAAAAGTTATCTTCTCCTGAATCGGCACAAATAGAAGAATATCTTGAGCTGTGCCCCATACATCAACCAATCGATAAAGTCGTATTAAGACTGTCTGCACTTGCAAATTTCTGTCTTACAAAGTTACACACACTACATTAAAACATTGCGTCTTAAAGTAAAGTATACCACACTCGTAAAAACATCCTCAACACACCAAGACATTCAATGCATTCCCAACTGCATGCACATCATTTCTGCACTTTACAAGCACCTCTTTAAAAGCAAAACATGTAAACCTGCTGAAGTTTATATAGGAACTGAACTAATAAACATAGTAATAGCAGCATGAACGAGGAAAACCGATCAAACAGTTAATAGCGATACATTTAACTGCTCTGCTATGTGGTCGGTCCGCGAATATAACGTGCCATCGCATGGAACTTGGGCAGTAAAGTTGTTAGTACCTCGGGACTTGACTATGACTTACGGAAATGTCTCGTAAGTTAGATATAGGAGTACAGTTAGGATATTCTTCCTAGTGTTTTATAAACGACCCTTATCAGAAGTCCAGATGGTAAAGAAAAGTGATGGTATCACATTTTGTCTTGATATTGATAGCATTACACCACTTGCTTATAGAAAGGCTCTGGAGTGGCGATCGTGTACCGGAAGGCGCAGCGTCGGAAGGTCTTCCACAAGGTGGTCCGATGACTATGATGATGATGGATGCGAGACGCACAGGACCGGTCGTTTCAGCTTCGCTTTGGGGAGACCTCTGTCCAATAGTGGACGTCTTTCGGCTGACTTATGAAGTGTGTAGAGACACACTCAAATTGTGATTTGCTCTAGTCTCTTTAAGCAATCGTTATTCAATCCCTACAACATACAGCTTAGTACTTATCTCAAAACCTATAGGATGACTATGTGGGGGACACACAGACACAGATAATGTAATGTAACTTAGCGTACGTCCCAGAAATATAGTCAGTTGGCATTAGACTCTCGAGCGTATCATTTGTCTCCACACACACCTAACCCTAACTACACACTTACATTGGTGACCCACGACTCGTCGCGAACGCGTACTGCAGACTGCGTGTCATATTACGCGCGGTGCGCTCTACGAGTTAAACAAATTACAGTGTTACGAGTTGAACAATACAGTGCTTAAATAAAATAAAAAAGGAACAATGAATCCACAAAACTTACCGTCGCCAAGCCCAACTCAATTAAAAATAACACCTATGTCTCCAGCCCAACCTGCTACGATAAAACCAGAAGAACCAGAAGCCATAATATCTACATTAACAGTCGCCAGCAAAATACCAGATTTTTGGCAGGAAAACCCAAGATTATGGTTTATCCAGGTGGAAGCTATATTAACGCCTCAGAAGACATCCGACACCAATAAATACTACATGGTGGTAGCAAAGCTGAACAAAGAAGTCATCCAGCAAGTAGCAGACATAGTCGCAAATCCGCCAGAGACTAACAAGTTCCAGACACTAAAAGATCGACTACTCCAGATATATGAAGAGTCAGAGACAAGGCAAATACAGAAGTTAATATCGGAAATAGATCTCGGTGATCAAAAACCCAGCCAGCTCCTACGCCGAATGAAAGATCTCGCGAGAGGAAGGATCGAAGATGACACCCTAAAAATACTGTGGCAAGGACATTTACCTACATCAGTGAGAGCAGTGCTCACGGTCACGTCCGCGAAAGACCTGCAAGAATTGGCAGTGATAGCTGACAAGGTCATGGAGAATAATCAACCCACTCAGATCAGCGAAGTCGCTCGTAGTAAACCGGAAGCGTCAGTGGCATCCGACATAGCAGCAATCGTATCCGAGATAGCAAAAATAAACTTGAAAATACAAGACATGGATAGAGGAAGATGGAGAAATAGGAGTAGAAGTGGATACAGAAAATTCTCACGCTTGCGTTCAGGATCAAGAACAAAACCACGAATGACACCGGACAATCCAAAATGGTTATGCAAGTACCATCTAAGATACAGGAATAGAGCTCGTAAGTGCGAAGCTCCATGTAATTGGAAGACTAATACACCATCCACCAGTTCGGAAAACTGAACGAAGTACAACCGGTGGCGGGAGGTTGTGCAGCAAAGGACCACCGTCTAACTGTAAGTGATCAAATGTCGCATCTTAGATTCTTAGTAGACTCAGGAGCATGTATATCAGTCCTCCCTAGATCACTAATTAAAAATAAAAAAGAATTAAATTTTAACTCAAAATTCAAATTGTTTGCAGCAAATGGGTCCGAAATAAAAACCTATGGCACGAAGACTCTCACCTTGCACTTAAAACTACGAAGAGCCTTCGCATGGACATTTGTGGTATGTGATGTTAAACAGCCCATACTAGGTGTCGACTTTCTTAATCACTATAAATTAGTAGTAGATATAAATGGTCGTTGTTTAATAGATAAAGTAACTAACTTGGCAGTACGTGGAACGATCGTAGACCAATGTGAGTCAGCAATTTCTACCGTACGTAATGACCACCCTTTGCATGACATATTAAAAAAATATCCAGATATTCTCAAACCTATGTCGTTTAAAGAAAAACCCAAACATTCTACTTATCATTATATAGATACTACAGGCCCACCTATATTCTGTAAGCCTAGACCTTTAGCACCAGAACGGTACAAGATAGCCAAAGAAGAATTCAAAAGCATGTTAGAAAATGGTATTTGTAGGCCGTCAAAGTCAGCTTGGGCAAGTCCGCTACATTTAGTTCCGAAAAAGGACGGACAAGTCCGACCTTGCGGTGATTATCGCGCATTAAACGCCGTAACTAAGCCAGATAGATACCCGATACCGCGAGTACAAGACTTCACATATTTGCTAGCTGGTAAAACCATATTCTCAAAAATAGATATAAAAAAAGCCTATCATAATATACTAATTAACCCAGATGACATTTGCAAAACCGCGATTACAACACCATTTGGTCTCTATGAATTTGAGCGCATGACATTCGGACTAAGGAATGCCGCTCAAACATTCCAACGGTTCATGACAAACACAGTGTTATCAGGACTAGACTTCCTTTATTGTTACTCAGATGACATATTAATCAGTTCCAGTGATCACAAAACGCATTTAGAGCACCTAGAAGTAGTATTCCAACGTTTAAATGAGTACGGTATTACAATTAACTTAGAGAAGTGCACATTTAAAGCTACTAGTATTGAATTTCTAGGATACGAAGTTAGTACATTAGGTATCAGGCCATTAGAGACAAAAGTTCAAGCAATTCTTGACTATCCTAAACCTGAAAATGTCAGTCAGCTACGAACATTTCTAGGCATGGTAAACTTTTACCGAAATCATTTACCTAAAGCAGTTGAGTACCTAGAAACATTAAACAAATACATTCACAGAGCTAAAAAGAATGATAAGACCGTTATAGAATGGACATCGAATGCCGAGCAAGCATTCTCGCAATGTAAGCAGAGCCTCGTGAACGCAGTCACGTTGACGTACCCCGTGATCAATGTACCATATGCACTTTTTGCCGATGCATCAAATAACAGCGTAGGCGCAGTGCTACAACAATTTATAGACAATAAATGGTATCCGTTAGGATATTTTTCTAAAAAGTTAACGAATACACAAAAAAACTACAGTACGTATGACAGAGAACTACTAGCTATATTCCTAGCCGTAGAACATTTCAGATCACTATTCGAAGGTCGAAATTTAATTATTTTTACAGACCACAAGCCTCTAACGTTTGCATTCTCAAAACTATGTAAAAACAATAAAAAAGAGACTCAAAGACGAATAAGACAACTACTTTTTATAAGTGAGTTTACTACTGACATACGACATGTGAGCGGTCAAGATAACATTGTAGCTGACGCATTATCACGTTTAGAGAGTATAGAATGCACATCAAACGTTGTAGATTATGATAAATTAGCCTTAGAACAAAGCAACGACAGAGTACTTAAAACCTTATTAAATAACCCAAAATACCAAATTAAAAAAATTAGCATTCCCAACACTAATCAATCAATCCATTGCGAAATATCAGCCGAGCATGTCCGACCTTATTTAACAGAAAGCTTCAGAAAAGATGTATTTTATGCCATTCACAATCTTAGTCATCCAGGCGCGCGTACATCACGCCAGATGATTAAAGAAAAATTTTTTTGGCCAGGTATGAATAAAGACATAAGTCTATGGACAAAGACATGTATAAATTGTCAAAAAGCTAAAATAAACAGACACGTTATTTCCAACTATGGCAAATATCCGCCAGTTGATAGATTCGACCACATACATGTAGACTTAATAGGACCACTTCCTGTCACTACAGACGACTATAAATATTGTCTTACGATTATCGACAGAGGCAGTGGTTGGCCAGAGGCATACCCCTTAAAGGACATTACAGCCGAAACAGTAGCATACAAGTTATATACGGAATGGATTTGTAGGTTTGGTTGCCCTGTTAAGCTTACTAGCGACCAGGGCAGGCAATTTGAAAGTAAATTATTCTCTTTGTTAATGTCATATTTAGGTATACTTAAAATTAGGACAACACCGTACCACCCACAAAGTAACGGGATTGTTGAAAGGTGGCACAGATGCGTAAAAACTTCATTAAAGGCTAGATTAAATAATAATAAAAATTGGACGCATGAACTTCCTTGCGCAATGTTAGGACTTCGGGCGGCCATGAAATCGGAAACAGGTATTAGCGCCTCACAAATGGTCTACGGCCGAACCTTACGACTGCCAGGAGAATTTTTCGTTGAAAATAACAAAGACTATGACCCATATACTGCCTTACAAAATATTAGAGATACAATAAAACAATATAAGCCAAAAAGTACGAAATCTCATAACACTAACTCATTTTTTGTATACTCAGACCTCAGAAATTGCACACATGTATTTTTAAGAGATGACAAAATAAAAAGGTCATTGACATCTCCATATCAAGGCCCTTATAAAGTTTTAGAAAGAAATGAAAAAGTTTATAAAATACAGCTGGAAGATAGAATCTTAACTGTTTCTATTGATAGGTTGAAACCAGCTTATCTATTAGAGGAAACTGCAGATTCTAAAAACCAGGACAAAATTGTAAGAACATCCAAAAGTGGCAGAGTAATCAAAACTCCTGTCAGATTTTTGTAAATCTAAAAATCATGTAGTATAGTTAGTTTAGTTTTATAAACCTAAGTATAAACATTAAATATAATTATTCAATAAGCAAACCAAGGTAAAATAAGTAGTATGTAATAAATGATGACTAGAAAAGTATTGCACGAGTGTAACTAAATAGCGTTAGCAACATCAGTTGCTGAGCCGACGAGTAATATTAAACGAATAACGTCATTAAGCGACACAAAGAATCGCACCATTTCTATAATTACAAGTGTACCTTAAACATTTCAAATTGATAATCAAATATTGTACCGAGTTATTACCATAATGGGTAAAACTTACAGTGTCGAAAAAAAGACGGAAGAAGTCATCATAGCTCAAAATGGAGCAAATAACGCATCCAACTCACATCTTGAGCAAACATTGCAAAATTATGGAATTATAGTGATGGTCATTGCAGCAATAATAATTATCAGCATTATATACATGCTGTTTAAAAAATGTAAACGAAGTGCTCAGAAGATGCTAAGAAATGAAATGACAATGTGGCATTCCACTAGCAATATACCGGCAGCCCAGCAACAGATGCAACCGCAACCTAATTTTAATGTATAAGGTTAGCAAATAATTATAACTATTATACTAAATATAAAACATTACAGTGCCAAAGTGATAATATTAAGGGAAACTTTAAAAGTGTAATGATAGTAATAAGAAGTGTATTCAATGTATCAGACTAATATAATAGCAAAAACATAACATACTTATTGTCTAATTGTAAAATGACCACTCTTATCTTATATTATCATAATTGTGTATGTGTTAAAATGAAACATCCTGTTATTATAAGTAGTTAGATTAAATTTCATGTAACGAACAATGTATTAATACAGGCTGGACTTTTGTTATGCTTATGTTACTAACTAATCCTACCTAGTATTTGTATAGTAAACACAGTGCATCTTACAACACTATTATCTTTAAAAATTGTGTAGTTATGATTAATATAATTTTAAAATTTTTATAAAAATTTAAAAAGAAAGAGGGGGAGTACTGTGGGGGACACACAGACACAGATAATGTAATGTAACTTAGCGTACGTCCCAGAAATATAGTCAGTTGGCATTAGACTCTCGAGCGTATCATTTGTCTCCACACACACCTAACCCTAACTACACACTTACAACTAACACGACTGGAATCATCTCACTATAGCCAGATACATGCATAGTACGAGCAGTCCGTACGACACGATACAATGGCACGGATCGACACAGCGTGGGAATCCATTGTTATCGAACTTAGGAGTATGAAGTGTTTGGTATTGTGCAGGATACATTCATTTTCCTCAATTACACATAAACTGGGAAATATTTTGACGCCTTTTTTACATAATACGTATGCAACAGATATAGTAAAATATTATAGAACTGAAACATGACTGGGAAATGTGGATGTTCTACAGGTATCCACCTGACAAACCCTTCAATAGGCGACTTTAATGATATCTGTGGGGCATGATACGAACGAAAAGGGATTTAATTACAGCGTGACAGTTGACAGGTTACAATGATAATGAACAACGTGTTGCGTCGGGCATAAGTAATATAAGACACGAAGTAATGCAGGACCGCAGGAAGATGACGATGAACTCTCGGACACCTTTTTTTACACGTAGGAAATCATCTATTGACGACGAGAGGCAATGGAAGGACGTGTCAAACTTTTCTGCTCCTGTTCCTTCTTTGCCTACATTCCAGGGTGGGCCCTGGAATGTTCTTTTTCACACAACCCTTGGCCCCAGTAGACTTCAAACCTGCAGGCGCGAGTGAAACACTGATACTGAAGTCATCTTCATCGTTCTCTACCTAATCATTTTTTCTCGTTGGTCTAGTGATCGCAAGAGCGACTGCTGAGCAAGGGGTCCTGGGTTCGATTCCCGGGTCGGGCAAAAAGTGCTATTGGGTTTTTCCATTAGGAATTACTCTGTAGCTGCCCGGAGTTTGGAAGTTGGTGGTGTGATACCCGCGCGCCTCGGAAAGCACGTAAAGCCGTTGGTCCTGCGCCTGATCTCTCTCCGGTCGTGTCGGATTGCCGTCCCATCGGGCTATGAGAGTAAAGGAACAGAGAGTGCACCTGTGTTTGCGCACACACTTGTGCACTATAATATCTCCTGCGTACTTGGCTGATCTCTGTGGAGATTGGCCACCGTGATCGAAATTCGGTCGGGGGAGTATTATAATCATTTTACGACCTAAGCTCCCCAAGTTAGAATTAAGTTAGTTTAACAGTCGATTCAATCCCAGACGTGATCTTAGGTTAGTAAGGTCGACTGTCCGATGATTAAGCTTTAATGGAGATAAAACTATCTCCATTAGTCGTGAATAGAGCCAATCGGGAGCCATAACTAAATTATCTGACCCTGCGTTAGGCGGCTAACTTAAATGAATTACTACCATCCCTGGTCTGGTGAGTACGTCCCGTAATAGCACTTCGCTCGTAGATACAAATAGACGGAATTGTCTCTTTATTTATAGATAAACAGTATCAATAACTGAGATCATAAATACTCGTAGTCCTTTGCGAATTACAAATCAAATCTATATTACTGAATATGTTAACATAAGTTTATTGATAGCTACAACCTAGGGGTCTTTAAGGCAAGAGTTAGGTTACTTGTCAATCATCAGTAGATGGCATCGCCTTGGCTGAATACTGGACCAGGCACGGAATTTAACAGGTTTTACCATCGACAAGCTAAGAAGAAGCTCCCAACAATGACAACTTACATTTACTTGCAAATTGCTTATAATACTTTCACAAAGAAAATTGTTTCGTCTATTTGAACAAAGTGAGGCCGATATCTCCTAGCTAACTAACCTGAGAAAATACAAAGACCAGACTCATTAAGTCCTTAAAGTAAATATGTTATTAGAATCACAGTTGGTTATCTCACCTAAAGGAAAGCGACAATGTGGTCGGCGATGAAGCGCACTTGCCTAGAAGCAACCTATTCACTTTGGACATAAAGATCCCCAGATTGCAGCTCTCCGGAACCAAACAGATTAATGTCTGAGATGATCTTTTGACGAAACTATTACACTGAAAGCATTCTGCAACTATGTTGGGAAGAACTAGGCAGATGATGAGTCAATACAAAACATGTAATTGGAATATCAATTTACAGTTTTTCCACATCCTTCCACGTCCATCGTATCTTCCAGTCTCCGCTACGATTATAGCGTGTTATTATACAATTAAAACGGTTCTGTACGACGATTATCTAGTTGGACAGACGTTTGATTGCTGTTTGCACTCCTTTATTGCTATGCCGTCGCGACAAGCACATTTATTGTCAATTCTGTTACGGTATACATGAATTTATTGCGATAGAATTGCTGATAAGTCTTCTGGTAATATATTTGCCCAATTTTCGAATCTTCCGGTTCGAGTTGATAGAGCGGCGAATTATGTAGAAGCCAATTTTCGAATGTCACGTCATCAAATGATAAGGCAAATTTAAACAGGATATGTAACAACTGCAATAAAGGAAATCTTATGATGTCATCTTATGAAATTATAATACATAATACACATGCTTGTGTGTCATTGTTATTTTCCTTTTCGGCGTGAATAATAAACTAATGAATAGAAATGAGCTGGTATAATCCTAAATCCTGAATAGTTCTCTCTCACAGCCTAACCTAGCTAAGTTACTGAACTACAACGTCAATAGCCTGGAACAATAAAGCACAAAAGCTCTACCTTAGGTCCTATAAATACAGGCTCCTTCTTATTTTATCCTTTCAAAGTTCAGACTCCACAATATTGTGTTTCCGATGCCTCCTGCTGTTACAGCCAAGAGCCTGCGCCGTCAATTCTTATAATTGAATTTAGACGCTCAAACCAGCCATTCAGACGAGGTATGGTCACAGGAAATAGAGGGAAATTGATTAATAACGAAAAATGCAAAAACGAATGCGACGATATGCGTGATATATTTTTTATACACATAAACTAGTGCTTGACTGCAATCCCGTCTGATGGTAAGCAGTGATGCAATCGTTGATAGTGACTATTCACTCTAGCCTTGAAGACACCCAAATTATAATCGGATGGGAAGACCACAGCAGGCAAATTATTCCAATCCTTCGATGTACGCGGTATAAACAACGACTAAGCAAAGCGCTTAGTCCGGACCGTATAGGTTTCAACAACGTAAAGGTGGATACTCTATATCTTTGCCATCGATATAAAAATAATTATACACGGTAAGGCAGAACTAGAAGAAATCGTATTAGAGATGAATAAAACAGTGCCGCTTCAAACGCATCAATACGAAGAACAGCCATATCTCTCGCTCTATTTAGCACACCAATATAGCACACCACGTTTCCCTATCCTTTATTCCCAGACTTACGACTTACCAATAACAGAAGTCCCACATTACGAACCATCAAACTATGGTGCCGGTTATAAAACGCTCCAACTGGATTTACGTCTAAATCTCTTTATTCGCAGAACTCCAGCGTCTTAACAGCCAGAGCTCTGTAATTTGTTTAATGTTTCGGATACACGCTTAATAGACATTTTGTCGGAATATGGCATAAGCTGGCAGACCGCCAAACGTGACTCAGTAAGGCTGCGGACATACCAACTACGACTTTTGCAGGAAGTCACATTTGGGTACCTATCAAATCCAGAAACTTATCCAATCATACTATCTTCGGAAATTCGCAACTGAACTCGTTCTCACAAAAATTGGCATGTTATTTTCAAAGTATTCTATTTACGTTCAAATTTTCATTGCAGTTCATTGATACCTGAATTCAGTTATCTTTAGCTGTACTGACTGGACGGTGTATTCAAGACGTAAGAACATAATGCTCTTACACTCTCTAGTTGTTTGGATGCCGATAAGTTTATTGGACAGGATCGATTGATTGAGTAAACAGCGGTGTTTCATACCGGTATTTACGAGGTATTTGATTCACTACTTCGCTGCATCGCATTCGTAGTATTTCTATTTTTGTGTCGGTGTGAATCAACACCTGACTGTTAAAAGTTATCATCGATTGAGGAAAAAGGGGGCTCAGTTAGCGCAAACTTTCTTGAAACATTACTAATTTCTCTAGTTCACAACCTTTGTTATAAGATTACTTGTCGGAGTATTTATTTAGTATATTTTCCTTTTCCTCTTTGTACCTAGTGGACTTCTATTAGATAAAGGGTGGCTCTGTGCAAAGTTTAAAATATTTCACAAATGCATCTCATCTCATCATGCATTGCATCTTGGTGTCACATGGACAAGTGATGTTTTTAATCAGATAATTGCGTAGTGTTACATTTTCTGTATCGCTTGCCTTAATTTTTTCAGTAACCAAAATTTTTTCAGTTAAACAGATGGTTGTATGTAAAGCCTTATACATTCCTTTTAGTGCTAATATTATTAAACTCAAGAGCAGTCTATTCTTGGTCGAAAACCACATAAACTTACTAATTGCTATCCAAACAAGTTTCCACGTGCCCCGAGGCCCCAAAACTGACAAAGCCTGTACAGTTCGCTTGCTAATTGAGCGACAACGGGCAATTGTGGCGCTCCAAACTCTTACTTGGCACTTTGTAATTCGATTTGGAGAAATTTTCGTACCAAGTCTTGAAAGTTTTTGAGAAGCTTACATATATTTACTAAGTATAATAATTCCAAGAACTGTCTCGTCTTACCTAAGAAGTTCTTTATGTCAAATTACTTAGCCTATCAGAGTAAAGTTTGGACCATTAGAGTCTGCCAAATTGCCCAGTTTAGCCCGTAGCTTGAGCCTAGTGTAAATTCCGCTTGAATTTACAATGACTACGCAAGGAGAAACGGTGTAGATAAGAAAACCGTTTAAATTGCTAATAAAATTAATTTGCAAGGGTAAATAGAACGCCATGATTATTTAACGTATAATTTGCATAAGTCAATAACATGACCAATATGCGATAAGGTAGAAAACTTGAACGACCATGTAATTAGTTTTAAGCATGTCCAAATTCGTACTTCAAGACTGGTACTTATGGCGATGCTTGGAGGATGCGTATATCTAGCAGAGAGCTTAGGTGATAATGTCCAAACTCTACATAGATGAGAAAACTTTTTTACCACTAATAAGAACGTGACTAAAGTCTTATCCAACTATGTATATAAGCCACGCAAGTTAATTCCCTGCCGGAGTCTGTGTTCCCTGATAGCTACAACAGGAGTGTTCAAGTCAAGAGTAAATAGGTTACTTCTAGGCAAGCGTGCTCCATCGTCGGCCACATCATCGCTTACCATCAGGTGAGATAGTGGTCAAACGCGAGCGAGCCTATGCATAATAAAAAAATATCAACAATCACCACCCGCAAAAATGCACACATGTAAAGACTTCAAGGCCTTGAAAAGGACCACACGCTAGCTAATAGTTACTTACACCTTTAACAATGACCTTCAGCTTATTATAACGACAGAAGGTAATAAGCTCAGCACTTTAAATACCTCAATGGCAGCCCCTGACCGGCCACAATGACGTGACATCATGGCAGCGATGCTAATTCAGTACAATAGAAACTTTAAATGGCCCTAGAGTGAGTCAGGCGGCGCTTTATATTAACATAATATATTCTGTGCTAAGGTCAATTGGTAGGAAGGTGTAGTGACATAATAGTGCGATGGCTAGAATCTATTTAAGAATGTTTAATATTAGAATCAAATGTGAGGTAGACTTGAAACCGAAGAGAATGAAGACAGTGCCACTGATTCTGATGAAGCGAGGGAAAGATGAGATGAAGACAAAAACGCACGGCCAACGTGATAAAAGAAAGCGTTTACTCTGTAGCTTCCTGAAAAACTTGGACTGTAAACTGTAAGGGAATACAGTCAAAAAAACTAAAACGACTGACACCAAATAAAAGCGACAAACGGTTTAGGAGGGAAGAAAACAACTAAAGAAACGATGATGATTGATCCTAGAAGCGAAATGCAGAATATAAGCTGCTTGTTAAACAATAACAACAACAATCAAATTATAGTATAAGCAACCCAGAAAACAACGAACACTAAACAAACACAGATCCAGTACAACTACTAGTTAACATCAAACAAAAGCAAACCCCAGTAATCAAAATAGAAACGGTTTAAATAGAAAACGGAGCCTCTAATGAACAATAAAAGCCACAGCTTCCAATGTAGATCTCATTGGAACTAACCAGCGATCTCATTTACCCTTCCGAGATAGATTTAGCTAGACGAGACGGCGCTACAGCTAATTAAAGCGACAATAGTGCGGGTAACTGGCAGTCTGCGCTTCAGAAACTCTATTAGTACAGGGTAATGAAGTTAGATGAAGTTGTCGTTGATATTGGAAAGCTGACTGAAGTTAGTAACGAGATCGGTCAACTGTTTCGTCTGATAGTTCAAGAGGTGGAGAGAAATTGTTCGTCCGAAAGGTGATTTTAATTTGATACGAGAAATGTCCTCGAAGAATGACTTTGATTGACATATGGCTTATGGAACACCATTTGAAATACATTCCGATGCAAATATAGATTCTTTGAATGGTACAATAGGTGGTCTTATCGCTTGACGATCAAATTATGCCCATATCAGACTTGAATTCAAATTAAATACTCTAACATAGATAGAAGGCCAAAACCGGTACCTTTACAACTAAGGTCCTAGAGGAAATAATCAGAATAATACCATTAAGGCGAAAGTTTGTATGAGAACGTGTTACTCCTTCACGCTCAAACGGCTAAATTTCATCTAAATTCGCACCGAAACTTTTACACACGTGACCATGTCAATAATCTGATAATTTACTTCATAACGTAATTATGGAGGCAAAAAAGCAGCTGGCAGAAGCTACTGAACAATATGATTCAAATCTTTATTAAGACACAAAATCTACTTCCCTCTCTCGATGAAGACCCATAACGCACTTACAAGATTACAAGTTACAACTTCCTCATTTACTAACACAAATGTACTTAGTTAAGTACCAAAACCAGACGTCGAGGCCAATGACCTCAAGAACAACTGTGTAGACCCACTTTGAACGCGCGAATATTCATTGTAACCTACAAAAACAAGCTAAGATACCTCGTACACAAGGTTCTTGTAAATGTTATGTCATATTTTGGAGTTTATTCGGTAAATATTTGCTTCAGAATAGCAACATGGCTTTCGATCATACAGTTTATGATCTACAAGCGTTGAAGCCGAATATGGCGCATGCATGGGCTAGTTCCAAAGATGGAGAAAGTCATCGAACTTATTGATTACCATGTTTGGCATGGTGCCGGTGTGTTAAATCTTAATCTATGATTACTGGCACACCAGCCTTGTGTGGTAAGAGATGGGCTTGAGGAGATTTGTATAACTTATGAAGTTGCTGATGTAGAGATTGATTAATCGTTTTGAAGACTGTTAAGGAAGACCTAGTCAATCAATATACTTATCCTTTTTCCAAGGATAGTGTGGTGGGCTTTCTGTCTAACTGGGTAGCGAATACCAGTATTTTAGAAGGAGCTACTCCCAAACCAGTAACTGGGTAATACGTTACTACTTAGTAGATTGAAGTCCGATTTACCGTCT
Organism: Mythimna separata; assembly: GCA_030763345.1. Lineage (NCBI taxonomy): Eukaryota > Metazoa > Arthropoda > Insecta > Lepidoptera > Noctuidae > Mythimna > Mythimna separata. The sequence continues at coordinate 1,039,498 of CM061188.1, read as the reverse complement.
TGTATCTGTCATAGATTTACAAATGACAGCCGAAATCAATAGCTTAATATTTGAGTACTTGAGATTCGCAGGACTAAACACATTTCGCCAGAATGAACATATTACAATTAGTACTTCTCGAGATTCTAAGGACAATATACTCGTATATCTCCGAGCTCTCCATTTCTACAAATCTCAGCGCTCCAGGGTAAGTCCGCGAGGCGCCGGGAGGCCGAATGGCGTCATCCACTTAGCCGTTTTATTAGTTAATTTACTGAGCCCGTCGTCTATTTGAATCTACTACTCCATTGAGATTGGCAACTAACGGCTGGAATGTTAAACACTTTGTTTGTGAACTAATACAATTCATTGTGTCTGTCCTTTGGACAGTGTTCTTAGACTGAGAGTTGGCTTGAAAATGATTCAAAGGTTTAAATAGAATAAAACTATAGCTGATGAGTAAAACAATTCTGTTTTTAAATTCGACAATTTTTCTCTTCAAACTTTAACGTAAAAGCGGACATGTTATAAAAGTTTGCAGACTGACCATTTGTGACATATGAGTTTCCAAATGAATCAACTGCAGGTTTCGATATTTGAAATACAATTTTTGTAGTGCTATTCAATAAAGCACACAGTTTAAGTGATATTGGCCACAATCGTTTTTAGTTTAACATGTATTCGATGACATTTAGTGTGAAGTTCGGGTAAAAAAGCTGCCGCGTGGGTCCGCTGTAATCCTAGTGTAACAATTTTGGATATAAATGGACCCAATTTCTTAAAACACGCGGCCGGTGTCACACTATCTCGACGGACAGTAATTGAATGTACTAGTATTCCTAGATGAATTGAACGCAGCGAACTTAACATTAGGCGAACAGACAAAACAGAACACTGATTTTGAAACGAACTTTTAACAATGCCATCGAATTGCGGAATCGTGTAACGAATACTAAATACTATGTACACAAGCCAAATTTGACAGATTTAGCTTAACTAATATAACCGCTAAACACTGGTAAAGTTCGAATGTACGAACCTATTGAACCTCGAACACCTGACGATACTGAATACCGTCTTTTGTTCGACGAAAGTTCAACTATGACTCAACGATTTCACAATGTCAGAATTGAACTTGAACGTATCACGCTAAGGGCAAAAAGGAAACCCTATACCACAGCATTGCCATGGCCACAAATAGTTCACCATAAAGATCTATACATAGCCGGTACCTTCATAGTGATCTGATTATTTATAAAGGCTATAAATACGGGTGTTTATATTACAACTAACGTATTGAATCATCCTACACGTGTTTTCGTGCTATCATACTCCTAACTCAGTAGCACAAAAATATTATTGTATGATTGAGCTGTAATTTATCGTTGAGTAATGGGGGTTAGATACATTTTGCTGTATGGCCTGGAACGATTTGAACTTCATATTCGATATTCTCAAGTATCTTAACTTCTTTAGTACGTACGACAAGGTTTTCTGGTATACAAATTTTGGATTCGGTATCATCACTATTATCCACTGCTCTTTTTACTGAGTTATTTTCTTTTTTAGCTTGATTTTATTTTTTTTGGCATAGATGGCGATGTTATTCGCAAATGGTAGGACCACGTAAATTTTTCAGGCCTCCGTCGTTGTCTTTCGTAATGATTTTTTGTTATCTCTATTGCATGTATGGTATAGTTGATATAGCTTCCATTACCCTTAATCTAGTAGCTATTACTATAGCTTCAGTAGCTTCAGTTCTTCTCTCACAACATTTACAAGACACATAACTTTAAAACAAACCCAAAAATACCCGTCAGCACATCGACACTTGAGCTGGATTCCACCAGACCCCCATCGGTAACGGTCCATATATTGTCCGAGCAGTAAATTATAACCGATGGCTACGCGCGGTTACGACTCGTAGAGATTTACGACTGCTTTGAACACGTTGTTCAGAAGCCACTATGTGTGGAATGCTGGAGAAGATGAGTTTGTAAACAAATCATGCTGATCCGTATGGGGTTTAGCTAATTTATGAGCACGACAAATGTTTCGAATCGTAGAGCTTTTAAACAAGTATGATTTGTGGTATAACCACACACAGAATGAAATACTTCCGCATTGCTTCCTAAAAGCAGTTACAAAACGACAGGTCAATAACTAACTCTAATCAAGCAATAATATTGTTAAACATGATTTCATTAAAATTCCTCAAATCCAACTTGATCGATGATAACAGGGCTATTCTTAGATGTTCCTTGCCTGCTCGTTCAGGAATGAAGATAGAAACCGGAGAATCAAGGTAATCGACATAACCCAAAGAATCGAGCCTCTAGAAGCTCAGAAAATATTTAAAACGATCCACATACGAAAGCTTCCTATGAAAAACATGTCGGCGCCAGACAGAACCATGTTAAACTCAATATCATTCGCTTTTCATGTCTAGAGCGTTAGCATATCTCAGCATCGATCTCAGTTCTATTTCTCGTAAAAGAGGTAATATTTCAGTTCCAACTAAATTAATATCCAAGCTTTGAGCTTACAAGTTAAATATCTCGGAACTGAAGCCGTATGAAACACGTTTTTAATTTATGTAGAAATTGCTTTTAGTCGAGGTACTTTAAAGGGAATCCTTTGAAGTAAGGATATTTTATTTCATATCAGAGTAATTTCCCTGAAGTATAAACATTTAGAATCAAATATGCAAAGCCTTCTATGTAAATTATAAAGACTACTTAGTAGAACTGGTACTTTCTTGGTCTTTATTTACGGAAAAGAGTACATGATTTTAAATTCGAAAATATTCCGACCAACATAAGTGGAAACGGAGGATGCATCAGAAGAACACCAGCAGAATAGGACACCAAGAAGAAAACCAGGAGAGTCGAAGCTTACTGGGACCATGTATTATGTGAAAATGAACCCCGGACCCCTAGAACGAAGGCAAAGAAAGAATAGAAGTGGGTTTAGTCACTTTATTAGTGATTTCGTGCCGGAGGCCAAGTGCAGAGTACTCACAACAAAAGTGAATGTATGAAGATAAACGAAGCAAAACTGTAAAGATAGTAGTAGGTCTCTCTCTGCTACAACACACAATAATCCTACTGTAGTTTCTACCAACCCTCTAGAATAAAGTCGGCAATTATGTAGAAAATGACTTAAAAGTCCGAATTACACAAATCCTGTCCGTACCAAAAATACATCCTCTGTAACCCTTCGGTCCTCACATCAGTCTGGATCGATGAACAGTAACAGACAGACAGACGGTCGCGAATACATTATTCACGCAGCCGACACTGCGGGGTAGGCAGACTGTTGATAGACGCCTGACGCCTGGCGGCAAACAGAGGGGAGTGTCGACTGAGATATGGGGATGAATGCTATTGATCTGTTTGTTTATCTTCATAAAATTATAATTAATATGTCAGCGAGTGTTTACCTTAGAAAAATTAAAGATGAAAATTATGCTACAAACCATAGAAATTAATTTGCTACAGAATGTTTGGGGCAAAATTGGTGGAGTTACGATTTTAGAACAGCGTATGGTAGCAGCTGAATTGGAGGTCTATATCCAGCAGGACTGGATTACTGTAGACTGATTATTATGGGTCCCAATCTCTGACTTGCATTACTCACAAATGCCAAGCTTTAGTTATCAGAAACAACAATAACGAGAATTGTCTGGAGCACCCAAATGCTGGGTGGCTGATCTTCGAAGCTAGCGCACATATAGTTACTCTTTCGCTTGGTAAAAGGAATGTTCATACCAATGTAGATACCCCAGCACATGTCGCACTCAGATCTAAGCCTGCCAGCAAAGAGATCAATAAAATTAATACTAATAAAAATGAAAACGATATTGAACCCATCAAGAAAGTACAGGACAAACTCTCCAAACTATAAGAAGCAGTAATCACAAGCATGAAGAGGCCACTAATGGAGGAGGGCGGACGATTGGTCAACAATGGGACAATCAGGGTTTAATAGATGAGGGGCGGACTAACGACCTGACAATCAGTGTGTTCAAGTACATATAAGCTAATCTGGCTTTGCCAGAAAAATACTATAACTTGGTAAAGAAAATTTTTGTATTTTGTTTTGTAGCGACATCTAAAAATGACGTCACAGAATCCTGCATCGCGCAAGCAAAGTTCTCCGCGCGATTTGAATAGATACAACAGCCCGAAATCATCTATCGGGCAGTCATCATCTACTTAGCCTTTTCCCAACTAATTAGGGTAACACGGAACTCCATGGCAAAACTGGAGTCAGATTTACTGGCTTCTGATTATCCGTATCGGGCACTATCATCTTTTAAAGAACAGAATAATTTCCGTGGAATATAAGGTTATTGTAACGACTGTTTGATGTCAATTTTTTTTATAGTTTAACAACTATCATATCTAGCTGTTCCCATTGGATCGAGACGACATTAAATAGTTTTACGGCAGTCGCGACGCGACGCGACGACGAAACTAAAAACATTTGCGTACCAGTAGCAATTTTATCGTTTTAGGACTGTCGTGATAGCCGTTCCCATTGTCATGACAAGCTGTTGTCAGTTGTCATCGCAAAACAAGCCGTAGACGACAATTAGTCCTGTCGTTCTATATGTGAAAAGATATTAGCCGCGACACTTAAAACTACTAAAACCTTTCTCATAACCACCAGAATAACACACCACAAAAACACAAATTCTCTAGAATTTCCGAATTTAAAACTTAACACGAAACCCACAAAAATATTCAAACACGTACAATTCCGTGGAACACATAAAACGCATCAAAGCATTGATTCCCCTCATTGGGAACAAAGTTGGAATTTAAAACGGAACTTTATTCGTGGAGGCTCCCCAAAAGTTGGGAGCTTACGCCATGATTGTGAAATTGAAGAGTTGTGGCGGCACGCAAAGATTGATCACGGCATCGAGCCACGAGGAATGTTGGTAAATGGTACGATTATTTAGAACAGTTTTCTTTGGAGTAACTGTTTGTTCTTTATTGATCGTGTGGTTTTAGGTGTGCAAGTAATTGAAAATAGGAGAAGAGATTGGTGGAAAAATTTGACTTGCTCTTAAAATTAGTAATATTCCCACACCACGAAACATCGCAGTAATAAGACTCATAAAGGCGACAATTTGAGAGTGTATGTATAAGTGGACCATATTCTGGAATAGTACAAAGGATACTTTTCATCCCTTGGGACAATTTCCGAATTTCACTTGGAATTAGCAGTTCAGCCTGCGAATCTGCCTATTTATGTACCTGTTTTACGCCAATTAATTTGTCTCGTTAATTAGACTGTTAACAAATGAATATTCTCACAACATATACTCGTAACTAAAATTTACGATCACCGCGAGAACCATCAACGTGCCTTCAACTGCACAATACATGTCGTCTCTACACCGCATCGGAATTGCTTTTAAACAGTTGTAAAGGCTTTTGTACGCATGTTTTGATAATAAAACTCTACAAACAGGAGTTTATAGATTTTTCAATGAATTTCTAATAAAAAGCTCCCCACATTTTAAAGTTTACAAGCAGGTAGGGTACAGTTTAAGAGCATCTACAATATGGATATTGAATTCGATATTTATGATGGCATCTTGTAAGCATGTGGTGGTACAACGGTGCCAAAACACGTCCTGCCGAAGCCTACGACATGTTTACTGTAAGTAACTGGCAGCCTCTGGTAACATATACGTATGCCTTCCCGTAGAATCCAGATTGTTAGGTTAGGTTTCAAGGAAAAGTTTTAGGAACAGCCTGATGTATACGATACTATTTATTTATTTATTTACTATAGGGAACAATTTTGATGAAGGAATAATAATACTTTTTAAGGCTTTTTTGGTCCTTTGGAATCTTAATCGGTCCACTAATTTTTTCAACCTAAAATTTTTTTCGCTGTCATCAGTCACCTCCTTTCTATATTCTCACTTTGCATATCGCGTGAAGATTATCTCCATTTACATATTTTTTATAACCAAAACATATACAAAATACTTGTGCCATAAAAGTTTAATACAATTAACGCATAAGTTTACTTGTGCCATAAAAGTTTAATACAATTAACGCATAAGTTTAGTATCGCGAGTGCGTCGCGTTGTCCGGCCGGCCTTGGCCACAATGGCTGCGATGGCCACGCCACCCAAATAATTCACTTAATATGACATAAGCGACCTACATGTGAATTATTAATTAACACTACACACAGGGTTGGCAGAAACACCAAGATAACTTACGTATTCATTTTTTAAAGTTTATATAAATTTTTCTGCAAAAATTTCCCAGCACGAAACCGGTAAATATAATAATAATTTTACATAACATAATATTTTCAATAATATAATAAATCCTAAGATTATATAAAGTCAAACAAATATTAATTTTCTAATGAACAATCCTTCGAACAAATGGTCCTTCGAGCCGGATCAAAAAAACATCCTACAAAATTCACATTATCCTTTTACTCTACAATTAGGTACTCAATCTGACATTGAAACCTACTATAGCAAAATAAATACAATAGCAAACAGAGAAACTACAGTTAAATAACCTATTTGTCCTTGGTACCAACCATGGTTATGTGATATGACCTAACCGCGAGGGTGCGGCAATCGTGACTTTTTATGTTTGGGATCGCCTGTTTACCTACAGGAGCACGGAAACTACACTATTTGCAGTCACGCCTCGACATCATATACAATTTCAACAGTATAAGAATATTGGGAGGATTTAGCCAGTGACCCAGTTTTGTTTGTTTTGCGGGTAGATTGGAAAAGTTTAATAAAGCCGGATGCATACGTTTGAAGTGTTGTTTAAAGGGCTCTTGGGTGGAGTTCTGAAATTTAAAGCGAAAATTAAAGCGATGAGACCTGTTTTGGTCCATGGTAGGATTAAAATAATTAATAAAAATCATCTACCTAGCCTTTTCCCAAGTATATTGGTTTCGGCTTCCAGTCCAGTCGGATTTAGCTGAATACCAGTATTTTACGAGCAGCGGCTGCCAGACCTCCACAACCTATTAACTGGGGTAACACGGTACTTCATGGCAAGAGTGGAGTCAGATTTACTGTCTTCTATCCGTAACGACTGTCAAAGATCTACGAATGACAGTCGGGACCTACGGCTCAACGTGCTTTCCGAGGCACGAAGGAAAATCAGTATGTTAAGATGGTCCCATCCTATAATAAATTAAAATACGGATAGATATCCAACGCAATTTTACTAAGCTATAAAAGTTTCTCTGCAGTAAACTCTAGACAGTTTATTACGAAGAACGTCTGGCACAATAGCATCAGTTCCCAGAATCATAATTAGAAACCACGAGGTTTTAATTACCTGTCTGCAGTCAACGCAGCTTCTGTTGACACTTCTATGTAACTCTTCGTTATAATAATATACTCCACACCTCACTGCATACAGATTGCCTGTTTAGTCATATAATTAGGGACTGTTGTCTCGTAGTGTCTTTTGTATAGTCTCTATAGACTTACATACTATTCCACTATGCTTATCCACTTTGGAGAGTTCAGCAGAAGTATTTAAATCACCATTTTTTGGCCAATTATGTTGGACTTATCTCCAATGTAATGGGGGCGAGTTTAATGCCATCAACCGTCTCTTTAGAATTTAGTCTACAAGGCTCGATTCATTACAGTAAAGTTTCTGGAGTGGCCATTTCGTCTACACCTCTCAAAGGTATCGGTAGTTCTTCATGCATAAATATTTGAATACGCGAGGGTCCAGTGTCCCTATAAGCTTCCAGGAGAAAGACGGCGAGACGCACTGGACCTTTCATTGTGGTAACATTTACAAAAGGAGGCCAATGTCCAAAAGTGGATGCTGAGAGTCCCTTTAAATGCTTTACAAATATTTTCACTAAAACAAACCTACATTAACGCACTTGACAAATTAGTTCATAAATCCCCGACCGGTCCTATGAGACCGCGGTGTTATTGTTTTACTATTGTATCTCATTTTGTGGGTATGTGATAGGTTAATGTGAGAAATCACATACGAACCAGCTCAAGGAAATTACACACTATAGAATGAAAAGTTCTGGTCAAGGTTACAAAATTAACAATGAGAACAGTTCACAGCCTGCAAATGACGTCCAACTTGAAGATAATGATGTCATTGCCGCAGCTCCAGAGACAATACATGCTGATGATTTTGTTATGAGCGTGAGAACACAGAATTCTCTTGAGTCGTTTAGAATGGTTGGTGACAAATTGCGGACATATGGTGCACATTAGGTCCGGAAGCAAATAGGCTAGTAATAAAATGTCTAGGGTTAATAAATTCAAAATATTGTTAAATTTGAGTTAATCTGATGAAGTTGTTGGACATTTATTTATCATGCGCACCGTACATTTCCATATTTTTACGAAAGATGCAAGGATTCTAACGATACCGCATACATGTAAATCAGTTTAGTCATTTAGAAATTAAGGTAGAATAAACTCACAAACATTGAACTCTGAAAATATAACACTTTATTTGGGCAGTCGTGTAATAAAAATGAATAAAGCAAGGAATTATTTGTCCTCAGCAAACGTCTAGTATTAAGCTCTACAGAAGTTGATTTAGCCATGATCTACTTCAAGTTGTGGTATCCAAATACACATATATAGTGATCTAATCATACTACAATAAAGAATAATTCTATTGCATTTACCAAAACTCAATACATATATACCAATCAATACCAGCGTTACTCAACATACACCTTATTCATAGCAAGCTAGCGTATCAATAAATTGTCTCATCACGATAAAATTCTACAAGCAGCATATCCACGTTTACTTTCCAGCAGCAGGCTATAAAACGATATTTTCAATTTTCCAGCAGTTTACCAATAACCAACAACTTCCTGGCTTCAAAGCTTTACTATGAGGCCGCATTCACACGAGGCACCCAGCCAGCAATTGACAAAGAACACAAGCGCATACAACGCACGTTTGCATGACAATGTGCGCTGATTAAATTCTTAAACAATGCACTTGCGTGTTTATGAGAACGGAGTATGGAAATATGGACGTAGTTCCACGAAATGACAGATTTTTTTCAACCAGCACTGCATAATGGACGAATACTAATGGAGTATTACGTGTAGATTAGTTTTAAATTGGTAATTCTATGGCTTTACACTTTTAACCTAGTTTTCGCGCATGGAAAAACTGAACTAGACTGGAAGTCGTCAAAGAGTAAGCTGACCTAGATGTGATTTGACTTGAGGGAGTAGGTTCCTGGGTTTTAAATGTCAATGTTCTTTGAGTTTGCTTCAGACGTTTTAATTTGTGGACTGTTAATACAAGCTCTTAAGCGTCAAATTTTTCATCTTTAATACGATTTAATTAGACAATACGGTAGCTTACCGCCAACACTTGTATTTTTAATTTTGTTAATGTGTCTCAATTTTTTTTTAATGTTTATAAACTAGTGCTTGACTGCGATCCCACCTGATGGTAAGCAGTGATGCAATCGTCGGTGGTGAGGCGTACTAGTTTATTAAGAGCCTATTCACTCTAGCCTTGAAGACACCCAAATTATAATCGGTACCTGAAGGTATTTAAGCGATTATGTGATCAACAATAGTGCATTGGTTACTTCTAAGCAAACTTAGAAGTAACCAATTCACGGTCCTAAAGGTTTCCAGTTTTAAAACCAAGTAATTAGAGGTTCAGGCAGAACCTGGAAGAATTTGGGAAGACCTTAGATCAGCAGTGAGAAAGTATAAAGTAAATACTTAGTATTTAAATTAAAAAACAAATTATAGGTTCAGAAATATATTCTTTTTAAATTCTTGAACTCTCTGCAAACCTAACCAGGGTCTCAACAAGCACTTTTGACCTCGGTGTAAATAAAACTCGACCCAATTCTATTCATTCGCGCAAAATAAATAGAATTTGGAGGAACGGTGCTAACGAAGATAAAATTGGAACAAAAGCCACTGAAAATTCTCGTCAGACTCGTGAAAGGGAACTTTGTGAAAGAAGTGAATTTTGTGATTATATGTATAATGCTATTATCGAACAGCATGAAGAGATTTTTGACAAAACATGTATTAAAAAGCTGTAAAGGTGGCTAAATATTGGTCGGACTAAATTTGAGTTAAATCGACACAACAAGAAGATTAAAATGAGTAATGACACGATATATCCCATATCGTTAAAGGTTTGAAGAAATTCGTGACATAACTGTCTTTAGCCACAGCTATCTGACAAGCTGACATTCAAAATGAGTCTCAATTCGCATATGCCATAACAGTGAGATTTCACTGACAAGTACCCATAAGTATGTGGACCTATAGACAGATGTCAAACAACAACATTACCCTTTTAATCTCGCTATTCTCCGTACAAATCACATCACAAACAAACTAGCTACCAGGGCAACATGTACTACTAGAGCTATTATCAAAGTACACGCCAGGGCCTGCACAGTTAGGCGTGACGTCACCGGGTCAACGACCGCTCGCACAGCAATCACGCTGCAGGAACGGGTATAGTAGAAAAACTATGAGTTGTTGTAGTGTTATTAAGTGCCATAAAGAGGTTTTTATACGAGAAGTGTTAGGTAGGTACTGAGGACCACGTGGTTGGGGAGGAATTTTCATGTTTTTCACCGATTAGTATAATATTTAATTGTAGGTATTGCTTTGTTACAACAAAAACTAACAAATGCAACATATTGCCGAACTTCCCGTAAATCAAAACCGCGTGCATTCATTAAATTTTAATTGATCTGTTGCGTTGTTAGCAATATCTACGGATATGCACTGAATACCAAGAAAAAGGACAACATTACAAAAGACTGCTATAAAATATTGCTTATTAAAATTTATTCATTCATATCAAAGCACCCTACAAAAGCACCCTATACCTACTGTTGTTTATTAAAAAAAATCATATAAAAGCATGAATTTTACAAAAGCATATACCATATACCGTGACCTGTGACACAAAAAGGGCACAAAGACCAAGTCTTTCATACATACATGCTACGATAACCCTCGTAAAATAAATGCAGCAAACAAAACACCCAAGATCTACACAAAAATTAGCCAGCATCCCCATAAAAATCTCACACACACAATCGCATACAAACACATCTGTACAAAGGCACACATAATGTAGCTTTAGAAGGCGTACAATCAAAGTTGCGAGTCAGACAGCGGGTAATATACGAGCTGTCCCGAAACTCACTGGACCGGTTCCGTCGTAGGACAGACCCACACCTAACTGGAGTTACGCGAACATCCGAGCACCGGTAGCTGATGCTCTTAACTTGATACTTTAGCATGACGGGTGACAGGACTGAATGGAAGAAAAAACACATGTTGCGCCGACCCCAAGTAATATGGTATAAGGGCAGGAAGAAGAAGAAGAAGAAAACTTTATACAAGCCGTTGAGATAGAAAATTTTTCCAAAGACTTTAAGCATTAACGGTTAGAACCTGGGGATCTTTAAATCACTAGACAGGGATACTCCATCGTCGACACCGCTTACTGACAAAAAAGACACAAATACCAAATCTTTCATAAAGACTTCGATTTCAACCCTCGTAAAATAAATGCAGCAAATAAAACCCCCAAAATCTACATAAAATCTCACACATACAATCGCATACAAACACATCTGTACGAAGGCAACACATAATGATGCTTTACAAGGCGTACAATCAAAGTTGCGAGTCAGACAGCGGGTAATATACGAGTCCCGAAACTCACTGGACCGGTTCCGTCGTAGGATAGACCCACATCTAACTGGAGTTACGCGAACATCCGTGCACCGGTAGTGGTTGCTCTTAACTTGGTACTTTAGCATGACGGGTGAAAGGACAGAATGGAAGATAACGACATGTTGCGCCGACCCCGAGTAATATGGTATAAGGGCAGGAAGAAGAAGAAGAAGAAGAAAACTTTATACAAGCCGTTGAGATAGAAAATTTTTCCAAAGACTTTAAACATTAACGGTTAGAACCTGGGGATCTTTAAATCACTAGACAGGGATACTCCATCGTCGACATCGCTTACTGACAAAAAACAAAACACAAAGACCAAGTCTTTCATAAAGACAACGATATCAACCCTCGTAAAATAAATGCAGCAAATAAAATCCCCAAAATCTACATAAAAACCTCACACATACAATCGCATACTGCCACATCTGTACAAAGGCAACACATAATGTAGCTTTAGAAGGCGTACAATCAAAGTTGCGAGTCAGACAGCGGGTAATATACGAGCTGTCCCGAAACTCACTGGACCGGTTCCGTCGTAGGATAGACCCACATCTAACTGGAGTTACGCGAACATCCGTGCACCGGTAGTGGTTGCTCTTAACTTGGTACTTTAGCATGACGGGTGAAAGGACAGAATGGAAGATAACGACATGTTGCGCCGACCCCGAGTAATATGGTATAAGGGCAGGAAGAAGAAGAAGAAGAAGAAAACTTTATACAAGCCGTTGAGATAGAAAATTTTTCCAAAGACTTTAAACATTAACGGTTAGAACCTGGGGATCTTTAAATCACTAGACAGGGATACTCCATCGTCGACATCGCTTACTGACAAAAAACAAAACACAAAGACCAAGTCTTTCATAAAGACAACGATATCAACCCTCGTAAAATAAATGCAGCAAATAAAATCCCCAAAATCTACATAAAAACCTCACACATACAATCGCATACTGCCACATCTGTACAAAGGCAACACATAATGTAGCTTTAGAAGGCGTACAATCAAAGTTGCGAGTCAGACAGCGGGTAATAATATACGAGCTGCCCCGAAACTCACTGGACCGGTTCCGTCGTAGGACAGACCCACATCTAACTGGAGTTACGCGAACATCCGTGCACCGGTAGCCGTTGCTAACTTGGTACTTCAGCATGACGGGTGACAGGACAGAATGGAAGAAAAAAACATGTTGCGCCGACCCCAAGTAATAAGGGATAAGGGCAGGAAGAAGAAGAAGAAGACTTTATACGAGCTGTTGAGATAGAAAGTTTTTCTAAAGACTGAGCATGGGGATCTTTAAATCACTAGACAGGCATACTCCATCGTCGACATCGCTTACTGACAAGAAAGACACAAAGATCAAGTCTTTCATAAAGACTACGACGACCCTTGTAGCAAATAAAACCCCTAAAATCTACATACAATCTCACACATACAATCGCATACTGCCACATCTGTACAAAGGCAACACATAATGTAGCTTTAGAAAGGAGTACAATCAAAGTTGCGAGTCAGACAGCGGGTAATATACGAGTCCCGAAACTCACTGGACCGGTTCCGTCGTAGGATAGACCCACATCTAACTGGAGTTACGCGAACATCCGTGCACCGGTAGTGGTTGCTCTTAAATATTATGACTTGGTACGCGATACGAGCTGTTGAGATGAACATCTGATACTATAGCCATTTTTTTAATAAAAAATAGGCTCGAGTTTAACCACTATCTCACCTGATGGTAAGCGACAATGTGGCAGACGATGGCTTGCCTAGAAGTAACCTATTCACTCTTGAAGTAAAGAACCCTAAGTTGCAGCTATCAGGAAACAGAGACTCCGGTAGGGAAATGTTTTAGGTATATTTACATGTTTTTAAAGTCTTTTTGCATACTATTCAAATGAGAGCTACAACCTGGGGATCTTTAAGTCACTAGGTAAGCATGCTCCATCATCGACATCATCGCTTACTATCAGGTAAGATAGTAGTCAAACGCGAGCATATCAAAATTAATGTAATTGATCATTAAGCTATCGGTTTGAATGGAAAGAATCATACAGTTTAGATTAAAAAAACACGACTCCATTGTGGATGAAGAATTTTAATTTGGCATGTTGGTATATGAAACGACTGGTGTGGACGAAACAATAAAATGGAAAAAAAACTTATTGCCCCGACCCGAAGTAACACAGGACAAGGACAGGAAAATGATGATCATTGGTAGACCAAACGACTACAAAACCGCTACGTTTCTAAAGCCAAGTACGTCCGCACCCTAACACCAAAAAAAAAACAACCAAAACAAAAGGGGAGTAAAAAGATGTGAGATTAGTCGCCGGCCAGGCTCAGACAGAAAGCCAGACGATAGGGTGGGACACAAACGACGTCTTTGTATTTCCTTTTAATGGTTACTCGAATGCACCACTGACCCATCTCTTGAGTTATTTGTAGTAGATAAACAGATGGGACGATAATCCGATGGGTAAGAAGGGTCACGACACGACTCACGGTGACGACTCCGATCTTATTGTTAATCTTACCGTGTCATGTCATGGTTGAATTGACGATTAGTGTCGTCTTTTCTGGAAACAGGATATAAACATGAATCCACTGAGATTTCAGTAAAATATGCAGAAACATGCTTATAAATTATTAGAGCAAGAAAATAATTTTCCTAAAAAAATACAGTTAGGAGGTATTGTCACTTCACCGTCGTTATGTGATTTTAGCAAGAGTTATAAAAAGCCAGAATTTGCGTTCTAAAAGCTCATTCTGTTCATTGTTTCGGTCATCCATTAAAAAAATACATAAATCAACATACAGAATGGCCGACGAAAAATCACGTAGTTCATCAATGGCAGAATAATCCATGTTGATTGGTGCTCAAGCGCCAGGTTTCCCCACATTACCACACAATGGTCGACGATGGTCCCTTCCACATCGCTCGTTCATTGTTCGTCTGTCAAACGCGCTTTAACTTTCATCGATGTGTCTGTCGCGTGGCGTAGGCATTTTTTATTTGATCGTACACATAAATTGGTTGAGGAAAATCGTGAGCGAATTCAAACGATATTTTGGTGGGTATTAAACACGTGAAATGAATGAAACTTCTCGGTAAACCTAAAACTCGATTAACCGCAGTCAATTTGATTTTATCAAGAGATTCGCCGAGCGCCGCGCCCTACCGAAATAATTGGTCCTTCGAGCCGGATTTTATCTCACGCCAAAAATAAAACCACTTTCTTCATCGTTGTGGAGTAAAATAATATCGTTGAATGAACAAATCGTTGCATTAGTTGCAATAAAAGCATTGTTATCGCAGAACCCGTATCCATTCACACACAAACAAACAAACCGATGGTAAATGAGCATCAGTCACGCAAATACGCATATAAAACGTACTCTTTATGTATATACCTATATCACAACGATCGAACAGTCAAACATGGACGTTTCAAAGAGTCGTGTGCTCAATGTTTGAAGAAACAAATTAGTTATGTTGACACATGTGTTGAAAGTGGAAGGTGTAGTTTCAATATTGAAAATTTTTGCCCTATTTTAGTAAAGAAAGTACTAGTGTCAAATTGTCAATATATGTATTTCGGCTAAAACAAAAAAAAAAACTGCTGACACTAGGGACTATTTGCTAAACTGCCAAATTACTTGGACAGCATGGTAACTTAGTTGGAAGACGGCCAAGTAATGCTTATCATTCCGTAAAATAAAAACCTAATTCTACTGGTAGTATTGACATACATGATTATTCTATGTAGTATTTCAAAGGACATTTACGTACAACAGAGATACGAGCATACTGCGTTCTTTCAATAAACCGTAGTCACTATTGCGTGGAGACACAATGGTCGTGCGTTCACGCTTGAGTAACTCAGAACTACACCATATCCGATAACGATAAGCCATTCAAATTGTAAGACTTTGTGTATTCTACAATAAGGTTTCACAGTATTCACCCTGGACTAGCACCTCTCATGTATCATGGGCATAAACTATAAACTACTTGAAATTGACAGACTGATGAACTGATTGACTGGTAGAGAATGCCTATGGCATTAAGTCCGCCTGTGTACCTTATAATGTTGCTTGAAGGTTTAATAAATAAATAAACTATTGTCCAGTTGGTACATCTAAATCTAGAACTGTCTGTGTGCCTATTAATATATGTTAACCCTAAAACAGTAATGAAGATATCCGCAGAAAATTAAAGAAACCGAAATAGCACGAAAAGTCGCCAAACACAAGTGGCAATGGGCGAGGCACATTGCTCGCAGAACAGATGACCATTGAAGCCGAAAGGTCTGGAGTGGCGACCGCTTACCTGAAGACGCAGCTTTGAAATAAATACATCCTACAAGGTGGACCAATGACCTGGTAAGGGTTGCGGAAATCCGATGGAAGCGATACGTATAGGACCGTTCATTGTGGCGACATTTGGACCAACAGTGGACCTCTTTCGGCTGAAATGATGATGATAATCCCAGAACTATATAATCACGATAGTATACTAGTAAAAACATAACGACAAAGATACTATAGAATAGAAGCACATGTCCCATCTACCTACATACCAGTGCCATGCCCTGAGAACGATGACAAATCACGAAGCCGACATGTCGGTCAAACGAGTCCCTACTACAGAAACTCACATTCTATTATTATTTTATACTACGTTTATTCGACTAGCCTGTTGGTCTAGTGGATAGTGGCCCTGACTGCTATGCCAGAGGTCGATTCGATTCCCACCCAGGACACACGTGATGAGTACGATCATTTGTTCTGTGTCTGGGAGAGATTTATCTATAATATGTATGTATTTAGAAATCTATAAGTATGTTTATCAGTTGTCAAGTACCCATAACACAAGCTCTGCTTAGCTTGCGACTAGATGGCGTTGTGTGAAAGTTGTGGCATATTATTATTATTATTTATCACAGGAAGTAAGAGGCTATGGGTAACAGTTTCCCCTGTGTAATTAAAAAAACTCGTCAACTTGTACCTGCTGGGAATAAAAAGCTTTGTGTCCCGTCTAACTGCGGTCAACAGAGCGTTACGGTTTTCTGTAGGTCAACGAATTTGTGAACTACAAAACGGTCAATGAGTGGCAAGTTATTAGATTTTAGATCCTTGTTGGACAATATTAACTATGGTACGTCACAAAAGTTAAATTAAATTAAGTTAAGTTAAAGCTCTCCTGTACATCAGTTTTCATATAGCTATGAAATTTATGTGTACAATAAAGAAAAAAAGAGAAGTTACCAAAAGCGAATTCTTCGGCCACGAAGTCTAAATTCTTTGTGATTACTCAGGCATACCAATCATATCAGAAAATCTAATGAAAGACTTGATTAGGCTTCCGGAAGTTGTTCAGCCAACTCACTTCTTCAGGCCACACCTATTTCTCCAGACTACAGTAGAGGATTCCGATACCATTTCATTTATTAAAACCACACCTTCATAAACACTGTTTTTTCAATCCGTTCCGACTAACTACTATAAAATGCTCTAACAACGGGAACAATTAAAACTCTCTCCATAACCGTAAATTAAGCTCATTCTAAAACAAAGCAGAGTTTAATCCCGCGTTCAATAAACGGGATTAACTTTTCACATAACTAGATTACTTACTGCTGCCCCAGTTGCTACGAATGACGTGGTTTTTTGTTTGGAAGCAGTTTCAACAGGATATTACGAGTATTCTAATACTTTTTCTAAGTTAACACGACAAAACAGACACACACGACGCGATTGCATCACTGCATACCATCAGGTGGGATTGCAGTCAAGCACTAGTTTATGGTATAAATAAAAAAAAAAACTACAATTTCTAAAAGCTTTTTGTTGAGGTGGCGAAAACATTCATCATCTGCCTAGCCTTTTCCCAACTATATTGGGGTCGGCTTCCAGTCAAGCCGGATTTAGCTGAATACCAGTATTTTACGAGGAGCGGCTGACTACCAGACCTCCACAACTCATTAACTGGGGTAACATAATACTTCATGGCAAGACTGGAGTCAGATTTACTGGCTTCTGACTATCCGTACGGAATGCCAAAGATCTACAAATGACAGATGGGACCTACGGCTTAACGTGCTTTCCGAGGCACGGAGGAAACCCGTTATGTTAAGATGGTCACACATCCACAGACCAACCTTGGCAAGCGTTGCTTATCATTGAAAATCGACCTGTGCGGCTGTTATTATCTAGCCACGAGCTCCTATAAATGCTTCTTGTTGAGGTGGCGAAAACATTAAATGACTAAAAACGTCGAACGTGTTTGCAGCCCTAACGGGCATCAGCCTTACTGTGCCAATGGGCCAATGCGTCATTGACTCGGGCTCGGCCCTATAAAATGGCTGTACTTATAGCTGCATCGCGATTTGACTCATACATGGACGAGGTTGAGAGAGCATTTGGAACCAAAGTGTGTTTTGGATAAACATAAGTAGTAGAAACCCATAAATGTGGAGGGCAAGAGAAACGTAAAAAAAAAGTTATAAATTCTAGTAAGAAAGTTTTCTTTGTTCGATCATTTTGATCCCACCCTAACTCTAGTCAAAACACTGATTGATTGATATACTCTTTCCTCGTATTGTACACGACAAATAAAATTAGAGTACAAACTTGAAATTAATAGTGTCAGAATAGACGCGGTCTTATCGCCAAAAGCTATTTTTTTACAGACAGCCTTTGGATGATTTTGATGGAGAAGAGGAAAAAGATACGTAGGTAGTTCGTGGCTGTACTATTTACATAAAAATCTTGAATGAAAGGCCGAAATAATAAACACGACTTTGAGCAAGTAATCATAAACTAAAATCCTCACAATTTACATGCTAAAAACGACCTTCAAAAAACCCATCCCACAAAGTAATAACGAAACAAAATACCTACAACTCATTTTAAAAAGCCCCATAGTAGGGACGCTGGCAGCACGCCAACACTTGGCGAATCAATTACCACGGGTTCACTGCCACTTTATCATAGCATACCTACCTGTTGTACTCCAATATATTCCACATGTTACACCCAGGTGATAACTCACAAAATTCTGGCTTTAAGTCAAAGAGATGTGAAAGTAATTGAACGGAAGTTATATTTTAGGCTCTAAATTGATGATGTGATTGCTTTCTCGCAAGAAGCGATCTTTGAGGCTGGAGCATAGTTATAGGTTGGGCATGTGGAATATATCGGTCATCATATAGGCGAAATTTGAATTTAAGTGTATAGTGTTACTCTATCATAGATTACATTGGATGATATATGACACACGGCATATGTGTAGGCGCGGGATTGGTCTGGTCCATACATTTTATCCTGGGAGTACGTTACCATGCGAAATGTTTCGAGGCTAAGAGTATAAAGAGGATAAATATATTAATGCTTTCATCGATGTATGGAAGAGGACGCATTTATGATAACCACAAATAAGGACACGATACAATGATGGTATCAACTAAAGTCTGATTTAAAAGAGTAAATCAGGCTGATGTTGTGACCGAATGTATCACCAATCGACTGATTGGAAATGTACTTGAATAATATATAAACTAATCTTTAGAAGAAAAGAATGCGCGAAGTTTAAGTTGTCTATACAACAAAAAGCCAGAATAGCTAAAAATAAAAAGGCAGGCGATATCGCACCATCACGCAATGACTATCACTTTACCACCATTTCGAAAACCACACACTCACATAAATGAACAGACGGACAATTTATTTACCGTGCTTTTAAGCTTATTAACTTTCGCCAAAAATACCTGTAATTACAGGTTTACAATTTACTTGTGGACAATATGGCATATAACTTCTACAGAAGTATTATTACCATTGAGATCAATCAATGGCATTTAAAGTTAAAGATGTCTGCATCAGAACTCTCACTAACAGTATAAGTTATGATTATCCCTGCAATTTCATAAGATATTTCCAAGCCGCGGCCGATAAGAAGCGGTAGTCATCTTCCTACAATCTTGGTAAACTTTTCCAATCTCCTGGTCACATTCAAACTTTTGCACCGCGCCTGCCTTTGTCAGCGCTGACAAAAGAAAGCGTTCAGAATGAAAATGATAGTCCTATCTGCCGTGGAGGACATTCAATAGCAGGATACTTGCTTCAACTTACTTGCCAGACTGTCGCTTTCTTCAAGTACACTCAAGCGACATTCAAAACTCTGAAGACTGTATTGTTTATTCGTTTTGGATCTTCTGAACTGAACTCCAAAATCCCGCTTACACAGCACTTTTAACTTAAACTTTGAATATAAATCTAGTTTAGAAAAAAAATGACGACACAATTTTGATCTTGTTGATTTTTACACCCAGATCACGAAATAAAAATTTGTTTCGCGACGAAATTTAGCAGTAAAACACGAACGCAAAACTATGATTTTCTTAATAAATAACTTTATCACTCGAATCTGATCAAAACACGATTGACAGATGAACTAAAATATTACGATACAACCGCATCCGGAAACGATATTTCCATAAATGATACTAGTACCCTAGTGCATGGAAACTTTGCCTTCACCTGTCTAGATTTAACGCAATATCGATCGCACGGTGCGTCCGGGATTCAGCTGCGAGATACGGGTTACGTCCGGTCGACAGCCTCCGGGTCATGAGCGGCCCGTCCGGGGCACAGCAACCCGACACGTCATTAAATCATGGTGGAAACACACTAATTGAAACTGATAATGTTACGGATTTTCACGTTACGCTGTCGGAATGTTCCGACGTTAATTTGGGAGAGAAATGTTTTGGGGTATCATTGGAGGTTCATTTGTAAGAGTCGGATCCAGATAATGGTTGTTTGATTGTGGTTCAATGGCTGCCAAGTCAATTAAAAGTCCAATCAGGAATTGGCAGCAGAATAATGTGTTTGAAATGACCGACCTGGCGAAACAGGTCCATTTAGCTCTTAATTTAATTAATTAATAAAGAGGAAATTACAATTCAATTAAGGCCACATCATTTCAAAACACTCATAATGTCATTAAATGTCGAGTTGTCACCAAATAAATATAAGGGTGGAGTAGCGAAAGTATCGAGGGAATTGCGAATAAAATTCAACCGCACGGCGCGTCAAGGGGTGGCAAAGGTCGCCATTTTAATAAAACAAGGAGGCACAGAGCAAACACCATGGTGAGCGATGGCGATAGAAAGGATCTACATAATTTGGTGGACGGGTGAAAATTGCTGCTGATATTATTATTATTCAACAATTTGACAACAGTGGCCTATGTGTTAGTAAAATAATTACATTTACGATTTTCTAAGTTAAGCTACACAACAAACAACATACAAAAGGTGGACACATTAATTATCAATGAAAACGTTGCTCTTGTCACACCAAAACTCTTACAAAATGTCTTAGTTTTGGGACTTCTACTACTTCATATAGTGTATTCAGAATAAGAGGTGAGAATAACAATCTAGAGGGATGTATTGGTTAATATGAAGATTGCAGATACTGTCTCATAGACGAACGAGCCAGAGTGCAATCAGCTGCATCTTTCTGAATGACTAACTTCTTCATAATTTAAAATTGCCCATGGAAAAATAAGGAGCTCTTTTCATGATTCTAAATTAGTTCCTATAAAATTATACGTTTTCAATTGAAAGAGTCGGGTTATATGAATGGAAACAAGATCAAAAGACTCTTATTTACACCCACAATCATCCTCATATTTCAGGCGACATTCCGCACATTACCGGAACATCTAAATTTCTTGAACAGCAAAATTACCTCTCACATTTCCTGTTGCCTTGGTGAATTTATTACGGTGCCGGACGGTTCGAGCTTGCCCGCGGGACCAGTTACATATTTTGGGGGCAAAATATGGTTTGTATATCGGTGTTTTTCGGTTGCTTGTCCAAATAATAATCTGTTTGGGTTCAGGATTGGCTTTAAAGAATTTTCGCTAGTTTATAAGGCTTCTGATCCTCATCTTTTTTTTATTATAATGCATAGGCTCGCGTTTGAACACTATCTCACCTGATGGTAAGGGATGATGTAGCCGACGATGGAGCACGCTTGCCTAGAAGTAACCTATTCACTCTTGACTAGAAGACTCCTAAGTTGTAGCTATCAGGAAACACACTCCGGCAGGGAATACCACTCCTTAGCTGTACACACAATAAATGTGTCATCGGACCCACGTAGACCAATTACAGCTCAATTTCTCTCACAGAAAGGCTTTATGCTGAGCTATTGTAAGTTTTAACAATTTTTTTTCTATATGCAATCTAGTATAAAACCTATCTACGTAGGTTTTATTTAACGACGTACTTGGTGCAGCTTGAAAAGCAGTCTGAGCGCCAACGTGGGAGCATGCTGATGACATGTAAATGAATAACGTGTCGGAGATGTAACGCCTCATTATGCCTCGTGGAAGCTGCGAGCATTGTATTCTTGAAGGTTTTTCATTTGCACCAGGGTCTTTGTTTCAATAGATTTTGCGTGTATAATAATAAACGTTGAGTTGTAGTCACAGCCGAACTTGGAAGATCAATGCGCAATTTGAGGCATCCTCATCTGCTAAGTCTTTTTCTAAATATATCTTTGGGTTAGCTTGCATTCCAAAAGGATTCAACTAAAAAGTGCGTGTAGTGAAGTGCATTGGTGAAGACCAAAACAACCTTTGACCCCACAATGCTCATTTTATTAGTCCTTCTCACCCTGCGTTTTTCAAAGATCAGCCATTCTTTACCAGTCCTTTGTGTCTCATCTCAAATATCGTCCATTTATCAGCCCCATAATATCACAACAACAAATAAACAGTCCCTCCAAAGAGGACAAAACACGCAATTCCTGACAAACAGCCTAATTCAAAACTGCGTCACTTAGCGTGACATCGCATACTATTATGGTAAAAATGAAAGGCGCAATCCTCCCCTCGTGGGGCGAAGACAGCCTCACCCAACCCTCCCCGACTGATATAGGGTTGATGGACGTGGCTTTGAAAATTGTTTTTTTATTTTGTCATGATCCTATTATGAAATTTTTAAGCTTTTTTTTTGTCAGAAGTGAGGTGGGATCTGGTAAAATTCTTGACTCTGATCTTAGTCGCAGTGTGCGACAGTTATGCTATTGGAAATGGTACCTTTTTTTATTGCATAGGCTCACGTTTGACCACTATCTCACCAGAAGGTAAGCGATGATATAGCCAACGGTGGAGCATGCTTGCCTAGAAGAAACCTATTCACTCTTGACTAAAAGACTCCTTAGCTCCATTTCCAAAACGCTTTATACGAGTTTTCAGATTTGCATAAATTACAATTACAGCCCTTTCTGACTGCTTGATTCTTGAAATACATTTCACTGTAACCCCAAAAACACAGTGACTCGAGATCCGCATCCCTAGTTTGTTTACACGAAAGCTGTGATTGTTTATCTAATGGGGAGGCGTTTGTTTGGCGTTACGCACGATCGATCTAACTTCGTCTGGAGAATGATTAGTTGACTGGTCTCTTGGAACCAAATTTTTGAGCTGATTGTTGATGGGACGTGATCTTTGGTTACGTTGTTGGTTAAGTTCAAGTCTTTGATGGGTTTGCGAAAAAATGGTTTTTTGGCAAATTGTTTTTAGTAGCAGTATCTAGAGAATTCGTACTAGATATTTAGCTTCACTATTTTTCTGCCTGACCGACTTTTTGACAATTCAAAAGTGCTTGTAAATGTGCTACTTTAAATAAACATGTTTCTGCCTCTATTTCTGATAAAGCGTGTTTTCGTCATATTAACACCTTACTTGAACCTTGGACTAGAATTGACACAAACATGTAATTTTCACCAATATGTGACGAGATGTGTTAATAAAAAAACTTTCCCCTTCGATACAATCACTATAAACATAGTATCTAAGGGTGAAGGCGACGCTAAAGGAAACTTCCTACATATATCTTTAAAGGACACAATAAAAATTTACCACAACTCACGCAGAAATTTGCTCTATACAAAAATAGATCTTAATCATGGTTACATAAGGTTGGGATTAAGACTGAATGTGAGACCATGTTTAAATTATCTATATACCTATCACCACGGGGTACGTCGCATGCAATTTCCATGTCGGGAGCATTTCCTATTAGAAAGGGGACCAGCACAGTTTATGGTGTACGTCATTTATCTTTATGGGGTTGTTATAGTTATAAATGACATCATAAATATTATGTTTTACGAAATTATTATTATTATTGTAATTCAAATCGTTTTTATGGTAAACTAATAGGCAGGTTTGGATCGGATTTATGTATTGTCTTTTATTTATATGGTTATGAATATTGGTACGGTTATTTTATTACTATCATTTTCGAGAAGACTTATATCTAGTGACACATTATGTCTGCCGTCCAGCCCTTGAAGCGCAGTAAAGTAACGTAAAAAAACCCATGTTTTACTGCGTTTTAGGAGCTGGACGGCAGATGTAGCTTCGATTCTTTTTAATAGATAAAATTATTCAAGAGGAAGGTTTATATGAATAATACATTCATAATATACTCGTATAATACATGTATGTACGGGGCGGATCGCTAGTATACTATATTTTCGTGTATCGCTTCATACCAAACCACAAACAACACCTAGTCACACGTGTAGGCTTCAAAACAAAATACCATGCCATGTAAGTGTTGTCACAGTTTTAATTAAACTAAAATTCCAGGAACGTACTAATACGGAGCTGTTTTGTCACGACATTCTACCATAACCGACAAAAACATTTAATTTTGTCAGTCGCTATTAAAATACAAACTACCTCATCGTTTCCCGCAAGTTCTCATTTTGTGGTCGCTGCGGTCTCATCACGTTGGAAATGAGCAGATGCGGGGTTTCGTCAAAAATGAAATGACTGGCACGCATGTATGATGTTTTAAAATTAAGAAAATGGCATCGGGATCATAGTTAGGAATTTTGTTTATTATAAACTAGTGCTTGACCACGATCCGACCTGATGGTTAGCAGTGATGCAATCGGGTTGTTCAAAGAGATCTGCAAATTGCAAAAATATAAGCTATTTGAATTTAGCAGACTATACTAGAGCATTCACCAAGTCTTTCTTAAATTGCCCCATAGCACATAGCGAGATAAATTATAGCCTATAATTTGACCAGACCTATAAGGGTTATGTATGCAAAATTTGAACAGGATCGGTTCAGTAGTTTTTGCGTCAACTGTAATCATCACTCCACAAGTTTTTGCTGATTTATTACACTATGTATAGAGATAATCCAAATGTCGAAGGAAAACATCGCAAAGAAACCGGCATGTCCTAGAACCAAAAATTGGAAGACATGTGACATCCACCAACCCGCACAAATCCGCGTGATAGATTACAGCCTATTCCCTTTCCTAGAAAGAAAGCCTGGGTCTCAGCAGAGGGAACATTATAAGGCTGATAAAATGCAATGTGTATCGATGACGTGACTTGAAATCCAGTCGACAACCATGAATTGATTCCGCCATCCCCATTCCACCATCGGACAAACCGTCGTACGGCGGGTATCCACCCTTTCGTTGTCCAAACCTCTACGGTTCGGACTAAGCGTTTCGCTTCGTCGTTCATACCGCGTACATCGAGGGACTGGAACAATCTGCCTGCTGCGATTTTTCCATCCGATTATAATTTGGGTGTCTTCAAGGCTAGAGTGAATAGGCTCTTAATAAACTAGTGCGCCTCACCATCGACGATTGCATCACTGCTTACCATCAAGTGGGATCGCAGTCAAGCGCTAGTTTATAATGATTAAAAAAAAAAAAACAACCCATCTCTATTTGCAACATACATTTTCTGACATAATATCCTCGAATCTAACCTCCTCTGTGTGTCACCACATTACCTGTTCTACCTGTATGCCGTCATGATGAGGTCACCGCCTGGTAATGACCAAGCCGGTCTAAAAGTAACGCAGCATCACTTTACCTGAAACCAACACAATGAAGCTATTAGTTGGGCGATCGTGATTGGAAATTATTATTTAACACGCGATAATGAAATAAACTGTTCAATATTTGAGTGGTTAATGACTAAAAGTGGTTAAAGATATAATTGGCTACGCTTAGCCAAATGAAAACCAAAATGACAAAAAAGTAGACGTATGTATTTAAAAAAAAAATTACAAAGAAATACCTATCATTTATCACTTAATTATATCTTTAGGAGTTAGTATCAGAAGAGTTCATGGATTTCTCTAGCACATTTCTCTCCATAGAGACCTATGCTACAGAAAGTGCAATTAGCTTAAATTTTCTTCTTCATTATGATCTTCATATAAGAAGTTATTAAATATGATAACGTATTTAATCACTTCTAGAATAATTCAATTCAAAACTGCCTATAAATGATTTATTACAATTAAATACTTAGAGGTTTTGAGTGTGAATCAGATTTTCATGACCAAGCTATTAACCAATGGAGCAGTATTGTTGCAGTGTTCTTGTATTCTATTCTAAGATAATCTCCAAGATGAGTTTACTGGAACTTATTAGATGGTAGAAGAATTCGACCCATGAAATGACGCCATATGCATCTTAATTTTATTATAATGAGTTAGATACCAACTATATTGCATATTTAGAGGCAGTCACTCTACACCTTTCAGGAAAAAGCCTTGATATCCGTTAGTACCTATAACTAGATAGGATTATGATTTCATTATAAAACAACTCATTAGATTGCATTCAAACCTCACCGTTCAAATTCAGGGTTAAAACATCCAGTTCACAGACTACGCAATTTATAGAATCGTGATAGGTCATATAAAACAGACTAATGGCGAATAACATACTATAAATCACTCGCTTCAGACATAAGTAACTTTTCATTAGAACATCTTGCTCTTTACTTAGGGGGAAGAATTTCCCTCCATAATCATTCGGCTTTATGGCAACCGGTGCCATCCGGGCGGCGTAATAATTTAGACGTCTTATGACATGCGTAGGAAGACTGTTACTTATTTGACACTAATTGTTATTGAAGATAATTGAATTACGTTTAGCTTACTTTGATCAAAAGTTGAAATAAGTTGACTAAATCCAAACATAAGATAAAAATTATATGAACTGCGAAATAGATCTTGATCTACTTGTGATTCGACTCCAGAAAACATTGTTAAAGTATCTCATCTAAAGAATTTGACCCGATAAGGGTTGTGGGAATCAGATGGATGCGAGAGGCACAGGACCATTCATTGTGGCGACACTTGAGGGAGGCCTATGTCCAGCTGTGAACATCTTTCGTTTGAAATGTCGATAATGATAAAGCCAGTCAAAACAAAAAAGAAACACAATACATTGTGCACGCCAATGACAGCAAGATTTCCTCAATAAAACCAAATTCTTCTACAAGTACAAATACTTAAGAAAGTACACAGAAACAGGCCTTTATTTATAGCACCCAAAACAGCTAGAATAAACAAAATCTAATCAACGACGCTACAAGAAACAGAGGACATATTTGCTCATCGCGTTTCCGCCTAAAACGTGCTACTCTTGGAAAATTCTCGCCAGACTATACAATATAGGTACCTACATTATGTCCCCGATAGAATTGTACACGTAAAGGGTAAATATACTCGTAGCAAGGGGTGTCGATACTAAGTTATAAGGGAAAGAGAGAGTAAACAGTCTCAGTCAAGAAACGAGCTTCTTGGAGTTAATTGGAAACATCACAGCGCAATAGAGGTAACATGATTAGCTGATTAGCAGGATCTTTGGCAAATAATGACGTTTTAAATATAGAAAGATCAAGAAGATACATCAGATTATAAGCTCCTTTCTGCCAGTGCTGCAGATTTGTAAGCAAGAGTTACAGCGGCCCTGAAACGAAAAGGGTAACTCTACAATCGCTATTTGATGACCCTACAAAAGGGTTACTTTGCTGACAAGCGAAAATAATCATAGCATGTGCTTTTCTTCAGTGTGTGGGTATGTAGAAGTAAAGAATTAGAACACTATCATCATTTCAGCCGAAGAGCATAGTTAGATATTGACATCTCGCGAACCTTATTCTGGTTTTTATGATTTTTTCTCAGACTTTTACTGACTAAAACCAGTCCTGCGTCCTTCAGTTGTCCTTTGTGTTTTAGAACCACGGGTTTCCTTGTCAAAAATACCCTGTTGTCTTAATGGAGCTAATCTGCCCTGATGGAGCTCCAAGGTTTTGCTGACATCTCTTTGAGGAGCACGTAGATCACTACAAACCGCCGACGACTCGGGCATAGTCCGAACGATTACTGTATGGTAAGCTAGCCTACATTTACTTTGTCGAAAAGCTCGTTTCTATGACGGCTTTCTTTTAAAACGTTTCGCTACGCTTATCCTTAACACCGAACATAAGCTTCATATCTTCACAGCTCCATGTTCCTAACACAATATTATATTAACGGCCGGAACGTGTGGCTTTCTCGGCCCGTTCACCAGGCCGTCTAAAGCCCAGACTGCGGTGTAAATACAGTCAACAAACAGACGGACAGATATACTAGAAACATATTGACGTATGTTTGTTTCTCTAAGTTTATACAACTGCAGTGCGGACATGTTATATTTGTCTGCGTGATTGTAAATTCAGGTTGAAAGCTTGTAGATATTTTTTGAGGTATATCGTAAACAGATCGTTTTCTGTCTGTAGTTTTACCGTATCATTGAATTGGCAGTATCTACCTATTCGCTTTTCAAAATATTTACTTTCATATTACGTATTGTGTAAAAATTCTGTCTGAGAGAAAGCGTTTTGCTTTCCGTTTCCGCGTTTCAATTTCTTACCTCACTCATTCTAAAACCATCTCGTCGTTTATACCGCGTACATCGAAGAACTAAAAAATTCTACGGTCATCCCGTCCGATTATAATTTAGGTGTCGTCAAGGCTAGAGTAAATAGACTCTTAATAAACTAGTGCGCTTGACCATCAATGATTGCATCACTGTTTACCATCAGGTGGGATCGCAGTCAAGCACTAGTTTATATAAATTAAAGAAAAAGTCACTAACGCGGAATTCTGTTTCCTATCGTGATTTTTTAAAATTTAAGACTCCTTTATTCGGAGGCCATCGTATCTAATCCACCCTTCAAAAATCTATACAGAATCAGAATCGTTTCTGACATCGCTACATTAATCAAGTCGAGATGATATCGTTAGCACGATCATGAAGACTCTAATTGGGGTCAACAGTCCGCTATCGACGCTGGTGACTCATCGCCACGATAGACGCTGGGGTTAAGGGGTTCAAGTATCTAACTATAGGAACTGCTGTTGTGAAGACTAGGGTAATCAAGCTGATCAAAGATTTTTTTGTTGTATACTGGAATTCCTTTAGCCAAAATCAACAATTAAAGCTACCAGAAAAACGCCGAATCAATAAAGCTTGACGAGTCCCATAAAAACGGTTAAACTGTCTTGACTGCAATAAAATTAATCAGAAAAAAAAACAGTAGAGTGAATAAAGAAACATAAACAGTCTATTTAACACCAACCTTTGTCTTTTTTTAGGTCATCAAAATAGCTCCGCCTGCTGGAGTGGAGCAAAAGGAAGTGCTAGAAATTTACTCACTAAACATCAGATTTTTTTCTGTGAGAAATCTTCAAATAACTCCTCCCAATCTGGGTGGAGTGTCAGACTTTCAGCTGGCTTAAACGACACTGTGCCTTCTGTTGCCCTTTTTGCGAGGATTTCTAACTTCTTCAGAATCCGTAATCCTGGACTCTGGAGGACACAGACAAAAGAAGTACGAATCTCCACGGTATGCTCTATCATGTCCTAACTAAACCCCACTAGTTTCGTTGCCTTTTTGAGTTTCTGGATCACAGCAACTCTTCCAAACCAATCCGGAGTATCAACCTTTACCCTAGCCTTTCGATAATTTAAGTAAACAAAGAATTCTCAAGTTAAGTAACTTCCAAATTGACATGACCTTGACACGGCACGTGTAAAGAATTTCGTTCACGAAATCAAAAGAGGTTTTATTTCGCTGCGGAAAAGCAAACCAATGTCTTTTCGGTGCGTAAGGGAAAATTGTGTGGCTTCCTACACATACAATAAAAGTATAATGTCGTTTTTGTTTTCCTTAACCAAAACAAAGGATTGAACTGAAATTAGTTTCATATTCTTGAGTCTTTCTTAGATTCTTCAGAAACCCTTAGATCTTAAGACTCATCATCTTCCTAGTCCGGTGTTATTTGGGGTTGGCGTCACCATTTTTTCTTCCATTCTGTTTTATCGTCCGCCACGCTATCACTAACTTCCTTTTCTTTCATATCACCCACAGACAATCCATCCATCTTTTCTTTGACCGATGACCCCAGATCTTAAGGCTCATCATCCTGTCCTTGTCCCGTGTTATTTGGGGTCGGCATCACACCTTTTCCTTCCATTCTGTCCTAGCACCCGTCATGCCATCACTGAAGTGATATTCTTCTCTCTTCTTTCATATAACTCCTCACACAATCCATAGGTACCTACATCTTTTCTTTGGCCTCCCCCTCCATCCATCAACATGTATAGGTACTCCTAACTCTTTTAGTAACACGCGTCTCATCCCTCCTCTTCACAAGACCATACAAAGACAAACTATTCCCCTTTAACCTTTCAGTCACCGGCGCCACTTTCAAAGGCTAACTCATCCTTATATCAAATCAACCCATAAAGTGTCCCACAGTTGGGCACAGGTCTCCCCAAGAGAACCTAAAGTTGATCTTGGGAGAATTGGCATCACCACGCTTGCCAGGTCGGATTGGCGATTACAGTAAGTTGGAGTACACAGAATAACACTGCTAAAGGCTAGGACTTATCTTTCTCATAGTCATAAAAGGAAACTAGGTTATTATCGACAACGACCGAGACAGGCGACGAGAATATTCATGAATGTCAATTCAGACAATTGAATGCTGAGTGCGCTATAAATATTTAATGAATAAATTAAATTATAAGAAGCCAATTATGGCGATAATATTACGAGAGCCAATGAACTAAGGGCCGTACTTATAATAATGGTCTTGGAGATATTTTGAGTATGAATTATGAATTTGTATAGCTTAATTTGGGTTGGTAAGCTGTGTGAAAGATTATGACTAAAATGACAAACAATAGTATAGAATAGTATGGGAGAAGAATCTTTTTGTATTGTTAAACTTTGTCCATCACGAGGAAGAACTCCCGTTTTCTTGTGCGTTCAGACATTTAGACCCGGAATATTTATCGATTAGTAGGAAGCCTACAAACTATAATATATGCGGGGATCATACCCGCTATACATAACGCAATAGTCAATCGTTCACCCACTGGGCCATCCATGCTGTCATTTGTATCGTCTTTCATACATCTCTATGATGCTGCGCCAAAACGAATTTTTCGTTGTGGTGGGAAATCATCAAATAACTTCACCTGCTTTCGAGTCAAAAGTCAACAAAAGTCTGAACTTAGCAAGACTGGTCCTTACGTCTCTAAAATAACATGAAGTTAAAGCAACACAACTTACAGATAACTTACAAGCATTACTCATTCCCGAGATAAAATTCACTACACCACACGAGAGTATAGTATTCGCAGGAGATACGTTACTTACTATTCATTATTCATGTGGGCTTGCAAATAGAACTGCATTATTGATACGGTAGCCTGTAGGTCAATCAATGGCAGAGCCTGCATCAGTCACTGATTATTGTGTTAGGTTAATCAAGTGCTCAATGATTTATTAAGTTAGATATAGAGTTTAAAAATAAAAAAATAAAGGTCGAAAACGGGTTAAGTGCGAGTCGGACTAACACTTGAAGGGTCTCGTATTGCGATATTAAAAATCGCCGACGAAATAACATTTCTTGTGTGAACCCCCTTAAATTTTTAATTTTTATTGTTTTAGCGGTAATAGAAATACACATTACGTGCACATTTTAATTGTCTACCTCTTAAGGTATATAAGATTGAGCTCGCTATCGGACGGACAGAAGAGGCGTAATACCCAGAAGTAGTGGGTACGGAACTCTAAAAATCAAAGGAGCAAGAAGCTAACGATATCCTCTATCTTTCCTCTTCTCATCATCATCTACCTAGCCTTTTCCCAACTATATTGGGGTCGGCTTCCAGTCAAGCCGGATTTAGCTGAATACCAGTATTTTTACGAGGAGCGGCTGCCTACCAGACCTCCACAACCCATTAACTGGGGTAACACGGTACTTCATGGCAAGACTGGAGTCAGATTTACTGGCTTCTGACTATCCGTAACGACTACCAAAGATCTCCAAATGACAGCCGGGACCAACGGCTTAACATGCTTTCCGAGGCACGGAGGAAACTCGCTATCTTTCCTCTTCTATCTATATATATATCTATCTATCTATCCTCTTGCTTCTGTCCGGTGAAAAGGTTTGTGAACAAGGAGACAGTCAAAATTAAAGATAAACGATTGATAGAAAGATGTATGGAATACTGCGACAGTTGAATTATGTTTTTTTATGCAGATCTCTGGGAAGTCTCAAAAATCAGTATGTTAAGTAGATGTATTGTCACACCAACGAGAGCCCTATTTCTTGTCCAGGCAATCTCTGTCCATTCCAGGTTGCCTGGAAAAGATCGCGGAATACGATAAGGCCGCCCATTGTATGTACCTACGTGATTTAGTTTAAAGTTTCTTTTGTATTAATGTAAAAAAATAAATGTAATGTGTACAATAAGTAATATAATAAATAAATAAATCTCTGAACCTACTGAACCGATTCTGAAAATCCTTCCACTAATATGTAGCTGCATTATCCCTGACAGTCTATAAACCTTTCTACTAAAAACGTGTGCGAAGCCGCTAGCAAAAGCTATTCCCCAATCAATTATAATTAACAGAAACATCATTCGACAAAACGACAAAAAAACACTATTCTCAATCGACTAATTACCTCAAAAAATAAAACCGTATTCTCAATCAAAAACTTACACCAGGAAAGAAACATTTTGCGCCGGGTATAACTGGCGGCACATAACTTGGCAATGCGCAGAAATCGTTTTTTAGGTCTATTTGGTGGTCAAGCGGGACGCGGGGAACGAGGTAGCGCCGATCCGGCGCGCGAGTGGTGCAGCATTATAATAGTAGTTTATGATTGGTGCGTTAGACGACTTTTGCCTCCGCACTGCGTTACGTCCTGTTCGTTCATTGGCTGTTTTGTGCACCATGCGCGAAACTTGCCAACGTATTTGCCGGGTATTATACGTGACTATTAAATTATCGACAAATCCTAACGATACAGACGGCCAAGCCTTTCTCCACTTTCATAAATACTTGGAATACTATCTACAGCACTTATGAAGTACAAGCATTCCTCGATAGTGGCTAAATATTCGATGCATCTTTGCAGTTGATTAGTTATGTGGGTTTATCAAATTCGTAAAGCAGTTGATTGGATATGGATGCACTATGTGGTCGTTACTAAAGAGCAAAATGCGTGTGTTAAAAAAAACCGGATAGTGCGAGTCAGACTGGCGGACAGCTAGTTCCGTAGTGCCCTTAAAAAAAAGTTGTTAAAAAATCGTTTTAGAATAGAATAGTAATACACTTTTTTTTTTAAACGGACAGTGGAGTCCGTAGCAATAGAGTCCCGTAGCATTAGGGAACCCTAAATATCTAGCTTTTGCTGCTTATAAAATACATGCCATGTCACTTAGTGCATAGTATCAATTATATTCTTGTTTTCAAAGCATTTTCAAAATCAGTCCAGTAGGTTTTGAGTTTATTCATTACAAAACCAAAATACAAATCTTTCCTCTTTATAATATTAGTATAGATGAGTGAAACCGACAGGTCGAAATCGGGGAAATAAACAGAATTGGTTATTTATTTCACAAAAAAGAAAAGGTTGGTACAGAGAGACATTTTTCGTTAACAACTACGTGAGAACTACCATAACTATTATAAATCTTTTTCCAATAGTATTGGGAACAGTTGTTAGAAAGGAGTCTACAAAACAATGGATTCTCAGACAGTAAAATCGTTATTTCACTTCGGTGTTTTGTTTTTATTGCATTTTTTTTTTTCTAATTATTGTGGTTTATAAGAACTTAAGCTACTTAATTGTAGTGTTTACGTGTGCAATTAATCAAAATATGTTTTCAAATAACCAATAACATGAACCTCGTTCTAGAACACAGAAGTAACATAGGTGCGATTCTAGTCAGTTAAGTCTAACATGCCGTCTTGACCTAACTTCTTCCGCTCCGCCCTATAGCGGGAGAAGTCATAGGATGATTTCTCAGTTTTAGGGGCATAGAGAGTAAAGTCCCGCAAACCTCAATAGAAAAGTGAGGGTCCACCGACCAGACGGGTGTTGTATCTGGTCCGGGCAACTGCCCGATAGTTGTTTTGTAATTTACGCAGCTTAATAACACGCTCCATCAAAACGTTAATCCCCACTTGTTATGTCTACCTAATACCACAAAACAACCTACTACGATTACTACACATTTTCCTGTACGCTATCAGTAACATTTACCATTACAATGCTATGACCTTGGTGCTTGATGCGGTGACGAGTGCACGTGAAGTCATCTCCTAGTATTGTGTACCAATTGCGCCTTTGTGGAGGCAGTTTCATATTGTTGGGTCTGAATGGATGGGTCATAGTTGCCAATTCAAATTGGATTAGGTGGCCTTTATTTTGGGCTAAAGTTGGATATGCAAGTCACATGAGGGCGCATAACATTGCTTCGCTTCGTCGTTTATACCGCGTACATCGAAGGACTGGAATAGTTTGCCTGCTGCGGTCTTCCCGTCCAATTATAATTTGGGTGTCTTCAAGGCTAGAGTGAATAGGCTCTTAATAAACTAGTGCGCCTCACCATCTAAGATTGCATCACTGCTTACCATCAGGTGGGATCGCAGTCAAGCACTAGCTTATACAATTTAAAAAAAAAAAAAAAAAAGAGCAACAAATCTGAGCTCGAGGAGCCAAGGAAAGTGGTCGCTGTGGCCGAAATCGGCTAGATGGCATCATCATCATCAACACAATACATAAGGAATGAAAATCAATAAAAAGGAAGTGTGTAAGTTAAATTATTGTCGTAATTTCTTTTCAGTTACCGGTGTAAAGAAAGAAAAGATCCCACACAAGTGGGAATCGTATGTTTTAATACTTAATAAGAAAAATTTATTCATACATTTTTAACATCCCGCATGTATTCATACATTTTTCTTCGGTGTGGATGGTTACAAAAGTGGAAGGTAATACAGCTAATAAATGGTATGGCTACTCAGGAAAAGAAATATATGTGTCACCAACACAAATCTATATATATTGTTACGCCGTGAAACTTGAGTACGCTATATCTCCGACGGAACCAAGGGTAGCATCAAATAATTAAAACGCATTGTTGTGCGAAGCATCTAGAATAGGAGTACATACTCAGACCTGGCAAATTCCAGAAAAGTCCGACACACACTATTATTAGTAGATAAAATTCAGTAGGTAGTTATGTGGGTGGATAAGGGAATTTGTACCTTCCGGTATTAGCAATAGAGTCGAAATTCGCATGTAAGGTGGTAGATAAGTACCTACTTACGAGAGTAATAATAATGATTTATGGCCTCCCGATGCGACTATTTTGTGCTAGAATGTCCTTGAAACGTCGGTATCGAGAAATTTCGATGACTTCGCATATAAATACGGGTCCCGGCTAGAAGCAGTTCAGTTTGATTTCGTCAGCGATACAGAGCGAACTACCTAAGTGTGTGAAGTGATACCTAGCGACCTAAGCGATACTAAACGGAACTCTGAGTGTTTATAGTGATTGGTTATTTGTTGATTGGACTAATTTGTCATTGTTTTGTGGTAAATAAAGTTCTCTGCTAGTAAACCGGCATTTAATTACTCACGTTCGTAACAACTGGTGTCAGAAGTGAGATGCCATTACTACAGAGGGACGACGAACAGGGACCACGAACAAGGAGGCAAGTGGAGATGGATGCTGCACGTCAACGTCTGGAAGCGGAAGATCGGGCTGGTTTGGGAGCAACGGCAGCTGCTGAGGCGCCAACAGGGCCATTCTCGGAAATGAACCTCGCCGCAGTGTTGGCCGCCATGCAAGCTAGTATGGAGGCTAACCAGCGTAAGCTCCAGGATCTAATCGCGGCTAACCAGGAAGAAACCCGCCGCGAACAGGAAGCTGCCCGCCGCGAACAAGAGGCTAACCAACGTAAGCTCCAGGACCTTATCGCGGCTAACCAGGAAGAAGCCCGCCGC
Source organism: Mythimna separata (assembly GCA_030763345.1). Taxonomy (NCBI): domain Eukaryota; kingdom Metazoa; phylum Arthropoda; class Insecta; order Lepidoptera; family Noctuidae; genus Mythimna; species Mythimna separata. The sequence continues at coordinate 1,003,540 of CM061188.1, read as the reverse complement.
GAACAGGAGGAAGCCCGCCGGGATCAAGAGGCTAAGCAGAACCTGATCCTCGAAAAAATCGATCACGGCCTCGTCACGTTGGGCGAGAAAGTGAAAAATCTCACCTTAGAGGTCAAGGAGGTTTCCGCCCGAGCTGATAGCCTCGAAACCAGAATTGATGGCCACGAAGATCGCCTGCTGGACATCAACAAGAAAATTGTCAAGCTTGAAGCACGCGAACCCGTTGCTGTTCAAGCATCAGCCGCAAAATTTGATATGCCGCGTTTTGATGGCACGTCGTCCTGGACGGCTTTTAAGTACCAATTCCAAACACTGGTCAAGACGAACCGCTGGGATGATGACCAGTCTTTCGCGGCGTTAACTTTGGCCCTACGAGGAGACGCTCTGCTGGTCCTAGAGAACCTTCCTCCAGACGGCAGGACGTTGGAGCGTCTAATGGAGGGACTAGACACTCGCTATGGTGACAAGCACCTCGAACATGTTTTCCGCGCGCAACTTCGCGAGAGAACGCAGAGGTCGAACGAGAGCCTTCAGCAGTGGGGAGTAGAGGTTGAACGGCTGGTCCGGCGGGCATACATGTCGATGACACCGGAGATGGTGGAAGTAAATCTGGTGCAAGCATTCATCGACGGTCTACGGGATACTGAAGTCAGGGCTACGGTGCGACTCGGACACCACCAAACTCTGAAGAGTGCGATGGCCCACGCTTTGGAAGTGGAAGCCGTACGACAAGACTCACGTACGCACAGAGTTCGGGAAGTGGTGGTCTCACCTTCAGTGCAACCACGTCACCGAGAAGTGGCTTTGTCGGCAAAGTCCCGCTATATTCCGACGTGTTATGGATGTGGAGAAAAAGGGCACATTCGTACCGATTGCCCCAAGAGGAAGAGGGGAAGTGTGGACTCCGGAACTCAAGTTAACGAGGAGTCGTTAAACTAAATGTCGCCAGGGCCGCGGGGCGGGTGCTGGCTGGTCGACTGAAGGCCCCAACCATCACCATCAATCAAGTCCACAACGGAAATAGTTTGATCATCGAGGGAACGCTGAATCAACGTGCTTGCAATTTCACCGTTGACACCGGGGCGTCACGGACTATTATAAGACCTGAGCTGCTGAAACGCACCATCTTGTGGCAAACACAAACCCCAGCCTACCGACTTCAGACAGCCACCGGCCAGCCAGTCTCCGTCCTCGGTGAAACAGAAATCGAGTTTAAAATCGGTGATCAAGTGTACACCCATACAGCGTTAATTGCGAATATTACCGACGATTGCATACTGGGTCTCGACTTCCTGCGGAATTACCGATGTGTTTTAGATATCGATAAAGGAGTATTGAAATTCCCAGACCAAGAAGTCTTCCTGCAAGGAATTAACACATGCAACCTCTATTGCTTAAAGGATACCACATTGGCTCCAAGAACGGAAACCTTAGTCGAAGTTAAATTTCCTAAGAAAATTAGGCAACGCAGATGTGTTATGGTTGAAGACATTGGCCGGCACCCGGAACTTATCACCGCGAGGACATTAGTTATGACGAAAGGAAGATCCAAGGTCAGGATTGTAAATCTTGGGAAAAAGGAGATCCAGTTGAAGAAAAACAGTGTTGTTGGAAGATGTGAAGAAGTGAAGTATCTCCGCCAAATCAACACATCTTCAGTAAAACAAGACGCAATAAAAGGTGAACCTGATCACATCCAGCAACTTCTGGAAAATTCTAAGAGCAATTTATCAGTTTCGGAACTACAGCAAGCCAAAGAATTTCTGCTACGGTTCCGGGATATCTTTGCAACGGGAAAAGATTGCGGAAGAACAGGTCTCGTCAAGCATGAGATAGATACAGGTGATGCTAGACCAATTAAACAGAGACCGCGCCGCATACCCTGGGCTAAAGAAACTGAGGTAGCAGAAATGGTAAAGGATATGGCTGATAGCGGAATAATTGAACCTTCTACGAGCCCATGGTCTTCTCCTGTAGTTCTGGTGAAGAAGAAGGACGGCAGTACCAGATTCTGTGTAGACTACAGAATGCTGAATGATGTAACGAAGAAGGACAGTTATCCCTTGCCTAGGATAGACGACACACTGGATATGCTCAGTGGTATGAAGTGGTTTTCAACCATTGACTTGAAAAGTGGCTACTGGCAAGTGGAAATTAGCGAGAAAGATAAGGAAAAGACAGCGTTCAGTACAGGAATTGGCAACGGCCTGTGGCAATTTAACGTCATGCCTTTTGGGTTGTGCAACGCTCCAGCGACGTTTGAACGCCTCATGGATAGAGTCATGGTGGGTCTTCTTGGTGACGTCTGTCTGGTATATTTGGATGACGTCATTATAATGGGCCGCACTTTTAAGGAACACCTGAGAAATATGGAGAAAGTATTCACCAGGATACGGGGGGCTAACCTAAAACTAAGCCCAAAGAAGTGTGCCCTGTTCAAGAAGGAGGTCAGCTACCTAGGACATGTCATCTGCGCCGATGGAGTGAGAACCGATCCTGAGAAGATAAAGGCTGTCCAACAGTGGCCGGCTCCAAAGAACAAAACAGAAGTACGTGCATTTCTAGGGTTGTGCACATACTACAGACGGTTTGTTATGGGTTTTTCGGACATTGCAAAACCTTTACATCAGCTGACTGAGGATAAACGAGATTATATCTGGGACAAGAACTGTGAGTCAGCATTCAACGAACTAAAGCAACGGCTATGTGAAGCGCCTATACTGGGGTATCCGAGCAGAGATGGAAGATTTGTCGTCGATACCGACGCCAGCAACACAGGAATTGGTGGAGTGCTGTCGCAGGTGCAAGAAGATAGGCAAGTCGTGATCGCTTACTTCAGTAAGGTACTTTCAAAACCAGAAAGGAACTACTGCGTGACTCGACGAGAACTACTGGCTGTTGTAAAAACTTTGCAACATTTCCACAAGTACCTCATAGGGAGACAGTTTACGTTGAGGACGGACCACGCTGCATTGAAATGGCTTCTACAATTCAAAAACCCTGAGGGTCAAGTTGCAAGGTGGCTAGAGCAGCTGCAGGAGTTCAACTTTGTGACGGAACATCGTAGTGGAAAAGGGCATAACAATGCTGACGCCCTGTCGCGACGTCCATGTAATGAGGACTGTAGACATTGCCAGCAAAATGAAGCCCGGGAACACGTGAACTTAATTAGGGCTGAAGGCAACTTTAAGAAGTCCCAGGAAGAAGATGACGATATTCGACCTATACTGGACTGGAAGCGTAGTGGAACTAGGCCTCAGTGGAATGAAGTATCGTCACATAGTCCTGTCACAAAGAGCTACTGGGCACAGTGGGACAGTTTAGTCCTAGAAAATGACGTGCTTTGTAGGAAATGGGAATCGAACGATGGCAAGGAGGTGACCACACAAGTGATAGTACCACGACGTGAAGTGGTCCCCCTGCTTCAGGAGATACACGATGGCGCTTCTGGTGGACACCTGGGAATCAAGAAAACTCTACTGAAAGTGAGACAGCGGTATTACTGGCTCAATTGTAGAGAAGACATAGAGCAATGGTGTCGGAAATGTACAGCGTGCGCATCCGTGAAAGGACCACAGACTAGGAGCAGGGGCAGGCTTCAGTTGTACAATGTAGGAGCCCCATGGGAACGCATTGCCATCGACGTTGCTGGACCTTTCCCAGTGACAGATGACGGAAACAAATACATAGTGGTGATACAGGACTATTTCACAAAGTGGCCTGAAGTTTTCGCCATACCCAATCAGGAAGCGACGACAGTGGCGAAAAAGGTGGTCGAAGAAGTAGTATGTCGGTATGGCGCACCTTTGGAGATCCATTCCGATCAAGGCCGCAACTTCGAATCTGCGCTGTTCCAGGAAATGTGCACTCTTCTGGGGATTTACAAGACACGCACAACACCTGCGCACCCACAGTCGGACGGAATGGTGGAGAGGTTTAACCAGACCCTGGAGAATCACCTGGCTAAGGTTGTCGATGACCATCAGAAAGATTGGGACCGGTATATTCCACTATTTCTGATGTCTTATCGATCAGCAGTGCATGATAGCACGGGCCATACCCCAGCAAGAGTGAATTTCGGTAGGGAGATGAGACTTCCAGTCGATACCATAACCGGCGTGCCACCTGACAAGACTAAGCCAGTTACGGACTTCGTAAGTGACCTCCAAGATCAATTGGATGAAGTGCATAAACGAGTGCGTGAGAATAGCCTGCACACCAGCGTTAAAATGAAAACTCGATACGACCGCAATGCCAACGCCAAGGGATTTGAGGAAGGTGCACTGGTTTGGCTCCACAACCCACTTCGACGAAAAGGGAAGTCGCCGAAACTTCAAGCTCGATGGGAGGGACCCTACACCGTGATAAAAAGGATCAACGACGTTACCTACCGCATCAAGAAAGGGTTACGAGGGAAACCTAAGGTAGTCCACGTGGATAGATTGGCGCCGTATCACGGATCTAATAATGCTCGGGACGAGCATGACTAAGAGGGGGGCACTGTTACGCCGTGAAACTTGAGTACGCTATATCTCCGACGGAACCAAGGGTAGCATCAAATAATTAAAACGCATTGTTGTGCGAAGCATCTAGAATAGGAGTACATACTCAGACCTGGCAAATTCCAGAAAAGTCCGACACACACTATTATTAGTAGATAAAATTCAGTAGGTAGTTATGTGGGTGGATAAGGGAATTTGTACCTTCCGGTATTAGCAATAGAGTCGAAATTCGCATGTAAGGTGGTAGATAAGTACCTACTTACGAGAGTAATAATAATGATTTATGGCCTCCCGATGCGACTATTTTGTGCTAGAATGTCCTTGAAACGTCGGTATCGAGAAATTTCGATGACTTCGCATATAAATACGGGTCCCGGCTAGAAGCAGTTCAGTTTGATTTCGTCAGCGATACAGAGCGAACTACCTAAGTGTGTGAAGTGATACCTAGCGACCTAAGCGATACTAAACGGAACTCTGAGTGTTTATAGTGATTGGTTATTTGTTGATTGGACTAATTTGTCATTGTTTTGTGGTAAATAAAGTTCTCTGCTAGTAAACCGGCATTTAATTACTCACGTTCGTAACAATATTATAGTGATATGACATAGAATACAAGCAGACCACGTCCACGAATAGGACATGGGATAGCTTTTATTCGGAGACTAGTTTCCCTTGGGATAATTGTGATTCATGGGTGTGTGGAAATGATGAATGTTTCAAGAAGCTGAGCAGAAGCTAGTCTACAAATTAATTCATGAAACCCCGACCGGTCTCATGCGACCACCTGTTATTGTCTTACTATTGTGTCTCGTTTCGCGGGTATTGATAGATCTTGAGAGCATAATAAAAATTAGTTCGATCAAAAACGCGGACATACCACACTACAAAAACAAAATGAAACCACAAACATCACGAATTCGCGTCTCCAAAGAATCCATTGGACAGCGGCTGACTGCCAGTGATCGGAACACGCGAACAAAGCTGAAATCATCGACATTGTTGCCAAAACTCACGCGCACAGCTAGAATGCCACGCGTTTTTGTTACGTCGTCTATTCAAAGAATCTCTAGCGAAATTGAGAAACGAAATTGCGGACTTTGTTTACTTAGATGTAAAAGGAACTAGCGTTAAAAAAATGTTGTCATTATTCTTTAGCGAGTTGTAAAAATGGCTGTAGTAACCACATAGCAGTTTGCAGCGAACTAACAAGTGTAGATTTATGAGCTCGGTTCTCGCTTTTCTCTCATTTCAGACGTGAACTTACTGCTTCTGTTAGGTTCTGAAGATTTTCTACTTCAACTTAATTGCTTTGTTTAAAAATAATAAAGTCAATAAGCTAAATATGTAGAAAGACTAAAGCGGGAACAGCATTAGGCCGACGCACTCGGGCCACGCCTGATTTGTACGTAGGAACCACGTCGCGTTACTTGAATTTGATGTAGCTTTGCCATATAAAATGTATGGACACCGACGCGCCCAGATCGGCGTACGTGGCCCACATGTGTTTAATGAAGTTCTACCTTAAATCATTTAAATCAAAATGATCTTTGTAAATGTCGACAGCATGATTCATCATCATCAGTTGAAAAATAGATTCTGACGTAAGCGTCTCCGAATTCAATTTTTTTTTCTCTACTATGAACTATTTACTACACGTGTAGTAAATAGTTTTACTGAAAACGCTTTCCTAGTTGATAGTAGTGTAAACATGAAAGATCATGCGAAGATGCGTTTTGTTATACAGTGGACGATATACCTATAAATGGCCAGGAGAGGCTCACGGGAATCCGATGGATGCGAGACGCACAGGACCGGTCGTTATGACGACGCCGCGCTTGGGGGAGGATTATGTCCAACAGTGGACGTTTTCGGCTGTAATGATTATGATACTTATAGAGCAATTGCTTCAATGGTAGTTCCATTTTTTCGTCGAACTTGTATGTGGGAACCCTTTCGTTCAACTCACGCTCCAGTATTCATTTCGGCATTGACGCGATCACGAAGTAGGAAGGCAATAAACTTTTTAATTGTTTGACCGTAAACACCGTGATTTAGGTTAGTCGGTAATATATTAGGAACTTGCTCAAAACTACGGCACTGCGGAGCAAAACTCGTAAGTGAAATTGTCTTACACTGTGTGGGTATTGCGGGTAGTAGAATTTAATATTAATACTGGTTAAAAAGTAGTCTGCCAGTAAATCTGACTCCAGTCTTGCCATGAAGTACCGTGTTACCCCAGTTAATGGGTTGTGGAGGTCTGGTAGGCAGCCGCTCCTCGTAAAATACTGGTATTCAGCTAAATCCGGCTTGACTAGAAGCCGACCCCGATATAGTTGGGAAAAGGCTAGGCAGATGATGATGTTGTAAAGATGAGTCAGAAGCTCCAGAAGCTGGGTGGTATCTACTTAATTCATCTACCGTAAACCATTCATTTAACGCAGCCATTCATTGATTAGTAATTACTAAGCTCAGGTTAAGCAGTGAGTGAATCTTTACTATCTACCTGATAATGTATGGCATGTCAATTGATGACTAGACTTTTAAATCTAAGAAAAGGCTATTTAAATAGAAACTTTCAATGGAATCGAAACCACTTGAGGAACGTGTAGAGACGCCTAATCATCGCTTGAACCTTCCTTTGATCGATGTATTTACATTCGCACGTCGAAAGGCTTTGAATAGAATAGAATATAATACTTTATTGTATACGACGAGAGATGATGAGTTTTTAACACCTCTTTCCATGCGCCTTAGACAGAAATTAAAGGACTTCTCATAATTTGATCTTCGTATTATACTGGTGGAGTACTAATGGGGCTAAAACCTACTCGAGTTCCTTACTGCCCTCTGCGTACTAGGGCCACCGTCACTCTTTCACAGGTACCCGCAGCCCATGATACCGTAGTAATGTCTTTTAAATAATTTAGCAGCCCAAGCAGATCATATAACAGGGAGTATAGATGTATAGTATAGATGCTGCTTTGATGTGCCCAAAGCGCACACAGGTTGTGACTGTCCGGCTGATCTCTTCATAAGAGATCTTTCTAGAGCGTCCCTTGTCAGCATCTCCTTTTAATTAAGTTTTATTAGATAAGAAACTCTCTTGTCATATTGAGAGTCCAATACCTTTTACCATTTAGAAAATGGCAATACAAACATAACATTATGAATGACATTATACATATGTATAAACATTGTATCAATAGCTCGTAGCCGACAGGTGTTGTTAATTACATCCATTCTTAGCGCAAATTATACGCGACCGCTTCTATATTATCATGTCATTTCCTCTCCACGATTGGCTTTGCCACTTGTCCAGTTGCTCATAAAAACATAAATAACACGGCTTTTGAAGGCAAAAGATGCATTAAATATTCTCGTACAGTTCTAGTCAAAAGACAGCTAATGGAAGTGGACAAAACTCATTATGGATGATAGGTAATCACGAAATGAACAAAGGAGAGAAGGGAAGATAATTATGGTTTTATGACAAAGAAAGTCGGAGGTGCAATTTTTTCAAGAACATACCGGACAGCTTAGACACCGCTGTAACAGACCTACGTATCATAGTACCAGCTTATCAACAAACTACTTACGGACATAACCGATAACTAGCGTAAACTTAAAATTACTAGTTTATAATCAATTTTGGTCTCAGTAAATCAATCTATACCTGTAGATAAAATGATCAGGGTTTATGTAAGAAGGCAAGCGAACAAGGTGATCCAAAATCTCCAGAAGAACCAACAAAATATTGCATAACAGAATACTGTAAAAAAACTTCAACAAGCTGCGTGCAAGCACCATAATATTTAAAAACCCATTTCCAAACCATTACACCATCATTTCTTTGGCGTCTCTCACAAAGACAGCTTACAGCTCAATTCTTCCTAAACTGCGGAACGAACCATGCAAAAAAACAAGAAAGTTACAACACGATACAGACGTGCTATCTAATTGTATGCTTAGAGAAAGGGTGTCCAAATAACTGGCCTAGTATGCGATCTAAGAATATAGGGGTCGGAGTACAATTGTTTACGTACACCAGTGTCTTGGCAGACTGTGATTGGGGACAAAGCAATTTAATGCACTGAAATGTATCCGACATATTCCTGTCTTCAGTTAAACATGCAAGTTGTGTCGGTCTTGTGTTCGCGATGAATGAGTGTCGGTGTTTTCATTCATCAGCTTTTATTGATTTAACACGAGTGGTCGAGCAACAAACGTTTATTATTTGATGTGATACAATTGTAGCAAACAAGAGCCAAGCTTTGTTTAATCGCTTGAAGCTTCCGAAACCTTGAATGTATTTAATATAGAATATTCATCATAATATAATTTTATTATCTAATGAGTTTCTGCCACTGGCTTCGACCTTGTGTAAGTAGAAGCATATCCCAAGGAAACATCCTATTGGAATGAAAAAATTATCACCAGAACATGGTGTCAGTATACGTTTAAAAAATTTCAATTTCAATTCCAAATCCGTTTCGTCTGAGCGTAAAATTGTAGGAAACATACACACGTATACAAATAAACTTTTGTTAATTCAACATCAGTGTGATGGAATCTCTGGCTATTTAAACACTGTTTTAGGCTATCACAGTTTATTTCACAATTTAAAATGTCACTTACGGGATATCTTCCGTGATTATTTATTGTTTAGAGTTGTTTGTGCTATTTGGAATGATATCTTCAATTAGGAGATAAAATGAATCAGTATAATTGTTATTACTCAATGCAAATCAGAGCCAAGATGAATGCCCTTTTTTAGTGTTTCATATTTATTAAACAAATACAAAATATGTAGTTTATTATCATTCACAAAATCTGTACTACATCTAGTGGTTTAAGTGACCTTTTAGACAAAAATTGCCCGTGTTAAGGCACTTCGCTCTTCAGAAACTTAAAATAATACGATGTACACTACTAACAAATCAATTTAGACTAATAGTTTAGTGTTACAGATATTTTAAACTGTTTTGTAAATTCTCTATAACAACCTTATCCATGCAAATCTCAGATCAAAACATTCAACAGAACATGATCCCTACACCCGTCCGTCCACACCAACTCCACATTACTCTAATCTCCCGGTATTTCTGTCCGTAATCGCTTATAAAAGAGTTTCATAATCAACTGACGTCATTTCCCTGGTGGTCACTGTATTTATATCTGCCCTGCGGCCATTACTGAGGAATGCGCGCCATCTGGTGTTTTGTTAGTAGGGCAACAAGACACTTTACATTGAATAGCGACTAGCACAGCATGAAATTGAAGAAAATTAGGATTGGCATGACCTGGATTTGAGTTGTGGAGACGTGAAGACGCGAATAGGTCAGGGTTAGCATGTATGTAATTTTTTCTTCAAGTGGGGCATCATCAGAATGACTTCTCCCGCTCTTGGGAAGACTCGAAAGGCGTGTCAGGCTTTTACTAACTTTCCCCACCTCATTCCTTCGTTTCCTTCGATCTGGGGTCACGAGCTTACCTTTCGGAATCCAATCCATGGCCCCAGAAGCATGCATGTGGTGTATCCGAACGATATTGTTGATAAAGTCTTGAATACCATCATGTTTTAGATTTAGATGTAAGTTTAAAAGCTAGGCAGATTGATTGACAGACTAAAGACTGTTAAATTTTTCAGTGATGCGCAGAGCAAACTAAAGGTGTTGGTAGAAAATGCCTAAGGCATTAAGACCGCCTCTGTATTTTTTGTGCATAAAGCATTTAATTAATAATTAAAAAAGTGTTTAACTTGCAATGTATGATTCACTGCCTTTGCTTTTCTTTGCATTACATAATAAACAGTCGCTATCTCTAAAATTACGAGAAAAGATTGAACTTATCAATTGTTATCGTCGAATTCTTCACTACTAAATCCATTTTAAAACGAAAGTCAGCGATAAGATAGGTAATGGCACTCCCAATATTATTGGGTCACTGAAGTAAACATACGGCCACAAACAACGGATGGACTGCTTAAATTCTTGCGATATTCTAGAAAAATCTAATGCCCTGAAGTGAACCAAAGGGAATAAAACAATAAAATGTTACAACCCAGGACTAGTTTTTAAGAAGCGCGATGGTAGGAGGACTGGGCGAAAGGAGAACATCCTAAGGGAAGTTTTGTGTATGAATATGGATGGCTACAAGAGTAGAAGACGAAGACCAAAGAAGCGAAAGAGAGACTATATGGAAGATGACATAGCCGTAACCTTTTCGAATCATCGAACTGCGAATCAAAGAATGGAGTCGAGTACTTAGAAGTATGAAAAAGGAGATCTTTCGACAAGGGTATGATAATGATGATATAGAAAAGGATCATCAGATGTTAAACTGATGCCATAGGACGAATTACCAGAACAGTTCAGATTTGATAGTCAAACGAATCACGTTAAGAGTTCTGATTTTATAAGGTTGCGCCGACAGATAATGCCATTGAAAATTTGTAAATCAATTTAACAAATTTCGTGACAGCCGAACATAATATCAAATTCCATTTATAAAATTATCCTTAATCGGCGTCCGTAGTGCCAACTGCACGCTGCACGTAAGATTACTATGCAGGAATGCCAACATTCGCGTGTGTGCAGGAAATGACGCTATGCTTGTGATGTGAGGACGTGGCGTGAGGATATTTCGTAATGTGTTGCACGATATCAAGTTTTAGTTTTATTCATTTTAAATCCTTCATTCTTTTTATACGTCGTTATGATTTTTAACGGGTTACTAAACTTAGTGGAGCAGAGAATACATTTAATGAGACTAAAGTTGCGTCAAAATCTTTAATTTGGACAGCAAGCCTCGTTTATGAAACAGTGCATTATGTAATACTAGCTTTAGCCCGCAGCTTCGCCCGCGTACATAAAATATAGCCTATGTCACTCAGGAGTACAGCAGTTTTCTATTGGTGAAAAAATTTATCAATCGGACCAGTACTTCCACAGATTACCTCATACAAACAAAACCTCTTTATTATATTATGTATAGATAATGTAGGAATTCGTTAGCAAGACATTGTTATGGCATCAACAAGGACCGTTCATTGTTTTTTTTTATTAAGGAGTACGCCATATTCGGAACTAAACATTACCGTTCTAAGAATCGCGTGTATTAACGAACTTCATACATACATTCGTTTTTGGCAACTGTTTGTCGTAGCTGCTTTACCTGTATAAACTTAACCAATATTGGAAAGAAGTGAAATTGTTTATGAAATACTAGATCGGGTTAATATAAAATAATCGCTAATAATCACTATGCTCGGAGTTTCCTTGCGTGATCGGATTAGAAATGAAGATATTCAAAAGAGAACCAACGAGGGTTGCAGGAATCAAATGGATTCAAGACGCACAAGACCGGTCATTGTAGCGGCACTCGAGAAGGCCTATGTCCAGCAACGAACGACTTTCAACTGAAACGATGATGAGGATGAGATAGCAACTGGGACTGCAATTATCTCTTTCTATCGGGATAAACCCTATCACATTTCCACAGCTTTTGTTTCCTCATCCACTTACACCTAACACTAACGTCAAAATAGATGTAACTATAAATTGTTATTATAAACGCGCGTTGCATCACTCGTTATATTTAACGTTTGCGGTTGTGTATAGTTAAGTTAGGTACTCGTTAAAACGTTATTTCGGTGCAGTAACCACGAATGTTCGTTTATATTTATAATTGTTATATAAATGTTTCATTACTACCTATTATTAAGTTGTGCCAGCTAATTGCTAGTGGTATTATTTTCTCGCGTTACAATACAATGCAGTATTCCATTGTTAAAATTTGGTTCTCTGTGCTTTGTTTGATGTGTCATGTAATATTACTTTGTTTTAGTAACAAGTATTATCATCATTTGCTTTGCCTTTTCCCAACTATATTGGGGTCGTCTTCCAGTCAAGCCGGATTTAGCTGAATATCAGTATTTTACGAGGAGCGGCTGCCTACCAGACCTCCACAACCCATTAACTGGGGTAACACGGTACTTCATGACAAGACTGGAATCAGATTTACTGGCTTCTGACTATCCGTAACGACTGCCAAAGATCTACAAATGACAGCCGGGACCAACGGCTTAACGTGCTTTCCGAGGCACGGAGGAAACTCGTTATGTTAAGATGGTCACCCATCCTCAGACCAACCTAGGCAAGCGTTGCTTAACCTTGAAGATCGACCTGTGCGGCTGTTATTATCTAGCCACGAGCTCCTCTCCTCTTAGTAACAAGTATTATGCATTAGCTAATAGCTTATGCCAGAGGCTTCCCCCACATGAAGGTAGCTTTCATCATACAAGCCGAAACGGAGATCGTGTTTCATCCCCTCAGGGAGAGAATTTTATAAAAATCCTTTTCTATTCTTTATACTCGTATACATTACAATTACAAGAGGTGTAGTGACCCATTTGTATATGATAATAAAAACCGTTTTAATAGAAACTCTTTCGAACGACACGATGTCATGTTTGAGCTAAAAACGTAATTGAGAAAAATATATATTGTTAATATTAATTATTGTGTTAGTAACCAATACACCAAATTGGTGACCACGACTGACGTCACTACAAAGATTACTTAAAGGTTAGGTACGCTGTTCAAAATGTTTTACGTTCTAGGGAGTACGCGGGTAGTATAGAGTTAGCTTGGCGTTGATGAGTCAGTGAGTCAAGATTTTTGCGTTTTATAAACATTAGACTTAGATTTACTACCTACTGAAATGCTCAGTCGACGTTAGAAAAATAGAGTTAGAAAACTCGTGATACTAATCAAGACAGACTTCAATTAACTGTCGTAAAGTCATGGCTTATCTAGAGCGATCTCGTTGTTGCATTCGAGAGGAAGATTGGTCAAAGGAAGCCGCTTTACGTGCTAAGATTACTACTATAGAGCCTATTCATAACAAAATAACAGCGGATAGTAGTAACGCGGTGAGCACTTTTAAAGTCAAATAATTTTAAATTTATCTACATTCTTTAAAGACCAGTATCACTTGAAGGGTTCAAAAACTGAAGCGAGTTGTCAATCGACCACGTGCGTCGGCAGTATCTCATTCTTTACTCTTCGCTGCCATTCCGGTGTGCATCGGTCGATAAGACTCCAGAAGTCGCACTATACATACACGGAATAAGTACGCAAGTTATTGTCACCTGTTGATAAGTTCAGATGAATTCTTACACAACTTTCTATTGGCATATTCAACTTTTTATTCGGTTGGAAATCGTCAAGTGACTCCTCCTGCTTTGGGTGGAGGAAGAGGGAGTTTTAAACTTTTAATGACTTAAGCCCACGTGTGTTCAGTGACTTTTTCGAACAATTCCGCTTGAAAAAATGCTTACCAACGCGTTCTATTGCAGCCCATTTTATTTCTATACTTACATACATTGAGTTTTCATAGCGAAACCTATGAGTATAATATTTCGCTATGGAACCAATACATAGCTTCATACATACATCTTCTGTCCATAAAATTTGAATACATAAATAAATTACCATTTCACTAAAAGCTCTTTTTTTACCTACCATGGTTGACAAACCACACCGCCCATCAAAACCAAGCACCAACCACACAAACAGGCACAGATATTCAAATTGATTGCTAACAACAATGGCTAATTCATACACACGGCTTATCGGGGCACGCAGCGTGGAATATGAACTGAGATAGTGTAATATGTGATTTTATTTTATTATATGACGGCCCGGATGATGACTGAATGGCTACTGTTTGATATGGGCGGTGGATGGCCGGTTAATGAATTTTTGTGTTAGCTTTTTCTATTCTAGTTCTAGGTAAACTGATGACAGATTTTATATCAGAGAAAGAGGAGAAGAAAGAGCATCTGACATCTTATATATTGTCTCCTTTTTTCTTTCTTATTCTTTTGACAGCCATAATTATGTAAAAATGACAAAGCAAAAAGTTAAATGTGTCCCGCACACCACGGTCAAGACTGAATGACAGAATTAAACGCTTTTAAGTGTTATAAGAAAGTATTATTCTTGTTTGTGTTGTTAAAATGTGAAATCGACGCTTTTACCTTGAGTAAGCTTTGCCTTTTTAACGTGACTTTTAAAGGTTAAAAGTATGCATATTCATTCGTTTTCTTACATGTTCAAACGTACGAATTCGCTAAAAGCTGTGAGAAGACACAATACGAAATAAAACATTTAACAATATTATACACATTCTTTATTCTTAAGTGTTGTGTGTTTTTACATTGAGGGATATATTTAAGCATTTTGGACCTCAACGAGCGAGAATGACCGAAGGGATGACCGATGACCTCGCTAAACCTACTTCCGTTTACCACCCACCCCGCAAAACATTAGGGGTTGTCTATTTTTATCCCGACGAGAGTTCAATGAACTGCGAAACTCATTTTCATAATCATTCACTAACATAATACAACCATAGTACAATATAACCGACACATTCTTTGCAAAATCTCATGTATTTTATCTTTTACTAGCTTAAGCCAGCGGCATCGCCCGCATGAAAGTAGAAAATAAATATCCTATGTTACTCAATGAAGCCGTAGGTCCCGGCTGTCATTTGTAGATCTTTGGCAGTCGTAACGGATAGTCAGAAGCCAGTAAATCTGACTCCAGTCTCGCCACGAAGTACCGTGTTACCCCAATTAACGTTTGAATCCCCGACCGGTCCTATGAGACCGCGCTGTTATTGTTTTACTATTGTGTCTCGTTTCGCGGGTATCTGAGTAACTACAGGGTTGTGGAGGTCTGGTAGGCAGCCGCTCCTAGTGAAATACTGGTATTCAGCTAAATCCGGCTTGACTGGAAGCCGACCCCAATATAGTTAGGAAAAGGTTAGGTAGATAATGACTCAGTGAAGATGTAGCTGTCTGATGGTAAAAGACTTGAAATCGATCAAGTAGTTTTTTAGTTAAATCGTAACACAGCATTAGCCTTATAATGTCTCTACTGCTGGGACTCAGGCCTCGTCTCTAGGAAAGGGAATAAGCCGTAACCACCATGTGGGCCCGGTACGGGTTGGTGGATGTCACATGCCTTCGAATTTTTGGTTTTAGGACATGCCAGTTTCCTTACGATGCTTTCCTTCATCGTTTTGAGAGCAGTAACCATACAACAAAAAATCAAATCTTTTATCACTATAATATCAGTATAGACAAAAACCTTGCAATCTTCTCCACAGCAGACTGTCAAAGGGTAGACAGATAGTTCTATCTATGTATCTATCATCTCCACAGATTATCGCTGATAAAATACCAACACATAGCCGCCATTCTAGAACGCATCTAAAACCTGCCACTCATTAAAGAGCCGTCAACATATACGTTATATGAAACCGCCATAAACGGACATACATCCACATTATACTGTCCACATGTCTACCAGCAAAAAAATAAGCGAAATACCTTTTAAAAGTTGCCATTCTTAATGGTAGAATGCTGCCAAATTGAAAACGTGTTTGTCCGCTTAGAGTTTCAAGCTGTTGTGTGTATATTATAGCTCCTTTTGTTTTGCTGTTAATGTTTTTCTTGTAATTAATAGAACCTGTCATAAAGAGGCAAAAAATGATTGTTTGCGAAAGGATCCGATGAAGATAATTCTTTTACTGGTAAAAAAATCAGTGGTCCTGTTAGAGGCAGTTAGTAGACCTATTTATTTATAAAACTTCATGCAACATAGGGTACACAGGCGGACTTAATGCCTTAGGCATTCCATACCAGTGAACCAAGAGTGTTGAAGAGAAAACAACCGATCTAGCTAAATAAAATACAAACGACATCCAATTATTTGGTATTAATAATATTAAATTTTAAAACAAAAATTGCTGAGTTTGCATCTAAGTCTTCTTCGGAACTTACATCATGATTTAGACGAAACTTTAGAAGCAAAGACCCTAAGCATAAGCACATCTAAAATTGGTCGGATTATAGGATTGTGACCAAAACGGTGACATCACGCCACTAAATATACGGGGCACGGACTGAGACCGGTTCCAGTTTTTATGTTTACGTACCAAGAGCGTTTGCAGAAATTCAAAGATCGGAAAGGCTAAGATTTTGAGAGGACACCTGCGTTTTGTTGGAAGACGTTTGCAATGCAATTTTGCTTTCAACAAAGATATTTGAGATCGGATAGTCATTAAGTATTTGCTCCCTCTTTGTATGGAGCCGGTAGTGTCAGACTTTTACTGACTCAAACCACTCGTGTTCCTTCCAGCAAACCTGCCGGGTAATGACGAGGTGAGTCTAAAAGAAGAAGACAGTTGGACATAGGCGTCCCCAAGAGTCACCATAAGGACCAGACCTGTGCGTCTCGCATCCATCTGATGCTCAAGACCGTCACTAGATCATCGATCTTCCTATTTGGAGGCCTTCCAACGCTACATCTTCCAGCACGTGATCCTTATGTCATCATCATCATCTCAGCCGAAAGACGTCCACTGCTGGACATAGGCCTCCCGCAAGGGTCGTCACAGCGACCGGTCCTGTGCGTCTCGCATCCATTGGATTTCTGCGACCCTCGCCAGGTCATCGGATCCTTATGTACATTAACCTATCACATACCCGCAAAACGAGACACAATAGTAAAGCAATAACAGTGCGGTCTCATAGGACCGGTCGAGGATTCATGAACTAACACTAATAAAAAAATAATCAAAGAAAAGAAGATCATTAAAATAAATCAAGGATCCTTCAATGGAGTCCAATGTCAAGAGTCATCCAATTAAATTGATGGTGGATCAGAAATATGATTATTTCAATCAGTGATTGGAAGCAATTTGTCATCTGTCGCACTAATTGACCTACATTTGCGCTCGTTAACTAGAAAATTCATAATGCATTCTATTGTATTGTTACGCCGTGAAACTTGAGTACGCTATATCTACGACGAAACCAAGAGTAGCATCAAATAATTAAAACGCATTGCTGTGCGAAGCTTCGAGAATAGGAGTACATACTCAGGCCTGGCAAATTCCAGAAAAGTCCGACATACGCTATTATTATTAGATAACATTCAGTAGGTAGTTATGTGGGTGGATAAGGGAATTTGTACCTTCCGGTATTAGCAATAGAGTCGAAATTCGCATGTAAGGTGGCAGATAAGTACCTACTTACGAGAGTAATAATAATGATTTATGGCCTCCCGATATGACCCTATTGTTCTAGAATGTCCTTGAAACGTCGGCATCGAGAAAAGTCGATGGCTTCGCATATAAATACGGGCCCCCGGCTAGAAGCGAGTTCAGTTTGATTTCGTCAGCGATACAGAGCGAACTACCTAAGTGCTTGAAGTGATACCTAGCGACCTAAGCGATACTAAACGGAACTCTGAGTGTTTATAGTGATTGGTTATTTGTTGATTGGACTAATTTGACATTGTTTGTGGTGAATAAAATTATCTGCTAGTAAACCGGCATTTAATTACTCACGTTCGTAACAACTGGTGTCAGAAGTGAGATGCCATTACTACAGAGGGACGACGAACAGGGACCACGAACAAGGAGGCAAGTGGAGATGGATGCTGCACGTCAACGTCTGGAAGCGGAAGATCGGGCTAGTATGGGAGCAACGGCAGCTGCTGAGGCGCCAACAGGGCCATCCTCGGAAATGAACCTCGCCGCAGTGTTGGCCGCCATGCAAGCTAGTATGGAAGCTGCCCGCCGCGAACAGGAAGCTGCCCGCCGCGAACAAGAGGCTAACCAACGTAAGCTCCAGGACCTAATCGCGGCTAACCAGGAGGAAGCCCGCCGCGAACAAGAGGCTAACCAGCGTAAGCTCCAGGATCTAATCGCGGCTAACCAGGAAGAAGCCCGCCGCGAACAGGAAGCTGCCCGCCGCGAACAGGAAGCTGCCGGCCGCGAACAGGAAGCTGCCCGCCGCGAACAGGAGGAAGCCCGCCGGGATCAAGAGGCTAAGCAGAACCTGATCCTCGAAAAAATCGATCACGGCCTCGTCACGTTGGGCGGGAAAGTGAAAAATCTCACCTTAGAGGTCAAGGAGGTTTCCGCCCGAGCTGATAGCCTCGAAACCAGAATTGTCAAGCTCGAAGCACGCGAACCCGTTGCTGTTCAAGCATCAGCCGCAAAATTTGATATGCCGCGTTTTGATGGCACGTCATCCTGGACGGCTTTTAAGTACCAATTCCAAACACTGGTCAAGACGAACCGCTGGGATGATGACCAGTCTTTCGCGGCGTTAACTTTGGCCCTACGAGGGGACGCTCTGCTGGTCCTAGAGAACCTTCCTTCAGACGGCAGGACGTTGGAGCGTCTAATGGAGGGACTAGACACTCGCTATGGTGACAAGCACCTCGAACATGTTTTCCGCGCGCAACTTCGCGAGAGAACGCAGAGGTCGAACGAGAGTCTTCAGCAGTGGGGAGTAGAGGTTGAACGGCTGGTCCGGCGGGCATACATGTCGATGACACCGGAGATGGTGGAAGTAAATCTGGTGCAAGCATTCATCGACGGTCTACGGGATAGCGAAGTCAGGGCTACGGTGCGACTCGGACACCACCAAACTCTGAAGAGTGCGATGGCCCACGCTTTGGAAGTGGAAGCCGTACGACAAGACTCACGTACGCACAGAGTTCGGGAAGTGGTGGTCTCACCTTCAGTGCAACCACGTCACCGAGAAGTGACTTCGTCGGCAAAGTCCCGCTATATTCCGACGTGTTATGGATGTGGAGAAAAAGGGCACATTCGTACCGATTGCCCCAAGAGGAAGAGGGGAAGTGTGGACTCCGGAACTCAAGTTAACGAGGAGTCGTTAAACTAAATGTCGCCAGGGCCGCGGGGCGGGTGCTGGCTGGTCAACTGAAGGCCCCAACCATCACCATCAATCAAGTCCACAACGGAAATAGTTTGATCATCGAGGGAACGCTGAATCAACGTGCTTGCAATTTCACCGTTGACACCGGGGCGTCACGGACTATTATAAGACCTGAGCTGCTGAAACGCACCATCTTGTGGCAAACACAAACCCCAGCCTACCGACTTCAGACAGCCACCGGCCAGCCAGTCTCCGTCCTCGGTGAAACAGAAATCGAGTTTAAAATCGGTGATCAAGTGTACACCCATTCCGCGTTAATTGCGAATATTACCGACGATTGCATACTGGGTCTCGACTTCCTGCGGAATTACCGATGTGTTTTAGATATCGATAAAGGAGTATTGAAATTCCCAGACCAAGAAGTCTTCCTGCAAGGAATTAACACATGCAACCTCTATTGCTTAAAGGATACCACATTGGCTCCAAGAACGGAAACCTTAGTCGAAGTTAAATTTCCTAAGAGAATTAGGCAACGCAGATGTGTTATGGTTGAAGACATTGGCCGGCACCCGGAACTTATCACCGCGAGGACATTAGTTATGACGAAAGGAAGATCCAAGGTCAGGATTGTAAATCTTGGAAAAAAGGAGATCCAGTTGAAGAAAAACAGTGTTGTTGGAAGATGTGAAGAAGTGAAGTATCTCCGCCAAATCAACACATCTTCAGTAAAACAAGACGCAATAAAAGGTGAACCTGATCACAACCAGCAACTTCTGGAAAATTCTAAGACCAATTTATCAGTTTCGGAACTACAGCAAGCCAAGGAATTTCTGCTACGGTTCCGGGATATCTTTGCAACGGGAAAAGATTGCGGAAGAACAGGTCTCGTCAAGCATGAGATAGATACAGGTGATGCTAGACCAATTAAACAGAGACCGCGCCGCATACCCTGGGCTAAAGAAACTGAGGTAGCAGAAATGGTAAAGGATATGGCTGATAGCGGAATAATTGAACCTTCTACGAGCCCATGGTCTTCTCCTGTCGTTCTGGTGAAGAAGAAGGACGGCAGTACCAGATTCTGTGTAGACTACAGAAGGCTGAATGATGTAACGAAGAAGGACAGTTATCCCTTGCCTAGGATAGACGACACACTGGATATGCTCAGTGGTATGAAGTGGTTTTCAACCATTGACTTGAAAAGTGGCTACTGGCAAGTGGAAATTAGCGAGAAAGATAAGGAAAAGACAGCGTTCAGTACAGGAATTGGCAACGGCCTGTGGCAATTTAACGTCATGCCTTTTGGATTGTGCAATGCTCCAGCGACGTTTGAACGCCTAATGGATAGAGTCATGGTGGGCCTTCTTGGTGACGTCTGTCTGGTATATTTGGATGACGTCATTATAATGGGCCGCACTTTTAAGGAACACCTGAGGAATATGGAGAAAGTATTCACCAGGATACGGGGGGCTAACCTAAAACTAAGCCCAAAGAAGTGTGCCCTGTTCAAGAAGGAGGTCAGCTACCTAGGACATGTCATCTGCGCCGATGGAGTGAGAACCGATCCTGAGAAGATAAAGGCTGTCCAACAGTGGCCGGCTCCAAAGAACAAAACAGAAGTACGTGCATTTCTAGGGTTGTGCACATACTACAGACGGTTTGTTATGAGTTTTTCGGACATTGCAAAACCTTTACATCAGCTGACTGAGGATAAACGAGATTTTATCTGGGACAAGAACTGTGAGTCAGCATTCAACGAACTAAAGCAAAGGCTATGTGAAGCGCCTATACTGGGGTATCCGAGCAGAGATGGAAGATTTGTCGTCGATACCGACGCCAGCAACACAGGAATTGGTGGAGTGTTGTCGCAGGTGCAAGAAGATAGGCAAGTCGTGATCGCTTACTTCAGTAAGGCACTTTCAAAACCAGAAAGGAACTACTGCGTGACTCGACGAGAACTACTGGCTGTTGTAAAAACTTTGCAACATTTCCACAAGTACCTCATAGGGAGACAGTTTACGTTGAGGACGGACCACGCTGCATTGAAATGGCTTCTACAATTCAAAAACCCTGAGGGTCAAGTTGCAAGATGGCTAGAGCAGCTGCAGGAGTTCAACTTTGTGACGGAACATCGTAGTGGAAAAGGGCATAACAATGCTGACGCCCTGTCGCGACGTCCATGTAATGAGGACTGTAGACATTGCCAGCAAAATGAAGCCCGGGAACACGTGAACTTAATTAGGGCTGAAGGCAACTTTAAGAAGTCCCAGGAAGAAGATGACGATATTCGACCTATACTGGACTGGAAGCGTAGTGGAACTAGGCCTCAGTGGAATGAAGTATCGTCACATAGTCCTGTCACAAAGAGCTACTGGGCACAGTGGGACAGTTTAGTCCTAGAAAATGATGTGCTCTGTAGGAAATGGGAATCGAACGATGGCAAGGAGGTGACCACACAAGTGATAGTACCACGACGTGAAGTGGTCCCCCTGCTTCAGGAGATACACGATGGCGCTTCTGGTGGACACCTGGGAATTAAGAAAACTCTACTGAAAGTGAGACAGCGGTATTACTGGCTCAATTGTAGAGAAGACATAGAGAAATGGTGTCGGAAATGTACAGCGTGCGCATCCGTGAAAGGACCACAGACTAGGAGCAGGGGCAAGCTTCAGTTGTACAATGTAGGAGCCCCATGGGAACGCATTGCCATCGACGTTGCTGGACCTTTCCCAGTGACAGATGACGGAAACAAATACATAGTGGTGATCCAGGACTATTTCACAAAGTGGCCTGAAGTTTTCGCTATACCCAATCAGGAAGCGACGACAGTGGCGAAAAAGGTGGTTGAAGAAGTAGTATGTCGGTATGGGGCACCTTTGGAGATCCATTCCGATCAAGGCCGCAACTTCGAATCTGCGCTGTTCCAGGAAATGTGCACTCTTCTGGGGATTTACAAGACACGCACAACACCTGCGCACCCACAGTCGGACGGAATGGTGGAGAGGTTTAACCAGACCCTGGAGAATCACCTGGCTAAGGTTGTCGATGACCATCAGAAAGATTGGGACCGGTATATTCCACTATTTCTGATGTCTTATCGATCAGCAGTGCATGATAGCACGGGCCATACCCCAGCAAGAGTGAATTTCGGCAGGGAGATGAGACTTCCAGTCGATACCATAACCGGCGTGCCACCTGACAAGACTAAGCCAGTTACGGACTTCGTAAGTGACCTCCAAGATCAATTGGATGAAGTGCATAAACGAGTGCGTGAGAATAGCCTGCACACCAGCGTTAAAACGAAAACTCGATACGACCGCAATGCCAACGCCAAGGAATTTGAGGAAGGTGCACTGGTTTGGCTCCACAACCCGCTTCGACGAAAAGGGAAGTCGCCGAAACTTCAAGCTCGATGGGAGGGACCCTACACCGTGATAAAAAGGATCAACGACGTTACCTACCGCATCAAGAAAGGGTTGCGAGGGAAACCTAAGGTAGTCCACGTGGATAGATTGGCGCCGTATCACGGATCTAATAATGCTCGGGACGAGCATGACTAAGAGGGGGGCACTGTTACGCCGTGAAACTTGAGTACGCTATATCTACGACGAAACCAAGAGTAGCATCAAATAATTAAAACGCATTGCTGTGCGAAGCTTCGAGAATAGGAGTACATACTCAGGCCTGGCAAATTCCAGAAAAGTCCGACATACGCTATTATTATTAGATAACATTCAGTAGGTAGTTATGTGGGTGGATAAGGGAATTTGTACCTTCCGGTATTAGCAATAGAGTCGAAATTCGCATGTAAGGTGGCAGATAAGTACCTACTTACGAGAGTAATAATAATGATTTATGGCCTCCCGATATGACCCTATTGTTCTAGAATGTCCTTGAAACGTCGGCATCGAGAAAAGTCGATGGCTTCGCATATAAATACGGGCCCCCGGCTAGAAGCGAGTTCAGTTTGATTTCGTCAGCGATACAGAGCGAACTACCTAAGTGCTTGAAGTGATACCTAGCGACCTAAGCGATACTAAACGGAACTCTGAGTGTTTATAGTGATTGGTTATTTGTTGATTGGACTAATTTGACATTGTTTGTGGTGAATAAAATTATCTGCTAGTAAACCGGCATTTAATTACTCACGTTCGTAACAGTATCACTAGTGCTGATAAGCATCGTTTGATGGTGCGGGTCATGTAGTGATAGCAAAGAATTCAGAAAGACATAATGTATGGTTTTTCAACGCGCCTTTTAAGACTCTTATTTGAAGTATTGGCTACTGCCAGCGATTTCTCTCCCGTGATAGTAGATTATCCCTCAGGAACATGCTCCCGAGAGGAATATTATTTCAAGACATAGGACGCGTGTGCAGCTTTTTTGTGTAGATATGTATTTTATCCCTTCAGGCTTTTGAATGTCAAGAAATTATAAACAAATATCTATACACACATAAAAACTTTCACCTTTATAATATAGGTGTGATTCTTTATCCTTAGAAAAGAAACTACCACTAAAAATAGGAAGACAAAACGCCAAATTAAGACCGTCATCTAAATTATGGGATCGAAAACTAAAAATAATTGAATTGGTCACTTTTGCAGAAAGACAGTTCACGTGACAAGAACGTGGATGAGTGCAGGACCGGTTCTGCAGAACAGGTCGCGTGCAGTAATGCGGCTAGATCATCGATGCTGCGGACTAGATTTAGATGGTATAAGAATATACAGCAATAGATGAAGAAGGCAATTCGAGAATAGAGTTTCGTAGGTGAAGAAAGTTTTAGCATCGAAATGAGTGTAGAAGATCAAGCGACCTTTAGCAACATGAAGAGAATGAATGCGACTGGTGTTACTTTATCCGTCTTAATCGTACGTTATCTTAACCAGCCTCGCTGACGCGCGCTATGGGTAGCTCTCTGTCCGGTAGGGATCTCGTTTGAGTCGACGGCGCAAAACTGAAGGTTTCCAGTAGGACTGATGCCGGCTAGAGCTGCATAAACGGTTGATAGAATAACCGTGGCTCGGAAAGGCAAAGAGTAATTGAAGGACACAGGTATCTTTTAATCAGTAAATGTCTGACACGCCTTCTCGTTAAACCCTAGAGCGGGAAAACCCTCACTTCACAAAAAAACCTTAACAAGCTTAAAACACTCGTCGTAAAGAATTTAAGCTTACTTGTTTTCCATCAGTCCACAAAACGCACACCAAGTCTGAAAGCTCCCTTACTCGAAGCTATCTAGTTATATCGGCGAAACCAATCTCTAACGGTGCTAGCTTTTAACGCGGACGCTAAATTACCGATGTTAGAAAGTCTAGAACCGATGAAAAAACTGATTTACGATTTATTCGTAGATCGTTCATCGGTATCTAATACCTTTTGTTTAATTAAAGTGGTTGATGAGGAGATAGGACAATTCTTTGAAGAGGATCTCAATTCGGTATGCGACTGTGAGATCAGTTTACAAGATAAAATTACAGTCCCGGAATGCTTCTGCATTCGTGAGCTGAATTTAAATCTCAGGTAATTTGGCTCCAGTATTAGAGCCGTACATCATTGCAAAAATAAAAGGCGAGAGAAAAATTACTGTTGATTATTTCGTACAAGATTGGTGAAGACAGTCATAAGACAGTTGGATAAACAGTGCTGCTGCCAGAATTTTCTTTCAAAACTGTTCATCTTTATCACATCAAAAGCGTTGAGACTATTATGACATAATTAACATGTATCGCTAGGTCGTCGAACGCTGCGATATCACGCCCGCATCCGGCAAGAACCGGTAGGGTCCTTACATGGCGATGTAGCGTGCGCTGTAGGAAGTACATGCCTCTAATAACGCTGATAGGTCATTACCATCGCGGAAGATCGCTTGTGACTCAACGTGGAGAAAGCTGAAGTTTTACCAATAAGGCTCCGAAGAAGAGTTAACTAGGGAGAAAAGAAAAGCTATTAGTCCTGGGACTTTGGAGAAATACCAAGAATATTTCGCAGCGCATGAAAAACTAAAGCAGATCCTAGTCACAAATTTAAAACAAGAACAATTCGGAAGCACACATAAGCTCCTCTTTGCGTTGTATTTGTCAATGCTGAAGATTGTGACCTCCAAGCTTCATCAATTTAACAGACCAACCGGATTGTTCAAAAGAGTTACCCCAGCTCTAGAACGCAAAGAGTAAATGAAGGAACACAGAAATAGAATGGAATAGAAAAACATTTATTCGACACTGCACAAGGATTACAAACAAAAAGTAAATTAGACACGTAGATTGCAGTCGCAAAAGTTTGATTCCCGAGGAATTAGGTATTTGATGATTGCCCAGCAAAAACCAAGACCATATAAGACCAAAGAGGCTAATATAAAACAAACATAGATACCTGCTTTATACATTATCAAGCAGACAGGCAGCTCAATAACTTACTATACGCTAAACAATGTCAAGGCGATACTGAGCACTTTTATCGACATACACTAAGTGCAGTAGGTACGCCTTGGTCGTGACCAGACAGAAAACTGTTAGGGGACCGTAAAACTGGCCACATACGTACACCTACATAGATGAGCTAAAGTCTTCGTAGTCGTAAATAACATTTTACTAACGTAACCTTTGCATGTTAAATAACTTATTACTGTAGACTATAAATGTAATTTATTATCGAGCCAGCGGTTTTGTGATACGCGAAAGGTCGTTAGGGAAAATAAAAACTATTTTAGGACTGGGAAACTGTGCAAATTGTGCAATACCTATTGCAAATATGACCTCACTGCATGAGGCATCGCTGCAAAATGTTAGGTCGTTAATGAAACAATTACTTTTGAAAGTAATACCCTAACACCAGTCTGTAATAAACTTATAAAGCTATAGGTCAAAAGTCAGAAGCTTTATTTCAAATAGACCATTTACAAGCACTTTTGAATACTCAAAATGTTGGTCAGTCAAAAAAGAAAGTGAAGTTAAATTGTAAGCTTAGGACTGGAGGGACTGGCCCGCAATGGCTGAGGACAGACGTGAGTGAAAAAGGGAGAGAGTGGACTTTACCCAGCAATGGGGCATAAAAGGCTAACCAAATAACATATAGGCAAGCTGTGTCAGATGTGACAAATATCCCTAATCAGATAGGTCTGTAACTGCATTACGTGGCACTTGATGACCGCTGCAAGCTGCGGTGACCTCATGATGAGGTAACCACTTCCGAACGCGAGATTATTACTGCCATTACACCCTATACATTTCAACTTTCTTTGAACAAAAGACTGGATACTGAAGCTCTAGCTGATGTTCCACTTAAATTGAAGATAATATGGGAACTACCATAATGATTTGTAGAGTAACCAATGTGCTTTGTGCAATAAAGGGGTTAGAAATATGCGGAACAAGGTGTTAAGTCCCAAATACATCCGTTAATAAGGGAGGACCAGTCACAATACAGCCTACCCAGTTGTTTCGGACAACTGCCTAATAAGTTGATAACGGACTGTTTTATGTATGTTGTTTTGTCAACCTAAAATTTTAAATCCTTCTCTTAGAGGATTTAAAATTTTCATGTTGAGTATTTGTTAAATTCTACGATAGCAGTACGATCCTGGATCTTGAAGTGAATACGTTTAAGTGATCTTCTAACCTATGAATAAGTAATATTGATCGCAGGTGCAAGTTCATTTATTATTTGCGATCCTGCGACGTCGACGACCTCAGTCATTTTACTCATGCAGTAACATTCTCAAAGGAACCTGTCAAAACATTGGATATGCCTGACACACACAACCTTATTTTTAACCGTCCATTATAAATAAATTACGTAAGCAAAGTCTTTGAACATGACGAGTGTGGTAATGTTTTAAATATAGAAAATGATTGTATTTTGTTACATGGCTAACAAGTTTATGAAGCTGAATTGAATATAGGCAATAGTAACTCTTGTAACTTAAGATATAAGGACCACTAGACTATAACGAAGAAAGGACTATATTGAATCGGTCCTGTCATACTAAATGAACAATGCATCAAATTATTAGACGCTATAAATATAGCTATATAAAAGGAAATTCCTGGGGAAACTAAACTAACTAAAACTCCGGATATCACATGCTAATCTGTCAAAGGCATTTTAATTAAATTAGAGTACTATTTATTACGATTAGAACATATAACAGGAAATACAACATATTCGCTTGTAACAAAACTTTATAGAAGAAATTGGTGCCAACAGATTGCATTTATTTATAATATTGATGAGGATGAAACAATAAAATCACTGTGAGAAATGATTGAAACGGAAGGATTGTGAATTTTATTTCGAAGTTTTTGAGCTATTCAGTCACGAACAGTCATTAGTGTATCCGCTTCAATAATTAATGAACTAGCATCTTAACTGCATTTCTAGTTTTTATCGCAAAATAGAGACAGAAAATTCCTCAATGATTATGAAGGCACATTGTAACACAAAATCTGTCATTTGACGAACGACGCTTTTACAAAACACGATTCCGAGCGATCGTGTAAACAACCGTTGCCATAGAAACGGTACCATGGATTATTCAACAATGAATTGGCAACGCAAGCTGTAATCTAGCCGGGCTAGACCGGCGCCCACGCCGCTAAACGAACCGAGACTAGCAAGCGTGGGCGAGTAATTGTTAGGGATGATAGATTCCATCGGATGGATGTCAGTCCGTCATCTTCACAACTACATTTACGTATTCAGAAGGTTAAAGTTGAAATGTTCTCTATTGGTGATAAAAGACGTTAATTCAAACTTAATGATGAAGAAATTTGAATAGCAGCTTGACGACTGACGATTGAAGATGTTAATATATTCAAAATTGTACATTCAAGGTCATGATCATTTAGTTCGTATTGCAAAACCAGTTTCTTGAGTCACACAACTGTCACAAAAGATGTGATAGAGAACAGAAATACTATAGGAACTATAACAGAGGAAATATCAGTCCTAATATGGAACTGTCAGAGTCAACCCTACGCGTAGGTACACGTACGAATAACATAACTCGTCTCATTGTAACAGTTTGGGCACGGAACACCTTAGTTTGTTTCAATTCGCCTGACAGCTCAGGATGCTCAAGTTAACAAATCTGACAGCAGAAACAAATCAACCGCGCAACTGTCTTCATGATATGAACGTGTAAACGAACGCAGATATTTACGTGAAACTCCATTAAAATGTTGCTCTATAATAGAGAAGGATACACAATACATTGCGCACGGAAAGTTTCAAACGGAAACAGGATGCTTGGGGAAGCAACTTTTATATCTGGTAAACTTTGACTGGAGCACAGAATAATGAGGCCCAACTTTAAATTACGATACAAAATTTTCACTGAACATTCTCGTAACATGCAACCAAGCGGCATGTAAGCATCCAATTACACCACATGCCTAAATATAGCCATCCAATACTGAACCTGTCTAAGAGGACATTAGACTTGCAAACTCTCGTCTAAACATACAAACCAAACCTTTTCTGAGCCTGTCAATAGACAGTTAATCAAGTTCCATTTACAACAGTATTCGCAGGGTTAACCATATTCAATTAACTGGATCCGACGGACTAACAGTGCTTAAGGAGGAAACGTCTCTCCGTTATGACGGACATGTGGCTACTAAATACGTGGGCATAGAGAATTCGTTATGAGGGCTCAATTAGTAGACTATGGTACGGCGGATAACGGTAGTCAATTAAAGGGCTCAGCTTTGAACAAGTTATTTGATTGATGGAAACTCAGTGACTCGTAGATTTTTTGCTGCGGGATTGGTTCTATATTTTTTTGCCTTTCAATAATATGAGTGGACTGTGCAATTTTGTGATAGATATGATTTTTTCTTTTTATAGCTGTTTCAAGTTCTTTAGTGTCTTTCGTAATAAAATCAAGTAACCTTTCCTTCAATTCATTACATTTAAATAAAATAAAGATGGTTGTGCTCAGTTGCCTGATCAAATAAAAGATCCTCGCATCCAACTCTCGCAATTCCGACCATCACAAAAACTGACGCATCCTTTTTGGGTCAAGCAAATATTCTTTCAACTGGTTTACGACATTTTATTTATTATTCCAACAACTTCGTATTTATGGTGAGTGCATTGAGAACTGTTTTTCAATTTTTGCTGTCACAGGATTCACATTTCTGGACGGGATCCAAATGCATTCGAGGAAAACAATTAATTTGAAGCCACTTAAAAAACTTGTGTGTTCCATGAGTCAAATCTGACGTCATGTTATGGTGTAATATCTGAGGAGCTGCGAATGTGGGATGATATTAATAGGATCGTGTCAGGGACTCCAGAGTACACGCCCTGCTCGTAAAAAGCACAACTGTTCCGAAATTATGTTCCAATTACTTTATTAGTTCAGTAGGATTATAAAATACTAGCTTCTGTCTGTGGCTTCGCCCGCGTCAAAATAGGTTTCTCCATACAAACTTTGAACTCCGTTTCCTCCCCTTAAGTGGTGAATTTTGAAAAATCCTCTCTTTGAGCTCAGGTACGTCATATAACTTCAGTGTTTCCTCCATAAAAGGAAACCATGAAGCAAAATTTTCTCGCAAAATCCCAGTAGTTTTAGCTGTGAATTGATATGTCAGTCAGTCAGTTTCTCCTTTTATAACCGTTGTATAGGGGTATTTTTGTTAAGCGAGTAGTGGAAACATTTTTAATTTACTTGAGTTATATTATTTTATTGAAGGATTAGCGCGGGGTCGCGGCAGCCCAAGAAGGAGATGGCGGGACGACTTGGATGTCTTCCTTGAGAATTGGCAAGAAGTGGCTCAAAGCCGGGAACGATGGA
Source organism: Mythimna separata (assembly GCA_030763345.1). Classification (NCBI taxonomy): domain Eukaryota; kingdom Metazoa; phylum Arthropoda; class Insecta; order Lepidoptera; family Noctuidae; genus Mythimna; species Mythimna separata. The sequence continues at coordinate 973,470 of CM061188.1, read as the reverse complement.
AGGAATGGAGGGAGGCCTTTGCCCAGCAGTGGGACAGCATAGGCTAGATATAATAATAATAATGTTATTTTGTACCCAAAATACCAGTGTCAGGATCTTCATATTGGTCTGTGATTTTATAAGTTATCTATGTGTTGTTTTAGAGATTACTTTATTAGTTCAGTGTAGCACTATAAAATACAAATTACACACATGAATTACTCACAAGTAACGACGTGAAATGAGAATAAAATAACATTGACAGTACGGGAATGTGTGACTGAAGCCCCGTTTCTGACATCCGCTATTTCGAGCGGCGCGCTGTTTATCATAACATATCGTTGGAGAATTCGCGTTTGTTTATGATCGCTGTAGTAATTTCACAACTACTATGACATATATATTACTATACACACATAACATATGATATTACTGACCGACTGAGATGTATGCCAAATTAAATATTACGTTTACTTGTGTAGTAAACGGATTCCATTATTATTTTGTCAAAGTCAATAATAAGCAGCTTCTGTGCTCATCAATCTGTATCAGTTCTTTAATTTTTTATGTGTTTGTGTGTACATAAATAAATAAATAGCCAGTAGGTACCTAAAGTTGCCAGCAACTTCGCCCGCATAAAGGTAAACCTATGTCACTCAGTGATAAAGCAAAATTCTACTGCTGAAATATTTTTTTAAATAGTTTTCGAGGTTATTTATTACAAACAAAAATACAAATCTTTCCTTTTCATAATATTAGTAGATAGTAAATTAGACTAAGAGTATACTAAGCTAGAAAACAATATTTAGGCGGATCTGGTCGAAGCCTACTAGGGTTCTGGGTTACACGAAAGAGAATCCCAAACCTGGAACGAAGACTAAGATGGAACAGGAGTGGATTTTAGTCAGTAAAAGTCTGACACACCCTCCCAATCCACTCAGAGCGGGAAAGGTTATAATGATGATATCCTACATGAAAAAAAAAAAACAATGGGTCTGCTAATCCCAGTTTACCATTTTCCCCCTACCATAAAAACACAAAAACAAAACAATATAAGGTAAAAATCCGTTGAACCCAAACAATAACAAAGGCGTTATCTGCAGCATCAATTAAGCCCAATCTGTTTGAACACATGTAACCTTATCTGAGCAAATAGATGAGAAAACTGTGCCAGAGATAACGCACAGCTGATGGGGCAATCTGATACCGTTGTGCCTAGATAATAGATAGCGTAGTGACCTAGTCGAGATGCTGTCGTATTTATTTGATAGAGAATTTCTTTCAGGAATAAACAAGGCGAAAAATTGTCCGTAGTTATTTGTATTGTTTTTTTTTAGAATAGGTTTATTGGTAAGCATTTACTGCATCATCTTTCTGTCCAGTCAATTCTAAATCCTTTTCTCATCATCTGCCTAGCCTTTTTCCCAACTATATTGGGGTCGGCTTCCAGTCAAGCCGGATTTAGCTGAATACCAGTATTTTAGAGGAGCGGCTGCCCACCAGACCTCCGCAACCCATTAACTGGGGTAACACGGTACTTCATGGCAAGACTGGAGTCAGATTTACTGGCTTCTGACTATCCGTAACGACTGCCAAAGATCTACAAATGACAGCCAAGCCCTTCATCCAATGAGTTCTCCCGCTCTAGGGTGAACCTCGCGCGTGTCAGACTTTAACTGACTAAAACCCACTCCAATATAGAAAGAAAGATATTTGCCTGACTTTCCAGGACCACGAGGTTCCCTTTCAGACATGGCATCTGTGTTTGCATCTTTAACATAAAAGATAATAAGATGGATCCGATCCCAGGCCGACTTAGACCGTTTTCACATTATCCGATCCGATATCGGTATCGGACGCCGATACGATATCGGGGTAAGTAAAATGTATGAAATGCTGTGCTCCGATATCCGATATCGGGTCGGACAATATGAAAGACAGGTACATATTTCATACATTTACCTTACCCCGATATCGTATCGGCGTCCGATACCGATATCGGATCGGAATATGTGAAAACGGTCTTACTCTCAGACAATCGATCGATTCTTAAATCATTCTGATTGTCAAACAAATTATTTGACCTTTACAAAATCAGAACACAACATCGAAATAGATTTCATTAACGTAAAACCGGATGCTACTCCATTCTCATTCACTATTCCAACAGCTACTAAAACACTTAACATCCAAGTGTTTTTCTTCCACAGCTGAAGAGACGAGCATGTGAAGTGCTTTGTAATGTCATATTACATACACACACGATTATTATTATCTATAAGATTAACCATTTCAGATAGAAACATCACTATTACGAAATCTTTTCAACCCAGACGAAGTAACGGCATCATCTCCGCGTTCTGAATTATATATTGAAAGCAGAAATGTTATTTGCGTAAAGCTTATTCAGAGTACCCTTGACATGTCACGAGATGCTCCATATTCATGAAGGAAGGTCTACTCAAAAATAAATGTCAGAATAAAATAAGGAAACTGGATAAAGATGCAGTGAGATGTCGATTCGGTAAAGGTCTATTTGATGACCCATATCTGAGGAAGTGGCAGACAAATGTGACGAAAAATGCTGATAAAGATCTGAAAGAAGCTATAAGCTGTGAAAGAAAGGGCTGGGCCCTGACAATGGGAAGTTTATAAGGCTGATTATGCTTATGCTTAAGCAGTGAAGGATCACAATCCATTTTTCATAGAAGCAATGCCTTAGCAAATCATTTAAGTCCTGATGATCTTTATAAATAACTCTATAAAAACAGAGGCGTTGTTTTAACAAATCCAATAGCTGATTAATTCCGTTTGTTACATTCTAACTAACCCATTTTTTACTTTCAGATGCCCTCGGAATCTTCGTCTATAACGTATTATAATCCCAAATTACAAAACAGCCCATGTACCTATTTTTATAGCAAAACCCTGTTTAATTTATCTGCTAACGTCTGCTCCCAAAATAGATAGCTGATGATAAAAACAGTTCACACAAACATTTGTTCGCGAAATGTTATCTATATAAAGTTTCTTGTAGATACAAGCGTTAATATTTATAATAAAAACAAAGTAACGAACATAATTAGTAGTGATAATGATAACTTTACTGTAAACAATGTCAAATGAGTCACAGCGTGAAATAACTTTGCGTCTGTGAGTAGAAGAGATAACGCACACACGCACACATAAATAGAGATATACGAGGAGACTATTAGTAAAATGTTGCTTCTGTGAATGCATTGGACAAATTGTTTCGAGTTTTTTTATGTAACATAAACTATACTCCGTCGGTTTAGGTAGTTGGTATGTCTTTTTATATTAAAGATGTCGTATATAATATACACAAAGATTATTTAAATTTAGTTTATTAGCTAACATCGATTTAGGTAAATACCTATGTCCAAAGATTTTTACATTCAATTTTTAGACAACTTTTAGATAAAAAGACATGCCAAGATTGTTTACCTTTAGTTAACTACCTAAACCGATGGAGTATAGTGCTTGACTGCAATCCCACCTGATGGTAAGCAATGATGCAATCGTTGATGGTGAGGTTCACAAATTTATTAAAAACCTATTCACTATAGCCTTGAAGACACCCAAATTATAGTCAGACGGGAAGACCGCAGCAAGCGAATTCTTAAAAATCCTTCGATGATCGCGATATAAAAGACGAGGAGAAACGCTTAGTTAGTAGCTTTTTACCGTTGAACTGCCGCGATAGCCCTCAATATTTTTAATAGGTTTCAGTAGCAGTAGCATCTATAGTATCTTCTGTTTCCCTAAAAACGATACGCAGAAACCAGAGAAACCTGTGAAGGGCTACTTACTGCCTACTTTGACGATATGCTTGGTTGAAATGTGAATTGAAAACGAGCCAAACGGGCCAGTTATTGTGTAACAATAATCATTCTACTTTCCAAGAAATAGGGCAAGAAACAAATAAACTGATAATGGGTATCGATAGCGACTCTGATATCACGAATGTTTCTCTAAGCCCAGACATTACGGCTATTCAGATAGAATGGACATGGTCTCTACAGCGTATTCGCAAGTCCTCAGCGAAATTTTATGACACAATGTGGACACATTTGACCCCTGAATACAGTCAAGTTGCATTCTGTTCACGTACTACGGTTTTATACACACCCTCTTTCGACATGTCCTCGTTTGGGCAATAAAATACTGTTACGGACCTCGTGGAGGGCCGTAATGTCACCACAAAAGAGACAGTAGATAGTATAATAAGTGGACATGCATTTTCTTATTACAGTCAGTATTAAGAAAATGATCGAGGATATGTCCAGTGATATGTCGTTTTAAATTGTAACAACATTGCTTAGCGCCTAGTGCTTGGCGTTTATCCAGATAAAAATAGAAGCGAGAAAACTAGCTAAGCATACAGTGTAGGAGTGATTCCGTAGATTCTAGAGAGGTCATTTGCCTGATACCTTTCTTGGCAGCTGGCGCTAAGCGCGACCTAAACTTAGGTGTTGTTTTGAGACCGAAATAGCGGGATAAAAAGTGCATTACTCCGACCACTCAAATTTTCCAAATTAAGTGCTGTTTTGAAAATTTAGTGTAAGAATTGTAATTTTATTATAGGTACACTAAAAGGTAACATTACAGTTTATACAATATCTTAATGGCTACAATGGCAGTCTTATCGCTGACAGCGATATCTACCAGACAACCTTAGGATGCAGAAGATATATGAAAGGGAGTTAGTGAAAGCGTGACGAGTGACAGGACAGAATGGAAGAAAAAAGCATGTTGCGCCCACCCCAAATAAAACGAGACAAGGACAGGAAGATGATGATGAAGTGCTGTTTTGGCATTAGGTTTTAAAGTAGGTATTAACTAGCACCAATTTTTTTAATAAGCAAAATCAGGTTAATAGACTCTTCTTTTATTCCTGCCCTTATCCCGTGTTACTTGGGGTCGGCGCAACATGTTTTTTCCTTCTATCCTGTCCTGTCACCCGTCATAACATCACTAACACCCTTTAGGCGTTTAATAGACTATAAACTATATATTTCACTACCAAGCCGTAGATTCAACGCTCTGTTAGTAACAGGACTATTGTTTAGCACAATGATCTCAGAAGAGCCTGCGGTCAGCTATTGTCGTTCTAAAGACATCTGCGGTCAGCGTGGTTATGTACAAAGGCGAAAGTAAGGGAGATGGAAACTCTTTGAATTAAATATTTCGACTTTGAAGACTTTGTGTGGTTAACTGATGGAAGAGAAGACTGTAAACAAATTGTTGAGTACCGATCACAAGAGAAATCTTGATAGAAGGACTATAATAAGATGTCAAACTTTGGGGGTGATACCTACACTTTCTCTTAGGGTTATTGTAGTTTAGGTTATAGTGTATCCCTCAGTTCAGTGTGACTTTTGGCATAGGCCTCCTCCAAGTATTTCCATTGGACTCTGTCCATTGCTACTCTTGTCTAATACGGACCCGAGGTCAAGCGGATTTCATCTTCCCATTTTCTTATTTGGCGACCTTGTTTTTTATTCCATTGTCTTGTCACCCGTCATACTATCACTCTCTTTTTTTTCATATTAATTACTATTACACTATTCGATACATTTGTTTATTTATATAAATATGTATATAGTCTCATTAACAACTATACTCATAAACAGTTTTTTTTTTTTTTTTTTTTTCCTGGTAGGGGAATCATCAGAATGACTTCCCCCGCTCTTGGGCGGAGCGGGAGGGCGTGTCAGACTCTTACTGACTAAACCCCTACCCCGTTCCTTCGTTGCCTTCGTTCTGGGGGGGACTCGGTATCAACCGTTAGGAATACCACATGTTCCCCCCAGAGGCTTCGGCCCTACCGGGCCCCTACAGTTTGCTGACATCTCCTTGAGGCGCGCGTGGAACAGAACGCGCCGTTGACGACTGGGCTCGGTCCAGATTATTTCCAGACTGCCGGACGGCGAGCTACCCAGTGCTCGCCGTCCGCGAACCCGCGCCTACGGTGGTCGGAAATCGGGATCGGGATCTCGGCGGCGGCGGCGTGAGGACCGTTCCCTCACGCGCTCGCGGTCAGCAGCCTCCTTCACGAGCATCACTGCTTCGCAGAAGGAGGCGACCGCATGCCAACCCTCCTCGCTCCGGACCATGGCCTGAACCAGGGCCCGGCGCGAGAGGTCGCCGCTCCCGATAGTCTCCACGAGGACACGGCGGTGCTCCGCCCAGGCGGGGCACACTTCTACCGTGTGCTCCACCGTGTCCTCCGGGCGGTCTACACAGTGGCGACACCCGGGCGTCCTCTCCTGCTTGATTCGATGCAGGAACCTCCCGAACTTACCGTGTCCGGTGAGGACCTGCGTCACACGGAAAGAGAGGACGCCGTGACCTCTTTCCAACCACTCCTCAAAGAGGGGCCTAACCGCCTCAATGACGGCGTGCCCAGCACTGGGTTGCGACAGTCGCAGTCGCCATGCCACCCTAAGATCATACTCATAAACAGTTGGTATGCGCAGAATGACGTCACCACAATCAAACACTCGAACCCGAGTATAATTCAGTAATTGCTAAGATTTTTATCGGAGCACAAATAAGCATGAGCCATAGTTAATTGGAGCAATTGTTGCAGCCAGCAATTATGTCAATGTTTCAGATGTTACGTGAACTATTTGAGGACAAATTGCTCTACATTCACGAAGAAATATTGGGGCTAATTGACTAGGTTTTGTTTCAAGGACTTCGTGGAGAATAGAGATTTATAGGTCATTGTAGAGCGTGTCACCATCATCATCTCTGCCGAAAAACGTCCACTGCTAGAATCTACTGCTAGACATAGGCCTGGGGCCATGGATCGTATTACGAAAGGGAAGCTCGTGACCCCAGAACGAAGGCAACGAAGGAATGGGGTGGGGTTTAGTCAGTTAAAGTCTGACATGCCCTCCCGTTCCGCCCAAGAGCAGAAGAAGTCATTCTGATGATTGCCCAAATGAAAGAAAAAAGAACTGTTAGACATAGGCCTCCCCCAAACGTCGCCTGAAACAACGACGGTCCTGTCCGTTTCGCATCCATCGGATTTCCACGACCGTGTAAGCTGTCCAAATAGTTGTTTATACAAATGAGTTACTCCATTTCACCACATTTGCCACCATTTCCAAGAGTTTTGATTGCTTGAAAATCTTCTCTAATTGATGTTAATTAGAGCTTTCGATTATCGAGAGCTTAGCCAATAAAAAAACTAAAAATTAACAGTCAATTAACACATCAAATCTCTACACACATACCCGGATCTAAGAGCCATAGGCAGGTAGCGATAACTTCCCGTAATAGCCTACTTAAGGACCACGGCAAAGTCAAGCGGGACTCGAGAACCGGAGAACAGCCGGCGCATCTAAATGACATGTTTAAACGCGAAGTACCTCGCATGGCAGGCATAATCATGGCGAACGAACGCGATGGTAAGGAGGTATATGTTGGCGTTTTGAGTATCTTTGTGGGTTTTGCCTCGTTGGGGATAAGACGGGATTCAACGTGATTTTAGCTTCTATTAAACGAGCACCTTCCATGAATGGGGTACATGGAAAGTGAGCAAACCGAGAAATTTAAGAAACTAACGAAGAAAGATGAAATCACAAATAAATAACTTTAAAATATACCTTAAAAGAGGAACATTACGGAATTTGCAGACAAAATATGACTAGCAGTTTTGGTTACCGAGGCAGTTTAGCTTATCCCAATCCGATTCGAATACAAGGACATTTTTTTATTGTTGATAGGTCTGCGCTTGCCTCACTTAATGGAAAGCGATGATGCGGCATCTATCTAGGCTTTCCTATTTCTGTGTTCCTACTACTTACACCGCATTAGCCACCATTAACAAAATAAACAGTTAACAAATACATAACAAGCGGAGTCGTATAAACAAGCTGTTAATTAATATAGTATTCTAAGCGCCGGCCGTAACGGAAGTTTTCTTTTACAAGCTAATGGTGAGCGCTGATGGATTCTTACGAAACAATGGCGGGGATATAGGAAATTGTTAACAGTAGAAAAATACGTGATTTGTTGTGATTTAGTGACAGTTACTTAATTGGTTTTGATGAACTCTGTAATATAAGCAAAGTTGTAGCTTATGTGGCAGTTAGCGTTGCAGGCGTCCGGATAAAGCCGGACACGGTCAGGCTTTTTGGTTGTGTGTCCGGCCAAATTAGGTGGAGTACGGCCTGTCCGGCTTTTGTTAGGCTTTTTAAATTTGACCATTTCTATAGATTTGTCATGCGTTTGCAGACCAGCAATTACTTGTTATTTCAAATTGGCTTTTTTACTCAATGTCCGGCTACACTGGTTTGTCCGGCTTTTCGGTTTGAAGATCTGGCAACCCTAGTTGCAGTATATTATAAAAGGTAAATTGTTTTTTGTAGGAAGAAATACTGATCTGATTGCGAAAATTCTTTGGACAATGATAGAGAGCTACTCTTTGTATTCCAAAGAGGATAGATAAGATATCCGATGGATACGAGACGCATAGGACCCGTCGTTGTGGCGACGCTTGGGGGAGGCCTATGTTCAGCAGTGGAAGTCTTTCGGCTGAGATGATGTTGATGACTCCTGTAAAAAGGGCTACGAGAGTGTAAAGAATAGAGAAAATCACCCCTGAAGTATTAAACTTTAGCTTAGCAACTTTTTCTTTTCCTACAACAGCATTTTAGCAAACTGCTTTCGAAATACCGTTTGGTCAAAGCTCGTATACTCAGAAATACACATGTATGCGAAGCGTTTCCGATTGTGAAAGTGTTACACAACAATGATGGTGCAGGTGCGCTTGGCTATATCCAGACAACAAACATATTTCCGTTCAACAACTGTTTATTTTCGCTACAAGTTTACAGGATATTGATTCACGATTTTCTGATATTGATGAGACTAGTTAAGATAGAAAATGGAGAAAATGGTATCGTGAAGGTTTATAGGGGAGAATGGCCGAAGCAAACGTTTTTCGAAGGGCTGAAGATGGTGATGAGTCAAACTAAAAACATTTCATGTTATCAATCAAAACTTTTAGGGATTTTGAGCATCAAAGTAGGGTCCAGACAAACTGTTCTCGTGTGTGTGCTTCTATGAGGAGATTTTTTGGAATGACTGGCGCTAGACTGTAATCCTCAAGGAAAGCGTAAACGTGGTCGCCCTAAGCAGACCTGACGACAAACTGTCTTCACCGCGGCGAAGAACATTATAGGGTAAACCTGGAGCAAAATGAAGCGCGAAGGTCAAGATGGTGGACCACTGTGGACGCCCTCTGGCCCATCTAAGGGACATAGGAACTTAAAACATGGAATTATGTTTCTCGCGACATGTTAGTCTATTAACAGATATAATATAACAATGTACCAGCAGTCAAAATTACAGCCTGTCCTTGTACTGACCTACACAGTAATTTAAGCAATTACATCAAATACTAGGATCGCAGTTTTTAGTACCTATTTTCTGTCTCCTTTTTCTTTTCTTATTCTGTTGTGTGTGTACAAAAACTGTTAAATAAATAAATAAATACAATAGAACTTTATCTCAATGAAACTTAGTAAATAAATGGTTGCGTCATTCGCTTAACCTGTAAGTCAAGTGGTTTTTATGAGTCTCGAGATGATGAGACGTCTGTCAGCGAATTTTAAATCTGGCAATATTGTAGGTCTCAAGCTATGTAGCGTGTCTTGAGGAGACTTGAAATCGGTCTGCGGAAGTTAATACTTAGTTGAATGATGTATGTTTGCATCCGGATAAGATATTAAAATGACTCATATGATAATAATCATAATATTTGATGCTGTAGTACAACAGAATATTTTTTTTGTGAAGTCTAATGGGATAACCAGGTTGTTTTTTCGAGATTAGTCCTCGTGATTAGGTATATTATAATGGTAGCAGGTATTTTGGGGAATGTGCGTCGGAATTGCATATTTTAACGTTTGAATCCCCGACCGGTCCTATGAGACCGCGCTGTTATTGTTTTACTATTGTGTCTCGTTTCGTGGGTATCTGAGTAAATAACTCAGAAGCCGGTAAATCTGACTTCAGTCTTGCCATGAAGTTACCCTAGATAATGGGTTGTGGAGGTCTGGTAGGCAGCCGCTCCTCGTAAAATACTAGTATTCAGCTAAATCCGGTTTGACTGGAAGCCGACCCCAATATAGTTGGGAAAACGTTAGGCAGATGATAAAATCCGCCAAGCCCGTTCCGTTCCATCATCGAACCACCAGACGTACGGCGATGCGCCATTGCTATATGGTGGACATTCTACCTATAAACCCCGGAATTCCCTGCCGGAGTCAATGTTTTCTGATAGCTACAACCTCTTCCGGTCAGCGTACTCTATCGTCGACCACATACTTGCTTTTCGTCCAGTGAGATAGTGGTCAAGCGAGAGCCTACCAACAATTTAAAAAATATATATCAGCTATACATAATATGATAACAAGTTTTTGATATAGCAATATACGTTACAAACAAGTTTAAATCTCTTTTAATCATCATCATCTTTTAATAACTTTTTATAATTAATCAACAGATCGCAGTCAAGCACCAGTTCATGTTACTTAAAAAAATGACCAATTTACTAAATTAAATCATTCTATCATAGATGACGCGATTCTCGCCGGAATCGATGATCTAATATAATAATTACGTATAATCGGAAGCCCATAGGTCAAATATTACATACCGAACATTACTCACTGAGCATATTAATCACTTTGTAATAAAACTGTAATCATGACATTATTTCTATTTGTGTCAATGACATATCATGTATGCATTTTCCCTTATCGGAGACTAGCTGTCTCTGGGAGTTTCACCCGCGACTGTGGTTATTGCTCCGTTCCCGTGGGTCGTAGCGTGATGATATATAGCCAAGCCAAGCCGTCCTCGATAAATAGGCTAACTAACACTAAAATATTTTCATCATTTCGAACTAGAAGTTTCTGATTACTAAGTGCATTTAACAAAACATACAAACTTTTTAAATTATTAGTTTAGACACTGGTATAGCTATCCCAGCCAGGTGGATACCCGTTTTTTTTTTTTAAGTGGTATATCATCCAATGATTTCCAGCTCTAGGGTGTGTCAAACTTTTACTGACTAAACCCACTCCTATGTTCCTCCGTTGCCTGGCGTCCCAGGACCCCGCCGTTGCATTTTGGACGACCCATGACCGCAGTAAACTGTTTTTTTCTCATGATTCATGGTGTGCCAAATGAACTTGTTTTATTTCTGCGGCTTCGCTCGCTTTTTCGCTCTATAGAGACAAAACGCTGATTATTGATCAGCAGGACTAATAAGAAAGTTAGAGCATATAAAAATTATACGACAAAACGAGAGCAAAGCAATAAAAACTCCCAACTCAGACAGACAAAAGCATTAACAACATTCGTAAACCAAAAAAAACCTAGACGTGATTCGCGCCAGCCATCATGCATTTACAAATGGACCATTTTATATTAGGCCACGTATTGGGCAATCACAAAAAGTGTTGACGTGATGTCATCAGGAAACAGCGGCCGTCGTGGCCCATCGTGGCCCATTGTCGGCCATTGCGAGCCACGGTTATCACGCTGATGTCACCGCCTAAAGGTCGAGGCTGGAATGAACTTGATTTTTTAAATATTTTTTTTTTTATAGGCACTGATTGTTACGTAAAGGTTATTGACTAGAGTCTGCTGATAAGGACTTTTTTATTATTATCTTCTTTGCTTTTTATGATAAGGGGGTGAAAATCTGTGTAAATATGTGCTAGTGGCAAACATGATTTGGTTTCATTTTTTAAAATAAAATTTTCGTATTGGATAGGTTATTTATTTGTTGTTCAAACTTTTCTGTCTATTTATGAATATGGAGTCTGTCCGTCGGTCACCAGGCTTAGACGAAAAATATAAATATAATATAAATCATCAAGCCATTTGTTTGCTACAGACGTTACAACTTACAAAAAATACTAAAAGTAAACAATCACATACAAAGTATTCAAGGTTGCACATTGACAGTTAAAGTTTAAAGTATATGGCATGGTGACATAAGCCCAACCAAGGCTAATGCACACATGATTGTGAGCTGTTCTCTACTATGTAACAATAAAACAAACTTTATTATAAAAATGATACCTACATGAGGAGCTTGGGCTAGATAATAACAGCCGCACGGGTGGATCTTCAAGGTTAAGCAACGCTTACCAAGGTTGGTCTGTGGATGGGTGACCATCTTAACATACCGAGTTTCCCTCGTGCCTCGGAAAGCACGTTAAGCCGTAGGTCCCGGCTGGCATTTGTAGATCTTTGGCAGTTGTTACGGATAGTTAGAAGCTAGTAAATCTGACTCCAGTCTTGCCATGAAGTATTGTGTTACCCCAGTTAATGGGTTGTGGAGGTCTGGTAAGCCGCCACTCCTCGTAAAATATTGGCATTCAGCTAAATCCGGCTTGACTAGAAGCCGACCCCAATATAGTTGGGAAAAGGCTAGGTAGATGATGATACCTACATGAGAAACATACCTAAGATTGTTTTAGTACTTTGTGGTGAAAAAATTCATTGTTTGTAGATTATTATTGTAGTAGGTATTGCAATTTGAGATTATGATGTCATGCGGGGATTATACATATAGACGTGGGGAAACAGATACAAAATACCCATACAGTGCCCATATTTATTTGTACAGGTAAATTTTATTAACATGTCTTTTTTTGGATAGACTCGTTTTTGACCACTATCTCACCTGATGGTTAGTGATGATGTGATTGACGATGAAGTAGAAGATAATTATTCCCTCTTGACTTAAGGACTCTTAGGTGTGTTGTAAATATCAGGAATTTAATTCATGAATCCCCGAGCGGTAACTGGTGACCGCACTGTATGTCTTACTATTGTGTTTCGTTTTGTGGGAATCTGATAGGTGAAACAGACTACGACAAAAAGTTTTTGGTTTTAGAAGAAACATTTTGCATATAATACAAACGTGTTATAGTAGAGAAAAACCGAGAATTTAAATAATTTGTAACCCGAGTGGAGCTAGCTATCCACTCCATTTACAACAATCCATTCCACCATCCAGCCATTTACAACAATTCATTCCACCATCCATCCATTTACAATCTATTTAACATAATTATTCACACTATGAAATCAACTGTTTAACCCTGAAAGAGCAAATCAAATGCCATGCTTTTTCCTCAAATATTTGCTTGATAAGCATTATTTGGTATTTACATGGTTATTAATAGTTCAATTATCCTCGTATTTGTGGAAATATAGTGTTTATAAAAATAATGTTGTAATAAGGATGAATGTCATGGTAAATAACTGTGATAACAATAAATTTGAAATATTATGATTGCCATCTGATTTAAGTCAATTATTATTGTTTGTTATTGGCTGAAATGAAAACCAAATTAAAAATTTAGCAAACAAGTCTACTATAGTAGCCCCAAGAGAATATTCAAGATAATTCATTGACTATTTTATGTAGGTAAACAATTAATTACTCAGATACCCGCGAAACGAGACACAATAGTAAAACAATAACAGCGCGGTCTCATTGGACCGGTCGGGGATTCAAACGTTAACTTAAAAATAAAATTTGGTTTGCATTATTTTTATTTATTTTTTAAAAGGACAAGTAAGTGAACAACAACCATCAGCAGTTCTTTTTGATAATGTTTTGCATCTTGTAGAGGCTTTTTGAGCTCACATAGGTTTCTTTTTATTTTGTAGTTTGAGTTGAGCGAGTCATAAAAAAAAAATCTTTTCTTTGTGCAAATTGTTTAATACTTACACATTATGTTTGAATCAAATAAAATTAGCTTATCATGAGTGGATACTTGATTTTATAGTTAATAATGAAATTAATTACTTGGTATTTAAATACATAATAGTAAAACAAAAGTACTTATTATATTGCTGAACAATGTAAGCATCAACAATACTTATTACGCAAAGCAATATCAAATAATAATAAACACTGCATTTATGCAATATAAAAATTAGTTATCAAACTTTTTGCTCAGATTGTTGCTAAATTAACATTGATGTATCCTCAGTAATGAGTCCAATTAACAAATGTACTGCTAACGAACTTATTACAAAATTAGCTAGAACTTATTAGATTCTTGTAAGTAGGATATTAGTAAGAAAACAAGTTTTGTTTTGTAAGAAAAATTTAATTTCTCAATGTTTGAGTGCAAATTCTTGGCTTCATTATTTAATCACCTTATTTATATGAGTACTCAGACCACTTTATAGTATTTTAACAGCGTTTACGAGTGACTAAGTGCTTCTAAAACTTTAGCAGCCTCCCAAAACATTTCCTAGCCGTCTAAAAGTACATTTAATTGTCTATAAAAGTGCAGCGAGGTAGAAACGTGCCAGAGTTGTAAACAGTCCGCGTCTCACGACCTGCCTACAGGCCAAAAGTGGGACAACCGGCACACCGCGCCCAGGACCCCGCCCGCTCACCGCGAACGCATTCCAATAAGAAAACCAACTTTTTTACTACACAAACACTTTACAAAAACAACAATAACTTACTCAACACCTTTTTTACTCCACTCACAAGTACTTAACAACTTTGCAACATCTTCAAAGCGACAGGAAACGCAAAAACAAGCCGATGCTACCGTCGTATGTTCGTAACTTCGTAAGCCGATAGAAAACGACATTACAATAAACTAGTTTTCAATGAGAACTATTCAAAAATTACCTGTTGATCAACAAGATCCCATTAAACACTGCACCGGCGACTCCAGAGACCTGTAGATTTTTCACTTGATGATTTTCAGCACGTAAACACAACGGTCTCACAAAAGGGAGAACTGGTAAAAACACAACCACGAATCCACCTTTAGACGCACTGTATCACAATACACCTTTGTGTCCGGTGATGAGTTTATTATGTGAATAATTCGCACTCGGGCTGTCTACAACAATTTTCATTCATCGCAAGGTGAAATCATTCGAGACGAGTGGCAGTTGGTGAAGAAACTACGAGCGCGGGCGGTAGGGAGCGCGCGCGTCATCCGCCATATTGGAGGATTACGTCATTTTGTCGTTACTTTTTTTTAGGCATGAGTAAGCTTCGAAAACTAGTTTTTCTACCAAGTAACGGCTTATTTTACACTGTTGGCTAATCTTGCAAGTGTATCCGAACAAATCAGTCAAATAAATTCATTCGTTCATTTAGTTCATTCGTTGGCAATGTTGCCAACTTATAAAAAGTTTCCCTAAACATGGGTCTCGATATACAATTTACATACATGGGAATGTATAATGTCTAATATTATGTTCACTAATTATAAGGCTTGTATAAATTAATTACTGTTAAAAAAACGCCAATTACTTAATGTATTAAATATGAAAAACCTATTTATAATCAACTCAACGCTGATCGAAGCAAAACAGTGCTAGCCATAACATCCTGTCGCTGGGTTCAGAGAAAAAATTGTTTTGTCTTATAAACAATTCGTGTTTATCTAAATTTAAGTTTTTTAACAACCGCTTTTTAAATATCAAGTTTTATAATTCTAATTGGAATGAGCAAGGTGTTTTCAAAAATCATGGTAAAATTTAGTTGTTCAAAGGCAACTCAATTTATTAATGTCAAATTGCTGTCAAAATTGATGATTGATAAGGTTGTGGAGTATTTGTCATCGTTTTTGTTGTTTTAGTAAAATTTGATAAATGTTAAATTAAGGAATAATCCATTATTCTGATCTGATTTATTAGTACCTGAATTTGTGTACATCATTGTTTAAAAGCTTCTGTTTCAAAATGCAAGGTAATAGTATTACTACTTATTTTTTTTCAATCGATTTCTTTGTTTTCATATTTTTACAAGTTTTTATTCATTTACAGACACAAGACCCGAATTATATGAGGAAGTTAAGCTTTACAGAAACGCTAGGGAGCGTGAAAAGTAAGTAATTATTCCAATTTCCAAATTTCAGTAGTAATTAAATTAGTTTTTGTAATTTCATCAGACTTAAAGAGATACTTCAGGTACATTAGTCATAGTTGTGTTTATAACGTAGTAACGTAAAGTATGTTATGTTACATTACGTATAATCAGATTACTACCATCACAATATCAGCAAGATGACAGCCTACTAGCTAAATTACTACCAAGCAGCATAGGCAATTAGGTATATTAAATTCATAACCATACTTTTTACCCCATTCAAGGCATGACAACATGGCAGAGTTGTATGCCGTAGTCAGCACGCTCCAGCATCTAGAGAAAGCGTACATGCGTGACTGTGTGCGGGCACAGGAGTACACTGCGGCCTGCAGTCGTCTGCTCGTGCAGTACAAGGTGGCCTTCAAACAGGTGCAGGCGGACGAGTTCCCCAACATTGAGGCGTTTGTGGCTAAGTATAGAGTGAGTTGTGTTATGGAGTATTGTAAAGCGAGAACTACATTAGACTGACGCATGTGTGTGCTGCACCTGATTCTTGTGTGGAGTGGATTTACAATAAGATTAGACATTTAAAGAAACTTCTTTTACTGTCTGTTTAACTGATTTTAACTTCCATTCTATAGACTTAAGGATGACATAAAAAGCAAAAAAAATGGCTACAATACCAATGATTATAATAATGCTGCGTAAAATTATATTTATGGTGTACAATAAAGTATATATCAATTATTTATCATGCCACCAATGCAGTAAAAGTCAAAATCGGTTGAATGGAGTGTAAAAAATGTTTGATTTAGGGGGAAGTGTCACGGTAGCCCGCAAAATTCAAATTTTCTTACGTTTTTTGCAATTTGCAAGTCAGTGGATGTTTGTATGAAGTAAAAAATATCTTATGCCACTGTAAAACATACTAGTTACATAAATATAACCATGAAAATCATCAATACAAGCCTCCAAGCTCACATAAGACTAGGAACGTTTTTGACCTTGAAAAAATTGTTCCGTGACTTATATGAACTAAGAGGGCATTACTTACTTTCTGTTCACATTTTTATATTGGTTTACAAAAAAAAAACACACTACACACACATACATACACACATTACACACAATTATTTGCAAAATAAATGTGACTAATCATCAGACACGCATAATCTAGTGAGATTACTGTTAATGATTCATTCAACACAGCTGTTTACCTAATCTTGCTGATTTGTTACATAAATTATGTCATAACTTGTGTTTAACCTATCACATACCCACAAAACGAGACACAATAGTAAAACAATAACAGCGCGGTCTCATAGGACCGGTCGGGGATTCATGAATTAAACAATAGGGAGTTTTGTCCATCAACACAGAGATGTAATAAGTACTAGCTCTTGCTATTTTTAGCAGCTATTTTTAGGGGAAATGTATTTTGATCATTTATATTGTGTAGCAGTAAACTGAAACAATAATTGAAGAAGTAGTAGTTTCAATTTAGGGGCCTCGCCCACGGCGACTTTTTTAAATGATGCAGTAGCGTAACTGACGCGCGTTCGCATCGATGCAGTCGCTAGCGGCTTGCCTCCGTCCACGCCACGATTCTCAAGATTTTAGATTTTGTATGTAGATTGTTTTTTGTTTTTCATTTACGCGCGACCCTCCCTCCTTCCTCGCCCGATGTCGTCTGACTACAGTCGCGATGCAGAAGCCCGTTTCAAATGTGACTGTAGCGCGTTAGTAGCGCTGCTGACGCGCGTTTCGTAAACGAGTGTCAGCAGCACTACAAAAAGTCGCCATGGGCGACGGCCCTTAGTTTTAACCATTTTGAAAAGAACAAAAATTATGTTTTTGCTTGTTCTTGTCTGTAGAAAAGTAGTAATTGGAATGATATACTAGCTTCTCATGTTTTGTTAGTGTCCATGTACCTAGGTTGTAGGCCTATGTGAAATAAAATGTGATTTAAATTGAGTTAATTTGATATTCCAGCTGGACTGTCCGGCAGCTCTGGAGAGGATAAGAGAGAACAAGCCCAACCTGATCAAGGACGACAAGGGCAACACCAACAAATACATTGCTGAGATTGTGTCTGTGAGTATCCAAAACAATACTGATAATAAACATGTTGTTTGAAACATAATTTATTCTTGTTAAGTTTTCCACTGGGGATAATCATTAAAGATCTGTTAAAAACATAATTTAGGATAAATTAATAATTCTATTTTTTGTGGTGATTGTATTTGTCAGTATTAGGTAGCTAGTGGTCATAATTATATTCAATATAATAATAAATAATTAATTACCAATAAAATATTATTAATTGCTTCTGCCAGCGGCTTCGTGCGCAAAACTTACATATAATATGAAAATAATAATAAAACTATAGCCTTTTATCACTCAGAGGAAGTGGAGATGCATATTTGCGAAAGAACTTTTATAATCAGTTCAGTAGTCCATAGATTTTATCTGTACATATAAACTTACAAACGGTCTAGCTGTACTTCTATAGCAAAACTATCGCCAATGGGAACTCTATATCTTAACCTATGTTCAATTACTATTGTACAATTAGTAATGCTCACACAAATCTTTCTTCTAGTTAGGCATTAACACCCAACATCATCATCATCTGCCTAGCCTTTTCCCAACTATATTGGGGTCGGCTTCCAGTCAAGCCAGATTCAGCTGAATACCAGTATTTTACGAGGAGCGGTTGCCTGCCAGACCTCCACAACCCATTAACTGGGGTGACACGGTACTTCATGGCAAGACTGGAATCAGATTTACTGGCTTCTGATTATCCGTAACGACTACCAAAGATCTTCAAATGACAGCCGGGACCAACGGCTTAACGTGCTTTCCGAGGCACGGAGGAAACTCGTTATGTTAAAATGGTCACCCATCCACAGACCAACCTAGGCAAGCGTTGCTTAACCTTGAAGATCGACCCGTGCGGCTGTTATTATCTAGCCACGAGCTCCTCTCCTGCATTAACACCCAACATCAACTGATATTCACATTTCTCTCCACAGCTATTCATAACACTGATGGACAAGCTTCGCCTGGAGTTCCGCGCCATGGACATGATACAGCCGGAGCTACGAGACCTGCGCGACACCATGGACCGGCTCATCATGCTGCCCGAGGACTTTGAGGGCAAGATCAAGGTAAACACAACCTGGTAACTTGGCGTTTTTTAAGTTAAGAAAGAATAGGTAACTTGGCTCCGAAACTCCGTTGCTTACAATGGGACTCATCAGAAGTCTAAAAGTCACCCAAAGGATAATGGAAAGGGCTCGGAGTTTCTTTGCGTGAATACATCAGAAATGCAGATATCCGCAAGAGAACTAAGTTTACCGACATAGCTCGAAGAATCGCCAAACTTAAGTGGCAGTGGGCAGGGCACATTGCTCGTTGAACAGATGGTCGATGAGGAAGAAAGTTCCTGGAGTGGCGACCACCCGGCAAACGTGCCGGAAGACGCAGCATTGGAAGGTCTCCCACAAAGTGGACCGATGACATGGTGAGGGTCGCCAGAATCTGATGGATGCGAGACACCAGTAGCAAACCATATAACTTTATAAAGGGCACGCCAAGGAACCTTAACTTATCCACTACTTTTTTTTAGATGTTTAGTATCAAGTATTTTCATATGAAACCGGGAAAGCCGGGCTTTTGTACTTGTATTGGTTGCACGTCCCTGCGAGACTTCATAGGACTGGTTGTGAGGCGACTCTTGGGGGAGGCCTAGTGATGGGAATTAATGCTATTTCGCATAAATTTCATTAGCATGCGAATTCGTAAGTCTTAGCATGTTAATTGCTATTGATATGCTATTTGCTAATATAACGATAAATGATATTAAATATTTATATGAATTTTGTAATTATACGAATTAAAAGCGCGTTCGTCAATAACTTTTAGTTTAGTTTGCTCGCCGATAACGTTTTATTTCTGCTGGCACACTTGCATTATGTTGTGATTAAGATAATGAATTAATGATCATATTATTATAATTAAAAATATTTAACAATTGAAACCTTTTATTATAAACGAAATTTCGTATTTCGTTTCGCAATGAATTCACTTCGCACTTCACAGAATTTCGCATCTACATTTCATTTGCTAAATGCTAAATGAGCATTCGCATGTTAATAATGAATGCTAATGCTAATTAATCCATCACTAGGGAGACCTATGTCCAGCAGTAGACGCCTTTCGGCTGAGATGATGATGATTATTAACCTGTCCTCTTTACCTTAGGTACAAGAGTGGGTGGACAAGCTGTCGGAGATGTCGGCGTCGGACGAGCTGTCGGAGAGTCAGGTGCGCCAGCTGCTGTTCGACCTGGAGACTGCCTACGGGGCCTTCAACAAGTTCCTGCACAAGGACTGAGAACTTCACTCACAGGTCAGCTGCTTTCAAAGTATTACTTGATGGTGGTCCTGATTTTCCACCTAGAAATGACCCTAGTCATAAAATCAAGCAGAGTATTTAAAAAATGAAAAGAAAAACATCATTAACACGCTGACATCAATGAATTCATTCAGAAACTATTTTACTGTTCTATTATTGTATTTTATTATCATATGATGTGCTTTTTTCTCTTACAGTTTTGATGTTTTTATTTTTTACATAATTTCTGCGCCAAACTTTTCAGTTTGATGGCGAGTGGCATTTCTACACTTGTTTTTTTTTTTTAATAATAAGTACAGAATAAACACAAACTACTTTTTAATTACCGAATTTACTGCTCGTTTAGCACTACCCGGGGGACACGTTAAGGGTGCTTAAAACTTAAGTAGTTCCTACGGATGCGTGCAAATCATCCCCTAAAATATATATTATTTCTCATTCCAGATGCGACCCGGCTCAAAAGCGTTGTGCATATTCACCGTAGCTTGTTCACGTGATTATCGAAATGTTTCTACTATATTAATGTAAATTATTGTCTCAAATGTGTACTATTCTAATGTTTTACTCTTTGCATATCGAGTTCATAGCAAATAATACAGTTTGATTGAAAGTAAATGCTATGCTTTGTACATTTTATGATGTTTCGAATGACACTCGGCAAATTGTCGATGGTATTTAACTTACGCCCGTTTTCAATAACCTACCGCAGTTCATAGATAGATAGCTATCCCCGATAAACAGTAAGATTCTATCTATCAATTTACAACTTTTGGTAGGAAATGCTATCCGTCGGTAGGTTATAGGAAAGCAAGTAGGTAAGGGCAAAAGGATAGATTTGTTTATCTTTAGTAGGTGCAACTTTAGATAGATAGCTTATTGAAAACGGGCGTGAGGGGTTCGTGGCTAGATAATAACAGCCGCACTGGTCGATCTTCAAGGTTAAGCAACGATTGCCAAGGTTGGTCTGTGGATGGTTGACCATCTTAACATACCAAGTTTTCTTCGTGCCTCGGATAGTAAATTAAGCCGTAGCGTCCCGGCTGTCATTTGTAGATCTTTGGCAGTCGTTACGGATAGTCAGAAGCCAGTAAATCTGACTCCAGTCTTGCCATGAAGTACCGTGTTACCCCAGTTAATGGGTTGTGGAGGTCTGGTAGGCAGCCGCTCCTCGTAAAATACTGGTATTCAGCTAAATCCAGCTTGATTGGAAGCCGAACCTAATATAGTTGGGAAAAGGTTACGTAGATGATGGTATTTGACTTAGAGATGGGCGATTCCAGAGATCTTTTAACAATCGAAACGGACTTTAGTTGGTAGTAGTGAAGGCTCGATACGTACTTTTGTCAGTGCTACGAATTTTTTCGATTTTAGTGAGTCTTGTTGTGTGAAACTTGATCGAGACTGTTCCTAGTGTTTGTTTTCTTGGTGTAAGTTAAACTAACACCTACCACGTAGTACAAACTTGGACGGCTGCTCTTACTGCGCTGTCGTCACAACAGTCTAAACCGGCTAAATTGCCAAAAAAAAAGGAAAATCAGAGTCGTTAAAATAAACAATCGAGTCAACTATTGATTTGCCGTTATAGAAAATAATCGAGATGTTGTGCCTGGATTCGAAGCCACCATCTCTCCTAAGTCGGGGCAATGGACCACCATGTGTTTTAGTATTGTTTTGACCTATGGCACACAGACTTGGTCTTTGACTAACATTTAGGGCGATGTTCACCGACACCAAATCGACTGTTTTAATATTAAAACGGCTGTTTTAGCAATATTTCCTGTTCCTTATCGTCGGTTATTGACGTTAATCAGATGGTTATCTTAAACTTATGTCGGTGCACATGGCCCATAGAAGTCCAAACTTAAGGTTTGCTAAGTATTTTTTTTTTATTATGGTCTGAAATAACACTAGGGGTTGCGGCAGACCTCCAAGGCAATGGTAGAGCGACTTATACTCTATTTACTATAAGATTAGAAATTTAAAGAAACTTGTTTTACGGTCCGTTCAACCAATTTTGAATTCCATTCCTTAGACATAAGGATAACATTAAAAGCAAAAACGTGGTTACAATCCCAACTATTTACTGCAGTCTACCGTCATTTGTCATGCCACCAACGCAATAAAAGTCAAAATCGGTTGAACGGACAGTAAAACAAGTGTATTTTTCTCATAGTAATTAAAGTATAGATGTCGTCTTTCTATTAGGGTAAATTACTCTTCGATACAAGTTTTGTGTCATATCAATCATTGTAAAATGCACGAAGCATAGCAGTTTTTATTTATTACACGAACAGTCGTCAGTATAAGAGCAAATCCAGGTTGTAATATTATTATGACTGAGTTATTTAAAAAAAATGTGATTAATATTTGAAACAAAATTTTAATTTTCGTTCTGTTATACATAGATAAATGCTAGTTAGCAATAATCTGTTATCTTAGCTTTAATGAGCACGAAAACGAATGAAAAATAACATATGTATTTGTGTACCCATAAATAAAATGTCCACTTTTTAGATCTCTGAATTGTTTTTGATTCAAATTGATACTGTCGAAACATTGTTTGAAATCAAAATTCGAGATAATTTTCAAATTTTACAACAAGATACTCTATTTTGTACACTACAAAGTTTAAATTGTATTGTAAACCGTACTTTAGGCTTTTATGCAATGCAAACAGGTACTAATTAAAAAAGAACCATATAGGCCGGCGCCCCGTGCCGGCATGGCACGGTATGTCACGGCAAAGGATTTTTTTTTTAATTATTGATAAACTCGTGCTTGACCACTATCTCACCTGATGGTAAGCGATGATGTGGTCGACGATGGAGCAGGCTTCCCTAGAAGTAACTTCACTCTTGACTTAAAGAACCCTAGGTATTTTATTACTAATCAAGTAATTTTGAATCTTATTCAATTGAGTTTAGAATTCATATTATTTTATGGGATGCCGCGGCGCGCCGTTGCATTCTGCGAGACGGAATGGGTCATTTTGTGTCGAAGAATTATGATAGCTAACTTAGTTGAAATATGGTTGAAACTTGCGCAGCGGTCAGGCGAAATGCCACGACATGCCGCGAGACGCCACGGCATGGGTACCGTGCCATGCTGTGCCAGGCCGGCAGTGGGTGCTGGCCCTAAAAAGTTGTAGAGCTGGTGTCTATGAATTCAAATAATCTCGAATTTTCAATTCAAGTAATGTCTATGGAGATTTTTTTATTTTATTTCATTGACCCCTTTTGATGAAATATAGGTATGTTTATGTGATAATCAATTTCGTGTATTAAATGTTTGTACTAACAAACATTTGATACAAGAAGTTGTTTATATATTATAATATATATATATCACTCACTATGTTATAGACAATATGATATCGTTGTATTTAAGCGAATTTATTACAATAAAATTTTATATTCCACACTATTATGTTGTTTTTACTTTATTTTTAACAGATCTTATGCAACTCAAGCGAGACAAGGGAAAAACTTTTTTTTTAATTTCTATTTAGTAAATATACATATTATTATACATATGTATGAACGAGTATGTGTAGCTTTGCCCGCGTGAAAGTAGGTTTCTCCATACAAACTTTGGATAAAACAAGGAATGTAATGAGACCTCGCCTTAGGGGGTGAATTTAGGACATCGTCTCTTAATATTCGCCTACATCATAAAATGAAACGAGGAGCTCGTGGCTAGATAATAACAGCCGCACAGGTCGATCTTCAAGGTTAAGCAACGCTTGCCTAGGTTAGTCTGTGGATGGGTGACCATCTTAACATAACGAGTTTCCTCCGTGCCTCGGAAAGCACGTTAAGCCGTTGGTCCCGGCTGTCATTTGGAGACCTTTGGCAGTCGTTACGGATAGTCAGAAGCCAATAAATCTGACTCCAATCTTGCCATGAAGTACCGTGTTACCCCAGTTAATGGGTTGTGGAGGTCTGGTAGGCAGCCGCTCCTCGTAAAATACTGGTATTCAGCTAAATCCGGCTTGACTGGAAGCCGACCCCAATATAGTTGGGAAAAGGCTAGGCAGATGATGATCATAAAATTAATCCTTATGCAAAATGTCAAGCTCCTAGTCTCAGTAGTTTTGGGTCTTGGTTGATATGTCAGTCAGTCAGTTTCTCCTTTTATATTCATATTATAGATGAAGAAACCATATAATTTCTTATCAAAAAGCTATTGACCAAAGAAAGCATTTTACAAAAATTAATAACCAAAACCAATTAATTTTAACTAATCAGAATAATTTTAATGTTTCATTTGTGGTTGTTGTTCGAAATTAACCCTTACTGCTTAAGAAATTAAAGTGGTTTTCTGTTGTTAAGTTTAGCTGGTTAAATTGATTATTCCCTAGCTCTATTCAGACGCCAATAAAGGTCAAGAACGGTCCAATTTCTTTATACAATAATTGATTGAATTTAACCTATCACATACTCGCAAAACGAGACACAATAGTAAAACAATAACAGCGCGGTCTCATAGGACCGGTCGGGGATTCATGAATTAAAAAAAATAAATTATATAAAATAATTTAAAAACATATAGAGTGACTGGTATTTAGTAGCTGACACTAAACACGCGATTGTAACAACTTTTGCCCCAATTGCTTATCACCATCATCATCATCATTTCAGCCGAGAGACGTCCACTGCTGGACATAGGCCTGTCCCAAGCGTCGCCACAACGGCCGGTCCTGTGCATCTCGCATCCATCGGATTTCCGTGACACACACTAGGTCACCGGTCCACCTTGTGGAAGGCCTTCCAACGCTTCATCCGACATGTAGTCGCTATTCCAGAACCTTTCGTCCCCATCGACCATCTTTTTTTAGGTGTTTGAGTATCGGTCACTATTTACCAGTCACCATACATAAATAATTGAAAACTTTATTTTAACAGAAGTACATCACTGAATAAAATAGAGTTTATTCGACGCAGGCATTGGGCATTTTCTTCTGACTTGAGAAAGAAAATCCTAATTCTTTTGAAAATCGGATTATTCTTTAATTGTTGTGATGAGTGTTAAGTTACAATGTTGTGTCTCAGTGGTTCTATTCATCGCCATAATACATTACAAAGAGGTAAGATGCTATCCATGTAATAGGTACACAATAAAAAAAACTGGCTTAGGAGCCGAAGGATTCCGTACCGTACCGTCCATAACGGTCCGTAGCAAAAAAACTCATTTGCTATATTGGAGCCCCACTTAACTATTTATTCTGATTTAGTATTTGTTGTTGTTAGTATCTGTGAAAATTGCAAACTGGCTACAGAAATACAGCCTCGTGACAAACGGACGGACAGCAGTCTTAGGGCCTGCTTCACAATGTCCGAGTAGGCCCTTAGTAATATTAGGGCCTATTTCACCACCTATGATTAAGTTTCGAGTATCTTACTTGGCAGATAATTTCATACAAATTCTGTTCCATTTTTGAATTTATTCAGTGAGTAGTGCCTACTCGGACATTGTGAAACAGGCCCTTAGTGTCCTGTTTTACCCTTTGGGTACGGCAGACCTTGAGCAGTAGTGCGTAATGATCCACGCGGTCTTCAAAAATATAGTGGCCTAGCAGGGCCGGTGGAATTTTTGAAAAGGAAACACGCAGACCTAGAACGCAAAGGGCAACTGAGACAGGTGTGGTTTTAGTCACTAACACGCCCTCTCGCTTCGCCCTGAGCCAGAGAAAGCATTAAATGATTTCCCATAAAAAAAAACAGGAGGTTTTTTAAAAATCCAACGCTCTTAGTCCGTAGTTTCGGCTGTATATATATCAGTCAGTCAGTTTCTCTTTTTATAAGGTAGATAACACTTTCATAGTAAACCTACTACCCCCTCATCAATTTCTTTTCCACCCAGTGCACAAACAATAATTTCCAAAAAATGGACAAAAAATACTACCTGGTCTCCGAAGCGTATAACATGGCGAAAAACCTCTTCAACCAGGGTCGAACCAACTACATCAGCCTCAAAAGCAAGTCTCTGCGAACCATAGACACTTTCCTGGACCTCGTCTATATCATGAATGATGAAATGTCCAAGGAGTTGAGGAGTGCCGTCCTGAAGTTCTATAAAGTTAAATATATGCATGATTTCACGAATTATATTATTAGCATGGAAGAGGTATGTATTTGTCTGTTTTTTTAAGTTCATATGCATATTACAGACTCTGCATGATCGAAGCCTCTGGGTTGGCTTCTGAAAGGAAAACCCGGGACCCTGAAACGAAAGCAAAGAAGGAACGGAGGAGACGTGGGTTTTAGTTAGTAAAAGTTTGACACGCCCACTCTGCCTCAGAGCGGGAGAAGTCATTCTGATAATTTCCCACCATAAAAAAACATATTAAGTACAGACTGTTTTTTTTGCAGCAGTTTCTTGTATGAAAAGCTGACATTTAGTTTGTGAGCTCACTAGGTAACTATTCACCTGTTTTAGAGACAGTGGTACAGTGGAGGAAGTCTTCAATGACTAAATTAGAATGATTCCGAAACCGAACCGAACCGTTTTTCTTTCTTTCTTTCTTTTCTTTCTATTTGGTTTCCTACCCTATTGATATTCCTTATGCTAGTACTAGTTTACTGAGTAAGAGTCATGTTCATTACGGAGACCTTGCAGCCCTCTTGAAATCGTAGTAGGTGATGGGCCAAGACATCAACACCACTTATCGCCAATAATTTGGCGAATCATTATGACAAATCAACAAAAACAGCTATCAAACAAACTAAGGCAGTAGGACTTTAAGAATCGCGGGTGGCCGTGTATAATGTTGCACAGGGGAGACCCCTCAGTCTCCTCAGGGATGTGCCCTAACAGGCGTTTTACGGAGGGGGTGGGTCCGGGCTGGTCTTTTAAGAGGGCACGGAGACCTCCTCCATGTGCTGATGGTGATCATCAGGTGGTTTTAGTGAGGTAAGGATCCCAGACTCCCTGGACTTTTCCCTAAAAGTTCAGTCATCCCTCTCTCACTCTTCTTCAAAATCCTCAGATGATAGAAATAGTAGAGCACTGTCTAATGGACCCCGTGGAGAAGCTGGAACAGGTCCGCTCGCAGTTCCATGACGTCATCAAGAACTTCCAAGATGTGAGGAACTTTGACACGGTCAACAAGTGCCATAAGGAGTTGCCTGACGAAGTCGCTGCGGCCCACTGCTTGTTACATCAGGCTGTTCTGTAAGTATGCTGAAAAGAGGGAGTAATGGTGTTGAAAAAAGTTAAAAAGAAGGTACTGGCATACTGTCATAGAGGGAATAATCGATTAGGGAAAGGGCAACACCAAGAGTTAAAGTTTGGGGAAAATCCAGGTACAATAATGTGATTTAATGGATTGCTAGTAAGTAAAAAATAAAATTAGGTCAAAATCCTATTTGTGTCCTATTAGCAGAATTCAACGAACTTATATTTAAGTTGTGTAGACTTACCTTAAACACAAATTATTTATTCTCTCAACAGTTTCAACGAAACAATGCAAGAGAGTTTAGTAACAATAGTCGAAATAAAGACTCGTCAGTATGCGCAAGACATGAACACATCTCTTTACAACGTTCAGATGTGCATCAACAACTTCGTTCCCAAGTTCTTTGAGCAGCTAATGCTTGACGCGTACACAGAAAAGTGCGGCTATCTGCGGGTCGTCAATGCATCAATTGCAGACCTCGTCAAAGATAAGTGGATCGGCAATGAATCCGTATTCCCAGAGAAGTGGAGTCCTCTAGTACGACTGTTGCAGGAGAAGTAAGTTATGATCTTGTACTACACACGTCATAAAAAGCGTTCGTTCACTTGGATTTAACTTGTCTAACTTGATATATTTTATGATTATGTTAAAATAATCGTAATTTGAATAAACATGTAGGTTTTATCAGAGGCAGAACATAAATTAATGTTACTAGAAAAACGTAGAGTCAAAGGCCTTCTAGTTCGGGTGTACTACGTGAGCTTGACAAATGAATGTGCGATTAACGCTTGTGTGACAGTAGTTCGACACTACGGTAAGCGACAATCAATTGTGTAATTACTACTTGTGTGATTTCTGTTATTTGTCAATACGTTTGGTACAGTATTATAGTAGTTTGGCACTACCCTACCCAGTGCCGTAACTAGGGCGGTGCGAGCGGTGCCCAGGCACAGGGCGCAGACCCTGGAGGGGCGCAGAAATGACCTCATGCATGCTAGTAGGTACATTTTGTTTTATTGCGAACATGGTGTAGACGCGCCCTACTGTACTACATAATTACAGTTATATCTATATCGCATATTTCAAGCAATCTTGAAACAACAACACATGTAAAGGTATCCAGGACGTGCTCGGCGCCAGGTGTACTGGTGGTCGCCGGAGATTGCGGCTCTGCGCGAAGCGTGCACCGCCGCGCGGCGCCGCCGCGCCGGTACACCAGGTTCCGCAGGCGCCGCACCCGCCCGCCGGATGCGGAGGCCAGAGAGGCGGAGCAGTAGGAAGGGTACAGAGCGGCAAGGCGCACCCTCCGAACGGAGATAAAGCGGGCCAAGTTGGAGGCCCGCAATGTGTGGCTGGGGACCCTGAACTGGGACCCATGGGGACGCCCTTACCAGGTGGTGCGAAACAAGCTCCGCCCATGGGCTCCCCCGCTGACTCAGAGTCTCCGGCCCCAGGCTGTGGAGGGTGTGGTGGCCAATCTGTTCCCTGAGCGAGGGGAGCACTCTCCCCCGCTCATGGCTCCGCCACCTGCGGTGCCCGTAGCGGACCACACCAGTGACGACGAGGACGACGCTCCAGAGGTGACAGAGGTAGAGATGAGGGCGGTGGTACGAAGACTCAGTGTCAAGAACACCGCCTCAGGACCCGACGGCGTGCCCGGAAGGGTATGGGTCCTGGCCATGGAGGCTCTCGGGTCTCGATTGCGAGGGCTCTTTAGCGCTTGCATGGAGAGAGGCCAGTTCCGCCTTCGCTGAAAGAACGGAAAACTGGTCCTCATCGCGAAGCCGGGGCGCCCCGCGGACTCTCTGTCCGCGTACCGGCCCATCGTGCTGCTCGACGAGGTGGGCAAACTCTTTAAAAGAGTAATTACAGACCGCCTCGTCGGGCATCTGGCGCGGGTGGGGCCGGATCTCGCGAACGGTCAGTTCGGCTTTCGCAGGGGGCGTTCCACGGTGGACGCCATCACGCGCGTGAGGGCCCTCACGACGGGGGATGCGGTGATTCGGGGCAGGGTCGTCTTGGCGGTGTCTTTGGACATCGCCAATGCCTTCAACTCCCTGCCCTGGAGTTGCATCGGGGCAGCACTTCGGTGCCATGAGGTGCCCGCCTACCTCCGTCGTGTGATCGAGGCCTACCTGTCGGATAGGTTCATCATCTATCCCGGTCACCAGGTAGAGTGGAGACGGCGAGAGATGTCGTGCGGTGTTCCGCAGGGATCGGTACTAGGAACGGTCCTAGTACCGATCCCTGAAAAGTCGTATCCGATGTTCCACAGGGACGGCCCTGTGGAACATCGGATACGACTACCAGCGTGTGGTCTGCTACGCAGACGACACGCTGGTCCTGGCGCGGGGAGAGTCGTACCAGACGGTGGCCGAAACAGCGACACGCGGGGTTGCGACAGTCGTGGACAGGATCCAGCAACTAGGACTCAAGGTGGCATTGCACAAGTTCGAAGCTATGTGCTTTCATGGCTCTCGGACCGCGCCACCACCTGGTTTCCAAATAACGGTAGGGGGGGTCCACATCGGCGTCGGGTCGACGATGAAGTACCTGGGACTCGTCCTCGACAGCCGGTTGACTTTCGAGGAGCATTTCCGACGTTTGGCCCCCAAACAGGACAGGTTTGGGGCCGCTCTGAAGCGGCTCCTACCCAACCTAGGGGGTCCAGACGCCCCCTGCCGGAGGCTCTACGCGGGGATCATTCGGTCCATGGTCCTTTACGGGGCGCCGGTTTGGGCGCCATCGCTAGGTAAGCGACCGGCGGCCAAACTGAACGCTTGCCAGAGGGTCATGGCCATCCGGATGGTGCGGGGATACCGCACGATCTCCCGCGAAGCGGCGAGCCTCCTTGCTGGCCTGCCACCGTGGGATCTGGAGGCAACAGTCCTTGCATGCATGCACGATTTGCGCGTGGAGATGCAACGCCGCGCCGGGGCGAAATTCCGCTGCAATGACAAATCGCAGTATGGCGGACAGAGTTTGGGCGGGATCTCAGGGTGGCATGGCAACTGTGACTGTCGCAACCCAGTGCTGGGCACGCCGTCATTGAGGCGGTAAGTCCTCTATGAGGAGTGTTTGGAAAGAGGTCACGTTCCGTATGACGCAGGTCCTCACTGGACACGGTAAGTTCGAGAGGTTCCGGCATCGGATCAAGCAGGAAAGGACGCCTGGGTGTCGCTACTGTGTGGACCGCCCGGAGGACACGGTGGAGCACACGGAAGAGGTGTGGCCGCTTGGGCGGAGCACCGCTGTGTCTTTGTGGAGGCTGTCGGCGGCGGTGACCTCTCGCGCCGGGCCCTGGTTCAGGAAATGGTCCGGAGCGAGGAGGGGTGGCGGGCGGTCGCCTCCTTCTGCGAAGCAATAATGTTAGTGAAGGAGGCTGCTGACCGCGAGCGCGTGAGGGAACGGTCCTCACGCCGCCCCCGCCGAGATCCCGATCCCAATTTCCGACCACCGTAGGCGCGGGTTCGCGGACGGCGAACACTGGGTAGCTCGCCGTCCAGCAGTCTAGAAATAATCCGGACCGAGCTCAGTCGTCAACGGCGCGTTCTGTTCCACGCGCGCCTCAAGGAGATGTCAGCAAACTGTAGGGGAGCTCCCCGGGCCCCGGCAGGGCCGAAGCCTGTGGGGAACATATGGTGGTATTCCGAAAGGTTGACACCGAGTCCCCCCCCAGATCGAAGGCAACGAAGGAACGGTTTAGGGGTTTAGTCAGTAAGAGTCTGACACACCCTCCCGCTCCGCCCAAGAGCGAGAGAAATCATTCTGATGATTCCCCTACGGTAGATTTATTTGTATTCACATTTGTCCATTTTATTTTCACAGCCTAGTTAGAGCATTTTTAGGGGCGCAGTTTTGAAAGCTCGCACCGGGCGCATAATAGGCTAGTTACGGCACTGACCCTACCTGCCAAGATAGCTTGACGGAGTCCCGCAGGTAGGGCTCCTACTTCTAGGTAGTTATAAAAAACCACAAAGGCTAAGGCGGGAGCTCCGCTCCGTTTAGCCGGGAACTAAGTTAGACCTTAGTCTTCTAAGGTATTCGTGTCGGAATTCTCTAAAATATGTTTTTTTTTTGTTTGTGGCCTAAAATATGTTAATACTTCATGCTGCACTGCAGTAATGTCAAGCTTCAGTGTCACATAAGCGTTCATTCGAACTAAGCTATGGTGAGTCACGGTAAAGTTTTGTCGCACAAGTGTCAATCGCATATCCGGTTGTGGAGTTTCAATCATAATACAAGCTCAATACGAATTAGCTGCTACGAGATAGCAGTTCCACATGATATGAGTACAGATTTAACGCCCGATAGCAAAAAAGTGATAGTCTAATTTGAATAGTCTTGATTAGCTATTCACAAGCAGTCAGCGGTTTGATATAATGCTTTTGAACAGCAGTAAGAAGAAATGAGTGGCAACTACGGGGCCGAAATCAACCTTGCCGCAACAAGCATTGATTTCATGTGAGGTGCCTGTAGGACCCTGTGGCACGAAAACGTGCCAGTAAACAAGTATTTACCTTTTAACTTTGAGAACCGCTGGAAAAAAATTGTGCCAGCAAACCCTGACCAAATAAAAATTGTACTCTAGTAGTATAATTACAGAAGCAACAGAAACAGGGCAATAACAGTTTATATTATTAATATTATTTATATTATTATTAAATAGGTTATATAGGTTTTATATAGGTTAAGCAAAGAATAAATTCAGCAGTTAAAATATACCTAAACATGATTTTTCCAACTGATCGAATACTTTTTGTGATGTGTGAATTTCGTCTTCTTTCAATTAATAATGCAATTTAATTGCCTTATTCCATGGAAAACTATACTAAAGTTGATATCATTTGTTATAGAACGAAACAGCCCATCAGTGCCCTAGAAGAACCGTTACATTTAACTCTGTTTGCGGCAAATCTATCATCGCAGGATGTTGTAAGAACTTTGTACAAAAAGAAATAATATTTATTGTCATAGAATAGGTTTACTTATAATTCAAATGAAGCAAATTATTATAATAGCTGTTGAATTAATTACGGAATGGTATAAAATGAAGAGAAAATGTAAAATCATGTAATTTTATTCAAAACTTGACACAGTGTGCACACGCTTATCGCTCAGAAATAAAGCACGTTTTGCTCGTGTAACTTCTGTTTTAATTGCATGTCCCTTTATCCGTATAACAGATTAATAACAAAGAAAAATTAATACAATACAACATATTTACGAACCATTACTAATTAATCTTCACTGTAGTAGGCTGTATGGTATCATTGTGTTTGCCTCCATAACAAGTGAACGAGAAAAATAAATAGTTTAGCATCTGTCAAAAAAACGCGCGTCTGTTGTTTTGATAGTTTGTTGATCATGGTCTCTGTGATTGTTTAGTTAAATATAGAGTTGAAAACAACAAAAATGACCAAAGCAGTCCGTGAACTGCTCCAAAATGGGCGTTCATACGACGAGACGGATCGAATGCCTGACAAAATAAACGTAACACACTTGGATCTGTTCATGTACATGGTCGCTATTATTGGTCATTTTGTGGACTTGGGCGTGGATATTAACATAGCTGTAAGGTACTCGCTGGCTCGGAAGATGACGGAGTTCGGGTGGACGCTGGCGTTCATACTTGTGCCGGCGTTTGTGAACACTGCAGTCTCCATACGGATGTAAGCATCTTTGTTTACCTTTGATCATTTAAAACTTTCTAATCTATGACCTGAATCTAATTCTAGAGATAAATATTTGAAAAAAAAATGTTGTCATTATCTAGTATTTATGACTAATATATTCATTGTAGTTATTTTCCTTAATAAAATCCCTTTGTCCAGCACAAACTAATATTGTATACATAGTAACTAATCTACATGTTTGTCCCTTTGAGGATGATCCGGTGTAAACTAAGTATAATAATATTATTGTGGTTATGGAAAATTATTGATAGCACCTAATGTGGTCATTGTAACACTAATATTACTTACTTATGCCGAGTTTCTTTTATATATTACTAATAGTTTTTAGCGTTATGCCCATGTAACAGTAGAAAATTATCCCAACAGAACGAACTCCTGAGATAAATTGAATATTATGTGGTATTCTAGGACATGGTCTACCCGTTTGCCAAATGTAATTCAAATGCATGCAGCCCTTTAAGTGTGAAGCAGTAACAATATAGACAGACACACTCATTTACTTCCGTCTTTATAATATTAGTGTGATTTGAATGAATCACACATTACATCTAATGATGGGCATTTGGGCAACATTTTAAAGAAACAACCATTTTCAAACACACAAAAGATCTAGATGGGAATCAAACCCATAAACTCCAGCTTAAAAGTCAGTGCCACAATCTACTAGACCAACAGGCATGTCAAAAATGCTTTTAAAAGGACTTATTGTCAGCCGAATTTGTATAAATAAATAACTTCTAACATTTTTTCTATTTTCAGGTACTCTCTAGACAAACAGCAGAACTCTTTAACCAATGAGTTCACAAAACGCAAGTGGCTCCAGATCTTCATCCTAGTGTTACAGATGGCACCCATTCTGCGGTTCACTGATGCTCTCATGTGAGGATACTTTTATTTATTTGTGTGGCTTTATAACTTAGCAATAGAAGTTGATATAGCCATATGTATAATCTCTAATAAACTAATTGGTAATTTTACAATGCTAACTAAATACCCTTAGGGCCTGTTTCACAATTTCCGAGTAGCGACTACTTCCTGAATAAATTAAAAAATGGAACAGAATTTGTATGAAATTATCTGCGTGCTAGCTAGGTGGTGAAACAGGCCCTGAGTCGAAAAGCGAGCGAAGTGAGCTCGAATATGTAAGGTACTCCAACACAGATATTTAAAGGAAATGTCACAAAAGCTAAGGCTGGAGATTTGCACAGCTTCGCTCCCGCCTTAGCTTTTATGTCATTGTGTGTTAACCATCTTCTTCTTCTTCTTCTACTAGGCGTTAGTCCCGGCTTTTGCCAGGGTCCGCCTTCCGGCTTAGCTTGCTCCACTTTGCCCGATCTTCTACATCCTTGACAGTAAGGCCATTGGCTCTCATGTCAGACTTGACGACGTCCAGCCAGCGCTTGCGAGGGCGACCACGCGACCTACCGCCAAGGACAGCCATATTCATGCATCTCCGGCCAACGTACTCCATAGGACGGCGCATGATGTGGCCATACCATCGCAGACGACACTCTTGCAGCTTTTCCCCCACGTCACGGACACCAAGACTACCTCGGATGAATGAGTTGCGTATGCGATCGGATCGCGTTACGCCGCTCATCCACCTCAGCATCTTCATCTCCGTGACGCGAAGCTCCTGGGTGTGTCTGCCCAGTGCTGGCCAACACTCGCCGCCGTACAGGAGGACAGGACGTATGATGCATTTATATATCTGTCCCTTAAGCTTCGGAGGCATTTTGCGGTCGCATACAACGCCCGTTACCTCTCGCCATTTTGACCAAGCCGCGCCTATACGTGCTTGGACATCGTCGTCCACATTGCCAGACTCGTGCAGCACGGATCCAAGGTACCTGAACGTATCGGAGCTTGTGATCCGGTCCGAACCTATTCGGATGGTATTTGAATCCGTGCTGGGGTGATTGGGGTCCGTCGGGGTGATTGGGGTCCGTTTACATCTTAAGGACCCAAGCCAACCTCACCTGCTAGCGGTGCACCCTGCTGTTCAACGGACGAGGCTCTGGCGATCCTGGTTTCCCTCTCGTAGGGTTGTGGGGGTCAGACGGCTGGTCGCCCCACGTAAAACCAACCTCAGTCACATATACATGGATTGTGTGTTAAACATACTGCCTGCTTATCGTTCAATTAATCAAATCAGTAAACACACTTCACATTGTTCAAAATTACGCAAACTTTACTTTACGTTGTAACCCCCCAGCTACGCCTTCAAGTCCCGTCGCGCAGCCCACAAGCACGACACCGCGACCCAGCGCAAGTACTACAACCTGATGCTCAAGGAGGACTCTGATGCTGCCCTGCTCAGGATCTTCGAGTGCTTCCTCGAGGCCGCGCCGCAGCAGGTGTTGCAGACCAGTCTGCTGCTCAGAGCTAACCCGGACTTTACTGGTGAGGAACTTGACTATCATCATCTCCCTAGCCTTTACCATACAGACGAGGAACAAAGCATCTTGGAGTGCTTCCTCGAGGCCGCGCCGCAGCAGGTGCTGCAGACCAGTCTGCTGCTCAGAGCTAACCCGGACTTTACTGGTGATGGACTTGCTATCATCATCTCTAGCCTTCCATACAAACGAGGAACGAAGCATCTTGGAGTGCTTCCACGAGGCCGCGCCGCAGCAGGTGCTGCAGACCAGTCTGCTGCTCAGAGCTAACCCCGACTTTACTGGTGAGGAACTTGCTATCATCATCATCTCTAGCCCTTCATACAAACGAGGACCAAAGCACCTTCGAGTGCTTCCTCGAGGCCGCGCCGCAGCAGGTGCTGCAGACCAGTCTGCTGCTCAGAGCTAACCCCGACTTTACTGGTGAGGAACTTGCTATCATCATCATCTCTAGCCCTTCATACAAACGAGGACCAAAGCACCTTCGAGTGCTTCCTCGAGGCCGCGCCGCAGCAGGTGCTGCAGACCAGTCTGCTGCTCAGAGCTAACCCCGACTTTACTGGTGAGGAACTTGCTATCATCTTCAACTCCAGCCTTCCATACCAACGAGGAACAAAGCATCTTCGAGTGCTTCCTCGAGACCGCGCCGCAGCAGGTGTTGCAGACCAGTCTGCTGTTGACAGCTAAACCTGACTTTACTGGTGAGGTTTAGTAACTTTTCTCAACTACCTCGGGTATGACTTTCAGTCTAACTAGATGCTGCTGAATATCTGTGTTTAAGATGAAGCGACTGGACCCCCCACAACCCAGTTACTGAATCGGGACGGACAACGAGAGTAAGCTCGCGGGAACAAGCTAGTTTGTATCGCTAAAATTTTGTATTGCTGTTACATTACATCAATTATAATAAGTTTATCCAAAGTTTTAAATATGATGAAAAACATTTATAGAATGTTAATTTAAGAAACTGAGCAAATTGAGTCCAAAGCCAAGGTAGCTGCTAGGAAGCTCGGCGGTTTTCCAATGGTTCGGCGGTACTTCACACTGGGACAGCTACTAACGTCATACAAATCACAGGTCCGATAGTGTGTAGACTACTTCACCACATAGGTAAAGCTTTAAGCTGTAGTTTTTGATTGCAAAAAAGCGTGCGATGAGGTTGTTGGTGATTTGGTTAGGTACAATCTACAAAGCCATTCCACTTCTACCGTTCTATTGCGATCGCTGGCCAATACTTTAAGTCCCGCTCATCCTGCCATTTCAAACTGGCCCTAACACGTTGCTCCCTATCTTGACCTCAGTTACTAAACTACACTTTTCGTCCACAGTCCACCAGATCCTCTCGATAGCGTCGTCCATCATCGGCATGGGCTGGTGCCTAGCGGCGTACCAGCGCGCCGTGCGCTTCTACCAGCCCGACAAGGACAACATGAGCTGGACCGGCACCGCGCTGCAGACCATCTGGCACTTCCTTGTTACGCGTAAGTTTGTTATCCACAGTCCACCAGATCCTCTCGATAGCGTCGTCCATCATCGGCATGGGCTGGTGCCTGGCGGCGTACCAGCGCGCCGTGCGCTTCTACCAGCCCGACAAGGACAACATGAGCTGGACCGGCACCGCGCTGCAGACCATCTGGCACTTCCTTGTTACGCGTAAGTTTGTTATCCACAGTCCACCAGATCCTCTCGATAGCGTCGTCCATCATCGGCATGGGCTGGTGCCTGGCGGCGTACCAGCGCGCCGTGCGCTTCTACCAGCCCGACAAGGACAACATGAGCTGGACCGGCACCGCGCTGCAGACCATCTGGCACTTCCTTGTTACGCGTAAGTTTGTTATCCACAGTCCACCAGATCCTCTCGATAGCGTCGTCCATCATCGGCATGGGCTGGTGCCTGGCGGCGTACCAGCGCGCCGTGCGCTTCTACCAGCCCGACAAGGACAACATGAGCTGGACCGGCACCGCGCTGCAGACCATCTGGCACTTCCTTGTTACGCGTAAGTTTGTTATCCACAGTCCACCAGATCCTCTCGATAGCGTCGTCCATCATCGGCATGGGCTGGTGCCTGGCGGCGTACCAGCGCGCCGTGCGCTTCTACCAGCCCGACAAGGACAACATGAGCTGGACCGGCACCGCGCTGCAGACCATCTGGCACTTCCTTGTTACGCGTAAGTTTGTTATCCACAGTCCACCAGATCCTCTCGATAGCGTCGTCCATCATCGGCATGGGCTGGTGCCTGGCGGCGTACCAGCGCGCCGTGCGCTTCTACCAGCCCGACAAGGACAACATGAGCTGGACCGGCACCGCGCTGCAGACCATCTGGCACTTCCTTGTTACGCGTAAGTTTGTTATCCACAGTCCACCAGATCCTCTCGATAGCGTCGTCCATCATCGGCATGGGCTGGTGCCTGGCGGCGTACCAGCGCGCCGTGCGCTTCTACCAGCCCGACAAGGACAACATGAGCTGGACCGGCACCGCGCTGCAGACCATCTGGCACTTCCTTGTTACGCGTAAGTTTGTTATCCACAGTCCACCAGATCCTCTCGATAGCGTCGTCCATCATCGGCATGGGCTGGTGCCTGGCGGCGTACCAGCGCGCCGTGCGCTTCTACCAGCCCGACAAGGACAACATGAGCTGGACCGGCACCGCGCTGCAGACCATCTGGCACTTCCTTGTTACGCGTAAGTTTTGGCATTCGGGACTTCATCCGTGCTTCGGATAGCACGTTAAGCCGTTGGTCCCGGCTGTCATTTGTAGATCTTTGGCAGTCGATTCGGATAGTCGAGAAGCCAGTAAATCTGACTCCAGTCTTGCCATGAAGTACCGTGTTACCGGTTACACCGGTTGTGGAGGTCTGGTAGGCAGCCGCTCCTCGTAAAATACTGGTATTCGGCTAAATCCGGCTTGACTGGAAGCTTCTTGCTATGAATATACTGCTTTGTATCTTCTAAAAGATTCGTAAGGGTTCTGTGTTTTAATAATGTTTACTTTTCTCTTTCCAGTGAGCCGCATAATCTCAATATCGGTGATCGCGTACCTCTACCCTCACTGGACGGTCCTGGCGTGCCTCATTCACGTCCTCATCACCGCCACACTCATACAAGTCTTCGACCGTTCTCCTTTCTGCTCTCACAACCGCATCGCCGATATCGCCTTCTCTTTCGCACTAGGAGGTGTGTACCTCTTCACTTACATCCTCCCAGTTGAAGGTAAAACTCGATACAGATATGCTATTTACTATAGCATATGCTTTTTACAAAACATAACTTGTGGTGCGATCTGGTATTTTTATGTAAGTGATGAAATGAGACAATCATTTTATTTCTTCCCGATTTTAGCGTTTACTGTGGTCCCCTATGTTGTGGGGTTAGTTATAATGGTGATATATTACAGGTTCTTCCACCCTGAGGTTAGTAAACGAGGGTTTAGCGTGACTTTCGTTAATGATAGGGTGCCTGAAGTTACTACTAATTAATGTTTAAATTTTGAGGAAATTTTTTGTAATGGTATTATTGCAAATGTTACCATGTTAGTACGGGTTATTGTAAAGTCGTCACATTTTCGATTCGCCACACTTAACAGTTCCTGGCACGTAACTTGGCAAGAGTCGTTAGTTGCGCAGAAATCGTTTTTTACATCTATTTGGTGGTCAAGTGGGACGCGGAGTATGAGGTAGCGCCGATCCGGCGCGCGATTGGTGCAGTATTATAATAGTAGTCTGTGATTGGTGCGTTAGTCGATTTTTTGCCCCTGCGTTACGTCTACGTCCCGTTCGTTCATTCGCTTTTTTGTGCACCATGCGCGAATTTAATGTCAAAATCTTGCCAAATTACGTTCAGAGTTTTGTACGCCGGCGAATACAATGAAACGTAAATGTGACGAGTTTACCCTGTTACCCGTTAGTACATATCAGCCAGTAGATGTCTAAATACTTAGGCATTGGTTGTTTTGGTTACGCTTTAACGTTGCATTCGCTGCCTTATTGTTTTTAAGTGTAATAATGTACTTTTTTTGAGATTATTAAACGGTAGTTGACAAGTGGAGAGCATCTGTAATAAATTAAGTATCGTGTAGGTTCAAAACATTATTGTTAATTGCCAGGCCTTTGTAACACTGACATCTAGAATAAGTCTATCGTATTACGGAGTGTCAACAGTATAAAAGTCAGTTTATACCTACTGGTCTTGCTACCTCTCTGTCACGCGGCCTATTGTAATTCGAGCCATTACCGCCGACTTATCGTAACCGACAAAAACTAAATTTTACAGGCGAAGGTTTTTTTTAAATATTACTCCCAATAATTGCAAAATTAAAGTGAAACTTAACATATAATAATTATTATTAATTCTCCATTTGCTCACTACTCCGCGGACAAAACATGATCTGAAAATATCAATTTTATGATAATCCAGTTTTACAAAGTTAATAAATATATTTTTGTATTCTTACTGTTAAGTACCTACTCGATATTAAACAATATTTGTAGTAAAGAAAAGCATGATATTATTATAGTTTATTTATGTAAAATTTAGTTAAAGGTTTATAAAGTGCCAAAAGCATAAGATTGTCTTCGAAAATTACATTTAAAAAATATACTAATTTAGAGCAATTAGTTAAAAATGGAGCAGAATCGTATCAAGTGTTCTTCCATTGCATAAGATCTCAACAGATTCTAGCTAGGTATTATGCTCAAAAAATAATTATTATACGATTTTATATCTTTGTAGTAGGTGCTCTTATAAATTTTAAGACTGTATAGCAATATAAGTATTATCTTATGAACAACAAATATTTTTGTAAATGTTTAAAACTAATTTAAAATCTCAATATTTTTGTATCCAGTTCAACATTGTTGTACTTAATTTTATAATTATAGTGAATCTTGAACAATACTCGCCAAATAATGTAAACAGTTTAAGGGCCTGTTTCACAATGTCCGAGTAGGCACTGCTCACTGAATAAATTCAAAAATGTGACAGAATTTGTATGAAATTATCTGCCAAGTAAGATACTCGAAACTTAATCATAGGTGGTGAAATAGGCCCTTAATAGAACATTTTTTAATAAATTATTTTTACATAAATTTCTAGTGTTTTTTTTTACGCAATTCAAAAACAATTTACCATCATAATTTCTGCCGAAAGATGTCCACTGCTGGACATAGGCCTCCCCCAAACGTCGCCACAACGACCGGTCCTTTGCGTCTCGCATCCATCGGATCCCCGCAAAAACAATTGGAGAGCATAATTAAAACGTCAAAAGTTACAGTAAAAATATTTATTATATTAGTTAGGTATTATTAATCACCAAATGAATGGCGCGCGTTCTCTGAGTATCCTTAATCCAAATCTATTCCATTCACTCTGGTTGATCCATAACTCTATGGCAGATTCCAGGCAGGACATAACCGCGGCACCTTTCCAAACGGTACTTGCTGGATCTATGTCTTTCGGAGACGTCACTATTTCCAGTTGCTCTGTCTTATATGTATAAGGGATCTGTAAAGCTAATCGGTTCTGCAACCACAAGTTCAAGCCATGGACCTTAACACCTCCACCAACTATTAGAATGTTGCTGTACATTTTGCGTTTCAATTCCTCGTTCGGACAGCGGTCTATGCTTTGAAGTATTGCAGCGTCTAAGGCTAGGACTTGACCTGGTGCTAGTGCTACGACGTCGCCGGGACCACCTTCTAATGTGTCCACAACTATGTCTTCATCAGGGTTTGTTGCCGGTTGAGCTTCATTTGCTGTCTCAAACTGTTGGCTTTCGTTTGCTGTAGGGTCAGCCGTCTCACGTTTCCTCCCAGTTTCCCTCAAAAACTCTGCATCAAAAGGATCTTCTGGGTCACTAGGCTGCCTATTCTGGATCTTAGTGGATTTTGATCCAGTTATTTTGAGTAAATCTGTGTAGAACATTGATAAAGGCGATATAATGCATTCATCACCAACTTGCAGTGTGTATTTGTTGATTACATCACCAGGGTGATCAACTAGAAATGACTTTTCCTGTGGACCGCAAACGTCAAGGTTTACGTGACAGAAATTCTCATATAGGTTCCTCATTAGTATTACATCTCTGGGTATATTTTCATTCCAGTTTTTGTAAGGGAATGCACTCTTGTGGAACATCCAAGACAATGCTTGGCAGACATCACCTGCTCCGTAGTCCATTCGTAACCTTGTAGTCTTATGTGAAATGCCATCTTCTACACATGATATTGCAGTTTTCTGGTCCCCAATATCTACTACACATGCAGAACCAATACCAGCTCCAAATGTGGCTCCGACACTCTCTTGAACAAAGAAACAATGTCCAAAACCCAAGTCTTTCAATAATAATGACATCAAATACTTCAAATGGCTCCTGGAGTACAGATCAGGTATTAGTAACACACACCGGTATTTTACCAGCTCTATTAAAGGTATTCCTAGTTTATACTCTATAATTGAGCTCCATATAGTGTACAGATCATTTAGAACAGATGAAATTGAGCCACCAACTTCAGTGTGGATGTTAAAATCACCTCTACGGTATGGGAAATGTATGTTGTATGGTAATTCTGGGTCTATATCGAGTACTAGGTCACCAATCACTATGTCACATTGTACTTGAGGCCAGGGATCGCCGTCACTGACGCATTCTGGCAAAGAACGACGATTAAAAGCTGCGATTTGCTGCGGCGGAGTTGCATATCTTCTTGCACCGTTTGACTGAACACACGATTGTAACGTGTGAGATATCTGTAGGCGACATTCTTCCAATTCTTCAATTAATTCCTTTGTTTTTGGCACACTTGGAGGTATGAAAGAATCGCGGTATATTTTACCCCCGGGCCGACGTTTTCTTGCGATGCAATGAAGTTGTTTCACTGGTAGCAGGTCCGAAGCTCTGCCTATACGTACGTAGAGTGATCCAGGGTGGATAACAATAATCCTATTAGAAGGGAACTGCTGGAAATGCTCCGGGCCCGGCTCAAAAGATGGCATACTCATTTGTAAATCGTTTTAATGACTTTATGCAGTATGTAAATTACATTAGATGTCTTCACTTTTCAGACTATCGCGTGCAGAGCATAGATATTTATTTAATTTCTGAATATTTAATCATAAAGATTTTCTACTTTGTAAACATAACCTCTTCTTTTTGAAAGTTTGACATTGGCGCATCGAAAAAGTAAGTTTTTGAACGGAGAATCGTCGATTTCGTTCAGAAAGTCAATAATAATCACAAAAATGATGAGCCCCACTCAGGAACTATGTACTATAAGGTCCTGGAGTGGAAAAAAGCTACTGCTGCCGATGATATTCGGCAATATTCGCTTGGTATTTATATTGTATTTATGTCTATTTTTGTTTATAATATTTTAATCCTAGGAAAATGTATCCGAAACAAGAGAACGAATGATGTGGACTGACATGAATTTCTCTGTCTGAAATGTCAAAATTGAAAAAAGTGTCAAAATGTCACAAATGTCATCCGCTATCTATCGTCGTGTCACGAAATCGGAGAAAATAAACACTTTTCCCGAATTTTTAATTGGAAAACAATAAAACTCGGTTTCCGAAATGGTGTCCAGGAGTTTAACTGAAGTGTTTGTGTTGATGCGTAACAATGCTATACACAGCCGACACATATTCGCTGACCAGGCAAGTACTTCGTTGTTATTGATTATGTTTTGTCCATTTCAACTTGAATATTAAATGATGCAATTAAGGCGGTTTAGCAATTAATTAAACTGTGATATTGGCGTAGGGCTCTTGTACAAGGAGCCATGATCATTTAACGTAGCTTCTGCTGGAATCTGTAGAATAATGCAAAACGTTTTATTCGCCATTCCAAGGTTTTCAAGTGGTTTTTGCAGTAGTAAACATACATAGTAGTATTAAAGATGACTTATACTATAATTATAATACAAAATGAGTATTTTACACTTTCTTGTAAAATATTCAAATTGTATCAATTGAATAAGAAAACTTACACTGTATTACATATTATTTCACCATAACTGGGATATTCTACTGTTCAACTTAAAATTAATCAGATCATACTGAAATTTTAAATTACACTAAGTAAATAATCATTCATATTTTTTAGCGTTCACATACAGGCCAGGTATGAGAGCATGTAAATTTTTGTGTCACATTACATATTTTTTTTACACTAAATCTTACTTGGAGAAAAACAAGTGTTCAAATGTTTTTTTGATTTGTCACAGCTTTTTATCCTGTAAAAAAGCTTGTTAACTAAATTTAATAGACTGTTAACATGTTTTATTTTGATTTAATTGTAGTTAGATTTTTGTTTTTTTTTCTGAAAATATTAGATTCTAATATCATTACTAATCAATAAAAATAAACACTGTTATTTAAATGTTTGTAAAAACACAATAAATGGTTTCATTTCATAACAGCTTTTTAGAATAAAAAAGAAAGGAAAGAAATGTATTTTAAGGCTTTACTTTTATCTTTCAGCGCAATGACTCTGAGCGAGTACGGCTCATGCGGAGCAGCTCCCATGACTTGGAGTCAGGATTGGAGATGAGGAATGACTCCCACGCACCTCCGCCCTGGACTGATTCACTTGAGGAAGCACACTATGTTATCACTAGGTTTGTAATCTTGGTTTTAATTTCTTTGTTTGTTAAAACAAAACAGATCTGAAAACAAAAAGAATGTGTGAAAAAGAGTGAAAGAGACCCATTTATTTATTTATTAAAAGCTTATTGCACATAAAAGTACAAAGAGGGACTTAATGCCTTAGGCATTTTAATTTCTACCAGTCAAACTTTGGGTGATGCAGAGAAAAATAGTGGTAGGTGCAATA
Source organism: Mythimna separata (assembly GCA_030763345.1). Classification (NCBI taxonomy): domain Eukaryota; kingdom Metazoa; phylum Arthropoda; class Insecta; order Lepidoptera; family Noctuidae; genus Mythimna; species Mythimna separata. The sequence continues at coordinate 929,060 of CM061188.1, read as the reverse complement.
AGAGAGAGAAAAGGCGGATACAAGAATGGATGATACTAATAAACCTTAAATATAATAACAATACATAATATACATATATACTCAAACTAGCTTTTACCCGCGGCTTCGCTCCCGTCAAATGACTACCCTACATATCCTACGCTACCCTACCCCACCTTCCCTACCTACCCTACACTACACTACCCTACAGTACCCTACACTACACTACCCTACACTACACTACACTACCCTACACTACCCTACACTACCCTACACTACCCTACACTACCCTACACTACCCTACACTACACTACACTACCCTACACTACCCTACACTACCCTACTTTACCTAACTTTTTTTTTTTAGAATTTTTCTCTCCGTAAGAACCATCATTGAACTTCAAGGAACATTTTAAAAAAAGAATCAGCCAAATCGGTCAAGCCGTTTTCATGTGATGTCGTGACAACGGAAAACGGGTTTCATTTTTATATATATAGATTAATCAACTACATATATCTACACTAATACAGTCAAACAATTGGTTATAATCGACAACTAGAAACCATTACTGCTGTGTTTGTGTGTGCATTGATCTGTATCTCCTTCCAATGGGAAAAAATTTGCTTGTAAGTTAAGGGCCAGTTTAAGCCAACCTAGAATCACTAAGTTTCAATTCCCTCAAGGCATCTTCCTGATAAACCTGGGAGACCTAATTTACATTAGATTAGTGAGCGGGATGAAATAAGCCTAGCAAAATTTGCTGCCATGGCCAATGCACCTTGGGTTCAGTGCAGTATATATATCTAGGATAGATTGGTTTCCCCATAGATTGAATAGACAAAACATTAAGAGAAACCATCTTTACACACTGTAATAAAGCAAGTTTTGATGAAGAAAGACCTGTGGCTAGAACAAGCATAATACCATATTGCCTATACATATTGTAACCTATAACTTTCTTATCAATTACTGTAGCAATATTGTTGATAATAATCTATAGTTTCACTTTAATAGGTTAGATAATATCGACGATCATTAATCAATATAACAAGCAGATTGTAAAGCGAATATCTAAAGCTTCGTATACACAGGACGTAAGGCGATAGTTATGCGACTTTATAGCGCCTTGTGTATATTTGTAAAAGTCGCGCTAAGGCCCACTGTCCACGGGGACGGGCGCGTAGCTTCATAGATGCGTATTCGCCATTCAACTACGCGACGGCACGACGTTGCCGCTTCGTCGTCTGAGTTATGTATGCAAACTTTTTGACACACATGCATCAGCCGCTAGTATAGCAAAATATAATAGCTGCTAGTATGTAATACCAAATAATAATAAATCGTAGCGATATATCGCTCGCGTTAGCTCCGCATTCTGTGTAGCAGAGGCGTATTATTGAATCGCCCTTGATGGTTGTGATTTTGTGGAGAAGGATGAGATTGCGGCATGCATACCTATGCATAAATTGTTAAAATATTGTGGTCTCGCCATGACTAGTGACGAATGAAAGAAAAACACAAAATATGCGTCACTTCAGCGTTTAATTGCCATCGCTCAGCATAAGGTTGGAGCTCGTGAGCAAAACACGTAAGGTTCTTTTTGAATCGGTGGTAAACTCGTCAAACTATAGCGTTTGGGCATTGCAGTCACATTCACATCTGACGGGTCAATATCCTTATCCCTATTTAGCTAAGTTATATTTGCAGCGGCCTATCTGAATACGCAACCGATTTACTGCTTTGCATTTTTTTTCCACTGCAATTGACGTTCGGGCGAGAGTTCTTCTTTTTCAAGAAATGGGATGGTGGTAAGGTTTGCGATGGGAACATGCTACATAAAATATGCGGGGCTCAGTTACTGCTTTCTTGCTTTGTAGGCAATATATGTCTATTTTTATGTTTATAATATTTTAATCCTAGGAAAATGTAATGTAATGTAATTTATTGCAAAATACATTTTTTTTCTTCACTTTGAATAAGGCGCCGAGGGAATGCTTAATCCAGCTACTAATTTACATCTCATCATTCCTCCCTCCAGGCTAAGAACGAAACTATCAGAACTGCAGTCCCGCCACGAGAAACAAATCCGGCGTCCCGCGCTGGACGACACGACGGAGCAGCAGCATATCCAGCGCCTCACCACCGAGATAGGACGCCACTTCACGCAGGCGCACAGCCACCTCACCGCCATCAAGGGACAGATACGGCACGGTAAGACCACAGCATCATCATCCTCCAGGCTAGGCACAGAGCTACAGTATTATCATCATCATCAGCGCCTCACCACGGAGACAGGACGCCACTTCACGCAGGCGCACAGCCACCTCACCGTCATCAAGGGCCAGATACGGCACGGTAAGACCACAGCATCATCATCCTCCAGGCTAGGCACAGAGCTACAGTATCATCATCATCAGCGCCTCACCACGGAGACAGGACGCCACTTCACGCAGGCGCACAGCCACCTCACCGCCATCAAGGGGCAGATACGGCACGGTAAGACCACAGCATCATCATCCTCCAGGCTAGGAACAGAACTACTGTATCATCATCATCAGCGCCTCACCACAGAGACAGGACGCCACTTCACGCATGGGGCAGATACGCCACGGTAAGCCCACAGCATCAAGTGTCTTCTAGACTAGAGTGAATAAGCTCTTAATAAACTAGTGCGCTTCACCATCATTGTTTGCATTACTGCTTACCATGAGGTGGGATCGTAGTGAAGCACTAGTTTATATAAATATCGTTAAAAAATCTTCTTAATAGCCGTGGGTAAAAATACTGTGAAGTTCAAATAGGATCAGGCGGGTTACGTCAGCCGCAAGCACTGACCGAAGGCCAAGATTTCACGGTATACGGGTTCTAAGAGTGACGATTCTGTCCGCCCACCGAATGACTGTAAGAAAAAAAAGTGGTATAACCGGCGGCAGATAACTTGGCAATGCGCAGAAATCGTTTTTTAGGTCTATTTGGTGGTCAAGCGGGACGCAGGGTACGAGGTAGCGCCGATCCGGCGCGCGATTGGTGCAGCATTATAATAGTAGTTTATGATTGGTGCGTTAGACGACTTTTGCCTCCGCACTGCGTTACGTCCTGTTCGCTCATTGGCTGTTTTGTGCACCATGCGCGAAACTTGCCAACGTATTTGCCGGGTATTATACAGTGATCGCGTGCTGCCTTGCACAGCAAGACCCCTTTACAGTCTCCACAGGTATATGCCCTAACAGACGTTGTACAGAGGGGGTTCAGAGTAATTTTCAAAGAGGTTACAACGTTTTTCCCCCTCCTCCTTTCATGTAGTTATAGTGGTCATCGGAGTGGTTTTGGTGAGGTTAGAATCCCACACTCTGGTATGTCCGGTGCCTGTCAAAAGCACAGGTGGTTTTAAAAAAACATACTTTAAAAATTTATTATGATAGTCAAATCCAACAAATCAAACGGAGTCTTATAGGAGAACCGACTAAAACAAAAAAAAAACAAAACAAAAAAAACACACATTAAACAAAACAAAACACAAACAAAACAAAACAAACCAACAAAACAAAAAAAACTACAAACCAACAAAACACCAACAAAACTCTGTCACTCCTTCCCGCTCTATCCATCGCAAAAGAACTTATTTAATGGTTTCCCACTTTAAACAAAATCAGTTACAAAATTACGCTTGTAACTGCAAACGAGGCAGTCTCTGTTTTTAATTTACTTTAGTTTACCGGTACCTGATCTCTCCAGAACACTGCGTGATAAGGAATTGGGCCGCCGCATCATGGTAGATCGCTTATCAGTATGATTTAGAATCACTTGATAACTGGGGCAACGACATAATATATTGTTACGCCGTGAACAGGAGGTGTGAAGCCCGCCGCGAACAGGAGGAAGCCCGCCGGGAACAAGAGGCTAAGCAGAACCTGATCCTCGAAAAAATCGATCACGGCCTCGTCACGTTGGGCGAGAAAGTGAAAAATCTCACCTTAGAGGTCAAGGAGGTTTCCGCCCGAGCTGATAGCCTCGAAACCAGAATTGATGGCCACGAAGATCGCCTGCTGGACATCAACAAAAAAATCGTCAAGCTCGAAGCACGCGAACCCGTTGCTGTTAGCGCACCATCGCACACCCACTGTGCATCAGCCGCAAAATTTGATATGCCGCGTTTTGATGGCACGTCGTCCTGGACGGCTTTTAAGTACCAATTCCAAACACTGGTCAAGACGAACCGCTGGGATGATGACCAGTCTTTCGCGGCGTTAACTTTGGCCCTACGAGGAGACGCTCTGCTGGTCCTAGAAAACCTTCCTCCAGACGGCAGGACGTTGGAGCGTCTAATGGAGGGACTAGACACTCGCTATGGTGACAAGCACCTCGAACATGTTTTCCGCGCGCAACTTCGCGAGAGAACGCAGAGGTCGAACGAGAGCCTTCAGCAGTGGGGAGTAGAGGTTGAACGGCTGGTCCGGCGGGCATACATGTCGATGACACCGGAGATGGTGGAAGTAAATCTGGTGCAAGCATTCATCGACGGTCTACGGGATACTGAAGTCAGGGCTACGGTGCGACTCGGACACCACCAAACTCTGAAGAGTGCGATGGCCCACGCTTTGGAAGTGGAAGCCGTACGACAAGACTCACGTACGCACAGAGTTCGGGAAGTGGTGGTCTCACCTTCAGTGCAACCACGTCACCGAGAAGTGGCTTCGTCGGCAAAGTCCCGCTATATTCCGACGTGTTATGGATGTGGAGAAAAAGGGCACATTCGTACCGATTGCCCCAAGAGGAAGAGGGGAAGTGTGGACTCCGGAACTCAAGTTAACGAGGAGTCGTTAAACTAAATGTCGCCAGGGCCGCGGGGCGGGTGCTGGCTGGTCAACTGAAGGCCCCAACCATCACTATCAATCAAGTCCACAACGGAAATAGTTTGATCATCGAGGGGACGCTGAATCAACGTGCTTGCAATTTCACCGTTGACACCGGGGCGTCACGGACTATTATAAGACCTGAGTTGCTGAAACGCACCATCTTGTGGCAAACAGAAACCCCAGCCTACCGACTTCAGACAGCCACCGGCCAGCCAGTCTCCGTCCTCGGTGATACAGAAATCGAGTTTAAAATCGGTGATCAAGTGTACACCCATTCAGCGTTAATTGCGAATATTACCGACGATTGCATATTGGGTCTCGACTTCCTGCGGAATTACCGATGTGTTTTAGATATCGATAAAGGAGTATTGAAATTTCCAGACCAAGAAGTCTTCCTGCAAGGAATTAACACATGCAACCTCTATTGCTTAAAGGATACCACATTGGCTCCAAGAACGGAAACCTTAGTCGAAGTTAAATTTCCTAAGAAAATTAGGCAACGCAGATGTGTTATGGTTGAAGACATTGGCCGGCACCCGGAACTTATCACCGCGAGGACATTAGTTATGACGAAAGGAAGATCCAAGGTCAGGATTGTAAATCTTGGGGAAAAGGAGATCCAGTTGAAGAAAAACAGTGTTGTTGGAAGATGTGAAGAAGTGAAGTATCTCCGCCGAATCAACACATCTTCAGTAAAACAAGACGCAATAAAAGGTGAACCTGATCACATCCAGCAACTTCTGGAAAATTCTAAGAGCAATTTATCAGTTTCGGAACTACAGCAAGCCAAGGAATTTCTGCTACGGTTCCGGGATATCTTTGCAACGGGAAAAGATTGCGGAAGAACAGGTCTCGTCAAGCATGAGATAGATACAGGTGCCAATTTAACAGAGACCGCGCCGCATACCCTGGGCTAAAGAAACTGAGGTAGCAGAAATGGTAAAGGATATGGCTGATAGCGGAATAATTGAACCTTCTACGAGCCCATGGTCTTCTCCTGTCGTTCTGGTGAAGAAGAAGGACGGCAGTACCAGATTCTGTGTAGACTACAGAAGGCTGAATGATGTAACGAAGAAGGACAGTTATCCCTTGCCTAGGATAGACGACACACTGGATATGCTCAGTGGTATGAAGTGGTTTTCAACCATTGACTTGAAAAGTGGCTACTGGCAAGTGGAAATTAGCGAGAAAGATAAGGAAAAGACAGCGTTCAGTACAGGAATTGGCAACGGCCTGTGGCAATTTAACGTCATGCCTTTTGGGTTGTGCAACGCTCCAGCGACGTTTGAACGCCTCATGGATAGAGTCATGGTGGGCCTTCTTGGTGACGTCTGTTTGGTATATTTGGATGACGTCATTATAATGGGCCGCACTTTTAAGGAACACCTGAGAAATATGGAGAAAGTATTCACCAGGATACGGGGGGCTAACCTAAAACTAAGCCCAAAGAAGTGTGCCCTGTTCAAGGAGGAGGTCAGCTACCTAGGACATGTCATCTGCGCCGATGGAGTGAGAACCGATCCTGAGAAGATAAAGGCTGTCCAACAGTGGCCGGCTCCAAAGAACAAAACAGAAGTACGTGCATTTCTAGGGTTGTGCACATACTACAGACGGTTTGTTATGGGTTTTTCGGACATTGCAAAACCTTTACATCAGCTGACTGAGGATAAACGAGATTTTATCTGGGACAAGAACTGTGAGTCAGCATTCAACGAACTAAAGCAACGCCTATGTGAAGCGCCTATACTGGGGTATCCGAGCAGAGATGGAAGATTTATCGTCGATACCGACGCCAGCAACACAGGAATTGGTGGAGTGCTGTCGCAGATGCAAGAAGATAGGCAAGTCGTGATCGCTTACTTCAGTAAGGCACTTTCAAAACCAGAAAGGAACTACTGCGTGACTCGACGAGAACTACTGGCTGTTGTAAAAACTTTGCAACATTTCCACAAGTACCTCATAGGGAGACAGTTTACGTTGAGGACGGACCACGCTGCATTGAAATGGCTTCTACAATTCAAAAACCCTGAGGGTCAAGTTGCAAGATGGCTAGAGCAGCTGCAGGAGTTCAACTTTGTGACGGAACATCGTAGTGGAAAAGGGCATAACAATGCTGACGCCCTGTCGCGACGTCCATGTAATGAGGACTGTAGACATTGCCAGCAAAATGAAGCCCGGGAACACGTGAACTTAATTAGGGCTGAAGGCAACTTTAAGAAGTCTCAGGAAGAAGATGACGATATTCGACCTATACTGGTCTGGAAGCGTAGTGGAACTAGGCCTCAGTGGAATGAAGTATCGTCACATAGTCCTGTCACAAAGAGCTACTGGGCACAGTGGGACAGTTTAGTCCTAGAAAATGACGTGCTTTTTAGGAAATGGGAATCGAACGATGGCAAGGAGGTGACCACACAAGTGATAGTACCACGACGTGAAGTGGTCCCCCTGCTTCAGGAGATACACGATGGCGCTTCTGGTGGACACCTGGGAATCAAGAAAACTCTACTGAAAGTGAGACAGCGGTATTACTGGCTCAATTGTAGAGAAGACATAGAGCAATGGTGTCGGAAATGTACAGCGTGCGCATCCGTGAAAGGACCACAGACTAGGAGCAGGGGCAAGCTTCAGTTGTACAATGTAGGAGCCCCATGGGAACGCATTGCCATCGACGTTGCTGGACCTTTCCCAGTGACAGATGACGGAAACAAATACATAGTGGTGATACAGGACTATTTCACAAAGTGGCCTGAAGTTTTCGCCATACCCAATCAGGAAGCGACGACAGTGGCGAAAAAGGTGGTCGAAGAAGTAGTATGTCGGTATGGCGCACCTTTGGAGATCCATTCCGATCAAGGCCGCAACTTCGAATCTGCGCTGTTCCAGGAAATGTGCACTCTTCTGGGGATTTACAAGACACGCACAACACCTGCGCACCCACAGTCGGACGGAATGGTGGAGAGGTTTAACCAGACCCTGGAGAATCACCTGGCTAAGGTTGTCGATGACCATCAGAAAGATTGGGACCGGTATATTCCACTATTTCTGATGTCTTATCGATCAGCAGTGCATGATAGCACGGGTCATACCCCAGCAAGAGTGAATTTCGGCAGGGAGATGAGACTTCCAGTCGATACCATAACCGGCGTGCCACCTGACAAGACTAAGCCAGTTACGGACTTCGTAAGTGACCTCCAAGATCAATTGGATGAAGTGCATAAACGAGTGCGTGAGAATAGCCTGCACACCAGCGTTAAAATGAAAACTCGATACGACCGCAATGCCAACGCCAAGGGATTTGAGGAAGGTGCACTGGTTTGGCTCCACAACCCACTTCGACGAAAAGGGAAGTCGCCGAAACTTCAAGCTCGATGGGAGGGACCCTACACCGTGATAAAAAGGATCAACGACGTTACCTACCGCATCAAGAAAGGGTTACGAGGGAAACCTAAGGTAGTCCACGTGGATAGATTGGCGCCGTATCACGGATCTAATAATGCTCGGGACGAGCATGACTAAGAGGGGGGCACTGTTACGCCGTGAAACTTGAGTACGCTATATCTTCGACGAAACCAAGAGTAGCATCAAATAATTAAAACGCATTGCTGTGCGAAGCTTCGAGAATAGGAGTACATACTCAGGCCTGGCAAATTCCAGAAAAGTCCGACATACGCTATTATTATTAGATAACATTCAGTAGGTAGTTATGTGGGTGGATAAGGGAATTTGTACCTTCCGGTCTTAGCAATAGAGTCGAAATTCGCATGTAAGGTGGTAGATAAGTACCTACTTACGAGAGTAATAATAATGATTTATGGCCTCCCGATGCGACTATTTTGTGCTAGAATGTCCTTGAAACGTCGGTATCGAGAAATTTCGATGACTTCGCATATAAATACGGGTCTCCGGCTAGAAGCAGTTCAGTTTGATTTCGTCAGCGATACAGAGCGAACTACCTAAGTGTGTGAAGTGATACCTAGCGACCTAAGCGATACTAAACGGAACTCTGAGTGTTTATAGTGATTGGTTATTTGTTGATTGGACTAATTTGTCATTGTTTGTGGTGAATAAAGTTCTCTGCTAGTAAACCGGCATTTAATTACTCACGTTCGTAACAATATTACTAGTTCGTATTGCTGCCTCGTTCCCTTTCCGCAGTAATGATTTTTCGATTCTTTCTAATTTTATGTTGTACGCCAAATTTTTTTTTTAATATAACATAAACTAGTGCTTGACTGCAATCCCACCTGATAGTTAGTAGTGATACAATCGTTGATGGTGAGGCGCACTAGTTTATTAAGAGCCTATTCACTCTAGTCTTGAAGATACCCAAATTATAATCGGACGGGAAGACCGTAGCAGGCAAATTGTTCCAATCCTTCGATGTAGGCGGTATAAACGACGAGGCAAAGCGCTTTGTCCGGGCCGTGTAGGTTTCGACAACGTAAGGATGGATACTCGCCGTACGACGGTTTAATTTTATGTTGTAAACAAAACTAAACATCAAACACAGGATTTTTTTTTATCTGGGTCCCAATCCTGTGTTTTACAAGCCCATAGCTCGTCAGGCATACGGCGGACTTTTCTTATCCAGACCCATTTAAGTCGGGCAGCTTTTTTGAGCCAATTTTTAGTCTGCCTATGATGTACGTGAAGTTGCAGTAATTTATTCATGCCACTCAAAATTTTCTAATAGATAAACCAAATGATGGAATGAATGATGAAAGTTACGGCATACGGCAACTAGGGTTGCCAGACCTTCAAACCGAAAAGCCGGACAGACCAACCAGTTTAGCCGGACATTTGATTAAAAAGACCGACAGTTTTTTTTTTACGTCGCCTTCGTTCGTGTAAATTTTACTTTTTATATTCTAACGAAATAACAAGTAATTGCTGATCAGCAAACGCTTACGATTGCAAGAACATGAAAATCTATAAAACTGATAAAATTTAAACAGCCTAATAAAAGCCGGACAGGCCTTAGTCCGCTAACTAACTAATTTGGTCCAAAACACACGACCAAAAAGCCTGACAGTGTCCGGCTTTATGGACTGGCAACGCTACCGGCAAGGAAATTTCAACCTTATCAACTCCGACTACAAACTATTCTTGTACAAACTCACCACAGTATATCTTCATCACTTTCCAGGTAATCCAACCGAACAGAAGCTAACGACGAACGTGGTCCTCGCTCTCGTCACAATCCTCCAAGACCTGAGCGTCACCTTCCGCTCCGCGCAGTCCAACTACCTAAAGTCTCTCACCTCCCGCGAAGAGCGGTCCAACGCCTACTTCGAACTGCCCAACTTCGAAGAACTCAGCCTAGACGACAATGAACTCCTACCAGGTAAATAAAATAAAAAAAAGAATAATATGTATAGTTGTAATTTTTTCTTTTGACATTTTAATTCTCTTGACTCATTCACTTTAACGGCCGAAACCAATAACCTATCGATCTCCAGTTTTGGCTTGCTGGAGATTGTAAAACAAATGATACAATACAAAAATTATCATGTTTTCTGTTGTTTCATTTGTTTTTCTATCTCCGATATGTGAAAGATCGGTTATTGGGTTCGGCCGTAAATGTTTGTAAGTATAATTATGTTAATTTATTATTTGTAATTATTGCCTATTTGGCAGGACATACTGGCACTATATTATTAAGTCCAAACATTTGTATGTAACCTATGCCCACAATAAAGACATTCTGTTTCAGGTTTGTCCAGCAACCAGACAGACTTACTCTTCTCCCTACCGAGCACATCAGGAACACAGAAATTTGATGAAAATGACGACTATACACGACCAGCTTTAAGTCAGAAACAGTTAATGCTGATACAAGAAGAAAATACAAGAGATGTGGCCGAAAGGGAAGAAGAAGTGAACAAAATAGTCCGGTCTATAGTCGATATGAACGATATATTCAAAGACCTAGCGCATATGGTCCATGAACAAGGCACCGTTCTAGACAGAATAGACTATAACATAGAACAAACGCAGGTCCAAGTCCATGAAGGTTATAAACAGCTCCAGAAAGCGGAGAGGTACCAGCGATCGAACAGAAAGATGCATTGTATTCTCATACTAGGAGTAACCATCATAGTTTTAGTAATACTACTTATTATTATAAAGAGTTAGTCGAGGTAAAAATAAGCAGAAATTGCCTTATTTTTCGTAGTCGAATGGTCGGTTTGGTCGGACCTTTACAAGTTATTTTGAAGTTCAAATTTCCAGAATCTTGACGTAGGGTGTAAAGGATTTTGTTGATTCAAAGAGTAACTTTTGACGTATATAAGGTCGTTTACATAATGTTTTTTCTAAAGTAAATAAGAATGTGTAAACGTGCCTTTAAATCTTTATTTCAGTTGCCAGCATAGTTCTGTTGTCAGTTTCTTTGGTAACATATTAGTAGCAAGGATATCACCGGGCTTCCTATGTCAGAATTAAAGTTTAGAAAGTAAATTTTATCTGTTGAAAATAAGCCTAATAAAACCCTCCCAGTTTCTGAGTCTCTGCTCAGTGAATCTCCTGTTAAGTGTGGTTTTTAAGACCATGCTTATGCCTACAGAATAGAAGTTAAAATCGGTTGAACAGACAGGATTTTTTAAATGTTTAATCTTATTGCAAATGGATAGTTAGTAGATGTTATTTGAAATGATTAGAGCAAATAACTACCAAATGAAGTTGTACAAAACACATTTGAAAACTGAGATTTCAGAAACTGGATCATCCCTCCATCACCATTATTTTAAATTTAAATAACCATTAAAAAAACTTAAAAAATCGGGTGAGGCTGTGCCGGGGCACACGGCCGTAGGTTTTAACGTGAAACGTCTATGTTAGCGAATCGCTTTTAAAGTAAAAGATTGAAATGAAAACAAGATTGACGGTGTTTTTTTCGGCAGCGGCTTTGCGACGTTCCCGAAACCGTCTCGCTCGCTCGGCGCCGGACATTGGGGTACCTGTGCGTGGCCCATAGCCCCCTCTTTGTAACGATAGCCGTGATTTATATTTCTGGCTGGCTCTTGCACGAGCTGAGGCCGACATAGCAAATGTTTATATATTTATTATCACTTTTTGGTTATTTTAAATATAAATACTGTCCAAATTACACTAATTTTTGTATAAATCAATCAGTTTAAATAAACTTGACAAACACACGAAAGAATCACCGCGCTATAAAGTCGGAGTCACGAGTAACACTGAATAGAAACAAGCGAGAGCGCCGGTTTCGCAAAGTTAACGCGGTATCCCTCCCCCGCCGCCCCGCTCGACCCCTACACGAATTTTTAATGTCAAAACAGCGAGCTGACTATATAAGTGAAATATTCACACCACATTTTTGTTTCTAAGACTAATAGTTTTTTAATTATTAAGGTACGATGATATAGACCTTTTCGTTACGGTCCACTTTTTAAACCTAGTACCCGTATGTTTCGGCGCGATTTTAAAGACGTTTCACGTCAAAATATGAATACAATAATTAGCCCATCAAAGATGTTACAAGTGAGTGAAATCCATTAAAAATTATTATTGATATGTAATTTAAAGTACCTATCTAAATAAATTATCTGTATATAAAGCAAGTGACCATGTTATATTAGGCTAAGGATTTAGGTAACGGTTTGATGGAGTAATTTTTATAAGTTCTGTAATTTGAGAAACTTGATTTCGAATATTAATCGTCAAAATGTCGGTGAATGAAAAAAAGTGAAGCTAAATTACACGATCCAAAGTCTAGATCTCTATGGAGAACGTACAAGAAACTATGGACACTCTTTTAATTCATGAATCCCCGACCGGTCCTATGAGACCGCGGTGTTATTGTTTTACTATTGTGTCTCGTTTTGTGGGTATGTGATAGATTAAATCATGTTATCATCCATTGTGGCAATGGGCAGGGAATGTACTCTGCTCGTAGAACAAATAATCGATGGGAACGAAAGGTTATGGACTTCTGGAGTAGCAACCATGTGCCAGAAGACGCAGTGCTGGAAGAGTCGCGGGAATCTGATGGATGCGAGACGCACAGGACCGGTCATTGTGGCGACACTTGAGCCTATGTCCAGCAGTGGACGTGTTTCGGTTGAAGTGATGGTGATGAATCATAATTTGGAAATATTTCGGCTTTTATTCTGCTTAGTATCAAAAAACATGAGAACTATTACTGCACCTTACTTTCAGATTTTTTCCGTGTTTCAAACACTCAAATAATTCTGTCTCTTTCTTTACAAACTTTAAACAGCAAAATTATAGCGAGCATTTGTTCAGGACCTAATTTATTAGTAAAATTTGAATTCAGAATCTTAAATAATGTTTTGCATTTCAAACTTTAAATCCCATTGCAATCCATACTGATTTCATGCACCATGCTCTTTTTATTAGCTACATCAATTACATCAAAATTCATTACGTAGTTTTGGAGGAATTAGCGAATAATGCAGTTAAGATTTAGTTTAGTTTGCAGTTCACATCTTGACAGATAAAGGGTTCTGCTTGAAACTTAGCACTTTTGTTCCAAAAGTATTTCCCCTTGGGATAATTTCGCGGTAAGTAAAAAATAAAGGGTATTTGGGCTTGTATAAGTGTGTAATGGTTACTAAAAATTTGACTAAACTGGCAATGAATATAAATGATTTAAGATTCTGAATTGAAGTTTAGCTTCAAATACTTTTGTTGTATAAACTAATGCACATATTCTAGTCTCTATGTCTATACTGTAAGATATTATGTAAGTATCGAGTAAGGAGTATTTATTGCGATTACCAGTTAAATGTGTGACTGAGTGGTAGATTGTTTTGAGCAGGAAATATAAATTTTAAAAAGACATTTTCCCATTTATTTATAGCCGTTAAAATGATGTATAGCCTAGAATCTTGACTTAATACTTGAGGTGGCTCTCTTTCAAAAGTTTTGATCCAACTTTGGGTATGGTACAAATAATGTTTGGTTTTTGATTTAGTTCCTTTATTCGTGCAGATAAGGCCTGCTATCCACGGCCGCGTATCTTCATAGACGCATATTTATCACTATACGCTTGGTATTCGCCTGCGTGAAACTTCCATACAAATCTATGAAACTGTGTCAACGAGTCAGCAACGTCGCGTCGGCGTGTCGTTGAAGTTTCATCGTCAGAGTTTCATAGTTTTGTATGTAAGCGTCTGACAGGCGTACAATGACGAATGCAAGTCTATGAAGCTATAGGTTCGTGGATAGTAGGCCTAAGAGTTTCGGTTAACACCTGAGGAGACCCTCTAAGCAGCTAGAACAAGGACTTAGTACAGAAAGTGTGTGCCTGGAATCGCTATGGATTCTTTGGAGGTTCCACCGTTTAGAGCTCTGAGCTAGTGGCTTAAACCCTGATACTCGTTCCACTATTCCACGAGTATATTTTTTAAAGAAATGCCGACTTATTTGAAAATAATGTAAGTGTTTATGAAGTAATGACATTGCTTTACAAACAGTTGGTAGACTTTGTACAAAGTTATAAAAAGAATGAGCTAGCGAAATCATGTTTTGTTTTTTATTAGGGTTCCCTTGTGAACCCTGGTAGAATCACTTTGTTGTCCGTCTGTCTATCAAGATCCTTTATTTATTTTCTTTTAACGTGGACTTTTGTTAACTTACCTTGTATTTATATTTTTCTGCTCAAGCAATATCGTTATTGTTATAGTATATTAGTGAGTGTGAGTGCCAATGTTGCCAATTAAAGAGCAAAGAGTTTTCATTATTATGTCGAGTAAATGCGAATTTAATTTATTTTTGTCTCAAAAGTTACACTTATTTCAACTAAAATCATTATTATTATTTTTGTAAGACAACAAAATGCTAGAGATGATAAATAATTTATTAAATTTTAATGATTATAGCGCAATAAAAAAATGCTGTATAATTCTACAAAATGGTAGCGGAAATGCTCCATCGCTTTGAAAAAGACGCATATAATATACCTACTAAGATGTAAACTTTTGTATGTACCTAATGTATTTATTTACGAAGTTGTGTAAATATTGTTTACTTATAAATGACATCAAAGTGATTATATAACAAATTATTCAAACCTTTTTTTTCTGTTTTATTCGTTTAATCAGTGTTTATCCACAGGAGAACTTTTTGGGAATCATCAATTGACTTCTCCCGCTCTTGGGCGGAGCGGGAGGGCGTGTCAGACTCTTACTGACTAAACCCCACCCCGTTCCTTCGTTGCCTTCGATCTGGGGGACACGGTGAGCACCTTTCGGATTTTCCGTGTTCCCCAGAGGCTTCGGCCATACCGGGCCCCTACAGTTTGCTGACATCTCCTTAAGGAGAACTAAGGTTACTGACATGGCATGAAGAATCGCCAAACTTAAGTGGCAGTGGGCAGGGCATATTGCTCGTAGAACAGATGGTCGATGGAGCCGAAAGGTTCTAGAGTGGTGACTGTGAGGTAGCGTTGACGCGGCCTCCCACAAGGTGTACCGATGACCTGGTGAGGGTCGCAGGAATCGCGGGAAACGCAAAGGGACAATCTAATAATGTAACTGGCTATACGCCGTTGATAGATCGTTTAGTTTCAAGCCAATTAAATTGCCGTTCTATCGAATCCCGTTCAAGGAATACGTGGATACCTGGCCTGGGCTATGACCTAGTGAGGTTCGTGGGAATGCTATGAATGCGAGTAGCAGAGAACGGTTTGTTGTGGCGACACTTGCGCCTATGTCCAATAGTGGAATCATCAATATGCCTTCTCCCGCTCTGAACGAAGCGGACTAAAATCCACTCCTGTTACTTCTTCGCCTTCATTCCAGGGTCTTTCTTTTAACTCAGGGACGGCCTTCGGCTGAAATGGTCATGATGATGATGACTTAGTGCCTAATAGATGAACGGCGTCGATAATGTTGGGTGTTGGGGTGCGTTAGGAGTCCTAAATGAGTTAAAGGAATTAAACCTGTGCCACTTTTTTTCTCATTCCCCTCCTTGAAACTACTTTATCGTTTTATGAAGTGCCAGTGGCATTCAAACTGACAAGCCTGGATATGACGAGCAAGAACCAACCAATTGGTTAAAATCAATATCTAAGGTATCTCTGGTCCCGTCTGCGTTTACTCAATTCTGCACATCTTCGCCTCAGTGGAAACGTAACCTTCATCTTGATGACGGGAAATTGTTAGAAATGTCTCAGCAAAAATCTCGAAGGTATTTTGAGGGAGAACAGAATAGAATAAACTTTTTTGTACACCAAAAATAAGAACAACCAAAGGGAGGCATTTGATTGCAGGATAAAGAGTTACCCCGTGGCCCTGGAACGGAAAGGGCAACTGAAGCATTTGCACAGGATTTTAGTCAGTCACTCCCTCGTCCCATGCAATACGGGAGCAAATATTTGATTAGATTTTTACAAAACAACCAAAATCGTGCGTAATTGTAAAACAAAATGGCACTTAGCGTTGTCCTTTTCATCCCAGGCCTTGCGAATTAATCAGATTCTGAGATATAGCGCGGATGGGATTGGGTACGTTACATAATGCGTGTGGGCGGGTTCCTTCGGTCAGAGCTTCGCGTACTGACCCATATATTCGTCTGACCTACTTACTCCGTGTCCGTTCTGATTATGACTAGTGTCTTGTCTTTGAATTGAAGCGACATAATATTACAGCGGCGCCATTAGTCGATAAACAGACAGGGAGAAAGAAAAGACTGTTTTTTTAAATATGTAGGTAAGTCCACCTACCTACCTGGGTAGGTAGATACCTAACTACCACTAACTAACATACCTTTGAATATATACTATAATCAAAGCTACATACTTAGTTTTTTTAATTCATGAAGACCGGTTTCATGCGACCGCGCTGATGGGAAATCATCAAATGACTGTCAATGCACTTACTCGGAAACTTGATCCTACCCCTACCGGTTTTAGGTGGACTTTTTTCCACTCTAGTGCAGAAAAGTGGTCGAAAGAAAAGTCCCTGCCACAATTGTTATATTTTTATTATGGGTGAGGCGCGACCACCACGAGTCACGCGGTACGGAAATTCCGAAAGGTTGTCACCGTGTCCCCCAGATCGAAGGCAACGAAGGAACGGGGTGGGGTTTAGTCAGTAAGTCTGACACGCCCACCCGCTCCACCCAAGAGCGGGAGAAGCTACTCTAATGATTCCCCACTTGAAAAAAAAAACGAGTCACGCGGTAACCCCCGTTAGGTAGGTACTTATTTCTTCGTAAGTGTACCTATCGAATAACGTCATTTGTTACACGTGTAAATCGTTATTGCAGCTCGAGTGCTGCAATAACGATTTACTTTATATTATTATCAGAATATCTAATATCCATATCAGAATTCCGCCTCGGTCGCAATGACTAACTTTCTCCACTTGAATCCTACTTATATTTATAAACGCGAAAGTTTGTGAGATGTAGGTATGTTTGTTGCTCTTTCACGCAAAAACTACTGAATAGATTTTGGTGAAACTTGGTAAACACGTAGGTAGAACATATTTTTATCATGGGAGTATTTTCCCTTAGGATAATTTTCTACTATTATGCAGACGAAGTCGCAGGCAGCAGCTCAAAAAAAAAAAGAAAAACAAATACAATCGTGGCACTGGCGAGCGCACTAGTGTGGAAAACAGTCAATTGCGTGTTGCAGTATTTTACATAGTACCCTGTGATTGCCTGTCTTTAAGCGGTAGGGACTAGACCTGGTTTTCGAGAAGTACATTATTGTTAAAAAGAATATTTTATTTGACATACCTACCTATGTTGATAGCAACTATAAAAACCCTGATACTAAAGTGACACAAGTAATGTTTAAGTTAATTTTTTTTTTTAGTAGGTAATGTTTTAAAAATTTACTATAGGAATGACGCCAGTTCTTTTGTGTTAAAATGTCATTTTATTCTCAGGGTTTAAAAAACATACGATAGGTAGTTACTTACTTATATTTTTTGAAAGAGAACACCTAAACTTTTTAATTATTAAAGAAACAAACCCTACCCAGCAAAATAAACAAACTGTTGCTTCTATTCATTCTAAAAAGGGTCGATGCTAGCAAGGCATAATAATAATACGACCCTCACCCTTGCCACGGTTTGCAAGATCAAAAGGCGTTAATAGGTCGTTGACCTTGATATCGCATATGGCAGTAGACAATTACCTACTACTACTATATGAACTAGTCACCCCTGTGTGATAGTCACTGATAAAAATATTGGGGCGAGTATAGGTAGAAAACAAACAATATTATAAGTTGGGAGATCATAACAACCGCACAGGTCGTTGCTCTGTGGATGGGTAACCATGTTAAAATAACGACTTTACTAGACTGGAAGCCGACCCCAATATAGTTGGGAAAAGGCTAGGCAGATGATGATAAGTTGGGAGATCATCAAAATGACATGTCAGGGGAGTAGGAAGGAGTGTCAGACTTCTACAGACTATAACCCACTACTGTTCCTTCTTCTTCGACCCAGTCGGGCCCCTACGGTTTGCTGTAATCTCTTTGAGGTGGCTAACCTACTACAGCACGGTCACATTGCCTTGGCGCTTGGCGTCAATGAAATAATGTCCAAAAACAATAAAACAACAACAGAGAACTAGCCAATTATCGACGTGCGTATGGATAACAAAGATGCTGACCATACCTGACACTTGCAGTGGATGCTCGTATTTCAGAGAAGTGTTAAGTTAATGTGACTGGATTGTACTACTATCTCTGAACTAGTTGCCCCTGTATGATAGTGACTGAAAAAAATATTAGGGTGGGTGTAGAAAGTAAACAAAATACTTCAATTGCACTAAAGAATTATAATTGTCAGTGATCTCATTTTACAGACATAACTCCATCAGTTGAGACAGTGAGCTGACGAGTTCAACCGACGACAATTTACTAAAATACACCTTCAACACAAACTCGCTAACATCCACAAGAAAAATAGTATTTATTCAGAGTGATTCTATACAAAACAAAGAGCGGGAAGTAACGAGAAGCAAATTCTACTAGACACAAGTTGGTCAGATTCAATCTTAACAACTATATAAAGGTTTTACAATATAAATTTTGATATTATGCTTTCAGGTAATCTATCACAGTCATAATACACCTACAATTTACTATCTACACAGCAGAGTTTAGTCAGACATCGGAAATATAAAAAATTAGAACCAAGTAGAATCCACTTTGGGGACAAAAGAAACGGAACTCGTCAGCGCAAATCTCTTTACATGCATTCAAACATTCAATTCACAACACAAAATACAATGCAAAATCAAAAATATGTTTTTCTTTAATGACAAACGGAACACAAGTCCACTATGAGTCTCTGTGCTTATTGTAAAATTCATCTACATATTTCTTATAAGCTGGCTGGTTGGGCCACAGGTACGATGCTTGTTGGTTTAAGGGACTGTGCGTGTTTGGCTCGGCTAGTAGGCTCTGGATGGACAGTAGCACAGTGCGGACATCGTACAGTGCCGTCCACTTATCCTTCAAAATATCTAAACATATTAAACCACAGGTATCTACATTGGGGTGAAAGCATGGAGTTATAAACTTCACCATAGGCGGGGCGTACGGGTACGAGTTTGGAAACTCTAATGACAGTTTGTACTTGTGGCCTGCGTACACAGTCTCTTGAGGGCCATTTATGGTGCCAATCCATTTGAAAAGGTTCTCACTCTCTGGGAATGCTGAGATGCCTTTGTCTGCACAACGCATCAACTCCATTAATTCTTTTTGAAGCCTGCCAACAAAGAAACACATGAATTAGATACTTGTGGGTTGAGACAGATGTGACACCCTAACATTTAGGAAACCAGTTTGGTTTACAACAAATTCACGAGTGGTTATTGGTGATATGGACAAAGGAAAGATTTTTAAGCTAATGCATGTTGTATGTGGAGGTCAAAACGAAGTCAGATGGTTCTTTTTTATGAAGATACACGTCACTGACCACAGCAGACCATTTTACAGACAACGTCAATATCGTTACCTACCTGAAGAGAAACCGTTAGGCCCCCCATGAATTAGAGTGATTTGATTTGCAACCATACGCTTGTAAAACGACCTATATCATCTAAATAACCAGCAGCTGCGGTCCTAATATGAAATAGGAGGTGCAAGAATTTACACAAAGCATAAAACAATGTCGTTTTACTTACCGTTTGCTCACAGCATGATTATCTTTTAGTTTTATCGTATCTTCATTTTGTTTAGCTGGATTTGACGACGAAGCGTAATGTGGATTAATATTTTGAGCCATAATATTTGGTGCGAATAAAATTAGATGCCTCCAATTCTACTAAATTTCTGTTAAACGAAGACAACTTCCTGTTTAATTTGAAAAAGCTCAATTTTTATTGGATATTTCACACACATTTGACAGCAATACGTAATGGCGGCAATTAACGTTGTGTTCAACGCCACCTATAATACTAAAGTCGAGTTAACCGACTTTATTCATTTGAATATCTATGGTTCTAGTGTATGGTAAAAAAGTGTAATAAAACGAATATGATACAAGTTCAAGAAGTGGCTCAGATACAGCTGGGGACTAAAGAAGGAATGGAGGTTTTGCCCAATTATATTATAATAATAAGCAGTCATGTAAAAAATTATGACACGTTTTAAAGTTTAGGTCTACAAGAATTTTCTAATAAGGGCCACACACAACCACACACATCAATCCTTACATGCGGTCTAGAAGACTCAAAAGTTCTTCATAAGTTTATTCGAACTTTAATATCTTGGATATGAACAAAAGCTTCGACTTTTGTTCTTAACATAACTAACTCATAACATAGCACATTGATATTTTATTCTCAAAATTAAAATTTCAAATAGCGCGACTACGAACAGAGTTCGAAAACAACTATGTGCATAACTAATTTTAACTATAAATTAGTGATAGTTTAATTATTTCATGAGTTCAAAGCTTTCTAAGTCAAATGCTCCAAATACCTATATAATTACGACACCTCCCACGAATAAGTTGGTAAGGCGCATTTTTTTTATGAGAAGCAATTTTTATACTTGTTAATTATATACCAAAGTAATTTGTTAACATTCTTTCATTCGATGTATTTGCATAGGTTAAGATCACAGTACCTAATAAGATATAATAATATTTATTTTAAATTTTTATAATACAAGTTTACTGAAAAAGTATGTTACGACTTTATGCGTTAGAGGTATCGATAAGATTGCCTGCTTTGTCAAATTTACTTTCACTTTCGTAATTCATTTGAGCGTGAAATTGAAAATCAGTGACGGGATTATTTAATAAAAAAAGAAAAGTTAACTTCAGTAGTCTATTTAAGATGTTGATATCAGTAAATTATGCTTAGTTTACATTAAGGTTTTCGTGAGGAAATAATAGTGCAAAGTTGTTAACTGACGAAAATGGCTTTCAAAGTAAGTAAATTAGTATGATATTTTCTGATTCTAGTTTACATAGTATAGTTAATTAATACGCATTTCAATTATTTAGTAAATGATATTATCGTAACATGGAAAAAAATGAGTTGTGGCGTAAACTAATTGAAAAAAGTAAAATCTTGCAGTAACCATCCATAAACAAACATAAAATTTTCATTCATTCAAAATGAACTCCATGGCACATTTCATTCAATCAATAATCTGTCAGTTCTGTCGTTCACTTCATTCACTGTCACATTATTGTGAAATGTCGTCGTAGTTTTATAAATATAAAGTATTCGTGGTGTTTTTGTCCCCAAAAGATTGTTTCACTTGTTAAATCTTCTGTTCCTGAATATATAAAACTTTACGGTTCAAAATGCCTTGTTCGGTAATCTTTAATAGCACCTTCATTACGGGGTTTGAAGGTACAGATGTGTCATCGTTGAAACGAGATATTTCACAAAAACATGGTGTTCCGATAGAAGACCTATTCGCCACGCTCAACGGGAGGCCCGTGTCTGATAGTTACGACATCACAACGACTAACAATGTCGTTAGATTGGCTTCGAGGCTTGTTGGAGGGAAAGGCGGATTCGGGTCTATGTTACGTGCTATTGGAGCGCAAATAGAGAAAACTACGAACCGTGAAGCTTGCAGAGACCTCTCTGGGCGTCGATTACGTGACATCAATGAAGAGAAAAGGCTTCGAAAGTGGCTGGAAGGGCAAGAAGACAGGGAAAAAGAAGCAGCTGAGAGAAAACAGAAGAAACTTGAGAGGCTTGTGGCAGAACCAAAAATTGAAGTGAACTTGAATCCTGCATATGAAAAAGAGCGTAAAGATCTACCTGAGCGCGTGAACTCAGCCGTGGAAGCTGGCTGGCAGGCCGCTGGGTCTTCAAACACTTTGAAACGGAAATCGGACAATGAAAAAGCTAAACCGAAGAGGGCCAAGCTTTGGATTGATGCGGAGTTGTCCGACTGCTCATCGTTGAGTGAAGATGAAGAGGAGGAGGAAAAGACGGCAAGTCCTGGACAGCAAGTGTCCACTGACAGTGGAAATGAATCAGACAAGGCTTCCGCGAGCAGTAAATAAGACTTAAGACTTCTATTGTAATTTAAAAAAATAATATTTTTGTGTAATATTCCAGCAGGTTGAATTTACTACAACTTGATATATTTTTAAAGTGCATATTGATTAGTAATGTATTGGTGTAAAGTTTTCCACTTAAATAATATTGTAAATTAGTAAATGTTGTTGTTCACTTTACTCTCAGAGTAAAATTGCAGCCATTCAAAAGTATCGAAACTTTTAGAAACCATTCAGATATTTTGAGGAACCTTGAGATTATGTGCGGTTTATGATTAGGTTTAAAATATTTGTTAAACTTGTGTATTTAATTAATGACTTTTGTTTAATTAAGGTTTTTTATAATTAAGTCTGTAAATATATTTTTAGTCAACTTAATTGTGTTTGTTTTTATTCTAATCCTAAATTATAAGCAAACCTAGGCAAGTAATAATATTGTTTCCTGTAACGCGATTAGGGATCTCTAGATGTCGCTGTAAGGGTCTTGGTTCGTATAAAAACCAGTGCCCTGACAGCGACATCTAGTGAGTCCTTATCGCGTTACAGAAAACTACACTACTTCATGCGCATAGATGGCGCTGCTAGTAACGTGCCGTCTAAAACATCGTATTGTGATTGTGAGATACCTACCTACTGGTTCGCCCGTTTGTAGTAGTACAAAGATTTTTGTAGCTATTAAAATAAATAATCGTAAAAACTAGTTCTGAAAAAATAAAAATATACAGTTTAGAACATAGATTCCCAACGGGGGCGGTACCGCACCGCACTGTAGGGGCTAGGAGCTTTTTGTGGGGGAGACGGTAGCGGGTCCAAAAGCAACGCCCTATTTGCTTTAATATTAATATAATATTAGATTAAGATAATTAATAATTACACGACCACAATCACGAGTAGCACGAACAGAGAAAGATTTTTTTTAAATTGGTGATTATATTATTAGATAACTACTATATAGACATATAAAATTGGTAGATACAATTAAATATAATGTAAAGGTAATTCTAAAGGCCCCCTTTAGAATTTTGTTTTCTTGTAAAGGGGCAATCTATATATATAAAAGAAAGTCGTGTTAGTTACTTCACTTATAACTCAAGAACGGCTGAACCGATTTAGCTGAAAATTGTCAGGGAGGTAGTTTAGAGCCAGGAGAAGGACATAGGATACTTTTTAACGCGAAAAAATCGAAAAAAAAATTATCCCGTTCGACAGCATTCCCGTGTGACTTGACATGAAACGTCAGTCACTATAAAACGTGGTATAGCAAAAAAGAATCAGACTTGGAATAACAAAACGCAAATGACAGCTATGTAATTGACGTATAATGACAGCTATGTAATGATGTATGGATGACAATTTGATATTTGTAAGAAATCTATACATATAAATAAAAATGAATTGATGTTCGTTAGTCTGATTAAAACTCGAGAACGGCTGAACGGATTTATCTTATCTTGGTCTTGAAATGTTCGTGGAGGTCTAGGGAAGGTTTAAAAGGTGAGAAGAATTCGAAAAAAATAAAAGATATTCAAAACTTTAGGTCTTCTATTTATCGATTAGTGTACGGTGGGTAGGGTAGTGTAGGGTAGTGTAGGGTAGAGTAGGGTAGTGTAGGGTAGTGTAGGGTAGTGTAGGGTAGTGTAGGGTAGTGTAGGGTAGTGTAGGGTAGAGTAGGGTAGTGTAGGGTAGAGTAGGGTAGTGTAGGGTAGTGTAGTGTAGGGTAGGGTAGTGTATTGTAGTGTAGGGTAGGGAAGGTAGGGTAGGGTAGCGTAGGACAGGTAAGGTACTCATTTGACGGGAGCGAAGCCGCGTGTAAAAGCTAGTAGTTTATAAAAGGTTGAAAAACTATGGTTTAGAAGTAGTGATTTCCATCATAGAATTTCGAATCAGTAACCCAACATCCTGAGGTGGGCAAAGCCCAATCGGCCCATAATAATTGGTGTACAATAAAGCGTATAATAAATAAATAAATAGATGATACTTTTCTACCCATTTTTATTTGTTTATTTATTAAATGCTTTATGCACATACCAGTGGCGAGGGGTGGACTTGCGTGCGAGTTAATCCGCTACTTATTACAAAAAAAATTATAAACCTGACCTAATTAAGCGACGGAGAATCTTAACTGCGAGATTCAGAAACCGTCGCTCAACTAACAACGCCATCTAGTGACCGCGTTCCCAACTTTTTTCACAAATTCACAATTTCCTCAAAAGATGATGCAGTGAACCAATATTTATGTAAACGCAATTTTAAAAATAGTATGTAAAATATATTATTAAAGTTCACTCACCAAATGCCGTTCGCTCAATGATGCAATAAATCCAAACCGGCGTTTTTATTAATTGTCGTAACACTCGTAACTTAATTTTGGGAACAGGATTTCGTTGCAATACAAAGAATCTATTAACAATATTATATCTCTACCATGAATTAATGCCATTACTAAATAGCACGAAATATATTATGTACAGTAACGTTAAAAACAAAAAAAAATCAACTACAAAACAGAAAATGAAAGATAACCGCCATGATAATTCGGTTGTATAAAAAACCCTACCAAATAAGATGTATTACTCGCCAATATCAGTTATTATGCAGTGAAATTCATTCTTATTTTGGAATCATTATAATTGCACAATGAATGAATTTTTCTTTCTCGCTTGCACCTATGCAATGTTTACTGTCTTCTTCGTCATAACTCGGTCCGGATCGAGTTATATTGAGTTCAATTTTCTACGTGCGAAAACGAGACGGCAAGAGTTGGAGTAATAGGCGTTAGTTTATAGAAAAGAAAGAGATAGATGCGTATTATGGGTTTTAGTTGTTTGAAAAGGTAATCCGGTATTTTTCGGCTTATGATTTTGGCATTGACGACAAATGTTGTATACATTTAAAAAAATCGAAGTAATTGAACAATAGAAGGGTTGTTGACCTATAGATTTCTGTTTCAAAGTGAACTCGAAAGGAATGGAGTTATATGAAGGCTTCGCGACTGGCACATACATAGAAGTACGGAAGCGGACTTAATGCCTTAGGAGCATTACATTGCTTTATGAACATTTTTAACACAGTTGCTCGTAAAGCTGATGTAATTCCACCGGTTTTAAATATGTAAAGCGGGTCATAAAAAACGCGTGTGTTATACCAAAGCAAATAGTTAAGTTATAATAAATAATAATAAATAAAATAAAAAAATAAAAATAAAAAAGCCTTTTAATTCATGCAAGTAAATATACAGTATTTTCAGGTTGTTGTTCAAATGTTACATTAAAATTTAGTGACTTAGTTGTTTGGTTTAAAAAAAACAATATGTCAAATTATTGAAATTTAACATTAAAATTAAAATAAACGATACTATACATTATAATTGATTAATTATTCTTGAATTGAAAAATAAATAACATAAAAAATTGTATGATAATGTAATAAAATTGTATTAATAATCTATTTAAAATTAAATATAGCATGCATGAATCTCTCACTTGGTGTGAGTGAAGGCCTCCTCCAGAGATGACCAGTAGTCTCGGTCTGTGGCTTTTGACATCCAGTTTTTTCCTGCTATTCGTGTAATGTCATCTGCCCATCTGCTTATTGGTCTACCTCGTTTCCTAACTCCCGTAGGGCCTGGCCAAGACGTCATGCGGATAGTCCAGCGGTCGTCGCTCATTCTCGCTACGTGACCCGCCCACCTCCATTTGAGCTTTAGAGCATATGTGAGAGCATCTGTGACTTTTGTTTTTTGTCTGATAGCAGAATGTCGAATTTTGTGGATCTTTCTTATTTTAGTGATACTTCTCTCCATAGCTCGCTGGCAGGAAGTTATTTTATTTTTAACTCGACTATTGAACTTCCATGTTTGACATCCGTACGTTAGTGAAGGTAAGAGACAGGAGTTCATGACCTTGGTCTTGAGTTTCATCGGCATATGGCCTTTAAGAATCTCTTTGGCACTCCAAAACTTTTTCCATGTTATTTTTATTCGTCTTTCCACTTCTAGGTCGTTGTTATTCTTTTTAAAAGAAATATTCTTCCCTAAGTAGATATAATTATCAACATATTCAATTGGTGTGTTGTTGAGAAGTATTGTGTTTTGTGTCCAGTTTGTCATTAATTTGGTTTTGCTCAAGTTTATTTCTAGTCCTGCCTCTCTGCTTGCTTGATGTAATGAGTTTAACATAGTCTCCAGTTCTGAACTGTTATCTGACAACAGGACAATATCATCGGCGAATCTCAGGTGATTTATATATTTCCCTGCTACGCATATACCAACCCTATTCCAATTTAATTTGCCAATTATTGATTCTAAGACTGCTGTAAAAATCCGTGGTGATATAGGGTCACCTTGTCGTACTCCTCTTTTAATAGGGATAGGGGGTCCTGTTGTTTCCAATTTCACTCTGCTTGTGGAGTTCTCATATAGGTATTTTAAAACTTTTATGTATGTCTCCTCTACTTTTTGTGCTCGCAAAGCTTTCCATATTGAGGGATGCAGAATTGAGTCGAAAGCCTTCTGGTAGTCAATAAACACAATGTAAATAGGACGCTGAAATTCTTGATATTTTTCAATAAGTAATTCAAGTGAATGTATATGGTCCACCGTTGAATAACCTCTTCGAAACCCTGCTTGTTCGATCGGTTGGCTTTTTTCCAATATAGAGCTGATCCGCTTTTCTATAGTTGTCGAGAATAATTTGTACAGTGATGGAAGGAGGCTGATTGGTCTGTAATTGCCAATATTCTTAGGATCACCCTTTTTAAACAACAGTATTATGTCAGATTCGGACCATTGTGAAGGTGTTGTGTATGTACTCAGGACTAAATTGAAAAGATGTTTCAGTGGGTTGACAAGATGAGTACAAGCTAGTTTTATGGCCTCATTTGTGATTCGGTCTGGGCCTGGACTCTTCTCTGTTTTTAAGTTTTTTATTCCTGACATAATTTCAAATTCGTCGACTGGTTGTATGTCTTCATCGTCGCTTTGGTTTTTTGCCTCGTTTTGGTAAATATGTTGTGTAGGAATACTGTACAGGTGTTCGTAAAAGTTTGTGGCTATGCGTAGGATGTCTTTTCGATCATGTGTGGTTTTTTGAGGACCTTGTAGTCCCTCTATCCATGTTTTATGTGATTGCAGTTCTTTATAAGCTCGTTTGAGGCTTCCTGTAGAATTTAAATGTTTCTCTATTGTAAGTTTCCTATGATTTGCGTAGTCTTTTCGAACATATTTACTGACCAATTTGTAGAGAGCTTTCAACTCGTTTTTCATAGATCGCGTTTTTGGTTTTATTTTCTGTAGCTCATTTCGTCGTTGTATGAGTTTTGCAGTATGTGTCGATATCGTGTTATTTTTTATTTTATTTCGATTAGGTATGACGGCTTTCTTCAAACTAGTGTCCAATATGTTTATAATTTGGTCATAGCATTTTTGTACGGAGTTGGTTTCTTGGCAGCTCATGAGGTCTTCTTTGTATTCGTCTAGGGCCTGTTTGAATCTTGAAACTTCTTCTTCACTTTTTAGAGAGCTTCTTGAGTTGTTCGCATAATTAATTCTGGAAGCCTTCAGTTTTTGTGTGACAAATGTCGCTCTCAAAAGTCTGTGGTCCGAAGGAAAATTCAGGTTGATGACTTGCGTGTTTAGCACGTTAGCTGGGAAATTTGTTAAAATGTAGTCCAGTTCATTCTTGGTAGTACCGTCAGGGGATCTCCAGGTCCATCTTTGATTGTCTTTCTTTATGTAAAAGGTATTTATTATGGAAAGTTTGTTTTCGAATGCGAAATTTATTAGTCTTTCTCCTCTCTTGTTCCGTGTACCATAACCATGGCATTTCATAACTAGATTTTCTTCTGGTTTTGGCTTACCTATTTTGGCATTAAAATCTCCCATGACTATAATGTGTTTCCCTGACATTTTCAAAGCTTTATCAATAGTGTCGTAAAACAGCTCTATTTCAGTATCATTTGCAGCTTCTGTTGGGGCGTATACTTGTACTATACTCATTCTAATACCATTGATATTGAGTATTAATAGCGCCACTCGTTCTGATAAACCCTTAAAACTTTCGATGTAAGGCTTGAGGTATTTCTTTACGATAAAACCCACTCCGTAAAGGCCTGGAGTTTCTCCTATGTAGTAAAAAATAATATTTTCATATTCTTGGATTGTATTTCCCAGCCTTCTGGTTTCAGATAAACCAATAATATCAAATTTTGTGTTTTGCAAAGCATTCATCAGTTCGAGCCAACGGGCATGCGTCGATAGAGTCCTTACGTTGTATGTCGCTATATAAACTAGGTTTTTAATGGAGGGTTCTATCGTTGTTGATTTTTTTATCTCTGAAGGGTTGTGGTCTACTTCTCCCACGGTGACCGGCCGGATTGGGAGAGGGTTGGAACATTTATTGTTACTTGTGGTATGTGTGGATTTTGTGGAGGAGGCCTGGGGCTGTCATGCATCTTCAGTTCTTTTGAGATATGACATCATCGTGTTGTTAATAGTTTTATATTTTTTTCTTATTTGAGAAGATGATCCTTGTTGTAGGACGGTTGCTGTACACTCAGAAGTAGGGGAGTTTTGAGAAGACTCTTGTGGTGGTGATATGGAAAGTTGCCTTTTGTTGGTATTAATTTCTTTATTGGTATGCTTTATAACAAGTTTGTCATATTTTATAAATGCAATGTTGCCTTTTTCAATTTCCTGTCTTTTTTGGTCTTTAAGCTCTTCTCTTTTTCTCAATATATTTACAGGATATTCCTCCGAGATGTAAATTTTTGTGCCTTCCAAGTTCTTTTTCTTTTTAAGAATGTTTATTTTTTTCCCTACTGTGGTAAATGCAACTGATATAGGCCTTGGTTTGCTTCCCTTTTTCCCTATTCTTCTGACTGATTGGATTTCAAATTCTTGAATATCTTCTTTAACTATTTTCTTTATAATTTCTTTGATATTTTGTTGCAAATCTAGGTAAGACTTTTCGCTCTCATTTTCTTCCACTCCAAAAAACATTAAGTTTCTTTGTACGCTGTTCTTCTCTAATAGATAAAGTCTCTGTTCCTGCTCTTTTAGTTTTGATTTCAGAGAGTCTAATTCTTCGTTTATTTCACCAAATTTCGTATCCAAATGTGTTGTTATTTTAGTGGTAATTTTATCTTCTAGCTGTGCGATATTAGATTCTATGGAGGTAAATCTATTTGAAAAATCACTTTTCATGTCTATAATCAACTTCTTAATGTCTTCCATATCGAAAAGTTTTAATGTAACAGCAAGCAGCAAACAGGCAACGCCCTCTATCGGTAATTGGGTTAGTTAATTCGACAGCACTGGTGACAGCACGACCGACGTACGCGCAGCCGCAGGTGATTGATGTAGTTTCGTGTAGGGCTTTGTAGTATTGGCAAAACAAAACAGATGGCGCCTGCTTCTTCGAGATGAGTTGTTGTTTTGATGTTGTTTTTAAATTTTTTGTTCGTAACTTCGTACCTATTGTTTTCACACTTTGTTTATGCACAAATTATGGTTTTTACGTAATTAGCACTTTGATAACAGTTTTATTTTAGGTCCTTGTACCAAGCATTGCGTACTTTGCGGTATTATTCCATTTTACACAACCATCAGATTTGAGCACAGTTTTGTGAGTTTTGTTTTGTTTTTTTTTGTTTTTTAATTTTTATTATATATTCTTATAGATTTCTTAATTTGTATTATATTATTCGTTGTGTGAAAATGCGCTTTAAGCTGTGAAGTCAGGTGTATTTTTTTGAAGCGGGCGTTGTACTAGAAGAAATAGTTTCAATATTTGTTACTAGATGGCTCACGTAGCGCTATTTGAACATGATTTGCAAAAAAAGGGTCCACACTTCTAAGGTTACTTTTTAGTTTAAGTTTGACAAATCACTCTTTTCTCGAATATTAAATGTCTTATAAATGGTTCTTTACACTTTTTGATATTGTCATCAATACGTTTCTCTCGAAGATGTTAGTTTCACTGTTTAAATACACCGTTCGTCCGTCTGTTAAACACAAGATTTTTTTCACTTTTTTATATCGTCCGTAGCTTATTAACACTGAAGTCCACTCTTGATATAGTCACTCACTCATAGTTCTCACTGATTACATCACTCAAATACTTAAGGATACTTTTAAAACTTTTATTTTATTTAATTACGGCAGAGCTGATGTAAATACGGGCACAGTGCTGCCACCCCATTTAAATACCTACGCTAGTTAAGTTATAGTCCATACAAATTCCATAACAGCATTATTTGCCATTTCGCGCGCGGCGATTAGTTCGAAATTTGAATAGCCTCATCATTTTATCATTTGTCATGTTTTATCATTTTTTGTCACTTTTTGTCACTTTTTGTCACTTTTTGTCACTTTTTGTCACTTTTTGTCACTTTTTGTCACTTTTTGTCACTTTTTGTCACTTTTTGTCACTTTTTGTCACTTTTTGTCACTTTCTGTCACTTTTTGTCACTTTTTGTCACTTTTTGTCACTTTTTGTCACTTTTTGTCACTTTTTGTCATTTTTTGTGATTTTCTGTCATTTTTTGTCACTTTTTGTCATTTTTTGTTACTTTTTGTCATTTTTGTCATTTTTTGTCATTTTTTGTCATTTTTTGTCATTTTTGTCACTTTTTGTCAATTTTTGTCGCTCTTTGTCATTTCAGTCATTTTTAGTCATTTTCGTAATTTTTTGTAATTTTTGTTATTTTAGTCATTTTGTCATTTAACAATATTTGCGTTCGATTTCTTTGGCGCCAAACACTAAGATGTTAAATTTTTTTTTTCTGTTTCCTCGCAAATGTGTTAAAAAACGTCGTACGATATACGTGCGTATTGGTTATAACATGCTCGGCTCAGTTACGCCCTCGCCTTCGGCTCGGGCTGAAATTCCGCCTCGCATGTTATAACCATCATTACGCACTAATATCGTAATGTACTATTATTTAATTTATTAACAAATACTAATTGAACTTCTAGAGGAACGTGTGGACCGTAATCCTGCTGCTGTCTCTGCTGGCGCTGGTGCTGGCCAGGCCTCAGGAGTTCGACGACGACGAGGAGGACGGTCCAGGGGGCCACGACGAGAGGAAAGGTAATGACGTCAACGTATTAGGGTTCGTCACCTAAAGGGTAATACGGGACCTTGTTTACTAACGCCCGTGTGACGTTTATACATAAGTTCTCTGCTGTTGTTATATTGTTTTTGGACATTATACATGTACTCTAAGCGTCAAGTTAATGTGACCGAGTTTTATGTGTTGTATCGACTTTTTAAAAAGCTCTAGCTGAGATAAGGAATCAGCTTTTGTAAACCTGAGATTTGAGATAAGTTATAACGTAGGCACCTACTATCACGATAAGTTATCGTATCCGGGATACTATTTGCGTTGCTCATTTGTTTAGGCGATATTTTTGACGGCTTTCCTTAAAAATAATACATGCCATCACGCTTTTATCATCGAAGAGTTTTGTCAGATGTCAAGCATTTTTTTTTAAGGTGGCAAATCATCTAATAACTTCTCTCGGTCTAGAGTGAAGCTGGGATAGCGTGTCACTCTTTTACTGACTAAAACCCACTCCTATGTTCCTTTTTTGCCTTGCGTTCCAAGATCCTGGGTTTTCCTTACATAAGCGAACCCACAGGACCGGTCTTTGTGGCGACGGTTGGGGGAGGCCTATGTACAGCAGTGGACGTCTTTCGGCTGATATGATGATGAGGAAGCGAACTCATGGTCCAAGTCTACTGCTTCGACCTTCCTGGACCCCCTACGGTTTTGCTGATATCTCTTTGAGGCGTTCGTGGAACACTATGCGCCGTTAACGTGCTCCGTCCGGACGGTTACTGGAGTGGTATTCTCTAAGAAAACTGCCTTTTCGGCATCGCTGTGCGCAAGGCAAGGCTGTTTTCTTAGAGCACTCCTGTATGGCTAGACGGTGAGCTACCTACATGATGGCTGGAAATCGTGGTCGGGATGCCCGCGGCTGGGGCGTGAGAAAGCCCGTTCACTCTCGCGTGTGGCCGTCTCCTTCTTTAGCATTACTGCTTCACAGAAGGATGTGTCAACCTGCCATTCCTCCTCGGATCATAGCCTGTACCAGGACCCGGCGCGAGAGGTCGTTACCAATAATCGCCCCCACGCATTCATTACTCAAGGGTACAACATACCCTTGACTAGAGGAGCTCGTAACTAGATAATAACAGCCGCACGGGTCGATCTTCAAGGTTAAGTAACGCTTGCCAAGGGTGATCATCTTAATATACCGAGTCTCCTCCGTGTCTCGGAAAACACGTTAAGCCGTTGTAGGTCCCGGCTGTCATTTGTAGATCTTTGGCAGTCGTTACGGATAGTCAGAAGCCAGTAAATGTGACTCCAGTCTTGCCATGCCGTGTTACCCCTGTTAATGGGTTGTGGAAGTCTGGTAGGCAACCGCTCCTCGTAAAATACTGTTATTCAGCTAAATCCGGTTTGACTGGAAGCCGACTCCAATATAGTTGGGACAAGGCTAGGTAGATGACAACATACCCTTGACTATTCATTCAATTCTTATGCGTTCAATAGCCAAACTGAAGGCGTATTGAATGTGTGTCTGAAATCGATCGACTGCAAGTCCAATCTTCTTCTTCTTCTTCCTGCCGTTATCCCATATTACTTGGGGTCGGCGCAACACGCTTTTTTATTCCATTCTGTCCTGTCATCCGTCACACTGTCACTAACTCCTTGCAAGTCAAATGAACATTTTTTTTAATTATTTTTTTATTTTGTCCACAGCTGACCCAGCCCGTGTGCAGATAAAGGTGTACCGAGGACCCACGAAGAATGATGGATACGCACCCTGGGGGTTCTGGGTCAAGCAACCCTCCGATGAAGAATGAAGAAGAATCATTAGAAGATAACTAAAAATAGTAAAGAACAAAAACGTACCCTTATGTAGGTAATTTTTTAGGAAGTATGTTTATTTGTAATATGTCACCGGAAAATTGTAATCACAGTTAGTTTATGAAAAGTCGCGTGAAATTGTGAACTCTTTTATCTTACTTAAAGCTCGAATACATTTTATCTTTGGATGTCATTTATTGTAATATTGTTGTGATTTATTGTAATATTGATTTATTGTAAGTTTATAAATACTCTTGCTAGATTTTTTACAATCTGACGGTGTTTGCAATTATCCGGTAAAAGATAGACTTCGGGTTATCGAGAAATCTGGATGGATAAACACAATAAGACTTTGCTCGACCCGAACATCGAACCTTGGACCTCCCTGGCATCAAAGAAGTATTTTTAGGCTGGGATTTCTACGCATCTTTCTGGAGTCTGGACTTGTGCTCATAGCTTGCTTTCTTTGCCATGGATCTTCAACATAACTGGTGAAATGTGAGCGTACTGTACACTACAATCGCTTTAGAATGGTGCGGGTGACAGCTGTCAGATTCATACAATGTAGCTACCTATCCTTTTCTCTCATCTTAAAGATGCATATTTTCGTCCTGCTGTCATCCTACCTATGCTATGTTAAAAATACCTTAGCTGTACCTACTTCCAATTGTGTGAGTGAATAGGCTCTTAATAAACTAGTGCACCTCACCATCAACTACTGCATCACTGCTTACCATCAGGTGGGATTGTAGTCAAGCACTAGTTTACCTATAACTATGTTATGAGTAACTATGTTATGTTTATATAGAGGGCGCCACTGTTTTCATTTGTAAAACCAAAGATTAATGATTAATTTGTTCTATTTTCCTTTTTATTTGTTTTGCTTGTTATTTAGTTAAGTAACAACAGTTTTCCTTATAGCTATATCGTTTGTTAGTTAATTGTATTTACGTAATTATAACATAATAATAATAGATTTTAAGGAAAATACTTTGTTTTATTTTTATCAAGAGTAGCGGCATTCCTTTCTGTTTACCCCTGAATCGTAACTACATTATAACTTGAGTGTCTTCAAGGCTAAAGTGGGGCTGTTAATAAACTAGTACGCCTCACCATCAACGATTGTATCACTACTTACCTTCACGTGGGATCGCGGTCCAGCACTAGTTGTTAAATGAAAAAAAACCAGTAGTTTTTTTTCGAGGTAGACCTCCTGAATATTTTCCACAATTACCCCATTGTATACATTGGGCATAATAATCTGCAGGTGGGACATCCACTGTCCCACTGTCCACGGGCCTCGCTCCGTAGTGAAGAGTAGGTAGGTATTAAATAGGTATGAACTCCCCTATACGTGTAAGAGAGGCCCGCGTGAACCACTACACGCCACCAATACGAGTTCTGATTGAAGGGTCGCCGGATCTTTGTGAACCTATCGGCCCTAGAACATTTTACGGGGGGCTAGAAGAGAACATCAACTGCGGACGGGATAGCACTCAATTCAGTTTATTGTGTTTCATATACTTAGGCCTATATGGGCATGAAGACTTTTGAAACGTTAGAAGCTAGTGTACTTGATATTTCCCTATCCCTTTCCACCGGCTCCTTTCACAAG
Source organism: Mythimna separata (assembly GCA_030763345.1). Taxonomy (NCBI): domain Eukaryota; kingdom Metazoa; phylum Arthropoda; class Insecta; order Lepidoptera; family Noctuidae; genus Mythimna; species Mythimna separata. Next base: position 894,251 of record CM061188.1, on the reverse strand, counting down.
ATCTCATTCTTTCAGAAGGAGATAACAGCATCCCAGGACTTCACCTGGACTGGACTACCGACCATGAACGAACCACGATGATTAGCGTTAGCTCGCTTCCGACTGGGAACGCAAGGACGGGCGACTCCTCCTTTGCGATCATAGGCAAAAGGCTCTGAAATAGGTACTCATAAATACTTGAGAGGCCCTTTGTCTATTGAGACTTAGTAGACAATTGTTAGTAGTAGTACTACTACTAATTCTTCTTCTTCCTACCCAATCCATTCATCTTTTTAGGGTTCCGTAGCCAATTGGCAAAAACGGAACCCTTATAGTTTCGCCATGTCTATCCGTCCGTCCTCGCATAATCTCTGTGACCGTTAGCTCTAGAAAGCTGAAATTTGGTACCAATATGTATGTCAATCACGCCGACAAAGTGCAAAAATAAAAATTGGAAAAAAAATTGTTATTAGGGTAGCCCCCCTATATGTAAAGTAAAAAGCTATTTTTTTTTAAATTTCAACCCTAACGTGTGATATATTGTTGGATAGGTATTCAAAAATGAATAGGGGTTTACTGAAATCATTTTTTGATAATATTAATAATTTCGGAAATAATCGCTCCAAACGTAAAAAACAATGTCCCCCCCCCTCTAACTTTTGAACCATAAGTTTAGAAAATATGAAAAAAATCTGGAAAGTAGAGCTTTATAAAGACTTTCTAGGAAAATTATTTTGAACTTGATGGGACGAACAGTTTTTGAAAAGTTGGGGACTGTTATTGTGACGGACGGGAAACTACGGAACCCTAGCGTGGCCCGACACGCTCTTGGTCGGTTTTTTTATAGTACTACTACTTCTTATTCTATTTATCAATATTATAACACTGGATCGTTACTGGCTCGTCTCTCGTCTCGCTAAAACGGGATAAAGGGCAGGAAGATGATGATGATAACATTATCTATACATATAATAAAATCGTAGGAAAGTCAAAACTGTACATTGAATATATTTTTTAAAGAATACTTGGGGCGTGATCTACAATCGATACCGAAGCCAAAAATATAGTTTTTAGAATTCATGTCTGTTTGTCTGTTTGTCTGTTTGTCTGTTTATCTGTATGTCCGGGCTAAACTCAAAAAGTACTGCATGGATTTACTTCAAATTTTGCATGAATATTACTGAGAGGTCGGGAAAACAAATAGGCTACATATCATCACGCTATCACCTACGGGGGAGGAGCTGTGAATCTTTATTTTTCTTACGCATTATGTGGCAGCGTGTAATCTAACGACGCATATATAAATGTTGTTTTTGAGTAAGCCATGCTATTATTTAGCTTTACAATATAAAAACTACGCCATTTAAGTAACTTGGGCAGAAAAACATAATTATTAATGAATGTTAGTAGTATAAAGGAAATTTTAAAGCAGCGCCATCTATGACATTTCATAAAAATCAAATCAAGTTACATAACACTTTTTAGAAATTTATAATTAAAATTTTATCATGTTGGCGAGGTTAGTAGATAGTTATTCTTAAAATTCATAGATGGCATTTTGCATTTTCTTCATAACAGTTGTATCGTATAGTTCGTTTGACAAATACAAGTTCCAACAAAACCCTCAAAATCTTGAGCAGAGTTGAGGAAGACAATTAAAAAAAAATGCGGTGTTAAGTATTACAAAAAAGTGATGTTCATTGATGACGAAGTGACATTGAAGCTCATTTATCGTAAGAATGTGACAGAATCCAAGAGAACAGCGTGGGGCACAAATAGAATAAGATCGCCTGTGTCGTGACATAAATCAACTTTCGACATCTGATGATGAATCCACGGTTTACGATATCGAAGAGCAAACGGCTAAATAAAGAAGGAAGTGGATTTATCTACAATATCGTGATTAACTACGCCGCCCATGGAGATATGGTCGCCTTAGAAGAAGTTTGTACCCACTGCCAAGACCGCAAATGGAAAAGGGGACTAAATGGCGAGCATTCGAAGTCCAGCCATTTTTTGAAATACATTCGAGCTTATAACAGCGCCTTCCAGATGACTTCGTTTGGTGAACAACAAGCAAGTGTTGAAGTAGACACATCCTCAATTTGGTCTGGTCTGTTCGAAGGATTGCAAAGTATGTTGCATAACGTTAATCCGCAAATTAGCAACTTCAAAGCAGCCCTCGCGTCGAGAACGAGCGCAACCACTTAAAGTTTGTCACCAGAGCAAAAGAGAAGGCCGATCACAGCCCATCCAGGGTGGTATAATGCTCCAACGACGAATGAGGTAGCTGTTGTGTTAGTCGATAAGGAGTGTGATAAAAGAGACATCGTTTTACGCACGCATGATGACCGGCTTCGAAGGATCAGCGAGACTCACCGTGCGTACGATTCTCTTCAATATCCTCTCATTTCAGTTCTGTCGCGGAGAGGTTGGCTACGATTTTGCCCACTATAATGTAGACCCCCAGACAGGCACCCCAAATCATAAAAAAACCATCCACCATTCATTTCTACAGCTTCCAGCTGAGGGTAAACAATGGTTCTTATCTCCGCCATTATCGTACGCTCTTTACTCAGTTTCTTAGGACATGTGAAAGCTCAAAGCTGAGAACTACGTCTATCTCTATGCAGAATAATACAAATGCTCATTCATGGTCATTCTCCTCTCCACCTTTACAAAAGGTCCGTGGTACATGCACGAGAAGACCCAAAATGCATTTTGTTACGTGCGAAAGTTTGGTCGCCCGGACCTCTTCACTATCATCACTACCAACCCAAAGTAGCCTGAAATAACAGCTCAACTCCTTGCAGGATAGGATAGGCACGACTTGATCTCTCGCGTATTCCACCTGAAGTTAAGTTCAATTTTTAATGCTCAGCTTGGAGACAATGCACGTGTTCAGGAATTTTACGATGTCCTTCTATGTCATGGCAAACGCACACAAGAAGAAAGAGGTGGACAGGTGGTGCTGCTAGAGTCTCCTGGTAGAGTGGTACACTCTCTTGGTAGAAGTACAGAAGCGGACTTAATGCCTTAGGCATTTACTACCAGTCAACCTTTGGGTGATACAAAAAAATAGTATCCAGCTTAGAAGAACTCGTTCGCTGTGTGTACGGGGATGTCAGTCGTATACTGCACCAGTAGAATTCTTGGGTGTGTGAGTAGGCCATTTAGATGCCCATATATGATCAGGCTGCAGCAATTAACGAATGCATTATCTGGGAAATTGAGGGGAATGATGTGGTCTACACCTCGATAAACACTGTTGTCGAGCAAGATAACGCTACACATTATCCCGTGGAATTTCTGAACACCCTGTCAGCAAGTGAACTTTCAGTGCATATCATCCAGCTGAAGGTCAGTGTCCCAAATGTGCTTCTTCGGAACCTATCTTCTCCAGCGCTGTGTAACGAGACTCGCCTTAAAGTCGTCTCACTCCACAGACACACCATTGGAGCAGAAATTCTTATGGTTGTGGCATCGGCGAGGCAGCATTTATACCACGCGTTTCCCCGCTACCTTACAACTTCCCGTTCCAGTTCAAGCGCGTACAGTTCTCAGGACGAGTTGCTTCTCACAAAGGCAACTGTACGGTGCTTGCTCCCGCGTCACCAGTCCTGATTCTCTTTACATTTTGACACCTGGCAACGTAATTTATAGGGAAGTGTTGTAAGGTACGATATCTTTGTACGTATTTTTACACTTTTGTGTCCTGGAATGGAATACATTCCACACATACATCACCATCATCATCTGCCTAGCCTTTTCTCAACTATATTGGGGTCGGCTTCCACTCAAGCCGGATTTAGCTGAATACCAATATTTTACGAGGAGCGGCTGCCTACCAGACCTCTACAACCCATTAACTGGGATAACACGGTACTTCATGGCAAGACTGATATTCCACACATACATCATTTTCTCTATTTCCTTCAGTCACAACTTATGACTGAACTCAGCAGGATTCCCATATAATTCTCTAAACTTGCTTCGCTTGCAAAAAAACATGTATTTTAATGCTATTTTAAAAGTTGTTTACTTATAATGCTATAGCGACATCTTAAGTATGTTTGGTGCTGTAGAGCCTTCACGCAGACGACGTCGCGAGCAGCATCTAGTCTTATATTAAAATTTATATATTGCTTTGTTGACCACCTTTGCAGGTATTCTTAGGCAAACACTAATGACTAATACTTCGATTGTAACCAGAATAGCGGAAAAGGCTGGGCATGGGCAGATAGATTGTGCTATTAGTAATACACTTAAAACAGAGTACAAAGCAGGAACCACATTAGACCGACGCACACGTGGCCCACACCTGATATGTAAGTAGAACGCTGTCGCGTGGCGTGGATCTAATGTAGCTCTACAAGTCTAGTAGCCATATAAAATGGATGGAGATCGACGCGCCAGATCGGCGTACGAGGTCCCAGTGCCGTACCAAGCTAGCGTGGGATCTGTAGCAAATTCTACCTCTTCTAAATCTTTAAGCCCCTAAGTAGCGATTTGCCGTCCGCCAGTCCGGTAATAACCCGGACCGAGCCCAAGTCGTTAACGGCGCGTACTGTTTCACGCGCGCCTCAAGGTGCAGGTCATCAAACTTTAGGGGCCCAGCAGGCTCGAAGCCACTGGGGTCATGGATTGTTTTCCGAAAGGTAAACCCGGGACTTTTGTGGGATTTTGTCAGTAAAAGTCTGACACATCCTCCCGCTTGACCCAAGGGCGGGAGAAGTCATTCTGATGATTCCCCACCTTAAAAAAGCCCTTAGGTAGTGTTGGGTCCATAGGCATATTGTCTTTATATAAAATCTAAAAGTAGTGAGAATCTTATACTAAAACTTTAATTCAAAAACTTAAGGTGGGCGCGACGTTAGAATTATCCATACAAACGTAATACCAAAATCATTTGCAGTTTAAGCATATTTACACCATAATATGATGTTATTCGGATTCAGACAATAATTATCTAGGTTCCTACATCGTCTTTTTGTTGAAAAACTTACCCCAAACGAAATTTAAGCGAATTTAAATTTGCACATTTTCACAGCGAAAATGTCATGTTTTTATTTTGTTTTTTCTATATTATAAACAACAATATTTCAAAATATCTTTTCGCAGGAACACAGATATTATTATCAAGTTATAAATACTCGAAACAATATTGGAAATACATTAATTTTTCATTCATCATTTTTGGTATTACGGAACCTCTCCCAAATTTCCAATAGTTTGTATTGCTATCACAGCAAGCAACTGTCAGTGTGCGGATGATGACTTTACTCCAGTCGGTGTGTCCAAGAATTGTTATATTATCTGGATTGCTTCCATCAACCTCAAAAACGTATTTTATTTCGTCTCAACTCAAAATAGCGCGCGGTCTCCGCAGGCCTCTTAAGTGTAACCTATGTACATATAATACAAATATAATAGACACTCAGGCGTAGAAGTTCTCCTCCACATCGCTGTCATCTGGAAATGTGCCCAGAAGGCTGGCGGCATTGCGACGTTGTATAGCAATAAAGTGAGAATTAATATAGGCGGGGCCTTCCCATGCATGGGGCCCGTAGCATTTACCACTCTTTCTACGTGGCCAATCCTCTAGTGCGTAGCCCACGTGTGCACAATGTAGTTCTACTTTCATGTCGATCAGACGATAACGACCGATGTTACATATAAGATAGGGTTACAAAATCTAGCGTTCTCCCAAAACGTTATAATTCAGGCAAGCGTGTGTTTTCATAACATTAGGTACATCGAAAACATACGATGGGCGGTAAGATGGCGCTTTGAACTTAGGTCAATCTTTTTTTTAATTTTCCGTACTAGAAAATCTGTACAGGAGCAATTTCTAGTACGGAAAAGTTTTGGGCACGCCGAAATTATGGCTGTAGTAGTCCCCTATTTGATAAAAGTTTCCTTCTTTTAAGAATGGACTTATCCCCTCTTTGAAGAATGACTGTAAAGACGTCCTCACCTTTCGCATATCGCAGGTCCTTACCGGATATGGTAACTTCGGGAAGTTTCTGCATTCGGGAGACGAAAGAAATTTCCATTGTGTTAACCGCCGGGAGGACACGGTGGTGCTTACGGTGGAGGTGTGCCTCGCTTGGGCTGAGCACCACCGTGTCCTCATCCAGACCAGGAACAACGGTTTGGGCGCTGTCGCTGGGTAAGCGACCGGCAGCCAAACTGAATGCTTGCCAGAGGGGGCGGTCGCCTCTTTCTGCGAAGCAGTAATGCTAGCGAAGGAGGCTGCCAACCGCGAGCGCGCAAGGGAACGGCCCTCACGCCGCCGCCGCCGAGATCCCGATCCCAATTTCCGACCACACCGTAGGCGCGGGCTCGCGTACGGTGAGCACTGGGTAGCTCGCCGTCCGGCAGTCTGGTAGTAATCTGGACCGAGCCTAGTTGTCACGGACGCGTTCTGTTCCACGGGCACTTCAAGGAGATGTCAGCAAACTATAGGGGCCCGGTAGGGCCGAAGCCTCTGGGGAACACGGAAAATCTGAAAGGTTGTCACCGTGTCCACAGATCTAAGGCAACGAAGGAACGGGGTGGGGTTTAGTTAGTAAGAGTCTAACGCGCCCTCCCGCTCCGCCTAAGAGCAGGAGAAGTCATTCTGATGATTCCCCTTCCAAAAAAAGTCCACGAACTACTGATAATATCTGTAGGCCGCCTAAATAAATATTTCTCGTGGGAATCGAACACGCGACACGCAGTGCGGCAGTCAATCGCTCACCCGTTTCGTCAATTAGGTCCGTTCCAGCACCATGTTAGATCTAGATAAGAACAGGTTAGGGATAAATAAAGTATCCGACATAGCTCGAAGAATCGTCAAACTTAAGTGGCAGTGGGCAGGGCACATTGCTCGTAGAACAGATGGTCGATGGAGACTGAAGGTTCTAGAGTGGCGACCACGTACCGGAAGCCTTGGAAGGCCTCCCACAAAGTGGACCGACGACCTGGCGAGGGTCGCGGGAATCCGGTGGATGCGAGACGCACAGGACCGGTCGCTGTGGCGACGCTTGGAGGAGGCCTATGTCCAGCAGTGGACGTCTTTCGGCTGAGATGATGATGGTGGTGATGGAAAGTATTGCGAAAGTAGCCTATATTCTGTTCAATAAACCCGGAGACTAAATTGACATAAGTAATGTCAAAATTTCGATAGGAATGACGCCAGTTCTTTGGTGTTGAAATGTCATTTTAGTCTCCGGAATTATTGAACAGAATATAGGACTTTTATTGGTTGAATGGGGATGATTTTTATAAGTTCTTAGGTGTTTACAGTTTAAAAAATATATAAATGACCAGCACTACTTAACCTAACTCTTCTATGTAAAAATTAAATAAAAAGCCATTACAATTATTTTGCCTTTTACGTCAAATTATGTGATTCCTTTTTATTTATTTAGTCTATTTTTACATATTTTCTTGTTCTGTTTATTAGATACTAGCTTTAGCCCGCAGCTTCGCCCGCGTACATAAAATATAGTCTATGTCACTCAGGAATACAGCAGCTTTCTATTGGTGAAAAAAATTTAGCAATCGGATCAGTACTTCCACAGATCTCACTCATACAAACAAAAAAACAAACTTTACCTGTTTATTATATTAGTATACATTTTTAGAAGCATACCTACCATAAATTCACTTATTTTTTTATCTACTCAAGAATTTTGACATGTTCGCTTGCATCAAAGTACATTAAAAGAATGCGGTTTAGTAATTGTTTAAGTAGTCATGGCTAATAACAATGCGAATAAATTATCGGTTTATTATCAAAACTGTTTCAGCTTTGTTATTTGTGTTTTGTTATGGTTATTACATTGATTTTGTTTTATATATAAGTACTTTATTTTTAAGTTTTATATTGAACTAGCTTTAGCCCGCAGCTTTGCCCGCGTACATAAAATGTCACTCAGGAATACAGCAGCTTTCTATTGGTGAAAAAATTTTAGCAATCGGACCAGTACTTCCACAGATTACCTCATACAAACAAAAAACAAACTTTACCTCTTTATTATATTAGTATAGATAATATCGTTCTTTTCCCTAATAATATAAAAAAATCCTAGTAAATAAAAATAAACAAGAACTCAAAAGATAAAATGCAGATGAGATTTGTCAAGCTCAAGCGACATCAAGGACGCGTTGCTAAGCAACAACACAAACTGTATAATATTCAAATGTAATTACAAAGTGTAATGGCATTCGACTGGCCTGTTGGTCTAGTGGTTAGTGGACCTGACTGCTATGCCGGAGGTCGTGGGTTTGATGCCCATCCAGGAGAAATGTTTGTGTGATGATGAATAATATGTATTTAGAAATATATAAGTATGTTTATCAGTTGTCTAATACCCTTAACGTTTGAATCCCCAACCGGTCCTATGAGACCGCGCTGTTATTGTTTTACTATTGTGTCTCGTTTCGCGGGTATCTGAGTAACTACCATAAGTTCTCCTTTGTTTGGGACTAGATGGCGACGTGTGAAAGTTGTGTAAAAAATAAAAATAAATAAATTAAGTTAAAGCCGATACCTTAATTAATTATTTATTGATATTATATAGGTAAGACGTGTAATTATTAGTTTTTTATTGGTGGATGTCACATGTCTCCGAATTTTTGGCCCAAGGACAAGCCGGTTTCTTCACCATGTTTTCTTTACCGTTTTGAGAGCAGTGGTGATGTAAAAAAGATTACTATAAGTAGTACATTAAGTAGTAAAAATTATTAAATTACATTATATTATTTAATTAAATTAAATAGTAACAATTACACAAAGTAATGCGCCTGGCTGGGTTCGAACCCGCGACCTACAAAGAGTTTACAAAAGGTTACAAAAGGTAAAGTAAATACCTTTTTTTAATTACTAAAATTGTTTGGCTAACATCGTCCTCGTTGCTTATCGAAACGAAATTTAATCAGTAAAGTACATCGAGTAATATTGATGAAATACAAATACACGAATGTCTAGCAGTGAATCAATTGTATCAATTGAAAGTGAAATACTACATGATTTGATACAGTGAAGGAGATCAATTGGCAGTAAAAATTCTGATATTATTTATGATAGTGAAGTTAGTAGAAATGTTGATCCTCTGTAGGCGCGGGCTTGCAGACGGCGAGCAATGGGTAGCTTGCCGTCCGAACATTCGGTAACTGTTGTCCTGACCAAGGCTATCTCATCGACGGCGCGTATTGTTCCACGCGCGCCTCAAGGAGATGTCAGCAAAGGGTTCTGAAGGGGGTACAGGAAGCTGTAGGGTTCCGAAAGGTAAGCCCTTGTCCCTCAGATCGCAGGCAACGAAGGAACCACCCCGTTCCTTTCGGTTTAGTCAGTAAGAATCTGACACGCCCTTCCGCTTCGCTCAAGAGCGGGAGAAATCATTCTGATGATTCCCCACTTGAAAAAAAGTGCTGAGTTTTAATCTTGGCAAATAACAATGAAATCCGCCCTTAAGACGACCAACTGACCAATTTAAAATTGAAAATCAAAGAAAAAAAACCGGGCAAGTGCGAGTCGGACTCGCGCACTGAGGGTTCCGTAGTAACTTACCTATAAAAACAGTTCAATCGAACAATTCGACAGTCTCGAATTGTACGTTTTTTGCAGTATACACGGACGAATCTTTTTTTCCCGTCACTTTACCAATTGAATTGAAAATTGATTTTTGCACAGCTTCAAGGGACCACAGACCCAATTATATGGTGTTAATTTCAACTCAATACCTCTAACTTACCTATGAATAAAGTTCAATTCTCGAATCGAGCGTTGAAGATTTTTCAAAAAAATAATTCTTGTGACGTAACAAGAAATTTTCAGTTTTCAGACTTTTCCCTATATGAGTGCTATAAAACGTTGCTTCATGCCAAATTTCAAGATTCTAGGTCGACTGGAAGTACCCTTTAGGTTTTGATTCCCTTGCGAGTACTTGCGAGTTTCAAAATATGCAGCTTAAATTGCTGTTTCTTTTGATTGCGTTGACATAGAAGTTTGATTTTGTCACAGCTTAAAGGTATTATAGACTTGAGTATTTGGTATGAATTTCAATTTAATACCTTTACGCGTTTATGAGGAAATGGGTAGTAAGTTTAAAATTATTAAAAAAAAATACATTATGTGATGTAACTAAAAATTTATGGTTTTCGTAATTTTTCCTTTATCTATGCTATAAGACGTTGCTTCGTACCAAATTTCAAGATTCTGAGTTCACGGGAAGCACCCTGTAGGTTTTGATTCCCTTGCAAGTATCGAAAATTTGCGTCATAAACGGCTGTATCTTTTGATTGCGTTGGCTCAGAAGTTTGATTTTTTCACAGCTTCAAGGGACAGTAGACCTGAGTAATTGATATAAATTTCAGCTTCATACCTTCACGCGTTCCTGAGAAAAAGGGTCTTGACAGACGGACGGACAGACGGACAACAAAGTGATCCTATAAGGGTTCCGTTTTTTCCTTTTGAGGTACGGAACCCTAAAAATACCACAACTAATGTAAATATGAGTTCTGCCGATATCATCTTATTGGGCGACTTGTACCTACCGTGGAGTTTCTTGCCGGTTCTTCTCCATAGGAAAGGACCAATTGGAACCGTGCACCAGCTTCTAACGTTTTATAAGTGCACATGTGCGCTATCTATACTATACTATACTATATCTATACTAATATTATAAAGAGGTAAAATTTGTAGGTTTGTATGTTTGTAAGTTTGTATGTAGGGGGTAATCTCTGGAACTACTGGTCCGATTTGAAAAATTCTTTCAGTGTTAGATAGCCCATTTATCGAGGAATGCTATAGGCTATATACCATCACGCTACGACCCACGGGAGCGGAGCAGTAACGAAAAATGCGGGTGAAACCGCAGGGGACAGCTAGTAATTAATAATTAATAATAATATTATAAAGAGGTAAAATTTGTAAGTTTGTAAGTTTGTAGGTTTGTAAGTTTGTATGTAGCGGGTAATCTCTGGAACTACTGGTCCGATTTGAAAAAATCTTTCAGTGTTAGGTAGCCCATTAATCGAGAAATGCTATAGGCTATATACCATCACGCTACGACCCACGGGAGCGGAGCAGTAACGAAAAATGCGGGTGAAACCGCAGGGGACAGCTAGTGTGAAATAAAAAGATTTTGACTTTGATTTTTACGTACAATCGGTATAGGTAATATAGTACGTGTCAGTAAGAACAGCTGCTCAACGTTACGGATAATGACGAATCATATTCAAACAATCTACCCCAAAACTAACGATGACGTCACCGCGAAGACTAGCTGTCGCGACGCCGTGACGCCGACAATGAGATTCAAAACCAAAGATAGATAAGTAGATATACATACACGTTGTCGAAACCTGCACTGTCCGGACAAAGCGCTTTGCCTCGTCATTTATACCACGTGCATCGAAGAATTGGAACAATTTGCTGCTACGGTCTTTCCGTCCGATTATAATTTGGGTATCTTTTAGACTAGAGTGAATAGGCTCTTAATAAACTAGTGCGCCTCACCATCAACGATTGCATCACTGCTTACCATCAGGTGGGATTACAGTCAAGGACTAGTTTATGTTATATATAAAAAAAAACATTGCTCGCAGAACAGATGGTCGATGGGGACGGAAGGTTCTCGAGTGGCGGCCACGTACCAGAAGATGCAGCGTTGGCAGGCCTCCCACAAGGAGGACTGATGACCTGGCGAGGGTCACAGCGACCTATTTCCAGCAGTGGACGTATTTCGGTTGAGATGATGATGAATGTAACTAACTAATTATAAACGAAACTATAAACGAATTGTTTAGAATTGTCTTGTTGAAACTTCGTGGGACTCAAGGACTGGCTTGGATAGAGGATAAGCATTGCCATACAGCGTGGCAATACCGCTAGTCTTTTGGGCACACTGCTGCACGACAGCGATATGGAAGAGGTTTTTTAACATTATTTTAGTTGGTTTTTTAAATAGCATAGTATTAGCCTCATAATGTTCCCACTGCTGGGATTCAGGCTTCCTCCTAGGAGAGGGAATTGGCCGTAATATACTGGGGCCTAGTGCGGGTTGCTGGATGTCACATGTCTTCGAATTTTTGTTTCTAAGCCACACCGGTTTCCTCACGATGTTTTCCTTCACCGTTTTGAGAGCAGTGGTGATGAAATAAATTACACAAAGTAATGCGCCTGACTGGGTATGAACCTGTGACCTGTGACGTAAGTCGGAGTTCTTAACACTGCGCTGCCAATGCTCTATTGTAACTGTTCTAGTTGTAATCAGTTTAGAGTACTTGTGATTATTTTTTGGTGCTACTGTAATTATAGTTCGTTAATTATTTTAAAAATGTTATAATATATGCAATCAAAACTTATCAAGAATTTATCAAAATATGCATTGTTTTTCCTCCTAAAATAATACTTGATTAAAAATTTCAGAAACAGCTGAATCTGATTCAGATGTCGATTCTGAAAATATTACTTTCAGGATATGGGTGTATACCGTTATATTATGAAAAACGATCGTTACTGCTTTATTATTTATTTATTTAAACTTCATATACAGTGGTACATAAGTGGGCTTAATGCAACAAGGCATTCTATACCAGTCAACCTTTAGCTTCAAAAAGACAACTTATTATCATCATCATCATCTACCTAGCCTTTTCCCAACTATATTGGGGTCGATTTCCAGTCAAGCCGGATTTAGATGAATACCAGTATTTTACGAGGAGCGGCTGCCTACCAGACCTGAACAACCCATTAACTAGGGTAACACGGTACTTCATGGCAAGACTGAAGTCAGATTTACTGGCTTCTGACTATCCGTAACGATTGCCAAAGATCTACAAATAACAGTCGGGACCTCCGGCTTAACGTGCTTTTTAAGGCACGGAGGAAACTCGGTATGTTAAGATGGTCACCCATCCACAGACCAAGCAAGCGTTGCTTAACCTTGAAGATCGACCCGTGCGGCTGTTATTATCTAGCCACATTATTCTAAATTAAAATATGGCGTTATATATAGGTTAATATGTGTTTATTATATTATGGGCCTGTTTCACAATGTCTGAGTAGGCACTACTCACTGAATAAATTCAAAAATGGAACAGAATTTGTATGAAATTATCTGCCAAGTAAGATACTCGAAACTTAATCATAGGTGGTGAAACAGGCCCTATGTGTTGTATATCTTGTTTTGTACACTATACCATATTATAGAGTAACCATACATACGGGGACTTGCCATGTTCCCGGCGGGACGTGATAATGTGACCTATTTACTACAATTAAGCATTCGAGGAAAAGGTTTATATGTTTTTCTAAGATTTGTAAAAAAAAAAACTGGGCAAGTGCGAGTCGGATTCACGCAATGAGGGGTCCGTAATAACTTACCTATGAAAACAGTTCAATTCTCGATGTGAGTCTGGAGATTTTTAAAATGTTTTTTCTAACGACTTAACTACAAATTTTCAGTTATCAGAGTTTTCTCTATTTTCGTGCTGCAAGACCTTGCTTTAGGCCCAATTTCAAGATCCTAGGTCAACGGGAAGTACCCTATGAATTTCCATTTCTTAGAGAGTGTCGAAATATATGTTTTTTGCAACATAAACGGTCGTATCTTTTTTTTCGTTAACTTACCGCAGACCTGAGATAATTTCAACTGTATAGGTACCTCCACGCGTTCCCGACATAAAGGGTCTTAATAGACAGACAGACAGACGGACATCGTAATGTACGTTGATACAGCTAAAAAAAAATGATTCTGATTCTGAAAGCGGTCTACTTTAATCTATTAAAGTTTTCCATTCAAGTTTCACGCAACAAGCTCAAAGCATTACCGATCAACTTACTATCTTTCATTTCAAAAGCCCACCGACCAGTCCTGTCCACCACAACTCTATCGCACGAGTGCACATAAAACTCCAAACTCCAATATTTGCTATCAATAGATTAAATCGACTTATCGACGTATACATGTATATGTTATCTCTGCCGTCCCTTCGCGGCATTTTAGCGGCCCCAGCAGTGCGAGTAAGATACCGTAGCGAGGCAGTCGCCATGTCTTTCCTACAACAGGTCTATTTTTTAATCTCTGAGACTAAAAAGACTTAACGTTGTTTATCACACTTGTCACTTCACAAAAAGAACTGGCATTTACTACCAAAATTTTGACATTGGCCTGTGTCAGTTTAGTCTCAGGGATTAAAAAACAGACTGTAGTGTCACGTGCTAGAAACCAAGTGGAAGAATTATGTTTATTCTGATGCTGAAGATCTTAATAAGGAAGGTGTTTCTCACCGTCAAGTATTTTGGTGAGGAGGTTTTTTGTTTTAAAGTTTAAAGAGTGAAGTGTTGTTAAAGTTGCTACATTTAGTATAAGGTTCGTGGTCCAGAAGTTGTGAGATATAGTCGGTAAGATAGCTTTTTTTGGTTGTGTTGACGGATTGTGAACGAGTTGACAATTTTTCTGTTGGTAAGTAGTTACAGCTGTCGCTGAAAAAAGACATCGTAGATCTATACGTTCATCCCAGCGATAAAGTTTTGAAAGTTTCGTGCGTTGGAATCATTTTTCGCAGAGCTTCTTAGCTTTAGTGAGTGTATCGCAATGCCTATTATTTTATTATATTTACTTACGATAATATAAAACTATTACAAATATATACACCAAACAACAAAAAAAAACCCTAAAAACGAAGTAAAAGTACGCTTGTAATGAGTACATATATAAATTCCTTTGTTTTTGCGTGGGAAATCAGCAAATAACTTCTCCACCTCTGTGTGGAGCGAGATGGAATGTCAGACGTTTACTAGCTGGACCCGTCCGTGTTCCTTTAGTTGCCCGTTGCGTTCTAGGGCCGCAGTATCTCTTTCGAACATTCCAGTAACCCTGGCAACGTATTTAAATACAGATTTCAGAAACTAGGCTGAGTAATGATACCTACATATTGATAAGGCAACGGAAAAACTTGTGTGAGAGGTAAAAAAGTATCCGATCGATATCAAAGTTATATCAGGAAAAAAATCTATATTCTTTAAACTAGTGCTTGACTGCGATCCAGCCTGACCTGACCTGCCTGCCTGCAGCCTGCTTACCATTAGGTAAGCAGTGATGCAATCGTTAATGGTGAGGCGCACTAGCTTAATAAGAGCTTATTCACTCTAGCCCTGAAGACACTCAAATTAAAATCGGACGGGAAGACTGCAGGAGCCAAATTCTTCCAGTCCTTCGATGTACGCGGCATAAACGTCGAGGCGAAACGCTTAGGTGCGTAGTGCGTAGTTCCCGACCGTAGAGGTTTCAACAATATGAGGGTGGATATATGCTGTATGTCGGGTTGGCTGATGGTAAAAAGGTGATGGCGGATTCAAGTCATGTAATTCCTATTAACATGTTGAACCTAATTAATTAAAAAAGTAAAAAAATAGGCTTTATTTACACTTGCATACTATTATTGTAAAGAGAAAAATGTATGTTTATATTTTTGTTTGTTATGAATAAACTCAAAAACGACTGAATCGATTTGAAAAAATATTTCTTCAGTAGAATGCTACTTTATCACTGAGATAAAAATAGGCAAATTTCTATATCTTTCCTACTTTCACGCCAGTGAAACCGCTGGCAGAAACTAGTTTAGCATTAGCATAGCATTGTCTTGCCATGATGTACCGTGTTTCCCCAGTTAATGGGTTGTGGAGGTCTGGTAGTCAGCCGCTCCTCGTAAAATACTAGTATTCAGCTAAATCCGGCTTGACTGGAAGCCGACCCCAATACAGTTGGGAAAAGGCTAGGCAGATAATGATAGCATTAGCGGCCTTGTAATGTTCCCACTGTTGGGACACAGTTCTTTTCTCTAGGAGCGAGAATGTGCCGTAATCCACCATGTGGGCCCAGTGCGGATTGGTGGATGTCTCATGTCTCGGAATTTTTTGTTGTAGCTAAAATGCTAGAAGCTAGAGACAGAAATATTATTACAAAGTAGGATATTTAGTACTTAAACATTCATGTTATACTTTGTCTCTGTTTTACGTAAACCTAATTAAAGATCAAATCACACTAGTGTTTTGGTAACACGCTACCTGAACTATACATCATTTTCATATACTTAGTACTTACTAGTACAAAGCGTTACACAGAAATGCGTCAGTTTGATATCTAGCTGATTACACTGTTTTTTATTTTGTTTTCGTCGTCATAATCCTATAAATATGTAGATAGGTATGTAGGGTAGTACTTTTACTTGGTACAATGTTTTAAAAACTTCTAAATCTATACTAATATTATAAAGCGGAAGAGTTTGTTTGTTTGAACGTGCTAATCTCAGGATCTACTGGTCCGATCTGAAAAATTATTTTACTGTTAGATAGCCCATTTATTCAGGAAGGTTATAGGCTATATAACATCAAGAGGACTAACAGGAGCGAAGCAGTAACCAAAAATGCGGTTGAAACCGCGGGGTTCAGCTAGTAATAAATATATTGTGTTTTATTCTCTCGCGTCGGGTCAGATTTTTCCGTCATCACTCCAGAACCTTCCGTCCCTATCGATCATCTGTTCTGCCAGCAATGTGCCCTGCCCACTGCCACTAATATTTGGCAGTTCTTCGGGATGTCGGTGACCTTGGTTATCTTGCGGATATCTTCACAAAGGTTAAAGAGATAAAGGTCGGGTCTGGAGCGAGGAGGAGTGGCAGGCGGTCGCCTCCTTCTGCGAAGCAGTAATGCTTGTGAAGGAGGCAGTCGCACGCGCGTGGGAACTTATTTCCTCACGTCACAGCCGCTGGGATTCCAACCGCGATTTCCAGCGACCTGTTATACCTTTCCAATGTACCCGTTTTACCTTACCCAGCAGCTTACACTGCAATCCCGTCTGAGTGAAAAAAAAAACACACTCACACACACATCACTCTTCCACTCTTCACACACCCGTCCTACTCTTCCAGTCAGTCGTCTTCCATCCTCCATCCAGTGCACTCATGTGCTGCACTCGTGATAAATATAAATTAAAGTCTATTAGTTTTACAGCATGAAGTATATTTTCCTTTTTTAAAAAGTGAATCCATATCGGTTTCTAACAGACCGTAGACGGACGGTGAGTAATGGGTGGCTCGCCATCCGTTCGTTTGGTAACCGTCCGGACCGAACCCGAGTTTTCGATAGCGCATAGTATTTCACGCGCGCCTCAAAGAGATTTTTTTTTCATTATATTATAGCTACCCGAGATAAAAAGTCCATATGACTAGCTTCTGCCAGCGGCGTATCACCCACGTGAGAGTAGAAAATATATATCTATTCTATATTTATTCAGGGCTATAGAAGTATTCGACTAGTAGAATTTTAAAAGCAGATTGATGGAGTACCAATACGGTGGGTGTCTGTTACACCGCGTCGACGCGATGTTCATGGCTTTCAGTGATATTACCTACTCGTCGTATAGAATAGTGAGAAACAAACACTATAAGTAATGGGAAGTAAACCTGCCTACGTACAGTTTGACTACAAATCCATTTTGTTATACCATCGGTGGTCATATTATTAGGGACAGTACCTAGATTTCTTATATTATTATCAACTTTAATTGCATTTTGCAGGTAAATGGTTGGTTGTAGGTTCGGCTAATATTTTTTATTTAAAGACTTCATTGATTGAGATAATAAACATCAAATTTGAAGTCAAAATTATTTATATATTTTTGAAAAAAGAAAGGTACGTAATAAGATAGAATATTGCTAGTATTTTGTGAGAGCATCCATTTACCTTTGGTATGATCTCTATGCAAGTTCTGGCTTTCTGTACCAGGTTTATTACCATAAACCTGGTACAGAAAGCCAGAACTAATGGCCACTCTTTAATGAGCGCGATCTCATAGTGTTGCTTTGTATCAAAAATAATAATACAGATGCCAGTAATCATACCAAATAAAAAAATCTTATATAAATCCGTTGGTTAGTTTAAAAAAGTGAGATTTATAAGTTTGTTGACTTTTTTCGAAATCATCGTATTACGTATTTTTTTTTTCAAAAATATATAAATGAATTCGATTTCAAATTTTATATTTTTATTAATTCAATCAATAAAGTCTTTAAAGAAAAAATATTAGCCGGACCTACAACCAACCATTTGCCTGCAAAATGTAATCAAAGTTGATAATAATATAAGAAATCTAGGTACTGTCCATAATAATTTGGCCACCCACTGTATACTCGTATTGAGTGTCTCTATTTTCGTCGTGTATAATGAAATGCGAATGGGCAGTTTGGTCTCATCATTTTTTTATGTCTGGCCTGTTTGTCTAGTGGTTAGTGACCCTGACTGCTATGACGGAGGTTGTAGGTTCGATTCCCATCCAGGACAAATGTTTGTGTGATGAGCACGATCATTTCTTCTGTGTTTGGGTGTAATTTATCTATAATGTGTATGTGTTTAGAAGTATATAAGTATGTTTATCAGTTGTCTAGTACCCATAACACAAGCTCTGCTTAGCTTGGGACTAGATGGCGTTGTCTACTTTATCCTCATTGTGTAGGTGGTATAGGTGGATCCTATAGGTGTCAGTTTGCTTTCAACTACTTATTTAAACTTTTACAGCAGTGTTATAGGTTTCGTGTAAGCCCAGGGGTTCGAAACTGGGAAAGTATAAATGTGACTTTTTCAATTTATATAAAGTTTTTTTAACTTACATGTAGGACATTACTGATACCCCGTGCGTCAGAAAGCAAGCGTAGATCTGTGACAGCCGTTTCAAGAAGTCGAACGCGAGAAAGTTTGACCATCAGTCTATGCAAGGAGTATCGTGTTACCCAGTATCTGGGTTGCGAAGGTCTGATAGGCAGTCGCTCTATTTAAAACACGAGTATTTGGGGCACACATCCGTGATTTTTTATAATTGATATAAACAAGTTCTTGACCGCGATCCCATCTGATTGTAAGCAGTGATGCAATCGTTGATGGTGAGGCGCACTAGTTTATTAAGAGCCTATTTACTTAGCTGCCTCGTGGCCGTAAGAGCGACTGCTGAGCAAGGGCTCCTGGGTTAGATTCCCGGGTCGGGCAAAAAGTGCTATTAGGTTTTTCCATTAGGAATTACTCTGTAGCTGCCCGGAGTTTGGAAGTTGGTTGCCTCGGAAAGCACGTAAAGCCGTTGGTCCTGCGCCTGATCTCTCTTCGGTCGTGTCGGATTGCCGTCCTAGCGGACTATGAGAGTAAAGGAACAGAGAGTGCACCTGTGTTTGCGCACACACTTGTGCACTACAATATCTCCTGCGTACTTGGCTGATCTCTGTTGAGATTACACACCGTGATCGAAATTCGGTCGGGACAGTATTATTAATCAGACAGGAAGACTTCTTCTGGGTAGAAGGCCTCCCACAAGGCGGACCGACGACCTGGCGAGGGTCGCGGGAATCCGATAGATACGAGATGCACAGGACCGGTCGCTGTGGCGACGCTTGGGGGAGGCCTATGTCTAGCACGTCGTGTGTGGACGTCTTTCGGCTGAGATGATGATGATGATGATGATGATTCTTCTTCTATCTGGTCGAGTTGACAAGTGATGGCCAATTTGCTTGGACAGAGACCTTCGTCACTGACAAACTAGCGGTTATTGTGACGTCAGAACCCGACAGACTTTGTTGCAGGCTACAGTAACTGTAAAGGTAGGCTTTCGAACCGAGCGTCTATAGCGTCAGTGACGCCGCGACAGGATAGATGTTCTATGCAAATGTATGAAATTCTAGGGAACGACTTTCGAACCCAGCGACACTGACGCGGCGTCAATGACGTCACTGACGCCGCGCAGGTCAAGCAAAATTCAAATCAAATGTGACTATTACTAAACTTCAATTTTATATATACGTTCATTAAGGTGAGTATAAACTACAACATTTACTTGTAACAGAACAACGAGCCGCTCTATGATTATGTTCTAGTGTATCATCCTTTTACGAACTAAACGTCGAGCACGCTCGCCTCTTTGTTACAAACCAACGAGCATATTGGTGTAACATTTCGTCGAGCGAATTGGTGTAACATTTCGTCGAGCGTATTGGTGTAACATTTCGTCGAAGGAATTATGAAAAAGAATGAACGCAAGGTTGGTAAATGAGCATTGTGCATTGTGAGCATTTACCCGTAACATAACGCCGAGCATTCGCAGGAACGTTACATTACATGAAAATGCTTTGGAAACTGAGCTTTTGCCTGTATTGTACCATTCGTAAGAACGTTACATTACAGAGAAATGCTCCACAAAATGTTGTAGTGTATACTCACCTTTACTGTCGCGGCGGCACTGACGCTATAGACGCTCGGTTCGAAAGCGTACCTTTAAGGTAGCCTTTCGAACCGAGCGTCTATAGCGTCAGTGACGCCGCGACTGTGACGCCGCGACAGAGCGACAGATAGATGTTCTATGCAAATGTATGAAATTCTAGGGAACGACTTTCGAACCCAGCGACACTGACGCGGCGTCAATGACGTCACTGATGCATAGAACATCTATCTGTCGCTCTGTCGCGGTGTCACAGTCGCAGCGTCACTGACGCTATAGACGCTCGGTTCGAAAGGCTACCTTAAGCATTGTAGTCAATTATCTGCGACTAAGTAATCTCACATTCTCTTTGTTTATTCATTGTAAAACAAATACCGAATTGTGCGATGCCATTAAAATTTCTGTGTGCGATAAACTCGTTTATATTTTTTAAGTTGGCCGTGCTTTTTGTTAATATTTTTTTTTTGTAAAAACGCGGCAGTTAGGGTCCATTCAGACAGACCGGATCGGAGAGGAGAGCAGATTTTTTATCAAGTTGAAAACAGAGTTTTAAGTATTCGCGCGTTTAATCATTCTTTATAACAAAACAGTGCACATGCAAAAATAAACCTTACTATAAATACTTAAAACTCTGTTTTCAACGTGATAAAAATCTGCTCTCCTCTCAGAGCCGGTCTGTGTGTACGGACCCTTACAGTCAGTCAGGCAGCAGCATAGGGTTGTTAGACGTCCGGATAAAGCCGGACACGGTCAGGCATTTTGGTTGTGTGTCCTGCCAAATTAGGTGGAGTAAGGCCTGTCCGGCTTTTGTTAGGCTCTTTAAATAAGACCATTTTTTTATTTTTCATGTGTTTTTGCAAATGCAAGCGTTTGAAGACCAGTAATGACTTGTTACCTTAAAAGCTTTCTAATATTCTAAACACATGTTCCAGGTCGTCCAAAGTGCATGATCCTCCTGTTGCCCGTGGTGCTGTCGGTGCTGCTGCTGTGGCCGACCGTCTGGTGGTTCGCGGAGGAGACCAGTCTGGCGCTGCTGCCGCCGCCGCCGCCCGACCAGAACCTCGACCACTACCGGAGGAACAGGAGTCTGCTTCACTACATGACGCAAATGTTAGTAACACAATCGACAGTACAGCATTGGTTGACATACCTAGGTTTCTCATCATCACCATCTTAGCCGAAAGACGTCCACTGCTGGACATAGGCTTCCCCCAAACGACCGGTCTCTCCACTGTATAAAAATGTAAAGTACGTCACAAGGTACGGAAAAATCTTCGAGATTCATTTCAAAAATTGAACTATGTAAAAAGAATGAAAGATAATTTATTTGTCGGAACCCTCGAGGCGCAAGTTCGACTTGCACTTGACAAGCTTTTTTATTTATTTTATAAAATCCATAGTTAATGTTAAAATGTGAAAGTAACTCTGTCTGTCTATCTGTTATTTCTTCACATTTTAGCGGCTGAATGAATATGGTTGAAACTTGGCATAAGGTTAGATCATGTCCTGAAAAAGGACGTAGTTATTTTTTTATCCTATAAGTTTGTTCTGTTGGAATAATTTAGACTTTCAAGTGAGCGAAGCTGCCAGTTGAAAATAATCCAAAATATTCATTTATTTACCTTTGGCTCAGGCAGATTGCCCATAAAATTGTTACTATACCTTAACCTATGTTATTATAATGAAACTTAAATATTAATGTTTCTGATTCCAGCCAGGCTATAATAGAGCCGTCATCAGCACCATGTGCGGCCCTGGACGAGGTGCCGGTCATCATCCTGGTGTCCAGCGCGCCCTCCAGGCTGGAGCACCGGATGGCAGTGCGCGAGACCTGGGCGAAGCACCAGCCCACCTACTTCGTGCTGGGGCTGTCCGGAGACGATGTGGATGAGCAACTGGTTAGGTTTCATTTATTATTAGCACTGTTCTGCTGGGACTCAGGCCTCCTCTATAAAAGAAGGAATGGACCGTAACTCACCATGCGAGCCCAGTGCAGATATGTGGATGTTACATGTCTTCGAATTTATAGCTTTAGGACATGCCAATTTCCTCACAATGTTTTCCTTCACTGTTTTGAGAGCCAGGCAACGTCGTTGAACAATCACATTATAAAACCTTCATTATCATCATCATTTCAGCTTTTGGCTGTCGTTGACGCCCAATGTTAGACATAGGCTTCCCCTAAGCGTCGCCAGAACGACCAGTCCTGTGCGTCTCGCATCCATCGGATGCCCGCGACCCTCACCAGGTCATCGGCCCACCTTATGGGAGGCCTTGTAACGCTGCGTTTTCCGTCGTCACTCCAGAACCTTCCGGCCATATCTATCGTCTGTTCTACAAGCAATGTGCCCTGTCCACTGCCACTTAATTTTGATCATTCTTGAGGCTGTGTCGGTAAAATTGGTTCTCTTGTGGATATCTTCATGTAGGTTTATAACGAAACCTCATTCAGGCACCAGTCAAAAAGAAAAAAAAAATAATCATCATTATTGTACTCTTCTTTTACATAGAACTTGGCTTCGGTTCCAGGTAGACACCTACATAGAAGCGAAGCAGTACAGCGACATGATAGTCTTCGACTTCCGCGACCACTACCAGAACCTCACTTTGAAGACTGGCCTCATGATGAGGTGGAGCCTGCGCCGCTGTCCGCAGGCGCAGTTCCTGTTCAAGACTGATGACGACGTGCTGGTCAACCCCTGGACCTTGAGGAAGGTTCTCAAGGAGAATGAGGATGCTCAGTTACTTGGTAAGTTTAGAGAGAGTACAGAAGTGGTTACAATATTTCAGTTCCATACATTTCAACAATTAATCCTTACATGTTATAAAACAAAATCCCCTACAGCATCTGTGTGTCTGTATGAACGCAAGAAACTCGAAACTGCTGAAAAGTGCTCTCTCGGAAAAGAGCAGTGTATTTGTTCGGTATGAAAAGTAGTCTATTAGGATTAGTTCAGAAGGGCATCCAAAGGGCAATGGAAAGGCCTATGCTAGGAGTTTCCTTGCGTGAAAATATTCGCACGAGAACCATGGCCGCCGACTTAACCCGAAGTATCACCAAATTTAATGGTTGTAGGCAAGGCACATTGGATAAGACTCTTGATGGGGCTGAAAGGTTCCGGAGTGGTGACCTGACCACGTAACGGAAGACGCAGCGTTGAAAGGCCTCTTATAAGATGGACCGATGACATTGTTGATCGAAGACCGATGACCTGGTAATAAGAGTCGCGGGAATGCGATGGATGCGAGACGCACAGAACCGGCCATTATGGCGACACTTAGGGTGGGCCTATGTCCAAAACTGGACGTCTTCTGGCTGATATCACGATGATGAGGGTTAGTACTGAGACACGATACTGGAGACGATTAACGTTATTCTACCAATTCCAGGGTACAGCAAGAATGACACGTACTTGCACAGAGACGAGTACACCAAGTGGTTCACCCCGCGCTGGCTGCTGGGACAGGACCAGGTGTCCAGGTACCTCAGCGGCACTGGGTATCTTATTAGTGGTGAGTCTTTAATATTAACCCTTATTTATAAAAGCAAGCGACTTAATGGCCCATTGGGCCTCAGTTTCTCATGCGTGAGGTTCGGGTTCCAAACCGGACCGATGCGAATTTATCAATCCATTTATGTACTTCTATAATTGACGTATTTTATTAAATAACGTTTGAATCCCCAACCGCAGGCTGATTATGTATCTTGCAAAAGCCAAGCGATAGCAAAAATTGCACGAAAATTGCTCTTCAATCGCTAATTCGTATTACGTATTAGCGAAAACCACGCGATAGCAATCTAGCGACAGTGCTGCCTCTATGGAGCAATCGACTAACTAAAATGTACATTGTTGCACTCGAATCCCTAGCGATAGCGTTTTACTTCGTATTACGTATGGTTTTTGACAGCGATGCGACAGCGATCGGCAAGCAAATTTAGCTGTCAAATTGCGTTAACCATTTCTTTGATTGTTGATCGCTTGCTTATCGCTCTCTGATTGCCAATAGAAATTAGCTTTCTATATCGAGTATTTTATTAGTTAAATTGTGTAGTTATATCTGCAGCGTGTGTTTAATTAACATTTCAACTTATTGGGTGTGCTTTAAAAGACTTTATTCAGTGCCAACATATTATACATTTGCCTATCTTAAGTTTCCTTAGACCTTGAACTTAGACCTTGAACCAAGGCCAACACCTTTGACTAAAGTGGTATGTTCTGCCAGATAGTCCAAAAGCTCATTGGATTCTCGGTTGGTCATTTTATACTGAAACAGGATAAATTACTTTTACTCTTTAAAGTAACTTTATTGCACTCACATATAAAATAAAATAATATTATTTTAAAACTTGTTGACATAGCATCAGTTCCACATCTTTAAATGGCTGTAAGTTTTTAGGGTTCCGTAGCCAATTGGCAAAAACGGAACCCTTATAGTTTCGCCATGTCTGTCCGTCCGTCCTCGCTTAATTTCTGTAAAATTTTAGCTCTAGAAAGCTAAAATTTGGTACCAATATGTATGTCAATCACGCCGACAAAGTGCAAAAATAAAAATTGGAAAAAAGTGTTTTATTAGGGTGGCCCCCCTACATGTAAAGTAAACAGCGATTTTTTTTTAAATTTCACCCCTAACGTGTGATATATTGTTGGATAGGTATTCAAAAATGAATAGGGGTTTACTGAAATAAAATTTTGATAATATCAATAATTTCGGACATAATCGCTCCAAAAGTAAAAAACCGTGTCCCCCCCCCCCTCTAACTTTTGAACCATAAGTTTAGAAAATATGAAAAAATCTGGAAAGTAAAGCTTTATAAAGACCTTCTAGGAAAATTATTTTGAACCTGATGGGACTAACAGTTTTTGAAAAGTTGGGTACCTACACTTATTGTAACGGACGGGAAACTACGGAACCCCCTACTGAGCGTGGCCCGACACGCTCTTGGCCGATTTTTAAATCGTAGTTTGACAGTAAATTAGTTCTCCAAATTGTTACTCAATTGCTGTTGGCGCTAGAGTCGCAGCAATAAGTGCATGGTAACAATCGGCGAGCGATCAGCAATCCATTTTTAGATAATACGGATATTTTTGACGTTAAGCGATTGATCGCGCGTCGACTGCGCGATGATCGCGAATTGTTTGCTGATCGCTGTTTCATAGGTAATCAGCCCGCCGGTCCTATGAGACCGCGCTGTTATTGTTTTACTATTGTGTCTCGTTTCGCGGGTATCTGAGTAACTACATACAGTAATTTAGTTTATGTATTTTATTTAGTTATAGTAGATTAGTGGATTCGATATGTCCACAGATTTTTTAAATGAAAGCTTGTTAACCAATGTAATTCAAATTAAAAAAAAAACTTTTCCAAAAAGCAAATAAGTTTATAAATGACGCAGTGCTGTGTTAACAAACATGAGAAGAAGACAACTAAATTGATAGAGTCCTCTTATTTTTGAATTTGGTAACTATTAGTTCACTCAGATTAATAGTACTACTATGAGTTCATAATGACAGTACAAACTCTCTAATTCCAGGAGACTACCTCGGCAAAATCTTCACAACAGCTGCACGAGTGCCTATGGTAAACCTCGAAGACGTCTACTTCACGTACCTGGTGGCTCGCCAGGAGTTAGGACTCACTCTGACCCACGACAGGAGACTCAGCCCCTACAAGCCCTGGCTGAAGCTCTCCTGTCTCTACCAGGACATGGCTTCCATCCACAGCTTCGGTCCTGAAGAGATGATCGCCGCCTGGTCCAAGATACA
Source organism: Mythimna separata (assembly GCA_030763345.1). NCBI lineage: Eukaryota > Metazoa > Arthropoda > Insecta > Lepidoptera > Noctuidae > Mythimna > Mythimna separata. The sequence continues at coordinate 868,255 of CM061188.1, read as the reverse complement.
GGGCTTGGAGAATGATGAGGCTGGAAACTGCTGGTTCTTTGACTCGTATTTGAAGGAGTACAGTGAATTGGCTCTGTTTTGATGATGGAGGGAATCCGTCATGGGTTCCAGATTTAGAATATTTTATAGTTCTTTATATGGTTCGGTTCTTATAGCGACCGCAACCGGTGCCATATGGCTATGGTAGCGCGACCCGGTTGCAGTTGTGGGTCGCAGTCGCGCGTCGCGGTCGCTAAGCACGTAAACCTTATTGTAGATAGATGGATTGCTCGAAATGAGATGGAGAATTGAAATAGTGTGAATTTTTAAATCACAAACCAAATAGTTATAAGGAAACAGAAAACACTATTTATGATTAAATAAAAATTGGTGTTGAATGCTTATATTGTAACCATATCGGCGTGTCCTACCATATGAGTGTGACTTTAAATATAAGGTAGGTATATTTAAAAGGTTGTACAGTACCCAGCGATAAAAAATGCACATCAACGAAAGAGACAATACATATGTATTTATTATTTAGATACAGAGAGAGAGACAATCGGCTTATTTCGGCTTCGTAGAGCGTTATCTCTGTCGCACGAAATACAAATAGTCCGGTATCTATTAGGAGCTGTTGAAATAATATTATGATTTGCTTCTTTCGATTATTCTTTTTATGATACAGCAATGTTTCTATAAGGTTGATATGCAAAATTTATCGCTGGGTACTGTAAATTTATTGATTTTGTTATTGTGCTAGTATTGTAAGCACGTCAATGTGCTTACGATTTAAGCATAAACTTCCTGTGTTTGGCAGGTTTACGTTTAAGCAGTAAAGATTACTTAAGAAATACTGATAACTTCGGGACCAAGTGAAACAAATAAAAATAGACTATTTTTATAAATATTGCCATGTGACTTAAAGTTAAGGCTTGAAGTGTAATTTATTCCTACTAGTTTTTAGGGTTCTGCACTCGAAGGGATTGACGCAATCCTATATTTATTACTAAGCCTCCTCTATCCGTCCGTCTGTCTTTCTGTTTGTCAGCGGGTTATGGATATCTCAGAATTTTCCCAATGGTTGTTTTTTTTATGCCCACTGAGTCTTTTTTTACTTTTCTACACGTTTTTACATATTTTTTACGTACTTTTCTACTCGTTTTTATTATTTTCAGGTTGTATCTAGTTATAATACTTATTACTTGAGTTTTTTGTGCATGAAGAATAAATAGCTAAATAGGAGGATAATCTGACAAATGGTCAGAATGATTTCATGTATTATTTAAAAATGTTTAAATAATGATGCCCACTTAGTAGCATTTATTACCACATGATTTGATAAAATATAATCTGCAATATTGTTATCACTCAATGTATTTGTTATTTGTACATATTATAATTATATTGTGGCTTTTAATTGTCTCTAAGTAAGTAAATCAAATAAAAATAAGAATCAAATGTAATTTGTAGACAGATGACATTTTCAAATGTATATTTTGGCTATCGCTGACGATAAATAAAAAGAGGTTTATAGTACGGAACCCTTCGTGTGCGAATTTATCTCGCACTTGCCCGGTTTTGTACCTGATATCTTGTAAAATGACAATTTATGTTTAGATAACGACTTTTATACCTAGTTGATGATTAATAAATATTTTTTACTATCGTAAACGCATTTTTTTGCCTTATCTTTTGGGGTATGTGTAGGTAAGTAATGATAATATTGGTATTTAAGGACTATCTATATATCTAATGTGTCGAGGATCTCGTGGCTAGATAATAGCAGCCGCACAGATCGATCTTCAAGGTTAAGCAACGCTTGCCTAGGTTGGTCTGTGGATGGGTGACCATCTTAACATAACGAGTTTCCTCCGTGCCTCGGAAAGCACGTTAAGCCGTTGGTCCCGGCTGTCATTTGGAGATCTTTGGCAGTCGTTACGGATAGTCAGAAGCCAGTAAATTTGACTCCAGTCTTGCCATGAAGTACCGTGTTACCCCAGTTAATGGGTTGTGGAGGTCTGGTAGGCAGCCGCTCCTCGTAAAATACTGGTATTTAGCTAAATCCGGCTTGACTGGAAGCCGACCCCAATATAGTTGGGAAAAGGCTAGGCAGATGATGATGATGATATATAATATCTAATGTGTCAATAAATTAATTACGCTCTAGGATGGAGCAGGAGAGTGTGTCAGACTTTTATTGACTAAAATCACACCTGTGTCCTTCACTAGGCTTCCTTTTCCGATATTCCCCGTGGCCCTGGCGGGCAATGGCCCTACTGGGCCCCTACGGTTTGCTGAAATCTCTTTGAGGAGCGCGTGAATCACTATACGCCGTCGACGACTCGGGCTCCGTCCTTACCGGACAACCGGACAGCAAGCTACGCATTGCTTGTCGTCCGCAAGCCAGCGTATACAGTAGCGGTATTAACCGTATAACTAATGTCCCACCTGAATTACAGTGTGTGCGGTATTTACTTAAAGAACCATGACTTGGAACCTACGTTCCATGGAGTTGTTTTTTTTAGCGGTTCTTATCCATAGGAAACGACCAATTGAACCACCAGACCAAGGAACAGTGTTGCTGACGTTCATCATCATCATCTACCAGTATTTATGAGGAGCGGCTGCGTACCAGAACTCCACAACCCATTAACTGGGGTAACACGGTACTTCAAGGATATGATACACGTAGGCAATTGTAAATGCAAAACTCGAATATTATGATTGTACTACAGTTAATCCACACGTATCTTGTTTTTAGGTTTGCAGATCATTCATGTAAACACCGTAACCTTAACATAATAACCAGCATAGCACCAACAGTTTACCGTCAGGTTTGCAAGCCACCATCACCGTAATGCCAACAAGATAGTGGTTATCAGCCGGCACCAGATGCTCTCGCTGGGCCCTGGTGCAGGTGCGTGCCGATAAGGATTGATTGTTAGCAACGTTGTTTTTTACGGCATTCATACAGTAGATGCAGGGACGGATTTGTGTGTTGAATTGTTTAGATTTTATAATTATATCATAAAATCTTAAATAGCTGCTGCCAAAATGTATTGTAGCTATAGAAAATTGTCTTGAGGGAACATACGTATACCTCCTTTCGAAACAAAAACTATTTTTAGAGTCTAAACATACGTATACCTCCTTTCGAAACAAAAACTATTTTTAGAGTCTATGAGTTCCTTTTGTTCCTGGGTTCGATTCGTAGTTAGGACGGTGTTTTTAGGGTTTTCTATCAGGAATTTCTCCATTGCTGCTCGAAGTCTGGTGTTGGGCTCTGCGCGGCAAACTGTGGGTGACTGCTTATTATTATTATTGATTTATATTATTAATGGTGATAACAAGTTTGACATTATTCTTCGAGAATTGAGACAGCGGTCTTCGCCACGGCCCTGATTTACGAGTAGTAGGAGAGAGTTACGAGAAGTTACGGTTGTAGATCGCCTGTTCAAATCCAGGAAAACATCGTAAGGAAACTGGCATGTCATAACAGATAGCAGTGGGATCAATTAATTCATGAATCCCTGACCGGTCTCATGCGACTGCGCTGTTATAATTGTTTAACTATTGTGTCTCATTAAGTGGGTATGTGATATGTATGCTCAATCAAATCTCAAAAACGTACGCTTCGATTCGTCCCTGCGCTCCTAAATAAAGAATCAAAGGCTCCATTGAAGTGTAACGTCGTATAAAACGCCATCGAGCGAGGGCTCCTCACTCTGTGCGCCATGGAAGTTAAGCCGACGGTGGTAGTGCTCATCACTTTGACCCTCATGGTCAACCTGGTCGTCGCTGGTGAGTAGCCCTGGTTTCAGAAGACTTTGGACCTGTATTGTGTGATTTAATGCCATCATGTGGGAATTCCCTGCCCGGGTTTAAACGCCGAGCCTATCAGAAATTAGCAAATTTTATTTAAAATAGACCATTGGTCGGTCAGTTAAAAAAAGTGAAGTTCCAAGTAAGTTGCATGTTCCAAAGCGTAGAACTCTTTGGAGAAGAAACTCCATGGACATTCTTGTAAATCATTTTATCAGTTACAAAATTCTTGGTTACATATTATTTTTTGTTGTTTCTATTATGTAATCACAATGTTAATAAGTAATGAAAAAGTATTAGTTGAAATAAACAAAACTATAAACATATCAGCAGTATTTGTGTGCTCCGTTGTCGACCACATAATCGTTTACCATGTGAGATAGTGGTTAAAAGGAAACCTGTTAATAATAATAAAATTGCAATAACCTATTAATATTTTAAATATTATGGAAATATCGTAAAATCAATCATTTTTTAAAAGAGTAACCATAGAATTTCTTTCCGGTTTTCCTCCATAGGAAACGATTTTACCTGTGCACCTGCTCGGCAAAGTGAAATAAAATAATATATATTTTTAATTGAATTGAAAAAGGGGGCAATGGAATTATGATGGCATTAAATCATCATAATATAGAGGTACTCATCTGGTGTCATCACTAATAAGTGCGACAAAATGATGATCGTGATATTCCCATGATAGACCTACGATAGGAGAGATCTATGATCAGTAGTTCAGTTTGATGATAGTGTGACAACATACATTTCATCACGTCGGGGTCACCAGTTTAGAGGTATGCGGAATAGAATGTAAAGTCTCACAACATACCATCATTGAAAAAAAAGTGGCTATGAAATACGGACGGACAGACAAACAGACAGACATGACGAATCTATAAGGGTTCCGTTTTTTGCCATTTGGCTACGGTACCCTAAAAAGGAGAATCCTCCGACCAGATGCGTGTTGTTTTGTATATGTTCTAATCGCGCAGAGAACTTTGATACCGTGATACAGGATTTTGAAGTTTAGTTCCTTTGTAACATCATAAATGTGGCTATATCTACCTATATTAGTGATGGCATCAAATGAAAAAAAATGCTTACATGAAATTGATTATTTAATAGCTGTTATTTAAACTTCGTATATCTTGTTAACGGAATTAGCACTTAAAACCAAGATGGTGGATCTAATACTATATTAAGTGCACGGCCATTTTTTGTTGATTAGGTATTAATCAGCATTCTCACTAACTCGCACTATGGTCTATCGGTTAAGGTAATTAACTAAATGTAAACAATCTTGGCATGTCTTTTTATCGAAAAGTTGCCTGAAAATTGTATGTAAAAATCTTTGCAAATAGGTATTTACCTAAATCGATGTTAGCTAATAAACTAAATTTAAATAATCTTTGTGTATATTATATACGACCTCTTTAATATAAAAAGACGTACCAAGATTGTTTACCTTTAGTTAACCACCTAAACCGATAGACCATAGACCCATAAAGTGGATGGCTTAGATGAATAAGAGGCCTGTGTCCCAGCAATGTGAATGCTGTGCGTGAGAAGATAGTTAAAAAAGTTGTGGGTCTTATCAATCATAAAATTACTCATAAGCATGCTAAAGTAATGTACTAACACAGTACATTAAACTTACAAGCAACAGATACATATGACCAACTATTTAAAAAGGCTAGGCGTAAACAATAACGAACACAAATCTAACACACTTGCGAATTTTAGACTTCTTTTTCAACCACCCGTTAATAAAAAAAGAAGAAGTCGATGGTGTCAGATACAAATGCCTTCCTGGTCGCACCGTCATCAAGGTTACTCAGTACCAGGAACAGATGGCACTTAAAGAAGAGACAGATTCTGAAGAATACAGACTACGAACTGGTCGAAAGCATCATATGTCTGCACCAGTTAAAGATGAATCTTGCCAAATGTGTGTGTGTTCAGCTGAAGGAAGTCATGAACATTGTAGTAACCGACCTTCTGAGAACATCAACGAGTGTTTGTATGTCAACCAGATTACGAACAGGTTCGGCATGGCCTTGCCGTTCGAGCATGCGAAGGATCTGAGCAACAGGATCCGACGAGGTTTGTGCTGTAGTGCAGGTGGCCATAAAACGGATATTTTCTTCTGATTGAATTCATTAAAACTATACACCGTGAAATTTTTCTTTGAGTCGTTAGGTTGGTTAGATGTTAGCTTTATATTTTGATATATTCATCGATTGTGTTGTACTTGTAAGTAGATTCAGGTACTATCAATTTTAATATTTGTATCCAAAACAAATTCAATTACAAATAGTATTGTAAAAATTGTCACGTCTGATACTTAGATTAGAAAAGTGAGTGTTATATACAAATAGACATACATACTCATAGATATTTTGTAAACTCAATATTCATATGTTATATTGGTAAACGTATTCACGAATCTTTTCACTTATCTGTTAAGAAAATTAATTAAGTTTAATCAGGTGAAAATCATACAACTTTAAACACCTTCAAAATAACAAAAACACCTTCATCGCAGATTACATTTGGCACAACGACGAGATTCCCTACAGCGCCAAGGCCAAGTGCTTCCGCGGCCACTCGTTCTACACGAACAGCCTCACCGCCAACGACACCGATGTCGACGTCGGCTCCGACGTCGCATCCCTCCTCGACTACCCCAACGCCTTCACCTGCTACTTCTGCGTCTGCTCCACTAGTGGGGAACAAATAGGCTGCATCAACAGAGACGTCTCCTTCTGCAACTTCTACAGAATCATCAGAGATGGCAAGACTATGAGAGACAGATATACCTCGCTCATGCAACAGGACAGGCCTGCGTACTTCAGACAGCTTTCCTATAGGATGAGGAGGACGATGGACGATGGCATCTTTGATATGTTGGCTGCTGGTATGATTCAGCGTTGTTATTGGCATTTCTTTGGGTTTTTGGTTCTTCTGTTTATTCTAGAGTTGTATTATCTTAAGCTCCAGTTATTGTGTTAGTGTTGTGGTGTAATTTGATTATGTGAATTAATTTTGTTTGTTACTGTGTTTTCATTAAGTGGATTGTGTTAAGTGTTGAATGGTTTAAAATTGTGATTTATTACAAGAACATTAGAAAATTTAACGAAAATATCATAGTGATGTAAAAAAATATTAAAATAGATCATCAAGAAAAAATTTGATATAAACCTGAAAAAATTAAGAATATGGAATGGTTGGATGGAGTATATTTCCAGCACAACATTCCTATGGTTACGTACATTTCGTACACTTATACGTCGCCTTTTGCAAGCCAATCTTGCTCAATTAGTTCCTATTTTGACACTTTTTCCGTTGTAACAATAATGGAACCCTTTCAATGCTCTGTTTAATTCCGAATAATGAAATAAAGATTGGTGCTTGCAGGAGGCGACACGTTGTGCTGCAACCATCCCGATGGCCACCGGCGGCAGATCCACAACCAAGTGCGAACTAAACTGCGGAACATGATGAAAAGGATCCCCAAAGAAAACCTGTTGGGACAGACTAGGATGTCGATGAAGGGAGACTACGTGGACTTTATCGTGAACAACGACTAAAATCGAATATCAAGGATGATAATCTTCCTGATGAAGAGAAGCATGGGATATAAATGTTAATTTAAAGTTATGAATGCGAGTTTTAAAAAGGAGATTAAAAAAAAGAAAGAAGATGAAGAAATTGACGAATAAAATAAAAACTAACAACATTATCAGTTCAAAATAAGATCATGGATTAGAAAAACTTTTCGACAAATATTCTTAAAATGATATTGACGAAAAAACAAATCGGGAAGAAATTTCAGTGATAGTGATTTTGTGTTGTGTTGTGGAGTGATAGTGTATATTTTCACTTTTATAATTTGTGTACAATTTTATTAAATAATTTATAACAAGCTTTAGGATTTCAATAATTTTAATATTGTCCTGTTTTTGAGCACATTGTTAATTTAAGTTTCCAACTGCACATTGTGAATGATTATTTATTTGCAGAGTTATTTCACGGTCACGCTTTCAATACCTTTTTGCACACTTTAAACGTTTTATTTGCACCTGCACCAGAAGCATTTGTTTTATATCTTGTATGCTACTTATAAGAAATTATTTTGTTAGAAAATTTCCATTCACAGCTATAAACCGACTGTTAGAAAATATTGATTACTTAAATTCAAAACTTGCTAGACAGGAAATTTTCAAACGACTTGTACCTATAGTCTTAAAAATTTCACTTGCCGTGACAGGTTCGATTCCTGCATGGTATTAAGATGATTTCATACATTTGTTCAAAACAAGTGACGATCACAAACCGTATTGCAAAGCGATTATATCACTGTTATAGGAACTGTATTTTATCTGGTGAACAATGTCAGTAAGACATGGTAAGTAAAGCAAGTCTAGATAAATAATAACAGAAACAAGAATTGCTATGTAGAAATAGGGAATATGCATAAAAATGTGTCTTATCTAACCAGTTGATCAATAAATATACAAAATTGGAAAATCAATTGAGCAAATGATATCAGAATCTGTAAGCAAACGAGATATAACAATTTTTATTAAATATGTTGTCTCTCGCCAAGACATCGTTTCCAAAAGCGGCCAGATGGATGTCAAAAACCATAATGCAGTTTTGAAGCTTTATAAATTCGTTGTTGGCGAAAATATATATTTTAAACATATTTGATTATCGGAATTAAAAAGTATTTAATTTAAGAAATAAAAAAAATTGCATGCATATTCCCTATTACGTGATAATATACTGGATAAAAACTAACAGAAGTCAAAATAACAGTTGAAATAGTGAAGCATTTATAATAAAACAAAAGATAGAATACCAACACAATTTGTAAAAAATAGAAATGAATTTTCAGTAAATAGCGTTGGTGATGAAAAACAAACTAAGAAGAAATGTGTGCCGTTCGTCTCAGAATACACAAACTGCAACGAAGGTAAGAAATTTATACTTCTAAATAAGTTAGCTTCTGGCACTTCTTCATCATTTCAGCCGAAAGTCGTCCACTGCTGGAAATAGGCCTCTCCCAAACATCGCCATAACGACCGGTCCTGTGCGTCTCGCATCCATCGGATTTCCGCGACTCTCGCCAGGTCATCGGGCCACTTTGTAGAAGGCCTTCCAACACTACGTCTTTAAGTGCTCATAGTCTTGTACTATTGACGAATTAATGAACACCACTGCACGCGGTTAATGATTAACCTTCGCATATATAATTTGGACCCAGTAGTCCAAATTATATATGCTAATTAAAGTTAATCAGAAAAAAGACAAAGATATCAATAGTTACCTTCTCTCTAGCCATGTAATTTTGGAGGTATGCGGAACAGAGTGTAAAGTTCCACAAACCTCTATTGAAAAGGGAGGATCCTCCGACCAGACGAGTGTTATAGCTCTGATGGGCAATTGCCTGATAGATGATTTGGGGCTGTTCTATATCGTCCAATTGCGCGGAGAACTTAAGTTTCAATACAGGATAATGTTGCTTTGCTTTGCTTCCTTCATTTATTTCTAAAAATTTACCAATACTAAAAAATATATGTCTAAATTCTTCTCCTATCCCAGATAACATATGTTCGGGCTGCAGCCGGTGTACGTGCGACGGTGACGCGCAGTGGGCCTGCGAGGATGTGAAGGAATGTCCTCGGGATGATATGTCTCCGGATGGTGTGCCTAGAGACGATGGAGAATCAGATATATTCGATGATGCTCTTCAGATGTTGGAGACTAGTAAGTGCTTTGGACGTTTGAGTTATAGAAGCTGATGGATAACGATAACGTCGGTCGAAGTAGTATGTGAAATCACTTTCTTTATACTTACAATAGCAACCAGTCCTTGCTTACATGCAAATTATACACACAAACCTTCCTTGTCAAATATGTTTTCTTTGAGCTGAATCCGTTGTGAGGAGTAAGTGGGTGTACAGATAGACGCGGAAAGGGATTTTTAAAATACTAGTTGGAGTAGACATTTGCGATCAGCCGATTTCTGCCATCATAGGTAAACTAACACATCGTTCTAACACAATTTCTCCAAAATACATTGATTTAGTGCAGAAGAATTGTTTGTGTTCCTGTTTTCTCTTCTGTGGAGACCTGACACAGCCAGGAGGTCGAATGTTTGCATCTGCTGGCAGAGGGTGTGATGAACTAAGCTGAAATAGTAATTGGTAGTCCAAAATCGCCCTGGACTGGAACACCTGGAAACCGCCGCAGGGTTGGCCAGTAGGTTGAACAAGACAGGCTGATGGCAACCAGTACTAAGGTTTTTATTGTATTAAGTTTTATATTTTGCTTAATAGATATGAAGAAGCAAAAGAAGAATGTTAAGGTGTTGAGTAATCCAACGGTACCAGCTCCACAAATGAAAACTGCAGACAAAGACGATATTCTAGGTATATGTTATATTTTGAAGTATTTACATAAATATTCTTCTATTTTTTTGGTTTTATGTCTTCCACTGATTCATTTTTAAATGCAATGCTTTTACCGGTTTCTTTTAAGTATATATAAAGTCCTATTAAAATAGATGTACATACTTTTACAAAAATAAATCAGATCATCTAAATAAAGACCATTGGAAAAAAAAAACAATAAAAAACAGCGAAGGAAAATACCGGCCATTTATTATTTTAGGACTAAATAAAAACATTTTAATTAGTGTTTTTTTGTTCATTGGTTATTGATTTCTTCGGTTAGACATGATAATTAAAGCTGGCCATCTATTTTAATAGGACCTTACGAGTATAATTATACTCTTTTGCACCTTACAAAAACACATCTACTGATTTAATTTCTAATATCTGTTTCCAGGTTATTTGGTAGCAATACCTCGGCAAGAGCACTGATTCGCACGTTTTTTTTTAATACAGCACTATTGCACAAACACTTATTATTTAGTTTTATTTCTTTATCTACAAATTATTATAAAGCAACAGAGGTAAGTGGTTTAGTTGTTTTGCTACAAAACAGAATTAGATTTTCACAAAAGTTTATTATTTCAGCCCAGTTCCACAAACTGAGGGATATGGATGAAGCTTTCTTCGCTCACCCAACCTACCAGAGGTATAGAAGATCTACGGATAACAAAAATAATAAGCATAATAAAAGATCTGTTGACAAATCGGATCATGCAAGCAAAGATGTAAAGCAAAATAAAACAGTCAAAGCTGGCGCTATTGATGAAATTAACGAAGGTAGCTATTTATTTCTTTTTACTGAAAAAATAAGGTGGTTAATATATCGCCTGTAAAAAGACCCTTAATGAAAACGAAAACTGCATATTCTACTCATCCCTGGAATAGTTTTTTTCTGAACATACCTAGGAATTCATTAGTTCTGGAGATATTGAAGGTCAAAGTGAAAATTTCTTTTCGTCTTTTATCAAAATCGTTTTCTAAGTATTCCCATTAGTAAACTTTCTTCCGAACAAATATTATCAAAATAAAAAAAAATTATAACAAATTACGCATTTGAAGTTACAAAAATGGAATGAAAACTAAACAAAACGAGCGCCACACACACAAGCGTGCAGTCGGTTCAACGACCAAGCGCGAGAATGTGTAGCTATCGGCTATGTGATCGATCTTTTTACACCCTGTACACATTATGAATTATTTTTAAGCATGATCCATATTTACAATATAGCTTAATTAACTGCCTTATTTCTGTTCGAGCAGATACTTTGAAGAACGCAAACCTGACGGGAACATTGGTGGCTAAGAAAATTGATATGATACCTCCACTCACTGGTTCAAGACGATCAGGCTTCGCTGATATCACCAGCAAGGCACTTCAGATTGAATACAATCAACCCAAGACATACAACCAAATAACAGATAATAAAATAGAAACGACAGAACAAGAAAACAAATTCGATTCGAGCCACGAAAATTTAAAAACAGTGCTTGGTAATTATACACAAAATACGAAAAACAACGATCTCTCCAAGCTTATAGTTAATGAATTGAAAAAAGGCAGTGAGACTATCGGAGATGCCAGTGCTCCTCCAGTCTCAAACATAACTTTCACTCCAGAAAATGACACATTAACAGCAATGGCGTTCATTGCTGGCAATCTGTTAAATAAACTATGGAACATGGAAAAAGACGCAGATGCATCGTCAACAGAAACCGATGGAATGAAGCATGAAAAGATTGCGGACTTACTGGAGCTTTTTAAAGAGCCACTTAATCTGAGGCAAGAAACATTCCTCAAAAATGCTTTAGAGCAGCTATCAAGTGCAATAGATAAACATAAGGATACTAAAAACATTTCAATCTGTGAGACTATTAGTGAAGCAGAGAAGTTGTACAATGCTAATAGTACTAATAATTTGGAAACTACAACAACTTTACCTTGTAGAAAGACAGCGACGCCAGAGGTCATTAAACCAGGAAAGGTTAAAGTAGAAATGGAAATTAAACAGAGAGAAGCTACCATAAAAGCAATAGCCAAAATAAATAATGTGGTAGATTTAATTAAAAAGTTTGAAAATATACAAGGCAAATTAAGCGAATTACAAAATGGACCCAAATTAGTTTTTAATTACACAGATACTGATCTAACTGAAGATGAGAAAACTTCTTTCAATATGTTCGGAAGTGTTTTAGAAAAAATTACAAAACTATTATTGCCAAAAAAGAATAATAAAAAAGTTGCAAATGTAATAAAGAATCAAAACTTTCTGAAAAACGATGATAACCTTAAGAAAAAGTTTAAAAAGTTGTACAATATCGATTTAACTAATATGACTATATCAGCTAAAGACAAATTAATACTGGACTACATGACACATATCGAAAAGAACCCAGATTGCTTATCGAAGAATAAAAATTACGAGGTTGAAGCGCTTCCAAGCATTGAGGGGAATATATTACTCAACTTGTCAGAATTTTTCAAATTAAAATCATTCAGTGACTTGATAAAATTAATAGAACCCGAAAAGACTCGAGAATCTCCAAATAAGAAAGATAAACCAACAGTGGAAACCTCTATAAGAGAAATCGGAGGAAAAGAAATGACACCTCGTTTCACAGGCGTTGATACTTATAAGTTTAATTCAACTAAGGAGAAACTTAAAGCACATTTGAAAACGATCGTGGAGGATTTAATGGAGTTACAGAGTGCGAAAGGAGTTAGTTTTAAAGGCAACTTTAAAATTTCAGATGCATTACCTTGTATTTATAATCTTTTAAATTCAGACACTGAAGAAATTGTTAAAAGAGAAGAAAATGTAGACCCAGTCAAGAAAATAGCAAGCATATTTCAAGGATTAAAAAATGAACTGAAAAAGTCAGGGTCACGCAGAACTACTGGAAACATATTTACAGAGAGACCCAAATCCGCCGTCGTATGGGAACGGGTAGTTAAAAACCTAGCCAGTAAATCACCAATTAGCAGTCGTAGATCGTTTACAAGCAAAATACCTAAATCATATGAAGTGATAAAAAAAATGATGGATAATATTGAAAATGGCAGTTCTACTTATAAACAACAAGCTTTAGTTGTCAAAACTCCAGCTGCAGGAAAACTTATATTGCTAAAAGCACTGGAACAAGATGCTAAAGCCGCAGTCAACATAATAGGAGAAATGAAACTGTCCTTCGATACCCTAGCTGAACTGCCAAAAGATCAATTTACGGATCTCGAAGAATTTGTTGGCAATTTGCAAACAAGTATTAAATTAAGCGAAAAAGTTAATGAAAAAGTAAAATCAGACCAAAGGAAAAGCGTTACTGAAATGAACACAAGTAACAAAATGTTGAAAACTACAGCAAGGAAAAATTCTAATTTTAGAACCAGTGACCCTCGTGTAGAAACTGATGAGATGAAAATAAATAGGATACAAATAGTAAACCAATTGATCAGGAATCGTGTTGAAAAGTTTATAAAGGTGAAAGAAGAAACTGGGTCTGATGTTAAGAACGATATGACTTATAATATAGCTAAGAGGATTCTATTTTATTTGGATATTGGCAATTATAAACTTGCCAATGAATTGTTCAGTTTTTTTGTAATGCAAAAACAAAGTGGATCTCCAAAAGATAGATATGCTGGTAAGGCTATTTACATTTTTACTTTAGATCATTATTTATTTATAATGTATCAGTCAGCATGTAATCATACTGACTGAGTATTCTAATTATTACTATAGTCTTAACATTATGTAGTCTAAAGTCAATGAGTTCATTATAAAGTAGCCTCTGTTTAGGAGAGTGGATTGCATAAGACTAGGTGCCTATTTCACCACCTATTATTAAGTTCCCAATAACTTACTTGGCAGATTATTTCATACAAGTTCTGTTCCATTTTTGAATTTATTCAGGAAGTAGTGGCGACTCAGACATTGTGAAACAGGCCCTAAGCCTTTCATACTTATCTTTGCCATGTGACAAATTTTATGACTATGTGAAAAAGGCCTCACTTTTTGAGATTTGTTTAGTTAAATAAAAAGTACTGTTTAAAAAAGATAGATGACAAGCATGGAAACACACGTTTATTCACAATAAAAAATAAGCTCTTTCATCAGTTTTAAAGTTAGAGAGATATGCGCCAAAACAATCAAATGGGACTAAACAGACAAAATATAAAGTAACGTATTTTTTCCAGCACCGTCTGTATCAAAACTAATGGAACAGCCAATGCGTCGTATGGCTCAACCGTTAAAGCCACCACCGGTTCTGCTCGAGGATCCAAAGGAGATCAAAGCGAAGCACACGAACTGGGCCACACAAGACCATCTGATCAAACAGCTGCTTAACATTAAGAACATGGGATTGTAGAACTGATACATTTTTACTTTTGTAATTTTCAATAAATATTTTTATACTTAAGTTTGTTGAATTTTTCCGGGTGTAATACAGCCTAGCTCCCTCATATTGTTGAAAAATTAGTCAAAATCGAATCTATATCTTACTATATTATATCTAAACTTCCTAAAATGGATCTGGACAATATAAGGAGAATTAAATTTTAATAAATTAAATTGAAGTATCAAATATTTAACCTTTTTAATATAGGTAATGAAACGATTAAAGACTAAATAGAGAAACAGGTTAGTGGACCTAACCGATTTTTGTGGCGAGCTCAGGTTGGCTGCTGCAGAGATAATCTGGCCAAATGGGGTTTCTTCAATACAGTGCCAGTGTAGAGCCCATTCACAGGATATGCGCCAACTCCTTTCTTTTTCCAAGCGTGCACAATTACCTGTGGCTTCCAAGACTAAATACGAGGCCAACGACAGAGCTGTTCAGATGGCTAGATATTATTCGGACAAACTTTGAGTCAGATCGACATGAGAAGTAGAAGTTACTAGAATGGTTTATATGACAATAATTTAAAAGAAAGTATATCTTTGAAAATGTGTACTTTATTAATTTGTACTTGAAATGGATCACAGGAGATGTTAATATGTGGCTTATGTTCTATGTAGCCTGAATCAATGTGTAGCTTAGGTGGTCGAATTATTCAAAGGGGGCCGCGAGACCTTTTTGATCTTGGAAGTAGCTGATTTCCTCGATTTTGATGTTTTCGTCATCCTGGTTTTGTGCCCTGAGAACAATTAAGTTTAAACTGAGAACAGTTTTCGCAGATGCCTGTTTCATTTGGTTACGTCTAACTTGAATATTTCAGTCAAAGTAATCAACAGAATGTGTATAGTCTTTTTTTGTGTTTTTAGATTTGCAGTAATTGAAAGAAACATTATTGTATGTCATTAATCTGCATGTAGCAGTTTGGCAAAAATTCAAAATATCCAAATGTTTTTTTTACGAGCTCAAACTTGCTACTTATAAATTCCTTAGTTTCGCACTAAACGTGTTACGATGTAATGCTATCTTACCTCGCCTTGAAACTTTCTTTCCTTTCCTCTTCTTCTTTCTGGCGTCAGCTTTACGTGTTGCATCAGCTGTGGCATTCCTCTCGTTTTCTTTTATTCTTGGATTCACCTTATGTCTTAAGTACCTTGGTATTATATTCTTTAGCGACCGGGCCTTGACTTGATCTAAAACAGACCTTTTCAGTCTGGACGTAAGTTCCAAATTCTGTTGCCATCTCTTCATGGTGTCCTCATATTCATTGTATCTTTTCTGTGATATTTCATCCAGCCTCTTTTTAGCTAGTTCTTTTACTATTTCTGATTTTGAAACCTTTTTGTGCAGAAGACCTGCAATATCGTCCTTAGAAGTCTTCAATAAGGTTCGGATGTGATTTATAAATGAACGTTTTTTCTCTTTGCGTGTCTCGCCTTTAGATTTCATTATAGTCGTTGGTAAATCTTTAGTTGTATTTTCGTGGACACTTGCTCGCTCGCGTTTTATCGGTTTTGGTATTTTTCGCTTGTAGTACTTGATTAACATTAGTATTTTGTTATGAATTTCACCCAGTCCAAGGTCTATTTTATCTATCGTGTCATCATTCACTTTATCTATTAAAGTAGCCATTCTCCTGCTGTGAGCGAATTCTATTAGACCTATTGCGTCTTGCAGTTTACTTATATCCAATGTTAAAGTACATTGTAACAGTTTCATGCTGTGAACGCTATCAATTGGACTGCTCCGTATGAGGAGAGCCGACACTTGCTGCCATTTACTACCAATACTGTTCAAATAATTTGTCAAATTATATTGTGGGGCGTGTACTCTTAGCCCTGGCATGACATGTTGGTCTACGTAGTAAGATTTAATGACATGTTTTATGATCTTTCTTGAGGCTGGGGATAGCGGAGACAGAGCGTTAGTCTTTGGCGTGTCTTTGTCAATTACTTCCATAACTTGAACCAAACAGTCCTTGAAAGACAAACGGTCACACCGACTTGTCTGCTCCATCATTCTTCTAAAACTTTTTTGTTTTCTTAACTTAGCTCTTTTTGGTTTTTCGAGAATTTTATTTTTGTAAACATATCGCTTCATTGCATGCATAAGAAGTTTTAAATCGTCAGGTATATCAGTGTTTTTGTATCTTTGAATTACGGCAAGGTCTTTTAGGACTGCAAAAATATCACTTTTAAGTTTTAATACATATCTGTCATACCTGTTTGGGCTAGATCTCCTTAGGTCTACATCTAAACCAGTTGCCATTGCTATGTTGTATATAGAAAAATTTGTAAAATTAGTAGTATTCTTTTCTTTTGGTGTATAGTTAGGATGAATACTAATAATAATAAATTTTTGCAGGTCTTCTTTGATTCTTTGCAAACTTTCTAATTCTGTTATCTTCTCAGATATAATTTTATTTAGAGGTGTGAGGATATTCTCTTTAAGCACTGGATTTTTTTCAGTTTTAGTAGTAGTTTTAGTGTTAGTAGTAGTATTCGTAGTGTTTACTATGACTGTAACAGTTGGCACTAGTTTGGGTGCCGTAGTGTTCTTCTGGCTAGTTACTTCCCTCTTCATGATATTAAGAGTATTGTACTGTAATATATCGTTTGTGTTTCCGAAGAAATTTGTATCCAAATCTTTGTTGTAATTTATATTATCTGGAAAAAACATCATATATTGATTAATTCTGTAAAAAGACTTGTATATTTAAAATTGATATTGTTTGAACACATACTTTCTGTAATATTCACGTTGTCAAAATTTTCAATTGCAGGTAGCAGATCAATTACTACTTCAGTGGCGTTTGTGACTGGAGTTTCAGTAGCACTGTTACCTTCATCGTAATCTAACATGAAGTCAATCACGTGTCCGAAGGTATTGTTAGTCCTGCTTGTAACATTATCTTCATCTATCAGCATATAGTCAATGCTATAAGTTTGATTATTGTTCACATTTGCTGCTGGACCAGGGTCTAATAGTTTCCTCCGATTATAAGGTTTGGAATCCACAGCAATGCTGCGCAGAACTTCGTCGAATGCTACATAGTCGGCATCTTCACTGGTTGTTGTCTTTGTCATTGATTCCATGATTGTCAGCCCTTGTGGTTCTAAGGAACCATGCGGAGCTAAAATAGTTACAATAGATTGAATAAGTAGTTATCATGTGTAACGTTTATAAGTTACTAGCTGTCCCCTACGGTTTCACCCGCATTTTTCGTTACTGCTCCGCTCCCGTGGGCCGTAGCGTGATGGTATATAGCCTATAGCATTCCTCGATAAATGGGCTATCTAACACTGTAAGAATTTTTCAAATCGGACCAATAGTTCCAGAGATTACCCCCTACATACAAACTTACAAACCTACAAACTTACAAACTTACAAATTTTACCTCTTTATAATATTAGTATAGATATACCAAATAAAGATAGTATATAAACAAAAAGTTATAGTTAGCTGAGTAGACATTAGCTGCCTTTGTGACTGCTTAAGAATAAATAAAAATGTTTTTTTGTTTAATATATGTACTTAGTTATTAAAAACATATTAGTACCAGTTACTGTAGTAGCAATTTCAAAAGCTGGCTCCTCGTCGAATAAAGTGAAATCAGTTGTAGTTGTAATACCGTCTAGGTTCTGTACGTGTAGAGGTTTGGCTCCATACCACCATTCCGATAGCTTCTCTAAGGTGATAGTACTGGCAACACCTGCTGGATTATCAGTTACTGCACGCTTTGTTTTCTTTGGATGTGAATCTGTAATTATAGACAAAGGATAATATAATAAAACATCTTTAGTACCTTAAGCTTAGATCTTTGGCAGTCGTTACGGATAGCCAGTAAATCTGATTCCAGT
This sequence comes from Mythimna separata, assembly GCA_030763345.1. NCBI lineage: Eukaryota > Metazoa > Arthropoda > Insecta > Lepidoptera > Noctuidae > Mythimna > Mythimna separata. The sequence goes on along the minus strand of CM061188.1, from coordinate 849,741 downwards.
CTTGCCATGAAGTACCGTGTTACCCCAGTTAATGGGTTGTGGGTGGTCTGGTAGGCAGCCGCTCCTCGTAAAATATTGGTATTCAGCTAAATCCGGCTTGACTCGAAGCCGGCCCCAATAATAGTTGGGAAAAGGCTAGACAGATGATGAGTATCTTAAGCTTAGATTCTACCCTAAGCTTCGATTCTGGCATGCGGTCAGAATACTTGGTGAAGCTTGTAGGAATCTTTTGCGGTTCGAAGCATAAGCTCATTCATTGTGACAACGCTTACAAGACGACTGTGTCCAAAATCCGACATCCTTCAACTAAATTATAAAAATGCTTTACTTGTTGAGTGTAAATGGCAGTGGGCAGTTGCAAAACGGATGGTCAATGGGCCTGAAAGGTTGGCCTAGTAAGGCAATTGCGTTTTGGATGATACATACATTGAGGAGCTTATGGCTAGATAGTAACAGCCGCACAGGTCGATCTTCAAGGTTAAGCAACGCTTGCCAAAGTTGGTCTGTGGATGGGTGAACACTACGAGTTACCTCCGTGCCTCGGAAAGCACGTTACGCCGTAGGTCCCGGCTGTCATTTGTAGATCTTTGGCAATCGTTACGGATAGTCAGAAGCCAGTAAATCTGACTCCAGTCTTGCCATGAAGTACCCTGTTACCCCAGTTAATGGGTTGTGGAGGTCTGGTAGGCAGCCGCTCCTCGTGAAATACTGGTATTCAGCTAGATCCGGCTTAACTGGAAGCCGACCCCAATATAGTTGGGAAAAGGCTAGGTAAATGATATATTGTTAAAAATGCTCTTATGATCGTAGTCAAAGTGAAGGCTATAGAAATAAACTGGGTGCTATATAGGACGATTTTGCCCTACGACCTATAATTATCCAGATTTTGACGTCTTTAAGAAAATTACTTACTGTCTGTCAAAGCCTGCATTACCATCACGAGGACGCGATGGTCCACGTGGAGAGGAGGGTGCTGGCTGTGGCACGGCTGCATGGTGGTGCACAGCCACCTGCCGTCAGGACTGCAGGTACAGGTCTTGCAGTCCAGGCACACGTTATCTGGGAAGGCAGGTTACAAGTTATTCATCATCTTCCTGCCCTTGTCCCGTTTTATTTGGGGTCGGCGCAACACGTCTTTTTCTTCCATTCTGTCCTGTCACTCGTCACGCTATCACTCACTCCCTTTTCTTCCATATCACTTCTCACACAATCCATCCATCTTTTCTTTGGCCTCCCTCTCCCTCTCCATCCATCCACATGTAAACTCATAACTCTTTGAGTAACATGCGTTTCATCCCTCCTCTTTACATGACCATACCAAGACAAACGATTCCCTTTCAACTTTTCAGTCACTGGCGCCACTTTCAAACTTCCCCTAATATACTCATTTCTCACTTTCTCCATTCTTGTCACACCACACATCCATCTTAACATTCTCATCTCCGCCACGTGCAATCTTCTTTCATCCGTCTTTTTCACAGCCCAACATTCTGATCCATACAACATGACAGGTCTTATCACGGACTTGTAGATTTTACCCTTCAACTTGAGGGGCATCCGTGGGTCACAAGTTGTTCCAGTGACCTCTCGCCATTTCATCCATCCTGAGTTGATCCGATGCGTTACGTCTCGCTCTACCTCACCGTTGCCTTGGACAAGAGACCCGAGGTACCGAAACTCGGAACAGATTGGTATGGGCGTTCCGGTGAGAGCTAAAGGCACAGGACTGGAGAGACCGCCGAAATCGCAGAACAGGTATTCCGTTTAGGTTCTGCTTAATTTCAGGCCAACACTCTCCAGTCTATGCAACCACGCCTCCAATCTGCTCTGGACCTCTAGGCCACTCTCGGCAACCAGCACAATGTCGTCGGCAAACAGCATACACCAGGGAGCTTCTTCCTGGATATCAGACGTCAGAGCGTCCATTATCAGCAGGAAGAGGTAAGGGCTAAGAGCCGACCCCTGATGTAAGCCGACCGCCACATTGAAGCTGCCAGTAGTGCCTACTGCAGACCGGACTTGGGTACTGCAGTGACTGTACATCGCTTGGATCAACTGCACATACTTCCCAGGCACACCTTTCTCCTTAAGGGCCCACCACAGAACCTCACGAGGTACTCGGTCGTACGCCTTCTCGAGGTCAACGAATACCATGTGCAAGTTTTTATGCGCACCTCTATATTTTTCGCACAGCTGGCGTATAGCAAAAATGGCATCCGTTGTACCCCGACCCGGCATAAAACCGAATTGGTTCTGTGAAATTTCACTCTCTTCTCTCAGTCGCCTTTCAATAACTTTCTCCCAGGCTTTCATAGTATGTGACATTAGCTTTAATTGTTGCACTCCAGCACATCACCTTTGTTTTTGAAGATTGGTACCAAAGCGCTATTGCACCAATCATCAGGTATGGCTTCTTCCAGCAACAACTTATTAAAGAATAAAGCTAACCACATCCATCCATCCACTCGCAATAACTTCCACACTTCAATTGGTATTCCATCTGGACCAATGGCTTTACCATTTTTCATTCCATTTACTGCTATTCTGACTTCATCCATAGTAACCATTCTCACTAATCCTACATTCACTGGTTTATTCTCTAAAACACCACTCCAATTATTTTCTTCATTCATCAGTCTTTCAAAATATTCCTTCCACCTCTTTTTAATTTTTTCTTCATCCGAAAGAACCATTCCAGTTTCATCTTTTATATATCTTACCTGGCAAACATCCCTCGCTTTCCTTTCTCTCATTCTAGTAAGCCGGTACAACTCTTTTTGGCCTGCAGGACTATCCAGTGTGTTATATAGTTTGTCCTGGGCTTTTGATTTTGCTATTGCCACGGCTTTCTTAGCTTTCTTTTTTAAAAGGTCATACTCTACCTTTCTTTCTGCTTTTAAACTGGCGTTCCCTGGTTGTACACACTGCCATTCCTTGAATGCTCTCTTTTTTTCTTTCAACACATTCTGAACTTCTGTCGACCACCACCATGTATCCCTATCTATTGTACCCTTTCCACTCGTCTCTCCCAAAATATCTTTCGCTGCATTTCTGATACACCCAGCCATCTCATTCCAACTTTCATTTATACTTCGATCATTCATGTCTCCCATCTCTATCATTCTGTCCACCACTCGCTCTCTGAACTTCATCGCACAATCATTCTTCTCTAACATATGCCATTTTATTTTAGGGGGAGGGCGCTCTTTGTTATTGTGAGACGGTATTTTGACTACTAATGTCAAAATAAGGAGTCTGTGTTGAGAAACTAGGTCTTCACCTGGCAGTACTTTGCAATCTTTGACATACTTTAGGTGGTTGCGCCGGACTAGAAAATAGTCTATTTGGGTCTTATGATTACCACTTTTATACGTAATCAGGTGTTCGTCTCTTTTCCTGAACCACGTATTGGCTACTGCCAGGTCAAATGCAGTAGCTGATTGCAGCAGTGTCTCCCCTTCACTGTTCGGACTTCCGAAACCCCAACCCCCATGTACTCTTTCATAAATACCTCTCATTCTTCCCACATGTCCATTAAAATCACCCCCAACAATCAATTCCTCATGTACAGGGATAGCCATTAAAACTGCATCAAAATCCTCCCAAAACTTCTCTTTCACAATTTCATCACATCCTACTTGTGGGGCATACACACTGACTACATTCAACATCACATTCTCTAACATAACCTTCACAACTATCAATCTATCATTAATCCTCTGTACTTCCATCACGTTTTCTTTCAATTTGCTATCTAACACTATCCCTACCCCATTTCTTTTCCCATCACTTCCACAGTAGTAAAACTTATATCCCTCACCAATTTCTCTCGCTTTTGTTCCTCTCCATTTAGTTTCCTGCAAGCATGCAATATTTATCCGTCTTCTTTTCATTACATCCGCTAACTCTCTGGCCCTTCCAGTCATAGTCCCAACATTCCAGCTTGCATACCTCAATCTAATTTCCTTTAATATTTTTATTATTAATTATAGAAAAATATATTGACGAACTTTATGGCTATAACTTTATTGAACATGACTCGGCAAACGTTGTTCTGCCATATAAATTATATGTAACATGATCTTTTAACCCTTGTGTCCAAAAAAAATTGGGTTTTTCATCAATCATCTTACGAAACCCTATTTTTTTCCAAAATAAAATTTAGCCTATGTTACTTGTGGATAATGTAGCTTTCGAATGGTGAAAGAATTTCTAAAAACGGTTCAGTAGTTTTTAAGCCTATTCATTACAACCAAACAAACAAAGTTTTCCTCTTTATAATATTATATATAGTATAGACAAACATATGTAGTTAGACCAATTGAATTCTAAGGATGTAATAGTGGTTTATGATATACAACATGTAACTGAAAAGTTACTGTCGTAATTTAAGCACAGAAATTTTACTGAAATGCATTTTGGTAGTGTTTGTTTTAAGAAATTAAGTAAAACTGCTTCTAGACAAACATCGACATAAGTATTTCTTTGGTACATCGGTATTGTTATCCATGCAAGCACACACAAACACGAATAATGTAATCAAGATTTATCACTAATTTATTATAACAGATAATCTTTTTATTCTTAAATGATTCTTAATGAATTAAGCACAGGTAGGTACTATCGAACTAATAAATTACCGAACTTATGAGCAATCGCTGTAAGGTTTTTCGTAACAGAATTTTTCACACAAACGTTGCATCGCACCAATAAAGCATCAATGAAATTAAATACTATATAATAAAAACTGAATTATCGACTCACTGTGTTCGATATAATGAAAATTGAATCATCAAGTTTTGAAATCAATTAGGGAAAGAGAGATAGAATGTTGTAACTAGCAACAAGTTATATAAGTCGGGGAAATGTGAGGCATCTACACGAGAGAACAAAAAGCGAAGAAGTAAACATTTATGTATTTGTAAACATGTTGGCCATGATGAAATGCACAACAAGTGTGAATACTAGTAGTTCTCTGACTGTTGACAATGTTGTTGTGTTACTAATGTTATGTTGCAAATTCCAAGTTTATCTCAAGGCATGTGAAAAAAGCAAGATTCTTCTTACTATATAGCAATCCGTCCAAAAAAGTATTAATTGAAAGCGCCCTAAGTAGCCGTTATCAGTCTGAGGATAGGTAGTAGTGTATTTGTACTGTAGTTATATTGAAATAAACTTATTATTTGTAATGATATCGTTATGGATTTATTTGAACTAATTGTCATACAATTGTATTGTAATATGTAATCAGCTGAAACACTGACGACATCCATGACCAAATGACGGTTGTGTTTAAAAACATAATGTGTACAAATGGTGAATAGTCCAGTTAGAACATAACATTGACAGGAAACAAAACGCTGGATATAAACATACAACGATGTAATATAACTCCATGAAAGTTTCAATTGTATTATAACCTTAGTTAGAAACATACCGAAGTTTAAGTATGCCATTGATGCGCTATTCAACATCGCACCATTCAACACCGAATTGATCACGTGGTGCGTGTAACGTTGCCGTCCTGTTGTCGACCGTTCGCCGCACGGTTGCCGCACCGCGCGCTTTGTATGAAAAACTACGATCGTCCGTACGCAGTACGTCTAACGCACCGCTTCGGCACCGCAGCGGTCCGACACGAAACGCATAAATTGAAAGCGCCCTTAGTCTTTCAAGTGGGGCTCATTACCAACTTAAGCACATGGGCACGTATAGCTGGTTTACCATATAGCGAGGGGGAATGGACGGCGGTGAAATCCTTTTGCGGAGCAGTAATGCTAGTAAAGATTGCTTCACTGCCATCACGTGAGATTGCAGTCAAGTACTGGTTCATAGTCAGCAAACTGGTTCGTATATCATTAAAAAAATATTATAGCTGCTATACGCTTGGATGTTGGTCATTGGTCAACCCTTTCCAATCCAAAAAGGAGTTCAATAAGGTGATCCAAAACTCTTACATAAAATAAATAGAAACAATACCTTTATTGCAGTTGGTGTACCGGGAGACGTAGGGTATGCACTCCATCTTGCTAGATAACCCTGGAACAGAAATAATGCAAGCGTTATAACTTGTGGAAATATTTGTGACTGTCGACGTAGATTTGGACGCTCCTGATCAGATAAGGACGGCCTAAGGTACTGCTGTGATGCAGTTTAAGAACCTTTGTCTAGCAGTGGGCTATGGTAGGCTGGGATTACTAAATAGGGAAATGGTAGCTCTGGAGAAATAGTAGTTATGGATTTTAAAGACAAACATATTATAAAATAGGATAATAGGATAACAGTAAAATGGTCAATTTTATTGTGACTTTTGCACATCATCTGCTTTTCGAAATTTTTGAACCATAGACCATGGCATAGTGTGAACAGCCTTTTAATGTTTCTACTGCTGGGATTCCAGCCGCCTTTCGAGAGGGAATGGGCCGTAATATACGAATTTGGTCTGGGTTGGTGGATGTCACATGTCAACTATTTTTTAGTTGTAGGACATTGCAGTTTCCTTCCTTTATCGTTTTTAGAACAGTGTTGATGAAATAAATTACACAAAGTTATGCGCCTAACTGAGGTTGAACTCACGACTCGTAAGCTGGGGCAATTACTACTGGGCCACCTCTGCTCTCAAACTACCACCACTCTTCAACCATACAAATAAAAATCAACAACCTACTTTTAGCAACCAAATCAAACATCAGATCATCAACTTCTTTCTTCTTAGCAGCATCCTCAGTTCCACCCGGCGTGTCCAGATCCTTGGGGAGTATAGAGTTGGCTTCCGCATAGTAGTCGCACCTCGCCTTGTCCAGGGTGACGCAGTCCTTCTCGAAGCAGAGGTTGCATTCATCTGATCTTCGTATCACGCTTTGTGAGTAGAAGAACTCTGAACTGCATGTTATTGACACTGGAAAAGAATGATACATTTAGAGGCGTATGATTAAATTAGTAGTCGAAGGTTGATTCATTGGAAAGCTTTTCATAAAGGGAATCAATGATCTGATTCTAGTAATTTAAGGATGCGAGACGCACAGGACCAGTATTGGCGACATTTTTCAACCAATCGCGGACTATTTTTGCCTGAAATGATGATGAATTTTGAAAGTGTGTTTCTGAATTGAGTATTTCGAGTTAAGCACGTCTCAAATCGTACTTTAATGCCAAATGACATGTTTTCAGGCAGAGTTTGAGAAATGCTCAACTTCAAATGCTTAAATTAGTTATCAGGTGCCGTGTAGTGTATGCCACCTAGCAATGGAGCGCAGTATACTCGTACTAGGTGTTAAATTAAAACGGATCGTGTTCGAAACACTATACTACACTCCTAAACTAGGATAGCTGTTGTGGCTCAACAGGCAGGAGTACAGGACATGTCTGCTGCATATCCGACTAACAGTGGGCCAAAGTAGCACAAAGTTAGTGTCCTGAAATAGTGCGACGGAGTAGCGGATGATGAGACCTTGAAGGAGATAGCGGGATGGACAAGACAGATTTTTCAAACTGTCAAGAGAGTGGCTTCCCACCTTTGCCCAGAAGAGGGACAAAACGGGCTGTAACGATGTAAGACACCGTTTTGTGCCCCATCTCTTGGATTGAAAATACTATGAAGAAAAAATAGCCCAATGCGATTTGAATTACTCAATCTTTTTTACAAAAGAAAAGTTTTTCAGTAGTGCACCAAGCACTGCACAAAATCGTGTACGTTAAAAAATGTTGTTAGAATTACGCGTGCAGTGAACGATAAAAGAAAAAAACAATAACATTCACTAGTTATGGAAGATTTTACAGCTAGGCTGAGGTGAAAAATTGTTAGTGGGCCTGAGAAGTAGTTAAGCCATACTTTTTGGTAGTAGGTATGTAATGAAGCAGAATAAAATGTAAAAGTAATCAGCATTGTTGTCGATAGAGGTGCTAGCTTTCTAGTTTTACGTTATAATGAGCCGATTTAGTTGAAGGCAAAGCTGTTCTTTGCCTAATAAAACTAATTGAAGTACGGTGCTGCACCAACTGTATATGGTAGACATCCAACCCATACGTACAAAGAGTTTTGAACACATTCATCACGCGTACAGCTAAGGAGTGTAATTCCCTGCCAGTCTGTTTCCTAATAGCTACAATCTCGAGCACCTATCCTCTATTATGATCTCTCTCTAGTACTCAATGGTTTGCTGGAAGAAAAATCAACTTTGAGTTAAGCCCGCCTTTGTATATATGAACTTTGTTATCCACATATGTTTTAATTCAAGAAATTTTTAAGCCAAGAGTGATTAGGTTATTTCTAGGCAATGGTGCTCCATCGTCAAGCACATCATCGCTTACCATCAGGTGAGATAGTGGTCAAAGACAAGCCACTCATGAATTAAAAAAGAACTGTCAAAAAAAATATTGTTCTTTCTTACACAACAGCTTACAACAAACTTGACGTGTGACGCGCCAATGACGTAAACAAACGAACAAACAAACAAAGTGACGTAAAGGATGTCTTACCGGACAGGCCGAGGATGCCAACCGCGCTCAGCCACGTCTGCATCGCCGTCAGTAATGATGCAGTTAAGTAATGTTACTCTGTTTGCGGGTGCTATTGTTCTGAGGTATAGGGCCGGACTTGGGACGGTAAATTTTTGTACAAGGTATTATTTATTTATTGAAACTTTTGCACAAGTAAAATGTACAAAGACGGACATAATGCTCCATCGTCGTCCACATCATCGCTTACCATCAGGTGAGATAGTGGTCAAACGCGAGCCTATGTATAATAAAAAAAAATGCCTTAGGCATTTTCTCACAGTGGACTTAAGGGTGCTCCAGAAACATATCAAAGTAGGTGCAACTTACTGTTAAACAGACAAGTAGAAAAAACTAACACTTAATGCGTGTCTGAAAATTCAAAGATTAAATTTGAACACGGGACGTAGTCATAGTCCTAAGAAGGGTTTTCATGTAAGTTTTGGCAAGAGGTCTTTCACTTTCAAAACGTAACTTATGACTTCAAAATAATGAACACAAATGAAGAACAGTCAACACAGAACGGATGGTCGGTGAGGCCGAAGGGTTGGAACATCTCTTACAAAATACGAGCGTCTTTCGTCTGAAATGAGACAGAAAATTCCATTGAAATAATTGGTATCTCCTAACTCGGTAATCTAACTGACATGCATTATTTTACTGCAAGACCAAGGTTCTCATGTTTCTTCATAAATGTTTGCTGCCAATAAATTTTTATTATGCAGAGAAAAAACATTAAAAATAAAAACACTTAACTAATTAAAACTCTTACTCTAAACTAAAATATGGCGTCAAAAAATTGCTCCGCATCGCTGTCGACCGGAAGTGTGCCCAAAAGACTGGCAGCATTGCCACGTTGTATGGCAATGCTTAATCTCTGACCGAGGTAAAAGCCAGCCAAACTCTTGGACCGTGGGGCCCGAGTGCTCATTCGCTTTTTAAAGATCTTTCGAAGCGTCTTGTTGACACTTCGCGTGACCCAAGGGCTGGCTTTTACCTCGGTCAGAGATTAAGCATTGTCATACAACGTGGCATTGCTGCCATAAATATAATATTAATATACGCATAATCAGCCTTATAACAATCGCACTTCTAGGCCGTAATCCACAACGCAGGCTCAGTACGGATTCGTAGATATCACTATGTCTACGAATTTTTGATTTAGACACACTGGTTTCCTCACGATTTTTTCTTTCACCGTTTTGAAAGCAGTGATGATGAAACTAATCATACAAGTAATGTGCCTGCTTGGGTTTGAACTCGCGTAAAGCTCGTAAGTCGGGGCCGGTACCACTGGGCCACCAGTGCTCTAAAATAAAAAAAATAATATGCAAGAAACTAATTTTTACTATGTTTCAGCCACCTGAAAACTGTCTTTACAAAGTAACCACTAACACAAAACTCGATCCACTCCTCCAAGTCCGTCTCTGCAGTACAAACGTGAAATTCCCTCATCTGTTTACAAACAGCGGCCGCACGCTTACGTGTTCGCGCCGCGACTCCTGCGCACATTCAGCTCGGCGGCCACCATGCTGCTGGCGGTCCTGCTGCATCTGCTCATCTTCCACCTGCTGACTGCCAGTGGTGAGCATTGCATATTCTTCTTCTTCTTCAACACTCCTGGTGGATCTGCAGAGTGGTCGTGGTCATGGATTGTCTGGTAGGTTAGTTCGTTATTTAGCCTATTATGTCTCACGGTTAGGCGAAGGCCTCCCTCTCCCTTTTTTACACTCATCTGTCCTGAGCTATTGTGGGCCAGTCCCTCCGGTCAACCTTCGCCTTGGTCTGTCACGATGTCACCTTGCGTTTGATGGGATGGGATCCAAACAGGCTGTCTGGTAAGTTGGTTGCAGCTTTTGCGAGACTTCTCCATCTTTCTATGTTCATAGCACTTCGTGTGTTAATGAGGGAAGACTTCGAAGACGATTTAATTAGGTCTCAGGAATTTTGTATAGCAAATATTGCAGTTTCATATATTGCAAAATTTTGGGGATCTCAACTTTTGGGATGACAAATGTGATGCTCAAATTTTTGGAATCTCAGTTCTTGGGATCTCTTGGGTATCCAACAGCGGGGATCCCATTTTTAGGTAACAGGTTTTAGGGTACTTGAAAGAAGTACCTACTGCACTAATGATGTTTGTTATTTTCATACTAAATTGTTTTATTTGTACTATGTGTCTGCTTGTCATGTTGCAACTGCAAATGTTATTTTTTTTAATGATGATGATGAATTGATGACCAGCAAGAAAAAATAATACTTAATATTTTTTTTATTTATCAGATCATACAATCCATTATTGTAAAGACATACACAACTTACAAAATAGTGTTAGTACCTTTGTCAAATTAATTAATACAATTCAATTAAAACTATTATTTCTCACTGGTCATCACATAGAATAAATACGTACTTCATACATTATTTATACCGGAAAATATTGAAGAGTGTTTTCAGCCATCAAACAAATATTAGTGCGAACATATCCGCTATAATCGCACTTCCTGTCAAACGTATTCGATAACAATTGTGTTGTAGAGTTTTGTGTATTGTGTTGTATTGTATTGTGTGGGACTTTATTATTTTTAACTTGGAAGTTCTAAGACGGTGTATAGAATAGCATCCATCAGATCATTTTCCGCTCGGTGTTTCAAAGACCTTGCGAGGGCGATGAGATTTAAGCCAGGCCAGTGTTTTGTAACTGACTACCCTGAAGAGCAACACTGATATAAGCTTAGGAAAAGTCTCTTATAAAGTCTATAAAGCAAACATGTAATGGTCAAATGAAAAAAAAAGTGTTAAAATAAATGAAATTGTATAACAAAGTAGTTTTAACAACATTGAGGTAAACCTCTCCTAAGCACGTTAAGCCGTGGTTCCCGGTTGTCACTTGTAGATCTTTGGCAGTCGTTACTAATAGCCAGAAACCAATAAATCTGACTCCAGTCTTGCCATGAAGTACCCTGTTACCCCAGTTGTGGAGGTCTGGTAGGCAGCCGCTCCTCGTAAAATACTGGTATTCAGCGAAATCCGACTTGACTGGAAGCCGACCCCAATATAGTTGGGAAAAGGCTAGGTAGATGATGATGAGAACAAGAAAATTTTATTATACGACTATTTACCACAACTGTCTTTTGAGAAAGGCTATACAGATTTGAATTGCCCTATCAAACAATGCTAGCGTGTAGTACTTAGAGCTTAAGGAGCTTAATGATTTGGCAAACTATACCAAAGTAAGGACATTTGGGACTCAAATGTCCACCTTTACTTTACCTAATAGCAACAGCAATGTAATCATTATCAATTTATCAAGAGTTACGGCTTTTGGTAATGGAAGGATCTGACAATATTTAGAACTTTAATTTTCAACAGGTAAATTAATTCTAATTCTTTTGCATTCATATTCATTTACAGTTATTTATAACTATGAAAATTTATTATATAAGGCAGTGCTAAAGTGACTTAAATTTTTACACTTAGAAAATCTGAAGTTAGAGTGAAATATGTTAGTTCGACTCCAGGACTAGACCTCGAAAACTATCCTCTTACAGCGGGGTGTGAGGCAGGAAGTCGTTATATGTCTTCAAGGTTCTGTTATGTAGAGGGCGAGGCATTAATGTCAACGGCGAGTACATCACTCACCTTCGATTTGCCGACGACATAGCGTCACCCTCCCGGCTAACTGTCCTAACTAGCAATTGATGTTTTTCCAGGGCAACTGTTTTTCGGTCGGGCGTTAAAGTCAAATTACTGTAGTTGCGATAGTTGTGGCTTTATCAATTATTTAAAAAGTTTTTTATATAGCTCTTGGCTTATTCTTTAAGTTAGTAGTCGCCCTAAAGCCCTAAGGTATCTATTTATTTATTCATATTAATTTGAAGCAGATACGTCTCGCAAAACCAAATACGTGATTATCTCCTAAACGGTAAACGATACAGATACGACGATTAAAGAGAACTTATTCGAAATATAGCTAAGAACGCGTAGGTAATGTTAGTGCAGATACGTCAGTTTGTGAGATACGACAGTTAGCGGGGAGGGCGACGATAGTAGTCATGGCTGGGACTACGGAGGGGCTCAGTACAATGCTCGGTGATCTCAGTAAGGCTTCCGAAAGAGTGACTCAAAATGAACATGGACAAAACAAAAGTCATGGTAAATATCCATGTAGCACCCACTTTTATCAAGATCGGAGACTCTACACTCGAAGTTGTGGATGACTACGTCTACCTGGTACAGACGGTCCAGTTGGGTAGATCTAACTTCGAGAAAGAGATCAATCGTCGAATCCGACTCGGCTGGGCAGCGTACAGGAAGCTGCACGGTATCTTCTCGTCCAACTTACCGCAGTGTCTCAAGACAAAAGTCTATGACCAGTGTGTGTTGCCAGTGATGCCATATGGCCCGGAAACGTGGCCGCTCACAATGGGCCTCATCAAAAGGCTTAAAGTCACCCAAAGAGCAATGGAAAACTCCGAGCGTAGCCTATGCTCGGAGTTTCCTTGCGCGATCACATCAGTAATGAAGATATCCGCAAGAGAACTAAGGTTACCGACATAGCCTGAAGAATCGCCAAACTTAAGTGGCAGTGGGCAGGGCACATTGCTCGAAGAACGGACGGTCGATGGGGACTGAAGGTTCCAGAGTGGCGGCCACGTATCGGAAGACGCAGCGTTAGAAGGCTTCCCACAAGCTGGACCGACGACCTGGCGAGGGTCGCAGGAATCCAATGGATGTGGTGTGCATGAATGGACGCACAGGACCGGTCGCTGTGGCGACGCTTGGAGGAGGCCTATGTCCAGCAGTGGACGTCTTTCGGCTGAGATGATGATGATGAGAGTGAAATAACTTTTGTGAAAAGTAAGCTCTCCAGCGTTTGATGGGCACGCACGTGTTGTTGCTTAATTTGTGGTGTCCTTTCCATAGATTACATTAATGAAGACTTGAAGTACCTAATATGTATTTGGTTGACCCCGTGACATTACGAAAGCGCATGTTCGATTGATAGAATAGAGTGCATCTAATGAAAGCGCGACCGGGAGTATTTTTTTTAAATTTATTTGACAACATTATTCAGCCGCAATTGTAGTAAATAAAAAAAATTTGATGTGTCAAGAAATGATTCTCCTACTAATTAGTAATAGCACATACAAAATCATTGAATTTGAATGAATCAATACACAGTTATGACAATGCATGAGACTATTGCTTACTATAGCCAGTTGTGTCAAACAATAACATCTGTCTTAGTAATACGGCAAGATATTGTAAACATTGTTCGTCATCTTAGTAACATATTACAGTCATCTTACTGAGAAGACATATGAAAATAAAGAAAATCATGATCATCTAGCTACCCTTTTTTTTTGAAGTGGGGAATCATCAGAATGCTCCTTACTTACTCCCCATAAACCCCATTCATTCGTTGTCTTCGATCTGGGGACACCGAGCTTGCCTTTCGGAATCCGATCCATGGCCCCAAAGGCTTCGACCCTGCTGGGTCCCTACAGTTTGCTGACATCAACTTGAGGAGCGCGTGGAACAGAACTGCCGTTGACGACTTGGGCTTGGTCCGGGTTATTACCGGACTGCCGGAGGGCAAGCTAATCTTGCTACCCTTGTAGCTCGCCTTCTGGCCGTCCGATATCCGTCCGGAACGAACCCAAGTCGTCGACGCCATGCGTGCTACAAGGAGATGCCAGCAAAACGTAGGGGCCCAGAGTTGAAGCCTACTGGGGCCATGGGTTATGTGAAAATGAACCCCGGGGCCCTGGAATGAAAGCAAAGAAGGAGCAGGAGTGGGTTTTAGTCGGTAAAAGTCTGACACGCTCCGCCCAAAGCGGGAGAATTTATTAGATGATTTTCCACCTAAAAAAGGACCTTTGGCCCATTTTACTCTGGTCGGTGCAACGCGGGTTTTTTTCTTCCATTCTATCCTATCAGCTATTACGCTATCGTTGACATCCTCCTCTTAATACCACTCCTCACACAGTCCGCCCATCTTTACTTTGATCTCCCTCTCCCTCCCTAAACTATGAAACTCTGTCGACGAAGAGGCAGCGTCGTGTTATCGTTTTGTACGCAAGCTTCACGCAGGCGTACACCAGGCGTATAATGACGAATACGCGGCTATGAAACTACGCGTCTGTTGCTAGGGCCTCAAGTCTGCTGTTAGAATTGTATCACAATTCACAAGTGTAGATCATTGGCTTCATAATTGTTGATTTTGACAGTTTGGTTGTACAAAACTTAGCTCGTGGCTAGATAATAACAGCCGCACAGGTCGATCTTCAAGGTAAAGCAACGCTTGCCAAGGTTGGTCTGTGGATGGGTGACCATCTTAACATAACGAGTTTCCTCCGTGCCTCGGAAAGCACGTTAAGCCGTAGGTCCCGGCTGTCATTTGTAGATCTTTGGCAGTCGTTACGGATAGTCAGAAGCCAGTAAATCTGATTCCGTCTTGCCATGAAGTACCGTGTTACCCCATTTAATGGGTTGTGGAGGTCTGGTAGGCAGCCGCTCCTCGTAAAATACTGGTATTCAGCTAAATCCGGCTTGACTGGAAGCCGACCCCAATATAGTTGGAAAAAGGCTAGGCAGATGATGATGGTTGTACAAAACTTGTCAACTTTCGCGTTGTCCGTAATTACTGATTTATTCATGCTACACTTGTTATGTTTGCAATAGTGAGTAACAGTTACAAAATATTTAGTTTGCAGCGCCAACACGACGCCTACTTTGACCCGGATACGATACTGTCGGCGAGTAAATATGCGTATGTTTGTGATGGGTTGATTTTTCAACATCCTTCAAATGTGAATGGCTTCAAATGTTTTTTCTGTCATATACAACATGTAACATAATTAACGCACAACCTCTTGCGGGGTCATTGTACTCATCATTATGAACAACTTTTACTATGTTACCAAACCTGAAATCGAGGAAAAATTATCAACATTATGTTCCATATATTTTGACGAAATATGCGAACATAGATGTAGGGAGCAGCTGATTATTATTTCTCGATTTCAGGTTTGGTCCCATAGTAAAAGTTGTTCAAAATTATGAGTACAATGACCCCCCAAGAGGATGTGCGTTAATTATGTTACATGTTGTATATGACAGAAAAAACTAAACCAATCGACGATTTTTCGAGTAAAGTTGGCTGTTTCTATTAGGTATAAGCAAATTGATTCCTAATGGATTTGTGATGCAATTTTAATAATCATAACGGAATTATTAAAGCAGTGCCATCTTGGTAAATTTTACCAAAATTGACACTGATTGGAGCTGAAAATTTTATTATAGTATCGACTACCTCAGCAGAGCTTGCAAAATACGCTGACTGATACATTTGCTGCACACTTTCCTCAAAGAGATGTCAGCAGAACCATAGGATTCAGTAGGGCTGATGTTTACTAGGGCCATAAAAACTTTTATGAGGAATACTTTGGTCCAGGTTTGGAGGTAAAGTCCCACATACCTCCGTTGAAAAGTGAGGATCCTCCGACCGGACGGGTGTTATGTCCGGTGGGCTACTGCCTGATAGATGATTTTGGGCTGTTGTATCTTTTCAAATCGCGCGGAAAACTTTATTTGCGCGATGCAGGATTTTGTAACATCATATGTAGTAGATGTCGCTACACTGGAATACAAAGAATAAATGAACGACATAGATCTTACGCGCTCACTTACTCAACTTTAGAAGTCATTTTATGATGTTTGATCTCAATTAGAAGGCCTTAACCAATAGTTCATATGCACAGTACGGCCGTTAAAAGTTGGCGCGTCTGAAGTTAGGCTCTGCGAATTATAGCTCTTGATAACTCATACAAAAATAAAGGTTTTAAAAAAATAAATGCCAACAACAGTTTTTAACAGCAATAACAACTGCAAATTGCATTTATTTTTTAAAACCTTTTATTTTTCTATGATATTTCAAGCGCCAAAATTCGCAGAGCCTAACTTCAGACTCGCCAACTTATAACGGCCGTACTGTACAATGTTCTCAACCACTCCAAAAGCTTTTAAAACTACCGAAACCAGTCCACCTATTGCCTATTAATCCAGAACAGAAAAAACGGTTCCAGATGCTCCGAACCCTACGCCCACTCAGGACCCGGAGACCAAGCTCAAGCCTCGCAAGGACACGGAGTACAAGATCAAATTCATCAAGCACTGCCCTAAAGCTGGTTACTTCCTCAAGAGAGAGGCGTCTGCGAATGCCCTGGACCCTTACACCTGCAACCTGTGCTTCTGCCAAGGAGATAACGTAGCTATCTGCTGGAAGAGAGACAATAGGAGATGTGATAAGGAGAGCTTTCATTATCATGGTGTGGCGAAGAAGAGGTTTGTTTAATTTTATGTCTGTGTTATGTTAATGTTGCGTTAATACTGCCGTACCTCGGTGGTGATGCATCCCGTGTCCCCCAGATCGAAGGCAATGAAGGAACGGGGTAGGGGTTTAGTCAGTAAGAGTCTGACACACCCTCCCGCGCCGCCCAAGAGTGGGAGAAGTCATTCTGATAATTTCCCTAACATAAAAAAAAAACATCACCATCAACGATTGCATCACTGCTTACGATCAGATGGAATCGCAGTCAAGTACTAGTTTATATCAATTTAAAAAATGGTAGTTTGCAAAATTCTTTCATACGTTTTTCGTAAAGCAAAAATGTTTGCCGAATTGATATGTAATGTAGTCACACAATTATACTCCTTAAAAACATTAATAATACTAACATAAAGAAGGTGTTTTAGAAAAAAATTGATGTTTTACTATATCTTCTAAGTTTTTACAACGTTTTGAATTTGGGGGGCTATTTTGAGCACCCATTTGAAGTCGATAGACCCGACTGATTTTTAGATCTTTGAAAGTCATTATAGTCGTTCTATTTGGTTGTGGTTAGACTTATTTTATCTAAAGCAGATTTTAGTTACGTTAAACTGTAAGCATTTTCCCTTGGTGTCAACCCTGGAAAAATGCTGACTGATAATAAAACATACTTTTATTTTAATGTATTTTCTTCGACAGGGAAAAGCGCAGTCCTGGGTTTACAGACATCTTTTTCCGTGATGCGTCAAGAGACGGTACGTACCAAAGCTTTTCGAAGGACAAATCAAAAGCATTGCTAGAAACTACTAGGTAGCTTAATTTCCCATTCAGTAAATAATCTCATATTTTTACTAAACACCGCCAATCAATTAACTGCTATGCTATTCTCTAAAAGTTATTTTTAGGCTGCGACGAGCTTGACGTCGAGACAGCCGTCAAACAGCGAACGCAAATGTTTGAAGAACTGTCATTGTCAACTCACAGCCATGAGCGCTAGTGCAATTGACAATGACAATTCTTCATACATTTGCGTTCGCTGTTTGAAGGCTGTCTCGACGTCGAGCTCGTTGCAGCTTTATACAACACGTACTTACATCTAAAACAAGATTTAGAGAACTGGCTTATAGACTACGTCATACGTATTATTATTATATATTTCTATACCTAGCCCATACTGCCCCACTGCTGGGCAAAAGCCTCCCTCCATTTCTTCCATCGTTCTCGGCTTTGAAGACATCCAAGTCGTCCCGCCTTCTCCTTCTTGGTCTGCCGCGACCCCGTCGTGCGATAAATACAGGTTATGTCATTTATTAGTTTCTTAACGTTTGAATCCCCAACCGGTCCTATGAGACCGCGCTGTTATTGTTTTAGTATTGTGTCTCGTTTCGCGGGTATCTGAGTAATTAACGATGTTTTTCTTATACAAATATGTTGAATGGTTACAGTGTTCAACAAGAACGCAAAGACGCAGTGCAAGCCGTTCGAGTCCAGCTTCAGTGACGACTGTCCCCCAGGTGCGTTCTTTTTTACCTAACATCACGACTACATTCCCCGAAGTAGAACCACTTAAGCAGGGTATATCTGTAGTACACCTACAAATAATTATATCTATGTAATAAGGGTTAGTTTAGACTCCGGGCCGAGAAATTATTGTTGTATGAACCGAACAACATTATACCTGACTGAGAATCGAATAGCACGTCATGTTCTCTTTTAAGGAATCTGGTTAAGTTGGTTAGTTTTATTTCATTGCGATGCCAATTTAGGAGTAGAGCAGAAATTAGGATCTGGAATGCTTAATAAAAATAGTAAGTATTTATTGAGATTGTTTTTGTTTCCGTGGGTCCGTTCAGACAGTCAGAAATAGTTTAGTTTTATATTTCTATATGTAGTGAGTCAATACTAAATTATTTTTACAAAAATATATCCAAGTTTAAACAAAAAGTTCCAAAATTGAGTGTTTAAATTGAGTTATCTACAGTAAAACTGCGGCACCTCTTTGTACTTTACAAGATTTTAGTTTTCAAATCTGGTAATAAAATCACTTTAAATCTAAATTCCCAAATTGTCTTCAAAATCTAATAAGTTTCAATTTACGCCTTGAAGCGTGATCATCTGTGGGCTACGCATTCGTAGCACACTGCTACGCCGTAACGGGCGCGTAGCTGGACGAATCTCGTAGGCGCGGCAATATCGCTTTTGCAAAAATTGCATTATTTTGTTGTCCATAGCATAGCATTTATGCGTAAACTGACCTAGGACTAGGCTAGTGATGGTTTACAAGTCAAATCAAATATGGTTTTTCTGTGCACACAGGTACAAGTAGGTGTAACATATTATAATGTGTCTGTCTGTCCTGCCACAGTAGGCTAACCAATATATTTATTGTAAGTATCTACACTATCTATATGTACGTATGTATGAATAACTATTTTATATAAATAATATAAAATTGCAATTTTTAGCACTAATAGTTATACATAATATTATTTATTTTTAAACTTGCAACAAACTATTTATTTTATAAGTGAGCAGCTGAGACTCTATTGGTAATTTAATAATTTTGAGTCGTTTGGGTTTGAATCGTTTGGGCCATGGTGTCAGATGGCGCATCTCCTTATCAAAGATATTTTCGCGCCGACTGATCGCGCATTGCGTGACCAGAGGATTGACTTGTGCTGTGCTGAATGAATTAGCTTTACCATTGAACGTGGCATTGTTGCTAGTTTTCTGAGCATATGTCTGATGAACACTAAGGCGTCGAAGTACTTCTCCACATGAGGAGTACTTCGACGTGTATACAAATTAGATTTTTGTGTATCTGTACGTAATTAAGTTCTTATTTATATTTAATCTTTATTTAATTCATTTATTTATTTATTATTGAAATGTTTTCGTTCACAATGATCATCAGAAGGCTTGAAGTCATCCAAAGGGAGAGGAAGGGGATGTACTCGGAATTCCCTTATGATGATAATATCCCTTTGGAATCAAAAATGAAGATATCCACAGAAGAACTAAGGTGATCGACGACGCCCAAAGAATCGCCAAACTTAAGTGGCAATGGGCAGGGCACATTACAAGAAGTTTTTTTGTAATCTTTCTTGTAAAGAACAATGGCTGTAGGTCCCAAAGAAATGCAACCTTTAATAAGTAACACGTTGATTTTTTACCACTAATTTTGTATTTTGACATTCTGAGATCTAAAGGTTGAAAAGATCGCTTTCTGCAGTACAGCGGCCCAATCTGTCGCCTTCAGAGGTATAGGTGGCACCCACACAGCTATGCGATGCTATACGATGCTACATCGCAGAACCCTGCGACGCGTATTGCTGTGATGAGATTTCGTGCGGTAAAGCATAACTGCGATGACTGTCGTTCGGACCGGTCGTTGTGGTGACGTTTGGGGAAGACCAGCAGTGCAAGTCTTTCGTCTGTAATTATGATGATGATAACGAAAGCATCAGTTCTGGTGACCACACAATAAGCGAGGCGAATCATCTCGCAAGTTTTTGCGTCGTACGAGTTCGTAGTTTTGCGTTTAGGCCCTAAGATCTGTCTATCTATCTGAAGTGTCTTTTTACCCGACCTTTTTACTGCAGACAGGTTCAAAAGGAGAGTTCCATTTTAACTGTATATTGTGGTGTTACAGCGGACTGGTGCACCGGCTGCACGGTGTGTGACTGCGACGCCAACGGCCACTGGGACTGCCATCTCCTGAGCTTCTGTCCTGATGGTGAGTACTGCAGATTATTCATCTGCCTACCCTTTTCCCAACTATATTGGTGTCGGCTTCCAGTCAAGCAGGATTTAGCTGAATACCAGTTTTTTACGAGGAGCGGCTGCCTACCAGACCTCCACAACCCATTTACTGGGGTAACACGGTACTTCATGGCAAGACTGGAGTATTGCATGTTATTGTAACAGGCAGTTTTCTCCACACACTATTATAGTGCTGTGAAAAACAGCGGTTTATTCGCCGAGTGTACTGTTGTTTGTGTTGTACTGCTGTAAGGGCTCCTTTCAAAACTATCGTCATTACTACGACCTACTAGAAGTAACATTATTCGCCAGACAGTCGCTTTGTCGCTTTGATCGACCTGTGCGGCTGTTATTATATAGCTTCGAGGAGCTCGTGGCTTGATAATAACAGCCGCACAGGTCGATCTTCAAGGTTAAGCTACACTTGCCTAGGTTGATCTGTGGATGGGTGACCATCTTAACATAACGAGTTTCCTCCGTGCCTCGAAAAGCACGTTAAGCCGTTGGTCCCGGCTGTCATTTGGAGATCTTTGGCAGTCGTTACGAATAGTCAGAAGCCAGTAAATCTGACTCCAGCCTTGCCATGAAGTACCGTGTTTCCACAGTTAATGGGTTGTGGAGGTCTGGTACTACTAGTATTCAGCTAAATCCGGCTTGACTGGAAGCCGACCCCAATATAGTTGGGAAAAGGCTAGGCAGATGAGTCGCTTTGTCGCTTTCCAAAGATTCAACAATTTTGTGAGTGTATTGATCATTCTCCATGGCAGTGAAATGTGGATTTGTTATGAAGATAACGAAAACTAATCACACAGTTCTGTTTTGTATGAATGCGTTCGCCTTACACTTAAAAGTATGTCTGTTATAATAAGGTTCATAGGTTAATTTATGAATGAGACAATTACTACATGACATTCCAAATTGATATTACAAAATAAAATAATTTTCAGATAACAAGAAATCGAAAACACACCCAGGGCAAACCCCACCTTCTTGGATACCATCTATGGATAAAACAAAAGAAAAATTAATCAATACCTCTTCTTTGAAACCTACTACTACTCGTCCCAATGCAATTGCAAATAAAGGCGTCATCAAAAAGAAAAATAACAAGAGCAAACCGCAAATACAACGCGGAGGCAAGAAGAAACCACCACCGAAGCGCTTCGTGAATAAGAAAACAGCACAGAAATCAAACAAGACACCCGACCCTAAAAAAATGAAAACGCCGACAAAATATAACAAGGTAACGTCCAAGACAAATTCAACGAAAAATAAAATCATCAAAAAGAACATAGCGACACATAGACCTATTCAAATGAAAACTACCAATAACCTTAATTTAGAAACAGAGATAGCACGTAAAATGATGAGGACAGTTATGCAGAACCTTAAAAAGACAGTCGAGAATAAGGTGAGAAGTTTATCTGAAATAGTCAGGCAAAATGAGAACAACGTTAGGAACCAGAAAGCTAGAGCAAAAATTAACCAAATGAAAAAGAAACGGATAAACGTGAACAGGAGACAAATTAAGAAGTCACCGCCAAAGAAAACTAGTAAGAAGCCGTCGATAAAGAAAGGTAATACGAAGACTCTGATGAAGACCAGGACACCCATTAAGAAACCTATGTACAGAATGAAGACGACAAAGAAACCTAGCACAAAACAATATGTTAGAAACAAACGAGATGTCGCAATGGCGGAAACTCATGGTAAGTAACATTAGCTCAATTGTAATATTTTTCCTAACGATCATAGTACAACTCGGTCACATTAACTTGACGCTTGGCGTCCATGAAATAATGTCCAAAAACAACATAACAACAACAGAGATCTAGCCAAATTATCGATAACAAAGATGCTGACTATACCTGACACTTGCCGGGCGAGCTAAGGAAATGCGGGGGGAAGCGGGGGGATGTGAGCATTTCAGAGATGCGTCAAGTTAATGTGACCGGATGTAGCATTGTGTCTCAGGAAGAATGGAAAACTGTTAGTTATGTCCCTTATTTCTAAATGGTCGTGTACCGTTCCCCCTTACTGGCCCTTATTATCTAAAAAGAGGAAGTTTAAATTTGCATTATCGTTTGTTATGAATAAACACAAAAACTACAGGATCGATTTAAACAAATCGTTCAGCTATTAATTTAAAAAGGAGTGTAGATTAAGGGGAAGTGTTTCATATTGATTTTTTACTTTTTCTTTCTTAGGGTTAGGGT
This sequence comes from Mythimna separata, assembly GCA_030763345.1. Taxonomy (NCBI): domain Eukaryota; kingdom Metazoa; phylum Arthropoda; class Insecta; order Lepidoptera; family Noctuidae; genus Mythimna; species Mythimna separata. The sequence goes on along the minus strand of CM061188.1, from coordinate 826,932 downwards.
TGAGTACAATACTAAGAAAGAAAACGCACCCGCTTGTATGCAGATGTTGACTGTTAACACTTTCTTGATAATAGCCATGTTCATGGTTGTTGTATACATGTTTGACACTGATTATCTCTTTCGCAGGAAATTCTGCTGACTCAAATACTACGAATACTACAGACAGTGCACCAATATTGACCGTCATACCGGTACAGTACGGTAACTCACTTATGCCTGATGACGGCAACTCTTCATTCGCTCTCCTGGAAAACACCACACATTCCGACCGTACTTATTATAAGTATACCGTTGTTAGTGAAGAACCTAGTACTAGACTGGATATCAAAATCGGAGATGCAGCACCCACACAGTTTAATAGAACAGAAACAATCATCAACCTTCTTGACGAACATGTCAATTCCACTGGAACTACAGAAAAAGCTTTAGCTCCAGAAAAAAGACACATCAAAAATAGTGATATCAATAAAATTATTAATAAGACAAGAACTAAACCAGAAGAAAATGGATTGAAGTTTTCGCAATGGTTAAATGTTAAAATTCCCAAGGACAAAACATACATCTCGGAGTCTAATATCAAACAAAAAATCCTCACTAAATTAATGTCACAAACGGCCAAAACTATTTTACAAGAACATAAAAACAGGACAAATCGGCTGAAGGCTGAAAAAATATTGAATTATCGCAAATATAACTTGTTGAAGTTAATTCAATCGAAATGTAAGTTTGAGAATTGCAAGATTAACAACAGTGTCAGTATTGACATGCCAACTAAAAGCAAAGGTAATTTTTATAGTTATGTAACAAAGATTTTAAATAATAACCAGAAAAACAACACCACTAAGAGGAGAAGGAAACCAGGCGTCCTAAAATATTTGAAGAGGATTTTCAATAAAATATTTAAAGCCAGGAATAAATCCGATAAAATGAACAAACAACAACTGATTGAGACCCTATGTGAAAACTTCGGTCCATGTTCAAAAGTAAACAGAAAAGACAAAGTTCTCTTGTATTCAAAACTTTCTGAATTAGATAAAGAATCTACAAAAATTCTGAAAACGGTTAAAATTATCAAGGGTTTATTGAAATTACTGGCATTACCCAAAATTGCAAATGATGACGTTCCGAAACAGGATAATTCCAGAAATGATATCCAAACATTAAATAATATAATTAGAGGTCACTATTCTAAAAATGATCATAATTTGACAGCAACGCAGAAAACTCAAATACAATATATAAAGGGATGCACACAGGATTTCATAGAGTCCGTTAGTAAATTTGCAACGTTGCTAAATGAAATAATTGTTATACTTACTAAAGAAGATACTAATCACTTTAAAAATAGGGCAAAGAACTATTTTTCAAATAGAAATCTGGCTAAGGATAATCCTTTTGAAAGTTTGAGAGATCTTCTTTTAAGATTCAACTTAGTTCAGAATAAATTTATGAAAGAAATGTATGAGCAATTGAACAATTTTGAGAATAAGATTAATGAGAAACCGAAGGTGAGTGAAGTTAAAGATTTGAATAATAGTGTAGCGATAGAGAATATCTCAAGGGATATCATTAACAACCTCAGGAAGCTGAAGCGCCTGGCTCAAACCGTGAGCTTTAGAGGGAAGGAGACGAAGAGGAGCAAGAGAGGTATCGCCAGAGATGAAGGTGCTATGGAGTATCTGTTGATGATGATGGAATATTTAATCAAACAGAATCATGCATTGGACACTGAACCAGGTAACGTCTCTGATTTCAAAAGTATTACAGTATCCGGCGATAAAAAATGCACATCGACAACAGTGTAAGTTGTTATTTTAAGAACTCGCTCTTGAACCAAGTTGCAAATGCCATTGGATTTTCAAGAAGAACTTTGGACAATATATTAAACGAAGTCAGTACTGAGACACATTCTACTGAAATTAAGTTCAGCACTCCAAAAAGCCGATTGTCTCGTTTCAAAGATTTATGTGCAAAATTTATCGCCGGGTACTGTATCATGTTTTATCTGGACGATCATTTGGTGAGAAATAAATTATATTGTCATCATAATACTACGAGCACACTAGTAAGAAGCTGTTTTAGCGTTAGCCGTAATTAAACGTAGGATTTAAATTCCAAAGCACTCGATATCGAATTAATTATTTATTAAACAGTCCACTTAATAAATTTACAATATACTAAAATTAGAAGCAATATTCTTGACTAAACAAATCTAGAGATTCTGGTCCTAGGACGCAATTAATTGTTATAGCCGTAGTTTTCTATCTCACACCTCCACACCAAAGAGTTCGTCAGAATACATTTAAAATTATTTTTTCGTAGAATTTTACTTTTCCGCATGATTGTCTACTGTTAGTCAAAGATGTGGTACTAAAATAAAAATAATTTTCTTTTATTTTCAGTCAACGATGGAATAGACTTGTTAATCGAAGCTATAAAAAATGCACCAGATATTAAAGCAATCAAGAAAAAAGTACTAGACTATACGCCTGAAATTAATTTACTTACCACCACTGCATCTGCTCCTGTGACTCTAAATACTGTTATAGTTGAAGATACCGAACCTGTAAGTGATGACGAGAGTCTTTCCGACAGTGATTCAAGTGATAATAAGACATCAACCAGCGAGGATAATGGCAAGATCAAGTTAGAAGATAATGAAAGAACATTCAAGGAAAATAAAGAATTCATAGATGTAATCTCAGAAGATGAGAAGGAATTTGACGATAAATTTCAATTCGACCGAAAGGTTGAATCTGATAAAACGGAAGAAATCACTGAAACCGCTTTCTTCAGGAGACTTGGGGCAGAAGAAAATATAATGCATGATACAGAAAACACTCCAGAAACTACAACAAATACTTTGATGCCTTTAGAAATGGAAACCATTAAAGATAAAATAGATAGTAAGGATGATTTTAATGGTGAAAGGACACTTGCTATAGAAAGTAATAATTTGGATAAGCCTGTTGACTATAGTGAAGCCAGTGGTAAAAAAACTGAAGCATTTACAGAAGATATAGATGATGATTCCTTTTTACCGAGTACAATTATAAGTACTACAGAAACAGAAACACCTACTTCTACGCTTGCTTATTATCCTACTCAGGTATTTCAAACTGAGAAGTCCGTTACAAAAATGATAAAGCAAAAAGTAGAATCATCTGACGATAACAACGTTGACAAAAGAGCTAGACTAAAATGGATAGAAGAAAATTTTGGAAAGGAAAGTGAAAAAGGATTAATAGATTCTGAAGAAATAAAGTCTACACTAAGTATAATACCTGTAACAGATAAAACTATAGATAAATTAGATCATAGTGTTGTAACTAGAGACAAAGGTGATGTTAACGACAAAACGAATGAAAGAGAAGTTTCAGATGAAAGAGAAAAAGAGAATGTTAGAAAAAAAGATAATGTTAGAGGAAAAGCGATTGAAAACGATCAATCTAAAACGAAGAGAATTTCAGTTGAGATAAATCGTTCAGATGATGAAGCAGAAACGAAGAAAACTCAAGCTAAATTAAGTGCAGAAGAAGTAATGTTCCGAAAGCAGATGGAACTTTTGAATTCGCTTGATTATGGTACGGAGAAAGCAGAAGTATATGAGCAAGATTCTAAGGATAGTAACGTTGACGAACCGAACACAGCGGACAGCTTTCCATCGTATTACGTTTAGTTAGGAAATGTTTCGTTTAATTGTTTAACTGTAGAATATGTTTGAAACTAAGCATATTTCGATTCGAACCCTATGGCGGTTCGGTCCAAGAGGCAAGTTGTTGTATTGTTCTTTATTTATTAACCGTGAAAGTAAAAGGGGTTTACTGCGGAGTGTGAAGTGTACTTCAGAGCCGCCATCGGTTTGAATTTTACCACGCAGGTACGTTTTTAGGGTGATATGATTTCGGGCTAACTTGAAAATATTTTAGTAGGCATAAATGCCTTATGACCTACGTTTTCCTTTTTTCAACTATACAGGCTGATTGGTAATTCGGTGTATTCCTTGGAATAGGTACTACATAAAAATATACAATAGGTCATCACGTTTGCCTGGACTATTGTATGCAAATATTTACAAAATAATACAATTAGCATTAGCATTATCGGCCTTAAAATGTTCCCACTGCTGGGACTCAGGCCTCGTCTCTAGGAGAGGGAATGCCATAATCCACCGCGCGGGCCCCGTGTGGATTGGCGGATGTCACAATAATATAAATAAATAGAAATATTTCTAGCACGTTAAACGTCAAATCATTATAAAATAAAATTATAATTCTAGAATTTACTTCCATAAGACTTGTAGTTTACTCCCATCCACTTCCCGACATCAGATCGCTTGTAATTTCTACGAAGGCTTCACTCACTTGTCTACTAATATTTAACTAGATGTAATTTTCCATTATCCAGGTGCATTACTTTGTGTAATTTATTTCATCGCCGCTGCTCTCAAAACGGTGATGGAAAACATCGTGAGGAAACTGGCATGTCTTAGAACCAAAAAATCGAAAACATGTGATATCCACCAATCCGCACTGGGCCCGCGTGGTGCATTACTGCCCACTCCCTCTCCTAGAGAGGAGGCCTGAGTCCCAACAGTGGGAACATTACAAGGCCGATAATGCTAATGCTAATTTTCCATTTGATTCCCAGTCATGACAATTGGCTCCGAAACTTAGTCGCTTACAATGGGCCTCATCAGTACGGTCACCCAGAGAGCAATGGAAAGGGCTATATATCGCATCAGGAATGAAAATATCCGAGAATGAACCAAGGTGGCCGACATAGCCCAAAGAATCACCAAACTTAAGTGGCAATGGGCTGGGTAAATTGCTCGCAGAACCGATGATCGATGGGGACGAAAGGTTCTGGAGTAGTGACCACATAACTACAAGGCCTCCTACAATGTGGACTGATAATCTGGTGAGGGTCGCGGGAATCCAATGGACGCGACACGCACAGGACCGGTCGTTGTAGTGATACTTGGGGAAGACATCCGCTGTAGGCATTCTACAGCTTTCGGTTTAAATTAATGAATTTTCCGTTTCAAGGAGTTTTCATCGAATGTCGTCTAATTACTTCATCGTAGCTGATTGACATATTTTATTGAGGTTGCAAAATATATTGTAATCGGCCATTTTCATTGTTATACGAAGGCAGTTGTCGGTTTGTTACAAAATCAACACAAATTGTTTGTATTATCACGTTTGTTTACGTTTAAATTATTGCTTACCAACTCATAGATACTCATTTAGAAATTAGGTTTTTCACCTTGAAGTTCACTTATATCGAAATCTGTCTTTCATGATTGTATAGTCTCAAGTATATGTGGTCTTGGTTTTGATGCCTAATTCCGGTACAGTATTATTTTTTTCCATCCAGAATTTCTTAATGGCAGGCTTGTGTTCGTGACTTGGCGATTTATGTAAACCCCAAAAACATCTTCCGCCTGGGCGCGATTTGCAGTGGTCTATATGGAAAGCATTAAATTGTTCGCGTACCGAATCAACTTTGGCGACTTGTTGTAAAAACTTATGGTATCTATAACGAAACGAAACTCAATGTGAATGGGGTGTTCCTGTTCGAAACTTGAGCCACACTTTAGAAGGTCCCAAGTACCCCTACACCTGCATTATGGAGGATCTGATGAGTGCCACCGATGCTGTAGTTAACGTAGCCACCTACTGAGATCAATCAGTTTAACGAGTTTACTAATCGAAAGAAGAAGAAGAAGCGTGTGGTACCGTGTGTTTCTGATTGTTTTTTTCTGGAAATATTTCTATTTCACACGCTTCTTCTTTTGATGTAATGCTTTATCTTCTATTCAAAATTGAAGTCTTAGTCTGTAATGTATGTCTGTATGGAGAACTTGTAACGAATGTGAAATTCTGACAATGGATATATATTTTTTTCACTAAGCACTATATTACTATTGTTATCGATTAATTGTTATTTATAATAAATAAGATTTTCTGTAAATGTTCTTGATTGTCAACCCAACTTGATTTTTATTAAGTGGACTTAAGTTTTGATTCTATAAAGGGTGTAAAAAGACCCTTAACGAAAACGAAAACCCCATATTCTACTCATCACTGGGATAGTTTTTTTCTTCCAGACCATACCTGGGAATTCACTGGTTCTGGAGATATTGAAGGTCAAAGTAAAAAAAAACTTGTTTTTTTTTCAAAATCGTATCCAAGTCTCATTAATAAACTTTCTTCCGAATAAACATGACCAAAATTATCAATTTTTCATAAAAAATTACGCATTTGAAGTTAAAAACGCAATGAAAACTGAACAAAACGAGTGCCTCACACACACAAGCGTGCGGTCGGTTCAACGAACAAGCGCGAGAGGCCGAATGCGCAGCTGATCGGAATTATTATTAATTAATTATTTTTTATAGATGAAAAAAAAAAGCATTTTCCCCAGCAATATATTTGGTCTAAGTTACTTAATTACATGTAGGTACAGAATGTGTAGTTATCGGCTTTGAGATCGGTTTTTTTACACCCTGTATTATTTTAGCTTAAAAAAATTACCTATTTTAGTAGCCGATTCTGAACATACTGTCAGGATATGCATTTACGAGTATTATGTTGTATCATCATCTCAGCCGAAAGACGTCCACTGCTGGACATAGGCCTCCCCCAAGCGTCGCCACAGCGACCGGTCCTGCGCGTCTCGCATCCATCGGATTCCCGCGACCCTCGCCAGGTCGTCGGTCCACCTTGTGGGAGGCCTTCCGACGCTGCGTCTTCCGGTACGTGGCCGCCACTCTAGAACCTTCCGTCCCCATCGACCATCTGTTCTACGAGCAATATGCCCTGCCCACTGCCACTTAAGTTTGGCGATTCTTCGGGCTATGTCGGTAACCTTAGTTCTCTTGCGGATCTCTTCATTCCTGATGTGATCGCGCAAGGAAACTCCGAGCATAGCCCTTTCCATTGCTCTTTGGGTGACTTTAAGCCTTCTGATGAGGCCCATTGTGAGCGACCACGTTTCCGAGCCATATGTCATCACTGGCAACACACACTGGTCATAGACTTTTGTCTTGAGACACTGCGGTAGGTTGGACGAGAAGATACCGTGCAGCTTCCTGAACGCTGCCCAGCCGAGTCGGATTCGACGATTGATCTCTTTCTCGAAGTTAGATCTACCCAACTGGACCGTCTGTCCCAGGTAGACGTAGTCGTCCACAACTTCGAGTGTAGAGTCTCCGATCTTGATAGGAGTGGGAGCTACATGGATGTTTACCATGACTTTGGTTTTGTCCATGTTCATTTTGAGTCCCACTCTTTCGGAAGCCCTACTGAGATCACCGAGCATTGTACTGAGCTCCTCCGTAGTCTCAGCCATGACTACTATGTCGTCGGCAAACCGAAGGTGAGTGATGTACTCGCCGTTGATATTGATGCCTCGCCCTCTCCATTCCAGAACCTTGAAGACATCCTCCAATGCGGCCGTGAACAGTTTCGGAGAGATAATGTCTCCCTGTCTCACACCCCGCTGTAAAAGGATAGGTTTCGAGGTCTGATCCTGGAGTCGGACTGACATGGTGGCGTTTTTGTACAAACATTTCAGCACTTCGATGTACCGATAGTCAATCTGGCACCGTTGGAGAGACTGCAGTACAGCCCAAGTCTCGATCGAATCGAAGGCTTTCTCGTAATCCACAAACGCTAAGCAGAGAGGCAGGTTATACTCCTCAGTCTTCTGTATAACCTGCCGTAGCGTATGTATGTGGTCTACGGTGCTAAAGCCTTTTCGGAATCCGGCTTGTTCAGGAGGCTGGAAGTCGTCGAACCTGCGTGCGAGACGATTCGTGATGACTCTGGAAAACAACTTGTAGACATGGCTCAGAAGTGAGATGGGCCTGTAGTTCTTAAGGAGGGCATTGTCGCCCTTCTTAAAGAAGAGTACCACCACACCTCTGCCCCATGCCTGTGGCGTTTTGCCCTCGAGTATGACGGAATTAAATAGCTTCTGAAGGGCCTTAAGGACCGGTTTTCCACCCGCCTTCAGAAGTTCGGCCGTAATTCCGTCCTCACCCGGCGCCTTATTGTGTTTAAGTTGTTTCAGAGCCACCCTAATCTCGTACAGGCTGACGTCCGGGATATCTTCGGTATAGTGTCGGGTCAATCTAGCTCTTGGATCACTCGCTAGATTTGTCGTGGGTTTAGAGATAGACGTGTATAACTGTCCATAGAATGCCTCGATCTCTCCCAGGAGCTCCGATTTAGCGGATATGACTCTGCCATCGTCGGTCTTCAGTTTCGTGAGTTGGCTCTGCCCAATAGACAGATCCCTCGCAAAAACTTTGGAGCCCTTATTCCGCTCTATCGCGTCCTTAACCCTTTCGGAATTAAAGTGGCGAAGATCGCGTTTTAAGGACTTCGAAATCTGTCTATTGAGCTGACGGTATCTGCACAAATCGTCTGAAGACTGCAGAATCATCTCACGCCTCTTCTTCATGAGCTCGAGAGTCGGATCCGAGAGCTTCTTGTTCCTATTCGTACGGTGGGTCTTGAAAAACTTAGACCCGACCGTATGGACAGTTTCCACGAACCCATCGTTACATTCGTCCACGGAGCTACCTAGGCACTCGAAACGATTGTGGAGTTCGAGCTGAAAGCTCTCGGGGTTTTGGAGCTGGATTTGTGCTGGACGGAGCGTAGACTTCACCAGTCGAGACCTTTCAAGCTTGATGTTGATATTCAATGTGCCTCTCACCATGCGGTGATCACTACCAGTTTTCACTGCATTGATCACAGAGACATCATTGAATATTTGCTTCTTCGTCGACAAGATGAAGTCAATCTCATTTTTAGTTGCACCATCGGGGCTTTGCCAGGTCCACCTCCTATGCTCACGCTTTTTGAAGAAAGAGTTCATCATGTAGAGGCCCTCCTTCTCCATAAAGCTAGCCAGTAGGTGTCCCCGGTGGTTCCGCCGTCCAAATCCAAATTGCCCCACTCGCAGCTCATCACCGTCTCGTTTGCCCAGTTTAGCGTTGAAGTCCCCCATGACCAAGGTGAAGTGAGTCTTATAACCATGTATGGCTCTGGATATATCCTCATACATGGTCTCTACTTCGTCGTCGGAGTGTGTCGAGGTTGGGGCATATACCTGTATGACCTTCAGCGAATATCTTGCCGATATTCTGAGTATAAGGTAAGCCACCCTGGTCGACACACTCTCGATCCTCACCACATTGTTCACAAGGGACCTGTGGACGAAAAACCCGACACCACCCTGGGACTGCTGGTCACCCTCCCGGAAATAGAGCAGGTTACCGGATTTGAGAATTATCGTGTCCTCCCCCTGTCTTCGGACTTCGGATAATCCCACAATACTCCATCGTACCCCGCTCAACTCTTCCTCAAGTTCGGTGATCTTCTCGTCGGTCCGCAGTGTACGCGTGTTGTATGTTGCCAGGTCGAGTCGTTGTAAGGGGTAGCCTAGACTCCTCCGGAGATTCTTCGCACCCCTTGCCTCGCCGTAGCCTTGACCGCTACCGTAGTCAAGGTTAGACGGGCTGCCGGGTACTAGGGGCCGTTTTGTTTTGCGTGTCTGCATTGTTGGGGGGTTTTTGCCATAATCGCCACGCTTGGCATGCGGGTTGGCGATCGCAGTGTAGATGTTGAAATGCACAGAAAATGCTGCTGCCCATTTTCTGGTGTGTCCCTTAGTCGCCTCTTACGACACCCACGGGAAGAGATGGGATGGTGTAAATTCTTCGGTTCCAGACACCATACGGAACATGTTGTATGTACGTGCATTATTTTTAAATCAATCTTTATACTTTTATTAGATAAAACTTTGTCTGTTTGTAATTCTGTAAAACGTTATGTTTTATTAATTGTAAAGCTAAGATAACTGTCATTCATTTTCTACGGTTAAACAAGAATCAAGTTAAGTGATAATAACTTATATTAATGCACTTTAAATAGCAATTTGTACATAGCTACACTCGATTACTCATTTTTACTTCTAGTTCAATAATACATTATTAACATTGTTGTACGATGTTTATTTTAACCCTTATAATCCTCCCCGACCGAATTCGATCACAGTGACCAATTTCAACAGAGATCAGCCAAGTACGCAGAAGATATTACAGTGCACAAGTGTGTGCACAAACACAGGTGCACTCTCTGATCCTTTAAGCCCCGTATTCATGGTAAACATTTGTTTAGCAACAAAGTTGAATCAACGTGTTGCGGAGTTGCTGTCAACATGTTGCTGGCAACACTGTGTGTTGCAGAGTTGACAACAGCATGTTGACAAGCTCTCCCTCGATGAGCGGACTGCCGTTTGGACAACCCATACTGATTTAAACAAAGTTTCCAGCAACATTCTTGCCTTTCATCAACAACGTTGATCAACTGTTGTTAAAGAAATGTTTACCATGAATACCAGGCTTTACTCTCATAGCCCGATTTGACGGCAATCCGACACGACCGGAGAGAGATCAGGCGCAGGACCAACGGCTTTACGTCTTTTCGAGGCACGGGGGTATCACACCACCAACTTCCAAACACCGGGCGACTGCAGAGTAATTCCCTAAAGAAAAACCCAACGAGGCAGTAGAGTTTTAACCCTTAATAATAGTGTAAACCTTGTAAATGCATGGAGAGAAAGAAGAAGACCAAAGAAAAAATGGATGGATTGTGTGAGGAGTGATATAAAAGAAAAGGGAGTTAATGATAGTATGAGGGATGACAGGATAGAATAGAAGAAAAAAGATGTGTTGCGTTAACCCCGAGTAGATAATATGGGACAAGGGCAGGAAGAAGAAGATTCTCAATCTATAAACGGCCTAGTGTTTCTCATTGACACACTTGACTGCTTAAAATAGAGCCTTTTTTTTAAGAAGACCATTAACTCAATTAGATACCCCTAATCCCCCGTTTGTGCACCGGTCCAGCGCGCCGTGTCGCAACCGTTCCGGTCTGCCGCCGGCCCGAGGACCGGCCTTCCGTTTTCACTGCGTCTAATTGTACGACGGCTTATCTCTCGTTCTGAAACATCCGTTGGTACTGATAGTGATTTTATTTTTGTTATGTTTCGTAAAGGTAGGCAACACGGAAAAGATTTTCATCAGATTTTTTCCGTGGTGGGCAAATTGGAGCGGTATGAACTAATCAATGAATTGATCTGTCAAGCCTATTGCCGACGATGATTGGATCGGCTTCCAATCTTTTTTATTATTATTTAGTATAAACTAGTGCTTGACTGCGATCCCACCTGATGGTAAGCAGTAATGCAATCGTTGCGTCAATCACATGCGCCTAAAGGAGATGTCAGCAAAACTGTACGGGCCCAGTAGGTTAGCGAAGCCTATTAGGGCCATATGGTGAGCGAAAGAGAACCGTTTGTTGTGGGAGCCCCACTTAAATATTTATTTTATTCTGTTTTTAGTGTTTCTTGTTATAGCGGCCACAAAAACACATAATCAGTCGTGAAAATATTTCAACTATCAAGGTTCATGAGATACAACCTAGTGACAGACAGACGGACGAAGTCATTGCAATCGAGTCTCGTTTTTTACCCTGTTGGCGGCTTAACGTGCATACCAGAGCAAGGAGGAGTATCTATCAACATTATTTCATGGTCAGCATCAAAGTTTTTGCTTTGTTTATAATCTTCTTGACCGCCATTCATTTAGCAGTTTGCCTCTAAAAATTAAATCAAGCTAAAAACTGATGTTTTTACTTCATTTTTCAGTAAGTTTTTATTGTATAGACCAGAACTAATGATTCTGGCTAGATTTTATAGACGTTTCAACATTTTGCAGAGATTTCTAATCGAGTGGCTAGTCACAGACTAATTTATTCAGTCTTTTGCTAAATATAATTCGACAAATAGAGAAACTTATTTAATAGAGCTGAATTATTTTTGTTTGCTCTATCGTAGAACTCATTCATGAAAAAATTGCGTGAAAGAGCTACAAACTAACTTACATTTATCTGCACAAAGTTTCGCGTTTATAATTATCATTAGCATTATCAGCCTTATAAGGTTCCCACTGCTGGGACTCAGGCCTCCTCTCTAGGAGAGGGAATGGGCCATAATCCACCGCGCGGGCCCAGTGCGGATTGGCGAATGTCACATGTCTTCGAATTTTTGGTTCTAGGACATGCCGGTTTCCTGACGATGTTTTCCTTCACCGTTTTGAGAGCAGTGGTGATGAAATAAATTACACAAAGTAATGCGCCTGGCAGGGTTTGAACCCGCGACCTACAACTTGCAAGTCGGGGCAGTTACCACTGGGCCACCACTGCTGCGTTTATAAAATTAGTAGGATATATAAAAGGTAAAGTACTGATTAAGTAATGCTGCTCAAACCCTAGGGCCCAAAACGCTGTAATATTGCACAAAGATTTTTTTTATGATATATTCGAAGAATAAGAAAAATATTATATTGAATTACCACCCCTAAAGGGATGGGGGTGCCGCGACAGAAAACCTCCACGCGTGCTCGCGGGCTGGAATTCCCTAACGGATTCTTCCGGAGTGAAGGCCAGTCCGCGGGACGGTGCACCCTGGGAGGCGGCCAACGACTCTCTTGGGTACTTCTGCCTAAGGAGCCTCGATGGCCGTCTGCGAATGTTCTGTCTGAAGGAGCGCTTCAACGCGTGTCCCTCTGCTTCAGCAGAGGGCACAGTGGCGAAGCAAGAGCGGGCTCGGTATGCACTTACCCTGCTACCGGGCAGGCAGGAGGAAGACTCGCTCCTCCTCCTGCCACCGTTAGTCTCGTAGCCCCATTGATTGTCCAAGGTCATGTTTCTGACTTTTGGTGGGGGTCGAGGGTCCTGGCTTAACCGCCCGGGCCGCGAGGAAGACAACCTCTATAAAAAATTACCCCAAACCTCCAAGCGGCGGCGCACCGTGAGGGAGGTTGTTAGCTTGACTAATGGGTAGCTAAATTAGTCTCTAGTGCGGACCACCTTTTTTGAGCAAGTACCCGAAGTTTTGACTCGTGGGAACAACTATGGATAAATCTTTTAAAAAAACACCCAAGGACGAGAAGGCGAGGAGCGATGCGCGGTCGGAGTCCGGCGCGGCGTCGCGGAAGGGCTCGGAGAGCTCGGTGGAGGAGATGGGGAGCGACTCCGGAAGCGTGCGCAGCTCCCGGAAACGCTCGGTAGGAAGAGAGGGGTCGGACGAGGAGTCCGACAGCCGAAGGGGCTCGGCTCGAAAAATCCCCACCGCTCGGCGGGGAGCAAGCCAAGCCCGCGGCAGAGGGAGGGTGCTGACCTCCAAGGAGGCTGCCGAGAGGGCTGGGAAGCTTGCCGCGGAGGGACGCCATCCCGGAGCACCCAGCCCCGGTCCCTCGGGGCCGTCTGGCGTTGACGTTGAGATTGACGACGGGGGAGGCTCCGCCGACGAGGCTCACCTGGAGGTCTGCGACCTGGTCTTAGAGTCCTTGCGGCTGGTGGCCAGAAAAAGCACCCCGAAGGGCAGGACTTCTGCCGTCGCCGAGGTCGTGCCCCCTATCCTGGAGGCCTTCCAGAAGGCCCTGGATAAACGGGGTGCGAGGACCCGGAGGGAGGTCCTGGAAGCCGCCGCCCCTCCGAGGGAAGTCTGCTCCCAGCAGCCTCCAAAGGCGGGGAGCCCGCAGGGGCAGGGGTCGGCGCAGACCCAACCCCAGCACGAGCCAGAGGGACAGGCTCTGACCCTGCTGCGGCAGGAGCTAGCTGCCTTCCGGCAGCAAATGCTGCGGCAGCAGGAGCAGTTCCAGCGGCAACTGTCCCTGCTGGAAGGGATGGTGCTGCGTCCCCCACTCGCGGGCTCCGGTCGCAGACCGGCGGCGTCGTACGCCGCCGCAGCTGCGCCTACGGCAGCTGCCGCGCCCAAGGCTGGCCCGTCAGGGCAAGCCGGGCGTGGGGCCGTGACGGCAGCGGCTGCGACCGCTAGGCAGGCCCCAAAGACGAAGCAGCAGGGGAGGGCAGCTCCTGCCCTTGCCCCTCCTGCGAAGGGCAAAGCGGCGCCCACCGCCAATGCGGCGGGTGCTCCAGCCGCTGTGGTGGCGAACGGGCGGCCTCGGCTGCCCCCGCCTGCCGATTCTCCAGCTGGCGCCGAGTGGTCGGTCGTCGGCGCCAAGAAGCAGGCGGGCAAGGCGGCCAGGGCCGCCAAAAAGAGGGAAAGGCGGCAGCAGCGCAAAAAGCGTGCCGTGGCGAACCGGCTTCGCGCCCCAGGCGCCGCGCGCACTGCTACGCATGTGCGGCGGCAGGCAAGGCTGCCGACCACCGGGCTGGGAGCAGGTCCTGCGACCCCCCCGCCACAGCCAAGGGTAAGGTGCGGAGGGGCCCTCACCCCAAAGTCCACACCGCCGCAGCCAAGGCTGACGCTGCTGCCGCCATCGCCGCGGCAGAGCCCTCAAGGGGGGCTCCGGAGGAGACCGTAATGGACTGTCAGTGATGGCCCCATTACGTCTCCTCCAGGCGAACATCAACCACTGCGCCCCCGCTCAGGATCTGTTGCTCCAGAGCATGGCGCAGTGGTCGATCAATATCGCCGTGGTCTCCGAGCCGTACTTTGTCCTGCCCAGGGAAGACTGGGTCCAGGACCTGAGCGGCTCGGTGACCCTAATTTCGTCGGCCGCCGCCGGTACCCCCGCCTCTCGAGTCCATCACGAGAAGGCGGGGCTGCGTGGCAGCACGGGTCGGGGACATTGCAGTGGTAGGCGTCTACCTGTCCCCGAACCGAGATCTCGCCGATCTCCACAACTCCCTCATGGAGCTGAATGCCGTCGTCGCTGGGTTCGGATCCCTCCCCGTGGTCGTCTGCGGGGACTTCAATGCCTGGAATCTGGCTTGGGGTTCCCGGCTGACGAACCGACGGGGTCGGATGGTGGAGGACTGGGCTCTGGAGACAGGCCTGGTCGTCCTAAACCGGGGTTCTGTCCCCACGTGCGTGCGGATGCGGGGTGAGTCGGTGGTGGACCTCTCGTTCGCCAGCCCCGCTCTGTCGCCGCGCGTCGTCGACTGGCGCGTAATGGAGGGGGTGGAGACGTATTCCGACCACCGGTACATCCGGTTTGACGTCTCCGCCCGGATCTCGACCGCGCCGGTCAGGGAGCAGACCCCGTGTGGTCCGCGGTGGGCGCTGAGGCAGATGGACCGGGACGCTCTCCTGGAAGCCGCGAGGGTACAGGCCTGGGTGCAAGCACCGGACAGGCCTGTCGAAATTGACCCTGAGGCAGAGTGGTTCCAGGAGGCCATGTCGCAAATCTGCGACGAGGCGATGCCCCGAGTCCATCCAGGACGTGCTCGGCGCCAGGTGTACTGGTGGTCGCCGGAGATTGCGGCTCTGCGCGAGGCGTGCACCGCCGCGCGGCGCCGGTACGCCAGGTTCCGCAGGCGCCGCACCCGCCCGCCGGATGCGGAGGCCAGGGAGGCGGAGCTTTACGAGGGGTACAGAGCGGCAAGGCGCACCCTCCGAACAGAGGTAAAGCGGGCCAAGTTGGAGGCCCGCAATGTGTGGCTGGGGACTCTGAACAGGGACCCATGGGGACGCCCTTACCAGGTGGTGCGGGACAAACTCCGCCCATGGGCTCCCCCTCTGACTCAGAGTCTCCGGCCCCAAGTTGTGGAGGGTGTGGTGGCCAATCTGTTCCCTGAGCGAGGGGAACACTCTCCCCCGCTCATGGCTCCGCCACCTGCGGTACCCGTAGCGGACCACACCAGCGACGACGAGGACGACGCTCCAGAGGTGACCGAGGTAGAGATGAGGGCGGTGGTACGAAGACTCAGTCTCAAGAACACCGCCCCAGGACCCGACGGCGTGCACGGCAGGGTATGGGTCCTGGCCATGGAGGCTCTCGGGTCTCGATTGCGAGGGCTCTTTAGCGCATGCATGGAGAGAGGACAGTTTCCCCGTCGCTGGAAGACCGGGAAACTGGTCCTCATTGCGAAGCCGGGGCGCCCCGCGGACTCTCCGTCCGCGTACCGGCCCATTGTTCTGCTCGACGAGGTGGGCAAACTCTTTGAAAGAGTAATTGCAGACCGCCTCGTCGGGCATCTTGCGCGGGTGGGGCCGGACCTTTCGGACGGCCAGTTCGGCTTTCGCAGGGGGCGTTCCACGGTGGACGCCATCATGCGCGTGAGGGCTCTCACGACGGGGGATGCGGTGTCTCGGGGCAGGGTCGTCTTGGCGGTGTCTTTGGACATCGCCAATGCCTTCAACTCCCTGCCCTGGAGTTGCATCGGGGCGGCACTTCGGTACCACGAGGTGCCCGCCTACCTCCGTCGTGTGATCGAGGCCTACCTGTCGGATAGGTTCATCATCTATCCCGGTCACCAGGGAGAGTGGAGACGGCGAGAGATGTCGTGCGGTGTTCCGCAGGGATCGGTACTAGGACCGCCCCTGTGGAACATCGGATACGACTACGTGCTGCGCGGCGACCTCCCCGACGGGGTCAGCGTGGTCTGCTACGCAGACGACACGCTGGTCCTGGCGCGGGGAGAGTCGTACCAGGCGGCGGCCGAAACAGCGACACGCGGGGTTGCGACAGTCGTGGAGAGCATCCAGCAACTGGGACTCAAGGTGGCATTGCACAAGTCCGAGGCCATGTGCTTTCATGGCCCTCGGTACGCGCCACCACCGGGTTCCCAAATAACGGTAGGGGGGGTCCACATCGGCGTCGGGTCGGCGATGAAGTACCTGGGACTCGTCCTCGACAGCCGGTGGACTTTCGAGGAGCATTTCCGACGTTTGGCCCCCAAACTGGACAGGTCTGGGGCCGCTCTGAAGCGGCTCCTGCCCAACCTAGGGGGTCCAGACGCCCCCTGCCGGAGGCTCTACGCGGGGATCGTTCGGTCCATGGCCCTTTACGGGGCGCCGGTTTGGGCGCCGTCGCTAGGTAAGCGACCGGCGGCCAAGCTGAACGCTTGCCAGAGGGTCATGGCCATCCGGATGGTGCGGGGATACCGCACGATCTCCCGCGAAGCGGCGAGCCTCCTCGCTGGCCTGCCACCGTGGGATCTGGAGGCAACAGTCCTTGCACGCATGCACGATTTGCGCGTGGAGATGCAACGCCGGGGCGAAACTCCGCTGCCGCGACAAGTCGCGGCATGGCGGACAGAGTTCCGGCGGGATCTTAGGGTGGCATGGCGACTGCGACTGTCGCAACCCAGTGCTGGGCACGCCGTCATTGAGGCGGTTAGGCCCCTCTTTGAGGAGTGGTTGGAAAGAGGTCACGGCGTCCTCTCTTCCCGTGTGACGCAGGTCCTCACCGGACACGGTAAGTTCCGGAGGTTCCTGCATCGAATCAAGCAGGAGAGGACGCCCGGGTGTCGCCACTGTGTGGACCGCCCGGAGGACACGGTGGAGCACACGGTAGAAGTGTGCCCCGCTTGGGCGGAGCACCGCCGTGTCCTCGTGGAGACTATCGGGAGCGGCGACCTCTCGCGCCGGGCCCTGGTTCAGGCCATGGTCCGGAGCGAGGAGGGTTGGCATGCGGTCGCCTCCTTCTGCGAAGCAGTGATGCTCGTGAAGGAGGCTGCTGACCGTGAGCGCGTGAGGGAACGGTCCTCACGCCGCCGCCGCCGAGATCCCGATCCCGATTTCCGACCACCGTAGGCGCGGGTTCGCGGACGGCGAGCACTGGGTAGCTCGCCGTCCGGCAGTCTGGAAATAATCTGGACCGAGCCCAGTCGTCAACGGCGCGTTCTGTTCCACGCGCGCCTCAAGGAGATGTCAGCAAACTGTAGGGGCCCGGTAGGGCCGAAGCCTCTGGGGGGAACATGTGGTATTCCTAACGGTTGATACCGAGTCCCCCCCCCAGAACGAAGGCAACGAAGGAACGGGGTAGGGGTTTAGTCAGTAAGAGTCTGACACGCCCTCCCGCTCCGCCTAAGAGTGGGGGAAGTCATTCTGATGATTCCTCTACCAGGAAAAAAAAGAAAAAAAAAAAAAAACCCCTAAAGGGATGAAACGGGGTCCAAAGTTTGTATGGAGAAATAGTTATTTGTTATACAAGAGTGCAAAGTTGCTTTTTAACCGCGTGTTCAATTTTGATGACCGAGCAAGCGAAGGATTAGCGAGGAATTCGCGTTAGCGAGGAAATCAAAAGAGCACGAGGTGAAAAATCTTTGCACTTGAGTGCAACACGTAACTTTTCATTCCACCTCAGCGAGGAAATGACTAAATGCAAAAAAAAAACGTTTTCTGAGAAAGTTTTGGCTCCTTTTGCTAGTCACCACATGTTGAACATATCGTACTGTTTTAAATACTTCTCGCGTGATTGTAGAGGGAGAAAGCTCATTTGCGCATTATTAATTCATGAATCCCCGACCAGTCTCATTGGACCGCGCTGTTATTGTCTTACGATTGTGTCTCGTTTCGCGGGTATTGTTAGGTTAACAGTTTCAGTCAATTCTGTTGGCGTCAAACAAACTTCCTCGTCGCTAGAATCACTCATTTTAGTTTTTTCACTTGTTTTCAAATTTCTTGTTTTTAATATAAGGTTTAACAATGACGTGAAAAAATGCCGCGTAAAGAACCGCGTACAAATCAAATTGAAAAAAGAACACCAAGAAGGTTCCAAGTCTGAGTTTTTAACAAATTTAAAAAAAGTTGTATGATATATTCGGCACCATAGAGGTAGCAGTAAATAGGTTTAATGTTTTTAGGGTTCCGTAGCCAAATGGCAAAAACGGAACCCTTATAGTTTCGCCATGTGTGTCCGTCCGTCCTCGCTTAATCTCTGTGACCGTTAGCTCTAGAAAGCTGAAATTTGGTACCAATATGTATATCAAATATTTTTTATATAATTTTTTACCAAATGTAAAAATGTTTTATTAGGGTAGCCCCCCTACATGTAAAGTTGAAAGCGATTTTTTTTTTAATTTCAATTCTAACGTGTGATATATTGTTGGATAGGTATTCAAAAATGAATAGGGGTTTACTGAAATAATTTTTTGATAATATCAATATATAAATTTCGGAAATAATCGCTCCAAAAGTAAAAAACTATGTGTCCCCCCCTCTAACTTTTGAACCATAAGTTTAGAAAATGTGAAAAAAATCTGGAAAACTTTCTAGGAAAATTATTTTGAACTTGATGGGACGAACAGATTTGAAAAGATGGGGACACTTATTGTGACGGACGGGAACTACGGAACTCTACACTGAGCGTGGCCCGACAAGCTTTTGGCCGGTTTTTTTTAATTCACAAACTTAGTACACACGATGTTCTAAATTCAATTTACTTTATCCTCTAGAGAATAAAAACGGCTTTTCCACTCAGATATTGAAGACTAAAAATACTCTTTCCGAGATGGTGGGATGAAAATTACTTTTTTACACCACCTGCTCGATAATGACCCTATTATGTGTCATGTAACCTGCACTTAAAGCAACTCGTTATCACCTAGGGAGATAATACAGTATGGCCGATCCCTAGGGCATAATGGTTTTTTTTTAATTTAGAACGTCAAATACGCCTTCAGTCATTTAAAATGTACGTGCATCAAACAAATTTATTCAAAAATGAAACTGGCCACTAACAAAAAAAAAAGAATAATAAATGTGGTTACATTATTACATACTGAGGAAAAGGTTAAGGAGGTTCTAAAAAAGAGTAAAGTTATAGAGTAATATTGAAATATTGAATTTTGTTTGCTTCTAATTTGGAGTTGAGATTAACGTGTAAATAATGTTGCATATTTTTTAATTTATTTATAATTTGATTTATGCGATATATATTTTAGTACCTAGTTAATTAATCGTAGTAGACTTGTAGTTATCTCACACATGGTGTAAAAAGTAGAGTATCCAACACGGGAGTAAAGCTGTCTTTGTCTTGGGCGGCTTTAATTCCTCACTTCACTCAGTGTTCGGGATTAAAACTTAGCAACCTTCGTTTTGTTCGGAATTCAACATGCCGCCCTCGCCTTAAAGACACTGCTTTACTCCCTAGTCACATAATCTACTATTATGTGGACGAAGCCGTTGGCAGAAGCTAGTCATCATCATCTAACTAGCCTTTTCTCAACTATATTGGGGTTGGCTTCCTGTCAAGCCGGATTTAGCTGAATACCAGTATTTTACGAGGAGCGGCTGCCTACCAGACCTCCACAACCCATTAACTGGGGTAACACGGTACTTCATGGCAAGACTGGAGTCAGATTTACTGGCTTCTGACTATCCGTAACGACTGCCAAAGATCGTTGGCAGAAGCTAGTAATTCTATAAAAAGGGTGTCAATGGGACTTATTCTCATAGTCTAAACCAAGAGGTTGTGTAAAACAAGACGCCTCAGTACCTCGTATAGCAACAAGCTAGGTCTAAAGCTAGCAGCATATTACACAAATTGTCTCACCGGCGGTCTGTGGTTGCCATTATATCCACAACGTGGGCAAATATTCGGTTACCGCGAAACGTGAGATGATCCTCGTATTCTATGAGAAACTTTGTAAATAATCTGTGTATGGTAATTACTTATTTGTGCTAGTTATTCTGTGGTTACATTATAAATCTTAAGCGCATATGTATCAACAGATCGTATATCAGGGTTGAGATAGAATTTTTTTTTTTTTGTTAAATTTTTTCAAACAACCAATTGTATCATCAACATCTTTACAGCCGAAAGATGTCCACAGCTGGACTTAGGCCACCCCCAAGTGTCACCACTTGTATGTACACTGTAACATATTTGAAAAAACTTCTACGATCTAGGTTTTTGTTGAGGTGGGAATTCATTTCGACTTCTCCTGCTCTAGGGTGGAGCGAAGGGCGTCTCAGACTTTTAATGATTAAAACCTATCAATCAATTTCTTTTAATTGCCTATTGCGTTCCAGAAGCATCAGTAATACTTATACTTTTTTTAGAATCACTCCTATGGCCCTAGCAGGCATCAACCCTACTAGGATCTATAATCTAGGTTACTAATACAAATTGCAACTTTAACAAATGCTTACTTTAAGGTGAACAGGTGTATTAGATAATTATTTTTATAACTCCTAACATGGTCAGACCATATAGAACGCTGACAATTTACTGGAACGCGCAAAAAGCGGCCATTAAAGTAATTTAACACAAAACTATCGGTCGTGCATCTACGCGGCCTTGTCGCAAGCTTTATTTATGTAATAACTGTTGCACCTCGCCGCCGTCGCCCGGTCGTGACATATGTGGGGACTTCGTTTACATACTGGTTCTAATGTAGAGATTATTGTTTAGAGTCAGGTTTGTTTATTTTTTATTTGAGATATACTAGTGCTTGACTGAGATACCACCTGATGGTAAGCAGTGATGCAATCGTTGATGGTGAGGCGCACTGGTTTATTAAGAGCCTGTTTGTTTGGAGAAACTTACTTTTACTAAGTAGTAGTTCTACTTGGCTAATAACTGCCGCACAGGCCGATCTTCAAAGTTAAGCAACGCTTGCCTAGGTTGGTCTGTGGATGGGTGACCATCTTAACATAACGAGTTTCCTCCGTGCCTCGGAAAGCACGTTAAGCCGTTGGTCCCGGCTGTCATTTGGAGATCTTTGGCAGTCGTTACGGATATTCAGAAGCCAGTAAATCTGACTCCAGTCTTGCCATGAAGTACCGTGTTACCCCAGTTAATGGGTTGTGGAGGTCTGGTAGGCAGCCGCTCCTCGTAAAATACTGGTATTCAGCTAACCCGGCTTGACTGGAAGCCGATCCCAATATAGTTGGGAAAAGGCTAGGCAGATGATGATGAGATACTACAACC
Organism: Mythimna separata; assembly: GCA_030763345.1. Lineage (NCBI taxonomy): Eukaryota > Metazoa > Arthropoda > Insecta > Lepidoptera > Noctuidae > Mythimna > Mythimna separata. Next base: position 805,223 of record CM061188.1, on the reverse strand, counting down.
AACGATCCTTTGGTGTTTATGTTGTAATATTAGATACTATTGTACCATTAGCAGGAGATAATCTATGGCCGTTAATTCGCAACGCAGTAACACTATCATCGTGCAGAGGATTCACTGAGCGCTGCACATTACTGTTGCCACACATTTCCTTCACACTCGATAGTAAATCTAATTGCGCACATCCCAACGATTTCTGAATTATACTATGTTGTAATATTTCATAGGATCTCTATGGTTAAACTGGCCATTTTTTAGGATTCTGTAGCCAAATGGCAAAAACGGAACCCTTATAGTTTCGCCATGTCTGTCCGTCCGTCCTCGCTTAATGTCTGTGACCGTTGGCACTAGAAAGCTGAAATTTGGTACCAATATGTATATCAATCACGCCGACAAAGTAGTAAAATCAAAATTGGAAAAATGTTTTATTAGGGGGGCTCCTACATGTAAAGTGGACAGTAATTTTTTTTTTTAATTTCAACCCTAACGTGTGATATATTGTTGGATAGGTATTTAAAAATGAATAGGGACACTTATTGTGACGGACGGGAAACTATGGAACAATACACTGAGCGTGGCCTGTCACGCTGTTGGCCGGTTTTTTTGTGGTAGGGTCGCGCTTGACCTGTTTCATCTGATGGAAAGCGACGACAAGTTTGACGATGGAGTACGATCTTGAATTAAAGACCATCTCATCTACCTAGCCTTTTTCCAACTATATTGGGGTCGGCTTCCAGTCAAGCCGGATTTAGCTGAATACCAGTATTTTACGAGGAGCGGCTGCCTACCAGACCTCCACAACCCATTAACTGGGATAACACGGTACTTCATGGCAAGACTGGAGTCAGATTTACTGGCTTCTGACTATCCGTAACGACTGCCAAAGATCTACAAATAACAGCCGGGACCTACGGCTTAACGTGCTTTCCGAGGCACGGAGGAAACTCGTTATGGTTAAGATGGTCACCCATCCACAGACCAACCTAGGCAAGCGTTGCTTAACCTTGAAGATCAACCTGTGCGGCTGTTATTATCTAGCCACGAGCTCCTCCTTGAATTAAAGACCCCTACGTCGTATATACACGGAAACACACTCCGGCAGGGATTCCCACTCTTTAGCTGTACGCACAAAGAACGTGTTACCAAAACGAGATGTATTTTTTTCAGTTTTTCAGAGCTGTGGTCTTCTTTTTTTTATATACCATAAACTAGTCATCATCTGCCTAGCCTTTTCCCAACTATATTGGGGTCGGCTTCCAGTCAAGCCGGATTTAGCTGAATACCAGTGTTTTACGAGGAGCGGCTGCCTACCAGACCTCCACAACCCATTAACTGGGGTAACACGGTACTTCATGGCAAGACTGGAGTCAGATTTACTGGCTTCTGACTATCCGTAACGACTGCCAAAGATCTACAAATGACAGCCGGGACCAACGGCTTAACGTGCTTTCCGAGGCACGGAGGAAACTCGTTATGTTAAGATGGTCACCCATCCACAGACCATCCTAGGCAAGCGTTGCTTAACCTTGAAGATCGACCTGTGCGGCTGTTATTATTTAGCCACGAGCTCCTCATAAACCATATACCATAAACTAGTGCTTGACTGCAATCCCACCTGATGGGAAGCAGTGATGCAATCGTTGATGGTGAGGCGCACTAGTCTTCTTTTTCCTGCCCTTATCCCATATTACTTGGGGTCGGCACCCAACGTGTTGCAAAGAGATTTGGCTACTGGTTTACAGTCGGCTGCCAGCCGGACATCAACCCTCCTAGGGAATGCTGTTGTTGGTGGTTTACCCGCCACCACGCGGTGACCTAAGGTGATGTAGTATGCACAGTCTCTAAATGTCCCTTAGTCGCCTTAGTATGCAGAGTCTCTAAATGTCCCTTAGTCGCCTTAGTATGCACAGTCTCTAAATGTCCCTTAGTCGCCTTAGTATGCACAGTCTCTAAATGTCCCTTAGTCGCCTTAGTATGCACAGTCTCTAAATGTCCCTTAGTCGCCTTAGTATGCACAGTCTCTAAATGTCCCTTAGTCGCCTTAGTATACACAGTCTCTAAATGTCCCTTAGTCGCCTTAGTATGCACAGTCTCTAAATGTCCCTTAGTCGCCTTAGTATGCACAGTCTCTAAATGTCCCTTAGTCGCCTTAGTATGCACAGTCTCTAAATGTCCCTTAGTCGCCTCTTACGACACCCACGGGAAGAGATGAGATGGTGTCATTTTTTACGTTCGAACACTGAAACATTCAGAGCTGTGGTGATGAATTGAATTCAACACTGTAACGTGCTGGCCTGAGTTTGAACCTCCTTCAAGTTATTACAGGGCCATCATCTCTTTTTGGTATTATACAGGAAAAGTTTTTAACCACTGCGTAAATTTTTTTTGGTGGCTCAGTGTAAGTAATAGAACACAAGTCGACTTCAAGGTTAAGCAACGCTTGCCAAGGTTGGTCTGTGGATGGGTGACCATCTTAACATAACGAGTTTCCTCCGTGCCTCGGAAAGCACGCTAAGTCGTAGGTCCCAGCTGTCATTTACAGTAGTTATGGATAGTCAGAAGTCAGTAAATCTGACTCCAGTCTTGCCATGAAGTACCCTGTTACCAGTTATTGGGTTGTGGAGGTCTGGTAGGCAGCCTATGCTTTCCGAGGCACGGAGAAAACCACGGGTGACCATCTTAACATAACGATGAAACTCGTTATGTTAAGATGGTCACCCATCCACAGACCAACCTTGGCAAGCGTTGCTTGACTTTGAAGATCGATCTGTGTTCTATTACTTACATTGAGCCACCAAAAAAAAATTACGAAGTGGTTAAAAACTTTTCCTGTATATAGGCTTGCGTCTGACCACTATCTTACCCACAGAACATATAAAGGAAGTTTATATGTTCTGTGATCTCACCTGATGGTATCTGCTTCGATTGGTCTCAATTTAAAGTTGTTACACTAATGAATTTTCTTCCTACACACAATAGGCGGCACAGTCCAGTGAGTAGCCTTCGTCAGTGTGAGCGAGTTATGTTAGAACATATGTAGCTAGTGTCACCTTATGTGGAGTCATCGAAAAGTGTATGCCATATGTTGTACAATTTTAACTCTAAGGTGAAAAGGTTTTAGATTTGACAGTTTTTAAATTACTTTTCTTTTTCAAGTAAAATACGTACTGAAGTAGGTGGCAGCTTTTTGCGTTTTTTTTTTATTTGATTAGACTACTGTATAAAAAAATACAATATATTTTTGGGGGTCAAGAATCGAGGAATCCATCGAAATGATGCGAGACGCTCAGCACCCATCGTTTTGGCGACCCTTGGGGGAGGCCTATGTCCAGCAGTGGGCGTCTTTGGGCTGAGATGATGATGAAAGGTCACTTTTCAGTAACTTTTTAGTGGAACAATTTTATACAAATATATATTTTTTAAGTAAAATTAAATATTTATACTGGCAGAGTATAAATATTTCAATTAGCATCTGATTATAGTCATTCTGCAACATCGATGAAATTCTGCTAAACAGATTATATCGTGCACGGTGCTAACAAATAAAACCCTGATACCATTTATTGCTCCCAGTACGAGTATTTCATACAATCTCGTAAGTATCAATACAGACTCGCCAGTTTCTATGGCACACCGTGTCCATTGGGACTAAACACGTTTAAAACCACAGTGACTTTAACTTGCGGCACATTTTTTGTTTATTTTCGTGCATTTCGTTGTCATTACTCATTAGAGAGTTCAGGGGCCTTACCATAACACATAATTATGTAAGGCGAGCGAGCACGAAAGAGAGACCTTAGGTACACAGACGAGCTTAAATTAATAATTTTAATCAATCAGCTGTCAATCTGCATACATGCTACCGATCTTATTAGCACGATTTACATAATAAACTTACATAAAATTAAGATACGTCACACAACACAGCGTAGTCTCATAATATTTTCCGGTTTAACAAATTACATGAACAATATTTAGCCCCCGCCATGTTGCGACCTTTCCCGCGCTACCACTGACATTTCACCGCGAATTGGCGGCAAACGCGCGCGGCTTGACGTACAGCCTAGTTCGTTTTTTAAATTTTATTTTTTTATTTACTGTCTGTGATTCGATTGTGCATTCTTTATTTGAAAATTAAATCGATTAGTTTTGTTTTGTTTTGTGAATTGGATTGATGAGTTACCATAGACTGGAGTGAGAGTTTTTTTTAAAAGTGTCGTGATTTTTATGAACAATTTTCGCCGGTTGTAATCAGGTGCGTTCAATTGAAAGTTTTTTTTTTGTGATTGCATGCTTTGACCTTATGGTTTTAAGTTTCTCTGAAATATTAAGAAGTAGACATTGATTTATTTTCGTAAGAGAATATCTTAAACTTGAATACGGTTAAGTAACGTAATATGCTCGCGTTATGCATAATCTAGTTAAGTCGTGAGTTAAGTAACTAATAGTATTAAGTCATCGCAAAAATCTAAAATTATTAGGTACTTTCATTATTGTATTTCCTTGATTGTGAAGAATTTCGAAAGTATAAATCAGAAAATGAGTCAACAATAAAAAGGAAAAAACATTCTGGTAAGTAGATACGTGTAGATCATCTATAGTCCTACCTAGGTGTTATATTAGATGAGACACTTACGTTCAAACAACATATCGAAGTCTTAAATAATGGAGTTCGTAAGCTGATATTTGTATTTAAACAGCTGCGACATATTGCGGACCCAAAAATAATTAAGCAAGTTTACTTTGCTCTATGTCAGTCAATTTTGACATACTGCATTACCTCATGGGGTGGAGCAGGTAAAACATTATTACTACCAATCGAAAGAGCTCAAAGAGCGATTCTCAAGGTGTCTACTTGCCGCCCTTTCCTTTTTCCCACTAACCAACTCTATAAAAATTGTGAAGTATTAACAGTCCGGCAGTTATTCATAATGAACATTGTACTAAAACAACACGCATCCCTCCGCTTCAGCACTGAACTTACTAAAAAGAGACGAAAAGACATAGTTTGTCCCACAAAAAGCACAAAACATGCTTTTACAGCAAAATTTTTTGTTTTTCTGGGACCACTACTCTATAACAGACTTAATGCAAATGCAAATATTTATTCCCTAAATTATGTAAATTGCAAGAAAACTCTGAAGGAAACATTACAAAATTTGTCCTATGAAGATACAGAAAAGTTATTAGTTGTACTTAAATAAATATTAATTGCACTTTTTATTATGATTAGTTAGCTTAGTTAATATACAAAGATTTTAGCAAGTAAGATTTTTATACTGTTTATACCTATTAGTTGACTATTTTACCTTTTGTGTATGATGTGATTATTGTGATTACTTAGATATAATGTTTTACCTTATCTCGCCTGAAACACAGGATGTCCTAGTTCAGGCATGTAACACTTGTGAACTTTACATAGAATTAAGAATAATGTGTTTACTGTATTACTTTATTTTTTGAATAAATTTTATTTTATTATTTATTATTAGTCCAGTCATTTTAGTACTTTCACCTCGGAATTCGAGATACCCAGCTGTAAGTCTGTAAATACTTGTACATTGACACCCTAAAAGTTGTCTCAAAACCTACATATGGTAGGGTCTACGCAACTATGAAATTTCAAGGTCAAAGGGCCCAAAAATCGTTTTTTTTGCACTTTTTTTGTAAATATCTCATTTCCTAAAGGTTTTTTTGCTATTTGTATATTTCACAATATTGTAGAATACAAAATTCTCTACAAATTTTGCATAAAAAACTTTTTCCTACGGTGAACCGTTTTCGAGATAGAGGGCGGAGAGCGCACGGTCACAGCATCACTTCAGGTCAACTGGTTCCTCCGGTCGAAAACGCGCCATATAAGTTGATACTATCGATAAATCAATGATTATAAATATTTGTCAATTTTTATTAACTATTATATTATATAAAATGATTTTTTTCCTAACCTATCCACTTTTTATTCAGTATTAATTTATTTAACAACACTTACCTGGCGTGTCAGACGTTTACTCACTAAAGCCCACTCCTGTTCCTTCTTTGCCTTTGTTCTAGGGCCCCAGTCAGTGTACCCTTTCACATACCCCATGGCCCCAGTGGATTTCGACCCTGCTGGGCCCCTACGATTTTCTGAAATGTTCTTGAAGTACGCATAGATCATTACGCGTCGTCGACGACTTGAGCGCAATCCGGATGGTAATTGGACGACAGGACGGCGATCTACGCATTGCTCGCCGTCCGCCGTCGCCAGCATGGGCTTGTGAACAGATGTACGATGGAAAGGAGCAGTGCGTACTGAACTGAACTCACTTACTGAGAATAGTTTCTCTTACTATGCTATGCTTTTTTTAATTTAAATATCTCTATCTTTCTTTAATTTTCAAAGTAAATAACTAGGGTATGTCATTTAATCATTTATTAATAGAAATTGTAGCAAGAACCTATTTTGGGCACGAAGGAAAAGTGATTACTGTTAACAATAATTTAAGAAATTAGTTTCTTGTTTTGAACTTGTATGGATATTATTTTTTTGTGGCTGGTTTTCATAAAGTAGTATACCATTTTGGAATCTTGATTAGTTGCACCAATTTTAAAAAAAACTTGCCATAGTAGTGTTCATACTTTTTTTTACACCAGGACAAGCTAAAGTTGCCTAAAAGTAAAAATCTTCAATAAATTTGGGTAATCACATAAGTTTCATTCATTTTTGTGAAAAATCTAGAAGAATTCTGGATTTTTTAAGAATAGTAGTAGATAGCAGTTTTATTCAGGTTGTCGCTACAAAAAAAAGAACAGCAATATTTAAACAACTGTGGTAATGGTAGAGGAAAATATCACAACAGATCTAAATTTTAAAAGAATTTATTTGTGTTATTTCACTTATTACTTAAAAATTGTGTGATATTTTTTTTTTGTATTTTTCTCCGAATAGTCACGACTATTCAGACAAATATTTATAATCATTGATTTATCGATAGTATCAACTTATATGGCGCGTTTTCGACCGGAGGAACCAGTTGACCTGAAGTGATGCTGTGACCGTGCGCTCTCCGCCCTATATCTCGAAAACGGTTCACCGTAGGAAAAAGTTTTCTGAACAAAAATTGTAGAAAATTTTATATTCTACAATATTGTTAAATATACAAACAGCAAAAAACCTATAGGAAATGAGATATTTACAAAAAAAGCGCAAAAACCCGATTTTTGTGACCCCCGACCATGAAATTTAATAGTTGCGTACACCCTACCATATGTAGGTTTTGAGACAACTTTTAGGGTGTCAATATACAACTATTTACAAACTTACAGCTGGGTATCTCGAATTCCGAGATCCTTACCTTAATTGAGCTAATTTGACTGGACTAAGTATAATTATAATTATCTCAACGTTTATATAAGTACCTCAATAATTATGCAGTTTCCCCAATCTAGTGATTCTGTTGGGACACGAAAAAGTACCTATATAATGTAGATATGACAATACGACACTCTGTCCTGTACATTATATCCATATATGCAAACGTTAATGTATGGGACACCTGAATTTTTTTCGCGATTTCAGGGACCAACCCTAAGTAAAAGTTATTCATAATTATGAGTATTGCGAATGTTTTCATTTATTGTCGTATTGTCATATCCACATTGTATATTTTGTGACTCAACCCTATTTAGATTTGTCAGATGTCACGTGACAAAATATGCATTTTTGCCAACCAAAATACTCGTATGTTATTGCTGACAAAATGACACATACTACTCCAGGCTATACTTTCCCTACCTTTTATGAGCTACTGACCCTTTGCATATAATTTAATTATACCAATTTTATGTCTGTCTATTATCAATTGACAATCACTAATTAAAAATTAATTCTCTCTCTCTGCAATCGTGCTACTCGTGGTCGTGGTCGAGGGTCGTGATCAGTCGTGATTAAGGGTTCTATTTTACGCCCCTATCAGCCTTTGGACCCGCTACCAGCCTACCACGAAAAGCTCCAGCGCGCACTAGAGAGTGCAGCCCCTTTTGAGAATCTACGCTCATCATCATCTGCCTAGCCTTTTCCCAATTATATTGGGGTCGGCTTCCAGTCAAGCCGAATTTAGCTGAATAGGTACCCGTATTTTACGAAGAACGGCTGCCTACCAGACCTCCACAACCCATTAACTGTAGTAACACGGTACTTTATGGCAAGACTGGAGTTTACTGGCTTCTGACTATCCGTAACGACTGCCAAAGATCTACAAATGACAGCCGGGACCTACTGCTTAATGTGCTTTCCGAGGCACGGAGGAAACTCAGTATGTTGAGATGGTCACCCATCCACAGACCAACCTTGGCAAGCGTTGCTTAACCTGGAAGATCAACCCGTGCGGCTGTTATTATCTAGCCACGAGCTCTTCTGCTCTTCACCCAAGGCCACAATCAGGTTCAGTAAAGGACCACAATTCTGTGTCCAAAGCACTTAGTTGTCAAGTAAGTCTTAGTATTTCGTACATTCCAACAAGCGTGGTAATATTTAAAAGCATAGCTAAGTAAAGTACGTGTGGCAATGCTATTGCCTTTAACGTTGCGACAGTATCAACAAGTGGCCGTTCAAATTGTTCATGTACCTGTTGTGTTAGATATGCAAGTTTGCCGAGGTGTACGCCCGAGCCAAAGGTGAGGGCGTGTTGGACCCGAGAGGCGGTAATGACAAATGCCCACGTGTATAAGACGACGAACTCGAAAATCCGGTCCTATATTAACAACTTTCGCGGTATCACAATTCTTTGCGCGATTAAAACATAACGAAAAGTCCAAATCTATTGGGCAGTTGCCCGGACCAAACACAACATCCCTCTGGTAGGAGGATTCTTTGTCTACAGAACTTTACAGGACTTTACTTATCTCCTTTCGATACAAAACCTATACTAATCAGCTTTTTATCGAAAAGCTCAAGAATTCAGGATTTGAGCTTTTTGCATGGTTCATTGTCCCGTAGTGTATTAATTTGCTTATTTAATTCGTGCTATATTATCTATCTAATGTTACGAAAGTAACTTTGTGTGTCCGTCTGTTACATTTTCACATCTTTACGGCTAATTGATTCGAATGAAACTTGAAATACGGATGGGCTATATGTATTCCATACTATTTTCCCGGGAGTATACAATGTGGGGATGACAATAGGATCATAAATGCCCTGAAATCAAGAAAAAAAATTCAGCCGTCCTGTACATTTTGTCGACTTATGCAAACATTAATGTACGGGACACCTGAATTTTTTTTCGCGATTTCAGGGTTGGTCCCATACTAAAAGTTATTCGTAATGATGAGTATTGCCAGTGTTTTCATTTATGATCCTATTGTCATCCCCACATTGTATATTCCCAAGATATATTACAATGCGACCGAAACCGCGGACAGAACGTAGTCTACACTAATATAATAAAGAGGTAAAGTTGGTTTTTTGGTTTGTATGGGGTAATCTATGGAAGTACTGGTCCGATTGCTAAACTTTTTCCACTAATAGAGAGCTGCTGTATTCCTGAGTGACATAGGCTATATTTTATGTACGCGGGCGAAGCTGCGGAAAAAGCTAGTCATTGACAAAGGGCTGTTTGAGAATGGTGCGGCATATTTAAACATTGTTCTACTACAGGTTGCTAGCCGGTAGGTTTTCTATCGTTTACATTTCGAGGAGTGTGCATTGAAATTGCAGAATTGAATTCCGCCAAACTCGTTCCTACATCAGACCACTAGACGTACGGCGTTGCGCCACCAGTACATGGTGGACATCCCACCAATACATAATATTATGGAAACTCGTTTATTGTACGTACAGCTAAGGAGTGGAATTCTGATAGCTACAAGCTAGGGGTCTTGAGCCATCTGGTAACTGTCTAGACGCGCCTTAAAGAGATGTCAGCAAAAATGTAGGGGCCCAGCAGGGTCGAAGCCTACTGGGGTTTTGCAAAAGAGACCCCCGGGATCCTGGAAAGAAGGCAAAGAGGGAACGTGAAAGTGGGTTTTTTTCACTAAAAGTTTGACACTCCAGCCCACTCCGCCCTAGAATGGGAGAAGTTATTGTGTGATTTCTCACCTAAAAAAATAATGAAGTCGTCTTTAAGTCAAGCGTCAATAGGTTACTTCTAAGCAAGCGCGTTCAAACGTCGACCACATTATCGCTTACTATCAGGTAAGATAGTGGTCAAACACGAGCCGATCAACTATAAAATAATGGACAGATTATATAATATCTGTCAAGCCTGTCAGCGGGAAGCCTTAAGGCTGTCGTGATAAAACAGTCATGCTAATTATTTCGATCAAGATTACTTTAACGGCTAAGATTCTGGGTCAACTGCCTCCACAGTACGACTCATTGCTGTCACTTTAATGTTGAAGATAAATATTGTTTCTCAAGAGTAACTTGTTCTGTTGAAGAGCCCTGTGTTGGTCCTCTACTTGATGGCAAGTGCTCTAGAGGTCACAATGATCACTTGACTTATACAATGTGTTGTTTTGAAAATGTATGGCACTTCGGGAGGTTGTAAAAAAGGTCACAAATAATGATATAAAAATACAATACTTGGTCAATAATCAATAATACATTTTATTTTTTAAATTTTTGTTGGTTTTCAGAATAACTCTCTAAACAAACGTGCGGGAAGTGCTAGTGTGCTTTGGATCAATGAAATAGTGTTTGTGTGTGTGAAAGCGCAGTATCAGACTGAACTATAGGGCGAGTATCAGACTGGCCGTGTTTTAATAAAGGTCGTTCACACGTAGCGATTTCCATAATGAAAAAATAAATAAAAAAATTACCTATTCTTGATTCGGGTCGAGTATCACTAACATAATTACCTCCCGAAATGCCATACACTTTCAAAACCACACATTGTATGGTTATAAGTCAAGACATCATTGCCTTGCTACATTGATTTTAATAGATATCTTAAATCTTTGTTCAGTGGTGGCCCAGTGGTATCAGCCCCGACTTACGAACGGTCGCGAGTTGAAAACCAGCCAGGCGCATTACTTTGTGTAATTTATTTCGTCACCACTGCTCTTAAAACGCTGAAGGAAAACCTCGCCTGGAAATCGGCGACATGTGACATCTGCCAATTTGCATGGCGGATTATGGCCCTCTCCTATTGAGGAGGCCTAAGTCATTGGGAACATTCTTAGGCTTTATGTTGCATTATGCTTATGCTTATACCTACTTCAAACATGCAAATACAAGGCGGCTAGCCGGTGGTGACAATTTGCTCTAAAGCTGGTCTAGTCTAGTTGGTAGCTTCAATGGAATGACAGGTCAGATTATACCAGTTTTCTTATGCGCTATATGTCCCAATGTGGCGTATTACAAGGTTATAACAATGTATATTATTTACATTTATGTAAAGTGAAGGGTTTTGGCAGTCGAAAACCCTTCACTCTATATAAACATACGCATAATTCGATCACATGATTTCTGGCGCCAGTTCTCTTGAAGTTATTTGATTGTAAAATGCGTAAGTGTCCTTAGCCTTGTTGAAAATAAATCCCACATATTATTTACTAATTGTTGTAGATGATGATGAGTGGTTCTTTTTTTTTGGAATGGAGATTGCGAAAGTTATCTCGTACGTATCCAATTGGTCCTCTGGGTGGTTAATGTAGGTGTTCAAAATATCTGCCAAACCTTTCTCAATTAAGTTGGGCCTTCCAGTGCACATAGAACATAGAGCGACTGGTTAAACTTATTTTCTTAGATTAGCTTAGGTTAATGTGAATAAGTTATGTTAATACCTATATTACATTTGCACATGACAACAATATTTCACCGCCAGATTTCTAGCTACACACTAGCCAACCAAACAGCAACAAAACAAATACTTAGCAACAAGAAACAGTGATTTACCGTGCGAAACGGCAATAAAATGCAAATACTTCTACTAACAGACAGACTAGCACAAGAAACTTACAATGAGATAGAAATCGCTGGCACCAGCCGCTTGCGACACAGACTCTGAAATGAATCGATTGTAACAATATCGCAAGCTACACGTTTGCTGAAAATAGTCGGTCAAGTGCGTGTAACACAAGAAAAAGTTAAAAAAAAACTTAAAGAAAAAGACTTAAAAAAGTAATGAAACCAGGTGTTGGAGGCACGTGAGGTATGGTTCACGTGGTGGTCAAGGGTCTTGGTCTGATCTAAATAGATAGAATCAATCCATCCGAAGAAACTGACACGGAGCTCAGGGCTGAAGTAAAACAGCCGTGCAGGTTGATCACTGAGTTTAATAGATGCTGATGGCATTTGTTTTTAGGCTAGCGTTTGACCATTATCTCATCTGATGGTAAGCGATGATGTGGCCAACGATGGAGCAGGCTTGCCTAGAAGTAACCAGTCACACTTACCTTGTTGAAGACGAAGACCCCTAAGTTGTAGCTATCAGGATTTTTCCAGTCCTCTGCTGTAGTGTGTGTAGTCTGCGCTCAAGAAATGAGTTCTCTAAACGCCTACGTTAACTTATTCAACGATCACATTGAGGGTAATTTTCCCGTTGTTTGCTAACAAGTCAAAAACTTATAACAAACACCCATTAAACTGGCACTCATTTTATTGGCTATTATAAAATCATAAGTTAGTCAACCAGTCGGTGGAATTAAAGTTGGCAAAAAATCTAGACAACTTAATCTTATAAAAAATTACACAATAACAAAATTGGTAAATAATAGCCTTTAATTTTCCGATTGTTAGTCAATCTAGCTTAACTGTTCATTGAAAATCTACCGATTATTTTATTTATCTTGCTGAAGGATGTGTTTGTAACTGATTCCAAAAAATGGTCAAGGTTCTCAATTCGGCTTTCTGTTTTAACTAGCGACCTGCCCCGGCTTAATAATAATAATAATAATAATAATAATAATAATATGTGGCTCGACTGTCAACAAGTGATATAAGATTTTTTTCTCTCCCAATATTTTTCCAAACAATAAAATATTTATTATTCATTTTGCCGTCAACACAACAAAAAACAACAACTATAATAAATAGTGCCAAATATACATATATATCTATCATGAATAAGTATACCCTAGAAATGAAAAATCCAAAATATTCTTGTGACATGTGTCACAAAACAAAATCTAAAAAAATGGGAAGAAACTAAAGATGTTGACAAGAGCTGCAGCTCGGAGAGCACGCCTACCACCTCCGGCCTCGTCGCTCAGCTCCGCCTCGCCGCCGCCGGAATCCAGCCCCAGCGTGAGTGCTGTGACACCGGCCGCGGCAGCTGCGTCGAGCTCGAGCGACGAGTACTACTCGCCGCCGACGACACCACCACCTGCGCGTCGACGGGGACGCCGGCCACCGGCAGGCTTAGGACCTCGAGGCCCACCGGCCTCTGACAGGGTCCCAGCTGCCGGTGGAAGTGTGCAGCGCATGCGATGGACTCATTCGATGAATGAAAACGTCATGCGCGCATACTATGGGGCTACAGAGGGAGGAATCAACCTGACCGCGTACCGTGTTCGGATGCTCTCTTTGTTTCAGGTGCTTGAGCCAGCCGTCAACGTTTCAGACCAACGACTGTCGGATCAGGTACGGGTCATCCAGCGTAACCGTATGTTGGATGACGCTGTGCTTGATCGCCTCCGAACGGAAATGAGCAACCGTGTCAGTGCACCCCCGTCACAATATGTGGTACCAAGAGAGGTACCACTGTCAAATCATCCTACCAACGATGCTGACGAGGGGAGTACTGACATGGTTGCACAAGTAAGTACCCAGTGCAATGAAGAATTGAGGAATGCTTTGGAGTGTGCTATTCGGGAGTATCGCAACATGCCGCCCGAACTTAGGCCGCGCTTACCTCGTTTGCCCATGCATAATAAGAATAAGGCGCTGGTGGCTACTCTGGATTCGCAGTTAGTAAATTATTTTAACGACTGCGAAGATCTCACCGATACACACTCGATAATGTACTGCGCGGCTGTAGCGGCATGTCGTGTAGCTCACGTCAAATTCCCAAGCAGTGACGTAGCTACACGACCGAAACCAGCTGTGCCGGCCTGGCAGTGCAGGATCGAGCGTCGTATTGGTGGGGCCAGAGTACTCATCGGTAAGCTAATCTGCTTCAGGGAGGGCAACACTCGCCCAAGGGTGATGCGCTTTGTGAGGCGGGCATTTTCGGGGACTGACATTAGCCCCCGAGACTACATGTCCCGAGTCACAGAGCGCATCGACTTCCTGAAGCAGAAGGTGTATGCATGGGCAAGCCGTATTCGTAGGTATAAGCGGCGGGTGGAGCGATACACCCTGAATCGCACATTCCGGAGTAATGAGAGGTGGGTTTATAGGGATTGGGAACGATCGGATCAAGGTGTGACTGACGTGAACCTCCCGGATGATGAAGCCATGACTTCATTCTGGCGCAGCATCTGGTCAGTACCTGTCAGTCACACCGAGGGTGACTGGACTCGGGAGGTCGAGCGTGCGTGTGATCCAATACCACAAATGGAGGCAATTGACATCAGCCCCCAAGATGTAGCTCGTGCAGTCCGTCCGTTGCCTAACTGGAAATCTCCAGGGCCGGATGGGCTGCACAATTTCTGGATAAAATGGTTTACAAGATCGCACGCTCGCTTGGCACACCAATTTCAGTCAGCCTTAGAATCAGGATCGCTGCCCCAGTTCCTAACAACAGGAATAACCCACCTGCTCCACAAATCTGGTAGCACCGCGGAACCCAAAAATTATAGACCGATCACATGCTTGCCGACGGTCTATAAGGTTCTTACATCCATTTTGAGAGCTAAGATTAACAGTCATGTTAAAAATAACTCGATCATGTCTGCCTCTCAGAATGGATGTAGGAGTGGTTCTCGCGGTACTAAGGAGCTACTCCTCATTGATATGGCCATTAGCCAACAGGTTCGACGTTCCCGAAAGGATCTGTCGACATGTTGGATAGATTATAAGAAGGCCTATGACTCTGTTCCTCATACGTGGCTCATGAGGGTGCTAGAGTTGTATAAAATTGATACAACACTCCGCACCTTCCTGATGTCATGTATGAGGCAATGGAGTACGGTCCTTAGCTATCCAGGATGTCGATATATCCAAAGGAATAGCGAACCTGTAAGGATTGAGCGAGGTATATTCCAGGGTGATAGTTTGAGTCCGCTTTGGTTTTGCCTAGCCTTGAATCCTCTAAGCACACTGCTGGAGAATTCAGGTCTAGGTTACCGGTTGAGGAGAGACGGTCAGGTTATTTCTCACCTCCTTTACATGGATGACTTGAAGCTCTTTGCCCCCAACAATCTGCAACTGATGGAGCTACTGAAGGTAACTGAAAACTTCAGTAGTGCCATCAGGATGGAGTTTGGTGTGGACAAATGTGCGGTCATGCATGTAAAGCGAGGGGTGGTTGTGGAATCCGTGGGCACTCAACTCACGGAGTACATAAACCTGAGATCTCTCTCTTCAACCGAAACCTACAAGTATTTGGGTATGTCGGAAGCTCTAGGCATCAATATCACTGACATGAAACAATCGGTGAAGGAACGCTTCTTTGGACGCCTGAAAAAGGTTCTCAATAGCCTCCTTTCAGGCGGAAACAAGGTGCGTGCCTTCAACGGTTGGGTCATGCCGGTATTGATGTACTCTTTCGGCGTACTCAAATGGACTCAAACGGAACTCGACACCCTGGATAGGCGAGTTCGTACACTGCTGACTGCATACCGAATGCATCACCCACGATCTTCAGTGATGAGATTGTATATCCCGCGGAAGTGCGGAGGTCGAGGTTTTTTAAATGCAAAGACCCTACACAACCGCGAGGTATGCAATCTCAGGGAATATTTCCTAGCCGCTGACGTGGGTATGCATCGAGATGTAGTGGCAGTGGACATAAGACTCACCCCGCTCTCCCTGGCTGTCGAGAACTGGCGCAAACCGGTAGTGCTTGACACTAACGATCGCAGGGAAGTATGGCAGAGCAAAGAGCTTCACGGACGCTTTTTCCGGGCCCTTAATGGGCCCGATGTGGACCAAGAGGCGTCCGTAGCCTGGCTACGTTTCGGTGACCTCTTTGGGGAAACCGAAGGTTTTGTGTGTGCAATTATGGACGAAGTTATCATGACGAATAACTACCGGAGATTTATTGTGAAGGACGGCACGGTTGACATCTGTCGGGCATGTCACCATCCGGGAGAATCAATCCGTCACATAATCTCTGGTTGTTCTAGTCTAGCTAACGGAGAGTACTTGCATAGACACAACCTTGTAGCCAGGATTATCCATCAGCAACTTGCTCTAAAATACTCTCTTGTGGCATTGGAAGTGCCGTACTACAGGTATGTGCCCGACCCAGTTCTTGATAATGGTCATATCACATTGTACTGGGATCGGTCCATCATCACTGACAGGACTGTTGTGGCCAACAAACCTGATATAGTGGTGGTGGACCGAATCGAGAGGCGTGCAATCATTGTCGACATATCCGTCCCACATGATGAGAACCTCGTGAAAGCCGAGAAAGATAAACAAAATAAGTATATCGATTTGGCTCGCGAGGTTGTCGACATGTGGGAAGTGGACTCGGCGATCATTGTACCGATAGTCGTGTCAGGGAATGGTTTGATAGCAAAGAGCCTCGACCAACACCTTAGGAGGCTCGCGTTAGGTGGCTGGATCAAGGGCTTGATTCAGAAAGCGGTACTCCTGGACACGGCTCGTATTGTCAGGAAGTTCCTTTCTTTGCAGCTCTGACTGTCGGTAGCTTGGACCCTGTTCCCGATACCGGTGGGCTACTATTTTTTATATTTTTAAATGTTTTTTATTTTTTATATCAAATATTTAAAAATGTAATTTATATGTATATACCAAAATGAATAAAGAGGAAATAATAATATATTTATTTGCGTAAAACACGGTATACAAAGTTGTTAAAGTAGTTATAAGGTCCAACATGTTTTGCTTAACATTAAAGCATGCAAACTTGTAAGTGCTTATCAAAACGTTATAAATTATACAAAACAAATTGAAAGACTAAAATCTATGTTCCAAAAATTGCTTAATACTATAGAAATTATTTTGAGTCATCAAATTATACAGCTTAATCTTAAACAGCCTACAGTTTAACGTTTTTAACAGTAATGGTAATTTGTTAAATACACACACACACATAGCTGGACAGCTCTTATTATATTTTACTATCCTAGGAATCACTTCTAGTACTAGTCTGTGCTGGTACTGATCACGCCGACTGCGTGAGCTCACTTCCTCTACAGTTTTAAACAGCTCTAGATGTTTTCTTACGAACATAGACAACTCATAAAGATACAATGATGGCAATGGTAGCAAACCAAGCTTTTTAAAAATAGGTTGGCATGATTCATCCGATGGAATCCCGTAAATAGCTCGTATACACTTTTTTTGGGCAACAAACACTCTACTGTGGTCGGTACTATTTCCCCAAAAAATAAGTCCGTACCGCAAAGTGGACTCAACATATGCCTGGTAAGACATCACAGCCGTTTTTATACTGGTAACCTTCTTAATTTGTCTAAGGGCGTACACGAATTTATTTATTTTATTGCACACGTGTTCGACCTGAGCTTTCCAATCTAGATGTTCGTCTATAACTACACCTAAGAACTTAGTTTGTGTCACTTGGGTAAGTTTGGGTATGTTCAGTTTAAAATTAAATTTGTCATTATGAGATTGATTGAATTGAATATATACAGATTTATTAAGATTAATAGATAAATTATTATTATTTAAATAGTTAATTAAATTGTCTATTGTATTATTTATGTCCGCTTCATGATCAGTAATGGCTTTAAATTTTTTATTACTAGTAACAATGATAGAGATATCATCAGCAAAAAGGAAACATTTATGATTTGTTATGTCAACTATGTTGTTTATGTAGATAATAAATAGGATAGGTCCCAATATACTTCCTTGGGGTACGCCACATTTTACTTTTTGATATTGAGATGCATAATCTGTCATGTCGCTCTTGTCATTAAGATTGGAGATAACTACACTCTGTTGTCTATCAGTTAGGTACGATGATAGCCACTGGAGTGGCAATCCTCTGATTCCGACAGACTCTAGCTTTTCCAATAACCTATCATGTGAAACTAGGTCAAACGCCTTTGATAAATCAAAAAATAAGCCCGTTGTTAGGTGATTGTTATTAATACTCGACAGTACTGTTTTTAATAGAGAAAAAATGGCTAAGGTAGTGGATTTTTGTCTTTGAAAACCAAATTGTTGCTTGCTTATAATATTATATTTTTCACAGTAACTAATTAATCTTTGGTACATGCATTTTTCATATATTTTTGAAAGGATGGGTATTAACGTTATAGGACGATAATTGTCTATATTAGATCGTTCCCCCTTTTTAAAAATCGGTTTCACAAGGGATATTTTTAAGGCATTAGGGAACATACCCTGTGAAAAGGATAAGTTGATAAGATATGTCAATACTCCACTTATTTCATTAACACATGTCTTAATTATTTTAGTGTTAAGTTCATCGTAACCCTCAGAAGTCGTGTTATTTAACGATAATATCTGTTGTCTTACTTCACTTTCAGACATTGGCGTGAGGTACATAGAATTAGCATTAAGGTTTTTATTAGGGCATTTGGTATTACCGTTTTGTGTTACGATAGTATTTGTATAGATATTGTTAAAGGCGGAAGCTATTTCTTCCGGTTTTGTAAGTAAGGTGTTGTCAATTTTAATCTGTTCAATGTTATCTTTGGGGTTCATATTATGTATTTCGTTTTTTATGACTGCCCATGTTGCTTTACATTTATTGTCATTTTTAGCAATATACTTAATATTAGCATTACGTTTAGCATTGTAAATACATTTTTGTAGCAGATTCGAGTATGTGGTATATTTGGTCTTGTTAGCTTGATTTTTATTTTTATAGTATTGGTATCGTAGACAACGCTTGGTTTTAGAGCTGTGTTTTAGACCTTTACTTATCCATGTTTGTTTTGTTTTTTTGTTTAAATCTATTTTTACCCTTACCTTTGGAAAGCAGAGATTGTGAAATAGACACATCAATTCATGGAAGCTATCAAATGCCTTATCTGCATCGCTCTCCGTGTATATGTTTGCCCAAGACAAGTTTTGTAAGCACTCTCTAAATTTATGTGTATTATCCAGATTGTAATCTCTTTTATAGATGTAATATGTTGCTGCTTTTGCTCTCTGAAAACTTAAAGGAAAGCTGAGCATTTGAGCCGTTTCGTGGTCAGAGAGATGGAGTGGTAGTACTCCTGAGATGGCGTTAGGTATATTACTTAGAATATGATCTATACAAGATGATTTTCGAGTGGCTACATTAATATGAATTTCAACATTATGACTACGGGCTATGTCTTGAAATGCTTGCGTGATTTTCCCTTTCTTAAAAGTATTTATATTAAAATCACCTGTTAGAACTAAACGTGTTTTTGTATTGTATTTTTTGTGGATGTCGTGTAAAATATTATCTAACTTATTCAAAAATAGGTTAGGATCGGACTGAGGTGTTCTGTATATGCAGATTATGATTAATTTTTCGTTTGTTAGTTCTATCCCACAGGCCTCAAATGTATTAAAGGAGGCATGTGTTTTTACAAACGGCAGTTCTTTGTAACTAAAACCCTTTTTAATCAGAATGCAAGTGCCACCTCGTTGTTTTTCTCTGCAAAAATTTGAAGCCATTGCATAATCTGACAACTTAAGATAGTGTTCATGTCCTTTTTTAATAAATGTCTCAGAGAGGCAGATTACATGTGGGTCGTTGTGCGAATCTCGTAACTCCTGTAATGTTAATTCCAATATTTCTTGTTTGGACAGTGCACTAGCAATGTTTTGGTGAAGTATCCTAAAGTTATGTGAAGTCGATGTCGCGGTTTTAGGGCCGAAAAAACCCGTTGGTTTTTGTGGTTTACTGACTTGAGACACGAAAAAATGAGTCATAGTCCAGTCAAAATAGACTAAATTTTGATACAAGTTTGCATTAATTCCCAACAAGCTGGATTTTTGTGCAGGCCTTGGATGCGTCATTACAAATGACATGTCAAAAGTCCTCATCGATCCCGCTTGTGCGTTGTTTTTTATTCGAGGTCAAAAGTCACAAACAAGCGTTTTTTGCGTATATCTCTGAAACAACGAGAGCTATCGAAAAATGGTTCAGGCAAAGTTTGTAGATCGTCAAATTGTCTACAAAAAAGATCTAACACTTTTTCTTCTACGGTGCACTGTTTTCGAATTATGGCTATTTTAAACATAGAAAATACGAATATGCACTCGTACAAAGGGATGATGGGTCCGATGAATATTTGAAGGACAAACCATCTGTAACGATACATAAGCAGTGTCGTAAAGCATACACCTGGAAGAGCAGCATCGCTGCAGCTAAAAAAACAGCGTGAGGCGGAGATAGCTTCCACATCTGGGATTAGTCCTCCTCGTACTAGAGCACGAGGTAATGAATCGTCTTTTTGACGAAATACTGTTTGTTCTGTGGCAATGAAGCAGATAAAACGGCTGAAATGAAAAAAGCGCAGCATCTTCAACCAAGAGTGTCCTCAAGTTTCAACCCTTGACTTCAAGAAAACCATCTTTAAGGAAGCTCAAACTCGTTCTCATGAGCTAGCAAGTAGTGTCATTGCCCGCATTCAGTATAAATATGACTTAGTTGCTACTGAGGCTAAGTACTACAGTGATTGTTACACTTAAAATACGACTGTCCTGCGGTCTAAAGTCATGATATCTCGAAAGCGATGCTTTGTAGAAGAAAAGTGTCGAGATCTTTTTTGTAGACAATGTTACGATCTACCAACTTTGCCTGAACCATTTTTCGATAGCTCTCATTGTTTCAGAGATATACGCAAAAAACGCTAATTTGTGACCTTTGACCTCGAATAAAAAACAACGCACAAGCGGGATCGATGGGGACTTTTGACATATCATTCGTAATGACGTATGCAAGGCCTGCACAAAAATCCAGCTTGTTGGGAATTAATGCAAAGTGGAATGTCTATTTTGACTGGACTATCACTTTTGTTTACAACGGGAAAGAAATATGGTAAAGTTCCTTTTTGAATATTAGCATTGGATAGTGTAGAAGTGTTACACTCTAACGGTTTAATACTTTCAAGCCGGTTATGCACTTTGAAATAGTAGGGAATTGTCCCTTTTTTAGGTTCCTGTATACTAATGTTCGACCTAAAAGTTGATTTGCTGTTTGCTATTCTCTTTCTAATTTCACTGGGATTCAAATATTTATCACTATAATCGGAATAATCTATATGATAATTTAATGACCTACAAATTTCTGATACTTTTGAGGAAGTTTGTTTAATAAATTGACATTTTTTAAACTTATCACATATGTTTTTTAAGGAGTAGTTTAGCTTATTAACATTCAGATACATGTTATTTTCAACATTTAGTACAAACACTGTATTATTTTTGAATGTTTCTAATATAACTTGCAATTGTGACAAGATAAGTGTTAAGTTGCGGTCATTTTCACCTACACAAATTATGAGTTTGTCGTCTGTTGAAAGTTTAATATTTAAACAATTTGCTACTACTTCGCTGCTCGGTGCATTTGGTTTCGTTTCGGCGACGACTCTGTATCTTTCGTAGTGAGTATTAGTTCTTGAATGTGAGATGGCTGCTGCTAACCCGACGCAACGCTGGGATCCGAAAATATATATTTTCTTCTCGGAAGTAACGGTATTTGGCTTGGTAGTGGCTGTATAAGTCTTAGCAGTATTGATGTTCAGAATGTCCTGCTCTGGTTCTTGACTGGTAATTGGTAGACATGTGATGTTACTGCGCTGATTACATTGCTGAATTGATAATAATTCAATGCGTTGTCTAAGTGTTATAATCTCCCGCTCTGCGGCTTGTAACTGCTGTTGCAGGGTTACAATTTCTTCTTTCAAGCGTACCACACGGTCATATCTCTCGACTTTTAAAAAGGATGACGATGGTGTGGTCGGTGCAGAGCTTAAGTTATGCTGTTGTGGTAGAGATTGCTTCTTTTTCTTACTGCTTGAAGCAGGAATTGGAAATGTGGAGGAAGAAGTGCACAAAGATTTCAACGTGTGGTTTTCCGTTGTCAACTTGTTTATTTGTTTATGTAAATCGGTGTTTTCCAACAATACATTTCCAAGCTCATTTTCAGTGCTTTCAAGCTGAAGTGTGAGTTTAATGATTGTCTCCTTCATTTCCGAGGATGTAACTAAATCAGTCACAGTTATGTCAACACTCCTTGATAGTCTATTGGGAGTTGCGTATGATTCATCAGATGTTTCCAAGTCGGTTAGTATGTGAGAATCAAGTAACTTTGTACTATTTTGAACTGGGGAAAGACGTGTCAATTTGCCAATTTCGAGATTTGCCTGTGTACTTGGTTGTTGTTCCGAGATAGGTGAGGGGGATTTTAAAGAAGTTTGCTTTTTTCGTAAAGTAATATTTGATGTATCATCGGTTTTCGTGTATTTATTATTTCTTATACACACTTTACACCTCCACTTTTTAACCGACTTCAAAAAAAGGAGGAGGTTCTCAATTCGACTGTATTTTTTTTTTTTTTTTTTTTTTTTTTAGCTTCTGTATCCTTGAGACGATAGGTAGATTCTGGATATCCATCGCAATCAAATTCGTATCTGTTATCACAGGCCGCGCACAGTGCCGTACTTTTAATGTTTACCTTTTTTTTACATTTATGACACGTTACAAGTGCTGCCATCTTGCGTCCACTGTTGTTAATATTTGTTGTGATCTTCGATGATGACGACATTGTGCTTTGTTCCATAGAAAATAATCTTTTATAAACTTTGAAAATTCCGAAAAGTGAATGTAGAACTGGGGTTTGAACTTGCGACCATATAATTATGCAAGTTAGTTAGCAAAAGGAGATACGGTCCTAAACCACTCGGCCATCAAGTTATTTAGGAACAGTGTTGAATTTTTAGACCAGTTGCCGCAAATTCTTTTAATAGTTGTGGATTAGAGTTCAAAATCGCGTTTTTTAACAATGGCGGTTAAAGTTTAAAAGTACTGTGTGAATCACTTTTGCACTTTTGTTATAGTTTTTTATTGTTTAGTTACACGTATTAATAAATATTGAGAACACTGAATGTTTTATGGGCTGTATGTTTATTGTTTACTATTAATTACCACTTGTTATAGTTTTACGTTATTGTTTTATGAGACGGTTTATGAAGTAAGAGTTTTCGTTATAACTTCACTGTTTATGTATGAATCACGTAAATAACACTGTCACTTATGTATTACTGTATGTTCTATATGTTCACTTGTTTTTAGTTATATTTAAACACATAAAATATTTTTAAACTATATTTTTATAACAGAGCGTTTATTCCACGACAAGCTAGATGCAGCGCCATCTAGTGACTTAGGACGGGTGCAAAATTATCCGTGTTTCTCTACTATATTACTAATATATGTATTATCTTATAAATCTTCCTCTTGAATCACTCTATCTATTAAAAAACCGCATCAAAATCCGTTGCGTAGTTTTAAAGATTTAAGCATACATAGGGATATAGGGACAGAGAAAGCGACTTTGTTTTATACTATGTAGGATTACAACACACACCAAACACACAGGCACTTTTGAATTGTCAAGAAGTCAGTCAGAAAAATGATGCTAATTGCACATTCCAAAGTGTACATTTCTGTGTAGAAGAATGTGCTAAAAACTCTATGAAAACTCTTTTTAATTATGCTCACATAATATAATTTAAAAAAGTGTTCATGGAGTTTTTACAAATATAATATCTCTGTTATATGTTTCTTGTCGCTATTAATTATTAAGTGAGAACAATGTAAGTAAAGAAAGAAAACTAACTAGAAATTATAATAAGCCACTGGCAGCCAAGAGATGTCCAGTCTCAATTGACAGCGCTCGTTCACGGACATGACGGGCTTATAATATATCAGCACCACTTAGCTTAGCCATTTTGAAGGAAACTGAATGATTTAACACACGCGCCACCACTCCTTGAGATATTTGAGTGAGCATGACAAATTCTCAACTGCCATGCTCATTTATGTCAAACAAGTCATAAAGATAACTAAAATCAAAAATGCTTCATGATACTTACATTTGTTTCAAAAACGCTTCTACATTATACAATAATTCTACCATCATCTGCCTAGCCTTTTCCCAACTATATTGGGGTCGGCTTCCAGTCAAGCCGGATTTAGCTGAATACCAGTATTTTACGAGCAGCTGATGCCTACCAGACCTCCACAACCCATTGACTGGGGTAACATGGTATTTCATGGCAAGACTGGAGTCAGATTTACTGGCTTCTGACTATCCGTAACGACTGCCAAAGATCTACAAATGACAGCCGGGACCTACAGCTTAACGTGCTTTCCGAGGCACGGAGGAAAATCGTTATGTTAAGATGGTCACCCATCCACAGACCAACCTTGGCAAGCGTTGCTTAACCTTAAAAGTAAAAAAGTATATTGTATGTACGTAAAAACTTAGGACTTTTTAAAATTAGAAGTGATTTACATGACAAAAATACGCGTAGGAAACACGAAATCGTCTTACCTAAATGGAGACTAGCGAAGACCAGCAAGTCATTCCTTGTCAATAGTATACGCTTTTATAATAAGTTGCCCAAGTCCGTTATAGAACTTAGCGAGGGAAAGTTCAAAACGCATATTAAGCGTGTCCTAACCAAAAAAGCATATTACAAGGTTAGAGACTACGTCGAAGACACGCTTGTTTGGCATTAACTGCTTCTGCACATGTGGCCCCCTGGTAACTCATTAACTGCATTATTGTGTAAACATGTCTATTAACTGCTCCATGTTTGTCTTATTTTATTTATTTACTCAAGCCATTGCTTTTGCAATATTTTTATATTATTCGGATCCCAATCACCTTAAATTCATTAAGACGTGATTTTTTTTTTATTATTCGGATCCCAATCACCTTAAATTCATTAAGTCGTGATTTTTTTTTTTGTGTTAACATCTCATTCGTTGATAAGTTTTATAATTGTTTTTTTGTTCTTATATTTATATAGCTTCTTTCATATAATGTGAATGAGTGGGCACTGTAGACTACAGATTTTGATTACTACCTTTTTGAACCCAGTTTTTGACTAATTTTATCTTTATTGTGGTTTTGGGTGCAATATTGACTGGTCTACACTGTCCTCGCATAAGTGTCTGTGTTGTAATATGGAAATGTTGTAAACCCAATAGTTTTTTGAAAAGAGTAACCATGGAGTTTCTTGCCGGTTCTTCTCCATAGGAAACGACCAATTTGGAACCGTGCACTAGTTTTCGACGTTTTATAAGTGCCCATGTAGGCCTATGTGAAATAAAAATATTTGACTTTGACTTTGACTTACATTATACAATTCTATAGTACATAATTCCCGTGATTTTGTCAAAAAAAAAGTTGTTTTAGAAGCTAATTAATTTTTGCGCCCTGGTGGTAGTAGAGCTAGAGCTTGTAACTTTAGAACTCATTTATGAAACGATTCGCAATCACTTTTTTTACTTGCAGATTGATCCCATTTTTTCTGAGTTGTAGCTGCTCTTGAAATATTTCAAACGAGAATAGGCGATCGTTGCATTCCGAAAAGGATAATTTGTAATAATAATAAATAATTTATTTGCATAAATAAGCGAAAGAAGGTTGACAACATAAATGCAATTAATATCTTATTAAGCCTTTAAATTCGTTTCATTGTTAGTTTAAATTAAATATTGATTGTACCTAATCTTGATGTCATTACACAGATTTACATTCCGTTAAAATTAAAATTGTATTGTAGACTTAAAAATGTTAATATTATAATGAAAACTAATAATAATGACGGTTCGTAAAGTTAGAAGGTACTTTTCTTTGGAGCCCTGACCGCCGGTAGCTTGGACCCTGTTCCCGATAGCAGTGGGCTACAATTTTTTAATAGTTTTTTATTTTTTATATGTTAACGTTTAAAAATATATGTCAAAAAGAGAAATAAAGAAAATAAGAACGAGGCCGTTATGGTTAAAATGCTCACATAATCATCCATATTTTGAATAAATACTAGTCATTTATCATAATCATCATCATTACTACCATTCAATTGACATCCTCTGGAATGAACGAATGAACAGTGAATGAATGAACGGCATTATGCGATCAAATCCGTTCACTTACCGTAATGATTGGCTTGTAATGGGATCAGGGCCGTTCAGGTAAACACCATACAACATTCTATGAACTATGGTTGTACAGTAAAGGTTAGTAGATAAATTACTGCACCTATTTCATTGAATTCAGTTTAAATAGCTTAGTAGCAGGTGAATTCTTGAATTAGGGAATTGGGCGTACACCTTTTGAAAGGGCTTGTAATCTTGTACTGTAAACAATTAAGGAGATACGAGTAAGCGTCAGCTAATGTCTGTTTTTTATACCCTGAGACTAAAATTACATTACAATACAAAAGAACTATCAGTAAGTTTGACATTACCGGTGTCAATTTAGTCTCAGGGATTAAAAAACAGACTCTAGTGTCCTCAGATATAGTTAAGGTTTTCATATGAAACCGATGGATGTTAATCTTTTTATCTACTACCTACACAAATTATACTTCAAGTTTATATCTGAAGTTCTCAATGCATCTGCAAATCACTTGATGTTGCATAATATTGGTCACAGTCACCACTTTGTTTTGGTATTGGCGAATGTATAGCATAACAGTTGGTCGATGGAGACGAAAGGTTTTGGAGTGGCCATTACGTATTGAAAGACGCAGCGTTGGAAGACCTCCCGCAAATTGAACTGATAGTCACTGTTTTAGGCTATCACGGTTTGTTTCACAATTTAAATTGTCACTATCTTCCGTGATTTTCAATTATTTCGAGTTCCCGATATAACTCGAAATAATTGAAAATTACGGAAGATATCCCGTAAGTGACAATTTAAATTGTGAACTGATGGTGTACCTAGTGAGGATCGCAAGAATCCGATATTGCGAGACGCACAGGACCGGTAGCTATGGCGTCACTTAGGGGAGGTCTATGTCCAACAGTGAACTTCTTTTGGCTGTAATGATGATGATGGTGTTGAATGTAAAGAAGTTTAGGTAAGTCTAGCTGTGGACTGCTGAAGCCTGATGATGGCTGGCAAGCATACAAGAAGCTAGAATTTGCTGCCATCTCGTTGATTTGCAATTACTTTTACCATGTCAGAAACGACAAATCAAAAGAGATTCATTCTTTATTTCACACTAGCTGTCCCCTGCGGTTTCACCCGCATTTTTCGTTACTGCTCCGCTCCCGTGGGTCGTAGCGTGATGATAAATAGCCTATAGCATTTCTCAATAAATGGGCTATCTAACACTGAAAGAATTTTTCAAATCGGACCAGTTGTTCCAGAGATTACCCCCTACATACAAACTTACAAATTTTACCTCTTTATAATATTAGTATAGATAGTATAGATACACGTGCACGGCCGAGTAGAATGCAGGATAAACCTAATGGTTATTCTAAAAAATGTTTTATGTTTACAATGTTTTCACATAGAATATTAATTGGCATGAGAGAATGCGCTTTTTAACGGCGACCCAATGAGTTCGTGTTACCGCCGAGGGTTTACTAAAGTAAAGTTTACACATTGTATCAGGAAGACCATATAAATAGTGTTCCCTTCAAACCACCACAATATACCAATCAAACACTAATTTAATTAAGTAGCATTGTGGTCAGTTCTACCAACAATAACACCGTGGTCTGATGACCGTGTGGTCGATTGGAGAGCCGAAACAACATTCTGTCCAGAAGAACATATAAATAGTGTTCCCTTCAAACCACCACAATATACGAATCAATCGCTAATTTAATTGAGTCATATTGTGGTCAATTCTACCAACAATAACACCGTGGTCTGATGACCGTGTGGTCGATTGGAGAGCCGAGAACAAATGTCAAGGAGACTGACGAAATGTTTGTCTTTTGTGTCACTGCTGATCACGTTTATTAAAACTTCAGTAAGAAATGGGCATTGTGTTTTATACAATTATTTATGTATTTTTATTATTTAAATATTTGAAATGTTAAACGTTTTAATAAGTGTAAAGTTTAAGTCAAAATGTTTTGTATTTTTTATGTAATTTTTTCAAAAAAAATTCAGTGATCAAATATCTTATGTCGTTTTTCTTTGGTTTCCCATGATTTGTCCATTTAACCAGTGTCATATTTAGCGAATATTTAGACATTGATACCGACACAAAACTACACCATATTCAGATCACAAATATTCCCTCAATCAATCTGCGAATAATTAAAACAGCCACGGAAATTCCATCGACCGGCTTTTTTGGCCCACGAAATCATCAAAAACTTTCCTCGCTCCGTGTGAAGCAAGATCAGGCCTCTATCAGGCTTACTGACTAAAACCCACCCCTTTTTTTGGCAGTGGTCCTTTTGCGTTCCACGTGCCGCAGCGACTTTTTCTTACAAACGACCGGCTAATCTGTCCATTGTACTCTTTTCATAATAACATTCGCAACGGTTGAAAGTATAAAGTTTACAACAAAATAAAAATCTAGGTAAGCACTGTTAATAATGATTG
The DNA here is from genome assembly GCA_030763345.1 of Mythimna separata. Taxonomy (NCBI): domain Eukaryota; kingdom Metazoa; phylum Arthropoda; class Insecta; order Lepidoptera; family Noctuidae; genus Mythimna; species Mythimna separata. The sequence continues at coordinate 776,604 of CM061188.1, read as the reverse complement.
AACAAAAGATTTCTTCACACATTTCTTTTAGGTCAAGATCTGAAAACCGGTTTCGACAATAACAACATTTTTTTAACGAATCATTCGTCAATCTACAACTCGTAATTTTCAAGGTGTTTCTCTAATATTGACCTACCGATATGCAAATGCGTACATCTTCATCTTTATTTTGACAGCCATACGAGATATTAAATCATAATGACCATGAATTCGTCATGAATGAAGAAATATGTAGATTTTAATAATTAATTTTGTGTATATGTATTTCTACTTTTTTGAAATTCTTCTAGAAAAATAGGTACGTACAATCATACGTATGTTTGTTAGTTCCGCCAAAGTTCCGTCCTCACCTGACGCCTTGTTATTTTTAAACTGCTTTAGAGCCATCCTAATCTCGTACAGGCTGACGTCCGGGATATCTTCGGTATAGTGTCGGGTCAATCTAGCTCTTGGATCGTTCTCTAGATTTACCGTGGGTTTAGAGATAGACGTGTATAACTGTCCATAGAATGCCTCGATCTCTTCCAGGAGCTCCGATTACTCTGTCATCGTCGGTCTTCAGATTGTAGCATACTCGGCGTCAACATGTTTGCTACGAATCCGTGGCCCTAGATTTTAGTAAAATGTAGTTTAGTAGTTGGTAAATGTCTGACACACCCTCTCGCTCGACCTCAGAACAGCAGTAATTTCATGATGACTTATTTCAAATGCGGGGGAGGTTGGTATTTCCTCCTGATCTCTCTCTGTCACTCATAGGTCTGCTGGGAGAAAACTCATTGTTAAGTTAAGCTCTTGTTTGGGCATGCATTGTCAAATCACTGTATTTAATAGGTAATAAGTTTTTCCTTCTCATATAGAGGAGGCCTGAGTCCCAGCAGTGCCAATAATGCTAATGCTAAGTTTTTGTGTACAATAAAGAATTAAAAATTAGATTACCTAATGAGAGTTAAGTTTTACTGTTCTAAAAGTTGCTAAAGTGTTTCTATTTCTTCTATTGCTCAATTTAGCGTGATTTACATAAATTATATAAAGCATATAGTCTAGATATTATAATTATAACATTTTCGGTATTGCACATCCAATAATAAAGTTTCTGGTCCAGTTCACGCGTTTTATAATATTTTAATTATTATGACACTGACTGCATTGTATTAAAATAGTTATGTTGATTAGTGCGTCATTTTTGACTTTTATAATCTAGGTTTAAAACCCATATTATAATAGTTCAGTGCCTGGGACATTAAAATCATCGAAACCTAGAACTTTTTTTACGATGGATTAATTTTAGAAGAATATATGATATGAGTAGCCACTATTAATATGTAGAAAATTATATTATTATTATTGGTTATTTAAACTTTACACTCGTTGTTTATGGATAAAAAGTATCGACATGGTTTACTCGTATCTACAGTTTAGTAGTGGTAGGTAAGCGGACTTAATGCAATCTATACTAATATTATAAAGAGGTAAAATTTGTAAGTTTGTAGGTTTGTAAGTTTGTATGTAGGGGGTAATCTCTAGAACTACTGGTTCGATTTGAAAAATTCTTTCAGTGTTAGATAGCCCATTTATCGAGGAATGCTATAGGCTATATACCATCACGCTACGACCCACGGGAGCGGAGCAGTAACGAAAAATGCGGGTGAAACCGCAGGGGACTGCTAGTGAATAATAAGGCCTTCTCTACCTGAGGTATTGAATTTAAGAATCCAGAGTCTACTTAAATTCGAGATCCCATCTCGCATTCTATGAAGCATTAAGATCCCAAGATGGAAGCAAATAGTGCTTAAAAATGATTGCTTTGCCCTTTTGAAACACAATAATCTCCGTTTATTAAGACTCAGTGTTTCCCAAACTATGAGTTGGGACTCTTTGGTGGCTTGCGCCTTGTGAAAAGTCAATGCCTAAGCTGCGGAAACAACCTTTGTAACTACATCTATTACAACTGACATGGATATCTTGTAAGCGAATTCGATTTAATTACTCAGATACCCGCGAAACGAGACACAATAGTAAAACAATAACAGCGCGGTCTCATAGGACCGGTTGGGGATTCAAACGTCTTAACTTTTTTAAACTTAGCTTGATACACTTTTTATTAAACGGGACCTTATTACTAAGACTGCTCTGTCCGGCCGTACGTTTGTCTAACTGCCTGTCTGTCGACAAGCAGTATCTCATGATAGCGAGACAGTTGATGATGTATTCCTGTTGCCGCTATAACAACAAATACTAAAAACAGAATTAAATAAATAATTTAGTGGAGCTCCCCTATAACAAACGTAATTTTTTTGCCGTTTTCAGCTACGGACGGTTTTTTTTTTTTTTTTTCTGGTAGGGGAATCATCAGAATGACTTCCCCCGCTCTTGGGCGAAGCGGGAGGGCGTGTCAGACTCTTACTGACTAAACCCCTACCCCGTTCCTTCGTTGCCTTCGTTCTGGGGGGGACTCGGTGTCAACCTTTAGGAATACCACATGTTACGAGACCCTTTGTGATGATGCATGAGTTGGACTCACACTCGGCCGGTTTTCTAAATAACACTAGTCTAAAAATCTAGACATGATAATTTTACATACCTACTTGTTTTAATTTTAAATTCGAAAAAAGCACCTTCAAATATTACGAAACCTATGTTCATATCCGTTGCATTTTCAAAATTAACATTTGTAGAATATTTGAATGAAACTAGTAATTAACGCTCCTTTTTTCTTCAAGAAGGACAAGAGGTTAGTTCCAATTAGGAAAGTTTTTGTTGGATGGGTCGCGGTCCAGACAACTTCGGGCACCACTTTTTTTTTGGGAGGGGAATCATCAGAATGACTTCTCCCACTCTTGGGCGGAGCGGGAGGGCGTGTCAGACTCTTACTGACTAAACCCCAACCCGTTCCTTCGTTGCCTTCGATCTGGGGGACACGGTGACAACCTTTCGGATTTTCCGTGTTCCCCAGAGGAACTTTGGGCACCACTGCCGTATGCATAAACGTCCCTACACATGCATTTATTTATAAATATGCAAATACTCCAATTACGGCAAATATGCGTTAACAAAAGTTAGTGTCGGTAATACCGGAGCAGGTTTCCCGGCGAGTGAGCGGTGCTCGAAGAATGGGGGTGTCGCAACCGATGTCCTTACGGCCGTGAGAAACTGGTCCCTTTACGATATTCGCCTTATATACGTACATAGTTACCTATTTATATCGTTGTATTGAACTTACTGCTGCTAGTGGCTTCGCTCGCGTGTAAATGGGTTTCTTCGTACCTATTTGGGATTTCCGAAAATTTCATAGTATTTCCTTAATAGTCACCTACGTTATAAATGAAATTGCCTATTTCATATTCCTGATCCCAGTAGTTTTGATTGTGCGTATACTGTCAATAAGTCAGTCAGTGTTTCTACTTGAATAGGTGGGATAAATAAAAAATAATGGTCTATATTATTAGACTGAATCTCCTCTGATGGTGCTGCATAGAGGCCATCTACTCCGCGAACAAAATATGCCTTAAGGTCAGCTCGCACCGAGATGCGATGCTAAGCGACGTTTATAAAGTTATATTTTGAGTCACTTTTCACGCAGCGTCGCGTCGCGTTGCGTATCAATGTGAACTGTTCCTTATAAACTTTTCACAAAGCAAGGTTGCTTGGGAACTCAAAGGGCAATTTTAAAAACAATTGACTGCCATATGTAGCTTGATTGATATCACAATTCCAAAAACCGATCAAGTGCGAGTCGGACTCGCGTGCGGTTCCTTACCGTCCGTACCCAAAAACGGCAAAATGTTTGTTGTATGGGAACTTCACTTAAATATTTGTTTTAATCTGTTTTTAGTACTTGTTGTGAAAATTTCAACTGCCTAGCTATCACGGTTCATGAGATACAGACGGACAGACAGATTAACGGACAGCCACCGTAGGCGCGGGTTCGCGGACGTCTGGTAATAATCTGGGCCCAGCCCAGTCTTCAACGGCGCGTTCTGTTCCACGCGCGCCTCAAGGAGATGTCAGCAAACTGTAGGGGCCCGGCAAAGCCGAAGCTTCTGCGGAACATGGAAAATCCGAAAGGTTGTCACCGTGTCCCCCAAATCGAAGGCAACGAAGGATCGGGGAAGGGGTTTAGTCAGTAAGAGTCTGTCACACCCTCCCGCTCCGCCCAAGAGTGGGAGAAGTCATTCTGATGATTCCCCTACCATAAAAAAAAATTACGGACGGAGAAATCTTAGTAATAGGGTCTTGTTTAACACTCTCAGAACGGAACCCTAAAAATCTTTAAAAATACACTAAAGTTCACTCTCAAAGTCGAGGTTTCCCTACTATCACGCTTTTGACCTGTACCTCAAGGCAACAATACTAATAACAAAAGAATTCCGTCTGTTATTGTAGTACATATCTTCAGCTTGCTACTCCATGGCTGCACCTGCGAACAGAAAGTGAAAGGAACCTGTGTATCAATATCACAAACTGTATTATTGTTTAATGTTTCTTGGTGTATCGTAATTTATGGTATGATCTGAGCGATTGGGTCGATCAAACTACTATGTACAGCATAGTATAATATTCTGTACATAATTTGTCTACTATAGTCTGCCGTGTGAATGGTCTTGTAGTTTTATTCCGAGTTTCCTCTGTGCCTTAGAAAGCAGGTTAAGCCGTTGGTCTCAGTTGTTATTTGTAGATCTTGACAGTCGTTACGGATAGTCAGAAGCCAGTTAATCTGACTCTAGTCTTGCCATGAAATACCGTGTTACCCCATTTTATGGGTTGTGGAGGTCTGGTAGGCAGCCGCTCCTCGTAAAATACTGGTACTCAGCTAATTCCGGCTTGACCGGAAGTCGACCCCAATATAGTTGGGAAAAGGCTAGGCAGATGATGATGATTGTAGTACATAATTATCTCCTGTTCGCTACTCTGACTGCACCTGTGGACGAAAGTGAAGGGAGCCTGTGTATCAATATCACGAATATGTATCTACCTGTATTATTGTTTAATGTTTCTTGGTGTATCGTAATTTATGGTATGATCTGAGCGATTGGGTTGAGCAAATTATGTACAGTCGGCCGTGTGAATGGTCTTACACTTATTAGTTACCGTGTTCTCGATTCAAGCTCTAATGCCTTCTCTACATTATGTACATCAATCATTATCGTAGGTATTAGTTAGTAGTAGGTATTACTACTTTGTTGTTGGTAAAATATTTAGTTGTCAAAAAACATAATAACATCAGAATACGAAATTCTTTATTTCTAAACTCAATTTACTGTTTATTTCTTTTATTTATGTGGGATCACTTGCGTGATAGTAAAAAATATCCCAAGGGAATATACTCCTGGGGTAATCATATCCTGTTTGCTATTTCAGAACATGGTCTACCTTTGTAACAAGTCTTAACAAAATTTGTTCAGCCGTTCGAGAGTGAAGAAGTTACAAATATACACACACTCAAAAACTTTCGCTTTGATAATGTTAGAGTGATGTGCCAGGAATTCTAAACCTCAACACGAAGTAAGTAGGTTTAGAAATGCCTACAATTTTATTACTAAAATTTTGAAAGAAGTAGGTAATGTATTTAAATGACTTAGGTATTCCAAAACTCATAGACGGATATTTTAGAAATAATTTGACCAACTGACACCAATTTCAAATATTACAAAGAAAGGCATTTTTCATGAAATACTGGTGTTTTGAAATTATTATAATAATGTCTTAATATTACGGCTCTTGACTGAGACACATTACTTTTTTTTATGTATACTCCTCTTTGTCATGAGTGCCAAAGATGAAACTATAGTCTTTTTACATAGCATGAGTTGGGTGACAGCAGGCTGAAAATATGCATCTTTAACCTATCAATACCCGCGAAACGAGACACAATAATAAGACAATACCAGCGCGGTCCCATGAGACCGGTCGGGGATCCATGAATTTATGTAAGAGAAAAGGATAAATAGGTAGCTACATTGTATGAATCTGACAGCTGTCACCGAAACCATCCTATAATAAATTTAGTATAATAGATGGTCGGACATTTTTTTACGAATGCGACGGAAATGCGGGGTAGATTTAAAAAAATTGCGCCACGTACACGAAGTTCACTTGCATTTTTAGATAATGTATTTACCGTAGGAAGAAAAGGGAGTTAGTGATAGTACGACGCACGGGTGACAGGACAGAATGGAAGAAAAAAACGTGTTGCGCCGACCCCAAATAAAACGGGACAAGGGCAGGAAGAAGAAGTATTTACCATATTTTAGCTTAATTGAAGTGCAATTAATTTAAAGAATCAGTGTACTTTATAATCGTTTGTCTTGGTATGGTCATGTAAAGAGGAGGGATGAAACGCATGTTACTAAAAGAGTCATGAGTTTACATGTGGATGGATGGAGAGGCCAAAGAAAAGATGGATGGATTGTATGGGAAGTGATATGGAAGAAAAGGGAGTTTAGTGATAGCGTGAAGAGTGACAGGACAGAATGGAAGAAAAAACCGTAGTGCGTCGACCCCAAATAAACGGGACAAGGGCAGGAAGATGATGATGAGTGTACTTCATACAAATAGTGTATGTGTTAAAAAGTGCGTTTTGTGACTTATCATCGCGCTGTAAGTAAATAATTAGTTATTTAACGCAAGTAAAAAGATACCGAACATTTATAAAAAAGTTTTCGCATTTATAAAAAAGACCATAAAATTTAATAATGCAATCTCAAAAATAAGTTATGATTCTTGTTTAAAGTCGTTCGACGTTTATAGATGTGCGGAACGCAATAAAATTCGTTAAATATGTGGAGGTAGTTTTTTCCGGATATTATTATACCATTAATATAAGAAGTATAACTACTTCCTATAGTACAATGTTAAGAATCCGAGCAGGGACACTCCTTTTCACCATGTTTTATGTTCATCTATTTTAAAACTGTACCTGTGTCCCAAAATTCATCCAAATCCGTTCACTGCGAGTGTGAAAAAGTAAAAAAACACATTCTTCCCCTACACTCTCACTTCTTTCCGGAGGTATGTTTTCTTGAGACAATTTTCTTCTTTTACGCGGGCGAAGCCAAAGGCAGAAATCTAGTTATCAACATAGTTAATTCTGGCGCTGACAATCAGCGCTGTGACTCTGTCTTGCTCACGAGTCCCAGCATCTTCCTGAGCGCTGGCCTTTTTGTGAGGATGTGGCGCATTGATTCCAGACTCTCTGTATTCCTTTTTGTTTATTTTTGTGTTGTGCACCATGTTTGATACAAATAAATTCTTTTTCTTTCTTCTTTCCAGCCAATAGGCGTTGGACCAATATGTCACATACGTTTTACCATACTTTTCGTTCAAGATACTGGCAAGCTACAAAAGACTATTGTCTGACACTGGGCTGCATTCGTGAAGCGTGCGCATCTGCTGTGAAAGTGATGTAACACCACACAATAGACGTTGTTGTGTTATGCGCTCTTACGATACACTCCATAATCTTCATATTGTTCGGCTAATTGCCACACCTTCATGAGCTGTGAAGGATATGCCTTAGCAACGTTGGACGTGTGACAAGATAATATACGTGTGACAGATATAGTCCGTCTAATGAAAGCGCAACCTGAGAAAAAGAGGTTAAATAAAAAAAAAATTGTATGTGGTATTACTAACTAGTAGGAGAATTATGTTTTGACACTTTGTAACTTTTTTATTTCCTACAATTGTGGCTGAATAATGTTGCCAATTAAATTTAAAAAATAGTCTCCCGGTCGCGCTTTCATTAGACGCAATCTATTTAATCATATGAAGTCTGTCTATAGTCTTTTTTGCATAGCATGAGTTGGGTGAGAGCAGTACGAAAATATGCATCTTTAAGATGAGAGAAAAGGATAGATAGCTACATTGTATGAATCTGACAGCTGTCACCGAAACCATCCTATAACAAGTTTAGTATAAAAAGTCAAACGACTTACGGCCGAAATTAATAATCAATCCATCACATATCGGAGATTGAAAAACAAGTGAAACAACAGAAAACATGTAAATTTTTGTATGGTATCGTTTGTTTTTCAATCTCCGATATGTGATGGATTGATTATTAATTTCGGTCGTTAGATAACTATTAAAGGTACAAAGAAACCTGCGTAGGCAACACTAGTTGAATAATTTGATCAAGGCTTTGATCATTGTTTACTAATAGAACCTTATAAAATGTATCCTATATAAGTATTTTTATTACTTTTGTATTGAAGAATATCATTAAAGAGACCGAAAAGATTCTAGATGAAAAACGACAACGATCAAGATTTTTTAATCATACTTGCTTGATGATTCAATCAGTGTTGGCTACTATAGTATTACTTAAGTCATTTATTTTTTTAGACAGACTAATAAGACAATATCATTTATTTTGCATATCGAAATATTTAGAAAAAAAAACAGACATATTATTGATATCATACAAATAAAGAAATTACGAAGACAGTAAATGATATTGTAGAGACTGGATATAATAAACATCTCTAAATTCTTAACTTCTATTGTTACAGATGGCTAAACAAGGATGTATCACCGTGGGAGGCAGAAAATGAGGCACTTCATCATCAGTGCGGTACTCCTACTGGGTTGGCCAGCACACTCCTATACCAAGTCCATAGTCTCCACACAGACACCCGACAAATATGGAGAAGACAACTTGGACAACAGTATCATTGACTTCGACGAGGAATACACTCTCAAATACAACAAGAAATATGGAATGGTACCCTGGAACTCACATGAAATATTCAACAAAGAATCTAATAGATATACAATAATTAAGGACGATGATAAACATATAGATAACGATAGTAATAAAACCGAAGCCAAATTAGATGCTACATCAACCATAGATTATAGTGTCATACCTTTAGAACTGATAAGTACAACTGAAGATACTCTCTTAAGTATATTAGAAAGTACTGAGGAACCTGATTTGACGGTGATACCGCTGTCGACTACTAAAAGAACACCGAAGATTGAAATTAAACAGACGGTCACATTACCGACGTCTACTCAAGAAGTAGATACGACAGTTTACTATCCTGATGAGGTGACCACAACAGAAGTACCAATTACAGAAAGATATACAAGTAAAGATAGAGAAACCACCGAAGTAGACACATCTACATCCTACGATACAACTACTGATATTTCATATGAAAACCAAAGCACTTTACAGCCTTTCATAAACGATACTGAAGTTAACTTTGATACTATTACAGTACCATCAAATACAACAAGTCGAGAGAATATTAGTAGAGTACATTTAGGAACTGATGGAGAAGATTCTGATACAGATGTCCCGATCTTCACAGAACTGGATACAGAAGATCAGGAAGAGGTTCCGGAGGATTATTATGATTCTAAAGACATAGTGCCAACGACTGCACCCAAGACTGATGCTCTGTCAGTGATCTTTGGGCTAGCAGGCAGTGTGGTGGGCAGTGTGGTGGAGACGGTGGCAGAGAGGGTGGTGCCCAAGGGGATAGTGGACTTGTTCAGAAGGATGCAGAGACAGAGTGAGATGCTGGAGGCAGAGAGATTGAGGAGCAGAGAGGAGAATGGTGGGATCGGTAAGCTGTTAATTAATTGTGTATTTATTTAAAAAAAATGTTAGTAGCCATAATACTGGTAAAGATAATGATGGAGTTGACTGATTGCACTTTTATTTTGTGTGATCTCGAATATGGTTGACATAACTTGCACAGACCATCGGTGACCTGGTGAGGGTTGCGGGAATCCGATAGATATTACACTCACAGGACTGGTCGTTGTGGCGACGTTTAGGGGAGGCCTATGTCCAGCAGTGGACGTCTTACTGCTGAGATGATGATGATTAACTCACAAAGGTGAGTTTGTCTTGGTAGTGTATATAAATTAACGTGCATATTGTTTCTGTGTACGTAAACTTACACAGTTATATACATATACAAGACCAACGCCCATTTGGTGAAATGAGTGCAAATAGTATAGTTATAATTATGTAGATGTCTTATGTATTCAAAAGTTACCTGATTAACCTACATAGCTCTATATTATTGTTGATTTACTGGCAGTCATTCGCATTCTATTTAAGGCTAAAAATGCGTAAATTATTCACATTGTGACATCTCGTTTAGCAGTAATTTTAAAATCGTTGTAACAGTGTCATTTTTAGTTCACGCTTTACGTTTATGGTTTATGGTAAATGTGCAATATTTTTATGTTTTCACTTGTCTTATGGGGTCACTTAGATCACGACGCTTGATATAAAAGAAGGGGCGTAGCTACTACATACCGTGTCAAATATACGGGCCCTCCAGGCTCCAGGGGCCCCGGTTGGAAGCTTAAAATGTCTATACCACCACCACCTAACCACTTAGGCCTACATTGTTGAATGCAATAAGGAATTGAGTATTGAGTATCTAAAAACTCAAATTCTTACTAATGAGATTGCTGATGATGCTCTCAGGTTATCGGCTTGTCGAAATGTCAGGTGATATTTGAATTTATTTCGTTATAAAACCAATACAAAAGGGATATTATAATCGAACTGGCACTGAGCTTTACCACAATCATGCTCGTACTTAGTTCCATAAAACTCTTTTTTTGAAATATATGTTATTTTTTTATTGTGCAGACCTACCACAGTGTTGTCTTTTTAACCCTAAGGTTGACTGGTAACTGGTAGAGAATGCCTTGATGCATTACGTCCGCCTATGTACCACTACTGTACATGAAGCTTAAATAAATACCTAATCATATTAAAGAGAGGCCCCCATTTTTTTTATAATACGGGGCCCCTTCTGTGTTAGGTACGCCACTGTATAAAAGACAGTTGCAACAGCATCACACGAAACTGTAATAGCATCATAACGTTATCTCTGATCTTGAAGCACACGAAAAACTGATTTACGCACTTGTTGTGTACTTACCATAGTTGACATCGTTACGACATATTTTGTTTAATGCGAGATTTAGTTTACACCACTTTTAGTTCTAGTAATATTTTGTTTAGTCACATATTATATCCACTATATCAGAATGGTAATTTTAAAATGTCCAATTATCAAATAGTCAACTAAAATTGGACGTAGTTAAGCAAAAATGATCCAATTCACACTTGGACAAATATGAGTTAAATGCATTGAACTGATCCAATATGATCCAAAAACGTTTTAATACTTCACCTACAAAATTATACTTTTTATTATTAAAACAAATACTACTGAAAAAATACTTATTGAACTTTAAACGTCAATATCTCAAAAGTAACTGGATGAGTATTGGATCCTTATGGTTTAATTAACTACGTCCAATTACTAATCAAATAATAATTATTTCTTTGAAATTACAATAAAAAATGCAGATAGTATTAATACGTTTACCAATAAATTAAAACAATTTCTTATAGACAAATGCTACTACACAATAGACGACATACTATAACGACAAACATCAACTACAATGAACAATATTATATATTTTTCATATTTTATATAAATTCAATTTATACATAATTCAATATAATATACTGTTTGTATTTGTGTATTATTGAATTGTAATGACATTATTATTGCTTTGGAATTTGTATTGTATTGACATTATTACTGCTTTGACATTTTAATTGTACTGACATTATTATTGATTTGACATATATATTTTTTTGTAGATATGATTTAATTTAAATAATAAAAACATAATTTCAATACTATGACGATAACACAACCTGACATTTAATTGGCTTTATACAGACATTACATACATAAATTAATTTAAATAATAACATAACTTCATAAAAATAACGACAAAAAACAAATGAAAATTCATAATTTAATAATAGTTACTTATACACAGACGTTACTATAATATCTATACATAATTAATTTCAATAAATACATAATTTACTTACGACAATTTAAATTATAATATACAAAAATAAATTAATTTCTATCAAATTACTTCTATTAATGATTAATTAATACCATGAATTGTAGCCGAGTCTTGGTCCTCTCTCCTAACCTTTGCTGTGCCCGACAGGGTCCATAATTGGTCTTAATAATATTATGTATACCACCTGTATGTACTATGGAATGCAATAAAGTATTGAGTATATAGTAATTGACTGCGAAAGTACCTACTTCTTTGTCTTAGATTGGGTTAGGTATCCCGGGTTTGATACTGATGTCGGGTTTCGGGGTGTTTTCCAATTAGAAGATTTTATTCTAATGAGATTGTACTCATTAAAACATTCTAAAGTAAATAATATAACTATGAAAATAGACAATAGATAGTGTTTATGCGTATATTACACTACTGCTTCTTCAGTGATTTCATTGAGAGAATAATAAGGTGTAAAAACAAGCCACTCAGACAGCGACAGTACCCCACGCTCCCCAGTAAAGGGGAGTGAACGATCATCGAGGGCTGATGGTAGGTCTACCACCGCCCGCCTCACGCTCAGGGCACCGCGCCACTCCTCATCAACGTGACTTGTGAGGACTCACATAGTGTGAAAGTCTCGCGAAGAGCTTACTATAGAAATGATCCTATGAAGTAAGGTCTTGCCGTGAACAGAATGTTCGCGGAGGGTCATTCAGCCGCGGAGAATCTTAACACCGCGATGTAGGAATGCGCGTCATCGGCACAGCGCCATCTAGTTGAGCGGTTACGAACTAAACCACAGTGGCCATGAGGTTATGATAACTGCGAGCGTGGTATTTTTAGAATATTGTAATCTTTTGTGTGAGTGATATTGGTCTGTAAGAGTATTCAAAAGTGTTGACGAATTCTATGAATGATCAATATAGGTAGTTAAAGTAGGTTGTCGTAATTCGATGTAAGTAATTAAAATAGGTGTCTTACGCTGGCACTCAGAGTGATTCATTAGCGTTAATCATCACTTAACTTCTAAACGGTACATTAGAAAATTGTCATATTGACAATTTCACTATGAAAAACTGTCAATGTGACAATTTTTTAATGATGATTAACGTTAATGGACATTAAGGGACGCTAATGACTCACTGTGAGTACCAGCGTTAGAAATATTAAATTACTGAGTTGTTTAAAGTTAATTACTCAGATACCCGCGAAACGAGACACAATAGCAAAACAATAACAGCGCGGTCTCATAGGACCGGTTGGGGATTCAAACGTTAATATACACTTAAGAATAGTGTACCTATCTAGAAAGACGTACGGTACGTAAGTGCTGTAGTTAAGCACTAAATATTTGAGCTGCGGGAATTATTTATTTATTTCTAAACACTTGTACAACATAACAGAGCATGTCCAAGGCGTACAATGGAACTTACAAACAAAAATTCATTAATAAAACAATAATAAACCAATAATAATATAGCATATCCCACATAAACATTGAAGAAAAAAAACTAACATATAATTCACAAATTTAAAAAATATGATTGGTCGGAAGAGCTAAAGAATTTATTTGATGCTTTCTAAACTAATAAAAAGACAATTAAATACATGGACGGTAATAACAAAGTCAGTACTGATCACTACACAAAATATAATAAAATTACCAACAGAGTTTCGAAACCACAGCCTGACCTGACTGCCTCACCTACATAATACAGATAATACTAGTAATCGTAGCTCTCTCCTATTCAATACGATAAATTGTATACTTTACTATTTGCTGAACTAAATGTGATGTAGATGACAATAGTTACCTCAAAGCAACCAGTAACGTAAAATTTCTAACACTATTACGATGCAAAATTTTCTAAGGAGATTGGATTGCTAATAAATTTCATAATCAAATACTATTTTGAATAGAGATTTTAAAGAAGAAACAAAATCCATAGAAACAAATGAATTAGTAATTTTAATACGAATTTATAATTCGAACACAATCTGAAGATATTATTATCAAATTTTAAAATGTGCAGTTTCTAAACAAGTTGTGTGTCTATCAGAATTTAATATAGAGCAGCTACTTTACAAAATTTTTATAGAATATTTCATCCTTCTTGAAAAAATTAAGCAGACGAAGTTTCAAAATATCTTACATAGACTATGAGGTGGACTATGTAACATAGTCCACCTTTCGTTATTTGGAATGAACCTTTGTATAATAATTCTGTTAGTATGCTTTTGACTGATTCGCACTGGGCCCTCGTAGTGGATTACCGACTATTCCCTCTCTTAAACAGGAGGTCCAGCAGTGCAATCATAAAGCTAATTATGCTATTAAGTAAAAACATTCTAGCTTCTTGTTCTTTAGTTTAAGTACGTTAAGCACGGTCTGTCAGTGAATGTTTACTTTGAGGCAACCGTATATGCATTTGATTATCCACATACCTGAATCCTGGCAAAGAAGAATTAATCAACCTGTATGACATTAAAATTGCTATCGATACTTTGTAAAAAACACTGTACTGGCAGAATCTACAAAATGAAATAGGTACTACAAATCTTTCTCTGGCAATAAGACAATCAAAAAATTACTACATCGGGAAAGTAAACAATCTTTTGGAGTCTACTGTTGGCCGTCAACAAGGTCCCACAGGCCAGTAATCGTTAGTTTAGTTATTCACCCAATTATACGTGTATGAATAAATGAATTTAAGATTTTTGTTTATTAGAAAATCGACCGTGAAACTGCTGTTGCATCAGTTTCGTGTTTTGTTCAAGTTTTCAACCAGAATGTTGCAAAAATCGCTTCCTTGACTAGAATTATTTCGAAACATTTTGTATTTTGATAGAAAGGAAGATTTTGAAGGAAACTTGGAATTATAATTTATCATATTTCATGCGTTTTAGTTCCGATGTTAGTTGCAACAGATAAAATTTACCTACTAAGATCAAGGTTTTAACAAAGATATTGAATAACTTTGACCCTGGGCCTACTCGTAGACAACAGAGTATGAAAAAGAGGCTTATAAATCTGATATATGTACCACAAAAGGGATAAATTTGATATACCCAACAGTAAGTTGGTCAGCGGCGCCCGTTTTCAATAACCTACCGCAGTTCATAAATAGATAGCTATCTCCGATAAACAGTAGATTCTATGTCACAACTTTTGGTTGGAAATGCTAACCGTCGGTAGGTTATAGGAAAGCAAGTAAAAGCAAAAGGATAGATTTGTTTATCTTTAGTAGCTGCAACTTTAGATAGGTAGCTTATTGAAAATGGGCGTAAACGTTATTTTCATGGCTACGAGCTCGGCGTCGAGACTGTCATTGTCAACTCATAGTTCATAAAGTTCTTCATACATTTGCGTTCGCTGTTCGACTGCTGTCTCGACGCCGAGCTCGTCGCCATGAAAATGACTTTTAGAGAATAGCATAGCTGATGTCTTCACACCTGGATTTGTTTTATTGGTAGGCTCGCGTTTGACCACTATCTCACTTAACAGTAAGCGATGATGTAGCCGACGATGGAGCACGCTTGCCTTAAAGTAATCCATTCACTCTTGTCTTAAAGGCCCCTAGGTTATAGCTTTCAGGAACCTGACTCCTCGGAGGACCCCGGAGGACTCCGGCAGGGAATTGCACTTCTTAGCTGTACTGTATATATTGTTAAATGTAGTCCCCCTGTGCAACTTATGAAGGGTACCTATGGTTTGAGATAACAATACAAAGTACGGGGAACAATGATAGATATACAATAGTGTTTCTCATTCATTCGTCACAATAGATGCACTTTTTATCTTGCATAGTTCACGATATTTCTTTTGATTTCTACAACTTTCAAATTCTAATTTTTTATTCAATAAGTTGGTCAACCAACGGTTGTTATAAAATACACAACAAAACAACGCTAGATGCAGTTCAATAAGATTTTAAAATTACAAAAGAAAGAAAGAAAGTGTTTATTCAACACTGACAAAGACATGACACAACAACTAAAAGCAACAATCATAAGTGACGCAAGGGGAAAGGATAATAATTATATAGTTTAACAGCAAAAAAGAGCAAATAGTTGTCGAGCACGTTTTCAACTTTTACAAATTCCTACATTATCCAGCCTATACAATACGCGAGTATATTTTATGCATAATAAAGTAAATAAAAAAAAATTAGAAAGGAATCTAAACTATGTTACTCAGTGAAGAAAACATTACTTTTTATTGGTGAAAGAAAAAAAATACCATTTATTTACACGAAATGACGCAATTTGAAAACCAGCTTACAAACATAATCAATCATACCTCGAAAATCATAACATACGAAGAAACAAACCTCCTTTTCCTTTCCTCTTTATAATATTACTTTAGATTTAGATTAATAATAATATATGTACCTACACGTATCAAAAACCACAACATAAATTGTTTCTGATAAATATCCATTCTCTCCCCCAGGTCAGTTCGGGCGCGGCATCCTGAAGTCCATCTCGTCCGGCATCAGCAAGCCGCTCAGCCAGCTGATGGCCGGCGCCAGAGACATCGGCTCCCTGGACACGGACCGCGGGTTCGTGGCCAGTCTAGCTTCTGGAGTTACCAGCGTGGCCAACGTGGCTAATTCCGTTGTCGACTCTTTCAAGGATCGTGTGCAGGCTATTTATCCTGGTAAGGAGGTTTTTCTATTACTTTGTACCTTCAAAGACTATAAGATAACAAGCTAGTCATTCTAACAAATGATTTCTATAAAATTTAATTGTATTCGGGTCGACTTTTTAACCCCCGACGCAAAAACGACGGGGTGTTATAAGTTTGACGTGTCTGTGTGTGTAGATGTATATGTGTCTGTATGTGGCATCGTAGCACCCAAACGGAAGATCCGATTTTAATGAGGTTTTTTTTGTTTGAAAGGTATATCAGTCGAGAGTGTTCTTAGTAAGTGGAAATCGGTTCAGGTCCTCAAGGTCATCAGGACCTGAGAGGTGGAGAGTCGTCGGGGGTTTTTTAAATTTTGGTTTAGCCGGTTCAGCTCTATACTCATTTTTATGTTTTAAAAACTCATGTACTCATAATCAATAAGCCTTTTTAGCAAAAGAATGAAGAAATTTAGCACTGAATTACGTTAGACATAAATAACAATTGGCCGGGCTGTTTGTCTAAGTTCTTTGAGAGTCGTTATGGTAGATAGAAGATTGAAAACCTAAGTTTTGGTAAGTAGTATCAAGGACAGGAAGATGATGATGATGAAGTAGTATCGTGTTACCCAGTTCCTGGGGTGTGGAGGTCAGATTACTGATGATTATATTGGTAGACTGATGTATTCGGTTACATTGGAGGCCGGCCCCAATTTTATTGGAACACTGCTAGACATGGGACTACCTAAAAGGACAGATAAGATGTAGAAGACGTTGATATTTAGATGTATAAAACCAGTGTTTCTTATGAAACTGAATCGTTTGTGTATAATAGTCCAGTCAAAATAGACTAAATTATTATTCAAGTTTGCATTAATTCCCAACAAGCTGAATTTTTGTGCAGGCCTTAAATACGTCATTACGAATGATATGTCAAAAGTCCCCATCGATCCCGCTTGTGCGTTGTTTTTTTTCTAGCAAGTGGTGTCATTGCTAGATCGTAAAATTGTTTACAAAAAAGATGTGGACACTTTTCTTCTATAAAGCATCGCTTTCGAGATATTGTGACTTTAGACCGCAGGAAAGTCGTATTTTAAGTGTAACAATCACTGTAGTACTTAGCCTCAGCAGCAACTAAGTCATATTCATACTGAATGCGGGCAAGACACTACTTGCTAGCTCATGAGAACGAGTCTGAGCTTCCTTAAAGATGGTTTTCTTGAAGTCAAAGGTTGAAAGTTTAGGACACTCTTGGTCGAAGATGCTGCGCTTTTTTTTTTTCAGCCATTTTATCCGCTTCATTGCCACAGAACAAACAGTATTTCGTCAAAAAGACGATTCATTACCTCGTGCTAGTACGAGGAGGACTAATCCCAGATTTGGTAGCTATCTCCACCTCACACTGTCTTTTAGCTGCAGCGATGCTGCTCTTCCGAGTGTATGCTTTACGACACTGCTTATGTATCGTTACAGATGGTTTGTCCTTCAAATATTCATCGAACCCATCATCCCTTAGCATGAGTGCATATTCGTATTTTCTATGTTTAAAATAGCCATAATTCGAGAACAGTGCATCGTAGAAGAAAAAGTGCTAGATCTTTTTTGTAGACAATTTTACGATCTACAAACTTTGCCTGAACCATTTTTCGATAGCTCTCGTTGTTTCAGAGATATGCGCAAAAAACTCTAATTTGTGACCTTTGACCTCGAATAAAAAACAACGCACAAACGGGATCGATGGGGACTTTTGACATAACATTCGTAATGACGTATTTAAGGCCTGCACAAAAATCCAGCTTGTTGGGAATTAATGCAAACTAGAATGTCTATTTTGACTGGACTAATAATTAGTAGACCTCTTTTTTAGGTGGGAGATCATCGAATGACTAATCTCGCTCTCGGGCAGCAGAAAGCCGTGTCAGACTTTTACTGACTAATATCGACTCCCATATTCCTTCTTTGCCTTGCGTTCCAGGACCCAAAGTTTTCCCTTCAAGCGAACTCATGGCCTCAGTAGGCTTAGACTTTGTTGGCCCCTACGGTTTTGCTAACATCTCCTTGAGACGCGCATGGTACACTTCGAGATTAGATCTAAAGCTATTTCTTACCGTTTCTTCTCCCACTTCCCATATTTTTCTTTGCTTATTTATATGGCAGAACCACCTTTACCAGAACAGCTAGTAAACTTACCGTATCATCATCTTCTTCTTCGCAGGCACGGTGTGGTGCGGCGACGGGCGCTCCGCCACGGCCCGCTCCAGCGACTTGGGCCTGTTCTTCTTCACGGACACCTGCTGCCGCCAGCACGACGCCTGCAAGCTGTACATCAAGGCCGGGGAGACCAAGTACGGGCTCACCAACACTGGACTCTTCACCAGGTAAGACTGGATACCCTGATTTCTCCAGACGTGGTCGTGATCTTGCAGACGCAAGATCTACATTTGGGTCGAGAGGTTAAAGTTGGAAATACATTCCTCTCAAAACGGTGAAGGAAAACATAGTGAGGAAACCGATATGTCCTAGAACCAAAAATTCGAAGACACATGCCACATGTCTTCGAATTTTTGGTTCTAGGACATGCCAGTTTCCTCACGATGTTTTTCTTTACCGTTTATGAGAGCAGCGGTGATAAAATAAATTACACAAAGTAATGCACCTGAATGGGTTTGAAGCTTTGAACCCGCGACCTACATCTTGCAAGTCAGGGCTAACTGCCCTCGACCACCACTGCTTTCTATTCATATAATTTTACCCATTCCGTTTAGAAGTTCCTGCATAATTCCAATTTGTTTCACTCACTTCGGCTTACATAAACCAAAATCTGTCAGTTTTGTAAAGTGTCACACTCACTGACGACCCATTGTCTCAAAAGTCCCGTTGATGAGGTAACCATCATTTTAGCCGCAAAATATCAAGACATTACGGAACCTACAGCATTAGGGTCTATAATGGTTCTATGACCCTAATGCGATGATTTACACATTTAGGCAAATAAATTGTGCTTTGCGAAACCGTTTTTGGAAGAAGTGTAAAAAGAGTAATGACTGGCAATCTAATATTGTTGGTTGTTGTCGAAAAACGGACAGTTTTGATTGATAACTGTGTTAGGTAATGCCGTCTACTTGACTTGTACTTGAAAATTATCGAAAGGTAAAGGTAAAGGTAAACCTATACTCGGTGGCAACCGAGTATAGGTTTTAGTTTAAATTTTCTGACTTTTTTTTATCTTTAAATAGATTTTTAATATCTAAAAACAATTTTGCTGACAAGTATTAGAGTCGTGTATGGAACATACCGCGCTGTCTATGGGTTTGGTCCTTATCGGGTGGTGGGCTACTCATTGCTTGCTGTCCACGTATCTACGCCTACAATGAAAGCCAGAATTATCCCCTGCGATGATGAATAGAGCGTGAGGATGTCATCTGTTTCTCTTATTGCTTTGGAGGTGGGTGTTTTCCATTGAGTCTTATTCCGTGCCTTGGCCTAAACCAGGACCGAACGCGAGGTCATCGCTACCGATCGCTTCCAATCTCAGTGGCAGCCTATATTCTCAATGGCACTGAACCCGGTTATTGAAAATATATATGAATGTGAACCCGGTTATTGAAAACTAGCTTTAGCCCGCAGCTTCGCCCACGTACATAAAATATAGCCTATGTTACTCAGGAATACAGCAGCTTTCTATTGGTGAAAAAATTTTAGCAATCGAACAAGTACTTCCACAGATTACCTCATACAAACAAAAAACAAACTTTACCTCTTTATTATATTAGTATAGATAACCCATTCCCATAGGCACCATTTTACACGGATTCGAAAAACATTGCAGTAGTATGGGTGTATAAGAGAGTGTCATCTTTTCACCTAATACAAAAACAAAATTGAAAGATAATTAATTGGCTTACACGGTTATAAAATCACCAATCAAAACATTTATTCAATCGTCTCACGGCAATAGAAAATAAATAAATATTGATCGTTTTATTACTGAAGATATAAAGCCTTAACTGTCGATTACTTTCACCACTGAACCTTGTGGCCGCAACGATTAGGGCCTGTTTCACCACCTATGATTAAGTTTCGAGTATCTTACTTGGCAGATAATTTCATACAAATTCTGTTCCATTTTTGAATTTAATCAGTGAGTAGTGCCTACTCGGACATTGTGAAACAGGCCCTTAGTAAAAAGCATAAAACGGCTATGACACCACTCTATTGGGGGCATTCAAAGTAATTGCCGCGAAACTATGGAGTCTATTGTTGGTACATTTTCTTTTTAGAGTTCCGTAATCAAAGGGTAAAAACGGGAGTCTATTGCTAAGACTTCGCTGTCCGAATGTCCATCACCAAGCTGTTTTTCATGAACCGTAATAGTTATCAGTCGGAATTTTTACAGATGATGTGTTTCTGTTGCCGCTAAAAAAACAAATAGATATTTAAGTGGGGCTCCCATACAATGATACACAAACGTGATTTTTTGCCGTATTTTGCTACTGACAGTACGGTACCTTTTGTGCACGACTCTGACTCGCACTTGGCCAGTTTTTATTCAATAATGTAATCTAAAAAACCTAGTCAAACACCGTTGCAAATTCATAATGATAGAAAATAAATTTGACTGAAAGTTCTTGCCAATAGTTTCCGGTATGCACTATACCTATAGTTCTCTCTGTGATACTTCAAGAAGTATAAGAAAAGAAAGAAAGATAGAAGGAAAATACGTTTATTTAACACAAACACAACAAGTTAGAAGGTAAACAATAAATCAAAATATAAAAACTAAATGGCTTGGCAGTGAGTGCTTTTTTTAAGGTGGGGATCAACGACATGACTTCTCCTGCTCTGAGCGGAGCGAGAGGGCGTGTTAGATTTCTACTGACTAAAATCCTCTCCTGTTCCTTCTTCGCCTTCATGTCAGGGTCCCGGGTTCTCTTTCGTTCCACCCAGGGCCCCAGTAGGCTTCGACCCTGCCGGATCCTACAGTTTGCTGCAGTCCCTTTGAGGCGCGCGTGGTACCTACATTACGCGTCGTCGAGTGCTAGACTTAGGGCCTGTTTCACAATGTCCGAGTAGGCACTACTGACTGAATAAATTCAAAAATGTGACAGAATTCGTATGAAATTATCTGTCAAATAAGATACTCGAAACTTAATCATAGGTGGTGAAACAGGCCCTTAACATGTTAAAATTACAATTGTAGTAGGCACAGTTGACAGGCTTCAGGCTTCAGTAGGAATAGTTGAGTAGCTCGTGGCTATATAATACCAGCCGCACGGGTCGATCTTCAAGGTTAAGCAACGCTTGCCAAGATTGATCTGTGGATAGGTGACCATCTTAACATACCGAGTTTCCTCCGTGCCTCGGGAAGCACGTTAAGCCGTAGGTCCCAGCTGTCATTTGTAGATTTTTGACAGTCGTTACGAATAGTCAGAAGCCAGTAAATCTGACTCCAGTCTTGCCATGAAGTACCGTGTTACCCCAATTAATGGGTTGTGGAGGTCTGGTAGGCAGCCGCTCCTCGTAAAATACTGGTATTCAGATAAATCCGGCTTGACAGGAAGTCGACCCCAATATAGTTGGGGTATAGTTGGTTGGGTTGGTTGGGGTTGGTTGGTTAGATGATGAGTAGGCTTAGTCGAAAAGCCTCTACGATAAGTGGACACTAAGTGGTGCTGCAGAATCGAGAAGAATCCATTGAGAAATATTGGCAGTAAACATAGATTTAGAAACGGTGACCTTATCGGGATTACTAAATGTTTGCTAAACGCGTCAACCGGCCGACAACCATAGTTTATTTAAATAAACGCAGTTTAGCGTGGGAGTTTATGTTTCCTTCTTTCATTTTTATTTAAAAAATGCAAAATATTTTATGTTAATATTTACAATGGTTGTAAGCGTACTAAATTAAATATTTATTTATTCTTTTATATATTTCTTACTATAATACAAATATTTAAGGATTGTGTGAGGAGTGATATGAAAGAAAAGGGAGTTAGTGATAGTGTGACGGGTGACAGGACAAAATGGAATAAAAAAACGTGTTGCACCGACCCCAAATAATATGGGACAAAGGCAAGACAAAGAAGAAGACTATAATGAAAATACTTATATGAATAGTTCATCGTTCTTCAGTTTTTTGTAACGTCTTCCACATGGTTACCTTCCATCTCTTTTATACCTTCTCTACTACTTTCCACTTCACTTTTCTACCTTTTCCCTTACTTCTTTTACTAGCATTAGCATTATCAGCCTTATAATGTTCCCACTGCTGGAACTCAGGCCTCCTGTCTTGGAGAGAGAATGGGTAATAATCCGCCGCGCGCGCCCATTGTGGATTGGTAGATGTCACATGTCTTCGAATTTTTGGTTCTAGGACATGTCGGTTTCCTCACGATGTTTTCCTTCACCGTTTTAAGAGCAGTGGTGATGAAATAAATTACACAAAGTAATGCGCCTGACCGGGTTTGAACCTTTCAACCCGTTACCTACCACTTGCAAGTCGGGGCAGTTACCACTAGGCCACCACTGCTGCACTTTTAATAGAATGCCCTTAAATTCTACGTACCTACCATTTTTTCTACTCGAGGAAGCGCACACATTTGGTTAGTGGGTCACATTGAGTGCGCCACGCTCCGCCGACCGCGTTGCGCTTACACATGTTCAAGGGCACTACGAGCGACGCCGCGTGTCGACGTATGTAATGTAGTTAGGCGGTATAGTGGCGTGCGTTGTGTGTGTAGCGTGCGTTGCGTGCTCGCGTGCTAACTACCAGGAAGGTATGTGCTGGTCAATGAACTGTGGGTGGTGATTAGATTTTCTTGGCGTCTTCGACGAGTCTTATCGGTTGAGTTCTTGGCGTCTATTATTTTGGTCATGTGCGTTATATTAAGCATAAAAATGGGGTAAGGACAGGAAGAAGAGGAAGAAGTGCGTTTTAATAAGCTATAGAAAATGACAAAGTTACTAAGATGGGCGTGATATCTTACGACCTGATGCTTTGTAACTTTGTATTTGACTAGGAGGCAGTAAGGATAGGGTTGTTGACGCGAACAGAGCTGCTGTTGTGAAATTCCTTGGGTTGTGCAGATGCTTTGCTAAATCGGATCATACGAGTAGCTCGGTCATATTTACGAAATTTGTAGTCTTAATTTATAGTGAACGTTGTAATAATGGTCGACGATGGTGCCAGAACACTGGTACCATCGTCGATCTGGTACTAGTCTTTTTTAGAACCATGCGCTAGTTTGCCTTGAAGTAACCGTATTCACTCGTGAATTAAAGATCCTTAGGTTGTAACTGGAAACACTGACTCCGGCAGGCATTCCACTCCTTGGCGATACACACAATGATCATGTGTTCCTAAATTGTTTTGTCCAGAAAGGAATGTTCGCCAAGTACCGGCATCGCATCACCGTGCGCCAGAAGCTGCTTCTCCTGCACTGGAAAGGCTGATTATCCTTCAAAAACTGGTAGCAATGGCCTATAGCCAAAGTTTCCCGGATCCTCAAACATAACATTAGCTACGTCACGTCCGTCCCTGTAATAGTAACGTCCTGGGAAATGGCCTATCTTGCTAATAACAACACAAATTAAAATAACACTAGAAACTTCCTAAACCCTGTCCAAAATGACTAAATTTAAATGGCCGACACTGCTAATAACTACGAGCTTCCTACATTAATGATTTACCAATTTAACATGCAGTTGGCTTGGACCTTGTTTAGTTTGAAATAAGGGTTATATTAGCTTGTATGTGTGAGTGGTTAAATTGGTATGCAATGGTATGGTTGAGTGGGTAATATTGCCCAAGAGTGTCGACAAAGATGATTAAATTGAACTGATCGAATGGGTCGAAGGAGCTAGAAGAATGTTGGCAATATTGTACGAGTCGGTTTGGCGTACAGGATGACTGGGTGATTACTGATTGGACCAATCTGCCAGGGTCTTTTAGTTTGCTTAACCATTACTGAAGATGGAATCAATTTATGCCTTTTTCTTTTGTTTTCGTTTAATGATCTGGAGTTTACCTTCGTTATAATTAACTAGCGACCCTCCCCGGTTTCGCACGGGTGCAAAATGATCAGTGTTACCCTGACCGTTCCTCTTGAATCACTCTATTTATTAAAAAAACCGCATCATAATCCGTTGCATAGTTTTAAAGATTTAAGCATAAGTACATAGGGATATAGGGATAGAGAAAGCGACTTTGTTTTATACTATCTAGTGAAGTTTTAAATTGTAATGTTATAGTAAAACAGAATGATTGAACCACCCCTTTTATGGCCATTTTTTTTGCTTTGAGGCGAAATATGGTTATAACTTTTTTTTACGTTATTTTAACCTTATTTTTCTACATTTGGAGTATATTTATTGTATAGGTATCTATACAAAGTCTAAAAAAATAACTTGGCAAAAAAATGCCGTTGTATCTGTAAATTCACTGAGGGTTAATGTGGAACCCATGTTGTTACTAATTTGTGTTATTACCTACAGTATCTATCAGTTTACCGTAAAGCCCACAGAATCCAGGGCTGCGTGATTGTCCGAACAATCCACTACTGCACCGAAGGGCAACTGACGCAAGTTTTTTAGTCAGTATTAGTCTGACACTGCTCCCTGTCGCTCTAATAGTAGGAGGAGCTCGTGGCTAGATAATAACAGCCGCACGTGTCGATCTTCAAGGTTAAGCAACGCTTGCCTAGGTTGGTCTGTGGATGGCCACCTTAACATACCTTTCCTTCGTGCCTCAGAAAGCACGTTAAGCCCTACGGCTTATGGCAAATTACAGCCGGACAAAATAAACCGAACCAAATTGAGAATTTCTTTTTTTTTTCGAAGTCAGACAAGCCTACCGCATTACACTATGTAGTAACAAGATACGACTGGTTGCTTCGCAGTCGCTGACACCCGCCTTAGCGACTGGTTGCTAATTGATTGTTACAACTGTGCGTTTTCATTATCAGCTGTTGCACAATTGTACATGCAGAAATGTATTTGATAATAATGCGCAATATCGCCTAATCGGGTTCAGGGGAGTTTGATAAAAAAGGAGCTTTTGGTTACTCTACAAAGTATATACGACAATAAATGAAAACACTGGCAATGCTCATCATTATGAATTACTTTTAGTATAGGACCAAGCCTGAAATCGTCGACTTATGCAAACGTAAATGTATGAACAACCTAAAAATTTTTTCGCGATTTCAGCATTGTAAAACTGTCAATGTGACCATTACTTACATTTATAAGTTAAGTGAAGTTATGGCAATGCTTAACTTTAATGGACATTAAGGGCCGCCAATGAATCTCTAAGTGCGAGAGATAGTCTCCCTAGCCTTTTTCCAACAACCTCTACAGCAAACCTAAGTATCAATATCCCTATCACAAATACTCCTCAATTAAAACCTGCAAAGAAAAGACATACAAATGACAACTTAAACCAGCCATTACCAATAACTCTTCTACAACCATTTAACCACCATCACACACTTACACGCTTATACAACGCCACTTCCCAAGGCGTCGAGTGTCACTGTGGTTCACGCCGCGCCGCGCTTGCGCAATCTTGTGTAACCAACGGAAGTTAAATAACAGATAACTGTCAGACGGTACCGCTATTGTGGCTTTTGAACGAGACGAATTGTTATAACTGTTGGTTGGCGTGCAGTAGGTCGAGTGTCAGTGGTGGTAGATGCTAAGTACGGAGGGTTTACTGTGACGTGTTAGTGACAGGCGTGCGAGCGAGAATGGACATTAACGTTTGAATCCCCAACCGGTCCTATGAGACCGCGCTGTTATTGTTTTACTATTGTGTCTCGTTTCGCGGGTATCTGAGTAATTAAGTCCACCTCTGTACCTTTATGTCCATAAAGTATTTAATAAATAAAGAGGAATGGTTATACGAATCCATACTTTAAAGCTATGGAGCTTTAAAGGGTGTATAGCCATCACTCTTTCTGAAAAGGGATGGTCTTAAAATGTAACGCGTTAGGAATTCATTGTATCTTGTAGTAAAACGTACGCTGCTAGGCCTTTTTTGTGGTAAATCATCAAAATGACTTCTCCCGCTCTCGGCGGACCGGGAGGGCGTTTTATACGTTAGGCCTACTCGACTGTTAAGTTTTTTTAAATTGTTACCCTATGGTGCATTTCCAAACATGTAAACTTACATACACCTACGCGAAACCTAGACGCTGAAAAACCTATCTTCGATGCGCTAAACGTCGCCAATTTTTCTGTCACCGCGGCCCTGGAACATACAGGAAAACTGAAGGAACACTGGTGGATTTCAGTCTGGTTCCATCTAGAGCGGGAGGAATCATTTGATGGTTTGCCTCGAAAAAAACACCTGGTAGTCATATTTCGTTGACTAAATCTGGCTTTAATGAGCATACGAGTCACCGGTTAATAAAACATCATCATCACAATTTCAATGGAAAGACTTCCACTGCTTGACATTATTCTCCCCTAAATATCGCCACAATGAACTGTCCTGTGCATCTCACATTATCCATCGGATTCTCGCGACCCTCACCAGGTCATCGGTCCATCGCGTGGGAGGCCGCTCCAACGATGCGTCTTCCCATGCACAGTTGTTGCTGCAGAACTTTTCGGCCCTATCGCCCATCTATTATACCAATTAGAAATAACTTCTTTCTAATTAGTTATTAACCTATCACATACCCGCAAAACGAGACACAATAGTAAAACAATAACAGCGCGGTCTCATAGGACCGGTCGGGGATTCATGAATTAATATGACACATTCGCTTGAGCGAGCAGCTGCTGTGCTGTGTGTCGCGGGTTTGATTCCCGAGAAAATTAATATTTGTATGGCTTACTGATAGACAACGTTTTAATTAAAGTAAGGTTAATATTTTTTACAACTGACATCATCATCATCTTTTAGCTAAGTACCTTATTACTGGTTTGTGATCTTTTTCTTTGTGATTTTCTTTTTGTTTTCCCTGCTAAGCATTATATTATCATTCCATTAACTCATTGTTAACACAATCAAACCATATTTTCCTAACCCTCTCCATCTTCATGTACTCATTCATAAACATCTTTAAAACTATCCATCACCATCATCATTTCAGCCGAAAGACGTCCACTGCTGGACATAGGCCTCCCCCAAGCGTGCGTCATCGGTCCACCTTGTAAGAGGCCTTCCAACGCTGCACTGAAACTATTAGCTATACATAAAGTAGTACCTTCTGATGCAATTTGTAATTGTTCAATGTTACGGTCAAAGACTCCAGAGTTTAGAACCTGTTTATGTTTATGTAAGCTCCATTTTGTATCTCCTCTGTGCGATCATATCAAGCCTGCATTGTTGATCGAAGATAATCTGTCATGAAAGTCTGATTAGTTTGTATCTAGTTTTTATTTTCATTCTTCTATGATCCAGTCCTGGATAAGATCTGTTCGCTAATGAATGAAGGAGATACTGACTGATTTTCTGGTGATTTGGGAGAAGACTGAGTGAAAGATTTAGATATATATCTATGTTAAATTTTATTCGATGTGCTTTACATAAGTGTAACTGGCATTTTGTCGTTCAGGTTATATATGTAGGTAAATAAATTATGAAATAGCTTTCCTGCTTTATTTCTTCTTCTTTCGTATGGATGGAATCTCACAATTTTTTTTCTGCCCAGCATTTGGCAAAATGTATGACTCTGGTATTGGCCTCGTATAAACCCTGTAAAATGAAAGTGGTTGTGCATGATGGGCAGCATACCAAGTGCCGCTTGTTTTGGACAGCGGCTCCACACTGGCACTGTGTTATAGATGGGCCGAGGACGCTCCATTTGGCCAAATTTATAGCGGCCAACCTGGGTCCACAGTCGGTTAAAAGATTTCCAGATTGGCTACAGTAATTCGCGTCCAAGGGAGAGATGTATGCAATATTTTATCCTGTATTTTTCTCAAACAAGTCACACACTATCTCTAACTCTATCAATTACCTACTTTATCTCAATCCTATAATTAGAACCCGCATAACTAATTACATCATAGCTTGTCGTGCAGAAGTAAACGGCACTAAGCATCTGCATCATTAGATAAGCGCTTGCACAACTGATCGGCGCGGAGAAAGTTACGTACGTACTCGCTACACGGCTGTTAGTGCGGTGCCTACTTAGTGGGAGGTATCATTGAGCTGATTAGCGTACTGGGGTAAGGTGGAATGCTAACTAGTATTTTACTCCAATTTTTTTTTTGTTGGAAAATTTTGCAATGACTTCTTCTTCTTCTTCTTCTTCATCTCAGACTTCTTTTGATTAACACCACATAACACCTATTCCTAGATTCCTTCATTGCCTTGCGTTCCTTTTTAGGACACCGGTGTGGGGGTCGCTTCTGAAAGGGGACCCCCCTTTCAGAAGCGACCCCCACACCGTTATGTTTATATTTTCTTGAGGAGCGTGTGGAATACTACGCGCCGTCGACGAATTGGGCTAGGTTAGGACGGTTACCGAACAGCTGGACGGTTTGGTACCCGTCTTTAAGTCTAAGTGTACTTACTCTATAGGAAACGTACATTTTGTAAAAATTTAGTTAGTTAACTCTCGTAATTGGATTTATAATTCGGAAGCCCTCCTTTCAATTTTTTTTTCCAAACCACATAAATCAATTGCTTCAAGGAAATGTCAAAATGTGGAAATCCACCGAGCAGATTCGAAGCCTTAATTCTGTAGGTAATTTCTTACTGTGCGTATTTTGGCAAATTGCTGCCTTTTAGAGGGTGTCCTTGCAATATTTCCTGTAGGTTTCGCGAATTAAAGGCAGCCTAACTAGAAACGTACATAGAGGATATGACATTGATACATTTACATAATAAGCGAGTAACGGATGTTGTTATATCATAAGGAATCGGACGTGATATAATTAGCCCATTCGCGATGTTATGATGGTTGATAATAAATCTTTCAATGATGCTTCTGTAAGTGAAAAAAAAACTGCAACGCAACGCAAGAGCAATGTTGGCTCAGTGGTAACGGCCCTGGCTTACAAGTTATAGGTCGCGGGTTTAAACCCAGCCAGGCGCATTACTTTACGTAATTTATTTTATCAATATTGTTCCCAAAACGGAAACGAAACCATCGTGAGGAAACCGGCATGTCCTATAACCAAAAATTCGTAGACATGTGACTTTTACCAACCTGCACTTGGCCCACGAGGTAGATAACGGCCCATTCTCTCTCCTAGAGAGGAGGCCTGAGTCCCTGCAGTGGGAACATTATAAGGCTGATACTATGATATGCTATGCTAATAAAGTTACATCACCATGTTGACAGATTGTGATAAAAAATTGTAGTTGTCGTTGTAGCTTAGAGTTGAAAGTGTAGCTAATTAATTTGAAATGGTTGGCGTCAATGATTGATAAGTATTACCAGCCAATAGTAGTTGTTTAGTTTAATTAAGTAAGTATAATTACTTTGGTATTATTGTAATGGCGAAAGTTTGTGTATGTCTGTTACTTTAGACTGGCCTATTGGCCTAGTGGTTAGTGGCACTGACTGCTAAGCCGGAGGTCGTGGGTTCGATTCCCACCCAGGACAAATGTTTGTGTGATGAGCAAGATCATTTGTTCTATGTGTAATTTATTTATATATCTGTATTTAGCAATATATAAGTATGTTTATCAGTTGTACTAGCTCAAGCTCTGCTTAGTTTGAGACTAAGATGGTGTCGTGTGAAAAGTTCTAGAATATTTGCGATACGGGTAGACTTTGACCTCGTCGTAGCACATAGGATACGTTTCATCGCGGGAGTATGTTCCCTTGAGACAATTTTCTACGTTGACGCGGGCGAAGCCGTTGGCAGCAACTCTTCTTCTTTTTCTTCTACTTGGCGTTAGTCCCGGCTGGTGCCAGAGTCCGCCTTCCTGCTAAGCTTCTTCCACTTTGCCCGATCTTTAGCATCCAAAACAGTCATTCCATTGGCTCTCATGTCGGAATTCACGATGTCCAGCCAGCGCTTGCTAGGCAACCACGTGACTTAGTGCCAAGGACAGCCATATCCATGCCTCTAGTGTTCTATAAATACATTTAAATCATTCCTTTCTCCATTGCCCCCAGGTCCCACTGCAGCTGCGACTCCAAGTTCCGCGAGTGTCTCCGCAAGACGAACTCCTTGGTGTCG
Source organism: Mythimna separata (assembly GCA_030763345.1). NCBI lineage: Eukaryota > Metazoa > Arthropoda > Insecta > Lepidoptera > Noctuidae > Mythimna > Mythimna separata. The sequence goes on along the minus strand of CM061188.1, from coordinate 745,965 downwards.
GCGCAGATCGGCGTCACGTACTTCAACATCCTGGGCCCGCAGTGCTTCAGGAACACGCATCCCATCGTCAGATGTGTCAGGAAGACCAGGTATGAGAGTCGCAGCATTAAGGGGTTTATGAGATTTTATCTTATAACAGTGAGATAACAGATTAAATAGGTGTTTCAGATAATATTCAAGCAAAAATATTTTTTCATAATTTTGAATTTTAGTTATATGTATGTGACTCGATTCATAAAACTAGCGAATTCACAAAATTTTAAATAGTTTTTTGTCCCATGTGGCACATCACTAGCAAGAGGATAAACTAGAGAATTTTTGAGAGAGTTTGAAGATCCCAGTCGCTTTTGGTTCTTTTTTTGTAGCCATGTAAATAGCTGTAACATGAACAGCTTTAATTTAAGTTTGAAACTTTGCGAGTAAATATTAAAACATCTAGATGGCTAATGTCACTAATTTGGTACTAAGTATCAGTAATCACTAAGTACAGATTTTTGTTGAAAAAATTAGTAAAAAGCCGACGAACGATTCCATCACCGGGTCGTCCAGAATCATCTACTGGATCCATGATATTCGTTTGTGCGGCGATGTCTGACACACCCTGTATACCTAATTATTTTTTGTTCCCACAGAATAACGGGTCAGAAATGCGAGGAGTACGAGCTGGACTACACAAAGCCTAGGATGTGGCAGTGGTTTGACAACGAAACCTTCTGAAGAATCACCCAGCAATGTGCAGAAGTAGTCAGCCACATTTCATGCGGGAGAATCTGACACATCTGAAATTTTGTTTCACAAATTAAACAAAAAAAAATTCACAATCATTTCTGAGAAGCTTTTGGCGGATTTTTTTCGAGAGAAGTTCAGCGTCTGTTGGCTGTTTTAATTATTCGCAAAGTGATTCTTAGATACAAAATATATCTGCCCAAGAGGATAATAATAATGTAAAATCATTGAAACAGGCGTAATTTCGGCAAAATGGAGCTGAGAATGCTACCAATTGTAGTTGGCTCCCTCAGTGAAGCTTCGCGAGAAGTCTAACTCGATGCATTTGCTGCAGAATAGTGGAAAAACATTCGAATGTACTTAAATCCCGCGCAGTGGATTACTGCCCATTCCCTCTCCTAGAGAGGAGGCCTGAGTCTCAGCAGTGGGAACATTACAAGACCGATAATGCTAATACTAATAAATGTACTTAAATCTGCATTGTAATGGAAAACAAAAAACTGTGTAATATTTAACTTTGATCCTGGCTAATTTGTAGGTACGACCTGCAAATGTACGAGCGAAGCAGAAGAAAAATAAATAAAAAAAAAAACTAATTGTGATAATGTCTAGGAAAGTCAATGACATGTGGTAGTTGGTATTGACGTGAAAAAATGACAGCTGTCAAAATATTAAAGAAAAAGGGAATATAAAACAAAAATATCCTTTAATCAAAATAAAAAGAATCCAAGTGTTTAAGAACTTAGACAAATGCAACTTAGACAAATGCAGCCTTTTTGCTCTTGCCTTTTTTTTTACAAAATACAAATGAAGAGTGCAAATTCACTGTCATGCATTTTGTATGTTTTTATTTTAACAAAAATAAATTGAACAGTTATATACTGTAAATAATTATATAGAATTAAGTTACCTATTTATTGCGTAAGAGACAATCCCATCCGTAAAAAGAAAGATTTATACTCAGTAAGCTAGTTTTTAAGATTTTTTGTAACAAAATAGATAATAATAATAATTTTGGAAATACAGAAATTGTTTTATTTTGACTGTACATAGCAAAAAAATTTTTTTTTTTTTATATGATTTTAATTTTTGATTTGTGTTTGTGTGATTTACGAAACAGGCTTTCGGACAACGAGCAATGGGCAGCTCGCTGTCAGACCGTAGCCCTATTGGACATCAACTTTACCCTTCAGCAAGGTCAATATGTGTGTGTTGTGTGTTTGGGGGTGTATGTATACACACACACAAACGGGAGAACTCATTTGATGGTTTCTCACATCAAGGTCTTAAATAAAACAAACAATATATTTTTATATAATAAAACATCAGAATATATTTCGAAATTACATTTAACAACGGATAAACAATTAATTACTGCACAATCATTTTAAAAAAAAGATAAAATAAAAATCACGAAAAATTTTTTTGCTCAGTCTGAGCGTCGTCTAAACGGTTAAATTGATATTTATTTTGTGCGTAAAATGTCCTCAGAAAATGGTGTATATCGGATATGTAATAATTAATAATATTATATTTATTTATTTATAGTTCAAAATGATATTCCGATGAGACAGTCAATTGGCGATTTATATGATTGTTACAATAATGTTTATTATTTAAAGTATTTTCTATAGAATGCGCGGTACACTGGTTTTTTTAAGCAATTTTTTTTGGTCTATTTGCAAATAAATAATGTCTGAAAAACTAGATACGTTAATATATGTAAATTATAATGCACATTCTTTATTATATTACTGCAGCAGTAAGTTATAATCCTAATAATATTATAAACGCAAAAGTTTGTGTGTACGGATGTTTTTTACTATTTTACATAAAAATTACTGAATGGATTTCAATAAAACTTGGTATACAGGTAGACCATGTACATTTGTTTGGGGATTTTCATAATAATTCTTTTGCAAATAGACCAAACTCACAAGACTTCTTAAAACGTGTACATTTTTTCCAAAAAGTTAATATCTTACAAAATGACAGGTTTGTTTTCTACCAGTAATAGATTTAAATGGCTGCATGGATAAATGTTTTTATCTAAAAAGTTTGTTTAATAATACACTGAATAATATTTATAATCTGATATTGTAAAAACATATATGAAAAAAACTAATTATTATTCTACAAAAAAATTTGGTGTTCCATCAAGAAGTCTTTAAAATCATCGTTCCTTATTTTAATGGCTTTTTACCATTTTTTTAGAATTTTTTTCCAAATATTTTTTTATAATATCAGATTATGGCTTCTTATATATTAGATAATAACACATATAAAATCGAGAATAATATTAAAACACACATAAAATGACGTATTCACATGGAGACATCGACACTATAATATATTTTACTATTTAAATATAAAATTCTAAAGTAAGCTACGCCTACTAAAAATCTATGAAATATCTATGGGCCTATCAAATATATAGATATATTGCTTAACGTGGTCCGATGGGATTATTATAATTAGGCGTGAACCTAGTTAAGGTTAATAAGATTTTTTACGAATTAAAGGAACATGGAATGGCGGGCTCGCTTAAACTTTAGTTAATTTGAACTTTAGTAAAGAAAAACCTTTTATTGAATTAAACCTTTTAAATTCTTTGCTTTTTTAGTAAATTTGGTATGTATTTAGAAGTAGATAAGTATGTTTATGAGTTGCTATTACTCATACCACAAGTTCTGCTTAGTTTGTAACTAGATGGCGTTGTGTAATATTATTATTACCTATTATTTTTCTCTGATCATAGTGTGATAGAGTGCTTATAATTGATTTAGATGACCTTTGTCATATGTATAATCGCGGGTATTATTTTGGTTTTTAATTTTTAGCAGAAATCTATCGTTTCAAATCAATCACTTGTCTTCTTATGTGTATTCTTAAGTATTTTTATGAGTCCAAAATTCCAAGTTCCTCATTCGTTCGACCCACGACTTGGGCTAAGAACGTCACTAAAGTGTCATTCTCGCACAAGTGTGAATAATTTCGCAAAGCAAGCGAGGGACAGAGAAAGGGAACAGCAGTAGAATTAGCTCCGCACTCCATTTTATAGTAAAACCAAAACTATTACGTTGGTGTTTCGTTCTTCAAACACTAAGCGTGAGAGCCAAAAGGATGTAACTGGTAGTTACGGCTTTTTGCCTCTGTTAGTTTGCAGTGTTAAGTCGCATCTTGACTTAGCGCTTTTTTAAACAATCATTTTCTTTCTAGTCGTTGAAGCAAAGCCAAATAAATAAGCTTACCTCCTAATAAATGCTTTAATAAATATTTTTATAGAAACGTCAAACGGTACGATTCTTCTAATTCGCGATACCTTATTGTCGTTTCCCTGGATACGAGTTTGTCTCTTCTACATGAGTTTCCTTAGTTATATGTGGCTTCTTTCCAATTCACATGACTTTTATTCATATTAAAATCAATTGATTGTGAAAATAAATCTTGTACAAAATGTTTTAAGATGACATTTCAAGCGCATTCACGGCATCACTTCAAATCTTGTAAAGATGTGTGATTTGTTCGTTGATTTACTAGTTTTTTAAGTATATTTTAAAACATATCAAACAGCATTTAAATACAAGAAGTAATTCGTACAAATGATTATAAAATTAGATGCTAGTGATCAATTTACTATCGTCGTACAAAATCTATTTTCTGCAATGATGGGTTAATTTATATTTGATGAAGTTTATAAAAATGTAGATACGTTTATATACGTCTATAGTTTAGTGATCTAGCTTCTAAGAATGACTAATCTACTGCTGATGTAAGGATGGGCCAGGATAGTCCAAGTGTGAGGCGAAATTGGTGTTTTTTTTTGGACCCTGGGGTTAAAAATATGTCCTAAGGTAAACGATTAGAAGCGTTAAAAACTTCCACGTTGGTTTTTATTTTAAAAGGTTTGGTTTTTTGATCGACTGGCGTTCTTAAAAATTAGCTGTCTCATGTTTTGTGTATGATGACAGTTTTATTTTATTTTAGTAATTTCTTACCAGATTTTCAGCCGATCAAAATACCAAAACCCAAAAAATACTAATAATTACAATACTGAATTACAATTTAACATCAAGTAGAGAAGTTAAAAATACATCTAAATTACTTTAACGTCTAATAATTCAATAATACTAATATAATTATAATAATATTATGTATAAACATACCTAGCACGCGCCATCTATGAAATCAATACGATACTAATAAAATAAGGCAAACAGGTATTACGGAGGGATCAAATAATTATGTTATTCCGAACATCAGGCACTCAAATTGAAACCATTTCCTTTAAAATAGCGTCGCTACATCTAAGGCTAAGCATTTCAACTGAAGACTACATTCATATACTCTACTTTCAATTCTGTTTGTGAGTAGATGCACATTTGAGTATTGTGTGTATTTTATGCACTTGAGACAACTTTGCGCATGTGGTCATTATTGCGCACGGTGTGCTTTCTTTGTGCATCTATTTAACTCAGTTATTAGCATACATTATAATGCGTATTTAATTGCGTGTGTCTGATTCTTTTGATCTTATCGACTTTTTGCTGTACAAAGGGCATTAAGTCCATTTTTGTGAAATTGTTTTTTTGATACATTGTCCTTAGTGTATTACGCTCTTCTGAACGTTATATTTGAAATTGCGCTTGAATGAAAAACATATAGATACTACTACCCGACATTCGATTAAAACCCCAAAACAAAGAATCATTAAACGTTTTCGTTTTTCGATGATGGTTAAAAAAATGGAGTTAATTTCTTTGCAGTTCAAAGGGTGGTTCTAATATCAGATCTTTTTCGATTGGAACTTATATTGATTTGCATTGTGTAGTCTTCAGTCTACATGCTCTAAGTCCTAAGGCGTCCATTCTAAGGGAAAATAAAAACACTATGTGGGTTTACTAATAGCCTAAAAATTTTAAGGAACATACTTTTGGTTTGTTTTTCATAATATTTTTTTGGCAATCTATTTTTTGGATGGACTCGTAATTTTTGTTTATTTTCTGTTTCTAATTTCATGTTTTTGAGTTCGCAATTTATCTAATGTATTTTTTTTCATGCTTTCGTGTTTTTGTCCATTTTTTACCTTATGTAGCCTTACTGTTCCTCTGTGGCTTGATGATTTTAAAAAGCCAGCTGTATATGCCATATCACTGGTCATTTTAACACTATTTATAAATTAGATATCAGTTCTATATCAAGATGATAGCCAGAAATCTGACTGTAGCTCAAGAATCTTTTCAAAATCTTTTTTCCAATGATAGTCTCGTATTTGATCACTATTTCACCTGATGCTAAGTGATTGATGTGGTCAATCCGATGTCTAAATACAGTTTCCTTCCCCGATATGTGTGTGAAGCAAAATAACCAGCTTCCTTCGCCTTAGCTCAACAACATCTATGTATAAGCTACGCTAAGCGATACGAACTAGCCTTGTTTGTCAGCTCATGACTAACACCCAGCTTCTGGACCAAAATTATCGAAAACATAATGCAACAAATCTGTGGTGTTCATTTAAAAGGGGATGAGTAAAATATGTTGAAAAATTAGTGACTTACTTAAATATACTCTAAATATGAATATTTTTTTTTAGGAAAAATAGATAACAATTCAATGTATTTTATTTGGTGAAAGTCAAAGAATATAATAAATCAAAACAAAATAGTAAAAAGCGGTAGGTAACTAAACTTATATTAGTTGTATAGTTTTGTATTTTATGACTACTTGACCCTTGACACCACAGATTTTATCAGACTTTGGTGCTTTTTTGAATAGTATTAATTATGACGTATCGATAATTACGTTCCAGAAAACGGGAGAAAATCAATGACATCACTCTACTTCTACCTAGCTATGTACTCTCCACGATATAAACAAACAAATAGCCTTAATTAATTCGTTTCGCCAAATTTTGCAGCGGTGGACCCAAATATTTGTTGATATTACTTATTATGCAGTTTATAAGTGAATTGTGAATGTGAATACGATGCCTAAATTTGAAGTAGAAAAGTTACGATACTTATTAACTAAAATATGAAATGGTAAAAAGTCGTTAGTGTACTTAATGGCTTTTTACGCGCATACTTATTGTAACGACAGAAAAAAATTAGAAAAAAAAAATTACAATTTCCGATGGTTAGACAGTAGACATTGATAATAATTTTACTTGCGTTAGGTATAAAATGTTAGATAGTTTGCCTAAAAATAACAAATTATCGTTTATGGTTACATAAAGTTAAGTAGTTTTATAATGGGATGGGTTACACTTAATGGAAGATTACACAATGAGTTTCGGTATTTAAATATTTTTTACAGTTAATTACAATCACTATAATGTCTGATTCATTGAATAAATGTACAGCGATTATTCATTCTTAAAATTACGACTAGTTATACAATATCACATAAAACACATAATAATATATTAAACAAAAAATTACAACTTACGTAAAATTGTATTTTAAATATTTATGTTACATACAGTTTGCATAAAACAAATATTATAATTTTTTGACATAAATATTTATATATTTGCTATAATTCAAACTCACACATATTTATTTATTTAAATATAAAATGACATACATTTATACGGAGTACAAACATTAATCTTAGGAGACACACTGGGATCACAATGATATATTAACGCCTAATCATTCCATAGCTAATACTCTCAAGCCTGTCTAACCTACTTCGAATAATACCGTCGTTTACAAATATCTATACGATATTTTTTAAATTCTCTCCCAAATTTTATTATTGAACTGAAAATCTAAAATCATTCTACTGGGTGATGGGCGTTTAGTTTAGTTAAACTCCGATAGATGGCGAGACTAAAACAAAGTGAATATATTATTAAATACGGTTTCTCATCACTATCATCATCATGAACACAACCCTACTCCAACCACAATGACCGGTATTGTGCATCTTGCATTTTTGAATTATCGCGGTCCTCACCGGGTCATCAGTCCATATTGTGGAAAACCACAATAACGCTGCTTCGTCCGGTTCGTAATCGCCACTTAAGGCTCTTATGTGGCGTTCTACGAGCAGCACACTCTGGCCCCTATTACACAAGTCTAGCGGTTCTTTGAGATATGTAACTGTAAGCTTGTTTCTCCAGCGTATGACTTCATTTCTGATAGATCACACAAAAAAACTTCAAGCGTAGCTGTTTATTGCTCTATTAGTGACTTTAAGCTCTTTAATAAGGTCTTTTGTGAGCGACCGCTTTAGTGGCACGTATACCATAATTGACAAAACGCATTGGTTTGAGATACTGGTATGTTGGACAAGAGAATATCACGCAGCATCCCAGATGATGATCAACTGATACGATTCGATTGTTAACCTTTTTCTCGAAGTCAGGTTTACCTAACTGGACCATTCGTTCCAGGTAAATATAATTGTCTACAACTTCGAGCGCACAGTTTCCAAACTAATACATACATAAAAATGATTTAGTTATGAGAATTATTATTTGATTTAAGTAACTGATAATCACAAAATTAGCGCCATCTACCGTCGCAATACTTACAAAGCCCATCATACGCAAATACTTTAAACATTTATTTTTACTACCATTTATTTAAATTCAGTCCTCCAACATTAATATTTTGTTCAAAAATTCATTGATCCATTTAATATTTATTTCTTTACCGCCGATCCGTCAACTTCCCGAAAGTTTATGTATTTTTACCCGATTTTCTGTATAGCATAGCAAGTTTAGTTTTATTAGTATAGTCAGAAGCTCTAAAAGTATTAGGAGACTGATATAATACCCTTCTATTTGTAGAATAATGAAACCAATAAGGATATAAATATTTATGTTGGTTTTATTATTCTAGTTTAGATAATACTTTAATTAATCCTCAACAGATGGCGTTAAACAAAAAGTTGAACGCCATCTATCGACGATAAGATTAAATACAAATATTCTAAAGGATTCACAGAAGTTATGGTGTTAGGAGTTCCGCTACAAGGGGTGCTATGGGGTAGACAATAGTTACAGACAAAGACGAGTTGTGGACTAGACTGCATAAGATGTAAGTGTGAACTTGTATTTTGTATCTATTACTTAGTAAAATAACCTTAGTGACGGATAGTATTTTTTAATTTAAATAAAATATTTTATATCAAGATTTTTTTTACTTTCCTAATATGCTTCATCAGATTTCAAAATCGTCAAATAAATAATTATAGATAGTTGATGTTACAGTTGTGGTGTTTTGTTGTGACAGTTGTTGTTGTTAGTCAGGGCCTTAAGTCTGCTATTAGAATTGTATCTGAATTGTCGATCACTGACTTCATTTTTGTTGATTTTAAAAAATTAACAATACCAAACTTGTCAAAATCAACAATTATGAAGTCAATGATCGACAATTCAGATCCAATTCAATTAGAAGACTTGAGGCCCTGTTGATGTTAATGTTAAATTATAAGAAAAATAAGAAGAAGAAAGTAACTACTCTAAAATCAATCAGCAGTTCACACTACCCTCACACAGTCTACTTCACTTGCAGAAGAGAGGTGCCACACATTCACGTATAGGTGGCAGCACAGTCGAAGAACGGGAAGCAGGCGACGGACTCGGCGGCCGAGTGCTAGAGGACGTGCAGGTTCTCGCAGGACTTGGACTTGGAGTCGCGCGCCCACACGCGGCCTAGCAGGCCTCGGACCTGGCCAACAGAAAAAATACTATATTAGTAGTACTCCTGACTTAGTAAAAACGATATACTGGGTGTAAGGGACAGCCCTCCACTAACTTTAAGGGCTTGCTCAGTAGACGAATCTGAACATCTTACCACAAAATAATTTTTCAGGAAACGAAAAAAAAATCGACCTCTCCGTAGAAACTGTCCGATAAAATTTTGTATGGTGCGACAAATTTTTTTTTCAAAGTAGGAGATTAGTAAGAGGTTTGAGGGTATTGTTATTCGTGTTTATTGTTCACTAGTGTTTTCCCACGGCCGGCTGGGCAAAATCTATCTCTATGATTTGGTGCTTTTGTGGGCTAGTGAAAGAAGTAAGTAGTATTTTCAGCTTCTAAAAGTCTCTTCAGTTTGATTGCTGATTTGGAACTTTTTATTTTTATTTTTGCAGTTGTTTTTTTTTTAATTACTATCATTGTTATTTGGGTAAATTAAAAAAAACTCAGTTTTTTTTAATCAATAATAAGCCGACGAATAATTCCACCACTGGGAAGTCCAGAGTCTCACACACGCTGTATATTTTTATTTAATGAAATTGCGATAGCTATATTAGCTTCCTTATTAAATATGTAGGAAGTGAATGGTTACCAGTTATGGTTCAGCCTTGCTCAATGTCCTATTACCTCTAATAAAATAACATATCACAATCTTAAAAACCTTCTCAAAAAATAAAATAATGTTAAGTAAATTACTGTTCTCTTCGACTGTAAAATCAAAGTAATCACCTTAAGGTGAATGCTTCAGGTGGCCCGCGAAATTCAAATTTTCTTACGTTTTTTGCAATTTGCAAGCCAGTGGTAGGTTGTATGAAGTTAAAAATACTTAAGCGGTTGTAAAACGTAACTAGTTACATAATTATAAACATAAAAATCATCAATACAAGTCTCCAAGCTCACTTAGTTGCAAGAACGTTTTTGACCTCGAAAAAATCATTCCTACACTTAGATGAGCTTGGAGGCTTGTATTAATGATTTTTATGTTTATAATTATTTAACTAGTTAAGTTTTACAGCCGCTTAAGTATTTTTAACTTTATACAACTTATCACTTTCTTTCAAATTGCAAAAAACGTAAGAAAATTTGAATTTCGCGGGCTAAGCTGGAACATCCCCCTTAAACGTAAGTCTTTTAAGAATTTAGCGGTCTACCTGCATGTGTTTGTTTAGAATCGTTAACTGAATCGCTTCCTATAATTTTACACCATGTTATATTTTTTTCCCAAAAGTATTCTAAAATATTTACGTTAACACCGAGTGATTTTACGGCGCGTGTGCACAGCGAGCGTGCGCCTGAGCGTCCCTTCTACCCTCAGTCGACAAAATGCCGCCAGACTATTCACACGTGCGAGCACATGCTTTCCGTGCGAGCAAGATGACTCCTCGGGAGATGGCGAGCGCGCGCGCCCGCGGGGCTTGCGGAGCTGTGTGCTTGTGTGTGTGCGTACCTTGACGCTAGCGGAGAGCCTGGTGCGCTTGCGCGGCGTGCTGTTGGCGGACACGGAGGGGGGCGGCGCGGGCGGCGCGGGCGCCTCCGCCTCCAGCGGCGAGCGCGCGCGCCCGCGGGGCTTGCGGGAGCTGCTGCGCTTTCTGGAACATAAGGAAGTCAAGTCACAAACGGATACTGAATATCGTCTTTTTTAGGAGTTTGAAATGTCAACAAAAGTGTAGGGAGGCCCGAGAACTCCCTCCAAACTATGTAGGTACATTCTCGACTCCTAAAAAGTCACAACTAACTTCAACCTAGTCAGTTAGTCACGACCACCTTCCAAGCTGTTTTCGCACAAGACACTACTGGCTTCGAACTAGCAACAACTAGGTGTGATTGTATTTGTATGGTTGCTCCCTGGTGCATGTCTCACCTGACTCTCTCGGCGTGCTGCTGCTTCAGCCGGATCTGGGTGAGCAGCCCCACCAGCAACTCGTCCACGTTGTGGTTGATGTGTGTGGTTGCTCCCTGGTGCATGTCTCACCTGACTCTCTCGGCGTGCTGCTGCTTCAGCCGGATCTAGGTGAGCAGCCCCACCAGCAACTCGTCCACGTTGTGGTTGATGTGTGTGGTTGCTCCCTGGTGCATGTCTCACCTGACTCTCTCGGCGTGCTGCTGCTTCAGCCGGATCTGGGTGAGCAGCCCCACCAGCAACTCGTCCACGTTGTGGTTGATGCCCACCGATGTCTCGATGAACTTGCACTCGTATGACGTTGCCAGGTTCTTGCCCTCTGGAAGGTTAACATATTTTCACATTAATATGGTTGAGTATACAGAATAAGAAATGATTTACGTACACGAATGCAGGTTGGCCGCTAGGCCGCAGTAGTCAGCCAGATTGAAAAAGTCAAGCAGGAACAAGACAGCCGACACCCCTTATACGGGCACCAACTACCACATGCGCGCCTACAGAGACGTAGAAGTTTTTTAAGGTTTACGACGACCTCCTTTAAGAACAGCGCTTCGGATCAAAAACTTGAACTGTGGAGGGAAAGACACCCCACTCCTCCTATCTTCATCTCTCTGGCAGAACACCTACCACCGGGACATGAACTGCAGTGGCCATCCTGGAAATTTTTGAACCGACTGCGGGCTCAGGTTGGCCGCTGCAAAGAAAATTGGATCAAATGGGGTTTCCTCGACCCATCACAAGTACTGTGCCAGTGTGGAACCCCTTCACAGGATATGCGTTATCTCCTTTCCTGCCCAGCATGCCCAACTACCTGCACCTTCAACGACTTATGCGAGACCAACGACAGAGCTGTCCAGGTGGCTAGATATTGGTCGGACAAAATTTGAGTTGAATCGACACAAGAAGAAAAAGAATGGTTAATACGTGGGTAAATTTGCAAATAAATTGGGGCGCCTTAACATCAGCGATAGTATCACTGCTTATCATCATTGATATGACGAGCACAGTCGAGCACTATAGTCCGTCTAATGAAAGCGCGACCTGGGAACTTTTTTTCAGGACGCGCTTTCATTAAATCAAAAAAAAAATATGTGGTATTACTAACTAGTAGGAGAATAATGTCTTGACACTTCACAATTTTTTTTATTTTCTACAATTGCTGCTGAATAATATTGCTAATTAAATTTAAAAAAAAACTCCAGGTCGCGCTTTCATTAGACGCACTCTAGTTAACATTATATTTAAAAAAAAAACGAATAAAACCTCTAGAGGCTCATTGCGCTTTGCTTTCCTTAATTCTGAGTATTCGTGGTACAGTAACCTCGTGTATCCCGGTACCTATACCCCGGATACACAGTTCCAATAACACGGCTCCTAATCATTACTCTTTGAATCAGAATTAAATTGACTTTTGCGTCCAGTGAAGCGGCTAATTAGGATGAATTCAAAGGGAATTTACACAGAGTGCGTGAGTGAACAGAACGAAGGATTATTGCTGGAGGAAGGAAGTGAAGCTGACCTGTTTTAATTGTGTATTCACTCGAGATTATTATTATTGAGAAAGTGTTGAAATTGCTTTAAAATTTTCCTATAGGGTTCTGTATTAGAAGTGTTTCAACGGGACCACAGCCTAGCATAGGGAAATGCAACCATAGCCTTCGCTGTATGTAAGTCCGTCTCTCTCTTAGTGGACTGCATCTCAGAAACCGTAGGAGGTAGAGAGATAAATCTTTTCACCGAATATGTATTAAAAATGAATGAATAAATACATGTAACGACCGTCAAAGTTTATAAGATACTGGCTTTTACCCGCGGCTTCGCTCCCGTCAAATGTCTACCCTACATATCCTACGCTACCCTACCCTACCCTCCCTACCTACCCTACACTACCCTACCTACCCTACCTACCCTACACTACCCTACACTACCCTACACTACCCTACACTACCCTACACTACCCTACACTACCCTACACTACCCTACACTACCCTACACTACCCTACACTACCCTACACTACCCTACAATGCCCTACTTTACCTAACTTTTTTTTTTAGATTTAAACTATCCTATCTCTCAAGTTGGATCGAACTGCACATGGTGTGCGAATTTTATTATAATCGGTTAAGTGGTTTAGGAGTCCATTGAGGACAAACATTGTGACACGAGATTTATATATATTAAGATTTTCATTATTGATTCCAGTGCTTGACTGTAATCCCAACTGATGGTAGGTAAGCAGTGATGCAATAGTTGATGGCGAAGCGCACTAGTTTATTAAGAGCCTATTCACTCTAACCCTGAAGAACTGCAGCACGATTAACGGTCAGGAGTTATCTTCTTCTTCTTCTCGTGTCGTAAATAATTAGAGTTTTTAAAGACTTAGACTTTTAGAGAAAGATTACTTACTCTCTGAAATAAGGACAAATCGCATCACAATCAATATTGGGAAGTAACGAAAATTGGTAGAAAGATATTGAATAAAGATTGCAGTCAAAAATTTTCAGGTAACAAAATTGACATTTCGATTAAAAAACTTGTGTTTGGGAACAATTTTCCCATTATATACAGCTCGCTAAACCGAGCATTGGCAGATGAATTTTCATTGAGCGCCTGTCAGAATTCGCATAGCAATTAAAATGTAAAATGTACATAAAGGTAAATTGTAAAGGTTTATTTTACCATGACGTACTCGTATTTATCTTTCGAGGTACACGACCGTTAACCAGTAACAATTAACGAAACACGAACATTAATTACAGCACATAACACATGAAAAATATCGCGCTTTTCAATAACATTCCAAGCGCCTGATAAATTATTGTGAGCAAAATGTGGCGTATCGTTGTTAACAGCGTTGCTCGGTGCTAATTGGTAGGCGCACAAATCGTAAAGAATTTAATTAAATACGTAATATTTGTGTTAACGAACATAATTGGCGGGATCTGGCTTTAATCATGAGTTTGTTTCGCGTTTCGCAAAAAAGTAATGGTTTCAACCCTCTGGGGGTGTAACGGCTACGTTAATTAGAGTGTTTAATACCTACTAATTTCGTGTTGCAAGTTAAATAAAATTGCAGAGTGTACGTTTAATTTTAAAGGCTTATAGACCAAGTATTTTAAGGAAAATAAAATTAAAACAATCGACTTATGGTTGACTACTTGTTTAAGTACCTAATTCTTTGTACTTACAAAATAATTTAAGATATTTTGTGTTACGTTTACAGACCCTTTTTCTAAAGTTAGGTATCTTAGAAGCGATTGAATTCTTAACAATACATTAATTAATAATGTGATTAGTTCCATTGCGACCTTCATAATTATTGTAATTAGTGTGTATGTCTAATTTTGTGATTGATTGTGTAATGTCAAAATTAAACTAAACTAACACATACACGCTAATTTAAGTAACATTGTTCTAACTTTGGTAACACCAATCCTATTTGGAACTTTGGAAGTATTAATTTAATCAAATTTTGCCATCTACCTAATGTTAGTTATTTAAAAAAAAAAAGGTTTTTTAAATTTATTAGATACTTACTCGTACAATGATATAATAGGTCTGAATTAAATGAATTATAATTATGTAACTAGCTTCCACCCGCGACTTCGGTTGCATGTTCAAGAATCGTGATAAAAAGTAGCCTATGTTCTTTTTCATATCAAAGGCTATATGCCTGCCAAATTTCATCCAAATCCGTTCAGCTGTTTTTCTATGTGAATGTTAACAAACATCCACATTTTCACAATAGTAGGATTATCGCAGATTATCGCTTTAAAAAAATAGAAATCCACAATCAGTAAAATGGGTCCATTTTTTTGTTGTCAGGGGTCCTCAAAATTCCAGGTCTCACTTACCATCAGCAGGATCTGCAGCCGCCGCTCGACTTCCATGAAGCTACCTCGGTCTGCCGTGGAGTAGACCACGCAGTAGACCTCTCCAATAGACGAGGTGTCACTTACCATCAGTAGGAACAGCTCTAGACCTGGCCAGGTCCGCCTTGTTGCCCACCAGGATGACGGCTCTCCGCGAGGTGTGGCCAGCAGCCCACAGGATCTGCAGCCGTCTCTCGGCCTCCATGAAGCTGCCTCGGTCTGCCGTGGAGTAGACCACGCAGTAGCCGTGCGCACAGCCTTCGGTCTGGAAGAAGGACATTAAACATCATAAATTAACTTAAAATATTAACAATCAATAATAAACGAAAAAAGAAAAAAAACAGAAGAAAAACAGGCAAGTAAGAAAGATGGAAAGCATGAAAAAGGAAACAAAAAAGAAGGAAAGAAAGGTAGCAAGAAAGACGGAAAGCAGGAAGAAAGAAAGAAGGAAATTAAGAAAGAAGGAAAGATGAAAAGAAGGAAGGAAGGAAGGAAGGAAAGAAGGAAAGAAGGAAAGAAGGAAAGAAGGAAAGAAGGAAAGAAGGAAAGAAGGAAAGAAGGAAAGAAGGAAAGAAGGAAAGAAGGAAAGAAGGAAAGAAGGAAAGAAGGAAAGAAGGAAAGAAGGAAAGAAGGAAAGAAGGAAAGAAGGAAAGAAGGAAAGAAGGAAAGAAGGAAAGAAGGAAAGAAAAACAATTTATCCGCGCGAAAAGGTCGCGATCTAAAATCTAACACAGCCTAGGCGACCAATTAAAATAAAACTGAGGGCACTCACGATGATGCTGTCAGGCGGCGCGTCCAGGAAGGTGATCTCCGACTCCTCGCCGGCCAGCAGCACGCACACGGAGCGCTCGCCTGACTCGTCATCTGCAACGTCATGCTCTACATTTGGGTGACGCGTCTGCCTCCGCCGGTCAGCTCAGCTACCGGGGGAGGGAGACACGAGGCTCTCTTATACTTTGTGAGTAGGCTTTTGTCTTCAACCAGTGAAGGTCCAACCTGATCGATTATTAAGACCTCTATGGAGAAGAATGTCCAGGAACCTCCATGGATACTCTTACAAATTATTTTGCTTGTATATTACAAGTTACGGTTACGTATTATCTTATAAGCATTCTTACAAAGATTTGTGTCTCGACCGCGTACTGTGACGCAGCGTTCAGCGTTGGAAGGCCTCCTACAAGGCGGACCGATATGGCCTACTAAGGGTAGCGAGAATTCGATGAAAGCGAGACGCACACTGCGCAACACTTCGCAAAATGAGCGATACTGATGTCCTCCACACTTGGAGGAGGCCTATTTCCAACAGTGGACGTCTTTCGGCTGAAATGACGATGACGGTGATTATATATTTAACAGGGCTACAAGAAAAACACACAGAGCAGAGCACAGAGTACAGAGCGTCATTATCATAATTTTATAGGCATTGTTCTTATTTTATTAAGGTCTTCGCAATCTGCTTTCGTCATCCCGACGTATTCCTCTTCAACTCTTCTTCTTTTCGACTTATTGATTTTAAAAACATAAACAACACTTCTCAAACACAACCACGTCCAACTCACCGATGCTAGTGTCATAGGCGTGCAGGTACTCGGACGTCATGAACTGCCCCACCAGGCTGGACTTGCCCACGCCCGGCGCGCCCAGCACCAGCACCCGGTACGAGCTGAGCCCTGCTGACGAGTCCCTGCGGAAGTCACTTCTCTAACAACTCACCGATGCTAGTGTCATAGGCGTGCAGGTACTCGGACGTCATGAACTGCCCCACCAGGCTGGACTTGCCCACGCCCGGCGCGCCCAGCACCAGCACCCGGTACGAGCTGAGCCCTGCTGACGAGTCCCTGCGGAAGTCACTTCTCTAACAACTCACCGATGCTAGTGTCATAGGCGTGCAGGTACTCGGACGTCATGAACTGCCCCACCAGGCTGGACTTGCCCACGCCCGGCGCGCCCAGCACCAGCACCCGGTACGAGCTGAGCCCTGCTGACGAGTCCCTGCGGAAGTCACTTCTCTAACAACTCACCGATGCTAGTGTCATAGGCGTGCAGGTACTCGGACGTCATGAACTGCCCCACCAGGCTGGACTTGCCCACGCCCGGCGCGCCCAGCACCAGCACCCGGTACGAGCTGAGCCCTGCTGACGAGTCCCTGCGGAAGTCACTTCTCTAACAACTCACCGATGCTAGTGTCATAGGCGTGCAGGTACTCGGACGTCATGAACTGCCCCACCAGGCTGGACTTGCCCACGCCCGGCGCGCCCAGCACCAGCACCCGGTACGAGCTGAGCCCTGCTGACGAGTCCCTGCGGAAGTCACTTCTCTAACAACTCACCGATGCTAGTGTCATAGGCGTGCAGGTACTCGGACGTCATGAACTGCCCCACCAGGCTGGACTTGCCCACGCCCGGCGCGCCCAGCACCAGCACCCGGTACGAGCTGAGCCCTGCTGACGAGTCCCTGCGGAAGTCACTTCTCTAACAACTCACCGATGCTAGTGTCATAGGCGTGCAGGTACTCGGACGTCATGAACTGCCCCACCAGGCTGGACTTGCCCACGCCCGGCGCGCCCAGCACCAGCACCCGGTACGAGCTGAGCCCTGCTGACGAGTCCCTGCGGAAGTCACTTGTCTAACAACTCACCGATGCTAGTGTCATAGGCGTGCAGGTACTCGGACGTCATGAACTGCCCCACCAGGCTGGACTTGCCCACACCCGGCGCGCCCAGCACCAGCACCCGGTACGAGCTGAGCCCTGCTGACGAGTCCCTGGAGAAAATGGCGTGTAGGTATAGTAGTGTCTAAAAGTTGCATGTCGTTCTTAGTGACCGCGCCTCGCGACTGCGATCGGTGCCGAGGTTTGTATGGCTCCAGTCGCACGACGCGGTCGCCTGGTTTGGTTACTTCACACATGTCTACTACTAAACAGTAGGTCGCACGCTAAGAACGAAATTAGCATTACACAAAAATTGATAATACCTACTACCTGGGGTGCATTACTTATTTCTTGTCTGGACTATGACTAGGAAGTGGTAAGTAATGGGCGTTTTAGGAGACTAGACTGTGTGTTTTTAAATCCCAAAACTTTTTTTTAGGTTGAACCTTATTATCGAACGACTGACTTTTGAAAACCCACTTTTGTTTCTTTGCCATCGTTCGAGGGCCCCGGGGTTCATTTTCAAATAACCTATGACCGATTAAATAACTTGAATTTGAACTCCCTATCGTGTAGTGATGAACTGCGTAAATGCTATAATCGGTGAGGAGAAATATTGGGTAGTCAGGTACCCAGTTATCATTCTGACCCTTTTGCAGAATTTCCCTAATTTGTTACATACCGTAGTGATTTGACTTTGGCAGCGCCTCTATCATTACTTTGTGAGCAGTATTCGACGAAGTGCATAAATTCCACAGATAGATGATACCTTCAACCTTTACATTTATACCAAAAATAAATGAATGGGTATTTAGACGTTAGATGTGAGCTACAGCTATGACTGCATCTACTGTTATACATGCGGTTAATTGTAAAAAGCAGACCAATATTGCTACTTTGAACTTAAATTAATTCCTTACCTAGAAGACGCCAACGAGCATGGAGCTGACGCCCTGGTGACTGCCTCCGTGCTGGACGCGCTGGATGCCACTGAGGTGTTGGAGCGGGACCGACGGGACCGCAGCGAGTCACCTCGGTTCACCACGCCTTTACCTAGGTGGGGCAATTACTGGTTAGTTGTGGAAAGACTGGACAGCAAGAAAACAACATTTATTTTAAATATCTGTGATTTATTTATTGTGCAGACCTACCACAGTGTTGTCTTTTTAAACCTAAGGTTCACTGGTAGAAAATGCTTTGATGCATTAAGTCCGCCTATGTACCACCACTGTACATGAAGTTTAAATAAATAAATAAAACATTTACAGGTATAGAGTGAATAGGCTCTTAATAGCTAGTGCGCATCACCATCAACGATTACATCACTGCTTATCATCAGGTGGGATCGCGGTCAAGCACAAGTATATGAATTAAAAAAAAACATTAGAGATATGCAGAACAGGGTGTTAGGCCGTTGAAAATGGAGGGTCCTCCAACCAGCTATCTATTGTTGGGTCTGGTTCGGGCAATTGCCTGATAGCTGATTTCGGACAGTTGTATACATTCTAATTGCGCAGAGAATTCATCAAACGCAATACAGGACAGTTGCTTTGTAGTGACATAGATGTCGCTGTGAACATAAGACAGGTTTCCTCAATGTTGAAACCTTTCGGAAACCTATCCGAAAGCCTTAAATTATTGCTCCTTCATTCGTGTCATTTGCTCTACCTAGCATGTTTCTCTATAATTTTAATTGGAGAAGGTTCTCTATAAGGTAAAGGTTTGCGAGACGTGTATTTGTGTCATAGAGACTACTAATTGGACTTTTTTCAGGTACCTATGTTTAAAATGCCCTGTTTGGCTTCTCAAGCGAGAACTAGATGGGGTCTTCAAAAGTAACGAACATTTCTCCCAACAAAAAACCTCCTCCTCAGAAAAAACTTGGTCCATATTGGGAAATCACCGAAATGACTTCTCCCCTTCTAGGCGGAGCGGGAGGGCGTCTCAGATTTTTACTGACTTAAACCCAGTCCTGTTTCTTCTTTGCTTTCGTTTCAGGAACCTGGGGTTTTCTTGCTTGTTGAGCCCGTACAGTTCACTGACATTTCTTTGAGGCGCGCGTGGAACCCCACTAGGATTCATCCTTGAATCGGTTGCATGTGAGTTTATAAACATGTACTCGTAGATCAATAAGTACGTATGGACATAATTATCTTCACACATATACCTATACATATAATTATGTATATATACCATTAAGAGGTAACCTTTGACACGAATTGGCGCAGTAAATTAATTATATCGGAGTGTCAGGTAATCAGCGCGTTGATTGATATGCGATTACGGACTTTCACGGAGCCAGGTGTGTCAACATTATCATTCACTCACTTCTGCCGACGGTTTTACTCGAGTGAAAGTAGAAAATTATCACACGGGAACAGATTCTCGGGATAAAAGTGTGCTGTGTGCTATTCCAGGACATGGCCATGGCATTTCATGGTCATGTAAAGAGGAGGGATGAAACGCATGTTACTTAAAGAGTTATGAGATTACATGTAGACGGATAGAAAAGAAAAGGGAGGTCAAGGGAAAGATGCATGGTTTGTGTGAGGAGTGGTATAAAAGAAAAGGGAGTAAGTGATGTTATAACGGGTGATAGGTCAGAATGGAAGAAAAAAACATGTTGCGCCGATCTCAAGTAATACGGGATAAGGGTAGGAAGAAGAAGATATAAAAAGATAAAGTGACTGACTGACGTATCAAGGCACAGCCGAAACTACTGAGACTAGGAAGGAGCATGAAATTTTGCTCAAGGTTTCCCTTTTTGACGTAGGTGAGCACTAACAGGATGATCCAAAAATTCACCGTTCATTCCAAAATTCGAAGAATTTTTTAAAATATTTTTTTTTAATTCCAGTCTTGCCTTCAAGTACCGTGTTACCCCAGTTAATGGGTTGTGGAGGTCTGGTAGGCAGCCGCTCCTCGTAAAATACTGGTATTCAACTAAATCCAGCTTGACTGGAAGCCGACCCCAGTATACTTGGGAAAAGGCTAGGCAGATGATGACTTTCCTTTTACTGCAAGTTAACGTTTATCAAAAGATTTTCTGAGTTCCAATCTCCCTTCTTAGTAAACAAATCATATACATTATCAAGGATCCTTGCACAGACGATTAACCGTTCAGCGAATTAATTGAAAAGAGGGAGACAGTGACAGTCATTACTTCCATGGTGAGGAGGGGAGGAGGTAATGAGGGTCTCGCCTTGTGAGCTATGGGAGGGAAAGTAATCTCCTGCTGTAAAAGTTAATGTTATGTTAGGTTTTGGAAAAGTGTTGTGTGTAGGTTGGTGATCGCACTAATTTAATACTTTTATATTATGTGTAAAAAAATCTCGTATTACAGTATTTACTATCGAGCTTCTCTGAAACGTTTTGTCCGATGTTTATGGTTTTTTTTTGTGTATATTTAAGTGGGTGCCTTTATGGTTTGAAAATAAAGTCCATCCAGCAAATATGTAATGGCCAAATCATATGAGATTAGTATCAGAGATAGTCTTTTGAGGAGAAAACCACACAGTTTTTGACACAGTCCAAGCATTTTTCATAGTTTTTGTACAGCTCAACTCAAGCTTACTAAGGAGCGCAAGGACTTGAGTGATTTCAAGGAAAGGATTTTTAAGTAGGCCGCAGAGAAAACTCAAAGTGCCAGACACGTTAAAATTATTAATAAGAAAAGAAACTAAGGTATTAAGTCCACCTTTGTATAGTTGTTTGAACTTTGAAGAAATTCTTAAATAGTCTCTCTTAAACGCTACACTAAATCTTGACAGCTTCAGTTTAATCTCCAGATTAATCAGGCTTAGTGTACACTAAATATGTTTTAGAATTCTTAGTGTTGGCTTAGGTTTTAGCCAAGCTAAGCCTGTTTTGACTGCCTTTGACTAAGGCCGGGGCTCCACCAAAGCAGAGATGTTTGCAATACAGTTACATCTCTTGTCTCCACTGCGCGTCGTCCACACACAGCTCACATCTCCGCTTCCATCGCGCTATACAAATATTACAGATCTCCGCACAACGATCTCCACTGAAGCTGAGCGGAGAGGAGATGTGTCAGTCATCATCTTCCTGCTGCTCCCGTTTTATTTTGCAACATGTTTTTTTCTTCCATTCTATCCTGTCACTCGTCACGCTCTCACTAACTCCCTTTTTTTTCATATCACTTCTCACACAATCCATCCATCGTTTCTTTGGTCTCCCTCTCCCTCTCCATCCATCAACATGCAAACTCATAACTCTTTTAGTAACATGTGTTTCATCCCTCCTCTTTCCATGACCATACCAAGACAAACGATTCCCTTTCAACTTTTCAGTCACTGGCGCCAGTTTCAAACTTCCCCTAATATATTCATTTCTCACTTTGTCCATTGTGTCATCAATAACAAAATTCTATTGGATGTTTAAAAAACATCTCCTCTCCGCTTGTCTCGTCTCCGATTTGGTGGAGTCCTGGCCTTAGATGAGGTTTGTGTATCAATGGGAATCATTTTGCTATGGATCCTTTGAGGAGCCTAGCCTAAGCTAGGCTCGGAGTAGGCGAAGTGATTGGATGTGCGTTGGTTCGTCTGTGTTTGATTCTGGCTCAGCTATTTAGTAGGGGGCTGGGCAGGAACTAATTTAATATTCTATTTAGATATTGGAGTGAGTTAATCTTAACCTATCACATACCCGCAAAACGAGACACAATAGTAAAACAATAACAGCGCGGTCTCATAGGACCGGTCGGGGATTCATGAACTAAGTACGGAATAAAGTAGGTAGGTGCGTTGGATCGTTTTGTTTTATGTACTCTAAAGGCGTACGTATCGCAATATAAATTCCAATGATTAAAATGATATCGTGAGGGATTTTCAGAGGTTCCTGCAACCGCAGGCATCGGCTAAGGCCGATAAATAGTTACGACGGCGATTAGGGTTGGGTTCTGCTGGGCCCGTCCAGTTTTGCTGACACAAGCTTGCTTTGAGGCACAAGTTGAACACTATGCATCATCGACTCGGGTCTGGTCTTTATCGGACAGGCGGACAACGATTTGCCCATTGCTCGTCGCCCGCAAGCCTGCGCCTACGGTGGTCGACGTAATCATGTCGATATGTAAATTTAAAACAAACTTAAACTAGGCACTCTGATGGTTCTTATGATCTCTCAAGCTATAAGTTTTTTTTTATCATGCATAGCGTTTGCCTATCTCATCTGATGGTAAGTGATGATGTGGCCGATAATGGAGCACGCCTGCCTGCCTGCCTAGAAGTAACCCTTGCACTCTTGACTTAAAGAGATAAGATGCAGCTTGGTAGCTCCATCTTCTCTCTTCTCTTCTTCTGATGGAAACACAGACACTGGCAGGGAATTCCTCTCTTTCGTCGTAAGCACAATAAATGTGTTCCTAAAACGCTTTATGCGTATGGGTTCACCAAGTACCGATGACGCGATGCCATACGACTAGTGGTCCGATGATGATGGTCTTGTGACGATGATGTGTCTTCAGAGACTTACCTGCTCGTAGGTCCATCTAGCAAATTCTACACCTAAGAAAACGATGAAAACAAAAAGAAGTAGTTTACCAGTAATACTAAAATGCCTGAGTCGGTAGTACTCCTCCTCGACGCCGGTGTTGGGCATGGAGGCCACGCGCGCCCTCTGCTGGGGCAGGCCCAACAGCTGGCGCTCGCCTGTCCGGGAGCGGCCGGCCTTCACCGACTGCGAGCGCGAGTGGTGCGGGCTGCCGTACCTGGAGACAGAGAAGGGGAATTATGACATGTTCTAATTCGAAAAAGATCCCCTGGTCCCCGGAATTGGGGCAAGGAAGGGACAGGAGTGGGTTTTAGTCAGTAAAAGTCTGACACGCCCTCCCGCTCCGCTCAGAGTGGGAGAAGTCATTTTGATGATTCCCCACCTAAAAAAAAAACATTCAACACTATTTTTTGTGCCACATAGACCAACATCCAACATGACCGCTCGTTATGGCGACGCTTGGGAGAGGCTTATGTCCAGTAGTGGACGTCTTTTGAGTGAGATGATAATGAGGCCAACATGGGCACTTATAAAAAGTTAGAAGCTAGCTTGCGGTTCCAATTGCACACAAAAATGTTGGTTGCAATTATTCACATACCAATAAAACGTCGGAATTATGTCAGTACCTTTCCCATACCATTATACCTACATACTTTTGTTTAGTCCATGTTCTCACTGCTGCGAATCAGACCTCTTGGAGTGGAAATGGGCCGCAATCCACCACGTCGGCCCGTTTTGAATTGGTGAATGTCACATATCTTTGTATTTTTGGTTCTAGGACAACGGTTGCCGGTTTTTTCACGATATTTTCGTTCACCATTTTGGGAGGTGAACAAAGTAATTCACCCGGCTAGGTTGGCTTAAACCTGCGATCTACAAATCGTACCTAAGTCATACTAATTATCGTAATAACTAGTAATGCTACTGCTACTAGTAGCGGTTTCGGTTTACCTACAATAAAAGTCTCGGGTCCATTTTTACCGAGATCGCTGCTGTTTCAAAGATCACACATATATTTTCCAGTTGTATAGACTTTGAAGTACAACACTACCAATCTTACGAGTACATCACAATATCCACTGGGAATCAATTTGCGAAAAATTCAGGCGCCTTGCAGATGGAGCAACCTTTACTTGAGACAGCTATTAACTTTTTGAAAGTTTCCTTTGAAAGTTGCCCGTTGTGCTGCACAAATCGAGTTACTACGTGTGCGCAGTTCCTTTGAGATATGGAAATAGTTACTAGTTGCCAATTGCTGTATTAGTTATCTAGGTATACCTGGTTATACCATCTGCAAAACGCTTACAACTATGATTGAACTTCATTCGAGAAAAACCCATCAAAAACTTGAAAAAAACTACGGTTTTTTAAAAAGGTAAAAATGATTAACTTAAACAATATTAAAAATGCGAAAATGGGAGTTATGTGTACGAGTATAATATGTTTGATACTTCTTCATGGTCGAACAGCGAATTTGATTTGGATGTCATTTACACGGATAGGCTATATCCTGAAATAGCACATACGATAGATACTTTTTTATTCTTTGAGTGTGTTTCCTTGGGATCATTTTTAACTTTTGCACGGGCCAAACGGGCGAAGCCGTTGACAGCAGCTAGTCTAAGCTAATATTATAAAGAGGAAAGATTTGTTTGCATGTTACGATTGACTAACAAACTAGGTACTGTACCGTATTAAAAATTCTTTAAAAGCTAAACAAGAAAGTTTATTGTTTTAGGAATAACATAGGCTATAATTTTTCCACGAGCTAAGGATTAAAGCAGATGAAATCGCGAACAGCTAGTGATAGACAAATCACAGTCAGTTTTACGATCCATGTGCCTTACAATCAACTAGTTTCTAGTGCAATATCACTAATGACACGTGCGTCGATCACTAACAGTGAACGGCGATGGATCACAGCCGCCCATTTGTGGCTAATTTAGTTAATTTAGTTAATTAGCGGTTAAGTTGCGTGGTGTGTAGAAAAACAGTTCGCAGGGAAATGGATCAGGCTATGTGCCCTTTTAAACCACCTTCAAAAAAAGAAGGAAGTTCAGGATTCAGTTTCATTTTTTTTATATTTTATATTTGTTACTTAAAAGTCCGTTATATGAACTGATTTTGGAAAAATATTTTTTTATTAGTCACACAAGTGAACAAAAATATCCATCAATTTACATAGTATAGCATAATCAGCATTAATGATCCTTCTGCTGAGACTTTGGCCTCCTCTCTAGGAGAGGAAATGGTCAGCTCGCCGTCCGGTCGTCCAAGAACCGTCTAGATCGAGCCTGAGTCATCGACGGTTCTCCGCGGTCCTTAAAGAGACGTCAACAAAACCGTAGGAGACCAGCAGGGCTGATGCCTGCTAGAACCACGAGAACTTTATGAAAAGGAAACCCGTAGGCCTAGAAAGCAAACAGAGATGTGTTTTTAGTCAGCGAAAGTCTCACACTCCCTCCCAGTCCACTCTAGAGCGGAAGAAGTCAGAAAAACACATCAAAAAATAAAAACGTCAACCACATTATCGCTTACTAGATCTCAAACCAAATACAATATAAATACCACCCACCACTCAATCGATCATTGTACAATTTCGTGGACAATATTGAATCCGCTGTCAAAGATTAACTGGCGTCCATTTGTCTGTCATCAGCTCCATCAATAATGTCCGACTGTAAGCACCTTTTGTGATGCCACGTGGCAGATATGATACAGAAGGCCTACTGACCACTTTTTGAATGTGGTCCTGGAACGCAAAGGGCAAAACAAACATACAATTCTATAGCTCTTTCTCGCTAGGGCGGGAGAAGTCATGGGATGGTTTAATACCTCAAAGAAAAGTCTTTTGAAAGCTTTTTTTAACCTATCACATACCCGCGAAACGAGACACAATAGTAAAACAATAACAGCGCGGTCTCATGCGACCGGTCGGGGATTCATCAGGGGGCCTCGGATTCAAGCAGTGTAACAATTATGATTTGAACCAGCGACCTAAACAACCCTCAAAAAAGTCTAATTACCAAAATCGACAACGCAGAACAGTCTATCCTGACGCAGAATTTTGGGGAGATCCTACCCCAGATAATGGAACAGGGGACGAACAAAGAAGAAGAAAAATTTGCAGTGTAGCAACCCCTGGAAATGGGAGCAGGGAGAGAGAATTAGAATTGTGCATAATGGAAGGCAATTTTGTCCAACCGTTGATGCAATCTAACGTTTTATTGTTAAGAACAACTAGTAAACATGTTTCCAATTAGAATGTAGTTGGTTTTCTGTATAGACATCGGTTGTGGTTTAATTTTTCATAAGAGGATTATGAAATGTATTCCACTTAGTCCGTGTGTGGGTACATATTATAATCCTTTGTTGTTTCGGGACAGGCTATCATAAATAACATTGAAAGCTGCCTAGTAAAAAAAGTTATTGGCGATTTAGCGATTTTCTCACAATGGTTTTTGCCAGTCCTACACACTAAAAGTATTGTATAATTCTTTTTTACAGATCATCATCATCTGCCTAGCCATTTCCCAACTATATTGGGGTCGGCTTCCAGTCAAGCCGGATTTAGCTGAATACCAGTATTTTACGAGGAGCGGCTGCCTACCAGACCTCCACGAGCCCTTAATTGGGGTAACTCGGAACTTCATGGCAAGACTGGAGTCAGATTGACACCAGTCCTTCAAACTGTCCATTCAAAGGACTCTTTATTAGTATCAGACCACCTCTAAGTATAATTAGAGGTCAAAATAAGTACCTAACTACGACGCAGTTTTCCCTGGCAAGGCCATCAAACATCATAACTAATGCGAAGGGCACAACTTCCCGAATAACTTCACAGTTCCGGCTGCTACCCCAAAGTTCAGGAACAAACGGCTGTGTTTGTTACATATTAAACGGGGACCTGTAGCCTAATTCACGTAATGAAAATCGTAACGATATCGCAGCGATTAACGCCCGTTTTCAATAATCTACCGCAGCTATTCCCGATAAACAGTAAGATTCTATCTATCAATCCACAACTTTTGGTATGAAATGTTATCCGTGGGTAGGTTATAGGAAATTAAGTAAGGGCAAAAAGATAGATACGTTTATATTTAGTAGCTGCAACTGTAGATAGATAGTTTATTGAAAACGGGCATTCGTCGTTTAGATCGTTATACATCGATTTTAAAGTCATTCGATCGAAGTGTCGTTGACGTGTATTCAGCTATGTCAATAATTATGCTGGTAGAATACGTAATAATGTAACCGATAATAAGCCGTTGATATAATTATTGTTTAGTTTCAAGTGTTTTAGTTTTTTTAGGTTTCCGTATTACCCCAGTTAAAGGGGTGGTGGAGGTCTGGTAGGCAGCCGCTCCTCGTAAAATACTGGTATTCAGCTAAATCCGGCTTGACTGGAAGCCGATCCCAATATAGTTAGGAAAAATGCTAGGTAGATGATGATGATGAGATCGTTTAGTTTCAAGCCAATTGATTTGTCATTGTATCAAATTCATGGTACACTTGAATACCGATTTTGGCTAGGACTTCGATCGAACGACTATAAAACTTCAACGATATAATTTGACTTGTTTGATTTTATGTGAGTCAGGCTACTGGTGCGTGGAACTGGGGAGGTGAATGTGACCTTATGCCGATAAATGGTCCTTATCACACATAGAGAATATAACCACTAGAGAGCGCATAGCCCGATTTCTTCTAAGTAAACAACTCACCACGGCGGGCCGGGGGACGAAGAAAAATGCGCGGCTGCTATTGGTCCGTTCAAGGTCAAGTCGTGTTCCTTTAATTTGATTCGCTTAAAAATCGGGAGCACGTGACCTGCGTACTACATTTGCGACTGCCGCTTCTACTAGTTTTAGCATATGTTTGGTGAGCGCAATAGCATCGTACGCGCCAGTACGCGCACTCCACCGGTTATTTGCTTAATGTTATCACATCACGCTTAATGTTAGGCAAAAGTTTGTGTGTGTGTGGTTCTTCTTCACGCTCGCATAGCTGAATAGATTCCGATAAAACTTGGTAAATAAACGGGGATTTTTAGGTAGGAAATCATCGTAACGACTTCTGCCGCTGTACCCAGAGTGTGTCAGAGTTTTACTGACTAAAACCCACTTCTCTTCCTTCTTTGTCTTAGTTTCAGGACCCCGGGGTTCTCTTTTTTACAATCCAGAAGGCTTCGACCCTGCTGGTACACGGAGAGACCTTATTCTGGAATAGCAGTGTGGAACGAGAAGGCGTGTCGAGACTTTTACTAACTAAAACCTATGTCTATTCCTTCAGTTCTTTTTTGCGTTGTAGAGCCATGCTAACTTTTTCAAACGTTTCTATAACACTAGCAGGCAACGGCCCTAGTGTGATTTTGAACGCATTGGCACATTCGGTATAGTGAAGCGAATGCAACTTATGTAAAGTATGTTAATTTTTGGTATTTATCTTAGATAGAAAAAAAAAAATTGTGAACCTACTTTCCTTTATTTCTATGGTATTTTTATTCGTTTAAATGTGTTTATTTTTTTGTTGCTTATGATAATTTAAAATGAATAAATAAATATCTTAATAAAAAATATATATGGTAGTAATAATGGTTTTTCATAAAATTGATTTATCGGGATTTCATATTTAGCATCCCGATCAGTCGCAAATCGAGATGCGTCCCCAAACCCTGAAAATCGGGACGTCCCGCGTAATTAGGGACATCTGGCAACACTAAGGGTAGCTCATGAGTATTGCGTGGAGGTGATTGATTGATTGATTGATTGAGGGGGAGTTTAATAGCTCTCATGTTAAAGTGACCTTATCTGACCTAGATAATCTAATGTCAAACCATTTACTTATTTCAATTAAATAGTTCACAGAACTTTGGTAGTGACAACTTTCTTTATATCAAGCGAGAAACTCCAAGTTTACCTACTAATTATTTAAATACGTTGCTTGTTATTCTACCATCATAAAAAAAGAAACAACACGCAGACACCTGTAGGGGCCCGGCAGGGTCGAAACCTGTTAGGTTCCTGGGTCGAACGAAAGAGGGTTCTCCCGGGATTAAGTCAAAAAAGGAACAAGAGTGGGTTTCAGTCAGTAAAAGTCTAGCACGTCCTCCCACTTAAAAAAAAAACATAAATACAGAAAAAGGTCCAAACACCAAAAACACACAAAAAAAAATCAAATATCAACGGACGAAAGATAATTATCGTAAACGAATCGGACATCGCCGGTCCGGTCCGCAACGACCCGGAACGAACCGGAACGTCTCGGAAACCGATAATGGGGTATCGGGTACTTGAGCCCTATCGTAACGTTTTTAATAACCTTTGATTCGGAGTTCGATTCTCGACCCGGTCATTATTCTTGTTGATTGGAAATGTGATTAGGTTTTCAGGAAAAAAATGAAGCGCCTTTTTCTTGTAATTTGGAAAGAGTTTGATTCCCACTTCTTAGGAAAAAACGTTGGTAATTAAAATATTTTCTGAAAGTGGTTTCAATGAACAACAAAATAATTTTTTTCAAGTGTTTTTTTTTATCAGCTTAAACTAGATGGGGCCGGTGTTTATTAGCTGACTAAGAAGAAATTTGAGTGTGCCTGTCCAGTTAATTGTCAGTACTCGCAAACCTCAACTCAAAACAACTAAAGGTGAGACGCGACGCTGCATGCACATTTTAATAGAGTGACTCAAAAAATAACTTTATTTACTACACGAAAAGATACACATTACATTGTGAGGAACGTTTTTTACATTCGTTACGTTGTGTTGCCAACGATTTTACTATGCGCGTCGCAACGTTGCGATGCGTCTCGCGGCGGCGCGCGGCGCAGCGCGAATTCACTGGCCTCTTCCTTCACGTCACGTCGCGTCTCGGTGTGTACTGACCCTTAGGAGCTCAACGACTTTTCGAACAATACCAAGGAAAGGACATTTGAGTAGGCCACGGAAAATAGTCAAATTGCCAGACATATATTTACGTTAAAATTATCATTATAATAATCTTTCTTTGTACTCTTTCTAAATAGCTTAACGTTTGAATCCCCAACCGGTCCTATGAGACCGCGCTGTTATTGTTTTACTATTGTGTCTCGTTTCGCGGCTATCTGAGTAATTAATGCCAGCTCTTGTTGACACTTTGCGTGACCCAAGGGCTGGCCTTTATCTTGGTTAGAGAATAAGCATTGCCATACAGCGTGGCAATGCTGCCAGCCTATTGGATAGGTACACATTACAAGTCGACGGCGATGCGGAGGAGTTTTTCGACGCCATTCTTTAGTTTAGTTTTAGTTAGTTCTTTAGGTTTTTATTTTATTTTATTTAGTAACATATTATGATGTAAAAAATGTATCTATACTAATATTATAAAGAGGTAAAATTTGTAAGTTTGTAGGTTTGTAAGTTTGTATGTAGGGGGTAATCTCTGGAACTACTGGTCCGATTTGAAAAATTCTTTCAGTGTTAGATAGCCCATTTATTGAGGAATGCTATAGGCTATATACCATCACGCTACGACCCACGGGAGCGGAGCAGTAACGAAAAATGCAGGTGAAACCGCAGGGGACAGCTAGTATTCAATAATAATTATAGTTTCTTACTGTAAATGGTTAATTTAAAGTTTAAAATAGCTAAAAACTACAAACATTAGCTGAAACTCACTCATTCTTGTCGGCAACCGGGTACACGGTGGACATGTCGTCCACGACCACACTGAAGCGAATGGCCGGCATTGTGCTCACTATATTTACACTTCCATCATCATCATCATCACTAACTGGTTTGTCCAGGAAAATATCTAATTTTTCGCCGCACATTAAAACGTTTTCATCTGATCTCAGATAGATCGAAATAGTTCGAGCATATTTACGTAAAGTAGTTTACGTAAAATTGATAATACCTCCTTTTAAATTCCCAGAATCATAAGAATTTGAATAATTTAGTTCAAAAGTATCCAGAGCGCTATACCGCGTTCATCGAAGGACTGGGACAATATGCATGCAGCGGTTTGTCTTCCCGTCCGATTATAATTTGAATAGGCTCTTAATAAACTAGTGCGCTACACCAACAAAAATTACACCACTGCTGCACTTCACCAGGTAAAATCGCAGTCAAGCATTAGTTTATATTATTAAAAAAAAGTTTAAATATGACTGCATTATAAATGGCCAAAATTTACATAAAATATTTAGTGAACATTACTGAAAAATTTTAACAGACCACAAGATATCTGTGCTTCCCAAAATGTCTAGAGAAAGGTATGTATTGACTGCATAATCCCATAAGGGGCGGTTGTCATCATCATCATCATCTGCCTAGCCTTTTCCCAACTATATTGGGGTCGGCTTCCAGTCAAGCCGGATTTAGCTGAATACCAGTATTTTACGAGGAGCGGCTGCCTACCAGACCTCCACAACCCATTAACTGGGGTAACACGGTACTTCATGGCAAGACTGGAGTCAGATTTACTGGCTTCTGACTATCCGTAACGACTGCCAAAGATATCCAAATGACAGCCGGGACCAACGGCTTAACGTGCTTTCCGAGGCACGGAGGAAACTCGTTATGTTAAGATGGTCACCCATCCACAGACCAACCTAGGCAAGCGTTGCTTAACCTTGAAGATCGACCTGTGCGGCTGTTATTATCTAGCCACGAGCTCCTCATAAGGGGCGGTTGTATAGAAATAGTAATACGTGTAGGACGCTTTTAAGCCCTAGAGCCTGATATAACCACTACACTTCTCACTTTCAGACAGAAAAACTCACTAAAACCTTACACAGTCTCAAAACACTCTATTTTATTTAAAGAAATAGTTTAAAATACTAAGAAATACGTCTCATATTTCGTCCTGTATTTCCGAAGGCTTCCACATCTTGACTGCGGTATCTTCTATAAAAGCTGGCGGAAGCAATCGTCTTCCATGCAATTCATAGACTATAAGGGCTTGAGCACACCTCGTGTTTTAAACGCACCTTTGACGCGAAAAGCACGCAAGGCAGACGCAGCCTGTAGACTTTCTGTAGGATAAAAGCGCGCTGCCGACGCACGTTTCTATAACATCTGCCTAGCCTTTTCCAAATTATATTGGGGTCGGCTTCCAGTCAAGCCGGATCTAGCTGAATACCAGTATTTTACGAGGAGCGGCTGCCTACCAGACCTCCACAACCCATTAACACGATAACGCGCGTTAAAAAAACGTGACGTGCACAGGCCCTAAGGCGAAGTGCAGGTTATCAAAGAGGATACAATTTCCTCACGCTACACTACGTTGAGAGGGATGCACTCTCCGGCCCTCCGGAGGACTACCGGGCTTATAGACTGTGTAAAGGAATGTTTTGAACCCTTTTGTGTTTGTATTTATAGACTTTAACGCGGTTACAGCGTTGTTTTGGCGGAGATCTTGTTTTTTGAACAAACCTTTCATCATGGCGGGTGGTTGTTTATAGGATTTTGTTGGATTACAGAAGTTGATCGAGTTTTTAGAATAAACGGGTTGCCCTTTTGGTTTGTTCAGGCGGCTTAAAATATATTTTTTTACGTGTGGGCAGGGAACATTGCTCGTAGAACAGCTGATCGATGGGAAGGTTCTGGAGTGGCGGCCACGTACTGGGAGACACAGCATTGGAAGGTCTTCCACAAGGTAGACCGACGACCTAACGAGAGTCTTGGGAATCTGATGGATGCGAGACGCACAGGACCAGTCATTGTGGAGACACTTGGGGGAGGTCTATGTCTAGCAGTGGACGTCTTTCGACTGAGATGACGATGATGATGACGTGTGTTACGAGACGGAGTGTCAGACGTTTTCTGAATAAAACTTACAGTTTTTCTTCAGTTGCTTTTTATGCGAGGGCTACAGTAACTCCGACGAGCAATCCGCAGTCATTGGATGACTTGTTACTTAATAAAAAAGCCTGGGCAGGTGTCGACCCTGGTCCCGTCAATTTTGCTGATATCTCCATGAAGCACGCGCTTGTATATAACATAGATACAAGTCTGTTGTGTCATCAAGTGCTTGTGTCATCATCTCCCTAGCCTTTTTCCCAACTATATTGGGGTCGGCTTCCAGTCAAGCCGGATTTAGCTAAATACCAGTATTTTACGAAGAGCGGTTGCCCATCAGACCTCCACAACCCATTAACTGGGGTAACACGGTATTTCATGGCAAGACTGGAGTCAGATTTACTGGCTTCTGACTATCCGTAACGACTGCCAAAGATCTACACAAATGACAGCCGGGACCTACGGCTTAACGTGCTTTCTGAGGCACGGAGGAAACTCGGTATGTTAAGATGGTCACTCATCCACAGACCAACCTTGGCAAGCGTTGCTTAACCTTAAGATCGACCCGTGCGGCTGTTATTATCTAGCCACGAGCTCTTCCAAGTTTTTGCTTGTATTGTGTGTACTTCTGTTTTTTCAATAATCTACCATAGACCACTACTTGAAATATTCTGTAATTGTTATTTCAATTTCGAACCCCAAATCCCTATTAAATCTTTCGCACATAAAACACAGTTATTCCTCCAACATTACACATTACAGTACTCGTAGCTAAAACGGTCGGAAGTAATACGTTTTATATCACAAAGCGCAGCGCGGGAGAATAGTATTTCCGCTATCCGCGGCCATGGAAACAAATTACAGAAATACCAGTTTACACAACCCTTAGAAAATTTTAACGTCGACCTATTGGACTATATGATGTGTATTGGAGAAGGTGACAGTAAAAGAATATAATGGGGAATCATTCTCGGTGTCCTTAGATCGAAGGCAAAGAAGGAACAGGGTGGAGTTTAGTCAGTAAAAGTCTGACACGCCCGCCTCCCGCTCCGCCCAAGAGCGGGAGAAGATATTCTGATGATTATCCACTAGAAAATAAAATGGGGATCGTATGACGCTGTTAAACGGATGACACAAACGGATAACCAAGCCGTTTGAGAATATTTTAATTTCGTAGTGCTTACAGTTAAGAAGTTCAAAAACTAAAAATGAAACATTGCCTGCAGCGGACATGAGAATGTTGCAACTTGGCAAGCACCTATTACACAAGCTGGTGGCTAGTGGTTTGAATCTTTGTTTAAAAGTGCAACTTAGTAAAGTGTAGCAGTCGGTTGTTGCGAATGCAACATGAAAATATAAAAGGTTGGCATTTAGCCAAAATGTCCCCTACCATGACGCACAAGGCTTTCAACTATTCCAACTACTTTTTTCTGCGTAAAGTGAATGTGATGTAACATGTTGGGGATAAGTTGCGGAACAATGGGCAACTTTGCAGCATCACGTAGATAGCGAGTTGCGCATCATGTCGGGGGACATTCTGACCCCTAATATATTTGAGGCTTTTTTAAATAATATAAACGAGCGCTTGACTGTAGTCCCACCTAATGGTAAGCCATGATGCAATGCAATCGTTGATGTTGAGGCGCACTAGTTTACTAAGAGCATATTCATTCTAGTCTGGAAGCCTAGAATTAACCTAAATTATACTCAGATAGGAGTATCGCAGAGAAATTGCCTCAGTTTACTTCCAGTTTTATTTCATTTAAACAAAACCAAAGAGAGAAAGAGTAGTTTATAGAGACTAGTTCATTAAGATAACATAAGATAAGATAATCATTTATTTGCCCAAACATGAGTACAATACATATATAACAATAAGTTGTCAGCATGCAAGAGGTGTTAAAATAGAGCTTAGATCGTCATGTTTGCCTTAAACAATGGCATGCAAATATTTTCAAAAGAATACAATATAAAAACATTCTAGCGTGTCATTAAGTCTAATGAAAATTAAAAAAAATGTAATACTAATAGAAGTCAAAATAAAATAATACGTCTAGAATGTCAAACTGAGTAAAAAATAAAAATTAAATGTCTAATAAATAATAAACTTAAAAAATAAAAATTAAATTAACTTGTATGTCACAAAAATTCAAAATTTGTCATTAAAAAACTCATTTAAATTGTAGTAAGCTTTATCTGCCAGGAAACTTTTTACCTTCTTTTTAAATGCTATGTCACTCAGCTGCTTCCAGGTTTTAGGCAACTTATTATAAACTTTTGGAGCCATGCAAAAGACACTTTTACGCATAAGAGCAGTTTTGTGCTGATATTGGCAAATTTGAGTATTGTCACGTCTATTTCGAGGAAATCGGTCTGCCATACGAGAAAATAAATTAGGATTGGTTCTTACGAATATGGCATTTTCCAATATATACAGGGAAGGCAATGTCAATATTAGGTATTTTTGAAAATAAGGCTTGCAACTCTGAGTTGTTTCAAGTTTGAACATCGCCCTTATGCATCTCTTTTGAGTTTTAAAAATTAGTTCCCTATCAGTCGAATTCCCCCAAAATATAATGCCGTATCTTAAAATAGACTCCACCAGTCCGTAGTATGAGGTAAGCAAAGCATCTACACTAACTACCGAAGCCAGTGTGTAAAGTGCAAATGCTGAGGTACTTATCCTCTTGCTTATAGCCTCAATATGTGCCTTCCAATTTAGCTTATTGTCAATTATTAATCCTAAAAATTTTGTCGTTTCAACTTCGTCAATGTTATTATTATTATAAATTATGTCACGATTATTAATGAATGTCGGAGTGCGTTGGCTAAAATGCATGATTTTAGTCTTATTCAAATTTATCTTTAAATTATTATTATTAAGCCATTCTATTATTGAAATTAATGAATTGTTAATGTCATATTTGTATGTTTCTCTATTTTTACACTCAATTGTGACAACACTGTCATCAGCAAAGAGGCTCATCGGTTGCACTGTGGACTTAGGCAGGTCATTAATATATAACGTAAATAGGGAAGGTCCCAACACACTTCCCTGAGGGACACCATACATGACTTCACGTCTTTGCGACCGATGTAACTCTTCCCATCCAGTAGTAAAATTTACTCTATTGACTTCCGTTATCTGTTTCCTGAGCTGAAGATATGACTCAAAAAGTCTCAGTACATTTCCTCTTATGCCATATGCATTTAGTTTTTTAAGTAAAATATTGTGTTCAACATAGTCAAATGCCTGAGTCATATCACAGAATATACTACTAACCGGTGTATTTTGATCCATATTCGTCATCACGGTATGCAAAAAATCGTAAATTGCCATATTTATAGTTTTTTTTTCTCTAAAACCTTTTTGTTCGTTGCAGAGGATTTTATTTTGTTCTAAATATGAGTTGAGCTGCTTATAAATATACTTTTCAAAAATTTTTGAAATTATTGGAATGAGCGATATCGGTCTATAATTCGATATTAACTCTTTTTTGTCTTTCTTAAATACGGGCTTAATACGGCATTAATGTTTGAATCCCCGACCGGTCCTATGACATCGCGCTGTTAGTGTTTGTGTCTCGTTTCGCGGGTATGTGATAGATTAAGAGCGTATTCACTCTAGCCTTAAAGACACAGACACCAATATTATAATCAGTCGGGAAGTTTTATCTAAACAAAACCAGAGAAAGAGTGGGAGAGTTTTTTTAGTTCCAGTTTTGTTTTTGTAGTTTGAACTTACCTTCTGTGTGTACCTGTATGGTGATGCTCATCCCCAGAGATGAGTTAGCTCGGTATTTGAGATTTAATGGCATTTCAAATGTGGTGAATATTCACGTTCCCCTTCATTTTATATTTATGAGAGGCGAGTCTCCGGAAGCGAGGATACTGTTTGATTCTCAATAGAAGGCTACTTCTCTTTGTGCAACAGTTTTAGGCTTCTTCCCA
The DNA here is from genome assembly GCA_030763345.1 of Mythimna separata. NCBI lineage: Eukaryota > Metazoa > Arthropoda > Insecta > Lepidoptera > Noctuidae > Mythimna > Mythimna separata. Next base: position 708,872 of record CM061188.1, on the reverse strand, counting down.
ATATTTCCAGGAGTTATGCTTTTTTTTAGGTCCCCACCTAAAAAAAGCATAGTTCCAGTAATCATCAGAATTTCTTCTTCCGCTCCTAGGCAAAGATGGAGGGCTTATCAGACTTTTATTGACTAAACCTTAGCCCGCTCCTTCTTTGCGTTCGTCCAGGCTTCCTGGTTTTACTTTCGAAAGCCTACCCATGGCCCTAGAGGCTTGAACCCTACTAGACCCCTACACAGTTTGCTGACATCTCTCTCATCTCTGGTTGACGATCGGAATTAATCGGGATCAGAATCCCGGCGGCGGGGGCCATACCTCCTTGCGTGCGGCCGCCTCCTTCGCAGGAACTATGTTTTTGTTCCTACTCGAACCAAGACCCTTCTTCTTAAACTTCACCTACCTAGCCTTTTCTCAACTACATTGGGGTCGGCTTCCAGTCAAGCGGATTTAGCTGAATACCAGTATTGTACGAGGAGCGGCTGCCTATCAGACCTCCACAACCCATTAACTGGGTTAACACGGTACTTCATGGCAAGACTGGAGTCATATTTACTGGCTTCTGACTATCCGTAACGACTGCCAAAGATCTTCAAATGACAGCCGGGACCTACGGCTTAAAGTTCTTTCCGAGGCACGGAGGAAACTAAATTTGCTTGAATAAAATATAAAACTAGTTTAAGAAGGGATAGCGTCCAATTTTAAATCTTTTGCACTGCACATTTAACCCTTTAAAGATTAGAACATATTGGTATAATCAGAAAAAAGGGCCACATGAAATTATAGATATATGGCGAATTGACTATCTAATCGTCTTTGGGTATTTAATCTATCACATACACGCGAAATGAGACACAATAGTAAAACAATAACAGCGCGGTCTCATAGGACCGGTCAGGGATTCAAACAGTAATATAGAATTAAAACGCTTTCAAATGGCCACGGTTAAGTAATAGAATTTCTACTGCGAACGTGATTTTTAAACTATAAGCTGTAAAATATAGAGGTAAAAATTTTCCCTCTGCCTGTAAAAGAGTTAAAAGTTTTTCTTCTCATCACTGTACTTACTATCGCGGTCCGCGAAAAGTTTAAAAATTTCTTACTTTCCAACTAAAAAGTAACGTTGATGTGAACTGATTTTAAGTTTTTATAAGAAACAAGCTTTTACCCGCGGCTTCGCTCCCGTCAAATGACTACCCTACACAACACTACACTACCCTACACTACCCTACACTACCCCACACTACCCTACACTACCCTACACTACCCTACACTACCCTACACTACCCTACCTACCCTACTTTACCTAACTTATTTTTTTTTTTAGAATTTTTCTCTCCGTAAGAACCATCACTGAACTTCTAGGAACATTTAAAAAAAAAATCAGCCAAATCGGTCAAGCCGTTTTCATGTGATGTCGTGACAACGAAAAACGGGTTTCATTTTTATATATATAGACTAGCGACCAGCCCCAACCTCAAACGGGTTTTAGGGTAAAAAAAGTTAGAAATCACTGATCAACTAATTATCTAAGTAGCGTGGTGAGAAAATGCTACAGTATGAAAAAAGCAAATCTATAACCGTTAATATCCACCATCACAAATTAGTTAATTTCATTTCCCACATAAAAAAAACTCCTAAAAACCTTCTATCCATAACCCAAAACAACTAAAAAAGAGCGCACCAATAAAGCACCCCATTCACACCGCCACCCAATTAAGGATCCCCACTCACCGACAATTGAATATAACCGCCGTCGCATTTGCCAAGACATGGCAACATTTAAAAAAGTCGCGCGGCGCCCGAAGCAACGGCAAAGCGAATTACCTCCACAAAAGGAAAAAAGAACGCCTTTTATCTTTTTTAAAAAGGGAATGTCACAAAGGATGCTTTTACGCGGCAAAGAGTTCGGGCTTCTTCGGGATTCGGCCGAAGTTTACCGAAGTTGAGTTGAAGTCGAACAGTAATAATTTGTGATTTCTTTTGTTTAACGTTTGAATCCCCAACCGGTCCTATAGTAGGGGAGCCCCAGAAGGGATTTCGGGATTTACTAAAGCGCGGCAGATTAATATACAGGGGGATACCTTGCACCCAGTTAAGTACCTCCACCAAATATGAGGTCCATATATAAAGCCGCCCGTGAAGGATACAGGATCAGATTAGTAAAAAAAAAATGACCCTCAGACATTCTCGAGCGCGTCAGATTAAGGTATGGTGAGTTAATTACATCTTAAAAAGTGTATTACCACTAATCTGACAATTTGAGAGAGACGTAAAGAAAGGGGAGGGCAGCAAAGTTGTAAAAAAAAAACGTCATCTCGACATTCTCGAGCGTAGCTAATTTTTTTTTTATTTTGAAGGAAATAATTCAAGAATAATGAAAAATATATAATCTGACGATTTCCGCAAGCCGAAATAACAAAAAATCGTCGATAAAGTTAAATGCGTGCAGTTGTGTGATGGATACATTTCCTTCTCCAGTTTTCTAAAGAGTTCCCTCAAAATTAGATTTCGTGGGAATTTGAACTGATTCGGACGGTTAGATTTTGATAAATTTTGAAAAATCTCAAAAAAATAAGTTTTATATTTTAAAAGTGGTTTTATTTAAATAACTTTTAAACGGCTTTATCGATCAACTTCAAAAACTAATCCGCCTTTGAGCTTGAAAAACCACGTCGATCGCTACCAAGCTGGTCAAAATCGGTTGATTCGTTCGAGAGATATCGTGAACGAAAGAAACCCGAAAAAGTGATTTTTCGGGATTACTCCGAAATTTTTGGTTCGATAAATTAAAACTAGAAAATAACTTATGAGGATGATAAAACTGCGTTGAATGCCGCAAACCGCGTGAAAATTACTTGATCCGTTCAAAAGTTATTGCGGTTTGAAGATTGCAAAAATAGTGTTCTATGAAACTTTTATCAGACTTTCGAGCTGGGAGAGCTCAAATATTATCTCTTTGAACTCAGCGAGCTTAAAATATCACATAAAATATATTTTGAGCTCAAAAATGATATAAGTACAATTTTAAGCGCCCAGGAATGGAATTAGCTGGAAGTTGCAGGGGTTTTTTTGTCAGATCAAGCGAATCCCTCTAAAGACAAAGATAATCGTCAGATTATGAGACAGTACGTTTAGAACATAAAGATGAACCATAATATATCTTAATCTGACGCGCTTGAGTATTTCAAAATGGCGAATTTTTTTTGCACTTTATGAAAGTGGCCACGAGTTTGCGTCCCATCGAAATGGTCAGATTAGTGAATGAGATCTTTTTTTTTGGTGCACTTAACACTCCCTTAGAAAATCTGACGCGCTCGATTAAATTATCTTTTTTTCCATTTTCAACCCTTCCATACAACCACCCCCATCATGCAAACGATCAGATTAACATACGTACATTATTAAAAATACGTAGGGCATTGATGCTATCAATATCTGACGCGCTCGAGGATGTCCATGCAACAGTTTTTTTTTACATATTTAAAATCTATAGCCGCTTCCCCCACCGATGAAAAGGTATAATCATAGAACATTTTTTTCTTCTTATCATCTAAGCTTTGCAACCCAATAGGTCTCTACGACGCTCGAGTAAATCCCCATTTAGCATCGTGGCCTCCCCTACTACTATGAGACCGCGCTGTTATTGTTTTACTATTGTGTCTCGTTTCGCGGGTATCTGAGTAACTACTGACAGATTTTGAGAGGAGCTCGTGGCTAGATAATAACAGCTGCACGGGTCTATCTTCAAGGTTAAGCAACGCTTTCCAAGGTTGGTCTGTGGATGGGTGACCGTCTTAACATAACGAGTTTCCTCCGTGCCTCGAAAAGCTCGGTAAAATGTAGGTCTCGGCTGTCATTTGTAGATCTTTGGCAGTCGTTACGGATAGTCTGAAGCCAGTAAATCTGACTCCAGTCTTGCCATGAAGTGCCGTGTTACCCCAGTTAATGGGTTGGGTTGTGGAGGTCTGGTAGGCAGCCGCTCCTCGTAAAATACTGGTATTCAGCTAAATTCGCTTTGACTGGAAGCCGACCCCAATATAGTTGGGAAAAGGCTAGGCAGATGATGAATGATTGATTTTAAGCGTTATTTATCTTTTTTAAAAGAGAATGTCACAAAGGATGCTTTTGCATGGCAAATTTGAGTTCGGGCTTCTTCGTGTTTCAGCCGAAGTTTGCCGAAGTTGTAGGTTTGGAGTCGAACAGTAATAATTTGTGATTTCTTTTGTTTAACCTATCACATACCCGCAAAACGAGACACAATAGTAAAACAATAACAGCCCGGTCTCATAGGACCGGTCGGGGATTCATGAATTAATGACTGATTTTAAGTGTCTAAGCGTTATTTGTTTGTTGCATGCGATGTTTTTAGTTGGTTTAGTGGAAACGTTTTGTTTTTTAGTGTCAGGCAGTCATTATTGAGTTGTAACTGTTCTTTATTGTGTTTAAGTTAAAGTTTTAAGGTTAAAAGTTAATTATATAGAATCATCCAAGTAATGACGGTGTGAGTCATAATAAAACACTATGTCAATTGTTATTTTGCATGCCATAATCGCAGCGATAAGTCCCTTCTTTGAGAAAAGCGCGGACTGCCCAGAAGACAGTAAAGCATGTTACGCTTGGGCGGAGCATGACCATGTTCTCGTAGAGGCGCGCTCACGTACCAGACGTGAAAGGCTGTTCAAGGCCTTGGTCCGGAGTAAGAGGGAATGGGAACCGGTACCCTCCTGCGAAGCAGTAAGGAAATGTTTGCAACCATCAGGTGGGATCGCAGTCAAGCACTAGTTTATATAACTTAAAAAAAAAAACCATGAGCGGCATCCTCACACCCCAGTCGCCACTACTGGAAACGCTCCGAGCGATATTAGTTATGTATTGAAATATTTTAAACAAAAACACTTTTCCTACCTAAAGATAAAATCACGGAAGCAACTTAACCAGTGTCTGACAAAGGAAGTCGCCGGCGGGGTCAGTGTTTCAGTCGCTTTAAACAAAAGCATTTCAGGGAAATGCTTTTTAATGGATAATATTTTTCACTGTTTTCTACGTAGGTACAAAGGCTATAACGTTTATTTATTAACTAGCCTCTGCAAGCGGCTTCACCTGAGTATAAGAAAAAAAATTATACTTAGGAAGTTTTTCGTCAATTTTTGCCAGTGAGTTGCAAGCCCAGTATAACAACGCTTGTATACGCTTGGTGGCCGGGATTCCGATCCTGATTTCAAGCCACCATCGTAGTTGTAGGCGTAGGCTTGTGGACGGCCAGCAATAGGCAACTCGCCATCCGGCTGTTTGGTAACGGTAAGGATTATGAGTATACATCTAGACGTATGGAGATGAAGAGGGAAGGCAAAGATAAGATGAATGGATTGTGTGAGAAGTGAAGTGAAATGATATGAAAGACAGGGGGGGTTAGTGATAGCGAGACGCATTACAGGACAGAAAACGTGTTGCGCCGACCCTAAGTAATGGCAGGAAGAAGTTTTTATGAACTTGGCACTGCTTTTAAGTCGGTTTTGCTTCAATTTCATAGTCTACAATTCTTTAGTACTGCGACTCACACATTCGTATTGTATATGACGGCGCACCGCTAATATGCCGTATTTAAACGGCTGCTGTCAGCTGTCACCGATGACAGCTTCTGATTGGTGACAGTTTACTTACGTCGGATGTTAATGTCAGACGTCAGAATAAGAGTGACAGCCGTCACTCTAGCGGAGCGTCGAGCGGGTGGGGGCACGGCGGCCATGTTGAAAAACACAGTTTTGAACGAGAGCGGACCGTGCACCTCGCGCTAGACGAATCGCTAATATTCTGCGTCATCTTACTAAGAAATACCATCAGTTTTGTAGATTCGATTACCTATTAAGTTCAACCAGAGAATAAAACAGTTATTTTGTAAATCAAGCAATTATAGTGTCTGATTAAAACTCGAGTGTTTTAAATTACAATTCCTTGCCCAAATACCCACGTCTGACCAAATAACCATGGCGGACTCTGATAAAGGCCCTCCTGCGCCGACATATATAAGCAAATATACATGTAAATATTTACATACATTGGTAACCGTATCTCCTGTACCATTACAGACCATTAGCCCGTTCAAACGCTGCTCTACGTAGCTACTAGTTACGTCAAACGAACCGATCACATTGTTAGCAAACTGTGCGTTCTCTGTACGTCTAACAGAAAGAATAGCCTTTGCTAGATTATTCGAACAACTTCGAAATGGTTAAAGTACTGGCGTTTGATAGCTGTTTCGTTAGGGTCAGCTCTCACCGAGACGCGACGCGACGCTGCATGCACATTTTAATAGAGTGACTCAAAATAGAACTTTATTTACTACACGAAAAGATACACATTTCATTGTGAGAATTTAGAATACGTTGCTTCATGCAGCGCTGCTCCTCGTGACACGGCGCTGCGGAGCGGAACGTTTTTACATTCACGACGTCGCATAGTAAAAGTATAGGCAATAATATAGGTAAAAGTATAGCGCATAGTAAAATCGTTGGCAACAACAACGATTTTACTATGCGCCTCGCAACGTTGCGATGCGTCTCGCGGCGGCGCGCAGCGCAGCGCCAAATCAGTGTCCTCTTCTTGCATCGTCGCGTCGCGTCGCGTTTCTGTGTGAACTGACCCTTAGGTAGCAAATTTGCCCTTTGGTTGACGGCACGTATTGTTCCACGCTCGCGAGAGAGACTGTGTCAGTCAACTGTAGGGGCCCGGCAGGGTCGAAGTTTACTGGGGCCCTGGGTTGAACGAAAGAGAACATCAGGACCCTGGAACGAAGGCTAATTATTAGCCTTCGTTCCAGGGTCCTGATGTTGTCCTATTGAGTAAAACTCACTCCTGTTCCTTATTATAAGGAACAGGAGTGAGTTTTACTCAATAGGGAATAGAGGAGCTCGTGGCTAGATAAAAACAGCCGCACGGATCAATCTTCAAGGTTAGGCAACGCTTGCCAAGGTTGGTCTGTGGATAGGGTGTGGATCTTAACATAACGAGTTTCCTCCGTGCATTGGAAAACACGTTAAGCCATAAGTCCCGGCTCCCATTTGTAGATCTTTGGCAGTCGTTACGGATAGTCAGAAGCCAGTAAATCGGACTTCAGTCTTGCCTTGAAGTACCGTGTTACCCCAGTTAATAGGTTGTGGAGGTCTGGTAGGCAGCCACTCCTCGTAAAATACTGGTAATCAGCTAAATCTGGCTTGACTGGAAGCCGACCCCAATATAGTTGGGAAAAGGCTAGGCAGATGATGATGAATAAAAGTTAAATAATTTCTTTGTTGAAAGCTGCAAAAACGATTTTCACAATTTTATTCCTCTCAACATTTACAAGGCTGTACCTGAGTATAAGTTAATTGAGGCAGGTAGTAGCTAGGCTCGCCTCTAACTGTCATGGCGGAAATAGTCTCATTTCCTTATTGTGTCCATGTTTCTTGTAGCGGTCTGCAGGAAATATACGAATAGGCCATCATTTTACTCCCACACTGTGGTTTTAAGAGAGACGCAGAATTATTGTTAGGTAAACAACGGATATTTATCAACCTTTTATAGAACCATTTCTGGTTTTTGGTAGGTATCATCATTGGTAATAGTCAGTAGTAGCCAAGTGATAACGGTCCGAGTTATAGGGCGTGGGTGTAAACACAGTCAGGTGCATTACTTTATGTAATTTATTTTATCGCCAATCTCAAAACGATGTAGGAAAACATCGTAAGGCAACCGGGATGTCCAGAGTCAAATATTCGATGACATGTGATGTCCGGACAGTCTATTCCCTCTCTTAGGTCCCGTGGTTCTCTTAGCTCGCCGTCCGGCAGTCTGGTAATAATCTGGACCGAGCCCAGTCGTCAACGCCACGTTTTGTTTCACGCGCGCCTCCAGGAACACGGAATCCGAAAGGTTGTCACCGTGTCCCCCAGATCGAAGGCAACGAAGGAACGGGGTTTAGTCAGTAAGAGTCTGACACGTCCTCCCGCTCCGCCCAAGAGTGGGAGAAGTCATTCTGATGATTCCCCTACCCGAAAAAAAGGTCCCGTAGTTCTCTTTGCAGACATGGCCCCAACTCTTAGCCTAACCTCACCTCTTATCAAACTCATGCAGATCCTCAGATGTGAACTGGCTGGTAACATCCAACAACTGCTGGATGTGGTCGCTGCAGACGCGGCTCTTGCGCCGCTCCTCGCCGTCCCGCACCAGGATGGTGGCGCAGCCGCCGTAGTCCAGCGACAGGGACGGCTGCTGCACCACGATGGTGGTGCGGCCGGCGGGGATGGTGCTGTTGGCCGAGTCCAGCGGGTTCGCTGTTACGTGGACTTGGACCGCTGGAATGAAGGAAGGTGTTAGTGAGAACATTGTTTATTGTTGTTGTTGTACATTGTTGGTGTGGTGTGTTGTTTTGTTTGTTTTTAAATAAATTAATAAATAACATTGCATCTGCTCTCAAAATACCCTCAAAATCATAGTGCCTCAAGATCACATTCATTGTGTGTACAGCTTAGAAAGAACTATATCTGTTTTCTATCTTCGAGGATTGTGCGTAGGAATTGCATAATTTAATTCCACCAAGTCCGTTCCATCATCGGACCACTAGATGTACGTCGTTACGCCATCGATATATGAAGGGCATACCACCCATTCGAACAGAGCGTTTTGGGAACACATTATTTGTTATTTGCTAAAAAGTGAAATTTATTCTTTGCAAGAATCTGTGTTGCCTGATAGCTACAGGTTTTTTAGTCAAGACTATCGACCACATCATATCATCATAGTTTTCTTACTCCAAAAGAACGTTTTATTTGCCTAAATAATCCGGTGTATTTTTTCTGGTACAAACTATGGTGTAGGTATTTATGCGGTTAGTAATCAATCGCAAGCCAATACATAATAATATAAAACCACGGGGTGGTTGTCTCCCTGACCTCCACAACGACTCCACAATTTCTTTCCCGGTTTCAAACCCTTAGTCACTGGGTCAACATGACTCCAGTAAATCTAAATATGAAACATAAAACTGCGTACATAATGAGTTGCAGAGCTTGATAAACAAACTATCTAATGAAACATTCCAGGTAATCGCGGCGTTTACGAGCAGTGAGCACGGAACCCTTATCTTGCGAACGAATGCCCAACTATTTAGAATACTAATGGTTCTGTAGGCACAAATAGAAAGCTAGCTGAAGATATTCGAAGTAGGCGGTTGTTAGTCAACAGTAATTTCAGTTGTGCGATTATCTTTGTGTCTAGTTTTATTGGAAAACTTTATATGAGGTCTAATATTGATGGACTGTTGATTGTTATTTAACATTAGAATGAGTAACCACTTAATACGAAAGGAGCGACAACTATAGCGCCATATATGAGAACTACAAAATCCGATAGCCTGAAACCATCTAATGGGGAGTTGCCCAAAGTGGACAACTGGATAGAACACCTGTCTGGTCCGAAGATCCTCACTTTTCGGAGGTACCTATGTGGGACTTTCTTCTCTGTGTCGTATAGGTTCCCGCTGTCTGTCCCTACTCCCTATGTATGCTTTAAAACTACGTAACGGATTTTGATGTGTTTTTTTAGTAGATAGAGTGATTCAGGAGAAAGGTTTATATGTAGGTATAATACATGCATAATATAGTAGAGAAATACTGATAATTTTGCACCCGTGTGAAGCCGGAGCCCCTAGTCAAAATAATAAAAAAAAACATCTTGGGTGACACACTACAACACCTAAAAAAATGTCGCAAATGGAAGAAACTTGTCAAAAAGTTTAGCCCTACACATTACTACGTTCAACAGCAAACGACTAAACAGGGAGGAGGTACGGCATGGAATTGAGAGGACTTTACCTCCACGGGGGACGGTAATAAAGATGTCAGTGGAAACAAATGATCTAACTGTCACACGGGGTATTGTTCGAGGTGACACCGGCTGGCTAGCGGGACAAAACCGTTGTATTTATTGTGTGAATAATAGAACTTTGTATAGTCAATGAAAGATGAAACAGTCGTCATCTACTCGTAACTACATATTGTAAAGGGTGACAGGTAATTAGTGATCGATACTTAATCACGTGATTGTGCTTATGATAACAAACCACTTTTACTAAGGGATCAAACCTGAAATCAGTTTTGATCCCTTAGTAAAGTATTATATATTAGCAATTACTGCAAACCAGGAAAACTTCAGTAAACTTTAGTTTATAGACTGATTTTTCAAAAACCTCTTCTCAGTGGTCGCCTGCGTCATAAAAGCAAGCCTTGTGCAAAATCTTATATTCCTAGTCACATTTGTTTGTCCTTTTACAAAAGTAGAAAATACACTATTTGTGTTATTGTTATTGCCAAAACTACCTGGAACTATAAAAAAAAGAGTAACAAGATCGGAAAAGCAATATAGTATTGGACCTTTAAAGGTTTCGAAACCTTATGTTAGCCTTTTCGACATATTGCGTACAATTCAATGTTTTGATCTGTAAGTTGAGAAATGTTATGGAAGTGATAGTAACTAGTTTGACATGTAAAAGTATTTTGTGAAACCTATTTGCAAAATAAATATCATTTATCAGTATATCACTCAAATGTCAGTGAATCTCAACATAAACGATTGTATCACTGCTTACCATCAGGTGGGATTGCAGTCAAGCACTAGTTTCTTATATACAACATAAAAAAAACTTTTGAAGGCTTTAAATCCATTCTCTTCAACTCTTGACATTGTTCGTCGGAGTTTAATTCATGAATCCCCGACCGGTCTCATAGGGCCGCGCTGTTGTTGTCTTACTATTGTGTCTCGTTTCGCGGGTATTGATAGGTTAAGGTGTAAAAAGACTTATAATTGATGTACAAAATATTTTTTTGTCAAATACTTAGGTAACTCAAGTGATGACTACATGAACGGATATAAATAAAAACTAATTTTCTTACCTGTAGACTGTCTCCTAGAAGACGGCGGCGGCACAGAATGCTGGTGCGCAGAAGACCGTCTTCTCGACGTCGTGAACACCTCGGTACCTTCCAGCTGCCTCCGCAACTTCGCCACCTCATCCTTGTAATACTCCTTCTCAATCTTCTGCTTATTCTTAACCCTTGGCTCACTGCCCCTCCTCTTCACAGGATCCGGCTCAAACTTAAAATGCGTTTCATACTTCGCCTGATTCGCTTTTGGACTTTTCGGAGTATCCATCTTCGAATCGTAAGGAATTTGTATTGATGTAGACGCTACACTGGTTTGACTGACTTGCGTTTGCGTTTTGTTTCTTGGTTTATCTTGTCTTTTTGGATCAGGAATTGGAACATCGAAGACGAATCTGGCTGGTCCGGGACGAGGGGAGTCTAGGACATCTGTGGCTGATTGAGGCTTGGTGTAGGCAGGTGAGTCGATATCACAGCTGTTGGTGGGTCGGTGGTAGTGAGGTGGGGCGGTGCTGGGTGGGTGGGTCGGCAGGTTGGGGTCGTCGATGAGGCTGGGCTCGGACAGGTCGGGCCCGTCCGGCTCCGCGTCCATGGAGTCGTCCGTGCCCGTCACCGAGGTGAGCGCGGTGGCCGCCGAGTCGGTGCTCGTGTTGATCGTCTTGTCTGAGGTTGTACTGCTGCCCATGACGACCACCTGTAACAATGAGACAGAGGATTTTAGAGGAAAGTGAAAAAAGTATATGCTTCACAAATGTTTTATAAATAAAAGAAGTGGCGGCTATCAAGGACATCGATTTAACGTGTTGTTCTTTGCGCACCTGCATTTGCGAACAACTCGCAAATGCTGAAACCGAACGTGTTATCAGTGCTGTATTGCTTGAAGAGTATTAAAATATAGTTAATGTAGTTTCAGTACAGTCACTATTTTAACAGAAAATGAAAGTGCAGAAATCGGGTATTACTGTTCTGCATGAGTCAATTCGTGTGGGCTTCGGACCTGTGAAATAGCCGCCTTTATCCTGTGACATCACACCCCTAGACTTTTTCTTTTAAGGCTATGAAAAGTATAAAGCTTAGGCAGATACACCGCTTTCGTTTGAATAACTGGAAGCCAACGCGAGTAGCGTTCTCGAGCGCTTCATTGAAAAATTGCAGGATTGTCATTGTACTGTAGCCCTCACAAAGGATAATTGAAAGAATACAGGTAGGTGTTAGTTAAAATCAGGCACTTCCTCTCGTTCCACTTAGAGCGGGAAAAGTCATACGTTAAACATTATCATTTCAGAAATTAAATATGAAATTGAAACCTTCTCAACTCAAAATGAATCCCCCATTAGTTTTCATGCACCGAACTATGAATACTTACTATTAATAACTACAAGAGCCCAATAGGGGTAGGACAGTCATAATGATGGTGGTTACCGACCACTAACATTAAATATACAGGCGTGGCCGCGTGGCAGGCGAGGTCCAATCGATATCCACGAATACAGGGTTATTAGTAAAACACAGGCAATCTCTTAGGACTCTGTTACTATCATCATAAACAACAACTTTTGTTCTATGACTTTTAGCAATGTATTATATTTTAGTTTATCATATTTTCATTTAAAAATAATAATATTAAAATTGAACGTTCTAAATGTTACGAAGTCTATGCAATGACAGCGATAGTACAATAGCAGGGGGAGCGAAAACAATGCACGGGAAGCGTAGATAGGTACAGCAAATTACAGAGTTTAAATGTGTTAGATAGAACACGAAATCTTGAAGGTTTTGTTTTTGGTGAATGTATAATGTTTTCTTAAAAAGTCATAGAACAATAGTTGTGGTTTATGAGGGTAGTAATATAGTTCTGGAAAGTTGTTAGTGTTTTATAAATAACCCTGTATAGCTAGCTGTATATGTAGCTGGTTGTAATTATTGAAACAGATGGTTAAGAATAAATAATTAATGAAGTAATTTTCTTCAGACTTGTGTTTCCTATATCTGAACATAGGGTGGCGTGATGACCTTCTAGTGGTGTTCACATATGAACTCAATATAGAAAGGATTATTGTTTAAATATCGTAGCATGTGCTGAGGTTTGGCTTAACCCAGATTTCACAGATCAAGGAGTTTTCTATCGTCAGTTGTCTCTACTGACAATTCAATTCAATAGCTTTATTGTCGATCATAGGTAGGTACATAATACAGGTCTTAAATAACTCAACAACAAGGATGGTCACATCCGCTTGATAGAGAGTTCTCTAGCACTGTTCAGGGGATTATTTTCCAACGTCAATAATCCCCTGAACAGTTTTAATTACTACTTAATTCAACCCAGTTTTTGATTGAATCTATTTTTATTTGGGTTACAATTTTGATTGGTCTACACTGTCCTCGCATATGTGTCTGTTTTGTAATATGAAAGTATTGTAAACCCAATCATTTTTTTTGAAAAGAGTAACCATGGAGTTTCTTGCCGGTTCTTCTCCATAGGAAACGACCAATTTAGAACCGTGCACTAGCTTCGACTTTTTATAAGTGCCCATGTAGGCCTATGTAAAATAAAAACATTTTTTATTTTATTTATTTATAGTCATCATCATCTGTTAGACATAGACCTCCTACAATTGTCGCTACAATGACCGGTCATGTATATCACACTTCCATCGGATTCTCTCGACTTTAACCAGGTTACCGGCCTACCTTGTAAAAAGCCAAGCCAGCGCTTCGGCTTCCAGTACGCCTATGGACCATCTGATTCTGTTCTGCGAGCAATGTGCTCAGCTGGTTGCCATTTAATTTTGGCGATTCTTTAGACTATGTCAATAACTTTGGATTTCCTGCGGACACCTTCATTCTAGATGCTATGATATGGTTTACTGCCTAGATCTGAGATAAGCTCAGAATTGGGGCATATAGCTCTTACTGTAGTGTTTGGCCAACGTGGGTTCAAAATAATAGCAGTTTCACTGCGTTTTGCATTCATAAAACCGTCAGTAAACGTGGAAGGTTCGTTCTACATAATTTATCACTTTTATGGCACGGCACCTGCATTTTGTTAGTACTATCTAACTCTTTTGCGTTGAACCATAAAAATAACTTTGCTATAAAAGTGCAGGAACAAAATGAAATCGCCTGGGTTTTACGGCAGTACCTATCTACCAAGGTACAGTAAAAGTGAGCACAGCTGAGTTGCTGTGAGATTGTTTGAGTCGTCGTGGCCATCGCAAAGGGTAACTGAAGGAACACAGGTGGATTTTCGTCAGTAAAAACCCTTTCACTCCACCCACATGATAGTGAGACCCTCGAGACTCTTTGTGATTTCATCACAAAGAGTCTCGAGGATTCTGCCGAATTAAAAAAAGTTTATTGTGACTTAACTACTAAAAATTTACTGTTTACAGATTTATTCCAATACTTGTGCTGTAAGATCTTGCTTCATGCCAAATTATAGGGTCAACGGGAAGTATCCTATTAATTTTATTTCCCTCGAGAGTGTTATAATTGTAATGACCGTATCTTTGTTCCCTAAAATTAGTACATAGATTTTTCTTTTTGAAGTACATAAAAAGGCAACAAAGACAAGCCTTCATAGGTAGTCGCAACAGTACACGACGATATTAATATTGGATGGCATTTTTATTTGACTAATGACTTTTCCCGCTTTGGGTGGAGCAGAAGGGCGTGTCATACTTTTACTGCGAGCTACCCATTGCTCGCCGTCCTTAAGCCCAGGACTGCATGGTATCTGTATCCATGCTGTGTCGCGAGAGTATCTAGTGATGCAGACAGTCCGAGGGAGACGACTCACAGAATATATGCGTAGATACATTAATGTATAGATATAGTACCTATCTACCTAGCCTTTTCCCAACTATATTGGGGTCGGCTTCCAGTCAAGCTGGATTTAGCTGAATACCAGTATTTTACGAGGAGCGACTGCCTACCAGACCTCCACAACCCATTTAATTGGGGTAACACGGATAGATATAGTACCTATGTTTCACAAAATATAACTACTAGAAATCTAAATTGCCAGCAGACGCGGAAAGTATCGCATGACGCGAACGAATCTAACTGCGAAACTATTTGTTGAGCCGTCCTAAACACACGCAGGGCTGCCCACTCTTCATCACATTTAGTTTTTATACGTGAAGATATTTTGGAGATTTGCTTTGTTTGTTTTACCTGAAGACAATCGAACATTGTGCAAGGGCTTGTCATAATTATAGCGGTTTTTTTTTTTCCCGGTAGGGGAATCATCAGAATGACTTCTCCCACTCTTGGGCGGAGCGGGAGGGCGTGTCAGACTCTTACTGACTAAACCCCTACCCCGTTCCTTCGTTGCCATCGATCTGGGGGACACGGTGACAACCTTTCCGATACCGTGTTCCCCAGAGGCTTCGACCCTACCGGGCCCCTACAGTTTGCTGACATCTCCTTGAGGTGCGCGTGGAACAGAACGCGCCGTTGACGACTAGGCTCGGTCCAGATTATTACCAGACTGCCGGACGGCGAGCTACCTAGTGCTCGCTGTCCGCGAGCCCGCGCCTACGGTGGTCGGAAATCGGGATCGGGATCTCGGCGGCGGCGGCGTGAGTTCCGTTGCCTCACGCGGTCGGCAGCCTCCTTCGCTAACATTACTGCTTCGCAGAAGGAGGCGACTGCCTGCCACCCCTCCTCGCTCCGGACCATATAATTATAGCGGTAAGGTCTCCTTATTGAGGAGTGGCTGGAAAGACGTTATGTCGTCCTCACCTTCCGTATAAGCCACCATGAGGACACGAGCGAGACGGCGAGCAATGGATATCTCGCCGTCCGGCCATCCGCCGGACCGAGCCCAAATAATCGACGGCGTGTACTGTTCCATGCGCGCCTCAAAGAGATGTTAGCAAAACGTAGGGGCTTAGCAGAGTCGAAGCTTGCTAGATCCATGGATTATGTGAAAATTAACCCCAGGGCCGTGGATTTTCCACCTATAAAAAAAGCCCATGGATCATGGCCTGTACACTACATACACACACACAAACACACTGTATACTATCCTGGGATAAACATAGTACTACAATAGACTAGCTTTTGTATTGTCGTAATCAAAGCTATTCTTTCCTTTGACAAATAAAGTCTTTGATTTCTTTTTATTATTTCTATCAATGTTATGTTAGATACGAGTACGATAATATTATTATAATACGTTCCTTTCATTAATGTAGCTTATTCATGTTTCATTCTTGGAAACTTTAGTTCCAGTTGTTTCATTTTTAATTGAGAATCAGACTAATATTATGAACGTTTGTTAATGTATTTGTTAGTGTGTATTGATTACTTCTGATTACTTAGGAGCTCGTGGCTAGATAATAACAGCCGCACGGGTCGATCTTCAAGGTTAAGCAACGCTTGCCTAGGTTGGTCTATGGATGGGTGACCATCTTAACATAACGAGTTTCCTCCGTGTCTCGGAAAGCACGTTAAGCCGTTGGTCCCGGCTGTCATTTGAAGATCTTTGGCAGTCGTTACGGATAGTCGAGGTAGAGATTCCAGTCTTGCCATAAAGTGCCGTGTTACCCCAGTTAATGGGTTGTGGAGGTCTGGTAGGCAGCCGCTCCTCGTAAAATACTGGTATTCAGCTAAATCCGGCTTGACTGGAAGCCGACCCCAATATAGCTGGGAAAAGGCTAAGCAGACGATGATATTGATTACTTCTGGACGCTCAAATGGCTTCCTCATGCTGCAGCCACCGGGATCCGGACCCCGATTTTGAGCCAACGTAGGCGTAGGTTTGCAGACGACGAGCAATGGGTAAGTCGCCGTCCAGATGACCGATAACCGTCCGGTCCGAGCCCGAGTCGTCGACGGCGCATTGTGTTAAACAAACACCTCAAAGAGATGTCAGCAAACCTGTAGGGCCCCAGCAGGACTGAAACCTACTCGGGCCATGGGTTTAAAAAAGGGCAAATAAAGAACATGCATGCAACAGTGTAGTGTTAATCAGTAAAAGTCTGAATCGCTCTGCCCTAGAGCGAGAGAAGTCGATGGATGATCTTCCATCTTAAAAAAAAGGATCAAATGTCAAATCAAATTTTGGGCACACGGCTATACCATCTCTTTAAACTACTGTAAAATATAGTACTTTATACTTTTTTTTCAGGATAATTTTCCGGGAGAAACGGCTGGCAATTAAATAATTTTATTCAGTCCGCGTGCCAGCCCTCCAAAAACATGGGTGGTAGTACAAATGGTCGTACATGCAAAGTTAGTAGTAGAAGTTGTAGCGGCATCTAATTGGCGAGCCTTAATGAACATGGCTTCAGCCTTCAGCCGCTGAATTTCAGCGAATTTCCTTTGCTATGGATCGTGTTGTGATTTAGAAGTCGGAAAGTTTCAATGTGTTCTGTTGCATCGTTTTTAATTAAGATTTATTTTTGATTGTTTTTTGTTTTACCACTCTACTGTAGTTGCGGTAGCTTGCCTGTAGATTTTCCATAAGCCAAATATAATAACAAAATAACAGAAGTTAAGATAGATTGAAAATGTCGCGATGTACGAGTACGAGTATATCTTATTGCTTGTGGTTGTAATAAATTGAAACATTCATATTGTTACTAGCCTGGTTTCGAACTGAACTAAACTTAAATTTACCTGTACATAGTTTACAACCATGTCACTGTCCGTGGCTGTCCGTTTATCCGCTTGCTACTAAACAACCAAACGGATTTAAAAAAAATATTTTTACTAATCAAAAGGGCAACAAATTGGGAAGGTTTGTATATACTCGTATGTATAATTTGCAACCATACGCAGCCGGGGCGAATTACTATAGCCTACCTACAATCACTTATCATAAGTTTTCACGACAATTTTCGTGGGATAGCGATAAGGGATAGGATAGGGATAAGGGCAGGAAAAAGAAGAAGAAGAAGCACGTCAGCTTAACTTTAATTACTCTTTCATCAATAAAACAACGTTTAGGCTAGTCGTTAAAGATTATTTACTTACAAATCAAAAACAATTCGGTAAATTTTGAGCATTCATTTAGTAAATTCTTCGATAAGCAGTAGATTATTGAGTGGCGGCTGATCTGTTACTCTCCGACAGAGAGCCGCCGTTTTTGAGCCTCGATTACATCAGGATTAAAGTCCGGGTTCGCTGGAGCGGCCATCGATTGTAGCTGTTTAGACGTCACGAGGCGGGGACGATACGATTTCTATTCGACTCTACTCTTGGATATTGTATAGAGCAGATGGCCCAGTGGTAACGCCCCGACTTACGCGTTATAGGTTACAGGTTCAAACCCAGCCAGGTGCATTACTTCGAGTAATTTGAAATGGTTTTTTTTAATGGTGAAGGAAAACACCGTGAGGAAACGGCATGTCTTAGAACCAAAAATTCAAAGACATGTGACATTCACCAACCCGCACTGGGATCACGCGGTGGATTATGGTCCATTCCCTCTCCTAGAGAGAAGGCCTGAGTCCCAGCAGTGGGAACATTATAAGGCTGATGCTATGTTATGCTACTCTTGGATCTATAGGTGAATCTAGCAATGGTAAGATTCAGCGTCGCTTTTAGCAAAACTCTGTCTTAGTATGGTGCAAAAACAGAGCAGAAGTTAAAAGACATCAGTTACGACAGCAAGAATTCCAATATTCCAATAAATTATTCGAATCGTACACTATAAAGGGTCTCTCAGTAAAGAGAGATTGTCTCTGCAGAATAATAAACTGACAGACATTTATACGACGCTACAGAGAGTCTGTATTTATGCAGACTTTATAGTCCAGTGATGATGGCGGGTGATTTAGCGATTGTTTTGGTATTTTACTGCGAAAATTAACGCGAAGAAAGGCTATTTAAAAGGTGCTGTAGACTAAAATCGACAAAACAGTTATGCAGGATAGATTTTCCGTGGCACCATTTCATCCTTCATCACGTTGTCGTTTGCCATCAGGGTGAGATAGTGGTCAAACGAAAACTCTAGTATCATCATCTACCTAGCCTACCCGTTACGCATAGTCAGAAGCCACTAAATCTGACTCCAGTCTACCCATGAAGTGCCGTGTTACCCCAGTTAATGGGTTGTGGTGGTCTGGTAGGTAGCTGCTTCTCGTAAAATACTGGTATTCAGCTAAGTCCGGCTTGACTGGAAGCCGACCCCAATATAGTTGGGAAAAGGCTAGGTTAGATTATGGTTAGAGATGATGAGGGGAATCGAACCTACGACAAGAAGCGCAGCAGCCGATCGCTAAACCAGTTCATCAACCCAGGCAACGATTTTTATCAAGGATATTATACTGGGTGTAAAGGACAGCCCTCCACTAACTTTAAGGGCTTGCTTAGTAGACGAATCTGAACATCTTCACACAAAAATTAGAGACAGAATTTTTTTTTCGTTTCTTGAAAGAAATAATTGTGGGAGGATGTTCAGATTAGTCTACTGAGCAAGCCCTTAAAGTTAGTGAAGGGCTGTCCCTTACACCCAGTATAAGTAGAAAGTAAGGTGCTTACTAAAGTATCATCTTCATTTCAGTAGTTTCATTAAAGCAGTTCTCAGCTTCTTAAATCCAAACTTAATTTACTTATACCTCTCAAACCTTTTCACGCCAGTCACTAGAAAATGACGTCAAAAAATTGAGGTGAAACCATTTTATACATTTCAATGAATATATTTTTTTCCCAAATTGGCATTTTATTTTAAAAAGTCGGCGTCCATCAGAGTGGAGAATGTAACTCGCTGACTTTTATTGACGAACTTTGAATTTACTTTAATAATTCAACATAAGTTTTTTTTTTGAGAGATTTGTAGAGATGCTAATTCTGAAGTTTTGTTAGTTGGTAGACAGAGATAGTGGGAATTATGATTAATTATTGTCTTAACCCTTTCTAAAAGGTGTATTTTCTTGTCATTTATTATGTTTTTTCTATCTCCTGACACTAAATTGACACAGGTAATGTCAAACTTACAATAGGAATGATACCAGCTCTTTTGTGATGTAATGTTATTTTAGTCTCAGGGCATAAAAAACAGACGGCACGTTTTTTTTTAAGATATGGTATAAACGGTGTAGTCCTTGAAGGTTTATGTAATAGAGTACATGTGTATTTATTTATTTATTTATTTATTTATTAGAACTTCATGCAACATAAAGGGTACACAGGCGGACTTAATGCCATAGGCATTCTCTACCAGTTGATTGGTACTAGGGTGGTGAAGAGAGAAGGTGGCAGGTGCATAAAAGAAAAAAAATATATAATTAGAAAACGAGGGTACATAATTATATATACAAATAAAATATACATATATATGTATCCAAAATAGTATATACCTACATATATATATCTATATAAAATGAAGGAAAGAGGGTTTTGAGACGACTCCGCTACTTGTGTAGAAAATAATTCCTCAACTTCCGCTTAAATGCATAGTGACTGGTGGCCGTCCTGATGTCAAGAGGAAGCGCATTCCACAGAAGTATGGACTGTATGTGAAAGGAAGAATGAACAAAATCAGAAGTATGAGAAGGACAAAGCAGTAGAAGATTGTTAGAAGAACGAAGACTTTTAGCATGGGAAGAACATAAATATTGAAAATGTGATATAAGATAAGAAGGAGGGCTGGGAGAGTTAAGCAGAGAGAAAAGAGTAGTCAGCGCACGCAAACTTCTCCTCTGGCGAATAGGCATCCATTTGAGTTCAGTTCTGTAACTCGAAATATGATCATATTTTCTTAGATTAAAAATGAACCGAATACAGTTGTCGAGAAGCCTATCGAGTTTATCCAGTAACACCGCGTTTAAGTCAAAGTAGCACACGTCACCATAGTCGATAACAGGGAAAATTAAAGTTTGCACAAACATAATCTTCGTCTTCACGGGCAAAAAGTTCCTCAGACGATACAGACACCGCAGGGTCCCGTTGACTCTTTGGCAGACACTAGAAACCTGACTTTTTTTTTGTGTATGAGATATGATATAAAAGATGTTAATTTAAATCTGTACGAAATTTCCAGAGATTATTATAACCCGTATAATAACAATCGTATTAAAATATGACACCTAATTAAGAATCGATAATACTTGTGTTTTATTTATATTCAGTGTTATTTTTTCAGTGAATTTACAATTTTCCGGTAAAACATACGAATACATGTATAGATAATCTAAGTATTATATATACATGTATTCGTATGTTAGCATACTTTGACGACGTCTAAAACGTCTTTGTACGTTATTAAAATAAATCTCCTCAAGTATACGTTTTCCGTATAACATAATTATACCAGTATACCGTCACATTACTTTAGAATAAGAAGCGTCGTGGTGTGCATTAATTTAACTAATTTAAAAACGGATAGAAATGTCTTTAATGCTAAAAATAATACAAGGAACAAATCAGAATAGGTTCTGTATGGGACTGAATGAAAGATAAACAGGAAAAGTACAAGAAATAATTCTTATTTCAAAGGACATTTCCTTCAGCAGACTCTTCTGTTATTTATTAATTATGTAAAAATTAAAGGAACCACTTGAAACTCAATAAAACAAGATTACATTTATATAATCCTTATCCATAAAAATATAATAAAACAAAGCTCTCAACTACGTCTATCTATATGACCGCAATAAACTCAAAAATTACAGAACGGATTTTCATATTACTGTTACAAATAGACAGTGATTCATGAGAAAGGTCTTTGCATTTTTTTATTTACTAGTTTGGGGTAGATATCGATTAAATAGTGTAGTGGACTGTATTTTTTTTTGTTGGGTGTTCTTCTTGAACTTGAAATAAAACAAGGCTTCTTTCTTCCCAGGTTTATTTCTTCTCAGGTATTCTTCTTAGAATGTTCGGAAGACGACTGTGTCGCGGATTTTTTTTTTTTTTTTGGTCTAGGGCATCTCGCAGTTCAGCTCGCTACGGCTGTTTACTGCTTAACCGGACAATTATGTGTCGCGGAACAAATCCGCTCTCAATTTATTCATTACGCAGCTGATCGCTGATTGGTCGAACGGTCAGTGGGTGGCGCATTTTGGCCATTAAGGAACATTCCGGAATGCTCGCCTCGCGAATTTTTCAACCGCGAATAATCTCGAAATTACATACACTAACCTTCAGTATCGCGAAACTTTACCTTAACGAGAGCCTTTACACTTTAAACATGCTTTTTACATAGAAATATCCATATTTCACATATGAAACCGTATATCATTCTACTTGAAATTCACTAATCTATCATATAAAAATATAAAAAACATGAAAAGTCACTATCAGAAAACGTAAGTCCTTATCTCTACGTAATCTAATCACACGTTATCACAATCACAGAAAAGGCTTATCTTATAAGTTTCTTGCTAGAATCTAATTAGGTCCACTTAGAAAACACTAATTATATACATAATCACTCACTGTCCTATCAGTCTTTTGTCACTTTGACACTTTTTAGGTCCGCTGGCTCGGCGTCCATTACAAATAGTTTTAAAATCAGTAATGGGTAGGTACTCGTATATGAACATAGGTTAGGTTAGGTTAGGTTAGCATAGCAGAACATAAAATGAGGTATAGTTGTTTTATCTCACGAAAGCGGGTGAGCCATACTTGTAGTTGTGATGTGTATAGACACTCGCTCTTGTGTGCGTAACTACAGGTAGCGTTAGCAAGCTCATCGCTATTGAACAAAATAATAAAGTTGCCACTTGTTGCCCAATTTATTTAATAACTTACGCAGCATTACGAGATATCCATCGAAACCAACTTTTTCATTCAAAACTGACCTTAGCTTTGCCAATGTTATACAATTAAGGGAAGGAACGAAATAACCCTAACACAAGTATTAATAATAACTTACTGGGGCTGTTTCATTAACACTTGTAGTGTAACCTTTTGAGACCAAATAAACAATTTATTTATTTTATTTGATTTATTGTTGGAATTTGTTTTAGTACGATATGAAAATTTTGTATTGTGCTCCGTACAACGTCACCTGTAAATCCATCTTTATTTTCTCTCTTTCTTCGGTTTATCATGGGTGACATAAAATTCGAAGATGTACTTGCGACATCTCTTCCTTCTTTTATTAGTTTTTTGCACTATTCTTTCACTTACCCCGCTGTCGCTGCTGCAGTGCGTTTTGTAATATTACGCAAATATGATAAAACACAATTTGGTTCTCGATGAAGTTCCGTGTATTAATATTCTTCTTTGAACAAATTATAAATATTTGCAATCATTTGACGAGCCTAAATAAACAATACAGTTATAAAATCGTTTAACATGTTGATGTGTTGTGGTGGTGGAGCACAATCAAACGGCCCAGATTCTTTTTCAATAGTTTATTCTTACCACTAATATTGTTAACACAGCACAAGTAAGAGCGTGGCGTCTGTCATCTGTGAGCTAAGCGGACTGACAGGCGCGGGTGCGCGCGTCGATGCTCCATCGATGGTTTTTATGGTTACCATGGTTACGCCACATAAATAATCTGCTGAACGCCCTGATTGCTCAAGAACCGAAATTCGTTTTTTTTAAATAGCAGTAAAGAAATGATCAATATCTTTGTCAAATTCTCTAGTTCGTAAGTTGTTGGCTAGCTATACGCTTTGATGCATACTGTAAGTAAAATAAATAAATACATTCATATATTACACACAACATAAATACACACGAAACATTAACATTAAGTTGCCTTATCGCACTACGAGCAACTTTTCTCCGTTTCTTCGTACCTTGCATGCTGACGGTACTCGATAAATTATTTTGACGCGAACCAAGAAGCACTACTGACTTAGCCGGCGACCCGGCCGCGACTGAGCGCTCCCGAGCTTACGCACATAAAGACAGTGTGCATGTACACTTACACACACAAGTATGGGTCACCCGCTTTCGTGAGATAAAACATCTATACATTTTTGTGTTATACATAAAATTATATTACGAGTATTTTTTATTGATTATATTATACTTCATATCCCAGACGCGCAAACCTAGTCAGAGTAAATTACAAATTCATACATAAAATATTTTCAATATTTTTTCAACCATTTTTCAGTTGTGTCAGACATTTTGTAGAGGCATTGAACCTCGACTCAATGAACTTAAGGACACTTGGGCGCCATTTTGAAATCATTAAAAATGCGCTGGAATTATTTTTCTGAATAATGATATTAGTTATTATATTTTATTTTTTTAAGCATTTAACACGTTGTCTCAGCCTTTGCACCTTGAAAGTACATGGGGTTTTAATTAACAAAACTGAGTGATAGTGATTAAAAGTGGAGAGTCCGATTTAAGATATATTAACTTATTCAGGGTTTTTATTAAAGTCGGAAATCATCTAATGACTTTCAACTTAAAAGGGCGTGTCAGGTTTTTACTGGCTAATACTACACCTTTGCATTCCAAAGTCAAAGTCAAAATCTTTTTATTTCACATAGGCTTACATGGGCACTTGTAAAACGTTAGAAGTTAGTGCACGGTTCCAGTTGGTCGTTTCCTATGGAGAAGAACCAGCAAGAAAATACATGGTTACTTATTCCAGAACCACGGATTTCCCTTTCGGAAGTAAACCCATGGCCAAAGTAGCTTCGGCCCTGCTGGGCTCAAACGGTTGTGCTAACATTTCTTTGAGGCGCGCCTGAAACATTACTCGCCGTCGATGACTCGGGCTCAGTCCGGTTATTATCGGTCGGTCGGACGACGAGCTACCTATTGCTTGTCGTCCGCAAGCTCACGTCTACGCACCCATTCAGGCCGATTGGTTATTTTATAACATACATTTTGGGTTATTTTTTTAAAGGAACGTAATTCTATCTAGTAAAAATAAAAAGGTGCTCTTATATTTATTTCTGATTTTATACTCGTAAATACCGATACTAAATTTTTATTACCAATCTCACTCGCAGACTTATTATTATTATATTATTACGGTCCATTTTTTTATTTACTTAGGTATTTCGCTACTATATTGACTGATCTACGCTATCTTAATAAAACTTATTAACATTGATTATGCAATTTGCCTGCTGCTGTCTTTCGGTCCGATTATAATTTGGGTATCTTCAAGACTAGAGTGAATAGGCTCCTAATAAACTAGTGCGCCTCACCATCAACGATTGCATCACTGCTTACCATCAGGTGGTATTGCAGTCAAGCACTAGTTTATGGTATATACAAAAAAAAAAGATTATACCTATGGAAATATTGTACAAATATCTTATGAAACACTATTTTAGGCTATCACGGTAATTTAAATATCTTTTTATCCATGCAGTTTTTGTCGGTTTTTCTCAGTATAAAATATCCGGTTGGTACTATGTTCTAGCTACTGACGTTTTATAAGTGCTCATATAGGCCGTTGAAACGTCACTTCAATTTATCATCAGTAACGAAAATCTAATAATGTAACAATATGTGGCTTAGTTGCACCAACATATTTTCATTAGGCGTTAATATAATTTTCTACGAAGCTACAATTTATATTATTTCTCTCTCTGCCTAGCCTTTTCTCAACTATATTGGGGTCGGCTTCCAGTCAAGCCGGATTTAGCTGAATACCAGTATTTTTACGAGGAGCGGCTGCCTACCAGACCTCCACAACCCATTAACTGGGGTAGCACGATACTTCATGGCAAGACTGGAGTCGGATTTACTGGCTTCTGACTATCCGTAACGACTGCCAAAGATCTCCAAATGACAGCCGGGACCAACGGCTTAACGTGCTTTCCGAGGCACGGAGGAAACTCGTTATGTTAAGATGGTCACCCATCCACAGACCAACCTAGGCAAGCGTTGCTTAACCTTGAAGATCGACCTATGCGGCTGTTATTATCTAGCCACGAGCTCCTCTGATCGACCTATGCGGCTGTTATTATCTAGCCACGAGCTCCTCTCAATTTATATTATTTAATTTCTAAAATTCCCCCAAACTTCATATAATTTTATATGTGAAATAAATATTTGAAATTGACTCCGAAATTTAAAAGGGTTGCAGTTTAAAACAACCCCTAAAAGCTAGTTCACGAGTTCATCCCTTAGCCAATTTACATTTCTAGTACACAGTCTGAATTTCAATTACTTTCAAATGCTTGCACAGAGTAACTTTAAACAATATTTCAAATGCACAACTTAATCTGAAACATTTATTAAATCTACATAAAAGTATTCTGTATATTAGATTTTATAAAGTAATTCAGTTATCTAGTGATTTACAGTGTGTTGGCGCAAAGGAGGTAGGGACAGAAGGCAATCTCCATACAAAGCGCGCTCGAGCAACGCACACATAGACACCGCTCACAGACACGATGTCTCGGACCATGCGCGCTTGGGCTGTGCTCTATAAAAGAGATAGATACAGAAGGCAATCTACATTATAAACTGCGCTCGAGCAACGCACACATAGACACCGCTCATAGACACGATGTCTCGGACCATGCGCGCTTGGGCTGTGCTCTATAAAAGAGATATGTACAGACGGTAATCTACATACAAAGCGCGCTTGAGCAACGCACACATAGACCAGACACCGCTCACAGACACGATGTCTCGCACCATGCGCGCTTGGGCTGTGCTCTACAGAAGAGACAGATACAGAAGGCAATCTCCATACAAAGCGCGCTCGAGCAACGCACACATAGACACCGCTAACAGACATGATGTCTCGGACCGTACGCGCTTGGGCTGTGCTCTACAGAAGAGACAGATACAGAAGGCAATCTACATACAAACTGCGCTCGAGCAACGCACACATAGATATCACTCACAGACACGATGTCTCGGACCATGCGCGCTTGGGCTGTGCTCTATAAAAGAGATAGAGACAGAAGGCAATCTACATACAAAGCGCGCTCGAGCAACGCACACATAGATATCACTCACAGACACGATGTCTCGAACCATGCGCGCTTGGGCTGTGCTCTATAAAAGAGATAGGTACAGAAAGCAATCTACATACTGCGCGCTCTTGAACAACGCACACATAGACACCGCTCACAGACACGATGTCTCGGACCATGCGCGCTTGGGCTGTGCTTTACAAAAGAGATAGGTGCACAAGGCAATCTACATACAAAGCGCGCTCGAGCAACGCACACATAGACACCGCTCACAGACACGATGTCTCGGACCATGCGCGCTTGGGCTGTGCTCTATAAAAGAGATAGGTGCACAAGGCAATCTACATACAAAGCGCGCTCGAGCAACGCACACATAGATATCACTCACAGACACGATGTCTCGAACCATGCGCGCTTGGGCTGTGCTCTATAAAAGAGATAGGTACAGAAGGCAATCTCCATACAAAGCGCGCTCGAGCAACGCACACATAGACACCGCTCACAGACACGATGTCTCGGACCATGCGCGCTTGGGCTGTGCTCCAACTGAGCGGCCGGCGCCTACTCACAGAAGAGATAGATACAGAAGGTAATCTACACACAAAGCGCGCTCGAGCAACGCACACATAGACACCGCTCACAGACACGATGTCTCGGACCGTGCGCGCTTGGGCTGTGCTTTACAAAAGAGATAGGTACAGAAGGCAATCTACATACAAAGCGCGCTCGAGCAACGCACACATAGACACCGCTCACAGACACGATGTCTCGGACCATGCGCGCTTGGGCTGTGCTCGGACTGAGCGGCCGGCACCTACTTTAGTGCGATCGCCCAGCGTAGGTATAAAAAGTGAAGTACATACATTTTTTTAAGGTGGGGAATCATTAGATCGACTTCGCCCGCTCTTGGACGGAACAGGAGGGCGTGTCAGACTTTTACTGACTAAACCCCACCCCGTTCCTTCTTTGTCTTCGTTCCAGGGTCCCAAGTTTTCCTTTCAGAAGCCAACCCATGGCCCCAGAGGATTCGACCCTGCTGGACCCTTACAGTTTGCTGACATATCTTTGAAGTTCGCGCGGAACAATACGCGCCATTGATGAAATGGGCTCGGTCCGGATTGTTACCGGATTGCCGGACGGCAAGCTTTAGCTTTAGCATTACTCGCCGTCCGTAAGCCCGAAGTGTGTGAGTGTGTGAGTGTGAGTGCGCGTGCAAGTGAGAGTGTGTGTGTGATTTTGAGTGTGTGTTTGAGTGTGAGTGTATGTAACACACACTCATGTTCATCTATGTATAGATGAATTTGCCTTCTGTGCCTGTCTATTTTATGGTGTCTGACTTTCAGCAATTTTCGGTTTAATGTATTAAATTGAGCCTCCACTTGAGTTGAGTACAGGTTTCGACGAATTTCGCGCCAAATTGAGTATCAAAGTACAATAATTAATCTTACATGTATGTGTGGGTTGAGCAGTGAATACATATATAAGGTGGAATGAAATTATCTGCCATCGCTGCTAGGGAAGACAATATCGTGATTATAGATTACAATAGTGAAGATAAATTAATGATAATATGTCATAATTTTTTTCATACAAAAAATAGTACGTATAATATAAACATTGACTCTATTCTGCATAACATCATTCACAAATTACCTACGCGTGATGTCACGCTTCGTCAATGAAAACTACTGCTATCTCTTTCCGTCTGTTGTGTGAATGAAAACTGATAACACGACCTAATCTACTACTAGGTACCTACGCAATAAAACGCCAAGACTTTAAAAGTGCAATTACTTACCAGCTACCGCATTCTTCCCAAAAACCTGACGTAAATAAGATAATAAACTTTCCATCACACTTAAAACAGGCTTTGGACTGTCAAGTTAGCGTAAGAATCGCATTGTTTTTCTTATTATTTTTAAACAATAGGTAGGTACCTACTTAGATTAGTTCATGACTCCCCGACCGGTCTCACTCATGCGATCGCGTTGTTATTGTTTTACTATTGTGTCTCGTTTCGCGGGGATGTGGTTAATATCAAATAACGATAAATTACAGTAACTTGGCGTGTTTAAGAGTTAATCATCTTATTTACAATAATTGCACGGTATTTACACACTCCCTACTTACTTATCTACAAAACTTTTGCACAAGTCCACTTTCATGATGCACACAAATGTATCACGCTTACGTACATGTCTCAAACCTCTCCTGGTATAAGTTTACTGCATGGAGTAATACTAATGGAGTTACACTCGCGGTAGCACAATACCATATCAAGGTATTCCTGACTGTAATATCGTCGTCTGGGAGGCATTTTTAAGAAAATCGCGCGAAATTCCCGTCACTGACCGCTAAAACTAACTTCCGAGCGGGCGGGGGCCCGGGAGGCGACTGGCGAGCGAGAGGCCGGTTGGCGCGTGCGACGAACGAAATAGTGCGGAGTGAAGGTGAGTGCGCGCGGGGCTGCGCGCGCATTGACTGCGCACGGCGGCCATATCAAACGAGATAACAATGTAGGTATGAACGTCGCCGACGTTTTTTTAATGGAATTTAAAAAAAAAGAAAGAAAAATTATTTATTAGTATAAAACCAACCCGGGCCGTAGACTTAATAAGCATTCGCCAATGCGCAGTAGTGATGGGCGTTGAATCAACGAACTAGTTGAATAAACGTTGATGTCTCTTTAACGGGATTAACGTTAACCGTGCACAAATCAACTCGTTGAATTCGTCAACGAGTTACGAGACAACGACGTTTACGAATTCAACTCGTTTGACGAAACGAGAAAATGAACCCAACGTTTTGTTATTTTCAACGTACGTAAATTGCATTTCTTCAACAATAAAACTCCCGCTACGACGCGATAGTCATAACAATAATTTGAACTCTAAATAACGAATACAAGATTTGATATTTATTTAGTAATTTGATCAATGTCTTTATAATTTGAGTTTTATAGCAAATTAATCAGTCAGTCCTAAGCCCAAAAAAAGTATGAAGGAAAGATCATCTAAAACCCTAGGTATCTAATTTCATTAGATAAACTGCATCAAATTATTCGCAAATTAACATTACAACAGGATACGTTAATAAAAGCGTTTAGGCGTTTATCCTTCATGCAAGTTAACGTTCGTAACACGTTAACTCGTTGACGAAATTAACTAGTTGACAAACGCAATAACTAGTTGACAAACGCAATTCAACGTTAACGTTTCGTTGACGGAAAAACCTTCAACGACCCATCACTAGTCAAACGATGCCGCTGCGCCGCCCGCCACGCTTTCGCCCTGCGCGATAGCCACTGAGTCGCCAGTGCGCAGCCCCGCGCGCCCCCCACCTTCGCCCCGTACTACTGCGTTCGTCGCACGCGCTCAGCTGACCGCCGCCTAGTCACAAGTCAGTTGACCTCCGCCCGCTCGGAAGTAAGCGACAGACGGGAATTCGCGCGCGCTTTCCGACGACGACGACGTGCGACGATATTTCAATCAAGAATATCGTGAAATGGTATTGTGCTACCGCGAGTGTAACTCCATTAGTATTACTCCATGCAGTAAACTTATACCAGGAGAGGTTTGAGACATGTACGTAAGCGTGATACATTTGTGTGCATCGTGAAAGTGGACTTGTGCAAAAGTTTTGTAGATAAGTAAGTAGGGAGTGTGTAAATACCGTGCAATTATTGTAAATAAGATGATTAACTCTTAAACACGCCAAGTTACTGTAATTTATCGTTATTTGATATTAACCACATCCCCGCGAAACGAGACACAATAGTAAAACCATAACAACGCGATCGCATGAGTGAGACCGGTCGGGGAGTCATGAACTAATCTAAGTAGGTACCTACCTATTGTTTAAAAATAATAAGAAAAACAATGCGATTCTTACGCTAACTTGACAGTCCAAAGCCTGTTTTAAGTGTGATGGAAAGTTTATTATTTTATTTACGTCAGGTTTTTGGGAAGAATGCGGTAGCTGGTAAGTAATTGCACTTTTAAAGTCTTGGCGTTTTATTGCGTAGGTACCTAGTAGTAGATTAGGTCGTGTTATCAGTTTTCATTCACACAACAGATGGAAAGAGATAGCAGTAGTTTTCATTGACGAAGCGTGACATCGCGCGTAGGTAATTTGTGAATGATGTTATGCAGCAGAATAGAGTCAATGTTTATACGTACTATTTTTTGTATGAAAAAAATTATGACATATTATCATTAATTTATCTTCACTATTGTAATCTATAATCACGATATTGTCTTCCCTAGCAGCGATGGCAGATAATTTCATTCCACCTTATATGTACGACGTATATGTATTTTGTGTGCGTGTGGTGTGGTGTCCTTGGGAGTGTGTACGGAGAGAAATTAAATCACTTTTTACTTGAACATGTGTTTACTTTGGAAACGAATTACATTACAGATTGAACTTATTGTTAAGCGCGTCTATAGGTGGTCGTTGTTACGGGCAGACTGGCCCCGGCGCTGCGCACCTCAAGGAACACAATATTGCTTGCGTCAGCGCCGCTACATCATTCCTCCCCCTTTTTTTTTAAAAAAAAAAATATTGTTATTGTTTTTTACAAAAATGATTGAAATCTAAAAATAGTAAAGAACACTTATTTGTGTGGCTGACTGTACTTTATGTTACAATGAATTTGCTTATACATCACTTAGGTACTTTAAACAATGTTGTAATCAGACATCTGTGCGCGCCTGCGTCACTTATGTTAACAAAGCGCGACTTATGCTATTTATACAATGCTTAAGTTTAGCTTTAATAAGTTCTGAACTGAATTGCTATGGAATAACTATTTCGTATATAATCATTTTACATTTTACGTAATTAAACGATTGTTTTACACAAAGTTTTATACAATTATAATTTAGTATGTAAATACAGTAGTATTTAGATTATTTTTGAACAGTTACAATAATAATGACACATATATTTTTTTCTTATGCTACTAGGTCCTTAATTCTATGTGAATATCTCACCTCTCTTTCACAATATTGCGGTAACCTATGATTTGTTTGACCTCAATTACTATATTGCTAATTTAACGATATTTTATTGGTTTTTTGCTTATCCGTCCTGTTCGCGTTGTATATGCATTGTTACTGGGTTTGCTTGTTTGAAACGTTACTTTCTTTTGGATATTTTTGCCCTTTAAACTATCGGTTTTATCCTCTATTTGTTGGTCATTTTCTTTTGATGTCGATTTGCTATCTATTAATAAGTATGCTGGTTTTAAACGATCTATGGACACATTAGTTTGTCTGTCTGGCAACTGTACACGATATACTTTATCCTTTCTGCTGATGACGCGGTATGGTCCATCGTATGGAGGTTGTAATGGTTTCCGTACTGCGTCATTCCTAATGAATACGTAATCACTTGTATGTAAATCTTTGTGTACAAAAATCTTACGGGGTGACTTGTTTTCTCGACAAGACGGTTTTAATCCGTCTATTACGTCCTTTAGTTTCTGTACAAAACTGTTTTCATCGTACGACTTTATATTACTAGCGTCGTAAAAATCACCTGGTACTCTAATGTTGCTGCCATACAGCATTTGGGCTGCAGTTACGCCAGTGTCAGACCTAACTGTAGTGCGTAATCCTAGCAAGACTGTTGACAATTCGTCTACCCAGTTTTTGGTATCTAAACGTGCTTTTAACGCGGTTTTTAACGATCTGTGCATGCGTTCCACGGACCCATTACATTGCGGATGATATGGGGTGGTCCGCATTTTATGAATTCCCATTAATGACATTAATTCTTTAAATAAACTACTTTCAAATTGTCTTCCCTGATCAGTTGTGAGTTTGACTGGACACCCGTAACGACTAATCCAGCCGTCATATAATGTTTTGGCTACTGTTTCTGCCGTTATTTCTTTTATGGGGAACGCCTCTGGCCAACGCGTGAACCTATCTACTATAGTCAAACAATATCTATATCCTTCTGGGGTAGTATTTAATGGACCAATAATATCTGTATGAATTACTTCGAATCGTTTGCTGCTGTCGAAAGTCCCTAGATCAGAAAATGTATGCTTCTGAATTTTCGCTTTCTGACATCTAATACAAGTTTTGGCCCAGTTACCAACGTCTTTATTCATATTTGGCCAAAAATATCTTTCGCTGACTAATTTCCTACTCGTTCTTATACCTGGGTGGCTCAAGTTATGTATCGCGTCGAATGCTTGACGTCGGAATTTTTCAGTTAAATACGGACGTGCGATATCGGATGTCATTTCACACACTACGTGTTTGTTCGTTCCGAATAAAAGAACACGTTTCAATAACAATGTGTTATTGTTATGTGCTTCACCTTGTAATCTTGCTAACTCGGCGTCCGTTTCTTGCGCGGTTGCTAGTTCTGAGAAATCTAGCGCCGTGGGACACGATATAGTTGCTACTCTGGATAAACAATCAGCTACTATGTTATCGTTTCCGCTGAAATGCCTTATGTCTGTACTGAATTCACTGATGAACATAATTTGCCTAGCTCGTCGTGAGGTTTCCCTATTTGTGCCTGTTTTATTAAACGCAAAAGATAAAGGCTTATGATCTGTGTAAATAATCAATTCTTGACCTTCTACCATGTTACGAAAGTGAATTACAGCTAAATAAATTGCTAAAAGTTCTCTATCATACGTACTATATTTCATTTGAGCTTCTGTTAACTTTTTTGAATAATAACCTAAAGGTTTCCACGTGTTGTTAACGTTTTGTTGTAATACTGCGCCTACACATTTGTCTGACGCGTCGGTCATCAATGCTAAAGGAGTATCTGTCGATGGATACGATAATAAAGCTGCGTTTTTTAGGTCTTCTTTACATTGCTTAAAATTGCGTTCTGCGAGCTCTGTCCATTTAATTTCTGTTTTATCTTTACGTTTAGAATTTCCCAAGTACTTATTTAATTCTGCTTGGTGATCAGCTGAGCGAGGTATGCTAGCTCTATAAAAATTCAACATTCCCAAAAACCTTCTTAGTTCCTCTACGGTTCGTGGTTTGGGGTAATTTAATATAGCTGAAACTTTATCTTCTAAGGGTCTAATACCTTCTGCAGATACTTCATAACCTAAAAAATCTAATTTTTCTTTACCGAAACTACATTTAGCGAAATTAATTGTTATACCGTATTCATTGAATCGCTCAAAAACTTTTTCTAAGTGTTGCTTATGCTGCGTTTCGTTTTCTGATGCTATTATCACGTCATCAATATAGTTAAATAAGAAATCTAAATCTTTTAATACATTTTGTTGCATGAAGCGCTGAAAAGTTTGAGCTGCATTACGTAATCCAAAGGGCATGCGCATGAATTCAAATAACCCGAAAGGTGTTATGACAGCAGTTTTTTCAATGTCATTCTCCGCGACCGGTATGCAGTTGTATGCACGATTAATATCTAATTTCGTAAAAATCTTCTTATTAGCCAAAATATACGTAAAATCGTGAAGACGGGGCACGGGGTAACGATCCGGTTTGGTGATCGTGTTTAAACGTCTGTAATCTCCACATGGCCTAATATTACCGTCCTTCTTGGGTACGACATGCAGGGGACTTGCCCAAGCACTATGGCTCGGCCTGCAGATCCCAAGCTCTTGCATAACCCTAAATTCATTTTTGGCTTTTACGTACCTGTCCGGTGGGAGCTGTCTGGCTCGTGCGTACAGTGGAGGGCCTGTTGTCTCTATATGATGACATACGCTGTGTCTAGGTGTCTCCTTATATGAAATGGGTTTAGTTAAATCTGGGAACTTACACAATAAGTCGTAATAGTGGCAATTATCAACAATAGTTTTTACAGTGGGCTCAGTTGAACTGGAGAGATTTCCTCTCGTACTTAAATTAGTTACCTGATCCACTAGCCTTCGTCCGTTCAAGTCAATTAACAACTTATGATTAGCTAAGAAGTCAGCACCTAATATTGGTTGCTGAACGTCCGCTATCGTAAATAACCAACGGAACGATCTTCTAAGATCTAAGTCTAGTTCTAAAATATGTGTACCGTACGTAGTAATCTCGGTACCGTTCGCTGCGTACAACTTATAACTAGCACTACTTGCGTTATCACGTTTAAGTACGGCCTTTCGAGGTAGAACTGACACATTTGCACCACTATCTACTAAAAAGTTCAAACCTGATTTCTTGTCCTGGACACATAGACGGTGATTTACATGCGCGCGGTCACAGCCTCCCGTCGCTGACTGCGCCGACTCTAGTTTTCCGACGGCTTGGAGTCTTTCTTCTTCCAGTTGCACGGCGGAACACACTTTCTTGCCCTGTTGCGGTATCTGAAGTGAAATTTACACAACCAGTTGGGGTCATCTATGGGTGCGGTCGCCTTCCTTGACCTTGAGCTTGATCTCGAGCTTGATCGAAGTCTTCTGGATCCGTAATTTCTTGATCGACCTCTGGAATCTGTCTCGATCTTGCTTAGTCTGTCACTTAGCTTGTTTATTGCCGCTACCATGTCATCGTTCGCTGGTCCCCTTTCTTCCTTCACGGCTGAGACGCTGTGTATTGGCGTGATGGTCTCTGCTACTTTGTCTGCGATTGACGCCAATTTTTCCATGTCTTCCTCGTCTGTCACTGCCAAGACGCCACGTACCGATGGTGGCAAATGATTTTTCCACATCACCTTGAGCGTTTCATCGGTGACTTTCCCTCTGGCCAGGTCGCGCATTTTTCGTAATAGGTACGATGGTCGCTGATCGCCTAATTCCATTTCTCCGATGAGCTTTTTGATTTGACGTTCCGCTGACTCTTTATATACCGAAATTAATTTTTGTTTCAAGGTCTCGTATTTTTTTTCTTTAGGCGGATTTAGTAAAATATCCGCGACTTGTTCGGTGACCTCGAGATTCAATTTAGACAATATTATCCGATACTTGGATTCGTCGGACATCTTCTGCGGATTGATGATCGCTTCCGCTTTTACGAACCATAATTCCGGTGACCTCGGCCAAAAATCTTCTATTTTGTCAGTGATGGAGACGGGTGAGAGAACATATTCGTCGGTAGTCGCTTTGTCTTCCATCTTACGTATCAGAGAATATAATTATACGAAAGTTTCACACACTATAGAACGCGAGAAGTTGAGTCGCCCGGTCTCAATCGACGTACACACTCTATGTCACGGCACAGTATTTTTGAATCACGTCGGGGTCACCAATTTTGTGTGCGTGTGGTGTGGTGTCCTTGGGAGTGTGTACGGAGAGAAATTAAATCACTTTTTACTTGAACATGTGTTTACTTTGGAAACGAATTACATTACAGATTGAACTTATTGTTAAGCGCGTCTATAGGTGGTCGTTGTTACGGGCAGACTGGCCCCGGCGCTGCGCACCTCAAGGAACACAATATTGCTTGCGTCAGCGCCGCTACATGTATATGGATTATTTTGGCCTGACTACCAAATATATAGGGTTATGTATCTCATAGGTATATGGTACAGGTGAGATGGCAATGTGAGAGTAATTGGAGAACCAGGTGTTTTGGATAAATCATTTTATGTAGGTATCCTTAGATCAATTGTATGCTATCTATATCTAGATTTTAGACAGTATAAAATTATGTGACTTGCAAGAAATGTTAACTTTAAACAAGCAAAACCGTTTTTTTTAGATTTTTAAGAAATACGAAAAAGAAAGAAAAAAAGAAGGGAAATTTATAGAAGAGATTTTTAAAGGGTCTTTATGACAAGAATGAATAGGTAGCCTACGTCTAGGTAAGCGAGAAAAAATATAAATAAACTATATATTTTCGTTTTTAGATACAGAAAATAAAAGTAAATGAGTAAATTATTTAACTAAGTCTTTAGAGGTATAAGGTACAAGGTCTGAAGCCCGCAAACCTCTGTTAAAAAGGGAGGATCCTCCGACCTGATGGATGATTTGTCTGCTTCAGGTAACTACCTGAGATAGTTGATTTTAGACTGTTATATTTATCTTTGAATCGCGTAGCAAAGTTTTATATACCGTAGTTTAGTTTCAATAAGGAGACAGATGTAGCAACAAAACAAAACAAAAAAAAATTAGGTTTCGTTTTAATATTTAATCTTATTGGGTTTTTTTTTGTTATTTTATTATTATTAGCTGTTAAAACGTATAATTTAGTACATGTTGTGCTCTTCTTTAAGTGATGGGGCACTTAGATTTAAGGCAAAATTGTATTTCTTTACATTTAATAGTGTACTCATTGTTGAAGAGCCAAATAAATAAATAAAATAAATAAACAAATCACTTTCTGTGTGTGTCACTCTTTGCATCGCAGTTAACACTTAAGCCTGGGATACACTAGGGAACATTTTGTCCCGAAACACGACGCGCAACACTAAATTTACGTGACGCTGCAACGTTGCATATTGTCCTGCAACATGCCCCGCAACATAGTACGTGACGCGGGGCATGTTGCTTGCTCCCGCCTCGAGAGCGAGCGCACGAGTCCCGCGTCAGTATGCATG
This sequence comes from Mythimna separata, assembly GCA_030763345.1. Lineage (NCBI taxonomy): Eukaryota > Metazoa > Arthropoda > Insecta > Lepidoptera > Noctuidae > Mythimna > Mythimna separata. The sequence goes on along the minus strand of CM061188.1, from coordinate 671,680 downwards.
TTCCACGTAGTTGTTGAGCAACATGTTCCGCAACATGTTGCTCCATTTGTCCCCTAGTGTAATAATAATTTAAATAATTTAATAATAATTTATTACCATAAGCCATACATTACAAAAAAAATAAAAATAATGTTTACATAAGCTTATACAATTAAAATCATTTTTAACGCCCTGACTCCTAAACTAGGTGTATGTCCCTGTGGCTTAGGAGTCAGTGATCCTTAGTAGCATCAAAACACAAGCAAAATTATCATTCAGCGGCCATAGTACAATTGTTTATGATAAAATTATGATTATGATAAAAATTAATTAATTTAATTTAATTGAAAAAATTATAAAAGAAAATATATTAATAACAAAAATAATATTGTTAAAAATCAAATTCAAATAATGACAAAAATAAAATTAATAATAAAAATAAAGTTAAAAAAAAAAGTTAAAAATGTTCCCTAGTGTATCCTTGGCTTTAAGCTAGGGATACACTAGGGAACATTTTGTCCCGAAACACGACGCGCAACACTAAATTTACGTGACGCTGCAACGTTGCATATTGTCCTGCAACATGCCCCGCAACATAGTACGTGACGCGGGGCATGTTGCTTGCTCCCGCCTCGAGAGCGAGCGCACGAGTCCCGCGTCAGTATGCATGTTCCACGTAGTTGTTGAGCAACATGTTCCGCAACATGTTGCTCCATTTGTCCCCTAGTGTATCCTTGGCTTTAAGCTAGGGATACACTAGGGAACATTTTGTCCCGAAACACGACGCGCAATACTAAATTTACGTGACGCTGCAACGTTGCATATTGTCCTGCAACATGCCCCGCAACATAGTACGTGACGCGGGGCATGTTGCTTGCTCCCGCCTCGAGAGCGAGCGCACGAGTCCCGCGTCAGTATGCATGTTCCACGTAGTTGTTGAGCAACATGTTCCGCAACATGTTGCTCCATTTGTCCCCTAGTGTATCCTTGGCTTTTTTGTTTTAAGCAAGAGAACACGTTTATTTAGCACCCACAATATGTAAACATAACGTAACAAGTAGGAAGTAAAACCAATGTTATCATCGAACCGGCACTAGTTTGCAACGAACATTAAACAAACTTTGTATTGACTATGGCAACACGTTAACTTCTAGAGTTGTACATTAATTACTCAGATACCCACGAAACGAGACACAATAGTAAAACAATAACAGCGCGGTCTCATAGGACCGGTTAGGGATTCAAACGTTATCACAACCACGCACTACCGTGAGCTAACGATTATAATTTAACTTGCTTCTGTTAGCGACTTCACTCGCGTGCTATTCCTGGAGATATCCAGAGACGATAGATGATAGTCTACCTTTGTGCCGAATTTCATTCAAATTAGATCAGCCGTTTGAATGTGAAAGATTAAAAAACAAACATAGACATACACAAGCCAGTAAATCTGACTCCAGTCTTGTCATGAAGTACCGTGTTACCCCAGTTAATGGGTTGTGGAGGTCTGGTAGGCAGCCGCTCCTCGTAAAATACTGGTATTCAGCTAAATCCGGCTTGACTGGAAGCCGACCCCAATATAGTTGGGAAAAGGCTAGGCAGATGATGATAGACATACACAAAACGACGAGCAATGGGAAGAATGTCCGGTGACCGTCTGCAGCTGGACCGAGTCTGAATCGTAGACGGCGCCTAGAGTTGCACGCGCGCTGTAGTTACTCAGATACCCGCGAAACGAGACACAATAGTAAAACAATAACAGCGCGGTCTCATAGGACCGGTTGGGGATTCAAACGTTAAAAGATCAGCTAGGCCGATTCTCAAGGGCGGTCCTAATAATGCAAAGGGTAACTGAAGGACACAGGTGTAGTTTTAGTCAGAAAATCTGTGACTCCGGGCTCCACCCCAAAAGCGGGAGAAGTTATTGAATGACTTCAAATAAAGATATACACATTTAGAAAGTTTTACCTTTGTAATATGAGTGGGATTTAATCATTATAAATGATACTTAGGGCCTGTTTCACAATGTCCGAGTAGGCACTACTCACTGAATAAATTCAAAAATGGAACAGAATTTGTATGAAATTATCTGCCAAGTAAGATACTCGAACCTTAATCATAGGTGGTGAAATAGGCCCGGCTTATAAATAGAGCATCAGGCGGATTTTAGTGTAACTTGGTTCTTTTGGCTCTGAGACATAATTATTTTGGTTTGTGTAAAATTTCATGTATTTTTTGCCACACTCGAGAAAGTCCGAAGTCAGAACCTCATACTCAGCAGTACAGTAACATTTAGACTACTAGAGTTCCTCAGGCCGTTTTCTTGTATAGTAAAAAAAATAATTGCTAAAATACGACAAAACAATAACGCCTGGATTCCACAACTCCAATTCCATTATTTATGTAGGCGTCAACGCTACAAAAATATGTACCAATATGTCTCGACGTGCGCAATATACGAATATAAGCATTATGTCACATTTTCTCACATTTCGTCTCTAGTAATAAAAGTGTCACCATAAATAAACGGCTTTCCGTATGTGTGTCAAGTAATTCGAATCACTCACGAATGAACAAAACGTGTCAGTTGAATCGTTCACTCCATTTGCCATTCATTCATTCGTTCACGTGAATAGCGGTCTATTTCGAGTTCAGTTGTTTTATTAATATAAAAGAAAGATAGAGATATATCCGATAGAAGTTTAGGGATTGTTTTAATCTAAACTAATATTATAAAAGGAAAGATTAGATTTTTTGTTTGTACTAAAAAAGTGCTTGACCAATTTTAAAAATTCTTTGACCATTAGACAGCTATATCTTCACTGAATAAAAAAGACTGCTTATGCATGAATATGGCATATGGCTGTCCTTGGGGCTAGGTCTCGTGGTCGCTCTCACAAGCGCTGGCTGGACGTCGTCAAGTCCGACATGAGAGCCAATAGCCTGACTGAACAGGATGTTAAAGATCGGGCAAAGTGGATGAACCTCACTCGGAAGGCGGACCCTAGCAGTGCCCGGGATTAAAGCCAGGTGGAAGAAGAAGAAGAAGAAATTAGGATTATCTTTTATACATCATCATCATCTGCCTAGCCTTTTTCCCAACTATATTGGGGTCGGCTTCCAGTCAAACCGGATTTAGCTGAATACCAGTATTTTACGAGAAGCGGCTGCCTACCAGACCTCCACAACCCATTAATTGGGGTAACACGGTACTTCATGGCAAGACTGGAGTCAGATTTACTGGCTTCTGACTATCCGTAACGACTGCCAAAGATCTCCAAATGACAGCCGGGACCAACGGCTTAACGTGCTTTCCGAGGCACGAAGGAAACTCGTTATGTTAAGATGGTCACCCATCCACAGACCAACCTAGGCAAGCGTTGCTTAACCTTGAAGATCGACCTGTGCGGCTGTTATTATTTAGCCATGAGCTCCATAATATCTTTCATACAATGAGGAGGTAAATAGGTTTTAATCAGTAGACATTCTAAAGACCACTTGTTCGTAATGTTGACTGAAGGAAATGAGGCTTATTATTTTTGTATCACGTTTCTTCATTATTTCAATTTTGGCAGATGAATAAGAAAAGTTGTGTGAAAGAATGTACATTAGAGATCTTTGTAAAAAATGTTATCTATACTATACTATAATAATTATAATAAAGAGGTAAAGTTTGTTTTTTTGTTTGTATGGGATAATCTCTGAAGATCCTGGTTCGATTGCATAAATGTATATATTGATAGAAAGCTGCTTTTTTGAGTGCTATAGGCTATATTTTGTGTAAAAAAAGTTATTACTAAAATAAAATAAAAATAAATGTTTTTATTTTACATAGGCCTACATGGGCACTTATAAAAAGTCGAAGCTAGTGCACGGTTCCAAATTGGTCGTTTCCTATGGAGAAGAACCGGCAAGAAACTCCATGGTTACTCTTTAGTTTTCTCTTTAGTTTAGTTAGTAGTTACTTAGTTCCCGACTTTCAAGCGGGCGAAGCCGCGGGCAAAAGCTAGTTTTATAATATTACTAGCTGTCCCCTGCGGTTTCACCCGCATTTTTCGTTACTGCTCCGCTCCCGTGGGTCGTAGCGTGATGGTATATAGCCTATAGCATTCCTCGATAAATGGGCTATCTAACACTGAAAGAATTTTTCAAATCGGACCTGTAGTTCTAGAGATTACCCCCTACATACAAACTTACAAACATACAAACTTACAAATTTTACCTCTTTATAATATTAGTATAGATTATTGTTCTAGCAAAATTATTATTTATACAGTTCAAAGAATATTCTTTCTAGAGCTATTTAATCACGTCTGGTTAGCATAAATTAGGTGCTTCAGGAAAGTATCATGTTTTGGCGTAGGTAGTTTAACTATACGAATTGTACAAAAGTTTCCTATGAATTTAGTACTCCAGAAACTTCCTACACATTTTACATTAAATTTAGTACTTTTCTTCATGAATTTTATTATAACAAAGAACCATAAAAATTATCTCTGCTGCTTGTAATTATCTAGATAAGAGGAAACTTTTTATTATTTGACTTTTATGTTTTTAAGATAACTCAGGACTCACCTTTCCTGGAAAGTGTTGGTTGCTCACCTTTTTAGTTCGAGTAGATGATAAAGCTTTGGTGGCCTCGATATCAGATGCTGTTACAGGCTAGTTGAAGTTTTTTCTTGAAACTAATAATAGTTTTGGTTCGACAGTTTATTATAAAATTGAAATCAAACCAGAAATTGCAAAGTTCAGGGCACCCACAGGAAATCTTTGTTAGGAGACCATAGTTACTTGTTACAACCACCTGCACCTTTCTGGACGCTACGACACGACGGATACAATGCTATTGACAAAACTGTACCTACATGTTCCCAAATAGTGGTACACCAGCACACTAGAAACGTCATACTTAAGTAAATAATAAAACACATCCTCTATACTTCGAAAACACTTCGATCACAGCTAAAATAAAACTTGTTGATAACCCAACCTAAGTACCTTGGGGTGCCGCGACAGAAAACCTCCACGCGTGCTCGCGGGCTGGAATTCCCTAACGGATTCTTCCGGAGTGAAGGCCAGTCCGCGGGACGGTGCACCCTGGGAGGCGGCCAACGACTCTCTCGGGTACTTCTGCCCAAGGAGCCTCGATGGCCGTCTGCGAATGTTCTGTCTGAAGGAGCGCTTCAACGCGTGTCCCTCTGCTGCAGCAGAAGGCACAGTGGCGAAGCAAGAGCGGGCTCGGTATGCACTTACCCTGCTACCGGGCAGGCAGGAGGAAGACTCGCTCCTCCTCCTGCCACCGTTAGTCTCGTAGCCCCATTGATTGTCCAAGGTCATGTTTCTGACTTTTGGTGGGGGTCGAGGGTCCTGGCTTAACCGCCCGGGCCGCGAGGAAGACAACCTCTATAAAAAATTACCCCAAACCTCCAAGCGGCGGCGCACCGTGAGGGAGGTTGTTAGCTTGACTAATGGGTAGCTAAATTAGTCTCTAGTGCGGACCACACATTTTGAGCCGGTACCCAAAGTTTATCACTCGTGGGAACAATTATGAAATCTGCCAAAAAACCACACAAAACTGAGAAGGAGAAGAGCGATGCGCGGTCGGAGTCCGACGCGGCATCGCGGAAGGGCTCGGAGAGCTCGGGGGAGGAGATGGGGAGCGACTCCGGAAGCGTGCGCAGCTCCCGGAAACGCTCTCTAGGAAGAGAGGGGTCGGACGAGGAGTCCGACAGCCGAAGGGGCTCGGCTCGAAAAATCGCCACCGCTCGGCGGGGAGCGAGCCAAGCCCGCGGCAGAGGGAGGGTGCTGACCTCCAAGGAGGCTGCCGAGAGGGCTGGGAAGCTTGCCGCGGAGGGACGCCATCCCGGAGCACCCAGCCCCGGTCCCTCGGGGCCGTCTGGCGGTGAGATCGACGACGGGGGAGGCTCCGCCGACGAGGCTCACCAGGAGGTCTGCGACCTGGTCGTGGAGTCCTTGCGGCTGGTTGCAAGGAAAAGCACCCCGAAGGGCAGGTCTTCTGCCGTCGCCGAGGCCGTGCCCCCTATCCTGGAGGCCTTCCAGAAGGCCCTGGACAAACGGGGTGCGAGGGCCCGGAGGGAGGTCCTGGAAGCCGCCGCCCCTCCGAGGGAAGTCTGCTCCCAGCAGCCTCCAAAGGCGGGGAGCCCGCAGGGGCAGGGGTCGGCGCCGACCCAGCCCCAGCACGAGCCAGAGGGACAGGCTCTGACCCTGCTGCGGCAGGAGCTAGCTGCCTTCCGGCAGCAAATGCTGCGGCAGCAGGAGCAGTTCCAGCGGCAATTGTCCCTGCTGGAGGGGATTGTGCTGCGTCCCCCACTCGCGGGCTCCGGTCGCAGACTGGCGGCGTCGTACGCCGCCGCAGCTGCGCCTACGGCAGCTGCCGCGCCCAAGGCTGGCCCGTCAGGGCAAGCCGGGCGTGGGGCAGTGACGGCAGCGGCTGCGACCGCTAGGCAGGCCCCGGTAACGAAGCAGCAGGGGAGGGCAGCTCCTGCCCTTGCCCCTCCTGCGAAGGGCAAAGGGGCGCCCACCGCTAGGGCGGCGCCCACCGCCAATGCGGCGGGTGCTCCAGCCGCTGTGGTGGCGAACGGGCGGCCTCGGCTGCCCCCGCCTGCCGATTCTCCAGCTGGCGCCGAGTGGTCGGTCGTCGGCGCCAAGAAGCAGGCGGGCAAGGCGGCCAGGGCCGCCAAAAAGAGGGAAAGGCGGCAGCAGCGCAAAAAGCGTGCCGTGGCGAACCGGCTTCGCGCTCCGGGCGCCGCGGCTGTAGTGATCACACTACAGCCGGGCGCGGAGAAGAGGGGCGTGACGTACGACGCCGTGATGGAGAAGGCCAAAAAGGCGGTACTCCCTCACCTCGACGAATACGGGGCCTCGAAGGGCTTCCGCATGCGGCGCACCGTGACCGGTGCCTGGATGCTGGAGGTTCCCGGCGAGGACAGCGGTCCTGCCGCGGACGCCCTGGCTGACAAGGTCAGGGCGTCTGTGAACGAGGAGGACGCCCGAGTGTCCAGGCCCACAAAGTGCATCGATATGCGCATCATGGGCCTGGACGACTCCGTCAAGGTGGAGGAAGTGGTGGCCGCCGTCGTTGAGGCGGGAGGGTGCACGACCGACCAAGTGCGGGCGGGCATCATCCGCCTTGACGGCACGGGTATGCGAGCCGTCACGGTGAGCTGCCCCGTGTCGGCGGTCAAGGCCATCACGGCGGAGGGCCGAAGGCTCTTGGTGGGCTGGGTTTCAGCCCAAGTCAAGGTGCTGGAGCCCAGACCTCTGCGGTGTTTCCGCTGCCACGTGGGGCACCACGCGGGAGCCCGTTGCGCCGCGGAGGTGGACCGCAGTGACCGCTGCTTCCAGTGCGGTCAGCCCGGTCACAGGGCCGTCGAATGCCGTGCGTCGCCGCACTGCTACGCATGTGCGGCGGCAGGCAAGGCTGCCGACCACCGGGCTGGGAGCAGGTCCTGCGACCCCCCCGCCACAGCCAAGGGTAAGGTCCGAAGGGGCCCTCACCCCAAAGTCCACACCGCCGCAGCCAAGGCTGACGCTGCTGCCGCCATCGCCGCGGCAGAGCCCTCAAGGGGGGCTCCGGAGGAGACCGTAATGGACTGTCAGTGATGGCCCCATTACGTCTCCTCCAGGCGAACATCAACCACTGCGCCCCCGCTCAGGATCTGTTGCTCCAGAGCATGGCGCAGTGGTCGATCAATATCGCCGTGGTCTCCGAGCCGTACTTTGTCCTGCCCAGGGAAGACTGGGTCCAGGACCTGAGCGGCTCGGTGACCCTAATTTCGTCGGCCGCCGCCGGTACCCCCGCCTCTCGAGTCCATCACGAGAAGGCGGGGCTGCGTGGCAGCACGGGTCGGGGACATTGCAGTGGTAGGCGTCTACCTGTCCCCGAACCGAGATCTCGCTGATCTCCACAACTCCCTCATGGAGCTGAATGCCGTCGTCGCTGGGTTCGGATCCCTCCCCGTGGTCGTCTGCGGGGACTTCAATGCCTGGAATCTGGCTTGGGGTTCCCGGCTGACGAACCGACGGGGTCGGATGGTGGAGGACTGGGCTCTGGAGACAGGCCTGGTCGTCCTAAACCGGGGTTCTGTCCCCACGTGCGTGCGGATGCGGGGTGAGTCGGTGGTGGACCTCTCGTTCGCCAGCCCCGCTCTGTCGCCGCGCGTCGTCGACTGGCGCGTTATGGAGGGGGTGGAGACGTATTCCGACCACCGGTACATCCGGTTTGACGTCTCCGCCCGGATCTCGACCGCGCCGGTCAGGGAGCAGACCCCGTGTGGTCCGCGGTGGGCGCTGAGGCAGATGGACCGGGACGCTCTCCTGGAAGCCGCGAGGGTACAGGCCTGGGTGCAAGCACCGGACAGGCCTGTCGAAATTGACCCTGAGGCAGAGTGGTTCCAGGAGGCCATGTCGCAAATCTGCGACGAGGCGATGCCCCGAGTCCATCCAGGACGTGCTCGGCGCCAGGTGTACTGGTGGTCGCCGGAGATTGCGGCTCTGCGCGAGGCGTGCACCGCCGCGCGGCGCCGGTACGCCAGGTTCCGCAGGCGCCGCACCCGCCCGCCGGATGCGGTGGCCAGGGAGGCGGAGCTTTACGAGGGGTACAGAGCGGCAAGGCGCACCCTCCGAACAGAGGTAAAGCGGGCCAAGTTGGAGGCCCGCAATGTGTGGCTGGGGACTCTGAACAGGGACCCATGGGGACGCCCTTACCAGGTGGTGCGGGACAAACTCCGCCCATGGGCTCCCCCTCTGACTCAGAGTCTCCGGCCCCAAGTTGTGGAGGGTGTGGTGGCCAATCTGTTCCCTGAGCGAGGGGAACACTCTCCCCCGCTCATGGCTCCGCCACCTGCGGTACCCGTAGCGGACCACACCAGTGACGACGAGGACGACGCTCCAGAGGTGACCGAGGTAGAGATGAGGGCGGTGGTACGAAGACTCAGTTTCAAGAACACCGCCCCAGGACCCGACGGCGTGCACGGCAGGGTATGGGTCCTGGCCATGGAGGCTCTCGGGTCTCGATTGCGAGGGCTCTTTAGCGCATGCATGGAGAGAGGACAGTTTCCCCGTCGCTGGAAGACCGGGAAACTGGTCCTCATTGCGAAGCCGGGGCGCCCCGCGGACTCTCCGTCCGCGTACCGGCCCATTGTGCTGCTCGACGAGGTGGGCAAACTCTTTGAAAGAGTAATTGCAGACCGCCTCGTCGGGCATCTTGCGCGGGTGGGGCCGGACCTTTCGGACGGCCAGTTCGGCTTTCGCAGGGGGCGTTCCACGGTGGATGCCATCATGCGCGTGAGGGCTCTCACGACGGGGGATGCGGTGTCTCGGGGCAGGGTCGTCTTGGCGGTGTCTTTGGACATCGCCAATGCCTTCAACTCCCTGCCCTGGAGTTGCATCGGGGCGGCACTTCGGTATCACGAGGTGCCCGCCTACCTCCGTCGTGTGATCGAGGCCTACCTGTCGGATAGGTTCATCATCTATCCCGGTCACCAGGGAGAGTGGAGACGGCGAGAGATGTCGTGCGGTGTTCCGCAGGGATCGGTACTAGGACCGCCCCTGTGGAACATCGGATACGACTACGTGCTGCGCGGCGACCTCCCCGACGGGGTCAGCGTGGTCTGCTACGCAGATGACACGCTGGTCCTGGCGCGGGGAGAGTCGTACCAGGCGGCGGCCGAAACAGCGACACGCGGGGTTGCGACAGTCGTGGAGAGGATCCTGCAACTGGGACTCAAGGTGGCATTGCACAAGTCCGAGGCCATGTGCTTTCATGGCCCTCGGTACGCGCCACCTCCGGGTTCCCAAATAACGGTAGGGGGGGTCCACATCGGCGTCGGGTCGGCGATGAAGTACCTGGGACTCGTCCTCGACAGCCGGTGGACTTTCGAGGAGCATTTCCGACGTTTGGCCCCCAAACTGGACAGGTCTGGGGCCGCTCTGAAGCGGCTCCTGCCCAACCTAGGGGGTCCAGACGCCCCCTGCCGGAGGCTCTACGCGGGGATCGTTCGGTCCATGGCCCTTTACGGGGCGCCGGTTTGGGCGCCGTCGCTAGGTAAGCGACCGGCGGCCAAGCTGAACGCTTGCCAGAGGGTCATGGCCATCCGGATGGTGCGGGGATACCGCACGATCTCCCGCGAAGCGGCGAGCCTCCTCGCTGGCCTGCCACCGTGGGATCTGGAGGCAACAGTCCTTGCACGCATGCACGATTTGCGCGTGGAGATGCAACGCCGGGGCGAAACTCCGCTGCCGCGACAAGTCGCGGCATGGCGGACAGAGTTCCGGCGGGATCTTAGGGTGGCATGGCGACTGCGACTGTCGCAACCCAGTGCTGGGCACGCCGTCATTGAGGCGGTTAGGCCCCTCTTTGAGGAGTGGTTGGAAAGAGGTCACGGCGTCCTCTCTTTCCGTGTGACGCAGGTCCTCACCGGACACGGTAAGTTCGGGAGGTTCCTGCATCGAATCAAGCAGGAGAGAACGCCCGGGTGTCGCCACTGTGTGGACCGCCCGGAGGACACGGTGGAGCACACGGTAGAAGTGTGCCCCGCTTGGGCGGAGCACCGCCGTGTCCTCGTGGAGACTATCGGGAGCGGCGACCTCTCGCGCCGGGCCCTGGTTCAGGCCATGGTCCGGAGCGAGGAGGGTTGGCATGCGGTCGTCTCCTTCTGCGAAGCAGTGATGCTCGTGAAGGAGGCTGCTGACCGCGAGCGCGTGAGGGAACGGTCCTCACGCCGCCGCCGCCGAGATCCCGATCCCGATTTCCGACCACCGTAGGCGCGGGTTCGCGGACGGCGAGCACTGGGTAGCTCGCTGTCCGGCAGTCTGGAAATAATCTGGACCGAGCCCAGTCGTCAACGGCGCGTTCTGTTCCACGCGCGCCTCAAGGAGATGTCAGCAAACTGTAGGGGCCCGGTAGGGCCGAAGCCTCTGGGGGGAACATGTGGTATTCCTAACGGTTGATACCGAGTCCCCCCCAGAACGAAGGCAACGAAGGAACGGGGTAGGGGTTTAGTCAGTAAGAGTCTGACACGCCCTCCCGCTCCGCCCAAGAGCGGGGGAAGTCATTCTGATGATTCCCCTACCAGAAAAAAAAAAAAAAAAAAAAAAAAAAAAAACCTAAATACCTTCACAAAATGTGTTGTTAAGTAGAGTAATAAACACGGTAAACCCCATCGTACTTCCCTTAATCTGTTGTAAAAATCACGGCTGTCTCGCCATTACTTCACCCTAATATTTTAACTTTATAGCGAAAGTAAACTCATAAAATTACCGTTAAACTAAGTAGCTACTGCTGCTTAAATATTATCATAGAAATTCACAAAATTTTGCCTTTAAAATGTCGGTGAGTGCTAAAAGATTCAGATAGCTTCATAAAGAAAAAGTGGTTTTCGTTTTATAGATGAGATCAGTATTTTGTGGAATACGTAAAACAGTAATGGGGAATTTACATATTTGAATTTCAATTTATGTGTGCGATGAAGATTTTTGATGCTGACACTTAAAATATAGATAAACACGTTTATTTACAAAATTCGCTTACGAATCTTCTCTCTTATTATTTTCTTACTCTGTTAAAAAAGAAAGAAGTGTCTTTTAATTTCAATACTCTATGGAAGAATTAAGAACTTGGAGTAAACCTTTGCCAAATAAAAAGTATTCAAAATTCACCTAACCCGGATTGACCTGCAATAGGGTGGCTCGCAAAACTCAAACTTACAAGTATGGAAGATTTTTGTAAAGCACTTTAGGCGCTGGCTTGCGAATAATAAGCAATGGATAGCTCTCCATGTGGAGGGATGGAGAGGAAGAGGGAGACCAAAGAAAAGATGGATGGATTGTGTGAGGACTGATATGAAAGAAAAGGGAGTTGATGATACCATGACGGGTGACAGGACAGAATGGAAGAAAAAAACATGTTGCGCCGACCCCAAATAATATGGGATAAGGGCTGGAAGAAGAAGAAGAGGATAGCTCTCCGTCCGGCTGTTGTGTGGGCCGAGTCCAAGTCGTCAACGGCCCTTAGTTTTCCACATGTGTCTCAAAGAGTTATCAGCAAAACCGGGGCCCAGCGGGTAATGTCTAAGAAGAAAATCCTGGTCCTAGAACGAAAAAGGCAAGTGAAGGATAAGGAGTGTTTTTAGTCATTAAAAGTCAGAAATCCCCTCTTGCTCTACCCAAAAGCGGGAGAAGTAATTGGATCATTTCCAACCACGACAAAAAAAGCCTAAGAACATTCACCTTAACTTCGACCTTTGAAAATCGACACCTCTCACTTTCTCCGACAAATATAATCAGTAATGAAGTTAGATTTAATATTCGCAATTTCGCACCCGAACCCACAACACAGAAACTTCTCCAATCAAATTACCAAGAAGACTGTAACGCAGCTAACTTCATACCTCTCATGGAGCGATACTGCAAACTTTCTTCTACAATACTTTAACTAACTTATTTCTCCCCGCTCCCTCCGCTGGTACCCTGCAAGGCTCGCGACAGGAATCTTCTCCATGAGGCTTACTGTTCAACCAACTCATTTGTGTCAATGTTTTTACCTGACGTTAATGTGTTTTTGTTTAAGTTATGAGAGGAAAGCGATTTGACAATCTATACCTCACCATCATCAGCATTCCAGTCAGTATGAAAGTATTGTAAACCCAATCATTTTTTTTGAAAAGAGTAACCATGGAGTTTCTTGCCGGTTCTTCTCCATAGGAAACGACCAATTTGGAACCGTGCACTAGCTTCGACTTTTTATAAGTGCCCATGTAGGCCTATGTAAAATAAAAACATTTTTTATTTTATTTTATTTTATTTATTTATTTTATTTATTTTTTTATTTATTTTATTTATTTATTTTATTTATTTATTTTATTTATTTATTTAGTAGACGTCCACTGATGGACAAAAGCTTCTTCCAAGTGTCACCAGACAACACACAACAAACAAACAAACCCACAAGACTAACAACCATCGGGTTCTTGCGACCCTCACCAGGACTATCACGTGGTAAGTCTTCTAACGCTGCGTCTTCGGGTCGGCACTCAAGAACCTTTGCACCTATCGGCTATTTGTTGTGAATGTGCGCCCTGTCCTGACTTGAGTCTTATGATTCTTATGTCGATAAACTTGTTTTTCCTGCGGATATCGTCATTTCTGATGTGATCAGGCAAAGAAACTCCGAGCAAAGCCTTTTCTATTGTCCTTTATGGGGGTGACTTTATATCATCTGATTCCCGTCATTCAGCAATTGCACCCGTTTCATATTTTTACTTCGTACGTAGTATGACCTGATTCCTTCAAAAAGTGACCTCACAAATGATTCGCAGTCAAGTTGATTGACGTTTTAATCAAGTCCGCCAAACAATTTGATCGACGATTTTTGAAATTCGTGTATTGAAAGCTTCATGAAATTGTGATCAAAAAATCGCTGGCGCTTGTGCCTCAGACCCTCGCCTGAACAAAAGACAAGTAAATCGTAGGCAATTTACCGCATCATGTTAAGTACGGAACCGCGCTCTCTCGCGAGATCCTGACTTTAACATACTTTTACATACATTATACAGTAAATACGTGGTTATTTGCTATATTCTCTTACAGGTATATTTCGATGTGAGAATCAGCAACATAATGTCAAATTATCGTTTGAATCCCCAACCGGTCCTATGAGACCGCGCTGTTATTGTTATACTATTGTATCTCGTTTCGCGGGTATCTGAGTAATTATTGTCCAACAATAAGTTTCAATAACAATACCAAATACCTCTGACCTAGGGTAAGTACTACTAGTGAGCTGCCTGCGGTTTTGTCCGCGTGAAAAATATTATATATATATACTTTTTTATTGGTATTAACTTGAGCTTGACCGCGATTTCACCTGATGGTAAGCAGTGAGGTAATCGTTGATGGTGAAGCGCACTAGTTTATTAAGAGCCTCTTGAAGAGATTCACTCTAGCCTTCAAACTTCAAGCTTTTTGCATTATTGTTCTTTCTATTGGTAAAAATCGCATCAAAATCCGTCGCGTGATTTAGGACGATTAAGCGAGTAAACACACAGAAGTGGCAAGTTACTTTGTTTTATAGTTTTCAAAGAAGATAAAGATAATTGACGCGTGGTAATAACGCCTCACACGAATTCAAAGCAAAATTATATTTTTTCATCAGTATAAAGAAATACAATTACGTACCAATCCAAAAGCCAAATCCAAATGCAGTACTGAATTTATTCGGATCTAGATTGGAAAAAAATTACTTGCTGTAGTCTTCCCGTCCAATTATAATTTGGATGTCTTCAAGGCTCTTAACAAAACCAGTACATCTCACCATTACCGATTGCATCACTGCTTGCCATCCGTTGCAATCGTCAAGCAGTATTTCACGTTTGAATCCCCAACCGGTCCTATGAGACCGCGCTGTTATTGTTTTACTATTGTGTCTCGTTTCGCGGGTATCTGAGTAATTAATTCATGAATCCCCGACCGGTCTCATCGGACCGCGCTGTTCTTGTCTTACTATTGTGTCTCGTTCTCGTGATAAATAGTCACGTCTATAAATAAATAAAACTCTCTATTATATAACCTACAGTATTCAAAACAATGATAAAATAAAGTAGGCTTCAAGTAAAAAGGTCAGTCACTAAGTAGGCAATTGACCAATTGACGATGTCAAATCTATTACGGTTTTAGTTTGTCAATGAAGTGAGGGTAGTTGTGAACAGGGCTTCAGTGTAAGTAACTGCCGTGCTCTGCGAATGATTGCTGTCTGAGAAAAATCTGCGGTTAACGTAAAAAAAGCGTTTATATTTTTTTTTCGTGGCTGTAGGCACTTAGCTGTCTAGTCTACTTCTAATACGTTTTATAGACAAAGGGAATAAATATTTTTTGCACCGTTTTAAGGCCAGTTAATGGGTTGTGGAGGTCTGGTAGGCAGCCACTCCTCGTAAAATACTGGTATTCAGCTAAATCCGGCTTGACTGGAAGCCGACCCCAATATAGTTGGGAAAAGGCTAGGTAGATGATGCACCGTATACGGTTCATAATTAAAAAAATTGCGTACTGAGCAGATATTCTATTGTTTTTCGATGTCATAGAATTTTTCGGACATTCTTCTCCTTGGAGATTTACGAGACCCACTTCTTAACGATAAAAAAAAAATAATGAAATGTAAATGTTTTATATTATTTGAAATAAAAGCTTTAAATTTTTGGAACAGTTCTAAGGGACAGAAAAAATATACATACAGTACTGACGGATAGCCAACAGAGAGGCCAACCCTAAAAATATAATATATATTTTTGACAGAACTTGAAACAATTTGTCGTAATATACCAAAATAAGGTTAGGTAAGTAATTAAATATTTACCGCTAGACGCGAGAGCTGGCGACCTGTCAGGCGTGTGGCAACCCTTGTCTTAAAAACATTGACATTATATGTCAGCCGGCGTACCTGGCTCTTGGACGCAATGCTTATTTATTTATATTAAACTCAACATTATAAGCTTATTGTTAAAAAATAAAATAAGAAAATTTGTGATGAGAAAAATAATTTAAATTAAATTATTATTTGATGGCATATTTGGCGCTATGGTTGAGCGATTGGCCTACTACGTGTCGCGGGTTAGATTTCCGTAAGGAACAAAGGTCTGTATGACCTACATATAGTTTATCAGACCTGGGTGTCTTGTGTATGTGATCCACCCACAATACTAGAGTAATTCCAGTGTGGGGGGAAAGCTAAAAAAAAATTGTGACGTGACAAGTAAAAATAGCACATCATCATTTTGGCCGAAAGACGTCCACTGCTGGACATAGGTGTGTCTCTCTCACAGTAGACCTCTCAAAAGGTGGACCGATAACCGCGATGCGAAATTAACTGGATTAAAAATTATTTACTATATATGCTCGTACTGGAACGCCATACAGCAATTAATTCAGCAAAGTAAAAAATTACTTCATCATTTATTTTCCAACCATATTTATAAGTACCAAGAGTATTCACTCATATAGCAGTATTACTTTCCGCAAACATTGTTGTAATCAAACGAGTCGCCGTCTTGTGCAAACACTCTGTATTTCTGTGTCGGCACAGATCAATAGTCCAGTCATTATAGTACTTTCACCTCGGAATTCGAGACACCCAGCTGTAAGTCTGTAAATACTTGTATATTGACACCATAAAAGTTGTCTCAAAACCTACATATGGTAGGGTGTACGCAACTATGAAATTTCATGGTCAAAGGGCCCAAAAATCGTTTTTTTTGCGCTTTTTTTGTAAATATCTCATTTCCTAAAGGTTTTTTGCTATTTGTATATATAACAATATTGTAAAATACAAAATTCTCTACAAATTTTGTATAGAAACCTTTTTCCTACGGTCAACCGTTTTCGAGATAGAGGGCGGAGAGCGCACGGTCACAGCATCACTTCAGGACAACTGGTTCCTCCGGTCGAAAACGCGCCATATAAGTTGATACTATCGATAAATCAATGATTATAAATATTTGTCAATTTTTATTAACTATTATATTATATTTTATGATTTTTTTAATATTATATTTTCCTAACCTATCCACTTTTTAATCAGTATTCATTTATTTAACAACACTTACCTGGCGTGTCAGACGTTTACTGACTAAAGCCCACTCCTGTTCCTTCTTTGCCTTTGTTCTAGGGCTCCAGTCAGTTTACCCTTTCACATACCCCATGGCCCCAGTGGATTTCGACCCTGCTGGGCCCCTACGATTTTCTGAAATGTTCTTGAAATACGCATATAACATTACGCGTCGTCGACGACTTGAGCGCAATCCGGACGGTAATTGGACGACAGGACGGCGATCTACGCATTGCTCGCCGTCCGCCGTCGCCAGCATGGGCTTGTGAACGGATGTACGATGGAAAAGAGCAGTGCGTACTGAACTGAACTCACTTACTGAGAATAATTAGTTTCTCTTACTATGCTATGCTTTTTTTAACTTAAATATCTCTATCTTTCTTTAATTTTCAAAGTAAATAACTAGGGTATGTCATTCATTAATAGAAATTGTAGCAAGAACTTATTTTGGGCACGTAGGAAAAGTGATTACTTACTGTTAACAATAATTTAAGAAATTAGTTTCTTGTTTTGAACTTGTATGGATATTATTTTTTTGTGACTGGTTTTAATAAAGTAGTATACCATTTTGGAATCTTAATTAGTTGCACCAATTAAAAAAAAACTTGCCATAGTAGTGTTCATACTTTTTTTTACACCAGGACAAGCTAAAGTTGGCTAAAAGTAAAAATCTTCAATAAATTTGGGTAATCACATAAGTTTAATTCATTTTTGTGAAAAATCTAGAGGAATTCTGCATTTTTTAAGATCAGCAGTAGATACCAGTTTTATTCAGGTTTTCGCAACAAAAAAAAGAACAGCAATATTTAAACAACTGTGGTAATGGTAGAGGGAAATATCACAACAGATCTAAATTTTAAAAGAATTTATTTGTGTTATTTCACTTATTACTTAAAAAATAATTGTGTGATATTTTTTTTGTATTTTTCTCCGAATAGTCACGACTATTCAGACAAATATTTATAATCATTGATTTATCGATAGTTCATTAACTATATATTATGGCGCATTTTCGACCGGAGACACCAGTTGACCTAAAGTGATGCTGTGACCGCGCAGTCTCCGCCCTATATCTCGAAAACGGTTCACCGTAGGAAAAAGTTTTCTGTACAAAAATTGTAGAGAATTTTATATTCTACAATATTGTTAAATATACAAACAGCAAAAAACCTATAGGAAATGAGATATTTACAAAAAAAGCGCAAAAACCCGATTTTTGTGACCCCCGACCATGAAATTTAATAGTTGCGTACACCCTACCATATGTAGGTTTTGAGACAACTTTCAGGGTGTCAATATACAACTATTAACAAACTTACAGCTGGGTATCTCGAATTCCGAGATTCTTACCTTAATTGAGCTAATTTGACTGGACTACAATTAATATTTCAATCTTGGACACCAAGCGTTCTATATGTTTTGTTCTTTTCATGATATTTCTGAGAAAGTATCTGTATTAACGTGGTGCTTGGAAAAACGTAGGAGTGGACAAAGTATTATAGTAGTTATAGTATTTTAGTAGCTTTTGGTCTTGAATAGTTTTAATAACAACCATAAACTAGCGAAGCATATTCAGCGTTACAATGTTTCCGCTGCTGGAACTTAGGCCTGTCCAGGAAAGGGAATGGGCCGTAATCCATCCATCTGTGCCTAGTGCAGATTAAAGCTTCCAAGCCAACCCCAAACTAGCCCGATAGGGCTGCGTGGAATTTTTTCGTTAGTTGTGGTAGTTCTTAAAACCAAAAGGTAACTAAAAGACACAACTGTGGATTTAGGCAGTAAAAGTCTGACACACTCCCACTCCAGCCAGAGAGGAAGAAGTCATTGATTTCCTCACTACTAAAAAAAGGCTAGTTGGGAAAAAACTAAGGAAATGGTGATGACCTATAATTTGGAGTATTACTGGCACTTTCTTAACTTCCTACAAAACTGATACAATGTTGAATAATCAACGCCGTTTACGTTTTTTCAAAACAAAACTGTGACAGCAGATAGGTTAAACATCACACACCCGTAAAGAAAACATAAATCATCATCACAAGTCGTTGTACCCGAGCAAACCAGGGTAGGGTCACTAGTTAAATATCATATTACCTTAAAATATTACCTCTCGTTTTGATCGAGCACTGTTTGTGAAGACATTACAGGCTTTCCCTCGGATTGAGGAGTACCGCGTGGGCGGGTGGTAATGTACTTTGTTCAGCGATTAGGGGGCTTTCCCCGAAGTTTGTGTCCGTAAAAGATTATTCCCTTAATGATATTTGGTGTATTTTTTTTGTTTATGTACCTACTGTTTTTTTAATAAGCTTTTTTTTGGTGGGAAAGCCTATCAATGACTTCTGCTCTAGGGCGGAGCAGGAAGGCGTGTAAGGCTTTTGCTTACTAAAATCCGTTCTTAACCTTACGTCCCAGGTTTTCCTTTTGGAAGCAAACCCATATAGCCTTAGTAGGCTTTGACCCTGAACTAGAATTAAGTATTATCGAGACTGTTCTCAAGCTATGCAGACTTTAAGCATAATTTATTTAATTCTTACCAGTTAGCAAATGTAAAATTCAATTAATTTTAACAGGATTTACAAGCCTGTTTGTTGGCGATAAACTTAAAAACAAATGAAAAGATTTTATAGTATTTTTCCCCAATAGATATAGTGATTTATGGGGAAGGTTTAGTAGAGAAAAATACCCGTACGAATTTTGTGTGGGATGCTAGTTCTTAGACCGTTTTCACATTTTCCGATCCGATATCGGTGTCGGACGCCGATACGATATCGGAGCAAGTAAAATGTATGAAATGTCGTGCTCCGATATCCGATATCGTGCCGGACAATATGAAAGACAGGTACATATTTCATACATTTTACTTACCCCGATATCGTATCGGCGTCCGATACCGATATCGGATCGGATAATACGAAAACGCTCTTATACCTACCTCAAAGGTCCGAACTTAGCATTCTGCCTCTTTCGATCGATCACATCGAAGACCGCAGCAGGTAAATTGTTCGACAATAATACTAGCGGTCTTTCCGTCCCATTCAGGTGTCTGCAAGGCTAGAGTGAAGCTCGTAATAAACTTGTGCGCTTCACC
Organism: Mythimna separata; assembly: GCA_030763345.1. NCBI lineage: Eukaryota > Metazoa > Arthropoda > Insecta > Lepidoptera > Noctuidae > Mythimna > Mythimna separata. The sequence continues at coordinate 651,995 of CM061188.1, read as the reverse complement.
ATCAATGAATACATTACTGCTTACCATCATTATGGCCACGCTTGGGGGAGGCCTGTGTCCTGCTAAGGACGTCTTTTGGCTGAAATGGTAATGATGATCACCATCAGGTAGTTTATGCAACATGTAACATAATAACATTTATGTTCGCTTATTTCGTCAAAATTTATGGAAAAGCTGATTATTTTTTCTCGATTTCAGGTTTGGTCCCATAGTAAAAGTTGTTCATAATGGTAAGTACAATGACCCCCCAAGAGGATGTGCGTTAATTATCTTACATCTATACTAATATTATAAAGAGGTAAAATTTGTAAGTTTGTATGTTTGTAAGTTTGTATGTAGGGGGTCATCTCTGGAACTACTGGTCTGATTTGAAAAATTCTTTCAGTGTTAGATAGCCCATTTATTAAGGAATGCTATAGGCTATATACCATCACGCTACGACTCACGGGAGCGGAGCAGTAACGAAACATGCGGGTGAAACCGCAGGGGACAGCTAGTGTTGTATATAGTTTACATACACCACAAGTTACGTTACTCGCATTCTTTGAGTAAAAGTACAAACATCAAAATATCATTAACTTTGACCCAATACTATAGTTCGTAAATAGAGTACATTTGATCTATTTATACACCACGCAGCAGTAATCAAAATATTGTTACTGATTGACGCAACGCAACGTTTTGATCATTCAGAGTAACTAATGGGGCGTGAATTGTTAAACGGGCGTTTAACTCAAAATGTATTTGGTGATTTAAATAAAACCTAAAATGTTTTGTAATGGTTCTCAGAGTAAAATTCGTTTTTCTTTATCGCCATTTCTAGAGTGGATTTTAAGTAATGACGAAAGAAAACAATATAAACATCGATTTTTGTAACTTAAGTTATTTTGCTACTTTTTAGGGTTCCGTACCTCAAAAGGAAAAAACGGAACCCTTATAGGATCACTTTGTTGTCCGTCTGTCCGTCCGTCCGTCTGTCAAGACCCTTTTTCTCAGGAACGCGTGAAGGTATCAAGTTGAAATTAAAACCATATATTGAAATCCGCGGTCCCTTGAAGTTGTGCAAAAATCAAACTTGTAAGTTGACGGGAAAAAAAGATACGCCCGTTTATGTTGCAAAAAACGTACATTTCGACACTGTCAAAGGAATCAAAACTCATAGGGTGCTTCCCGTTGACCTAGAATCTTGAAATTTGGCACGAAGCAAGGTATTATAGCACTAATATCGGGAAAAGTCTGAAAACTGAAAATTTTTAGTTACGTCACAAGAAAAAAAAATTGAAAAGTCTTCAAGACTCGATTCGAGAATTAAACTGTTTTTATAGGTAGGTTGGTACGAAACCCTCAGTGCGCGAGTCCGACTCGCACTTGCCCGGTTTTTTTTATATCTTTTGTTTGTTTTTCATCTGAAGAGATTTCAGTTGTTGTAAAAGTTTTGTTACTAGCACACTACAATAAAGTTTTTTTTTATTCTATTGATTGCGAATTATTTGCATTTATAAAAAGGTTTTAGTTAATCTATTTTTGTTTTTGATACTCCACAGCTGAATTTAAGGATTGCAAGTTAAAAGAGAGTTCTATAATAAGATAAAACATTGTTATAACATGCCTATGCTGTGAGATTAAGAATTTAATTTTACTTTAACTTTCTTATAGTCCCACTTTCGAACGATTTTCCCAGATTATACATAGCCAGAGCTATAGAAAATAAGACCTGACTATCCTTGTAAAGTAACCGAGTATTACCGTGAAAGCCATTTATAGTCAGAAAGCTTCTAATAACAATTCCAATAACACCTAAACACGGCTATAATACATTGTTTTATTACAAAGTTCTACTATTACAGAGTACCTACCTACCGGTTTCATTATCAGATCAATTCGAAGGTACCATTTTCATCAAAACAAAGCTTCGTCAATGTTACATAACTATCGAGGAATCTGATTTCCACCCGTGAAATACTTATTATTAAGGAGTTCTGTTGGCCACCTGTGGCCTTCTTCATCGGTGGAACCTTTACTGTTTTTTCACTTTTACTTTCACGTTCCACTCACTCACAAATTCACTCTTATTTTCGAATGCAAATAAGAGTTTCCCTATTCCTCATAGATTCTGAATTTTAATAAAAATGGAAGCAATCAGGAAGTGGAAATGAATTCCCAAATCGAATAATAATTGACGGAGTTCTGAGGTAACAAATAAAAAAAGAAAATATACAACTGAATGGAGAAACTATTTTTTAAAGGTGTTTAAAAAGCAAGCAAAATACATTTAAAACGTCGTTTGACTACTGTTCATCGTTTGAGGTGAAAAGACTGAAAGGCGTCGTTTGACGTTTGTTTTAATGTTTGAAATTGGTCTTGATATACATTGTAAACATTTAGTTAGAATTCATGCCAAAACTAAAATAATCACAGAAAGTTAAAGAATAGACTCTTAGACAAAAGTAAAGTGCAACACTATCTAGCGCTTTTGCAGCGCTTTCGTAGCACATTCGTAGCACTTTCGTAGCATATTCGTACCTGCGTAGCAGATGCGTAGCACGAGCGTAGTCAATACAAAAGATAATTATGGTTTGGTTTAGTTTAAGGGTATAACAGAGGTGGAATAAAACTAAAAGAATGAAAATTATGAATATTATTTTCCATTACATACTCGTACTTTAGCTAGGTCCTGAGTCCCAACAGTAGGAGTATTAGAAAACCGATAATGCTAATACATGGTAAAACTTGTTCATGGAAACCAACTCATAAAAGTGAATAAAACCACAGCAGACGACAAAAAAAGAAATATCTAAAATTTATCATCATCATCTGTCTAGCCTTTATTCAACTATATTGGAGTCGGCTTCCAGTCAAGCCGGATTTAGCTGAATACCAGTATTTTACGAGGAGCGGCGGCCTATCAGACCTCCACAAACGATTAACTGGGGTAACACGGTACTTCATGGCAAGACTGGAGTCAGATTTACTGGCTTCTGACTATCCGTAACGACTGCCAATAAAATTACCATCAACAAATCGCCAATAACAATTTGCCTTCCTTACACAACGTGATAGTATGCGAACCACTTCAAACCACAGTAATGGTATGTAAAGTGGAAGAAACCAGCTCTATGGCAGAATGGGCACCTTGTGGCCTGTGGCGGTATTGACCGGCGGCTTGCGGCTAAATATATTGAGATCGATACCGCACACGTAGATACGAGCTTTGATTTACACGCGGAATGTGGGGGTCGAGCATTGACGTTATATTTTATAGAGATTAAAAAAAAATGGAGGTTTCACGACACTAAATACAACAATGTCCTCACCGATTACAATTTCATTTATTTTTTACATCAACTACTCGATAATAGTCTATTATGAATCATATAACCATCACTTAAAGCAAGTCATTCTATCCCTAGGGACATAATGTATATAAGCGATCCTTAGGGAATAATAAGATTTGAAATTAAAACGTCAAAAACGATTATAATTTAATTAAAATGTACATTCATCGAACAAACTTATTCAAAATCAAACTGACCACTAACAAAAAAAAATAGTTGGCTACTAACGAGTAATAAATAAAAGTAATGAAAAGGCGGGATCCTATAGAGTTTTAGAGTAGTGAATTTTGTATGTTTCAAATAACAAAATGTATCGAGTGATAGTTAAGATAAAATAATGTAAAGAATACATATATTTCTCTAAAATATAACTTGTTTAAGTAAATGGACTTTTAATTATTTATTTATTATTATTTATTTAAACTTTATGAACAGTACACCTGACTTACAATCCGGGTTCCGGAAGCAACGCAGTACGTCTACTGCTTTATTGGACGTTACTGATAACATCTTAGCTGCCCAGGATCAGGGAATGTGTTCGGTTCTTGTCTTGATTGATTTTTCCCGGGCATTTGATGCAATCAATATTCCGCTTTTGTTATCCAAGCTGATCAATTATGGTTTCGATCCTAGCGCCGTGCAGTGGTTCCGCAGCTACCTTACCAACAGGAAACAGTTTGTCGATTTGCGTTTGGGTGACGGCACCACTCTAAGATCAGCACTCATTGCAGTAGAGAGAGGTGTTCCTCAGGGCTCCATTTTAGGTCCGATTATCTTTATTATATACTGTGCAGACATCATCAAGTGTCTCCTTAACTGTAAATATCATATATACGCCGATGATGTTCAGATCTATATATCTTTTCGACCAGATGAGTACGAAAAGGCCATTAAAGACCTTAACGATGACCTCCAAAGAATTGTGCAATGGTCTCAGGAGAACTGCTTGTCATTGAACCCTACTAAGACAAAATATTTGGTGTTTGGCTCAAGACAGCGGCTTGCTAAGCTACCCTTATCATTTAATCTTAAGCTAATGGGCGAGCAGATAGGGCGAGTGTATGAGGCGAAGAATTTAGGACTAGTCATGGATGAAGACCTGCGTTTTGAGAAACATGTAGCAGACTCAGTTAGAAACTGTTTCTATCGCCTGAAGGTGTTATATAAGATGCGACCGTACTTGTCCGAAGCACTGCGGGAGCAGCTGGTGGAAACCCTGGTCCTTTCTAGGTTGAACTACGCAGACACGGTATATGGTCCGCGTCTATTAGCACGTACAGATCGGCTCATCCAAAGGGTACAAAACGCTTGCGCTCGGTTTTGTTATAACATTCCTCGCAGAACCCATGTAACGCCATACCTAAACAAGCACTTTACGCTAAAGATGAAGTCCAGGCGCAAACTGCACTTAGCTTGCTTTCTGTTCGGTGTAGTTAAATACCAAAAACCGGACTACTTGTTTAACAAATTGAGTTGGCTTACGAGCCGGCGGGAATGCGGAAGAAGGCAATGCTCACAGCAACTTTCAACACAGTCTTGTGGTACCGCTGCTTTTCGGGGTAGCTTTCGTTATGCGGCTTCTAAGGTGTGGAACAACCTGCCGCCTCCTATCAGAGTGATAAGTACGATGGGTACCTTTAGAAGACGCTTACGACAGTACTTGATTGACGCACAACGAAGGCTGGATATGGTGGCACAGAATACTTCAATCATATAACGTACCTGCCTTGGACTAAATATCTTTTCGGTGCTTGGTGTCTGCATTATTCCAGTGTCAAAAGTAAATATGCTTGCTCTTGTCATCCATATTGGTCATTCTTAAATTTATTCTATGTTGGATTCATTCGTTCTTCGGCCATTTTTAGTTTATTCGTATTATGTTTGTTTTCACACGCTAAACACACACAACATTGCATCATCACTACTACACTCCTAAACCACTTTGCGTCCGTTGCGTCACAGCCACAGGTTCAGTCGAAAACCAGCGTCAGGCACTAGTTGTCTGGCTTTCATGCTGAACTGGACCTTTTTTGGTGCAGCCGTGAGGCACACAACTATTCGTATTTTTTATTTTTTGTTCTACCTTATTTTTTATTGATTTTTTTTCTCTTTGTGTCACGAATCCCCGACCGGTCGCATGGGACCGCGCTGTTATTGTTTTGCTGTTGTGTCTCGTTTCGCGGGTATGTGATAGGTTAAACAGTTGATTTTCTGTGTCTTGTGCTGTACCAAATAAAATATTTTTCTTTCTTTCTTTTCTTTCTTCAGTAGTGGTACTTAAGTGAATTTAATGCAACAAGGCAATCTCTACCAGTCAACCTTTGGGTTTGAGAGAAAATCAATTCATCATCATCATCTGCCTAGCCTTTTCCCAACTATATTGGGGTCGGCTTCCAGTCAAGCCGGATTTAGCTGAATACCAGTATTTTACGAGGAGCGGCTGCCTACCAGACCTCCACAACCCATTAACTGGGGTAACACGGTACTTCATGGCAAGACTGGAGTCAGATTTACTGGCTTCTGACTATCCGTAACGACTGCCAAAGATCTCCAAATGACAGCCGGGACCAACGGCTTAACGTGCTTTCCGAGGCACGGAGGAAACTCGTTAAAAAAATCAATTCACACATTGAAAATCATTCAAACAATCAATAAAAAAAAATCATATCTCACAGATGGTGTAAAATGTACAGTACAATACGGGGATAAAGCTGTCTTTGTCTTGGGTGGCTTGAGTAATTCCTTACTTCAACCAGATTTCTATTTTAACTCCCTCGCAATGCATGAATAATCCTGCAACGCTAACAGAAAATTATCCATCCTGACCTTGTATTACAAAGTACAACACTACCACCCCGCCCCGCCCGTATTACCACGTGTAAACCTTACAAGCTTCCTCAACACAACTGCGCACCAACTTAATAAGTTGTAAAGTTAGCTCTTACTTTGTGGCTCTTGATTTGTAGGTCACGTCAGCTGTTTACAATGTATGTTCAGCTTGACTTGTAGTACCTAACTTTTGAGTTAAGAAAGTATTTGCAACCATCTTTGTTTCTTACTAGTTTTTGTTTACGATGTTGCCAACGTGAAAGTTGGGTTTTATTGTGGGCAAGTAAAAAAGCTCTGTGCAAAGGTGGTTTTTTTTAATTTGACTTAAACTAGTAGTTGTTATCCCACCTGATGGTAAGTGTTGCAATCGTTGATAGTGAGGTGCACTAGTTTCTTAAGAGCCTATTCACTCTAGCTTTGAAAATACCCAAATTATGATCAGACGGGAAGACCTCAGCAGGTAAATTGTTCCAGTCCTTCGACGTAAATACGCGGTATAAACGATGAGGCGACTTTGTCAACGTTAAAGTTTGAATTTATTCATTGTTTCATGCATAAGTAAAAGAACTGTAAGTATTTGTTCCGAGCTGGAATCGAACCAAGTCACTGAACCATTGCGACTATCGCTGTTAAAATAATAAGAGTATCTCTGCATAACAGTATGAGGGAATCAAATAAAACGTTAATCAGTAGTATAAATAATCAGCAGTTTAGCCCGCGGTACAGTAGAAAATATATAGTTTGACTTCCTGTGATAAAGTAGCATTCTATTAATAAAACAATTATTCAAATCGTTCCAGTAGTTTTTCAGTTTATTCATCACAGACAAAAGTTTAATTTTATTTATTATATTATTATTTATTTATATACAACAATTTAATTTTACACCATTAATATAATCTTTACAAGGATTTAAGATTAGTACGGTGTTACAATGGGCGGTCTTATCGCTAACAGCGATTTTTTACAGACCACCAACACACACTGTTTTTTCACAATTTTTTTTTTCTCTTTATAATCTTATAGTATTTTACATAGAGCAACTGAAGTTACCTACTACTCATGAATAAAATGGTTTGGTACATATGTCATGCTTACTCGTATTATTTCAGGTATCCCTGTTCCAGGTAAAACTGCAAAGCTAAGATAGGGTAACCTCTCGTCTGGATTTATGAAGCATATTTTTCATACAATTTTATACAGACAAAAATGATTAGTTATTCATGTGGTTATATTGTATTTCTCTCTGCTACCTTTACATTTTTACTGTGAATACAAAGTGTTGTTATTAAAAAATATATTTATTTATTTATTCTTTATTGTACACAATAGCTTATTTACAAACATTAATTGGACAATTCATGTACAAAGGCGAGCTTAACTCAACAATGAGTTTTCTCCCAGCAAACCTTTGAGTGACAGAGAGAGATAACATTCGAGGGTAGAGTCCAGTGTACAACATAAACTTACATAAATACGTCTAATAAATAAATATTTATATAGATATAATACATATACTAATAAATATCAATATATACTAATATTATGTCAATTGAGAAAGGAAGTGCTCTTTAATTTTCCTCTTAAAGATATCCAAGGAAGGGCTGTCGCGAAGAGAATGTGGGAGAGAGTTCCAGAGACGAACTGCAGTTACAGAAAAGGAGCCATCATAGCGGCTGGAAGTATGACGCGGAGTACGAAGGAGAAGAGAATTGGAAGTGCGGCAGGGTTTTCCTCTCGGGACGAAGTACTCAAAGCGTTCCCGAAGGTATTGAGGAGCGTTGGGATTGTGCAGGATAGTGTAGAGAAGGGATAGAATGTGGGTATATATGTAAGTATTATGAATGTGATTAAACGACAGTATTTTTTTTGTTAAAATGAAGAAAATAATCAATAAAAAAATAATATTTATTTGACAATGATTCGTAAACAAACAAGTAATTGCAAACTTGAATTAAACATAAAAAAGTAAATAAACAATTACTACGTGTCTCACAGTATAAACCAGCATTGTATAAACAAGCGTCAGGCAATTACTACGTAGTGGTCTGGCAACTACGTAGCAGTTGCCTGACGCTGATTTTCAACACCAAATCACCGATTGATTAAAACATGTCACCTACTAATTAAGTACAACCTCCTCAATCACACCGACATCCGATAATTCACGCCATCCAGGCTATCTAGCCACCTAGGCTACCTATGTTGGTCTGTAATCTAGATTGATAGGTCCAACCGGCTTATCAGGGAGACAGATGTTCTGTTACTTGCTGGAATCAATCAATCAAGTCTGCTTATGATACCCGTGGTATACTGCTGGATTTAGGACTTGGAGGATGTTCTCATGGTATGTTGATGGCTTGGTAGAGTATTGTTGTATTCTAGGTAATGTTGCTAATCAATTGTCAAATTCTGAATCAGAATCCGAATCATTTATTCGTAAACATAGGTGATAAACATATACAGGATCTTAAAAATTAGGTAGTGCGCTATGTTTTGTCTATTGACATACACATTATTAAGAAAGATAAATAAATAATTGTACTATTAAATTAAAATATATATGTTTTTTTTGTGTTTAAGGTTCCGTACCCAAAGGGTAAAGGGACCCTAATGTTAAGACTCCGCTGCTCGTCTGTCTGTCATCTGGCTATATCTCAAGAACTAAGACAGTTAGACAGATGAAATTTCCAAAGAAGATGTATACCCGGTTTGACTGTTCACACTCGACCACTATTTGACCTGACGGTCATTGACTATGAGGTCACTCATTCATGACTTAAAAAGAAACTTATATGAATAGAAACATTTCTACTCACTAGAAATTACTTCTGTAACTTGGGTGCGTTTACAAACTCAATCATTTTAAGACGAAGCTTTTGTGAAGCTATTTCATCAAATGAAAGAACAGATACAATAAGCTTTTACTTTTTTTTATATATTACACTAGCTTTTACCCGCGGCTTCGCTCCCGTCAAATGAATACCCTACATATCCTACGCTACCCTACCCTACCTTCCCTACCTACCCTACACTACCCTACCTACCCTACACTACCCTACACTACACTACACTACCCTACACTATCCTACACTACCCTACACTACCCTACACTACCCTACCTACCCTACTTTACCTAACTTTTTTTTTTTTTTTTTCTCTCCGTAAAAACCGTCATTGAACTTCAAGGAACATTTAAAAAAAAATCAGCCAAGTTATGTCGTGACAACGGAAAACGGGTTTCATTTTTATATATATAGATTAACATTATAAAGGCAATAGTTTGTACATGTACCTACATATGTACAAACTATACACACACTTACCTATATGTGTGTTATGTAGATTACTCATTATTTCTACACGCTCAAACTATCGAAGGGCTTTTGATCAAACTTAGCACAACGGTAGATCAAAAATCGAGGCATGGCTTATGGCAGGTAGAAAAAGAAAGTAACCATCCTTTGCACGTAATGATCACAGAGCTAAGTCCCTTCTTTGAAGAGTGGCTAGAGAGGCGGCTGTGTGCTGTGAGAAGTGAATCTCAAAAAAGGGGGTAAATCATGTATTTCTGACATAAGGAAGGTACTTTTTATTCCAGGAGAATCTTCGTTTGAAATAATTTAAGGCTAGAGTGAATAGGCTCTTAATAACCTAGTGCGCCTCACCATTAACGATTGTATCACTGCTTAAAGATCTACAAAAAAACAAAGATTTACAAGATCGTCTTTTGCTGAGATAACCGACGCCATGAGATTACGTATTCAACTTTATTTATTGTTAATAATAATTTATTTATTTTATATATCTACTCATATAAATAGCATGCATCACTGCTTACCATCAGGTGGGATCGCAGTCAAGCACTAATTTATAAGACTTAAAAATCGACGCTAGCGAAGCCGCTAGCAGGAGCCAGTCACACTAATATTATAAAGGCGAATGTTTGTAAGTGTGCGTGTTTTTTACTTCTTCAGGCTCGAACAACTGCACGGATTTAAAATAAATTTTAATCCATATACGAACCTTTTTAGCTCAGGAGTGCTTTCCCAAGGGCAAACTCCTAATATCATGCGAGCAAAGCCACGGGCAGCAACTAGTACACAATAAATCGTACATTATTTACAAGTAACTCCTTAACAAGTACATAACCAATAAGCAATATATCATTCTTTTATCTTCAACTTTATTCTTTTTGACTCCCAAATCGCATTATAGTCATCCAACTGTACTCGCGACAACACTAAAAGCTACCATTACCACTGTAACTTGACCCCTTAATGTACGAAAAGACAATAAAATCCGAGGTCAGTGGAAGCTGGAGATAGTTGGCTTGGTATTATTTGGTGGATAGTACGTACTTATAAAAGATTTTCTTCGAGTATTGGGTCTAAGTCTTCGACATGATCTGTTTTAAATCTTGTAACAATATAGTTGTGTCGTAAAACTGGGGTTTCTGTTGTAAGCATTGTGTAGTAGACGGTCAATGGGTTCGGGCGGGATTTCTAAAGGTTATGTTTTTATATAAGCTGAGTCTATATAGACTTTCAAATATCTTTAAGCTTGACTTACGTTGGTGAAAGATTTGTTTTCATATAATTTGAGGTCTTATAGATTGTTTGTGTTAATACAAAATGCATTGTACCTAAGAATTTTAGGAGCTCGTGGCTAGATGATAACAGCCGCACGGGTCGATCTACAAGGTTAAGCAACGCTTACCAAAGTTAATCTGTGGATGGGTATCTTAACATACTTAACGAGTTTCCTCCGTTCTTCCGAAAGCACGTTAAACCGTCGGTCCCGGCTGTCATTTGTAGATCTTTGGCAGTCGTTACGGATAGTCAGAAGCAACTAAGTCTGACTCCAGTCTTGCCATGAAGTACCGTGTTACCCCAGTTAATGGGTTGTGGAGGTCTGGTAGGCAGGCGCTCCTCGTAAAATACTGGTATTCAGCTAAATCCGGCTTGACTGGAAGCCGACCCCAATATAGTTGGGAAAAGGCTAGGTAGATGATGATGATGATGATGCATTGGATCTAAAAATAGTGTCAGATGACATGGTTAGTTCTGCGTCTGCATATCCTGCTCGGAACAAATAGGTATTTGTATAAGTTACAGATAATTGTTCCGGGTCTGGGTGTTTCGTATGTTAGTATACATGTTTGTGACTACACTCACAATTCAGGAGTAATACCAGCTCGCCGTCCAGCAGTCTGGTAATAACCTGGACCGAGCCTAGTCGATGTCAGCAAACTGTAGGGCCGAAGCCTCTGGGGAACACTGAAATTCCAAAAGGTAAGTCCGTATCCCCCAGATCGAAGACCACAAAGAAACGGGGGTGGGGTTTAGTCAGTAAGAGTCTGTTACGCCCTCCCGCACAAGAGGGGGAGAAGTCATACTAATGATTCCCTTCCCTAAAAAAGTCTCAGCAATGGAAACATTGAACCTAATCAGCTTTCAATGTTTCAATTGCTGAGACTCTACGAGAGTTATAGTACTGAATGGGCTTAAACGGATCGTGCGGGCCCAGTGCGAGTTGGTGGATATCACATGTCTTCGAATTTTTGGTTCTAGGACATACCGGTTTGCTCACGATGTAAAATAAATTTCATAAAGTACCTAATGTACTGCTCAATGGACAATGACAAAAAAAGTGTAAATGTAATAAGTTTAATGTAGGACTGAGTCCACTGATCAATGAATGAGTGTGTAATTTTGCAATGCAGTAAAAGAGCTTTAAAATATAATCATCACAACCTATAAAATTGGTAGGTAAAATAAAAAACCAACATCATATTTTCTTACAATCAGAATCCGTCGCCATTCGCCCGAACTCGCCAGAAGTCGATCGACTTCTACTCGTAAAACTGAAGTCGTTTTACGAGCGCCACGCCAGCTACAATTACTCCGTGGTATTTTGATTCCGAGTATTTCCGCAAAACGTAAAAAGGTACGGACAGGTTTAAAAAGTAAAATGAAACTGCTCGTGGCAAAAAAATGGTATATTGATTAGTTTTACGGTTTTCGACGTTTATGGAATTTTAATGTGGTTTTTGCGTCACCGTTCTTACTACACCGAGTGTTTAATGTACTGTAAATGTGATATCTAAGCGTTGGTATAATCAGTCTTATAATGTTTCCACACTGTTGAGACACAGGTCTCTACTGTAAAAGAAGGGAATTGGCCGTAATCCAACATGCAGGCCCAGTGCGGTTTAGTGGATGTCACAGGTCTTCGAATTTTTGGACCTAGGACATGCCAGTTTCCTCACGATATTTTCCTTTTTCGAAATAAATTACAGAAATTAATGCTCCTGGCTGGGTTTGAACCCCGATTTTAAATTCTTAAGTCAGGGCCGGTACCACCGGGCCACCACTGTTTTATTGTTTAATGCAGCGAGTTTTTAATGTATGATAAATGCGATAACAATTGGCATAATCAGCCCTAAAATTTTCCTATCGTCAGCTAGAATCAGGCTTCCTGGACTTAAGTGTGGCTATTCTTCGGGCTTTGTCGGTAACATCACCATTCGGTCCATTACTTTTGGCATATTGAAAGTTATAGCTTACCTATCTTATGAGAACCATACTACCTGGTTTTTATTGAGATACGAGTAGGTTAATAATGTAAAGAGCGAGTCTAAAAATGCCAACATAACATTTCTAAAGAGAAATAAGGAAAATCATTTATTATTACTTATGAAATCTTCTCTTTATAGAAAATCATTTTTATTGATAATAATAAAACAATGATTTCAGTTGACTTAACCAGACAGAAATATTATATTTTTATGTTCATTCGATGGTAAAATCGAAAAATAATTCCATGATTTCAGGTTAGGGAAAGCAGAAGGAATATTGTAAAAGATTTATTGAATTTCATGAAATGGCGCTGTGATAGGAGCTCTCTGCTGATCCTGTAAGACAAATTGCTTATTGACTACCACAAGGTATACGGTGTATAAGGATTTAACGCCAATGTTGCTTTCTTTTTGTGGAAACTAAGCTATTTTTAGATCGCGTGAAAATATAGGGGTTTTTTTTTATTGTGCTCTCAGAGAGGGGACTCTGTCCGCCCAGTGAGTGACTTCGGGAAGGACGGTGGCACAGTGATCACGTGCTGCCGTGCACAACAAGGAACAGGGGAGACCCTTCAAGGTCTTCTCAGGGATGTGCCCTTACAGGCGTTGTACAGAGGGGGTGCCGGGGTGGTCTTTTAAGAGGACACGGGGCCCTCTCTATGTGCAGATGGTGATCACCGGGGTGGTTTTAGTGAGGTAAGAATCCCACACTCCCTGGTCTTTTTTCCCCAAAAGACCAGGCGCCTTTTGAAGGTTTCCCCCCGACAACAAAAAAAAAAGGGGTTTTATTGTAAATAGTTTTAGTTTTGTTTTTTGGTTCTATCAGTTTATTCGAAGAGTATCGTGTTGCTCAGTTACTGGGTTATGGATGTCTGATAGGTTTAGTAGGGTAAACTGAAAGCGTCAAGATAATAAAGAAATGATGGAGTTTTATATCTAAGTTTATTTGCGAGAGTTAAACGTATGACACGATTTTAGTGTAGTCTTTTTTTGGTCAAAATGGACTTTATTTAGTATTCTTTTAATTAATAGAATGTTCTATTGTAATTTTATACCAGTATTTTTCACAGAAACTCGATTTCACATTATTGTACCAAGTTACTTAAGTTCAGAATTAACTAATCGGTTTCTTGATGAGACATTATATTTTCTTAAGGTGGGCGCGACGTTAGAATCATCCATACAAACGTAATACCTAAATCATTTGCAATTTAAGCATATTTACACCATAATATGATGTTATTCGGATTCAGGGATGCCCAGGGTAAGCTGCTCTATGATGCCCCCTCTGTTAAGGAGAGATGGTGCACATACTTCGAGGAGCTGTCTAACAAACAGCATCCCCATAACCTTCCTCCCGAACCGCCTCCTAACCTTGGACTTATTTCCCCTATTTCCCCCGACGAAACTCGCATTGCTCTTCGCCACATGAAGAACCGGAAATCGGTCGGGCCTGACAATGTGCCAATCGAAGTGTGGAAGGCGATGGGCTCACATGGTGTGGCCCTTCTGACGGATCTCTTTAACCGCATCCTGACCACCAAGGAAATGCCGAACCAGTGGCGATCAAGCCTTATTATTCCTATCTATAAAGGCAAAGGTAGTGTACAGGATTGTAGTAACTACCGCGGTATTAAGATCATGTGCCACACCATGAAGCTCTTCGAGCGGATCATTGACACACGGCTCCGTAGCGAGTGCACTGTCTCTGAGTGTCAATATGGCTTCCGGGCGGGTAACAGCACCATGGACGCAGTGTTCGCCCTGCGGACTCTGACTGAGGCTTACAGAGAGAGAAGGAGAGCTCTGCATATGGCCTTTTTAGACCTGCAGAAGGCCTTCGACTGTATTCCTCGGCAGTCCATCTGTTGGGCACTTCGCTTCAAGGGTGTGCCCGAGGCCTATATTGACATTATCAGAGACATGTATCGCGATTCCGTGTCCTCTGTCCAGACCGCTGTTGGCGAATCCAAAGTCTTTCCAATATCTGTTGGCGTTCACCAAGGATCGGCTCTTAGCCCGTTCTTGTTTAACGTGGTGCTCGATGTAGTTACAGCATACATCCAAGATCAGCCTCCATGGCTAATGATGTATGCCGATGACATCGCCCTCGTAAGCCAGAACAAAGCCCAACTTGAGCGGAAGGTCAACATTTGGAAGGACACGCTGGAAAACGGCGGTCTGAGACTAAATGTGGCGAAGACTGAGTACATGTCCTGTGGCAGCACGGATTCAAACACCATCCAAATAGGCTCGGACCGGATCACAAGCTCCGATACATTCAGGTACCTTGGATCCGTGCTGCACGAGTCTGGCAACGTGGACGACGATGTCCAAGCACGTATAGGTGCGGCTTGGGCGAAATGGCGAGAGGTTACGGGAGTTGTATGCGACCGCAAAATGCCTCCGAAGCTTAAGGGACAGATATATAAATGAATCATACGTCCTGTCCTCCTGTACGGCGGCGAGTGTTGGCCGGCACTAAGCAGACACACCCAGGAGCTTCGCGTCACGGAGATGAAGATGCTGAGGTGGATGAGCGGCGTAACGCGATCCGATCGCATACGCAACTCATTCATCCGAGGTAGTATTGGTGTCCGTGACGTGGGGGAAAAACTGCAAGAATGTCGTCTGCGATGGTATGGCCACATCATGCGCCGCCCTACGGAGTACGTTGGCCGGAGATGCATGAATGTGGCTGTCCTTGGCGCTAGGTCTCGTGGTCGCCCTCGCATGCGCTGGCTGGACGTCGTCAAGTCCGACATGAGAGCCAATGGCCTTACTGCCAAGGATGTTGAAGATCGGGCAAAATGGAGCAAGCTAAGCCGGAAGGCGGACCCTGGCAAAAGCCGGGACTAACGCCAAGTTGAAGAAGAAGATGATGTTATTCGGATTCAGACAATAATTATCTAGGTTCCCACATCGTCTTTTTGTTGAAAAACTTATCCCAAACGAAATTTAAGCGAATTTAAATTTGCACATTTTCACAGCGAAAATGTCATGTTTTTATTTTGTTTTTTCTATATTATAAACAACAATATTTCAAAATATCTTTTCGTAGGAACACAGATATTATTATCAAGTTATAAATACTCGAAACAATATTGGAAATACATTAATTTTTCATTCATCATTTTTGGTATTACGGAACCTCTCCCAAATTTCCAATAGTTTGTATTGCTATCACAGCAAGCAACTGTCAGTGTGCGGATGATGACTTTACTCCAGTCGGTGTGTCCAAGAATTGTTTATACTATATGGATTGCTTCCATCAACCTCAAAAACGTATTTTATTTCGTCTCAACTCGAGATAGCGCGCGGTCTCCGCAGGCCTCTTAATGCAAATTAAAACTAACAGTCCTATATCTAAAAAAATAATTTAAAACACACTTCACACTGTTTTCTAGTAAGAAAGCCCAAGCAATCCAAGTCTAAGCCTAAAATTAATTACGCTAGACAAATTGAATATAAGCCCACAAGAAAATCCACTCTAAACTGAATAACCTATTCATATCTAAATCGAATGTAATCTTAACTCCAACGATTCCAGTAATCAAATTAATGTAAGCTATCATTAAAGCAGTCTTGAATTAATCCGAATTACGATCATTCGAGTATTTATTCGAAAAGTAATTGAATGTTGAATCAGTCGGCGCCATTAGACAAGGTGATTAGTTGCAAGTGTGAAAAGGGGCTAGCCTCCATAGTGTTTTGGGCCCAAGATAGACATTGAATGTAACAGTAATAAATTATCTCGTTATGCAACGTTTGCCAAGGTTGGTCTGTGCATGGGTGACTATCTAAACATACCGAGTTTTCTTCGTGCCTCAGAAACCACGTTAAGCCGTAGGTTCCGGCTGCCATTTGTAGATCTTTGGCAGTCGTTACGGATAGTCAGAAGCCAGTAAATCTGAATCCAGTCTTGCCATGAAGTACCGTGCTACCCCAGTTAATGGGTTGTGGAGGTCTAGTAGGCAGCCACTCCTCGAAAAATACTGGTATTCAGCTAAATCGGGCTTGACTGTAAGCCGACGCCAATATAGTTGGGGAAAGGCTAGGTAGATGATGAGTTTAACAGCATTAAATATCTAAAAAATATATTCAAATTGTCGCTACTATTTTAAAAATATAAAAACAAAAGTAATGTTATGAGTTTATTTTCCAAAGACAATATCTATGAGATAACGCAAGAAGTTCTCTTTATTCAAAACTCGATACTTAAATTATCATAATATGAGGATTGTTCTCAATATATTTTTATTCAGTTCTAGTTATTTCTAAAGTAAAAATATATGCGCTATTTAAAAAAATGTTAAAATTACATAAAGTAGGACAGTTTTATAACAATAAAATTTTGAACCTCGCTGCAAACACAATTTGGCCAAATGGGGTTTTATAGACCCGTCGGATATTCATTGTGTTTGCGATGCTTTTGTTCAAAACATGAGCCACACTTTGGAGTGCCCCAAGTGCCCGAACACCTGCACTTTGGAGGACTTAACGGGCGCCACCGATGCTGCAATTAACGTAGCTACCTACTGAGCCCAAAGAATTTGACGAGTTTACCTTCGATTCGCAAAGAAGAAGATAACAATAAAATACCTTTGTGTGTTCAAAATGTACGCAGTGACAAACCTATGTATAATTTAATAGTTTAACATAAATGGAACACAAGTGTTAAAAATCCTCCGTCCTTGGTACTTAGAGTGTTAAAGATGTGGTTACACTCGCGTTTGAAGGAATTTGGGGATCGCGTGTCCATTTCGAGACGTCACCGTCTAACGTTTGTTACTCTAACACTTGTACACCGTCTAACAGTGTTTTAGAGACACCTAATATCCAGTAGGAGGCACTGAGCCCTAAAATACACAGCGAAATTATTGTCTACACTGCTACCGACCACGAGCAGTGGCGTTTATGGTCAATGGCGCGATCCCAGGCCACTCAAGTTGCGGGCTTGCAGATAACGACTATAACGAGCAATGGATAGCTCGTCATCCACCCGTTCAGTATGGCCGACACCTGCAGCAGAGCCGACGGCTGCTGGAGCTATGGAGAATTTCTGAAAAGGAAACCTGTGGTCTTATGACGCAAAAGGTAACTGGTAACTGGTTTTAGTCTATATGTCTAAAACGCTACGTACTAAAGCGGAAAAACTCATTGGATGATTTGATTTCCCACCACAGAAAACCATGGATAATTTTTTATTTATTTATTTACCCTTAAGAAGTTCCCCCTTTTCTAAGGGGTAAATAAGTAAATAAAAAATACCATACATACTGCCTAAACTTAAGTTTTACACAACGTCCACTACAAGTCAATTTGCAAATAACAGCCTAGAAATCGATTTCACTCGAAGAAATCCCGCCTCTCCTGAATCTTAACTTATACTAACATTTTAAGATAAACATTTACTATTAATTACTTCTACAACTAACAATGAAAACACTCTCCTAGCTTACTCCTAACTAAGCTATGTATCTTAATTTTAAGGCAAAGTACACATCGGCCGGTCCTTACAGCTTAATAGGGCGTCTAGTATGTTAATAGGGCTATTGTGGGGTGAATGTCCTGTGTCTGGTGATGACCGTGTGGTCGCGGCTTTTGAGAGGACGGAGGTGAGAGGGTGAGGTCTTTGTGGCGGCTTAAGTGTGTGTGATAAGAGATAATAATTATGGTTGGGTTAATGGTAAGAGAAAGTTAACTGTCTTTTAATTTGTTTATGTATTGCATTGTATATTTAATATAGACCAGCCTGCCCTATCATCACGAAAAAAATTCAGCTGTCCCGTACTCATTTTGTCGACTTATGCAAACATAAATATACAGGACATTTTTCGCGATGAGGGCTCCGATACTAAAAGTTATTCATCATCATCTACCTAGCCTTTTCCCAACTATATTGGGGTCGGCTTCCAGTCAAGCCGGATTAAGTTGAATACCAGTATTTTACGAGGAGCGGCTGCCTACCAGACCACCACAACCCATTAACTGGGGTAACACAGTACTTCATGGCAAGACTGGAGTCAGATTTACTGGCTTCTGACTATCCGTAACGACTGCCAAAGATCTACAAATGACAGCCGGGACGTACCGGTTTAACGTGCTTTCCGAGGCACGGCGGAAACTCGTTATGTTATGATGGTCACCCATCCACAGACCTACCTTGGCAAGCGTTGCTTAACCTTGAAGATCGACCAGTTCGGCTGTTATTATCTAGCCACGAGCTCCTCATACAGTATGGTATGGTAATGAAAGGCCGGCTGGTATCCGCAACTCCACGACTAAAGCGCGTATTTTGGGTACGGTACGAGTATGTTACAGTAGTAACAGTTTGTGTAATCAAATTCTTCCGAAACGGCTTGACCGATTTTAAAGGCATTTTTTGTGTATATTTGGTAGGTCTGAGAAAAGTGTGAAAGCTAGTTTACCCTCCTACTCCCACTTCCCATTGCTTTGTTTTTTTTTTTTTTTTTTTTTTTTTTTCTGGTAGGGGAATCATCAGAATGACTTCCCCCGCTCTTGGGCGGAGCGGGAGGGCGTGTCAGACTCTTACTGACTAAACCCCTACCCCGTTCCTTCGTTGCCTTCGTTCTGGGGGGGACTCGGTATCAACCGTTAGGAATACCACATGTTCCCCCCAGAGGCTTCGGCCCTACCGGGCCCCTACAGTTTGCTGACATCTCCTTGAGGCGCGCGTGGAACAGAACGCGCCGTTGACGACTGGGCTCGGTCCAGATTATTTCCAGACTGCCGGACAGCGAGCTACCCAGTGCTCGCCGTCCGCGAACCCGCGCCTACGGTGGTCGGAAATCGGGATCGGGATCTCGGCGGCGGCGGCGTGAGGACCGTACCCTCACGCGCTCGCGGTCAGCAGCCTCCTTCACGAGCATTACTGCTTCGCAGAAGGAGGCGACCGCATGCCAACCCTCCTCGCTCCGGACCATGGCCTGAACCAGGGCCCGGCGCGAGAGGTCGCCGCTCCCGATAGTCTCCACGAGGACACGGCGGTGCTCCGCCCAAGCGGGGCACACTTCTACCGTGTGCTCCACCGTGTCCTCCGGGCGGTCCACACAGTGGCGACACCCGGGCGTCCTCTCCTGCTTGATTCGATGCAGGAACCTCCCGAACTTACCGTGTCCGGTGAGGACCTGCGTCACACGGAAAGAGAGGACGCCGTGACCTCTTTCCAACCACTCCTCAAAGAGGGGCCTAACCGCCTCAATGACGGCGTGCCCAGCACTGGGTTGCGACAGTCGCAGTCGCCATGCCACCCTAAGATCCCGCCGGAACTCTGTCCGCCATGCCGCGACTTGTCGCGGCAGCGGAGTTTCGCCCCGGCGTTGCATCTCCACGCGCAAATCGTGCATGCGTGCAAGGACTGTTGCCTCCAGATCCCACGGTGGCAGGCCAGCGAGGAGGCTCGCCGCTTCGCGGGAGAATTGCTTTGTTTGCTAATTTATACAGAAGAGAAGTTGCCTGGTCAAACGGTCTATATATTAAAATCTCGTGTCACATGTGTTTGTTACCAAATTCTTCCGCAACGGCTTGGCTGTATTTTATGATTTTTTTTTGTATTGCGAGAATAGGTTGTAGGTTGACTTTTTACTATCCTACTCCAACCCCCAGTGTTTTGTTTTATAACTTATGGGGCAGAATAAACTTGCCTAGCCTAATATAAATACTTAGTATACTACAATCTATCTCCATACCTTTTCTCCTTGTTTATGAAATATTATCAATAAAAAATCGCTTTTCGCGATAAGACCGCCCATTGTTACACCCCATTAATTTTAAGCTCCTTCCGTATTTTTTATGGTGTACAATAAAGAATATATTTATGTAGTGTTTGTGAGTTGCGGTCGAGTATAAATAAAGCTGTTAATGCTTTATAACTTGTTTATTTTCTTGCTCACTTTTTTATAATTTACTAGCTTTAGCCCGTAGCTTCGCCAGCGTATATAAAATATAGCCTATATCACTCAGGAATACAGCAGCTTTCTATTGGTGAAAAAATGTTAGCAATCGGTCTAGGACGTCCACAGTACCTCATACAGACAAAAAAACAAACTTTAACTCTTTATTATATTAGTGTAGATTATTTTTCTTGTATTATTCATAGACTAGCACTTGACCACAATATCACCTGATGAATGAAGTGCGCTTGCCTAGAAATATTCACTCTTCACTGAAAGCCCCTAAATTGTAGCTATCAGGAAACAATGACTCCGACAGGAAATTCCACTTAGTTTACTCCGTCCTTCCGTCAAACCCGCCTAAAAATCACCATCTATGCTCTTTCCTTTAGACTTTTTTCTCTCCCATACATACCTTTACGTTTCATTTCACACATAGTTTATACGTTCCTTTTATTCATCCGATATTTATTTATCTACCAATCAAACCCTGACAGGATGACGTTTTAATCATTGGTCTAACTGGTTGCGCTAGATCTCGAGTCAGATAGGCACTATAGGTAAAGACTGTCATCATCTGCCTAGCCTTTTCCAAACTATATTAGGGTCGGCTTCCAGTCAAGCCGGATTTAGATGAATACCAGTATTTTACGAGGAGCGGCTGCCTACCGGACCTCCACAACCTAGGGTAACACGGTACTTCATGGCAAGACTGGAGTCAGATTTACTGACTAAAGATCTACAAATGACAGCCGGGACCAACGGCTTAACGTGCTTTCCGAGGCACGGAGGAAACTCGGTATGTTAGATGGTCACCCATCCACAAACCAACCTTGGCAAGCGTTGCTTAACTTTGAATATCGGTCTGTGCGGCTGTTATTATCTAGACACGAGCTCATCAATGTTAAGTATCTACATATTAATATAAAAAGACCGTAGTTTTTCCATTTCCTCGTGAGTTAATGCCGTATTACCGCGTGTGGCTTCAAAGGTATTATCTTCGAATCTCCGTTTATTGCACAAAGCCTCCTCAATACTCGTATTATAATGTTCCAATGTCATGTTAAAAGCCTTCGTAATATAGTAGTGTGTGAAATGAGGAACTTCATTAAGTTCAGAGGGTTTTTGGGAGGTGAGCTCATGTTATTACCTGTATTGCTATCATGATCACACTAATATACATGTGTTTAAAGACGAAAGTTTGTGATTGTATAATTATATTTTTTACTTAGTCCAATAAACGCTTCGACTTTGACTTACTTCTGCACGCTCAGACGGCTAGACTGATTTCATATTCATTGACCATGTCCTGTAATAGGACAGCAATAGTTAAAGAGTGACATTCATTGTCGGAGTCTGTACTTTCTGATAGCTACCACTTAGGGGTCTTTTAGTCAAGCGTGAATAACTTACTTCTAAGGAAGCGTGCTCCATCGTCGGCCACATCATTTCTTATCATCAGGTGAGATAGTAGTCAAACGGGGCGTCACGGTTACCTCACCTTCCGCATTGCGCAGGTCATCACCGGACATAGTAAGTTCGTAAGCTTCCTGCATCAGATTCAAGCGGAAGAATCACCCGGTAAATCCAGCACAAAACCATTCATAAAAACCGTCCAACATTGTTAACTACGTCTAACAATACCGATCACTTAGTAAGGGAAACATCTACAATACATAAATTACTCGCCGCCGGATATCCTCCCCGCTCCCCCCGACCGTGCACCCCGCTCCACGCTGGAGGATGTTCTTTCAATTAGAGCCCCTGACTTATAGCGCCGGCTAGCAAGATGGCTGCTGTGGATTTTACAATTGCCACGCAGAATTGATAAGAGAGATTTATTTGTTATCCCTGGCTTAGTTAGGATGAGAATGGTTGGAGATTTAGAAAAGTAGGGTAGTTGTCACTGTCAATTTGTAATGAAATGAAGAGCAGTAGTGATGCTGATATACTTAATAACGAATCAGAATCAGAATGTCTTTATTGTGGGCATAGGTTACATAGAGATGTTTAGACTTAATAATACAGTACCAGTATGGCCTGCCAAATAAGCTTAATAAGAGTAGGTATTTTTTCCATTTATGTGAAAGGTCGAAAAGAAATCGGCATATTCATAAGGACCGAACCCAATTCGTCGAGAACGAGAGATGTCAGAAAACCATAGGGGCTGATGCCCGCTAGGGCCATAAGGAATTTCTGAAAACGAAATCCTTGGTACCAAGTTACGACCACAAACGGCTGTTAAAGGATCATAGATGAGTTTTAGTCAGTTAAAGTTTAACACGCATTCTCGCTCCAATCAAGAGCGAAAAAACTCATTAGGCAATTTCACACAACTAAAAAAAATGTTTTATGCTCAACGCACTGAGTTCACGTGGTGGATTACGGTCAAGCCTTGTCTTAGGGAGGGTCTTCGTCCCAGCAGTGAGAACATTATTCTAAGGCTATCCTATTAAAATTTACAATGTATTTTAGATACAAAACTGTTTTATAAAACTAATTATGCAACAAAACTCATTCAAAATGAATTCGACCATTAAAGAGCGCCTGTCGTTTCAAAAGAAAAATCTGTTTGCCAAAAAATTTAATACCTAAAATGACTCAGTGCGTTTGTTGCTACCAACACGAAAGAAACTTTAAATTAAAAACAAAATTCTTCGACTTTTAACTTTCTAAAGTTTTTAATGCCTACTGAAACAGAACTAATAGATCACTCTGAAAAATACCCCAATAAAGATCTTACGTTCTAACTACTGAAAAATTGTAGCTGCTTGGGGACTAGTACCAATACCAATATATCGATGGCTTCGAGTGAAAACCTCATAACTGCGAAATAAGTATATTTTCAGGAGGCATAAAAAAACCAAATTAGACCTTTATTATTATATTTAATTTAAAGATGTGTGATTTATTCAAATATTAAAAAATATCAATTTAAATCAAGGACTCATTTCTCTTGTTCTTCATATTTTTCGCCAAGTTTGACGCTTCGTCGCGAAGTTATCACACCAAACTGCCTCGAGAAAGATATGCATTTAACATTAAAGTGTTTTTGTGATTTATTAGTGTGTCTGTGGATGGGTGACCATCTTAACAAAACGAGTTTCCTCCGTGCCTCGGAAAACACGTTAAGCCACAGGTCCCGGCTGTCATTTGTGGATCTTTGGCAGTTGTTATGGATGGTCAGAAGCCAGTAAAATCTGACTCCAGTCTTGCCATGAAATACCGTGTTACCCCAGTTAATGCGTTGTGGAGGTCTGGTAGATAGCGGCTCTTCGTAAAATACTGGTATTCAGTTAAATCCGGCTTGACTGAGAGCCAACTCCAACATAGTTGTGAAAAGGCTAGGTAGATGATGATGACAAGAAAGTGCGTTTTCTTTCTAGAAATGTGATAAAATAAAATTACCTAAAATTGCAGATACGAGGTTTTCACTCTGAGCCATCGATACACTGCCTACCCACGAACTGACACAATTTACAACCACGTATCACCACGTCCTCCATTAATAAAACTAGCCAGAATTATGGCAGGGAGGCAATTAATAGTCAGGACCCCCGACGTGACCCCCCGATGGATTTATGGCACAGGGGGGTCTCGTTAGAGAATACCTCTGTCCTTGAGCCGTGTGTTTATGGTAGTCACGGGGTTATCTGGTCATGGGGTCAGTTTAGAAACAGTAGAAGGTAGGAAAGGTTCTTGTTGATCTGAGTTTGGGGATGGTTGGGTCAAGGGTTAGTTGTAAAGTTGTGACAGTGATTTCTATCGACCTGGACTTTTCTATTTAAGGTCAGATCGTACTTCTCAAAAATCACTTGTTTTTTTTTTCTAAAGAAGGTTTTTTGGAGTGGTGGTTACGTACCAGAAGACGCAGCGTTGGAAGGCCTTCCACAAGGTGGACTGACGACCTGGCGAGGGTCACAGGAATCCGATGAATGCGAGGCGAAGAGGACCGGTCGTTGTGGCTTAGGGCAGGCCTATGTCCAGCAGAGGACATTTCGGCTAAAATGATGATGATGACATATTTTCATGTTCAAAACACTAATGATCATTATTGGTTGTTGAAATGGTTAATAAACTTAAAAGTTATTCGCGAATTGAACAAGAAGTTTGAACTATACTCGTACTTAACGCCTTTTCCCATGGAGTAGACAAATATTTAGAACGCCATTTGCTGCGACCCTAACATATTCTTTCTGCAACATTGACGTTCGAAAGGTAATTGGCGCTTTAGTTTAAACTGTTTTAAGTGAAAGTAATTTAAATGAATTGGATCCTTTCGGGATTGATCGCAAGTACAGACCTATTTGTTATTTTATGTAGTTTCACGAATTTAATGCGGTCAAAGTCGCGGGAAAGAACTAGTTGGTTAAATGAAGGGATACCAGTGTGAACTATATACATCTGCGATAGCCCTTCAGAGCATACTGGCGTGATGATATGTTATGAATTAATGGTGTCTAAAGTATTAAAGCTATCCAAGAAGATTTTGCCAAAATATACTGAGGAGATCTTTAGCAACTTTAAAAGAGACCGCCTAGCAAAAATATACTCACACACAATTATCAATATCGGTTCATATTTAGTGAAAATGAAAGAAAAAAAACTCTTTCAGACTACTCAAAAACCTACTTCTTTTTGGAAGTCACTTAACAAAAAAGCGAGCCTTTAAAAATTCTCTGCATACAAAAAAGTACAGATAGTTTCATCGACAAATTTAGGACAGAAAAAAGTATAGCTTTAAAAAATGCACGTTGAATTCAGTTCAAAACACTCCGATATCAAACTAAAAACTCCAAACACGGTCAAGGCTTAACTTTTCAATTCCAGGTCATGTTATTCCCAGTATAAAGGACTTTTTAACACAATTTTAATCGCAGTGCACTCCAGTCGCTACAAGGAGCCTTTGACACTAGGAAAGCACTTAAGTACTCCTGAAGCTGAATATTTCAGTTATTCTGCGAGTCATGCTGAAATTGTAGTGGATGTGAATACATAAATATGCTTTAGGATATTTTCTGAGCTGAATGAAAATCTTTACTAGTTTACTCTGCTTTAAAACTTAAATTAGCAGCACTTTTTTTGGTAGCTATATTATCAAAAGGTTCTAGAGTGGCGGCCACGTACCGGAAGACGCAGCGTCGGAAGGCCTCCCACAAGGTGGACCGACGACCTGGCGAGGGTCGCGGGAATCCGATGGATGCGAGACGCGCAGGACCGGTCGCTGTGGCGACGCTTGGGGGAGGCCTATGTCCAGCAGTGGACGTCTTTCGGCTGAGATGATGATGATGATTATCAAATAACTCCCTCACTCTAGATGGAGCTAGAGGGAGTGTCAGATTTTTGCGTGTGTTCTATGAGTTTAAATTGGGATTAGGCAAAGCATAACCAGCTTTTGTATTCACTACTGAAACTTGAGTATTCTTGAGGGCTTGAGCTTTTAGTCTATGAGAAGAAATGGGTCGTAAGCCACTATGCGGGCCCATTGCGAGATTAAATAAAAATATTTTCTTTCTTTCTTTCTTTTATATTATGTTTCTGCATTTTAAATTTAAGGACATGTCGATTTCCTCACGATGTTTGCCTTCGTCAAGAGCAGTGGTAATAATATAAATTATACAAAGTAACTCACTACATTTTGTATAGTTTATATCATCACCGTCTTGTTTTGAACCCGTCCATCTTGTTTTGAACCCACGACGTAAGACTAATAAGCCGCAACTGTTACGACTACAATGGAAAGTCCACTTCAAGAGGTAAACCACTATAAGATCTAGAAATTAATTAAGTTTTATGATTGATAGTGTCGCGCTTGACCACTCACCCGGTAACTAACAATTTAGTCGAAGCTTAGGCAAGTTCTGTTCCAAAATACCTACTCGTATTCAAGTCTATGAAATATCTGTCAGGAAACTCAGACGGGGAATTTCAGTCCGTAGCTATGTTATGTCCAATGAGTAATTCCAAGTCTGTCACAATTACAAAGGCAGCCTTCAAAAAGGTTTACCGTTCAAAGATTTCCTGTCTTTGTTCAAAGTCTTAAGAACTAAGTCTCTCAACGATCGCCCAAGCACGTCTTGTAACAAAGCGTTTACGTTGATTCCCTTTACCGACATAAATATTACTTCCTACCCTAAAAGTATAATAATAATATTTCACAACTTTCTTACAACGCCATCTAGTCCTAAACTAAGAGAGTTTGTGCTATGAGTACTAGACAACTGATAAACATAGTGATATGTATATATTTTTTAAATAATTACTAATGGGTTTGCGCTTGACCGCTATCTCACCTAATGGAAAGCGACGATGCGGTCGACGATGGAGCGCGCTTACCTAGAAGTAACCTATTGACTCTTGATTTTAAGATTCCCAGGTTGTAGCCGTCAGAAACACTCCGGCAGGGAATTTCGCTTCTTAGCTTTATGCACAATTATTAACGTGTTCCCAAAATTGTTTTGTGCGTATAGGTGGGATGTCCACCAAGTATCGGTGGCGCATCGCCTTGTGCCTGATGGTCCGAAGATAGAACGGGCTTGGCGGAATTACACCCAGACACAGAACAAATGATCGTGATTATCACACAAGTATTTGTGTTGGGGAATCGAACCCCACGATCTCCGGCTTAGTAGTCAGGGTCACTAACCACTAGACCAGCAGACCAGGTATATAACATCATCATCATCTGCATTTACCTAGCCTTTTCCCAACTATATTGGGGTCGGCTTCCAGTCAAGCCGGATTTAGCTGAATACCAGTATTTTACGAGGAGCGGCTGCCTACCAGACCTCCACAACCCATTAACTGGGGTAACACCAACCAGGTATTTAATAAAACAATTAATAACTATCACCAAACATTAACCACGTTTAATAACAACGTAAACTGACAACACGACGCTTCACGCCGCCGCGACTCGTAAACTGGGCCGGCAGAGGTATAAAGGTGACGGTTCAAATAAGAGCTTTAATTACTTTTATATAGGAGGAGGAATAAAGTGAGGAATGGCTGGTTTCGTTTGCAATTTAGTGATCTTTATTGTGTTACTTTTGTGAGGTAAAAGGCGGTTTAGAGACGGAAATTACTTCCTTTTGCGAAGCAGTAATGGTAGCGAAAGAGGCGGCCTCAAGTGTAAGGGAATGGACTTCCAAACGTCTTATCTGCGAGGACCCCAACCTCGATTTCCGCTTGGTATGGGCTTGCGGACGACGAGCAATACGAAGCTCGCCATCCGGCCGTCCGGTAATCGTCCGGACCGAGCCCGACCTGGAGAAGCTCCAAAGCTAAGCAACACTGGCTGAGGTCGAAACGTTGAAGGGTCAAAATCAATTACATACTGAGACCCCCTCCTTAAATCGGAAAGCCTCAAATTGATTGCGAATTGTATTGCACCGAAAACGCAACCGCGGATGCTACGAGTTTCGTAGCCCGTAGCCAACGTAGCGCTACGAAAGTTTTGTTACGTAGCTCCCGTAGCCGTAGCAGTGTAGCCCACTGGTATCAGTATATACTGTACTAATCACCGAGGATTCGTACGAGTATAAATTATATACTTACATATATAAATTATTCATAAGCACTTTATCAAAATTAGGTTCGCGGGCTTTTAAATATTAGTTTATAGCAAAATTAGCAGTTACAGAAATTTTGATTAAAGTCACTTTCATACTACAGGTTTGTGGACTCCAGGTTGTCACAAAAAAATCATATTAAAAAAAACTTAATAGCACTTTTTTCGACCCGATATTTGAACTCAGAATCAAATCGTTACTGCAGAGCATGAGTGCCAAAAAGTGCTTACTACCACCACGCCAAAAGGTGTTATTCATCACAATCCCAAAAAGTCAAACGGCCACTAACCATTTCCTAACACTCCCATCCACAACACTCATTATTTACGCCCTCTCGCACCTGTCTGCTGACTGAAGAGAGCATCGCACCATTAGTCATGGCACAAAGACAATCCAGCTGTAACGCCGCCGCGAACATTAATTGTAACACGCAGTGTATTGTTACAAAGCAAGCTCGTATGTGCAACGACACACAAGATACTTTTTTGACGATTAATAATTTGCTGTGACGGAAAAACGAAGAAAAGTCGACGATGTAGAAGTTATTCTCAATAATAAAATTACTTTTTACGTATGTATTTAAATAAGGTTTGCTGTAAAAAAACCCAATTGTGGGTTAAGCTCACCTGGGTACATCACCTGTGCTATTTAATGTCTGTAACATATTTTGTGTACAATAAAGAACGATGAAAGATATAAAGAAAGGTTCTAGAGTGGCATCCACGTACCGGAAGACGCAGTGTCAGAAAGCCTCCAACGAGGTGGACCGATGACTTTTGAGGGTCGCAGGAATCAGCGGAAAGCGAGTAAATAGCAAAATCACCACACCAATGATGTTATTCATCACAATCCCAAAGTCAAACCATTTCCTAACACACTCATTTTTTACGCCCTCTCGCACGTGTCAACTGACTGAAGAGAGCATCGCACCATTAGTCATGGCGTACAATGACACTTCAGCTGTAACGCAGCCGCGAACATTAATTATAACACGCCGTACATTGTTACAAAGCAAGCTTGTAAGTGTGCAGCGACAGTGTGAGGGGACAACGCAGACTTGATACTGTTTCGACGATTGAATTTGCTGTGACGAAAAAAATGGTTGCCTGTAAAGTCGTTTTTACGGGCGAAGATTTTACGTGACAACGTCTTTTTCTCGGTAGAATATTTATTGATATGAATATAATTAAATTGCACAATAGGAACAAGGAATTGAATGAAAATAAGAATTGCACAAATTTTAACTATAGAAATATATTTTGTTTACTAAAATTCTCTAGTGCTGCGCGCGCGGCAGACCGATCATAGTTGAGTGGGAGAGAGACGCAAGGCATTCGGCGGGCCTCTCTCTCGTTCGGTGACTCATCGTAACGTTACCGAGCGTTA
Source organism: Mythimna separata (assembly GCA_030763345.1). NCBI lineage: Eukaryota > Metazoa > Arthropoda > Insecta > Lepidoptera > Noctuidae > Mythimna > Mythimna separata. The sequence continues at coordinate 622,378 of CM061188.1, read as the reverse complement.
CACTTTTTCATAAGTGACTCCCAGCCGCAACCTAATTTAAGACGTTGTCACGTCAAAAACGATGAACCGTCGACGATGGAGACGCAAGGTTCTGAAGTAGCGATAACTTACTGGAAAACACAGCGTTATAAAACCTCCCGCAAGGTGGACGGATGGCCTGGAACGACGTGTAGCATCCCGGGAATCTGATGAATGCCAGACACACAGAACCGATTGTTGTGGCGACGTTTGGGGGAGACGTATGTTCAGCAGTGGACATCTTTCAGCTGAAATGATGATAATGAAATCTACTGCGATAAATAAATCAGTCAAAAATTATAATGGGACTCACTCTCCAAAATTTTGACGGTACGGTTGGCGTACCTAGTAGTTGAGCGATTGACTACTTAGCTACGTGTCGCAGGTTCGATTGCTGCACTAAAAATTATTTGTATGACCTACTGTAGGTGTTTTGAGTCTGTGTGTGTTGTATATATATATGTGAGCTTGTCAACTAGTCATGAAAAGTAGCGCGCGCTACTTCAATACTTTGATAAAAAATAATGAAGTAGGAATGTGGAAACACTCACCTAGTTTGGCGTCATTTTAATAGAATAAGGGCCCTTATTCTATTAACCTTGTTTCACCACCTATGATTAAGTTGCTAATATCTTACTTGACAGATAATTTCATACAAATTCTGTTCCATTTTTGAATTTATTCAGGAAGTAGTGGCTACTCGGACATTGTGAAACAGGCCCTTAATATATTGTTGTATTAGATAGATACAAAAAAAATATGTATTGTTTAAATTTTAATGAACGTTTCTTTACACTTTGTGTAGATATAGTAAAACAATATAGGTTAGATTTTATCTCTATTTAATCTACTTAAACATGAAAGCTTTTGATATTGAGTTCGTTTCAATATCTTTTAACGTTCTCTTATAAACAATTACTTGCTCTTTAGACAATGAATATCTAAGTAAGTAATTAAAAATACTTATAAAAAAAGACTAGCTTCTGCCAGCAGCTTTGTCCGTATCTATAATATATATATTATGTCTCTCACTGATAAAGTAATATTCTATTGGCTAAAAATAATTTTGGAATTGGACATTTAGTTTTTGAATTTATTTATTGCAAACAAAATCCCTCCTATTTATCATAGTTAAAAATAAACAGCTAGAACCTGAATGGCAGTAAAATAGCATTGAGATGTATCGTTTTGCATTCTGGCAAGGACAAAGTTCTTAAATTAACGGTTCCGCCTCGAAGAGATGTCAGTAAAGTTGTAGAGGCCAGTTGGGATCGACGCCTGGCGATCGATTAACCTATCACATACCTACAAAATGGGACACAATAGTAAACCAATAACACCGCGGTCTCATAGGACCGGTCGGAGATTCATGAATTAATGACTGCGGATTGTCCGAAAGTAGCCACTGCAATCCTCATAACAAAGGGCAATTGAAGGAACACAAAGAAGTATGCATTATTTTATAAACAAAAGTCTCTGTATACATGTCTCTAGTTCACACTAGCCCTAACATAGCTCCATGACACGGCTCACTGGCGCACAGTGCCGTGTGACAGCCATCATTGTGTTAATGCCACCTAGTTACACTATATTAACACAACTAGCCACCCGCCCCGGCTTCGCACCGGTGCCAATTTATCAGTGTTACTCTACTATATTATGCATGTATTATACATGTAAACCTTCCTCTTGAATCACTCTATCTATTAAAAAAACCGCATCAAAATCCGTTGCGTAGTTTTAAAGATTTAAGCATACATAGGGATAGAGGGACAGAGAAAGCGATCTTTTTTTTTACATAAACTAGTGCTTGACTGCAATCCCACCTGATGGTAAGCAGTGATGCAATCGTTGATGGTGAGGCGCACTAGTTTATTAAGAGCCTATTCACTCTAGTCTTGAAGATACCCAAATTATAATCGGAAGGAAAGACCGCAGCAGGCGAATGACGTTTATATAAATGTCTCTAGTTCACACTAGCCCTACCATTAGTCCCTATGACACGGCTCACTGGCGCACAGTGCCGTGTGACAGCCACCACCGTGTTAACGCCGCCTAGTTACACTATATCAACACAATACACCACTGTGTGTGTGTATATCAACACAATACACGCGTGTGTGTGTGTGTCTATTGTCCCAGCATAACGCCGGGTTACAGCGTAATGCTGACAAAGTGCTATTGAGCGGAGTAAATTGTTAGTTTTGCGCACCATTTAGTGTTATTGATGGTTTCGTGGTGGTTGTGGATTTATGATGGGATTTGTAGGTGTTTTAATTATCTTTGACTAGCTTTTGCCCACGGCTTCGCCCGCCCGTCCGTTACAAATATGGTAATTTTATGACATAAACATATTTTTTTTCTCTCGTGGGTCGTAGCGTGATGGTATATAGCCTATAGCATTCCTCGATAAATGGGCTATCTAACACTGAAAGAATTTTTCAAATCGGACCAGTAGTTCCTGAGATTACCCCCTACATACAAACTTACAAATTTTACCTCTTTATAATATTAGTATAGATATACCTGCTAGATTACAGGAGAAGAAAAGATTTATTTTATAGGTTTGATCATTGTTCTATAATCATCATCGTCATCTGTCTAGCCTTTTCCCAACCACATTGGGGTCGGCTTCCAGTCAAGCCGGATTTAGCTGAATACCAGTATTTTACAAGGAGCGGCTGCTTACCAGACCTCCACAACCCATTAACTGTGGAAACACGGTACTTCATGGCAAGAATGGAATCAGATTTACTAGCTTCTGACTATCCGTAACGACTGCCAAAGATCTACAAATGCACACAGCCGGGACCAACGGATTATTACTCGTACCTACTAGGATACAAAGTAAAGACATCATTTCATCACATCATCATCAATCGTCATCATCAAATCATTTCATTTTTTTAAATCATTATTTTATTTATTCATTTAAACCCCATGCACTACAGCGGTACATAGCCGAACTTAATGCAACAAGGCATTCTCTATCAGAATCATCAAAAACCAATCATCATTCATTTTCATTTGAAAATCTCTCGAGTGTTTTTGTAGATTATGTTGTGTTCTAAAAAAAAAGTATAACATTTTGTTTTATCATCGATAGTTTTCGCAGCGCACGCAAAATAATGACTTTAATTGGCAACATTTTGATACATTGGATTACATTGTTCCAATTTAGGTAGAGCCCTCTATTTTTTTTAAACACAATTTAACCTATGTTACTCAGAGAAAATGTAGCTTTCTAATAGTGAAATCATTTTTAAAATTGGTAAAAAATTAGTTTTTGAGTTAACCCTACATTATAATCTACTCATGTTGCGACGTACAAAGAAACTACTCATACGCCCGCGAGGCGCATCAAATTCACTAATGATTTATTCAAAACCTATAAGTATGATTGCTAATGTTTTAACTGTTTATATAATTGTGTATATTACTAAAAAGGAAAAACCCCAATTTTAAATAATATTTATATATTTTTATTATAAAATCATTAATCAAATAAATGTTAGGAACAAATTTAAGGAACTTAGACAATTAAACAGTCTTCTAAATAAAAATAAAAAAAAAAACATCTTTAAGTATACAATTCTCTTAAAAAATAGTAAATAATGAAGTAATTAACTAAAAAAAATAACAAAGTAACAAAAAAGTATTTTGGATGCATTCGATACAAACATGAACTTGATGTTCGCTGCAAATAGATTTTTGACACTTTAGATGTACAATAAGAGCAATATTTTCTTTTTTTTGGCGGTGGTGGACCCTCACTTTCTACAGCAGAGTAATCGAAAGGTTTTTCAGGATGACTTCGATATAATTCCCGATATTGTGTTTCAACGTAGGTGCTTCTAGTCTTTTTTGTAGTTTTATCAGCAGTTTATCTTAGTTTTATCTTTTGTGACTCTTCTATTACTAGTCATGATGTTGAAATTTCTAAACGTACCTGAAAAAGATAAAACACACCGGTAGTAACTAAAATTACAAAAAAAAACACTAACAAAATAATTTAATGTATAGCGCAAAACTTACATACAAGCTACTCATACGTTTACATATACTTTGGAGCGCCAAGGGTAGTAATATCAAAAAAACTAGCAGACTTACCGTAACGCAACCACCGTCATGCGACACGTGCTGGCGATGACTGAGATGTCCTTGAACGTCAATGCCGTACGCGCGAAGGATAAAAAGAGAGAGCAATATATCAAAAACGCGGGCGCCTCTGCGACGTAGAGTAGTAATCTAGGGTTAAATCTGACAAACTAAAGTCAAACATATTATCTTTATAATACGACTATTAGTTTATATACATTTATTTATTTATTTATTTATTTATTTATTTATTTATTTATTTATTTATTTATTTATTTATTTATTTATTTATTTATTTATTTATTTATTTATTTATTTATTTATTTATTTATTTATTTATTTATTTATTTATTTATTTATTTATTTATTTATTTATTTATTTTTACAGAAAGCTTACAGACTAATATCATAATTGTTTTTTTTTATCATAGGTAGTGAATATTGCTAATTAAAAGCTTCCACATATATATACATTTAGTTACACATTTGTTATACTGCGTTGACTTTACAAAGTTTTTATGCCACAGAAATATTATGCCGAATCATTCATAATAATTGGTAAAAACAAAAAATTATTGACTTAAATACAAATACATTATTGTAAATAGTGTTTTTAAATATTTGCCTTTTCACCACTATCTCCAAAATACTCCTTATTCAGGATCTTTCTAATATTATGTGCACTGGTACAAAATAAGTCAATCCCTAGGTGCGATGGTAAATTATTAAAGGCAGTGACACTACGTATGGAGAAGGCGTTACGCCTGTACTTTGTTGATGAGCGTGGTGCCTGTAACAGAGGCCGCATACGTAAGTTGTTCTGATTAGTGCGAAGAAGTATTTTACTAAGCAGATCGGGACAGTCAATTGTGCCATTTGCCACGTTTGCCAAGAAACATATGTCATTAATATTACGCCTCATGTATAATGGCAAGAAATGATATCGCTTACAACGGTGCTCGTAGTCGACTGAGAATTGTCTCGCTTTAAAATCTAAATATCGCAAAAATTTTCTCTGTACAGATTCAATACGAGATTTGTAAGTCTCGTATTGAGGGTTCCAGACTTGAGAAGCGTACTCAAGGTGACTGCGCACGAGGGAACAGTAAAGTACTTTAATTGGTTTTATGGTACGAAAGTTAGAACATGCTCTAGTGATGAAACCTAAGGTTTTGAAAGCTTTCTTGACAATGGTTTCTATATGATCATCAAAAAGTAACTTGCTGTCGTGTATTACACCCAGATCTCTGATACTACCTGTCTTACTTATGGCTGTACCATCTAGTGTATATCCTGAGCCGATAGTGGTTTTCTGACGAGTAAATACCAGGTGGAAACATTTGGATACGTTAAGTTGCAGTTTATTAATTTTACAGAATGCCACGAATTTATTAAGGTCAGACTGAAGTAGCTCGGTATCAGACACTGTTCGTACAGACTTTAGGACCTTCATGTCGTCGGCGTAAAGTAATATTTGCGAATTAGCAAAACAGCTTTTGATGTCGGAGATAAATATATTTAGATAAACAAATAAACTATTAACTTGCGCTTTTAAATGATCAGGATATCAGAAAAATTAAGCTCATTGCAAATTCCAATTCGCTTTAGCTGTTATCAATAATTGTGTGTAAAAAAACTCCACGGACTCTCTTTTAAATCATGTTATGTATGAAAAATACCTCGGTTTCATATTTCTTGCCACTTCTAATACTCGTACGTAAGTACAATATAAATAAATAAAAAATATAGTACCTAACTGTTATTTATAGACGTAAATATTTTCGTAAGTTAGTACATAAGATCTTCAATGAATATCATACATATTAAAAGCTCATCAAATTTTACTGATTATCAAGATTTCTTTAGTTACTTACCGACTGGCTAGACCAGTATAATTGAGTCTGAGTATTTACATAAACGTTTGGCAAACTGAATTACTTCTAAAACTCTACAGAAGTTATTTAATCTGAGCTTTTGTTAAGATTCTTAAACCTCCAGTTTACAATTGAGGTAAATAAAACAGACAATCTATGAGTGTCTACCAATGTAACCTATGGGTACTTTGTAAAATGCCTTTGTCTTGAATGACTGATTCACCAATCAACGCCAAGCCACTGTTCGTAAAGACCTGACTCACAGGTTTTGTTCTTTTATATGACGTAGTCATCCAATAAGGAAGTATTTTCCAAAATTCACCCCCTAGGGGGTTCAGTAGGGGCCCGGTAGGGCCGAAGCCTCTGGGGAACACGGAAAATCCGAAAGGTTGTCACCGTGTCCCCCAGATCAACGGCAACAAAGGAACGGAGTAGGGGTTTAGTCAGTAAGAGTCTGACACACCCTCCCGCTCCGCCCAAGAGTGGGAAAATTTATGCTGATGATTACCCCTACCAGAAAAAAAAACCCATAGCCGAAACTACTGGAATTAGGAACGTGAAATTTTACTAAAGCTTTCCATATATGAATTAGGCAGGCACAAATAGAATATTTTCTAAAAACCCATCATCTAAGCGCATGCAACAGGGGTCCCAAGTTCGTAACGAGAAACCTATGTTCACATGGGCGAAGCTATTGGCAGGAGCTAGCTTATTTCACAAATCATTTGAAATAACATTATGTAAACTCGAAATCATTTTATACGAAGAAAGAACGACTCGTAATTTATAGGTATTCAACAGAACATGCCTCAGTAAACATATTTCTATACACGAACGATTTCTATAGACTTGAATGGCGAACTAAACGTATTGCGATCGAACCAAACTAATTGGCTCATACGAATACGAGTTTATTTCATTTTGAGCTGAGTTTGACTTTCAGATCGAAAATATATGAGTCTTGATAGTAACTACAGACATTTAAAATCATGTAGGTACATAATCGTTTTACGATACCATTACACGTAATTTGTATTTGTTGTTTTCTATTAATCCATTGTCTTAGAACGCAAAAGGCAACTGAAGAAAAATATGTTGATATTGATCAGTAAAATTTTTACACGCTTTCTAACTTCACTCAGGGTGAGAGAAGTTATTAGATGATTTCTCACCAACTAAAAAGATATACCTTCTGTTATACTCTTATATTTATTTATTTTTCATGCACAGAATACATGGGCGAACTTAATCAGTCTATCAGTTAACCTAGAGTTAAGGGTGAAGAGATAATATGGTAGGTGCATTAAAGAGATACCCGTATAGAGCTTTTAGTTTAATAGGTAGGTTTGCCATGTAGGCCATGTATTTTTGACAGAACACTCTCAAGATACAACATATAAAGACCGCCGCATACAAAAAAGGAAGTCATAAGTTAACTTATTTTATAAAAGAGATAATTACTAAAGCACTAAAATAACATTTATTTGTTTAATTTTTCCTTGATAAATCAGCCATGGCAGTTCTAAATCTACTATAAACACTTTTCAAAGGAAAAACCTGTCGGAAGGCTCGCTCTTTAAAGTGAAGACGATACCTACCTGTTTGAAAGCGCTAAAACAGGTAAATTCCTACTCCTTTACACGTCTCTTCTTGTCATTCAACCGTCATTTCATTTGACGTCAAACGAGTTACTTTGTCATGTCCTGACGTTACTTCCTGAATTCTTGACAAATTAAATATACTATAGGGGTTGTAGGTATCTTTCCTTATCTCTCTTGTCAAAAATGCTAGATGTTTTGGTAAGTTATAATATAAGTTACAATAACCTATAGTTTATGTAATAATAAAAATAAAAGAGACACTAATATTATAAAGCTGAAAGTTTTGTATGTGTGTTTGTACGTTTATTTGTTGCTTTATTTACGTTAGAACGGCTAAAAGGATTCCTATTAAAGATATGTATTACATTAACGTTTAGTGTAGATACACAAAAGAATTAAACATGTAAACGCCTTTGTAACTTTGTGTTGAATGAAGTTTTAATAAATAAAGAAAGAAACCTAAAACATTTCTAAGCACCTGCCTAAGTATTTAACATTCGTATAATTTTGTCACCTAACTTCATTGTGTTTTGAGAATACCACATAAGCCCGTGCTCAGCGAATGCAACCATTCTCCGCGGTAACCGCAGTGAAATAAAACGCGAGTTAAGAGTGTGTACAGAAGTGTTTATTTTTTAACTACTTACACAATAACGTTATCTAGTCCCAAACTAAGCAGAATTTGTGGTATGAGTACTAGACAACTGATAAACATACTTAAGTAATTCTAAATACATACATATTACAGATGAACTAAATTTAATTTTATCCCGTGTGAGAATCGAACCCACAACTTCCTCAACGAACATTTGTGAATGTCACTCATCATCATCTCAGCCGAAAGACGTCCACTGCTGGACATAGGCCTCCCGCAAGCGTCGCCACAGCGACCGGTCCTGTGCGTCTCGCATCTATCGGATTCCCGAGACCCTCGCCAGGTCGTCGAATGTCACTCAACAAAACACAAATAAAATTGGACTTTCAGAATCACGATAGCTCTATCGTGAGCCTTCTGCTAAATATTCTCTGATGACAATGCTTTCATTCATGTCAGTAATTACGTTATTAATTGGCTTCGGTGCAAGGTGAGCCTGGGGGTATTGTTATTAGCAGCGCGCGATGGCGACAGGTTTTATTCGCTTGTTTCGACTTTGACTCGAGTCCGACTTTGTCTCTTAACTCGACTGGCGCAAGATAAATCTATACTAATATTATAAAGAGGTAAAATTTGTAAGTTTGTATGTAGGGGGTAATCTCTGGAACTACTGGTCCGATTTGAAAAATTCTTTTAGTGTTAGATAGCCCATTTGTCGAGGAATGCTATAGGCTATATACCATCACGCTACAACCCACGGGAGCGGAGCTGTAACGAAAAATGCGGGTGAAACCGCAGGGGACAGCTAGTTATTCATATTTGTGCAAATAGGTTTGTTAAAAATACCTATACACGTCAATATTTTTTGACAATTTAAACTAGATGAGGCCGGTGATTCTTAGCTGACTACCCTATGAAGAAACACCGAAACAAACTCAGAGGGCGAAGTCTCTTTTGAAGATATGTAACATCGCCATCGCTAATCGTTATGTCTTACGCAGATAGGATGACGTATTGTGCTGCAGGTAACACTAGTCTTGTGCATGTGACATCGAGGGATTTATTGTAATAGAAGATGGCACTTTATGCTGGATCAGCTGAGCGTAAGTTCGATCGTAACTGAGGGGCTATCGCGAGCTCTTAACACGATCTATTTGACGACCTAAACTGAACGAGTACGAGTATACAGGGTGTATCGCAGATTGACATTTTAAAACGTCATGGTAAGGCTTATCTTCGGGATGGATCAGGTCCAGGCTCTTGTCAAAACTTAGATTTAGTTAGACATCCACATCCAAGTCATGTATACGTTTTCAAAAGTAGAAGATCCTTTGCCTAAGTGACGCCAACTCCTGGTGCGAACCTTCTTGGATACCCTCAATATTCATATCGCTAAACCGACACGAATCCAATCTCTTTCATTGAAACTATTTGCCTAATAGCTAACTTGATAGCTTATCTAAGCACTAAAATAAGCACTACTTAGGTAAGTAAAGTAATCTCCGAGTGAAATAACTTGAAGGCGGTGGTTCACCTCTGCCAGCGAACTTTAGTGTTTAACAATAAAAATATACGATCAAATCTGTACCTAGACATAGTGTATAGATATTTATTACATGTACTCGTATGTGTGTATTAATGGTTATGGATATTGGCAGTTTCTAGTTCGAGCGAGAATTTTGCACGTTCGGTGTAACAAAATAATTCTATCAAAGGTTTTAGGTAGGTACTAATCGATGCTTAGGTTTTATTAGGTTTTAGCTTTAACTAGTTGCTTTTACTAATGAAATGTAGGATTTATATCCAACTAGCTTCTGCCAGCGGCTTCGCCTGTTTGAAAGTAGGTGTCTCCATATCTTAGGGGATGAATTTAGAAAAATCCTCTCTTATTACTCGCCATACAACAGAAACCTTTTGCAAAATTTCACGCATTTAGTCCCGGTAGTTCTGGCTGTGCGTTAATATGGTAGTAAGTCAAATTCATTATCTATCTAGCCTTTTCCCAACTATATTGGGGTCGGCTTCCAGTCAAGCCGGATTTAGCTGAATACCAGTATTTTACGAGGAGCGGCTGCCTACCAGACCTCCACAACCCATTAACTGGGGTAACACGGTACTTCATGGCAAGACTGGAATCAGATTTACTGCATTCTGACTGTCCGTAACGAAAAAAAAAGTAAATTAAAAATATATAAATCTAACAATTAACGACTAAATAGATTATTTATCTAACTTATACTCCGTATACTTGACTGTAGAGGTATAAAGGACTACACAAACGGTACTCTAGGCACTAGCGTGATCTCTCCAGAGCTCTCGACGTGCAATTTATAGTTCTGTCCGTCTGTACGGATGGTGATTGTCTTAAGATACGGCGCCTTTGCGCTTAATAGCCGAGCGGTGATCTTAACTCTTATGTTTAGTGTGGTTGTGTTTTTATTGGTGGTTAGTACAAGAAATAAATATTGAGGAAATTATGGGTAGATATAGATAGTGTCCTTAAATATATTTTAATAGAAAATACAATCTTTATTCGTGAACAGGGCCACAGGACTTAGTTCAAGTTCAATGGATAGATGAGAATGGTGTTGGTGTTGAATTAAAAGTCGCTATGGTGAGCTCGCCGTCCAGCTATCTGGTAACCGTCCGGACCGAGCCCAAGTCGTCCACGGTGCGTAGTGTTCTACGCGCGCTTCAAGGACATATTGTCATTAAATGATTTCCCACCGAAAAAGAAGGCCTATATAAAACGCTCCCAAGAATAGAAGAAGTCTTTCGATGATTTTGCACCTAAAAAAAGGCAGGGCCTATAATAATAATTTCTACTTTGACTTCAACTCTAATTAGTGTAACCGATACATTGAAAAGCGTTCGCTAAAGACCTTTTACCAACTAAGCGAGTTCCCTTATCAATATATCAAAGCGTCGCTTCATAGCTTAGAAAACCCTTTCTCTCTTCACTCAGCAGCACTGGATAATTGCGTTGGCAGTATTTCAAAGGACCAGTTAGGGTTGTCCCAGAGAATCGTTTGACGAGTAAGTAGTTATTATATGTCCGAAAGGGACCGTTTACGATTCAATTTGGACGTAAAGATCTGACCTTTCGAGGACTGGTTTAATGCCATTTTTTTTAAATTAATGTATATTAATGTTTGAATCCCCAACCGGTCCTATGAGACCGCGCTGTTATTGTTTCACTATTGTGTCTCGTTTCGCGGGTATGTGATAGATTAATATAGATATGTAAAGGCCATTTTCCCATTTTTTTCATTTTTGATTAGGTACATTAATTAGTACAAGCCCTACTCTTAGCTCCTACTCTTTAATTTATTCCTTTTGCAATATAGTAATTTATTAGTACCTAAGTGTAAATATTTAATCATTGTTCCAAGGTATAGACTTTCTAATACCTTACCAAAATAGGGTTAAAATATGTGTGTAGGTTCACGTGTACTGTTTTATTCACCCGCGTGGATTACAGCCCATTCCCTCTCCTAGAGAGGAGGCCTGAGTCCCAGTAGTGGGAACATTATAAGGCCGATAATGCTAATGCTAATTTTATTCAGGGTGCCTAAGGGCAGACCTTTATTTACAAGAAAAATCATCAAATAACTTCTGCTCTCCAGAATCAGACTTATACTGACTAAAACTCAGTGTTCTTTCAGTTGTCTTCGTTTGCGACGGCTACAGTAATTGCTTCGAACAATCGCATCCCTGGCAGACATCGACACTGACTGGCCTCGTCAATTTGACTGGCATCTTTTTGAGGCGCACAAGGAACAAAACGCGCCGTCGTTCTAGGCTTTTGTTAATGTTTCCCCGCACTAGGAATTATTTCAGTGTCATAAGTGCATTCAAACCACCTATACCCGGAACATTGTCTTATAAATATTTGTTCCGTACGGGAATTGAACCCGCGAACAGTCAGTTACACAACTGCTCTGTCAACCGTGCTGTTTATTTTTTAAATTAATATATCCGCTAATTAACTAACTATTCTTATGTTAAGCCAATGAGCGAACATTAAACCTATATTTTAGGTATTAGTTCATAAAACCACTAAAATTATTACCCATGCTAGCGATTTAATAGTTTTACTATTTTCTTTTGTGTCGGCTTACAATAAAGAAAACCTTTTTTGTGTTTTACTAGCGGATAACCGCCCGAAACATGGGCATGTTTCGGGCGGTTTTATAACTTTCCTAAATATTGACATTTCTTTATTATACGTATCATTAACAGTATTTGTATAGTATACGGGAGCTCTCCCTAAAAGATAAAATTTTGTAAAAGTAATAAAAACAGCATCAAAATGCGTGCCATAGTTCAAAACTTTAACGTGATCATATATAGATAAACTGGAAGAGCTACTGCATTTCATAAAAAAAAATATTTTCACAATACCACAAGATTTATTACGATTAAACAAAAAACTAGCTTCTGCCAGCGATTTCATACGCAGGAACAGTATAGCGAACGCGAAGTCCAAGTCAAAACAGATAAAGAGTTTTGGAATTCAAGATGGCTCCGTACCACATTTCTTCAAGATCGGTTTAGAAGTTACCGTGAAAGCGTATGAAGTTTGGTACAGAGTAAACCCTTGAGGGGCGAACGGGACATAGGCTAATTTTTTCTGGACTTAACTTCGGCTTCACGTTCGCAATTACTGATATTCGCGCGTGTGTAGCCACTTGCAGAAGATAGTGGACATATGTATAAGAACATAGGATACATAGGATTTATCCTCGGAGAATAAGTATTGTCTTGGGAAAAGGTCCACTTTCCTTCAGGCAAAGCCGTTGGCAAAAGCTAGTCGATCCACAATTTCTGCGTTAAATAGCGTCTAAGTCTAAAAACACGTATTTTCCAACCACTCAGTCATGGTCTTATAGATATCATAGGTATAACTCGTGACTAGATTACCTGCGTAGGCACTGGTATTATCTAGAATTAGTTTTGTTTACAAATGTCTATTATTGTTGTTTGTTTAGACAAATTACTGACAGTTGAAGTCAAATATCATATACTTAGCTTATGGGAAATGTTTATGTAATGTTTTACGATCAGAAGTTTTCGAGAAAATATAGGTAGGTTTAAATGTAGCTATTAAGACAAGAAATCCTATACAGGTTTTTTTTTTAGGTGGGGAATCATCAAAATGACTTCTCCCGCTCTGGGCCGAGCGGGAGGGCGTGTCAGACTTTTGCTGACTAAAACCCACTCCTGTTCCTTCTTTGCCTTATTTCCGGGGTCCCGGGGCTCTCTTTAGTCAACCCAGGCCCCAGAAGATTTCAGAAACAGTGTCTATAACTTCTCAATTTCAGACACATAATTTAACTCCTTTCTTCTTCTTCTTCTTCCTGCCCTTGTCCCTTAATACTTGGGGTCGGCGCAACACGCAATAAATTAATTCCTTTTATTAGTTAATTTTAATGCAAGAAAGAAGGTATTTTGATACTACCGCTCATATAAATGCTCAGAGGGTATTTCGAGCATATTCACTTATGGACGAGCGTAATTACATTTGTCGCATTTTCAAAGGCCATTTTCAAAGAAAACCATTAACGCGATTATTTCAAAAATCTTTCGTACCTAATTCATAAATCTTAATCAACTAAACAAACAAAACTAAACGAAAAACTCTTTCTTTTCAACACAAATAACTATTTCAATTGAATAAATTCAATTAATATCGGCGTCCTCTCAGGACTGCGGCCGTTCCAATCAATTGAAATTGAATAAAAACAATCAGTTTAATTGAAGTGGTTTCTTTACTAACTGAAGTTCACGTAGAATCGATTGGTTTCAGGTATTTACTTAAGATGGTGGAGATATATTTTTTTTGATAGTTGTTAAAGTGGTTTGTCATAATACTGATTGTGTCATTATTTTACTCGTAATATTTTTTTTACACCACCTGCTCGATAATGACCCTATTATGTGTCATGTAACCTGCACTCAAAGCAACTCGTTATCACCTAGGGAGATAATACAGTATGGCCGATCCCTAGGGCATAATGGTTTTTTTTTAATTTAGAACATCAAATACGCCTTCAGTCATTTAAAATGTACGTGCATCAAACAAATTTATTCAAAAATGAAACTGGCCACTAACAAAAAAAAAAGAATAATAAATGTGGTTACATACTGAGGAAAAGGTTAAGGAGGTTCTAAAAAAGAGTAAAGTTATAGAGTAATATTGAAGTATTGAATTTTGTTTGCTTCTAATTTGGAGTTGAGATTAACGTGTAAATAATGTTGCATATTTTTTAATTTATTTATAATTTGTTTTGTACGATATATTGTACCTAGTTAATTAATCGTAGTAGACTTGTAATTATCTCACACATGGTGTAAAAAGTAGAGTATCCAACACGGGAATAAAGCTGTCTTTGTCTTGGGCGGCTTTAATTCCTCACTTCACTCAGGTTTCTCTATTAACTCCCTCGCAATGCTCGGGAGTTAATTATATAAATCCCTCACTAACGTTCGGGATTAAAACTTAGCAACCTTCGTTTTGTTCGGAATTCAACATGCCGCCCTCGCCTTAAAGACACTGCTTTACTCCCTAGTCACATAATCTACTATTTTATGATTGTAATATCTTTTAGGTGGAGATTCAACAATGACTTCTTTGGTTCTTAGTTAGAGCAGAAGGGCGTGTCAGAGTTACAGTGTGGTGAGCTCACGCACTTTTTCGCACTAGTCTAGAAAAAGTAAATGACGTGTCTAAACTTGGTTTGGAAAAGTGCAAGTTTTCGAGTAAGTTTACTAAAAAAGAACTAAAGCAGGAACACATCATGTCATAATTATGGTATTTGACATACTATAAGTACTAATTACGCGAAAGCTTGCACGTATATGGATGTTTGTTACTCTTTCACGCAATAGCTATTTCGTTGAAACTTGGTACACGATTATGCTATGTTCTGAAATAACACATAGGATACTTTATATCCCGGGAGTATGTTCCCTAGGGATAATTTTCTATTACCACGCGGGTCATACAGCCACCAGCAGCTATTTCATAATAATTTACCTACATAGAAGTAAGTAATGGCTAGTGGTTCTGGGGCTATATTTACAGCCTTGAAAAGGCACAAAATGAATTTAGGGCTCTCGCCCACGGTGACTTTTTGTAGCGATGCAGTAGCGCTGCTGTAGCGCGTTCAGTCGCGATGCAAATACACAAATTAAGATTTCGTATGTAGATTGTTTTTGTTTTTCATTGACGCGCCACCCTCCCCCCGTCTTCTCCTCGATGTCGTCCGACACGGTCGCGCGTTTGCAGCGCTACAGTTGCGTATACAATGTGGATATGACACTACGACATTAAATGAAAACACTGGCAATACTCATCATTATGAATAACTTTTAGTACGGGACCAACCTTGAAATCGCGAAAAAAAATTCAGGTGTCCCAGATATTTGCGTTTAAGTCGATAAAATGTATGGAACAGCTGAATTTTTTTCGCGATTTTATGGTTGGTCCCATAGTAAAAGTTATTCCTAATGGATATTGCCGGTGTTTTCATTTAATGTCTTAGTGTCATATCCACATTGCATATAGTGCATTAGTAGCGCGTTAGCATCAAATGCGACTTAAGGCGCGTTTGATTTGTTTACAAAACTCGCGTCAGCAACGCTTCAAAAACTCACCGTGGACGAAGGCCCTTAGGTTTCAAACTAAAAACTTAATCAGCCCCAACCCAGGTGGTACACGTTATTTACCGCTAGTTTGAAACAATACAGTTTTCCTACCAATAGGTATTCACCCAGTTTACAGTTTCCATTCTGTAAGAAAACTAATTTAAATTTAATAAAACTTGCTTCAGTACTAGCGTTTGTGTAGAACTTGTTATACAATCTAACACAAAGTTTTAAATTGAGGTATTAGAGTAGGAAAATTGTGTAAAATGATTTCTAAAAACTTTCTTTTTTTGTAGGGTTTCGTACACAAAGTGTATAAACAGGCCATATATCTAAGACTCCGCTGTCCGTCTGTCTGTCACCAGGCTGTATCTCATGAACCGTGATAACTAGACACTTGAAATTTTTACAGATGTTAGATAGATAAATAGGTTTATTTTTTATTGTTCACCATAAAAAATTACGCCTTAAAATTAATAGGTGTAACAATGGGTGGTCTTAACACTAAATGCTAATTTTTACAGACAACTTTTATGGCGTATTTCATTACAACCAGAAAATGTATTTTTGCTGCCGCTATAATAATAAATATCAAAAACAGAATAAAATAAATACGTAAATGGACCCTACAACAGACATAATTTTTATTCCGTTTTTTGTTACAGATAATAGGGAACTCTTCGTACGTGAGTTCGACTTACACTTGACTGATTTTTTTCCTTCTTCACGTCCTCAACACTAGCATTAGGGTCTACATATTATATTGTAAAGCTATGGCATAGTTCTAAAGAGTCACCACCAGGTTTATAGTCAGTCCTCCTTCTTAGCGTGTCGATGGCAAAACCAGTCAGATACTTTGCCTGGCCCAGTACTCGGCCACGGCAATGCCGTCCACTGATGCTGTCATTAGGTCCTCGCGAGAACAAGCAACAGGGCATGTGGTGCAGGATGGAAGATGGGACATGGTCTGTGGAGAGACACCGCACAGACACTGAAGATCAGAACCGTCCGAGAACCCCCGTCTGTGGAGATTGTCTTTGCTACGGCCAACCTGGAAGTCAGTAAAAGTATGACACTCCCTCTCGCCCCAACCAAAACGCGAGAAGTTACTTCATTATGTATTTCCCAGAACAAAAAGGTGCTACATTGTCCCCCCTATAATTTGAGTAATTTCCTACACTCGAATCAATCAAATTGGCAGGTACCGCTTGTTATGGATTGAAATTACTTGATTGTTATTTCGTGTTGTCATGGCAACTAGGTCAATCGTCATTTAACTTATCGTTTCTTTTTTGGCTTGGGAAATTATCAAATGATTTCTCCCGCTCTACGGTGGAACGAGAAGCGTGTCAGACTTATACTAACTAAAACCCACCTAAGTTCCTTTGTTTGCTCTTTGGGTTCTTAAGCCATGGTAACTTTAATCAGTTCTTCGATTAATTATTTTTATTCATAACCAGAAATGAGTGCCCTTTAGAATTGTGTCACGTCACTTCAGTAGGTACGCAATATCTATTTATTTGTTTATTTAAACTTTATGCAACAAAATCGTACAGTGGTGGTACACAGGCGGACTTAATGCCTTAGGCATTCTCTACCAGTCAATCAAGGGTGGTGAAGAGAAAGCAAGGCAGGTGCATAAAAACAATAACACTAAGATAGTAAGGGTTTAATATGTACCTATATAATATGTACCACCTCGGTATATTCTCGTCCATGGTATCCACAGTTACCACAGTGTAAGACAGTTTATGACCAGCTTTTTTTTTAGGCGGGAAATTATCTCCCAGACGTCTCCCACTCTGGGCTGAGCAGGAGAGCATGTCAGACTTTTACTGACTAAAACTCACTCCTGTTTCTTCTTTTCCTTCGTTAGAGGGCTCCGAAGTTCTCTTTCGCATAACCTATGGCCCCAGTAGTCTGCTGGGTCTCTACGGTTTTACTGAGATTTCCTTTGGGCGCGCGACTACTAGTACTTGTTACTATTTATATAATAATTAACAAGGATAATAATTCGAAGAGCATGCCATGAAGTACCGTGTTACCCCAGTTAATGGGTTGTGGAGGTCTGGTAGACAGCCGCTCCTCGTAAAATACTGGTATTCAGCTAAATCCGGCTTGACTGGAAGCCGACCTCAATATAGTTGGGAAAAGGCTAGGTAGATGATGATTCGAAGAAGTGCACTAGCTTTGACTTTTTATAAGTGACCATGTAGGCCTATGTAAAATAAAAACATTTTTTATTTTTATTTATAAGAGCAAGCGAAGCGTGCTGGTACTTTGACGGAATTCCAACACGGACAGGTTAGGTTAGAAGGGGATTGCGGTGGCTAGAGCGAGCAAACATAGTGAGCGAACGAAGTAACAAAATTAATTAGCACCTGTGCAAAGCTGGGACTAGTCACTTGTAACAACAATATACAATTAAATCGATACTAGAAAGTCAGCTGGCTCTCTCTGCCATTAACATAACTACTATCCGATACACGGAGTATCGACGCCGACTACAAATACATGTTTCAATAAATACCTAAGTTTCTGATTGTGTTCTAGCGAAGGTATTAATATTAATGTCTATATTAGTAATTCAGGTACAGATGGTGCCAACGACTACGTAGAGGTAGTTATAGTATCTATTTTTAGGATCTAATCTATATCTATGTATCTGCAGACAGCCTGAAACTTAAAAACTAATAAATTATTTTTTTCACATAAAATTAAAAAAGGATGATGATTTTTTGGTATTTTTGAAATGGCGAGTATCATATACCAACTAACATGATAACATTATCATTTGAGAACTATGTAGAATATTATTAAGGCAAAAGTTTGTAGCAGTGCAGCAGTGGGCAGGGCACATTGCTCGTAGAACAGATGGTCGGTGGGGTCGGAAGGTTCTAGAGTGGCGACCACGTACCGGAAGACGTAGCATTGGAAGGCCTCCCACAAGGTGGACCGACGACCTGGCGAGGGTCGCAGGAATCCGATGGATGCAATACACTTAGGATCGGTCGCTGTGGCGACGTTTAGGGAGGCCTATGTCCAGCAGTGGACGTTTTTCGGCTGAAATGATGATGAAAAGTTTGCGGCAGGAGCAGTGGTGGCCCAGAGTTAATGTCGACGTTATACCGCGTGTGGCTTCGACGGTATTATCTTTGAATCTCCGTTTATTGCAGAAAGCCTCTTCAATATTGTAACCTTCAATGTCGTGCTTAAAGCCTCCGTAATAGGGTAAAGTCGCCTTAGTCGTACGTCAAGGGAAATCGCTATAATTCATATTATAATTTAAATAGAAGAAAAATTTTTACACATATAAAATCTACATTTAGTAACGAATCAGACAGCATAACTAAACATTTAAAAATCTGTATGTAATAACATTCTAACATTCATATTGCACGTTGTAACTTCATTAACTTCAGAGTTCAATATATTGATTACTAACCAGTTAACCATAGTGATTGATAACTATCTATACCTCTTCTGAATGGAACGTATATGAAGATATCTGTCCTTTGATGTCCACTGACCTGAATTAGAAGCCATTCAGAAATGCCTAACCTGTAGTAAGAGGTCTATACAAGACATACAAGTACCTGTATCTATTGAGATGGCATGTAGGGATTCCGACAGATACAAGGAGATTGAACGTCGAGTGGAACGTTCAAGGTACACTCATATACTCGATATTGTGTTACAATAATTCAATTGTCATATCTACTGCATTGTTTGTTATTATGTTGAATATGTATGTTTATTTTAACTCTATTATATATACCCTTTATTTTACTTTTGTCTTCTAAATTACATGGTCTTTTTATGCATCTACCATATTGTCTCTTCACCACCCTAGGTTGACTGGTAGAGAATGCCTATGGCATTAAGTCCGCCTTTGTACAATGTGAGACATAAAGACTAAATAAATAAATAAAATTGGCAGGAGTTCAGCTCCTTTTTTCAAGCAGTAACTAATGCTAGTGAAGGAGATGGCCGGCCGCATGTACGACGGAATGACCCTCATGACCTAACCACCAAGACTACTGGACACGTTAGACGCAAGCTTACAGACGTCAAGCAATAGGCAGCTCACCGTCCGATCGTCCGGTAAACGACCGCGTACTGATACTACGTAGTATACGACGTCTTTAACTATTTTTTTTCCGACCAATATTTATCAACCTGTACGGCTCTATCATTGGCCTCGCATAGATCCCGAAAAATACAGGTGGTTGTGCAGGATGGGCAGCTCAGCAAGTGTCGCATGTCTTGAGTAGCGCGCGCTTCAAAGATATGTCAGCAAAAAATATAGGGCCCGATGCCAGATAGGGCTGCGGCATTTTTCTGAAAAGAAAACCAGTAGTCCCAAAACGCAAAGGGTAACCATAACCATAGAACACAAGTGTAACTTTAGTCAGTAAAAATCTGACACACCCTTTCGCTCTGTTATACTCGTAGAGCCGCGGTAGAAAGTAAAGTTGGGAAATCATCCAATGACTTATTGGATGATTTCTCACCAAAATAAAAATGTCTACTGCTATTTCATTGCCAAATTTTCACCAGACACAACCACAACTAAAAACACTTCAAAACACATATTTTAAAAGCTAACAAATCACAAATAGCCCACTTGTAGACTAAGGGGGCCTAACGAAGGTCGGTCGTAGGTGGTAGGTGGTGGGAGGGGTACTAATAGGCTTTCCATTCAGCTGGACGCGACGCGGCCGGGTGCACTCGACCTGGCCGATTGATATCGGGACCTGGGAGGTTTTTATAACACGTTATAGACAGATTATTGAATACGTGGTTGGTGGTTTAAGTGGCTTTTGTGTTGGCGTGAATGTTTGGTCTAATATGTGGAGTTGGGCGGAGTAAACAAGACATGACAATGTTTCTTTATTAGTTGTTTACCAAAACTTTTACTCACGTCGTTGACGTCTAGTAGTAAGTGAATCAGTACTCTATTCTATAGATAAAAAGAGAAACTGACTGACTGACTTAATGATATTATTATCAACACACACCGATCGCCGATTGATATCTGTAAGGTTTTTAAAACACGTTATAGAACCGTTATTGAGTACGTGGTTGGTGGTTTAAGAGGTTTTATGTTGGCGCGAATGTTTGGGCCAATATTTATGTGGTGTTGATTGGAGAAAACAAAACGTGGCTAGATAATAACAGCCGCACAGGTCGATCTTCAAGGTTAAGCAACGCTTGCCTAGGTTGGTCTGTGGATGGGTGACCATCTTAACATAACGAGTTTCCTCCGTGCCTCGGAAAGCACGTTAACCCGGCTGTCATTTGGAGATCTTTGGCAGTCGTTACGGATAGTCAGAAGCCAGTAAATCTGACTCCAGTCTTGCCATGAAGTACCGTGTTACCCCAGTTAATGGGTTGTGGAGGTCTGGTAGGCAGCCGCTCCTCGTAAATTACTGGTCTTCAGCTAAATCCGGCTTGACTGGAAGCGGACCCCAAAATAGTTGGGAAAAGGCTAGGCAGAGATGATTGGAGAAAACAAAACATGACAATATTTCTATACAAGTTTTTTACGTTTGGTGGCACCAAAGTGAATTAGTCGCGTGGAGATGCAACGCCGGGGCGAAACTCCGCTGCCGCGACAAGTCGCGGCACGGCGGACAGAGTTCCGGCGGGATCTCAGGGTGGCATGGCGACTGCGACTGTCGCAACCCAGTGCTGGGCACGCCGTCATTGAGGCGGTTAGGCCCCTCTTTGAGGAGTGGTTGGAAAGAGGTCACGGCGTCCTCTCTTTCCGTATGACGCAGGTCCTCACCGGACACGGTAAGTTGGGGAGGTTCCTGCATCGAATCAAGCAGGAGAGGACGCCCGGGTGTCGCCACTGTGTAGACCGCCCGGAGGACACGGTGGAGCACACGGTAGAAGTGTGCCCCGCTTGGGCGGAGCACCGCCGTGTCCTTGTGGAGGCTATCGGGAGCGGCGACCTCTCGCGCCGGGCCCTGGTTCAGGCCATGGTCCGGAGCGAGAAGGGGTGGCATGCGGTCGCCTCCTTCTGCGAAGCAGTAATGCTCGTGAAGGAGGCTGCTGACCGCGAGCGCGTGAGGGAACGGTCCTCACGCCGCCGCCGCCGAGATCCCGATCCCGATTTCCGACCACCGTAGGCGCGGGTTCGCGGACGGCGAGCACTGGGTAGCTCGCCGTCCGGTTGTCTGGAAATAATCTGGACCGAGCCCAGTCGTCGACGGCGCGTTCTGTTCCACGCGAGCCTCAAGGAGATGTCAGCAAACTGTAGGGGCCCGGCAGGGCCGAAGCCTCTGGGGGGAACACGTGGTATTCCTAAAGGTTGACACCGAGTCCCCCCCAGAACGTAGGCAACGAAGGAACGGGGTAGGGGTTTAGTCAGTAAGAGTATGACACGACCTCCCGCTCCGCCCAAGAGCGGGAGAAGTCATTCTGATGATTCCCCTACCAGAAAAAAAAAACCTAAGTGAATTAGTACTCTATATTTTTACGAGAGAAACAAGTATCAATATTGTGAGATTTTTGCGTAATAAATAAACCTCATTCATTCATTCATTTCATTGCGTCCTTGAACTGACCCCTATCCGTGTTAATTGGTGTCATAACAGAAAGTCTTAGTGAGTCAAGTCAGACTTTTACCTACTGTAAAACCCGCAGTTTTCCTTCAATTGCTCTTTATTGCGAGGGCTATCCGCAGCCCGGGCAAGCGTCTGACCCCTACAATTTTGCTGACATCTCTTTGAGGCACGCGTGGACAAAACTCTTTGTTGACCTGGGTTTGATCCTTAACGAGCTGAACAACGAGCTACGTATGGCTCGCCGTCCGCAAACCCGCGTCAGCGGTGGCCATCGTTAATCGTTAGTCGTAGTAAAGTTTTAATTTTCTGCTATTTTATATAGGTGTATACAACATGTAACACAATTAACTCACATCCTCTTGGGGTTCATTGTACTCATCATTATGAACAACTTTTACTATAGGACCAAACCTGAAATCGAGAAAGAATAATCAGCTGTTCCATACATTTTGACGAAATAAGCGAAAATAAATGTAGAGAACAGCTGATTATTTTTCTCGATTTCAGGTTTGATCCCATAGTAAAAGTTGTTCATAATGATGAGTACAATGAACCAACAAAAAGGTTTACATTAATTATGTTACATGTTCTATAAAACTCATACAAGGAATTCTGTACTCCTGTATCACAAGTGCATCCGAAAATGTAAACTTCCATTAAAAAAGGCATCTGTAAGCCGTACAAAATGTTTAGTTGCGGGAATGGAACCCGTGACCCCCAACGCAGCAGCCAACCACCCAACCACTGCGCCAACTGTTTATTAAATATGGCAATGGGCGCAACGTCTTATATCACACGGCGATCGATCGGCTCGTTAGCTGAATAATTTAGTAGACGTTAAATGCTAGCAGCTGTTACTCAGTTGTATAGAAAACTTTGTTTTCCATGAGCCACCGAAAAAATAAACTATTTGATTACGGTATTTCGGTGTAGCATCGTTGATAAAAAGCGTCAATTTTCGCTGAAACTTGTAAAAATTTTAACATTTCATTACCCAGTAGTTTTTATTAGTCTTTATGGACAGGTTTTACAGTCATTATTATTTCAGCCGAAAGGCGGTCCAGAGTTGGACATAAGACTCTTCCGCCGCCATCGGATTCCCGCACCCCTCACCTCCTCCTCCTTGCGTCGTATTCCTCATTGCTGAGGGTCGTGACCTCCCTGCTTCATCACCTTAGCCCTTATGATGTTCCACCATCTGTTTCTATCTTCGGCGTTGTGAAGGGCATCGTACATCGTGGAGTTAAGAGCGGCGCGGATCAGGTCGGACCAACGTATTGAGCTGCGCCCGCGAGGCCTTTTACCACACAGGTCATTAATCCACCTTATGGAGAAGGGAGGCCTTATAACGCTGAATAATTACCAAAATTAAGTGGCAACATTGCTCGTAGAACATTTGATGGATGGGAACGAAAAGTTCTAGAGTGGCGACCACGTACTGAAAAACGCAGCGTTTTTAAAGACGTAATGAATTACTTTAGTGAAGTATTCAAAACAGTTCTATTATCATCACATCAGCCGAAAGACGTCCACTGCTGGACATAGCGTGTTGATGTTTATAGCTGAAAGGCTTGACTGCCTTTTATAAGACGCTGTAGTGAGTTGTATGTCACATACATACGTTTATGAATCTGATTTCCTTGCTTAATTACTCAGATACCCGCGAAACGAGACACAATAGTAAAACAATAACAGCGCGGTCTCATAGGACCTGTTGGGGATTCAAACGTTAAATAACTATATTATAGGCCTCCCTCAAGTATCGCCACAACGACCGAAACTATGCGTCTCACATCCATCAAAATTGTACTACGTATAGGTATACTACCGACTTATCAATGGGTCCTATTTTTTATTAGCAACCTACAAGAAACATACCATCACCTTATTGACAAAAACGTGCCAATTTTAATGTAAAGTATATAAAAATACGAGTATATAAGGTCGAGTGAAAGGTCAAAGGTGCCCTTATATACAGTCGTTACACATTTTAATTAGTAATTTGGATGTTCCCCGCGGGTGTCCGTAGCGCTATGTGAAATTAATACTCACTGCTCATTTGTTCAAAAAACTTGGGAGCAATATTTTACTTTAATTACCTTAGTTCTGTAATATTATGTACTGTTGAGGCTTGTTAATCAGACCTTCTTTACATGGTTGAATTCAGGGCATATCATCATCATCATCATTGCAGCCGAAAGACGTCTACTAGTGGACACAGGCCTCCCCAAGCGTCGCCATAGCGACCAGTCCTTAGCGTCTCGAATACATCAGCCTGGTACCTACATCATAAATGAAAAAAATATAACATGTGTTTAGAAAAAAAACTGATAGGTAAAGCCACCCTCTCACTTTTCCACTCACGTCTGTTTTTAGGCCACTATTGTGGGTCAGTCTTTAAATAATAAGAGTCAAGTTCATCTCTGCACCTTCGTCTTGGTCCGCCGCGACGTCATTAGCATATCATCATCATCTCAACCGAAAGACGTCCACTGCTGGACATAGGCCTCCCCCAAGCGTCCCGGCCGTCCTGTGCGTCTCGCATCCATCGGATTCCCGCGACTCTCGCCAGGTTATCGGTCCACCTTGTGGTAGGCCTCCCAGCACTGTATATTAGCACATAATGGGACCCAATTAAATTAACAATAAATGTTATCAATTTTAAATATATTATAATACTAGCTGTCCCCTGCGGTTTCACCCGCATGTTTCGTTACTGCTCCGCTCCCGTGGGTCGTAGCGTGATGGTATATAGCCTATAGCATTCCTTAATGATGAAAGAAAATGGGCTATCTAACACTGAAAGAATTTTTCAAATCGGACCAGTAGTTCCAGAGATTACCCCCTACATACAAACTTACAAATTTTACCTCTTTAAAATATTAGTATAGATTAATTACTATTGTTCTTTTATGCAAGGCTTAAAGGAACAATAATAATAAATAATATTACTGTTAATCAAGAAAAAATAACGTGCATAATTATGAAAGTACAGCCATAAACTAAAATAGAAACGATGAAACGGAACAGAAATGTTATAAAATAATAATTCGATCTAACTTGGACTAGGATAAACAAATAATATGACTTAGTAACTCACCACTTTACTGTCCATGGTGCATCCATCATCATCACTAAACACTTCACATCCCACTCATCACAGACTATTTCCCCCACTTTTCACAAATCCACTTCAAATTAATTAAAACCCCCACTTTATTCAATTCAAATCATCCCGAAGACCGAACTTTGCCGAACTTAAAGTTCTACTTTCAAATTCGGCTCTCTAATTGGTCGGTTAGCGTTCGAAACACACTGATTGGATTACGTTCCTTAATAAATAAAGTACGAACGAAATAGATTACTTATTATTTGTTCTAAAGTCTCTTAGTAAACTTTTAATTTGGAAAATTAACGATACAATCAAGTTGTTTTACAACTTTGATTGGTAACAATGAGTCAATGAAAGTCTTGTAAGTAATATGAACTTACTTCGTTAAACTTATATTCCACACACTTAAGAAGAAACAAAACTCTTTCATATTTCAAAATAAGAACCATTAAAAACAAAATCCGATCACAATACGCCAAAAAAAAACAAATGTCAAAGTTATTCAAAATTAGAACACATAAAAAACAAACGTCAAAGTTATTCAAAATTAGAAATCATCAAAAACAAATGTCAAAGTTAATCAAAATTAGAGCACAAAAAAAACAAATGTCAAAGTTATTCAAAATTAGAACACATAAACAAAAGAATACCGAAAACTTTTTACGTCAAAGAAGACAAAATTTCAGAAAACGTTCGAATCGGAGTCGGGACGGCCCGTACTTAGTGACAATAGTTCAGAGGGTAGGTGCGGCGCGGCCGCGGCGGTCGCCCCGAGTGGCTGGCCGGTGGTCACTTTTCACCCTTGCGTTTTGGGGGGACGCTTGTGGTGTGAGCTGTAGCGGGTAGTAGGTATGTTTTTATGGGAAAATTAATAACTTGGAAACAATATTTATCTAAGATATGTTGAACTAAGTGCCTATGAAAAGGACAACTGAAATCATAGTGTTTGATAATGGAGAAAACTTATTAGTACCTACAATATCTATCATTCTAATACAATATGTGTGAGTGTGTGTGTGTGTGTATATGTTTGTAATTCCTTCATGTTGAAACACCTGAATGGATTTGGATGAAATTTGGTACACTATTATAGACCACGCCCTGCAATAATGTGTAGGATTTTTTATCCCATGTTTATGCCTAACCTAATCAATTGTAAAAGAAACTTTTTTGGTGATGCGCAACAATCAAATGACTTCTCCTGCTCTAGGGCGGAGTGAGAGGCCTGTCAGACATTTACTGAATAAAAATCCAACAAGGCAACCCATTTGCGTTCCATGAAAATGGGTTTCCTTTTCAGAAACTCCCTATGACTCCAACAGGCATCGACCCTGGGTCTCTACAGTTTTGCTGACAGATTGTAAAAGTAACCTGTTTGTTTTAATTATTCAAAAACATAGCCTATGCTATCTCGGTCTCTTTCCACCACACTACCCTTCCAATCTCTCTTTCTTTCTATCCCATTTTTTCAAACAACTACCTCTATACCCGCTCCCTCTCAACACTTACACCCCCGTGCGTCACCAAGCACTTCGATGACGTGTATCTATTTGTCAGAACAATATTGCTGATTGGTGCGCCGACGTCTCGCCCTGACGTCATCAGCACTTGGAGTACCACGCTCGTCTTGAAGATGATTGCTGTAGTGATTTGATGGGATTCGTTACAGAGCTTGATTGTTTAGTTAGGGGGTCGTGAAGTGGGAGTGTGAGGGTAACACAAACAACAATTTGGGGGTCAAGGTTTCTGATCATTGGTTGAGCGTTACACACGTGCTTGTGTTGTGGATTCGACATGATTTGTAGTTCTTTTTTTATCGTTGATTGGTTCGCGCTTGACCGCTATCTAACCTGATGGAAAGCGGCCGACGATGGAGAGCGCTTACTTAGAAGCAACCTATTCACTCTTGACTTAAAGATTCCAGGGATGATTATGAAAATGTGATTAATTATAAAATGATAAATTCAGTACAAGTCTGACAAGCCTTCAGGCCTCACGCCATCATATTCACTTCTCCCGCTTTTGGGAGGAGCGGCAGGGCGTGTCAGACTCTTACTGACTCCGAAGGAACGGGGTGGTCCTTCGTTGTCTTCGATCTGGAGGACAGGATCGCGACGTTATCAGTACTTGAAGTTCCACGCCAGTCTTAAAGATGATTGCTGTAGTGATTTGATGGGATTCGTTACAGAGCTTGATTGTTTAGTTAGGGGGTCGTCAAGTGGGAATGTGGGGGTGTTGTTTGGGGGTCAGGGTTATTGGTCAATGGTTGGGAGTTACAGGTTGTGGTTTGTTGTGTGGTTGCGATTTAGCCGGCTTTGGTAAAAAAATTACATGATTTGGTGATTATAAGAATACTAATTATGGTACGAATATTTCTATTGCTGCTACAATAATAAATAATAAAATTAAAATTAGTCAAAAGAACCGGCCAAGAGCGTGTCGGGCTACGCTCAGTGTAGGGTTCCGCGTAGTTTCCCGTCCGTCACAATAAGTGTCCCCAATTTTTCAAAAACTGTTCGTCCCATCACGTTCAAAATAATTTTCCTAGAAAGTCTTTAATAAAGCTCTACTTTCCAGAATTTTTTTTATATTTTCTAAACTTATGGTTCAAAAGTTAGAGGGGGGGGGGACACATTGTTTTTTACTTTTGGAGCGATTATTTCCGAAATTATTGATATTATCAAAATTTTTTTTCAGTAAACCCTTATTCATTTTTGAATATCCAACAATATATCACACGTTAAGGTTGAAATAAAAAAAAAACATTTTCCACTTCACATTTAGGGGGGCTACCCTAATAAAACATTTTTTTCCAATTTTTATTTTACTACTTCGTCGGCGTGATTGATATACATATTGGTACCAAATTTCAGCTTTCTAGTGCCAACGGTCACAGAGATTAAGCGAGGACGGATTCCGTTTTTGCCATTTGGCTACGGAACCCTAAACATTAAAGTGGGACCTTTTTATTATAATGTGCCACACAATAATCGTTATGTTTTCGGCGTTGTTTTGCCCTTCTTTTACCATTTTGTTTTAATGAACCCTTCGTCCGACTCGCACATGACCAGTTTGTTTTTTGAGGTTATCTAGTATGACTATTCCCTCTCTAAGGTTGAGTGAGAGAGCGAGTTCGACTTTCACTGACTAAAACCACACCAGTGTCCTACAGTTACTCTTTGCATTCTAAGACACTGAATCCCTTTCAAAAATTCCTCGTAGCCCTATTAAGTTATCACGTCCTTGAAGCCATCATATCTGCCGTATAATCGGCGACCCCCCAACAGCAAAGCCTAAGCATCTAGGTCATCGATTAGACCTAGATCTGACCTGCGATGACTAGTTATTAGGATATTACATGCGAGCCGTTAAACTAGCGTTGGTCACAAAAGCACCATGTTACTGCCATTTCATTTAGGTAATGTTTTTGTAAGTAGGTGAGTGACAATGTGTTATTAGCCTTGAAATAAATATGTTGGACATGAAATCCTTTTCAAACAAATAGGTATTTAAATATAATAACTAGCGATTCGCCCCAGCTTCGTTTGTGTGTTCGAAATCTTTGAAATTGTTGTGGTTTTTCTCGACTAAAATGATCCAAACATTCTTAACGGGTCATTCCGTCTGTAAGTGAAAACCGCATGAAAATTCGTTCAGTAGTTTTTTTATTTTATCGCGTTCGCACAGACAGACACGGCCCCATCGTGTCTCAAACTGTAATTTTGAAAAAGGTTATCTTTGAAGTTCAGATCTGATTAATTAATTAGTTTTATTTCACTTTGTTGGCTGGTGTTTGTTTTATATAGACAGGTATAGCCTTTTCGATCGCTCGCAGGTATTTAAAAAAATTTTAGCTTCAGCATGGTGCACACAAATCCTGCAGTGCAAAAGCACTGTTTAGTTTGTTTTTGAAATTAATAAAGAGCAAATAATACTTCACACAGCAAAACACAATGAAATACAGGAGAACAAAGAAATCAATTAACCGACTCCACCAACTTTTTAATCCGTGTTGACAAACATCCCATAATAGACCGTACTAAACTATTGTCAGGATAGAGACAACGCTATACAGTCTGTAATAGCTCTGTCCTTTTCTCGCATAGTGAGATGTCTGTTGCAGGGGTGTCTAAGCTTTCAAGGTAGTACTACATTAGGCCCATTTAATGGGTTGTGGAGGTCTGGTAGGCAGCCGCTCCTCGTAAAATACTGGTATTCAGCTAAATCCGGCTTGACTGAAAGCCGACCCCAATATAGTTGGGAAAAGGCTGGGTAGATAATGATGACTACATTAGGCCCAGTTAATGGATTGTGGAGGTCTGGTAGGCAGCCGCTCCTCGTAAAATACTGGTTTTCAGCTAAAGCCGGCTTGACTGGAAGCCGATCCCAAAAAAAAAAAGAAAAGGCTAGATGATGATGACTACATTGGGCCACGTACGCGCCCACCTGGGCGCGTCGGTCTCCATACATTTTATATGGGAACTAGACTTGTAGAGCTGCATTAGGCCCACGTCACGCGACGAAACGCAGTTCTAATGTAATTTTCGCTTTATATTTACTTAAAAGGTACGCTTGAACTCTAAAAAATTATTAAGCTTAACTATTCCTGATAGTTTTGAATGACTAAACCCCGATTTCTGATTTAAGCATTTAAATCTGATATTTTTCAATCCCTACTTTAGCCTGAAAACCTGTCAAAGGTATTTAAGTAGGATTTGAGATGTGCTCAATTCAGAAACCCGGCCATAATCATCTTTCTCAAAATTTACGTGCAATTATTATTTGCTACCTTTTACTAAAATAACTTCAACCAAATCACTAAACAATAACAGATTAAATAGATAAACCCTTCGTGGGCGGATACAAATGAGCTCGATAAATGCTGTGACAACAATGTTTGTGTACCGGTTCGTCACCCCTGCCAGGTGTTTGTATTGAGACAGTCTGGATTAGGGCTGAGACCTGAGGCTCTGAATACCGGGTACTCGGTTTAAAAATAGCTGAAGAATCGTTTCTAAAATATTGGTACCGCATAGTTTTGTGAATCAGATACACTTTACTACATAATAAAATAACATAATAAAAGCAAATCCTGAAAGTAGAATGTACAAAAAAGGCTGCTGAATCAATTCCAGTTATTTTTGAACGATAGAAAATTACCTATTTGATAACCCTTTACTAAAATGACTTCAACCAAATCACTAAACAACAACAGATTAAATAGATCAGCCATTCGTGGGAGGGGTACAAGTGAGCTCGATAACTCCTGTGACAACAATGTTTGTGTACCGGTTCCTCACCCCTGCCAGGTGTTTGTACTGAGACAGTCTGGATTAGGGCTGCCAATGTCGGTGTTGCGGGATCTCGGTATTTTGAGATCTCGTTTTTTTTTACCAGTCTCGTGTATTGCTGGATTTTATTTTTGCGGGAGCAGGGAGAAGCCATATCATCGATATGACTTTTCCCGCTTTGAGTGGAGCTAGAGGGCATGTCAGAGATCTACTGACTAAAACCTCTCCTGTTCCTTCTTTCTCTTTATTCCAGGGTCCCGCTGCTCTCTTTTGTTAAACCCAGGGCCCCAATACATTGCGGGATGATAAGTACGGGAAAGAAGAGTCAACCTTTTTGAATTATTGATTGATAATTTTTATTGAATTTAATTTTTATCCAATCGATCCTATCTATTTACAAATCAAGATATAATAAGAAGGTATGATATAATATGTGTTTTTTTTTAATATGATATAATATAATATATTTAAAAAACCTGACTTAATATAATCAGGATTGGCTGTTGAATCAATTCCTGTTATTTTTAAGGGGTAATAAAATTATCTATTTAAATAAATCCTTGATAAATCTTGATAGTACTCGTATCACTAGCGTGTTTACATGTGCGTGCTTAGATCCCACCGATACCAATATCCTTAGTGCGTCGATCGTGTGTCTATGTTATTTACCGTCGACTTGGACAATGAATGTCTCAATTTATTTTGTTTTTAGTATTTTTTATTAAAGCGGCAATATAAATACATCTAAATTGTGAAAATTTAAACTGTCTAGCTTTCAAGACAGACAGAGAATAGAGTCTTAGTCTTCATCATCATCATCTACCTAGCCTTTTCCCAACTATATTGGGGTCGGCTTCCAGTCAAGCCGGATTTAGCTGAATATCAGTATTTTACGAGAAGCGGCTGCCTACCAGACCTCCAAAACCCACTAACTGGGGTAACACGGTACTATAATAGGTGAAAATGTTCAATACTGTAAATACCGGGATTGAAGATAAACTCTGCGATTGCAAGCCCTAGTCTGGCTGATATGAGCAGCGCCGTTATTTGCGATATTAAGACACGTATACCTGATAATTATGTCGGAGATTTGTCGAAGTCTTGATACGGGCTTGAACTTGGCCCTATTGTGGGGAAATTACTATTGCACTTTTTTTCAAAGGAAATCTTTTAGTCAAGAATAATCATTTACACCATAGGGTGATTTTAGAGTATCCCACAATATAAACAGGTTAGGTTAGAAGGGGACAACGAGAGCTAGATTGAGAAAGCGAATGTATAAAGCCCCCGTTATCTTCATCGTTTTAGGTTACTGATATTTTAATCAATAAAAAAAATATAATTTAATAATAAAGTTGTCACCAAATAGCAATTCTCGCAAATCCAAGTTTATTTGGAGCTAAAGCTAAATCTTTATTTGACTACATTCTATTTTTATATTTTAGAATCATACTAATAGGTATGAAATGTATAATGTATAATAATGTATTTTTAGAAACTGCAATAACTGAGTGACACACGTTTTCTATGATAATCGACAGCTCAAAAGGTTTATTTTTTTTTTAATGTTAAAACTGTCAAGGTCAACTACAGTTTTAAATAGAATTACTTTTGTAAATGTGTGTTGAATCGGTCACATTCACAATGGAAAGCAAAAGAATAAGTTGAGTATAGAAAATCGATCAAGTTGGACTCGTACACCGAGGGTTGCATACAAACTTACCTATGGAAATTGTCCGATTCCCGAATTCAGTGTTGAAGATTTTCCCGTAGTTATCACAAAAAAATCAGGCAAGTGCGAGTCGGAATCGCGCACTGAGGGTTCCTTACCAATTTACCACACAAAAAGAATTAACAGTTCTATACCCGAATAGTCTTCAATATTTTTCCGAATCGTATTTTTTTCTTGAGACGTAACTTTAAATTTTCAAACTTTTTCCGTGATTTGAATTAACACTTCATTAGTATTCTTTATGAGGAATCAAATATGTTACGGAATCCAAATATCGGTCCGTATCATTTTTAATCCCACCCCAAACAATCCCCTTAGTTGAGGGGGGGAGAAAAACAGTACATTATCAAGAATTATAAACTTCTCCGAAGCGAAGTATTCAAAAATGCTTAAGACTCATTTGAGTGTTCCCCTCCACGGAAATCTTTAGTAAAAGGCGAAAGATTTATGCGTTTTGAAGGGAAACCAGAGATACAAATTTTGAGCAGTCCGCGAGACCCAACCAAACGGCGGAGAATCTTAACACCGCGATTCAGGAACGTGACGTAAATGTACAACGCCATCTATCGAGACAGGTTGGACTAAAGAAGTTTAAAAAAAGTCTTTTTTTAGGGTGAGCTTGAATGTTGTTAAAAGGGGTAAAGGGACTGTAGTTAGGGTGTCATTACAATAGAAAGCGGCAAGGGGGTCAGATTCCCCCTGATCTTTACTTTTAGGTTTTAACATACAGACAGACAGACGGACAATAAAGACCACGCAGATAAATCCCCATATACTCAAGTCTGCGATTGCTTGAAGGTGTGTAAAATACAAACTTATGAGTTAATGAAAAAAAAATGTAAACGGGTATTCAGCTAAATCCAGCTTGACTGGATGCCGACCCCAATATACATAGTTGGGAAAAGGCTAGGCAAGCAAATGAGTTAATGAAAAAATCGGCCAAGAGCGTGTCTGGCCACGCTCAGTGTAGGGTTCCGTAGTTTTCCGTCCGTCACAATAAGTGTCCCCAACTTTTCAAAAACTGTTCGTCCCATCAAGTTCAAAATAATTTTCCTAGAAAGTCTTTATAAAGCTCTACTTTCCAGATTATTTCATATTTTCTAAACTTATGGTTCAAAAGTTAGAGGGGGGACACACTTTGTTTTTTACTTTTGGAGCGATTATTTCCGAAATTATTGATATTATCAAAAAATGATTTTAGTATACCCCTATTCATTTTTGAATACCTATCCAACAATATATCACACGTTAGGGTTGAAACAAAAAAAAAATCGCGTTTTACTTTACATGTAGGGGGGCAACCCTAATAAAACATTTTTTTCCAAGTTTTATTTTTGTACTTTGTCGGCGTGATTGACATACATATTGGTACAAAATTTCAGCTTTCTAGAGCTAACGGTCACAGAGATTAAGCGAGGACGGACGGACAGACATGGCGAAACTATAAGGGTTCCGTTTTTGCCATTTGGCTACGGAACCCTAAAAAAGTAAATATTTTGTGATTTATTCACAAAACGGCTTTCAGAATTTTTCCTTTAAGTACTTCTATTATTAAGTCAAGGAAAAGTGCTTGCCATATTTCAGGATTATAGGTCATGGAGAAATAACTTATAGGTTTTAATTTCCTTCGAGTTTCAAAATATGTATATGCAATGAACAGAGTATTAATAGCCTAGTTGACTTATATAGTTTGATTTTTGACTGCTTTAAAAGCTAAGAAAAAAAGGATCTTGACAGGTGGGCAGGCGGACAAAAAAGTGGGATTATATATTATAAAAAGTTCTGTTTTTGCTAAACGAAAAACGGAACCCTAAAAACGAGATATATAAACCTTCTTATTGTTATTTTAATTGTCAGGTAAGATTGCGAAGAAGATATACACGTAACATGAAACTTAAATAAAATAATGCGAAGAAGATATAACGTAAAACTTAAATAAAATATCAGAGCGGTTAAAAATCTGCGCACTGCCAGTTAAAATAGTGATTCTTCGGGCTTTGTTGGTAAACTCGATTCTCGCAAGGAAACTTCAACCAAAGTCCTATCTTTAAATGTGCCCATTAGATGACTTCAAGCTTTCTGATTAATTCTATTGTCAGTACCCACGTTTCAGAGCTCTATTTCATCACTGGCAACACGCATTTTTGTCTTTAATCCCGGACGAGAAAGCTCCGAACGCCTCCCGTCGAGACGGATTTGAAGATTGACCTCTTTCTCGAAGTTAGACCTACATTACGTTGACCTTGTGACACTTAGGGGAGGTCTATGTTCAGCAGTAGACGTGAAGGACGTTCATGAAATGATCATGATGATGATTAAAAATAGTTATCGTAATGTCACGTCTAACCTGTCTGCAGGAACCTTTATTGGAATCTTTTAAGTTAATCATTTTGGGAGGTTTTGTTTAAAAGTAAGCATGTAACGTAGGTATTACACTTGTGAGCAACCAAATCAACACAACGTGCAATTGTGCTCTTGCAAATGTTTGCTTCAAAGAATACTGAACTGTTTTTAAAAACAGATATACTGTTGGTAATCCTGAAAGTTTATCTTTAAATTAGTATACTTATTTATAAAAAAAAACTAGTTTCAGTTCAGTTTCTTTTTGGGTCCCATTAAAGGCAAGGCGACATCGTGGTAGACCAAGGCGAAGTTGGAGAGATGAGCTAGATAAATACCAGATGGTTAGCCATTGCTGAGGATAGACGTGTGTGGAAAAGGGAGAGGGAGGCCTTCGTCCGACAACAGCCCACAATAGGCTAATTAAAAACTAGTTTCAGGCTTTCTTATTGTTTTATGAAAACAGTTCTCTGAAGAAAACATCTGTAAGTACGCACTTGTATGTTAAGTCGATTTGTTTGCTCACGAGTGTAGACTGCACAAATTGGAGGATGTTTTTAATTTACAATGCGTGTATTGAACTCAAGGAGGCCAAGGGAGGCGAACCGCGTGCCACCTAAATATACCTACTTGTAGTATCACCAGTTCATACCTGAAACAATAAAAGAAGAATCGTTAGTTAATAATCCTCATCCTTAATTTAATTGAAATTCACAACACAAAACACCGATAGGTAGGTCTTATAAACTATACAACAACCCGACAACACTACTCGATCCGACGTTCGGCGAATGTTCACCTTTATATCGTTGACACCTCTATGGTCCGGTCTGAGCGTTTGACATCCTCATTTATATCGCATACATAGAGAGAGGAGAACAATTTGCCTGCTGCAGTCTTCCTATTTGATTATAATTTAGGTGCCGTCGAGGCTTGAGTGAATAGGCTTTTAATAGTGTTCTACAAAATCAACGGTCGCAACGCCGCTTACTATATACCCATGATGGGATCGCAATAAGCACTAGAATATTATTACGTTATTAAAATAATCATTAATTGGAGGAGCTTGTGGCTAAATAATAACAGCCGCACAGGTCGATCTTCAAGGTTAAGCAACGCTTGCCTAGGTTGGTCTGTGGATAGGTGACCATCTTAACATAACGAGTTTCCTCCGTGCCTCGGAAAGCACGTTAAGCTGTTGGTCCCGGCTGTCATTTGTAGATCTTAGGCAGTCGTTACGGATAGTCAGAAGCCAGTAAATCTGACTCCAGTCTTGCCATGAAGTACCGTGTTACCCCAGTTAATGGGTTGTGGAGGTCTGGTAGGCAGCCGCTCCTCGTAAAATACTGGTATTCAGCTAAATCCGGCTTGACTGGAAGCCGACGCCAATATAGTTGGGAAAAGGCTAGGCAGATGATTAAAAAAATCATTAAAACTGTTTTAGTTATTTTTAGGTAAACAAGCCCCATAAAGGAAGGTAGGCACTAAATACCAGAGCCATTACAGATAGATAGCCATTCTAGGGTAGACGCTAAAATTCCTGGAACTTCAAGAGGCATATTAACCTAAATATGAAATACCTAAGAGCTAGCCTTCAGACTTCAGCGCAACCAATACAAAAACATTCCAGCATACCCAGCCATTGTCCGGAGCACCAATGGACGGACAAATATGTAAAAACCGGCTAAGAGCGTGTCGGGCAACGCTCAGTGTAGGGTTCCGTAGTTTTCCGTCCGTCACAATCCCCCTCAACTTTTATAAAGCTCTACTTTCCAGATTTTTTCATATTTTCTAAACTTATGGTTCAAAAATTAGAGACACACACATTGTTTTTTACTTTTGGAGCGATTATTTCCGAAATTATTGATATTATCAAAAAATTATGTTACTAAACCCCTATTCATTTTTGAATACCTATCCAACAATATATCACACGTTAGGGTTGAAGTAAAAAAGAAAACACTTTCCACTTTACATGTAGGGGGGCTACCCTAATAAAACATTTTTTTCCAATTTTTATTTTGCCACTTTTTCGGCGTGAATGACATACATAATTATTAGTACCAAATTTCAGCTTTCTAGTGCTACCGGTCACAGCGATTAAGCGAGGACGGAGGGACGGACATGGCGAAACTATAAGGGTTCCGTTTTTGCCATTTAGCTACAGAACCCTAAAAATATATACCACCCATTGCGGAGACAGACCATTGTTCTACTGCTTATATTCTAGCTAAAATACCACGTCTTGCGTACTCTGTGCTCGTAATACCGCTTCTATAGACTGGGTTTAATACCAGCGACTTCAATAGCTGTCTTATTGTCCATACGAGTTGGTGAGTTTAATAAAAGATTGTCTTGATGTTATGAGAAAATGTGTTTTTTTTTTGTATAAGACGGTGAGATTAGTTTCGAAGTACGTGAGTTGATTTCAGAATAGGCCTTTCTTTTGTGTAATGTGTGTGTAAAATGTTTCAATTTCAACTGAGCAGAAATAATTGGCAAATAAGTAAAAAAAGAGTCTACTTTTTAAAGATCTATAGACAAAAATATATAAAATGTGCTATCTCCAAGCGTCAATGAACAGAAATATAAATTTTTCATCATTGATTTTTTTAATGTATTTTGCTTTTCGTTTCTTAGGCGACTCATAATAAAAACAGATCTTCGGGTTAGTAAACATACTCGTAACATGAACCATACTACAGCTTTCTTCGTAGCACACAGGCCATTCATGACCCACCACCTAAAGAAAGAGTAAAGCTTTGGGAAGAACATCACCTACCATCATCTGATTTCTTGAAACCCCAAGAGCGCCTCCCACCTGGGCGGGATTTGCAATGGTCTATATGGAAAGCACTAAAAAATAGGTTGCGCACCCAGGTTGGCCGCTGCAAATACAATTTGGCGAGGTGGGGTTTTACGGACTCGTCAGATACTCAATGTGAGTGCGGTGCTCCGGTCCAAAACTCCCTACACCTGCACTTTGAAATGAGCCCCACTGATGTAGCTATTAACATGGCCACTTACTGGGCCCAAAAAAATTGCGAGTTTACCGTCGAATCGAGAAGAAGAAGAAGAACCATACTACTTCTTGGATCAGTGTTTAGATTCACGAGAACACACTTTTTGTGTGCGCATGTTATTTTATGCACGTGTTTTCCGTAGTTATATGAAAAATGTACGTGAACGAACTTTTCGTCTACAATAAACATTGCGAAAATACCTTTTTTAACAAGAAAAGAGAAAAATGCTTCGAAATCCCCAAAATATAGTCATCCGACCACGTATTGCAGTAAACAAATGCTATAAACAATAATAAAATCATTAGACCGTGACATTCACACCGCATCAAGTCATCGGGGACATTGCTAACCGCTTGCGAAGGTAGCGCCATCTTATATTCGATATTCTTTGTCTAGTCTTATGACTAGTAATAAATGTAATGGGCATCTATGGGTATCGCCTTGTTAGGCACATTTATATCGTATTTCTATAAAGATTGTATTTAATCTGTTTGTCTATTTACTTAGTGTTTGGAAGCGCGAAGGTGGAGTTTATAGATACGAGTAGGTATGTATTAAAACCTTCAAGGTATTTTGTAGATGGGAAATCAATCAATGTCTTCTCAAGGGTCTTGTTTCAAACTTTTACTGACTAAAACCGATTGCTACGTTCCTTCTTTGCCTTCGTTCCTTAAGAAAGTCGTAAGTCTGTCGTATGGCCCACGTCGTAGGCTTCAGCCCTGCTGGGTTGCTCCAGACGGTCACCGGACGGTAGGAGTTTATCTTTCCTGATATTTACAACCTGGGAATCTTCAAGTCAAGAATTAATAGGTTACTTTCTAGGCAGGCGTGCTCCATCGTCGACCACGTCGTTGCTTGCAATCAAGTGATGTAGCCGACAAACGCAATAAAAAATGTCCAACAACATAAAAAAAAAACAATCAAAAAGATTTTTGTTTGTAACTCATAAGGTAGGACAACCAACCGCAGTGTCTCAAGACAAAAGTCTATGACCAGTGTGCGTTGCCAGTGATGACATATGGCTCGGAAACGAGGTCGCTCACAATGGGCCTCATCAGAAGGCTTAAAGTCATCCAAAGAGCAATGGAAAGGGCTATGCTCGGAGTTTCCTTGCGCGATCACATCAGAAATGAAGATATCCGCAGGAGAACTAAGGCTACCGTCATTGCTCGAAGAATCTCCAAACTTAAGTGGCAGTGGGCAGGGCACATTGCTCGTAGAACAGATGGTCGATGGGGATGAAAGGTTCTAGAATAGCAGCCACGTACCGGAAGACGCAGCGTTGGTAGGCCTCCCACAAGGTGGACCGACGACCTAACGAGGGTCGCGGGAATCCGATGGATGCGAGACGCACAGGACCGGTCGCTGTGGCGACGCTTGGGGGAGGCCTATGTCCAGCAGTGGACGTCTTTCGGCTTAGATGATGATTGATGATGAAGGTAGGACAACGTCCATCGGATCAGGTAGATATGTATTTTATTATTGTAATAAATTTGTCATACCTACAATAAATAATTGGTTTGCACTAGGTTATTGTTTTATTTTATGTCCTAGTAACAATAAAACTGTTTTTATTGCAATTGAATTACAGCGCGCATTTAATATTCTATTAAAGTTTACATCCTGGATTTTAATATTTTTTATACAATAACCGTTCTTTTAGGTACCTACAAATGAATGATTATGAATTATAGAATATGCACTTTTGTTTTCCTTTCGTTCCAGATTTGCTTGACTTTTCCCTTGGCCTTTGAACATGCAGTGCCATAAATTATAAAGAGCGATGCAATTTGTTTCGCCTAAAATGAGTTCCCGAAATGTAATTTCTACTCTGAGTGTTGTCAGAGGGAGTGTCAGACTAATGTTAACTTTATTTTTATATATCATAAACTAGTGCTTGACTGCAATCCCACAAGATGGTAAGCAGTGATGCAATCGTTGATGGTGAGGCGCACTTGTTTATTAAGAGCCTATTCACTCTAGCCTTGAAGACACCTAAATTAGAATCAGACGGGAAAACCGCAGCAGGCAAATTGTTCCCTCGATGTACGGGGTACATACATTGACGAGGTGGTGCCCCGCCCAAGCGAGGTCAGCTTCCACCGTATGCTCCATCGCGTCCTGCGGGGGATGCACACTATGGCGACAAACGGTTTAATACAAACATTTTGGTGACAATTATGTATAAACACACAAAAAACCTGTCATTTCACCAATATTCGCGCAATAGGTTTTTATTTCTTTACATTTTCGAGACGAATTAAAGTGCTTGCTAAAAAAGCAACGCAAAAAATATAAAAACCAATAATTATCTTTCTTGGGAGCGGAAAATTCGGAACTACTACTTGCGTCATAATGGTAATTATGTATTATATTTAAATTTCTTCTAATTATAACGAGTTAATCTTTATTATTGTAGCAAAAATATATTATGTATTTTATTCTTCTTCTTATCGTGTCGATGTCTTTAACTAAATTTTTTCCGACCAGTATTTAGCAATCTGTACGGCTCTATCATTGGCCTCGCATAGACCCCGAAAACTGCAGGTGGTTGTGCAGGATGGGCAGCTCAGCAAGTGTCGCATGTCTTGCGTAGCGGTTAGGGACGGATCGAGGAAGCCCCATTTGGCCAGATTGTTTTTACAGCGGCCAACTTGGGTCCGGAGTCGGTTCAGAGATTTCCAGATTGGTCACTGCAATTTGCATCCAGGAGGAAGATGCTCTGATGGGATGTTGAAGTGCGGGGGAGTTGGGTGTTTTTGTCTCCACATACCACTACTGTGCATAAAGTTTAAAAGACCGGGCAAGTGAGATTCAAATTTGCGCACTGAGCGTTCTGTAGATAGACACTTATCTATGACTAGCTTTTGCCCGCGGCTTCGCCCGCCCGCCCGTTACAAATATGGTAATTTTATGACGTAAAAATAATTTTTTTTAGATAAAAAATAGCCTATAGCACTCAGGAAGAAAGCAGCTTTCTATCAATATACTTATACATTTATGTAATCGAACCTCGATCTTTAAAGATTATCCCATACAAACAAAAAAACAAACTATTAGTATAGATAGTATAGATACCGGGTAAAACGGGGTGAATAGGAACGCAGGGGTGAATAGGAACGAAAGTTTGATTTTAATTTTTACTTTGGTTAAATATTTTATCTTCATTTCTGTATAAGCATCGCCTTTTATTACAATTAATGGATAAATAGGAGTAATTAAATGCTGGAAAAACCTGTTAAATAACGTTAAAATCCAGTAACCATTTTCGTTCCTATTCACCCCTGCGTTCCTATTCAC
Organism: Mythimna separata; assembly: GCA_030763345.1. Lineage (NCBI taxonomy): Eukaryota > Metazoa > Arthropoda > Insecta > Lepidoptera > Noctuidae > Mythimna > Mythimna separata. Next base: position 581,169 of record CM061188.1, on the reverse strand, counting down.
CCCATTTTACGGTAACAGTTTAATTCCCGAATTGAGTCACGAAGATTTTTCCGAATCGAAAAACTACTTAATTTTTGCTTGTGAAGTAACTAAAAAATTTTATTTTCAGACTTTTCCTATACTTTTGCTCTGAGACCTTGCTTCATACAAAATTACAGGATTCTAGGTCAATGGGTATCTATCCTTTAAATTTTGATTCCCTTGAGAGTTTCGAAATATAACGGACTTTTTTTTTAATTAACGATGTCTCTAGGCGATTGTTTTTTTCACAGCTTCAAGGGACCAGACTTGAGTATAATTCTTCTTCCTGCCCTTATCCCATATTACTTGGGGTCGGCGCAACACGTTTTTTTCTTCCATTCTGTCCTGTCGCCCGTCACCCTATCACTAACTCCCTTTTCTTTCATATCAGTCCTTACACAATCCATCCATCTTTTCTTTGGTCTCCCTCTCCCTCTCCATTGAGTATAATTATGGTTCTAATTTCAACTCAAAACTTCCACGCATTCCTGAGATACAGAGTCTTGACAGACCAACTGCCAACAAAATGATCTTATAAAGATTCCGTTTTTTCATTTCAAAGTACGGAACCCTAAAAATAATAATAACTATTCCAGCCAGTGATTCAATAAACAGATTTCAATGAACTCGAGTGACCGAGTGAACACGTATTTTATTAAAACTTCTTTCGCTTCAAACAGTTTCACGAACGAATGGAAAACATTTTTTTAATTTTCCTCTGCTCATCCGTAATAGTCTGTTGCTTTTATTTTTTTATATAAAATCGCGGTATTCGTGATCGGCGCCATTTTAATTACAAGCATGGCTGCCTGTTCGTATTCGTTTATGTTTTAGTGTCGAACAGAGAAATTATGTTGTAAGAGTTACTGTTTTATGATTTACTAGTTTATTTTCGCCAGTAATGCTTGGTCTGTGGATGGGTGATCAACTTAAAATACCGAGTTTCTTGAAAGCACGTTAAGCCGTAAGTCCTGGCTGTCATTTGTAGATCTTTGGCAGTCGTTACGGTTAGTCAGAAGCCAGTAAATTTGACGCCAGTCTTGCCATGAAGTACCGTGTTACCCCAGTTAATGGGTTGTGGAGGTCTAGTAGGCAGCCACTCCTCGTAAAATACTGGTATTCAGCTAAATCCGGCGTGACTGGAAGCCGACCCCAATATAGTTGGGAAAAAGGCTAGGTAAATTTTCGCCAGTAAATGTTAGTACATTATGTGACTAGCAGTGTCTGGCAGCATTTTGAATTCCGAACGAAACGAAGGTTGCTAAGTTTTAATCCCTCACTGACGTTCGGGTTTTATATAATTAACTCCCGAGCATTGCGAAGGATTTAATATAGAAACCTGAGTGGTGTGAGGAATTCAAGCCGCTAAAAACCACCACCTACTTGACATTTATCGAGGAAGTCTGCTATAGGCTATATACCACTACGCTACGTCTCACAGGTACAGAGCAGTTGTATGTTTGCCTGCTGCGGTCTTCCCGTCTGATTATAAGTTAGGTGTCTTCAAGGCTAGAGTGAATAGGTTCTTAATAAACTAGTGCGCCTTTCCATCAACGATGGCTAAACTGCTTACCATCAGGTGGGATCGTGGTCAAGTACTAGTTTATATCAACAAAAAAAAAATTGACAAGCCTACCATAAAAAAAAGAAATACGCACAAAGCAAATACCTACTTCAAATAAAAACATAAATAATAATTAATCTTCATTTGAACCTGCGCGGCTGAGAGATCAACGAATTTGTACATTGAACTTGACCGGATGATAGTACTTATGTATACATAGTAGTATAAGTATAACTTGGTAAGTTCATCAACTTCACTATACATTGAAGGCTTAGTATTGTCCAACGTATAGTTATTGCGTACAAATGCAGCAATGTATGATGCAGAAGGCAATTCAAACGATTGTTTTTTGTACATAAGTCAGCTGACGCAGATGTTAATTAATGAATCTATATACATGTTATATCTATCTATACTAATATTATAAAGAGGTAAAATTTGTAAGTTTGTAAGTTTGTATGTAGGGGGTAATCTCTGGAACTACTGGTCCGATTTGAAAAATTCTTTCAGTGTTAGATAGCCCATTCATCGAGGAATGCTATAGCAGCTATATATACCATCACGCTAGGACCCACGGGAGCGGAGCAGTAACGAAAAATGCGGATGAATCCGCAGGGGACAGCTAGTTAATATTATAAAGCTGAAGAGTTTGTTTGTTTGAACGCGCTAATCTCAGGAACTACTGGTCCGATTTGAAATTTGAAAATTCTTTTAGTGTTAGATAGCCCATTTATCGAGGAAGGATATAGGCAATATATCATCACGCTAAGAATAAACTAACTCTACACGTGGGCGAAGCCGCTGTCAGAAGCTAGTAATTATGTAAAAGGAGAAACTGACGAACTGACATATCAACGCACAGCCGAAACTATTGGAACTAGGAGCGTGAAATTTTGCACAAGGCTTCCATTTATGATGTAGGCAAGAACTAAGAAGAGGTTTTTCAGGGAATGAAAATGGGGTTCCAAAGTTTGTATTTACAATCCGGTTACATTAACTTGACGCATTTAGGAAATGCGAGCATCCCTAAGCTTCGCACCGCATTCCCTTAGCTCGCCCGGCAAGTGTCAGGTATGGTCAGCAACTTTGTTATCGATACGCGCGTCGATAATTTGGTTAGTTCTCTATTGTTGTTATGTTGTTTTTGAACATTATGTCATCGACGTCAAGTGTCAAGTTAATGTGACCGAGTTGTAGAAACCTTTTTCGCTTGGACAAAGCCACCGGCAGTAGCTAGTTTTAATCTAAATGTATGTATATTCTGCCACAGTTTGCCGACAAATACGACCTTGGATAAAGCTTATAAGCTTTTTATATATATAAGCTTTTTAAGTTTGGGCAAAAGACGTTTTGATACTACCTTTCCTTTTATATATATTTTTTTAAACTGGTTTTTTAACTCTTTGACATTTACTTTATTAATGTTTAATGTAAGTGTTAATTATGCGGATATCTTGGGGACCAGTAAGCAGTTGTTTTTTACATGATTATTTCCTTAACTTTTAACTTCGATTTTATCGTGAAACTTGTATGTAACGGCTTCTGGTGAGCATTGACGAATATTTCCATTTTAGTTTGTCAATGGGGATATTCCGTTTATTTGTATTCATTTATTTGCTTCCTTTATGTTGGTAGATAGTACCTAACTAATAGGCTTAGAGCTATGAATAATTGTAGAGCCTGTTTACCACATATTTGTTGATATTTAAATCAAGTAACAAATCATAATAAAAAGAAAATTTTACATCATACTTATAAGCAATTTAAAAAAGATATATAATAATCATAATCATAGCAATAATTTAAGGTACCGTGTGTCTAGCCTAAACACAATGGCATGCTGTTTAGATTGGTGTTTGTTATCGAAATCCTCGGAAACTTGGTAGGTCCGAGAATAGGTTAGGTATAGGTTATTGATTTTTTTACCGTTTAAATACCTATTTTTTTCTTTGATATTTTTTTAATAACTGTCCCCCGCTGTTTAACCCGCGTCTGCCTGCGGTTACTGCTCTACTCTTATTGGTAGTATCGTAATGTTATTTAGCCTGAAGCTTACCTCGTTAAATAGGCTATCTAACACTTCAAATAATTTATTAATACAGACCAGTACTTCCTGAGTTTAACGTGATCAAACAAACAAACTGTTCAAATAAACATAAATATAAATAAATTAACAACTATTTATAATATTAGGCATTAAGAATTATTCTGCATCTGCAATCTAGATATGGCGTTTTTGTTCCTAGTATAACCGGTATCTTTGCATTCATGTTTCGCCGTATGCATACATACAAATGTCTAATTAATAAGTTATTACCTGCGTCGTTGAATTTTCCCGACATTTAAATAGGTAGATATCATAAAATATTAGCCTTCGGTTTCGCCTGTATTAAAGGAGAAATATAGGTATCTCAAGAAACCATTTTCCCGGAATAAGAACGATGAAAACACTTTTTACACTACCTGCTCCATACTGCCCTTTTATATGTCATACTGGGTGGCATGTTGAATTCCTTTCTACTTTTTTTTTTATTTAGTAAGTATATTTATTATGCAGAGAAAAAACATTAAAAATAAAAACACTTAACTAATTAAAACTAACTCTTACTCTAAACTAAAATATGGCGTCAAAAAATTCCTCCGCATCGCTGTCGACCGGAAGTGTGCCCAAAAGACTGGCAGCATTGCCACATTGTATGGCAATGCTTAATCTCTGGCCGATTCCTTTCTTCATTCCGATATCTATATTAACTCCCTCGTAATGCTCGGGAGTCAATTATATATTTCTCTCCCTGGCGTTCAAATTAAAACTTTGCATCTTTCGTTTCGTTCAGAATTTAACATGCCGCCCGTGACTTAAAAATACTGCTTTATCCCCTAGTCACTTCATCTACTATTATCGACATTGTCAGACCTTGTCTTGTATAAGTACAAACCATTTTATGCTAGCTTCTGCCAGCGGTTTTGCCCGCGTGGAAATAGGTAATAATTCCAGGCGCTATTAAAGGAAGTGGTCATCCCACGCGCCCAATTCAAATCCGTTAAACCATTTGAAGGTGATGGAGGAGGTAACCAACAAACAACACGTATCACTCATCTCATCATCTCATCTCATCTGCCTAGCCTTTTCCCAACTATATCGGGGTCGGCTTCCAGTCAAGCCGGATTCAGCTGAATACCAGTATTTTACGAGGAGCGGCTGCCTACCAGACCTCCACAACCCATTATCTGGGGAAACACGGTACTTCATGGCAAGACTGGAGTCAGATTTACTGGCTTCTGACTATCCGTAACGACTGCCAAAGATCTCCAAATGACAGCCGGGACCAACGGCTTAACGTGCTTTCCGTGGCACGGAGGAAACTCGTTATGTTAAGATGGTCACCCATCCACAGACCAACCTAGGCAAGCGTTGCTTAACCTTGAAGATTGACCTGTGCGGCTTTTATTATCTAGCCACGAGCTCCTCAACACGTATCACTCATCATCTTTATAATATTAGTAGTTATGTGAGATTTCGAAGAAAACCTTGACGCATCTCCTGTTATGTAGATACTTCAAGTCACACTTCTAGAAATATATTTAAATAGACCACACTGACATTGGATACCATTCCAAATGAATGTCACTAAGCTATTGCTCTAAATGGATTTCCTTTATTCCTTTCCGGTTGACAGCGACGTGAAACAGTAGGTATTTGAAGCCTGAGTATATTTGGGTTTTATAGTTAATATATATAAGACACGCTATTTATATTAATTAACTAAATAACTATGTATGTAGAGCTGTATTGCACACCCATATACACCCGAATTAGAAAATTAAGTTACATTATACAGAAATTTTACTTAAACGCACATACGTAGTGTATATTGTTTTAAATTAGTTATCTTAACTGTAGGGGAATATCGGTATCTTTCATAATTGTTGCGTTTGATATTGTGCATCAATCAATTCACGTTATGAAAACAAAATCTACAAAAAAATAAAAATTGTCGATATTTTTTTTACAAGTGCCAAATATGAATCAAACATATTTGGCGCTTATCAAAAAAATAAAAATTATTAAGACGACCGCCATTCGACTTCCTGCTTCAGTAATTAAAACCGTTAATATAAAACTGTATTTCGCACCGTCACGTCATTGTCAGAAGGAAACAATGTCCCAACAAGGAACCTTAACAGACCAATAAAAACTAATCGTTATTAGCCGTAGTGAGCGAATCGGACGAAATCAATTATTTCAGTAATAAGGGAAGGATGGAAACTAGCCGTGTTTGCACACAGCGACCTTAGAGGGAATTAGCGAATAATTAATAAATATTATTTATTTATTATTCGCTAATCACAATATACTTGCACCATTTGTATTGTTTAATATTTATTTATTAACACTTATTTATACACCGTGTTACCCCAGTTAATGGGTTGTGGAGGTCTGGTAGGCAGCCGCTCTTCGTAAAATACTGGTATTCAACTAAATCCGGCTTGACTAGAAGCCGACCCCAATATAGTTGGGAAAACAGGCTAGGTAGATGATGATGATTTATTTGTACACCAAGATTACAATGTATAAAAAGGAAACCTTATATTAGAAAAAAACATACGATTGACGGCCTTAGCGCACTTAGCGATTTCTTCCATGCAAACCGTATTATAATAATAATATTATTTTTTTGTTAGCCCGTTCTGTCCCACTCCTGGGCAAAGGCCTCCCTCCACTCATTCCATCTCTCGCGAGCCCGCGCTTCCTCTTGCCAGTTCTGGTGGAATCTATCTAATGATCGTCCCGCCATCTAATTCGTGGCTTAATAATTTATTTATTATTATTCAGATAACAGTAATCCATAATGGTTAGTAACAATTTGTTTTAGGTACAAAATACACTCACAAAATATATTTAGAAAATTAAAATGTCAAATCTATTTTAAATGTCAGTCTCAATGTAATTTAAAACAATAAAATAAATTTAAACGTCTAAATATACCTTGTTTTACGATTTTAAATGTTACGCTCATGGTAACTTTTATTTTAGACTACATCTATTTTTTTGTTTTTTTGTAGTAGGAGTACCTACTAATAGATATAGTCGTGGTCCGAGATTGTATTATTATAATAATCATTTTAAATGTGTTTTAAAAATATTTGAAGAATATAAATAAAGGAAATACTAATTTTAATTTTTTACATTTATCACACAGTAACAATATATCATAACCTAAGCATTTAGAGAAATTCGTATAGTACCTAAGTGACAAACTTTTCATAACAGATTCATTTTACTTCTTCCGCTCTAAGGTGGAGCGGAAGGGCATGTCAGACTTTTACTTAAACCACACCTGTCGTTCTGTTGCCTTTTGCGTTCTAGGACCGCGGGTTTCTTTTTTAGCATTACCCCGGAGCACTAGCAGGCATCGGCCCTGCCAGACACGGACAGTTACCGGACGACCACGGCGGTTTGAATTAACCGGTTAGTTACCCATAGCTCGTCGGTCGCAAACCCGCATCTATGGTTTCTATGGGATACCAAGGCCGCGGAAGCGAAGTTACCGAAAAACGTTAGGACTATCAACATATGAGAATTAGTAGATGATAATATTAATTACAGGATGCATTTCGGAGAGTGTGCGCAGGAATTGCATGAATTGATTCCGCCATCCCGCTTCCACCATCGGACAAGCCGTCGTACGGCGGGTATCCACCCTTACGTTGTCCAAACCTCTACGGTCCGGACTAAGCGTTTCGCCTCGTCCTTCATACCATGTGCATCGAGAGACTGGAACAATCTGCCTGCTGCGGTTTTTCCGTCCGATTATGATTTGGGTATCTTCAAGGCTAGAGTGTATAGGCTTTTAATAAACTAGTTCGCCTCACCATCGATGATTGCATCACTGCTTACCATCAGGTCCCACCTGATGGTAAGCAGTGATGCAATCGCAGTCAAGCACTAGTTTATAACCATTAAAAAAAAAATATAAAGCTGAAGAGTTGGTTTGTTTAAATGCGCTAATCTCAGGAACTACTGATCCGATTTGAAAAATTCGTTCAGTGTTAGACCGTTTTCACATTTTCCGATCCGATATCGGTATCGGACGCCGATACGATATCGGGGTAAGGTAAATGTATGAGATATGTATCTGTCTTCCATATTGTCCGACCCGATATCGGATATCGGAGCACAGCATTTCATACATTTTACTTACCCCGATATCGTATCGGCGTCCGATACCGATATCGGATCGGATAATGTGAAAATGGTCTTAGATAGCCCATTTATCGAGGAAGGCTATTGGCTATAAAACTTCACGCTAAGGCTAAACTAACTCTACACACGGGCGGAGCTGCTGGCAAAAGCTAGTCACAAATAAAATGCTCCGAGTGTTATTAGCACCGTGTCAGTTACATAACAGATTCTAACGCAAGACAATCTTGAACTTGACCTCGAACACATACCTACTATAGGGCAATTAATTTATTATATATATTAAATTACTAACACTTTTATGTTCCTACACTCGATTGTGAATCTTATTCTTAATGGTTATAGAGTTTATCTCAGCTTGTGTTTAGGTCCACGTGGTAGGTAGAAGGAGATTTAAATGATTTGTGGTAATGTAATTATATACCTATGTATAATTATGTATTGTATATATACGTTTAAACCTGTCACATTTCTTGTCCAGGCAATTATTTTATTGTCCATTTCAGGTTTCCTGGAATAGATCGCGGTATGTGATAAGCCGCCCATTTTATGTATGTGTTTTAGGTTTCTTTCGTAATTTTTTATTTTTTACGTGTATATAATAAATAAATATGTAAATAATAATTGTGTTTGTTAGTTCTATTAACATGTTGGGTCAGAGTGATAAATATCTTGGAAAAATAATTGCTTTTACATAATTGTGTTGTGCAGCAGATTTTTTTCCCGATTTCAGGTTTGATCCCATAGTAAAAGTTGTTTGTTATCATAAGTACAATCACATGTTTAAGTATCGTTCCAGTCACCCTATATACCTACGTAGGTATACGAGTATACTCGTATTTTCTGAAATTGCCAACAAGCAATCGTTATTTTCCTGTATGAGACGCGACCTTGTCTTCGCAATTAGTTATTATATGCTAGTATTATAGTCAATTAACACTTTAATGATCGCATTACGTATATATTATTGATTGGCCCTATCTAACGATAACAGTGGACAATGGGAACCGGTCTTGACCCTCACCTTCGAGCTAGCCAGTGTGAGACAGCATTATGTAAACCAATTTATCATAGCTCTATAAGGCCTATTACACCACTCGTTTTTGCAAACGGTCTTAAGCGCTGGCCACACAGAAAGGACGTAAGACGCAGACGGGGCGCGGGCATTTGTCTCTACTGCGTCTCTTTCATACAAAATGTATAGAAGCGTCGCGACTCAAAACATACAGAACAGACAGGGCGCGGGCGCAACGCTGGTACTTTTGCGCCTGCCCGCGCCCCGTCTGCGTCTTAGGCGCTGGCCAGCGCTTTACGTCTTTTCTGTGTGGCCAGCGCTTTAGTCTACGTCGCATAGTGTAATAAGGGTTAGACGGTCTTCGATGGGGCTCGACGTATCGAGTCGACGTAACGAGTCGATGTATCGAGTCGACGTATCGAGTAGTGTAATAGGCTCTTATGTCGTATCTATTACTTGTGTTTTCTTGTCTAAATAGTTCACTATAGGTCACGTTTCTTATTTACGTGTTGGTTGTCTTATCGAATTTTCCATATTTATGTAAACAGTATGTTCGTTTTTAAGTAAGTGCGTAATCATTTATTGAGCAAAAAAAAATTATTTCATTTCATTTGGCAGACCACGCTGTTTTTAGGTGGATTGACTTACAATGACTTCTGCTCTAGGATAGAGAACAGACTAAAACCCACTTCAATGTAGTTCTTGCTTTGCCTTACGTCCCAGAACTTCGGGTTTTCCTGTCAAAGGCAAACCCTGTCGCAAAGCCTCTGAGAGCCTCTCTCCTAGAGGCTTCGACTACTCATTGATCATCTGACATCTCCTTAAAACCCAATCCTATGTTTCTTCTTTGCCTTGCGTCTCATGAGCCTAGGGTTCCCTTTCAGATGACCCATGGATGTAGCTTAAGATGCTGAATAGTTACATAAAACTGTTTTTAAAATACGCGAAACTTAAAATCATGTTCGACGGAAATAACTTAAATTAGTAATGAAGTTAAATTCGGGATTGACATAATCTTTTTAGGGTTCCGTAGCCAATTGGCAAGAACGGAACCCTTATAGTTTCGCCATGTCTGTCCGTCCATCCTCGCTTAATCTCTGTGACCGTTAGCACTAGAAAGCTGAAATTTGGTACCAACATGTATGTCAATCACGCCGACAAAGTGCAAAAATAAAAATTGGAAAAAAATGTTTTATTAGGGTAGCCCCCTTACATGTAAATTAAAAAGCGTTTTTTTTTTAATTTCAACCCTATCGCGTTATATATTGTTGGATAGGTATTTAAAAATGAATAGGGATTTACTAAAATAATTTTTTGATAATATTAATAATTTCGGAAATAATCGCTCCAAAAGTAAAAAACAATGCGTCCCCACCCTCTAACTTTTGAACCATAAGTTTAGAAAATATGAAAAAAAAATCTGGAAAGTAGAACTTTATAAAGACTTTCTAGGAAAATTATTTTGAACTTGATGGGACCAACAGTTTTTGAAAAGTTGGGGACACTTATTGTGACGGACGGGAAACTACGGAACCCTACACTGAGCGTGGCCCGACACGCTCTTGGCCGGTTTTTTTTTACGTAAAATACTTAGTTGAACAAGTTTAAGCAGTGAGTCCGAGAAGTAACCGTAAAACATATTTTTTTTGTCGGTAATGTTTATATTGAAATAGTTCAACCGGTTTTTCGACTTTGAGAAGGAACAAACGGTCCTGTTATATAAATTACGCTAATATTATAAAGATGAAAGTTTGTGATTTTAATGAACTTGGCGCACAGGTAGATAGGTGTCCTGGAATAGCACATAGGATGCTTTATATCACGGGAATATGTTCTCATGAGACAATTTTCTCCATGGACACGGGCGAGGCCACTGGTAGCGACTAGTACTTTCAGAATTTTTAAGTATCTAGGTACTTGTGTTACAATACCTTATTTTTGTGGGAAGTCATCAAATTTTAACAAGTTTTCCCGCTCTGAGTAGAGCTACAAGGAGTATCAGAATTTTTTTACTAAAACCCATCAGTGTTCCTTCAGTTTCCTGTAATTGTAAATGTTAATTTTAAATGTAAAGACTCGCAAACAGTTTAGTTACCTTTTTTAATACCTCTAACAACGTGAGTAAAATTTCATGATAATGGGTTTCGGTGTAAAAAGGTAATAAAGAGACTAACTTATTGTCACGAATATTAGTTAAGGTAAGACCGTTTTCACATTATCCGATCCGATATCGGGTATCGGACGCCGATCCGATATCGGGGTAAGTAAAATGTATGAAATATGTACCTGTCTTTCATATTGTCCGACCCGATATCGGATATCGGAGCACGGCATTTCATACATTTTACTTACCCCGATATCGGATCGGCGTCCGATACCGATATCGGATCGGATAATGTGAAAACGGTCTCAAGATAGATTTTCCATCAAACAATTTCAATGAAAAATATAATATAATATTCCACAACTTTCACACAGCGCCATCTAGTCCCAAACTAAGCAGAGCTTGTATTATGGGTACTAGACAAATGATAAACATACTTATATATTTCTAAATACATACATATTATAGATAAATTACGCCCAGACACAGAACAAATGATCGTGCTCATCACACAAGCATTTGTCCTGGGTGGGAATCGAACCCGCGACGTCCGGCATAGCAGGTTGGGCCACATCCATTAGAGCAACAGGACAGTCAAATACCTTGTCATAGGATAAAAATCAAAACTTACTAGTCACAGTATAGGTTTCCTACAACCAAGGCTAGCTCTACTAAACAATACTGTTCGATTTTATAAAACCTTTGAATTTTTTATGCTTAAAATCCCGAAAATAACTACGAATAGGTGATACAAATGTACTAAACAGCAGTATTATTTTCTTAACTGGCTTCTGGTAGTAGCTTCGCCCACATGATATCATCATCTGCCTAGCCTTCCCCCAACTATATTCTAGTTAAGCCGGATTTAGCTGAATACCAGTATTTTACGAGGAGCATTAACTGGGGTAACACGGTACTTCATGGCAAGACTGGAGTCCGATTTACTGGCTTCTACTACAACTATCCGTAACGACTGCCAAAGATCTACAAATGACAGCCGGGCACGAAGGTAACTCGGTATGTTAAGATGGTCACCCATCCACAGACCAATCTTGGCAAGCGACCTTGAAGATGCGACCCATGCGGCTGTTATTATCTAGCCATGAGCTCCTGAATGCCCCACATGATAATTAAAAAAATATATATCACTAAGTAATAAAGTAACATTCAAAAGTCATTCATTATTAAAAACAAACAACAAAAATATTAATCTTTCTTCTTTATTATATTACTATAGAAGATTAGATTATGATTAATTTTTTGCGTAAATCGTATCTTTGATTAAAATCTACCTAATCCCTATAATCTATTCAATAATAATAAAAAACCACAGATTGACTGATTGTACCTATACCTATAGAAACAAATACATCTATACAGATTGTATACCTATAGAAGTAAAGATATCTACATATAATCCGAATCCAAAGTCTCTTTGTTCAAATAAAAACACAGTATTGATAACTAATTACATAAATAGAGCTATTACGTCTACAAACAAATAAATACATATACAAATAAATTAATGAATACTTACAAATACAAACGGCTCATTAGCACGAGGAAGTGAATTGACCACATTGACAATTGATTTAATATATAATGTTTCTGCCCAAACACCTACGGTTTTGGGAATGATGACCGCTCGGTTTTTAACCTCGGCCACAGTTTTCAAGTTCAACATGACTAAATAAGTTCTGTTAGAATTAATAAAATTTAAGAACGCAACAGTTTGAAATGTAAACATGTTTAAATTTCTTAAAAACAAATTGATTTTCCCAACTTAATAAATCATTTCATTGTCCTTCCGACCAAACTGTTGCATCAAACATCAGGGCAATGCACTCAGTCCATTATTTTAGGCAGAAACCTGTTTCAACATTTCCGTTCCGAAATCGAAACTGAACGAACATTCCAAATATATTATAAAAAAACAATTTAAAACCAAGGTTAGAACATTTGAAACAAAACCAGGCTAATACGTACTGTCACAACTGCCGCCAGTCGGCATATATCGATATTTAATTAAGTAGGAACCAATTAAACACAAATTTTGTATCAGCTACGCACTCGTATATTTTAATAAATATTCGTTAATCTTAGGGAAAATAGTATCACCGGTGTACTGACTATACGTTACATCCATGTGTGTCCACAGAGGTTCTTCCACCTTCACTGACTCTATCACATTCGGTAGCTTAGACATCAACCACTCCACATCTTTCACATCAACTAAACCGTCATTTTTCCCGTAAATGCACAGAACAGGCACTGTCGTCGCACTGAGGTTGTATAAAGGAGGCTGCTCGCTCCCGTATATCACCAAGTTTTGTTCCTTCCCGTAGTTGAACTTCTCAAATCTATCGCTCTTCATGCTCTGTCCGTATCGAGCCATGTTGTGCACGGACGTTCCTGCTGGAAAATGCCCGAATAGTACCTTCGTAGTTTCGTTCGTGATCGAGCCAGAATGTGGTGTGTCCACATGGTCAAACACGTCTATGATCGTCTCACACAGCCGCTCAGTAAAGTCGGACATCTGGCAGAAGTAAGCGACGAACTCCTGGCTGAACGCACCCTTGCACAACACTTCTTGAACACCGTACATTGATAGCGCACCTTCCACTTTGTCAAACGTCTGTGTTAGAGTTCTGAAAATCTTCGATTTTGTATTGAGTTGTCTGGCAGCTGGTGCTAACCCGATCACTAGTTGAACTTTGTCACAGTACTCTGGCCTTTCAGAACACATCACTAAAAACGTCCCGGTTCCTTGTGAAAAGCCGATGTAGTTCAGTTTTTCGAATCCTGTATAATCCAGGACATAGTCGATCATCGACGGCACATCGTACATCCCGATCTCCTCGATGTAAAAATTCCAATATTCAGCATCCTTGTCAGGGTTCAGGTGGACATGTCCTCTGGAGTAATAATTCCCGCGGACATTGCCCAGCCACAAGTCGTAGCAGGCGTCAGAGATGAGGTAGGCGAGTCCAGCGTTGGGGCCGGAGTCGATCCAGGAGTCCGAGCTCTGCAGCAGCCCGTGCATCAGCAACACAGGGGAGATCTCTTCCTCTTATGGCAGTTCTTGGCCTTCGCTATCCTGAACATGGTGAGTATATATCCGTCGTCTGTGATGACATGATGTTCTTCAGAGATGTATCCATATTTTCCTGTGAGCTCCGTGAAGTTCATGAGCGAGTCTTCGGGATAGCCCATGGAGGTCTTGGTCTCTCGTCGTATCGGCAGCCATGGCGTGCGGATCACGTAGCCGACGGCGACCACGGCCAAGGATATGAACAGGACATGGAACGTGTTGAGTCGTTTCGAAGTCATGCTATCAACTGAGCCGCTACGTTCGCAAATCAGCTCAAGTATAAGTATATAAACCAGTATGGAGTGAGTTTGTGCGTCCGCGGATACATTTTTAAAATTGTGGGGATCCTTAGAAGTTAAATATGACGTATTTTTTTTACGACTTGTGGTCGAAACAGGTTACGGTGGTTCGTTTTTTACGCTGATTTTTTTGGAAGATATTTTAGTAGTTAATATATATTCGACAACGTGACACAGCGTTTCAATTAATTTTATCTAACTTTATCTATTATTATTATTGTTAACTACTGATACAATCAAGTATTGTTTTTCGGTTTTTCATTTTAAGAGTCCATATTGATCGAAATAAGCCAAACGAAACTAAAGAATTCTTAATCCTTAAAACAAAAATGTGAGTAATAATAAATTATTTTAACTTCAATGATTTCATTTTTTGTGTTAGCCTGTTCTGTCTCACTTTTGGGCAAAGGCCTCCTCCCACTCCTTCAATCTTTCAAGAACCAACGCTTCCTTTTACCAATTTTGGTGAAATCTATTCAGTTTTTTCCGTCATCTCCTTCGTGGTCTGCCGCGACCCTGGTGACTAACTGTCTCAGAACACCAGTATTACTTCTCAACACCTAGAAAGGCCTCCCACAAGGTGGACCGATGACCTGGCGAGAGTCACGGGAATCCGATGGATGCGAGACGCACAGGACCGGCCATTGTGGCGAAGTTTGGGGGAGGCCTTTGTCCAGGAATGGATGTCTTTCTGCTGAAATGATTTCGACGACGATAAGCTACAAATGTCATCATCATTGTCATTTACAATTAATCTCTATAAGGTATTTTTTAACGGGGTAAAATATAAATGTCTCAAGCATAGTCACGGGTAGGGCTAGTTAATATGTGTACGGTAATTACAACTACGTCAGTCAGTTGTTTGCTATTTAATTATAATTCAACTAGCGACGCCCTGTGGCTTTACTTACTATTAATGAAAGTTAATCATTTTCATAGAATGTGATGCATCAGACTAATTTAATAGGGAATATGCCTACGAGGTTTTTTTCTAAATTAAATTTTTTTTTTGGCTCTGGTAAAGAAATATGATAACACCACAAAAAAAATCACCAGCATGAAGTTATAAAGTTTCAAAACTGCTAATAAGAAAGAGAAGTCTGACATGGTTTTTGACACCATACAGCCACAATAATAATGAGGAGCTCGTGGCTAGATAATAACAGCCGCACAGATCGATCTTCAAGGTTAAGCAACGCTTGCCTAGGTTGGTCTGTGGATGGGTGACCATCTTAACATTACGAGTTTCCTCCGTGCCTCGGAAAGCACGTTAAGCCGTTGGTCCCGGCTGTCATTTGGAGGTCTTTGGCAGTCGTTACGGATAGTCAGAAGCCAGTAAATCTGACTCCAGTCTTGCCATGAAGTACCGTGTTACCCCAGTTAATGGGTTGTGGAGGTCTGGTAGGCAGCCGCTCCTCGTAAAATACTGGTATTCAGCTAAATCCGGTTTGACTGGAAGCCGACCCC
Organism: Mythimna separata; assembly: GCA_030763345.1. Lineage (NCBI taxonomy): Eukaryota > Metazoa > Arthropoda > Insecta > Lepidoptera > Noctuidae > Mythimna > Mythimna separata. The sequence goes on along the minus strand of CM061188.1, from coordinate 565,406 downwards.
AATATAGTTGGGAAAAGGCTAGGCAAGATGATGATGATGATGACAGCCACAATAATAAGATTTTTAATAATCATAATATTTTTTTTCTCACCACAATAGAACTAAGTACATTTACATAGTATCACGACTAGAGTACATAACTACAGTTTTACAAGTATATTGTGGGAGACTGGTGCCTAAGCTAGACAAAAGCCTGTATTTCATGACACCAGGACTCCCTCTCATTCGGAAATGGTTACATTTTATAAATCATTATGTACCTACTTACACATTACTAAATGCGGCAAGTTATTAATGACTAAGCGTGTTTACAAAGAGGAAAAAAAATGATAATAACAAAAAAAAAAAAAAATAAAAATAAAAAATAAAAAATAAAAAAAAATTATTGTTACTATTTGCGTGAAGATTAATTACACACTTATTTTGATTTTTATTGAAAGACTATACTCCTGAGTTGGTCGCATAGAAATATTATTCTCTATCTGATGATGGCCCGGAAGGCAGGTATCAGCTGTAATATTAACGTATCGTAGCCGCTCTTGGGATTGTCATGAGATGCAGTCTGGCTATAAAGTAGCCTCGAACTGATCTGATGAGAAAGGTGGAAGTAACTACCACAACAAATAAGAGCAAAATATAAAAAAAAACTGATTTTCGGAAGTTGGTGTTAAATAAGGAAGAGACAAAACTTAAAACACTAACTTCCGGAAGTAATGTTGCTCCTTTTAATTTTTTTTATTGCAGTCGGTACTATTTTTTTTTTCAAAAGTTGTTTTCATAATTGTTTATTGATAAACTGTATAGATAATATTTTTTTTTTCATGTATTTCCCTATTCGCCATTCAGTTATTTAGTCTTTTATCCTAAACGGCGCCATTCCTGTAGCCACCCGAAAGATATTCAGCCATTTAATCAAACACATGACGGGGCTCATGTCCTGCGTTACAGATGGATAGAGGTTACTTTTCATCCTGGTAGTACGTTTCCAAGGGATCATTTATGGCCTTTCACACGAATGTTATCATTGATAAAAGGTAGTCTATTGATTCTACCTATAGTTAAGTATTTTATTAAGGGATATTTTTAAATGCACATCTGTATAATTTATCAGCACACTAAGTAACTCCATTAATTAACTGAATGCATACCTAAAAATATGAATTGTTTATCAAAAATACTAACTTGCACTCTAACATTTTGAACTGGGTGAAATAGGTTAGGACCCGAGATGTTGTCGCGTAGTGTTCCACGCGCGCTTCTCGTAGATGTATAAGAGAGCTGCTCTCCAATACGAGACGGGACCCACAAGGACCGGGTCACCACTAGTCCGGGGTAGTGGAAGTCAAACTACACCCGCAGCCCCGACGCAAGTGTACGAGGGAACACCGGGGTGTTTTTAGTCAGTAAGAGTCTGACAGACCCCTTCCTCCCACCCCAGGGCGGAGGACATCCATGAGGATTTCCCAACCCGAAAAAAAAAATTTAGAACTGTGCCTAAATGCGCGCGAGCCGAACGAGCGAAGCGAGTGGTGCCGGACAGCGGCCGGCGAGCGCTACTTCTCAAATTATTTTTTAGAATATGTTCCTAAAAGTAAATTAGGTGATGGTTTTCCTTAAAAATGTTTTAGAATGTTTGTTGAAGTAAGAAAATTTTAGATATACTATTTTAATAATTGTTATCGTTCGGTAAAACAGTTCTGCAAATACCATTAAGCAGTATATTTAATTTGATTTGTTTAGCGTGCATAATTTGTGTGCAAGTCAGTATTTTTGATTTAACTTTGCAATATTTTGTTCGAAAAAAGGGAATATACAGATATCGATTTAAATACATGTCTTTTATTAAGGTTGAAAATCATCCAATGATTTAGAAAAGTCATCGAACTAAAACCACAGCCGTGTCCTGTCCAGTACTCGTTATTGCCCTTTGCTAGAGACACGAGTTTTCTTATCAGAAACTAGCTGTCCCCTGCGGTTTCACCCTCATTTTTCGTTACTGCTCCGCTCCCGTGGGTCGTAGCGTGATGTTATATAACCTATAGCATTTCTCGATAAATGGGCTATCTAACACTGAAAGAATTTTTCAAATCGGACCAATAGTTCCAGAGATTACTCCCTACATACAAACTTACAAATTTTACCTCTTTATAATATTCTTAATTCTATTCTTAATTCTTTATTGTACACAAAAACTATATTTAAGTACAGTGATTTTTACAATTCATGTACAAAGGCGAGCTTAACTCAACAATGAGTTTTCTCCCAGCAAACCTTTGAGTAACATAGAGATATCACATTCGAGGGCAGGATCTAGTGTACAACATAAACCTACATAATAAATAAATAAATATATTAATGCATATATATAAATATTATACATATACTAATAAATACCAATATATACTAATATTATGTCAATTCAGAAAGGAAGTGCTCTTTAACATTCCTCTTAAAGGAAACAAGGGAAGGGCTGTCGCGAAGAGAATGAGGGAGAGAGTTCCAAAGACGCACTGCAGTTACAGTAAAGGAGCCACCATAGCGGCTGGAAGTGTGACGTGAAGTGCGAAGAAGAAGAGAATTGGAAGTGCAGCAAGGTTTGCCTCTCGGGACGAAATACTCAAAGCAATATTAGTATGGAAGTATAGATTACCCGTGGCCCTTTTAGGAAGTAGCCCTGCAGGACCCAAGGGTTTTAATGAAATCTCTCTTAGACGCGCGTGTAACACTACGTGACGTCGACGAGTTGGGCTCGTTCCTTACTGCACGGCCGGACAGTGATCTATCCATTGCTTGACTTCCGCAAGCCAACACCTACGGTGGTTGGAAATCGGGTTCGGAATTCCGAAATTAATCCAGGCTTGGGCTCTTTTTTATGTAGCATAAACTATTGCTCTCCCGCAATCTTGACTGCAATCCCGCCTGATGGAAACCGGTGATGTAATCGTTGATGGTGAGGCGCAAGAGTTTATTAAAAGCCTATTCACTCTAGCCTTGAAGACACCCAAATTATAATCGGATGGGAAAACCGCAGCAGACAAATTTATTGTTCCAGTCCTTCGATGTACGCGATATTAATGACGAGGCAAAGCGCTTAGTTCGAACCGTACAGATTTCAACAAAGTTCTCCTTCGCTAGCATATCTGCTTCGCAGAAGAAGGTGTCTGCTGCCAGGGCAGGGAAAATTACTCGCATGAGAGATGGTTGATGGAGCCAAAAGGTTCTGGAGTAGCCACCACATAACAGAAGACGCAGCGTTCAACGTATTATAGCGACACTCGTGTTAGGGCTTATGTCCAGTTGACGTCTTTCAGCTGAAATGATGATAATGATGACGAATGGATTAAACCCTTAGACAGCCCACGTTACCGCTTAAGTTCATGAGAAATAACGTCCAAATAAGCATTAGCACTCCTGGGACTCAGGCCTCCTCTCTAGGAGAGAGAAAGGGCCACCATGCGGGCTCAGTGCGGATTCTTGGATGTCACCTATCATCGAATTTTTGGTTAATTTAATTAAGGCATTAAATAATTAATGATGAAGTGAAGGTCGCTGTGGTTTAAATAAAAATATTGCAAAACAATATCACAAATAAGTAGTAGGTTAAAAATATTTTGTTTATTTTTTCGTTTGGGAGATAGACTCTTATAGGGTTAATGATCCCATTAGATGATTGATTTCGCTATCAGTTCCATGAGACCGATAACAGTGGATAATGAGAACTGGTCTTGACCCTCACCTTCAAGCTAGTCAGTGTGAGACAGCATTATGTAAACAAAATTATGATAATTACATTACACTAATGAATGTCCGGCTTGCTAATAAGTGTGATAATTTCTTAAATACATAAGATAAATATATGAAATTGCAGTATAGTAGATTACTGTATTATACATAAAAGATTGTCGAGTTTTTTTATTTGTTAAAAGAATCAACGTGACATTGGTCAGCAGGCAATAGCTTGTGATTAGTTTGATTTAAAAAAAAACCGAAATATTTTAAATTAGAATATTTAACCGGTCAAACCAATAATACCTAAACCCAAGCAAACAGCACATTTGCGAGAATTTGAACCAGCGATTTTATTAAAAAGGTTCGCTTCAAAGGTTAAATGGTTCTCGATGAAATAGTTTATCATCTGTTTTTTATACCCTGAGACTAAATTGACACAAGTAATGTCAAACTTACTATAGGAATGATGCCAGTTATTTGGTGTTGTAATGTCATTTTAGTCTCAGGGTATAAAAACAGACTATAAATCGTAATAAAAAATTTGTTCTGCCCAACTAAGGGCCTGTTTCACCACCTATGATTAAGTTTCGAGTATCTTACTTGGCAGATAATTTCATACAAATTCTGTTCCATTTTTGAATTTATTCACTCAGTCTTAAACTCATAGTTTTAACTTGACACCTAAGAAAAATTGTTGACAGTGTCAAGAATGTTTTGTTTTAAGAGGGCTGTCACAATTTTTGATGAATTTCAGCGTTTTATCCGATTTTTGACGTGTGACGATGCTTTAGATATAACCATAAAAAAAAAAAACAAAAATATGGATAAGAAAGTTTGATAACTTATCTTGGGAGTGCTTTAAATAAATATTTGAATTTGTTTACCTACATCAGTAAAATCCTTGTCTCCGCAAAGGATGTTTTATAAAATGTTGCTTTTGGGTATCTTTTGACGCCTTGGTACACCGAAGATATTAAAGTTTAATCATTTATAAAAATGTCTATGATACAACTGTATCTTCTACATTGGAGTGCTGAAACCACTTTATTACTATTCATATAGTAATACACCAAAAATAATTCTGTAAAACCAAGATCTACTGACAGTTTTCCGTACGAAACTACAATTTTTATCTACGAAATTGTAATCCAAACTCAAATAAAAAAAATTAACCAACTAAGGTGGTATTTCTATATATCTTGAAAAAAATAAATTGGGCTATTTAAAAGTTAAATAATATTTTTAAATAATTTTTGTATGCAATGCAAAAATCGAGCGCGACTGCTGCCGCCCGTCGTTTAATTTACCTATCGTCTGTTTTTTATACCCTGGGACTATATTGACACAGGAAATGTCAAAATTACTATAAGATGATGCCAGTTCTTTTGTGTTATAATGGCATTTCTGTCAAAACGCTCAAATTTAAGAAAAATTGTAACAGCGCCCTTAAGCGAAACCTGTTTTTCGATTTTAAGAATAATCAATTACGGTCCCGTTGTACAAATTCATTACAAATTGGTATTGATAAAGAAACCGTTTTAGGTAGATTAACCGTTAGACAAACATTAACAAAGGTCGTCGAATTTTTTGTTAGTCATTCATAACTTATACTTACGCCATTATTTTTTACATCACAAGGGCCCATAACAGTGCACTTATGAAACGACAGAAGCTGGTGCATGGTTCCGATTGTTCATTTTCTATGTAGAAGAAACTCTATAGTTAATCTTTTAAAAAAGTGATATATAATATTTCCATGCAATATTAATATAGCTATGAGAAAGCAGTGTAGAGAAAAATAGTTATCCATGCGTCCTCGGAGTCTACCATGGTTCTCACATTCATATAAATAAAGAAGCTATAAAAAAATAATAATTATAAACTTTTCAATAAATGAGATGTTACATACAGTGTGAGTCTTTATAATGTGAAATGAAAAGATTTATCGAAGACAAAAATATTTAAAGTAATTTAAATGTTTATCTATATTTTGAATATTTTTTTTTTTTGAAGAATAATATAAGGTTATAAATAAAGAAGGTGATGGATGTTATTAAGAAATATTACAATTTTTGGAAAAATTCATGAAAACAATCTGATTTTGGGCAAAAATAAAGTTTTTTTTCCATAATATTCAATTTGTGACAACGCCTAATTACTTTTAATCATTATGGCGTTTGTTTTATCGTGATAGGTCATTTAGTTTAAAAATTAGTGTGTATGCAAACTATTTTTTTTTAAATTCCATAAAAAATATAAACTTAGATTAGATTTTTTTTAATATTTTTGCCGTCGATAAAATTAAGACATGCGAAGAGGAGGGCGAATGTTACTAAAAGAGTTATGGGTATATATTATATAGTTGGATAAAGAGCGAGAGACAGGTCAAAGGAAAGATGGATGGATTGTGTGACGAGTAAATGAAAAGGAAGTTAATATAGCGTAGGTGACAGGACATAATGGAAGAAAAAACTTGTTGCGCAGACCTCAAGTACTCCTAAGATCGAAACAAGGGCAAGAAGAAGAAGATGAAGAAATATTATAATAAATTACTAATGAAGTTAAGGTAGCTATGGTTGGAATAATAAGTAAAAAAAAACATTTTTTTTATTGTGCTTAGGCTCACGTATGACCACTATCTTCCTACTGATGGTAAGCAATGATGTGGCCGACGATCACTTGTTTAAAAGTAACCTATTCGCTTTCGACTTAAATATGCCTAAGCTGTAACTATCAGAAATGTAAACGATAGACAACCGATAGGCTAGCAACTAGGCGCCAATGCCCAAGACTTTGAATTTCAAATGAACAAGTGCATCATTACTGATGATCTTTTAGGTTCGCTTCTCAATCGATATTGCAAAAACCATAATCATAAAGGAGGAAAAAATGTTAATAAATAAAAAAATGCAAAAAATGATGGAGCAATTAATAGACGTATACACGAATGCAATTATTTATTGATCTACCAGGAAAGTCATATGTGCAAAAGCAGTCAATGCCTTATGATGCCTGTCTACAACGTAGCCAATAGTAGCCATAGAATATAAAACCTACACAAATAAGAATAACTGCTTGATTTTTATAATCTTAAATCTCATCGTATTTTAAGCAGATATTAAAATATAAATGAAAGAAGCTGTGCCTTAAAATTATACAGAACTTATGTTTTGATATCTTGCTCTTACCACTAAAGGTATTTGACATATTATATGTCTATATTTAATAAACTAGTGCGCCACACTATCAACGACTGCATCACTGCTTACCATCAGGTGGGATCGCGGTCAAGGACTGATTAAAAAAAGCAATCAAACACAATGACCAGCTATGCACTCGTATACTTAAGTAAATACTCACTAATCTTAGGAAAAATAGTATAAACAGTGTACTGACTATAAGTCATGTCCAAATGCGTCCACAGAGGATCTTCCACCTTCACTGACTCCAACATATTCGGGAGTTTAGACATCAACCACTCCACATCTTTCACATCGACTAAACCATCATTGTTCCCGTAGATGCACAGAACAGGCACTGTCGTCGCACTGAGGTTGTATGCAGCAGGCTGCTCACTCCCGTACACCACTAAGTTCTTCTTCTTCCCATGGTTAAATTTCCTGAATCTCGTAGCCGTCATACTTTGCCCGTACCAGGCTATATTGTGTAAGGACGTTCCTGCTGGAAAGTGCCCGAAGAGCACCGTCGTAGTTTGGTTCGTGATAGAACCAGAGTGTGATGAGTCTACCTGCTCGAACACGTTTAAAAATGTCTCACACAGCCTCTGAGTGGCAACTGTCAGATGGCAGAAGAATCCCACGAACTCCTGACTGAACTCGCCCTTAGAGAACACTTCATGCACGCCGTAGATTGATAACGCACTTTCCATTCTATCAAACATTTGTGTCAACATCCTATAAATCTGTGAACTTGTATGGAATTGTCTGGATGACGGTGCTAAACTGATCAGTAATTGGGCTTTCTCACAGTACCCTGGCCTCTCAGAACACATTACTAAGAACGTCCCGGTTCCTTGTGAAAAGCCGATATAGTTCAGTTTTTTGAATCCTGTATAATCCAGGACGTAGTCGATCATCGCTGGCACATCGTACATCCCGATCTCCTCGATGTAAAAATTCCAATATTCAGCATCCTTGTCAGGGTTTAGGTGGACATGTCCTCTGGAGTAATAGTTCCCGCGGACATTGCCCAGCCATAAGTCGTAGCAGGCGTCAGAGATGAGGTAGGCGAGTCCAGCGTTGGGACCGGAGTCGATCCAGGAGTCCGAACTCTGCAGCAGCCCGTGCATCAGCAACACAGGGGGAGATCTCTTCCTCTTATGGCAGTTCTTGGCCTTCGCTATCCTGAACATGGTCAGGATATATCCATCGTCTGTGATGACATGATGTTCTTCAGAGATGTATCCATATTTTCCTGTGAGCTCCGTGAAGTTCATGAGCGAGTCTTCGGGATAGCCCATGGAGGTCTTGGTCTCTCGTCGTATCGGCAGCCATGGCGAGCGGATGACGTAGCCAACGGCGACCACGGCCAGGGATATGAACAGGACATGGAACGTGTTGAGTCGTTTCGAAGGCATGCTATCAACTGAGCCTCCTCCCTCACTAATAATCTAAACTATATAATGCATAAACCTGTATGAAGTTGGTTTGTGCGTCGGATAATGTTTTTAACCTTGTCAAGGTTCTTTAGGATTTTAATTATGTATTTGTTTTAATGGAGCGTTAGTTATAGGTTGCTGTTACCGTATTTTATGTTGTTATTTTTTTAAAGTTAGTTTAGCAGTTAATATTCAATAGTTAAAATAGCCATACCAAAAAAAATATATATTAAAATCTGTTGTGTTTTCTTCCGTTCCGTTTATTGTCAGATGTAAAGAATAAAACCATCTTTTCTCTTCTCATGAATGTCGTAAAGGAAGAGTGTGGCGATTATGGTAAACTCCCGCAATAATTCATCATCATCATTTCAGACAAAAGACGTCTACTGTTGAACATAAGCTTTCCTCAAGCGACGCCACAACGACCGGCCAAGTGAGGGAGCAGTTAGTTTTAACTTTGAGAAAAAGGTCGATCTTCGAATCCGATTGGACTGTACAGGAATACCTTTTCGTCTGCATTAATTAACATAACAAAAAAAACCTGTAATGCCATCGACCTAACTACCCTTCATATCGGTAGCGGTCAAGATTACGACAAGGTAAAAGGAGTGAAAAATCCTCGTAATGAGGTTAGACCAAATGCGAACAATGATGATGAGAAGATCTCCAAACTCAAGGAAGAATTAAGCGGGTTACGATAGAGTCTTGAGGGATTATCTGAAGTCCGTTCAGAGTATTGAAGAAATATCTGAAGCCTGTTCAGAGTATTGAGGAAACAATAATTATGAAATCTAATAACCTGCTTTATTTCTGAGAGGGTGACCAGCGAGTCATGCCAAGGCGGTACCGGATGTATCATCCTTAGCTCTCTTGTGAACAATGTGGCGAAGATCAAGAGTATGTTAATCTGGGTCCTATCTTATTCTCAAAATACAGTCTGTAGGATAATCGAGATTACGGATCGGACCATAAAATAAAAAATAAAATAAAATTACCTCCATAGTTCAAAGCATCGCGAAACTTATTGTGGTAGTGGGCAGGGTACATTGCTCGCAGAACAGAGGGTAGATGGGGCAGAACGGTTCTGGAGTCGCGACCATGTACTGATAAACGCACTCTATCCCGGAAAGGCCGGAACGGTCATTGGAAGACCTCCTAGAAGGTTGACCAACGACCAGGTGAGGATAAAATATTGATCTGCAGTTTTGAATTTTGATGATAATATTATACACCGTATGTGTATACATCGATGCAAAAACGAATGTAGCCAGGGATTCAGTACATGATCCTGAACCCCCAATTGGTAGAACTTTTATCTCAATTTTTTTTACTTCTTTCAAAAGAAAAAGACGAAAGCTTTATAGGATCTCTTTGTTGTCCATCTGTCTGTTCCTTTATCTCGATAACGCGTGGAAGTATTGTTACTCAAACATTTTTTGTGCACAAAATGAAGTAATTAATTTATTATTAATTTTTTATTCACAAAAAAAATATATTGCCCTAACACCGTCACTTTGTTGTTTAGTAGGTTAGGTTAGTAAAGAAATTATAATATTTTGTATATTAAATTAACATCAATAAAACGGGACAAGGGCACGAAGATGATGATGATGTATAAATAGATTATTATTTTATGTTTAGCATATTTTTTGTAGTTAGTCAGAAGCCAGTAAATCTGACTCCAGTCTGCCATGAACCCCAGTGTTACCCCAGTTAATGGGTTGTGGAGGTCTGGTAGGCAGCTGCTCCTCGTAAAATACTGGTATTCAGCTAAATCCGGCTTGACTGGAAACCGACCCCAATATAGTTGGGAAAAGGCTAGGCAGATGATGATATTTTTTGTAGTTACGACGCGAATGTAATATACATTATGACACTATCGTGTGAATTTTCTCACCTAATAATTTATGAACTAGATAATATTTGTATGATTAGATATATATTTAGTTAACGCGGAACCAAGTACGAATCACGTCGTCCTGTGAGTTTTCTTACTAAGTTTTTATTTAAATAATTATCTACTAGATTCTGTAGTCAGGTACTAGCATTATCGGCTTTGTAATGTTCCCACTGTTGGGACTCAGGCCTCCTCTCTAGGAGAGGGAATGGGCTGTAATCCACCGCGCTGGCCCAGTGCGGATTCGTGGATGTCACATGTCTTCGACTTTTTGGTTTTAGGACATGCCGGTTTCCTCACGATGTTTTCCTTTACCATTTTGAGATACTCAGGTAGAATAGTCGAAATGCTTTGGTTTCAGGTATTTGTAGCCTTCAAAAAGGAGGAGGTTATTTGGTCGGCTGTCCTTATTTTTTAAAATCTATGTTAAAGGATATTTCGATTTCGGAGCTCGTGGCTAGATAATAACAGCCGCACGGGTCGATCTTAAAGATTAAGCAACGCTTGCCAAGGTTGGTCTGTGGATGTAAGGTTGTAAGGTTGGTGTGTAGTTGGTGTGTGTCAGGTGACCATCTTAACATACTGAGTTTCCTCCGTGCTTCGGAAAGCACGTTAAGCCGTAGGTCTCGACTGGCATTTGTAGATCTTTGGCGGTCGTTACGGATAGTCAGAATCTGTCTCCAGTCTTGCCATGAAGTACCGTGTTACCCCAGTTAATGGGTTGTGGAGGTCATTCAGCTAAATCCGGCTTGACTGGAAGCCGACCCCATATAGTTGAGAATAGGCTAGGTAGATATAGATGTAAAGGATATCTCGATCAATCGCAAACCGATTTTTATTTTTTTTATTTCGATACTCCCGAATAGGTCCTATTAAAAATATTGTAATGACCTGGTAATAAACTTCAAAGTTATGAAACAGATTTCTTCATAAAATCATAGCAGCATTTGGTCTATCACAGCCCACAGCTGGGCATAAGCCTCTCACTAGTTATACATTATTTAGTAAATATACCGAACACTACCAACAAACCAGAAGTAACGGAATATAATACCTAGATACGAATATATTATAGTTATTATAAACCTATTTTTAATTATTATTATAAATTACATAAAATTTGCAGTTTTTATATGTAATTATTTAATTTTGCATTCCGCAATCACCCACCCGTGACGCTGAAAATACCCGAAACAATGAAAATTGTAATAAAATAACTGTCTGGGTTTTTCCATTTAGTTTAAATAAAGTTAGAAATAAAACTCAGACATGAATAACGTATGCTGCTTACGCATTTTGTTTCCTGGGTTTTTTCTAGAAACAAATCCAGTCAGGTATTGAAATAGGTAACTAATTTATTAATGAAACTTGGAATAATTTACTTTCTAGACAAAATAATGATTTGGAGTCTAGTGGAATTGCCAACGTATCTCTGGAATGCTCAGATCCCCCCGTTTCCCCCCGCATTCCCTTAGCTCGCCCGGCAAGTGTCAGGTATGGTCAGCATCTTTGTTATCGATACGCGCGTCGATAATTTGTCTAGTTCTCTGTTGTTGTTATATTGTTTTTGATTTTTATTTCATCGTCAAGTTAATGAGACCGAGTTGTAGGTACGACATAATTATACACGTACCTCGCCTAGGCGGCAGTACGAGTGTCTATGCATTTAATTCCGGCTAGCAACGCTCGGATAGAGCCCCACTGACCTTTGAAGTAATGCATATTTTTTGCGAAATGTTGATAGATTTAAGTATGCTATGTACTGTTCGAAAAAAACTCAATCTCTTTTTTTTGCGTAAATATATTTTTAAAGTTCGAAGCCGTTTAAAAAGATAATGCCATTAAATTATTATTTTTTTGGCAAAAGTATTAGTCATACAAAAAAACTATGTGTTGCAAATGTTATATTTGAGTTCATAATAAACATTTTTTTAAACCTTTCATTCAAGCTGTTACCGAAGATTAGGCTATAGAAAGTTACTGTTTTATAACCAGCCATCCTTGGTGAAATATAGCAACTATTAGTATACATGATTATTTAATTTCTTACAAAGCAATAGCGAACGTTTAAGAATGCATAAAGCTGGTACCCAGTGATTTATTAGCGACACTCCTGGCTCACTCACGCAATGAAGTAAAGTTAATGTAGCCTTCATTATTATTAGCACAAAGATCCACCTGTGTACCGTACGGCACGGCTGGCGCAGTGGTTGAGGCCCACTGCTGTGAGTTCTAATCCCGCACGGCACAAAACATATTATAGCCTTTATTTATGCATTCTCTCGATAACTAGGTATCTTCACAAGTTTTGATAGACTATAATTGAAAACGAAATAATTTTGAAGCAACTTTTTACTCAGTGGAAAGGCGTTTAATTGCTGATCCACATTTAGTTAAGTCAGTACAGACGTAGACTAGTCAGCCTTTTGGTATTTTACAGGATGTATTCTATAGAGTGAGTGTAAGAATTGCATAATTTAATTCCACAATCACCTCTCTACCATCGGGCAATCCGACGTACATCGAGTGCCTACCCTAACATCTGAACGACCCGGACTAAGTTATCGTTTACGAGTACCTATATCGTGTACATCGAAACACATGAACTATTTGCCTGTAGCGGTTTTCTCATCTGATTATAATTTAGATCCTTAATGGCTAGCGTGAATATAAGTTCTTAATAAACTAGTGCGCTTCACCATCAACGATAGCATCACTGCTTACCATCAGGTGAAATCGCAGTGAAGCACCAGTTTATATCATTTAAAAAAATACTGATACGTCTCAACAAGACTAATAACACATAATAACAAAAAGTAATAAAAACTTAAGTGTTATTGACACATAATAATATAAGCGTTATGTAAATCAATTAAACATTAAGTAATTTTCCGTTTAACAGCTATGGTTATATAGGTTAGGAGTCAATATAGGAAATTCCCTAAATAAAACTTCCCAGCAAGAAAACTAAGGGTCAGCTCATACCGTGACGCGACGCGACGCTGCATGCACATTTTAATTACTCAGATACCCGCGAAACGAGACACAATAGTAAAACAATAACAGCGCGGTCTCATAGGACCGGTTGGGGATTCAAACGTTAATAGAGTTCCTCAAAATAGAACTTTATTTACTACACGAAAACATTGTGAGAATTTAGAATACATTGCTTCATGCAACGCTGCGCCTCGTGACGCCGCGCGGCGTCTCGCTGCGCAGCGGAACGTTTTTACATTCGCGACGTCGTGTTGCCGACGATTTTACTATGTGCCTCGCAACGTTGCGATACGTCTCGTGGCGGCGCGCGGCGCAGCGCTAAACCACTGGCCTCTTCCTGTATCGTCGCGTCGCGTCGCGTCTCAATGTGAACTGAACCTAAATGGGCCAGATGACGTCAACATGGACTGGTTCAAGGGCTACAAAGATGGTCCTACGTCAGAAGGATGGCGAAGGAGATCGAATGTGAAGCGTATCTTAATACCATACAAATGGCTGATTAGACAAATATTGTTTTAAGTGTTGTTCAAAAGAATATTTTTTTAGCATAAGCACTATCGGCCGTATAATGTTCCCTTTGCTGGGACTCAGGCCTTCTATCTAGGAGAGGGAATGGGCCATAATCCACCGCGCGGGCTCAGTGCGGATTGGCGGATGTCACATGTCTTCGAATTTTTGGATCTAAGATATGCCGGTTTCATCACGATGTTTTCCTTCACCGTTTTGAGAGCAGTAGATTTAGAATAAGATTTTAACGTAAATGTAAATCTAATTGAATAAAAAATAAAATGATTAAATTATTTTCGGTCAATCGAGTGCAGTATTATGCAAAAAGTAGTTTTTACCAGCTAATATTATCGAGTCTTACTTTCTCGGCAAGTTTTGTAGAGCTAACCTAGTCAAAATGATTATTCTCAGCTGTGATAACGCTTAGCCCTTTCCAGTTCAGAACCTTGCAGACATATTCCACTGCGGCTGTAGATATAGTTTCCAAAAAATGTCGTTTCTCCGAAGTTCCTACATTGCCGCATCTCGAGCTATTAGCCTTCAAATCCAGAAGAGATCACCATTTCTAGTTCTTAGTTCTTAGGTTACCTACGTAAGACCTAGACCTGGAGCCTAACCTAGTTCTGAATTATTTATGGTCGAATAAACTAAACTGAGCCCATACGGGCCATGTGCGCCGATTTAGGCACGTCAGTCTCCATACATTTTATACGGCAACTATATTTGTAGAGCAACAGATCAACGCCACGCGACGTGGTTCTACGTTCAAATCAGGCGTCGCCCACGTGTGAGTCCATCTAAAGTAGTTCCCGCTTAATCCCCGACCGGTCGCATGAGACCGCGCTGTTATTGTTTTACTATTGTGTCTCGTTTCGCGGGTATTGATAGGTTAAGTAACAATAATATCTTGACCTACGTTACATCACAGACAATTGTGTATTTGAAATCATAAAAATCTAAATACATATTACCAGAACATTTCGGTGACGATATTGTCTCGAAAACGATGTAAACCGTATACTCATAACATTCAAACATTATGTGACCTTGCGTAGGACACCTTAGTAATATTTTTATAACCAGGAAACACATTTATATTATTACACTTTTGTTGACAAACAAACTTGTAGACACCTTTATATTATTATTATATTGACATTCAATAGAACCATGTAACAATATGTGTGCATGAATGGTATTCTACTAGCTGTTACCTGCGACTTTGTCTGCGTTGAGTTCGTAAAACTGTACAAAAATTCTGTGCTTGCATTCCACTCGGAAAGCGTCAAAATCATTTACCTCTTTTACTTTTTCATAGGATGGTAAATGGTAAAATAACAAATTTCCTTCAGGAAACATTTTATGTAAGTACTCGTACATCTTTTTTATGTCCAGATGTATAATAAACAGAAAGAGTATGTAAGAGCCGTAGCAGTTGGCGTTTCTGCCTACCCCATCTCAAAAGGCATTCGTTTATATATATTTCTGGTTTCATCATCATCATCATCATTTTCAACCGGTTGTATCCCACTGCTGGGCGAAGGCCTCCCTCTCCTTTTTTCACGCGCGCCTATCTTCAGCCTTTGCAGGCCAGTCTCTCCGGTAGTTATCCAACTCATCTCTCCACCTTCGCCTCGGTCTGCCACGATGTCGTCTTGCGTTTAATGGGTAAGTAGTCTTTTTAGCCCACAGCTCGTCTGACATGCGGCAGACATGTCCGGCGTTTATTTCTGGTTTATGTTATGATAAAGCAACGTATAACATTTTATTATGATTAAAATTTGTTCTTCAGAAAAAAACATATTAGCCCGCAATATAATTTTTAGCAACACTATATAAATGCTTTATTTTATTATATTGACAGTCAATAGTATTAGGTATATAACGATGTGTGTGCATGAATGGTATTCTATTATCAATAACATTTAATAACAATTACAATCTAGGGTAAGGTCTCTTTTTGTTATTGATTCATTATATAAAACGTGTCTAACTGCAGTTTTGTTGTGTCATTGATACAGTTATGTTTTCATTATACTAACTACATAATAGTTAGATAGGAATAGGTAGGCTATAATTCAAGGTCAAAATAACTTAGAATAGATACCAAAACCAAAAGTATTGCCTATATTTTGATGCAAACGGATAGATAAAGTTAAGTCACTGCAGCTGAGTTGAAATACGCACAATTTGAGGGTGAAGTCGTTTTGGCCTTTTTTCGATTTGATGGTAAACTCCTTAAACTGTTTGGGCCCAGTAGGTGGTTATGTTAATAGCAGCATCGATGGCACTCATCAGATCCTCCAAATTGCAGGTGCATTAGCATTTAAACGTGATTCCGGTGCTTCTGTTCAAACAATTTGCCACATGTTTTGGAGTCAAGAAACTGCAGATACTGCCCATATATGTCGAACGATGACCAGCCTGATACTTTCAGCACCAGCACAGATTACTAAATAGTTACTACGTAACAGATACTTCACTCAGTAGAAAAATTACAATACCTACTGCTATAATAGCCTACATCGTCGCGCCAGCAACCACTGCATGCTAAAATGTGCCTAAACGCTCAAGCGTACAGTCGTGATTGCTTCGCACCGCGCGATCCCGCAGCAATCGCAGGGCTATATAATTAAATTACCATGACTTTTTGTGTTTATGTTATTGAGAACTGTGAATGTTCTGACTTATAGTTACAGTTTAAAATTGTATCGTTTATAAAATATTTCTATTACAAATTTCGTCGTTCTTTCGTCATTGACAGGTAAATGGAAAAATGTTAGGTGTTTATCCCTTCTTTTACTTGATTTGCACCCATCTACAGCAAACAAGGCACCACACGGCATCGTAATACGCGTACGAACGAACAGCATTATTAAAATAGAACGGCGTGCGCGCGCTTCGCTTGCGAAAATCGCACTGAATTTGATCCGCTAGCGGACCGAGAGCGCTCGGCTGGGCGGTAGGCACTTATAGCGCGCAAGTACATGGAGTGACGGAGGCCTGGCACCAGTGTCAAATACTACATTACCAGCCTAAAAATTTACGCTTAAAGGCTATGGTTATAGTATATCACACTAGGTACTTATTATTATTATTTGAAAACCGATTAAAAGATATTTCGGATTAGTTTCTTTCGCTTAATCGTCAATTTGACGGCGCTGGCCCTTGTACTACTACATTGTAATTATATGAATTAATCATTTAAGTGGCCTGCGTACACCGCGCGCTATCTCGAGTTGAGACGAAATAAAATACGTTTTGGAGGTTGATAGAATCAATCCAGATAGTATAAACAATTCTTGGACACACTGACTGGAGTAAAGTCATCATCCGCACACTTACAGTTGCTTGCTGTGATAGCAATTCAAACTATTGGAAATTTGGGAGATGTTCCGTAATACCAAAAATGATGAATGAAAAATTAATGTATTTCCATTATTGTTTCGAGTATTTATAACTTGATAATAATATCTGTGTTCCTACGAAGAGATATTTTGAAATATTGTTGTTTGTAATATAGAAAAAACAAAATAAAAACATGACATTTTCGCTGTGAAAATGTGCAAATTTAAATTCGCTTAAATTTCGTTTGGGGTAAGTTTTTCAACAAAAAGACGACGTAGGAACCTAGATAATTATTGTCTGAATCCGAATAACATCATATTATGGTGTAAATATGCTTAAACTGCAAATGATTTTGGTATTACGTTTTTGTATGGACAATTCTAACGTCGCGCCCGCCTTAACGTTTGAATCCCCGACCGGTCCTATGAGACCGCGCTGTTATTGTTTTACTATTGTGTCTCGTTTCGCGGGTATCTGAGTAATTAACTTTTAAATAATTTCAGACGAAGTCCATAGTTAAAAGGTACATGATTAAAGATACCGTACCTGGGCAAATTCTGCATAATCTAAACTAATATTATAAAGAGGAAAGATTTGATTTTTGTTTGTTTGTAAGTATGGTACGATTTAACTTAAAAACTACTCGATCGATTTAAAAAATTCTTCTGCCTTAAGATAGCTACATCTTCCCTGAGTAACATAAGCTATTTATTTTCTAATTTCATGCTTTAATTCTTTCGAATCCGTTCACTAGAAAATAGAGGCGGGTTTTCGCCTCTGGGATTTCCTAGTAGCAGAACAGATTCTGGATTTTAGCCCCGTTTGAATAAATCGTTTATTTAACAGAATACATGAGGTACGAGTACATCTTTCGTGGTAACAATTTCAAATAGTTTCATTGTATTCGACTTTCAAATCGTGAAAATATTTAAATATGCATGGGTAGGCACAATTGGGCATAGTCACATTGTACAGTAAAATTAGTTTGAATAGCAATAAGCTAACCTATTTAATAAACATAATTATGACCTTAGAGTCCGCGCCACGACTCAAGTCCGACGGCGAAAAGTCGAACTAAAGGTGACAGCTCCGTCATCTTGTCGTTTGACAGTTATGAACGTTACGAATGTTGTTTATAGATTTGTGTTGTTTTTTATTGGAAGGAGATTGATTATGGAGCGTTAAGTCATAAGAAGTGCAGCCAGAGAAATAATTCTTAAGGTGAAAGAGTTTTGTGAACTGGAGAATAAAAATAACGAGTTTTGACCCCTTTACAAAATGTTCAAATGGGAGTCGCTGCTATGACAGGTAAATTTTAGGGTTGCAAACTCATTGATGTGTACCTAATTTTATGGAGTAACATAAACAAATATGGCTGAAAAATTTCTTGTGGTAATGGATAATGATCCGAACAAAGTTCCTACGATATCAAGCTTAAAATCACGAGTGGTTAAGACAAAAACGAATTGAAGAAAGATGGACTAAACCAGTGTTATACGACATTATTATAATAAAGAACCACCACTATTTGCAGTTGATGAACTACTGAAACAGGTACCACTGTGACCTAAATCCCATTGAAAAAAATTGGAGTTTGGTAAAAAGACGCGTTGCTGAAAAAAATGTGGCTCAAGATCCAAAAAAAAATAATAGAACTGACAGAAGTTGCTTTTGCTAGTATTACGCTAGAAGACTGGATCGTTCAGTGTAACCACGTGGAATATCTTGAAGATGAGTATTTTAAAAATGACGGAATAATTGATGTGAAAATGGAGAGATTCATAATATCAACAGAGAGTGATAGTGATACTGAATCTGATCCACCATCCACCGACGAAGAATTGAGTAACAGTGATTGCGATATATCTCGTATAAAAGAATTATAATATCATAATGACCACAACTATTGCATTAAATTGTATTAAACTTTATAGTATTGTTTTAATGATAATAATTCTTTGTTTTATTACTTGGGCAAAAAAAACATGAAAATCCGAGAATAACAATAGTTTTGGAGTAATGGGATGTGGGAGAAAATTTCTTCTCACTGGCAACATTTTATTACGCTACTGAGGCGCCGCGTCTATCGGTCATGAGTGGTGGCGCGGACTCTAGGTAAAACGGGGTGAATAGGAACGCAGGGGTGAATAGGAACGAAAGTTTGATTTTAATTTTTACTTTGGTTAAATATTTTATCTTCATTTCTGTATAAGCATCGCCTTTTATTACAATTAATGGATAAATAGGAGTAATTAAATGCTGGAAAAACCTGTTAAATAACGTTAAAATCCAGTAACCATTTTCGTTCCTATTCACCCCTGCGTTTCTATTCACCCCATTTTACGGTACTATTTAGTTAATCAAATATTATGTCAGCAAACGAATGGGACCTACTTGGGTCGCTCAGTCGCTGCCTACTAAAATTGTGAAAAAAGAAATCTTTTACGCCCTTTTTTGGCTTAGAAAATCATCACACAACTTCTGCCCTAAGCATAGCGAGGGAATATCTGCTTTTTACTGACTAGATTCTACCCGTGTTCGTTCAGTTGTTACGTGACCCTTCTGAACAATCCCTGTAATGTAATATTAGTTATGGTTTCAAAGTTAAAAATACTTGAATTAGGACATGTACGTACCTAATACTTTGAATCCCGGTGATATATTACTGAAAAAAGTAAATAAAAAAACACGATCACTAAATAAATTTTGAAATAATTATCTATTTAATTACCATGTAAAAATATACTATCATATTATATTAATATTTACATAGATACTTAACGGAAAAATAAGTATCACAAAAACAAACTTAACTTTAACTATTTTATTATTCATAGTTACTACTATTTTTAGCTCAAACTTCGACCTTGTATTGTGTTACAAATATCTACATAACCTGAATTAAATCATACTATGTATCTCACATTAAAAATATTATGCTTCTTTAACATTCGTACGCAGGTAAACATTTTAATTTTTGCATTTCCTGAAGACTAGATTTGAATAATACTTAAAAAAAGCACTTAAATAAATACATGATCAATTAAATCTATTTATATAAAAACCGGGCAAGTACGAGTCGGACTCGCACACCGAGGGTTCCGTACCAACTTAATTACGGTTTACGATTTAAGACGTATTAAAAAATACCTACCAGTCACTCCCCCGTACCGGAAGACGCTTTGTTGAAAGGCTTCCCACAAGGCGGATCAATGACCTGGTGAGGGTCGCGGGAATCCGATTTATGCGCTCACGTCTTCTCATTACGGCGATAACTTGGGACAGGCCTTTGTCCAGCAGTAGACGTTTTTGGAGATTTAATGAAGATGATTACCATATTAGATTCAGAGGAGTAGCAGATTAGACAAACGCTGAATCACCACCGATCATCTGTATTTCAAACCATACCAAACTGTCAAAATACAGAGAGGAGCTTGTGGCTAGATAATAACAGCCGCACAGGTCGATCTACAAGGTTAAGCAACGCTTGCCAAGGTTGGTCTGTGGGTGACTATCTTAACATAACGAGTTTCCTCCGTGCCTTGGAAAACACGTTAAGCCGTCAGTCCCGGCTGTCATTTGTAGATCTTTGGCAGTCGTTACGGATAGTCAGCAAAACTGACTCGTCTTGCCAAGAAGTACCGTGTTACCCCAGTTAATGGGTTGTGGAGGTCTGGTAGGCAGCCGTTCCTCGTAAAATACTGGTATTCAGATAAATCCAGCTTGACTGGAAGCCGACCCCAAAATAGTTGGGAAAAGGCTAGGTAGATGATGACCAAACTGTCAAAATCAAGTATTATGAAGCCAACGATCGGCCATTATTCTGATACAATTTTAATAACAGACTTGAGTCTCAGTCTTCACCCTTGACATTCAAATTGTCACTAAACGACAAAATTTTGAACGATACATTATTAACACATCTAGAAATAGCAGTAGGTAGGTATAGTAGTTGCGTTATAACATCGCTACACCAAGCGGTCATCGACCCATCTTACTTCATTTTTCATTTAAAAACTGGAAATAATGAAATGAAGAATTGATGGCCAGGAATTATGAGGTGCTGAATATTTTTACATTTTCGCAGTTTCAGGAAAGGACGATGAACTTTGGCGCTACGTAAAAGTGACGTGTCATTCCTATATATATTTTTTTTAACTTTTTGATAAATTGTTGTCGCTGTCTGATTCTCACTTTTTGAACCGGATTTTCGCTTTGCAAATTTTCTTCCTAAAGTTAGTAGTAATAGGTATTTTATGTTTTTTTGGCTTTGCATTGTATTTCTTTATGTATATAGTACTACATTATTTAAGTTATTGTATAAACTGTACTGTTATTTTTTGGTGTACAATAAAGTTTCTTCTATTCTATTCTACATTATCTGAATTTGATTAAAAGTTCAAAGTTTTTATGTAGGTGTGTGTGCTGTATGTGTTGGTTATTCACTCGTTCACAAACGGCAGAATGGATTCAGTTAATATTTGACTCACAGCTACAAGTAGAACACCCCAGGACACAATCTACTTATGTGTCCAAACACTCTTTAACCCTTGGGTTAATTTACTACATTCGCGTCAGCGAAGCCGCTGGCAAAAGGCAGTTTATGCACCCTGTATTCATAAACGTAATTCTCTATGTTTATCAACCCGTAATGCCAATGACCGCTGTTACGTCGATAAAACGAAGCAACTATAGGAAGTGTATAATGCTATCGGCTTGTCAATCTACATGTGAAAGGCCGGCAGTCTGATGCGGAAGACCAATGGTTAGCATTGACGACCGATACTGTCTTGTTTTGTTTTGATATGAGTTCAGGAAAAAGCATAAAGCAGTCGAAGCCCAGAGCTTTACAGACTGAAGGTCTTATGTTTGAACTGGGGATGTGACTGAAATGATTATAAATTATCAAAACAATATTCGGAAACGGAGTTTGTCAACAGTTTTCAGAATGGCATTCTGTGGTGTTTTTATTCGGGTCCAGTTTCATACAGACACAGTCAAAAGTTTTAAATTCAAACCATCTAAGCATCTACTCCAATGTATACACAAAATTTCATGCAAATAGGTCAAGCTGTTTAGGGATTAGGCAATAAACACCTAAAAAATCTATATAATAATATACATATTTATTTACCTTTGTATCTACCCTTATTTTGTAAATAATATTGTTATCTCTAAACCACCTTTGGTTGATTAGTAGAAAATACCTAAGGCATTAAATCCTTTAATAAACTATTAAATAAATATAGCACATCATATAAAAATATAGTGAAAGTAATAAAGAACCGGTTATTATAATGTAGGAGCAGTAAACACGACTCTCACACAATCTACAGTTTAATGAAGACTGTATCTAGACAATATCAACAAGTAATATCGCAGCTTCCCGTGCTGGCGCTGTCGTATTAATGTCACTGAGCATGCGACTGCAGAAGAACCGTTAAGGGTTGACATATTTCAGGAGACGACCCTGATTCTGAGTAGTCAGAAGCCAGTAAATCTGACTCCAGTCTTGCCATGAAGTACCGTGTTACCCCAGTTAACGGGTTGTGGAGGTCTGGTAGGCAGCCGCTTCGTGTAAAATACTGGTATTCAGCTAAACTCCGGCTTGACTAGAAGACCCAAGTCGATGGCGCGTTGTGCTCCACACGTGCCTCAAAAAGATGTCACTAAAACTGAAGGGGCCTAGTGGAGCCGACGCCTGTTAAGCTAAGAATAAGTGAGGTGTACAGGTGGATTTTAATAAGTAAGAATTTAACACTCTCCCTCGCTTCACTCAGAGAGGAAGAGGTCATTAAATCCCACCTTGAAAAAAAAGATATTTTTAATCTGATGCCGACGAAAACCGGTCGTTGTGGTGACGCTTGGGGAGGCCTATGTCCAACAGTAGATTTTTTTTTGGCTGAAGTGACGATTGTATTTCTTTCAGGCATATTTCAGACTGGTACTTCTGTAGCAGACTCTTGGTGACATCTATAGAAGAGCGACGCTCAGCCGAGTGACCCAGTTAGCGCGGTCGATGTGGGGTCAACGACCCAGCCTGATTGATCGCCACTTTGGGAAGCGCTGGAATGTTGCCAATGATAGCGGGGTAATTGCTGCAGATTCAAAGATAGTGCGGTTATTATGCTTTATTTGGACTTGATGGAGAAAATTGTTCATTATCGTTTAGTGAAAAAATGTGAAAATTCGTTCCTCTTCTTCTTCTTTTCGTGTCGATGTCCTCTTACTAAATTATTTCTGACCAGTTTTTGGTAACTTGCAGGTTCGTTGTCAAATCTTTTTATACGACACTAAAACATCAGGCTTTTAAACGGGAACGAGAGGACTACCTACTTTACGTGAAGTGCCCACCTGACTTCCTCATCCTATGATAGGATGACTTGATACTCCTTGGTTTACTAGCGCCAGATTGTAAGTCTGCAATCAACTTTACTGGACATATGTATTACCAATCCGTACTGGACTCAAGACCAATCAGATCTGGACCCATGACGAATCCTCACTGGGCCAATGCCCCATCCGCACTGGACCCATGACAAATCCGCACTGGACCCATGTCAAATTCACACTGGACCATGTCTAAAATGCACTAGAACCAAGACCAATCCACACTGGATCTACAACCAATCCGTGTTGGGCCTATCCTTACTGCATCCATAATCAATCCTAACTGGACCCATGACCAGGAGGAGCTCGTGGCTAGATAATAACAGCCGCAGGTCGATCTTCAAGGTTAAGCAACGCTTGCCAAGATTGGTCTGTGGATGGGTGACCATCTTAACATAACGAGTCTCCTCCATGCCTCGGAAAGCACGTAGGTCCTAGCTGTCATTTTTAGATCTTTGGCAGTCGTTATAGATAGTCAGAAGCCAGTAAATCTGACTCCAGTCTTGCCATGAAGTACCGTGTTACCCCAGTTAATGGGTTGTGGAGGTCTGGTAGGCTGCCGCTCCTCGTAAAATACTGGTATTCAGCTAAATCCGGCTTGACTGGAAGCCGACCCAAATATAGTTGGGAAAAGGCTAGGTAGATGATGATTGGACTGGACCCATAACCAATATGCACAGAACCCATTCCCAAGCTACACTGGACCCGTGACCAATCGCACAAGGCCAAAGATCAGTTCAAACTAGGCCCGCATGATATATTACGACCCATTCCCTCTCCTAAAAAGCTGACCCAAATCCCAACATTGACTACATCATAATTCTGCTTATATGCTTATAAGCTCCTCAATCGTGACCCCACATCACCTAATAACTACTCTACGATCATATTAATCACTCTTACCACGCTATAGCGACTATCCGCGAAAAGGTCAGGCTGTCTCCTCGAGATGTCGTTAGAGTCGACTAAGGGATTATGCCAAGAGGCCATGGAGTTAAAGGGTACTCTATAGCTGCCACCATAAACCCTATAGGCTTATAAATAGTGGGATGGAATCTGTTACGATGAGATACAGAAGATGTAGGATGTAGACGATAGAAGGTATATTTATAGAGGTCTTATAAAATAATAAAATTCGGTTTACGAATTTGGACAGATTTGTTGTGGTAGAAGATTTTTCGAACTCAAAATCTTTTAATTTCACAGAGATCCGCATGGAAGTTTGTAAAATGTCAGAAGCTAGGATTTTAATTGGTCGTTTCCTATGGAGTGGAATCCGCAAGTAACGACATAGGTGAGATACTCAAGGTCAAATATCACACTAATATAAAAAATGTGAATGTTTGTAAATGTGTGTTTGTTACTTCTACATGCTTCAACGGTTAAAGAGTTTGGCACTAGGGTTATACCTACTCGTATGTTCCCTTAGGATAATTTTCAGATTTCACGCAGGCAAAACCGCAGACAGTAGCTAGCGCATGCGTAAAAATCATAAAATACCCGTAGACCCGTAGACCTACAAAAAAAAAACTACCAAAACCTCACTATTCAAATCAATTACAAGCTACAATACCATTATCTATGTACCCTAGTATTATCTTAATTTTCTCGCACAAACTACGTGTGCCCTTTTCGGAAACATTATGTAAGTTGTGGGAACCGGAAATTAATCGCTACCCATGTGGAAACTAATGGCTTAGTTTTCCCTTTCGTCTAACCGGTCTAACCTTATAAAGAATTGATATTAAATCAATGTTTTTTCATAGCTATATTATAGTTGCGTCCATAATGAAAATTAAGCAGTTATTTTACATAATTTTAATATTTATGGCTATATATATACTTTGTTACCCGACTACGATCGGAGGAGGGTTATGTTTTTCGAATGCATGTTTGTAGGTATAGGTAATTATTTGTTTGGCAATCCCTTAAGCCTAAACGGCTTGATGATTTTAGCTTGAGAGATGTCTTTGATTCGTTTTAGTAATGAGAGTGACACTGAGTAGAACGGACGTTAAATTGTATGTCATCAATTATTGTATTTCGTTCCTTAGTTATGTTGGGTATCAAAATATAGGTTTTGAATAGACAATAACAGTAGTACTTATTACTCACATAAAAATAACAAATAAAAAGTGGACAGTGTCAAAAAACTCGCTGCAAAAAACAACTAAGAAGATCGAAAGTAATATAATCGATGATTGCACTATAGTGTGGCCATTAGTGCTGTGCACTGCCTGAGGTATGCGCGGCGAGGTGGGAGGCGAAGAAAAAAGTGCATGAGTTCACATGAGATCGATACATGTCGGACAGATCTTACGATTTCAGTGTGCATTTCTAAAGCAAGACTTGGGGCGGGACGACGGTCGGAGGCTATCTGTAATATATTATACTTACTTAGTTGATTAAAATATAACCCAAATATACTCCTATTTTATTAAAAATGTGCAGGTGACAAATAAGAACTAAACTTATAATTCAAAGCAGGACTTTTTTATATTAACAAACAATTATATATTCTAACGAAAGTTATTCTGACATAGATTCCGTTTCAACTTCATCTTCGATTTCGTCATCATCTTCATCTTCCACTTCGCCACCGGAACTTGAATCAGAGTCTTGCAAATTTATTATGAATGAATCGATAACATTATCGAACCTACTATCGCGACTCCAGTAATCGTTTTCATTTTTCTGGACATGATCGTCGCATCTCTGCCATTTTTCCGCCGTGAATTCCGAAAACAATTTATCCAATAAGATAATTTTTTCGTCTAGAGAAGAATTAATATAGTTTTGGGCTATGTTGTTTTTAATATCAGCCCAGACCAACTCAATTGGATTTAAATCCGGATGGTACGGAGGTAAACGCAGAACAGTGTGTCCACTGGCTTTCAGGAGTTCGTCAATTCTATACACGGGTTCTTTTTGTGTATTTTTGATAAGAAGTAGCAGTTGAGCCTTTGTCATGGTTCCTGAAAATTCTACATTATGGCGTAGCAACCAGTTCTGCATTTCACTTTTGAGGCTTCATATAGTTGGTTTCTTCTCAACCTGAACGCTGTGGTAAGACGCGTTGTCCATTACAACTACAGAATTCGGCAGCAACTTATCTTTTAACTTTTCATCTACCCACTTATAAAAAGTAGGTCCGCTCATATCTCCATGATAGTCACCGGTTCTAGCATCTGATTTGAATATAGTCAATGCATCATCCAATAAGCCATTTCGACAACCAGCGTGAAGAATTACCAATCGCCGTCCTTTCCCAATATCAGCATGAATTCCGGGTTCTGACGATGATTGCCAACATTTGCTGGCATGGTGACCGGCGTTGATGTATGTTTCATCAAGAAAATATATGTTGCGGTTTTGCGTTCTGTAATTTCTGATTTGTGTTAGATATTTTTTCCGCCACACTGTAATATTAGGCTGCTCTATAAGAAGAAGTCTCTTTGATTTGCATTTTTTGAAACGGTAGCCCATTTTGTGTAAAAGCTGTCTTAAATATTCCCGTCCACAAGTCAATATGCCATCCTTTCTCAAACTTGATAGTAGCTTACGGACACTTGGTATTTTTTTGTCAACTTCGTAAAACTGATGAATTTTTCTTCTGATAACTCCAAGGTCAAAGTCATCCACAACGTGTTTTTTCTTTAGAACTTTTGGTTTTTTTGGAAATTGAAATTTTAATTGGCTTGAATTTTCAATTGATAAATAACCCGCAGAAATCACATTATGCACGGTTCTTTTGCTGTACCCCGTAGCCTCCGCAACGATTTTGGCAATATTCACATCATTTTTAAATTCAAAGCTTTCTTTGTCTGCTTTTCTTTTCATAAAATATTCAGCCACCTTAAAAATGGCAGTCTTTATATCACGAGATAACGCACGACCCATCTTTGAATATTTATCCCATGTGCGTCTGACATAGACAGTCCGATACAGATAACACTACCTGCCGCCACGAGCGTTGACGGCGCCGTGACAGAGCGCAGCAGTCAATTCTCCCCCCCCGTCTCGCCGCGCACATACCTCAGGGAGTGCACAGCACTAATGGCCACACTATAAAACAAATTCTAATAACTGCCACTGGATTGGAACTAAAATAAATTCCAACAACTGCCGTGACTGGTTTTAAACTTTTAGATCGTTTTTTGCGGTTTTTTTATAACTAAACAACACAAATTAATGTGAAAGGTGATGTGTAAATACGAGCTGTAGGTCGTATTTCACACTCGAAATCTTACAAGCCTTAATTAAACTTTGGTCTATGCCGCTTGGCAGCATATAACTCAACTATTATTTAGAGGCCATTCATACTATTCATAAATTACGTCACAAGCTAAGAAGGGGATGGTGGGGGCGAAGTGTGACATTGTCTGACAAGAGCAGCTGAGAGGAGAGGAGCCGTTTTATGACGTCACATTTAAAAAAATATATTTTTTGTAATTAATCTCGAAAAACATGGAATAACTTAAAAAACCTTACTTGTAATGTTGTTGAATGTGTTGTCATATTGTACAAATAATTTATTTTATTAAACTAATTTCTGAATAGCTATTTTAATACTCATTTATAGATTGTAGAAAATATATATATAACCTCACACTAGAGTGAGCAATTCTCACAACAGTGACCAAAATTGACCAGGATCCTTGTCCTGCTATGCATTCAATATAATTGCAACTGTGAGTTAACAATGACAGTTCTTCATACATTTGCGTTCGCTGATTGAAGGTTGTCTCGGCGTGGAGCTTGTCGCCATGAAAATGACTTTTAGAGAATAGCACCGCTGGTCACTGTTGACAAGGACGGGGGGTTTTTAGGTGGGATCATCAAATGCCTTCTCCCAAGTGCGGAGTGGGAGGTCTTATCAGATTACTACTGACTAAATCCCACTTCTACGTACCTTCTTTGCCTTGCTTTCCAGTTCAAGCAATCATGAAATTTATGTTACACAAATAATGAACAACCCCTTTCCGCATTTCATCCATTTTCTATCAACAGCTCACCCCGCTGATCCCACTGGTATTGATTCAAACGGAGCACAGCTGGCTCCAGACGCAGACAGCCACTTGACCCAGTTACTAAACGTTACTGAACGAGGCATGACCTCCCGTGACCTCTGCAGGATGGGGACTAACGTGGTGCGTTAACTTTATTGTGTTATGAGTATATGACATAGTTGAATGGTTCTAAGGAAGTACAAATTATGTTTGAAAAAGATAAGGAAAGAAATGGCGGAACGAATTGTATGTCTTCCTAAGGAATTGGCAAGAAGTGGCTCAAAGCTGGGAAAGATGGCAGGATCTAGTCCCACAGCTGGGCAAAGGCCTCCCGCCTTTGCCCAGCTGTGGGACTAGATATAATAATAATAAAAGTAAAAACATGTAAACCAACCTGTGTTCCTTCAGAACTAACCTATTGGTCTAAGGGTTAGTGGCCCTGATTGCTATGCCGGAGGTCATGGGTCCGATTTTCACCCAAGACAAATGTTTGAGTGATGAACACGATGTCACGATTATAATAATATTATTTGTTCTGTATTGTGGTGTAATTTATATATAACTAGCGACCCACCCCAGCTTCGCACGGGTGCTAGGTGTATAAGTGTTACTCTACTATATTATGCATGTATTATACATATTAACCTCCCTCTTGAATCAATTTATCTATTAAAAAAACCGGGCAAGTGCGAGTCGGACTCGCGCACTGAGGGTTTCGTACCAACCTACCTATAAAAACAGTTTAATTCTCGAATCGAGTCTTGAAGACTTTTCAATTTTTTTTTCTTGTGACGTAACTAAAAATTTTCAGTTTTCAGACTTTTCCCGATATTAGTGCTATAATACCTTGCTTCGTGCCAAATTTCAAGATTCTAGGTCAACGGGAAGCACCCTATGAGTTTTGATTCCTTTGACAGTGTCGAAATGTACTTTTTTTGCAACATAAACGGGCGTATCTTTTTTTCCCGACAACTCACAAGTTTGATTTTTGCACAACTTCAAGGGACCGCGAATTTCAATATATGGTTTTAATTTCAACTTGATACCTTCACGCGTTCCTGAGAAAAAGGGTCTTGACAGACAGACGGACGGACAGACGGACAACAAAGTGATCCTATAAGGGTTCCGTTTTTTCCCTTTGAGGTACGGAACCCTAAAAATACCACATCAAAATCCGTTGCGCAGTTTTTAATCATACAAAGGGATATAGGGACATAGCAAGCAACTTTGTTTTATACTATGTAGTGATTATTGAGTATGTATCGAAATATATAAGTGTGTTTATCAGTTGTCTAGTACTCATAGCATAAGCTCTGCTTAGTTCGGGCCTAGACGAAGATGTGTGAAAGTTGTGAAAAAAATGCGCTTTGCGTTCCAGGACAGCAGTAACTTTTGGGATCCCAATAACTCTGGAAATGCGTGAATGCTTGAAGGCTGGAAATCATTATGTCAGCCTTGAATTGAGAGCATACTGAGATGATGATCTCATAGGACCTACTAGGGAAATTAATAGTAGATAGATAACCATTTATAGCGACATTGCCGTGAACGGTAGCCAAAACCAATGTTTTTATAATGTTGACATTGACATTCATGTATTTTTTGTACAAAATAGGAGATGTGGTTTTTTAACAATAAACTATATAGTAATAACCATGGTTACTACTAGGTTTTTCGTAGAAAATCTCGCTACTTCATATTGAGGAAAAACAATAAATAACAGAATCATATCATAAAGCAGCTCTACAAGGAAAATATCACCAGTCAATAGATGTCAGTGTTAAGCTCGATATTAAAAATGGCAGCCATTTCAACGATAATTTATTATGAAATCTTATCTTTTTTTTTATAATATATTCCACAACTTTAACACAACACCATCTAGTCCCAAGCTAAACAGAGCTTGTGTTATGGGTACTAGACAACTGATAAACATACTTATATATTTCTAAATACATACTTAATATAGATAAATAACACCCAGACGCAGAACAAATGCTCGTGCTCATCACACAAACATTTCCTGCGTGGGAATCGAACCCACGACCTCCGGCATAGCAGTCTGGGTCACTAACCACTAGACCAACAGGCCAGTCAAATTATTTATTCTATTATTATCAATTTATTATTCATTTATGGTACACCATTGCACACGCAAAAAGAAAACAAAGAAAAACATTACGTCTGCCTATAGGTATACTTTGTGCTGCATGAAGAATAAATAAATACTTAGAGTACCCGGCGATAAATTTTGCACATCAACCTTTGGAAAGAGATAATCGGCTTTTTGGAGTGCTGAACTTAATTTCAGTAGAATGTGTTTCAGTACTGACTTCATTTAAAATATTGTTCAAAGTTCTTCTTGAATTTCCAATGGAATTTGCAACTCGCTCTTGAACCTTCTTAAAAAACAACTTACATTGTTGTCGATGTGCATTTTTTATCGGCGGGTATTGTACATACAATGGCCTTATCGCATTCCGAGATCTCTTCCAGGCAACCTGGATCGGACAGTTATTGGCGGGGCCACGGATACAAGAAATGGGGTTAGCATTGATATGACAATACCAGTAGGTACTATTCGCTTTAAAACTCCAAAACGGCTTGATCAATTGCAATACTTATTGTTTATTTTGTTTGGTTCGCTTTAATATAGGGATTTAAAAGAAAAAAAATAGGAAAAGCTCAAAAGTTTTTATAGTCCGTTTTTTTCCTGAGACTAAATTGACACACGCAAATGTCAAACTTACAATAATAATAATTCCAGTTCTATTGTGGTGTGACAAGTGTAATAAAATAAAAAGACTAAAATGACATTACATGACTGTAATGTCATTTTAGTCTCAGATAATAAAATACAAACTTTAAAATGTGCGAAGTACTATATTTTTACGTGGCCGAAGCCGCGGGCGGTAGCTAGTGCTTAAGGTGAATGCTTCAGGTAGCCCGCGAAATTCAAATTTTCTTACGTTTTTTGCAATTTGCAAGGCAGTGGTAGGTTGTATGAAGTTAAAAATACTTTAGCGACTGTAAAACGTACCTAGTTACATAATTATAACCATAAAAATCATCAATAGAAGCCTCCAAGCTCACTTAGTTGCAGGAACGTTTTTGACCTCGAAAAAATCGTTCCTACACTTAGGTGAGCTTGGAGGCTTCTATTGATGATTTTTATGTTTACAACTATATAACTAGTTACGTTTTACAGCCGCGTAAGTATTTTCACCTTCATACAACTTACCACTGGCTTTCAAATTGCAAAAAACGTAAGAAAATTTGAATTTCGCGGGCTAACCTGGAACATCCCCCTTAATGCTTGAAGATTCTTTATGATGTAATCAAACCTGTGTCCATAAGAGCACTTGAGTGCTTAACAAAACTGCTCTTACGGGAGAAGTTAATTCGGGCATTTATTGCCCGGTGACAAGTGCGGACCCTGTTTTAGGTTATTAAGGGAAAATAAATAGTAGTAGAGCAGTGGTAACTCTCCCGACTTACAAGTTGTAGGCCACAGGTTCAAACCCAGCCAGGCACATTACTTTGTGTAATTTATTTTATCACCGCCGCTCTCATACGGGGAAGGAAAACATCGCGAGGAAACCGGCATTTTCTAGAAAATGTGACATCGACGAATCCGCACTGGACCCGTGTGGTGGATTACGGCCCATTCCCTCTTGTAGAGAGACAGCCTGAGTACAAGCAGTTAACATTATAAAGATGATAACGCTTAAAAACAAATACTAATACGTATACAATGCAATAATCTTGGCACTTAGCCAATAACAGTAACTTATACAGTACTAACGACTTTTTCACAAATTATTATACAAAATAGCTAGTTGTTAAAAGACAATGTGTGCGTCCACACTACAAGCCTAACGCGGTTGCGATGACGGGTGCGAAATATCAAACATATGAAACGCCCCTTTGCGTCCATAGTGCAGTGACTAAGGCGGGAGCCTAGCGCGACAGTCATGAGCGAGTTAGCGCGCGTAGTTTTCCAACGTTCCTATCCGCGCGTTATGGCCGCACTACGGGCCTAGTCAACAAGCGACCTAATGCGCGGGTAGCGGTGATATCAAAACAGTTCGGTCGATCAGTTCGGTGATATACGTCGAACAGCTACAAGAACTCGCGCGTCACTGTGGCCACCGCACGCCCCCGCTCACCGCGCCCGCCTAGGCTCCAGTCACCGCGCATTCAGTGTGGACGCACCCAATGAGTTCTCGAGTAGTAGTTTGAGCTACACGAATACTGACAAACGCTTGCACTGACTGGTCAGGTTCTCTCAAATCTGTGTGGTTATTTCCTCTAAAAACCATCTGCGTCACTAATCTGCATGATTTTCGTGATATGTGAGATTTGACAATGACATGGTACCTACTTACTGGTGTAAAATATCAAACGTACTTCTTAGATTTGATGACCTTTACTAATGAGGAACAATGTTATTCAAAGCTATTAAATAAGGTATAAAAAACATTAAAAATAAGACCCGTCCTTTGTAATACCCGATATTAAAAAAACGATATCAACCTGAACCCAAAATAAATTTCACGGCTGACATTTACTGAAAATATAATCTTTATTACATCAAAAAGCAATGAAAACCGTAACGAATGTACGAATGAAAGGCGGCACCCAATAAAATAACCATAAATATGATTAAAATGTCTATTAGAACGTAGGATACCGTGGTTTTATTCCCTAACGTCATTATCATTCACTGAAACGCTATTCAGTAGAGTTGTGGAAAATGTCAGAAGGCTTTTAAGACACTTTTGCATCAGGTATAGGTAAGAGATGTAGTTAGGCGATACAAGAAGAGAAAAGCGAAGTAATCTTGTAGCGGCATCTATTTTGCATCATTGGAACTAAAATTCAAAATTTTGCATCACAATATCAAAACTCTCCATCGATTAAAACATACACAAAAGCCGAAAAACAACTAACTATTGGACAGTTGCCCGATCTAGATACAACACACGTTTGGACAGAGAAGACTTTCTTTTCAACGGACGTTTATGGGACTTTACACTCAGTTCCTACCTCTGCAATCTCTTCATTTTCTTTGTCTTACTTAACGAAGCTAAGGCTAATACTGGTATTCAGCTAAATCCGGCTTGACTGGAAGCCGACCCCAATATATGTAGTTGGGAAAAGGCTAGGCAGATGATGACGACTTAACGAAGCTCTGATGTGAAGTGCTAGTAGAACTAGCCAATAGTATGGGTTCTTATGCAAAAAACCTATAAAATAATAATAGCTAAAACCTTTAATTATCGATAAGGTGTTTATTGTTTTATGTGTTTCAAAAATTAACATTTAGTCAAGGTGAGAAATCTGTGCGTTAATCGCAAAAGAGAAATTATAGCTGGACTGAATCCACTACACTTCCTCGCCCCGCTCAACTAGCTTGCACATCTTCGGTGAAAAAGCACCCTTAACTCCCATTCTATATCATGTTACCGCCATTCACCCGGCAGCCTCATCTTCATTTTTATTGGCGTTCAAACGATCACTTTAGAGAGAATAAACTATAGTGTGATAGTGTTTTTAATCAAATTGTGGCATCGTTTTGTATGTTGTTTGAACTTTATTGCCTACTTAAAGAGACATCAATGGTGATCATGGTTTTTAGTATTGCTCAATTGATGTGCATGAGTAAAATAGCATGTAGCGACATCTATCGCGCCACATAACAACTAAAATTCAAAATCTTGATACGTGGTGTTCTATGTGCTATAAGAAGAAAAAAATAAAATTTATTTGGCACGCATCCACACACACTGTAAAAACCATATTTAGCAAACTTACAGGATTAGAACATATTTATACACAGGCCCGCAATCAAATTGTGGGACCGTGACAGCGGTTACTTAATGGTTATTTAGACCAAAGGTCCGATTGTGTGTGGACTATACTACAACCACATATACGGTGCTGCAAAATGGATGGATGTAAAGGAGAGGCGTGCAAAGAGGCTACTAAATTGGTGATCCAGATTTGTTTAAGACCTATCTACAAAGCTTAGCACACAGATGGAAAGAAGCAATACTAGGCAACGAGAATTATTTATTTCATACGCACCAACCT
Organism: Mythimna separata; assembly: GCA_030763345.1. Classification (NCBI taxonomy): domain Eukaryota; kingdom Metazoa; phylum Arthropoda; class Insecta; order Lepidoptera; family Noctuidae; genus Mythimna; species Mythimna separata. The sequence continues at coordinate 530,815 of CM061188.1, read as the reverse complement.
ACAACCTATTCGTGTATGCCTGTGAATGAAAAACTTGTGCTTCACCAAACCCGTTTGGTCAACTGAAGCATTTCGGACAAATGAGGCGTCGATCCATTAATGTGGGGTGCGTAACGAAACACATTATTCGCAGGGTCTAAGATTGATACATGGAATTTTTTTTTAAGGGTACTTTTCTTGAGGGTACTTTGTCCTAACTTAATCCTAAAAATAATTCTTATAACTTTTAAATACTTTTAAGAATCATAATCTTTTCGCATTTGTTTGAAAATAAATCAACAAATCTTTCTCAGATTTCTTCAGTTGGTGATTAATGACAATAACTTATTATGATTGGAAATCCTTGCGAAATCGACTGTCAAAGTTATAAAATCTCCGATTTGTAAAGTCTGTGCAATTTTAAATCACAGTTTGGCTCTATAATTTAGTTACACTTAGATAGCTAGCTTATAGCAATCATTCATACAAGTGGGTAAATCTTCTCAAAGAATCAAGAAGCAAATCATTGATTTGAAACAAAATCAACTTTTTTTAAATTACCTATGTTAATTTCATAATTCCAAAGTGTTGTGTAAATGATCTCTATTGCAAAGAACGTGTAAGAACAATTACAAATATTTCAGTTATAATTATTATTTCTGTAAATAAAAAAAAACAATACAGAAAGTAAAAAATGACAAGCTCAACTGACCACATCTGTACTAGGACATGACTCGTATATCAGCACCACTCATCATCACTCATCTCAACTATTTTGAAGTGAACTAATTAATCCAACAACATAATAATAAAGATGATTTGTTTAGTATTTTTTTAATTCGAATTTATTTTTAGTTTTTTCTATTCTGAACCTACAACCACCCGGAACAATCACACTACCACATCCCACCTCTGTTGCTTACAGATCAAATCCTGCTACCCTACAAAGTATTGACAAGCATGGTGCTAATCAGAGCATGGCGAGTTCAAAGCGCCGCCGACGGGTCACTTGACCCACTTCCAGGGTCGGCGACAGTCTCGACCTGCATGACCTCTACGACATGAGGGCAGCCGCAGACAGGTGTGATGATATAATGCCAACATCATGTTTCATAGATAAGAGCCATTCGTTGCACTATTTTGTAGTTGTTGCATTCACCTACAATAGTCGGTCACCGATTATCGGTCGTGGGCGCGCAGCGTAAAAGTAGAACCACAGAAATCCTAATAAGGTAGAACTAAATCTAGACCTTGAAGACATTTTCTACTGTGGTAGGAACAATTTCGATGAATTTGTTCCTACCGCACTTAGTCTAATTTACATAGGCCTAGGCTTAGAGCGTAACCTAGTTAGATCTGAAATATTAAGTGTAGGTCAACATTGGGTCCTCATAGGTCACGTATGTCGATCTGGGTGCGTCGGTCTCCATACATTTTATATAGCAACTTTTGTAGAGCTACATAAGATCCACGCCACGCGACGTCGTTCTACGTACAAATCAGGTGTGGCCTAGGTGTGCATCAGTCTAACGTCGTTCCCGCTTAACTGTTTTAAGCTATAAATAAATTTATATAGAGAGTTACAGGCTGTCGAATCGCTGTCACATTTTTTTGTGAAAATCTTAAGTGATTATTGATTGAATGAATGTCTCAATGGCTCACTTAAAGAATTCAGACAAGTGTCACTCAGCAAGTAAGTCAAGCATAGTTTCACAAATTCAGTACCCAACCTATTCAATCAAAGTATTGACTCTAATATTATTAAACCGAAAGTTTGTCTGTGTGTTTATTTGTTACTTCTTCAAGCTCGAATGGATTTAAATGACGCCTGGTACCCCGGTAGACCATGTCAAGTCAAAGTCAAAGTCAAAGTCAAAGTCAAAGTCAAAGTCAAAGTCAAAGTCAAAGTCAAAGTCAAAGTCAAAGTCAAATATTTTTATTTCACATAGGCCTACATGGGCACTTATAAAACGTCGAAAACTAGTGCACGGTTCCAAATTGGTCGTTTCCTATGAAGAAGAACCGGCAAGAAACTCCATGGTTACTCTTTTCAAAAAACTATTGGGTTTACAACATTTCCATATTACAACACAGACACTTATGCGAGGACAGTGTAGACCAGTTAATATTGCACCCAAAACCACAATAAAGATAAAATTATGCCATGTCCTGCCATAACCATGTCCTGGAATAGCAGATAGGATTTTTTATACAGGGAGTATGTTTCCTTGAGGATAATTTTCTACAATCACGCGTGCGACGCTCTAGGCAGCCTAGTAAAGTAGGTTCAGTATCTTTTTAAATATTTTCTCCCTTCTTAACTACATTAAAAAAATATGGGGGATGTGGGTAGGAGGGTGAAAAATACTTTACGACCTATTCTCATCTATCCGTTTCGACGGAGTTCGATAAAAAACACTGTGACACACAATTTTTATATGCCTGCTAGATTCTTTAATATTAATATATAAAAAGTATATTAGAATAATGCTATCATCTTTGCCGAGACCTCCCGTCTGTCTGCAGAAACCTTAACCCCTATAGATCAGTGAGGTAATGAAGGCAATGAATACAAAAGGTCATGTTTCCGCCTTGGTTATGAGGAGCTGCAGAAAGGTGAACGTTTTGTCTTACGTGACCGATAGTCTACTGGGACATGCGCTGTGGCATTTTAAACTGGAGCAGTGCTACTTAGCTGCAACAACGATATAGTCCGTCTAATGAAAGCGCGACCTGAGAAAAAGAGGTTCAATCCAAAAATTTGGTATATGGTATCACTAACTAGTAGTAGAATCATGTCTTGACACTTCACATTTTTTTTTGTTTCCTACAATCGCGGCTGAATAATGTTGCCAATTAACTTAAAAAAAAAACTTCAGGTCGCGCTTTCATCAGACGCACTCTAGATACCAAAAAGAATTTTCAGATATAAGTATGCCTCTTCAGTTATCTCGTAAGATATTTGACCCGCCAGAATTTCCAGGAGATATTGTGACTCTGGAACGCAAATAGCCATTGAAGGAAAAGGGATGGAATGTCTGACACTCCTCCTCGCTCCACCTAGAGCAGGAGACGAAAGAAAGATATTTCATCAAAGGAAAAAGTAGCCTACAAGTATATAGGTGCAATTCACTGGTTTTCAGAATCTGCTAAGCGTTTCGCTTCGTCGTTTATATCGCGTACATCGAGGGACTGGAACAATTTGCTTGCTGCGGTTTTCCCGTCCTATTATAATTTAGGTGTCTTCGAGGCTAAAGTGAATAGGCTCTTAATAAGCTAGTGCGCCTCACCATCAACGATTGCATCACTGCTTACCATCAGGTGGAATCGCAGTCAAGCACTAGTTTATTATGTATTTATTATTTAAAAAAAAATGTCAAGAAAACTTTTCAAATAAGTATTGAACTATAACTTATCAGGTGCCATAAATTAGGTCAGTCGATTTGTTTTATTTTGCACCGCTGAAAATATCTTCAAGACACCTTTTGTAATCTCATTTCAAACGTCTTTAAATTCTAAATAAAATTTCTGCTATCAAACTGAAAAAGTTTTAAAAGCTTCAACTTAAAAACTAAGCCGTGTCTAAGAATTTGTTTAGTACCCATCGAAGCGTCATCCCCTCAACAAAGACTTAGTCCGGTTGCCTAGCAAGGGAGCAACACTTGACTGATCATTGTCAAGGAACAGCTCAAGCGAGGAGTTCCGCTCCAGTGTGCACTGGACGTGGATATTCCCACAACAGTAAGATAGATGTCATATTGAAGGTGCTTGATAATGCCTCTACGGTTTAGTGCCTACAAGTTTTGGATTGAACTTGACTGAAGTCTGTGATAGAAAATTTGTTTGGTAAGTTTTTGATTTGAGTCTAAGTTCGTGCTCCTCTACTACCGTAACAAAGGCAATGTCAGAAGCGCCCCAGAACACGGCACAGATCATAGAGGGACGCAGAAATGATCAAACTAGGGTCAAAGGAGACCGATACCCTTTCATACAATCTTGGGCTCAGGTTGTTAGTTGTTTGTAAAAAAATGTAACTGATGTCAGTTAATAGCATATATTTTTTTAACTATTTACAGAAAATTCTGTGGACGAAATAAATCAGAGAAAAGAGTTATAAGAGATTAAATAAAAGTGAGGTTAAGCAAGATATTACGTTTTATTTGACAGTATTTGATGACACAGAATATGATATGTAACACAAAATAAAACATTTTTTAGATTAGTATTTTTTATTTATAAACGGCATGTAAACTAAAACATTTCGAAGCATAGTTCATTTTTGAATAAAATTGCAAATTCTCGATTCATGAGTCAAACCGTGGTGAAGTAGGTGACTGATTCACGATACAAGAGAACGACCACTGCAGAGACAAATACAACGGTGGCCAAGTTGTCTTGATTCATCAGCAGACAATCTTTGAGCCAAATACCAGCAAGTTGAGCAAATATTGTCACTGCTGATTACCTGAAACATGGGAATAGTTTAATCAACAAATTATGACCTACTAACTAGCATTCCGTCAGTTTTGGTATTTAAATATTTCCCATGATTTCCGTCCATTTTTTTTTGATAATATAACCGAAAAAGAGTATATTTCGGGAAGTTTGAAAATGGCGCCAGCGACTGAAAAGTTGAATGGGAATCGTTTTTCTTGGTATGGTCATGTAAAGAGGAGGAATTAAACGCATGTTACTAAAAGAGTGATGAGTTTACATGTCGCGGGTCTCAAACCATAGGGGCGTATAAGCAAAAAAGCGATTTTTCGTTTTTAATGCCATTAGAATCTACTATAACTAATACATTATCTTAATTTTTCTTATAATTTAATATTAATTACTTTTTGTGTAAATTGCAAAATATTATCAGCCGTAACCTAGACAGTCTACAATTATTCCCATGCCATACAGCCGTATGATAGACGTAAGAGCAATATTATTGGTTATTAAAGCAGTTTCAACGTGCCATACAGACGTATGCACATACGACCATCAATATCAACACGATCCTGGGGATATTTAGTCATTACTGCAGACGTATGCACATACGTCTATATATTTATAGTATGGCTGTCTCAAGATTTCGTCAATACGCGGACGTATAGTCATAAACAACACCCAACACAGTCATTCTGCGGCGAGCTACCATAGCGAGTAGATGTTACTTTAATGCGTGGAAAACTTTGGTGAATTTAGTGTGAATAATTAAGCGTAGAGACAATATCATGCGTTTAGCCCTAAAGCAGTAGCAGTAATACTGTATTTATTAATGACTAGTTTTTGCCCACGGCTTCGCCCGCATGAAAGTCGAATAACTAAGTAAATTCAGAACAAAATATAATGATATCGCAATGTGGGTCCAATCTAAGTCATGACCGTAAGACATAAGTATCACAGGTTTCATTCCGTCTTTTAAGGCACCAAGCAACATATTACTGACAGAAAAATGAACTAATAACCAGCCATCTACTTTCCACTCTTTAGGCACGCCATAATTTATGGTGGTAGGTCCCTTTTTTGAGAAGTGGTTGGAAAGTCGTCACTGCCTCCTCACCTTCCTCATGACGCAGGCCCTCACCGGGCATGGTAAGTTCTGAGGTTCATGCGGAAGAAACGTCCAGGTGTCATCATTGTGTTGATCTTCCGGAGGACACGGTGGAGCTTACGTTAAAGGTGTGACGTTTGACTGCTCCGTCGGTCTAGTGTTCTCAAGGGTGACTACTGCGCGTGGGTCCTGGGTTCGATTCCCGGGTCGAGCAAAAGTTGCTATTGGGTTTTCCATTAGGAATTACTCTATGGCTACCCGGAGTTTGGAAGTTTGTGATGCGACATCTCCGTGCCTCGGAAAACATGTAAAGCCGTTGGACCTGCATCTGATCTCTCTCCGGTCGTATCGGATTACTGTCCCATCTGACCATGAAAGTTAAGGAACATAGACTGCACCTGCGTTTACGCACACACTTGTGCACTTAATATCTTCTATGTACTTGGCTGATTTCTGTTAAGATTGGCCATCGTAATCGAAGTTCGGTCTGGAGGACTATTATTAAAGGTGTGCTCCGTTTGGGCAGCGACTACTCACGCCGGGCCATGGTACAGTCAATGGACCATTGCAGAGTGAAACGAAATGACAGCTGATCGCCGCCTGCGAAACAGTATTGCTGGGGAATGAGGCGGCCGCACGCGTGAGGGATTTACCCTCACGCCGCAGCTGCCGGGATCCCGACCCCGATTTCCAGCCACCGTATGTTTGCGGACAGCGAGCAATAGGTAGTTAGCACGACGCCCGGTCATCCGGTAACCGTCCGGACCAAGCCCAAGTCATCGACGGCGCGTAGTGTTCCACGCGCGCCTCAAGGAGATGTCATCAAATCGTAGGGGCCCAGCAGGGTTGATGCCTACTGGGGTCATGGGTTACGTGAAAGTGAACCTCGAGGCCCTAAAACGTAGACCAAGAAGGAACAGGAGTGGGTTTTAGTTAGTAAACGTCTGACACTTCCGTCAGTTGTCGTTTGAATTCCAGAATCACGGTTTTTCAATCGGAAGTTAACGCATATTTCCAATAGGCTTCGCTGACATCTCTCCCAGGCACGCGTGGAACACTTCGCGCCATCGACAATTCGAGCTCGGGGACGACTGGGTAGCGAACTACCCATTGCTCGTTACCTTGTCTATGATGGCTTGAAGTTGGGGTTCGTTCTCTCGTGCCTGCGGCCGCCCACTTTGCCAACATTACAACGTCGCATAAAGAAGCGTCTGGTACCTATTCCCCCTCGCTGTGGACCACGGCCTACACCAGGGTCCGGTGCGAGAGATCGCCAGTGCCGATCGCCCACACAAAGAAACGTCGGAGCTCTGCCCAAGCGGGGCACACCTCCAATGTATGCTCCACTATATCCTCCAAGCGGTCCACACAATGGTAACCGTGCGCTTCTTCCATCCGAATCAGGTGCCTGTCCCTCCCGAGCTTACCATGTCCATTGAGGACATGCGTCATGCGGAAGGCGAGGACGCCGTGACGTTTCTCCAGCCACTCTTTAAAGAGGGGCATTTATCTACCACCATGACGTGCCCCAGTAAGAAAGAAGTTAAAACATGCATGGAACATTCTATATACGTTTTTACTTAGAAAACTTTGTGTAAATACTACCATTTCGTTTTTTTCTAGATTGTACAACAAAACTGGTTTATACTTCTACTCTGAATTCAACCACCTCGTAATATTAATGGCATGCCATACAGGCGTAAGAAATTTAAAAAACACGTAAATAACGTTAATTTTGATAGGTTCTCATTCCTAATTTGCAATATTTAAGGTCATCAACTAAGTAAAAATAAATACTGGTAAAAATATTAATAATTTAATGAGATGGATTTTACGTCCATAAAATCTATGTATTTTTGGGTGCATTTTTACGGAGTTTTACCGTTTAGTCGTCATGCCAAATAGATGTATCAACCGGAAACAAGTGTTACAGAGGAAATAATTTAAAATCAAACACCCTATATTGACTACAGTGTAAATATATAGCTACATGCAAAAACTCAACAAGCTGGCTTAACCACGAAAAAAGTTATTAAGTTTTTTGTCGCTCCTGAAAAGTAGGGGTTTTGTGGATACGCCCCTATGGTTTGAGACCCGCGATGTGTATAGAGGGAGAGGGAGGCCAAAAAAAAGATGAATGGATCGTACGAGAAGTGAGATAGAAGAAAAGGGAGTTAGTTATAGCGTGGCGAGTGACAGGACAGAATGGAAAAAAAAAACGTGTTGCGCTAATCCCAAATAAAACTATATAAGGGCAGGAAGATGATGATGACAATGGAGAAAAAGAACGGTGGATGGTAGACGCTGGTTAATAAAATATGGGTTAAATATACCTACTTACTGGTTGTAGCGCTTGTCAATGAGAGAAATCATTGACAGTATAATTTCATCATCACGTCGCTGTTGGTTTAGTGCATTGCAGCAGTAATACTGCAATTGATACGACAATTTATGGTATCAATAATATATCCTTTCGATAAGTTGCCCGTAAAATCCAATATACTGCACCAAAGTCATCGTTTAAATTGTTCGATACAAAGGTCTTAAATACAACTTAACTAAATTGGAAGTCCGAAGAAAGAAAAATTGAGGTCGACAGATATACGTAAGTATCAGTAAAATATTAGAAAATTCACTCAAAACGTAAATGCACGAAACAGAACTCAAAGATTATAGACGAAAGTAGTGATTGAGCATGCGTCTATATTGAAACGAATTTAAAATCAGATTTCAAAAATAAATCGATTTGTATCGATTTCTTAGCTTGGCCGAACTAAATGATATACAGCCAAATTAATCCGAATCCGAATCGTAAATAAAATCACTGGATAAGTACCACTAAACGATTTTTTGTGTATCCCAACGCAAACTGACCAATGCGTAAAACTTCGAAAAAGCGTTTTCTCTTTATAAACAAACGTAACAGCGGAATAAAAAAAAACAATGCGAATTGCGAAATTCAGATTTTTGTAAAACTCTATTGCACATTGAAATATACGATCAATATCATTTTTATTTTTAATTGCTTAAGACTTTATTTACGAGATATGCATTAACGTATTTTATTTTACGGTTCATTGTAAGGTTATGCGCTACTGAAACCGAATATCCAATAAACGGAAACTGTATTATGAAGTCTGATATCAGATAAATATCGGTTTGTAATCGAATCTAATAAAGCGCCCATCTCTACTACTGATCATACATAGAGTAGAAAAGAGTATATACGTCAGTGTCATCACAAATTAAAAAATACCTTAGAATAAACCAGGTATACGAGCTCCTTGGAATATACTGGATATCAATTTATTGTAGCAACTGACTGCTAACCTAAAATAGGTTACTCACGACTAAAACTTATTTTTTAGATATCTCATATCCCTGGCACGTATAGCCCTAGTTACTTTTGTATTTTGAAATAGAAAATAATAACTAATTTTTTAAGCCATATTTCAACCCCTTACTATGGCTAGGCCCAGAAGTCCCAGTCTCCTTTTGGATCATGCTTGGTAGTTATCAGCATACCTTCTTACAATACCTATTCTTTATCATTTTTGTGGTATAAACTTTAAATGTAGAGCAAGTCAAGTAAGTGATGTCGTGCCAGTCATCAAGACTAGACGTCATCATTGGGGTGTCCCTACTTATCGATAATTTGGTTCTTTAATTTACAAACCCTAATCCCTAACTAGTGATAATAATGAATACCACAATGTTCGTACGCTATCAGGAGCGCTGATTAGATACGTGGATGTTCAGATGAAGAGCAACACAAGAGCTAATTAGAGGTTGGTAGTGGGTGTTAACTAAAGTTCACCCTGTCTATAATTAGCTAGTTAAAGCACAGAAGAACTCGTGAGCAGTCGGCGTAGCAATGCTTCAGGGAGGCCTAAAATTATAACATCGCCGAAGGCCTGCCAAAATGAAAATAAACAAATAACTAGTACAACGAGAAAACCTACCAACGACATCTCCGTCTACCTACCATTTAACTGAATACAGGTGTAATTTAATAACTTTGTTTATTAACTCCTCAGTCAAATGAAACATAAAATCTCAGTATAACATTACCTACGTCCTTTTATTTCACCAAAGAGATATATTTCGTGAGCTTTTTGTTCGAATAAAATATATTTTTTGGTAAAACTCGGCGGCACGTAGCTCACGTGGGTGTGTGTTTCCTTATCACAATGTTACGGAAAACGTTACTGGAGAAGGGTCTACGGCTACCACGGAGAAAGTTCGCAAATGGAGTGCTAACTTATATGAAGCGCATATGTGGATAACTAATTCAAACAGATACAGAAGCCATGGAGTTTTATTCAAGTTGTTCTCATCACGAAACGACTAATTCGAACTTTGCCCTGGGTTCTTGTAACATTGCCAAGCCGGTTTATGTAAAACAAAATGCTTTTCAATTTGGATTCGAACCAGGTTTCAAAACTGCTGCTAAAACCTATACTGTCAATAATTCATACGTACTTTGAAAAGTAAGTACGAAATCTGGCTAGTCTAACAATTACTAAACTTAACCACTTGATAATTCCTCTAACAACATAGCAAGAATCTGTTATAGTCATAAAACAGATTTGAAAAAAGATAGCCAAGTAAGTTCTTCTTATTCCTGCCTTTATCCCATATTAATTGGAGTCAGCGCATAGCTAAGTAAGTTATCTAAACGACAACATGCCAGAAGACTAAGAAGAACCAACACAATTTCTGTGTTATGCAAAACTGATTCATTTAGGTACGCAATTTATCGTGAGTGATGAAAAATACATACTTAGCTATTTTCACTAGCTATTAAAACTTTACTTGCACTTTTAAGCCGTAGGTCCCGGCTGTCATTTGGAGATCTTTGGCAGTCGTTACGGATAGTCAGAAGCCAGTAAATCTGACTCCAGTCTTGCCATGAAGAACCGTGTTACCCCAGTTAATGGGTTGTGGAGGTCTGGTAGGCAGCCGCTCCTCGTAAAATACTGGTATTCAGCTAAATCCGGCTTGACTGGAAGCCGACCCCAATATAGTTGGGAAAAGGCTAGGCAGATGATGATGTAGCATATTAACACTCCATTTGCCACTACTCCGTGGCCACACAGGGTATAGCAACAGTACGATCGTGTAGGGTTAACTGCCGGCTTATCTGCGGCTGTAACAGTCGCACTTGCTGCCCGGACGGGGTCCTGTTATTTCTTTGAATCGAGCTTTGTGTTCAAAAGGAGTGTTCTGCCCAAATCTGACTTTTGTGGTAAGTCGTAGTCTAAGGATTAACTACTAAACTAAAAGCTAAAATTTTGTTTTTTGATGTGGATATTTATAAGGTATGAAAATGGTAATTTCTTGAATTCCAAATCCTTCATAGATAGCTGACTGAAACTGGTTCTTGGCGTTTAGTTACTTTTTATATTATTTTTTAAGTCTATTTCTTCCCACAAGCAATAGCATTAATTTTACGTAAAATATGTAGTTCTGTATTAGTCTTTTAGCGCAGTGGTTCAGCGTTTGGCTGCTTTAGGTGCTTGTTGAGAGTTCGATTTCGGATAAAGAATTGTACGGCCTGCTAGTGTAAGATTTAAAAAAGAAAAAGATTCAAAATTACAACTCAAAAACTTTATTTACTTTACTCAACCGAATGATTTTAAGCTAGAACTAAAATTAATACCTAATGTCAGTACTAATGCTAGTTAATGTTTAGTCATAAATTTTCTTAAAATAAATATTTATGCCCTCTCTTAACAGGGGTAGGGGCGACGACCCTTCCGACATTGATAGTCCTTCTAATGCACTGTTTCTCAAACTTTTTTAACCAGGGACCGCTTTTGTTTCTTTCTTGTGAGTATGGACAAGAAGTCCAGATGAAAACTTAACTATCATATTAAAAAAAAAACCTTTATCACCATCTCGAAACTTGTAGCACAGAAATTCTTTAAAATCAGAAGTAACAAACATTGTCATAAAAAACACAGGACCGGTCGTTGTAGCGACGCTTGCTGGATTCCTATGTCCAGCAGTGGACGTCTTTCGGCTGAGATGATAATGATTCCTTGCCTGGACCATTATTTATCTCAAGACAACCGGTCGGCAGACCATGGGTTTGGAACCACTGTTCTAATGGAGCGCTGCTTAAGTGATAGTAGTCTAATTCATAATGACTGCAGTGATTTTACCCACTCATTTATGGTAATGTCATATTTCGTGAAATTACATTTTGAAGTAAATAAATATAAGTAGTTGAATTATTTTAAATGTCTGTCTTCAGCTTTATAATATTAATATATATCTATACTAGTTTCCGCCCGCGGCTTCGCCCGCGTGGTGTGTTGATAAAAAGCAGCCTATAGCAAAAATAACAAAATCGAAAAAAAAAACTATGACTAAAAGTAGCCTATATGTTAATCCAAGGTATAAACTATTTAAATACCAAATTTCAACCAGATCGGTCCAGCCGTTTTTTCGTGAAAGAGTAACAAATATACATCCATCCTCACAAACTTTCGCATTTATAATATTAGTAGGATTAATATTATAAAGCTGAAAAGTTTGTATGTTTGAACGCGCTAATCTCAGGTCCGATTTGAAAAATTCTTTCAGTGTTAGGTAACCCATTTATCGTGAATAATCATATCATCAAGCTAAGACTGAACTAACTCTATACGCGGCCGATGACGCTGGCAAAAATTAGAGTGTCTAATGAAAGCGTGACCTGGAGTTTTCTTTTTAAATTGAATTGGCAACAGCTGCAATTATAGGAAATAAATAAATTGTGAAGTGTCAAGACATGTTTCTCCTACTAGTTAGTAATACTACATACACTTTTTTTGGATTAACCTCGTTTTCTCAGGTCGTGGTTTCATTAGACGGACTATAGTCATATATAAACAAATAAACGCACTCTCCGCGTTTCCTCACGCATGTGACCGCTTCCTCCTACTCACTACTTCTCAGAAGGAGGCGACCAAACATAGATATGCAAGTTCAACAACTCTCATATTCAAATACATTTGTCCAACCTTTGTGACCAGGGCACTTGTCAAATATACAAGTATTTGGCAAACCTTTGGTTGGAGGGTACTTGGAAAAAGGGTACTTTCTCATAATAATTGGGGACCTGCCTTATCTTTTCAATTCGTCCCTCAGTTCCCACAAAGTATTTTGATTGGCAAACGCTTTTGACTCCGATTTTTAACTAATTCGAAAGTGAAGTATTCCTGTTGGTGCCAAAACAGGAATAACTTGGGTGCTGAAACTTTCTGAAATTTATTCCAACAGTAGATAGAGTAGAGTATTCACTCTACTCTATCTTCTGTTGGAATAAATTTCAGAAAGTCGCACTACAGGTGAGGCGCACTAGTTTATTAAGAGCCTATTCAGGCTCTTAATAAACTAGTGCGCCTCACCATCAACGATTGCATCACTGCTTACCATCAGGCGGGATCGCAGTCAAACACTAGTTTATAACCATAAAAAAAAACCGGGCAAGTGCGAGTCGGACTCGCACACTGAGGGTTCCGTACCAATTTATCAAGATGAAAACAGTTCAATTCTCGAATCGAGTCTTAAAGATTTTACAAAAAAGAAAATCTTGTAATGTAACTAAAAATTTAAGGTTTTCGGATTTTTTTTTATGTGTGCTATAAAACGTTGCTTCATGCCAAATTTCAAGATTCTAGGTCAACTGGAAGTACCCTTTAGGTTTTGATTCCCTTGCGAGTACTTGCGAGTTTCAAAATATGCAGCTTAAATTGCTGTTTCTTTTGATTGCGTTGACATAGAAGTTTGATTTTGTTACAGCTTAAAGGTATTATAGACCTGAGTATTTGGTATGAATTTCAATTTAATACCTCTACGAGTTTCTTTGTGTAAGACTAAGTAAGACTAAAATTATTAAAAAAAAATATATTATGTGATGTAACTAAAAATTTATGGTTTTCGTAATTTTTCCTTTATCTATGCTATAAGACGTTGCTTCGTACCAAATTTCAAGATTCTGAGTTCACGGGAAGCACCCTGTAGGTTTTGATTCCCTTGCAAGTGTCGAAAATTTGCGGCATAAACGGCTGTATCTTTTGATTGCGTTGGTTTAGAAGTTTGATTTTTTCACAGCTTCAAGGGACAGTAGACCTGAGTAATTGATATAAATTTCAGCTTCATACCTCCACGCGTTCCTGAGAAAAAGGGTCTTGACAGACGGACGGACAGACGGACAACAAAGTGATCCTATAAGGGTTCCGTTTTTTCCTTTTGAGGTACGGAACCCTAAAAAGATGGACGTCAGAAGGTACCCACTAATCTAAATCTATGACAGTTCCATGATCACCTCTTTGAGACGATACCCTAAAAAAAAAGTATAAATCTTGATTCATAGCACTAGTAACATTTAACAACAGACTGGTCTTGGGTCAAATGTAGGCAAATTAATTATGATATTACGTGAAACCTTTTTGGTTAATAGTCCAGTCAAATTAGCTCAATTAAGGTAAGAATCTCGGAATTCGAGATACCCAGCTGTAAGTTTGTAAATAGTTGTATATTGACACCCTAAAAGTTGTCTCAAAACCTACATATGGTAGGGTGTACGCAACTATTAAATTTCATGGTCGGGGGTCACAAAAATCGGGTTTTTGCGCTTTTTTTGTAAATATCTCATTTCCTATAGGTTTTTTGCTATTTGTATATTTAACAATATTGTAGAATATAAAATTCTCTACAATTTTTGTACAGAAAACTTTTTCCTACGGTGAACCGTTTTCGAGATATAGGGCGGAGACCGCGCGGTCACAGCATCACTTTAGGTCAACTGGTGCCTCCGGTCGAAAACGCGCCATATTATAGTTAATGAACTATCGATAAATCAATGATTATAAATATTTGTCTGAATAGTCGTGACTATTCGGAGAAAAATACAAAAAAAAATATCACACAAATATTTTTTAAGTAATAAGTGAAATAACAAAAAATATTTTTTTTTTAAATTTAGATCTGTTGTGATATTTTCCTCTACCATTACCACAGTTGTTTAAATATTGCTGTTCTTTTTTTAGTAGCGACAACCTGAATAAAACTGCTATCTACTGCTATTCTTAAAAAATCCAGAATTCCTCTAGATTTTTCACAAAAATGAATGAAACTTATGTGATTACCCAAATTTATTGAAGATTTTTACTTTTAGCCAACTTTAGCTTGTCCTGGTGTAAAAAAAAGTATGAACACTACTATGGCAAGTTTTTTTAAAAATTGGTGCAACTAATCAAGATTCCAAAATGGTATACTACTTTATTAAAACCAGCCACAAAAAAATAATATCCATACAAGTTCAAAACAAGAAACTAATTTCTTAAATAATTTGTTACTTAAAACTAATTGTTAACAGTAATCACTTTTCCTACGTGCCCAAAATAGGTTTTTGCTACAATTTCTATTAATAAATGACATACCCTAGTTATTTGCTTTGAAAATTAAAGAAAGATAGGGATATTTAAGTTAAAAAAAGCATAGCATAGTAAGAAAAACTAATTATTCTCAGTGAGTTCAGTTCAGTACGCACTGCTCCTTTCCATCGTACCTACATCTGTTCACAAGCCCATGCTGGCGACGGCGGACGGCGAGCAATGCGTAGATCGCCGTTCTGTCGTCCAATTACCATCCGGATTGCGCTCAAGTCGTCGACGACGCGTAATGATCTATGCGTACTTCAAGAACATTTCAGAAAATCGTAGGGGCCCAGCAGGGTCGAAATCCACTGGGGCCATGGAGTATGTGAAAGGGTACACTGACTGGGGCCCTAGAACAAAGGCAAAGAAGGAACAGGAGTGGGCTTTAGTCAGTAGACGTCTGACACGCCAGGTAAGTGTTGTTAAATAAATGAATAAAAAGTGGATAGGTTAGGAAAAAAATCATAAAATATAATATATTAGTTAATAAAAATTGACAAATATTTATAATCATTCATTTATCGATAGTATCAACTTATATGGCGCGTTTTCGACCGGAGGAACCAGTTGACCTGAAGTGATGCTGTGACCGTGCGCTCTCCGCCCTCTATCTCGAAAACGGTTCACCGTAGGAAAAAGTTTTTTAGACAAAATTTGTAGAAAATTTGGTATTCTACAATATTGTCAAACATACAAATAGCAAAAAACCTACAGGAAATGAGATATTTACAAAAAAAGCGCAAAAAAAACGATTTTTGGGCCCTTTGACCTTAAAATTTCATAGTTGCGTACACCCTACCATATGTAGGTTTTGAGACAACTTTTAGGGTGTCAATATACGAGTATTTACAGACTTACAGCTGGGTATCTCAAATTCCGAGGTGAAAGTACTATAATGACTGGACTATAAGTTTTTGTTCATAACTTAGACTAAATATAAACACTACCTAGTAACACATGCAGATGCCACCAAACAAGTTCGTTGGTTTATAATTTGTAGCGCTAAACTTTCTGTTTTTATGTACGGCCATCTCATGGTATTTATAGAATTATTGTAATGCTTTACATGTTTTTCAAAAACAAAGCTAAAAAACGTGCAGTTACTCGTGAATAAGCAACAAGTTGAGTCACTCGTGAACATGTAATCCGTTCAGTAACTCGTAAACATGCAACAGAAATCACTCACGGCTGATTTCTGTAAGATTGTTTCCTACATACCTAACTTGAATTTCGCACTAAAATATGGAAACCTAAATATTCCAATATTGTAACGGGGACCTTAAAAAAAAAAGATGGGGATATTAAAAAAAGATTTTGAAAGAATAACAGAACGGACACCCAAAATTGATTGGTTGACTGGTATAGAATGTCCTGATGCATTAAGTCCGCCTATGTACCACCACTGTACATAAAGTTTAAATAAATAAATAAAATTAAGTGTCTCATAACTAGATAAAGGCCCAGCAATCTTTAAAGAAGCTACTACGCGAAAAGGAACCTCAGGGCCCTAAAACAAAGGCAAAGAAGGAACAGGAGCGGGTTGTGGTCAATAAAAGCACCCCCACACACACGCCTTCTCGCTCTGTCTAGAATGTGAGGTCATTCGATGATTTCCCATTAAAAAAAAGGAAAGCTTTCTCTCCTTTGACAATAAAACACTACAAAGCACTAATACGTTCGGATCCGTGCTGCGGATCCGTCGGATCTAGCGGATATGGCGGCGGACGCGGAGCGGAGATGACGTCACGCTCTCTGTGACGTCAGCGGATGTCGCTGGGGGGTCCGATTGAGAAACAAAGTGTGGACTGATTGTAGGGGAATTGTGGTGGGTATAGCTAGCTGTGGTTGTTGTCATTAATGGTATCTTTGAAGCAGTTTTCTAAATTTCACTTCAACAACACGAATTTAGAAATATTATTGTTATGTTTAAATTTAGTGTAAATATTATGAATCATCATCATCTGCCTAGCCTTTTCCCAACTATATTGGGGTCGGCTTCCAGTCAAGCCGGATTTAGCTGAATACCAGTATTTTACGAGGAGCGGCTGCCTACCAGACCTCCACAACCCATTAACTGGGGTAACACGGTACTTCATGGCAAGACTGGAGTCAGATTTACTGGCTTCTGACTATCCGTAACGACTGCCAAAGATCTACAAATGACAGCCGGGACCAACGGCTTAACGTGCTTTCCAAGGCACGGAGTAAACTCGTTATGTTAAGATGGTCACCCATCCACAGACCAACCTAGGCAAGCGTGGCTTAACCTTGAAGATCGATCTGTGCGGCTGTTATTATATAGCCACGAGCTCCTCCTAGTGTAAATATTATGAATAGTCACGAATAATATTTAAACAATAGAATGTAAAGAGAATATTACTATACTAAGAACCTTCCCACGCAGCTATGATAGGACACTAAAATAATATTTTTGAGAAAAGAAATGTTAGGATTTGGAGAAATGGTTTAAACCAAAATAATAACGAGATTTTTCTTTTGTGTTTTCCATGTATTTAAAAAGCCAAAGGAAAGATAGATCCGTATCTGAAAATTCCTTCAAGTAAATAATGTTGTACTATCAACAATAAATACATGCTCTCTCTCTATCTATCTTCTTTAAATCCCCGAAAAATTAAATTGAAGAAAGGCAAAGATTATTATCGAATAAGCACCATTACAATTTTTTTTACTTATACAGCTATATCATCCTCAAACCTGGTGACCCCCTACTGAAGTCGAAAGAAAACAACCTAGATAAAGAAGTTTTATGTGCTAGTCGTGTCTAAATCCAAACCTTCTTGATAAAAAAAACCATCAAAAGTCGAGCATAAGGCTGGGAGTCGAAAACATCATCAAAAAGAAAGCTTTGATCTCTAAAATCGTGATATAGTTACGACTTGCGGCTTCTAGGAAACAATGCAAGGAAGAGAGTTCTGAGAAAATGAACAGACCCTTTATGATACGTTGCAACAGAGGAGCTGTGACATACCCCTGTGCGAATATTTGATAAAAAAGTTACTCAACTCTAGGAATTACTTCTGTATCATATAACTAATTATCAGCGTAATAGTAAGATAGTATGTGATAAAACTACAAATCTTCAAAAACTGGAAGATAATTTCTTAGAAAAATCTTAAGTAAAAAGTTAGCTCATAATTAAACCAAATAGAATACATGGAATACAGAATAGTTTAATAGTCCTTCAAAGCGAGCTCTGAAATCTTAACGACGTTCACGACATCTGCATAATTTACGCCGGCGAGATTGCCAGCCGGCACGACCGAGACCGGACCGATTTGGACCTGGCAAGGTGTGAGGCCCGCATAATTGTGCTGGGAATGCGCATCCAAGTTGAGGCTGGCTGGATTTGAACAAGGTTTCATTCGACTGGCCTGTTGCTCTAGTGGTTAGTGGCCCTGACTGCTGCCACAGGACGTGGATTCGATTCCCACATTTATTGTCCTGGGTGACAATAAATGTTTGTGTGATGAGCACGATCATTTGTTCTGTATCTGGGTGTAATTTAGAAATATATAAGTATGTTTATCAATTGTCTAGTACCCATAACACAAGCTCTGCTTAGCTTGGGACTAGATAGCGTTAAAAAATAATTTAAATTGTCACTTACGGGATATCTTCCGTGATTTATGTTTATTTTGAGTTCCCGATATCCCGTAAGTGACAATTTAAATTATGAAACAAACCGTGATAGCCTAAAACAGTGTTTAGATAGCGTTGTGTGAAAAAGTTGTGAAATATTATTATCGTGAAAATAATATTATTGTAATAATTTCAGCACAGAAATATAATATATTATGGTTTTCAGACTTGCCTTGAATGGGAGTGGAGCGTGGAGCAGAGTGATCGTGAAGCTGAGTCACCAACTCTTGCCCTGACTGACCAGAAACCAAACCCATAGTGACCTGTTTTTCATGTAGAAAGTCATTTAGTTCAGAGTGGAGCGACAGGGAGTGTCAGACTTTTATTGTCTAAGGCCTAGTATTCCTTCAGTTGCCCTGTCAACCCGGGCTGGCCCCTTACTGGAGGGGCCGTCAGTGAGCTAAACATTGGTCGCCGCCCGCAAACACGTACCATCGTAGATACAACACGTAGATAGCTCATCATCATCTACCTAGCCATTTTCCCAACTATATTGAGGTCGGCTTCCAGTCAAGCCGGATTTAGCTGAATACCAGTATTTTTACGAGGAGTAGCTGCCTACCAGACCTCAAAACAGTACACAGGAGTATTTTCCTTTTATAGACAGTTCTTACTAAAACAAACCTTTTGCTAACATAGTGTAAGGTGCTACTTACATTAACTTTACTGCATTACGTGGGTAAGCAAGGAGTGTCGCTCACATATAAACCTCAGGGCGAAGGTTTATGCACTTTCACACGAGCGCTATTACTTTGTGAGAAACAAAGAAATGTGGATAGTTGTTCTATTTCATTAAGAAGGGTTGGTCTTAAATGTGTGTGGAGTTACGTTAATATTTTGTAATCTTGAAGCACTGTGTGCAGAAAATATCTTCTGCACACAGAGGCAATGTGTACTAAACCACTAGGTACGCAACGCTCTATAATATATCGTACTACACCACAACGCAGACCGCATATTCTCTCATCGCAACGGACCGCGGTAAATTGCATAGTACCTACCGTATTGCATCGCAACATACAGGCTCCTTAGAACAGAATAATGGTAGGTGCAGACGAAAGGTTTTGGAGTGACGACCACGTACCATGTACGCAGCGTAGGAAGGAAGGCCAACAAGTAGGACCGATGACCTGGTGGATGCGAGATTCACAGGACCATTCATTGTGGCGACAGTTGGGGGAGGCCTATGTCCAGCAGTGGACGTCTTTAGCTGAAGTGATGATGATTTGAAAACACGTTACATTGTCATATCGCATCTGAACTGATGACCTGGTGAAGGTCACGGAAATTTGGTGGATGCGAGACACACAGGCCCGTTCGAGCGACACTTGGGGAAATCTATGTTGGACATAGATGAACAGTGAATGTTTTTCTACGAACATTATAATCATTTAAAAAAAACAGGGCAAGTGCGAGTCGGACTCGCGCACTGAGGGTTCCGTACCAACTGACCTATGAAAACAGTTCATTCTCGAATCGAGTCTTGAAGACATTTCCTTTTTTTTTCTGGTGACGTGACTAAAAATTTTCAGTTTTCAGACTTTTCCCTATGTTAGTGCTATAATACCTAGCTTCGTGCCAAATTTCAAGATTCTAGGTCGACTGGAAGTACCCTTTAGGTTTTGATTCCCTCGCGAGTACTTGCGAGTTTCAAAATATGCAGCTTAAATTGCTGTTTCTTTTGATTGCGTTGACATAGAAGTTTGATTTTGTTACAGCTTAAAGGTATTATAGACCTGAGTATTTGGTATGAATTTCAATTTAATACCTCTACGCGTTTATGAGGAAATGGGTAGTAAGTTTAAAATTATTAAAAAAAATATATTATGTGATGTAACTAAAAATTTATGGTTTTCGTAATTTTTCCTTTATCTATGCTATAAGACGTTGCTTCGTACCAAATTTCAAGATTCTGAGTTCACGGGAAGCACCCTGTAGGTTTTGATTCCCTTGCAAGTGTCGAAAATTTGCGGCATAAACGGCTGTATCTTTTGATTGCGTTGGCTTAGAAGTTTGATTTTTTCACAGCTTTAAGGGACAATAGACCTGAGTAATTGATATAAATTTCAGCTTCATACCTCCACGCGTTCCTGAGAAAAAGGGTCTTGACAGACGGACGGACAGACGGACAACAAAGTGATCCTATAAGGGTTCCGTTTTTTCCTTTTGAGGTACGGAACCCTAAAAAGGTATTATTATATTGTCAAGTTGCATTTGACAGCATGGACTTTAAACATTTATTGTGTGCACCTTAATCGAAGTGTGCATCTCACAAAATACCGCACAATATTGTACCATACCCAACACACATCTCCACAAACAGAGCAAACACTAGTATTTCGCAGCCAAATGCCACATGATATATTATAGTCTAATCTATCATAGTTTACCTGGAAGTGGAGTAGACTACAGGCGCACCTTCCAACTCTACGAAGTACGATCGTATAAACGTCATTATAGAGCCATCAATCAGGGAGCGACTGTGGTTTAGGGGAATTATGAGTGAATATAGTTTGCAAATGACTGTGTGTTAGAAACTTTAGTGATGTGATTAGTAGCTTATGTTATACAAAATAGCTAAAGGCTCAAGGCCGCGGGATCATTCGCAACCTTTCCTTAATATTTCGAACCGTGTTTTTTTCCGGGATGAAAAGTAGCACATAAAATTAATCAGTGCTGATATATTAATAATTTTCTTAATCGAATCGCTTTAACAACTTTCTTCATCAAACCAAAAAATCGCGTAATGGAAAGTATGAAACGAGAAAACTATTCTAAGACATAGTGATGTTTAGAAGATAGCCGTGGCTGTTTATTACCAAGTCATGAAGATACTAATTTTATAATGATGCAGGTGCTTACGACCACCATTAAACCTACCAGCGGACGATCAAGATGCTTCCAACAATACCTAATTTATCAAATCCTAAAAAGAATAATGGAGGCAGGCCCTTGCCCAGTAATGGGATAGTATAGGCTAGATAGATATATAATATATATAATAATATTCTACTCAAAGTTTAGGGGTTTAGATGACGACCAGCTTGTACTGTCGCTTAAAGATATTAGTGATCATCATCATCTCCCTAGCCTTTTCCCAACTATATTGGGGTCAGCTTCCAGTCAAGCTGAATTTAGCTGAATACTAGTATTTTACGAGGAGCGGCTGCCTACCAGACCTCCACATCCCATTATCTGGGGTAACACGGGACTGGAGTCAGATTTGCTGACTTTTGACTATCCGTAACGACTGCCAAAGATCTACAAATGACAGCCGGGACCTACAGCTTAACGTGCTTTCCGAGGCACGGAGGAAACAGTAACAGAATAATATGCAACTCAAAGTTTAGGGGTTTATATGACGACCATTAATGCTTGTACTGTCGCTAAATATAATGACAATGTCCTCAAAAAACTAATCAGAATCAGAAGACATATTTAAACAACGCTTACCATGATAAGTAAGGGTGTACAATTTATAATCTGCCTCGAAAACAAACGAGTGTAATAGGCTTAACGAAATGATGGGAGGAAGGTAAGCGTGGATTAGCATAATGTCGATGTTGTTGTGAGGAGTAATGAAAATATACCGTCAGTAGAGTCGAGAGGTTATTTGTTGTGTCTGGTGCTGGGATTATAGAGTTATACAATCGAATTTCATATTGAACACCTAAAAATAAATTGAGAAAAAAGATCGTTATAGCAAAGCAAGCGTTATGAAAATTGGGATATTATAATAATTGGCAAAATCAAAATAAGCCAGTAAATCAGACTTCAGTCTTGCTATGAAGTACCGTGTTACCCCAGTTAATGGGTTGTCTGGTAGGCAGCCGCTCCTCGTAAAATACTGGTATTCAGCTAAATCCGGCTTGACTGGAAGCCGACCCCAATATAGTTAGAAAAAGGCTAGGCAAATGATGAAATGATTAGCGTTGCTTAACCTTGAAGATCGACCTGTAAAAAAAAAAATAAAAATGGTAAATCCTACTACGGGAGCAAAACCGTAGGAATAAGCCAGTTTATTATAAATATATCTTTGAACCCGCAGTTTTTCAGGTAAAATTCGTTTATTCAGAAAGTATCTGCTTGTTTTCAAACCTCATTACTGAAACTAGATTAAGACACAAGCTGCTCTTACAAAGAAGCCTGGAGTTGACGTCTCTTTGCCACTGAGACCGAGAGCGCTTCTGAGGAAACTTATTACTTTCTAGATTATGTTATTTTTCTGGTAAACATCGTGCTTAGGATAGATTGAACTTTACCAGATGGTTTTCTTGACATGACTTTATCCACGTGTAGCTATCTAATTTACTAGACAATTTACTAAAATATCTTTTACAGGTTATCTCTTTGGAACATTCTAATTTTCTATATTGTCCGATGCAGACTCGGACCAGACTTGGAGGACTTGAGGAGCTCGTGGCTAGATAATAACAGCCGTACGGGTCGATCTTTAAGGTTGAGCAACGCTTGCCAAGGTTGGTCTGTGGATGGGTGGCCATCTTAATATACCGAGTTTCCTCCGTGCCTCGGAAAGCACGTTAAGCCGTAGGCCCCGGCTGTCATTTGTAGATCTTTGGCAGTCGTTACGGATAGTCAGAAGCCAGTAAATCTGACTCCAGTCTTGCCATGGAGTACCGTGTTACCCCAGTTAATGGGTTGTGGAGGTCGGGTAGGCAGCCGCTCCTCGTAAAATATTGGTATTCAGCTAAATCCGGCTTAACTGGAAGCCGACCCCAATATAGTTGCGAAAAGGCTAGGCAGATGATGATGATTGTTAGGGTCTTGAATTTGACTTAACTAAAAGGCAGTGTAAAACTAGACTGTAAAACTGAAAAATATATATCTGTTATGGACCAGGTGATTAATACGGGCATTATTTATAATGCACGAGCATTATGAATAATGTCTAGCTTTAGCGGGCTAAGTGATTAATTTCTATCTTAACTTCATTATTTATCAAATTGCACGGTCATTATTATATTGCTACATGATAGTTGGGCAATCTGATAGTAAAGCAATATTTAACGCTGCTGCAATTGATGACACTGTAAGAGTTCGAGTTCCCGATGTTGATTCGCGCTCGTAGCGATCGCGATGGAAGAAATATGCTTGCTACAGATACTAGGTGTTTTAAATCAACTATACTCAAGAAACCAATTTACTAATTGCAAGGAAAGATTTATGTCGCCTGAAGATGTTCCAGAGACAGAGCTTTCGCTGAGAGAGGGTTGTAGAATGTCCTCTAAATGCGGAGGGTAAGGTTATAGTAGATGTGGTTGCAAAGGTGGTTGCAAGCCTGATAAATGTAGTTGTCGCAAAGCTAAAAAGTTGTGTACCTCAAAATGCCATCACAGTGGCAGTTGTTCTAATAAATAAACCTATTACTTGCTACTGTATGACAATTGTTTTCAATTTTAATGTTCTATTTTACTTATATTTTCATTTGACTTTTATTAAGAGAAGATGTTAATTATACCAATAATGAGTCTGATTGCTTAAACTGTAGTTTATTTTATTTTTTATAATAATAAGTCATTTCTATAATATAAAGATATGTTGTGAAATTGTTTTTAATTATATTTCATCTTACATTTTTAATATGACTTTCCTTAAGTTTTAAATGCAAAAACTAGTGGATTTTTAAGGTAGAAGTCCTTCGTAATTAATCCAAATAATGAGTCTGATTATTCATCATCTGCCTAGCCTTTTCCCAACTATATTGGGGTCGACTTCCAGTCAAGCCGGATTTAGCTGAATACCAGTATTTTACGAGGAGCGGCTGCCTACCAGACCTCCACAACCCATTAACTGGATAACACTGAGTCTGATTATTGAAGCCAGTAAAATCTGACTACAGCCTTACCATGAAGTACCGTTTTACCCCAGTTAATGGGTTGTGGCAGCCGCTCCTCGTAAAATACTGGTATTCAACTAAATCCGGCTTGACTGGAAGCAGACCCCAATATAGTTGGGAAAGCTAGGCAGATGATGATTATTGAAGTGGTTTAATATTTAGTTTAGTTTAAAGTTAAATGACAATAACAATAAAAAAAATTGTAATTAAATATATTATGTTTGTATTACTCCGCCCTTAAGGTGATGGGCAATTTGTATAGTGCCCGGTCAATTTGATTAACTGAATAATTATTATCAAATTGCACTCTCTTATTGGGCATTTTTCATAATGACCGGGCATTATGTATACTGCTTAATTTATCACTTGGTCCATAACATATCCACTATATCCAGAGGAACAAATTCTTATTCTTTCTTTATAATTGTACAGAAGTAGAAATTACACTAGACCGCAACTCACCCAGCAAAAAATATCAGATTTGAAACTCAATTGTTTTCATGAATTAAAAACTAAGTAAATGATGTTTTGCTCAAACAAGAAAAAACATTCGATTCTCACCCATTGTTGTATTTAAATACAAGGAACGTCTTTATAACCTTTCAAACACTTAGATTTTGTTTTAATCACATTGAAACGTCCTATTTATTTCAGGTGTTTAGTTTTAATGCAAGTGTTAATAATTATAGCCGAATTTCTCACCTCACATATGTGTAAAGCAAAAGGTCTTTCATAGGCCATAGTATTGTTTTGTTTCAAAATAGGCGCCAGGCAATTGCTATATTAGTTGCCAAAGAACAATATAAAGATCCTACAACGTGGTATCAGAGTTATCCGTGCAATTGGAGTAAATAACAATCTGAAAACAAATAATCGGCAGTTGCCCGGCTCGACGCAATACTCGTCTGGTTGTAAAATCTGGCCTTTTCAATGGAAGTTTGCGGGACTTTAACTCTTGTTGCGCATACTCTACAAGGTTTGAAATAAGTTTTATTATAAAAGATTGTACACCAAAATATGATTTTTAAAACACATCATCTGCCTAGCCTTTTCCCAACTATATATTGGGGTCGGCTTCCAGTCAAGCCGGATTTAGCTGAATACCAGTATTTTACGAGGAGCGGCTGCCTACCAGACCTCCACAACCCATTGACTGGGGTAACACGGTACTTCATGGCAAGACTGGAGTTAGATTTACTGGCTTCTGACTATCCGTAACAACTGCCAAAGATCTACAAATGACAGCCGGGACCAACGGCTTAACGAGCTTTCCGAGGCACGGAGGAAACTCGTTATGTTAAGATGGTCACCCATCCACAGACCAACCTAGGCAAGCGTTGCTTAACCTTGGAGATCGACCTGTGCGGCTGTTATTATTTAGCCACGAGCTCCTCATGATTTTTAAAACACGTGGGATAAAATTAAAAAACCGTTCTAAGAAAGTATACCTAAATCTGTTCTTTGCCTCAAAATCCCTCCAGTATCGTTGGCAACCCTACCCTCCGAACCGCTGCAAATATTTACTCGTATATTTTAACTTCGTACATTCACTCCATTCTCATTCACTCATTCGTTCGCAGGTGAATGCCTTGTTCAGTGCAAAAGTTTTGATAAAAATGTCAAAGCGCTGCTTTTCAGAGAAATTTAATATAAATGATAAAGTGGGATTTGCGTTGTAAATATGAATACATGAAGTTTTTTTATGCACTGGCAACATCATTCTGCGAACGTTTTATTAATCTAGTACTCTTGTAAAATGACATAGCGAATACATGTTTCCCAGAAATATGTAATCATTTTCTGTAGTAAAACCAACTTGTTATTTTTGAAGTTGTTTAAAGAGCAAATCCCAACGATATTGAAACAGGATAATATTAAAAATGCTACATATGATACTCGAAAAAATAATATTATCTATCTTGTACGATATCTATTCGTACAAGATAGATAATATTAATATTTTTTCTTTTTAATATCGTCAAAATTACATTTCCCGCTCTGGGTGGAGCAGGAGGACGCGTCAGACTTTTACTGACTATATCCCACCTCTTTCATTCTTTGCCTTCGTTCCAGGGTCACGAGTTTTCCTTTCAGAAGGCAGCCCATGGGCCCAGAGTCTTTAAACCTGCTGGGCCGTTGTATGAATAGATATGGTATTTAGAAACACACACGGTATGAAAAAGGAGCCTCAAGGCTACTTTCTAAAAAGTAAGAAAGAAATAATGCCTCCGTAGACAGGTGCGACGCAAAAATAAGACTACCAAACGATAACGTAATTTCTTTGAAACTATTCTCAAATTGTTCTACAAAGAAAACAATGTCTATACTTAAAAGGATTGTCGACTCATTGTGACATTGTCGCAGGGTGCCTAATTTCTATAGGAGTATTTAACAAAGCTAAAGTCTGTCTAAAGTCATACGACTTGGGTAATTATTAGGGTACAATGAAATCTGATGTAGGCAACACTGGTTGAATAATCAAGAAAGGTTGATTAAAAAGTTTTGATCGTTGTTTACTAATAGAACCCTAAAAACGTATCAAATGTGTTTTTTTGTTAATTTATAAGAGGTCTTTAAAACAATAAAGCAAAATATTTTTAATTAGGATATATTTCGGTCTCTTTAATGATATTCTTTAAAACAAAAGTAAGTATAAAGTAAATCAGGAATCGTAAAAGAAATGTGATTCTAAATATTCAGTTTTGTTTATAAAATTATTGTTTGATCTAAATAAATAAAATGTTTTGCTTTCTGTTAGTAAACAATGATCAAGACCTTTTAATCAACCTTAATTAATCAACCAGTGTTGCCTACATCAGATTTCAATGTACCCTAATAATTACCCAAGTCGGTTGACTTTTTCGATAGACTATAACTAGGTCACAAATTCCTAAAATAGAGGAATAAATATAAAGAAGTCTACAAGAAGTTATAATAGCCATTACTCGACTTATCATCTAGTAACACAATCAAATAACTTTCCATCTTACGCTAACTTTCCTCTAATACAAAATAATGACTTTCCAAAACTAGTTGTAATAGTATTCCCATCGCTGGGAATATTCGAAGTCGGTCGCACGTGCGTGACCGAGTGAAGTAATCGGTCTCCGATGTGAATGATATGAATGGCACAATCGATCACAATCGCTCACTAACTCGTTGCGCGGTTATTAATTAGAAGAATTTTGATACTATAGGAGTATAGGTGTGAGATTTATGATCTTGCATGTGAGAAAGTAGATCCTGAAAATGGTTGAGGTTTGATGTTTTCAAGAGCCGTATTGTTAGTAGGTAGTGGTGTATTATAATTGGGTTTGCATTAACCTATCACCCAAGAAACGAGACACAATAGTAAAACAATAACAGCGCGGTCTCATGCGAATAAGGTTTTGCGGTGATTGCAAAGAACGGTTGAAACTTGTCAAGTATTTAGAAGAATTTAACTTTGCAAGCCATAATATTACACATTATTATGACATGTAACATGATCATTTTAATAGTCATTATGGTAACCATTCTACCATAAACCATATCAGTCACGCAAGCGAGATTACATAGTTTAGGTAGAGTTAGAATTCACCTAATAGCAATTTAATATGTTAAGAAGAATTCTTCCGCCCACGTAATTCAAATTCAAATTCTTTTAGTGTACTACTATTATTTTAGTGTACTGGTGTGTATATATGTTGTACACACGTTTTACGAGACTGGTATCTAATTTCGATAACCAAAATAGGTCAGGTGTAATTTCTGCCTCTTTGCTCATCAAAGACGAAGTACCTTGGCAACAATCTCTGTAATCTAAAAATAGTTACAAGCCTATTTCTGTAAATCACAGAAAATGTAATATTTTATTCTACTTACGTAATCAAACTGTCATCATGACTGATCAAAGCACATTGCCAATTCTAGCGAAAGGAATATTATAAATAGCTGTAACTTCAAACAGGTACACTGGAAATATTGAGGCACGTGCTTTTAGCTTAACGAGTAATCAATACACGTGCTTTCGCAGTAATCGAGTCGATAGTTGAAAGAAAACTACCTTTATATTAAAGCCATTAGGAGATTAGGGGTTAGATCCTATAAGTCTTAAGCGGAATATTAAGTGGACCTTTTGTAATAAGTGTAATTTGATTAAAAGGAAATGGCCCTAAATCCTAGGTAATCAGTCTTTTCTGTCTACCTTACTTTATAGGTCACTCTTTTTTACGAAAGAGTGAATAATTCTTGAAATGGCAATATCACATTGTAATTTAGGTACTCCCTCGAGTTTAAACGTCTGTACTTATTTCGTAAATAAGTAAATTATGATTTCATTACTATTACCACCAGTTGACCAACAGTTGTACGTCCTTATAAATTCGTGCAACTGTTGGTCCCTTTTGTCATTTACAGATTTGACAGTTGATCAGGTCAGATGCCAGAAAGTCTAACCATCAGTGTTTTCAAAGTATGTGGTGTTGCCTAGTAATTGGGTTCTGGAGGTCTGATAGGAAGGCATTCCATGTAAAACACAGGTATTCAGCCGCATCCAGTAAGACTGGAAGCCGACCTCAAGCCATTAAGATCCTATTTTACCATGCATATATCATACATACTCCCACAAACTCTCACACATATCACTCACAGTCACACACACAACACACATACACACACACACACAATACACACATAAACACACACACATACTTTCAGACCATAACACACTCAAAACACACACATGAATTCATACAATTTAAGTAGATTAAACTCGCTACCGAATTCAGACCCACTTGCCGCGGGATGACCTGGAGTCCTGAAATACAGGGCTGCCCTAGTTTAGGCTCCAGTCCACTCCATTTATTGTAATAATGTTATCTGTACTATATTAGTGTGGAAAATAAATGAATTTTTACTTTTTTTTTTTTACTTTACTTTACTTTTTATGTCCTCGTGCTAGAGCAGCGAGCGTCGACAGTAGTCACCCATTGCGACCGGTCTTGAACTTTGTGGCGATTTT
Organism: Mythimna separata; assembly: GCA_030763345.1. Lineage (NCBI taxonomy): Eukaryota > Metazoa > Arthropoda > Insecta > Lepidoptera > Noctuidae > Mythimna > Mythimna separata. The sequence goes on along the minus strand of CM061188.1, from coordinate 501,344 downwards.
TGGTTTTTAAATGAAGGTATAAAATCTGTTTGCTGTTCGCAGTAAATCGCTCGTCTAGTAGATAACTTAGTTCCACATGCTGTTAGTAAGGCGAGGTAACTCTCACTTAGCGCTGATAAAAGGTTTTTGTTAGTAAAGTGCTTGACTCCGTGGCTTTTTAGCCGGTTTAGTGAGACTTACGGGATGTCTTGTGTATCCCTTTCCGCTAAATAGTAGGTGAAGCTTCTAGAATGCAAGATACAGAAGTTATCTATAGCGTGGAGAGCTTGTGGTAGGGGCCCAGATAAATTCCAAGTATAAGGGCCTGTTTCACAATGTCCGAGTAGGCACTACACACTGAATAAATTAAAAAAATTGACAGAATTTGTATGAAATTATCTGCCAAGTAAGATACTCGAAACTTAATCATAGGTGGTGAAATAGGCTATATGAGTAATATACGCAAATACTTGTCTTAATATTTTATCCCTGTATATAGGCGCAAGACCGGTCGCGATGGGTGTCTACTGTCGACGCCCTCTGCCCCAGCTAGGGGACATAGGATTTTGAGTCAAGTATATAGGCCTAGAACACAGGCGTAAGGTAGTCAGCCTATCAGTGTTTTACAAGATGGATTTTGGAGAGTGTACGCGGGAATTACATGACTTGATTCTGTCATCTCCTTTCTACTATAGGAAATCCCGACGTAAGGTGGGTATACTTACGTTGTTGAAACCTCTATGCACTAGTTTATGTCACACTAGCTGTCCCCTGCGGTTTCACCCGCATTTTTCGTTACTGCTCCGCTCCCGTGGGCTGTAGCGTGATGGTATATAGCCTATAGCATTCCTCGATAAATGGGCTATCTAACACTGAAAGAATTTTTTAAATCGGACCAGTAGTTCCAGAGATTACCCCCTACATACAAACTTACAAATTTTACCTCTTTATAATATTAGTATAGATAAAAAATATGTCATTGTGTTTGATTCGAGTTCTCGAGTAGCTGAGTATGGAATAAAAAGAATCTAAACAAATCGCATCGTTTTATATGTTCATGAGCTTGGGTTGCCATAACTGTGTAATAATTTTAATGTGAAGAATGAATGTCCCACAAATAGAAAAATAAAAAGTCGATTATTGCAAATGCTAACACAAGTCCCACTTATTTAGATTTACGGAGCATTAAAATAACGTCCCACAATCGAGTTGGTCCCGTAGTAATGTGTGGCCATCAATCACGCGGGGTCATGCGCTCAGCCCACGCGGTTCAGTAACGCCACACACTAGTACACACTGGGCGGAACCGCCTAAGGGACAGTTCACACCGAGACGCGACGCGACGCGACGATGCAGGAAGAGGCCAGTGATTTGCCACCGCGAGACGCATTGTAACGTTGCGAGGCACATAGTAAATTCGTTAGCAGCACGACATCGCGAATGTAAAAACGTTCCGCTGCGCAGCGAGATGCCGCGCGGCGTCACGAGGTGCAGCGCTGCATGAAGCAACGTATTCTAAATTCTCACAATGAAATGTGAACAAAGTTCTATTTTGAGTCACTCTATTAAAATGTGCTGCAGCGTCGCGTCGCGTCGCGTCTCGGTGTGCGCTGACCCTAACCGCTCGACTGTGAACATTCAGCGATTCACGCATGATAATTGTATGACGTATGTGGTGGAGTTATAGCACATTTTACACGAGGGGAGTTCCTTGGTTTGAACATAAGATTTTCGAACTCTGGAAATAAGATATACCATAAATATTACGCTATCTGTTTAGTGTATCTTCCATATATTTATAAATATAAAAGAATAAACTGACTGACTGACATATGAACGAACAGCCGAAACTACAAGGACTCATCATCTGCCTAGCCTTTTCCAAACTATATTGGGGCCGGCTTCCAGTCAAGCCGGATTTAGCTGAATACCAGTATTTCACGAGGAGCGGCTACCTACCAGACCTCCATAACCCATTAACTGGGGTAACACGATACTTCATGGCAAGACTGGAGTCAGATTTACTGGCTTCTGACTATCCGTAACGACTGCCAAAGATCTCCAAATGACAGCCGGGACCAACGGCTTAACGTGCTTTCCGAGGCACGGAGGAAACTCGTTATGTTAAGATGGTCACCCATCCACAGACCAACCTAGGCAAGCGTTGCTTAACCTTGAAGATCGACCTATGCGGCTGTTATTATCTAGCCACGAGCTCCTCGAAACTACAAGGACTAGAACCGTGAAATTTTGCAAAACTGTTTCCTTTTATGTTTATGCTTCACCTGAGGAGTGCAACGTTTGTATGGAGACACAAACGAAGCCGCTGACAAAAGCTAGTTCTGCTATAAGTAAAAAATATTCAGTCTACAGCAATGAGCAGTATACGACGAATTTGGGCAATTTTGTTCTTGTTAGGAAAAATAACATTGCATTTTCTTTTATTACATGAAATTATTGGAATGCTGTCATCATTATTAATAATCTTAATTTAATTTGTTTTAGATTAAGAAATATCTGAGAAAAAATATTGGACCCAAATTAATTACAATTAGTTGTGTAATTGTAATGAGATGTTTTAGTAGAATCTTAATTAAAATTTTATTAGCATTACTAGCGTACATATTTATTATTGGAGTAAATAGCAATCTGAAAACAAATATTCGGCAGTTCCCCGGCTCGACGCAATACTCATCTGGTTGTAAAATCTGGCCTTTTCAATGGAAGTTTGCGGGACTTTAACTCTTGTTGCGCATACTCTACAAGGTTTGAATTAAGTTTTATTATAAAAGACTAGCTGTCCCCTGCGGTTTCACCCGCATTTTTCGTTACTGCTCCGCTCGCGTAGGTCGTAGCGTGATGGTACATAGCCTATAGCATTCCTCAATAAATGGGCTATCTGAAACTGAAAGAATTTTTCAAATCGGACCAGTAGTTCCAGAGATTACCCCCTACATACAAACTTACAAATTTTACCTCTTTATAATATTAGTATAGATTAAAAGCAGTTGAAACAGCCTTACCTTGATGAGAAAAACAAAAAGACTGTATGTTATTAACACGGTTTCGCAAATAACATTAGAATATTCACTCGTGAGGTTCAAATGCACACAAATTGTTCAAGGCCAAAGAAAATCGTTCAATTCATATAAATCTTTTTCACACTGCGCATGGCCAAAGGGCTGGCCCTTATCTTGGCCAGAGAATAAGCATTGCCATACAGCGCAAGCGTGACGACAGCCTTTTGAATCCATTTAAAAATAAAAATATGTAAAAAAAACTTTTTAAGTTAAACGGTTTTATGTTAAACATACATTGCAATGTTTAAGATAAATGTACTAAAAACCAAAAAATAATAAAATAGATACAGTCGTGGGAATTATAAACATATGCATAGACTAGACTAAAATAAAACCGTGGGGCACGTCAATTGAATTCTATTGCATTGTATCGAATTCTATCGCACATTAAGTCGATAATTTGTAGACAATTGACGTGCCCCACGGTTTTATTTTAGTCTAGTCTATGCATTTGTTTTTATTTGTATTGTCACCAAAATCCAAAGTGTATACAAAATTTCAGATTAATCGGTTGACAGGAAGAGGGTGAAATTTGAATTACTAAATTTGACCCAAGAATAAAAAAAAAAATAAAACAAACGGGGTGAGCTAAATAAAACCGTTTAAAAATCATTACCATTGGACAGCAAAGCCGAAAAGTTTTTAACGCCATAATTTTTCGTACTTTTAGCTGCTAAGTTATAAGTACTAACACCTACATTGTACTCTTAGTTCGCAATAAATGCTTTGGCTTTAGTTAGTTCTTAATTTTTTTCTTTTCTTGTTATTCACTTCTAAACATATTTTAATATTCCTCAACAAAAAATCAATACACGATTGTCGTCAAACATTATTAACTTGAGATTTTCCGAGTGACCTTCTCTGTAGCTTTCACGAAACGTTAGTTATTTACACTCCACTACACATCAATGGATAATATTATTCACAATAAATTCAATCGAGTGTGAGGCCTGAAAAACACAAAAGTGTCGGAAAGCTACTGCGAGGCCATTGTACATTTTACGAAGAGGTATTGTAAATAGTAACTAGAGTTTGTAAAGGGTAACAACGTTTTGTCAGGCTATCCATCACTTATTGTTGGCTAATCCTCAGGTGTCAAGTCGTTTTGGGGTTCCGTAGTTAAAGAGTAAAAACTGGACCCTGTTGCTATGTATAAGCCGTTGTTTGTCTCCAGGCAAACGACTAAGCAGTCGTTTATCTCATGAATCGTCATAGCAAGACTGTTGAAATTTGCACAGATGATATATTTCTGTTACTGCTGTAAAAAAAATACTTAAGCCTGAATAAATAAATATTTAAGTGGGGTTCCAATCCTTATTGGATTGGTACCTAATATTTTTGCCATTTCTTTGTACCGATGGCAGGATTGTACGTAACCCTTAGTGCGCGAGTCCGACTCGCACTTGGCCGGTTTTCGTTAGTTTATTTATAGAGTTTCCACGAGACATAATTCACACGGCCTCGGTATAAGTAGGGCGTTGACAGTTTGATCTTTCCACAAAGATGGAAGATGATTTTTCATGAAACTGAGGCTGACATCTATAACAAATGGATCTCGGTTAAATTCATATTTATTCGAGTAAACATGAGCTTGTCACCTAGTTACCCGTCGCTTAATAATTGTGCCAAAAGGGTGTGTTTTTTCTAAAGTGGGAAATCATCCAAAGACTTCTCTCGCTTTTAGGTGGAGCGGGCCGGCATGTCTAGGTTTCACTGACTAAAAAGACACCTGCAGACTTAAGGTTTCCTTTTCAGAAAATCTACGCAGCCCTAGCGGGAATTGGTCTGCTGGTCCCCACGGCTTGCTGACATATCTTTCAGCAGCATGTACACTACGCGCTTTCGACAACTTGGGCTCAATTCAGGCAATTACCGACCGGCCGGACGGCGAGCTGCCCGTTTTGGGCTGCCTGAATTGCTGTCTTCTACCTACCTTCTTTTTCCAATAGACTTTCATTCCAATTATCATATTTATAACCTAAAAGGGTTGGGTAAAAAAAAACAACTAATAAAAATTAATATCGCTCCAAAACGTAGTATTACGTCTATATACTGCTTACGAAAATCCCATTACATCAAAGCATTCCCACATATAAACAGCATACTCTCTCGAAACTAGTTTAATATTAACTAGCAGACTAATTAACTACAATATCTCGCCTTCCGCAGCGCCATGAGTAGCGAGAGAGGATGCATCGCGGTTTACACGGAAATAGAGTTCAGCTTATATCCGACATACCCGCCCGTTGCAACTTGTGGATATACGAATATCTTCAGATGTAGTAGGGTTTCAGTTAGGCTCTGTACACACGTACCACAACTTTACCACATCACAGCGACTAAATGTGTGTCGCTGCAGTTTAGTTAAAAATTTTAGTGGGGTTTTTAATGAACTTTTCTTCCAAGTTTTTTGAAGGTTTACAGTTTTATCACCTAGTATCTTGCTACTACGCTGTTATTCATTTTTTTTTAATGGTTATAAACTAGCGCTTGACTGCGATCCCACCTGATGGTAAGCAGTGATGCAATCGTCGATGTTGAGGCGCACTTGTTTATTAAGAGCCTATTTACTCTAGTCTTGAAGGCACCCAAATTATAATCGGACGGAAAGACCGCGGCAGGCAAATTGTTCCAATCCTTCGATGTACGCGGTATAAACGACGAAGTAAAGCGCTTTATCCGGACCGTGCAGGGTCAACATCTCGCGCTATTGGGTGGAACGAGAGGGCTTGTCAGACTTTCACTGGCTAAAATCCACTTCGACGTTCCGTCTTTGCCTTTCATTTAAGGCCCCGGGTTTTTCTTTAAGAAGCAAATCCATGGTACCGAAGGCTCGACCCCGCTGGGCCCCTACAGTTTTGCTGTCATCTCCTTGAAGCGCGCGTGGAACACTATGCGCCATCGACGACTTGGCTCGGGCCGGATGATTTCTGGACGGCAGGATAGCGTGCTACCCATTGAGATTCTTGCAAGTGCAATGTAGTAACTACCTACAAATATCAAAGTGTGTGACGTGGTTGTGGTGCGTCTGTAGAGACTCTTAGATGACTATTATACTCTATTTGCTATAAGAAAAGAAAACAAAAGAAACTTATGTTACTGTCCGTTCAACCGATTTTGACTACCATTCCGTAGACATAAGGATTACATTAAAAGCAAAAAAACTAGTTACAATACCAACTTTTTCTGCAGCCGTCATTTCTCATTTACAAACGCAATAAAAGTCAAAATCGGTTGAACGGACGGTAAACAAGTTTCTTTAAATTTCTTTTCTTATTGTAAATAGAGTATAGTCTGAAAAGGTTAATATTCTATGTAAAATAGGTAGGTACTTATTTTGTCGTTCTAGAAAAAAAAAATATAACCTGTAACGCGACCAATAGGTTCATGAGGACTTTAGTTCGTGGAATAAATCACAAAAGTACTAAAAACTTGCAAATCAATTTTACTTTTCTAAGAAAAAGAAAATGAAAGCTTAATTGCATCTGAAGATGTAGCTGGATTTAGCAAATAAAATGCACTTACATAAAAAAGTTGTTCAAATAATGTTTTTCATAGCGTAGTTTTTTCTTCTACCTTCAAAGTTACTTCTTTTGCGTTTATAAGGTTTTCACAAATGTTAATGTGAAATATACATATATTTTGAATTTCATATTTGGTCATATTAATGAACACTACTGTTTGCTGCAACGTAGCTCTATCTTATAAAATTAAACTATAAGAGAGGGCGCCTACGAACCACTTTTGCTCAGCAACTTATTTTTGTACAAACTTATAATTTTATGTGAAAATCCAATTTTAGTTGTGGAGACAACAGTTGCTCGTGTTTTCTATGAGTAACGCTATTTTGCTCAAGAACTATTCCACTAAATATTTGAGAGTAGAGACAAGAAATTCTTGTCAAATCTCAATATTTTTGTAAATATGTGTACGCTTCTGCACATACTGGGTGCAGAGATTATTTGTGGTTAGTATTTAAAGTATATAAGTTTAGCAAACGTGAGCTAGATGAAAATTTATTTGAATATTAAATAATTTTATGTAACTTTTCACTGTCACGCGAATTCGCTGATTAATCGCGCGATTTTTCTGCGTTTTTATCCCAGAAACTCCGCAATGAGTCAACTTACAGATGCGCGCTTTTTTGACATCGTCTCGATGAGTCAGTGCCCACGAGTATTACCGCTGAGAGATTGAGTCAACTTACAGATGAACCCTTTTTTGATGTCGACTCAATGAGTCAGGATTACCGCTAAGGGAATGAGTCAACTTACAGATGCACGCTTTTTTGACGACGACTCGAGGAGTCGGTGTTACCGCTGAAAGGCTAAATGTCCAAATAGATCCATGCGATAATTGTTATATAGACAATCGATATAGCTCCTTCAAGACAAAGCTAAATAGGAGTAGTAGTAATCGTACCTTAGGCGGAGTGCTGTTGGAGTTGTGATGGCGGGCGGCGGCGGAGTGCGCGCGCCGCGTCGCCTTGTAGTGGAGACGACGCAGCGCGCCGCCCAGCCGCTCGGGGGAGCCGTCGCCGCGAGCTACTGTCATGCTGCCGTCTGCACCTGCCATGCAAGAATTGGTTAGCTTAAATAAACTCTTGGCTGATTAGGAAAGATATAGTCCCAGTTGGGCGCCATTACTGCTAGTGGTGCCCAACTGGGGCAACCTGGGACACAAATACATAAAATATTGAAAACGTCTGCAGCTATTGCTTTCATTGGCACGTCTTGAACACATTATAGGACATTGTGTAAAGGGTAAAGTGGGCTACTGTCATGCTGCCACCTGCACCTATGATTTATGTTGATAAATCATAGATGCAGATGGCAAGTAAGCTTAACTACACTCTTGGCCAGACAGAAAAAACAAAGTTCTATTTGGGCGTCACCAACCATAGCACCCAAATGTGGCACACAAAAAATCATGAATAGGTACGTCTAGACAAGGCTACCATTGTTTTTATTTGCACATCTTGAAGATACTATAAGACATCGTGTAGTCAAAATATTACATACTCAGTGGCTACTAATTCAGTGAGCTTTTATCATGTTGCCGTCTGCACCTGCCATACAACCACAGGTTAAAATTAAATAAACTATTGGCCGGTTAGAAAAGATATAGTCCCAGTTGGGCGCCATTACTGCTAGTGGTGCCCAACTGGGGCAACCTGGGACACAAATACATAAAATATTGAAAACGTCTGCAGCTATTGCTTTCATTGGCACGTCTTGAACACATTATAGGACATTGTGTAAAGGGTAAAGTGGGCTACTGTCATGCTGCCACCTGCACCTATGATTTATGTTGATAAATCATAGATGCAGATGGCAAGTAAGCTTAACTACACTCTTGGCCAGACAGAAAAAACAAAGTTCTATTTGGGCGTCACCAACCATAGCACCCAAATGTGGCACACAAAAAATCATGAATAGGTACGTCTAGACAAGGCTACCATTGTTTTTATTTGCACATCTTGAAGATACTATAAGACATCGTGTAGTCAAAATATTACATACTCAGTGGCTACTAATTCAGTGAGCTTTTATCATGTTGCCGTCTGCACCTGCCATACAACCACAGGTTAAAATTAAATAAACTATTGGCCGGTTAGAAAAGATATAGTCCCAGTTGGGCGCCAGTAATGCTAGTGGCGCCCAAACACGGGACCAGAAAAACGAAGTTCCGATTGGGCACCACTAACATTAAGGGCGCCCGAATGAGACAACGTGGGACACAAGTTCATAAAAGACCTTAAAAATCTGCAGTTGCTTTTATTTGCAAATCTTCAGGATACTTTAGGACATCGTGTAGTCAAGATGTTATTAACCTAGCGAGCCACTATCATTCTGCAGTTTGAACTTGCGATACACGAACAAACAAATTAGCCTAACTAAACTTTTGGCCGGTTAGAAAAATCAAAGTCCCAGTTGGGTGCCATTGATGCTAGTGGCACTCACACGTAAAAAATCATGAAAATGTCTACATAAGACTACAATTGCCTTTATTTGAGGACATTATAGAACATCGAGTAGCCAAGATGTTACTAACTCAGTAACTGAAAGTTAAAAAATAACAGAGAACCTTTAATAAACCACATGTTTATCTATCATCATAATTTTAGCCAAAAAACGTCCCGACTGGACATAATCATCCCCCAAGCGTCACTACAAGGACCGGCCCTTTACACCTCGCATTTATCAATAACCAAATAAACGTCAAGGCGATGTTAATTTTCATTTCTCTGTTCTAATACCAGGGTTTAATTTGCAAATGCCAACTGAAATAGTAGCTGGCTTCATTGGAAATATCCCAGTAGTTTCATACCAATTGTGGTAGACAAACCACAACTAAATGTCAGATGAAATCATGCCAGTGATTAAACAGGTATTTGGGTAAATATCATTTTATTGGACAATTTCGTGATTATGCTCATTTATGTATGAACGTAATCGTTTCATAAACACTCATTGTAAGAGTAAAATAATGTATTACTGTGATAATTGTGGTGGCTTCGTAGTAACAACCCCGAACCACGAATTGTTTGGTCGTGTAATTTATTTCATCACCGACATCTATACTATCTATACTAATATTATAAAGAGGTAAAAGTAAGTTTGTATGTTTGTAAGTTTGTATGTAGGGGGTAATCTCTGGAACTACTGGACCGATTTCAAAAATTCTTTCAGTGTTAGATAGCCCATTTATCGAAGAATATATATCATCACGCTATGACCCACGGGAGCGGAGCAGTAACGAAAAATGCGGGTGAAACCGCGGGGGACAGCTAGTATTATTATGAAACCGACATATTCTAGACAATTAAAAGATACGAGTATGTAAAATCCACCAAACCACAATGGGCCTGCGTGGTGAACACCTGTCTTTTATGTCGTCTAGATATGAGGTCTGATTTTAAAGGCATTTAAAGCCTGATAATGCTTAATAAAAGGGATTTTTTAAGATAAAAATATTATATTATTCATAAATTATATTTTTTTTTTTTTTTTTTAATATACCATAAACTAGTGCTTGACTGCAATCCCATATTCATGGTTAGCAGGTGGAACCAGCATGTGCTTATGGCGTAAATACATTCTGTATTCAGTAGTAGATGTTCAAGCGTGTTGCAGCCCGATTCGATACATTTTTCACCAGTAGCTACCCCCAAATTCACCGTAAAATACCTCTTACGATACACATGCAACAAGGTGTCGGAAAGTAGACAGGACTCACTAAAGTTTGTCCTTATATGCCTCTAGATACATAGAACCAAACTGATCACCCAAAAATTTCAACATTGTTACTATCGTACCTCTGAAATGTCAGTAGAGTTTATCTATTAGATTTTCGTCAATAGACTAACTCTAAGCAACAATATTCGTAGTTCCGACCGAGTCAACTTTCTACTAAGAAATTTACTCGAAATTGTTCTGACGGCAGTTCCAGGAACTACAGCTGCTGAAGGAAATGCAATAATTGCTAAAACTTACGAGCTGTCAGCAACAGTGAGTCATTTGTTTACACAATGTTGGTGCAAGCTAGGAGTGGACTCAAATAATTGTGGCTTTACGTTTCATTAAGGCAGAGTATAACTGCGTACAATATTGCAGTATTACTATAAAATTATTACCATTGCAAGGCAATATACTGGGTGTGAGGGACAGCCCTCCACAAACTTTAAGGGCTTGCGCAGTAGACGAATCTGAACATCTTCCCACAAAAGTTTTTTTCAGGTAACGGAAAAAAAATTCAGCCTCACCATACAAAATTATAAATTTTATCGGACAGTTTGTATGGGGAGGTCGATATTTTTTCGTTTCATGAAAAAAAATGTGGGAAGATGTTCAGATTCGTCTACTAAGCAAGCCCTTAAACTTTGTGGAGGACTGTCCCTTACACCCAGTATATTACAGTGTGGCACAAAACAAAAACGTCCACCATTTAATACATTCATCATCATTGCAGCCGAATGACGTCCACTGTTGGACATAGACAAGTTTAGTCAGGCATAGTCGATTAATATCTACAACTGATGATGTTATCACAACGACCCTCACCAGGCTACATCTTATGAGAAGCTTTCCAACGCAGCGTCTTCCGGTATGTAGTCGCCACTCCAGAAATTTTCACTCTCATTGACCATCCTTTCCAATGTAAATGTGCCTTCGGCCACTTATGTTTGGCGATTCTTTGGAAAATGTCGGCAACCTTGGTTCTCATGTGGGTATATCTCCATTTCTGATGCAATCACTCAGGCCTCCTTTTTATAAGAGGGAATGGGGCGTAATCCACGCTGACCCCATGTGGGTTGGTGATATTACATGTCATCGAATTTTTGGGTCAAGGACATATTACATTTCTTTGGTTTTCTTCATCGTTTTCAAAGCAGTAATGAAAAAAAATACAAAAAAAAAAGCTGTTTACCTATGTTTGAATCTACGACGTATAAGTCTTAAGTTTAACTCAAATATATTTGTATTTTAGCTGGCCGGTTTGTACTTTGTTTTATGAGTTGTTGACACGAACTGTTAACACAAGTCCTCTTGTTAACATTGTCATTAAATGTTTTGTTTATTTAGGTACATAACCGTAACATATCAAAATAATTTACATAACCAAAGTATAACCATGGAGTTGCTGTGGCGCGTAGAAAACCAATAAATTGGAATCGTGTTGGTGTATGGGAAATATTTACTAAAACTTTGCCAGCAAGTTCTACCGCATGATAGAAGAAAATTATTTTAAGGGATCATACTCCCAGGATATATACAACTATACTTTACTATGCACTATTATTAGATATGATCTACCCGTGTACTAAGTGTCATAGAGATTCGTTATGCTGTTCGAGCGTGAAGAAGTTACGAACCTCCACACACGCACACTCATATCGCCTTTAGTAAGAGAAGAGAGAATTTTTTCTTCAGAATTTTTTCTTCTCTAAGAATTCTAAAAATTCTTTCACTCATATATAGCTGCAATGTTCAAGATTGTAGCTTTTAATTATGTCTTTATCATGAAGTTATAATTTCACGCAGGCGAAAGCATTGAGAGAAACTAGTAACTCTTATTAAAATTCAAGTTTACCTGCGGCGATTTCAGGGGAGGGTCGAGACGACTGGATTTTGGTTGCTTGGTGACGCCCATCCGCCTGGAACAAACGACACACATTAACTTACATTAACTAGCGCTCTAGAACTGCTCCTAACGTAACCTCTGTCATACTTGCAGGAGTGACAAATGAGGGTAGGTGTCATGACTCGGTGAGTGACACTTGAAGCTGGATGGCCCTTGAGATTTAGTCGTTAGTGTGGCACACTTTGGTATTCTAATATTATCAGCAGCGATTCTAAAGTACTTATGTCCCACTGCTGGGAAAATACCTTTTTCTGAGGGTAGAATTTCGTCAAAAAACTTTTCTCACTTTGATATAATTGTGTTGGATATACCGATAAGGAGCTACCTACAAACCTAGGGGAGACTCTTTAAGTTAAGAGTGAATAGGTTACTTCTAGGCAAGTGTAACTACTCTATCATCGCTTCTCATCAGATAAGATAGAGGTTAAACTCGAGCCTAAACATAATTTAATAGCCTAAACATAATTGCCCTATGAGTTCCTGAACTTTGTCTTTCGAATAAACCTGCAGCTCTTGCAATCTCCTGTCCCTTTCCCACTTAAGTCTGTCTTCTGCTATGGCGGGCCAGTTCCAGAATGGGCCATAATCTACCGTGCGGGCCCAGTGCGGATTGGCGGATGTCACATATCTTCGCATTTATAGTTCTAGGACATGCCGGTTTCCTTACAATGTTTTCCTTCACCGTTTTGAGAGCAGGGGTGATGAAATAAATTACACAAAGTAATGCGCCTGGCTGAGTTCGAACCCGTGACCTACAACTTGCAAGTTGGGGCAATTACCATTAGGCCACCACTGCTCTCCAGTTGAAAGGTATTTATGACAAAATAATTTGTTGATATTACTTAAAAATTGGGTCGTCCCAAAGGGCAGAGCTGTATGGAAAAGGGACAGAGAGGAATTTTACAGTAGTTGGACCAAAAAGGCAATCTAGATGAAATTAGTTCAAATTAGCCAGTTATTTAGCTCAATAACAGAACACCAATCTACGGTGACAAACTTTATAACGTCCCATTTACAGATCCCAGGCGAAAACTCTCATTAACTTTGTCCATTCGTTTGCAATTTTAACGCGACACTAAATCCAGCTCATCGCAGATCCCTGTGGTCTCCAATTCTCTCTAATCCGCTATTAACTCAAACATCAACAAGGCTAGGGTTGTCGCGATCTTATCGGGCGCTCCCTGCGTATACGTTACACGAGGGTCCGAAGGGCCAGCCCTGGCAGAACGAGCCCTCTCAAAGATAACCTGATTATCGGCCAGTGGGACGCAATGTGAGGAGAAGGCAGAAGAACAAGTGATGGGGTTGGTTCAAGGTTAAATAAGTATAGGCTTTCAATGGCGATTTAGTTCATAAAATCACATAAATACTTAAAAAAAACGTTAACGATGTTAGATCTACAGTCTGCGTATATCAAATCAACACAGGTCTAAATATTACAGTTGCTTCAATGAATTTTCCTTGAATAGTTTAGTCCTGAGCATTCCCAGGACTAAACTATTGAAGGAAAATTTTGTAGTAGTTGAGTACTGCTGAACAAAATGCGTATTCGGAACTTTAAGATTATCCAACCCGAGATACATTTCCATAATTATGTCCATTCTTGCGTGATTATGACGTTCATCATTATCATCATTTATCATCATCATCTCAGCCGAATGACGTCCACTGCTGAACATAGGCCTCCCCCAAGCGTCGCCACAGCGACCGGTCCTGTGCGTCTCGCATCCATCGGATTCCCGCGACCCTCACCAGGTCGTCGGTCGGCGGATTATGACGTTATTACAACTGTTTCTCTAGAAATTTTGGGAACACCGATATCATGTGGGTCTTCGTTTCTATCGAAATCAAAATCTCAACGCATAACCTTTGGCCCTTTACAATGAACTCATAAATTAAAAAGTAAACAAAAACTTTTCATATTTAATCGAGATTCTGAATCACAAAAATTATTTTTAAAACCTTTGAAGGTTTTTAAAGAAACCCCATGAGTATAATATCCTAGAACAAGTTTTGTGAAATATTCGAATGAAGGAAGAGCTCGTGGCTAGATAATAACAGACGCACGGGTCTATTTTCAAGGTTAAGCAACGCTTGCCAAGGTTGGTCTGTGGATGGGTGACCATCGTAACATACCGAGTTTCCTTCATGCCTCGGAAAGCACGTTAAACCGTAGGTCCCGGCTGTCATTTGTAGATCTTTGGCAGTCGTTACGGATAGTCGGAAGCCAGTAAATCTGACTCCAGTCTTGCCATGAAGTACCGTGTTACCCCAGCTAACGGGTTGTGGAGGTCTGGTACGCAACCGCTCCCCGTAAAATACGACGGTTTGTCCGATGGAAAAAACGGGATGGCGGAATCAATTCGTGTAATTCCTGCGCACACTCTCCGAAATGCATCCTGTAGAACCGAAAGGCTGGCTACCCTACGCCTGTGCGCAAGGCTTTGTAGGTTGGAGTTAACCAAATCTGGATCTCCAATTAGCCTCTTCGCACGCCTTTCCACTGAGCCCAAAGTTCTCAGGTGGCATTTCGCAGCTCCAGCCCATATGTGGCTGCAGTACTCCACACACGATCGGACCTGTGCTTTGTATAACATAAGAAGCTGTCCCGGTGTGAAGTACTGCCGGACCTTTGCAAGAACGCCGAGTTTCCTAGCAGCTATTTAGCTTTGGACTCAATGAACCGCCCAAAGTTCAGTTCGGAGGAAATTTCAACTACAATCAAGAGCTGAAGGCGGTCGGTGCAGTCCAGGGATACATCCCGGAAAGCAGGAGCCAAGGTGAACGGGCTCCTTTGAGCGGTGAACAGACACGCTTGTGTTTTGGCGGCGTTGAATCCCACCAGATTGGCTTCGCCCCACTTGGAGACTGCCTGAAGTGAGTCATTCGCACGCTCTACCATAGCCTCTCTTTCGGACTGGATTAGCTCCTTACTAGCCCGAGTACTTGGCAGGTATCTCTCTACAACTGTGCTATCATCTGCATACCCATAGATACCGGGTATCAGCAGATCGTTGATGTTTGATGCTTGACTGGAAGCCGACCCCGATATAGTTGGGAAAAGGCTAGGCAGATGATGATGATGAAAAGGAAAGCGAAAAGTTCGAATCAAAAGAGTTAGTTTCGAGTTATACTCGAATAGATAACTGAATGCCAACAGAACGTTCAAGCGTTAAGTCTCTTTTTTCGCATCACAACTTTATGAAACGGTGGACTGAGTGAATGAAACAACAAGTTTTTAAATTCTACTCCTGTTGTCGATAAACGGATTCTGAAAAGTTCTCTTAAAAAACGTAAACTCGACTTTCTTAAAACCTTATACCTACTACAACATGCAAATGAAACCACACGACCTAATCATCATTATTTCATCCGAAAGACATCCACTGCTGAACATAGGCCTCCTCCATGCGTCGCCACATCGACCGGTCCTGTGTGTTTCGCATCCATCGGGTTCCCGTGGCCGTCACTCTAGAACCTTCCGAATGTATACGAGTGTAAGTTTGTTAATCCTTCGCATTCAAACAGCTCTGATTTGAATGAAATTTGGCACAAAGGTAAAACTATCATCCAATTTAAATCGCTAGGTCATCGGTCCACCTTGTGGGAGACATGAGTTAATAAATAGTAGAAAACTAATTAAATCATCTATCCAGGTGACAGCAAAAAGTGACGTTTCAACTCGTAAAGAATAAACTGCAAAGCATTAGTCCCATAAAACCAGTTTAACACAAAAACAGGCCATTTGTTCGTCATTGTGTTAAGCAGGCAGGTAGTACCTGTAGCAATAACATTACACCGGTCATTACCCTCTCGCGAACAGGGTGTACTCGGCGCCGCCCCCTCGTGAAACTGATGCAATTTATGGAAGATAGCCTTTCACGCCTTTCTCGGTAATTAGTTGTAATTGATAGTAAATTGGTGTAGTAGGCTAGTGATTTTTATTAAATTACTTCTGCTAGTGAATTTATCCTTGCGAAAGTAGGTTTCTCCATACAAACTTTTTATTTTGGATGAGAAATCTTCATAATAACTTCTCCCGCTATGTGTGGAGCGGCAAGGCGTGTCAGAGTTTTACTTAATAAAACCTATTTATGTTCCTTCTTGACCTTCGTTCTAAAGCCTCAGGGTTCTTTTTAATACAGCACATGGCTCCATATGAGTTTTGGACCGCTGTTTCATTCCCTTAGGAGGTGGTAGGAGGAGAATTTGAGAAAATCATTACTTATTGTTTGTATTATATAACCTCTATGTGAAATTTCAGCATGTTAGGTTCAAGGGTTGGGGCTGGGCGCTGATGAGTCCGTGAATGAGTTAGGACTTTGCCCTCACATATTTGGTAAAGGTTTTCTTGTTTTATGTAGAGTAGGGTTTCGAGATTGTTCTAAAGTGTTACTGAGGGCCTGAAACACAAATAGCAACAGACAAAATATAGGTGGAGTAAAACTGGTTATTGTTGGTTTTAGTTAGTAAAAAGTGTTCTTTTGTAATTTATTGTGCGTCTATTTGGTTAGGATAGACACGTTTTCTTTCCTCTTCTTCTATGTAGTTGTAACGATGTAGTTGAATACCATAATTCTAAAGCCTATCTGACCTTGATTATCCAGTAAATCGATCTTACGAATATCCCTTAGTGACAGTGGATCTTCAGAAAATTAGGTTATAAAACTAATTATAATGAATGTAGCGTGGTTGAGTTAGCACCTCAGTAATGGAGCAATAACTCTGTTAAGTACCTCATTTTCTAAGTAGGGCGGTTCTTTATGCTTTTAGCTTTTTCCTAGTTTAACACTTTTTACTGTCTTCGTTATTGCTTTTAACATTTCGTATTTAATTATATCCATGAAGTGTCGTTCCGTATATCCGCAGGTTACCGACATAACCCGAAGAAACGCCAAACGTTCTCCTTTACTCTTCGCAATATTTATTAATGCAATCTCTAAAAAGTTACTTTCCTCCTACCACCTTTATGCTGATGATCTGCAAGTTTATAGACAATCTCCTCATACGGATTTGGATGCCGCTATTAATATTATAAACCAGGACTTGGCTTCAATTTGCGAATGGAGTGAGGCACATGGTTTGCAGGTTAACCCGTCAAAGACCCAGGTCATAGTTGTTGGAAGCTCTAGGTTGATGGCTAAGGTAAACTGGTCGCAGCTTCCTCGGGTTATTTTCAATGGCACCGCTATTCCATTCAGTGAGAAGGTTAAGAACCTCGGGGTTTGGATGGACAAACATCTTTCTTGGGGTCCCCAATTACAAGAGGTAAGTCGAAAAATATTCGCTTCTGCCAAATCCCTAAGACGGTTGCGTAACTTTCTGCCAACTGCCACTAAAATTGCGCTTGCACAATCTCTTTTACTTCCCATCCTTGACTACGCTGATGTCAGTTATCTCGATCTCACTGAGGCACAATTAGATAAACTTGAGCGACTTCAAAATGTTTGCATACGATTTATATTTGGCTTGCGCAAATATGATCACATATCCGATTTCCGTACGAAACTCAAGTGGCTTCCGATACGTCTTCGCCGGAACATGCACATCTTGTCTCTACTCTACAGTGTTCTGTTCAATCCCAAAACCCCTATTTATCTTAAAGACCGTTTCAAGTTCCTTCATGACACACATACTAGATATCTTAGGTCATCGGAAAACTTGAGACTGGAGATGCCAAGCCACTCCACCAACTTTTATGACAAGTCGTTTTCAGTTCAAGGAGTACGGCTCTGGAATGCTCTGCCCATATCGGTCAGGAAAGCTGAAACTTTAGCTTCATTTAAAAATATGGTCAAGAATCATTACCTCTCCTCTTGATTATCGTCATTAAGTATAATAATCTCCTCTTTCATGTATATATATATATATATTGTATTTATTTATATATATAGGTATGTATTATATGATTATTTTTATTTTGTTCATTATTTGTGTATTGTATATATGTAAATAGTACACCAGTGACTACCTGCGTATCTATTCTCCTTCTAAGTCAATTCCATCCAAAGGTTGTCTGTAAAAAATCGCTGTTAGCGATAAGACCGCCCATTGTACCACCCCTACTAATGTTAAGCTCCTTGTGAAAAATGTATTTTTACGGTGTACAATAAAGAGTATATAAATAAATAAATAAATAAACGTAAGTAGTGGGCAAGGCACATTGCTCTCGGAACAGATGGTCAATGGGACCGAAAGCTTCTAGAGTGACGACCACGTACTGGAAGACGCAGAAATAATGAAAAGTCTGAAAGTTCTTTTCAGGATCTATGCGAGGCCAAGCCGTAACAAGTTTGCCAAATATTGGTCGGAGAAAATTTAGTTAAAGACATTGACACGAAAAGAAGAAGAAGAACGTTGGTGTGCTTCCCACAAGGTAAGCCGATGACCTGGTAGAGATCGCGGAAAATCAGATGTTTTCCAGAACAAGTCCTTATGACGACACTTGGGGGAACCTGAGTCTAAAAGCGGATAACTTTTGGCTGTAATGATACCCTATTAATCTATCATATACCCGCGAAACGAGACACAATAGTAAAACAATAACAGCGCGGTCTCATAGACCGGTTGGGGATTCAAACATTAAATGGCTATTTTACGAAAAAAATATTGTTTGTGTTGTGCCAAATAAGTCGATTTTCTTTCTTTCTTTTGTACTCTTTCACCATCAAAACATAAGCTTTCATCAAATTAGTGGCAGTTACTTGACCTTCTGTCACAATTTCCCATAGTCAGCCTTCTATTAGGTCAGTGTGGCGGCGATTGACCCAAATGGGTTAGTTGTGAGGGCATTACGGCGAGGTGAGGGGAATCACGCGCTCCAGCGCCTGCACTATGAGCGGTCTGGACGGAGTGACCTTGTAGGCGGGCGGGGGAAGTTGCTGGGGTTGGCGATTTATAGGATTTACTTGCTAAGCAAAAGTTAAGATATACGCACATATACACAACGTTATAACTTTACCTTTTACATAATATCAAAAGAAATAACAAAATAATACGGTCGTACAAGACGCTGCTTACTCTTTAAATATAGCTGTGTAGTTATTACGGCAGTCAATGTGACGGTGTGACGCTGTAACTACTGACAGTGCTCTAACGCCTGCACTGACAGCACTCTAGTGTCTGTATTGGCAGCTTTCTAGCACCTGCACCGTCGGTGTTCTAGCGCCTGCACTGACAGAAATCTATCGCCTGCACTAGAAGCTGTCTGTTGCCTATACTGTCAACGCTCTAGTACTTGCATTGACAACACTCTAGTACCTGCTCTATCAGCGCTCTAAAGCTTTTACTGTCGGTGTTCTTACGTTGAACTGGTAGTTATCTAACGCCTGCACTGTCAACAGTTTGGTACCTGTACTGTCAACGCTCTAGCGGGAGACGTTGTGGAGTTGCTAAACAGTTGTCGAGGTAAGCAGACTAACGGACTCTTTGGTACCAAAAAGATATACGGTTTAAGCCTCAACTTTTCCAATAATTCCCCTTACCTTTTCGAACACCCATTTGTTAAGTTGTTCTCTTTGTTTTGTTTTACACGGATTATTTACACCTTTATGCTTTTACAGCTATTTTAGCGGGAAAACTTAAAGTTAGAAATTTCTAGAAAATAAATTCATCCATTCAGACTTTTCTTAGGATTGATTATCTTTACTCCGGTAGTATTCTTATTACGATCTCGAAACGCCGAAAGTTTTTACATGCTTTCCGAGACACGTAGTAGTATCGATATGTTAAGATGGTCACCCATCTACATTCCAACCTCGGCTTAGAGGTCGAACCGTGTGACGAGTGTTATTATTCTAGCCACGAACCCCATTAGAACATGTTTAGCTCAATAATGTGCAAAAATAATGGTCCATTATGATAGTTTCAATATCGATGCATTAACATAATCTCTAGCGAGGTACTGCATGTGCGGTCGTAAAGATGGGAAATAAACAACTTTACGAGCGTCGGCGAACGTCGTAAGGAAGTGTACTTATCTATAAACTATCAATATTCCTTGATGTCTGTGTACGCTGATTAAATACCTGGCGTTTGTTATCACAGACACGTCTAGACTTCTCCTTGTAAATTTTACTCACTCCATGGAACCATATTTTATTTTTCAATACAATTACTTGATCTATCCTTACCACTTTTAGACAGACTTTTTGATTTTTTGACTCTTTGCCTTTTCAGACTTTTGATTGCATTTATTGTATTTGGGTGTTAACTCGAGCCACCGGTAAACCTCTGTTTATTTATTTCTTCGTAACTGTAATTAAAAATGTCGTTTGATAGGTACACGCACAAAGAACCATGAGCAACAATGTATAAAGCGTGGGCTCTTTTACCAACAGAGATACGGCATATACCATTGTAAAGGATTAGGTTCGTAGTTACTTAAATTGTTACCATTGGCACAACCTTCAATTCGATTGCAAAAAAAAGATAAATGCACCTAAATAGGTTTGTTAGGAAAACACCGATTTTCGGGCCAATTGTAGAGGGATTTTAAATTATTTATTTTTATTTGAAAGATTATACTCCGAATTCGTCTCATACAATAATTTACATCATGATATGGACGTGCTATGATCCTTTGAAGAGTTCCGTTACATATCTCTGAAGTTCATCATCAGATGATGTCAGTTGATCTATGAGACCAATTCGGGAACATACTGTTTTAAATTATTTAGCACAAAAAAAAAATTCTGTCAACAATTGGTCTAACAAAAAATAATTAACAAATGGGAAACTTGGCAAAAAAATTAGAGTCAAATCAAAAATCATTAACATTTCGTTATGTTCCCGAATTGGTCAAAACATCAAAAATTAATTAGAAAACTTCTATACACAATACATGAATACACGATAGTGTGTCTCGCATAACAGAATACATAACATACACCAACATACTACACAAATTGTCAGTATTCACCAGCAAACTGTACACACATACGACACATAATGGCAAATTATGTGTGTGCCCAACATATAGCGAGCATAAGCCACGTCATATACTTCTCGTATAGCTGCACTACCTCGTAAACTGTGGTCGTAAACGATCAAATTATACCAACCATTTATGATATTATACTTTACGTAGTTTTAGTTTCACTATATTTCTTTATTTTCTTGTTAAACGAAGAAGCTTGCTATCTGTACAGGCAAATTTAAGTCTTACGTAAGCAATATCTAATCTGCAAAACGAATATTGTGTAGCTTTAGATATTCTCAATTCAAAAATATATTTTCAATTAAGAATTTGAGTATAGTAATTCATACTCAAATTCTATTGTAAAATTCGAAGGTTTATAAGGTCATCACATACTTAGCCTTTCCCCAACTATATTGGGGTCAGCTTTCAGTCAAGTCGGATTTAGCTGAATATCAGTATTTTACGAGGAGCGGCTGCCTACCAGACCTCCACAACCCATTAACTGGGGTAACACGGTACTTCATGGTAAGACTGGAGTCAGATTTACTGGCTTCTGACTATCCGTAACGACTGCCAAAGATCTACAAATGACAGCCGGGACCTACAGTTTAACGTGCTTTCCGAGGCACGGAGGAAACTCGTAATGTTAAGATGGTCACCCACCCACAGAACCACCTCGGGAAGCGTTGCTTATCCTTGAAGAACGACCTGTGCGGCTGTTTTTATCTAGCCACGAGCTCCTCCAAGGTTTATAAGGTAAAGTAGTGTTTGAAACTGAAGTTGAGTAATTCGTCTGTTCTGTTCATGATCAAATCTTTGAAAGGTTTACCAAATGATTGAGCGATTAGTTTTTTTTTTATTAAGCATACTTGCACGCTTGCCTAGAAGTAAGTAAGTAGTTTCTTCGGTAACGTGATTCTCTTCAGGAAAAACGACAAAGCGATAGAATTCTAGGTAGATCTAAGCGTTTATACAACTCTTGTAGATAAAACTTTCAGGAAGAAAATAACGCGATGCTACGCAAAGCGGAAGGAACGCCATTTTATTTCTTTTCTAAAATACCTTAACTTCATCCTGTTTCACGGCGCTGCGTTTGTTTTTTGCTGGTGACTAGTAAAAAATATGCTACGGGAACCTATTACTGAGATAAAAAGTATCCCATGGGCTATTCCAGGACGTGGTCTGTCCGAGGATACAATTTTATCCCAATCCGTTCAATGGTTTTTTTTATTATTATTGATAGGCTCGCGCTTGACCGCATCTCATCTGATGGTAAGCGATCATGTGGTCGATGAATGGAATTGTGAAGTAGTAATAAACATATGCACATTGCACAGACACTTAAACTTTCGTAATAAATTCATTTATTTTCTGGCTAAGGCTAAGAACTCACGGAGCGATTTTCGCCCGCGGCCGCCGCGGTTGCGGGCCCGCAGCTTCTGTAGAATGCAGATACGTATGTAAAAAATTAAAGCACAACTCACGACGCGTTTTATGCCCGCGGTGTACGCGGTTGTTTGCGGTTCCCGCTGTGCCGGCGGGCAACTAGCAGAATCGCGCGGGTCGCGGTCACCCGCAGCCTCGGCGGGTGGCGCCCGCGCGCTCTGCGGTCGGTTGGCGGGCGACCGCGGGGGCCGGCGGGCGGCGGGAAGTACAGAAATCGAACACTATTTTGCAACCGCCCATCTTGCGGTCATCGCCCGTCACGTCTGCGGGCGATCATCGCAACCGAGGCGGCTGCGTAACCACGCAAATAACCGTTCTCGTGAGTTTTGAAATAAAACCGCAGTTCCACGACCGCGGCGGTCGCGGGCGAAAATCGCTCCGTGAGTTCTTAGCCTTAGAATCCATAGTAATAAGAGTATACAATTTGAAATATTTAAAAAGTTTAAAATGAATAATAATAACACAAAGTCAATTTTCAATTTTTTTTTTTATTATTATTACTTTTTTTTAATCGAATTATTCACTGTTATTAAAATATTAGGATGTTTTATGTCTATTTTATAAAATTATATTTCTACACAATGTTTTATATTGTAATGAAATAAATTACTTATGACTTAATACAATGTCAGATTTTGATTATAACATTAATATAAATTATCTTGAGGCACTATACCTACTCTTGATATTACCCTTAGTTACATTATGCTAAAATTCATTTTTTTTTTTTTTTTTTAATATACCATAAACTAGTGCTTGACTGCAATCCCACCTGATGGTAAGCAGTGATGCAATCGTTGATGGTGAGGCGCACTAGTTTATTAAGAGCCTATTCACTCTAGTCTTGAAGATACCCAAATTATAATCGGACTGAAAGACCGCAGCAGGCAAATTGTTCCAATCCTTCGATGTACGCGGTATGAAGGACGAAGCAAACCGCTTTGTCCGGACCGTGCAGGTTTCGACAACGTAAGGATGGATACTCGCCGTACGACGGTTTGTCCGATGGTAAAAGCGAGATGGCGGAATTAACTCATGTAATTCCTGCGCACACTCTCCGAAATGCATCCTGTAGAACACCGATAGGCTGGCTACCCTACGCCTGTGCTCTAGGCTTTGCAGATTGGATTTAACCAAATCAGGGTCTCCAATTAGCCTCTTCGCACGCCTTTCCACCGAGTCCAAAGCCGCTAGATGGCATTTTGCAGCGCCAGCCCATATGTGGCTGCAGTACTCCACACACGATCGGACCTGTGCTTTGTATAGCATAAGAAGCTGTCCCGGTGTGAAGTACCGCCGGACTTTTGCCAGAACGCCGAGTTTTTTTGCAGCCACTTTGGCTTTGGACTCAATGAACCGCCCAAAGTTAAGGTCTGAAGAAACTTCAACACCCAAAAGCTGAAGACGGTCGGCGCACTCCAGTGACACATTCCGGAAAGTAGGAGTCAAGGTGAACGGACTCCTTTTTGCAGTGACTAGACACGCTTGTGTTTTGGCAGCGTTGAATTCTACCAGATTGGCTTCACCCCATTTGGAGACTGCCTCGAGGGAGACATTCACACGCTCTACCATAGCCTCTCTTTCGGACTGGATTAGCTCCTTACTAGCCCGAGCACCCGGCAGGTATCTCTCTACAACTGTGCTGTCATCTGCATACCCATAGATACCGGGCATTAGCAGATCGTTGATATGCAGCAGAAAGAGAGTTGCAGAGAGAACAGACCCCTGAGGAACCCCGGCATTCGTTGTCATGGGTTCCGATGATCATCCATCGATAACGACTCGGAGAGACCGTTCACTCAGGAAGTCTTTTACCCAGGTAATCAGACCAGGAGAAATGCCATACGCTGGAAGCTTACTCAAAAGGCTTGCGTGCCATACCCTGTCGAAGGCCTTCGAGACGTCTAAGGAAACGGCAAGACCTTCCCCATTCTTCTCGAGGGCCTCGCCCCACAAGTGAGTGGCATACACTAGTAGGTCCCCAGTAGACCGATTGTGGCGAAACCCGTATTGTCGGTCACTGAGGAGATCGTTACCTTCCAGGTATGCCATGAGGCGCGAGTTCAATACACGCTCCATAATCTTGCAGAGTATGGAGGTAATTGAAATCGGCCGATAGTTGGCAGGATCGGCACGACTGCCCTTTTTTGGCATGGGTTGCACGTTGGCAAGCTTCCAGGACTTGGGCACTATTCCAGTCCTATATGAGAGGCGACACAAGCGTGTCAGAACAGGAGACAACTCGGGCGCACAAGCCTTGAGAACTATCGCTGGTACACCATCTGGGCCACTAGCTTTATTCACGTCTAGACGACACATTCATATTAGAATGTAGATGGATGATATTCAGAAACTACTAAACTATAGATTATGTATTGAGGGGATAAAGCGGTGGCTTATGTCGTGGGTGACATACTGAACCCTGAGCGTAACGAAGGATTTAATAGTTTAGAGTTTGACTTACAAGCGAAGCGGTATACTGTTCATACTTGAGTCCTAAGTGCAGCGAAGTGTTCAAGTTAGCCCAAGGCAAAGACACCTTTATGCCCTAGGAGTACACTTTTTTTATATTACATAAACCAGTGCTTGACTTCAATCCCACCTGATGGTAAGCAGTGATGCAGTCATTGATGGTGAGGCACGCTAGTTTATTAAGAGCCTATTCAGTCTAGTCTGGAAGACACCCAAAGTAAAGTACACTCAGTTTTTCAGACCTACTGAAGTATGATTGTACATACGCAAGTCATAAGAAGTGTGACTGGTCACCATAAACGGTAGGTAGGTACTGTTGGACTCTCTTTGCTAGATGCAGATTGCGTGGTTATTATTATTGCGTATGTTTAGTTTAGTTTCCACATTGCACGCCAACGAAATGTAATTAAATTTGCTCTCCCCACACAAAAAAAGAAAACAAAATATCCAAATTCATCGAGAAATGACAGTAACTGTCAAATACATGCATTATTCGTTCAATACATTCGTTCACTACAAAGTTCGTCAGGTCAGTTAGTAAATAAATAAGTTTAATTTGCAATACAAACATACCAAGTTAGGTAAAAATAAATACCATCTGTGGACACCGTCAATAACAATGAAAAAGTTTTAATAATAAGTTTTGTTAAACAATTTTTTCTTCAACATTCACAGAAGACATCAACAAAAATGAACTGTTTTAATTTTAATAATACTCATATAATATAAGTTTGGTAAAGTATTTTATCTACAACATTCACAAAAGAAACTCATAAAAACTAATATAAAAAACGAGTCCATCAATGCTTCAATAAAAACCACATTCAAACAGTAATAGTCAAATCAATCAAACTCTAATCACCCAATCCCACAACCATTCGTCACATTAATAACCACAATTCGTCTCCACAAAATGAACGTGTAACGTTTGACACGTGCAATGTGTATGTACAGGGCTGGATCAGTGTCGTAGCAAGGGTAGCATGTGCTACGGACCCCACGTTAGAAAGGGGCCCCGCTTGTACGTAAAAAAACAATTACTAAACAACCACAATTTAAGTACTTACTATTACTTTTAGTTTATTAAAATGAATAAGTAGACTAAAAAGGAAAAATACTCTATCGCATTAGGTTCCCCTGTAAAGATAATTGTAAGTTGAAAAATAAAATAAATATAATTACGAGATACTCGTACCTGTGCCGTAGGAAAAGTAATTAATTCCACATTATCCGCTACATAAAAGCTCTGCGGCCTTTTGGAAAAAGAAGTTTTAATTTATTATAAGATAATATATTTTTTGAGGAGCTCGGGGCTAGATAAAAACAGCCGCACCCGGTCGATCCTCAAGGTTAAGCAACGCTTGCCAAGGTTGGTTTGTGGATGGGTGACCATCTTAACATACCGAGTTTCCTCCGAACCTTGGAAAGCACGTTAAGCCGTAGGTCCCGGCAGTCATTTGTAGATCTTTGGCAGTCGTTACGGATGGTCAGAAGCCAATAAATCTGACTCCAGTCTTGCCGTGTTACCCCAGTTAATGGGTTGTGGAGGTCTGGTAGGCAGCCGCTCCTCATAAAATACTGGTACTCAGCTGAATCCGGCTTGACTGGAAGTCGACTTCAACATAGTTGGGAAAAGGCTAGGTGATAAGTTAGAGAAATTAAATTAAATTAAATAAAGGTTCTATTTCAAAATGACATAAAGCAACAATTTATATATAAATGTTATATAACTATTAAAGGTTTATGGGCCCCTTAGCAGAATTTCCTACAGGCCCCACGTGACTAAGTCCGGCTCTGTAAACACATGTACATTATATACACACACAAATAATACACATGTTTCCGACACGTGTATAATATTGCGGTTACAAGTGATTCCGCTTTCAGGAACAAACTAATTAAATGCGGTTACCACGTGTCGCGTTGCTCCGTCCTTACTTGTGCTATTTAGTTTGAAATAGTATGTTGTACTAAGAAATATGATGAAAACTTTGAAAAATATGAAGGAAATAGTGCCTTTTACTTACGAATTGTTTATTGAAATTATTATGTAAGGGCCTGTTTCACAATGTCCGAGTAGGCACTACTTACTGAATAAATTCAAAAATGTGACAGAATTTGTATGAAATTATCTGCCAAGTAAGATACTCGAAACTTAATCATAGGTGGTGAAATAGGCCCTAAGTCTAGCAGTGAATAGGCTCTTAATAAACTAGTGCGCCTCACCACCAACTATTGTATCACTGCGCATTCCACAATAAAGATGAATTGAATGAAGAAATAACAGCTAAACCACACCACATATTAAATTTCTTTCTTTATTTTTTTCGTACACGCTTTGCGAAGTAAAATATCACCACATTATCTTCATAGGTTAACGGGATTACACCGAAACTAGGTCAAAAGAATGATTAACAATGACCTGGCCTGGATAATCTATACATATAATAAAATCGTAGGAAAGTCAAAACTGTACATTGAATATTTTTTTAAAAGAATACTTGGGGCGTGATCTACAATCGATACCGAAGCCAAAAATATAGTTTTTAGAATTCATGTCTGTTTGTCTGTTTGTCTGTTTGTCTGTTTATCTGTATGTCCGGGCTAAACTCAAAAAGTACTGCATGGATTTACTTCAAATTTTGCATGAATATTACTGAGAGGTCGGGAAAACCAATAGGCTACATATTATCACGCTATCACCTACGGGGGAGGAGCTGTGAATCTTTATTTTTCTTACGTATTATGTGGCAGCGTGTAATCTAACGACGCATATATAAATGTTGTTTTTGAGTAAGCCATGCTATTATTTAGCTTTACAATATAAAAACTACGCCATTTAAGTAACTTGGGCAGAAAAAACATAATTTAATGAATGTTAGTAGTATAAAGGAAATTTTAAAGCAGCGCCATCTATGACATTTCATAAAAATCAAATCAAGTTACATATTAACACTTTTTGGAAATTCATAATTAAAATTTTATCATGTTGGCGAGGTTAGTAGTTAAAATTCATAGATGGCATTTTGAATTTTCTTCATAACAGTTGTATCGTAGGTATAGTTCGTTTGACAAATACAAGTTCCAACAAAACCCTCAAAATCTTGAGCAGAGTTGAGGAAGACAATTTAAAAAAAATGCGGTGTTAAATATTACAAAAAAGTGATGTTCATTGATGATGAAGTGACATTGAAGCTCATTTATCGCAAGAACGTGACAGAATCCAAGAGAACAGCGTGCGGCACAAATAGAATGAGATCGCCTGTGTCGTGATATAAATTTCAACTTTCGACATCTGATGATGAATCCACGGTTTACGATATCGAAGAGCAAACGGCTAAATAAAGAAGGAAGTGGATTTATCTACAATATCCTGATTAACTACGCCGCCCATGGAGATATGGTTGCTTTAGAAGAAGTTTGTACCCACTGCCAAGTCTGCAAATGGAAAAGGGGACTAAATGGCTAGCATTCGAAGTCCAGCCATTTTTTGAAATACATTCGAGCTTATAACAGCGCCTTCAGCGATCAGGAGTGTGATAATAGTACATTACGATATTAGTGCGTAATGATGGTTATAACATGCGAGGCGGAATTTCAGCCCGAGCCGAAGGCGAGGGCGTAACTGAGCCGAGCATGTTATAACCAATACGCACGTATATCGTACGACGTTTTTTAACACATTTGCGAGGAAACAGAAAAAAAAACATTTAACACATCTTAGTGTTTAGCGCCAAAGAAATCGAACGCAAATAATTCATTTTACCAAACAATGGTAAAATGACTAAAAATGACTGAAATGACAAAGAGTGACAAAAAATGACAAAAAGTGACAAAAAATGACAGAAAATCACAACAAAAATGACAAAAGGTAACAAAAAAAGACAAAAAGAGACAAAAAATGACTGAAATGACAATACATCACAAAAAGTGACAAAAATGACAAAAAGTGACAAAAAATGACTGAAATGACAATAAATCACAAAAAGTGACAAAAAATGACAAAAAATGACAAAAAATGACAAAAAATGACAAAAAATGACAAAAAATGACAAAAAATGACAAAAAATGACAAAAAATGACAAAAAATGACAAAAAATGACAAAAAATTACAAAAAATGACAAAAAGTGACAAAAAGTTGACAAATATTCACAAAAAGTGACAAAAAGTGACAAAACGTGACAAAACGTGACAAAACGTGACAAAACGTGACAAAATGTGACAAAATGTGACAAGAAATGACAAAAAATGATAAAATGATGAGGCTATTAAATTTTCGAACTAATCGCCGCGCGCGAAATGGCAAATAATGCTGTTATGGAATTTGTATGGACTATAACTTAACTATTTTGCTTTGATAACACACGCGTTTTTTAAGACCCGCTTTACATATTTAAAACCGGTGGAATTACATCAGCTTTACGAGCAACTGTGTTAAAAAAGAAACATCGTCATTTCACGCACGCATGATGACCGGCTTCGAAGGATCAGCGAGACTCACCGTGCGTGCGTACGATTCTCTTCAATATTCTCTCATTTCAGTTCTGTCGCGGAGAGGTTGGCTACCATTTTGCCCACTATAATGTAGACCCCCAGACAGGCACCCCAAATCATAAAAAAACCATCCACCATGCATTTCTACAGCTTCTTGATCCAGCTGAGGGTAAACAATGGTTCTTATCTCCGCCATTATCGTACGCTCTTTACTCAGTTTCTTAGGACATGTACGCCAAAATTAAGACAGAGCGTTTGGTATTTATAAGGTCCAACCAAAGAAAGCTCAAAGCTGAGAACTACGTCTATCTCTATGCAGAATAATACAAATGCTCATTCATGGTCATTCTCCTCTCCACCTTTACAAAGGTCCGTGGTACATGCACGAGAGGACCCAAGATGCATTTTGTTACGTGCGAAAGTTTGGTCGCCCGGACCTCTTCACTATCATCACTACCAACCCAAAGTAGCCTGAAATAACAGCTCAACTCCTTGCAGGATAGGCTTCGTACGACAGGCACGACTTGATCTCTCGCGTATTCCACCTGAAGTTAAGTTCAATTAGAAATGCTAATTTTTAATGCTCAGCTTGGAGACAATGCACGTGTTCAGGAATTTTACGATGTCCTTCTAAGTCATGGCAAACGCACACAAGAAGAGAGAGGTGGACAGGTGGTGCTGCTAGAGTCTCTCGGTAGAGTGGTACACTCTCTTGGTAGAAGTACAGAAGCGGACTTAATGCCTTAAGCATTTTCTACCAGTCACCCTTTGGGTGATACAAAAAAATAGTATCCAGCTTAGAAGAACTCATTCGCTGTGTGTACGGGGATGTCAGTCGTATACTGCACCAGTAGAATTCTTGGGTGTGTGAGTAGGCCATTTAGATGCCCATAAATGATCAGGCTGCAGCAATTAACGAATGCATTATCTGGGAAATTGAGGGAAATGATGTGGTCTACACCTCGATAAACACTGTTGTCGAGCAAGATAACGCTACACATTATCCCGTGGAATTTCTGAACACCCTGTCAGCAAGTGAACTTTCAGTGCATATCATCCAGCTGAAGGTCAGTGTCCCAACATGCTTCTTCGGAACCTATCTCCTCCAGAGCTGTGTAACGAGACTCGCCTTAAAGTCGTCTCACTCCACAGACACACCATTGGAGCAGAAATTCTTATGGTTGTGGCATCGGCGAGGCAGCATTTATACCACGCATTTCCCCGCTACCTTACAACTTCCCGTTCCAGTTCAAGCGCGTACAGTTCTCAGGACGAGTTGCTTCTCACAAAGGCAACTGTACGGTGCTTGCTCCCGCGTCACCAGTCCTGATTCTCTTTACATTTTGACACCTGGCAACGTAATTTATAGGGAAGTGTTGTAAGGTACGATATCTTTGTACGTATTTTTACACTTTTGTGTCCTGGAATGGAATACATTCCACACATTCATCACCATCATCATCTGCCTAGCCTTTTCTCAACTATATTGGTGTCGGCTTCCAGTCAAGCCGGATTTAGCTGAATACCAGTATTTTACGAGGAGCGGCTGCCTACCAGACCTCTACAACCCATTAACTGGGATAACACGGTACTTCATGGCAAGACTGATATTCCACACATACATCATTTTCTCTATTTCCTTCAGTCACAACTTATGACTGAACTCAGCAGGATTCCCATATAATTCTCTAAACTTGCTTCGCTTGCAAAAAAAACATGTATTTTAATGCTATTTTATGAGTTGTTTACTTATAATGCTATAGCGACATCTTAAGTATTTTTGGTGCTGTAGAGCCTTCACGCAGACGACGTCGCGGGCAGCAGCTAGTAACATAATATAGAGATATTTAAGACATATCCATTTGTGGAATATGGCATTTATAAATCCATTTCAAGCAGTATTTCATCGAATGCCACTAAACTTATATCTTCAATTTAACTAAACTTTAATTAACTAATGAACATATTTCATTATTTAATTTTAATATGGTTATTAGTTCTAAGTTTAACTATTAAGTTAAATTGTTAAATTGTATCAATCTATTTGATTTTGAAATAAGGTGTGATAATTATTTAACACGATTATAAATGAAGTCATTGAACTGACAAGTTTTGACATAGGACATATTGCGTATGTGTTTGTATTACTATGGGTATAATAATCCCATGTGTATTTATACAACTGTTTAAAATGATTGGTTCTGATTGAACGGTACACATAGTAGCTATTGCAAACATCGTGAGAGTGTTTTTTGGTTACTTACGAATACATGCACAAAAAGAAAATTTGAACTTTTTTACAAATCCGACTAAGACACACAATTCATATAATTATGTTACAGGTTTCTGTGATACTTTCTCGTAGCAACCGTTAAAGTGTTTCGTAGTACCCGCGTAGCGGTTCCGTAGCACACACGTAGTAGTGTCGTAGCACTCGCGTAGTAGAGGCTTAACACCCGCGTAGCAATTAAGTAGCACCTAAATACCATTTGCGTAGTACGACGTAGCACCGCCGTTCCCACTTCCACAATGTCCTATTTACCCTAAATCTTATTTGACACCATTCTCGAACTCAACCCCAATATCAAATCGTTTCAAAACAAGATATAAGATAAGAAATCCTACAAATATTCACCCTGAACTCTGAAAGCGATTATGTATGATAAATGACGAGAGAGATTTAAAAGCTCGCCTATATCGGATGGGAGTTGTATGGTGTTGTATGGGTGTCGTAAATTATGCGATACGCGACCGCCGGTGTCACACGCAGGATATACCAGTTACTATATGTATGTATGGTGTATATTTTCATGTTGATAGACCATTTAGTGGAAGGTGATAGGAAATACGTGTAATAAATCAAACTGCATGAGTTGTGACTTAAATAATGTGATAGTATAGTTGGGATAGTTTATGTTTTTTGTGATAAAAATTATTTGATATAGGCCTAGCTGTGGCGTGAGTATATGGAATAAATCGCCGTCAATCACAAGTTTACATTATTTAAAAATAAAGTATTTAAGACATAGATTATAAGCTTATATCTAAAAGCGCATATCATCACTGACTATCACATGAAATCGTAGTTAAAAACTAACCTATAGATAAAATGAGTAAAATACTGTCATTATACTGACAAGATCCTTTCCAATCTATTCCAAAGACATGTTCCTCGAAGGAAAACGTCGATAAAATAAAATAATATAATACGATTAAGCAGCACGGAGAGGATATTGAGTTAACCACTCCAGCCGCCTCGTGGGGCGCAAACACTTCGTGAACGCCGCGCGCCGTGAGAGCGACCCGGACTGGAGCGGACGATTGCCAGGATTTATTTATTTATAAGTTTATTCATTGATCCTTTTTTATTCCCTACTAGATTGTTGGTTTGTATTACGCAAAAGGAATAAAGAAATACTTGTAACTCTTGAGATTTTTAAAACTATAATTAAAGACAGCTTCACGTCTATTAAAAAATATAACACTCTGGAAAGTGCGCTCAATTCTCTACTCGACTTGCAAATATGATAGTGCGGGGTGACCGGGGCGCGTTCAAATAGGAATGCGTTTACTCATCGATGATTTACACTAACATTGTGACGCCATATATTTTGTAAGTACTCATTTATTGCGTGAAATGAGAATAATCTATAAGATACACAGGATGTAACTTACGAGTATAGACTAGTCATTGATTTATCAAAATGAGAAAAGCTAAACTAGCTTGACATAAATAAGACCACTGTCCTCCACACCAGGAATCAATCCTATATCAGTATACAGGATTGGTTCCTTAAACAGTCGATTACATGGATTTTTGCGGATTTATTGATTTTAATGTTTGAATCCCCGACCGGTCCTATGAGACCGCGCTGTTATTGTTTTACTATTGTGTCTCGTTTAGCGAGTATGTGATAGGTTAAGTGGACACAGACAAATAATAACCAATAATATATCCACCTATATAGTTATGATTTGCGAAACGCATTTGAATTTTTTGAACTCGTATGTGTATAAAACGTACATGGCAAATACAGGATATTTTTTATATTGAAATGTCAAGTACTGTATAGTTGAATCATAAATAAACCAGTGCTTGAAATTTTATTTTCAGTATTCTTTTTAAGCTATACTAATTCACACTACTAAAGATTTTTTAACAAAATGAACCCAAATTAGTTGTTCAAGAGGATAAAAAAGTTTACTTTAAAGTTCGTCATATTTCCTTATAATAAATTTCATCAAACGCACAGTACAAAGACAACAAAACCAATCAAAATCATAAGACTTCTCATTAAGATTTAATCTCCTCCACAAAAGGACTTAAAAAATATCATTTCATTTGAAAACGAGGACGGAAATGTAAAAATAACCACTTTCTTTTAAACGGTCGTTAATTAAATAACACTGCACTAGGGAGGAAAAAGCCTCCTCTCACCGGAGGAGTGAAAAGGACTCGCCTGGAAAATTTACAGCCACTTAAAACTTGCACTTCCTCAATTAGAGGACCTTTGACGGGAGAGTGCTATTTTTATTCACTCAAATTGATTTTATTTTGTTAGGAAAGTGAAATGGTTTTAGAAAGTGAAGAATGAAATTAAATTTCGTTCTATTTGTTATGTTGAATCTTCTCGTTTATCTGACTTTGAGTACTCTTTAATAATGTCTAAAGTTTCGTTGGGTTTGATTTTTTAGATTTCATTTTGTTTTTATAATAATAGCTTATGGCGCTCAGTGATTTTGCATTTCTTATTGTTCAATAAAATGTACAAAATCTGAGGCTGAGAATTGCGGATGACTGGAGAAGCATAGTCCAGTCTTCCAGATTTACATGTCTGTATCTCTATAATACTAAACATTCATAAATGTAGAATTAATATGAGTCAAACTGGGAAATAGTTACTCTTGCAACAATAATGTTCTGAGTCAAAATGATTTTTTCTAGTTCATCAGATACACTAGCACCAACAGTTGATATTTTGCTTTCAAATCAAACTTGTCTGTATCCATAGAGTTTCTTGCATAATACTTCTCCATAGAGATCTACGCTTTGGAATGTGCAATCAGATTTTTTTTTCTGACAGACTGACCTCGTGACCTTTCAAAAGTTATTATTTGAAATAATTGCTTTTGACTTGTTAGAAAACTTCCCAGACAAAACTACTCTCTATCCTATTTTCCTGATGTCCCACTCACCACATAACACCCTCACCTAATTTCCCTCAGCTAAAGACACAAGTAACACAGCACACCCTCACTAATATCTACGACGTCACAACTCTCTAAGAGGCTGGAGGGCGCGAGGGCCTCTCACCTCGCCTCTTAATGAAGGGCCTGGAGTGGAGGAAATAATTGTACGATCACACGCATCGCCCCTTCACTCGATGATCTTATTAGACGGTACTCGACTTATTATGTACGGATTTTATGAGTATTATGAAGAGAGGTGTTAAGTGAAAATGTTTCTACCATCATACATCTTACTTGTTTTATGATGATTGGTGTGAGTAAGGGTGTAAATAGGGCGCCGTTGATCGTGTCTTCGATTAATTAATTTATTAAAATTTTATGTAACACAAGATTTGATAAACGTTATTGATCTGGCTTTTTTTTTTTATTTATGGTAGGGGAATCATCAGAATGACTTCCCCCGCTCTTGGGCGGAGCGGGAGGGCGTGTCAGACTAAACTCCTACCCCGTTCCGTCGTTGCCTTCGTTCTGGGGGGGACTCGGTGTCAACCTTTAGGAATACCACATGTTCCCCCCAGAGGCTTCGGCTCTACCGGGCCCCTACAGTTTGCTGACATCTCCTTGAGGCGCGCGTGGAACAGAACGCGCCGTTGACGACTGGGCTCGGTCCAGATTATTTCCAGACTGCCGGACAGCGAGCTACCCAGTGCTCGCCGTCCGCGAACCCGCGCCTACGGTGGTCGGAAATCGGGATCAGGATCTCGGCGGCGGCGGCGTGAGGACCGTTCCCTCACGCGCTCGCGGTCAGCAGCCTCCTTCACGAGCATTACTGCTTCGCAGAAGGAGGCGACCGCATGCCAACCCTCCTCGCTCCGGACTATGGCCTGAACCAGGGCCCGGGGCGAGAGGTTGCCGCTCCCGATAGCCTCCACGAGGACACGGCGGTGCTCCGCCCAAGCGGGGCACACTTCTACCGTGTGCTCCACCGTGTCCTCCGGGCGGTCCACACAGTGGCGACACCCGGGCGTCCTCTCCTGCTTGATTCGATGCAGGAACGTCCCGAACTTACCGTGTCCGGTGAGGACCTGCGTCATACGGAAAGAGAGGACGCCGTGACCTCTTTCCAACCACTCCTCAAAGAGGGGCCTAACCGCCTCAATGACGGCGTGCCCAGCACTGGGTTGCGACAGTCGCAGTCGCCATGCCACCCTGAGATCCCGCCGGAACTCTGTCCGCCATGCCGCGACTTGTCGCGGCAGCGGAGTTTCGCTTTAGAAATATTGGATTGTGATAAAGTCGAAAACAATGTCCAAAGGTCAAATTCTTTTAATGAGTTGTTTTGGCTGGTGGAAGTCAAATATCTTTGAATTTTTAACTCTAGGACAAACCAGTTTCCTCACGATGTTTTCCTTCACCATTTCGAGAGAGTGAGGTCATGGTAACTAATTATCACTGGGCTGGCGGTAGTGGTGGCCCAGTTAAGATTTACCTTACCAACTTTATTAGCCATCATTACATCATCATTTCTTATTTTTGTCATTATAAGGACTGACATATAATGAATACAAAACAAAATATTAGGAAATCTCTCTGTCCTACAATTTCACTAAAATAAACAATACGCTAGCAAAATTATAATTAAGACCCATAAACCTCATCCAAACTCCTAAGAACTTCAACTGCCTTCAATCCTTTCACTATCGGCTCGCATATTACCTGTCTAAAACTTGCCCACAATATTGATATAAAGCGCCCTTCACGCGTCCACCCGCGGCTAAGTTCTGACAAGGGGTAGCTAATTGCATATCTTAGTTACTGTAACTTATTATAAGGAGGGTCATCTAAATTAGAGTTGCGTGGTTTTGATCGGCTATTGTTTTTGGGTTTAGTGAAGTTAGATTCCCGCTTGTAGAGACCTATGTCTAGCAGTGGACGTCTTTCAGCTGAAATTATGATGATGATGAGTGAAGTTTATGTTTCTGTAAGTAGAGACATTGTAAGCTTGAAAGAGACGTTTTTTGGGTGAAATTTTGTGAGAAAAGAAAGCGAGATGGTTTGGACTGGCGATCGGCAGTTACTATACACTAACCGATAAGTATGTTTGTGTGACTAAAGTATAAATAACAAAATGATTAAAGTAGGTATAACGCAGATAGTGCCAGTAATACGTATACTATGCCTAGTTCCCACGTAGCTTGTAAATAGTCTTTTCGGATCCAAAACAAATCTTTTGTTTGTGTCGTAGTAACTCTCAGGGCAACACAGTAAGTACAAACACGGATATTCCTAGATTTGTATTGGCAATTGACATGGTTGAGCTAATTGTGTTGGTTTGGTGACGTAGCCGATGGAACGATTAGCTGCTGTGCTGCGTGTCGCGATTTCGATTCTCTCTCGGAACAATTAATATTTAGTTGGCCTACAAATAGTTGTTCCGGGTTAATTTTATTGATGATAGGTTCGCGCTTGACCTCAATGTCACAAGGGCTTTTAGACTTACCCCCCTAATGTAAAGCAACGATTGGGTCTGGGTGTCCTGTGTATATGAGCTTGCATGTTGTGAACGCACCCACGAATTACGATCTAAAACTTAACCATTGTGGTAACCGTGTCGTTACAATGCCTAGCTGGTGTATGTTCTGGCCTAGCCGTTTTAGTTGGCAAACTAAAATCAAACAGCATAAATGACCTGTTGTATGTAATAGGAGCCTACGCTAAAAGCCAGAGGCACTAGCATACAAACCATTAGACACGTATGTAGTTCGATGTAACAGCAGCCATCTATGCGCTATAGAGTTCCATGTATATTTTATCCGTATCACTAGATAAACCTATACATACATAGAATAAAACTAAGTCGCTTTCTCTGTCCCTATATTCCTATGTATGCTTAAATCTTTAAAACTACGCAACGGATTGTGATGCGGTGTTTTTTAATAAATAGAGTGATTCAAGAGTAAGGTTTATATGTATAATACATGCATAATATAGTAGAGTAACACTGATAAATTTGATTTGATTTTCACTCATCGACTCATCAACGCCCAGCACAAACTCTTGGACTTAGAATGTTGCAATTTTGCACAGAGATTCCTTTTACAATATGTAGAAAGAAGAATTTCCCAAAAGCCCATAAAGGGATGGAAAGGGGATCCATTTGTGTGGAGAAACTAAATTTCACGTGGGCTAAGGTGCTGGCCGAAGCTAGTATAATAATAATATAATAATTATTATTATGCCATTTTGTTAAGGTGTGAACTCCAATCTACACGGTAGAGGTGTGCCCCGCTTGGGCGGAGCACCGCCGTGTCCTTGTGGAGGCTATCG
The DNA here is from genome assembly GCA_030763345.1 of Mythimna separata. Taxonomy (NCBI): domain Eukaryota; kingdom Metazoa; phylum Arthropoda; class Insecta; order Lepidoptera; family Noctuidae; genus Mythimna; species Mythimna separata. The sequence continues at coordinate 463,291 of CM061188.1, read as the reverse complement.
GAGGCGGCGACCTCTCGCGCCGAGATCCCGATCCCGATTTCCGACCACCGTAGGCGCGGGTTCGCGGGCGGCGAGCACTGGGTAGCTCGCTTTCCGGCAGTCTGGAAATAATCTGGACCGAGCCCAGTCGTCAACGGCGCGTTCTGTTCCACGCGCGCCTCAAGGAGATGTCAGCAAACTGTAGGGGCCCGGCAGGGCCGAAGCCTCTGGGGGGAACACGTGGTATTCCTAAAGGTTGACACCGAGTCCCCCCCAGATCGCAAATGGCAACGAAGGAACGGGGTAGGGGTTTAGTCAGTAAGAGTCTGACACGCCCTCCCGCTCCGCCCAAGAACGGGAGAAGTCATTCTGATGATTCCCCTACCAGAAAAAAAAAAAAACACTGCTAGATCCGAGAACAGAACTTAGGACCTCGTGCTTAGAGGTAGAACTAATGACCAACCAACGTGGCAGTCACGAGACGTGAGTTGTGTAGTTATTGTATCAAATAAAACAAAAAAAAACCTTACAATCTAAGGAAGTATTCTTAAGTCAGTTTGTAGATATAAAACTCTCAACTTTAGAGATAATCCTTAGATCCTAGGTAGGTTTCAATCGTGCATACTGCAAATGGTATGAATGTGTAAGTACGAGCACATACGGTAGTTCGACTTTCATTGCTAGTGGAGTCTGTAGGTCCCAAGCGACCGGCCCGGTGGATGCTCCATCTAGCCTGATCTCTCGGGTCCTGAGCAATTTGTAACGTTTTACACAACCTGTACTTTCCTGGCGAACGATATACGGGTGAGACTGTAGTATGATCATACTACCTTTACTCCTTGGAATTCGAATGTAATATTTGTGGGTCTTGTATGCAATACATTATGGAGATATTGTTACTTTACAAGACTTAATTAGTTGCAAACCTATTTTTCTAATACAGACAACTAAAAATTGTGTGAAAAAATTAAGAAAAACGGTGAAGGAAAACATCGTGAGGAAACCGGCATGTCCTAGAACCAAAAATTCAAAGACATGCGACATCCACCAACCCGCACTGGGCCCGCGTGGTGGATTACGGCCCATGCCCTCTTCTAGAGAGCAGGCCTGAGTCCCAGCAGTGGGAATATTATAATGCCGCTAATGCTAACGCTAAAATGCTCTCAAAAGAGGAAAAAGTAACATCTTGAGAAAGCCCCTAAAAGCCAATACATCGAATGCATGTGAAATCTATCTATCTGCACTGGATCTGATGAAAATGAAATGGACACCGTCCCTTAGAGACGAGGCTTGACTCAGCTGAACAGGCTTTGTACTCTTTGGACAGTTTTGAGATATAAGATATAGAACCGATAACAATTCTTTTTTATGATTTTACTCTGATTACTCTTCTGTTAACGTGACCTGGCGAGGGTCGCGGGAATCCGATGGATGCGAGACGCACAGGACCGGTCGCTGTGGCGACGCTTGGGGGAGGCCTATGTCCAGCAGTGGGTGTCTTTCGGCTGAGATGATGATGACTCTTCTGTTCCTCCATTATTGACAACAGGCGTGGCTTTTCACTAAAACATCTTCCACACCGTTGTAAAACCACGTCCCAACACCACTTTGGTTGGAGATTTGTTTGTGCATTTGGTTTGTGTTGTGGCTTCAACCAAGGTGACCTCTGTAGGGACGCTAGATTTACTACCGTGTGGAAGACTTTTAAAGTAACACATCTTACATATCTATTCCCTTTTCTGCTAACTCATCATCAACATCCGCCTAGCGTTGTTCCCAACTATATTGCGGTAGGCTTCCAATCATGCCGGATTTAGCTGAATACCAGTATTTTACGAGGAGCGGATGCCTACCAGACCTCCACAACCCATTAACTGGGGTAACACGGTACTTCATGGCAAGACTGGAGACGGATTTACTGGCTTCTGACTATCCTTAACGACTACCAAAGATCTACAAATGACAGCCGGGACCTACGGCTTAACGTGCTTTCCGAGGCGCGGAGGAAACTCGGTATGTTAAGATGGCCACCTATCTACAGACCAATCTTGGCAACCTTGAAGATCCCGTGCGGCTGTTATTATCTAGCCACGAGCTCCTCACGATTCTGCTTACTGTACCTATCTAAAACAGAGGCGTATCAACTGTTGTTAATGCTACCTATAGTATTCACAATCCGTTGCCAATTACAGGCCCCGCGCGTCGCCCGCTCAATAATGGAATCGAAACTAATGTGCCCCAGTGTGTCCACTACATAAGCGATAGACCCACCGGGTGATAAAGTGTAGTTAGTGCCTCGGTATTTGATTGTTTTAAAGGCGTCACAATTTTACTGTTTGAAATAGTTGCGGCAGTGATTTTCGGAGAACATTTAAGCCGAAAACGCACTTATGGATGTGTTTCTTATCTCCTAAAAATTTGCGAGTAGTGAAGTAGAACATCATTAGGTCGTGATTTATTTTTGCTGACATCTCATTTGTTGATAGGTTTGTTTTTTTTATTCTATTTATATAGCCTCTCTCTTATAGTGTGAATGAGAGAACACTGTAGACCACGGATTTTAGTTGGTACCTATTTCAACCCAGTTTTTGATTTCCTTTATTTTTTTTGTGCTTCTGGGTAGGTACATTATTGACTGGTCTACACTGTCCTCGCATATATTATGTGTCTGTGTTGTAATATGGAAGTATTGTAAACCCCACAGAACCTCTTTCAACTGTTCTGTGATAAACCCAATAGTTTTTTGAAAAGAGTAGGTAACCATGGAGTTTCTTGCCGGTTCTTCTCCATAGGAAACGACCAATTGGAATCGTGCACTAGCTTCTAACGTTTTATAAGTGCCCATGTAGGCCTATGTGAAATAAAAAGATTTTGACTTTGATTTTGACATTACATAATTATTTAATAGCTTCCAGCCAACGGCTTCGCCCGCATTTAAATAGGTTGCTTCATACAAACTTTTAACCCCCGTTTCATCCCCTTACGGGGTGTTTTAAAAATCCTTTCTTAGTGCTTGCCCAAGTCATAAAAGGAAACTTTGTGCAAAGCCCTGCTAGTTCCAGCTGTGTGTTGATAATTATGTAAGTCAGTCAGTTTCTCCAGTTGTATTTTATTTATATTCAAAATATTTTGGCCAGAAAGGTAAAAGATTTCTTATGTCGAATAATGAATTAGTCTTTCTACCCTATAGCTTGATTGTATCAGAGAACTTCAAAGTCCTAAATATCGATGTACCATACCGTACATACATTAATACCGCGATACCGTAGCTTAAGTTAGCGTCTTCATAGGAAGGTCCTGAAGTTACTCGCTAATACCACAGTAAGTACCTAAATAGTTACAGCCTTAACATCCTGCGAGAGATCCTCGAACTCCGTCGGAGAAGCACGTCAAGTTGCTTCAAAGTGAGGACTTGCGAGTTACGAGGGTATGCTGCCGTGGCTGCTTAATAACTTAAGCAAGTTAACTTTGTTAATCTTCGTCATACGTTATGCTAGTGATATTTCGCATTGGAAATGTGTAAAAAGTAATAGTAATATTTCACCACTTTCACTCTAGCCATCTAGCCTTAAATTAAGCAAAGCTTAGAACTGATAAACATACATACTTAAACATAACTTATCACACAAATATTTATCCAGGGTGGGAATCGAACCCTCGACCTCCAGCTTAGCTGGATGGTTATATCGGAGCCTAATTTGGAACCGGAGTCTTTAGATTTGGAATGTTGAAATCGGATCGGGCATTGGCGGTGGAGGCAAAAGCGTCATATTATGAAACACTACTAAAACTAATCAGTAGCACAGATACATAAAGATCGGATTCATAACATCGAAAATACGAAAAAAGTGAAATAAAAGTGTGATCGACAGAAGGTACGGCTGGAGGGAGGTTCCCCACGCGACGAGTGTAAACTGTTTTTGTAGGTATCTCTGATATAAGTAAGCGGTGTTTATGTGATAAATAAACTCAAATTTTATCAATTTTTCTAAAATATTTCTCGCCTCCAGTTAAGTTACATTATCATTGAATGATATAGCCATATCTTTTCTCCTTTTACTTCTTCTCCGTCGTAATCGCGTGCGATACAAGGAGCGTATCGACACGATAAAATATTATTTTCCGATACACTCCATATAGACATAGATACCGTGTCGTATTCCATTCACTACTTGTTACTTACCTAAGTTACAAGTAGTTACAGTACCTAAGTTACAAGTTACAGTATGATACAGTATCCTAAGGGCCTGTTTCACAATGTCCGAGTAAGCACTACTCACTGAATAAATTCAAAAATTTGACAGAATTTGTATGAAATTATCTGTCAAGTAAGATACTCGAAACTTAATCATAGGTGGTGAAACAGGCCCTAAGTAGAGTCCTTTAAATATTTGATAGTTACATTTTACCGCTTACATTCTGGAGTCAAAATAAGATCTTTTGTACTGAGCATAGGCTCGCGTTTGAACACCAGCTCGCTTGATGGTAAGCGATGATGTGACCGACGCGGACGATGGAGCACGCTTGCCTAGAAGTAACCTATTCACTATTTATTCCTACACACTCCATGTTTCTCTTGCCAGTGAATAGTAAGTAATATCAAGCGCTCGTTTATATTACTGAATTAAGGTGAAAGCGTCTGGGTAGCCCGCAAAATTCAAATTTTCTTACGTTTTTTGCAATTTGTAGGCCAGTGGTAGGTTGTATGAAGTTAAAAATATATTTTGAGACTGTAAAACGAATGTAACTAGTTACATAATTATAACCATAAAAATCATCAATACATCCCTCTTAGTTCATATAAGTCGAGGAACGATTTTTTCAAGGTCAAAAACATTGCTTTTTAGGCTCGCTGAAGACGCCTTTAAGGTAGCATTAGGTTCTAAACGACCGCGACACACGACCGCGACACACGACCTAAACGCGCAACCGCGATCGGTGTCATACTGCTATGGGCCGCGCGACTCCAACGCAGTCGCGGGTCATGATCACCTATTTTGCAAATACATACTACGGTGTGTCGCATTCGCACGTCGAGTCGCATTCGCGCATTCGCGCGTCACAGTCGCTAAGAACGGAATGCTACTTTGAGTAAAGTCATCATCCGCACACTGACAGTTGCTTGCTGTGATAGCAATACAAACTATTGGAAATTTGGGAGAGGTTCCGTAATACCAAAAATGATGAATGAAAAATTAATGTATTTCCATTATTGTTTCGAGTATTTATAACTTGATAATAATATCTGTGTTCCTACGAAAAGATATTTTGAAATATTGTTGTTTATAATATAGAAAAAACAAAATAAAAACATGACATTTTCGCTGTGAAAATGTGCAAATTTAAATTCGCTTAAATTTCGTTTGGGGTAAGTTTTTCAACAAAAAGACGATGTAGGAACCTAGATAATTATTGTCTGAATCCGAATAACATCATATTATTATGGTGTAAATATGCTTAAACTGCAAATGATTTTGGTATTACGTTTGTATGGATAATTCTTACGTCGCGCCCGCCTTAACCTGTGGCGCCCCGTGGGGACCGCCATTTTTTATTATTTATTTATTTATTTAATATTAAAAAAAATATATAAATAATATTAATAATATAAACTGTTATTGCTCTGTTTCTGTTGCTTCTGTAATTATACTACTAGAGCATAATTTTTAATCGGTCAGGTTTTGGTGGCACAATTTTTTTCCAGCGGTTCTCAAAGTTAAAAGGTAATTACTTGTTTACTGGCACGTTTTTGTGCCACGGGGCTCTACAAGTTAAAGGCCTATTACACCACGCGGTTTTTACGAACGTATTCTACGTCACGTAGTGTAATAAGAGTAAGACGGTCTTACTTGTACGTAGACTCAACGACTGTCTACGAAGACCGTTCGTAAAAACGAGTGGTGTAAATAAGCCTTTTAAGGCGTTTATGCACTACACGAAATTTTACCGTCCTGCAGTCAGATTTACATCAACTTTCGTTGAAATTCATTGACATTTGTAAGAAATCGGACTGCCAGACGGTAAAATTCCTCATAGTGCACAAACGCCCTTAGGCACACCTTACACAGATTTCCTATCGATGCCTATCGCGCGTCTCGTGGCCCCGCGTGCACAGAGGGGTTCTAACTAAAAGCATTTTACGTTATTATGTCGTGTAGAACTCGCTCCGCCGTGGGACGCGCCCCACTGGGGGCGGCCGCTGGGGGCCGTGTAGTGGGCGGTAATATGTGGAGGATACAGAATATAATAGCGAATAACACTATAATGTTAATGCCTTCCGGCACTAAGCTTAGCTTCCTTTCATATATTTATAGCGAGAGCCTTCGAACGGTTGTTATTACTAGATATTAATAGCATAGCATCAGCCTTATAATGTTCCCACTGCTGGGACGCAGGCCTCCTCTCTAGGAGAGAGCGAATGGCACGCGGGCCCAGTGCGGGTTGGTGGATCCCACATGTCCTCGAATTTTTGGTTCTGGGTCATGCCGGTTTCCTCACGATGTTTTACTTCACTGTTTTGAGAGCAGTGGTGAGGTATTTTTAGTTCAAGCGAGTGATCGACACTGTTTTTTTTCATAACTTTGTTTTTAGGTGGAAAATCATTTAATAACTACTCCCGTTCTTTGGCGGAACGAAAGGGAGTGACGGAATTTTACTGACTTAAACGCCCACCTTTGTTCCTTCTTTGCCTTGCGCCCCAGACTATCGTCCAGACGATAACCGGACAGCAAACTGCTCACCGTCTACAAGCCCACACTTACTGTGGCGGGAAAACGGGTTCTCGGCGACCGTTATCCTGACCTGGGCCATTTTCTTTCAACTGACTATTTTGTTTGGGCCGCGGAAACTTCTTCGATCAATCCCGCTGTCCTACCATATTATTTAGAGACCATATTAACGTATCCGCTACTTTAATAGCCACACAGCTTCACAGTTACAAGCACTTTATTATTATTGAATTCAATCCGAGGTGAGGCGCGGCGCTACTGCGAGCGGGAGTGTTTGAATAATTGAGCACTAACGCATAAACTCAATGTAAAGAGAATTAATGTCGTAGAATTTACAAAATTTCACTTAAATCTATGAGATCAAAATAGAAATGGAAAAGGAAAAAGTGGATCGAACAAGTAATTGTAGATTTTTTTTTATTATTGATAGACTCGCCCTTGACCACATCTCCACATAGATTCGGAGGAGTGTATCTTTGCTGAAATCCAAACCGTTTGAAGAATATTACACAGTCAGGCAACATACGAGTATACCTTATAAAGCCTACTGTCCTTCATAGATGCGTTTTCGTCATTTTACTTCTAGTATACGCTTGCGTGGAGCTACAGCACGGCCGTTATAAGTTTGGTCTGAAGTTAGGCTCAGCGAATTTTGGCGCTTGAAAACTCGTACAAAAATAAAGGTTTTAAAAAAATTAATGCAATTTGCAGTTGTTATTGCTGTTAAAAACTGTTATAGGCATTTCTTTTTTTAAAACCTTTATTTTTGTACGAGTTTTCAAGCGCCAAAATTCGCTGAGCCTAACTTCAGACTCGCCAACGTACAACCGCCGTACTATACATAGGTACAGAATTATGAAACTCTGTACATTCCAGGAAATTCCACGTATGTGCCTTTCTTTTATTATTATTTTAAAATTTGAATGCTATCTAAAATAAATGCAAGCGTCCAAGCATAATGGGTAGAGTGCGTCTAATGAAAGCGCGACCTGGAGTTTTTTTTTAAATTTAATTGGCAACATTATTCAGCCGCAATTGTAGGAAATAAAAAAAGTTGTGAAGTGTCAAGACATAATTCTCATACTACATACATTTTTTTTTGGTTTTAACCTCTTTTTCTCAGGTCGCGCTTTCATTAGACGGACTATATCCAAAATAAGTGCAAGCGTCCAAGTAAAATGGGTACAGTTCGGTAGACGTCAACAACTGCGAGCGTCATGTTAGCAGCTAGCTAGCTCCCTCATTACTAATGCACTGCGGTGACCTTTCGGCGCCACAAGTGGCCGCACAGGCCCGAGTTCAGCGCACACCGAGCCATGCAGGCTTGTGAGCGCTAGGACGGGAATGGCCACTTAATAGGTAATGATGCTTCGTGCACTTGTGGCGTTTGATGGAAAACCTGAACATGTTTTGTTACGGCTACTTTGTTTGTGTAAAATGTGGTAACACTTATTTACATGCGCTTAACATGAAGACATGCAGGTAATAAACGGGCCCAGTGTGGATTCATATCTTCGAATTTTTAGTTCTAGGAATTGGTTTTCTCATAATGCTTTCCTTCACCGTTTCGAAAAAAATGGTGATGAAATAAATTACACAGCGCTGGGTTCGAACCCGTGACATACAACTCGTAAGTCGCATTGTGCCACTGGGCCACGACTGCTCTATTCGCTCTCCTAGAGAGGTAGCCTGAGTCCCAGTAGTGGGAACATTATAAGGGTGATTATGCTAAACGCAGACACCAGAACAGAATTCCACTTTTTAACTTTAAACACACCGAAAGTAGTCTAACGTTTAACTCAATGTATTCAAGCAAATTGCCTGAACAAGCAACAATATAATTATAGGTACAGCGTCTGACAAGGTGTTCCACCTCAGTACTCGAGAAGATGCTCTAAAAATAATATTGTTTTAATACTAAGTTGTTCGTCCATGACTAAGATAGTTGCGAGACTATTACAAAGGTCGGTTGTAGGTTCAGTTTTCAAATTAATTTGACGAGTTTATTACTTGTTAGGCTCTGGAAACGAGTAGGTGTCTATCTATACGAGTATATTTATATGTTGTAAAGTTGAGTGAGTTCAGCCCTAAGGCATAACTTTGAACTGACCAATGGTCAAACTCAGTTTCTTGTGTTCCTATTAGTTAATGAGCTTGGGGCAAAGTTATACCCCAGGGCCAAAGTAACCTAACTTTACTCGGATATATTCTTTTGTACGTGTGTTTGTCACCTAACTCCTCCTAAAATTGATGAAATTTTGTTTGTATATTTGAGTGGGAACTTGAATAGTTTGAAAATACAGTCAGGACTACGAGTACGTCTATCGGGACCGCTAATATTGGTTTAATTCACGAATCCCCGACCGGTCCTATGAGACCGCTGTTATTGTTTTACTATTGTGTCTCGTATTGTGGGTTTGTGATAGGTTAAAAATTACATGCCTAAATGTAATTATCTGTTTCTGTTTACTTCTTACTGGTGAGGTCGGGTATACCAGCTGTTCCACCTACCGATAGAAGACTCTTCATAGGTGGGTACAGATTTATTGTACCTTTTTTCTATAGTTGGGAATGACTTCTTGCGCTCTAGAGCGGAACGGGAGGGCCTGTCAGACTTTTACTGACAAAAACCCACTTATATTTGATTTTTGCCTTCTTTATAGAGTCTCGGGGTTCTCTTTCGCACAACCAATGCAGTCAGTAGGCTTTGACCCTGTTGAACACCTACGGTTTGCTGACATCTGCTGAAACACTACGCGTCATCGACGACAAGTTTTATTGTACCTACGTCCTAAATTTTGATCTCAACCACAATGCCACCCTGTCATTTGAGTAACCCAATGCCACTACTTACTCTAAGCTCGGCTTTTGAACCCGACGAAATAATTGGCGACACACCACAGTAGAACCACATTATAATATCGGTTTCCCAATTATTAATAATAACTAGCATCAGTTATCAGTTCCAAAACAGGCTAGCAACAATATTCTACTACCCTTTAAAGGTAACTTTAAGCGACAAACGTTTATAATGTTCACAAATTCACTGAACAAAGATCAAAAGCGCTCCTGATACATTAATTACTTCCATTAATATTCAAATGAGCCTGTTCACAATACCGTGACGTCATGCGAACACAAACTAAATGAACAACTACGTACGTTGTTAGTAGGACGAAAGCTTTATTGCGCCTGACCAATTTCTTAAAGCAATGTTTTGTTGACGACAGAATTTGATATTAAATTTCTAGCAGGCGCTTAGTGTTTGGTTTCGAATTGTTTAATTAAAATTACAAGGATATTCGAGGTTAAGAGACATTTGAAATGCCCAAGTGTCTGTTTTGTAGTTGCTTCTTAGAAGGACAACTAGTTAATCTCTGTTTATGCTGATATAACGTCCTTGAATATAAATTCTCATTACAATTTTCTGAAAAATAAAAGTATTAGGTACCTACTTAACAAGTTGTAGATACGAGCATCATAAAGACTAGATGTTTAAAGTGATATTACCTACTGTGAGAGCGCCATTTAGCCTTTTAATGTTGTGGTTGCTAACATAAAGTACAGGTGAGCGCGCAATTATCAGAAGACTTCTTAAGTTTATGTAACTGAACGAGATTGTTTACATATTATCCTATTATAATAAAACTATTAGTTTTTAACAACATCCGAAAAAAACATAGCAACTTTTCATTCATAGCCGATCCCAAAAACGTCATTTTTCCAGCTTAAAAACAATCAAAATAGGCGTCATAAATTGATTTTAACTTTTTATGATAAGTAAAATAAGTCATCATCATCTGCCTAGCCTTTTCCCAACTATATTGGGGTCGGCTTCCAGTCGAGCCGGATTTAGCTAAATACCAGTATTTTACGAGGAGCGGCTGCCTACCAGACCTCCACAACCCATTAACTGGGGTAACACGGTACTTCATGGCAAGACTGGAGTCAGATTTACTGGCTTCTGACTATCCGTAACGACTGCCAAAGATCTCCAAATGACAGCCGGGACCAACGGCTTAACGTGCTTTCCGAGGCACGGAGGAAACTCGTTATGTTAAGATGGTCACCCATCCACAGACCAACCTAGGCAAGCGTTGCTTAACCTTGAAGATCGACCTGTGCGGCTGTTATTATTTAGCCACGAGCTCCACGAGCACGAGATAAGTAAAATAAGTACAACACAATATCTATCTAATGAAAATATCTCAACAAACGTACAATCACAATCAGGCTTAGTACACGCATATTCGACATTCCTATTATAGTAAAGCCACTTTGACACAGCGTATCTATCCTGATTCACAGTAAACATTACAAACACGATTAAGTAAACAATGAGGCGGGCTGCGGCGCGCTCGTGTCATAAACACCGCTCAAACGTGTTGCGCCTGATTGGACCGTGTTAGCTATATTGCGTGCTGTAGCGTTACTGCTATACGGTTTGTAGTAGGCGCTGTGGGTTATTTAGTTTACAATAATATTAAGTGGACTGTGGTCATGTAAAGAGGAGGGATGAAACGCATGTTACCAAAGCAGTTATGAATTTACATGTGGACGGATGGAGAGGAAGAGGGAGACCAAAGAAAAGATGGATGGATTGTGTGAGGACTGATATGAAAGAAAAGGGAGTTGATGATAGCATGACGGGTGACAAGACAGAATGTAAGAAAAAAACATATTGCGCCGACCCCAAATAACATGGGATAAAGGCAGGAAGAAGAAGATATTAAGTGGACTGTGGCTAATTATTATTATCTGAATAGCAGGCAATAATTTGACTGGTTTTTTGGTCCAGTGGTTAGTAGCTCTGACTGCTGTGCCGGAGGTCGTGGGCTCGATTTCCACGCAAGACAAATGTTTTTGTGCTAAGCATGATATTTTTTTCTGTGTCTAGGTGTACTCGTAATATTTATGTATTTATGTATTTCGATTTTTTTTTTATCAATGGTCTAATACGCATAGCACAAGCTCTGCTTAGTTCGGGACTAGATGGCGTCGGGTGATACTTGTGGAATGTTATTTTTTTTTAATATTAATTTGATATGACTTGTTTCTTAATCAAACAATATGATAAGCAACTTTGTACTCAGTTCTATTTGAAAGCAGAAGTCTCTAATTAATCTTCAAAAGCAAATTGTTTAGTTAATCGTTTCTCATTTCTAGAACAATATTAACAAAGGTAAACTCCCGTTTATTTAGTTATGACGTCATAATAAAAGAAACTTCCACAATGAATTTCCTTAAACACAAAGAAATATATTTGTCATTAAAATTAAATTATGTAGGTAAGTGCCGTAACTTTTAATGAATTGCTCAGATAACTAATTTAAACGGCGCTTCCTAACTTTTACGGTACAAGCAGAATGGACGGCCGCCATTAAAAGTTTTAAAATACTTTTATAATTATTATTTAAATTCGAAATATAAATGACTTATTAAAGTCCAATGAATTATAAGGAGGAAACCATTTTCCGCATTGAATTAATAAGAAAACTTTCAGATGTTTATTGCACCTCACATCCGACATATAAAGAAAAAAAACTTTCTTTTCTCTCTAGCGTTGTTGTTCTTCTGCTAAAATGAGCGCGAAAATTCATCTGTTTACTTCCTCTAAATAAAAAGGTTTGAATTTACATAAAAATAACTTTAAACTCGTGTATAAGGTGTGAAAAATAAGAGTTAAAAATAAACCGGCCCCTAACATTAACACATACGTAGGTATGTACTCGTACCTACGGTGTATATTCGCTAGTAGGTTACGCCAACGGCTCCGTAGGCGTGAAAAGGGTTTTAAGACTAATTGATTGAATTAGCGAGCAAATTTTCACATTTTAGTACATACAACAGTTCTTTGGTATCCTAGAAAATCTAAGGAGGAATCGGTATCCATAGCGAACGAACAGTTTGCGTATAGGTACCTAACAATTCGCTGACGCACTATTTATTTTTAGCAACGATTTATTTATAGAACCCTGTTTTTTTTATATATAATTATGTTCGTACGGCTACCGCATTGGGCACACTACAATCGGGGCCGTAGTCCCCTTTTTGGGCGGCCTCACCTTCCGCATGATGCATACCATACCAGCATACGTCCTCACCAGACGTGATAAGTTTGGGATGTTCCTGTTTTGGATTCAGGCGGAAGAAATACCCGTGTGTCACCATTGTGTGGACCGCTTGGAACACACACAGCGGGAGAAGTCAGGAAGAAGCCATTGGATTCATTTATTTATTTAACAGTTTATGTACACACACAAAAGAATAAGAAAAGAAAAAGGAGACAGAAAATAGGTACAAGGGTAATGCTTATTTCTAAAGAAATCTCTTCCAGCATACCGCGAAAGGAGAGTTGGAAGAGAAAGAGGATTAGACACCGTGTGTGACGTTAAAGGACAATAGATATATACAAAATAGTTATTAATAAAGTAATAAAACATGCAGTTATAGGTATATAAATATATACATTTATTACAATAAATAATACAAAAATACATACTAAATAATACTATAAAAAATACATACTAATTTGCAACTATGATGAAATTCACTCTACTTTTGAAAAGTGCTAGAGATTGACAGCCCCTAATGTCAGGCGGCAGTGCGTTCCACAACCGTACGGCGTGCGAAGTAAAGGAGTAGGATTCCCATGCCAGGCGAGCATAATCCTTTCCATTGCCCTTTGGATGACTTTAAGCCTTGTTGTGATGAGGCCCTTTGTGGGCGACCACGTCTTACGAACTTAACTTTTACGAAGAAACTTAACATGGGCTTTCATCACCTCAAAAGCAACAACACAACTATAACTAACTCTTGTCTAACTCTTGTAAGCCCTGACCCCTCGGCCAGCCCAGCCTGTCCGTCCATCTCCTGACATCCGGTAGCTACAGGAAGTTCTCAACAATTCTAATTGTAAAGTTGTAGCTACCGGTGCGATCCAAACACTCGTAATTAAAAATGTTGCTCGTCCATTTATCTTCGTACCAACATTTAGTGACTGAAAGGATATTTACTTATAAGAAAAGTATTAAGTTAAACGCAGCCTACCATCTTCAGTTGTCGAATGGGAACGAAGCATTTCATTATATACCTATACCGATTGGGTGGAAAGTGAGCGTCAAACTTGTACTGAATAGCAAGCTACCTTGACAGGCCTCGTCAATTAAACAGACTTTTTTTGTGTTTTATGCACGTCTCGTGCGACTCGACGGTCCGTAAAGCCATCATAATGTTAGCATAATTAAACTACACCAAAAATCCCCAAGGCCTCCCACAAGGTGGACCGGTGGCCTGGCGAGAGTCGCGGGAATCCGATGTATGCGAGACGCACAGGACCGATCGGGGGAGGCTTATGTCCAGCAGTGGACGCCCTTCGACTGAGAGGGTGATAATGATGATGACTGCAAAAATCCTAAAGTTAATTTTGAAAATGGATGGATGTCCTGAGTTAATTGGCAAGCTGTGTCAATCTGCCAGCCTATTCCTAACTAAGATGCATTCGACTTCCAGTCAAACTGGATTCATTTGAAACACCAGTATTATACATGGAGCGCAAGACTTCTGTCAATTTTTTCTGGTTTCTGCTTATCCGTAAGGACCTGCCAAAGATTTGCATGTGACACCCTGGACCAACGGCTTAATGTGCTTTCCGAAATATAGAGGCGTTTCAGTATGTAATGGTCACCTATCCAAAAACCGCGACAACCCAAGTGTGTATTAATTACTTAGCCTGGAGTTTCCCATTTTCGACTAAGGGAAACGAAGGTTAAATCCACTAATTTACCTTCCAGATATTACAAAATTCTAATTATCAGCCTCACAACCCTTGCTGAAATATTCAGCTAATCTGAAAATCCTCTCTATTTACATTATTTCGTTCGGAGAGCGCTCCTCAAAGAACACCACTGGTGGACGAAATCATTTTACGCATGCAAAACCTCTGGCGGCCCGAGAGGCGCGAGCGGTACGAGGGGCGCGAGGGGGGCCGGTCCGGTGCATAATAAATGGAGAGCTCGGGGGCTTAATTAAATTCTGTTGAGCGCAAACATCGGCAAACACATAATAGTAGGAATGTAGGCTGTGCTGGTTATTGGTGATTGAGAACACTTTTGTGTTGACCGGCGATGTTTTGTTAACAAATTATAATTAATGTGCAATTATTTTGCATGATTTTGCAATAATCAAAAACAAACCTCATGTATTTAATTGACGCTGAAAATTTATTATTTACTAGCTTCTGCCAGCGGCTTCACCCGCGTGTAGAGTTAGTTTAGTTTTAGCGTGATGATATACATCGATAAATGGGCTATCTAACACTGAAAGAATTTTTCAAATCAGACCAGTAGTTCCTGAGATTAGTACGTTCAAACGAAGAAACTCTTCTGCTTTATAATATTAATAATTATAGATTTATTTAATCTTCATGTACAGTAGTGGTAAATAGGATAGGTGAACTTAATGCAACAAAGCATTCCCTACTAGTCACAGCCACGTATCGGAAGACGTAGATTTGGAAGGCCTCCCAAGACAAAGTAGACCGATGACCTGGCGAGAGTCGCGGGAATCCAATAGAGGCGAGTCGCATAGGACCGGTCGTTGTAGCGAGGTTTAAGAGATGATGTTGATGATGTTTCCCTATCATCAGTCATCCTTTGAGTAAAAAGACAATCACCCTAATAACATCAAAAAAGCAAAACGGTCCCCAGTGTAGTTAAAAGCTGGGCAAAAGAAGTGGCCCAACATACTCCCTTGAGTCCCCAGCAACACTTCTGTTTGACAAATCGATCAATCACTTTTCCAAAAAGATACAAACAGCGAGCGGTCCTTTGAGACACAATACATGGCGGAATCATAACTACATTAGCTACTTAGCATTTAGCCGTGGAGTACCCCGCCGACTGCAAATTAAGTAGCTTAAGTAGCTAGAGTATCGTGTGAGTGGATTGGCCACAGACCACGGAATTGCCGCCCAGCAATAAATAGTGACAAGTATCGAAACCACTGAAGAAAATTTTAATTAAATTGGTGCACTAGTAGACTAACCTCAATTAGAACAAAGGATACCTACGTGAAGCATGTTCTCTTAAATTTTTTTTCGACTATCGCTCGAATTAACTCTCGCAATATATTTAGGTACGCTGAGCAATTTTGAGGTTACCAAAAAATCAATAACTTCGTGACGAAGTTACAGGTTTTTACTGATTAAAACCCATCCATGGTCTTTCGGTTGTTGATGGCGTTCCCAGGCCACAGGCAGTGGAACATAAAATTCAGCAATTATAATATGAGCAACATGTAACACAATTTACGCACATCCTGAAAGTACTGTGTTCTAAATCGGTAACTGAATCGGTTACAGTATTTTTTTAATGGATAATTTATAAAAATTGTTTACTCTCTTAGAGTGCTCTTGTGTGCGTATGTACACTACTGTTGCACTACCAGTCGGCATCGATACTAATTAGGAAAAATAATTAACTCTAGGTCCAAGGGTTTGGCCAGGCAATAATGAGTTAGTGAATGACTCAAGACTTCGCCTTTAATTATTACGTATAGTAGGTATGGTTGTGCTAGTTGTCATGTACACTATATACCTACTCTGAACACATACTCGTATATACTTGTATTGTCTCACATGATACTTGTGTCCAAGGGCACGACGTGACGTCACGCAGAATTTAATAACGAACGCTAGGTTTATCCCGCAGCGGCACCTGCGCGGAATACTGATAGGCTAGCCGTAAAACTGAAACAGTATGTGCTATCCCGATGTAGACATTGTGGATATATGTTTAGTGATTTTAGTACTACTAAAATAGGTCTTCAGATTACCGTTTTAGTCACAACACAAAACTTTTTTTTGCTGTGCGTTTATTCCGTTTATGATGGAGGAACATCGTAAGGGCTAAGGTGATAAAGCAGGGAAGTTACGACCCTCAGCATTGAGGAATACGACGGAAGGAGCAGGAGGGATTGCGTTTATGACTTTTTTTTAACTGCCAATCCAATTAATACTTCTCTAATCATGGAATGACTTCTCCACTCTGGGGTAGAACAGGAGTTAACTGATATAGCAATAACACAGCAAAGCCGATACTACTGGGACTAGGACGTGAAATTTGGACAAGATTTCTTTTAATAACGATAGCGGCCCTAAAAAAAGAAAATTCGTTTAAAGGAATAAAACTGCGGACCAAAGTCTGTATGGAAAACTCAATTTTCACTCGAGTCAAGTTTCACTGGCAGAAGCTTGTGTGAAATAAAATGCTTTGTGTTTGAATACAATAACCCAAACATACTCTACCAAAAACTAAAAGTACATATTGGATTAACAAACCAACTACATCGTACCAGAATAACAAAGCCATCGAATTAAAAAATTATTTCAATAAACATGGCTGAACAAACGGCTGCATGTTGATTTTTAATCACGAGTTTATTTTGCATGGCGTGGCACGCGGCGTGCAGGTGAGCGTACGGCGCGTATTCCGCACGTAGCGTATGTCAGCGTACGCCATAGTTATTGGATTGATTTCAATTAACGTTTTCACATATTTTGCTCACGAGCTGCGGGGTATGATTGAAAATATTTTACTGAGGGACCTGGTATGTTTGCCGTATTTCACAGAGATTGGTATGCTTTATACAATATTTTGAATGTTCTGTTTTTACGGTAGAATAAATGATTACTTGTCCAGTATTGACTGCAGATTGACGGGTACGTAATGTTTTGGAAATGTTACGCGTTTGTGAAAATTGTGAGTGGAAATAAGTATGTGCCTGTTCAGCCTGATTGTGAACCTGCGATGTACATTTACCTACAAGCAATAAGACACATTCAATTTAATGGACGGGCTTTTGACGCAGTACAACTGTATGACTACAGCTCCGCTTCAGCGCCGCAGTAGGCCGACCAAAAACGCATAAATTTGACAATCCCCCAAGATATATTCGCATTATTAACATTGGCACATTTTCGATTTATGAGTATCTTAACTTCTGTCGTTCAGCAAATATGTGTACGACAATTATTGGTTCTATGATCTGTTTGATGGTTCTATAATTAAAAACCAATTGTAGTACATCTATTTCTTGAGTGGCAGAAGTTAAAATAGGTAGAATTTGTGAGAATGTACATATGTATCTCATTGGTCGTGACTGTACAACTGTTACCTCTGGGCTAGCTCTGTGACTGAGAGCGAGTTCTGTTTACGTTAACGAATCGAAAAATTCGAAATCGCCGAATGTCGTAAAACTGTCGATCGCGTTAACGTAAAAGAAACTCGCACTAGGCAGTCAGATCCGTATCAAAATAAACACAGCAAACGGAGGATCAAAGAATCGTAGCAAGTAACGTTCTACAAATTCTGCCCACCATCATGATGATACGGCGTAATTTATATACCTTTTTATTGTATTTTTTTTCGTAATATTCAAATCGTCCTAAAAATACAGAGGCCGCTATTCTATCGCAAGCAATATATCTAGTGACATTATACAGGCACTGCGGAGTTATTTCACGGGCCATTTACCGGGGGTTTATTAAAAAGGAACAAAATAAATCTCGACTGAACACTGACTGCGTCGGTGCCCGGTAGCTATGAACTGCCGCCTACGAGCCTGCCTGTAATGTTTAGATTGTTTCACAGTATTTGTTCTGTTACACGAAGTATAATATTGTTTAATTAAAAGTTAAGTTAAGGCGAGAGTGGGCGTACTTGGCCAGATATCGCTCTAGCCAGAGATGTTTGGAAGGAGAAAGGCGAGGCCTTTGACCAGCAATGGGACACAAATTAGGCTTTGAAAAAAGGCTAGAGTGAACAAGCTCTTCATACACTAGTGCGCCCTACCATCAATGATTGCATCACTGCTTACATCAGGTGGGATCGCAGTTAAGTACTAGTTTATATTACATTAAAAAAAGAAGTTATTCTAGGGCGATACCAATTAAAAATAATTATACATTATAATACCTATACCACAGGTATTATTATACGGTAGCAGCAGTAATTATGTTATAAATATTAGAGTGCCGTAACATTAGCATAATTGAAAGAAAATACGGTTTGCAATTATTAACTATTTTTAGCCCATATTGTCACACTTCTGGAGCTCGTGGCTAAATAAAAACAGCCGCACAGGTCGATCTTCAAGTTTAAGCAACGCTTGCCAAGGTTGGTCTATGGATGGGTGACCATCTCAACATACTGAGTTTCCTCCGTGCCTCGGAAAGCACATTAAGTCGTAGGTCCCGGCTGTCATTTGTAGATCTTTGGCAGTCGTTACGGATAGTCAGAAGCCAGTAAATCTGACTCCAGTCTTGCTATGAAGTGCCGTGTTACCCCAGTTAATGGGTTGTGGAGGTCTGGTAGGCAGCCGCTCCTCGTAAAATACTGGTATTCAGCTAAATCCGGCTTGACTAGAAGCCGACCCCAGTATAGTTGGGAAAAGGCTAGGCAGATGATGATGATGACCTATGTACATATCTGTATAAATTTTATGTTCTGGAGTAGCGACTGCGTAAGTCTATTACCAGTGCATGTTGCCATGATATATGGCACTGAAACGTGGTCGTTTGGCATGGCCTCCGCAGGAGAACGAAGGTCACCGACATAGCCCGAAAAATCGCCAAACTTAAGTGACAGTGGGCAGGGCACTACGCTCGTAGAACGGATGATCGATATGTCCAAAAGGTTGTAGGGTGGCGACCGTACACTGGAAGTGGACCGTTGGCCGAGTGAAAGTAACGGGAATCCCATGGATGCGTGATGCACAAGACTGTCGTTATGGCGACATTTTGGGGAGGCCTATATCCAACAGTGGAAGTCTTTTTTTAGCATTATCAGCCTTGTAATGTTCCCACTGTTGGGACTCAGGCCTCCTCTCTAGGAGAGGGAATGGGCTGTAATCCACCACGCGGGCCCAGTTGCGGATTGCTGGATGTCACATGTCTTCGAATTTTTGGTTCTAAGATATGCCGGTTTCCTCACGATGTTTTCCTTTACCGTTTTGACAGCAGTGGTGATGAAATAAATTACACAAAATAATACGCCTGGCTGGGTTTGAACCGGTGAGCTACAACTCGTAAGTCGGGGCCGTTACCACTGGGCTAACACTGCTCTGCTTTCGGTCTTATCTTGTGCGAATCACTCTAATATTGATACCATCATTTTTGTTTTTTCTTTCTTTCCAATAACAGGCTGATGCGATTACACCCGAAACACTTGACGTCTAAAAGCCTCTCATAACATTATCCTGTAAAAAGCCGTCACTCTCGTCATCACGCCGCCATCTCCCAATTATGTACAAAGAGGTAAACGCTAACGTTTCGCGCTCAACCTATTTATATACTTTCTATTTACATGCCGTCAATGTACATTAGGTACCTAGTTACACACAATTTATTTTCGGTATTAAAAAATACAGAGTTGGTATATTTTTGGTGGTGTCTGGAAGAAATTGTGTTGTAATGAAGATAGAGAGGTGACAGGGTACTCACTAACTAACGCCCGTTTTCAATAACCTACCGCAGTTCATAGATAGATAGCTATCCCCGATAAACAGTAATTTAAGATTCTATCTATCCATCCACAACTTTGGTAGGAAATGCTATCCGTCGGTAGGTTATAGGATAGCAAGTAAAGGCAAAAGGCTAGATTTGTTTATCTTTAGTAGCTGCAACTGTAGATAGATAGCTTATTGAAAACGGGCGTTAGCTGTACATATCTGACCGGATGGTAAGCGATGATGAGTCTTTCCAATATCTGTTGGCGTTCACCAAGGATCGGCTCTTAGCCTGTTCTTGTTTAACGTTGTGCTCGATGTAGTTACGGCATACATCCAAGATCAGCCTCCATGGCTAATGATGTATGCCGATGACATCGCCCTCGTTAGCCAGAACAAAGCCCAACTTGAGCGGAAGGTCAACATTTGGAAGGACACGCTGGAAAACGGCGGTCTGAGACTAAATGTGGCGAAGACTGAGTACATGTCCTGTGGCAGCACGGATTCAAACACCATTCGAATAGGCTCGGACCGGATCACAAGCTCCGATACGTTCAGATACCTTGGATCCGTGCTGCACGAGTCTGGCAACGTGGACGACGATGTCCAAGCACGTATAGGCGCGGCTTGGGCGGTTACGGGCGTTGTATGCGACCGCAAAATGCCTCCGAAGCTTAAGGGACAGATATATAAATGCATGCATGCATTTACATAATTTTGTTGTTCCTGCAACCAGGCTCAAAAAAATAGGGGGCTCATTTAGATGTCAATGTATACGCTTTTATAATAAGCTTCCTAGTCATACGCAAGAACTAAGCCTTAATAAGTTTAAATCTTTTGTTAAACGAAAACTTTGCCAAAAGGCTTTTTACACTGTAAAGGACTACGTTGAGAACGTAAACGCTTGGGATTGATCCGCTCCAGTGTGCACTACAACTGTTGTCTTATCTTCTTTTTTTTGTTTCGATTGTACTTTTTTACAATTTGATATAAAATTTATTTATTACAATTTGACATTGTAGATTAATTTTACTTTACAATTTGACATTTTTTAAATTATTATTTTACTATTAATGTTTGACATACATGCTTACTTTGTTAAGTATTACGTTTCGTATTTCTTTTTTATTTTTTGTGAATGTGAGGACTATGTGGATTGATATTTTTTTCTCTTTTTTTTCCTTTTCAGTCATTTTAACTTAAGTCTGGCAATTTGAGTGTTTTCTGCGGCCTAACCAGATGTCCTCTCTTTAAATGATAAATGATAAATGATATTTATTTTGCAAATAGGTTTCACGAAACACTTTTACACGTCAATTTTTTTTTGTCATAATTATTAATCTAGATGAGGCCGGTGGTATTGTTCGTCAAGTCGTTGAGCTCCTTAGTAGTCCTGAGTTGAGCTTTGCGAATAATGACAAATGCTTGCACTGACTGGACAGGTCCACTCAAATTTGCATGGTTCTTTCTTCAAAAGTCCATCTCAGACACTAATCCGCATGGTTCGCATATGATTTATATTTTGTATGGACTTTAAAAGAGACTGTGACCCCTGAGTTTGTTTCGGTGTTTCTTCTCAGGGTAGTCAGTTAGGAAACACCGGCCTCATCTAGTAACAAAAAAAAAGTCCAAAAAACTATCGACGAAATAACGACGAAGTTTGGAAAAACCTGTTTGCAAAATAAATATCATTTATCATTATCATCATACATCTTTTCCTCCTGTACGGCGGCGAATGTTGGCCAGCACTAAGCAGACACACCCAGGAGCTTCGCGTCACGGAGATGAAGATGCTGAGGTGGATGAGCGGCGTAACGCGATCCGATCGCATACGCAACTCATTCATCCGAGGTAGTCTTGGTGTCCGTGACGTGGGGGAAAAACTGCAAGAGTGTCATCTGCGATGGTATGGCCACATCATGCGCCGCCCTATGGAGTACGTTGGCCGGAGATGCATAAATATGGCTGTCCTTGGCACTAGGTCTCGTGGTCGCCCTCGCAAGCGCTGGCTGGACGTCGTCAAGTCCGACATGAGAGCCAATGGCCTTACTGTCAAGGATGTAGAAGATCGGGCAAAGTGGAGCAAGCTAAGCCGGAAGGCGGACCCTGGCATAAGCCGGGAATAACGCCAAGTAGAAGAAGAAGAAGGTAAGCGATGATGAGGTCGAAAATGGACCACGCTTGTCTAAAAGTAACCTATACACTGTTGACTTCATCATTTCAGCCTAAAGACTGTTGTAGTACATGTCCACTATCGTCCTGTGCGTCTTGCTCGGATTCCCTCCCTCTCTCACCAGATCATTGGTCCCTGAGGTTGTAGCTATCAGAAAACTCAGACTCCGGTGGGGAATTCCACACCTTAAGGCCTAGGCACACCACGTTATTTAAACGCACCGTTCATACGCTTTTATAGCGATACAGACGCGATACGCACCCGAGTCAGACGTAGCTTGTAGACTTATTCTATAGAATAAAAGCGTGCCGTCGAAGCACATTTCAAAAACGCGCGTCAACGGCACGTTTAAAAAACACACACACATAGACACAGAACACGCACACACACGTACGGCACAAGCCCTTAGCTATCCGAACTTATTAATATGTGTGTGTTCCCCCAACTATTCTCAGTTAGCACCCCCCAACTAAGCAAAACGAACATAATTCTATAACAATAATTATATCGTCGTCGGCAATAGCCACACACGCCCGACACAAGTTTCCTCAACTAGTACACAAGTGTGATGTGATTATCATAAGTTTGCTACGAGTTCACCAGTTTTTGCTGTTTCAGCCAATTAGGAGCCCTTGTGTGTGGACGAGTTATGAACTGAAAGAGCCTCTATGAGTGCCGATAATTACCTTGTTGATTAGTTAATGTTTTCTATACTTATTTCATAGTGGAAATTCGATAGACATTAGACATGTCATCAAAACGTCAAGTTGTTAAGCGTTGAGTAAGACCGTTTTCACATTATCCGATCCGATATCGGTATCGGACGCCGATACGATGTCGGGGTAAGGTAAATGTATGAAATATGTACCTGTCTTTCATATTGTCCGACCCGATATCGGATATCGGAGCACGGCATTTCATACATTCGTATCGGCGTCCGATACCGATATCGGAGTAAGTAAAATGTATGAAATGCCGTGCTCCGATATCCGATATCGGGTCGGACAATATGAAAGACAGGTACATATCTCATATATTTACCTTACCCCGATATCTTATCGGCGTCCGATACCGATATCGGATCGGAAAATGTGAAAACGGTCTAATTCTTTTTCAGTTAACTATCGGGCAAGGTATCCTGTGGATATGAAGCAATCCATTGGATCTTGTGCGTCTGCCGCTGTGGGATCTGGTAGAAACAGTTCTTGCACACTTACAAAATTTGCGCATGAAAATGCAACGCCGGGGTGAAATTCCGCTGCCATGATGCAGCAACTATCACAATCCAAATCTGGACGCGTCTATGTTTATCCTACACGCTCAAACGGCTGAACAGATTTGAAAGCTTAACACTCGGGTCGACCATCTCTTGTAGGTAATAGAACCTATTTTTTATCCCGAATATTTGTCCCCATAGGATTTATTTATTTAAAAATATACAAATTTAATTCCTGAAAATATTAATGTTGATATATTCCAACGTTTCAAGAAGTAAAAACTCGTAAAACAATAGATATACGACCTCTTGCCGACCCCGTTCCATACATCAGCTTACACAACCATACCATAGTATCCAAAAAATAACTAATAGTCCAGTCTGTTCTACTTTCCTGGACACTGCGATACCGGCTATCTTTCCTTCCATCTCGCATACATTTCCCCCGGCCGCACGCGAGGTACCAGGCCAGCATAGCCGCAAGCAAGTCATGATTTATTCAAAACATTTGCACACGACACTTTGGCGTAGAAATGTTTCATATTTTAGAGTATTGGGTTTTGCGGGAAGGGGTGAAAAAGTGACCGTGGTCTTAGGACGTAAAGGGTAACTGAAGGTCTCAAGTGGATTTTAGTTTACTATCTTTTATTTCTTACATCGCCGGTTTTCATCAGATGAAATCAGGTGAGTGGTCAAGCGCGAGCCTATGGGCAGTAGATTATGTGACTAGGGGATAAAGCAGTGTCTTCAAGTCACGGGCGGCATGTTGAATTCCGAACGAAACAAAGGTTTCTAAGTTTTAGTCCCGAACGTCAGTAAGGGACTCATTTAATTAACTCCCGAGCGTCCATTTCTCCGGCCGCTACCACACGCGTGGTACTAGGTTAGCATAGCCGCAAGCAAGTCATGATTTATTCAAAACATTTGCACACGACACTTTGGCGTAGAAATGTTTCATATTTTAGAGTATTGGGTTTGCGGGAAGGGTGGAAAAAGTGACCGTCTAGAACGCAAAGGGTTGCTGAAGGATTTAGGTGGATTTTAGTCAAAAGTAGAGTATAAGCCTGATTATTATTTACCTACTCAAATAAAGGAAAAGAGTATTGGGTATCTATTGACTTGTATTTATTTTTGTATGTATTGAACCACAAATAATACTAAAACTGAATGTTTTTCTGAAAACGTCATCAAAACTAATTATTAAAAGTTGTTATTTTTTCACATCGCCGCTTTTCATCAGATGAGATCAGGTGAGTGGTCAAGCGCGAGCCTATCGACTGTAAAAATTGTAGATTATGTGACTAGGGGATAAAGCAGTGTCTTTAAGTCGCGAGCGGCATGTTGAATTCCGAACGAAACGAAGATTGCCAAGTTTTAAGCACGAACGTCAGTAAGGGATTCATTTAATTAACTCCCGAGCATGCACTTAATAAATATTACTGAAGACCAAGCAGTGTGGTCTAAGCTTGCCCAAATGAAACATCATCTACCTAACCTTTTCCCAACTATATTGGGGTCGGCTTCCAGTCAAGCTGGATTTAGCTGAATACCAATATTTTACCACGTGCAGACCTCCACAACCTGCCCAAATGAAACAAAGAAATAAAAGCAACTGTGACATTTCAACTGTCAACCACAATCGCACACACAGAAACAAACACATTCTTAAACAAACCATTTCGCTGTCCCAACAAAAAACGTTCACAATTTACGTATCAAAAAAGATAATCAAAACCCGCAAATTCGGCCACAAAAGAAAAATCCGCACAAACATTTTTCCATCCTCCCAAAAAACAGCATCCCTCGGGCGGTACCATTTAACCGGATCTAAGAGAATACAGAATACTGATTTAAACCGGATACACACGGACGGACAAAGGTAACTTTTCGGACAAATAAACACAACAATACTTGTAGCGCGTCCCGTGAGCTAATATTTGTGCCCCGTGTTTGTTTGGGGTAGTAGGCGGCAGGTCTGGGGTACTGGCATGTTTGTTTTGACGAGAAAACTCTATGAATTATGTCTTTGTTGGCAAGTTGTGTTCTGGGAAGGTTATAAAATAATAAAATAAATAAAATAAAAAATGTTTTTATTTTACATAGGCCTACATGGGCACTTATAAAAAGTCGAAGCTAGTGCACGGTTCCAAATTGGTCGTTTCCTATGGAGAAGAACCGGCAAGAAACTCCATGGTTACTCTTTTCAAAAAAAAACCGGGCAAGTGCGAGTCGGACTCGCACACTGAGGGTTCCGTACCAATTTATCAAGATGAAAACAGTTCAATTCTCGAATCGAGTCTTAAAGATTTTACAAAAAAGAAAATCTTGTAATGTAACTAAAAATTTAAGGTTTTCGGAATTTTTCCTTTATGTGTGCTATAAAACGTTGCTTCATGCCAAATTTCAAGATTCTAGGTCGACTGGAAGTACCCTGTAGGTTTTGATTCCCTTGCGAGTACTTGCGAGTTTCAAAATATGCAGCATATATGCTGTTTCTTTTGATTGCGTTGACATAGATGTTTGATTTTGTTACAGCTTAAAGGTATTATAGACCTGAGTATTTGGTATGAATTTCAATTTAATACCTTTACGCGTTTATGAGGAAATGGGTAGTAAGTTTAAAATTATTAAAAAAATATATATTATGTGATGTAACTAAAAATTTATGGTTTTCGTAATTTTTCCTTTATCTATGCTATAAGACGTTGCTTCGTACCAAATTTCAAGATTCTGAGTTCACGGGAAGCACCCTGTAGGTTTTGATTCCCTTGCAAGTGTCGAAAATTTGCGGCATAAACGGCTGTATCTTTTGATTGCGTTGGCTTAGAAGTTTTATTTTTTCACAGCTTCAAGGGACAGTAGACCTGAGTAATTGATATAAATTTCAGCTTCATACCTCCACGCGTTCCTGAGAAAAAGGGTCTTGACAGACGGACGGACAGACGGACAACAAAGTGATCCTATAAGGGTTCCGTTTTTTCCTTTTGAGGTACGGAACCCTAAAAATGATTGGGTTTACAATATTTTCACATTACAAAACAGACACATATGCGAGGACAGTGTAGACCAATCAAAATTGTAACCCAAATTAAAATAGATTCAATCAAAAACTGGGTTGAATTAAGTAGTAATTAAAATTCGTAGTCTACAGTGTTCTCTCATTCACACTTTAAAGAGAGAGGCTATATAAATATGAGAGAAAAGAAATCAAACCTATCAACAAATTAGTTTTTATCAAAATGAAATCACGACTTAATGAAATTAAGGTGATTAATATCCAAATAATATAAAAATATTGCAAAAGCAACGTGTTGAGTAAAAAATAAATTTATGAGTAATATTTTATGAAATAAAACAAACATGGAGCAGTTAATAGACAAATTTACACAATAATGTTACCAGGGGGTCACATGTGCAGAAGCAGTTATTTCCAAACAAGCGCGTCTTCGACATAGTCTCTAACCTTGTAATATGCTTTTTTGGTTAGGACACGCTTAATATGGGTTTTGAACTTTCCCTCGCTAAGTTCAATAACCGACTTGGGCAACTTATTATAAAAGCGTATACTATTGACAAGGAATGACTTACTGGTCTTAGCTAGTCTCCATTTTGGTAATACGATTTGGTGTTTGCTACGCGTATTTTTGTCATGTAAATCGCTTCTAATTTTAAAAAGTCCTAGGTTTTTGCGTACATACAATATACTTTCCAGAATATAAAGCGAGGGCAGAGTTAGTATATCAATTTCTCCGAACGTGGGACTTTCTAAGGGACTCACGGGGACCCATTTTATAGATAGCCCGGATTGCTCTCTTTTGCAGTATGAAGACTGATTCCACATCAGCGGCAGACCCCCACAATAAGACGCCGTACGACATAATACTGTGGAAATAGGCATAGTATACTAATCTAGCTGTAGCTACATCTGTCAATTGCCTTATTTTTCTTACTGCATACGCAGCTGAGCTTAATCTACCTGAAAGAGTTCTAATATGAGTGCCCCACTGAAGTTTAGAATCAATAGTTAAACCTAAGAATACAGTTTCCGTAATAGTATCAAGTTTTTTGCCGTCAAGCATTAAATTAAGGCCCACTTGAGGAACATTTGGTAGTGAAAACTTTATACATTTAGTTTTGTTCGCATTTAGTAAGAGGTTATTAGCTGCGAACCATTTCGAAAGATAGGTTAAAAGGATAAATTGATTGGGATAATCTTTTGTTGGAGTAGTCTTTTGATGTGAAGACTGGCAGAGTACCCCGTAAGCAATTTCGGGAATAAAGTTAACTTTGATCTGTATTAGATAAAATTATTGTATAAAATAAGTAGGAGGAGCTCGCGGCTAGATAATAACAGCCGCGCGGGTCGATCTTCAAGGTTAATCAACGCTTGCCAAGGTCGGTCTGTGGGTGGGTGACCATCTTAACATACCGAGTTTCCTTCGTGCCTTGGAAAGCACGTTAAGCCGTAGGTCCCGGCTGTCATTTCTAGATTTTGGCAGTCGTTACGGATAGTCAGAAGCTAGTATATCTGACTCCAGTCCTTCCCCGAAGTAACGTGTTACCCCAGTTAATGGGTTGTGGAGGTCTGGTAGGCAGCCGCTCCTCGTAAAATACTGGTATTCAGCTAAATCCAGTTTGACTGGAAGCCGACCCCAATATAGTTGGGAAAAAGACTAGGTAGATGATGAAAAGCTCTGGGTTGAGCGAGAATTATTATTATTATTTTAGTTGCCTTAGAGTTCCAGTGCCAAATTGGCTCTTTCGAAAAATACAGCGAACAGCGGCAGCGGAGCTGATCTTTTCCAACACTCATTCTGCCAAGTTCGGGAAAAGTCCAGTGTAAAAAGAGGCCATTTATAATTCACCACACGAGATTCTATACTACGTTTCCGTTGGGTAAGTAAAAACCTAATAACACTGCCTGGTCCCGAAATCGAACCCCAATCCTCATGTTCAACTGCGCCACTTATAACCACTACACCGATAAAGCACACCATGATATTCTATTGCATAAATATTTGGCTTACAATTGAATGCCAATTCTATCCTTCAAATAAATAAATAAAAATACGTCCCAAATGTATCTCGTATTCTCGTATTGTTGAGCATTATGCTCACAAGTGCCTACCTACGTGTCCCGGACGCCCGCCCATCCAAGGGACCGCAATAGGCTTTACTTTACTCACAGACATCAAATAAAAACCTTTCTGTCACGATCATTCCCGAGGATTGCCGAGGATTCCCGAATAAACCCGAACTCGACTCGAAATGAATTGGTATTACGAAGAGGGATTTTGTTGTGAAATTATTTTGTTAACTGAATTTGTTGTAAGTGAAAAAGGCAACGATATTTATTCTATTACAGAAACTGGGCAAGTAATAATAATAATAATAATAAATTGCCATTTATTTTCTCTTTACAAGGTGACTTAAAATTAATATTTACAGGAAATTATTTCAGCTGTAATCCACCTTTGTAAGAGACTGGTGCCTGATATAGGTTTTCGGAAAAAAACCTGTGTTACAGGTCACCAGGCCCCTCCACAGCTAGAGTTAGCTTCTAATGAGGTACCATGCAAGTCTAAATTGAACAGCAAATTTATAAAAAAAAACTATGTACTTAGTTAGGATTTAAACAAAAGTTTTACACATTAGCAGAGGAAGTAATAACAATAAAAATTTAATACCTACCTATAATTTGCAGAAGTTATTGGATCGTGCTATGATGATGATGATGGCAAGTGTGAGTCAGACTCGCGGATGAAAGGTTCCGTCCGTTCGTAGCAAAAAATAGCTAACAAATCAAGTTTGTTGTATGGGAGCCCAACTTAATTTTTTTTTAATGGTTATAAACTAGCGCTTGACTGCGATCCCACCTGATGGTAAGCAGTGATGCAATCGACGATGGTGATTTTATTCAGTTTTTAGTAGATATTTGTTGTTATAGCGGCAACACAATCAGCACATGTGAAAATTTCAACTGTCTAGCTATCACGGTTTATGAGATACGTCCTGGTGACAGACTGACAAACAGACAAACGGACGGACAACGGAGTCTTGGTAATTAAACAGGATACCGTATTATCCTTTGCGTACGGAATCCTAAAAATTGTCTCAAGTGAACTATACCTAATCTCTCTTTAAATAACTAAAGTCAAGGATTGAAATAGTACAATCTGGAATCGGAGCGGTTAGAGTCGGATAATCTTTTTGGCTGTTTTCCAGCAATGTACTGCGGTAAGTTGAGTCTGTTTATATGAAAAGACTAGCTGCTGGCAGCGGCTTCGCCTACACGGAAGTAGAAAATAAATAGCTTATGTTGCTCTGTGAAGATGTAGCTTTCTAATGGTGAAATAATTTTTTCAGTTAAATCGTAACATACAAACAAACATAAAATCAAATCTTTCCTCTTTATAATATTTGTGTATGGATGCGAGACGTACAGGACCGGTCGCTGTGGCGACGCTTGGGGGAGGCCTACGTCCAGCAGTGGGCGTCTTTCGGCTGAGATGATGATGATGATGGAACAGCGATAAAGTCACCTCAATTTATACTAAAGTAAAGAAACAGAGAGCTTATCATTAAGCCTAGCGGTCCAGAGTAGCGTGATTTATCAGGCAACTGCAGAAACACAAAAGGGTTTAAGTCAGTAATAGTCTGTCACTATCTCTTCCTTTACCTAGAATGTTTATTTTTATTATTATTAATACCGAAAGATGCGGCGTCGGAAGGCCTCCCACAAAGTGGACCGACGACCTAGCGAGGATCGCGGGAATCTGATGTTTAGGAGTCGCACAGGAGCGGTCGTTGTGGCGACGCTTGGGGAAGGCCTATGTCCAGCATTATTATTGATAGGCAAACGCATGACCACTATCTCACCTAATGATAAGCGATGATGTAGCCGACGATAGAGCACGCTTTCCTAGAAGTAACCTATTCACTCTTGACTGTGCTATTTGCTGATTTCCCACCATATAAAAGCCTTAATACCCTGCGGTCTACCTCAACGTATACTAAACGTTCAGAAACCACAACAGACAGCTATTTACATATTTATACTACCCCCAAAATCTCTGATATGAAAACAAAGCTTTATTTTCCGATGTTTCACGAACACTGCCGAGGAAAGCCGATTTCAAAACGCTGCGTAATAAAATTGTTACATTCAGACATAACACGATGGCTTAGAGTGAAAACCTCCGTATCTGCAATTTTAGGTCATTTTATTAAATCTTTTTTTTTTTTTTTTAATTATTGATAGGCTTGCGCTTGACCACATTTCACCTGATGGTAAGCGATCATGTGGTCGACGATGGAGCACGCTTGCCTAGAAGCAACCTATTCACTCTTGACTTAAAGACCCCTAGGTTGTAGCTATCAGGAAACACAGGCCCCGGCAGGGAATTCCACTCTTTAGCTGTGCGCATAATAAATGTACTCCCAAAACGCTTTGTACGTATGGGTGGGATGTTCACCATGTACCGGTGGCGCATTGCCGTACGTCTAGTGGTCCGATGATGAAACGGGCTTGAAGGAATCAAGTTGTGCAGTTCCTGTGCACACTCTCCGAAATGCAACCGATAGAAAACCGACAGGCTAGCAACTCGTCGTCGATGCTCCAGACTTTGAAGCTTCGACTCGAAGAGTGCATCATTACCTATGATCTTCTTGGCTCGCCTCTCAATCGACTCTAGCGCCTCAAGCTGGTACTTGGCAGATCCGTCCCATAGATGAGAGCAGTACTCCATACATGATCGAACTTGTGCTTTATAGAGGTTGAGTAACTGTTCCGGCGTGAAGTACTGTCTCACCTTAGCCAGAATCCCCAGTTTTTTGGCAGCCAGTTGAGCTTTCGCCTCTATATAGCAACCTAAATTGAGAGTGGATGATAGTGTTACGCCAAGAAGCTCAAGATGGTCGGTAATCGGTACGGTCACATCCCGAAAAGATGGAGCTGGGTGGAATTGGCTCCGTTTAGCAGAGAAAAGACACGCCTGAGTTTTAGCAGCATTGAACTTGACCAGATTGGCATCGCCCCAATCGGAGACCGCCTGCAAGGACAAGTTCAAGCGCTCAACCATAGCCTCTCGGAGAGACTGGACCTGTGACCCACTAGCACGTGCGTCGGATACGTATCTCTCAGCCACAGTGCTGTCGTCTGCATACCCAAAGGTACCGGGCTTAAGAAGGTCATTAATATGCAGCAAGAACAGAGTGGCCGAGAGCACCGACCCCTGGGGGACTCCGGCATTGACACCCAGTTGACCGGACGAGCTGCCGTCGATGACCACTCGAATGGACCTATCCCTCAGAAAGTCCGCAATCCAATTACACAGACCAGTGGGTAAACCGAAGGAAGGAAGCTTAGCTATAAGACTTTCGTGCCAGACCCTGTCAAAGGCCTTCGAGATGTCAAGGGAGACAGCAAGTGCTTCCCCATGCCTTTCGATGGCCTCGCTCCAGATGTGAATGGCATACGCTAGAAGATCCCCAGTAGACCGATTTTGGCGGAAACCGTATTGTCGGTCACTTAGAATGTCGTTAGCTTCTAGGTATGCCAGGAGCTTCTTATTTATCACACGTTCCATACTCTTACATAGGATGGACGTTACAGAGATGGGTCTATAATTTGCTGGGTCAGCTCGACTGCCCTTTTTGGGCACTGGTTGCACGTTAGCCAGCTTCCAAGCATTCGGCACTTTTCCAGTCTCATATGAGAGACGAAATAGGCGTGTCAAGATCGGAGACAATTCAGGCGCACAAGTTTTAAGCACAATTGCTGGTATCCCATCCGGGCCACTAGCTTTATTCACGTCAAGGTTACGTAGTACCCTACGGACGTCCTTCTGATGGATACGAATGTCCGACATACTCGTCTCTCCACCATCAGGAGCCGCCGGGGGCGACGCATCACCAGAATCTAGACGCGAAGATTCCGCAAAAAGGGAAGCAAACAAGTTCGCTTTTTCTTCTGCGGTGTGGGCCAGCGACCCATCTGGTCTCAGCAATGGAGGCAGTGAGGGGCGACAGAAGTTCGATTCAACCGACTTTGCCAGGGACCAAAAAGCTTTACTACCTGCTGGGTATGATGCAAGTTTGTTCCCTATTCGGCTGATGTGGTCAAACCGAGCCCTCTGCATCACCTTCTTGCAGGACTTGGCAGCCCTATTGAAGGCCTTCTTCTTTTCACTAACGTCGAGCGAGTTGCGCGTACGAGAGTCGACCCAAGCTCGGTACGCCGCGCGTTTGAGCGCATTAGCGCGACCACACTCGGCGCTAAACCATGGTAGAGCCCCGCCAGACACTGATACGTCAGAGAATGGAATATAGTACTCCATCCCCTGCCGCAATACATCCGTCACGGCATCTGCGCACGACGAAGCATCTTCAGAAGAAAAGCAAGTGGGCTGCCAAGGATAACACGCGAAGAAAGATCGCATGCCATCCCAATCTGCCGACCTGTATCGCTACATCCGCCGTGTGCCTCTGGGGCTGGGATCGGGCGGGGAGTAGACGGATACAGATTTCACCAGACAGTGGTCGGAGCTACCTAAAGGTGCCGATATCGACACTGAGTAGCGGTCTGGATCTGTTGTCAGCAGAAGGTCCAGGCAATTGGGCGTGTGCGAATCAACATCCGGTACCCTTGTTGCCCCCTGGACCAGCTGGGTGAGATTTAATGTTAAAGCTAGCTTTCTCATTTCTCTACCAGCATGGTCTGTGCACTGGAACGGGAAAAGCCACTCTTGATGGTGGGCATTGAAATCCCCCAGTAACACTAATTGGGCGGAGGGGTACCGCTGCTGAGCCGCTTCCGCCGCCTCACTTAGATGCTGTGTGAGCCCGGTTGTCTCCTGATCTCCGCTGTGCGAGCGGTAGACACAAGCGTAGATAATTTTATCTAGGCCTGTGTCCACTAAGGCCCAAAGCGTAGAGAACCTGGAGTCCTCAAGGTTACGGAGACGCCGATAACAGATGTCGTCCCGGGCGTACATACATACACCCGCACGTGGTTTGAAGTTGTGCTCCAAAGTAAACCCTGGGTATAAAAGGTACGACACGTCGGACGGACATCTGATCTGCGTCTCCGAAAGGAATAAGAGAGCTGGTTTTTCCGTCTCAAGATGGTGGTGGACTGCGACGATATTTGAGTGCAGACCTCGTATGTTAGTGAGGTGCACTTTGTGAGAGAGGGAGTGCAGCCGCTGTTTTGCAAAACTCTTTTTATTCCCTTTCATGTGTATGTGTGAAGTGAATGGGTGAGAGGAGAAGGAAGTGAAGTAAGGTTCCAAGCTGCTAACCTTCAGGCTCGCACCGAAAGGACGATATCATTAGGGGACTAGTCTGGAGACTGCGGGGACGCCCGAGCCCCCCCGGCAATGTCCATCGGGCCCTCTCGTCTGGTCGCCAACCAGCACGATGGCGCATTCCGGGATTTTTCGCTAGTTGGCGGGGCAGCCTTTCATGTGTGGCTGGCACTAATGTGCCATGTGCTTGGGCCCCCAACTAACTGCAGTCGGCCAGCGGTGCACCGTGCCTCGGATCCCGCTACCCTCCGCGACTAGTCTCCAAATACGACCATATTGGCACGAGCCAGGTTGATCTGCATGCGTTGGAACAACTACTTCGACCCAACTCCTCTAGCTTGGCTACACTGAGCATCACACCGGAACACGGCTAGGCCGCTTGGCGGTATGCCTTTGCTCAGTGGGTGGTCGCAAGCCAACGGCCGAAACCTACCACCAGTTAATGTCACCTGATTAGCACCACCCGGGGACCACGTGTAGGGACTCGCTTCGGGTATTCTCCTACGGACGCGGGTGACTCGGCCCCCAAAAAATCAAAATCTGACTCCAGTCTTGTCATGAAATACCGTGTTACCCCAGTTAAGTCATGAATCCCCGACCAGTCTCATAGGACCGCGCTGTTATTGTCTTACTATTGTGTCTCGTTTCGCGGGTATTGATAGGTTAATGGGTTGAGGAGATCTGGTAGGCAGCCGCTCTTCGTTAAATACTGGTATTCAGCTAAATCCGGCTGGACTGGGAGCCGACCCCAATATAGTTGGGAAAAAGGTTAGGTAGATGATGACGAGGTATATAATTTATTCAAATATTTAAAAATATAAAAGATCAATATTTTTAAATATTAGAATAAATCACATAGAAGCACATTTAAAAAAATATATATTGTAGGTCTAATTTGGGTTTTTGTGCCTCCTGAAAATATACGTATTTCGCAGTTACGAGGTTTTCACTCTAAGCCATCGAACAGCGAAATAATCCGATGCCAAAGCTGTTTCGAGCCTTCATTCTGAAATACGATGGCACCCAGTTACTGGGGCTTCCTATAGGGAATCAATTTATTTGTAGGTACGGGAATAATTTGATTAGGAACATCAATACGGTTTGCGCTTTTTGGGTAGAAATACCATTTTGTATTTATTTAGGAGGGATTAATTATGTTTTTAATTAGTATATTAAGTTGAAGATTTTTGTATTTGTTGTCGAGCACGACCGCTCAGCCATAACTCGAACTCATTGAGTGGACGTCAAAAAAGCGAGCATCTAGAAGTCCATTTTAATAACAATGATATAGGTCGTTTTAATGATATTAATGATTAATAGAAGAGCTCGTGGCTAGATAATAACAGCCGCACAGGGCGATCTTCAAGGTTAAGGAACGCTTTCCGAGGTTGGTCTGTGGATGGGTGATCTTAGCATACCGAGTTTCCTTCGTGTCTTGGAAAGCACGTTAAGCCGCAGGTCCAGGCTGTCATTTGTAGATCTTTGGCAGTCGTTACGGATAGACAGAAGCCAGTAAGTCTGACTCCAGTCTTGAAGGACCGTGTTACCCCAGTTAATGGGTTGTGGAGGTCTGGTAGGCAGCCGCTCCTCGTAAAATACTGGTATTCAGCTAAAATCCGGCTTGACTGGAAGCCGACCCCAACATAGTTGGGAAAAGGCTAGGTAGATGATGATGATATAGGTAGTTCCACAATTTTGTCCTAAAGTAATCTATGTCAAGAAAATAAATATCTAATAATAATAATTGATGGGACTGCAACATTTTGTACAAACAACACAATAAACCAAGTGTTGTGCTGGTTCCGCCGCTGCGGCTGCGGAGAACCTCAAGCGGCGGAAATATAATAACCTTGTGGGAAGTTATATTTTCGAACCGTTTGGGGTTGAAACTCTTGGTTCGTGGGGTCCGAGTGCTCACAAATTGTATAAAGATCTTTCGAAGCGCCTAGTTGACACTTCGCGTGACCCAAAGGCTGGCTTTTACTTTGGACAGAAAATAAGCATTGCCATTCAGCGTGGCAATGCTGCCAGTCTTTTGGGCACTTTACCAGTCGACAGCGATGTGGAGGAGTTTTTTGACGCCATATTTTAGTTTGTTTTAAGTTAGTTTTAATTAGTTTAGAGTTAGTTTTTATTATACAGTAAATACCTTGTACCTATTGTTATAAACCAAGACATATTGGAGAATGAAAATACCTACTTTGTACCTATCTTTTTTGTGCAAAAAGTATTAAATAAATAAATAATAATCTAGTACCCAAGGAAAGATTTAAATGGTTTTATGGGAACATGAACTCACACTAGTTTTACAGCATAATATTGCATCAGAAAGAGTTTTTAACTCTTTGGCCAAAAGCCAAAAAGTTAAAAACGAGAAAGCTCTTTCATGTGTGTGAGAAGTGTGTGTATGTAAGTATTGTGACTTAGAGAGAGTGTGTAATTAATTATTTGACGTGGTAAAGGTACTTACCAAAGTATATAAATAAGTCTCAAAAACCTATTCAATTCACTTCTATTCAAATTCAAAATCCATTTACCCTTTAGCTAAACCAAACAGGGTTGCCAATAAGCCCATTGAAAAAAAAACCCTCAAAAGTACCTGTTTAATTTTAAGGTCCTGTTCATATAGGTATACCTTCTTGAGACGGTCTGTAGATACTCTGTTCATACTAGATCGTCGCCTACTTGAGTGCCTGTATCCAATCTGAGATGTGTACTGTCTAGGTCGCCTGACGAGGTTTCATTTACTCAAGTGGCTCTAGTTTACTTTTAAGATTTAGTTTTTAGGATTCCATACCCAAATGGTTAGGCCTCCTTTCTGATATCTATGGGTAAGACCCTATTACTACGACTCCGCTGCTCTTTTGTCTGTCACTGTATCTCATGAACCGTGGTAGACGAATTTGAAAGCTGACCTCTGTAGTGGCTTTAGGGTTCCGTAGCCCAAGGGTAAAATGGTATCCTATTAATAAGACTCAGCTCAGCGACACTTGCTGAGCTGCCCATTCTGCACAACCAACTGTACTTTTCGAGCTCTATGCGAGGTCAATGATAGAGCCGTACAGGTTGCTAAATACTGGTGGGAAAAAAAATAGTTAAAGACATCGACACGATAAGAAGAAGAAAAATAAGAATCAGCTTTCCGTACATTGGTCACCAGTTTGTTTATGAACCGTGATAGGTAGACAGTTAACATTTTCACAGGTTATGCAGTTCTGTCGACGCTATAAAAGCAGAATAAAATAAACATACAACGAACGTGGTTTTTTCGCCGTTTTTTGCTACGTTCGGTACGGAACCTAGTAGTAGTGCAAGTCGAACTCGTGTACGGAAACACGAGTCCGACTTGCACTACTTAGGTCGTTTATATTTTGACGCAATTCCGCACGCCATAATCGCTCTGGCAACCACACACCGTAATCCCCACTTTGAGGAGAGGCTAGAACAATAGTGCTGTAACGGACCGTGAATCAACTTGTAATGTTAACAACAATAGAAATAGGGTAGAAGAATGGACTGCTAAAATAACTGCTTAATTAACTAAATTGACGGTAGTTAAGTAATTTGTAAAAAGTGTAATTTATAACAGTAACTGCGTTGTATAATAACCGCTTTCTGGTGAAAAGGTTATTATTAACACACTAAGGCCATGTACAGGCCATGGTCCGAAGAGAGGAGGAGTGGCACGCGCGAGGATATGGCCCTCATGCCCCAGCCTCTGGGATCCCGACACCCAGCCACCGTAAACGTTGACTTGCGGCCGACGAGAATACCCAATGCTGGCTGTCGTGCCATTCGGTAATCATCTGAACCAAGCCCAAGTCTTCGACAGCGCATATTGTTCCACGTGCACCTCAAAGAGATGTCAGCAAATTATAGAGGACCAGCAGGGTCGCAGCCTACTGGGGCCACGGTATATGTAGCTTTAGAAAAGAAAACCTGGAGCCCTGGAACAAAGGCAAAGAAAAAACAGGAGTGGGTTTTAGTCTGTAAAAGTCTGAAACGCCCTTCCGCTCTTGGGCGAAGCGTGAGGGCGTTTATTGAGGTAAGTAAGCTAAGTATTAGTTCTAGGTGAGTAGATAGAACTCTTAGTACCTACTTCACAACTCTAGAGTCCTCAACAGCTGTGTAAAATATAACTTAATAATTTTACCGTAAAACAAATTCTCAATTAGCCTAGCCCACCGGTGCTGCCCGGCGTGGAGTGTGCCTCTCGACACCAGCTGCGAGCAGGCACTACTCATTACTCCTCGTGAAGCCAGTCCATGAGGAGGGCTCTTCACGCTGAGGACCGGGAGTAGAGCGTCGACAGCTCCGATACCGCGGACAGCGGTATTGATTTGTTAAGTATCGCGTTTCAGTTGATTCATCTAAGTTAATCTATACTTATTAATTGTATTGAACTGCTATTGAGAGTATTTTGTCGGCTTACCAACACAGCAAAACCTTTTTTTTTTATATAACTTAAACCAGTGCTTGACTGCAATCCAACCTGAAGGTAAGCAGTGATGCGGTCGTTGATGGTGAGGCGCACTAGTTTATTAAGAGCCTATTCACTCTAGTCTTGAAGACACCCAAATTATAATCAGACGGGAAGACCGCAGCAGGCAAATTGTTCCAATCCTTCGAAGTACGCGGTATAAACGACGCCCTCTCGCCATCTCGCACAGCTAAAACAAATTCTCAATTAGCCTAGCCCACCGGTGCTGCCCGGCGTGGAGTGTGCCTCTCGACACCAGCTGCGAGCAGGCACTACTCATTACTCCTCGTGGAGCCAGCTTCATGAGGAGGGCTCTTCACGCTGAGGACCGGGAGAGAGTAGAGCGTCGACAGCTCCGATACCGCGGACAGCGGTATTGATTTGTTAAGTATCGCGTTTGAGTCGTCTAAGCTCATCTATACTTACTAATATTAGACTTATTTATTTTTGAGGTACGAAATCATCAAACAACTTTTCCTGCTCCGCGGTGGAACTTTGGTTACATTATCCACATAAGGGTTGGGATTCCGTGAATAAAGGGTAGAAACGGGACTGAATGATTGTTACTTTTTTACGTTTTAACAGCTAAATGACTTTAGATGAAACTTGGCACATGGGTAAACTAAGTCCATTTTTATCTCGTGGGTCCGTGACCTTGGGATAATCTCTCGCATGGGGCAGGTCGTTTAAGGAAGTTTCATGTGATATAGAGGTAAACTAGTTTGTTTGACTGTATTTTTGTGGGAGACAATCCTTGGAACTCCTGATCCGTTTACAAATAGTCGCAGTCATAGACAGCTATAATAATATGATCGTTAAATGTCCCTGAAATGAATACGGGTCTGTGTTACGGGAGAATCGCAGCGAGAAAAAATTAGTGTGTTAAGAAGCTGTGACTTAATGACCTGTAAGTTAATGAGTGTGAGATAATAGTGGTTTAGCTGAATTTTGATTCATAGCGAGACAACTTTGAATTGTTAATGTAATAAAAACATAGGTGTCAATATTATTGTTTAAACATAAAACCCCACTTAAAAAACAGAAACAGTACCTAAAAATAAATACTAAAATTCAAAACACGGTTCCTAGATTAAAATAAATCTGTTTCAGTATTCAGTTTTCCGTTTTCATTCGTTGGTCGTAAATCATTTTTGCAGACTGAAAGCCGACGAACATATTTGGGAGCCCGGCTTGCACGGTGACTCGTGAAAACATTTTCCTTTGAGACTTTTCCTGAAAAAGCCTGAAATTTTGGGAATTCAATCGGCGCCCAGCTGGTTAGTTAGCGATTCAAACGCGCCGGTGCCTTTTGCTGAAAACTGGCGGAAACGAAATAAAATACTTTTGATGAGATTACACGGCGTTGCGCGACTTTTGGTGCGGATTACGTAAATATGAGCTGTCTCTGTGTTAACTGCAGTTTTTGTTCACTTGGCTCTGTTGTGTGTAAAGTGTTTGTTCTTGTTTGTAATGTAGTAGCTACTAGTGTCCTTTAGCAAGATTCACGGGGACCAGTAGAGGCGATGCCTGCCAGGACTCCGGGATTGTTCAGAAAAGCAAGATCTCAGGTGGGTTTTAGTCTAGGCACGCCATAATCATGGAGGTAAGTTCCCTTTTTAAGGGCACCGGACATGGTAAGTTCCGGAGGTTTCTGCTCCTAATTCGTGTGGAAGAAACGCCCGGGTGTCACCATGGTAGACGGTCGCCTCCTTCTACGAAGGAGTAATGATAGCGAAGGAGGCGATGGACATCCCTACGCCTCATCCACCAGGATAGACAAAATCCTGCATCGCGGCAATAGAACTCCGCGAAAATAGAACAAAGATTAAAGCAGATAGGACAGCCACAAATCAACTGTTGGGCAATTGCCCGAGCCAGATACACCGGTCTGACCACTTTTCAATGGAGATTTCTTTTTTCGATTTTAATTTGGGTATCTCAAGACCCAAATTAAAATAGAATAGGCTCTTAATACTAGTGCGCCTCACCATTAACGATTGCATCACTGCTTACCATCAGGTGGGATTGCAGTCAAGCACTAGTTTATGTTATATAAAAAAATATATATATTTAATATTATGTGGTTTCACATAATAGGTACCTCTAAACCGCAAGTAAATATTGATTGAGTAGTTACCTATCTACCTACCATCTGCCTACCTACAGATAGGTACACAAGCAGACATAATATTGAACAGACTACTTCAAATATTGATGTATTCCGCAGCACGCTCGCGCTTGGCAAACGAATTGCTGATTTCATTTTCACAGTTAGTGATGTTGTTTGTTTTTGCTATTAGTCGCCTGCTATATGGTTTGTGTTAAATAAGATATTAGTTTGAAAATATTAACAAGCTATCCAATCCTAGTACTTCGTACTAATTCTACTTGCTATTGCTACTATCATCTATGTGAAAGTGAGAACATTAGTTTCACCATTGTGGTGAAACTAATACTTACTCTCACTTTGCAGAGCCAAATGGATTTGCCGTATTGTGGCTCACAGATAGACAGTGTCCCGGACACAGACGGTTTTTTGAGGAGGGAAATCTTCCAAAGACTGCTCTTGGCGGAGCAGAGTACTGACTAAATCCACATCTGTGTCTTTCAGTAGCCTTTCACACGCCTTTTGCATGGGTTTCTTTTATAAAAAAATCTCCGCGGCACTAGCGGGCATCGGCCCTGCTAGGCTGTTGACGACGACTTGAGCTCGGTCTATTCGATTACCGGACGGCTGGACGGCGAGTTACCTATTGCTTGGCGTCCGCAAATCCGCGTCTAAAGTGGCTAGTAGTTGGGGCTGGAATTTCGGTAGCTGGGGCGTGGATACTTGTTTTAGTGAGAGATTTTCGGCCATCACGCAGATCAAGGCTAGAACCCAGCTAAAAATAAATATTGAGATTTCTCAGCACACCCTTTAAACCCCCATTTAGTATCCAATAGGCTTCATAAATCCATTAGTCATCACAAGCACACATGTCGAGAATACAGGCGAAACGATTTGAATGTGAAAGCTTGGCCACGTGACGCCGACAAAAAGTAAACGGACGTTTAATTACTTTATGGTAACCGAGCGCTCTTTAAAAATATTTTTTTCTGCTCTCTGGTTAAATATGTCGCGCGTATTTTTGAAAATGGATTTGTATTAGAGCGAGCTTTGAATTATGTGATGTCAATGTGGGATTACGGGCTTTACATCTCAATTTTAAAACTTTATGTGAAAAATGAATGAATTTCTAGATTTATGAAAAATACATTTGAAATTTAATATCAATAAAAATTACAATAAGCGAATAAAATACGACGACCGTTTTTACAAATG
Organism: Mythimna separata; assembly: GCA_030763345.1. NCBI lineage: Eukaryota > Metazoa > Arthropoda > Insecta > Lepidoptera > Noctuidae > Mythimna > Mythimna separata. Next base: position 421,580 of record CM061188.1, on the reverse strand, counting down.
AAAGAAAAATGGAATGACATTTGGCAAAAATAGATTTGTATTTTTTTTTTACCTTTAACGACTTTTTCTCTTTCTTGTTACCGACAGTAAACAAGCAAACGCTTTTGAAAATAAATTCTTGACCACCTTCAAAGACTTATTTCAAAGACTTTAAATTCACTCAGAAATATAAAAAAAAACATATCACGTGTCTCTAGCTACCCTCACCCTAACAAAAAAAAGCAACCGATACCCCTGTAGTGATTGGAAACTATATACGATAATATAATTCTTTGCGGGGTACCGGAGCGTGAAACCGGAGCGGTAATCCGGGCCGGGCGGGCGTGATGCGGTTATGTCCGGTCCGGTGGGCCGGCTTTTGTGGCGAGAGCGGTAGACGGGCAGGATCCACCTGTGCCCGCCTGTGCGCGGACGTTTTATGTGCTTTTTAAACTGTGACCTTCAACTTGGGTTTAGATTGTTGGAGGGTTTATCAAGGTTGCTAAAGAAATTGTGTTTAGGAAAAAATCTTAGACATAATATTTCGCTCAAAAAACATTAAAATCTCCTACTTTTTTTTCTTTTTATAAACGTTGCCCCACACTAGGAATTGATTACTCCTGTATCGTGGGTGCGTTTACAAACATGAAATCTCACATACACGTCTAGACGCCCAGACCCGGAACAACTATCTGTAAATCTTTGTTCTTGTCCTTTTTCACCCAGCGTTCCTTCAGGATTCCATATATTATGTACCTAATTTCATATTGTATTTAACGTTTGAATCCCCAACCGGTCCTATGAGACCGCGCTGTTATTGTTTTATTATTGTGTCTCGTTTCGCGGGTATCTGAGTAATTAAATTCTTTTACAAAATAGGGATATTTAAGTCACGAGTGAATAGGTTATTTCTAGGTAAGCGCGCCCCATCGTCGACTACATCGTTACTTTATAGTGGTGGTCGTTTCACAGTGGTCAAGCGTGAAATTATGAATAATAAAAAAACCGGGCAAGTGCGAGTCGGACTCGCACACTGAGGGTTCCGTACCAATTTATCAAGATGAAAACAGTTCAATTCTCGAATCGAGTCTTAAAGATTTTACAAAAAAGAAAATCTTGTAATGTAACTAAAAATTTAAGGTTTTCGGAATTTTTCCTTTATGTGTGCTATAAAACGTTGCTTCATGCCAAATTTCAAGATTCTAGGTCGACTGGAAGTACCCTGTAGGTTTTGATTCCCTTGCGAGTACTTGCGAGTTTCAAAATATGCAGCATATATGCTGTTTCTTTTGATTGCGTTGACATAGATGTTTGATTTTGTTACAGCTTAAAGGTATTATAGACCTGAGTATTTGGTATGAATTTCAATTTAATACCTTTACGCGTTTATGAGGAAATGGGTAGTAAGTTTAAAATTATTAAAAAAATATATATTATGTGATGTAACTAAAAATTTATGGTTTTCGTAATTTTTCCTTTATCTATGCTATAAGACGTTGCTTCGTACCAAATTTCAAGATTCTGAGTTCACGGGAAGCACCCTGTAGGTTTTGATTCCCTTGCAAGTGTCGAAAATTTGCGGCATAAACGGCTGTATCTTTTGATTGCGTTGGCTTAGAAGTTTTATTTTTTCACAGCTTCAAGGGACAGTAGACCTGAGTAATTGATATAAATTTCAGCTTCATACCTCCACGCGTTCCTGAGAAAAAGGGTCTTGACAGACGGACGGACAGACGGACAACAAAGTGATCCTATAAGGGTTCCGTTTTTTCCTTTTGAGGTACGGAACCCTAAAAAGTGTTGGTTCTCGATCGATTAACCTTTCAAAGGACAATAATTCAAATTAAAATATATATAAAATTTTAAAACGTCAACCTGACATTCTGTTATTAATAGCAAAACGATATTACAGCTACCCTCACCCAAGCTCGTGCCAACAATTTATTTTATTTATTTATTTTATTCTTTATGCACACAAGATACAGAGGCGGACTTAATGCCTTGTCCTTGTAACAATCCCATAAACTATGAGCCCAATAGCAACATACTTCTAACAGTATAGCTCGAATAGTTTCTCCATTGTCCCTGTTGTAATAAAATAAATTGCAGAGTCCCTTTCAACCAATTCTATTTCCGGGGTAACAGTAGGTATAGGTAGGTATGTGTTTCATAAATCATTCGCGCTACATACAGCTGGAAGGGTTTCCGATAGACAGTATTACTAAATTTTAGATTGGAAAATATCTATTGAAGGAACATAATTGTCTGGGAATTTAAGTCTCAATTTTTTTTTATTTTTTTTTATTTAGAGATTGACAGAACCGTCTGCTTAGATGACTTTAAGTAAAGAAGAAACAAAGGGGTCTGTTTTAGTCAGTAAAAGTCTGACACATTCTCCCGCTCCGGCCATTTGGCGAGACAAGTCATTCTGACGATTTCACGCTTAAAAAACCCTTTGACTTAATAATGGTAATCACAGATAGTATAGTTATAGCATTTAGTCCAAGATATCGTACGTCTAACTAAAAGGTCACCGCTATTACTATAAACACATAGGCCCAAATAATTTAAATCAGTCATGAAACCCCTTCGAACCCCGATTTCCCCAAAGTACCAATAACTCAGCCACTTGCACTATCTCGTTGTAATCACAGTATTAGTTGGTGCGCACCTGCCGCCAGTAATTAAACGCTTTACATAATGTGCCTTATATTAGGATAGTGAGTCCCAACTGGGCGCCAACAGGGTCCCAACTGGGCGCCAATAAGTTATAAGGCCACAAACAGAGTAAGAGGCTAGTGCTGTGGCGATGGCGGACACGACGTTTCAAGTATAAATATGAATCGACCTACATACTGAATGGGTTAATGTACCGATATTACGAGACTTAGGAAGTGGGCGATAGTCTGTTGTTTTATCCCGAGGAATGATGTGATCTATATGTGAATTCAAAGTCGATATAATCATGAAAATTTTAAATCGCATTATGTATGACGATATGACTTTATGCTGAGCGTTCCGCCGTTTTGCGCAAATGTGACGCATATTTTCCCTTCATTTGTTAGAAATTACAATTGAAGATTTTGCTTTCTATTTTATTCGGGTAAAATTCTAGATGTGGAAATGTTAATAGATAAATATCATATGGATATCTTATGTTTTTGTGAAACGTGGTTAAAACCAGATAGAATGCTTTTTAATGTTAATAATTTTTCAGTTGCCAGTGCGTACAACAGATCATCAATAGGGGGTGGTACTTTGATTTTATGTAGTAATTCCTTCAGATATAAGGAAAGAAAAGATATCACTGCTTGCTCTGTTGATCGCATATGTGAGGTAGCATGTGCAGAGGTGGAAGGCCAAACTTTCTTATGTGTTTACAGACCACCTGCATCAAACTTGACATCCTTTTTGATCACTATGGAAGAAATACTAAATAGACTCATTAGAGATAACAAGTTAGTTTTTGTTTGTGGGGATTTAAATATTGATCTATTATTGAATTCACCAGAAAAATGTAAACTTCTTTCGTTATTTAGTTCTTTTAATCTTAAATGTATATTTAATGAAGCTACAAGAATAACAGCTACTTCAGCTTCATGCATAGATAACATATTTACTAATTGTAATATAAAAGACTCATCCTTAATTAGTGGCGTGAGGTCTGACCATACTGGTCAGCTCGTATCTTTTGAGTTAGTCAAGAAGTTTCAATTAGATTCAACTGCAGAGTTTAGACCGCTTACTAAAAATAAATTAAATTCTTTTAATAACAATGTTCTCAGTAGTCTCTCAACAGCCAATTTTGATTCGCAAGACCCCAATGTAAATTATGATACATTATTCTCTACAGTATGCCAAGAATTTAATAAGTCCTGTCCAATTAAAAAAGTTAAAATAAATAATAAATCCAAATTTAATGAATGGGCAACTGCTGGTATTAGAAAAAGCAGAGATACTTTATATCAGTTATACTATGAAAAATCATTGACGTCTGATCCTAACTTGCATAACCGCGTTAGACTTTATTCAAAGATATTCAAAAGAGTCTGCGCCCAAGCTAAATCTAAGTCAATAAGTAAGACAATAGGAAATTCCAATAATAAAATTAAAACTGTTTGGAAGGTAATAAACAAGGAAACTGGAAAGACAAATCAACGAGATCGGAATGATTTGTCACTAAAAATTGATAATAGGATCATCTCAGATAAGTCAGAAGTGGCGGAGACATTAGAAAACTTTTTCACCAACATCCCAATAGAAGTTACGAAATCTCTCCCTTCTTCATCTTTGCTAGCTGAATCTTTTTTGAAAGAAAATTTCACTAAGGATATACCAACCTTTGAATTCAAGCGTATATCTATTGATACAATCAAGAAAACATTCCAAAGTCTTAACGTAAAAAACACTGAGGACTTATGGGGTATATCCGTTAAGGTTCTTGGAGATATTATTGACACAATTGCTCCTATCCTAACAGGAATATTTAACCAATGTTTAGACAGTGGTACATTCCCTGATTTAATGAAACATAGTAAAGTAGTACCAATTTTCAAATCAGGAAGTAAGAGTGATCCCTCTAATTATAGACCGATATCTGTGCTTCCAGCATTGAGTAAAATCTATGAAAAAATCATGCTTGACCAGATGTTGTGTCATTTTAATTCTAATAGGATCTTGCATAGTCATCAGTTTGGTTTCACGAAAGGAAGGTCAACGACAGATGCAGGAGTGAAACTCATCAGTCACATTTTGGAATCCTGGGAGAAGTCCCAGGATGCTATTGGCATATTCTGTGACCTGTCAAAAGCATTTGACTGTGTTGATCATAATACTCTGATCTGTAAATTACATCATTACGGAATTCGTGGACGAGCTGCTGATCTTGTTTTTTCCTATTTATCTTACAGGCAGCAGAAAGTAACCATTAATGGGGCGACGTCCTCGGGGTCTTTAGTAAAGATGGGCGTGCCCCAGGGGTCAATTCTTGGCCCTTTCCTTTTCCTGGTTTATATTAATGACCTTCCTTACATGATGGCTAGTTTAGCTGATATAATTTTATTTGCTGACGACACTTCTCTTATTTTTAAAGTAGACAGAAAAGATGCGGATGTCTTGCATGTAAACGAAAGTCTGGCTGTTCTTTCGAAATGGTTCGCAGCTAATAACCTCTTACTAAATGCGAACAAAACTAAATGTATAAAGTTTTCACTACCAAATGTTCCTCAAGTGGGCCTTAATTTAATGCTTGACGGCAAAAAACTTGATACTATTACGGAAACTGTATTCTTAGGTTTAACTATTGATTCTAAACTTCAGTGGGGCACTCATATTAGAACTCTTTCAGGTAGATTAAGCTCAGCTGCGTATGCAGTAAGAAAAATAAGGCAATTGACAGATGTAGCTACAGCTAGATTAGTATACTATGCCTATTTCCACAGTATTATGTCGTACGGCGTCTTATTGTGGGGGTCTGCCGCTGATGTGGAATCAGTCTTCATACTGCAAAAGAGAGCAATCCGGGCTATCTATAAAATGGGTCCCCGTGAGTCCCTTAGAAATACGTTCGGAGAAATTGATATACTAACTCTGCCCTCGCTTTATATTCTGGAAAGTATATTGTATGTACGCAAAAACCTAGGACTTTTTAAAATTAGAAGCGATTTACATGACAAAAATACGCGTAGCAAACACCAAATCGTATTACCAAAATGGAGACTAGCTAAGACCAGTAAGTCATTCCTTGTCAATAGTATACGCTTTTATAATAAGTTGCCCAAGTCGGTTATTGAACTTAGCGAGGGAAAGTTCAAAACCCATATTAAGCGTGTCCTAACCAAAAAAGCATATTACAAGGTTAGAGACTATGTCGAAGACGCGCTTGTTTGGAAATAACTGCTTCTGCACATGTGACCCCCTGGTAACATTATTGTGTAAATTTGTCTATTAACTGCTCCATGTTTGTTTTATTTCATAAAATATTACTCATAAATTTATTTTTTACACAACACGTTGCTTTTGCAATATTTTTATATTATTTGGATATTAATCACCTTAATTTCATTAAGTCGTGATTTCATTTTGATAAAAACTAATTTGTTGATAGGTTTGATTTCTTTTCTCTCTTATTTATATAGCCTCTCTTAAAGTGTGAATGAGAGAACACTGTAGACTACGAATTTTAATTACTACTTAATTCAACCCAGTTTTTGATTGAATCTATTTTTATTTGGGTTACAATTTTGATTGGTCTACACTGTCCTCGCATATGTGTCTGTTTTGTAATGTGAAAGTATTGTAAACCCAATCATTTTTTTTTGAAAAGAGTAACCATGGAGTTTCTTGCCGGTTCTTCTCCATAGGAAACGACCAATTTGGAACCGTGCACTAGCTTCGACTTTTTATAAGTGCCCATGTAGGCCTATGTAAAATAAAAACATTTTTTATTTTATTTTATTTATTTTATTTTATTTATTCTCTATATAACAAACTCTAGGTCATAAATGACAAAGCTCACAATTACAAAATTACATTGCAACCCACACTTTCAGTGTTCTTAAATACAGTACAATGCACTATAATGCAATTTCCACGGGCACTTAAAAGACAAATTATAAATTCACCACACGCCTTTTACCAGTCATGATGCACTGTGAAAGAAAGAAACTCCTTTCATTTACGGGGACGCAAACTTAGGACTAGTTCACAAAAGTTTAAAGTAAATAAAAAAGCATTACATGACATAAACGCTACGTCCGCGCAAAACGGCTTACCGCTCAGCTTATATAATTATGCTATGGCCACACTGTAGAGACCAACCGCGTCCGCTCCAGCCTCAGTCATCCTGTTCACTCTGGACGAGCACGTAACAGGCGCCAACAGGGTTGTGAATAAACTAATACATTGCATCGCTCTATCAGCAGGACGTTTTATTGATAGTTCGAATTGTCTTGGGGCTGTGAATATTGCCGGGGTAAACTTTGTCAATGTCTTACTGTAGGTTTTTTACCTGGGCCTCAAGACAAAGTAAGCTACTGTAGAAATTACAAAATGCATGACCTTTGGCACTGATATAAGTGCGTTTTTTTTTTGACAATTTTTATCAAAAAGGTGACCTTTTTAAGATTAACAAGTTAATATGCACTCTAACTGATTCATGCACATTAGCGGCAATGTAAACATAAAATAAGTTAGCTAGTGGTAGTTAGTAAGTAGTACGAGTAGTATATCGTCAGAGATCGGAATTAGGTAGAGTTATTTATGTAGTTTCATCAATATGTTGATATTAATACGGATCTTCCCAGGATTTCTAATGGGCAATCCTGTGTGGCAACAATATTACAAATAAATAATAATAAAGTTTTCTCTTGTTCATGCAAGCTATGTTGTGAGAACTAAATCAAATCAAATCACTTTTATTAGTTAACATAAGTGCATAGGTGTACTAAAAATATGGAACCTCACGCGTGTATGCATTTGGATTTTGGAACTTCGGATATCCGATGTCTTTGATAAAAGTTTGGCAGCATCGCGCGTGCAGCGGTTTAAGTTGTGTTAAAGTAAATACCTTTTTATTTAATAAATCTTGAGATTTTTTGCTCTTTACAAATTAATCGCGGGATTTTAGGACATATCTACTTTATTCTCTAGCTGTATGAACTCAGTATAAGTAAGTACATAAATAACTCTAGGTACCTAATTCCGATGTCTGTATGAGTATAATTCAATAATATTTCTATGGGTTAACGCCCGAAATAAACGATAAATAAATAAATAAAGCCTCTAAAATATGGCATCCTCACGCAATGTGACCGCAGCTCCGACCACAGATGACGTCTGCGTAGTTACTCAGATACCCGCGAAACGAGACACAATAGTAAAACAATAACAGCGCGGTCTCATAGGACCGGTTGGGGATTCAAACGTTAATGTCATTTACCTGAACGTTTCATTTTCCGATTAGGTACAAATTAACGCAATTATTCTATATTTACGGTTGCCTACCTGGGAAACTGTATTTTTTCCTAAGGTACACTCTGTTACTTATTTCGCGTAGCACCCCCACACTAACGTAATAAATGTGTGTGTTTAAACGCAAGCGCGTGAAACACAACAGGTATTATCGTTGTGTGCTACAAATTAACTCGTCTGCGCATCGTCATCCCAGCGAGCGGCTACGATTGGTCGGCCCAGAGGGGAGTGCGGGGCTTAGTTCCGTTTTCTTACGCGCGCGCCGCCACTGTCATTCCGCCGTGGCGCAATGCGTATGATACATGTCTGACGAGTAAGAGGTCCCAAGTTCGATTCCTATCGTCTGATGTAATAGAAAGATTGCTTGTTTTTGTTTTCTATTTGATTTACCCGTTTTTTAATAGTAATGTTATAGTTACTCCCATAATAATTAATTATCTGTTATTTTCTTTTTGTTTTACTCATGCTTTTTTTTAATAGTAATGTTATGGTTACTCTCTTGTAATAATTAAAATATTCGAAATATAATTTCGTAATTTTATACATATAAACTATGTATATTTACGAAATTAATTAACGAAATTTTTGTATATAACTTGTAATATAAATAATTTTATAATATATATATAATACATATATTATTTACGTAATATAATAATAGATACGTTATTATTATAATTATTGTTAGTTGACAATACTTTCATTGTCAACTTTTTTTTTATTTTCGCAAACATTCACTTATGAAATTATTATAGTTATTTAAAATAACATCAAACACTTACACTTAATCTTTGGAAAGTATATTTTTATGATATGGGTAGGTAATCAGTAATAATGTTCACAATAATCAAGTAGCTGTGGGTATAAATCAAAAATAAAGTAAAACCATACCACCAACCAATTCACCTATTCAAGTAATATTATGTAGCCAGCTCAACTCGTAAACAAAATAAAACTCGTTTACTACTCGATATACACACACACATATATATGTGTTTGCTACGAATCAGATAAACAAATTCGCTTCATTCATTAGATGGTAATTTAGCACTGATTATTAAGTGCTTGCTTGCCGTTAAAGGTGTATCGAGTTCGATCCTAGCCATTGACAAAACATTTTTTTTCTACTTTATTGTAGTATAATGATAACGAAGTTTAATAAAACTAAAACTTAGAATATTTGCTTTAGCGTTTGAATCCCCAACCGGTCCTATGAGACCGCGCTGTTATTGTTAAACTATCGTGTCTCGTTTCGCGGGTATCTGAGTAATTAAAAACTAAGTGTATGAATATTATCATCTACCTACTTTATTAGTTATTTACTAAGAAATAAGTCGGATAATAAGTTAACCTGGCATAACGCTTTTGCCTATCACGATCGTGTGTTCTACAACTTACTCCGAGACAAAAAATAATTAATCGTTGTGGAAAGTGATACTTTTTACAAATAATAAACAACATGTCTCATTATTTTGTCTACACTTTTGAGGGCTGAGATAATAGTATTACATAAACAAAATGTATCCATAAGTGAAATTTCGAGGAGATTAATGCTACCGGTAAGTAACAAATCCAAACTTAAAATAGGTAATGCAAAATAATTTAACATTGTTGATATTTGTAAGGTTTTAACGTAATTTTGTGATTGTTTACAGAGGAAAACTGTGCAGTTTTGGGTGCAAATATTGTTGCTACGTATAACGCTGACGGCTTTGCTACAACAAGAAACACTGCAATTATGCACGACGTGTCTATGACAATTGTTCGGCGCCACTTACTTAAAATTAAATGTCGCAAGCCCGCGAAAAAAATTTTACTGACGGCGTTGCATAAGGAAGAAAGGATGCGGTTTGCAAGAAAATTTATAGATTTCGATTGGTGCAATAACATAGTTATATTTAGTGATGAAAAGTGTTTTAAGTCAGATAAGGATGGGCGTAAAATATTATGCAGAAAAAATGGAGAACGTTACCATCACAAAAATATTCTCCCATACAGGTCTAGTGGTCGCATTACGTTAGGGGGGATGCTTCAGGTCAGCCCGCGAAATTCAAATTTTCTTACGTTTTTTGCATTTTGCAAGCCAGTGGTAGGTTATATGAAGTTAAAAATACTTACGCGACTGTAAAACGTAACTAATTATATAATTATAACCATAAAAATCATCAATACTAGTCTCCAAGCTCACCTAAGTGTTGGAACGATTTTTTCGAGGTCAAAAACGTTCCTGCAACTAAGTGAGCTTGGAGGCTTGTATTAACGATTTTTATGGTTATAATTATATAACTAGTTACGTTTTACAGTCGCGTAAGTATTTTTAACTTCATACAACCTATCACTGGCTTACAAAATGCAAAAAACGTAAGAAAATTTGAATTTCGCGGGCTGACCTGAAGCATTCACCTTAGTTATTGGGGCTGGATGTCATCGATGGGTTCCGGTGAGTTAGTGGAGGTAGGGCGTCGCAATACCAGTCAAGGTTACTTGGACATCAAGAGTTACGATACCTATCATAGTTCATTTTTTAAAACATGTTGATTGATAACTTTGATAAGTAAAAAAAAAGACTAAGAAGTAAGCTGTAGGTAATTATACTGTTGTTGTATTATGTGACATGATGTTATTGTTATTGAGATCAAGAGTTGCGATATCTATCATAATTCATTCTTGATAACATGTTGATTTATGTCACTAATAAAAAACTTAAAAAAAAGTGACGTCCATCCTTGTCTGACTAACGGCCCGACTCAGGGACATTCATTAACGTTAATCATCACTTAAGAAATTGTCACATTGACAGTTTTACACAGTTTTTCAGTGAAGGTTTGACAATACTTAACTTTAATGGACGCTAATGAACCATTAGCTGGACTATGCGTTCGGCCGTTAGAATATTTTCACTTTATATATTGTATTAAGGATAATCATGAACAGATTCGTTAATTGTGACCATTCCGTTTAATGTATGTAATTAATAAGTTGTAATAAACATAATTGGATCGTTATCGCAGTTTTCTTTGTCACAATATTTTCAAAATATTTTAATTATTATGAGAGTAACTATAACATTACTATTAAAAAAAAGGTCAAATAGAAAATAAAAACAAGCAAACTTTCTGTTACACCAGACGATTGGAATCGAACTTGGGACCTCTTACTCGTCAGTCACGTATCATACGCATTGCGCCAGGGCGCCGATAACAACAGTAGCCAATTCTTGCTGTAGGTACTTTCATAGTGGTATACGGCTACTAATTGCTTTTTGCAAGAGTGTGAGTGTAAAAACGACGAGTTACTTTGTAGCACACAACGATAATACCTGTTGTGTTTCACGCGGTACACGGCGCACACATTTATAACCTGCTACGCAATCTCCGCCGCCGTGTGTACGTTTATAACAGGTGACAATTTTTATCGATGAGTAAATGCTATACTCGTACGTGGACCAGTTAAAATCCGCTTAGGCGCTAGATTAATGATCCAGATTAGGGGTGTAATTAGGTTTTTCTGTAAACCACAATCGCACGGACCGAGCGACTGCTCTATTATTCATCATTACGAGTTCACGTTCACTGGCAACAGGACTGCCTGGGGGAGGCCTATGTCCAAATATAGGACTCCCCCAACCGGTCCTGTGCGTCTCGCTTTCATCGGATTCCCGCAACCCTCAATAGATCATCGGTCTACCTTATGGGAAGCCTTCCAACGCTGCGTCTTCCGGTACGTGGTCGCCACTACAAAACCTTTCGTCCTTATCGACCATACGTTCGGCGAGCAATACCCTGCCCACTGCCCCTTAAGTTTGTCGATTCTTCTTATTATAATGTGTGTGCGTTTGAGATACTAAATACTACTATGATTTTTTGATCCTTTTTTTTTTTCAAACAGTTACAAACTGAAATAAGCTCTATCCTTAGAACCTCCTTCATCTAACCAGCTTACCAACTTACTTCTCAAGCTATAAAACAAGCCTAAGACGCCAGGACTATTTAAAGCGAGGCTTACACCGCCGCTATCAGGCAGGATCCCGGGACTTGGCACGCCACGCCGCTTGGCAGCGCTCGCCAGCGCTTTGGCGCGTCCCTGCCAGGCACGTGCCAAACTGCCTTTTAACAGTCTGCAACGGTCTGGGTGTGCCTCACAATAGGTTCGTGTTTAATATTGTATGCGGGCAGATTTTCGCTAGACTGAAACTTGAGTGAGGAGATAGTTATTTCCTCTGACTTTGGAAGGACTTTCTAACATGTAACTGTAATCACTACTGTATCTGTCACGCTTGGTTACGCATTTTTTTTTTGCAAGGGGCTTTTATTACATTATTTGTTAGTTTGTTTTGTAGCGATATCTAAGGCGTCACATAAAAGCTACGTAATCGTGCAATTAAAATTCTTCGCGAGATTTGAACAGACATGACAGCTCGACATCATCTAACGGGGAGTAGCCCAAACCAGACATAATACCTTTTCAAAAGAGGTTTGCGGGACTTTACTCTCTGTTCCGCACATTTTCAAAGCTCGCCTATTTTACCTATCACATACCCACAAAACGAGACACAATAGTAAAACAATAACAGCGCGGTCTCATAGGACCGGTCGGGGATTCATGAACTAATTATTATAACTGAAAGAACTGATGTAATTACGAAAATAGTTTTTACATTGTTTTACTTCTTACTAATCGCCTCGGCTTCGCATGAGTGCAAATTTATTAGTGTTACTCTACTATATTACGCATGTCTTATACATAAACCTTCCTCTTGAATCACTCTATCTATTTAAAACAAACCGCATCAAAATCCATTGCGTAGTTTTAAAGATTTAAGCATACATAGGCATATAGGAGGACAGAGAAAGCGACTTTGTTTTATACTATGTAGTGATTACTTACTGAAGAAGGCACGGTCTTTTGGGGCAGATCACGGCTTGCTATAGGGAAATGTCTAAGAGGGACCGATGAACAAACAGGTATTATTGTCACTCTTATTTAGCGGCATACATTATTTGCTGGGTTAATGATACAGCAAATAATTTATGCCGCTAAATAACTAACCTAACCTAACCTAACCTAACGGTGTTTTCCTTCACAATTTTGAAAGTAATGGTGATGTAATAAACTCGTTATACCTAGCTTTGTCCCTACTGGCTTAATGTCGGCATCCAGTCTAACCGCAAACGGCAGCTTAACGTGAACTTATATAGAACGACTGCCTATCACCTACCACCCAGTTACTGGGCAACACTATACTCGTTGGTTAGACTGATGGTCAGACTTTCTGTCACTACAGTGAAAGGTCTACGAATGATAACCGGAAAAACAACGGCTTTACGTACTTTTTAAGTTCTGTGGTGTCAGTAATCATCATCATCTGCCTAGCCTTTTCCCAACTATATTGGGGTCGGCTTCCAGTCAAGCCGGATTTAGCTGAATACCAGTATTTTACGAGGAGCGGCTGCCTACCAGACCTCCACAACCCATTAACTGGGGTAACACGGTACTTCATGGCAAGACTGGAGTCAGATTTACTGGCTTTTGACTATCCGTAACGACTGCCAAAGATCTCCAAATGACAGCCGGGACCAACGGCTTAAGGCGGGCGCGACGTTAGAATTATCCATACAAACGTAATACCAAAATCATTTGCAATTTAAGCATATTTACACCATAATATGATGTTATTCGGATTCAGACAATAATTATCTAGGTTCCTACATCGTCTTTTTGTTGAAAAACTTACCCCAAACGAAATTTAAGTGAATTTAAATTTGCACATTTTCACAGCGAAAATGTCATGTTTTTATTTTGTTTTTTCTATATTATAAACAACAATATTTCAAAATATCTTTTCGTAGGAACACAGATATTATTATCAAGTTATAAATACTCGAAACAATAATGGAAATACATTAATTTTTCATTCATCATTTTTGGTATTACGGAACCTCTCCCAAATTTCCAATAGTTTGTATTGCTATCACAGCAAGCAACTGTCAGTGTGCGGATGATGACTTTACTCCAGTCGGTGTGTCCAAGAATTGTTTAAACTATCTGGATTGCTTCCATCAACCTCAAAAACGTGTTTTATTTCGTCTCAACTCGAGATAGCGCGCGGTCTCCGCAGGCCTCTTAACGTGCTTTCCGAGGCACGTAATGTCGTAAATAAACTTAAAAAAGTGCATATGAAATGAAAAATTTATATTGCCACTTGCCCGATTTTGGCAATCTCAAGCATAAGAGGCGACTTTCACAAAAGAAGGTCCTACCTGGGGTACCCCCGACGTACGAAAGTCGGGGAGTTTATGAATCTACGAAATAAAATTCCTAAGTCGGGACTGATCTCCATCTAGTACTAATAATATTCCTTAGAGATAAAATAAGACCTGATACAGTTCCATCCTCGATACAGTAATAATAAATGCTGTAATACGAGAGCTCGCCATGTCGCCGACTTTACTAGAAGTATAATCGAACCTCTTCCATTAGCATTCAAACCTCGATACGCAGAGTTTAGTCAACTCGTTTGCAAATTCAGTTAATATTAGAGACTAGCTTTTGCCCGCAGCTTCGCTCGCGTACATAAAATATAACCTATGCCACTCGGGAATACAGCAGCTTTCTATTGGTGAAAAAATTTTAGCAATCGGACCAGTAGTTCTACAGATTACCTCATACAAACAAAAAAACAAACTTTACTTCTTTATTATATTAGTGTAGATAAGCGATTCCAAGATGTTTTAATAATCGAAAGAATCAGAGTCGTTAAAATAAACTATTGATTAAAACATCGACTAGCCGTTCTACAAAGTAGTCGAGATGTTTTTCGATTGTTTCAAGTCAACAGAATCGACCGCTTGTTTTTGACTTTCCGAATCAGTCACTCTTACTCGATTTATTGTAAATCTTCGAGGATCAACTCGCGAATGAAGGCACCATGCAGAGGTTGAGTGGTCTCGAATCTACCGATTTTTCGGTAAGTTGGTTTTAAAGACGAGTTCAAAAATAATAATCAGTGAAGTTTTTTATTAAAGAGACTGATTTACGTTCCTAATACATCACGGTCCAAATAACACATGGTCAAATTAATACCGATTTTGTTTGGTAAATCACCAATTTCGCATTTGACATTCGAGACCACTGGTGCCATGCGCCATTCGCAATAACAGACCGAGTCGGACTCCAGTCAAAGTCGAAACAATCGGATACTCGAATCAATCGAATAAACCCTTTCACTATCGCGCATCACTAGTTAATATCACCCTTCGAGATTCAGTCTGGAAACTTAGACATTTTCTTAGTTAAAAAGTTTAGTATTTCGCTAATTCTGCCAGTAAGCCTTCTGCTAATTAACTAGGATATAAATAACGTTAAAATGTTCTGTATTATTAGAAAATTCGTTGTTTTTAGGGTTCCGTACCTCAAAAGGAAAAAACGGAACCCTTATAGGATCACTTTGTTGTCCGTCTGTCCGTCCGTCTGTCAAGACCCTTTTTCTCAGGAACGCGTGGAGGTATGAAGCTGAAATTTATATCAATTACTCAGGTCTACTGTCCCTTGAAGCTGTGAAAAAATAAAACTTCTAAGCCAACGCAATCAAAAGATACAGCCGTTTATGCCGCAAATTTTCGACACTTGCAAGGGAATCAAAACCTACAGGGTGCTTCCCGTGAACTCAGAATCTTGAAATTTGGTACGAAGCAACGTCTTATAGCATAGATAAAGGAAAAATTACGAAAACCATAAATTTTTAGTTACATCACATAATATATATTTTTTTAATAATTTTAAACTTACTACCCATTTCCTCATAAACGCGTAAAGGTATTAAATTGAAATTCATACCAAATACTCAGGTCTATAATACCTTTAAGCTGTAACAAAATCAAACATCTATGTCAACGCAATCAAAAGAAACAGCATATATGCTGCATATTTTGAAACTCGCAAGTACTCGCAAGGGAATCAAAACCTACAGGGTACTTCCAGTCGACCTAGAATCTTGAAATTTGGCATGAAGCAACGTTTTATAGCACACATAAAGGAAAAATTCCGAAAACCTTAAATTTTTAGTTACATTACAAGATTTTCTTTTTTGTAAAATCTTTAAGACTCGATTCGAGAATTGAACTGTTTTCATCTTGATAAATTGGTACGGAACCCTCAGTGTGCGAGTCCGACTCGCACTTGCCCGGTTTTTTTTGTACGGTCAGTCGAAATAAGTCGTGAAAAGTTATTCAACGGTTCATCTATAAATCTTGGGTTAGAAACTTGATATACAATCAAAATATTGGTTAGAACGGTATGTACTACGTAGCGGTTTAATGGGCAGTTAAAAAAGTGAGAAATAAGAAGATCCTTTGTCGGTTTCACAAATATTCTTCTGTTAAATTCGATAAAATCTAACTAAACCCGGTTCGATCCAGTATTCATTAACGCCCGTTTACAATAAGCTATCATATATCGGAGATAGAAAAACAAATGAAACAACAGAAACATGTCAAATTTTTGTATTGTATATTTTGTTTTACTGTCTCCAGTATGCCAAAACCGGAGGTAGATAGTTTATTGAAAACGGGCGTTAAGACGGCACGGTGGATGCAGTGACGGCTGCGCTATGTATAGCGAGTTCGATTCCCACACAAACAAATATTTGTATGACCTACAGATAGAAACCTACAAATAGAATATTTCTTTTTGTTTTGAGCATTTTTCATGTAATGGCACCCAAGGGCTGCAGCTGAAAATTAACGTCAAGTGGTGGCCTTGTGTTACCATTTGGCATTATGCTGAGCTGAGGTCCTTTTGGCATTACTAAATGTTCTTTTTGTTTATTTTTTTAGGAGTTTTCTGTAGCTGTAATGCTAATAAATGCAATTTTCTTATTTCTTCTTTTACTTCTAGATAGGGGTTCCGGGAGAGTTTATTAAACGTAATCACGATAGGACGAACTAGTTTCTAGGGTGAAGCCAGTTTCTTTGCTGGAGACTATAATGTGCCTCGCGCTATGGAAACAAGGCTCAGAACCTAGCACTGACGAAAAATTAAACATTAAAAAAAAACCGACTACTCTCCATCTCTCAGGTCCTGATGACCTTGAAGACCTGAACCGATTTCCACCAAACATAGCTAGGGGTGCCGCGACAGAAAACCTCCACGCGTGCTCGCGGGCTGGAATTCCCTAACGGATTCTTCCGGAGTGAAGGCCAGTCCGCGGGACGGTGCACCCTGGGAGGCGGCCAACGACTCTCTTGGGTACTTCTGCCTAAGGAGCCTCGATGGCCGTCTGCGAATGTTCTGTCTGAAGGAGCGCTTCAACGCGTGTCCCTCTGCTTCAGCAGAGGGCACAGTGGCGAAGCAAGAGCGGGCTCGGTATGCACTTACCCTGCTACCGGGCAGGCAGGAGGAAGACTCGCTCCTCCTCCTGCCACCGTTAGTCTCGTAGCCCCATTGATTGTCCAAGGTCATGTTTCTGACTTTTGGTGGGGGTCGAGGGTCCTGGCTTAACCGCCCGCGCCGCGAGGAAGACAACCTCTATAAAAAATTACCCCAAACCTCCAAGCGGCGGCGCACCGTGAGGGAGGTTGTTAGCTTGACTAATGGGTAGCTAAATTAGTCTCTAGTGCGGACCACTTATCTTGAGCAAGTACCCGAAGTTTTTACTCGTGGGAACTAATATGAAAAAAGTCAATAAACCCAAAAACGACGAGAAGAAGGAGAAGAGCGATGCGCGGTCGGAGTCCGACGCGACGTCGCGAAAGGGCTCGGAGAGCTCGGGGGAGGAGATGGGTAGCGACTCCGGAAGCGTGCGCAGCTCCCGGAAACGCTCTCTAGGAAGAGAGGGGTCGGACGAGGAGTCCGACAGCCGAAGGGGCTCGGCTCGAAAAATCCCCACCGCTCGGCGGGGAGCGAGCCAAGCCCGCGGCAGAGGGAGGGTGCTGACCTCCAAGGAGGCTGCCGAGAGGGCTGGGAAGCTTGCCGCGGAGGGACGCCATCCCGGAGCACCCAGCCCCGGTCCCTCGGGGCCGTCTGGCGTTGAGAGTGAGATTGACGACGGGGGAGGCTCCGCCGACGAGGCTCACCAGGAGGTCTGCGACCTGGTCTTAGAGTCCTTGCGGCTGGTGGCCAGAAAGAGCACCCCGAAGGGCAGGACTTCTGCCGTCGCCGAGGTCGTGCCCCCTATTCTGGAGGCCTTCCAGAAGGCCCTGGATAAACGGGGTGCGAGGACCCGGAGGGAGGTCCTGGAAGCAGCCGCCCCTCCGAGGGAAGTCTGCTCCCAGCAGCCTCCAAAGGTGGGGAGCCCGCAGGGGCAGGGGTCGGCGCAGACCCAACCCCAGCACGAGTCAGAGGGACAGGCTCTGACCCTGCTGCGGCAGGAGCTAGCTGCCTTCCGGCAGCAAATGCTGCGGCAGCAGGAGCAGTTCCAGCGCCAATTGTCCCTGCTGGAGGGGATGATGCTGCGTCCCCCACTTGCGGGCTCCGGTCGCAGACCGGCGGCGTCGTACGCCGCCGCAGCTGCGCCTGGGCAGCCGAGGCCGCCCGTTCGCCACCACAGTGGCTGGAGCACCCGCCGCATTGGCGGTGGGCGCCGCCCTAGCGGTGGGCGCCGCTTTGCCCTTCGCAGGAGGGGCAAGGGCAGGAGCTGCCCTCCCCTGCTGCTTCGTCTTTGGGGCCTGCCTAGCGGTCGCAGCCGCTGCCGTCACGGCCCCACGCCCGGCTTGCCCTGACGGGCCAGCCTTGGGCGCGGCAGAGCCCTCAAGGGGGGCTCCGGAGGAGACCGTAATGGACTGTCAGTGATGGCCCCATTACGTCTCCTCCAGGCGAACATCAACCACTGCGCCCCCGCTCAGGATCTGTTGCTCCAGAGTATGGCGCAGTGGTCGATCAATATCGCCGTGGTCTCCAAGCCGTACTTTGTCCTGCCCAGGGAAGACTGGGTCCAGGACCTGAGCGGCTCGGTGACCCTAATTTCGTCGGCCGCCGCCGGTACCCCCGCCTCTCGAGTCCATCACGAGAAGGCGGGGCTGCGTGGCAGCACGGGTCGGGGACATTGCAGTGGTAGGCGTCTACCTGTCCCCGAACCGAGATCTCGCCGATCTCCACAACTCCCTCATGGAGCTGAATGCCGTCGTCGCTGGGTTCGGATCCCTCCCCGTGGTCGTCTGCGGGGACTTCAATGCCTGGAATCTGGCTTGGGGTTCCCGGCTGACGAACCGACGGGGTCGGATGGTGGAGGACTGGGCTCTGGAGACAGGCCTGGTCGTCCTAAACCGGGGTTCTGTCCCCACGTGCGTGCGGATGCGGGGTGAGTCGGTGGTGGACCTCTCGTGAGCCCCGCTCTGTCGCCGCGCGTCGTCGACTGGCGCGTAATGGAGGGGGTGGAGACGTATTCCGACCACCGGTACATCCGGTTTGACGTCTCCGCCCGGATCTCGACCGCGCCGGTCAGGGAGCAGACCCCGTGTGGTCCGCGGTGGGCGCTGAGGCAGATGGACCGGGACGCTCTCCTGGAAGCCGCGAGGGTACAGGCCTGGGTGCAAGCACCGGACAGGCCTGTCGAAATTGACTCGGAGGCAGAGTGGTTCCAGGAGGCCATGTCGCAAATCTGCGACGAGGCGATGCCCCGAGTCCATCCAGGACGTGCTCGGCGCCAGGTGTACTGGTGGTCAGGGAGGCGGAGCTTTACGAGGGGTACAGAGCGGCAAGGCGCACCCTCCGAACAGAGGTGAAGCGGGCCAAGTTGGAGGCCCGCAATGTGTGGCTGGGGACTCTGAACAGGGACCCATGGGGACGCCCTTACCAGGTGGTGCGGGACAAACTCCGCCCATGGGCTCCCCCCCTGACTCAGAGTCTCCGGCCCCAAGTTGTGGAGGGTGTGGTGGCCAATCTGTTCCCTGAGCGAGGGGAACACTCTCCCCCGCTCATGGCTCCGCCACCTGCGGTACCCGTAGCGGACCACACCAGCGACGACGAGGACGACGCTCCAGAGGTGACCGAGGTAGAGATGAGGGCGGTGGTACGAAGACTCAGTTTCAAGAACACCGCCCCAGGACCCGACGGCGTGCACGGCAGGGTATGGGTCCTGGCCATGGAGGCTCTCGGGTCTCGATTGCGAGGGCTCTTTAGCGCATGCATGGAGAGAGGACAGTTTCCCCGTCGCTGGAAGACCGGGAAACTGGTCCTCATTGCGAAGCCGGGGCGCCCCGCGGACTCTCCGTCCGCGTACCGGCCCATTGTGCTGCTCGACGAGGTGGGCAAACTCTTTGAAAGAGTAATTGCAGACCGCCTCGTCGGGCATCTTGCGCGGGTGGGGCCGGACCTTTCGGACGGCCAGTTCGGCTTTCGCAGGGGGCGTTCCACGGTGGACGCCATCATGCGCGTGAGGGCTCTCACGACGGGGGATGCGGTGTCTCGGGGCAGGGTCGTCTTGGCGGTGTCTTTGGACATCGCCAATGCCTTCAACTCCCTGCCCTGGAGTTGCATCGGGGCGGCACTTCGGTATCACGAGGTGCCCGCCTACCTCCGTCGTGTGATCGAGGCCTACCTGTCGGATAGGTTCATCATCTATCCCGGTCACCAGGGAGAGTGGAGACGGCGAGAGATGTCGTGCGGTGTTCCGCAGGGATCGGTACTAGGACCGCCCCTGTGGAACATCGGATACGACTACGTGCTGCGCGGCGACCTCCCCGACGGGGTCAGCGTGGTCTGCTACGCAGACGACACGCTGGTCCTGGCGCGGGGAGAGTCGTACCAGGCGGCGGCCGAAACAGCGACACGCGGGGTTGCGACAGTCGTGGAGAGGATCCAGCAACTGGGACTCAAGGTGGCATTGCACAAGTCCGAGGCCATGTGCTTTCATGGCCCTCGGTACGCGCCACCTCCGGGTTCCCAAATAACGGTAGGGGGGGTCCACATCGGCGTCGGGTCGGCGATGAAGTACCTGGGACTCATCCTCGACAGCCGGTGGACTTTCGAGGAGCATTTCCGACGTTTGGCCCCCAAACTGGACAGGTCTGGGGCCGCTCTGAAGCGGCTCCTGCCCAACCTAGGGGGTCCAGACGCCCCCTGCCGGAGGCTCTACGCGGGGATCGTTCGGTCCATGGCCCTTTACGGGGCGCCGGTTTGGGCGCCGTCGCTAGGTAAGCGACCGGCGGCCAAGCTGAACGCTTGCCAGAGGGTCATGGCCATCCGGATGGTGCGGGGATACCGCACGATCTCCCGCGAAGCGGCGAGCCTCCTCGCTGGCCTGCCACCGTGGGATCTGGAGGCAACAGTCCTTGCACGCATGCACGATTTGCGCGTGGAGATGCAACGCCGGGGCGAAACTCCGCTGCCGCGACAAGTCGCGGCATGGCGGACAGAGTTCCAGCGGGATCTTAGGGTGGCATGGCGACTGCGACTGTCGCAACCCAGTGCTGGGCACGCCGTCATTGAGGCGGTTAGGCCCCTCTTTGAGGAGTGGTTGGAAAGAGGTCACGGCGTCCTCTCTTTCCGTGTGACGCAGGTCCTCACCGGACACGGTAAGTTCGGGAGGTTCCTGCATCGAATCAAGCAGGAGAGGACGCCCGGGTGTCGCCACTGTGTGGACCGCCCGGAGGACACGGTGGAGCACACGGTAGAAGTGTGCCCCGCTTGGGCGGAGCACCGCCGTGTCCTCGTGGAGACTATCGGGAGCGGCGACCTCTCGCGCCGGGCCCTGGTTCAGGCCATGGTCCGGAGCGAGGAGGGTTGGCATGCGGTCGCCTCCTTCTGCGAAGCAGTAATGCTCGTGAAGGAGGCTGCTGACCGCGAGTGCGTGAGGGAACGGTCCTCACGCCGCCGCCGCCGAGATCCCGATCCCGATTTCCGACCACCGTAGGCGCGGGTTCGCGGACGGCGAGCACTGGGTAGCTCGCTGTCCGGCAGTCTGGAAATAATCTGGACCGAGCCCAGTCGTCAACGGCGCGTTCTGTTCCACGCGCGCCTCAAGGAGATGTCAGCAAACTGTAGGGGCCCGGTAGGGCCGAAGCCTCTGGGGGGAACATGTGGTATTCCTAACGGTTGATACCGAGTCCCCCCCAGAACGAAGGCAACGAAGGAACGGGGTAGGGGTTTAGTCAGTAAGAGTCTGACACGCCCTCCCGCTCCGCCCAAGAGCGGGGGAAGTCATTCTGATGATTGATACATACCAGAAAAAAAAAAAAAAAAAAAAAAACCAAACATAGCTAAGAACACTCTCGACTGATATACCTATCAAACAAAAAAAACCTCATTAAAATCGGATCATCCGTTTGGGACCTACGATGCCACAGACAGACACATATACATTTACACACACAGACACGTCAAACTTATAACACCCCGTCGTTTTTGCGTCGGGGGTTAAATATAGGGAAATGAGGACTACTTATAAGTATAATTATAGCTTGTACATCATCCGGATTAGTCCAATTGTTTGCTTTACAACAACTGTAAATAAAAACTGCCATTCTTAATAGGCAAGTAACAAATAATTGACGCAATAGTTTATGTTAGGTTCTGTTAAATAACCTACCTATTATTTAACAGCCTGGAAAAACAACACCTATTGCGTCAGTTACCTATTTGTTCTCGTTTTGTATTTAAAATACTTCGATATATGATATATATAGCAATTATACATAACAAACAGTATGTAGGTATTCCTCAAAAGATACTTCCTAGTCCGGGAACAGATCCTTAGTCTCTTATTTTTTAAGGCGATCGGCGGCAGCGGCCTCTCGCGCCGTGCCCTGGCACAGGCCATGATCCAGAGCGAGGAGGAGTAGTAGGCGGTTGGTGCGGCCGCTTCCTTCACCAGCTTCGCAGAGGGAGGCGGCCGCACGCGAGAGAATATGGCTCTCACGCCACCGCTGTTACGATCCCTATTTCCAACCACCATAGGCGCGGGCTTAGCCTACTGTCCAGTAATCGCAGTCCGGTAATAATCCGGACCAAGCCCAAGTCGTCAACGGCGCGAAGTGTTCCACGCGCTCCTCAAAAAGACGAAGGCAGCAAAACCGAAGGGGCCCAGCAGTGTCGAAGCCATGGGGATATGGGTTAACTTCTGAAAGGAAAACCCTGGAAAGCTGGAACGAAGGCAAAGAAAAAACGCAGTGGGCTTTAGTCAGTAAAAGTCTGACTCGCCGTCCAGCTCCGCACAAGAGCGGGAGAAAAGTCTCTAATCTTACTTGTACGCGATGGAGTGTTAGTCACAGGACTCAGGATAAGTGTTATCTTGGGAGCATGTTCCTTTGAAAGTATTTTCAATTTCACGCGAGTAAAGTCGCTGTCAGAAGCTAGTTATTTATAATCCGATACATTAGCAAGGCTGAAGTTTCTAGAGTGGCGGCCTCGTACCGGAAGACGCAGCGTTGGAAGGCCTCCCAAAAGGTGGACCGACGATATGGCGAGGGTCGCGGGAATCCGATGGATGCGAGACGCACAGGACCGGTCGCTGTGGCGACGGTGGATGTCTTTCGGCTGAGATGACGATGATGACATTAGCAAACAAAAGATGATGCGCGACGCTCGCCTCCGTGGCGCTGCAGCGTTGCCTCGGGTCCCGCAACTTGCCCCCAACATTATACAACGCATGTTAGCATTAGCATTTAGCATTATCGGCCTTGTAATGTTCCCACTGATGGGACTCATGGGTTGTAATCCACCACGCGGGCCCACTGTGGATGTCACATGTCTTCGAATTTTTAGTTCTGGGACATGCCGGTTTCCTCACGATGTTTTCTTTCACCATTTTGAGAGCAGTGGTGATGAAATAATTTACACAAAGTAATGCGCCTGGCTGGGTTTGAACCCGCGCCATACAACTTGTAAGTCGGTGCCGTAACCACTGGGCCACCACTGCTCTCCATCAACCCATGTATGCCGAACTATTCCGGAATCATCAAACCACTGTTTTTTTACATATAACATAAACTAGTGCTTGACTGCGATCCCACCTGATCCACCTTGCGACCAACTCAACAGTCGATGAGGAAAATGGCCACATCATGCGTCGCCCTAGGGAGTACGTCGGCCGGAGATGCATGGATATGGCTGTTCTTGGGGCTAGGTCCCGTGGTCGCCCTCGCAAGCGCTGGCTGGACGTCGTCAAGTCCGACATGAGAGCCAATGGCCTTACTGGGAAGGATATTGAAGATCGGGCAAAGTGGAGTAAGCTTAGCAGGAAGGCGGACCCTGGTAATGGCCGGGACTAACGCCAGGCAGAAGAAGAAGTGCTTGACTGCGATCCCACCTGATCCACCTTGCGACCAACTAAACAGTCGATGAGGAAAATGGACGAAAACTTATATAATAATTAATATATTACGTGTATAATGAGATAATATTATTTTATGGTCGTAACTCCTGAATTACCTGTAATAACTCAGGTAATTACAGGAACAAATGCTATGATAACATGTGGTAAAACATTATCTCATGGCAACGTCAAATAACTGGAACCGCCGTGTCATAATTAGTGATAACAGGATAAATTACCGACGTTTACATGTGATTCAGTGATTACGAGTAATTCAATTAACCGTAAATAGTTAACCGACCGGTTTACCTTAAGTATTAGTTAGTTGTGAATCGTGGGAATTTTTCGTGTGTAGTATTTTTAAGGTTCTTTTCCTGTTTTTATTTTGGTTGTACAAAGGACGTGTTTTTGTTTTTGTTATTGATTACGTGTAAAACTTTTTCATGACAATATGTTATGCTAAGTGACTCCCTCTTCTAAGAAGAAACAATGAAACCAACGTAGAAAGTGTCTTCAAGAGATCGTGATTAATTCGTATAATTTTCAGTAAACAGTCTAGAAATACTATTTTTTTTTAATAATCGATGAGAGCTCGTGGCTAAATAATAACAGCCGCACAGGTCGATCTTCAAGGTTAAGCAACGCTTGCCTAGGTTGGTCTGTGGATGGGTGACCATCTTAACATAACGAGTTTCCTCCGTGCCTCGGAAAGCACGTTAAGCCGTTGGTCCCGGCTGTCATTTGGAGATCTTTGGCAGTCGTTACGGATCGTCAGAAGCCAGTAAATCTGACACCAGTCTTGCCATGAAGTACCGTGTTACCCCAGTTAATGGGTTGTGGAGGTCTGGTAGGCAGCCGCTCCTCGTAAAATACTGGTATTCAGCTAAATCCGACTTGACTGGAAGCCGACCCCAATATAGTTGGGAAAAGGCTAGGCAGATGATGATGAATCGATAGCCTCGCGTTTAACCACTATCTCACCTGATGGTAAGCGATGATGTGGCCGATGATGAAACACGCCTAGAAACAACCTATTCACTCTTGAATTTAACACCGAGAAAGAGAGGAGATTCTTTCACAATCTACGGTGCTTGTAGCTATCTGGAAGTATAGACCAGGGAATTCAGCTCTACTTACGCACAATTTCAAATTAAAAGCTAACGTACCTTTCAGAACACTAAAGAAACTTAACTCAATAATCCGCACAAATATGGCATAATGCCAATATTGTCCCTCATTATAATAACATTAGCCACGTCCTCGGGCCCGGTCCTCACCCCACCGATCTCATCGACTCGAGCTGCCACATAATCATATCAGTGCTGCACCGCCTGCCGCGCCGGCGAGGGGTGTAATTGTCAAACAATACACTGATGTTCAATCACTCGTGACTATGATAATCAAATCAATGCAGCTATTGGCCGTCAATGAGAGCATCCGATCGCTTTCACAATCGATTTCAATTCAATTGCAGTTTAATTAGTGTAATTAATAAGATTTTGATTAATACGTCGTGTTTGGAACAAAAGGCTTTGCTCGTGCATTGTTTTGACACAGTAGGTTCCGAGTTTGCGTTTCCGTTGTTGTGGGGAGGCTTGCGGTATGCGGTTTTGTTGTTTGTTGGAATGAAAGTAGAATGTTTCTTAGTTTTGCATGCAATGTGAACTTTATTTAGGACATATTAAATATTAATGGTTACTTATTTAATCTATGTCCGGCAGTACATATTTATGTAGTTAACTTTGAGTAAAACTCCCTTAAATGCATGTTTAACCATTTTTACTCGAAAAAATTGTATGTGTTAGGATAAAGGGCCCTTCCGTTTCGCCTAGGGTGGGAATTGTCATTTGATGATTTTTCACCCTCAAAAAAATCACTGGGTTGTGGCAGTTGTCGTTGTCGCCATTTTACCATAAGATCTCTCGCCGGATTTCTGTCTGCCATGCCACCCTAACAAAAGTTACTTATAATTTATATTCATATTCATTTAATCATTTGTAGACATAGGTAACATTAGGTCTTAAATAACCTTTTTGCCACTATGTTAGCCAAAACTAGCATACAAAGTATATCAATATTAGATTAGATTCAAAATAAATTAGATTAATTAATTATTACAAAATGTCAATATAATTATTAATACATAGTAACAGCACATAAAATTATAAATTTGAAATGTCACAATATTAAACAAGTACACTTACAAGATTCACTACCTCTTCTTAATATTCGTGTCAATTTAAACTAAACTTCAAATTGAGCGTCTTGTTCTAATTAAAGTCGAAACTAAAGTAACATAGCAAGACTATCTGCACAGCTGAATCCGATGAGCCGTCCTAACCCTCACCTAGTTACCTCGCAAAACTTCGCACCGACAATCTCTTCAAAAACTAATTTCCTTTTCTTTCGCACTTAGATATACGAAATTAAACGAAAACTTCGCCTCATGCCTACTTGACAAACTTTAGCAGATAGCTAACGCCCAGGAGATCGGAGATACGACTTGTTCGGAAGAAAATTCGTTTGGGACTTGAAGTAAGAAAGTTGAAACGATCAGGTTAAGCTGGAATTTGTAGCGATTCCCTGGGCACTGGTGCTGCTGGTCAGTTCTGGGAACCGGAATGTTGCAAACTTGCTGAATGCGAAATGCAATGGAACTGTGCAATAATTTAGTTAAAAAGTCAGAGACAGAGTGTACCTACCAGCATACCAACACTAAATGCCTAATCTATACTAATATTATAAAGAGGTAAAATTTGTAAGTTTGTATAGGGGGTAATCTCTGGAACTACTGGTCCGATTCGAAAAATTCTTTCAGTGTTAGATAGCCCATTTATCGAGGAAGGCTATATATACCATCATGCTACGACCCACGGGAGCGGAGCAGTAACGATAAATGCGGGTGAAACCTCAGGAGACAGCTAGTGACTAATATTTTAGACACATAAGTTTAGCTTGAATTGTTTTGTTTGACTTCCATTTTCCTTTCCATTAAAAAACGTACGAAAACTTTGGTGTTGTTTGTTGTTTGGATGAACGTTGCAATGTTGACTCAACTAATATAATAGGTTGTGTAGCTTATAGTAGAGATAGTTAAAGTTGCGATTTATAAACCTGCAACGCAACAGTATCAAATAGCTCTGAATTTTATTTTTTTCACTAGATAGAACTTCATTTTATATTATATTTTCATTTATCATTTAGTTTTGCATTAGTCCTTGCAGTCAACATCAACCAATGGTTAAAAAAAGCTTCACAGTGTTTAATTTAATCGTAAATAAAAGTTATTGAATGGCAATACTCTCGTAGTCGTCAATAATCATAGCCATGAAAACGAAAAAAAGGATAAACGTGGCCCACGTATGCGTCAGTCTAATGTAGTTCCCGTTTAAGATAATTCTTATTCTATAGTTTTTAATATTGGCAAAATAATTTCCGAAGAGGCTTGTCTCTTGCGTCATTATAGTAGAGCGATACGGCCATTTATTAGAACCTCAAGTGCGTCACACTTGTCCTGCTGCATAGGGTGACTCACTGTTCCGAAACATTTTAGTGTTCTGAATTATTGGAACATCAGCAATGAATAGCCGGATTTAGCTGAATACCAGTATTTTACGAGGAGCGGCTGCCTACCTGACCTCCACAACCCATTAACTGGGGTAACACGGTACTTCATGGCAAGATTGGAGTCAGATTTACTGGCTTCTGACTATCCGTAACGACTGCCAAAGATCTCCAAATGACAGCCGGGACCAACGGCTTAACGTGCTTTCCGAGGCACGAAGGAAACTCGTTATGTTAAGATGGTCACCCATCCACAGACCAACCTAGGCAAGCGTTGCTTAACCTTGAAGATCGACCTGTGCGGCTGTTATTATCTAGCCACGAGCTTCTCATTATCGATCATTTAAATGATTGTGATGCAAATATTCCAATCGCAAAGATGTGCTGATGCAATAGGTACTTATTGGACGCATGGTATTGGACTGGTTTAGTGACTATCTGTCGGACAGAACCCAGGTCATTCGTGTGGATGGTTATGAGAGTAACAGCGGCCAATGCACGTTTGGAGTTCCACAAGGAAGTACTCTTGGGCCCACCTTATTCTTAATTTATGTTAATGACCTGTTCAATATAACTTTGCCCAACGTGGAACTCCTTATGTTCGCTGATGATACAGTTTTAGTTTTTCATGGAAAGACCTGGGACATAGTTCGAGAGGAGGCTGAGGACGGATTAGCAAAAATTACAAAATGGCTAGAAAATAGTCTTCTTTCACTCAATACCTCTAAAACCAAATATATTTGTTTCAGCAAGTCTCATCTAACAAATCCAGATCCAAACTTCTCTATAAAAATACATATGTATCCATGCAACCGCACTGTTGATCGGTCTTGCTGCACGTGTGAGTTAATTTCGCGTACCACTACTATTAAATATCTAGGGATAGTAATAGATGAAAGACTTGACTGGAGCGCTCACACAACTATGCTAGCTGGCAGGATTAGAAGAATGATTTATATATTTAAGAACTTACGGAGTGTGGCAACCTTCAAACTTCTAATCCAATCTTACCGAGCTTTGTGCGAGTGCCTGGTCAGGTACTGCATCTGCGCTTGGGGTGATACGTACAAAAACCATCTGATGATAGTAGAAAGGGCGCAACGAGCAGTACTAAAGGTTATTATGCGCTTACCCTTTAGACACCCAACAGTGAATGTCTATGAAAGGGCAAATGTACTGTCAGTTAGAAAACTCTTTGTGCTTGAGATGTTGATAAGATATCACAAAAACATCGTACCTAACCTACCTATTACAACGAAACGAATCAATAGCTGCCCTATACCGCGTGCTAGGACGGCCTTTGCAAGACGACAAATTAATGTAATTGCTCCTAAAATTTATAATGTTTTCTTAAAAACTAATAAAGAATGTAAAACATATACCGTCCATAAATTTAAAACCAATTTGACTCTTTGGCTAAAACAATTAAATTATGATGAAATCGAAAAACTAATTTCAGGCAAATAAGTACTTACACACAATTCAAAACATACACACTCTACAAAATGTTTAATTGTAAATGTAGACTTAAGGATTTATCTTGGTTTATAACCTTAGTTTTAAAGTATTTTTGACATAATAATGTATTTATGAAAACTGGCGAAGACACTGGTCCTTATGATACAGTTAACACTAGTTTATGGACCAGGGGATTCATACTAATGTAAAACTTTTATGTCAATAAACTTTTATTATTATTATTATTATTATTACTTACGGAGCGGGGCGAGTGGGGTGCGGGGTGCGGGAGCGGGGGCGGGGCGCGGCGCAGGCGGGCCAGGGCGCTGAGCAGCCCGTCCGTGGTCACGCCGCCCGTCCCGACATCTGCAACAAGAGATAGCCGAGTTCACATGCTGTACCAAAAATAACCACTACGAGAAGGTAGAAGAGTCGTTATGGATAGTATAACCCTCCCGAATTTCAAAGTACGCAGGAGTTATTATAGTGTACTCTCTGTTCCTTTACTCCCATATGCGAAAGCATGGCCGTCCCCGCCAAACCTGGCGTCAACCTGGAGCGAGGTGAAGCGGGAAGCTCAAGACCGTTTGCGATGGCGGACTTACTGTGGATACCCTCTGCCCCATCTAGGGGACATAGGACATTAAGTCAAGTTTGTTCAGGACCAGGTGCAAGATCGACGGTTTTACGTGCTTTTCGAGGCACGGGGTATCGCACCACTACTTTCAAACTTCGGCAGCTACAGAGTAATTCCTAATGGAAAAGTACAACAGCACTTTTTGCTACCCGCGAATCAAATCTGGACCCACGCTCAGTAGTATACTAGGGGTGATCCAAAAGTAATGATAATCAATACGAAATAAGGATATTTTAACTATAAAAAAATTATATTTATCTATATAGTCTTTTAGCAAGTCAATACATTTAGTCCATTTTTTTTAAAATCCACAATTCGCTTTGAAAAAAAATCTTTGGCTAGGTCATCCAAAAACGCCTCTATAGTAGTCATCACCTCGCTATTATTGTAATTTTTTTTGCCTCAGAGGTGTTTCTTGGACCCAAAAAAAAGTTATAAGTCACTGGGTGCCAGGTCTGGCAGATAGGGTGGGTTTTCAAGCAATTCGAATCCCGTTTCTTGAATTGCAGCCATCGCAACGGCGGCTTGTGAGCCGGTGCGTTGTTTTGGTGAAACAACACTCTAACTCGGAGTTTGCGACGTTTTTTTCTTTGATGACCTGCCGCAATCTTTTTATTCGATCTGCGTAGTAAGAGTCCATAATAGTGGCTCCTTTTTCCAAGTATTCCACTATTATAATTCCTTCAGCATCCCATAAAACGGACGCCATAACCTTTCCTACCGAAGTTGACTCATTGAATTTCTTCAGCAACGGGAAGAGGCTCGTTTCCAAGTCTTAGACTCTTGTTTGGTTTCTGGATCAAAATGGTGGATCCAGGTCTTGTCCATAGTTACGAAACGAGACAAAAAAAAATCCTAATCCGTCTGGAACTTTTCGATATTCGCCCTCGAAATGTCGACACGTTTTGATTTGTGGTCGTCGGTTAACATTCTCGGCACCCAACGTGCAGACTGCAGAGACCTTTTTCATATGCATTTTGTTCGCAATGATTCTTTAAACACTTGTCATATGACATCCCTATGACTTCAGCTACATACTTTAAGGTCAATCTTTGATCTGCCAATACGATATCTTCGACTTTTTTGACTTTTTCTGCAATGTGGGACGTCGATGGGCGTCCCTCGCCATGTTCATCTTCTGTGGATGTTTTACCCAGCTTGAACTCCTTTGACCAGCGCGCAACTGTGGAATATGAAGGAACAGAGTCCCCTTATGTTTCCAGTATGTCACTTTGTATGTCTTTGGTAGATTTTTTTTTCAAACAGAGTCACTTAACGACAGCTCTGATTTAATTTTTCTCCATTTTGATGTTTTCTCTCTAACTGTTCGTATTCAAATGAATGTAACTCCCTGTAATCGTGCCCTATTTTTATGATTTTTTTATGATAAAGTACTGAATATATGTGGAAACAAAAAAAAAATATTTCATATTTTTATGTGCCCTACAAATATCCGATTATCATTACTTTTGGGTCACCCCTCGTAGACCAATGAGGCAGTCAGTTACGGATATGACAAATTAAGGAGACCTACATATTCTTAGTGAAAAGACCAAAAAAGTTTTACAATCACGAAGTAAGACTTTATTATTATTATATATGGTAGCGCCAAAAAAAAAAAACATTAAAAGAAATGTCACTGCGCAAATATTTAAGATGGGAAGAATAAAAAAAAATAACAATATGCTAATACAACATCAATTATTCTGCCAGAGGCTCGGAGTCTACTCAACTGATGTGATTAAATATTTGCGTGCCTTTTGACGAGATGGCGCATGACATAATGTTTGATCTTACTTGATAATACTGGCAGATACGGCCTTGGAATTAATACTCTAAGAGCAAATAAACGATTTGTTGTTGAACTAGCTTTTGCCAGTGACTTTGTCTGCGTAAAACTGCACAAACGCCATTACCACTACGAGATTTTTTTAGATGGAAAATATCAAGAAATATCAGACTTTTACTGACTAACGCCCGTTTTCAATAAGCTATCTATCTAAAGTTGCTGCTACTAAAGATAAACAAATCTATCCTTTTGCCCTTACTCGCTTTCCTATAACCTACCGACGGATAGCATTTCCTACTAAAAGTTGTGGATTGATAGATAGAATCTTACTGTTTATCTATCTATCTATGAACTGCGGTAGGTTATTGAAAATGGGCGTAAAACACACTCTAGTTCCCACTATGGTAGAGCTATAAGTTGTGCTTTTTCAATACTACGTGCCGTCGACGACTTGGGCTCGGTCGGTGGTAGGATCGAGGTTAGAATCCTGGCGTCTGGGGTGTGAGGGCCATATCGAGCTTGTGAATCATTCTGAATGGCAAAGCATTTTAAAAAGATGGAATCTTTTACTTTCAGTAAACATTGAAAATACCACAGTCACACCTTTGTGGAAGGCCTTCCAGTACGCGGAGTCTGGATTCTTTCGGCCCCATCAATCATCTGATCTGCGAGCAATGTGCCCTGCTCATTTACTATTTCTTCGAGCTATATCCGTTTTCATTTTAAACTAAAATCGACGACACAGCCACATAAATAATATACCAAAAATAGAATAATAATCGTATGATTCACAGGTAACCACACAAATTAACCTGTACCTACTAAATATCTTAATAATTAAATCCAGAGGAATATATCGGTTGCTATGACATGATGACATCAGTGGTCATAATTATAGGTTACTTTAGGAAAAGGCTCCAGATAAATGTATTCCTAAGCATATTACGTGAGCCACGTCTGACCACAACCTTGACTGATTACAGGTAGACACTACGTGACCTGGACCGCCTCCTCCGCACGGGTCGATCTTCAAGGTTAAGCAACGCTTGCCAATGTTGGTCTGTTGGTGACCATCTGAACATATCGAAATTCCCTTCGTGCTTCGGAAAGCACATTAAGCCGTAGGTCCCGGCTGTCATTTACAGATCTTTGGCAGTCGTTACTGATAGTCAGAAGTCAGTCAATCTGACTCCAGTCTTACCATGAAGTACCGTGCTAC
Source organism: Mythimna separata (assembly GCA_030763345.1). NCBI lineage: Eukaryota > Metazoa > Arthropoda > Insecta > Lepidoptera > Noctuidae > Mythimna > Mythimna separata. The sequence goes on along the minus strand of CM061188.1, from coordinate 388,714 downwards.
CCACAGAAATCTAATTATTTAGGTTTCTGTGGTGTTACCCCAGTTAATGGGTTATGGAGTTCTAGTAGGCAGCCGCTCCTCGTAAAATACTGGTATTCAGCTAAATCCGGCTTGACTGGAAGCCAACCCCAATATAGTTTGGGAAAAGGCTAGGTAGATATACTACGTGACCTGGTCAGAACGTCAACCGATTAGGGATTTTACCGTACAATATGATGTAACTAAGTGTAGGTTGTAGACGTAGTATCGTGTGGTTGTTTCGTTTAATGCTGTGGCTACAGTATCGGGATTCGGCGAATATTCGCACTGTTAATTGTTTATTGTTGTTGTTTATTTGTTTACCCGCACATCAGAACGCCTTACAGTAATTACACTAATGGAGCACATTTAGTCTAGAATCGGAGAGCACAGCCGTCAGTGACATGAGAACACATATCCTGGGAACATCAAGATCAATGATAGATGCCCTAAACAACCCAAGAAGATAGTTTGCTTCTGGAAGGAAGTGGGCTGGTTGGAGTAATGGCCGGATGGCCCACGCACAATAGTCCAACGGGACTAAGTGCGGAAACCAAAAAGCAAGATAAGATAGTCTAGAATCTGCTGTTTTCCAACATCATGGGCGCTGCGCTGTGGATTGGTAGTCATTGGCGGCGGCGCGGCGCTGAGTCACGTTGGCTCGCCAGACCAGCACTCCTCCAGGTTTCGTCATGTACCAAATCCCACATTTTGTTTTAAGATGAGTTATTTCGATGAGTTAATAAATGTGGTAGAGCAGTTCGTCGAATCGTGAAGTGTTCGGGAGAACGAGAATGCTTCGCGATACTTGGAGTTCATACACACGGATACATACGGCAAAGATAGCTGCAGCCTATAGTGGCACTTGACCCATGCGACGGCTGCCGCTGATCTTCATTTGTTGGACCGTCGACGTCCTCCAACATGCGTTAACAGCTGCCGCCGACGAGTCATTGCCAGTGTCGACGACTGCATTTGTTGACATGCCGCTCGTGTGTTTGAGCGTTTACACAGCCTCATAGAAATGCGATTGACCTGCCTTATTATTTTTCAGTGATATTGATTGGGCTAACCATGTTCCCCGTATGTCAAATGAGTTGTTGGCTAACAGTTTTTATAATTTTTCCCCCTTTTCAATCACTATAGTATACCCTTTCTATGATTACATACAATAAGCTTTGTTATACTTCTACGGTAGTTCCTCTGCTTAAACTTGAAACACCTGTGTTTAAGTACAAAGCTTTGAGTTAACAATACAAGTCGCCAACGCGACGTGTTGGCAAACTGTTGTAACTCGTGCAGTTGAGCTCTGTAACACTTGTGCTGATACACTTCACAAGTTCCGAGTTGTTATTATTGGGTACTCAGCTGACTGTGATTTGTAAGGTACCTAATGGTTGGTAATGAAGTTGATTTTGTATTTGAATTGGACATTAGTAATAACGAAATTCCGGAGAATATGTTTGACATTGTCAGAAATTGTTATTTGACGGCAAGGAAGACAAAGGCTTGAAAAAAAGTGATTAAGCGACTGTTGAGTAGACAGCTAATATGAAACACATGAAGACAACAATAATGATTATGATGATCAAAAGAAGGAAACATTCTACAGCGACCCCATATCAATTAGAAATAGTGAAGGAAGAAAACGAAACTAATGCATATATTTTAAAATATTAAACTGCAACCTGCCTGGAAATAATTCGGCTTTAGAAAATTTTTTTAGCTAAAAAAATCTTTAAATGAAAATGCACTATCAGGTGCAAACATATTTCCGCATCATCATCATTTCAACCGAAGAACGTTCAATTTTGGATATAGGCCTGCCCCAAGTGTCGCCACAATAAACGGTTCAGCGCGTCTCACATCCATCGGATACCCGGTCCATCTTGTAGGAGGCCTTCCTTCAAAAATATTTGCAAAATTAAAAACCATTTCAGCTTTGACCATCAAAGAAATATTAAATGAATTCATACAAAAGACCCAACCAATACCTACAAAATACCCCGAAAACGCACCGTGAGTAACCCGCGATGACATCACCTTCGGGTGTCCTCGGCTCACGAAGAAACTCTAAACGTTGCGAACAAACAGTTCGACCATAAATATGCAAATTGTACTATCCGAACATTCAATCTGAATTCAACCTTTACGTTTTTAGCATACGGTTTAAATTTCTTCGTGGAGGTTTGAGAATAATTTAAGGTTGGGAAAGGTCTTTATTAGACCCTTCTACTGATATTAAGGTAAATTCACGTAATGGTTCTTCGAGCCGGATCGATTTTGTTCCGATACCTTTATAGGCAGCGGTGGAAAAGAGGAAGCCTACCTCACGAAATTTTTCTGCACTGTTAGCATAAATGTTGCCTACGTTACGTAAACTGTTGGGTTTTTAGACCATATTTGTGTTGTGATGATGACGTAGAAAAGGTTATTGACTGTCGTAGGTTAATTCATTTCAAGCTTGTTTTTCATTAACATTGTTTTGGTTAGTTGTTAGCTGTTTTATGTAAGTACCTTTTATTAGGAAATATTTTAACGTAAATAAGCTCTTGTTTTCCTAGTTCAGGTTAAATTTTATTATTATTTCAGTTCTAGCTTAAAGCCGTACCTATTTAGTTATGTAGGACAGTTACGTTATTCTTCTTAACAACAATAAGGCTCTCGTTGAGCAGTTGGATCAAGGGCTTAATATAGAAGGCCGTACTCCTGGACACCGTGCCGTTGTTAAAAAGTTCCTCTTAGGAGCCCTAACCACTGGTAGCTTGAACCCTGCTCTGTTGAACCTGATGCCAGTGGACTCCTATTTTATATATTTTTTTCTAGTCACATAATCTACTATTAAAGAGTAACCGCGGAGTTTCTTGCCTGTTTTTTGCCATTAGAAAGGACACATTGGAATCGTGAACTAACTGTTATAAGTATTCAAGAGGCTATATGAAATAAAATATTTTTAATTGTGTTGAATTTGATTTTTGAATAATTGCCAAACTTAAGTAGCAGTGCACTGGGCACATTAACCATTACTCACAGAATAAATGGCCGATAGGCCAACATTTTATGAAGTAGCGGCCCTATACCGAAAAATAAAACGTTGAAGCCCTTCCACAATGTGAACCGATGAACTGGTCAAGGCCGCAAGAAACATCTTTTAGCTGAGATAGTGATGATGATGATACAGTGTGGTGAAAGTGAGGAGGCTCCTGAAATTTCGCGGTTTCGTCTTCATGATAGTAAAAAATTATCCCAAAAACAACATACTCCCGGTATGGGCCTGAGGATAGATAACGCCACCGGGGTCGACCTGGGAAGAGATGGCAAGATGACCAAGATACCTACAAGGGCTGCTTAAAAGTTGATCGAGAAAATTACCTGGAAGAGAGGGTGCTCTTTAATAAAAAAAAGAAGCAGCTCCCATATTACTTTGAGTCAGCTCAAAACGTGTTTTTTTCTCCCATTCTGTCTTGTCACCCATCACGCTATCACTGACTCCCTTTTCCTTCATATCACTCCCCACTCAATCCATCCATCTTTTCTTTGGCCTCCCTCTCCCTCTCCATCCTTCTACATGTAAACTCAAAACACTAAAGCGTCCCTATTATCAAGTCATCATCATCATATGCCTAGCCTTTTTCCCAACTATATATTGGGGTCGGCTTCCAGTCAAGCCGGATTTAGCTGAATACCAGTATTTTACGAGGAGCGGCTGCCTACCACACCTCCACAACCCATTAACTTGGGTAACACGGTACTTCATGACAAGACAAGAGTCAGATTTACTGGCTTCTGACTATCCGTATCGACTGCCAAAGATCTATAATTGACAGCTGGGACCTACGGTTTAACGTGCTTTCAGAGGCACGAAGCAAACTCGGTATGTTAAGATGGTCACTCATCTACAGACTAACCTTGGCAAGCGTTGCTAAACCTTGAAGGTCGACCCGTGCGGCTGTTATTATCTAGCCACGAATTCCTCTCAAGCATCCCTATTATCAAGTACCTTAATATAAAGGTGCGTCAGCCGTAGACGACATTTTGTCTGATATTTTAATTCATGAATCGCCGACCGGTCCTATGAGACCGCGCTGTTATTGTTTTACTATTGTGTCTCGTTTTGCGGGTATGTGATAGGTTAATGAGAACGTGCTTCCATGCATGGTTGTTTTTCAAAGAATGAAATAATATATTATTATAGTAAGTAAGTAATATATAAAATATTATTACCATATTTGTGGTCGTAGGACCATAACATGGGTCCTGTAACCGCACAAAATATGAGGATGCGTGGATTGATATCTACTAAATACTCAGAAATTCACATATTTGTAATATTACAGCATTCTTCACAGGTATAATGACCTGTGTACTGCAGAGTGTTTCCCCATGATGTAACTTCACGGGCACAGCTATCGAGGAAACTGTTGCGGTCGCGGGTTCGATTCCCGCACGGAACAAATGTTTAAGGTTTAGAATTTACGATTTTTTATTAATTGTGATTTTCATTTTGTGATCTGATTGATTTGATTTCACATTTTTATTTTGATAATAATTTCATAGAATTGTGTCCCGTTTTTAAATATAGAGAGAGCTTTATGAAATAGATATCGACTCCTGTTTGATAATAAATGTGGTTTAATTTAATTATTTGTATGGCATACAGATCGGTGTTCCAGGTCTGAGTGTCTTGTGTATGTGAGTTTACGTGTTTGAACGCAATCACCATATAACAATATTATTCCTAGTGTTTATTTTTTAGGTGGAAAATTATCCAATGACTTCTTCCGCTGTAGGGCGGAATGGGAAGGCGTGTAAGACATTTACTGACTAAAACCCACTCCTTAGTTCTTTGTTAATTTTTTTTTCGTAAATATAGATTTTAATTATATACAGGAGCTTTAAAAATTAGGTAGTGCGCTATGTAATTTTAAATTAATTCCTAGTGTGTGGGATAAAAGATCCCCTGTTTAAGTAGTGGGCAGGGTTTTGAATCGCAGGGCGATTCCTGGCCACTCGTGGCTCACCATTATGCAGCGATGGTGCTGGCAATCATCAATGGGTATCTCGCCATCCGGCCATTCAGTAAAGACCGAGCTCGATTAAACATTTGGTATTTCATGTGCACCTCAAAGAGATGCCAGCCAAACTGAAGGGACCCAGTAGGGACGCTGTCTGCTAGGGCTACGGAATCGTTTATTCGAGTCATCGTAGTCTCGGAATGTGAAGGACAACATGACATAACCCGATTAAAAAAAACATTGAATAGGTAACTGTAACTGAAAACGTGTGTTTGGAGACTCGTTCGTTCATTGGATCATCTAAACCAGTTTAAGTAAGGTAACAAGTTATTTTTTCCTCAGGGAAAATTTAAACAGGTGATTCCCCGAGTACTCCCGCCATTTCCCTGTGCTTACATCAAAGATTTTATTGGAACGACGCGCTTCTTAAAACATACACCAATCAATGACTTTACCACAATGTAATTTTCCTTCTTTCGATAAATATCATCATCATCTACCTAGCCTTTTCCCAAGTATATTTGGGTCGGCTTCCAGTCAAGCCGGATTTAGCTGAATACCAGTATTTTACGCGAAGCGGCTGCCTATCAGACCTCTACAACCCATTAACTGGGGTAACACGGTACTTCATGGCAAGACTTGACTCTGATTTACTGGCTTCCGAATATCCGTAACGACTGCCAAAGATCTACAAATGACAGCAGAGGAAACTCGTTATGTTAAGATGGTCACTCATCCACAGACCAACCTTGGCAAGCGTTGCTTAACCTTGAAGATCGACCTGTGCGGCTGTTATTATCTAATCACGAGCTCCTCCCCCTACTTAATTAAAAAGTAATTAAATTAATTTTTATCACTAAAAAATTAAGACACTCCCGAGAAATCACATAAGAGACTAAAACTTCTGTTCCCAGGTTAGGACGTATTCTTCTTGGAATAGCTACATACCGTTTGTTATGTATAATTGCTATATTTAAAATACAAATAGGTAACTGACGCAATATGCGTTGTTTTTCCAGGCTGTTAAATAATAGGTAGGTTATTTAACAGAACCTGGAAAAAACATAGACTATTGCGTCAATTTATTTGTTACCAGCCTATAAGGATTGTTTTTTTTTGCCGCTCCTCTTAAAATACTGGTATTCAGCTAAATCCGGCTTGACTGGAAGCTGAATCCGAATATAGTTGGGAAAAGGCTAGGCAGATGAGCCTATTAGGATTGTTACTATTTTAAAGTAAAGAATTACTCTACCTACGGCTTACGTGCTTTCCGAGGCAAACTCGTTATGTTAAGATAAATGATAAATGATATTTATTCTGCAAATAGGTTTTTTCAAACTCTTTTACACGTCAATTTTTTTTTGGACTTTTTTTTTTGTTACTAGATGAGGCCGGTGTTTCCTAACTGACTACCCTGAGAAGAAACACCGAAACAAACTCAGGATCAGGGCAAGATGGTCCCATCCACAGACTAACCTTAGCAAGCGTTGCTATCTTTCGTTAAATATATGGGCGTATATAACAGTAGCGCGGCCTGTAAACAACTCCATTCCTGCCGGCTTTCCTTTACAAACACAACAACAAACCTTAACAAATTAATTATGTATTAATCAAATCTTATAACTGCATAATACTTGCTTGTGAAAATAACAATCAACAATAAATAAACGCCTGCAAGTTTTTTCGGAGCAATCACTCACAACTTACGCAAAACAGGTCTGTAACCCGGTCTTATAAACGGGAATTTCATACATTTTAATTCATAGTTTCTAGCGACATCTAGCGGTGTTATACAAGCGACAAGCCAGTATAATACGGCTAAATAGCGTTTGCAGGCAACCCGGTATTTATCGAGTTAAATCATAAAATGCGTCCGCTAGAACGAGATGGAATGATACTGAACTTTTTAATTTATTTAGTATTTAGTTTGACAGTTTTGGTTCGCGCTTATTCATGTGTCATATTTCACCTGTTCATTTGCATTTTATTTGATATATATTCGTATCATAATTTAGAATCTTATAGTTTTATGATTGAAATTGGTTTATATGTAAGTGTAGTCTAGTGATAGTTTTGCGTAGTGATAGTGCAGCAAGAACAAGATCAGTTCAGTTGTATTGTTTTGTAATCGTACTTGAATAGGTACCTATGGTAAGAATAATATAATGGTTTTAGTTTGTAGTTTTTCGACAATTAATAAAAACGCCGGTTTGGATTTATTGCATCATTGAGCGAACGGCATTTGGTGAGTGAACTTTAATAATATATTTTACATACTATTTTTAAAATTGTGTTTACATAAATATTGTTTCACTGCGTCATCTTTTGAGGAAATTGTGAAAAAAGTTGGAAACGCGGTCACTAGATGGCGTTGTTAGTTGAGCGACGGTTTCTGAATCTCGCAGTTAAGATTTTCCGTCGCTTAATTAGGTCAGGTTTATAATAATTTTTGGTACAAGTACAAGCAGCGGATTCACTCGCACGTAAGTGTACCCGTCGCCACTGGTATATAATAAAATAAAAACGAATGATACCATTGTTTTATTGTTAGGGTCTATATTTTTACTATATTTTAGTCATTTTTAACATTAGCGGCCTTATAATGTTCCCACTGCTGGAACTCAGGCCTCCTCTCTCCTTTTAGGAGAGGGGATGGGCCGTAATCCACCGCGCGGGCCCAGTGCGGATTTTCGGATGTCACATGTCTTCGAATTTTTTGGTTCTAGGACATGCCGGTTTCCTCACGATGTTTTCCGTCACCGTTTTTGAGAGCAGTGGTGATGAAATAAATTACACAAAGTACTGCACCTGACTGGGTTTGAACCCGCGACCTACAACTTGCAAGTCGGGGCAGTTACCACTGGGCCACTACTGCTCTCCGTTACCACTCGGCCACCACTGCTCTCCATTTTTGTCAACTGTACTATAATTAATATTATAAAAAAATTATATAGTATGCAGTATACTATACCTTCATCGCTAAAAATTTTGATGAACGAAATTATTAATTTAAAAAACTTTGTTCTTTACTAAAACGCAGTGAGGAACCAACATTTTTGAGCGTTCGTTGTGCTTACTCTAGCATCCTACACTCACATCTTCCTCAATCTTTTCTGCATTGTGAACCACTTAACTCTTATATTATTAATTATGTATGAAAAATACAACACAGACCACACACCACACCACAGTTTTGTCTTTTTAACCCTAAGGTTGACTGGTAGAGAATGCCTTGTTGCATTAAGTCCGCCTATGTACCACCACTGTACATGAAGTTTAGATAAATAAATAAATAAATATAAAAAAATTTAGCTATTCCGTGGTGGCGAGATAGTATTTTATTGCGCTGACATTCGATCTAACATTAATATTTTGTTTCAAGGTTTTTGAGTACCAGTGTTGCCATATCAAATATTCACCGCGATAGACTGTCATTAGTCAGGATTGATTTCTTAATTGTCACAGGTGTCATAAATATTTAATGTAATGCTGATGCTTTAAAATAAATGGTATTTATATATTTTTTTTTGTGATGCCTTTAAAAAGGTACTATATTTCTTCCTAAAAAAGGTGGCAACCCTAATTATTATATAAGACGCGGAGGTCGTCGACACAGACCCAGTTTCAAAACTGGTTTACTTGCAAAGTTCTTGACAACCAGTACCCAACTCAGCGGTATCTCCTCAGCTCCTTTATTTCTTATTGGATTATTTTACATATGTTCTTGAATGCCTAACAAGCTGACAAACTTCCGGAGAAGTTACTAGCAACTGTGAATATCTGCAACATCAGAAGTATCCTATACATTGCCATCTCAAGCAAAACAAGCAACCGAAACCGGAGGCGGAGACCAGCCTGACACCCAAGCCCCCACCGGTGATGCTCCCAGCATCGAAGGTCTCGGGACGACAACACCAGGCGCAGGTTTGCGAACAGCAAACCATGGATAGTCCACCACCCAGCCGTCCAGTTAGGACTAAATCGAGATCGAGAGCTCGTTGTGTTCCACACTTCCACGCAAGCCTCAAAGAGATGTCAGCAAAATTGATTGGGCTAGTTAGAGCCGAAGCCTACCAGGACTGTGGATTGTTCGAAGGGGCTACCGCAGTCTTCGTTATAAAGGGCCAATAATATAACACTGCGGTTTTTTGTCAGTAAAAGTCTGACACCCCCTCCCGAGCCAGCCAGAGTGAGAGAAGGTATTTCACGTAAAACAAGATACGTTGCCATCTTAGAAACAAGCATGGCGTCTTATTTTTAAATAACATAAACTTATGCTTGTCTGTGATTCCATCTGGTGGTAAGCACTCTGGGGAACATCAGGAAATCCGTAAGGTGTCCTCCGTGTCCCCCAGATCGAAGGCAACGAAGGCACGGGGTAAGGGATTAGTCAGTAAGAGTCTGACACACCCTTCCGCTCCGCCCAAGAGTGGGAGAAGTCAATCTGATGATTCCTCTACCATAAAAAAAGAAACTGGTGGTAAGCAGTGATGCAATCGTCTACCCTGAAAATGCCATCCTGATGATGATAGCTAAAAGGTTTCACTGTCCCTATATTAACCATTGTTATGTGCTTTATGTATGTAGTGACAACATCATAATTTATTATTATCAAATTAAATATTAAATTTCAATTTGAAGCTATACTATTATTTTATAATAATGCATCGGTTTTAATGTGTAATGTTTTTTGTGTGATGTAATTAATATTTGTATGTAATTTGTAGAATGGGAATAATTTCCTGAAAAATATGGTTATTATATAAACAACAGACTGTTTCAAGTCACGTAACCTTGCCCTCAAATCTGCGGTCGCTTACGAAACATTGATGCAACAATAAAATTCTGAGAACATAAAAAATAATAATGAATACGTCATTTGGAAAATGATTCTGGTCTACTCTATTATGGTTTGGAGATTCAACGCCGCCGAACCGCTGCCTCGCGCGATAAGTCACGGTATGGCAGATAGAAAGAATGAAAGAAAAATATTTATTTGACACATATAGACACACACAATCTGACTCCAGTCTTACCATGAAGTACCGTGTTACCCCAGTTAATGGGTTGTGGTTGTGGAGGTCTGGTAGGCAGCGGCTCCTCGTAAAATACTGGTATTCAGCTAAATCCGGCTTGACTGGAAGCCGACCCCAATATAGTTGGGAAAAGGCTAGGGCAGATGATGATGACACGTAGACACACACAATGTAGAAACGAACAATATAAAAAAAAAACCGGGCAAGTGCGAGTCGGACTCGCACACTGAGGGTTCCGTACCAATTTATCAAGATGAAAACAGTTCAATTCTCGAATCGAGTCTTAAAGATTTTACAAAAAAGAAAATCTTGTAATGTAACTAAAAATTTATGGTTTTCGGAATTTTTCCTTTATGTGTGCTATAAAACGTTGCTTCATGCCAAATTTCAAGATTCTAGGTCGACTGGAAGTACCCTTTAGGTTTTGATTCCCTTGCGAGTACTTGCGAGTTTCAAAATATGCAGCTTAAATTGCTGTTTCTTTTGATTGCGTTGACATAGAAGTTTGATTTTGTTACAGCTTAAAGGTATTATAGACCTGAGTATTTGGTATGAATTTCAATTTAATACCTTTACGCGTTTATGAGGAAATGGGTAGTAAGTTTAAAATTATTAAAAAAATATATATATGTGATGTAACTAAAAATTTATGGTTTTCGTAATTTTTCCTTTATCTATGCTATAAGACGTTGCTTCGTACCAAATTTCAAGATTCTGAGTTCACGGGAAGCACCCTGTAGGTTTTGATTCCCTTACAAGTGTCGAAAATTTACGGCATAAACGGCTGTATCTTTTGATTGCGTTGGCTTAGAAGTTTGATTTTTTTACAGCTTCAAGGGACAGTAGACCTGAGTAATTGATATAAATTTCAGCTTCATACCTCCACGCGTTCCTGAGAAAAAGGGTCTTGACAGACGGACGGACAGACGGACAACAAAGTGATCCTATAAGGGTTCCGTTTTTTCCTTTTGAGGTACGGAACCCTAAAAACAAAGAAGAAAATCTAGCACAGTGTGTGTCGCGGCTGCGCCAAATAGGCATAGACTTTCGGTGGTCTGGGCTTACCGCCATCACTATGGCGGTAAGCCCAGAGGGGGCTTAAGGAGTGGTCGAAAAGACGTCACGGCGTCCTCTCCTTCTGTATGACGCAGGTCCTCACCGGACATGGCAAGTTCGAGAGGTTTACTGCAGCGGATTCATGGGGAAGAAATACCCGCCTTTAAAAATTAAATAAAAATAACAATGACAATTTTATATAGGGATTTGCATCACATCCGCGCAACACAGCCAGTGCTTAGCAAAATGCTGCGGTTCGTGTATAAATAGATCGACCGGAGACCTGACCGGAGGTGTACCCTGATTGGGCGGAGCACCGCCGTGTCCTCGTGGAGGCGATCGGCAGCAACAACCTTGAGAAATTACATATGACACATGAAACATGAAATTGAATTTCTCTAACACTCTGCCCAAGAGCCGGAAAAGTCATTCTGAAGGGAGTGGAACTGAAGATGATAATGAAAAAAGTATCTGCGATAAGAATTAAAATGAAGACCTCTCTTTCTCCAGACCAGTTTGACTAGACCTGGGGCGCTGAAGTGCTTGCGTATTTTGAAGGCCTAGCTAGGCATAAACCCGAATGAATTAATGCAGACACAATTTAAATTGTCACTTACGGGATATCTTCCGTGGTTTTTAACAGTGTTTAATGCAGACACTCATCATCTGCCTAGCCTTTTCCCAATTATATTGGGGTCGGCTTCCAGTCCAGCCGGATTTAGCTGAATACCATCATTTTACGAGGAGCGGCTGCCTACCAGACCTCCACAACCCATTAACTGGGGTAATACGGTACTTCATGCAGACACTATCACCCCTTTTTTAAAGTGCAAAATCATCCAATGACTTCTGTCATGATGTCAGACGTTTACTGACTAAGACCGACTCCTATGTTCCCTTTTTGCCTTGTATTTCCAGACCCTGAGTTTCCCTTTCGGAAGCCAACCCACGGCACCAGAAAGCTTCGGTCCTACGGTAATATAGCTAATCTCAGGCTGGAAATTGGGTTTGAAATCCCAGACACTATACTTTTGTAAACAACATCTAAGTAAATATCTACATATTTTCAGATAATCCTTAATCGGCCGACAAAAACACAATTATCCTGTCAACATAATGCCGTTTTTATTTCAGACTATTATGGTGACAGCTATCACTCGAAGAATTTTCGTAATCGTACCTCCAAGAAACTTAAAAATACCATCTACAAAATTTTAGTCACCTGACCTACCGTACGCATACCTCTATTACTTATGATTTCAGTATAACTCCAATGACGTCAAACCATGTCCATAATTATTCTATCACTAAAACATAATATAGGTAAATAAGTTCAATATATAAACCGTACTAAATGTTTAACAGTCATTAGTTTCGACGGTAGCGTCCCCGCGTTCACTTCCTCCACCATCTGTTATTGTGGCTTCATATTCAGGCAAACTGATCAGTCCTCTAACAATGGAAACAACTGTTCTTCTGACCCTGATACTCTTCAGTGCTGTAGGAGCCAGGAACATTCCCACTGACATGGCTGAATCTTCAGAAGAATTGTATCAATTTGTAGAAGATAACGGTGATACAGAAGCAGCTCTGGAAGGTAAATCATTTTCTAAAGATCCAGTCGAAGATGCGGCCAGTGTAGAAGATGTGGAATTAGCAGCAAACGAAGAATCTGAAGAACGCAATTCTGTGGATGTTGACATCGTAGATATTACAGCAGAAGTGAATGAGAATCAAAATGAAGACAAGAAAACGGTGAATCAGTTAGAAGATAGAAACTCATTGAATGGCAATTCCTGTATGCGTGGTCAGGACAGAGTCCTTACTGTATGCATGAAAATAGATCAAGACCCAAGCATAACACCTAAAAACGAAAAGACACAGAAATAATACGTAAATGAAGACAAACGAGCCAAACCAGCGGTCTCGAATGCACCAGTCATTGAAAGAAAATCATTAAGACTCCAGGAAACTCTGATCATAGTTTCACTCATATTGTTGACACTGTATTTACTTAGATAATATCATTAATAATGTAAACCGTACTAATCAACTCAATACTTATTTATACAAATACATTAAATTAAAACACTACTGATATTTTTGTGTTTTTATTGTCAAGTTCTTACCATGCGGCTCGTTCTCCTGTCATCAGATTGCCTACTGCTACATACCCAACTGACTAAGAGCTCAAACACACGAGCGGCATGATACCAACGACAGAGGTAGCTGCAGCCATCGACGCGTCGGCGGCTGCTGTTGACGCTCGACGGCGGCCGTCGACCTTCCAACAAATGAAGATCAACGGCAGTCGTCGTGTGTGTCGACAGTTGCCACAGCCGCATGTAGTCGGCTGCAGTTACCACTGCCGTTGGCAACATACCGCTCTTGTGTATGAGCTCTAACGATCGCCACAGAATGTATTATTCTGTCTTCTTTTGTTGAGTTACCTCCTCTCTCAATAAGCGCTTGAGACTATTCTGTATAAATAAAACTAGTCTTTGCATAGAGAATGTTACTTGTGCATAGTTGTAATTAATCATTAGGTACAAGAATTATCGATTAAAAGAATAATCAGTTTAGTTTGTTTTGGGAACACATTCATTGTGCGTAAAGCAAAGCAATAGAATTCCCTGCCAGAGTCCGTGTTTCCGAATGGCTACAACCTGGGAATCTTTAAGTCAAGAGTGAACAGGTTACTTCTAGGCAAACGCGCTCCATCGTCGATCGCATCGTCACTTTCCATCAGATGAGATAGTGGTCAAGCGTGAACCTATCGACAATAAAAAACAGAACTGTCCTGATTCATCCGTTATCTAGCTTTTTTATAGTCTTTAGCCAAACGTGTTATTACTACTAACTTAGACTTCGACTTGGTCGACGTAAACTTTTAAAACTGCACAAATGCCAATGCTACTCGTATAAACTTATAATTATTTTATTTTATTTGCACATACAACTGAGCCAAAAACGCCAATTATGTTCGGTAAATATAGTACAGCGAGATATATGGACGTCAGTGAAACAGTAACATGTTTTCTTTTTGCTTTGGGAAGTTATCCAATGACTTCTTCCACTCAACGGTAGAGCGGGAGAGCGTGTCAGAGTAACTAAAACTACACCTGTGTCCTTCAGTTACCCTATCATCTACCTAGCTTTTTCCCAACTAACATTGGGGTCGGCTTCCAGTCAAGCCGGATTTAGCTGAATACCAGTATTTTACGAGGAGCGGCTGCCTACCAGACCACAACCCATTAACTGGGGTAACACGGTACTTCATGGCAAGACTGGAGTCAGATTTAGGTACTGGCTTCTGACTATCCGTAACGACTGCCAAAGATCTACAAATGACAGCCGGGACCTACGGCTTAGCGTGCTTTTCGAGGCACTGAGGAAACTCGGTATGTTAAGATGGTCACCTATCCACAAACCACCCTTGGCAAGCGTTGCTTAACCTTGAAGATGGACCCGTGCGGCTGTTATTATCTAGCCACGAGCTCCTCGTCCTTCAGTTACCCATGGCGTTCTGTAAGTGCTTATATACAGAGTCGCGTCGTGCGGCCCGCAGCCAATTCAAACATATGACATTGTAGGAGAGTGTTTACGGAGACGCGTTTTTATACGCGTTTACTTAAAATCTACTGCACCTAATGTGTTACTGCCAATCAGGTAAACTGCAATATGTGTAACCACGTCCACCTGGGAGGTGATTGCTTTTTTTGGAGTTCTAAGATATACGAGTATGTATGCTTAGGTCTAGTTTAAACTCCAGATCTCCCACAAAAACAAATTGATCTATTTAATTGCTTACATTTTTCTGCCAAATATTGGTTGAGGAGCTCGTGGCTAGATAATAACAGCCGCACGGGTCGATCTTCAAGGTTAAGCAGCACTTGCCAAGGTTGGCCTGTGGATGGGTGACCATCTTAACATAACGAGTTTCTTCCGTGCCTCGGAAAGCACGTTAAGCCGTTAGTCCCGGCTGTCATTTGTAGATCTTTGGCAGTCGTTAAGGATAGTCAGAAGTCAATAAATCTGACTCCAGTCTTGCCATGAAGTACCGTGTTACCCCAGTTAATGGGTTATGGAGGTCTGGTAGGCAGCCGCTCCTCGTAAAATACTGGTATTTAGCTAAATCCAGCTTGACTGGAAGCCGACCCCAATATAGTTGGGAAAAGGCTAGGCAGATGAATAGTCTCAAGCGCTTATTGAGAGAGGAGGTAAGTCAACAAAAGAAGATAGAATATTACATTCTGTCCCGATCGTCAGAGCTCATACGCACGAGAGGCATGTTGCCAACGGCAGTGGTAACTGCAGCCGTCTACACAGGGCGGCGGCAGCCTCGACCTAAGACACTTGACACAGTCATGACGGCTACCGTTGATTTACATTTGTTGGTCGACGGCCGCCGTCGAGCGTCAACAGCAGCCGCCGACGCGTCGATGGCTGCAGCTATCTCTGCCGCTCGTATCATGCCGCTCGCGTGTTTGAGCTCTTAGTCAATTGGGTACGTAGCAGGAGGCAATCTGATGACAGGAGGACGAGTCGCATGGTAAGAACTTAACAATAATAACTCAAAAGTATCAGTGGTATTTCAATTTAATATATTTGTATAAGTATTGAGTTGATTTTAGTACGGTTTTAATTTTTAGAATTTCTCTATTTTTAAGTTTAAGTACATAAATATTAATATTATTATCAAAGTAAATATAGTGTGAACAATATGAGTGAAAGTTTGATCAGACTTTCCTGGAGTCTTGAAGGTTTTCTTTCAATTTCTGGTGCATTCGAGACTCGTTTGTCTACATTTATGTATTCTTTCTGTGTGTTTAGACTTTAGGTGTTGTGCTTGGGTCTCTATCTTTATTGATGCAAACACCATTAGCATATCTGACCTGATTAGGCAAACAGGGGGCTGTAAAATTGGATCTATCTCCTAACTGATTCAGCGTTTTCTTGTCTTCATTTTGATCCTCATTCACTTCTGCTGTAACATCTACGATGTCAATATCCACAGCATTGCGTTCTTCAGATTCTTCGTTTGTTGCTAATTCCACATCTTCTACACTGGCCGCATCTTCGACCGGATCTTTAGAAAATAATTTACCTTCCAAAGCTGCTTCTGTATGACTGATATCTTCTACAAATTGATACAATTCTTCTGAAGATTCAGTCATGTCAGTGGGAATGTTCCTGGCTCCTACAGTACTGAAGAGTATCAGGGTCAGAAGAACAGTTGTTTCCATTGTTAGAGGACTGATCAGTTTGCCTGAATATGAAGCCACAATAACAGATGGGAGGGATGGAGGAAGTGAACGCTGGGACCACAGAACATATAAAGGAAGTTAGAAAGGCCTTGTGGGCGGGGCACGCGCGCCGCGGTTATGAGCGAATGCTCAAAATCAACCGAAATTGACTTTACCGGTCAGCAATCGTGCTTTTGTTTTCACAGCGTACGTAAGCTCCGCAAAAATATTAAATTATGCCGTCTTGCGCTATTGTAACGTGTCGGAAAAGAAGCCAGGTGTGTAGTGTAGCACGAGAAGGGATTTTTTTCCACCGGTAAGTCCAAAAACATTAAAATACTTGTGATATTTGTAATTATAACATTAGTATTATGAAGTTTGTAGACAAAAACGATATAATCGCAATCAGACCAATAGTAATATATTGCTTGCAATAGATTTGCACTTCGTGCAAAATGCTACCCCATTTTGCACGACGTGAGCGATCGCGCAATGTATTACGTTCACTGCGAGAGAACCAAAAGTACAATTCCACGAAATTTTGACATATCGATAGTGCTGTGCCAATTTGTAAACAATGTCGATAATTACTATGATACAAATGATTATTATCAATAGTACACTTTATAACTAAAATAATATTATTTATTACGATTAATAGATTTTGAGTAAGGTTTTTATGTATTTTTTGTATTTAAATTTTATAAATTTTTAATTGAAACTGACATAATTATGATTTAATATGTTTAAGGTTTCCAACAGACCCAGGTATAAGAAAACTATGGATTGAGACAACTGGTAGAATTGATTGGATCCCTACTAAATGTAGCACAATTAGTTCGCAACATTTCGATGATGATAATTACATAACAACAAAGTCAGGGAAAAGAAACTTAAAATCAGGTGCTTATCCGCACAGATATATCGTTAAACACATAACGAGTTCAGTAAGTAAAGCTATTGAATTAAAAGTAATTAAAGCTATATATATTTAAATCCAGCATAATTCGTCGTTCGTGTTATTTGTAATGTTGTTTGCATCTATAAATGAAGTATGAACTCTTATTTTGAGCCACATGGCTATAATATTACAATTTGCGTTCAGTGTATAATTCTGCGCAGGACTGAGATAGGACTCTTATTTTACATTCTGTGAAGGTGGTTCATGCTAAAACGATGTCGGCAGTTGATCTTCGGTGTATAAACTGTGATGTGCGTTTATCACGCCTTCGCCGACATGTCTTTTATCCTGTTGACGACCATCGTATTGATGGACCATGGATCATCTTGGATGCGGATGCAAATTCCGCAAATGGTACGTTCTCCTCTTCTTCTTCTGCCTGGCGTTAATCCCGGCCATTGCCAGGGTCCGCCTTCCGACTAAGTATTCTCCACTTTGCCCGATCTTTAACATCCTTCTCAGTGAGGCCATTGGCTCTCATGTCGGACTTGACGACGTCCAGCCAGCGCTTGCGAGGGCGACCACGGGACCTAGCCCCAAGGACAGCCATATCCATGCATCCCCGACCAACGTACTCCCTAGGGCGGCGCATGATGTGGCCATACCATCGCAGACGACACTCTTGCAGTTTTTCCCCCACGTCACGGACACCAAGACTACCTCGGATGAATGAGTTGCGTATGCGATCGGATCGCGTTACGCCGCTCATCCACCTCAGCATCTTCATCTCCGTGACGCGAAGCTCCTGGGTGTGTCTGCTTAGTGCTGGCCAACATTCGCCACCGTACAGGAGGACAGGCCGTATGATGCATTTATATATCTGCCCTTTGAGCCTCGGAGGCATTTTACGGTCACATAAAACGCCCGTTACCTCGCGCCATTTTGCCCATGCCGCGCCTATACGTGCTTGGACATCGTCATCCACGCTGCCAGACTCGTGCAGCACGGATCCAAGGTACCGGAACTTATCAGACTTAGTGATCAAATCCGACCCTATCCGGATAGTACTTGAATCCGTGCCACCACAGGACATGTACTCAGTCTTCGCCACATTTAGTCTCCGCAAATGGTACGTTAATTACTATTAAATGTGACGTAACACAAAAATCCTTCTGATTGAAATGTATGATTTATATGCCGTCGTCCTATTTGGCTAACTATCGCACGATTGAACGATGTGATTTCGTCGCACGAAAACAGACTTAACTAAGGCTATTATAGAAAAGTATATTAATTTTAGATTGCATTTCATTTTGAAAAACTCCACTTTAAAAGAGAGCAAGCGTATCCTACACTTAATAAATACGTATTATTTCAGGGACAATATTTTTTTCCTTTTGAACTGGTGATAAGCACCAGAAATGTAAGGTCGAGAGACAACCGACTTTCTCTAATAATAATCAAATAATAAACATGGTAAATATTCCATGTTAAATCCTAATTTTAATAATAAAATTGGTTTTAATAATTCAGTTATGTATTTTTTTTTATTTGTTTCTATATTCGCATGAATACTCGTACGTGTTCACAACATTATTACAGAAGTCCACATAGTCCACAATACTTGCAAAGTTAGAAGCAAGATTACATTAATTTTATCGATATCAATAATCGATCTTTTGGTCGCCCTAGCATACATGAGATTTTTATGCGTGTATGAGTGTACGTCAAATGCAGTAATTGCGTTAGTGTGACAACCAATAACAAGCTCACGATCGAAGTGTATGTTGTTTATTTGTGTGCGTAATCCGCGTAGGCATTGGTTTTCTGCTTGTAGTGAAATAAAAGAGTGGGAGACAAACGGCGACACGCGTTCCGATACAAATCAGGAACTATTTCCTTTCTAACTTCCTTTATATGTTCTGTGGCTGGGACGGTAACGTCGGAACTAATGACTGTTACACATTTACTTCGGTTTATATATTAAACTTATTTACCTGTATGCGTTTCAGTGTTATAATAATTATAGATAATTATGATTCGACGTCATTGCAGTTATTCTGAAATAATGATGAGGTATCCGTACGGTAGGTCAGGTAAAATTTAGTACTTACATGGTATTTTTAAGTTTATTGGAGGCACGATTACGAAAATTCTTCGAGTGATAGCTAGAATCTTATAAATATTTGTTTTATATACCTTCACCATAATAAATGAAATATAATGAAAATAAAAACGAAATTATGTTGACAGGATAATTGTGTTTTTGTCGGCCGATCAAGGATTATCTGAATCATCTGCCTAGCCTTTTCCCAACTATATTGGGGTCGGCTTCCAGTCAAGCCGGATTTAGCTGAATACCAGTATTTTACGAGGGTCGGCTGCCTACCAGACCTCCACAACCCATTAAGTGGGGTAACACGGTACTTAATGGCAAGACTGGAGTCAGATTTACTGGCTTCTGACTAACCGTAACGCCTGCCAAAGATTTACAAATGACAGCCGGGACCTACGGCTCAACGTGCTATCCGAGGCACGGAGGAAACTCGTTATGTTAAGATGGTCACCCATCAACAGACCAACCTTGGCAAGCGTTGCTTAACCTTGAAGATCGACCTGTGCGGCTGTTATTATCTAGCCACGAGCTCCTGGATTATCTGAATATAAACCAAAAAAAAAAACTATAAAAACCAAATAAACTAGAAAAACTAAATAAACTAGTGCGCCTCACCATCGACGATTGCATCACTGCTTACCATCAGGTGGGATCGCAGTCAAGCGCTAGTTTATAAACATTAAAAAAAAAATGTAGATATTTACTTAGATGTTGTTTGCAAAATATATAGTATCTGGGATAACGAGTTTCCTCCGTGCCTCGGAAAGCACGTTAAGCCGAAGGTCCCGGCTGTCATTTGTAGATCTTTGGCAGTCGTTACGGATAGTCAGAAGCCAGTAAATCTGACTTCAGTCTTGCCATGAAGTACCGTGTTACCCCAGTTAATGGGTTGTGGAGGCCTAGTAGGCAGCCGCTTCTCGTAAAATACTGGTATTTAGCTAAATCCGGCTTGACTGGAAGCCGACGTCAATTTAGTTGGGAAAAGGCTAGGTAGATGATGATGGTATCTGGGATTCTGAACCCAATTTCCAGCCTGAGATCAGCTACTCATAAATTACTGTAGGGCCGAAGCTTTCTGGTGCCGTGGGTTGGCTTCCGAGAGGGAAACCCAGAGTCCGGGAATGCAAAGCAAAGCGCTCTCACTCCACCCTAGAGCGGGAGAAATCATTTGGATGATTTCCAAGCTTAAAAACAGATGGTGAAGGGGTCTGCATGAACTTATGCGGCTTATGCCAGCGCCCAGGCTATAGGTACCCTGTGGTCTGACAGGCCCCTGCGCTCGCCTCAGAGCAACCATACAATTTCCACTGGATAAAAAGGGCTGCTAGGGTTCCATTTTCAATGTTTTTAGGCTTTTAAATTAAGACAGCTAAACTAGCTGCTTACTTTTATTGATGATGTTGGGGGCGGTTGATAATTTCCTCTATTAAGATTATTTTAAGCGTTTCTAGTCTCGACATGCCATAATTATGGTGGTAAGTTCCCTCTTTGAGAAGTAGTCACGGCGTCCTCGCCTTCCGTATGACGCATGTCTTCACCAGACATTTTAAGTTTGGGAGGTTTACAAACGCCCATAGACTGCGATACAACACTGATGAAACACGCGACGGCGCCGTTCCGTAGCGCCGCCTTTTGTGTCAACAAGCTCTCTCAGTGATCCATAAAACACTGTGCGCCGTGCTTACGGACGAGAATTCACCTTAGGTACGTTTTTTTTTCTGTTAGGGGAATCATCAGAATGCCTTCTCCCGCTCTTGGGCGGAGCGGGAGGGCGGAGCGGGAGGCTCTTACTGACTATACCCCTACCCCGTTCCTTCGTTGCCTTTGTTCTGGGGGGGACTCGGTGTCAACCTTTAGGAATACCACGTGTCCCCCCAGAGGCTTCGGCCCTGCCAGGCCCCTACAGTTTGCTGACATCTCCTTGAGGCGCGCGTGGAACAGAACGCGCGCAGATTATTTCCAGACTGCCGGACGGCGAGCTACCCAGTGCTCGCTGTCCGCGAAACCGCGCCTACGGTGGTCGGAAATCGGGATCTCGGCGGCGGCGGCGTGAGGACCGTTCCCTCACGCGCTCGCGGTCAGCAGCCTCCTTCACGAGCATTACTGCTTCGCAGAAGGAGGCGACCGCATGCCACCCCTCCTCGCTCCGGACCATGGCCTGAACCAGGGCCCGGCGCGAGAGGTCGCCGCCGCCGATAGCCTCCACAAGGACACGGGGGTGCTCTGCCCAAGCACCTTAGGTACGTACGGAGCAAAACCGTGCCGTGCTCGGGCTTAAGAATCTTCCTCGGACGCCTTGGCGGGCAGCACTACTCTGCACGCCCCGCGTCTCCGTAAACGACATCGTTCATTGCCATTCAATATTTGTGTTTGCGCGTTGGGTTCTCTGTTAACAGTAAAAACGCCCAACACGCCGCGAAACGCGTGAGACGCCATGCTACTCGCAACGCGTGACGCCCTGCGTCTCCAAGCAGGCACTTTTAAGTCATTTCTTGCAGCTCTCTTTCTCTCTTTATTCTTTGCTTCGTTCGCGTGGATGTCGGAACTTAACAATGTATTTTTTAGTGCGGAGCGTAGTTGGAAGATGTAATACCAATACAAATATAATTTATTTATTCTAGTCGTTCTTTATAAACAAAATTAGCTGTGGAATCATCTGGAGCGTACACAAAAATATTATTGGGGTTGTTTACGCGTGAAAGAGCTACGTATAGTTGTTTATTGTACACAGATATTTTTTACATACATTAAAATAGGACAGGTGATGCCATAGGTGGTGGTGGTCAGCTCAGAGGATTATGGACATTCTTTGACGCATTTAAGCTACAGTTTCTTTGTATTCCACATTATATGTGCTTACTTTTTTCCAGAATAATAAATACATTTTTCCTGTGGGCTGGGTAAACCTAGATATTTGCTGCATAATTTTCCGCTACAT
Organism: Mythimna separata; assembly: GCA_030763345.1. Classification (NCBI taxonomy): domain Eukaryota; kingdom Metazoa; phylum Arthropoda; class Insecta; order Lepidoptera; family Noctuidae; genus Mythimna; species Mythimna separata. Next base: position 366,388 of record CM061188.1, on the reverse strand, counting down.
CCAATTACTTAATCTACAGGAATAAATGGACAAATAATTATAGGTAATTAGTGTCCGATCGAAAGTACGGTTTCGGCCAAAAATCAAGTTTCGGCCGCAATTTCTATTTGTGCCAAAATTGGCCGAAACTTTTACCGAAACCGAAGCTGATTTCGGAAGTCGTTGTGCACTCTTGCCTAACTTCGTTTCTCGCGGCAACGCTTTGACAGACGCTGGCGGCCCTGTTCGGGAACTGTCGTGCCCCATTCGAATAGCTTACAGAGCTCAACTTAGTGCAATATTCTTTAGAGTTCATTTTACGTTTATTTTCTGTACTTTTGAATGATTTATAGTATATAGTAGTTGAATATCGAGTCAGTAATTTTGTTTTGTTGTTAAGAAAAGAGAAAACCAATCAAATCACAATGCAGAATAATGGAATTTTATACTTGAGCACGTGAGTTTCGGTTTCGGTTTCGGCCGGAAAACTAGTTTCGGTCGGACTCTAATTATTATATTTTTCTGGACTGTTGCCCTCCTCCTCGCGTCGTATTTTCTGAGTGTCACCTCCATGTGAATTGTGATTATTGAGAGAGGAAGTAAATATTGAGATGAAAAGAATATACCTTATGCCAAATACATAGTCAAAGTGCCAAGGAGTCTGATGACGGACCGATGAGCAGAATGGTTGGTATATATAAAAATAATGTCACAAAATTATCAGTCCTAGGGTTGCATTTTATTATAGATTTATGTATTAAACTCAGTTTAGATGAACAATACAGTACTCTGCAGAATTTCTCTATTATTAGCATTAACAAGTAGAGACCTGCCAACGGATAGTGAAACCATAACTGCCACATACGCAGACGACACTGCCCTGCTATCTGTCCATCAGGACCCAGCAGTAGCAACAGCCAAACTTCAGGTTCATGTTGATAAGGTAGAAGAGTGGCTCGATAAATGGCGCATTAGGCCTCTACCTCGAATCTGGCAGTGGGGCGGCGGCGGCGGCGGCGCGGGAGCGGCAGGATGTTATGCATAAAATCAAATGGACCGGCCCTCGAATTCAGCTGCGTGGCAGCGGGGCGGGCGCGGGCAGCGAGCGTTGTACTTTAGCCAAGCGGTGACCGCCCGCGTGTCTGCGTTGCAGCGATGTGCAATTTATTTTTGTGACGTGTCGAAATATCCTCTAAAATCAAGTATAATTTTTCTGCTGGAGACATACCTCTAAATCGCCTTTGATAGAATTCAAGAATATAGTCAAAAGTTTCTATGACGAGCAATCAGCCCCCTAGTTTCGAGAACGGGTCTGCGATGCCCGCCTCGCTCCCGCGCCGCCGTCGCCACCGCCCCGCTGCCCGCAAAATTCGAGGCAGAGGCCTTAAGGCTAATCAGAGCAAGTCTACCCACGTCACCTTCACTCTTAGAAAACAGACCTGCCCGCCAATAAAACTACACAATGAAGACATTCCCCAAGGTGAGAATGCAAAACATCTCGGAATGCATCTCGACCGAAGACTGACCTAGAGAGAGCACATTTGGACCAAGCGCAAACAGCTGGACACAAAGCTCAGAACGATGTACTGGCTGATAGGCCGTAAGTCAAGACTGTCACACGAAAGCAAATTAGCAGTATATAAGACCATACTCAAGCCAATCTGGACCTACGGCATTCAATTGTGGGGTACTGTCAGCAACAGTAACATTGAGATTCTTGAAAGATTTCAGAGCAAGACATTGAGAGCCATGATAGACATACCTTACTACGTGAGCAACAAATACATATATGAAGATCGAAATATCAGTACCGTTAAAGAAGAAATAGCTAAACATAGTAAATGTTACCAGAGGAGGAGCTCGTGGCTAGATAATAACAGCCGCACAGGTCGATCTTCAAGGTTAAGCAACGCTTGCCCAGGTTGGTCTGTGGATGGGTGACCATCTTAACATAACGAGTTTCCTCCGTGCCTCGGAAAGCACGTTAAGCCGTGGGTCCCGGCTGTCATTTGTAGATCTTTGGCAGTCGTTGCGGATAGTCAGAAGCCAGTATATCTGACTCCAGTCTTGCCATGAAGTACCGTGTTACCCCAGTTAATGGGTTGTGGAGGTCTGGTAGGCAGCCGCCAGCCGCTCCTCGTAAAACACTGGTATTCAGCTAAATCCGGCTTGACTGGAAGCCGACCCCAATATAGTTGGGAAAAGGCTAGGCAGATGAGTAAATGTTACCAGAGTAGAGTATCATCACACATTAATGAACTGGTCTTCAAGCTGCAGGGTGCAGGAAGTATCACATATAGCCGACTCTTCAGTCGGCACGGTGTTCCTACGCTGGCCGCTAGATTTGAGTTGAAAAAAAAAAATCGGATGAAGGGACTGCCTACAGTAACTCCTTCTGCCATTAATGACAGAATTATATTTAATATCATGAGATCGGCTCGTGTCAACACAGATCGCCATGTTACAGAAGAGAAAAGAAAAAAAATTAATTATTAGCATTACTTAAATATCAGTATTATGTATTAGTTATATAGGTTTATACAGTGTCAACTATAGATATATGATTAATTTTATGATTAGATTATCCTGATGTTTCGAAGATCTCCTTTCAACTGCTGGTGGTGCATTGCCGTTAGTCATCTTTATGTATTACTAGCTGTCCCCTGCGGTTTCACCCGCATTTTTCGTTACTGCTCCGCTCCCGTGGATCGTAGCGTGATGTTATATAGCCTATAGCATTCCTCGATAAATGGGCTATCTAACACTGAAAGAATTTTTCAAATCGGACCAGTAGTTTTAGAGATTACCCCTACATAAAAACTTACAAATTTTACCTCTTTATAATATTAGTATAGATAGACTAGCTGCTGCCAGCGGTTTCATCCATGTCATAGTAGTAAATAATTACAAGAAAACATGCTACCGGGATAAAAATAACCCTATGTGAAAGGACATGGTCATAGAAATCCATTTAATCGTTCGTGAAGAAGTAACAAACACACACAAACTTTTAAGTTTATAATATTTGTTATATTACACTGTGTAGCGTGATTTCTATGAGTTTTTGTCTTCTGGTGTTTTAGCTGTCCCGTCTTTATAAAGGCATATTCCGCCAGCATATCTCTCAGAGCCATCGGGACAGTGGTTACCTTCAACGACCGTTCTATCTTCCAACTCTTTAACTGCTTCCTTGTCTTTATGTTTTACTTCAACAGAGTCTAATACTGCTGTCATATTATCCATGTATTGATTGTCATCCACTTTAGCTGTAGCATCTTCTATGTCGATGTCCACAGCATTGCGTTCTTCAGATTCTTCGTTTGATGTTAGCTGCACATCTTCTAGATTGACCACATCTATGACTGGTTCTTCAGGAATGACTATACCTTCAAGAGCTGCTTTTGGATGACTGTTATCTTCAACGACTTCATATAATTTTTCTAAAGATTCAGCATTGTTAGCCGGAATGTTCCGGGCTCCTACAGTACTGAAGAGTATCAGGGTGAAGAGAACAGTTACATCCATTGTAAAAGGACTGGTTAATTTAACTGGTGGTAGGAAGAAACGACCGCTTTCAGGATTCAGTTTGAAATAATGACTGTCTAACGTATAGTCTGGTTTATATATGTATCCTGCCGTCTATTCACATGTCGATGATATAACATTGACAATATGATCTGACGCAATTGTAGCAACTTTATCCCCAATCAGGTTTTACCATAATTTCAGTACCGAGTAATATGTGTACCTATCTCCACTCTGGGAACGCTGGAAAGTTCTGTGCGTAATTCCTGCTAATTGCTGGCCATTAAAGGGAGTGACACACCTTTTCGTATACGTTTCTAAATTTCTATTTATAGATACGTTCGTTATAAATTGTCATACGAGTAGTTATAATAGATAATTAGGCACATTACTCGCTGAACAAATAGCCGTTGCGGCCGAAAGAGACTGCAGTGGTACCGGAAGAGGCAGCTTTGGAAGGCCTCCTAAAAATTGAACCGATGACCTAGTCAGGGTTGCAGGAATCCGATAGATGTGAGAAGCAGAAGCAGAGGACCGTCCATTGTGGCGAAACTTGAGAGAGGCTTATATCCAGCAGTGAAGTTTCAGGTGAAATGATTATGATATATTTGGTTAACCAATATCAGTTATAGACGTAACTGACAGAATTAGCAAAGAAGAGTCAAGTCAAGAGCCTAGCAAACCAGTGGCAGTGGAGCGGAGGACACCTGAAGTAGAGACCGCGTACCGACAGCCGTAGCCTGTGGGGCTCCTGGCTAGATTGAACAGTGTCGTGTTGTAGCTTGGGACAAGCCTGACTAGCAACCAACAAGGTGGCGCGCATTATTCCACGCGCCTTTCTTAAGCGTAAAGGAGACCCACTTTCCAACATAGGAGGAGACTAATGGGATCAGGTCACCTTAAATCTGGGGCAGCGCAATCAAACTGCATCCGCAGCCCCCGACACATGAGTACAAGGGTACACCAGGGTGGTTTTAGTCAGTAAAAGTCTGACAGACCCTGGATTTCCGCACCGACAAAAGAGGCTTATTTAGCAGTGGACTGCGGGTTGAGTTTACTGTCTGACTCCAAGTTTTTCTTACAAAAGCAAAGCCTTCGACTACTGAGCCCTTACTGGTTTGTTGAGATCTCTTTGAAGCACATGGAACTAAAACGAAAGAATAATACTACATAATAACGTTATCTACTCGTCCGTACGTCTCGGACATTACCGAGAACATTATTGAATGAAGGAAGCGATCAATGAATTATTCTATGAATGGACCTCAGTCCGCGACTACCGGAGTACGCACGTGGCGACTCGTATCGCGAGGGCACTTTTGTCCTGTTACCGGAGGCAGGTCAACGGAAAGTGATTAATTGCTGTATACGGGAAAATATGGATGCTTTAATTAAACTGAATTCAATTAGTTACCTATAATTGCTTAGTTTGATACCCATTACAGGGATGTAAAGGAAGGTGTACTGAAATCCCAGGCGTCAGTGCGTATGATATGTCTGAATGATTACGTCAAAGACTAGAGAGCGTGAGAATTTTACCTCACTGTAACAACTACGGAAATCCGTGGGCGTATGTCCAACAGTGGACGTCTTTCAGATGATGATAAAGGTGGGCTTCTAAGATGTGAAGCTCTATCACCTCTTAAAAAGCTACCTTGATATGCCTGGTATAGTTCATCAAAGAGGGTCTCCCCTAAACTTTTACGTATGACGTGACGCTGGCTTTTCCTAGGGTGGGCTGAAGTCTTCTCGGACCATAGTCTTATTTCCGAAAGAAAAACCCGCAATGGGCAAAGAAGAAACATAGCTGTAGTTTTATTCAGTAAAAGTCTAACACACCCTCTGGCTCCGCCCTAGGGTGGGAGAAGTCATTAGATAATTTCCCGCCTACAAAAAAAGAACAGGGAGTCCATATTTCTTCCAGCGCATCGAAAGGCGAAAAGCGGGCACAAGAGAGCCCAGAATAGCCATTTTCCGCTGAAGACCGTTGATTTTAGTCCTACAGCCCGTATAACTGAACCGGCGCAAAAAACCGGGCAAGTGCGAGTCGGACTCGCGTACTGAGGGTTTCGTACCAACCTACCTATAAAAACAGTTTAATTCTCGAATCGAGTCTTGAAGACTTTTCAATTTTTTTTTCTTGTGACGTAACTAAAAACTTTCAGTTTTCAGACTTTTCCCGATATTAGTGCTATAATACCTTGCTTCGTGCCAAATTTCAAGATTCTAGGTCAACGGGAAGCACCCTATGAGTTTTGATTCCTTTGACAGTGTCGAAATGTACGTTTTTTGCAACATAAACGGACGTATCTTTTTTTCCCGTCAACTTACAAGTTTGATTTTTGCACAACTTCAAGGGACCGCGGATTTCAATATATGGTTTTAATTTCAACTTGATACCTTCACGGGTTCCTGAGAAAAAGGGTCTTGACAGACGGACGGACAGACGGACAACAAAGTGATCCTATAAGGGTTCCGTTTTTTTCTTTTGAGGTACGGAACCCTAAAAAATAAAAGATCATCGATCGCTCAACACCCGCATAGTGGCGGTGAACTTCTTCCCGAGATCCTCAGAGATCGGACAGCTATATGGAGAAAGCAGCCGCTCCACCCCATCTCCAATAGTCCAACCAAGCGCTCGAAATGCTTTTCAAAGATCCGCCGACTGTCCAGGTTTAACTCAATGTACCGATGGACCTGGATTGAAGCATTTCCTAAGGAGGTAAATACACATAAATACAATAACATCTACCACCATCTTACATTATAGCCTTACTCTATTTATGGCAGAACTATGATTTAAATGCAATATGATTACACGAAGTGAGTTATAGCCTGAAGAATCACCAAGTGGCAGTGTTCAGGGCACATTGCTAGAACCGACACCGGTTCTAGAGAGCGACTACGTATGAGAAGACGCAGCGTTAGATGGTCTCCCACAACGTGGACCGATGACCTTGTGAGGGTCGCGACAATCCGATAGATACGACTGGTCGTTGTGGCGACACTTGGGGGAGGCCTATGTGGAGCAGTGTACGTCTTTCGGCTGAAGTGATGATGATGAGTTGAAATGGGTCATGGTACTAAATAAATCGCCAGAAAACTGCATATTTCAATATTAGCCTAGACCTTGTAAACTGCATTACTCATAACGTAAATAAACAGCTATAAATAAATAACGCTAGTTATTCCGGTTGGCCGCTACTAGAAGCGAGTCAGGTGCCGGTGTTTACTGGCTTCAAGATGAGTCAAGAATATTATAATATCAGGTAAAGTACCTAGTTTTACATTAACATTACCAAGGCTAGAGCTACTGACATGATTTTAAAAATGTCTGTGACCGGTGGAGAGCTATAGGCCGCGCCAGATAAACGTGGAATAACGGTCATTCACCCATCTACATTTATTGTCATTCGTAATTTGAAAAGGAAATAAAGACATAAACCTTCACGTTTTCTAGTCTTGAAAAATAGTTCATTGTTTTTTTTTTCATGTAGGTACCTTCGTAGAGATATTAGGAAAAGAGCAATGAACTTTATTCCAAGCTTATCTGGCGTTTCATCTGCCTAGCCTTTTCCCAACTATATTGGGGTCGGCTTCCAGTCAAGCCGGATTTAGCTGAATACCAGTCTTTTACGAGGAGTGGCTTCCTATCACACCTCCTTAACCCATTAACTGGGCTAACACGCAACTTCATGGCAAGACTGGAGTCAGATTTACTGGCTTTTGACTCTCCGTAACGACGTACGATCTACAAATGACAGCCGGGACCTACGTCTTAACGTACTTTCCGAGGCACGGAGGAAACTCAGTATGTTAAGATGGTCACCCATCCACAGACCAACCTTGGCAAGCGGTGCTTAACCTTGAAGATCGATCCGTGCGGCTGTTATTATCTAGCCACGAGCTCCTCAACTATTATCATAATATCTTCTAGTAGCTGTCCCCTGCGGTTTCACCCGCATTTTTCGTTACTGCTCCGCTTCCGTGGGTCGTAGCGTGATGGTATATAGCCTATAGCATTCCTCGATAAATGGGCTATCTAACACTGAAAGAATTTTTCAAATCGAACCAGTAGTTCCAGAGATTACCCCCTACATACAAACTTACAAATTTTACCTCTTTATAATATTAAGTATAGAATATTATCATAATCCCGTAAAGCTAAATCCGGTTTGACTCGAAGCCGACCCCAATATAGTTGGGAAAAAGCTAGGCAGATGATGATGATAATCCCGTAAATACATACGTGTTGCGGTCGTAAATGATATTTAAAAATGAACATAAAACCTGACGCCATGACACTGACCTGAAACAAACAAAAAACTTTATTTAGAAATATTGATTTTTTTTAAAGGAAATCAATTAGGAAAAGAGCAATGAAATTTATTCCAAGCTTATCTGGCGTTTGGTATACACTATTGCCGAGGTCTGTAATGATGACCTCTTTGACATCTTAGAAACAAAAAAAAACTAAATTGAAATCGCTTCACCCGTTCGGGTTCGGGTTCGCTATGGTGCCACAGACAAACAAACACACACACAGACAGACAGACACGTCAAACTTATAATACCCCTTTTTGCGTTGGGGGATAAAAATATCGACGGATAAGTGACGTACCAGGCAAATGCATGTTATAATATCATACACGATCCGCCAATTCGCACTGGGCCCGCGCGGTGGATTATGGCCCATTCCCTCTTCTAGAGAGGAGGCCTGAGATCCAGCAGTGGGAACATTTTAAAGCCAATAATGCTAAAATATCATACATACTCGTATGTGACAGGTTTTTAGGGTTCCGTAGCCAAATGCAAAAACGGAACCCTTATAGTTTCGCCATGTCTGTCCGTCCGTCCTCGCTTAATCTCTGTGACTGTTAGCACTAGAAAGCTGAAATTTGGTACCAATATGTATATCAATCACGCCGACAAAGTGGTAAAATAAAAATTGGAAAAAAATGTTTTATTAGGGTAGCCCCACATGTAAAGTGGAAAGTTATTTTTTTTTTTAGTTTTTACCCTAACGTGTAATATATTGTTCGATAGGTATTTAAAAATGAATAGGGGTTTACTAAAACCATTTTTTGATAATATCAATAATTTTGGAAATAATCGCTCCAAAAGTAAAGAAGAACGTGTGTGTCCCCCTCTAACTTTTGAAACATGAGTTTAGAAAATATGAAAAAAATCTGAAAAGTAGAGCTTTATAAAAACTTTCTAGAAAAATTATTTTGAACAGGATGGGACGAACAGTTTTTGAAAAATTGGGGATACTTATTGTGATGGGCGGGAAACTACGAAACCCTATACTGAGCGTGGCCCGACACGCTCTGGGCCGGTTTTTTTATTCTTTCTGTAACTCTATAGTAAAACTAATCCAGTAAAAACCTCTGAAAATCTGTTATTTGTGCTAATTTTGACTAATCATAATGTACACATTAATTTAAAATAGTAAAGGAAATATATCTATAGAAACATCGCACATTAAATCTAGGTTTTTTCAACGTTTTGTGAAATATTCGAGTAAATCTGACTCATGAAGTATCGTGTTACTCCAGTTAATGGGTTGTGGAGGTCTGGTAGGCAGCCGCTCCTCGTAAAAAACTGGTATTCAGCTAAATCGGGCTTGACTGGAAACCGACCCCAATATAGTTGAGAAAAGGCTAGGTAGATGATGATGATGATGTGAAATATTCGAGCGAATGATGGAATCACTATGTTACTCATAGAGCGCTCAGGTGCTACCTATCTCTTTTTTTTCACATTGCCTCTTCATCAAATATTGCGTTAGATGAAACAATAAGCTTTTAAAACCATTCTCACGTTGATGATAGACTGCTCAGGAAAGGCCTTCTTAATTGACGCTAAACAGAGCGACTCGATATATTTTTTGTCACGTTTACAGTAGGCATCAAAAGAAAATACATGTAATCGATTCGACAAAGAAAAGTAATTATTATTGCGGGTAACCCAGTTTATTTCAGTCAATATCTATCAATTTACCACAAACGCCTTTTACTTTTTTTTCTTTTCAGAAAAAGTTTAACCGACTTCCAACTTCATTTTTTTGGAAGTCGATTGTATTTTTCAGTAAAATAATTATTATTGTTGTATTGGAGTACAAAAAGCCCGCGTCATGTGATGAATGATAATAATGACAGCCCGCAGTTAACGTTTTGCACCGCCATTGTTCAACTTTTTGCCGCCGTTACAAATTAGTCGACAATAAGCTGGAACCGAAATTACTTTTTAATGGAATTCCCATTCAGTCGCTTCTAGTTGTAATGCATGGGGCATTGGAGCAGAAATCGGGGATTACGTCACATAACTATTGTAGCAACTGGCGGCACAGAACGTTTAGGCAATCCGCACTAAACTAAGCTTTTTTTAAATTAGATACCAGGACCATGTGAAATTTCAGGATTGTAGGTCAACGGCTTTGAATTTTGATTCCCTTAAAAGAGTCGGTACTGTATCTTTTTTTGTTTTTCACAGCTTCAAGGGACCGCAGACCTAAGTACATGATTTTAATTTCAACTCGATAACTCTACGCGTTCCCGAGATAAAGGGTCTTCATTGACAGACAGGCTTCTTCTTCTTTACAGCCGGTACTCTTGCCAGAGTGGTCGTAGCCATCCTCGCGGCCTGGTTCCCTCAACTTTGCCCTCCCAGATGCTCCCGGAAAAGGTCAAAATGCGAATGTCACTATGGACGATAGGCGCTGTCTGATGCCGAGTTCTTTTAATATGGAATCATTTGAAACTCCGCCCAAGATACTCCTAGCATCCGTCTCCAGCACCACATCTCCAACGCGTCAACTTTCTTATTCTCTTTCTTAGTCCATGTCTCCCACAGGACAGACAGACAGACGGATAAAAAAGTGATCCTAGAAGGGTACCGTTTTTTTTCCTTTTGAGGTATGGGACCCTAAAAAGGCCGTTACTTTGAAAGTCAAAAAGCGTCAATATGTCAAATTCAATACGTTTTCATTAGTAGTATACACTGTGACACGTGCCGAGCGACGCCGGGCTTATTCTTTGTGTTTCTACGCCAACGGTCACGTTTGCCTCGCGGTGAGCGCTGAGCAGAATTCCAAGTAATTATGTATAGGAGCAGTTTTTGCGCTCTTTGAAGTGAATTAGAACAAAAAGTTAAGTGCTTGGGCATATAGACTGACTTTAGGATATTTTCAATTAGAAGTGCTCACTCAGGACTTAGTGGTAGTAGGTATTATTATCGTAAAAATCAATTTTAATATGTATTAAACTAGATGCCTGGTCGATCGACTAGGGCATGTATACACATGCCTATCGGTAACGTAAAAACTAAGACATGTATTCAAAACGTGCTCATTTGAACCGATTTGGATAATTTATAAGTATGACGGCAATGTTAACTATATAACACAAGTTTAATTTGCACTCATAGTGTATGTAATTTGAATTGTGTATCTTAGTATTGCAAGTGGGGTACTTTACCGACTGCAGGGACCTAGTGTAATAATGTTTATAATCACTTTTTGTTTAATGATATACTATAAATCACTACTACTTTGCAATAATACCACCTGATGGTAAGCAGTGATGCAATCGTTGATGGTGAATCACGCTGGCTTATTAAGAGCTTATTCACTCTAGCCTTGAATGCACCTATATTATAATCGAACGGGAAGACCGCTACATCATTATTTCTTAATATCGAATATTTGTCATCTGTTGATACAGATGGTTGATGGTTGTTTGGCAATTTGTAGCTCTGTCTTTGACCTCGTGTAAATCCTAGAAGCTGTAGGTGGTTGTGCTGGACAGCACTACAGGCAGCATAGCTGGTGACGCATGTCCATGAGAAATCAAAATTCGTGAGTGAAGGTGCCTTTGTGATCAAGTTTGAATCATCGTGGTGGTAGAATTAGTCAGCCAGACTCTACATGCGTTACTAGGGGAAGCTTTTAACCGTTTTTTTTTCTAAATAAAAGTTGCCTTATACTAGGAATTACTCCTATATCGTGGGTCCGTTCACAAACTTGTAAACTTGCATACACAAGACACTTAGACCATACAAATATTTGTTCCGTGCATGAATCGAACCCGTGATACGCAACGCAGTAACCAATCGCTTAACCAGTGTGCCAACGGTGTTGCCTGTCATACATTTACTCCATCATGTTTTCAATCACTCTGCGCAGTGTTTACCCGAGTATATTGGGCTGCAAGTGTAATCTGATGCAGTTGTGTACCAGTAATCCCCATGAAAGGATTGCATATTCCATATCCATCTGTGTTGCTCAAAACTCTCTTTTTAGGGTCCAGTTCTCCAAAGGTTTGTATATATACTTTTGGGTACGGAACCTAAATAAGTGGTTAGAACAGGACACTATAATTACTAAGACTCCACTGTCCGTCTGTCTATCTGACACCAGGCTGTATCGCATGATCCGCGATAGCTAAACAGTTGTTTGCACAGATGCTTGAATTGGAATTTAGTACGGAATTCTTATGTGCGTGATGCCGACTCACATAAAGCTGATTTTTTTAAAATTAGTTTTCAGATTTTTAGGCTTCGCAGGAGTCTAAAATTGTCAGCGTAGACCAATGGCCTAACATATTTTCCGAGTTCTAGACCGACCCATCCACGTCCTAAATTCAGTGAGCATCTCTTAACTTTATAAAATTAATTTGAGCTAATAAAGTTAACGATCACTTTATTACTCTCTAAAGACGCTAATTAATATTTTAATCACGTTATATTCCAACACATGTAGGCACGTGTAATGTTTCATCCTGTGTAATATATGCTGCCATAATTATATATGTTATATGCGTAAACCGTCCTTATTGCGACGGTATAAGAGCGGTATTTACGTCAATTAATTATTATGGACATGTGGCAGCTGTGGTCCAGTGGTCCCAACCTATGAGTTGTAGGGCTCGGGTTCAAACCTAGCCAGGAGCATTACTTTGTGTAATTTATTTCAACACCAAGGCTCTCAAAATGGTGAAGGAAACATCGAGGGGAAACCAAAAATTCGAAGACATGTGACATCCATCAACACGCACTAGGCGCACGTGGTGGATGGCCCTTTCCTAGAGAGGAGGTCTAAGTTCCAGCAAACGGAACATTCTAAGGCTGATTATGGTATGGTATGGAGATGTGGTCGCCTACTTGTAGAAAGTAGATCTACCAAGGTGTTCTGCTCGCCCATCGAGGGATTCCAAGGAAGACGGTGGTACAGTGATGACGTGCTGCCGTGCACTGTGAGACTCAAGGGAGATAGATATACAATCTCCTAACGGATTTACCCTAACAGGCGTTGCACAGAGGGGGTTCCGGAGTATGTTTCAAGAAGTAACGGCGCCCCTTCTATGTGCTGATGGTGATCACTGGTATAAAAATCCCACATACCCCGGTCTTATCCCCCAAGTCTGGGCGCCTATTGAAGGATTACCTACACTCGAAAAACAAAAGTAATAGAGTTGTCTACGTTGAATTGATTCGAACAGATGTAGATACATGTGTCTCCTAAGTAGGTAGGTGTAGATTTAAATCTCGTGAGAAAATTATAAAATACCGTATGTTTTTCCAAAGTAAAACCTCTGGGTTTTTTGTCAGAACATTTTGGGTAAAACACATCAATTTGTTTTTATTCCTAATTCATTTTATGTCCAATTAAGTTTTTCATTATATTTTGACAAGATATTGATCATCTTATTTTCCTTAAAGGTTTAGAAAGTAAAAAAAAAAAACGGGTTGCGTAACATTTTTTATTTGTTTAAATATAAAAATACGTAGATAATAATTAAAGATTAAACAACATTGTGTCTTGTACTTCTGGCTAGGTTATAAATGCAATCGAGGAAAATTTCTGTGTTTTAGTGTTTTTGTACAGGTAACAAAAACGTGTGATATGCAAACAAGAAATAAACAGCATTGCACTAAGTAGGTAACATACATTATTTTGTATTATGGTTTTATGAGCATTTCAGGAGGTAATAATGATGAGTGCAATCTCGAATCATGGAACTGCTTAATTTTTTTTGTATCCTAATTGCTTTGTTTTATTCGTCGGTGGGAAAAAATTCAAACAACTTCTCTGAGAGGTAGTGTCAGTACCTATTTAACTGACTGAACCCACCTGTGTTTTTATAGCAGCCCTTGGCATTACAGGGCCATGGTAAGAATCTCACAGGTGCTAATTGTGCTAAGAACATATTTCAGTGTCCACGGGCCCTCAGTAGTAACCATTTTATATCGCCTTTATTTCGTCATAGTAAAGCGGTTTTAATGTTACTACAGTTGTGCATTCGCCCTTACAAACTTTTGTCACGTGTACATGATATAGTTTCCGTTATTGTCCTTGAAATTGAAATAATATTGAAACTGAAATATTTATTTCACCTTGAACCAAACATGAATTAAGAAATCTTTGTACTGAGCCCTATCATTTAAAACTCTAACAGCAGTTGTCACACAAAGTAATAAAGTACGGAAAACAAGTCAAATTATACGAGTTCGGTACTTTTCCAACTACATATTTGGGTAAATAGGTTGTTTTTATTGCTGTGTAAAACACGGTTCTTGAATAGGGCCACGAGGACATATCAATAACTTAACTGATTCAGATCAAAACCGTGCAATGTTTTTTAGATTTTCGTGTTCAGTTTTTAGGTCATGTTAGACATTATTGCAACTTAAAGTTTTTATAATATAGGTAAGAAAATATATATTTTTCTTTGTACTAGTTGGAGTTATACATACTCAGTCACCCATGCTTAACAAGTACTCCGAAAATTACCGTAAATACCAGCGTTCAAGGTTCCTCGACCGCCAAGAATTATAAAAACATTTCAAGTATCAAACTTTCCATGTTTTAGGAACTACATTAATCACAGTTTAACAATAGAAAACCCAGTTTCTTACACAATAAACCTTTTTTAACATACTTCCACGTGTTTTGTTCGACATTCTACGTACAACTTTATTTAGCTTGCAAAAACAACTGACCAAAAACGTAACATGCACTGCTTTTAGAAAAGTCTCTCTCGGTACAATGACCTCACACAATTGATATTCCGAACACTTTCATAACACTGCGAATATCTTTTTTTTGGCACACATAACTTCACGCTCGCTACCCACAAGGGTATACAGAACCTTCCTGTGTCTGTAGACTTTCTGTGAGCACATTTGTATCAATTTCTGTCTTCTGTGCTTTCCTGTCAATCTGCCGCGACACATACTGTCCCAAATTTGACCTTCCCGTCAGGACAGCCGTTCCCTGAAAACGCAGCTCTATCATCAAGGTTATACAGTGTCGTGGTCTCCACTGCCTGATCTTCTCCATTGCTCCAAATCCATCTGTCGTCTTCATATGGTTTTGTTCTTGGCGCTTGAGTACTTGGAGTTACTTCATTGTCCTGAGTTGTCTTAGTACTGTATACTTTGCTATCATTTGCTTTGCTATTTCTGTTGTCATTTGAACGATTAATCTTATCGTGATTTTGTTCAGCAACATTCAAAGAATTACTGTTATTATCAGAGTGAATGCTTCTTGCCGTAATATTGGCATTGTCTTCACTTACTCCCTGATTCCAAGTAGTTTGTGACTCGGTAGTGACCAACGTGCTATTGACGTCATCCGATTGTGTGCTAATTTGTGGCAAGTTCCCTTCTGTTACATTTATTTCGTTTGCTTGTTTCCTAGGATTTTGATCTTCTTCTTGTTGCACAACTGGTCGTCCATTTCGAGTATCAGGGTTGTACAAATAGTCTCTATCTTCATTAGAACCTTCAAACCTATTAAAGAACTTGACGGGTTCAGTCACAGCGACTCTATTCCAAGGAACCTGCCTGTTCCATTGGTACGGGTTCTGATAACTGTACGGCATATCAACTCTTCTGTTTGCACCATCACTGGGTCGCTGATACACATCACTGATCACAAAACCTTCGTATCTTCCCGCATACTCGTACACTTGGGCTGGGCGACGTCCATTGCTGTTGTCGTTCCTGGAGAAATGGCCCATTGGGGGTGCATTGGGGCGATAGTTGCCGAAACTATCGTAAGCATCGTACCGATGGGTTGTGAATGCTGAACTTGAGACTATAAGGGAGATTAGCAAGACTTGCAACATTGTGGTTAATTTTATACTATGACTCGAAGTTCGTAAGTCCGTTTTAAGATGTTTGTGGTTACTGAGACGTGCGTGCGCGCTGCGTGTTCGCGGTCGACTGCAAGACGTAGCTCGTAGGCATGTCCTGAACGTTTCCGTCTTATTGTGTTGTTCGCCTGTAGTAGGGATGGGAGATACATCGATAACGTAAATTAAGATTATTAAGTGTTGAATCATGTTAACGAACTTGGGTGACGCTTGTTTTCTGAATAAGTACAATTATTTTTATAAGAAATTCTTATATTTTCATGAACGCACATAATTATGTGAGAAAAGGCTCTGCAATTGCATAGGTCATCGTACTAACTTCTCTGCCTTATCGATGAATATGTAGAAAAATTATCCCAAGGGAACATTTTCCCAGGATATGAGCTATTTCAAGATATGGCTTCCCATTTGTAAAATTTCTTACAAGTTGGTTCAGACATTTAAGTAAAAGGAGTGTTAAAAATCTATACACACATATATATTTATATATACAAACTTTTGTTTAAATAATTTAGCGTACCTAATTGCATACATATCAGATATTTGATTAGATATTCGTCTTTGTAGCTACTTATGTCAAAATTAATGACACCTTAGATTAAATTATCGATATCTTAACTTGACAAAGGCCCAGCCCTACTGTTGACGAGATAATTGGTGAGAAGTAAACAAGCGTGATGTGATGATGTCACACTATCAACATATTCTGACCCATGACCTACATTACATTGATTCGGTATCTCTTTAAAGTAATCTGTTTTATTTTTGTTATAATATGTATTAGGTAGGAATGATTCATCGAACTCAGGTTATGGAAATTTACAATTATTATCATCATTTCAGTCGAAAAACGTCCACTGTTGGACATAGGCCTTCCTGAAGAGTCAACACAGCTATAGTTTTACAGCCGAAACCAATAACCTATCTGTCACATATCGGGGATTGAAAAACAAATGAAACAACAGAAAATAATGTATCATGTTTGTATTCATTTATTTTACTATCTCCAGTATGCCAAAACTGGAGATAGATAGGTTATTGGGTTCAGTCGTTTATGAATCAAGAAACCCAATCAAGGCTGACCTCGAAATTTATAATTTCTTAGTATCATTGTAATGTGTTCTTAGAGTGGGTCAAATCCAAACTACTGCGGTTATGATAAAATAACAATTATAAATAACTGTAATCATCATCATCTGCCTAGCCTTTCCCAACTATGTTGGGGGCTTGACTGGAATCAAGCCGGATTTAGCTGAATACCAGTATTTTACGAGGAGCGGCTGCCTACCAGACCTCCACAACCCATAAACTGGGTAACATGATTTTTTGCTGTTATTTTTCGTTTCATTCTGTTTTATTTATTAGAAATAAGATGATTTCTTGAAACTACGATGCTTTCCAACAATACACGTATAATTTTGAGAGTTATCTTGATTTGTTAAAAGACAAGTAGATAAAATGACTCGTTATTTATGTTATTGGATTGGGATATTTCTTTTGCATCTGGCAACAAAACCCGTTAAATATTGACAAGTTTCCGACAATCTGAGTTTATTCTGAGCACGACAATGCGTCTTGTTGACATTTAAAAAATAAAAGTTACACGTTGATATTAAACTGAACAGGTGCTTTTATTTAATAACTAGTTTCTGCTAGAGGCTTTGTCCGTGTGAAAGTGGAAAATTATTCCAAGGGTAGATAATCGTACTTCCGGGATAAGAAGTCATAAAGAATAAATTTTATTTAAATCCGTTCAGGCGTTTAAGTGTGACGCAGGAACGAACATCCTAGTAATTATTATAATAATATATTATTAATAAGAAACGTACATCTTCATTATTTAAAAAAAAACCGGCCAAGAGCGTGTCGGGCCACGCTCAGTGTAGGGTTCCGTAGTTTCCCGTCCGTCACAATAAGTGTCCCCAACTTTTCAAAAACTGTTCGTCCCATCAAGTCCAAAATAATTTTCCTAGAAAGTCTTTATAAAGCTCTACTTTCCAGTTTTTTTTCATATTTTCTAAACTTATGGTTCAAAAGTTAGAGGGGGGGGACACATTGTTTTTTAATTTTGGAGCGATTATTTCCGAAATTATTGATATTATCAAAAAATGATTGTAGTAAACCCCTATTCATTTTTAAATACCTATCCAACAATATATCACACATGAGGGTTGGAATTTAAAAAAAAACGCTTTTTACTTTACATGTAGGGGGGCTACCCTAATAAAACATTTTTTTCCAATTTTTATTTTTGCACTTTATCGGCGTGATTGAAATACATATTGGTACCAAATTTCAGCATTCTAGAGCTAACGGTCACAGAGATTAAGCGAGGACGGACGGACAGATATGGCGAAACTATAAGGGTTCCGTTTTTGCCAATTGGCTACGGAACCCTAATAAAGAACTACACTAACACCAGCTGTATTATGTACCTATGATCTGCAATAATGAGATTGTCTCCATAAAATTACACTCCAAATATCTATTATGTCAAATCTCAATTATGGCAGAAGAAAGTTATGAATTTGTAATTTGTGGGAGATCGATAGTCAAAACTAGGCGTATATTAGGGGAAATCTAGAATCTAAATAATTACTAAGCCTGTTTCTTAGAACTCCATACATATTAGTGTGATATTGTTGTGTAATCTCTTCAGGATAGTTGACTCGCATTATGCGCTGACAGAAACCTACCTACTGGATAACACGTAAAACAACACTCACCTTGTTTTTTCCCTAACATAACCGTACTAGTTGAAATCGTTACCTGGAACTAAACAAATAAACATTGCCTGCACCGTAAATGCATTACCGTTCAAAGGTCAACAAGAATGCATAATGTAAGGGAACGTCATCGACGTCATCTATATGATGTAAGGCATTGTAACTGGTTACTGGAAGAGTCACCCACCGCGGTGGATGACTGGTGACGTGGACCGGTGACGTGGCCGTGAGCAGTCATCAGTTGTTGACATTGAGCAAGAGAGGTGACAATTGGCCTTGAAAGCTTGAGGAAGTGATGATGACATCACGATGTAGTTGCTGCACGAAGGCTGCGCTGTAGTCCTTTGTCGTGGGTCACCAGTTTGAAGGTAGGTGGAACAGAGAGTAAAGTCCCACAGACCTCCATTGAAAAGGGAGGATCCTCCAACCAGACGGGTGTTGTCTGGTGAGCTACTGCCCGTTAGATGATTTCGGGCTGTTTTATCTATTCAAATCGCGCGGAGAACTTTGGTTGCGCGATGCAGGATTCTGTGACGGCAGAGATGTCGCTACACCTGCATTTAGTGTTCAAAGGTTAGCGAGAATGCATAATGTAAAGGAACGTCATCGGAATGATGTAAGGCATTGTAACTAGTTACTGGAATCAGTCACCCACCGCGGTGCAGAACTGGTGACGTGGACCAGTGACGTGGTCGTAAGCAGTCATCAGTTATTGACATTGAGCAAAAGTGGTGACAATTGGCCTTGAAAGCTTGAGGAAGTGATGATGACTTCACGATGTAGTTGCTGCACGAAGGCTGCGCTGAAGTTCTTTGTCGTGGGTCACCAGTTTGAAGGTAGGTGGAAAAGAGAGTAAAGTCCCACATACCACCGTTGAAAAGGGAGGATCCTCCACTCCAACCGGACGGGTGTTATGTCCGGTGGGCTACTGCCCGATAGATGAATTTGGGCTGTTGTATCTAATCAGATCGTGCGGAGAACTTTGCTTGCGCGACGCAGGGTTCTGTGACGTCATAGTTGTCGCTACACCTGTATTTAGTGTTCAAAGGTCAACAAGAATACATAATGTAAAGTAACGTCATAGAAATGATTAAAGGCATTGTAACTGGTTATTGATCCAGTCATCCACAGCGAGGGAGGGCTGGTGACGTGGTCGTGACGAGTGCATATCGGTTACAACGTTGAGCAAGAGAGGTGGCACTTGCCAGTGTTTTATTTAAATAATATAAACTAATGATTTTTAAGTTGGGAAATCTACACTAATATAATAAAGAGGTAAAGTTTGTTTTTTTGTTTGTATGAGGTAATCTGTGGAAGTACTGGTCCGATTGCTAAAATTTTTTCACCAATAGAAAGCTACTGTATTCCTGAGTGACATAGGCTATATTTTATGTACGCGAGCGAAGCTGCGGGCTAAAGGTAGTCATCAATTTGACTTCGTCCGCTCTGGGCGGATTGGGTGAGCGTGTCAGATTTCTACTAGCTAAAAACCACTCCTGTTCCTTCTTTGCCTTGATTCCAGGGTTCTGGGGTTCTCTTTCTTTCAACCCAGGGCCCCAGTAGGCTTGGACCCTGCTGGGCTCCAATGATTTGCTGACATTTCCTTTAGGCGCCGTCGTCGACTTGGGTTCGGTTCAGACGGTTACGGGACGGCCGGACGGCAAGCTACCTATTGCTTGCCATTACCTACTGGAAGCTACTTTCAACAACAAACAACGCTACACCTAGTCATCATTTATTTCCTAGAACCCTAGCTGGAACTGCACAAATAAACATTGCCTGCCTGCGTTTAGTGTTCAAGGCTGACTCTCATTAAGCGCTGATAGGAACCTACCTACTGGATGACACATGAAACAACACTGCACCTTGTTTATTTCCTAACGGTTATGTTAGGTACTAGTTGCAATCGTTTTTTCTAAGAAGCCTTCCTGGAACTGTACAAATAAACAATGCCTGCCTGCATGTACCGTTCGAAGGTCAACCAGAATCATCATCTGCCTAGCCTTTTCCCAACTATATTGGGGTCGGCTTCCAGTCAAGCCGGATTTAGCTGAATACCAGTATTTTACGAGGAGCGGCTGCCTACCAGACCTCCACAACCCATTAACTGGGGTAACACGGTACTTCATGGCAAGACTGGAGTCAGATTTACTGGCTTCTGACTATCCGTAACGATTGCCAAAGATCTCCAAATGACAGCCGGGACCAACGGCTTTCCGAGGCACGGAGGAAACTCGTTATAATAAGATGGTCACCCATCCACAGACCAACCTAGGCAAGCGTTGCTTAACCTTGAAGATCGATCTGTGCGGCTGTTATTATTTAGCCACGAGCTCCTCCGAAGGTCAACCAGAATGCATAATGTAAAGGAACGTCATCAAAATGATGTAAGGTATTGTAACTGGTGACTGAAGGAGTCATTCACCGCGGTGCAGGAGTCTCCCAGGAGACACTCACGACTCACCGAGTGACGGTGACGTGGTCGTGTCATCGTTTATCGACATTGACTGAAACAATTTGCCTGCTGCGGTCTTCCCGTCCGATTATAATTTAGCTGTCTTCAAGGCTAGAGTGAAGAGACTGTTTATAAACTAATGCACCTCACCATCAACGATTGCATCACTGCTTACCATCAGGTGAGATCGCGGCCAAGCTAGTTTTCATTTAACCCATGAGGCTCGGTTTGTCCTCAATTTATTTTGTTTATACTCGTACGAGTAAAGTTTATATTATTCACATTTAGGTGAAGGTTTGTGATGTGTTGTTAGGGTAAATACAAAGTTTCTTATGTATTGACTAAACAAACGAAATGAGTAAAATAAATGAGGCCATTGTTATAATGACGTCAAAGCATTCAGAACCAGTCATTAAATAGGTGTTTCTAAATGTCTTCCATTCAATCTTCAATGTTGTGTAAGGATAGGTAAATGCAGTGAATAAGGTTCTTTCGTCCTTTTATTTAATTCATTATTTTATTTTGTGATTCAAGCTTCGTGACGTAAGCAGCGAAAGGATGAACATCATAGGACGGAACTAAAATATGATTAATAAAAACGAATTGTTCTTCTGGAAGTGATATTTTTGTACCTACGCTTTTTGCTGACATCTCTCTGAGGCGCAAGTAGAACACTACGCGCCATCGCGCGGCGCTGGCGACGACTTGGGCTCGATCCGGGCAGTTGGATGGCCGGCGGCCTCACGACTGCTATGTCCGGAAGTGCATTTGAAATGTATGTTCGCAAACCCTTACGATACTATAACTTTACCACATAGTACTTTTAACCCAACTCGACTCAGAAGTTGAATCTATGGCTGGCAGCATCACTTATGACCGTCATCTCATATCTATTAATATTGTAATATGAAAATATAGTAGAAACAATCATTTTGAAAAGAGTAACCATGGAGTTTCCTGCCGTTTCTTCTCCGTAGGACGCGACCAACTGGAATCGTGCACTAGCTTCTGAGCTTCTGACGTTTTATAAGTGCCCATGAAGGCCTATGTGAAAGGAAAACATTTTGAGTTTGAGTAGACCACAGAACATTTGAAAGGGTAGACCAACGAGCCATTTCCCTAAAAGCACTATCCATTTTTAATTTACTTTCTGTAGTTCAAACGTACTCAAAGTTATTTATTCAGTGAAACCCGCACTTTGTCGCCCAGAATGTCAGATATCACACATTTGTATGGCTCTCATACAAGCATGGCGGCCTCAGCATTCAGCCCACGTCCTCACTATGCGTGACGCCGCACGCACGGCGCAATATCCAGGAACGCATAGTTTTTCACACTAATATTTGATATTGCTCTCTTGTACTAGTCGAGTGTGTTTTTCGTCTTTGGTTATGTTTGTTTAGTTACAGCCACAGGTTTTTTTTCAAGTGGGGAATCATCAGTCTGACTTCTCCCGCTCTTGGGCGGAGCAAGAGAGTGTGTTAGACTTTTACTGACTAAACCCTACCCCGTTCCTTCGTTCTTTTCGATCTGGGGACACCGAGCTAACCTATCGGCAATCCGATCCATGGCCCCAGTACAACCACTGATTAATTTAACCATTTGGACTACTTCATTACTATCATCATTCAATCTTTGGAGTTTTTTGGCGAGAGTCAATCAAAATATATAATGACGGCGAAAATCTCCTCCGCATCGCTGTCGACTGGTCATTTTTAGAGTTTTCCATATTCTGTATTAAAAACAAAATACGCCAATACATTATTGTAGAATTTACCTTGTT
Source organism: Mythimna separata (assembly GCA_030763345.1). Taxonomy (NCBI): domain Eukaryota; kingdom Metazoa; phylum Arthropoda; class Insecta; order Lepidoptera; family Noctuidae; genus Mythimna; species Mythimna separata. Next base: position 343,762 of record CM061188.1, on the reverse strand, counting down.
TACACTTTTCAATGGTATAAGGTAAACATTAGAAATACTCCAAGGGCTGTCCCTTGAAGTATTTGGAACAACATTCCTTATAGTGACTAACTATATTAAATGTTGCTCTAAATATCATGCGCAAGAGTCAGATGATTTCCCAACTCAAAAAAAAACGTCACTAGGTTTTACTTCGGGGTTTTGTTTACCTTCTTTGTACAATTGAATATAATAACTAATTGAATTGAATATAAACCTAATCGTTTCATTATATTCAATTGTTCAAAGGGTTTAACCATATAAGGTTAACAAAATCCCGAAGAAAGGTCTACTGACGTCATAGGTGTAAATAATTCTACCCAATTATAGGCTTTTAAAACACATTACATTAACTGAGATCCGTTACCTAAGCTCAATGTCAAAGGAAAAGCGCGACTGTGACGTACTACCAACATCAGTGGGTATGCCTACAACAAACTACAATATTTCTACAATGGAAGCTAGCATTGGAATGATACTTCTGGGCATCGCCGGAGGCAGGAATATACTGTCAAGAGAAAATTATCTGTAAGTGATCGACCAAAAGCCAGTCAAACATTCAGCTCATCATATCAACCCAGGAGTTGAAACGGCCGACGAGCAAATACAAGAATACGATCACATAGTATCAATATTTTATAATACAGTCCACTATAATTTTAATCCTATCACCACCTATAGGGTTCAATCAAGCTCCTTACTAAAAACAAAAGATGGATCACAAAATTGTAAGATTTTCAATGATGCAAACCAAACCTAAGATGACGCCAAATCTAACATGGATCATTGAAAAACAAGCGCTATAGAACATAACATTTTGGAACTCGTAAATCAACACGTTAACAATCAAAGTGCAACTGTCGAAGCATTCGTAAAACCTGATAGCAGCGTCACAGGAAATGAAGGATACGTATCCTCAGTATTTTATATTATACTATCTGTGCCTCGGTAAAGATAGCTGAAGGTAGGTGAAGGTGGTGAGATGTCCAACTCGGAGCTCAATAACTGTCAGTATGGTTTTTGATGACAACTATGACAGTAACAATTGACACTCAAAAAGGAAACGATTATATGCTTGTATCGTCTGTTCTATAAACCCGGAGACTAAATTGACACAAGTAATGTCAAATTTACTATAGGAATGACACCAGTTCTTTTATGTTGAAATGTCATTTTAGTCTCCGGGTTTATAAAACAGACGATAGGAGTTTCAATACATTATTTTCATTATAGATTATACTTAAACATGAAGACATGAATAGAAAAGCTACGTAGCTTCCTCTGGCGTCGTGTAATAATATACAGGACGAGCAAGCCAGTGTCAAAGACACCAAGAATAGAGCACTGCGATAACCTTGGCTTAATTAAACACATTATTAGTTCCCAAATCATTATATTATCTATCCATTACACCTTTCCAACTACCTGTCGATTAATTCTATTCGGTCATTTTGTACTATATTGAAAGTAGACATCGTCTGGAATGGTAGTCTATTGTGGAATGTTAGCTGTTGTATTTTTGTAATGAAAATAACATATTCAAAACTATTTTGTTAATTTCATTTAATTGGTCCACGTCATGCTTTTTCTGCGGTTAAGGATATTTACATACATTAATTGCAACAAATTTAAATGATTTAATAACATTATGTGCCATTAGAATACGAGTACCTAGTTTAAAATATTATATAACAAACATTGCTATGTTGTGTGGTACTTCTAGTACATTAATCTGAGTTAACTTTGGATAATCTTATATTTTCTTGCAATTGTTTAAATTGCAGTCAGTCATTCCTTAAATATTTTGAGGATTGTTTCGTAAAAAGGTTCCCACTCCCTTCCCGGCAGCCCTTCCCTGGATGTCGTTGAGAGGAAAATTAAAGAGCACTTCCTTCCCTAATTGGCATAATATTACTATATATTGTTATTTCTTAGTTTATATATTAGACGTAGTATTTATGTAGGCTATAAACCAATATAAATACTTCTAATACAGTTCCTACTCTCGGATATGATCTATCTCTGTCGCTCAAAGGTTTGCTGGGAGAAATCTCCTTGTTTAGTTAAACTCACCTTTGTACAAGCCTTTTTAAATCACTGTATTAAATTTTGTGTACAATAAAAATGAAGAAGGTTGCTCAATAGGTACAATGGGTCAGGTACCTCCCCCTATACCGTTAACAATTCCACTCTGTTGACGACAGTATTTCCCACATATTTCCTTCTAGTTAGTTCTGTTACCATTTGCCGCCATGACCAAAATCGGATAGGAGGATATTATTATCGGGACAGGAAAAAAGCACTATACAGTTTACACACAAATTATTATAATTAAACAGCAGAATAGTATTCAGAATATAATTAAAAGCAAGATACAAAATCGTTCGTAAACATAAACATAATTAATTTGGTTTTAAAACTGACTTTACACTTCATTATAGATTACAGCACAGCATATTAGCACTCCAATAAATCAGCATTTTCACTACTTGAGCCATTGAACATTAAAACTTAACTTCATACTGTGTTGCAGTACGAAGTTCAGATGTGAAACACTACACTAGCACTGTGACGACGCTGCAACGCCCTGCATACGTAGCTCCTTTCGCCGAATGCAAGTAGGTACAGTAACGCATTGAGACCGCGAACACTACGGTTCTGGTGGCCACATAATAACAATAGTATTATTTTTCTCAAATTTTTCAATTTCAGGTAGTCCGTCTGTAAAATTCTTCGGGTCTAAGAATAATATCTCTTTTTTCTTTATGCAGCAGTCACAATTTTTCACTCCATCCTTCTCTGCCTGCACTTTTGCAACCACTACGGCTGTCAGGATCACTATGTAAATCACTTTCATCATTGAAGTTTAATTCGTCAACTGTTCCTCTATTATTATGAACTTGGTTTATATACGGTTTCCTGTTAGTAATTTTAATGACAGTTATGTGATTATCGAATTTGGATATTATTAGACATATTAATTTCCTTCCTGTAGCCATTTTATTTAATTTTAAAACAATGCAGCGAGTTTTCATAAAATATTTCAATATATTTATAATATGTAGTTCACATGGTCTCATTATCTGTGGTAGGTATTGAAATATTGGACTAAATAGCAAAGCGCCGGATCCATGGTTTGCTTCATTATTCACAATCTTTTACTTTTCCAACTTGTTCGCAAACGGTGCTCTTCGCTTTATTTTCGCTGTTCCTTTATCTAGTTCTTCCACAAGATCCGTAATACTTTCTATAACTTCCAATTTCTGTTTTGGCTTCAGATCTTCAAAAGTCACTATATCATTTTCAAGGTTTAAGCCGTTTTCCTTCGGTGTTTCGGGTGCCATGTTATCAAATGTCTTCTCATCTGCCACAAGTCCATCTGTTAACTCGTACTTGGGGATATCCTTGGCTCCGACGGTCACACAAAGAGTCAGAATCACTATAGTTACTACTTCCATGATGGATGTGTCCGAGTGTCTGTTTACGGGACCTGATTCACGGAGGTTTATATAGCATTCACTGTGCGCTATTTTAAGCTTCATTAGTTGTAGGTGATTAAACATTATTGATGTGCCACCATAAGGTAATAGTCGTTATTAAATTAGTTTTTCCTGCCGTTGTTCTCCCAGTGAGATTTACTTTATACCTTGTAAATCCATAACTACTACAAATAACTCATGTTGAAAATATGAAGTAACTCGGCCTATCTATATGTTTGTTACCTTTTCATGTCTTAATGGCTGTTTTAGGTGATACTTGGCAAAAGGATATATTAGTTTCAATTCAAGGGCATTTTAGTTTCAATATACTTTACACTTTTTTAACTAGTTAGGGCTGATTATTCAACAATCATTAGAATTTGAAGCTTTTATTCTCCTACACCTTTCTTCTTTATTGTACACTAGCTGTCCCCTGCGGTTTCACCCGCATTTTTCGTTACTGCTCCGCTCCCGTGGGTTGTAGCGTGATGGTATATAGCCTATAGCATTCCTCGATAAATAGGCTATCTAACACTGAAAGAATTTTTGAAATAGGACCAGGAGTTCCAGAGATTACCCCCTACATACAAACTTACAAACTTACAAATTTTACCTCTTTATAATATTAGTATAGATAAACGTTTATCTTTTTTTTTGTAACATAACTATGTTTGTTTGGCGTACATATTTGCTGCACAAAAGTTGGCAAACCGCCATTATTCAAGTAAAATTTATCCAACAGCTGAAAAATAAGCTCTTAATTTAGCAGTTTTTAAGTATTTTTTTGTAATCCTTGTTGTTCATTTGATCAAAGGATATAGTAACTAATTCATGTTCATCTGGAATTAAATATTTTACTGTGAGGGTAGAAAATATTAAAAAGGTTTTTTGTAAAAAAACTGGAATGATTTATTTTCAGGTAACAGACTCATATTCAACCATAATTATTGAAACATTGCAAATGAGTAAAAATAAACTGAATATCGACTTCGTAATATACGCCATTGTAGTGATATATAATATAGGAAAATAATGACCGTTGATGAATAAATGGCAAATAATTACACAATAAACCTTTGTTTAACATGAAAATTCAATATAATACAATGTAACATATAATAATGAGGACAAATCGAAACAACCCATTTTAAATTTAGTTAAATACTAACCAACAATCGTTCACTTATCAACATATTAAGTAACAAAACATAACAACATAAACTAAGTTTTCACAAATTTTCAGTGAAGGCGGAACTTGAGCAAAGAAAGGCTTTCTTCGAAAAAAAAACTGTAGGTGTCGCAACAGAATGTATCGGAGAACTTCTAGATCACAGATAGACAGTTATTTCTTGCCTTTATCCTCCTTCATACAAATTTCGAAAACTCTTAGTGTACCTGGAGGACACTCTCCAGTAAATACATCCCTGAATTGGAAAAATGTTTTTTTACTCTTCTGTTTCTTCTGCCCTTTAATAACGTCCACAGGTCTTAAAATACCGTTCGCTTCATCTTTCTTGTTCACTTTGTTTACTTTTTTCTTTTTGAAACTTGCTGATTTATAAATACCCATATCTTCAATGTTGTCCAAGTCCTTGTTAACATGATCTTCAAATTTATCGTTGTTTTTAATCAAACGTAGTCCAAGATCTGCTGCATCGACGACGCCTTCTACCAGTTCCTCATCAGGGAATATTGTGGCGAGAGGTGTCTTCTTGTAGTCTGATGGACCGTCAAATTCCAGCGGCCATTCTGAAGGTTGGTCCGTGTGGCCGGGAATGTTCCTGGCTCCTACACAACTGAGAAGTATTAGGACTAAACCGGTGATCGCGTCCATCGTTAAATGGCTGTATATCAGAAAACTGATTTTTCTAGTCAAAAAACTGATGATGGGAAAATGCGACCGCGTTCACCGCCAACCTGAAACTGTTTACCTTAACGCTTGGACGTGCATTATATATAGTGCTCCTGTATTACTGAATAGGTCTTTTTCACGTTCGTCTGCAATTGACGTAATAATTCCATGAATTATCGCATTTAGTTCACATATATGAGCATTTACCTGTGGATTCACCCAAGTGGAACGTACACTATGATGTGAACATTCACATCCCTTTCTATTTCCTATTCATAGCTAGACTTTATGTCATTAAAGTACAGCTATTTAATAGAAAGTTTTCCGGGAGTTTTGAAAATGGGTTATTTTATAGATTTTTATGTGCTCTTTCCGAATTTCTACTTTACCACCTCGTATTTTGGCCTCTTGCATCTTTTCAACCACTTTTCACCTTTCATTTTACGATTAAACCCAGTTGTATATAAACTGAACCTAGAGACAATTACCTGCAATTTATGTATCAAGCAATGTTTCTAATCCTTTTTCCTTTGCCTCAATTACTACTCTTTCACTGGATTGGCACAAATAAAGCAATTTCCTTCATTAGAGCTATCGTTTCCGGGAAATATAAGATTACCCTAATTTCCAGGTAACCACTACTTATCCAATCAAATAACTGTGTTCTCTGTACTATAACGAGTTTACAGTTCAGTCAGAAAATTAATATAAATAATGTGTACAGTGCTCTCCCTACACTTGTATAGTATTTACAAAATAACCTTGATCAATTTTCCAAATACCGTAACGAGGAAATAACAACACATTTATGTATAATTGTATATGGAAAAATGCATTTTTGAAACCAAAACCTGTTTGAATACAGTTTAACGTAACCGAGTGATCCGTCGCGTATATGGAATTTATACCTTCACACAACGCTCCATAATGTTGAGTTCGTATATACATTAAAATTGTATGTAGCTCGTATTAAAATTTCAAAGTATACCCGACTACAACATTTTTTGGGGTATACTTTCAAGGAGGACACTTCATTTTGCTACACTATAATCTATACCCGTTTTATTAAGTGCCTGTAACTCAGAGACAGAAAAAGGGATATAGTTATTTTTATATGGCATGTATTTAAATCGATATCTGTATGTTCTTTTTTTTCGAACAAAATATTGCAAAGTTAAATCAAAAATACTGACTTGCACACAAATTATGCACGCTAAACAAATCAAATTAAATATACTGTTTAATGGTATTTGCAGAACTGTTTTACCGAACGATAACAATTATTAAAATAGTATATCTAAAATTTTCTTAGTTCAACAAACATTCTAAAACATTTTTAAGGAAATCCATCACCTAATTTACTTTTAGGAACATATTGTTCTCAGTAGCGTTGGCGTGGCGCGTTTGGTCACAGTTCTAACCTAACCTAACCTAACCTATTTTACCCAGTCCAAAATGTTCGAGTGCCAGTTAGTATTTTTGATAAACAATTCATATTTTTAGGTATGCATTCAGTTAATTAATGGAGTTTCCTAGTGTGCTGATAAATTATACAGATGTGCATTTAAAAATATCCCTTGAACATATTGCTGAAATGAGGTTTAGCAGCCAGCGATAGCTGCGTTACGTTCGGGTATATTTTATATTAATCGCGCGCGGGTATCCAAATTGAAAATATACCCCATGTCAACTCGCACCAGTGACGTCCTAAATGTTACGTAAAGGTAGGCTTTATAAGAAGTATTTTCGCTTTCTGGATTTGAAAATATACCCGACGACAACACGGCCTGTGACGTCACAAGCGTTGAGTGAAGGTATAAATTCCATATACGCTGATCCGTCACCTCGCGCTCTATTTGATGGCTTTCACTCCAGCGCACATAGGGCGTTGGAAAGTAGCAGATTTGTGAAGCAGTTTCAACTTCAAAAAGAAGAAGGTTATTGTATGTTCGGGTCGCATGTTCTTTTATTTGTGTATGTTCATCGATTTCACGCTCATTGGCAGACCGATTTAGATTTTTTTTTAATTGAAAAACTATACTCCTACTCGTATATTGAGCCAATTGAAATAATTGTTATGATCTGAACTTCGAAGATATGAAACGAAGCTCTTCATAAGATTATAGCAGACCTGTCGTAAAGGGTAAAATTGCTTTCTTAATACGTGTAGTCAATGACTAACTAAAGCAAGAGGGGGAGGAGACACATCAAACTGATCTGATGATGAAGCCGGAGGGAAGGGTCAAGGGATCGCAAATCAGTAATCAATCGATTCGAATCGACTGCGTTCTCGTAATCGGTGAGGAAGGAAAAAAGGTGTCATCGAACATTCTGACGTTTTACAAATGCCCAGGTAGGCGTTTAGCATTATCGGCCTTATAATGTTTCCACTGATGGGACTCAGGCAGGCAGTGCGGATTGGCGGATGTCGCATGTCTTCGAATTTATGGTTCTAGGACATGCTGGTTTCCCCACGATGTTTTCCTTCACCGTTTTGAGAGCAGTGGTGATGAAATAAATTACACAAAGTAATGCACCTGGCTGGGTTTGAACCCGCGACCTACAACTTGCAAGTCGGGGCAGTTACCACTGGGCCACTACTGCTCTAGTATGTCATGTAGGCCTATCAGAAATATATTTTGATTGATTTGATTGAAACCGATCTGATGATGGAACCGAACGGTAGGGATCTGTAATAAACTGATTTATCCTAGCCTTGTAAGGACTCTTTTTTTAATTGCTATAAGTTATGATGAATATATCGAGGTATGGAAACTCCGTAATAACAATGTATCATCCATACCGAAGCTTGGCTCATTGGAATTTTCATACTATGTATAATATACTTATCTATAGAACTTTGCCCACTATTTATGCTGCCAGATGCCAAAAATAAAATAAAAATTGCAAATAATTTTTAATATTTGAATTCGGTGTTTATTTATTTAATTAAGGTTTACCAACAGTTGTTACAGATTTATTTATTTATTTACACAAAAACAAAATTATAAGTTTCGTACATGAACCCTGCTAGGGCACCGCAACATTTTTGTTAATATAAACATTTAGTCATTTTTTTATTCATAATTTAATTTACATTAATCAACATTATTAATTGCATTATTAATTAAATATTTTATAATTGGATGTCCTTGTTACAATTATACATTAGTATATTGCGTCAATCTTCAAATAATATTGATAATATTACATAATGTCAATGTGTTAAGAACTCATTTAAGCTATAATAACACTTCTGTGTTAGGTGCATTTTAAGTGCGTTTACAAATTTATTGTCAAATTCTATGTCCTTAATCTCATTCGGTAATTTATTATGAATTTTTATGCACATTACAAGAGATCCTGATTGAAACATAGCTAATTTTGAACTTGGCAATGCTAATTCATTTTTTACTCTTAATGAGCGTTGCAGCGGTCTTTGATTCTTAGCCACAGGGAATAACGACGCATGTTTTCTAACAAACTTGCTTACTTCTTGCTTGTTAGGGTGAGCATTTTATATTTAATAAAATAAGGTTTACAACTCTGCATTTGGTCTATGTTCGCAAGAATTCTCACACATCTTCTTTGTAAAATCAACAGTTTTTCTACTTCGACGCAATTTCCCCATACTATAATGCCATATGTTAACCACGAGTAGGCGTACGCGTAGTATGCTGTCTTCGCTGTTTTGAAGTCGGTTGATCTTTTCAACTCATTTAAATCATACGGAAAGTTTGTTTGATACAACATTAATATGTGCCTTCCAATTTATGTTAGTGTCAACTGTCAGTCCCAAGAGTCTAAATTCATCGACACACTGGAGCGGTATGTCATCGAATGAGTACTTAACGTTTGAATCCCCAACCGGTCCTATGAGACCGCGCTGTTATTGTTTAACTATTGTGTCTCGTTTCGCGGGTATCTGAGTAATTAATACTCAATGAACGTTTTTGATAAGGCCTGTATTGCATAATTTTAGTTTTAGAGAAATTTATTTCCAAATTGTGGTCCTTAAGCCAATTTACTATTTTTGTCAGTATATCGTCCAGTATTAAATTTAGGTTGCTACCGTCGTCACATGGAAACATTATTGAGATGTCGTCAGCAAAAAGGACACTCTCGACATTTATTTCTCTCGGCAAATCGTTAATATAGATGAGGAATAATATGCACCCTAAGACACTGCCTTGTGGTATAGACATGTTTACGTGTATCATTTGAGATCTTACGTGTGTCACTAGACCAGTATCCGAGGAATATTCCACTTCAACGTACTGTGTGCGATGTTTATGGATAGGAACTTACAATTAATAGTGTCTTAAATCAAACTGTACAACCAATTACAGGCAAACACCACATGCAAAATGCTCCAGCTAATTAAAAAATATTTATACTTAAATGTAATTCGGTTTTTACAATTATTCTATCTTGACTCAACTCTACCTAAAATTTTATTAAATAATTTAAATTCAATAAGAAACAACTAAAACCAGAAACCTCACACACATCACGTACTCAATGTTAGTTCATCTCTATTTTCCCATTAGTAATAATACAAAAAAGGTAAGGTACAAAAATAATATTATTTTCGAACCACATCCGAAGCACGGACCAAGAATTTGAACCTACGTAGTATGTGGTAGATAGCTACATTCCACAGGGAAGCTATCATCAATTGCGTCACTAGCTAGACAACTGGGGGAACAACAAGGATAAACACGGAACAAACAACTAGCCAGGTCGCAGGGCATCCTTAGTCGAACCTGCGAAGTCTTGCCGACTACTACTTCCTATTTTTTTGCATGAGAAGTCAACAAATGACTTCTTCTTCTCTGAGTGGAGCAGGAGAGAATGTCAGAGTTATACTGACTAAAACTCACATGTTTTCTTTCACTTGCCCCTTTTTGCGAGGCGTTTAGCAGCCTCGAGAGGCGTTGAACCTAACTGGGCCCATCAATTTTGCCAACATCTCTTTGAAGCACGCGCGGAACAGGATTGATGCTTACCAGACCGCCGGACGGCGAGCTACCCATTACTCGCCGTACTCTAGTCAGTAAGTACTATTTTTATTTTTATTTGAGTTTAAACGGGTCTTAACTTACTGCCAACACCACGTGACATTAAGTGGTGTACTGAATACCGCTGCGTACTTGAAAACCATTCACTCAGAACATCACCACTATGTAACCATGGCAGAGAACCCAACTTACTTTTAAATCGCTACAACAGCTTTCATAAACGCCACACTGGGCAGAAATAATGTAGCACACCTTACCGTCCTCTCTCGCGCCGGGGCCTGGTACAGGCCATGGTCCGGAACGAGGAGGGATGGCGGGCGGTCGCCTCCTTCTGCGAAGCAGTAATGTTAGCGAAGGAGGCTGCTGACCGCGAGCACGTGAGGGAACGGCCCTCACGCCGCCGCCGCCGAGATCCCGATCCCGATTTTCGACCACCGTAGGTGCGGGCTTGCGGACGGCGAGCACTGGGTAGCACGCCGTCTAGCAGTCTGGTCCGTGGACTGAGCCTAGTCGTCAACGGCGCGTTCTGTTCCACGCGCGCCTCAAGGAGATGTCAGCAAACTGTAGGGGCCCGGTAGGGCCGAAGCCTCTGGGGAACACGAAATCCGAAAGGTTGTCACCGTGTCCCCCAGATCGAAGGCAACGAAGGAACGGGTTTATTCAGTAAGAATCTGACACGCCCTCCTGCTCCGCCCAAGAGTGGGAGAAGTCATTCTGATGATTCCCCTTCCGGAAAAAAAAACGCCTTAACGTCCTAAACCTCTGCTATCTACCTACTTACTACTAACCTGTGCTATAATTTTATTGCATGTTCCTATAACATTTTGATAAAGACTCTAAACTGTTTTAGAGTCTTTATCAAAATGTTAGCCTAAGCTTAAAACAGTTAACCTACAGGCAGACCTGGTGTTTCTACAAGCTCCACTAACACCAGGTAGGCTGTTAGCTTACAGTTAACTTAAACAATAACCTCCCTTCTCGCCGTGACTGCAAACAAAAAGTTTAACACGCCATGCATGCTCGCTGACCGGAAGGCACGCGTCGCACGTCTAGCCGGTAGTATGGAGTGAGTGATGGATTGACGACAGCTGAGCGCGCGTGCCTCGAGTGTGCACGCCGCAACTTTCCACCGCCCATCGCCCTTCACGCTAGTCAACCCCATATGCATGCGTGGAGGAATGGACTGAACAGTAACGTCACAAACTTTACTTGACTAGTCTGTAGAAATATATACAGTAATTTGATCAAAACACACGCAAGCCGGTTGTTTACCAAAACTAAACTAGCCACTTTGGTCTATCGGTTTAGGTGGTTAACTAAAGGTAAACAATCTTGGTATGTATTTTTATATTAAAGCGGTCGTATATAATATTACACACAGATTATTTAAATTTAGTTTATTAGCTAACATCGATTTAGGTAAACACCTAGTTGCAAAGATTTTTACATACAATAAAAGACATGCCAAGATAAGATTGTTTACATTTAGTTAATTACCTAAACCGATAGACCATAGTATATTTCGACCACGGAAACTTGTGGAAAAATATTATTCACTTGATGCACCTAGTTTTCCTGATTTGTTAGTGACATAATTTTACATAAAAGAACCAAGCACCCATTTTTGGACGGCAGACCAGCTACTTTCTAGAACGTCGTCAAGACTAAAGTGATATTGCAAACTTGTCACGTACAGTACCTATTAGAAATTTAGAAAATAAATATTATACTACTAGTCACGTGACCGCTTTGTCTCTTTCACATTTCTCATCGTATTCTCTACACATCCGGACATGGACCGCTCAGTCCATTCCTCTAAGTTTATAGTTATATCATAACTCATGGTCAGATTATGTAGAAGGAAAAATCTTTAATAAAATAGAGCACATGTAACATAACTGAATATCATAATACATAACAATAACCGCAGATTATAAAACTAAATATACATAACCAGGTAAAATTTAAATATGTACAAATGTAGGATTTCCAAATCACATAATTCTTGTAATCGACACACAATAGTGCTTGTTGGATATTTGTGGAAGTAATGAGGTGTCTCTTTCAATTATTATTTAATCACTATTCGTATTAATTACTAATATATCATTATCATACGGGATTTCAACAATGTTTAAGAGTAGACTACGGAAATACCTGCTAGATAAGACATACTACAGTGTTAATGAGTTTCTATCGGAAAAAAACATTTGTTAATTAGTGTTTTTTATTTTATTTTAATTTTAGTTTTTTTTACATTTTATTTTTGACATTTAGATTTTTGACATTTTGAATTTGATATTTTGATTCTGATATTTTAATGTGACATTCTGGTTTTTTTTTTACATGTTTTGATTTTGACTTATTAATAACATTTGTGACATTTGAATTGTATTAATAATGGTATTTTTAATAGTAATGATATAATATAATGTCTAATGATAATACTTTTTTTTTATATATTATTTCATAAACAGTCGTTATTTTTAAATGTTTTTACTAAGTAATTATAAATGTTTGCATGCCGAATGGCAAAGTGTGGCTGAGCTTGTATGTACTATTAAGAACTATTGTGTGTACCCATGTTTGCAAAATAAATTTCTTTTCTATTCTATTTATGTGCCGTTTGTTCAGAGACTTGACTTGTTCAGTTTTGTTTTATGAATTAATTATCTATACAAGGTGCAGTTTTGAATCAGCATGACAACAACACGAAACTTGATCAATTAATCTTGCTATTTTAGTTTTTTTTTTAATTAATAATAAGATTTCTTTTTTGAGTGTCATTCAGAATAACTCGCACACATCTACCATATGCTCTACCATGACCTCCGGGCGGTCCATACAATTGTGACACCCGGGCGTTTCTTCCACCTGAATCCGGTGCAAGAACCTCCCGAACTTACCATGTCAGGTGAGGACTTGCGTCATGCGGAAAATGAGGACACCGCGACGCTTCTCCAGCCACTTGTCAAAGAGGGGACTTCCCGCTATGATTATAATGATTCTCATCTAAATGTCTTTTGTTTCCTCCGAGCGTTAACCTGATTATACTGACATTCAGGATTTTCCAAAACATGTACCGCGCAAGTTACCCATAAAACTTGTATGCTAATCAATTCTTATCTTGTTTCGTCACAAAATATTTTGCATATACGTCAAATGCTCTACAAGTTTTGATTGTATACCTATATATATCGATCTAAATAATAGTTCACATAAGAATCAATCAAATTAGGAGAAAATCAATTACTCCTGCTCTACAACTAAAAAGTTTATATACCTATAAGTTTATATACCTGAACAAACTTCACAAAAGTTTCAAGTCTGAAAGGACGCGCCACAGCTTCGCGAGCGTCAAATTTTAAACTAAACTGAACTCGCGATACTACCAGTATTTTATACAACTATGATGAAAGATTAACCAACATTTACAAAATTATGCGAGAGCACTATAAAACTGTGAGTAACCAAGTCAAGTACTAGGATATACCCTGAGCCACTTCTGCACGACTTGACTCAGGGTATATCCTAGTACTTGACTTATACATCCTAATCTTAAGATCCTTACTAATATTATGTACCTGCGAATGTGAGTTTGTTTATTATTACCTTTTTACGACTTAACAGCTGAGAAAAGGATGACTTTTTAGGCTTACAAATGTAGACCACGTTCCGGATACGGAAGAGAATATAATAAAAACTTTGTTCCCAGGGATATATTCCCTTGAGACAACTATAGACTTTGACGAGGATGAAGCCGTGGAAGAAAACCTCTGCTCGTGGCTGCGCTCGTGGAAAATATATCAAAAGGACAATATAAGAACGATTCTGTTTCGTTTTAGGAGGTGTCTCGATAGAAGGATGCGACGTCTAAGGGTGCGTACACATCGACGAATGTACAGCTCGCGAGCCGTTTACAAGCTACCCGCTGTATCTAGTCCCAAGCTAAGCAGAGCTTGGGTTATGGGAAAACTGATAAACAGATACATGACAACAGATAAATTACACCCAGACACAGAACAAATGAACGTGCTCATCACACAAACATTTACTGAAGTGAATCCACGAGTAAAACCTAGTTAAACAATAAGTAGACTTAGGTCCTGATGGCCCCGATAACCTGTGCGCAACAGATGCACCTCGTTCGTCACGCTTGGTACGTGGCGCACGTCTCGCATGCACCCGACACAAACACGACATGTCCTCGCAGAGGCTTGTTGTCGGTGATATGATCCTAGAACCTTATATCTCTTGAGTTTTCTGACGAGTAGTTTATAGAAAGGTGTAATTTGAAAATGATGGATTTAAGGAATCGCTGATTAACGAACTCTAATTATTTAAAAAAAATTATGGTTCCGTACCCAAAGGGTAAAACGGGCCCTTATTACTACTAAACTAGAATCCGCTGTACGTCCGTATATTTGTCCATCTATCACCAGGCTGTATCTCATGAACCATGACCGTTGAAATTTTTACAGGTGATATACTTCTGTTGCCGCGCTATAACAACAAATACTTAAAACAGAATAAAATAAATATTTAAGTGGGGTCATGTATACAACAAACCAGACCTTTGTAGATCTTTGGCAGTCGTTACGGATAGTAAGAAGTCAGTAAATCTGACTCTAGTCTTGCCATGAAGTACCGTGTTAAATCCGGGTCTGGAAGCCAACCCCAATATAGCTGGGAAAAGGCTAGGTAGATGATGATGATGTATACAACTAACCGATTTTTGCCGATTTTGGCTATAGACAACCCTTCGTACGCGAGGCTGACTCGCAATGAGCCGGTTTTTTTTTAAATATAACCTACTTTAATATTCTGGCGAGCCGGCGACGCGCGACGGTGGCTAAATAAAGACACAGTTCGATCAATGGCTAGCGACGCCAGCCCGGAGCGTGGATGAATGACCGCTTCACACCAAGGAACACCCCTGCGAGCCTCAGATAGGACATTAAACTGTTGGCTCGGGTCCTGGCTGTCATTGGTACATCATTAACAATGGTTATGGGTGATCAGAAACCAGAAACTCTGACAAACAATCTAACATGAAGGAGTAAAGTGTTACTCAGTAACTGGTTTTTGGGGATCAGACAGACTGTGCTATAAGCTAAAGACCTGACGTCACAGAAATACTACATCGCGATATCAGAGGTTTTCGTACAATAAAAACAGTATATGCTGTTACCTGGACTAGACACAATACCTTCCTGGTCGGAAAATCCTTCTGCATCAATAAAGTGAATAAGTTTTCAAGAATTTACACCCTGTTCCGCATGCCTCGCGCATAGGACAATGGATCCAAATAAAATACTATTCTGGCACCAGATAGACAGGACGCAGGCCTGACGCGTGTGTTTCATATATGTAGTTTGGAGATGTTTAGTCTGTTCAACCAATTTGTAAAGCAGTTCAATGTGGGAGCTTTCACAACACTTTCCAGGAGCCTGTTATATGCTATTACAACTCAGGAATGTAGGAATTGCTTCAAAGGCTTCTATGTTCAGAAATTATTTTCTGAATACGTTTAGTAGTTTCAGTGATTAGGCCCCTACAAGCATACAATACATTTAAAGTAGTAAATATGTAGTACCTATAGCTAAAACCAGTTGACCGCCAAACTTATCTTAGGAATCAGGATCTTAGTTCAAAATAACAATAATATTAAAAACAACGGACGTAGGTATGTTACGCTAGAGGTACAATTAATGGAGATCAGTTACGTCAGAACATCTCGTGTTCACTCGCCATGTCGCCCGAATACGTCACGAGACAGACATTAGTTTAAACTGTTTAAAAAAACAGAGGAGCGTCTCCATTCGAGTGTGTTTTGTTTTATTATTATTCATAGACTTGAGTTTGACCACTAGAGTGCGTCTAATGAAAGCGCGACCTGGAGTTTATTTTTAATTTAATTGGCAACATTATTCAGCCGCAATTGTAGGAAATAAAAAAATTGTGATGTGTCAAGACATGATTCTCCTGCTAGTTAGTAATACCACATACATTTTTTTTGGATTTAGCCTCTTTTTCTCAGGTCGCGCTTTCATTAGACGGACTATATGTCACGTTGTGGTAAGCGATGATGTGGCCGACGATGGAGGACGCTTGCTTAGAAGTAACCTATTCACTCGTTCAGGAAACCCAGACTCTGACAGGATATTCCTCTCATTGGCTTATTCAATATTCAGTTTTAGATGCGAGACCACAACTAAAAAGTGAGAAATAAATATTTTTTTATGAAAAACAAACGAGAAATATACCTATAAATAAAGCAATTTCGGTTCTAGATACCAATTACAGAAATTAAAGTTGTTTTGCAAATTATATTCTGATTTTTTTGTACGTTTTTGTAATTTTACGTCAACTCAATAATTTGGTTATGACGTAAAGTTGATGCAGTTAGGTACATAGTGACGCAACACTGAGTCACGTTGTTTCAAATTCTATATTTATACGAGTAGGTGCTAAAATTCGAGATAGTTACCTATCGCCACCTACTGAAATATCAACTTTAGAGAAGCTATTCCTGTTTCGGCACCAATAGATATTTTGGATTGCTATTTTGTATTGGTAACTAGCAATCCAAAATTGGGCTTAGTGCGAGTTGGTGGATGACACATATCTTGGAAATTTCGGTTCTAAGACATGTCTGTTTCCTCAAAAGGTTTCTTTTTTAACGTTTTGAGAACAGGGGTGATGAAATCAATTACACAAATGAATGTGCCTGGTTTGGTTTGAACCCACGACCTACAACTCCTAAGTCGATGCTCCAGACCATCGATGATACTAGTCGATGCTCCACACTCAATGTATTCGAGCGAAAAATAGAACACAGAGAAGAAATATACACGCAAAGGGCTTACAGCGCCTTTCGAGTCCAATATAATAACGCATACAGGGCACTGTTGAGGCTGCCGCGACACTGCAGCGCATCGGGGATGTTCGCTGAGGCACGTATAGATGATTTCTATGCAATCATACGAAAGCGTGTCGCCTCCCTGATGCAGCGGGTGCGGGGCAGCGCCAACAGTCTCTTGATGACTGTGGCGGATAGGACTGATGGCCTCATGCTAAAACACTGGACGAAGACGCAAGTGTTGCCTACAAACCGTGCCCAGAAGTAGTGTGTGTCGTTTGTATTGTATTATTGTAAATTAATTGAATTTTATATGATGATATTTATGTACATACTAATACTAGTTTGTAAGTTGTGAATGGCTTTACTAACCAAATGGATTGTATTATCTGAATAAATAAATTTATTATTAACTAGCTTTTACCCGCGGCTTCGCTCCCGTCAAATGACTACCCTACATATCCTACGCTACCCTACCCTACCTACCCTACACAACCCTACACTACCCTACACTACCCTACACTACCGTACACTACCCTACACTACCCTACACTACCCTAAACTACCCTACACTACCCTACCTACCCTACTTTACCAAACTTTTTTTTTTAGAATTTTTCTCTCCGTAAGAACCATCATTGAACTTCAAGGAACATTTTAAAAAAAGAATCAGTCAAATCGGTCAAGCCGTTTTCATGTGATGTCGTGACAACGAAAAACGGGTTTCATTTTTATATATATAGATAATAATATTTCGGGAGGAAAGCAATATTGTTATAAAACAACATAGAAAAAGTTCAAGAATAATAACAGAGTAACGAGAACAATAACAGAAATAATGGATTAGATACCAATCAGTCGATCCTTACAGGACAGCATACTATAGCAAAAAGAGCCCTTTATAAACCAGCAGGGCTTATGTACACCGGTTTAAAAGTTCGACTACCGTCACTAGAACTTGCTATAAGTTTTGGTGTCACAAAACCACTAAAAATGTTCACACACTAAACCACATACAAGACCACAAAACCACAACCAAAATAAACCTAATCTACCAACATAATATTTAAAAAATAACATTAGTTCCTCGGCCTCTTCCTTATGTTCAGTGTGAATCATCATAGTGAGAGACTAATTAAAATTAGTTTTTAAAACAATAGAATATTACGCATTATTGTCGCATATCTATACATGCGTCATACTTGGTCATCGCCTCTACCATTTTTTTTCTTCCACTATTTGTATTTCTGGCTATAATAATGGGTTGTGGAGGTCTGGTAGGCAGCCACTCCTCGTAAAATACTGGTAATCAGCTAAATCTGGCTTGACTGGATGCCGACCCCAATATAGTTGGGAAAAGGCTAGGCAGATGATAATATTTGTATTTCTGACATAACATTGTAAAAAAAATTGTCTCTACATATTTTTACCACAGTTAGGCCTCTTTGATCGTTGCGGTCAAGGTACAGATTCGTCACACAGCAGTCAAGGCCTACTTCCTATAGATACAGTCATATAATATATTATTCTATTCAAATACGCATGTCTTTTAAAAAACGTAAACAACATTTCGAGTACCTCCGCCCATGTCATCTCATTTATAACTCGTATTTGCGCAAGAAAATTACATACAACTCATGTTAATGGAGAGATTTCTCCAGTCCTATTTACGTATCCAATTTAACAGAAATAAACCCATAAATGTCAGATGCTACATCTTAATTACTCACTCTGCCGCCAAATGATACAATTTACTGTAATAACAAGTCGGAACGTGCGCTGGCGAATCTCCACACTATAACAAAGTAACTTTATATAAATCTAAGACACTGCTCGAAGGTAAACAGTCGTCTTCCGACCGTGACCGCGCGCGCTACAAACAAGCGAAAACCGGTACATTTCAAAATGGACACTTTATTTGTATTCGTAACTTTACTCGTAGTGGTTACCGCTAGACATATACCGGACACCGACTACGTGCCGCCGTTGGAGCAACTGGCATTGATCTTCGGACCAAGCGCACAGGTCCAGGACAATACTAGTGCAGTTGAAACTCCCGCTTTAGTCCCGAAAGGAAGCGTAAACACTGAGAAAACGATCAAACCATATCAGAAGAGAATTAATGAGGTGTACAACAGTGTGACTCCAGAAACAGAGGAACTTAACAGCAAGATTAAGGAAGATAAGAATGTGAAACAGAATCCTGTGAAAGGCAACCCTGACATACATACTCGGTTTGTTGAAGACATGAGTCTAACAGACGACAGAGTGGCTCTAGGAGTGAACGACTGTCCCTCAGACAAGGTGAGGTTCAACGACAAGTGTGTGACTCCAGATACATGAAACTGAAGAGTACAGCTGCTAGATGATGTGCCAAATAGAAGCTATTCAAGACAGTGCTGTGTCGTGCAACCAGCCGTGATTACATCATATATCGAACTTTAAAAGTCAGGTTTTTTGTGTCAAAATGTTGTGTCGATTCACGACCCAGATATTGTGGAATAGGTATGTTTTAATGTTAAAAAGCTACAAAGCTATTCGACTTGAAGGCTCAGACAAGGTGTTGGATTAGAAACGAAATTAAAATGAGACAGAATTCATGTAAAATTCAGAGGCTAACCAGCGCTAATCAGCCTATAAATTTCACATGAAGTCGATGTTAATTCTCCAGTAATTTCTGATAATTTAGATGGTCTTTTGCTCATCTAAGCGTCGTTTGAAGTTGATAGAATGAGTAGTCGAGTACAAACGTGTTAGTAGCATCTGACTGTTACTTATTGGCTAACTAGTACAGTGATGTAAGAAGTTCTAGTGAACAGTACAAATGTATTCCGCCTCGGGACAACAATTTGTACATATTAATATAGGAATTAATTATAACGATGGATACACCGAGCAGTCACGATTGTACCGCTGGCATCGCAAATAACATGTGTAGGTTTACAACTATAAGGTTATAAACATTGCAAAAAAAGATGGAAGGATTGTGTGTGATGTAAATAAAAAGGGAGTTAGTGATAGCAAGACAGTTGACAGAGCAGAATGTTTTGCGACATGAGGCAAGGGCAGGACTGTAAAAACATATAACCGTTCTTTAATATTATAACATAACTTGTTTGTAAATGAACCGCTATTTCAAAAGTAAGCTAGTCTACCTCTTGTACAAGTATCAACAAGACCACGCTTAAGGAAAGGAAAAATATAGTTACTAGTAACCACTTATTATAGTTATTATGAGTCTTTATAATTGCTGTAGTTATGAGGAGATTACGCCAAGTATTGTAGTATACATGGGTACCTAGTGCACGTTGCTATGTAGATTACTTTATTACCTGTCTTTTAATGTTTGCGCCCTAGGAATTTGTAATCAAAGTGAATTTAAAGTACCTGTGAGAATTTTTACAGACTACATAGTTTGTTTTTTTACTTTACCGGAAGGCGCAGCGTTGAAAGGCCTCCTACAATGGGATCCGATGAACCTTACCAAGGGTTGCGGGAATCCGATGGATGCGAGACGCACAGGACCGTTCATTGTGGCGACGCTTGGAGGAGGCCTATGTCCAGCAGTGGACGTCTTTCGGCTAAAATGACGTTGATGATAGTGTTTTTATTTTTATCTAAACTAGTATTGTTTTTGGCTGTTTGTATGTTGATATGGAAGAGTATCTGGAAGTACCGATCCGATTAAAGACTTTATCTTATAGAAAGTTCGCTGAATGTAATTGGTTAATGTGCCCCGGGATAGACGTGGCTCCCTGCGGTAGAAGCTACCGGAGCTCTGTGGGTAACAGTTTTAGAAAAGCCAAGTTGTTGTTAGTATATTATATTTATACTTTAACTACAAAACTAATTTATAGAATTTAATCAATAAAAATAGGTTAAAACCTATGAAATTGTTATTTTTTATAACGGGTTACTTTGTTCTTTGATACCTTTGGACTAACTCGGAATAACAGTTCAAATTTTTAATATTACTCGTAAAATTAAGTTACTAAGGATACAAAACTCCAAAAATCCTATAAATAAATAATTAGAATGAAAAAATAACGTACCTTTTATATTAACTTTATTTTAACTTATAATTTCGAGCTAATCCGAAGATATCACAGTTCAAAAAAACGTTTATGTACATGTATTATGTTGCCATACGGTATGATATGCAAATTCTTAAGACCCCATTTGTATTAGTAAGAATAACCTTGCCAGTATTATTAAAAGATTTTAAGCAAATGAAAGCGAATTATTTATTTAGGACCCAGTCCCCAATCTAGTTCTTACATAAGTTTATAGCTTCACTCATCATCTACCTAGCCATTTCCCAACTATATTGCGGTCGGCTTCCAGTCAAGCCGGATTTAGCTGAATACTAGTATTTTACGAGGAGCGGCTGCCTGCCAGACCTCCACAACCCATTAACTGGGGTAACACGGTACTTCATGGCAAGACTGGAGTCAGATTTACTAGCTTCTGACTATCCGTAACGACTGCCAAAGATCTTCACACCCGACAGCCGACAGCCGGAACGCTTTAGCTCTAACGTGCTTTCCGAGGCACAGAGGATACTCGTTATGTTAAGATGGTCACCCATCCACAGACCAACCTTGGCAAGTGTTGCTTAACCTTGAAGATCGACCCGCGTGGCTGTTATAGATAATAACAGCCACGAGCTCCACCAAGTTATAGCTTCACTATGATTTTATAATAATTAATAAATCAGTGCTTGACTATAACCCCACCTGATGGTAAGCGGTGATGCAATCTTTGATGACGAAGCGCACAAGTTTATTAACAGCCTATTCACACTAGCCTTGAAGGCACCTTAATTATAACTGTACGGGAAGGCCGCAGCAGGCAAATTGTTCCGGTCCTTCGATGTACGCGGTATAAACGACGAGGCGAAACGCTTCGCCCGTACCGTAGAGGTGTTAACAATGAAACGCTCGATACTCGCCGTACGTCGGGGTGTCCGATGAAATGATGATGACGACGATCGATACAAAACTACACGCTTCTCTGACTGGTGGTCGCTACATGAGGTTGTGGGTTCGATACCCTTGTTAGGCAAAGAGTTATTGGGTTTTTCGGTCAGACATTTGTCAATAACAGTATGTGGTAGATCAGTAACCAGTTGATAGTAATAGGCTTGACCATTTTAATACTTGATATGTGACTGCAGTACGAATAGGAACACCTCTGGCTACCCCGCCTAGGAATACGGGCGTGATAGTAATGCAAGACTATCAAGACTCACTCACCTCTTAATGTATTATCAGGCTCTCCAAAAATATATTCCCCATTTCTTGAATTGAACTTATAACAGATGGCTGACCTTTTACGGCGATTTTATGGCAGAATCGCCGACACTGACAAAAGAATTTAGTAACAGTATGTTTTAGAGCCCCCGCAGACTGCAGACTCTTTGATCGGCCGATAGTTTGATCGGGTTGGGCTGGCAGCGCGCACACGGGGCCAACTAAACCGTCGAGTTGGTGGTAGGCGCGCACACCAACCAGCATTCGGCCGATTGCTCTTACACGGTTTGCTAGTATAAAGAACATGAAAATCTCTGCCGAGCTAGGAGCGAACTGGGTCGGCCGATCAAACAATCGGCGCCGTGTGCGCGCGTGGAAGAGCATCGTACTGATTTAGCAGTCGGCCGATAGTTGGCCGACAGATTAGTTTGAAGGGAATCGGGAAGCCCATCAAACTTTTTTATCGGCCGACACTGAATCGCTATAATGTGCGCATATGCATACCTCTCCGTACTGATTAAGAAGCCGACCAAACCATCGGCCGATAGAAAGTCTGCGGTCTGCGGGGGCTCTTAGATTGCAACATTGAATTATTTTTATTATATTACATCAGCTCTCGAGAAAAATTGCCTGCCTGTGAAGAGGAAGAGTGGGCTGAGCCCTACGGTTTTGCTGACATCCCCTTGAAGTGCGCGCCGTCGACGACTGGGGCTCAGTCCGGACAATAATCGGACGGCGAGTTACCCATTGCTCGTCATCCACAAGCCAACTACAGGATGTTGGGTTACCGATTTGAAATACTATAATGGACGTTAAAACATTGATAATTTCACACAAAAGTCGGGCATTTCATTGTCAGGCCCACCCTGAAAACTAACTTTAGGTACCTACGCCAATAGGGTAGATAGTTGCCTTAGATTGATTAGATAAATAGATTTGGTGCCACAAGTTTTATCCCTTCGCTTCGCTTCCGTACCCTATCCCACCAGAATCCTGACAATTACCCCGCGGCACTACAGGGCAATGTATCGTCAGTAGATATTTTGTTAACTTTGAAGACTTTGTTTTACGAGTATAATAAAAAAAAAATAGTATAAATAGTAAAAAAAATAAATAAAAAAAAGAGTATAATAGAGGAGCTCGTGGCTAGATAATAACAGCCGCACGGGTCGATCTTCAAGGTTATGCAACGCTTGCCTAGGTTGGTCTGTGGATGGGTGACCATCTTAACATAACGAGTTTCCTCCGTGCCTCGGAAAGCACGTTAAGCCATTGGTCCCGGCTGTTATTTGAAGATCTTTGGCAGTCGTTACGGATAGTCAGAAGCCAGTAAATCTGATTCCAGTCTTGCCATAAAGTACCGTGTTACCCCAGTTAATGGGTTGTGGAGGTCTGGTAGGCAGCCGCTCCTCGTAAAATACTGGTATTCAGCTGAATCCGGCTTGACTGGAAGCCGACCCCAATATAGTTGGGAAAAAGGCTAGGCAGATGATGTTTTACGAGTATAATACGTAAGGATTGTGCGAAAGAACCGTTTGTATAAATTGACTTGACCAGCATTGTGAATCGGGCAATAAGGGCAATGAACCGTAAACATGTATCTGTGTCGTCAACGATTTTGTAATACTTTGTCAACTTGTCAAACATCTTAATATCGATGTCATGATGAGTAAACAATTCATTGATGGTCTCATGTGTCCTTTTGCGTCTAAGTTTCTCTTTCTACTCCACTGCTGGAAGAAAACGGATGAACCAATCTTAATAAATGTTGGTACACTATCTACTAACCCAATCTATCTGATGAAAAATCTATTTGAAAGTTGGAAAAGGACGAAGGAAATGTTCCCATGGGATTTTCACTATAAGTAGTTTAATTACTCAGATACCCGCGAAACGAGACACAATAGTAAAACAATAACAGCGCGGTCTCATAGAACCGGTTGGGGATTCAAACGTTAATACGTGTTCTCTTAGGGTTTTCACTGTAAGTATGAAATTTTGTTTAATTACTGTTTCATGTGTGCGACGCCATGAGATAATAACGACGCGATAATTACAAGAGTAATTAAAACAAATTGTATGAAAACTCGTTGTCATTGTCTTATCTAAAGTCAAGATCATCCACATTATCATTACATCATGATGCAGACTGCATCACGATGCAATCTGCATCGATTCATGTTTACATGGGCTACAGCACGACACGCCTGATGCAGACACACGTTAGTGATAAACGGTCGAAAGTTGCGATGCAAATCGATATAAAAATAAGTTGTGGGCGACGTCTCTTAAAACCTTTAATTTCTTCAAAGTTAGTAAAGCCTATTTTTATACCCTGAGACTAAATTGACACAGGCAAATGTCAAACTTACAATATGAATGATGGCAGTTCTTTTGTGTTGTGACAAGTGTGACAACTCACGTAATGTCATTTTAGCCTCAGAGATTAAAAAACAGACCTTAGATAAGTACATTACCTATTATCATTTGAATAAAAATATGCACTTCTTTTGTACACAAACGCGCAGGTTACAAGAATACACAATGAAAGCCGCTACTTCGCCAGACACCGACTCTAGATGTCACCCGCGATAGCGACTCAGTCAGCAGCTCCATGCATAATGCATGGAATCCTATTCAGGTGTGGAAAGTGCTGAAACGCGCTCAAGTCAGGTCGCACCTCGCGCCAGCCCGCAGCTCCCCGTAATAATGGACGACGGTGCGTTTTTATCGCGACGCCTCCTTACATTTTCATTTAGATGAAAATCTTGTGGAATAACTTTGTAAATTAAAGGGGAAAAGGTGAGGAATAATATACGTGAGTATTACTTGTGCTGTGTGGACTCTAAGACTGGTGGGAGAAAGGAAATAATTAAGTTAGTCTCAGAGCTTTCTTCGTGACTCAAACCGGCACAAAACATTTTTTTAATATCTATATTTATGTTTAGTTTAATATGTATATATGTATATTTAGTTTAGAGTTTTTATTATACTGCAAATACATATAGTTGGGTTTTAAAAAAAATATAATCTAGAACTTGTCTTTTTTTAGGTGGCAAATCATACAATGACTTTCCTGCTCTGGGCGGAGTAGAAGGGTATGTAAGACTTTTACGACTAAAACCCACTCCTCATCCTTCTTTGCCTTCGTTCCAGAGTTTCAGAGTTCACTTTTACATTAACCTTGTCCGTGATCCCACCTGATGGTAAGCAGTGATGCAATTGTTGATGGTGAAGCGTACTAGTTTATGAGCCGCAAAAATGGTAAAACAACTTACAAAAAAAAGTTGTTTTCGAAGGTCATATGAGCGAGTTGCGCGATCGTTGACGTTTCGTTACAACTTACAAGGTTACTTAATTACATAAACTACCAGAAACTTGATCGACTTTCAAAAACCGGTTTTTAGGGTAAAATCTATGATACGGCCCTTTAGTATATACAGATTATATAGCAAAACACATATATTCTGACACTCTCAAGGCAATCAAAATTCATAGGGTAAAAGGGTTCCCGTTGACCCAGAATTATGTTTGGCAGAAAGCAAGGTCTTATAGCACAGGAAAAAATTGTTCAGAAAAATCTTTGAGACACCATTCGGTGCAGGAATCCAACTCGCACTTGCTTGGTATTTTTTTTCAAATATAGATTTTTCTATCTCAACATTCAATTAAACAGGTAGATAACATACACAATTATTGTACAATTTTCCTTATTGACTAGTTCAATATACCTACTCTTAATATGACCCTAGGACGAGTATAAACAGTAACATACATCATATATCAAGAAAATCAGGTTTTTCTCAACCTGATAGTCATCATCACGACTCCATGCTGAGGTTACGTCAAGTAAACATACGAGATCACGTTTAGACAATATATCTTGTTTAACTAATAAATAAGGGGAAGTATTCACGCAAATGGCATGACAAATTACTCTCACATCTCAAAGAGATGTCAGCAAAACCATAAGGACCCAGCAGGGCCCAAGCCTCTGGAGCTTTGGGTTCACTTCTGAAAGGAAATCGACAATAGGCAAAGAAGAAACAAAAGAGTGGGTTCTAGTCAGCAAAAGTCTGACACGCCCTCCCGCTCCGCCCAAGACAGGGAGAAGTCATAGTTAAGTCATGGCAAATCAAATAAGCCAATTATTTGTTTATTATAATCCTCAGGTTACTTAAATGAGAACGAGTTGAACGTATTTAATTTACACACTGTTAACTTATACACTTAATTTATACACATTCGTGGCTAGATAATAACAGCCGCACGGGTCGATCTTCAAGGTTAAGCAACGCTTGTCAAGGTTGGTCTGTGGATGGGTGACCATCTTAACATAACGAGTTTTCTTCCGTGCCTCGAAAAGCACATTAAACCGTAGGTCCCGGCTGTTATTTGTAGATCTTTGGGAGTCGTTATGGATAGTCAGATGCCAGTAAATCTGACTCCAGTCTTGCCATGAAATACCGTGTTACCCCAGTTAATGGGTATTGGAGGTCTGGTAGGCAGCCACTCCTCGTAAAATACTGGTATTCAGTTTGACTGGAAGTCAACCCCAATATAGTTGGGAAAAAGTTAGGTAAATGATGATGACACACTACGTTAAAAACTTATACAACCCTACTTTATTGTAGGAATATTATGTCAGACTGAAAGCAATAACAATTCTTAGGACAGATTAGTCAGTTAGTTAGCGAAAGTTAGTCATCCCTTTGATCGATCAGTTAGTCACCTATTGGTTGGGGATCATCTAGTGTCGGTGATTTCATGAACACTTGTAATAAAATCCTTATTTATACCACTTCCTGAGAAAAATCTTAAGTTTTCAACTTACGATTTTTAATAAAACTCTTCGTAAATTTATAAGTTTTCAATGGAATAAATGAATTATTAAATATTTTTTCTACAACTAAATAAGATTAGTTCTCGCTCAAACGAAGAATTCTTCGAAATTATTATAAAATCTGAAACACAAGTCTTATTATAAACCTAGCTCGGGCAAGTCGCTAATTAAACATAATTCTTAGTATAAAGTTAGTTATTTATACACATAGATTCGTTGGAGACAAGCATACCTAATTATTTGTTTAAGATTTTACTTATATAACTTTTAGTGTTAGCGGCGTTGTAATGTTCCCACTGTTGGGACTCAGGCTTCCCCATGCGGATTGGTGGATGTCACAATGTCTGTCTTCGAATTTTTAGTTCTAGGAATGACGGTTTCCTCACAATGTTTTCCTTCACTGTTTTGAGAGCAGCGGTGATGAAACAAATTACACAAAGTAATGCACCTGGCTGGGTTTGAACCTGCGACCAACGACTTGTAAATCGGAGGAGTTACCATTGGGCCACACCACTGCTCTCAGATATTTATATTGTGTAAAAAAATTAAATAAAGATTATTAATATCATAAACTGTCTTGGAAAAATATTTATAAAAATACGTACCAATTAGCATAAAGCTCAGATTATAAATCAATTATTTGAATCTTAATTTATGATAACAAAAAATCCAAAATCGAAGTTAATCACGATATAAAAAGCGTCGGAAACAGCTGCGGCTTCTCAGACTAGAAAATGGAAATGATTACAAGGAACGTGTCTGAATAACTCAACAGTTTTTGCTTCTTTTTACCGCAACATTATCATTAGTAAGATTATTTAATACTTCTAGGTATTAACTGTTCATGTTAGACCACAAGCAAAGGCCTATTCATATTCGATTTATTACATGTTGGATTGTTGAATATTTGTTCTTATACCCACAAGTAAACAGATTACGAATGCATTAGCATAAATTATTTTGGGATATATACTAAAAATAAGTAGTAATAAAGACAGCGTGTTTTGGCGTACCAACGCCAAAACACGCTGTCTTTAAACTCTTTACACGTAAGCCTATTTACATTTAAAATTATCTATAGGTACATTCACATAAATTAAATTGCACTGGCTTCTGATGTTTTATAAGTGCTCATGTAGGCCCTGTTTAAAATAAAAATTTAAACCATTTAGCAATTCATTTTTAAAGTCACTTTATAATATCAAAACATTCAGCCTAATACTCCCCTCCCGCTCCACCCAGAGCTCAAGTCATTTCATTATTTCCTTTTTCTGTGTAAAGGTAACTAGAAGGAAGGTCATTATGATTCATTACCAACATAGTTAATTATTTTCAAAATATTAGGTACTTTAGATTGCTCAATCATTTCCCTCTTGAATATAAAGTATTTTTCCCACTCTATCTAGTGGTAATTCTCGAAGAAAATTGTTCCGTCATAGACAGCGGTCAGTTAGTGGTCAGTGACAAATTGTCGATGACAGTAATCTAGTTTTCATAGTTCCTTGAATTACTTTCCTTAGCAATAATATTTGTTTTCCTTTGGTTTCGATGCCTAGGGCATTTTATTGTGTAGGTACTTCGTGACGTTTGCCTACGTAGGAACCTACTGTTAATTATTTTTGCAAACTAGTGCAATAAGTAGGTATGTGTATCTTTGCAGTTGGTTTTTTCACCATGTTGTTAGGCTTTCGTTTAACGATTATCTCACCTAATAGTTAGCAATGAAAGTGGTCGAGGACGAAACACGCTTCCCCAGAAGTACCTATCTATTCTTTAAGATTTGACTTTCAGACACTCGTGTAACCTGAGGGTGAGACAGCAATTAGGAAGCACAGACTTCGGCAGGGAACTTCACTAAATTCAATAAACAAAAAAATAAATTGCCAAGTTACACTTGGCTAGTTTCAGCGGCTCATGGAATGACTCACAAAATAGTCCGGAATAAACAGTCATCACGGAATAATACTTGCACTTCTACAAGTTGCCAACTGAGCTAGACGACGGAAGTGTCGGTGTTGAACCAAGTGAAGTAGAGTTAGACGATGACTCAAGATACCTACATGAATAAAAAATTTCCACTTTTTAAAGGTAGTTAAGTCTCAGGACCCGAACCAGGAGCCACTTGCAGGGGAGACGCTTTCTATAGAGGATTATTCTTGTACGCGGTCTGCTAGTGCACCCAAGGTCATCCCTCAGGTGCTCAGGTGGTGGGAAATTATTACGACACAAATGGAAAACAAAGATGTAGGCTATGATTTTGGGGGGGTTAGTGAATTGATTATTAAGAACTATGTAAAGACTATAACACATTGACACCTGACTGGAAAATCTTAATAATAAGGGCAGTCATGACTCACACTGCAACGGAAACCTATTCTTTCACAAATCTAATAAGGAGGAACTTTTACACAACTTGATGCGACTATGTGACGTCTTTGCAAATTGTCTTCATATATTAAGATAAACCTGCTCTACAGTTAGAGTTTTAAAGAAAACATGCGTTTTTGGGGACTGATAGAGAAAACATGGAAATACATAAGTTTAGGTTACAGTATATCGGAAACTTGGGTTTCCGATATACGCAAACAGTCACAAACCAGTAAAAGATAAGACCGTTGGAAACTTGTGCCATAACCGCGGAGGCAGGATTTAGCGAAACGCCATAACTCGGCGAGTTACACCGACGACTAATGTTAATGTTTATGACAGTTTTATGCGCCATTACGCGGTGCCGTGGGGAGCCGGAGAACTGTGCGGGGAAGGCGTTGGAGTCTGCCAGTGTTGTGTAGTCGAGTTGTGGGGTTATGGACGGAATGTTTCAATACATGAAAAGCGGATGAAAGTATTTCTTACTTTATTGCTTTTTGGTGTTCCAATGATTGATTGTTGAGACTTGAGGTAGTAAATACATGGTCGAGGTAAATTAGTTAGCGAAACGTTGCTAACTGCAGCTGATGTCGAGGATTATCCGTTTTCTTAGATATTTTGTACCAACAGTTCTGCATGTGGACTTCTGCAACTTCATTTAATTTGGATTACACTAACCTTACATAACTTCCAGGAATGTTATTTTATTAAGGCAGATAATTTAAGAACAAACTACAAAATCACAAAGCTGAAAATTTCAACTGCCCAACCATCGCAGTTCATAAGATACAGCTTGGTGACAGACGGACAGTGGAGTCTTAGTAATATGGTTCCGTTTTACCCTCTGAGTAAAAGTCTAAAAAAAGAAAACGGGAAACTAGCATGAAAAACTTTCTGTTCCTAATAAATCAAACAATTACATAGCGGCCTGTAACACCCAAACAATAAGAAAGCGCAAAAACCATAACGAGATCTGGAAAACAATGTAACGGGTGTAAAGTTCGAGCCGTCACATTCTATAACGAGAGTTACGTAAGAACAGCGCAATAACTCGAGGAATACAAGTTGTGCACAAACTGGTGCTGCTGGCGCCTGCAATAAATATAGCTCGATAGCCGAGCTTAATAGCGACCGGCGCCCGAGCGACCGATGCGTCGCGAGGGACACACGGCCCGAGCCACGGCGCGAGGGACACACGGCCCGAGCCACGGCGCGAGGGACACACGGAGCACACGATATGCTGCCTGACTTGTTGATAGCAATAACTCGGCGGAACACAAGTTGTGCACAAACTGGTGCTGCTGATGCCTGCAATAAATATAGCTCGATAGCCGAGCTTAATAGCGACCGGTGCCCGAGCGACCCGAGCCGGCACGAGGGACACACAGACGACGGACATACGGACCACGCGACATGCTGCCTGACTTGTTGATAGCAATAACTCGGCGGAACACAAGTTGTGCACAAACTGGTGCTGCTGGCGCCTGCAATAAATATAGCTCGATAGCCGAGCTTAATGGCGACCGGCGACCGAGAGACCAATGCGTCGCGAGGGACATACGAGCGATGCGACGGACACGGCGCGAGGGACACACGAGCGATGCGACGGACACACGGAGCACACGATATGCTGCCTGACTCTCTAGCTCGATAGTCGAGCTTAATGGCGACCGGCGCCCAAGCGACCGATGCGTCGCGAGGGACATACGAGCGATGCGACGGACACGGCGCGAGGGACACACGAGCGATGCGACGGACACAGACCACACGACATGCTGACTGACTTTTTGGTAGAGTTATATGTTTGTTTTGGAGGTTGAAACCTTGAAAAGAGAGAGAAAACCTTGAAATGTACATAAACATAATTGACCTTGTAATATTCACTCTGGTGGGACAAAGAGGCCGTTATATGTACACCATGCGGACCCAGTGCAGATTGGTGGATATCACTATTTTAGGACATGCCGGTTTCCTCACGATGTTTTCCTTTATCTTTCTGAGAGCAGTGATGATGAAATAAATTAGATGAGTTTGAACCCGTAACCTTAAGCGGTTGAAGTTGAATATTTCTCAAAAACGAAGATTAGAGTAGGGTTTGAACCGTGCCTAACTGAAAATACTCAATTCAGAAACCAGCCTTTAGTCTTGTTTAGAAGTCTTGAACACGGATCGCTACCAACAAGTTGTCAGTTCCGATCGTCAGTTTGTACTACATCGTCGTTCCTTTGTCGTATCAGTGGGTCGTGTCGCTCATCGCCTGTCGTATTACCGTAGTGCACCGGTTCGGCGAAGACGTGTCGTCAACGATCTCGCTCAAAGGCTCAAGTTCTTGATTCCATTGCGTCTGCTCTTTGAGAGCGAGATGCGAGCTTGTAGGTAGGTAGCACTGCATTTGTATTGGATCTGTTATTGTTGACTGTGTTGAGAAACAACTACCTATGTCTTACTCAAATGTACATTTATCTATTGTGATGTTTTTTAGTCTATATACTTGTAATTATTTGTGCAATACTAAAGAAAGACTTTTTATTTATTCGGACGGATCGAAAACATAACTTATTAGTTATAACATACCAACAAGATTATTATATTTCCGCCGCTTGAGGTCCTTCGCAGCCGTAGTGGCAGAATCAGCAAAACACGAACAGCTTTGAAGTTGGGATAGCGCAAGAGAATCGACAGAAGTGTCGTCCCATAGAAGAAGTCGACGACATGTCGTCCGATCTCTTGCCATGTCACGAGCCAATCCATGAGGCTTATCTATTACAAAGATAGTTTTTTCAACTTTTATTGGTAAATTCTCTTTTGACTAGTTCCTCACCTGATGATAGGCAATGACGTGGCCGACGATGACACACCAGCCTATTCACTCTTGACTTATTATAGAGAGATTGCTCAACGGAAATGACATCACAGTCATAAGTATCCGAAACCGCAAGAACTTTATCCATACCTATAAAGAAAATGACTGACTGACATATCAACGCACAACCGAAACTACAAGACCTGAAATTTGCACAACTTTCCTTTTAGATGTATGTAAGTCAGCACAATATTAAGAGAGCATTTTCCAAAATACATCCCATAAGGCTATGAAATGGGTTTCCAAAGTTTGTATGGAGAAACCAACTTTCACGCGAAAATAGAAACTACCTAATAAAAACATAATATACCCGAAGTTGTAACTACCAAAGATGGTCTACAGGGTTACAGCTATCGTATATCGTTACATGCTCAGAACCAGCTACAAGTAATTAAGTCACTACTCTAGGGCAATCTGACGCACGTGTACACCTAGTCATTGAAGCCGAGCCGGAATATGTTTTGGCGCCGAAAAAGTGTAACAGCATTATCCATGTGTATTTAACGACGATTTTCAACACATTAATTTTAAAATAATAAATAAAACTTTATTAATATAATATTTAGTAGTAGTATATTTAGACGTTAATCAACCATCGTTTATTTATTTTGTTCTAAGTGTTTTTTTTTAATTATATAAACTAGTGCTTGCGCTTGATTGAAAAAACGTTGTATGATTGTATGATATGATACACGTGGTAAATCACTTCAGCATACAAACTTTCTCCATTTATAAAAATGTATAATTATAAAAATTTATAAATTTCATTTTTCCTTTTCCATAGGGGTTAATTCCTAAAAGGTGGGTTTACAGTGGCTGTTTAATACAATCTTCCATATTTATTTAATATAAAAACTCATCGAATACGCTACTGTCATGTATTATTGAATCTGAGTAAAACTTCTCGGCCCAGGCGCGTGAGGCGCTCACCTTGAACAAGTTGTTGGGAAAGTTCTTTGTTGACTCGCACTCGCAATACGCGACGAGATCTCCTCCATCGAGCGCTATTTCCAGCTAGCAGGCTCTGGAGTCAACACAGTCTCACACATATGATGGAGGAAAAGTAAGTATAAGTAGATCATCATCTGCCTAGCCTTTTTCCCAACTATTTTGGGGTCGGCTTCCAGTCAAGCCGGATTTAGCTGAATACCAGTATTTTACGAGGAGCGGCTGCCTACGAGACCTCCACAACCCATTAACTGGAGTACCACGGTACTTCATGGCAAGACTGTAGTCAAATTTACTGGCTTCTGACTATCCAAACAAAATATTGTTAATTTTAATCATCATCGAAGAATTATCAATATCACTGATTCACAGCCTGTTACGTTATTTTTGTAAATTCAATACTAAAACATGGCACGTCCATCTGCTCCTCATGTTCCTCCAGGTTATAACAACACAATGATATCGTTGAAACAAAGAAGAGATCTCCATTCTTCTCTCTTTCAGCTGATTACTGTCTATATGTCTGGACTAGTATCTGCTAGCAGCTTCACTCGCGTGAATGTAGACAATTATCCCGAGGGATCATACTCCCGGGATAGAAAAGATCCCATATGCTATTCCTGGATATGATTTTGCTGGTAGACATTTTTTTTTTCAAACCCGTTCAGCTGTTTAAACGTGAAGACGTTACAAACAAACAAACACAAAATTTCGCCTCTTTTGTCAGGTGAAATAGATCAGGGACAAAACAAACTGATAGGAACATTTGGAAAAGAGGCTCCCATCCCAAACTGGGTGATACCGACATGAATTGCGATGTCGTCGTACGGCCAGTATCCATCCTTACGTTGATCAAACCTCTACGGTCCGGACTAAGCGCTTCTGGACTGGACTGGAATAATTTGCCTGCTGCGGTCTTCCCGTCCGACTATAATTTGGGTGTCTTCAAGGTTAGAATAGGCTCTTAATAAACTAATGCGCCTCACCATCTACGATTGCATCACTAATTACCATCAGATGGGATCGCAGTCAAGTGCTAGTTTCATCATCTGCCTAGCCTTTTCCCAATTATATTGGGGTCGGCTTCCAGTCAAGCCGGATTTAGCTGAATACTAGTGTTTTACGAGGAGCGGCTGCCTACCAGACCTCCACAACCCATTAACTGGGGTAACACGGTACTTCATGGCAAGACTATCCGTAACGACTGCCAAAGATCTCCAAATGACAGGCGGGACCAACGGCTTAACGTGCTTTCCGAGGCACGGAGGAAACTCGTTATGTTAAGATGGTCACCCATCCACAGACCAACCTAGGCAAGCGTTGCTTAACCTTGAAGATCGATCTGTGCGGCTGTTATTATCTAGCCACGAGCTCCTCTAAGCGCTAGTTTATATAACATAAAAAAAACGAAAACAATACACAATGTCAGTCCAATTACAAAATTCTTCACTAGGGAAATCCCTACTCGTCTAATTCATTTATATATATAGTCTAACGAAGGCTATTTAAAGATCTACTCTAGTATTTAATTGCTCAAAGACCTTCGCAATTACATAACTGATATTTTTCTCATAATACAAGCAAATTAAAGATGAATAATAAAATGATGACTCAGCTTCGTACGTTTTTTATTTACTTTTCGTTAACAAAAAAAATACATAGGCTTAGTTTTTCCTTACTCCGCATAAAAAGAGGTTTTCTGATTTTTCGTCGACTTAAGAACGTGACCCTTTAGGAGCCACAAAAAATTTAACTATTATGGCTACTGAAAAACTATTTGTTTGAACTCACTCGACTGCTCCGACCTTATCGTAATCCAACATTAAAATAATAAACTATGTATTATGAGGGACTTCACTGATACTCATCACCATCATCATTTCAGCCGAAAGACGTGCACTGTTGGACACAGGCCTCCTCCAAGCATCGACACAGCGACCGGTCCTGTGCGTCTCGCATCTATCGCATTCCCGCGAATGTCACCAGGTTCACCTTGTGGAAGGCTTTCCAACGCTGCGTTTTCCGGTACGTGGCCGCCACTCCAGAACCTTTCGTCCTCATCGACCATCTGTTTCACGAACAATGTGCCCTGCGGCCATGCTCACTGCAAGTTTGGTGATTCCTCGTGCTATGTCGGTAACCTTGATTTTCCTGCGGATATTTTAATTTCTGATGTGATCACGCAAGAACACTCGTCTCCGAGCATAATGCTTTCCATTGCCTTTTGGGTGACTTTAAGCCGTCAGCTGTGCCCCATTGTGAACGACCACGTCACGACACTGAGATTAAGGTAAGTGGATCTATATTTATATAGTAGAAGAAACTGACTGACATATCAACGCTCAGCCAGAACAACTAGGACTAGGAGTGTCAAATTTTCACAAGGTTTCTACCTACTTATGAGGTAGGCGAATACTAAGAGGATTTTCCAAAATTTACCTCCTAAAAGAGTTTAACGGGCCTAAAGTTTGTATACAGAAGCCTATTTTTACGCGGGTGAAGCTGATGGCAGAAGCTAGTACATTAATAAATATAAATAAGTCAAAGTTTTATGAGTGAATATTAATTAGCGCTGTTCTGGTCGTTAGTGTAGTCGATGGAAGTTGTTTAAACTTTGAGCGTGTTTTGTTTAACTTGCGACTCGCGCCACAAGGGCACACTTTGTTTGTTTACATAATTAACTAGACAATCGGAACGTCTATTAATAGGCAGTAGGTATTTTATATAGATCTATAGAAGTCAATGTCTTCGGTGCCTTTTTCCAATATGATACATGATATCAAGTGGGCAAGATATTTGATCCTTGCGGGATTTGAACCCGTAACTCCATTCTAGCTTATTTACTTATGTGGAGTTAACTAGAATCTTTAGTTAGGTATTCGGGTTTATAAGTTAAACCACCAAATTATCATTAAGCAGGGCATAACTTAAGAATGGCGTCCTGTCGTTCTTGGGGACAGATCGACAATACCCACGACGTCACACTTCAGTTGGTTTACATTTAATTCTATGAAATTAATATTGTTGAATAATTGTATTAGATACATTATTGATTAATAATAATAATATTAATTGATTGCTGACCTTTAATTTAACATAACTATAATTTCTCAATTTAATTGTACTAACATAATTTAATTTATTTAATGTTATGTATGGCAATTTAAGTTAAAGTACAAGTGAATGATAATTAATTGCAATGCTTATAAAAGGCTGCATAAATGCTAACATAACACCACAGAATTCTTATTATTAAAACTTCTGAGTATAATACAGATATACTTGGTATGATAAACGTTAAGACTGGCTTATAGACCAATCTTTCTAATACTTTATTTCTATACAGAAACGTGTAAGCGTTCCTCCTCGTATTTAGAAAACTAAGTGCCTAAGCATTGAGGCAAGTTCTGAATGTTTGTATCTAAAGAAGGTAAAGTTTTGATGTCGTTAGTTTTCAAAGCACAGTGAACTAAACCAGTTAGTTAGCGCCACACAGAGTAACGCTACAAACTAAACACACCCTCACTCTCAGTTCATCGAATCATCGCCAACTTACACACACACCAGTCAACAGCGAGTCGTAACAAGTTGCCGGTCTAACTGTTGCTCTCCAATTTGTTTGTCTATGCTCTCGTCTAGGAACAATCAAACGAGAGAGTATCC
Organism: Mythimna separata; assembly: GCA_030763345.1. Classification (NCBI taxonomy): domain Eukaryota; kingdom Metazoa; phylum Arthropoda; class Insecta; order Lepidoptera; family Noctuidae; genus Mythimna; species Mythimna separata. The sequence continues at coordinate 306,594 of CM061188.1, read as the reverse complement.
GAGATGGTACAAGTTTGTACTATACTATATTACTTTAGCATTTAATTTTATTAAATAGTTACATAGTTGAACTGAATAAGGATTAGTAGGTTTATTTTAAAATAGCACGATATCACTCAAGTATTTCCAGCAGTATAAAGTAAAGTTACTCTAGACTCTTATGTTGTTGTAGCTACATCTGGTCAATCCGATAGTCAATCCAGCAAACTTGGACTAGGCAGGCAGTTCTTTTTTGAGGTAAGAAATTGTTCTAGCAATTAGTGGCCCTGACTGCTATGCCGGAGGTCGTGGGTTCGATTCTCACCCAGGACGAATGTTTGTGTGATGAGCACGATCATTTGTTCTGTGTCTGGGTGTCTAAAATAATATGTCTGTATTTAGAAATATCTATACTAATATTATAAGGAGGTAAAATTTGTAAGTTTGTATGTTTGTAAGTTTGTATGTAGGGGGTAATCTCTGGAACTACTGGTCCGATTTGAAAAATTATTTCCGTTTTAGATAGCCCATTTATCGAGGAATGCTATAGGTTATATACCATCACGCTACGACCCACGGGAGCGGAGCAACGAAAATATGCGGGTGAAACCGCAGGGGACAGCTAGTAAATAATATAGAAAGTTTGTTTATCAGTTATCCAGAAGAACCCATAACACAAGCTCTGCTTAGTTTAGGACTAGATGTCGCTGTGTGAAAGTTAAGCCTGGGATACACTAGGGAACATTTTGTCCCGAAACACGACGCGCAACACTAAATTTACGTGACGCTGCAACGTTGCATATGGTCTTGCAACATGCCCCGCAACATAGTACGTGACGCGGGGCATGTTGCTTGCTCTCAATGCAAAATGCCTCGAGAGCGAGCGCACGAGTCCCGCGTCAGTATGCATGTTCCACGTAGTTGTTGAGCAACATGTTCCGCAACATGTTGCTCCATTTGTCCCCTAGTGTATCCTTGGCTTTAAAAAAAAAAGACTGCCGTTCTAGGTTGGACTGAGAGGGCATGTCCGACTTTAACTGACTAAAACTCACGTTAGCCTAACCACGGACACTTTCAACAAATCCTATAAAGACTAGGCAATTACTAAAGCAACTCTACTTCTAGGCACTATAGGAATGACACTCCTGAGGTGGCGGGTTAGCAATGAAATACGTATTGAATAAATAGTAAAATTTATTATTTATTTATTTATTTAAACTTTATGTACAGTGGTGGTACATAGGCGGACTTAATGCATCAGGGCATTCTCTACCAGTCAACCTTAGGGTTAAAAAGAAAACACTGTGGTAGGTCTGCACAATAAATAAATAAGTGAATATTAAAATAGAGGTTTTGAAAACATTTGAATCAGGTAAATATTATTATAGGGTATGACATTGTACATTCAAAAACGTAGGTTGGTAGGTTTATTTAAGGATGCTATTTGAATTTGGATTCCGAACCTGATTTCCAGCCACCATATAATTACATCACATAATATGAGGATGAAACACATAATGAGAATTATGGTAATTAGTTGTTTGCTCACACAGTAGGAGCATTCGCAGGAAAACCATTGTTAATTCACTATTGTAGGGCATTGTCTAACCCTAAACCTAATTTAATGTAAATATTACCTAATTGAGTTTATATTTGAGGTTACTCTTTATATAAACAAACATAGGTAATTATGTATACACGCGTACAAACTAACTTTCGCCTCCATCATATTAGTATGACATTTAACTACAAGTGGAAGTTACTTTAAGGGCCTGTTTCACAATGTCCGAGTAGGCACTACTCACTGAATGAATTCAAAAATGGAACAGAATTTGTATGAAATTATCTGCCAAGTAAGATACTCGAAACTTAATCATAGGTGGTGAAACAGGCCCTTAAACAAACCGGTTCTAGGAAGGCTGTATCATTTGCGCGGGGCGCGAGGTCTCACGGTAGCGCTCTCATTTGGGAACAACACCTACCCTCCATTATCCTCACAGCGCACGTCGGCAACTGGCGAGCGGGATGGCGCGGTGTGGATGAGATGAAAACAACTTGTTTTTCATCCGCTGACGAATTGAGGCGAAAGTTTTAAACAAATTCTAGATTTCGTATGTGAAAATTGTTAGAATTTTATCTCTGTTTGGATTATAACAGAAAAACAGGCATGAGAATTAGAATCAGAATATTTCGACTACTTAGTATTCGAAGGGGCTTGTCTTATTTATCGACGACTCGGCAGGCCACAAAGACACCCCGGAGGACAGGTAGGGGCTCAGCAGAGTTGAAGCCATGGGTTTGCTTCTGAAAGGAAAACACGTGGCCCTGAAAAGTAAGGCAAAGAAGGAACACAGAAGTGGGACTTAGTCAAAGTTTGACATGCCATGGGAGTAGAAACAAGAGGGTTGGAGTCGAAAAAAGCTCTGAAAAGGCTCATTTAAGTACCTACTTGCCACTAACCTATTGAATACCCACAAAACGAGACACAGTAGTAAAACAATAACAGCGTGGTCTCATTGGACCGGTCGGGGATTCATGAATTAATATAATTAACCTATCCATGAATCCCCGACCGGTCCAATGAGGCTGTTATTGCTGTTATGGCCGCGCTGTTATTGTTTTACTATTGTGTCTCGTTTTGTGGTTATGTGGTAGGTTAAATCAAAACTTGCTTGATCGTTATCACTTGTTCATTCACCCTCCCCCTTCACCCCCCACGTAAGCTAGGTGACGAGTCTAATAGAAGAATTTCTCGTTTAATATCATTTGAATCCATTCGTGGCGAAGGCGACTCCGGCCGATTCTATAATTAATTTTTGTGAAGGAATTAGTGTTGGGTCGTGTCGTTAATGATGGTTTCCACGGAAATTACAAATTAAATTGTTCAAACAAAGCTGTAAGGGAAAATTCTATAATGGTTTTCTAATTATAGAAATGTACTTGAAACTACGTCGCTACTGTGTCAGATCATTTGTTCGTTTGATCGTTGAATTCGTTTATGTTTAGTTGACAATGCATATAATAATAGTAGAAAAAGCCTCAAATACATTAGGGTGACAAAATGTCCCCCAACTTGAGGCTCTACGCTATCTAATGGTCGAATAATTAACAGGTCCCGCGTGACGTGAATTTATTGTAAAATGTAAGGGGACAAGTTGCAGGAAACCTACACCCAGTAAGCAACGTTGCGCGTCGTGTCGGGGGACAGTTCGTCTCTTTGTTTGTTAATATTTGAGGCTTAAACCACAAAACAAAGGGTCATTGCCCGGATCAAACCCGTTTGATATTGATAACCTATTATTACTTCAACCTCTGATCACAAACTTTCTATTGATGTTAATAACGAGAGCAAAATATTCTCTGAGACGTAATAAGAAATAAAACAAATGAATCCGGTTATTCTACCCACGCCAGCTTAACGCCAGGGTAGACAGTAGGTACGCGCCATCGCGGCGTAGTACAACTTACTAACACTACAAGTTTGACAGTAGATCGCAACCGGCGCAGAGCATAATCCCCAGTTAGTAGTTTACTTAGCTGTTCAAATAAGTTCAGTTTCATTGGAAACTTATTAGTTTTTGTTGAGAACTTCACAAAATTGTAATCTCAAAATGTATTAGTAATATTTAATAGTAGCTTCATGAAAATACGTTTCTCCGTTCGTCCTTTGAACCTGGTTTCATCCTCTTTGGGAGTGGATTGTGAAAAATCCTCACTTAGTGCTCACCTATGTCGTAAAAGGAAATCTTGTGCCTTGTGGAAATAACCGACCAAAAACTTCACCACTAGGGGGTCCACCGTAGGCGCGGGCTCGCGGACGGCGAGCACTGGGTATCTCTCCGTCCGGCAGTCTGGTAATAACCTGGACCGAGCCCAGTCGTCAACGGCTCGTTCTGTTCCACGCGCGCCTCAAGGAGATGTCAACAAACTGTAGGGGCCCGATAGGGCTGAAGCCCAGAGTTGCGCGGAGTTTCATTGTTCCCCAGAGGAACAATGAAATTCCGAAAGGTAAGTCCATGTCCCCCAGATCGAAGGCAACGAAGGTACGGGGTGGGCTTAGTCAGTTAGTCTGACACGCCCTCTCGCTCCGCCCAAGAGCGGGAGAAGTCATTCTGATGATTCCCCGAAAAAAAAACCCCTAGGGGGTAGAAACCACCATGGTATTCGTTTGCGCGTCGATGTCTAACACACGGTGTATAGATGATAATATTAGATGATAATATGACCTGCCATGCTGATACATTTTCTTTAGAATTGTGGTTAAACAATGCATGTTTTTTTAAATCTTTTGTGAAAGGAAATCATCAAATAACTTCTCCCAGTCCCAGTTACTAACTAAAACCCACCTGTGTCCTTCATTTGCTCTTAGCGAGCCAGGACCACAGTAGGTAACTCCTTGAAACATTTCCGCGGGCCAACACATGCCAAAGTAATAACCTATTATCTGATAAAAAAAAGTATGGACAATTTCAGCTTCCTAAACTTTCACGAGGCGTTCACCGTAATCGATCAAATCGCTTTTAACGTAGAAATAATAAGAGGAGCGCCATCCATCTTTCTCTACGCTCTACAAACCGGCTCGGCCATCTGCGGCCATTGTGTGCCGATGAGTTCTGTCCACAATGGGCCACGATGGACAATCGTTTTCATTAGACGACACCCAGTCTTGAATGAAGAGAAACATGAATGTAGATTGACTTGAGTTCTCGAGCAATAGGAAATATGCATTTTGCTAAATTAATACACTTTCAGCTCTAGTAAATAAATAGGAAAGAATTTTGAAACTATCTTTAACGAAAACGAAGTTATGAAGCTTCAAAGCTGCTAATAAGATAGAGAAGTCCAAATGTAATTTAACGTTATATTAGGTATATCACGCCCGTTCGGCTGCAATAGAAAATGGCGTTTTGGTGAGAGTGACAGATATTTTTTTTTTCATTATTATTATTTATTTATTTAGTAAGCTCGCGTTTGACCACCATCTCACCTGATGGTAAGCGATGATGTGGTCAAGATAGAAGACGCTTGTCTAGAAGTTTTATTGAAATGGTTATAATTATGTGCATTTGGTTTTCGAGTAATTCCGATTTTGTTTTAACAGTATTTTATTTTTGTATATCTTTTTAATTTTTATAAACTAGTGCTTGACGGCGATCCCATCTGATGGTAAGCAGTGATGCAATCGTTGATGGTGAGGCGCACTAGTTTATTAAGAGCCTATTCACTCTAGCCTATGAAGATACCCAAATTATAATCGGACGGGAAGACCGCAGCAGAAAAATTGGTAAAATGGTTAAATAACAAATATTGTTTTCGTGCATGTTCTCTGTTGCAGCATGTTGTTAATTATGAACACAACGAGGTGTTGGAATGTTCCGCCATCGGAGACGAGTAACGATCGCGCTCGAGTTGCGAATGTTTTCGCTGTTGTTCGCTGAAACGCGACTCTGCTTGTTAAAAACTTTTTTACGGAAAAATACAACTGACTTCAGTATTTTTCAATTGTTTTTTGCAGTACTGTTTTTTGTATGTACTTGTACATACCGGTACCTTCATATAAAAATAGTACTGAAAAGGGGTTGTATATTTTTGTAAAGCATTTTTTTATTGTGGTAGGTACCCCACAGCAAAATCTAAGTAGTGTGTAAGTTCTATCTATAGTAATGTACCTAGATAGTATAACTATGAAAACCATTGACAGCCTGAGGGCGACTCATGACAATTCTAATAAACTAAAATTTCAACTGTCTAGATATCACGGTTCATGATATACAGCCCGGTGACAAATGGGCGGACAGTGGAGTCTTAGAAATGTAGTCCTTTTTTTTTTTGTAATAAACTATTGCTTGACTGGAGGTATTCCTCGAAGCGCACCCAATGAAGCGCACCTTTTTTATTCTTCTTTTAGTAGCGCTCCCGATAGCAATGTTATCGGGAGCAATATTATTGGGAGCGCTTCAAAACTGGTGCGCTTCGAAGAATGCCTCCTTGACTGCGATACCACCTGATGGTAAGCAGTGATGCAATCTTCGATGGTGAGGCGCACTAGTTTATTAAGAACCTATTCACTCTAGCCTTGAAGACACCCTAATTATAATCGGACGGGAAAACCGCAGCAGGCAAATTGTTCCATTCCCGTTGATCAGTCTTGTGTTTTGGATACGGAACACTAAACATGAACGCATAATCCATGTTTAAAAAAAACTTGGAAAGTAAACCTCTATGTTTCCCTTCATAGTGCATTCTAAAGCTGTAGTGGGCCGGTTGAATGGCGCGAGGTGAATAACTGCGCGACACAGATGCGCTGAATGCGCTGACCGACCTTGCGCCCGCAGCCGAGCACCTGGCGACACCACGCTCTTACTGACATACTAGTGATGCTGAAAGATCTACTAGATTTTTTAAAACTTCCTGCTGTAAATAAGTTTCTAATATAATATAGATAGATATAGATAGATACAGATAGATATAGATAGATATAGATAGATATAGATAGATATAGATAGATATAGATAGATATAGATAGATATAGATAGATATAGATAGATATAGATAGATATAAATAGATATAGATAGATACAGATAGATATATGTAAATAGATATAAAAGATTTGCCTTTTACTTAGTAGCCACAGTTAATTATAGAGAAAAGCGATTGATTGTAATACTTCCAATTCAAGGAGTAATTAAGGAGTAAGGAAAGCATACAGATATAGTCGACCGGACCGAGTCCAAGTCGTCGACGGCTCGTAGTGTTCCAGACGAGTCTCGAGGAGATGTTAGCAAAACCGTAGGGGCCTAACCGGATCGAAACCTACTGAGGCCATGGGTTCGCTTCAGAAAGGAAAACCTGGGTATCTGAATGTAAGGGTCTATTCCTACATTTGTACTTTTCTGTACCCCTAGCAACGTGTAAAATTTCAAGAGGATTCACTTGGTAATTAGACGTAAAATCATATACCTAATGTTAGGATTGGACTAGACTAAAGCACAGACTCGTAAGAAATGCTAATAACTTTTTTTAGGGATAAACATCATTTTTTACTCGTATATTGGTTATAATGTTACACATTGAAATTGTCATTTGAAATGAGCTTAAACACTACAAGCATAACAAACAAACAAAATTACATTATTTATAATATTAGTTAGATTAGAAGATTAGATGGTAGAGAATTGTGAGACATTTAACTTTTACCGGAGGAGCTTTATAAAAAAAAACACTAACCAACATATTACGGTAATATAGAATATCGGTATTAAGTATAGTGGTTTTTAAAACTACAATATACAGACGGTACGTCTGTTTACTGTAGTTGTAAACACATTAGTATAATGTGATATCGGGCAAACCTGACCTAGCACAACACACAAAGCGCGATGTTTACAAAGTGCAGTCGCACAACAGTGACGTCATCGCGGGCGGGGTCAGTGACCGCAGCACTGTGTACCACCCCGCGGCTGTGGGGGAAAGCGAGCAGTACTAACAATGGTGTTGTTGACGGTTGTTTATGTCGATTGCACCGCGCGGAGGAACACGACCACTGTTTACCTAACGTAGACCGATCGGGGATTCGGACGACAAAAGGACACTGGCGTAATTACCGAAAGGCTGAGCGGTGCAGTGCCCTGGGGCCCTCAAGATCAGAGGGCAACCAGAACCTGATAAGTAAACCCCTTTCTGAACTACCAAAAATACTCCCGCCTTCTAAATCTAAGTAAAATACGTTGAAACACTATTTTAATCATGGTAATTCGTTTTAGTCAGTAAAAGTCTAACCCTTCCTCCTGATGCTCTCATGGCAGGAATTTTTTTTTCGATAATTTCGCACGTAATAAGGTGCCCCAGTTTTTTTGACCCAGGGGATGTTGTTTGTTGACAGCTAATCGGCGCTCAAATACGGCCGGATAGCCAGCGGCTATAATTACACGATCATAAACACTATTGTTTAAAAAAACCGGGCAAGTGCGAGTCGGACTCGCGCACTGAGGGTTCCGTAGTAACTTACCTATAAAAACAGTTCAATCGAACAATTCGACAGTCTCGAAATGTACGTTTTTTGCAGTATAAACGGACGAATCTTTTTTTCCCGTCACTTTACCAATTGAATTGAAAATTGATTTTTGCACAGCTTCAAGGGACCACGGACCCAATTATATGGTGTTAATTTCAACTCAATACCTCTAACTTACCTATGAATAAAGTTCAATTCTCGAATCGAGCGTTGGAAGATTTTTCAAAAAAATAATTCTTGTGACGTAACAACAAATTTTCAGTTTTCAGACTTTTCCCTATATGAGTGCTATAAAACGTTGCTTCATGCCAAATTTCAAGATTCTAGGTCGACTGGAAGTACCCTTTAGGTTTTGATTCCCTTGCGAGTACTTGCGAGTTTCAAAATATGCAGCTTAAATTGCTGTTTCTTTTGATTGCGTTGACATAGAAGTTTGATTTTGTTACAGCTTAAAGGTATTATAGACCTGAGTATTTGGTATGAATTTAAATTTAATACCTCTACGCGTTTATGAGGAAATGGGTAGTAAGTTTAAAATTATTAAAAAAAAATATATTATGTGATGTAACTAAAAATTTATGGTTTTCGTAATTTTTCCTTTATCTATGCTATAAGACGTTGCTTCGTACCAAATTTCAAGATTCTGAGTTCACGGGAAGTACCCTGTAGGTTTTGATTCCCTTGCAAGTGTCGAAAATTTGCGGCATAAACGGCTGTATCTTTTGATTGCGTTGGCTTAGAAGTTTGATTTTTTCACAGCTTCAAGGGACAGTAGACCTGAGTAATTGATATAATTTTCAGCTTCATACCTCCACGCGTTCCTGAGAAAAAGGGTCTTGACAGACGGACGGACAGACGGACAACAAAGTGATCCTATAAGGGTTCCGTTTTTTCCTTTTGAGGTACGGAACCCTAAAAACAGTAAGTAAATAACAATAGTAGTAAGTAGATATGTGATTATAATTTGTTATGCAGCAGGTTAAATCTTGTAGGGCAGCGTTAATATGTATTTCTGTAGGTCATTAAGTGCCGACTAATCAAAATCATTGACCCGATAGTCTCGGACTATAACATGGCCCCCTCTACCTCTTGTTTACCTGCCTCCAGATATCGGTAACCGTGGAGCACTAACGACGGTCGTATTGACGATTGTGTTGTGTTCCCGTCGCTCGCAGGCCCCCGAGACTACACAAATGCCGTCTGTTTCTGATTGATTCCATTCTACTAACTTTGTTTGTTTTTGTTTGCTGATTGATCTATCCTTTCTTGGACTGTAAGTAAAGTGACATTATATCAGCGATAAAGATTTTATGTTGTCCAAATTTTAATGTTAACAAGAGGGCATCTTGATGTTATAAACAATAGCGATTACCAAAAAAACAACCACTTCTACTGCCTCCTCTTGTAATTCTAGACGCGGGGGCCCTAAGTGCGTTCCCAAGTCAGACAAAATACTATTGAAGGTTTGTTAGTAGATATTTTTTTGTTCCAATAGGAACTGCGTGTCTAGATTTATGTTACTAAACCTATTCATATCGTCGTGGCAGTAGCAACAACACAGGGTCCTACAAATAATTGCTAAAAGATGTGATGGGAGCTCCATAGAGGCATTTTATCAGACAATATTTGTTTCTGCCATTTTATACGAGTCCAACAGTCCTAATTCAAGAACTACTAAATGGATTTTAATAAATATACAGTGACTTGAGGAAGGTCATAGTATCAAAGTAAATGCTTGTTATAATAGAAAAAAGCGAAGAATTTAAACTTTGTTTTTTTTTGTTGATTAAACTAATCGTTACTAACATTCTAAAGTATTGTTATGTTTTGTCGATGTAGACTACATAATATGCTGTCTATTAAATAAATAAATTATTGTTGATCATTATATAAGTCGTGCATAAAGTGAGATAGATCAGTACCGCGTCTTGGAAGTCGTGTAAAATAAGGCGCAGTTTACAACAGCCAACTCCTGCAGCGAACTCCTTTTATATTCTTCAAAAGAAGCTATTGTATCCAAAAAGCAATCGTTATTACGGCGAGTAGCGCTGGTACTCGCACGCCCCCTGCATCCCAGGGGGTCGCTAGCCCCGTGCTGGCATCCTCCCTGACTGGGTAATCCTTTCAGCCTGGGCTTATCCTCGACAGCTGGTAGATGCAAAGGACGAAAACTTTAGTTAAAGGTAACTGGGTATCTAGGTATACAGTTTCGTATGTTACACGTAACTAATCTGCATACAAAACTGCAAACCATACAGGGATTTGGATCCTTGTCTAATTTTAAATCTGACCTCATTAGTTTAGATTTAAAAAAAAAACTATAAAAAGCGGCAATAATTTATTAGTGTGTATGTTTGTTTAAGATAATCTCCGAAAGTAATCGGTCGATTTCAGAAATTCAATCGTTGATAGAAAGCTACAATTGCGAGCGCCATGAGATAATGTATGTGTCGTATTACAACTCTTTCAATATTTTGAATCGTTATATCTCAAAAACGGTGGCTCTTAGGAAAAAAATTAGTTAGACATTTTTATAGATAATTGTCCGATCTACAATTTTTGTCTGAGTTAATTTTGTGATAAAACTTATCATTTTGCTGAAAATCGCGAAAAACCCATTTTTGTGACCTTTGACCACGTGTATTTTTTTTTGCACGTGCCGGATCGATGAGGACTTTTCACATTTCCTTTATAATAGTGTATTGAACAATCCTACCAATTTTCAGCCAAGTGCGAATTATTGTAACCTTGGATGTCTAAATTGACCGGACTATAGTGGATAGATCCTCCCTAGTTCAAGTAATGTTTATTTGAAAACAACCGTTTCCTACATATAAACTTCATGAATAAATGCAATCGTTTAAGTCCGGACCCCGGCCTCATACAAATTACTGTTGCAAAAACTATTCAAGAACTAGCTTCTGTCCCCGGGTTCGCCTGTGTAATAGTTAGAAACGATCCCGCGGGAAATCACCTACTACTCGAGTGGAGGGCACGTTGGGCGCAGTGGTTGTGCGATTGACTGCTACGCTGAATGTCGCGAGTTCGATTTTCGCACGGTACAAATAATTACACACATCAAAAGTGTCTAGGGATCAAGCATTTTTATGCGGATTTCTTGAGATTGAGATGTGGCTTTGTAATAAATTTATGATTTTATAAATTTATATGGATCCTTTTTGGTGCATTTCATAATTTGAATCAGGAACTGTGAATCAAATTCGAGTAAAAGATGAAAATCAGCTGTCAATATTTTCCCTATAAAAACATACAACGCATTGAAGACATTATTAGTGCTACTGTTTCCCTACTACTGATTAAAACCAACGTTATTATGGAGCGGCGACGTCATTTAAGCAGGGAAGAAATGCTCAGAGCCGTGGGAATGATAGAAGCTGGTTCCCGGCAACGTACTGTGGCTTTAGCTCTGAATACAAGTCAGATTGTTATCAGTCGACTTTGGACACGTTACCGAAGCACTGGTACCGTGGCTGAGCGCCATGGAGGACGGTATCGCTGCACCACACGGAGACAAGACCGATACATTCAAATCTTAACTCGAAGAGCTCCAACAATAACCGCCATGATGTTAGCCGTGAGGCTTCATCACTCTTCAGGGAACTTAATTAGCGACCAAATAGTCAGAAACCGCTTGCATGAAGTGAACCTTCATTCCCGAAGACCGCTACGGGTACCACCTATAGCAATACACAATCGTAGGATTCAATATCAATGGGCTCTTGAACACAGAAATTGGGCAGAAGAACAATGGCGTTTCGTGTGCTTTTCTGATGAGTCTCGTTTTGGTATGAGACCGGATACAAGACGTATACGACACTGGAGAACCCCTGGACGCCAACAGCGATTAAAATCTTGCCAGGAAGTCCATCCTTATAGTGGTGGAACCATCATGGTATGGGCGGGTATTGGGATCGGCGGAAGAACTGAGTTGATTTGGATCAGAGGCAACCTCAACGCTCAAATTTATACTGAGATGATTGTATCAGACGTCATCGTTCCTCTACAAGTGCAAATCGGTCCCTTATTTCAGTTAATGCATGATAATGCACGACCGCACACCGCAAGAGTTGTAAGACAGACTCTCGCCGCAGCTAACATCAATGTCCTGCCCTGGCCTGCTCAGTCGCCAGACTTGAACCCGATTGAGCATGCATGGGATATGCTACAGAGAAGAGCTCTGCCGAATATGGAGGGTATCCAGTCGCAAGAAGACCTTTTTTTGTTGTTGCAACGAACATGGGCGGCCATTCCACAGCGTGATTTGGATGAACTCATTTTGAGTATGCCAAACCGATGTTCTTGTGTTGTTAGTGTTCGCGGTAGAAACACGGATTATTAATTGTTTAAGTTACCCAATAAAATTTTAAAGAAAACTGTTATTTCAGTCTTTTTTTCGAACTTTAACGTTTGAATCCCCAACCGGTCCTATGAGACCGCGCTGTTATTGTTTTACTATTGTGTCTCGTTTCGCGGGTATCTGAGTAATTAATGTTAGTGGTTCAAATGTCAAAAATCCCTTTATTAGGAAAATGGCAAATTTCTTTATTAATGCAAAGGTGACTTGGTTTATCGTTACTGTGACAAACGAAAACACTTTATTTGATGAATCCTTAAAGAAAATTTTAATTAATATCAATCAGGAGAAAAGTTATTGCAAAAATATATGTTGATCCCTAGACACTTTTGATGTGTGTATATGTATAGCGCACATATAATTATATAGTTGGTATGGTTGGTGGTTGGTTGGTTGATAGTTGGTTGGTTAGTTGATTGGTTGTTGGTTGGTTGGTTGGTTGGTGGTTGGTTGGTTGGTTGGCTGGGGCTGGGTGTCTTGCGTGTGTAAGGTCATATGTTTGTGAATGCACCCAAGATACCTACAGGAGTAGTTCCACTGAAGAACAGAATAACGTTTTGGTTAAAAATAAAATGTAGCATAGCGTTTATTATCCAGGGCACGAGCTCGTCGTCTCTCGTGCTTCCGTCTGCTGTCGCGACGTGGCGCGTCGTATCAATCGATGCCGTCTACGCGTAAAGTCGTTACCTAAATAATGTTTTGAGTAAAATTGTCGTATAGAAAATAAAATCTTATCACATTCAGCGTCAGTTATTTCTCTGAACCAGATTCATCATCATCATCTACCTTTTCCCAACTATATTGGGGTTGGCTTCCAGTCAAGCCGGATTTAGCTGAATACCAGTATTATACGAGGAGCGGCTGCCTACCAGACCTCCACAACCCATTAACTCGGGTGCTATGAAAGCAAGACTGGAGTCAGATTTACTGGATTTTTTGGCTTCTGACTATCCGCAACGACTGCCAAAGATCTACAAATGACAACCGACCTTTCTGAACCAGTTAATAATGGTAAATTCCATACTTAATGCAAAAACATCGGTTAAAAGTGTTCACAAATTACTTTTAAAAATGTCATAAAAATTATAAAATCACAAAATCGACTCTCCTGAATAAATACAGTTTTAGTCTTACAACTTTATGTTTAGGAGAAATCGTGTAGGTAGAACTAAGGCTTACCTAAATCATAAATCACTAAATACGACGCGAAGAATGTTGTACACATCTTTGTCAGCCATCTTTAGGCGGTGTAAAGAAATGGAACGGCGATTTAAATTCGCTTAGCGCTGTACTAGTCGTGTTAGGTGATTTGTAGTACCAGCGGCTGCGGCCCACTGAACGCTTAACTTCAAACGACTTTTAAAACGTTGTACATTACTCCTGAAACGGAGTAAAATGCGTTAGTTGTCACACTAATATCATATAGGCGAAAGTTTGAGTTGAAAATTCGTTTGTTAAAGCGAAATTAGGATCTAAAATATCCGGAATGGAGCGGCTACAGTTCTCTGAATGATTTGAACAGATACAACTGCCCGAAATCATCCATCCGTCTCGTCGGAGGATCCTCCTTTTTCAATGGAGGTATGTAGGAGTTTACTCTCTGCTCTGTATAAGTCTAAACGTTTGGTACTTCTTCACGCTCGAACGACTGAACGGACTTCGACGAAACTTGATACACAGGTAGATCATGTACGGAAAAAACACTTATTAAGATTCTTTTTTATCCCAGTAGTATATTCCCTTGGGACAATAGTCTTCACGCGGGCGAAACCTCTGGTAGCAGCTGCTATAAACGTATTGATCGCGTCACTACAGAACGACGATGACATCATATATCAAGTTTCACACAGATTCAATGAGACAACTAGTTGTTGGATATCTAGACATATCAAAATTATAACCTACGCTAAGACCGTATTGCTCTATAGAGTAATTAATTTGAGCTAATCATCCGTTTCGAATGTCAACTGGACCACAACCACACAATTATCAAGTGTTTGTTGTGGTTTGTGTGTGAGAGGTTTGTCAAGTCCTGTCTCTAGTCCAGCATTAATATCAGGTTCGTCTTCCCATCGTGCAGGATAGCTAAATATACCAGAACTTTACATGAAGCGGAGAGTGAACCGTCGTACGGCGTACCCATACGTTTTCGAAACCTCTATGGTCCGGACAAAGCGTTTCGCTTCGTCGTTTATACCGCGTACTTCGAGGGACTGGAACAATTTGCCTGCTGCGGTTTTCCCGTCCGATTATAATTTAGGTGTCTTCAAGGCTAGAGTAAATATGCTCTTAATAGGCTAGTGCGCCTTACCAGCAACGATTGCATCACTTCTCACCATCAGGTGGGATCGCAGTCAAGCACTGGTTTATAACAATAAAAAAAGCGACTGCCTGTCGCTATCTGACCTCCAAACCAGAGATGTTACGGAGGTTTGGTTCTGATTCCGTAAGATCGGAACCTTTGATTGATGTTAACCCTTCGATTCCGATGAATTAATTTAATCGGAGTTACAAACAAGTTTATTCTAGTCACACGGTGAACTCCTTCCCGCCTGCCTTTTTGTCGACTATCCCTGCACTTGCTATTTGTTATAAATTTGCCCATCATTTATACTTATCGGAGTTTTTTATTAGTTTTGTAGTGTTTGCCTCTACCTTTGCCTTCCATTTCGTTTCTTATTCCGACAAACCGAATTCAAAAATTCCAGTTCTGAATTGAACCACTCCCGTTACACCCCCCCTCCAAAGCCCAGTAACTGAGCACCATGAAGAACTTGGAACTAAAGTTTTTAGTTATTTTCACAATAAAGTACCTATAAGCTTCAGACACAGAAAAAAGAAGTAGTACTACTTCTTTGTTCTGTGGCTTCAGATATCTTCTCCTTAGTTATCATCGTGAACCACGATGAATCCCATAATACGGGGCCATACGTTGAGCACTGGAGTCCTGCCGGATACATTCGTAAACCGAGCTTTAGAGATATGTCAACCTAAACACAATCTCGCGTTTCACAGTCAACCCAACTGTAATAAAGAATGACCAATGTATTTTTCTAAATAAAATCGCATTTAAACCCGACTCAAGACGTTCACCGCTGTGTGGAAGTGAGCGGGTTGACATCCATCGCGCACTATCGCGGCGCTCTAAGTAGTTGTAGCCTAAGACTTTCAGCCTTTCAGCCCTTTAGCCGTTGAGCCCGCAGCCGACGAGCGTAAGCCATGACAACCCACATTTATTTAATTAAATCATCCATATCACCGCGAAACTTAGCTATAACTTGGATATAAGTTATATCTAAGTTTCGCGGTGATATCGCGAGAGATTCGCTCGTAATGACTTAGCGAACTTATTGTTACTAAGTTGTTAGGCAAAATGTACTGGATTAAGTTATTTAACGTTAATAATGCTTGAGGTGAAGCCTCAAGCGGGTTGTGCAAGCGAAAGGAGTTCAGAGTGCCAGTTCGCTTTACGTTAACGCGATCGACACGTTTATGACGTTTGGCGCTCCGATTGGCCTGCTCTAAGGGCGCTTTCAATTTAAACGTTTAGTGTCGGACCGCTGCGGTGCCGAAGCGGTGCGTTAGACGTACTGCGCACGGACGATCCTCTTTTTTCATACAAAACGCTCGGTGCGGCAACAGTGCGGCGCCGGTACTGCGAACGCTCGACAACAGGACGGTGCACTTTGTATGGAAAATAGCGGTCGTCCGTACCCAGTACGACTAACGCACCGCTTCGGCACCGTAGCAGGCCGTTTACAAACGCATAAATTGAAAGCGCCCTAAGCTCTTTACCAATCAGATAGTCGAACGCAGTAAAAGTTTCGATTACGTTAACGTAAAAGTAAAAAGAACTCCCACTCGGCTCACAGGGTTCTCTGTGGAACTACATCCGATGCTGATGTTGGTGTAATATATTACGTAGTGCTCGTGTTGTCTTGATTAGGATCAGAAATTTTTATAATATTTGTATACCTACGTGTCTAGGTTTTTAAAAAATTCTTATAATCCAAGCAATGACAGGTAATTTTAACTTTGTGATGTTTCCAAATGCCGTAAACACCACACCGTGCCTCGGAAGCACGTTAAGCTGAAGGTTCCGGCTGTCATTTGTAGATCTTTGGCAGTCGTTACGGATAGTCAGAAGTCAGTAAATCCGACTCCAATCTTGCAATGAAGTACCGTGTTACTCCAGTTAATGGGTTGTAGAAGTCTGGTAAGCAGCCGCTCCTCGTAAAATATGATGTAGATGATGGTGTTTCCGAATGTCACAGATTCACAACTGAATCGAGACGGCGACGCTCTTTCTCTCTCACACAACCAATCCAAGAACTGGACACTGACATACAAACTATACATACATAGCTCTATGACTGTATCTTATAGTAAAGCATGATTGCTTTACTGATGATGTATATGTTGTAAACAAGTATCGCTCAGATAGTAATACAGACAAGACCTAACGGAGAACGTCACAGACAGAGGCTAGTCGTCAGTAATGACACACAAGGCACAAGTTCAACACGTCACCTGCAAGTTTCATGAAGCCACTTGCATCTGACACGCTAGCTATTATGAACTTACTAGATGTCTACGCGATATAATACTAGCTTCTGCCAGCGGGTTCACCCGCACGTAGAGTTAGTTTAGTCTTAGCGTGATGATATATAGCAGTGTTACTTAGCCCATATATAGGCTAAGTAACACTGTAAGAATTTATCAAATCGGTTCAGTAGTACCTGAGATTAGCGCGTTCAAACAAACAAACTCATCAGCTTTATAATGTTAATATAGATTATCCTTATTGTGGTGCAGGGCTTCAAGATGAAGACAAAGACGAATAAGAATAATAATCGCAATTATTTTTGATATATCAAACAAAATGCAACCGTTTTGTGAATAATGATGACGCTTATCTATGAGACATGTCGCCTAAGTAAATCGGTTGTTAACATCAATTAGTTTTACTTAAGTTTCAGTTTCTATTAGGGGCAAGGTGTTCCGAGAAATCACATAAACTAACAGTTTTCCTGGATACACTAGCTAGGAAGCTGGCCAGGGGACTTAGCTTCAATTTCAACTAACCCTAAAGTTATAGCTTATGAATTTGAATACACCTTGCCGTAAATCAATAAGTAAGCTGATAAGCTAGGTTTGTGGTAAATATACATTACTGTATATACATTACTGTATCCGGCAAAGAAATCGACTACACACGCTAATCGATCGTGTTATCGAAACGTTGTGTTCGTAGAGTTGAGATGGGATGTCCGCTACGAATCGGTTTTGAAAGTCACATCAGCTGGTAGAATAGACAAAACAAAAAAGACCAAATGAGTTTACAATAACTCGGAAGGAGTTGAGCATTGGTAGAGGTCTTAGGAAAAGTATATTCTGACCTCATCGATTCCTAGCAGAATATTTTTGAATATTACTTCATTAATCAGAATATCCTGTAAGGTGTAGTTCAGCAAATCATACCGCTGTGGTCCTGTCTTCCAGATGACTTTGACCAGGCGACTTTGAGTAAATGGTGAAGAGCCAGCGTCAAGAGCCTTCGATTCAGCGCATCAAATTATTCGAATAATAATGTAGTGGGTTCTTCATTTATTAAACACAATACGAATAAAAGCCGTACATCAAAAGATTGGTAAATAAATTATCTTTTAGATTGTGAAAGATTCTTAAAAATTCGCCCAATGTTTTTTGCTTGACCTTAATTTTTTGCCTGCGTTAGACATAACTTTGAAAATAAATTGGATTATCAAATTATTATACAAATACTCTAGTTTAACATAATTGTTTTTTCAAAACTTACGGTCAAGCTGTTTAGATGTTATGTTGGATTTAGCATTCGCACTATTGGCCTTATAATGTTCCCACTGTTGGGACTCAGGCCTCCTCTCTAGGATAGAGAATGGGCCGTAATCCACCCCGCGGGCCAAGTGCGGATTGGTGGATGTCAGATGTCTTCGAATTTTTGGTTCTAGAACATGCCGGTTTCCTCACGATGTTTTCCTTCACCGTTTTGATTTTCAATGTTGGATTTAAAATCAACAAAAACCATATAAAATATCTGCCTTTTAAACCATTACCTATCTATATCGTCCTCTTTCCCGAGTCGATCCGGCTCCGCTTGAGCTGAGCGTATATCGCAGGCGTCGCGTTTGATCTCCCCGCGCGCTCGTCCAACCCTTCTCCATCGACTCTGACAAGTAACAACCCATCCACTTACTTCGAGCAACCGCTCCAACCTACGTTTACTTTATTTTCGATTTTATTATTTATTCTAGACTAGCTTCTGCCTGCAACTTCGCTCGCGCAATTTTCGGAAATACCTAATCCTTACGAAACGTTCGGTTCTTTTAACATTAAACGTAAGATCTTTGCCTGTAGCCCAGTAGGATTCAAGTAGGATCTAATCTATCTCTATTTTTCAAAATTGTTTTTTTAGTATTATTCGCGTTTGTCGAGTATGTCATCTGATGGTAAGCGATAATGCGGCCGACGCTGGAGTACGCTTGCGTAGAAGTAGCCTATTCATTCTTGACTTAAAGACCCTAAGGGCCTGTTTCACAATGTCCGAGTAGGCACTACTCACTGAATAAATTCAAAAATGTGACAGAATTCGTATGAAATTATCTGTCAAGTAAGATACTCGAAACTTAATCATAGGTGGTGAAACAGGCCCTAAGACTTACTGAAGACAGACCGATAGGCAGAGTCAATTTCACATTAATAATATTATTAGTCGATATAGAATTGGTAGATTACTTTCGCTTTGGGCCTGTTTCACAATGTCCGAGTAGCCACTACTTCCCGAATAAATTCAAAAATTTGACAGAATTTCTATGAAAATATCTGCCAACTAAGATATTGGCAACTTAATCATAGGTGGTGAAATAGGTCCTTAGTCTCTCTTAACTTGTGCAAATTGAAACTTATCGCGACGCAGACAAATGACAAGCAGATCAAGACTAATGACAGTCGCTAACCAAACATTCTTTTTTATTATTTAAACGCATTTGAGAATTTTTAAATTTGACTCTCCTGGGTCTTGAATGTCAAACAAATGCTCCTTTTATTTACATTTAGCTTGTCTTGGGTTGAAAATATAAAACGTATTTCGATCCTTTCAAATGGTGAAATCATTTTTAAAATAGAATAAGTGGTTTGAAATAGTATAACCTTCTACAAATGTACACACAAACTCATAGAATTCGCACAGTATTAAAATACGAGTATACCTATACCTGAAATGAGACGCACAAAACAGGTCGTTATTATGGCGACGCTTTGGGGATGGACTATGTCCAACAGTCGATTTCAGCTTCATACCTCCACGCGTTCCAGAGAGAAATGGTCTTGACAGACAGACCGAAAACAAAGTGATCCTAGAGTAATTTTTTTGTCGACTTATGGCCGAAACCAATAACCTATCTATCTCCAGTTTTGGCATACTGAAGCTAGTAAAACAAATGATACAATACATACATGTTTTCTGTTGTTTCATTTGTTTTTCTGTCTCCGATATGTGATAGATAGGTTATTGGTTTCGGCTGTTAGACCCCCTAAAAATCTACCATATATACCATATATCAGTTCATTAATTTAAATATCATTAGCGTCATCTAAAGCAGCACTTAGATAAGGTAATGTCTATTAAACAGACGGTACAGCACAGCGCACTCCAGGTACAAGCAACTCCGGCGTGCACAGCTCGTACCTGGCTGCACAAACAACGCTTGTTTACCTACAGTGCTTATGTATTTACATACAAGTTGCTCGTTGCTGCCAGTTCTCTTTTATAAAGTTATCTGACTCGCTCCGGCGGTTTTATCGCAACTATTGAGTTCGAGTTGCGCGGCTTTCGGTTCGAAGATTGCGATGGAATCTAATTTGTTTTGACGGAGACTGTTTGTAGACTAGTACTGTAGTTTAGTCATGAAGTTTTTTAATAGAAAAAAACGTAGTGTAGAAGTAGGAGGTTTGTTTTGATGGCAGGTCTTCTGATTTCCCATTTTTTTACATTTTGTGGAGATGTTTCACAAAAATGCATGTGTGGATTTGAATGTTATCCAAGATCCGGGCAAATACCGATAGATAGCTACGTATATGAAATCGTTCTCATAGAATACGATTGAAACAGCTGACGTGTCTCTGAATGCTTGAAATCACTGAACACCTTTCTTCAATAATGATTTTGATTGATAGATTATAATAACGCTGAAGAGTTGAATGAATATCTATTTACTTAAGTACTTATTAATCGAAACTACGGATTTGTGGATTCTTTAACTAGTTTAGTAAGTCAGATTTTTTTGCGAACATTGTGGTATTTATATTTTCTTTAACGAATTATAATGTAGAGTCGACTACGACATTGACGGATGTCGCTGTGTTACACTCAACATACCCTACGGTTTTACCATTTTATTTCGAATATCAAGAGCTCGACGTCCCAATGAGGTTAATTCTCTAAACAAAGCTCGACACGGCTCGGATGCTGGATCGACGAGTTACCCTGTATTTGTGTAGTTAATACTGTAATTAGTCGCCACGAGTCAGAAGAGGTTCTATTCTAAGCACATTATCGGAGCGTCTCTCTAATGCAGCTGTCTTTGTTTATAAAATAGTAAGTAAAGCTCATTATAGACTATGCTATAATAACTATAACTAGCGACCCGCCCCGTCTTCGCACGGGTGCAAATTTATCAGTGTTAACTCTACTATATTATGCATGTATTATACATACAAACCTTCCTCTTGAATCACTCTATCTATTAAAACTGAATCAAAATACGTTGCGTAGTTATAAAGATTTAAGCATACATAGGGATATAGGGACAGAGAAAGCGACTTTGTTTTATACTATGTAGTGATAGCATATCGCTACCTTTGGGTAGAAAGGTCGTATAAACCATTTTGGCCAAATTGAGTTAAATATACCATTTTTCTCAGAATTTTTTTCTCTATCGATCTGTATATACGAAATGTAGAAATTCGCTCAAAAGTGGTTAATACGACCCAGAAATTTTCGGTCATAGCCTCTTAAAAAAGGTAAATTTACAATGTAAAAGCCAAATATTATTTTTTTGTAATTTTGTTATGACGTAATGACCATAATTTATATTAACGGAGGGTGTAAAAATAGTCGTTAATTGTAAATGGTTTATACGCCCTAAAGTGTTAAATGCATTACTTAAACCTAGGTTAAAATCGACGTCGTAAATCCAAAGATAGTTCGCAACGTTTGGTGTATAAACCATGATCATTGCAAGTCGCACTTTACTTTAGGATGTTTGTCAAGTAAAATGTGTAAGGAATGAACCTGGACTGGTTCTATCAGATGATGAAAAAATCAAAGAGAGGTGGAAGAAATATTTTGAAAGACTAATGAATAAGGAAAATGATTGGAGTGGGATTTTAGAAAGTAAACGAGAAAAGGTGGGGTTAGTGAGAATGGTTAGTATGGTTGAAGTCAGAATAGCAGTAAATGGAATGAAGGATGGTAAGGCCATTGACCCTGTTTGGAATACTAGTTGAAGTGTGGAAGTTACTGCGAGTGAATGGACGGATGTGGTTAGCGATGTTCTTCAATAAGTTGTTGAAAGAAGAATTCATACCTGATGATTGGTGCAAAAGTTCTTTAGTGCCCATCTTTAAATCTTTTTCTTGAGTGCAACAATTATAGAGGAATAAAGCTAATGTCACATACTATGAAAGTCTGGGAGGAAGAAGAATTGAAAGGCGGTTGAGATATAAGAGTGAAATTTCACAGAAGTAATTCGGTTTGATGCCTGGTCGGGGTACAACGGATGCTATTTTTGCTATACGCCAGCTGTACAAGAAATACAGAGGTGCACATAAAAACTTGCACATGGTATTACTTGACCTAGAAAAGGTATACGACCAGGCACATCGTGAGGTTCTGTTGTGGGCCCTTAAGGAGAAAGGTGTGCCTGGGAAGTATGTGCAGTTGATCCGAGCGATGTACAGTCGGTGTAGTACCCAAGTCCGGTCTACAGTAGGCACCAGTGGCAGTTAGAATGAGGCGGTCGGCCTACATCAGGGGTCGTCTCTCAGCCCTTAACTTTCCCTGCTGATAATGGATGCTTTGACGTTAGATATTCAAGAAGAGGCCCCCTGGTGTATGCTGTTTGCCGATGATATTGTGCTGGTTGCCGAGAGTGACCTAGAGGTCCAGAGCAAATTGGAGGCGTGGCGGCATAGGCTGGAGAGTGTTGGCGTGAAATTGAGTAGAACCAAAACAGAGTAATTGTTCTGCGATTTCGGCGGTCCCTCCAATCCTTCGCCTTTAGCCCTCGCTAGGACATTCATACCGATTTGTTCCGACTTTCGGTACCTCGTGTCGCTTGGCCAAGGAAATGGTGAGGTAGACCGGGACATAACACATTCAATCAACGCAGGATGGCTGAAATGGCGACAGGTCACGGGAACAACTTGTGATCCACCCCTCAAGTTTAAGGGTGCAATCTACAAGTCCGTGATAAGACCTGTCATACTGTATGGATCGGAATGTTGGGCTGTGAAAAAGATGGATGAAAAAAGATTGCATGTAGCGGAGATGAGAATGTTGAGATGGATGTGTGGTGTGACAAGAATGGACAAAGTGAGAAATAAGTGTATAAGGGGAAGTTTCAAAGTGGCGCCAGTGACTGAAAAGGTGGAAGGAAATCGTTTGTTTTGGTATGGTCATGTGAAGAGGAGGGATGAAACGCATGTTACTAAAAGAGTTCTGAATTTACATTTGGATGGATGGAGAGGGAGAGGGAGGCCAAAGAAAAGATGGATGGATTGCGTAAGGACCGATAAGAAAGAAAAGGAAGTTATGGTCTATCGGTTTAGGTAGTTAACTTAAGGTAAACAATCTTGGCATGTCTTTTTATCTAAAAGTTGTCTATAAATTGTATGTAAAAATCTTTGCAACTAGGTATTTACCTAAATCGATGTTAGCTGATAAACTAAATTTAAATAATCTTTTTGTATATTATATACGACTTCTTAAATATAAAAAGACATACCAAGATTGTTTACCTTTAGTTAACTACCTAAACCGATAGACCATAGTGATAGTGTGACGGACGACAGGACAGAATGGAAGAACAAAACGTGATGCACCGACCCCAAGTAAAATGGGATAAGGGCAAGAACAACTTTACGACCGAACGAGCGCGATAGACAGGTACCGGACTGATACCATTGATTAGAAGGTATTATAATACTTAATAAATGTTGGTACAGGTAGTTTTATTTTATTTGAATCAACCATTATTGGATATTAGAATAATAATAATTGAGTTCCTACTAATTCTATGAGTAACAGGATTATTTATTAGTCAGAATTCAATTGATCTATGATTATAAATGGTTTTTAATACAAAAAATTACATAAATTTGGGTTTTTACGACATTAAATGTGACCTTAAGCTTACCAAAAATGGATATACGACCCACACAGGTTTTTCAAAGCACATTTTCATGGGGTGTATAAACCAAGAATCGATTTTTTCTTAGACGTAAATGCATGCTAACTTTGAAACTAAAGAATATAGACAGGTTTTGATGATTTAACCTTTTTCATTTGCAAAATGTAAGAACCTTTCTCATAGATAATTTTTTTATAACTTCAAAAGCAAAAAAGTTATGAATTTTTTTGTAAAAAAAAAATAGTTTTTCGGCTCTACTGAAAAGTCGGATTTTGGTTTATACGACCTTTCTACCCAAAGGTATCGATATAGTTCATAGCACAATAATATCGCTCGTCATGCATTTCTTTAGAACACGTTCTCATTATGTTATACTATAAAAAATGTATGGCGAGCGATATTTTTATACTATAACCTATATGCGATATGCTATAATATATTATAGGCTAATTTGAAATGAGCGTAAGGGTTTAGAAACATAATAGTGGATAAGGTTTATAGCTTTACTTGTATTAGCTAAAAATAGGGCTGGTTTGTTCTTATTT
Source organism: Mythimna separata (assembly GCA_030763345.1). NCBI lineage: Eukaryota > Metazoa > Arthropoda > Insecta > Lepidoptera > Noctuidae > Mythimna > Mythimna separata. Next base: position 282,230 of record CM061188.1, on the reverse strand, counting down.
TGACCAAAAACCTCTAAATTGATAAATAAAAATAATAGTAAACAAAGTCTCCACGAGAGTTGACTTGTTCATAGGTGTCAGATAAATTCTTCCACTACAGCTAATGTGAACGGTTGTTTAAGCACAGTAAATCAGCAATAAACACGTTACACTCGAATAGATCACATCAATGGACATTTACATAATTACATTCAGTTTTATTCAAGCCTTTGTTAAAGCTGCGAAATTAATTTGTGAGTATAATGTCCCGCGTTGTACACATGACAACATAATGTTGCCCTGCGTTGTACACATGACAACATAATGGTGTCCCACGCTACAAACAAGATACCATGGTGCCTTTGCGTTGTACACAAGACACCATGATGCCCCGCGCTGTAGACATGAAAACCCCACGGTGTCTCGCAATGTGCATTTGACAACACGATGGTGCCTCACGATGTACACATAACAACACCAGGTCCCCGCGGTGTACACAAGACATCATGGTGTCCCCGCATTGTACAAAAGGCACCATGGGCCCCGTGCTTTATACATGACAACACCATGATGCCTCCGCGGTGTACATATGACAAAACGACTGTGCCAAATGCTGTACACAAGACACCATGGTGCCCCCACGCTGTGAACAAGACACCATGGTGCCCCCACGCTGTACGCAAGACAATACCATAGTGACCCGAGCAGCACCATGCTGTATGCAGCATCATGGTGTTTCGGGTGCACAAGACACCATGACGCCCCGCTATGTACACATGACAACACCATGGTACCCCGCGCTGTACACAAGACAACACCATCGATGCCAAGTCTTTTGTTACGTAAATCACATGCTTATACCCATGAATGAATAACAGCGCTTGAGTCAGCCTAGCGCTTGAGCAGGGTCCGGTCAGCCAGGCAAGCCGACACGCTCGCACGTGGTGACACAAAAAAATGGAAATTTATTTTTATTTCGAAAACCGGGTCACAGTCTCACAACCCTCCGCCGGCGCTGTGTGAGAGACACGGGAGAGCTACTTACCGTACGAATCACTTCCTCGCGGTCCTGCCGGGAGCACTAGCGCGCGCGTGGAGGAGCCCGCACTGTCACCACTACACTCGCGACGTCGCACTGTCACCGCGCTCGCGCTCACCGTCCACCGTGCGCGCCGGCGGACCGACCACCGTACGACTGATGACACGGCACTGTTTACGCCGTATCGCGCCTGCGTACAACACTACCCTCTAAAGTCGACGCTCGCTGAAAGCTCAACCCCAATCGATTTTCAGCCATAAACCCCCGAAATAAGGTTCATCAACTATTGGGGATGAAAACTGTCGTAGTGTGGTCTCGTCGAGTGTCACTTGTATCTCGTTCACTTTTTCCACGCTGTTCGTTTAGTGTGCGTTATTGTGAGAGGCATAGCGTTTGACTCATCTCTCAGATAAGTTGAGTCATTATTTCCCATGCGATTTGTTCATAATCCCTGGTTCGGGTTACAGATTTATAGGACGTTGAACCGACAGTTGACAGCTAAAGCGTTCGCTATTGTTGCTCAAACTGCGCGGTTGTAGCGGTAATTGTCTTAATTAATGTAACCATTACAGTTATAGCTGTAGCGTGAAACGTCGATGTCATCCAGATATACACTAATGGGTTTCGGATCTAATGTTTTTCCGGCGTGAACAATGGGCGTGTATAAATCATTCGGCGGCGTGACGGGTTTACAGCCGCGCCGTGCCACAATACCCCCACACGACAAATGGATGGAAAATTTATGATATCCGTAAATTAAGTCGTCGTAAAGGTCTCGATAATTACTGATATACATGTGTTAGATATGTCAATCGTCCAATGAACAGTAGGTACATATTTGTCGACAAAACTTACATGTCTTTCTCTTCTTTTCAAATCGTAGGTAGTCGTTTATAGCGGCATCAGTAACGTTTCAAAGTTCTCCAAAGTGTAGATGGCAAAGATTTATGCGTCAACACCAGTCAATTCTCTAGCGATGGATTTTGAAACAATCCTCTCAGGCTCTCACAACTATAATGATCCAGACTATCCATCTCATAGACTCTACATCTAAACCCCATCACCCCGCGATCAGACAGCACTCGCAGCTCGTACAGCTCGCTGGTGCGATGCGAGCGCGAGAGAGAACACTCGATCATTCCGCTCCGAGACGACACTGATACGAGGTCGTCGACCTCTGACCCGCGGGACCAGCACTTTCATACTGTTTAGTTATTGTCTGAATGTTGGCACGTTTATTGCATTTGAGTGTTATAGATATTGACGCTTGCATGTTGAGCTACAAATAATATAGGCTATAGCTTCAGCAAGCTTAAAAAATGTGTCGCTCATGTCACTCAGTGATAAAAAAAGCAATCATATCGAGCAATTTTTGTGTTTATTCATTGCACACAACAATAAAGATCTTTCTTCTTTATAATATTACTATATATATACATAGAGGGTTGTGGAGGTCTGGTAGGCAGCCGCTCCTCGTAAAATACTGGTATTCAGCTAAATCCGGCTTGACTGGAAGCCGACCTAAATGTAGTTGAGAAAAGGCTAAGATGTAGATGTAATATTACTATAGACGACCAATATTTGATTTGGAGTAATGTAGTTCACCACGTACGTTGACAATACCAATATCTTGTGTCTCCAGTATACGCGACATGAACTTCATTCGCAGCAGCTGCATCTAGGATCACAGGTGAGCTGTCAGCATCGCAGTAGGTGCTGTAACAGTTAGTATGTGTGCCTCGTCGCGCTCCGGGCGAATAAATCGCGTCGACGTATTGTGTGTCGGCGGAACTTGATTGTAAAACCGTTTTGTAGTCAGTTTGAGTGACGTTATTCGATTTAGCTCGTGTATAAACAACTAACATACTACGTGTTAGCTATACCCACATTTGATTACATAATTTTAAGTTGGTATTATTGCTGATTTTGACAGATCTCGAAGAGAACTCGAAGGTAGATGGATTGCGACGGCGGCCATTATGAATTAGAACGTTAGGCCTAACAGTTGTGACATTCTTGTAAAAACTATGTAGAAATAGTACTATCACGTAATTAAACAGGATATTGAAGGCTTTGTATAATTTTTCCTGACATCGCTCACACACGAATTATTAGAAAACTCAAACTTGTTTTCCAGTAATACATTAACAACACCGTAATCGTAATACGAGTGTGTAACCCGTTTATGTTCGCAGTAACCCGGTCAGCTTTTACTTCGAAAACAATGGCCAGTTAGGAGAAAATATAAAGGAGTTATAGCTTGTAGTGTGAGTAACGTGCCGCACCCAGTCGCCGGCTGTCTCACGCTGGTGACTCAGTGGAAACCGTACTAACGTGTTGTTAAATCGTAGGTTCGATTCGTACCATCTACCTAGCCTTTTCCCAACTATATTGGGGTCGGCTTCCAGTCAAGTCTGATTTAGTTGAATAGCAGTATTTTACGAGGAGTGGCTGCCTACCAGATCTTCAACCAACCTGTGGCTTCAACCAAGATGTGACCTAACCACATCATGTATTCTGACGACGACCATTTCCGAACGAAACTTATACACTGCTCTAGTATAGTTACTATATTTTTATTAAACTTCCGCGAAACATTGAATAAAAACCAAACATGCATCAACATTATAATTATGCATCAACAAAATGCTCGCAAGCACTAACTCGCAAATAAAACAATCGCTTTCCCCTGCTACGCGCTACGGGCTACGGCGTAGACTCACGAGTGCTACGCGCTGCCAGCTACGAGCGCGCTCCGTGACGATTGACTACGCGTAGCGCAGTTACTCCCGGTTGAACAGTTTCCATTCTGACGAGAGAGAAATTCGATTTGTGTCCGTAAACGATTTTAATAAGAAAAAGCTATGGTGAACTAGTTGTTTTTTAAGTCGTTTATACAAATCCAATTTTGTGTATTCCGTCATGTTAAAACGCCGCGCCGTCACACGTACCGCAGTAACATACCATGCATTGTCATCTACTATATAAAAATAAGTCGGGTTTTCTTTCCTGACGCTATAACTCCAGAACGCACGAACCGATTTCCATAGTGTAGTGTAGTGTAGGTTAGTGTAGAGTAGTGTAGGGTAGTGTAGAGTAGTGTAGAGTAGTGTAGGGAAGTGTAGGATAGGTAGGGTAGGGTAGCGTAGGGTAGCCATTTGACGGGAGCGAAGCTGCGGGTAAAAGCGAGTTCAAACTAAACGTATTAACGTATATTCAAAATTTCAGCTCAATCGGATCAAGATATTTACTTGGAAATTGAGTTGCAAGATTCTACTCGAGTGAACATACATTGCAAGTTCAGTAAAGGCTTGTGATTGTAAAAAAAAAGACTTTTATCATTACTTATAACAAAACTTTCACAAAGGCGGATACTCTATTTAAATTAATAAAAAATATGTTTATGTTAAAATCTAACTAGGTAGGAACTAATTTCGATCTTTTCATCCTTCAAAAAGTACAAATTATTATTTTGAAGAATGAATTAAAACTAATTAGGTAGGTAGGTATATGAGTAGGTGGACCGATGACCTTGTGAAGGTCGCAGCAATCAAATCCAATGTTTAGTTAGCAAAAGTTGGCGCGAGGCGCGGACGGGAGCGGTCAGCGCGGCAATTAACGACGCCGACAAACAGCTGCCGACAGATATCAGCTTACAGAGTGTTGGGTTGAGAGGGGGGACTGTTGGTAGTGACTACAACTACGGCAGATTGAGTCCATCCTACACTATAGTCCGTCTAATGAAAGCGCGACCTGAGAAAAAGAGGTTAAATCAAAAAAAATTGTATGTGGTATTACTAACTAGTAGAAGAATCATGTTTTGACACTTTTTTTTATTCCCTACAATTGCAGCTGAATTATGTTGCCAATTAAATTAAAAAAAAACTCCAGGTCGCGCTTTCTTGAGACGCACTCTATAATATAAATTCATACAGAAAGTTTTATTTTCATACTAGAGACCCGCCCCGACTTCGCGCGGGTGCAGAATTATCAGTGTTTTTCTACCATATTATACATGTATTAGAAATAAAAACTTTCCTCTTGAATGACTCTATCTATTAAAAAAAAGGCATCAAAATCTGTTGCACAGTTTTTTTTTTTTGCACAGTTTGCGTACTACTAAGTCTAGGTACATAGGGACGGACAGACAGCCCGGCAGACAGCGGGAGGCGACTTAGTTTTATACTATAATTATAGTGATTAGTTGTTATTGCAGTCAGTACAATAAGCTTCTCCGTCTGCTTCTACACCACAACAACCGGTGTCTAAAGTCGTCAGAGCATTTAGCTGGAGGCGGTGCGGTATACCTTCGATTTTCGATTCTCTACTCCAGGGCTCGATTATTCCACCAGTGCCAGTGTGGTCATTCCATGATGAAGGCAGCTCATTATCTAGATGGATACCTAAAGAGTCTCTTTCAATGAGGTCACTAAATTATTATATTATATTATTATACCTAGCCTATATTGTCCCACTCTATTGTTCCTTCCATCGTTCGCGGCTTTGACCCTCTTCTTGCCTATTCTTAAGGAAGACATCCAAATCGTTCCGCCATGTCCTTCTTGGTCTGCCGCGACCCCGACGTGCGATTTCAGGGAACCTTGTGTTTTACTGGCCCACCGCTCGCTGCGGCAGACATGTCCAGCCCAGTCCCATTTAATAATAATAATATTTATTTATTTGTTAACATAGGTAACCAATAAAGATCTTATTTTATATACAGAGCGCTATGTTATGCCTGGAGGCGTACAAATGTGGTGTGCAATACATGCTAACGAAAAACGAGTACGAGATAAAAAGAAACATGCAAAATTATTATAAAATTGGAAAAAATAATTCTATATCAAATTTAAAGATGAATAATTAAAAATTAAGCTGGGCAGCCTTCCGAGCCACGTCGATGATCTGCGTTTTGGAGCGCAGTATAGTGTTTCTAACGCGATCCGTTAATTTAACACCTAGTATACTGCGCTCCATAGCATGTTTGCAAACCTTAAGTTTGGACCTTTGGATGTCAGTCGGAGACCAAGCCTGTGCACCATAAGTCAGAATGGGAAGAATGTACTTAGCTTACGTCACAAAACGAAACGGAAAAAAATAACAACACAGCATCGCTTATAAAACGTAGCAATTTTCTAGCTCACCAATAGGAAAAACGAAAAAAGCTTCGACACAAGTTGTCGGTAGCGGGTTCCCGCGACGCGAGCGACGCGACGCGGCGGGGCAGACCTGTCACGCTGCCAGTCACACGCGTGTTCAGCGTGTTGTTACAACTTTTAACAAACCTCGCTGGCGGTGACACGCCTCCAATTAATTCACCAGTTCATTGTAATTCTACCTAACTCGCTCCACGCTCAGGTTCGCCAACGTAAATACTAACTGGAGGTACACGTTCAATGGCAATGAATTAATATTTAACTTTGCTACGCACGTACTTCTGTGCAAAAAAAAACAATAGTTTGTTATTATGGGCTGATTGTGGCTGGACCAGAATTGAATGGGTTAGCTATTGATTTGATTTCCGTGTTCATTTCTTGAACTTATATACCTACGTACTGTTTTCGTTTCGTTAACTCTAAGAGTGCAGGCGTTTCATAGACCCATTTTGATGTTCATCATCTACCTAGCCTTTTCCCAACTATATTGGGGTCGGCTTCCAGTCAAACCGGATTCAGCTGAATACCAGTATTTTACGAGGAGCGGCTGCCTACCAGACCTCCACAACCCATTAACTGGGGTAACACGGTACTTCATGGCAAGACTAGAATCAGATTTACTGGCTTCTGACTATCCGTAACGACTGCCAAAGATCTTCAAATGACAGCCGGGGCCAACGGCTTAACGTGCTTTCCGAGGCACGGAGGAAATTCGTTATGTTAAGATGGTCACCCATCCACAGACCAACCTAGGCAAGCGTTGCTTAACCTTGAAGATCGACCCGTGCGGCTGTTATTATCTAGCCACGAGCTCCTCCCCATTTTGATGTTCTACAAAGATAAAAAATAGCAGTTTTTTGTTTTGTAGGGTTCCGTACCTCAAAAGGAAAAAACGGAAATATTATAGGATCACTAGGTTGTGCGTAAAGGCATCTAGTTGAAATTAAAACATATGGTTTTAATTTCAACTAGATACCTTTACTTAGGAGGAGCCCCTTGAAGGTGAGTAAAAAGTAGGTTACATTGCACAAATATAGGAAAACGTCTGAAACTGAATATTTGTATTTAGATCACAAGAAACAAAATTAGAATTCGGTAAAATCTTCAAGACTGGATTCGGGAATTCAACTGTTTTCATAGGTAAGTTGGTGTAAAACCTTCGTGCGCGAGTCCGACGATTTCCCAGCTATTGCCCAGTATTGCCCAGTTTTTTTTTATGAAATGTGATGATTATTATTTACACAACATTTAATAAATTAGTTAAAAAGTAATAAAAAATTGCTATTCTACGCATAATAAAACATTAACTAGAGGAGGAAGAATAAACATATAATAAAATCGTAGGAAAGTCAAAACTGTACATTGAATATTTTTTTAAAAGAATACTTGGGGCGTGATCTACAATCGATACCGAAGCCAAAAATATAGTTTTTAGAATTCATGTCTGTTTGTCTGTTTATCTGTATGTCCGGGCTAAACTCAAAAAGTACTGCATGGATTTACTTCTTGCATGAATATTACTGAGAGGTCGGGAAAACAAATAGGCTACATATTATCACGCTATCACCTACGGGGGAGGAGCTGTGAATCTTTATTTTTCTTACGCAATATGTGGCAGCGTGTAATCTAACGACGCATATATAAATGTTGTTTTTGCCATGCTATTATTTAGCTTTACAATATAAAAACTACGCCATTTAAGTAACTTGGGCAGAAAAACATAATTTAATGAATGCTAGTAGTATAAAGGAAATTTTAAAGCAGCGCCATCTATGACATTTCATAAAAATCAAATCAAGTTACATATTAACACTTTTTGGAAATTTATAATTAAAATTTTATCATGTTGGCGAGGTTAGTAGTTAGTTATTCTTAAAATTCATAAATGGCATTTTGCATTTTCTTCATAACAGTTGTATCGTATAGTTCGTTTGACAAATACAAGTTCCAACAAAACCTTCAAAATCTTGAACAGAGTTGGGGAAGACAATTTAAAAAAAATGCGGTGTTAAGTATTACAAAAAAGTGATGTTCATTGATGATGAAGTGACATTGAAGCTCATTTATCGAATAAGATCGCCTGTGTCGTGACATAAATCAACTTTCGACATCTGATGATGAATCCACGGTTTACGATATCGAAGAGCAAACGGCTAAGTAAAGAAGTAAGTGGATTTATCTACAATATCGTGATTAACCTCGCCGCCCATGGAGATATGGTTGCCTTAGAAGAAGTTTGTACCCACTGCGAAGTCCGCAAATGGAAAAGGGGACTAAATGGCGAGCATTCGAAGTCCAGCCATTTTTTGAAATACATTCGATCTTATAACAGCGCCTTTCAGATGACTTCGTTTGGTGAAAAACAAGCAAGTGTTGAAGTAGACACATCCTCAATTTGATCTGGTCTGTTCAAAGGATTGCAAAGTATGTTGCATAACGTTAATCCGCAAATTAGCAACTTCAAAGCAGCCCTCCCGTCGGTGCCTGAGAACGAGCGCAACCACTTTAAGTTTGTCATCAGATCAGATAGAAGGCCGATCACAGCTCATCCAGGGTGGTATAATGCTCCAACGACGAATGAGGTAGCTGTTGTGTTAGTCGATCAAGAGTGTGATAAAAGAGACATCGTTTTACGCACGCATGATGACCGGCTTCGAAGAATCAGCGAGACTCACCGTGCGTACGATTCTCTTCAATATCCTCTCATTTCAGTTCTGTCGCGGAGAGGTTGGCTACCATTTTGCCCACTATAATGTAGACCCCCAGACAGGCACCCCAAATCATAAAAAAAACCATACACCATGCATTTCTACAGCTTCTTGATCCAGCTGAGGGTAAACAATGGTTCTTATCTCCGCCCTTATCGTACGCTCTTTACTCAGTTTCTTAGGACATGTACGCCAAAATTGAGGCAGAGCGTTTGGTATTTATAAGGTCCAACCAAAGAAAGCTCAAAGCTGAGAACTACGTCTATCTCTATGCAGAATAATACAAATGCTCATTCATGGTTTTTCTCCCCTCCACCTTCACAAAAGGTCCGTGGCACATGCACGAGAGGACCCAAGACGCATTTTGTCACGTGCGAAAGTTTGGTCGCCCGGACCTTTTCACTATCATCACTACCAACCCAAAGTAGCCTGAAATAACAGCTCAACTCCTTGCAGGATAGGCTTCGTACGACAGGCACGACTTGATCTCTCGCGTATTCCAACCTGAAGTTAAGTTCAATTAGAAATGCTAATTTTTAATGCTCAGCTTGGAGACAATGCACGTGTTCAGGAATTTTACGATGTCCTTCTAAGTCATGGCAAACGCACACAAGAAGAGAGAGGTGGACAGGTGGTTGCTGCTAGAGTCTCTCGGTAGAGTGGTACAATCTCTTGGTAGAAGTACAGAAGCGGACTTAATGCCTTAGGCATTTTCTACCAGTCAACCTTTGGGTGATACAAAAAAATAGTATCCAGCTTAGAAGAACTCATTCGCTGTGTGTACGGGGATGTCAGTCGTATACTGCACCAGTAGAATTCTTGGGTGTGTGAGTAGGCCATTTAGATGCCCATAAATGATCACGCTGCAGCAATTAACGAATGCATTCTATGGGAAATTGAGGGGAATGATGTGGTCTACACCTCGATAAGCACTGTTGTCGAGCAAGATAACGCTACACATTATCCCGTGGAATTTCTGAACACCCTGTCAGCAAGTGGACTTTCAGTGTATATCATCCAGCTGAAGGTCAGTGTCCCAATTGTGCTTCTTCGGAACCTATCTCCTCCAGAGCTGTGTAACGAGACTCGCCTTAAAGTCGTCTCACTCCACAGACACACCATTGGAGCAGAAATTCTTATGGTTGTGCCATCGGCGAGGCAGCATTTATACCACGCATTTCCCCCCTACCTTACAACTTCCCGTTCGAGTTCAAGCGCGTACAGTTCTCAGGACGAGTTGCTTCTCACAAAGGCAACTGTACGGTGCTTGTTCCCGCGTCACCAGTCCTGATTCTCTTTACATTTTGGTACCTGGGAACGTAATTTATAGGGAAGTGTTGTAAGGTACGATATCTTTGTACGTATTTTTACACTTTTGTGTCCTGGAATGGAATACATTCCACACATACATCACCATCATCATCTGCCTAGCCTTTTCTCAACTATATTGGGGTCGGCTTCCAGTCAAGCCGGATTTAGCTGAATACCAGTATTTTACGAGGAGCGGCTGCCTACCAGACCTCCACAACCCATTAACAGGGATAACACGGTACTTCATGGCAAGACTGATATTCCACACATACATCATTTTCTCTATTTCCTTCAGTCACAACTTATGACTGAACTCAGCAGGATTCCTATATAATTCTCTAAACTTGCTTCGCTTGTAAAAAAACATGTATTTTAATGCTATTTTAAAAGTTGTTTACTTATAATGCTATAGCGACATCTTAAATATTTTTGGTGCTGTAGAGCCTTCACGCAGACGACGTCGCGGGCACCAGCTAGTATCGAATATAAGTAGAATGATTTGGTAGTGGACTAACAGCCTGACTGGTTTGCCTTTCAAAAACTTCCTGTCGTGTTACTTAGTATCCGCTTAGACTAACTTAGAAGAAACCCTGCGACCCTTGCAAGTTCATCAGGGCTTGACGGGATTTACCAGCGCCGGAGCCGACAGACGCACGCTGGGCTGGCCGGCCAGATATTAACACGAACTCATGGATTTTCACCACTCACACACATCACACCACCAGGTCAGGCAGGACAGGATTGATCGTAAGCTAATCAGTCTATAGACTTCTAGTTCAAGTGGATCATTCTAATGATTTATTAGAATGACTTCTCCTGCTCTTGGGCAGAGCGGGAGGGCGTGTCAGACTTTTACTGACTAAACTCCACCCCATTCCTTCGATATGGGGACACCGAGCTTCCCTTTCGGAAATCCGATCCATGGCCCCAGAGGCTTCGGATTTCCGAAAGTTCCCTGCTCGGCTACAGTTAACTACAGTTTGCTGATATCTACTTAGAGGCGCGCGTGGAACAGAACGCGCCGTTGACAACTTGGGCTCGGTCCGGGTTATTACTGGACTGCCGTCCGCAAGCCCCTGCCTACCGTCGGGGTCCGTTCCCTCTCGCGCTTAACACTCCTCAAAGAGGAGACTTACCGCCGCAATGACGGCGTGCCCAACACGTGGTTGCAAGTCGCAGACGTCATGCTACCCCGAGATCCCGCCGGAACTCTGTCCGCCATACCGCGACTTGTCGCGGCAGCGGAGTTTCGCCCCAGCGTTGCATCTCCACGCGCAAATCGTGCATGCGAGTAAGTACGCTGTAGCCTCCAGATTCCACGGTGGCAGACCAGCAAGGAGGCAGCGGTATCCCCGCACCATCTGAATGACCGTGATCCTCCGGCAAGCGTTCAGCTTGACCGTCGGTCGCTTACCCAGCGACGGCGCCCAAACCGGCGCCCCGTAAAGGGCCATGGACCGAACGATCCCCGTGTAGAGCCTCCGGCAGGGGGAAGGGTGGAAGGTTGGATTCGTGAATGATGACTAAATTATCTACTTTTATATTACAGGTAGGTACATCTTGCCAAAAACTGTCGAGTAATTTTCTGAATCATTTGCCTACGAGAACGGGGACATCGTGTTTAACATAAGGACTTCTTCGAAAGACCACTTATTTGTTCACTCAGTCTTAAAACTAGTTAGTTGATTGAATTTACTAGATTTAAATACGTCAGGGACATAAGTCCTCACTGGAGGCACCAAAACAATGGACAGGCTCGCTGGAGAAGCTATTACATTATTCTGAACTTAGTCGAAACCCTGTGACCCTCAACGGTGGGAAAAGCATAAACACTTACCTTGGAAGTTCATCAGGAGTTGACGGGATTGACCAGCACCGGCGCCCGTCAGACGCACGCCGGCGCCGGGCTGGCCGGCCAGATATTGGCGCGAACTCACTGCAGAGTTTCACCACTCACACACACATCACATACACCACCAGGTCAGGCAAGATTGATCGTAAGCTAATCAGTCAACTTCTAGCGAGGCATTAGATTTTACATGAAAAAAGGATTTATTTTTCAAGCGCACGAGGCAGCCATGTCGCGTTACATACTTATTTTTTGAATGTCCTTTCAGTTCCAATTAGGGATGAAATTTCCAATCTGAAATCGATTATTCTAGATATTTTGAATTGATCTTAAACAATGAATTATGAATCGATTCTTTATGAATCGATTCTATGAATCAATCTCGGACACTAAAAATCGATATTCGATTTCGATTCGAAACGTTCAAAGTGTCAATTTTTTATAAGCTTATTATTATGTGAATGTTGCACACCCCATTAGTCATTACTTATGAAACACATGTGCACTGTAAAATCATCGGTACCGTGCTTTAAAGGATCTTGTATTAAACCTAACCCACAGATCGATCTTTAGAAAATCGATATTTTAGAACTGCATTTAATACTGATTTTTGAACTTCAATTCGAATCGATTCAAAAATCGTTGTATTTTTTTTTAATAATCACCATTCCCAGATCTAGTAATAGGCGCGTGCGCGTCGACCAATGGGGACCGGACACCGGAGTTTAGCTCAGTCGATTATGGCGGTAAATTTGAATTTTGAAGGGAAACAATAAACAATTTTGCATGGGAATATAAATCAGGACTGGTTCGTGTTCGTACAATAACTATATAGATTTTTTTGCCAATTATATAATAGTCTCTAAGTTGTGTATAAAAACTCTTGTACCTAGCTAACTAAGTAATACGAATGGAAAGTCATTCTTCCGCCACTCATGGAAAAAGCACCCTGAACTGCTCTGAGGTGAATACCTGATATGTTATACCTACCTATTACTGTGACTGTGTTTGACTTCAACAGCGACAGCGACTCATCATTTTCATCATCATCTGCCTAGCCTTTTTCCCAACTATATTGGGGTCGGCTTCCAGTCAAGCCGGGTTTAGCTGAATACCAGTATTTTACGAGGAGCGGCTGCTTCCTCCACCTCCACAACCCATTAACTGGGGTAACACGGTACTTCATGGCAAGACTGGAATCAGATTTACTGGCTTCTGACTATCCGTAACGACTGCCAAAGATCTACAAATTACAGCCTGGACCTACGGCTTAACGTGCTTTCCGAGGCACGGAGGAAACTCATTATGTTAAGATGGTCACCCATCCACAGACCAACCTAGGCAAGCGTTGCTTAACCTTGAAGATCGACCTGTGCGGCTGTTATTATCTAGCCACCAGCTCCTTCAACAGCGACAGCGACTACGTCTAAGTAATTGAAATAGAACAAAAACCCGAAGACATATATGTGAGATATTACACATAGGTTACCTACATACATTGTTACAATAATGAACTTCCCTATGCCCCGATTACCTACAACTAATAGGTACCTACATTCCCAGGTAGATCCCCTAATCACGTGTCAGGATTGCCATTCAATCGGAAGTGAATCATATAAATAATACCCATTTATCTATTTCTTTGTCTTTTGCCCAACGGTCACATGCAAACTACGAATCATCCGCAAGTTCGGATTAGGGCCGGCGCCCACAGCATGGCATGGCACATCAGATGGTGCTGCGGTATCCCGCGGTTACGCAGCCGCCGCGATCGCGATCATCGCCCGCAGACGTGGCGGGCGATGACCGCAAGACGGGCGGTTGCAAAATAGTGTTGGATTTCTGTACCCCCCGTCACCCGCCGGCCACCACGGTCGCCCGCCAACCGATCGCAAAGGGCGCGGGCGTAACCCGCAGAGGTTGCGGGTGACCGCGGCCCGCCGGTGCAGCTGGAACCGCAAACAACCGAGCACACCGTGGGCGTAAAACGCATCGTGAGTTGTGCTTAAATTTTTTACATATGTATCTGCATTCTACAGAAGCTGCGGGCCCGCAACCGCGGCGGACGCGGGCGAAAATCGCTCCGTGAGTTCTTAGCCTTAGGAAGGCTAAGGTACAAGTTCGAGCCAAGATCACTTCCTTGGGGCACTCCTGCATGAATCTTGGTGTGTTCTCACCTCGTTTGACAGAAGTACCTAGCTGTCTGTAAGATGTGACCTTAGGAAGATGACGTAATTTGCGGGGGGGTGGTTGGATATTACAATAAAAGACAATATCGCTTTTTCCACTTCATACTCACTGTATGTCTTTATTTATTTTTTTTGTGTTTTTTTATCAATTTATTTTTAAAACGTTCTTTAAATCAAATTTATATTAATATATAATATATAGGTATCTCGAGTGTATTTACACGGTATATACAGATGTGTATGTACATGTGTCTCAGCCGCGGGGCGCTATGTACAACGTTACAGCTAACATTATGCTACGTACCTTACATATACAGATATACAAAAAAACGCTAGGCTACGGCGCCCGCGAGTCACTCGCACTGAAGACAACCTGTTTCATAAATGCATGCTCGTCGCGCGCGGGCGGCCGTGACGTCACGCGCGCCGCGTCCGCGCTGGCGCTGTATAGTGACCAACATATTCGTCACATGTCATACATTGTCATGCTCGGGGGCACGCAGCGCGGACCTCGTCTCGTTCAGTCTGGCGGCGCGCGTGCAGCCAGCGGCCGCCGCAGCCGACTTACAATTTAAATGACTAACAAATGTGAGCGACTCGCGATGACGAACACTTATAACTAATTTCGTACATTATTTTAGTTGCACTCGTTATGTAATATCATTTTTTTAATTTTTACTTTTATTTTGTTTAATTATATTTTTTATAGCAAAACATTGGCATTATCGTAATAAGGTACATTACACAAGATGGCGGCCGAACTCGTTCGTCTAATTAACTAATTGCATAAAAGATTACACCTAAATGTATCCAAGTTGAAACATGTTATGCGTAAAGAATGTTTGAAAACACGGAATAATATTCAAATGGAGTTCTCAACAACCGCAAGGAATACAATCTCACTCACAAACACCTCACAATTTGCTCGAAAACAGTTAAACATTTGGGGGTACCGTTCCATTTGCTTACTACTCCATGGCTCTACATTACACTTGCCATACAAGAAAGGCAGCCATGTGACACATGGCGCATGGTGCAGCGAGACGCCACCGCTACATGTATGACGCGGTACTCGCGGTACCGACGTGAAGGCACTGCAACACAATCCGGGGGACACGGCCTGCGTGCCCGGCCGGCCCGGTATAACGACATATAGTGAGCAAGACATTCAGTAGGGGGGCGGGCCGGGCGCTCAGGCGCGTGTCGACACAGTCCCGTCCGAAACGTTCGCGAGATTGTCCTACAACACAACATTAGTGACAGCTACATGACGTGTATGGAGTTAGGGAAGCTCTCTTTACACCGTGCTAGTGACTTGTCTGAGCACTAAAGCTAAATTCGCGAAACTTTTATCAGCTAATTATATTCACTAACCATTCTCAACTGGAGAAGCTCTCTAAGCGAACGTTACTGAATTGTTAGCATTAATTCATGAATCCCCGACCGGTCTCATAGGACCGCGCTGTTATTGTCTTACTATTGTGTCTCGTTTCGCGGGTATTGATAGGTTAAATGTATGTTCATTTTGACAATATTATAAACATAGACTTTTGTACCCTTGTTTTCTAAACAATATTTTCTTTATAATGAAATCCACCTTCGTACGGTTGTTTTGAATGAAGAGGTAATTCATAAACTGGAAGCTTAAGCTTATTGTCCACGGACGCGTAGCTTCACGCAGGCGTACACCAAGCGTATGATGACGAATACGCGTCTATGAAGATACGCGTCTGGCCTTATCAAAAAACATTTAAAAAAAATCTTTTCCGAGAATAATAAAAATTTCACACGAATCTTGTCCTTCAAACGGCTACATTACGAAGTCCCTAGAGCGTGCAGTTGAGATTGGCTCGGTAATACGCAGTGCATACACATGCATAATGTAAGGAGCGCTAACGAAGCTAAGCAGGCTAACTCGCAACAACGACCAACTCGTAAAGTATGCACATGTTAACTAGCTAGAGCCTAGCGCATCGCTCTACAGCCCTATTCAACAACTTTACACTGTCTCTCGCGCTCAAGCAGTTTAACATATGAAAAACTTTACATTTTCTTTAAATACTCCTTAAAAGAAGCATTTTGTTTACACTTAACTAGCCTTTTAGCTAAATTCCGTGGCGCGATCTTCCACCAGTTGTCTGAATGAAATGTCCGGAGGAAAAATATCTTCAATCGCCTCTTTCTTTTGAGGTGAGAAATCATCAAATAACTCTGGCAGATTTTTAGTGGCTAAAACCTATTTGTGTTCTTTAAGTTGCCCTATGAGTTCCAAGGCTGTGGTAACTCTTTCGAAATCTTCTCACAACACCGCGCTGCACAATCCGCGAGTGATCGTTACAGCACGACGCGAGGGCGGGAGGTGTCTCGTCATTAATCACGGCGTGCCTATCGTCTGCGTATATTTAGAGCCCGTTCCACGTGCACACAGTACTGAAACAGCGCAGTCATTCGCCAGGTTGTTGAACTTGCCCTACTTGCCGATCAATCGCGCTAACTCGCTCAAATGATTCTACACTTTCTGACGTGAACAAAGCGTTTCCCTTCGCCTACTCAAGTCGCGACCTACTTACAAGGAAATATCCGACGAAGAATTATAACAAAATTCATCACTAGAAATGTAGCTAATGTGCATATTAGCCAATGATTACGCGAGGCGCGGTGACAGTGACGTATCGCTAAGCTCGCGCCGCTGCGGCCACAACAAGCTAACGTTAACAAATTATTGCTAGGTAAAGCACTCAAGTATAGCTAAATATAATATTGCATACATTAATGTCATTGAGAGGAAGATTGCTTCGTGAATTACAATTTCAGGTAAGAAGCCAGTAAAAGAAATTAGCTAAGTTTTGAAAATGCTACGTACGAGTCTTGTGATCTAGTTTAGACAGTTTGTACCGCTAGAGGAGTGTAACTTAATCGTAAACAAGACTGGACTGTAGTTACATATGTAAGCCAGAAATAAATGTAGAAAAAGTTACAATAGGTACGCAAAATGGCAACAAACTTAACAGAAGATATAACAACAACTACATGAATAGGAACATAGAGTACAATTTGCTACGAAATTATAAGAAATAAATCAACATCAAATTGTCTAAAGCCGAGTCTGTGATCAAAGCTAAGCCTAGGAGAGGACCGTCAATGGACAACTATTGCTGTAAACTACCACTATTGTAATAAATAACCGATATTCAATTATTGCTTCCTTTACTATTACTAGCTAAAGTGCCGTCTACACTGACGACAGTGCAATTATTTGTAATGATATAGAACCCACCATTGTACCCATAGATTTAAGTTGCTGCATAAATTGTTACTTTTTTTGGTGTACAATAAAGTTTATTCTATTCTATTCTAAGCCGTCAGTGTAGACGAGACTTAATACGATGATTGTCAACTTATGATTAATTCAAAGAGTTTTTATTGTAATAATGAGGGAACTTAGTTTATCGTGTAACGCGAGCGTCACCGACGCGCGACGCACATAACTCTAACTATTAACTATTTCACTCTATTGTACATCGAGACGAGCCGACAGTTCGAGCCCAATCGTCGCGAATCACACAAATTTAAATATAGGTTCTAATTTATTAGCTATGTTTGTCTACAAGTCCCTGATCATCACAGATATACGCTCTTGGAAGTATGTCGCGGGCGCTACTACTCGTACAGTGTGCTGCGTCTACCAACCGACTACGAGATAAGGCTGTCACGGCGCGGGGCGCTATCCTACTCTTACACTAAGTCACGAGGCCTGCTTCACGCAGTGTCACCAGTTAACAATAAATTCACATGATTCTAGTAGTTCGACTAACAAATCAGAACACCGAGCTGCGCTACGTAAACAATACAAAACGTCCCGTCGTCACAAGTCCTTACACAATGTAGGTGCAGCTGCGCCGCGAACACGTACTTATTACAACTTACTGCTAATAGTATCATTATTCTCTGTTAAGTTTATTTTGTCATATTATACGGAGCATCTTCATAGATAAGGTAAACTCTGCTAGACTGAATGCTTCACGTCCACGTAACGTACAAGTCTATGAAACGCGCTCGTAAGCTACATCTATGTCGGCGACGTCAACAGTACCATAGTATAAACATTAATTTAATATAATTTAGTAACACATTATAGGACAACCACGACTTATTTACTCGATATGGCAGTAGTTTCAAACAGTTTATACAAGTTCATAACGTTATCGACAACAACAAGAAAGCGCTGTCACCGACGCGACACACTAATCAACTAGGTTACTTCATTTACAGGACATCACTTACATCGAGGCGTTATTATAACAATCATTTTGTAAATCTCAAAGTAATGATGAAGCTTTCTTCGTGAAGCAAAGCAAATGCAATTTATACTATGTAGCATGGATGATATGATTAAACAGAAAAATAAACGTCATATTCGCGCCGATCCCATGTTTAAATTGAGTGGTGAATGTTTGTCGGCTGTCAGGGAATATAGCGCAGTGCACGGAGGTGCACTAAACAAAACACATTAGTGGTACGAGCAGTAACACACGTCGTGAGCTAATGCATTGCGCCGCCTGCCCTAACATGAGCACTACCTACCGGTTGCCATGGCGCCACGCACGCGTCCACAAATGGACTGTTTACGATGCAGTTTCGGCCGCAACTGTCGCGGCGGTATACGTTACGGTTGTATCTTTATCTAGCGTGTTCGCGTTTTATTACACTCGCATGTTGCCGTTCCATTTGTTATATACTCCTTGATTTGCATGAAGGCAAGCCGTTTATGTATGTTTTTAAGTCGCTTAACAAATGAATGTTCCATTTAATATTTAAGTAGTAGTTTAGAATTATAATAAGATTATTTTTCAGGCATTTAACTAGCAATCAATTAATCTAATAATCAGGTATTAGCGCCTAAGTAGTAAGTGGCAGAGACGTACAAATAAATAGTCGCGTGTTGTAGCTCCGAGCTATGGCCGGCGCTGTAAGGCAGCTGTACAAGTACATAAACACACGCCTAATGTATGTACACTATGTATTATGTACATCGGTCTCTGTGGAACAGCTCACTACATTAATTTGGCTCAGAGTATTGCGTTCTTATTATTTTGTATTCGATTTTGGATCGTAAACTTTAATAGTATTGGAGTAACTTTAAGTTGTTTTATTGCTTTTATATTTATTTATTTATTTAAACTTCATGTACAGTGGTGGTGTATTTTTGCCAAGTGACCCCGACGTTGTCTAATTTTCGTGATGAAATGACCGATTCATACATCACCATGGATGACGATGATTTCATAAAAAGACACGAAACATAGTTTACACAAGTATTGAGATTTTTTTGTTTTATTTTCTCTGTTATTCTTAATTTCCCTAAAATGTCGCATTCTATAACGTTATAATCGGAAAATGATGATGAATTACAACGAATTAGTTTATATATAAATTCTTTGATCACGTAGTTGTATAATGGTCGTAGTACAAGTTACTTGGACGCTGGCGTGTACTACAACATTATAGCTATCAAATATATTTGTACTCTCACAGACTGCGCTGAGCGTGTCGCGCTACTCGCTACGACGCGTAAACGTCTCACTGACGCTCTCTACAGCGACATTGTAACATCGTTCATAAGATACTTCGCCTCATAAGATGTTATTTGTATGTTTGAGGTTGTCTATCTACGACTAAATTGCTATTTAAATATTCCGCTACTCGAAGGAAATCGTTTAAGTTGTATCACCGTTTCTAATGTATTTCCGTATTGTCAGGGCGCGTGACGGGAAGCATGCATATCGGGGCACGAGTTCTTAGAGTAAACGTAGAACTACGTTGCGCACACGTGGCTCACGTACGCCGGTCTGGGCGCGTCGGTCTCCATACATTTTATATGGCAACTAGACTTATAGAGCTACATTAGCTCCACGCAACGCGACGTCTTTCTACGTACAAATCTGGCGTGGCCCACGCGGGCGTCAGTCAAATGTAGTTCCCGTGTAAAGGTTTTTCCGTATTGAGATCATTGTCATTGCCAAGTCAGCTTTGCAAGAACTCGTATGTGTCTTCCCCGATGCGCCTCGCCTCTTCCCGTGTAGCAACGCCCTGTCTCGTCATTCTGAACTAATTTATAGCATCAACCAGCTCGCTACCTTGTACCGTGTACATATTTGGTAAAGCCTTGTATCGTCCCACATGATATTCATAATACGCAAGATGCATACACGCAAAAGTTCCCTGTTTGCCTCTTTTCAACCTTATTGCCTACTAAGAACTTTCGCGCGTATATTGAGCTGACGACATAAATGGTTACGTCAAAAATCATGGCTTATCATAATTGTTGGTAGCTGAGCTTGGGCAGCAGATACCCGCGGGTATTGCTACGCTATATTCAAAGCCAAGCCATATTCTTGGAGTACACATGTGAAGCAATTGTGCAACAACCAAAAAACACAAATGTAAGCAAGCTTGATGGAGCTTGATGTCAATAATGTGTGGCGGGTGCTGCGTAAGGCGTTCTCACTCGATAAAACTCGAGCAAGTAGGAAACATTCAGTAGTCACTTCAATGCCTAGAAATGTTCTTACATTTTAGACCAAGCTTGCGACCGGTCACTTAGAATATATATTTATTGCTATATCGATACGTTTCCTACCGCTCTGTGTGCACACTGCATAACAACGCCGAACAATAAATTAATTAACATTACATTACAAGAGGCAGTCGCTTACTACCACGCCGGTGCCACACATTGTACTACAGTCAAGGAAACATGACGCCTTACAAAATTAACCAAGTGATTAGTTTAAAAAAGGTTTAACAGATTCCTAATTCAAACATTACAATGGAGAATTTGAATTTCGAATCCACTAATCCTAAAACTAAGCTTAATTATGGTTAGCAAGTTTTATAAATAAGGTTGCTAGAAAGACGCACTAAAGTTGACAATTGAAGTTAGTAACTAATTAGCTGAGCCATCAATTTCCTTGACTGTATAATAACTTTAGTTTCCGCTCACATTTCCACTTATATCGTGCAGTATCCTGCATGCCGTCAATCCGAGTAAGAGTCTGTGCTCAGCTGCTCGACGCGTACTTAACCTACAGTCCACTGCCGCACTGTTCGCCGCACTGTCCTACACTAGCTCGCTATGGCCCGCACACACGCCGCGCTCACCGGGGACCACTGTGATGTCATAACACACTACGGGTCAGAGAGGTGCCGTAAGGCGGACGGTTTGTTACTATTACTTCAGTTGAACACTGCCAGAAACACCATGGAGGAAGTATGATGAAAGTAATGTGGTTTGAAAATTGATAAGAATCTGTGTTTTATTGGAAAGTCATGAGTATGCACTGGTGTGTAGTAAGTGAAATGCAGGACACATCGAGATGTTTAAGTGATTGACTTTCCAATAGAATATAGACCACCTTTAGGATTGTATTGAGTAATGTTTATGGCGCGGGGTGCAGTGTGTGGGGTCCTAGCAGTCGTAGTGTGTGCGTGGCGGGCGGGGTGCGTGTGTTGCGCGCGGCGTGTATCATCGCATGGGCGGGTGCATGTTGGCGGCGCCGCGGCGCTTGCGGCGCTCCGGCGGCGCGCGGTGGCGCGGCGCGGCGTGCGCGGCGGGCGGCGAGGCGAGGCGGCGCTGCTTGCCGGGCGTGCTGCGCCGCGCGCCGCCCGCGTAGCGCTGGATGACGCCCGACGGGATGTTGTTGAAGTCCGAGTTGCTGGTGATGTGGTGGATGATGAGCGACTGGTGCGCCGACACGCGGCGCGGCGTGGGCGACGAGCACTGCAGCGCCGACAGCGGCGGCGGCGACGTGCGCCCCCCGCCCGCCGCCCCCACCCCCGCGCCCGCCGCGCCCCCCGCGCCGCCGTGCGCCGCGTGCGCGACGGGCAGCACGGTCACGATGGTGCCGGCGCCCACGATGGGCGGCGAGCCGGCCGCACGA
Organism: Mythimna separata; assembly: GCA_030763345.1. NCBI lineage: Eukaryota > Metazoa > Arthropoda > Insecta > Lepidoptera > Noctuidae > Mythimna > Mythimna separata. The sequence continues at coordinate 260,059 of CM061188.1, read as the reverse complement.
GACCCGCTGTCTGACCACTCCTGTCAACAAAAACATTATTTATAAGAGTTCGTAACACAAGACAATTTACAACACATCTTAAAACTCATGGTTTCCCACATTTGAAGTCCGTGAGGCGCACGATGCGGGCCGGCGCGCTGACGTCACACACACACACACACAGTACTGACCGGATCACTGTCGGAGGGCTCGGGCTCGGGCTCGGGGCTGGGCTCGCGCGAGGAGAGCGGCGCGGCGCGCTGACGTCACACACACACACACACAGTACTGACCGGATCACTGTCGGAGGGCTCGGGCTCGGGCTCGGGGCTGGGCTCGCGCGAGGAGAGCGGCGCGGCGCGCTGACGTCACACACACACACACACAGTACTGACCGGATCACTGTCGGAGGGCTCGGGCTCGGGCTCGGGGCTGGGCTCGCGCGAGGAGAGCGGCGCGGCGCGCTGACGTCACACACACACACACACAGTACTGACCGGATCACTGTCGGAGGGCTCGGGCTCGGGCTCGGGGCTGGGCTCGCGCGAGGAGAGCGGCGCGGCGCGCTGACGTCACACACACACACACACAGTACTGACCGGATCACTGTCGGAGGGCTCGGGCTCGGGCTCGGGGCTGGGCTCGCGCGAGGAGAGCGGCGCGGCGCGCTGACGTCACACACACACACACACAGTACTGACCGGATCACTGTCGGAGGGCTCGGGCTCGGGCTCGGGGCTGGGCTCGCGCGAGGAGAGCGGCGCGGCGCGCTGACGTCACACACACACACACACAGTACTGACCGGATCACTGTCGGAGGGCTCGGGCTCGGGCTCGGGGCTGGGCTCGCGCGAGGAGAGCGGCGCGGCGCGCTGACGTCACACACACACACACACAGTACTGACCGGATCACTGTCGGAGGGCTCGGGCTCGGGCTCGGGGCTGGGCTCGCGCGAGGAGAGCGGCGCGGCGCGCTGACGTCACACACACACACACACAGTACTGACCGGATCACTGTCGGAGGGCTCGGGCTCGGGCTCGGGGCTGGGCTCGCGCGAGGAGAGCGGCGCGGCGCGCTGACGTCACACACACACACACACAGTACTGACCGGATCACTGTCGGAGGGCTCGGGCTCGGGCTCGGGGCTGGGCTCGCGCGAGGAGAGCGGCGCGGCGCGCTGACGTCACACACACACACACACAGTACTGACCGGATCACTGTCGGAGGGCTCGGGCTCGGGCTCGGGGCTGGGCTCGCGCGAGGAGAGCGGCGCGGCGCGCTGACGTCACACACACACACACACAGTACTGACCGGATCACTGTCGGAGGGCTCGGGCTCGGGCTCGGGGCTGGGCTCGCGCGAGGAGAGCGGCGCGGCGCGCTGACGTCACACACACACACACACAGTACTGACCGGATCACTGTCGGAGGGCTCGGGCTCGGGCTCGGGGCTGGGCTCGCGCGAGGAGAGCGGCGCGGCGCGCTGACGTCACACACACACACACACAGTACTGACCGGATCACTGTCGGAGGGCTCGGGCTCGGGCTCGGGGCTGGGCTCGCGCGAGGAGAGCGGCGCGGCGCGCTGACGTCACACACACACACACACAGTACTGACCGGATCACTGTCGGAGGGCTCGGGCTCGGGCTCGGGGCTGGGCTCGCGCGAGGAGAGCGGCGCGGCGCGCTGACGTCACACACACACACACACAGTACTGACCGGATCACTGTCGGAGGGCTCGGGCTCGGGCTCGGGGCTGGGCTCGCGCGAGGAGAGCGGCGCGGCGCGCTGACGTCACACACACACACACACAGTACTGACCGGATCACTGTCGGAGGGCTCGGGCTCGGGCTCGGGGCTGGGCTCGCGCGAGGAGAGCGGCGCGGCGCGCTGACGTCACACACACACACACACAGTACTGACCGGATCACTGTCGGAGGGCTCGGGCTCGGGCTCGGGGCTGGGCTCGCGCGAGGAGAGCGGCGCGGCGCGCTGACGTCACACACACACACACACAGTACTGACCGGATCACTGTCGGAGGGCTCGGGCTCGGGCTCGGGGCTGGGCTCGCGCGAGGAGAGCGGCGCGGCGCGCTGACGTCACACACACACACACACAGTACTGACCGGATCACTGTCGGAGGGCTCGGGCTCGGGCTCGGGGCTGGGCTCGCGCGAGGAGAGCGGCGCGGCGCGCTGACGTCACACACACACACACACAGTACTGACCGGATCACTGTCGGAGGGCTCGGGCTCGGGCTCGGGGCTGGGCTCGCGCGAGGAGAGCGGCGCGGCGCGCTGACGTCACACACACACACACACAGTACTGACCGGATCACTGTCGGAGGGCTCGGGCTCGGGCTCGGGGCTGGGCTCGCGCGAGGAGAGCGGCGCGGCGCGCTGACGTCACACACACACACACACAGTACTGACCGGATCACTGTCGGAGGGCTCGGGCTCGGGCTCGGGGCTGGGCTCGCGCGAGGAGAGCGGCGCGGCGCGCTGACGTCACACACACACACACACAGTACTGACCGGATCACTGTCGGAGGGCTCGGGCTCGGGCTCGGGGCTGGGCTCGCGCGAGGAGAGCGGCGCGGCGCGCTGACGTCACACACACACACACACAGTACTGACCGGATCACTGTCGGAGGGCTCGGGCTCGGGCTCGGGGCTGGGCTCGCGCGAGGAGAGCGGCGCGGCGCGCTGACGTCACACACACACACACACAGTACTGACCGGATCACTGTCGGAGGGCTCGGGCTCGGGCTCGGGGCTGGGCTCGCGCGAGGAGAGCGGCGCGGCGCGCTGACGTCACACACACACACACACAGTACTGACCGGATCACTGTCGGAGGGCTCGGGCTCGGGCTCGGGGCTGGGCTCGCGCGAGGAGAGCGGCGCGGCGCGCTGACGTCACACACACACACACACAGTACTGACCGGATCACTGTCGGAGGGCTCGGGCTCGGGCTCGGGGCTGGGCTCGCGCGAGGAGAGCGGCGCGGCGCGCTGACGTCACACACACACACACACAGTACTGACCGGATCACTGTCGGAGGGCTCGGGCTCGGGCTCGGGGCTGGGCTCGCGCGAGGAGAGCGGCGCGGCGCGCTGACGTCACACACACACACACACAGTACTGACCGGATCACTGTCGGAGGGCTCGGGCTCGGGCTCGGGGCTGGGCTCGCGCGAGGAGAGCGGCGCGGCGCGCTGACGTCACACACACACACACACAGTACTGACCGGATCACTGTCGGAGGGCTCGGGCTCGGGCTCGGGGCTGGGCTCGCGCGAGGAGAGCGGCGCGGCGCGCTGACGTCACACACACACACACACAGTACTGACCGGATCACTGTCGGAGGGCTCGGGCTCGGGCTCGGGGCTGGGCTCGCGCGAGGAGAGCGGCGCGGCGCGCTGACGTCACACACACACACACACAGTACTGACCGGATCACTGTCGGAGGGCTCGGGCTCGGGCTCGGGGCTGGGCTCGCGCGAGGAGAGCGGCGCGGCGCGCTGACGTCACACACACACACACACAGTACTGACCGGATCACTGTCGGAGGGCTCGGGCTCGGGCTCGGGGCTGGGCTCGCGCGAGGAGAGCGGCGCGGCGCGGCGGTGCGGGAAGAAGTAGTCGTCGAAGGTGTCGCGCACCCAGCGCCGGTACTGCAGCACGTGGTCCGTGACGCGCACGATGCGGCCCAGCACGCTGTGGCGCGCCAGCAGCGCGTTGTGCGCGCCCACCGCCTGCTGCAGGATTATGTAGCCGTAGTCGAACGCCTGCACAAGACAAACACAAGTTGAAACCACTTTCACGAATGGTATACACATTCTTAGCTTAATATGTGACGTAATTGTCCACGAAAAAACATTACTGATAAACACTGAGCGCGCATGAAGTTCGGTGAACTAGTAAACTGTAGGTACCTAAAGTAACAAGAACACGAAGCTCGTACGCAAGCCCCGCCCCCTTGTCTTCGTGTTGTCGCTGATATTCCTACAGCACACACGCCCGCACTGCCCGTCAGTCTTTGGCCTCCCCCACATTAGGCGCGCGCGATCCTCGGGCGTGTGAGTTGCGCTGGCGCGGCGCGCGCCTCGCGAGCGCGCTGTGTCTGCGTCGCGTGTAGCAGCTGTGTGACGTATGTGTAGCGAGCGTGCGGCGCGCTCGCGGTGCTCGCCTCGACGTTTACTTGGCGAAACAAAGCGGGCGGAGGGGTTTTTTTTTCGATAGGGGAATCATTTTAGTATTACTAAAACTTTTCAGAATTAAACTGTTGGTTAAATTAAGAGCATGATTGTTCAAATATTCATAATACAGATTCGGTTTTGAAGTCTAGACAGATGTGTCACAGTGGAAGAAATCTAATAAAAATATGATTATTATTGATTCGGCCCGCGTCCATGTAACTACTTCGCCTAATAAACGATCCATTAAGTAGCAAAGCCCTATCGTTTCAGTTTCCGCCGCTCACAGCACTGACCTGCTTGACTTGTATCGCTCCGTAGCTGGAGCGTCCGATGTCGTTGCCGGGCGTCAGCGGGTCCTCGATGCACAGCAGTGACGGCCGGTGCCCGTCGTTCATCTCCTACGAACAGAACACACCAGTGTTTACTCACTACCAACCGCTACCAACTAACTGGTTCCACAAGTTCACAAACTCGGACTCAGCCGTCCTAGTGATTTAGTTCATGACATGGCAGAATCCAGACATAGGCCAAAAACAATTGATCGGCTTATTAGTTTCTTTGTAATTTGAAACCACGCCGGTATTTCTAGAAGGGTCCCGTGCAAAATGATCGAACAGAAGACTTCTTTCAAAACATTTCTGAGAGAACAGACGAAATACCGTGGTGACAACAATTCTGTGCCAACACCCACTGTATTAACACGGTGATTCTGTTTGTTATGTCGAGTTTATAGTATACTTTGCTATAGCGATGCGCGACGGCGAGTTTCCATTGGGACTCGAGTCCGACTCGGTCTGTTATTGTGACTGGCGCCTGGCACGTTCATTCTTCTTCATTTCTCGATAATTTAGAGTTTAGAGTGGGAGTGATAAACTAACAGTCGATTCCATTGACTCGAAACAATCGAAAAACATCTCGATAATTTGGTAGGATGGCGAGTAGATGGTTGACTCGATTGTTTATTTTAACCGTAATAGTCCGATTCATTTAAAACCTCGAAATCGCCTGTCGCTACTTTGCTATTAGAAACCTCGTCAACATACCTTTTGTATCTCATCTTTGGAGACGTAAGAGCCTCCGTTCTTGACTCGGATGGCCGTCTTGACGTAGTTGAACTTGCGCCCGTAGAGCTCGAAGAACTCGATGAGCAGCACGCCGAGGTTGTGCGGCTGGCGCAGGCGCTCGGGGCGCGGGTGCAGCTGCAGGAAGCTGATGCACATGAGGATCAGGGAGTAGGAGGAGATGCCGCCCGTGAACACCTCGTTCAGGTCGCGCTGCAGCAGGAACTGCTTCAGCACCATCACTAGACGTGTTAGCACTGGGTACTTTTCCTAGAATAGATAAGGGAGAAATTAGATTTAACCATTGTTATCATAACCATTTATTAGTGAGTACACGATAGGTATAACATGACAAGTATTGTCCCTGGGCATGCCATAATTACAGAGGTTCCTTCTTTGAGGAGGGGTTGAAAAACGTTACGGCGTTCTCACCGGACATGGTAAGTTAGGGAGGTTCCTGCACCAAATTCGTGCAACGTTCTGGTAGCACTATTGTGTGGATCACCCGGAGGGCATGGTGGACCTTACAGTAAAGGTATGCCCCGCTTGGCCGGAGCACCGCCGTATCCTCGTGGTGGCGATCGGCGGCAAACACCTCTCGCGCCAGACCCTGGTATAAACCATGGTCCGGAGCGAAGAGGAGTGGTGATCGCCTCCTTCTGCAAAGCATCAAAGCTAGCGAAGGAGGCGGCCGCACGCGAGAGGGGATGATCCTCACGCCCCAGCCGGAGATCCCGACCCTGGTTTCCAACCACCGTAGGCGTGGGTTTGCGGACGACGAGCAATAGATTACTCGCCATCTGGCCGTCCGGTAACCATCCAGACCAAAATCGTCGACAGTGCGTAGTCTATAACTCCCCGACGGGGACACAGTTACGTGTGTTGTGCAGTAGCTAGGTGCATGTCCTGAGTAACAATATAGAAATAGTTTCCATGCTGATAGTGTTTTGTTATAAATTTACCTATTTATTATAATGCGTGTAATGATTATAGTCGTTAAGCGAAAGTGGGCAACCGTTTCAAATAAATATTAACATTCCTATTCAAACAATAAGGTTGTTTTATTTTAGAAATTCTTGCTTTATCGTTTAAAGTATGTTTATTTTCAGCAGTAGTGTTTGTAGACCAACGAATCGATCCATTGATTTGAATCGGACCTGGGGCTCAAATCTATGATTACCCTAGATTTCCTAGGCATTTTACATAAAGGCCTATTCAAACCTGAGCGATATTCGCAGCCGCTGTGGGTAGAGGTACATACCGTGCGGTTTTCGCTCAGGTATTTAGTACCAAGTACCGCGGCTAGAGCGACCTGACCGATATTTACTGTCGCTGTGGGTAGAGGTACTCACTTCGACTCACTCTTGTTCGTTTCTCTGAGCGAAACTCGACTACCGCGCGTTATTCTACCCACAAGGATGGCGAAATCCGTTTTGGTGTGAACAGTAATATTACCGGATACCCAGTGGGCTTTCTCTGCCACAGACGATAGCGAATACCGCTTAGGTCTGAATAGGCCTTAACTTAGGTAATCCTGCGTTGGTAAAGGTGAGTGAACGTAGTGGGTTGTTATCAAATACTTCGCGGTATGATTCAGAGGCAGCGCTCAAACGAGGGCAGACATGTTAATTGCCGCGATTACACCGGCAGCCCGGAATGTTCCTACTCATAGGAGACTGTGTAAGCGTCTGTTCTTACGAATTCTTGTTTTGTACAATAATAATTGTTCAATAATCTAGTGTTATCAATGAGGTAATGAGTCCAGTGTGTGTTTAATCCTTTAGTAATTTTGCTTATGCATAGTAAAAAACAGAAGTTCAAATTATTTTAAACAGCCGCTAGCTATGAGTTATATTTTTTCTAGGTGGCTATGTGGGGGTATCAAAATAAGGAGCTCGTAAATAACTAGCTAGTAGAAAATTAAAAAAGCTCACTGGATAAAAGGGCTAAAAGGTTACGAACAAATCGATTTTTAAACAGTCTAATGCAGTTGATGACATTTATTACTAGGGTCTATTCAGACGTACCAAAACCACACCACCTGGTCGGAGGATCCTCCCTTTCAACGGAGGTTTATGGGACTTACTCTCTGTGCCACATACTTCTAAACGATGCGACATAAATAAGCTGTGAACTCACCTTGAACTGTTTGATGAGCTCCGCGCTCTTGACGCCACTGCTCATGTTGAAGGATATATCCACCTGCCGACAGAAAGCACGCTGTTAATTATCAAGACATTGTTTTAGCCCGAGACCAGACTAGCAATTCGCTGCAGCTTCGCCTCGTTTACTACTAGTGAAAGCTCTTTTTATTAGAGAAAACCGTGTCAAAATCCGTTGCGTAGTATTAAAGATTTAAGCATGTTTTATATTATGTAGTGATAAGAATTTGTTTGCTGGGACAGCAAGTAGGTAATTTAAAAATTAATTAGTCGGTTGTTGCACAGGACAGTTGATCGTTGTGACGACACCTCTCTGTTGGAACGCTTCCCCCAAGGAGGCATTCCAACAGAGAACATCTTTCGGCTGAATTGATGATTGTGATTATCCTACAATCTAAATAATCTTCAACGGAATTCAGATCAGTTCAATATTGATAACTTTCCTTAAGTTATCATTTATTGCACAAAAAGATTAATCTACAAGTGACATCAGTAATCAAACTCCAAAAAGGGGAGTGGCTATTTGTTTAAATAAAAGGGCAAAGTCTTGACTCACTGACTGACTTAACAACACCCAGCTTAAACACTTTGACATAGAGCGCTGCTTATAATTTTGCACAGAGGTTATTTTAATAATTAATTCAAAGAACTAACATATTAGGGGATGAAACGGGGGTCCAAAGTTAGCGGTTGGAGGCCGCTAGTCGAAGCGTTTCGCATAAATAAGACAACTGTCCTCCAAACTAAGAATCAATCCTGTTTCTTGAACAATAGAATAGAGTACTTTACATGGACTGATGCAGTTTTATTAATTGTAAGTGAATGCACATGCGTAATAAAAAAAATAAAAAATAAAGAAACATACACCCACATAACTGCGATTTTGAGAAAAACGCGGCAGTTTTAGATCTACTAAGTCTGTAGAATATTGAGATGGCAGAAGAATAAAAACTTATGTTCAGTTGACATATGACTACCCAACCATCTGAGTTCTCCAAACATTACGTTAATGTAGTTTGAACCGTGGTGGGCCGGTACTTGTGCTTGTGCCCACGGCGTAGTGGCGACCATGCCTTGACCTTTCGGCGCCGTAACTTTGTTGTTGTATCGACCACCCGCGCGAACAACACGTGGACACAAAAACAACAACAGCGTCACCATACGTTCAAATGAAATTACAATAATATTTCTCTACAGGAGAATGTTTCTACATAGATGCGAATAGAGGATATGCATGAAAAAAGACATCGCTTTTCACGTCTGTCAGTTTATCCGCTTACTCCTTGCAAAGCACGCAACAGATTTGGCTGCAGTTTTTACTAATAAAAATAGCAATAAAAGAGGAAGGTTTAAGTATATAATTAGTTATACTGTTGAGCCGGGACGGGGCAGTAGTTATGACATAAGTGTGGAGCTGCAGCCTGCTAGCATTCCTGAGCGCCTCTCTAATTATATTATTTAGCTGACCGTGTGGTCGTGAGCTCACTGACCGAGCTACATTAATGTGATAATGATCGTTTAGCTAATTTAATCGGCGCGTCATGTAAGTCCTGATTATTTAGTAGGTAACATGTTTATTCTCGTTTGGGATGACTACATCCGACTCATTGTTAGGCCGGGACTCCACCAGCAGAGATGTGTGCGGTGTGCTGTATGCTGTGCGAGATGTTTTTGAGCGCGTGCTCGCGTGCACGGTACGACAGCCGTGGACGACGTCTGAGTTGTATGTTGAATCGCATTGCGTAGCGTGGATCTAATGTAGCTCTACAACTACAAGTTTAGGAGCCTCATATGGGCCCTCACCCGAGGCGACTTTTTGTGTCGCATTTGCCACGCACGCGCTACAGAAGCGATACCAGTGCGTTACTAACGCGCTTCTAACGCGCTACAGCATCGCGACTGTACTGATGTAAACGCACGCAGAATGTCTAATGTTATTGCGATTGGAATCTAAGTTCGGTATATGGCTAAATTCATAATTAGTGGCGGCTTGGAACACAAGACGAGTCACTACACGAAAGCAAATCCGTGTGACAGCGGATGTAAGAGGCGTGTTACCTTGACGTCCGAGTATTTGTCAGTCATCTTGACGATGGGCACGGTGGCCTTCTCCAGCACCTTGATGCTCTCCTTCTCGGCGATGTCCTGCACCACCAGCTCGCGCTCCAGCGTCCACAGCGGCAGCTTCTCCCATTGACCTGCCGGAGTACGCACACGAAGTAAGAATAGGAAGGATAATAAGAAGAATTTCTTACCATAGGCAGGTACAGAGTCTTAATAAAACAATTCGTTTAGAGTAGCCTATATTTTAATTCATGTGTCATACAATGTTCGATGTTCTGGATCCTACCCTCGGATGTGATCTCTCTCTGTCACTCAAAGGTTTCCTGGGAGAGAGAACTCATTGTTGAGTTAAGCTCGCCTTTGTGCATGCATTGTCAAATTGCTGTATTTAGAAATAAGTTATTGTGTACAATAAAGAATTAAGAATGTTTTAAATTTCCATGGTAATCGAAAAATAAACAAAACAGTCATCTTGAAAATATCTGGTGGTTTCATTGTAGCTTTCTATTATTGTAAAATTCTTATTAGGTTCGTGGTCCTTCGAGCCGGATGACATCAAAATTATACTGAGAATCAGCCGTTTCAGAAACTTACACAAATACCCATTTTTTTTTTTTTTTGACCTATGGCATCTCGCAGTTCAGCTCGCTACGGCTGTTTACTGCTTAACCGGACAATCCTGTGGCTGCCGAGAGCGTGACTCTAAGCCTCCAGCCAGGGCAAATAAAATTAAGCGAACACGCTAAGGGCACCCCCTGTGGGGTACGAACCTCGGCTTAGGGCGTCGCTGAGACAGCAAGGGACAGCTGGATCATATTTTGGGGACTATTTTAAAGCTACTAGCTCAGCACGCGGGCTGGCTTTGTCGAGCAAGGGTCGGGGTGGGTGAATTACCGCGATTCCGGGGCCCTCGGCGGCGAGGGCGGAAGGACGGCCGTCTGAGTTTGTGTTTTCTAATAGTACTTGTTTCCCTACTACTCTCTTGGAGGACAGTTATGGGGTCGTCGGGGGTAGTGAGGGTGAGTCGAGGACGTCGTATCTTGCTGATACGAGAAGCGGTGTATCGGGCGGCAGATACTATGAGGGGGTTGGAGTGTTTTTCTGCGGAGGCGAAGAAGCGCACAGTAATGCGTTTCATGAATTGCTGAACTGTGGGGATCTTGAGATCGAGATGCAGTCTCTCGTTGCGGACGTAATAAGGGGCATCCTTAGCACGTCGCAAGAAACGGTTTTGAAGTGTCTGCATCCTATGGAGTCGGTAAGGCTTTACGTGTGCGAACACTGCACAGGCGTAAGTCATTATGGGGCGTATGCACGCTGTGTAGATTCGCAATTTGCCCTTAAAGGACAACTTGCTGCGTGGGTTGAGTAGGGAGTGTAGTCTACCGGTAGCAAAAGCGGTGCGCGAACGCACATAAACCTGGTATCTTTTGCCACGAAAATAGACAAAAAGCAAAATTACAGTTCAAATTACAAAAGCTTCAAAGATGTAAACCCTGAGCCAGAAAGTAGCGATTTTCTTTTAATAGCGTTTTTGTCTAAAACATCGTTTTCTTCGAGAACATTTTGAACACCCAATGCGACAAGATGTCACTACAATAAGAAAAGAAGTAGTAAACCGGTAACATCGCAAAAAAGCTCCCGCGGTACATTTAGGGTAACGGTTCTATGACAACAAGAAAATATTCGCGCAAAAACCGCGTGAGTCACCGCCACCATCGAGAAGTGCGCTGATTCGATAATAGCCCCAAATAAATCGATGATAGCGCGTCATGGCGCATAATCGCAGCTCCTATAGTCCGCTATGCAGACGGGCGCGTCACGAGCGGCGCTACCACCTCGTGACAGAGCACCACATGCCTCTCCAACGCTCTGACGTATCAGGAAATCCGTCTGACGACCGACCAGATGTTCTTAACTAACAAACAAGCTGAGTGATTTGATTGTCAGTGTTCCGAATCGAATGCATCTCTCACTGTTCTATTCATATTTCGTCGAGACGTCTGTGATCGTCAGAATGTCGTAAGCAAACAAGCTTACTTTTAGCATTACAGTCAATTCTTCAGCGTTGTTTACAGCAACATTAGCGCTTTTCAGCGAAATCTTCCCGTTTTCAAGCATTATGTCATAGTGATGCCATGCTCCCTCGTGAGCGGTGAGCATACATATAAAGACATGAATGGGCGTCGGGGGCCGCGCGGTGACTCACGCGCCGCCGATGCGTGACATCGTAATGTGTACGCACATCTACTATATCTACATCATGGAATGATGCAAGCCCACTGTTTGTTTCTCTTATACCATGTAAAGATACGAATTTTGACACTTTCCACCACATTTATCTGTACAAGTTCAATCAGAACTGAAACCACGACTATAGAATAGTGATTGGTGTTATGAGTGTTAAGTCGGCTGCGTCGACAGAGTTTGATATCATATTCAGTCTCTTAGATCAGAGGTAGATTGGTCTAAAAGACCTAAGGTAAAACCTCGTACGGGTCCAAGGCAACTGCTCTGATAAGGTTGTCTGAATGATATCGCTGTCTAAGATAAGACCGCCATTACACCCACAGATTTTTTTAGGTGTTTAATAATTCTATTTTATTATATTATTTACAAGTTAATCAACAACATTTCTCCAAAGAAGAACGATGCATCCTCAAGCTATCTTCACCATATGATTCAACTCGGTGATTGTGCGTAAACAGTAATTCCTCTCGCGAGCCCCCTGCGCGTCGGTGTAAACACAGCGCACGTGGTGGCGCGCTGGCGTCACGCACGACATTGGAGGCCTGCCACGCCGCCACCGCACGGCACTTGCCAAAAACACGCCTCGACTAACCCTTTACCATCATAACACTGAACTTAGTTTCGATCCGAATACTTTTAGCTGCTTGAAATGAAAACCGCTTAGCTATCTACAAACGAATTGGCCCATCCAACTTGTGGAATAGTTATCAAGACCAGAAGAGCCTGCTAAAGATAATTTGTTGAATGGAATGATGTAGCAGTGCAGACCTTAGCCGTAACGATAGATAAAGAGAATAGTAGTCCATATGTAGCCGATGAAACGAAGACAGAAGTATGAAGAGGCATTCGTCGCAAGTCCAGGCACTTCAGGCAATTTATCGATTAGTCGGTTTCACAGCCATGTCTCCAATAAGCTACCTATGGCAATATAATAGGATCCGATGTCTCCATACACGTGTTCCCACTTGACCCCAGCGAGCACACGGCTTTACATGAGTGTGCTGTGCCCGCGGCCCAACGGTTCGAGGTCGAGCGCGAGTGGACGCCGTGTAAAAATAGCCGCGGCGCGCGCCCGCTGCTCGGCTAGTAATTGCTAACTACAGTCTACACTATTCATCTGCATTGTTCTCTTATGTCTCTAGGATATGGTTCCTGCGCTTCCGCGTCCTCAAGGTCATCCGTTGGAGGTCAATCGTATAAATAAAGATATTTATTGTCTTACTCATGTACGTATGAATGTTTCTTTTCCCGTGTGTTAAGCTAAAGCTTCTTACTAAGTTTTTCACTAAATGGGTAATTTTCCACTATTATCTATTACATTGTCCTACTAGTTGTAATGTGATAATATGATCTGCCCACAAGCTCGCTTCGCTCCAAGCGGCCGGCGCGTGGGCGGGGTTCAACAAACCGCGCTGATCGCGGGTCCACCAGTCAGCTGATGTTCACTTGTCATCCATGTCTTCTCTCACCTAGGTACGCCTGTTCCGCATTCCTCTCCTGGCCTGAACATTGGCAGTGGCTCCCAATATCCTCCTTTCATGGTGCTCGCAAGAATAAGAAAACCGAATGAACCGTGACCATACGGCATTCATATTCCTAGTCCTGCCGATGCTTCCAGTATCTAGTATTTCAATGGAGAAGTAATCAATTTGGTCTTTAGATCTATCGATAAGAATAAGGCAGATTTTTTTCTGTGTCAAGTGGCATTTTTAATGACAGTGCGAATTTTTACCCTAGCTGATAAGCTCGTGAACTATTACTTGTTGCCAACCCCTTAAACAATCAAATCAAGAATACGATTCTATTAAAAACCTTCAAGATGTTCATTTACATAACACGTATGACGTAGTTGCGACAATCAGTCGCGGCGACTAGTCGCGCGCGCCATTCATCACGACGACTGTTATCGCTCAGATAACCATTCTATGACGACTTCGCGTTCGCACCGATTACGGTTTCATGTTATATGGATTCTCGACGGCGCTCGTTTTCCGGTGCTTGCCGCGAATTAAAACATGGCCGACAGTTTCAAGTGCGTTTCAAAGTGCCAATATTATCTCATAGACAATCACATCATGATTACGCCTTTACGAAGTGTTAAAAATGTGTTTAGTACTTCGCCTGCTGCAATCTTCCCGTCCGATTATAATTTAGGTGTCTTCAAGGTTAGAATGATGGGCTTCACCATGAACCATTGCATCATTGCTTACCATCAGGTGACAATTCCACCCGTTAAAGACTAGTTCATATCATTTGAAATTCTATACAATGATGTCTAAAACGCGAATTCCACGTCGAGTGAATGTAGTACTTTGTATATGTAGTACTTTGTATGTTGCGTTGGTAGGACGACGGCGGCGCGAGTTCGGGCGCGATTACTTCAAGTTTCAGTGGCACTGATAAGGCTGCGGGTATCAATGTCAGGCGTGCGTGACCCTGTGCGTATTGAGGTCGCCGGCTATGTGCCCGCGGGTGAGACAGTTCAAATCTTTGATTCGCTTTCACCAGATTTGCAGAAGTATCAAAGGACTGATTATGTGATATTACTTTATATCTTCACAAGGGATCTTTACATGTTCTTACTCATTTTGTAGTAGGAAACTAGGACACTTCTAAAGAATGATGCATGTTCCTAATTCTTTGAAAGTTTGATTGCTAATCTAAAGACTTTTAGCTTCTAACAACTACCCATTACGTAGTGGTTGCTATGAGAAGTAGACTAAGGAAATTTAAGCAAAAACATCTAGAATCTATCTCGGCAACCCGGTAGAGACAGCTACTACTATCCTACCGTTTTCTTCAATGCCCTAATAAGACATCGAGATAGAATTGATAGTAAAGTAGTAAAATGTCCACGAGGGCGGCTGGTGTCCACTGCAGCTTTACGGCGTGTCTAGTAGCCTTCATAATAGTGAGTAGTGACGCACTAACGTGTTTTGTAAACTATGAATCGTACTCGGCATACTAGGGCGATGCCTAGGGTGATGTAGTACTAAGCGACACTTACAGAAATGGCCAAGTTGTTAGACTTTCAACGTTCGGTTAGCTCCGTGAGTGAAAACGGATGTTATTGCACGAATGTTATCGAAGCGGGGAATTTCGGATTTGTATTTGGTTTAGTGGCAATTGACAAAACATCAAACAGGTCGAGAAATGGGCATCTTCATGGAAATCAGTGAGTTTTTGATGGCATTTAAGCAACCTGAAGGGTGTCTCTATGATGGTATATTGATAAAATCACCGTTTTGGTTCAAAATAATAGATTTTCTATGGAAAAGGAGCTATAGTGATATTTTTTAGCCCCACATTCTTCACATTCTTGCCTATTTGTGTCAATTTGTGCCATTTCAGGCAGTTCTTTCTTATCTTGTTATTATTCTCAACATCAAATGGTGGAAATGAATACATTTACTATCCTGTCTTCCCAGTGTGTTCTGGTGTGCTGTTCAAACAGCGTGTAACGATGACACACTGGGCCAGGCCGCCGGGCGACCTCCCCGCGCCGCAGACGACGCTAATGCCAAAATTGCGCGCCACGCACCGCATACGCCACTTACTCAATCATTCGCACACATTCCTCACGGACCATGGACTCACGACGAGACAATTCTCATTTGACGTACCAATCCATTATCACAATCTACTGTAGTCTGCAGTAGAGTCAAAAGCTGTGTAATAAATGTCATTTTGGTGGAGCGGATAAATATGAGAGGTGAAGGGATACGAGACGCACAGGACTGCTCTTGTGGCGATGCTTGGGGGAGACCTATGTTCAGCAGTGGACGTCTTTTGGCTGAGATGATGATGATGAAGTCGGACTGTAGGTTGTCTGAGAAATCCATCTACGTTCTTTGGACGTAATGACAATAGGGAGAAAAAAGATATCAAAGGAAGGCTATGTCATTTAAAACAAAAAAAAAAGATTAGCGAAATAACAAATGGTGCATTTTTGCAAAGGTCTTCTATCAAATAGAAGACTAAAAAGGATGGATTGGCAAATCTTATTAATCTGACAGATAATTTTATGGCCAGTGTTATAAATCAACATATATGCATAGTGCATCTGCAGTCATAGCAATAAAATGTCCGCGCCAAACATGGCTTATCCTTGGTAAGAACATTCTGACTAATATCTGTTGTAATAACTACGATTGTTAAGCTGAGCAGGACATCTGCACTCTTGTACAGAACATTCCAGACTATGATCATTAGTGATGTCATTAACGTAGGTAATGCGAGTAATAATACGACTTACAGCCTTTTGTGTAAAGTTTGTGATTAAATTATAAAATCTGTAAGTCTTATTATTTATTTAGTACATTGAGGTTAACAACGAGAAGTATCCAAAGGCACGTACATCATTTTCGCATCCAGATATCATGCACGAATAACGGAGAAGAGCTCGCGTCCTTAACCGGCAGTTACCGGCCGCTCGCACATGTCATCGCGACACAGCGCGCGTTGTATAGCGTGCGCGAGGGGACAGTTCCACAATGACAGGGATGTGCCCGAGACGCTGACCGTTGCACTCCTTTGTAATGTGTCAACTGGGGGCCAGTTGTTTAGCGGTGCTGCTTTAACATGCGAATATATGATGGGTTGAATAATCTCTGTCCTTTGGCCAATCAAGCATATTTTTAGACACGCAAATTTAAATTTATAATCTGCTTATCAGAAAAAAGCTTGTTTATCTTTGGATTAATTACAAGCATTCATTTACGACGCAATTTCTTTCACGTAATCTCACTAATTAGTATTTGTTTTAATACGTTATCATCAGGCCATTACAATGCACAGGCGCTGTTACAAAATACGCGATAAACTTAACAAGGAGATAGAAGGTAGGCGAGGTATCTCTGTCGATAATGCGGCGAAAGCCCAGTGAACTAATGCACGACACAGATACGGCTGCCGACACACTGCCACTAACACCTCTACAGATTGTGCGATAAGGAAACTGTTTTAAAAATAAAGATTACGACTCATTAATGCCGCGTATCAGCTGTGTAAGCTTTGTGCACCTACGCGGTATTGTTGCGCCAAATTATTCTAGAAATTGCGATGGAAAACCCCAGAATTCGGGTCGTACTTTTCGACAAGCTAGCAGCGGATAAACACTAAGGTAAGGGTAGAATCGAGTTATGAGGGATTTCGGGAGTGACTGATGTATATCCAGCAGTGTATTACGAGAGGCCAGACGAAAAATATACCAAGCCTTTCGGAAAAACTATTTAGTGAACATCCATATACATCAAGTTGACAAACAAGGCCCTGAACTATAGGACATGATGTGTCAGTCCCCGAGGAGCCCCTGCGGCCGGGCGCGGGGTGCGGGGGGGCGCCGGCGGCCTTGTGGCGGCTTTACGAGCGGCGTCTAGCCGGCTCTAATGTGTGCCCTCACAGTATTTACTGGGGAAGACACACGCCGAAAATGCGCGAAAAGTGGCTTACGTAGTTCAACAGCGAAAATAACACACGGAGGTCTTCTGATCCGGCTTCAACGATATCCTGAACTACTAACAAGTTGAAAACAAACTATTCAAGTCTATTTTAAGTGTCTTTCAAAGCAAAAGCAAAAACATAACCATAGCCGGAATGAACAGCGAAATATCTGGTTCATGATTAATTTGTTTGTTAGAACTCAAAATTTTTTGCGGAGCTCTCGTTAACTGTTACGGAGGAGGTCCGGGAATGCCGGATGTTGCAATACTGTATGACACATGGCAGTGAGCCTTCTGTGTGCTCCTACTTAGTGCATGTAGCTTACTACGCACGTTTAGCCAAAGTACCCCAGTGTCTGGCCACGCGGCCTGATCCGCGGCACCGTTACGAATTGATCGGAACAACATGTAGGCTAACAACTGTTTCAAGCTGTTGCTGGGCTGGGCGGCACAGTGCTATAACACAGTGTTTTATTGTGTCATACGGTTCTAATTCGAGTGAGAGGCGAATGGCACTCGAATCAGTCGATATACAAGTTAAGGCAATTTCGTCGCGGTCACGTCTTTGATGGACAAGATGACCGCTACTGACATTCCTCAGTCTCCAAAATTCAATTGAATACTGTTGTGTGCAAAATATCCATGACACAGTCGGAAGTAGTTTTCAAAAGAGCCATTTGCTTTCAGTCTGGGTAAGATGAGGTCGTTGACCACATCTTTATAAAACTCCAGAGCTACAGAACCAACTCTCATTCCTGAAGTCTCGGCTCATTCACAGTATAGAGTGTAGTTCTAATAAAAGCCCGTCAGCATAGTATGTAGGTCGCCTGACTACTGAACACCATTTTTCGCTCAACGACACGCGATGTCGCGAACAAAATAGCACAATAAACCGCCGTGCTTAACATTCGATTAAAGCCGGCGATTAGATTACATAGTACGCGGATTGTCATGAATTGTAGGCGCTGATTACACACGGGGCTGTTTAGATCGCACTAGTGTTCACTAGGTACGGCTGATTGTCCATGTTTCTACAAAAACAAAATAGTCACGTCTATAAACTGTGTGTATTTTGGTTCGTTCATAACTCACCGATGACGGTGTTTAATGCCGATATAAAGGCCACCCACAGCCATTTCTCTGTGGTTTTCGTCCCAGGCTAGACCGAAGTCTATCGGAACAGTGAAGCCAATAGCGCGTTTGTTAACCTCAAATCCCCGAGATGGGGAATGTTGCTAGAAGCGCAATCGTGTTTATTACATTATGCCCGAGGAGCGTTCATTGCAGCAGTTTATGTTCATTTTGGGGCATGTTTCGGGAACATTTACAGTTTCAGCTGTTGTCGGACTAGGTCACATTGAACATCATTGAGACTAATTTTAATGGCAAAGTCGAGTGTAAACAAATAAGCAATTAACATAGCGCTGCCGTCGTCAGGCGGCGCCGGGCACCGGTGCATGTTATGTAACAGGCGTCGAGAGCACCTGATCAAGTGTCAGTCGTCCAACAATGTTGGCACTCCTACTCTGCACCTGCACTCGGTACTATCATTATGCAGGGCCTGATTCGTGGAAGTCAAGCGTGTAAGCGCCGAGCATTTCATCATGGTCTACGTCACACCCTCAGCATAGTTAGCTAGTATAAAAAGTAAGGGGTGAAAATTCATTTTGAATAACATTTTTCTTTAGCCAGATTGCCACAGCGCCAGGTGGAGCCCTGAGCACAGGTCAGGATGTAAGGCAGCGCGCAGTACTCACCGATGACGACGAGGTCAATGTCGCTGGTGGGCAGGTACAGGCGTGTGCGGAACGAGCCGAACACCTCGACGCGGCCACAGCGCCAGGTGGAGCCCTGAGCACAGGTCAGGATGTAAGGCAGCGCGCAGTACTCACCGATGACGACGAGGTCAATGTCGCTGGTGGGCAGGTACAGGCGCGTGCGGAACGAGCCGAACACCTCGACGCGGCCACAGCGCCAGGTGGAGCCCTGAGCACAGGTCAGGATGTAAGGCAGCGCGCAGTACTCACCGATGACGACGAGGTCAATGTCGCTGGTGGGCAGGTACAGGCGCGTGCGGAACGAGCCGAACACCTCGACGCGGCCACAGCGCCAGGTGGAGCCCTGAGCACAGGTCAGGATGTAAGGCAGCGCGCAGTACTCACCGATGACGACGAGGTCAATGTCGCTGGTGGGCAGGTACAGGCCCGTGCGGAATGAGCCGAACACCTCGACGCGCGCTTGCGGCCACAGCGCCAGGATGGCGCCGCGGATGCGGTTCACCACGGTGGAGCGCACGAGGTGCTCCGTCTCCGTTGGCGACATGTACATGTAGAAGTGCTCGATCTCCTCGTGCAGCCTGGAACACACAACCAACCTGTCAGTCAACGCACAAGTTAATCTGTTTTAGGGTCTAGTTCTGGAGCCTCTAAGCACCATAGGATGTCTTTTGTATAGAAACCTGTTTACAGCATTTTTTTTTTCAAGATTGGCGTAAGAAGTTTCCTAAAACTATATCTGTTATCTAGCCAGATGAGTGGAAAATGGTTGTCATTATGAAGCCTCAGTTAAACTAAAGGACAAAATTTCACATAATTTGACGCGCTAAAACTGTCCAACATGTCCTGCGTCACATGAATGCGTTGTAAAATGCTTGGGGAACAAGTTGCGGGACTCTGGGAAACGTTGCAGTGTTACGTAGATTGAGTATTGTTCACAGGTTACACAGAAGTCAGTTAGTTACAACTTTGGCATTAAAGTCAGTAGCCTTATCGAGTGAGATAAATTTTAGCGACAGCTATTGTATCTGAGTGCCGAAGCGAAAGGCGTGATTGATATTAACCTGAACTGTCGCGCCAATAGAACTGTTACAATTATTTAGTGTTTTAAGCCAGAACATCTTGTCTAGGTCAGGAGAATCCGAACAATAGCTATTTAATTTGATTGGAGACTTTCTCAAAAGTTTTCACAACACCTGAATGTAGAGCGAAAGATGCGATTCGATAATGGTTCTTGTACGCTAACAGCCGAACCTATCTATCACATACCGGAGAGATAGAAAAACAAATGAAACAACAGAAAACATGTATAATTTTTTTAATGTATCATTTGTTTTGGTGTCTCCAGTATGACAAAACTCGAGGTTGATAGGTTATTGGGTTCGGCCGTAAAGCTACTCGCATACATTAGTAGGCAGGATGAGGCCATACCGTCTACGAACTCCGCTACAAGCTTGACAACTTTACTAATATAATCGCGACTATTAAATCCGGCGCGGCTGTCATTCCATTAGCATTCCGCTGCGATCACAATACGGCGGCAATTACGCGAGACTCGCTAATTAAAAGCCGCGTGCTCCGACCTTCGCGCGGTCGTGCAGCCCCCGTCCCGTCCGACAGCCACCCGCCGCCAGCCGACCTTAACACATAGACCTTTCACCAGAATGCACTACTGGTTTTGCACCACATTCTTGTTTTTGACAGTCACACCTCAAAATCATTCCGATCATATTGGCGGCACTAATAACAAGGTGATTTAGTTTCGATCCAAGCAGCATGGCCGAAAATAAACCGGACTTAATTAAAAACCTTATACAGAAATATCAACACTTGTCCCTTGCAAACTGAAACCTCAAGCACAATAATCATTGTAAACGCTTTTCTTCAAACTACATACCTCCCGATACCAAATAGTACCTGTCCCAAGAGAATTAGCATCTTAATAAGAATGACAGCCAGCCAGTGGGCATCCCCAAGAGTAGTGTATGTACATAAATCAAATGTCCAATTCATCATCTCCCCGGGAGGCGGCGGGCGCGGGCGCCAAGACGTGATCTGCATGTAGACGAGAGGTCGACGCTGATGAGGCACCTTTAGCTACGACCTATATTCGCCGACATATTTCAAAACCCTGAATAGGTAATCTTCGTATAACCTTTTCTTGTTTCTATGCGAGTTTCTTTGCATATTTTCGCAATAGGTCGAGTCGGTATTTCGCGAATGGACATAGATTTAAGAGCCTGTTAAAGATGCCAATTAAGAAGTTTCAAGTGCATTGATACTTCAAAGACAAGAACGCTAAAATGCCGCGCCCGCAGCTAATCGCATTCCAGTCTCTATTTTTACATACTTGGAAGAACATGCTGAAATGATTTACACATGAGTGACTTGCCGCGATTCAGGACCATCAACTAGTGTGCCACATACCGAGCCAGCTACCTAGAGCAGAGGGGGGAAGCTATCTAGACTAATGAAAGTTTTCAAAGACTTGTAGAAGCTTGTTTTAGTTGTGAAGTAACAGCGGAAGCGAATATAGGACACGGAGTTGCTCCAATGCAACGCCTAGACTTGTGCGCGTGACAATTACTCAGGTGTACCGCAAACTTGGCTACACCACATGTTCAGAGCTCGGGTCGATTTTCTTTTTAGCGTTGACTGCATTAAATACGAATCATTTTGAATGTTATATAAAGATGATATCATTCATTCATAATATTGTATCAGCGTGATGTCAATCAATCCGTCTGATTATTAGCAGCTAAGATAAGGATATAATAGAGTTCATAGCACCCAACAGAATGTCCTCAGCGTCCCTGACCAGCTGAGCACCTGTTAGATTCTCTACCAAGCTGTCAAACGCGAAGTTTTACAAAGTTACGTCATCTTATAACTTCAGAGGGGCTTAATATTATAAGACGCTTTTTCTCCTATAAAATCTTATCGGGAAATATGAATAAGCGGTCTAAAAGCACAAGTGGGGGTGTCAATCAACCGAAATTATGTCAGAGAGCAATCCGTTTAGACATCAACAGAATTATTGAATAAATTGTGTCATAAATTTTACTTCTAGGCCATTCTACTGTACAAAATGGCAGTTCCAGACATTGCATCGTAATTTGAGAAAGCTCATCATCAGCCGAGTGCAATTGTTCACTTGTGCCTTCCTCGCGGCTATCCAAGGCAGCTTGTTACTTGCCCTCTGAATCACACTCGATTTGACACTCATAAAAAATCTCGATTATTTTCTAAACAAAATTTGGCATTAAACTGTGTTTATGACGAACTGCTGTCGTAAATGTGAAAGTCTGTGTTTCTATCTGTTCGGAAATGTTAATAACCTCTCCGGAATCGTGCTTCAGGAGATAAAAAGTTTCGTCACAAATGAAACTTCATTTATCCGTGCTTCAATTTATTATTGAGAGGTTTCCTCATGATAAAATAATGAGTTCTCGTTGAATGATGTAGGTGAATGAACTAGGGCTAAAACTGTTATGATAGGAACGTGATGATCAAGGTATTGAGATGTGTTGGCCGTCCTAACAAAATACAAAGGTATTTTCCACGATAAAACTCTAGGTGTTGTTTACAGTAGCCGCGAAATCTTGGCAGCGTTTTGTCAAGTAGTTCCCGAGTGATGGCGCGATAAACAAACGCGCGTTAACGATGTTTAGTTAGGACAACAGACACTGCCACGCCTGCTAAGTTCGCAACCAACCAAACTGTCACCTGAGCAGAATACGGAACTCTTGAATCGGATCTACCGTCAGGTGCATGAATTCATTCCGCAGCCGCTCGGATGTCACGCGAAAGGCATCGAAGTGATTGATATTCGAATCAGACTCATTCATTCGCTTTACACATTCAATTTACGTCTCATTATTACGAGTGTGACATGTTAAACGTTTATCGGTTTTCATTGAGCGAGGTGGAAAGACATTATAATGAATAGTTTGCGGAACTGCCTTTTGACAATCCATTAGTTATGTCCTGACTTGTTGGTTACTTAGCAGTGCTACTATCTATGCTGATCAATTCAATGGGTAGAGATCGGTCAAAACGGTATTTAGAATCAATCTGCTTCATGATATTAAATAAGTCAAAAGGTTCGCAGTAAAGGACACGTTTGAGCATCGCGGTGTTATTTTAGCGTCGTAAACAAATACAAGAAACAAACAAAATTGCGTGAACGTGCACATGTGAGCAGATTAGTCGGCGTTGCATCGTAAATATCACAGCAGGCCTTCGTCAACAAATAACAAGAGTTCACAACACTTCCGTAAACATCCAGGTACTTATCAGAGATCTTCTTGGAGTTTCTACCTTCTCTAAACTTCACGCGGGGTATCTCCCGATAGCATCGCTATCAAGGGACATCATAGGGCCACTGTAAACAGTTGTTTCTACCATCTGCCGTTACCTTAGCTTGGCAAATGGATTGAGGGCTTCATTATTCGCTATTTCGCGCATTAATGTGTGCTCTCAGAGCCATGCAGTCTTGCTATGCACATGACGCAACCCCGTTACGAAAATTACAACGTTTACCAAATTATGTAATAATAATAGTATTACACTATGTGCACTTGCTACGACGCATAGAGAACCGAGTCCATTAATAACGTCGTGATGATACGTTTATCGTATTGTTTGTATTGTGACTCTTATTTTTAGTTATCGGCGCGATAATGTACGAACCAGCTGTATCAATACATTCTGCAACAGTGAAATGTAAACTGGACGAAACTGTCGCAACTAAACTGAAATGATCAGAACTTGTTATTTCTTTTGCAACCATATCTACTGAACGAAATAATTATTATTTATCTTTAAATCTTATTGTTAACACTTTTTATGACTTCAGCTATTTATAAATAAGTTATTATCATTGTAATAAATCTAACTAATGACCTTCGTCATCGTGATTATTACAATTTGACAACACTTTCCAGTTCGACAATAGAAAACCTCAACGTTGTCACAAGTTGCGCGATTATACCGATTTGAATATTTAACCTAGTTCAAGAATACGACAGTGATGAGTGAGGGCAGAGGGTTCCCGCGGCGGTCAGGGGGCAACCACTGGCAGCGCCAAGGCCGGGCCACTTCCCTGCCGCCTTGTTCGGCGAGCATGCAAATAGAATCGTTGACTAAATCATACCGACGTCTGGCGAACTATTGTTTGTGACGAACATTTATTTACATCGCGCAATTTGTGCACATGCGAGGTAAACTGTTACTATGTCAACTGGGTGCTGTGTACTCGGACTGCACTCTGGCTGTAGTTCCATTTATTTTATTTTTTACGTTATGTAGCTATGTATAGTTTAGTGGCATACATTCTCTCAGGGCATACCACACAGCAACCACAATAATGCCAAATACTAGGCAGGCATTACTAAAATACATTGTTGTGGTCAACGACTAGTTATCCTCATTACATAATGTATTGTGCAGATAGTGAGGCTATGCTATGATATTCGCGCGCATTTATTTATGGTTAATTGGTTTTTATTTTAAGCCTACACCTATTATGTCCCACTTTAGGGCAAAGGCCTAAAGTGGGACATAATACCAAAAAGTAAAAAAAGTCGTTGATCTGAATAATGTTTCTTGTTTAGGAGGCACTTCGCTGCGCCCGCGCGCATGGATGGAGAGGCGGATGGAAGTCATTCTCGATCGAGTGACGACTTCTAGCAAGGTTGCAGGGCGCCGAAGGCATAGATGACCCACAGAAAATCTGAGTGACCTAAATAGGTAAACTTGACTTCGGCAATGAATGACCAATCTGCGTGTGAAATATCAACTTACTGCTGTTTACCATTGCCGACAAGTAGCAAATTGGCGAGTACCAGCGTGTCCGCTAGATGCTGGCAGCGAGTCAGAGCATAGTACACACACCCCCCGCGCCGGGGTGCTCGCCGTTATGTCAGCGTCACGGCGACGAGGACTGATGGCTGCGTCTATTCCCACCGCGACCGCTGGCCCTCCGCCAGCCACAGAACTACAAGCTGTGGCAGATTTGCTTCACAACCGCACGAGATAACGACCTCGCTACTCGTGGAGCTAAGATAACATCTATGTTAGACACACGTCACGACGTCCTTCCGCACCAGTGATGACGCTGACACAAGCGTCACATTACAACACTGCGGCGGCGGTCACCAACCCGCTTGTCGCTTGCCACCGTGTGCAAACTCAAGTAAAGGCAGTATTGCACATCGTTGCTGATTTTATCGTATTCCCGGAGCTTCTGCGCGACTCTATTGACGGACACAATGCTCTATAGTGCTGATTGCGCGGCGGGACGAGATATAGCACGACCGGCCATGTGCACACTGCAGATTGTTCCATACACATTGTGCTACCGACGAGAGCTTTATGTTAGTCGTTGTTCAGGACTTTACCAAGTTTGTATCGTATTTTGCAACGAGTAAACACAAAAGCTCAAGAGTCGATAGTTTATGGATCAATTAGGAAATTAATATAAGCGAATTTCCAATCAGACCATACAAAGAGATGTCTATGATAATAAAATGTAAATCACGTTGGCTAATATAATTATGGGCGGACATTCTGCGCTGACATTAACTGGTGAATATATTCAGCAGATTATTCGCTAATATATCGTGCGCTCGAGAATGTCAACAACCGTCTCGGCCAATAGCTTATTCCGAGTTAGTAACTAGCGCAGTTTTTGTGCACCCGCAGCGCTGTCAATGGAACACCGGCCTCACACAGCTGAGCCTATCAATATGGAAACAGGGCAAACATTATTATATCACAAATGACATGGCCGGAATTGGTAGAGAGCTTTGCCCAAGAAAAAAATATCATGTACACAGACATAAAGTACCACGTATTAAAGCTTAGAATTATGGCTTTACAATAGTTTAAGTTTTATGATCAGAAAAGAAGCGAGAGACAATATAAATGACATCCAAAAAATACCATAATTGTCATTCAAAATGTGACCATATATAGTAACACGTTACGTTACACACCAAGGATCTTGTATACCCTACGTACTAACTGCATTAATTACGAAGCAATATTATACATTCTAAAGTGTACTTTATTTTCATTGTCGTGAAGTTCATAATTTTTATTCACAAGCAAAAGGGAAAAAATGTACCCAGCAAGACAACGAGAAAGAGGTAGTGTGTCCCTTTCTTACTAGTATATAGACACTAGTAGAAAGAGGTAATACGTTTCGGTGCGTTTTTGAAATTGACGTAATCAATCCAGATAGTATAAAAAATATCTTTGAACTACACAGACAGTTTTGACAGTTTAGTTTAAAAAGCAGAAACGCCAAAACAACTTTAAGACGTTTGGATTCACACTCGTGAAAATATGGTCGATTCTTAATATGTAGCGTGTGTCATCAAGACGCGTGGCAGTTCGAAAAATGTTGTTGGCGATATTCGTGAAATCGTTAACCTTTTAAAGGTTACTACCTTAACGACGAACCTTAGCAATACAATTCTGGTATACAGGAGTGTCTGCCACTACAGAACCTTCCGTCCCCATCGACCATCCGTTCTATGAGCAATGTGCCCTGCCCACTACCACTTAAGTTTGGCGATTCTTCGGGCTATGTCGGTAGCCTTGGTACTCTTGCGGATAACTTCATTTCTGATGTGATTACGCAAGGAAACTCCCGAGCATAGCCCTTTCCATTGCTTTTTGGGTGACTATAAGTCTTCTGATGAGGCCCATTATGAGCGACCACGTTTCCGAGCCATATGTCATCACTGGCAACACACACTGGTCATAGACTTTCGTCTTCAGACACTGTGGTATGTTGGACGAGAAAATACCGTGCAGCTTCCCGAACGCCACCCAGCCGAGTCGGATTCGACAATTGACCTCTTTCTCGAAGCTAACCTACCCAACTGGACCGTCTGTCCTAGGTAGACGTAGTCATCCACAACTTCGAGTGTAGAGTCTCCGATCTTGGTAGGAGTGGGTGCTACATCGATGTTTACCATGACTTTGATTTTATCCATGTTCATTTTAAGTCCCACTCTTTCGGAAACTCTACTGAGATCACCGAGCATTGTACTGAGCTCCTCCTTACTATGTCATCGGCAAATCTAAGGTGAGTGATGTACTCGCCGTTGACATTAATGCCTCGCCCTCTCCATTCCAGAACCTTGAAGACATCCTTTAATGCGGCCGTAAACAGTTTCGGAGAAATAACGTCTCCCTGCCTCACACCCCGCTGTAAGAGGATGGGTTTCGAGGTCTGGTCCTGAAGTCGGACAGACGTGGAGGCGTTTTCGTACAAACATTTCATTTTATCTGGCACCGTTGGAGAGACTGCACTGCACTACAGCCCAAGTCTCGATCGAATCAAAGGCTTTCTCGTAGTCCACAAACGCTAAGCAGAGAGGCAGGTTATACTCCTCCGTCTTCTGTATAACCTGCCGCAGCGTATGTCTGTGGTCTACGGTGTTTGTACTGAAGCCTTTTCGAAAACCGGCTTGTTCGGGAGGCTGGAAGTCGTCGAACCTGCGCGCTAGACGATTCGTGATGACTCTGGAAAACAACTTGTAGACATGGCTCAGAAGTGAGATGGGCCTGTAGTTCTTAAGCAGGGCATTGTCGCCCTTCTTACAGAATAGTACCACCACACCTCTGTTCCATGACTGTGGCGTTTTTCCCTCGCGTATGACGGAATCAAATAGCTTCTGTAGGGCCTTAAGGATCGGTTTTCTACCCACCTTCAGAAGTTCGACCATAATTCCGTCCTCACCCAGCGCCTTGTGGTTTTTGAGCTGCTTTAGAGCCATCCTAATCTCGTACAGGCTGACGTCCGGGATATCTTCGGTATAATGTAGGGTCAATCTAGCTTTTGGGTCGTTCGCTAGATTTAACCGTGGGTTTAGAGATAGACGTGTATAACTGTTCATAGAATGCCTCTATCTCTCCCAGGAGCTCGGCTTTGACATCCATCGTCAGTCTTCAGTTTCGTGAGCTGACTCTGCCCAATGGACAGATCTCTCACAAAGACTTTGGAGCCCTTATTCCGCTCTATCGCGTCCTTAACCCTTTCGGAATTAAAGTGGCGAAGATCGCGTTTTAAGGACTTCAAAATCGGTCTATTGAGCTGCCGGTATCCGCACGCATCGTCTGAAGACTGCAGAATCATCTCGCGCCTCTTTCTCATGAGCTCGAGAGTTTTATTAGACAGCTTCTTGTACCAATTTGTACGGTGGGTCTTGAAAAACTTAGACCCAACCGTACCGGAAGACGTAGCGTTGGAAGGCCTCCCACAAGGTGGACCGACGACCTGGCGAAGGTTGCGGGAACCCGACGGATGCGAGACGCACAGGGCCGGTCATTATGGCGACGCTTGGGGGGGGGCTTATGTCTAGCAGTGGAAGTCTTTCGGCTGAAATGATGATGATGATTCAGGAGTGTTTTACATTTTTGTCTGACCTTTAGGCGACAGATAAGCATAGTCTGACAGATAAGCACAGTATTTGTCTTATGCGTGTATCCAAACGTAGATTTGATTACAAATCAACCATGATTACAGTGACAGCAAACCACCCAAAAAACAATTAACGCACATATTTTTTTGAGATTTTTTCTCGCTTCCTCTAGAGAAATGTAATTGATGCAATATATTTTTATTTATTTTAGAAGTAATTTTCATATAATAATAATTAATGTACATTATAAATTCTAAAATTGGGCAGGATCCGGCCATGTCATTTGTTCAAAACAAAAATCGTTTTTGACAGCTGCTGATACGAAAGATAACGTCGAGTAATTCGAAACAGTATAAAGTCCGTTGGCGAAACATTTGAATAACAATAGAGTCTTAACTTATTTTGGGCAGATTAAAGAGGAGAACAACAGAGGCGCTCGGATAAGAAGGGACCCAACTTTTGTTTAGGGAACTTTGGCGTTCCCGAAAACTTGTTCAAATACTCTACTATTTATATAGCCCCTTAAAGGTAGTATTCGGTTTTAGCAACGGCGACCCACGACTGCGACCAGGTCGCGCGACCCAATGCTTAGTATGAATTTGTATGGCACCGGTAAACCCGAAGCGGTCGCCTGGTTTGTTTAGTACTCCGTACAAATCCATACTAAACAGTGGATTGCACGACCCGTTCGCGGTCGCGGGTCGCGGTCGCGTATAGAATGCTACTTTTAAGGGGCTATTTAAATAGAAGTGTCGTATTGGATAAATGAGACGTTATAATATGATGTGGTGACGACTGGTGCGATTGCATGGTAATCTTGTAGCGAAAGCAAAACACTCTGCGTATCGGCGGCTTATCTTTCCGCTCAGCTGCGAGGCGCTCGAGAGCGAGGCTCGGGTGCATGTGAGACCTGCTACATTTCACCGCGCTGCACATCGGAAGTACTCGCCGCAAGGCCGAGTAGCCTAGTTACTACTATTTATTTAACACTCAATTACTTCATATAAGTATAAGTTTTATGAGCACACATGCATGTAAATAAAATTGAATTTCTAATATCAAAATAGCATTATTTACTAAGTGCTTATTATGAAAGTATATTCGATACCTACAAAAATATGCAATTTTTGTTTCGCTGAATGTTTGTTCTGAGATGTCTAATGTCTGAAACGGCTGGGCCGATTTCACGGGACGACGGAACTTTCACTGGTAGCTGATGTTATAAGGAGTAACTTATACTTTAAGTTTAGAAAAAGTAAGGTTCCAAATAAAAATACTGTTGTAGTTGTGACCAATTGGCATTTTGCTGTTTTACGAGTGTGACGCGAGGAAATCGTGTGCACCGGCTGATAATATGACATAATCTAAATTTATATGTGTAGATAAGTATTGAAAACAAACAGAGAGCACATTCCAGAAAATCGTAACTTTATCTAAGTACTTACAAGTCTACTTCTTTTTTGTGATTATATCATTTTTTAGTTTGGTAGCTGACCAGACAATAATTTATAGAATTAAAATCAAAGTTCAGTTTTTCTTTTACACATTTTTTATGGAAGAAATGATATTGAATGAATAGTTAGTTATAATGGTAAAATTAGTGCTGAGCTCAGAGCCTGAAAGTGAACTTGTAGAACAATGATGAAAATGAATAATGTTGATTTTGGTGTACAATAAACTTTATTCTATTCTGTAACTTTGATTGATTAAATATTTGCTTGTCAAGTACCACAATATTCAATCTCCTCTTCACCTCACTTTAATATTTAGATCATGAATCCCCTAGCAGTAGCCGGCAACCGCACTATCATTGTCTTACTTTTGTCTCGTTTTGCGGGTATCTGATAGGTTAAATCACTAGGTACCTATCAATCATAATAACAGGTAGTATTGTTTCATTTCTAGTAAAAGGAGAAGTTTCATGCTGATCTAGAACATTTCTATTATAAACAGAAACTACATATTCCAATGAAGTTCACTTAATTAAACAAATTGTGTTATTCTCACCTATGACAAGACATAATAAAGTAGGTAGATGGCAATTTAATAACATTATGACATATGTGAGCAGCGGTTAGTTCTAGAACATGTGAGTAAACATTAATCATTCCACGATAGCAGTGGACTTCCTGTTTCATTACTATAACAACATCACAACAACTTCAATTGCATGTAAATTACCATTACTGTTATCTGTGGCATAAAACTAGAATGTTATGTCACTTTTACAGGTTCCCGTGCACTTGACATAATAGTAAATGTTAGCAAAGTCACATTCATTCAATTGATTTTTTTAACCTATCACATACCCACAAAACGAGACACAATAGTAAAACAATAACAGCGTGGTCTCATAGGACCGGTCGGGGATTCACGAACTAACCTTCTTCATTTACTGCTCTTTCCATTAGTGAAAACTACATCAAAATCCATTGTGTGTGTTAGTGGATAAACCAACAGATGTGAAGACTGACTTCAATGCAACCAATAAGAATTTTTTTTTACTCCAAATGGGAAAGACGGGTGTTATAAGTTTTCCATATATACACAGTATAAATATAAAGATAGACAAGCATGCTAATTTGTTTCAATACTCATAGTGGCACAATTTATCAGTTATAATATGGGATCACTATAATTGAATCATAAGCAAAATTGAATGAAGAGGTAGTTGCCTAGGCACCCTCACATGGCCCTCATTAGCCAGTAACCATTTATAATGGTTTTCTCTTTATGGTTATGGTATGTTTTATTTACTTTAAACCTTAACACTTCAACCGTCACATCAAAAAATCATGTTATCAGCGCCAAGCTCAAACAACAATTAGCACTTATTTTTGTGATCTTATGTTTTTATGGATCATATAAATAGTAAGCAGTTCACATATTATAATCAGAGATGAATCTATTTACATAATTAACAAAACAAATTAGAAAATAATACTCTTACAAGATTTACGAGCATTTAAAACGCTAAGCTTCTGTCATGCAGTCATGACTGTGGCCGGCTAAAAATATCAGATGTTTCTAATGTATACTCAAATCCCTGAAAGAGGCAGATGAATAGTTCAACAACCCTCATTTAATATTATTATGGAATCCAAGTAATCAATGGACAATTTAGATGTTCATCAGCCAAATACACTCCTATTTAACTTTTCATATTTGAAGGTAGCTGTAAAAACTGGCAAAATTGTGTTAGAATTATTTTACTTTTGCTTCTTATGGAACAGGTACTTGAATCATGCAAGTTGCACAATGTTATGGGGAGGTTATGGCTTACTGATTGGACTACCTACTGATTCACACTTTGACAGTTACTGTCAAACTTCTGGCAAAAGTTTTTGAGCATGTATCTGTGTATCAATACATAAGTAGGTATATCTTGATTTTATCTTATGATCCAAGGGTCAACTATTGAAAAACAGTAATGCAAATTAACCGTGGTGCGTAGTTTAAAGGATCCAATTAGTAAAAAAATTGCAAAGTGTTGGTTATCCACGAGCGGGTAGGTGCGAGTGGCGCAGTGCCTGACGCCGGCCACCTGCAGGCCAGCGCGACACATGCCTGCCGAGCTCGGCGCTCCGCCGCGAGTGTCACGCCGCACCGCCGACCCGCTCATAACCAACACGTCAAACACGTTGACACCGCCAGCCATCACCAAAATAATAAATTAAAACGTCACTCACCCTAAAATCCCCGGCTTATAATTAAAGTTGGGTATCCGCCACGGACAACCCCCGTATTCACCTATGAGAGCATCGTGGTTTTTGTTCAGGTTAAACGTCGATGCGCGGTTATCGTTCATTTTCCTCCGCGCGGGGTTGAAATAATTGTTATTCCTACTTTCACCGTTCACATCATTTATTGGTATAAAGTCTGGCGCTTTATTCACATTAGGGTTAGCGTTTTCTAAGTTTTTCAAGTTCATTTTGTCTATATCACTTTGGGTTTCCCAGATACGAAGCCACAGGCGCTTCGCGGGTCCTTCCTGCTCGGGCTGATACCACGCGACGGCGGGATCCATTCAGCCGGAGCAAGGTTCCACTATATGGGATGACACATACTGTTGCATTTCACATTTATAATATTGTAATGAAAATTAACACAAAACAAAAATAAGTCACACCACATTCGGAACATGGACGACACGCGTATAGTTGACACTTCAACAACTAGAGGGAGCCATCTTAGCAAAATAAGATTCGGAATTTAACTCAAATCAGACACTTAATTTATAAGCAATGCCAATCCCAGTTTTATTTCAACTTAATGTATCAAAAAATCATATCACCGTATCTGGTATGATTTTTAAATTTCTGAAATTGATTATAACTGCTTATAGGCTATAAGCATACCTAATTTGACAACAGCAAAAAAGGATATGAAAAAAATCGTTCGGATACACACACTCAATGAGTGAAATCATTTGCGTCTAAGCTTTTTAAGTTTACCAAAAAAATTGTGGTTATTTCTTTCGTTTCTAACAATAGTACGCACCTCAATCAAGAGTCTTATTTTTCATTTTGTGTAAAAAGTCAAAATGATTACGCATGCAATGCAAAGCGTTATTCAATAGCTGAGTGGACACCGTATCCAAACATAAAATATAGCTGGCAATACTCAAAATGAATTTGACATGATCAAAACTAATGCCTAAATGAAGTGCTATCGAAACTATGAAATCGACTAGACATGGGAAATTTATCGAAATTAAAAATACCGATGGTTTATAACATCATTGTATCCTTAGATCCTTACTAAACAGGATATAATGATGACGCAATACATATCATCACACATATTTTGAGAAAGAATCTGATTCGATTTATGAACTGCGCGCAAGATAAGTCTACGCGTGGACATTTTTAACCCCCGACGCAAAAACGACGGAGTGTATAAGTTTGATGTGTCTGTGTGTGTAAATGTATATGTGTCTGTCTGTAGCATCGTAGCTCCCAAACGGATGATCCGATTTTAATGAGGTTTTTTTGTTTGAAAGGTATGGCAGTCGTGAGTGTTCTTAGCTTGGTGTTAGTTTGGTGGAAATCGGTTCAGGTCTTCAAGGTCATCAGGACCTGAGAGGTGGAGAGTAGTCGGGGGTTTTTAAAAATTTAAATTTTAAGTATGAGAATAGGGAATGCTTGTTTGAAGTAATCATTTGCCGCCATTATTACGTTCGCGTTTATATCGAGTAGTATTCCTGCTTTATAATTCCAACTTAAGTAAGTAATCATCCTCATCATACCGAAAGTGATAGGCGTGCTTTCTTAGAAGATTGAGACAGTATTGGGCCTATAGTACTATCATTTTTCCAAAGTAAGGGCACTCATATGCTCATTGCTCCACATATGACAGATAATTTTTCGGGTGACCATAACAGTAAGTCCCCTACATTTTTATACACGAGTGGAGCCTGGCGGCAAAACAGGGTTTGTTTGAATTTGTATCATAAGTTCATATAACGATATGAATTCTGCAAACTTCATGCCATGGATGAAAGTAAAAATAATGACTCCATGCGGTAGTGGTCAGGGCTCCTGAGAGAGGAATCGCCGCACTATACGCGCCGTGTCCAGGAGTTTTGCCTTCTGGCTCAAACCCTTTATCCAACTGCCTAACGAGAGCCTCCTTAGATGTTGGTGGAGACTCTTGGCTTTAAGCCATTAGCCGACACAACTATCGGCACAATGAGTAATGACTGCTGTATCTACTTCCCACATGTTGACAACCTCGCGAGCCAAGTCAAGATACCTATTAATTTGTTTATCTTTCTCTGCTTTCATTAGATTGTCATGAGGGACAGTTAGAGAGGGAGGTTACATCAACAGTCATTGTGCGACACTCTATTCTAGTATCGAATTAGCTTCAATTATCGAAGCGGCATTCAACAATGTATATAACACCAGAAGATTAACAGAATGTATGTCGACAAAATAGATGACAAATAAATTTATTC
The DNA here is from genome assembly GCA_030763345.1 of Mythimna separata. Classification (NCBI taxonomy): domain Eukaryota; kingdom Metazoa; phylum Arthropoda; class Insecta; order Lepidoptera; family Noctuidae; genus Mythimna; species Mythimna separata. The sequence goes on along the minus strand of CM061188.1, from coordinate 225,729 downwards.
GGTAGTAAATGGAGTTTGTTTGGGGTAACGCTTGGGGGAGTCCTATGTCCAACTGTGGACGTCTATCGGCTGAAATGATGATGATGAAGTTAATGGAGCTTGAAATGGATAAATTAACAATGGAATCATCGAATTCTTCTGATGAACATTAGCATGAATGATTTCTACGTGCTATTCTGATATAAAATTGGTGTAGTTTTGTATCTGAAATTCTCAACAGCTGGACAAACAGGCGCGATCTCAGTACAATGGTACTGAAAATTATACTTATTTATTGCCAATCCACACTCTCTATTCTATGTATACATTCACTAATAGAGACATTACAAAGAAAAAAGTCTTTTACTGACTACCTCGGTAAAGCTTGCTGATAAGACTGACTTGAGATATTTGCGTCCATATATTATACTACAAACTTATATTCTAATAGAAATGACCATATTCTTACTAATGCTTAAGCGGTATGGTGTGAGATTATAGGCTACCCAAATAGGTTTAAAAAAATTTATGACGTCTGTGTGATTGTCAAATTGTCAGACAAATTCGCGCCGTTTCATATCAACAAAATCAGGAATATTGAGGAATCGTTTTTCTACTACTTTTGTTTAAGAGGACTAAGTGTCTAAACAGGTAAATTAAAGTTTCATGTTGCGACTTTCTGTCACCTTTATACCAAAAAGCTATAGAAGAATAAACCTGGAGGTACAAACCTGGTCCCACTAAGTACTTGTAAATTGACCTTTCTATAATCCATTATATAAAGTTCGTAAATTTTATCTTGTTCCAACTAGAAAATACTATCAAATGCACTTTATTAATAACGTTACATATCTTATCAGATAATATTGTGGTGCACTGAGCACAGGTTACATCTGCATGCCACTTGTTTACCTACGAATCATACCTCGTCCATCACGAGGTAAACAAAATGTTGGCTTTACATTCAACAAATTATAAACATCACTTGCGGTCAGTGTTGATTAGTACTATTTACATAAAATTACCTGTAACACTTTACTTTTCAGTTCTTGATGAAGGAAGCAGTGCCTGAACGTATGTAGACTACAAATGACATATGAACAGCATATTGAAGCTGGTTGTACCATGTAGAGTAGTGAGACAGGCACAGCAGAGCATATTCAGAAGCTTCCCTACAACACTGCACCCTATTCCAACTAGAGTCCTATGTATTAGTGATAGAACAATGGCACAGAGAAGCATTACTTCCTTCTTCAAGGTGTCTCCGCCTAAACCAGTGGTGAAGGAGGAGAAGGTGGAAGATGAGGATGTTAAGGTTAATGGTGATAAGGTTGATTCACCCGTCAAGAATGGGAAAACTAAGGTAATTTAAAATTAGGTTTATTTAAGTGTGTTGTAAAAAAATTTTTGTATTCAAAAACTATTGTTGTATAGTGTGCTGAATATTTTTTTTTTAATTGGTATAAACTAGTGCTTGACTGCGATAATTATTAATTTAATACAAAATTGCCTGATAAACAGTCTTATAATAAATGATAAAGTAAAATGAAGATAAAACATTTCACAAAAGAGAAATGTTATAACTTGTTTGTACTATTTCCTTCAAGCCAGCAGCAAAAAGACCCAGATTAGAAAGCAGTGAAAGTGACACATCACCAAAGAAGAAAACAGTAAAAAGCCCCGCAGTGAGCTCTGAGAAGGTAACTCTTACAGATACATGAACTTGATTGAATACTTACACACACTTGAAATTCACATTTTAACAATTATTTTTTATCATTTTCAGAAGAAGAAAATAAAAAGACAGAGAATTGAGAGCTCAGGTAGCGAGGCAGACATGTCACCAAAACCTGAATCACCAACATTAGAAGAGAACATCCCTGCATCACCATCCCCAGAAGATAAGACTTCTGCATCACCAACCTCCTCCCCGGAAAAGAAACCAGTCATTAAAGTGGAGAAGACTAAATCACCCAAAACTTATGCATCACCTAAGAGTAAGAAGAAGAAACCCCTCACAGAAGCAAACAGTGTCAAGAAGAGTCCGTCTCCTAAGAAAATAAAGAAAGAAGTAGTGGAAGACAGTAAGAAGAAGGTGGCTAAGAAGGAGAAAGATGTGAAGAGTGAAAACAAATCAGATGAGAAAGAAAAGGAAGTCAAGAGTGAAGCTAAGGGTTTGGTGCCTGGTGAGTTTTATTTACTATTCTTATGGTATAAATCATCATCATCATCTTCCTGCCCTTGTCCTGTGTTATTTGGGGATGGTGCAATATGTTTTGGTTTTCCATTCCATCCTGTCACAGAGTTATAGCCCATCTTATGGTATTGCTACGAACGTGAGTAATTAAATGCCGGTTTACTAGCAGATAACTTTATTAACCACAAAACAATGACAAATTAGTCCAATCAACAAATAACCAATCACTATAAACACTCAGAGTTCCGTTTAGTATCGCTTAGGTCGCTAGGTATCACTTCAAGCACTTAGGTAGTTCGCTCTGTATCGCTGACGAAATCAAACTGAACTGCTTCTAGCCAGAGACCCGTATTTATATGCGAAGCCATCGACATTTCTCGATACCGACGTTTCAAGGACATTCTAGAACAATAGGGTCGTATCGGGAGGCCATAAATTATTTTTATTACTCTCGTAAGTAGGTACTTATCTATCACCTTACATGCTAATTTCGACTCTATTGCTAATACCGGAAGGTACAAATTTCCTTATCCACCCACATAACTACCTACTGAATCTTATCTAATAATAATAGTGTATGTCGGACTTTTCTGGAATTTACCAGGCCTGAGTATGTACTCCTATTCTAGAAGCTTCGCATAGCAATGCGTTTTAATTATTTGATGCTACCCTTGGTTTCGTTGAAGATATAGCGTACTCAATTTTCACGGCGTAACAGTATAAATAAATTACCCAAATAGAAGTTAGTAGTGTAGTGGGTTGTGCTTGGTAGGAATGCTTGTGACTAATATTTACTAAACAGATGGTGTTACAATGTAAAGACATTATCCTGCTATAAGCAGAGCAAGCAGTGTGACAAATACAACTGCTTGTTACATCAAATTTGCTGCTCTCTCTTTATCAAGCTGTGGCCTCTTGTAATTAAAGGAGAGCACTAATTTAAAACTCAAAGTACTTTGTATTTTGTGTGAACATCTTTTGTTGGAGGGCAGATTTATAAATAAATCTCATGCTAATGTTGTGGTAGGTACAATGCAATGTAAAAACCTCATGTATGTCATGGCTCTTTTGTTCTAGCCAATTAATTCATGTTCCATTCTTCAACAGAAGTGGAGTATAACCCTGCAAAAGCCAAATATCACCCGATCGAAGATGCTTGTTGGCGAGCGGGACAGGAGGTGCCGTACCTCGCCCTGGCGCGCACGCTGGAGCTCATCGAGGGCACGTCCGCGCGCCTCAAGATGATCGAGATCCTCGCCAACTACCTGCGCTCCGTCATCGTGCTGACGCCCGAGGACCTGCTGCCCAGCGTCTACATGTGCCTCAACCAGCTGGCGCCCAGCTACGAGAGCCTCGAGCTCGGTGAGTGACGCCATGGTGACAGCTTTGAAACTACTCACACTCCAAGATGGTGTTGACATCGAAAAGCCCACAGCCAAGCCCATATAATATGAATGCCACATCTATCACTGGTTACCATCTTATTTTGTGTTCTATATCTTCCAGGCATTGCAGAGACATACCTGATGAAAGCCATTGGGCAGTGCACAGGCCGTACGCTAGCGCAGGTGCGCAGCGCAGCGCACAAGTGTGGAGACTTAGGGCAGGTCGCGGAACAAGCCCGCGCCACACAGCGCACCATGTTCGCGCCGCCGCCGCTCACCATGCGCAAGGTGTTCGCGGCGCTCAAGGAGATCGCCCACATGACGGGTGAGTGTGTCACTGTGTGTGTGTGGGGCAGGTGGCGGAGCAGGCCCGCGCCACACAGCGCACCATGTTCGCGCCGCCGCCGCTCACCATGCGCAAGGTGTTCGCGGCGCTCAAGGAGATCGCCCACATGACGGGTGAGTGTGTCACTGTGTGTGTGTGGGGCAGGTGGCGGAGCAGGCCCGCGCCACACAGCGCACCATGTTCGCGCCGCCGCCGCTCACCATGCGCAAGGTGTTCGCGGCGCTCAAGGAGATCGCCCACATGACGGGTGAGTGTGTCACTGTGTGTGTGTGGGGCAGGTGGCGGAGCAGGCCCGCGCCACACAGCGCACCATGTTCGCGCCGCCGCCGCTCACCATGCGCAAGGTGTTCGCGGCGCTCAAGGAGATCGCCCACATGACGGGTGAGTGTGTCACTGTGTGTGTGTGGGGCAGGTGGCGGAGCAGGCCCGCGCCACACAGCGCACCATGTTCGCGCCGCCGCCGCTCACCATGCGCAAGGTGTTCGCGGCGCTCAAGGAGATCGCCCACATGACGGGTGAGTGTGTCACTGTGTGTGTGTGGGGCAGGTGGCGGAGCAGGCCCGCGCCACACAGCGCACCATGTTCGCGCCGCCGCCGCTCACCATGCGCAAGGTGTTCGCGGCGCTCAAGGAGATCGCCCACATGACGGGTGAGTGTGTCACTGTGTGTGTGTGGGGCAGGTGGCGGAGCAGGCCCGCGCCACACAGCGCACCATGTTCGCGCCGCCGCCGCTCACCATGCGCAAGGTGTTCGCGGCGCTCAAGGAGATCGCCCACATGACGGGTGAGTGTGTCACTGTGTGTGTGTGGGGCAGGTGGCGGAGCAGGCCCGCGCCACACAGCGCACCATGTTCGCGCCGCCGCCGCTCACCATGCGCAAGGTGTTCGCGGCGCTCAAGGAGATCGCCCACATGACGGGTGAGTGTGTCACTGTGTGTGTGTGGGGCAGGTGGCGGAGCAGGCCCGCGCCACACAGCGCACCATGTTCGCGCCGCCGCCGCTCACCATGCGCAAGGTGTTCGCGGCGCTCAAGGAGATCGCCCACATGACGGGTGAGTGTGTCACTGTGTGTGTGTGGGGCAGGTGGCGGAGCAGGCCCGCGCCACACAGCGCACCATGTTCGCGCCGCCGCCGCTCACCATGCGCAAGGTGTTCGCGGCGCTCAAGGAGATCGCCCACATGACGGGTGAGTGTGTCACTGTGTGTGTGTGGGGCAGGTGGCGGAGCAGGCCCGCGCCACACAGCGCACCATGTTCGCGCCGCCGCCGCTCACCATGCGCAAGGTGTTCGCGGCGCTCAAGGAGATCGCCCACATGACGGGTGAGTGTGTCACTGTGTGTGTGTGGGGCAGGTGGCGGAGCAGGCCCGCGCCACACAGCGCACCATGTTCGCGTCGTACACACAGATCCGCGTCACACACAGGACCGCGTCGGTGTTTCAGACTTTTACTGATTAAACCCCACCCCATTCCTTCATTGCCTTCGTTTTGGTTTCACGAGCTTCCCTATCAGAATTAAATCCATGGCCCCAGAACCGCTATAAGGGTGTGGGGCTGAATTGCCTATTCTAACTGAATGTGTGTCGGCAGGCACGGCGTCGGTGAACAAGAAGATCAACAAGATACAGTCGCTGTACGTCGCGTGCCGCCACTCCGAGGCGCGCTATCTCATCAGGTACCTACCACTCTACTGTACAACATGCTAAAACTACAAAAAAAAAAATATTTTTCAACGAATTCTCTCATTTCACCGCACATAAAACAGCCTGACTTCATTGTATTAAGTTAAATTAAGTGCCTAGTCGTTTCAATATGTGCATACGCGCAATGTTGCAGTGCGTGGCGCGGTTAGCTAAAGCGATACCTTAGATATACTCAGATGCCATAAGCGTGTCGAAAATGTAACGGTGAAGATTCATAGTTCGAATACTGTAATAGTAGATTATGATACAAGTGTGTAACGTAGGTGATTACGTGGCCAGGGTCTTAAGAGAACCAAGAACGGTAATCTCCGATTACTCACGTGTATCATACGACATTTTTCGACACACTTGTGAAGAAAATAAATTAAAAATCAAATAAAGGGTGAGATCATCAATCTCAGCCCAAAGACGTCCACTGCTGGACATCGGCCTTCCCCAGGCGTCGCCTAGCGTCCGGTCATGTGCGTCACGCTTCTAGACATCATACATTGGTCAAAGAACAGATGGTTGAAGAGACACAATATGATTTGTACGTACGCCAGGTCGCTGGAAGGCAAGCTGCGCATCGGGCTGGCGGAGCAGTCGGTGCTGCAGGCGCTGGCGCAGGCCACCGCCCTCACGCCGCCCGATCCTGAAGGTGTCACTGTATTGGACGTCAGCAAAACCATGTCGCCGGAGAAGTTCAAGGTGAGAAGCCATTCCTTCAGGCGCTCTCTCTGTTCAAGCCAGCGCAGCGTCTTGAAATCCACCGAGTCCGACAAGTGTGACTTGCGAATAGTAATACTATAAAATACCTCCCTATTCAAAATTCCTGATATCTAACATTATTGTTTTCTCTCTAGGCTCGCGTGGACGAGCACTCCCTGATAATAAAGACGACATACTGCGAGTGTCCGTCGTACGACCGCATCATCCCGGTGCTACTGCAACATGGCGTGGCGGCGCTGCCCGAACACTGCCGCCTCACGCCCGGCGTGCCGCTCAAGCCCATGCTGGCGCACCCCACCAAGCAGGTCACCCACGTGTTCGACAGGTGAGTGACAACTCGCGCGTCACTCCGCACGCACGGCGTGGCACGCTCCCGCAACACTGCCGCCTCACGCCCGGCGTGCCGCTCAAGCCCATGCTGGCGCACCCCACCAAGCAGGTCACCCACGTGTTCGACAGGTGAGTGACAACTCGCGCGTCACTCCGCACGCACGGCGTGGCACGCTCCCGCAACACTGCCGCCTCACGCCCGGCGTGCCGCTCAAGCCCATGCTGGCGCACCCCACCAAGCAGGTCACCCACGTGTTCGACAGGTGAGTGACAACTCGCGCGTCACTCCGCACGCACGGCGTGGCACGCTCCCGCAACACTGCCGCCTCACGCCCGGCGTGCCGCTCAAGCCCATGCTGGCGCACCCCACCAAGCAGGTCACCCACGTGTTCGACAGGTGAGTGACAACTCGCGCGTCACTCCGCACGCACGGCGTGGCACGCTCCCGCAACACTGCCGCCTCACGCCCGGCGTGCCGCTCAAGCCCATGCTGGCGCACCCCACCAAGCAGGTCACCCACGTGTTCGACAGGTGAGTGACAACTCGCGCGTCACTCCGCACGCACAGCGTGGCACGCTCCCGCAACACTGCCGCCTCACGCCCGGCGTGCCGCTCAAGCCCATGCTGGCGCACCCCACCAAGCAGGTCACCCACGTGTTCGACAGGTGAGTGACAACTCGCGCGTCACTCCGCACGCACGGCGTGGCACGCTCCCGCAACACTGCCGCCTCACGCCCGGCGTGCCGCTCAAGCCCATGCTGGCGCACCCCACCAAGCAGGTCACCCACGTGTTCGACAGGTGAGTGACAACTCGCGCGTCACTCCGCACGCACGGCGTGGCACGCTCCCGCAACACTGCCGCCTCACGCCCGGCGTGCCGCTCAAGCCCATGCTGGCGCACCCCACCAAGCAGGTCACCCACGTGTTCGACAGGTGAGTGACAACTCGCGCGTCACTCCGCACGCACGGCGTGGCACGCTCCCGCAACACTGCCGCCTCACGCCCGGCGTGCCGCTCAAGCCCATGCTGGCGCACCCCACCAAGCAGGTCACCCACGTGTTCGACAGGTGAGTGACAACTCGCGCGTCACTCCGCACGCACGGCGTGGCACGCTCCCGCAACACTGCCGCCTCACGCCCGGCGTGCCGCTCAAGCCCATGCTGGCGCACCCCACCAAGCAGGTCACCCACGTGTTCGACAGGTGAGTGACAACTCGCGCGTCACTCCGCACGCACGGCGTGGCACGCTCCCGCAACACTGCCGCCTCACGCCCGGCGTGCCGCTCAAGCCCATGCTGGCGCACCCCACCAAGCAGGTCACCCACGTGTTCGACAGGTGAGTGACAACTCGCGCGTCACTCCGCACGCACGGCGTGGCACGCTCCCGCAACACTGCCGCCTCACGCCCGGCGTGCCGCTCAAGCCCATGCTGGCGCACCCCACCAAGCAGGTCACCCACGTGTTCGACAGGTGAGTGACAACTCGCGCGTCACTCCGCACGCACGGCGTGGCACGCTCCCGCAACACTGCCGCCTCACGCCCGGCGTGCCGCTCAAGCCCATGCTGGCGCACCCCACCAAGCAGGTCACCCACGTGTTCGACAGGTGAGTGACAACTCGCGCGTCACTCCGCACGCACGGCGTGGCACGCTCCCGCAACACTGCCGCCTCACGCCCGGCGTGCCGCTCAAGCCCATGCTGGCGCACCCCACCAAGCAGGTCACCCACGTGTTCGACAGGTGAGTGACAACTCGCGCGTCACTCCGCACGCACGGCGTGGCACGCTCCCGCAACACTGCCGCCTCACGCCCGGCGTGCCGCTCAAGCCCATGCTGGCGCACCCCACCAAGCAGGTCACCCACGTGTTCGACAGGTGAGTGACAACTCGCGCGTCACTCCGCACGCACGGCGTGGCACGCTCCCGCAACACTGCCGCCTCACGCCCGGCGTGCCGCTCAAGCCCATGCTGGCGCACCCCACCAAGCAGGTCACCCACGTGTTCGACAGGTGAGTGACAACTCGCGCGTCACTCCGCACGCACGGCGTGGCACGCTCCCGCAACACTGCCGCCTCACGCCCGGCGTGCCGCTCAAGCCCATGCTGGCGCACCCCACCAAGCAGGTCACCCACGTGTTCGACAGGTGAGTGACAACTCGCGCGTCACTCCGCACGCACGGCGTGGCACGCTCCCGCAACACTGCCGCCTCACGCCCGGCGTGCCGCTCAAGCCCATGCTGGCGCACCCCACCAAGCAGGTCACCCACGTGTTCGACAGGTGAGTGACAACTCGCGCGTCACTCCGCACGCACGGCGTGGCACGCTCCCGCAACACTGCCGCCTCACGCCCGGCGTGCCGCTCAAGCCCATGCTGGCGCACCCCACCAAGCAGGTCACCCACGTGTTCGACAGGTGAGTGACAACTCGCGCGTCACTCCGCACGCACGGCGTGGCACGCTCCCGCAACACTGCCGCCTCACGCCCGGCGTGCCGCTCAAGCCCATGCTGGCGCACCCCACCAAGCAGGTCACCCACGTGTTCGACAGGTGAGTGACAACTCGCGCGTCACTCCGCACGCACGGCGTGGCACGCTCCCGCAACACTGCCGCCTCACGCCCGGCGTGCCGCTCAAGCCCATGCTGGCGCACCCCACCAAGCAGGTCACCCACGTGTTCGACAGGTGAGTGACAACTCGCGCGTCACTCCGCACGCACGGCGTGGCACGCTCCCGCAACACTGCCGCCTCACGCCGGCGTGTTGTCTCTCTCACTCATGTTCTGTCTCTCTCTGGCGCAGGTTCGAGAAGGAGCAGTTCACGTGCGAGTGGAAGTACGACGGCGAGCGCGCGCAGATCCACGTGCCGGGCACCGACGCGCCCGACTTCGAGCACGCCGCCATCTTCAGCCGCAACCAGGAGAACAACACCAGGTACGTGCACTAGCTTCTGACGTTTTATAACTTTCCATGTAGGCGTATGTGAAATATTGGTATTTTTACATAAAAGCCGTGTACTTCTATTGCACGCACTTCCCTGAAGGCTCTGAAAGTACTATGACTAAAACTTTTCGTGTTTTTAAAGCAAGTACCCTGACATCCTGCGCCGCCTGCCCGCGCTGCTGAAGCCGTCCGTGACGAGCTGCGTGCTGGACTGCGAGGCCGTCGCCTACGACACCAGCACCAAGCAGATACTGCCCTTCCAGGTATCAACTAGATATGTACAAGTACATCCTGCGCCGCCTGCCCGCGCTGCTGAAGCCGTCCGTGACGAGCTGCGTGCTGGACTGCGAGGCCGTCGCCTACGACACCAGCACCAAGCAGATACTGCCCTTCCAGGTATCAACTAGATATGTACAAGTACATCCTGCGCCGCCTGCCCGCGCTGCTGAAGCAGTCCGTGACGAGCTGCGTGCTGGACTGCGAGGCCGTCGCCTACGACACCAGCACCAAGCAGATACTGCCCTTCCAGGTATGTTTATGTACATGGCGGCAGCAAGTATCTTCACATCCTGAAAGGTTCTGGAGGGGCGACCGCGTACCGGAAGACGCAGCGTTGGAAGACGTCCCACAAAGTAAACCGATGACCTGGTAGGGATCGCGGGAATGGATACGAGGTGCACAGGACCATTCATTATGACGACGCTTGGGATGGGCCTGTGTCCAGCAGTGGACGTCTTTTAGCTGAAATAATCATCATCTGCCTAGCCTTTTCCCAACTATATTGGGGTCGGCTTCCAGTCAAACCGGATTTAGCTGAATACCAGTATTTTACGAGGAGCGGCTGCCTACCAGACCTCCACAACCCATTAACTGGGGTAACACGGTACTTCATGGCAAGACTGGAGTCAGATTTACTGGCTTCTGACTATCCGTAACGACTGCCAAAGATCTCCAAATGATAGCCGGGACCAACGGCTTAACGTGCTTTCCGAGGCACGGAGGAAACTCTTTATGTTAAGATGGTCACCCATCCACAGACCAACCTAGGCAAGCGTTGCTTAACCTTGAAGATCGACCTGTGCGGCTGTTATTATCTATGATGATAATAACAGCCGCGCTCTATGATGATAAAAAATAATATTATAATAGTCATTTGGTCATGCTGAAACATGATTGTACTCACAGATCCTGTCGACGCGCAAGCGCAAGGACGCCAACGAAGCGGACATCAAGGTGCAGGTGTGCGTGTTCATCTTCGACCTGCTCTACCTCAACGGCGAGCCCTACGTGCGCCGCCCGCTGCTGGAGAGGCGCGCCGCGCTGCGCGAGCATCTCAACGAGAAGGAAGGTAACGAGTGGACTTTATAATAGTATCATACGAATGATCAAAAGGCCATGGCCATCCGGAAGGCGCGGATTGGCGGCTTGCTGGCCTGCCACCTTGGGATCTGGAGGCAACAGTCCTTGCATGGATGCATAATTTCCGCGTGGAAATGCATGACGCTGGGGCGAGCCCGGAGCAAAGAAAAATGACAGGCCGTCGGTTTACGAAGCAATAATGCTATGGCCGCACGAAAACATGGCCCTCACGCCACAGCCGTCGGGTTCCCGACCGCGATTTCCAACCACCGTAGGGTTGCGGACGTCCAGCAATGGGTAGATCTCCGTCCGGCCGTCCGGTAACCGTTCGGGACCGAGTCCAAGTCGTCGAGGGCGCATAATGTACCACGCGTGCCTCGAAGAGATGTCAACAAAACCGTACGGGTCTAGCAGGGTCGAAGTCTCTGGGTTCGCTTCTGAAAGGAAAACTCGGGGCCGAGCAAGGAAAGGCAAAGAAGGAACAAAGGAGTGAGTTTTAGTCACCTAAGGTTTGACACGCTCTACCGCTCCGCGCAAGAACAGGGAAAGTCATTCTAAGATTTTTAACCTAAAAAGAAAAAAAACCGGGCAAGTGCGGTTCCGTACCAACTTACCTTAGAAAAACAATTCAATACTCGAATCGAGAATTGAAGATTTAAAAAAAAAATAGTGTCATAACTACACATTTTCAAGTTTCTGATTTTTCCCTATATTTCTACTATAAGGCCTTGCTTTATGCCAAAATTGAGGATTCTAGGTCACCGGGAAGTACCTTATGAATTTTGATTCCTTAGAGAGTGTGTCAAAATGTACATTTTTTGCGATATAAACGGCCGTATCTTTTTTTCGTTATTTTTGCACAGCTCCAAGAGACCGCGGACCTAAGTATATGGTTTTAATTTCAACTCAATACCTCCACGCGTATCCGAGATAAAGGGTCTTGACAGACTGACAGCCAGACAGACTATAAAGTGATCCTATAAGGGATCCGTTTTTTCCTTTAAGGTATGGAACCCTAAAAACATATGAATAGTATCTAATTATATATACGAGTAGTTTATCCACTACTTAATCTTATATTATCCGGTTGAGAATTATATGGTAACTTATGGGAATTAATTAGAAATCTACACCTGTCTCAGTCTTGAAGTACCTCAAGATATACAAAACAGTAAGTACTTGACTTAATGTCCTATGTCCCCTAGATGGGGCAGAGGGCGTCCACAGTAATCCTCCATCGCGAACGGTCTTGAGCTTCCCGCTTCACCTCGCTCCACGTCATTCCGTTGCTTGCCGCTTCTGCCAACACGGTGCGACGCCAAGTTTGGCGGGGACGGCCACGCTTTCTTTTTCCTTGGGGGTTCCAGTCCAACGCTTGTTTGGGTATGTGATTGGAATCCCTTCGGAGCGTGTGGCCAATCCATCTCCACTTGCGACGCTTGATCTGGCGGTCGATCGGGCTCTCGTGGCATTTTTCTAACAGCTCTATGTTAGATATAGTCTCGGGCCAGTAAATTCCGAGGATGCGATGGAGACAGCGATTGACGAAAACTTGGATCTGGCGTGAGATACGTAACCTTCCACGTTTCGCACCTGTATAGCAGTACAGGTTTTACATTGGACCCGAAGATCTTGAGTTTTATCCTTCGGGTCAATTTACGCGACTGCCAAACAGGTCTTAGCTGCGCGAAGGTTGCTCGGGCTTTGGCGATCCGTGAAGAGATGTCCTCTTCACTACCTCCGGTTTCTGTCACGACGCTTCCTAGGTAGGTAAAATTGTGTACGCGTTCCACTACCTCTGAGTTCAACATCAACGGTGAGGGATTCTTCACACCAGTTCTCATTTCTTGCGTCTTCCGGATGTTAATTTTAAGCCCAGATCTTGCTGCCTCCCGACTCCAGACTCAAATCGTCCAACTTAGCCTGCATGTCGGAGTAGGTATGGCTCAAGAGGCAAAGGTCATCGGCGTAATCTAGGTCCTCCAAGACGTTGAACAATCCCCACTCTATTCCGCGGCGTTTGTTGTCGGAGATACGGAGCATTATTCCGTCAAGAACCACAAGAAAAAGAAGCGGCGAAAGTAGGCAGCCCTGGCGGACACCAGCGTGCACTGCGATGTCAGCAGAGTTGAGGCCGTTGTGCGTTACCTTACAAGAATCCTTACAAGAATAATTCTTGTAGATAGCCTCCAGAAGACGAACAATTTTGGGTGGTACTCCAATGCTGAGTAGACGAGAAAACAGTAAGTAAGGAACATACAAAACAGTCTGTCAAAAAAGTAACTTATTTAATACTAGTAGGAGACGCCGGTGACGTGAATCTGTGAGTGGTTGGCAACTTGAAGATGAGTTGGCGGCGGCCATTCACTAATGTGTGTATGAACACTATAAACATAAGTTTTAACCCGTGAGAAGGCGCGCCTCTGTTTGTTACATGGAGAGGCGCGCGCGAGCAAATCACTCACACTACTTTAAATGCTCCTATTTCTACTTCTAAAGTACTTATTGACTCATAATGGATTTATATGAATAAAACAAGGTTTAATATGTAAGAAAATAAGTATTTTTATTAAAACTATAAAACATAAATGCAACTTTTGAAATCAATAATAAAACAACTTATTTTTATTTGCAAACTTTGTCAGTCTTCATATAAATCACAATAAAAAAACTTACATATCAAAAACTTTAAAAATTACTCTCCCATGATGATCTGGACAAGTGTGCCTCTCGAAACACAATATACACATATGTGTGATATGTACGGTGCAGAGTAATTGCTTGCACAAAGTGCAAACTTTTTTGACCGTTCATTCCTACGTCTAGGACATAATGTATAGAAAAGAATCCGCTTTGCCTAGACTCTGAAATAAGTCTAGGAGCCGATACAAATCGCTTCATTTAGTTCCACATTCTCAAAATTCCCATCCAATGCTTCATCACCAGTATCCTCTTCGAGCCACGAACAAATTTGTGCTTGACGTCGATCGCCCATTTTCTATGTGTGTTGTAGCTAAAAACAATTTTTATTATATACTATGGAGTATTTACGTAATAATTAATCAATTTAATATAAATATAATAATATAATCTAGAAAATACAATTATACTTTTTTAATTGGAAAAATAAATACTTACACGGACGGGCGCATGATGAGCAAATTACCGCACAATGGTACACAGCCTCCACAAACACTTAGCTGTGCGATCGCAACAGCACTGACCGGCACAAAAGTTGCGTCACAGGAGAGAGGATGAATAGTTAGGAAGGTACCTAGGAGCTGAAGACGTTAGGGCGTCGGTATCACCAAAAAATTTTGCTTTAATTACTCAGATACCCGCGAAACGAGACACAATATTAAAACAATAACAGCGCGGTCTCATAGGACCGGTTGGGGATTCAAACGTTAAATTTTTGTGTGAGTGAATTGCTCATAGCGCGCCTTCTCACCGGTTAATACTACATAAAATCCGGCTTGACAATAAAACATTCAACACAGCTATAATTTGTAACTTCTAAGTAAAGTAACCGTGGTCGTCACAGACCACGAACAGGTTACAAGAAGCCACAATTACATGGATGTAATTGTGGCCGAAGAAGCCACAATTACATGGATGTAATATTATCTAGTTCCTATTTAATATGATTCAGATAAATAACAATAGAACAACCGGTATTTTTATTATTTTGTGGATGATGATGTGTGTGAGTTGTGCAAATAATTGCAGTGCGGTATCCTTGTGTTGTGCGCTAATTAGTGACGGTGTGATTATACTCGTAGTGCTAATAGTACCGGTGTGCAATAACTATGAAACTAAAGGTACGTTTAGACTATGACAGAATTTCCTATTCGAATTTTTGTGTTTATTTGTAAGTGAATGGAAATTGTGTCCGAGCTGTTCAGACGCTAACTGGTTAGTGATGCTCAGCATGTATAAATGTCTGATTGTGAAAAAGAAAACGCAAAAGACGAAATCGCAAAAGAAGATTTTGGGTACAACAGTGGATTATAGAGAATTAGTAGCTTATAGCTATAAATTGCTGAATGAGTTGCGTACAGAAAATTATCTAGATAATGAAAACTTCTGTCAAATGATTTTTCTTATTTCATTATGGAGTTGTATTTTTCAGCTTATTTCTACCGAGGTAGTTTTAGACTCTTCTGCTAAACTTTCCAGCGCTGTGTGAAAAAGCAGGCGGCGCTGGGAAGTTTAAGTCACGTTTTGTGTAAGTCTGATTATTCATACTTAGACAAAACGTGTTCACAAGACGGCTTATGCGACCCTTATTATCGTGTCACAATCAATTTTGCAGGAGCTCGTGGCTAAATAATAACAGCCGCACGGGTCGATCTTCATTGACCTTGAAGATCGACCCTTGGCAACGCTTGCAAAGGTTGGTCTGGATGGGTGACCATCTAAACATACCGAGTTTCCTCCGTGCCTCGGAAAGCACGTTAAGCAGTAGGTCCCGGCTGTCATTTGTAGATCTATGGCAGTCGTTACGGATAGTCAGAAGCCAGTAAATCTGACTTAAGTCTTGCCATGAAGTACTGTGTTACCCCAGTTAATGGGTTGTGGAGGTCTGGTAGGCAGCCGCTCCTCGTAAAATACTGGTATTCAGCTAAATCCGGTTTGACTAGAAGCTGACCCCAATATAGTTGGGAAAAGGCTAGGAAGATGATGAATCAATTTTACAATTAGATACATTTGACTCAGAGACATTCGATGACTACACTGAGTGTACCGGGTATAGTGTATGTCGTAGTCTGAACGTATCTTAACAGTTGTTGGGAATTACAGCAGTAGTGCGCTTTGTCAGTAGAGCGCGGCGCCGACTGCGCGAACAATGACATGACTCATCTCAATAAAAATACACGTAATTGCATCTGGTTTGGTTTCATGTACTTCCGCTAAGTAACGCCTCGTGCTTAAAACCTTTTCGTTGTAATTTTAGTTTTTATTGTTATTTACAAACTGGCCAGACTGGGAAATAAACTCATAAACAATAAAATTTCCTCGTTCGTAACTGTTGTCTGATACATTCAAGGTTTCTTGGTAAGAGGGTCTATAGAGCCTTGAGCACAGCCTTAGGGCAGAAAGCCTTTCGGTGTTTTACAGCATGCATTTTGGAGAGTGTGCGCGGGAATGACGAGACTTGATTCCGCCGTCTCCTTTCTACCATCGGACAACCCGACGTACGGCGGGTAATCCACCTTTACGTTGTTGAAACCTCTACGGTCCGGACTAAGCGTTTCGCCTTGTCGTTTATACCCCGTCCATCGAAGCACTGGAACAATTTGCCTACACCGGTCTTCCCATCCGATTATAATTTAGGTTGTTTCAAGGCTCCAGTGAATAAGCTCTTAATAAATTAGTGCGCCTCACTATCAACGATTGCATCACTATCTACTATCAGGTGGGATCGCAGTCAAGCATTCGTTTACATCATTAAAAAAAGCAACTTTATCTACCCCGGCGTAGGAGTAACGATCGACTACCGAGTGTACTGTAGTATAGATCGGCTCCGTCCGAGCTTATAGACATCAATTACCTCAGTTGCATTCATATTTCACACACAAGAAGATAGGGGTCTAATGTCTGCTCTAGACTCACTGCTTTGGAATGTGTGTGAGAGCGGCGAAGACCTCGTTGATTCGCAATCGATCTTGTATTGCGGGGTTGTTGTTGCGTGACGTTTGGCTTCCGCCACAAATCTTTCAAAATACAGATATGTAAAAACAAAAAAAAAAAATACAAAAAGTTTATTACAGTAACATCTACAACTTTTACAGTAAATCTTACATAGGGACCTCCTTTTAAGTAGGTAAAGATAAACTAAATAATAACTGCAACTGTTAAGTTAGGTTTTAAGTTGGGTAGCTTTCGTTTCAGGAGGCGTATTTAAGTACTAAAGTCAACAAAAACGGAACTCTTATAGGAATACTTCGTTGTCTGTTTGACAAGATTCTTTCTCAGGAACTAGTGGAAGGTGTCTTTCACACCACTCCTCAAAAAGAGGACTTACCGCCATGGTTATGGCGTGTTCAGCACTGGGTTGTGACAGTCGCAATCGCCATTTCACTATGAAATCTCGCCGCAACTCTATCCGCCATGAAGTTTCGCGCCGGCGTTGTATCTTCACGCGCAAGGACTGCGTGCATGCGGGCAAGGATTGTTGCCTCCGGATCCCATGGTGGCAGGCCAGCTAGGAGGCTCGCCGCGTCGCGGGAAACCGTGCGGTATCCCCTCTCCATGATGGCCATGACCCCCTGGCAAGCGTTCACTTTGACCGCCGGTCACGGGCGCGCGAGCGCCCACTCTGGCGCTTTGTAAAGGGCCATGGACCAAACAATCAATAGCGTAAATCCTTCGGCAGAAAGCGTCTGGACCCCTTGTTTGGAAAGGAGCCGCTTTAGGGCAGTTCCAGTCCGTTTCAGTTTGGTTGCATGTATGATGATGTTGAGGTGTGTTCCACATTTGGCTAAAGTACCTTTTGAATTGAACTAAACAAGTGTGTACGACAAGGTGTCAGTATTGCTTCAAGACCGAGTGTGTGTTCGCAGGCGAGTGGCAGTTCGCGACGAGTAAGGACTGCAGCACCGTGGAGGAGGTGGAGCAGTTCATGGAGGAGGCGATGCGCGGCTCGTGCGAGGGGCTCATGGTCAAGGCGCTGAGCGGCGACCACGCGCGCTACGACATCGCGCGCAGGAGCCACAACTGGCTCAAGGTAACTCTTGTGTGCACCACCTACAGACTGCAGCACCGTGGAGGAGGTGGAGCAGTTCATGGAGGAGGCGATGCGCGGCTCGTGCGAGGGGCTCATGGTCAAGGCGCTGAGCGGCGACCACGCGCGCTACGACATCGCGCGCAGGAGCCACAACTGGCTCAAGGTAACTCTTGTGTGCACCACCTACAGACTGCAGCACCGTGGAGGAGGTGGAGCAGTTCATGGAGGAGGCGATGCGCGGCTCGTGCGAGGGGCTCATGGTCAAGGCGCTGAGCGGCGACCACGCGCGCTACGACATCGCGCGCAGGAGCCACAACTGGCTCAAGGTAACTCTTGTGTGCACCACCTACAGACTGCAGCACCGTGGAGGAGGTGGAGCAGTTCATGGAGGAGGCGATGCGCGGCTCGTGCGAGGGGCTCATGGTCAAGGCGCTGAGCGGCGACCACGCGCGCTACGACATCGCGCGCAGGAGCCACAACTGGCTCAAGGTAACTCTTGTGTGCACCACCTACAGACTGCAGCACCGTGGAGGAGGTGGAGCAGTTCATGGAGGAGGCGATGCGCGGCTCGTGCGAGGGGCTCATGGTCAAGGCGCTGAGCGGCGACCACGCGCGCTACGACATCGCGCGCAGGAGCCACAACTGGCTCAAGGTAACTCTTGTGTGCACCACCTACAGACTGCAGCACCGTGGAGGAGGTGGAGCAGTTCATGGAGGAGGCGATGCGCGGCTCGTGCGAGGGGCTCATGGTCAAGGCGCTGAGCGGCGACCACGCGCGCTACGACATCGCGCGCAGGAGCCACAACTGGCTCAAGGTAACTCTTGTGTGCACCACCTACAGACTGCAGCACCGTGGAGGAGGTGGAGCAGTTCATGGAGGAGGCGATGCGCGGCTCGTGCGAGGGGCTCATGGTCAAGGCGCTGAGCGGCGACCACGCGCGCTACGACATCGCGCGCAGGAGCCACAACTGGCTCAAGGTAACTCTTGTGTGCACCACCTACAGACTGCAGCACCGTGGAGGAGGTGGAGCAGTTCATGGAGGAGGCGATGCGCGGCTCGTGCGAGGGGCTCATGGTCAAGGCGCTGAGCGGCGACCACGCGCGCTACGACATCGCGCGCAGGAGCCACAACTGGCTCAAGGTAACTCTTGTGTGCACCACCTACAGACTGCAGCACCGTGGAGGAGGTGGAGCAGTTCATGGAGGAGGCGATGCGCGGCTCGTGCGAGGGGCTCATGGTCAAGGCGCTGAGCGGCGACCACGCGCGCTACGACATCGCGCGCAGGAGCCACAACTGGCTCAAGGTAACTCTTGTGTGCACCACCTACAGACTGCAGCACCGTGGAGGAGGTGGAGCAGTTCATGGAGGAGGCGATGCGCGGCTCGTGCGAGGGGCTCATGGTCAAGGCGCTGAGCGGCGACCACGCGCGCTACGACATCGCGCGCAGGAGCCACAACTGGCTCAAGGTAACTCTTGTGTGCACCACCTACAGACTGCAGCACCGTGGAGGAGGTGGAGCAGTTCATGGAGGAGGCGATGCGCGGCTCGTGCGAGGGGCTCATGGTCAAGGCGCTGAGCGGCGACCACGCGCGCTACGACATCGCGCGCAGGAGCCACAACTGGCTCAAGGTAACTCTTGTGTGCACCACCTACAGACTGCAGCACCGTGGAGGAGGTGGAGCAGTTCATGGAGGAGGCGATGCGCGGCTCGTGCGAGGGGCTCATGGTCAAGGCGCTGAGCGGCGACCACGCGCGCTACGACATCGCGCGCAGGAGCCACAACTGGCTCAAGGTAACTCTTGTGTGCACCACCTACAGACTGCAGCACCGTGGAGGAGGTGGAGCAGTTCATGGAGGAGGCGATGCGCGGCTCGTGCGAGGGGCTCATGGTCAAGGCGCTGAGCGGCGACCACGCGCGCTACGACATCGCGCGCAGGAGCCACAACTGGCTCAAGGTAACTCTTGTGTGCACCACCTACAGACTGCAGCACCGTGGAGGAGGTGGAGCAGTTCATGGAGGAGGCGATGCGCGGCTCGTGCGAGGGGCTCATGGTCAAGGCGCTGAGCGGCGACCACGCGCGCTACGACATCGCGCGCAGGAGCCACAACTGGCTCAAGGTAACTCTTGTGTGCAGGTGTGTCCCGCTTGGGCAGAGCACCGCCGTGTCCTGGTCGGGGTGATCTGCGACAGCCTCTGGCACAGGCCATAGTCCGGAGCGAAGAGCAGTGGCAGACAGTCGCTTCCTTCTGCGAAGTCATTACGGCTAGCTAAAGAGAACGCATGTGCGACGGCATGACCTTCGCGCCCCAGCCGCCCGGATCCTGATCCCGATTTCCGATATAAAAATTACAAAATAATCATCTTCCGAACGACGATATGCCAACCTAACCCAACTTGAAGCAAGCCTGTAACATTGTGTGTTCGTTAGCTGAAGAAGGACTACCTGGAGGGCGTGGGCGACACGCTGGACGTGGTGGTGCTGGGCGCGTACCTGGGCCGCGGCAAGCGCGCGGGGCTGTACGGCGGCTTCCTACTCGCCTGCTACGAGCCGCACGCCGAGGAGTTCCAGGCGCTCTGCAAGATCGGCACCGGCTTCTCCGACGAGAGCCTGCAGACCTTCACCGACACGCTCAAGGAGCACGTCATTGATGGGCCCAGGAATTATTACAGGTAACATTTCTTTTAGAAGCCCAATTTGTCCCACTGACTGCAGGGCAAAAGCCCCTCTTTCATTTTCCACTCTTTTCTGTCTTGAGCTACTTCTAGCTAATCCTGTAGAAAGGAGTCTAAGGTGTCACGCCATCTTCTTCTGGACCTACCGCGTCGTCGGCCCCTATTATTAGTAAATTTTTCAAGCGTACTGTTGACATTTTAAGAAGCTTTATTCTGACATTAAATTATCGAAGAGCTTTCATCAGCAAAAAGGTCCATTGGGTTTGGCATTTGTGTTGGAAAATCATTTATATTTGACGGCTGGTCGGCGCCACATTCTTCAAATGAAATACAGAGTACACTTTAAATAACTTTTATTCAGTAACACAACAATCAGTATAAATACAACAGTATAGTTACGACTCACAGAGATGTGTTCCGTGCTCGGGCTCGTGCGCGACTGAGCTGAACCGCTCCGAGGATGTCGCCCTTATTTATGATGTGTCTCTGTTGTAATATGGAAGTATTAAACATTTTCAGAAGTTAAGCGAACACCAATTCGTGCCCAATATCAAAATATATTATGCCAAAACAAGTGTAAAACTGCTTTGCTGAAAAAGAGTTTCTTTGGTATTGCTCCAAACATTTATAATGCATAGCTTTAAAAGGAAATTGAAGAATTTATTGATAGAAAAGTGTTATTATTCAATCACCGACTATTTTGATGACACCTCTCTATCCAACTTCTGACATTTATTAAGTAACAATAATTTATTTTTTATATTGACATTGAATTTTTTATATTTTGACATTTAATTATAATTTTTGACATTTGATTATACATTTTGACATTTAATTTTACATATTTTTTAACATATAATTTTTCATCTATGCCATTTGATTTAACATCTTTAACATTCAATTTTAAATGATTTTACTCTTTATTTGCTGTTCTAATTCTATATTGATTGTTTTTTTAATTATATTGCATGTATTAATACGTTGTACGCTCTAGAGGCAAAACATAGAGCCCTCAATGCAACCTATAAGAACTTGTAATGTACCTATGTTTTACAATGATTAAATGAATCTGAATCTGAATATTGTAGACCCAATAGTTTTTTGAAAAGAGTAACCATGGAGTTTCTTGCCGGTTCTTCTCCATAGGAAACGAATAATATGGAACCGTGCACTACTTTTTGACGTTTTATAAATGCCCAAGGTCTATGTGAAATAAAACCATTTTGATTTTTTTTTATAGAGACCGATCATGTGTTCGACGCACGTGTTCAAATTTTTAGCTTAGAATTAAAACTATGTAAGTAAATAATAAATTTTACAATGCTTCAAAATAATTAAAAATAATAATTAATTGAATCATGCAATTATAATTACCTAACAAACAAGAAATAAATAATAATCTCTGTAAGAAATATCATCTGTTACCACTAGTGGATCGACGTAGAATTGCAGACTGTTTATTCTTGCTGAAAATCCTCAATAACAATATTGATAGCCCTGAACTTTTGTCTAAATTTTATTTTAATGTGCCAAACAAAACATTTCGTTTTAATCCACCCTTACGTGTTCCTCACACGTCTTCAAATTATAGGCGGAACAGTTATATTGTGCGTGCAAGCAGTAATTTCAATGGCATATACAGAGAGTATGATTTAGATCCATTCACAATTAGTGTGAACTCAGCCAGAATAAATTTTTCAAGTAGCATTAGGATTAATAGTAGTATTGAATTTATGATGATGATGTATTGCATTTATGAATGATCTCGCTTAATTAAAATGCGAAGCTGTGTATTTTTGTGCTAACACCATTAATACCATATTTTAAGGCCTATACGTGAGGACTTGTAATTGGCTTCCTAATGTTTAAGGTTTCTTTTTTTTCTGGTTTTATTAGCTGTAAGTCTTCCATGCACTAAATAAATAAATAATAACGTAATTTGTGTTTTTGAATTACTATTTCATAATAATAATGATTAACATTAACAAATTTGTTGATGTAACTGCATTTTATGGAGTACGTCACATTGAGGTGCTCCAATAACGTATTTGCGCCGATATATATAATAAAATTAATAAAGGACCGAGTACGCTCCCCTGTGGGGCGCTACATTTGATATTTCTCCTAGAAGAAGCATATTTTTTTTTTGTTTTTACTCTGACAATTTCTGTAAATAGTTTGCATCGGTATAGGTAGGTTTTGATAAGAACCGTCGGTTACAATTTTATTCAAAAGTATGTCATGATCTACATAATCAAACGCTTTTGATAAATCAATGAATAAGGCGCATATCGGTATTTTTATTAACATTTTGCATTATGATATTCAAAAAGTTGAAAACATCCATATTATTGCACTAAACAGTAAAGCAGCGGGGGGCTAGTTGTAGCAACAGCAGGGGTAAGTAGTAACATGCGTTTTTTGCCTACAAAATAGATGAATAATCGTTTGTTTTCCAAAATAGTATGCAGGTAACAAGCTCATCTTATTACAACATCACCACCGAGTGATAACGTTTGCAGCCACAGAGCTTGATGTTTTTTGAAATCATCAAACGACGTTTCCCACTCTGAGAGATGAGAGAAACTCTCAGATTTTTACTGACTAAAACCGACCCGTATTCGGTCTGTTGACTTTTACATTCCAAGACCGCGCTGACTCTTTCGGTTAATCCCACAGCCCTAAGGTGGACTTAAAAACTCGGCTGTAGGTAGAGAGAGGCCGTGACGGTAGGTCACGTCCGAGACGTTAAGAGCGGAAAAGTTATAATTGCGTATATTGAATTCATATTTTATCAGTTACAAAGTGAAACTTATAACTTATTAACTAATAATTGGCTTCTAGTTTAGGAGCTCGTGGTTAGATAATAACAGTCGCACAGGGCGATCTTGAAGGTTAAGCAACGCTTGCCAAGGTTGGTCTGTGGATGGGTGACCATCTTAACGTAACGAGTTTCCTCCGGGCCTCGGAAAGCACGTTAAGCCGTAGGTCCCGGCTGTAATTTGTAGATTTTTGGCAGTCGTTACGGATAGTCAGAAGCCAGTAAATCTGACTCCAGTCTTGCCATGAGGTACCGTGTTACCCCAGTTAATGGGTTGTGGAGGTCTGGTAGGCAGCCGCTCCTCGTAAAATACTGGTATTCAGCTAAATCCGACTTGACTGGAAGCCGACCCCAATATAGTTGGGATAAGGCTAGGCAGATGATGATGATGATGATGAGTTGACTTCTAGTTATCACCTGCGCACGCGTACACATTCCTGGACAATTGAAAGCATGACTAGCAGTCAAGAGACATGCTTCACGCGCCGAAAACTCGGCCTTATCAGCACTTGCGCTCACTATGCTGATGCGTTTTAATAGGGAACTATATTTTCTGTCATCAAACTTTATATTTGTCATCAAGTTGTATTACCTAATTAATAGATCTATCGCCACGAAATATTTTCGTTCTCAAATAAACAAAAAGTGTATCCAGGTATGAATTATCAAAAAATAAGAGGTGGATCACCAATAAAATAAAACTTCGTTCTTATAATAATAGTTTTATTACAAAATTTATAGCTTTGTGCTCAGAATGGTAGATCTGTCGCCAAAATGGTAGATCTGTCTCCAAAATGGTAGATCTGTCACCAAATAAATCGATTAATTATCAATCCCTGACTGCAACTCCTTTTTATTTGTTATTTTGTCACCAATAAAGTAGTTACATTTTATTTCGTTCGGTTATTAAAATAATAGTATTCCTAACCAATTTAATACATCAATTTATTATTTTGTTGAAAATTATGTTCAAAGAGGCGGAGACAAATTGGCGCGCTTTCCATCCTCAACGATGTGTCATAGGTACTCGTAACTACCTACGATGATCATACGATGCCATGAGATGTCAGCAAACTGTAGGGGCCCGGTAGGACCGAAGCCTCTGGGGAACACGGAAAATCCAAAAGGTTGTCACCGTGTCCCCCAGATCGAAGGCAACGAAAGAACAGGGTAGGGATTTAGTCAGTAAGAGTCTGACACGCCTTCCCGCTCCGCCCTAGAGTGGGAGAAGTCATTCTGATGATTCCCCTAACGAAACTAAAAAAAACCATAACGACCGGCCCCCGGTCTAGTAGGTAACACAATATATGGTTTATTGGTGATCTCTTTCAATTAGTTTGCTTAAATGCTTATTAGGACAAACCTATTATAATATGTATAAAAACAATTATTTGGTACTAGATCCTATATCTCCATGATTTTAGATGATTTATTGAAGAATTGATTTTACATTGTTTGGTGACTACATTTTGGCGACAAATCTACTATTCTGAGGACAAAGCTATTATTTAGGAAACACAAAACGAATTAAATTGGCGACAGCTTAAATGACACCCGTTTTAATATATTATACGTGTCGGAGCATTTCGTAATGTGGATTATTCACGCATAATATTACATTGTGAGTAAATCGCTAGTCAAAGCGTAACATTAAGAAAGTGACGAAGAGAGCGGCCTTATCGTCATCATCATGGGTGACACCTTATTTTTTTCGAGGTGGGAAATTATCAAATAATTTTTCCCCCTTCACGGTGGAACAAGAAGATGTACCAGTAGTTTACTGACTGAAACTCAATTATGTGTTCCTTCAGTTATCCTTAGCATTCCAAGGTGACGAGTTACCGTGACCATACGCGTTTCGAACATTCCCGCTATCCATTGCACAGTAGATTGTCATCTGCAGCACTTATGATGCTATCAACATTTTTAGTGGAGCTATTTGACTGGAAGCTTAGGATGTAACTGAATTAGGGATGCGTAGTATTACTGCATGGGTAACAGCACCATGGACGCAGTGTTCGCCTTATGGACTCTGTCGGCTAACAGAGAGAGAAGGAGAGCTCTGCATATGGCCTTTTTAGACCTGCAGAAGGCCTTCGACTGTATACCTCGGCGGGCTATCTGGTGGGCACTCCGCTTCAAGGGTGTTCCCGAGGCCTATATTGACATTATCAGAGACATGTACCGTGATTACCATGTTTTGTTATGTTTATTTTTGTGTACAATAAAGAATTAAGAATTCCGTGTCCTCTGTCCAGACCGCTGTCGGTGAATCCAGTGTCTTTCCAATATCTGTTGGCGTTCACCAAGGTTCGGCTCTAAGCCCGTTCTTGTTTAACGTTGTGCTTGATCGAGTTACGGCAAACATCCAAGACCAGCCTCCGTGGCTAATGATGTATGCCGATGACATCGCCCTCGTTAACCAGAACAAAGCCCATCTTGAGCGCAGGGTCAACATTTGGAAAGACACGCTGGAAAACGGCGGTCTGAGACTAAACGTGGCGAAGACTGAGTACATGTCCTGTGGTGGCACGGATTCAAGTACTATCCGGATAGGGTCGGATTTGATCACTAAGTCTGATAAGTTCCGGTAGCTTGGGTCCGTGCTGCACGAGTCTGGCAACATGGATGACGATGTCCAAGCACGTATAGGCGCGGCTTGGGCAAAATGGCGCGAGGTAACGGGCGTTTTATGTGACCGTAGAATGCCCCCGAGGCTCAAAGGGCAGATATATAAATGCATGGCGTGGCGAGTGTTGGCCAGCATTAAGCAGACACACTCAG
Organism: Mythimna separata; assembly: GCA_030763345.1. Taxonomy (NCBI): domain Eukaryota; kingdom Metazoa; phylum Arthropoda; class Insecta; order Lepidoptera; family Noctuidae; genus Mythimna; species Mythimna separata. Next base: position 199,783 of record CM061188.1, on the reverse strand, counting down.
GAACTTCGCGTCACGGAAATGAAGATGCTGAGGTGGATATGCGGCGTAACGCGATCCGATCGAATACGCAGCTCATTCATCCGAGGTAGTCTTGGTGTTCGTGACGTGGGGGAAAAACAAGATGCAAAAGTGTCGTCTGCGATGGTATGGCCACATCATGCGCCGCCCTAGGGAGTACGTCGGCCGGAGATGCATGGATATGGCTGTTCTTGGGGCTAGGTCCCGTGGTCGCCCCCGCAAGCGCTGGCTGGACGTCGTCAAGTCCGACATGAGAGCCAATGGCCTTACTGGGAAGGATATTGAAGATCGGCAACGTGGAGTAAACTAAGCAGGAAGGCGGACCCTGGCAACATCCGGGACTAACGCCAGGCAAAAGAAGAAGAAGTATTACTGCATGGGTCAAGCAGAATTTTCTGACACTTAATCTTAAAAAAACCTATTAGGTCCACAAATTTTTTTTTTTTTTTTGTTAGAACGGACATAATATGAGGGAACAAAAAATTAACTTCGTTGCCCGACCCAGTACCTACTGTATGTAGAAGATATAACACACACCTTACTTACACTTCATACCTACTCACATCACCTGTGTCTGTACATGTTATTTTTGATTTTTCGCGTAAAACTTTGAGCTTGATGTAATGTTTGCGTCACCTAGATCTAGGGTATGCCCAGTTTGGAATCTGTTAATGTCTTTCAAAGTTCTAATTTCTTCCCAAATTGATGTATTGGTATGTAAAATACTTTGATTATATACACGTCTAGATGCCACATTGACGGTACTAAACGGCGCAAATAAAGTCTACTAAAATTGGTAGACTCGCTTCTCCCTTATGTCAGTGTCATTTGAAACATCAAACAATTACGTGCTCACGCAAAATAATTAATTATGCCGGTTTGTGCTGTCCGACTATGCCGCAATTATGTGGGAAAACCATATAATAACACAAAGATAACTTTTCATCGTTAAGTTTTGCTATTTAACCCCTTATATTTTAATAAAACACCATTTTTAATTCGTATTTTTGTAGGTTATTCTCGTTAGTCAGTGTTGTCAGTTTATTACTAGGGAGATTTGACAAAACTATGGGAGATAAAATACAATATTATTACATCATCGTTCGATCAGGAAAACATATTTTATTTTAAAAATTACATTATTTATTTGATCAGTAAATGATAACTTATCTATAACTGCAAAAGTACTTTCGAATATTTTGGGTTTCAGATTTCCTACGGATCCCGTCCTAGCAAATCGACTTTATAATTTTTATTTGTTTGGTTTATATACTTACAAGCAACTGGAGTATTGTGTCTGCTAAATAAATGTATTTTCTTTCTTTTTTCAATCTACAAAATAATTATTTTATTCAACCTATTTTGTTTAATTTTCGTCGTAATAAATAGTGGGGAAAGGGGAAGTTAATCATTTGGAGCAAGCATCCCTAAATACGCACACGTTGACAGTTTATCGACAATAAGTACACGAGCGGTACTCACACATATCACGCAATTTGCGGACAGTTTTGGTGCGTCGTTTGTTTGCAATGCTCTATCTAGACGAGTATATAATCAAAGGTAAAATATATGTGTATATTAAAACAAGGAATAATGTGTGTAGATACGACTCGTCGCACTCGCCGGACGTGTGGTTCAGCGCGCGCGCGGTGTGGGAGGTGCGCTGCGCCGACCTGTCGCTGTCGCCCGCGCACCGCGCCGCCATCGGCCTCGTGCACGCCGACAAGGGCATCTCGCTGCGCTTCCCCAGGTACCCTCTAGTAGTAATGTGTGTAGATACACTCGTCGCACTCGCCGGACGTGTGGTTCAGCGCGCGCGCGGTGTGGGAGGTGCGCTGCGCCGACCTGTCGCTGTCGCCCGCGCACCGCGCCGCCATCGGCCTCGTGCACGCCGACAAGGGCATCTCGCTGCGCTTCCCCAGGTACCCTCTAGTAGTAATGTGTGTAGATACACTCGTCGCACTCGCCGGACGTGTGGTTCAGCGCGCGCGCGGTGTGGGAGGTGCGCTGCGCCGACCTGTCGCTGTCGCCCGCGCACCGCGCCGCCATCGGCCTCGTGCACGCCGACAAGGGCATCTCGCTGCGCTTCCCCAGGTACCCTCTAGTAGTAATGTGTGTAGATACACTCGTCGCACTCGCCGGACGTGTGGTTCAGCGCGCGCGCGGTGTGGGAGGTGCGCTGCGCCGACCTGTCGCTGTCGCCCGCGCACCGCGCCGCCATCGGCCTCGTGCACGCCGACAAGGGCATCTCGCTGCGCTTCCCCAGGTACCCTCTAGTAGTAATGTGTGTAGATACACTCGTCGCACTCGCCGGACGTGTGGTTCAGCGCGCGCGCGGTGTGGGAGGTGCGCTGCGCCGACCTGTCGCTGTCGCCCGCGCACCGCGCCGCCATCGGCCTCGTGCACGCCGACAAGGGCATCTCGCTGCGCTTCCCCAGGTACCCTCTAGTAGTAATGTGTGTAGATACACTCGTCGCACTCGCCGGACGTGTGGTTCAGCGCGCGCGCGGTGTGGGAGGTGCGCTGCGCCGACCTGTCGCTGTCGCCCGCGCACCGCGCCGCCATCGGCCTCGTGCACGCCGACAAGGGCATCTCGCTGCGCTTCCCCAGGTACCCTCTAGTAGTAATGTGTGTAGATACACTCGTCGCACTCGCCGGACGTGTGGTTCAGCGCGCGCGCGGTGTGGGAGGTGCGCTGCGCCGACCTGTCGCTGTCGCCCGCGCACCGCGCCGCCATCGGCCTCGTGCACGCCGACAAGGGCATCTCGCTGCGCTTCCCCAGGTACCCTCTAGTAGTAATGTGTGTAGATACACTCGTCGCACTCGCCGGACGTGTGGTTCAGCGCGCGCGCGGTGTGGGAGGTGCGCTGCGCCGACCTGTCGCTGTCGCCCGCGCACCGCGCCGCCATCGGCCTCGTGCACGCCGACAAGGGCATCTCGCTGCGCTTCCCCAGGTACCCTCTAGTAGTAATGTGTGTAGATACACTCGTCGCACTCGCCGGACGTGTGGTTCAGCGCGCGCGCGGTGTGGGAGGTGCGCTGCGCCGACCTGTCGCTGTCGCCCGCGCACCGCGCCGCCATCGGCCTCGTGCACGCCGACAAGGGCATCTCGCTGCGCTTCCCCAGGTACCCTCTAGTAGTAATGTGTGTAGATACACTCGTCGCACTCGCCGGACGTGTGGTTCAGCGCGCGCGCGGTGTGGGAGGTGCGCTGCGCCGACCTGTCGCTGTCGCCCGCGCACCGCGCCGCCATCGGCCTCGTGCACGCCGACAAGGGCATCTCGCTGCGCTTCCCCAGGTACCTTCTAGCACAACTACTACACTGTAAACCCATCATACATGCAGACCCAAGTCACAGATATAGAGGAGCCTGGAGACTTTTGTCAATCGCAAAACAAAAGAGTAGTGGGGGTAATTTCGCGCATGGTGCACAAAAAAGCGAATGAGCGAACGGGACGTAACGCAGTGCGGGAGCAAAAGTCGAACTAACGCACCAATCATAGACTACTATTATAATACTGCAGCAATCGCGCGCCAGATCGGCGCTACCTCATACCCCGCGTCCCGCGCCCACCACCAAACAGATCTAAAAAAAATGGTTGCCTGTAAAGTCGTTTTTACGGGCGAAGATTTTACGTGACAACGTCTTTTTCTCGGTAGAATATTTATTGATATGAATATAATTAATTTGCACAATAGGAACAAGGAATTGAATGAAAATAAGAATTGCACAAATTTTAACTATAGAAATATATTTTGTTTACTAAAATTCTCTAGTGCTGCGCGCGCGGCAGACCGATCATAGTTGAGTGGGAGAGAGACGCAAGGCATTCGGCGGGCCTCTCTCTCGTTCGGTGACTCATCGTAACGTTACCGAGCGTTACACTTTTTCATAAGTGACTCCCAGCCGCAACCTAATTTAAGACGTTGTCACGTCAAAAACGATTTCTGCGCAACTAACGACTCTTGCCAAGTTACGTGCCGCCAGTTATAACTAATGTTATCGTGTATTAGCTGTCCCCGCGTCTGTGATTAGTACTCTGCTCCTATTGGTCGTAGTGTGATGTTATAAGTATAGCCTATAGCTTTTGGATGCTGAATGGGCTATCCAAGACTAAATTAACTTCAGTAGTTGTTCCTGAAAGACATCCTATGGGGTCATCGATGTGTGACCACCAATTAAGATACCAAACTTGAATTTTATATCATCAAGCCTAGTTGGTGATATTAGTTTAACCTATCACATACCCGCAAAACGAGACACAATAGTAAAACAATAACAGCGCGGTCTCATAGGACCGGTCGGGGATTCATGAATTAAGGCAAGCATGACGAGTGACAGGGTAGAATTGAAGAATAAAACTTGTTGCGCCGACCACAAATAACATGGGACAAGGGCAAGAAAATGATGATGATTTATGTTTTTTGTTCACTCTTTTGCTGTTAGGATTTAGCATATAGAACACCCCCTTTCCTTTGCTAATTCTCATATACTTATGCGGACCGTTTCGGTGGCAGGTTCGTGCGCGTGCGCGACGACAAGACGCCGGAGCAGGCGACGTCGGCGCAGCAGATCGCCGACATGTACCTCGCGCAGGACACCGTCAAGAACAGCGCCACCGCCGCCGCCGCCAACGCCGACGACTTCTACTGAGCCACAGTTGTCTAGTGGGACCGCGTACTAAGCTGGCTCAGGTTATGCTCTATTTGTTTAAGACAACTACAACTCGGTCACATTAACTTGACGGCTGGCGTCGATGAAATAATGTTCAAAAACTATAACAACAATAGAGAACTAGCCAAATTATCGACGCGCGTATCGATAACAAAGATGCTGAGCATACCTGACACTTGCCGGCCGAGTTAAGGGAATAGGGGAGGGAAGCGGGGGATGCTCGCATTTCAGAGATGCGTCAAGTTAATGTGACCGGATTGTAATTATCAATGTTGTGAGTATTCCGACTTTCCGAGAACAATTTTTACATTATGCACACTATAGAATTGTATACTGGTTGTACAACCATTTAACGTTAAAGATTATTAAAAAAAAATTCAGTACATTGAGAACCACAGTCTAAGAGGCAATATTTGACAGTTCTCGCAATTTTTTTATATAAATTAATCTAGTGCTTGACTGCAATCCCGCCTGATGGTACGCAGTGATGCAGTCGACGTAGAGATTGAAGAAATCGAATACTACAATCTAGGTATATTATATTTAAAAAATTATTATTAAAACTTAGAATATATCAAAATGTATTAAAGTGAAATATTTTTTCCGTCTCTTCATGCATTATTTGTTCACGTGCATGAATTCGAACAGATGCAACATTACAGTATTGGATTTACTACCTTGTTTCAAAACGAAGTCTAGATAAAAAGTTATGTAGTGTATAAATTGGTTTTATTTTGTGTAATTTAGATTTAAGAATTGTAGATGTTTTGATAAAATAGAATGAAAATGTAATTTTATGGTTTTGCGGAAAAGATAATTGAAATTTTGTGAGTTATGTTTTTATAAAGTGGTTTTAAATGGTACTTAGATTGTAGATATTTTGTTTGTTCTGTTAATTGTATATTATGTGCGGTGGTGTTTTATTAAATAGATTTGTCATAGTAGTGCAATTTGTATTGTGGATTATGAGATAGTGTGTATTGTAAAGAGAAACATGTAAATAGTGTGTAATGTAGATTTAATAAAGTAGCGATTATGTCAATATAATATGTTGTGTTGATGGATGCGACTACTTATCATATTTGTGGTTAAAATACACTTTTGAGTTGTAAATGAGATTGCTTTAATTTGTTGAGCCTTGAGTGGACGCTGGTGTTCGCACACTTATTGTCTTTCCATTATGTCTTTAATTATGGCAGTCGAAAGATGAAGTTGTGGAAGTGCAATGAGATTAGTTTGAGACATTTTGAGTTGTTCACGTGATGAATGTAATGTAAAGTAAGAAATGATTGTGGGAAATGGTTGGCGGGTCGCTTTGCACGCACGTCGGCGGGGGTCGGCGCGCGCCGCTCGTGCTCCGCGCCGCCACACGCGGGCACGCGCCGCGCGGGGGCTGGCCGGGGCGCGCGACTCGACCCCCGCCGGTAGGAGCGTGTTCAACACTATGTCGTTGAAAATCATTTACTCAATACCGGCAAACAAACTCAATACTAACTAGTCATGTAACCAATATGCGCATTCACAATATTGTTACGAACGTGAGTAATTAAATGCCGGTTTACTAGCAGAGAACTTTATTCACCACAAAACAATGACAAATTAGTCCAATCAACAAATAACCAATCACTATAAACACTCAGAGTTCCGTTTAGTATCGCTTAGGTCGCTAGGTATCACTTCACACACTTAGGTAGTTCGCTCTGTATCACTGCCGAAATCAAACTAAACTCGCTTCTAGCCGGGAGCCCGTATTTATATGCGAAGCCATCGACATTTCTCGATACCGACGTTTCAAGGACATTCTAGAACAATAGGGTCTGATCGGGAGGCCATAAATCATTATTATTATTCTCGTAAGTAGGTACTTATCTACCACCTTACATGCGAGTTTCGACTCTATTGCTAATACCGGAAGGTACAAATTCCCTTATCCGCCCACATAACTACCTACTGAATTTCATCTAATAATAATAGTGTATGTCGGACTTTTCTGGAATTTGCCAGGCCTGAGTATGTACTCCTATTCTAGAAGCTTCGCACGGCAATGCGTTTTAATTATTTGATGCTACCCTTGGTTCTGTCGAAGATATAGCGTACTCAAGTTTCACGGCGTAACAGTGCCCCCTTCTTAGTCATGCTCGTCCCGAGCATTATTAGATCCGTGATACGGCGCCAATCTATCCACGTGGACTACCTTAGGTTTCCCTCGTAACCCTTTCTTGATGCGGTAGGTAACGTCGTTGATCCTTTTTATCACGGTGTAGGGTCCCTCCCATCAAGCTTGAAGTTTCGGCGACTTCCCTTTTCGTCGAAGTGGGTTGTGGAGCCAAACCAGTGCACCTTCCTCAAATCCCTTGGCGTTGGCATTGCGGTCGTATCGAGTTTTCATTTTAACGCTGGTGTGCAGGCTATTCTCACGCACTCGTTTATGCACTTCATCCAATTGATCTTGGAGGTCACTTACGAAGTCCGTAACTGGCTTAGTCTTGTCAGGTGGCACGCCGGTTATGGTATCGACTGGAAGTCCCATCTCCCTGCCGAAATTCACTCGTGCTGGGGTATGGCCCGTGCTATCATGCACTGCTGATCGATAAGACATCAGAAATAGTGGAATATACCGGTCCCAATCTTTCTGATGGTCATCGACAACCTTAGCCAGGTGATTCTCCAGGGTCTGGTTAAACCTCTCCACCATTCCGTCCGACTGTGGGTGCGCAGGTGTTGTGCGTGTCTTGTAAATCCCCAGAAGAGTGCACATTTCCTGGAACAGCGCAGATTCGAAGTTGCGGCCTTGATCGGAATGGATCTCCAAAGGTGCGCCATACCGACATACTACTTCTTCGACCACCTTTTTCGCCACTGTCGTCGCTTCCTGATTGGGTATGGCGAAAACTTCAGGCCACTTTGTGAAATAGTCCTGTATCACCACTATGTATTTGTTTCCGTCATCTGTCACTGGGAAAGGTCCAGCAACGTCGATGGCAATGCGTTCCCATGGGGCTCCTACATTGTACAACTGAAGCTTGCCCCTGCTCCTAGTCTGTGGTCCTTTCACGGATGCGCACGCTGTACATTTCCGACACCATTGCTCTATGTCTTCTCTACAATTGAGCCAGTAATACCGCTGTCTCACTTTCAGTAGAGTTTTCTTGATTCCCAGGTGTCCACCAGAAGCGCCATCGTGTATCTCCTGAAGCAGGGGGACCACTTCACGTCGTGGTACTATCACTTGTGTGGTCACCTCCTTGCCATCGTTCGATTCCCATTTCCTACAAAGCACGTCATTTTCTAGGACTAAACTGTCCCACTGTGCCCAGTAGCTCTTTGTGACAGGACTACGTGACGATACTTCATTCCACTGAGGCCTAGTTCCACTACGCTTCCAGTCCAGTATAGGTCGAATATCGTCATCTTCTTCCTGGGACTTCTTAAAGTTGCCTTCAGCCCTAATTAAGTTCACGTGTTCCCGGGCTTCATTTTGCTGGCAATGTCTACAGTCCTCATTACATGGACGTCGCGACAGGGCGTCAGCATTGTTATGCCCTTTTCCACTACGATGTTCCGTCACAAAGTTGAACTCTTGCAGCTGCTCTAGCCATCTTGCAACTTGACCCTCAGGGTTTTTGAATTGTAGAAGCCATTTCAATGCAGCGTGGTCCGTCCTCAACGTAAACTGTCTCCCTATGAGGTACTTGTGGAAATGTTGCAAAGTTTTTACAACAGCCAGTAGTTCTCGTCGAGTCACGCAGTAGTTCCTTTCTGGTTTTGAAAGTGCCTTACTGAAGTAAGCGATCACGACATTCACGACTTGCCTATCTTCTTGCACCTGCGACAGCACTCCACCAATTCCTGTGTTGCTGGCGTCGGTATCGACGACAAATCTTCCATCTCTGTTCGGATACCCCAGTATAGGCGCTTCACATAACCGTTGCTTTAGTTCGTTGAATGCTGACTCACAGTTCTTGTCCCAGATAAAATCTCGTTTATCCTCAGTCAGCTGATGTAAAGGTTTTGCAATGTCCGAAAAACTCATAACAAACCGTCTGTAGTATGTGCACAACCCTAGAAATGCACGTACTTCTGTTTTGTTCTTTGGAGCCGGCCACTGTTGGACAGCCTTTATCTTCTCAGGATCGGTTCTCACTCCATCGGCGCAGATGACATGTCCTAGGTAGCTGACCTCCTTCTTGAACAGGGCACACTTCTTTGGGCTTAATTTTAGGTTAGCCCCCCGTATCCTGGTGAATACTTTCTCCATATTTCTCAGGTGTTCCTTAAAAGTGCGGCCCATTATAATGACGTCATCCAAATATACCAGACAGACGTCACCAAGAAGGCCCACCATGACTCTATCCATGAGGCGTTCAAACGTCGCTGGAGCGTTGCACAACCCAAAAGGCATGACGTTAAATTGCCACAGGCCGTTGCCAATTCCTGTACTGAACGCTGTCTTTTCCTTATCTTTCTCGCTAATTTCCACTTGCCAGTAGCCACTTTTCAAGTCAATGGTTGAAAACCACTTCATACCACTGAGCATATCCAGTGTGTCGTCTATCCTAGGCAAGGGATAACTGTCCTTCTTCGTTACATCATTCAGCATTCTGTAGTCTACACAGAATCTGGTACTGCCGTCCTTCTTCTTCATCAGAACGACAGGAGAAGACCATGGGCTCGTAGAAGGTTCAATTATTCCGCTATCAGCCATATCCTTTATCATTTCTGCTACCTCAGTTTCCTTAGCCCAGGGTATGCGGCGCGGTCTCTGTTTAATTGGTCTAGCATCACCTGTATCTATCTCATGCTTGACGAGACCTGTTCTTCCGCAATCTTTTCCCGTTGCAAAGATATCCCGGAACCGTAGCAGAAATTCCTTGGCTTGCTATAGTTCCGAAACTGATAAATTGCTCTTAGAATTTTCCAGAAGTTGCTGGATGTGATCAGGTTCACCTTTTATTGCGTCTAGTTTTACCGAAGATGTGTTGATTTGGCGGAGATACTTCACTTCTTCACATTTTCCAACAACACTGTTTTTCTTCAACTGGATCTCCTTTTTCCCAAGATTTACAATCCTGACCTTGGATCTTCCTTTCGTCATAACTAATGTCCTCGCGGTGATAAGTTCCGGGTGCCGGCCAATGTCTTCAACCACAACACATCTGCGTTGCCTAATTTTCTTAGGAAATTTAACTTCGACTAAGGTTTCCGTTCTTGGAGCCAATGTGGTATCCTTTAAGCAATAGAGGTTGCATGTGTTAATTCCTTGCAGGAAGACTTCTTGGTCTGGGAATTTCAATACTCCTTTATCGATATCTAAAACACATCGGTAATTCCGCAGGAAGTCGAGACCCAGTATGCAATCGTCGGTAATATTCGCAATTAACGCTGAATGGGTGTACACTTGATCACCGATTTTAAACTCGATTTCTGTAGCACCGAGGACGGAGACTGGCTGGCCGGTGGCTGTCTGAAGTCGGTAGGCTGGGGTTTCTGTTTGCCACAAGATGGTGCGTTTCAGCAACTCAGGTCTTATAATAGTCCGTGACGCCCCGGTGTCAATGGTGAAATTGCAAGCACGTTGATTCAGCGTTCCCTCGATGATCAAACTATTTCCGTTGTGGACTTGATTGATGGTGATGGTTGGGGCCTTCAGTTGACCAGCCAGCACCCGCCCCGCGGCCCTGGCGACATTTAGTTTTAACGACTCCTCGTTAACTTGAGTTCCGGAGTCCACACTTCCCCTCTTCCTCTTGGGGCAATCGGTACGAATGTGCCCTTTTTCTCCACATCCATAACACGTCGGAATATAGCGGGACTTTGCCGACGAAGCCACTTCTCGGTGACGTGGTTGCACTGAAGGTGAGACCACCACTTCCCGAACTCTGTGCGTACGTGAGTCTTGTCGTACGGCTTCCACTTCCAAAGCGTGGGCCATCGCACTCTTCAGAGTTTGGTGGTGTCCGAGTCGCACCGTAGCCCTGACTTCAGTATCCCGTAGACCGTCGATGAATGCTTGCACCAGATTTACTTCCACCATCTCCGGTGTCATCGACATGTATGCCCGCCGGACCAGCCGTTCAACCTCTACTCCCCACTGCTGAAGGCTCTCGTTCGACCTCTGCGTTCTCTCGCGAAGTTGCGCGCGGAAAACATGTTCGAGGTGCTTGTCACCATAGCGAGTGTCTAGTCCGTCCATTAGACGCTCCAACGTCCTGCCGTCTGGAGGAAGGTTCTCTAGGAGCAGCAGAGCATCCCCTCGTAGGGCCAAAGTTAACGCCGCGAAAGACTGGTCATCATCCCAGCGGTTCGTCTTGACCAGTGTTTGGAATTGGTATTTAAAAGCCGTCCAGGACGACGTGCCATCAAAACGCGGCATATCAAATTTTGCGGCTGATGCACAGTGGGTGTGCGATGGTGCGCTAACAGCAACGGGTTCGCGTGCTTCGAGCTTGACAATTTTTTTGTTGATGTCCAGCAGGCGATCTTCGTGGCCATCAATTCTGGTTTCGAGGCTATCAGCTCGGGCGGAAACCTCCTTGACCTCTAAGGTGAGATTTTTCACTTTCTCGCCCAACGTGACGAGGCCGTGATCGATTTTTTCGAGGATCAGGTTCTGCTTAGCCTCTTGATCCCGGCGGGCTTCCTCCTGGTTAGCCGCGATTAGGTCCTGGAGCTTACGTTGGTTAGCCTCTTGTTCGCGGCGGGCAGCTTCCATACTAGCTTGCATGGCGGCCAACACTGCGGCGAGGTTAATTTCCGAGGATGGCCCTGTTGGCGCCTCAGCAGCTGCCGTTGCTCCCATACCAGCCCGATCTTCCACTTCCAGACGTTGACGTGCAGCATCCATCTCCACTTGCCTCCTTGTTCGTGGTCCCTGTTCGTCGTCCCTCTGTAGTAATGGCATCTCACTTCTGACACCAGTTGTTACGAACGTGAGTAATTAAATGCCGGTTTACTAGCAGAGAACTTTATTCACCACAAAACAATGACAAATTAGTCCAATCAACAAATAACCAATCACTATAAACACTCAGAGTTCCGTTTAGTATCGCTTAGGTCGCTAGGTATCACTTCACACACTTAGGTAGTTCGCTCTGTATCACTGCCGAAATCAAACTAAACTCGCTTCTAGCCGGGGGCCCGTATTTATATGCGAAGCCATCGACATTTCTCGATACCGACGTTTCAAGGACATTCTAGAACAATAGGGTCTGATCGGGAGGCCATAAATCATTATTATTATTCTCGTAAGTAGGTACTTATCTACCACCTTACATGCGAGTTTCGACTCTATTGCTAATACCGGAAGGTACAAATTCCCTTATCCGCCCACATAACTACCTACTGAATTTCATCTAATAATAATAGTGTATGTCGGACTTTTCTGGAATTTGCCAGGCCTGAGTATGTACTCCTATTCTAGAAGCTTCGCACGGCAATGCGTTTTAATTATTTGATGCTACCCTTGGTTCTGTCGAAGATATAGCGTACTCAAGTTTCACGGCGTAACAATATACATACCAATATTTGCCTAATGTTTATGACTATACTCCGTCGGTTTAGGTAGTTAACTAAAGGTAAACAATCTTGGCATGTCTTTTTATATAAAAGTTGTCTATAAATTGTATGTAAAAATCTTTGCAAATAGGTATTTACCTAAATCGATGTTAGCTAATAAACTAAATTTAAATAAACTTTGTGTATATTTTATACGACCTCTTTAATATAAAAAGACATACCAAGACTGTTTACCTTTAGTTAACTACCTAAACAAACGGAGTATAATAAAAATGAAATAATGAACTAACTGATTGAATCGTAAGGTGAATATACAACACAATTTTATATTCACTTTAAGATTTATCTATCCACACTACTTACATTCCATTCCACATTGTCTATACTACAAATTATGAAACAATATGTTAACAAAATTTGAATTTGTCAGTCATACGAGTATCACTTAAATTTAACGAAAGTATAAGTTGTTTTATAATAATTATGTATTAGTCTATTACTTTATAAGATTTATTTATGTATTTTTTTCTATGGGCCTTAATTGCCTAATAATAAACAATTTATTATTATAATGGCTCTATTATATTAAATTTAAACTTAGCTACCGCAATATATCAAACATGTATGACATTTTTTGCAAAATATCATTCACCAAATGTGTGAAATCTAACATTTATTACTTTACTAATAGAAATACGGATAAATATATACTATACGTAAATCTATGCAACAAAACTTTAATAAATAATTTCGCTTTATTTATACGTATACTATTAATTTCTAAGAAAGCATTACATTTCATGAATAAATAGAAAACTTGAATGTTGGAAAAAATTGTTAACTAACGTGAAAATCTCCTTCACATTTTTGTTCCTATTCACCCGTGTTCCTATTGACCCCTTTTGACTGTAAACCGTTTCTGTCAATCATTTCAAAACTATAAATAATAACATGTCTCATGCGAAGATTGTCGCCACATGCAGGCACTTACTGTATTATGAACAACTGGGGAAACTATAACCACAAATAAAACCTTCGTTTTCCTGCATGAAGTATCTTTTATTTTTAAATCATAACTTACAAGTAATTACATACAATTATATTAAGACTACTCTTACACTACACCAGACAAGAATCGTTTGTAATTCATAAGTAAATACACGCTATTGATATTATTTCATTCGATTTAAAACTAAACATAAAATTGTACTCGACAGTTAATCTCATTTGATATGTTCAATAATATCGCGTCACAAACACAACCACGGCATCTATGAATGTGCGAATTTAATTTGAGCAAATTATTATAAAGTTGGATATAGCCGTCCAGCCCCTAAAGCGCAGTAAAACATGGGGTTCATACGCTTTTTTACTGCGCTTTAGGGGCTGGACGGCAGAATAAGTTGAGGCGTCGACAGCGTCTCGTGCGCGTCTCCTGAGCATTCGTTAAGTATTTGAGCGGAGATAAATCACAAGAATTTGGCACAAGTTCCATAAGTTAACGTTATCGTATCGTACCGTACCTACACCTATCATAAGCACATCGTATTGCACTCTCTGTCTCCTACTCTCCCAATAAGCTCGTCACTTTCGTCAGCTGCCTCCGAGTCTTATGCTGCGGCCAGACTATGCTCCTCGCGCTGCTCATCGCTCTGCTCCTCGCGCTGCCGTGATTTGCCGCGATGTTGCTCTCTCTCTCTCGCGCGCAAAGACCGACAAGATAGGGAGCAGTGGGCAGGACGAGGAGCATGACGAGTAACGTGGCCACACTATGTCTCTGCCTCCTTTCCTCGTTACTTCCCATGCTACTCGTCGAGTGTGTGGCCGCGGCATTACGTATACAGGACACACTCGTGGCATTGTCAACTTAAACATATACCTACTTAAACCAATTTAAAAAATTAAATACAAAAAATCACATAACATGCACAACGCTACGTCAAAAAGCTGCCGAAATAATGATTTATATATTGTTCTAGTCGACGGCGACGGCGAGTGCGCGTCGTTACTGGCCTTGTATGTACTCTTAACTATCATTATATTCATTGTAAATAAATAAAAAATATTAAAAACAATATAAAACATCCGAAGTATAAAGATTGAGGAACTTTACGATTTATAAATTTGAAGTAAATGATGTCTACGAGATTCGTGCAGAGTTCATAGTTGTACAACTTATTGTCTCTAACTGCTGCTCGACTTGAAAGATTAAAAACAAGCCCGGCTTCAAGTGAGCCGGGACATTGTGCCACAACAAACTGCATCTTGTTTTAGTTTGGGCGTATTTTGAGGCGTCACGATACCCTGACAGCAGTTGAGAACGGTCCCTAATACATGACCGCTATGGCACGTCGCGTCGTAATCCAAGAAAAAGTCCTAAGTACCTACATATATTGTTTGATCTCACTTACGATACGAATATAAATACTTTGAATATAAGTGTTCTTGTTAGAGGACAGTATACAGTAGGCAAGAGTATATCGGTTATTTACAACTCTACAGATTGATCACATTTCATTTATGAGACATCCACGTTACCTATCTACTGTCGCCGGCGCGCGCAGGCTCGCGGCGACGTTACAACATATTGCTATGTACTACAATATAGTGAGATTCTGATTAGCTCGCTTGTACAGGTCGCTCGAGTGTCACACGGCGACACGCGCTTTATTTCCTTTTTGGTCAAAATAAATGAGAGCTGACTCAACATCTAACGTAACTTAATTAATAAATATATCCTTCAAATGACACGGCAGTGCCGCACAGTCGGACTATTCCTAATATATATGATCAGTAGCGAGTCTTCGTAGACGCGACTGATCGCTACTTGTATACCTACGTCGAGAAATTACAGGGTTTGGTCAAGTTTTCTTTAAATAGACAATTTAAATGTAATATCGAATATGTTTGAAGCTACGTGTCAAACATGAGAAGGTTAGGCCTCGTAGATACGGCGAGTGTCGTGTGGGGGTCGGTGACGGCGCGTGCGCTCCACGCCGGGCGCGGCGCCTACAGCAGCGCGGCGCGCTCGGGCGTCGGCGACGCGTCGCGCGCGCGCTCCGCTAGCAGGTTGGCGTGCTCCTGGAGACAGACCACAACGTCTTCAATATACTGCTACACGCAGATGTATTACAATTTATGGGTTAGGTACAATGAAATTTGAACTTTATTACATAAGACAGCATTTGTTGTGTATCGCGGATTCTGAATTCAAATATTACATTTATAGATTGTATTCAACCCAAAAAGTGCAATGAACTGCAATGTGGTATCGGACCGTTGGTATCTAAAATATATGGATATTAATCTTTCATTGGAAATGGTGACCGCATAAGGTATCTCGATTATGAGAACCTGTGCTTAGTTGTGTCACTAAGCACAGGTTCTCATAATCGATTCGAGATCAGTCACACACTGGCTGTGAAACGCGTGTCCCTTTCAGATTAATAAGTGGCGAACTACTTGGTTTTATTTCTTTTACATTGTGAATTAGTTTGTTCGAGTAGAAATAACGAATGCATGCCACGGCTATCAGTAATAGGTTGCCACGATAATCGTTTTAGTGATGGGCGACCGCACGAGGCAATTTTTCGTATTCTGTTCTAATTAGCCGTCTAAACCCATAACTAAGAGGTTAAACACATTAGCGAAAACTGTGATCATAGCTCCTTAGCTGTGTGTGGCTGTGTGACGTCAGCGTCAGTGTGACACGCACCGCGATACGTTCGTGTGGGAATAACTACACAAACCTTACATTACATGGTTTGTTGAGCTTCACAAAAACTGAAGGCTTCCGCGTTTCTGACTCACGCTAATTGAAGACGTGTTGAGTTAGCGACAGAGGGGGAAATACATTTTTTCCATGATTGCCAAACGATGCGGTACTTACTTATCCTCGGTGATGTTGAATATGACATTTGGTTTTTTGTATATCTCTAGAATGCCGATGTAAAAACCGCG
The DNA here is from genome assembly GCA_030763345.1 of Mythimna separata. NCBI lineage: Eukaryota > Metazoa > Arthropoda > Insecta > Lepidoptera > Noctuidae > Mythimna > Mythimna separata. The sequence continues at coordinate 183,615 of CM061188.1, read as the reverse complement.
CGCTTGACCTCCCGCGCGTCCTCCTCTACTCGTCTGATGAGACGCGCCTCACCCACACTGGCGCGCCTCACAACATTGCCAATAACATTGCAAAGTTATTTAATTTATTATATCATAAACCGAAATGTTACTCGTTGGAAGGAGCGTCGAATGTCTCAACTGACCGCAAGCAGATGAATATTTAATTTGAACACGACGGATTAATTTGACTGAATATTACTATGTATCTATAATAGTACCTAATAACTAAGATTACAATAAATTATATCATCTTTCATTATAATCGTGACTAGTTTTCATATCTCGTATTAATTAAAGTTACTGTATCTATATTGTGAAGAAGCTTAGTCTGAAAAGTCGAAATAGAGCCTCCGCGGCCGTGACCCGGCGCGGTGACCCCGGCGGCGTCAAGGTCACTATACTTTGTACTTTATTTTTTATTCCGATTCCGTGATTATAATTTTGCAGAACGATAGAGCTTGACCTGGGTAGCACAGATTAATTAATTGAATAAAAATATGTATTTATTTCACACTGGCCTACAGGGCTCTTATAAAACGTCAAAAGTTAGCGCACAATTCAAATTGGTCTTCTTCAATTCAATAGCGAAGAACGGGCAAAAAAGCATCGTAACTCGATTTAAAAAATATTGGTTTTTACGATGATACCATTTTACTTTTTAATATTAGTGTAGACCATCATCACCAAGGGCGTGTTATGTTCCTTTGTGATAACTTTTTTAACTTGGGCAAAGCTACTGGTAGAAGCTAATGATACTCGTATTTAACACAAAAGTCATTACTGAAGTTATCAGAATGCTCAAAATTATGTGCAATCATTACAAAAACAATACATTAAAGGTGGAGCTACCAGGAAAGCCCCCTATACAGAAGTCTTTACTAAACAAACTTGTCTTCAACATAGTCTTTAATTTTGGTGTGGAATTTAAACTTTCTTTCGCATAGTTTTATAAAAGCCACAAGAGGATCCCGTGGTATAATATTCAATGTTCGTTTCATGCCAGACGAACAGTCGTGTTGTAATCCAAATATAAAAAAGAAACGTGGCATGTGAGGGCTCATATGGTTCATTACATTTATTAGGCTTATCATTCGTTGTTAATATTAGGTAGGTAATTGAAATTATTTAAATACTATTTCAGAAAAAAAAATCCTATTGGATAAGTTAAAATTCTTAAAAACAATCTCTACTACTCGTGTGGCAACAGAAGCATTTTTTTTTTATTATTGTTAGGCTCTTTTATTATTCTTTGATCACTATCTCACCTCATGGTAAGCGATGATGTGATCGACGTTGGAGCACGCTTGTTCAGAAGTACCTAACCTATTTACTCTTAGAGGCTTAGAGACTTAGAGGCATGTAACATAATATCCTATTAGCTAAGAAGTGGTGTGTGTGTGGGCGTGAGATGTGGCGTTGGTGGCGCGTGCGTTACCTCGGCGGGGTTGTTCTGCTGCGGCGCGTACATGCTGTCGTACACGGGGTTCGCGAAGTGGTTGCCGCCGTTCTGTTCCAAATAAATATAAACACTTAATAAACAAACCAACATAATAATACCATCTAAATTACAACATTAGGTACCTACAATATTTATTACAAACGCCTGCCAGTTATTAGCGGTCATTTAATTCATTCGAGCTGTGTAGGTGGGAAAGTCACATTGAGCCGCATTCGAGTACAAACTAGCACTCGATATAATAATAATAGAAGAACTGGATTCCACCGCGAGACGGCTCGCAGACAACCGGCGCTATCACATGCATATACATACATTTGTTTTTTATTTGGAATATTTTATATTTTACGTAATTTTATGACTTTTGTAATTTAAATTTTATTATTATTGGACTATTGTGTTTATACCTACGCCTTTCTAGACAAAACATGTTGAACTTATTTTTGTAATCATTCCAAATATTTTTTAAGTTTTTGACAAATTCAATGTATGTTATCTAATTTGCCACTTATTTACATACTGAGGTTTATGCATCCTCACGCTGTATCTAACATCCAAAAACTTGTGATCCCGTCGAACTGCTATCATGGGCTACGTTTTTTGTTAGCTGTAGCTGTTTGTAAGATCTAACTCGAAACTTTTTTGTATTGTAAAATTTGATAGGTTTTCATTGAAAAATAGTTTAATCAGTTATCAAATTCAGATTCTTAATCTAGAAGCCGGAGGTGACTGTAGACACTAGGTAGATGGTGTAGTGTGGGGCTCACATTGTGCGTGTGGTTGTTGTGCGGCGGGTCGAGCTCGTCCTCGCCCGCCAGGTACATGGGGTTGCTGATCTCCACGTTGTCGGGCAGGCGCGCGTGCACGAAGGCGCCGCGCCGCCGCCGCGCCCACAGCGCCGCCAGCAGCGCGGCCAGCAGCGCCAGCAGCGCCAGCACCGCGCCCGCCCACGCTCCGCCCGCGCCTGCCCCCGCTCCCCCCGCAGGCGCCGCCGCCACCGGCTCGCCCGCCGCCGCGTGCGGCGCCGTGCAGCTCGCGCCCTCCAGGCACGCGCAGTACACGGGCCCGGGCTCGGTCGGGCTCACTGTGCACAAACAAACATTACTTTATACGTTGTCCCACATTACGAATTACAGTTCGTCCACTATAAGTTGGCGAGTGTGAAGTTAGGCTCTGCAAATTTCGGCGCTTGAAATATCGTACAAAAATAAAGGTTTTAAAAAAATAAATTCAATTTGCAGTTCTTATTGCTGTTAAAAACAGTTATTGGCATTAAATTTTTTTAAAACCTTTATTTTTGTACGATATTTCAAGCGCCAAAATTCGCAGAGCCTAACTTCACACTCGCCAAGTTATAGTGGACGAATTGTACTCCTGTATTATGGGTGCAGCGTTCATAAAAAATTTACATACGCAAGACCCGGAAAGTCGGCTAAATATTTACTTCATGCGGCAATCGAACCCGCGACACGTAGTGAGAAGCCAATCGCTACATTACTGCGCCGTCAGATTGTGTACGGGGACAGGTTAAAGCAAGATTCTGACCCTAACTGCTATGCCGGATGTCGTAGGTTCGATTCCCACCCAGGACAAATGTTTGTGTGATGAGCACGATCATTTGTTCTGTGTCTGGGTGTAATTTATCTATAATATGTATGTATTTAGAAGTATATAAGTATGTTTATCAGTTGTCTAGTACCCATAACACAAGCTCTGCTTAGCTTGGGACTAGATGGCGTTGTGTGAAAGTTTTTTTTTTTTTTTTTTTTTCCTTTGTGGCAATTGAGCCGGTTTCGACTATTCTGCCAGTGTCACGTTGGGTTGTGTGAAAGTTGTGGAATATTATTATTATTAAGCAAAAAATTTGAAACTGGGCTCGTTCATTCTATCGTAAATCTATTGCTGCTCATCAGGCAATATTTCGGTCAAGAGTGGAGTCATAAGGTTATAATGAGTTGGTACTCACGGTCAGGTCCCCAGACGCAGAGCGCGGGCGGGCGGCAGGCGCGCGCGGCGCAGGCGTGGTCGTGGCCCACGTAGTGGTCGCAGCGCGCGCCGCCCCACGCGCCCGCGCACGCGCACGCGCGCCCTGTCGCCGTCCACACGCAGTGCCCGCCGTGCGCGCACGACCCCGACCCGCACTCCAGGTGTCGGCCTGCAACACAACACACATTGTACACGACGCCACTAGGACAAGCACACACGATCATTACATGTTGGGGCTGGAAGCGCAGCGGACCGCCCTCCTCGGTAGCTAACCTAAATCCGTCATTTTAAACTAGTATAGATATTAAAGAAATCAAATTGAGAGATTATTGAATATATGCAATAGATACCTACTGTTTAAAAGTTCTGATATGAGTACGATCACATTACATACATACAAGTCAGTACAGTCGCTTATGTCTTAGGCTACTTTTACGCTAAAATGCGCGGCAGAGCTAAGCCATGGGAGCTGTGGCCTGATGGTTCACTACGGAACCCAGCCGCTGGAAATAGTAGATTATGTGAATAGGGAATAAAGCAGTGTCTTTAAGGCGAGGGCGGCATGTTGAATTCCGAACAAAACGATGGTTGCTAAGTTTTTATGTATATAATTAACTCCCGAGCATAGCGAGGGAGTTAATAGAGAAACCTGAGTGAAGTGAGGAATTCAAGCCGCCCAAGACAAAGACAGCTTTATCCCCGTGTTGGATACTCTACTTTTTACACCATCTGTGAGATAATTACAAGTCTATTACGATTAATTAGCTACTATATATCGTATAAAATAAATTATAAGTAAATTAAAAAATATAGAGCATTATTTACAAGTTAATCTCAACAATCACGAAATCGAAATGAGAAACAAACAAAATGCACTACTTCAATATTCGTTACTCTTTTTTAGAACCTTCTTAACCTTTTCCCAAGTACATAACCACATTTATTATTCTTTTTTTTGTTAGTGGCTAGTTTCGTTTTTGAATAAATTTGTTTGATGTACATGACATACATTTTATTCACTGAAGGAATTTCTTTTTATCATAACGGTATTTGACAAGTAAGACAACCTACCAAAGACATTATTTTAAAAACTTTTTCCGCAATAAAACATAAACTTAGGCATTATGATCAAAAGCCCTTGCCTTCCCTTATAATTTATAAGAAAACACATTTAATTTTTTACCGCCATGTCATATTTTGTGTGTTTGTGTTATTTAATAATTGGATAATGGCATTAATTCATGGTAGAGAATGTAGAGATATATCTTGACAATTAAAAAAAAAACACCGCTTTGGATTTTTAGCATCATTGAGCGAGCGGTATTTGGTGAGTGAACTTTAATTATTTATTTATTTAAAAATTGTATGCACTAGTAGGTAACACTGTACAAAGGCAGTCTTAATGCCTTTATAAGAATAATTCTACTTTCGTTATAAAAATATACCCTTGCCCCTGATGCACATAGGGGTCAACGAACTTATAATTTCATTAGTGTAACGGAAGTATTAGTTAAACTTGAGCCGCCGCGTCGCCATGATCGCTAGGCCGGCCGGACACACTCCGGACAGTGCAGTACCTAATTAACAAGTTGATGAGAGCAAGTAAACAGTGTCGCTGCGGGTCAGGAGGCTCGCGCGCGGGTTGCGCAACCGCGACCGGTCGCGCGGCCTTGACCTATCGCAACACGCGCGCCGCCAACCTGCACCGCACTCCCGTGAGATGCCGTCAAACAGTTCCGTTCTATAGCCTACTTAACCTATCACATACCCGCAAAACGAGACAATAGTAAAACAATAACAGCGCGGTCTCATAGGACCGGTCGGGGATTCATGAATTAAAGCCTCTTTATTAAAGGCTACGGTAAAGATTTTGAAAAAATAAATAAATAATAAATCCAACAATATTTTACAAAGAAATGGCCAATATTGAGATGGTATAATTATTTTAAAGCTCAACTTAAACCTGTGCGGGCGCCCCGGTGGTGTCGTGTATCGGTTGCGTTAGCTCGAGCTAGTACTTACTAACTTATTCAATTATTTTGCCCTGGTAACATTAGTAACCTATTAAAATATTGAGTCGATACAGTAAAGTATACAGCCTTCATTCATTAATGTCAGTAAACTTAGTACAAACATAGGTCAAATTATTTAATGTTCTTACAGTCATGCGCCGAAAATAATAAAGTAGGTAAGTTTTTTTCATCGTTTAGGAGACGCGGGCGCAGGCCGGTCGGCCGGACACCGCAAAGTTCCAAGTAATGCCGATTCACTATCACACGTTTGAAAAGGTACTTTACCTGCTTTTTATATCGCTGAGATCTTAGCTATCAATAGTGTTATAATTTGATGTGCATTATTAGCATTATCGGCCCTGTGATGTTCCCATTGTTGGGACTCAGGCCTCCTCTCTAGGAGATAACTTTGTATAGGCGTAATTCACACTGTTTCTATTATCTTTTCTGTAACCATTGACTAGATCTTTACTGATTATAAAGCTTACGAGGATTAGGAAAGCTGCGAATTACTTAAGTAATGTTATACAATATTGTAGTTGCTATAGTACGTGTATAACGGTGATTGTGGACACGAGTTAAGGCTGATTGTGACTTAGTTCATGAATCCCCGACCGGTCCTATGAGACCGCGCTGTTATTGTTTTACTATTGTGTCTCGTTTTGCGGGTATGTGATAGGTTATAGCATAGCATCAGCCTTGTAATGTTCTCACTGCTGGGACTCAGGCCTCCTCTCTAGAAGAGAGAATGGGCCGTAATCTACCACGCGGGCCCAGTGCGGGTTGGTGGATCTCACATGTCTTCGAATTTTTAGTTCTATGACATGCCGGTTTCCTCACGATGTTTTCCTTCACCGTTTTGAGAGCAACGGTGATGAATAAATTACACAAAGTAATGCGTCTGGCTGGGTTTGAACCCGCGACCTACAACTTGTAGGTAAGTCAGGGCAGTTGGCACTGGGCCACCCCTGCTCTCAATACTTATTTATTGATAATAATTATTAGCTACTCAGACATACGTTTCCCGCTATAAATAAATCCTGTTCCTGCTAAGTCAAATCAAAGTACGCCACGTCTCTCAAGAGCAAACGCTCGAGGTTGCCATCATACGGATGTTTCATATTCACTCAAAAAAGTATTTAGTTAATCAATAGGTATAATAACGTGGGTAATATAAATCATTATCATTTCAGCCGAGTGGTGGTAATCACTCCGCTGTCTTAATTGTGCGTTGTCCAGTTCATCGATTAGGTAATGCGGTAACTAATAAGCTTCTCCACGAAAAACACCTAATAGATTCATTAAGCTACTACGAAATTGGAATTACCATTTTCGGTTCAAAAATGTCGCAAAAGCTGCGTTACGTATAGTTATTAGTTGTAAGTGTCACAAAATAACGAGCCGACATTGTTTGTGTGAGAAATTCGATGAGAAACTTTCGCCATTCAGTTTAGTAATTGGTGTACCAAAGCATAAAGGCTGGTAGTGAGAACATTTTTAAGTAAAATGAAGATAAATAAATAAATTTTGTTAAGGCAGTGATAGAAGTCGCTGCCTCAAGCCGCCCCACAGGACCACCACACGCTGCCGAGGCGCGAGCCTGCGCTAGCTCGAGCCGGCGTGTGTTCGCGGGCAAACAGCTGATCGCTCACCTTCCCGCGCGCGCCTCCTGCGCGCTCCAGCCATCACTCAGTCACTATGTCACTGCACTAGTAATCACGTACACTACCGCCGACGTCACCGTCGCGTCATCACGCACGCGTATGGACGGACACACAGTTTCACGTATAATAGTAAGACGTAAAGTGTGTAGGGTGGTGTGACCGGCGCCCGCGGCCGCGCTGTGGGCACTGCGCGCGCCGCCGCGCCGCCGCGCTATTAATGTTCACTAGAGTTGACGACAGCGCGTGCGGTGTGCTCAAACAATCATTTAATAGTTTGTAAACACGGGTATCGACAATGCTGTGCGCACCGGCACTGTCCTGCGGACCAGCCAAGTTGTCCACTGGCGACCACATACGCACCCCTGCATCATAGACGACCACTGAGGTGAACCTGAGCCAGAATTCCTTAGATTTCATAAGAAAAGTGCTATAAAAACTTAGCGATATTACAGAAAAACCGAAGGAGATTGAGAAGAGCTGTCCATGCCTCACGTGGTCAATCCCTTACGTTTTGGAATGTGGACAATGACTAACAGCGTGACACTTTGCCTCGGACTGTCGGGGTGAGCACTGCGCGCACCGGGCGCCACACCGCCGCCGTGACGACCACTGAACACACGGGCAGGAGACAGTGCTCACCTACCACTCACCACATATCGAGATCACGAGCTCGTGCACTTGACACCAGTCATTAACATCATGTTGTACTCCTCATGGTCACGGCCTCCCGGCACAGACGCCAGTGCAAAGTGCAGTGTTCAGGTCAACTACAGTTCTGAACTGCGTTCATGGACACAATCAATGATACAGCTCATTGATTGTCTCCATCAACGCAGTTCATGTATTAAATGAATCTGATTTAGTGCACGTGGCGTGTGTAGTGTACTGCGCTGGGTCTTCTTGTAGTTACATCCTGACACAGAGGTAGGGTAACCAACCCGCACTGGGCCCGCGTGGTGGACTACGGTCCATTCCCTCTCTAAAAGAGGAAGCCTGAATTCCAGCAGTGGGAGCATTATAAGGCTGATGCTATGCTATGCTACAGAGGTACATGAAGCAGTGATGACGTGGTCCACATAAGACCGGTTCTCGGTAGATCGACGACCTGGTGAAGGTCACAGGAATCCGCTAGAAGTGAAGACCGAAGCAGTCCTTGCGGCAATGTTCATAAAGGCCTGTGCAACAGTGGACATCTGCCGAGAGGTGTGACTTAACGACGCGAGTTATTTGCTGCGATCTTATGATGACATATGCGCTAGTGTACATTGATTGGCGGCTGACCGCGCGAGTTAACCTGTTAAACGAGCAGAACATGCTAATGTCCCGAGCGAGCGTCCAGCGCAGCAATCAATGTTGATTGATTGTAGTATCGCGGGCTACATCAAGGCGCCGCCGTGACGTCACGCTGTCATTAGCAGTTGTTAAGTAATGAAGACAACTCGGGGCCGCCAACTGAGCTCACAATGTAGCGCGCTCACTCGAGGAGGCCGCCGATAATCGCCTCGCATTTACATATTGCTAACTAAACTTTTTTATAGCAACAGCACATCAATTCTATTGATTGAGTGTTACAAGGATAACCGATAAACGATAACTTCTTAGTAACATATACTATAAATAAGCAGTAAAGTTTTCCTGAGAAACGCCCAAGTAAAAATTATTAAAACCAAAAAAACCCAAGTGCAGAAACAATTAGCTAACCGAAAACATGGGGGAAAAGTTATCGCAGGCGGAGCCTGGGAGCAGAAAGGGGGTGCCAGGGAGCTTGGAGGGACGGGGATCCAGGGGGCAGAGATGGGGAGCCGAGGAGCAAGGATGGGGAGACAGTTATTTTTCTCCGAGAGCCCAAACCTTTGATATCTCTTCAAAAGACCTTCCAAATTCTACCACATTGTAGGCTGCAGGGAGCAGCAAAAGACATAGGTGCAGAAACATATTGAATGTATAAGTCCATTACACTTGAACAACATAATCATCCAGACGCAATCGGGTCAACAACTAATCAACCGGATGAAAGTCAAAAGTACATTATCAGTCACAGGTTATCAATTAATTCAAAAAGGATTGATAATCATTTATCCTTTTTGCATTAATCTAAAAGAGTAATTATGTCCTGAGCTGAGATGTGGCGAGCACATACACACGCTGATCGCACTTGAACGTCCATTGCGAGAGTATTTATAGACGTTTCCAAGAAGTTCGGCTTCGTGATGGTCGGTGCGACCTTCACCTGCGCGCGCGTGCCACTTCCACGTAGCGATACTGTCCAGCGTGTGGCCACATGGGCACGCTGGCGTATCCGCGCTCTGTCCCTGGGCACTCGCGTCACTGACTCAGACCGCTTCGTACATCAACAGGTACTGGAGCCCGGTGACGTCATAAACTTAGCTACTAGCTCTTAACGACCTGCAAACATCACCAACTTGTGACTTCTCCAACCTGACTTTTCCAAATCGATGGTCGACGTCAATCGTAGAGATCAGGCCAGTGGTGCCTGGCAGCTGGATTACGTGTATTAATACAACTACATGGTTTACATTTTTATGGGGTCTTGATTAAACTTTGATGTGATTATTATCAAACCATCGCTGGAGACTTGTCAGCGCGGGCGAGTGTTAAGGAAAACGTGAATCTGGCGCAATCAGTAGACCTGATCTGACGCGCTCGTACTTCCCCGCAGCCGGCCGCGCCGCGCCGCTTACTACACACTCGTTATGTATTATTTATACGTTACTTCACGCTTCTCAGTGTCAACGGGTTTTGTCGCAGCCTTTGTTCAATTAAAGAAAGTTCACGCTAAAAATAATGTACTTATGCAAAAACAAGGCGTCGCGTAAACACCAAGATTATTTGTGTTTATTTATTTCAAAGTCTTAGTCAATCTATATATATAAAAATGAAACCCGTTTTCCTATGTCACGACATAACATGAAAACGGCTTGACCGATTTGGCTGTTTTTTTTAAATGTTCCTTGAAGTTCAGTGATGGTTCTTACGGAGAGAAAAATTCTAAAAAAAAAATTTAGGTAAAGTAGGGTAGGTAGGGTAGTGTAGGGTAGGTAGGGTAGTGTAGGGTAGTGTAGGGTAGTGTAGGGCAGTGTAGGGTTGTGTAGGGTTTTTTTTTTTTTTTTTTTTTTTTTTTTTTTTTTTTTTTTTTTTTTTTTTTTTTTTGGCAGGAGTGGGAAATCCTCATGGACATCCAGACTGCCCCACTGGTAGGGCAGTCTGGGTAGTGCCGGACTCCTACCGGCTAAAACCACACTCCTGCCTTGTCTTATCGGCACTCCCTGCCCTGAGCAGAGTCGTTGGAAAATCAGTTTTTGTTTAAGTAACGTTTTGTTTTTTTTTTTGTATGATTGTTTATGTTTCGCGATTTATTTAGTTTGCTTTTATTTTATGTAGTTTATATTTTAGTTTTTATGTATAGATATGTATTTTTATTTATATATTTTTATTGTATATTATTAATCCTTTATATATAACTAGATATTTGGATATATAGATAGATATTTTAGTATTTATGCCATCCTAATTATTTTCTCTCTCTCCTCAAGGGTTGCGCAAACGCTTGGTTGCCCCAATACTCTGCGCTTGCTTGAGGCCTTCCTTCTGTGACGTCTTTTCTGCTTTGCCTTTAATAATATAATTACTTTTGATTGGTGTTTATGTGTAATAGTTTTATATATATGTATATATATATATATATTTGTTTTTATTACCAGTGATATTGTTTTTGTTTCCTATATTGTCATATTTTTATGATTTATTTATTCTTTTTTATTACGACTTCTGCTATTTTTCTTGTGTATTCTAAAAATTTAGTTCGTTTCTTGTTATTCCTCATTATTTCTTGTACCGTATTTTTAGTTATTTTTTGTCCTATTTCCTGTTCACTATCATACCTTGCTCGGCCGAAGATCGGGCAGTCGAGCAAGATATGTAGGGCGGATTCGTCAACTCCAGGTGCGCAGGCGCACGATGGGTCCTCCTTACATTTGAACTTGACCAGATATTCGGAGAACCCACCGTGCCCTGTCAGCATTTGCGTTATGATGCTGTCTAGAGGTATCTTTCTGACGATATGGTACCCCTCGATGGCATCGGGGAAGAAGACCTTGGTTGTCCCGGCTGTTTCTCCTGATCGATACCTCCGGTTCCATTCGTCAAGGGACTCACGTCTGATTTGCCCCTTGACGAATGAGACCGGACATTTGTCGTAATCGGGGGCTCGCTTTAACGTCAGGGCAGCCATTTTTGCCAGGCAGTCGGCGCGTTCGTTGCCCGCAAGTCCTGCGTGGGCTTTTAGCCAGAACAAGGACACAACTTTGCTCTGGCCAAGGGCTGTCCGGAGATTCTTGCGGGCCTCGACCGCCAGGGGATGCAGGGAGCCGTTGTTGACTACTGTCTCCAGCGCAGACCTGGAGTCACTGTATATGGCGAAGCTCTGCTGAGCACCTCGAATAATGTGACCCGTGGCTCTGCTTATGGCCAGGAGCTCCGCCTGATAGACGGTGCCGTAAGATGGCAGTTTAAGTTTGACGGCCTTGGTTTCCGCTGTTCCCTCCCATAGGGATAAAGCGGCTCCAACCTTACCGTCGATTTTGCTGCCATCTGTAAAGATCTTGACGGCAAAGTCACTATTCGTGTTGAGTTCTTCCTCGTCTATCAGGCTCTTGAACTCCAGGTGCATATGTGTCGCCGGGTGTCCATTTTCGGTGTGCCCCGCTCTCCGCTCGACCTCCCTGTCCGCCAGGTCTGGTCGGGGTACTCCCCTCTTTGCTTCATACAGGGCAGCCGCCTCCTGTATACGAATATCGAGTGGGAGTATCCCGGCGAGAAGCAGTGCTGCGTTCAGGGAGACCGTGCGGTAGGCTTTGCAGAGCTTCTGCGCGAATCCGCGCTGGATAGCGTTCAACTGTTTCTTGACTCCCAGCTTCCCCACTGCCGGAGCCCAGGCGCTCGCCGCGTACATAATCACTGGTTCTATTACGGCGTTATAAATTATTCTTATGACATCTGCGTGGAGGCCCCAACTGATCTTGGCCGCCCTCGACAGCTGCCCGTAAATTTTAACTACTTTTTTACATATATTATTAATATGTTTATTAAATGTCAGGCAGCTGTCGATGGTAAGGCCAAGGATTTTTATTTCTTTAGACATGTTGATGCTGATCCCGCCCATGCTCAGGAGTGGTTCGTCATATTTAAGCTTGCGTGTAACCACCATCGCCTGTGTTTTATGGGGTGCAAACTTTAACTTGTTTTTAACTCCCCACTCCCCAACATAGGCGAGGGCAGCGTTGGCCTGTCTTTGAACCTCCAACGCAGTGTCTCCGTCGACAACCAGGACTACGTCATCGGCGAACGCCTGGCAATAGATGCCCCTGTCAGTCAGCGCCTTCAACAGTGGGTCGAGGACGAGGTTCCACAGGATGGGACCCCCTATGGAGCCCTGGACACACCCCTTGGTGGTTTTTACGGAGTGTGTCTCACCGCCGTATCTTACCTCGACCCTTCTGTCCTGAAGGTAGCTGCTGATTAAGTCCCTGATATTTCCGGGACAACCCTCCTCCCTCAGTCTGACCTTGATGGCCGGCCACCATGCGCTATCGAAGGCTCCCTCTATGTCCAATGAGATCACAGTTATCAGCTTTTTCAGTTTCAGCTTTCCTCTTATATGTCCCATTAGGTCATAGAGGGAGTCTTCGGTGCTCTTTTGGGGTACGAAACCGTACTGACGGACGCTCATTTTGGGGAGAAGGTGCCACTTCAGTCTCCCCACGATCATTTTTTCGAGCACCTTGCCTAAGACCGGGAGCAGTCCGATCGGCCTGTAGGACTTAGGCTGGGAGTAGTCCTCCTTGGCGGGTTTCCGCAGGACAATGACGGCCGCTTCTTTCCAGGGCTTCGGGAAGTGGCCCAGCTGCAAACACTTGTTTGCGATGGCCAGGAAAGTCCCTGGATCCTGCGAGACCACTCGCGCGCAGATATCTGCCGTGAAACCGTCGGCACCCGGGGCCTTCTTCGGGTTAAAGCTCTCCACGGCCACTCTCAGCTCCTGCTCCGTGAACGGGGGATCATGGTTGTCATCATGTTCCCCGCTCACGGATTCGGCTTCTCGTCGGGTGGCCTGGTGGTCTGCGTTATCCTCGCTCACCCGATCCTCCGGGTAGAAGGTCTCAGCGAGCAGTCTCGTCGACTCCTTCAGGCTCAGGAACTTCCCGTTGTATTTTAAGGGGACGTCTTCAAGTCTTTTCGACGTGCGGCCGATCACCCTATAAATACCTTCCCAAAGCCCCTCCTTGTCCTGTCTCCCGCAAAACTCCTTCCAGCTCTCAGTCTGAGCAGCCCTGGTCCTGGCAAAGTACTCGTCCTTCTTTTGCAGGTACTGGTCAATCACCCCGGCCTTCCGGGAGGGGGCCGCGCAGCGTATTCGTCTCTTCCTGGTGGCGACTTCCCTCTTCAGGGTAGCTAACTCATTGGACCACCACGGCAAGGTGAGTTTTGTGTGTGCGTTTATGCGTGGAATGTGTTCAGTGCATGCTTTGTGTATATTGTTTGTGAGTGTGTTTATTGTGTGTTCAAGTTGATGAGTGTTGCTGATTTGTTTGACTTCCGACGGGCTGATTTTGTGATCTGCGTTTAACTGGGCCAGTTTCTCACGAAACTGACTCCAGTTTGCCTTTTTTGTATTGTAGAGCCGCGTCGTCCGTTTTATGTGTGTGGTCTCACCTTTTTTCAATGTTATATTGAAAGTTATGCCGTTGTGGTCCGAGTTCGTCAGGCTCTGGTCCACCTTCCAGTCGCCCACCAGGTCGAGTATGTCCATCGTGCACGCGGTGATATCGACGTGACTGGTGTACGTCCTCCCCCCCCGAATGGTTTCGAAGGTCGGAGTGTCACCGACATTAAGCACCTGCATACCGATCTGATCAAGAGCGCCCACCAGACTGTCTCCCCTGGAGTCTGTGACTCCGCTGCCCCACCAAATACTCTTTGCGTTCGAGTCCCCCCCGATGAGAAGCCTCGCCGTGTTTGCCGCTGCTATCCTTCTGAGCTGCTCCAGGTATGGCTCTATGGGAGTGTCTGGCTCGAAATAAAAGGAGGCCAGCGTGATTTCCCAGGCAGCCGTGCGGATTTTCACGACCACGATGTTGTTAGTCGTGATTTCTGGGCACTGTATGACTTCGAGGTCGTTATTGAAGACGGCGATTGCTGCCTTTACAGTGCCCCCCGGACGGCTGGTGTTCTGGAAAATCCTGGCCCCCCTGTACGGCTTTAGGGTTCCGACTCCACCCACATACGGCTCCTGAAGCAGTGCAACAGCGATTTTGCGATTGGCGGCCTCCAGCATGAGCTCGTCCGTGGCCAGTCGCATTCTTTGCAGGTTGGCCTGGACGAACCCGTGCCTCCTGACCTCGCCTCGGGGAAGTACTCCTGCCGTTGTGATCGCTGCGGCGCCCTTAGCAATACGCAACGGTGGATCGCGCTATTGCGTCCCACCGCTTGCGTAGGGGGCAGTCCGTGCTGAAGCTATTATGAGCTAGATGGTCGTGACCCGCTTTTTTGCAATTACAGCATTTGGGGGGTTCCCCGGCCAGACGTGTTGGACATTCTGCTCTCAGGTGAGCGTCACCGCAGTGCGAGCAAAGGTCGTCCTTCCCGGTGCAGTGTTTTCGGCCATGGCCAAAACCAAGGCACCTCGTGCACTGTACTAGGGGGGTTTGATCGAACACCCTCACCCTTTGCAAATCAATATGTGCACGACCTGCCTGGGTCAAGACCTGCCATACTGGGGGGGAGACTTGTACAACCACATGATTTTCATGTGGGTTTCGTGCTCGCCTGCGGTATTTGACAGTGACTCTCACCTCATCCTTCTTCAGCTCGCCCAGGAGATGTTGGTTCTGTTTGAGGATCGCTTTGGTGATGTCATCGTCTGTGTTATAAGATAAAACATCCGTCAACACCACCAGAGGATCCCTATTTACCGCCTCCTCTACCTTTAGTCCGGTCGCGGAGTCCCCCAATCTGTTCTTCACCATATCTAGTTCTTGGCGAGTCTGGCACCCTATGACCACTTTCTGGTCTCTCGCCTTACGGACTTTGTCAACACGGATTCCCGTCTCCTTGGCGTCCACCGCGATTCTAATTTTGTCGACGACAGCGCCACTGGTGTCGTTCGTGTCTTCGGAGCTTACAATGAGCGAGTGCAGCGGCCGCTGCGGCACATATTGCTTATCCGCTCCGGCCGCGACACTCGCGTAGCTCCGACTGCGGGGGGAGGAGAGATGAGCAGGGGGTCGATTATCAAGTTTTTCGCAGAGTGTGCGTGTATAGAGCGCACATTCTGCGATCTGCTTTCTGCTCTCCCTTACCTCTTCAAGCACGTCCACCATTGTTGGCACCCTAGCACCATCGTCCGACCCAGTCTGAGTAGACACTTCCGTGTCACCCATGCCATTTGCGCCTCTTTCCTCTTTTGAGGAACTTTTTGCCAGGGAAACCAGGGAAGCTATTATTTGTAACAGTTCGATTATGTTTTTGTTGATGGTGGACTTTATTTCTCTTTTAAGGTTCCCTGATTTCCCCATGGCTTCTTCCACTTCTGCACCCATAGCCTGAGCTCGGATAAGGAGGCTCTCCGCACGCTCAACTGGAGCCGCGCCTATAGACGACTGTGAGCGCCGGGGTGGTGACTCAGATAAGATGCGCGACTGCGACCTCTCACCGCCGGCAGTCACAGCCACAGGTATTCCAGCGTCTTCGGCAGGGCCATCTACAACACGTTCCGGAGAAAATACGCAGGGCGGTATTGGAAGGGCCGATTTGGAGGCAGAAGGGAAAGCGCTTTGCATAACGTACGTTTTACGTCTAACGTTGGTTGAGATTTCGGCCTTTTTTACGTTTGGTGGGGTCGAGAACATTTTTATACAATTAAACACAATAAAAGCTTGATTAATATAAATTTTAATAAAATTGGTTAAATATTATTGTATAAAAACTAAGGACTAAAACTATCGTATATAGGGAGCGTCGATAAGATTAATATTTAAACCCAAAAAGGGAATAAAGGGTGTCAATAATCAATTGGGTTGTGTAGGGTAGTGTAGGGTAGTGTAGTGTAGGGTAGGTAGGGTAGGTAGGGAAGGTAGGGTAGGGTAGCGTAGGATATGTAGGGTAGTCATTTGACGGGAGCGAAGCCGCGGGTAAAAGCTAGTTATATATAATTATAGCTGTGCAAGGCTATATTATTGTAGTTATAATAGTGCACGAGAGTGACGGCGGGAGGCCAGAAGATGCGCCGTGTGTCTTGGTCGCGTGCCCTTCGCGCCGCTCGGGTGACCGGCGCGCGGCGCGCGCTGCCTCAGTGAAAGTGCTGCGGCCGAGGCATACACAAGCGCAGTAGGTCAACTCCAAGTGACCAAGCGACATTTGTTTGAGAGCACCGTACGAACCGCACATGAGTGCTAGCTGCTAGCGGGCCTTCTGCTCGTACCCACATGTTCAGTGTGTCCGGAGGCCGCGAGCCGTCACACCGCGGTCAAGGCCGCGCGCGCCGGGCTGGTGAGCCGCGACACAAGTGCATTCGCACTGCTATATCTTATTAACGCCAGATTCATAAATTGTGATTTCAAGGTGAAGGTGACAGGACGTTGATTCACCTGAACATTCACTTGTGCCGACTTACCGAGCCAGTATTCTACATTATAAGTAAATGACTCGATGTTAAGTTTCAAGACGATGGAGAACGCTCGTTTAGGTGAGGAGTGCGAGTGAACACCTAGGGTAGGTTTTTGTAACTTCCGCGAGTACGTCTTACGATACATCATCTGCCTAGCCTTTTCCCAACTATATTGGGGTCGGCTTCCAGTCAAGCCGGATTTAGCTGAATACCAGTATTTTACGAGGAGCGGCTGCCTACCAGACCTCCACAACCCATTAACTGGGGTAACACGGTACTTCATGGCAAGACTGGAGTCAGATTTACTGGCTTCTGACTTTCCGTTACGACTGCCAAAGATCTCCAAATGACAGCCGGGACCTACGGCTTAACGTGCTTTCCGAGGCACGGAGGAAACTCGTTATGTTAAGATGGTCACCCATCCACAGACCAACCTAGGCAAGCGTTGCTTAACCTTGAAGATCGACCTGTGCGGCTATTATTATCTAGCCACGAGCTCCTCTACATCTTACGGTACGTTTATTTATATTGTACCTAAAGCTGAAGAGTGGGTTTATGTACTTAATTGAAATAAACCAATTACGTCACACATTACATCGAGATTGAGTTTATTTCTGAGCGTGCAAATAACGTCAATGTCGATAATTGGGTGTGCAAACACGAGCAGTGTGCCACCCAGACATTGACACAGTGTGGCGCGCGAGCGGGCGTGGGGCTTCACTGCCGCCCGCCGCGAGCCCGTGGCAAGCTACCGCGGTAATGTAGGGTAGTGCGGTGAACTAGGGGTTTTTCAGTTTATGTTTTGTTTGTTTTGGTCGGTCGTAAAAACCATAAATCATTTATCATACATCTAATAGGTGTTTTCTTGATGTTCACATAGATGATTTTTTGTTTTCGGTGGGTTTGTTCTTCAAAGTCAATTCGATCGCTGTATAAGTTACTTACCGACAATCAGACATGACGACACAGCGTCTGTTTTAGGCAATTTATAATGTGCTATAATTGGTACGCTGTATGGGTATGCTGTAATAACAGGCTGGAACGGATTTCGGTGATGACGGCCAATGTCAACGGACACAAACAACGCGGGAGCACGTGGGAGATATTGTAGTGCACAGTGCACGCTCTAACTGCGGGCTGCCGCTAAGAAATTATTATAGGAAAATTTTATAACACTTTGGTTGACTTGAGATTCGAAGCCAGGTGCGCGGCTGCCGAGCGCGACCTCGAGATCCACAGAGACATGACGACGTGACAGTTAGCCAGGCGCCCTGTTTCACCTGGATGGATGCTAAAGCTACACATTCAAATGGTATAAAGACTGCCAGAGGAAAGTCCGGTGGCGCAGACGATGATGATGACTCATCTCTCGCAGTCGCAGGCCTATACGACATGATGAAGTGACGTAGGACTGCAACTGGTAGAGATGTAAAAACTGTGACTCGTATAAAGTAAGAGTAGCACTGACTGTTGTTCCTGGTGTCGTTGTCGTGCGTGTCGTTGTCGGCGTCGCCGTGCTGCGCGCACGCCGCGTCCACGCAGGCGGGTCGCTGGCAGCGCTCGCCCGCCCACGCCGGCGGGCACGCGCACGACACGGCGCCCACGCTCGACACGCTGCACGTGCCCTGCACACACACGCACAAGTTAGCTCGTTCACAGCGCAAGCCTGAGAAACTGACTATCCTAGCGTATATTTTTGAGTCGATGACTAATATTATATCTATCTGTATACTGTAGGTACCATACTTTGCACCGATACTTTTAACTGTCTTCAGTGCTAAATTATAATATTATAAATGCAGCATAAAGTTGCAATGAAATATTTCTTTAAAAGCTTTAGTGTTGAAGACATTATTATGCGGTCCAACTGAACTAGTTAGCCTTGATACTAGGCTCAGCGTCTTCACGGGAGATTTGATATTAGCTTAGGACAAAGATGCCGGAGAAGTATTCTGCAAACACATTGGCCGCAGCAACACCTTCATACACTGGGGCGAATGGACAAACGGGGTCAGTAGGGATGCAGGGGCGAATGACCAAACGGGGTCAGTAGGGATGCAGGGGCGAATGGACAAACGGGGTGAGTGGGGATGCAGGGGCGAATGGACAAACGGGGTGAGTGGGGATGCAGGGGCGAATGGACAAACGGGGTGAGTGGGGGTGCAGGGGCGAATGGACAAACGGGGTGAGTGGGGATGCAGGGGCGAATGGACAAACGGGGTGAGTGGGGATGCAGGGGCGAATGGACAAACGGGGTGACGGGGTGAGTGGGGATGCAGGGGCGAATGGACAAACGGGGTGAGTGGGGGTGCAGGGGCGAATGGACAAACGGGGTGAGTGGGGGTGCAGGGGCGAATGGACAAACGGGGTGAGTGGGCGTGCAGGGGCGAATGGACAAACGGGGTGAGTGGGGGTGCAGGGGCGAATGGACAAACGGGGTGAGTGGGGGTGCAGGGGCGAATGGACAAACGGGGTGAGTGGGGGTGCAGGGGCGAATGGACAAACGGGGTGAGTGGGGGTGCAGGGGCGAATGGACAAACGGGGTCAGTAGGGATGCAGGGGCGAATGATCAAACGGGGTGAGTGGGGATGCTGGGGCGAATGGACAAACGGGGTCAGTAGGGATGCATGGGCGAAAGGACAAACGGGGTGAGTTAAGATGTAGGCCTTAATGGACATACGGGATGCAGGGGCGAATGGACAAACGGGGTGAGTGGGGATGCAGGGGCGAATTGACAAACGGGGTGAGTGGGGATGCAGGGGCGAATGGTCTAACGGGGTGAGTGGGGATGCATGGGCGAAAGGACAAACGGGGTGAGTTAAGATGTAGGCGTTAATGGGCATACGGGATGCAGGGGCGAATGGACAAAGGGGGTGAGTGGGGATGCAGGGGTATCAATAATAATAAATAACAATCGGTTATGGTACCTGGTTGAGGCAGAAGAAGCGGCAGATGTCCTGGCGGCAGTGCGCGCCCGTGGCGTCGCGCACGCACACGCCGCCCGCGCCGCACGCCGGCCCGTCCACGCAGCGCTCGCAGCGCGGCCCTGCAACACGACCGTACTGTAGCGCGAGCCAGCACTGTGGCACAGTGACACAGTGTCCCTGTGACCACCGCGACATGTACCTGTGTAGTCGGGCGGACAGTCGCACACGAGGCGGCCGGCGCGCGCGCTGCACGGGGCGCCGTGCTCGCACGCCAGGCGCGCGCACGCCTGCGCCGCGCCCGCCGCCACCAGCTCGCAGCGCGGCCCCGTGTAGCCGGGGTTGCACACGCACTACGGACATGTACCTGTGTAGTCGGGCGGACAGTCGCACACGAGGCGGCCGGCGCGCGCGCTGCACGGGGCGCCGTGCTCGCACGCCAGGCGCGCGCACGCCTGCGCCGCGCCCGCCGCCACCAGCTCGCAGCGCGGCCCCGTGTAGCCGGGGTTGCACACGCACTACGGACATGTACCTGTGTAGTCGGGCGGACAGTCGCACACGAGGCGGCCGGCGCGCGCGCTGCACGGGGCGCCGTGCTCGCACGCCAGGCGCGCGCACGCCTGCGCCGCGCCCGCCGCCACCAGCTCGCAGCGCGGCCCCGTGTAGCCGGGGTTGCACACGCACTACGGACATGTACCTGTGTAGTCGGGCGGACAGTCGCACACGAGGCGGCCGGCGCGCGCGCTGCACGGGGCGCCGTGCTCGCACGCCAGGCGCGCGCACGCCTGCGCCGCGCCCGCCGCCACCAGCTCGCAGCGCGGCCCCGTGTAGCCGGGGTTGCACACGCACTACGGACATCACGAAAATATAATATAATGTTAATAAGTACATTTAGATCTAAGTATAGAAAATTTGTCATTGCTGCTGAGGCAGAATTCGCCTGAGCCGCAGGTGAGGATACAAATGTATTTTATCTTGTGGGATAAAACTGCAGTTCAAGGTAATTTGTACAGCTCAAATAGAGTTTGACACGCTCACAGTGAGCGGGCAGTACCTTAAGCGGCGGCGGCGCGGCGCTGTCGGCTGTGCGCGCGGCGGCGGTGTCGAGCTCGCAGCGGCCGCGGCGGTGGCAGTGCTGCGCGCAGCGGTAGTGCTGGCAGCGCTCGCCCGCGAACAGCGCGGGGCAGCGGCACTGCGGCGCGCCGCCCGCGCCCAGCACGCACGTGCCCGCGCCGCACGCCAGCGCGCACGCCCCCCCCGCGCCGCCCGCCCCGCCAGCGCCCGCGTCCGGCGCGTCCGGCGCCTCCACGCCTCCGCGCGGGATCACGCACTGTCGCTGTTCCTGCACCAACAGATAGGGTCAATGAATTCAGATCGTACACAAACATTAAATTGCCAGAAAATAAGAATATAACATGCAAATATAATAGTTTATTTACTTAGTCCATATCACATCTATATCTATATATATAAAAATGAAACCCGTTTTTCGTTGTCACGACATCACATGAAAACGGCTTGGCCGATTTGGCTGATTCTTTTTTTAAAATGTTCCTTGAAGTTCAATGAACCATCATAGGATGAACCATCTTACGGAGAGAAAAATTCAAAAAAAAAATGTTAGGTAAAGTAGGGTAGGTAGGTTAGTGTAGGGTAGTGTAGGGTAGTGTAGGGTAGTGTAGGGTAGTGTAGGGTAGTGTAGGGTAGTGTAGGGTAGTGTAGAGTAGTGTAGAGTAGTGTAGGGTAGTGTAGGGTAGTGTAGGGTAGTGTAGGGTAGTGTAGGGTAGTGTAGGGTAGTGTAGGGTAGTGTAGGGTAGTGTAGGGTAGTGTAGGGTGGGTAGGGAAGGTAGGGTAGGGTAGCGTAGGATATGTAAGGTAGTCATTTGACGGGAGCGAAGCCGCGGGTAAAAGCTAGTAATTATATAAAAATGAAACCCGTTTTCCGTTGTCACGACATAACATGAAAACGGCTTAACCGCTTTGGCTGATTTTTTTTTTAAAATGTTCCTTGAAGTTCAATGATGGTTCTTAGGGAGAGAAAAATTCAAAAAAAAAAAGTTAGGTAAAGTAGGGTAGGTAGGTTAGTGTAGGGTAGTGTAGGGTAGTATAGGGTAGTGTAGGATAGTGTAGGGTAGTGTAGGGAAGGTAGGGTAGTATAGGGTAGTGTAGGGTAGTGTAGGGTAGCGTAGTGTAGGGTAGTGTAGGGTAGTATAGGGTAGTGTAGGGTAGTGTAGGGTAGTGTAGGGAAGGTAGGGTAGTGTAGGGTAGGTAAGGAAGGTAGGGTGGGGTAGCGTAGGATTTGTAGGGTAGTCATTTGACGGGAGCGAAGCCGCGGGTAAAAGCTAGTTTTCTAATAAAAATTGAATAAATAAAAACGAATTACAATTATAACTTGCAGAATCAAAATTTAGGGTTCCGTAGCCAAATGGCAAAAACGGAACCCTTATAGTTTCGCCATGTCTGTCCGTCCGTCCGTCCTCGCTTAATCTCAGTGACCGTTAGCACTAGAAAGCTGAAATTTGGTACCAATATGTATATCAATCACGCCGACAAAGTGGTACAATAAAAATTGGATAAAAATATTTTATTAGGGTAGCCCCCCTACATGTAAAGTGGAAAGTGTTTTTTTTTTTTAATTTCAATTCTAACGTGATATGTAGTCGTATTCAAAAATGAATAGGGGTTTACATCTAATATGTACTAACATCTAACATCATACTAACATCAAAAAACCGTCAAAAGTAGTATGTGATAATGTTACCAATATAAGTGCACCTTTTACGTTATCGGATATTATATACGGGATAAAAAACTTAAAAAATGGTAAAGCTGCTGGTCCCGACGACATCACTGTCGAGCAATTAAAACATCTTGGACCAGTAGCTATATCCTGGATACTATCACTATTCAACTTCTGCCTCAAAGAAAATAGGATTCCCAAAATTTGGAGGCGCGCTAAAGTAGTCGCTCTTCTAAAGCCAGGAAAATGCCCAAAAGATCCTAAGAATTATAGACCTATTTCCCTTCTTTGCCATACATTCAAACTATTTGAAAAGCTTATACTCAACCGCCTAATACCAGTGATTGAGCCCAACCTTATTCCTGAGCAAGCTGGCTTTAGGCCAGGAAAGTCGTGCACTAACCAGACCCTCAAACTCACACAATTCATCGAAGATGGGTTCGAGGCGAACAATGTTACAGGTGTAGTGTTCGTAGATCTGTCAGCAGCCTATGATACAGTGAACATCAATCGGCTCTTATCAAAAGTCAGTGACCTCACCAAGGATATAGGTTTGGTGCGCATATTGAGCACTATTCTAAGCAATCGCCGCTTCCAAGTCCACATTAACAACACCAAAAGCAGGTGGCGCTGTCAAAAGAATGGCCTCCCTCAAGGTAGTGTGCTGGCCCCGGTCCTATTTAACATTTATACCAATGACCAGCCTTGCTCTCCACAAAGCAGCCGTTTCTTGTATGCAGATGACCTTGCATTAGCCGCCCAGACACCAAGTTTTGAAGAAGCCGAAGAAAAACTGGCAGGAGCTCTGGAAACACTTGGAAAATTTTATGAAGAAAATGTCCTACGGCCAAATCCATCCAAGACCCAGTCCTGTGTTTTCCATCTCCGCAATCGTCAGTCAAAAAGGGCTCTCTGCATCTCGTGGCAAGGCGTAGATATAGAGCACTGTCCCTATCCTCGCTACCTGGGTATCACCCTAGATCGGGCTCTAACATATAAGTCCCACTGCGCTAACACAAAAAAGAAAATCGGGACAAGAAACAACGTTCTCCGTCGCCTGACATCCACGAACTGGGGAGCATCACCACAGGTACTACGCACAACCGGCCTGTGCCTTTCATTTTCTGCGGGGGAGTTTGCATACCCAGTGTGGCATCGTTCTACCCACGCGAGGCAGGTTGACACAGCGCTAAATGATACCTGCCGGATTATCACAGGATGCCTAAAACCAACCCCACTCGCAATGCTGTACCCACTGGCGGGTATAGTTCCACCGGAGGTCCGCCGCGAAGTAGCCAGCCAGATAGAAAAAGCCAAGCAGGAACAAGACAGCCGACACCCCTTATACGGGCACCAACTACCACAGGCGCGCCTAAAGAGTCGTAAAAGTTTTTTAAGGTTTACGATCCCCTTAAAGGACAGCGCTTCGGAAAAAGACGTGAACTGTGGAGGGAAAGACACCCCACTCCTCCTAATTTCATCACTCCGGCAGAACACCTGCCACCGGGACACGAACTGCAGTGGCCAACCTGGAAATCTTTGAACCGACTAGGGACTCAAGTTGGCCGCTGCAAAGATAACCTGGCCAAATGGGGTTTCCTCGACCCATCACAAGTACCGTGCCAATGTGGAGCCCCTTCACAGGATATGCGTCATTTCCTTTCCTGCCCAGCATGCCCAACTACCTGCACCTTCAACGACCTATGCGAGGCCAACGACAGAGCTGTCCAGGTGGCTAGATATTGGTCGGATAAAATTTGAGTTGATCGGCACGAATAGAAGAAGAAGAATAGGGGTTTACCAAAATATTTTTTTGATAATATCAATAATTTCGGATATAATCGCTCCAATAGTAAAAAACAATGTGTGTCCCCCCCTCTAACTTTTGAACCATAAGTTTAGAACATATTAAAAAAATTTGGAAAGTAGAAAAAAAAAGACTTTCTAGGAAAATTATTTTGAACTTGATGGGACGAACAGTTTTTGAAAAGTTGGGGACACTTATTGTGACGGACGGTAAACTACGGAACCCTACACTGAGCGTGGCCCGACACGCTCTTGTTTTTTTCTCCTTTCAGTTTTGTTAAACTAAATATTTGATGTTGATCCCAGTCTGTACGAAACGAGTTTCTCAGTCGCTTTAGCACAGAAGATCATCAGCTGGACATCATACTTGTATGTTAGTTTGATGTGTAATGAACGTAGAATGTGTGCGTGTGTCGGCGATACTCACTAGTGTGGCGGCATCGTCGACGGGCACGAGCCCGTCGGGGCACAGGCACGCGTAGCCCTCGGGCGCCGGGCTGCGCACGCACAGCGCGCTGGCGTGGCAGCGGCGCGCGCACGGGTCGGGCGCGGCCGCCGCCTGCGCCGCGTGCAGCAGCAGCAGCGCCGTCAGCGCCGCGTCGGGCGCGCGCGCCGGCCGCGCGGGCGGGGCCGGCGTGCGCGGCGCGCGCTTGGCCAGGCGCAGCACGCCGCGCGCCGTGCCGCACCACACCCACTCCTCCCACACCGCCATGCGCGCGCACGCCCGCGCCTGCACCACCGCCACGCTCGGCGCCGTCTGCGCCAGCCGGAGCTCTGTGCCAACGACAACTATTTTGTTACACACTCAAACTTTAAAAAACATAATAGTACATTATGATACAAGTGTGTAATGTGGGTCATTATCGTCGCGGTGGGATTAAGACCCAAGCCATGGCGAGGGTCTTAAGAGAACCAAGAACGATAATGATCAATTGCTCACGTGTATCATACGACGTTTTTCGACACACTTGTGAAGAAAATAAATTAAAAATCAACTTTATTTAGTAGGTATATGAAAAGTTTATTTAAAGAAACAGATCGGAAATGTGCAGTCAGTTAAGTTATAAGTAACCAAGGGCGTCGCCAGCTTATGACTAAGGGGGGGGCAATGGGGCAATATTATGGAGGATAAAAAATATAAACGCCGAGAGCATGGATCGTTATACTTTGGAAGTCTTTGCCTCGATGGCGATCGTGACCAATCAAATTAAACAATTGCCTAGGGCATCACGTCTGGCACCAGAAGAAGCACAAAAAAAGCTTCCAGCGCTCTTCGAAAATTCACCTCCTAAGGGAATAAAATGGGTGGGCGTTCAAACTTTGTATGGAGAAACCTACTTTCACACGCGGGCGATCCCGAGAAAGAGTTTGGACACACAGACGGACAACAAAGTGATTCTATAAGGGTTCCGGTTTTTTTCGTTTTAGGCGTTAAACTTTTAGTTTTAATTTAGAGTAGTTTAGAATTATAGTTGACATACGGATAGGGGGGCCCAAAGGCGTGGATTGCGGGCATCAAGTTGTCTTAATCCGTCAATGATAAAAACGGGTCTAATATCAATGTAATGTAATGGTTGTCAAAATTTTATTGTTATTCTGAATATTTCTATACTTTCTACATTTTACGTTAAACCTTGTGAATTTATTTACGTTTTGTCATTCGATGGGGAATTTATTAATAGGTAAGGAAGTCAGTTGCTCGCATTTTGGTCGCTTTCCGGCTAGCTACATTTGGTCTCTAGGGGGGGGGGGGGGCAGCTGCCCCCCCCTGCCCCCCCTTGGCGACGCCCTTGTAAGTAACTATTTTTGACTGTATAGTGGTCCCATGACTTAGATTCTCTACTTGAAGGCGTACAGCATAAATCATTTTCCTCATTAAATACACACATCAAAAGTGTCTAGGGATCAACATATATTTTTGCAATAACTTTTCTCCTGATTGATATTAATTAAAATTTTCTTTAAGGATTCATCAAATAAAGTGTTTTCGTTTGTCACAGTAGGTAACGATAAACCAAGTCACCTTTGCATTAATAAAGAAATTTGCCATTTTCCTAATAAAGGGATTTTTGACATTTGAACCACTAACATTAAAGTTCGAAAAAAAGACTGAAATCACAGTTTTTTTTTTAAATTTTATTGGGTAACTTAAACAATTAATAATCCGTGTTTCTACCGCGAACACTAACAACACAAGAACATCGGTTTGGCATACTCAAAATGAGTTCATCCAAATCACGCTGTGGAATGGCCGCCCATGTTCGTTGCAACAACAAAAAAAGGTCTTCTTGCGACTGGATACCCTCCATATTCGGCAGAGCTCTTCTCTGTAGCATATCCCATGCATGCTCAATCGGGTTCAAGTCTGGCGACTGAGCAGGCCAGGGCAGGACATTGATGTTAGCTGCGGCGAGAGTCTGTCTTACAACTCTTGCGGTGTGCGGTAATGCATGATAATGCACTTATCATGCATTAACTGAAATAAGGGACCAATTTGCACTTGTAGAGGAACGATGACGTCTGATACAATCGTCTCAGCATAAATTTGAGCGTTGAGGTTGCCTCTGATCCAAATCAACTCAGTTCTTCCGCCGATCCAAATACCCGCCCATACCATGATGGTTCCACCACTATAAGGATGGACTTCCTGGCAGGATTTTAATCGCTGTTGGCGTCCAGGGGTTCTCCAGTGTCGTATACGTCTTGTATCCGGTCTCATACCAAAACGAGACTCATCAGAAAAGCACACGAAACGCCATTGTTCTTCTGCCCAATTTCTGTGTTCAAGAGCCCATTGATATCGAATCCTACGATTGTGCATTGCTATAGGTGGTACCCGTAGCGGTCTTCGGGAATGAAAGTTCACTTCATGCAAGCGGTTTCTGACTGTTTGGTCGCTAATTAAGTTCCCTGAAGAGTGATGAAGCCTCACGGCTAACATCATGGCGGTTATTGTTGGAGCTCTTCGAGTTAAGATTTGAATGTATCGGTCTTGTCTCAGTGTGGTGCAGCGATACCGTCCTCCATGGCGCTCAGCCACGGTACCAGTGCTTCGGTAACGTGTCCAAAGTCGACTGATAACACTCTGACTTGTATTCAGAGCTAAAGCCACAGTACGTTGCCGGGAACCAGCTTCTATCATTCCCACGGCTCTGAGCATTTCTTCCCTGCTTAAATGACGTCGCCGCTCCATAATAACGTTGGTTTTAATCAGTAGTAGGGAAACAGTAGCACCAATAATGTCTTCAATGCGTTGTATGTTTTTATAGGGAAAATATAGACAGCTGATTTTCATCTTTTACTCGAATTTGATTCACAGTTCCTGATTCAAATTATGAAATGCACCAAAAAGGATCCATATAAATTTATAAAATCATAAATTTATTACAAAGCCACATCTCAATCTCAAGAAATCCGCATAAAAATGCTTGATCCCTAGACACTTTTGATGTGTGTAGTTTGTTGTTGTAGACATTTTTTTAAAAGCTGTATTTTATTTTTGAATATGGCGGCAAAAAAATTACTTTTCTTAAATGCGCGCATGCGCGAAAAATGGCGGCCATAGACTAGCTACTCTAGCTCTTGGTTTAGAAAAAATAAGAATGAGGTTACATAAACAGAAAATACAAATTTGATGAAAGATTTAATTAATTAAATATGTAAAATTTGAAATAGTTTATTTAAACACGAAATTGCATGAAATAAGTAAGTAAAACACTAAGGGCCTATTTCACCACCTATGATTAAGTTTCGAGTATCTTACTTGACAGATAATTTCATACAAATTCTGTCAAATTTTTGAATTTATTCAGTGAGTAGTGCCTACTCGGAGATGGTGAACGAGGCCCTAATTCATGCTATTGAACGCAATAACAAATTTTATTCTTTTTTTATCTTAAAACTCTTTTTGACAAAAAGAGGTTAAACAACAAGGTTCTAAATACATTACCGCACATGTGCATAATAGTAATCAAAATGTCACAGTTTGGTAACGAGCCCCTTTATATACCTAAGTGCAGTGCAATAACAGCCACTTTATGAGCAAGTGTGTCGAAAAAGAGACTTATAAACTTCTTGTAAAATATTTCTCTTTTTTGCGTTTTGAAAATGACGCCAGAGACTAAAGGATAGCAAAACGGCTGAATTAGTGCAAGAAATAAATGAATTAGCACCTCAGTGTAAAATTGAATTAATTTCGTTTTCTTCCAACTATGCTTTAATTTCATCATAATCACACTAAAAACTTAGTACAAAGCGAGTCTTTATTGCTCTAGAGCAATAAAAATGTATGAAATTTCATTATTGCACAGTTTTTTTTTTAATCGCACCATAAGGCGCCAATCTCAATGGGTTAGCTCTATTCAGCCAGCCGATATCAATATTTTTTTTTACGTACGTATTATTTGTTTATATCCTACTTGTTCCAAATTTAAAAAATGATTGCTGCTAACTCTGATTTAAAAATGAAAGAAATTTAAAAAAGTGATTTGGCGGGAACTTTGTTAATTTTGTTTTGACAATATTTTTGGAAACGATAAAGTGTGATACTATCTGATTTTGAGTGCTTCGGCTTCGAATTAAAATGGAATCATCTAGCGAAACATTAACTCCGGAAAACATTCTAAATGAAGCCGACAGTGTTATAGAAACTTCTATTTTAACTGTTTGATATGAGTTTCTTTTATCTACTATTCCTATAGGTAATAGTTGAAAGAAAAGCAGATTATGCACCTCGCCTTAAGTAATTTAATATTGCCCTCGTGCCTATTAGATTATAGCCCTCGCTAACGCTCGGGCTCTAAATCAGGCACTCGGTGCAATAATAAATTACTTTGTGCTCGATGCAATAATCCTACTAATATTATAAATGCGAAAGTTTGTGAGGATAGATGTATGTTTGTTACTCTTTCACGAAAAAACGGCTGGACCGATCTGGTTGAAATTTGGTATTTAGATAGTTTATACCTTGGATTAACATATAGGCTACTTTTAGTCATACTTCTTTTTCCGATTTTGTTATTTTTGCTATAGGCTGCTTTTTATCAACACATCACGCGGGCGAAGCCGCGTGCGGAAACTAGTCTACTATAATTACAAGCTATTGTTCACCTTGCAATGTAATTATGTAATTATGTTTGTTAGGGTGAAATCGTGTTTTTTAAATTTCTTTAATAAAAAACAATAACACACACACTATCGCACACATTTTTGGTCTACATCTACACAACTTGGGTTTCGCTGCTGGAGCAACGTTTGCTATGAGATAGAATATAGTGCGGGCGTACCTCCGTCGACGAAGAGCGTGGGCGAGCGCGGCGCGTGGTCGGGGCGCTGCGCGAACACGGCGTGCGTGACGCGCTGCGAGCCGTCCAGCGCCACGGACTGCAGCGTGTCGTAGTAGCCGTCCACGAAGTAGAGCCGCTCGGCCGGCGCGTCCAGCGCCAGCGCGCTCACGCGGCGCACGCGGCGGCGCACCAGCCAGCGCGGCGCGCCGCCGGCCGCGCCCAGCGCGCGCACGCCGGGCGTGGCGCCGCGCTCGGCCCAGAACAGCGTGCGCGACGCGTTGTGCAGCACCAGGTCGTCGGGCTCGGCGTCGTCGCGGCGCCACAGCGCGGCGCGCCGCCGCCCGTCCAGCGCCGCCACGTGCAGCCCGCCGCCGGCCGCGCCCACCCACGTCCAGTACACGCGCGCCGCCACCGCGTCCACCGCCACGCCGCGCACCGACCCCGCCATACTTATCTGTCAAACGAAAAGTACTTGGCTATTACTTTTTCCATTTTTCTCAAAAGAATAATGTACTTATAAATTTTTGAGACGTTTTAAATAACAAAAAAATTTTAACCTAGAAAGGAATTCCCAAGTTGAAGATTTTTCTGAGTCCCAAAAAAGTCATTTTTGATCATTGAACCAGTTTCACGCTGCGTGGAATGCAAGTTGCGCTTGTACTTCAAATTGAGACCATGTTTCAGTTACAACAGTAATCCCAGTATCATCCGCGAAAGATGTTATATCAACATTTTGCATTAAGATTACATAGCACATTGATGAAGATAAGAAAAAGGGTCGGTCCAAGTGTACTGCCCTGGTGCACACCGTAATAATTCGTGTTCATTACTGTTGATATTATTTGTGCTAACATATTGTGATCGATTTGGTAAGTAACTCTGAACACCTCGGACACCCATTCCTTCAAGTTTTGATAAGGGAGTGGAGACGAGGACTGTGTCGAAAGCTTTTGCGAGGTCCAATATTGTTAAGAGTTAGGATTATTACTGTTTGTAAGGGCGAGCCCTTACATATAATGTTGAATGTTATGAAATGAAAGGATGTTAATGTTCTATAAAAATAATGTTTAATAACTCACTTCACTAATTTAATGTTACTTAAAAATGTTAAATAATGTTACTTAAAAAGACTAATTAATGTTCTATAAAATGTTAATAATATGTTAAAATGTTATGAGAGTTCGGTGCCAAACGTACTACTGACGCACTTGTGTACGTGACGATACAGCAAACCTACTTTTACTCGATTTGCAATAATAACTAACTAGGCCTGAGTCCAATGTACGGATGCTGACCGTACATCTTGGCGGGGGCCAGAATATTTTATCTAAAAAATTGAAAATTAAAAGCTAGTTAATTTTATATAAATGTAAAAAATGTGAAATACTACATAACTAGGTAATGTAAAAAAGTAAAAACAATTGCTATCTAAATGTTAAACACATGAGGTGTTGTATAGGTAGCGTTTCTCATGGTGGTCATTTCTACGTCTTCCGTGGTCGTCTGCAATCTCCGTGGTGTGGCCCTCTGTGGCTTCGGTGGCGGTAATCTGGTGGACACGCCTGTGATGGCACTGCTGCCGCAGCGTTTGCAGTACACGTAGGCTCCTCCCGCCGCAACTGCTGCCGACACCAGAAGTCCCAACGCAGTGTAGGAAACGATGTATTGATGAACGTCATGTTGTGACATTTCCGCAAGTTTTGTTTCTTCCTTTAATTCCTTCAGCGAGTTGTGAATTTGTTCGTAATTGTTTTTGACGAATTTTATATTTTGATGCCCCGCAGATAAATCGATAGGTTGAACCGAAGTTAAATTGTTGATGTCTTCTAGATTTATCAATGGTATTTCAGGGTTGATGTAAATGTTGTTTGTGTAAGAAACTTGCGTGTAGTATGTGTCTTCGTTGTTTCGCAGTATGCATCCTTCCTTGGCTTCTAGTATTCCGGTAGAATGTAATGCCTTAGATGTCATACCATGACCTTCGCAGTATATTTGTAGTTGACAATCTTCGCAGCAGACATAGAGCCAAGTATTAGGTTTTTGCAATGGGGTCCATTTGTTGTTACAGGTCTCCGATGCGTAGATACATTTCGAGAGTGTGATGTTTGTTATTGCACCGATTTCGCATGGAGTTTGATGACTCCTCATATTACGCGTTGGTGTGCTTAGTGAGCAAATATATGTGCTTGGTTCAATTTTTATGCAATGTTCCAGGTCACTGCCTGAAAGCTGCATGTAGGTCTCTTTCCTGATATTGACTGCAACATATTTTGAACTCGTTTTCATTTTGAGTGAGTCTAGTTTGCCATTTGTTATCATAGGAATCGGAATAGTTTGGTATAAGGCGAATTGAGTGTCACCTGTTAGAGGTAATGTTATTTCTATGATGAAGTAGTTGTCCATTAGTCTCGATTTAACATCTAATAGCTTGTAAATGTCTGCTAATTGAGTTTGAATGTTGTCGACAGGAATAGAAAGATGTTGTGGTAACTGTCCAGAGATAATATTAAGTTCCTGGAAGAGCTGACTTTGTGGTAAGAGTCTGGTGTCCACATGACCATGGTGAATGTTGATAGCTGTGTCTAGAAGCATATGTTGGATGTGACGCAAATTGGAGGTGATTATAGATGTCGTTACAGCCATGATGTTGAAATAGTTCATATCTTCGTTTTCCTCGACAGATTTACCTAGTTTCTGTAGGTAGTCATCTGTTATGTTCAGATGTTTGGATATGAGATCGAACCGAGTATTCATCGCCTCTTCATTTCTCTTTAAAATGTTGTTTTGCGCCTCAATAATTGACGTTTGTTTCTTTATAAGGTTCAATAAATGATCTCTGTCGATGTGTAATGTTTCAATGTCCTGTTTATACTGTGATGCGAATCTTTCGTCTAGTACTCCGAATAGGCTATTTGCTAGATATCCTACTCCATTTATGAGCCCACGGGTGACCCGGCCTCTTATCTGTCCATGATGTGTTTCTAGCATGTAGTTGTTATGGTTAAGTTCATTGAGTTCTTGTTTAAATTCAGTTGTAATGGTCTTGCACATAGTCTGATAACTGAATTTCTCGCATCTTTCCTCCAGGTGTTCTACTACTTTATGAATGTTTTCCATCCCTTGCCAATATGACGTCATGTTGTAGTAGGTAACTATTTTCCAGTCATCATGTACGCTTTGTAAGTTGCCGATTCTGTCAAAATAGATTGCTCTGTGTGGTTCAAATGGCGTCACGGTTATGGCTTCACTGTGTTGTTTTGTAGGTTGGAATAACGTTAATAATGTTATAAACATACAAAGTAGACTGGAGCTTATGTGGTTTGTTTTAAATCGTTTTTTGTTAGTGGTGTTTTTTGTTGTTTTTGTTGTTTGTCCTATTTGACTTGGTGTTTGAGTCGAGGTGGTGTCCAAAATTTTTGTCTCTGCTTCTGGTATTGGGAGTTTGATTAGCTTTGTTATTGGTCTTGTTAGTAGTCCTGTCTTGGTTTTAATTGTTACTACTCTGGTTAGGTTGTCCCTTCCTGGATGAGCATCCTGCACTCTGCCAAGCGCCCATTTTGCAGGTGGAAGATTGTCTTCCTTGATTAGGACAATATCTCCTTTTAATAGATTTTCCGTTTTATGCAACCATTTACTCCTGAGCTGGAGTTGTTGGAGGTACTCGGAAGACCACTTTTTCCAGAATCCTTGATGCATTTTTGTTGTTAACTGCCATCTTTGTCGAATGTTGATGTTCTTCTCGCTGATGTTTTCATATGGTAGGAATGTTGGTGGTCGACCGATCAGGAAATGTGATGGAGTGAGGCAGTCTATGTCTTCTACGTCCTCTGTTAAAGGACAAAGAGGTCTTGAGTTCATGCAAGCTTCAATTTGCGTTAGCAGTGTTAAAAACTCCTCGTATGTTAACCTTTGTTCTCCTAGGATGCGTTTTAGGTGGTATTTCATAGACTTGACCGCTGCCTCCCAAAGTCCTCCAGCAGTCGGCCAGCTCGGAGCGTTGAAATGCCATTCTATTCCCATTTCTGAGTACTTTCTTGACAAAGAGTCGTTGTTGAATGTGTGCTCGATGTGGAGTTGTTTGGCTAATTCCTTTTCGGCTCCAACAAAGTTGGTTCCGTTGTCGGAGTAGATGTGTTTCGGGCAGCCTCGCCGCCCAATCATGCGATTTAGAGCAAGTAAAAATGTTTCTGATGACAAATCAGATGCAAGCTCTAAATGCACAGCCTTCGTTGTCATGCACACAAATACAACGACGTAACCTTTACTTGTCCTGACGCCTCGGCCTTTGTTTAGTTTGACGTTAACGAATCCTGTAAAGTCCACCCCTGTGTGGTAGAAGGGTGGTGATTGCGTTATCCTCTCACTGGGTAAATCAGCCATTAGTTGATATTGTTTTGATGGTTTAAAGCGGCAACACTTCACGCAGTTTTGCAGATGTTTTTTGATGGTACTGTTTCCTCCTATAATCCAGTATTTTTGTCTTAAAGTGGTCAACGTTAATCTCGCTCCACCATGCAGTGTTCTGGCATGGGCGCGATCGATTAGTAGGTGAGTCAATCTGCTGTTTTTTGGTATGATGATAGGGTGTTTTGTTTCTTCAGGCAAGTTTGAGTGCCTTAACCTCCCTCCAACGCGAAGTATGTTGTTCTCATCGAGGTAAGGGTTAAGTTTTAGAATTCCACTAGTGTTGCATAATTTCCCTTTTGTTTGTATATCTTTGATTTCTTGTTCGAAATATTCGCTCTGCACGTGTTTTATAATAATGTTATGGGCGCGTCGAATTTCATCGAGTGTCAATTTGCAGCTCTTGTTGTTTACGTTATGATTCACGGTCATGGTTGCGCCGTCCCCGTGACGTTTGTTTCGTGACGCGTTTGTGATGAAACGCGACACCCAAGCGACGACGCGTGTTGTTGTCATTATGCAGCTGTTTTTGATAAGAAGTTGTGTAATAACGTTGTTGTGTTGGGTTTCTATAGGTTTTGACCTCACTGCGTGCACCTTTTTCACCTCGATTTCTGGTGTCTTATATGGTTCCGGAGTTGGTTCAGGAATCTTTTCGCTGTGCAGCCATTTAGGCCATCGGACCACAGTGGGAAGTTACGTCTTAATGAGCCCCTCTAAAACTATTTCCGCATAGACATCAGCTCCCAAAAGTAAATCTATTTCCTGAGATATGTTGAAATCAGGATCGGCGAGTTGTAGATGTTGTATGTGTTCGAAGTTACCCTTGTCAAGTGTTTTGCTAGGTAATTTGTTTGTTATTGATTTCATAATGAGCGCGTTAATGTTATAATTGTTGTATAAGGCTTGGCACTGCAAGTGAAGTACTCCCTTACACCTTGTGTTCGCTGACGCACCAACTCCCGACACTACGGCGCTCATTCTGTCCCGTTTCAATTGTAGTCGTTGTACAGCATTCTCGGTTATCAGGCTGACTTGAGACCCTTGGTCAAGTAAAGCGCGCAGCATGACTGTGGTACCATCATACGTTTTTGTCCTAAGTTGAACCGTGCCCAGTAGCACCTCATTCGAGCTATCATGTGCTAGGTGCGTATTTAATCGTTGACCTGGGCTAGATTTGCTAGGTTTCGATTTTGCCGATTCGATCGCCTCGTGTAAAATGCTGCTATGCGGCTGTTCGCAGTGTTTGCACTTTTTCTCGGACGTGCATATTTCGCCATTATGACTAAACAGACAATTTATACATACATGTAGGTCGTTGGCGGTTTTTAACCTCTCGTGCGGTGACATGCTTAAGAATTCTCTGCAATTATAGAGACCGTGTTGCTTATTGCATTTGGGGCAAGTAATAACGTAATTGTGAAATGTTTTTTTTTTTATGGAATGTTTTCGCCGTGTTCTTAGTTTCAGTGTTTTGCTGATGCATTTTAGACTTACTACTGATGGCATTATGAACTGTTTTTGTTTGATTGTTATGCTGCTGATTATTCATGGCGCGTGGACGGCTCGTAGATGACTCCATTGAAATGAACTTATTTTCTATGAATTTCAGCAGTTCCTTTAATGTTGGCATACCCCGTGGATAATTTAACGATTCCTGGAATGACTGGTTCGTATCTGAATCAAGCTTCTGCATCAGAATGTAGACCACTAACGGGTCCCAAGTAGAGGTATCGAATTGTAGGTTCTTAATTGCTTGAATACTCTCGACAGTCGTATCATGCATTCTCTTCAGTTGGGATGCTGTCGGGGTTTGTATGCTAGGTTGGTTGAGAAGAATGTTAGCTTGATAGGTAAATAACAGCCTCTTATTGTCGTACCTCTGCTGAAGAATTTGCCAGCACGTTTCATAATTATCAGCGCTAATGTTCATGTGCTGTACTAACCTCTCGGGCTCTCCCTTTAGTTTTGATTTTAAATGTTGCATTTTTTGGGCGTTTGAGATGAACGTGTTGTTATGTACGATTTCCACAAATAAATCTTTGAACGTTGTCCACTGTGCATAGCTGCCACTGAACACCGGAAGTTCAATTTTCGGTGTGGATTTCTCCTGATGTTTATTTTCCCAAATTCTCTTGTTAATTTGTTCCTTGCTGAACTCGTACAGCCTTTCTAACCTGTTGTAGTCACTTTCAAACGCTTGCGTGTCATCTAAAATGTTGTCCAGCTTCCAGTAGGTACTGTCGACCCTTTCCCAGCGTTGTGTGATAGTCCTCAATTTATCTTCCAGTTGCCACTTTTCCCTCAGGTTCTCGATTTCCATGTTTCGTACAGCTCTCTCAAACGCTTTGATGTTCGACCGTTGCTCGTTCATGATGTCTGTAGTTCTTTGGTCGACGACCTTGACATTGCTCGAGACGTGTTTGAACCCGTCTGTTACCTCATACCTATCGTATTGTTCTGGAGTCTTCTCCTGAGCTTGCTGAGACGTTCCGCTATATTCTCCGTGTTGCTTGACCTGACCAAATGAACTAAATTGCTCTTCTTCGATTTTAGCCAATACTCTCTGTCTTGATTTATTGATCATAATCTTCGTCCCTTCATACAATTGCTCCAGCCGATCGTACACACGTTGTTCGTAGTAGGCTCCAGACTTCTCACCTTCAAATAGGGTCAACTGAATGTCGTTCTTCTTGAAGTCGGTCCATAACTCCTCCAGCTTGATCAGCCTTTCGTCGTGATACTCAAGAGTTGATTTACGTGTCGGACCGTCTTTCTTAAAATTTTCACTCAGTCGTTTAATAGCGTCAAGAGTTGTAGATTGAGATGCAAGTAGGTCATCGTAGGAAGACATTGCTATTGCTTATTGGTCTTGGACACACACAATAAATTGCAATATTGCAGTAAAGTAGAAGAAATGGAACCCGCTCACCGGGTTCGCAGCTTCCGCCTGTATATTCTGCTTCTCTGCTACCTGGATCACTCGTCACTGTTTGCACTGATTTTAATGTTCTGTTCAAATGTTCCCGCAAGTGAATAGGCACCACGCGGCACTGATTTTAATTCTAAAAAACTCGAACGACCAAAATGTAAGGGCGAGCCCTTACATATAATGTTGAATGTTATGAAATGAAAGGATGTTAATGTTCTATAAAAATAATGTTTAATAACTCACTTCACTAATTTAATGTTACTTAAAAATGTTAAATAATGTTACTTAAAAAGACTAATTAATGTTCTATAATATGTTAAAATGTTATGAGAGTTCGGTGCCAAACGTACTACTGACGCACTTGTGTACGTGACGATACAGCAAACCTACTTTTACTCGATTTGCAATAATAACTAACTAGGCCTGAGTCCAATGTACAGATGCTGACCGTACACTGTTGATACTACGCTACATGATTAGTTTATTCGTGGGCAGCATCGCGGGTTGATAAGTTTTTAAGATAGCCGAATTGATGAGATGAAATTAGATTACGTTAATTAACCAATCTTTAATTAATTAAACGTTCGAGTGCCTTAGATTTGGCACTTAAGACTGCTAAGGGTCGGTAATTATAAAAAACAATAATGGTATCCTTACGATGAGTTCTTGGTTGTCAGTGAGGTCGAGGTCGTGCGCGGGCGGCGCGCTGGCGGGCGCGCGCAGCGTGTCGGGCAGGCGCGCGCGGCGCACGTGGCCGGCCGCGTCGCCCCACAGCAGCCACCAGGCGCCGGCCACGCGCGCGCCGCCCAGCGCCGTGACGGCGGGCGCGGCGCGCGCGGGCGGCGGCGCGCCGGGCGCCTTGTGCGCCTCCCACACGCGCAGCGCGCCGCCCACCGCCACCACCACCAGCGGCTTGTCGCCGGCCGCCTCGCACGTCAGCGCGCCGTCCGCCAGCTGCCGCTGCTTGAAGCCCGCCACGCACCTGCCACACACACCACACTTACACACACAGCTCACGCACGGTGTACTATTCAATCGTAAGCATAAACTGTATTGTCATACTTCTTCAACATAACAACATTTAGCATATGATCATAATATGATGCCTTAAATTAGTATGACAAGAGACGTATTCCCGTGGCAGACTATGTTGGCAGAACAGGGCGCACTCACTTGCAGGTGTGGTTGAGGTGCTTGGGCAGGCACAGCTGCGCGCAGGTGTCCCAGCGGCACGCGCGCGCCGACTCTGCGGGACAACGCACACGTTATAACGACAGCGACTACCTCATACATCTATATTATTCAAGTCTATTGGTGTTAGCCCTCTCACCGAGACTACTGATATTTTTTTAGATTTTTTATTTATTTATTTATTTATTCATACAAACAAAGTCTCCCTTTTTACCCCTTTAAGGTCTACATTTCCAAAAACCCCTTCTTAGTGCTCGCATACGTCATAAAAGCGAGCTGGCGAGGGAAATCGTGTTGATAGCTGTTAATATTAGCATGAGTGTCGTGGTGTACCTGCGGCGCAGGAGGTGTTGGCGGGCACGCAGCGCCCGTCGTCGCACAGCGCCTCGTCGCGCGCGCACGCCGCCTCCTCGCCCAGCCAGCGCCGCCGCTCGCCTGCAACACGCGCACCGTCAGTACGAGCCCACACTCACACACACACACACACGCGCGCGCGCGAGGTACGCACAGAAGGCGGGGCTCTCGTCGCCGTCGCAGTCGACGACGCCGTCGCACAGCAGGTTGGGCGGCAGGCACGTGTCGTCGTTGCAGCGGAACATGGGCGGCGCGCACACGCGGCGCTTGCACAGCGCGGGCTCCTCGTCGCGCCCGTCCGCGCAGTCGCGCCGCGCGTCGCAGCGCCACGCCGCCGGCACGCACGCCGCGCCGCACTCCAGCCGCGCGCCGCAGTGCGCCGTGCCGTTGTCGCGCGCGCACGCCGCCTCGTCCGAGCCGTCGGCGCAGTCGGGCTCGCCGTCGCACCACCAGGCGGCGCGCACGCAGGCGCCGCCGCCGGCGCACGCGCGCGCGCCCGGCCCGCAGCTGGGCGCGCAGCCCGCCTCGTCGCTGGCGTCGGCGCAGTCGGGCGCGCCCGAGCAGCGCAGCGCGGCGCGCACGCACTCGCCCGAGCCGCAGCGCCACTCGGACTCGGAGCAGGCGCGCGGCTCGCACGCCAGCTCGTCGGCGCCGTCGCCGCAGTCGTCGTCCAGGTCACAGCGCCAGCGGCCGGGCACGCAGCGCCCGTCGGGGCAGCGGAAGTAGGTGGGCTCGCAGGGCGGCGGCGCGGCGCCCGGGCCGCAGCCCGCCTCGTCCTCGCGCGCCGGGCAGTCGGGCTCGGCGTCGCACAGCCACTCGCGCGGCACGCAGCGCCCCGAGCCGCAGCGGAACTCGTTGGGCGCGCACGTGCGCGCGGCGCACATGGCGCCCTCGTCGGAGCCGTCGCCGCAGTCCGAGTCGGCGTCGCACACCCACACCAGCGGCACGCACGCGCCGTTAGCGCACGTGAACTGCACACACACGCATATGTCACCACACTACCCACTACTACAACAAAACAGCTGTATGCTATTGGTTTCTCCGCTTTCGTTTTGGGAATTTTATCCCGTAACCGTGCGGAGAAGGGTCATTTCCTTTTAAACTAAAAATCTCCCACTGAGAGAGATTTTTGTTAAAAAAAACACAGCTGTGTGTAAAAATACCCGGCTTCTAAGCCCCTTTGCGACGTAGTACTGCAGGGTGCAGTGGGGGCGCTACTCACGTGGTGCGGCGGACACGTGCGCGGCGGGCAGTCGGCCTCGTCGTCGCCGGCGTGGCAGTCGCGCCGCCCGTCGCAGCGCGCGGCGCCGGGCACGCAGCGCGCCGACACGTTGTACTGCAGGGTGCAGTGGGGGCGCTACTCACGTGGTGCGGCGGACACGTGCGCGGCGGGCAGTCGGCCTCGTCGTCGCCGGCGTGGCAGTCGCGCCGCCCGTCGCAGCGCGCGGCGCCGGGCACGCAGCGCGCCGACACGTTGTACTGCAGGGTGCAGTGGGGGCGCTACTCACGTGGTGCGGCGGACACGTGCGCGGCGGGCAGTCGGCCTCGTCGTCGCCGGCGTGGCAGTCGCGCCGCCCGTCGCAGCGCGCGGCGCCGGGCACGCAGCGCGCCGACACGTTGTACTGCAGGGTGCAGTGGGGGCGCTACTCACGTGGTGCGGCGGACACGTGCGCGGCGGGCAGTCGGCCTCGTCGTCGCCGGCGTGGCAGTCGCGCCGCCCGTCGCAGCGCGCGGCGCCGGGCACGCAGCGCGCCGACACGTTGGCCGCCGGGTCGCCGCGGCACTTCCACTGCGACGCCAGGCACGTGAAGCGCTCGCAGTCGCGCTCGTCCGAGCCGTCCCCGCAGTGCGGCGTGCCGTCGCAGATGTGCGAGGGGTGCACGCAGCGCCCGTTGTCGCACTGGAACTGGCCCGGCGAGCAGCGGAAGGGCGGGCAGCCGGGCGGCTCGTCGGACGCGTCGCCGCAGTCGTCCTGCGTGTCGCAGCGCCACCAGAACGGGATGCACTTGAGCGCCGACGCGCACACGAAGTGCGCCGACGTGCAGTTGGGCGAGCACGAGCGCCCGTCCTCGCCCAGCACCCAGTGCTCGGGGCAGGCGCAGCGCGCGCCCGCGCTGCCGCCCGGCGGCGCCGGCGTCAGCAGGCACAGCCCCGAGCAGTTCAGCGCCTCGCACTTGGCCGACAACTCTACAACACAACACCACACATTTTATGTTGGTGTACTTGGGCAACAAGCAGGGACAAGCGGCGTGTGTGTACGCACCCGGCTGCGGCGGCTGGCGCGCGGGGTGGTAGACGCGCAGGTCCATGGGCTTGTGGATGGTGTGCAGCAGCGTGCGGCACTCGTAGGCGCCGCCCGCGCTGAGGCTGGTGTTGGCGGCGGGCGAGTAGTGCGCGCGCGGGCGCCGGCGGCACGACTCCACGGCGCGCGTCTCCCAGTCCGACCAGTACACGCGCCCGTCCCACACCGCCAGCGCGAACACGTGGTGCAGGCGCAGCCACGGCATTTGCTCTGTGGCAGAACGTGGCGGTCAGTAAGTGCAGCGCGTGCAGCGTGGCGTGTGACTCGTGTGTGGATGCTGACCCCGGGAGAAGAGCACGCGCACGTTGTTGCCGTCGAGGTCGGCCACGGCCACGTAGTCCTCGCGCGCGTCGGCCCAGTACAGCTCGTTGGAGGCGGGCAGCACGGTGAGCGCGTTGGGCCAGTACAGCCCGGCGCGCAGCAGCACGCGGCGCGCCGAGCCGTCCATGCCGGCGCGCCCGATGTGCGCCGCCGCGCCCCAGTCCGACCAGTACAGCGTGCTGCGGCATAACAGATCTCTCCATCATCTCTTACTTTATAAAATGGTCCAAAATATATGTACACTTGAGAGCAAAAAAATCGCACATGGCTTGTAATTTGGTTTAATGCTCATATCTCCTTAAATCTAAAGAAATGGAGAATAAATTATTAAGCAAAATTAAAGCATACAAGGTTAACTTTACAAAAACACAAAATTAAGATCATTGACCTTCACGTAACTCACAAAAATCAACCATACACCCAATTCCCCAAATTCACTCATTCGCATTTCACAACTTTCACCTTTACCCAAAGCTACAAAAAGGGTATTTTTTTTTATTTTTACTCTGTTTCCGTCAACGCGATAACGTTTTAATTGGAAACAGACGAATTTACTGGAAAAATATGGATACTACGCCCGCAGAAGCTATTCAAGTTATTACGGCTTGCACAAAACAGGCCATAAAACAAATGAAGTTGCTCGACAGCCAAAATTGGGCCGTTTCCCTGATCTTCGGGTATACCAAAGGTTTCAAGAGACCAGTACATTCGGCG
Source organism: Mythimna separata (assembly GCA_030763345.1). Taxonomy (NCBI): domain Eukaryota; kingdom Metazoa; phylum Arthropoda; class Insecta; order Lepidoptera; family Noctuidae; genus Mythimna; species Mythimna separata. The sequence continues at coordinate 141,818 of CM061188.1, read as the reverse complement.
ACCAGGACCTGGGCGGTGGCGCATAGGATCAGGGCGTGATGATCGCTTTGTTTTAACAAGTACCTAAGTACTTGTTAAAACAAAGCGGGCAGAAATTGGCTATCGAACGCGATTGAACTGAGACAAAAGCTTTTAGAAGTTTTCAATGTCAGTATAAATCAGCGGACAATTAGAAAAAGACTGGATGAAGCAGGTCTGACTGCATATCATCCAGCAATTAGTACCAAACTAACCACAGCTCCCCGACAAGACCGGCGACAATTTATCACGGATCACATAAATTAACGTGTATGACTATTGGCCGGTTGTGGTGTTTTCTGATAAGTGCAGAATGACTTAAATGACCATGATGGACGCCTTAGGATCTACAGAAAGGCATCAGGCTAATTTTATCAATGCTGCGTAAGAAATCATGTTGCCTTTCGAGGAGTTTTATGGTGGCATAATGTTATACAATAAAACTGACTTGTATTCGTGTATACACTGGAGCTAATACCTGCCCGATATCGAGAGGGTTGTTGGCTTCACGTTACGTCAAAAAAATGCTCAGAGAATCTGTAAAGCTGCTGGTGTAGCATATTGTTAAAAAAAAAATTCTTAACGTACGACAATATCAGATCGCATGTAGCTAGAACAGTTTTTCACTACATGGAAAACTTTGAAATCATCGCGATAGTAAGGTCTGTGCGTAGTTCTGATCTTAATCCAATTGAACACATCTGGAATGATCTTAAAAGAAGAGTTACAGCAAAAAACTCGTTTCTTCGCGACTCCAAGAGCGTCAATTTATCATTGACGAGGAGTGGGAGATTATACCATACAACTTCATGGTAAAATTAATACGGTCCACGAGACATCGATTAACAGCTGTAATTAAGGCTAAGAGAGGGAATACACTTTATTAATAAACTGGTTAAGCAAGAATTTTAAGTTTGACTCTCATTCTCTCTTAAGCAAAATTTGGTAATTTTACCCTTATGTTGGAGATTGTGCTCTAAAATTTTTCAAGGGTATTTTTTTTCACTGTATTTCATATCATTAGAAAGATAATGAAATTTGTGTATGCATTTCTTTCAAAATCTTTTCATATTCATGACAAAATCTGCCTTAACACAACAAGTCATGATGTGCGATTTTATTGCTCTCGAGTGTATATACCTACAATACAGTTCCTCGTTAACCGAATTTTATCACACTAACATCACCCTCGTGTTTTTAGGGTTCCGTAGCCAAATGGAAAAAAATTGAACCCTTACAGATTCGTTACGTCTATCTGTCTATGAAACTATAAGAGCTATACTGTTGAAACTTGGTAAGTATTCTGTGTACTGCATTAAGATTTTCACAAAAAAAATAGAAAATAACAATAAATTTTAGGGTTCGCCATACTTAGAACGAAAACTCAAAAAAAAATTGTCTTATCCAGGGGTCTATGGATAGGTCATCAAAAATGATATTGAGGTTTCTAATATAATTTCTTTCCAAACTGAATACTTTGCGCGAGAGACACTTCCAAAGTGGTAAAATTTTTAATAAAATAAAATGTCCCCCTGTAACTTCTAAAATAAAAAAAATAAATAAAAAAAAATGAAATTAAAAATGCTAAAATAAAATATATGATATACATTATGATGTACATTACTATGCAAACTTCCACCGAAAATTGGTTTGAACGAGATCTAGTAAGTAGTTCTTTTAATACGTCATAAATCGTAAACCGTAATTAAGTTGATATGTAACCCTCGGTGCGCGAGTCCGACTCGCACTTGCCCGGTTTTTAGGGTTCCGTATCCAAATGGCAAAAACGGAACCCTAATAGTTTCGCCATGTCTGTCCGTCCGTCCGTCCGTCCTCGCTTAATCTCTGTAACCGTTAGCACTAGAAAGCTGAAATTTGGTTAAAATATATATATCAATCACGCCGACAAAGTAGTAAAATAAAAATTGGAAAAAAAATTTTTATTAGGGTTTTACTTTCCACTTTACATGTAGGGGGGCTCCCTACATGTAAAGTGGAAAGTGTTTTTTTTTTATTTCAACCCTAACGTGTGATATATTGTTGGATAGGTATTAAAAAATGAATAGGGGTTTACTCAAATCATTTTTAGGGTTCCGTACTTCAAAAGGAAAAAACGGAACCCTTATAGGATCACTTTGTTGTCCGTCTGTCCGTCCGTCCGTCTGTCAAGACCCTTTTTCTCAGGAACGCGTGAAGGTATCAAGTTGAAATTAAAACCATATATTGAAATCCGCGGTCCCTTGAAGTTGTGCAAAAATCAAACTTGTAAGTTGACGGGAAAAAAAGATACGCCCGTTTATGTTGCAAAAAACGTACATTTCGACACTGTCAAAGGAATCAAAACTCATAGGGTGCTTCCCGTTGACCTAGAATCTTGAAATTTGGCACGAAGCAAGGTATTATAGCACTAATATCGGGAAAAGTCTGAAAACTGAAAATGTTTAGTTACGTCACAAGAAAAAAAAATTGAAAATTCTTCAAGACTCGATTCGAGAATTAAACTGTTTTTATAGGTAGGTTGGTACGAAACCCTCAGTGCGCGAGTCCGACTCGCACTTGCCCGGTTTTTGATATTATCAATAATTTCAGAAATAATCGCGCCAAAAGTGAAAAACAATGTGTGTGTGTCCCCCCCCTCTAACTTTTGAACCATAAGTTTAGAAAATATGAAAAAAATCTGGAAAGTAGAGCTTTATGAAGACTTTCTAGGAAAATTATTTGTAACTTAATTGATATTATTATACCGTTTCGTGAGAGTGCAACGTGTCGTAAAAGAAGACAACTATGTAGTGAAGCCCAAGAAAGGATTTCTTTTCACCGGTAAGTCTAAAAACCTTTCAGAGTTCGGAGTTTCTGATTTTACATATAAAAATATGCTTCTGGCATTGTTTAGTCACTACTCTAACCTGACCGAACCTACAGTTCTGGTAGCAGTTCGTTTTTCATTCGTCGTTTGTTACCGTCTTTATTTTTTTTCATAACAATTAATTTGACAAAATGTTCATTGTCTTAAGATTTTTTGCCGTAATAAATCTTTTGATTAAAGACCATATGCCTTAATGACATTATTCTAGGTAATATTCTGGCGAAGTAAAAATTTGATCATATGAAAATTTTCGATCTAAAATAATTCCAAATATTGCATTGGTAAAATAAAAGGTTTCGAAAATTGGCTTGGGTAATGAAAATTTGGCAAATTCTTTTCGGCAAAACGGCAAGCTCCCAAAATTAACATTCCAAATTATGATTCGTAGAATTATTTTTGTTCAAATGGTATCAGAAATACCTGTTTAATAAGTAATATCACTCTTATGATGTAAAATCTGTCTCGTATCTTTCGTTTCGAGAATTACGAGAGACTAGAAACAAAAAATTTAAATTGAGTTTTTTACAATAATTGCATAATTTTTACAAATCTTGCTCAAATTGTTGGCCTCTGTTACAAATGCAGGCCCGATATCTGTTTCGTATGTCAACACGCAGTTGTTGTAAGAAGTCGTATTCCCTCCCCTTGTATTAAAAGTCGTTTCAATGCGTTGAACTAGTACCTCCCTAGTTGGAACCTCGGTGGGCAGGTTTCCCAGACCCTTTGTATAACTGTGTGCCGAAACGCAAACGCAAACAAAATATATGTCGAGCCTAAATTTTCAACAGAGGCCAACAATTTATACAGGATTTGTAAAAATTATGAAATTATTAGCCAAAACGCTTTTCTTTCCAATAATACTTACCAAAAGAAAATTACGAGACAGATTTTACCTTATAACAGTGAAATAACATATTAAATATACAGGGTGATTGGAAGATCGATGCAAAGCTTTAAAGCGAAGATAGTACAGACCATTTAGAACCATTTAAGACATGATTATGTTCGGCGAAGTTTTATCATTTTTTTTTAAACCTACTTTTAAGATTTTTTTCAAAAATTCCCAAAATTTTATGTAAACTGCATATTTTTAGCCAAATTAAATGATAAATGAATTAACTTTTATTTTATTTAATTAAAGTAATGTCTAAGCAACCCGAAAAAACATGTTTTAGGCTTTTCTCTCATAAGACGATTTTTTTACGGACCTTTAAAGTTCAGCAGAAATTTAGAAAAAATTAACAGTACGTTTTTTAAACCTTATTTAAAAAATAACGAAGGGTGCTTTTTTTGTTCAAACCTTTTTGAATACATGTGTGATAAGCGTTCTTTCTGTTGAGGTATCATTTACGCGGATATCTTACAAATTATTGAAGTTAGGTCCTAGAAACCGATTGGAGGGAGATTATTTTTAAATTTCGGCAGACTACTTAAAACAACATTTGAATTAAAATTATTTATTTTTCATACATAAAACTTTAAGGCAAAGATAGTACAGACAATTTAGAACCATGTAAGACATGATTGCCTCAGACGAAGTCTTACCAATTTTTTTTAACCTATTTTTGTATTATTTTTCAAATATTCCCAAAATTTTAAGTAAACTGCTTATTAATGGCCAAATTAAATGATAAATGAGTTCATTTTTATTTTATTTATTACGGTAATGTGTAAGCAACCCAGCAAAGTATGTCTTAGGTTTTTCTAACATTGGAATTTTTTTTACATACTTTTAAAGTTCAGAAGAAATTTAATTTTTTTATCAATACGACAGAAAAACCTAAGACATACTTTGCTAGGTTGCTTACACATTACTGTAATAAATAAAATAAAAATGAACTCATTTATTATTTAATTTGGCCATAAATAAGCAGTTTACTTAAAATGGGAATATTTGAAAAATAATACAAAAGTAGGTTTAAAAAATTTGGTAAGACTTCGTCTGAGGCAATCATGTCTTACATGGTTCTAAATTGTCTGTACTATCTTCGCCTTAAAGCTTTATGTATGAAAAATAAATAATTTTAATTCAAATGTTGTTTTAAGTAGTCTGCCGAAATTTAAAAAAATCTCCCTCCAATCGGTTTCTAGGTCCTAACTTCAATAATTTGTAAGATATCCGCGTAAATGATACCTCAAAAGAAAGAACGCTTATCAAACATGTATTCAAAAAGGTTTGAACAAAAAAAGCACCCTTCGTTATTTTTTAAATAAGGTTTAAAAAACGTACTGTTAATTTTTTCTAAGTTTCTGCTGAACTTTAAAGGTCCGTAAAAAAATTGTTTTATGACAGAAAAGCCTAAAACATGTTTTTTCCGGTTGCTTAGACATTATTTTAATTAAATAAAATAAAACTTAATTCACTTATTATTTAATTTGGCTAAAAATATGCAGTTTACATAAAATTTTGGGAATTTTTGAAAAAAATCTTAAAAGTAGGTTTAAAAAAAAATTATAAAACTTCGCCGAACATAATCATGTCTTAAATGGTTCTAAATGGTCTGTACTATCTTCGCTTTAAAGCTTTGCATCGATCTTCCAATCACCCTGTATATTATCAACATAAATAATTTTTCAAATCATAATTTTGAAAGTTAATTTTATGTGACTCGATTCATAAAACTAGCGAATTCACAAAGTTGTAATAAAATGTTTATGACATCACTTGCAAGAGGATAGATTAGAGAATTTTTGAGAGAGTTTGAAGATTCCAGTTGACGGTGGCCAGTGTGAATTGGAATATTAGGCCTAACGTTGTGACACAATATTTCATCATCTTTCCGTGGCCAAAAAAATAATACTATATAATAAAAGAGATGGTAGTAAAGCGATGTTAGTATTGGAGTGTGTATACTGACCCCTGCTGCGGGTGCAGCGCGAGCGCGCGCGGCTCGCTGAGGTCGCCGCGCAGCAGCACGCGGCGGTGCGAGCCGTCGGCGCGCGACACCTCCAGCGTGTCCGTGCCCTTGTCGCACCAGTACACGTTGCCGCCCACCCAGTCCACGGCCAGCCCGTCCGGGTTCTGCAGCGTGGCGCCGTGCAGCGTGCGCGCCGCGCCGCCGCCGCACGCGCGCCGGATGGCCGAGCCCAGGCGCGTCACGTCGCTCCAGTACAGGCAGCCCGCCGCCCACGCCAGGTCCAGCGCCACGGCGTTGGTGAGGTCGTGCACCAGCAGCGCGCCCGGCCCGCCGCCGCCCTCCAGCGGCACGCGCCGGATGTAGTAGCGGTTCGTGAAGATCAGGCTCGCGCGCACGGCTGCACACACGGACCGTTAGACACAGCGCAACACACGCACACAAACATCTCTACACTGGACACTCACGTGAGTCGGGCGTGCACGTGGCGCCGTCGGACATCAGCTTGTAGCCCTCCGCGCACGAGCACACGAAGCTGCCGATCGTGTTTCTGAGGGAGCAATGTTTACGAATGTTGTTCGGAATCATACAACCGAACAGCTAAGCACTTTTGCTTTCGTGCATTTTTATAAAATTAGCATAAATCATTATTAACGTCAGTACGTACTCGGCCGTCGATCGCGTAACTCAAACCATACCAAACCAATCAAACCATCTTTTAGATTAAATCAGCTATCTTATTATAACTATATTTGTCTAAACCATAAAACCATAACCAAACTAAAGTCGTATTGTTTAAATCAAACCAATATAGCCGTAACTTTCGCATAAACCAAAAACCATCTAAATATCAACCAATCCAGAGAGTTGGTATTGCGCAGACAGATACCAATTTTCTACATGGTCCTTCGAGCTTAAGGGCCTCGGTTCGCGAAGTTCAGTAAAGTGAAGTGTTTGTGTGCCGGGACCTTGTAACCAGTGTGAAGTGTCTGTAGGGATAGTAGGTAGGAGTGAGATCGCGTTGGAGTAGATCTACCAGTTGTGGAGCGTAAGCAGCATATAAGGTCAGACCAAACCATTTTATTTATCCTTTTTCTTAACAATTTATTCGTTTGTGAGAAAAATGGAGCAGTTAGCAATCAACCAAACTGAAATATACGACTGTCTAGTTAAACTCTTAACCAATATTAAGAAAGACGGGGCAGACCGCAAAACCATAGATTACTGCAAGCGGAAGTTGGAGCTATTAGAGAATTATTGGAGAGATTACCAACGTAACCATAGGAAATGTTGTGAGTTTGCGGAATTTGATCATTTTATTTTTATTTTATTTTATTTTATTTTATGTATATTAGGAAAACTTACAGCTAACATATTAGATTAAGACATTACCTATATGAAAAAGAGAGCCAATTACAAGTTTCCACTTATATAAACTTTTTAAATAAAATCGGCAGATCGGTATTAACAGCGTGAGTGTAGACACAGATTTATCAGAAGAAAGGAAATAAGATACATTGCAAAACAAAATCAAGCTCCAAAGAAAGAGTTACTTAAGAGTTTTTTAACCCTCTGAACACCACTTGCAAATAGATCAAGATCCACATCCCGGCACACCATGTTAAACGTTCGACATACTCTTTGTAGGTATGAGTTTTGCCTATAGACAGTTTTTACGATAGGTACGTGCAGGAGATGAGGTCTCCGGAGAAACACAGATGGTACACGCAGTCCAATCTTGGCCACCAACTCAGGTACGTCAATGGACCCGTTCATTACATTGAATAGGAAAACTATATCTGCAATCATGTATATTTTACCAAAAATTGTTTTGACAAAGCGAAGGAAGTTTATATATCGATCAAGCAACTGATTACCAAAACCATGGAGAACCTGTTACCGAAGCAGCAAGGCGTCAACCAGCCGCTGGCAGAGGCCAGGACCCCTAACCAGGCAGGGGATTCGTCTCGTTCTCAGGCATCTCAGCAGCAGCGCAGTGAGATGCCCGTTCCAGAAGAAAATAGCAAGTTAGAAGGATTGATTAAAAAGCAAACCATCAACTTCAGAGCGTTCATGAGGACAGTGGCTACCATAGAAATCGATCAATTGCAGAGCAAGTGGGAGTTCGACGATGCTTTGAAGTCTCTCCAAAGTCGGTGGACCATAATCGACAATCTGCACTGGGAGATAGAAAGTGAAAACGGAAATGAAGATGCTTGGTATCAAGAGGAGTTTACCAGATCGAACGAATGTATAACGATTTGAAGAAAACGATAAGTTCAAAGATGTGGTCCGTATCCCATCGTGACAAATGCACACCTCAGATGGATATTCCAACCTTCCAGGGTAACTACCACCAGTGGACTTCTTTTAAAGATTTGTTCACGGAAACCATCCATAAAAACCCATCATTATGCAACGCTCAGAAAATGCAGTTTTTGAAAAGTAAAGTGACAGGGGAAGCTGAGCGTCTGATACACCATCTTCAGATCAGTTCTGAAAATTATGAAGTATGTTGGGAAATACTTAACCATCGATATGGCAACAGCAGACTTATTTTTACATCTCATGTGAATATATTGCTGAACATTCCTAATATGCAGCAACCATCCATAGGTATGTTTAAAAAACTGCATGACGTCACTAAAGAGTGTCTTCATGCTATACAAAATATGGGAGTGGATATCACCACTTGGGATCCGCTGCTAGTACTTCTTTTGGGTCAGAAACTAGACAGTGAATCATTCACGGAATATATCGAGTCAGTGAAGAACCCTAGAGCGCTACCAATCCTACAAGAATTTCTAGATTTCCTGGAAAACAAGTTTACAGCTCTAGAAGCATCTCGCCGTAAACAAGAACCAAACCATCAAAAGTCGTCCTCTCAACCACAAAACCATTCAAATTACCAACCAAACCAAAGGAGGAATTTCAATTCCAACCATAACCAGCAGACATCCAACAAGAACCCTCATAGCATGAACCACCACGGGAAATCACTCCACGTTTCACGTTCAATGACCTGTTCATTGTGCAATAACGACCACGGACTTTGGATGTGTCCCCAATTTTTGCAAATGTCGGATGAGCAAAAATTAAAAACAGTCAACAAGCTGAAGTGTTGCGTAAATTGCCTATTCAACCATTATGACAAACCATGTTTTTCTAACAAAACATGTCGCAAGTGCAACGCCAAGCATAATTCGCTACTGCATGAAGCAATCGCTACGAAAAGTAAACCAACCACATCAGCAAAATCTAACCATAAGGCTGTGCACAATCTAACCTACCACGTCTGATCCAGTACCAACTTCAACCCATGTGTCCTGGGATGAAGTATCGGAAACACTTTTGGCTACGGCTATAGTCAAAGTGATTGGATCCGATGGTACTTATCACACCATGAGAGCCTTGATTGACCAAGGTTCGCAAATTTCTTTGATAAGCGAGAAAGGGGCGCAAGTTTTAAAATTACCAAGACAACATTGCAAAGGCACAATCTTCGGAGTAGGAGAAAAAGAAAATAGCTGTAAGGGAGCTATGAACATACGATTCAAATCGATCCATAGCGACTTCGTATTAGAAGGGGATGTCCTAATAATGAACAACCTAATAAAGCACCTACCAAACAAATCTTTTGTAAAACCATCGTGGCCTCATATACAAAATATTAATTTAGCAGATCCTGAATTCAATGTCAGTCGACCAGTAGACATACTCCTTGGAGCAGATGTCTACTGTAAGATTGCATTGGGTGGCATCCTGAGAGGTGATAGTGAAGATCAACCAATAGCCCAACAAACGCAACTAGGATGGTTGCTTTGTGGGACAATGACATCCAAATACCAATGCAATGTGGTTCTTCATAATATGGACGATTTACGCCGATTTTGGGAAAATGAAGACATCCATCAGCAGATCGAAATGTCCACTGAAGATCATGAGTGCTTACAGTATTTCCTTTCATCCACGGAGAGACTCGAAGATGGGAAATATCAAGTGCGTCTACCATTCAAACCAGAAGCCAAGGAACAACTAGGTGCCACCAAACCATTAGCCTTAGCACAATTTCGGAATTTAGAAAAGAAGTTGCAGAAAAATTCAGACCTCAAAAATGAATACGCAAAATTCATTGATGAATATCATACACTAAACCATATGAAGCTATCTACCAGGTGCACGACACCTGAGTGCTACCTACCACACCACTGCGTCACTAGAGCTGAGTCTACTACCACGAAGCTGCGCGTAGTCTTCAACGCATCAGCTAGATCATCATCAGGACTGAGCTTGAATGACGTCATGTACCGCGGTCCGAATCTACAACAAGACTTGCAAGAATTAATTCTGAAGTGGAGGCAATATCAGTACGTTTACACAGCTGATATTGAGAAAATGTATCGACAGATAATGGTGCACCCTGAAGATCAGCCTTACCAGAAGATACTGTGGAGAGACTCACCTAACCAACCCATACAAACATATCAACTCACGACCATTACTTATGGCACAAAGCCAGCACCATTCTTAGCCATGATGTGTTTGAAACAGTTAGCCGCTGATTAAAAACAAAATATCCCTGATGCAGCAAAAGCATTAGAAGAGTGCTTCTATGGATGACTATTGCGGAGGGGCCCATTCAATGGAACAAGCAAAAGTTTTAAAAGCAGACCTCATAAAACTACTCAGCAAGGGCGGGTTCAACTTACGTAAATGGGCCACAAATGAACCACAGTTACTTGCGGACTTAAAAAAGGACTTGTGTAACCAACAAGTCTACGAATTTAAACAGTCAGATTCAACCAAAACATTGGGCCTGGGATGGACTCCGCAACAGGATAAGTTTATCTTCAACCTAAAATTAGAGCCAGCATCAGTATCAAAACCAACCAAGAGATCGCTTCTCTCCGACATATCCAAGCTATTTGATCCGTTAGGCTGGCTAACCCCGTTCAGCATAACCATGAAAATGCTTTTCCAAAGTGTGTGGTTATCTAGTCTTAACTGGGATGATGCACTACCAGATGAAATCAAACTCAAATGGCTAGAACTACGCCGCGAGTTAAACGACACCAAAAACATTGAAATAAAACGTTGGCTCGGTACTGCAGAAAACCATAACTTGCAATTACACGGTTTCTGTGACGCGTCAAATAAGGCGTATGCCGCAGTTATCTATTGCAAGGTCAGTAACCAGTGCAACCGTAACGAGGTGACTTTGGTGGCAGCAAAGGCTAGACTAGCACCCGTTAGCAAAGATATATCCATACCAAGGATGGAGTTAATGGGTGCGCACCTGTTATCTCAATTGATGCGGAAAGTCCAAATTTGCTTAGCAAGTTATAAGCAAGAAATATATTGTTGGAGTGATTCGACAGCAGTCCTAGGATGGATCCAAGGAGATCCAGCAAGATGGAAACCATTCGTGACAAATCGCGTGAAAGCAATCACCACACTAGTACCAAAAGCAAAATGGAGATATGTCAATACCAGCGAAAATCCAGCTGACTGCGCAAGTCGTGGATTGAGAATCAACCAGCTGAGAGAACATGATCTGTGGTGGCACGGACCATGTTTTATTCAATCGTTTGAAACTGTCGAAGCACCTCAAACCATCTATGAAACCAACCTGGAGATAAGGAAAACAGTACGATCCAATGCAGCAGTCGTGCAGCAACATGAAGACCCAACCATGACCATACCCAATATCATCGACCATCTATTACACAAATATAATTCCTTCGCAAAAATAATACGTATTTTTGCATGGATGCGACGATTACCATCAGCGAAAGCGAGCCGTCAACCTTATCTCACATTACATGAATTACGTCGTGCAAAACTGCTGATCATTAAAAACATACAACAAATAGAGTTCGCCAGTGACGTTCGTTGTTTACATGAGAATAAAAGGGTGCATTCTAAAAGCAAACTTTTACCTCTACACCCCATTCTAGACCAAGACGGAATATTGCGCGTAGGTGGTAGGTTAAGCAATGCTCAACTAAACAGCGAGATGAAACATCCCATAATACTACCTCATAACCACAGAATAACCACATTGATAATTAAATATGCTCACGAGTTAACCTATCATGGCGGAGCGCGGCTTACCTTATCGAACCTTAGGCAAAATTACTGGATAATCAGAGGATACATGGCGACAAAGAAATTTATACGGCAGTGTATTACCTGCAAGAAGCAAGAACCAATCCGACAACATCAGCTCATGGGCGACCTACCAGACTACAGAGTCAACCCTGAAAGTGCCTTCTACCATTGCGGCGTCGACTACACAGGATTTGTAGATGTAAAAGCCAACAAGGGAAGAGGCATAAAGACTACCAAGGGTTACATAGCCCTCTTCGTGTGCATGGTGACGAAAGCTGTGCATTTAGAACTCGTGTCCGATTTGACTAGCTCAGCTTTCTTAGCCGCCCTTCACAGGATGGCAGCACGACGCGGAGCTCCACGTCACATTTATAGTGACAATGGAACCAATTTTGTGGGAGCAAACAGAAAACTGCAAGAAGAATATCACCATCTTCAGAACGTTTTTAGTGAGAAGTTCTTTGCAGAGATTACCGAACAGAACATTGAACGGCATTTTAATGCACCTTCTTGGCCTCAGGCGGGAGGACTTTGGGAAAGAGCCGTGCGCAGTCTCAAGCACCACCTCAAACGTGTGATTGGCCAACAAAAATTAACTTTTGAAGAATACACCACATTATTATCAAAAGTGGAGGCTTGCCTGAATTCTCGACCACTTTGTGCGCTATCAGAGGACCCTGAGGAGTTAGATTTCCTTACACCAGCTCACTTTATAACAGGACGACCAGGTCTAACCATCATTGAAACGCCAGAAGACGCCAGAACCAGATGGCACTTAGTGTCAAAATTATTAGACGATATATGGAATAGGTGGAAAACGGAGTACTTGACACAGTTATCAACCAGAGGAAAGTGGATGAAAAACCAGAAAAATATCAGAGTGGGGGATTTAGTAATGATACATGACGAGAATCTACCAGCAGGAAAGTGGCCAATGGGTCGAGTAACCGAAGTTCATCCAGGAAAAGATGAATTAGTCAGAGTAGTGACTCTTAAAACAAAAAATGGTTACATAAAGCGTCCTATAGTGAAACTATCCATTTTACCTATAGAACAAACAGAAAAACCAGACCTAGACACGCAAAAAGACGAACCATCAGTACATTTACAAACCATAATAACCAAGGAAGAATCAAACTACCATCAGCAACCTAGAACCAGAACCTACCCTAAGCTAGTGAACATTGCCTTAGCATTGACCTTATTCTTGAGCATCATACTACCTACCACGGCTTCATTCAATATTACTCAGTTCGATACCAATAAAACTTTGTACTTTGACACAGTGGGAAAAATACGATTAATCAGAGAGAATTGGAAATTGGTTACTTTTTACAACATGGCACCATATTGGCAAGGGGACAAAGCAGTCAACGATTTTACAAACTATCTGGAAAAATCTTGCCAATCGATCGCAGAGACGAGTCATTGTAAGATGATACTCTTACAGATACGTCACGACTACAACGAACTGCAGTACCACAACCAGATGTTGCTTAGCCAGCATTACGGCGCTCGCTTACGAACCCGACGCGGCCTTATCAACGCTGTCGGGTCAATTGCAAACTCACTATTCGGCGTATTGGACGACAGCTTCGCAGAAAAATACAAGCAAGACATTGAACTTGTACAGCGTAACCAACATCACCAAGGTCAACTATTCAAGAACCTGACGTCCATCGTTGAAGCAGAGCACAATATCCTACAAAGAACCGAAAATTTGATAGAGAAGCAACAGAAAAGCATAAACAGACATTTAAATGAATTGCATAGAAACAACAGTAAGATGCAGCAGGAAATCAACGTGACGTCAACACAACAGGACTTCACATCGGTATCCATAGCCACCATAAACATGATGCAAAACCTTAGAAGAATACAAGATACGTTAATCGATACCATTTCAGAGATATACCAAGGCCAAATCAGTTTGCATTTAATGACACCAACCCAGCTCAAAAGAGAGCTACAAATTATATACGGGCAAATACCTCAAGACCTGGTCCTACCCATTGAGAACGTCGAAACAGATCTACCACATCTATACAAGTTACTGAGAACAAAGGCACGCGTTACAAAGGAATATATCATTTTTGAAATTTCTTTCCCGCTAATAGCTAGAGAAAGCTTTCAATTATACCGAATTATACCAGTTCCACAACAAATCAATGATACCATGATCAGCATCAAACCAGTCTCTGAATACGTAGCTGTAAACCTGAAAAAAGACGTTTACTTTATACCAACCATCCATGATCTAGACACATGTCTGTACCATGGTGAATACTTCATGTGTCAACTTTTTAAACCCATTTTGCATTTGGAAAATGACGACAACTTCTGCGAAACAAACCCAGTCAACAAAAAATGCAAGACAGCAAGGTCAGTGTGTACCAACAGGTGGATAGAATTACATTCGACGTCACAATACATGTATTTCTGCTGTGACACATATTTGATTAAAATCATATGTGACGATCAAGTTACGGCACGCCAGCTGACTCGGGCAGGAGTCATTAGCATGAACCAGAAATGCTTCGTCAAGGGCAAGGATTTCACACTGTATTCACTACAGCAACAATCCAACCAAAATGAACTTTCGCCAAACATAGCAGTGCCAGAGCTGGACCAAATAAACCATATTGTAAACGTGAAACTACCAACCCAAGAAGAGCTACCAGAAGACACGGGGATAAACAGTTCTCTATCGATCCTCAGAGAGCAGATCGAAACCCTGAAATCGACCAAAGCAGAAATGAACGATATATCAGTTCACGATATTCACCACTACACCATCATCTACGTTCTGCTTGGAATCGTCATTTGTGCGGTGATCATCTGGATCTGGAGGAGAACAAAATCATGGTTCCGTTCTGCGCCCAGTCGCGCGGAGCCTCACCACAGACAGGAGTCTGCGGCGTCTACATCTACGTCGACCAACAATAGAGTGTACAGTGAAGTGCAACCTCGAAATGTGACCATTGCTGACCGTCAGCAAAACGAGAGTGATCCTATAGAATTAAGTTCGTTTCTAGCCAAACGGTGGCCCAGTGCTTTACGCAATAAAAATAGAGCTACGATGCCTGTTGTGCGAAAGGAACGAGTGACTAAAATAGAGGACTCCTTAGTTTAATGTTTTATTATGTTTTTTAAGGACTACCATTTAAAACATTTCGTTTATTGTTATTGTATATTAAATCATTTAGTTTTAAGCAATTTTATACTATGTTAACATTTTTTAAATTTAATGTTTTTTAAGGAATACCATTTTTCACATTTGTCTTTATTATTGATATCAATTTATGTTAAAACATGTTACTTTATTTAATTTAATATTGTGTGTACTGTTCTTTACATTTATTTTACCACTTATTGTCAAAGGTGATTTGATGGTTAATTTATATTCTCTTTTCATCTTGTGCTCGGGAATATGTTCGGAATCATACAACCGAACAGCTAAGCACTTTTGCTTTCGTGCATTTTTATAAAATTAGCATAAATCATTATTAACGTCAGTACGTACTCGGCCGTCGATCGCGTAACTCAAACCATACCAAACCAATCAAACCATCTTTTAGATTAAATCAGCTATCTTATTATAACTATATTTGTCTAAACCATAAAACCATAACCAAACTAAAGTCGTATTGTTTAAATCAAACCAATATAGCCGTAACTTTCGCATAAACCAAAAACCATCTAAATATCAACCAATCCAGAGAGTTGGTATTGCGCAGACAGATACCAATTTTCTACAAATGTTATATTATGTCGAGGTGGCGAGGCGCACGCTGCGGCCGAGCGGCGGCGGCACGTACCTGCAGGTGTGGTCGCAGGGCTCGTCCTCGGCGCACTCGTCCACGTCGGCGCACGAGCCGGCGTCGTGCGCGCGCCGCCAGCCCGCGCGGCACCAGCACGCGCGCCCCACAGGCAGGTCGGTGCAGTTGTGCGCGCAGCCGCCGTTGCCGGCCGCGCACTCGTCCACGTCTGCAACACGTCACAGTCAGGCGCCGCACAGTACTCAGTGCGGCGGGTCAGGGCGGTACTCACTGCAGTGGCTCTCGTCGGAGTAGTCGCCGCAGTCGTCGCCGCCGTCGCACAGCGCGGCGTGCGGCACGCAGGCGGCGTTGCGGCACGCCCACTCGCCGCGCGCGCACGCCCCTCGCGCGCCGCCCGACAGCGCCGACGCGCCGAACGCACGCTCGAACGACGCTGCAACACAACACGCTACCATTAACATATACATCAAACATACGAGTATATGTAGAAGTGAGTAGACAGTACGAAATACACTACAAGAAATATATTCCTTCATCTGTGTAAAGGGCCGGGCGCGAGAGGTCGCCGCCGCCGATAGCCACCACAAAGACACGGCGGTGCTGCACCAAAGCGGGGCACACCTCTACCGTGTGCTTAACCGTGTCCTCTGAGCGGTCCATACAGTGGCGACACCCGGGCGTCCTTTCCTCCTTGATCCGATGCAGGAACTTCCCGAACTTACGGTGTCCGGTGAGGACGAGTGGACGCCGTGACCTCCTCTTTCCAACCCCTCCTCAAAGAAGAGACCTAACGCCGCAATGACGGCGTGCCCAGAGCTCTGTTGGGACATGTGGTACGTACCGCACATGAGCGGGTCCTCGTCGGAGCCGGCGCCGCCGCCGCCGCCGTCCAGGCAGTGGTCGCGGCCGTCGCACTGCAGCGCGCGCGGCACACAGCGCCCGCTGCACTGCAGCGCGCCCGCGCCGCCGCACAGCGCGCCCCCCGCGCCCCCCGCCTCCGCGCCCGCGCTCGGGCCCCCGCAGTCCGCCGGCTCGTCCGAGCCGTCCGCGCAGTCCGCGTCACCGTCGCAGTACAAACTCTACAAAAGTACAAGGTTATCAATGCATACGAATACTTGTTGGAGCACGGTGCGTTGCGTCGGGCGCGATCGTACCGGGTGCAGGCAGAGCTGCGTGTCGGCGCAGCGGCGCGCGCCGGGCGGGCAGGCGCAGCCGCGCTCGTCCTCGGCGCGCGGGCAGTCGGGCGCGCCGTCGCAGCGCGCGCTGGCGGGCACGCACACGTTCCAGGCGCCGCACGCCCACTCGCCGGGCGCGCACGTGGCGTTCACGTGGCGGCAGTGCTCGGTCTCGTCGGACGCGTCGGCGCAGTCGGCGCGCCCGTCGCAGCGCCACGCCAGCGGCACGCACTCGCCGCCGCCGCACGTGAACTGCTCGCTGCTGCACGACGCCGCGCCCCCCGCCGCCGCCGCCGCCCCGCTGGCGTCCTCCTGCGCCGGTGCGGCCATCGTACTCGTCTCTATTGCGTTAGAATCTGAAACACCAATTATGAATTAGCTGTCTTTTATTTTTTACTAATAATTTCGTGGTATCTGATTGCTCGACCGTATAATAGGGCTTTATTAAGAGATTGTGATGTCGTTTACCAGTAACGGGCGTGCATTCGCCGTGCAGACAGGCGGGACAGTCGCGCTCGTCGGAGCCGTCGGCGCAGTCCTGCACGGCGTCGCAGCGCGCGCTGAGCGGCACGCAGGCGCCGGCGTCGCAGCGGTAGTGCGCGGGCGGGCAGGCGCAGCCCGCCTCGTCGGCCGCGTCGTCGCAGTCGGCCGTGCCGTCGCACACGCGCGCCGCCGCCACGCAGCGCCCGCCGAACCCGCAGCGCACCGAGTCCGCCGGACACACGCGCGACGCTAAGACCACATTTCAATTTATTTATTTGCTCTAAATGATCTATATTCAACATTTAAAACCTACATACAATATGCATGCGACTATTCGCCAAATCCCGATAATGTGGCGTCAGCAAGCATCACCGGTAGTCTGTATTTTAGAGTAAGTGAGTATGAGTCGGTACTGACTGCAGTAGTAGAGGTCCTCGTCGGAGGCGGTGGGCGCGTCGCTGCAGTGCGGCACACCGTCGCACACCAGCTCGTCGGGGATGCAGGCGCCCTCGGCGCAGGCCCAGTGTCCGGGCGGACAGGCGGCGGCCGCGGCGCCGCACGCGCGCCCGTCCGGCGCCAGCGCGCGCCCGGCGCCGCACGCGCACGCCACGCCGCCCAGCGCGTCCAGCGCGCACAGCTCCGCGCAGCCGCCGTTGAGCACGGCGCACGGGTCCGTCGAGCCTGTGTGGGCACAACGCGTACAGTACACCGCGTGCACACGGGCCGCCGGCGGCGCGCTCGTGTGTCTACTCACAGGTCTGGTGGTCGGGCGCCACGGCCACGATGGCCATGGGGCGCGGCACGTCGCGGCGCAGCGGCACGGCGCCGCCCGCGCGCTTGTCGGCGCGGAACACGCCGTGCGCCAGCCAGTCCGTCCAGTACACCCACGGCCCGCTGATGGCCACGTCGAACGGGTGCTCCGTGCCCGCGCGCGTCACCACCTGCTCCGACACAAATTAGTGCATGAGTTTATGACTTGTTCAACCGCTATGAAATCAATTTATTTTTTGTAAATTAAGGAACATACTAACTTGTAATATGACATGAAAAATATTGTTTTCATCTATCGTACACTCTAGCGCTTTCTATCGTTTTAAAATTTTGTAAAATACATAATAAAGTATATTAAAGTAATACTGACATTTGTACTGTATAGTGCACTAATCCGTACTATAACTGTAAGTTAATGTGTAGTAGTGGGTTGTGACTCACGTGTCGGTGCGAGCCGTCGTAGTGCATGCGCTCGATCTTGTCGAGGCGCGCGTCGGCCCAGTAGATCTTCTTGGCGGCGTGGTCCAGCGCCAGCCCGTTGGGCATGAGGATGTGCGAGTCCACCACGGTCTGCAGCGCGCGCCCGCTGGCGTAGGCGCGCTGGATGGACGGGCGCGTCTCGTTCCAGTTGGTCCAGTACAGGCGGCGCTCGCACGGCTCGTAGTCGATGCCGCGCGGCCGCGTGCCGCGCGCCAGCTGCAGCACGGTGCGGGCGCCCGCGCCGCCCGGCCCCGCGGGGCGCACGCGCGCGGCGCGGATGGCGGCGCCGCTGTTGCACGTCCAGTACAGCATGCTCTCGGCCGCGGCGTACACCATGCCCTCCACGGCGCCCACCTCTGCAACGCGCACAGCACACGGTGAGTACGCACGCACACTAGCACACACTACGCACTAGTACAGCTGACACTCACGCTCGAGCAGCACCTCGTGGCCGGAGCCGTTGAAGTGCACGGTGTTGATGGAGCCGCGCTGGATGTCGGAGTAGAAGAGGCGCGAGTCCTCGTACCAGTACGCCAGGCTGATCGCGTTGCGCATCAGCTCCCTGACGGGTTGGCAAGGTGACAGTATGTATAGCACATTATTTTTATTTTAGAATAGCTAGCGACAAGCACATCCGACTATGGACATCACCACGTCACGATAGAACTCATAGAAAGCAAGAAAATATGGCGGAATTGTTTTTTCGTTGGAAGTTTGCATGGTAATGTTTGTGTAAAGTTGATTTTTCATTCTCTTATTTTATAAGTTACAGGGGGGGGGGGGACACATTTTACCACTTTGGAAGTGTCTCTCGCGCAAACTATTCAGTTTAGAAAAAAATGGTATGGAAAACCTCAATATCATTTTTAAAGACCTATCCATAGATACCCCACACGAATAGGTTTGATGAATTTTTTTTTTAGTTTCATTTCTAAGTATGGGGACCCCCAAAATTTATTGCTTTTTTTCGCATTTTGTATAAAAATCTTAATGCGGTTCACAGAATACATCTAAATACTTACCAAGTTTCAACAGTACAGGTGAAAAGGTAAAGTGCCTGTGACATACGGACGGACAGATAGACAGACGAATCTATAAGGGTTCGTTTTTTGCCATTAGGCTACGGAACCCTAAAAACACTTGTTGGACTTGCATATTTTTAGATATATTTTCCGCCATATTCTCTCTTGAACTTTAAATAATATCCCTTCCTTGTGGGTTTTCTGTAGTCGGGTAAGAAGTAATCGTAATAAATAGTTGGTTGTATTACTTGTTCTCAATGGGCTTGTAGGGGGAGTTGAGGTCCTTCTCGTCGAGCAGGTGGATGCTGTCGATCTCGGTGACGCGCGAGTACATCAGGAACGAGTCGTACGCTGCGGACAGAGAGCGCGCGGTGAGTGTGCGTGCGCGGGGGTGGGGCGGGGTGTGGCGTGCAGGGGGGTGTACTGACGCGTGCAGTTGCGTTGGTCGGGCGCGAGGCGGCCGTGCGGGCAGGCGCAGCGCGGGCGCTCGCCGTCGTGCAGGCACAGCGCCGCGCAGCCCACGTGCGGCCCGCAGCCCTCCGCGGCGCCCGGCGGCGCGCGCTGCGCCGAGCGCGACCAGATCTGCGAACAGCGCACACAAGTCTATTCATTACTATGAAATAAAATCAATCAAAAAACATTTTTGACTTCTACGCAAACGAAGTCACAGGCAAAAGTTAGTATACAGATGTCGCTCAGCGATAAAGTAGTAGTAGCGTGAAACTTTACTATGCAAACTAATAAAAAATACCGGGCAAATGCGAGTCGGACTCGCGCACTGAGGGTTCAGTACTAACTTAACTGCGGTTAACGATTTATGACGTTTAAAAAAACACCACTTACTAGATCTGGTTCAAACCAATTTTCGGTGGAGGTTTGCATGGTTTGCATGGCTTACCATACCAAATATATAATGTACCTTAGTACATTATATATTTTTTTCAGTTTTATCGTTCTCTTATTTTAGAAGTTACAGGAGGAGGGGAGGACACATTTTACCACTTTGGAAGTGTCTCTCGCGCAAACTTAACAGTTTAGAAAAAATTTTTATTAGAAACCTCAACATTATTTTTGAAGACCTATCCATAGATACCCCACACGTAGGATTTGATGTTTTTTTTTTGGTTTGATTATTATAGGTATATAGTTTCTGAAAAAAGTGGCTGTGACATACGGACGGATAGACAGACAGACATGACGAATCTATAAGGGTTCCGTTTTTTGCCATTTGGCAATGGAACCCTAAAAATATGACAATTTTATAACAGTATTATTGATAAAAGTTCTACTTGTTGGACATCTGTAGTAATGTAAGGTAAGATCGGGCCAGGAGTGTGTGGTGCATTACCGTGATGTCCTTGAGGCTGTCGCCGAGGTTGTCGCGCAGCACGCGGTAGTGCGACACGTTGCTCAGCGGCGCCGCCAGCACCGCGCCGCGGCTCGCCGTGCTGCACACAGGGGTACCGTCATCATACAGTTTAAACTTATGAAAAATAAGGTCTCACTTGGACCAGGCTCAGATTCGCTTCACGTTTTCTCTAAGTTGGCAACAAACGTTTTAAATTCACGAATTTATCGAGCCTTGGGCTTTTTCAAACACTTTTAAATCTCATCTACAACACAGGTTTACCTATAGGCTTATCGTTTAACGGAGACGTTATAACAGCACGGTTGGCGCAGTGCTTGAGAGATTGGCTACTGCACTGTGTATCGTGGGTGGGCTGTAAGAGTGTACTCACGTGTCGAGCCAGTACAGCAGTCGCGAAGCCTTCATATAACCCCATTCCTTCCGAGTTCACTTTGAAACAGAAATCTATAGGTCAACAACCCTTCTATTGTTCAATTACTTCGATTTTTTTAAATGTATACAACATTTGTCGTCAATGCCAAAATCATAAGCCGAAAAATACCGGATTACCTTTTCAAACAACTAAAACCCATAATACGCATCTATCTCTTTCTTTCCTATAAACTAACGCCTATTACTCCAACTCTTGCCGTCTCGTTTTCGCACGTAGAAAATTGAACTCAATATAACTCGATCCGGACCGAGTTATGAGGAAGAAGACAGTAAACATTGCATAGGTGCAAGCGAGAAAGAAAAATTCATTCATTGTGCAATTATAATGATTCCAAAATAAGAATGAATTTCACTGCATAATAACTGATATTGGCGAGTAATACATCTTATTTGGTAGGGTTTTTTATACAACCGAATTATCATGGCGGTTATCTTTCATTTTCTGTTTTGTAAGTAGTTGATTTTTTTTTGTTTTTAACGTTACTGTACATATATTTCGTGCTATTTAGTAATGGCATTAATTCATGGTAGAGATATAATATTGTTAATAGATTCTTTGTATTGCAACCAAATCCTGTTCCCAAAATTAAGTTACGAGTGTTACGACAATTAATAAAAACGCCGGTTTGGATTTATTGCATCATTGAGCGAACGGCATTTGGTGAGTGAACTTTAATAATATATTTTACATACTATTTTTAAAATTGCGTTTACATAAATATTGGTTCACTGCGTCATCTTTTGAGGAAATTGTGAATTTGTGAAAAAAGTTGGGAACGCGGTCACTAGATGGCGTTGTTAGTTGAGCGACGGTTTCTGAATCTCGCAGTTAAGATTCGCCGTCGCTTAATTAGGTCAGGTTTATAATATTTTTTGGAATAAGGAGCGGATTAACTCGCACGCAAGTCTACCCCTCGCCACTGCAGTACAGCGTGTGGTTGTAGAGCGCCAGCGGGTGGTGGCGCTGCGGCGGGAAGCTGGCGAGCCGCGCGCGCGCCGAGCCGTCGTAGCGCGCGCCCCACAGTACACGCGCTGTAAGAGAGGGAGTGTACTCACGTGTCGAGCCAGTACAGCGTGTGGTTGTAGAGCGCCAGCGCCAGCGGGTGGTGGCGCTGCGGCGGGAAGCTGGCGAGCCGCGCGCGCGCCGAGCCGTCGTAGCGCGCGCCCCACAGTACACGCGCTGTAAGAGAGGGAGTGTACTCACGTGTCGAGCCAGTACAGCGTGTGGTTGTAGAGCGCCAGCGCCAGCGGGTGGTGGCGCTGCGGCGGGAAGCTGGCGAGCCGCGCGCGCGCCGAGCCGTCGTAGCGCGCGCCCCACAGTACACGCGCTGTAAGAGAGGGAGTGTACTCACGTGTCGAGCCAGTACAGCGTGTGGTTGTAGAGCGCCAGCGCCAGCGGGTGGTGGCGCTGCGGCGGGAAGCTGGCGAGCCGCGCGCGCGCCGAGCCGTCGTAGCGCGCGCCCCACAGTACACGCGCTGTAAGAGAGGGAGTGTACTCACGTGTCGAGCCAGTACAGCGTGTGGTTGTAGAGCGCCAGCGCCAGCGGGTAGTGGCGCTGCGGCGGGAAGCTGGCGAGCCGCGCGCGCGCCGAGCCGTCGTAGCGCGCGCCCCACAGTACACGCGCTGTAAGAGAGGGAGTGTACTCACGTGTCGAGCCAGTACAGCGTGTGGTTGTAGAGCGCCAGCGCCAGCGGGTGGTGGCGCTGCGGCGGGAAGCTGGCGAGCCGCGCGCGCGCCGAGCCGTCGTAGCGCGCGCCCCACAGTACACGCGCTGTAAGAGAGGGAGTGTACTCACGTGTCGAGCCAGTACAGCGTGTGGTTGTAGAGCGCCAGCGCCAGCGGGTGGTGGCGCTGCGGCGGGAAGCTGGCGAGCCGCGCGCGCGCCGAGCCGTCGTAGCGCGCGCCCCACAGTACACGCGCTGTAAGAGAGGGAGTGTACTCACGTGTCGAGCCAGTACAGCGTGTGGTTGTAGAGCGCCAGCGCCAGCGGGTGGTGGCGCTGCGGCGGGAAGCTGGCGAGCCGCGCGCGCGCCGAGCCGTCGTAGCGCGCGCCCCACAGTACACGCGCTGTAAGAGAGGGAGTGTACTCACGTGTCGAGCCAGTACAGCGTGTGGTTGTAGAGCGCCAGCGCCAGCGGGTAGTGGCGCTGCGGCGGGAAGCTGGCGAGCCGCGCGCGCGCCGAGCCGTCGTAGCGCGCGCCCCACAGTACACGCGCTGTAAGAGAGGGAGTGTACTCACGTGTCGAGCCAGTACAGCGTGTGGTTGTAGAGCGCCAGCGCCAGCGGGTGGTGGCGCTGCGGCGGGAAGCTGGCGAGCCGCGCGCGCGCCGAGCCGTCGTAGCGCGCGCCCCACAGCAGTGCCGCGCGCGGCTCCGCCCAGTACACGTGCTGCGTCTGCAACCCACATCTTACTGTTCACTCTAACTTTATAATAATATGTTGAAGTATCACAGTACGTTAAAATGGAATGAACAAGAGCAAAACATTTTTCAGGGTAGAAAAGTTAGCAGAGGTTCGAAGGTTTTCTAACGAGGAAAAGGGTAGGTCCTAGGACACTACCTTGCGGAACTCCATAAGTGAGGAATGCTTCCTTACTGGTATGGTTTTAAATTTTGATGATTTGAGATCGACAACTAAGGTAACTCTTGAAATTACCAGTGGTAGGCCTCTTATACCAATCTTCTCCAATTTACTGAGGAGGAGCGGGACAGAGACAGCGTTAAAAGCTTTAGAAAGATCAAGGAATACAGTGGTAGTCTTTTCCTTATTATTCAGGTTTTGGGCTACTGACTCAAGTCTTCCCAATATCGCATCTTCTGTGTCTTTGCCTGATCTGAATTCATATTGATAGAAGGGAGAATATTTTGGAAGTTAAGGGAATAGAGCAGTAGTTTTTTAAATATTTTTTCAAGGAGCTTTTATAGGAAGAAAAAAGTCAAAGTCAAGTCTTTTCTTATTTCATTGATTACTTGTAAACTACGCAATCGATTTTGATGCACACACACACACACACACACCTGCACGTCCAGCGCCACGCCGGCCACCTGCGTGCCGTTGTACAGCAGGTCGCGCTGGCCGCCGTCCAGGCGCGCGCGCTGCAGCCAGCCGCCGCCCGCCAGGAACAGCCAGCCGCCCACAGGGTCCACCGCCATCGCTGCGCCACACATACACAAACGTCAATACATATTACTATTGATACAAATCTGATTGGGCGGTTTTATAAACAAACTGTAGCGTTTAAAACAAAGTTACACGAAAAAAGAAAAAGTAGTCTCACAAGTGACGGCGAGCGGGTCGGTGTCGAGCAGCACGTAGCGGTGCGCGCCGTCCAGCCGCGCCACCAGCACGAGCGCGCGCCGCGGGTCGGACCAGTACAGGTTGCGCGCGCGCCAGTCCAGCGCCAGCGCGGCCGGCCAGTCCGCGCCGCCCAGCGCCGCGCCCGCGCCGCCCACCAGCGCGCGCCCCGAGCCGTCGCGCCGCACGCGCCACACGCCGCCCGCCTCCGAGTCCACCCAGAACATCCACGAGCCCTCTGCGCACAAGCGGAACGTTAGCGAGCGAGTCGGTGCTGCTGCCCCCCTCTACACCCCTCACACTCACCCGCGTCGTAGTCGATGGCGGACGCCATGCTGAGCTGCGGCACCGGCGGCAGCAGCCCGCGTGGGTCCTGCTCCTGCAACGTGAGTGTTACGTCAGAGCTGCCCTGGACACACGCTGCTACTGCGCAGTAGTGTGCTAGTTACCTGCGTCTCGTTGCTGGCGTTGAGCGGCACGCCGCGCAGCTCCCAGCTCACCGAGTACACCACCACCTCGTCCACGGCTGCCGACACACACAACGCGATACACATATCATTCACATAATTTACGAGTATGTATGTTAACACGTAACTAATTAGATACAGAATATAATTACACAAAATTATTTACAATCACACAAAATCTATACTAATATTATAAAGAGGTAAAATTTGTAAGTTTGTATGTAGGGGGTAATCTCTGGAACTACTGGTCCGATTTGAAAAATTCTTTCAGTGTTAGATAGCCCATTTATCGAGGAATGCTATAGGCTATATCATCACGCTACGACCGACGGGAGCGGAGCAGTAACGAAAAATGCGGGTGAAACCGCAGGGGACAGCTAGTATTATATAAAGAGGTAATATTAGCCGGTGTATACCAGTGCAGTTCTCGTCGTGCTGGTGGTAGCCAGTGGCGCAGCGGCACACGGACTGCACGTCGGACACGGGCAGGCACAGGTGCGCGCACGGCCGCGCACGCAGCGAGCACGCGCCGCGCACCGCGTGCTGCGTGCTCGCGTCGTACACGCGCAGCGACAGCACACCCTCTGCGGGAAGGGAGGACCACTCGCATCCATTAGTGAGGGAAACTTCAAAATCCACTTGAAACGTGTCTCGATCAAACAAGAATATTATTAAATAAAAGACTATGTTGAAGACAAGCTTGTTTGCCATTGTTGTTAATACCGATCTGCCAATTGTATTTAAAAAGTTTATATAAGTGGAAACCTGGAATTGGCTCTCTTTTACATATAGGTAATGTTTTAATCTAATATATTAGCTGTAAGATTTCCTAAAATACATAAAATAAAAATAAAATAGGTATATATTTTGATACCGTTTTTCGCACTCAATTCACTCTATCAATGAAGTTATTACTTGTTACAAAAATTCAAGCATTCTGTCATCATCGTCTTACATTCATCTGCAAACATATCATTATAAATGCAGGAATGGATTATGTTATTTTTCCATACATCTTTTATTTATTTTCCATACATGATTTAACGTTATGCCAACTTTCCAAATGCGCGTTGGCATGCAAGGCTCGTGACTGACCGGTGTTGTTGCGCAGCAGGCGCGCGGAGCTCGGCGCGCACGCGTCCTTGTCGCAGGCGCGCACGGCGCCGTCCGCGTCCGCCCACAGCAGGCGGCCCGCGTGCACGTCCAGCGCCAGCGGCCGCGCGCCGCCGCCCTCCAGCTGCAACACACGCACGTCACACACTGCCGCCGTGCACCGCGCACTGCACGCGCTCTGCACGACACTCACCGTGGTGTGCTTGCCGGTGGCCACGTCCAGGTACATCATGGTGGCCGAGCCGGAGTTCACCCAGTACAGCCGGTCCGCGTCCACGTCCACGCACAGGCCTGCAACACACGACACGTGAGAGGAGCGCGCGCGCGGGGGAGGGGCGGGGGCCAGGGAGCGGTACGTACTCGTGACGCCGGCGAGGCGCGGCTCCGCCAGCGAGTCCAGCAGCGCGCGCGGCTGCGTGGCGGCCTGCGTGGCGCGCGTGAGGCGCTCGGCGCCCGGCGCGCGCGCCGCCCAGTACAGGCGGCCGCGCCGCGGGTCCACGGCCAGCGCCGACACGTTGCGCACGGCCGCCAGCGCCGCCGAGTGCGTGCCGGCCGTGCGCGCCGCCACGATGGCGCCGCCCGCCGCGTAGTACAGCACGCCGGCCGCCCAGTCCAGCGCAAAGCCGCGCGGCGCGTCCACGCCCGCGTCGGCCAGCACGGCCGCGCCGCCGCCCGTGAGCGCGGCGCGCCGCAGCTCGCCCGTCTCGCTGTCAGCCCAGTACACGCGCCGCTCGGCCGCCACGAACTGCAGGCTGGTGGGCGCCGTCACGTGCGCGCCCGATACCGTGGGGATCATGTGCACCAGCGGCGCCTCCAGGTCCACGCCGCGGATCTCACCGGCGCGCGCGATCAGCAGCACCTTCTCGTGCGCTGCGGAGAGAGGGGCGGACGGTGAGCGGGAGCAGTGGGCGCACGGGGGCGCACAGACGCGCAGCAGTGCGGATACGTACGCTCGCAGGTGACGGCGTCGGCGGCGAGGCGCATGACGTGCGGGCAGGCGCACACGCGCTCGTGCGGCGCGTGGATGAGGCACAGGTGCGAGCAGCCGCCGTTGCGCTCGCACGGGTTGTGGTCGGCGGGCGGCTGGCGGCTGGGGTGGATGACCTTGAGGTCGAAGGGCTGCGTGAGCGTGCGCTGCACCACGGTGACGTCGCGGCCGTCCCACTTGCCGGCGCGCACCACGCTGTTGGAGCGCCAGTCCGTCCAGTACACGTGCTGCTCGAACACGGTGATGGCGAAGGGGTGCGACAGCGCCGCGTGGCCGCGCAGCACCTCGCGGTGGTCGGCGCCGCTGTAGTCCGTGGTGTGCACGGAGTCGGAGCGCGCGTCCACCCAGTACAGGCGGCGCGCGCGGTAGTCCAGCGCCAGCCCGTTGGGCCAGGCGCCGTCGGACACCGCGTCCACGCGCACCAGCACCACGCGCGCGCGCCCCGCCAGCGACGCGCGCTCGATGCGCGGCGCCGCCTGCTCCCAGTCGCTCCAGAACAGGTAGCCTGCACACGACCCATCGTCACTAACGACCACGCCCCGCCAAGCGGTACAGAGAGTGGTGTGGAGTAAATATGTCGCAATAACCACATGTTATATGTGGCATGTATACATGTGGAATGTGTGTGGGGATATGCACGAGACGCGGGGTACGTACCGAGGCGCGGGTCGGCGGCGATGGCGCGCGGCGAGTCCATGTCGCCGGCCAGCAGCGTGCGCCGGAACTGCCCGTCCAGGCGCGCCACCTGCACACACACACACGCGTCAGTACGTCTCAAGCAGCGCGACACTCACAGCGCGCCACGCGGGACACACCTCGATCTGGTGCAGGCTGCTCTCCACCCAGTACAGGTTGCCGGCCACCCAGTCCACGGCCAGCCCCTCCGCCGTCGACAGCCCCTGCCGCACCACCGCCTCGATGCCGCTCAGAGCTGGGGGAACACGTCACACGCATATAATATCTGTGTTGTGTTAGAAGACGCTAGAACAGTGTAGTGGCGACGGCTCACCGTTGCCGCGGATGGTGCCGCGGTAGATGTTGTCGTCGACGACGTCGGTCCAGTAGAGCGTGACGTCGCCGCTGGCGGGGTCGCGGCGCCAGTCCAGCGCGATGGTGTTCTTGAGCGACGAGATGAGCGCGCGCGCCGTCAGCGCCGGCAGCGACACGCCGCGCACCTCGTGCCGGTTCGAGAACACCAGCAGCGGCGTCGTGCCGTCTAGTGCCGACCCACACAAACCACACTACTATTACTATCGATATATCTCAAAAACAGTGGCATTTACGAAAAAAACTATTTAGACATTGTTGCGACACAATTAAAAAATCGCAAAAAATCGTGTTTGTGACCTGAACGGGAATTATCCCGTTCAGGTCACAAACACGATATTTGTGCGCAGTGTATCATTAGGTGCACTCTAAATAATGGAAAAATTATTCGAAATTATAGTTTTTTTAATACTTAATTTAGTAATGTTTTATTCTGTAAGACGTATAACGTGGCAAGGGATCACTATGGTATGTCTGACCGGTGCTCTTGCAGTTGAAGCCGTCGTCGGCGAGACGGTAGCCGGCGTCGCACGTGCACTTGTAGCCCGCCTTGGTGGGCGCGCAGCCGTGCGCGCACACGCCCCACGCGGCGCACGCGTGGCGCGGCGCGCAGCTGACGCCGTCGCGCTGCAGGTGCAGGCCGGCCGGGCACAGGCACACGGGCCCGCCCGGCGCCGCGTGGCACGCGTGCGAGCACGCCGACACCGCGCACATGGGCTCGCCTGCGGACACACACACGCGTCACACAGCGCTCCACACACAGTGCACACAGCGCACACAGGGCTCGGCACGCACCGCAGCGGTCGGCCTCGTCGGCGCCGTCGGCGCAGTCGGCGATGTTGTCGCACAGCTGCTGCAGCGGCACGCAGCGCGTGTGGTTGTCGCAGCGCAGCGCGGGCGCGGGGCACGCCGCCGCCTCGTCGGGCGCCGCCGTCGTGCTCGTGCTCGTGCTGCTGCTGCTGGCGCACGCCACCTCGTCCGACCCGTCCAGGCAGTCCACGTGCGCGTCGCAGTGGAACTCCTGCCACACACAATACGAGCCACGGTGATAACATGTTATTATAATATTGTATTACAACTTGTCGGCCTTTGAATAAAATAATAATTAGGGAAAAGTAAGTGCTGCACTAGCCAAGTGGCAGGGCAAGTCCAAGGAGGCGGGGATTTCTGGTACTGAATGTAATAAGTTGAGGTACGGTTTACAAAAAAATATTCTACGTGTCTGTCGTACTCATAATATGTTTTTTTCACACCATCCACATAACTATGACGTGAGTCAGTTCCTATGCTCACTCACCTTCCGGATACATTCGGTGTTGTTGCACTGGAACTCGTGCTCCTCACAGGCGCCGTTGTCGTGATGAAGTTTTCTGAAGCACGATAATGTCGTCAATGTCAGTGTCAGTGTGGACGTGCGGGGGTGCGGGGGTGCGAGGGACGGGGGTACACTCACGTGTGGCGGTGCGGGTCGCGCGGCGGCGGCGCCTGCGGCGGCGGGCGCGGCGAGGTGGCGGCGCAGGCGCGCTCGTCGGACGCGTCGGCGCAGTCGGCGCGCCCGTCGCAGTAGTAGTCCCAGGGCAGGCAGGCGCCGTTGTCGCACGGGAACATGGCGGCGCTGCAGGGCTGCGCGGCGCAGTCGGCCTCGTCGCTGCGGTCGCCGCGGCCGCAGTCGGGCGCGCCGTCGCAGCGCCACCACAGCGGGATGCAGCGCCGCGACGCCGCGCACTGGAACTGCTGCGCGCGGCACGACGCGCGCGCGCACGCCGCCGCGCCCTCGTCCGCGCCGTCGTTGCAGTCTGCAACACACACGCGTCAGCCGGCGAGCTCGCTACCGACTGCGAGTAGTCCACTAGTAGTACGACTCACCCTTCTGTCCGTCGCAGATCCAGGAGTTGGGGATGCAGCGGTTGGTGTCGCAGCGCATGAACTGCTCCTCACCGCACGTCACGTTGGCTGCGGACACGGCGCCTCAGTTAGTCTCATCATCATCATCTCATCTGCCTAGCCTTTTCCCAACTATATTGGGGTCGGCTTCCAGTCAAGCCGGATTTAGCTGAATACCAGTATTTTACGAGGAGCGGCTGCCTACCAGACCTCCACAACCCATTAACTGGGGTAACACGGTACTTCATGGCAAGACTGGAGTCAGATTTACTGGCTTCTGACTATCCGTAACGACTGCCAAAGATCTCCAAATGACAGCCGGGACCAACGGCTTAACGTGCTTTCCGAGGCACGGAGGAAACTCGTTATGTTAAGATGGTCACCCATCCACAGACCAACCTAGCCAAGCGTTGCTTAACCTTGAAGATCGACCTGTGCGGCTGTTTTTATTTAGCCACGAGCTCCTCACGGCGCCTCAGTTAGTACGGCACAATAAACAACGCAAGCGTGCCAACTTACTAAATTACAGTCCACGGTGGATCACGCTTGACTTAATAATCTCAGGGATTCCACACCTTAGCCGTTCGCACACTGAGTGTGTTTTTAAAACGTTTTGTACGAATGGATGGGATATCCACCGTGTACCGATGGCGCAACGCCGTACGTCTAGTGGTCCAATGATGTATTTTTTGTTGTCCTGGCGTGGGCTTTCTAGCGCAGCTAACTCACTCGTTAGCTGTACGTATGACAGCTGAGTGGGATTTCCTGTCTTTAAGTCAAGAGTGAATAGGTTATTTCTAGACAAACGTGCGCCATCGTCGGCTATATTTTCGCTAACCATCACGTGAGATAGCGGTCAAACGCAAGCCTATCAATAATAAAAAAATCTACGATGCAAAAGATTAAGAGACATTGATCGCATGGAAGAGAGTCCAGCGAGTACGTTAGTTGTGGTAGCTCGCGGTGGTGGTGGTACTGACCGCAGGGCCCGGTGGGCGAGGAGTCCTCGTCGGAGCCGTCGGGGCAGTCCAGGTCGCCGTCGCACACGAACTGCTGCTCGATGCAGCGCCTGCACACACACACACACGTGTCACTCACAGCGCGCATACACCCAGCAATACACATTTACTCATATTTTACTTATTAAAACTTCATGCAACACTAAGGTACAAAGGCAGACTTAATGCCTTTCGTATTCTCTCCAGACATCCAAGGGTGGCGACTGGCGAAGAGAAAAACATGGTAGGAAATAAAAAAATAGAACACACTTGGGTACAAAGTATGATATATCGGGTAGGTATGTGTAACATCGACGCACTAACGAATACCATGGCTCCAGAACATGATTCTGGATCTGAAGTGGTGCTACTTTTCGTCGGCATTTGCTAATTTAAAAAAAAAAATCATTTAAATCGTATATAATCGTTATTCTAATCAGCCCCAATGATATTTTTGTAGAAAAAAAAATTAATTGCTTTTTAATTAAAAATTATTTATTTAAAAAGTCACCGAGATTAATAAAATCGTCCTTCTAATCAACTTGTACGGCATTTTTAATTTAAAAAGTAATTCATATTTTTTTATTAAGAAAAAGACAACGGAAAATTCCATCACCGGTAAAGTCACGTACTGGATCTATGGTATTCGTTTGTGCGTAGATGTCAGACACACTCTGTATACTTAATTTATTTATTTATTACAGCTTGGAGGACTTACAGCTCAAACGAACTAAAAATAAGAAAAGATATCCTTTATTTGTATAATCTTATATTATCTATCTTATAATAAAAACAAGCATAGACGACAGCAAGCCAATTACAAGTCCTCACGTATAGTGTCAGACTTAAATTGAGAAGTGAGCTTAAAAGCAATCGAAAAGCACCATTTACACAATGATTCTCTCTTCTATTTTCTCATATTTTGATGTAAATATTCTTCCATAAACAGAGCACTTCATTACTGTATCTAATATAGCTAATTTAAGTCCAATTGTAAAATTGAGGGGACCTGGTGACCCGTAACACAGGTATCCAATACCTATCTCGGGCACCAGTCTCGCACAAATGTTGCAAAAGAAGTGTTATATTAGATTTAACAATATTTTCTGATGTATGTACCATTTGTGGAGAGAAATAAACTTATTTTATTATTTTTATTTTATTATTATTATAATGATTTAGACTTATTAAAATTTTACAGATACGTTTATACTACAAACGTTTAGTTAAAAGAAAAAAAAAATATGATAATAAACACATAACAGAATTTCAGAGAAACAAAAGGCTCCTTAAAAAACCTAAGGCTATGCGTCTTCTGGCCGACGCCACACTAGTCTTAAATAAAACAAATATATTGGTATGTGGGCACTGACCCGTGGTGGCAGGCGAAGGTGCCGGCGGGGCAGGGCGCGCGCGGGCGCGGCGCGCTGGCGGCCTCGCACTGCGCCGGCGCGCCCGCGGCCGGCCGCCGCCCCGCGCCGCACGCGCACGTGCGCCCGCCCGGCACGGCCAGGCACAGCTCCGCGCAGCCGCCGTTGTTCAGCGAGCACAGGTTGTGGCCTGCACAGACAGTCTAGTCGGTCACACGCGACCCCGCACACACACACACGCACAGCGCGCCGCACTCACCCTGGCGCTCCGTGTCCGACACGAGCTTGAGGTCGTAGAGCGGCGGCGGCAGGCGGTACAGCTCCGTCACGTTGCCGTCGGCGTCGCGCCGCCGCACCGCGCCCGTGCCGTGCTCGCTCCAGATCACCGCGCCTGGGGACAAGCGGCCCGTCTCAGTGCTGTGCCACTAAATACATCACTTATAAAGACATCACCTCTATACAGAGCCCACGTTTTAACATACATATCTATATATATAAAAATGAAACCCGTTTTCCGTTGCCACGACATAACATGAAAACGGCTTGACCGATTTGGCTGTTTTTTTTTTAAATGTTCCTTTAAGTTCAGTGATGGTTCTTACGGAGTGAAAAATTCTAAAAAAAAAAAGTTAGGTAAAGTAGGGTGGGTAGGGTAGTGTAGGGTAGTGTAGGGTAGTGTAGGGTAGTGCAGAGTAGTGTAGGGTAGAGTAGGGTAGTGTAGTGTAGTGTAGGGTAGTGTAGTGTAGGGTAGGTAGGGTAGGTAGGGTAGTGTAGGGAAGGTAGGGTAGGGTAGCGTAGGATATGTAGGGTAGTCATTTGACGGGAGCGAAGCCGCGGGTAAAAGCTAGTTATGAATAGAATAGAAAAATACAAAAAACAGATTTTGAAATCACTCAATTATCGCAATAATATTTTCGACGCTGCACGAGATTGTGTTGCATAGGCACAAACTGGCGAGTCTGGGGAACTGCGTACGGTGTCGCAGCAGTACTGTGCATGTGTGCATGTGTGGGCTCACCCTCGTAGAGCGCGAGGCCGTAGGGCTTGAGCAGCGGCTTGTGCGGCGCGTCGGCGGCCAGCAGCTGGCGCTCGTGCGTGGCCAGCAGCAGGCGCTCGATCTTGTTGAGGTAGGTGTCGCACCAGTAGAGCGCGCCGCCCGCCAGCGCCAGCCCGGCCGGCCAGTGCAGCGCGTCGCCCAGCAGCGTGCGGCGCGCCGAGCCGTCCATGTGCGCCGCCTCCAGGCGCCCCGCCGCGCCGCGCGCCGCCCACACCGACCAGTACATGGCGCCCGCGCCCGGGTCCAGCGCGATGGCGCGCGGGTGGTAGTGCTGGTAGTCGCGCTCCTGCACCAGCACGGCGCGCACGCCGGGCGCGTCCAGCCGCGCCGCGCTCACCGTGCCCAGCGCGTCGTCCGTCCAGTACAGGTTGCGCCCTACAACCCATCAGACAACTTGCATCACTTTGTCTCATATATGTCATTACTTCCTAACATTTTATTATTATCAGCGACACTATCGAATAGTGTTCCAAAATAAAAATACAGGGGCGCGAGGGCAGGGCGGACTCACCCATCCAGTCGACGGCGATGCCCTCGCAGTTGTCGACGTCGCGGCCGGCGAACACCTCGCGCGCGCTGCCGTCCAGCTTCTGGCGCACGATCTCGTAGCGGTGCACGTCGCAGTAGTACAGGTAGCCCGCCTGCGTGTCCACGTCGGCGGCCGTGGGGCGCGCCGCGTCCAGCGCCGGCGCCAGCGCCTCCCAGCCCGCGTGCTGCGGCGCCAGCGCCAGCGCCTGCACCAGCGGCGGCGCGCCGCGCGCCAGCAGCACGTAGGCGTCGAGGCGCACGCGCTCGCACGCGCGCCCGGCCGGCCGCCAGCCGTGGCGGCACACGCAGTGCGCGTGCGGCGCGCCGCGCACGTAGGCCGTGATGCACACGTGCGCGCAGCCGCCGTTGTCGCGCGCGCACGGGTGCTGCAGGCGCGGCTGGCGCGCGCGGTGGAAGGCCAGCGCGGCGGTGGGGCGCGCGTCCAGCGCCAGCGCGCCGGCCGGTGTACTGGCACCGCTGTAGCGCGGCACCAGCGCCACGCTGCTGTTGCGCCACACCGGCAGGAACAGCGTGGAGCCCAGCACCGAGATGTGCTGCAGTTCTTGTGTCTGTGCCAACACTCTAACTGTTACTCAAACAATTTATTTCAACTAAAGCATTTACGCACATGTTTAAATTATAGATAGTCAAGAAGTCTGTCACTCAGAAAAAGGAAGCTTGCACATTACAAAGCGAACGTGCGTAACGTGCAGGGACACTCTATTAAATCATGTTTTATATTTCAAAAACCCTGATTACATATTTTTTGTTACAAAGCACCGCTAAAGATATACCTACATCAATACATATCTAACTAAAGCTTGATAATTAGTCGGCGCTCCCGTCACCATCATATCCACAGCCGTTGCGGTGCACAACTTGACCGATCATGTCTCCGTGGAACTTGCTAAAGGAAACCATACCCAATGGGTCATCCTTCCTCGACCTCATGAAGGCCTTTGACACTGTGTCTGTTACTCCTAAACAAGTTACAAACCATTGGAATTTGAGGATCGCCGCTAAACTTGTAGGTGACCACTTAAACGATTTATACAAACATGTCAGAATTTACGATATCATGAGCGATGAACAAAAACAAACATTAGATTTGGTGTTCCCCAGGGAAGCATACTGAGACCAACCCTATTGTTGATTTCATAATTTTAGCCGAAAGACGTCCACTGCTGGACACAGGCAACCCACAAGTGTCGCGACAAGGACTGGTCTTGTGTGTGGACAAAAGGTGACCGAGTGGTGGTTTAGGCCGCGTTTCCATTTTTATGTTACTTGCATGCAATTTGCTTGCCGGTGGAAACGCGGCCTTAGAGTGGTGAACGTGCACCAGTATGATGACATATAAAAAAAAAATGGTTGCCTGTAAAGTCGTTTTTACGGGCGAAGATTTTACGTGACAACGTCTTTTTCTCGGTAGAATATTTATTGATATGAATATAATTAAATTGCACAATAGGAACAAGGAATTGAATGAAAATAAGAATTGCACAAATTTTAACTATAGAAATATATTTTGTTTACTAAAATTCTCTAGTGCTGCGCGCGCGGCAGACCGATCATAGTTGAGTGGGAGAGAGACGCAAGGCATTCGGCGGGCCTCTCTCTCGTTCGGTGACTCATCGTAACGTTACCGAGCGTTACACTTTTTCATAAGTGACTCCCAGCCGCAACCTAATTTAAGACGTTGTCACGTCAAAAATGTTAATGGTTTGCATGGGCTTTGAGGCTAGTGTGAGCTCAGTACGAAACTCACGGCGTATCCGCGGCGCAGCGTGCGGCGGCGCGCGCCGCTGTAATCGGCGCGCTCCACGCAGTCCAGGTAGGCGTCCACCCAGTAGAGCGTCTGCGCCGCCGGGTCCAGCGCCAGCGCGCTCGGGTACACGAGGCGATGCGCGGCCACGGGCGCGCGCGCGCCGCCCGCCAGCGTGGCGCGCTCCACGGCCGGCGGCGACGCGCCCCACACGCTCCAGAACATGAGGCCGGCGCCCGGGTCCAGCGCCAGCCCGTGCACCTTGGCCAGCGCCGCGTCCAGCAGCAGGCGGCAGTGCTGCAGCGCGCGCGAGCACACGTACAGCGCCTCGCGCCCGCCGTCCACCAGGTACCAGTTGCCGGCCACCCAGTCCACGGCCAGGTGGCTCACGCCGCTCACGTCGGGGAAGAAGGCGGGCACGCCCAGCACGCGGCGCCGGCTGAAGTCGTCGGCGTCCACGCACACGATGCCCGACTTGCTGATGTTGTGGTGCACGTAGCAGATGCTGCGGTTGTCGTAGAGGAAGTCGAGGGCGCGCACGTTGAGCGCCGGCAGCGAGTGGTTGCGCGTGCGCGGCTCGCCCGCCGGCCACACGCGCCGCACGTCACCGCCCGTCACCACGATCAGCGACAGCGGCTCCGTCACCGGCTCTGCACATCAGATGGAATTCTTCAATGCTCAAAATATGTAACGTAAATGATGAAAGTTAAGTTAGCCCTGTTAGGCATTTTTACAATATGGTAGTGGATGTATTGCACTCACCGTTGATGGGCACGCAGTCGCGACGGTCGGCGTGCAGCGTGTAGCCGGGCGCGCAGGCGCACGCGTACGAGCCGCGTGTGTTGTGGCACTGCTGCGCGCACGCGTCCTCCCACTGGCACTCGTCCGTGTCTGCAACGCACACACGATAGCACCGAGCCGCAGCATCACACACACCAGTCGCACGAAGAGCCACACTCACCGACACAGCGTCCGGCGGCGTCAGCCTCGTAGCCGAGTTGGCAGTAGCAGGCGAGGCCGGCGTGCGTGGGCCGGCAGCCCAGCTCGCAGTGCAGTGCCAGGCACTGCGTCGCCGTAACTGCGCAAAAACACATGCGTTAGCGAGCGCCTCGGGCCGGCTCCTACCTAGCAGTGATAATACGCACAGTTGTCGCAGATGTCCCACTCGTCGCTGGCGTCGGGGCACTGGCGCGCGCCGTCGCAGAACTGCTCGATGGGCACGCACGAGAACTGCCCTTCCACCGGCGTCTCGCAGCGCGCGCGGTTGCCCGGGCACTTGAAGTCTTTCTGACCTGCGGCACGAGAGGACCCATCACGTTAGAGTCAGGCGCCGGCGCATCTCGGGCGGGAGGAAACGCTACGTACACATGTAGGGGTCCTCGTCGGAGGCGTCGTGCGCGCCGCAGTCGGGCTCGCCGTCGCAGCGCCAGCTCGGCGCCAGGCAGAAGTTGCTGACGGCGCAGCGGAACTCGTCGCCGCGGCACGCCGTCATCCACGCTGCACAACACAACACATCGCTACAGTATCACAGCCGTGTCCGCTTCAATGCTATATTCATGTGAATTGGTGTGAATATGGCGATGGAAAAGTATGATTATAGTTGAGTACCCAACCAGCAATTCAGTCCTATTATTTCAACTTATAATTCTAAAAAGCTCTATAAACGATTTATTGAGGTTTTAGCGGTGCCACAGTGTTGTATAAAAGCGTTCGACAGTACATTATTGCTCTAAATGCTTAGAGAGCTAAAAATACCTATAAACAAAGAATGTAAACGTTTACTACGCCATTTTATACAACCGTTATAGTTAAGTACTGTAGCAAGTTTTAATATAACTAGTACATAATAATATTGCTCTATAAAATTGTTAACAGGTGCCTTTATTTGCCTGATTAACGCAATAAGGGTTCCAAACGAACTGCAATAGTAGTTTCGTTATAGCAGTGATGAACATTCAACTACAGGGCGATATTGTGATATTGTGGATATTCAGATCGCTGCTATAGTACGTGTGCGTTAGTAATTATAAAGATTTTTCAATAGAGTGTTTTTGTGATGTAGTCTAATTTCACTGCACGCTAATAGAACGTAAGGGTATTATAATAGTTTTTAAATGCATATTATAATTTTATCGATAAGCATATCACACAGACACTATAATAGAGCCGAATTGTTGGATAACAACTTTTTTGGTGCCTAGCAGTGCGCTTCTTGGTATTATAAATGGGTATCTATCACTATACTGACGCAAAAGTGGCACATACATGTAGATAAATGTTTCTATTAAATGACAGCTAAGTCGCAAAAAGGATTCTTGGCTTGCTTTTACAACAATATTCAGACATTTTAATATGGAATTAATGCGACATGCATTCTGACCTAAAAGCAAAAACATGGATTTAAAGAATTGGAAAATATATATACGCTGTGGAACTTACAGAAGAGAAGTTAATAGACGTTTTGACAAAGTAATTTCGTCATCATCAAACAATCAAAGCAATGATAGTAGCCAAAATCAAGTTGGAATTACAAATGTGGGAAACGGTTCCGTACAAAATGTGTCTTACGAAGATATTATTTCTGAAGAGAGTCTATACTTCAGCAATTTTTCTGAATCTTCAACATTCGAAAAAGCCCAACAATTTCGTGACGGCGTGAAAAATTGGGCCATTAATTATAATATTTATTATATTATTGTTACGAACGTGAGTAATTAAATGCCGGTTTACTAGCAGATAACTTTATTAACCACAAAACAATGACAAGTTAGTCCAATCAACAAATAACCAATCACTATAAACACTCAGAGTTCCGTTTAGTATCGCTTAGGTCGCTAGGTATCACTTCACACACTTAGGTAGTTCGCTCTGTATCGCTGACGAAATCAAACTGAACTGCTTCTAGCCGGGGACCCGTATTTATATGCGAAGTCATCGAAATTTCTCGATACCGACGTTTCAAGGACATTCTAGCACAAAATAGTCGCATCGGGAGGCCATAAATCATTATTATTACTCTCGTAAGTAGGTACTTATCTACCACCTTACATGCAAATTTCGACTCTATTGCTAACACCGGAAGGTACAAATTCCCTTATCCACCCACATAACTACCTACTGAATGTTATCTAATAATAATAGCGTATGTCGGACTTTTCTGGAATTTGCCAGGCCTGAGTATGTACTCCTATTCTCGAAGCTTCGCACAGCAATGCGTTTTAATTATTTGATGCTACTCTTGGTTTCGTCGAAGATATAGCGTACTCAAGTTTCACGGCGTAACATTATAATATTAATTATAACTGTTTACATGATTAATTCATACTATTCGTCAGTAAACAGTTTATAATTCCGTTTTTTTTCATTACTTATGGTCTTCAGAAAAATAATAAAAAAAAAACACTGTTAACAATTTATATAAGTATTCAGTCATGCTCACACAGAACCCCAATTTTAGGTTGAATCCACGATGAGTGACAGTGAAAACATTATCACAGCAAGTACTATAATGGCTCTTAGAATATCGAAATCACTTTATATGATAAACATTTTAGTAAAAACTCAACAATTCGAGGGGGGCACTTTAAATTCATGGTAAACCTATCCCTAGTTTATCAGTAAACCTGCAGTCGCACATCATTTCCACCGTAATAGACTAATATTATAATAACAAAATAAAATCTTAATCGCCTCAGATTGCTTGTATCCATTTGTAAAATTATTTTAATTATTTTTTGCACTATCACAAATGTAAAATAATGAATGGTGAATGAAAAAGTGACGTAAAGGAATCTAAACTCTTGTATAGTACGAAAAAGTACTATAAAAGGACCCACAGTAGCCAGTACATCACTATTTTGAGACCTGCATCACTATTACATAGATTTTATTGGACTGTTTCGTCATTATGAACACAGCAATAAAATTATTTTATCACTGAACAGAGATGTAAATGCGCCACTTCCGAATAAAAGATACGTTCTTTGGGGTTTTATAGGACCAAGGACAGATTTTTACAAAACGTTCTATGGTTTTTTATAGTACTAGTTTTTGCTGCTTGGGTAGTGAGAGACGTGTGGTGAGTGCGTAGTTACGGTTGGGGAAGCTGCAGTGCAACTCGTCGGAGGCGTCGGCGCAGTGCGCGCGGCCGTCGCAGCGCCAGTCCAGCGGCACGCAGCGCAGCCCGTCGGCGCACGCGAACTGCAGCGCGTCGCAGGCGGCGCGCGTGCCGCTGTCGGCGCTCGCCGCGCTCGTCGTCTCCACCGGCGGCGTGGCCTCCTCGCCTGGACACACAACACAGCGTCTTACGGACACTCTGGTAAGTCAGCCCCTAGCTCTGTACCAGCAGCGTGAATGTTGCCTAGGTTCTGACGTAGTGGGGGTGAGTTACGGCATGTTACAATGCGTGCAAAAACCAATGCTCTGACCACTTTATAAATGACTTGCTCCGAAACCAGGGCATTAACTTATTAAGTACATCGATAGAGAATTTTATTACATTACTAGCTTTTGCACACAGATCGTCCGCGTAGGTAAAATATAGCCTGTCACTCAGGAATAAAGCAGCTTACTAACGGTGAAAAAATTTTAGCAATCATACCAGTTCTTTCAGAGATTACCTCCTACAAACAAAAAAAAAACATATTTATCATTACTTATACTCTGAAGTTGCCTGAGGATTGGGTTGTTTATACTTGTCAGTCCTGGGGCGAATCACTTTCAACTGACAGCTATTTATGTAACAAAAAAATAGTTCTATATCTCATTTCTCTTGAAGCGTGTCCCAACTTTCTATTAGGCCAGTCAATTAAAGCACGATGTAAAATAAAGATTAATAAAAAAATATGTATGTATATTTTTTAAATGAAAATGATTTGTTTAAATTTTTAAAGTGAAACTTTTATTATATTATTATCGTCTCAATCTTTTTCGTCTGTGTATTGCATTTCGCGTGACGGTGAGGTCAGAGCAGCCGAGGCCAATATAGCGGCGCCATAGTTCGCATCAGCTGACCGTGTAGTATATAGACTATCACTCATTGGTGCCAGTGTTCCACGCTATTTTTTTTTTTGTTTTTATCAGTGTTTAATATACTTTTAATAGAATATTATTCCGAATTTTTTTAGTTAAATGTCTATAACGCTTAGAGCATTTAACCTATGGAGATGGCAAGGAACGAATTTCTGAACAAATTATTCAGCCACTTTTTGCGGGGGGCGAGGTACACACGTACAGCACACTAGGAAAATTGACAGTTACACACAAATGCATGCTTCCTATTGCAATAAACGCACACTATAAAAAATAAGCACACAATTGAAAAAACCACACACATCTCAACTCCATGCCCCTGTACTGCGTGTAAACTACCTACGTACCACGATATTTTTCTATCGTAATGGTATAAAGTTCATTTCGACAATGTACTTAAATAAAACTATATTGGCGCGTCACGCATACTTATATGTGATAAGAAACATCATGGTTTCGCAGATTTGTAGTAACAGATCGTTTTTTACAGCTGGGAACTGCAGAATTAACCATTTTTGGATAGAACTTTTTTGCGACTCAATGATATACACAATGGCGGCGATCGTGCATTGTACTAGTTTCATATAACGTGTATCCAGGCCATATGGCCAATGTACTTTGGCAGAGGGGTAAGACCTGCTTTGCCGTCTCCATAGGTTAAATGCTGTAAGCTATAACGTGAAAAAAAGTTTCACTTTTACCGTGATTTCATAAAAAGCACACGATCGTATTTTTTTCATATATTTTTTTCCTACTTTATGTTTTTTTAGGGTTCCGTACCCAAATGGCAAAAACGGAACCCTTAGGGCACTTGTGCACTACACGGAATTTTACTGTCCGGCAGTCAGATTTACATCAACTTTCATTGAGAATTCATTGACAATTGTAAGAAATCGGACTGCCGGACAGTAAAATTCCGTGTAGTGCACAAGCGCCCTTATAAATAGTTTCGCCATGTCTGTCCGTCCGTCCGTCCATTCGTCCTCGCTTAATCTCTGTGACCATTAACACTGAAATTTTACCAATATGTATATCAATCATGCCAAACAACGTACCTAGTAAAATAAAAATTGGAATAGTACATTACGATATTAGTGCGTAAAGATGGTTATAACATGCGAGGCGGAATTTCAGCCCGAGCCGAAGGCGAGGGCGTAACTGAGCCGAGCATGTTATAACCAATACGCACGTATATCGTACGACGTTTTTTAACACATTTGCGAGGAAACAGAAAAAAAACATTTAAAAACATTTTCATTTTAAAAATTGCTGCGCACTGATTGTGTGAGGAACATCTTAGTGTTTAGCGCCAAAGAAATCGAACGCAAATATTGTTTGGTAAAATGACA
This sequence comes from Mythimna separata, assembly GCA_030763345.1. Lineage (NCBI taxonomy): Eukaryota > Metazoa > Arthropoda > Insecta > Lepidoptera > Noctuidae > Mythimna > Mythimna separata. The sequence continues at coordinate 99,565 of CM061188.1, read as the reverse complement.
AAAATTACAAAAAATTACGAAAATTACTAAAAATGACTGAAATGACAAAGAGTGACAAAAAATGACAAAAAGTGACAAAAAATTACAACAAATGACAGAAAATCACAAAAAATGACAAAAATTACAAAAAATTACAAAAAGTAACAAAAAATGACAAAAAGTGACAAAAAGTAACAAAAAATGACAAAAAGTGACAAAAAATGACTGAAATGACAATAAATCACAAAAAGTGACAAAAATGACAAAAAATTACAAAAAGTGACAAAAAATGACTGAAATGACAATAAATCACAAAAAGTGACCAAAATTACAAAAATTACAAAAACTGACAAAAAGGGACAAAAAGTGACAAAAAGTGACAAAAAGTGACAAAAAGTGACAAAAAGTGACAAAAAGTGACAAAAAGTGACAAAAAGTGACAAAAAGTGACAAAATTGACAATAAATGACAAAAAGTGCCAAAAACGACTGAAATGACAATAAATCACAAAAAGTGACCAAATGTGACAAAAAAGTTGACAAGTAATCACAAAAAGTGACAAAAAATGACTGAAATGACAATAATTCACAAAAAGAGACAAAAATGACAAAAAATTACAAAAAATTACAAAAAATGACAAAAAATTACAAAAAGTGACAAAAATTCACAAAAAGTGACAAAAATGACAAAAAGTAACAAAAAATGACAAAAAGTGACAAAAAGTGACAAAAAGTGACAAAAAGTGACAAAAAGTGACAAAAAGTGACAAAAAGTGACAAAAAGTGACAAAAAGTGACAAAAAGTGACAAAAAGTGACAAAAAGTGACAAAAAGTGACAAAAAATGACAGAAAATCACAACAAATCACAAAAAGTGTCAAAAATGACAAAAAGTGACAAAAAATGACAAAAAGTGACAAAAAGTGACAAAAAGTGACAAAAAGTGACAAAAAGTGACAAAAGTGACAAAAAGTGACAAAAAATGATAAAATATGACAAACGATGAGGCTATTCAAATCTCGAACTAATCGCCGCGCGCGAAATGGCAAATAATGCTGTTATGGAATTTGTATGGACTATAACTTAACTATTTGATTTACATAACACACGCGTTTTTTATGACCCGCTTTACATATTTAAAACCGGTGGAATTACATCAGCTTTACGAGCAACTGTGTTAAAATAGTACATTACGATATTAGTGCGTAAAGATGGTTATAACATGCGAGGCGGAATTTCAGCCCGAGCCGAAGGCGAGGGCGTAACTGAGCCGAGCATGTTATAACCAATACGCACGTATATCGTACGACGTTTTTTAACACATTTGCGAGGAAACAGAAAAAAAACATTTAAAAACATTTTCATTTTAAAAATTGCTGCGCACTGATTGTGTGAGGAACATCTTAGTGTTTAGCGCCAAAGAAATCGAACGCAAATATTGTTTGGTAAAATGACAAAAATTACAAAAAATTACGAAAATTACTAAAAATGACTGAAATGACAAAGAGTGACAAAAAATGACAAAAAGTGACAAAAAATTACAACAAATGACAGAAAATCACAAAAAATGACAAAAATTACAAAAAATTACAAAAAGTAACAAAAAATGACAAAAAGTGACAAAAAGTAACAAAAAATGACAAAAAGTGACAAAAAATGACTGAAATGACAATAAATCACAAAAAGTGACAAAAATGACAAAAAATTACAAAAAGTGACAAAAAATGACTGAAATGACAATAAATCACAAAAAGTGACCAAAATTACAAAAATTACAAAAACTGACAAAAAGGGACAAAAAGTGACAAAAAGTGACAAAAAGTGACAAAAAGTGACAAAAAGTGACAAAAAGTGACAAAAAGTGACAAAAAGTGACAAAAAGTGACAAAAAGTGACAAAATTGACAATAAATGACAAAAAGTGCCAAAAACGACTGAAATGACAATAAATCACAAAAAGTGACCAAATGTGACAAAAAAGTTGACAAGTAATCACAAAAAGTGACAAAAAATGACTGAAATGACAATAATTCACAAAAAGAGACAAAAATGACAAAAAATTACAAAAAATTACAAAAAATGACAAAAAATTACAAAAAGTGACAAAAATTCACAAAAAGTGACAAAAATGACAAAAAGTAACAAAAAATGACAAAAAGTGACAAAAAGTGACAAAAAGTGACAAAAAGTGACAAAAAGTGACAAAAAGTGACAAAAAGTGACAAAAAGTGACAAAAAATGACAGAAAATCACAACAAATCACAAAAAGTGTCAAAAATGACAAAAAGTGACAAAAAATGACAAAAAGTGACAAAAAGTGACAAAAAGTGACAAAAAGTGACAAAAAGTGACAAAAGTGACAAAAAGTGACAAAAAATGATAAAATATGACAAACGATGAGGCTATTCAAATCTCGAACTAATCGCCGCGCGCGAAATGGCAAATAATGCTGTTATGGAATTTGTATGGACTATAACTTAACTATTTGATTTACATAACACACGCGTTTTTTATGACCCGCTTTACATATTTAAAACCGGTGGAATTACATCAGCTTTACGAGCAACTGTGTTAAAAAAATATTGTTTTAATTGGGTATAGCCCCCCTAAATGTAAAGTGGAAATTTTTTTTTTTTTTATTTTAACCCTAACGTGTGACATATTGTTGGATAGGTATTCAAAAATGAATCCGGGTTTAGTTATATAATTTTTTGATAATATTAATAATTTCGAAAATAATCGCTCCAAAAGTAAAAAACAAATGTGTGTGTGTCCCCTCTAACTTTTGAACCATAAGTTTAGAAAATATGAAAAAAAATCTGGAAAGTAGAGCTTTATAAAGACTTTCTAGGAAAATAATTTTGAACTTGATGGGACGAACAGATTTTGAAAATTTGGGGACACTTGTTGTGACGGACGGGAAACTACGGAACCCTACACTGAGCGTGGCCCGACACGCTCTTGGCCGGTTTTTTTTATTGTAAATATATTTACTATTTTTTTAATATCTAACTAAAATGAGACACCCAGATAAAAAAAAACACAAAGTAAGAGGGAAAGTGGCAATCCGACAAGGAGGATTTTGGCGTTTCCATGCCGGAGGATTTTGGCGGGATCTTAGAGCATTTAACCTAATTTCGAGTGAATTTCAGTGGCCGTTTAAATTATTCGCTAATTGATATTGAGTTTAATATTTTAAGTGGCAGCGCAACTGGACAATATGTGGAATCACCGAAAAGGCGCGATCTCGTTAAAATGGAGCTGAGAATTTTATTGCAGTTGACTAGCTCAGCGAAATTTTCCAAGAAAGCTAACTTGATACATTTGTTGCCAAATGCTGCAAAAACATTAGAATTTTTGCATACTATTCTAATGCAACTCAAGATATTTATTGCGGTTTTTAGGCGGTATGGTCTAAGACCTTAGCCTGCCCAAATAGGGCGAAGAAAAAAAAATTGTTTATTCGAAAATTTAAATTCGTGTTTTTAAAGACGATAAGTTTATCAGATTAAATATGGATTTACGCCTGCACGCGTAGCCAAGTTGTCAATCTTGCAATCGTTAACGCTATTAGGACGTTTGTTTTCAACGTTAAGAAGGCACCGAGCTTTTTATACACAAAAACACGTTTTTATAACCCTTGTTTGAAGTAGTAAGTAATTAAATTAAAATCTAAGAAAATATGTTGGTATTATTGAGGATATATACTAGGCCGTATATACGATGGAAACACGATTTGATAAAGTTTGCTCGATAGAATAAATTCACAAAGATACCTCTAAAAACCACAATAAACGCTTAGTACGACGTGAATTCTTGACGGAAGGTTCTCAGATTTTTAATATTAACAAAACTACATGTTATGTATACCGTATACACTTTATATTTTCAAAATGTGTATTTGTTTAACAATACGAAGGAAATACCTAAACTGGCGCGCAACCAGCCCATCATAACTAGAGCCGCCTCGCCTCCCTCCTATCCGCTTTAGTCATGCTTCGGCCGTCGAACGGGGAACCTGTGTCGCTTGCGACTACGCACGGGTTTAAAAAAGTTACGAGTAAAATTGTGTTAAAATTCACTGTAGGTACTCGTACCTATTTAAAATGAGGAATAAAGTAAACAAAACAAGGAAGAGAAGTGGTTGGCGAAAAATCAATGCTAAACGGTTGCATGAAAAAATGAATTAATATTCGTATACGTATATGTACCTACCTACATACTTATTTACCAATTATCTGACTTGGGTATATTTTTTTTTCAAATGGGATATTTTAAAAAACAATTATTTTATCTTTCTAGATCAAGATATTACAGACCGCGAATTTTGAAAATAAAGAGAATACTGAAAAACATATATTTGAGAGTGAAAAAAAAATATCTTCGAAATATTTTTTTTTTAGTTGGGGAATCATCAAAATGACTTCTCCCGCTCTGGTTGGAGCGGGAGGGCGTGTCAGACTTTTACTGACTAAAACCCACTCCTGTTCCTTCTTTGCCCACCTACGAAATATTTTTTTTTTCTTGGGGAATCATCAAAATGACTTCTCCTGCTCTGGGCGGAGCGGGAGGGCGTGTCAGACTTTTACTGACTAAAACCCACTCCTGTTCCTCCTTTGCCCACCTACGAAATATTTTTTTTTGGTTGGGGAATCATCAAAATGAGTTCTCCCGCTCTGGGCGGAGCGGTAGGGCGTGTCAGACTTTTACTGACTAAAACCCACTCCTGTTCCTTCTTTGCCCACATACGAAATAATTTTTTTTTTAGTTGGCGAATCATCAAAATGAGTTCTCCCGCTCTGGGCGGAGCGGGAGGGCGTGTCAGACTTTTACTGACTAAAACCCACTCCTGTTCCTTCTTTGCCCACCTACGAAATATTTTTTTTTAGTTGGGGAATCATCAAAATGAGTTCTCCCGCTCTGGGCGGAGCGGGAGGGCGTGTCAGACTTTTACTGACTAAAACCCACTCCTGTTCCTCCTTTGCCCACCTACGAAATATTTTTTTTTGGTTGGGGAATCATCAAAATGAGTTCTCCCGCTCTGGGCGGAGCGGGAGGGCGTGTCAGACTTTTACTGACTAAAACCCACTCCTGTTCCTCCTTTGCCCACCTACGAAATATTTTTTTTTTAGTTGGGGAATCATCAAAATGACTTCTGCTCTGGGCGGAGCGGGAGGGCGTGTCAGACTTTTACTGACTAAAACCCACTCCTGTTCCTTCTTTGCCCTAATTCCGTGGTCCCGGGGATCTCTTTCGTCAACCCAGGCCCCAGAAGGCTTTGGCCCTGTCGGTCCCCTACAGTTTGCTGACATCTCTTTGAGGCGCGCGTGGAGCAATACGCGCCGTCGACGACATGGGCTTGGTCCGGATTGTTACCAGACGTCCGGACAGCGAGCTACCCATTGCTCGTTGCCCGCAAGCATGCGCCTACGGTGGTACCTACTAAGTATGTGATGAAAATATTTTATGCAGCTAAATTCATACTGAATTCTCGGTAATTACTCAGTAAAAAAATAGAAGCAATAAAAAGAGATAATAATATAATTCTGGAAGAACATTATGGAAACAAAGTTAAAAGTTTTTACTTTGATTGTCTTCTCCCAGAAATAATTGATTCAAGGCTAGACAGAAAAATGGAAATTCGTGAGCCACAATATATTTTAGACGCAATAGATAAGAAAGAGTCAGCAAAACGAAAAAAAGCTATGCCTTCCGCGAGTATTATTCCAGAAGCGAAGCGGAAAAAAGTTACAAAATAGTAATACACGTAATAATATTGTACGGCGGCACAGCGCAGAGACGCGCGCGCGGCTCGCTCGCTCGCCTGCCGGTGTGCCTCACGCACACATACACAGAGCGCAAAGAAAACCTAAAGTCGATTAGCGCTAGAAACTCGGTGCGCTCTTAAGTGTTCGTCCGTTATAAGTTGGCGAGTGTGAAGTTAGGCTCTGCGAATTTTGGCGCTTGAAATATCGTACAAAAATAAAGGTTTTAAAAAAAATCATGCAATTTGCAGTTATTATTGCTGTTAAAAACAGTTATTGACATTTATTTTTTTAAAACCTTTATTTTTGTACGATATTTCAAGCGCCAAAATTCGCAGAGCCAACTTCACACTCGCCAACTTATAACGGACGAATTGTAGCTAAGTTACAATTTTGACAAACACTAACGAAAATATCAACTTTCTTTAAATCACTCATCATTTTGTGAAAATGGCAAATGCTATTGTGACGATTTGCGATATACGTCATAATCATAGAACAGTGACGGATCTAACAAATGTCGAATTTAACAGAGCAGCCATTTCAAATATTTTTTATTGTTTTTATGACATAAGTAACTTTCTTAATACTGTGTAGTGTTGTTACCGTAATAGGGTTTTTTTTTTATTTCATTTCATTTAAAGTCCCCGTCACGAGAAGCTATAAATTTTGTAAACAAACATCTTTTACTAAGTAAACATTTTCAATCGACATGAAATAGAGACGGGTTATATGAAAGTAACAACCTCTTTAATTTAGTCGGATCATATTTTAACGACGCAAAGTGCTATCGTTTTTTGTTTCTTGGTCCGTCGCAGGGATTGTAAACTATCGGGACACCATTTTGAAATAAACGCGTCATTCGAGTTTCGAATGCGTACGAGTTTGTTTCATTGCTTTGCATATATCGCGGATCTGATTGTTATTGTTATAAATCGATGAGATGATTGATAAAACTGTAGACAGCTTCATGATACATGTCACTGATTCTGACACAGAAATGGAAACAACTGAATCTGACGAATAATTATTCTTAAATAATATACATATGTTAATTAATATTGTTACTTAATAATTTATTAAATCTTAAACAAATTCATTTTTTTTTGTTGGTCCAAATGTTGTGAACTCCTGAACACTTGTTTACAAAATTTATAATAGCTTCTCGTGACGGGGACTTTAGTACCTATACAAATATGGTAAAAAGTTTTGTTCGTATTATCTTCAAATCTGTCATTGTTCTACGACCATGATGTCGTTTCACTACCTCTACATAGTATAAAACAGTCACTTTCTCTGTCCCTATGTATGCTTAAATCTTTAAAACTACCTACGCAACGTATTTTGATGTGGTTTTTTTTAATAGATAGAGTGATTCAAGACGAAGGTTTATATGTAGGTATAACACATGTATAATATAGTAGGGAAACACTACTGATGATTTTGCACGCGTGCGAAGCCGGGGCGCGGGGCGGGCCGCTAGTTGAGAATATGACATTGCGGGAAAATCTAATATGTACCTAATTATGTTATTTTGCGAATGAGGCCCTGTGGGCCTGCCTAATGCTTGCTATGCACGCGTGTCGTCATGAATAGACACAGTGTGTCGGCGTCAGTAACACAAGCTCGCTCGCGTCGCGCCGCCCGCGCCCGTCGCCGCCGCGCCAGGGACAACCGGCCGCTGCGTGCGACCGGACCAGCCGGTTTGCCATTACCATTACTTACGTCAAGCTATTCTTTAAACTTCGTTGCTGTAGGTCCTTTCTATAATACAAGCTAGACTATTAGACTAAATCTCAAGACACACTGGTCTGTAGATTTTGTTTTATAGTCTGTAGGTAATTTGAACAATACCTACACCTACCTATTCGGGTAGGTAACAAGTTCTGTCAAAACCTTAATATTTTTAATTTTCGGATACTGGCTCTAGCATCTTGTCTCATTTGTAAATAATAGAAACACCAACCTTTGCGACATGTCTGTAGGTACCAACAATAAGACTGAGCAATAGGATTACAAACCTATAATAATATAAATAAAATAATAAGAAAGCGGTTCATTCAACAACCGACTTCAATGTTAATGAAAACCGGGCAAGTGCGAGTCGGACTCGCGCACAAGACGTACAAATTTAACAGTGACTTCGCGCGGTCCCTTGAAGCTGTGCAAAAATCGAACTTGTAAGTTAACGAATAAAAAGATACTGCCGTTTAGTTACATTTTGACACTCTCTAAGGAATCAAAATTCATAGGACCATGACCTAGAATTCTGAAATTTGGCATAAAACAAGGTCCTATGGCACAAATAAAACAGTTACGTCAGTAGAAAAAAAATTATAAATCTTCAAGACTCGATTCGAGAATATTGAACCGTTTTCATAGGTAAGTTGGTATGGAACCCTTAGTGCGTGAGTCCGATTCGCACTTGCTCGGTCATCGTAGTATTTTTTTGTCAGACTACCTACACGTAAAAGCAAAGCAATTTTACTTGTTACACATTTCTGCTATGATCATATGAGGAGTTCCGTTCCAAGTTCATCATTAGATCATAACAAAATTTCAACCAGACCAATACGGGAGTGCCTATAATCTTACAATAATAAAAAAACCGTCCAAAATTAATAAATCGGTAAACATACATAAAAAAAATACATTCAGCCGGATATAGAACCTCTTCGTTTTTGCTTAACCTATCAATACCCGCGAAACGAGACACAATAGTAAGACAATAACAGCGCGGCCCAATGAGACCGGTCGGGGATTCATGAAAAGAAGTTAGTGCGGCAGCCTTGTGTAGCAAATGGACATAGACACAGTTTGCTACTGTATCCCATTGTAACCTAATACCTATGCGGCCATCGGCCCTGCTGGGCCCATACAGTTTGCTGACATCTCTTTGAGGAGCGCGTGGATCACTACGCGCTGTCGACGACATAATATAATCTACTAATGATCTTAATTCAGAAGCTAATGGTAGTGTCAGACGGTGGTATGGCCAGATTGGCCAGCTTTGGAATTTAGTTTAAAAAAATGAACTATTATTGCCATCGACACGCTAAGTACAAAATGTAAGGAACCCGATAGCACCGGCTAGGTCCGGTATTTTTATTTTGTGAATGTCACTATCATTATCTATTTATTTGCTAATTAAAACAAAATGAGTGTTTATAAAGGATGAATGCGCGCTAGTATGAACGGGCGCGCTGACAAGCGGCGGAGGTTATCGCGAGCCGCGCGCCGCCGCCGACCCTGCGCGTGCAGTGTCTCGCGCCGCCCTGGGGTTCACTGTGCGCTACTTAATAAACTGATACGTGGAAAACTTTTCTCCGATAACAAATGGAGCTCCTTTCAATACATTCCAAGGGCATTCACAATTGTAGCGCAGACTGCCCTCCTCGCCACAGGGGGGGGCGGAGTGCTCACATCACATGAGCGGCGCCCGTGTCTGCATTGTGAACCTCTCTATCTGCTGTGATCGGGAGTGACGCCAGCGCTGACTACTCCCGGAGCGTTAGTAGCTTCACATTCATTCGTGAGTTCGTGACTAGATAATGCAGAAAGCGACCGAGTGCGTAATAGGGGTTTCAAATATCAGATTTTTTCAATACTGGTGTTGCCGTGATCAGCATACCTACATACGCATTTTTATTTGCATATCAGTCTTTAAAAAAAAACGTACATTTCGACACTCAAGGGAATCAAAATTCATAAAATACTTCCCGTTGACTTAGAATCCTGTTTGGCATAAAGATCAAAGGAAAAAGCTTGAAAATTGAAAAGTAATTTCATCCCAAAAAAATTGCGATACGGAAAAATCTTCAAGACTCGGGAATTGAACTGTTTTCGTAGTTAAGTTTGTACGGATCCCTCGATGCGCAAGTCCGACTCGCATTTGGCCGGTTTTTTTTTATACAGGGTGTAAAAAGACCGATCACAAAGCCGATAACTACACATTCTGTACGTGTAATTAAGTAACTTGGACCAAAAAATATTGCTGGGAAAAAACTTTTTTTTTTCATCTTTAAAAAATGATTAATTAATAATAATTCCGATCAGCTGCGCGTTCGGCTGCTCGCGCTTGGTCGTTGAACCGACCACGCGCTTGTGTGTGTGAGGCGCTCGTTGTGTTTAGTTTTCAATGCATTTTAGTAACTTCAAATGCGTAATTGACTATGAAAAATTGATAATTTTGATAACGTTTGTTCGGAAGAAAGTTTACTAATGATACTTGGAATACGATTTTGAAAAAAAAAACGAAAAAAAAATGTTGACTTTGACCTTCAATATCTCCAGAACCAGTGAATTCCCAGGTATGGTCTAGAAGAAAAAAGTATCCTAGTGATGAGTAGAATATGGGGTTTTCGTTTTCGTTAAGGGTCTTTTTACACCCTTTATTTATCGCTATTCCGGATACATCCTTGGGGAGAATAGACTTTAGGGTTTCTTAGTCAACTACCGATCTCGGTAAAACGGTGCTGAGATTTTTTTTTTGTTGAAATTTTCCAAGAAAACTGACCCGTTACATTTGCTGCCATTGCCAAATATTGCAAAAATATTAGAATGTGTTGCACTCGTATTGTAATGTAACTCAAAAAGATATTTACTATTTAAGACAAGGCGGTATGGTCTAAGGCATAGATATCAGAAAGGAGGAGATATGTTATGTTGTTAAAAATGTATCGGAACATGTGTCTCCACAAGCGGCCGTATTATGAAGTACGCGGTACACCGCATTGATAAAGTATCATTATGTTATTTTTACATTGCTTGTTGCTGAGCGTCAAAATTACGTGATGGTTAAGGAGAAATGTATTAGCACGTTCACATACTCGTATGTATCCCGGGCTAACTCGCCGCAACTAACAGCGGCCGTATTACGAAATACACCGCATTGATAAAGTACCTATCGTGATGTTATTTTTACATTGCTTGTTCAGTTGCTGAGCGCCATAATTACGTAGTGGTTAAGGAGTTACTTGTAGGTATTATGTGACGGCCGTTGCCTAGCACATTGCCCCACGGGCGCATGGCTTGCGGACATGAATTCGCCCGCTCGCCATTTCTCGTCTTCTATACTAATATTATAAAGAGGTAAAATTTGTAAGTTTGTAGGTTTGTAAGTTTGTATGTAGGGGGTAATCTCTGGAACTACTGGTCCGATTTGAAAAATTATTTCAGTGTTAGATAGCCCATTTATCGAGGAATGCTATAGGCTATATACCATCATGCTACGACCCACGGGAGCGGAGCAGTAACGAAAAATGCGGGTGAAACCGCAGGGGACAGCTAGTCATATACATAAAGAGGTAACGTTTGTAGAAGGTAATCTCCGAAAGTACTAGTCTGATTGCTAAATTTTTTTCACCGTTCTATACTAATATTATGAAGAGGTAAAATTTGTGAGTTTGTTAGTTTGTATGTAGGGGGTAATCTCTGGAACTACTGGTCCGATTTGAAAAATTCTTTCAGTGTTAGATAGCCCATTTATCGAGGAATGCTATAGGCTATATACCATCATGCTACGACCCACGGGAGCGGAGCAGTAACGAAAAATGCGGGTGAAACCGCAGGGGACAGCTAGTTATTAATATTTCTGTGGTCTAAGGCCTGCAAAAACTCAGGTTACCTATACTTAGTATAGGTAACCTGAGTTTTTAAGTAAGTATCTTTTTTCTGATTAAAGCGGTAAAAAGTTTTCCATGCTTTAGCCTCATATGAAATCCGGCGTTATATTCATATTTCAATCTGATGAACTTATCGTGCTAATTAATAAATCACTGCTGTACGGAAATGTTAACAGAACTTTACAACTCGAAAAAACAAATGAAGATCACATTGCCGGATTGCTATTTTCCCATTTTTTCCTGCAAGTTCAGGATGACCCATTTCCGCAGGCCTTAGACCACAGAAATATTAATAACTAGCTGTCCCCTGCGGTTTCACCCGCATTTTTCGTTACTGCTCCGCTCCCGTGGGTCGTAGCATGATGGTATATAGCCTATAGCATTCCTCGATAAATGGGCTATCTAACACTGAAAGAATTTTTCAAATCGGACCAGTAGTTCCAGAGATTACCCCCTACATACAAACTAACAAACTCACAAATTTTACCTCTTCATAATATTAGTATAGAACGGTGAAAAAAATTTAGCAATCAGACTAGTACTTTCGGAGATTACCTTCTACAAACGTTACCTCTTTATGTATATGACTAGCTGTCCCCTGCGGTTTCACCCGCATTTTTCGTTACTGCTCCGCTCCCGTGGGTCGTAGCATGATGGTATATAGCCTATAGCATTCCTCGATAAATGGGCTATCTAACACTGAAATAATTTTTCAAATCGGACCAGTAGTTCCAGAGATTACCCCCTACATACAAACTTACAAACCTACAAACTTACAAATTTTACCTCTTTATAATATTAGTATAGAAGACGAGAAATGGCGAGCGGGCGAATTCATGTCCGCAAGCCATGCGCCCGTGGGGCAATGTGCTAGGCAACGGCCGTCACATAATACCTACAAGTAACTCCTTAACCACTACGTAATTATGGCGCTCAGCAACTGAACAAGCAATGTAAAAATAACATCACGATAGGTACTTTATCAATGCGGTGTATTTCGTAATACGGCCGCTGTTAGTTGCGGCGAGTTAGCCCGGGATACATACGAGTATGTGAACGTGCTAATACATTTCTCCTTAACCATCACGTAATTTTGACGCTCAGCAACAAGCAATGTAAAAATAACATAATGATACTTTATCAATGCGGTGTACCGCGTACTTCATAATACGGCCGCTTGTGGAGACACATGTTCCGATACATTTTTAACAACATAACATATCTCCTCCTTTCTGATATCTATGCCTTAGACCATACCGCCTTGTCTTAAATAGTAAATATCTTTTTGAGTTACATTACAATACGAGTGCAACACATTCTAATATTTTTGCAATATTTGGCAATGGCAGCAAATGTAACGGGTCAGTTTTCTTGGAAAATTTCAACAAAAAAAAAATCTCAGCACCGTTTTACCGAGATCGGTAGTTGACTAAGAAACCCTAAAGTCTATTCTCCCCAAGGATGTATCCGGAATAGCGATAAATAAAGGGTGTAAAAAGACCCTTAACGAAAACGAAAACCCCATATTCTACTCATCACTAGGATACTTTTTTCTTCTAGACCATACCTGGGAATTCACTGGTTCTGGAGATATTGAAGGTCAAAGTCAACATTTTTTTTTCGTTTTTTTTTTCAAAATCGTATTCCAAGTATCATTAGTAAACTTTCTTCCGAACAAACGTTATCAAAATTATCAATTTTTCATAGTCAATTACGCATTTGAAGTTACTAAAATGCATTGAAACTAAACACAACGAGCGCCTCACACACACAAGCGCGTGGTCGGTTCAACGACCAAGCGCGAGCAGCCGAACGCGCAGCTGATCGGAATTATTATTAATTAATCATTTTTTAAAGATGAAAAAAAAAAGTTTTTTCCCAGCAATATTTTTTGGTCCAAGTTACTTAATTACACGTACAGAATGTGTAGTTATCGGCTTTGTGATCGGTCTTTTTACACCCTGTATAAAAAAAAACCGGCCAAATGCGAGTCGGACTTGCGCATCGAGGGATCCGTACAAACTTAACTACGAAAACAGTTCAATTCCCGAGTCTTGAAGATTTTTCCGTATCGCAATTTTTTTGGGATGAAATTACTTTTCAATTTTCAAGCTTTTTCCTTTGATCTTTATGCCAAACAAAATTTGTGAGTTTGTTAGTTTGTATGTAGGGGGTAATCTCTGGAACTACTGGTCCGATTTGAAAAATTCTTTCAGTGTTAGATAGCCCATTTATCGAGGAATGCTATAGGCTATATACCATCATGCTACGACCCACGGGAGCGGAGCAGTAACGAAAAATGCGGGTGAAACCGCAGGGGACAGCTAGTTATTAATATTTCTGTGGTCTAAGGCCTGCGGAAATGGGTCATCCTGAACTTGCAGGAAAAAATGGGAAAATAGCAATCCGGCAATGTGATCTTCATTTGTTTTTTCGAGTTGTAAAGTACCTTTTTATTTTATCGTTACGAGTAGGTACTTTCCTTGTATTAGTAATGACAAGCACAGTGTTTACCTCGGGCTAGACTTATTTAGTCCCCTAGGGTAACAGTGTACTATTTTACCTACCTACCAACCCTTCTTTGATAATTTATGAGAATGACGCCAGAACAACGTTTGCCCAATCAGCTAGTTCTTTCTACAACATAGTTTCCAATTGGTTCCACGTTCAATCAATTTAGAACCACGCTCGCTGAGCGATACGTTGTGTTCCAACGCCGAACCGAACTGTTCACTAGGGACAGTATTCATTAAATCAATTCATTAGCTTTTCCCAGCGACTTCATGAAATTCGCCACGTATCCTGGGGGCCGGCCTGCCGCGGCCGTATGCGAGGCATGCGCATGCAAGGGTGATGAGCTCGTAGCGCTCATGGACGCCATGCTTTGCTCGTATTTGGCTGCAAATCCGCTCATAAACGAACATCTAAACGTAATGTTTCGATTTTGATTTGTGTCCACACATTTTTTTTAGTTATTATTTTGTTTAGTCATGTTAGAAAGATATACCGTTTTAGAATTTGATTTCCGCGTAGTCTGTTCACTTGATGCTGACTCCGCACTGGCACTGCGCTCCTGTCGCTCCGTACTACTCTAAAAGATAAGGTGCCTACCTAGTCAGTATGAATTTAGTAGCGCACATGAATCCATACGCCTGACTATTTAGTCCTTTTGAATGTTTTAGACATGGTGTCTCTTATGCGTATGGTGGCTAGTCGTCAGCGGCTACAAGTGACCGACAATCGGCGGCAGGCGGTGGACGCACCCCCCGGCGGGCCGGCCCCGCTCGCGGCCGCCGTTTGGCCGAATGAAGAGTGACAGCTCACATGATCACATGCATCGCTCCTGACTGGATAACTGCACCCGCTAACCATGTTTATATCGCATGAGTTAGCTCCCGCTTTACACTTGTCACGTGTCGGTTGCTATCATTGTTTGGTTACAACTACCAAACAATTATTGCTTTAAATATATTTGGTGCACTTTTACAGTCTTATTTTGAATATAAGTTAGATTATGATACATACAAATATTACATCGTAATTAACCGTAAAAAGTGTCAAGAAAGAAAGATAGCTGTACAATCGAGAACATAGAACACGCCAGTAAACAGCTGCACAGAAACAAAACAGTTTTGTCACAGAACAGAATATCTGCCCAAAATCGGCTCGTACGAAATAGAAATAGCCTTGAACCAAATGAATAGCGGAACAAAATCGCAAGAAGAGCTCCACGAAGATCGTAGTCTAGCCGGAACATACGTTTTGAAGTCTATTTTCAATATTTTAAATCTAAATCAGTGGTCATCGTAAGGTTTGAACAATGTTTTTTTTTTACAAATGGAATGTGATGAGCACGATCATTTGCTGTGTGCTGGGTGTAATTTATCGACAAAATACGACAATAGAGGTGATAGGCACCGACACATACAAACACACAGGTCAAACTGAGAATCTCCTTTTTTTGAAGTCTGTTAAAAACACGTGTGTAGTTTGTTTCCACTTGCCGTGTAGTTAGGTACACATACATGTGTGCTCATAACATAGCTAGCTAGCTCATGTAGGTATGGTGTATCTGGAAAGCCCCGTGTCGGCGTTGAATGTGTGATAAGTATGAATATAAGTTTTGGGTAGGTATCGGAAAAGAAAACGTCCCGTATTGGTTCTCAGAAGTTATGGCAACCCTAATAATAGGCCATAATACAAGCTCTGCTTAGCTTGGGACTAGATGGCGTTGTGGAATATTATAATATTTTTATATAGACGAAGACTGACGATGGCAAAATAATAAGATTTTAACAAAGAGCAACTGCTTATCAGACCTGCACGGCTCTCGCGTCCGGCCCGGGTACCAAAGAAGAAGAAGAAAGGTAAGTCTATACCACGGCCTATACAGCGAAAGAAGAAAGAAAGAAAAATGATTTATTTGGTACAGCACAAGACACAGATAATCAAATTTTAAAATTAATGAAACGAAACAAAAAATAAAAAGAAAACAGAAAAAGAAAAACAAATAGTTGCGTGCCTCATGGCTGCACCAAAATAGGTCCAGTTCAGCATGAATGCCAGACAACTAGTGCCTGACGCTGGTTTTCGACTGAACCCATGGCTGTGACGCAACGGACGCAAAGCAGTTTAAGTGTGTAATAGCGGTGATGGAATGGTGAGTTTGTTTAGTGTGATCGTAAGTGAAAGTGTTTGTAACAGACATAAGATGGATAAACCAACAATGGAAGAAGATGAATAGCGAATGAATACGAACAAAAATAAATTAAAGAAAGACCAATAAGGAGGAAAAGAGCAAAACATTAACAGTGGAACAATGCTGACACCAACCACTAAAAAGTAGTTTAAACCATGGCAGGTACACGGGTACATTATATGATTGAGGTATTTTGAGCTACCATATCCAGCTTTCGTTGTGCATCAATTAGGTATTGCCGTAAGCGTCTCCTAAAGGTACCCATCGTATTGGTCACTCTGATAGGGGGCGGGAGGTTATTCCACACCTTAGAAGCCGCATAACGAAAGCTTCCCCTAAAAGCAGCTGTACCGCAGGACTGTGTCGAAAGTTGTTGTGAGCATTGCCTCCTTTCGCATTCCCGCCGGCTCGTAATCCAACTCAATTTATTAAATAAGTAGTCCGGTTTTTGATACTTAACTACACCGAACAGAAGGCAAGCTAAGTGTAGTTTGCGTCTGGACTTCATCCTCAGCGTAAAGTGCTTGTTAAGGTACGGCGTGACATGGGTTCTGCGAGGAATGTTGTAACAGAACCGAGCGCAAGCGTTCTGCACCCTTTGGATGAGGCGATCAGTACGTGCTAATAGGCGAGGGCCATATACCGTATCTGCGTAGTTTAACCTAGAAAGAACCAGGGTTTCCACCAGCTGCTCCCGCAATGCTTCGGACAAGTAGGGTCGCATCTTGTATAAAACCTTCAAGCGATAGAAACAATTTCTAACGGAGTCTGCTACGTGTTTCTCAAAACGCAGGTCTTTATCCATTACTAGTCCCAAATTCTTCGCCTCATACACTCGCTCTATCTGCTCGCCCTTTAGCTTCAGATTGAATGACAAGGGTAGCTTAGCAAGTTGCTGTCTTGAGCCAAACACCAAATATTTAGTTTTAGTAGGGTTCAATGACAAGCAGTTTTCCTCAGACCATTGCACAATTCTCTGGAGGTCATCGTTAAGGTCTGTAATGACCTTATCGTATTCGTCTGGTCTAAAAGATATATAAATCTGAACATCATCGGCATATATATGATAATTACATTTAAGGAGACATTTGATGATGTCTGCACAGTAAAGAATGAAAATAATCGGACCTAAGATGGAGCCCTGAGGGACTCCTCTCTCTACTGCAATGAGTGCCGATCTTAGAGTGGTGCCGTCACCCAAACGCAAATCGACAAACTGTTTCCTGTTGGTAAGGTAGCTGCGGAACCACTGCACGGCGCTAGGATCGAAACCATAATAAATCAGTTTGGATAATAATAGCGGAATATTTATTGCGTCAAATGCCCGGGAAAAATCAATCAAGACAAGTATTGAACACATTCCCTGATCCTGGGCAGCTAATATGTTATCAGTAACGTCCAATAAAACAGTAGACGTACTGCGTTGCCTCCGGAACCCGGATTGTAGATCAGGTAGAATGCTATTTAGCTCCAAAAACCGAGTTAACTGTTGGCTGACGACTTTTTCCATTACCTTGGATAGACAAGGTAAAATGCTAATAGGACGTAGATCTTTTAACTCAGTTGGATTAGATTTTTTAGGCAACGGCCTAACTGATGCAATTTTCCATTGCTCGGGAAAAGTTGACGTCACTATAGAGCAGTTTATTATTTCCGTTATTACATTTAACGTGTGCGGCAGAGTCATGTTAATCATATCCAAGGTAATGTTGTCGTGACCCTCGGCGTTACTTTTAAGGTTGCCAATGATTCGCGAGATGTCGCTCGGTTCTACTGGGGCAAGAGCAAAACCAGCTTCACCGTGTCTGTTTTTATCATAAAACGTCATTAGTGATGTGCTAGCTGTAGGGTTACCAGGAACTATCAGAAAGTTGTTGTTTATCACGTCGGGATCTGTAAATTGTGACGGTAGGTCTTGCATATTTTTGAAAGGCAACAAAGTGGATTTTAAGTTTTTCCATAACAATTTTGGATTTTGTATTTTATTATTTATGTTATGTTTAAAATAGGCGGAGGCGCGTCCTCTCTTTTCAAGTGTTCTTCTCGAATATTCGAGGGCTACATTCATATTTCAAAGCGGTCCATCATCATCTAGAGACTGACAAGTCACATTTGCGTTGCTTGACGGTGAACCAGATTGATGTACGTCAGATGCCGCGGACCTCAAACTGCGCGGCTGGGGTGTGTGTACGTTCATATCAATGACATCTGCCAGAGTGTCCGTCACCTTGAAGATACGAATTTTTGTACGCTATCACTGTTGGTAGACACTGGTATGGACAAAATTATCTATACCTGTGTCTACCGATCGCACAACAGCGATCAGCAGACGAGACGACGAAGAGACTCGACTGTTTGTCCACCTCAGTGAGGCCGCCGATACGGCTCTGCAATCAGTCGCGGTACCCTGATGCGCAACTCGTCGGTTTGTTCGTTATGAGCGTATACTCTAACTCGCAGCTCATGGTATACCTGGAAGGTAACGATCTCCTCAGTGACCGACAGTACAGGTTTCGGCGCAATCGGTCTACTGGAGACCTTCTAATGTATACCGCCCACTTGTGAGAATACGAATGGGTTTCTCCTGGTCTGATTGCGTGGTAAAACACTTCCTAAGTGAACAGTCTCTCAGAGTTGTTTTCAGGGGTCTCTCCTAGAACAAAACATTCGAAGACATATGTGATATCCAGCCACCCACTGTGGGCCTGCGTAGTGGATTGCGGCCCATTTGCTCTCCTAGAGAGCCCCGAGTCCCAGCAGTGGTAACGTTATAAGGCTGAATATGTTATATATGTTAACTAACTTCCGCTGTTGAACGACGGCCTTAACATGAAAACTAGATTTTCAGTAGCAGAGACAAGAGTATCGTTTCTGATAAATGTTCAGGTCGGAGCTGCTGCTATGTGGCGTATACGAGTATATAGTTTGGCAACGCCGGAGCAGGTAATTACAACGAGAATGGAGGGCGGCATGCGAGCCGTGCCGACCGGTTCGCCTTTTTTTTATGTACGCTCAACGTCATCAACTACTGGAAGCAATGCCATTACATTAGCGCGCGACATCACCGCCTAGAGATCAGACTAGTCTCACAAAATAGACAGGTAAAGAAGACTAGCTTCATGCAACGAGCGAAACCAAACGCACGCGCACGAAGACACACACGAACGTACCGACTACATTCTACCTCAGTCGATACGGATGACAGTCGTGCGCACTTATACTAACTTTAGATAGATGAAGCGTAAATATCTACGGCCTATATATGTTGTAGTAGCACTCTGCTGCACACGTGCACTTTCACATGTAAGCGGACTCTAAGGGCGCTTTCAATTTATGCGTTTGTAAAGGCCTGCTACGGTGCCGAAGCGGTGCGTTAGTCGTATTGCGTAGGGAGGACCGCTATTTTCCATACAAAGTGCACCGTCCTGTTGTCGAGCGTTCGCAGTACCGGCGCCGCACTGTTGCCGCACCGAGCGTTTTGTATGAAAAAAGTGAATCGTCCGTGCGCAGTACGTCTAAAGCCGGGTATCCACTTATTCGCCGTGGTTTGCGAACACTGTGTGCTCCGCGAACGTGAACGTGTACAGTGTACACACTTTGGCTGCAACATCAATGCTTAAACTGCGCTCCCCTTTGAGATCGCGCAAAAAACCGCTTCCGGAGCGCTCCGCCGTGCTCCGATCGTGCTCCAGTCGCGCTCCGCGATCACGACGTATCCATTATGTTTGGTTTGCGGAGCGGGCGCGAACCTAAGTGGATACCCGGCTTTAAGCTGGGTATCCACTTAGGTGGATGAACGCACCGCTTCGGCACCGCAGCGGTCCGACACGAAACGCATAAATTGAAAGCGCCCTAAGGATAACCTGATTAAGTCATTGGTTGACTTTTCTTAGCCGCTCAGTATGCGCCAAGTGCAAACGATGGGGAGACCACTGAACTGGCGTGGATGCATTTTGTTCACCATGCCTTAGTCGACGTAGGCTTTGCTGAGCTTACAATTGTTTCGCAAAAAACCAACTGCGCTGCAGCTGTTACATAGAATAGTATGTACTCTCGTAATGCTTTTTGGCTAATGGTTTTGAACCGAATAAACTGGGTGCACTGTCTGATAAGCCAGAGTGCGAGTGTTTAATTACTCAGTTACCCGCGAAACGAGACACAATAGTAAAACAATAACAGCGCGGTCTCATTGGACCGGTCGGGGATTCAAACGTTAATTAAATAGTGTAGAGTCTTATATGTAAAATTTTAACAGTGGACGTGTTTCGGCTGAAATGATGATTATGAGGCGGTTAACAGGTTAATTAATACTTCAGAATGTCAGCTCTACTTCCCCTAACTATCACAGGCCATTTTCAGCGAATATCACCAGCAAATACAGCTTCCCGGCGACGCAACGCCGCCGCGGCTGAGCGTGAGAAGGTAGGTACTTGATCATTATTTTGTTGCAGGCTTATTTAAAAACTATGATATCTCCTAAGGCGCAAAATACACAGAAGCGATGAAAGATTCGGCTTCTGTGTATTTTGCGCCTAAGATATTTACCGAAATAAATTAAATGATGTAAAGGGTAATTGTGTTCAAAATGAAATACTTTTTTTGTATCAGTATGTATTTGTTTGGATAAAGATCAATTATGTTTCTAAAAACACATTCGCAAATAATGTATTATTGTGAGTCAAACTTGAAATATAAAATACGTCATTGCCCTAAAAGATATATATATATATACCGTTTAAATAATAACAATATTGTAATACATAATTTTTGAGTACCTACCTAACCCGCAGCGCACGCGACAGAAGCTATCAAAGGGAATATTTTACCCCCGATTTCGCAACATTTTTCATCGGGACTCCTGCTCCTTTTAGACGTAACGAGATGTTATATAAGTACGTACCTAATTACAAAATCTCGCTATGTGACGAACAGGAGCGGTGCTAATAGGAGCAGTGCAAATAGGAATGATCGAAAATGGGCTAACCAGAAGTTCCTAAGATTAGCACGTTCAACCAGACAAACCCTGTAGCTTTATATTATTATAGCATTGAAGGTTTCGACAGCATCAGTAGCTAATCGTTCGACGTCAGTGATATCGCAAACGCGTAGCAGTGATGCATGTCAGATGTTACGATGCGTAGAGTCGCGTCAGGCCGCTCGTGCCTGCTTCCGACTGCAGTGTCTGCAGTAAGCACGCGCGACAACTGCTCCGCAATGTACCTGGTTGCAACTAGGTTTGACGGTGCGTGCGCCCGGGCACCGGCGGCGGCGGCGGCGGGTGCTCAATCAAATTATCCAATCATACGCCGTCATTGACACAGGCCAGAAAGAACTGCCATGCAATAGCGTAGGGCGACGTCTGAATCAGATCATCACATAACAACGCTTCTAATACCAACGACTCCAAGACTAGAAATTACTCATTATAGGATATTCAGTCCATGGCATACCTACCTACTTGGCTCCGTTATTTATTTATTTATACTTCATGCAACTTAAAGGTAAGCGACTGTAATGCTTTTTTTAGGAATAGGTACCTACCTACCAATGTACAAACGTCCCTCTATTACTGTACAAAAAATAGCTTGTTGATGCAGGATTTAGTTTTAAAAGAGCAAGCGTGAGGATATGTAAAGAAATAATCAACTGAATGCGGGTCTACGACGCGCAAAATTAAAACTTGTTTCTATGATGTAGTCACTTATTTATTATGCCTACTTTTCTCGAAGACAAATTGTAATAATATAATAAAGCAGGTGCGCAAGTATGTTCTCCGTCAAAGAAAATATTGAACTAGGTAATGCAAGAGCACGAGCATGCAAGTGCAGCAGCATCGAGAGCCTGCAGCCGAGCCGGCACAGAACTACGTCACGCGCCGGCCGAGCGGCCCGGCCGCCGACAGCGCGGGTCGGCGGGCGCAGTACCTGAGGCGCCGGCGGAGTGCGGCGCGCCGAGCAGGGCCAGCAGCAGCGCCGCAGCCGACAACCAGCCGCCCCGCGGCGCCCGCCCGCGTCCAGCCGCCATCCTTTGTCTTCTCACAGTCTCTGTATCACACGCATTCTCGTCAACATACACCTCACACGGCTACGAACTACTCCTACAAATGGCTCCTCTAGATCTTCGAGCAATGTTGAAATGGATCTCAATCTATTTCTGTTTACTATCGACGCTATACTTCACTCATTACAATGACTCGAACTCGATATCACAATCACTATGATCGAGGAGTTATGACATATTATGTAGATTGTTTATATGGTTGTCAATTAAAACTAAGTAGTTTAGCACTCTGCAATTTAATAAATTCTATTTATTTTTCGAGCGACACAAACAAACAATACATCTCGACATAGTACTCGACAGTTATACATGACCGCGCCGCGCCGCCGCAACAGTAAACATAAAACATTTGTTTTTTTTTAGTCTATGTCTCTTTGGTAACAATGTTGCAAGATGTAACCTTTTAATTTCTTACAAATCTGGAATATTATTTTCTTCGAATTATTTCTGATGTAAAACAAATTCTTATATGCAATAGAATAGAATGTAAACGTACCTATTCAATCTAACTTTGAATTATCATACGCTTTAAAAGGATTCTGTAGACCGTGGGAATGTGCAAAATATTAGGAAAAAATACAATAAACACAATTATTATCTAATCATACACAAGCATCGTGAGACAGCAATAAAAAAATCTAAAGTTGCGGCCATCTCCATTGCTCGCATTACTGCTACGGAGAAGCAAATGACCGCGGCGCGGCGCGGGGATGTTCCATCCTTACTTTATTTTCGTTTATAGGTGTGGTTTATTTTTTAAATCTCAGTTTGTTATTTGGACCTCTTCAGAGCAGCTTCATATATTTAATTGAAAAATGAATTTGCTCTTATACCTTATAAATATGTTATGATTAATTTAAAACCAGTACGTGTGATTCCATGTTTACTATTCCATTTATTTTCTATACTTACAACTATACTAATATAATAAAGAGGTAAAGTTTGTTTTTTTGTTTGTAGGGGGGTAATCTCTGAAGATCCCGATCAGACAACAAAAATGTAGGTATTGATAGAAAGCTGCTTTCTTCCTGAGTGCTAAAGGCTATATTTTATGCGACCCACTTACGATCATATTATTATTTTTTTCTGAATTTACTGGGTTATCCAACTTCTACGCGGGCGAAGCCGCGGGCAAAAGCTAGTTATTTATAATATAAATAATTTGAAAAACCTTATTATAAAAAATATAAAAAAGAAGCCCAGTAGCATCGGAAACAGGGTCCTAGCTACCGGTGGTTAGGGCTCCAGAGACGAACCTTCTCATAATGCGAACCATATCAAGGAGGACTGCCTTCTGTATCAGGTCCTTGACAGCTTCTTGTCGAAACTTTTGACCACTAGGCCGTCGGTGGTGACGACAATCGATACAATGACAGACGAGTCCACATGTCAACAACCTCATGTGCTCGAGATATTGTTATCTTTATTCAAAATACGCATAACTCGATGATAGTGTTGACAATACTACAAACAAACTAGAATCTTTTATACAATACGGACTCAAGAATTTTGTATACTGAAGCCTATTTTTTAATCCCTGAGACTAATTTGACACAAATGACAACCTTAAATGTTGCCAGTCTTTTTGTGTCCTGAAAACCCAGGTTATGTCATTTTAATCTCAGAGATTAAATAACAGATTTTTTTACCAACAGTATACTAGGTCCAATTGGGCATTTTCACAAAAAGTTATATATGTTAAAAAAGTAAAATGTAATTTCAACTTTACTTTTTATACGAGATTGTACTTTTTTGCATTGCCTCAAACTCTTGGCTACCATCATTTACCAATTTCATTACCAATATTTAATCACGTTATTATGAGAAATAAAATAAAATAGAGGGTATGTCAATGATATTTCGTTAGTTTTATTAAGGTTTTATTACGTAAATTAAATGCGAGTAAAAATTAAACAATCAATTTTTTTTTATCACAAAATAAAACAACACAGGTTGGGCCAACTAAATCAATCTGAGAAAATGCAATATGTTCTAATATAATCAAGAAAAACACGGACTGGTTCTGACTTTATAGAGATGGGAATCCTTTGTTTATCGATTGTTAAGAATATACTCTATGGATAGTAACTTGACAGCGACACAGTAATTGACAGCACTGCACTGACTGACAAGAAGTGTCAATTTTGACAAAATATTTGAAAAAATATTGAATAGAATATTTACAACGTTACCAAGCTTGAGAAAGGGTTCAGCCCCTCTTAAAGTAATTCTAAACCTTTAAGAAAAACGAGGAGAAAGCAATAAGGTTTGTGAATTAAGTAAAACTTAAAATTGCTAATTGTTCAGACATACTACACAGTATTGACACCAGAACATTTTATTATGTAATGTAAAGAAATAGGTTAGAGTTCTATTATGATTCAGTAGAAAACTAGTTTTACGATTACAGAGCCGGCGTCTGATTTACAGGAGGTGCAATGTGGGTGCCGAGCTTGTCGCCTTTACAACCCTACGCCTATACAGACGTTGTTATTATTTTAACATTGATGTTGTGTTCTTTTAGATGGGTGGACATGGTCATGGGCCTCCTTACAAAATTCCGGATCACACAAAGTTTAGTATCACCGGCATCCCTCAACTGGAAGAGTTAGAGAAAGCACTCAAAGCGAAGGGGCTGCGTGATCCCTGGATCAGGTGATGAGACAAGCCTCAATTTTTGTAAATTTTTCATGGTTTTTTGCAATGAAGTCTTATACAAACTAAGAAAAATGATTCCATATTCTTCACAACCCTTACAACCATTTCCCTGGATAAGTTAGCTAAACACCAGTAGATTACAGGGTTACAGATTTCCTGCTGCTTGTCCATAGATATTCAGGACAAGCACTGCTTGCCCACATCCAGCTTACTTCAGTTTGTTAGGTATACCTCAGTAGTCTTTAAGCAACATTCAGTAGAAAAGTCCCATTCCCATAGGAAAATAAATAATACTTTAGTTGGTATTGATCAAGCCCCATGTATTGTCAATGAGACCACTAAAATTCATAATTCAACATGCCAACCACGACTTTGAGACACTGCTTTATACTTTAGTCACATTAAACTATATTGCACCTTTAAAGTAAAACCGTTACTAAACGAAAATTTTCATGAATTGAGGTATCAATGCCATCTATCTAAAATACACGTAAACTACAAGATAAACTTGTTCTTTTTGTAAAATTTTGTTTTTTGCGCTATCTAGCAGTAAATCAAGACAGATTTTATTTAGACAAAACGGTAACTTATTTCTAATATTGCGTCCCCTATAAAATTGCATAATTTCATTTAGTAACTTTACTTTAAAGGTGCAATATATAAACATCAAGCTTAAACTGCCTTTATATCTTATGGATTTGTATGGAATACTAAACAAACCAGGCAACTGCGTTGTGCTACTAGTGCTCATACAAATCCATACTAAGCAATGGGTTGCGCACCTGGTCGCGGTTGCTAAGAACTGAATGCTTTTGTATGCTGAAACCTTAGTGAAGTAGTATAGTTTGGACCAGGATGCATGTGTACATGTTACATGTTTTCTGCTAATTTTACATTATAATAGAAGATGTAAAAATGGCAATACAAAGTATATGCAAGCAGTTTCCTATGGCTGCTTTCTTGATGGAAATACATGTATTCATGACTTGCTTCACAAGGACGGAGGTAGTGCTGAATGCTTTCTGCTCTGCAGTACAATCCCCTTAATGCACGCGTACATTTCAGGAATGAGGCGTGGCGGTACCACCCCGGCTTCGGCTCCAAGTGGGCGCGCGCCAACAAGGCGCTGTTCCGCGGCCTGCCGCTGGGGCTCGCGCTGGCGCTCGTCACCGTCGGCGTCAGCAAGATGTTCGGCGGCAAGGACGAGCACGGCCACCACTGAGCGCAGCGCCGCCGCGCCCGCCGCTAGTCTTAGTCTATTCGATAATTACATATTATGCTGTTAAAACATCTTGTCATTCAAACTGTTTCCCAATGACCTTGGTACTGCAAATAATAAATCTTGTAGCTAAATATTTTTTTATTATCACATCAGTCTGTCTCACTCAATAGAACACGTTCACTATCTTCAACACCAGACTACATTTTTAAATAACATGGTAGATAGGAATGAAGATGCACCGTGCGTTCAGCTAGAGAGCGAGTGCGGGGCGCGGACGCGAGCGCGGCGCTCACGTGGAGCGCGGCTTGAGGTCCTCGTAGCAGGCGCGCAGGTAGATGTAGTTCTTCTTGGCCGGGTTGAAGTGCTCGTGACCCTGCGGCATACAAACCAAATAGAGCAAGAGCCAGCGGCCCGCAGACCTTCGGTAAAGTATAAAAGCTGTAAGTTTCTCAATGTATGTCCCCAACACAGGTAAGAACGAATCCCGTCTATGTAACTTGGGTCGCGGTGGCTTTCGCAGGTATCAGGTAATAAAGGTGTGTAAAATTGTGTGTTAGATTTGGTAAAATATAAAACTCAGTTTTTACATATTTTACTTATAATAATCCCAAAAGTCATCTTGCCGAAAGCCAGACACTTCGTACGGTTCCAACCCTCTGCCAGACACCCTTAAAGTATATTTAATTGTTACTATACTTACGGTATAGTATAAAAGCTGCAATTTATATATGTTATTTGGATAACTATAAAATAATGTTTTTTCAATAGCCAGACAGTTTTTGTGGTTCCTCTATGTTGCCAGGCACATAAAAAGTCTAATGTAGGTGCGAGCGCGAGGGATATATTAGTCAGCGGGTGCGACTGAAATAGCGCGTTCGGTCCATTGCGACGTTTTACTGCGCATCAGCTGTCATTTATTGTGTATTATGTGGTGATGATGATGATACGTACAAGAAGCGTTTTATTATTGTTTTGTTCAGTTTATAAAATAATAATAAGGGAAAATCAGTGTGATCATGGAAGGACAATTAATTTGTTTTCTGTGTAAGAAAAATGATGGAAAAATAATATTGTTTTCTGAAGGAACATTAAAAAAATGTCAAACTATTTTAAAGGCGAGGAAAATACACAACCTCAAATATAACAGCGTTATTTTACCAAATGAATATACAGACGGTAGTTATCACCGCGAATGTTATAAAATATTCACAGGACTGCATAGCCAATATTATTCTTTAGAACCGATAATTTCAAAAATAAAAAAAGTATTAAGAATCAAACAACTAGTGTAATTACAGACGATTCATCTGCTACCACGCCATTGACACTTGAATTAACAACAAAGTCAACACCCGAACCTCCAACAACATCAGACCATAGTTCATCTTCTCAATCAACGGAACCACAACCTTCAACTTCTCAAGAACAGTCTCATTCACCACCTTCATTTACAGGCAACCCAGTGCTGGGCACGCCGTCATTGAGGCGGTTAGGCCCCTCTTTGAGGAGTGGTTGGAAAGAGGTCACGGCGTCCTCTCTTTCCGTATGACGCAGGTTCTCACCGGACACGATAAGTTAGGGAGGTTCCTGCATCGAATCAAGCAGGAGAGGACGTCCGGGTGTCGCCACTGTGTGGACCGCCCGGAGGACACGGTGGAGCACACGGTAGAAGTGTGCCCCGCTTGGGCGGAGCACCGCCGTGTCCTTGTGCAGGCTATCGGGAGCGGCGACCTCTCGCGCCGGGCCCTGGTTCAGGCCATGGTCCGGAGCGAGGAGGGTTGGCATGCGGTCGCCTCCTTCTGCGAAGCAGTAATGCTCGTGAAGGAGGTTGCTGACCGCGAGCGCGTGAGGGAGCGGTCCTCACGCCGCCGCCGCCGAGATCCCGATCCCGATTTCCGACCACCGTAGGCGCGGGTTCGCGGACGGAAAAAAACATCTAGAAATATCACTGCAGAGCATTTAATATCCGGAGAAGTTATAATATATCCCTCGCGCTCGCACCTACATTAGACTTTTTATGTGCCTGGCAACATAGAGGAACCACAGAAACTGTCTGGCTATTGAAAAAACATTATTTTATAGTTATCCAAATAACATATATAAATTGCAGCTTTTATACTATACCGTAAGTATAGTAACAATTAAATATACTTTAAGGGTGTCTGGCAGAGGGTTGGAACCGTACAAAGTGTCTGGCTTTCGGCAAGATGACTTTTGGGATTATTATAAGTAAAATATGTAAAAACTGAGTTTTATATTTTACCAAATCTAACACACAATTTTACACACCTTTATTACCTGATACCTGCGAAAGCCACCGCGACCCAAGTTACATAGACGGGATTCGTTCTTACCTGTGTTGGGGACATACATTGAGAAACTTACAGCTTTTATACTTTACCGAAGGTCTGCGGGCCGCTGGCTCTTAGACTAAAACGTGTACAACTCTGACGTGCGACGCACGGTGTGTGCACCAGCATGCTACACAATATTATTTGTTGTTGTACTTAACTCCAGCAGGAACGTATCTTCTTTAAATAATAAAACCGTCATAAAAACTCATTAGATGACCTTCTAAGCCTTAACTGTTGAAGCCCATGTCTGCTCATCTCTGGATGAAAACTGCACGTGCCACGGTGCCACCAACAATCCGTGTCAGTTTGTTGTTCAATACTATAAAAAGCCATACAAGAGCCCCACTGCAACACTCTACTCGGAATGAAAAGTTCTAACTGTTAGGTAGCTCTAAAAAGAAATGGAATAGGCCCAAATACTGCGGGGGTATACCTGTAGAAGGATGGCTGCATGCGCTCGTTCCCCTACTAACACAGAGTTTGCCAGAGGACAACTCAACAGTCTAAGTTGTAAACTATAGACTTACTGTTTGACTACTACGCACGACAGTTACTGATTGCCTACTCAAAATAGAATATCACAAGACTGAAGACTTGCAAGAACTCGAGCAATGGTAGTTCGCCGTTTTGCAGTCCGGTAACTGGTCGGACCGAGCCCGTGTCGTCGCCGGCGCGTTATAATCCACGCACGCCTCAAACACATATCAGCAAAACCGCAAGGGCCAGCATGCGGATGCCCACTGGGATACGTGGGATTTCTGAAAAGGTGACTCGACATACTAGAAAGCAAAGGGCAACTGAACTGACTCCTCGGTCCATCATCATGTTCTTGCCCTTGTCACGTTAATATTGTTTCTCTTTCATATTACTTCTTCCACGGTCCATCCATCTGTCTCCCTCTCCATCCATCCTCATGTATACTCAAAACTCTTTTAATAACATACGGTTACCAATGCATACGGTTTATTATCCGTCCAGTTCACATGACCATACCTAGACCAACGATTCTCTGTCAACTTTTCAGTCACTGGCGCCACTTTCAAACGTTCTCTAATCTTATTTTACCCATTCTCGTCACACCAGACATCTCAACATTCTCATCTCCGCTACATGGAAGCAAGCCGAGCAAGTTATTCAATGATTTCCCAAAAAACCATCCGCACATGGACTTAGGCCTAGTTAGTAATTACTGCAAAGTTGCAAACCTGGTAAAAATAGGCTTGAAGTTTAAGGGCCTGTTTCACAATGTCCGGGTATCCACTACTTCCCGATTAAATTAAAAAATGGAACAGAATTTGTATGAACTTATCTGCCAAGTAAGATATTGGCAACTTAATCATAGGTGGTGAAATAGGCCCTTAGTATTTAGTCATTTTAGGCACATTTGCTTAAAAATTACAATTTAGTAGTGTCTTTCAAACATTTATTATACTCCGTCGGTTTAGGTAGTTAACTAAAGGTCTTAGGTTGTCTTGGTATGTCTTTTTATCTAAAAGTTGTCTAAAAATTGTATGTAAAAATCTTTGCACATAGGTATTTACCTAAATCGATGTTAGCTAATAAACTAAATTTAAATAATGTTTGTGTATATTATATACGACATCTTTAATATAAAAAGACATACCAAGATTGTTTACCTTTAGTTAACTACATAAACCGACGGAGTAGGTATAGTTGAATATAATATTTTTTCATTTGACTACATTATACCTATGTAAGGACTGACCTTGGACCAGTCGTATCCGACGGCGTAGGCGAAGATCTGTCCGTTGTGGTTGAAGGCGCACTTGGTGAGCGGCTGGTCCAGCATCTCGGAGGACTTGAGGCGCGTGCGCGCGTCCTTGTCCCAGAACGAGAAGGAGCCGTCCGAGCCCACCGTGGCCAGCGTGCCGTGCGCCGGGTGGAACGCGATGTCGTTCACGGCGTAGATGTCCTGCACACAGAGCGCAAGGTGCGTCACTACAGGCGCTCGCTCACAGTGTACTGACACTGCGGCGGCGCACTCACCTGGTAGCCCGTCGTGTTGGCGGGCGGGCGGTGGCACTTGAACGTGAAGTTGTCCTTGGGGTTGGTGGGGTTGACGTACTGGATGGCCACGCGGCCCTCCACGCTGCCCAGCGCGAAGCCGGTGGGCTGCTTGGTCTTCTTGTCGCGGAAGATGGCGATGCAGCGGTGCTGGTGCTTGAGCGGCGACTCGACGCGCTTGAACTCGCCCGGCTTGCCCTCCAGCGTGTACAGGCAGATGCCGCGGTCCGCCGTGCCCACCACGGCCATCGGGTAGTCCTGCACCACTCCAGTGACATTATATCGCACACATATCACAACTCGCGTGCAACAAACGCGACTTCCTACAGTTCTTACATTCTCATAATACATGAACAAAGTCTTTTCATCAATATCACACTCAAAGTGCTACAGTGAACTTGAAATTGTGTGTTATAGATGTTAAAACTTAAGGGGGAAGCTTCAGGTAGCCCGCGAAATTCAATTTTTTTTACGTTTTTGGCAAATTGCAAGCCAGTGGTAGGTTGTATGAAGTTAAAAATACTTAAGCGACTGTAAAACGTAACTAGTTACATAATTATAACCATAAATATCATCAATTCATACAAGCCTCCAAGCTCACGTTACATACACTACACGAGTTACATTGCTTATTAATCTTTCTGTTAGATAACAATGTATGAATGAGAGTTATTTAGTGAATGCTGTGTGACTGACCACGTCCGCGCAATAGCAGCGCTCCGACAGGTTCATGTTCATGATGGGCACCGCGCTGCGCGTGTCCCAGAACTGAAACACAACACGTGCGTGGTGAGCGTCTACGTTACAGAGCAGGGGTCGAGCGGGGCGCGCGGGCGCGGCGTACCTTGAGCGTCTTGTCCCAGGAGGCCGTCATGAGGCACGTGTAGTTGGGCGCCTTGATCCAGTGGCACGTCTTCACGGGCGCCTCGTGCGCCGCCACCTGCGGTCACACACAACACTTGTACTATACTCACTTCATCACATTCTTTCGATTTAGATTCGGCTACAAAATTTTAATTAATATTCCAAATAACTAATTGTGTCACCTGTATTGCTTGATTCGAGGCGAGGTCCCAGCACTTGACACTCTTATCAGTGGATGCCATAAAGATTTTACTGCCATCCTGAAAATATAATACAGCCAATTTGTAATAATTGTGCATGCTGCCGGCAGTGAGTGTGAGACCTAGCGCGGTGCGTACTGACGTCGTGCCAGGCCACGTCCAGGATGGGCCCGTCCATGCTCTGCACGGCCTTGGGCACCGTCTTGCCCGACGCCTCCACCTCCCAGCATCGTACCTACAACAAAGACATTTAGATTAGTAACCGACACCATGGATCACTACAATTTATTATTCACTAGCTGCCCACCCTGATTTCGTTGGGGTGCAATTTTTATTTTTTCCATTTCTTCTAGTTTTCTTTCATTCCATTTTTTGTAATTGTCACAACATGGTTAGTAACCATGCTTTGACAATTATTCAAATTACAAATAAAAATTATGTCCAAACAGGAGCCATTAAAAAAAATAAGAGCCATTATGAGTGGTCTTGAGTGGATGGGTATGTACCACACTTCACACGTACCCATCCCATCCATACATTCTATAAGTATCTTTTTACTAAAACTTATAGATATCATGTACTTTTAAAAACAGTGTTGGACTAGCCATAGAGCAAGAGCAGCAAATGTTACGGGCCCCGCATGTTGAGGGATGCCACACTTGAACATAAGAAAACATGGAAGGGAGATATTAATTCATGAATCCCCAACCGGTCTCATTGGACCGCGCTGTTATTGTCTTACTATTGTGTCTCGTTTCGCGGGTATTGATAGGTTAATTACTCAGATACCCGCGAAACGAGACACAATAGTAAAACAATAACAGCGTGGGCTCATAGGACCGGTTGGGGATTCAAACGTTAAGTAAATAAATCAATTAACATGTAAGCTGATTTCTTTAATGTGACATTCAATTTACTTCAGAGTATCCTCCAAGTAAAAGTCTACACTACTGCTGCATACAAGATCTTCAAGAATTTCCCCAATATCTATAATTTTTGCACAAATGTCAATTGTTGTTTGTATTGTTTTTGTTGGTCTAGTGGTTAGTGGCCTGGATTGCTATGCCAGAGGTTGTGGGTTTGATTCCTGGCTAGGACAAATGTTTGAGGGATGAGCATGAACCTTTGTTCTGTGTCTGGGAGTTATTTAGAATATGTATGTATTTAGAATCATAGTAGTTATCTAGTATCCATAACACAAGCTCTGCATAGCTTGGTACTAGATGGCTTTGTGTGAAAATTGTAAAAAAAAAACTTAAAATCTACTGGGATTCATAATATTTTGTGTGTTTTTGTGATTTATATATTTAAATAGGAATTAGGAAAACTGTTTTCTATTACCTCATTTAATTGCTGTTGAATGCAGACATTCTCAAATTATTCAGAAATGTGCAGAGAACAACACATTAATTCATGAATCCCCGACCGATCTCATAGGACCGCCCTATTATTGTCTTACTATTGTGTCTCGTTTCGCGAGTATTGATAGGTTAATAGTGCAAATCGTTAAAGACTATATCAACAAGTTGAGCTGCATTACAACTGGTGAGGTTAAAACGATGCAACATTTAAAAAGAAAGAAGGTTGATTCAAGCCCGCACTTTAGTCTCTGATTAGTTCATGAATCCCCGACCGGTCCTATGAGACCGCGGTGTTATTATTTTACTATTGTGTCTCGGTTTGTGGGTATGTGATAGGTTAAAGAATTAAAGTATAGTTCCACATATTGAGTAGGGTCTATCATCAATAGTTTTTGCAGCAAAGAAAACCTAAATAAATTGGAGCATGAACACTAATAGTTTGTTTTAACTTATCAAACAACTGCAAAACAAGACACAATAGTAAGACAATGACAGCGCAGTCTCATGCGACTCATGGGATTTATGAACTAAAACCTAGCATATAATATGTGACTCAGTGATAAAGTAGCATGGTACTGGTGAAAGAATTATTAAATTTGGTCTAGAGGTGAGTTCATTCATTACAAAGTAAAGTACAAATAATTATTCTCTTTATTATGTTATGGAAAAAATATATTATAAGATAACACATTGATTATGAGATACAGATTGACTTGGTTTCACAATGTTGTACAATACATGAAACATTGTTTCCATTAGCATGTAAGTTTTAATATCCCACTTGTATGACTATTTCAATACTAATTATGGTATTTGAGCGAAAAATCACAGAAAATATTGATGACCCAACCAAAATAGTAAATAATAGGATAGAAGATGCAACATTTTATAAATTATAGCAACAGTGAATACACATGAGTATGAACCTTTGTTCTGTGTCAGGGAGTTATTTAGAATATGTATGTATTTAGAATCATTGTAGTTATCTAGTATCCATAACACAAGCTCTGCATAGCTTGGTACAGATGGCGTTATGTGAAAGTTGTAAAAAAAAAAATCTTAAAATCTACTGGGATTCATAATATTTTGTGTGTTTTTGTGATTTATATAAATAGGAAATAGGAAAACTGTTTTCTATTACCTCATTTAACGTTTGAATCCCCAACCGGTCCTATGAGACCGCGCTGTTATTGTTTTACTATTGTGTCTCGTTTCGCGGGTATCTGAGTAATTAATCGCTATTGAATGCAGACATTCTCAAATTATTCAGAAATGTGCAGAGAACAACACATTATTAGTGTAAATCGTTAAAGTAAAGACTATATCAACAAGTTGAGCTGCATTACAACTGGTGAGAATAAAACGATGCAACATTTAAAAAGAAAGAAGGTTGATTCGAGCCCGCATTTTAGTCTCTGATTAAAGAATTAAAGTATAGTTCCACATATGGAGTAGGGACACTTGTCTTCTACACTATTTTGTTCTATCACCAATAGTTTTTACAGCAAAGAAAACATAAATAAATTGAAGCATGAACACTAATAGTTTGTTTAACTTATCAAACAACTGCAAAACAAGACACAATGTAAGACAATGACAGCGCAGTCTCATGCGACTCATGGGATTCATGAACTAAAACCTAGCATATAATATGTGACTCAGTGATAAAGTAGCATTGTACTGGTGAAAGAATGATTAAATTTGGTCTAGAGGTGAGTTCATTCATAACTAACTTAAGTACAAATTATTCTCTTTATTATGTTATGAAAAAAATATATTATAAGATAACACATACAGATTGAATTGGTTTCACAATGTTGTACAATACATGAAACATTGTTTCCATTAGCATGTAAGTTTTAATATCCCACTTGTATGACTATTTCAATACTAATTAAGGTATTTGAGCGAAAAATCACAGAAAATATTGATGACCCAACCAAAATAGTAAATAATAGGATAGAAGATGCAACATTTTATAAATTATAGCAACAGTGAATACACATGTCTAAGAAGCATTTGACACGAAAACGAGCGAGTGCGCGACAGGCGGCAGATGACTTACCCGGCAGTCCCAACTTCCCGATACGAGGAAGGTCTGAGGCAACGAGGGCGGCGAGAACTCCAGCGCCGACACAGTGTCGTCCGGAGGCGAAGTCACCTCCAGATCTTTGTTCGGGTTGCTGGGCGCGCCGCCTAGTTGGTTGAACATCTTAGTATCACAAACGAAAACAAAGTAGCTTAGCTTGTTGTCGAATTAGACAACCACAGTAAACAGTCTATATATTTGTTTATTGGCGATCGACGCGGGACGAGCCGTCTTGTTTTGTTGACTTTTTGAATTTGAAGGTTAAGTTGTTTTTTTCTTTCTTCGCGCTATTTAGGCAGGCTAAGGTCTTAGACCATGCCGCCTCATTTCTGTTTATTCTATCTTTATTGAGTTGCATTCGAATTCGAGTGTAACACATTCAAATCTTTTTTCATTATTTGGCTGCAAAAGTATCGAGTGAGCTTTCTGTGAAAATTATGATGTAGTAATGAAGTCTCTGTTCCATTTTACCCAAATGAGCAATTTGGGAATTTGGGTAAAATGGAACTGAGACTTTAATGTTATGGTATCTGTTATCATATTGTTTTGCAATTAGATTAGAATAATTGCACTAGTAGAATAATTGAAAACTGCCTCGAAGAAATCCAGTCAAAAACACCACGAGATCCAGGGTGGTCCAGGCTTATTATTGTTTTTCTGCAATGTTGGCTTGGATATCTTTAAGCCGCATTTTAAAATGAATTGTTCACTTATTTGGTAAAAGCACCGTCGCGTTGTGCATGGCGTAATGTAGAAGTCGTGCCATTTTATGAACAACACCATGTTTACAAGCTGGCCACGCATGGCGGTTGGCTGAAGCTGGGCCAACGCAGGCCAACGTGTAAACGCACCATAAGACCTTAGCCTGCCCAAATGGGGCGAATAAAAAACATCTTGCTTGTCATTTTTTGATTGTTGTCAAAAAACTGAGTGTCCTGTGTCAGTCTTTAAAGTTATGGCAAAATTATTGCAAAATTGCGTTTAATAATATTTTGGTCTTTTTAATTTCACATAATCATTTCAGAATAGTACACAAGTAGACAAGTCACAACAACTGAAATGAGTAACATACAATATGTACAAATTAAGGATCTAAAACCCGGCATGAAAAACATTAATGCCGAGTTCATTGTGCTCGAGGTTGGTCCGCCGACGCTGACAAAGGAGGCGCGGGAGGTGCGCACCCTGCGCGTGGCGGACGCCACGGCCTCGGTGAACTTGTCCGTGTGGGACGAGCCCGGCGCGCTGCTGCAACCCGGGGACATTGTTCGCCTGACGCGCGGCTATGCATCCCTGTGGCGTGCCGCGCTTACGCTCTACTCCGGCAAGTCTGGCGACATTCAGAAAGTGGGCGAGTTCTGTATGTTGTTCAACGAGCAGGTGAACATGAGCGAGCCGCAGCCGGTGCAGCCGCCCGCCGCCGCCGGCGCCGCGGCCGCCGCGCCCGAGCGCTCCAACGGGGCGCACGCGCCGCTGCGCGCGCTGCAGGCGACGCCCGCGGCCGCGCCCGCGCACGGCGCCAAGCCCGAGCGCTTCGCGCCGGCCGCGCCCGAGCACGGCGGCAAGCACGCTCACAAGACGTACGTGCGCGGCCGCGGCCACCAG
Source organism: Mythimna separata (assembly GCA_030763345.1). Taxonomy (NCBI): domain Eukaryota; kingdom Metazoa; phylum Arthropoda; class Insecta; order Lepidoptera; family Noctuidae; genus Mythimna; species Mythimna separata. The sequence continues at coordinate 63,063 of CM061188.1, read as the reverse complement.
CGCGGCAACAGTCGCAGGTAGCACGAGCAGCTGCCTGCCTTCAGTGCCTTCCAAGACAATGGTGCGTTCATTGTGGCGTGATAACTGGTCACGGGCCGTGTACGTGATCAGACTGTGATGTATCAAAGAGTACCACTTTACACAGGCTTCAATGCTATGTAAAGTGAAAACTATTGATTAGTTAGTATGTAATAAAATAATAATATACTTGAATATTGAACTTGAAGTTGTTCATAAATATTTGTATTAGGTTAAATGTTTGTGAAGTATACTGATGAATTAATAAGTTAAGGTGTTGTATGATGTTTATAATATTTGTGAATTCCTATGATATATGTAAATAGATGACAATATCCTGCTCAGCACTCACATAATGTGATTTGTCCATTCTGTTTGAATGTCTGTTGTATCCTTCTGAATTATGTTGTTGAAAGTTCAAAGTGTAGTGGAACACAATAACTTATAAATGCTAGCATTGTGTGCACAGGTCTGCTCTGAAGGCATGTAGTTGCTCTCGTGATGCACGGGCAGTCCTAGGGACAGGCCTTTGTTGGAGCTCATCAATGACAATATGAATCAATAAAATTGCCATTAAATTACTCTGATTTATACATAATTTTACACTGTTTTTTTGAGTGTTACTCAAAAAATGATTTTGTCAGATAAAAGCATTATATGTTAAGGACGGCAGATATGCGTGTACAGGTCATAAATTGTATCCTACTCACCAGTGTTTTCTTCACTCACCTACAAATTGTATACATGACTTATTTTTTGCTCATTTCATTGGTAAAAACTGCATCAAAATCAGTTAGGTGGTTAAGGAGGGCTGGCTGACCGCCGGACATGGAAAACAACTTTGTTTCATATGAATGAAGATAATATGTTGATGTATTGTCTGCTGCTCACTTGTAGCCACGTCTAGGTTTGCAGGACTCTGTTCCACATACCTCTAAACACATCATATATTATGATTACAAGTTCTGTGCTTTATATATTCACATGTTACAAATACACAAAACAAACAACAATCAAACAAATACATACAAATAGTTGCAGTTATTATAATATGTATATAATAAAATTTTATTCAAGTATTAAGTAAAATTTTGATTTACATTAGTTACCTACAATAGAGAAATATTGAAGTCTAAGGGCCTTTTCATGGAAATTCTGTTCCATTTTTGAATTTATTCAGAAAGTAGTGGCTACTCGGACATTGTGAATAGGCCCTAACTGTAATATTTAGCTGTTATGTTTGTCCTCATGTGCGCAATATCTGTAGCATCTGGGCTTGCTGGAAGAGAAGCCAATGCTCAGTCTAGTTTGACACCCCTACACATCATGCTATATTTATATTCGTACTATGCTGTAGTATAAAATTATTTTCAGAGGAAATGTGGCGAGTAACACAATATGTGGCGTTGTAAATCTCGTTATGGCAAAATGACTGGACCTAACTTCAGTTTATTTTCGTAAATATTTTTTGTAATTACCTACTCAGTGATTAATTAAAATTCAATTATTTTCATACTTTGTTCTAGATTATTTTCCGATTTGATGATAACGCCAGTTTAAGTTAAGAGACGTAATATTGTTTATCGACTTTGTTATCGATAAAATTTGGGAAGTAAATAATTGAACATAGTAAATGTCTTATTTCATGTAAGTCACTTATGTTAAGAAACTATCTATTTATTTAAGTACGAGTAGATTCTGGACTCTGAAACATTTCTCCGACATTCGTTTCGCCGTTTAACGGTTCATCCACAGATTCACATTTCATTATTTCACCGATAGAACTTTTTCCGACGAACAATTCGCTGATACAACTGTTCGTCTGCCCCTGGGGAATAAAACACAGGCATTCGACCTGTTCGGCCTCATCAGAAGGCTTAAAGTCACCCAAAGAGCAATGGAAAGGGCTATGCTCGGAGTTTCCTTGCGCGATCATATCAGGAATGAAGATATCCGCAAGAGAACTAAGGTTACCGACATAGCCCGAAGAATCGCCAAACTTAAGTGGCAGTGGGCTGGGCCCATTGCTCGTAGAACAGATGGTCGATGGGGACGGAAGGTTCTGGAGTGGCGGCCACGTACCGGAAGACGCAGCGTCGGAAGGCCTCCCACAAGGTGGACCGACGACCTGGCGAGGGTCGCGGGAATCCGATGGATGCGAGACGCACAGGACCGGTCGCTGTGGCGGCGCTTGGGGGAGGCCTATGTCCAGCAGTGGACGTCTTTCGGCTGAGATGATGATGATGATGATGATGATTCGACCTGTTTCCGTGACCTACAAAATTAAAATAAAAAAAAATAACTGTTTTTAACAGCAATAACAACTGTAAATTGCATTTATTTTTGTACGATATTTCAAGCGCCTAAATTCGCAGAGCCTAACTTCACACTCGCCAACTTATAACGGACGATCTGTATACTACTTCGAGCTTCGTAGGTAAGTTAAATAACAGCCTGTGTTGGGTATCCTTGCATCCTTGACGTGTTCATTTTTTTTTAGGGTTCCGTACCTCAAAAGGAAAAAACGGAACCCTTATAGGATCACTTTGTTGTCCGTCTGTCTGTCTGTCAAGACCTTTTATCTCGAGAACGCGTGAAGGTATCAAGTTAAAATTTAACGTTTGAATCCCCAACCGGTCCTATGAGACCGCGCTGTTATTGTTTTACTATTGTGTCTCGTTTCGCGGGTATCTGAGTAATCTATATACTCAAGTCCGCGGTCTCTTAAAACTGTGCAAAAATCAGTCTTGTAAGTTGATGGGATAAAAAGATACGCCCAAAGATATGTTTGAAAAAAACGTACATTTCGACACTCAAAGGAATCAAAATTCACAGGGTACTTCCCGTTGTCCTAGAATCTTGAAATTTGGCACGAAGCAAGGTATTATAGCACTAATATAGGGAATAGTCTGAAAACTGAAAAATTTTTGTTAAGTACGTCATAGGTAAATGATAATGATAAATGATATTTATTTTGCAAATAGGTTTCACGAAACACTTTTACACGTCAATTTTTTTTTGTCATAATTATTAATCTAGATGAGGCCGGTGTTTCCTATCTGACTACCCTGAGAAGAAACACCGAAACAAACTCAGGGGTCACAGTCTCTTTTAAAAAAAATAACCATACAAAATGTATTGGTCAAATCATATGCGAACTATGCAGATTAGTTAAATTACTGAAAAGATTTATTAATGTCAAATTGAAATATAAATTGTGCACTACTCCATTAAATTTACAATGGAAAAATGCAATCAAAAACAAAAATCCAAAAGAATAAAACGACAGTACAGTGAGTACTGGAGCAGGTCAATCCCAAGCCTTATTGTCCTCAACATAGTCCTTTATAGTATAAAAAGCCTTTTGGCAAAGTTTACGCTTTACAAATGATTTAAATTTATTGAGGCTTAGTTCTTGAATATGACTGGGAAGTTTATTATAGAAGTGTACACATTGACATCTAAATGAGCCCCCTATTTTTTTGAGCCTAGTTGCAGGAACTACAAATTTGTGCTTATTTCTAGTATTAAAATTATGTATGTCACTGTATTTTTTAAACATGTTTTTATTCTTATGGGCATATAAGATATTCTCATAAATATATTGTGAAGGCACAGTCATTACCTTGATCTCCTTAAATTTATCTCTGAGGGAGTATCTGGGACTTAAATTATAAATGGAACGAATAGCCCTTTTCTGTAAAACGAAAATTGTTTGGATATCGGCGGCATTTCCCCACAGTAGAATACCGTACGACATCACACTATGAAAGTAGCTAAAATAAACTAAACGGGCTGTTTCTAAATCAGTTAAATTTCGAATTTTTCTTACAGCATATGCTGCAGAGCTAAGTTTTTTAGATAATTTGTCTATATGTGGGCCCCACTGAAGCTTGGCATCTAAAGTTATGCCCAAAAACACTGTAGTATCTTCAGGACTCAACTCCTTTCCTTTTATTAGCACACTAGTTTCTACTTGCCTAACATGGGGCATGGTAAACTTTATGCATTTAGTTTTCTTTTTTATTTTTTATAAGATTTTTTTTTTGGAAATATTCAAGACTCGATTGGAGAATTGACCTTTTTTCGTAAGTAAGTTGGAGGTATCGAGTTGAAATTAAAACCATATAATTAAGTCCACGGTCCCTTGCAGCTGTGCAAAAATCAAATTTGTAAAATGGCGGAAAAAAAAATACGCCCGTTTATGTTGCAAAAAACGTACATTTCGACACTGTCAAAGGAATCAAAATTCATAGGGTACTTCCCGTTGACCTAGAATCTTGAAATTTGGCACGAAGCAAGATATTACTATCACTTATACTTATTAATAATAATATTCCACAACTTTCACACAACGCCATCTAGTCCCAAGCTAAGCAGAGCTTGTGTTATGGGTACTAGACAACTGATAAACATACTTATATATTTCTAAATACATACTTATAATAGATAAATAACACCCACCACCACTTATAGGAAAAGGTCTGAAAACTGAACATTTTTAGTTACGTTACAAGATTTTTCTTTGAAAAATCTTAAAGATTCGATTCGAAAATTGAACTGTTTTCATAGGTAAGTTGGTACGGAACTCTCAGTGCGCGAGTCGGACTCGTACTTGTCCAGTTTTCTATGTCAAAATAATTAAGGATACATGAATAATAAATATTACGGATCGGGATCAGTGACGGATTAAGACTACTTGATGCGCCTGAGGCCCCCTTAATTCATGAATCCCCGACCGGTCTCATAGGACCGCGCTGTTATTGTCTTACTATTGTGTCTCGTTTCGCGGGTATTGATAGGTTAATATGTCAACTAGAATCAGTCTTTAAACCCATACCGCCTAAAATCATAAGTTTCGTACCTAAAAAGAAAAAAAATTGGGCAAGTGCGAGTCGGACTCGCGCCCTGAGGGTTCCGTACAAACTTACCAATCAAAAGAGTTCAATTCTCGAATCGAGCCAAGGGCGTCGCCAGCTTATGACGAAGGGGGGGGCAATGGGGCAATATTATGGATGATAAAAAATATGAACTCCGAGAGTATGAAGTATTAACACTTTGGAAGTATTTGCCTTGATGACGATTTTTTTTCTAGTGGTGAATCATCAAAATGACTTCTCCCGCTTTTGGGCGGAGCGGGAGGGCGTTTCAGACTCTTACTAACAAAACCCTACCCCGTTCCTTCGTTGCCTTCGATCTGAGAGGACACGGGCCCACGTGTCCAGTGAGGACCTGCGTCATATGGAACGAGAGGACGCCGTAACCTCTTTCCAACCACTCCTTACACACTTACCGCTGCAATGACGGCGTGCCCAGCACTGGGTTGCGACAGTCGCAGTCACCATGCCACCCTGAGATCCTGCCGGAACTCTGTCCACCATACCACAACTTGTCGCTGCAGCGGAGTTTCGCCCCGGCGTTGCATGTCCGTGTGCAAATCGTGCATGCGTGCAAGGACTGTTGCCTCCAGATCCCATGGTGGCAGGCCTGCAAAGAGGCTCGCCGCTTCGCGGGAGATCGTGCGGGGGTGCCAGAGGGCAAGCGCTCAGTTTGGCCACCGGTCGCTTACCCAGCGACGGCGTCCAAAACGGCGCTCCGTAAAGGGCCATGGACCGAACGATCTTCGTGTAGAGCCTCCGGTAGGGGGCGTCTGGACCCCCTAGGTTAGGCAGGAGCCGCTTCAGAGCACTCCCAGTCCTGTCCAGTTTGGGAGCCAGACGTCGAAAATGCTCCTCGAAAGTTCCCCGGTGGTGGTGCGGTCCGAGGGCCATAAAAGCACATGGCCTCGGACTTGTGCAATGCCACCTCACACGCTGACCCCGTCGGGGAGGTCGCCGCGCAACACGTAGTCGTATCCGATGTTCCACAGCGGCGGTCCTAGTACCGATTCCTGCGGAACACCGCATGACATCTCTCGCCGTCTCCACTCTCCCCGATAACCAGGGTATATCATGAACCTATCCGACAGGTAGGCCTCGATCACGCGACTTAGGTAGGCGGGCACCTCATGGTACCGAAGCGCCGCCTCGATGCCACTAAAAGGACTTCAAGGGAGGTGATAATTGAATCTGAGTATGGTATAACTAAAGTTCGAGAATTAAAGAATGTCCAACTCCAGTCCGTTTAGGGTAGCATGGCGACTGCGACTGTCGCAACCCAGTGCTGGGCACGCCGTCATTGAGGCGGTTAGGCCCCTCTTTGAGGAGTGGTTGGAAAGAGGTCACGGCGTCCTCTCTTTCCGTGTGACGCAGGTCCTCACCGGACACGGTAAGTTCGGGAGGTTCCTGCATCGAATCAAGCAGGAGAGGACGCCCGGGTGTCGCCACTGTGTGGACCGCCCGGAGGACACGGTGGAGCACACGGTAGAAGTGTGCCCCGCTTGGGCGGAGCACCGCCGTGTCCTTGTGGAGGCTATCGGGAGCGGCGACCTCTCGCGCCGGGCCCTGGTTCAGGCCATGGTCCGGAGCGAGGAGGGTTGGCATGCGGTCGCCTCCTTCTGCGAAGCAGTAATGCTCGTGAAGGAGGCTGCTGACCGCGAGCGCGTGAGGGAACGGTCCTCACGCCGCCGCCGCCGAGATCCCGATCCCGATTTCCGACCACCGTAGGCGCGGGTTCGCGGACGGCGAGCACTGGGTAGCTCGCTGTCCGGCAGTCTGGAAATAATCTGGACCGAGCCCAGTCGTCAACGGCGCGTTCTGTTCCACGCGCGCCTCAAGGAGATGTCAGCAAACTGTAGGGGCCCGGTAGGGCCGAAGCCTCTGGGGGGAACATGTGGTATTCCTAACGGTTGATACCGAGTTCCCCCCAGAACGAAGGCAACGAAGGAACGGGGTAGGGGTTTAGTCAGTAAGAGTCTGACACGCCCTCCCGCTCCGCCCAAGAGCGGGGGAAGTCATTCTGATGATTCCCCTACCAGAAAAAAAAAAAAAACCAGGTCGTCTTTTTTCGCAACAGCGGTAGCTTCCTTTATAATTTCTTGCAATTTATTATAATATAGCAGCATAGGTAATATAGGTATACTTAATTTCTGCATTTATTAATACACACATCAAAAGTGTCTAGGGATCAACATATATACTAGTCAAAACAAAATAAGGGCCACTTGTAATTTTTCACATCGAGAGCGATAATTTATTTTTTATGCGTTCTTAAGTAGCTGATTGTTAATTGTAGTGTTACTTTAGTTGTTCAAAAAGATTTTTTGAGTGTTCTAACAGCATAAGTGTGTAAAGTGGATAGATTTTGATAATTTATTGTAACCACTTGATTTTGCCCAATTTCAAGACAGATTTTAACTCAGTCAAAGCGACGATTCTGTCAAGAACAGTTGAAGTTTTGTGTTAGTAGTGGCTAAATCAACATTTTTAAAAAGTTATGCCGAGAATTCGAAGACATATGGACTTACCAACCGTAACTAGGGCCGTAACATTGCTTCAAGAAGGCCATTCACAGCGTTCTGTTGCGTTACAGCTGGGTTTTTCCCGGCGAGCGATCCAGAATGCTTGGAATCGATTTCAAGAGACTGGGAGACTAACCAGGAGACGGGGATCTGGCAGAGTTCGAGCAACTACCGCACAGGAGGACCGCTACGTGCGCTTGATTGCGCGCAGAGAACGGTGCGTCACAGCCCGATCCATACAAAACCATTTGCGGCAGGCGACGGGTACACGCGTTAGTGACCAAACCATTAGAAATCGGTTACACGAAGACCAGCAGTTCTCCAGAAGACGCGTAGTACGGATTCCATTAACAAGTGCCCACCGTGCAAACTGGTTATCGTTCGCAAGGCAGCATCTGGCATGGAATATGAGTGATTGGAGCACAGTATTGTTTACGGATGAGTGCAAAGTAAAATTTTTTAGTGATGATCGTCGCATTAGAGTCTGGAGGCGTGAAGGCGAACGATTTTCGGATGCTTGTATCCATGAAAGTGATAGATTTGGGGGCCCAAATGTTATGGTGTGGGGAGGAATCTCTATGTCAGGTAGAACTGAGTTGGTAATTCTGAACGAAGGCACAATAACAGCTCAACGTTACATCGAGGAGGTCATAAGACCCCACGTGGTCCCATATTCACAGAGAATCGGTGCAAGATTCCATCTGATGCACGATAATGCTCGCGCTCATACAGCTAGGGCCACCAGAGAAGCCCTAGAGGAGGCTGGTATACAGGTTTTGCCCTGGCCTGCAAACAGTCCGGATCTCAATCCCATTGAACACATGTGGGATTTACTGAAACGCAGTGTTCGAAGCACAAACCAACCCGTGTACAGTGAAAGACAGCTAATAAACGTTCTGAAAACGAGCTGGGAACAAATTCCTCAAGAAACAGTGGTACACCTGGTGGAGAGTGTACCATCCAGGCTTCAAGAATGCATTACAAAACGAGGAGGGCACACCAAATATTGAGGAAAGACAAAAATCAATCAATATCTAATTGGATTTTTTTTTACTTAATTTTTACTTCTCTCTTTTTTTTGGACAAAAATGTTAATTTTTAAGAAAAGTGGTGTGATTTTTGTTTTTTGATTTAGTCCTTCATTATTGTGTGCTGATTACAATAAAAATAAATTAATTTATCAAGTCTAATCATTAAACAACATTTAAACCTCAAGAATTTATCAGAATCCTATAAAAACGTGGTGGCCCTTATTTTGTTTTGACTAGTATATTTTTGCAATAACTTTTCTCCTGATTGATATTAAAGTGTTTTCGTTTGTCACAGTAACGATAAACCAAGTCACCTTTGCATTAATAAAGAAATTTGCCATTTTCCTAATAAAGGGATTTTTGACATTTGAACCACTAACATTAAAGTTCGAAAAAAAGACTGAAATAACAGTTTTCTTTAAAATTTTATTGGGTAACTTAAACAATTAATAATCCGTGTTTCTACCGCGAACACTAACAACACAAGAACATCGGTTTGGCATACTCAAAATGAGTTCATCCAAATCACGCTGTAGAATGGCCGCCCATGTTCGTTGCAACAACAAAAAAAGGTATTCTTGCGACTGGATACCCTCCATATTCGGCAGAGCTCTTCTCTGTAGCATATCCCATGCATGCTCAATCGGGTTCAAGTCTGGCGACTGAGCAGGCCAGGGCAGGACATTGATGTTAGCTGCGGCGAGAGTCTGTCTTACAACTCTTGCGGTGTGCGGTCGTGCATTATCATGCATTAACTGAAATAAGGGACCGATTTGCACTTGTAGAGGAACGATGACGTCTGATACAATCGTCTCAGCATAAATTTGAGCGTTCAGGTTGCCTCTGATCCAAATCAACTCAGTTCTTCCGCCGATCCAAATACCCGCCCATACCATGATGGTTCCACCACTATAAGGATGGACTTCCTGGCAGGATTTTAATCGCTGTTGGCGTCCAGGGGTTCTCCAGTGTCGTATACGTCTTGTATCCGGTCTCATACCAAAACGAGACTCATCAGAAAAGCACACGAAACGCCATTGTTCTTCTGCCCAATTTCTGTGTTCAAGAGCCCATTGATATCGAATCCTACGATTGTGCATTGCTATAGGTGGTACCCGTAGCGGTCTTCGGGAATGAAGGTTCACTTCATGCAAGCGGTTTCTGACTGTTTGGTCGCTAATTAAGTTCCCTGAAGAGTGATGAAGCCTCACGGCTAACATCATGGCGGTTATTGTTGGAGCTCTTCGAGTTAAGATTTGAATGTATCGGTCTTGTCTCCGTGTGGTGCAGCGATACCGTCCTCCATGGCGCTCAGCCACGGTACCAGTGCTTCGGTAACGTGTCCAAAGTCGACTGATAACACTCTGACTTGTATTCAGAGCTAAAGCCACAGTACGTTGCCGGGAACCAGCTTCTATCATTCCCACGGCTCTGAGCATTTCTTCCCTGCTTAAATGACGTCGCCACTCCATAATAACGTTGGTTTTAATCAGTAGTAGGGAAACAGTAGCACTAATAATGTCTTCAATGCGTTGTATGTTTTTATATGGAAAATATTGACAGCTGATTTTCATCTTTTACTCGAATTTGATTCACAGTTCCTGATTCAAATTATGAAATGCACCAAAAAGGATCCATATATATTTATAAAATCATAAATTTATTACAAAGCCACATCTGCCACCGGCCAACGCTGAAAACCAGCGCTGTGCCCTCGTCGTTTTATGTACGAGGGCATGGCATTTTGCTGAGCGTTCGGCCGTTTTGCGCGGTTTCTGACGCATATTTACCCCTTTTTTTTATTTTATATTTTTTTTTTCATTATTCTTATCATGTATGCGTCTTTCCGCGCGAATAAACCGTTTTTCTTTCTTTCTTTCTTTCTTTTCTTTACATCTCAATCTCAAGAAATCCGCATAAAAATGCTTGATCCCTAGACACTTTTGATGTGTGTAGTTAAGGAAGTCAATTGCTCGCACTTTGGTCGCTTTGTGACTAGCTACATTTGATCTCTAGGGGGGGGCAGCTGCCCCCCCCTGCCCCCCCTTGGCGACGCCCTTGAATCGAGCCTTGAAGATTTTTCAATATTTTTTTCTTGTGACGTACCTAACTACAAATTTTCAGTTTTCAGACTTTTTACCTATATTATTTTGTGCTCTATTACCTTGCTTCTCTTGCTTGCTTGCTTCATGCCAAATTTCAAGATTCTATGTCATCGGAAAATACCCTATGAATTTTGATTCCTTTGTTTTTTACAACATAAACGGGCGTATCTTTTTTTCCCGTCAACTTACAAGTTTGATTTTTGAACAGTTTCAAGGGACCGCAGATTTGAGTATATAGTTTTAATTTCAACTTAGTTCATGAATCCCCGACCAGTCCTATGAGACCGCACTGTTACTGTTTTACTATTGTGTATTTTGCGGGTATGTGATAGGTTAATATTTTCACGCGTTTCCGAGATAAAGGGTCTTGACAGACAGACAGATAGCCCGACAGACGGACAACAAAGTTATCTTATAAGGGTTCCATTTTTTCCTTTTGAGGTACGGAACCCTAAAAACGGAACCCTTATAGGATCACTTTGTTGTCTTCTGTCTATCAAGACCCTTTACCTCGGGATCGCCCGCGTAAAAGTAAGTGTGATGGGAGTTCAGGTGGGAAATCAAACGAAGTAACATCATTCGAGTTTTCCTATATTTTACACAAATTCACGCTATCTCAAATTCCAGCTACTTTACAAGCGTCGCTCAAAACAACCTAATCTAAACTCTCGGAAGTCAAAATACAAACCCTTTTCCAATATAACACGAATTATTTCAATAAGTCACAAATTGACAAACCTATAAAACAAATCAAAGTAAAAACAGGTGTTGGTGTACCAACCTAAAATATTATAATCAGACGTGATTAACAGTAATATTTCCAAGGTAATTAATTAATGTCAAGAGAATTAAGTATTTAAAATAACTATTATGAATATACAATTATCTGAACAGTGTCTCAATGAATTGATAGATGGCGCTCTATTGAAGTTTATAAAGATTGTCTATATGGATTGGGCTTCTAGTACACCAGGTGTCTTGATTAGCCGGTAGATGGCGGGTAATTGTAACACTCGGCCATCCTGTTCACATCGTGGTCCTCCACGAAGTTAAGCTCCCGCACCCTCAGCAGTGGTAGAGACATCAGAATATCTTTTGTGATATCTGGAAAAGAAGAACAAGCCCACAGTATACTGATATAAATAACAACCTAACTAAGTATTTTTTAAATTTTGCTCTTATTATAATAACTGGAAGATAGATTTTGATCATTATACACACATTCACATACAAGTAACAGCTTAAACCGGTTTTTTTTTTTGTATTTATCACATAAATCTTCTATCACTACAGCTACATAATAAATTCTTTATCCTATAGGTACCATTCATGTACAAGTCTCAGCTTGTGAGTTTTTTTTTTTTATTTATTATTATATTCATAAATCACATTAGACCTTTTCTATTACTACTGTAGCATTTCTTTATACCATACCATTCATATCTATTTATTTAGTAGCTATAATTCTGATGACAACAAGGTATATTTTAATTTTCTTAATGAGATTAGTGAGACATCTCACATCAATGGGTGTGTTCAGCCTGAGGATTAATAAAGTCTAGTTAGAAAGATATTCACTCAGACTCAGATGCAGCATAGCAGATCAGTATTAGTATTCACATAGATCTAAATGGCACAGTATAGCAGAATAGTTTTTCTTATGGAGTAGCAGGATAGTCACACAGATCTATCTGCCTTATCACACAGTAGAGCAGTATAGATATTAATCACACAGATCTATCTGCTAAACACACAGTAGAGCAGTATAGATATTAATCACACAGATCTATCTGCTAATCACACAGTAGAGCAGTATAGATATTAATCGCACAGATCTATCTGCTAATCACACAGTAGAGCAGTATAGATATTAATCGCACAGATCTATCTGCTAATCACACAGTAGAGCAGTATAGATATTAATCACACAGATGTATCTGCTGAACACACAGTAGAGCAGTATAGATATTCATCACACAGATGTATCTGCTGAACACACAGCAGAGCAGTATAGATATTCATCACACAGATGTATCTGCTGAACACACAGCAGAGCAGTATAGATATTCATCACACAGATGTATCTGCTGAACACACAGCAGAGCAGTATAGATATTCATCACACAGATGTATCTGCTGAACACACAGCAGAGCAGTATAGATATTCATCACACAGATGTATCTGCTGAACACACAGCAGAGCAGTATAGATATTCATCACACAGATGTATCTGCTGAACACACAGTAGAGCAGTATAGATATTCATCACACAGATGTATCTGCTGAACACACAGTAGAGCAGTATAGATATTCATCACACAGATGTATCTGCTGAACACACAGTAGAGCAGTATAGATATTCATCACACAGATGTATCTGCTGAACACACAGTAGAGCAGTATAGATATTCATCACACAGATGTATCTGCTGAACACACAGTAGAGCAGTATAGATATTCATCACACAGATGTATCTGCTGAACACACAGTAGAGCAGTATAGATATTCATCACACAGATGTATCTGCTGAACACACAGTAGAGCAGTATAGATATTCATCACACAGATGTATCTGCTGAACACACAGTAGAGCAGTATAGATATTCATCACACAGATGTATCTGCTGAACACACAGTACCGCAGTATAGATATTCATCACACAGATGTATCTGCTGAACACACAGTACCGCAGTATAGATATTCATCACACAGATGTATCTGCTGAACACACAGTACCGCAGTATAGATATTCATCACACAGATGTATCTGCTGAACACACAGTACCGCAGTATAGATATTCATCACACAGATGTATCTGCTGAACACACAGTACCGCAGTATAGATATTCATCACACAGATGTATCTGCTGAACACACAGTACCGCAGTATAGATATTCATCACACAGATGTATCTGCTGAACACACAGTACCGCAGTATAGATATTCATCACACAGATGTATCTGCTGAACACACAGTACCGCAGTATAGATATTCATCACACAGATGTATCTGCTGAACACACAGTACCGCAGTATAGATATTCATCACACAGATGTATCTGCTGAACACACAGTACCGCAGTATAGATATTCATCACACAGATGTATCTGCTGAACACACAGTACCGCAGTATAGATATTCATCACACAGATGTATCTGCTGAACACACAGTACCGCTGTATAGATATTCATCACACAGATGTATCTGCTGAACACACAGTAGAGCAGTATAGATATTCATCACACAGATTTACTAGTAAGTTTAGTTATGTTTGTATCACTGTATGTCGGGTTGTCCACTTACAAAATATTATTATCCCCTCTTTATAATTCTGTGTTTTCATTAGAAACCTATTTTTTTGCAATATTTTGGTATGTACTTTTTTTTTAATTTCCATCTTACCTTAGGTGCAATTAAAATATTTATTAATTAATAGTAGATGTTTGTTTACATATCTCATGACACTGCATCAACTTATCTCTTTTTTATTATTCTATTTTATTATTATTTACCTCATGAGTCTGTGGAGCTGTCTGTTACTGTTTTATAACTCGTCATAATTAACATCAGTAAAACTATGCTGAACTTTTTATATCTCTCAAGACCCCATGAAACTATCCATTGCATGTACCTACACCAATTAACTGGGGCGGTTCAAACCGCATTATGTTACGATAAACTCTTCCTTCCAATAAACCAATTCTTCCATGTATCTTTTTTCATATCTACTTATTGTAATCGCCATATCTAGGAGTGACTTTGCATTGCACATTTAAGTAGTGTACATTTAAGTAACTGCTATTTTGGGTTGATAATGTTGATATTCATGCAGGAAAACATGATTGTTATTTACATCCTAGACCACATCTGAAAATTTCTCAACCTATGTGCATTCACATTCAATGGTATTATTGAGGCCATTTACAATAATTCTGTATTCCATAATCAAATGATAATTTAAATAAGGACAGGCAAATGTATATAATTGGAAATATCTGAAAACTGACTTGTGAGTGTTCTCTTCTAAACAATATTCTGCGGAGATTGCCAAATGTACATAGTAAAATTATGTTGCACCTGCTCTACTTATGTCATTATTACATACATATGTCATTATACATCCTAAAATTGTTACCAATAATTAAACTTGTAAAGCTATTTTCAACCATTCACTCAAAATAAGGTTTCGTTGATAATAGAATAAAATATAAAAAAGAATAAAAAAGACCAGCACAACTGCCATGTATTTGTTTGGCTTTGTTTTGCTAAACTGGACCTATTTAGCGCAGCCATGTTAGTTCTTACCCCTTTTTTTTTTATTAATTATTTGTTGTTTCTACATTGTGTGTCTGTGTGTCGACAAATATTTTCCTTTCCTTCTTTTTCTTTATTACTTTTTGTTTAAATCCCTTAAAAAGAATATCTTTAACAGCCCAGACAAACAATTCTGTGGAAGGACTCAATAATTACAGTTATTATCACTAGGTATGTAGAAGACAACAGAATTTTGATACAGTCGCTGGGTCACCAGATGATCTTGATATCAAAATCCTGGATTGTGAACCTCAATCGGACTAGGCAAGGGCTCCCTTTTTTTTCATGGTTCCTTGTAACATACATTAGGTGTTTATCATAACTGAGAAACCCTTCTTTTGTTTTTTACTAATTTTAGAATGGAGTTTCATTATGCGAGTCATACATTGCCAGAACAGGGCGTCAGCCAATGTGTATTTTAGAAAGCTGGAAGAATATTCTTGTTCTAAATTCTGTAAATATCTTGGGTATGGTTCTTTACTTTTCTAGTGACTCTTAAGAATACGACATTGAATTGATTGATCAACACGTTTCATGCACCCGCCACCTGCATGTACTTCCCTAGAATTAATAACAGTACTTATAGTGGATTAACTTGTTCGTACAGAGCCCATCAGTGACCTTATGACCTAATTAGCATGAGAAAGAAGTTATATTAAACCAATAATAAGAGGAGGAAAGATTTGACTATTTTTTGTATGTATGTTAGGATTTAACTCAAAAACTACTGGACTGAATTTTTAAATCCTTTCACTAAGCATAAGCTATAATTTTCCATGAGCACAGGATTCGAAATCGAGTGGAACATCTACTAGTCTTTATATAACTTTATACCTTCTTGTATAATAAGTAGTATATGTACTTATTAGATAGGTACCGTCACTATGTGAATTACCTCAGGATCTAAAGCTTTTCGATTTAGACTTTTTTTTTTAAATTACAGGGCTTACGTAAATATTGTTTAATTCCTCGCACCTTTTAGGTAGGTCGCCTCGGTCAAAGGTCATTCACCCTTTCCTGTTCAATTTCACAGGGTCCTGCTGTACGCCTTACAAAACAATAGCAACTTCTGATTAGGTTGCAATATGCATTTCAATATTCATTGCTACTTTTTAACTAGCATTCTAACTATAGGTACTTCTTTAGTAAGTCTAATTATAATTTAGAAAATTTTCATCTACATGACTAACAATTGGTAAATAACTAGA
Source organism: Mythimna separata (assembly GCA_030763345.1). NCBI lineage: Eukaryota > Metazoa > Arthropoda > Insecta > Lepidoptera > Noctuidae > Mythimna > Mythimna separata. Next base: position 46,981 of record CM061188.1, on the reverse strand, counting down.
TCAGAACATAAAATGTCTTGTTCGGACGGATGTACTTATGCAACTGTTTATTGTTATTGTACCTACCAAATCAGTCGGATAATGATCTCCAAATTAATTTTGGTCTACTTTCTAAGATAATTTTTGGAAGGAACCTATATTGTTGAATTTATCGAACAGAATAATCTTGAGTTGGTAACGAGTAGATATGTCAGTTGTCGTTACCTAAATAAATTACGTGTAGACGCGTACCTAAACCTATGTACATACAGGTGCTCGAAAGCGGAGGGTCCTCTAGCAAAACTGAACGTTGACATTAGATCAAACGAATAATTATGAATGGACATTTTTGGTCCCGCCTGATTGATAGTCATATCTAACGAGTAACGAATGGTCGCACTCATTCATCGTTTAATTATTTTATATTCATTCCACGGATTTAGAGGTTTAATAAGATTTATGTCCCAGTTATGAATCTACTCTACTCGAAGATTAAATTGATATCATACAGATTAACGTTTGTTAAGGTTATCAATCTCAGTCCTGTTTGTTTTTACATGCCCTTCCATCATCAGTGGTTTGTTTTAAAACATTTCCAAGCATACTGCCAAAGCCTCTTTACTGGTAAAATATTTAATCGTGACCTTCGATTGCTCCTTACGTACCTAGTTGGTAAAAGTCGGAAATCACTTCTGTAATAAAGTGATAAAATAATGTACTCTACCTGATGATATCTTTGGAGTGGCGGTGGCGCATCCCGCTAGCTACTCCCGGCTGCATACCAGCAGGTGTTGGCGGCGTGTTCCAGGTGCTGGTAGACCTGGCAGCGTACAGTCACTGTAGCTCTGCAATTCTCACGCCTCACGACCCCGTCGTCGCCAGTCGCACACACTTTCGGAGCCAGGTTCCCTGCGGAGCCTCGTTGACAAGTCCACCTGTTCGGCTTCTGGTTGGAGCGGCGTCTTCACTTTACAGTCGTCGGTTTCACTTCATTGTACGTTTTCTTCATTCGTAGCTCTCTCAGGTGTTCACCATCTTGACGTGCTAACATGACCAACGATGGACGAAATTGGTGGTACGCGGAATTGGTGGTGGTGTGGAAATAACATCGTCAGCCATTGTTCCCATCCATGTATTCCCTCGTGACGTTGTAATCCTTCAGGTCGTCATAGGTACCAGATGAGCACCGCGCCGCGTAGGCGAGTCTGCGTAGCAAAAATCAGTCACTTGTTCCTTATTAAAGATTTTATCCCAGTTGGTCGTTTCTGTGGAGCCACCCTTGCAAGTCAATAATTTTATTCAAGGGTTCGAATTTAGGAATGGTTTCTGTATCCAAGTAAGTTTTCTCTGGTATTTTGTTGGTAGGTTAGACTGGAGTAAGAACCGAGAAGAGAAAAAAAAATGAAACTTTTTCTCGCGCGGCGTCCACCATTTTCTTCCGACTTCACACTCGGTGATTTTCTCAAGCCGCGATGATATGGGCAGTGGAATTCTTCAATCCCACTTCTGAACTGTGATGGGAGTTCAGGTGGGAAATCAAACGAAGTAACATCATTCGAGTTTTCCTATATTTTACACAAATTCACGCTATCTCAAATTCCAGCTACTTTACAAGCGTCGCTCAAAACAACCTAATCTAAACTCTCGGAAGTCAAAATACAAACCCTTTTCCAATATAACACGAATTATTTCAATAAGTCACAAATTGACAAACCTATAAAACAAATCAAAGTAAAAACAGGTGTTGGTGTACCAACCTAAAATATTATAATCAGACGTGATTAACAGTAATATTTCCAAGGTAATTAATTAATGTCAAGAGAATTAAGTATTTAAAATAACTATTATGAATATACAATTATCTGAACAGTGTCTCAATGAATTGATAGATGGCGCTCTATTGAAGTTTATAAAGATTGTCTATATGGATTGGGCTTCTAGTACACCAGGTGTCTTGATTAGCCGGTAGATGGCGGGTAATTGTAACATAAGATTTTCTCCATACAAGTTTGGACGCCCGTTTTATTCCTTTTGGAGGTGAATTTTGGAAAATCCTCTCTTCCTATAAATCTTCTAGACTCGATTTGAGAATTGAACGGTTTTCATAGGTAAGTTGGTACGGAACCCTCAGTGTGCGAGTCCGACTCGCACTTGCCCGGTTTTTTTTTCTAGTGACGTAACGACACATTTTCAGTTTTCAAACTTTTCCCCATATTTGTGCTATAAGACCTTGCTTTGTGTCAAATTTCAGGAATCTAGATCAACGCGATGAACGATACCTCCACGAGTTCCCAAAATAAAGGTTCTTGACAGACAGACAAGAAAGTGATCCTATAAGGGTTACGTTTTTTCTCTTTGCAGCACGGAACCCTGTTGTTGTCTGTCTGTCTGTCAAAGCCCCTTAATTTTGGGAACTCTTGGAGGTATCGATTTGAAATTAAAAGCATATACTGAAGTTTGCGGTCCCTTTAAGCTGTGCAAAAATTAAACTAGCAGGTTAAAGAAAAATTTTACATAAAGCAAGGTCTGGCACAAATATAATATAAGAAAAAGACTGAAAACTGGAAAAATGTTGCTATGTCACAAGAAAAAAAAATCGATTTGGAGGAATCTTTAAGACTCCATACGGCTGTCGATGACCAGTACCAAGTACTTCATCGTCTACCCGACGCCGATGTGGACCCCCCCTGCCGTTATTAGGGAACCCGGTGGTGGCGCGGTCCGAGGGCCATGAAAGCACATAGCCTCGGACTTGTGCAATGCCACCTTGAGTCCCAGTTGCTGGATCCTGTCTACGACTGTCGCAACCCCGCGTGTCGCTGTTTCGGCCGCCGCCTGGTACGACTATCCCCGCGCCAGGACCAGCTTGTCGTCCAGACCACGCTGACCCCGTCGGGGAGGTCGCCGCGCAGCACGTAGTCGTATCCGATGTTCCACAGGGGTGGTCCCAGTGCCGATCCCGGTGCGGAACACCGCACGGCATGTCTCGTCGTCTCCGCTCTCCCTGGTGACCGGGGTAGATGATGAACTTATCCAACAAGGTAGATCTCGATCACACGACTGAGGTAGGCGGGCCTCATGGTACCGAAGTGCCTCCTCGATGTTACTCCAGGGCAGGGAGTTGAAGGCATTGGCGATGTCCAAAGACACTGCCAAGACAACCCTGCCCCGCATCACCGCATCCCCCGTCGTGAGGGCTCTCACGCACATGACGGCGTCCACCGTAGAGCGCCCCCTGCGAAAGCCGAACTGGCCGTCCGCAAGATCCGGCTCCAGCCGTGCCAGATGCCCGACGAGGCGGTCTGCAATTACTCTTTCAAAGAGTTTCCCCACCTCGTCGAGCAGCACGATGGGCCGGTACGCGGATGGAGAGTCCGTAGGGCACCCCGGCTTCGGGATGAGGACCAGTTTCTTGGAGACAGAGTTCCGGCGAGATCTCGGGGTGGCATGGCGATTCCGACTGTCGCAACCCAGTGCTGGGCACGCCGTCATTGAGGCGGTAAGTCCTCTCTTTGAGGAGTGGTTGAAAAGAGATCACGGCGTCCTCTCGTTCCGTATGATGCAGGTCCTCACCGGACAGGGTAAGTTCGGGAGGTTCCTGCATTGGATCAAGGAAAAAAGGACGCCCGGGTGTCGCCACTGTGTGGACCACCCGGAGGACACGGTGGAGCACACGGTAGAGGTGTGCCCCGCTTGGGCGGAGCACCGCCGTAGCCGTCCGCGAGCCCACGCCTACGATGGTATGAAATCGGGATCGGGATCTCGGCGGCGGCGGTGTGAGTTCCGTTGCCACACGCGCTAGCGGTCGGCAGCCTCCTTTGCTAACATTACTGCTTCGTAGAAGGTGGCGACCATGGCCTGTACCAGGGACCGCCGAGAGGTCGCCGCTGCTGATAGCCTTCACAAGGACAAGGTGCTCCGCCCAAAACCCCTGACTTGAGCACTAACAATTTTTTTACAATCCCCAAAATCAAGTAGTCTCCGTGGTCAAAGTTTCAGCTCACCCAAAGAAGCTGTTGACGAATATTTGTAGTTGTCAACAAACATTTGTTCAGAGTGGAATAAATGTTTTAAAAACTGGGTACTAACGCACGCACAAGTGTATTTAATATCGTGGAGAATCCTTTAAAAAACAATATATGCTAATAGTCTATTAGATTGTCTGTACTTATTTCAAACGACACAACTTAAAGGGCAGCCCTAGTAATGAAGATGTTTGAGACTTTCCTTAGCTTTTATATTTATCTATACATATAATAAATCTATACATATAATAAAACAGTAAAATTGTACATTGTTAGCATTAAATGGCGCAAAAACCACTGAACCGATCCTGTTCAAATTTTGCATACATAATCCTTATAGGACCCTTTTTGCTTTAGGCTATATTTTATCACGCTATTTGCTATGGGGGGTGAGCAATATTGCATTTTGTCGGTTTTGAACGAGTTGCCCCGAGTTCGAATCCCACCTACAATTTATATTTCTGTCAATGTTTTATCTTATTGTTTTTAGAAAAAAAATACTTTTACCATTTTTTCATAAGAAAATCAACATTCCTATTTGATTTTTCCCAAATATTTTGTAAAAACTAATCAAAACACGTTATAAAATCCAAGCGTCCACGAAATTCACATACTACAATGTTACATTAGTCCATTTAGCTGCCAATTTATCTACTGAAATGAAAATCATCACGCTATCATGGACGAAGAGCGGGGCAGTCATTTATGACATTTATATTTTCTTCATTTCATCATTCCCCCTGAAATATTGAAAACTTTTAAAAAACACTTTTGCTTGCCATTATATCATATCTTTAATCTTTCATTAAAAAAAGGACTATATCCACCACAGTGGAAGATTTCAAGAGTCACTCCCATTCCCAAAAGCCGTAATAAAGCATTAGTAGAAGAATTCCGTCCTATTGCCATTTTGTCTTCACCAGCCAAAGTGTTTGAAAACGTATTACATAATTACATTTACTCACAAGTTGAAAAATATCTGTGCGACGAGCAACATGGTTTCCGAGCGAAACGATCAGTGAATACAAACCTCCTTACCCTAGTAGACTACATATTAAAACGTTTGGACCGTGGTGGTCAGGTTGATGTCTTGTATTTTGATTTTCGGAAGGCGTTTGATAGGGTCAATAATGATATTTTGCTTGCAAAACTTTGCGCTATTGGTTTTCCACCTGGTCTCCTGCGGCTACTCGCTGACTACCTCCGTAATCGCCAGCAATTTGTCAGGTTGGGTATTTATGAATCCCAACCCTATCATACGCGTTCCGGAGTCAGTCAAGGATCAATACTAGGGCCACTTCTGTTCTTAATAATGGTCAACGATCTTCCATCAATTATTCAACATGCCAAAAGCCTACTGTATGCTGATGACTTGAAACTTTTTTCCGAAATTCACACTGAAGCTGATTGTTTGGCATTGCAGAGTGACTTAAATGCTTTATTAGAGTGGAGTATTAAAAATAAAATGGAATTTAACTCAACCAAATGTTTCGTCATGAGTTTCACTCGCGCACGACACCCTATCACCTATGCATACAAAATGAACGAGAGTACCATTACCAGGGCAAGTGGAATGAAGGATCTAGGTGTCACTTTTGACAATAAATTGACGTTCCATGAACATATAATTTTAGTAGCAAAAGATTCATTTAGGCGATTAGGATTTATACTGCGTAACGCTAAGGATTTTAAAAACATTAATGCTATCAAATCTCTTTATAACGTGTTAGTTCGCAGTAAGTTAGAGTCTAGTGCATGTGTCTGGAATCCCTATGAAAAGAAATACATATTACTTTTAGAAAAGGTTCAGAAAGCTTATCTTAGGTACATATATAAACGCCTTCACGGGTATTATCCATTCTTGTACCCTTCCAACTTTCTTCTAGGGAGCTTAGGGTATAATTCTCTCGAAGTTCGCAGAAAAAATGACCAGATCATTAATATGTGTAAAATATTCCACGGGAAAATAGATGCTCCTGAACTGCATGACGAGCTCTGTCAACTGTTTGCTCCGATCAACTATAGCCGTAATCGGAAACACCAACTATTTGCTGTTTCTGGAAATCGTACCGTCGCCCGAGCCCAGTCTCCTATCCCTCGTGCAATCTCCGCGCTCAACGCTCTCTTGGATGCCAAACCTGATTGTGACGTGTTCGCGGATGAATGGAAGAACATCTTGTCTATTTGTTTGGAGTTTTGTGAGATGAGTGTATGACTGCAGAGTAGTTATGTACAATCTAAGTTTTGTTTAAAGTCTTTAACTAATGTAATTGGCCTTTGGCCGTGTTATGTTAAAGTAAATAAATAAATAAATAAATAAATAAATATGAGAACGTCTATTTTGCTTAATTTTCATCGAACATAGCAGCACGATCGATTAATGACTAGACTGGGACGTAACACGGTGGTGGTTCGAATCCCAAGAGGTGTTTTAGAAAAAGCTTTTCGTTTATTTTTGTAACATTTTTTTTCACATATTTTTGCATTCTCACAATTTTTTTAACAAAAATATTACCAAAAGATATTATTATTATTGTTTAACAAAAAAAAACCCATGGAGACAAATTTTACAACTGCGGAGATGCACCCCGTTTTCAAAATACAAACAATGACATCCTTCTTCTTCTTCCTGCCCTTATCCCATATTACTTGGGGTCGGTGCAACACGTTTTCTTCTTCCATTCTGTCCTGTCGTCCGTCACACTATCATCACACTATCATCTGCCCTTTTCTTTCATATCAATCCTTACACAATCCATCCATCTTTTCTTTGGCCTTCCTCTCCCTCTCCATTCTCAAGAACTCTTTTAGTAACGTGCTTTTAATTTCTCCTCTTCACATGACCACACTAAGACAAACGATTTCCTTTCAAAATACAAACATCCATTTTTTTTTTAACTAAAGGCTATTTATATTTTAGGTGATTTCTTCCACTCTAGGAAGGAGCACGAGGGGATGTCAGACTTTCACTGACCAAAACCCACACCTTTGTATGTTCCTTCTTCGCTTTGCGTTCCAGGACTCCGGGTGGAGGTGATCAGCAGTAACGACCTCTCACGTCCGGTCCTGGTATAGAGAAAGAAGGTATGGAAAGCAGTCATCACTTCCTTCCGCAAATAAAGCGAAGAAGGTAGCAGAAAGCGCAAAGATGATGCCCTTGGCATTACGAGTCGCAGGGCGAATCCATGCTACCGTTAGCGCGGAGTTTTGGACGGTGCACTATTGGCATTTCGCTGTTGAATAAAGACTGGTCTTAGTCGACTGACGTTGCGTTATGTGCCACGCGCACCTAAAAGAGATACCATAAGCGAACGGCCCTAACGGGCTTCGATAGCTGGAAAATTGTTCGTATAGGGCATCTAAAGGAACAAAGTGGGTATTTTTTACTGCTCTGCATGCTCTACCCGTAAAAATCGAGAGTTTACAGACTGCGTTTGATCATCAGCATGTGAAGTCGGCTAGGTGAAAATACTCGCACACAAGAATTCGTTTATTATTCTCACTAAAGAAAAACATTTATTTGGTGTATTAGGGTGTCAGTCAAATACCGCACCAGAAAATTCCTGCCTCAATAAACAGGTCATATAAACACAAAAAAATGATGGTGATCGGTAAACGCCCTATACGTATGACACCTGGGAAGTGTCCAAATGGCGATGGGAGGGGCCTAAGGATGTCCTGTTTCGCACGGTTTCAGAAACGTTGCTTCACTCTAGGAGGTGACTGCTTTCCATTCCTCCTCCCAGCTCATACCATGATCTGAACTAGGGCAGGAGGATTCTGATTTTGACCCGCAAACAGTAGGTACGGCCGTAATCTGCCCTAGCGGGATAACTTCGATCGTAAGGTCCACCGTGTCTTCCCGCCGAATCTAAAACATCTACCTCCCGAAACACTCATGTTCGGTTAGGACCTGCGTAAAGCGCAAGGTGAGGACGTCATGACTCTGTAGTCTCTCTTTAAAGAGTGAATTTATAATAGTAATAATCGTGGTGTGCCAAAATTAGTCGCCCTAGGATGCAAATTGCAACTAAAAGAACACTATGGAATTTAGTTGGTAAAAGTCTGATACAGAGAGTATCAGACTCGGTCCACCTAGAGTGGGAGAAGGTATTTGGTGGTTACCCAACAAAAAAGAGGCAAATATTAAAGGCGGTTATCTGCCCTAATTTGGTTTTTTGAAGAACAAATCATTTTAATTTTGATTTTATCGCAATATGAACTAAACTAACGACTTTACCCATAGAGTAGGCAACTATTTAGAATGCGAACTCTGCGGCTCTGTACTTCGTTGATGTTTTTAAGACAATTGACGTCGTGCGGAAGAAAAACCCGGGTGTTACCATTGGGTGGATCGCCCGGAGGACACGTTAGAGCATAAAGTACTGGTGGGCCACGCTTAGGCGGAGCACCACCGTGCCCTTGTGGGGACGATCGGTGACAGCAACCTCTCGCGCTGGGCACTGGTACAGGCCATGATCCAGAGCGAGGAGTAGTGGCAAGTAGTCCCCTCACGCCCCAGTCGCTGGGATTCCGACCCCAATTTAGAGCCACCGTAGGAGTGGCTTGCGAATGGCGAGCAATGGATAGTTTACCATCTGGCTGTCCGGTAATAATCCAGACGGTCAACCGTGGGTATTGTTCCACGCGTGCTTCAAAGAGATTTTAGCAAACTATAGGTGCCCAGCAGGTTCGAAGCCTCTAGGGCCATGGGCGAGCTTCCGAAAGGAAAACCCGGAACCCTAGAACGAAGGCAAAGAAGTAACGAGGTTTAGTCAGTAAAAGTCTGACTCACCTTCTGAGAAGTCATTCTGATGATTTTCCACCTAAACAAGAAACCTGGGCACGCCGTCATTGCGGCGATATGTTTCCTCTTAGAGGAGTGGTTGGAAAGAGATCCAAACGTTCCGTATGCCGTAGGTCCTCACATCTGCATCGGATTCAGGGGAAAAGAGCGCCCCAGCCAGATTTGGGCGCACTGTCTGGACCGCCCAGAGGACACGGTGGAGCACACGGTAGAGGTATGGCGGTTGCCTTCTTCTGCGAAGCAGTAATGCTAGCCAAGGAGGCGGCCGACCGCGAGCTCGAAAGGGAACGACCCTCACGCCCCCGCCGCCGTCAGGATCACGAGAACGATTTCCGACCACCGTAGGTGCAAGCTTGCGGACGGCGAACACTGGGTAGCTTGCCGTCCAGCAGTCCGGTAATAACCCGGACCAAGTCAAGTTGTCAACTGTTCCACGAGCGCCTCAAGGAGATGTTAGCAAACTGTAGGGGCCCGTGGCAGGGCCGAAGCCTCTGGGGACGTGGATCGGTATTCCGAAAGATAAGCTCGGTGTCCCAAAATTGAAGGCAACACAGGAACGGGGGTGGCGTTTAGTCAGTAAAAGTCTGACACCTCCAACCAACCTCCCGCTCCATTTAACAGCAGGAGAAGTCATTCTGATGTTTACCCATCTGAATTTAAAACCTAAACAAGAAACCTACTGGGGCTATGGTTTCGCTTCTGAAAAGGAGACCCTGGAACGTAAGGCAAGGAAGGAATATAGAAGTGAGTCTTAGCCAGTAATAATCTGACACGCACTTCCGCTTCACAGAAGAGCAAAAGTCATTAGATGATTTCCCAACTAAAAAAGTACTAATTGGAGTTTTAACTTAAACAGTTTTATGTAAAATTAATTAATCAGATGTTTTCGGAAGTAAAGGATTAGTTATAAGTAACTTTTGTGCAGTTTTACGAACTTAACGCGGACGAAGTCGCGGGCAACAGCTAGTCAATTATAAAACTAGACCTTACAACTAATTATGCATCTAGTTTAATGGTTTTCCCTATTGTCAAATTAATAAAATACTCAAGTATCAAGAGTATGAAGTAGCATCTAAAAGCATCGATAGTTGCGACGTCAATTTTTTTCTACTCTTTCTGGCGAACTACAGTTTCAAAATCTCGATATAAAAAGCTCTTCTAATCGGAAGGAAAGAATGAAATAGTTAAGTTGATTGCATATATTTGTATCGTACATCCCTAGTGTGTCAGTGTTCGTTGGTTCTGTCAAACTGACATGTATAGTGTCATACAAACGGCTTTCTTTCTTGGCGGGATAGGGGATATCTTTGAGTGAAGTTTAGTTTAGTGGCTGTAAATTATTCGCAAATAGTTACCTAGTGGATATTGTGATGGAAAATTGGTGTAAAGGAGACCGATACCCTTCCATACAATCTTGGGCCTAGGTTGATAGTTGTTTGTAAAAAAATGAAACTGATGTCAGTTAATAGCTTATATATTTTTAACCATTTACAGAAAATTCTGTGGACCAAATAAATGAGAGAAAAGAGTTATAAGAGATTAAGAAAAAGTGAGGTTATGCAAGATATTACGTTTTAATTGACAGTATTTGATGACACAGAATATGATATGTAACACAAAATAAAACATTTTTAGATTAATATTTTTTATTTATAAACGCCATGTAAACTAAAACAATTTACAGTTCGAAACATAGTTCATTTTTGTATAATATTGCAAATTCTCGATTCATGAGTCAAGCCGTGGTGAAGTTGGTGACTGATTCACGATACAAGAGAACGACCACTGCAGAGACAAATACAACGGTGGCCAAGGTGTCTTGATTCATCAGCAGACAATCTTTGAGCCAAATACCAGCAAGTTGAGCAAATATTGTAACTGCTGATTACCTGAAACATGGGAATAGGTCATTCAACAAATTATGACCAACTAAGTAGCATTCCGTCAGTTTTGGTATTTAAATATTCTCCATGATTTCCGACCAGTTTCAGTCCATTTTTTTGTTAATATTTACCGAAAAAGAGTATATTTCGGGAAGTTTGATAATGGCGCCAGCGACTGAAAAATTGAATGGGAATCGTTTTTCTTGGTATGGTCATGTAAAAGAGTGATGAGTTTACATGTGCATAGAGGGAGAGAGGGAGGCCAAAGAAAAGATGAATAGATCGTATGAGAAGTGAGATAGAAGAAAAGGGAGTTATAGTTACTTATAGCGTGGCGAGCGACAGGACAGAATGAAAAAAAACGTGTTGCGCCAATCCCAAATAAAACGATATAAGGGCAGAAAGATGATGATGACAACGGAGAAAAAGAACGGTGAATGGTAGTAGACGCTGGTTGATAAAATATGGGTTAAATAATACCTACTTACAGGTTGTGGCGCTCGTCATTGAGAGAAATCATTGCCAGTATAGTTTCATCATCACTTCGCTGTTGGTTTAGTGCATTGCAGCAGTTATACTACAATTTATACGACAATTTATGGTACCAATATACTGCACCAAACTCAAAGTTTAAATTGTTCAACACAAAAGCCTTAAATACAACTTAATTAAATTGGAAGTCCGAAGAAAGAAAAATTGAGGTCGACAGATATACTAAAGTATCAGTAAAATATTAGAAAATTCACTGAAAACGTAAATGCACGAAACAGAATTCAAAGAGTATAGACGAAAGTAGTGATTGAGCATGCGTGTATATCGAAACGAATTTAAAAAAGATTTAAAAAATAAATCGATTTGTATCGATTTTTTAGCTTAGCCGAACTAAATGATATCGATCTATACAGCCAAATTAATCCGAATTCGAATCGTAAATAAAATCACAGGATAGTACCACTTAACGATTTTCTCAACAGACTAACTAAAGGTAAACAATCTTGGTATGTCTTTTTATATTGAAGAGGTTGTATATAATATAGGTAAATTTATTTTTTTTTGCTAACATCGATTTAGGTAAATACCTAGTTACAAAGATTTTTACATACAATTTTTAGACAACTTTTAGATAAAAAGACATGCCAAGATTGTTTACATTCAGTTAAGTACCTAAACCGATAGACGCTAGCTCAGCGTAATTTCCCGTGAAAGCTAAGTCCCTACATTCGCTGCCTAAACATTAGAATATAAGCTGTTACCTCATTATGTTTTGTAGGAAACGTATAGGTACGTTTAAGAAGTAATTAAAAGAAACTGTATATTACTTCTTTTAATTAGAAAATAAATAAATTGTGCGATTGAAATGAATTAAAATTGATATGAAATCGTCAAATTTCGCAATATTTTGACTGGGTCTTATCATGTTTTAATAGGGAATATGCAGGCAATTTTTTTTTATTCAATATTCACTTCATTTTGATGTAGAAAAAAAATAAACCATAGCCGTAAGAGTAGTAATTACTTTTTTTATAAAATCTTAAAAATATTGGTTTAATTTGACGAGTTCAAACGCTACTATTTCTCGCGCGCTTGAGGCGTGACGTCATAGGTTACGTCCTGTCAGTTTATTGTTTGCATTGAGAGTTATTTTGATATATAACAAAGTGTTTTAGTCGCATAATAATCATGGAAGAAGAAAAAAGCCATTTTATAGATATTGCATGATACCAATGTGTATAACACTATAAAAAGTACACCAGATAAATTCACCATTCCTGTCAGTTTTGTGCCCTGTGACGTCAAAGTCGTCACCGTCGTCGTCTCACCATTGGTCGTTTTCATACGACCAATGGTGAGGCGTTTTACAAATTTGAATTTCGCTCGTAAATTTTTCACTTTTTGATTTACGTTTTAAATAACTAAATGCATATTAAATTAGAAAATAACGAATTGAGTGTATTACAACGAACTTAAAAGTTTAGGAAAAAAAAATCAGGCCATTTTATTTTTTATGCATATTCCCTATTGTCAGTTAGTCAGTCCATGAACGAGTGTAGTGGGCGGAAACTTAGCCCTAGGGCATCTCGACACGGTCAGTTTTGGTAGGTAGGTAGGAAGGTAGGTAGGTAGGTAGGTAGGGTAGGTAGGTAGGTAGGTAGGTAGGTAGGTAGGTAGGTAGGTAGGTTAGGTTAGGTTAGGTTAGGTTAGGTTAGGTTAGGTTAGGTTAGGTTAGGTTAGGTTAGGTTAGGTTAGGTTAGGTTAGGTTAGGTTAGGTTAGGTTAGGTTAGGTTAGGTTAGGTTAGGTTAGGTTAGGTTAGGTTAGGTTAGGTTAGGTTAGGTTAGGTTAGGTTAGGTTAGGTTAGGTTAGGTTAGGTTAGGTTAGGTTAGGTTAGGTTAGGTTAGGTTAGGTTAGGTTAGGTTAGGTTAGGTTAGGTTAGGTTAGGTTAGGTTAGGTTAGGTTAGGTTAGGTTAGGTTAGGTTAGGTTAGGTTAGGTTAGGTTAGGTTAGGTTAGGTTAGGTTAGGTTAGGTTAGGTTAGGTTAGGTTAGGTTAGGTTAGGTTAGGTTAGGTTAGGTTAGGTTAGGTTTTTTTTTTTTTTTTTTTTTTTTTTTTATATTCATATTCTACCGCAGACATGAAGGTTTGCGCCATTTGTTTACAGGTATTATATATTGTTTACATTAACTTTCGTTATTAAGGCAGTTTATCTTGCCCTCATCTTTTTTTGGACAAGTTTCTTAAAAACTAAACTTAAACCTACGCGAGTCCACCTCAGACTCTTTTTTGTATCTTTTTTTTTTTTTTATTATTATTATTATGTATATATATATAATTTTTTTTTTTTTTTTTTTTATTTGGTACGGTTTTTTTTTTTTTTTTTTTTCAGTTATGTACGTTTTTTTTTTTTTTGTTTTTGCTTTATTGTTACCTTATTTCTATGTTATTTTGCTATCTCTATGTTATTATGTTATCTCTATAGTTATTCTTATTGCTATATCTTATCTAAATACAAAATTACTTATATTTTAAATTAATTAGTGTGGTACACAAATTACACTATTATGCCTATTTTTTATTTTTTTTTACACAATACAGTATGTGTTTATGGTATGTGGGTGAAAGTTGGGTAGGATTGGGTTGGGTTTCTCTGATTTCTCAACCGAGAGTCTTCACAATCTCCATCAGAGCTCCTATGACTGCGGTGTCTCGATGCTGCATGGCCGTCTTAAGATTATATTCGACGACCATTTTAGTCGGCGCATCCATCGCTTTCCGAACGAAGCGGCCCGTGGCATCGTCGGCGTCGTCGGTATAATACACACAGCTGACCGTGTGTCTCGACACTGCGACAACTGCGTGGGAGACGCTATCATGGATCTGGAGCCTCCTCGACTTGGTGTTAATTATGATGACGTTGTCGCAGGTCAACCCCTGAGCTGCGTGGATAGTGAGGATACGCGACCCATCGCCAGAACCATAGCCCTGGTCGGCAAGAGAGGCTCTCTCTTCCTGCGTATGGACCAAGAATAGGGTGTTCTGGGCGGTGAGTGGTATGCGCGCTCCCGTGAACCTTTCCACTTTCAGAGAGTGGACCCGCGACAACGATGTCTTGGAGGAGTATATACCGGAGTATACCTCACTCAGGGCAAGTGCTACATCCATTGGGTTCCGATGCGTACATAGTAACTCCTGGGTGATGCCAGCCACCAAGTTTGGGCGGGTGTACCGTAACTCAAATAGGTTCTCTCTGTCCAAAAATGGTAGCTGATTTACGTCTCCGATGAGAACGACCTCGCTCGCTCCAGACAACTTCACTGCCATGACTATGGCCCCAAAGTGGTTCATGAGGGCTTCGTCTACCGTAAGGCGACGACATTTCTCCTCTGGTTTGACCCCGTTGGCTAAAATTGAGGCCATAGTGCGCACCTTTGCCTTGACTCGGTCTCCTAGTCTGTGCGCCAGCTTCTCTTTGAGATCCTTGGCAGCTTCGGTTGTTGTGGTCACTACGATGTCGCTCTCCCCGTCAAAGTGGTTCACCATCCAGGTTGTCTTGCCACATCCTGGAACCCCGTTTATCCACCTGATACTGGGTACCGCCCAATGCACCTCCAGTGCCGGGGGATCAGAGGGTTCTGAAATGGATTGCGCCATCTCGAGGATCCTGTCGTCCAGCATAATTTTGGTACACTTGGCGGTAACCACCAACGGGTCGTCTTCGGGTGTATGGAACGTAACTTTCCCTGAGCGCTCCGTTTCCTCTTCGTTCAGGGTCACAAAACCACCCTCCGCGCTATACGCTGCCATGTACGACCCCGCCATTTCTCCAGCAATAACCTGGGATTTGACGTTGTCGTACACGGCTGCCTCTGCCTCCCCGAGTAAGACCCCTAACAGACCCTCATTTTGCCAATGAAAGGTCTCCAGAATCTTTCTGCATGTCGCGAGGTTTACCTCTCTGGTTGCCCTGACTACTGCTACATACTCGAGGAATGCGCTCCGATAGTGGTCCGTGATACCTGAATTTACAGCGAGGGTCGGCGGGCTGACTTGCCCTTTGTCGGCTCTGGTCGGTTTGGGCTTTGGAGTATGCGGTTCCCTGGGCTTCGGCCTGAGAAACCTCATAACCGCTGACTCTTGCCGCTCAGTTGGTGATGTGCGGCTGGTGCTCGGGAGCAGTGTGGTAAGGAAGGAGCCGATTGCTTTGAAACGGCTTTTGGACCGGTTACGGTCCTCCGGGCTGATGCTTGTGCCTTTTTCCTTCCTTTCTTTTTCAGCCGTTAATTTTTGCTGGGCCCTTTCAGCTCCGGTCATGGCGGTTGGGTTCATCGTGCTGCCTGTGTTATCTCTGGGGGCCTTGAGGAAACTTAGAGTTTCCCCCCTGTCCTCATAGACCACGACCTCGTGCTGTTCTGAGGCTTTTAGGCAGCCAAAACGGTCTGCGATGTCTCCTCTTGCTCCGCCAACCGCCATAGCGTCTATGCTGATCGTGCAGGATGTCATGCACGTATTTTCACCTGCTTCCCTAATCTTTTGGAGCAACGAGCTCGCCTGGGCAAATGGGGTTTCCGCTCTCCACTCGAATAGTGCGATTGTCTTTCCTTTGAATCGCACTAAACGGCACTTGTGAGCGGCGATCTCCACCTGCTGCAGCGCGGCGTACCTGCTTCCTTTGATGCTCGTTTTTGATGTGCTCCCTTTGATCAGGGCCGCTAGACCCGGTGAGATGGTAATTCGGGCTCCAGCGCGGCTTGATCCAATACAGAAACTTATGCCCAGCGTTTCTGATTCCCTGTTCATGAACAGGGCAACCCCTCGGAGTCTGATACCTGGGACTCCGTTTCTTCCACATGCCAGGAAGTGTGTTACTGGCATGTTGTTTGGCATTGTTGGTTGATCTGTTTCTGTAGTTGGTGCCGCTGACGCTGTCACTGGTGGTGATTGTGTGCTTGTGTCTTGTTGTGTAATTGTTGGTAACGGGTTTTGTGTGATTGGTGTTTGTCTTGTGTTTGTACTCTGTCGTGTTGTTGTGGGAGATAGGTGTTGTGTAATTTGTGTTGTGATTGCACTCAGCTGTGTTGTTGTGGGTAATGGACGTTGTGTACTTGGAGTTTGTGTTGTGTTTGTGGTGGGGGTACGGGTAGATGGTAGACGGACTCGATTTCGTGCGGGGGCATCTGATTTGTTCGGCCCCGCTGCGGTTACGGCAACTTTACTTGCGAATGCTAAGAATGGGGTCCTCGAAGCTGGTTTCTCCATGAAATTGTGGAGTGAGGATTGACTTAACTGGAGCCTTGTTTTTTGCTCCAGTTCCATTCTTTCAAGGCAAAACCTTGGGCATTCGAAGAGCAGGTGCCAAACTGTTTCCTCGCAGCTCTGATCGCAGACGCACGAG
Organism: Mythimna separata; assembly: GCA_030763345.1. NCBI lineage: Eukaryota > Metazoa > Arthropoda > Insecta > Lepidoptera > Noctuidae > Mythimna > Mythimna separata. Next base: position 30,401 of record CM061188.1, on the reverse strand, counting down.
GGACTGTTCTTGAGGTGGAAGCGGTGGAGATATGCTGCGAAGCCTCCGTGTCCTGTCAAGATTTGAGTATGGGCCGGTGTTAGGACTGTGTCCCTAAGGATTCTTTTAGCCGCTAGGACGTCTGGAAAGAACACCTTTGTTACCGCGCCTGTACTCGAGGACTCGTACCTCGCTTGCCACTTCTTTACAGTCCCCTCCCGTATCTTCCTTCTCACGTATGATACGGGGACTTTGTCATAGTCCGCTGTCTCCTTTGTTAGAGCTGCCTGCTTTGCCAGCTCATCTGCTCTCTCATTCCCGGCAGTTCCCACGTGGGCCTTGAGCCAGAACAGCCTCACTTTTCTTCCCTCCTCTCTGATTTCACTCAGGCAGCTTTTTATCTGGAGTGCCAGGTGGTGAGTAACAGAGGGCCTCTTCAGCAAGTCGAGCGAAGATCTTGAGTCACTCAGTATGCTTATGGAGGCCGCTCTAGACTCTTTAGCCAACCTGACAGCTCTAAAGAGTGCATACATTTCAGATTGGAAGACAGTGTTGTGAGGCTCCAGACCAAAAGTACTGGACATGGACTCCTTTCCTCCTTCCCACCAAGTTAGGGCAGCTCCGACTTTTCCCTCTATCTTGCTGCCGTCGGTGTAGATTTGGGGGCCGGTAACTCGGTGAGTCTCTAAAGTTTCGGGAGTCCAGTCTTCCAGGCGTGCGTACTCTGTTGTTATGAGTTGCGCTGGATGAGGGTGACTTAAAAAGTTTATATTCCGCTCCAGCTCGCGGCCTGGTGGTAGGAACTCTCGGGAATGGCCCTTCTTGATCTTGTAGAGGGTCGCCGCTTCAATCACCCGGAGGTCTAATGGGAGTTGACCTGACAGGACCAGTGCCGATGTCAGAGACACCGTGCGGTATGCTTTGCAGATCTTCTGCGCGAAACCTCGCTGTAGCGAGTCAAACTGATTTCGTGTCATCAGTTTCTCAGCTGCCGGTGCCCATGCACTCGCTGCATACATCACGATAGGCTCTATCACCGACACGTAAATCGTCCTGATTATCTCTCTATTGAGGCCCCACGTCACCTTCGCTGCACATGCTAGTTGCTTGTAAATGTCCGTAGCCTTTTTACAGGTCGCGGACACGTGTGCATTAAAAGTGAGTTTAGCGTCAATAATGAGACCTAGCAGCTTTATCTCTGGGACTAAGCCCAGCCTTGTGCCCGACATGTGGAGAACTGGGTCGTCGTATTTCAGCTTTTTCGTTAACACCATCGCATTGGTCTTATGCGCGGCGAAACGCAGCTTATTTCGGGCGCCCCACTTCGACACTATGTCCAGCGTCTCATTGGCTTTCTGCTGCAGGGGACCGGTCTCATGGTCCGAGAATACCAGGACGACGTCGTCTGCGAAGGCTTGGCAATATACCCCCAAACTAGCCAATTTGTGAAGGAGTGAATCTAGGATCAGGTTCCAGAACGTCGGACCGCCAATCGAGCCTTGGACGCATCCTTTGCTGGTTCCCTTCTCACTAGTCGCTCTGGCGTAGTTGACTTTGACGTAGCGGTCCTCCAGGTATGAAGCGACGAGAGTGTACAAATTTTTGGGACATTTTTTGGCTACCATCTGTTTTTTTAATGCAGGCCACCATGCGTTGTCGAAGGCCCCCTCTATGTCCAATGATACCAAAAGCACAATCTTCTTTGCTTTGATTTCGGCACGTATGTGCCCCATTAGGTCATAGAGGGCGTCCTCGGTACCACGCTGTGGCATGAACCCGTACTGGCTTTTGTGAAGCGTTGGATAGAAGTGCCACTGGAGTCTGCCTACAAGGAGTTTTTCCACGATTTTCCCGAGGACCGATAGGAGACCTATTGGCCGGTACGACTTTGGGCTGGTGTAGTCGTCCTTACCCGGCTTGCGAAGGATGCACACGTGGGCGACCTTCCACTGCCTCGGAAAGTGCGACAGCGACAGACATCTGTTTGCTATCGCCAAGAACACTTCCCTGTCGCAGTTTATTGGTTAGGTTAGGTTAGGTTAGGTTTTTTTTTTTTTTTTTTTTTTTTTTTTTTTTTTTTTTTTTTAATACTTCTACCCCCAACATGATTGGAGTCTATTCTAATCGAAACATTCATTCCAGTTCTCGCGTTTATTCCTCTCGCACTTTCATTCCTCATACTGTATCTTTCTTTCATTCGTCCGCAATTGTATCACTATGGGTGGGATTCCCAACTATAATCTTCTACTAATCTGACTAACTATCCATTTTTTTCTTTTTATTAAAAGCCAGGGACAAAACTTTTATTTTAAATTTCTCTTACATAATATCTATTCTTAGTCTACATATTTTGTTCTATAGATACTTATGTCTAATTTTATATCTAGTTTTATGCTTATTATTACTAATTTCTTTGATTATTTTACATTTAAACTCTTATACTTATATGCTTAATGTCCATACGGGTCCTACAGAGTAGGGGGAGCATCACTTGCATTTTACTTATTTTAAAGACATTAATATATAATTTGTAGCATTACAAGTTTGTTCTGGGTCCTTTAGGGACAGGAGCAGTGTTTTTTAAACTTTCTTGATTTACAAGTTATCTTACTGTATAAAACTAATCTATTTTATAACTAATTTCGTTTATGCTGTTACTAAATATAACGCAGTATATTGTGACAGCATATTTTTCTTATACGGTTTTGTTTCTTTTGATTACTACGGATGCTATTTCGCTACAGTATTTGATGAACGTTTCTCTACATCTTCCTGTCATCAAGTGCGGCGCCTGTTGGGCACTCAATTCAACACCCAGTTGCTGCTCAGTCTCGAATCGTGTTTTTGCAGTCATTGGGCAATTGAACAGGATGTGTGGAACCGTTTCCTCAGCCCCAGGTTCGCAGGCGCACGATGAGTTCTCCTTACACTTGAAGCGTTTCAAGTATGCGGAGAACCCACCGTGCCCCGTCAGAATCTGCGTGGTTATGCTGTCGTGGGTCATCTTGCGTACCATTCTGTACGCTTCCACGGCATCCGGGAAAAAGATTTTAGTGCCCGAAGCAGTGTCCCCCGACCGATATCTCCCGTTCCACTCGCCAAGCGTCTCCGAACGGATTACTCGCTTGACGAATGAGACGGGACACAGATCATAGTCCGGCTTCTTCTTCGACCCCAGGGCGGCCTCCTTCGCGAGCTGGTCGGCTCTCTCATTTCCCTCCAACCCCGCGTGGGCTTTTATCCAGAAAAGCGAGACGCGCTTATTCTGGAGCCTGCATCGACGCAGGGCGTCTCTGGCTTCCACAGCCAAGGGGTGGGGGGAGCTTGAGTTGGTCACCGACTGAAGGGCAGCCATGGAGTCGCTGAAGATACCGAACGTGGCTTCCCTATGCTTAAGCACTTCTCCCGCCGCTCTTTGTAGAGCCAGAAGTTCAGCCTGGTAGACGGTGCAATAGGACGGCAAAGCAAACTTGAGGGTTTTCGCCTCGACGGCGCCATTCCACAGGGATAGCGCCGCCCCGACTTTGCCCTCAATTTTGCTGCCGTCGGTGAAAATACGCACAGCAAGGTTGCTGTGCTCGTTATACTGATCCTCATCTACCAGGCTTCCGAACTCGAGGCAGGTTTGTTCCGCAGGGTGTGGTGCCTCCAGCGCGGGTGCCATCCGCTCCACCTCTCTACCCGCCAGTACCGGCTGGGGTACTCCCCTCCTGGCTTCATAGAGAGCAGCTGCTTCGCGTACACGAAGATCGAGTGGGAGTATCCCAGTCAGCACCAGAGCAGAATTCAGGGAAACCGTGCGGTATGCCCTGCACATCTTCTGGACAATCCCGCGCTGGACGTTCCGGAGTTGTTTCTGTACACCTAGTTTCTTGGCCGCTGGTGCCCAAACACTAGCGGCGTACAGAATTATGGGCTCCATCGTTGCCACATAAATGGTCCTGACCACCTCGGGATGCAGCCCCCAGCTGACCCTTGCGGCCCTGCATAGTCCCTTGTATATTTCAATTGCCCTCCTGCACACGACCGAGACGTGAGTATTAAATGTCAACCCGTTATCCAATGTGACACCCAAAATCTTGATTTCCTTTGCTAGGGCGATGTCTGTCCCGCCCATGTTCAGGCGCGGCGTGTCGAACTTCAGCTTTCTGGTTATTACCATTGCCGTGGTTTTATGAGGCGCAAAAGTGAGCTTATTTTCGACACCCCACGCCAGAACACGAGCAAGAGCTGCATTGGCTGCCACCTCGACTTCCAATGCAGTCTCCCCGTCGAAGACAAGGAGGACATCGTCCGCGAACGCCTGGATGTAAATTCCGCCACTCTGCAGAGCTTTTAGGAGGGGGTCTAGGAGCAAATTCCAAAATATAGGGCCGCCTATCGAACCCTGCACACAGCCCTTGCTGGTGCCCTTGGAGTAGATCTCCCCGCAGTATCTAATTGTGACTCTTCGGTCACTGAGATAGCTGTCGATGACCCGCCTGAGATTTGCCGGACACCTTTCCTCCGCCAGACGGACCCGGATCGCTGGCCACCAGGCGTTGTCGAAGGCTCCCTCTATGTCTAAAGATATTAGCGTGATTATTCTTTTTTCCCCTAGCTTATGGTTGACGTGCTGCATAAGGGCATAGAGGGAGTCTTCGGTGCTCCTCTGTGGCATGAATCCGTACTGGCGGGTACTCATCCTTGGCAAGAGATGGAACTTCAGGCGGGCCACCAGCATCTTTTCATAAATCTTCCCCAGTATTGGCAATAGCCCAATCGGCCTATACGATTTGGGGGTGGTGTATTTTTCTTTTCCTGGCTTCCTGAGTATGACCACTGTGGCCTCTTTCCAGGGTGCGGGGAAACACTGGAGTTCCAGGCACTTGTTTAATAATCCCAGAAACAGACTCGGGTCGTCAGACACGACTTCGCGGCAAATATCGGCTGTAAAGCCGTCGGAGCCTGGCGCCTTTTTTGGGTTGAATGACTCTACCGATTTTCTAAGTTCAGCCATTGTGAACGGCGGATCGCAGCAGCCATGTTGTTCTCCGCCGTTGACTTGTTCGGCTTTTGACCGGATGGAACGATGGTGTAGATTGTCGCTCTCGAGGGAGTCGTCAGAGTAAAAAGTTTCAGCTAGGAGCTTCACTGAGCCCTTCGCGTCTAGCACATCACCGTTCCATTCAAGTGGTAGGTCTTCTTCCCTGCGCTGCGTTCTACCTATTACCCTATAAATCCCTTCCCAGACCCCCTCCCTATCCTGCTTCCCACAAAACTCCTTCCAACTCTCGGTCTGAGCCTTGGCCACCTCACACTCATACTCTTCTTTCTGTTTCAGGTACTGTTCGACGACCTTCTGCCTCCGGACTGGGGCGGCACAGCGGATCCTGCGCCTCATGGTGGTGACTGTCCTCTTCATCCCGGCGAGTCTCTCGGACCACCACGGCAAGGTGAGTTTTTCTTTTGCTATTTTGCATGGTATTGTTTGGTTACAGGCTGTATCTATGATTTTATTTAGGTTATTTGTGATGGTATCTATTTCATTTTTGTTTTTAATTTTATTAATTTCGTCTATGGTTATGTTTTCATCTATTTTCAATTGTCCGAATTTCTCATGGAATTCGGACCAATTGGCTTTTTTGGTATTAAATTTCCGCGTTGTCCTTTCTATTTTAATTCCCTTTGATTTTTCTAAGAGAATGTTAAATGCAATGCCGTTGTGGTCCGAGCTCGTGAGACCTTCATCGATCCTCCAGTCATCCACCATATCCAGGATGTTGTTGGAACAGGCGGTAATGTCCACGAAGCTGCTGTACCGTTTCCCTCCACGGATGGTGTCAAAGGTCGGAATTTCCCCTCGGTTGAGTATGTTGAGGCCAAGCTCGCCGAGAGTTCCTACCACTTCCTCTCCTCTGTGGTCATTCTTCGGGCTACCCCACCATAGGTTCTTTGCGTTGGCGTCCCCTCCAACGATCAGCTTCCCGGAACCGATGGCGAGCCCTATTCGCCTTAGGTGTTCTAAGTAGGGCTCGATAGGCTGGTCTGGCTCACAGTAAAAAGAGACAAGCGTGATCTCCCAGGCACTGGTCAGGATTCCCACCACCGAGAAGTTGTTGGTGGTGAGTTTCGGGTACTGCTTGACCACAAGATCGCTGTTGAAGACAGCTATTGCTGCTTTCACAGTCCCGCCTCCTATGCCTGTGTTCTGGAAGATTCTAACGCCCCTGTGACTCTTCATTACTCCAGCCCCGGCCACGTAAGGTTCCTGCAGAAGCGCCACAGCTGCTCCACGCTTCGTAGCTTCAATAAATAGCTCACTGGTGGCAAGCTTTTTTCGTTGGAGGTTGGCCTGCAATACCCCATAGGGTGTTATTACTCGTGGGGTGCCCTTAGCAGTATGCCACCGTCGACCTGGCCACGTCATCCCATCTTATTCTCACTGGGCAGTCTTGGCTAAACGCGTTATGCGAGCCATGCTCCAGCTTGGCCTTGGCACAGTTTCGACAAGCGGGTGGTGAGCCCGCGAGCCAATCCGGACATTCTGGTCTCATGTGCGGACCTCCACAATGGCCGCAGAGATCTGCAGGCTCCTTGCAGAACCGCTTGCCGTGCCCAAAGCCGAGACAGCGGGTGCACTGCACCAGCGGGGATTGGTCTTCGACTTTGATCCGCTGAAAATCTATGCGCAGCGAGCCGCCCTCCAGCGCTCTTCGCCAGATGATAGGCGAGACGCAGATGATGACGTGGCCGACGTGTGGGTTGCGCGTCCTTCTCCTAAACTTAACCTCGACTCTGTTGTCCTCGTCGTCGAGGCCGTCAAAAACACCCTTGTTCTGGTTTCTCAGGGCCGTAATTATGTCGTCGTCGGTGTTCACCACCAAAACGTTCCTGAGGACCAGCAGCGGGTCCCTGTTCTTGACTTCCTCGACGGTGAGGTCCAACCCTTCCTTTAGGAGTCGGGTCTTCACTTTGCTCCTCTCTTCTTCCGTCTCAAAACCCATTATTACTTTCCGGTCCTTAGCCTTCCTTACCTTCTCCACCTTTACCCATCCCTCCTTGGGATTTACCGCTTTCCTAATCTTTGCCAGTACTTCCTCACCTGACTCGGTCTCGTCTTTCGAGGCGACCACGACCGAGTGTAAGGTACTGCGCCCTGGCAGTGATCTCACAGCTCCAGTTGCGGCCACACTCGCGTAGCTGGCCTTCTCGATGAACTCCTTTTGGAGGTCCATCCTTTCCTTAAGCTCCTCGATGCGGCTGTTACTTTCCGCGAGAAGCTTAGTGTGTTGCTCCAAGGTTTTGAGCAGCACACTATTCGCAGATTCCGTTTCCGGTGAAGACGGATTTGTGGGTAGTGGTTTGGTTTCGGCCGACACCTGCCCCTCCTCCTTTGTCGATTTTTGTTTGAGCGTTTTCAGCTCTGCTTCAGCCTCCTTGACCAACTGAAACAGCCTCTCAGCAGCTTCAGAGATGGCTGTTTTTATCTCCGTCTTTGTATTGCGAGAGCTGCCCAGATTCAGCTTGGTTTTGGTCAGGCAGGCCTTAGCCTCCGAGGTCCGGTCCACATACCTAGCCTTTGGTGGAGAGCCTCTTTCGAAGGACTTCCGCACGGTAGTCACATTTGTCGACTTGCTCTCCTGGGCCAAAGTAAGTTTTGTCATAATATTCGCAGGGCCGGCCTGCAACGTCTTGTCAATGCTAAAGGTGTCGTTGTTAGTGGGGCAGGTCTTGGTATTTTCTCGCACACCTGGGCTACGTCTAACATTTGCAGAGGCTGCTGCCCCAGGTTTTGGTGGTGACTTATCACCGCTGGTCGCTTGGGTTGGGGTTCTGAGTCCGATAAACATGTTGGTGGGTATGCGTCAACACTTGTAAACGTCAATAGGGACGGAAAAGTAAATAAATATGCTTAAAAATAGATAGCCGTTGCTCAAAAGAAACAAAACCGCTAAGAGTCTTAAAACTATACTAATGTACTAATGTATGTAAAATTAGGTCAAAAGTGTGTTCCTTGGTTTTTTGCGTAGGGGGGGGTGGGGTGTAGGGGGGGGGGGGGGAGAGTAGTCTATTTGACAGCTTTTAATGTGTGGAACAGAAGGTTCAAAAAATTTTCCGAAAAGCCTCAGCCGTTCCCAAGTTATCAGGCTTTTTGTTTTTCAAGCTTTGATTTCTGCTAGTAAAACTAGGTGGCGTTAGTTGTTACCAAAGCCAACACAAGGAATTCCGAGTGCTTCTCACAAGTCGAGTAGTTTTTATAATATTGTTGACGTTTTGGTTAGTAGATACTACGTTAGGATTTTCGATAAAATTTTAAAATTTGGTTATGAAATAAAATTTGTTACATGGGCGGGGGAGGGGGGGGGGGGAGGAGGGGTGTATGAGCTAGCTGAAGATTCCTTGACAATTTGCTGTCGCTAAATTTAGTTTATTTTGGAAAAATATTTTTTGAGGAAAGGGTGGGGGTGCGAAAAAGTGGGGATTTTTTATCGGAATATGGGTCCCAGTCCAGATGGGCCAGGGGTAACGGGGAGGAAAAATTTCGTCAGATTTTGTCTAACTCCAGCCGTTCCCGAGATACGGGGGCTTTCCTGGAGTCAGAAAGACTTGGTAAAATTTTGCAGAAAGATTATTATTTTTATTAGGGGATGGGGTAGTTTATAGGGGGGATGAGTATGTCGGCTGTGCCCGAGCAACCTTGAGTATCCTATCTTTAGATAGGATATTCAAACTGGTGTTAAAAATGCTCTAACTCCAGCCGTTCCCGAGATACAAGGGTTTTCCTGGAGTTTTAGGGACTCTGCACAATTTCTGTACCGATTCGATACCGAGTCGGCACTTTTTGTTAAAAAGTGCTTAGGATTTTGTTTAAGCCTGTTTTTTGAGGGGTAGAATAGGGGATTAATGTGTAAGATGGTAGGGGAGGTCAGGGGAAGCTAGGGGGTGGGGTAGGGGATGAGGGGTGGGTTAGGGATGAAGGTTTAACTGGATAAATAAGCAAAACCAATAAAGTTTTGCTTAATGACAAGTTGGAGACGGGGAGTGTATGTCAAGGGAGGTTAAGGGTTGCGGGGGTAGGGGGGGGGTGCAGTATAATCGCAATAGACTTGCTGGCGGAGACTGATTGGATATTAATTTTTCGTGAATTTTGACCAATAAAAAATTTTTTAAGGGAGGGTGAAAGTTAAAAAAGGGGTGGGTTTTTTATTATAATATTAATCCCTGTCCAAATGGGCCAGGGGTGCAGGGGAGGAAAAATTTCGTCGGATTTTGTCTAACTCCAGCCGTTCCTGAGATATGTGGGCTTTCCTGGGGTCAGAAGGACTTAGTAAATTTTGCAAGAAAGATTATTTATTTTTATTAAGGGATGGGGTAGTTTGTAGGGGGGATGGGTATGTCGGCTGTGCCCGAGCAACCTTGAATATCCTATCTTTAGATAGGATATTCAAACTGGTGTTAAAAATGCTCTAACTCCAGCCGTTCCCGAGATACAAGGGTTTTCCTGGAGTTTTAGGGACTGCACAATTTCTGTACCGATTCGGTACCGAGTCGGCACGTTTTTATTAAAAAGTGCTTGGGATCTTCTTTAAGCCGGTTTTTTGAGGGGTAGACTAGGGGGTTAGTGTGTAGGGTGGTAGGGGGAGGTCAGGGGAAGCTAGAGGGTAGGGTAGGGGATGAGGGGTGGGCTAGGGATGAAGGTTTAATTAGATATTTAGGCAAACCAATAACGTTTTGCTTGATGACAAGTTGGAGACGGGGAGTATATATCAGGGGAGGCTAAGGGTTGCAGGGGTAGGGGGGGTGCGGTATAATCGCGATAGACTTGCTGGCAGAGACTAATTGGATATTAATTATTCAAAAATTTTGACCGAAAAAATTTTTTACGGGAAGGGTGAAAGTTAAAAAAGGGGTGGGTTTTTTATTATAATAGTAATCCCTGACCAGATGGGCCAGGGGTGCAGGGGAGGAAAAATTTCGTCGGATTTTGTCTAACTCCAGCCGTTCCTGAGATACGAGGGCTTTCCTGGGGTCAGAAAGACTTTGTACAATTTTTGTACAGCGCTAATTTATTTAGCGGGGAATAGTGGGGAGTAGCGGTAAATGGCTGAGAAAGGGATTTGTGTAAAGGGTAATAAAGGGGACCGGGGTGGCGGGTTAAGGGGTAGGGGGTGGGGGGTGGTTTTGGGATAGAGGGATGAATTAAAATATAAACGGTTCCTAGGAATTTTTCTTTTCTGCGGGGTTAGGGCAATTATATATATCGAGGGAAGTTGTTAGGGTTAAGGGAAGGGGTAGGTGGTATTTAACAAAAGTCACAAAAAGAAGGAACACACGTAGGTACACAGGCTGGAAGCTATGTCGGCGAGCGCCTTCACGCTCCAAACAGAGCAATATCAACACGGTAAGGATAAAGAATTATATTCTTTGGTTTGTCGTGACGGCTGTAAAATGGCCGCCAAACGTCAGAAATCTATTTACGTCCCAAAGGGATCAATCAATCGCTCTTTTTGGGCGCCAATCGCCCGTCCCAACCACTTAAATCTAATTATTGTCTTATAAGACTACAACAATAATTAATAACTAATTTATTCTTAATCAAAATTATGTGTTTAAATTACAAGATAAAATTTTTCACGCACGTGGTAAGTGGCGTGGTGTATCTATATTTACGATAGCCTGTTGAGAATCGACTTTTTCAATAGGCACTTATTTTAATTTTGAAAAATGCAAATATTTAATTTAACGGATAAAACCGCCAAGTCCGGTCTTACTTTCAGGCCAGGCTTTTCCTGGGCTGAGTTATAAGCCTTCAAAGTTTTAATTTTGTGAACAAAACAGTACAAACTTATGACGGCACTTGGCAGTGTTTTTGTTTTGAAGGAAAATTTTTATTTACTTGGAAACTATTGATTTAAATCTTATGGGAATTTTTAGTTTAATAGATATATGATTACACTGTCTGATTTTAATTAGAAAAGGGGGGGGAAATATAATTTTGAATATAAAATAAATAATTTATGCACAGGGTTTATAAAATTATAACTGTAAATACCTTGTCTTGGCACTATTGAACTTAAAGTCCCTATTTTTTGTTCCCAGGTCGACTGTCAGCTGCTCCACGTAGTCCCTCAGATGTTCGAAGGCGGAAAAAGGCTTCGGGTTTCACCTCCAGGAGGGTTTTCCCGCGCGTTTTCACCGCGCGGCAAAATTTCCGGCTGCCTTTGTTCGCGAGCTGTGGCCTGGGACGTCACGGGAAAATTCCCGGAGTCTCCAGGAACGTCGGGGACACTTAGTCTCTCACTGTGGTTGCACTTTGGGTCGCCAGGTCCTTCCCGATTCGGAAGGGATGAGGGATTTCTTCCGAAAGATCGCCTCTTTTCTCTCTCCGAGCTCGGAAAAGTGCTCCCAAAATCGTCAACTGTGGTCCAAAAAATCCAGATTTCGGGTGGGGTGTAGTCACTAAAATTCTCTAGCTAAATATATCAAAATATATAGGGGTCACCGCGACCAATCGCGCGCCGTATTAGTTTTTCCCCAAAGTTCTTTGCTTTGCACTGTTTTCCTTTGTTTATTTGGGGCCGCGCGTCATAAAAGTGGTTGAAAAACCCTCTTAGGTACGTCCTAAAAATCCAAAATTTTTGGAGGGTGAGCCCTATGGAGTTGCCCCCACAGGGGTAAATTAAAAAATAGGGGTCACGCAGATAAATCGCGCGCCGCACGTCACTTTTTAGTTTTGTTGTCACTTTTCCACTAATTTCTAGGTTAAAATCCTTGTTTTTCGTCACAGTTTTCTTGTTTGTGGACCGATTTTGAATCTGAAAGCACGATTATGTTGGTCTCACTAGCCCGCAACTTTTGACGTACTTTTCACGTTTTTTGGCTTTAAAAGGCTTTTATCGCGATTTTTACAGCGCGGAGCTCGCAAAAACGTGGCCGTTCGGGCTAGCGGCGCGCGGGTGACTGGGTTAGGTTAGGTTAGGTTAGGTTAGGTTAGGTTAGGTTAGGTTAGGTTAGGTTAGGTTAGGTTAGGTTAGGTTAGGTTAGGTTAGGTTAGGTTAGGTTAGGTTAGGTTAGGTTAGGTTAGGTTAGGTTAGGTTAGGTTAGGTTAGGTTAGGTTAGGTTAGGTTAGGTTAGGTTAGGTTAGGTTAGGTTAGGTTAGGTTAGGTTAGGTTAGGTTAGGTTAGGTTAGGTTAGGTTAGGTTAGGTTAGGTTAGGTTAGGTTAGGTTAGGTTAGGTTAGGTTAGGTTAGGTTAGGTTAGGTTAGGTTAGGTTAGGTTAGGTTAGGTTAGGTTAGGTTAGGTTAGGTTAGGTTAGGTTAGGTTAGGTTAGGTTAGGTTAGGTTAGGTTAGGTTAGGTTAGGTTAGGTTAGGTTAGGTTAGGTTAGGTTAGGTTAGGTTAGGTTAGGTTAGGTTAGGTTAGGTTAGGTTAGGTTAGGTTAGGTTAGGTTAGGTTAGGTTAGGTTAGGTTAGGTTAGGTTAGGTTAGGTTAGGTTAGGTTAGGTTAGGTTAGGTTAGGTTAGGTTAGGTTAGGTTAGGTTAGGTTAGGTTAGGTTAGGTTAGGTTAGGTTAGGTTAGGTTAGGTTAGGTTAGGTTAGGTTAGGTTAGGTTAGGTTAGGTTAGGTTAGGTTAGGTTAGGTTAGGTTAGGTTAGGTTAGGTTAGGTTAGGTTAGGTTAGGTTAGGTTAGGTTAGGTTAGGTTAGGTTAGGTTAGGTTAGGTTAGGTTAGGTTAGGTTAGGTTAGGTTAGGTTAGGTTAGGTTAGGTTAGGTTAGGTTAGGTTAGGTTAGGTTAGGTTAGGTTAGGTTAGGTTAGGTTAGGTTAGGTTAGGTTAGGTTAGGTTAGGTTAGGTTAGGTTAGGTTAGGTTAGGTTAGGTTAGGTTAGGTTAGGTTAGGTTAGGTTAGGTTAGGTTAGGTTAGGTTAGGTTAGGTTAGGTTAGGTTAGGTTAGGTTAGGTTAGGTTAGGTTAGGTTAGGTTAGGTTAGGTTAGGTTAGGTTAGGTTAGGTTAGGTTAGGTTAGGTTTTTTTTTTTTTTTTTTTTTTTTTTTTTTTTTTTTTTTTTTTTTTTTTTTTTTAATACTTCTACCCCCAACATGATTGGAGTCTATTCTGATCGAAACATTCATTCCAGTTCTCGCGTTTATTCCTCTCGCACTTTCATTCCTCATACTGTATCTTTCTTTCATTCTTCCGCAATCGTATCTTTATGGGTGGGATTCCCAACTATATTCTAGCTTACTAACTATCCATTTTTTCTTTTTATTAAAAGCCAGGGACAAAACTTTTATTTTCAATTTCTTTTACATATCTATTCTTAGTCTACCATATTTTATTCTATAGATACTTATGTCTTATTTTATATCTAGGTTTAAGCTTATTGTTTCTAATTTATTTGTTTTACATTGTTACTCTTAAACTAATATGCTTAATGTCCATACAGGTCCTACAGAGTAGGGGGAGCATCACTTGCACTTTCACTTATTTTAAAAACATTTTTATACAATTTTTGCAGTACAGTTTTTTCTGGGTCCTTTAGGGACAGGAGCAGTATTTATTGGGCTTCTTAATTTAAATGACATCTTACCATATTAATCTTACTCTAATTAACAACTAGTTACATTTATGCTGTTACTAAATATAACGCAGTATATTGTGACAGCATATTTTTCTTATGCGGTTTTATTTCTTTTGACTACTACGGATGCTATTTCGCTACAGTATTTTATAAACGTGTCTCTACACCTTCCTGTCATCAAGTGCGGCGCCTGTTGGGCACTCAATTCAACACCCAGTTGCTGCTCAGTCTCGAATCGTGTTTTTGCAGTCATTGGGCAATTGAACAGGATGTGTGGAACCGTTTCCTCAACCCCAGGTTCGCAGGCGCACGATGAGTTCTCCTTACACTTGAAGCGTTTCAAGTATGCGGAGAACCCACCGTGCCCCGTCAGAATCTGCGTGGTTATGCTGTCGTGGGTCATCTTGCGTACCACTCTGTACGCTTCCACGGCATCCGGGAAAAAGATTTTAGTGCCCGAAGCAGTGTCCCCCGACCGATATCTCCCGTTCCACTCGCCAAGCGTCTCCGAACGGATTACTCGCTTGACGAATGAGACGGGACACAGATCATAGTCCGGCTTCTTCTTCGACCCCAGGGCGGCCTCCTTCGCGAGCTGGTCGGCTCTCTCATTTCCCTCCAACCCCGCGTGGGCCTTTATCCAGAAAAGCGAGACGCGCTTATTCTGGAGCCTGCATCGACGCAGGGCGTCTCTGGCTTCCACAGCCAAGGGGTGGGGGGAGCTTGAGTTGGTCACCGACTGAAGGGCAGCCATGGAGTCGCTGAAGATACCGAACGTGGCTTCACTATGCTTGAGCACTTCTCCCGCCGCTCTTTGTAGAGCCAGAAGTTCAGCCTGGTAGACGGTGCAATAGGACGGCAAAGCAAACTTGAGGGCTTTCGCCTCGACGGCGCCATTCCACAGGGATAGCGCCGCCCCGACTTTGCCCTCAATTTTGCTGCCGTCTGTGAAAATACGCACAGCAAGGTTGCTGTGCTCGTTATACTGATCCTCGTCTACCAGGCTTCCGAACTCGAGGCAGGTTTGTTCCGCAGGGTGTGGTGCCTCCAGCGCGGGTGCCATCCGCTCCACCTCTCTACCCGCCAGTACTGTCTGGGGTACTCCCCTCCTGGCTCCATAGAGAGCAGCTGCTTCGCGTACACGAAGATCGAGTGGGAGTATCCCAGTCAGCACCAGAGCAGAGTTCAGGGAAACCGTACGGTATGCCCTGCACATCTTCTGGACAATCCCGCGCTGGACGTTCCGGAGTTGCTTCTGCACACCTAGTTTCTTGGCCGCTGGTGCCCAAACACTAGCGGCGTACAGAATTATGGGCTCCATCGTTGCCACATAAATGGTCCTGACCACCTCGGGATGCAGCCCCCAGCTGACCCTTGCGGCCCTGCATAGTCCCTTGTATATTTCAATTGCCCTCCTGCACACGACCGAGACGTGAGTATTGAATGTCAACCCGTTATCCAATGTGACACCCAAGATCTTGATTTCCTTTGCTAGGGCGATGTCTGTCCCGCCCATGTTCAGGCGCGGCGTGTCGAACTTCAGCTTTCTGGTTATTACCATTGCCGTGGTTTTATGAGGCGCAAAAGTGAGCTTATTTTCGACACCCCACGCCAGAACACGAGCAAGAGCTGCATTGGCTGCCACCTCGACTTCCAATGCAGTCTCCCCGTCGAAGACAAGGAGGACATCGTCCGCGAACGCCTGGATGTAAATCCCGCCACTCTGCAGAGCTTTTAGGAGGGGGTCTAGGAGCAAATTCCAAAAAATAGGGCCGCCTATCGAACCCTGCACACAGCCCTTGCTGGTGCCCTTTGAGTAGATCTCCCCGCAGTATCTAATTGTGACTCTTCGGTCACTGAGATAGCTGTCGATGACCCGCCTGAGATTTGCCGGACACCTTTCCTCCGCCAGACGGACCCGGATCGCTGGCCACCAGGCGTTGTCGAAGGCTCCCTCTATGTCTAAAGATATTAGCGTGATTATTCTTTTTTCCCCTAGCTTATGGTTGACGTGCTGCATAAGGGCATAGAGGGAGTCTTCGGTGCTCCTCTGTGGCATGAATCCGTACTGGCGGGTACTCATCCTTGGCAAGAGATGGAACTTCAGGCGGGCCACCAGCATCTTTTCATAAATCTTTCCCAGTATTGGCAATAGCCCAATCGGCCTATACGATTTGGGGGTGGTGTATTTTTCTTTGCCTGGCTTCCTCAGTATGACCACTGTAGCCTCTTTCCAGGGTGCGGGGAAACACTGGAGTTCCAGGCACTTGTTCAATAATCCCAGAAACAGACTCGGGTCGTTAGTCACGACTTCGCGACAAATATCGGCTGTAAAGCCGTCGGAGCCCGGCGCCTTTTTTGGGTTGAATGACTCTACCGATTTTCTAAGTTCAGCCATTGTGAACGGCGGATCGCAGCAGCCATGTTGTTCTCCGCCGTTGACTTGTTCGGCTTTTGACCGGATGGAACGATGGTGTAGATTGTCGCTCTCGAGGGAGTCGTCAGAGTAAAAAGTTTCAGCTAGGAGCTTCACTGAGCCCTTCGCGTCTAGCACATCACCGTTCCATTCAAGTGGTAGGTCTTCTTCCCTGCGCTGTGTTCTACCTATTACCCTATAAATCCCTTCCCAGACCCCCTCCCTATCCTGCTTCCCACAAAACTCCTTCCAACTCTCGGTCTGAGCCTTGGCCACCTCACACTCATACTCTTCTTTCTGTTTCAGGTACTGTTCGACGACCTTCTGCCTCCGGACTGGGGCGGCACAGCGGATCCTGCGCCTCATGGTGGTGACTGTCCTCTTCATCCCGGCGAGTCTCTCGGACCACCACGGCAAGGTGAGTTTTTCTTTTGCTATTTTGCATGGTATTGTTTGGTTACAGGCTGTATCTATGATTTTATTTAGGTTATTGGTGATGGTATCTATTTCATTTTTGTTTTTAATTTTATTAATTTCGTCTATGGTTATGTTTTCATCTATTTTCAATTGTCCGAATTTCTCATGGAATTCGGACCAATTGGCTTTTTTGGTATTAAATTTCCGCGTTGTCCTTTCTATTTTAATTCCCTTTGATTTTTCCAAGAGAATGTTAAATGCAATGCCGTTGTGGTCCGAGCTCGTGAGACCTTCATCGGTCCTCCAGTCATCCACCATATCCAGGATGTTGTTGGAACAGGCGGTAATGTCCACGAAGCTGCTGTACCGTTTCCCTCCACGGATGGTGTCAAAGGTCGGAATTTCCCCTCGGTTGAGTATGTTGAGGCCAAGCTCGCCGAGAGTTCCTACCACTTCCTCTCCTCTGTGGTCATTCTTCGGGCTACCCCACCATAGGTTCTTTGCGTTGGCGTCCCCTCCAACGATCAGCTTCCCGGAACCGACGACGAGCCCTATTCGCCTTAGGTGTTCTAAGTAGGGCTCGATAGGTTGGTCTGGCTCACAGTAAAAAGAGACAAGCGTGATCTCCCAGGCACTGGTCAGGATTCCCACCACCGAGAAGTTGTTGGTGGTGAGTTTCGGGTACTGCTTGACCACGAGATCGCTGTTGAAGACAGCTATTGCTGCTTTCACAGTCCCGCCTCCTATGCCAGTGTTCTGGAAGATTCTAACGCCCCTGTGACTCTTCATTACTCCAGCCCCGGCCACGTAAGGTTCCTGCAGAAGCGCCACAGCTGCTCCACGCTTCGTAGCTTCAATAAATAGCTCACTGGTGGCAAGCTTTTTTCGTTGGAGGTTGGCCTGCAATACCCCATAGGGTGTTATTACTCGTGGGGTGCCCTTAGCAGTATGCCACCGTCGACCTGGCCACGTCATCCCATCTTATTCTCACTGGGCAGTCTTGGCTAAACGCGTTATGCGAGCCATGCTCCAGCTTGGCCTTGGCACAGTTTCGACAAGCGGGTGGTGAGCCCGCGAGCCAATCCGGACATTCTGGTCTCATGTGCGGACCTCCACAATGGCCGCAGAGATCCGCAGGCTCCTTGCAGAACCGCTTGCCGTGCCCAAAGCCGAGACAGCGGGTGCACTGCACCAGCGGGGATTGGTCTTCGACTTTGATCCGCTGAAAATCTATGCGCAGCGAGCCGCCCTCCAGCGCTCTTCGCCAGATGATAGGCGAGACGCAGATGATGACGTGGCCGACGTGTGGGTTGCGCGTCCTTCTCCTAAACTTAACCTCGACTCTGTTGTCCTCGTCGTCGAGGCCGTCAAAAACACCCTTGTTCTGGTTTCTCAGGGCCGTAATTATGTCGTCGTCGGTGTTCACCACCAAAACGTTCCTGAGGACCAGCAGCGGGTCCCTGTTCTTGACTTCCTCGACGGTGAGGTCCAACCCTTCCTTTAGGAGTCGGGTCTTCACTTTGCTCCTCTCTTCTTCCGTCTCAAAACCCATTATTACTTTCCGGTCCTTAGCCTTCCTTACCTTCTCCACCTTTACCCATCCCTCCTTGGGATTTACCGCTTTCCTAATCTTTGCCAGTACTTCCTCACCTGACTCGGTCTCGTCTTTCGAGGCGACCACGACCGAGTGTAAGGTACTGCGCCCTGGCAGTGATCTCACAGCTCCAGTTGCGGCCACACTCGCGTAGCTGGCCTTCTCGATGAACTCCTTTTGGAGGTCCATCCTCTCCTTAAGCTCCTCGATGCGGCTGTTACTTTCCGCGAGAAGCTTAGTGTGTTGCTCCAAGGTTTTGAGCAGCACACTATTCGCAGATTCCGTTTCCGGTGAAGACGGATTTGTGGGTAGTGGTTTGGTTTCGGCCGACACCTGCCCCTCCTCCTTTGTCGATTTTTGTTTGAGCGTTTTCAGCTCTGCTTCAGCCTCCCTGACCAACTGAAACAGCCTCTCAGCAGCTTCAGAGATGGCTGTTTTTATCTCCGTCTTTGTATTGCGAGAGCTGCCCAGATTCAGCTTGGTTTTGGTCAGGCAGGCCTTAGCCTCCGAGGTCCGGTCCACATACCTAGCCTTTGGTGGAGAGCCTCTTTCGAAGGACTTCCGCACGGTAGTCACATTTGTCGACTTGCTCTCCTGGGCCAAAGTAAGTTTTGTCATAATATTCGCAGGGCCGGCCTGCAACGTCTTGTCAATGCTAAAGGTGTCGTTGTTAGTGGGGCAGGTCTTGGTATTTTCTCGCACACCTGGGCTACGTCTAACATTTGCAGAGGCTGCTGCCCCAGGTTTTGGTGGTGACTTATCACCGCTGGTCGCTTGGGTTGGGGTTCTGAGTCCGATAAACATGTTGGTGGGTATGCGTCAACACTTGTAAACGTCAATAGGGACGCAAAAGTAAATAAATATGCTTAAAAATAGATAGCCGTTGCTCAAAAGAAACAAAACCGCTAAGAGTCTTAAAACTATACTAATGTACCTAATGTATGTAAAATTAGGTCAAAAGTGTGTTCCTTGGTTTTTGCGTAGGGGGGGGGGTGGGGTGTAGGGGGGGGGAGTAGTCTATTTGACAGCTTTTAATGTGTGGAACAGAAGGTTCAAAAAATTTTCCGAAAAGCCTCAACCGTTCCCAAGTTATCAGGCTTTTTGTTTTTCAAGCGTTGGTTTCTGCTAGTAAAACTAGGTGGCGTTAGTTGTTACCAAAGCCGACACAAGGAACTCCGAGGGCTTCTCGCAAGTTGAGTAAAGTTTTTACAATATTGTTGAAGTTTTAGTTAGTAGAGATAACGTTAGGATTTTTCGAAGATTTTTAAAATTTGGTTTTAAAATAAAATTTGTTACAGGGGCGGGGGAGGGGGGGGAGGGGTGTATGAGCTATTTGAAGGTTCCTTGACAATTTGCTGTTGCTAAATTTAGTTTATTTTAGTTTATTTTGGAAAAATATTTTTTGAGGAAAGGGTGGGGGTGCGAAAAAGTGGGGATTTTTTATCGGAATATGGGTCCCAGTCCAGATGGGCCAGGGGTAACGGGGAGGAAAAATTTCGTCAGATTTTGTCTAACTCCAGCCGTTCCCGAGATACGGGGGCTTTCCTGGAGTCAGAAAGACTTTGTAAAATTTTGCAGAAAGATTATTATTTTTATTAGGGGTTGGGGTAGTTTGTAGGGGGGATGAGTATGTCGGCTGTGCCCGAGCAACCTTGAATATCCTATCTTTAGATAGGATATTCAAACTGGTGTTAAAAATGCTCTAACTCCAGCCGTTCCCGAGATACAAGGGTTTTCCTGGAGTTTTAGGGACTCTGCACAATTTCTGTACCGATTCGATACCGAGTCGGCACTTTTTGTTAAAAAGTGCTTAGGATTTTGTTTAAGCCTGTTTTTTGAGGGGTAGAATAGGGGATTAATGTGTAAGATGGTAGGGGAGGTCAGGGGAAGCTAGGGGGTGGGGTAGGGGATGAGGGGTGGGTTAGGGATGAAGGTTTAACTGGATAAATAAGCAAAACCAATAAAGTTTTGCTTAATGACAAGTTGGAGACGGGGAGTGTATGTCAAGGGAGGTTAAGGGTTGCGGGGGTAGGGGGGGGGGGGTGCAGTATAATCGCAATAGACTTGCTGGCGGAGACTGATTGGATATTAATTATTCGTGAATTTTGACCAAAAAAATTTTTTAAGGGAGGGTGAAAGTTAAAATAGGGGTGGGTTTTTTATTATAATATTAATCCCTGTCCAGATGGGCCAGGGGTGCAGGGGAGGAAAAATTTCGTCGGATTTTGTCTAACTCCAGCCGTTCCTGAGATATGTGGGCTTTCCTGGGGTCAGAAGGACTTAGTAATTTTTGCAAGAAAGATTATTTATTTTTATTAAGGGATGGGGTAGTTTGTAGGGGGGATGGGTATGTCGGCTGTGCCCAAGCAACCTTGAATATCCTATCTTTAGATAGGATATTCAAACTGGTGTTAAAAATGCTCTAACTCCAGCCGTTCCCGAGATACAAGGGTTTTCCTGAAGTTTTAGGGACTGCACAATTTCTGTACCGATTCGGTACCGAATCGGCACGTTTTTATTGAAAAGTGCTTGGGATCTTCTTTAAGCCGGTTTTTTGAGGGGTAGACTAGGGGGTTAGTGTGTAGGGTGGTAGGGGGAGGTCAGGGGAAGCTAGGGGGTAGGGTAGGGGATGAGGGGTGGGCTAGGGATGAAGGTTTAATTGGATATTTAGGCAAACCAATAACGTTTTGCTTGATGACAAGTTGGAGACGGGGAGTATATATCAGGGGAGGCTTAGGGTTGCAGGGGTAGGGGGGGTGCGGTATAATCGCGATAGACTTGCTGGCAGAGACTAATTGGATATTAATTATTCATAAATTTTGACCGAAAAAATTTTTTAAGGGAAGGGTGAAAGTTAAAAAAGGGGTGGGTTTTTTATTATAATATTAATCCCTGTCCAGATGGGCCAGGGGTGCAGGGGAGGAAAAATTTCTTCGGATTTTGTCTAACTCCAGCCGTTCCTGAGATACGAGGGCTTTCCTGGGGTCAGAAAGACTTTGTACAATTTTTGTACAGCGCTAATTTATTTAGCGGGGAATAGTGGGGAGTAGCGGTAAATGGCTGAGAAAGGAATTTGTGTAAAGGGTAATAAAGGGGACCGGGGTGGCGGGTTAAGGGGTAGGGGGTGGGGGGTGGTTTTGGGATAGAGGGATGAATTAAAATATAAACGGTTCCTAGGAATTTTTCTTTTCTGCGGGGTTAGGGCAATTATATATATCAAGGGAAGTTTTTAGGGTTGCGTGAAGGGGTAGGTGGTATTTAACAAAAGACACAAAAAGAAGGAACACACGTAGGTACACAGGCTGGAAGCTATGTTGGCGAGCGCCTTCACGCTCCAAACAGAGCAATATCAACACGGTAAGGATAAAGAATGATATTCTTTGGTTTGTCGTGACGGCTGTAAAATGGCCGCCAAACGTCAGAAATCTATTTACGTCCCAAAGGGATCAATCAATCGCTCTTTTTGGGCGCCAATCGCCCGTCCCAACCACTTAATCTAATTATTGTCTTATAAGACTACTACAATAACTAATAGTTAATTTATTTTAAATCAAAATTATATGTTTAAATTGCAAGATAAAATTTTTCACGCACGTGGTAAGTGGCGTGGTGTATCTATTTTTACGATAGCCTGTTGAAAATCGACTTTTTCTATAGGCACTTATTTTAATTTTTAAAAATGCAAATATTTAATTTGACGGATAAAACCGCCAAGTCCGGTCTTACTTTCAGGCCAGGCTTTTCCTGGGCTGAGTTATAAGCCTTCAAAGTTTCAGTTTTGTGAACAAAACAGTACAAACTTATGGCGGCACTTGGCAGTGTTTTTGTTTTTAAAGAAAAGTTTTATTTACTTGGAAACTATTGATTGTAATTTTATGGGGATTTTTAATTTGATAGATATATAGTAACACTGTCTGATTTAATTTAGAAAAGGGGGGGAAAATATAATTTTGAATATAAAATAAATAATTTATGCACAGGGTTTATAAAATTATAACTGTAAATACCTTGTCTTGGCACTATTGAACTTAAAGTCCCTATTTTTTTGTTCCCAGGTCGACTGTCAGCTGCTCCACGTAGTCCCTCAGATGTTCGAAGGCGGAAAAAGGCTGCGGGTTTCACCTCCAGGAGGGTTTTTCCGCGCGTTTTCACCGCGCGGCAAAATCTCCGGCTGCCTTTGTTCGCGAGCTGTGGCCTGGGACGTCACGGGAAAATTCCCGGAGTCTCCAGGAACGTAGGGGGCACTTAGTCTCTCACTGTGGTTGCACTTTATGTCGCCAGGTCCTCCCCGATTCGGAAGGGATGAGGGATTTCTTCTGAAAGATCGCCTCTTTTCTCTCTCCGAGCTCGGAAAAGGGCTCCCGAAATCGTCAACTGTGGTCCAAAAAATCCAGATTTCGGGTGGGGTGTAGTCACTGAGATTCTCTAGCTAAATATATCAAAATATATAGGGGTCACCGCGACCAAACGCGCGCCGTATTAGTTTTTCCCCAAAGTTCTTTGCTTTGCACTGTTTTCCTTTGTTTATTTGGGGCCGCGCGTCATAAAAGTGGTTGAAAAACCCTCTTAGGTACGTCCTAAAAATCCAAAATTTTTGGAGGGTGAGCCCTATGGGGTGGCCTCCACAGGGGTAATTTAAAAAATAGGGGTCGCGCAGATAAATCGCGCGCCGCACGTCACTTTGTAGTTTTGTTGTCACTTTTCCACTAATTTCTAGGTTAAAATCCTTGTTTTTCGTCACAGTTTTCTTGTTTGTGGACCGATTTTGAATCTGAAAGCACGATTATGTTGGTCTCACTAGCCCGCAACTTTTGACGTACTTTTCACGTTTTTTGGCTTTAAAAGGCTTTTATCGCGATTTTTACAGCGCGGAGCTCGCAAAAACGTGGCCGTTCGGGCTAGCGGCGCGCGGGTGACTGGGTTAGGTTAGGTTAGGTTAGGTT